>OU830592.1:108896756-114435392 GCA_917563855.2 Limnephilus lunatus
CTATTGTACGGGTAATTGTGGACTGGTTAATGGAGAACGTTTCAATTTTCAGGTAATCTTGGCGACCCCGCTTTAAAGGAAATAAGGATTAAGAGAAAAGAACTACATTTATATTATATATATAATGATAAAAATGAACAATTTTAAAAGTTATCATCGTTTCACAGTTTAATCATATTTATATGTTTTATACAACTGAATAACTAATTCAAAAAACAGAAATAATTTAATAATTAATAATTTATTAATTAGAATGCTACAACCACCTGACCCCAACTAACCCTAATAAGGTATTCTTTGAAAGATTTTCTTCTCATACGCATTTCTGATCAGAATCTTTGTAGGTACATAAAAATCAAAATATGCTTGCTTCTGTCTATATGTACATATATGTGAGTATATGAGATGGTACGCGTTGCTAAACCATTCATCCGATTGCGATGAAACTTTGGGGATTTGATATGCCCGCGATAGTTTCTATATAAAATAGCGAGCTCTAGCATCATGAAAATGCATTACGTTCATCCAATTGTGAGGAAAATTTGGTGAGTTGTTGTGCGCACGCCCGCGAAGGTTACTATATATGCTGGTGAGCTCTGGCATTATGAAATTTGTATTTAAAAAAATTCAATTGGTGGCACGCGAGCTGTTTGAAAACTGAATGTACTGGGACTGAATAGGAGGGGACTCTTGCAATAGGTGGCATGAGAGCTGTTTGAAAACTGAATTTACCGGGACTGAATAGGCGGGACGGCGGAAGCGGGGGAGTGGACGAGGAGAGTGGGGAGAGAGAAGGCGGTGTGGGAAAGCTAGAGGGGAAGGGGAAGCGAAAAGGGAACGGGATGAATGTGAAAGGACGCGCAGGGAGAAACAATTTCTTTATTAAGTGGCATAGCAACGCGTGCCTGGAACTCACTAGCTTCAAATAAAAACATTTTAGGCGTTGTAAATTGATAGTTCGGCCTTTGTTTGCGGCGGTACCCAAATAGTAGATTAGTTTGGTGGACGAACAGCTGTACCTTATCAACACATTCTGCAATGTTAATTCGCCAAATCCCTCTTATCTAATGTTGCTAACTGTTGTAAAACTGCAATAGCCGGTGTGAAATGTGAATCCCCTGGGGCACAGGTTCTCAACGTGGGCGATAACGGCCTTTTGGGGGCGTTTTAGACCTTCAGGGGGGCGATAGAAGACCAAGAGAAAATTGGGGGGGGGCGTTTCAGACTTTCAGGGGGGCGGTAGGAGACAAAAAGAAACCCATTCCATCCCATCTTACCCTATCCCATCTTGCCCCATCCTATCCCATTACGCCTCCCCCGTTGTGGTAAATATAATCGTGATGACAATTGCTGTTTCAGATTCACGAATTAGGGGGCGCTAGAAAAATATAGCGCCACACAGGAGGCCCTGATAAAAATGATTTAAGGGTATTCTCAAAATATATTTAGAAACTTCACACCGATAGATGGCGTTATTTTCAATATTTTCGAATAAAACGCTTTTAACACGTTAGGCTTTTTATATTGGGATGAGTTTTTGGTTCGCGAACGTACATAAGATATAGTAATCTGCTTAAATAGTTTTTTATACCTTTAATTTTATAATATCAGAATGCGGCTGAAAAAAGCACAATTTAATTATAAAATTAACACTTAAAAATACATTTCCTACAATCCCGCGCACGTTCATACAGAAATACCCAACCGAAACATATTTGCAAAAAGGGTGCATTTCATAAATTTAACGGTAAAACCAACGCGTTCAAAAGATACGGAAGACTAGAGGTTTAATGGATCCAGTAAATTAAATCAACACCCGGGTAGATAGAATAATTTATAAAAAGGGCCGGCCTGGTTACAAGAGCGTATCTTGCGGTTGCTGGCGTGAACTGGACCTTTTTTTTAAAGAGCGCTTGCAAAATTTATTTCGCTGTGTACGATGTTCGGGCAACAGAGAAGTCCGTATTACATAGTTCCAGAAAACTGTATTGTATTTTTTTCAAGTGATTTATATTTTTTCCAACGAAAAGTTGCAAGTTTTATGGAGGTTTCCGTAAATATAATGTGCTGCTGTTGAAAATTTCGCACTCCTTCAACGCCACCTGTAGTTTTAATAACCCTCTTCAGCGTGTATAATTAATTAATTTCGACGTAGATACCTATCGCTTCAATAGAAAAATCGTCAACAGTATTTTTTTCTTGTGTGGAAGTTGTTTATCCTTCAAAATAATGCACCAACCTTCACGTACATTCTTCGAGATGTATAAGTAGCATCACTTGCTCAATGAAGAACGTTGTAGTACAAATTATATTTATTTAATAATTTAAAGTGCTTGCCCACGTAAGGGCCTCCAAATAAGTGGAGTAATTTTAATTAGTTTTAAATATTTTAGTTACTATAATAGTGTTCAATGAGATCGCGAAGAGTCAGTATGTATAATCAAAATTGATAATATAATATATGTATATATTATAAAAGAAAGTCCAAAAAAACGTGTGGCTCGCAAAAACTTAGAAACGAGTCCCGGTACGATCAAGTGAGTTAAATGGTGTGGTAGATCTCTATCCCCCTCCAGGGTGACGGTTTCCGTTTTTACCTAAAGGGCGTGCTTTTAAAGATATAAGGGCTGGAAGTTTCACCCTCTTGAAATTGAATTATTGTTACTGGCTTACAATTAAGATTTATAATTATAACTAGTCACTTACATCTAAGCTCAAACATGATTGCAAACGCTGGTTGTTTTTATAATACCAGGCATCATTTTTCCGACAAGTTTTCAGTTTTTAAATAAAAAAAACTAAATGCTTTATCGTGTTTAACGGGCTCTTTCACCAAGGACGCAAGGCTCTATGTAGGTACCCTTGCACCCGCACGTGCTTGTTTTTTTCTAAGTTTGTCAAAAAGCAATAAATGAGTGATATTTGTCAAAAGGTTAGGATCTATTCCTATATTTGTATGCGGCGCATTTATCAAACAAACAAATTGGTGAGTATTGCTATATCTGAGAAATGGTTTCTCGTGTGCTCAATCCAGGGCACATTCCCAACTTCATCATACCTACGTAATAAAAAATAAGTTTATACCTATTATGAGTTTGCTAATAGATAATAATATTATTGTGAGACGATGTTGGAATATGACTTGATAGTAAAAGGTAAAAGAAGTCTGAGACGCCCAATGAAGACATTTCAATTTGAGTGGCGGGTTATGGTACCGCCGCGCGCCGCCCCGGGAACCATTTATTGTAAAACCAACATACGTCACCCCAGGTGGTTGATTTTGATTGTGTTTGATGACTTAGTAGGGGTTCCCGCATGATGGATACACAGTAAATAAATAAATTAGATGATAATTACAGTACCTACCTAGCAAATGTTTGTAAAAAGAATATGTAAGTATTTCACCCGTTCTGGGATTCGCTTCTTCCCAGAATATTTGTTTATAATAGGCATGCCTAATATTTTAGAATAACGCTAAACTGTGTTATGATAAAACAATGTTATTTAGGTACTTATTTTTACTATTGTAAAAATAAATAAAGAACATTATTTTCTCAGCTATGGCTACAACAGGAAAATAATTTCCTCCAGGGCCTATGTCATCTTTAGGGATTATGTGTGGATTGTATTTTATAGGAAAGGAAGGAGATGATGTTTTGGGAAGGAAAAAGGTATGAGGCGTGGCTAGGAATCTGGGTTCAGTGGGTCCAGGAGTGACGGACGTATGAATCCATCCCTCCCACTGCGGAGCAAGGCGATTTATCAAGAGAAGAGTGCAGGAAGGCTCAAATGGTGCCCCTGAACAAGTTCCTCGCAATCGGATTTATGAAAAGCTCAGCACCTCTAACTGTAAATATCTCTATGTCTTGAGGTAATTTTTCGAAAAAAACGGCGCAACCACGTGGATAAATTATTTGAGAACGGTGAGTCGGAATAACAAAAGAAATATATAATGATATGAAGACCGACAGATCATCTGATCATGTTATGAGACAATGTATAAACTCACGCAGCTCGATCTATTCATTTTATTGTTTAGTAAGTCGCAACAACAAAATAACTAGGCAAGTCTCTAGTAATAGTTACAGATTTACGAAAGTTATAAATTATTACAGTGGCCCTTATTATCATAATGTAGTTAATTTCTCCTCTTTTACTGCGTGCCTAATTTTTAATATATAATATATTAAAAATTATAAGATAATAGTCCAGTAACTTTGTCGCCTGAATGTATGGGGTAGTATGCGTTAAATCCGGTAGTTCTGATTTTTTTGCAGACTTGTTTATGATGTTGGCCTAATGAATAATCCAAGTTTTTGACCTCGAGCGCCAAACGCAACTTTGTTAAAAATCGAAAAAACCGCGAAAAATCGTTATTTTTTCAAATTTTGGCAATTATAACCCTAAAGGACTAGTTTTTGACAAATCTTTTTTACAACGTTTTTGAAGTACACTAAATTTACTACAATATGATACTAGTGCTGTTTCTGTAGACCCAATAGTTTTTGAGATTAAGCCTTTCAAAGTTTGTGACCTCGAGCTCAAACCACGAAAAATCGTTTTTTTTTCAAATTTTGGCGATTATAACCCTAAAGGACTAGTTTTCGGAAAAACTTTTGTAAGATTTTTTAAAATTAGACTAAATATTCTACAATATGATTCTAGAATTGTCTCTGTAGACCTAATAGTTTCCGAGATTAAGCCTTTCAAAATGTATCATTATATAGGGTAAATGGTCAGATATGACCGTTGAGCAAGTACTGATGAAATCTATGAAAAGCTATGGAGGGCTCACCCGAGGACGTGATATGACTGACAGTGTACTCCCTCGATGGACATTAGGCATGGTGTATCTACATAATATCGGCCATGAAGTGGAGACATACTGTGAGGTTACTACTGCAACAACTGGACAACATGTTGACATGGGACCATCTCGTGTGTCACCATAGATGAATCAGATACTGAAAAACTCTGTAGATGGTTTGCACAGCACCCTCCATTCATTACAGCAGATTTCTTTATGTCCATCAGCAGTGGCCTGGTTGGAGAATCTAGTGTCAACAGCCACATGGCTCTAGAGATTGGGAGAGAATCGATGCTAAAGATGGTTGGCCAGAACTTCCAGGAAGTGAAATTCAAACGTAAAAACAATGTGGTGTCCCTTTCTTCAGCTGTACGAACTATTACTGTTGGCAATAAACAGGTAACTGTTGATCTTCTAACACTGTTTCACAGGTTGTGTGTCTTAAAACAATTGGATGAAGAATTGCGAGAGTTCTTCTCTTACGAACTGTCAACAATCTCAATGTCATTGTTCTCTGAAGAGGGGATGAGAAAGGGCACCAAATCCACCCTGTATTCAGTATTTGAACCTGTAACCTTAAATGAGAAGCAGGGGTTAACGAAGTTTGTAAAAGTGGATGGAGGGCATCTACTTCACAAAGTTGTGTGGCCTCGAAGCTCATCATTTGGTGCGATAGCTGACAGATACATACAGTACATTACTGCTCACTATGGCCCAAATGTGGCAGTAGTTTTTGATGATTACCCCGTAGATGCTGTACAGAAAAACACAAAGAGCTCTGAGCGTCTTCGAAGAGCCAAGTTACACTCATCGCGAGAGATAATCGTTGATGAGAAAACCGTGGCACAGGTTCCTCAACAGAAATTCTTGTCAAATGACAAAAACAAGATTAGTTTCATAAAACTGCTAACAAAAAAAGGAAATCACAACATTCAAGTACTCCAAGCAGAGGAAGATGCTGATAGGCTCATCATCATTACAGCTGTAAACGCTGCCTCTACCTACCTATGATAAAGTGGTAGTCGTTGGTGAGGATATTGACTTGCTGATCATCCTTACTGCGATCTCAAACCAACGTGATTTTTTTTACAATAAATGTGGAAGAGGCAAAGCATCAGATGTCATGTATTCCAGCATCTCTTCTTCAATATCCTCTTTGAAAACAGAGCTTTTCCTCTTCATCCATGCCTTCAGTGGTTGTGACTCGACATCCTGCCGTTGAAAAGCAAACTGCGATTTTTCTCAACACCAACTCTACACCTGACGATATAGTAGCAGCAGGAGAACGAGTCACAATTGCTCTATACGGAGGCAACCCCAACACCCATAACCTTGACGAGCTGCGGTACCAACTATTCGCCAGAGCTGCGACGAAAACCAGCTTCAATCTATCCAATTAAAACACATATAAATTTGTTGTAGACCACTTTTATTTTTTAAAACACTCTACCGGTTTCGGAAGCACTCTTCCTTCGTCAGGAGAATATTATCACTAACCTATAGAACCTAAGAATTATGAATAAATTGTACAGCGCCCTTGAGGTGATTTTTCACAAAAACGGCGCTCTATAAGTTATCCAATTATTATTATTATACAGAATACAAATTTTAGGTGTTCGAGTGAGGGGTAAGCAACGGGGTGGGGTAATTGCGGGATTTCCGGGAAGAACAGAGCGGTTTATTGGAAAAATATTTAGAATGGGACTAAAAGATAAATTAATTTGGTTAAAATACTAGCATTATTATTTAGGGATTTTCTGATTTCAAGTGCTACTAAGTTATCTAATTTTTTGCTTTTATTTTTACGGTGAAGAATTTTAACCCCTGTGTCCTTATTAAAAGTGTGATCTGTGGAAATTTAGTGATTAGCAAACTCTGAAAAATTATTATTTGATTAAAAAACCAAACCAAATTAATTTATCTTTTAGTCCCATTATAAATATTTTTCCATGGTGGAAAAGAGTCAATACGTCTAACCACTGATTTAAAAATGACATATTTCTGGTTTTCTCTGGTAATACACTTAAATAAACATTTTTCGATAGAGCCCTTACTTTTTTTAAATCAATCCACTAAATATAAACTTTCTTTTGGCACACACAGTACATGTGAAATTTATTAAAACGTTACATTTGTTCGCGCTTTGAAATACATATCAACGATTGCATAAATAATACAACTTGTCACCCTTAATACCCAGACTTTTTACCCACTTTGAAAAAGATGTAGGTATTACAGACACATAACAATGCAGTATGTGTATGATTCTGGTTCTAACTTAAATCAATTGTGAGAAAGCAAATCTATTTTAAAATTAGAATTAAGAGAGTAGCTTTTCTCCATAGTGTCAACCATGGAACTATTATGAGATGGAAGCGGCTTAAGCTTGTCGGAACGTGTTAAACTGCCAAAACCCGTGTAGCTCGCTCCATTTTTGGCCGGCGGGAAGAGGGGATAGAGACGGGGTTTACCGCTCAGCGAGCGGGGGGAGGGTAAGCGCTCTACAGAGCAGGGCCGAACTGCTAACGGGCTTAACGTTATTTAATTAATTTTTTAATTAAAAAAAAAAAACTTTTGTTGGTTTTTTTTTTTCTTCATATTTTAGGCACAAAATATAATAACCCATTACCATTGACGTATGATATCTAGACGCGCCCTGTGAAATGCAAAATGACCCCAGAAGCCAGCAAAAGCAGGCTCACGGCCCATTTATGAAAAAGTGCCTGCATTGTTTTGCACCGTTTAGATCGCATAGTGCTTTGTGCTGTACCTTTTATCGGTCTACAAGGTCTACACCGAAACCAATTTGTGTTCCAGCCGTCCGCACCGGAGTTAATTTTTTCAAACACAAAAATATCTAACTTCCAAATGTTGTACAAAATACACACCGCGGACTTTATTTTTGAAAATGTAGTCAGCTATCTGACTACAACAAAAAAATAGACCTTACATATGTCTTTTAGACAGCGTTTTCATAAACGTTATAATGTTACAGAATTACTTTTGTTGCCATCAAAGTTTCCTACGTCATCAAATCACCGCACTGCCTGTGTTCGACTACTAATACATACAAGGAGGGCTAGTATCACAATTTGGAAGAGTTTTCAAACTTTTTTAAAGCGCGACCCGCTTTTAGTAATAAAATAAATTATATTATTTCCATAAATTACAATTATAATTACATAAATTCACCACCAGCTGTTTTTTAGGAATGATCAACCTTTTAAGTCGAAGTATTATTAAAGTATCCATTATTATTATGTACTTATGCGGACCTTGGTGGGAGGGTATGTACAACATAACCTGGTTAACTTTTTTGTCGGTGGAGTCGCAAACCTGCTTTACATATTATAAAACAATATTTGTTTAATTAAACTATCAAAGAGGGTAAAAAAAAGCCGCAGCTGAAAATTTTATATCCGCAATGCCAAAACAATGAATGATATCGATTTTTTTCATTTGGAAATTTTAAATTTTGGCGGTTGATTCAAAAAGGGCAAAAATTGCCAGACAAAAGTTTTACTTCGTTCAAGGTCAAACCAGTAAATGGTGTTAGTTTATTTTCGTTTGTAATTACAATATTTATAAGTACAATATTTCGTCAAGATAATTTTTGTTATTTTGTAAAACGGAAACCTAATACATAAAACACAGATTTTAACAAAAAATCGTTGCAAAATTCTTTAATTAAGGTCGCAAATTAAACAATTAACAATTACAATTAACACTTATAATTTAATTGTATGAAATTTCCCCCGATAGATAAAAATCGTAAGATATACTCCAAAAAATATTATTAACACGTATTACAAGATATATAGATATACGAAAATTTTCGTAATTCATTGTTTTTTTCAAATCCTTTTTGAGACATTTTCCGTGAGATTTTTGTCCTATTTCAAACGAGTCATGTTTTTAAGAATAGCGCGCTCCCTCTAACACTCGTATTTACGTATCTCCCCTTCCTCTTATTTTTGAGCGCTTATTACTGGGCTTTAAGTATCCACTAATTTCAGTAATTTTTTTTATTTATTATACGCAAAAACTTTATGTTTTGAGTAGCTGATTCAAAACTTTAAAAAGAAATTGTAGTTTTTGGCTAATACCTTTTGCAAAACGGAACAGAAGCCTTTGAATATTTTTAGCGCAATTTTTTCATATTTTTTTGTAGTCAGTCCGAAAAGCAGTAAATGGGCTTGCGGACCGCTGGTTGCTCATCACTGTGTTAATGATGAGCAACCAACTTGGGTAGCCCACGGTGCATGGGCGGTAAAAAGATGATTTTTTCGTAAAGGTTTTCAAGCAAATGATGATTGGTTTTTTTAATAAACTCATTAAGCTTACGAACCAACAGAAAAAAAATGCAGACGCATCTGCCGCCAAGACCTGGATAAACATCACTCCATTAACCCGGGCACCCCTACTTAGTCACCAAACGTAGCGAATCACTTGGGGTGACCTATGGCAGAGGCGTTGGTTATCCAATAAATGGTTCCCGAGGCGGCGGTACCCATACTGGCCTCCGAAATTGAATCGCTTGTCAAAATAAAGTAAAAAAATATTTTTTTCCAATTAAATTTATGAATGTCTCATGACCCCCACTTTGAAAACCACTGTATACAGCACGGCTTGTGGATATTGTTCATGCGGCCAATCCGTGAACAACTATTGATGTATTAGTTTGACAGAATTACACAAAAGGATAACTTGGCGGTCAGTTGTATATTGCCGGGAACTCTGTATGCAAGACGGCGGAATTGGAAGGAGAGTTTTGTTGCGAAATTACTGTTACTGGTGTTATTTTATTCTGAATATTACTATGAGAGGGCTTGTCTAGGGTATACTTGGTCGAAGCCCATTACGCATTATTTTCTGAACGAATTACTTTATCAAAATTAATAGTTTACTTAGTTTTAACCACGTTTATTGTTTATAAAAAACCGACATATTTCGTGAGCAATGCCTACTTCCTCAGGGTTTAATTAATTAAAAAAAAAAGAAGACAATATTTTAGCGAAACTCAACCAAAAATCTGAAAACAAAAAAAAATAGAAAAAGATATGGGCATATATGGAAGGTTTTACTCATAAATTTAACTAAACGACATCTATTGACTTGCATAAAAGTCAATAGATGTCGTATATTAAAAATAAAAATATATCCTAACACTTTCTAGATAGCATTAAGTTCGGGTTTGAATCTTGCAATCATACATGTATGGGGGTGTGGCTCTGGAGATAAGGGCCGAAATGTGAACGGAAATATTATTTTCATTGTTTGTTTTTGGGGTGTTATGCCGTGTTGCACTATCTCCGTCTTTAACCGACGTTTCGGACAGCGTTGCAGTGTCCATCATTAGGGCAGATCCGAGATCCAACGATGTGCATAACACCCCAAAAATAAACAATGAAAATGCTTTAAGCCGTAAAAATCTAAAAACGTATTATATTATTTATTAATTTATTTATTTTAAAATTTTTTAAATTTTTTCTCACATTTTGGACATAAAATATAATAGCCCAATTGAAAAATAATAAATGAGGAAAGGGGAGTAACAAGAGACTTATGTATTGTTTATTTTTTATTAATCCCTTTACATGTTATTTTACCTTAATCTTCTTCGACGTTACTCATTTTTTTGCGAAATCAAGATTATGATTGATTCGTGTTGCGCTCGTCGAAATACATCGGCCTCACTTTTCACTTGACAAGTGCAAATGGGTAAAAAACTAGTGTTATAAACTTGCTGTAACTCAAAGCACCATTCATCATTGCGTAACTTCGAAAAGTGATAGGAGCAAACGCGGGTTGATTTGATTGGAAACCAGTCATCTCTCCGATTTAAGGCATCAACCCACTTTCTTTTTCTCTCAGGGTCTTTTGGAAACCTTTATTAATAATAAATTGTATTATTTAATTTTATGTATGCATATTGTAGGTACATACTGTGCGCTTGAGGTGATTTTTCAAGAAAACGGGCTTTTTAAATCAACAGCATATGATGTATATGGTGTGTATACATAGTGTGTGATAATATATATATATATATATATATATTATATATATATATATATATATATATTATATTATTATATATATATATATCACAATAATCCCAACTGCTTCCATCTGCACAAATCAATCGAATAAAATTTATCTGTGCGCACCGGGATTTAAACCCGCGTCCTCCGGATTGCTAGTCAAGAGCTTTACCCCTTGACCACGGGGGCATGTCAATGTGACTTTTACATAACAATACAGTGATTATATATCTACGTACTTTGAATTAACATTGTAAACATATGCAAAAGGAGTGTTAAATTAGTACGAAAAGAAATAAAAACAACAGTGCAAAAAAGACGAAGCAAAAATGTTTAAAAATGAATAAGCTAAATGATAAAAAAAAACAAGTATTTATGACATGTGTAAATCACAACTTTATATTTGTGCGTTATGATTAATCAAAAAATAAAAGTATTTGGTAATTTTTAATTATTATGATTTAAGTTGACTGATTCGGCCCATGCTAGTCGGAATTCACGCGGTATCATCGGGCCCATGGCGATGGCGGTTGAAAGGACTCGTCGAAAATTATAAAATGTTTATTTAAGCTATGTTTAAACACTTACATGTGAAAGGTAAGACCATCTTTCTTCTTAAAGGTCTTCATAGAACTACTTTTACACAATTTTACGGCGCATTGGACCATTTTTCTATGTTTTATGAACGTTTTACTGGGAGCTCTATACGCGACCGAGGTGTAAAAGCCAATGTCAGCCACCTAAAAACCGTTGGGTAAAATTTTTGAACAATCACGCTTTGTGCCAGTGTGCACACTTTACATGCCGTCTCTCTAATATCCATACTCTTAGGTGTCAACATTTTCCAATACTAAATTTCCTTCCACGACTATGAATAGCTGACATGAAATGTTTTTTTTTCCGCGATTCAACATATGTTTGTTCAAACTACCTTTTTGAGAACATGAGTAACTGCAGGTTAAACACGAAAAAGGTTTTTCTCCATTGTGAGTCAGCATGTGTTTTTTCCAATTTCCCTTTTGAGAATTTGAATAGCTGCAGTCGGAACATGCTATCGTTTTTTTCAACTGTGGATCAGCATGTGTTTCCTCAAATTTGCCTTCAGTGAACATGAATAATTACAAAAGGAACACGAAAATGTTTTTTCTCCACTGTGAGTCAGCATGTGTTTCTTCAGGTGTCCCCCTTCGAGAAATTGAATAACTGCAGTCGTAACATGGAATGGTTTTTTTTCAGTGAGTCAGCATGTGTCTCCTCAAATGTACCTTCATTGAACACGAATAATTACAAACGGAACACGAAAAAGGTTTTTCCCCAATGTGAATCAACATGTGTTGCTTCAAATGTTCCCTTTGAGTACATGAGTAGCTGCAGATGGAACACGAAAAAGGTTTTTCTCCAATGTGAATCAACATGTGTTGCTTCAAATATCCCTTTTGAGTACATGAGTAGCTGCAGACGGAACACGAAAAAGGTTTTTTCCACTGTGATAAAACATGTGTTGCTTCAAATGTTCCCTTTGAGTACATGAGTAGCTGCAGACGGAACACGAAAAAGGTTTTTGGACACTGTGATAAAACATGTGTTGCTTTAAAGGTTCCCTTTGAGTACATGAGTAGCTACAGAGTAGAGTAGAGTTGCGCTTTCGGAGCTGCGGGCTGCTTTTTTGAGCGCTCCGAGTTTTATTTGGGAAATGTTTAGAAATTCTAAATTTTTCGGGTGTAAATATAGCTTAAAATATTCACGTTAATTTTTCCGTTACGTCTATAAAAATAAAATAATTTTAGTGTCGCTGTTTTGAGATTAATGCAAGGTTTACTACAAAATTTTCAAATGTTCAAATCTCATAATAGACATATTGTTCCAAAGGGGCACTGTTAACGCAAGATCAGCGGTCAGAGTTGCAGAGTTACCCGTCAACGGTCAGAGACGCTCGCCACATGTGCATAGTGAAAGCCTGTCGAACAATGTCAAGTGCGGGAAGTGATTTATTAGGGGTATCTTTGGAGCTATGTTGACTGAAAACAATATCGATAGCGACAATAGTATTTCGACCCGTAAAATTAGATTCCGAGGCCGGCGAGCAGGACGCAATAATAAAAAACAAGTGTGCATCGGAAATAATAAATGTGATAAAATACTCAGTGATGCAGTGCAGATTGTAAACACTCCTATTAAGTATGACCGAGCAACACTCCTAAGTTTTAAAAGTGAAAGTGCACCGCTGGACCCCTTAGTGACCACAAAAATAAACTTGTACAATCTAGCCCGTGATCCTAACGTGAAATCTAGATATAGAGGGTGCCGTGGGGGACAAAGAATAAAATACTTTCACAGGAAGGAACTAAACGTTCCAACAATTAATAATAATAGTCATAATAATAATAATAATTCTCCGTCTGTAGACTGTCTTCCAGAAGTCGCATCAACCGGCGAACAGATTTACCTAACGACCAATTCCCTTCGCGATTCTGATAATTTCCACAACTTCAATGAAATACGATTAGAAAGGCATGCTAACTATAAAAGCAAACAGCTTGCAATTGGTTCCTGGAATGCGCGTTCCCTTAATAACAAACTAGAGGCGGTGGACGATTTTTTCAGAGATGAAAAACTCCACATCCTTACCATTACAGAAACTTGGCATGAGAACAGTGACTCGTACTCAATTCACAGACTCCAAGCTTTGGGATATGTGGTTCTCGAGGAAGCTCGACCTAGTGCCGAGCAACCATCAAATAACATCTCTCATGTGAACCACGGGGGTGTAGCGATAATAGCCCGACAAGGATTGCGGCTAACCAAAATAACCCTTGGTACATTTAGCACGTTTGAGTATATTGCATGCAGGGTCTCTTCTACAGGAACGTCGTTTATGCTCTGTACTCTGTATAGACC
This sequence comes from Limnephilus lunatus, assembly GCA_917563855.2. Taxonomy (NCBI): domain Eukaryota; kingdom Metazoa; phylum Arthropoda; class Insecta; order Trichoptera; family Limnephilidae; genus Limnephilus; species Limnephilus lunatus. The sequence goes on from OU830592.1 coordinate 108,910,503, forward strand.
CGGATCGAAACCAATCTCTGTTGAATTTTATAATGAGTTCTCGCGTTTTTTGGAACTCTCAGTTGGACTTTCTGATACACTCATTATTACAGGTGACATTAATATTCGTCTCGAGCGCGTAACATCACCAAACACCGTTAAATTCTTAGATCTATTAGCCAGCTTTGGATGCCACCAGTGGGTCGACGGCCCAACTCATGATGCTGGTGGTACATTGGATATACTCATTTCAAAACAGAGCGGATCGCCGCTCTTAGCAGATATTCGTGATATAGGACTATCGGACCATCGGCTTGTTTGCACTGCTATTGATTTTAACCCGCCAAAAGTACCATATAGAACAATTATATCTAGGGAATGGCGCAAATTTAGTTTGAGTGATTTTCTGGAAGAGCTTCAAACCTCTCTATTATGTACACCTAATTTTTGGGAAACAAAGACGCCAACAGAACTTGTCGAGACGTATAATACAACTCTTATATGTCTGTTAAATAAATATGCTCCGACAACGTCAAAAACACGTAAAGTTCGAAAGTCTGACGGCTGGTTTGATGATGAATGCCGAAACCAGAAAAGACTTATGCGGAAATTAGAGAGGTCATATAGAAAAAATTCTGCGGTAACTTCAAGGGATGAGTGGATCCTTGCTCAAAAACAGTATATGAGCAAAATAAATTCCAAAAGATCTGAATACTGGAATGAAAAAATTGACTCTGAGCGAACCAATCCACGGAGTCTCTGGAACTCAATAAAGACCGTTATTTCCGACGTCACTGTTCCAACTAAAATAGATATTACCCCGGAAGCCTTCTTAACGTTTTTTCGTGAAAAAATAGAAGCCATTCGTGCCTCCACATCTAACGCCCCTCCGCCAATATTTACTATAAATTCTAAAGGAAATTTGTCATCCTTCAAACTCACAACGCTGGAAGAAGTAAGAAAAATAATTTCAAGTTCGCCAAATAAGCAATGCAGCCTTGACCCTATACCAACATGGTTATTAAAAAAATGTGTCATTGTCTTAGCTCCATTCCTAGTTCATCTTTTTAATAAATCTCTGAGCACAGGCGACTTCCCTGAACCACTAAAATCAGCTGTAGTTACGCCGATACTAAAAAAACCACAACTAGACTCAGATAACTTAGGTAATTACAGACCTGTTTCAAATTTACCTTTCCTATCAAAAATCCTGGAGAAAATTGCTGCTGCACAAATAACCAGTCACTTAAATTTAAATAAATTATTCACTAATCGTCAATCCGCATATAGAAGGTTTCACTCAACAGAAACCGGAATACTTCGTATGCTGTCAGATATAACTTTGGCCATAGAGTCAGGTAAGTTAGCACTTATCTCACTCCTGGACATGAGTGCAGCGTTTGACACGATTGATCATGATTTCCTCATTAAGAGATTAGAGGAAACATTTGGTTTGAGTTCCGAAATAAAAAATTGGCTGGTATCATACCTATCCAATCGCTTACAAGCCGTTAAGGTTGGAAATAAACTCTCTAACTTCGCAACACTTTCTTCAGGGGTACCCCAAGGATCCGTTTTAGGTCCACTTCTTTTCATCCTTTTTACAAATGATGTCGCCAAAATAATCGAGTCATTTGGTCTCTTGTCCCACTGCTACGCTGACGATCAGCAAGTTTATTTTTACTGCTCTCCAAACGAAATCAATAGCCTCAAAATCCGCATAGCTGAATGCCTAGAAGCAATAACTCGTTGGATGTCTTCGAACAAGCTGAAGCTGAACCCATCTAAGACTGAGTTTCTCTGGGCGGCCACAAACAAACGTCAACATTTCATAGACAATTCACTTATTTCTATTTCCGGCAACGATATTATTCCGAAGACAACAGTCAAACTTCTTGGCGTTAATTTAGATTCAGACTTTTTGCTTAAAAGTCAAATAAATAGGACAGTAAGCACCGGCTTTTTTCACCTAAGACAACTCAAGTCAGTTCGAAGAAACCTTCCTACAGAGGCGACAAAACTATTAATCAACTCTTACGTAGTCTCACGGCTTGATTACTGTAACGGCATCTACGCTAGTCTTCCAAAATACCAAACTGACAAACTTCAATCCGTGTTTAATGCAGCGGCAAGGCTCATAACCGGGGTCTCTAAATATTCACACATTTCAGAACACCTTCGTAACCTTCACTGGCTCAAGTGCCCTGAAAGAATCCAGTACAAATTGTGCTGGATGGTGTTTAAATCAATCAACGAAATGGCCCCACCTTACATCTCTGAATTATGCGTCCCGGAAAACACCGGTCCGAGGCAATTAACCCTTAGATCGGCAACTTCATCTGCTATAGGCAGACTAATAGAACCCAAACGAAAGCCAAATACTAAGTTCGGAGATCGTGCTTTCGGAGTATCTGGGCCTAAGGCTTGGAATAGACTCCCTCCGGAATTAAAATGCATAAAAAGCCCAACAGAGTTTAGGTCCAAACTAAAAACCTACCTTTTCGGGCTCTCATACCCTTAACTTAATTTAAATATACCTATCTGAGAGTATCATACTTGTTTTGCCTATGATATGTCTTAATCACACTTTTCTTACTGAATTAAAATTACTCGAATCCTTACACATCAATCTATCTCTCGGAAGATCAAATCCTTGTACTACTGCACCGCCCACCATTAAATGTTGCTTTTACTTTCCAAATTACACTCATTAAAGAATATATTATATATTAATATTAAATATTTTCAGAATTAAACAACATATATGTTCACAATTATGTCCTCTGCGTGCGAACTCTATGTAAATTTCTTTAAATAGACAATAAACAGTGTTAATTTCAAGCGACCTCCCAGGTAAGTATGGTCCTGTATTAATTCATTTTTAGGCAGCATCGCGTTCATTGGTCAAAATATTGTACATATATTTTCGTATCGGTGATCAATGAACCGGTTTACGCAATTTTTAGCCATAAGTTGTTTTTAATTGTTTGTCTAGCTTGTAGTCTTTCTAGATTTTAGGCATGTATGGTAAGTTTGTACAGCGCCCTTGAGGTGATTTTTCACAAAAACGGCGCTATATAAATCGTCCAAATATTATTATTATTATTATTATTATTACAGACAGAACTCGAAAAAGGTTTTTCTCCACTGTGAATCAGCATGTGTCTCCACAAATTTACCTTCATTAAACATGAATAATTACAAACGGAACAAGAAAAAGGTTTTTCTCCACTGAGAATATATATGTGTTACTTCAAATATCCCCTTTGAGTACATGAGTAGCTGAAGACGGAACACGAAAACGGTTTTTCTTCACTGTGAATCAACATGTGTTGCTTCAAATGTTACTTCTGAGTACAGTCAAGCACAAAAAAGGTTTTTCTCCAGTGTGAGTCAGCATGTGTTTCTTCAGGTGTCCCCCTTTGAGAAATTGAATAGCTGCAGTCGTAACATGGAATGGTTTTTTTCCACAGTGAGTCAGCATGTGTCTCCTATAACTTACCTTCATTGAACACGAATAATTACAAACGGAACACGAAAAAGGTTTTTCCCCAATGTGAATCAACATGTGTTGCTTCAAATGTTCCCTTTGAGTACATGAGTAGCTGCAGACGGAACACGAAAAAGGTTTTTCTCCACTGTGAATCAACATGTGTGGCTTCAAATTCCCCCTTTGAGTACATGAGTAGATGCAGAGGGAACAGGAAAAAGGTTTTTCTCCACTGTGAATCAACATGTGTTGCTTCAAATATCCCTTTTGAGTACATGAGTAGCTGCAGACGGAACACGAAAAAGGTTTTTCTCCACTGTGATTCAGTTTGTGTCTCCACAAATTTGCCTTCATTGAACATGAATAATTACAAACGGAACAAGAAAAAGGTTTTTCTCCACTGTGAATCAACATGTGTTGCTTCAAATTCCCCCTTTGAGTACATGAGTAGCTGCAGACGGAACACGAAAAAGGTTTTTCTCCACTGTGAGTCAGCATATGTTGCTTCAAATGTCCTCTTTGATTACATGAGTAGCTGCAAAAGGAACACGAACAAGGTTTTACTCCACTGTGAATCAACATGTGTTGCTTCAAATATCCCTTTTGAGTACATGAGTAGCTGCAGACGGAACACGAAAAAGGTTTTTCTCCACTGTGAGTCAGCATGTCTCCTCAAACTACACTTTAGCGAAAATGAATGGTTGCAGACGGAACACGAAAAAGGTTTTTCTCCACTGTGAATCAACATGTGTTGCTTCAAATATCCTCTTTGAGTACATGAGTAGCTGCAGACGGAACACATAAAAGGTTTTTCTCCACTGTGAGTCAGCATGTGTTTTTTCCAATTTCCCTTTTGAGAACCTGAATATCTGCAGTCGGAACATGCTATCGTTTTTTCAACTGTGGATCAGCATGTGTTTCCTCAAATTTGCCTTCAGTGAACATGAATAATTACAAAAGGAACACGAAAATGTTTTTTCTCCACTGTGAGTCAGCATGTGTTGCTTCAAATGTTCCCTTTGAGTACATGAGTAGCTGCAGACGGAACACGAAAAAGGTTTTTCTCCACTGTGAGTCAGCATGTGTCTCCTCAAACTACACTTAAGCGAAAATGAATAGTTGCAGTCCGAACAAAAAAAAAGATTTTTCTCCACTGTGAGTCAGCATATGTTGCTTCAAATGTCTTCTTTGATTACATAAGTAGCTGCAGACGGAACACGAAAAAGGTTTTTTCCACTGTGAATCAACATATGTTGCTTCAATTGTTCCCTTTGAGTACATGAGTAGCTGCAGACGGAACACGAAAAAGTTTTTTCTCCACTGTGAGTCAGCGTGTGTCTCCTCAGACTACACTTTAGCGAAAATGAATGGTTGCAGACGGAACACGAAAAAGGTTTTTCTCCACTGTGAATCAACATGTGTTGCTTCAAATATCCTCTTTGAGTACATGAGTAGCTGCAGACGGAACACGTAAAAGGTTTTTCTCCACTGTGAATCAGCATGTGTTGCTTCAAATATCCCCTTTGAGAACATGAGTAGCTGCAGACGGAACACGAAAAAGGTTTTTCTCCACTGTGAGTCAGTTTGTGTCTCCACAAATTTGCCTTCATTGAACATGAATAATTACAAACGGAACAAGAAAAAGGTTTTTCACCAATGTGATTCAACATGTGTTGCTTCAAATTCCCCCTTTGAGTACATGAGTAGCTGCAGACGGAACACGAAAAAGGTTTTTCTACACTGTGAATCAACATGTGTTGCTTCAAATTCCCCCTTTGAGTACATGAGTAGCTGCAGACGGAACACGAAAAAGGTTTTTCTCCACTGTGAGTCAGCATATGTTGCTTCAAATGTCCTCTTTGATTACATGAGTAGCTGCAAAAGGAACACGAACAAGGTTTTACTCCACTGTGAATCAACATGTGTTTCTTCAAATATCCCTTTTGATTACATGAGTAGCTGCAGACGGAACACGAAAAAGGTTTTTCTCCACTGTGAATCAACATGTGTTGCTTCAAATTTCCCCTTCGAGTACATGAGTAGCTACATACGGAACACGAAAAAGGTTTTTCTCCACTGTGAGTTAGCATATTTTGCTTCAAATGTCTTCTTTGATTACATGAGTAGCTGCAGACGGAACACGAAAAAGTTTTTTCCCCACCCTGATTCAATATGTGTTGCTTCAAATGTTCCCTTTGAGTACATGAGTAGCTGCAGTCGGTACACGAAAAAGGTTTTTCTCCAGTATGGGTTGTTGTAATGTGTCGTTCTAATATTGACTTGGTAGAGCAGTCATATTTACAATGGTAACAAGAAAATTGTTCTTCCCCAGAATGCGTCTTCAGGTCAGGTAAGGCTGAAAGAGATTAAGTATTAAACTTACTTAGTATAAGTTCAGTCAATTCATAAATATGCAAAAAGACTGAAAACCGATTTTACCTGCTGTCTGAGTTATACTTTCAGAGCGCTCTAAGCATTCCTGTTTAACGTCGAGAAGGTCCACGTCAATTTCCGTGTAAGGAATTCCCATCCCATATTCTCCTTGAAGCCCTGGTTCTGCCTTGATGGTAAAAGCCTCTATGCTACCTGGAAAAACAAAAGTTTTTTAAAATCTTAATATATAAAATAAAGTCGGGTTAGGTTAGGTTTACCATTTATAACTCGAGAATGGCAGGACCGATTTTTATGATCTTTGATTTGTTGGCTTTGTCTCCGCCCCGAATAGCAAAATAGCTATTAAAACATCAGAAAAATTCATGAAAAAAAAATGATTAGGAAAAAAATTAACCTCACACATTTTGTATGGAACGAATTCTCATCTTTTGAAAGAGCTGCAACAATATTGTGAGAAGTCTAATATTGAGTAGTGAGTAAATTCCAAAAATTCAAAAACTTTAAATGGCAAAGCACTGATTGTTTTGCTTTTGTTCTTAAACATATAATTCTGGCACTCTTTCTTAGACACTAAAAACAGTCGAAAATAGAACAAACGGCAATTGTATGTCTGCACCCCTCCAATAATTCTAATATAATAATTCTAATCACGTATAAAGAAAATGAAACACAATTCCAGTAAGTGGAAAAGTAAGAAAATCACAAAAATTATAAATCCGTACACAACGCCATCTCTGATACTGATAAAAACAAAACACCCGACAGTTGCGCATCGATGATTGCTTCATTGTGTAATTATTAACTTAATCGAAACCGAATTTAATTCAGCTTATAAGTTAACACAACAGTTATTGATTCTGAGGCGGTACGAAGTTCGCCGGGTCAGCTAGTTTTAAATAAATTAACGTAAGAGATTAGACCATAAATATTGAACTACGTCGTGATACACTTTAACTCTTCAGTAATTTCGAGTATTTTTCAGTTGGTCAAAATATTTGCGCTTTACAAATCTTGGCCCCCTGCTTTTTCTTATATTCATATAATGATATTTTTAGTCTTGCATAAAAATAAAGACGCAATTGTGTTTCTCTGTAATGAACAAAAGTTTTATTAATACTACGTATTTACAACTCACAATCACATTTTTTTATTAAAAAAATATTCATTTACCTGTAATTAACAAAAGAAACAACATTTAAAGTCTTTATTTCAGGTTTCTTTAAGTATAATATAAGATAGTATTTTAATGAAATACTTCTGTTTAATGTTTGTCTTTATAGCTTGTTTGATCGTTACTAAGGTTACTGTAGCTAACATCACATCTGTCAGCAGTGACATCTAGTAAGCCACCAACTGGCAACTAACTTGTCGGTAATACAAATTAAAGGAAAGCACTCATAAGCGGTTTTCTTTACATCTCCCCCCCTAGGTAGAAACAATCGCAAAAGACAATGCACGCAATTATTTATATACTAGCAAACACTGGACACAGTTTTGTAATGTGATAGAGGTTTGATTCTGCTTTCCTGTGTCCGGCATCAACTTCATATATAGAATTTGAGATCTTCTTTAGAATTTTGTATGGTCCAATCCGCAATTCCTCCAATTTCTTCCTATTTAATCGATTTCCGTTTTCCACGTAGACTCTGTCTCCCGCTTCAAATTTATATTCTTCCCTGTGCAGGTCGAATATTTTTTTATTGTAGTTGTGTGATTTTATTGTGTTTTTAAGAGCTAGTTCCCTATCTCTTTTCAGGTCTTCACTTGTTTGTCTTGATTTTAATTCAAGTGGTAGAATATTCACATTTTCGCCTTCCAAGAGGTATTTTGGAGCAAATTTGGTTACTGTGAGTTCTGTTTCATTATATTTTTCTACACATTTCTGTGCAATTTTCTTGCTGTTTTCTTATCATTTTCATTTATTTTACATCATATCTTATTGACTAAAGTTTGATTTAGCCTTTCATTCAGCCCGTTTGAAAATGGTGCGTCCACAGCAGTGAAAACCATTCTTATGTTCTCCTTCTTCAGAAATTCTTTAAATTCTTTGGAATTTATACCAGGGTATTGGTCCGTTAATACCATATCAATGTTGTATCCTTGTGTCACATTTTTTATTAATTTTATAAAATTAAGTTTTGATTTCTTGATGTGAAAATATAGGCATATCTTGCAAAGCCTCCAATGGTATAAATAGATATAATTTCAAATGGACGTGTTGCTGGACCTAAATGTGACATTAAACCATATTTTGGCTTCCTCCTTGATTTGTGTTTTATACAAATTTCACATTCATTCATTCACATAAGCAACATCTGCAAACGCCTGCGAGCTATTGCGGGACGAATTTATAAAATTAAATATTTTATGCCCATAAGTGGCTCAAAATCACCAAGGTTGCAAATTTCAAGATTGGTTTTATGACAAAAAAAAATTCAAACTATAATGATGGCACTTAGTTTATACTGTTGCAATATTTGTATATTAATAAACTTTGACAGGGCAGCGCACAGAATTCTATACTTTTTTTGTAATATTGTTTTTTAGTGGATATTTTGCAGAAAACTATCATTTCGGGAACGTTTTTCTAAGTTTGATAAAATGAACAAAAATCAAAAAAGTACATAATTTAAGCTTTGTTGAATAACATGGGTATACTATGTGTCTATATTATATAAAAAATAATGAAAACAATACATAGAAAAAATTTTCTACAAGCAAAATACGTCAAAAAATAAAACATGTTGCAATTATTGTGGATAAAATTTAAGAAATTTCAGAATATCCAAAACTCTTACAATCGAATTAACATTACACCAACAGAATGAAAGTTTGTTAATCTAATAAATTATTAATTTTCTAATAATAGCTCAAATTGTGCATATTTTATTGAAATTTTGTAAATGTTCATGTTACCGGAAATGATTAACCGTTCCCGGAATGACAAAAATGTTGGCGGAATGATAATATTGATATCATAAGGTATAGTATAGAAATATTTAAATTATAAACAACGTTTTAAATAACAAAATAACTTATTTATATTGCCAACAACAAAACAAAACCTATTATTTTTCGAAAACATCAATATCATTTTCAAAATAATAATATTCTCGATTTCTTTTTTTTTTCGTTATTTGTTTTTGGGGTGTTATGCTGTTTTACGCTACCTCCTTCTTTAGCCGACGTTTCGGACAGCGTTGCAGTTTCCATCATCAGGGCAGATCTGCCCTGATGATGGATGGCTAAAGAAGGAGGTAGCGCAACACGGCATAACACCCCAAAAACAAATAACGAAAATGCTTTGGCCGTGAAAATCTAAAAACGTATCATTCTCTATTTTGTTACTTTTTCAGCAATGGTGTCGGAATAATATTGATTATTTGCTCAAAGTTAATATATGACACATGCTTTGGTTCCAGTTTGATTTTTCAGATATTGTTACGCACAGATCTCAAAAAAGTTACTAAGATTTCCCCATCACCGTCATCGACACATGTCTGGCAAGTAGCAACATATCTAAAGCAAATATTTGGCTTTTCAGTAGGAACTTTAACAATCAAAAATGTCCCAGGGGATACGAGATTTGGATGTATATTTTCTTTGCCATAAGATGTACTTGCTTCAACGTCAATCTGCTTTTCTTTAATCTGCTGACGGAGAGATATTGCCATTAAATCTTCATCATCTGAGGAAGATGAATTGTATGCAGACTTACAAATGCTTACTCTTTTCTTAATTTTCAAATAGTTATATATTGCATATTGTCGCCTTATGGTTGTGGTATGGTTTTTCTACCTACTTGTCTTCTCTCCGGAGGTACTGCGGCTAAATCGTCATCTGATTGTGGCGGCCTATTACTTATTATATTTACTAAACCTTTTTCTTTTCTCTGTATTTTTTTGATGCATTTTTCCAATCTTTTCTCGGCTTTCTCTTCTCTCGTTCGGTCATATCAGCAATTTTCATCAATTTACTTTCTGCCCTTTCCTTTTTATAATATTTCCTGTCCTTAGCCTTTTTAGTTTCTTTCTGTTTTTCAATCATTTTATCCAAAAACTTTCTTTTTCTAGCATTTGCCTTTTCTCTTTGGCGCAAATAAGCTGCCCTATCCTTTTTAAGCATTTTTGGAGTTTTTTGTCTTTACCAGGAGTCTCCATAATGCTGTTAATAAAAAACAACGAAATTGTAAAATAAATAAATAAAAAATTGTAATTGAATCGCCCTTGGAAACAATAATCATCATTCCGAGAACGCAACTGTCATTTCGGGAACGTGCCATCATGTCCGGGAACGTTTCCGAAATGACAGTTCACGGAATGACGATTTCAAATCAGCGCGCGTTTTGATTATACGGTGGCCATCTTAAATGCGGCCTGACTTTGTCAATAGTAAAATATTTGATGTTACTTTGTTATTTCGTATCGTAAAAAAGAATTTTATCAATAATTACAAGTAATAAACACGTTCCCGAAATGACGGTCTATTAACGTACGCTCTACGAAAAATGAATTGAAAGGTACTTATCACTTAGGTATAATTTATTTGACAATAAATACACTGACAGCCGGCTTTGTTAGTGTTTTCTTCCTCTACTGACGTTTGACACCTTATGGCTGTGTTCACATAAAATTGTTTTTGTTCGATTATAGATGCGTTCACTGAAATGATTTGTACGCTATCGGACAAACTATTTTTGCATTTTTATAAATAAAAATAAATATACTTTTAGTATCCTTTCCAAAAACTAGAATTAAAAAAAATAATACGGTGTATTAAGTAATGACTGGTGTTAAATAGTTTAAATTTTTCATGAATATTTTGAACTTGTTGTTGAAGATCGTACATTAGGACGCGTTCCCGAAATGACTTTCTATGCATGTATATTGATATATTTTAAAATTTACTTAATTTATAAATTGTATTGCTTGATGAACACTCAAAAACAGTTAGTTGTAGTATTTTATTAATTTTATTTTCTCAATAAATTCAAGATTTAAGACATTAAATTGCTAGCGAAGCCAATTCTGCACCTTGGTGATTTTGAGCCAAGTACATTGAAAATAATCTATTTGTCACTAGCGGAATCTACTATCAGATACGGAATAACTTCTTGGGGAAACTCGTGCAAGACAAATATAGATTACATTCAAACAATTCAGAACTCTATGACTAAGCTCTTGGTAAGCAAAAGCATTTATGCACAAAGAAGAAACATAAAATTATTATATGAGTCAATTAGTATATTACCTGTGCGAGGGATATTATGGTTTAAAATTGTATGCCAAAACCTATTGTCGGATTCAAAGTACAAGGAAAAGGTAGATCATGCATATGGCACTAGATTAATTAAAAATGAGGGGTTGTCCATTCCCAAAATTGTAAATAAATACGGACAACGGACATTCGCTTATCTTGTCCCTACCATATTTAATAAGATGCCAATGAACATAAAAAACGAATCAAATTGCACCACTGATTTAAAAAAAAAACTGAAAAAATGGCTAATAGATCAAGACTTTTTATATTGAATTTTGTTTTCATCTTGTGTATAATATAACTATGAGTAATTTGCCTGTATTATATATCTGTCTGTATTTGTATTTTATGCTTTTGTATTGTAATTACTTAAAAGTTATTCTTCTGTTTCTATTTTCTATATTGTGGTTTCTTGTTATAATTGTTCTTCTGTGTTATATTAATATTGTTAAATCGACCTGCTGACAAACTGCTCTGGCAGTTTAGCAAGTGCTTAAAATGAAGAATAAAAAAAAAATAAAAAAAAAAAAATCACAAATTTGTTTAATATTTTCAATGATATTCTTTGCTGTGTAGAATGGTGTTATTTTATTTGTCATCTGGGTTCTCCCAATGTGGCAGTAAGTATCGTGGACATTTGTTATTAGACTTTTGCTAAGTTGTTCTGATAGTACAATTTTTTTCCTTTTTTTATTCTTTTTGTAGTATATTTCATTCTCCAATATAAGTTTTCCGTTTTGTTAGTCTAGATTGGTGTGTTGGTCCTTTTTTATATCTTCTAGGTTTATCAAATTTACTACTTTTAAAAAATGATCAGTATTTTCATAAGGTTCTAGAACTGGGTTTCTGCTTAAACAGTCTGCTTCTTGGTTTGATTTTCTTGGGTTATATTTAATCTTAAATTGATATTGGGATAAATAATACATCAAATCCCCTAGTTCTTCGTCAGTTCTAGCCTTTATGTTCATATTTTCTAATGGTTTATGATCTGAGTAGACCGTAAATTCTTTTCCCACAAGCCAGTGCTGCCAATATTTCACAGCTTCTTTTATTGCCAGACATTCTAGGTATATTGCTTTCTTCTTTTTTTGAGCTTCAGTCAATTTTTTTTTTAAATAAGCAACCGGCTTACTGTCCCCGTTTTTATCTTTTTGTTTCAGCACTGCTCCCACTCCTTTGATACTAGCATCTGTGAAAATGCTTATTGGTAGTTCGGGGTCAAAGATATTTAGAAGTGGTTCTGAACATAACAATGCTTTTATTTTATCAAATGTTTCCTGACATTCTGTGGACCATATGAATTTCAAATCTTACCGTAATAAATTGTGTAACGGGTCCAGAATAATCGCACTGTGTGGCACAAATTTATGATGAAAATTTATTTTTCCTAGGAATTGGCGTATATTTTTTTTTGTTTCCGGTATTGGAAAGTTTTTGACAGCGGTTAAATAATCTTTCAGAGGTCTGATTGAATTGTTTTCTATTATGTGACCTAAATACTTGGCATATTTTTTTGCAAAAGTACATTTCGAAAATTTTAGTCTAAAACCTTCTGTTAGAATTGCCTCCATTAGTCTTGATATATGTAGCATACGTTCTTCAAAAGTTCTTGAAAAAATTATTATGTCGTCTATAAAATTTACTGCAAAACTGGAGAGTTTGTATTTTCTTATGATGTTGCTCAATATTCTTTGAAAAATGGCTGGGGCCGTCCTTAATCCAAACGGGAGACACGTCCATTGAAAATGACCTTCTTGTGTAACAAATGCAGTTTTATGTCTATCTTGAATTTTCAAAGGAATTGACCAAAATGCCGAATTTATGTCAAAAGTAGAAAAATATTTACAGTTTACGGTTTTAACCATCAAATCCTCAATCAACGGAAAAGGTTGTGACTGAGGGACGACAATTTTGTTCAATTCTCTGAAATCTATACATAACCTTGTTTTTTGTTCATCTTCTTTTTTATATGCCATAGTTACTGGAGTAGCAAATGGGCTATATATAAGATTCCTCAATTAAATTCTTCTCTAATAGTTTTGATATTTGATATTCTATTTGTCTTCTATCTTCCGCTGTGCATCTGTATGGACGTTTGTAACAGTATTTATCCATTATCAAGTCAATATGAGCTTCATAATGTTTTACAGTACAGACGTCATATTTATCTTTGGCGAAGACTGGTTTATATTTTTCTATCAACTTATCAATTTCTGATTGTTGATGGTTTATTATCAGTTCAAATCCATCCGTGTTTATATGTTCATTGAAATTTATTTCACCTTTGTTTATGTTTTTGGTGTCTTGTTCCCCAGAATGTAAAAATAACCTTTCTTCAATTTTTTTACCTAGTACATCAGGAATGTTGATATTTGTTATATTTGAAGTATCATTTTTTGAGTAGTTATTTTTTTTATATCCTCATCTCTTGAGGTCACTTCTTCTGGGTTGTTACATTGTATAATCTTTAATTCTTCGTTTTGCATTAATTTGAACTTTTTTATACAATCCAAACCAATTAGAAAATCGTAATTAAAATGTTCATTATCTACTACAAATATGTCCATAATTCTTTCTATATTGAAGATTTTTATTTTTAGTGTTACCATACCTTTTGTTTTCTACTCACCATTAATAGTCTTTAAGTTAACTGTTTTTATATCACTTGTATATGCTCTTGGCTGTATCTTTAATGATTTTGCATTAATTAATGACACATTTGATCCCGAATCATAAATTCCAGAAACTTTTAAAGCATCATTTAATAGTAACTTGATTTCTATTAATGGTAGCACCACTAGTTTTTTGGATTCTTCTCGTTCAGTTCAATTTCCAATTAAGAGTTATTTACCGTTTTTACAACTGCTTTTTGATTTTTCTCCTTAAACCAGCAATTTTCCTCAAGATGGTAACGTTTCCCTTTTTTTCGTTAACACAGATTCGGCATGGTTTTTTTTTCTTCAATTTCTTTGGATTTAGTGCCAGAATATATTTGTTTATTAGGATATACACAGTACATAAGTTTACAAGTTATAAGGAATATTAAATGAAGTTATTACATGATATAGTACCTATTACGTAAGTCCGTAGAATATCTGGGATAATTATTCGCCTGGGATTTGAACAGTTCTTAAAATTTAACTAAAATGAATGAGAAGAATAATATAAAGGAAGATTGTATATGATGATAAAAGAGATATATTTTTAGAACAAGAATTACATGCTCACAAATAGTAATTAGTTTAATTAAAATATAAGTGTAAATAAGAAGTTTTAAAATAAATTATATCACGCCAACAAATTTAGTAAATTAGTTTTGTATGTTTGCAGGGAGTTGTGGAAAATGTCTAAGTGTAATAATTTTACATAGTGTGTATAAGATGTGACAAGGGCGGATCCAGGATTTTTTCTGGGGGGGGCACAAGGGGCGGAGGGGTGCCACCCGAGGGGGGGGGTGCCACTGAAGAGCACATTTCCCCCCCCCCCTGGGACGGACCAATTTTTTATGAAGTCGAAATTTGTGTTTGGGAGCGTTCATTACATTTATGTTCTACGAAGTAATTACAACTATTCATGTACTACGAAGTAAACGAATATCTAAAATTCACATGTTTAACCACAGTGAAGAAAAACCTATTTCATGTCCTGACTGCAACTATTATTTTTCTCGAAAAAAAACTAAAACGGCAATTGCTGACTCACAGCGATGAAAAACCTTTTTCATGTCTCGACGGCGACTATTCATGCGCTACAAAACGGTATCTAAAAATTCACATATCCACACTGGACAAAAACCTTTTTCATCTTCCAACTGCAAGTATTCATGTTGTTCAAAGGAACTTCTTACAATTCATTTTCTGACTCATATTGACATAAAACCTTTTACATGTTTCTACTGCGAGTATTCACGTTCTTCAAAGAGGTACCAAGAAAATCACATGTTTATACATAGTGGACAAAACCATTTTCATGTCCCGAATGCAGTTATTCAAGTTCTCGACAGGGAGATTTAAAAATCCACAGCGCGATTCATAGTGAAAAAAAAACCTTTTTCATGTTGTGAGTATAACTATGCTTATACGAAGAGAAATTTAAAAAATCGCATGTTTTCCCATAGTGGATAAAAACCTTTTTCACTGCAAATATACATGTTCTACAAAATAACAAATGAAACGTCACATATTTACCCACAGAGGAGAAAAATCTTTTTCATGTCCCGATTGCCACTATTCATTTTATCGCAAGGGACATCTAATCACGTGTTAACCCACAGTGGACAAAAACCTTTTTCGTTTCCCGACTGCAACTAATCATGTTCTCAAAAGGGACGTACAAGAACGCACTCGCTGATTCACGGTGGAGAGTAACCTTTTTCGTGTTCTGACTGCAACTATTCATGTACTACAAAGGGATATCTAAAAAATCTTATATTTACCGACAGAGAAGAAAACCCTTTATCAGAAAATTTTACTCCATCAAAATTTGAACACTGAAGAAGTTCAAAATAGTGCGAGTAAGTATGTTAGTAACGACATGAATTTGGAGGTTTAGAAAAGTGCTTTTTTGATAAATGTATCCATCTACAATATTATTTAACAGCGATAGCTTGAGATGGAGAACTGCCCCGAAAAACCAAAGCGATTTTACATTTTAGGTTCTAAGACATAAATAACTTAAAACAATTTACCCAAACATTGACGTAGCCTTAAGAATGTGCATTAAGTTTCTAATTCCTATTTTTTATTTAAATAGAAAAAACATGTTACGTAACGCGTTGTTCGACCCCCCCCCCCCCCCCCTCAAGTGCGTTACATAATACTTGAACGGCCCCTTTGTCAACTTTAATCGGGGGGAGGGGACTTTTCCGACCGCGCTTTCCCCCGACCGTACCGCTCTCGCAAACGCTGATATTCATATTTCATTTGCAAGTGCATGAAAGGGATGCAACGAACGAAATTCGCAATTCCTGCCAGAAATAGACAAGAGTTTGGTTTGACTCATGTTTTTTCTGTTATTTTATTCATATATTTTAAGAACTCTGATAATTTGATTTGCTTCCTAGTATGTACTGCGATGGAATCTCCATAAAAAATGCCGTCCTGGGGGGGGGGGGCGCACGTGCCCCCGTGCCCCCCCCCCCCCCCCCCCCCCCCCCTAAATCCGCCCTTGAGATGTGATTGCGCGAGAGATTGGTGAGTTTTTTGCTGCATTAGTATTATTGGATCCTATGTGAAAAAGTGAAGTGTGCCTGGTACGCCTCATTGGAACATTTAAACCAATGACAGATAGCAATTCGGGACTATCTATTTTATTATTAAGCAGGTTATGTAGAAACATCAGATCTGACAATGTGCGTCTTTTTTGTAAAGATAACAAATTACTTGAAGTTTTGTTGTATTTCTTGAGTAAATGTTTCGAAAATTTATTCTGTATACTCTCTATTAAATCTATGTATACCTTATATTGAGGATTCCATATGGTGGAAGCATACTCCAGTGGACTTCTGACCAATGAACAGAATAATATTTCCAGAGTCTTAGCACTTTTAAAAACTTTACATATTCTTAATAGAAAACCTAGCATCTTATAAGATTTTGATATAATGTATTCGATGTGCTTATCAAATATTAGTTTGCTATCTAAGTGGACACCTAGATCTTTGCATGTAGACATATATTGTAAAGGTTTGTTATTCAAGTTGTAAGGATAAATTATTTTATTTTTATTTCTAGTAAACGTAATCGAGTGACACTTAGATATATTTAAGGACAATAGGTTTGATTCACAGTATGCGCACAAATGATAAAGATCTCTTTGTAATTCGATGCAATCGGATAACGACTGTATAGGTTTAAAAAATTTCATGTCATCCGCATACAACATAAAGTAACTATTTGGAAAGCATACAAGAATGTCATTTATATAAATATTGAATGGGAGTGGACCGAGGTGCGACCTCTGGGGCACACCTGAGACGATTTCTATTAAGCAAGATGCGAAACCATTGACAACCGTGAGTTAGTATATAATACTTTTTTTTTCGTACTTATTCTTCCCAACAAGATGTTCCAATTTTCCTATATTATTGTAAAGATCTTCCGTTCCTTGTAAAATTTCTCTGTCAATTTTATCAGTCACATAATTAGGTAGGCCAAATGCTATGAGGTCGATAAGTGTCCCAGTATCAATTGATTTCCTTACTTCCAGCAGTAATTTTTCTTTTTTTAAAGCATACTCGAGCAACGAACCTGTTTGATATTTAAAGGCGAGAGCATATCTAATGGGTGACCATCCTTTGTTTACAAACGTATAACAGAAGTTTTTTCCCATGTGTTCCATTCCGATTCCACTGTAAGTTTCATTAGCATGCAGCTGTACCACTCTACACCGGAGAATTCCATAAAATGTTTCAAAATTTCAATTTTCTTTTTGTCTTCGTTGATTTGGAAGCGTTCACATTCTTTATTAAAATCTTCAATCCACTGGTTCGCATTTGAGCTCCTGCCAGTGAATTTGCCAATCATGAAATCCTTTGCAATTTTCCCTAAATTTTGAGTTTCAGATTTTGTTTGTTTCCCTTCAAGCAATGCCTCTAAAAGTTTTTCCAGCGTTTGACTTGATCCACCAAGTATAGATTCAGCCTTATTTGTGTTTTCCATCATTTCTTCTAGGTAAATATCATTAAACTGTAAGTTTTGTTCCGTATCTAAATATATTTTTGACATATCATCCGTCAAGGTTATCCATATTTTTCATGTTTGATGTCTTTTATTTAATTTTTTTTACCTTAGCATAGTTTGGAGTGCTTGTATGTAATTCCTTGGTGTAGATTTGTAGGCTGGGATTCGGGTGGTATTTCAAAAATCCGTCCATCAGGTGTAGCGATCGAGGTTATGCATATGACGTTTGATTTTCCATCTGCCGTTGGTCTCACAACAAAATCGAACCTCAATTTTTCCATGTTCCGTGAAATAGTAGTAGTAAATGTTGTTTTATAATGATATTTTTAGTCTTGCATAAAAATAAAGACGCAATTGTGTTTCTCTGTAACGAACAAAAGTTTTATTAATACTACGCATTTACAACTCACAATCACATTATTTTATTAAAAAGATATTAATTTACCTCTTTGATTATATAATGTCTAGATAGAGTGTTACGCTGTAATTCCGACAAAAACAACAGGCCAGATTTGAAACACTAGTGTGTGTGATACGCACACAACTATGCGTAACTTCTATAGTTTTACAAGCGCTCTACGTCGCTGAGTGATACCAGCTCCCGAGTATTTCCCATAAAAGTGGGTAAAAATATGTTTCGATTTTGGGGAACGTATAATTCTTTTACTTTTGAATTCATTTACGTAAGATAGTTTTCTACATATAATGATATAAATGAAAAGAAAATCATTGTTAAAAGAGATTTATTTTTATTTGATTATTTTTAACAAATAAAGAGAACGAAAAGCATTAGAAACGGTTTTATTTAGTTATTTAATAAAGATAAAATACATTAAAAAAATTAAATTAATCAGTTGTTTTGATCAGAGCAAATAACAGTTGTTTTAGCTGGTTGCCAGCTCCGCGGCTATTTCTTATTATTTCTATCCACTTACTTCTTAATATAAAATCATTAGGTATTCTGTAAAATATGTATGAATAAAATTAAAAGTTTACTTGATACTTCACCAAACAAACCTGTCACATTTTTTGTAATTTTAATAAATAAATTTCGTATTCATAACTTTTTTAAATGTAGTGTGGACGCGAAGAATTTACAAACACTTAAAAATAAAGGCAAACTTTCACATTTACAATATTATTATATATAGTGTACTTTTGGGTAATTATTAAAAAACCTATTTTAAAATTAACAACGCACTCACGGGAAAATTTAATTTGAGGAACAGGCAACCCCGTAAACATGGCGTCAAATAGCGTTGTCCTAAGACCAAACTGTCAGACCAAATTACACTACTTAGGGGGGTATAACCAAAACCTCCTAGACTCCACAAGGCCAGGACACTGGATCAAGATGGCCGCCGCTGAAGGCTGATGAGTATGGATTAAAAAATCTAATAAGGTGCCAATTGCACATTGGGGAAAAAGTATTGACGGGTAAAATAAGGCAACAAAATTTCTTGGTAAAAAATCAATAATATCCTTTATTAAAAATGCAACATTTCTAAGTACAGTGTATTGGTACTTATAATTGGAGAAGGTATCAAAAAAAGATATTTTTTTTAGAATAAGGGCCAGTTGTTTCACAGAATTTAAACAATTCATCAAATTCCAATGTAAATTTAAAAATTCTGTGAAAGTTCTATTTAAGTTCTGTTATTAAACCAATATGGGCAAGTTATTCCACATACCTGAAATAATAACAAAACTTGAGTAGAACCTCAACAGAACTTGAAAATTAAGTTTGAAAATTGATGAATTGTTATTCTGCGAAACAACTGGCCTTAAAGAATAAACTAAATATAAACAAAATTAATGATTGATTACATTAATTAACGAAATATGATTATAGTGATATGTGTTGGAATATGTATAATATGAATGTTGTGTAGTTGGTGGATATGATTGCCGGCAGTTGAGATTGTAGAGTAGTCTGCTGCAGTTTCTGGAGGTTGAAGGCTGGCTGCTGTAGAACGTGCACCTGAAAATAATAACAACTAAAGTAGTACACAAGTAGTATAAATATTAGAGGTATATTGTTTTGAAATGTTGAATGGTGATGAGGGAATGGTGTATGTGGGTATATCAATCAGTTAAGAATATTTTTTTTTACTGTGTTTTTACTTTAATTCTACGCATTCAACAAATAAACTCAACTGTAAATGTATATCGACAACGGCAGATGCAATGACTTTTGGAAATGGAGTTTTCGCAAGATAAAAAAAAATACTACAGAACTTTCTTTTTTCACGGTAATACAATCAGTTGGGAAGTTATGTTTGTCAATGCAACCTAAAAATTCATTAAAAGTTGAAAAATGGTTCTGAGATTCAAAGACTGCATTAGAAACTATGCTCTTTTCTACTGCTATTTGTAAATTAATAAGTTCTTTCCTGTTCTTCCTTGCGTCCACACTTTCTCGGGATAATGTCGGAGTCGCTGACAGGTAGGCTGGACAATTTGGCAGAATTGATGGGTTGGCTCCCGGAGCAAGTTTCACCCTCTTGTACTTCATTATGCATTGCTCTCCAGTTTGAATGTTGGTGTGAACACTGGTTGTAATGATGTCCTCCTTTCTAAAATGCAGCTCGCAAACCTGAAAAGTTATTACTTTAGTGTTAATTTATGTCCAATAAACATTAAATATCTAGGCACTCATTCATTACAGCAAAAAGCTGTCACAACCGAAACAATATATTAAATTATACAACAACGTTAACATAAACACATTTTCAAATCAAAATAACATGAATAAACATGTGTAAACATCACATCACAATCGCAGTTGCACGTTTTTATAAATTGAGGTTATGTACAAACATAACAATCAATATGCATTCAATTGTGCTTGTTTTAATATAATGTAGGTAGATTTTCACAATGCACGACAATAATAGATTTCAATTTTACAGTACACCCATAAAAATAGTATTATTTAGCCGTTTAAAATATTAAATATCTAGGCACTTTGAAAACTTATATTTTTTCATGGTGTTGTCTTTCATTACACCAAAAAGCTGCCAAAACCGATACAATATTAAATTAGACAACAACGATATGAGCTAACATCATTAAATTAGACAATAAACACATTTTAAAATCAAAATAATACGAATAAGCATGTGTAAACACCACATTACAATAGATTTTTATGACGTTTTTCATATAGGTATATTGAGGTTATGTACAAAGTTGAATCCTGTATTTGCAGTAAAAAATAAGCACATTTGACTTACCGTTGAATATTTTGTTGGAATGAAATCCCGACGAATAGACTTAACCCATTTATTACGTAATATAACATCATTTGGGCGCATTTGGGAACTTGAATGTATGACGTTTTGGTTCGTTGTCATAATTTCCTTTACAACGAGGTACAACGCACTTATTAACCATTTTCAAACTTAAAACACTTCTGTAGAGAATTAATACGTAACGTCGCTCAAACTTTTGTATGTATTGTGCACGTAATACTTCTAATTTATAGTTTTTTGCCTAAATCAAAACGCACGCGCTGCACCGCGATAATAATATCCATAGAAGTGAGGTTCGTAACGTATGAATCTGACGTTTCCAGCCGCCTAGCTTCAGCCTCCTAGAAGGATTATTACCGCTAGAGGCGTAAACTGGGTCTTGGCCTTTATACCGTGGGTGACGGTATAACTCCGTCAGTTTTTGTAACCCGGTCACGTGATCATGACGACGTCATAGTAATGACTACCAATAGGAATCTTACAATTTCCATAGAACAACTTTTGAGAACTGAGTGGTATATACGGTGGGATACAGCGTTGCCAACTCTACGTCTTTTTACGTAGATCTACGTATTTTAGGTCCTTCCTGAACATCTACTAACTTCAGTCCAGAATCTACGTATTTTTTGTCAAATTGTACAAACTTGAAAAATAAAATAACTCATTAGGCTGAAGAAGCATATTTTCCGTTACTTTACGGTGGCGCCCCCGTCTGCGGGGCAAAGTATGTGGTGCGGACTCCAACAAACGTTCCGTTTCATACTAGAGTCCGCGCCGGGGTTGGGATGTCTAGGGAAATTACCCTAGATATAGGGGAGAAAAATATTACAATATATAATCCATCATCAGGGCATATAATACATATATGCCCTGATGATGGACACTGCAACGCTGTCCGAAACGTCGGCTATAGAAGGAGGTAGCGCAACATGGCATAACACCCCAAAAACTAACAACGAAAAAGAGAAAAATATTTTTTAGGCAAAAGGGAAATCAGCACAAATCTAGGAAAATTTCGAACAATTACCACTATTTTTTTAAATTGGTGTTGTAATCTTCTACTTCCCGGTAAAATACACAATTTCAGACAAAGGCATCGCTAAGTTATTTATTGCTAGTATTTGACCTTAACTGTTTACTACATATTCAAGTTTTTTTCCCTAAATATTGTCTCTTACCCCACATTTGCATAATTACCAAAACTATATTTCATTTCATTTAAACCTTAGGTTCTCAACGTGGGCAATAAATAACGCCCCATTGTGGATGTTTGAGACTTTCAGGGGGCAGTAGAAGACCCAAAGAGAGGGCGTTGAGGTGGCACAGTGATGGCGAGGGCAGGTAAAAAATATAGTCTAAAAAGACAAAAAAACACGCTCATCACGTACTAATAAAGCAAAATAAACTTTAATATTGGTTAATTTTTGTTATTTTATGTAATGTAATCATTTTTATCAAGTGTGCAAAAATTCACATGTTTCGGTAGTTGAGGAAGTGGAAGAAAATTGAATCCATAAACCCCACCATAAGAAAAAAGGGGGTCTCTAAAAAAAAACCTCAAAGTAGGCGGTGGGCAAAATTGAGAACCAAGAGTGAGAGGCAAGGTTGAGAACCTATGATTAATCATTAAAAAAAAATTAAAATTTGCAAAAAATGCATTAAAAATAATAGATACATTTCAACTTAATTACTACGAGAAATAACTAAATACGTCCACCTACCTTAACTTCTATATTTCACTCAGAAAAAAAGTACGTAGATCTACTAACTTTTCATAATCCAAATTATACGATTCTACGTAATTTTCTAGTCCGATCTACGTCTTTTTCAAAAAACGGGTTGGCAACACTGGTGGGATATCTATGGTATTATATGTCAAATAGCACGTTGGCCGAAACAATCCGAACATTCAAAACAACGAAATATTTTGAAAAAATGCTTCCTAAATATCGTTTCAGTGTCGAAGGCTGTGAGGATAGTGTTTCAGTTCGACACAGAGTACCTAACTGCGAAAATAATGAGAGTCGTTATGGGAATTCGTTATTTTAGGAAGTTGTGGTTATGTTTGGTTCCCATTTCACTAATAACTGCAAAAATTCCAATGGCACGTTAAAAAAAGACGCTTTGCCGACCCTTAATCTTCATGGAATCGGAACACATCGGGGTTTACCTAAAGAAAACGTAAACGATCGTAGGATACCAAAATACAGGTGCGAATCTTTTGTTTGTTCAGTGTTCCTAATATACTTTGTAACTTTTCCCTAACTTCACCTAAAAATTGTATCTATTTTCATTTTTAGACTATCCATATTCTACCTGGAGTGTCCAGCACGAATGGTGCCGTCCAAGACCACAATTACAGTTTAAAAGGTATAAAGTCTTCTCTATACTCTATATGGCATCAACCTATTTTATTCATAGAGATAGATGCTTATTCACTGAGTCTTTCTTATTATAAAGATATTCAATACATTTATTATTTCTTCAAACACAGCAATTCCATTATTATTAAGATATTTAATATGACAGGCGCGTATCCGAGACGCGTGGTCGTTGTTCTTAATTTATTTTCTCTTTTATACTCTGCAGTGGTAGGATATAGTTCATAGGATGAGGCTGGGTAATGTAATGAATTTTTTTTGTTTCAGAACCAAACGTGTTCTACCTGGGCCGAGTACCGTGCGTTTTGCTGCCAAAAAAGTAGTGGAAGATTATACAGGTATACATCTGGATTTATATTTCATTAAAGGAGATAATATTATATGTTTTGCTTGCGAACTTTGGTTAATGTGGTGAATATGTTTATTTCAGAACCAAACGTGTTCCCTGGGCTGAGCAGCGTACCGTGTGTGAATTGCACTTTGTTATTACATTGTCTTCAGACCTCTGCAGCCATTCTCGGTCAACCATCGCCTTAGCCGCAGTAAGACGGATAGATTCATACATCCATCACTCTTGAACATATTGACCCCCAGATTCCTAACTACCCCTCTGTACATTTTTCCTTCTCAAAACTTCCTCCCTTTCCTTTTCCTAAAAAGACTCCACACCGCATCCCTAAAGATGACATAGGCCCCGAGAGAATTTTTTCCTCAAAAATCTATCCAAACACTTCCCTTTTTATTATTATTACTCATATTTTCATTAATTATGATTAAGTTCCTTCTAAATGTGTTTGCACATGATTGTATTTCGGTTTTTTTGTGTTATTCTGTATAAAGCAATAAAATACTACATGCAATTATGAGTTTTTCATTTTATTTTTAAAATAATTTTTAGGCTAATGATTTGGGTAGGTACTGATATTGTCCAAGGTAGTATCTTCTTTTTTTTTTTTTTACTTTCCTCTATCCTTGTCGATGGTCCGTGACGTCATAATCGCGGAATGAGCATTATTTATGGTCAAATAGTGTTGACACCCGTTCCATACAAAAAGCCCGAAGATATCGATCTAGGTATTAGTTCATTTATGCACTACTTGTTGTGTGCCGAACAATATTTATGGTGCCGAATGTGGCCGCATATGCTTGAAATATTGTCACCCGGATGACAATCGGCACTCAAATGATTAAAACTGAATTGTTTCTTTGACTAAATGGTTATTTTAAGGTAACTTACAGATTATAGGTAACATTTTTAGTTGTTTTCAATCGTCCTCTGTAATTCCTGCACACTGTTATAGCGCAAATCGTCATTTTCAAATGACACACAATACGTGTTTACCGCACAACGATAGTGTAGCCAAGCCACTGAGCGGACAGGCCGAGCTTATCAGTAAACAGTTCACTGATAATTTTTTTAAATAAATAAAAAGAAAATACTTTGTTTTACGTCACTTTATTGATATTTTATAGTCTACCGGTTTCGGTACCTCCGTACCATCCTCAGGACTTTTATAAAAATACTAACAAATACAGAGTAATACACATATATATATATACAAAATTGCTGTGAAAGAAAGAGACAGTAAATTAGAGCGGGACAGTGCGACAGTCGTGCGGGGGAGGGGAGTGTGGGATAACGGGAAACATACTTATAATATATATAAATTGTTTAGAAAGAAAGAGACAGTAAATTAGAGTGGGACAGTGCGTCAGTTGTGGGAGGGAAGTGGGGGAGGAGAGTGTTGGATAACGGGAAACATACTTAGAATAGGGCTGAATGTTAAATTAAGTTGATTGTTGATGATTTCGGCCTTTGAATTAACTGATTTTTTTATTTCCAATGCCTCTAAATTATTTAATCTTAAGCCTATCCCATTTTTGTGTAGCACTTTAATACCCGTATCCCGGTTAAACGTGTGATCTTTATTAATTAAATGTTCTGTGAATTCCGAAAAACCTGAACTTGTTAGGCATCTTAAATGTTCTTTAATTCTAGTTTCTACATTGCGTGACGTTGGTCCTATGTAGAACGCGCCACAATCATTACAATTAATTTTATAAATGCCCGAGTGGCTTAGAACATCCTCTTCGTCTTTGGCATTAATTAAAAATTTTCCTAGGTTGTTGTTTGTATAAAAAGCTGGTTTGATTTCAGTTGGGAATTTAATAGTACATGAAGAGGAGAGGTTATTAATGTACAAAATTCTTCGCCATTGTTGGTTAAGGTTATTGTTGTTTAAAGTTACTGGACTATTGTAAACGTATTTATTTATGGAAATTAATCGTAATTTTTTTGCTAGGATTCTATCAATAAAAATTCATTTTAATATTTTTAGAAAACCTACCTTCACTGACACTGTAATCCATAATACGTCCAACCACCCAATCTCCCATAAACATTAAGCATTCCACTCTATGATACACCGATTAGTCACTATTCCTTTATCAAATGTTAATTATGCTAATGAATTAAGTACAATTAAACTAATAGCTCAGAATAATGGATTTGAAACAGACCTTATTGATAGAATCCTAGCAAAAAAATTACGATTAATTTCCATAAATAAATACGTTTACAATAGTCCAGTAACTTTAAACAACAATAACCTTAACCAACAATGGCGAAGAATTTTGTACATTAATAACCTCTCCTCTTCATGTACTATTAAATTCCCAACTGAAATCAAACCAGCTTTTTATACAAACAACAACCTAGGAAAATTTTTAATTAATGCCAAAGACGAAGAGGATGTTCTAAGCCACTCGGGCATTTATAAAATTAATTGTAATGATTGTGGCGCGTTCTACATAGGACAAACGTCACGCAATGTAGAAACTAGAATTAAAGAACATTTAAGATGCCTAACAAGTTCAGGTTTTTCGGAATTCGCAGAACATTTAATTAATAAAGATCACACGTTTAACCGGGATACGGGTATTAAAGTGCTACACAAAAATGGGATAGGCTTAAGATTAAATAATTTAGAGGCATTGGAAATAAAAAAATCAGTCAATTCAAAGGCCGAAATCATCAACAATCAACTTAATTTAACATTCAGCCCTATTCTAAGTATGTTTCCCGTTATCCAACACTCCCCTCCCCCGCACGACTGTCGCACTGTCCCGCTCTAATTTACTGTCTCTTTCTTTCACAGCAATTTTGTATATATATATATGTGTATTACTCTGTATTTGTTAGTATTTTTATAAAAGTCCTGAGGATGGTACGGAGGTACCGAAACCGGTAGACTATAAAATATCAATAAAGTGACGTAAAACAAAGTATTTTCTTTTTATTTATTTAAAATGTCAAGTCACAATGTGTTTGCTTCTTTTGAAAAAAAAAAAAAAAGATAATTTTTTTGGCGTTTCGTCGCTCAAGCGCTCTATCTAGACATTATATAATCAAAGATTTACCTGTAATGAACAAAAGAAACAACATTTAAAGTCCTTATTTCAGGTTTCTTTAAGTATAATATAAGATAGTATTTTAATGAAATACTTCTGTTTAATGTTTGTCTTTATAACTTGTTTGATCGTTACTAAGGTTACTGTAGCTAACATCACATCTGTCAGCAGTGACATCTAGTGAGCCACCAACTAACTTGTCGGTAATACAAATTAAAGGAAAGCACTCATAAGCGGTTTTCTTTACATTCATAAATGACCTTGGCTCGAAATTAAACTGTGATTATGCTTTTTTCACAGATGATCTTAAAAATTTTCGTAAAATTAAGTCTGTTTCCGATCATCAACTGCTTCAAAATGACCTCGACACACTCAATAACTGGTGTACTGTCAATGATATGCACTTAAACGTTGAAAAATGCTGGCGTCCCGCAGCGATAGGTTTCGTCTCCGACTTTGTTTTCGTTGCACATCAACGACCTTTTGTCATGTGCACCAATTCATTGTTACGCGGATGACAGTACAGTCCATGATAGCTTTTTGTTTGACAAGCCCCCAAAGGGCTCACAAACTCCAACAGCTCGGAAAGCTTTGAAGCAAAGAATGGACGGTTATCTAGAGAGTGTTTTCTCTTGGGGTAAAAATAATCTCGTTGAATTTAATGTTTCAAAGACCAATCTTGTCATCTAAAAGGGATCGAAATGAAAATCGAGTCTCCTTCAACGGAAGCAATCTGCAGAACAGGCCCTCCATTGATATGCTTGGTGTAACCCTAAGTGACCAGCTCAGATATGGGAACTCCATCAGAGCCAGAGTAAAGTTAGCCTCCCAAAAACTGGGCGTACTGTACAGGGCCCGCAGATACTTTAATAGTACACTACTGCTAACCCTGTACAAATCAAAAGTGCGCCCCACGGTTGAATTTGGCAGCCACCTCTGGTCTGGAGCTCCAAAATACCTGAAAAATACCTTCGACTCTGTGCAAAAACGGGCGGACAGTTCGATAGATTCTCCCATCTTGAAGCTCGCAACATTACCAATGCCCAAATGTCAGTGGGCAAGTACTAGAAGTGCCACACACCGAAACCATAAATAAAGTGTGTTGAATGTTCATTATTCGTACCTAAAGGTATCCATTCACAGAGATAATATTATAAGTTACATTATTTTTATGTAACAGTAGCAATGTTGACGAAAGAGAATTCGGCTTAGAAAACCACCATTGAGATGAAATTGGCGGAAATATAGAAAGTTAAAATTTTTAAATGAAAATATTTTTTATTGTAGAAAGCAATCACTTTGTGGTTTGACATATTTAATAAAATAAAATACCGTTTTGTTTAAAACCACGAGTTTTATTAATTTTTTGTATTAATTTGTACCCTGATGATGCTTGAGTAAAGCGAAACCGGTCGGTTCAAAAAATTAATAAAACTCGTGGTTTTAAACAAAACAGTATTTTATTTTATTGAAAATATTTTTATAAATATACATTAGCAAACATTTTCATTTCATACATGCTGTCAGAATCATCTTCACTAGAATCAATACTTGACATCACAAAAATCACTCTGTTCACTTCAAACGTCAAAGCGATACGGACTCGTTTTCAATGGAAGGGTAAAACTATTTCTCATTTTTCGTTGACCTCACTCCGGTCGCCTCGCTCATTTCTCGCACGGGCAGTGGAAGGCAAACACCTTACTTCGTAGTGACTCTTTTTTGGTGGAAGGTCAAAGCTATTTCGCTCATCTCCCAACCCGCTCCGCTCAACTCTTTTCCGCTCGCAGTGGAAGGCGTCCTTAACAGACGGATTGCAATCTTTAGAGCACAGGCGTCGGGTGGGAATGCTATCCTTGTTCTACCGGTGTTCAGTGGCGGCCGGTGGTCAAAATATGTGGGGGTTCGCCAGAGTCATTGAGTTAGACAATAAATTTAGTAAAGGTACATACATACCTACTTATATAGAAGTTCTATTCTCCGTTCCTTTTGTTTAGCGAAGACCTCTATGACCCTCTTGTTAAAATCGGGCATCGACTGAATTAACTTTTTTTCGATGCTTAACACTGATAGAGCGTTCAGTCTATCCTGGCCCATCGTATTTCTTAAAAAGGATTTTATTCGTTTTAACGTTGAAAAACATCTTTCGCTTTCAACTGAGGTCATTGGAATGGTGCACACAAGTTTTAGTAACTTCACAGTCTCGGAAAAGTCTTCTAATAAGCCAGTATTATAAAAAAGTTGTAAAATTGACAAAGCCCCTTCAGCATTTGAAAAATCGTCGCGGGCGTAAATTGCACAGAGTTCACCTTTTAATTGAACTTTATTTAGGAAGTCATATGTTTTTATCGTCACACTAAAATCATGTTCTGGAAAATTTGACCTGTACTCGCAGAATTTTTCGCAATCGAGTAATGTTTCTGCAGAAAGATGTTTATTAAATTCGAAGCGTTGTTTCATTTCAGACAGAAATGTATCGCAAACCTCTTTGCAAATAATTGATTTTGTGGTTTTTATTCGTTTAGTAGGTGGCTCAGGAAAATTGTCTGTGGAATTGCGTACATTTTGAACAGATTTTTCAAACTCACTGAGGTTATTTTGAATTATAACGGGATCTAAGCTTTTTAACTGCAATTGTCTGAATAAAATATCACAATGCGGCATAATTTTTTTAAAAAAATTCAACCAATATATAAATGTTTCATCATTGAGGTAGCGTAAAAGCATATCAGCTTGATTGATGGTATTACTGTCATTGTCGGATTCTAAAATCGTCTCCATGCACTCAATTAGGGATTCGCGATTCGTACCAACAGTTTTAATTGTTCTTATATTAAAATTCCACCTCGTTTGTGGAACAGAGGGAATTTTGCGTTTCACTATTTCACTTAAAACGTCCGTTCGCTTTAACGACCGCGAAAAAAACTTGGGGAATGTATTCAAATTCGAGAAAAACATTTTTACTTCCTTACTTTGGGACACACTTTTTTCTACAATTAAATTGAGTTGATGGGCATAACAGTGGACATAATGTGCATAAGGAAACTTATTTTGAATTTTAGCTTTTACACCTCCAATTTTCCCACTCATTACTGAAGCACCGTCATAGCATTGAGCGATTAATTGCTTCGGAGATATATTTAAAATGTCAAGTTCTTGAAAGAGTGAATCGGATAATCCATCGGCACAATGGGATTTTGGTGTTAAATACTTCCAAAAACGTTCATAGATTTGGCCATTCCGTTCGTAACGAATGATCATGACTATCTGCATAACAGTGGATACATCAGTTGTTTCATCCGCTTGAATCGCTATGAAATCACAATTCAAAATTTGTGATTTTACTTCATTGTAATATACTTCCAAAATTGCATCTAATATTTCATTTTGTATTGTCTTTGAAGTACCCTTGAATAAAGAGTCTGATTCCAAGTGCTGCTTCATTTCCATGTCAAGTTCGACCACTAAATCAATTAAACCACGATATACTCCGGGATTAACAGAGTCACTTTTTTCGTCGTGTCCACGCATAGCTAATTCAAATATACCACAAAATTTCACACAGTCAATTAGTTTGGACAGAATGTATCGATTTTTATCAACTAGCTCATTATGATGTTTAATATGTGTACGGTAACCTGAATCTAATTGTATTCTGATATCAACTTTCCCTAAAACTTTTAGGCTCAAAACTTTTTGTAAATGTATTTGACAAGAATTATGTTTTTTAATTTTTTCAGAAAGGTGATTTAAATCAGAAACACCGTTGATTGTCCAAATCGAATCCACACCATAGATCAAACAAGGGAAACAAAACAAAGTATTTAATTTATGACATCCGCAAAGCCACGAAGCTTTATTATACATTGTCTTGTTAAATGATCTAGTAAATTTTTTTGATCCAGATTTACATTCTTGTTTTATTATCAGTTCAGGTTTAGGCGGACTGGCATTTTTTATTTTCACTTTGTTTTCGAAACTCGATCTATTGATCTTAATAAATTCCACATTAAAACTCATTTTGAATGTAAACAATGAACAAACACTAAATATGGGTTGATATAATCTGCAATTATAGTTAAAAACTTTCACAGGGTAATAAATGTTCCGAATTCGACAGACAATGACCGACAACTAAATCAACAATCAGCTAATCACTCTTTCCATAGTGACATGTTTTGACTTGACTCACTTGACTTGAATCGAAGAAAGAGAAGAACAAATAACGTGCGGATCGTTTAAAATAGTAGCTCCGCTGTTAAATTGAAGACAAAATGTCCAAAAACATTACACGTAAGCGTTCTCGTTTAACGCGCCACTGTACGAGCCGCTCCTTTCGGTGTGGGGGAAAATTTGGAACGACGTTCGAGCTTTTGGAAAATTTGCAAGGAACATATGAATTCACGCTTTGGACTCTTCAAGGAATTTACACACAAAAGTAGTAAAATTCTGGAGCGCATCGAAAACGAACTGCTACGAATATAGGTGCAGTTTCGTCGCTCGTCGCTGAAAGAAAGCACGTAAAAACCTACCTACTCTGTACGAGATCTTGAGTAAATATTATAATTTATAATCGAACCGCGTTTCGTTTCAAATTTTGTGGGTTGTGCGGCGCTCGGGAGCTCTAATGAACTAGCCGCTACTGCCGGTGTTACAATGGAAGATGTTCCGAGGAACTAGCGTCATTGATCCCTTCACCACCGGTGCATAGTCGGGAAACACGCCAAACGCGTACCCAACATATGTATACGGTTGACATTTGTCACATGAGAACGGGTCGTTTCTTCGACTCGTTCTTGTGTTCAACAGCTCAGCTGTGGAACGATTTGCCGGCCTCTGTGTTTCCTACAACATGGGTCTCTTCAAGTCCAATGTTCATTCCTTCCTCTCCTTACAAAGACCCTCTACACAGCATCTCAGATGACAAAGGCCCTGAGGGAATTTTTTTCCTCAGGGCCTTCTGTGAGGAGTTAATGTAAAAAAAAAACATACCAGCCGTAGGGGAAGGCGCTGTCAATACGCACAAAGACATAGTTTTGTATTCGTGATTAACCGCAGTCATAAAACGTAAATTATTTTGAGTTGATTTGGTATTCGTGATAGAACTTGTCTTGTTTCTCGGGCGTTGTACAGCACCCAGGTTAAACCATCGCACTGTATTTCACCGGTTAACAGCGATGGTAGCGATTTCAACGATTCGGATGCGGATCCGCACTTCAACCCACCTCCCACAGAGGTCCATCACTAATCGTTCCAAGTATAAAGTTCTCGTGTGTGAATAATTACCCCATCAGACCAGTGGTTTCATGTTGTAATGCCCCAAATTTTAAAATATCATCCATTATTACTAATGTGTTTCAAAATACCAATGTTTTTTCACCGAAACATACCCTTAAAAACTCTTTTTCATTAGTAGAAGAATTGAAAGATATGATTCTCCCTAGTAATTCTAAACTAATTTCTTTTGACGTTGTAAATTTGTTTCCTAGTGTTTCCATAGAAGAGAGTAAATGTTTAATTTCTGATTTGCTAAATAGTTTGGATCTCTCTACAGATTTTATAAAAGATTTAACTACCTTGTTTAATATTTGCCTGAATCGAAATTATTTTCAATTTAATAATGTTATATTTAAACAACGTGACGGCCTGGCTATGGGCAGCCCTACCAGTCCTCTGATTGCTGATATATTCATGGATAGCCTAGAGAATAAAATTTTATCTAGTATCTCACCTCTTATTAAAAATCTTTTATACTGGAAAAGTTATATGTATAACATATATGTTTGTATGTGTACGCATGTGTATGCGTATGCGTGTATATATTTTAAACACGATTTCACCTTTTTAAAATTTATAATTGCTTTGAACGATGTCTGTAGCCATAACCTATTGAACATTGCAAAATTTTTATCACTATACTTCCTTCATTATGTAATTATACCAACAATGTCACTTAAATTTGTACTTTTAGACTCAATTACACACTTCATAAATAATTTGCTGATTCTACCTGTTTGTCAAATGGGTATAGAAAGCACAGGAGGACGCCACTGTTGCTCATATGGCAATAATAAAAATATTATCACAGTGATAAACTAAAGCTGTGTAACGTACATTTTTATAAATTGAAAAAAAGTTTAATAATTTTTTTTTTTCATTTCACTGATCTATAATATTAAAACACACTTTAGAAATTGCTCACATTTATTTAATATTAGCTTAAGTACCTACTGGCGTTTTCCAGGCTTTGGAACATGTACAGTTTGACAATTAAGTGTAGAAAATAAATGATGGCGCTGCGATCGATTTCTTGGTTTTAAATGGCAACACCGTGATGGCTCATAAGACAATGAATGTAAGTTTTAAAAAACCCTTCAGCCAAAATGCATATTTCATAACGTGTTTGTATTTTCATAAATTTTGCACAAAAACACATAATTTAATATAAGTAAAATAAAACAAAACAGGTTTTAAGTGGGCGTTTATTTTGTTATAAAAACGTAGGTACATAGGTATTTAAAAATCTGAGTATATTTATTCAACACCCGACATGTAATAATTATTGTCTTAGTCCTCATATGATTCTTCTTCTTCCATATCTTCATCTTCATCTAAACGTTTTATCAGTTCATCTATATCATCATATAGAGTACTTCCTCGTGCATAATAATCTGCCTCGATTTTCATCACGTTTTGCAACAATTTTTTTTAATCATCAACACTTATGCTATTTTCCGTTTTCCCGGTGTTTCAAATTTTCCATCTGCCTTTTCCCTTCCTTGACGATTTATCTTACTTTTCAGATTTACCTGTATGTGGAAAACATCATTAAAATGATTATTCTATAGAAGGTAGTTTTAAAAAAGCACACCTGTAAATATTCATTTAGAAAGAAAGAAAGAGAAAATTAAGAACAAGTTACATTTCTATGAGTTTAAAGAAGTTGCATATTATTATTTTTTTTTTAAATTGAGTTATTCCATTTTTCTTGTGGCCTAATACTAACTGTCAAATGGAAATGTCAAATTCGGATTTTTAAACATAACCTCAAATCAGATTGTAATGGTTATAATCGCACAAAAATTGGCATAAATCTTGTAATACTAATGAAATTTATTAAAAAAAACTATACCACGTACCATTCATTTCTGCAGTTCGTTTGTAAACTTCTTTCAAATTGGATAGGAGCTTCTTCGCACGATATTCAGCTAGGCAGCGTTGAAACACGCAGTTTACAACTTCTCTTGCACCACTACGTATTGGTTTGTTCATTTTAATTCAATTCAAACAATTCACAGGCAAACAATGAAAAAAAAACACTAAACGAGCCATTTTCAGTGTGTTCTACATGATTAAAGTCAGTAAAGCCAAGAGCCATACAAAATGTCATTGACAAAACGAGTATTTCGGTGTTACCATAGTAATGAAAGAATTTAGTTCCAAATTAATTAATTTCTACACTTTCTTGCCAAACAATATCTAATTTTTGACAAAAAATTTGACAAGTAAATTGGTGTTGCCAGCCTACAAATTTTTTTTTACTAACATTTTTTATGTTTTCTACTCTTATTTGACAGATTTCTACATCGCTTGTTATCTTGAAACTATACTAGATCATCACGCACTGCTTGCATTTCTATATTTTTCTTCTAATATTATTTTTTACTCTCATTGCTTTTATCTTACCTTCCCTTGAATATTTTAAATTTTTCTATTTCCCTCACATCCTATGTTATTGTTTATATTTGACGAATTTAATCTCGATATGGATTATTTAA
Organism: Limnephilus lunatus; assembly: GCA_917563855.2. Classification (NCBI taxonomy): domain Eukaryota; kingdom Metazoa; phylum Arthropoda; class Insecta; order Trichoptera; family Limnephilidae; genus Limnephilus; species Limnephilus lunatus. Next base: position 108,945,129 of record OU830592.1, read on the forward strand.
TTCGTCGATTAATGCATACCCTCGCGAAGACTTGGTATGCAATGCTGAATGCATTTGGGTGACTATTCCTCCCTCTAACTATACCTCCAAACATACTATCCATGTAGCTTGTGCATATCTCCCACAAGGTCATGGATATGAAACCGCTCTCAGTTCATTCCTTTGCTTACTTGCTAATGTAAAAGATCAATATCCCGATGACATTTTACTTGTAATTGGAGACTTTAATATGCCTACGATAATATGGGAAGCGCATGATTCACACTTGACACCTACAAACTTAAATACAATTAGTTCATCACTCACTGACACAATTTATTACTCCGAATTAAAACAATATAATCACATAAAAAATTCTAATAACCGAATCCTAGATTTAATCATGTGTAGTGAGGAATGCCATGCATCTCGTGCATGCAATCCTCTTGTCAGTGAAGACTCACACCACCCGTCGCTTCAAATTACATTACAAATCGATACGCTCCCAATTATCAACGCTCCTCCTAAAGTACTATGCTTGTCTGAAAAAGCCGACTATGAATTAATCAACAAACATCTGTCAACGATAGACTGGTCTTTTACTAAGGAAAATGCGAACGTTGACGAAGTAGTTGATTCCTTTTATAACATCTTAAATAATACCATCAACCAATTTGTCCCCAAACGCATCGTCAAAAAGAAAAAAAATTCCTAACTGGTATTTAGCTCCTCTAATAAAAATTATTAAAGAAAAACAAAAACTTCATAAAAAATGGAAATCCTATAATAATTCAATAGATTACATAGAGTTCACTATCAAACGTACACAACAAAAACACCTACAGAAGTATTGCTATAATCAATATATAAGTTCGGTTGAATCTAATATTCAGAATAATAATAAACAACTCTGGAATTACGCTAAAAACAAAAGTAAAACAACCGGCATCCCACAAATCATGCACCTTAAAGACAAGTCTGGCACCGGCGCTCATCAAGTATGTGAATTATTCTCTAAACACTTTCACGAACAATACCGGCACACTTGATAGCTCTACGTTTATAAATAATCATTCCTCGATTGGTAACATAAATATTGACAATCTAACATAAATATATCAATAAATACCTGAATAGTTTAGATGTTAGTAAGGGTGCTGGTGGTGACGGTATCTCGCCATATTTTGTCAAAAAATGTGCCAAAACTCTTTCTTACCCTTTAACTAACATATTTATAATGTCACTAAAAGAAGGTAAATTTCCAAAAAAGTTTAAAGAAGCAATTATAATCCCTATTCATAAACAAGGCTCAAAAATTAACATTGAAAACTACCGCCCAATCTCGATACTCACGGTATTTAGTAAACTTTTTTAATGTGTTGTCTACGATCAAATTTACACAATAATTGTTCGCAATACACAAAACCAACAACACGGATTTCTTCAAAAGAGATCAGTACTAACAAACTTGGTAAATTTTACAGAATATTTAACGAGCAATATGGACAAAAGAAACCAAGTAGATGTAATCTACACTGATTACTCTAAGGCCTTTGATAAGGTAAACCATTTCATCCTTAGAGCCCGTTCACACTTCCGTCGTAAAAACGGAGATGGGTTTCGTCTTTACGACGGAGGCCCTAGCCGCTGTAGTGGCTCTATGGAGCTGTTCACACTTGCCGGATCCGGCGTGAAGACGGATCCGTTATTTTTTGCCGGAGAGTTTCGCCTACGCAGAGTGTCCGTCGTGAAGCCGGAAAGGAACGCGCTGGCTCATACATTTCAATGAAGCTGTTCACACTACACGGCGGGAAGATGGATCCGTTTTGAACCCTCCACACCCCGCTTCACACTTCACCACCGCCCGCTCCCAGATGCAAGCGAGCAGGCAAATTGTGTTTTTATGGGGCGCGCGTTTGGCGTTTATAATATTATTATACATATAATATATGTATGTTCGTTCCAGAATGCGATTTTTTCTATTTAATCTCAAGAAAATATTTAGTCATATCATTCATGTTTTTTAGTCATTTTAGTTATAATAATTGCTGGATGATTTTCACGTAATTTCTCCTTTTCAAGTATGCAAACAAAATATTCTCCCACGGTTTAAACAAATAAGGTCCAACCCCTGAAGTAATTTTATGGCTAGTTTTATATCAATACATTCCCTTACCGATTTGGAAGAAAAACTTAATTATTTAAATTGTTTTATTTTTAAGTAGGTATTTGTATATTTCAAATAGCACCTATTGTTTCACTTTTTTATAAGTACCACATGACAACAAGAGCTTCATCGTCGTCCATTGCGCAGTGCGCACGACCGTCTACTGAAGAATGATAAAATGTTTTGGTCGTTGTTTTCGTAGAGTAGGATACGTCTTAAAAACGGAAGTGTGAACAGGGGCCTAGGGCTTCCGTCTTTACGACGGAACCCGTCTCCGTTTTAACGACGGAAGTGTGAACGGGCTCTTATTCAAAAATTAAAACAGTTAGGCATCCATGGTGACTTACTCCGGTGGCTTACTTCATACCTTTGGAATAGACTTCAAAGTGTCTCAATTGGGGGAACAAAGTCCAGCTTCTTTTCTGTGCCCTCCGGTGTACCTCAAGGTTCTCATTTAGGCCCATTATTATTTAATGTGCATATATATGATATTTACAAATGTTTTTTTACATGCTAATTACCTAACATATGCAGATGATAAAAAATATACTCGTACTTAGTTTTTAAATCAATCAATGACTGCATTAAACTCCAAGAAGACCTCAATCGTCTTTTTGTCTATTGCGAATTAAACAAACTTGTTATTAACATCTCAAAGTGCAATAAATTAACATTTACACGTAATAAAAATATAATTTCCTTTGTATACACACTGAACGGCACACATATCAATGAAGTAAAATATATCAGGGACCTTGGGGATGTCAAATTAAACTTTATCCAACACACTGCTGAAATAATTAACAAAGCCAATAAAATGCTGGGATTTATAATTTGTATAGCAAAACCCTTCCACAACATAAACACTCTATATTCCCTTTACACCTCATATATTTGCCCGCACTTGGAACACTGTACACCGATCTGGACTCCTTTATACCAAGACCATATTGAAAGAACAGAAAGTATTCAAAAAAAAAAAATTTAAACATTTAAATTATAAATTCAAATTACACTTCTCAAATTACACCGAATCCATTAAATTTCACAATTTCAAATCCCTCCAAACACGACGTCTAATTTTTGATCAAATCCTATTGTTTAAAATTCTAAACAATGGCCTGGACTCACCAGAACTTACCAATTTAATAAATTTTCATATTCCGTCAAGATCAATCCGGCAATGTGATTTATTTTATTTACCCTCTTGTAGAACAAACATTAGAAAAAAAAACTCCCCAATTCCTCGTGTATGTGCACAATATAATACAAAATTTCACAGCATTGACATTTTTAGTAAAAACCTTTAGAAATATCGATATGAAGTAACGCATACGATCAATTATTAATATGAGAATATATTGTGAGCATCTCCTATCCTTTTTCTATATTCCTCTTCCTCTCCCCTTCCTATAACCCAAAATTAATTATAATATACTTAATAAAACTTCATTTCTGATGTACTTTAGCATAAGAAACCTCTGTGGCTTGACTCCAGTTCAACTATATATTTATCACTGTATATGTATTATGTAACAGCTGTTTGTTTCTTACAAATAAATAAATATGTTGATGATGTGTTTTGTATATGGACAGGGACTGAGGGTCAACTGAATTCCTTCCTCAATCTTATAAACTCTTTTCATAATCAGATTAAATTCACATTACAGATTCAACCTTAAATTTTTTAGACCTTACCTTATCCATCATTAATAATAAAATTAATTTTAACATCTTTCGTAAACCCTCCTATACTGACATTGTCATAAACACCACCTACAATCACCCGATTTCACATAAGCACTCCGCATTCCATTCAATGATTCACCGTTTAGTCACAATTCCAATGTCCGATAGTAATTTTGCAAATGAACTTAAACTAATTAAAAAAATAGCGGTAAATAATGGCTATGAATCATATTTTATAGATTTAATCTTAAATAAAAAAAACTAAAACAAATAGCCATTAATCAATTCTTATTCGCTAGTCCTTGTCCTCAAATCAATGATAATAATATAAATTATCAATGGCGGCGAATTTTATTCATTAATAATTTTTCAACCTATCAAGTAGTCCAATATAAGGTCTGTTTCCAATAAACCCTTAATTTAAAAAATTCCCAGTGCTCCTTACCATTATGCCAGTTGATGCTATGTTTCTCCTAATTTATATTGTAACCCATTAGTCACATAATTATCGTTCAGTTTTTTCCATTACTTCTGCACTTAGGTTAATGTATTTTATGGCCTTCGATGTGTTTGTTATATTTGTATCATGTTGTCTCCCTTTATATTTTGTCTCCCTCTATATTTTGTTTTATATAAGCACACATAATGACACATATATTAAGTATTAATTTGTACCCTGATGATGCTTGAGTAAAGCGAAACCGGTCGGTTAAAAAAATTAATAAAACTCGTGGTTTTAAACATAAAAGTATTTTATTTTATTATAATATGTCAAACCACAAAGTGATTGCTTTTTACAATAACATGTGTTTTTTTAAATAAAATAATACAACGTTTCCTGTTATTTGTGACTAATACTGTTAAAATACTGGTTAAAGGTATGTTGATACCTAAATTATAAGAGAAATATCAACTTTGTTAAATGTTCAACTAATCTATTCAAAGTTTAATAGTTTTCTAATTCGAATAATGTAAGCGTTCATTTTATTTTCTAAGCCATTTCCTAAAAAAGTGCTGTGTTTTTTATTGTCTTCATTTGTTTGTTACCTTAATATTAAATAAAGATGTATTGTGACAAAAAAAAAGTTTTACTTTACGATTATATATACTAATATAAAATATCCAAAATAAAATGTATATACCCTACTCTTTCTGTGAAGATTATATAACAAAATATACAGAATAAGAGTGCATTAATTCAAAATTTATCACTAATTTGAGCAATATCAATTTATTTAATTAACGAAAGTGGTTGAAAAATGACTAACGACCTCATTATCCAATTAATCGGTCAGTGGCTGAGTTGGCTTCGCGTTTGGGTCCCACCCAGGCGTCCCGTGTTTGATTCATCGGCTAGATTCCTCCATCACGACACAAGCAATATTTTCGACTTACTGTAGTGGTAGTAGGAGGTTTTCAAACAGTGTCGGGTTATTGTGTCAAAAAGTAAATGCTGACTGCAAATGTATATTTAGGTAAGGGTTTCAATTCAACATTGTCAATTTATTAATATTTTTACTAATTGTTTGGCGATTATCATTTAGGAACGTGAATTCTTAGAGAACATCTCTAGGGTTGCCAGGGTACATCGATTCTTATTTTTTCCCTGTCAATATCGGTTCGCTGTCAACAGTGAAACCATGCTCAGTATATCGATATAAAATCATCGGAAATTATGCCTATCAAACTTATATTATGTAGTGCCGTTCCTTATCCAGAATATTAATTAGTGAGAGATGACATCTCTGTTTCTATCAGATTTCGGTCTCTCTTCTCCTTTTATCTTCATGAAATATTCAAATTTCGCGCGATTTTTCGTTCCTCGATTGGCGTCTATTTTCTATCGCGAGCGGTCGTCTAGTTACAATATTGCGATATAAACCAGAAACTAGATTTCTTCTCCAAAATTATTACGAAAATCATTACGCAATATCGGAAAATAATGTATATCCCGAAGCGGTTGAGATTTTCGCGTCCGCGAGTGTAAACGGTGACGAAATACGAAAAACGAAACGAAAGAATTTGTGTTCCGACTGTTCCTCTAATGAATCCGTTTGTGACAATAAACGAAAAAGACGAAGGCGACGCCGATGCTCACCAAGTTCCGACAGCTCTACTTCCATGAGTTTTTCAAGCAGGGCTTCACGCTCCAGAAGGCGAGGAATGGCCCGTTCTATTAAGAAATTAACTGAACAAGTAGGCAGACTACAAAATTTTATTCTGCAAGCACCGAGGTCAAGATTCGCAGAGAATGCAGCCTCAGATAATATGTCCATCGCAGAGACGGAGAAAGAGTGCTCAACAGTATCCGGGTGTAATACTTGTGTTTTTCAAATGCCGAGTCCCACCATTTCTCTTAAAGAACCCTTAATGACTGCTCCTCCTCAAGACAGACTTGAAGTGTTAGAGCGTCTTCAACGATTTAATCAGAAAGATTGGACCAATGTGAGATATAACAAGGTCATTAAGGAACACCTTGCCGATCCGGGCTTTAAGGAGCTTGAGGTGAACTGTGAGTTGCAACCTTACGATTCTGGGTCTCCTCAACAGGTCGCTATTGAAAGATCTTTCGCAGCAATAACACATGCAGCTCTCAAACACAGGGAACAACAACTGCAGCAGTCTCTGCAGAAATTGGTCAAATGGGGATTTGAAGTACAGGATGTCTCTCCAGAAACCCGGTACGAGAAAGTTAATGAGCTGTTTGGAGGTCAGAACGACTTACAAAAATGCTCCGATGACCTGCTGCAAATAACATGCGGAAAACGGCCAGAGATAATTGAATTTAGAAGGGACAGTATTCTCAATTCCTGTAAACAGAAATCAGACAAGAAAGTTCTTATGCAGATCCCTCCGACTTCCTCTCATCTCTTCAATGAGGAAGCCCTCTCTACCCAATTGCAGAAATTGGGAGGAGTAAAGAATTGTTTTAGGCCCTTTTCACAAGTCATCACTACCAGCCCACCAAAGGAGGGGTCTGGTACTAAAAAAACTGGTTTTCTTTCCCAAATGTTCCTGGTTCGAAAAGGGGACGGAAGCAACAGACCTATTCTCAACCTGAAAGGTCTCAGTCACTTTGTGTCGGTAAGAAAATTTTCTTTAATGTCGCATCCGAAAGTTCCCGAATTTCTCCAACCACAAGACTGGATGACACAAATAGACATATCGCACGCATATTTTCACATCCCAGTCGCAGAGTCTCATCGTCGTTTTTTGAGGATTGTGTACAAAGGAGAGCTTTTGCAAATGACATGCCTTCCCCAGGGCTTGAGCAGTACTCCACAAGCCTTTGCCAAGGTGACCAATTGGGTTGCAAAGACCCTACGTCGTCAAAATGTGAGGACCATTGTATACTTGGACGATTTCCTTCTGGCCCACCAGGACAGGGAAATTCTGAAGGTCCAAACAAATCTATTTCTGAATCTACTAAGAGACCTCGGTTTGACTGTCAATTTGAAAAAATGCGTCAGCGAGCCGGTACAAACAGTGGAGTATCTGAGTGTAATGTGGGACACGCAACGCGGTCGGAAGTCACTGAACAGGAGAAAGTGCGAAGACCTTCAACAATCCCTTCAAAGGCTTCAGAAAAAGAAGAAGTGGAATGTGAAGGAGGCCCAGAGAGTTCTGGGAAAACTAAATTTTGCATCATTCGTCACTCCAAGAGGTCGTCTTCATTGCCGAAGGATGCAACTACAAATGCACTCCATGATGAAACTTCCCATACGAACGAGAATTCTCATAAAGGAACCTGTAATGAAAGACATATCATGGTGGGCACAGAATGTAAAGGTCTTTATGCCACTACACGTCCCCGCTGCCTCTCATTTCCTCTCGACCGATGCAGCAGATCATGGCTGGGGCGCTCAAGTGGACGATATTCCGATTGCGGGAAATTGGACCAGGGAACAGCAGAATTGGCACAGCAACTTGAAAGAGATGTTTGCCATACTAAATGCCTTGAAATACCAGAACAAATGTTTGAGGAGTTCTACCGTTCTAATACAGTCAGACAACAGAACAGTCCTCGCTTATTTGAGGAACGAAGGATGGACAAGATCCTTGAGTCTACTTCATCTGACCTTTCAGATTCTGTCTCTAGTAGACAAATACAATATAACCCTGCAAGTTCACTACCTACCAGGGCGGTACAACGGTCTTGCGGACCATTTGTCCCAAGGAACCCGTCTACCGGAGTGGCACCTTCTACCTCCTGCAACAGAACAGATATTTCACAAATGGGGCAGACCCACTGTGGACCTGTTTGCCTCTCACACGGCTCATGTTGTGGACAAATATGTATCCATAGACAGGAAAGACAGAGCGGCATTATTTCACAATGCTTTCAGCAGACCTTGGCACTTTCCTCTGGCATGGGTGTTTCCGCCTCCTTGTCTAATTCCCCGAGTGCTTGCTCATCTGAACAAATCCACAGGAATTTATCTGCTAGTAGCTCCCAAATGGACGAAAGTATTTTGGCTACCAGACTTGAAACAGAGAGCCTTGTGCCTACCTCAGGAGATCAAAAATCTACAGGAGATACTGATACATAGATACAACCACAGGCTTCCATCCCCAGCAAATACTTCAACTAGAACTGCAAGTGTGGAAAATTGGGGCTGGGATGATGCATTGCAAGGATGGTCTGATAGAGAAAGAGAGATTTTAAAATCCAGCTGGCGAACTTCAACACAAGCTTCTTACAAAGCAGCGTGGATTAGATGGCGTGAATGGTGTTCATCCAACCATGTTAATTTCAAAGATCCAATGGGAGCCCAGTTGGCAAAGTTTCTAGCGCATCTCAAAATATCGCTGAATTTAGCTCCTAGCACTATAGCTTTGCATAAATCGGCTATTTCAACTTTATGCAATCCAAATAATGAAAATAGACTAAGTAACCATCTTGTGGTGAAGCAAGTAATGAAGGGAATAGTAAACAGCTCGATTAAAGTGCAACGGGATACAATATGGGACCCGAGACAGATATGTTCTTGGCTTCAGACTAACAATTCAGAAACTATAACCTTATTTGAAGCATCCAGAAGGTGTGCAGTCATACTGCTGTTAGCCTCAGGGCGAAGGGTACATGATCTGACACTTTTGAGATTACCATCGGAACATTTCTTTGATATGGATGATCATATTATTTTATGGCCTGCATTTGGTTCAAAGACAGATTCTGCAAAGTATCAACAATCAGGATGGAGATTAAACTCCTCATCAAATCAATCCACCGATCCTGTATTTTTGCTTAAGAAGCTGTGTGTTCTCTCAAAGGACAGGAGACAAGAGGCACCTAATATTGATAACCTGTTTTTATCCACATCAGGTCCAGCCAAAGTAGCTTCTAGAACAATTATCGGTGGATGGGTCAAGACAATTCTTAGAGATGCTGGTATTGAGGCCTCTGCGGGGAGCACTAGGTTGGCAGTGGCTTCACTTCGGTGGTTTGAAAACTGTTCAATAGCGGACATTTTGGAAAAGGGAAATTGGCAGAATGAAAATACCTTCCAAAAATATTACAAAAAAGAAATAAGGCAATCTAATATTTAGGAGCCGGGGACTTCGTCGTCCTTGACAAACCTGTTTAATCCAATAATTCGCCTGAGGGGGGCAGACCCCCAAAGGTCTTCCATTTCTGGAGACAGAAGGAGAAGCGATCATTGTGAGGGCGACCTCCAACAGGCGCTTCTTTATGAAGATGATCACAATTGGCATCAATACTGCCACCAGACGATAGCAGACAATTCTCACTAAGAAATATTCTGGATAAGAAACGGAACTACATAATATTGGAGTTTTACCTACCATTAAAACTCTTATTATGTTGCCTTCCTTATCCAGAATATTCCTCATAATAGTGCCATATTGTGGCAAAAAGCGCTCCAGTGGTTAATAAGATTTTAACAATTTGATTTAAACCTGTATTACAACTTACCAGCTTCCTGAGCAGTCTCCGAATTCAGCAAGCATTCCTTCTTTATATCTTGGAGGTCGATATCTATTACCGTATATGGTATTATTTCCTCCCCGATTTCCTTTTGGGGCCCATCACTTCCTGGGTTTTGAGGATCTATTGCACTGCTGTCCGAGCACTCTGTAAGTAAGATTTTCCAAGCTCAAAATAAATTAAAGTGTAACAGAATACACATTCTGAACTGAATGTGAGTGATGATAAAATCAGGACTTTCTTATTTAAAAAAAGGTTTCATAAATTGAGTAATTCTACAAAGGGTGCGATTCTTTCAGTACGGTTAAGAAACATTGCTGTAGATCAGGGGTGCTCAAACTTGAACTGCTGACGATCTACCTCAATATTATTAGACTACGATCGATCGACTCTGACAGGCTGCAAGTATGTGTGATGCAGTATTGTCATCGGGGTAGGCAAGGGGGGGGGGGGGGGGGCACATTTTTAAGTAAAAAAAAAAACCTGCGTTTTTTTTTACTTAAAAAATAAATATTTTCAATGTAAAAATGATTTTGTAAATACAAAAACGCGGTCCATCCTCTCTGCTCACCCTTCTATAATAACAATCACCACCCTCACAGAAACAGAGAGCAACAAAGCGCGAAGGCGACCGAAACGCGGTAGTGTTTGGAAGGTGATTTATGCATTCCAATCCCTAACGCGTTTCAGTCGTTAAGGGAAGAAACACGTTAGGGATTGGGAATATGCAAGACAAATCCAACAAATCAAAGATCATCAAAATCGGTCCAGCCGTTCTCGAGTTATAAATAGTGTAACTAACCCGACTTTGTTTTATATATTAAAAGATTAGCTAAGTTGCTACCAAGGGTTCAATATTATCTGACAGCTTCTGTCAAATCGTGTTAGCATCACCTGAATTTTTCACGATTTTACTTACGATTTTAAATGCTGTTTTTGTAATGCGTGACTAGATTAACAAAAAACGCCTTCAAAAATGCACTAAAAAGTAAAAAAAATAATTTCGTATTCTTCTAAAACTTAATAATCAACTTACTTTTTCTACTCATCAATATGTAGGTACGATTGTTATTTTTGGAGTCGGTGTCAGTCTAGGTAGGTTTGTAACTGCATACATAGTTATAGGTGAGATGTTCTTGTGTCGCACGCGCGACCAACCTACCATGGCTGATACCGACTCCAAAAATAACAATCGTACATACATATTGATGAGTAGAAAAAGTAAGTTGATTTTTAAGTTGTAGAAGAATACGAAATTATTTTTTTACTTTCATGCATTTGTTTTGTTAAAATTTTTGTTTATTTTTTGATTTTTAATGAATCTGAAGTACAATAACTAATTTGTCTTACTTCAAAAAAAGAATCATCGAAATCGGTTGGCGTAATTTTGAGTTATTCGTCCATTTGTCGCGCACATACTTCTGGCAAATTTAAGACATATATGGTTTTCTCATGGATCCCATTATCAGAACTGGACCAAATTAAAATCGGACCACACGGAAAGCACCAGCTTTCAAATAAAAAAAAGAATCATCAATATCAGTTCACCCAATCAAAAGTTATGAGGTAACAAACATTAAAAAAAAAATTACAAAATTGTCGAATTGAGAACCTCCGCCTTTACGAAGTCCTTTAAAAAAATGAAAACACATATTTTATGAGACAAATATATTGTAAAAGTTATTGTGAATTCACTTTTTTGTCGTTTCATTTTAAAATAATTAATAAAAAATTCCCAAAGTTCATAAGTATTTTTTTTTTCAAATACCTAGCGGCCTAAAGTTTGGTTTCATAAAAATGTACATTTTAATAATTTGGCAATTAACTTCAAGATTTTGTGAATGATGAATATTTGGAGAAGGTGGATGAGCAAATTAGAAAAAAAGAATTGGATGACTGACCACATTTTGAACTTAATGAATGAGAGACGTAAACACAAACATAATGAGACACAATATAAAAACTTACAAAGAACGATTAGATGTGAAATTGAAAAAGCCAAAGAAGAATGGATGAAGTCACAGTGTGAAGAACTAGAGTCGTACAGTCGTAGTCACAATGCATTTAAACTTCACAAAAAATTGAAGGAAATTACAGGCACTTCTAGAAGAATTACTCCATCATGTTTATTTGAGGATTCCAATAAATTGATATTGGATGAAAAAGATATTTTACAAACGTGGGAAAAGTATATTCATGATACATTCAAAGATGTTAGACCTGACATTAATATTCCTAACGATCAATTGCATGGACCATCGATTTTAAAATCAGAAATTCTTCATGCGATAAAGACTTCAGAACATAGAAAAGCGTGCAGACCAGACGATATTCCAGTTGAGGTGTTGAAGCTCTTTGATAATGAAAATGTTGACTACCTGTTGAGGTTATTTAACTCTATATATGACACAGGGAATAAACCCCAAGATTGGCTAAAATCCACCTTCGTGACATTACCTAAAAAACAATACCCTAAGAAGTGCAGTGACTATCGATTAATAAGCTTGATGAGTCATGTCCTTAAATTATTCCTTAAAATAATACATGCCAGGATATGCGATAAGTGCGAGCAGGACTTGGATGACACTCAGTTTGGCTTCAGAAATGCGTTCGGTACACGTGAAGCATTATTTTCTGTCGACGTACTATTGCAAAAGTGTCGTGACCAAAGAAAGGAAGTCTTTGCCTGTTTTATTGACTACGAAAAGGCATTTGACAGGGTAAAACATGCTGACCTAATGAAAATGCTTGCGGATTGTAACGTTGACACCAAAGACCAGAATTTCATTAAAAACCTTTATTGGTTCCAAACAGCAGAAATAAGACATGGGAATGAGAGATCTAATGCAATCGCCATTCAGCGTGGAGTACGACAAGGATGTATCCTGTCGCCACTATTATTTAATCTTTATTCCAACTTTGTCTTCAAAAGAGCCCTAAGTAATACCCAGAAGGGTCTCAAGATCAACGGAGTTGTCATTAATAACATAAGATATGCAGATGATACTGTATTACTAGCTGACAGTATCAGTGACCTCCAAGACCTATTAGATCTTGTTAATAATGCTGGTGAGCAACTGGGCCTAACAATCAACGTCAATAAAACTAAATGGATGACTTTTGGACGACTAGATCACTCTGGATCAATGATTCAGTTAAACGGTTGTAATGTCGAAAAGGTGGAGAGATTTAGATACCTCGGCAGTATCCTCACGGAGACTCTTGACCCAGATATAGAGATTAGGTGCAGAATTGAAGCAGCAAGAACTGCATTCATAAAAATGAAATCCCTCTTCTGCAATGACAATATAAGCTTAAAACTAAGGCAGAGAATGCAAAAATGTTATGTGTGGTCGGTCTTGCTGTATGGTTGTGAAACATGGACCTTGAAAATAAATACCATGAACAGGTTAGAGGCTTTCGAAATGTGGCTTCACCGGAGAATGCTCAAGGTCCCATGGACCGACATGATCACCAACATAGAAATTCTCAGGCGGGCTAGAGCAGATAGGGAACTGCTTACATTAATTAAAATTAAGAAAATTTCATATCTGGGTCATATACTTCGAGGGGAGAAGTATCACTTGCTCCATTTAATATTTGAAAGGCAAGATAGAGGGTCGCCGAGGGCCTGGTAGGAGACAAATGTCTTGGCTGCGAAACATACGAGAGTGGACCGGCATTAGAAGTGTGGAGGAGCTATTCCGGGCAGCGCAAGACAGAGAGACCTTTTCAAGAGTGATCGCCAACGTCGGGGGGACCTGATAAGGCACATAAAGAAGAAGAAGAAGGATGAGTTTGTTTATTTGGGTTTAATATGTTTACGGGAGATGCAAAGGCTGATAGAGATATTGAAAGAATGCAGGTAACTCTATAAATGGAGGACTGAACGCCATTGGCACCAACAAAAAACTGTCCAAAGAAGTGAAGCCAGCCGTCCATAATGGAGTACTGGTACCTACCCTGATGTATGGCAGTGAGGTATGAAACTGGCAGAGGAAGGATGAAAGTAGACTGAATTCTGAAGAAATGAGATCCCTGAGGCGAATGTGTGGTAAAACCATGTACGATCGTGTGAGAAACGTGGAAATTCGCAAAGAAAGCAAGGATGTAAGCGTAATGTGTAAGATTAAGAAAGGGACACTCCGATGGTTTGGGCATATAGAGCGAATGAACGAGGAAAGGAGTGTAAGGAGAATATATGATGCAAATGTGAATGGCAGAAGAAGTCGAGGACGCCCAAGACAGACATGGCACGACCAAGTAAATCAAATACTTGATTCGGGCCATTTCAAGAGTCAGAATAATAGAAGAGCATGTATGAGACGTTGTATGAATGTAAACGAGGTAAGGAATGTGTGCCAAGAACAAGTTGTTTGGCGGTCGGTCCTCTCTGCCTACCCCTGCGGAGAAACGGCGTAATGGTTAGTTAGTTAGTCAACTTCAAGATTTTAATATAAAGCGTAGTATTGTTTCTTTCTAATACTGTTTAGATCATATTTGTAAGCATGATAGTAAGAGAGACACAAGGATTTATATGAGACATATATGAATTGTTCAATTAGCCTGGAGGATATTGCAGATAATTACCATTTGTGGATGATGGTGAGTGAGATCTGGAGCCAGAAGTTCTAGCAGCAGACCCGCACCGGGGTTTATTCATTATTTCGTCTCCGGAATCTAAAAATATAATACAAATATAACATATTAGTGCAAAATATTACTTTTATTCTGCATTGACGCTTGAAGAGGCAACCTTTCGGAGTATCTGGGCCTAAGGCTTGGAATAAACTCCCTCCGGAACTTAGATGCATAACAAGCCCAACAGAATTCAGGTACAAATTAAAAACCTACCTTTTTGGGCTCTCATACCCTTAAATAAAAAATACCTATCTTAGAGTATCATTTTTATTTTGCCTATGATATACCTTAATCACACTTTTCTTATTGAATTAACATTATTCGAATCCTAACACATCGATCTGTCTCTTACCAAGGAACGAATCACATTTAGGAAGATAAATATTCTGATCAAATCTGACGATTTTTTTTTAAGTATCGGTTACTTCAGAATGCCTATAAAATCATATATATATATTTTTATTTTTTTTATTAAATAAAACATACAACGAAGTTGCACTCCCATGAGTTATCTAAATTCATTAAGGGATCGCCAATTGGTACTTTTGAGAAGTTAAACCCAACTCAACCCAATATGTAGACACAATGTATGAATAAAAAATTTACAAAACAATTCACAGAAGCAACATACAGACACAAACATATGAAGAATCACTTTACAAATATTTCACAGAAACATGTCTTATAAGATTTTATGAATTTGTATAACCGACTCATTTGATTTATGTACTTTTGGTTTCAAAAAGTTAAAATAAAGTTTCCTCCATGATGGACTAAGAAATGCATAAAAAAAAACAAAATCAGGAAAATACAATATAAGGTACGAGCTCAAAAATATACAGACCTAATACAAGATGTTTACATACAAATACATGACGAGTTTTAAGAAAGGTATAAACCACGCCCATCATATTATAAGTTTAGTATTTGAAGATAATCAGGGCTATCAGAACAGAGTTTGTACTTACTTATGACTCGTTTTCCAAATAACATTTGAAAAAATAGGTTTTCAATATTTCATTTCGAGATTTGTTGGAGGCATATACCTGTCTCAAATTTTCAGGCAGTTTGTTATAGTTAGTGTAGGCAATGTATTCTAATGATTTCAGTCCGAACTTTGTTGAGCGTATTTTTGATATGTGTAGTTTGTTGTGTTGTTGTGTTGGTGAACGTCGTTGTTATAGTTCAGTTTTATATTTGTGTGAATGTTGTACTGAATAATATTTAAAATGGTGTTTGTTATCTCAAAGCTAGGAACAATCTTAAATGGCAATACAAGTGCGTGACGGTAAATATCTTTAACAGGTGTATCCCAAGGCAAGCCAAAAATGTTATGTAGGGCTCTATTTTGGATTATTTGCACCTCCAATATCATTTTTTTGGTAGCAAAACCCCAGATACTCGAAAGGTATGCCAAGTGGGAGTGAATCATAGCATAATACAAAGATCGCAGTATGGCTGTGGGAAGCAATCTACTTAGTCTGTACATTACACCGGTCACCGGAGCAATCTTTGACTTAACATGGTCAAAATGGTTTTTCCATGTAAGCCGTGAGTCAATTAAAAGTCCTAGATACTTCGCGACATCTGTTTGTTCCAGTTTGTTTATTCCCAGGGAAATGTTTAGGCGTTGTCCTCTCCTATTCCCGAATAGCACATAGTGAGTCTTTTTAATATTGGCTAAGTTTATTAATTCTCACCCACTCGGCTAGATGAGCCAAATCCCTTTCCATGTCCTTTTCCATTTCGTTTAAATTAGTTAAACGAAATGGAAACTTCATTTCTCTCCTACATAAATTTTCGGTCGTTTTATGCATTCCAATCAAATGAAGATATACGTCAATTCTTTAAAATCCCGAAATTAAATTGTAGAAGAATTATTTCTGATCAATTGTTATTATACAAAATCCTAAATAATACTTTATCTTCCCTGTATCTCTTACAAAAAATAGATATTAGAGTTCCTGGTCGTAATAGTAGAAACGTATCCCTTTTTTATAACAGCCACTCCAATACCAACTACTTACAAAATGAATTCATACATCGAGCCTGCCATTATCATAACACACACCTCATATATATAGACATCTTCAATATAACTTTCAACAAATTCAAAGCAACACTATTAGATAAATAATATATTATATTTGTAATGCATCACAACACACCCCTTAACATCCATATTTATATTTATTATATTATTAATCAGATTTCTTTTTCCAATTTGCAATATATTTACATATGTATTCCCTAATTACATACATATCATCCTTATACTCCTACGAGATCATAAGCTTACCCTTTATTGTGTTTTTCTATATTCTTTTCATGCATATTTAAGTATTTAGCTTCTCTTAAATATTTTTTTCTTAGTTTTTTTTTTCTTTATGTTTTATTTTAACTTCTCTTAACTGTATTTTTTTTCTTAGTTTTTCTTGTCTAGCTACTAAAAAATTCTCAGCGAAAACATGTTTTAGGCTTACTGTTTTATTTTAGCACTCTTTCTTTTTTATGTATCTTTGTAAAGCTGTTTGTTTTCCAAATAAAGATATTATTATTATTTTTATTAGTATTATGGTAGAATAATATTGTGTCATCAGTATAAAGTTGAAGTGTACCTTTCACTCCCCATTTTGCAATATCATTTATATAAATCAAAAATAATAATGGTCCGAGAATCGAGCCCTGTGGTACACCACATGTTATATTTCTATGATCACTTGATTCTTTTCCAATAACAACCGAACAGCACCTACCCGTAAGATAACTAGATAAAAGTTTTAGACTGTTGCCCACGATGCCCAGATATTCAAGTTTTTTTAATGGAATCTTATGATCAACCGTATCAAATGCCTTTTTGAGGTCTATGAAAATGCCCGTATTATATTATATCATCGTATTGTTTTCTAACGAGATCCATTCTTTTTTGTGTTTCTTCTTTAAATGCTTCCATTTTTGTTAAAATTTCCATTTTCATAATATCCATTTTCTTATCTTTATGTTGAATAATTTTGTCAATGTTTTTGTCTTCAAGCTCCAATGCACTTTTAGCTCTGGTTGCCATGATTACTTTAGTGTTATGTTATGATTATTATGTTATGTTAAATTGATTTTTAATTTTATGTTTTTATATTATTTTTATACTTAATTTATTTTATTTTATTGGATTTTGTTTGTTTTCTCTAAATTTAATTTTATTAATTATGTGTGTATTGATTTGTTATATTAGTATTTATTTAAATTTACAGTACTGTTACTGCCATCTATTGCTTATTAACGGAACTTGATTAAATTAATTTTTGGTTTAGTTTGTGTGATTATTTACCGCCATGAACAGGTATTTTATGAATATAATAATAAAATAAAAAGATTTGGTGTGATTGAGGTTTGAACTCTGTCCAAACCTACTGGCCGAAATGTCTTGAGTCCAACACGCTACACCTTCGCCACTCCGCTGGTTGACGTCATTGAGATTAAATTCAATATAAGCAAACTGTTAACAAAATTAACTGAAATTAATGAATGAACTAGAGCGAATTTAAGTTGTTTTTTAACACAAAACACTATTTTTATTGTGTAAATTCACAGTTTAAATTTATTCCAAATTCACTTATTGCAATTATTTCCGGATTGTTTATTGTTTTATTTACTCACTTCAAATAGGTGATATCCTAGTTAAATTATGTCTCAATATTTTAGACAAATAAAATCACTTTACGAGCGTTTCTCGGTAGAATTTCGGGAGACAAACACACCGGGTGATACCCTTGAAAAACACTAGACCTCCGTAACTAATTTGTTTTGATTTGCACACTGTTTAATGTTATGATTCTTTAGTAACTGGAGCTAACGAGATTTAGCGACTGATCAAATTTATTGTTGTCAACTCTTAAATTAAATTAACTCCTAAATATAAGTTTACTGTCTAAATAGACTCCAACGTCCTGAAGGTCCTAACATTCATTTTTTTGAGATCACGGGTTCATCGCGTAGTGAATAGGGAAAGTTAATTATATGCTTGTTTCTAATAAAGGACATAGTGTGGCATTTAGAAACATTGAGGTCCAAGTAGTTAGATGTGCAATAGTTGCAGAGTCTATCTAGGTCACTTTGTAGCTCTTTACAGTCTGATAGAGAGCAAACCGTTTTATAAATTTTCATATCATCTACATACATTAAAAATTTAGAGTGTTGGAAACATGAGCCTATGTCAATTATATATATATTAAAGAAGAGCGGACCAAGGTGGGAACCCTGAGGGACACCCGAGGTTGCTTTGATAATTTTGGATAAAACTCCATTTATTGAGATAACTTGACTACGATTGCTGATTATAAAATACATTGTCTAGTTTGTATACTGAACTATTGTTGATAGCTTTCAAACCAAGCACTTTTAAAATTTTTTGGAAGGTCCTAACTTCTATAAGAAGTAACTTATCAAAAAAAGCAAAACGTACCGATACGCTAGTGCTAGGTCGTTATCTATATTGTGTTAAAAAAAACATTTGGGTAAATATCGGTTCGGACTGGCCACGCTTATTACGAATAATTTTTAGAAAAAAACTTTAGATTCGCCTTAATTACTTTAAAAGGAAACTTTTTGGCTGGGGGGCGGCGGAAAATAATGCATTTTAATTTTCAATTGCGTAAATTAAAATACACTTCGCGAATCTACACGATGTCAAATCGCGGCCATTAGATACGTCACTGTTATGTTGGTATCCCTGATACATTGCAAATAACTAAATACTACTGTGGCCAACTTCGTGGGATACATGAAAACACGGGTAAACTACGAAAGATACATGTCATCATAATTTTAAAATCATCCCAGGTTTTGAATGGTTTGTTTGGCAAAGCAGGCTTTGTCTAGCGGGTTTGTGTAATTATGATTGATTGTCTGTGAAATAAAAACAAATGTTAGTTCTTTGCAATGTATCAGTGATACCAACATAACAGCGACGTGCCTAATGGCCGCTGACAGTCACCGATCGGTTCGCGAAGTGAATTTTAATTTACGCAATTGAAAATTAAAATGCATAGGTAATTTTCCGCCGCCCGAAATGCAAAAAGTTTCCTTTTATAGTAATTAAGGCGAATCTAAAGTTTTTTTCTAAAAATTATTCATAATAAGCGTGTCAGGCCCTATCCAAAAATTACCAAAAGTAATATTACTTGCGTTAATTTGGTAATTTTATAGGTTTATCGATATTTTTGTCAAATATCACGCATCGGACTTTGACAGTTGGAATCGCCGCAAAATCTGACATCTGACATTCAAATTCCACAGATAATTCATTTAAAAATATTCTAGTGTTGCCAGGTGAATGAAACTTTTGGCTATAACAAGAATGATATTGGCGCAAGCAATTCTGACCTTGTCTTTGATATAGTTTTTTATACATAGGGGTTAAAATTTTTTTTTTTCAACAATTTGATCCGCGCGCCTTTTGGCGTCTCTGGCCATTAAAGTCTCGATGACACGGCGAGTTTACACGCTACTATATGGGAAATTCACTATCTGTTAGTAAACTCGCTCAGTATCATCGTGTTACTTGCTAACTAGCAAATTGTTGACAATCTACGGAAAAAAGTTGAAAGGTCCTCAACTTTACACGCTACAAGCCGACTCGTGATTGGTTTATTTATGTTTCCAATATGGCTGCCCAAAACCAGCTGATTTCGACTGTCAACTGTCTGAATAATTAGTTCACGTTATTTCCGCTACTGGCGCTAGCGGCTACGTGCGAGTCCAGTTTCCTACAAAAATGTCGCGAGCTACTGAGCGAGTATACAGTTTTGTGTGTCATCATGACAATCTCACTCGCCGATTCACCCGCTTTTAAAAATTGTAGATAGTAGCTTGTAAACTCGCCGTGTGTCATCGAGGCTTAAGAGGTGAAAAGAAGGCAGAATCCAATCGGGCGCAGTCGGCCTGTGAAGCTAGGAAGGTTGTACGTGACTTGTGTAAAGGCCGACACCTGACTTGAGGCGGACGCCGTGTGAGGTAGTGTTGAGTACCTCAAACGAGAGGTACCTCAAATGTCCCATATGACTCATCCTCACGTCCTGTCCTACCCAACACTAGTTATTAGGGGTAAAGACCTAGTAAAGTTAGGCGAGTGAAAGGAGAAAATAGGTGGCGGGCTGCCTTTGAGAAGTGGAGAGGGAAACAACGTGTTTTGTTGGCCTCTGAGGCCGGCTGCGCCCGACGGAGGGTTATGCAATGAGTTAAAAAAATAAAAATATTCGGTTTTAGTAAGTTTTACTGCGATTTATGTATTTTATTAACAAAAATACAAAATTTAAAATATTAAAATAAAATTTAAAAAATATTTATGTCCATATCCACGCAAAAATAACAGCCGAGTAACGTTTAAATTTGCTTTTTAATATTCTGACACCGACGATAAACAATCGTCATCATCGTCGGTGTTAAAGATATTTGAAGAATGAATGTCCGGAGGAATTGTTAAATCAAAAACTTCCTTATGAAAACGGTTTAATTGTTTTTTTAGAGTTTCCTGTAACTAGTTATGACAGGGTTAGATGTAACTAACATTTAATTAAAAACATCCTCATTACATTTTTCACGAGAACATTTTGTATAATAGTTCTCGCCATATTTTTTTAAAATCTTTGTTTCTTTGTTATTTCTGCGGATGTAAGAGTGATTGTTTATAACTTATTTTTTTGGATAACACGTCTTTTTTGCCTCAAGTACTATATTGTACGGTGAAAACTTTTCTGGATCTTTCGATCTTATGAAATTGTACTGGTGCTTCGTAAGCTTGGCTTCCACCATGGTTGAGAGGGCTTCCTCCTCAGACATCCGCCTAGAGCGATTAAAATCAAGTACCTTATAATTCTTTTCTGTACATACATAGATGCGCGCCTAGGTGAACGAATAATATTTCCTACCAATTTTGATGCAATTGGTTGTCCAGATGGTCCAGAGGTTTTCGTTGCAAACGCCAAATGAAAAAGAGGTTCCACAACCAAAGATCTTCGGGAAACTTTCCCGAAGATCTTTGGTTTATAAGCGTTTGGATCGGTCAGAACTGTGTTCAAATTGAATTTCCAGACGACCGCGACCGTGCTGTTTTTCAGGAGAAATCTCATATAATGTAAAACTGATCGGAGTCTCAATCTATTTTTTATTTTCCATCAAAAATCTAGTTTAATTTCGATTAGCAATAGTCCAACTTGTTTTGAAGCAAAATTTGAAGCCCGCAATCTTTTTTCAGCCTTCTTTGGGGCAATTTATAAGTTTTTTTTTTCAATATAAAAATCTTTTTTCCATCTGTTAACACTTTGAGTTCATCATTACATCAAATAACTCCTTTTGTCTTAAGAACAAATCCTTAGAAACCGAACCTGTGTCAAAAATAATATTTATGAAGCACTCAAATTTTACAGGAAGTAAATTATGTAAAAAATACTGGACTGTAGAGACGCAAAAATGCGCAAGATTTTTTTTTAATATGATTCTTGAATAGTTCAGTTATAAAAGTACATCAGCACATTCACGAAATATTAGGAAATATCAAACTAAAACCTTAACTATTCCAAAAATCATCGTATTTTTTTTTTAATATTCACGAGATGTTTTTTTAAAAAACATTTCCCAAATTTGTCACATCAGAAAATGAAAAAAAAAAACTTAATATCTTTAGTACACACCTAAAGATATTGGATCCATGTGGAAAAAAAATTGCCAGCAAGTGGTGTAAAAAGTAATCAGTCCCTAAATGTTATACATATAACAAACGTTGCATTTTCACACAAACGTCCTGACTGCTCGGGAAGTCAATCTTTGCTGACGTGTTATGCAGTGACAAAACGTTTTGCTGAGTTCGGTGGTGTGGGAAAAGATGCGCTAGTATGTGATGTCAAGATATAGAAACCAAATTTTGTGGTCCCTGCAATTTGAAATTTCGATTTAATTCCGACGCTCCCATACTAGTAAAACCATTGTGCGGCGTGCGCTTGGGAGATGCTAATAATTAATATAAAAGTATCTACCAGGAACAATTATTTCTATCCTGGCAACACCACCTTTAACTTTTGACAGCTAATATTATTTGTTTGACATGTATGTTGTTTTTGACTCTAGTTTTGTTTGTGCAGTAAAGTTTCGTTGTGTTTTGAAATAAATATCCACAATGGAGACTTTAAAGTCAATTATAAAAATGTGTCGACTATGTCTGGAGAATGACGGATGTATTTCCCTATTCGGGACCGACGATAATGTGCTTATTTCAGACATGTTATTAGCTTGTACGTCTATAAAGGTATATAAATACTGAATCATGTTTTGTTTCACAAATAAGCGTGTCTGATTACATCTAAAAGGGATCGAAATGAAAATCTAATCTCCTTTAACGGAAGCAATCTTGGGTAAAGTTCGGTTTATGGGCGAAATTCCTAAAAATACAAACTAGTTATTTTTATACTAACTATGGGCCGGGGAATACGAATCTGAAAGAATTAGGTGGGGGCAAGCAATATTAACTGAATTATACGACTTTAAAAAATTTTTTTACACACATAGGAAAATGGCCATTTTGGAAGCATTCTGATTCCTAGAAAATCAAACTAGTTATTTTTATACTAACTTTGGGCCGGGGAATCCGAATCTGAAAGAATTAGGCGGCGGCAAGCAATATTAACTGAATTACACGACTTTTAAATTTTCGGAAAAAATTCGGTTTATGGGCAAAATTCCTAAAAAATAAAACTAGTTATTTTTATACTAACTTTGGGCCGGGGAATCCGAATCTGAAAGAATTAGGTGGGGGCAAGCAAAAATAAACGAATTACACGACTTTAAAAATTTCGATACACATACAATCTGCAATGAAATAATGACACATCTTTTTATGGGCGATACTCCGAAAGAAGAAATTTAATTATCTTTATACTAACTTTGGGCTGGGAAATCCGAATCTGAAAGAATTAGGTTACACTCGGCAATATTAACTAAGTTAACGACTGTACAATTTTGAATTCACAAACAATATAAAAGGCCATTTTGAACGCTTTCTGACAATAAATATCATAGAAAAACCAAAGATACATATTACCATATAAAATTAAGTGTTGCCATAGGCAATAATATCAATAACGTAAAACTTTCGACACGATACTTACTCACATTAATCTGATGAATTATGACTATCTCAACGACCGTATTCTTAGACCAAAAGTGTGAAAATTCGTAGTCTTAAAAAGTTGTGACGTAGACCGGTCACCAATATCAATGTTATTATATGAATCAATGTGAATAGATAACAGGTTTGTGTAACATGGTTTGTGATAGAAAAGAAAGTGCCCCCTTCGTAGCGCCTACTCGCGTCAAGGCAAGAAAACATCCCAGTTTTCAAGTAGTTTAGCGGCTACGCTAGGTTTGTGTAACATGGTTTGTGATGGAAAAGAAAGTGCCCCCTTCGTAGCGCCTACTCGCGTCAAGGCAAGAAAACATCCCAGTTTTCAAGTAGTTTAGCGGCTACGCTAGGTTTGTGTAACATGGTTTGTGATGGAAAAGAAAGTGCCCCCTTCGTAGCGCCTACTCGCGTCAAGGCAAGAAAACATCCCAGTTTTCAAGTAGTTTAGCGGCTACGCTAGGTTTGTGTAACATGGTTTGTGCCCCTTTATACCGCCTGCTCGCGTCAATTTAAAAAAACATCCCAGTTTTCAAGTAGTTTAGCGGCTACGCAAGGTTTGTGTCACATGGTTTGTGCCCCTTTATACCGCCTGCTCGCGTCAATTTAAAAAAAAATCCCAGTTTTCAAGTAGGTTAGCGGCTACGCTAGGTTTAGGTAGCATGGTTTGTGATACAAAAGTGAGTAAAATTTATAAAAAGTAAGTACTTAAATTATAAACATGTTATTTTACGTTATTGATATTACTGCTTAATGGCCACACTTAATTTGATGGTTTCTATGGTTTTCATGTGTCAAAATGGCTTTTTTCGTTTGTGTATATTGAAAATTTAAAAGTCGTGTAATTCAGTTAATATTGCTTGCCGCCGCCTAATTCTTTCAGATTCGGATTCCCCGGCCCAAAGTTAGTATAAAAATAACTAGTTTGATTTTCTAGGAATCAGAATGCTTCCAAAATGGCCATTTTCCTATGTGTGTAAAAAAAATTTTTAAAGTCGTATAATTCAGTTAATATTGCTTGCCCCCACCTAATTCTTTCAGATTCGTATTCCCCGGCCCATAGTTAGTATAAAAATAACTAGTTTGTATTTTTAGGAATTTTGCCCATAAACCGAACTTTACCCAAATTTTCAATATACACAAACGAAAACGGACATTTTGACACATGAAAACCATAGAAACCATCAAATTAAGTGTTGCCATTAAGCAGTAATATCAATAACGTAAAATAACATGTTTATAATTTAAGTACTTACTTTTTATAAATTTTACTCACTTTTGTATCACAAACCATGCTACCTAAACCTAGCGTAGCCGCTAACCTACTTGAAAACTGGGATGTTTTTTTAAATTGACGCGAGCAGGCGGTATAAAGGGGCACAAACCATGTGACACAAACCTTGCGTAGCCGCTAAACTACTTGAAAACTGGGATGTTTTTTTAAATTGACGCGAGCAGGCGGTATAAAGGGGCACAAACCATGTGACACAAACCTTGCGTAGCCGCTAAACTACTTGAAAACTGGGATGTTTTTTTTAAATTGACGCGAGCAGGCGGTATAAAGGGGCACAAACCATGTGACACAAACCTTGCGTAGCCGCTAAACTACTTGAAAACTGGGATGTTTTTTTAAATTGACGCGAGCAGGCGGTATAAAGGGGCACAAACCATGTTACACAAACCTAGCGTAGCCGCTAAACTACTTGAAAACTGGGATGTTTTCTTGCCTTGACGCGAGTAGGCGCTACGAAGGGGGCACTTTCTTTTCCATCACAAACCATGTTACACAAACCTAGCGTAGCCGCTAAACTACTTGAAAACTGGGATGTTTTCGTGCCTTGACGCGAGTAGGCGCTACGAAGGGGGCACTTTCTTTTCCATCACAAACCATGTTACACAAACCTAGCGTAGCCGCTAAACTACTTGAAAACTGGGATGTTTTCTTGCCTTGACGCGAGTAGGCGCTACGAAGGGGGCACTTTCTTTTCTATCACAAACCATGTTACACAAACCTGTTATCTATTCACATTGATTCATATAATAACATTGATATTGGTGACCGGTCTACGTCACAACTTTTTAAGACTACGAATTTTCACACTTTTGGTCTAAGAATACGGTCGTTGAGATAGTCATAATTCATCAGGTTAATGTGAGTAAGTATCGTGTCGAAAGTTTTACGTTATTGATATTATTGCCTATGGCAACACTTAATTTTATATGGTAATATGTATCTTTGGTTTTTCTATGATATTTATTGTCAGAAAGCGTCCAAAATGGCCTTTTATATTGTTTGTGAATTCAAAATTGTACAGTCGTTAACTCAGTTAATATTGCCGAGTGTAACCTAATTCTTTCAGATTCGGATTTCCCAGCCCAAAGTTAGTATAAAGATAATTAAATTTCTTCTTTCGGAGTATCGCCCATAAAAAGATGTGTCATTATTTCATTGCAGATTGTATGTGTATCGAAATTTTTAAAGTCGTGTAATTCGTTTATTTTTGCTTGCCCCCACCTAATTCTTTCAGATTCGGATTCCCCGGCCCAAAGTTAGTATAAAAATAACTAGTTTTATTTTTTAGGAATTTCGCCCATAAACCGAATTTTTTCCGCAATCTTCCGAACAGGACCTATTGATAATATGCTTGGTGTAACTCTAAGTGACCAGCTCAGGCGTGGGGGCTCCATCGAAGCCAGAGTTAAGTTAGCCTCTCAAAGACTAGGTGTACTGGAGATAGTACACAACTGCTAACCCTGTACAAATCACAAGGGCGCCCCACGGTTGAATTTGGCAGCCACCTCTGGTTTGGAGCTCTAAAATACCCTCGACTCTGTGCAGAAACGGGCGGTCCATTTGATAGATTCTCCCATCTTAACAGAAGGATTGCAATCTTTAGAGCACAGGCGTCGGTGGGAATGCTATCCTTGTTCTACCAGTATTACAATGGAAGATGCTCCGAGGAACTAGCGTCATTGATCCCTTCGACACCGGTGCGTAGTTGAGAAACATGCCAAACGCGTGCCAAACATATGTACACGGTTGACATTTGTCACATAAGAATGGGTCGCTTCTTCGACCCCGTTCTTGTGTTCAACAGCTCGGCTGCGGAACGATTTGCCGGCCTTTGTGTTTCCTCCTTCCTACAACATGGGTCTCTTCAAGACCAATGTTCATTCCTTCCTCTCCTCAAAAAGATCCTCCACACAGCATCTCAGATGACGTAGGCCCTGAGGGAATTTATTTTCCTCAGAACCTGTGTCATCCGAGATGCTGTGAGCTGTGATGAGAGGAAGTAATATGAGAACACGTGTTGTAGGAAGGAGTTAAGTTAAGAGGCCGGCAAATCGTTCCACAGCCGAAGTGTTGAACATAAGAACGAGTCGAAGAAGAGATGTGTTCTCATGTGGCAAATGTTGGGCACGCGTTTGGCGTGTTTCCCGACTATGCATTGGTGCCGAGGGGATCAATGATACTAGTTCCTTGGAGCATCTTCCATTGGAATACCGGTAGAACAAGGAGGAGGCGTCTACTAATATCTACAGGAATTTCAAAAACTGAATAAATCGTACTAATATCTATGAGAACCGAAGTGAGGACGAATATCTACAGCTCAAACTGCTGACTAATATCTATGAGAACCAAAGTGAGGACGAATATCTACAGCTCAAACTGCTGACTAATATCTATGAGAACCAAAGTGAGGACGAATATCTACAGCACTGGCAGAGGTTGGATTTGCAATTATGTGTAGCATATTAGAATAATGTAATATTGCAATGCAGTTTAAAAAAAAATTGATGGTCCATGCAATTGATCGTTAGGAATATTAATGTCAGGTCTAATATCTTTGAACGTATCATAAATATATACTTTTCCCACGTTTGTAAAATATCTTTTTCATCCAATATCAATTTATTGGAATCGTCAACTCAACATGATGGAGTAATTTTTCTAGAAGTGCCTGTAATTTCCTTCAATTTTTTGTGAAGTTTAAATGCATTGTGACTATGACTGTACGACTCTAGTTCTTCACACTGCGACTTCATCCATTCTTCTTTGGCAATTTTAATTTCACATCTAATCGTTCTTTGTAAGTTTTTATATTGTGTCTCATTATGTTTGTGTTTACGTCTCTCATTCATTAAGTTCAAAATGTGGTCAGTCATCCAATTCTTTTTTCTAATTTGCTTATCAGCTTTCAAATTTGTATCACAGGTTTCACATATAACTGACTTCAGGTTATCCCACTGTGTTTGTATTTCTATCGATGGATCACGAGGGAGTAGTCTAATATTATTGTTCAAAGTCTGAGATACCTTATTTCTGACCACTTCTTCTTGGAGTTTCGAGATATCCATTTTAATTTTGTTTTTGGGCTTTTTTATTTGTTTTAAGCATAAAACAATATCGGCAGTTAACAAAACATGGTCAGAACCAATGTCCGCACCAGGGTACGTGGTGACTCTCTTTACAGAGTTCCTGAATCTATGGTCTACTAACACATAGTCAATTTGGTTCCTGACAATATCATAGATTGTTCCATCCTGAGGTGATCTCCATGTATAAAGCCTTCTTTTCGGGAGTTTAAACCAAGTATTTAATACAACCATATTTTTATCCTAGCATAATTCATATAGTCTATCACCTCTTTGATTGCTTATGCCTAAGCCATATTCACCAACTATATGAGAGCGGCGACCTTCACCAATTTTGGCATTTAAGTCTCCAATGACAAAATTGACTTCTCCTCCTTTCAAACTTTGCAATGTACTGGCTAGTGAGTCATAAAAAGATTCCACATCACCATCATATCTCACTTCCGCTGTTGGTGCATACACTTGAATAATATTAATGTTGATGGGTTGACAGTGTAATTGTAATAATATTTTTCTGTCCGAGATGGGTACAAAATTCTTAACAAATTTTACATACTTTTCCATGACAAATATAGCAACTCCGTTTCGACGATTTTTGTCCTGTGGGTCACTTCCTGAGTAGTATAGATTTCCCTTCTCATGTTGGTGTATGCCGCTGCCAGTCCATCTCAGTTCACTAATTCCAAGAATATCCACTTTTAATCTTTCCATTTCCTGTATCGTATTATCCAATTTACCGCTGTATAAACTTCTAACATTCCATGTTCCTAATCTTATCTTTGAATTCACTATTTTGAGCCGGGAGATTCTTCGCACCCCTGGCCCATTTAAGGGCCGCCCGGGACTCTGGGCCATTGGTTGGTTTCTCTCCATAGTGATTTGCTGGGAAAAGATACTGGAGTGGTTTCCCGTTGCCTTCTTCAGGGATTTTTCTGTAGGGGTTACCTTCCCTTAGCTGAGCTGATCCGGTTTTATGGCGCCGGAAACTCGCCATTAGCCCTCTCCTTATCTGCTACGACCACGATGTTAGGGTCAGTGGTCATATTGCCCGGGACTCGCGGGATCATAATGACCACTCTAGGACGCTAAGGAGTAGGACTTACTGGAAATGTTGCTGATGTTATTGCAAGATGGCGTATCACGGTATTTTATAGGCCCACATACCCCAGCAGGAAAATGTTCCACCGTGGCCTTTCCAGTCATTGAGCCCCAAAATTTCTCATTTTTAAAATCAGAAATTCTTCATGCGATAAAGACTTCAGAACATAGAAAAGCGTGCAGACCAGACGATATTCCAGTTGAGGTGTTGAAGCTCTTTGATAATGAAAATGTTGACTACCTGTTGAGGTTATTTAACTCTATATATGACACAGGGAATATACCCCAAGATTGGCTAAAATCCACCTTCGTGACATTACCTAAAAAACAATACCCTAAGAAGTGCAGTGACTATCGATTAATAAGCTTGATGAGTCATGTCCTTAAATTATTCCTTAAAATAAAACATGCCAGGATACGCAATAAGTGCGAGCAGGACTTGGATGGCACTCAGTTTGGCTTCAGAAATGCGTTTGGTACTCGTGAAGCATTATTTTCTGTCGACGTACTATTGCAAAAGTGTCGTGACCAAAGAAAGGAAGTCTTTGCCTGTTTTATTGACCACGAAAAGGCATTTGACAGGGTAAAACATGCTGACCTAATGAAAATGCTTGCGGATTGTAACGTTGACACCAAAGACTAGAATTTCATTAAAAACCTGTATTGGTTCCAAACAGCAGAAATAAGACATGGGAATGAGAGATCTAATGCAATCGCCATTCAGCGTGGAGTACGACAAGGCTGTATCCTGTCGCCACTATTATTTAATCTCTATTCCAACTATGTCTTCAAAAGAGCCCTAAGTAATACACAGAAGGGTCTCAAGATCAACGGAGTTGTCATTAATAACATAAGATATGCAGATGATACTGTATTACTAGCTGACAGTATCAGTGACCTCCAAGACCTATTAGATCTTGTTAATAATGCTGGTGAGCAACTGGGCCTAACAATCAACGTCAATAAAACTAAATGGATGACTTTTGGACGACTAGATCACTCTGGATCAATGATTGTAATGTCGAAATTAAATGGTTGTAATGTCGAAAAGGTGGAGAGATTTAGATACCTCGGCAGTATCCTCACGGAGACTCTTGACCCAGATATAGAGATTAGGTGCAGAATTGAAGCAGCAAGAACTGCATTCATAAAAATGAAATCCCTCTTCTGCAATGACAATATCAGCTTAAAACTAAGGCAGAGAATGCAAAAATGTTATGTGTGGTCGGTCTTGCTGTATGGTGTGAAACATGGACCTTGAAAATAAATACCATGAACAGGTTAGAGGCTTTCGAAATGTGGCTTCACCGGAGAATGCTCAAGGTCCCATGGACCGACATGATCACCAACATAGAAATTCTCAGGCGGGCTAGAGCAGATAGGGAACTGCTTACATTAATTAAAATCAAGAAAATTTCATATCTGGATCATATAGTTCGAGGGGAGAAGTATCACTTGCTCCATTTAATATTGAAAGGCAAGATAGAGGGTCGCCGAGGGCCTGGTAGGAGACAAATGTCTTGGCTGCGAAACATACGAGAGTGGACCGGCATTAGAAGTGTGGAGGAGCTATTCCGGGCAGCGCAAGACAGAGAGACCTTTACAAGAGTGATCGCCAACGTCGGGGGGACCTGATAAGGCACATAAAGAAGAAGAAGTTTAAAAAACTTAATTTATGTTAAGTAAGGTTAGGTTAGGTTAGTATTACGTAATTGAAGTAATTTAGATTTTCCGTACAACCTCTTGCTCAACTGCTCTCCGTAGATATTAGTCCCACCTACGCTCCATAGATATTAGTCACCACTGGGACCGTCATAGATATTTGTCCAACATATGAGCTGTAGATATTCGTCCGACATACAGGCTGTACCTGTGAAAGTGTGAAGCACATAGACCTTTACGAAAATTTGCAATACGTACTTCTTTTTATTATCTAACTGACACTGAGTGATTTTTCCTTTTAAAAGTGCATATTCGCCGTTGTAATAAAAACTGTAATTATCCACCATGGTACACGTCATCTCTCATAAAAATAATTAAAGAAAAAAATAAATATCATAGAAATTTAAAAAAATTTCAAAATCCACGTGACTACCAAACGTTTTCGACTACAAAACAAATTGCACAACAACTTTACATTAATTATATACATACTGCTGAAAGTAACATGAATGGTAATCCTAAACTCTTCTGGAATCATTTCAATAACATGAAAAAAACACAATCGTCTCTTCCAAGGACGATGCACCTAGATGACAAAAAAGCAGATAATGGCCAAGACATATGCAATATTTTCATGGAATATTTCCAATCAGTTTACATAAATGATAATAACCTACCAACATTAGATATACCAGAAAACACAAATAATATAAATATCACCACGGTTAAATTCACACGAGAAATAGTCTTAAAAGAAATAAAAGCTCTTGACATAAACACAAGCGCGGGGTGTGATGACATTCCCTCATACTTTATAGTTAATTGTGCTGAAACCCTTGCAAAACCTCTCTGCATTATATATAATAAATCAATGAACGAAGGCATGGTACCAGAAATATGGAAAAGAGCATACGTAACACCAATCCACAAAAATGGTGAAAAAAATAATGTTAAAAACTATCGGCCGATTTCAAAACTAACAATATTCAGTAAGTTAATGGAAAAAATTATTTACAAATATCTAAGTCCACAACTGAATCACATCGTTACAACAAAGCAACATGGTTTTACAAAAGGCAGAAATGTGGAAAGTAACCTCGTTCTTCTTACTGAATTCATTGTCGATCACATGGACAACCGCACTCAAGTAGATATCATATATACAGACTTTGCCAAAGCATTTGATAAAATTAATCAAAAACTATTACTCAGAAAACTTTGGTCATTCGGTATACATGGTAATTTATTTCGTTGGGTTACATCTTATATACTCAAGAGATCACAGGCAGTAGCAATAAACGGCTTCGAATCAGATTTTAGTGAAATTTCCTCTGGGATCCAACAGGGTTCTCATCTCGGACCATTGTTTTTTTTATTTTGTATATCAATGATTTGGTCAATGTTGTTAAATACTCTGAAATACAAGTCAATAAAAAGTCAAAATGATTGTGTCAATTTACAACATGATTTAAACAATGTATTTACCTATTGCCAATAAAATCAACTATTTCTAAATGTCTCAAAATGTCATCACATTACCTTTTCAAGAAATAAAAATAAAACATTATTTAATTATTCTATAAATAACAACAACATTGCAACAGTCTCAGATATTCGTGATCTTGGAATAACCCTTGATAGTAAACTACAATATAACCTTCATATACAACAAATCACAAATAAAGCTGCTAAAATGTTAGGTTTCATCATAAGAAACACAAAACTTTTTAATAGCATCAATATCATTAAGCAACTCTACTTTGCCTATGTACGGAGTCATCTGGAGTTTGCATCAGTTGTTTGGTCTCCATTTTACAAAATCCACACATAAACAAAATCGAGGCAATTCAAAACAAATTCCTAAAATATCTTTGTTATAAGTCATTTGTAAGATTTAATAACTATGCAGAGGCAGCTTCACACTTTAAAATTGATTCATTGAGTGTACGAAGGCATCATATGGATGCACTATTCCTGTATAAAGTAGTTAACAATGATGTTCAATGCCCAGAGTTGCTAAATAAAGTTCATTTCAATGTACCTGCACGTTCAACACGCTCTTCTGTCCTGTTCAGGGTGGATCAATGCAAGACAAACTGTAAGCAGAATTCTTGCCTGAACAGACTATGCAATAGTTATAATAACGTATTATCCAATGTGGACATTTTCAATTGCGAACTTACCAAATATAAGAGGTCCGTAAAAGAATATTTCTCTGATGGTGAATAATGTTATTTTTTTTTTGTGAAATAAAAAATTGAATGAAATTAAAATTTTTATGAATAATGTTATGTTTTACGCGAATAATGCTATGTTTTTATTGTTTTATATTTCTGTTATGATTTGATTTATATGTACAACCTCTCTCCATGGCTACCAATGTATGGATAGATTTTTTGTTTAGTAATGTTTCATTTTATATAAGAAAAAAATTGTTTTATATTTTTTGTTTTTTGGTTTTTGTTTTATATAATTTTTGGATTCATATTGCTTTTTTATAAAATTAATTTACATTCTTATTATGCTGTCTCAGTACAAGTAAAGTCACAAGGAGGAAATCCATAATTGGTTTTATTTTGGCTATTTAATATTATGTACAAACTGAAATAAATGTAAACTGTCGATTTCCTGAAAATTAATAAATAAATAAATAACATGGCGGACATTGAAAATAACATGGCGCACCTTGAAAATAACATGGCGTACCTTGAAAATAACACCTTGAAAAATTTATATTTTGCATTTTTAACCCTTCAAAAATTTGGCATTTTTTTCAGATGGTCAAAATATTTTCGCTTTACAATAAAATGCAAATATTCGGAATATTTTTGAGCACATTCAACAACTAAAAACTGTTTTAGAAAGGTGATAAAATACGCTTTCAAATTATATACTTAATTTGAAATATGCATATATTTTTTAATTATAAAAATTTTGCATTTAAACATTTTTTTTTTTTTCAAATGGCTCATTTTAGGTTTTTTCTAATTAAAGTTACTGATATTAAAAATAAATAAAAACACGTACATATTTTATTAGACAAATGTATAACAAACACATATTGTATCCCCACCTTTTTGTCACTCTATGTAAAAGTAATTTATAAAAAATTCCCGAAGTTTTTTTTTCAATTTACGATTCAAAACTTTGTATTCATAAAAGTGTACATTTTACTGAATAAAAGTGGTGGCTATTTTTTAGATTGGAATATAAAGCGTGGTGTTTTCCCTTTCTAAAACTGATTAAAACATATTTCTCACTATGATAGTAAGGGAGTTACAGCGTTTTGTATGAGACCTATATCCGTTGGGACAAATATGGTCTCTTGTGATTAAACAGGTTAAAGGTAACAATTCTTGACGACCTCCGTGACCCCGAGGTAAGACTCTCGACTCACAATCCGAAGGTCGCAGGTTCGAAGCTCAGCATGCGCAAATAAATTTTATCTAATTAATTTGTGTATTTCACAATTAATTCATTAAAAATAATATATAGTATATTTGCGGCACGTTTCAGAGTGAAAGATACTCTCAGTATCGCCCTGGTGTAAGACCACCATTCAGAATTGAAACATTGCTTGAAATGGCTTTAACCTTGTTTGGTGACCAGATCTGAATAGCCTGGTACTTCCCTATCTTCCTCTTCACGATCTCCTTTCCCTCCCCACTACCTTCAGCCTCACAACATACCCCAATGGGGATGCAATGGTCCGGACGGGAGCAGCTGGAACTGTTGTGAGATATTCATGTAAAAAAAAATACAAGTAGAAGCACAAAGAGGAAACCGATTACTCTGTCTCATTCTCTCGCAGACTAAATCCTGTAGATGTATGTGTTTGTCTTTTTTTAGTGTCGCTTGTTTGTTTCATCGAGTTTCAAATCACAATCGCGCTAAAGAAGTTTCCACTTCAAAATTTATATAAATAATATATATCTACTTGTAATCTTAATATATAAAACAAAGTCGGGTTAGTTACACCATTTATAACTCAAGAACGACTAAACCGATTTTTATGATCTTTAATTTGTTGGATTTGTCTCCGCCCCGAATAGCAGAACAGCTATTAAAACATCGGAAAAATTCACAAAAAAAAAATTATTAAGAAAATTCTTTTCCTCATACATTTTGTATGGAACGAATTCTCATCTTTTGAAAGAGCTACAGCAATATTGTGATAAGTATAATATTGAGTAGTGAGTAAAAATTCCAAAAATTCAAAAACGTCAAATGTCAATGCGCTAATTGTTTTGCTTTTATTCTTTATATAATGGTGCCCCTCTTTCTTACACACTAAATGTCAACAATCGAAAATGGAACAAACGGCGAACGTATGTCTGCACCCCTCCGAAGGAAAAATACAATAATTATAATAAATCTCCCACACACGTGTAAATAAAATGAAACGCAATTCCCGTAGTAAGTGGAAAAGTAAAAAAATCACAAAAATTATAAATCCGTACAAAACGCCATCTCTGATACTAACAAAAACAAAACACGGACAGCCGCTTATCGATAATTGCTTTATCGTGTAATTTTTAACTTAATGATTATTAATTTAATTCACCTTTTTTTATGTGAATACCGCACAAGAGTCCCTAACTGCTCCCGTCTTGAGCCAGTGTCACCAAATATGGCTAAAGCCATTTCAAGAAACGTTTCAGTTCTGAATGATGGTCTTACACCAGGGCGACACTGAGAGTATCTTCCACTCTAGATCGTGACGTAAATATACTAATTAAGGTTAGCCCCTTGATGGCACCACCTTACATGGGTTAGAATGAAGCTGAATGTTCACTCTATACGAGCTATGCCTACGGATCTCGACATGTTGTGTTTACTGAAACAAATAGCAAAGGTAATTTCACAAGGATACTTACGATAATTTGGTGAACTTGCCCGGTTTAGGGATCCCTCGTGGTCGATTCAGCTATTGTCTGGTTGAACCACAGGCAGTTGAAAGTCAATTATATAACGATAGACGAATTACTGGCGGTACTTTTACTTTGCGAGTCTGTTAGCTTCTCTGTCTCAATAAAAACGCTAAGGTGTTGATATAAGTTTTACGATGAGAAGACTGAATACACTTTTTCGTCTCCTTGACAATGTCTGTTAGCGGACCGATATCAGCCAGGGTAATCACCCAAGTGCGAATTTCACCAATAGGTTTGAATTCTGGCCTTTGCATGTGAAACCCATCGAGATCCAATTAACACGTTCCCGGACGAGCATGCTATAGCATTCGCATTGGATAGTTTAATTATGTAGCGGATGCTATAGCATTCCAAGTTTTTTTTGTCAGATATGCTTGAGCAGTTGCTTTATCCCTATAAAATATAGGTAGTCTATTTCTTACTATCACTGCTAACACAACCACAGATCGCTTACTGTCACATGAGACCTTTTCTGCACACAAAGATAAAACAGTGTTTACCCCTTCCCCTACAGCTCGCCCGGCGTACCCCACGTGGTGGCGTATGCTATAGCATGCGTCAATAGTGTCAAAGTAGGGTGACTCACTGCCCGTGAACGTGTTAAGCGTTACAAAACATACTATATGTTGTTTTTAATGAATTAATTATGAAATACCACAAATTAATCAAATAAAATTTATTTGCGCACACCGCGTTCGAACCCGCGACCTTCAGATTGTGAGTCAAGAATTTTATCTCGTAGGCCGTGCTAATAAGTTAACACAAGAGTTATTGATTCTGAGGCGGTACAAAGTTCGCCGAGTCAGCTAGTTTATATATTAAATCTGTATTTAAAGGTACTGTAAATAAATAAATAAATAAATATTTATGTTAATTTAATTTCTAGCTATTGGTGGGACAGAGTGGACCTAATCTGATGTGCGCTCTGTGCATTATCCGATTAAGAGATGCATTTTTCTTCCGTACTCAGTGCCTGAAGAGTGATATTATTATATCCAATGCCAGCATCTACCAGCTAGGTAAGTTATCCTGAAACTTTTTCAAACATACCAGTTGTGTTCTTATAATCATGTCAACTTCAATAACATTGTTACATACAAAATATGCAACCATGAAGGGGTACCTCTACATTCGACTCCAGATACTAATATCTACAGCCTGTATGTCGGACGAATATCTACAGCTCAAACTGCTGACCAATATCTATGGAACAGGTGATGTCGACGAATATCTACAGCACTGGCAGAGGTTGGATTTGCAATTATGTATTATAGCATATTGGCATAATGTTATTTTTTTTACATGTATTAAATTCATTGAAAACACTATATTACATATACTGCATGTACCCTATTGTCTTTGTATTTTTACGCACTGGTATCACCAGTTTTGTCTATGGAGAGGTGATTGACAAGAACTGAAAACCTCATTCCTTGTCAAAAATACGGATCGACCGAAGCTCTCCCCTGTGTTTTTGTCGACGAATCAATTATTCGTACGAGATGTGATTTTTTATAAAACGAGAGGATGAATCTAATCCAGAGTAATCGGAATGGCGACGAGGCAATTTTCTGGCATATTGTGATGACAATCTCACCAACACAATAAAAAGGTCGTATTTTGAATTCTTTTCAATCCCACCCGAAAAATGGATGAAATTGTATGCCGTTTGCTGCCTGGTGTGAAAGCACCATACTTGGAGGAGAGCTGCAGGTCTAATCCAAGGCCCTTTACAACACCATACTATGGAAACATGGATCACTAAAGCCTGGATCACAAGTACCGAGTAGAGTGGCCAAACAGTAAAATGATACTAGGCCAAGAGAGTTGGGTGGACGAGTAGGTGTTTACACGTATTTTTTAACTCGCCACCGAGTCGGCCAGTCAGTTTAGTTACGACGCTGCAAACTAGCGAGACAATGGATCCCAAAAAGATTAGCTGCGAGTGACGTCAGTGTGCCGTGTAGCAGGTACGCACTGAGTGCATGTTTACACCGACCGAGTAGGCAAACGAGTCAGTGCGGGGAGGTGCGGGGGTGGGCACTTGGCCTAGTAAGTAGAACAGGGTCCGAGTGACTGTCTCGCCCTTTTACTGGGCCGAGCGCTCGGCCCACAGTGCTCAGCGATGTGTTTACACGTACTGAGTACTCGGCCGAGAGCACTGTCTTGCCCATCTACTCGGTCTGTGTGATCCACGCAAAACCGTGTGATCACCTGAATAATGGATTTGGACACTCTATTCAAGAATCAATTAGATCTGGAAGGATCGTTGGACCGATCCTGTTTGCTACAAGTGACAACAAAAGTCCCCTTGATAAAGCCATTCAGATTAGGATGTGGGGTGTTCTACGTGTAACTTTATTGCTGCTTAACCTTTGATTGCTGCTTGTGAACTTTGTTTTTGAATCATGAATTTGTAACATCTTCATTCCCAAATTGCCTGTACATTGGGTACACAACCTGAGGTAAGCAGTTCTCATTGTTTCACCTTTTGTTTCTGCTGAAATAGGCAGGATGGCTCCCCAACATTTTGAAATCATTCACATAAGATGCCCGTAACATCATTACAAACTATAGACATGTTGTTGATCTCAAAAGTGGCAAGCCAAAGTTACGCTAATCGTTGTACTTTCAATTTAGATTAGCTCTTATTATCCTTTAACTGGTGACAAGCGGTCTCACAGGCCAAACAGGCTTAGTGAAATGTCATTTCACCCCCTTCCCCGCGCTTGCTTTGTTCCAACGCCTGAGTAGCTTCGACTTTAGTTGTGTCCACGCCGTGGAGAAGGATAGTTGCATCGCACAGTCCCAAATCGGCAAGTTACATCGATGTAGAGTTCGGCAGCGGTCTCTCAGACTCTATGTCACCGCTTACGTAACTTTTTAAAGTAATTTTGATATAGGGTGAGTTGGGGTAAGACCGTGTGCTTTTTTGATGAGATGAATTTTTTTGATCATTCGTCCACTTTGAAAATTTTTGATGAAGAATTCATGCTGTTCCCGCAAAGTTTTTAATTATTACGTTACCTTTAGCTCTTAGCTATGTGAGTACATTTTTATTTATCGAGTTATCCACAGTAAAAGACACAAAAACTGCCAATCAAAAATTCCTGTAAATTATTTTTCAATGAGGGGAAATATCGGAAATTTTTGGGGCAAGACCGGCATTCATTCTAAAATTGCAATTAATCATATTAGCCGTAAGATTTATCAAAAACGGCACTTCATCTTACCTTTTGTTACAAAATTAGCATTTGTAACATTTTAATTGTTTACCTAAATGACAAAAATAGGCGGTAATAGGCTTACCCTTACGGGGTAAGATCGGCAAAGTGTTTTGGAAACAATATCAGAAAAATATATTTTTTAAATGCACATTTAATAGTATAAAATTATAAATCACTCCAACTAAAAATATGTAGGTATATAATTTCGTAAATCTGAATCTGACAGACAGTGCGGTGGTAAAACGCCGTAAAATGTCGATTTACGGGGTAAACATCATGCTAATTCGTATTATTATCTTAATCTGAATTGGTTAACATTGAAATGTCGTATTTTTACGAATTTTCTTCGAAATATTAATTTAAAACGATGGTTACGGTGGAAATTGGGGTAAATTCGATTTACAAGGAAATTTATAGTACTTTTTTACAAATTTACAATGAATAGGTACCTATCCAAATTTTGAAGGGCCGGCCGTGGCGGTAATTGGCCGCGAAAATTTGATTTACGTGGAAATTATCAGTATTTTTACGAATTTACTTCGAATATTTGAATTAGAATGATCGGCTGCGATAGAAATCGAATATAATGAATTTAAATCAATATTAAATGAATTTATTCCCAGTAGGTATCTCAATTAAGAGGGCCGGCCGCAGTGGGATTCGGTCACGAAAGTATTAAATTAAATATATTTACTTCGAATATCTAAAATTAGTAGAGCCGGCCGCGATATAATCCGCGAAATTTTGTTTTCGCAGAAATTTTGCGTTTTTTTTTTCGAATATATTTCGAATAGGTATCTATCTGAATATGGAGGGCCGGCCGCGATGAAAAACAGCCGCGAAAATTCGATTTACACTAAATATATCGTATTTTTACGAATTTACTTCAAATATCTATATTTGAAGACCCGGCCGCGGCAG
Organism: Limnephilus lunatus; assembly: GCA_917563855.2. NCBI lineage: Eukaryota > Metazoa > Arthropoda > Insecta > Trichoptera > Limnephilidae > Limnephilus > Limnephilus lunatus. Next base: position 108,984,934 of record OU830592.1, read on the forward strand.
TAATAAGCCGCAAAAAATTGATTTACGTAGGAGTTATGCGGTTTTTATAAAGTTTTTTCGAATAGGTATCTGAATTTAGAGGGCTGGTTGCGACGGGTTTCGGCCGAATTTCGTTTATTCCGAAACTTATTGGTATTTTCACCAATTTACTTTGAATATCTGAATTGGAATGGCCGGCTGAGACAGAAATTGGCCGCAAAATTTGTATTTTTGCGGAAATATACCGTATTTCTATGAATTTATTTCTTTCCCATCTTTAGCGGTCTGTTACAGCGGTGTTCAACTACAGGCCCACTTGATTTAAGGTGGTACGGTCATAATGGAGCATTGGAATATATTATTTCCATTTAATAGTAAGAAATGTGACAAGACGCCACGAATTAAATTTTATTTTGAAATGCATAAGATTTACAAACCTAAACCTCCAAAGACCATTAAAAAATATCTATAGCTTAGTTATTTGGTACTTGCATTGTTGGGTTCAAACAAATTTCATATAATTGAACTACCTAATTTTGTAAGTGATGTGAGGCGCGTAACTTTATAAAATATAAAAAATGATACAATTCAATTATTTTTAGTAAATAATTAATTTATGCCGCTGCCTTACAATAGTTGGTGCTGTAATGTTTATAATAGTTGCCTTCTAAGCAATTGACTGAGGTTCGATTCTCTGATGCAATTAAAAGCTATTGTTATATAAAACATACCAGTTTGAAAAATATGGTTAATGTAGCGCCTACATTCCATTATGTATCGATTTATTTGTATAAAGAAGAGTGTCAGTTGTATCCGAAAGCTTCTTACAAATTACTGGTTCAGAAGTCCTTGTAAAGTGCACTGTAAATACTCTAAACGTAATGAAACGAAATGGTATTTGCTGGAATTGGGTGAGAGTATGTTTAGGAAAGAATAAGGTATGCACTAAAAAAATCCCTTTCCACTGTATCTGCACGAAGAAGCACACAACACAATCACAGAATAGTTTTATAGTTCAATCGCGATACCTCGAGGTAATTATTGCCACAAAAAACCGAATGAGTACAAAACGAAAAATGATTAAGTACAAAACGTTCAAGAAAAATATTAAATGCTTCTTCTGTTTTCAAAACAAATGCACTCGAATATGCACTATTTTTCATGTCATTGTTCCAAATTTCAAATAATTTTTCAGCAAGGTGATGGTTAGGCAGAGGTAGGTACTGGATAAATGACATCCCGGTAGGAAGCACATCCTCATTTCAAAACCAAACGGCGTCTGTGGCGGGCGAGCACGCGGACGGGCGACGTGATATGATTTTTATTCAAACCTACAGTTTTATTAGAGTTTGGATGAGATTTTGCATATTTGACCTTCAAAACAAGAATGGAGGTTATTGTTTATGTTAGATTTTGAAAAAAACTACCCCTATCACCTTTCCAACCCTTTATAGCAAAATTTTCATATTTATTGATGAAATTTTGCTCACTTGACGTTCAAATGATGTTGCTATTTAAAAAGGTTGCGAGTCACTGAATCTTCGATTTGAGGCGTTTACAGATGTCGGTCATGTTCGTTTCATTTAATGACTGTTTTTGTTTCAGAATTACAAAGGGACCTTGTCAATATTGATTTTTAAATATTTACTTCTAGTGTTTATGTTTATTGGTCGCTTGTTGGCGCGTTTCATTCCAGTATGAGGTCTTTTGAATCGTTCCAAGAGATTATTATTACTCAAGTGGGTCTTTGGTCATTGCATTTCAAAGGGTGTCCTTCATATTATGTACATGGAATTTGTGTGCACAGACAATTAATTTTAAAAATTAATTACAGGTATTTAATTAACTATTTTCTATATATATATATATTTTTTTTTTTGGTTGGGTTTTTATTTTATTTTAACAGAATGCATAAATATGGTGGTTGGTCCCGAAGTTCCTGCGCTGAAGAAGATCCCGACTTACAACATCAAGTGAAATCCGAATGCTTATCAATGCAAGCAATTCTGGATGAAGTGCCAATCAATGAAAGTCTTTCAGTCTGACAATTCAAGCAAATGCATATCATTTTAAGATATAAATTATGTCTCAACGAACTTACCGACATGAATACGATAAATGGAGGGAAAAAGTCGGAGAGAGGATATTTTATTTGATGATCTGATTCGAATATTCAAGAATAAGAAAGAAGAAATAAGTTGTGACAGGAAACCCCAAGAAGAGCCACGAAGCAAGAATAGGCAAGGGAAAGTATGAAGAACCAAGAAAAAATAAGATGCAAGAAGAGACGAGAAAGGCCACGATAAGAAAAAAAGGCCGAGAGGATCCAAGAAGTTTGCAAGAGGATGCAAGCTGAGATTAGAAGAGCCAAGAAGAGGCAGAAAAAAAGCAATATAAAGACAGAAGAACCAAGAAGAGTAAAAAAAAAAATTGCTAGTGGAAACAGGATAAAGCAAGAAGTGGAAAGAAAATAAAAAAGTCGGGAGAGAACCAATAAGAGCCACGACAAAAAACAATAATAATAATAAGCAAGAAGAGACCGGTAGGGGCGCAAAATTGAACAAGGGAGTGGTTGGAAGCAGAATGGGAAGCATAAAGAGGTGGGAAGCGAGTAAACAACGTTCAATCTTCTCCTTGATTCTTTCATCTACCTACTTGTCGATTAAACTCCGCAAGAAAATGCAAAAAAAGAGACAAGGCGAACCAAGATGGGAGAATAAAATGCAACAAGAGTTGAATCGAGCCAAGGAGAGACAGGCGGAGACAAGAATAGACCAGAAAAGTCGGTTAGAATATTCATGAAGAGCAAAGAGGAGACAAGAAGGGGTGAGAAGAGGCAAAAAGAAGTAATAGGAGTCAAGAAGAGATGATGGGGTCCATGAGGATCCAAGAAGAGGCAAGAAGAGACAAGAAGAGACAAGAAGAGCCAAGAAGGGGTAAGTGGAGACGAGAAGAAGCAAGAAGAGCCAAGAAGAGTCGAGAAGAGTCAAGAAGAGCCTAGAAGAGTCGAGAAGAGACAAGATGATTCAAGAAGAGGTAAGAAGAAACAAGCCAAGCCAAAAAAGGGCTAGAACATCCAAGAAGAAGTAAGAAGAGCCAAGGAAAGTCACGAAGAGCTAACAAGATCCAAGAAGAGACAGAAGATTCAAGAAGCGACAATAAGAGACAAGACGAACCAAGCAGAGGCGAAAAAACCAAGAAGATCCGTGAAGATACAAGAAGAGTCAAAACGAGATGATAAGATCCCAGAAAAGATGAGAAGATTTAAGAAAAGGCAAGAAGAGCCAGGAAGAGTCGAGAAGATCCAAGAAGAGGCGAAAGGAGCCATGAAGTGACAATAAGAACCCAGAAGAGAAGAAGGCCAAGAAGAGACAACAAAAACCCTGCTATGGCAAGCGTATGGCGGAAAACAAAATAACGGGAAGCCGGAAACGAGAAGCTAGAAGCAGCAGGAGGCAACAACCAAAAAATACAAATATACGCGGGAAGTGGGAAGATGAAAACGGAAAGCAATAAGCTGGAAGCGAGAAGAAACCGGAAGCAAAATAAGCGAAAGGCGAGAAACGATATTTATATATATATATAGCTCAATCATTTCCTTTATTCCTGCCCATCCTATATTCCAATATTGGCTCCAGGTTGCCATGTATGCCGGTCGATTAAACTCCAACCTCCTTCCTATCCTCAGAGCACGTGTTCCAGTCCTAACAAACAGTGCCCCCTGGTGTACCGGTCTCACCGGGACAGGAGTGCTCCTGGCTGGGGTGGTACAATCGTATCGTAACAGGTATCTGAATTTAGAGTGCACGAAATTTCAATTTAAGCGAAATATATCATATTTTTTACGAATTAACTCGAGTATTTGAATTCAAAGGGCCGGCTGCGTCGGAAAAAGGCTGTGAAAAATCGTTTTAAGCGGTAGTATTTCACATTTTCATAAAAAGGACGGCCGCGACGGTTTTCGGCCGCGAAATTTTGATTTCCTCGGAAAATATCGTATTTTTACTAATTTATTTCGAATATAGGGCCGACCGCGGCGCTAAAACTGCTGCGAAAATTCGATTAACACCGGAATATGTCGTATTATTACGAAATAATTCCTAAGAACTTACCCGAATTTAAATTTGCGGCCGATTAGGCGATTTTTTTACGATTTTTTTTTCATAAAATTTAGAATTACGTGGGAATTTGTTAATTCGAAATTTTATTTTTGATTTTCCATGGATTTCGTACTGACGGGTTACATAATGTAGGTACAAGTTACATAATGTATGTATGTAACTTGTATGTACATTTTCTTTATCAAAACAAAATAAATAATTTGGTCTTCCAATAGTATCACTCTTTGAAGCTGTTTTCCCTTTAACGCGGTCATGTAGAGTACAAATTGATATTCCACACTTCTGTGATCTTCTTTATTTATGTCTTCATTAGCAGATCTTGTGCTTAACCCTTCAAAAATTTGGTCAAAATATTTTCTCTTTACAATAAAATGCATATATTTGGAATATTTCTGAGCACATTCAAACACTAAAAACTGTTTTAGAAAGGTAATGAAATACTCTTTCAAATTATATAATTCTAAATAAACATATATTTTTTTAGTTATAAAATTTTTGCATACAAACATAAAAAAGTTTTAAAAATGTCTCACCTTACGTTTTTTCTAACTAAAGTTACTGATAATAAAAAAAAATAAAAACAAATTCATATTTCATTAGACAAACGTATAACAAACACATATTGTAATCTCACTTTTTGTTGCTCTATGTAAAAATAATTTATAAAAAAATTCCCGAAGTTTCAAATTTTTTTTTCAAATAAAACTTCAAAACTTTGTATACATAAAAGTGTACATTTTTCTTTTTTGGTGGCTATTTTTCAGATTCGAATATAAAGCGTGGTATTTTTCCTTTCTAACACCGTTTAGAACATATTTCTAACTATGATAGTAAGGGAGTTACAGCGTTTTATACGAGACCTATGTGCGTTGGGACAAAAATATGGTCTCCTGCCATTCTAAGGGCTAGCATGTAGCTTGCAGTGTTTTGCAGTGCATAACAACCTTGAAAAAAATTAAAAGCTACACATTTTTAAAAACGCTATGAATGATCTTGGTCTTGTAATCGATACTAGCGTTTATCACTAAACATCACCACCACCACAAATGCGCCCGCACGAACCTCTTAGTTTGGAAATACGTGGCAACCGTATGGAAACCGAAAAAGGGGTAAGGCCGGAAGGATCATATTCCGATATTCCCCCGGGAAATATGTCAAGGGGGAAGATCGAAAATTTAGCTACAGCCGAAACCGAAGCAGATAAGGCACTGGGACCTTCCTAAACTATTTTTTATCTAAAAAAAATACATAATGGATTTGAAATCAATTCAATATCTTACCTGGATCCGGAGATATGTATGATGGGGGTAAGATCGATTATCTCACAATTTTCCGCGAAATTTCACATGCTAATAAAACGGGCCTAACAACCGAACACTTTAGCTCCCTAGAGCCGACTGAAGGGGGTGGGATGCGTAATGAAATAGCTCTCCTCTAGAGGTATTGGCGCATATTACAGGTTGCACGGATACCGGGAAAATCGAGTTTTTCGATCTTTCCCCAAATCCGGATTTAGCCCAACTCACTCTATTGTTTTTTCGTTTTTTTTTAATGGCAGGCCAAAAACACGGAAAACCTGTGCCAAACCCTCCAAAGATAAATCGCAAATCTAATTACTAGACATCGGATTATATGCACTTACAAAGTGCCAAAATATGCATGCAAATATGCACTAAAAAAGGCCAAAATATGCACTTAAAACTCTTGATATGGTTAAAATATGCACAATGCAAAATCAAAAACCCATTTTTATTTTTATATATTTTAATTAAAGACGATACAAAAACAGCGAAATATTCTTAAAATTATGCATACTTTTTGTGACAATATACAATTAAGTATTTTTCCGAATTTTCGAGGAAAAATTTTTGATGTTTGTCACCCAAAACGCCAAAAACGACTTCTCTACGTCAACTGACGTCATCCGACAAAATTTTAAAAAATTAGCCCCATTTCTAGAGATACCTGTTTATGCAGGGTATGTATGACCTGTGTCGTCGATGTAGGCATTAATGTTCTTCATGTCTTCAAGACTCGGATTTTTAAACCAAATAGCATCTAACTTTTCATGAATCTTTTCTGATATTGAATTGGGAAGAGCGTTGGCGAGTTCAATCATTGTTTCCAGTATTTCCATTGATTTAAATAGAGGAAGGTTTTTTGTTTCCAATTTCTCTATGGTATCTGGTAACATGCAAATATGCAAATGCATATAATCCGATGTCTACTAATTACCATTGTAATTTGGGTGAAAAACATGTGTGCTTGTAATGTGCACACGCAATTATGCCCCGATTGCCAATAAAAATAACCAAAGTTTGACCATTGCCAGTTTTGTAAAATGATACCAGTGATTAGAGAATTATTTTTTTATTTATTGATTAGTATCTTAACTATAAGGAAAATTTGTTTTTTTGTTATAATACGTTGATTTAATTTTTTTTTCTTTGTGATTACTGATATCATCTCTAGTTTTATTTTTATTTTAGTTACTACATACATTGTAATAACAAGTTCTTCATTAAAAATTACATTTAGAGTTTATTGACTAGTTTTATTTTATCGTTTTATATGTTATTAAACGGTTTTTAAAGACTGCTGTAAGCTACATTACCTAATTTCTACGCTTTAGACCGGATACAGCAGCGGCCTGTCAGGCCGTTCGTCACCAGTTACGTTACACAAAAACCATATCACCAGTCAAAGCTTAAATTGCATAAAAAGTGCCAAAAAGCCCTTGTGTTATGAGAAAGTGTTTACATTACACTGCAAAAACTCAATAAAAACGAAGAACAATATTTCATTCGTAAATCTATATCTTTTTTAATTTTTTTATTATGGTTACATTATTTGTGGATTTTTCGACCACCATGCTAGGCTGATGCCCGTGTTATGGTGGTAGATTTTAGATATAGTTCAATAACAATCACACGTTCGTGTAATATTTTTAAAGAAAAACTCCGTAAAACAAATTCAAACCAAAATGCTTGCCTTGCCTTTAACATAAATATGATAACATTCCATCTGATATGGAAATTTTCAATTGTGACGAAAACAATTATAAAAACTCGGTCACGAGTGCATTAAAAATGTAACAAATGAGTACAAAACTGCATAAATGTAATGATATATTATGTAATGACAAAAATTTTGTACTATTTACCCACTGTTATAATCAATATATATTATAAAAGAAAGTCCAAAAAATGTGCGGCTCGCAAAAACTCAGAAACGAATCCCGGTACGATCAAGGGAGTTATATGGTGCGGTAGATTTCTATCCCCCCTAGGGAATAAGGGTATCCGTTTTTACCGTGTGCTTTTGAAGATATAAGGGCTGAAAGTTTCGCCCTCTTGAAATTTCTAGAACAGTCTTCCGGAAAGTGCTAGAAGGTTCCATAGAGCTCTAGAAAGTTCTGGAAGGAGTGGCGGAATATATCGTGGAATGTTCGGGAATAGGGAATCGGGAACATCATTGCGGAACATTCCAGAACACTCTCGAATTGTCCTGAGCGAAGCCGGGTAACCCAGCTAGTAATGTTGCATAATTACTATTTAATTTCTAGACACAATATAATAGTATGATGAGGAAATCTATAATTGGTTTCTCAGTTTGGTAAATTATACATGTATAAATTAATCCAATTGTAAACTGTTGATTTCCCTAAAATAAATAGTAACTACTACAAAGAGTTTTAATTTTTAGTAATTTTTGTTATCCAGTTAATAAAGTTCTGGAAAAGAAAAGGTATGAATCTGGGCTGGGTAGGAATCTGGGGATTAATGTGTCCAAGAGTGACAGACGTCACTCTACCCCCCTCAGTACATAACCCTCCATAATCTATCTCTCTGTTTGAATAGGCTCCGAAACTACTGAACCGATTTGAAAAATTCTTTCACTGTTGGGAAGCTACACTATCCCCGGGTGACATAGGCTATATTATATTTTCAAAAAAATAGGGATCCTTACTAAAACTCCAATAATGTAACCCAAGGTGTAAAAAAATTACCTAAAATATTCTTTACATCGCGTGCGCTGCGAAAACTATTATAGATAGAATAAAATAATTTAATACGACTTTGCAGAGCACATCATTATTTACAAAAAGTGTTGCGACAGCATATGTCTAACTATTATAGTTATGCCACAATAAGTGTTATTTTATTTTAAAAATTTAAATAAAAGGTCGCCGCTTGAAAAGGCACTTTATTTGTATCTTGGTTTTAGTCCTTATCAATATAAATTACTTCATATTCAAGAATGCTTCAATACCTTTATTTAACTTTTTGAATTATTCAATTCGGACATACGATTCGAAAGATATCACAAGTTTAAAAATGTAAGTATTAGAAACGTAAGAAAGCAATAGACGCGGGAGAGGAACGGGGACGCACGGGAAGGTGATTCCGGGAGAAAAATGTATTTATTTGATTATGGCATTGCAACGCATGCCGGGAACCAGCTAGTTTATTATAAATTTAAGATGTCCACTGACTAGCATAAGTATTCTGGTCAATGAGGAATATAAAATATGGTAGCCGGTTCCAGAATTTCTGCACTGAAATAAATTCCGACTTCTAGTATTACGTAGTGGAATCCGAAAGCTTATCAATGTGAGCAATACTGGACTATCAACTAAATCATTTAGAATTTTATATAGAAATATCAAGTCAGTGAAAATCCTTCTGTCTGACAATTTAAGCGTGGGTACTGACTGCTATAATGAAAAATATACCTATACTAATACTCAATTTTTAATTCATAATATTTTTTTGTTGTAGGCACAAAACCAGATGTGTTAATCAAAACTCCAACCATCGTAAATGAACCAACCACTCTACACGAAGCCTGGGTCAATTTTGAGGATGCAGATTTCTATGAAGATGATTTACCTCTCACTGAATTAAAGTACACAAATGAACACAGAGAAAAAACTAGCAATGAATGCAGAGGAAGACAAATCAATGAATTAAAAGGAAGACAGAACAATGAAACTAGAGAAAGAACAAGCAATGAACTCAGAGAAAGAACAAGCATCGAAGTCAGAGGTAGAATAAGCAATGAACTTAGAGATAGAATAACAAGTAATGAATTAAAAGAAAGAACATGCAATGAATCCAGAGAAAGGCCAAATGAATACAAAGATGGTACAATCATGCTCAAATATGAACACAAAACAAACGAATGCAAAGACAGAACAAAAGAAAACAGCAAGAAACAAAAGAAAGTTTCAAAAACTTTGGAAGGGACTAAAACCAAAAGAAAAAAAGAAGTCAGCTTGAAACAGCTGAACAAAAAGATAAGAAAGTTAGAGAAGTTGACTCAAATCAAAAGCGATTTCGTTCGACTGAGTAATGGCGAATCATTCGATGATGGGAATTTTGAGACCATTGAAAATGTTGATATGGACGACAAGAGTCTGGTAAAGACAGAGTTTTTTGAAGGAGACGCTCAAATTTTGGCAGAAGAACAATGTGTTAAGAAGAGGCATAAAACTGAAACAAAAAAAATTAATGACAGTGTTGGTGTAGTTATAAAACAGGAGAGTTTGCCCACTGATTGTGAAAATGGTTTAAAAGGAACAGAAGGGAATATAGAGGTACAAAATTGTAATTTCAACTAAATTTATCATGCTTTCTTAATTTATTTTTTTTAAATTTATATATTTTGGCAATACTGATTAAAAATACATATAAAGTTACATCGGTTACATAGTTACATAAGTTTTTAACAAAGAAACAAAAAATTGCCTTTCGTCACCTCTTGTGAGGAAATTCTAGCTCAATTAGTAAATTAAAAGATCATGTAAGTTAGTAATAACGGCTATTGTATATAATAACTATGGTTAGAAAATCATGATAAGTTTAAAAAATCATAATAAAAATTAAAAAATGATTACAAATTAATGAATCATGTAAGAAAGAATGCAAGATTTATACAATAATAGACTTAACCACTCAGCAACATAAGCAGATATACACGTTAATATGCCGACATCAGCTAAGTACAATAAGCGTGTTTACACGTCAACGCGTATGTTTATACAGAAATCGTCATAACTCCGTTATTGTTCTAGTGACCTCCCTAAAACAAAAAGGAGAAGCTCCATAATAAATCAAGCTACCCATCACTATTCAAGATGTCCATAGAAATAGATAAAAAAAAATCTTTTCTGTCAGATACATGATAGACCGCCAAATTGCCTATCCACTGTTCGACATCGTTATTTTTTTATTAAATATTCTTGTATGAAATGATAAAAAAGCGAGGTGACCAAATTGTTTATTATACATTTATAAGATAGAATAAATATTGTCTTTTATATAATCCTTGATTTTAGTACCGTTTTCACATAAAAACATCACGTGATCCATTTTTTCATTTTTTTTATGTTTGCATTCTAAATTTTAATATTTACAAATGTTAATATGTATTTGCAACATAACAATTTGAAAGCTTATTTCATATCCTTTCAAAAACAGTTTTTAGTATTCGGCTAAGTTCGGAAATGTTTCATTTATAGAACTTTAATTGTGAAGCGGAAATAACATAAAGTTTTCGTAAATCTGACATGTCGTTTAAGACGTAAAAAATGCATATTCGCGATGTATCGGAGTGGTTAAAGATGTAGAAACTAAGAAATGATAGAGAATGAAGTAATGAACGATTTATATAATAGCAGACTTTAAGATATAAAAAGTAAACATATTTGGGACTCTTATAGCAGTTTAAGGTAATTTTTTTAATTTGGGCTTAAATTCCTGCATATTTTCGATAGTTTTTAATTTTAATTGGAGGTTGTTGTAATAGATTATGCCTAGATAAAGATAGGAATTTTGAATGTACTGAGTATTAAATTTTGGGATTTTAATAGTTTTTTGGTATCTTGCTAATCATTTTTCTGATATCTTGATTCATCTTTATTAATTCTAGAGTTAAAATTTGTGATGTCCAATGCCTGTCTCACTAAGAAATCCTGTGTTGAGCAATTTATTATAAAAAATTAAATAACAACACAATATTACATTTAAAGTAACAGACAATTGTATCATTGAAAAAGTTGGTTTTGTTAATATGTATCTTTGCTGTTAGATTTTTCTCGGCTTATAATTCAAGACTTGGTGTCTGATTTATATTTAAGGGATCGTCCATTAATCACGTGATGTTTTTTAGCAACTTTTTAACCCCCTTTAGAAATCGTGCGTTCAATGAAAAAATAAATACACGTGATTACTCATTTGACCCCCCCCCCCCCCCCCCGCCTCGTGATTTTAATCCGACCCCCTTCCCCCCTTTCGAGCCTCACGTGATTAATGGACGACCCCTAAGGTACATTGTGTTTTGTCTAGTGGTATTGTATAATTTTGTTTCAAAGTATCTAAAATTTCTTCGGCCAAAAGTTGCTTTAGCAAAAAAAATAAGTAACAGATTATGTCCTTTGGTTCTAGTATCTCGAGCGGTTTACACATTTTCAAAGGTGTTTGAAGAGGTATGCTAGTATGTTTTTGGCATAAAGTTGCCAATGTCCAAGACACAGATTCTCCTGAAGATTTCATCTGAACTGTAGTTTAATTATTTTCTGAGCTTTAAAGATCGGATCAATGGCGGCAGCGTAAGCTCCTCCCCAGGCTATAATACCGTACCCGATTAAAGATTGACAGTGCATCGTAAATTATTTTTAGTTGATTCAAGTTAAGAAAGTACCCTTCCTCCCCCGCATACCCTTCCCCTCTCGCATTCCCACTCTGCCTCCTCCACCTTCCCTCTCCACTCCACTCCCCCTCCTTCCCCCGTCCCGCGAACCCCCCTCCCGAGTTCCCCTCCCCCCTCCCAGGTTACCCTCCCCGATCCCTAGTTCCTCTCCGCTCCTCCCTCGAACCCCCTACCCGAGTTCCCCTCCCCACTCCCGCGTTCCATACATTCAGTCTTCAAACAGCTCGCGTGCCACCTATTGCAACTTTTTTATACAATTTTCATAATGCCAGAGCTCACCAGTAGAAGTTATGCACGTACATACATTTCTGCGATTCATTTAATTGATTAATTTTTCGTAATTTCATGATGCCAGAGCTATTGTATACAGAAACCATCGCGGGCATGCGCACATCAAATCCCCAAAGTTTCATCGCAATCGGATGAATGGTTTAGCAACGCATAGCGGACATACAAACATTTTTAGATTTTTATATATATAGATATAGGAAGGTATTTTATCACTTGTCATATGACTTGACACATCAGTTCCAATTTTGAAAATGACTATTAAAATATTACATGCGCAAGTAAAAACTTTCACAACTGATTAAAAAAAAATAACATATAGTTTATTTGCGGCACATTCCAGAGTGGAAGATACTCTCAGTATCACCCTGGTGTAGAACGTCCATTCAGAATTGAAACTTTAAATGACTTTATCCGTGTTTAGTGATCAGACCTGAATAGCCAGGCATTTGTGACACTTTTCATAGTCTTTTCAACACCACACAAGGGCCCTAACTGCGGGGAGCCAATGAGTCTATGGCACCTCCAGTGTTGAGTGACAGAATAATAAAAAATGAGAATATTGAATAAATTTATTTAAAGATCGTTGGAATTGACTTTTTTGTATTTTTTACAGCAACTGTTCTACGAATCAGACGTGAACGAATTCTTATCGCCAATTAAGAAAGTGCCACGGTCGAGAAGGAAGGTAAAATATTCATATAAATTATTAATTTATTATTTCAACAATACAACATAATCTTCAATTTGGGAGGTGAGTATGTGTACTGCCGCCCCGTGAACCATTTATTGGATAACCAACACCTCTGCCATAGGTCAATCTAAAGGGTTTGCCACGTTTGGTGACTTAGCAGGGGCGCCCGGGTTCATGGGGTGATGTGTGTCCGAGTCATGACAGCGGATACGTCTGTCCACCTACTGCGTGGCATGGGGAGAGACTGGTTGAGGGAGACCTTTTGACCTCTCTGGCAGGACTCTCTCACAACTTTGCCCTGCACCGCAGTGGGAAGGATGGATTCATACGTCCGTCACTCCTGGACACACTGACCCCCAGGTTCCTTCGCAGAACTTCCACTCCTTCCTTTCCTAAAAAGATCCTCCACACAGCATCCTCAAAGATGACACAGGAGAGGTCCAGGCTAGGTCTCCCTCACCCAGTCTCTCCTGATCCAGCACGCTACGCAGTTGGTGGGCAGATACATTCGCCGCCCAGACCTAGACAAACCTCACCCCATGAACCTGGACACCCTGCCAAATCATCAAACATAGCAAACCACTTGGGCTGACCTATGGCAGGGGTGTTGGTTATCCAATAAGTGGTTCCGGGGACGACGGTATGTTATAGTTCTTTAGAATTATAAATTACATTTACAAGAATAACATGTAGGTAAAAGATTAAAATGACAGGGAATGTGATTGTGTTCGTCCAGTTCTGTTAGCTTTTTTTAAGGGCGCCACTGACCGTTGGACCAGGCTAGCAGACTGTAGAGCAAAATCCTCTTTCGGGGCCTTGGGAATTATACACTTTATGGTCAATTCTAGGATAGAAATGATAAACGGCATTCATTGAGAATTCAATATACATTTATAAATTAATAATTTGCTCAGTGTTTATCATGAAAACAAAATAACAATAAATGGTAGCTTACCCCCCTGGATCGACCAAAATCATTAACTAGCTATCTAAATTTAAACTTCACCGACAGCAACGAAGAATTGATTAATTGTGGCCATCCGCTCCAGTAAAATTCGGCGTTTAAAATAAAGTAAATGTGATAATAATATATATTTTTTTTAAATGAGGGTACGTGATTAGACTCGTTTAAAATAAGTAAAGACAAGATTAATTGTTTCATAACAGGTACACTACCCCCCTTCCCAAATTTATTTTCTTGATACAAATATGTAAAACCCTCGAGTGATCAGAAGGATAATAATGTATTCACATTAGTAATAATTATTTACGAGGTTTGCTATTATAGCCTTCTTGTAACTATATTCCATGCAGTTGAACACGTCTACTATTTCTGCGAAAGTATTGCCAACTGCAAGCAATATAGGTACAAGGTAATACCTAAATTTTACATATGAATAGTAAAAATTATACGGTATTTATTATACATAACTGAACTGCCTCAGTAACAATACTTTGTATTTGTTTAGTACTAAATTAGAGATGTCCACTGACTTGGTATAATTATTTCCCTCCATTAGTATGTATTCTGGGCAAAGAGGAATACATATGGTAGCTAGTCTCAGAATTTGTGTAAGTACTCAAATAAATCCCGACTTCTAGTATTACGTTGTGGAACCTTAAAGCTTATCAATGCGAAAAATTCTAGACTATCAACTACATCATTAAAAAATGTATGTAGAAATACCAAGTCCGTGAAAATCCTTCTGTCTGACAATTTAAGCAGATTCATATCATTTAAAAGAGTGTAGTTCAATGAAATTGCTTTACATAATACCCATTTTAAATCTTAGAAAAATGACTCAGTCCAGCCGAGCTATTCCCTAATTTTTGTGAGATCGATAACGTCCGAGATCTGAGATACTGTGGTAATTTGCACGACAAAGTTATTAAATAAAAAAAGCAAAGGGTGGAGATGTCGAATATTCGAATTTCATACTGACGTTTGGCTGTCATCTAGTTTACTGACATACGTTCAAGTAATACAAGTTTGAAGTTCTAAAGTCACTATTGCGACGATTGTACTTCGCCTGTGGTTAGATTTCTTCTAAATAAAGTGTTTTTCCGGCATAATCTGCCACTAACAATTATACATTCAGCAACTAAAGGGAATACACAAACTTGATTCTCTCAAACAAATACGAGTGAAATATAATTTGATTAATTTTGATAAACTAAGTAATTCATTCAGAAATTTCGCGGTATACAACTTTAAACATACTTTAAGTGGATAAATAATCATGTATATTTACAGTATTTCGTGTTTAAAACTATTTAAAAACGGCGAAGCTAGCTGATATCCATAGAAAAAGCAAATAACAGCCATAGAAAATCACCCATATCTGAGTTTATGACAGGCAGCGTTGCCAACTCTACCACCCAAATCTGACACTCATTTGACAGGAGATCTCGCACGTTATCTTAAGATCTCACAAAAATTAGGGAATAGCTCAGCTGATATTTATTTTATTTATTTATTATAAACCCTAATAGGCTTAAACATTTTAGTTTTATTTAAATTACTTGATAATAAAAACAATAAAGAAAATATAATGCAATGATAAAAAATAAAAATTTGTAAACAACAAAAGCATAGAATAAAATAAAATACATAGGTAAAAATGATGAAAAATTTAATATAGATATGCAATATAAACAAAATTGCAGAAGTTATTATACACGTCTATTTGTGCCTAGATATATAAAAGAATTGGAATAAACAATATTTTTAGTGATCAGAATATTTATTTCCGAGACTATGAAGTCTCGAAATTGGGGAATTTTGGTAAGACAGTGTCCTGGTGGTGTTAAAGTAAAAGGGTAATAAATTGCAGCCAGATCTTTTGGAATATGGATGTTGATTAATTGAAGCAATTCAGGACGGTCAATTTTGTAATGCAGTATTTTATGTAACAGTATTAAATCTGTGCTTATTCTTCTTTCTGAAAGTTTTAATAGGGACATTTTATCCAGTAGGTTATTATAATCAATGTTTTGTACCAGAATATGCAATTTGTAGTTTATATACCTTAGGAACTTGTGTTGAATCTTTTCAATGTTGTCGGAATGAATATTGTAAAAGGGAGACCATAACGTAGAGTTATACTCTAGTTGGCATCTGACAAGGGTGTTATAAAAAAAAGGGTACTTGGTGTCATAAATGTTAAAAATCAGATTATATCTTAGTGAGAGCATGAGACAATGAGAATATTACCGTGATGTTGGTATCTCAGGTAGTGGACCTTAGGCAGGCGGCTGTGTATAATACTTTGAATGAGTAGGAGGTTATTTAAATAAAATGCTAAAGTGCTTAGAACACAGTTAAGATAATTTATTGAAATTAAATACAAATAATAACTATCAGAGCTAAACTAAATACTGGGCATATTATGGAGCGTTATTACCGTATCTTGAGGAGCTGATGTGTGGGCGATGCCATAGGCGAATAATGCTGCTGCCTTCGGAGATATGCAGTCTGCTCCCTCCGCTGCTGACAAATGCTGAAACGGCGGGCTGGAGCAAGTCAGGTGCCCAGCCCCGCGGTTTCCCGGCGACGTCTCGTCCCAGGGCGGTTGCCAGCCAGCCAACTACGATGATGACGGCCAAGGTCATCTTGGGCCGCATCTCTGCAAGCACCTCCGGCTCCAGGTGTAGTAGGAAGGACTTATGATGGCTGCGTAACTCCCGATCCTGGATTTTGTTAAATCCAGAAATATTCTTCTCCCCTGGTACTCCGCTTCTGTTCCAGTAGTTTAGTGAGTTTGCTGATAATCTTGATTGAGGGCGCGGATTTGTTGATCTTCACATGATGTACAATAATGGCGGACTATCAATATTTGATGCGTCGACCCACCACAGGGATGGTGGCCGAGGTCACCCGTGGCTGGTCAAGGAATTCTCAAGCTTCAGGCCAGTCCTCTCTAGTGAATTCAGTTCTCAGTATCACCAACTGAGCACAGATATGTAAATATGGCAATGTTGCCAATATAACAAGTATTGAATGTTTATTATCTTCATACCTAAAGGTACCCATTCACAGAGATATATTACAGAGTTTTATATAACATGATAAATGTGCCTAAATAATTGAAGTCTTTTGTAGCTCTTAAAACAACACCAAGAGTTTTAAGGACCTTATTGATAATATTATTAAAATGAAATACAAAGGTTAGTTTGCCATCGAACATTATGCCTATATTACAGTTATAATTAATTTATTTGCAGGGACAGTACTACTGTGATATCTGCGGCCATTGTGCGCCGCTGAAGTGGAATCTCATAATACACCTCAGGCGTCATACCGGCGAGAAACCATTCAAATGTGACACCTGCGCTAAAAGGTTACTTCTTCACTTCCGTACTTTGTTGATCCAACAGATTTCTGCATTTGAAATTCTCGACTTGGATGGGATATATTTCTTCACCGTGTTTACTTCCTAAAATATACATTTTTAATTCATGTTATTATCATCCATTTGAGCGATAGCTAGGTTTTGCAATTCCCAATAGATTTCAAATCCTGAATTGCGGGATAGAATTTAGAAATCCCAAAGGATTCTGGAAGAGAATTTAGAAATTCGGTGGGATTGCAGGATAGAATTTAGAAAGCCTGCGGGATTGCTGGATAGAATTTTTAAATTCTGCAGGAATGTGGGGTAGAATTTAGAAATCCCACAGGAATGCGGGATAGAATTTAGAAATCCTGCGGGATTGTGGGATATAATTTAGAAATCTCACAGGAATGGGGGGTAGAATTTAGAAATCCCACAGGAATGCGGGATAGAATTTAGAAATCCTGCGGGATTGTGGGATGGAATTTAGAAATCCTGCGGGATTGTGGGATAGAATTTAGAAATCCTGCGGGAGTGGGGGGTAGAATTTAGAAATCCTGCGGGAATGGGGAGTAGAATTTAGTAATCCTGCAGGATTGTGAGATAGAATTTAGAAATCCTGTGGGAATGGGGGGTAGAATTTAGTAATCCTGCAGGATTGTGGGATAGAATTTAGAAATCCTGTGGGAATGAGGGGTGGAATTTAGAAATACTGAGGGATTGTGGGATAGAGTTTAGAAATCCTACAGGAATGGGGATAGAATTTAGAAATTCTGCGGGATTGTGGGATAGAATTTAGAAATTAGTAAGGGGTTGATATAATATAATTGATATAATGCCAGCATTTCGTAAACATGTTTTTATTATTTGGTATCAATTATCCTTTGGTACTAACAATATTATAAAAAAATATTGAAAAGGTAATAATATACGACATATTTTAAGAAAAAAATACTTTGATAAAAAATAAAATAGTAAAAAATATGGACTATGGAAAGTCCTATTTGCGCATAAAAGCCGAGTAGTGGAAAACACTGCGTTAAACTGTGTTAACCACTCAGGTATTTTGCGATAATGCAAGTTTTTTGTCTTAAACGAACTGTCAGATTTTTAAAAACTTTGTTTTATTTCCACTTCACAATTAAAACTCTATAAATGAAACATTTCTGAACGTAGCCGAATACTAAAAACTGTTTTTGAAAGGTTATGAAATAAGTTTTCTAATTATTTTATTACAAATAAATATTAACATTTGTAAATATTAAAATTTAGAATGCAAACATAAAAAAATTGTAAAAATGACTCACGTGATGTTTTTAAAAAAAGTTTTGTGAAAACAGTACCAAAATCATGGATTATGTAAAAAAAATACTTATTCTATTGTATTGGTGTATAATAAACAATTTTATTACCTCATTTTTTTTACCATTTCATAGAAGAATTAAAAAAAAAAAATTACAATGTCTAACGGCAGGTAGGCGATTTGGCAGGTGAAAACTGTTTCTACAAAATAAGTCTTTTTATGTACTATAGACAACTTTGAATAGAAATGTGAAGCTCGATTCAATATGGATCTTCTACTTTTTGTTTTAGGGTTGTCACTAGAACAATAACAGAGTTATATCTTTTATTGTTTATTACTGCTGTATACCTAGAATAACACAACTTATATCCGATATTGTACCTAATATCTAAGTAACTCCCCCAATATGTACCATTATTGTTATTTATTATTGAATCCACTAATGTGAAATTATGTACACGCAACCTGCCAAGTTGACTGTCCTAAAACGGGAAACCTTCCTAGTTGGGCAGTCAAAGCTTCCTTATATTGTTATTTCTTGTATGTAATAAATGTAATAATAAATAAATAAAATAAATATCGACTTCTGCGGGAACACAGGCTTATTGTACTTGACTGCTATTGTTATATTGTCTTGAAAACACGTTTACGGGTCAGAGTGGTTAACTAAACACATGCCCTGCTGAAGGACACTGCAATGCTGTCCAAAACAGTGGCTAAAGAAGAAGGTAGCGCAATATGGCATGATACACCAAAAATAAGTCGCCACCTAGATATTTTAAGATTTTATTAATAAAAAAAAATTTATATTCATTTTTAAAAATCATCTGACTAAATTTGGATAGCAATCGCTTGAGCAGTTATTGATACATTATTTTTTATTTGTTTTTTAGGTTCGCTCACGAAGGAAGTCTGCGTGTGCATAAGAAACTTCACACCGGTGACAAGGGGTTTGTGTGCGACGTGTGCGGCAAAGGGCTGAGCACCAAGGACACCCTGCACGCTCACCGCCGCCTGCACACCGGCGAGTTGCCCTTCACGTGCCCCACCTGCGGGCGGGCCTTCAGGGCGCTCACCAACCTGCGCTCGCATCGCCGCATTCACACTGGCGACAAGAGGCACCCCTGTCCCGTGAGTTGCTACCTAACCTAACCTGACTTAGCTTCCACATCAGGGAGTGTAAACCTAACCTAACATAGCCTCCACGTCAGGGAGTATAAACCGAACCTAACATAGCCTCAACATCAGGTAGTTTAAACCTAACCTAACATAGCCTCCACATCAGGGTGTGTAAACCTAACCTAACATCGCCTCCACATCAGGGAGTGTAAACCTAACCTAGCATAGCCTCCACATCAGGTAGTTTAAACCTAACCTAACATAGCCTCCACATCAGGTAGTTTAAACCTAACCTAACATAGCCTCCACATCAGGGTGTGTAAACCTAACCTAACATCGCCTCCACATCAGGGAGTGTAAACCTAACCTAACATAGCCTCCACATCAGGTAGTTTAAACCTAACCTAACATAGCCTCCACATCAGGGTGTGTAAACCTAACCTAACATCGCCTCCACATCAGGGAGTGTAAACCTAACCTAACATAGCCTCCACATCGAGGAGTATAAACATGACCTAACCTAACTTAGCCTTCCCACCGCAGAGTGGCAACCTCATCTGTAGTGTCTCTTATTTATCAGACAAAATGAGAAGTTTTATTTTTTTTTTTATAAGAAAACCGCACAAGAGTCATCAACTGCTCCCGTCTGGAGCCGGTGAGACTAAGGCATCCCCAATTGGGGTATCTTGTGAGGCTGAAGGTAGTGGGAGGGGAAGGCAACGAGGGTAATGCCATCTCAAGCAACGTTTCAATTCTGAATGGTGGTCTTACACCAGGGCGATACTGAGAGTATCTTTTGCTCTAGAACGTGCTGCAAATATATTATATATTATTTTAAATGAATAAATTGTTAAATAACGCAAATTAATCAAATAAAATTTATTTGCCATGCCGGGATTCGATCCCGCAACCTTCGATTTGCCAGTCAAGAGCCTTACCGCTGGACTATGCCAGCCGTCTGCGTGATAGGTTTCTTCCAATAAGTATTAGGTTCAATTGGTTACTAGTTTGTTTATTGGTTATTGTGAGACCCCAAGGAAAATAATATCCCTCAGGGATACACCCTGAGGGTCATCTTTGGGGATGCTGTGTGGAGAGCATTTTTGTGGAAAGGAAGGAGTAAACCTTGGTGATGGAAGAGACCCGTGTTGTCCAAAAACCAGTCCAATGAACGACCCATTCTCACAAAGTCAATATCAACTGTTGAACGGGTGTTCTGCTTGTGTCCATTAAGTTTAAGCATGTGCGCCGGGGATCAATGCTGGTAGCTCCTTAAAACAGGCTCCATTAAAATACCTGCAGAACAGACTAAGCATGCCTACATTGAGTCCGCGCATTAGATTAAACTAGCTGGTTCCCGGCATGCGTTGTAATGCCATATTAAAAAAAATACATTGTTTGTCCCTGAATCATCTTTTCCGTGCGTCCCCGTTCTTCTCCCGCGTCCCCTTCCTAGCTAGCAACATAAATTATAGCCTATATGTTATTCTGATGTATGACCTATATTATTGTAAAGTTTCATTAACCACTCCGATACATCGCGAATATGCACTTTTAACGTCTTAAACGACATGTCAGATTTACGAAAACTTTATGTTATTTCCGCTTCACAATTAAAACTCTATAAATGAAACATTTCCGAACTTAGCCAAATACTAAAAACTGTTTTTGAAAGGATATGAAATAAGCTTTCAAATTGTTATGTTACAAATAAATATTAACATTTGTAAACATTAAAATTTAGAATGCAAACATAAAAAAAAATGAAAAAATGACTCACGTGATGTTTTTATGTGAAAACGGTACTAAAATCACGGATTATATAAAAGACAATATTTATTCTATCTCATAAATGTATAATAAACAATTTGGTCACCTCGCTTTTTTATCATTTCATACAAGAATATTTAACAAAAAAATAACGATGTCGAATAGTGGATAGGTGATGTTTTTATGTGAAAACGGTACTAAAATCACGGATTATATAAAAGACAATATTTATTCTATCTCATAAATGTATAATAAACAATTTGGTCACCTCGCTTTTTTATCATTTCATACAAGAATATTTAATAAAAAAATAACGATGTCGAACAGTGGATAGGCAATTTGGCCGTCTATCATGTATCTGACAGAAAAGTTTTTTTTATCTATTTCTATGGACATCGTGAATAGTGATGGGTAGCTTGATTTATTATGGAGCTTCTCCTTTTTGTTTTAGGGATGTCACTAGAACAATAACCGAGTTATGACGATTTCTGTATAAACATACGCGTTGACGTGTAAACACGCTTATTGTACTTAACTGATGTCGGCATATTAACGTGTATATCTGCTTATGTTGCTACGATTTTATCTCAGTGTCGATTTTTTATACTTATATATGCTGATATACAGACTAGTAGTTTTATTCTTGATACATTCGAGAGTGTTTTCTCTTAAGGTAAAAATAATCTCGTTGAATTTAATGTTTCAAAGACCCAATGATGTCTGATTACGTCTAAAAGGGATCGAACTGAAAATCTAGTCTCCTTCAACGGAAGCAATCTGCCGAACAGGCCCTCCATTGATATGCTTGGTGTGTGTGTAACTCTAAGTGACCAGCTCAGATATGGGGGCACCAAAGAAGCCAGATTAAAGTTAGCCTCCCAAAAACTGGACGTACTGTACAAGGCCCGCAAATACTGCAGATAGAACACAACTGCTAACCCTGTACAAATCACAAGTGCACCCCACGGTTGAATTTGGCAGCCACCTCTAGTCTGGAGCTCCAAAATACCTGAAAAATACCCTCGACTCTGTGCAAAAATGGGCGGTCCGTTTGATAGATTCTCCCATCTTAACAGACGGATTGCAATCTTTTGAGCACAGGCATCCATGGGAATGCTATCCTTGTTCTACCAGTATTACAATGGAAGATGCTCTCAAGAACTAGCGTCATTGATCCCTTCGGCACCGGTGCATAGTCGGTAAACACGCCAAACGTGTGCCCAACATATGTACACAGTTGACATTTGTCACATGAGAACAGGTCGCTTCTTCGACTCGTTCTTGAGTTCAACGGCTCGGCTGTGGAACGATTTGCCGACCTCTGTGTTTCCTCCTTCCTACAACATGGGTCTCTTCAAGACCAATTTTCATTCCTACCTCTCCTCAAAAAGACCCTCCACACAGCATAGGTCACCCCATGGTCGTAGGTCACCCCACAGTCGTAGGTTACCCCACAGTCATAGGTCACCCTAGGGTCATAGGTCACCCTATGGTCACATGTCACCCCAATGTCATATGTCACCCCTAGTTCATAGATCACCCCGTTCGCTATGTTTGGTAGCAGGGATACCTGGGTTCATGGGGCGAGGTTTGTCTTGTAGTTTGTCTAAAGCACTCTCGTTTTTTTTTTCATTGACGGGTGGCAGAAATATGTTCATTTTTATTGGAATCGCTTTATCTTTCTTTTATTTATTTTAACTTGTGTAGTCTAAACCTAATCTAACCAACGATCCACTGTTCTAGGTGTGCGCAAAGCTGTTCTACACCAAATCGGATATGAGGGACCACGCACGTCGTCACACGGGTGAGCGTCCTTACGCTTGCGAACTGTGCCCGCAGAGATTCACCGGCAAGTCCAACTATCGCCTGCACATGAAGATTCACTCAGGCCAGAGGGACTTTCAATGCCCCAGTTGTCCCAAGACCTTCGTCAGCAAGGTGAGACCATCAGATCTAGTGCAACCAAAGTTGGTCACAGACAAAAACTTTTTTAGTTTGTAAGAGATGAATAGGAGATAAGCCTCCCATCGCCCATGCCCAGTTTTTTGTGATATTCCACTTCAAGAATTGTCATTTTTTTGTGTTAATATGTTTGCAGGATTCAATGCAGCGCCACTTCCGAACCCACAGTGGCGAGCGAGCCTTCGAGTGCCTCGAGTGCGGCAGGAAGTTTACGCATCGCTCTTCATTAGTGTCGCATCGCGCCATACACTCCAAGACCAAGGACTATGTGTGTGACATCTGCAGTCAAAGGTATAGTAACCTCTTTAATTACAGGAGACCAAATTTGTTCCGGCTCTCATATTTTTTTACATTAATTCCACACAGGAGGCCCTGAGGAGAATAATTTCCCTCAGGGCCTATGTCATCTGAGATACTGTGTGGAGATCTTTTTGAGGAGAGGAAAGAATGAACATTGGTCTTGAAGAGACCCATGTTGTAGGAAGGAGGAAACACAGAGGCCGGCAAATTGTTCCACAGCCGAGCGAACACAAAAACGAGTTGAAGAAGCGACCCGTTCTCATGTGACAAATGTCAACCGTGTATGTACATATGTTGGGCACACATTTGATGTGTTTCCCAACTAATAATGCTGGTAAAATAAGGATAACATTCCCACCCGACTGTGCTCAGAAGATTGCAATCCGTCTGTTAAGATGGGAGAATCTATCAAACAGACCGCCCGTTTTTGCGCAGAGTCTAGGGTATTTTTCAGGTATTTTTGAGCTCCAGACCAGAGGTGGCTGCCAAATTCAACCGTGAGGTGCAATTGTGATTTGTACAGGGTTCGCAGTTGTGTACTATTAAAGTATCTGCGGCCCTGTACAGTATGCCCATTTTTTGGGAGACTAACTTTACTCTGGCTTCGATGGAGTGTATGGAGGATCTTTTTAGAGAAAGGAAGGAGAGGTAGTTCTGGGAAGGAAAAAAATTTGATAGGATTCTGGTGGTCAGTGTGTCTAGTACGTATGAATCCATCCCTTCCCTTGCGGTGCAAGTCCGAAGTCCAGCTGAAGAGTTCAAAAGGTCTCCCTCAACCAGTCTCACCCGATCAGCCCCGCCATGCAGTCGGTTGGCAAAAGCATCCGCCGACAAGACCTAGACAAACCTCACCCCATGAACCTGGGCACCCCTGCTCTGGTGTTAAATTGTTCTTATCTATTCCAACTACGTAATGTACACGTATAACATTTTTTTGGTTTTGCTGCAGGTTTGGTTATCCTTCGGGCCTCTACGTACACCGCAAGAAGAAGCACAACATCCAGCCCAGCCGCATCGTCACATCGGCTATCTGCCCAGACTTGGTCGCCCCTGTCATTTAGTCACCGTCGCTGGAAACCTTAATTGACAACCACTGACAACAACACTACACCTTCCATATCAGCTGCAGCTAGTCTGACAAAATTCAATAACACTGTCCTCAATGATTTAACCGTGTTTAGTGACTATATCTGAATAATCAAGTGCTTCCCCACCTTCCTCTTCCCTATCTCCTTCCCCTCCCCACTACCTTCAGCCTCACAACATACCCCAATAGGGGATGCCATTGCCATCCCAACTGCTCCCGTCTGGAGCAGTTGGGACTTTTGTGCGGTATTCATGTAAAAAAATTGGGGTTCTGTGCAATCATCACATGAAAAAAAAACATATTTTCTCTTACTAGCTACTATTTATAAGCTAAATCTGCTATTTTTTTTAATAATTCAGGTTCGTTCATACTTTCTTCTGGTAATGTTACATTATTGTGAAAACAACCTTATGGGTCCGAGTGGTTAAAGTATATTTTGTGTCCGTAAAGTAGGTACCAAAAAATTGACTATACATAATATATTATGTAACTAGCTGGTACCCGCCATGCGTTGCTATGCCATTTAATACAGAAATTGTTTCCAACTGCGCGACCTTTCCCATTCGACGCGTTCACCTTCCTCGTCCCCTTCCTCCTCCGCGTCCCCTTTCCCTCTCGCGTTCAGACTCCTCCACCTTCCCTCTCCTCACTCTACTTCCCCGCCTTCTCCCGTCCCGCGAACACCCCTCCCGAGTTCCCCACCTCCCTCCCGCGTATTCCCCTCCAGAGTTCCCCTCCCCCCTCCCCCCTCCCGAGTCCCCTCCGCCCTCCCGGGTTTTATTAATTCCCGACACAATTTTTAAAACAACTCCCCCACCTTCACCCGTCCCGCGAACCCCTCCCCCCCCCCCCCCCCCCCCGAGTTACCCTCCCTCCTCCGGTATTCGCCTTCTCCCTGCCGAGTTCCCTTCCACCTTCCAAAATGTAAATGCATATTTTTTGCATGTTTTTTTGTCTCCTGCGACATAAATACTCACTTTTCGTGATAATAAAGCTAAATCTATTAATTTGTGAACAAGCCGCCGCACTTTTAATAGGCACAGATTTTGAAAAGTACACTACTTTTAAACTTAGTTACCATAAAAAACATCGGTTTCAGTCGGGACCGGTGGAAAAATATGCATTTAAATTTTTATTTCATAAAAACTTTTTTGTACGTAATTTTTCCTTTACGAATGACATTTCATGATGTATTCTTTCCATTTTGAAGGGGCACCAATTTTTAAATATTAATAAAGGTTGCCATACCCCAAAAATTATTACCTCAAGAAAAACATCCCAGTTTTCTAGTAGTTTAGCGACTTATAAATTTAAATGCATATTTATCCACCGGTTCCGACTGAAACCGATATTTTTTATGGTAACTAAGTTTAAAAGTAGTGTACTTTTCAAAATCTGTGCGTAATAAAAGTGCGGCGGCTTACGGAACATTTAATCACAAACCTAGCGTAGCCGCTAAACTACTAGAAAACTGGGATGTTTTTCTTGAGGTAATAATTTTTCGGGTATGGCAACCTTTATTAATATTTAAAAATTGGTACCCCTTCAAAATGGAAAGAATAAATCATGAAATGTCGTTCGTAAAGGAAAAATTACGTACAAAAAAGTTTTTATGAAATAAAAATTTAAATGCATATTTTTCTGTCTATCTCAACTGAAACCGATAGATCTTGAGGTAATTAAGTTTAAAAGTAGTTTAGTATGTATGCCCATTTAAAGTGTAGCGGCATGCGGCGTCTTCTTCACACTTTACCCTAAATCTAACTGTTTGAATAAAAAATATTCCGTATTAACGAGTAAGTGGTTCAAAGCATAAATAATAACATATCCATCAACATTTTGTTTAATTCCCTACAAGATTTTCTGCATTATAATTGATTTGGTGGTGTTTATGAGAATTCTTAGTATTGTACCAGATAAAGGGTACACTTTTACACTGCACACAACTGAAATTTCAATAAACTGAGCGATCATCGATATATATTTAATTACTGTTACATTATTTACCTCCATATAATCACCACAAACAAATATGAATAACACAAAAAAATGACAATTCTTCTCGGCAAAGAATAACACCAACTAGCTTCAGAGACAATCCTTTTTTCTAAGAACTATATTTTTCATTTGTTCCGTTCCATTTTTCAAATAGTTTCGAACCACAGAAGTAGAGTTGGGAAAGATGGATGATTAGGAAAGGTAGGTACTGTGAATAAATGACATGCCGGTAGGAACTAAACATATTCTTATTTCAAATTACAACATAAATATTGTATAGATTTAAATTCCACTAATATTCAGATGCCATATAAATACTTAAATGTACATCTATTTTTTTAATGAATCAAAATTTAATAAGTATTATTATTATTGAGATTAAAAAGACATTATTTTATAAGGCAATAATTAGCATGTAACAACGTTAAGTGATATTTTTTTTGCTTTGTATAATATTTATTTAAAGCTATGATATTAAATTGAATATGAAACAAAAATGCATTTTTCATTTGTGGTTCCCTTTATGCGTTGCAATGCCATATTCAAAGAAATACATTGTTTCTCCCTGAATCACCTTTCCCATGCGTCCCCGTTCCCCTCCCGCGTCCCCTTACTAGCTAGCAACAAAAATTATAGCCTAAATGTTATTCTGATAGTATCTTACTAATATTATAAATGCGAAAGTTTGTATGGATGGTCCTTACTCTTTCACGCAATAAATATCGAATGAAATTTAAAAATTCTTTCACTAATCGAAAGCTACATTATTTGCGAGTAACATAGGCTATAAATAATAATAATAATAATTGGATAATTTATAGAGCGCCGTTTTTGTGAAAAATCACCTCAAGGGCGCTGAAATCACCTCAAGGGCGCTATATATATTGGTAAGCTCTGGCGTTATGAATAAGCTGTGGCGTTATGAAATTATGTATCATAAGTTTTCAGTGCTTTGTTGTGCTTAAAAAAGAGTGCTTTGTTGGCATCGTAGTTAATATCTACCTATCTCTAAAAATGTTTATTGTCCGAACGAAAAGCATAGCGTTGCTATAAAGCATAGTGTTTGACATGGACTGTCATTTTGTTATTTTTTTAGGTTACTCTGGATTCAAATATAAATAAAATACTAATAAAGGGAGTAGGTACTTAAAATAAATTTCTATATCTATAATTTAAATATTTTCTAAAATAGATTTTTTATTTGCGAAATGTCATTCTCAAGAATTTTATTTGTCTTATCGTTATTTGTTGTTTGTATTATGTGATTTTTGGAGAAGAGATAATTGGAGGAATGGGAAATGACATAGGCTACTTTTTATCATGGAAAAAAATTTTATTACCGTGGGAAAATTCTTTATACAGTAATTTCCCACTAATACCATGCGAGCGAAGCCGCGGGTAAAAGCTAGTATAACATATACACTTTATACAACACACTGACGAAATCATCAACAAAGCCTACAGAATGCTGGGATTTACAATTCGTATTACAAAACCTTTCCACAACATTAAAACTCTTTTTTCCCTTTAAACAGCGTACATCCGTCCCTACTTAGAACACTGCACACCGATTTGGACTCCTGCATACCAAGCCCATGTCGAAAAAATCCAAAAAAAAAATTTTAAACACGTAAATTATAAAAAAAAAATTATACCGAATCTTTAAACTTTCACAACTTCAACTCCCTCTACACACAACGATAAATTTTTGACCAACCTATATTATTTAAAATTCTTAATAATGGCCTGGACTCGCCAGAGCTTACCAACTTAATACAAATCCATATTCCGACAAGATCAACAAGACAATTCAACTTTTTTCATTTGCCCACATGTCTAACAAACATTAGAAAAAAATCCCCAATTCTCTGTATATGTTCACAATATAATACAAAATTTTACAATATAGACATTTTCAACAATACCCTTCAGTAATACTGAATAGAAGTGAAGCGTACGATAGAAAATTAATACAAGAGTGAGAAATGCATCGAGAGCATCTCCTATCCTTGTCCCATTTTCCTCTTCCTCTTCTCACCAAAAAAATATTATTTTAAGGTTAAACGTCACGTACGTTATAATCTACGCATTCACAGATGGCGCCAATCAAATTATTTTAGGTTTTTAATGCTTTTTGCATGTTACTCTTTAAAATATTAAGGTATATTAATTGTTCGCGCCCGTATATATTTAATTAGAATATAAATAAATAGTTTTGTCCATAAACAAACCCAAATCTTTCAAGAAAGGCTGAAAAATTCAATTTTGTATCGGTGCCTCAATCCAATATTGTATTTTTCAGCCTTTCTTGAAAGATTTGGGTTTGTTTATGGACAAAACTATTTATTTATATTCTAAGTAAATATGAACGGGCGCGAAAAATTAATTTACCTTAATATTTTAAAGTGTAACATGCAAAAAGCATTAAAAACCTAAAATAATTTGATTGGCACCATCTGTGAATGCGTAGATTATAACGTATGTGACGTTTATTTTATTTATTTATTTATTATACATAGATACAAAAGAGAGTATAAATTACATATTAGGAAGTTTTGCCTGTCCAACTAGGAAAGTTTCCCATTCCAGGACAGACAAATTGACATGTTTAGTTCATATTATTCATGAAATGTACATAATTAGATAACAAAAATAACAAAAAACTCCTTTTTCTCTGAAACTTAGTTGTGCAATACAGAAGATGTATATAATATACATATAAATACACATATACATACATGTGTGTATAAGGTTTAACCTTAACATATAACATAACTCCATCTCCAAGTTAGTTTAACATAGGAGACCTTTTTGGTTTGACTTAATTTAACTTTGTATATATGTATCTCTATATTGTTTGTATAAAAGCTGTTTGTCTCTTAAAAATAAATAAATAAATTATTTGTTTCGGCTTGGCCCAGTTTGAGTGTAGGTAACCCTTTTATAAAGCCGATTCCGATAAGAACTGGTTCCAAAAATAGCCAGTTCCTCGGATCCACTGTGATTCGTGACAGCTAGTCACCGAGTTAAAGTTAGGGATGTTATGGAGCTCCGTATTCGTAACCGAAACTATCGGATATCCGAAATAAAAAAATATCCGTAACCGTAACCGAAACCGATATAAAAGTTTCGGATAGTTTCGGATAAAGGCGGAGTCTAAATGACAGGTTACGACCTGTTTTTGTTTGTTTTGCCCGGCTGAGGCGCTACTTGTCACACAAGCCACGCGTGCAGGCGGGTATAACAAAATAGTCTCTCCCACACGTAGAGTTCAAAGTGGGAGTTTTTGAGTATTAAAATTACAATTAAGGTTTAAGTTTTTTAATAAACATTTTGTAATGTAATGGTTTCATTATTACAGAACTGTTTTTGTTATTATGTACCTACTTAGATTACAGTAACAGTGTACCAAGGTTTTATTGCAATATTATTTTTGTTTTTATAATTTTCTTTTTTATATTTTTAAGTACATAGTATGTATGTATGTATGTACTACATACCTTCACAGTTCATAGGTACCTACAAACCTACATATCACTTAAAGTTGCTAAAATAATAGTTGTTTATTTGACTGATTGTAAAAACATTTGATAATATAGACTAGAAATAAAAGTCAAATCTTTCTGTTTGTATTTTACTTTAAAAATTTTAAAATTCTAATATCCGTAACCGAAATTATCCGAAACTAGCGGATAATCCGAAATAATTTTATATCCGTATCCGTATCCGAAACCGGTATAATATTATTCCTATATCCGTATCCGTATCCAGATCCGAAATTTCATATCCATAACATCCCTAGTTAAAGTAACCGTGACAGGCAATGACGCCATATGTAATCTCTCCATATCCGGAAAGATACTTAAATTCTATTAATCCGTAGTACTTATACCTAGGGAAGAAACGTCCACAAGCAATGCAAGATCTCATACTTCTCTGGATGTCTCATCAAATGTCGTAGATATTGAAGTTTTTGGATTTTTATAGTTTTAATAACTTATTTTTCTTTATTCATCCGAACCATAACATCTTCATTCGTATAGCCCGCCTTCCACTGCGAGCAGAGCGAACTCTGTATGAATGACTATGAATGACTCCGTACGTATGACTCCGTATTCAATTTGTCATTATTTTATTGGTCAATGACATACATATTATTATCACTGTCATTTATGAATTTATACAGACTGTTTATAACGCTAATAAATAAAATAAAAAAACTCGGCTCGACTCGCAAACATTAACTGCATACAAGTGCTTCCATCAAGAACGAGGTGAGCGGAGCGGACCAAACCAGATAAAATAGGTTCGAACGAGTCCACTCCGCTAATGCGAGGGAGCGGACTCCGTACGAACTCCGTTCGACTCACAAACATTAACTGCATACAAGTGCTTCCATCAAGAATGAGATGAGCGGAGCGGGCCGAACTAGTTAAAATGGGTCCAAACGAATCCGCTCGCGCATACCATTGCCAACTAGTTTTCGGCGGACTCCGCTCAAAAACTGTCAACAATTCAGTTGCCTCGACTGCATTTTTTCAAGATGGAGGTGTTTATTGAAGCCGTTCGCCAATTTTGTTTATAGGTTACGACTAGCAAAGAATGTAGCAATGTCGACAAAATAAGAATTCGGCTTAGAAAACCATCATTGAGATGAAATTGGCGGAAATAAGAAAGTTCAAATTTTTGAGATGAAAATCTTTTTATAAATATACATTAGCAAACATTTTTTCATTACATACATGCTGTCAGAATCATCTTCACTAGAATCAGTACTTGATATCACAAAAATCACTCTGTTCACTTCGAACGACAAAGCGATACTGACTCGTTTTCAATAGAAGGGCAAAAGTATTTCTCATTTTTCATTGACCTCGCTCCGGTCGCCTCGCTCATTTGTCGCACGGGCAGTGGAAGGCAAACACCTATCTTCTAAGCGAATCTTTTTTGGTGGAAGGTCAAAGCTTTTCGCTCATTTCCCTCCCCGCTTCGCTCAACTCTTTTCCGTTAGCAGTGGAAGACGGGCTTAACTCTGTCCATCCAGCTTATTTTAAGTATTCTTCGGTAGATCCACATTTCGAATGATCACATCTGACACCCTACAAATTATGTTTGCAGTCAGTAAGTCCTTAGAGCCTCTTTTGCAAGATACACTTGTAATGGACTGTAAATACTAAAAAAAGAATGTGCAATTTACATGCGGTAGAAGCGAAACCTTCAGAAAACTAAAGTAGACAAAAGTGGGGAGGCTACAAAGCATCGCACAAAGAGGAGACCGATTATTCTATCTCATTCTCTCGCAGGCCAAATCTTACAGATGTATATGTTTGTCTCTTTTTAGTGTCGTTTTTTCGTTTCATCGGTTTCGAATTACAACGGCGCTAAGCTTAAAGAATTAAGTATTATTTGGGAGGCAGAAAAACTGTCAACCTGGGACCCATTTATTGGATAACCAACACCTCTGCCATAGGTCACCCCAAGTGCTTCGTTATGTTTGGTGACTTTGCAGGGGTGCCCGAATTCATGGGTTGAGGTTTGTCTGGGTTTGGGGGCGGATGCGTCTGCCCACTTACTGCGTGGCAGGCCGGATCGGGAAAGACTGGTTGACGGAGATCATTTGGCCTCTCCAGCAGGACTCTCTCGCAACATCGCCTTGCGCCACAATGGGAGGAATAGATCCATACGTCCGTCCCTCTTGGACACACTGACCCACAGATTCCTACCCACCCCTCATACCTTTTTCCTTCCCAAAACTTCCTCTCCTTTCTTTATTTCATTAGACCCTCCACACAGCATTCCCATTATAAATGTTATTGTCATTTCACTTTTTTTTTATTATATAAAATAATTGCAAACCGTGACAAACATTTTTCAAGCGTTTAATGTTGTTTTATAGAATTATTTGAAATTTTTCAGGAGCGTCTATTGTAAATTTTTAAATGCAAATACAAAGCTTGGTGAATAATAATAAAATAACTCTCTTTCTACCACTATTTAAATACAGTATCTCATCGTAATACAAAATGAGATAGCATTAGACTTTAAACTAAATGTTGATATTTTCTGGGTGACTTGCCACTGCAGCGCTTTTTGCTGAATTTCAGCACCACTTACAAAACCTGGGTTTGTTCAGCTGTTGAATTTCAGCAAATTATTCCCTAGATGCATTAAAAAAAAATTTGAAATTATATTATATATAACCACGGGCATATTTTCAAATATGCCCGTGGTTCAATTTTGACGTTTTTTAACGTCAAAATTAAAGTTAAAAGTTAAAATTAAAAGTAGGTGGAAAGATATTACTAACTAACTAACCATCACGCCGTTTCTCCGCAGGGGTAAGCAGAGAGGACGGACCGCCAAACAACTCAATTTTGGCACACACTCCTTGCCTCGTTCACATTCATACATCGTCCCATACATGCTCTTCTATTATTCTGACTCTTGACATGGCCCGACTCAAGTATCTGATTCACTTGGTGGTGCCATGTCTTTCTCGGGCTTCCCTGACTTCTTCTAACATTCACATTTGCGTCATATATTCTTCTTACACTCATTTTCTCGTTCATTCGCTCTATATATTTATATTATATTACTTATATTATAATTCAACAGATGGCAGTGTACTCTACTTATTTACGAAATATGGTAATACGAAAATTCGTGTTTTGTAGATTCCTGTAGAATGTTCATCTGTCAAAATGCCTCAGTGTAAAATGCGACTTTTTATCGTGTTTTATTGGATTTTTCTAACATATTTGTATATCAGTGTAATAATGATTGAATTAGTAATGCATTAAACGTGTTTCAAACTTAAACATTAAGTGATATTTAAAAAACAAACGTTTTGTGGTTATGTTTTTCCTATTTTTTTGCCGATCGGACTGTGTTTGACAATGCAATATTTTCAATAAATAAACCAATAATCAAGTTAATTGGTATTGTGGATTTAAGATAATTGTTGTATCTGTTTGATGTATTGCAGCTATTTTTTGTGAGTCTTTTTTGAATTCCATTTTAGTCTATTAAAAGTGTCGCCATTTCTCAACTAAATTTTTGTCAAAATTTTGTTGAGAGGGAACATTAAACAGTTCACAACATATCAAAATTCAGTTTTCTTATAAACCTAAGTAGATTATGATTATAAATTAGACCATTTAAAAGTAACCTAATAGAAAATATTTAATATGGAGGCAAAATTGAACTTCCTTGGCGAGTTTATAGGGAGAAAATCCTGAGAATAGTTCCGTTTTAAATGTTCACGATTTTATAATATTTTTTTAATAAATCTTAGGAATATGTGATAATCAACCAAAGATAGGTGAATTTATTGACTACCAGCTTTTACCCACGGCTTCGCTCGCATAGTATTAGTGGGAAATTACTGGCATAATTATTGTCATAATTGTTATTACTCTTGCTATTTTGTCTAATAGAAAATAATTATTGTTTAATAGAAAATTTCAAAATTTGAGAATGACATTTCGCAAATAAAAATTCTATTTTAGAAAATATTTAAATTTTAGAAATAGAAATTTATTTTGAGTACCTACTCCCTTTATTAGTATTTTATTCATATTTGAATCCAGAGTAACCTAAAAAAATAAGGAGACAGTCCACTTCAAACGCTATGCTTTATAGCAACGTTATGCTTTTTGTTCGGAGAATAAACATTTTTACTACGATGCCAAAAAAGTACTCTTTTTAATCACAACAAAGCACTCTTTTTAAGCCTAAAATCAAAAAAAAACATTGTTTCCAAGGTAACAATTTGTTTGACGTTTGCAATAACTCGATTTTGTTAGGGACAGAAAACGTATGATACATAATTTCGTAACGCCACAGCTCATTCATAACGCCAGAGCTTACCAATATATAAAGCCGTTGTTACTCGCAAAATAATGTAGCTTTCGATTAGTGAAAGAATTTTTAAATTCCATTCGATATTTATTGCGTGAAAGAGTAAGGACCATCCAACCAACCAACCAACCATCCAACCAACCAACCAACCATCCAACCAACCAACCATCCATACAAACTGTTGCATTTATAATATTAGTAAGATATAGAACTATTATCAGTTTGTATGTCTCCATATTAAAATTCGGAGGTATGGTTTTTTTTTTAAGGTAGGCAGAAAATATTCAAAACGGTTATCCCAAAACTTAGTATTTGGAGATGTCTGACTAAACAACTGGACGATCAATGTCATCACTGGTCACTCAGCCAAACAACCCAAGGCCAACAACTCACCCCAATTCTAATTGACCAATATCTACTGATTTTTTAATGTTTTACCTCGTGCTGGCTAGAGGTGGGTAAGTTCTGCATTTTACCGGAAGCCTCCGAGACGTGCTTCCTTTTAAAAGTACACGAGTTCTAGGAGCAGGTCCCGGGTCCAAGTTCTTAAGTGCGGACTGAGCACTGGGTGTTGTTGCGGCGCACCGAACCGGGACGCACGGGTTCAAAGAACTTGGAACCAGGACCTACTCGTAGAACCCGCACGACAACTCAGAACCCAGGAGCCGGACAAGACCCGCACGAGGGCTCGGACCCGTCACCCGTGCAATGTAGGTACATTCAATGGACCTACATTGCACGGGCTTTTATTTAGAATTTAAATAAGTAAATTAGCTGTAATGCTTTATTATAAACTATTATTTTATAATGCACTTCACCCGTTGAGTAACAATACCAAGATACGCTCTAATTAAAAACGACTCCGTGTCTAGTCGAATATATATTAAACAATTTCGCGATGACGGGCTACACGGGGGGAGGGAGCAGTATACTGTTACGTCAAGCGGTCAGGCACGTGTGTGTTGATTGCCGGCTGGCAATTGAATGTGTATTGTGTCGCAGTTAGCAGTTCGCAAGCCAGCAACCACGGGGTGAGTGGCAGGAATGTATCGTGGTTCGCGAGTCGCGGGAATGACGGGAGTGGCGTGAGAGTGGCGGGTTCTTGGTTCACGTGGCTCGGACCAAGACGCTTGGGTTTGAGGGTACTCGGCGAACTCGGGACTTGTATTCGAATGGCTAGGAAAGCCGGCGCCGCGCCGCGGCTTCGCGCTGCGGCGTTGGGTTACTCGGACCGCCAGATTTATTTGGATGCGAGTACTGGGCCGGGTTCTCTGGGAGTAGTCGATTTGAAAAAGGAGTGGGAGTAGGAACCGCTTCCCGCAAAGGAGCGGATCACATGAGCCCATTCCAGCTGAACCGACACATCGCTAGTGCTGGCCACTCAATCACCGGTGAGATCGGCAAAAATATATTATGATATGCGATTTTGACCCTTATGTAAAAAGAAACTGTATGAAAGACAAGCTCAGAATCGCTTGCGCCAACAGTATTGTTGATACCGCTAAAAGTTTCATTAACCTGCCAGCACTAGAATATTTTTAAATGGATTATCTGTAGAATACGAATATCATATTTTACCGCGAATTGAACTGTCAAAGTCAGTCGATGGTCGGTCACAAAAACTTTAAAAACCTGTCAATTCATCAAATAAACACAAGTAATGTTGTTTTTTTCGATAGTTTATTGTTCAAAGAATGCGTTTCGGTAAATAAAATAAACGATAGTTCAAAATAAATGCACAAAATATTACTCCAAAAGTATTCTTTCTGAGATTTCATACGAAATGCTAGGATGTACGGGCATAAAATCCTGGCCATCACCAGGTTTAGTTGAAAAAAAAGCATCACAAAATGTCACCGGAAATGTCATAGGGTGAGGTTTGTCCAGGTCTTGGCGGCAGATGCGTCTGCCCACCTGCTGCATGGCGAGCTGGATCGAAAGAGACTGGTTGAGGGAGGCCTTTTGACCTTTCCGACTTTTTTGGACTCTCTTGACACATCGCCTTGCACCGCAGTTGGAGGGATGGATTCATACGTCCGTCACTTAAGTACATTTTTTACTCCAAATGTCAGAAATCACAGGTCTAAAGTAAATCAAGTACGTCTCTTAAAATACAATTATTCATCATTACATAGTATAAAATGAAGTCGCTCAAAATGTTTGTGCGCTTAGATCTTTTAAACTACGCAACGGATTTTCATGCGGTTTTCACCAATAGATAGAGTGATTCAAGAGGAAGGTTTATATGTATAATACATGCTTATTATAGTAGAGAAAAGCCGAGAAATTCAAATATTCATCATTACATAGTATAAAACGAAGTCGCTCAAAATGAAAATGTTTGTGCGCTTAGATATTTTAAACTAGGAAACGGATTTTCATGCGATTTTCACCAATAGATAGAGTGATTCAAGAGGAAGGTTTATATGTATAATACATGCTTATTATAGTAGAGAAAAACCAAGAAATTCAAATATTCAATTCGGGCAGCCGGCAAGCGGGTGGTGTGGATTTTATAAAGGTTGGGTAACGGTGTTGTTTTTCGTTAGCCACAGTAACGTGTTGCCGGGTCTGCTAGTATACTATAAAAGAAAGTCCAAAAAAAGTGCATTCTGATAAAATTCAAAAACGAGTCCCGGTACGATCCAGGGAGTTATATGGTGTGGTAGTCTCTATCCCTCCTCCAGGATGACGGTTCCTGTTTTTACCTAAAGAGCGTGGTTTTGAAGATATAAGGGCTGGAAGTTTCGCCCTCTTGAAATTTCTAGAACAGTCTTTCGGAAGGTTCGATAGAGCTCTAGAAAGTTCTGGAAGGAGTGGCGGTGTATGTCGTGGAATGTTCGGGAATAGGGAATCGGGAACATCATTGTGGAACATTCCAGAACACTCTCGAATGTTGTCCTGAGGGAAGCCGGGTAACCCAGCTAGTAATTAGTAAAATGTCACAATTCACCAAAGTAATCTTAGAAATTTTACTTTTACCAACATTTTTCTCAAAAAAAACTAAACACAAAATACATACATAGATATTTTTACATAATTTTTAAATTCTGCTAGGTATATTTCATTACTTTGTATAACATGTCTTTAAACACACGGTGTTTGATGATATTTAGTTAAAAATGCCACATATTTAAATTATTGTGTTTTTT
This sequence comes from Limnephilus lunatus, assembly GCA_917563855.2. Taxonomy (NCBI): domain Eukaryota; kingdom Metazoa; phylum Arthropoda; class Insecta; order Trichoptera; family Limnephilidae; genus Limnephilus; species Limnephilus lunatus. Next base: position 109,022,611 of record OU830592.1, read on the forward strand.
AATATATGAAAATAGCTAGCAAAACCTTAAAAGAATTGATTTTTTTAAGTAAACAATATTCTGCATAAAAAACAAAAATCAAAATGCACTTTATTCGAGTTATGTCTATACAGGGTGTCCAGAAACTCGTAGTACAAGCAGGAAACTGTTAGATCTACTATCTACATCATATATAGAACCCAAAAAAACGTTTTTCCTTTTTTTGGCACCTTAAGGGTTAAAAAACACTTTTGGAAGCGGGTCTACGCTTGAAATCTGAATTTTAAAAATTCCAACTTTGGACTTGATTTACTCTAAAACAGTGATTCTTAACGGGGGCACCAGCGCCCCCCTGTGGGCGTTTTGAAGGTCTGGGGGGGCATTTTAAAAATTTTAGCATTTAGGGGGCGCTGCAAAAGTTCGAGTGGGCATCGTGTCAATATAGAAAATAAGCACATTCCAAAAAATAAAATTTACTGAGGTTTAATATTCAATGTAATAATAATGTATATACTTCTCATCATTTTTTTATTTTTTAATGTGTACTTTTTGTTTTCATTTCGGGGGGAGGGGGGGGGGGGGCTGGATAATTTTAGTGTGGTAAAGGGGGCGATTCTTTCAATAGGGGTAAGAAACACTGCTCTAAAACGAAAGATCAAATCAAAAAAGTAAAATCAACCCTGAATGTGATGTCGATTCACCAATTTTCGTCTTGTACTATGAGTTCCCAGACACCATGTAGAAAATAGAGTTTTTAACAATAAAATAATATTTTTTTAATGGTTTATCACCACTTATCAAGTAAATTAACCCATTTTGAATATTTTTATAGATACATCTCCTTTCATCTGGATTCCTAGAAAGAAAGAAACAAAGAAAAAATTAGTTTTGACATCGAAATATTGTTTATGAATAGTTTAGTCATATTTAGTGACAGGACCTGAATAGTCAAGTGTCATGGCGTGGTCAGTAAGTAAAGGGCTGTTTAACCTTCCGCCCATCGCGCCTTTTTTAACGCGAGGTGCCGTGCGGGGTCGCTTAGGACCCCAAAAATAAATATAATTAAATTGTTGTTATATCTTACATTTTATGTGTTATTTTAACTGATTATAGTCAGGTGATAATGACTGCATTGAAATAAAAAGAAATATTGAAAATTAGATATTTATTTTTAAAGCATAAGTTTAAAAATCAACAAGGAACATTTTTTTATAATTTTGAATCATACTTTTTTAATAGTAAACTCTATCAAACTTAAAAATATTTGAGATCGATACACACTTATTATTATTACAACAAAAAAATCAACAACAACAACAACTTGATTTTTCATGGTTTGTTGTTGATTTTTTTGAGCCTGATGCCGAAACACAAGTCTGTAACTCACATCGCACATGCGCAGACTGAATGTTGGCGGCGCTAGCGTCAAGTATAGTCCCTTATAGGAAGCTACCTAAAGTAAGGAATCAGTGGGAACATTTAAAATGTACATAATTAGCATTTCTGTAAAACCTGGGCTTTTAAAGACCCCACGCGAAGGGTCGAGGGGTAATGATAGTGTGTCTGCACCAATGGTTTTACAGTTAGTGAATTTATTTAGAAAGCTAACAATATTAATAGAAGCAAAAATTGCTAATGACTAATTTGTTTGCTTTTGGTAATAGCTCATTTAGGTCTCACAAAAATCATTGTATCTCCTTTACTATCACGATGAGAAATATGATCTAAACGGTGTTAGAAAAAGAAAACACCACACTTCATATTCAAATCTAAAAGTTAACATTTTAAAACTTAAAATAAGGTCTCCAAGGCGCTGCGGTCACAAGGAACGATTTTACGCGCAAACCTGCAACTCTGGCGTGTAGCCTGGTTCCCCTTTTCAAATCCCCACCACATTGCACCCTCTGTGACGCTTAGTCTCGGCGTGGCTTCCACTCGCCGCACCCGCCAGGTGTGAGTTACGCTCTGTAATTCGTTTTTTAACTTTGCTTTGGAAAATCTGAATGATGCCACTGGGATTGTTCCTTTGTCTCTGGGGTCTTGTAGTGTATCCGGATCTTGTCCCCAGTCACAATTGAGTTCAAGAATTCTTCGCCATCGATGTCGTAGCACTCAAGGAATCTGCGGGCTGCTTCAACCCGTTGTTCCTTCTGATCTTCGGTGAGCATTTTGGGACCCACCTCGAGCAGACTTTGTGGTCTCCCAAATTTTTTGTCAAAATCTTGTCGATAGTGGTCTTACTTGACATCAGGGATCATATCACAGAGCTCCAAACCATCCCCGTCGATTTGCAATCATTGTTTTTTCCACTTTGGCAATTTTTTCATCTGAAACCGTCCAGAACGCTTTTAAATTCTCTGAACCATTTGCGCACATTTTTGCACTCATACACTGTTCTGTACACTTCAAGCGGAAGCTTAATGGCGAATGGCTGCCACGCTGAGACTAAGTATCGCAGAGAGTGCAGCGTTGTGGAGATTTGGCGTAGGGAACCAGTTTTCCCGAATCTCACGTAAAATTGTTCCTCGCGACCGCAGCACCTTGGAGACCTTATTTTACGGACAGTTATTTTTCTAGTGATTAAATTTGAAAGCCTATTAAAAAATCTTTTACACAGTTTTTAGTTTTCGGATACATTCAGAAATACTCCGATTATTTGGGTTTTATTGCAAAGCGGAAATACTCCGACCTTCTGACAAAATGTGTTCGAGGCCGGAGAGGTTAAGCATTGTATATTATTTAAAGAAATAAATACCTGATAATCTTTCACCATGAGACATCTTTGGTAGGGGGGGACAAATCTGATCTTCACGCTTGAAAAATCCAAATCCTGAAAGAAGAATTAATAATGTATTAAACTGTTATATTTTGCCTATGTTAGAAGTAAACTTGAATACAATTCTCCCGTGTGGAACCCACATTATAGTACACATGTGCAAGCTGTTGAAATACAAAACAAATTCTAAGTTTTATACATTTTAAAATGTGCATATATATACAGGGTGTCCGGGGGTAAAGTGCATTAACTTCGAGAGGTTATTCTACATGATAGTAGGAGTAAAAAAGATAAATAACTTTTTTCGAAATTCCAACATTTTTTTTCCCATACAAAAAGACGTACCTACTAAAAATCCTTAGTGTGAGGTACGATCTTACTTGCTGAGCGCCCGCCATGCACTATTGTGGCAACATAGCATGTTTGTGACTGGCCCATATCGTAACAGCGGAAAATAATAAAGCTAGCGGCACACGCCGGTCTATTTTTATCTTTTTACCACAAAACAAGTCCTAAAAGTTGGAATTTCGAAAAAAATTATTTATCTTTTTTACTTATAATATCGTGTAGAATCACCTCCCGAAGTTAATGCACTTTACCCCCGGACACCCTGTATATATTATACCCGTCTCAGAACAGACATTGTCTAGTGAGGCGGGTTACTTACTTGTTTGTGTATGATAAGGTTACTTACTTGTTTGGTACAATGCTGATTGTCCTTGTACCTTTAAATGTATATAACATTGTTGTTGTTATCCTTATTCTTCTTTTTATATTAAACTACTTATGTTAAAATGCGCCTGCTCTCAACACAGGAATTCCTAGTGAGACAGGCACAGTACAATCACCTATGTAACTTGATAAATAAAGATTATAAAAAAAAAAAATATGTTACTGTTACTTAATGTTACGCCGGCAATTAAAATAAAAAATACATCATATATATACAAGTATTTGATTCACTATCGACACTAGATCATGCCATGTCTTCCTCATGTGACCCCGACTTCTTCTGCCTTCACTTACAGGGTCATATATTCTGCAGGCACTCCTTTCCCCCACATGTTCAAACCACATTCAAAACTATGTATTTAAAAAAAATTTTGTAGGTACAGGCCGTCCATGTTCTACCGGTGTTACAATGCTCCGAGGAACTAGTGTCATTGATCCCTTCGGCACCGGTGGATAGTCGGGAAACACGCCAAACGCACACCCATCAGATGTACACTGTTGACATTTGTCACATGAAAACGACTCGTTCTCGAGTTCAACAGCTCGGCTGTGGATTTATTTGCCGGCGTCTTTATTTCATCCCCCCTACAATATGGGTCTCCTCAAGACCGTAGGAGAAAAAAGGAAGGAAAAAGGTATGAGGGGTGGGAAGGAATCTGGAGGTCAATGTGTTCAAGAGTGATGGACGTATGAATCCATCCCTTCCACTGCGGTGTGAGGGGATAGGTCAAAAGAGTCTGACTGGAGAAGTCCGAGGTCGAAAGGTCTCCCTCAACCAGCCTCTCCCGATCCGACCCGCCACGTAATAGGCAGGCAAAAACAACCGCCGCAAAGACCTAGACAATCCTCACCCCACAAACCTGAGTACCCATGCTAAGTTACCAAACGTAGCGAAACACTTGGGGTGACCTATGGCAGGGGTGTTAATTATGCAATGAATAGTTTCCAGGGTGGTGGTACACATATCCGCCTCCCAAATTATCATCATATATGTAAAATAAAAATGTTTATTACCTTGGGAGCCACGGGCAAAGCTTCTAGTGACCATGGTTTTCTGTTATGTGTCTTTTTCTGTCTTTTAATGACCCCACCTCCGTTCATATACACGGGCAGACCTTCCCTGAAAATATTTTTAAAAAAAACATGTAATTTCACCATTAGTAAAAAGCTCAGAAAAAAAAACTTCTTAACCCTTTGAGCATGTTTGGGAGATATTTCTCGCAGGCTTCAAAACGCTCTCAAGAGTCTTTTCGGGAGATATTTCTCTCAGCCTGACACAGACACGTAAAATTCATGCTATCTCATTTTGTATTACGGCGAGATACAGCGAAACCCTGTTAAGAAGTTTTTCAAGGGACCGGAAAAAAAGCTTAGGAGGAAAAACCTTATAAGTGGGTTAAATTTTGGACCATTCAGTCTTCAAGGAACCGAAAAAAACAAACTTCTTAACCACTCCGATCTATGGCGAATTTGCACTTTTTACAACTTAAACGAAATGTCAGATTTACGAAAACGATTAATGAAACATTTCTGAACGTAGTCGAATACTAAAAACTTTTTTTGAAAGGTTATGAAATAAGCTTTCAAATTGTAATATTACAAACTAGCTGTTTCCCGGCATGCGTTGCAAAGCCATATTCAAATAAATAAAATGTTACTCCTTGCATGTCCCTTCCCATGCGTTCCCCTCCAGCGTTCCACTTCCACCTTCCCCGCCACCACTCTCCCGCTCCCCCGTCCCGCCAACCCCCCTGCCACTTCATTTCTTGACTCCTCTCCCGCCCGGCCCGTAGCCGAAACTTTTTTCTAATACTAACATTTTTAAACTCGTGATATCTTTCTAATTAAATATTCGAATTGAAAAATTCAAAAAGTTAAATTAAAAGGTATTAAAGCTGTCTTGAATATGAAGTAATTTATTTTGATAAGGATTAAAACCAAGATACAAATAAAGAGCCTTTTCAAGCGGCGACATTTTATTAAAATAAAAGAATACTTATTGTGGCATAACCATAATAGTTAGACATATGCTGTCACGACCATTTTTGTAAATAATGATGTGTTCTACAAAGTCGTGGTACATTATTTTATTCTATCATAAATAGTTTTCGAAGCGCACGCGATGTAAAGAATATTTTAAGTAATTTTTTTACACCTTGGGTTACATTATTGAAGTTTTAGTAAGGATGCCTATTTTTTTTTAAATATAATATAGCCTATGTTACCCAGGGATAGTGTAGCTTCCCAACAGCGAATAAATTTTTCAGATCGATTCAGTAGTTTCGGAGCCTATTCAATGCAAACAAACAAACAAATCTTACCTCTTTATATAGTGTAGTAGATAAATATTAACATTTGTAAATATTAAAAAGAATGCAAACATAAAAAAATTGTAAAAATGACTCATGTAATGTTTTTATATGATAACGGTTATTAATCACGGATTATGTAAAAGACAATACTTATTCTATTGTATAAATGTATAATAAACAATTTTGTCACCTCACTTTTTTATCATTGCATTCAAGAATATTTAATAAACATTAATAATGTCTAGGGGCCCGTAGGCAATTTCGCGCGTAAAATATGTATCAACCGTGTATCTGACAGAATAGGTATTTTTATGTATTTCTATGAACAACTTGAATAGTGATGGGTAGCTTGATTTATTATTGAGCTTCTACTTATTGTTTTAGGGATGTCACTAGAAGAATAATGGAGTTATAACGATTTCTGTGGAAACATACGCATTGACGTGAAAACACGCTTATTGTACTTGACTACTATTGTCATATTAACGTGTATATCTGCATACGTTGCTGAGTGGTTAAACTCCTGTTAATTAAAAAACAGTGTATTTTTTCTAAACAAAGTGCAAATTCTCTGACTTATGTCTTCGTTCTGTGATGTAGATTATATTGTAATGTGTATGACTTTGGTACTATTTTACATGTACTATGCATAAATGAAATAATGATATATTTTACCTGATTTCCTCCGGTTTGTCATGGACGAACTTGAGAATGGAAGGTGTTGGTGGAGGTATTGAGACATCGCCGACTGTAGATTGTCGTTCCGCTGGTGTTGCAGCCACCGTATCTCTGGCCTGCAAAGTCCAATATATTCAATTTTTTGAAGAAAATTTCTTCAGAAAGGTTTTTACTTTGTGACGGCATTATTTATATTATTAAAAAGACAAATAACTTAACTTAACCACGATTTTAATGATTTAATTTTTTCAATACCGACCGGTTTCGCCTAACACAAAAAAAATAAAAAAATAGAAATAACTTAGTTTGCATCACTTTATTTACAAATCCACAATCTGCATGTTTCGTAAATAATGTTCACATCATCAGGAGTAAACGATAAAAATTAAATAAGAAAAAATGTTAATAATAAAGCAGATTTTTTTTAAATATTAACCCAACACAGGAGGCCCTGAGGAAAACAATTTCTCTCAAAGCCTATGTCATTTGAGATGCTGTGTGGAGGGTCTTTTTGAGGAGAGGAAAGAATGACCACTGGTCTTGAAGAGAATCCGTGTTGTCGGAAGGAGTTAAGTTTAGAGACCGGCAAATCGTTTCACGGCCGAGCTGTTGAACATAAGAACGAGTCGAATAAGCGACCCATTCTCGTGTGACAAATTTCAACCGTGGACATAAAGCGTTTGGCATGTTTTCCGACTATGCACCGGTGCCGAAGGGATCAATGACGCTAGTTCCTCGGAGCATCTTCCGTTGAAATAACGGTAGAACAAGGAAAGCATTCCCACCCCGACGCCTGTGCTCTAAAGATTGCCATCCGTTTGTTAACCCGTTTAATCACAGGAGACCATATTTGTCCCAACGCACATATAACGTCCCGGTCTCATATAAAACGCTGTAACTCCCTTACTATCATAGTGAGAAATTCTAAACAGTGTTAGAAAGGGAAAATGCCACGCTTTATATTTCAAACTAAAAAATTGACACAAAAAAAGTAAAATTTACACTTTTATATATGCAAAGTTTTGAAACGCATAATGAAAAAAAAAATTTTGAAACTTCGGGAATTTTTTACAAATTATTTTTACACAGAGTGACAAAAAGTTAGGTTACAACAATATGTGTTTGTTATACATTTGTCTAATAAAATATTATGTATGTGTTTTTATTTTTTTTTATTATCAGTAACTTTAGTTAGAAAAAACATAAAGTGAGCCATTTTGAAAACTTTTTTATGTTTGTATGCAAAATTTTTATAATTAAAAAAATATATGTTTATTTAGAATTATATAATTTGAAAGCGTATTTTATCACCTTTCTAAAACAGTTTTTAGTTTTTTAATGTGCTCAGAAATATTCCAAATATTTGCATTTTATTGTAAAGCGAAAATATTTTGACCATCTTAAAAAAATGCCAAATTTTTGAAGGGTTAAGTTTGGTGAATCTATCAAACGGACCGCCTGTTTCTGCAGAGTCAAGGGTTTTTCAGGTATTTTGGGGCTCCAGACCAAAGGTGGCTGTCAAATTCAACAGTAGGGCGCGCTTGCGATCTGTACAGGGTTAGCATTTGTGTACTATTAAAGTATCTGCGGGCCCTGTACAGTACGCCCAGTTTTTGAGAGACTAACTTTACTCTAGCTTCAATGGAGCCCCCATGGGCTGGTCACTTAGGGTTACACAAAGCATACCAATGGAGGGGCCTGTTCGGAAGATTGCTTCCGTTGAATGAGACTAGATTTTCATTTCGATCCATTTTAGACGTAATGATTGAGTCTATGAAACATTAAATTTAACAATATTATCCTACTAATATTATAAAGGCGAAAGTTTATATGGATGTATGGATGAATGAATGTATGGATGTATGGATGTTTGTTACTCTTTCACGCAATAAATACTGAACGGATTTTAATGAAACTTTAGAGTAATATAGCTCATACATCAAAATAGTCTATAAGCTATAACTTAGAGCTCTGGCATTATGAAATTTTTATACAATTATAAAGTTTATTGTCCAGACAAAAATGTTGTTATTTGTTTAGGTTGCTATGGCGCGTGTTTGATTGTTACGTTAAGGGGGTTGGGGGGAGGGTGAGAGGAGGGTGGTGGGATGGAGGGGTAGGGTAGGGGGGTAGGAGGGGGGGGGAGTGGCGCGTGCGAAGCCGGGGGCAAAAGCTATATTTAATAATAATAATTTAAGGCAATAATAAAAACAATCATAAAAGTACCCGTAAAAACTCCATCAAAAGAAATCTTTAAAAACTTTAATGTGTTCAGCATTATTAAATTATATTCAAAAAATGCACTACTCAAATTTAAAGAAAAATATGTATGTGGACCAACACACCTACACTACAAGGTCGAAATCCTCAAAACTACTTAACATCCCGCAATTAAATACATCTTTTGGCCAGAAAAACCATAATTTCCATGCTACAAAATTATATAATGCCCTTCCAATTGAAACTAAGAACACCATGGAGATACAAAAGTTTAAAAAAGACATCAAATTATGGTTAAGTAAACAGGACGATGAGGAAATCATTAAAATTATAAAGTAACCCCAATGCAACCTGCAGACAACAAACCAATACTTTAATTTTATTTATTGTTTATTTTGTGATAGTCAAGAAACTAGAAGATGAGGAAATAAAGATCAGCATCCATTCAGCAACATACAGTTCGCCTCGGAACAGGAATACCTAGTGAGGAGGACTGTAAACAAACCACATAACTTGGTATTTTTACTTATTGTGTAATTTTACTTTATCTTATATTGTCATTAAATAAAAAAGATTATTTTTAATAGAAAACACTCTGAAGGTAACCGTCCATTCTTTGCTTCAAAACCCTCTGAGTCATTGGAGTTTGTGTGATATGATAAATAAGCAACAATTTTTTATAAAAATAACTAATTTAAAAATATATAGAAATATAGACATAACTTACAATAGTCTGAACAGACGTCCTTACTAGACTAGACTCTAGCAGTTCTGTCACTCTGGCCATCATCATAACCGTTAGTACCTAAGATGCAAATCGTCACTTCATTTGGATAGGGTTCTGTCTGACATTTTTTTCAAAAATCGAACAGTATTAATAGCTTATCGTCTGCGTGTGGTTGAATTCCAGAACCCGACTTCCATTGCATGTCCGAAGTCACGCCTTATACGCTGTGCCACAAATAACATCTGTGTACGTGGAGTTTCACACAAAGCTACCATTGTTATTCGATTTGTAATTCAAGAATTCTTTAGAGATGGCGCTACTTCCGTCAACAATTCTCAAATGATTAATTCCCATCTAGGTATAAAAGCTACGGATTTTAATTCTTCAAGTATCCTTGTTTCATGTTGACCTTCAGCCGACTCTTCCCGGATGAGGTTTTTCATGGTTTCCTCATTCCCGAAGGCAAATGCGGAAGAGCTCCAAACAAAAGGACATGACCGACTCCTTCCCACTCCCAACATAACACAAATACACACGTATGTATATATTCCCCCCGAGCTTGGCTGCAATCCTGCTTGTTGGGCTGTGCCAAACATGCAATTTTAGTTGGGTTTTTTACATAACACTTTTTCCCAACCGACAAAACACAAGACCTTAAAGCCTATAATAGCCAGGTAACATTTTAAATACCCACAAGCGGTAAAAATTGCAAGGCGCATATGACGCTGTTCTATTTGTATAAAGAACATTAACTTTAAATTCAGTAAATTTAAATGATTCATCTCCTCAAGAACATAAGAATCTAGTGAATCAAAAAAAAAAAATTTTTCAAGTATCCTTCTGGATTTAGAAAGATTGTCTGCAATGACGAAGTTGTTATAAATTATATAAATTACATATAACGTCATTGCGTGTCTCGATTATTTTGTCTCAGTGAGCCACCGACGGTGTCTAGCCGTCGCCTGTCAATGGTCACTTGATCACACTAGATGAGTAGATCCGACAAACCTGCTATTTTGGAAACCAATTCCTATCCGATTTATAAGATTGTCACAAACACTCAAACCGGGCAAAGCCGAACCAAAAGCCGCCCGCAGCAAAAACCTGCGGAGCGGGTTTTTAACTGCTAGTTACCTTTGAATGCCAAAGTATTTCTTTCGCTCATTTCCATTCCCAAAATAATTTTCAGAACCATCTGTGTTGTATTTTCGTAGATATATATGTATGACAAAGTTCTAACTAACTTAACTAACCATCACGCCGTTTCCCGCAGGGGTAGGCAGAGAGGACGGACCGCCAAACAACTCGGTCTTGGCACACACTCTTTGCCTCACTCACATTCATACATCGTCTCATACATTCTCTTCTATTATTCTGACTTTTGACATGGCCCGACTCAAGTATCTGATTCACTTGATCTTGCCATGTCTTCCTCGGACGTCACCGACTTCTTCTACCATTCGCATTTGCGTCGTATATTCTTCTTACACTACTTTCCAAGAGGAGGACGAAACGTGAACAATGACAAAGTTCTAACATCCAGTATTTTCAATAATAATTCATTTTACAAGGTTCTATCATCACTTACACTCTCTACTTTGTTTTTATCTAACAGTTGATCTTAAATACGAGGCGCATTATGTTTCTGAGGTTTCTAAGTTTCCAAAAGCGAATATTCGTATTCTATTTAACAATTTTAATTCAAGTATTTTAATTGATCATGTTTTAATGGAAAATATTTAAATAGGACGTGGCCCTAGCTAGGAATTGCATTAGGAAAATGTAATTAGAACCTTGTGCAATGAATTATTATGCCTTAACTGGTTGCACAAGGTTCTGTGGCGACCAGAACGGTCGCCCCCTTTATTAAAAATCATTGCGCCGCCACTGGAGGACCACCGCTGGTATTCAACCTACCTACAGCTATGGGTTCGCGCCGCGCAATATCGGGTAGCATATCGAAAGGCCTCGACTCGACAGCCGACGCATCGTTATGGCCGCGGAAGGTTCGAGAGCCTTCTCTCTTTTGCGCGGGCACGCAACAATATTACTTGGCACTACGGGAAGCTACTCTACCGGTCGGCTATATAAGCGCAGCGACTCAACGCTCACCCAGTCAGTTCCAGTCCACGCTAGTACCAGTAACAGTTCACCAACACACACAGACAACAGTGCACAGTGATAACGTTCCAGTGCGGTAACCGGTAACAGACTCGATCCTCGGCTACTCAAAGCCGGATCCTGTGCCGGTGCATAACAACCTTCGAGGACGCACCATCTCGCAGCTAACATGGTCCATCGCACCATCAGCTCAAGAGACTCAATTTCCCGCGACACGAAGACGCGGCGGGCCTTCTTGTCATGGGTGCAGCAACTTCTCTGGCTTACCGAAGCCCATCGCGCTTCGCTGCCACTGAGACCTCAATTCTCCTCACAAGGTTCACCGCTGCCCATCTCCGCGACTCAAAGCGTCGAGCATCCATCCTGGACGACTAGGTCTTTTCCACCACCACTACATGCTGGCGACATGCAGACCCGTGGTCTGCTTCACCACTGCATCATCGGCCTACATCACTCATCACTTACGTGCATCATCAACATCGCTCCTGTCTGCACACTGTTACGCAACTCCTAATTTACCATCGCTACGTAGCAGCAATAAACGACTGACTCACCACATCGACTTGACGCCTTTTATTTCGTCCCCCGTCTCTGTCGATCCGCAGTCTGCTCCCTCAGTTCTATTTGCATGTTTAGGTATGTTCTAAAATGGTAAGTATACGTCCTATTTAAATACTTTCCTTTAAAATATGTTCAATTAAATTACTTAACACAAGATTCAACCTCAAACTCAGAAATTGGTAAATAGATTAGGAGAAATCGTCTTTGCAAACGTTGACTCCTCATCAGACATATATCAGAACAAAGTGAAGTGAAGTTAAAACCCTATCCAAATGAAGTGACGAAATGGCGATAGGTGGTACTCTTCTGAAAATTAATTCAGCTGCCATCTGTTGGAATATGGCAGAAGTTTATAATACAAACTAACCTATCGACATCTATTGAAAAAAGATGAAATTACATGGATAAATCAATGCACACCACTAATCAAATAAAATTTACTTGGAACCTTGCTGGTCGAGAGCCTTAACCCTCGATCGAGGAGGCTGTCACATAGCGGAGAAACTCACCCGTCTTATCATTTGATGCAGGGCCAACAGATGTCTCTTTAACAGCGGTGGTACGGGGTTACAGCAAGCAAGCAGTCCTTGCATTTCTCTGGGAAGAGATTCGGCTATCTGCAGCAACATGTGGTTCGGAAGAACATAACTGAAAGAATAAATAATATTTAATATTGACTTATTTATGTAATACATGAATTATCGAAAGTACATACAGTTTTTTTAATGATATTTCACCCTCCATGCTAGGGATGACCGATGAAGTTAACAGTTTTCGGATATACATGGAGTTAATGTAAAAAAAAAAAAAAAAACGTGACATTTCGCTCTACGTCGAAGTGTTATTATCGTAACATAAAGTATAAATCATATTGTTTTCTATCGTATACTTTGTTTAAACTCCCTACGTGAAACGTGACATGACTCAGATTTCTATCCAATATCGCACGCTTTTGTGACTGTCGCCGAATAACAACCAGCCAGAAGAGCCCACAGTGAGTACCATTTTGTGAATACTGTATCTTATTAGGTAGTCGGGCATAACTATCGAAATCCATAAGCGTTTATAGCAAGAGTGGCCGCAAGGTCACAAGATAGAGACGTGAAAAAGTTATCACAAGTGATATTTCTTCCTTTTTTTTAGGTATGGTTGTACAATTTTTTCACTACGTAATCCCAAAGAGGTTCGTCATTTTTATTTATTTTTTATTTTTTATTAGTATCTATAGCAAAATTTGTACATAATGTATTTATAAATTATATTATATTAAGGTATTATAAGGTACATTATTTTTTTTTTAGGTATTATAAAGTACTTTTTTTTTTTCACAGTCCTCCTCACAAGGGTTTCCTGTTCTGAGGCGGCCTGTAGTTTTTCCACATTTGTATTTAGTATCCAGTTGTCTTTACATGGTCTTCAGTATGTTTGATAGTTCATTTTCACTTTGTTCTCTCAACCATATTTTTACTTTTGTTTAAAATTTATTTATTTCTGTTATATTTTTTGTTTGAGTTGGTAGAGCGTTGTATAGTTTTGTCGCATTGAATTTCATATTTCTTTGTCCAAAAGATGTTTTCAAACTGGCTGTAGCTAGAATATTTTGGTTTATTGCCCTGGTTGTGTATCTATGTTGGACAGTGGAGTATTCTGATATGTTTTTTTTTAATTTTAAATAAAATATTTTTTGAATAAAGTTTTTGTATGTTGTAGACTTGAATGCTTTGAAACAATTCTTCTGTCGGAGTTCTAACCGGTAATTTCAAAATTGTCTTTAGTACTCCTTTTTGGGCTATATTGAGTCGGTCCATGTGAGTGCTCAAGGCAGATCCCCATCCAGTTATCCCGTACTCTATTTGTGATTGACATAAAGCATAGTACACTTTCTTAATGTCGTTTATGTTGAGGATGTTACGGATGGTTCTAAAGAAGTAAATGTACCTGGTGAGTGATTACTTCAATGTGTGCGTTCCATCGGAGATTATCATCAATTTCAATACCAAGATATTTGATACTTTTGACCAGACGTCGTCCTTGCCTACGGAAATGCGTTAACTATATATTCAGAGCCTTATCTACAGCCAACCAGAACTTAGAGTCTGTCAAATAAGAGTAGAAAATAAATAAAATGGAACTAAGTAATTTTTAGGCTGGCAACATCAACTCATCAGGCAACATCATCTCAGGATTGCTTGCCGTCACCTTCCGTTCGCCGTTTTCCGTAATAGATTTAGAGAATAGAACCGTTTGCGTTGGTCCACAGGTATGAGGGTTTCTGTTATTAATTTTGTTTAACTTGATTTGTTGTAAAATACACATTTATGGAACCTTCCCAAACATTCTTGTTTTTTATTATTTGGAACAAAAAAGCAGAACCTTACATTTTCCCACATTACAGATCGCTAGGTCCCACATCAACCTGAGAGAGAGACATGGTGATCTTCATGCATAAAAATAACCTTATATTAATTTAACATAGATTTGAATTTAACAGTAGGTGGAAAGGAAGAATCTTTAATGGTGAGTTTAGTTACACTACTTTTAGATATGAATGAGTTAAATATATTCAGATATAAAATTAGAGGCATGATCTAAAGCCCGGGCAACGCTAGGTACTAAAGCTAGTATTAAATAAATGCGAGCAATTTCTAAAGTGTGCTTTATAGTTTATTATAATATCGTTATTCTTCATTATGTTAACACAAAATTGCAAATGTATAATAATAATATACCTAAATGCAATTCTAATTTTGAGATCAGTGGGTATCTATACAGCAGTGAAAAAAATTTATTTTTTTTTCACTTTAATGCCTTTTTAATTTTTAATAAAAATGTAGGTTACATAGCTTTAGATTAACACCATTGTTATATTTTTAGTATTGCCATTTGGGCAACGGTGGCGCCCTCATATATTTTCTACTCTTATTTGACAAACTGTATGTCCGTATTTGTCGGATATTTTGATTAACTTAGATTAAGTTAAACTCTGACATCCATGACTGGGTCAAAATTGACCCAACCGTACTTAGAGGTGAATTTGGATTAAAAAACATGTATATTGCATTTACGTAGTTCAAGTTTCGTATAAATAATAATCATATTTTATGAAAAGACATACAATGGTCATCAAAATGGGTCAAATTTGGGACGCCCGCGCTTCTAGTGTTAATGGAGACCTCAATGCCATTGGTGCCAATAACCGTACACTGTATGCCGCCTGAAAATAAATGCCTACCAGGGTATTTTTATTTTTTATAGTAATACCTCACAAGAGTATCAGCTGCTCCCGTCTGGAGCCAGTGAGACTATGGCATCCCCAATTGGGGTATGTTGTGAGGATGAAGGTAGTGGCGAGGGGAAAGGAGATGGGAAAGAGGAAGGTGGGGAAATGCCTGGCTATTCATATCTGGTCAATGAATACGGCTGATGCCATTTCAAGCAACGTTTCAATTCTGAATGGTGGTCTTACACCAGGGCGATACTGAGAGTATCTTCCACTCTGGAACGTGCCGCATATATCATTACATAGTATAAAATGAAGTCGCTCAAAATGTTTGTGAGCTTAGATCTTTTAAACTACGCAACGGATTTTCATGCGGTTTTCACCAATAGATAGGGTCATTGAAGAGGAAGATTTTACATGTATAATACATGCTTATTATAGTAGAGAAAAGTCGAGAAATTCAAATATTCAATTCGGGCATCATTACATAGTATAAAATGAAGTCGCTCAAAATGTATGTGCGCTTAGATCTTTTAAACTACGCAACGGATTTTCATGCTGTTTTCACCAATAGATAGAGTAATTAAGAGGAAGGTTTAAATGTCAAATATTCAATTCAGGCAGCGGGCAGCTGGCAAGCGGGTGGTGTGGATTTTATAAAGTTTGGTTAGTGGCGTTGTGTTTCGTTAGCCACAGCAACGTGTTTCCGGGTCTGCTAGTACTATATAATTTTTAATTTAATTAATTGTAAAATAACACAAGTGCTTGATTAGTTATGAAATAACACAAATTAATAAAAAAATATTATTTGCGCACGCCGGGATTCGATCCTATGACCTTCGGATTGCTAGTCAAGAGCCTTACCCCTCGACCACAGAGGCCGTCAAAGCCGCCTCATAGTGTAAACCGCCACTGATTTATTCATTTTGCTATGGCAAAAATTTTATCGCAATGTTGCCAGAGATATGGATAAATAATTTTTTTTTTTTTTTAAATGCCGGCAACCCGGGCGTTTATTGAAATAATATTTAATAAAATTAAATAAATTCCTTACATGGTGCTCTCATCCTCGAGCCTGGCAACTCCGTCCCTCCACTGGTAGAGAGATTTGAAGGCGGTCAATTGCTTTACATTAAGATGCTTTCTGGATCTCAGGTAAAGGTCCATGTAGCTGTCATCGTGCATCACTGGCTTAATGTACGTCTGAAATAAGGATAAAGAAACATATGAGATATTTAAACAATACAGTGAAACCCTCATAACCACTGGAGCGATCACGTGAAATAAATAAATTTGCCTCGATTCCTCGAGATTTCCCAGAAGATCATTTTTTTTCATTTTTTGCCAACATTAAAAAAATTATACCTTCGAATTTTAACATGGAGACATAAAAACTTATTATAGTGCTATATAGCCAATAAATTAAACTGTATTTTTGCGTTTATCTCATATTTGTAGGATTTATAAAAAACATATTAAAAAATCGTAGAGTATATAACCGCACGAATCCTGTGTGTTTTTTATTCTTAAAAATCTTCTTATTCGAGTCAACATAGAATATTTTCAATTTCAGTATGTTATCTGTGGTATACTTGATAATGAAAGGTGCATATCTATGGTAAAAAGGCTTAATTTTATCCGTAAACAGCTGATCAAATATTCGGCGGGAAAAAAATATTTTAAAAATTTATTTTTAACATCGTTCTAAAATAGTCTACGAAGTTCGGATTTGCGACGTTTATGGTCATAATAAAGCATTTCAATAGCTTAGTTTTGAAATAAATGGCTGGCCAAGGAAATGTTTTAAATAATTACAATAAATGTTTTACGAATGGTAGGAAAATGTGGTCCATTTTTGGACCGTTATCAATCGCAGAAAAATAAAAGTGGTCCATTTTTCGACCAAAATCGCTCCAGTGGTTAAGAAGTTTTCCAAGGGACCGGAAAAAACAATCTTCTTAAGCAGGAAAACCTTTTATGTGGGAAAAATTGAGCCAATTTTAGGCCGAGGGACCGAAAAAATCAAATTTCTTAAGTCACAAAACTTCTTAACCCTCCGCCCGTCGCGACTTTTTTGTAACGTGAGGTATCGCGCGGGGTCGCTGAGGACCCCAAAAATTAATACGAATAAATTGTTGTTTATAGCTTTCATCTCGTGTATTATTTTAACTGATTATAGTCAGGTTATAATGACTGCATTAAAATAAAAAGAAATATTAAAAATTAGATATTTATATTCGATGTAAAAGTTTAAAAATAAACAAGGAAAATTTTTTTATAATTTTGAATCATACTTTTAAAATTATTTATTTATTAATTTTCGGGAAATCGACAGTTTATATTTATTTCAGTTTGTAGATAGTATTAAATAGCCAAAATAAAACCAATTATGGATTTCCTCCTTGTGAATTTACTTCTACTGAGACAGCATAATAAGGAATAAATAAATTAATTCTATAAAAAAAGAATATGAATCCAAAAATTATATAAAACAAAAAAAATATACATATAAAACAATTTTTTTTTATATAAAACGAAAAATTACAAAACAAAAAATCTATCAATACATTGGTAGCCATGGAGAGAGGTTGTACATATAAATCAAATCATAACAGAAATATAAACAATAAAAACATAACATATAAGAAACTCGACGATCCGAGATGATCTAAACATTGAACCACTGCTACTCTTCATAGAAAAATCACAATTGAGGTGGCTTGGGCATGTACTAAGAATGTCTGATGACCGAATTCCGAGGAAGATACTGAGTGCGATTCCAGAGGGAAGACGTCCATTGGGCCGCCCCAGACACAGTTGGGCGAGGCAACTCCAGAAACTGTGTGAGGAGAGGATGGTTCTACAATGGACAGAGGCCGAACAATCAGCACAAGACAGGGACTTATGGAGGAGCCTTGTCGATGCAATGGGTCCCCAACCCGAATAGGACAAGGGGAAGAAGATGTATGTATTTATGTATGTAAAAACATAACATTATTCACGAACCATCAGAGAAATATTCTTTTATGGACCTCTTATATTTGGTAAGTTCGCAATTGAAAATGTCCACATTGGATAATACGCTATTGTAACTATTGCATAGTGTATTCAGGCGAGAAAACTTTAAAAAAAAATTTAACCAATTTCTATCAAACTAACAACTATTTGAGATTGAAACAGAATTATTATTATTAAAATAAACAAAATACAATGAAAAAACATATAATCTTGGTTTTTCATTGCATTTTGTTGATTTTTTTGAGCTACACACCGAAACAAAAGTCTGTATCTCACATCGCACATGCGCAGACTGAATGTTGGCGGAGCTACCGTCAAGTACAATCCCTTTTAGGAAGCTACCTAAAGTAAGGAAGCAGTGGGAATATTTAAAATGTTCATAATTAGCATTCCTGTAAAACCTGGGCTTTTAAAAACCCCATGCGACCGGTCGAGGATTAAGAGAGAACTTCTTAAGAGGGTTTTACTGTATTACATTTATTTGGATTTTACTGCAAAGGGGAAATTTTTTGACCTTCTGACAGAATATGCCTGAGAGGTCAACTGTAAGCAGGTGATCTGTTAAAGTGGAATAAAGTTTTTAATTTACTTCTTTAATTTGTTTTATTATAATCTATGAATCTGTTGTTAACCTGTTATTGGCCGGAGCCGCGCGGATGCGCGCGGTCTGTGCGCATGCGCGCGGAAAAAACTTCGAAAAAAATATTTTTTAATGCGATTTTGACCCTTCTGTGTACAGAATTTGTATGAAGAACAAGGTCAGATTGCCCAAATATCGTAGAAGATATAGTCACTAGTTTCATTCACCTGGCAGCACCAGAATATTTTTAAATGATTTTTATCTGTGTAGTCGAAGTGTCAAATTTTGCCGCGATTAAATCTGATGCGGAAGTCTTTACGAAAACATCGTAAAACCTATCAATTTATCAAATTAACGCACGAAATGCAGTTTTGGTACATAGTTTATTGTTCTAGGAATGTGTTTCAGTCAATAAAATATATAATAGCTCAAAATTAATCCACAAAACAATCAATTCAAAATTCAAAGTGGTACTTCAAAATTCAAAAGTTAGGAAAAAAGAAGAAGAGGGCCGGTGAATAGTGGCCAATAACAGGTTAAAGTAGAAGGAGATAAGTAAACGGAAGGTGAAGAATCATATAAATTATGCAACCATAAAGGGGTACCTACATTCACAGGCAGTAAATTGTCTTTGAGTGTTTTTACGCAATGGTATCACCAGTTTTGTCTATTGAGATGTCAGTGACAGGAACTGAAAACGTAATGGAGTTGTAGCTGTTTTGCTGCCTGGTTTGAATGCACCATACTTGGAGGAGAGTTGCAGGTCTTATCCAAGGCCATTTACAACACCATATTATGGAATCATGGATCACTGGGTGAGTGATCGCCTGAATTATGGATTTGGGCACCATTCAAGAATCTATTGGATCTCGAAGGATCGTTGTACCGATCCTGTTTGCCAGAAGTGATAAAAAAAAGCCCCCTTGATTTAGCCATTCATATTAGGATGTAGGGTGTACTGCGTGTAACATGCTTTTATTTTTATAATATATTTTTTGATTGCTGCTTGTAAACTCTGGTTTTGAATCATGAACTTGTAACACCTCACAGGCCTTATATATTTCTTTAAAAATCTAAGAAACGTGGTAAATAAAAAGGATACGAAAAAGGTCTACTACGCGTTATGTCATTCTCGAATTGAATATGGAATCATAGGATGGGGATCTACTACACATACGTACCTACACAACCTGAACACGATTCAAAAAGGAATCATAAAGACCATATTGAAAGTACCAATTAGAACGCCTTCAATTGAAATTTTCAATAGCTTTGACGTACCAAATGTACAGCAAATATATGCCAAAAATATATTATTGAAGCTTTTCAAAAATAATGAATCTTCTACTAGACCATGTATGCATAACACTAGATCGAATAAAAATGATATAAAAAATATTCTAAGTTATAAAACCACATTCGGACAAAGAAACTACACATACTTTCCAACAAAACTCCATAATATCCTTCCTCAAGACATAAAACTAATAAAAAATCCTAATGAATACAAATCAAGAATAAAAATATGGCTAAAAGAGGTCAATGAAAAAACCCTAATGAAGACACTAAAAACGACATAGAAGACAAATAAACTTAAGTCTGAAAACTTAAGTCCGAAACTTAAGTCCGAAAAGTTAAACAAATAAACTTTAGTCAGCCTCGGCACAGGACCCCCTAGTGAGGAGAACTAAGAAATACAATATTTTATACTTAATTTAACCATTATATTTTGTATGTAACAATTATTTTATATAGTCGCTAAAATAAAAAATAAACCATCATTCCCAAATTGCCTGTACATTGGGTACACAACCTGAGGTAAGCAGTTCTAATTGTTTCACTTTTTGTTGCTGAAATAGGCAGAATGGCGCCCCAACATATTAAAATCATTCACTTAAGATGCACCTAACAATCTGTCGCTTCAGATCTGGTCACTAAACACAATGTCTAAAGCGATTGCAGTAGTGCTTACCTTCAGACACACAGCCTTGCTATTGGTGAAGACAGCCTCCAGTAGGTGGGTCCTTCCAGCCTTGTCCAGAAGCTCTTGTCGCATTCTTCTCCAGATGTACAGGAGGTAGCGCGTATCGCCACGTGCATAGTCACACAGCTCTGAGGGCAAGGGGCGCATTCGCCAGTCCGCAAGCTGATACCTGGAAACATTGTACAATAAATCATAATGAATAATATATGTTTGCGCCATTTAATGTTTTTCAGTTTATATTTATGATGCTGAAATAACTGCTTATTCAATAATTACCCAATTCCTATCTCCTTGTTCCTACCTATAATCCACCCAACGCCAAGACGAAACAAAATAGCTTCGTTCTTTTTTGTTGTGTTTTGTTTGCTGGTGAAAAAACGCTACTCATTACGACGGTTCTACCAGTTTGCAATTGCCGAGAATTATTGGTTTGTTTGGCCCGCATCACGATAATTGGCAAAGTTCCGTGAAGTGAATTACCGTTGCAGCATTGATTGCCTATCGCATTAATTTTGATCGTGTTATGTACCCGCTAATAGGTCAATGTGTGCCCTATTTTGATTATTCGCCCGTCGTAGATCAAACGATTTTGATCGCTAGTGTGTGTTGAATTGTTGGACTAAAATTAACCATTAAAACTGTTCCGAAAACTAATTAATCAGCGGCAAAATTACCAGAGAAGGTGGACTTGGTGAGTTTTTGGCTTCCCTGTAACCCTTCCTTATTTCCTTGGGCAGTTTTTCAGTGAAATCATTGTTACCCGCTGTGAACGGGTTTTAAATTAATTCGCCCCACCAATAAATGTTTGTATGTCCACTATGCGTTACTAAACCATTCATCCGATTGCGATGAAACTTTGGGGATTTGATGTGTGCATGCCTGCGATGGTTTCTCTATACAATAGTGAGCTCTGGCATCATGAAATTACGCATTGCTAAACGGTTCATCCGATTGCGATGAAACTTTGGGGATTTAATGTGTGCATGCCCGCGATGGTTTCTGTATACAATAGTTAGATCTGGCATCATGAAATTACTCGTTGTTCATCCAATTGCGATGAAACTTTGGTGAGTTGATGTGTGCATGCCCGCGATGGTTTCTGTATACAATAGTGAGCTCTGGCATCGTGAAACTTTGGGGATTTAATGTGTGCATGCCCGCGATGGTTTCTGTATACAATAGTTAGATCTGGCATCATGAAATTACTTGTTGTTCATCCAATTGCGATGAAACTTTGGTGAGTTGATGTGTGCATGCCCGCGATGGTTTCTGTATACAATAGTGAGCTCTGGCATCGTGAAATTACTCGTTGCTAAACCGTTCATCCGATTGCGATGAAACTTTGGTGAGTTGTTGTGAGTATGTCAACGAAGTATTCTATATATATATACTGGTGAGCTCTGACATTATGTAATTTGTATAAAAAATTGCAATAGGTGGCAAGCGAGCTGTTTGAAAACTGAATGTACAGGGACTGAATGTGTGGAATGCGGGAGGCGGGAGGGGAAATCGGAAGGGGGGTTCGTGGGACGAGGGAAGCGGGAAAGGGGAGTGGGGAGAGGAAAAGTGGAGAAGGCAGAGTGGGAACGCGTGAGGGGAAGGGGATGCGGAAGAAGAATGGGACAAAGGGAAAGGACACGCAGGGAGAAACAATATCTTTATTAAGTGGCACAGCAACGCATGCTGAAACTACAAACCCAAAAGCTAGCATATTTTGATTTTTATAGATAGATTTCCCCCTAAAAATATTCTAACGAAGCTGGGGGTTAAGGCTAGTAATATATAAAAATGAATGTTTCTTTTTATGTCCCCCTGGCATACTTATATACAATATGCAGCCAGTTTAGGTAAAATACGGTATACATATCTAATTACACAAAATATAACTAAGCGACCCCGAAAGGGTGTGTGTAGTGTTCGGAATATTGACATATTATTGTATTCGAAAGTAGACCCGTTGTATCATAATGTAAACGACACCAAAAGTCACTTAACGTAATTTATAGCAAGTTACAGAACTTATTCTTTCGGAAGTTTTTTGACAGATCGAATCGCACCCGTGCAAATTTCCAGCCTTCTTACAGCTTATAAAATCAGTTTGATAAGCTTAGAGACTTACTGCAAGAAATAGTACAGAAATGTCAAAAATTAAAAGACAATAGCTTTCATAGGATTTTTTTCCTACAAAACTGGTATTTATTTCCACTTATTTAAGTTTCCTGGAAAATGAGCATCCTTCTATTCAATTATTTATCAGTCCAATCCTTTCCAATCTTAATTTTTCTGTTTTAAACATTCACGTATTTGAAATTTTGAATTCGAAGTCGGTTGCTGTCAGCAGATGTCAGGTAGCTGTCATTCGGATAAAACTAAATTAATTGCCGCCTTTGACGGCACAAAAGCGCGTGGAAAATTGTTTAATTAAAGCCAAAATCTATTTCAATACTTTAATTGGGCCTTTTCGTCTTTATTGGCAAAATCGCATAAATTTGACAGTAGCAAGTTGTTGTTGGCAGGAAGCCATCTTACTGCAAATAAATTTACAGATGTAAACGGTCCCATGAGCATTTACACAGGTCGAACTTCTGAACAACTTCCGTGATCATTAATTACCACAAGTCGGATGCATACGAAAACGCTCCTGTGAGTAACCTGTCAAAATCTTACGTAATCCGTAAATTTTAATTACGAGTCTAAACCCAGCCCAAGGCTAACAGTGTATCATGACTACTTACTTCTTCTCCGTCTGCAGGTTGCAGTACTTCTGCAGCATCCCCTGCAGCGAGCGGACTCCAATCTCCAGGAGTATGGCCGCCTGGTGTGTATCGAAGAGGCCCACAAGATAGATGCCAAAATCTCTTTGCAGCCAGATCACGTCAAAGTCAGCTCCGTGGAAGACCTGCGCACAGTCAAGTTATTGAAGTAAAACTTCTTTGCCTACGCTCGAATTGGGGGGTAAGCTGGTGAATGCGTTACGAAAAGTGGTGATGTGTTACGAAAAGTGTGATGCGAACGGTAATCGACGCGAACGGTGATGGAACGGCGAGGCGAACGGTCGAGCCTTCATGCACGCTTGACTTGGGGAGTTATTAGGATAAGGATGGTAACCCCAAGGTCGTAGGTCACCCCAAGTTTATAGGTCACCCCAAGGTCATAGGACACCCGAAAGTCATGATAAGGATAAGGATGGTCACCCCAAGGTCGTAGGTCACCCCGTGGTCATATTTCACCCCAATGTCATGTCACCACTAGGTCATAGATCACCCCGTTCGCTACGTTTGGTAACTTAGCAGAGATACTTGGACAGTGTCGACATTCTCACCATCCAAGGATGAGAGGTGGGAGCGATGCGGAAGGGAATGATACTCTTCAACAATAGCGGCTGGTGGTCAAAATACGTGGGGGTTCATCATGACTCGTAATAAATTCAATATTAGGCAGGTACGTGTAGGTGCTGATATCGTCGCAAGAAAGCAATAATCTTATACACACACTATGAAAAATATAATAATCTTATACACACTATGAAAAATTATTACACTTGGACATTTTCCACAACTCCTTGTAAACATACAAAACTAATTTACTAAATTTGTTGGTGCGATATTATTTATTTTAAAACTTCTTATTTACACTTATCTTTCCATTAAACTTTAATTACTATTTGTGAGCATGTAATTCTTGTTCTAAAAATATATCTCTTTTATCTTCATATACAATCTTCCTTTATATTATTCTTCTTAAGTTAAGTTTTAAGAACTGTTCAAATCTCAGGCGAATTATCTAATAATATTCTACGGACTTACGTAATAGGTACTATACCATGTAATAATTTCATTTAATATTCCTTATAACTTGACTTATGTACTGTGTATGTCCTAATAAACAAATACTGCTGTTACCGCCACTTCTTCTTCTTCGATGGCGCTACAGCCCATATCGAGCCTTGGCCTCCTGCAACAGTCGCCTCCAACTCCTCCTGTCCTCAGCGGCTGACTTCCAGTTTGGTACCTGGAGAAGCTGTGCTGCATCCCCTCTTACCTCGTCTTCCCACCTCAGTCTGGGTCTTCCCACTTTTCTCTTTCCACCTGGGTGTCCAGTCAAAATTCTTTTTGGGACGCGTGTATTCGGCATTCTCTGTACATGCCCAGCCCATCTCAGCCTGAGGAGTCTCATATGTGCTGAGATGCTAGGGGCCTATATGTCATACAATTCTGTATTGTACCAGATGCGCCACTGTTCGCCCTCTTTCACGGATCCACATATTCTTCTTTTCATTCACTTTTCACAGCACTTTTCTTTCAAAAGTATCCAGCATTTCAGCCATCTTTACCGTCAGTGTCAGCGCCTCACATCCATATGCCAATACCGTTCTAACAATGGTCTTATATATGGTTATTTTGGTTTTTCTGTGGACACTACGTGACTTAAACACTGGCAGCAAAGAAAAGTATGTTTTGTTGGCTTCTGTGATTCTCCTTCTGATTTCTGCTGGGTCCTCATAGTTCTCTGTTAGACTGGAGCCCAGCTAGGTGAATTGATCGACCACTTCGTATGAGTAGTTGTTTTTAATTTGTTCACCGCCACTACCTACGAAAATACTTTTGAGGATCTTGAGGTGTGTACATCGGTTAAAAAACGTATTGTTGACAAAACAGCTAGTTTTTCTAACTTCATACAGTTCTTATTTATTGTCGTAGAGTCACGGGAGTCAGATAGATCCACGCAGAAAAAAAAAACCTGCAAAATGGTGTTTATAAAGCATTTTCGTAGGTAGTGGCGGTTACAGCAGTATTGCTTTCTTGCGACGATATCTACAGTCTCTCGTGTCTAGGATGAACGAAGTACGTATGAAGAATGAGTTAATGATAAATAAATGTAAGTAAGTCTAAAGTCATGGTGCTTGAAATAGAGAGAGCACGAAAACAAAGTGCAATATAGTTGTGAATGATGAATACTTGGAGCAGGTGGATGAGTTTGTGTATCTGGGTAGTATGTTTACGAGAGATGGGAAGGCTGATAGAGATATTGAAAGAAGGGTGAATGCAGGTAACTCCATTAATGGAGGACTGAACGCAGTGGTGCTAACAAAAAAACTGTCCAAAGAAGCGAAGCTAGCAGTCCACAATGGGGTACTGGTACATACCCTGATGTATGGCAGTTAGGCAGAGGAAGGATGAAAGTTACAAATGAGATCCCTGAAGCATAAAGTTCTTTTGAAGGTCTCATGAAGGTCTTTTTATGTATTTCGATGGACAAGTTGAATAGAGATGTGCAGCTTGATTTATTATGGACCTTCTACTTTTTGTTTTAGGGATGTCACTAGAACAATAACAGAGTTATAACAATTTCTGTGGAAACATATGCGTTAATGTGAAAACACGCTTATTGTACTTGACTGCTTGTTATATTATCGTGTATATCCGCTTACTTATCAGAGTGGTTTAAAGTGCGTGATTACTTCAAATGATCGATCAACCCAGGACTGGTGCTGAGAGATGAGGGAGTGATGAAAAGATTACCTTCAATATCTTGGGGTTGGTGAAGCTCTCATTGAGCACATGGAGGTGTTCCCGCAGCGGGAAGGGGTCCACCAGGAAGTCGCCGCCTTCCTCAGTACTGATTTGCAGGAGGCAGGTTATACCTGGGGAAAGATATGTATTACTTTGTTGTTCACGTTTGCTCTTTGTAAAAGGCAGCCTCTGTGGTCGAGGGGTAAGGCTCTTGACTAGTAATCCATAGATTCCACGTTCCTCTTTCACATCTCCTCCCCCCTCCCCCCACTACCTTCAGCCTCACAACATACCCCATTTGGGATGCCATAGTCTCACTGACTCCAGGTGGCTGGGAGCAGTTGAGACCCTTGTGCGGTATTCACACAAAAAAAATTAAATTCATAAAAATCTTCTACCTACAGCTACCCAGATTTGGGTAGCTATCGCTCAATGACGTTAGCGGTGCTACGCAAATTTGGATAGCTGAAGCCCAATGACATTAGCGTTACATTAGAATGACATTACCCAAATTTGGGTAGCTATCGCTCAGGAGTGTAAGCGATACTACCCAAATTTGGGTAGCTATCGCTCAGGAGCGTAAGCGATACCACCCAAATTTGGGTAGCTATCGCTCAGGAGCGTAAGCGATACTACCCAAATTTAGGTAGCTATCGCTCAGGAGCGTAAGCGATACTACCCAAATTTGGGTAGCTATCTCAATGGCACTAGCGGTGCTACTCAAATTTACTACTATCGCTCAGGAGCAGTGGCGGTTTTCTCTAAAGTGAGTTTGTGCGGTAAACCCCCATTAAAAATAATTATTATTATATATAATATTATTATAAAACAAGTTAGTAATCATTATAAAACAACTTTATAATCCCATTATAAATAGGGCTCCATTAAAATCCGTATTTAAAACTCGCGGCACCGGCACCGCGTCGAAATCGGTACCCATTTCCATTTTGTGCGTGATGTTATTCCGCGCAAAGTTCTCTATAGGAAAAAATTCTGGCCCATACAGATCCCTCTGACGGTGATTTGAACGAAACCATGCATTTCTTTGCCAAATTCATTCCCACTTGGTGCGCCGCGATCCAGAGTCCGATCTTTCACGAGCAGTACCGATTGAGTCCGTCGCAGAGTGACCATTGCCTTTGCACCAGATGAAGCTACGTGAAATCTTATTTAGATACTATTTAGATTAATTTTTACTACAAATTAGTTTACTTTATGAACATCAAAAAATATGCTACGTATAAAGTGAAGCTTTTACTACTTTTTGTATCTATTGGAAATACAATAAAATTATTATTTATATAACAAAAAATAAAAGCGTAAACTATTAATAAAATGTTTTTTTCACGACTTAAGTAATTATGAAGTAATATGAGAAACATATTTTTTTTAAATATCCCTTTATGGCTAAGACTACTTTTGAACTTTTTTAAAATCTAACTTTTTTTCATTCTTATAAAATTATGCACAAAATAAATAAAAACCACTTTGGTGCTTACTTGCCTCGTGCAAAAAAGACGATCAATTTAAAATTTTGAAGGTGTGAAAATCAAAAAAAAAAAATTGTAGCGTTTATATTCCTCTTTTTATATTATTTTCGGCAGACGTCGCATTGTCAAGTTGCTAGTTATGTAATTTTGTGTTGAACTTACTTCAGTATTATTTTGGCTATCAAATTGAAAAAGGTTGCGTTTATTGGTTGTCGCTAATATTCTGTCATTTTTTTTAAACAATCGCTGAATACAGTGTTGTGTACATAAAAAATAATCCTAATACTTACGAAAAAAGGTTGGAAATTAAAAATAAAAGGCCTCCGCGTCCACTCATATATTCTACGTAATTATTCTTGTAAAAGTAAAATGTATTCTTGTAAAAACAATAATTAGCAACGTGCATTGCTGTAAAAAACATTAAGCAATTTAATTCCTTTATAAGTAAATTTTGATTAGATATACCTTCTCTTGGATTTCTGAACCCCCTGTTAAAAAGACCACGAACTGCCACTGCTCAGGAGCATAAGCGATACTTTCCAAATTTGGGTAGCTATCGCTCAGGAGCATAAGCGATACTTTCCAAATTTGGGTAGCTACGCTCAGGAGCATAAGCGATACTATCCAAATTTGGGTAGCTAGCACTCAATGGCATTAGCCAAATACCTACCCAAATTTGGGTAGCCATCGCTCAGGAGCATTAGCGGTGCTACCCAAATTTGAGTAGCTATCGCTCAGGAGCATTAGCGGTGCTACCCAAATTTGGGTAGCCATCGCTCAGGAGCATTAGCGGTGCTACCCAAATTTGAGTAGCTATCGCTCAGGAGCATTAGCGGTGCTACCCAAATTTGGGTAGCTATCGCTCAGGAGCATTAGCGGTGCTACCCAAATTTGAGTAGCTATCACCAAGTGGTTAGTTAGTCAAATCATAAAGAAAGCATATTTACCTTGATAAGTCCTATAAGAATGGTGTTCTAGATCGACGGCGATTTCCTTGACAGTCCTCAGGTGTTTGACCAGCTTGTCCAATTCCTCCACCGTTTCAACCATGGTCAGCGGAGTACTCTCCAGGTCCTTGAGTTCCAGGAGACCCAGACTATCGGATAACCAGGCTGCAGGAGGCTTGAAGGCATCAATCTCCACTTCGTAAGGGTGGGAATAACTGCAATTTAAAATGATATTACAATGTTTTAATTTAAATTTAACCACTCAGCAACGTAAGCAGATATACACGTTAATATGACAATAGCAGTCAAGTATAATAACCGTGTTTTCACGTCAACGCGTATGTTTCCACAGAAATCGTTATAACTCCGTTATTGTTCTAGTGACATCCCTAAAACAAAAAGTAAAAGGTCGATAATAAATCAAGCTTGCTATCCCTGTTCAAGTTGTCCATAGAAATATATAAAAAGACCTATTCTGTCAGATACACGGTTGATACATATTTTACCTGCCAAATCACCCATTAATTTTTATTAAATATTCTTGTATGAAATGATAAAAAAGTGAGGTGACTAAATTGTTTATTATACATTTATACAATAGAATAAGTATTTTTTTATACATAATCCGTTATTTTGGTACCGTTTTCACATAAAAACATCATGTGACTCATTTTTACATTTTTTTAATGTTTGCATTCTAAATTTTAATATTTACAAATGATAATATTTAATTGTAATATAACAATTTGAAAGCTTATTTCGCAACCTTTCAAAGAGAGTTTTTAGTATTCGGCTACATTTAGATATTGTTTCATTTATAGAGTTTTAATTATGAAGAAATCTGACATTTCGTTTATGACGTAAAAAGTGCATATTCGCGATAGATCGGAGTGGTTAAATAAATCGATGTTTATCATTTACAGCCTTTCTAATAAACGTGGTGTAAATTTTATACAATTGATAAACAAAGATGTATGTAAAAACCATACTAACAGAACCATAAAATAGAAGTTAAAAATGATCAGCTATATAAAATAATTCATAGAATGATATACGTTATTTATACAGCCAAAGAGGATAGTTTATCTGTTGAATAAACTTGAAATGTCTCATCAAATTTAATAAATATTTCAGAAAAAACACTACATAAAAAATATCTTCTTTAAGTAGTATGAAATCGCTCAAAATGTATGTGCGATCTCAGATCTTTTAAACTATGCAACGGATTTTCATGCGGTTTTCACCAATAGATAGGGTCATTCAAGAGGAAGGTTTGTATATATAATACATGGATATTATAGTAGAGAAAAGCCGAGAAATTTAAAGAAAATATCTTCTTTACATAGTATGAAGTTGCTCAAAATGTATGTGCGCTTAGATCTTTTAAACTATGCACCGGATTTTCATGCGGTTTTCACCAATATATATAAGGTCACTCAAAAGGAAGGTTTGTATGTATAAAACATGGATATTATAGTAGAAAAAAGCCGATAAATTTAAAAAAAATTTATTCTTTACATAGTATGAAGTCGCTCAAAATGTATGTGCGCTTAGATCTTTTAAACTATGCAACGGATATTCATGCGGTTTTCACCAATAGATAGGATCATTCAAGAGGAAGGTTTGTATATAAAATACATGGATATTATAGTAGAGAAAAGCCGAGAAATTTAAAGAAAATATCTTCTTTACATAGTATGAAGTCGCTCAAAATGTATGTGCGCTTAGATCTTTTAACTTGTTGTGTGCCGAATGTGGCCGCATATGCTTGAAATATTGTCACCCGGATGACAATCGGCACTCAACTTATTAAACTATGCAATGGATTTTCATGCAGTTTTAACCAATAGATAGGGTCATTCAAGAGGAAGGTTTGTATATATAATACATGGATATTATAATAGAGAAAAGCCGAGAAATTTAAAGAAAATATCTTCTTTACATAGTACGAAGTCGCTCAAAATGTATGTGCGCTTAGATCTTTTAAACTATGCAACGGATTTTCATGCGGTTTTCAACAATAGATAGGGGAAAAGCTATCTATTGCAATGACCATTAATAAGTCACAGGGTCAAACATTCAACGTTGCTGGCTTAGATTTGAGTGTTGAGTGTTTCTCACACGGCCAGTTATATGTCGCGCTTTCGAGAGTAACATCTAAAGAAAACATATTTATACTATCTCATGAAAAAACAGCTGTAAATATTGTATATAAAGATATCCTGTAGTATAGACTAATCATAATCATAGTATTATTAAATCACTCTACGTTGCACCCGTGCGAAGCCGGGGCGGGTCGCTAGTATATTATAAAAGAACTCAGCTAACTAACGCTAAAACTCAGAAACGAGTCCCGGTACGATCAAAGGAGTTATATGGTGTGGTAGCCCTCTATCCCCCATCCATGAGGAAGGTTCCCATTTTTACCTGTAGGGCGTGCTTTGAAGATATAAGGGCTGGAAGTCTCACCCTCTAGAAATTTCCAGAACATCCCGGAAAATTCTGGAATGCTGTGGAATGTTCAGGAATAGGAAATATGGAACATCATTCCACAACGTTCGAGAGTGTTTTATTTTATTATTTTTTATTTTATTAGTTAGCATTATAAACAGTCATTACAAGTACATATATAA
This sequence comes from Limnephilus lunatus, assembly GCA_917563855.2. Lineage (NCBI taxonomy): Eukaryota > Metazoa > Arthropoda > Insecta > Trichoptera > Limnephilidae > Limnephilus > Limnephilus lunatus. The sequence goes on from OU830592.1 coordinate 109,054,102, forward strand.
CAGTGTTAGAGATAATCATATCATTGACCAATAAAATAACGACATAAAAATTTGAGACCATAATAAAAAGAAAAAAAACAAAACAATATACGTATGTAATATTAACAGTTCTGAAAAAGTGCATCTACTCACTTAAATCTACAAAAAATGTATTTTCAAGGGTAATATATACTGTAACATTTTTGAAGAGGTTATTTAATGCAAACTGCTGAAATCAAAAAAGAAAATGTAATGAAAATGAAAAATGAAAAAGAAAGATAAGGAATTAATGAAACATTAAGTTTTCCATTGAATATTACTTTTTACGAATTTTATGAAGTTAGCAAGGTTTGTGTTAAACACGTCAACGTCTGTGCATAATCTATTGAAGGTGCTAGCTTCTTCTTATAAACACATTTTGAAGATAATTAGCATTGCTCTTAGGAATATAAAATATGTCTGGAGATCGAGTAACTCTTATTGGACATCTGAAATTAATATTTTGTAATAGGTAAGGGCTATCAATAAAATTGTGGATCATCTTATAAAGCATTATTGGGTCTCTGATATCTCTGCGTTGATCAAGGGTTTTGAGGTTCATAGAGACATAATTTCCCATGCGAAACGAAACATATTTCAAAAACTTTTTCTGGGCTCTTTCTATATTTGATTTATATGAAGAACAATGAGGATTCCATACTGTTGAAGCATACTCTAGGTGGCTTCTGACGTATGATATGTAGAGAATCTTAAATGTTTGTGGATTTTTGAAAACAGAACTAAATCCTAGCATTTTCAAAGCCTTAGACGTGATGTTCTCGACGTGAGATTGAAAAAGAAGCTTACTGTCTAATAGAACTCCAAGATCAATTGTGTTCTGGAACATTGTGGACCATTCGAAGCCTTTTTTGTATGTGTGGGGCTACCCATTGGTAGGGCCATATAAAGCAAGATCCGTCGTGGGTTGGAACGTCACTTCAATCTCATATCAACTCCCTGAGCAAAGCCGGGTACCCCAGCTAGTTATATTATAATCACTTCATATTATTCATACTAGATATTAACCACTCAAGTACATTAGTTTGTTAACCACTCCGATACATCGCGAATATGCACTTTTTACGTCTTAAACGACATGTCAAATTTACGAAAACTTTATGTTATTTCCGCTTCACAATTAAAGCTCTATAAATGAAACATTTCCAAACTTAGCCGAATACTAAAAACTGTTTTTGAAAGGATATGAAATAAGCTTTCAAATTGTTATGTTACAAATAAATATTAACATTAATTAAAATTTAGAATGCAAACATAAAAAAAATTAAAAAATGACTCACGTGATGTTTTTATGTGAAAACGGTACTAAAATCACGGATTATATAAAAGACAATATTTATTCTATCTTATAAATGTTACGAGAGATGGGAAGGCTGATAGAGATATTGAAAGAAGAGTAAATGCAGGTAACTCCATTAATGGAGGACTTAATGCCGTTGGCGCTAATAAAACACTGTCAAAAGACGCGAAGCTAGCAGTCCACAATGGAGTCCTGGTACCTACCTTGATGTATGGCAGTGAGGCATGGAGTTGGCAGAGGAAGGATGAAAGTAAACTGAATGCTGTCGAAATGAGATCCCTGAGGCGAATGTGTGGCAAAACCATGTATGATCGTGTGAGAAATGTGGATATCCGCAAAGAATGCAAGGCTGATGTAAGCATAATGAGTAAGATTAAGAAAGGGACCCTCAGATGGTTTGGACATGTAGAGCGAATGAAAGAAGAAAATAATGTGAGAAGAATATATGACGCAAATGTGAATGGAAGAAGAAGTAGGGGACGCCCGAGGAAGACATGGCACGATCAAGTGAATCAGATACTTGAGTCGGGCCATGTCAAAAGTCGGAATAATAGAAGAGTATGTATGAGACGATGTATGAATGTGAGTGAAGCAAAGACTGTGTGCCAAGACCAAGTTGTTTGGCGGTCCGTCCTCTCTGCCTACCCCTGCGGGGAAACGGCGTGATGGTTAGTTAGTTAGTTAGTTTTATAAATGTATAATAAACAATTTGGTCACCTCGCTTTTTTATCATTTCATACAAGAATATTTAATAAAAAAATAACGATGTCGAACAGTGGATAGGAAATTTGGCGGTCTATCATGTATCTGACAGAAATTTTTTTTTGTATCTATTTCTATGGACATCTTGAATAGTGATGGGTAGCTTGATTTATTACGGAGCTTCTCCTTTTTGTTTTAGGGATGTCACTAGAACAATAACGGAGTTATGACGATTTCTGTATAAACATACGCGTTGACGTGTAAACACGCTTATTGTACTTAACTGATGTCGGCATATTAACGTGTATATCTGCTTATGTTGCTGAGTGGTTAACACGACAATGTAACACTACTAGACATACAAATGCTGTATGGGGCGTACCTGATTTAATAGATTAAATTCTAAAATCCTCAGAACAGGAAATCAGAGAGAGGATATCATTGAGGAAAATAATAATAAATTTATTACAAAATTTTGGAATAACTGCCCGCAGTCCCCTCTTACCCCTTAGTAGTCCTATAATACAGAACACCATCACTCAAGCAAGAATCCCTTTTTTAACGTTTTTTTTTTTACATGAACTCCCCTCTAAAAATAATTCCCCTTAGGACCTATGTCATCTTTGGGGATGGTGTGTGGAGGTTTTTTTAAGGAAATGAAGAAGAGGAGAATTCTGGGAAGGAAAAGGGTTTAAGGGGTGGGTAGGAATCTAGGGTTCAGTGTATCCCAGTCATCCGCCTCCAAGACCTAGACAAACCTCACCCCATGAACCCGGGCACCCCTGCTAAAAAAACCTGCTGTACGCTACGTTTGTTTGCTACAAACGTAGCGAAGCACTTGGGGTGACCTATGGCAGAGGTGTTGGTTATCTGATAAAGGTTCCCGGGGCGGCGGTACCCATTCACGCCTCCCAAATTGAAAAATTGGCTCTACACAGGAGGCTCTTCCCCTCAGGGCCTATGTAATCTTTGGGGATGCTGTGTGGAAGGTCTTTTTAAGGAAAGGAAGGAGAGAAGAGTTCGGGGAAGGAAAAAGGTATGAGGGGTGGGTAGGAATCTGAAGGTCAATGTATCCAGGAGTGACTGACATATGAATTCATCCCTTCCAATGTGATGCAAGGCAATGGATTGAGAGACCAGCTCCCCACACAGTTGGTGTTACATCCACCGCGAAGACCTGGATACACCTCACCCGATGACCCCGGGCACCCCTACTAAGTCACCAAACTTGGCGAACAACTCGGATAACCTATGGCAGATTAGTGAAAGAATACCGCACCTGAATATATCGCCGGCTTCATTATACAACGGCATGATGGCCAGAGGTTTCAAACTGTTGGGCTTGTCTTTGATACGCGGCTCCCACAGCGTCTTGGTGGAGTTGTCAACCTTGTCCTTGAAGGACAACTGTGGCCGCTCAATGTTCTTAGCTGCAAGCATCTTGGTATTGCCCATCTGCAACAAGCAACGTGATTACATTATGTGATTTATTTATTTATCATTTCATAGTATAAAATGAAGTCGCTCAAAATGTTTGTGCGCTTATATCTTTTAAACTACGCAACGGATTTTCATGCGGTTTTCACCAATAGATAGAATGATTCAAGAGGAAGGTTTATATGTATAATACATGCTTATTAAGCAGGTGGATGATTTTGTGTATCTGGGTAGTATGTTTACAAAAGATGGGAAGGCTGATAGAGATATTGAAAGAAGGGTGAATGCCGGTAACTCCATTAATGGAGGACTGAATGCCGTTGGCGGTAATAAAAAACTGTCCAAAGACGCGAAACTAGCCGTCCATAATGGAGTGCTGGTACCTACCCTTATGTATGGCAGTGAGGCATGGAACTGGCAGAGGAAGGATGAAACCAGACTTATTGCTGTAGAAATGAGATCCCTGAGGCGAATGTGTGGTAAAACCATGTACGATCGTGAGAGAAACGTGGATATCCGCAAAGAATGCAAGGCTGATGTAAGCGTGATGTGTAAGATTAAGAAAGGGACTCTCCGATGGTTTGGGCATGTAGAGCGAATGAACGAGGAAAGGAGTGTAAGGAGAATATATGATGCAAATGTGAATGGTAGAAGAAGTCGGGGATGCCCGAGGAAGACATGGCACGACCAAGTGAATCAGATACTTGAGTAGGGCCATGTGAAGAGTCGGAATAATAGAAGAGCATGTATGAGACGATGTATGAATGTGAACGAGGCAAAGAGTGTGTGCCAAGATCGAGTTGTGTGGGTCCGTTCTCTCTGCCTACCCCTGCGGGGAAACGGCGTGATGGTTAGTTTGTTAGTTATTATAGTAGAGAAAAGCCGAGAAATTCAAATACATATTCATCATTACATAGTATAAAATGAAGTCGCTCAAAATGTTTGTGCGCTTAGATCTTTTAAACTACGCAACGGATTTTCATGCGGTTTTCACCAATAGTGATTTAAGAGGAAGGTTTATTTGTATAATACATGCTTATTATAGTAGAGAAAAGCCGAGAACTTCAAATATTCAATTCAGGCAGCGGGCAGCTGGCAAGCGGGTGGTGTGGATTTTATAAAGGTTGGGTAATGGCGTTGTGTTTCGTTAGCCACAGCAACGTGTGGCCGGGTCTGCTAGTTTATTTATAATATTAATGCCTTTTGGCTTTTACGTAATACAGTGGCGGCTCGAGCACTTCTTTAGTGGTGGGGATCGACGTTTTTTACGTACTGTACCGTAATCTCACCACCCGTAGAATATAATATAAATTTTTTTTTTAAAGTTTGGTGGTCTAATCATGCTAGTTGGATATATTTAACACAAAATAATATAAAATGTCTGTAGATATACACCAATTTACAATATAATATAATAAAAATAAAGCTTTACCTTGCAAGATTATTATCAAACTAATTTGAACGCGAGCGAATCCTGCCCGTAACTTCGCAAATGGTTCTATGGGGATCCAAAGGATTGTCCCCGCAGGTACTTGAATTCACATACTACTGCGCATGCGTAGTTGCATACGATCGCGAAACAATGCAAGGAAAGTATGGGGATAGTTCGGATCGTCCCCCAAGTGCGCATTAGATTCTGCGCACTAAGAAATAGACCCGTTGTTTTTTGCGCCGTACTTTGTTCGCTGTACACACGTAGGTAAACAATTAAAAACCAGGTTAGGTCTCCTCACTATAAGGTGCATTCTCAAACAATAGAAAGAGAACAAAAAAAATCCTTAGCTTTTTAAATTATAAACTAAAAATACCGAAAGAACAATTAAACTACACATATCTTCAGCGTTTATCTAATTTATTAAATTTGAGTGATAGAAGAACTGTTTTCGATCTAGTATTTGTATTTAAAATCTTGCATAATATAAACAAAAATTTTAACAAAACAAAAAACGACTTCAAAAAATGCACTTAAAAGTAAAAAAATAATTTCATTCGATTGTTATTTTTGGACTCCAAAAATAACAATCGAATGAAATTATTTTTTTACTTTTTAGTGCATTTTTTGAAGTCGTTTTTTGTTTTTGAAGTCGTTTCTTGTTTTGTTAAAATTCCATCTCCACATCTCACCTATAACTACCTACCTTGGCTGACACCGACTCCAAAAATAACAATCGTACGAAATTATTTTTTTACTTTTTAGTGCATTTTTTGAAGTTGTTTTTTGTTTTGTTAAAATTTTTGTTTATTTTTTGATTTTTAGTGACGAGCGTGCGTAAAGAAGTTTTACTTCAAAAAAAGAATCATCGAAATCTGTTGGCCTAATATTGAGTTATTCGTCCATTTGTCTTATTTACTTATCGCAAATTTAAGACATATGTGGTTTTCTCATGGATCCCATTGTCAGAACTGGACCAAATTAAAATGGGACCACACGGGAAGCACCAGCTTTCTAATAAAAAAAGAATCATCAATATCGGTTCACCCAATCGAAATTTCTTCGTTCTTAATCGAAAGTTAAATGGCATAACAGCTAGTTGATATAATTTTTAATCTGATATTTATTTGTGCAAAGTTTACCTGCGAAGAAAGAACCACGGGCGATGTATTCCAGGAGGCCTGATTGTTGGCGGGCCTCCGAGACTCGTCCTTCATGACCACTAGAGGGGGCTGAAGGGCTGCAGGGCCCCCTTCAAGCAGGGCCAGGTCGGCGTTGATAGAGTCCACGAGAGCATCATTGATATCCGGGAGATTCTCAAAATCTTTTCCAAGCTTGGAGCTGAAATGATAATCAATATCTATAACATAGTATAAAGAAAAGTCGCTCTCGCTTAGATCTTTTAAACTATGCAACGGATTTTCATGCGGTTTTCACCAATAATTTGTCAAATAAGAGTAGAAAATATATGAGGGCGCCACCGTTGCCCAAATGGCAATACTAAAAATATAATCATTGTGTTAAACTAAAGCCGTGTAACCTACATTTTTATTAAAAATTAAAAAGATATAAAAGTGAAAAAAAAAAATTCATTGCAATATAGATTTTTTTTTTTTTTACAGTAATACCGCACAAGAATCTCAACTGCTCCCATCTGGAGCCAGTGAGACTATGGCATCCCCAATTGGGGTATGTTGTGAGGCTGAAGGTAGTGGGGAGGGGAAGGAGGTGGGGAAGAGGAAGGTTGGGACGTACCTGGCTATTCAGATCTGGTCACCAAACACGGCTAAAGCCATTTTCAAGCAATGTTTCAATTCTGAATGGTGGTCTTACACCAGGGCGATACTGATAGTATCTTCCACTCTGGAACGTGCCGCAAATATACTATATATTATTTTAAATGAATTAATTGTGAAATAACACAAATTAATCAAATAAAATTTGTTTGCGCACGCCGGGTTCGAACCCGCGACCTCCGGATTGTGAGTCAAGAGTCTTAGCCACTGGACTACGGAGGCCAGATACCCACTGATCTCAAAATTAGAATTGCATGTAGGTATATTATTATTATACGTTTGCAATTTTGTGTTAACATAATGAAGAATAACGATATTGTAATAAAATATAAAGCACACTTTAGAAATTGCTCACATTTATTTAATATTAGCTTAAGTACCTAGCGTTGCCCGGGCTTTAGATCATGCCTCTAATTTTAGATCTGAATATATTTAACTAATTCAGATCTAAAAGTAGTGTAACTAAACTCACCATTAATAATTCTTCGTTTCCACCTACTGTTAAATTCAAATCTATGTTAAATTAAATGAAAGCCAATCACTTTGTAAAACACAATTTAATAAAATTTATGTCATTTAGTAGGTACCTTCACAATAGTGCTTCTTCGATTTAATTTTTTTTTTAACAAAAAAATGTTTTTTTAAATATGCATACAGTATTTTGCATTTTCAGTGTCATTGCACTTTTAAAGAATATTTGACAGATAAATTGGTGTTGCCAGCCTAAAAATTTCTTAGTTCTATTTTTTATATTTTCTACTCTTATTTGACAGACTATAGAGTGATTCATGAGAAATATATATAATATATAAAGGGAGCGGGCGGTGTGGATTTGATATGTATGCAAATTAACAGATGGCGTTGGTTATAAAGGTTGGGTAATGGCATTGTCAGTAGATGGCGTTGTGTTTCATTAGCCACAGCAACGTGTGGCCGGGTCTGCTAGAATATTATAAAAGAGAGTTTACAATAATAGAGACCCGGTACGATCAAGGGAGTTATATTGTGTGGTAGCCCTCTATACCTCATTCATGAAGAAGGTTCCCGTTTTTACCTGAAGAGCGTGCTTTAGAAAATATAACGGCTGTCCAGAACATCTGAGAGTATTCGCGAGCATTCCACAACATTTCAGAACATCCTGGAGCGTTTACCTTATACCGATAATTACCTTTCAATTTTCTCCCGTTCCAGCAGCGTTTTAAACACCTCGGCAGAATTGTGTCTGAGAGCGGCGCAAGAGCGACGATAGCCCGACGCGGGATTGTCGTAGCCAAACAGTGTGTGCGTTGCGGGGAGTGCGTTGGCCCTCCGCGTCGCTGTCATCAAGTGGATGAAACCAGTCTGTAAAGGAATATTTTTTTATTTATTTTTGATATTTAAGCGAATATATAAAATAATTCTATAAGCTTACAAAATATAATGGTAATGTTAGGTAAAGATATTGTATTTTTTTAGTCCTCCTCACTAGGGGTTTCTGTGCCTTGGCAGACTAAAATTGCTTCATTATAGTTTATTTGTCTTCTATGTCGTTTTTAGTGTCTTCATTAGGGTGTTTTCGTTGACCTCTTTCAGCCATGTTTTTATTCTTGATTAGTACTCTTTAAATTTTTTTATTAGTTTTATATCTCAGGGAAGAATATTATGGATTTTAGTTGCAAAATAAGTGTAGCTTCTCTGTCCGAATATGGTTTTATAAATTGGAATGTTTTTTATGTCATTTTTATTCAATCTAGTGTGATGGATACGCGGTCTAGTGGAGGATTATTCAATATGTATTTTCATTGTACATTTGGTACGTCAAAGCTATTGAAAATTTCAATCGAAGGCGTTCTAATAGGCACTTTCAGTATGGTCTTTATGATTCCTTTTTGAATTGTATTCAGGTTGTGAATGTATTTATGTGTAGTAGATCCCCGTCCTGTAATTCCGTATTCAATTCGAGAATGACATAATGCGTAGAAAACCATTTTCAAATCCTTTTTTTTACACATTTTTAATTTAAAGGTTATGTTTTATTAGCTGTTATGTCAATTCGGATGTGGAAGGATTTAAGTCTTTTTCTAAAAACATGGATCCCTACAAGACTTAATTCGACATAACCTTAAGAGCGCGCAGGAGCGCCGAGAAATTTTAACGATAGGTATTTGTAAAAATTATTTCTATTTCGTTCATCTCAGCGGGGACAGCAAAAGCGCTATCGGTGTATTGGTGAACCCCAATGCGTGTGTGTGCGTGGCTGCAGGTGTTGGAAGCACGAATCGCCGCGCCGCGCCCGCCAGCGACTTCGCGTTCTTATTATTTCATTTACTGTTATTCATTTATTCCAAAAATTAAGTAGGTGCCTAGGTACATATTCGTAATAAAATAGCGAGGTCTACATTATTTAATATTGTATTGTACTTAACTTTATTATTATTATTACTTACTACAAATACATGTGACTGCCTGCTCCGAGCTCATCTTCTGCACACGCACAAGTCAATGAGACTTGTGGGTGCGTGTATACAGGTTGCTGCCTGCTGCAACAGATAAGTCAATACGCGTCGCGACTTGAGCATGCGTATTCCTTTATAATAGATATCTTCTGCGCTCATAGTTCATTCATCTTGTTACTATTAGTAAAGTAAGATGCACGCTGTTTTGGTTTAGTAATATCGGGAGATTCATACCATCTTTTTTTATAAAACGGCAGCATAGGCGCAGTAGGTACATCACGTACTTTGTGATTGTATAGTGTTTTTATTTTTCGCTGGCTGCATCACTCTACTGTTTTTGACTAGCCTTTTTACTGGAAACTATTCTACGTCAAATACAGACCTTCGAATTTTGACCCTGAAACCCCCTTGAATATTGAAATCTGTTTGGTCATTTCTCACGATTTACACATATAGGACATATGGTGAGTAGATACCTACTAAACTATTCATAAATTATTCATAAACTATTATTATAAACATAAACTATTCATTCATAAAAACTCAATATTACAACACAATTTCCTTTTTTAATTAAACATATAAATATCGCTAAAAATGTTGTTGTTTTTTGGCTCTCCCTGAATAACGTAAATTCATCAGTTTTGACTGTATGCATAAAGTGCATTAGTGCAAGTCGGTACATTTGTTAACATATCTAGTAACCTATAATAAATATTATTCTACGTCTTAGGCTGCGTATACACACGCCAGCCGAACAACAGATTATGGGAAAGGAACGAAGCAAAAGCAAACTGCCCAAAACGCTGCGCCGCTTGCGGTTGCTTCGTACCTTTTCCATAATTCGTGGTTCGGCTCGCGTCTCTGTCCGCAAAGAGTGGCGTGCACTGATTTTTCAGTGGGCTAGAATCCTAAGATTGAAAATACGACATTAATGATGTTGTCGAAGCTGAAAATTATTTTTTTTCCGAAATTTCAATTTTCAAATTCTGTGCACGCCACTATTCGCAAATATATACGTAGCATAAGATATGTGTATTTAGAAATTGAGTTACATAAAATCGACTACTATATTACCTACCTTCAACTCAAAAAATTTTTTCTTACAGATAAATAATGGGTAAAAGAAATGGAAACAAAGCGCGTTTGTTTTTATCTACTAGACGAAAAAAACCGATTATTAGTATCAAACGACAGATTCATGTTGCACCACGTTCGACATCTAGGTAAGTCGAAATATCGCTTTCCTGTCACTCTTACTACTGAACCTTCCTAAGGTTACCTTTACGTACGTAAAGTTTTTTTTCCCGTAAGTTGCTCACATAAGAGAGTTATGGCAAAATTACCAATGGGTATCGTTTACATTGATAATTTTGCCATAACTCTCTTACGTGAGCGACTTACGAGAAAAACCTAAAGATTTATGCTATGAGAGCCGTGTATTATGTAGCATGTATAACGGGAAAATGGGATGGACAAATTTAAATAAATAAATCATTTGCATTTACAGGGATATGGATGTCATCGATACTACTTTTGGAAACTTAACTACATCTTCACTAATGCATGAAACTTCCATGGATGAATCATTTGCTCCAAATATAGACGAAAACGCAAGTTCATCATCATCAACAACGCTTGATGATTTGGTGATAGAACCAGACCATATTGATGAAACCGATAATTTCGAAGGTCGCAGAATTGTGGATATAAAATATTTGTTTTCGGAGATATCAAATATAAAGCACGAACACACCAACTGCACATTTTCCGATTTAAAATTTATGAAGGAACGACGAAATGGTCTTCTAAGCCAGTATGTTTTCGAGTGCAAAATGTGCAAGAAAATAGAATACATTCACTCCGAAGACCCGAAACGGAAAATGTCTATAAATACTGCTGTCGTCGAAGGAGTGATGTGTACAGGAAATGGGTATTCACAATGGAATGAAATTTGTGGGGTTTTAAATATGCCAAATATGGATTGTAAGACTTACACGAACATAGAACAATGTTTAGCGCCAACAATTGAAGAATGTGCCTTAGAAGAAATGATCGCAGCTGGTGAAGAAGAAAAAAGGCTAGCCATTTTAAACGGTGACGTAGACGAGGGTGGCTATCCTTTGGTAACGGTGGTTGCAGATGGCTCCTGGGCAAAGAGGTCGTACAAAAGTGGATTTAGCTCCTCATCTGGCGCAGGGTGCATAGTTGGACTACGAACTAAAAAGGTTTTATTTCTGGGAGTGCGAAACTCATACTGCTGCATATGTGCTAGAGCTACTAAACTACACATAGTTGCTTCTGAGCACAGGTGCTTCATAAACTGGCGTGACAGTGCTAATGCCATGGAAGCCCACATTATAGCAGAAGGGTTCTCGAGAAGCATGGAAATGCATGGATTGAAATTTAACAAACTAGTTGGTGATGGCGACTCCAGCATCATGAAAAAAATAATGCAACAAATGCCATATGGTCCTAACCTTATAGTACAAAAAATAGAGTGCAAAAATCACTTACTCCGCAATTTTTGCAACAAAATGAAAGCACTTGGAAAAAAAACCAACAACGCTAAAGGCTTTGTACCAGTTCATATAAGGAAAAAGGTTGAAGCAAACGTTTTACGCATGAGAAGAGCTGTAGTTGGAGCAATAAATTACAGGAAAGAGCAAGAAAACACAGTACAAAGTGATAAAATAAAAAATTTGAAAATGGACATAAAAAATACCGCAAATCATGTGTTTGGTGATCATAAAAATTGTGCATCGTACTATTGCAAGCCGGAGAAGTATACTGATGATCCAAATTTAGTAAGCGATCTTCGAGATTGTGGAATATGGACTGATATCCAACAATTCTTATTGTCTCTAATAGCAAATGCAGAAAGTCTTATTATTGACGTGACAAATAACACTGTGGAGCAATTCAACAACGTTATTGCCAAATTTATAGGTGGAAAAAGGGTAAATTTTACTACAAGAGGATCTTACCAAGCAAGATGTTTTGGAGCAGTAACTTCGTGGAATAGTGAATTGGCAACCCATTCAAGAATACAAAAGAAAATCCAAGGCCACAGTCCCGGCAAATACACGAAGCACTTTATAGAGAGAAAACGACGTTCGAAGGAGAATAAACAAATGTGTCGAAAAAAAAACTAAAGTATAATGAAAATACGACAGAAAAAAGAAAAAAAGTTACAGGGCCCGATGAAAATTATGGTCAATTGGAATTAGAACCAGATATGCCACCTGAAATATTTGAAACGAAAAAAGAGGAATTTCTCAAAGAATTATCTTCAACCAATAAGGAAGAGCTCGAACCGAATACGGTAGGCCAAAGCAATAACAATCTGTGGGCAATTGAAAGACGTAAGCGGATAACGGCGTCTAACTTTGGAAAAATATATAAGCTTCGGCAAAAAACTTCAGTTACGGGAGTACTAAACTCTTTACTGTACTCACAATTCAAAGGAACTATGGCCACAAATTATGGAAAAGAAAATGAAAGCCTAGCAATAGAGCAATTTTCAAAAAAAACAAGTTTTCAGGTATCCGCTTGTGGGCTATTTATCGATAAAACCAAAAACTTTTTAGCGGCAAGTCCGGATGGCCTTATCGGTGAGGATTCTATAATTGAAATTAAATGCCCTTATAGTATAGCAAATATGTCACCAGAAGAGGGAATTGCACAAAAGATAATTGATTACTGTAAATTGGAAGACCATTCTTTAACATTAAAACGGAATCATAATTACTTCTACCAAGTACAAGGCCAGTTACATATTACTCGTCGTAATTATTGTTATTTTGTTGTGTGGAGTCCAAAAGGTTTGCTGTATGAAAAAATTGAGAGGGACGATGAAATCTGGCAAAAAATCGTTCCACTGTTAGAAAATTTCTACCACCAATGCCTTTTACCAGAAATAATTGACGGTCGCATACCAAGAAATTTACCGGCGAGGGAAAGGTCTGGACCATAAATTGTTTTAATTTCATTGTGTAGATGTTAAACAGTAATTTTTTTTACAATAAAGCGTTTAAAAACAAAAAATATTAGATCATTGAAGAAGATTGAAAATGTCAAGTGATGTAGGAGGTATTCCCAAAAGTGCATTTTTCTGTAATAATATAACGTATTAAAAAAGTTAAATAAAAACTAAACTAGTTATGTGTATGTACCTAATATGTAGCACAATAAACAATATGGTGCAATTAACAATTATTGATCGATTGCAAGACAAAACTATAGCAATTCCAACCCAAAACCTAGACAAATAAGATTTATACGAGCCCAGAACACAGTTGTAGGCGCCATGTTAGGGTCAAAGTACCCGAAAATAGTCGGCATATTTATCAAAGGGATTTAATTATGGTGAGTGGTCGAAATGGCTTTGCCGGTTAGTACCGGACGCGCCAGGATCTGATCCCGAGGAATCCTCAGCCTCAGACCCGCCAAATCGACCAGCACAGCGGTAGAGCAGAGTTCCCCCCTCCCAGAGCGGGGAATTATGTTCTAAGATGTCAGGCATAGGCAGGAATTACCAGGTTTTGTAAATAAAATAAGGTTAATTATAAATGGACTAACCATATAGGTTTATTTAAAATATTGCATGTAATAGTACAGATAGGATAGAACTTACCCCCACAGACCATAACCGAAAACTAAAGCTAAGGTAAACTGACTATTAACGCGATCGTTTAGACGATGAGGGATCTTCCCGGTGACTAAGGTTGGTGCAGCGGCCCACGTCCCACGGTGATGCGCGCTGACTATATTGGTGGCAGGAACCCTCTGGCATCTGCAGCATGAGCAAATAAGGCTACTCCACGTCCCACGGTGAAGTAAGCTGGCTATATTGGTGGCAGGAACCCTCTGGCATCTGCAGCATGAGCAAATAAGGCTACTCCACGTCCCACGGTGAAGTAAGCTGGCGCTGGTTGCAAATGATGAGTCACGCACGTGTATGGTGAATTGATACACCAGGAGATTTCCTGACGGAGATCGGGTAGAACATTATATTGGCCGGAAATCATACTAGCCCACGGTGTTTCTGGGACTAAAGGCAGGGGCGTTTACTGTCCAGATTGAACTTTCCTATTCCTAATCGAAATACAATTCGGCCATGTGTGAACACAACACTTTTTCCGGGAGCGCGACTAGCGGGGTCGAAACCATAACGGGAACTCAAATAAACTTGTAACGGCACTATAATAACCGCCCGAACTTTACGGGAACTTCTTGAATCTATGATTTGGCACCGATGCACTTCATATTCCCCGATTATCTCCAATGCCCCGACTCGACCTCCGGCGGGCGGAAGCCCGCCGGGCAGTGCCACCATCCCATTTCCGCTCCTCTCTGGTGTTGCCAGGATGAAAAACAATAGACAATGCTAAGGTGCCGCCTCATAGACTCCAGTACTAACTTAAAACGACAATTAACCTATGTTATATACATAACAATACATAGATTTCAATATTCATTTGTATAATATGATATTATAATAACATAATCGATTCAACAACATGTGGTAGATGCATGTACCACTGAACATACGCTGTACCAGCATTCCATCAAACGATCAGTGGTGTATGTACTTACCATCACACATTTTCTTGTAAAATATAATTTTTTTGAAAAAAAAATCTAGAACAATATATTTAGTCAAATATAAAAGTTTTTTTTTGGTTCGGTAGTTGTATCTTAAAAAAAGTGTCCTATAAAGGGATAATATTATGTTGAGTACAACCTTCAAAAGTTATTAAAAAATATTTTTATTAATTTTTGTGTTCCATATCCAACTCGGCAATACGGAACGGAATCATCTCGGGGTCTGTCTGTAACAGGTGTTTTTTTTTCAATTTTTTTCCATTAATTTATTTGACGTAAACAAATTAAATTTGTCACAATAACTTTAGTAAATAAGCTCGGTAAGTATTGGCACACTCAAAATAAGTCACCAAACAGAAAAATAATTTTAAAAAAACATCGATAACTCGGGACATGACAACACTAGTGGACTAGTGTATCGATATAATTATTGAGAATGTCACATCACTTCGTTGACTGTATACGTATTCAACAAAACCCTCTCCGCCCCCCCTCACCCCCGAATACTGAGAGAAAGGGACACATGCACCTCAGCCTGATAATACCTAAATAAAATTGTCAAAATCGAGGTTTTGTAGTCCTCATTTTTCTACTCCAAAACTGAACCAATTTCCAAGATTTTTTTTACCAAATGTATTGGAAGAAAACATTCTATGTCTGTACCTTTTGCTTTTTTTAAAAATACATCGTCTAATTTGTATACTGAACGTTTGTTGATGGCGTTAAAAAAAGGCAATTTTAACAATTTTTGAAGGGTTATAACTCCTATAAAAAGTAACTTATCAAAAAAATCAAAACGTACCGACACGCTTGCGGTCAATATTCATATTATGTAAAAAAAATATTTTCTCTAGTGTCAAAATTCAGAGAGGGAAATGAGGAATACGTTTGTATGGAAAAAACACCACCCGGTTTCCTCTTAAGAGGCCGCTATCCGAATTTCCACCAATTTCTTGCAATCCTCCCTTAAAAATTTGAAGTTTCTAAGCTCTTAAAAAAATATGTTATTTTTGAAGATAATATCTATACATTCCCCACGCCGAAATGCAAATTATATGAAATTCCCTCGATAGAAAATAATTGCAAAGTATGCTCCAAATTTTTTTTATTTTCAAATCTGTTTCCGTTATTTTACAAATTATATGTATGAAAAAATTCACAGTGTTTCATTAAATACTGTTTTAGACAGCCCCCAAGAGACTTTTGCTCTATTTTAAACGAGTCATGTTTTATTAAAGATTTTCGCAATTTTTGCATAGATTTTGGCGCTGTGAATTTTAGCGCTCTCCTCTAACCTTCGTAATTTCGTATCTCTCCATCTTCTTCTTTTTGGGGCCGGTAACGGAGCCTTAAGCCCTCGGGTTAATTTGTTCACGGAACAACCCAAACCGGCCTCGTAGAAGTCATTGTGTCTCCCTTACTATCATGCTTAAAAATATGATCTAAACAGTGTTAAAAAGAGAAAACACCACGCTTAATGTGCGAGCACCACGTTTACTTTTTTTTTACGATGCGCTACGAACACAAACACTTACAAAATAGTATGACGGATACTCAAGCGGTGCGTATGCTATGCACACAAAACTCAAGTCACTTGCAAGTATCTCAGTGTACGAATGGCCTACTTGGAATTCCAAAACAACAATCGGTAAATTTTGGATAGGGCCTGACACGCTTATTACGAATAATTTTTAGAAAAAAACTTTATATTCGCCTTAATTACTATAAAAGGAAACTTTTTGCATTTCGGGCGGCGGAAAATTATGCATTTTAATTTTCAATTGAAATGCAAAAAGTTTCCTTTGTAGTAATTAACCACTCGGAACATTAGAGCGTCAAAAGACGCAAATATAATAATAGCGGTTAAGACATTAGAGCGTCTTTTGACGTCAACGTGTGAGATTTTACAAAAATTGATTTATTTCCATCACTAGTACACGGATTACCATGAAATAAAAATCGGAATATCGATAATGAAGAACACTAAGCGTCTGTATTCAAAAATATATATGGAACATAGAGATTAATTATCTGAGCCGAATGGAACCTCCATCTTGTTTGATTGTCATTTGTTCAAGACATTGTTAGTTTTTTATTAAAATATTTTTGTATGAAATGGTAAAAAAGTGAGGTGACAAAATTGTTTATTATACATTTATACGATAGAATAAGTGGTTTTTTTTTTACATAATCTGTGATTTTAATACCGTTTTCACATAAAACATCACGTGGGTCATTTTTACAATTTTTTAATGTGTGCATTCTAAATTTTAATATTTACAAATGTTATTATTTATTTGTAATAATGCAATTTGAAAGTTTATTTCATAACCTTTCCAAAACAGTTTTTAGAATGAGACTATGTTTCCCAAAACGTGATTTATGAAGCTTTTAATAAAAATCGTAAATAACAAAAATATTATCACGTTTTGAGAGTTTTCTAAGGGACACATAATAAACAAAAGACTATTTCTGAGAGGTTAAGGCGAGTATAAAGTTTTTTTCAAAAAATTATTCGTAATAAGCGTGTCAGGCCCTATCCAAAAATTACCCAACAATCGTTCTAAGAAGTTGTGACTGTGTTTACGGTAAAATTTTGTACACAAGACATTTTTTTGATTACTGATAGGTAATTCTTCGGAACAAACGTCAACGGTTAATACGGAATATTTATTTCATAACAATCAATCATAATTACACAAACCCGCTAGGATAAACCCTGCCTTGCCCTCAAACCATTCAAAACCTGGGATGTTTTTTAAAATTATGATGACATGAAGCTAAAGGTTTTATCAAAAAAAAGTGCGTATTAACCGTTGACGTTTGTTCCGCATATTTACCAACTGATAAAAATGTGATTTTTATGATATAATATTACAAGTTCATTAATTTATGACCAATTTTAATTGATTACAAAAAAAACGTTCTAGGTTAGGACATAATAACATCTTTAAACTTTGCGTATTTAATATAAATTTACGAATGGCGGACTAACCTGAACATAATCCCCGACAGTCTTGAAGCCGGGGAGAAATTCTTCAGCCTCCTCGTTCGAATTACTTCCATTTGTGTCCATTTTATTATTTACATTTTCCATGACAGCGTGCGGGTGACAGATGAACTGGATGAACATAAAATTATATACAAAATTTGTTTTGTTTAGTTTTCTATAATTTCTATGGTCAACGTCGGGGTTGCCGAGGCTGTGTTTAAAAACCCCCAAATTGGGAAGAACGAAATATCAAATACCCCACAAATTCCCCAAAAGTTCCTCATTATAATAGAGAAGTTCAGTCCAATTTGTTTTATGAATAATGACCTTCTAACTTTAATAACTGCATTTTTTTTTTTAGATTTAATTTACGCGTTGATTGGTCTATTTATGGTGTATGGCGCAATGGCGTCTATGGCGACGGCGAGATCATGTTGGCAGTTTTATTTTTTTGAAGATAATTTTCGTTTAAATGATCAATTCACTGAGATATTAGTGTAATTCAGCATAAGTAACAATGCTGCGTTACTTTTTTTTCAGTTTTAATCCTTTAAATAGTGTTTTGTTGGTGATTTATTTTCGTTGTACGATAGGTTTAAGGTTACGTCTGAAAAAAATTTTAATGACTTTTCCGCGTGAATTTAATAAAACTTCCATAAAAGTAATATTATTTAATAATGTAAAAGACTAATGCATGTGTAAATAAATACAAAATACAGAAATCAACGCATTAACAATGAATCCAAGATGTCATATTTTTCAGTTATTTTTTCGGAATCATTATAATATTTTTTTATCCCTTTTAATTGTATGAACGAGATAAAAAGTGAAGTTACAGTTTTATTCCAAATTCATAAAATAAGAGGACTGTATTTTTTAAATTTTGAATTTTCCTAAATTTTTCGACTATTTAATAGATTATGTTTACAGTCAGCTGTTTTTTTTTTTCATTTTGAAACTTAAAATACTGCAATTTTCAAAAACGATCGTATATGTCAGATACAAAAATCTAAAAGGCAATTCTATTTAGTTTCTATAAAGGTATATGCTTTTACGACATATTCAAAAATAAGAAATATATAGAACATTCGTTTGTGTCATACCTAAATTCCCATACAAATGACATACAGTGATTACCATCGTGACGTCACTACAGAGCATTACACAGCATACCAACTTGACGCTGTGTTTTAACGAGAATATTAAAAATGCACTCTTCAATATTTTTTTAAAAACTGTACGTTTAATATTATTAAATAAAACTTATATATTCAGAATCAGCGTTTATTGGTCTATATGAACATATGTTTTTAAAGCCATAATATTTTTCACTAGAGTTCCTTGTGCCTCCAAAATATAACAAAATTTTATCGAAATAAGCATTTTTTTTATTGGTTTATTTTATTTTGTCAACATATTATAACATACACGATATAAGATTCAAAAATGCAATAACCAATGTTCATATGGTGCAAATACAATAACAAGTAATGACTAATAAATGACAAAATTAAAATATGTATTATTAAATATGGTGCGCACAAAAAATTATATTGTTTGTAGATATAATATTTAACCCTTTTAATGGCAGGAGACCATATTTGTCCCAACGCACATAGGTCTCGTATAAAATGCTGTAACTCCCTTACTATCATAGTGAGAAATAAGTTCTGAACGGTGTTAGAAAGAGAAAACAACATTAAAAAAAATTGAAATTTCGGGAATTTTTTATAAATTATTTTTACATAGAGCGATAAAAAAGTGAGATTACAGTATGTGTGTGTTATACGTTTGTATTATAAAATATGAATGTGTTTTTATTATCTTTAGTTAGAAAAAACGTAAGGTGAGGCATTTTTAAACTTTTTTAAGTTTGTATGCAGAAATTTTATAATTTAAAAAAATAAATGTTTATTTCGAATTATATGATTTGAAAGCGTATTTCATCACCTTTCAAAAACAGTTTTTAGTTTTTGAATGTGCTCAGAAATATTCCAAATATTTGTATTTTATTTTAAAGCGAAAATATTTTGACCATCTGAAAAAAATGCCAAATTTTTGAAGGGTTAAAAAAGGCAATGAAATCATATGTACAGTATGCCAGGTATGGCTAGAAGAAAATAAATTTTGAAAAGACAAGTCAATTATTGAGACAAAAAAGAGTAAAGTTAAAGAAATTAAGATGAAAAAATATATTTTAGTGTTTTAAAACATAGTTTTAACCAATTTAAAGGGTATACATTTCGTCCATTGATATTGAAACCAATAATTTCAAAAAGGAATTTAAGGTATTTGGTTAGCAATTTGCATTATTATAAGACTTTATCAACAAATTGAATGCCATGTTTTTTTTCTTTAAAATTTTGTTTGAAGGATTAAACTACAAACGTCTTCCTTTTTTCTTAATCCTTTCTCGAGTAGCCATCAATGCTACCACAGTATCTGTACGAAGGCCGATTTCTTTTTTCCGTTTTCAATTTTTTGAGCACACTGAATTTCCTCTCAACGGAAGAATTAGAAAATGGTAACACAAGCAATAATGCTACGGGCACACTTGCTCATTTGAAGCCAAAGAGCATGCTACCTAGTAGCATGTGTGTCAGTGACATTGCTAGTAATGAACATGCTCATGTGAAGCCGAATGAGCTTGCTCACAAATCAACAGACGTTTGATTAATGAGCATGCTCATTGGATTATCGGATGGAAGGGGAAGCCTTGTAGCATGTGTGAACAGACTAGCTTATGAGCATGCTCATTTCAATCCGATCTCAGTTCGCGCCTGCGCATTCTTAGCGAAAATGTCAAAATAGCCCACTGGGGTGACGAAAAAACCTCGTGTTTCGTGCAATGACATTACATTAATACTGGACGCGGGGTAGAAATCTCAAAATGGGAAGCCAAACACAATACGATTGTAGCTGTCTCTATTTCTAGTACTTTAGTACTAAACTGCTACGCATCGAGTAAGGTCGTGTCTTACCACTAAGCAGGGGGGTATAACTCCGTCAGTTTTTGTAACCCGGTCACGTGATCATGACGACGTCATAGTAATGACTACCAGTAGGAATCTTACAATTTCCATAGAAAAACTTTTGAGAACTGAGTGGTATATACCATATACGGTGGGATATCTATGGTATTATATGTCAAATAGCACGTTGGCCGAAACAATCCGAACGTTCAAAACAACGAAATATTTTGAAAAAATGCTTCCTAAATATCGTTTCAGTGTCGAAGGCTGTGAGGATAGTGTTTCAGTTCGACACAGAGTACCTAACTGCGAAAATAATGAGAGTCGTTATGGGAATGGGCGTTGAGAATCGGCAGATCTGACTATTGCTTATCCGATTTTGGGAAGTTGTGGTTATGTTTGGTTCCCATTTCACTAATAACTGCAAAAATTCCAATGGCACGTTAAAAAATGACGCTTTTGCCGACCCTTAATCTTCATGGAATCGGAACACATCGGGGTTTACCTAAAGAAAACGTAAACGATCGTAGGATACCAAAATACAGGTGCGAATCTTTTGTTTGTTCAGTGTTCCTAATATACTTTGTAACTTCTCCCTAACTTCACCTAAAAATTGTATCTATTTTCATTTTTAGACTATCCATATTCTACCTGGAGTGTCCAGCACGAATGGTGCCGTCCAAGACCACAATTACAGTTTAAAAGGTATAAAGTCTTCTCTATACTCTATATGGCATCAACCTATTTTATTCATAGAGATAGATGCTGATTCACTGAGTCTTTCTTATTATAAAGATATTCAATACATTTATTATTTCTTCAAACACAGCAATTCCATTATTATTAAGATATTTAATATGACAGGCGCGTATCCGAGACGCGTGGTCGTTGTTCTTAATTTATTTTCTCTTTTATACTCTGCAGTGGTAGGATATAGTTCATAGGATGAGGCTGGGTAATGTAATGAATTTTTTTTTGTTTCAGAACCAAATGTGTTCTACCTGGGCCGAGTACCGTGCGTTTTGCTGCCAAAAAAGTAGTGGAAGATTATACAGGTATACATCTGGATTTATATTTCATTAAAGGAGATAATATTATATGTTTTGCTTGCGAACTTTGGTTAATGTGATGAATATGTTTATTTCAGAACCAAACGTGTTCCCTGGGCTGAGCAGCGTACCGTGTGTGAATTGCACTCTGTTATTACATTGTCTTCAGACCTCTGCAGCCATACTCGGTCAACCATCGCCTTAGCCGCAGTAAGACGCATAGATTCATACATCCATCACTCTTGAGCATATTGACCCCCAGATTCCTAACTACCCCTCTGTACATTTTTCCTTCTCAAAACTTCCTCCCTTTCCTTTTCCTAAAAAGACTCCACACCGCATCCCTAAAGATGACAGGCCCCGAGAGAATTTTTTCCTCAAGGCCTCCCATGTGGGCTAAAAATCTATCCAAACACTTCCTTTTTTATTATTATTACTCATATTTTCATTAATTATGATTAAGTTCCTTCTAAATGTGTTTGCACATGATTGTATTTCCGTTTTTTTGTGTTATTCTGTATAAAGCAATAAAATACTACATGCAATTATGAGTTTTTCATTTTATTTTTAAAATAATTTTTAGGCTAATGATTTGGGTAGGTACTGATATTGTCCAAGGTGGTATCTTTTTTTTTTTTTTTTACTTTCCTCTATCCTTGTCGATGGTCCGTGACGTCATAATCGCGGAATGAGCATTATTTATGGTCAAATAGTGTTGACACCCGTTCCATACAAAAAGCCCGAAGATATCGATCTAGGTATTAGTTCATTTATGCCACTAAGTAAATTGTATTGCAAAGCACCAAAATGCGCTCCTGTGTGATGAGAAAATGCTTCAATTACACGGCAAATAGTCGAAAAGGAGACAGCGAACATTGCATCACAAAGTGACATAAGCATAACAAGGACAACCTACTAACAGTAGGTCGGTTCACACAGCGTCCCGCATTTGTTTTATTCCATTGGGAAAGATGGGGTAAAACGTACAAAGGGTAAAGCGTTCATTAATTTAATAATGTCGTTGATGAAAATTGTAAATAGTAACGGTCCTAGGTGTTATAGGTGTATAGATTTGTATAATCATTTAAACCTATAACCTGTACTGTATAATAAAATATGTACTTAACAATACTCCTATAATAGTACCAATATTGTATTACTAATGATAACTCATATAATAAATATAAAAATATTTGCCCGTGTGTCTCGTTTTACCCGCCTTTACCTTCCCTGTCCATTGGGTAATCGAGTGAGAGTATCTTGTTATCTCAGTCACACCCATAGGTCACAATCAGTATTCGGCGAAAAAATTAATAAGCCGCCTGACCATATATCTATCACATTCACATACTTACATTCTTTGATTGTCTATCTTTATCACCCATGAATAAACTTTTGAATTTAGAAATAATACTGAAAATCGCTGAAAACAAAAGAGTGTTGCTTGCTTTCCACATTATATTGTGAGTATGTGAGACTATAACGAGTCTATTTATAATATATAACGTCATTGGTTTCGTGATTTATTATGGCAATCACGAATATACTTCGAACACAAGGTCACTTAAATACCCACAATAGATTTCCAAATTTCGCAAAAGCTCCTTTACCTCCAAAATGAAACCACATTCTATGGAAATTAAGATTTATTTCTTAATATTTAGTCATTTTCGGATTTGTTCACATCTTGGACCCAAATCAAACGTCATAATCATATTGCAGCACAAACTTCAGATACCTATAAATTTAGCCATAGTAGACTTTCTAACCCTGTTAAATGCTGATAACATGTACAAAGAATCTCCGACAGCTAGGTATCTCAATGTAATTTCCAATTTTACTTTAGCCCGAATAGCATTCCGCATTTGAGTATCTCGCTTTTGTATGACACTTTCAATTTTAGAGAGTAGCTTGCCAAATTTCTGCAGAAGCATTCGTAAATGATTTTTATATCCGTTGACATCTTCTTCTCGCATTTCTACTAACAAATGATTGCTTGTTCCAAGTTTGCTCTTCTCGTGATCCAATTACGAAACCAAATCGATATTTTTATTTTTGCCATAAGTTTCTTCAGTAAATGCGTTGCAAGCAATAAGATTACTTTATTGACTTCTGTGCGGACGGAACTGACTCTATTATGTCCTTGTAACTGTATAACCGTTGACGTTTTGGACTCAAATCAACAGTTTTGTTTTCTTTCATCAAAAGATTCTTAAATAATTAATAATTGCGTTCCAAGCAATAAGATTACTTTGTTTAGTTCTGGGAGAACGGAACTGACATCTGACGATGACGTTTATTATTTGACATGAGCATGCTCATTAAGATGAAGCTATACGTGAAATCACTATTTAGATTAATCTTTACAACGAATCGGTTTACAGTACGAATATAAAAAAAATGCTACGGATAAATTGAAGCTTTAACTACCTTTTCTACGTAACAGAATAACAATAAAATTATTATTTACGTAACAAAAAAAATAAGCGTAAACCACTAAAAAAAAGTTTTTTCATGACTTTACTATGAAGTAATTTAAGTAACAATTTTTAAAAAATACCCCTTTATGGCTAAGACTATTTTTGACGTTTTCTACGTTCTAACTTTTTTTCGTTCTTATAAAATTATGCACAAAAAAAATAAAAACCGCTTTGGCGCTTACGTCAAATTTTTAGAACCGTACTAATTCATACGATCTGCGGCCAACGCTTGTATTCCACCATAATGCCGCGAGCCGTGGCCAGAAACGGACGTGGGATCTGTGCCCGTGTTTTCGAAGTTTTTTACTTGCAATATACGTAGCGGATTCGTTGTTACAGCGAGCATTTTTGTTTCTCAAACAGCGTGAGCTCAAAATGAGTCAGCATCAACTATTCCTGATTTCAACTCTTTTGATGTTCAGAATGTTATATCATTTGAGAAATTTTAGGTTGACGAATATAATGCTTAAATTCATTATCGGTAGGATTAATATTTTAAAAGAATATTTTTTAAATATATGTAGCTGTGAGCTGTTCCTTGAAAATGTCTAATACTGACAAACCCCATTTGCTTGCCGGGGTTTGAACCCGCGATATATATTATATTTGTTTTAATTATGCTCTTTTAGGATAAATTCAGAATAGGTAGAAATAAATTATTTATTTTCACCGTTTTTTTAAGTGTGTGTATCCATAAATTGATGTATCTAATGTACAATATTTTTAAACCAAGCTGTGAGTTGTTCCGTCATCATTTCTAATACTGAGATTGGTTTGTTGATTTATTTGCAAAAATTTTAGTTGTAAATGAATTTTACAAAAATTTAAAATGCGGAAATTTGATAAAAGTATATGTAAATTTGATAAAAGTATATATTCCTAGTTTTGTAAAAGAATATATACTTTTATCAAATTTCCGCATTTTGTATTAGTTACATTTTGTTAATATATATATACATATTATATTTCACTTAATCAAGTTTCTTTTTATTAATATATGAAGCTGGGAGCTGTTCCTTGATAATGTCTAATACTAAGATTTGTTTGCCGGGGTTTGAACCCGCGATATATATTGTATTTGTTTTAATTATGCTCTTTTAGGATAAATTCAGCATAGGTAGATGCAAGTTATTTGTTTTCACCGTTTTTTTTAAGTGTGTGTATCCATAAATTGATGTATCTAATGTACAATATTTTTAAACCTAGTGAGTTGTTCCGTCATAATTTCTAATACTGAAATTGGTTTGTTGATTTGTTTCCAAAAGTTTTATTTGTAAATTAATTTTACAAAAATTTTAAATGCGGAAATTTGAAGTGTATGTAAATTTGATAAAAGTACATATACCTAATTTTGTAAAAGTATACATTTGTATATATTTATTACATTTCACTTAATCAAGTTTCTTTTTATTAATACATGTAGCTGGGAACTGTTCCTTGATAATGTCTAATACTAAGACCCGCAATCTCCGGATCGCTAGCTGGCAGCCTTTCCCCTCTACCATGGAGACCGTCGAAATTTTACTTTTTATTTTAAAATATTATATTGCATTCGTTTTAATTATGCTCTTTTAGGATAAATTCAGCATATGTAGATGCAAGTTATTTATTTTCACATAAAGTTTTTTTTAAGTGTATGTTTCAATAAACTGATGTATCTAATGTAGAATATTTTTAAACCTAGCTGTGAGTTGTTCCGTCATCATTTCTAATACTGAGATTGGTTTATTGATTTGTTTCCAAAAAAATTATTTTCGTAAATGAATTTTACAAAAATTTTAGATGTGGAAATTTGAGTATATGTAATTTGGGTATTTTGAAAGTGTATGTAAATTTGATAAAAGTACATACCTATACCTAGTTTTATAAAAGTACGTATTAGTTACATTTTGTTAACATATATATTTATTATATTTAACTTGAATCAAGTTTCTTTTTATTAATATTTATATGTATTTAAAATAATATGTATTAATAATTCACTTTCATAAAATTTTTTATATTGTAAATAAATAAAATCAATTCAAATTTTATAAACATTTACTTTTATTAGCATTCCCCATAGTTTGAGGATTCTCGATAATATCGACAACGCTCACGTCGCGGCCGCTGCTGGTAAAATAGAATTGACGGTATTCATCCACCGGGTAACAAGGTATGTATAGAAACATCGGCGAACGGAGATCTCGCTGGGCGCTTCTTACGTATTGCAAGCACCACGTCATAGCAACAGTATTTATTTCAAATTACTTGCCTCGTGCAAATCAGACCAAAATATGACGGTTCACGGCGCTCGGTTTTAGATTTAATAAAACACAAGAATCGAAATATTTCTGGCGTTTATATTCCTCTTAACCTCAAGGAGACGGCCAACTACAATTGTAGTGGAAGAAAAATTCTCCCACAGAACGCCGCACTACAAGTGTAGTTTTGAGCATTTGTCATGTTCATCGCCAAATATTTAGTAAATTTATCAGTAAAACGTCGAAGTAAAAAATCTGTTGCGTAAAGTTGTTTATTTTCTACCACATCCTTATAACAGATTCTCCTTTTTACTTTTAGTTTTTTTTTTAACAGAACTTTTAGTAAGTTGTATCTCTTCTCACATGATTCATTTCTTTCAGCGCACGCATACAGTCTTAGTTGTCACTTCGCCATGTGAGTGCCGAGTTGCTGGCCGCTCAGCTATATACTGTTTATTGTTATATTAGGGTGTCCGTTTTTTTATTACTCTTGGAGTGTTTTTGTGCAATTATTTACTTTTATGAAGTGTTTCGTTCGAGTTTATTATTATATTGTGCGTAATATTTGTGAATTCAATATTATTTTATTGTTTTGCCTATTTGATTGTCTGTTGAAAATAAATACTTAGATTAGCTTTTTAATCCGTAAAAATGAATGAAGAAACCATTGAAAACTTTGTGCTGGATTGCGATTCAGATTTTTCGATGAGTGATGATGAAGATTATATACCTGAAAATTTGAAGAGTTTGGAGGAATCTTCAGAAAATGATGGAGATGATGAAATTGAAGATTTTGAACACTTGGACGAAGATCCCTTCAATAATATAAGTTTTACAAATTTCTCTACAACATGGGGATGTGGCAATAACTTCCAGCCAGATGTACATACTTTCAATCAGCAATCAGGATTAAGAGATTGTGAACTTAACCAAGAGAGTTGTGAGGCTGATTATTTTGAGCTTTTTTTAAATTCAAATGTCGTGAGCAGTGTTGTAATCGAAACAAACCGATATTTTGATACCGTAAAATCTCAAAAAACATTTGCTCCAATTTCTAAATTGCACAAATGGAAAAATGTTACTGTTGATGAAATGTACGTTTTCATTGCCTTGACAATGCTTATGGCGCGAAGTAAAAAAGGCAAAATTCATCAATATTGGTCGGTAGACAGGTTAATTTCATCACCGATATTTGGAGAAACAATGCCAAGAGATCGATATTTATCTATCCTAGGCATGCTCCATTTTTCAGACAACGAAAAACAACAGAAAGGTGACACTACACATAAGGTTAGAGATTTTGTGGATTTGGTATGCAGTCAATTCAAAAAATATTTTTACCCTTATGAAAATTTGTGCATTGACGAGTCTTTGGTTTTATTCAAAGGCAGATTGTGCATAAAGCAGTACCTTCCGGCGAAAAGGCACAAATTCGGCATAAAACTTTTTGTGATTTGTGACTGTAAAACTGGGTTCGTTTTACAATTTGTTATTTATTGCGGTGCTAAATCTAACATAGAAATACCAAATATGGCAGAAAACATATCCGGGCAACTACTGACTTCTGGGAATGTAACCGACGTGTTCACACCCTCGAAACATTTTTCATCAAAGCTCATCGCTTGGCCGGTCCTCTACAGTTTTGTGATCATTTTTGGGAATCGGGAAAAAATGGCCTGCCCTCACAATACTGGAGTACCGTGCCGCCGGCGACGCTTTGATGGAAAATATTTGTTCTAATTAGAAAATGTCATTTTTATCAATTACTTATTATTTTCTTATTGGTTTTCAAATATTTAAGTTTTTTTATTTCTTATGTACATCTCCCCGGTGCGATCAATAAATAATACTTTGAAAAATCGCTACTGGGGAGGTTGTAAACTCATTTTAAATATGTTTTATTTTTGTACTTATTTTTAAATGTTTATGTCTTAATTTTTATACACACGGGCCTTGTAGGACAAATGAAATAATCAGTTTTCATTTGAAATCCTACAAGGTCTCGAGTAAAGCCAAGATTTATCTCATAACATATTGGGAGGCAAAAATAAAGTCATTTTTGCCTACCAAAAAACACTTAGAAAAATTCGAAGGTGTAAATTTTATATTTTTTCAAATAACAAAACCTGCGGGCCTTGTAGGACAATGAAATAATCAGTTTTCATTCTTGATCCTACAAGGCCTCCAGTCAAACCGAGACTTTGCTCTCAAAATACTTAGAGCCAAAATTAGAGCTCAATTTGCCATGTCAAAAAGACTTAGAAAATTTCGGTCATGACATTTTTACATTTTTACCTCTACAAAATTCTAGGGTCCCTGTGAGATGGTGAAATAAACAGATTTCGTAAACTTATCTCACAGGGAACCTAGGAAAAATAATTATAACTTGATAAATCATAAAACATTTCCTTAAAAATCAAAAATTCTTAAAATCACGGTAAATTCACCAAACTAAAATTCTTGTCATAAATCTTGGCTTTATTTATATGTTTTTTCTATTTTTTATATATTTTGATTGTTAATTAAGGCTACAAAATCCGTAAAAGTTGCCAAATTTAAGCGAGCACTTTTACGGATTAAGCCGGCAAAATAGATACTAAGCAGTTTCTTGCCCCTTATAAAGGAAAGTGCCTGGGTTCCGTTTTCCCCCTCCACTTTCCATGAGCCACCTACCGATTGGTATAAATACGACAAATTTTTCAATAATAAATCAGTTCAACGTTTTCCTTAAATCTTCGTGTTTTACTCCTTCCTCTGGAAGAAACCTCTCTCCGACCTGCCTCCTGCTGAAGCTCTGCCTGAACAACAAGTCTGGTGCCTACCTCCTCAAGACCAGCCGGCCCAACTTCTGGACACCGCAAGGCGCCAGGCTCAGGCAGAGAACAAGGACATCCAGGGCTACCACTCACCAGATCGCACCGGGGAGATGTACATAAGAAATAAAAAAACTTAAATATTTGAAAACCAATAAGAAAATAATAAGTAATTGATAAAAATGACATTTTCTAATTAGAACAAATATTTTCCATCAAAGCGTCGCCGGCGGCACGGTACTCCAGTATTGTGAGGGCAGGCCATTTTTTCCCGATTCCCAAAAATGATCACAAAACTGTAGAGGACCGGAGTGTCATACTTCCTGGGGCCAGGGTGATACTGAAGCCACGTAGGGTCCAGTGTTATACTTCTGGTCTCCAGAAATATGTCCCTCCCGGGGGGGGACAAGTGTTAAGCAGGCCCCCCGGGGGCAATATGCCTCGGCTTGGAAGGCTCAGCTCAGGGTCGTAGGGCTCCTCCGAGGCTGTCGATGGTTGACTCCAATGAAACAAGGTTTGGGCACAATTCAAATGTATTCAATAATGCAAGGGTGAACAGTACAGGCAACCAGGTAAGCTGTTTAAGGCCTAGCATAAGAGAGAGTGAGAGAGGCACTAGTAATGCTACTGAATTTAGGCTCGGAAATACTATAAGAGGGTTTAAAATCTCACGTGGCGTCGTACGGATGCAGGCAGCTTCCTACGAAGTGGAGAGATCTAGAGCAAAGCTCATAGATCGGGTGCAGGAACGGGGCGGCTCGGGGTGCGTGGGCGGCTTCTCGGCGTCATGGTGGGCGGATTCGGTCAGCTTACCGAACCGGTGGGTGATAACGGTGAATTAAGCGGCTATCGGCAATGTAGGCGGATTAAAAGCCGGGCGGCCAGGGCTGCCATGGTATAAAGTAGGCGGCAGTAGGATTATACAGGCGTCTGTGGTGATAGCGCCATACTTGAATCGTAAGTGAAGACTTAATTAGCCGCGTCAAAGGGTGGCATACTGCCCGACAGTACGTAGTAGTGCGTACGACCGCTCGCGCCGTTGTCTGAAATATGTCTCTTCCTTTGGCGATCGGTGGCTGGATCTCTCTGCCCGTGATGAGCGAGACGGAAGACTCGAACGCGTGCCCTATAAGGTAATGTCTTCTGCCATTGGCTGGATTTCGCGCCGTGTGGCCATATATGGTAATGTCTTCTGCCAGCCTGAGAGGGACAGCAATAATCGTACGATGCTGAACATGTACTGAGCACGTGAACACGGCTGCCTGCCGCTTGTATAGTCCGTTCGTAGGATTTATGGGCAACTCATAACACTACCCTCCTCCCCCTGAAAAATGAAGGGAAAAGGCAGCGAGGCTGATGCAGGGGACCACGACCTTCCATACAGCATGTGATGCGATGATTGCCACAATGTGAGGTACAGAGCTACCTCTTCACCAGGATTTAAACACTCCCTACCTAAGAGCCAACAAAATTTTAACTACCTGTGAGCCAAGCTAAAAAAAACTAGCAATAACTGAACAAAGGTTGCCAACTCTCTCAAGAAATTAAAAAAATGTGACGTACCTAGTGCGATACAAGACACGCTAACGAAGGTGCATGAAGAAATAAAGAAAACATGACCCTTACGAGAAGGATTTCTACCATGTAAAAATCTTAAAATTAGACAAAAAATTTCCAACCCTATTCCTGTTATGGAATATTGTACGCTGACCAATGTCATGAAATGATCGAAACCAACTCATATTCGCGTCTTACAATAGAATTCTTAAAATTATACAACTTTGTTTTTATACACTTTATTCCTGTTATGGAATATTGTACGCTGACCAATGTCATGAAATGATCGAAATCACTCATATTCGCGTCTTACAATGGAATTCTTAAAATTATACAACTTTGTTTTTATACACTTTATTCCTGTTATGGAATATTGTACGCTGACCAATGTCATGAAATGATCGAAATCACTCATATTCGCGTCTTACAATAGAATTCTTAAAATTATACAACTTTGTTTTTATACACTTTATGCTATTTTCACAATTCAATTTTAACCCAAATGTTAGTTTCCCGCACTCTCAGCTTGTCATGGTTTGTCTGGTTTGCATTTAATTATCAGGCATAAACGACCATCCTCTCATGTTCGCATATAATTGTAAGGTAATGCTACAAAACCTATCATGAATATTAATTTTCAGGCATAATATGAATCCTCTCATGTTTTCTCGACTCACCCTCGGTGACCCGTACAGCGCTGTACTTGGTATACTAGAAATATACCCTTGCCGCAACGACATAGACAACCGGATAGATCCCTTGGAATCCTCACGGTGAACTTGCGTTCGACGAAACCACATAGGACACCCTCTAGGTGTTCCCACCAAAATAACCAGACGAACCGTAATGACCATAAGTGCAATTACATTATTCTCTAATAAGAACAATACGACCCGAATGACATAACTTTATGACATTACCGAGCTAATTTACTCAACTGGGTGCATACTTTTAAATCTTCTTACTACGAGAAGTACTACTCCTTATTTGAATACAGTGATATAGCAAGTTACAAAACACCGTACAATTGCGTCCTGATATGGCAAGGACTTTACACGCTGGCTTACCATATTGATACCGAAGTAATCAATTACGTGTTTACAAAATATTTATATAGTAATTTAATTAATTACATTTATCATAATTAAAACACTTGAATATACATTTGTTTACCCACCAAAAACTCTATGTGTGTATACAATTTTGTTAAATAACTTTCAATTCGAGTTTGTTTCAACTCAACTTAAACTCTCAGGGTTTGACTACGTAAGGAGAGAAGAAAAAAAAAAATTAAAATAAATAACAACAACGCCACGTATTTTTACACAAAAAATACGAAAATTTAATACTACCGACAATGTTATTAGAAGAGGAAAAATTTTTTTTAATTGAGTAACGAATTTCTTCCTAACACCGGAATCATATATACTTTCATTGTTCGGAAATTCGCGTTTCCAACAATCCTTCTTGCTCTAATTCTAAGGAGTTTAGCCATCCTATCACGCTTTGGATTATAGCTAACAGCCGAATGACACATTAGGTCGATACCCAAGTTCCATCCTATCGGACTTGTAACAGCTCTATAATACCACACAACGAGTAACCGTTGTTATATGATCGCGGAAGAAGGTTAAAATTCGATACCACCACAACCTATGTGAACCGAATAGTGTTGTCTATTGGGCCTATTCTGATAACAAAAATGTGGTAATATAATTATTACATTGCCTTTTCATCGTGAATTCACTCCAACATATGCTAGAATTGAAACATACCCCGTTAAGGAGTGGGTAACTACCCGATTGTGAACGTTTTACCGCCCCAATTTCTCCTATATCGCAACGTGTGAGATGTCCAATACTATAACGATTTAACCTACATGTGAGAATAATTCGACAATGAAAGAGATTGAAAAACCCGAAAAAAAAAAAAGGACAAAAAATAAAAAATTTTTTAATTGAAATGATATTTTCATTTATACATGACCTTATATTAATATATACACAAGGTTATTTACAACCATAAGGTTCCTAAGTTTCTTACTACCCAATGACCTATCCCAGTATGATGAGAGCTAGGCGCCTTTATACCTACCACTTGTACAAGAATTTTCTTATGCCGTCTCTTGCCAACGAAAAGAAAAGAATATGCTTGCATATTCTTTCATTGCATCTAAAATTAAGTACTTTCTAGAATGCAAATTGTTCCACGAAAATAGAAATTAGGTCTCTACTTCGGTCCCGGGCAGGATACTGAATACCTAACGCAGTTTTTTCTAATGAAAAACCTAGCCTAATTTAGGGTTCCTTGAACTACGCCCTCAATCAGTGTATCGTGTCGTGTTTCTTAGACGAATTTATATACTTATGTAACCATATTCATATATAAATTTAAAAAAAAAATTTTTTTTTAAAAAAGAAACAACCTAAGTGGCTACGCACTAGGATGGAAAAGTAATAAATTATTACTACCAATAATAGTTATTACAATAAATGAACTAAATATCGCATCAGTAATTTCACTAGTGTAAGGTGAGTTACCTCTTTTTTTTTTTTATAATAATAATAACACAAGTCTTCACGTGCAGACATACCGGCGTCCCAGATTGTCAACACTTGTGATGACGATCCATTAAGAAGGGAATTGTATACTTCTCTAATAACAAAAGTTAAGTTATATGCGTTATAACCTCGTACTAACAACTAGGATTTATGACGTCCTTGGGTTATATATACAGGACAATACAATACATGTACCTCGTGAATAAATTTACAATTTTTTTTTATTAAGGTCATCCAATGATGGACAATAATGCTGACTAAGTCATGTAATCAATGAAACTGATACATATTCGCATTTTACAACCTTATGTAGAGGACAATACAATACATGCACCTCGTGTTTAAATTTACTGTGTTATTATAATTTGTAACCAATTTTTTATCCTACTGATGAACTAATTTCCATACTCTGTTCTGTTTTTCTGTTTACCTCTCCGTGTAATTCTCAGGATACGCCTCCTATAGCGTCGGTCATATTATAAGGATACCTCCTATAGCGTTTGGCATATTATAAGGATCTCTCCTATAGCGTCGTATAATTATCAGGCTATACTATAATCCTCTCGTGTTTTCAAGAGATACGTTTGCAAACGTCTATCTCCGTGTGGCCACACCGTTACGTTCAGAGAACCGTAACCTTGCCTTAGTTCACCAACACAAATGAGAAAAATACCTTCCTCAAATGCCTGTGCTTTGGCAAAAAACAACACATAAAAATAACACAATATCCAAAAAAACAGAACTTCATTAATTATTTTAATATTCATGTTACTACAATTTCTGTAAAATTTCTCTTTAAAAGGTTACTCTATATTTAACAAGAATCGTTTCCAAATTTTAATAACACAGATTTTATAACACCGCTATACGATGCGTAATACACACTGACTAAGTCGCTCAAATACCGAAGTATTCAATTCGTGTGTTTATATTTTAGCATTACATGTTATAAGCTAACAATTTATATACATAAAAAAAAATTGAATCATAACTGAATTGCTAACGACGATGCTTCTTACTACAACTTCCAAATTTTAAACTTTTAATTGTTTAACTGACTATTTGAAAATTTCTTTAAAAAAAAATTCCATGTCTATTATTTATTTACTTCTTAATTTGACAATATTATCCGATGATAACTTTTTTACTAATAAATTTTCACTATACGTCTCAGTTTAATCTCAACTTTTTGTTCATAACTTTTTTAACTTTTGTTTACTTTACTATCATCATGTTTTAAAAAAAAAATTCCATTGTATTTAACTATATAAGGGCGCCATGACATTTTTCTAAAATAGCTATGTCAAAACTATACGAATTTACAATTACCTAAAGCTTACTTGAGGGGTTAATTCTCTATTTCCAATTCTTTCCTATATCACAAATTCCTTTTTTTTTTTTTTGTTCAAGATTTCACATCTTAACAAACCCACCTTGCCCTAATTCTGAGGAAGGCATTCCTATAACGGTTCGAAACCAGAATTGTATACGCGGGTACCTATGTATCCGTAGTACATTTCTTGAGTCTATTAACTCAATATCTAATACGATATAATTTCTTAACAACGATCACGTTGTCATATTATGTAATACAAGAAAAAAAGAAGAAGACAATTTCTTATAATTTTATAACCCTTTTCTTTATTACAAGTAAGACATTATTAATTGGATTCTATTCCCTATTTGTTTTTGTTACTAAATGACAATGACAATATCGATTTAACTGTCGTAGTTTACTTTTTAATTTTATGTTTTAATAATTTTCCACAGATGTTTCCAAAAAAAAAACTTATTTTATCTTTTCTATCCTGAATTTCATTATACTGTTATTCATTCATGTAAATTTGTTGCCGAAATCATTCCTACATTCTTATGAAAAAAAAACTTAATTGACGCTAAACATTTAAATGTTCTTTATTCGAGAGATTATTCTGTTAAATTTGACAAGGATTTCACTTTAAAAATTCTTCGTTATTTTTTATTTAAACGATAATTTGAACATATGATGCTATTCACTTGTTTCCTCTGAAGTGTCTTTCCCAACGATAGTTATTTTTATTATCCGCATACTACTATTTAGAGTGGGATAGTCCCGATTAAAAAACAAAACATGTTCCAATACTGTCTCTATGGTAAATACCTATAGCATATACAAAATTTTATTATTAAACCTTCCTTAGATAACCATTCGAAAAATCAAGTATCTAGTAACATATACCTTGTAGTTGGAATTTATTCTTTTAAATGATGTTCTACTGTTTTTCACTAATTTATTTAATTTTCTATTACTTTAGTACGAAAGCAATTCAGATAGATTTTAAGAACTTAAACTAACAAAAAAAAACACTTAGCCAATTATATACATTGATATACACGTTGCCTTGTTTATATACATTTTATATACACGTTGCCTTGTTTATATACATTTTATATACAAGTTTGTTTCCTTTCCCGAACGTTTATTACTTTAACAACATTGTGTTTTCTAATTTGTGTAATATGGAGTATTAATTCAATGATGTACGATCTCTAACCGTGGGTTCATGACACTCATGATTTTCAAACGAAACAACATTAAACTTCTAAGAACTTTACTATTTTTAACCGATCTGTACCTAAACTTTTGTTTCTTAAAAAAAAACTTTTGCCTGTATTTGTTTATTCCTTTTTTCTTCTAAAATTTATGTTATTAATCTACATTTGTCCTGAACTGTTCATTAATCCAATACCAGTTAGCTACTCTGTTCCTAGATCAATCAACAATCAAAATTACAATTCTAATTTATTATAATGTATTAACAATAAATCAAAACTTCTATGAAGACAAATAACAATTGTGGCTTTAACTAATATTACAAGGGAAGCTTTCCATATTAACTTATTCTGTTTTCGATTTTAAATTTCGTCGCTTTAAAATTTCTCTTTTATAACATTATGTAACGTCGTTTTCCATTTTGTGATTTAAAACTACCTATTGAGAGAAACGAAAACTAACTTTATTACTTGTACTCATTATTTATTGAACTTTTCGTTTAACGTTTATTTTATAATTCAACTTCCGGGATTCGTTAAACTCAACACATTGTTTCCGTAAAGTTAAAAAAGCTCTTTTGGGGACTACGCCTCTATCCATCAACATTTTTCTTATTACCGACGCGTTTGCTTTCTCGAAATTTAATATTCTATCCATTATTGGTATGGTGGCCTCCATGATTTTGCGTTATTATAATGAACAAAGCAAAAAAAAATTTCGGACGAATAATATAAGACGAGAGCAGTTGCTGGCAGTCGTATTTACAACTTCCTATTACAGGGGAACGAGCGGATGAACCTACTCGACAGCAGAAATTTCTTTTTTATTGGAAACAACCGCTGCTCTTCAAGGAAGAAATAACGCAACTTACACAGCAGCCACTCGGAGAATTTAAAATAACGAAATTCATTACTCAATAAAAAAAAATTCCGCGCGAATGACGAACAACTCTGACTGCCGCGATAGAAACGTAATAGCGTGAGAATGAATGCTACGGTAGTAAGCGATGTTTAAAATACCTAACACTCGAAGAGCACTAGCCGACGGACTCGCGACGTTTAGAATAATTCACACAGAACTACCGTTGTTGATGGGAGCACAAATATAAAATATTTATAGCTAAGATTACATAATTATGTTTCTAGGGAGACAACAATCGACAAGACTTCGGCCCAGTTGGCGCGCCAGTGTCATACTTCCTGGGGCCAGGGTGATACTGAAGCCACGTAGGGTCCAGTGTTATACTTCTGGTCTCCAGAAATATGTCCCTCCCGGGGGGGGACAAGTGTTAAGCAGGCCCCCCGGGGGCAATATGCCTCGGCTTGGAAGGCTCAGCTCAGGGTCGTAGGGCTCCTCCGAGGCTGTCGATGGTTGACTCCAATGAAACAAGGTTTGGGCACAATTCAAATGTATTCAATAATGCAAGGGTGAACAGTACAGGCAACCAGGTAAGCTGTTTAAGGCCTAGCATAAGAGAGAGTGAGAGAGGCACTAGTAATGCTACTGAATTTAGGCTCGGAAATACTATAAGAGGGTTTAAAATCTCACGTGGCGTCGTACGGATGCAGGCAGCTTCCTACGAAGTGGAGAGATCTAGAGCAAAGCTCATAGATCGGGTGCAGGAACGGGGCGGCTCGGGGTGCGTGGGCGGCTTCTCGGCGTCATGGTGGGCGGATTCGGTCAGCTTACCGAACCGGTGGGTGATAACGGTGAATTAAGCGGCTATCGGCAATGTAGGCGGATTAAAAGCCGGGCGGCCAGGGCTGCCATGGTATAAAGTAGGCGGCAGTAGGATTATACAGGCGTCTGTGGTGATAGCGCCATACTTGAATCGTAAGTGAAGACTTAATTAGCCGCGTCAAAGGGTGGCATACTGCCCGACAGTACGTAGTAGTGCGTACGACCGCTCGCGCCGTTGTCTGAAATATGTCTCTTCCTTTGGCGATCGGTGGCTGGATCTCTCTGCCCGTGATGAGCGAGACGGAAGACTCGAACGCGTGCCCTATAAGGTAATGTCTTCTGCCATTGGCTGGATTTCGCGCCGTGTGGCCATATATGGTAATGTCTTCTGCCAGCCTGAGAGGGACAGCAATAATCGTACGATGCTGAACATGTACTGAGCACGTGAACACGGCTGCCTGCCGCTTGTATAGTCCGTTCGTAGGATTTATGGGCAACTCATAACAATAGAAATACCAAATATGGCAGAAAACATATCCGGGCAACTACTGACTTCTGGGAATGTAACCGACGTGTTCACACCCTCGAAACATTTTTCATCAAAGCTCATCGCTTGGCCGGTCCTCTACAGTTTTGTGATCATTTTTGGGAATCGGGAAAAAATGGCCTGCCCTCACAATACTGGAGTACCGTGCCGCCGGCGACGCTTTGATGGAAAATATTTGTTCTAATTAGAAAATGTCATTTTTATCAATTACTTATTATTTTCTTATTGGTTTTCAAATATTTAAGTTTTTTTATTTCTTATGTACATCTCCCCGGTGCGATCAATAAATAATACTTTGAAAAATCGCTACTGGGGAGGTTGTAAACTCATTTTAAATATGTTTTATTTTTGTACTTATTTTTAAATGTTTATGTCTTAATTTTTATACACACGGGCCTTGTAGGACAAATGAAATAATCAGTTTTCATTTGAAATCCTACAAGGTCTCGAGTAAAGCCAAGATTTATCTCATAACATATTGGGAGGCAAAAATAAAGTCATTTTTGCCTACCAAAAAACACTTAGAAAAATTCGAAGGTGTAAATTTTATATTTTTTCAAATAACAAAACCTGCGGGCCTTGTAGGACAATGAAATAATCAGTTTTCATTCTTGATCCTACAAGGCCTCCAGTCAAACCGAGACTTTGCTCTCAAAATACTTAGAGCCAAAATTAGAGCTCAATTTGCCATGTCAAAAAGACTTAGAAAATTTCGGTCATGACATTTTTACATTTTTACCTCTACAAAATTCTAGGGTCCCTGTGAGATGGTGAAATAAACAGATTTCGTAAACTTATCTCACAGGGAACCTAGGAAAAATAATTATAACTTGATAAATCATAAAACATTTCCTTAAAAATCAAAAATTCTTAAAATCACGGTAAATTCACCAAACTAAAATTCTTGTCATAAATCTTGGCTTTATTTATATGTTTTTTCTATTTTTTATATATTTTGATTGTTAATTAAGGCTACAAAATCCGTAAAAGTTGCCAAATTTAAGCGAGCACTTTTACGGATTAAGCCGGCAAAATAGATACTAAGCAGTTTCTTGCCCCTTATAAAGGAAAGTGCCTGGGTTCCGTTTTCCCCCTCCACTTTCCATGAGCCACCTACCGATTGGTATAAATACGACAAATTTTTCAATAATAAATCAGTTCAACGTTTTCCTTAAATCTTCGTGTTTTACTCCTTCCTCTGGAAGAAACCTCTCTCCGACCTGCCTCCTGCTGAAGCTCTGCCTGAACAACAAGTCTGGTGCCTACCTCCTCAAGACCAGCCGGCCCAACTTCTGGACACCGCAAGGCGCCAGGCTCAGGCAGAGAACAAGGACATCCAGGGCTACCACTCACCAGCTCTGGGTGCAGGGAGGCAGATCAAGGGCTACCACCCTCCAGTACAGCAGGGCTGCCACCTTCAAGGAAGGCCAGCCAGTACTACATTTCAAAACAATATTACAATAGTCGACATCCAAGTGCACAGCCACCGGTGCCCTTTTTCTACAGTCTTGTAGCACACGTCTGTTACAAGTGGTCCTTCGAGCCGGATCAGCTGCACCAGGATGTCACCACCAACTCTAAGATCGAAGAGGACGGCTCAGGATGATGAGTCGCCTCCACCCCCGCCTGCTGAGCTACCAACTGCCCAGGAAGCCGAGCCTAGGGCCGTGGCCACACATGACGTCACGCCCCTACCAACGCCCAGCTCCACACCGGCAGGCTCTGCAGACGAAAGCGAAGAATCACCGGCCTCTACATCTACTGAGGACACGGTGCGCCTGCTGCGCCGACAACTGCGCAGTCAGAAGAAACAAATTGAACAGCTGATGGCAGCCCGTGAAGTGCAACCCGGTGCGACAGGGCCTGCACACCTCGACGGAGCAGGGCTGGCACCAACTACCAGTGCGACAGGGCCTGCACACCTCAATGGAACAGGGCCGGCACAACCCGATGCGACAGGGCCTGCACAACCCAGTGGGACAGGGCCTGCACCACACAACGCAACAGGGCCTGCACAACCCAGCGGGGCAGGGCCTGCACAGTGGCATGCATCAGCGGCGCAACCAGGACCAAGGGGTCCGACGCCACCGCCCCTCTACCACCATGGGGGCCCAACTTGGATGCAGCCTGGTCCTTCAGCTGAACCTGAGCCTCTGCATGCACCATCGGCGCAACCTGGACCAAGGGGTCAAGGGGTGCCACTGCCCTCTCACTACCATGGGGGCCAAACCTGGATGCAGCCTGGTCCTTCTGCGGGACCCGAGCCTCAGCAAGCATCATCGGCGCAACCTGGACCAAGGGGTCAAGGGGTGCCACTGCCCTCTCACTACCATGGGGGCCAAACCTGGATGCAGCCTGGTCCTTCTGCGGGACCCGAGCCTCAGCAAGCATCATCGGCGCAACCTGGACCAAGGGGTCAAGGGGTGCCACTGCCCTCTCACTACCATGGGGGCCAAACCTGGATGCAGCCTGGTCCTTCTGCGGGACCCGAGCCTCAGCAAGCATCATCGGCGCAACCTGGACCAAGGGGTCAAGGGGTGCCACTGCCCTCTCACAACCATGGGGGCCAAACCTGGATGCAGCCTGGTCCTTCTGCGGGACCCGAGCCTCAGCATGCCTCATCGGCGCAACCTGGACCAAGGGGTCAAGGGGTGCCACTGCCCTCTCACTACCATGGGGGCCAAACCTGGATGCAGCCTGGTCCTTCTGCGGGACCCGAGCCTCAGCATGCCTCATCGGCGCAACCTGGACCAAGGGGTCAAGGGGTGCCACTGCCCTCTCACTACCATGGGGGCCAAACCTGGATGCAGCCTGGTCCTTCTGCGGGACCCGAGCCTCAGCATGCCTCATCGGCGCAACCTGGACCAAGGGGTCAAGGGGTGCCACTGCCCTCTCACTACCATGGGGGCCAAACCTGGATGCAGCCTGGTCCTTCTGCGGGACCCGAGCCTCAGCATGCATCATCGGCGCAACCTGGACCAAGGGGTCAAGGGGTGCCACTGCCCTCTCAACACAATGGGGACCCAGCTTGGATGCAGCCCGGACCTTCTGAACCTGTGCTGCCCTTACCGCTGCTCCATCAGAGGCAGCAAGATGACCAGTTGCCATCCGCTGCCAGTCCGAGCTCCGGCCTGCCGATGTTTCCGCCACAACCAAGTGCGGACGAGACAGCCCAACATACAAGAGCTTGGATTCAACAGGCGGACAACCCGATGGCCCAGCTAACCTCAGCTCTCACCGAGGCAATCAGAGCTTCAAGGGCTCAGGACAGCCCCCGTCCCACAATTGAGGACGATCCCCGGATGGCTGCACTCATTGCCAGGCAGTCAATGGCCAAGGACCTGCCCCCTTTCTCGGGTGACCCGCTGGAGTGGCCTGCCTGGAAGGCCCAGTTCACCCAGTCGACCTCAACCTGCCGGATGACCCCAAGCGAGAACCTCATCCGACTGCAGCGGGCCCTCAAAGGGAAGGCCCGGGAAGCCGTGGGTCCCCTACTTATGGACCCCACTCAGGTGTCGGAGATACTGGCCGTGCTGGAGCAGCGC
Organism: Limnephilus lunatus; assembly: GCA_917563855.2. Taxonomy (NCBI): domain Eukaryota; kingdom Metazoa; phylum Arthropoda; class Insecta; order Trichoptera; family Limnephilidae; genus Limnephilus; species Limnephilus lunatus. The sequence goes on from OU830592.1 coordinate 109,095,819, forward strand.
TACGGAGGGACAACTTCGCTGGCTGCCCTGATGCTGGACAAGGTCAAGAGGCTCCCCCATTTGACGGCAGAGGCATCGCTGGAAGACATTGCGGACTTTTCTGGAACTGTTCAGAACCTGGTGGCTTCACTCCGATCATTGAACAATGATGGCTACCTCACCAACCCGGCGCTCCTCAGCGACATCGCGGGGAAGATGCCGTGCACGATGCGGCTGGCGTGGCTGATGGAAGTGCGGTTCTACGAAGCACCTGCCACTATCTGCCAGTTTGCCGCCTTCCTGAAGACCGTCGCGAACGCCATCGCCAAGTCGGGTATGGTCGACCCCGCGAGGTCTAGACCACGTCGCGAGCAATCGTTTGCTACCAGTGAACAGTTCGGGCCACAAAACAACGAAAGTTCGCGAAAAGTACCGCTCGAAAATCCGCGCAAGTCACCACAATATGACTCGAAAAAAGTACGAAACAACGAAAGTTCGCGAAAAGTACCGCTCGAAAATCCGCGAAAGTCACCACAAAATGACAGTGCTCGAAACCGCAGTGACAATGTGACACCCCACCCCAGTGACTTTAACAATCGTGACGGGTGCGTACAGTGCGGGGGAAAAGGTCACTTGCTCCGTGACTGTCGTGATTTCGCCGCGAAAGACGTGAAACTCCGTTTCGAAACGGTTAAAACTGCCAGATTGTGCCGTGTGTGTTTGGAAAGCAAACACTCGACACGAGTATGCCAATTCCGGGATTGGTGCGGTATCGGTGAGTGTCGCTTCCCCCACCATAAGTTGCTTCACGATCCAACATTCGGGAAGAACACCACCACCACCACCACAGCTGAGCTCCACCACATGTGACGCTATACCAACGGCGCCGTGCTGAAAGTAGTACCAGTGGTTTTGACGGGCCCCACACAGCAGATATCCGCATTCGCACTGCTGGACGAGGGATCAACCATCACACTCATTGACGCCGCTACAGCAGAACAAATTGGCGCTACTGGACCCGTCCATGGACTACGGCTGCATGGAGCCAAGGGCATGTGCTCCTCAGACAACCTATCACGCCGCGTGCAAATCACACTGCGTGGTGCCGGAATAAGTGCCAGCTACAACATCAAGGCAAGCACGGTGAAGGACCTCCGTCTCCCAGAGCAAAGGGTTCCTGGCAGATATGTCACCCCCACACTTCTCATCGGGCAAGACAATGCACACCTCATTGTCTCGAGGGAAGTACATGAAGCCCGTGACTGTACGCGAATACTATCACGGACTGCCCTGGGGTGGATCACCCATGGAGGAGGGACAGCCACCTGTGAAGACCCCGTCACCACTCTCGCCCTGCACGCGGAGAGGTACAAAGATGACAAGCTGAGCGACCTCATAAAGACGAACTTCGCCATTGATTCACTGGGGATCACATCAGCCTCCCGTGTAACTGCACATGTGGTACGAGCCAACAAACTAATGGAGGACACCACCTGTCAAACAACAAACGGCAGATGGGAGACCGGCCTATTGTGGAGGGACGACAACATCACGCTGCCGGACAACAAAAGGTGTGCGATGAAGAGATTGTGCTCCCTCGAAAGAAAGTTATCCATGGATGAAGACCTGGCGGCAGCATACAAGGATAAGATCAACCAACTTATCACACAAGGCCACGCGCGTCAGCTGACCGAACGAGAGGCGGCAAAATACTCTGCCCGAAAATGGTACCTGCCTCACTTCGCCGTGGTGAATCCAAACAAACCTGGCAAGATCCGCGTTGTTTTTGACGCTGCCAGCCGCTGCCGAGGGACCTCCTTGAATGATCAGCTGCTAACTGGACCAGACTTGCTGACCTCCCTCCTTGGGAATATTCTCCGGTTTCGAGAGGGAAGAATAGCTCTCGCCGCCGACATAAAAGAGATGTTCCTCCAAGTGAAGATCAAAGCGGAGGATCAGCTGTCTCAACTATTCCTGTGGCGACCAACACTTCAACAAGAGCCTCATACCTACATGATGACCTCGATGATGTTCGGCGCTACCTGTTCTCCTAGCAGCGCCCAGTACGTGCGAAACCGGGTGGCCCTGAAAAATTCTGAGACCTTCCCGGCCGCTGCAGATGCCATTCAAACGAAGTTTTACATGGATGACTACTTGGATGCAGTGGACACCATCAATGAAGCCACCGGCCTTGTAAATGACGTGGCCAAAGTCTTATCGTCAGGAGGCTTCCACCTTACAAACTGGGCCTCCAACAATCCAGCAGTGATGGCCACCATCCCGCTTGAAGACCGGGCCAGATCAGCCATACAAATCAGCAGCGGAGAGGCAGAGACGGAACGAATCCTCGGCCTCATATGGGATCCCGTCACCGACCGTTTCCTGTACGCCTTCAGAGACGCCGCAGACCCTGAGCTGGTCAGCAGACCTACCAAACGTCAGCTGCTCAGTATCGTGATGAAGATTTTCGATCCTGTGGGCTTCGTTGCCTGCCTCACAGTCAGATCGAAGATGCTGCTGCAAGATGTCTGGAGGTCAAGCACTGGATGGGATGAGACTATCAAGCCCGAGCACAACGAGAGATGGCTGAACTGGCTGGGACTCCTTCAAAACTGTGGAGTCGCCATACCGAGACGTTGTTTACAAAACAAACAAAGCAGCGTCACGCTCCACCTATTTTGTGACGCCTCCGAGCAGGCATGCTGCGCGGTTGCCTATCACACAGAAGAAATAAACGGAGAAATCACAGCTACCTTCTTGGCCAGCAAGTGCAAGGTGGCACCCCTGAAGCCGCTCTCCATACCCCGCCTCGAGCTTCAATCAGCGCTCATGGCAGCCCGGCTGGCAGCAACTCTAAAGAAGGAATGTCGCAGCAACATTGCGCGAACGGTGTTCTGGACAGATTCAACTACAGTGTTGTGCTGGCTACGCACGGATCCACGCACCTACTCTGCATTTGTGGCTAACCGGCTTGGAGAGATTGATGAACTCTCCCACATTGGAGATTGGCGATGGGTCCCAACCAAGATGAACCCGGCCGATATCGGCACCCGAGACGGCGAGCCTCCGGACCTCACACTGACAGGACGATGGTTCAGCGGTCCGGCCTTTCTCACCTCAGCTGAAGCAGAATGGCCGCGCGAAAGGTCCAGACTACCTCAGCCTGATGACAACTCCCTAGAAGTGAGAGCCCAATATGTCGGGCTCACTTCAACCATGGCGGATGCACTACCGGAGATCAGCCGATTCTCTTCTTGGTGCCGCCTAATCAGAACCACCGCCTGGGTCCACCGCTTCATAAAACGATGCCGGGAGGGACACCATACACTACCAGGCGGATACCTATGGCTCGAAGAGACCCGTGAAGCGGAGACCCAGTGGGTCAAAGCAGCCCAAGAAGACTCATTCGGACTCGAAATGAATGCTCTTCGCCAGGGAGCGCCATTGCCAAGCGGCAGCCGACTCCAAACACTGAACCCCTTCCTTGGACCTGATGGAGTGCTGAGGATGGACTCACGGATACGGGCCCTCAACAAGATCTCCCGAGATGCGCGGACTCCCATAATACTGGACGGAGACCACGCATACACACGTCTCCTGGTGAGCCATCACCACCAGAAGGCCGACCACCCGAGTACAGAAAGGACAATGGCGGAGGTACGGGGAAGCTACTTCGTGCTGCGATTGCGCACAAATATCCGCAACATCGCCCACAACTGCCCCACCTGCAAGATTCGGAGAAGTAAGCCGGCCCCACCCCTGATGGGACCCTTGCCACCCTCACGGCTCGCCCACCATGTTCCTGCCTTTACAAACTGCGGGTTGGATTACTTCGGGCCCATGGAGATCACTGTCGGCAGACATCGTGAGAAGCGGTACGGAGCCCTCTTCACCTGCCTGTCCACACGCGCCATCCACCTTGAACTGGCCAACTCCCTATCCACCGACTCAGCCATCATGGCCCTCCAGCGCATGACGGCGCGCCGAGGCCAACCGAGGACGATGTACTCAGACAATGGTACCAACTTTCGCGGAGCGGACAACGAGCTAAGAGACAGCATAAATTCGCTCAAAGATGACACCCGGATGAGGGATCATCTCACATCAAAGGGAATCGAATGGAAATTCATTCCGCCAATGTCTCCTCACATGGGGGGAGCCTGGGAGCGCTTGGTGCGTTCAGTCAAAAACGCCCTGCAAGCCATTCTCAAGGAAAGGGCCCCAAAAGAAGAGACCCTGCAAACAGCCCTGGCCGAAGCTGAGTGGACCGTAAACAACCGTCCTCTCACACACATCTCAGTGGATCCAAGAGACGAAGAGCCCCTCACTCCCAACCACTTTCTACTGGGAGCAGCAGGCAACCGGCCCCAGCTGTCATTGTACAACAAACAGGATGAGGAGGTATGCCTCCGCCGCCAGTGGCGTATCAGTCAGCAGCTAGCAGACATGTTCTGGAGGCGGTGGCTCCGCGAATACCTCCCCACCTTGGCTGCTCGTCAAAAATGGCACCACACCGTCGATCCCATCAAGAAGGATGACCTGGTGGTAATTATGGACCCCACGATGCCACGCAATACCTGGCCGCGCGGACGAGTCCTTGACGCCACCCCTGCTGCAGACGGCCAAGTGAGGGCTGCCCGGATCCAGACCAGCACCGGAGTCTACGTGAGACCTGCCGTGAAGCTCGCTGTGATCCTGCCAGCCCCGCCTACGGATGCAGCTTCACCTACTCGTCCTTCGAAAACACGTCGAGATGATTAGTGTGACATCGCCACACGGGGGGAGTGTAACCGACGTGTTCACACCCTCGAAACATTTTTCATCAAAGCTCATCGCTTGGCCGGTCCTCTACAGTTTTGTGATCATTTTTGGGAATCGGGAAAAAATGGCCTGCCCTCACAATACTGGAGTACCGTGCCGCCGGCGACGCTTTGATGGAAAATATTTGTTCTAATTAGAAAATGTCATTTTTATCAATTACTTATTATTTTCTTATTGGTTTTCAAATATTTAAGTTTTTTTATTTCTTATGTACATCTCCCCGGTGCGATCAATAAATAATACTTTGAAAAATCGCTACTGGGGAGGTTGTAAACTCATTTTAAATATGTTTTATTTTTGTACTTATTTTTAAATGTTTATGTCTTAATTTTTATACACACGGGCCTTGTAGGACAAATGAAATAATCAGTTTTCATTTGAAATCCTACAAGGTCTCGAGTAAAGCCAAGATTTATCTCATAACATATTGGGAGGCAAAAATAAAGTCATTTTTGCCTACCAAAAAACACTTAGAAAAATTCGAAGGTGTAAATTTTATATTTTTTCAAATAACAAAACCTGCGGGCCTTGTAGGACAATGAAATAATCAGTTTTCATTCTTGATCCTACAAGGCCTCCAGTCAAACCGAGACTTTGCTCTCAAAATACTTAGAGCCAAAATTAGAGCTCAATTTGCCATGTCAAAAAGACTTAGAAAATTTCGGTCATGACATTTTTACATTTTTACCTCTACAAAATTCTAGGGTCCCTGTGAGATGGTGAAATAAACAGATTTCGTAAACTTATCTCACAGGGAACCTAGGAAAAATAATTATAACTTGATAAATCATAAAACATTTCCTTAAAAATCAAAAATTCTTAAAATCACGGTAAATTCACCAAACTAAAATTCTTGTCATAAATCTTGGCTTTATTTATATGTTTTTTCTATTTTTTATATATTTTGATTGTTAATTAAGGCTACAAAATCCGTAAAAGTTGCCAAATTTAAGCGAGCACTTTTACGGATTAAGCCGGCAAAATAGATACTAAGCAGTTTCTTGCCCCTTATAAAGGAAAGTGCCTGGGTTCCGTTTTCCCCCTCCACTTTCCATGAGCCACCTACCGATTGGTATAAATACGACAAATTTTTCAATAATAAATCAGTTCAACGTTTTCCTTAAATCTTCGTGTTTTACTCCTTCCTCTGGAAGAAACCTCTCTCCGACCTGCCTCCTGCTGAAGCTCTGCCTGAACAACAAGTCTGGTGCCTACCTCCTCAAGACCAGCCGGCCCAACTTCTGGACACCGCAAGGCGCCAGGCTCAGGCAGAGAACAAGGACATCCAGGGCTACCACTCACCAGCTCTGGGTGCAGGGAGGCAGATCAAGGGCTACCACCCTCCAGTACAGCAGGGCTGCCACCTTCAAGGAAGGCCAGCCAGTACTACATTTCAAAACAATATTACAATAGTCGACATCCAAGTGCACAGCCACCGGTGCCCTTTTTCTACAGTCTTGTAGCACACGTCTGTTACAGGGAAAGTGGTTGTTTCTTTACTAGCGGATTATTTACAGAAAGGTCATACAGTTTATACGGACAACTGGTATACGAGTCCCTTTCTATTCACCTATTTGCACAGCAAAAAAACGAATGCCTGCGGTACTGTCAAAAAGACCCGAAAAAATATGCCGCCATTTGGAAATGTGAAAAAAGGAGATGTAGAATGCAAAACATCTGGGTGCTTACTTGCAATCAAATGGCACGACAAGAGGGAAGTACATATGCTGACTACATCGCACAATGCATCAATGAAAGAAACAGGCAAAAACAGCTGGAAAACCAAAGATCCAATAGTTAAACCCAATTGTGTAATTAATTACAATAAGAATATGGGAGGCGTTGATAGATCAGATATGTTAATTACATTCGTGCAAAGTGTTCGCAAAACTATCAAGTGGTACAAAAAATTGCTTTTCGGACAATTGACGTAATTTTAATAAATGCCCACGCAATGTATAAGTTACAAACAAAAAAAGAAGTGAGCTGAACTGATTTTCATTTGGAAGTAATTAGGCAACTTATTTCAAAACACCATGCTCCTGCGTCAGCAAAAAAGTTAAATCGAGTTGGCGATTATCCACTGAGGCTAACTGCCAGACATTTTCCTTCGGATGTTCCACCATCTTCCAATTTAAAGAGAAAGTCAATTTATCGGGAGTGTCACGTGTGCAAACATTCATCGCTAAATCCTAAACGTCGAGTCCAAACACGTTATTGGTGTTACTGTTGCCAAGTTGCCTTGTGCCCCACAACATGTTTTCGTATATATCACACTGTAGAAAAGTTTTAATTATTAAAAGTGTCCGTCGCGCCGAACAATCTTGTGGTCACCCTTTCTAATGCAGACAAGTGAACTTGCGTTAGTGTGTGCGCGACAACCGAATATTTTTCTGTCTTGTAATAATTACTGTGTATATAAAACTCACCATGAAATTTAATAACTTTATTGCCAAAAATACATTCTTCATGTGAAAAAAAGTTCTTTTACGACATGTTAATAAAAAAACAATCTGTGAGTGTTCCATTCGGGGATTCGGTCATTTGAAGGTAATTTTTTAAATTTACATTACATCTACAACATATTAACCTAGTAAAAATAAAATATTGAGTATACAAAACTAATCTTACAACATTTAGGAATACATTAAAATAAAAAAAAATATTGTGAAACCTTCAGGTACAGCTAAATAATATTCCATACCTGGAGCGAGCGCAAAACGTAATTTACGAAAATCCTGCCGTTTCAGGCAGCCAATTCATACAAAATCCGCTCGTCTCCTAAGGGTTGTACCATGTATGTTCAAATTTTTGGCTTTGAGCACGCTCATTCACGAGAAAGCTCAAACCAAGCCTGCTCATTATTGAGCAAATGTGTACAGTTGACTATTTTTGACAGGAGCGTACTTATTAACGAGCATGCTCATAAGCCGGATTCTGTGAGCAAGTGTGTCAGTACCATAACTGTTGAATTACACGGACACAGGGACTGGGAGTTTCAGATTCCAGTACGTCATTTTTGGAGTTCGTGTCCCGAATAGAATTCCAGGAATCCTGTCACTATTAGGTATTGTTAGGAAATAAATGCTACAGTGCTGCCATAATATAAACTATTATATCTCGGCTGAATAATCGAGAAACGTCCAGAATCCAGTTTTCCCGCAAAAAAACCAACTCTTAAAAATTCCATACAATTTGGGGAATTCCCCGCAAATTGGCAACCCTTCAAGATATTATGTATTAGTGATGTGCATAATCGAATTTTTGTTTCGATTTCCAAATATTAAAACTGTGTGTCAGCGTTGCCAACTCTACGTATTTTTACGTAGATCTACGTATTTTAGGTACTTCCTGAACATCTACTAACTTCAGTCCAGAATCTACGTATTTTTTGTCAAATTGTACAAATTTGCAAAATAACAACTTATTAGGCTGAAGAAGTATATTTTCCGTTACTTTACGGTGGCGCCCCCGTCTGCGGGGCAAAGTATGTGGCGCGGACTCCAACAAACGTTCCGTTTCATACTAGAGTCCGCGCCGGGGTTGGAATGTCTAGGGAAATTACCCTAGATCTAGGGGAGAAAAATATTTTTTAGGCAAAAGGGAAATCAGCACAAATCTAGGAAAATTTCGAACTATTACCATTAATTTTTTTTTTATTGGAGTTGTAATCTTCTACTTTCCCGGTAAAATACACAATTTCAGACAAAGGCATCGCTAAGTTATTTATTGCTAGTATTTGACCTTAACTGTTTACTCCATATTCATGTTTTTTCCCCTAAATATTGCCTATTACAATTATTATTAATAAAGCAAAATAAACTTTAATATTGGTTAATTTTGGTTATTTTATGTATTGTAATCATTTTTATCACATGTGCAAAAATTCATATGTTTCGGTAGTTTAGGAAGTGGAAGAAAATTAAATCCATTAACCCCCCTCCCCCCCAAGGAAAAAGGGGGTCTCTAAAAAAAATTTCAAAGTGGGCGGTGGGCAAAATTGAGAACCAAGAGTGAGAGGCAAGGTTGAGAACCTATGATGAATCATAAAAAAAAATAATTAAAATTTGCAAAAAATGCATTAAAAATAATGTATACATTTCAACTTAATTACTCCAAGAAATAACTAATTACGTTCACCTACCCTAACTTCTATATTTCACTCAGAAAAAAGTACGTAGATCTACTAACTTTTCATAATCCAAATTATACGATTCTACGTAATTTTCTAGTCCGATCTACGTCTTTTTCAAAAAATGGGTTGGCAACACTGCTGTGTGTAAAAACGTGATGCAACTAGTGTCGCGAAAGCATTTTAGCTAAGCGGGCGTGTGTGTTCCTTGTAGCTGAGTGAGAGTTTTAATGTCAAAAATCACAAATCAACCCGGAAATGCTTAAAAGTATTAATAGGAGGTTCACTAATTCGAAAATATTTTTTATGGCTTTCAGGATCGTCATCTGCTAATTTAGAGATGAATTGCATTGCACCAGACGCTTTCTTGATAAACACCACCGAATCCAACATCATCTTTTCTTTCGTGAGTCTTTTCTTCATTTTGTACAACGCCATGTGTACAACAACTTTGTGCATTGGAGAAAAAAAGCTTTGATGTTGAGTTGCTGTGGTACTGAAGGTTGCATGACACTAAATTTGGGCATTTTACACCAACTTTTGGTGTCATTAAATTATTTGGAACGTGCATGCAACTATACATATAGTTGGGCAGTGCAAATTCGGATTTATAGATATCTAGCAGACCCGGACACACGTTGCTGTGGCTAACGAATAACAACGCCATTACCCAACCTTTATAAAATCCATACCACCCGCTTGCCAGCTACCCGCTGCCTGAATTGAGCATTTGAATTTCTCAGCTTTTTTCTACTAATAAGCACAGTGTTGCCAACCCGTTTTTTGAAAAAGACGTAGATCGGACTAGAAAATTACGTAGAATCGTATAATTTGGATTATGAAATGTTAGTAGATCTACGTATTTTTTTTCTGAGTGAAATATAGAAGTTAGGGTAGGTAAACGTAAGGAGTTATTTGTTGTAGTAATTAAGTTGAAATGTATCTATTATTTTTAATGCATTTTTTTTGCAAATTTTTTTTTTTTTTAATATGATTTATCATAGATTCTCAACCTTGCCTCTCACTCTTGGTTCTCAATTTTGCCCACCACCCACTTTGAGTTTTTTTTAGAGACCCCCCTTTCTTATGGGGGGGGGGGGGTGTTAATGGATTCAATTTTCTTCCACTTCCTCAACTACTGAAACATGTGAATTTTTTTGCACACGTGATAAAAATGATTAAAATACATAAAATAACAAAAATTAACCAATATTAAAGTTTATTTTGCTTTATTAGTACGTGATGGGCGTGTTTTTTTGGTCTTTTTAGACCATATTTTTTACCTGCCCTTGCCATCACTGTGCCACCTACCTCAACGCCCCCTCTTTGGGTATTCTACTGCCCCCTGAAAGTCTCAAACGTCCACAAGGGGGCGTTATTACCCACGTTGAGAACCTAAGGTTCAAATGAAACGAAATATAGTTTTTGGTAATTATGCAAATGTGGGGTAGTAGGCAATATTTAGGGAAAAAAAACGTGAATATGGAGTAAACAGTTAAGGTCAAATACTAGCAATAAATAACTTAGCGATGTCTTTGTCTGAAATTGTGTATTTTACCGGGAAGTAGAAGATTACAACTCCAATAAAAAAAAATAATGGTAATAGTTCGAAATTTTCCTAGATTTGTGCTGATTTCCCTTTTGCCTAAAAAATATTTTTCTCCCCTAGATCTAGGGAAATTTCCCTAGGCATCCCAACCCCGGCACGGACTCTAGTATGAAACGAAACGTTGGTTGGAGTCCGCGCCACATACTTTGCCCCGCAGACGGGGGCGCCACCGTAAAGTAACGGAATATATGCTTCTTCAGCCTAATGAGTTACGTTATTTTGCAAATTTGTACAATTTGACAAAAAATACATAGATTCTGGACTGAAGTTAGTAGATGTTCAGGAAGGACCTAAAATACGTAGATCTACGTAAAAAGACGTAGAGTTGGCAACGCTGAATAAGCATGTATTATACAAATAAACCTTACTCTTGAATCACTCTATCTATTGTTTAGCATGAAAATCCGTTGCGCATGAAGATCTAAGCGCACAAACATTTTGAGCGACTTCATTTTATACTATGTAAATCATGTAAATGTAAATCATGATGTAAATAATGATGATGATATTATGTAAATTATTGAAGTGCACTTTGTCTATGGCACAGCGCACAGCTGTCAAACAGCCTCTACGAAAAGTTTTGATAAAGTTTTGTGGTTTGTTATTTTGACGTTTCTTTTTTGTTGAACTTTGGCCGGTTACGGTTTTATAAGTTTCATAAGCCTCGTACAACTTGTTTAAGAACAATTATTAAGCAATAAGTTATTAAATATGCTCTCCTCGACATTACGCGGTGTTAGTAGGCTGTCAAGAAACAACTTCAAAGGTAAAATGATTGTTTTGATTCCTATCTGTCAATGTGGCTCATCAATTTTAGTATTTCGTGCAGAGTTCTAAAATTTGCCTTATTTTTATGCTATAAACGCCCATGTCAGCTGTTCAGGAGAGTTAATTGTTGCTTATCTAATAGGCTCCCCCACACGCACACTTCGGCGCGACCGAGTCCCGCGCCACTTCAGGCCGCCGCGCAGAAAAGTACAGACCGATAGGTTTACAGCGCAGTTCACCGTGAGACTTTTCTGCGCGGCGGCCTGAAGTGGCGCGGGACTCGGTCGCTCCGAAGTGTGCGTGTGGGGGGCACTAATGTGATAAATGCCAAAATAATTTTTCATCATGCTTCAGGTCACGAAATCGACACAGCTTTTGCTTAACATTTTACATAGGCATTTCAGTAAAATCCTAATTTTGGATCGCCTATGACACGCTTACTACGAATAATTTTTAGAAAAAAACTTCAGATTCGCCTTAATTACTATAAAAGGAAACTTTTTGCATTTCGGGCGGCGGAAAATGATGCATTTTAATTTTCAATTGCGTAAAATTAAAATTCACTTCGCGAACCAACACGATGTCAAATCGGAGCCATTCTGTCACTGTTATGTTGGTATCCCTGATACATTGCGAAAAGATAAATACGACTATAGCCGACTTCGTTGGATCCGCGTTTTTTTTTTACTTAAAAAAATTTCAATATAAAAAAAAATTTCAATGTAAAAAAACTTGCCTAAAGGCCGTTATTCATTTTATTTTCAGAATTTCGTCAAAGTAGTGCTTACCTAATACGCATGTTTTTTTTTTATTTTACGTAACTTCTAGCTAATCGTTATTTTATGGTAATAATAAATATATACGAATAGAGGTTTGTTAAAATTATAATTCTGTTGGGATTTCATAATTACGCTCCTCTTCATCTATCCCACGAAGATGGCTACAGTCGTATTTAGCTCTTCGCAATGTATCAGGGATACCAACATAACAGTAACATAACGATTTGACATCGCGTCGATGTCGTGCACTGATGTGATGTCTAGGTAAATTTCCCTAGATCTAGGGGAGAAAAATATTTTTTAGGGAAAAGGGAAATCAGCACAAAATCTAGGGAAATTTCGAACTCTGGCAAAAAAAAATTACATATGACAATATTACTGGTATTGCTAGACGTATTTTTATTTGGAGTTCCCATAAATCTTATAACATACATATTGTTGATGTACTTACATTCAAGCAATGTTGTTTTAAAAACAGTGATAATGATATTAAAAAACAACTAAAAATGATATTATTTACCTAAAAAGATAAATGGGGACTTCTAAAAAAAAAAAATTATTAAGGTTTAAAGTTACGTTTTATCTATGTTTATTACAAGAAATTTTCTTCAGTTTCAGTGATTGCGTTTGATTTTTATTTTGCAAGGTGAATTTTATTAGGAATTCCGTTTATAATTCAGTGGTAAAGTACCTACACACTTTCAAATTATGGTAAATTTTCGATCGAACTGGCCATATATGAATATTTTTCAGAAAATATTAATAATATATTTTTTTTAATAAGAAAATATTTATTAGAATATATAAAAAAACATTTTTTAAAGAAAATATGTTTTAGAAAATATAAAAAACATATATTTTTTAGAAAAAAACCTTCATATTCGCCTTCGACTATAAAAGGCGACTTTTTGCATTCGGGGCGATGGGAAGCAACGCAATTAAAATTTCAATTGTTAAAGTGAAGCAACGCAATTAAATTTCAATTTTACGTCGTATACTGATTTCTGCAGGGTGCCTACCCTCGTATGAAGTCGCCTGACTTCATTCGGATACACATGGTATGCGCCCCCTCGACAAGGGTTTTGATTTGCCAAGGTAGTACCCCTGAAATCTAGGGAAATTTCACCTCGAAATCTGGGGAAACAATTTCTTTGGGCATCACATCCCTGATGTGTCGGTTCGCGAAGTGAATTTTGATTTTACGCAATTGAAAATTAAAATGCATAATTTTCCGCCGCCCGAAATGCAAAAAGTTTCCTTTTATAGTAATTAAGGCGAATCTAAAGTTTTTTTCTAAAAATTATTCGTAATAAGCGTGTCATAGGCGATCCAAAATTTACCTCTTTTGTTTCCGGTTCCTAACAATGCATTTAGATGACTGGTTGATTTATGGCATTTAGTTCCGAGATGGTTCCGAGCATAAATAAACCAGTCGTGTTCTGAGTTCCGACTATTTCTTTCGCCATCTTTCGCCGAAGAGGACCTTCTAGAAGAAAAAATGTCGTGCCATTCGTGTTCGGTTGGACTTTTGGGGTTTGGAGACATCGTCAGAAACGATGAAGTCATGATTGAGTGGTTAAGAAGCCACGGAGTGCTTCCCCGGGAGAAGAAATGCGAACTTTGTCAAAATCTTTGTAGCTTCTCGAAAACGACGTACAGTTGCCGAAAAACTTATGTGGTGAATTCGGGCCACAATCGGGTCAAGAAAAGGTGCAACTTTACAGCTTCTATAAGAAAAGGCACATTTTTCGGCCAGTCAAATCTCTCAATCGCGAAAATATGCACCTTCGTGTCATTTTGGACGATGATGCGTCCACCCAGGACTGCCTTCTTGATGGAAGAGATGGACGTCAGCAGTGACACGGTCGTGAACTGGTCGCAATATTGCCGGGAGGTGTGCGTGGGATGGTGTCACAAAATTAAGCAAAAAATTGGAGGTGTTGGTGTCACAGTGGATATCGGTGAAGCTAAAATTGGGAAGAGGAAGAACAACAGCGGAAGAACAGTCGTCGGAAAGCGGGTGTTTGGTGGATTTGAAAGAGGTTCAAAAAAGATGTTCGTCTACAGCGTCGAAAACCATTCCAAAGAAAATTTATTAAAGGTCATTGAGGAGTATATATTGCCGGGCACCTCAATAGTATCAGATTGTTGGAAAGCATATGACTGCCTTGAAAATGAAGGCTTCCTTCAGTTAAGTACGAACCACAGTTTGTGTTTTCTAGATCAAGAAACCGGAGAACAAACTCAAAACATTGAGCGCTTTTGGAAAGATGTGAAGAGAAATTTACCCAGATTCGGGAAGAGTAAGGCCCATTATGAGGGATATCTCTGCGAATTCATGTGGAAGAGATCGGTGCCCAAAAACAAAGACCGACTCCACTCATTTTTCAAAATGGTTGCTGAAATCTACGAACCCTAATGTTTTTTTGTTGTTATATTTTTTTGTTTATTATTATTATTATTTCTATTCTTCAATTATAATGACCACTAATACCTTCACCTCCAATTATAATGATGATGAAATCCAGTATGATTCCAGTGCCTCAGCGAAACTCTGAAGTGATTCTGATTAGAGGTTCGTTTAAATTATATTATTAATTCGGTTTTTCATAATTACGCACTTTTCCATGTATCCCACGAAGTCGGCTATAGTCGTATTTATCTTTTCGCAATGTATCAGGGATACCAACATAACAGTGACAGAATGGCTCCGATTTGACATTGTGTTGGTTCGCGAAGTGAATTTTAATTTTACGCAATTGAAAATTAAAATGCACCATTTTCCGCCGCCCGAAATGCAAAAAGTTTCCTTTTATAGTAATTAAGGCGAATCTTAAGTTTTTTTCTAAAAATTATTCATAAAGTAAAATTCTCAAAAAAAAATCCTTAGTGATTATTTAAATTATGGATAAATGCTTTTGTTATTTCACGTTTATAGTGTAACAGCGACATATTCCATACATCTCAGTGCGAATACATATTACCCAAGCTTTGAATTCTGTATAGTGGTAGATTGAATTGTCCCTTTGTCGTAGTATTGCCAAAATAAAACGGTAGTACTGACCTTGTGTTTCTGGCTGGCACATTAAAATTTATGAGCGCCATGAATTCATGGGTGTCAATTGTATTATGTAAGACTTTAAATTAATAAAAATACTAGATCGTAAACTGTTCTTCTGTCACTCAAATTTAATAGATTAGATTATTGCAATAGATGAGTGATTAATTTGTGAATAAGCCGCCGCACTTTTAATAGGCACAGATTTTGAAAAGTACACTACTTTTAAACTTAGTTACCATTAAAAACATCGGTTTCAGTCGAGACCGGTGGAAAAATATGCATTTCAATTTATATTTAAAAAAAAAAAAATTGTACGTAATTTCTCGTTACGGCTGACATTTCTTATTACATTATTTTGCATACTGACCGATTTCCAGGGTACCAAACGATAAATATTAAAAAAGATTGCCATATCGTAAAAAATCACACATATTCGAGGAAGGTACTAAAGGTTGCACCATACATGTTTTCGGCGTTATAAAGGGGCACTTTCTTTTGAATCACAAACCATGTTACACAAACCTAGCGTAGCCGCTAAACTACTTGAAAACTGGGATGTTTTTTATGCCTTGACGCGAGTAGGCGTTATAAAGGGGCACTTTCTTTTGTATCACAAACCATGTTACTCAAACCTAGCGTAGCCGCTAAACTACTAGAAAACTGGGATGTTTTTCTTGAGGTAATAATTTTTCGGGTATGGCAACCTTTATTATTATTTAAAAATTGGTACCCCTTCAAAATGGAAAGAATACATCATGAAATGTCATTTTGTAAAGGAAAAATTACGTACAACAAAAGTTTTTATGAAATAAAAATTTAAATGCATATTTTTCCGTCTATCTCGACTGAAACCGATAGATCTTGAGGTAATTAAGTTTAAAAGTAGTTTACTTTTCAAAATGTATGCCTATTTAAAGTGTAACGGCATGCGGCGGTTCTTTCACATTTTACCGATGAGTGTAGTTTAATTGTTCTTTCGGTATTTTTAGTTTATAATTTAAAAAGCTTATGAATTTTTTTTGTACTCTTTCTATTGTTTGGGAATGCACGTCATAGTGAGGAGACCATACAGTTGAGTTATATTCAACCTGACTCCTCACTAGTGATGTGTACAGAAGTTTTAATGTTTTTAAAATATTTAGCCACTCTTAGTACAAAATCTAACATTTTTAAACCCTTCTTTGAGATATTTTCAATGTGTGGTTGTGTGGTATGAAGCTATGTTTGGTGTCGAAAGTAACACCTAAGTCATTAATTTCGGAAACAGGTTCGAGAATAAAGTTGATTGTGTAATTGAAAAAAATTGGATTTATTATTTTAAAAAATCTTATAGTTTTGCATTTATTAACATTAAGGTATAGCTTGTTATCTGTACACCACTCAACTAATTTTGACAAGTTTGCTGAGAGAATATAACAGTCATCCAGGCTTCGAATTGCTTTAAAAAGTTTCAAATCATCTGCGAACATAAGTACGTAGATATCTTTAAAATTTTACATATGTCGTTCACAAAAAAAAAAATAATACAGGTCCAAGGTGGGAACCTTGCGGAACACCACTGGATGCAAAAAATCATATGATGATACCCCATTTAGATTAACAATAAGTTTTCGGTTTGAAAGATAACTTTTAAAACAAAGCAACATATTACAACGAACTCCAGCTTTAAACAGTTTTTCTACAAGAATAGTGTGACAAATCCTATCGAACGCCTTGCTGAAGTCAGTGTAAATTGAATCAACTTGAAGCCTCTTCGCCATTGCATCGGAAATGAAATTTTGATATATAGAATGTGGTTAGTTAGTGTTGATTTGCCGGTTATAAAACCATGCTGTTCAGGACATATACTATCTTTAAATGAGCTAGTTATTTTATCCAGAATCAGCTTTTCAAACAGTTTTGGAATTGTTGAAAGTATGCATATAGGTCTATAATTAGTTACTTCACAGAAATTCCTGTTTCGGTCGGACACTAGTATTCCATAACCAGAAGTTAAAGTTAGTGTTAGGCCATTTAGTGACATTTTATGTGTGAAAATATACATATTTTGTTACATTACAAAAAAATTAGTTTTCACTTTGGTACAAATCATTACAAAAAGAACAATTTGCGTATTTCCAATCCAAAGTGTATGTTTCCTTTTGATAAATTATTCTTCCACACAAAAGACAAGGAGATAAGAAGATGGGAAAGACTTGTATCACATATGCATGTATATTCATAAAATGTATTATGCATATATGGTTGGGACCCTTACAAAGATATTGGTGTACAATATTCATAGACATGAACAGGACAGAAAGGTGAGGGGTAGAAACCAACTACAGCGGGAAGATGACTTTGGTGATATGTGATTCGTCAAAACTCAATCTGACAGTATATAGGCATCTCACATTATAATACCACCATTTAGCTCTTAAAAGTAAACTCTGCTTTTGAATGAATAGACCTTTTTACAAGGGGGCGAGAATTGCTCGCTGCGTAATGAACAAATTTGCGAAGTCCAAATACGGCAAAGAAAAGTTAGCCTATTTTCAGAGTCCAATATTTTGTTGCCGTATTTAGTTAAGACACTTTTACAAATGTTTCATAATTTACTTACCCCAGTAAACAGCAACGCGCACAGCCATGCATCTCGAGTGAAAGTATATGTTACAAAAACAATCATATTATGTGATATGAATAAGTCTAAAATAAAGTAAAATAAGGCTTGCCTATGGAAAGTAATACGACAATTGGGTTTATTCTCTTTTTCACTTCTATTTTTTACACGGTTTTCAAAACACAAGCCACTATTTTTGCTGTGTTATTTCGTAAAATGCACCGATGAGTGCTCGACGCTGGCTCGCAGAAGAATGATGATGTCACATTTTTTGGATTCACGCGAAGCCATTCTCGATCTCAATGGTTCCAATAGAATCGGTTTGGGGAGGGGGAAATTATACGCTTTTATCACTTAGGGCAGGTCTATTAATATTCATATGTCTATGACAATATTCATATAAAAATATTTGACATCTTTCCAGGCATGCGTAAAAGGTAGTAAGGTAACTACCGTTCCCGTCGCTGCAGCCCTTTCAAAAGATGAGATACACAATGTACGAAGATCTGTTTCCTCCAAAGGAAAAAGTCATAATTGTCTTGCATCTCTCACACACCGCACCGTGTCGTCTCCGTAGACCCCTACAATACTACTAGCTGTGACAGTTATTTTTAAAGTATGGAACATAGTTACTACAAGGATAATATTGAAATATGAGTGAAAAACAAAAATTAAAAAACCTCAAATGATCAATGCGCTGATGGTTTTGCTTTTCTTCTTAAACATATAATGCTGCAGCTCTTTCTTCGACACTAAATAAAAACAGTCGAAAATGAGACAAACGGTGAACGTATGTCTGGACCCCCCAAATTATTATATTTTTTCTATGTTTTACATTTTTTCAGAGAAAAATGTGTCCTTACTGGGGTACCACATTCTAAGGACACATTGTAAAAGTTTTTTTTGTTTGAATATAAGTAAATACCTATGTTAAAATATTACAGATGAAAATTATAAAGTTAAATCTAAAAGAAAGTACAATACAATCTTTGTTTGGTTGCAAAATTGTATCTATATTCATCCTTTCCATGTCCATAATCCATATTTTTATGTTCCTTTTGAAGTTGGTTATTTTTTTAATTGTTTTTATTGCAAGAGAGAGTAAATTAAATAATTTTATAGAGAAGTATTGCATATTTCTTTGTCCAAATGTCGTTTTAGTTGTAGGCTGGTGGAATGTATTTTGTAATGTAGATCTTGTGAATCGGCTCGAGTTTGTCTGTGTTAAGTTATCCTGGTTTTTGAATGCGTACATTAGAATATCTTTTGTATATAATTGTTTCAGTGACATTAAATTCATAAAAAAGGGGAACATACAATCATTCACATACACCTCCCTCACATGTATATGGAAAATTAAACGCTATTCCCGTCGCAAACAAGTAGTACTTCGGAGAAAACAGTCTGTCTCACCATAATTTAATGTGTAAGAAAGAGCTGCAGTATTATAGTGATAAGAAATGTATGTTTTTTGCTGTCACGGTACCTTTATTGTAAATCGTTTCGGTAAAAATAAAAGCATCCATTTTCTGTTTTATAGTTAAGATGGTTTTGTTGTTCCAGGTATGCATGCCTCTCTGGCCGCCAACATGTCTTCAGGGGCTCCGGGGGCCTCTAACTTTGAGACCCTGGCAGTGACGGTCCCCAAACCATTTGTGTACCACGTAGAACTTAACAGACCCAAGAACCTGAATGCGTTCAACAAGACCATGTGGATGTAAGTAACTATTTAAGTAACAATACATTTAATCCCTCAGCCGAGAGATTCTATATCTTTTGTGGAATCGTTATTAGATAACGGACTTGATCTCCTGTCAGATTTGTGTGATTTTTATGGCTGTTATTTGCTTTTTCTATTTACAACGTACATCAAATGAATAAATAATCATGCATACTTGCAGGAATTCGTGTTTAAAGCGATCTAAATTAAAATATGTGACAGTAAATATGTAAAAATCAGACAAATCTGACAGGAGATAACGTCCGTTATCTGATAACTATCCCACAAAAGATATAAAATCACTCGGCAGGTATTGTCGGAAGGTCAAAATATTTTTGCTTTGCAATAAAATCCAAATAAATGGAATATTTCTGAATGTACCTATCCAAAAACAAAAAACTGTTTTTGCAAGATGATGAAATACGCTTTAAATATAAATAAATATATAATCGTTGAAAATGCAAACATAAAACGTTTACTTAAAAATAATTTAAATGTACACCTTTATGAAAACAAAGTTTCCAAAATAATTTTTTACAAAATTTTTTACATTGAACGACAAAAAAGTGAGACGACAATAACGTTTATAATACATTTGTCTAAAAAAATATGTGCGTGTTTTTTTTTATTATCATTAATTTTGGTTAGACAAAACATAAGTTGATGGAAATCATTTTTTTCTAAAAATCATAGCTCCTATTTTTGTAGACTGTTTTTTTATTATAAAATATCAAAATATCGTTGAATAGATCTTTCAGGATACATATGACTTTTTTTTAAATCGACATATAAAAAATTTTCTGAAAAAAAATGCACGTCATAAAAGACTATTTTTCACGTCATAAGAGATTATTTCAGATCTGAAGAGAAACTAAATGTAGAAAAATGACATATTTAACACATTTTATGATTTATCATCCTTTATAGATAGCATTTCAAATTCCCACTATCGATTTATTTTATGTGAATAAAGGAATTTTTATGGGAAAAGGAAGGTGGAGAAGTACCTGGCTATTCAGATCTAGTCACCAAACACGGCTTAAGCCATTTCAAGCCACGTTTAAATTCTGAATGGTGATCTTCCACTCTGGAATGTGCTGCAAATATACCTTGTATTATTTTTAAATTATTAAATTGTGAAATAACCACGGACGTACAAAATATATGGACATGCCCTTACGTGATAAAAGGGGAAATACCCCTCCCATTGGAACAATTTTTCGGAACCGGCTGGGCTTGCGAGTCTCGCGTTAATCTAAAAAATGTGACGTCATCATTCGAGCTCTTATCGTACATTTTACGCACGGACGTTGTATGTCTATAGAACACATACTATGACATCGAGAAACATGGCGACGCGAAATACAAAGCCGCTGTTTACTGGGGTAAGTAAATCATGAAACGTTTGTAAAAGTGTCTACGGCAACAAAATATTCGACTATGAAAATACTCATAACCTTACTTTGCGAATTTGAACTTCACACATCTGTTCATAACGTGGCATGCAATTCGCGCTCCCATATAAAAAGGTCTATTCATTCAAAAGCAGATTTTACTTTCAAGAACTAAATGGTGATACTATAGTGCGAGGTGCCTATATACTGTTAGATTGATTTATTGGCGAATCTCAAGTAGTCTCTTTCCTCTCTTCGTCCCGCCATAGTTGGTTTTTACCCCTCATCTGTAAGTTTTTGTCTAGCTATTTGTATGTCTATGGAAATAACACAATTTTAATTTGGGAGGTGGATATGGGTACCGCCGCACTGGGATCCATCTATTGCAAGGGTGGCCAACTCGTCGCCTGCCGGGTGTCCACTGGTGGCCCGCGGGGCATATGCACATATATTTTCTTTTAGTGTATATAAAACCGGATTTCTCAAAACTAAGCCTGTCTCGACAAACCATTAATAATAATAATATTTGGACGAGTTATATAGCGCTATTTTTGTGAAAAATCACCTCAAGGGCGCTGTACAAACTTACCATACATGCCTAAAATCTAGAAAGACTACAAGCTAGACAAACAATTAAAAACAACTTATGGCTAAAAATTGCATACACCGGTTCATTAATCACCGATACGAAAATATATGTACAATATTTTGACCAATGAACGCGATGCTGCCTAAAAATGAAATTAATACAGGACCATACTTACCTGGGAGGTCGCTTGAAATTAATACTGTTTATTGTCTATTTAAAGAAATTTATATAGAGTTCGCACGCAGAGGAAATAATTGTGAACACATGTTGTTTAATCCTGAAAATATTTTAATATTAATACGTAATATATTCTTTAATGAGTGTATTTTGAAAAGTAAAAGCAACATTTAATGGTGGGCGGTGCAGTAGTACAAGGATTTGATCTTCCGAGAGACAGATTGATGTGTAAGGATTCGAGTAATTTTAATTCAGTAAGAAAAGTGTGATTAAGACATATCATAGGCAATAAAAGTATGATACTCTCAGATAGGTATATTTAAATTAAGTTAAGGGTATGAGAGTCCGAAAAGGTAGGTTTTTAGTTTGGACCTAAACTCTGTTGGGCTTTTTATGCATCTTAATTCCGGAGGGAGTCTATTCCAAGCCTTAGGCCCAGATACTCCGAAAGCACGATCTCCGAACTTAGTATTTGGCTTTCGTTTGGGTTCTATTAGTCTGCCTATAGCAGATGAAGTTGCCGATCTAAGGGTTAATTGCCTCGGACCGGTATTATCCGGGACGCATAATTCAGAGATGTAAGGTGGGGCCATTTCGTTGATTGATTTAAACACCATCCAGCACAATTTGTACTGGATTCTTTCAGGGCACTTGAGCCAGTGAAGGTTACAAAGGTGTTCTGAAATGTGTCAATATTTAGAGACCCCGGTTATGAGCCTTGCCGCTGCATTAAACACGGATTGAAGTTTGTCAATTTGGTATTTTGGAAGACTAGCATAAATGCCATTACAGTAATCAAGCCGTGAGACTACGTAAGAATTGATTAATAGTTTTGTCGCCTCTGTAGGAAGGTTTCTTCGAACTGACTTGAGTTGTCTAAGGTGAAAAAAACCAGTGCTTACTGTTCTATTCATTTGACTTTTAAGCAAAAAGTCTGAATCTAAATTAACTCCAAGAAGTCTGACTGTTGTCTTTGGAATAATATCGTTGCCGGAAATAGAAATAAGTGAATTGTCTATGAAATGTTGACGTTTGTTTGTGGCCGCCCAGAGAAACTCAGTCTTAGATGGGTTCAGCTTCAGCTTGTTTGAAGACATCCAACGAGTTATTGCTTCTAGGCATTCAGCTATGTGGATTTTGAGGCTATTGATTTCGTTTGGAGAGCAGTAAAAATAAACTTGCTGATCGTCAGCGTAGCAGTGGGACAAGAGACCAAATGACTCGATTATTTTGGCCATCATTTGTAAAAAGGATGAAAAGAGGTGGATCTAAAACGGATCCTTGGGGTACCCCTGAAGAAAGTGTTGCGAAGTTAGAGAGTTTATTTCCAACCTTAACGGCTTATATATATAGATAGGTATGATACCAGCCAATTTTTTATATCGGAACCCAAACCAAATGTTTTTCTCTAATCTCCAATTACTAGGCATGTCGACGACATTGGAAAACATATTGAAGATAATTTGAAAAATTGAGCATCTAAGTTCATATTTTATGCTCTATGGATGAAAGCACATGCAATACCGCCTAACTGGCGATTTTTAGTAGGGGTGTTGATGTATTTTTTAACAAAATAGAAGAATTAGCAGCACTGGACTCTTACCTACTTGCTCGCGAGATTTGTCAGGAGTTGTTATATCAACGTTGAATCGCTTTTCGTTATAACTCAACAACCTATCGGGCTTAACTACCGATTGTGCTCCAGCAATGTTTGGGAAAAACGAAGATTTAGTAAAATTGAATGAAAATGAGGCCTGCAAAGTTGGTAATACTTCGCTGCTAAATTTTTGTTGTATTATTTATTCATCAGGAGAATTTAAGTCCCTTAAATTTTATTTTTTTATATTTTTTTTATTTAAGTTTTTATTCCAGCAAGACTGGGAGCTGGGAGGGTAGTGCAATCCCAGTCTGCCATATTACATACGGAGTAAATAAAAATCATATTATTAGGTAGGTACCATGGAACTATGATGAGATGGAAGCGGCATAAGCATGTCGGAACGTGTTAAACCGCCAAAACCAGTGTAGCTCGCTCCATTTTTGGCCGGCGGGAAGAGGGGATAGAGACGGGGTTTACCGCTCAGCGAGCGGGGGGAGGGTAAGCGCTCTATAGAGAAGGGCCGAACTGGTAACGGGCTTAACGTTATTTAATTAATTTTTTAATTTAAAAAAAAAACTTTTGTTGGTTTTTTTTTTCTTCATATTTTAGGCACAAAATATAATAACCCATTACGCATTATTTTCTGAACGAATTACTTTATCAAAATTAATAGTTTACTTAGTTTTAACCACGTTTATTGTTTATAAAAAACCGACATATTTCGTGAGCAATGCCTACTTCCTCAGGGTTTAATTAATTAAAAAAAAAATGAAGACAATATTTTAGCGAAACTCAACCAAAAATCTGAAAACAAAAAAAAATAAAAAAAGATATGGGCATATATGGAAGGTTTTACTCATAAATTTAACTAAACGACATCTATTGACTTGCATAAAAGTCAATAATGTCGTATATTAAAAATAAAAATATATCCAAACACTTTCTAGATAGCATTTAGTTCGGGTTTGAATCTTGCAATCATACATGTATGGGGGTGTGGCTCTGGAGATAAGGGCCGAAATGTGAACGGAAATATTATTTTCATGGTTTGTTTTTGGGGTGTTATGCCGTGTTGCGCTATCTCCGTCTTTAACCGACGTTTCGGACAGCGTTGCAGTGTCCATCATTAGGGCAGATCCGAGATCCAACGATGTGCATAACACCCCAAAAATAAACAATGAAAATGCTTTTAGCCGTAAAAATCTAAAAACGTATTATTTTATTTATTAATTTATTTATTTTAAATTTTTTTTAATTTTTTCTCACATTTTGGACATAAAATATAATATAATATAATAGCCCAATTGAAAAATAATAAATGAGGAAAGGGGAGTAACAAGAGACTTATGTATTGTTTATTTTTTATTAATCCCTTTACATGTTATTTTACCTTAATCTTCTTCGACGTTACTCATTTTTTTGCGAAATCAAGATTATGATTGATTCGTGTTGCGCTCGTCGAAATACATCGGCCTCACTTTTCACTTGACAAGTGCAAATGGGTAAAAAACTAGTGTTATAAACTTGCTGTAACTCAAAGCACCATTCATCATTGCGTAACTTCGAAAAGTGATAGGAGCAAACGCGGGTTGATTTGATTGGAAACCAGTCATCTCTCCGATTTAAGGCATCAACCCACTTTCTTTTTCTCTCAGGGTCTTTTGGAAACCTTTATTAATAATAAATTGTATTATTTAATTTTATGTATGCATATTGTAGGTACATACTGTGCGCTTGAGGTGATTTTTCAAGAAAACGGGCTTTTTAAATCAACAGCATATGATGTATATGGTGTGTATACATAGTGTGTGATAATATATATATCACAATAATCCCAACTGCTTCCATCTGCACAAATCAATCGAATAAAATTTATCTGTGCGCACCGGGATTTAAACCCGCGTCCTCCGGATTGCTAGTCAAGAGCTTTACCCCTTGACCACGGGGGCATGTCAATGTGACTTTTACATAACAATACAGTGATTATATATCTACGTACTTTGAATTAACATTGTAAACATATGCAAAAGGAGTGTTAAATTAGTACGAAAAGAAATAAAAACAACAGTGCAAAAAAGACGAAGCAAAAATGTTTAAAAATGAATAAGCTAAATGATAAAAAAAACAAGTATTTATGACATGTGTAAATCACAACTTTATATTTGTGCGTTATGATTAATCAAAAAATAAAAGTATTTGGTAATTTTTAATTATTATGATTTAAGTTGACTGATTCGGCCCATGCTAGTCGGAATTCACGCGGTATCATCGGGCCCATGGCGATGGCGGTTGAAAGGACTCGTCGAAAATTATAAAATGTTTATTTAAGCTATGTTTAAACACTTACATGTGAAAGGTAAGACCATCTTTCTTCTTAAAGGTCTTCATAGAACTACTTTTACACAATTTTACGGCGCATTGGACCATTTTTCTATGTTTTATGAACGTTTTACTGGGAGCTCTATACGCGACCGAGGTGTAAAAGCCAATGTCAGCCACCTAAAAACCGTTGGGTAAAATTTTTGAACAATCACGCTTTGTGCCAGTGTGCACACTTTACATGCCGTCTCTCTAATATCCATACTCTTAGGTGTCAACATTTTCCAATACTAAATTTCCTTCCACGACTATGAATAGCTGACATGAAATGTTTTTTTTTCCGCGATTCAACATATGTTTGTTCAAACTACCTTTTTGAGAACATGAGTAACTGCAGGTTAAACACGAAAAAGGTTTTTCTCCATTGTGAGTCAGCATGTGTTTTTTCCAATTTCCCTTTTGAGAATTTGAATAGCTGCAGTCGGAACATGCTATCGTTTTTTTCAACTGTGGATCAGCATGTGTTTCCTCAAATTTGCCTTCAGTGAACATGAATAATTACAAAAGGAACACGAAAATGTTTTTTCTCCACTGTGAGTCAGCATGTGTTTCTTCAGGTGTCCCCCTTCGAGAAATTGAATAACTGCAGTCGTAACATGGAATGGTTTTTTTTCAGTGAGTCAGCATGTGTCTCCTCAAATGTACCTTCATTGAACACGAATAATTACAAACGGAACACGAAAAAGGTTTTTCCCCAATGTGAATCAACATGTGTTGCTTCAAATGTTCCCTTTGAGTACATGAGTAGCTGCAGATGGAACACGAAAAAGGTTTTTCTCCAATGTGAATCAACATGTGTTGCTTCAAATATCCCTTTTGAGTACATGAGTAGCTGCAGACGGAACACGAAAAAGGTTTTTTCCACTGTGATAAAACATGTGTTGCTTCAAATGTTCCCTTTGAGTACATGAGTAGCTGCAGACGGAACACGAAAAAGGTTTTTGGACACTGTGATAAAACATGTGTTGCTTTAAAGGTTCCCTTTGAGTACATGAGTAGCTACAGACAGAACTCGAAAAAGGTTTTTCTCCACTGTGAATCAGCATGTGTCTCCACAAATTTACCTTCATTAAACATGAATAATTACAAACGGAACAAGAAAAAGGTTTTTCTCCACTGAGAAAATATATGTGTGACTTCAAATATCCCCTTTGAGTACATGAGTAGCTGAAGACGGAACACGAAAACGGTTTTTCTTCACTGTGAATCAACATGTGTTGCTTCAAATGTTACTTCTGAGTACAGTCAAGCACAAAAAAGGTTTTTCTCCAGTGTGAGTCAGCATGTGTTTCTTCAGGTGTCCCCCTTTGAGAAATTGAATAGCTGCAGTCGTAACATGGAATGGTTTTTTTCCACAGTGAGTCAGCATGTGTCTCCTATAATTTACCTTCATTGAACACGAATAATTACAAACGGAACACGAAAAAGGTTTTTCCCCAATGTGAATCAACATGTGTTGCTTCAAATGTTCCCTTTGAGTACATGAGTAGCTGCAGACGGAACACGAAAAAGGTTTTTCTCCACTGTGAATCAACATGTGTGGCTTCAAATTCCCCCTTTGAGTACATGAGTAGATGCAGAGGGAACAGGAAAAAGGTTTTTCTCCACTGTGAATCAACATGTGTTGCTTCAAATATCCCTTTTGAGTACATGAGTAGCTGCAGACGGAACACGAAAAAGGTTTTTCTCCACTGTGATTCAGTTTGTGTCTCCACAAATTTGCCTTCATTGAACATGAATAATTACAAACGGAACAAGAAAAAGGTTTTTCTCCACTGTGAATCAACATGTGTTGCTTCAAATTCCCCCTTTGAGTACATGAGTAGCTGCAGACGGAACACGAAAAAGGTTTTTCTCCACTGTGAGTCAGCATATGTTGCTTCAAATGTCCTCTTTGATTACATGAGTAGCTGCAAAAGGAACACGAACAAGGTTTTACTCCACTGTGAATCAACATGTGTTGCTTCAAATATCCCTTTTGAGTACATGAGTAGCTGCAGACGGAACACGAAAAAGGTTTTTCTCCACTGTGAGTCAGCATGTCTCCTCAAACTACACTTTAGCGAAAATGAATGGTTGCAGACGGAACACTAAAAAGGTTTTTCTCCACTGTGAATCAACATGTGTTGCTTCAAATATCCTCTTTGAGTACATGAGTAGCTGCAGACGGAACACATAAAAGGTTTTTCTCCACTGTGAGTCAGCATGTGTTTTTTCCAATTTCCCTTTTGAGAACCTGAATATCTGCAGTCGGAACATGCTATCGTTTTTTCAACTGTGGATCAGCATGTGTTTCCTCAAATTTGCCTTCAGTGAACATGAATAATTACAAAAGGAACACGAAAATGTTTTTTCTCCACTGTGAGTCAGCATGTGTTGCTTCAAATGTTCCCTTTGAGTACATGAGTAGCTGCAGACGGAACACGAAAAAGGTTTTTCTCCACTGTGAGTCAGCATGTGTCTCCTCAAACTACACTTAAGCGAAAATGAATAGTTGCAGTCCGAACAAAAAAAAAGATTTTTCTCCACTGTGAGTCAGCATATGTTGCTTCAAATGTCTTCTTTGATTACATAAGTAGCTGCAGACGGAACACGAAAAAGGTTTTTTCCACTGTGAATCAACATATGTTGCTTCAATTGTTCCCTTTGAGTACATGAGTAGCTGCAGACGGAACACGAAAAAGTTTTTTCTCCACTGTGAGTCAGCGTGTGTCTCCTCAGACTACACTTTAGCGAAAATGAATGGTTGCAGACGGAACACGAAAAAGGTTTTTCTCCACTGTGAATCAGCATGTGTTGCTTCAAATATCCCCTTTGAGAACATGAGTAGCTGCAGACGGAACACGAAAAAGGTTTTTCTCCACTGTGAGTCAGTTTGTGTCTCCACAAATTTGCCTTCATTGAACATGAATAATTACAAACGGAACAAGAAAAAGGTTTTTCACCAATGTGATTCAACATGTGTTGCTTCAAATTCCCCCTTTGAGTACATGAGTAGCTGCAGACGGAACACGAAAAAGGTTTTTCTACACTGTGAATCAACATGTGTTGCTTCAAATTCCCCCTTTGAGTACATGAGTAGCTGCAGACGGAACACGAAAAAGGTTTTTCTCCACTGTGAGTCAGCATATGTTGCTTCAAATGTCCTCTTTGATTACATGAGTAGCTGCAAAAGGAACACGAACAAGGTTTTACTCCACTGTGAATCAACATGTGTTTCTTCAAATATCCCTTTTGATTACATGAGTAGCTGCAGACGGAACACGAAAAAGGTTTTTCTCCACTGTGAATCAACATGTGTTGCTTCAAATTTCCCCTTCGAGTACATGAGTAGCTACATACGGAACACGAAAAAGGTTTTTCTCCACTGTGAGTTAGCATATTTTGCTTCAAATGTCTTCTTTGATTACATGAGTAGCTGCAGACGGAACACGAAAAAGTTTTTTCCCCACCCTGATTCAATATGTGTTGCTTCAAATGTTCCCTTTGAGTACATGAGTAGCTGCAGTCGGTACACGAAAAAGGTTTTTCTCCAGTATGGGTTGTTGTAATGTGTCGTTCTAATATTGACTTGGTAGAGCAGTCATATTTACAATGGTAACAAGAAAATTGTTCTTCCCCAGAATGCGTCTTCAGGTCAGGTAAGGCTGAAAGAGATTAAGTATTAAACTTACTTAGTATATGTTCAGTCAATTCATAAATATGCAAAAAGACTGAAAACCGATTTTACCTGCTGTCTGAGTTATACTTTCAGAGCGCTCTAAGCATTCCTGTTTAACGTCGAGAAGGTCCACGTCAATTTCCGTGTAAGGAATTCCCATCCCATATTCTCCTTGAAGCCCTGGTTCTGCCTTGATGGTAAAAGCCTCTATGCTACCTGGAAAAACAAAAGTTTTTTAAAATCTTAATATATAAAATAAAGTCGGGTTAGGTTAGGTTTACCATTTATAACTCGAGAATGGCAGGACCGATTTTTATGATCTTTGATTTGTTGGCTTTGTCTCCGCCCCGAATAGCAAAATAGCTATTAAAACATCAGAAAAATTCATGAAAAAAAAATGATTAGGAAAAAAATTAACCTCACACATTTTGTATGGAACGAATTCTCATCTTTTGAAAGAGCTGCAACAATATTGTGAGAAGTCTAATATTGAGTAGTGAGTAAATTCCAAAAATTCAAAAACTTTAAATGGCAAAGCACTGATTGTTTTGCTTTTGTTCTTAAACATATAATGCTGGCACTCTTTCTTAGACACTAAAAACAGTCGAAAATAGAACAAACGGCAATTGTATGTCGGCACCCCTCCAATAATTCTAATATAATAATTCTAATCACGTATAAAGAAAATGAAACACAATTCCAGTAAGTGGAAAAGTAAGAAAATCACAAAAATTATAAATCCGTACACAACGCCATCTCTGATACTGATAAAAACAAAACACCCGACAGTTGCGCATCGATGATTGCTTCATTGTGTAATTATTAACTTAATAAAAAAACCGAATTTAATTCAGCTTATAAGTTAACACAACAGTTATTGATTCTGAGGCGGTACGAAGTTCGCCGGGTCAGCTAGTTTTAAATAAATTAACGTAAGAGATTAGACCATAAATATTGAACTACGTCGTGATACACTTTAACTCTTCAGTAATTTCGAGTATTTTTCAGTTGGTCAAAATATTTGCGCTTTACAAATCTTGGCCCCCTGCTTTTTCTTATATTCATATAATGATATTTTTAGTCTTGCATAAAAATAAAGACGCAATTGTGTTTCTCTGTAATGAAAAAAAGTTTTATTAATACTACGTATTTACAACTCACAATCACATTTTTTTATTAAAAAAATATTCATTTACCTGTAATTAACAAAAGAAACAACATTTAAAGTCTTTATTTCAGGTTTCTTTAAGTATAATATAAGATAGTATTTTAATGAAATACTTCTGTTTAATGTTTGTCTTTATAGCTTGTTTGATCGTTACTAAGGTTACTGTAGCTAACATCACATCTGTCAGCAGTGACATCTAGTAAGCCACCAACTGGCAACTAACTTGTCGGTAATACAAATTAAAGGAAAGCACTCATAAGCGGTTTTCTTTACATCTCCCCCCCTAGGTAGAAACAATCGCAAAAGACAATGCACGCAATTATTTATATACTAGCAAACACTGGACACAGTTTTGTAATGTGATAGAGGTTTGATTCTGCTTTCCTGTGTCCGGCATCAACTTCATATATAGAATTTGAGATCTTCTTTAGAATTTTGTATGGTCCAATCCGCAATTCCTCCAATTTCTTCCTATTTAATCGATTTCCGTTTTCCACGTAGACTCTGTCTCCCGCTTCAAATTTATATTCTTCCCTGTGCAGGTCGAATATTTTTTTATTGTAGTTGTGTGATTTTATTGTGTTTTTAAGAGCTAGTTCCCTATCTCTTTTCAGGTCTTCACTTGTTTGTCTTGATTTTAATTCAAGTGGTAGAATATTCACATTTTCGCCTTCCAAGAGGTATTTTGGAGCAAATTTGGTTACTGTGAGTTCTGTTTCATTATATTTTTCTACACATTTCTGTGCAATTTTCTTGCTGTTTTCTTATCATTTTCATTTATTTTACATCTTATCTTATTGACTAAAGTTTGATTTAGCCTTTCATTCAGCCCGTTTGAAAATGGTGCGTCCACAGCAGTGAAAACCATTCTTATGTTCTCCTTCTTCAGAAATTCTTTAAATTCTTTGGAATTTATACCAGGGTATTGGTCCGTTAATACCATATCAATGTTGTATCCTTGTGTCACATTTTTTATTAATTTTATAAAATTAAGTTTTGATTTCTTGATGTGAAAATATAGGCATATCTTGCAAAGCCTCCAATGGTATAAATAGATATAATTTCAAATGGACGTGTTGCTGGACCTAAATGTGACATTAAACCATATTTTGGCTTCCTCCTTGATTTGTGTTTTATACAAATTTCACATTCATTCATTCACATAAGCAACATCTGCAAACGCCTGCGAGCTATTGCGGGACGAATTTATAAAATTAAATATTTTATGCCCATAAGTACATTGAAAATAATCTATTTGTCACTAGCGGAATCTACTATCAGATACGGAATAACTTCTTGGGGAAACTCGTGCAAGACAAATATAGATTACATTCAAACAATTCAGAACTCTATGACTAAGCTCTTGGTAAGCAAAAGCATTTATGCACAAAGAAGAAACATAAAATTATTATATGAGTCAATTAGTATATTACCTGTGCGAGGGATATTATGGTTTAAAATTGTATGCCAAAACCTATTGTCGGATTCAAAGTACAAGGAAAAGGTAGATCATGCATATGGCACTAGATTAATTAAAAATGAGGGGTTGTCCATTCCCAAAATTGTAAATAAATACCGACAATGGACATTCGCTTATCTTGTCCCTACCATATTTAATAAGATGCCAATGAACATAAAAAACGAATCAAATTGCACCACTGATTTAAAAAAAAAACTGAAAAAATGGCTAATAGATCAAGACTTTTTATATTGAATTTTGTTTTCATCTTGTGTATAATATAACTATGAGTAATTTGCCTGTATTATATATCTGTCTGTATTTGTATTTTATGCTTTTGTATTGTAATTACTTAAAAGTTATTCTTCTGTTTCTATTTTCTATATTGTGGTTTCTTGTTATAATTGTTCTTCTGTGTTATATTAATATTGTTAAATCGACCTGCTGACAAACTGCTCTGGCAGTTTAGCGGGTGCTTAAAATGAAGAATAAAAAAAAAAAAAAAAAATCACAAATTTGTTTAATATTTTCAATGATATTCTTTGCTGTGTAGAATGGTGTTATTTTATTTGTCATCTGGGTTCTCCCAATGTGGCAGTAAGTATCGTGGACATTTGTTATTAGACTTTTGCTAAGTTGTTCTGATAGTACAATTTTTTTCCTTTTTTTATTCTTTTTGTAGTATATTTCATTCTCCAATATAAGTTTTCCGTTTTGTTAGTCTAGATTGGTGTGTTGGTCCTTTTTTATATCTTCTAGGTTTATCAAATTTACTACTTTTAAAAAATCATCAGTATTTTCATAAGGTTCTAGAACTGGGTTTCTGCTTAAACAGTCTGCTTCTTGGTTTGATTTTCCTGGGTTATATTTAATCTTAAATTGATATTGGGATAAATAATACATCAAATCCCCTAGTTCTTCGTCAGTTCTAGCCTTTATGTTCATATTTTCTAATGGTTTATGATCTGAGTAGACCGTAAATTCTTTTCCCACAAGCCAGTGCTGCCAATATTTCACAGCTTCTTTTATTGCCAGACATTCTAGGTATATTGCTTTCTTCTTTTTTTGAGCTTCAGTCAATTTTTTTTTAAAATAAGCAACCGGCTTACTGTCCCCGTTTTTATCTTTTTGTTTCAGCACTGCTCCCACTCCTTTGATACTAGCATCTGTGAAAATGCTTATTGGTAGTTCGGGGTCAAAGATATTTAGAAGTGGTTCTGAACATAACAATGCTTTTATTTTATCAAATGTTTCCTGACATTCTGTGGACCATATGAATTTCAAATCTTACCGTAATAAATTGTGTAACGGGTCCAGAATAATCGCACTGTGTGGCACAAATTTATGATGAAAATTTATTTTTCCTAGGAATTGGCGTATATTTTTTTTTGTTTCCGGTGTTGGAAAGTTTTTGACAGCGGTTAAATAATCTTTCAGAGGTCTGATTGAATTGTTTTCTATTATGTGACCTAAATACTTGGCATATTTTTTTGCAAAAGTACATTTCGAAAATTTTAGTCTAAAACCTTCTGTTAGAATTGCCTCCATTAGTCTTGATATATGTAGCATACGTTCTTCAAAAGTTCTTGAAAAAATTATTATGTCGTCTATAAAATTTACTGCAAAACTGGAGAGTTTGTATTTTCTTATGATGTTGCTCAATATTCTTTGAAAAATGGCTGGGGCCGTCCTTAATCCAAACGGGAGACACGTCCATTGAAAATGACCTTCTTGTGTAACAAATGCAGTTTTATGTCTATCTTGAATTTTCAAAGGAATTGACCAAAATGCCGAATTTATGTCAAAAGTAGAAAAATATTTACAGTTTACGGTTTTAACCATCAAATCCTCAATCAACGGAAAAGGTTGTGACTGAGGGACGACAATTTTGTTCAATTCTCTGAAATCTATACATAACCTTGTTTTTTGTTCATCTTCTTTTTTATATGCCATAGTTACTGGAGTAGCAAATGGGCTATATATAAGATTCCGCAATTAAATTCTTCTCTAATAGTTTTGATATTCTATTTGTCTTCTATCTTCCGCTGTGCATCTGTATGGACGTTTGTAACAGTATTTATCCATTATCAAGTCAATATGAGCTTCATAATGTTTTACAGTACAGACGTCATATTTATCTTTGGCGAAGACTGGTTTATATTTTTCTATCAACTTATCAATTTCTGATTGTTGATGGTTTATTATCAGTTCAAATCCATCCGTGTTTATATGTTCATTGAAATTTATTTCACCTTTGTTTATGTTTTTGGTGTCTTGTTCCCCAGAATGTAAAAATAACCTTTCTTCAATTTTTTTACCTAGTACATCAGGAATGTTGATATTTGTTATATTTGAAGTATCATTTTTTGAGTAGTTATTTTTTTTATATCCTCATCTCTTGAGGTCACTTCTTCTGGGTTGTTACATTGTATAATCTTTAATTCTTCGTTTTGCATTAATTTGAACTTTTTTATACAATCCAAACCAATTAGAAAATCGTAATTAAAATGTTCATTATCTACTACAAATATGTCCATAATTCTTTCTATATTTAGATTTTTATTTTTAGTGTTACCATACCTTTTGTTTTCTACTCACCATTAATAGTCTTTAAGTTAACTGTTTTTATATCACTTGTATATGCTCTTGGCTGTATCTTTAATGATTTTGCATTAATTAATGACACATTTGATCCCGAATCATAAATTCCAGAAACTTTTAAAGCATCATTTAATAGTAACTTGATTTCTATTAATGGTAGCACCACTAGTTTTTTGGATTCTTCTCGTTCAGTTCAATTTCCAATTAAGAGTTATTTACCGTTTTTACAACTGCTTTTTGATTTTTCTCCTTAAACCAGCAATTTTCCTCAAGATGGTAACGTTTCCCTTTTTTTCGTTAACACAGATTCGGCATGGTTTTTTTTTCTTCAATTTCTTTGGATTTAGTGCCAGAATATATTTGTTTATTAGGATATACACAGTACATAAGTTTACAAGTTATAAGGAATATTAAATGAAGTTATTACATGATATAGTACCTATTACGTAAGTCCGTAGAATATCTGGGATAATTATTCGCCTGGGATTTGAACAGTTCTTAAAATTTAACTAAAATGAATGAGAAGAATAATATAAAGGAAGATTGTATATGATGATAAAAGAGATATATTTTTAGAACAAGAATTACATGCTCACAAATAGTAATTAGTTTAATTAAAATATAAGTGTAAATAAGAAGTTTTAAAATAAATTATATCACGCCAACAAATTTAGTAAATTAGTTTTGTATGTTTGCAGGGAGTTGTGGAAAATGTCTAAGTGTAATAATTTTACATAGTGTGTATAAGATGTGACAAGGGCGGATCCAGGATTTTTTCTGGGGGGGGCACAAGGGGCGGAGGGGTGCCACCCGAGGGGGGGGGTGCCACTGAAGAGCACATTCCCCCCCCCCTGGGACGGACCAATTTTTTATGAAGTCGAAATTTGTGTTTGGGAGCGTTCATTACATTTATGTTCTACGAAGTAATTACAACTATTCATGTACTACGAAGTAAACGAATATCTAAAATTCACATGTTTAACCACAGTGAAGAAAAACCTATTTCATGTCCTGACTGCAACTATTATTTTTCTCGAAAAAAAACTAAAACGGCAATTGCTGACTCACAGCGATGAAAAACCTTTTTCATGTCTCGACGGCGACTATTCATGCGCTACAAAACGGTATCTAAAAATTCACATATCCACACTGGACAAAAACCTTTTTCATCTTCCAACTGCAAGTATTCATGTTGTTCAAAGGAACTTCTTACAATTCATTTTCTGACTCATATTGACATAAAACCTTTTACATGTTTCTACTGCGAGTATTCACGTTCTTCAAAGAGGTACCAAGAAAATCACATGTTTATACATAGTGGACAAAACCATTTTCATGTCCCGAATGCAGTTATTCAAGTTCTCGACAGGGAGATTTAAAAATCCACAGCGCGATTCATAGTGAAAAAAAAACCTTTTCCATGTTGTGAGTATAACTATGCTTATACGAAGAGAAATTTAAAAAATCGCATGTTTTCCCATAGTGGATAAAAACCTTTTTCACTGCAAATATACATGTTCTACAAAATAACAAATGAAACGTCACATATTTACCCACAGAGGAGAAAAATCTTTTTCATGTCCCGATTGCCACTATTCATTTTATCGCAAGGGACATCTAATCACGTGTTAACCCACAGTGGACAAAAACCTTTTTCGTTTCCCGACTGCAACTAATCATGTTCTCAAAAGGGACGTACAAGAACGCACTCGCTGATTCACGGTGGAGAGTAACCTTTTTCGTGTTCTGACTGCAACTATTCATGTACTACAAAGGGATATCTAAAAAATCTTATATTTACCGACAGAGAAGAAAACCCTTTATCAGAAAATTTTACTCCATCAAAATTTGAACACTGAAGAAGTTCAAAATAGTGCGAGTAAGTATGTTAGTAACGACATGAATTTGGAGGTTTAGAAAAGTGCTTTTTTGATAAATGTATCCATCTACAATATTATTTAACAGCGATAGCTTGAGATGGAGAACTGCCCCGAAAAACCAAAGCGATTTTACATTTTAGGTTCTAAGACATAAATAACTTAAAACGATTTACCCAAACATTGACGTAGCCTTAAGAATGTGCATTAAGTTTCTAATTCCTATTTTTTATTTAAATAGAAAAAACATGTTACGTAACGCGTTGTTCGACCCCCCCCCCCCCCCTCAAGTGCGTTACATAATACTTGAACGGCCCCTTTGTCAACTTTAATCGGGGGGAGGGGACTTTTCCGACCGCGCTTTCCCCCGACCGTACCGCTCTCGCAAACGCTGATATTCATATTTCATTTGCAAGTGCATGAAAGGGATGCAACGAACGAAATTCGCAATTCCTGCCAGAAATAGACAAGAGTTTGGTTTGACTCATGTTTTTTCTGTTATTTTATTCATATATTTTAAGAACTCTGATAATTTGATTTGCTTCCTAGTATGTACTGCGATGGAATCTCCATAAAAAATGCCGTCCTGGGGGGGGGGGGGCGCACGTGCCCCCGTGCCCCCCCCCCCCCCCTAAATCCGCCCTTGAGATGTGATTGCGCGAGAGATTGGTGAGTTTTTTGCTGCATTAGTATTATTGGATCCTATGTGAAAAAGTGAAGTGTGCCTGGTACGCCTCATTGGAACATTTAAACCAATGACAGATAGCAATTCGGGACTATCTATTTTATTATTAAGCAGGTTATGTAGAAACATCAGATCTGACAATGTGCGTCTTTTTTGTAAAGATAACAAATTACTTGAAGTTTTGTTGTATTTCTTGAGTAAATGTTTCGAAAATTTATTCTGTATACTCTCTATTAAATCTATGTATACCTTATATTGAGAATTCCATATGGTGGAAGCATACTCCAGTGGACTTCTGACCAATGAACAGAATAATATTTTCAGAGTCTTAGCACTTTTAAAAACTTTACATATTCTTAATAGAAAACCTAGCATCTTATAAGATTTTGATATAATGTATTCGATGTGCTTATCAAATATTAGTTTGCTATCTAAGTGGACACCTAGATCTTTGCATGTAGACATATATTGTAAAGGTTTGTTATTCAAGTTGTAAGGATAAATTATTTTATTTTTATTTCTAGTAAACGTAATCGAGTGACACTTAGATAATATATTTAAGGACAATAGGTTTGATTCACAGTATGCGCACAAATGATAAAGATCTCTTTGTAATTCGATGCAATCGGATAACGACTGTATAGGTTTAAAAAATTTCATGTCATCCGCATACAACATAAAGTAACTATTTGGAAAGCATACAAGAATGTCATTTATATAAATATTGAATGGGAGTGGACCGAGGTGCGACCTCTGGGGCACACCTGAGACGATTTCTATTAAGCAAGATGCGAAACCATTGACAACCGTGAGTTAGTATATAATACTTTTTTTTTCGTACTTATTCTTCCCAACAAGATGTTCCAATTTTCCTATATTATTGTAAAGATCTTCCGTTCCTTGTAAAATTTCTCTGTCAATTTTATCAGTCACATAATTAGGTAGGCCAAATGCTATGAGGTCGATAAGTGTCCCAGTATCAATTGATTTCCTTACTTCCAGCAGTAATTTTTCTTTTTTTAAAGCATACTCGAGCAACGAACCTGTTTGATATTTAAAGGCGAGAGCATATCTAATGGGTGACCATCCTTTGTTTACAAACGTATAACAGAAGTTTTTTCCCATGTGTTCCATTCCGATTCCACTGTAAGTTTCATTAGCATGCAGCTGTACCACTCTACACCGGAGAATTCCATAAAATGTTTCAAAATTTCAATTTTCTTTTTGTCTTCGTTGATTTGGAAGCGTTCACATTCTTTATTAAAATCTTCAATCCACTGGTTCGCATTTGAGCTCCTGCCAGTGAATTTGCCAATCATGAAATCCTTTGCAATTTTCCCTAAATTTTGAGTTTCAGATTTTGTTTGTTTCCCTTCAAGCAATGCCTCTAAAAGTTTTTCCAGCGTTTGACTTGATCCACCAAGTATAGATTCAGCCTTATTTGTGTTTTCCATCATTTCTTCTAGGTAAATATCATTAAACTGTAAGTTTTGTTCCGTATCTAAATATATTTTTGACATATCATCCGTCAAGGTTATCCATATTTTTCATGTTTGATGTCTTTTATTTAATTTTTTTTACCTTAGCATAGTTTGGAGTGCTTGTAATTCCTTGGTGTAGATTTGTAGGCTGGGATTCGGGTGGTATTTCAAAAATCCGTCCATCAGGTGTAGCGATCGAGGTTATGCATATGACGTTTGATTTTCCATCTGCCGTTGGTCTCACAACAAAATCGAACCTCAATTTTTCCATGTTCCGTGAAATAGTAGTAGTAAATGTTGTTTTATAATGATATTTTTAGTCTTGCATAAAAATAAAGACGCAATTGTGTTTCTCTGTAACGAACAAAAGTTTTATTAATACTACGCATTTACAACTCACAATCACATTATTTTATTAAAAAGATATTAATTTACCTCTTTGATTATATAATGTCTAGATAGAGTGTTACGCTGTAATTCCGACAAAAACAACAGGCCAGATTTGAAACACTAGTGTGTGTGATACGCACACAACTATGCGTAACTTCTATAGTTTTACAAGCGCTCTACGTCGCTGAGTGATACCAGCTCCCGAGTATTTCCCATAAAAGTGGGTAAAAATATGTTTCGATTTTGGGGAACGTATAATTCTTTTACTTTTGAATTCATTTACGTAAGATAGTTTTCTACATATAATGATATAAATGAAAAGAAAATCATTGTTAAAAGAGATTTATTTTTATTTGATTATTTTTAACAAATAAAGAGAACGAAAAGCATTAGAAACGGTTTTATTTAGTTATTTAATAAAGAGAAAATACATTAAAAAAATTAAATTAATCAGTTGTTTTGATCAGAGCAAATAACAGTTGTTTTAGCTGGTTGCCAGCTCCGCGGCTATTTCTTATTATTTCTATCCACTTACTTCTTAATATAAAATCATTAGGTATTGTGTAAAATATGTTTGAATAAAATTAAAAGTTTACTTGATACTTCACCAAACAAACCTGTCACATTTTTTGTAATTTTAATAAATAAATTTCGTATTCATAACTTTTTTAAATGTAGTGTGGACGCGAAGAATTTACAAACACTTAAAAATAAAGGCAAACTTTCACATTTACAATATTATTATATATAGTGTACTTTTGGGTAATTATTAAAAAACCTATTTTAAAATTAACAACGCACTCACGGGAAAATTTAATTTGAGGAACAGGCAATCCCGTAAACATGGCGTCAAATAGCGTTGTCCTAAGACCAAACGGACCAAACTGTCAGACCAAATTACACTACTTGTTGTGTGCCGAACAATATTTATGGTGCCGAATGTGGCCGCATATGCTTGAAATATTGTCACCCGGATGACAATCGGCACTCAAATGATTAAAACTGAATTGTTTCTTTGACTAAATGGTTATTTTAAGGTAACTTACAGATTATAGGTAACATTTTTAGTTGTTTTCAATCGTCCTCTGTAATTCCTGCACACTGTTATAGCGCAAATCGTCATTTTCAAATGACACACAATACGTGTTTACCGCACAACGATAGTGTAGCCAAGCCACTGAGCGGACAGGCCGAGCTTATCAGTAAACAGTTCACTGATAATTTTTTTAAATAAATAAAAAGAAAATACTTTGTTTTACGTCACTTTATTGATATTTTATAGTCTACCGGTTTCGGTACCTCCGTACCATCCTCAGGACTTTTATAAAAATACTAACAAATACAGAGTAATACACATATATATATATACAAAATTGCTGTGAAAGAAAGAGACAGTAAATTAGAGCGGGACAGTGCGACAGTCGTGCGGGGGAGGGGAGTGTGGGATAACGGGAAACATACTTATAATATATATAAATTGTTTAGAAAGAAAGAGACAGTAAATTAGAGTGGGACAGTGCGTCAGTTGTGGGAGGGAAGTGGGGGAGGAGAGTGTTGGATAACGGGAAACATACTTAGAATAGGGCTGAATGTTAAATTAAGTTGATTGTTGATGATTTCGGCCTTTGAATTAATTGATTTTTTTATTTCCAATGCCTCTAAATTATTTAATCTTAAGCCTATCCCATTTTTGTGTAGCACTTTAATACCCGTATCCCGGTTAAACGTGAAAAAAAAAAAAAAAAAGATAATTTTTTTGGCGTTTCGTCGCTCAAGCGCTCTATCTAGACATTATATAATCAAAGATTTACCTGTAATGAACAAAAGAAACAACATTTAAAGTCCTTATTTCAGGTTTCTTTAAGTATAATATAAGATAGTATTTTAATGAAATACTTCTGTTTAATGTTTGTCTTTATAACTTGTTTGATCGTTACTAAGGTTACTGTAGCTAACATCACATCTGTCAGCAGTGACATCTAGTGAGCCACCAACTAACTTGTCGGTAATACAAATTAAAGGAAAGCACTCATAAGCGGTTTTCTTTACATTCATAAATGACCTTGGCTCGAAATTAAACTGTGATTATGCTTTTTTCACAGATGATCTTAAAAATTTTCGTAAAATTAAGTCTGTTTCCGATCATCAACTGCTTCAAAATGACCTCGACACACTCAATAACTGGTGTACTGTCAATGATATGCACTTAAACGTTGAAAAATGCTGGCGTCCCGCAGCGATAGGTTTCGTCTCCGACTTTGTTTTCGTTGCACATCAACGACCTTTTGTCATGTGCACCAATTCATTGTTACGCGGATGACAGTACAGTCCATGATAGCTTTTTGTTTGACAAGCCCCCAAAGGGCTCACAAACTCCAACAGCTCGGAAAGCTTTGAAGCAAAGAATGGACGGTTATCTAGAGAGTGTTTTCTCTTGGGGTAAAAATAATCTCGTTGAATTTAATGTTTCAAAGACCAATCTTGTCATCTAAAAGGGATCGAAATGAAAATCGAGTCTCCTTCAACGGAAGCAATCTGCAGAACAGGCCCTCCATTGATATGCTTGGTGTAACCCTAAGTGACCAGCTCAGATATGGGAACTCCATCAGAGCCAGAGTAAAGTTAGCCTCCCAAAAACTGGGCGTACTGTACAGGGCCCGCAGATACTTTAATAGTACACTACTGCTAACCCTGTACAAATCAAAAGTGCGCCCCACGGTTGAATTTGGCAGCCACCTCTGGTCTGGAGCTCCAAAATACCTGAAAAATACCTTCGACTCTGTGCAAAAACGGGCGGACAGTTCGATAGATTCTCCCATCTTGAAGCTCGCAACATTACCAATGCCCAAATGTCAGTGGGCAAGTACTAGAAGTGCCACACACCGAAACCATAAATAAAGTGTGTTGAATGTTCATTATTCGTACCTAAAGGTATCCATTCACAGAGATAATATTATAAGTTACATTATTTTTATGTAACAGTAGCAATGTTGACGAAAGAGAATTCGGCTTAGAAAACCACCATTGAGATGAAATTGGCGGAAATATAGAAAGTTAAAATTTTTAAATGAAAATATTTTTTATTGTAGAAAGCAATCACTTTGTGGTTTGACATATTTAATAAAATAAAATACCGTTTTGTTTAAAACCACGAGTTTTATTAATTTTTTGTATTAATTTGTACCCTGATGATGCTTGAGTAAAGCGAAACCGGTCGGTTCAAAAAATTAATAAAACTCGTGGTTTTAAACAAAACAGTATTTTATTTTATTGAAAATATTTTTATAAATATACATTAGCAAACATTTTCATTTCATACATGCTGTCAGAATCATCTTCACTAGAATCAATACTTGACATCACAAAAATCACTCTGTTCACTTCAAACGTCAAAGCGATACGGACTCGTTTTCAATGGAAGGGTAAAACTATTTCTCATTTTTCGTTGACCTCACTCCGGTCGCCTCGCTCATTTCTCGCACGGGCAGTGGAAGGCAAACACCTTACTTCGTAGTGACTCTTTTTTGGTGGAAGGTCAAAGCTATTTCGCTCATCTCCCAACCCGCTCCGCTCAACTCTTTTCCGCTCGCAGTGGAAGGCGTCCTTAACAGACGGATTGCAATCTTTAGAGCACAGGCGTCGGGTGGGAATGCTATCCTTGTTCTACCGGTGTTCAGTGGCGGCCGGTGGTCAAAATATGTGGGGGTTCGCCAGAGTCATTGAGTTAGACAATAAATTTAGTAAAGGTACATACATACCTACTTATATAGAAGTTCTATTCTCCGTTCCTTTTGTTTAGCGAAGACCTCTATGACCCTCTTGTTAAAATCGGGCATCGACTGAATTAACTTTTTTTCGATGCTTAACACTGATAGAGCGTTCAGTCTATCCTGGCCCATCGTATTTCTTAAAAAGGATTTTATTCGTTTTAACGTTGAAAAACATCTTTCGCTTTCAACTGAGGTCATTGGAATGGTGCACACAAGTTTTAGTAACTTCACAGTCTCGGAAAAGTCTTCTAATAAGCCAGTATTATAAAAAAGTTGTAAAATTGACAAAGCCCCTTCAGCATTTGAAAAATCGTCGCGGGCGTAAATTGCACAGAGTTCACCTTTTAATTGAACTTTATTTAGGAAGTCATATGTTTTTATCGTCACACTAAAATCATGTTCTGGAAAATTTGACCTGTACTCGCAGAATTTTTCGCAATCGAGTAATGTTTCTGCAGAAAGATGTTTATTAAATTCGAAGCGTTGTTTCATTTCAGACAGAAATGTATCGCAAACCTCTTTGCAAATAATTGATTTTGTGGTTTTTATTCGTTTAGTAGGTGGCTCAGGAAAATTGTCTGTGGAATTGCGTACATTTTGAACAGATTTTTCAAACTCACTGAGGTTATTTTGAATTATAACGGGATCTAAGCTTTTTAACTGCAATTGTCTGAATAAAATATCACAATGCGGCATAATTTTTTTAAAAAAATTCAACCAATATATAAATGTTTCATCATTGAGGTAGCGTAAAAGCATATCAGCTTGATTGATGGTATTACTGTCATTGTCGGATTCTAAAATCGTCTCCATGCACTCAATTAGGGATTCGCGATTCGTACCAACAGTTTTAATTGTTCTTATATTAAAATTCCACCTCGTTTGTGGAACAGAGGGAATTTTGCGTTTCACTATTTCACTTAAAACGTCCGTTCGCTTTAACGACCGCGAAAAAAACTTGGGGAATGTATTCAAATTCGAGAAAAACATTTTTACTTCCTTACTTTGGGACACACTTTTTTCTACAATTAAATTGAGTTGATGGGCATAACAGTGGACATAATGTGCATAAGGAAACTTATTTTGAATTTTAGCTTTTACACCTCCAATTTTCCCACTCATTACTGAAGCACCGTCATAGCGTTGAGCGATTAATTGCTTCGGAGATATATTTAAAATGTCAAGTTCTTGAAAGAGTGAATCGGATAATCCATCGGCACAATGGGATTTTGATGTTAAATACTTCCAAAAACGTTCATAGATTTGGCCATTCCGTTCGTAACGAAT
The DNA here is from genome assembly GCA_917563855.2 of Limnephilus lunatus. Lineage (NCBI taxonomy): Eukaryota > Metazoa > Arthropoda > Insecta > Trichoptera > Limnephilidae > Limnephilus > Limnephilus lunatus. The sequence goes on from OU830592.1 coordinate 109,139,808, forward strand.
GATCATGACTATCTGCATAACAGTGGATACATCAGTTGTTTCATCCGCTTGAATCGCTATGAAATCACAATTCAAAATTTGTGATTTTACTTCATTGTAATATACTTCCAAAATTGCATCTAATATTTCATTTTGTATTGTCTTTGAAGTACCCTTGAATAAAGAGTCTGATTCCAAGTGCTGCTTCATTTCCATGTCAAGTTCGACCACTAAATCAATTAAACCACGATATACTCCGGGATTAACAGAGTCACTTTTTTCGTCGTGTCCACGCATAGCTAATTCAAATATACCACAAAATTTCACACAGTCAATTAGTTTGGACAGAATGTATCGATTTTTATCAACTAGCTCATTATGATGTTTAATATGTGTACGGTAACCTGAATCTAATTGTATTCTGATATCAACTTTCCCTAAAACTTTTAGGCTCAAAACTTTTTGTAAATGTATTTGACAAGAATTATGTTTTTTAATTTTTTCAGAAAGGTGATTTAAATCAGAAACACCGTTGATTGTCCAAATCGAATCCACACCATAGATCAAACAAGGGAAACAAAACAAAGTATTTAATTTATGACATCCGCAAAGCCACGAAGCTTTATTATACATTGTCTTGTTAAATGATCTAGTAAATTTTTTTGATCCAGATTTACATTCTTGTTTTATTATCAGTTCAGGTTTAGGCGGACCGGCATTTTTTATTTTCACTTTGTTTTCGAAACTCGATCTATTGATCTTAATAAATTCCACATTAAAACTCATTTTGAATGTAAACAATGAACAAACACTAAATATGGGTTGATATAATCTGTAATTATAGTTAAAAACTTTCACAGGGTAATAAATGTTCCGAATTCGACAGACAATGACCGACAACTAAATCAACAATCAGCTAATCACTCTTTCCATAGTGACATGTTTTGACTTGACTCACTTGACTTGAATCGAAGAAAGAGAAGAACAAATAACGTGCGGATCGTTTAAAATAGTAGCTCCGCTGTTAAATTGAAGACAAAATGTCCAAAAACATTACACGTAAGCGTTCTCGTTTAACGCGCCACTGTACGAGCCGCTCCTTTCGGTGTGGGGGAAAATTTGGAACGACGTTCGAGCTTTTGGAAAATTTGCAAGGAACATATGAATTCACGCTTTGGACTCTTCAAGGAATTTACACACAAAAGTAGTAAAATTCTGGAGCGCATCGAAAACGAACTGCTACGAATATAGGTGCAGTTTCGTCGCTCGTCGCTGAAAGAAAGCACGTAAAAACCTACCTACTCTGTACGAGATCTTGAGTAAATATTATAATTTATAATCGAACCGCGTTTCGTTTCAAATTTTGTGGGTTGTGCGGCGCTCGGGAGCTCTAATGAACTAGCCGCTACTGCCGGTGTTACAATGGAAGATGTTCCGAGGAACTAGCGTCATTGATCCCTTCACCACCGGTGCATAGTCGGGAAACACGCCAAACGCGTACCCAACATATGTATACGGTTGACATTTGTCACATGAGAACGGGTCGTTTCTTCGACTCGTTCTTGTGTTCAACAGCTCAGCTGTGGAACGATTTGCCGGCCTCTGTGTTTCCTACAACATGGGTCTCTTCAAGTCCAATGTTCATTCCTTCCTCTCCTTACAAAGACCCTCCACACAGCATCTCAGATGACAAAGGCCCTGAGGGAATTTTTTTCCTCAGGGCCTTCTGTGAGGAGTTAATGTAAAAAAAAAACATACCAGCCGTAGGGGAAGGCGCTGTCAATACGCACAAAGACATAGTTTTGTATTCGTGATTAACCGCAGTCATAAAACGTAAATTATTTTGAGTTGATTTGGTATTCGTGATAGAACTTGTCTTGTTTCTCGGGCGTTGTACAGCACCCAGGTTAAACCATCGCACTGTATTTCACCGGTTAACAGCGATGGTAGCGATTTCAACGATTCGGATGCGGATCCGCACTTCAACCCACCTCCCACAGAGGTCCATCACTAATCGTTCCAAGTATAAAGTTCTCGTGTGTGAATAATTACCCCATCAGACCAGTGGTTTCATGTTGTAATGCCCCAAATTTTAAAATATCATCCATTATTACTAATGTGTTTCAAAATACCAATGTTTTTTCACCGAAACATACCCTTAAAAACTCTTTTTCATTAGTAGAAGAATTGAAAGATATGATTCTCCCTAGTAATTCTAAACTAATTTCTTTTGACGTTGTAAATTTGTTTCCTAGTGTTTCCATAGAAGAGAGTAAATGTTTAATTTCTGATTTGCTAAATAGTTTGGATCTCTCTACAGATTTTATAAAAGATTTAACTACCTTGTTTAATATTTGCCTGAATCGAAATTATTTTCAATTTAATAACGTTATATTTAAACAACGTGACGGCCTGGCTATGGGCAGCCCTACCAGTCCTCTGATTGCTGATATATTCATGGATAGCCTAGAGAATAAAATTTTATCTAGTATCTCACCTCTTATTAAAAATCTTTTATACTGGAAAAGTTATATGTATAACATATATGTTTGTATGTGTACGCATGTGTATGCGTATGCGTGTATATATTTTAAACACGATTTCACCTTTTTAAAATTTATAATTGCTTTGAACGATGTCTGTAGCCATAACCTATTGAACATTGCAAAATTTTTATCACTATACTTCCTTCATTATGTAATTATACCAACAATGTCACTTAAATTTGTACTTTTAGACTCAATTACACACTTCATAAATAATTTGCTGATTCTACCTGTTTGTCAAATGGGTATAGAAAGCACAGGAGGACGCCACTGTTGCTCATATGGCAATAATAAAAATATTATCACAGTGATAAACTAAAGCTGTGTAACGTACATTTTTATAAATTGAAAAAAAGTTTAATAATTATTTTTTTTCATTTCACTGATCTATAATATTAAAACACACTTTAGAAATTGCTCACATTTATTTAATATTAGCTTAAGTACCTACTGGCGTTTTCCAGGCTTTGGAACATGTATCTAATTTTTGACAAAAAATTTGACAAGTAAATTGGTGTTGCCAGCCTACAAATTTTTTTTTACTAACATTTTTTATGTTTTCTACTCTTATTTGACAGATTTCTACATCGCTTGTTATCTTGAAACTATACTAGATCATCACGCACTGCTTGCATTTCTATATTTTTCTTCTAATATTATTTTTTACTCTCATTGCTTTTATCTTACCTTCCCTTGAATATTTTAAATTTTTCTATTTCCCTCACATCCTATGTTATTGTTTATATTTGACGAATTTAATCTCGATATGGATTATTTAATTCGTCGATTAATGCATACCCTCGCGAAGACTTGGTATGCAATGCTGAATGCATTTGGGTGACTATTCCTCCCTCTAACTATACCTCCAAACATACTATCCATGTAGCTTGTGCATATCTCCCACAAGGTCATGGATATGAAACCGCTCTCAGTTCATTCCTTTGCTTACTTGCTAATGTAAAAGATCAATATCCCGATGACATTTTACTTGTAATTGGAGACTTTAATATGCCTACGATAATATGGGAAGCGCATGATTCACACTTGACACCTACAAACTTAAATACAATTAGTTCATCACTCACTGACACAATTTATTACTCCGAATTAAAACAATATAATCACATAAAAAATTCTAATAACCGAATCCTAGATTTAATCATGTGTAGTGAGGAATGCCATGCATCTCGTGCATGCAATCCTCTTGTCAGTGAAGACTCACACCACCCGTCGCTTCAAATTACATTACAAATCGATACGCTCCCAATTATCAACGCTCCTCCTAAAGTACTATGCTTGTCTGAAAAAGCCGACTATGAATTAATCAACAAACATCTGTCAACGATAGACTGGTCTTTTACTAAGGAAAATGCGAACGTTGACGAAGTAGTTGATTCCTTTTATAACATCTTAAATAATACCATCAACCAATTTGTCCCCAAACGCATCGTCAAAAAGAAAAAAAATTCCTAACTGGTATTTAGCTCCTCTAATAAAAATTATTAAAGAAAAACAAAAACTTCATAAAAAATGGAAATCCTATAATAATTCAATAGATTACATAGAGTTCACTATCAAACGTACACAACAAAAACACCTACAGAAGTATTGCTATAATCAATATATAAGTTCGGTTGAATCTAATATTCAGAATAATAATAAACAACTCTGGAATTACGCTAAAAACAAAAGTAAAACAACCGGCATCCCACAAATCATGCACCTTAAAGACAAGTCTGGCACCGGCGCTCATCAAGTATGTGAATTATTCTCTAAACACTTTCACGAACAATACCGGCACACTTGATAGCTCTACGTTTATAAATAATCATTCCTCGATTGGTAACATAAATATTGACAATCTAACATAAATATATCAATAAATACCTGAATAGTTTAGATGTTAGTAAGGGTGCTGGTGGTGACGGTATCTCGCCATATTTTGTCAAAAAATGTGCCAAAACTCTTTCTTACCCTTTAACTAACATATTTATAATGTCACTAAAAGAAGGTAAATTTCCAAAAAAGTTTAAAGAAGCAATTATAATCCCTATTCATAAACAAGGCTCAAAAATTAACATTGAAAACTACCGCCCAATCTCGATACTCACGGTATTTAGTAAACTTTTTTAATGTGTTGTCTACGATCAAATTTACACAATAATTGTTCGCAATACACAAAACCAACAACACGGATTTCTTCAAAAGAGATCAGTACTAACAAACTTGGTAAATTTTACAGAATATTTAACGAGCAATATGGACAAAAGAAACCAAGTAGATGTAATCTACACTGATTACTCTAAGGCCTTTGATAAGGTAAACCATTTCATCCTTAGAGCCCGTTCACACTTCCGTCGTAAAAACGGAGATGGGTTCCGTCTTTACGACGGAGGCCCTAGCCGCTGTAGTGGCTCTATGGAGCTGTTCACACTTGCCGGATCCGGCGTGAAGACGGATCCGTTATTTTTTGCCGGAGAGTTTCGCCTACGCAGAGTGTCCGTCGTGAAGCCGGAAAGGAACGCGCTGGCTCATACATTTCAATGAAGCTGTTCACACTACACGGCGGGACGACGGATCCGTTTTGAACCCTCCACACCCCGCTTCACACTTCACCACCGCCCGCTCCCAGACGCAAGCGAGCAGGCAAATTGTGTTTTTATGGGGCGCGCGTTTGGCGTTTATAATATTATTATACATATAATATATGTATGTTCGTTCCAGAATGCGATTTTTTCTATTTAATCTCCAGAAAATATTTAGTCATATCATTCATGTTTTTTAGTCATTTTAGTTATAATAATTGCTGGATGATTTTCACGTAATTTCTCCTTTTCAAGTATGCAAACAAAATATTCTCCCACGGTTTAAACAAATAAGGTCCAACCCCTGAAGTAATTTTATGGCTAGTTTTATATCAATACATTCCCTTACCGATTTGGAAGAAAAACTTAATTATTTAAATTGTTTTATTTTTAAGTAGTGTTACGATACGCCCCTGAAGCGAGTAAATACGAGAGCACAGAACACAGCGAGTCCACAGCTGGCCGCCCCCTCTCCCCGCCCCGTTTCCTGTTTCTCCTTGCCTCTCCCCCGTGCCCTGCCACTCGGCATTCCCGCTGCGCTCGTCAGACAAGATCTGAGCGCCTTTGAGAACACACGCTAGCGGCCCACTATAGCCGGCGGACCCAATTCAATGGGGCCGCGATGTATTATTGAAATACCTTTGAGTATAATCGGCCTTTTTGCCGCACTATAGTTCGGTCTATTTAGACTACGAAGTGCCTGATGAAGCTGCCACATGAGACGAGGTTCCTGCCAACCTACATGTAAGCTGTATCTTGATTTCCTCCTTAAATGTTGTCCGTAATTCAGTGAAATGTAGGGCCCCCGCGGAAATCACGACTCGGAGAGTTTCGTTTTGAGAGAGAGTCAGAGAGAGTTAAACACTTTAGCTAGGTTTGTGTAATTTGCATTTCTTGTAATTGAACTGTACTGTAGAAACCTATGTATGTGTTTGAGTTTACAATACATGTCTAAATGATTTAACATTGTTATTATTCTGCTACGGCGGGAGGATTGTTGACCAGTGAGGATCCCGTGGGTCACCGGAGGATGGAGAGAAGTTCCCTAGCCTTGAGCTGCCCACCCCCCTGAATAGAGAGTACCATAGTCCCGCTGAGAGCTAGTCAGGGACGTGTTTGGGCCCTGGTGTTGGTTTAGAAGCCGACATCGAGGCACCCTAACAACTGTCGCCCGATCGTGGGGTTGGAATTTTTTTTCTCTATCCCGGTCGCTTTGCGGGACCTTCCTTTGTCGAAATCCTTCCCGCATAACAACTATTTTGTAAACATTAATTATGCCTTGTTATTCTACAGTGAATCCTGTGAAAAAACCACAGAAACCAATATGTAAATTAGATCCATAACGGATCTGACTGGAATTATAAATTGCATCGCAAGTTGAAACAACGGCCATTTTGAGTACCCGAAACGCCGCGAATCTGATTGCGCACGCGTCACCAAACAGCGAGCGCGTAGCAACAGCAATCCGCGCCAAATCCAACGGCCTTTGTTTCACGCGATATTCCGGATTGTGCGCGCAAATGCCTTGTTCCCGCCGATATCCTAACCGACTGTTGCTAGGCTGCGTTTTAAATCCAAACCGTTTTTTATGACTGAACCGGGATACCAACGGAAATCATTATTATAAATTTGATTCTGGAACCCCAGTTATTTTGCGAATTCCTTAATGAAAATTTCGGACTTACGTATTTTTATTATTTCTGCACAATATACCAATTGGCCCACTTGTGTCTGTCAAATTAGTACAATTTAATGTTTCTCCAAATGGACAAAATAATGACTTTCTTTCCCCATTGTACATTATAGGTACTGTTTTTTTTCAGCATAAGTGAAAGTGAATTGTGTTTTTTCCCTTACATAAGTGAAAAGTGGAATAATAATAAAGCCAATGACTGATTCCATGAATAAATAAAATAATTTTAATATGGTTGGATGCAATAAACCCCATATTCAGTCATTTTCATCCGGAAGTTTGTCCTTTATTTGCCAGAAATGTGCCTTTTGTGAACTTTAGTGCCTTTCTCAGTGCAAAGTGTTTTGTGAAAATAAAAAACCTGTTTTCTAAAGGTCAGTCCTGGCAAAATTTTTCTAAAATAAATAAATACTTGTGAATTTCACAGTTTTCTCAAAAGTGGTCAGTGAAATACAAAAACCTTTACCACTAAGGTCTTTCCACGCAAAATTTTTTTTCTCGTCTGCCCCTCTTTGACAAGAATTCTGGTGTCATGTATACAAAACACATTTGGAAGTGCCAACAGTGATCACCAAGTGAAAAGTGCCTCACAAAAATTAATTTTTGCGCTTTCTAAAGGAAACCCCTGGCCAATTTTTTTTCTTCTCCTCACCACCCAGGAAACTCGCAATGGAGGACAAGCAAGCTATTACACCATCCAACTTGGGTACCATTCCCAATGTGCATAGTTTATCCAAAGCCCACTTACAAGCTGCTTTAAGGGATAGAGGACTCTCGCCATCAAGCAAATCTAAATCTACATTGAAGGCATATGCACTTTTATTCAACAAAAAGTACATTAGGAGAATAAATCTCGCCCCCTCCAACGAAAATAATTCATGTTCGGCTACGCAAGTTTTGGATAATCTTGACAAAGAACCTACGCCGCATGTAATGATAAAACAGGACGTCGCACCCATCTTGACACAAGATAAAACTTACGATTTATCCTCTTGGAAAGTCAAATATAATGGCGTCTCCGATGTGCTGGATTTCATTGACCGTATTGAAGAAACGGCTACAATCAAAAATATCCCATTCAAGATTCTACGGAGAAACTTTATAGAACTCATCTCCCCAGAATTAATTCCGTGGCACCGCATCCAAAAGACTAAATGCAAAGATTGGAATAAACTCAGAGCTGCCCTAATCTCTAGCTTTGGAAAAAAGGAGGCCCAGCACCGGATCAAACTATCGCTACTATCTATTAAACAACTAGTAGATGAACCTGTGGCTACATTCATAGAAAGGGCTGAATCCATCAACATCAAGCTTTCACATCCTGTTCCGGAAGCTGAACTATTACCAGTCATAACTGATGGCCTTTTAAGCAAATACGAGAACATCATCACCTCACAGAAAATTGCATCCCTGGCCCAGCTAAACGAAGTCTGTCTCCTCCTGGAATCGTACCAGGATAGGAAAAACATAAAGAATGTGTCGAATAATGTGGTTGTGCCAAGCCGTTCGTCTGGTTTAAAGCCAGAATTCGACAACAAAAAAGTGTGCTCCTTTTGCAAAAAAGTAGGCCACCTGGCCGCTACTTGTTTCAGGCAAGCAAGACTTCTGGAATCCAAGGAACCCCGAACCTCCAAGAGACACCACTCTAGGGACCGCTCTCCTCCACGCGACGAACTGCGCAACATTTTCAAGAGATCAAGGCACAATGCAGAAAGGTTACAAAACCCAAGCGATGTCAGACCTCAGGTGGATTTCTCCAAGCCCCCACCAAATTTCTACATGAAGAGGCCAAAAAACTAAATAATAACCTCTCAGGTACCCATTCTGAACCAAGGTCTAAAGAATGGACTGATTGGTTATCACACATTAAGTATTTTAACCAGACCTTAAATGTTTCCTCGGTTTGTTGCAAACAAGCTAAAGATGGGAGACCCTATGCTCTTTTCTCTGTTAACAATGTGCCCTTTTCCGGATTACTTGATAGCGGTGCATCTGTCAGCTGTCTTGGCAACAATGCTCACCTGCCTTTTGTTAACAGTGATTTTAAAATTTCGCCACAAACAACACACCTGACGACTGCGGATAATGTTTCCCAGCCGGTCATCGGTACCCTTGCACTGCCAATTAATTGTAACAATAAAATAATTACAATCAATTTTCTAATAGTGCCCTCTATATCCCAGAATTTCATCCTTGGCGTTGACTTCTGGAAGGCTTTTAACGTTGCTCCCCAAGTATTTAATACTCTTGGCGAAACCTCCACTGCTGCTCAAATTAGTGAGATCCGCACAATAATACCTCACGAAAATTTAAGCACGGACCAAGCTCTCCAACTAAAGGAAATGGTCAATAAATTCGAATCAATATCTTTCGAAAAATGTGGATTGGGTTTGACAAATTTGGTAGAACACCACATTAAAACCAATGGCCCACCCATAAAGCAACGTTATTACAACTTAGCCCCCCAAAAGCTTAAACTTTTGGAAAAAGAACTTGATGAAATGTTAAAAATGGGTGTGGTGGTTCCCAGCAGAAGTGCATGGACCAACCCAACTCTTTTGGTTTCTAAAAAAGATGGCTCCGCACGTTTCTGTCTCGACAGTCGACGTTTAAATTCTTGTACGGAAGCTGACGCATACCCCTTACCTTACGTCCACGCGACCTTAGACAAACTGCGCAACGCCAAGTTCATCTCCTCTGTTGACCTAAGCAAAGCTTTTTGGCAAATACCTTTGGACGCAGAATCGTGTGAAAAAACTGCTTTCGTTGTACCTGGTAGGGGAATGTTCCATTTTAAAAGATTACCCTTTGGTCTAAAGAACAGCCCCGCCGAATTACAAAGACTGATGGACAAACTCTTCGGTCCTGAAGTCGATAACAGCCTGTTTTGTTACCTTGACGACCTCATCATCGTCAGCGACACCTTTGAAAAACACCTATTAATGTTGGAAAAGGTTTTTCAACAACTCAAGTTCGCTGGTTTAACCATCAACTTGAAGAAGTCTGAATTCTGTAAGTCCCGTTTACGTTATTTGGGATTCATTGTCGACGAAAAAGGTCTAAGAACAGACCCCGCTAAGGTGGAAGCCATGGCAAATTTTCCCCGACCCAAAAACGCGAAAGAAGTCAAAGGTTTCCTTGGACTTGCAGGTTACTACAGAAGATTCATCAAAGACTTTTCCACAATTGCAGCCCCCTTAAATAAAATTACCGGCACCCGTAAAGGTGTCAGCAACTTCTGATGGTCTGCTGAAACTGAAGAAGCGTTTACAACTTTAAAAAATGCCCTTCAAAAAGCCCCCGTTCTGAATTGCCCGGATTTTGCACTCTCTTTTACCCTCCACACGGATGCCTCCAACGTAGGAATCGGTGGAGTCCTAACTCAAGAGTTCCCAGATGGCGAACACCCTGTAGCGTATTTTTCCCGTACACTAAATAAACACGAGAAAAACTACGGAATTACCGAAAAGGAGCTATTGGCTGTATTGGATTCTGTTCACCATTTCAGCGGTTACATAGACGGTAGCAAATTTACTGTAGTCACAGACCATAGTAGTTTGAAATGGTTGATCTCTTTAAGTAATCCCTCCGGTAGACTCGCTCGTTGGGCCTCCCGTTTGTCTCAATTCAATTTTGATGTTGTACACCGTAAAGGCGCGGACAATATTGTTCCTGACGCTCTTTCAAGAATTGAATTGGCTTCATTAAATGTTGACACAATTGCCCCCCCTCCATCCACAAAAGATGAATGGTACTTGAAAATCTTCGAAGGTTGTAAAAATAATCAACAAAAGTTTCCTAATTTTATCATAAAAGAAGGACAACTATACCGTAATTGCAAGGTACCACTATCCATCCTCGAAGATTACTCTTGGAAACGTGTCGTTCCCCTCGAAGGAAGAGAACAAATAATAATTGACAATCATAGTGCTCCCGACTCTATACACCCAGGAACTTTCAAGACGTATAAAAAGATTTCCTTGAAGTATTACTGGCCTGGTCTTTTCAAACAAATTCGCAATTACATCTCTAAATGTGAAACTTGTAAAGCTTATAAACATAGCACGGCAGCACCTGCCGGCCTAATGGGTAACCCCAAACGTGCCGACAGACCCCTACAGTCATTGTCAATGGACCTCGTCGGACCTTTTCCTCGAAGTTATGCCGGACACATGCACATACTTAGTGTAGTGGATGTTTTCACCAAATTCTGTTGGATCTTCCCTTTAAAAAGAGCCAATGCGTCCGCCATCATCAAACTTCTGGAAAAATACATTTTTATACCTTACGGAACACCCAGAACCGTAATTGTTGATAACGGAAAACAGTTTATTGCCCAGGAATTCAAAGAATTTCTTGCCAAATACGGAATCAAGGACATTTATTATAACACTGTTCAGGATCTCAACTTCCGCTCTCCTGACAGAGCAATCCGGCGCGGTAACACCAGATTCCGAAAGGAAGTGTGGCTGGAGTAACTCTTCAATAATAACTCCAGCTCTCGAATATCGGTCTTTATTGAAACAATAAAAAGACCCGTAGGGTAGCTCATGTACGGTGAGCCCAATATTGCTATCTCTCTCCGCGGTTTTATAACCCACATGAAGTGAAAACCTGGCAGCAGACGTTTTGCCAAAAACGACCCGCCCAAGACGGATGGTAACAAGAGAAGAAAGAAAAATCCGTGGCAATACGAAATCGCCCTGGCAATCGCCAACACAAAAAATGTTGCCACAACCATTAGGGTGACAATCACAAATATTAATATTTCAGTACCTGAAATCTTAACATATTCCCGCCCCAAAACGGATATTAAGGAATAGTCGTTTTTCATAAAATAATGTAGAAAGAGATTGCAACATTAGTACTCAGAATTTACCCAACGAGTTCACATACAAAAATAAACAATATTCAATATATGGATATCAAAATAATAACAAAAAACTTATAACTAAGTACATAACCCTATGTCAGACTTTTCATTAAAAAAAATAAAAGTCTAATAATGTAGAATCTTCTGGTGCGCTGCACCCACTTATGAGACAATAGTTTATCACTTGGCACTGATGAGCCTGACAGCACTTTGATTCACACATCACATCACTTTTAGCGTTGTAATTGGTTCTTAATCCAGGTTGGAGGAAGGATCCTCCATGGGAAGTAGACAGAGCTGTGTCATGGCTCTTTTGGTGACACCTCTGGCCGTCCTCAAGGAGACGACGCGGACGCGTCCATCTTGGCCAGGGTGGATCTCCGTCACTCGCGCCATCCTCCAGTACTGCGGAGGTAGCTGGTTGTCTTTGATGATGACCATGTCACCAGGCTGTAAACTGCGTTGACGTCCTTCTTGCCATTTGACTCGGTTCTGCAATTCTGCTAGGTATTCCCGGCTCCATCTGTGCCAAAAAGATTGAACAACAGTAGACATCTTTTGGTAAATATTAAGCCTGTTTGTAGGCAGATGATGGATATCAAGCTCAGGCAATGCTAACAGGTTGTCGCCAATAAGGAAATGTGAGGGAGTGAGTGCGTTTAAATCATTTGGATCTGATGTTAATGGAGTCAGAGGACGGGAATTTAAACAAGCTTCAATCTGTATTAGTATGGTATTCATGCCTTCGTATGTCAAAACAGTTGACCGCATTGCCTTTTTTAAATGTAACTTGGTCATTTTAACTGCACTTTCCCAAAGTCCCCCGTGATGCGGTGAGCGGGGAGGCAAGAAACTCCAGCTAATATTCTGCTGGGCTAAAAAATTATGGATTTCTTTATCGGATGCCTTCAAAAAATCAAATAGTTCAGTAAGTTCCCTATAACTACCGGTAAAACTGGATCCATTATCACTAATGAGTCGTGAGGGTTTACCCCTCCTAGCTATAAATCTTTTCAATGCATTCATAAATGCCATTGAAGTTAAATTAGTCACTAATTCTAGGTGAATTGCCTTCGTTGAAAAACAAATAAATAAAACATATGTAAGATTTTACACTCTTAGCATTTCTGGTTAAACCAGACTTAATTAAAATTGAACCTGCATAATCTATGCCGGTTACATAAAATGGTCTTTGGATTCGAAATCGGTCAGCAGGAAGGTCACCCATGAGCTGGCGACACTCGTGCGGACGGACTCGAAAACATACAATACATTTATGCAGTGCTCGCTTCACTGCGTTTTTACCAAATATTGGCCAAAAACGTAAACGCAGTAATGCGAGCAGAGCATTACATCCTAAATGTAAATTCTCATAATGCAGATGGGTTATTATTAAGTCAGTCAACTTATGATTTTGTGGTAACAAAATTGGATGTTTTTGAGAGACCGAGGTAATATCTGATTATGATAGTCGACCTCCAACACACAACAACCCATCCTGCATAAAAGGATTTAGTGCCTTTACCTTGCTCCGCCTAGATACAAATCCTCCATTACTCACAGACGTTGGTAACGATAATTTTTTTAGTGGGGCTATACGAGATTTAGCGCATATTAACTGTGATTGGTGAATGCCGTGTTCATCGGTAAATCTTAAATACAGACAAGCGCCATATGCTACTTGAGATGCATCGCAAAAACCGTGTAAGCTAAAAGATTTTTTATTAAAGCAGAAAATTTTCCTTGGTACCCGAATATGATTTGCTTTACTGAGACTCAGCGTGTAAGTCTGCCAGGCCAATAAAAGGTCATTGGGTAGCTTGTCATCCCAGGATGTTTTTAGCTTCCACAATCTCTGCATAATTATCTTACCGACAATGATTACTGGGCCTACCAGTCCTAAAGGGTCAAACACCTTTGAAATTAATGATAAAACTTGACGTTTTGTTACTTCTAACCTTGAGTCTATGCTTTCTACCTGATAGGTAAACTCATCAAGTTTGGTGTCCCATATTAATCCGAGAATCTTAGCTTCATTGGATTCATTTGGCAATAATTCCAAATTTTCTTTAGAATCATTAATCGAGGGCGCATTAGACCTCCATTTTCTAATCTCCATGCCTGCTGTAGCAAGCGCATTAATGATTTGTGATTTAAGCAAATGACAAGTATCAATGGAATCACTACCAGAAAGAAAATCATCTACATAAAAATTTTCCTTAAGGGATTTACTAGCTAATGGATGAGTAAATGAAACGTCATTACCTAGCTGATGCAGACAACGTATTGCTAAATAAGGCGAAGGAGCCAAACCATATGTCACCGTGTTTAGCGTATAGTGTTTCGAACAATCCTCCGCATCCTTTCTCCATAATATACGTTGGTAATTTCTGTGTTCCGGGTTGATATTAATTTGGCGGTACATCTTTGCAATATCTGCGGTGACTGCATATTGATGTTTTCTGAAAAATACCAAGTGACAAAATATATCATTCTGAATGGTGGGCCCAATCATTAGAGCGCGATTTAAAGAAATCCCTCGAGCGGGTTTAGCCGACCCGTCAAAAACAACACGAATTTTAGTAGTTGTGCTAGATTCTTTAAATACAGCGTGATGTGGTAAATAATAAGTAGTTTCATCGCGTTTTGGAGGTTCACATTCAGTCATGTGACCTAACGCAAGATACTCATCAATAAATTCCGAGTATTGTTCCTTTAAACTAGGTTGTCTTAAGAATTTCCTTCCCATTGACACTAATCTACCTTTAGCAATACTAAATGAATCTCCTAATTGAGATAGGTTAGATTTAAACGGTAAGTTGACTACAAATCTACCGTTTGCATCGCGTTTATGCGTGCCTTCGAAAATCTTTTCACATTCACTATCTTCCAGAGAGTGATGCTTACTATTTTCGGTTTCTTCAACCTTCCAAAACCTTTCTATTTGGTTCTGCAAAGAATTTAATGAAATATGACAAACTTTAACTGGCCTCGTATTATGACGCCTCTGTACAGCTCCTGATATTATCCAGCCTAGCTCCGTTCGATGCAATGTAGGTTTATCCTTTCCTAACTGTATCTGATCCGTACGAAGCACCTGCCAGAACATCTCTGCTCCGATCAGCATATCAATAGAAGCTGGCTGGTAAAACTGCGGATCAGCTAACTGGATACCGTCTGGAATGTTCAACATTTTTGGGTTAATCAAGGTCTGCGGAAGATTGCAAGAAATCTCATCCAATACCAAACAAGATATTTCATCCTGGTATTGAGAACATAATGATTTAAATTTAATGTCAACTGTTTCCTTTACATGAATTAAATTATTATGCAAACCTGAAACAGGTATGTTCAACTTTGTACAATGCAAATTTAATCTTTTACAAGTATCCTTTGTAATAAAATTAGACATTGAACCCGAATCCAAAAGTGCGCGTATTTTGTGTGTTCCACCATACGCGTCTTCTATTTTTACTATTACGGTAGATAGTAAAATTTCTCGCCCGTTCATGTCGCTATGACATGCTAAATTTACTGGTGCCTCCGACTGACTCTTGCCAGTTGAAGTACCCGCTTGTACATTATCAGTATTGATATGTAACAGAGTGTGATGTTTTCGATCACAAACACTGCATTTTTCCTTACACCTGCACAACCTTGAAGGGTGCCCCGGTTTTAGGCAATTATAACATAAATTGCTTTCTGAAACGAACTTTCTTCGTGCCGCTGGTTCTTTGTTAACAAATATTTTGCAAGAATATATGAAATGACTGTCATTACACAGCATACACTTAACGTTGCTTGACGCTAACGTAACCTTGTTTGTAGAATTCCTTTCCTTAAAATTAAAAAACTTTGGTTTTGTCGCAACTGGTTCTACTTTCTGTTGCATTCCACCAATATCACCCTGGATAGTTTCCAGGATCTGAGACCTTTGTGAAATAAAATTACTAAACTGCTCGAACGTAGGATAAATTTTATCGCACTCTATTGATTCCCAAAGGCTACGTGTGTGATTATCTAACTTTGAGGTTAACATATGTATAATTAATGTATCCCAATGTTCTGTTGGAAGCTTTAAATTATGTAAAGCTCTCACATGAATGTTTGCTTGATCAATTAAATTTCGTAATTCATGATGATTCTGTCGTTTTAACGGTGTAAAATTAAATAAGAAATTCAAATGTCTATTTGCTATAAGTCGGATATTTTCGTATCTAGAAATAAGCATAGTCCAGGCTGCACTATAATTATCCCCTGTTATTTCTAGAGAACTAATCAAATCAAGTGCGTCTCCGGACACATAACTAATAAGGTAATGAAATTTCTGAACATTATTTAATTTACTGTTATCATGAATTAAGGCAATGAACGAATTTTTAAAAGTCAACCATTTATGGTTGTCACCTGAAAAAACGGGTATAGAAATTTGTGGTAAATTTACTGAAGTACTTGGGACATTTTCAATCTTCTTAAATTTTGATAACATTTCCTGTCCTAATGCAATTACATTAAAATATGTACCTTCAAAATTATCCCTCGCGTCATCATCTTCTGATTTGTTCAATAAATCAATCTCCAGCTGAATTTTGGAGAATTCTATCAGAGAAGGTTTGATGGCATCTAACCTGGATGACAATACGCCAGGTCTAATATCATCTTCGTTGCTTAAATAGGTTTCAAATCTCGTTAATGAACCTTTCAAAACCCCGCGCCGTTTAATCAACCTGTCGAGTTCCATTTTTTAGAAACGAAATGACACAATAACTTGATTTAAAAACTGAATACACAACACGCGACAACACGGCAGTTTGACGTAAACAAAAATCTATGGATAATGGATACTATGGATTATAGAGAAACCAATCACAATTCTATGGCATGCAAAGACGTAGCTTGCAAACGCGTGGCTAGAATTGTAGGTAGGCAGAAGCAAAGTTATTCGGCAGTCTGAATACAACAATAAAAATTATTATCACCAACAAATTTATGCTAAATTGAAAGCATCTGATTATGAACACCCGAATATAATTCGATATAATCAATACGAAATAATGTGGCATTTACACAGATTTTTAGCTTTTTAAATGGAATTTGAAAGGACAATGAAAGGAAGGCTACAACCTGATTTGCTGTGCATGCGAGCGTCGTGATGAGGCTCGCTTGATCCATCCAATGATGGTGATGAGGACGCCGACTGGACCACTCCCGATGATGATGAGGCCTGACTGGGCCACTTCAAATAGTGATCTTCCGTCTCAAATGGATCAATCCAAATAATGATCATACGGCTCGAATGACCAATGTTCAGGATCTCAACTTCCGCTCTCCTGACAGAGCAATCCGGCGCGGTAACACCAGATTCCGAAAGGAAGTGTGGCTGGAGTAACTCTTCAATAATAACTCCAGCTCTCGAATATCGGTCTTTATTGAAACAATAAAAAGACCCGTAGGGTAGCTCATGTACGGTGAGCCCAATATTGCTATCTCTCTCCGCGGTTTTATAACCCACATGAAGTGAAAACCTGGCAGCAGACGTTTTGCCAAAAACGACCCGCCCAAGACGGATGGTAACAAGAGAAGAAAGAAAAATCCGTGGCAATACGAAATCGCCCTGGCAATCGCCAACACAAAAAATGTTGCCACAACCATTAGGGTGACAATCACAAATATTAATATTTCAGTACCTGAAATCTTAACAAACACCTTGTACACTCCCCAAAATAACACTGTCGAACGTTACAACCAAACAATCAACACAGCTCTAGCTATTCTAGTTGATAAAGACCAACGCACTTGGTGTAAAAACCTAGATAAAATTCAGGCCGCTATGAACAACACTGTTAATCTGGCCACTGGTTACACACCTTTCTTCTTAAAACACGGTATGGAACAAGTCGTCCATGGTTCTCTACATAGGGACACAAACTTTCCTACGTCATCCGCCACCACAAGCAACCCTACCGCAGACTATGCCCATCGCTTGGAAGAACTGTCGGCCATTTACAGTGAAGTCACTGATGCTTTGCTCCTGGCTCACCAAAAGAGTGCGGACAGATATAACTTACGTAGAAAACATGTCACCTTCAATACAGGAGACATAGTTTGGAGAAAGAACAACACACTTTCCCAAGGAGCCATGTATTTCTCTGCTAAACTGGCACCACGTTTCGTGAAGGCCAAAGTCCTAAGGAAAATATCAGACCTAGTGTACTCCTTGTCTGACTCATCTGGAAAGCACATTGGTAATTACCACATTAAGGACATTGTAAAGTCTGGAAGTGAGGAGTCAAGTAAAACTGCCCCCACTATCTCAGCAAACGTAAAATGATCCAGTATGTATCACATTTTTTCGTAAGCTTACAGAGTCTTACTACGTCAGGCGTGTATTGTGTCAATCACATGCCCATCGTTTCGTAAATGAAACAAGTTGTAAATTATTTTGTAAATTAATGCGTACTCTCTTTGAAGTTACTTTCAAATGTTGTTTTTGCACTGTTTTTCTTTCCCTCACGGCAATTTTTTTCTTTTATTTTTTTTCACCTGTTCTAAAACTGATCACTTTGGAACGGAGACACTTTTTGAGTTTCAATGTTTGGGAAGTCGCGAGCCCATTTATTGTCTCAACACGTACACTACGCAATGTTCATGCCATGTCATACCCTGCCTTGTCATGTAATTTTGTAATTTTTTTATTTATTTTTTGTTGCATTTTTGTCGTGTGGAAAGGAACTTTCTCACCTGTTATTTTGTTCATGTAAAGTAGTTGACAATTGCCCATCGGCGTGTCGTTCTAGAAGTCGGGTTTTGTAAATTCCAAAGTGTTAAATTCCGACTCAGAACCAGTTAACTATTTTTACAATTCTTCCTTTTATCTTGTTCATCATGAGTTGTAAAACCTTCCGAGGTATCTCCAGCATGAAAATCAAACAGTGGTTACTTACATAGTCGCCCCTCGTGTATATAAGTTTTTTTCAATTTTTTCCTCTTAAATTAAAAATTGATGGCGTCCTACCCAAATTCATGCTCTTGTACCCAAATTGGATATCGATACGTCCATTTTGGAACTTGTATTTATAAAACCAATGATTGGTCTTTATAACCCTGTATATAAATCAATTTGGCTCGTTTCAACTAAAGTACGTAAAACCGAATCATCCGGTCTTTGGTTGTTATAACAAAGCCACCTTGTGTTATTTTGTTTTTTTGCTTGTACGTTACGTATGTCTTATATGACACGTTTCAACCCTACGAGACAGGTTAATAAAACCTTATGGTCATCCTGATTTTGGAATTCACAACTTTTAGGTGTTCATTTAACCAAGTATTTGCAACCCAAATTGCACATAACCTGGTATGTTTGTAACTGCACAAAGGGTATGTAAAACCGTAATTGGTCCCTTTTCTTTGGTCTTCCTCACCGCAGGTTGCCACAACAGACAGTATGTAAAACCATTATAGGTCTGTCTTTGTTTTAAATACTTGGTGTAAGTAGAATTATACTCTGCCATCACCCTTGTATTTTGTAACACATGAAGTAGCATCAAATTGTCTATCTTCTCTGTCGTACGCTCTTGGGCTACGGAGTTAGTTAATCTAACGAATCTTTATAAAATGTGTTAAATCAAGCATCGTTAACGTTTATTGTGTTGTATTTAAACGTAACCCACCGTCATAGGAGAGATCCTTAGAACATCCACCGTCATAGGAGAGATCCTTAGAACATCCACCGTTATAGGAGGGATCCTTAAAATACCTGCCACGATACGAGAAGTTCGTCATAATCACTTTTGCTCATAGCTAAATGTTATTGAGTTGGTCGTGTGACATATTTGTCATGAGTACCACCCTTTCTGTACAATCTATTTTGGTCGTGTGTCATTAATTTGCCATGAGTACCGCTTTTGTATTTTGGTCGTGTGTCATTCATTTGTCATGAGTACCGCTTTTGTATTTTGGTCGTGTGTCATTCATTTGTCATGAGTACCGCTCTTGTATTTTGGTCGTGTGTCATTCATTTGTCATGAGTACCGCTTGTATGTATAATTGTGTACAACCCTTGTACACGAGACGTGGAGACGTAATAACAATACTTACCGTGATTCGTGCGAACGACATAATATCGGCCTTGCCATCTTCTTTAAGAGGCATTGTATAAACTCTTGACTTCTGTCTATAATTGAGTTTTATCTTGTATGTACTTACATGTTCTTATACACTATACGTGGAGACGTTAAAACACTTACCATGAGTCGTGCGAACGAAATAATATCAAACCTTTTGTGTGCGATCTACGAAATGTAGTCCACAACCCTTTGTTGTCATTCAACGCCAATGCCCGTGGACCTCCTGTTTTTTTACTTCTTTGCAAAAAGGAAAGAAGCCCAGGAGTATCTACTATCCCAAAAGGACTAGTTTGTAGCTTCACTGCTAACTATGGGGCATAGTGCTGTGGGAGTTAATCGATTGAGCACAAAACCACCCAACTCGTTGTCTGGGGAACGGATAAGAAAACCCCCAGGTTTGTGAAATTGGAGCAAGGGTCTGTCTTTTCTCACAATCACGCAGGAGTTTTTAAAATGACCCCTAATCTTTTGCCCAATACACGCAAAAGATTAGTCTCTTTGTTAATGTGTATTCAAATTTCTCCTCATCCTTAACAATTGTAAAGAGTCAGGAAATCTGCTGGTTGATCAGGTTTCATTCTCACATGGAGTTTGAAGTGGAAATTAGTCCAGTCTCTAGCAAGTTTCGTCACTCAACTCCTTTCCTTTTCCTTTCCTTTCTCCTCACCATCATGTTCTCAGGTATATGTTATGAAGAGGAAAATCTGTTGTTAACCATAATTCGCCCTCACTGGGAGTGCGAATCGGTAAATTAATCAATTATCAGCAGGCTTTCTCCCTCACTCTCTGCATATGTCTCGCCTTTTGTTCTCGTTCTCAATTTCACGAAACACATTCATGAATGTTGGATATGTACGATATGCACTTGGCGTACCGTCTGTCTCCTTTTGACAACCTTTATTCATGAATTGGTTTCTCTGCTTTTACCGTGACTCATTCACGACTTCTTTGTCTTGTTCGTTGAAATTCTACAAAAATGTTACCACCTTTATGTTAACATAGGCCATGGAAGGCCGGTTGTTTTTAACCAAGACATATTGTCACTCGGCAAACGCCAAGTCATCCTGGTAAAGGAAAATGTTCATGTAATCACAATTTAGTTAGAAAACTCTCTCTTCGTCACTCTCTGGGTCGGTGATTAAAACTTCGTTTATTTCATAATCTGGACACATTTTGTTTCTCTCCAAACCTTTTCTTCATTGGTCCCTAGGCAGGTAAACTTCAAGAATTTTGCTCTAATAATAATTTCTCCCGGATTAAAAAGAAGCCCAGGCGGATGTCATCACCAACAGCCAAGCTGAGCTCCACTTCCTGACAGCACGCGCTGTGGTTACTAGGTCCCTCCTGCTGCCATTTTTCTACGCATTTGTTCCTGAAAGCACAGACCATACCACCCATATGTATGTTGTTTTGTCGTGCCACAGCAAGTTGAGTTGTCCCACTATACATTATGACACTCTGAACCACCTTTTGGGCACGCTAGCTCCTAGGTTTGTTCTTACTCTTGCTATCAATGCCAACCATGTCGTCCCCTGCGCTGTCATGCAGTGACGCATATATCGTCATGTGTAAACCATCATTACCTTGACCTCCAGTATTCGCTGAATGCGTACCAATACAAGTTATGTTGAGCTACATTATGCTTCAATAACCATTATATACGATCCGTGTTTACCTTAATAACACTTAGGATTCGTACTGGCATGTCTGCAGACACTGGATTCTCCTCCTCATTGACCTCTGTAACCATAGTCGCGGCACAGCAACCACAGTCTCCACTTCGTGAACTTCGACGTTTTCGACGAAACCAAGTGTTTTCTAAGGCCCAAGTGTACTTCTGAGTGTTATCTCAAAGGGGTCTGATTACAGTGATAATGTAATCCTTAGAATCTGTGAAACCACGTCCTCCTCTTCGAAATTCTCCGAAACCAAACAAATCCACGCTTCGCAAACTTAGCTCCCAGACCAATGAAACCTTAGAATCACACAGGCATTTTTGTTCTTGTTTTTTTGTTCTTCGATTGTACAAATATGAATTGTTATTTTTCAATTGCATAACCATGTATTGTTATTTTGTTCAATTGCATAACCATGTATTGTCATCTTTCAATTGCATAATCTTGTATGTTGTTTCACACCATGTACTTTCACCAAAACTGTTCTTTTCCAAACATTGTATGTACCCCTCACCCATTCCCTACAAACATTGTGACCTAAACTATAACATAAATTGCATGTTCTAGCTAGGCATCTCTCAAGCAACGAATCTCTCAAAAACCCCTATGGAAGTTTAAGAGGATTTTTTTTTCCTACAGCTCCATTGCCACGTCGCTTTTTTTTCCAAGCGCGGGGGGAAGTGTTACGATACGCCCCTGAAGCGAGTAAATACGAGAGCACAGAACACAGCGAGTCCACAGCTGGCCGCCCCCTCTCCCCGCCCCGTTTCCTGTTTCTCCTTGCCTCTCCCCCGTGCCCTGCCACTCGGCATTCCCGCTGCGCTCGTCAGACAAGATCTGAGCGCCTTTGAGAACACACGCTAGCGGCCCACTATAGCCGGCGGACCCAATTCAATGGGGCCGCGATGTATTATTGAAATACCTTTGAGTATAATCGGCCTTTTTGCCGCACTATAGTTCGGTCTATTTAGACTACGAAGTGCCTGATGAAGCTGCCACATGAGACGAGGTTCCTGCCAACCTACATGTAAGCTGTATCTTGATTTCCTCCTTAAATGTTGTCCGTAATTCAGTGAAATGTAGGGCCCCCGCGGAAATCACGACTCGGAGAGTTTCGTTTTGAGAGAGAGTCAGAGAGAGTTAAACACTTTAGCTAGGTTTGTGTAATTTGCATTTCTTGTAATTGAACTGTACTGTAGAAACCTATGTATGTGTTTGAGTTTACAATACATGTCTAAATGATTTAACATTGTTATTATTCTGCTACGGCGGGAGGATTGTTGACCAGTGAGGATCCCGTGGGTCACCGGAGGATAGAGAGAAGTTCCCTAGCCTTGAGCTGCCCACCCCCCTGAATAGAGAGTACCATAGTCCCGCTGAGAGCTAGTCAGGGACGTGTTTGGGCCCTGGTGTTGGTTTAGAAGCCGACATCGAGGCACCCTAACAGTAGGTATTTGTATATTTCAAATAGCACCTATTGTTTCACTTTTTTATAAGTACCACATGACAACAAGAGCTTCATCGTCGTCCATTGCGCAGTGCGCACGACCGTCTACTGAAGAATGATAAAATGTTTTGGTCGTTGTTTTCGTAGAGTAGGATACGTCTTAAAAACGGAAGTGTGAACAGGGGCCTAGGGCTTCCGTCTTTACGACGGAACCCGTCTCCGTTTTAACGACGGAAGTGTGAACGGGCTCTTATTCAAAAATTAAAACAGTTAGGCATCCATGGTGACTTACTCCGGTGGCTTACTTCATACCTTTGGAGTAGACTTCAAAGTGTCTCAATTGGGGGAACAAAGTCCAGCTTCTTTTCTGTGCCCTCCGGTGTACCTCAAGGTTCTCATTTAGGCCCATTATTATTTAATGTGCATATATATGATATTTACAAATGTTTTTTTACATGCTAATTACCTAACATATGCAGATGATAAAAAATATACTCGTACTTAGTTTTTAAATCAATCAATGACTGCATTAAACTCCAAGAAGACCTCAATCGTCTTTTTGTCTATTGCGAATTAAACAAACTTGTTAGTAACATCTCAAAGTGCAATAAATTAACATTTACACGTAATAAAAATATAATTTCCTTTGTATACACACTGAACGGCACACATATCAATGAAGTAAAATATATCAGGGACCTTGGGGTAACAATGGATGTCAAATTAAACTTTATCCAACACACTGCCGAAATAATTAACAAAGCCAATAAAATGCTGGGATTTATAATTCGTATAGCAAAACCCTTTCACAATATAAACACTCTATATTCCCTTTACACCTCATATATTTGCCCGCACTTGGAACACTGTACACCGATCTGGACTCCTTTATACCAAGCCCATATTGAAAGAACAGAAAGTATTCAAAAAAAAAATTTAAACATTTAAATTATAAATTCAAATTACACTTCTCAAATTACACCGAATCCATTAAATTTCACAATTTCAAATCCCTCCAAACACGACGTCTAATTTTTGATCAAATCCTATTGTTTTAAATTCTAAACAATGGCCTGGACTCACCAGAACTTACCAATTTAATAAATTTTCATATTCCGTCAAGATCAATCCGGCAATCTGATTTATTTTATTTACCCTCTTGTAGAACAAACATTAGAAAAAAAAACTCCCCAATTCCTCGTGTATGTGCACAATATAATACAAAATTTCACAGCATTGACATTTTTAGTAAAAACCTTAAGAAATATCGATATGAAGTAACGCGTACGATCAATTATTAATATGAGAATATATTGTGAGCATCTCCTATCCTTTTCCTATATTCCTCTTCCTCTCCCCTTCCTATAACCCAAAATTAATTATAATATACTTAATAAAACTTCATTTCTGATGTACTTTAGCATAAGAAACCTCTGTGGCTTGACTCCAGTTCAACTATATATTTATCACTGTATATGTATTATGTAACAGCTGTTTGTTTCTTACAAATAAATAAATATGTTGATGATGTGTTTTGTATATGGACAGGGACTGAGGGTCAACTGAATTCCTTCCTCAATCTTATAAACTCTTTTCATAATCAGATTAAATTCACATTACAGATTCAACCTTAAATTTTTTAGACCTTACCTTATCCATCATTAATAATAAAATTAATTTTAACATCTTTCGTAAACCCTCCTATACTGACATTGTCATAAACACCACCTACAATCACCCGATTTCACATAAGCACTCCGCATTCCATTCAATGATTCACCGTTTAGTCACAATTCCAATGTCCGATAGTAATTTTGCAAATGAACTTAAACTAATTAAAAAAATAGCGGTAAATAATGGCTATGAACCATATTTTATAGATTTAATCTTAAATAAAAAAAAACTAAAACAAATAGCCATTAATCAATTCTTATTCGCTAGTCCTTGTCCTCAAATCAATGATAATAATATAAATTATCAATGGCGGCGAATTTTATTCATTAATAATTTTTCAACCTATCAAGTAGTCCAATATAAGGTCTGTTTCCAATAAACCCTTAATTTAAAAAATTCCCAGTGCTCCTTACCATTATGCCAGTTGATGCTATGTTTCTCCTAATTTATATTGTAACCCATTAGTCACATAATTATCGTTCAGTTTTTTCCATTACTTCTGCACTTAGGTTAATGTATTTTATGGCCTTCGATGTGTTTGTTATATTTGTATCATGTTGTCTCCCTTTATATTTTGTCTCCCTCTATATTTTGTTTTATATAAGCACACATAATGACACATATATTAAGTATTAATTTGTACCCTGATGATGCTTGAGTAAAGCGAAACCGGTCGGTTAAAAAAATTAATAAAACTCGTGGTTTTAAACATAAAAGTATTTTATTTTATTATAATATGTCAAACCACAAAGTGATTGCTTTTTACAATAACATGTGTTTTTTTAAATAAAATAATACAATGTTTCCTGTTATTTGTGACTAATACTGTTAAAATACTGGTTAAAGGTATGTTGATACCTAAATTATAAGAGAAATATCAACTTTGTTAAATGTTCAACTAATCTATTCAAAGTTTAATAGTTTTCTAATTCGAATAATGTAAGCATTCATTTTATTTTCTAAGCCATTTCCTAAAAAAGTGCTGTGTTTTTTATTGTCTTCATTTGTTTGTTACCTTAATATTAAATAAAGATGTATTGTGACAAAAAAAAAAGTTTTACTTTACGATTATATATACTAATATAAAATATCCAAAATAAAATGTATATACCCTACTCTTTCTGTGAAGATTATATAACAAAATATACAGAATAAGAGTGCATTAATTCAAAATTTATCACTAATTTGAGCAATATCAATTTATTTAATTAACGAAAGTGGTTGAAAAATGACTAACGACCTCATTATCCAATTAATCGGTCAGTGGCTGAGTTGGCTTCGCGTTTGGGTCCCACCCAGGCGTCCCGTGTTTGATTCATCGGCTAGATTCCTCCATCACGACACAAGCAATATTTTCGACTTACTGTAGTGGTAGTAGGAGGTTTTCAAACAGTGTCGGGTTATTGTGTCAAAAAGTAAATGCTGACTGCAAATGTATATTTAGGTAAGGGTTTCAATTCAACATTGTCAATTTATTAATATTTTTACTAATTGTTTGGCGATTATCATTTAGGAACGTGAATTCTTAGAGAACATCTCTAGGGTTGCCAGGGTACATCGATTCTTATTTTTTCCCTGTCAATATCGGTTCGCTGTCAACAGTGAAACCATGCTCAGTATATCGATATAAAATCATCGGAAATTATGCCTATCAAACTTATATTATGTAGTGCCGTTCCTTATCCAGAATATTAATTAGTGAGAGATGACATCTCTGTTTCTATCAGATTTCGGTCTCTCTTCTCCTTTTATCTTCATGAAATATTCAAATTTCGCGCGATTTTTTGTTCCTCGATTGGCGTCTATTTTCTATCGCGAGCGGTCGTCTAGTTACAATATTGCGATATAAACCAGAAACTAGATTTCTTCTCCAAAATTATTACGAAAATCATTACGCAATGTCGGAAAATAATGTATATCCCGAAGCGGTTGAGATTTTCGCGTCCGCGAGTGTAAACGGTGACGAAATACGAAAAACGAAACGAAAGAATTTGTGTTCCGACTGTTCCTCTAATGAATCCGTTTGTGACAATAAACGAAAAAGACGAAGGCGACGCCGATGCTCACCAAGTTCCGACAGCTCTACTTCCATGAGTTTTTCAAGCAGGGCTTCACGCTCCAGAAGGCGAGGAATGGCCCGTTCTATTAAGAAATTAACTGAACAAGTAGGCAGACTACAAAATTTTATTCTGCAAGCACCGAGGTCAAGATTCGCAGAGAATGCAGCCTCAGATAATATGTCCAACGCAGAGACGGAGAAAGAGTGCTCAACAGTATCCGGGTGTAATACTTGTGTTTTTCAAATGCCGAGTCCCACCATTTCTCTTAAAGAACCCTTAATGACTGCTCCTCCTCAAGACAGACTTGAAGTGTTAGAGCGTCTTCAACGATTTAATCAGAAAGATTGGACCAATGTGAGATATAACAAGGTCATTAAGGAACACCTTGCCGATCCGGGCTTTAAGGAGCTTGAGGTGAACTGTGAGTTGCAACCTTACGATTCTGGGTCTCCTCAACAGGTCGCTATTGAAAGATCTTTCGCAGCAATAACACATGCAGCTCTCAAACACAGGGAACAACAACTGCAGCAGTCTCTGCAGAAATTGGTCAAATGGGGATTTGAAGTACAGGATGTCTCTCCAGAAACCCGGTACGAGAAAGTTAATGAGCTGTTTGGAGGTCAGAACGACTTACAAAAATGCTCCGATGACCTGCTGCAAATAACATGCGGAAAACGGCCAGAGATAATTGAATTTAGAAGGGACAGTATTCTCAATTCCTGTAAACAGAAATCAGACAAGAAAGTTCTTATGCAGATCCCTCCGACTTCCTCTCATCTCTTCAATGAGGAAGCCCTCTCTACCCAATTGCAGAAATTGGGAGGAGTAAAGAATTGTTTTAGGCCCTTTTCACAAGTCATCACTACCGGCCCACCAAAGGAGGGGTCTGGTACTAAAAAAACTGGTTTTCTTTCCCAAATGTTCCTGGTTCGAAAAGGGGACGGAAGCAACAGACCTATTCTCAACCTGAAAGGTCTCAGTCACTTTGTGTCGGTAAGAAAATTTTCTTTAATGTCGCATCCGAAAGTTCCCGAATTTCTCCAACCACAAGACTGGATGACACAAATAGACATATCGCACGCATATTTTCACATCCCAGTCGCAGAGTCTCATCGTCGTTTTTTGAGGATTGTGTACAAAGGAGAGCTTTTGCAAATGACATGCCTTCCCCAGGGCTTGAGCAGTGCTCCACAAGCCTTTGCCAAGGTGACCAATTGGGTTGCAAAGACCCTACGTCGTCAAAATGTGAGGACCATTGTATACTTAGACGATTTCCTTCTGGCCCACCAGGACAGGGAAATTCTGAAGGTCCAAACAAATCTATTTCTGAATCTACTAAGAGACCTCGGTTTGACTGTCAATTTGAAAAAATGCGTCAGCGAGCCGGTACAAACAGTGGAGTATCTGAGTGTAATGTGGGACACGCAACGCGGTCGGAAGTCACTGAACAGGAGAAAGTGCGAAGACCTTCAACAATCCCTTCAAAGGCTTCAGAAAAAGAAGAAGTGGAATGTGAAGGAGGCCCAGAGAGTTCTGGGAAAACTAAATTTTGCATCATTCGTCACTCCAAGAGGTCGTCTTCATTGCCGAAGGATGCAACTACAAATGCACTCCATGATGAAACTTCCCATACGAACGAGAATTCTCATAAAGGAACCTGTAATGAAAGACATATCATGGTGGGCACAGAATGTAAAGGTCTTTATGCCACTACACGTCCCCGCTGCCTCTCATTTCCTCTCGACCGATGCAGCAGATCATGGCTGGGGCGCTCAAGTGGACGATATTCCGATTGCGGGAAATTGGACCAGGGAACAGCAGAATTGGCACAGCAACTTGAAAGAGATGTTTGCCATACTAAATGCCTTGAAATACCAGAACAAATGTTTGAGGAGTTCTACCGTTCTAATACAGTCAGACAACAGAACAGTCCTCGCTTATTTGAGGAACGAAGGATGGACAAGATCCTTGAGTCTACTTCATCTGACCTTTCAGATTCTGTCTCTAGTAGACAAATACAATATAACCCTGCAAGTTCACTACCTACCAGGGCGGTACAACGGTCTTGCGGACCATTTGTCCCAAGGAACCCGTCTACCGGAGTGGCACCTTCTACCTCCTGCAACAGAACAGATATTTCACAAATGGGGCAGACCCACTGTGGACCTGTTTGCCTCTCACACGGCTCATGTTGTGGACAAATATGTATCCATAGACAGGAAAGACAGAGCGGCATTATTTCACAATGCTTTCAGCAGACCTTGGCACTTTCCTCTGGCATGGGTGTTTCCGCCTCCTTGTCTAATTCCCCGAGTGCTTGCTCATCTGAACAAATCCACAGGAATTTATCTGCTAGTAGCTCCCAAATGGACGAAAGTATTTTGGCTACCAGACTTGAAACAGAGAGCCTTGTGCCTACCTCAGGAGATCAAAAATCTACAGGAGATACTGATACATAGATACAACCACAGGCTTCCATCCCCAGCAAATACTTCAACTAGAACTGCAAGTGTGGATAATTGGGGCTGGGATGATGCATTGCAAGGATGGTCTGATAGAGAAAGAGAGATTTTAAAATCCAGCTGGCGAACTTCAACACAAGCTTCTTACAAAGCAGCGTGGATTAGATGGCGTGAATGGTGTTCATCCAACCATGTTAATTTCAAAGATCCAATGGGAGCCCAGTTGGAAAAGTTTCTAGCGCATCTCAAAATATCGCTGAATTTAGCTCCTAGCACTATAGCTTTGCATAAATCGGCTATTTCAACTTTATGCAATCCAAATAATGAAAATAGACTAAGTAACCATCTTGTGGTGAAGCAAATAATGAAGGGAATAGTAAACAGCTTGATTAAAGTGCAACGGGATACAATATGGGACCCGAGACAGATATGTTCTTGGCTTCAGACTAACAATCCAGAAACTATAACCTTATTTGAAGCATCCAGAAGGTGTGCAGTCATACTCCTGTTAGCCTCAGGGCGAAGGGTACATGATCTGACACTTTTGAGATTACCATCGGAACATTTCTTTGATATGGATGATCATATTATTTTATGGCCTGCATTTGGTTCAAAGACAGATTCTGCAAAGTATCAACAATCAGGATGGAGATTAAACTCCTCATCAATTCAATCCACCGATCCTGTATTTTTGCTTAAGAAGCTGTGTGTTCTCTCAAAGGACAGGAGACAAGAGGCACCTAATATTGATAACCTGTTTTTATCCACATCAGGTCCAGCCAAAGTAGCTTCTAGAACAATTATCGGTGGATGGGTCAAGACAATTCTTAGAGATGCTGGTATTGAGGCCTCTGCGGGGAGCACTAGGTCGGCAGTGGCTTCACTTCGGTGGTTTGAAAACTGTTCAATAGCGGACATTTTGGAAAAGGGAAATTGGCAGAATGAAAATACCTTCCAAAAATATTATAAAAAAGAAATAAGGCAATCTAATATTTAGGAGCCGGGGACTTCGTCGTCCTTGACAAACCTGTTTAATCCAATAATTCGCCTGAGGGGGGCAGACCCCCAAAGGTCTTCCATTTCTGGAGACAGAAGGAGAAGCGATCATTGTGAGGGCGACCTCCAACAGGCGCTTCTTTATGAAGATGATCACAATTGGCATCAATACTGCCACCAGACGATAGCAGACAATTCTCACTAAGAAATATTCTGGATAAGGAACGGAACTACATAATATTGGAGTTTTACCTACCATTAAAACTCTTATTATGTTGCCTTCCTTATCCAGAATATTCCTTATCCCCTGTCTGGTGAGACTACAATTGAAGAAGATGGCGTCTCGTAAGACGCTAGCGAGCGCCTAACTGTTGGTAGCAGTGATTGCGATCACCGAGGAACAAAAAATCGCGCAAAATTTGAATATTTCAAGAAGGTAAAAGGAGAAGAGAGACCGAAATCGGATAGAAACAGAGATGTCATCTCTCACTAAGGAATATTCTGGATAAGGAAGGCAACATAATAAGAGTTTTAATGAAAGGTAAAACTCCAATATTGTTTTGAACCCATTGGCTTTGACCAATGGAGCGCTAGGTGCCCACACAGTGCGTAGAAAGCTATTCATGAGCGCTCAATTACAAAACTAATTTCAGGACTTGGCCAATCGACGAACTGAACTCATGAAGCCAGAAGCCTGAATGGGATCCAGACCCGATAAGGACTTGGCCAATCGACGAACTGAACTCATGAAGCCAGAAGCCTGAATGGGATCAAGACCCGATAAGGACTTGGCCAATCGACGAACTGAACTCATGAAGCCAGAAGTCTGAATGGGATCCAGACCCGATAAGGATTATGTAAGAAAATACTTGGAAATTAAAATTAACTAAAAAATAATCCAAAGGCCTATAAAGTGGGATGCTAAAAGCAAGCTTAATTCGTGGCTGTGACTGATGAAAATATGTCCACTGCAGCGAAAGAGCAATTTAAAACTTTTTTCTCTGATTGCCCGAGATTTTATGGGTGAATATTTTCACCCACATTAAAAAAATCATACCTCTGAATTTTATTATGGAGACATACAAACTGATTTTAGATCTATATAGCCAATGAATTCATCTATCTTTTGTCGATTATTTGAACGGATTGTATTTGAAGGATAAAAAAAATGGTATAAAATCGTAAACTTCTTTCTAATTACCTACAAATAAGGGAAAATTTGCCAAAATTGGCAGCAAAGCAATCCGAGGTATTTTAAATAGTGCCATATTGTGGCAAAAAGCGCTCCAGTGGTTAATAAGAATTTAACAATTTGATTTAAACCTGTATTACAACTTACCAGCTTCCTGAGCAATCTCCGAATTCAGCAAGCATTCCTTCTTTATATCTTGGAGGTCGATATCTATTACCGTATATGGTATTATTTCCTCCCCGATTTCCTTTTGGGGCCCATCACTTCCTGGGTTTTGAGGATCTATTGCACTGCTGTCCGAGCGCTCTGTAAGTAAGATTGTCCAAACTCAAAATAAATTAAAGTGTAACAGAATACACATTCTGAACTGAATGTGAGTGATGATAAAATCAGGACTTTCTTATTTAAAAAAAGGTTTAATAAATTGAGTAATTCTACAAAGGGTGCGATTCTTTCAGTACGGTTAAGAAACATTGCTGTAGATCAGGGGTGCTCAAACTTGAACTGCTGACGATCTACCTCAATATTATTAGACTACGATCGATCGACTCTGACAGGCAGCAAGTATGTGTGATGCAGTATTGTCATCGGGGTAGGCAAGGGGGGGGGGGGGGGGGGGGGGCACATTTTTAAGTAAAAAAAAAAACCTGCGTTTTTTTTTACTTAAAAAATAAATATTTTCAATGTAAAAATGATTTTGTAAATACAAAAACGCGGTCCATCCTCTCTGCTAACATAGTTATAGGTGAGATGTACTTGTGTCGCACGCGCGACAAACCTACCATGGCTGACACCGACTCCAAAAATAACAATCGTACCTACATATTGATGAGTAGAAAAAGTAAGTTGATTTTTAAGTTGTAGAAGAATACGAAATTATTTTTTTACTTTCATACATTTGTTTTGTTAAAACTTTTGTTTATTTTTTGATTTTTAATGAATCTGAAGTACAATAACTAATTTGTCTTACTTCAAAAAAAGAATCATCGAAATCGGTTGGCGTAATTTTGAGTTATTCGTCCATTTGTCGCGCACATACTTCTGGCAAATTTAAGACATATATGGTTTTCTCATGGATCCCATTATCAGAACTGGACCAAATTAAAATGGGACCACACGGAAAGCACCAGCTTTCAAATAAAAAAAGAATCATCAATATCAGTTCACCCAATCAAAATTTATGGGGTAACAAACATTAAAAAAAAAATTACAAAATTGTCGAATTGAGAACCTCCGCCTTTACGAAGTCCTTTAAAAAAATGAAAACACATATTTTATGAGACAAATATATTGTAAAAGTTATTGTGAATTCACTTTTTTGTCGTTTCATTTTAAAATAATTAATAAAAAATTCCCAAAGTTCATAAGTATTTTTTTTTTTCAAATACCTAGCGGCCCAAACTTTGGTTTCATAAAAATGTACATTTTAATAATTTGGCAATTAACTTCAAGATTTTGTGAATGATGAATATTTGGAGAAGGTGGATGAGCAAATTAGAAAAAAGAATTGGATGACTGACCACATTTTGAACTTAATGAATGAGAGACGTAAACACAAACATAATGAGACACAATATAAAAACTTACAAAGAACGATTAGATGTGAAATTAAAAAAGCCAAAGAAGAATGGATGAAGTCACAGTGTGAAGAACTAGAGTCGTACAGTCGTAGTCACAATGCATTTAAACTTCACAAAAAATTGAAGGAAATTACAGGCACTTCTAGAAGAATTACTCCATCATGTTTAGTTGAGGATTCCAATAAATTGATATTGGATGAAAAAGATATTTTACAAACGTGGGAAAAGTATATTCATGATACATTCAAAGATGTTAGACCTGACATTAATATCTATATAGATTTTAAAATCAGAAATTCTTCATGCGATAAAGACTTCAGAACATAGAAAAGCGTGCGGACCAGACAATATTCCAGTTGAGGTGTTGAAGCTCTTTGATAATGAAAATATTGACTACCTGTTGAGGTTATTTAACTCTATATATGACACAGGGAATATACCCCAAGATTGGCTAAAATCCACCTTCGTGACATTACCTAAAAAACAATACCCTAAGAAGTGCAGTGACTATCGATTAATAAGCTTGATGAGTCATGTCCTTAAATTATTCCTTAAAATAATACATGCCAGGATACGCGATAAGTGCGAGCAGGACTTGGATGACACTCAGTTTGGCTTCAGAAATGCGTTCGGTACACGTGAAGCATTATTTTCTGTCGACGTACTATTGCAAAAGTGTCGTGACCAAAGAAAGGAAGTCTTTGCCTGTTTTATTGACTACGAAAAGGCATTTGACAGGGTAAAACATGCTGACCTAATGAAAATGCTTGCGGATTGTAACGTTGACACCAAAGACCAGAATTTCATTAAAAACCTTTATTGGTTCCAAACAGCAGAAATAACACATGGGAATGAGAGGTCTAATGCAATCGCCATTCAGCGTGGAGTACGACAAGGATGTATCCTGTCGCCACTATTATTTAATCTTTATTCCAACTTTGTCTTCAAAAGAGCCCTAAGTAATACCCAGAAGGGTCTCAAGATCAACGGAGTTGTCATTAATAACATAAGATATGCAGATGATACTGTATTACTAGCTGACAGTATCAGTGACCTCCAAGACCTATTAGATCTTGTTAATAATGCTGGTGAGCAACTGGGCCTAACGATCAACGTCAATAAAACTAAATGGATGACTTTTGGACGACTAGATCACTCTGGATCAATGATTCAGTTAAATGGTTGTAATGTCGAAAAGGTGGAGAGATTTAGATACCTCGGCAGTATCCTCACGGAGACTCTTGACCCAGATATAGAGATTAGGTGCAGAATTGAAGCAGCAAGAACTGCATTCATAAAAATGAAATCCCTCTTCTGCAATGACAATATAAGCTTAAAACTAAGGCAGAGAATGCTAAAATGTTATGTGTGGTCGGTCTTGCTGTATGGTTGTGAAACATGGACCTTGAAAATAAATACCATGAACAGGTTAGAGGCTTTCGAAATGTGGCTTCACCGGAGAATGCTCAAGGTCCCATGGACCGACATGATCACCAACATAGAAATTCTCAGGCGGGCTAGAGCAGATAGGGAACTGCTTACATTAATTAAAATCAAGAAAATTTCATATCTGGGTCATATACTTCGAGGGGAGAAGTATCACTTGCTCCATTTAATATTTGAAAGGCAAGATAGAGGGTCGCCGAGGGCCTGGTAGGAGACAAATGTCTTGGCTGCAAAACATACGAGAGTGGACCGGCATTAGAAGTGTGGAGGAGCTATTCCGGGCAGCGCAAGACAGAGAGACCTTTTCAAGAGTGATCGCCAACGTCGGGGGGACCTGATAAGGCACATAAAGAAGAAGAAGAAGGATGAGTTTGTTTATTTGGGTTTAATATGTTTACGGGAGATGCAAAGGCTGATAGAGATATTGAAAGAATGCAGGTAACTCTATAAATGGAGGACTGAACGCCATTGGCACCAACAAAAAACTGTCCAAAGAAGTGAAGCCAGCCGTCCATAATGGAGTACTGGTACCTACCCTGATGTATGGCAGTGAGGTATGAAACTGGCAGAGGAAGGATGAAAGTAGACTGAATTCTGAAGAAATGAGATCCCTGAGGCGAATGTGTGGTAAAACCATGTACGATCGTGTGAGAAACGTGGAGATTCGCAAAGAAAGCAAGGTTGATGTAAGCGTAATGTGTAAGATTAAGAAAGGGACACTCCAATGGTTTGGGCATATAGAGCAAATGAACGAGGAAAGGAGTGTAAGGAGAATATATGATGCAAATGTGAATGGCAGAAGAAGTCGAGGACGCCCAAGACAGACATGGCACGACCAAGTAAATCAAATACTTGATTCGGGCCATTTCAAGAGTCAGAATAATAGAAGAGCATGTATGAGACGTTGTATGAATGTAAACAAGGTAAGGAATGTGTGCCAAGAACAAGTTGTTTGGCGGTCGGTCCTCTCTGCCTACCCCTGCGGAGAAACGGCGTAATGGTTAGTTAGTTAGTCAACTTCAAGATTTTAATATAAAGCGTAGTATTGTTTCTTTCAAATACTGTTTAGATCATATTTGTAAGCATGATAGTAAGAGAGACACAAGGATTTATATGAGACCTATATAAATTGTTCAATTAGCCTGGAGGATATTGCAGATAATTACCATTTGTGGATGATGGTGAGTGAGATCTGGAGCCAGAAGATCTATCAGCAGACCCACACCGGGATTTATTCATTATTTCGTCTCCGGAATCTAAAAATATAATACAATTATAACATATTAGTGCAAAATATTACTTTTATTCTGCATTGACGCTTGAAGAGGCAACCTTTCGGAGTATCTGGGCCTAAGGCTTGGAATAAACTCCCTCCGGAACTTAGATGCATAACAAGCCCAACAGAATTCAGGTACAAATTAAAAACCTACCTTTTTGGGCTCTCATACCCTTAAATAAAAAATACCTATCTTAGAGTATCATTTTTATTTTGCCTATGATATACCTTAATCACACTTTTCTTATTGAATTAACATTATTCGAATCCTAACACATCGATCTGTCTCTTACCAAGGAACGAATCACATTTAGGAAGATAAATATTCTGATCAAATCTGACGATTTTTTTTTTAAGTATCGATTACTTCAGAATGCCTATAAAATCATATATATTTTTTTTTTGTTATTAAATAAAACGTACAACGAAGTTGCACTCCCATGAGTTATCTAAATTCATTAAGGGATCGCCAATTGGTACTTTTGAGAAGTTAAACCCAACTCAACCCAATATGTAGACACAATGTATGAATAAAAAATTTACAAAACAATTCACAGAAGCAACATACAGACACAAACATATGAAGAATCACTTTACAAATATTTCACAGAAACATGTCTTATAAGATTTTATGAATTTGTATAACCGACTCATTTGATTTATGTACTTTTGGTTTCAAAAAGTTAAAATAAAGTTTCCTCCATGATGGACTAAGAAATGCATAAAAAAAAACAAAATCAGGAAAATACAATATAAGGTACGGGCTCAAAAATATACAGACCTAATACAAGATGTTTACATACAAATACATGACGAGTTTTAAGAAAGGTATAAACCGCGCCCATCATATTATAAGTTTAGTATTTGAAGATAATCAGGGCTATCAGAACAGAGTTTGTACTTACTTATGACTCGTTTTCCAAATAACATTTGAAAAAATAGGTTTTCAATATTTCATTTCGAGATTTGTTGGAGGCATATACCTGTCTCAAATTTTCAGGCAGTTTGTTATAGTTAGTGTAGGCAATGTATTCTAATGATTTCAGTCCGAACTTTGTTGAGCGTATTTTTGATATGTGTAGTTTGTTGGGTTGTTGTGTATTATATTGGTGAACGTCGTTGTTATAGTTCAGTTTTATATTTGTGTGGGTGTTGCACGAATAATATTTAAAATGGTGTTTGTTTTCTCAAAGCTAGGAACAATCTTAAATGGCAATACAAGTGCGTGAC
Source organism: Limnephilus lunatus (assembly GCA_917563855.2). Lineage (NCBI taxonomy): Eukaryota > Metazoa > Arthropoda > Insecta > Trichoptera > Limnephilidae > Limnephilus > Limnephilus lunatus. The sequence continues at coordinate 109,176,649 of OU830592.1, forward strand.
GGTAAATATCTTTAACAGGTGTATCCCAAGGCAAGCCAAAAATGTTACGGAGGGCTCTATTTTGGATTATTTGCACCTTCAATATCATTTTTTTGGTAGCAAAACCCCAGATACTCGAAAGGTATGCCAAGTGGGAGTGAATCATAGCATAGTACAAAGATCGCAGTATGGCTGTAGGAAGCAATCTACGTAGTCTCTACATTACACCGGTCACCGGAGCAATCTTTGACTTAACATGGTCAAAATGGTTTTTCCATGTAAGCTGTGAGTCAATTAAAAGTCCTAGATACTTCGCGACATCTGTTTGTTCCAGTTTGTTTATTCCCAGGGAAATGTTTAGGCGTTGTCCTTTCCTAATAGTAGAAACGTATCCCTTTTTTATAACAGCTGCTCCAATACCAACTATGTATGTACTTACAAAATGAATTCATACATCGAGCCTGCCATTATCATAACACACACCTCCTATATATAGACATCTTCAATATTACTTTCAACAAATTCAAAGCAACACTATTAGATAAATAATATATATTTGTAATGCATCACAACACACCCCTTAACATCCATATTTATATTTATTATATTATTAATCAGATTTCTTTTCCTAATTTGCAATATATTTACATATTCCCTAATTACATACATATCATCCTAATACTCCTACAAGATCACAAGCTTACCCTTTATTGTGTTTTTCTATATTCTTTTCATGCATATTTAAGTATTTAGCTTCTCTTAAATATTTTTTTCTTAGTTTTTTTTTCTTTATGTTTTATTTTAACTTCTCTTAACTATATTTTTTTTCTTAGTTTTTCTTGTCTAGCTACTAAAAAAAAAAATTATCAGCGAAAACATGTTTTAGGCTTACTGTTTTATTTTAGCACTCTTTCTTTTTTATATAACTTTGTAAAGCTGTTTGTTTTCCAAATAAAGATATTATTATTATTTTTATTAGTATTATGGTAGAATAATATTGTGTCATCAGTATAAAGTTGAAGTGTACCTTTCACTCCCCATTTTGCAATATCATTTATATAAATCAAAAATAATAATGGTCCGAGAATCGAGCCCTGTGGTACACCACATGTTATATTTCTATGATCACTTGATTCTTTTCCAATAACAACCGAACAGCACCTACCCGTAAGATAACTAGATAAAAGTTTTAGACTGTTGCCCACGATGCCCAGATATTCAAATTTTTTTAATAGAATCTTATGATCAACCGTATCAAATGCCTTTTTGAGGTCTATGAAAATGCCTGTATTATATTATATCGACGGTCCCGAAGAACAATGTCGGATCTGACAAAAATTGAAAATCGTTCTGTTGGCTTTTTTATTGGCTTATTTTGTTGATTTAAAAGTCTGTATTTTCGGATTTTTTAATGAAACGAGATGAAGTATCAAAGATCAAAACAACAGTACATTTATTGATACCAAAAATAGTAAACATACAGAAAGGATACTTTAAAAAGCTCTACTACAAAAATTCAAAATCGCACATCCGACATTGTTCTTCGGGACCGTCGATATCATCGTATTGTTTTCTAACGAGATCGATTCTTTTTTGTGTTTCTTCTTTAAATGCTTCCATTTTTGTTAAAATTTCCATTTTCATAATATCCATTTTCTTATCTTTATGTTGAATAATTTCGTCAATGTTTTTGTCTTCAAGCTCCAATGCACTTTTAGCTCTAGTTGCCATGATTACTTAGTGTTATGTTATGATTATTATGTTATGTTAAATTGATTTTTAATTTTATGTTTTTATATTATTTTTATAATTTATTTTATTTTATTGGATTATGTTTGTTTTCTCTAAATTTAATTTTATTAATTATGTGTGTATTGATTAGTTATATTAGTATTTATTTAAATTTACAGTACTGTTACTGCCATCTATTGCTTATTAACGGAACTTGATTAAATTAATTTTTGGTTTAGTTTGTGTGATTATTTACCGCCATGAACAGGTATTTTATGAATATAATAATAAAATAAAAAGATTTGGTGTGATTGAGGTTTGAACTCTGTCCAAACCTACTGGCCGAAATGTCTTGAGTCCAACACGCTACACCTTCGCCACTCCGCTGGTTGACGTCATTGAGATTAAATTCAATATAAGCAAACTGTTAACAAAATTAACTGAAATTAATGAATGAACTAGAGCGAATTTAAGTTGTTTTTTAACACAAAACACTATTTTTATTGTGTAAATTCACAGTTTAAATTTATTCCAAATTCACTTATTGCAATTTTTTCCGGATTGTTTATTGTTTTATTTACTCACTTCAAATAGGTGATATCCTAGTTAAATTATGTCTCAATATTTTAGACAAATAAAATCACTTTACGAGCGTTTCTCGGTAGAATTTCGGGAGACAAACACACCGGGTGATAGCCCTTGAAAAACACTAGACCTCCGTAACTAATTTGTTTTGATTTGCACACTGTTTAATGTTATGATTCTTTAGTAACTGGAGCTAACGAGATTTAGCGACTTTTCAAATTTATTGTTGTCAACTCTTAAATTAAATTAACTCCTAAATATAAGTTTACTGTCTAAATAGACTCCAACGTCCTGAAGGTCCTAACATTCATTTTTTTGAGATCACGGGTTCATCGCGTAGTGAATAGGGAAAGTTAATTATATGCTTGTTTCTAATAAAGGACATAGTGTGGCATTTAGAAACATTGAGGTCCAAGTAGTTAGATGTGCAATAGTTGCAGAGTCTATCTAGGTCACTTTGTAGCTCTTTACAGTCTGATAGAGAGCAAACCGTTTTATAAATTTTCATATCATCTACATACATTAAAAATTTAGAGTGTTGGAAACATGAGCCTATGTCAATTATGTATATATTAAAGAAGAGCGGACCAAGGTGGGAACCCTGAGGGACACCCGAGGTTGCTTTGATAATTTTGGATAAAACTCCATTTATTGAGATAACTTGACTACGATTGCTGATTATAAAATACATTGTCTAGTTTGTATACTGAACTATTGTTGATGGCTTTAAAACCAAGCACTTTTAACAATTTTTGGAAGGTCCTAACTTCTATAAGAAGTAAATTATCAAAAAAAGCAAAACGTACCGACATGCTAGTGGTAGGTCGTTATCTTTATTGTGTTAAAAAAAACATTTGGGTAAATATCGGTTCGGACTGGCCACGCTTATTACGAATAATTTTTAGAAAAAAACTTTAGATTCGCCTTAATTACTTTAAAAGGAAACTTTTTGGCTGGGGGGCGGCGGAAAATAATGCATTTTAATTTTCAATTGCGTAAATTAAAATACACTTCGCGAATCTACACGATGTCATATCGCGGCCATTAGATACGTCACTGATATGTTGGTATCCCTGATACATTGCAAATAACTAAATACTACTGTGGCCAACTTCGTGGGATACATGAAAACACGGGTAAACTACGAAAGATACATGTCATCATAATTTTAAAAAACATCCCAGGTTTTGAATGGTTTGTTTGGCAAAGCAGGCTTTGTCTAGCGGGTTTGTGTAATTATGATTGATTGTCTGTGAAATAAAAACAAATGTTAGTTCTTTGCAATGTATCAGTGATACCAACATAACAGCGACGTGCCTAATGGCCGCTGACAGTCACCGATCGGTTCGCGAAGTGAATTTTAATTTACGCAATTGAAAATTAAAATGCAAAAAGTTTCCTTTTATAGTAATTAAGGCGAATCTAAAGTTTTTTTCTAAAAATTATTCATAATAAGCGTGTCAGGCCCTATCCAAAAATTACCAAAAGTAATATTACTTGCGTTAATTTGGTAATTTTATAGGTTTATCGATATTTTTGTCAAATATCACGCATCGGACTTTGACAGTTGGAATCGCGGCAAAATCTGACATCTGACATTCAAATTCCACAGATAATTCATTTAAAAATATTCTAGTGTTGCCAGGTGAATGAAACTTTTGGCTATAACAAGAATGATATTGGCGCAAGCAATAGGGTACATGCAGTATATGTAATATAGTGTTTTCAATGCATTTAATACAAGTAAAAAAAATAACTTAACTCGAATATCACACCTAAAACCCCCGAAAAAATTTATTAAATTAATTAATTCACTTTTAAAGTTGTATGAAAATTCATATATCAAAAACGAGTCATCATTGACTTGCGAGATTGTGACGTCACAACGCACCCACCTAGTCCCACGTCAAATTGTTTTTGACAGTTTTTGTTCCAGTTGCTATGTTGGTTTGAATAAGTTTGATAGTCATAATCGTTTAGTTATGCATCCTAAGCCCATTCGTTTGTGTAAAACATACATTGTAAATACATACTATCATGACAGACAGTGGTTTTCTACAAAGACAGTCTGATAATTTGCCAAAAATCGACGCGATTATAATGGCAGTTACATGTACCTTTTCATCGCATGACACCGCTTTTTACACATAATAACATTATTTGTGACGTTTATAAATAGTTTGTTTGGTGTTGAAGATGTTGTATTTGTACACTTTGGTACAATACAGTATTTATAAACGGTATCTACGGACATTTTCTCGATAAACAAATGATCAACTGCAGACTGATTACTGGATTACGACTTGCGACTTATGACAGCTGTCAAGAAGTGCGCAGTGACGTCACAAGCCAAAACCGCGCGAAAAGGGCGTTTTAGCGCTTATTTGAAAAATGAATATTCAAAACGTTATTGAAGGACTATTTCCTATCGTAAAAAAAAAATGTTTGAATATTCCAGTTTGTAATTTTTTTCTTTAATTTTTGGTAAAACAAAAAAAAAATGTGATTGTACCCTATTCTGACCTTGTCTTTGATATAGTTTTTTATACATAGGGGTTAAAATATTTTTTTTTTCAACAATTTGATCCGCGCGCCTTTTGGCGTCTCTGGCCATTAAAGTCTCGATGACACGGCGAGTTTACACGCTACTATATGGGAAATTCACTATCTGTTAGTAAACTCGCTCAGTATCATCGTGTTACTTGCTAACTAGCAAATTGTTGACAATCTACGGAAAAAAGTTGAAAGGTCCTCAACTTTACACGCTACAAGCCGACTCGTGATTGGTTTATTTATGTTTCCAATATGGCTGCCCAAAACCAGCTGATTTCGACTGTCAACTGTCTGAATAATTAGTTCACGTTATTTCCGCTACTGGCGCTAGCGGCTACGTGCGAGTCCAGTTTCCTACAAAAATGTCGCGAGCTACTGAGCGAGTATACAGTTTTGTGTGTCATCATGACAATCTCACTCGCCGATTCACCCGCTTTTAAAAATTGTAGATAGTAGCTTGTAAACTCGCCGTGTGTCATCGAGGCTTAAGAGGTGAAAAGAAGGCAGAATCCAATCGGGCGCAGTCGGCCTGTGAAGCTAGGAAGGTTGTACGTGACTTGTGTAAAGGCCGACACCTGACTTGAGGCGGACGCCGTGTGAGGTAGTGTTGAGTACCTCAAACGAGAGGTACCTCAAATGTCCCATATGACTCATCCTCACGACCTGTCCTACCCAACACTAGTTAGGGGTAAAGACCTAGTAAAGTTAGGCGAGTGAAAGGAGAAAATAGGTGGCGGGCTGCCTTTGAGAAGTGGAGAGGGAAACAACGTGTTTTGTTGGCCTCTGAGGCCGGCTGCGCCCGACGGAGGGTTATGCAATGAGTTAAAAAAAATAAAAATATTCGGTTTTAGTAAGTTTTACTGCGATTTATGTATTTTATTAACAAAAATACAAAATTTAAAATATTAAAATAAAATTTAAAAAATATTTATGTCCATATCCACGCAAAAATAACAGCCGAGTAACGTTTAAATTTGCTTTTTAATATTCTGACACCGACGATAAACAATCATCATCATCGTCGGTGTTAAAGATATTTGAAGAATGAATGTCCGGAGGAATTGTTAAATCAAAAACTTCCTTATGAAAACGGTTTAATTGTTTTTTTAGAGTTTCCTGTAACTAGTTATGACAGGGTTAGATGTAACTAACATTTAATTAAAAACATCCTCATTACATTTTTCACGAGAACATTTTGTATAATAGTTCTCGCCATATTTTTTTTAAATCTTTGTTTCTTTGTTATTTCTGCGGATGTAAGAGTGATTGTTTATAACTTCTTTTTTTGGATAACACGTCTTTTTTGCCTCAAGTACTATATTGTACGGTGAAAACTTTTCTGGATCTTTCGATCTTATGAAATTGTACTGGTGCTTCGTAAGCTTGGCTTCCACCATGGTTGAGAGGGCTTCCTCCTCAGACATCCGCCTAGAGCGATTAAAATCAAGTACCTTATAATTCTTTTCTGTACATAGATGCGCGCCTAGGTGAACGAATAATATTTCCTACCAATTTTGATGCAATCGGTTGTCCAGATGGTCCAGAGGTTTTCGTTGCAAACGCCAAATGAAAAAGAGGTTCCACAACCAAAAATCTTCGGGAAACTTTCCCGAAGATCTTTGGTTTATAAGCGTTTGGATCGGTCAGAACTGTGTTCAAATTGAATTTCCAGACGACCGCGACCGTGCTGTTTTTCAGGAGAAATCTCATATAATGTAAAACTGATCTGAGCTGAACTGGTTCCATCAAAAATCTAGTTTAATTTCGATTAGCAATAGTCCAACTTGTTTTGAAGCAAAATTTGAAGCCCGCAATCTTTTTTCAGCCTTCTTTGGGGCAATTTATAAGTTTTTTTTTTCAATATAAAAATCTTTTTTCCATCTGTTAACACTTTGAGTTCATCATTACATCAAATAACTCCTTTTGTCTTAAGAACAAATCCTTTGAAACCGAACCTGTGTCAAAAATAATATTTATGAAGCACTCAAATTTTACAGGAAGTAAATTATGTAAAAAATACTGGACTGTAGAGACGCAAAAATGCGCAAGATTTTTTTTTAATATGATTCTTGAATAGTTCAGTTATAAAAGTACATCAGCACATTCACGAAATATTAGGAAATATCAAACTAAAACCTTAACTATTCCAAAAATCGTCGTATTTTTTTTTTAATATTCACGAGATGTTTTTTTAAAAAATATTTCCCAAATTTGTCACATCAGAAAATGAAAAAAAAAAACTTAATATCTTTAGTACACACCTAAAGATATTGGATCCATGTGGAAAAAAAATTGCCAGCAAGTGGTGTAAAAAGTAATCAGTCCCTAAATGTTATACATATAACAAACGTTGCATTTTCACACAAACGTCCTGACTGCTCGGGAAGTTAATCTTTGCTGACGTGTTATGCAGTGACAAAACGTTTTGCTGAGTTCGGTGGTGTGGGAAAAGATGCGCTAGTATGTGATGTCAAGATATAGAAACCAAATTTTGTGGTCCCTGCAATTTGAAATTTCGATTTAATTCCGACGCTCCCATACTAGTAAAACCATTGTGCGGCGTGCGCTTGGGAGATGCTAATAATTAATATAAAAGTATCTACCAGGAACAATTATTTCTATCCTGGCAACACCACCTTTAACTTTTGACAGCTAATATTATTTGTTTGACATGTATGTTGTTTTTGACTCTAGTTTTGTTTGTGCAGTAAAGTTTCGTTGTGTTTTGAAATAAATATCCACAATGGAGACTTTAAAGTCAATTATAAAAATGTGTCGACTATGTCTGGAGAATGACGGATGTATTTCCCTATTCGGGACCGACGATAATGTGCTTATTTCAGACATGTTATTAGCTTGTACGTCTATAAAGGTATATAAATACTGAATCATGTTTTGTTTCACAAATAAGCGTGTCTGATTACATCTAAAAGGGATCGAAATGAAAATCTAATCTCCTTTAACGGAAGCAATCTTCCGAACAGGACCTATTGATAATATGCTTGGTGTAACTCTAAGTGACCAGCTCAGGCGTGGGGGCTCCATCGAAGCCAGAGTTAAGTTAGCCTCTCAAAGACTAGGTGTACTGGAGATAGTACACAACTGCTAACCCTGTACAAATCACAAGGGCGCCCCACGGTTGAATTTGGCAGCCACCTCTGGTTTGGAGCTCTAAAATACCCTCGACTCTGTGCAGAAACGGGCGGTCCATTTGATAGATTCTCCCATCTTAACAGAAGGATTGCAATCTTTAGAGCACAGGCGTCGGTGGGAATGCTATCCTTGTTCTACCAGTATTACAATGGAAGATGCTCCGAGGAACTAGCGTCATTGATCCCTTCGACACCGGTGCGTAGTTGAGAAACATGCCAAACGCGTGCCAAACATATGTACACGGTTGACATTTGTCACATAAGAATGGGTCGCTTCTTCGACCCCGTTCTTGTGTTCAACAGCTCGGCTGCGGAACGATTTGCCGGCCTTTGTGTTTCCTCCTTCCTACAACATGGGTCTCTTCAAGACCAATGTTCATTCCTTCCTCTCCTCAAAAAGATCCTCCACACAGCATCTCAGATGACGTAGGCCCTGAGGGAATTTATTTTCCTCAGAACCTGTGTCATCCGAGATGCTGTGAGCTGTGATGAGAGTAAGTAATATGAGAACACGTGTTGTAGGAAGGAGTTAAGTTAAGAGGCCGGCAAATCGTTCCACAGCCGAAGTGTTGAACATAAGAACGAGTCGAAGAAGAGATGTGTTCTCATGTGGCAAATGTTGGGCACGCGTTTGGCGTGTTTCCCGACTATGCATTGGTGCCGAGGGGATCAATGATACTAGTTCCTTGGAGCATCTTCCATTGGAATACCGGTAGAACAAGGAGGAGGCGTCTACTAATATCTACAGGAATTTCAAAAACTGAATAAATCATACTAATATCTATGAGAACCGAAGTGAGGACGAATATCTACAGCTCAAACTGCTGACTAATATCTATGAGAACCAAAGTGAGGACGAATATCTACAGCTCAAACTGCTGACTAATATCTATGAGAACCAAAGTGAGGACGAATATCTACAGCACTGGCAGAGGTTGGATTTGCAATTATGTGTAGCATATTAGAATAATGTAATATTGCAATGCAGTTTAAAAAAAAATCGATGGTCCATGCAATTGATCGTTAGGAATATTAATGTCAGGTCTAATATCTTTGAATGTATCATAAATATATACTTTTCCCACGTTTGTAAAATATCTTTTTCATCCAATATCAATTTATTGGAATCGTCAACTCAACATGATGGAGTAATTCTTCTAGAAGTGCCTGTAATTTCCTTCAATTTTTTGTGAAGTTTAAATGCATTGTGACTATGACTGTACGACTCTAGTTCTTCACACTGCGACTTCATCCATTCTTCTTTGGCAATTTTAATTTCACATCTAATCGTTCTTTGTAAGTTTTTATATTGTGTCTCATTATGTTTGTGTTTACGTCTCTCATTCATTAAGTTCAAAATGTGGTCAGTCATCCAATTCTTTTTTCTAATTTGCTTATCAGCTTTCAAATTTGTATCACAGGTTTCACATATAACTGACTTCAGGTTATCCCACTGTGTTTGTATTTCTATCGATGGATCACGAGGGACTAGTCTAATATTATTGTTCAAAGTCTGAGATACCCTATTTCTGACCACTTCTTCTTGGAGTTTCGAGATATCCATTTTAATTTTGTTTTTGGGCTTTTTTATTTGTTTTAAGCATAAAACAATATCGGCAGTTAACAAAACATGGTCAGAACCAATGTCCGCACCAGGGTACGTGGTGACTCTCTTTACAGAGTTCCTGAATCTATGGTCTACACATAGTCAATTTGGTTCCTGACAATATCATAGATTGTTCCATCCTGAGGTGATCTCCATGTATAAAGCCTTCTTTTCGGGAGTTTAAACCAAGTATTTAATACAACCATATTTTTATCCTGGCATAATTCATATAGTCTATCACCTCTTTGATTGCTTATGCCTAAGCCATATTCACCAACTATATGAGAGCGGCGACCTTCACCAATTTTGGCATTTAAGTCTCCAATGACAAAATTGACTTCTCCTCCTTTCAAACTTTGCAATGTACTGGCTAGTGAGTCATAAAAAGATTCCACATCACCATAATATCTCACTTCCGCTGTTGGTGCATACACTTGAATAATATTAATGTTGATGGGTTGACAGTGTAATTGTAATAATATTATTCTGTCCGAGATGGGTACAAAATTCTTAACAAATTTTACATACTTTTCCATGACAAATATAGCAACTCCGTTTCGACGATTTTTGTCCTGTGGGTCACTTCCTGAGTAGTATAGATTTCCCTTCTCATGTTGGTGTATGCCGCTGCCAGTCCATCTCAGTTCACTAATTCCAAGAATATCCACTTTTAATCTTTCCATTTCCTGTATCGTATTATCCAATTTACCGCTTTATAAACTTCTAACATTCCATGTTCCTAATCTTATCTTTGAATTCACTATTTTGAGCCGGGAGATTCTTCGCACCCCTGGCCCATTTAAGGGCCGCCCGGGACTCGGGGCCATTGGTTGGTTTCTCTCCATAGTGATTTGCTGGGAAAAGATACTGGAGTGGTTTCCCGTTGCCTTCTCCAGGGATTTTTCTGTAGGGGTTACCTTCCCTTAGCTGAGCTGATCCGGTTTTATGGCGCCGGAAACTCGCCATTAGCCCTCTCCTTATCTGCTACGACCACGATGTTAGGGTCAGTGGTCATATTGCCCGGGACTCGCGGGATCATAATGACCACTCTAGGACGCTAAGGAGTAGGACTTACTGGAAATGTTGCTGATGTTATTGCAAGATGGCGTATCACGGTATTTTATAGGCCCACATCCCCCAGCAGGAAAATGTTCCACCGTGGCCTTTCCAGTCATTGAGCCCCAAAATTTCTCATTTTTAAAATCAGAAATTCTTCATGCGATAAAGACTTCAGAACATAGAAAAGCGTGCAGACCAGACGATATTCCAGTTTAGGTGTTGAAGCTCTTTGATAATGAAAATGTTGACTACCTGTTGAGGTTATTTAACTCTATCTATGACACAGGGAATATACCCCAAGATTGGCTAAAATCCACCTTCGTGACATTACCTAAAAAACAATACCCTAAGAAGTGCAGTGACTATCGATTAATAAGCTTGATGAGTCATGTCCTTAATTATTCCTTAAAATAATACATGCCAGGATACGCGATAAGTGCGAGCAGGACTTGGATGGCACTCAGTTTGGCTTCAGAAATGCGTTTGGTACTCGTGAAGCATTATTTTCTGTCGATGTACTATTGCAAAAGTGTCGTGACCAAAGAAAGGAAGTCTTTGCCTGTTTTATTGACTACGAAAAGGCATTTGACAGGGTAAAACATGCTGACCTAATGAAAATGCTTGCAGATTGTAACGTTGACACCAAAGACCAGAATTTCATTAAAAACCTGTATTGGTTCCAAACAGCAGAAATAAGACATGGGAATGAGAGATCTAATGCAATCGCCATTCAGCGTGGAGTACGACAAGGCTGTATCCTGTCGCCACTATTATTTAATCTCTATCCAACTATGTCTTCAAAAGAGCCCTAAGTAATACCCAGAAGGGTCTCAAGATCAACGGAGTTGTCATTAATAACATAAGATATGCAGATGATACTGTATTACTAGCTGACAGTATCAGTGACCTCCAAGATATATTAGATCTTGTTAATAATGCTGGTGAGCAACTGGGCCTAACAATCAACGTCAATAAAACTAAATGGATGACTTTTGGACGACTAGATCACTCTGGATCAATGATACAGTTAAATGGTTGTAATGTCGAAAAGGTGGAGAGATTTAGATACTTCGGCAGTATCCTCACGGAGACTCTTGACCCAGATATAGAGATTAGGTGCAGAATTGAAGCAGCAAGAACTGCATTCATAAAAATGAAATCCCTCTTCTGCAATGACAATATCAGCTTAAAACTAAGGCAGAGAATGCTAAAATGTTATGTGTGGTCGGTCTTGCTGTATGGTTGTGAAACATGGACCTTGAAAATAAATATCATGAACAGGTTAGAGGCTTTCGAAATGTGGCTTCACCGGAGAATGCTCAAGGTCCCATGGACCGACATGATCACCAACATAGAAATTCTCAGGCGGGCTAGAGCAGATAGGGAACTGCTTACATTAATTAAAATCAAGAAAATTATATCATATCTAGGTCATATACTTCGAGGGGAGAAGTATCACTTGCTCGATTTAATATTGAAAGGCAAGATAGAGGGTCGCCGAGGGCCTGGTAGGAGACAAATGTCTTGGCTGCGAAACATACGAGAGTGGACCGGCATTAGAAGTGTGGAGGAGCTATTCCGGGCAGCGCAAGACAGAGAGACCTTTTCAAGAGTGATCGCCAACGTCGGGGGGACCTGATAAGGCACATAAAGAAGAAGAAGTTTAAAAAACTTAATTTATGTTAAGTAAGGTTAGGTTAGGTTAGTATTACGTAATTGAAGTAATTTAGATTTTCCGTACAACCTCTTGCTTAACTGCTCTCTGTAGATATTATTCCCACCTACGCTCCATAGATATTAGTCACCACTGGGACCGTCATAGATATTTGTCCAACATATGAGCTGTAGATATTCGTCCGACATACAGGCTGTACCTGTGAAGCACATAGACCATTACGTAAATTATAAATATGCATTATTTTTCATTTACGAAAATTTGCAATACGTACTTCTTTTTATTATCTAACTGACACTGAGTGATTTTTCCTTTTAAAAGTGCATATTCGCCGTTGTAATTAATAACATGGCGGACATTGAAAATAACATGGCGGACCTTGAAAATAACATGGCGGACCTTGAAAAATTTATATTTTGCATTTTTAACCCTTCAAAAATTTGGCATTTTTTTCAGATGGTCAAAATATTTTCGCTTAACAATAAAATGCAAATATTCGGAATATTTTTGAGCACATTCAAAAACTAAAAACTGTTTTAGAAAGGTGATAAAATACGCTTTCAAATTATATACTTAATTTGAAATAAGCATATATAAGACAATTTGTCTATTGGTTGTAATTTTTTATTAATAATGTGACATACAAATATCATGAGTTGCTTTGCTGACAAAGAAACTACAATTAAAGTTATTTGTCCGTCTTCAAAATATTATATCACTTTGTAATTATAAACTTATTTTTCAATCCTCTTATTACTTCAATCTGTGCTACCCAGCTAGACAACCAAAACAAAAAACATCTATCATTTTCTGTCTCCATGACAACACCTATTTAAAATTCGAACATAAAGGAATCCTATGCATTTCTAGGTAGGTACCTATTCCTTTACACATATATTTTTTAATTATAAAAATTTTGCATTCAAACATTTTTTTTTTTTCAAATGGCTCATTTTAGGTTTTTTCTAACTAAAGTTACTGATATTAAAAATAAATAAAAACACGTACATATTTTATTAGACAAATGTATAACAAACACATATTGTATCCTCACCTTTTTGTCACTCTATGTAAAAGTAATTTATAAAAAATTCCCGAAGTTTTTTTTTCAATTTGCGATTCAAAACTTTGTATTCATAAAAGTGTACATTTTACTTTTTTGGTGGCTATTTTTTAGATTGGAATATAAAGCGTGGTGTTTTCCCTTTCTAAAACTGATTAAAACATATTTCTCACTATGATACTAAGGGAGTTACAGCGTTTTGTATGAGACCTATGTCCGTTGGGACAAATATGGTCTCTTGTGATTAAACAGGTTAAAGGTAACAATTCTTGACGACCTCCGTGATCCCGAGGTAAGACTCTCAACTCACAATCCGAAGGTCGCAGGTTCGAAGCTCAGCATGCGCAAATAAATTTTATCTAATTAATTTGTGTATTTCACAATTAATTCATTAAAAATAATATATAGTATATTTGCGGCACGTTTCAGAGTGAAAGATACTCTCAGTATCGCCCTGGTGTAAGACCACCATTCAGAATTGAAACATTGCTTGAAATGGCTTTAACCTTGTTTGGTGACCAGATCTGAATAGCCTGGTACTTCCCTATCTTCCTCTTCCCGATCTCCTTTCCCTCCCCACTACCTTCAGCCTCACAACATACCCCAATGGGGATGCAATGGTCCGGACGGGAGCAGCTGGAACTGTTGTGAGATATTCATGTAAAAAAAAATACAAGTAGAAGCACAAAGAGGAAACCGATTACTCTGTCTCATTCTCTCGCAGACTAAATCCTGTAGATGTATGTGTTTGTCTTTTTTTAGTGTCGCTTGTTTGTTTCATCGAGTTTCACTTCAAAATTTATATAAATAATATATATCTACTAGTAATCTTAATATATAAAACAAAGTCGGGTTAGTTACACCATTTATAACTCAAGAACGACTAAACCGATTTTTATGATCTTTAATTCGTTGGATGTGTCTCCGCCCCGAATAGCAGAATAGCTATTAAAACATCGGAAAAATTCACAAAAAAAAAATTATTAAGAAAATTCTTTTCCTCATACATTTTGTATGGAACGAATTCTCATCTTTTGAAAGAGCTGCAGCAATATTGTGATAAGTATAATATTGAGTAGTGAGTAAAAATTCCAAAAATTCAAAAACGTCAAATGTCAATGCGCTAATTGTTTTGCTTTTATTCTTAAACATATAATGGTGCCCCTCTTTCTTACACACTAAATGTCAACAGTCGAAAATGGAACAAACGGCGAACGTATGTCTGCACCCCTCCGAAGGAAAAATACAATAATTATAATAAATCTCCCACACACGTGTAAATAAAATGAAACGCAATTCCCGTAGTAAGTGGAAAAGTAAAAAAATCACAAAAATTATAAATCCGTACAAAACGCCATCTCTGATACTAACAAAGACAAAACACGGACAGTCGCTTATCGATAATTGCTTTATCGTGTAATTTTTAACTTAATGATTATTAATTTAATTCACCTTTTTTTATGTGAATACCGCACAAGAGTCCCTAACTGCTCCCGTCTTGAGCCAGTGTCACCAAATATGGCTAAAGCCATTTCAAGAAACGTTTCAGTTCTGAATGATGGTCTTACACCAGGGCGACACTGAGAGTATCTTCCACTCTAGATCGTGACGTAAATATACTAATTAAGGTAAGCCCCTTGATGGCACCACCTTACATGGGTTAGAATGAAGCTGAATGTTCACTCTATACGAGCTATGCCTACGGATTTCGACATGTTGTGTTTACTGAAACAAATAGCAAAGGTAATTTCACAAGGGTACTTACGATAATTTGGTGAACTTGCCCGGTTTAGGGATCCCTCGTGGTCGATTCAGCTATTGTCTGGTTGAACCACAGGCAGTTGAAAGTCAATTATATAACGATAGATGAATTACTGGCGGTACTTTTACTTTGCGAGTCTGTTAGCTTCTCTGTCTCGATAAAAACGCTAAGGTGTTGACATAAGCTTTACGATGAGAAGACTGAATACACTTTTTCATCTCCTTGACAATGTCTGTTAGCGGACCGATATCAGCCAGGGTAGTCACCCAAGTGCGAATTTCACCAATAGGTTTGAATTCTGGCCTTTGCATGTGAAACCCATCGAGGTCCAATTAAGCGTTACAAAACATACTATATGTTGTTTTTAATTAATTAATTATGAAATACCACAAATTAATCAAATAAAATTTATTTGCGCACGCCGGTGTTGGAAGTGTTTATTAGTTGATGTATGAGTGGATGGAGAGTGTTTGATGAGGAGATCCTCTCCACGTCAGGCAGGATTGCCTTCATACCTTACCGATATTGAGGTTAAAATGCTCCTTGAGATCACGGCACTTCCAAGCCGTGATCTTGTGTTCAGGCTTATAATAATGATGATGTTTAATTGAAAACACTTAGTTATCCACGATATTAAGATTTATTTAAAATATTATTTACAACGAATATAGATTCGCGTACGAACGGGCAGAGAGGTAAAATTGCCGTGCAACCGGATGGATCGAGTACTAGAAGCGGAATAATAATATGATCGCATCTCGGGGCAATCGGTGACATTTAGTGCCGGTCATCTGGGATACCATACGCGTGAGAAAGTGTTGTGAATAAGTACTGCCATATACCTCCCCACCAGCGTTGCACGCGAATTACAAAATATGGCATACGAAAAGAAAATAATTATATACACCTAAATAGGGTTTAGTATGTGTCTGAGATATACATATAATAAGATTTAATTCTTTTCTATTGATTTATAAATAAAACACTTGTGTTGCAAAGTTTAACAAAGAAACGACATTTATGTTTATTTATAATAAAATAATAGAAAATAAAACAAGTGACAATTGATAAATGCATTCCAACTGATACTACAGGATTCAAATTTAAATGGAATATATTGCCATTACATCTCCCCCCCCCTGGAAAGAAAATTACTGCAAAATTTTCACTCATCTTCGATGTCCTCTTCATGGTTCATAAATAAAGGTGCTGGAGTTAACTTCGAGATGTGGAAAAAATTTGATTCTAATTTTTTTCGACCAGTGTTTATCTTGTAAATTGAGTTTGATAATTTTTCTATGATTTTGTATGGTCCGATTCTCAATTGGTCGAGCTTCTTCCTGTTAAGTTTGTTTCCATTCTCCACAAAAACAGTATCACCAACTTTGAAGTCAAAGTGTCTCCTAGTTTTATCGTAAATTATCTTGTTGTAATTATGTGACTTCATAGTATTTTCTAGAGCTTTTTTTCTCTCTTGAATCAAATCGATGCCGGTCTTCTTAAGTTTTAACTCATTTGGCAAAATCGTAACATCTGTGCCGTCAAGTAGGTACTGTGGCGCATATCCAGTAACAGTGTGCTCCGTTTCATTATAGTTTTTTACACAATTATGCGCTATAGTTGTCCAAGCTACTTTTGAGTCATTTTCGTTGATTTTGCATCTAATTTTATTGACCAGCGTTTGGTTCAATCTTTCATTTAATCCATTTGAGAAAGGTGAGTTCACTGCAGTAAAAATTATTGGAATATTTTTTTCATCCAAAAATTTTTTGAATTCTCTAGAATTGATACCCGGGTATTGGTCTGAGAGTATCATGCCAATGTCATTAGTTTCTGTGGAGTTTAAGAGTTTGATGAAATCATTGGTATTTTGAGTTCTTGACGTCAAAATATATGCAAACCTCGTGAAATGATCTGATAACAGGTGCAAGTATCTCTTTGTTGATCGTGAACCCCCAAAACCGCCTATTGTATCAATGGAACATATTTCAAAAGGTTTTGTTGCGGGACCCAAGTGGGACATCAATCCACATTTATTTTCACCTCTTGATTTGTTCTTTAAACATACTGCACAACTTTCGCAGGTTCTCTTTATATTATTTGTCATGTTTTCTGCTGTGTACCATGAGCTTATCATTTTTCGCATTTGTGTAATTCCTATGTGACCTAGTTCTGTATGAACATTTCTGATAAAGTCTATGCTGAATTTTTCTGATAGAATTATTTTTTCTCTTTTTTTTTACTTTCTTGTAATAAACATTATTTTTCGATATCAATTTATCTCTTCTGCACTGTATCTTCTCATTTTTTACCTGATCTTTTAAGATATCTTCTAATTTTATTAAGTTGACAATTTTTAATTGCTCATCTGTATTTTCATTTGATTCCAGCACTGGGTTTCTGCTTAGACAGTCAGCTTCCAAATTTTGTTTTCCTGGAGCATATTTTATGTTAAAGTCATATTGAGAAAGATAATATGTTAAATCACCTAGCTCTTCATCGGTTCTAGATTTGAGATTCATGTTTTCCAGTGGTTTGTGATCTGAATAAACTGTAAATGGTTTACCTATCAACCAGTATTGCCAGTATCTCACTGCTTCTTTTATAGCTAAGCATTCTAAGTAAATTGCTTTTTTCTTCTTCTGGGCGCCATTTAGTTTTTTCGAAAAGTAAGCTACAGGTTTTTCTTTTCCATCAGACTGTGTTTGTTTTAAAATAGCTCCAAGGCCTTCTAGAGAAGCATCTGTATATATATTAATTGGTAAATCTTGATCAAAAATTTCCAGGATTGGTTGTGAGCATAGTAGGTTTTTCATCGTTTCAAAAGCATTTTGGCATTTATCAGTCCAAATAAACTTTTGGTTTTTCCTTAGTAAGTTATGCAAAGGATCTAGTATTATTGCACTCTTCGGAATGTACTCATGATAAAAGTTGATCTTTCCTAGAAATTGTCTAACATTCTTCTGTGTTTTTGGAATAGGAAAATTCTTTATTGAAATCAAATTATCCTTTACTGGCTTGACTGAATTATTCTGAATTATATGACCCAGATATTTTACCATGTCTGATGCAAATGTGCATTTTGTAAATTTTAATCTAAAACCTTCAGTTTTGATTGCATTCAGCAACTTTGTTAAATGATCGATGTGTTCAGCAAATGTTTTTGAAAATATAAGTATGTCATCTATGTAATTGACCGCAAAATCGGTTAGTTTATATTTTCTCAATATATTGCTTAATATCCTCTGAAAAATTGCCGGAGAGGTCTTTAATCCAAAAGGTAGGCAGGTCCACTGATAATGCCCCTCCTGTGTTACAAATCCTGTTTTTTTTTGTCTTCAATCCGCAACGGAATAGACCAAAAAGCTGAGTTTATATCCAGCGTTGAAAAAAATTTGCAATTTCTGGTCTTTGTCATTAGGTCTTCAATCAATGGAAATGGCTGAGCTTGAGGTATTACTATTTTATTTAAGTCTCTGAAGTCTATGCATAATCTGGATCTTTTGTTTTCTTCTTTTTTAAATGCTAGAGTGACAGGTGCAGCAAATGGGCTGTACGACTCTTCTATCAGTTTATTGTCTATTAATTTTGCTATTTGCTCTTCTATTTCCTTTTTATCTTCTACGCTGCATCTGTAAGGCCTCTTACTACAATATTTATCCACCAATAAGTCTATCTTTGCTTCATATCAGTACATAACAGTACCAACATCGTATTTACTTTTCGCAAACACTGATGTGTATTTGCCTATTAGTTCATTTATTTCTGTTTTTTGATCATTATTTAAATGATTTATTGTTATTTTAAAATCTTCTTCTTTAACATGTTCATTAAAATTAATTTGTTGTTTTTCTATAATGTTCTTATTTTCAGAATGTTTAAATTCAGTATTTGTTTTCATATTTGTAAAATTTTCTTCTTTTTTATTTGTATTATTCAGGCAGATTTTCTGTGATATTTGTAAGTCTTCACTTTAGATTAGTTTGAAGTCTTTTATCGTGTCTAATCCAATCAAAAAATCATACTTAAAATTGTGTTCATCAATAATGTACACATCAACATTTTTCTCCAATTCAAAAATTTTAATCTTTAACGTTGTCAAACCACTCGTTTTTTTAACACCATTAATCGTTACTAAATTTGCTTCATTCAAATTGTTTCCTTTTCTTTTTAGTTTCAAAAACTTAGAATTAATTAGAGAAACATTTGAACCCGAATCATAAATTCCGTATATTTTTAATTTATCATTTAGTAATAGTTTGACTTTGATTAATGGTGTTACTATTAGTTTTTTTGATCATTTTCATTTATCTCAGTCTCTATCACTGAATTGTTTACATGTTTAATGGCATTTCTCTTAAATTTTTCATCCTCTTTTGTTTTGAACCAGCATGTGGCTTCAGGGTGGTAACGAGTGCCCTTATTCAATTTTTCACAAATTTTACATGGCTTTTTATTCTCATTTTTATTATATTCTGCATTCCCAAATGTTCTCCTATTCATGAATCTTTTTTTGTTGACCATATGTTCATACTACTTGTTTATTTCATTAAATAAATCCACAGTATCTTGTAATCCTTCTCTATCGATCTTGTTAAGTATGAATTCTGGTAGTCCGGAAGCAACAAGATCTATCAAAGTACCGGTGTCGATTGATCTTCTCATATCCAATAGAAGTTTTTCTTTTCTCATAGCATAATCCAACAGAGAACCATCTTTGTATCTAAATAATAGTGCGTAGGTGACAGGGTTCCATCCTTTGTTTGCGAATGATTCACAGAATTTGTTTTTCCATGTTGACCACTCTGAGTTCATTGTTAGTTTAATAATCATGGAACTATACCAATCTACACAAGTTTTATCCATGAACAATCTTAGTATTTCTATTTTTTTTTCGTCCAAGGTCACATCAAATCGCAAACATTCTTTTTCAAACACTTCTATCCACTGGCTTGCATTTGTATTTTTACTACAGAATTTTTCTATAACAAACTTCTCAGCAATGTTTTTTAAGCTCTGTTGCTTATCTTCCATTAATTTTACCATCAATCTTCCCAGTGTATCTTCTTTTTGATGTACTTGTAAACTTTCTTTTTCCAATTCTTCGAGGTATTGGTCTCCGAACTGTAGATTTCCATCATCGTCTACATATGTTTTTTTTAGTTCTTCTGCCATTGTTACCCAGACTCTTCTAACCTGGTATCTTTTTTTTAAACTATTTTTTACTTTGCCAAAAGCACCACTTTTCATAATCTCCTTGTGGTGGCTGGCGGATTGTAACATTTCTGGTATTGTAAACACTTTTTCATCACTTGTGACAATTTTTGTAATGCTAATAATATCTGACTTGCCATCACCTCCAGGTAGTAGCGTAAATTCAAATCGAAGTTTCTCCATTTTTGGTTACGAAAAATGTCGTTTTATAATAAGATTTAATTCTTTTCTATTGATTTATAAATAAAACACTTGTGTTGCAAAGTTTAACAAAGAAACTACATTTATGTTTATTTATAATAAAATAATAGAAAATAAAACAAGTGACAATTGATAAATGCATTCCAACTGACACTACAGGATTCAAATTTAAATGGAATATATTGCCATTACATACATATATACAAAATATAAACAATGTTTTACATACTTGAAAATATAATTTTTAACATAAGTAGTTTTGTGAACAATGCTAAATTTACATCATTAACTTAGAACATAACATGCTTATAAAAAAGAAAAAAAATAACAAAAGTTACAAAATGTTTGAACGTCTTAAAATTAATATGTTATTTGTTTACAAGTCCTAATTATCGTTAGTAATAGGAGTAAGTACCTATTTCTCAGTCGGTATTGACCGATTAAAATTATTATTACTTGTTCCTTCTTACGACTAGACATATAGTGTTGAGGTAGGTAGGTACTGCTAGAATGCGTAACGGTGATTATTTGCAAAGGCGAGTAGCTGCTGGCTGACTCGGTACATACTTATTATGCGTTTATACAATTTCAACGAAAGTAAACATAACTATGCGTAATATTAAAATATAAATAAAATACATGAACCTTATTATTCGAAATTAACTTTATAAATCTTAGACTAAGGAGTGAATTCATTTTTAATCGAGGGAAAATAATAATTCGAATTCCAAGTGCTGTCTTTGTTTATTACCTGACTTTAGGTACGTAAGTACCTCCGCAGTGGTATTGGAATGTCTAATTATTATTTATTATATTGTTATTGTTAAACAAATACAGTTTGGTTAGCATTTATGACGGTCCGATCTAATATGTGGCTTCTTTTTAATAAGATAACACTACGTAAAATTAATGGAGATCGGAAATTAACAGAAATTATATACAGTTTGGATAACTTATTTGCTAAATTTGATATACCTTACTAATCTTTTTAATTAGTTATTTACAAATAAAATGTAGTCTGTATACTGTTCAGAATTCGGGATACGAAAATGAATTGATATAATTTTATTATTTGTTAGAAATACTGACTACGTAATAATACAATAATTTATATGGCGGTGTTTCGCTAGCTAAATACCTAAATAAACTTAGTTTTATTTCACAGTAGTTAGTTAGAATTTTAATCAATTATGAGGTACCGTGATACAAATCGTATAATAAATTTTGGATACATCAATATAAGTTTTCTAATTAATTTGTTTAATCGATAGCTTTTTTAATTGAAGTATTGCCAAGTATTACTTTTACGACTGGTACCTTTCAGGAAAATGTACGTGTCTTCCACAGCGTGTTTTTCTTGTTGTTATTGTGGGCAGTGTGCTTGCCGTTTTTTGGTATTTCCTCCGAATTTTGGAAAAATGCAGGTTTGAGTCGGTCGACCGAAACTCTTTTAGTGTATTATCCAATGTGAGCTCAGCTGAGAACATTTTGTTGTTCATATTGAATTATTGGAAACATTAATTTAACATAGGACGAGGGCGGAGTCATCTTTTGCCTTAATATAATCGTCAGGTTGACTCTGCGCTTTCCCTTCAATCCTTAGTTGCTTGTAGTAGGACAGTTAGTCTCTTCAGATTGAGATATTGTGTCAGCTACTGTATATATAAATTATTGGAGATGTTGAAGTTGAGAAGATGGTGATAAAACGATTTGTTTCTTTAAAAAAATTCGAGATCGTAGCTATTCAGTAGATATTCATGAGTCCATTAGTATTCCTGTTGTTCCCAGTTGCTTGTTGCCCGTTTACTGGATCTCGTCCAGTCGCATGTTTCTTGTTATCTGGTGATATCTGTTGACAGTTCCCAGTTGCTCGTTGCCCGTTTACTGGATCTCGTCCAGTCGCATGTTTCTTGTTATCTGGTGATATCTGTTGACAGTTTCCTGTTTGCTGACTCTAATGTTCAGTTTCCTGTTGACTGTGCCTGTTAAATAGCTACAAGTGTTTATGTTACTTGTGCGTAAGTAAGGAAAGTTACGACTGTATGGACTGCTATTGTTAGCAAAATCACACTTATTGTGTGGCGTCGCCGTTGTTTTATGAATTATCTCTGTGAAATGTGCATGGTTGAATGCAGTTGAATGATCTCTGCCCGAATTTTTTATGGTGTCTGCAGTAGTCGTTTGTTTTGTGAAGTTCATTGTTATTGTCCGTTCGGTCGTTCGACCGGGGTCGATGTTGGCGGTCGGCATTTGAGTACTATGTCGATGGATGACGCCATTCTCGGCGGGGGCTAGGATTACGCCGATTATAAAAACGATGTACGGGGCTATGACTGTCTCTGCGACTTGACTTTAGTTGTTTGACTTCTAGAGATAGTCCAGAAATTTGTTCACGTAGGCTCTGAAGAACGGAAGTGATGTCGGGATCTTCTCTGTAATTGTTATCTCTACGTTGATTTTTGTTTATCGCTCCGCACTCGGTCGTCTGGTAGATTTCCAGGATTTTATCGGCTGCTGACGCAAGTTGTAGTAGATTGTCGTCTGGCCGTGCGGTCAATATGGCTTGTACATGTTGGGGAAGTCTTTGTAGCCATAACGTGCGTATGATTGCGCTTTCAGCAAGCTCGGGACCGGCGAGTTCGTGCATCAATCGAAGTAGTCCGGATGGTTTCCTGTCGTCCAACTGTAATCCGGTTAGTAGTCGGGTGAGACGTTTTCCTTCGGAATCTTGCAACCTCGTGATGAGTGCAGTTTTTAGGGTAGAGTACTTGTCCGTTGCTGGTGGCTTGATGACGACATCGCTGACGGTCCTGAGGGTTTCGATGTCCAGGGAGGCGACAATAATGTTGTACTTCGTGGTGTCATCTGTGATTCTTGAGTTGGAGAACTGGCTTTCTGCCTGGGCAATCCAGAGCTGTATGTTGTCACACCAGACGGGGGGTAGCTTAACTGAAAGGATCCATTATTGTGTAATTGGCGCTGGTTCCTGATGCTGTTTCTTCTAGCGGCATATTGTCGTCGTAATATGGCAAATGATAGGCAATGGCGAAAGCAGTAGTAGCACTGATAGACCGTGTAGGTATGCAGATAAAATTATCAAAATTGTGCATAAAACAAAATAACAATAAATCTAATCCAGGTCTGAAAAGTTAAATTGATGATATCCAAAATCTTTTACAAATCCCTTATCTTTGCGTTGAAATGTTAGTACAAATATATTGTAATTGTAATTGTATTAATGCTTTGATGCAGTGCAGTTTAAAAATTTATACCGTGTAACAATATTTGCCTATTCTCGCTGGGTTGCTAAATTTCGTCGAAATGTTCGGATTATCAATTATTAACAAAGATCACTGTGAGAAGTTGAATTTGCGTTACTTGCTTTACTCCGATCTGCGGTGGATGCTGTGGGGTCGGGTGTAGGATCTCCAGGTATATGGCATCCGGGTATATGGCATCCGGGTACCTGGGTCTGTCTGCAAAATCGCGTCTGTTGGTTATGATACTCTGCCTTAACTGCTGGGCTTCTTGTTTATCTGAAATTGATATTTACCGGCAATATACTATCCACATAAACAAGTAATGAGTTGCGGGGGAAGCATTATTAAGAAAGTAGTAGCGGGATGTAGGTATTTTCGTACGCTACTGAATTTGGTGGACAATAACCAATGAACAATGTTGGACAATGATGTTCTTTACTGATTTATCTTCATATGATTCTAATGTACATACTGGACCTACTGAATTTAAGTTAAAAAATTGAAATGTTACTCACAAGATTGGGGTGTCCAGGATTCCGCATTCCAGTACTCAATCCTCCGTATGGGCAGTGTTCATCATCATTAGAAATTCTCGGGGTCACCAATGTTGGAAGTGTTTATTAGTTGATGTATGAGTGGATGGAGAGTGTTTGATGAGGAGATCCTCTCCACGTCAGGCAGGATTGCCTTCATACCTTACCGATATTGAGGTTAAAATGCTCCTTGAGATCACGGCACTTCCAAGCCGTGATCTTGTGTTCAGGCTTATAATAATGATGATGTTTAATTGAAAACACTTAGTTATCCACGATATTAAGATTTATTTAAAATATTATTTACAACGAATATAGATTCGCGTACGAACGGGCAGAGAGGTAAAATTGCCGTGCAACCGGATGGATCGAGTACTAGAAGCGGAATAATAATATGATCACATCTCGGGGCAATCGGTGACATTTAGTGCCGGTCATCTGGGATACCATACGCGTGAGAAAGTGTTGTGAATAAGTACTGCCATACCGGGTTCGAACCCGCGATATTCGGATTGTGAGTCAATAATTTTATCTCGTAGGCCGTGCTAATAAGTTAACACAAGAGTTATTGATTCTGAGGCGGTACAAAGTTCGCCGAGTCAGCTAGTTTATATATTAAATCTGTATTTAAAGGTACTGTAAATAAATAAATAAATATTTATGTTAATTTAATTTCTAGCTATTGGTGGGACAGAGTGGACCTAATCTGATGTGCGCTCTGTGCATTATCCGATTAAGAGATGCATTTTTCTTCCGTACTCAGTGCCTGAAGAGTGATATTATTATATCCAATGCCAGCATCTGCCAGCTAGGTAAGTTATCCTGAAACTTTTTCAAACATACCAGTTGTGTTCTTATAATCATGTCAACTTCAATAACATTGTTACATATCAAATATGCAACCATGAAGGGGTACCTCTACATTCGACTCCAGATACTAATATCTACAGCCTGTATGTCGGACGAATATCTACAGCTCAAACTGCTGACCAATATCTATGGAACAGGTGATGTCGACGAATATCTACAGCACTGGTAGAGGTTGGATTTGCAATTATGTATTATAGCATATTGGCATAATGTTATTTTTTTTACATGTATTAAATGCATTGAAAACACTATATTACATATACTGCATGTACCCTATTGTCTTTGTATTTTTACGCACTGGTATCACCAGTTTTGTCTATGGAGAGGTGATCGACAAGAACTGAAAACCTCATTCCTTGTCAAAAATACGGATCGACCGAAGCTCTCCCCTGTGTTTTTGTCGACGAATCAATTATTCGTACGAGATGTGATTTTTTATAAAACGAGAGGATGAATCTAATCCAGAGTAATCGGAATGGCGACGAGACAATTTTCTGGCAGATTAAGATGACAATCTCACTAACACAATAAAAAGGTCCTATTTTGAATTCCTTTAAATCCCACCTGAAATATGGATGAAATTGTAAGCCGTTTGCTGCCTGGTGTGAAAGCACCATACTCGGAGGAGAGCTGCAGGTCTAATCCAAGGCCCTTTACAACACCATACTATGGAAACATGGATCACTAAAGCCTGGATCACAAGTACCGAGTAGAGTGGCCAAACAGTAAAATGATACTAGGCCAAGAGAGTTGGGTGGACGAGTAGGTGTTTACACGTATTTTTTAACTCGCCACCGAGTCGGCCAGTCAGTTTAGTTACGACGCTGCAAACTAGCGAGACAATGGATCCCAAAAAGATTAGCTGCGAGTGACGTCAGTGTGCCGTGTGGCAGGTACGCACTGAGTGCATGTTTACACCGACCGAGTGGGCAAACGAGTCAGTGCGGGGAGGTGCGGGGGTGGGCACTTGGCCTAGTAAATAGAACAGGGTCCGAGTGACTGTCTCGCCCTTTTACTGGGCCGAGCGCTCGGCCCAGTGCTCAGCGATGTGTTTACGTACGGAGTACTCGGCCGAGAGCACTGTCTTGCCCATCTACTCGGTCTGTGTGATCCACGCAAAACTGTGTGATCACCTGAATAATGGATTTGGACACTCTATTCAAGAATCAATTAGATCTGGAAGGATCGTTGGACCGATCCTGTTTGCTACAAGTGACAACAAAAGTCCCCTTGATAAAGTCATTCAGATTAGGATGTGGGGTGTTCTACGTGTAACTTTATTGCTGCTTAACCTTTGATTGCTGCTTGTGAACTTTGTTTTTGAATCATGAATTTGTAACATCTTCATTCCCAAATTGCCTGTACATTGGGTACACAACCTGAGGTAAGCAGTTCTCATTGTTTCACCTTTTGTTTCTGCTGAAATAGGCAGGATGGCTCCCCAACATTTTAAAATCATTCACATAAGATGCCCGTAACAACATTACAAACTATAGACATGTTGTTGATCTCAAAAGTGGCAAGCCAAAGTAACGCTAATCGTTGTACTTTCAATTTAGATTAGCTCTTATTATCCTTTAACTGGTGACAAGCGGTCTCACAGGCCAAACAGGCTTAGTGAAATGTCATTTCACCCCCTTCCCCGCGCTTGCTTTGTTCCAACGCCTGAGTAGCTTCGACTTTAGTTGCGTCCACGCCGTGGAGAAGGATAGTTGCATCGCACAGTCCCAAATCGGCAAGTTACATCGATGTAGAGTTCGGCAGCGGTCTCTCAGACTCTATGTCACCGCTTACATAACTTTTTAAAGTAATTTTGATATAGGGTGAGTTGGGGTAAGACCGTGTGCTTTTTTGATGAGATGAATTTTTTTGATCATTCGTCCACTTTGAAAATTTTTGATGGAGAATTCATGCTGTTCCCACAAAGTTTTTAATTATTACGTTACCTTTAGCTCTTAGCTATGTGAGTACATTTTTATTTATCGAGTTATCCACAGTAAAAGACACAAAAACTGCCAATCAAAAATTCCTGTAAATTATTTTTCAATGAGGGGAAATATCGGAAATTTTTGGGGAAAGACCGGCATTCATTCTAAAATTGCAATTAATCATATTAGCCGTAAGATTTATCAAAAACGGCACTTCATCTTACCTTTTGTTACAAAATTAGCATTTGTAACATTTTAATTGTTTACCTAAATGACAAAAATAGGCGGTAATAGGCTTACCCTTACGGGGTAAGATCGGCAAAGTGTTTTAAAAAAATATATCAGAAAAATATATTTTTTAAATGCACATTTAATAGTATAAAATTATAAATCACTCCAACTAAAAATATGTAGGTATATAATTTCGTAAATCTGAATCTGACAGACAGTGCGGTGGTAAAACGCCGTAAAATGTCGATTTACGGGGTTAATCATGCTAATTCGTATTATTATCTTTTTAATCTGAATTGGTTAACATTGAAATGTCGTATTTTTACGAATTTTCTTCGAAATATTAATTTAAAACGATGGTTATGGTGGAAATTGGGGTAAATTCGATTTACAAGGAAATTTATAATATTTTTTTACAAATTTACAATGAATAGGTACCTATCCAAATTTTGAAGGGCCGGCCGTGGCGGTAATTGGCCGCGAAAATTTGATTTACGTGGAAATTATCAGTATTTTTACGAATTTACTTCGAATATTTGAATTAGAATGATCGGCTGCGATAGAAATCGAATATAATGAATTTAAATCAATATTAAATGAATTTATTCCCAGTAGGTATCTCAATTAAGAGGGCCGGCCGCAGTGGGATTCGGTCACGAAAGTATTAAATTAAATATATTTACTTCGAATATCTAAATTAGAAGAGCCGGCCGCGATATAATCCGCGAAATTTTGTTTTCGCAGAAATTTTGCGTTTTTTTTTCGAATATATTTCGAATAGGTATCTATCTGAATATGGAGGGCCGGCCGCGATGGAAAACGGCCGCGAAAATTCGATTTACACTAAATATGTCGTATTTTTACGAATTTACTTCAAATATCTAAATTTGAAGACCCGACCGCGGCAGTAATAAGCCGCAAAAATTTGATTTACGTGGGAGTTATATGAGGTTTTTATAAATTTTTTCGAATAGGTATCTGAATTTAGAGGGCTGGTTGCGACGGGTTTCGGCCGAATTTCGTTTATTCTGAAACTTATTGGTATTTTCACAAATTTACTTCGAATATCTGAATTGGAATGGCCAGCTGAGACAGAAATCGGCCGCAAAATTTGTATTTATGCGGAAATATACCGTATTTCTATGAATTTATTTCTAATAAGTATCTGAATTTAGAGTGCCGGCCGCGACGGAATTCGGTCACGAAATTTCAATTTACGCGAAATATATCGTATTTTTTACGAATTAACTTGAGTATTTGAATTCAAAGGGCCGGCTGCGACGGAAAAAGGCTGTGAAAAATCGTTTTAAGCGGTAGTATTTCACATTTTCATAAGTTTAAAAGGACGGCCGCGACGGTTTTCGGCCGCGAAATTTTGATTTCCTCGGAAAATATCGTATTTTTACTAATTTATTTCGAATATAGGGCCGACCGCGGCGCTAAAACTGCTGCGAAAATTCGATTAACACCGGAATATGTCGTATTATTACAAAATAATTCCTAAGAACTTACCCGAATTTAAATTTGCGGCCGGGAAACTCAATTTTAGGCGATTTTTTTACGATTTTTTTTTTCATAAAATTTAGAATTACGTGGGAATTTGTTAATTCCAAATTTTATTTTTGATTTTCCGTGGATTTCGTATTAACGGGTTACGTAATGTAGGTACAACTTACATAATGTATGTATGTAACTTGAATGTACATTTTCTTTATCAGAACAAAATAAATAATTTGGTCTTCCAATAGTATCACTCTTTGAAGCTGTTTTCCCTTTAACACGGTCATGTAGAGTACAAATTGATATTCCACACTTCTGTGATTTTTTTTATTTGTGTCTTCATTAGCAGATAAAACATCGTCTTGTGCTTAACATGTAGCTTGCAGTGTTTTTCTGCAATAGTTCTGCGGCATAACAACCTTGAAACAAATTAAAAGCTACACATTTTTAAAAACGCTATGAATGATCTTGGTCTTGTAATCGATACTAGCGTTTATCACTAAGCATCACCACCACCACAAATGCGCCCGCACGAACCTCTTAGTTTGGGAATACGTGGCTATTTGTATGGAAACCGAAAAAAGGGTAAGGCCGGAAGGATCATATTCCGATCTTCCCCGGGAAATATGTCAAGGGGGAAGATCGAAAAGAAAGCTACAGCCGAAACCGAAGCAGATTAGGCACTGGAGCCTTCCTAAACTATTTTTTATCTAAAAAAAATACACAAAGGATTTGAAATCAATTCAATAGCTTACCTGGATCCGGAGATATTTCTGATGGGGGTAAGATCGATTATCTCACAATTTTCCGCGAAATTTCACATGCTAATAAAACGCGCCTAACAACCTAACACTTTAGCTTCCTAGAGCCGATCGAAGGGGGTGCGATGCGTAATGAAATAGCTCTCCTCTAGAGGTATTGGCGCATATTACAGGTTGCACGGATACCGGGAAAATCGAGTTTTTTGATCTTTCCCCAAATCCGGATTTACCCCAACTCACTCTATTGTTTTTTCGTTTTTTTTTAATGGCAGGCCAAAACACGGAAAACCTGTGCTAGTTGCCCTCCAAAGATAAATCGCAAATCTAATTACTAGACATCGGATTATATGCACTTACAAAGTGCCAAAATATGCATGCAAATATGCACTAAAAAAGGCCGAAATATGCACTTAAAACTCTTGATATGGTTAAAATATGCACAATGCAAAATCAAAAACCCATTTTTATATATTTTAATTAAAGACGATACAAAAACAGCGAAATATTCTTAAAATTATGCATACTTTTTGTGACAATATACAATTAAGTATTTTTCCGAATTTTCGAGGAAAAATTTTTGATGTTTGTCACCCAAAACGCCAAAAACGACTTCTCTACGTCAACTGACGTCATCCGACAAAATTAAAAAAAATTAGCGCCATTTCTAGAGATACCTGTTTATTCAGGGTATGTATGACCTGTGTCGTCGATGTAGGCATTAATGTTCTTCATGTCTTCAAGACTCAGATTTTTAAACCAAATAGCATCTAACTTTTCATGAATCTTTTCTGATATTGAATTGGGAAGAGCGTTGGCGAGTTCAATCATTGTTTCCAGTATTTCCATTGATTTAAATAGAGGAAGGTTTTTTGTTTCCAATTTCTCTATGGTATCTGGTAACTTGTGGAAATGTGTTGAGATGAGGGCGATATTCTGTATAATGGATGCGTCTTCAAACGCTAAATATGCACGATTGGGAAAAAAAGGCTAAAATATGCATTAACGCCGTAATTAGAGCAGGGGCGTGCACAGAGTTTTTGATCAGGGTAGGCAGTAGGAAAATACAACAAGTTTCACAGGTTAAATTTTCTATATTCTATCATATAATTTCAGAATTAAAGTACGACAAACGTTTTTGAACCGACAATTAGCATTTATGAAATATAACTATTTGATAGAAGTACATAACAACAAATGTTTTTGTCGTCACTGATTGCCATTTGCTAATTTTGTTCTAGAAAGCACTGCTTAATACTAACAAAAAAAACCCATAGAAGCAAATTCAAAACGACAGTTCTACTCTATGCTTTGTGCATTTTGTAAACATTGAATTATGCCTTGTATGAAGTTAGCTCTAGTCAGAAAATAATCCTGCTTAGACCGCATTTTAGTGAGGCAGTCGGAGGGCGCGCGTTTAGTTTCTAGCTAGTTACGCTAGTTACAGTTTATGCCGCGTTTGTAGTATGCCGTTTGATGTGGCACTCGCGTACTTTCTGTTGCTCAGCCTTTTCGCGCTTATTTTTGAACGTTTGTATTTATTTATAGCAATAATTTAATAAATTATAATATTATTTACATGCTTATGTTTTACAAAAACGGCAGGGTAGGCAGTGCTTATGTGCCTATATGGAGTGCACGCCCCTGAATTAGAGAGTTATATGCATTTGCATATGCAAATATGCAAATGCATATAATCCGATGTCTACTAATTACCAATGTAATTTGGGTAAAAAACATGTGTGCTTGTAATGTGCACACGCAATTATGCCCCGATTGCCAATAAAAATAACCAAAGTTTGACCATTGCCAGTTTTGTAAAATGATACCAGTGATTAGAGAATTATTTTTTTATTTATTGATTAGTATCTTAACTATAAGGAAAATTTGTTTTTTTGTTATAATACGTTGATTTAATTTTTTTTTCTTTGTGATTACTGATATCATCTCTAGTTTTATTTTTATTTTAGTTACTACACACATTGTAATAACAAGTTCTTCATTAAAAATTACATTTAGAGTTTATTGACTAGTTTTATTTTATCATTTTATATGTTATTAAACTGTTTTTAAAGACTGCTGTAAGCTACATTACCTAATTTCTACGCTGTAGACCGGATACAGCAGCGGCCTGTCAGGCCGTTCGTCACCAGTTACGTTACACAAAAACCATATCACCAGTCAAAGCTTAAATTGCATAAAAAGTGCCAAAAAGCCCTTGTGTTATGAGAAAGTGTTTACATTACACTGCAAAAACTCAATAAAAACGAAGAACAATATTTCATTCGTAAATCTATATCTTTTTTAATTTTTTTATTATGGTTACATTATTTGTGGATTTTTCGACCACCATGCTAGGCTGATGCCCGTGTTATGGTGGTAGATTTTAGATATAGTTCAATAACAATCACACGTTCGTGTAATATTTTTAAAGAAAAACTCCGTAAAACAAATTCAAACCAAAATGCTTGCCTTGCCTTTAACATAAATATGATAACATTCCATCTGATATGGAAATTTTCAATTGTGACGAAAACAATTATAAAAACTCGGTCAAGAGTGCATTAAAAATGTAACAAATGAGTACAAAACTGCATAAATGTAATGATATATTATGTAATGACAAAAATTTTGTACTATTTACCCACTGTTATAATCAATATAAATTATAAAAGAAAGTCCAAAAAATGTGCGGCTCGCAAAAACTCAGAAACGAATCCCGGTACGATCAAGGGAGTTATATGGTGCGGTAGATTTCTATCCCCCCTAGGGAATAAGGGTATCCGTTTTTACCGTGTGCTTTTGAAGATATAAGGGCTGAAAGTTTCGCCCTCTTGAAATTTCTAGAACAGTCTTCCGGAAAGTGCTAGAAGGTTCCATAGAGCTCTAGAAAGTTCTGGAAGGAGTGGCGGAATATATCGTGGAATGTTCGGGAATAGGGAATCGGGAACATCATTGCGGAACATTCCAGAACACTCTCGAATTGTCCTGAGCGAAGCCGGGTAACCCAGCTAGTAATGTTGCATAATTACTATTTAATTTCTAAACACAATATAATAGTATGATGAGGAAATCTATAATTGGTTTCTCAGTTTGGTAAATTATACATGTATAAATTAATCCAATTGTAAACTGTTGATTTCCCTAAAATAAATAGTAACTACTACAAAGAGTTTTAATTTTTAGTAATTTTTGTTATCCAGTTAATAAAGTTCTGGAAAGGAAAAGGTATGAATCTGGGCTGGGTAGGAATCTGGGGATTAATGTGTCCAAGAGTGACAGACGTCACTCTACCCCCCTCAGTACATAACCCTCCATAATCTATCTCTCTGTTTGAATAGGCTCCGAAACTACTGAACCGATTTGAAAAATTCTTTCACTGTTGGGAAGCTACACTATCCCCGGGTGACATAGGCAATATTATATTTTCAAAAAAATAGGGATCCTTACTAAAACTCCAATAATGTAACCCAAGGTGTAAAAAAATTACCTAAAATATTCTTTACATAGCGTGCGCTGCGAAAACTATTTTAGATAGAATAAAATAATGTAATACGACTTTGCAGAGCACATCATTATTTACAAAAAGTGTCGCGACAGCATATGTCTAACTATTATAGTTATGCCACAATAAGTGTTATTTTATTTTAAAAATTTAAATAAAAGGTCGCCGCTTGAAAAGGCACTTTATTTGTATCTTGGTTTTAGTCCTTATCAATATAAATTACTTCATATTCAAGAATGCTTCAATACCTTTATTTAACTTTTTGAATTATTCAATTCGGACATACGATTCGAAAGATATCACAAGTTTAAAAATGTAAGTATTAGAAACGTAAGAAAGCAATAGACGCGGGAGAGGAACGGGGACGCACGGGAAGGTGATTCCGGGAGAAAAATGTATTTATTTGATTATGGCATTGCAACGCATGCCGGGAACCAGCTAGTTTATTATAAATTTAAGATGTCCACTGACTAGCATAAGTATTCTGGTCAATGAGGAATATAAAATATGGTAGCCGGTTCCAGAATTTCTGCACTGAAATAAATTCCGACTTCTAGTATTACGTAGTGGAATCCGAAAGCTTATCAATGTGAGCAATACTGGACTATCAACTAAATCATTTAGAATTTTATATAGAAATATCAAGTCAGTGAAAATCCTTCTGTCTGACAATTTAAGCGTGGGTACTGACTGCTATAATGAAAAATATACCTATACTAATACTCAATTTTTAATTCATAATATTTTTTTGTTGTAGGCACAAAACCAGATGTGTTAATCAAAACTCCAACCATCGTAAATGAACCAACCACTCTACACGAAGCCTGGGTCAATTTTGAGGATGCAGATTTCTATGAAGATGATTTACCTCTCACTGAATTAAAGTACACAAATGAACACAGAGAAAAAACTAGCAATGAATGCAGAGGAAGACAAATCAATGAATTAAAAGGAAGACAGAACAATGAAACTAGAGAAAGAACAAGCAATGAACTCAGAGAAAGAACAAGCATCGAAGTCAGAGGTAGAATAAGCAATGAACTTAGAGATAGAATAACAAGTAATGAATTAAAAGAAAGAACATGCAATGAATCCAGAGAAAGGCCAAATGAATACAAAGATGGTACAATCATGCTCAAATATGAACACAAAACAAACGAATGCAAAGACAGAACAAAAGAAAACAGCAAGAAACAAAAGAAAGTTTCAAAAACTTTGGAAGGGACTAAAACCAAAAGAAAAAAAGAAGTCAGCTTGAAACAGCTGAACAAAAAGATAAGAAAGTTAGAGAAGTTGACTCAAATCAAAAGCGATTTCGTACGACTGAGTAATGGCGAATCATTCGATGATGGGAATTTTGAGACCATTGAAAATGTTGATATGGACGACAAGAGTCTGGTAAAGACAGAGTTTTTTGAAGGAGACGCTCAAATTTTGGCAGAAGAACAATGTGTTAAGAAGAGGCATAAAACTGAAACAAAAAAAATTAATGACAGTGTTGGTGTAGTTATAAAACAGGAGAGTTTGCCCACTGATTGTGAAAATGGTTTAAAAGGAACAGAAGGGAATATAGAGGTACAAAATTCTGTAATTTCAACTAAATTTATCATGCTTTCTTAATTTATTTTTTTTAAATTTATATATTTTGGCAATACTGATTAAAAATACATATAAAGTTACATCGGTTACATAGTTACATAAGTTTTTAACAAAGAAACAAAAAATTGCCTTTCCTCACCTCTCGTGAGGAAATTCTAGCTCAATTAGTAAATTAAAAGATCATGTAAGTTAGTAATAACGGCTATTGTATATAATAACTATGGTTAGAAAATCATGATAAGTTTTAAAAATCATAATAAAAATTAAAAAATGATTACAAATTAATGAATCATGTAAGAAAGAATGCAAGATTTATACAATAATAGACTTAAAGATGTAGAAACTAAGAAATGACAGAGAATGAAGTAATGAACGATTTATATAATAGCAGACTTTAAGATATAAAAAGTAAACATATTTGGGACTCTTATAGCAGTTTAAGGTAATTTTTTAATTTGGGCTTAAATTCCTGCATATTTTCGATAGTTTTTAATTTTAATTGGAGGTTGTTGTAATAGATTATGCCTAGATAAAGATAGGAATTTTGAATGTACTGAGTATTAAATTTTGGGATTTTAATAGTTTTTTGGTATCTTGCTAATCATTTTTCTGGTATGTATCTTGATTCATCTTTATTAATTGTAGAGTTAAAATTTGTGATATCCAATGCCTGTCTCACTAAGAAATCCTGTGTTGAGCAATTTATTATAAAAAATTAAATAACAACACAATATTACATTTAAAGTAACAGACAATTGTATCATTGAAAAAGTTGGTTTTGTTAATATGTATCTTTGCTGTTAGATTTGTCTTGACTTATAAATCAAGACTTGGTGTCTGATTTATATTTAAGGGATCGTCCATTAATCACGTGATGTTTTTTAAGCAACTTTTTAACCCCCTTTAGAAATCGTGCGTTCGGACGTTCACCTTTAGAAATCGTGCGTTCAATGAAAAAATAAATACACGTGATATCTCATTTAACCCCCCCCCCCCCCCGCCTCGTGATTTTAATCCGACCCCCTCCCCCCCTTTCGAGCCTCACGTGATTAATGGACGACCCCTAAGGTACATTGTGTTTTGTCTAATGGTATTGTATAATTTTGTTGCAAAGTATCTAAAATTTCTTCGGCCAAAAGTTGCTTTAGCAAAAAAAAATAAGTAACAGATTATGTCCTTTGGTTCTAGTATCTCGAGCGGTTTGCACATTTTCAAAGGTGTTTGAAGAGGTATGCTAGTATGTTTTTGGCATAAAGTTGCCAATGTCCAAGACACGGATTCTCCTGAAGATTTCATCTGAACTGTAGTTTAATTATTTTCTGAGCTTTAAAGATCGGATCAATGGCGGCAGCGTAAGCTCCTCCCCAGGCTATAATACCGTACCCGATTAAAGATTGACAGTGCATCGTAAATTATTTTTAGTTGATTCAAGTTAAGAAAGTACCCTTCCTAATAATAATAACGTAATATTTGTATAGCGCAGTTTTGTGTCATTTCACTTCAAGTGCGCACTTGCTCCCCCGCATACCCTTCCCCTCTCGCATTCCCACTCTGCCTCCTCCACCTTCCCTCTCCACTCCACTCCCCCTCCTTCCCCCGTCCCGCGAACCCCCCTCCCGAGTTCCCCTCCCCCCTCCCAGGTTACTCTCCCCGATCCCTAGTTCCTCTCCGCTACTCCCTCGAACCCCCTACCCGAGTTCCCCTCCCCCCTCCCGCATTCCATACATTCAGTCTTCAAACAGCTTGCGTGCCACCTATTGCAACTTTTTTATACAATTTTCATAATGCCAGAGCTCACCAGTAGAAGTTATGCACGTACATACATTTCTGCGATTCATTTAATTGATTAATTTTTCGTAATTTCATGATGCCAGAGCTATTGTATACAGAAACCATCGCGGGCATGCGCACATCAAATCCCCAAAGTTTCATCGCAATCGGATGAATGGTTTAGCAACGCATAGCGGACATACAAACATTTTTAGATTTTTATATATATAGATATAGGAAGGTATTTTATCACTTGTCATATGACTTGACACATCAGTTCCAATTTTGAAAATGACCATTAAAATATTACATGCGCAAGTAAAAACTTTCACAACTGATTAAAAAAAAATAACATATAGTTTATTTGCGGCACATTCCAGAGTGGAAGATACTCTCAGTATCACCCTGGTGTAGAACGTCCATTCAGAATTGAAACTTTACTTTAAATGACTTTATCCGTGTTTAGTGATCAGACCTGAATAGCCAGGCATTTGTGACACTTGTCATAGTCTTTTCAACACCACACAAGGGCCCTAACTGCGGGGAGCCAATGAGTCTATGGCACCTCCAGTGTTGAGTGACAGAATAATAAAAAATGAGAATATTGAATAAATTTATTTAAAGATCGTTGGAATTGACTTTTTTGTATTTTTTACAGCAACTGTTCTACGAATCAGACGTGAACGAATTCTTATCGCCAATTAAGAAAGTGCCACGGTCGAGAAGGAAGGTAAAATATTCATATAAATTATTAATTTATTATTTCAACAATATAACATAATCTTCAATTTGGGAGGTGAGTATGTGTACTGCCGCCCCGTGAACCATTTATTGGATAACCAACACCTCTGCCATAGGTCAATCTAAAGGGTTTGCCACGTTTGGTGACTTAGCAGGGGCGCCCGGGTTCATGGGGTGATGTGTGTCCGAGTCATGACAGCGGATACGTCTGTCCACCTACTGCGTGGCATGGGGAGAGAATGGTTGAGGGAGACCTTTTGACCTCTCCGGCAAGACTCTCTCACAACTTTGCCCAGTCTCTCCCGATCCAGCACGCTACGCAGTTGGTGGGCAGATACATTCGCCGCCCAGACCTAGACAAACCTCACCCCATGAACCTGGACACCCTGCCAATTCATCAAACATAGCAAACCACTTGGGCTGACCTATGGCAGGGGTGTTGGTTATCCAGTAAGTGGTTCTGGGGATTACGGTACACTACCCCCCTTCCCAAATTTATTTTCTTGATACAAATATGTAAAACCCTCGAGTGATCAGAAGGATAATAATGTATTCACATTAGTAATAATTATTTACGAGGTTTGCTATTATAGCCTTCTTGTAACTATATTCCATGCAGTTGAACACGTCTACTATTTCTGCGAAAGTATTGCCAACTGCAAGCAATATAGGTACAAGGTAATACCTAAATTTTACATATGAATAGTAAAAATTATACGGTATTTATTATACATAACTGAACTGCCTCAGTAACAATACTTTGTATTTGTTTAGTACTAAATTAGAGATGTCCACTGACTTGGTATAATTATTTCCCTCCATTAGTATGTATTCTGGGCAAAGAGGAATACATATGGTAGCTAGTCTCAGAATTTGTGTAAGTACTCAAATAAATCCCGACTTCTAGTATTACGTTGTGGAACCTTAAAGCTTATCAATGCGAAAAATTCTAGACTATCAACTACATCATTAAAAAATGTATGTAGAAATACCAAGTCAGTGAAAATCCTTCTGTCTGACAATTTAAGCAGATTCATATCATCTAAAAGAGGGTTGTAGTTTAATGAAATTGCTTTACATAATACTCGTTTTAAATCGTTTTAACTCGTTTTAACTCGTTTTAAATGACTCAGTCCTGATATTTATTTAATTTATTTATTTATTATAAATAATAATAATAATAATAATATTTGGATGACTTGTATAGCGCCGTTTTTGTGAAAAATCACCTCAAGGGCGCTGTACAAATTTATAAAACGTTTATACAATCTTATTTTTAACTATATACAACAACATCTTATGGCTAAAAATTGCATCCATCGGTTCATCGATCACCGATACGAAACTATATGTGCAATGATTTGACCAATGAACGCGATGCTGCTGTAAAAATGCACTGTACAGGCAGAAAATATATACAAGACCATACTTACCTGGAGGGTCACTAGAGATTAACACTGTTATTGTTTATTTAGAGCAATTAAGACACAGTTCGCACGCAGAGGACATAATTGGGAACTATAATTATAATATATAAAATGTTCTGTAATGAGCGTATTTTGAAAACAAAAGCAAAATTTTATGATACTCCGATAGGTATTTTTATTTAAGGGTATGAGAGCCCAAAAAGGTACGTTTTTAATTTGGACCTAAATTCTGTTGGGCTTGTTATGCGTCTAAGTTCCGGTGGGAGTTTATTCCAAGCCTTAGGTCCAGACACTCCGAAAGCGCGATCTCCAAATTTCGTATTTGGCTTGCGTTTAGGTTCCATTAGTCTGCCTATAGCTGATGATGTTGCTGATCTAAGGGTTGACTGCCTCAGACCAGTATTTTCTGGGACACATAGTTCAGAGATGTAAGATGGGGCCATTTCATTAATTGATTTAAACACCATCCAGCACAATTTGTACTGGATTCTTTGAGGGCACTTGAGCCAGTGAAGATTACGAAGGTGTTCTGAAATATGTGAATATTTAGAGACTCCGGTTATGAGTCGAGCGGCTGCATTAAACCCTAATAGACTTAAACATTTTAGTTTATAAGTTGAGTATCAACATTTATTTAAATTACTTGAAAATAAAAACAATAAAGAAAATATAATGCAATTATAAAAAATAAAAATTTGTAAACAACAAAAGCATAGAATAAAATAAAATGCATAGGTAAAAATGATGAAAAATTTAATATAGATATGCAATATAAACAAAATTGCAGAAGTTATTATACACGTCTATTTGTGCCTAGATATATAAAATAATTGGAATAAACAATATTTTTAATGATCAGAATATTTATTTCCGAGACTATGAAGTCTCGGAATTGGGGAATTTTGGTAAGACAGTGTCCTGGTGGTGTTAAAGTAAAAGGGTAATAAATGGCAGCCAGATCTTTTGGGAATATGATGTTGATTAATTGAAGCAATTCAGGACAGTCAATTTTGTAATGCAGTATTTTATGTAACAGTATTAAATCTGTGTTTATTCTTCTTTCTGAAAGTTTTAATAGGGACATTTTATCCAGTAGGTTATTATAATCAATGTTTTGTACCGGAATATGCAATTTGTAGTTTATATACCTTAGGAACTTGTGTTGAATCTTTTCAATGTTGTCGGAATGAATATTGTAAAAGGGAGACCATAACGTAGAGTTATACTCTAGTTGGCATCTGACAAGGGTGTTATAAAAAAAAGGGGTACTTGGTGTCATAAATGTTAAAAATCAGATTATAATATCTTAGTGAGAGCATGAGACAATGAGAATATTACCGTGATGTTGGTATCTCAGGTAGTGGACCTTAGGCAGGCGGCTGTGTATAATACTTTGAATGAGTAGGAGGTTATTTAAATAAAATGCTAAAGTGCTTAGAACACAGTTAAGATAATTTATTGAAATTAAATACAAATAATAACTATCAGAGCTAAACTAAATACTGGGCATATTATGGAGCGTTATTACCGTATCTTGAGGAGCTGATGTGTGGGCGATGCCATAGGCGAATAATGCTGCTGCCTTCGGAGATATGCGGTCTGCTCCCTCCGCTGCTGACAAATGCTGAAACGGCGGGCTGGAGCAAGTCAGGTGCCCAGCCCCGCGGTTTCCCGGCGACGTCTCGTCCCAGGGCGGTTGCCAGCCAGCCAACTACGATGATGACGGCCAAGGTCATCTTGGGCCGCATCTCTGCAAGCACCTCCGGCTCCAGGTGTAGTAGGAAGGACTTATGATGGCTGCGTAACTCCCGATCCTGGATTTTGTTAAATCCAGAAATATTCTTCTCCCCTGGTACTCCGCTTCTGTTCCAGTAGTTTAGTGAGTTTGCTGATAATCTTGATTGAGGGCGCGGATTTGTTGATCTTCACATAATGTACAATAATGGCGGACTATCAATATTTGATGCGTCGACCCACCACAGGGATGGTGGCCGAGGTCACCCGTGGCTGGTCAAAGAATTCTCAAGCTTCAGGCCAGTCCTCTCTAGTGAATTCAGTTCTCAGTATCACCAACTGAGCACAGATATGTAAATATGGCAATGTTGCCAATATAACAAGTATTGAATGTTTATTATCTTCATACCTAAAGGTACCCATTCACAGAGATATATTACAGAGTTTTATATAACATGATAAATGTGCCTAAATAATTTAAGTCTTTTGCAGCTCTTAAAACAACACCAAGAGTTTTAAGGACCTTATTGATAATATTATTAAAATGAAATACAAAGGTTAGTTTGCCATCGAACATTATGCCTATATTACAGTTATAATTAATTTATTTGCAGGGACAGTACTACTGTGATATCTGCGGCCATTGTGCGCCGCTGAAGTGGAATCTCATAATACACCTCAGGCGTCATACCGGCGAGAAACCATTCAAATGTGACACCTGCGCTAAAAGGTTACTTCTTCACTTCCGTACTTTGTTGATCCAACAGATTTCTGCATTTGAAATTCTCGACTTGGATGGGATATATTTCTTCACCGTGTTTACTTCCTAAAATATACATTTTTAATTCATGTTATTATCATCCATTTGAGCGATAGCTAGGTTTTGCAATTCCCAATAGATTTCAAATCCTGAATTGCGGGATAGAATTTAGAAATCCCAAAGGATTCTGGAAGAGAATTTAGAAATTCGGTGGGATTGCAGGATAGAATTTAGAAAGCCTGCGGGATTGCTGGATAGAATTTTTAAATTCTGCAGGAATGTGGGGTAGAATTTAGAAATCCCACAGGAATGCGGGATAGAATTTAGAAATCCTGCGGGATTGTGGGATATAATTTAGAAATCTCACAGGAATGGGGGGTAGAATTTAGAAATCCCACAGGAATGCGGGATAGAATTTAGAAATCCTGCGGGATTGTGGGATGGAATTTAGAAATCCTGCGGGATTGTGGGATAGAATTTAGAAATCCTGCGGGAATGGGGGGTAGAATTTAGAAATCCTGCGGGAATGGGGAGTAGAATTTAGTAATCCTGCAGGATTGTGGGATAGAATTTAGAAATCCTGTGGGAATGGGGGGTAGAATTTAGTAATCCTGCAGGATTGTGGGATAGAATTTAGAAATCCTGTGGGAATGAGGGGTGGAATTTAGAAATACTGAGGGATTATGGGATAGAGTTTAGAAATCCTACAGGAATGGGGATAGAATTTAGAAATACTGCGGGATTGTGGGATAGAATTTAGAAATTAGTAAGGGGTTGATATAATATAATTGATATAATGCCAGCATTTCGTAAACATGTTTTTATTATTTGGTATCAATTATCCTTTGGTACTAACAATATTATAAAAAAATATTGAAAAGGTAATAATATACGACATATTTTAAGAAAAAAATACTTTGATAAAAAATAAAATAGTAAAAAATATGGACTATGGAAAGTCCTATTTGCGCATAAAAGCCGAGTAGTGGAAAACACTGCGTTAAACTGTGTTAACCACTCAGGTATTTTGCGATAATGCAAGTTTTTTGTCTTAAACGAACTGTCAGATTTTTAAAAACTTTGTTTTATTTCCACTTCACAATTAAAACTCTATAAATGAAACATTTCTGAACGTAGCCGAATACTAAAAACTGTTTTTGAAAGGTTATGAAATAAGTTTTCTAATTATTTTATTACAAATAAATATTAACATTTGTAAATATTAAAATTTAGAATGCAAACATAAAAAAATTGTAAAAATGACTCACGTGATGTTTTTAAAAAAAGTTTTGTGAAAACAGTACCAAAATCATGGATTATGTAAAAAAAATACT
This sequence comes from Limnephilus lunatus, assembly GCA_917563855.2. NCBI lineage: Eukaryota > Metazoa > Arthropoda > Insecta > Trichoptera > Limnephilidae > Limnephilus > Limnephilus lunatus. The sequence continues at coordinate 109,219,179 of OU830592.1, forward strand.
TATTCTATTGTATTGGTGTATAATAAACAATTTTATTACCTCATTTTTTTTACCATTTCATAGAAGAATTAAAAAAAAAAAATTACAATGTCTAACGGCAGGTAGGCGATTTGGCAGGTGAAAACTGTTTCTACAAAATAAGTCTTTTTATGTACTATAGACAACTTTGAATAGAAATGTGAAGCTCGATTCAATATGGATCTTCTACTTTTTGTTTTAGGGTTGTCACTAGAACAATAACAGAGTTATATCTTTTATTGTTTATTACTGCTGTATACCTAGAATAACACAACTTATATCCGATATTGTACCTAATATCTAAGTAACTCCCCCAATATGTACCATTATTGTTATTTATTATTGAATCCACTAATGTGAAATTATGTACACGCAACCTGCCAAGTTGACTGTCCTAAAACGGGAAACCTTCCTAGTTGGGCAGTCAAAGCTTCCTTATATTGTTATTTCTTGTATGTAATAAATGTAATAATAAATAAATAAAATAAATATCGACTTCTGCGGGAACACAGGCTTATTGTACTTGACTGCTATTGTTATATTGTCTTGAAAACACGTTTACGGGTCAGAGTGGTTAACTAAACACATGCCCTGCTGAAGGACACTGCAATGCTGTCCAAAACAGTGGCTAAAGAAGAAGGTAGCGCAATATGGCATGATACACCAAAAATAAGTCGCCACCTAGATATTTTAAGATTTTATTAATAAAAAAAAATTTATATTCATTTTTAAAAATCATCTGACTAAATTTGGATAGCAATCGCTTGAGCAGTTATTGATACATTATTTTTTATTTGTTTTTTAGGTTCGCTCACGAAGGAAGTCTGCGTGTGCATAAGAAACTTCACACCGGTGACAAGGGGTTTGTGTGCGACGTGTGTGGCAAAGGGCTGAGCACCAAGGACACCCTGCACGCTCACCGCCGCCTGCACACCGGCGAGTTGCCCTTCACGTGCCCCACCTGCGGGCGGGCCTTCAGGGCGCTCACCAACCTGCGCTCGCATCGCCGCATTCACACTGGCGACAAGAGGCACCCTTGTCCCGTGAGTTGCTACCTAACCTAACCTGACTTAGCTTCCACATCAGGGAGTGTAAACCTAACCTAACATAGCCTCCACGTCAGGGAGTATAAACCTAACCTAACATAGCCTCAACATCAGGTAGTTTAAACCTAACCTAACATAGCCTCCACATCAGGGTGTGTAAACCTAACCTAACATCGCCTCCACATCAGGGAGTGTAAACCTAACCTAACATAGCCTCCACATCAGGTAGTTTAAACCTAACCTCACATAGCCTCCACATCAGGTAGTTTAAACCTAACCTAACATAGCCTCCACATCAGGGTGTGTAAACCTAACCTAACATCGCCTCCACATCAGGGAGTGTAAACCTAACCTAACATAGCCTCCACATCAGGTAGTTTAAACCTAACCTAACATAGCCTCCACATCAGGGTGTGTAAACCTAACCTAACATCGCCTCCACATCAGGGAGTGTAAACCTAACCTAACATAGCCTCCACATCGACGAGTATAAACATGACCTAACCTAACTTAGCCTTCCCACCGCAGAGTGGCAACCTCATCTGTAGTGTCTCTTATTTATCAGACAAAATGAGAAGTTTTTTTTTTTATAAGAAAACCGCACAAGAGTCATCAACTGCTCCCGTCTGGAGCCGGTGAGACTAAGGCATCCCCAATTGGGGTATCTTGTGAGGCTGAAGGTAGTGGGAGGGGAAGGCAACGAGGGTAATGCCATCTCAAGCAACGTTTCAATTCTGAATGGTGGTCTTTCACCAGGGCGATACTGAGAGTATCTTTTGCTCTAGAACGTGCTGCAAATATATTATATATTATTTTAAATGAATAAATTGTTAAATAACGCAAATTAATCAAATAAAATTTATTTGCCATGCCGGGATTCGATCCCGCAACCTTCGATTTGCCAGTCAAGAGCCTTACCGCTGGACTATGCCAGCCGTCTGCGTGATAGGTTTCTTCCAATAAGTATTAGGTTCAATTGGTTACTAGTTTGTTTATTGGTTATTGTGAGACCCCAAGGAAAATAATATCCCTCAGGGATACACCCTGAGGGTCATCTTTGGGGATGCTGTGTGGAGAGCATTTTTGTGGAAAGGAAGGAGTGAACCTTGGTGATGGAAGAGACCCGTGTTGTCCAAAAACCAGTCCAATGAACGACCCATTCTCACAAAGTCAATATCAACTGTTGAACGGGTGTTCTGCTTGTGTCCATTAAGTTTAAGCATGTGCGCCGGGGATCAATGCTGGTAGCTCCTTAAAACAGGCTCCATTAAAATACCTGCAGAACAGACTAAGCATGCCTACATTGAGTCCGCGCATTAGATTAAACTAGCTGGTTCCCGGCATGCGTTGTAATGCCATATTAAAAAAAATACATTGTTTGTCCCTGAATCATCTTTTCCGTGCGTCCCCGTTCTTCTCCCGCGTCCCCTTCCTAGCTAGCAACATAAATTATAGCCTATATGTTATTCTGATGTATGACCTATATTATTTTAAAGTTTCATTAACCACTCCGATACATCGTGAATATGCACTTTTAACGTCTTAAACGACATGTCAGATTTACGAAAACTTTATGTTATTTCCGCTTCACAATTAAAACTCTATAAATGAAACATTTCCGAACTTAGCCAAATACTAAAAACTGTTTTTGAAAGGATATGAAATAAGCTTTCAAATTGTTATGTTACAAATAAATATTAACATTTGTAAACATTAAAATTTAGAATGCAAACATAAAAAAAAATGAAAAAATGACTCACGTGATGTTTTTATGTGAAAACGGTACTAAAATCACGGATTATATAAAAGACAATATTTATTCTATCTCATAAATGTATAATAAACAATTTGGTCACCTCGCTTTTTTATCATTTCATACAAGAATATTTAATAAAAAAATAACGATGTCGAACAGTGGATAGGCAATTTGGCCGTCTATCATGTATCTGACAGAAAAGTTTTTTTTATCTATTTCTATGGACATCTTGAATAGTGATGGGTAGCTTGATTTATTATGGAGCTTCTCCTTTTTGTTTTAGGGATGTCACTAGAACAATAACCAAGTTATGACGATTTCTGTATAAACATACGCGTTGACGTGTAAACACGCTTATTGTACTTAACTGATGTCGGCATATTAACGTGTATATCTGCTTATGTTGCTGAGTGGTTAAAATCCATTCAGTAGTTTTTGCGTGAAAGAGTAACAAACACACATACATCCATACAAACCTTCGCGTTTATAATATTAGTAAAATCAAACGATTTTATCTCAGTGTCGATTTTTTATACTTATATATGCTGATATACAGACTAGTAGTTTTATTCTTGATACATTCGAGAGTGTTTTCTCTTAAGGTAAAAATAATCTCGTTGAATTTAATGTTTCAAAGACCCAATGATGTCTGATTACGTCTAAAAGGGATCGAACTGAAAATCTAGTCTCCTTCAACGGAAGCAATCTGCCGAACAGGCCCTCCATTGATATGCTTGGTGTGTGTGTAACTCTAAGTGACCAGCTCAGATATGGGGGCACCAAAGAAGCCAGATTAAAGTTAGCCTCCCAAAAACTGGACGTACTGTACAAGGCCCGCAAATACTGCAGATAGAACACAACTGCTAACCCTGTACAAATCACAAGTGCACCCCACGGTTGAATTTGGCAGCCACCTCTAGTCTGGAGCTCCAAAATACCTGAAAAATACCCTCGACTCTGTGCAAAAATGGGCGGTCCGTTTGATAGATTCTCCCATCTTAACAGACGGATTGCAATCTTTTGAGCACAGGCATCCATGGGAATGCTATCCTTGTTCTACCAGTATTACAATGGAAGATGCTCTCAGGAACTAGCGTCATTGATCCCTTCGGCACCGGTGCATAGTCGGTAAACACGCCAAACGTGTGCCCAACATATGTACACAGTTGACATTTGTCACATGAGAACAGGTCGCTTCTTCGACTCGTTCTTGAGTTCAACGGCTCGGCTGTGGAACGATTTGCCGACCTTTGTGTTTCCTCCTTCCTACAACATGGGTCTCTTCAAGACCAATTTTCATTCCTACCTCTCCTCAAAAAGACCCTCCACACAGCATAGGTCACCCCATGGTCATAGGTCACCCCAAGGTCATAGGTCACCCCAAGGTCATAGGTCACCTCAAGGTCGTAGGTCACCCCACAGTCGTAGGTTACCCCACAGTCATAGGTCACCCTAGGGTCATAGGTCACCCTATGGTCACATGTCACCCCAATGTCATATGTCACCCCTAGTTCATAGATCACCCCGTTCGCTATGTTTGGTAGCAGGGATACCTGGGTTCATGGGGCGAGGTTTGTCTTGTAGTTTGTCTAAAGCACTCTCGTTTTTTTTTTCATTGACGGGTGGCAGAAATATGTTCATTTTTATTGGAATTGCTTTATCTTTCTTTTATTTATTTTAACCTTGTGTAGTCTAAACCTAACCTAACCAACGATCCACTGTTCTAGGTGTGCTCAAAGCTGTTCTACACCAAATCGGATATGAGGGACCACGCACGTCGTCACACGGGTGAGCGTCCTTACGCTTGCGAACTGTGCCCGCAGAGATTCACCGGCAAGTCCAACTACCGCCTGCACATGAAGATTCACTCAGGCCAGAGGGACTTTCAATGCCCCAGTTGTCCCAAGACCTTCGTCAGCAAGGTGAGACCATCAGATCTAGTGCAACCAACGTTGGTCACAGACAAAAACTTACGATAACCTAACAACTGACAAAGCACTAAAGGAAAACTGTCCCGAAGTGGATTCTGTATCTTTTTCAACAGCCTAACTCATGTTAAATCGGCCGTTTATGACACATTTTGACCGTTTTAACCAAATCTTAACCCCTAAAGTCTATTTGTTCGGTTTTCGGAACAACTCATATATGTCTCATAGAAATTGTTGTGTATCCCTTACTATTGTAGTGAAAAATATAATTTAACCACTCAGGTATTTTGCGATTATGCAAGTTTTTTGTCTTAAACTAACTGTCAGATTTATAAAAACTTTGTGTTATTTCCCCTTCGCAATTAAAGCTCTATAAATGAAACATTTCTGAACGTAGCCGAATACTAAAAACTTATCAAACTGTGGGTAATGCCCTCAGAAGGCGAAACAGCTGTCACGCGTAATAATAATTACCAGCAGAACTTGTTTATAAATAAACTGTTTTTATTAATTTAATAATAAAATTATTGAATATATAAAATAAATAAAAATTAAAATGGAGTTCTACAAATTAAACTTGATAACAATAAATAATAAACTAAAAACTGTTTTTGAGAGGTTACGAAATAAGCTTTCAAATTGTTATATTACAAATAAATATTATCATTTGTAAATATTAAAATTTAGAATGCAAACATAAACAAAATGTATAAATGACCCGCATGATGTTTTTATATGAAAACGGTACTAAAATCGCGGATTATGTAAAAAAACAATACTTTTTATGTCGTGTAAATGTATAATAAACAATTTAGTCACCTCACTTTTTTATCATGTCATACAAGAATATTTAATAAAAAAATAACAATGTCTAGTGGCGCGTAGGCGATTTGGCGGGTAAAATCTGTATCTACCATGTATCTTACAGAATAGGTCTTTTTTATGTATTTCTATGGACAACTTGAAAAGAAATGTGCAGTTTGATTTATTATGGACCTTCTCCTTTTTGTTTTAGGGATGTCACTAGAACAATAACTGAGTTGTAACGATTTCTGTGGAACACACGCGATAATGTGAAAACACGTTTTATCTACTTGACTGCTATTGTTATATTGTCGTGTAAACACGCTTACAGGTCGGAGTGCTTAAACAGTGTTCGAAAGAGAAAATATAACACTTTTTATTAAAATATCATAATAATAAGTAAAAATATAAATAGACCTTTATGATTTTTTTGTAATTCTTGGACATTAACTATGTAATAATTTCTAGATATTTTGTTTTGAAGAGTTTTAATTTTCAATGTACATTTGTTGCTTTAATTTTAAATTTTCACTTTTTCTACTTCTTTAACACAATTTATTAAATGCAATAAAAATATAATTATTACAAAAGGGTCTAATTACCCTTTGCTCGGTTGATCTTCACGATCACACCACACCGACAAATTTAATATCGAAGTCTCTATTTCGATATCTCTATCAGTTTTTCCAATACTGAACTGTAGGTACTACATGTACCTCCCAGTTCAACCGTAACTACAACACTCACGCAAAGGGCCTATTTTCCCTCTGCTCGGTTGATCTTCACGATCACACCACACCGACAAATTTAATATCGAAGTCACTATTTCGATATCTCTATCAGTTTTTCCAATACTGAACTGTAGGTACTACATGTACCTCCCAGTTCAACCGTAACTACAACACTCACGCAAAGGGCCTATTTTCCCTCTGCTCGGTTGATCTTCACGATCACACCACACCGACAAATTTAATATCGAAGTCTCTATTTCGATATCTCTATCAGTTTTTCCAATACTGAACTGTAGGTACTACATGTACCTCTCAGTTCAACCGTAACTACAACACTCACGCAAAGGGCCTATTTTCCCTCTGCTCAGTTGATCTTCACGATCACACCACACCGACAAATTTAATATCGAAGTCTCTATTTCGATATCTCTATCAGTTTTTCCAATACTGAACTGTAGGTACTACATGTACCTCCCAGTTCAACCGTAACTACAACACTCACGCAAAGGGCCTATTTTCCCTCTGCTCGGTTGATCTTCACGATCACACCACACTGACAAATATCGAAGTCTCTACCTCGCTATCTCTACCGTCAGTTCTTAACAATACTGAACTGTAGGTACTGAAGTAGGCATCCTGGCGTAGTCTCGGGAGGTCTCCGGTCAGGTTGTAAGGCTGACGCTGCTTTTTTGGCCTCTTTCGTTTCAACGCCAAGATGGGCGTACTGGGAGGAGAGATTGAGGGTTATCCTTGAAACACTTGTGTTCTGGATTAATTGTAACTTTATTTATAACTTTACATTCGAGGTGACTGGCAATTAGTTAGTTTAGTTGAGTCGGTAAGCGAGAGTGATGCGAGAATTTCTAGAAAGAGAATTTTTAGAGTGAGTTTGCAAAACAATGCACCCGTATTTATAAACGAAACAAGATTTTACATGACCACAGAGAAAAGACAATATAGATGAGAAATTAATGACAATATTACACTATGAAATAGCATAGACAAAAAGATTTGAAGTAAGAGGTGGCATAGACATAAAAAGTTAAAAGTAAAGGACTGTACACATCGAGATAAACTGAGAATGAAAAGTGTTATGAAAAGAATGAATTTAAATATGAAATAGGACAATCACAACACAGAGGACACGACAGGTACTACGTGTACCTCCCAGTTCAATTGTTATAACAACACTCACTCTCTGTTAAAAACATCGCCATATTTAAAGTAAAAATAAAAATTAATATTGTACATTTAAGTTGGTGGGAACAGAATCTTTAGCAGTTCCCACAAATAGGCCTTTAAAAATCTAACATACAGAAACAATAAAACTATTAACTAAAGTCGGCCGAAAAAGGCCACCAATAAAACTACATCTAAGACACAAAACATAATAATAATAACATAAACAAATATTGTAAATTTTACCATTGATTTGGGCCATAAAAGGCCGACAGCAAACACTTTCCCTTGGGGCTGCCATAAATAGTTATAGGTACTATTTGAGGGTCCTATTTAAAATGTACAAATACCTACTTAAAAATAAGTAAAAATATAAACAGACCTTTATGAATTTTTTGTATTTCTTGGGCATTAACTATATGTATAACAATTTCTAGACATTTTGTTTTGAAGAGTTTTAATTTTCAATGTACATTTGTTACTTTAATTTTAAATTTTCTGCGACCGGTTTTGACACATCCGTGTCATTCACGAGCAAACTTAAAATAATACTACAAATGAATAGTCTTACGCCTATTAGGCTTATTTATAAATATGTAGTTAAAATTTTCTTTATATATAAAAATGAATGTTTTTTGTTTGTCCCATATGCGTTCCTACACTGTTACCTGGGATGAGGTGGCAACAATGTAAAAAGTAAATTATTATGATAAAAAATGACTCGCATGGCAGATGTAAGGGTTAGGTTGATTTTCAAAGAAAATAAGGTATTACAAATACAAAATAAATATATATTAAATCAAAAAGGACATCCTAAAACTAAGGCTGTCTGGCTTGGGCTTGCTTAGGTTTAAATAGTTCATTTTGATACCGTGGTAAGTTGAAATGATGCATGATGAAATCTTCTTTTTGTGAAACGAATCTCACATTGTGAGATGGGCAGGACTCCAGAGAAATGGCTCCCAGCCAAAAGGACCCTCCAGAAACAGCAAAGGCGGATGATTCTCAATACCAATCATCCCTCCAGGATGACTTCCAGTCAGCTCTCAAGATGGCGAGTATGACATGCCAAACTTACAATCACGATCGTAGCGGTCTTCAAAAAAAGGATCCGTCGTGTTGCGGTCGAGGGGACCGCCCTGAGCCCTCGGCTGTGATACAAAGAATGACCAGCTTTCTTTTCAAATCTGCTGATTTGAATTTTGTCCAGGATCAGCAACTGTTGCATTCAAAAATATTGCAGGGCTCGCAATATTACCAATGCCCAAATGTCAATGGGCAAGCACTAGAGGTGCCACACACCGAAACCATAAATAAAGTGTGTATAAGAGGGTGCACATACCTTGTTACAAATACTTTTATGTAACAACACCATTAATCCGATTGCGATGAAACTTTGGTGATTTGTTGTGCGCACGCATAGTGGTGAGCTTCTGGCGTTATGAAATTATTTCATGTACCATTTTTATCCGATTGTGATGAAACTTTTTTAGTTTGTAAGAGATGAATAGGAGAGAAGCCTCCCATCGCCCATGTCCAGTTTTTTGTGATATTCCACTTCAAGAATTGTCATTTTTTTGTGTTAATATGTTTGCAGGATTCAATGCAGCGCCACTTCCGAACCCACAGTGGCGAGCGAGCGTTCGAGTGCCTCGAGTGCGGCAGGAAGTTTACGCATCGCTCTTCATTAGTGTCGCATCGCGCCATACACTCCAAGACCAAGGACTATGTGTGTGACATCTGCAGTCAAAGGTATAGTAACCTCTTTAATTACAGGAGACCAAATTTGTTCCGGCATATTTTTTTACATTAATTCCACACAGGAGGCCCTGAGGAGAATAATTTCCCTCAGGGCCTATGTCATCTGAGATACTGTGTGGAGATCTTTTTGAGGAGAGGAAAGAATGAACATTGGTCTTGAAGAGACCCATGTTGTAGGAAGGAGGAAACATAGAGGCCGGCAAATTGTTCCACAGCCGAGCGAACACAAGAACGAGTTGAAGAAGCGACCCGTTCTCATGTGACAAATGTCAACCGTGTATGTACATATGTTGGGCACACATTTGATGTGTTTCCCAACTAATAATGCTGGTAAAATAAGGATAGCATTCCCACCCGACTGTGCTCTAAAGATTGCAATCCGTCTGTTAAGATGGGAGAATCTATCAAACAGACTGCCCGTTTTTGCGCAGAGTCTAGGGTATTTTGGAGCTCCAGACCAGAGGTGGCTGCCAAATTCAACCGTGGGGTGCAATTGTGATTTGTACAGGGTTCGCAGTTGTGTACTATTAAAGTATCTGCGGCCCTGTACAGTATGCCCATTTTTTGGGAGACTAACTTTACTCTGGCTTCGATGGAGTGTATGGAAGATCTTTTTAGAGAAAGGAAGGAGAGGTAGTTCTGGAAAGGAAAAAAATTTGATAGGTTTCTGGTGGTCAGTGTGTCTAGTACGTATGAATCCATCCCTTCCCTTGCGGTGCAAGTCCGGAGTCAAGCTGAAGAGTTCAAAAGGTCTCCCTCAACCAGTCTCACCCGATCAGCCCCGCCATGCAGTCGGTGGGCAAAAGCATCCGCCGACAAGACCTAGACAAACCTCACCCCATGAACCCGGGCACCCCTGCTCTAGTGTTAAATTATTCTTGTCTATTCCAACTACGTAATTCATGTTGTACACGTATAACATTTTTTTTGTTTGCTGCAGGTTTGGTTATCCCTCGGGCCTCTACGTACACCGCAAGAAGAAGCACAACATCCAGCCCAGCCGCATCGTCACATCGGCTATCTGCCCAGACTTGGTCGCCCCTGTCATTTAGTCACCGTCGCTGGAAACCTTAATTGACAACAACACTACACCTTCCATATCAGCTGCAGCTAGTCTGACAAAATTCAATAACACTGTCCTCAATGATTTAACCTTGTTTAGTGACTATATCTGAATAATCAGGTGCTTCCCCACCTTCCTCTTCACTATCTCCTTCCCCTCCCCACTACCTTCAGCCTCACAACATACCCCAATAGGGGATGCCATTGCCATCCCAACTGCTCCCGTCTGGAGCAGTTAGGACTCTTGTGCGGTATTCATGTAAAAAAACAACAAAAAAATTGGGGTTCTGTGCAATCATCACATGAAAAAAAAAACATATTTTCTCTTACTAGCTACTATGAAAATCTGCTATTTTTTTTAATAATTCAGGTTCGTTCATACTTTCTTCTGGTAATGTTACATTATTGTGAAAACAACCTTATGGGTCCGAGTGGTTAAAGTATATTTTGTGTCCGTAAAGTAGGTACCAAAAAATTGACTATACATAATATATTATGTAACTAGCTGGTACCCGCCATGCGTTGCTATGCCATTTAATACAGAAATTGTTTCCAACTGCGCGACCTTTCCCCTTCCTCCTCCGCGTCCCCTTCCCCTCTCGCGTTCAGACTCCTCCTCCACCTTCCCTCTCCTCACTCTACTTCCCCGCCTTCTCCCGTCCCGCGAACACCCCTCCCGAGTTCCCCACCTCCCTCCCGCGTATTCCCCTCCCGAGTTCCCCTCCCCCCTCCCGAGTTCCCCTCCCCCCTCCCGAGTTAATATCCACACATTAAATCCCGACACAATTTTTAAACCAACTCCCCCCCACCTTCACCCGTCCCGCGAACCCCCCCATATCATGAACATGAAAATTTGTATGGTGCAACCTTTAGTACCTTCCTCGAATATGTGTGATTTTTTGCGATATGGCAATCTTTTTTAATATTTATCGATTGGTACCCTGGAAATCGGTCAGTATGCAAAATAATGTAATAAGAAATGTCAGCCGTAACGAGAAATTACGTACAATTTTTTTTTTATGAAATATAAATTTAAATGCATATTTTTCCACCGGTTCCGACTGAAACCGATATTTTTTATGGTAACTAAGTTTAAAAATAGTGTACTTTTCAAAATCTGTGCGTAATAAAAGTGCGGCGGCTTACGGAACATTTAATCACAAACCTAGCGTAGCCGCTAAACTACTAGAAAACTGGGATGTTTTTCTTGAGGTAATAATTTTTCGGGTATGGCAACCTTTATTAATATTTAAAAATTGGTACCCCTTCAAAATGGAAAGAATAAATCATGAAATGTCGTTCGTAAAGGAAAAATTACGTACAAAAAAGTTTTTATGAAATAAAAATTTAAATGCATATTTTTCTGTCTATCTCGACTGAAACCGATAGATCTTGAGGTAATTAAGTTTAAAAGTAGTTTAGTATGTATGCCCATTTAAAGTGTAGCGGCATGCGGCGTCTTCTTCACACTTTACCCTAAATCTAACTGTTTGAATAAAAAATATTCCGTATTAACGAGTAAGTGGTTCAAAGCATAAATAATAACATATCCATCAAAATTTTGTTTAATTCCCTACAAGATTTTCTGCATTATAATTGATTTGGTGGTGTTTATGAGAATTATTAGTATTGTACCAGATAAAGGGTACACTTTTACACTGCACACAACTCAAATTTCAATAAACTGAGCGATCATCGATATATTTAATTACTGTTACATTATTTACCTCCATATAATCACCACAAACAAATATGAATAACACAAAAAAATGACAATTCTTCTCGGCAAAGAATAACACCAACTAGCTTCAGAGACAATCCTTTTTTCTAAGAACTATATTTTTCATTTGTTCTGTTCCATTTTTTAAATAGTTTCGAACCACAGAAGTAGAGTTGGGAAAGATGGATGATTAGGAAAGGTAGGTACTGTGAATAAATGACATGCCGGTAGGAACTAAACGTATTCTTATTTCAAATTACTACATAAATATTGTATAGATTTAATTTCCACTAATATTCAGATGCCATATAAATACTTAAATGTACATCTATTTTTTTAATAAATCAAAATTTAATAAGTATTATTATTATTGAGATTAAAAAGACATTATTTTATAAGGCAATAATTAGCATGTAACAACGTTAAGTGATATTTTTTTTGCTTTGTATAATATTTATTTAAAGCTATGATATTAAATTGAATATGAAACAAAAATGCATTTTTCATTTGTGGTTCCCTTTATGCGTTGCAATGCCATATTCAAAGAAATACATTGTTTCTCCCTGAATCACCTTTCCCATGCGTCCCCGTTCCCCTCCCGCGTCCCCTTACTAGCTAGCAACAAAAATTATAGCCTAAATGTTATTCTGATAGTATCTTACTAATATTATAAATGCGAAAGTTTGTACGGATGGTCCTTACTCTTTCACGCAATAAATATCGAATGGAATTTAAAAATTCTTTCACTAATCGAAAGCTACGTTATTTGCGAGTAACATAGGCTATATATATATATTTGTAAGCTCTGGCGTTATGAATAAGCTGTGGCGTTATGAAATTATGTATCATACGTTTTCAGTGCTTTGTTGTGCTTAAAAAGAGTGCTTTGTTGGCGTCGTAGTTAATATCTACCTATCTCTAAAAATGTTTATTGTCCGAACGAAAAGCATAGCGTTGCTAAAAAAGCATAGCGTTTGACATAGACTGTCATTTTGTTATTTTTTTAGGTTACTCTGGATTCAAATATGAATAAAATACTAATAAAGGGAGTAGGTACTTAAAATAAATTTCTATATCTATAATTTAAATATTTTCTAAAATAGATTTTTTATTTGCGAAATGTCATTCTCAAGAATTTTATTTGTCTTATCGTTATTTGTTGTTTGTATTATGTGATTTTTGGAGGAGAGATAATTGGAGGAATGGGAAATGACATAGGCTACTTTTTATCATGGAAAAAAATTTCATTACCGTGGGAAAATTCTTTATACAGTAATTCTTTATACAGCCACTTACTACCAGCACGGATACTATATTCAATTCCTTCAACGTTATGGACATAAAACAGCTCTACTCAAGATCCATACTAATTAATTTACACAAAAACAACAAAACACTATACAAAGCTACACAAACAATACACAATACCCGAGCCAAAAACAACGAACTTCTCCAAACTCCTTTTTTCAAAACCACCTTCGGGCAAAGACACTCTAAATACATAGCTTGCAAACTATACAATACACTACCAACTACGATCAGACAAACTGACTCCTTTACAAAATTCAAACAAGATATTAAAAAATGGATTATAAGTATTGGACGCCTCACTATTACAAACATCTATAAAATAAATCACACATAGACAAAAATAACTATTCACATACAACCTAACCCATATAAAATAAATGAAATTAATGGAATCCTGTCAAATTGACCTTTAAATAGATTAGGCAGAATTTACTTCTCTACTTCATCTCCAACATTTATAAAATAACTCTCTTTAAAAGATTTACCACCCTTCCAATCACCTTTCTGTTTTAATTCTATTCAAAGTGATATGTATTTTACCTTAAATATCCTTGTAACTACAATATTCATTTATATACCTGTACGCCTGTCTCGACACAGGTATACCCTAGTGAGACAGGCATATACATAAAACCAATGTAAATATATTTTATTATAGATAAATAAAATAAAAATTCCCAGTAATACCATGCGAGCGAAGCCGCGGGTAAAAGCTAGTATAACATATACACTTTATACAACACACTGACGAAATCATCAACAAAGCCTACAGAATGCTGGGATTTACAATTCGTATTACAAAACCTTTCCACAACATTAAAACTCTTTTTTCCCTTTAAACAGCGTACATCCGTCCCTAGTTAGAACACTGCACACCGATTTGGACTCCTGCATACCAAGCCCATGTCGAAAAAATCCAAAAAAAAATTTTAAACACGTAAATTATAAAAAAAAAATTATACCGAATCTTTAAACTTTCACAACTTCAACTCCCTCTACACACAACGATAAATTTTTGACCAACCTATATTATTTAAAATTCTTAATAATGGCCTGGACTCGCTAGAGCTTACCAACTTGATACAAATCCATATTCCGACAAGATCAACAAGACAATTCAACTTTTTTCATTTGCCCACATGTCTAACAAACATTAGAAAAAAATCCCCAATTCTCTGTATATGTTCACAATATAATACAAAATTTTACAATATAGACATTTTCAACAATACCCTTCAGTAATACTGAATAGAAGTGAAGCGTACGATAGAAAATTAATACAAGAGTGAGAAATGCATCGAGAGCATCTCCTATCCTTGTCCCATTTTCCTCTTCCTCTTCTCACCAAAAAAATATTATTTTAAGGTTAAACGTCACGTACGTTATAATCTACGCATTCACAGATGGCGCCAATCAAATTATTTTAGGTTTTTAATGCTTTTTGCATGTTTTAAGATATTTTTTTTATTTTATTTTATTTTTTTTTTTTATTGGGATATTTTATTAGCATATGAATTATAGTATACATTTAGATAATGTTATAATTAGCATACATGTTCATGATCGAATGTTAATACCACTCTTCCATAGAAGCATTAGCTTGTGTCTGGAAGAGTAGTGTACATTTTTTAATGCTATATTATGTTATGAGTTCTTAAATTACTATGTGAATGTAAAAAAACAATAAGTTGTAAGTTCGGTGATATGTAATTAAAAGTATTTTTCTACTAATAAACAATTTTACTATTAGAATAAAGTATCTTGAGTTATTGTAATTAGTTGTTAAAAACAAAACAAAATTTACCTTATTTGAAAAACGGGGTATCACTTGGATACTGAGTTATAAGTTGTTCTTGAGATTAGATTAGTCGGAAACTTTTTTTTTTGAGATTATCTTTAAAAAATTTTTTAACAGAGTTTATTAATTGGATTTTATCATTAATTTTTCTAATTTCATCCGGTAATCGGTTGAAAATAAGTCTTCCTTGATAAGTATAATAATTTTGTGCGAAGGAAGTGTTATATATTAAGGTATATTAATTGTTCGCGCCCGTATATATTTAATTAGAATATAAATAAATAGTTTTGTCCTTAAACAAACCCAAATCTTTCAAGAAAGGCTGAAAAATTCAATTTTGTATCGGTGCCTCAATCCAATATTGTATTTTTCAGCCTTTCTTGAAAGATTTGGGTTTGTTTATGGACAAAACTATTTATTTATATTCTAATTAAATATGAACGGGCGCGAAAAATTAATTTACCTTAATATTTTAAAGCGTAACATGCAAAAAGCATTAAAAACCTAAAATAATTTGATTGGCACCATCTGTGAATGCGTAGATTATAACGTACGTGACGTTTATTTTATTTATTTATTTATTATACATAGATACAAAAGAGAGTATAAATTACATATTAGGATGTTTTGCCTGTCCAACTAGGAAAGTTTCCCATTCCAGGACAGACAAATTGACATGTTTAGTTCATATTATTCATGAAATGTACATAATTAGATAACAAAAATAACAAAAAACTCCTTTTTCTCTGAAACTTAGTTGTGCAATACAGAAGATGTATATAATATACATATAAATACACATAAACATACATGTGTGTATAAGGTTTAACCTTAACATATAACATAACTCCATCTCCAAGTTAGTTTAACATAGGAGACCTTTTTGGTTTGACTTAATTTAACTTTGTATATATGTATCTCTATATTGTTTGTATAAAAGCTGTTTGTCTCTTAAAAATAAATAAATAAATTATTTGTTTCGGCTTGGCCCAGTTTGAGTGTAGGTAACCCTTTTATAAAGCCGATTCCGATAAGAACTTGTTCCAAAAATAGCCAGTTCCTCGGATCCACTGTGATTCAGTGACAGCTAGTCACCGAGTTAAAGTAACCGTGACAGGCAATGACGCCATATGTAATCTCTCCATATCCGGAAAGATACTTAAATTCTATTAATCCGTAGTACTTATACCTAGGGAAGAAACGTCCACAAGCAATGCAAGATCTCCTACTTCTCTGGATGTCTCATCAAATGTCCTAGATATTGAAGTTTTTGGATTTTTATAGTTTTAATAACTTATTTTTCTTTATTCATCCGAACCATAACATCTTCATTCGTAAAAGCCCGCCTTCCACTGCGAGCAGAGCGGACTCTGTATGAATGACTCCGTACGTATGACTCCGTATTCAATTTGTCATTATTTTATTGGTCAATGACATACATATTATTATCACTGTCATTTATGAATTTATACAGACTGTTTATAACGCTAATAAATAAAATAAAAAAACTCGGCTCGACTCGCAAACATTAACTGCATACAAGTGCTTCCATCAAGAACGAGGTGAGCGGAGCGGACCAAACAAGATAAAATAGGTTCGAACGAGTCCACTCCGCTAATGCGAGCGGAGCGGACTCCGTACGAACTCCGTTCGACTCGCAAACGTTAACTGCATACCAGTGCTTCCATCAAGAATGAGATGAGCGGAGCGGACCGAACTAGTTAAAATAGGTCCGAACGAGTCCGCTCGCGCACACCATCGCAAACTAGTTTCCGGCGGACTCTGCTCAAAAACTGTCATCAATTCAGTTGCCTCGACTGCATTTTTTGTCAAGATGGAGGTGTTTATTGAAGCCGTTCGCCAATCTGGTTTATAGATTACGACCAACAAAGAATGTAGCAATGTCGACAAAATAAGAATTCGGCTTAGAAAACCATCATTGAGATGAAATTGGCGGAAATAAGAAAGTTTAAATTTTTGAGATGAAAATCTTTTTATAAATATACATTAGCAAACATTTTTTCATTACATACATGCTGTCAGAATCATCTTCACTAGAATCAGTACTTGACATCACAAAAATCACTCTGTTTAATTCAAACGACAAAGCGATACTGACTCGTTTTCAATAGAAGGGCAAAAGTATTTCTCATTTTTCATTGACCTCGCTCCGGTCGCCTCGCTCATTTGTCGCACGGGCAGTGGAAGGCAAACACCTATCTTCTAAGCGACTTTTTTTTGGTGGAAGGTCAAAGCTATTTCGCTCATTTCCCTCCCCGCTCCGCTCAACTCTTTTCTGTTCGCAGTGGAAGACGGGCTTAACTCTGTCCATCCAGCTTATTTTAAGTATTCTTCGGTAGATCCACATTTCGAATGATCACATCTGACACCCTACAATAGATTATGTTTGCAGTCAGTAAGTCCTTAGAGCCTCTTTTGCAAGATACACTTGTAATGGACTGTAAATACTAAAAATGTGTAATTTACATGCGGTAGAAGCGAAACCTTCAGAAAACTAAAGTAGACAAGAGTGGGGAGGCTACAAAGCATCGCACAAAGAGGAGACCGATTATTCTATCTCATTCTCTCGCAGGCTAAATCTTACAGATGTATATGTTTGTCTCTTTTTAGTGTCGTTTTTTGGTTTCATCGGTTTCGAATTACAACGGCGCTAAGCTTAAAGAATTAATTATTATTTGGGAGGCAGAAAAACTGTCAACCTGGGACCCATTTATTGGATAACCAACACCTCTGCCATAGGTCACCCCAAGTGCTTCGTTATGTTTGGTGACTTTGCAGGGGTGCCCGAATTCATGGGTTGAGGTTTGTCTGGGTTTGGGGGGCGGATGCGTCTGCCCACTTACTGCGTGGCAGGCCGGATCGGGAAAGACTGGTTGACAGAGATCATTTGGCCTCTCCAGCAGGACTCTCTCGCAACATCGCCTTGCGCCACAATGGGAGGAATAGATCCATACGTCCGTCCCTCTTGGACACACTAACCCACAGATTCCTACCCACCCCTCATACCTTTTTCCTTCCCAAAACTTCCTCTCCTTTCTTTATTTCATTAGACCCTCCACACGGCATTCCCATTATAAATGTTATAAATTGTAATGTACTTGGATATGGAGGTAAGATAAACACACATCTGGTCGCAAGGATATTTATTCCGGAACTGGCCGGTTGTAGGTAATGTTTGATGTTACCTACGCATTAGGTAGTATATCATATTACACCTTCACCCTTAAATACTACTATAAGTAACATACAAGCATAGAAATCAAATAAAACATAATAATAAATTAACATTTTTAAACCTTGCTTTGTAAAGGAAAAAAAAAGTATACATAAGTTTATTACATATAGATAATTAAAGTACATTATTCGTTAAGTACATATGTTCAACCTATCAACGGGACGCCTAACCCGCTCTGGATAGCGGCGACTCACCGTAGTTTCAGTTGAGGCTTGGGGCGGCACCTCGGGGCTGACGGGTTGAGGCGAGGGCAGTGTTACTACAGTGGTCTCGGTCTCCGAACTCGCCCCCCCCTGGTCTCCGTTTCCGGAAACAGACGAGAAATCAGCACAACCCCGTAAAGAGCCGTCCTTCTTACAAACGGGTAATAATAATAATAATAATATTTGGTTCTAGATGTATTGCAGAAAAAAGGGTTACGTGTGAAACAAAATAAATGTGTTTTTTTTGCAGACCGGGTATCATATTTAGGTTTTATTATTGATAAAACAGGAATTAGTACTTCTCAAGAGAAAATAGAGGCGATTGTAAACATTTCGGAACCGTCAAATGTCTCAGAATTGAGATCATTTTTAGGCATGGTCAATTTTTACGCAAAATTTGTAAAAAATTTAAGTTTCTTTTTGATGCCTTTATATAGACTGCTTAAAAAGGAGTGTAAATGGCAATGGGACAATTCGTGTAGGAAGGCGTTTGAAAAAGTAAAATCGTTATTGACTGGCACCGAAGTATTGGCGCATTACGATCCTGAGCGGCAATTAATTTTAACATGTGATGCGTCCTCGCGGGGACTGGGGGGGATTATCTCTCAGTGCGGGGCGGAGGGGGAAATGGAACGCCCGGTGGCATACGCCTCACGGACTCTGAATAGCGCCGAAGTTAATTATTCACAAATCCACAAGGAAGCGTTATCAATTATTTTCGCGTTAAAAAAAATTTCATCAATATTTATATGGACGTCATTTTTTATTACGCACAGATCATAAACCTTTAGTAACAATCTTTGGGCCAAAAACGGGAATTCCACAAATGGCTGCTAGTCGTTTACAGCGATGGGCCATAATATTGTA
Source organism: Limnephilus lunatus (assembly GCA_917563855.2). Classification (NCBI taxonomy): domain Eukaryota; kingdom Metazoa; phylum Arthropoda; class Insecta; order Trichoptera; family Limnephilidae; genus Limnephilus; species Limnephilus lunatus. The sequence goes on from OU830592.1 coordinate 109,238,619, forward strand.
CGCTTACGATCCGTGTTTACCTTAATAACACTTAGGATTCGTACTGGCATGTCTGCAGACACTGGATTCTCCTCTTCAATGACCTCTGTAACCATAGTCGCGGCACAGCAACCACAGTCTCCACTTCGTGAACTTCGACGTCTTCGACAAAACCAAGTGTTTTCTAAGGCCCAAGTGTACTTCTGAGTGTTATCTCAAATGGGTCTGATTACAGTGATAATGTAATCCTTAGAATCTGTGAAACCACGTCCTCCTCTTCGAAATTCTCCGAAACCAAACAAATCCACGCTTCGCAAACTTAGCTCCCAGACCAATGAAACCTTAGAATCACACAGGCATTTTTTGTTTTTGCTTTTTGTTCTTCTATTGTACAAATATGAATTGTTATTTTTCAATTGCATAACCATGTATTGTCATCTTTCAATTGCATAACCATGTATTGTTGTTTCTCAATTGCATAACCTTGTATGTTGTTTTACACCATGTACTTTTACCAAAACTGTTCTTTTCCAAACATTGTATGTACCCCCCACCCATTCCCTACAAACATTGTGACCTAAACTATAACATAAACTGTATGTTCTAGCTAGGCATCTCTCAAGCAACGAATCTCTCAAAAACCCCGATGGAAGCTTAAGAGGATTTTTTTTTCCTACAGCTCCATTGCCACGTCGCTTTTTTTCCAAGCGCGGGGGGAAGTGTTACGATACGCCCCTGCAGCGAATAGATTCAGATTCCAGAACGCGAGACAAGACACAACACGGTCTCCCCTCTTCCCCCCCTGTTTCCTGCTTCCCTCCCCCTTGCCCGGCCACTGGCCCATTCCACCGCCACCCGACAGACGAGATTTGAGCGCCTTGGCAAGCACACGTACGCGGCCCGCTTTCGGGCGAGCGGACCAAATTCAATTGTAGCCCGCGATGTTTATTGAAATACCTACGAGTTGGAGCCGGCTTCGCCGCGCTGTAATAATTTCGGTTTGTTCAAACTAAGAAAGTGCCCTGGTTGAACTTCCACATGAGGCGAGGACCCTGCGGATCCACATGTAAGCTGTATCTTTGATTTCCTCTTTTGAATGTGTCCGTAATCAGTGAAATGTAGGGCCCCGCGAAACTCACCACTCGGAGAGTTTCGTTTCAGAGAGAGATAATGAGAGTTAAACACTTTAGCTAGGTTTGTGTAAACTGCATTTCTTGTATTGAATTGTACTGTAGAAACCTATGTACTGTGTTTGAATTTACAATACATGTCCTATTGATTTAATTTTGTTATTATTCTGCTACGGCAGGAGGATTCTTGACCAGAGTGTATCCCGTTGGATGCCGGAAGGTAGGGAGAAATTCCATAGCTTTGAGCGACTCGCTCCCTGAATAGAGAGTATCATTGTTCCCGCTGAGAGCTAGCCTGGGACATGTTAGGGCCCCCTTGGCCCCGGAGCTGGTGTTGGTTTGAGAAGCCAACATCGGTGACCCTAACATAGTAAACTTTAAAAACAAATTTAACCAATTCCATATTTGTAAAAAGCATTAACTTTGTGGCTCGCCATAATTTACAATAAATACACATATAAATTTGTTGTAGACCACTTTTATATACACATTTAAAAGTGGTCTACAACAAATTTATATGTGTATTTATTGTTAACCAATTCCATTTTAATTTTTAGAAATTTAATTAAATTTAAATTTGATATGTTATTATCGAGTTCTGCAAGTATTTAAGAAAGTATTTTAGTTACAGCTGTTTCGACTTGTAAGGTCATTTTCAAACTGTCAAAAGTGTCATTTTCAAACTGTCAGTTTGAAAATGACCTTACAAGTCGAAACAGCTGTAACTAAAATACTTTCTTAAATACTTGCAGAACTCGATAATAACATATTAACCAATTCCTATCAAACTATTTGAGATTGATGCAGACTTATTATATTACAACAAAACACAATGAAAAAACATATAAAGTTGATTTTTCATGGTATTTTGTTGATTTTTTTTAGCCTCACGCCGAAACACAAGTCTGTATCTCACATCGCACATGCGTAGACTGAATGTTGGCGGCGCTAGCGTCAAGTATAGTCTCTTTTAGGAAGCTACCTAAAGTAAGGAATCAGTGGGAACATTTAAAATGTACATAATTAGCAATTCTGTAAAACCTGGGCTTTTAAAGACCCCCGCGACAGGTCGAGGGTTAAAGAAATAAATCCATACCTTTCTTCTGGTAAAATTGATCAAAATATTTCAAATATTGAAAATCTTTCTTGAACAGAACAATTTCATCCACCTGTCTGGGGTCTTGAACAGAACAATTTCATCCACCTGTCTGGGGTCTAGTTGTTCAAATGTCTTATTGTAATTTAAATTGATGAAATTAGTTGATTAGTCAGAAATCTTCGAAAATTTTAAATTTGAGTTGAGTATGCAGTTATATGTAGGCATGTACCCTCTATCTATCAGAGTAATCTGAGTACTGTACCAAATCAATTATAATGCAAAAAACCTTTGACTTTAAACTAAATGTTGATATTTTCTGGGTGACTTGCCACTGCAGCGCTTTTTGCTGAATTTCAGCACCACCTACAAAACCTGGGTTTGTTCAGCTGTTGAATTTCAGCAAATTATTCCCTAGATGCATTAAAAAAAAATTTGAAATATCAGGGGTAAGCAGAGAGGACGGACCGCCAAACAACTCGATTTTGGCACACACTCCTTGCCTCGTTCACATTCATACATCGTCCCATATATGCTCTTCTATTATTCTGACTCTTGACATGGCCCGACTCAAGTATCTGATTCACTTGGTGGTGCCATGTCTTTCTCGGGCTTCCCCGACTTCTTCTACCATTCACATTTGCGTCATATATTCTCCTTACACTCCTTTTCTCGTTCATTCGCTCCATATATTTATATTATATTACTTATATTATAATTCAACAGATGGCAGTGTACTCTACTTATTTACGAAATATGGTAATTCGAAAATTCGTGTTTTGTAGATTCCTGTAGAATGTTCATCTGTCAAAATGCCTCAGTGTAAAATTCGGCTTTTTATCGTGTTTTATTGGATTTTTCTAACATATTTGTATATCAGTGTAATAATGATTGAATTAGTAATGCATTCAACATGTTTAAACGTGTTTCAATCTTAAACATTAAGTGATATTTAAAAAACAAAAGTTTTGTGGTTATGTTTTTCCTATTTTTTTGCCGATCGGACTGTGTTTGACAATGCAATATTTTCAATAAATAAACCAATAATCAAGTTAATTGGTATTGTGGATTTAAGATAATTGTTGTATCTGTTTGATGTATTGCAGCTATTTTTTGTGAGTCTTTTATGAATTCCATTTTTGTCTATTAAAAGTGTCGCCATTTCTCAACAAAATTTTTGTCAAAATTTTGTTGAGAGGGAACATTAAACAGTTCACAACATATCAAAATTCAGTTTTCTTATAAACCTAAGTAGATTGTGATTATAAATTAGACCATTTAAAAGTAACCTAATAGAAAATATTTAATATGGAGGCAAAATTGAACTTCCTTGGCGAGTTTATAGGGAGAAAATCCTGAGAATAGTTCCATTTTAAATGTTCACGATTTTATAATATTTTTTTAATAAATCTTAGGAATATGTGATAATCAACCAAAGATAGGTGAATTTATTGACTACTAGCTTTTACCCACGGCTTCGCTCGCATAGTATTAGTGGGAAATTACTGGCATAATTATTGTCATAATTGTTATTATTGTTGCTATTTTGTCTAATAGAAAATAATTATTGTTTAATAGAAAAATTCAAAATTTGAGAATGACATTTCGCAAATAAAAATTCTATTTTAGAAAATATTTAAATTTTAGAAATAGAAATTTATTTTAAGTACCTACTCCTTTTATTAGTATTTTATTCATATTTGAATCCAGAGATATTACCGAAAAATTTTAACATAAAAGAATAAAACATATGCACTCAACACACAAAATAAAAAAATGGATTAAAGAACAAAAAAGACAACATTACCAAAAAATTTTAACATAAAAGAATAAAACATATGCACTCAACACAAAAAACCAATATAAAATACGCAACACTCACAAACACACAAATCATAATATATGCCGATTTTCATTTAATTTTATTTTTTTAGTTTGTTAATTTTATTTTAATTTTAAATCTTTATTTTACTTTAAATTTATCTTTATTTTAAATGTTTTTACTGATTATGTATAAATTCTATATTGTAAAATGGGGGCCTCAGCACGGGTACACAACCCAGTGAGGCCAACATTACTGGACTATAATATGAAAAATTGTAAAATAATGTATCAACAATAAAAAAAATAAAAAAAAGAGTAACCTAAAAAAATAAGAAGACAGTCCACTTCAAACGCTATGCTTTATAGCAACGTTATGCTTTTTGTTCGGAGAATAAACATTTTTAGGGATATGTAGATATTAACTACGATGCCAAAAAAGTACTCTTTTTAATCACAACAAAGCACTTTTTTTAATCACAACAAAGCACTCTTTTTAAGCCTAAAATAAAAAAAAAAAAAACATTGTTTCCAAGGTAACAATTTGTTTGACGTTTGCAATAACTCGATTTTGTTAGGGACAGAAAACGTATGATACATAATTTCGTAACGCCACAGCTCATTCATAATGCCAGAGCTTACCAATATATAAAGCCAATAATGTAGCTTTCGATTAGTGAAAGAATTTTTAAATTCCATTCGATATTTATTGCGTGAAAGAGTAAGGACCATCCAACCAACCAACCATCCATACAAACTTTCGCATTTATAATATTAGTAAGATATAGAACTATTATAAGTTTTTATGTCTCCATATTAAAATTCGGAGGTATAGTTTTTTTTAAGGTAGGCGGAAAATATTCAAAACGGTTATCCCAAAACTTAGTATTTGGAGATGTCTGACTAAACAACTGGACGATCAATGTCATCACTGGTCACTCAGCCAAACAACCCAAGGCCAACAACTCACCCCAATTCTAATTGACCAATATCTACTGATTTTTTAATGTTTTACCTCGTGCTGGCCGCTCAATCACCGGTGAGATCGGCAAAAATATATTTTTATAGATTTCTTTTGATGGAGTTTTTACGGGTACTTTTATGATTGTTTTTATTATTGCCTTTAATTATTATTATTAAATATAGCTTTTGCCCCCGGCTTCGCACGCGCCACTCTCCCCCCCCCCCCCCCCCCCCTACCCTACCCCTCCTACCCACCACCCTCCTCTCACCCTCCCCCCAACCCCCTTAACGTAACAATCAAACACGCGCCATAGCAACCTAAACAAATAACAACATTTTCGTCTGGAAAATAAACTTATAATTGTATACAAATTTCATAATGCCAGAGCTCTAAGTTATAGCTTATAGACTATTTTTATGTATGAGCTATATTACTGTAAAGTTTCATTAAAATCCGTTGTATTTATTGCGTGAAAGAGTAACAAACATCCATCCATCTATTTATTCATCCATACATCCATACAAACTTTCGCCTTTATAATATTAGTAGGATGCGATTTTGACCCTTATATAAAAAGAAACTGTATGAAAGACAAGCTCAGAATCACTTGCGCCAACAGTATTGTTGATACCGCCAAAAGTTTCATTCACCTGCCAGCACTAGAATATTTTTAAATGGATTATCTGTAGAATACGAATGTCATATTTTACCGCGAATTGAACTGTCAAAGTCAGTCGATGGTCGGTCACAAAAACTTTAAAAAGTCAATTCATCAAATAAACACAAGCAATGTTGTTTTTATCGATAGTTTATTGTTCAAAGAATGCGTTTCGGTAAATAAAATAAACGATAGTTCAAAATAAATGCACAAAATATTACTTCAAAAGTATTCTATCTGAGATTTCATACGAAATGCTAAGATGTACGGGCATAAAATCCTGGCCATCACCAGGCTAAGTTGAAAAAAAACGCATCACAAAATGTCACCGGAAATGTCATAGGGTGAGGTTTGTCCAGGTCTTGGCGGCAGATGCGTCTGCCCACCTGCTGCATGGCGAGCTGGATCGAAAGAGACTGGTTGAGGGAGGCCTTTTGACCTTTCCGACTTTTGACCTTTGGACTCTCTCGACACATCGCCTTGCACCGCAGTTGGAGGGATGGATTCATACGTCCGTCACTTAAGTACATTTTTTACTCCAAATGTCAGAAATCACAGGTCTAAAGTAAATCAAGTACGTCTCTTACAATACAATTATTCATCATTACATAGTATAAAATGAAGTCGCTCAAAATGTTTGTGCGCTTAGATCTTTTAAACTACGCAATGGATTTTCATGCGGTTTTCACCAATAGATAGAGTGATTTAAGAGGAAGGTTTATTTGTATAATACATGCTTATTAAAGTAGAGAAAAGCCGAGAAATTCAAATATTCATCATTACATAGTATAAAACGAAGTCGCTGAAAATGAAAATGTTTGTGCGCTTAGATATTTTAAACTAGGAAACGGATTTTCATGCGATTTTCACCAATAGATAGAGTGATTCAAGAGGAAGGTTTATATGTATAATACATGCTTATTATAGTAGAGAAAAACCAAGAAATTCAAATATTCAATTCAGGCAGCTGGCAAGCGGTTAGTGTGGATTTTATAAAGGTTGGGTAACGGCGTTGTGTTTCGTTAGCCACAGCAACGTGTTGCCGGGTCTGCTAGTATACTATAAAAGAAAGTCCAAAAAAAGTGCATTCTGATAAAACTCAAAAACGAGTCCCGGTACGATCAAGGGAGTTATATGGTGTGGTAGATCTCTATCCCTCCTCCAGGATGACGGTTCCTGTTTTGACCTAAAGAGCGTGGTTTTGAAGATATAAGGGCTGAAAGTTTCGCCCTCTTGAAATTTCTAGAACAGTCTTTCGGAAGGTTCGATAGATCTCTAGAAAGTTCTGGAAGGAGTGGCGGAGTATGTCGTGGAATGTTGGGGAATAAGGAATGGGGAACATCATTGTGGAACATTCCAGAACACTCTCGAATGTTGTCCTGAGCGAAGCCGGGTAACCCAGCTAGTAATTAGTAAAATGTCACAATTCACCAAAGTAATCTTAGAAATTTTACTTTTACCAACATTTTTCTCAAAAAAAACTAAACACAAAATACATACATAGATATTTTTATATAATTTTTAAATTCTGCTAGGTATATTTCATTACTTTGTATAACATGTCTTTAAACACACGGTGTTTGATGATATTTAGTTAAAAATGCCACATATTTAAATTATTGCGTTTTTTAATATATGAAAATAGCTAGCAAAACCTTAAAAGAATTGATTTTTTTAAGTAAACAATATTCTGCATAAAAAACAAAAATCAAAATGCACTTTATTCGAGTTATGTCTATACAGGGTGTCCAGAAACTCGTAGTACAAGCAGGAAACTGTTAGATCTACTATCTACATCATATATAGAACCCAAAAAAACGTTTTTCCTTTTTTTGGCACCTTAAGGGTTAAAAAACACTTTTGGAAGCGGGTCTACGCTTGAAATCTGAATTTTAAAAATTCCAACTTTGGACTTGATGATTTACTCTAAAACAGTGATTCTTAACGGGGGCACCAGCGTCCCCCTGTGGGCGTTTTGGAGGTCTGGGGGGGCATTTTTTAATTTTTAGCATACTCCCCCTAGGCGCTGCATAAGTTCGAGTGGGCATCGTGTCAATATAGAAAATAAGCACATTCCAAAAAAAAAATTTACTGAGGTTTAATATTCAACGTAATAATAATGTATATACTTCTCATCATTTTTTATTTGTGGTAGGAAATCCATTACGTAAATGGACTTCCTACTAAAATGTGTACTTTTTGTTTTCATTTCAGGGGGGGGGGGGGGCTGGATAATTTTAGTGTGGTAAAGGGGGCGATTCTTTCAATAGGGGTAAGAAACACTGCTCTAAAATGAAAGATCAAATCAAAAAAGTAATATCACAAAATCGACCCTGAATGTGATGTCGATTCACCAATTTTCGTCTTGTTCTATAAGTTCCCAGACACCATGTACAAAATAGAGTTTTTAACAATAAAATAATATTTTTTAATGGTTTATCACCACTTATCAAGTAAATTAATCCATTTTGAATATTTTTATAGATACATGTCCTTTCATCTGGATTCCTAGAAAGAAAGAAACAAAGAAAAAATTAGTTTTGACATCGAAATATTGTTTATGAATAGTTTAGTCATATTTAGTGACAGGACCTGAATAGTCAAGTGTCATGGCGTGGTCAGTAAGTAAAGGGCTGTTTAACCTTCCGCCCATCGCGCCTTTTTTAACGCGAGGTGCCGTGCGGGGTCGCTTAGGACCCCAAAAATAAATATAATTAAATTGTTGTTATATCTTACATTTTATGTGTTATTTTAACTGATTATAGTCAGGTGATAATGACTGCATTGAAATAAAAAGAAATATTGAAAATTAGATATTTATTTTTAAAGCATAAGTTTAAAAATCAACAAGGAACATTTTTTTATAATTTTGAATCATACTTTTTTAATAGTAAACTCTATCAAACTTAAAAATATTTGAGATCGATACACACTTATTATTATTACAACAAAAAAATCAACAACAACAACAACTTGATTTTTCATGGTTTGTTGTTGATTTTTTTGAGCCTCATGCCGAAACACAAGTCTGTAACTCACATCGCACATGCGCAGACTGAATGTTGGCGGCGCTAGCGTCAAGTATAGTCCCTTTTAGGAAGCTACCTAAAGTAAGGAATCAGTGGGAACATTTAAAATGTACATAATTAGCATTTCTGTAAAACCTGGGCTTTTAAAGACCCCATGCGAAGGGTCGAGGGGTAATGATAGTGTGTCGGCATCAATGGTTTTACAGTTAGTGACTTTATTTAGAAAGCTAACAATATTAATAATGTAGAAGCAAAAATTGCTAATGACTATTTATATTTTAATTAAATATTTATATTGAGGGATCAGTAGGATTTATCGGACCAGTTAGGATTTCATCAGAGCCGAACCCTCTGATATGAAAATATCTGGAGTCGGTGAAATATTTTCCCATTATGTTTCTGGTGGATTGACGTATTGTTCTTGTATTTATTATACTTATATAGTGCACTTACATTGCGTTAATTTACTAGATATTGATTTGTGGAAAAGTGTGTGGAAGGGTTTAGTCTTTCATTTGGGAAAGATTCAACCCGGACATAAAATCTGGAGCACCGTATTAAAATTTGTTTGCTTTTGGTAATAGCTCATATAGGTCTCACAGAAATCATTGTATCTCCTTTACTATCACGATGAGAAATATGATCTAAACGGTGTTAGAAAAAGAAAACACCACACTTCATATTCAAATCTAAAAGTTAACATTTTAAAACTTAAAATAAGGTCTCCAAGGCGCTGCGGTCACAAGGAACGATTTTACGCGCAAACCTGCAACACTGGCGTGTAGCCTGGATTCCCCTTTTCAAATCCCCACCACATTTCACCCTCTGTGACGCTTAGTCTCGGCGTGGCTTCCACTCGCCGCACCCGCCAGGTGTGAGTTACGCTCTGTAATTCGTTTTTTAACTTTGCTTTGGAAAATCCGAATGATGCCACTGGGATTGTTCCTTTGTCTCTGGGGTCTTGTAGTGTATCCGGATCTCGTCCCCAGTCACAATTGAGTTCAAGAATTCTTCGCCATCGATGTGTAGCACTCAAGGAATCTGCGGGCTGCTTCAACCCGTTGTTCCTTCTGATCTTCAGTGAGCATTTTGGGACCTACCTCGGGCAGACTTTGTGGTCTCCCAAATTTTTTGTCAAAATATTGTCGATAGTGGTCTTACTTGACATCAGGGATCATATCACAGAGCTCCCGAACCATCACCCGTCGATTTGCAATCATTGTTTTTTCCACTTTGGCAATTTTTTCATCTGAAACCGTCCAGAACGCTTTTAAATTCTCTGAACCATTTGCGCACATTTTCGCACTCATACACTGTTCTGTACACTTCAAGCGGAAGCTTAATCGCGAATGGCTGCCACGCCGAGACTAAGTATCGCAGAGAGTGCAGCGTTGTGGAGATTTGGCGTAGGGAACCAGTTTTCCCGAATCTCGCGTAAAATTGTTCCTCGCGACCGCAGCACCTTGGAGACCTTATTTTACGGACAGCCCTCGTAGGTTTTGCACTAAAAATTTTGTCTTTTTCTAGTGATTAAATTTGAAAGCCTATTAAAAAAATCTTTTACACAGTTTTTAGTTTTCGGATACATTCAGAAATACTCCGTTTATTTGGGTTTTATTGCAAAGCGGAAATACTCCGACCTTCTGACAAAATGTGTTCGAGGCCGGAGAGGTTAAGCATTGTATATTATTTAAAGAAATAAATACCTGATAATCTTTCACCATGAGACATCTTTGGTAGGGGGGGACAAATCTTATCTTCACGCTTGAAAAATCCAAATCCTGAAAGAAGAATTAATAATGTATTAAACTGTTATATTTTGCCTATGTTAGAAGTAAACTTGAATACAATTCTCCCGTGTGGAACCCACATTATAGTACACATGTGCAAGCTGTTGAAAGAATACAAAACAAATTCTTAAGTTTTATACATTTTAAAATGTGCATATATATACAGGGTGTCCGGGGGTAAAGTGCATTAACTTCGGGAGGTGATTCTACATGATAGTAGGAGTAAAAAAGATAAATAACTTTTTTCGAAATTCCAACATTTTTTTTACCATACAAAAAGACGTACCTACTAAAAATCCTTAGTGTGAGGTACGATCTTACTTGCTGAGCGCCCGCCATGCACTATTGTGGCAACATAGCATGTTTGTGACTGGCCCATATCGTAACAGCGGAAAATAATAAAGCTAGCGGCACACGCCGGTCTATTTTTATCTTTTTACCACAAAACAAGTCCTAAAAGTTGGAATTTCGAAAAAAGTTATTTATCTTTTTTACTTATAATATCGTGTAGAATCACCTCCCGAAGTTAATGCACTTTACCCCTGGACACCCTGTATATATTATACCCGTCTCAGAACAGACATCGTCTAGTGAGGCGGGTTACTTACTTGTTTGGTACAATGCTGATTATCCTTGTACCTTTAAATGTATATAACATTGTTGTTGTTATCCTTATTCTTCTTTTTATATTAAACTACTTATGTTAAAATGCGCCTGCTCTCAACACAGGAATTCCTAGTGAGACAGGCACAGTACAATCACCTATGTAACTTGATAAATAAAGATTATAAAAAATAAAAAATGTTACTGTTACTTAATGTTACGCCGGCAATTAAAATAAAAAATACATCATATATATATACAAGTATTTGATTCACTATCGACTCTAGATCATGCCATGTCTTCCTCATGTGACCCCGACTTCTTCTGCCATTCACTTACAGGGTCATATATTCTGCAGGCATTCCTTTCCCCCACATGTTCAAACCACATTCAAAACTATGTATTTTAAAAAAATGTTGTAGGTACAGGCCGTCCATGTTCTACCGGTGTTACAATGGAAGATGCTCCGAGGAACTCGTGTCATTGATCCCTTCGGCACCGGTGGATAGTCGGGAAACACGCCAAACGCACACCCATCAGATGTACACGGTTGACATTTGTCACATGAAAACGACTCGTTCTCGAGTTCAACAGCTCGGCTGTGGATTTATTTGCCGGCGTCTTTATTTCCTCCCCCCTACAATATGGGTCTCCTCAAGACCATAGGAGAAAAAGATATGAGGGGTGGGAAGGAATCTGGAGGTCAATGTGTTCAAGAGTGATGGACGTATGAATCCATCCCTTCCACTGCGGTGTGAGGCGATAGGTCAAAAGAGTCTGACTGGAGAAGTCCGAGGTCGAAAGGTCTCCCTCAACCAGCCTCTCCCGATCCGGCCCGCCATGTAATAGGCAGGCAAAAACAACCGCCGCAAAGACCTAGACAAACTTCACCCCACAAACCTGAGTACCCATGCTAAGTTACCAAACGTAGCGAAACACTTGGGGTGACCTATGGCAGGGGTGTTAATTATCCAATGAATAGTTTCCAGGGTGGCGGTACACATATCCGCCTCCCAAATTATCATCATATATGTAAAATAAAAATGTTTATTACCTTGGGAGCCACGGGCAAAGCTTCTAGTGACCATGGTTTTCTGTTATGTGTCTTTTTCTGTCTTTTAATGACCCCACCTCCGTTCATATACACGGGCAGACCTTCCCTGAAAATATTTTTAAAAAAACATGTAATTTCACCATTAGTAAAAAGCTCAGAAAAAAAAACTTCTTAACCCTTTGAGCATGTTTGGGAGATATTTCTCGCAGGCTTCAAAACGCTCTCAAGAGTCTTTTCGGGAGATATTTCTCTCAGCCTGACACAGACACGTAAAATTCATGCTATCTCATTTTGTATTACGGCGAGATACAGCGAAACCCTGTTAAGAAGTTTTTCAAGGGACCGGAAAAAAAGCTTAGGAGGAAAAACCTTATAAGTGGGTTAAATTTTGGACCATTCAGTCTTCAAGGAACCGAAAAAAACAAACTTCTTAACCACTCCGATCTATGGCGAATTTGCACTTTTTACAACTTAAACGAAATGTCAGATTTACGAAAACGATTAATGAAACATTTCTGAACGTAGTCGAATACTAAAAACTTTTTTTGAAAGGTTATGAAATAAGCTTTCAAATTGTTATATTACAAACTAGCTGTTTCCCGGCATGCGTTGCAATGCCATATTCAAAATAAAATGTTACTCCTTGCATGTCCTTTCCCATGCGTTCCCCTCCAGCGTTCCACTTCCACCTTCCCCGCCACCGCTCTCCCGCTCCCCCGTCCCGCCAACCCCCCTGCCACTTCATTTCTTGACTCCTCTCTTGCCCGGCCCGTAGCCGAAACTTTTTTCTAATACTAACATTTTTAAACTCGTGATATCTTTCTAATTAAATATCCGAATTGAAAAATTCAAAAAGTTAAATAAAGGTTTTGAAGCTGTCTTGAATATGAAGTAATTTATTTTGATAAGGATTAAAACCAAGATAAAAATAAAGAGCCTTTTCAAGCGGCGACATTTTAATTATTTTTTTAAAATAAAAGAATACTTATTGTGGCATAACCATAATAGTTAGACATATGCTGTTGTGACCTTTTTTGTAAATAATGATGTGTTCTACAAAGTCGTGGTACATTATTTTATTCTATCATAAATATTTTTCGCAGCGCACGCGATGTAAAGAATATTATACATTTTTTTACACCTTGGGTTACATTATTGAAGTTTTAGTAAGGATGCCTATTTTTTTGAAAATATAATATAGCCTATGTTACCCAGGGATAGTGTAGCTTCCCAACAGTGAAAGAATTTTTCAAATCGGTTCAGTAGTTTCGGAGCCTATTCAATGCAAACAAACAAACAAATCTTACCTCTTTATATAGTGTAGTAGAAGTAGATAGTAGATAAATATTAAAATTTGTAAATATTAAAAAGAATGCAAACATAAAAAAATTGTTAAAATGACTCATGTAATGTTTTTATATGATAACGGTACTAAAATCACGGATTATGTAAAAAATAATACTTATTCTATTGTATAAATGTATAATAAACAATTTAGTCACCTCACTTTTTTATCATTGCATTCAAGAATATTTAATAAACATTAATAATGTCTAGCGGCCCGTAGGCAATTTCACGCGTAAAATATGTATCAACCGTGCATCTGACAGAATAGGTCTTTTTATGTATTTCTATGAACAACTTGAATAGTGATGGGTAGCTTGATTTATTATTAAGCTTCTACTTATTGTTTTAGGGATGTCACTAGAACAATAACGGAGTTATAACGATTTCTGTGGAAACATACGCGTTGACGTGAAAACACGCTTATTGTACTTGACTACTATTGTCATATTAACGTGTATATCTGCATACGTTGCTGAGTGGTTAAACTCCTGTTAATTAAAAAACAGTGTATTTTTTCTAAACAAAGTGCAAATTCTCTGACTTATGTCTTCATTCTGTGATGTAGATTATATTGTAATGTGTATGACTTTGTTACTATTTTACATGTACTATGCATAAATAATAATAATAATATCTTTATTTGGAAAACAAACAGCTTTACAAAGATACATAAAAACGAAAGAGTGCTAAAATAAAACAGTAAACCTAAAAACATGTTTTGCTTGATAATTTTTTTTTTTTTTTTTTTTAGTATATAGACAAGAAAAACTAAGAAAAAAAAATAGTTAAGAGAAGTTAAAATAAAACAAAGAAAAAAATAGTTAGGAGAAGCTAAATACTTAAATAAGGATGATATGTATGTAATTAGGGAATATGTAAATATATTGCAAATTAGGAAAAGAAATCTGATTAATAATATAATAAATATAAATATGGATGTTAAGGGGTGTGTTGTGATGCATTACATTTATCTAATAGTGTTGCTTTGAATTTGTTGAAAGTTATATTGAAGATGTCTATATATATGAGGTGTGTGTTATGATAATGGCAGGCTCGATGTATGAATTCATTTTGTAAGTAGTTGGTATTGGAGCAGCTGTTATAAAAAAGGGATACGTTTCTACTATTACGACCAGGAACTCTAATATCTATTTTTTGTAAGAGATACAGGGAAGATAAAGTATTATTTAGGATTTTGTATAATAACAATTGATCAGAAATAATTCTTCTACAATTTAATTTCGGGATTTTAAAGAATTGACGTATATCTTCATTTGATTGGAATGCCTAAAACGACCGAAAATTTATGTAGGAGAGAAATTTTTCCTGAACATGTTATATATCTTGGATTCCAAATTTGTGAGGCGTGTTCTAGGTGCGGACGAACATAGGTATAATATAGCAAAATAAATGTATCGATAATAATGATATATTTTACCTGATTTCCTCCGGTTTGTCATGGACGAACTTGAGAATGGAAGGTGTTGGTGGAGGTATTGACACATCGCCGACTGTAGATTGTCGTTCCGCTGGTGTTGCAGCCACCGTATCTCTGGCCTGCAAAGTCCAATATATTCAATTTTTTGAAGAAAACTTCTTCTGAAAGGTTTTCACTTTGTGACGGCATTATTTATATTATTAAAAAGATAAATAACTTAACTGAAATAAAACAATAACTTTGTAACCACGATTTTAATGATTTAATTTTTTCAATACCTACCGGTTTCGCATAACACAAAAAAATAGAAATAACTTAGTTTACATCACTTTATTTACAAATCCAAAATCTGCATGTTTCGTAAATAATGTTCACATCATCAGGAGAAAACGATAAGAATTAAATAAGAAAAAATGTTAATAACAAAGCAGATTTTTTAAAAATATTAACCCAACACAGGAGGCCCTGAGGAAAACAATTTCTCTCAAAGCCTATGTCATTTGAGATGCTGTGTGGAGGGTCTTTTTGAGGAGAGGAAAGAATGACCACTGGTCTTGAAGAGAACCCGTGTTGTCGGAAGGAGTTAAGTTAAGAGGACGGCAAATCGTTCCACAGCCGAGCTGTTGAACATAAGAACGAGTCGAATAAGCGACCCATTCTCATGTGACAAATGTCAACCGTGGACATAAAGCGTTTGGCATGTTTTCCGACTATGCACCGGTGCCGAAGGGATCAATGACGCTAGTTCCTCCGAGCATCTTCCGTTGAAATAACGAGGAATAGAACAAGGAAAGCATTCCCACCCCGACGCCTGTGCTCTAAAGATTGCCATCCGTTTGTTAACCCGTTTAATCACAGGAGACCATATTTGTCCCAACGCACATATAACGTCCCGGTCTCATATAAAACGCTGTAACTCCCTTACTATCATAGTGAGAAATTCTAAACAGTGTTAGAAAGGGAAAATGCCACGCTTTATATTTCAAACTAAAAAATTGACACCAAAAAAGTAAATTTACACTTTTATATATATACAAAGTTTTGAAACGCATATTGAAAAAAAAAATTTGAAACTTTGGGAATTTTTTACAAATTATTTTTACACAGAGCGACAAAAAGTTAGGTTACAACAATTTGTGTTTGTTATACATTTGTCTAATAAAATATGTATATGTTTTTATTTGAAAAAAATGCCAAATTTTTGAAGGGTTAAGTTTGGTGAATCTATCAAACGGACCGCCTGTTTCTGCAGAGTCAAGGGTTTTTCAGGTATTTTGGGGCTCCAGACCAAAGGTGGCTGTCAAATTCAACAGTAGGGCGCGCTTGCGATCTGTACAGGGTTAGCAGTTGTGTACTATTAAAGTATCTGCGGGGCCTGTACAGTACGCTCAGTTTTTGAGAGACTAACTTTACTCTAGCTTCGATGGAGCCCCCATGGGCTGGTCACTTAGGGTTACAAATTTAACAATATTATCCTACTAATATTATAAAGGCGAAAGTTTATATGGATGGATGTATGGATGAATGAATGGATGGATGTATGGATGTTTGTTACTCTTTCACACAATAAATACTGAACGGATTTTAATGAAACTTTAGAGTAATATAGCTCATACATCAAAATAGTCTATAAGCTATAACTTAGAGCTCTGGCATTATGAAGTTTTTATACAATTATAAGTTTATTGTCCAGACGAAAATGTTGTTATTTGTTTAGGTTGCTATGGCGCGTGTTTGATTGTTACGTTAAGGGGGTTGGGGGGAGGGTGAGAGGAGGGTGGTGGGGAGGAGGGGTAGGGTAGGGGGGGAGGAGAGGGGGAGTGGCGCGTGCGAAGCCGGGGGCAAAAGCTATATTTAATAATAATAATTTAAGGCAATAATAAAAACAATCATAAAAGTACCCGTAAAAACTCCATCAAAAGAAATCTTTAAAAACTTTAATGTGTTCAGCATTATTAAATTATACTCAAAAAATGCACTACTCAAATTTAAAGAAAAATATGTATGTGGACCAACACACCTACACTACAAGGTCGAAATCCTCAAAACTACTTAAAATCCCGCAATTAAATACATCTTTTGGCCAGAAAAACCATAATTTCCATGCTACAAAATTATATAATGCCCTTCCAATTGAAACTAAGAACACCATGGAGATACAAAAGTTTAAAAAAGACATCAAATTATGGTTAAGTAAACAGGACGATGAGGAAATCATTAAAATTATAAAGTAACCACAATGCAACCTGCAGGCAACAAACCAATACTTTTATTTTATTTATTGTTTATTTTGTGATAGTCAAGAAACTAGAAGATGGGGAAATAAAGATCAGCACCCATTCAGCAACATACAGTCCGCCTCGGAACAGGAATACCTAGTGAGGAGGACTGTAAACAAACCACATAACTTGGTATTTTTACTTATTGTGTAATTTTGCTTTATTTTATATTGTCATTAAATAAAAAAGATTATTTTTAATAGAAAACACTCTGAAGGTAACCGTCCATTCTTTGCTTCAAAGCCCTCTGAGTCATTGGAGTTTTTGTGATATGATAAATAAGCAACAATTTTTTATAAAAATAACTAATTTAAAAATATATAGAAATATAGACATAACTTACAATAGTCTGAACAGACGTCCTTACTAGACTAGACTCTAGCAGTTCTGTCACTCTGGCCATCATCATAACGGTTAGTACCTAAGACGCAAATCGTCACTTCATTTGGATAGGGTTCTGTCTGACATTTTTTTCAAAAATCGAACAGTATTAATAGCTTATCGTCTGCGTGTGGCTGAATTCCAGAACCCGACTTCCATTGCATGTCCGAAGTCACCCCTTATACGCTGTGCCACAAATAACATCTGTGTACGTGGAGTTTCACACAAAGCTACCATTGTAATTCGATTTGTAATTCAAGAATTCTTTAGAGATGGCGCTACTTCCGTCGACAATTCTCAAATGATTAATTCCCATCTAGGTATAAGAGCTACGGATTTTAATTCTTCAAGTATCCTTCTGGATTTAGAAAGATTGTCTGCAATGACGAAGTTGTTATAAATTATATAATTTACATATAACGTCATTGCGTGTCTCGATTATTTTGTCTCGGTGAGTCACCGACGGTGTCTAGCTGTCGCCTGTCAATGGTCACTTGATCACACTAGATGAGTAGATCCGACAAACTGGCTATTTTGGAAACCAATTCCTATCGGATTTATAAGATTGTCACAAACACTCAAACCGGGCGAAGCCGAACCAAAAGCCGCCCACAGCAAAAACCTGCGGAGCGGGTTTTTAACTGCTAGTTACCTTTGAATGCCAAAGTATTTCTTTCGCTCATTTCCATTCCCAAAATAATTTTCAGAACCATCTGTGTTGTATTTTCGTAGATACATATTATGTATGACAAAGTTCTAACTAACTTAACTAACCATCACGCCGTTTCCCGCAGGGATAGGCAGAGAGGACGGACCACCAAACAACTCGGTCTTGGCACACTCTTTGCCTCACTCACATTCATACATCGTCTCATATATTCCTCGGACGTCACCGACTTCTTCTACCATTCGCATTTGCGTCGTATATTCTTCTTACACTACTTTCCAAGAGGAGGACGAAACGTGAACAATGACAAAGTTCTAACATCCAGTATTTTCAATAATAATTCATTTTACAAGGTTTTATCATCACTTACACTCTCTACTTTGTTTTTATCTGACAGTTGATCTTAAATACGAGGCGCATTATGTTTCTGAGGTTTCTAAGTTTCCAAAAGCGAATTTTCGTAATCTATTTAACAATTTTAATTCAAGTATTTTAATTGATCATGTTTTAATGGAAAATATTTAAATAGGACGTGGCCCTAGCTAGGAATTGCATTGTGAAAATGTAATTAGAACCTTGTGCAATGAATTATTATGCATTAACTGGTTGCACAAGGTTCTGTGGCGACCAGAACGGTCGCCCCCTTTATTAAAAATCATTGCGCCGCCACTGGAAGACCACCGCTGGTATTCAACCTACCTACAGCTATGGGTTCGCGCCGCGCAATATCGGGAAGCATATCGAAAGGCCTCGACTCGACAGCCGACGCATCGTTATGGCCGCGGAAGGTTCGAGAGCCTTCTCCCTTTTGCGCGGGCACGCAACAATATTACTTGGCGCTACGGGAAGCTACTCTACCGGTCGGCTATATAAGCGCAGCGACTCAGCGCTCACCCAGTCAGTTCCAGTCCACGCTAGTAACAGTTCACCAACACACACAGAAAACAGTGCACAGTGATAAGGTTCCAGTGCGGTAACCGGTAACAGACTCGATCCTCGGCGACTCAAATCCGGATCCTGTGCCGGTGCATAACAACCTTCGAGGACGCACCATCTCGCAGCTAACATGGTCCATCGCACCATCAGCTCAAGAGACTCAATTTCCCGCAGACGCAGCGGGCCTTCTTGTCACGGGTGCAGCAACTTCTCTGGCTTACCGAAGCCCATCGCGCTTCGCTGCCACTGAGACCTCAATTCTCCTCACAAGGTTCACCGCTGCCCATCTCCGCGACTCAAAGCGTCGAGCATCCATCCTGGACGACTAGGTCTTCTCCACCACCACGGTGCGGAACTACATGCTGGCGACATGCAGACCCGTGGTCTGCTTCACCACTGCATCATCGGCCTACATCACTCATCACTTACGTGCATCATCAACATCGCTCCTGTCTGCACACTGTTACGCAACTCCTAATTTACCATCGCTACGTAGCAGCAATAAACGACTGACTCACCACATCGACTTGACGTCTTTTATTTCGTCCCCCGTCTCTGCCGATCCGCAGTCTGCTCCCTCAGTTCTATTTGCATGTTTAGGTATGTTCTAAAATGGTAAGTATACGTCCTATTTAAATACTTTCCTTTAAAATATGTTCAATTAAATTACTTAACACAAGATTCAACCTCAAACTCAGAAATTGGTAAATAGATTAGGAGAAATCGTCTTTGCAAACGTTGACACCTCATCAGACATATCTCAGAACAAAGTGAAGTGAAGTTAGAACCCTATCCAAATGAAGTGAAGAAATGGCGATAGGTGGTACTCTTCTGAAAATTAATTCAGCTGCCATCTGTTGGAATATGGCAGAAGTTTATAATACAAACTAACCTATCGACATCTATTGAAAGAAGATGAAATTACATAGATAAATCAATGCACACCACTAATCAAATAAAATTTACTTGGAACCTTGCTGGTCGAGAGCCTTAACCCTCGATCGAGGAGGCCGTCACATAGAGGAGAAACTCACCCGTCTTATCATTTGATGCAGGGCCAACAGATGTCTCTTTAACAGCGGTGGTACGGGGTTACAGCAAGCAAGCAGTCCTTGCATTTCTCTGGGAAGAGATTCGGCTATCTGCAGCAACATGTGGTTCGGAAGAACATAACTGAAAGAATAAATAATATTTAATATTTACTTATTTATGTAATACATGAATTATCGAAAGTACATACAGTTTTTTTAATGATATTTCACCCTCCATGCTAGGGATGACCGATGAAGTTAACAGTTTTCGGATATACATGGAGTTAATGTAAAAAAAAAAAAAAAACGTGACATTTCGCTCTACGTCGAAGTGTTATTATCGTAACATAAAGTATAAATCATATTGTTTTATATCGTATACTTTGTTTAAACTCCCTACGTGAATCGTGACATGACTCAGATTTCTATCCAATATCGCACGCTTTTGTGACTGTCGCCGAATAACAACCAGCCAGAAGAGCCCACAGTGAGTACCATTTTGTGAATACTGTATCTTATTAGGTAGTCGGGCATAACTATCGAAATCCATAAGCGTTTATAGCAAGAGTGGCCGCAAGGTCATTCAAACCCACGTAAGGTAGTGCCATCAACGGGCTAACCTAACAGATAGAGACGTGAAAAAGTTATCACAAGTGATATTTCCTCCTTTTTTTTAGGTATGGCTGCATCAATTTTTTCACTACGTAATCCCCAAGACGTTCGTCTTTTTTTTTTACTTTTTTTTTTTATTAGTATCTATAGCAAAATTTGTACATAATGTATTTATAAATTATATTATATTAAGATATTATAAGGTACATTATTTTTTTTTAGTTATTATAAAGTACTTTTTTTTTTTTCTTTTTTTTCACAGTCTCCTCACTAGGTTTTCCTGTTCTGAGGCGGCCTGTAGTTTTTCCACATTTGTATTTAGTATCCAGTTGTCTTTATATGGACTTCAGTATGTTTGATAGTTCATTTTCACTTTGTTCTCTCAACCATATTTTTACTTTTGTTTTAAATTTATTTATTTCTGTTATATTTTTTGTTTGAGTTGGTAGAGCGTTGTATAGTTTTGTCGCATTGAATTTCATATTTCTTTGTCCAAAAGATGTTTTCAAACTGGCTGTAGCTAGAATATTTTGGTTTATTGCCCTGGTTGTGTATCTATGTTGGATAGTGGAGTATTCTGATATGTTTTTTTAAATTTTAAATAAAATATTTTTTGCATAAAGTTTTTGTATGTTGTAGACTTGAATGCTTTGAAACAATTCTTCTGTCGGAGTTCTAACCGGTAATTTAAAAATTGTCTTTAGTACTCCTTTTTTTGGGCTTATTGAGTCGGTCCATGTGAGTGCTCAAGGCAGATCCCCATCCAGTTATACCATACTCTATTTGTGATTGACATAAAGCGTAGTACACTTTCTTAATGTCGTTTATGTTGAGGATGTTACGGATGGCTCTAAAGAAGTAAATGTACCTGGTGAGTGATTACTTCAATGTGTGCGTTCCATCGGAGATTATCATCCAAGATATTTGATACTTTTGACCAGACGTCGTCCTTGACTACGTACGGAAATGCGTTAACTATATATTCAGAGCCTTATCTACAGCCAACCAGAACTTAGAGTCTGTCAAATAAGAGTAGAAAATAAATAAAATGGAACTAAGTAATTTTTAGGCTGGCAACATCAACTCATCTGTCAAATATTCTTTAAAAGTGCAATGATACTGAAAATTCAAAACGCTGTATACGCATTTAAAAACATTTTTTTGTTCTTAAAAAAAAATTAAATCGAATAAGCACTATTGTGAAGGTACCTACTAAATGACATAAATTTGATTAAATTCTGTTTCACAAAGTGATTGGCTTTCATTTAATTTAACATGGATTTGAATTTAACAGTAGGTGGAAAGGAAGAATCATTAATGGTGAGTTTAGTTACACTACTTTTAGATATGAATGAGTTAAATATATTCAGATATAAAATTAGAGGCATGATCTAAAGCCCGGGCAACGCTAGGTACTTAGGCTAGTATTAAATAAATGCGAGCAATTTCTAAAGTGTGCTTTATATTTTATTACAATATCGTTTTTTTTTATTTTTTATTTTTTTTATTTATTTATTTTATACACTTTACAAATACAAGACAAAAAGTCCCGATAAACTACTTTTTAGCAGTTTGTCTAACGGGTTCTTTACGTTAAAGATCTTATAATAGTGATTTAATAGTTACATTTTTACAATTATATAAAATAAAATTGAATTTTTTACAGAAATATAGATAAAAATAAATTTTTGAAAATATAAATACAGTGAAACCCTCTTAAGAAGTTTTCCAAGGGACCGGAAAAAATAAACTTCTTAACCAGGAAAACCTTATATGTGGGAAAAATTGAGCCAATTTTGGGCCGAGGGACCGAAAAATCCAAACTTCTTAAGCCACGAAACGTCTTAAGAGAGAACTTCTTAAGAGGGTTTCACTGTAACATTTTTAAAGTCTTTAGAATAATGTCATTGTAAGCTAATACAAATTAATTCTTTCCATAAGCCAAGTCTTCAGTAAATTCATCAATTGTTTGTTTTGGGCACAGTTTTTAATTTCAGCAGGTAACATATTTAAACAACTGGGAATCATGTAATTTAACGTTCTTTGTCCATATTTATTTGTATGCTTAGGTACAATTAGCCCTTCATTAAAGTTAAAACGAGTATTATGGTTGTGTTCCAGCCTGTTAATATATAAAGGATTATTTATGTGCTGAAATATAATTTTGTACCACAGAATTGCTCTCACTGAAAGAACTTTGAGACTCTGATAAAAGTATGGAATATTATGCCTTTCTTTGTATAAATTTTTTTCAGCCAATAATTTAACCAATGAATTTTGCACTGATTGAACATGGTCTATATTTGTTTTACAGGAAAATCCCCAAGCTGTTATTCCATACCTTATAACAGATTCAGCTAGAGATAAATAAATTATTCGAAGTGTGCAGATAGGAACAAAAAATTTTAGTTTATACAATCTGCTTACAATTGATCTTAGTCGTGCACAAACTTTGTTTATTTGTATATCCCACTTGAAAAAGCAATCAATAATAACACCTAAATAAACATATTCTTTAACTAGTTCCATATTTTCACATGTACACGTTGCAGGAATACCATTGT
Organism: Limnephilus lunatus; assembly: GCA_917563855.2. Lineage (NCBI taxonomy): Eukaryota > Metazoa > Arthropoda > Insecta > Trichoptera > Limnephilidae > Limnephilus > Limnephilus lunatus. Next base: position 109,261,998 of record OU830592.1, read on the forward strand.
GTAAGCAATCTGATGTATGTGTCTTTATTTCAGGTGTAATATATACCTTAACATTAGGGGATCTTATATGTAACAATTTAGTTTTTTTGGCATTTATGACTAAGCCAGAGTCATGAGACCACTTTAAGAGTTCAATGTAGTCTTTTTGTAAAAGATCTATACAAGTTTGCAAATCACTGCTAGAAATCACTAAAGCAGTATCATCCGCGTATACAAAGTACTTTACATGTCTAAAAATTAATTTAATAAAAGATACATATATAAACGGACCTGGACATCGCCAGATGGTAGACACCATAACCAAATTGACCACGTCCTGATAGAAAGAAGGGGGGCAACGAGCATAACAAATGTAAGGACTTATAGGGGCGCCAACTGTGATTCAGACCACTACATGGTGGTAGCCACCTATAGGAGCCGAATTGCAAACAACAGGACACGGAAACCACCAACTATTCCAAAAATCAATACGGAGGCTCTAAAAACACCAGAAGGCAAAGAGCACTACCACAACTCCCTTGTAAATAGCTTACCAGGTCAGATCACTGAGCAGAACTCCCAGGAATCACTCGAATAAGACTGGAATGATATAAAAGAAGCAATTGTAAGAGCAGTGGAATCAAGTGTCGGAAACATGCCCAAACAGCCCATGAACCCTTGGTTTGATGAAGAGTGTGAAAGAAAGATAGCTGAAAAGAATACACTCAGAAAGATGTACTTGGAAAGGTCAACAAGAAACAAAAGAATGGCGTACGAACAAGCGAGAAAAGAAACTAATAAGCTGATAAGGGGAAAGAAAAGAAAATTCTTGAATGATATACTGCTTAAAATGGAACAGGACTTTGTTGATAATAATACTAGAGAGGCATATATGGGAGTAAACTTCTTCAAGAAGGGTTTCAAACCGAATACAACACTATGTAAAGACGTTGATGGTTCAATTATATCTGATAAGGAACGAATTAAAACAGTATGGAAAAACTACTTCTATAAACTTCTTAACCCTAATAGCGACCTGAGAAGCCACCCTACTAACATCCCCACTGAATCAAGTAATGAAGAATCAGCGAACCCACCAACAATGTCAGAAATAAATGCTGCACTAAAGAGACTTAAAAACAACAAATCACCTGGGAAAGACAACCTGCCGGCAGAGTTGTTCAAATATGGAAATGAGCACCTGAAAAATCTGCTACTTAGTTTAATAACAAAAATATGGAAATTGGAAAAAATCCCAGAGGAATGGCAAATAAGCATAATATGCCCAATTCACAAAAAAGGTGACAAATTAAAATGCGAAAATCATAGAGGCATTTCACTTCTATGCACAGCATATAAAATCTACACCATGATACTGAAACAAAGAATTGATAAGTATGCAGAAAACCTGCTGGGAGAGTATCAAGCAGGCTTCCGCACAGGTAGATCCACAACAGACCAATTGTTCACCGTCAGACAGATCTTGGCAAAGTGCTGGGAGTTTGATATAGATGTACATCAACTATTCATAGATTTCAAGCAAGCATATGATAGCATAGATCGGGAGTGTCTATATGACATACTACTTCAATTCCAGATCCCACCTAAATTGGTTAGGCTCATCAAGGCCACAATGTCAGACTCAAGATGTCAGGTCAAAATAGACGGAGAACTGTCGGAAGAATTCACGGTATCGCAGGGACTAAAACAGGGGGATGGTCTGGCTCCCACTCTCTTCAACATTGTGCTCGAATATGTAATAAGAAAAACGCTAATAGACACTGGCTCCAATATTTGTTTCAAGAGCAGTCAAGTTGTCGGATATGCGGATGACATCAACATTATCGGAAGATCAATCTCAGCCATTAAGGAGGTCTTCGACCCTTTAGAAACAGCGGCACGAGAAGTAGGACTGCGGGTTAATGTTGATAAAACGAAAATGATGGTACAGAGCAGGAACCCTTCACACAGAAGAAGAAGTAGTGCACAATTTAAAGACAACTACTCATACGAAGTGGTCGATCAATTCACCTACCTGGGCTCCAGTCTAACAGAGAACAATGAGGACCCAGCAGAAATCAGAAGGAGAATCACAGCAGCCAACAAAACATACTTTTCTTTGCTGCCAGTGTTTAAGTCACGTAGTGTCCACAGAAAAACCAAAATAACCATATATAAGACCATTGTGAGAACGGTATTGGCATATGGATGTGAGGCGCTGACACTGACGGCAAAGATGGCTGAAATGCTGGATACTTTTGAAAGAAAAGTGCTGAGAAGAATATGTGGACCCGTGAAAGAGGGCGAACAGTGGCGCATCCGGCACAATACAGAATTGTATGACATATATAAGGCCCCTAGCATCTCAGCACATATGAGACTCCTTAGGCTGAGATGGGCTGGGCATGTACAGAGAATGCCGGATACACGCGTCCCAAAAAGAATTTTGACTGGACACCCAGGTGGAAAGAGAAAAGTGGGAAGACCCAGACTGAGGTGGGAAGACGAGGTAAGAGGGGATGCAGCACAGCTTCTCCAGGTACCAAACTGGAAGTCAGCCGCTGAGGACAGGAGGAGTTGGAGGCGACTGTTGCAGGAGGCCAAGGCTCGATATGGGCTGTAGCGCCATCGAAGAATATATAATATACAGAATTGGACCTAATATGGAACCTTGAGGAACGCCGGCAAAAAACTTCTTAGTTATTCTTCATTATGTTAACACAAAATTGCAAATGTATAATAATAATATACCTAAATGCAATTCTAATTTTGAGATCAGTGGGTATCTATACAGCAGTGAAAAAAAAAAAATTTTTTCACTTTAATGCCTTTTTAATTTTTAATAAAAATGTAGGTTACATAGCTTTAGATTAACACCATTGTTATATTTTTAGTATTGCCATTTGGGCAACGGTGGCGCCCTCATATATTTTCTACTCTTATTTGACAAACTGTATGTCCGTATTTGTCGGATATTTTGATTAACTTAGATTAAGTTAAACTCTGACATCCATGACTGGGTCAAAATTGACCCAACCGTACTTAGAGGTGAATTTGGATTAAAAACATGTATATTGCATTTACGTAGTTCAAGTTTTGTATAAATAATAATCATATTTTATGAAAAGTTATACAAAATTACGATTATACGCTTAATAAAATATTGACTAGAGCAGGAAGAACATCAAAATGGGTCAAATTTGGGACGCCCGCGCTTCTAGTGTTAATGGAGACCTCAATGCCATTGGTGCCAATAACCGTACACTGTATGCCGCCTGAAAATAAATGCCTACCAGGGTATTTTTATTTTTTATAGTAATATCTCGCAAGAGGATCAGCTGCTCCCGTCTGGAGCCAGTGAGACTATGGCATCCCCAATTGGGGTATGTTGTGAGGATGAAGGTAGTGGGGAGGGGAAAGGAGATGGGAAAGAGGAAGGTGGGGAAATGCCTGGCTATTCATATCTGGTCAATGAATACGGCTAATGCCATTTCAAGCAACGTTTCAATTCTGAATGGTGGTCTTACACCAGGGCGATACTGAGAGTATCTTCCACTCTGGAACGTGCCGCACATATCATTACATAGTATAAAATGAAGTCGCTCAAAATTTTTGTGAGCTTAGATCTTTTAAACTACGCAATGGATTTTCATGTGGTTTTCACCAATAGATAGGGTCATTGAAGAGGAAGATTTTACATGTATAATACATGCTTATTATAGTAGAGAAAAGTCGAGAAATTCAAATATTCAATTCGGGCATCATTACATAGTATAAAATGAAGTCGCTCAAAATGTATGTGCGCTTAGATATTTTAAACTACGCAACGGATTTTCATGCTGTTTTCACCAATAGATAGAGTAATTAAGAGGAAGGTTTAAATGTCAAATATTCAATTCAGGCAGCGGGCAGCTGGCAAGCGGGTGGTGTGGATTTTATAAAGGTTGGGTAGTGGCGTTGTGTTTCGTTAGCCACAGCAACGTGTTGCCGGGTCTGCTAGTACTATATAATTTTTAATTTAATTAATTGTAAAACAACACAAGTGCTTGATTAGTTATGAAATAACACAAATTAATAAAAAAAAATTATTTGCGCACGCCGGGATTCGATCCCATGACCTTCAGATTGCTAGTCAAGAGCCTTACCCCTCGACCACAGAGGCCGTCAAAGCCGCCTCATAGTGCAAACCGCCACTGATGTATTCGTTTTGCTATAGCAAAAATGTTATCGCAATGTTGCCAGAGATATGGATAATTTTTTTTTTTTTTAAATGCCGGCAACCCGGGCGTTTATTGAAATAATAATATTTAATAAAATTAAATAATAATAATTAAATAAATTCCTTACATGGTGCTCTCATCCTCGAGCCTGGCAACTCCGTCCCTCCACTGGTAGAGAGATTTGAAGGCGGTCAATTGCTTTACATTAAGATGCTTTCTGGATCTCAGGTAAAGGTCCATGTAGCTGTCATCGTGCATCACTGGCTTAATGTACGTCTGAAATAAGGATAAAGGAACATATGAGATATTTAAACAGTACAGTGAAACCCTCATAACCACCGGAGCGATCACGTGAAATAAATAAATTTGCCTCGATTCCTCGAGATTTCCCAGAAGATCATTTTTTTTCATTTTTTGCCAACATTAAAAAAATTATACCTTCGAATTTTAACATGGAGACATAAAAACTTATTAATATAGCAAGGACCTATTAAGGACCAGGATTGCAGGACAGAGGGAAAGGATAAACTACTCCAGAAATATTCTCATCATAGAATCCCATCTGTCTTCAGGTTCGAGCATCGAAGAACACTGGAGAGAGACACTGGCTCCCACAATATCAAATCCGATAGACCAATAAGAGCTCAGTAAAAGATTTTATCATGTATCTTTGAATCCTTATTATTATCTAATGATATTACTTCTTTTATTTTATTTTTATCTTTCTAAATTCAATCTTACTATATTATTGTATCTTTCCTATTTTTCTTTGCTTTCGATTTTTTTTTTTAATCTATTTTATTATTTTTTAGCCTAGACTCTGTTTCATCTTAACTCTTATTTATTTATAAATACCTATGATTTTATTATATGCTGTACTTATACTCTGTATGGGATGTGTGGGATTGTACTCTCCTCCCCACATCCTGGAATAAAGACCTTATTATTATTTATTATTATTATTATAGCCAATGAACTAACCTGTATTTTACCGTTTATCTCATATTTGTAGGATTTATAAAAAAATATATGAAAAAATCGTAGAGTTTATAGCCGTGAGGGTACTCATTCGAGTCAACATTGAATATTTTCAATTTCAGTATGTTATCTGTGGTATACTTGATAATGAAAGGTGCATATCTATGGTAAAAGGACTTAATTTTATCCGTAAACAGCTGATCAAATATTCAGCGGGAAAAAAATATTTTTAACATCGTTCTAAAATAGTCTACGAAGTTCGGATTTGCGACGTTTATGTCATAATAAAGCATTTTAATAGCTTCGTTTTGAAATAAATGGCTGGCCAATAATTACAATAAATGTTTTACGAATGGTAGGAAAATGCGGTCCATTTTTGGACCGTTATCAATCGCAGAAAAATAAAAGTGGTCCATTTTTCGACCAAAATCGTTCCAGTGGTTAAGAAGTTTTCCAAGGGACCGGAAAAAACAATCTTCTTAAGCAGGAAAACCTTTTATGTGGGAAAAATTGAGCCAATTTTAGGCCGAGGGACTGAAAAAATCAAACTTCTTAAGTCACAAAACTTCTTAACCCTCCGCCCGTCGCGACTTTTTTGTAACGTGAGGTATCGCGCGGGGTCGCTGAGGACCCCAAAAATTAATACGAATAAATTGTTGTTTATAGCTTTCATCTCATGTATTATTTTAACTGATTATAGTCAGGTTATAATGACTGCATTAAAATAAAAAGAAATATTAAAAATTAGATATTTATATTCGATGTAAAAGTTTAAAAATAAACAAGGAACATTTTTTTATAATTTTGAATCATACTTTTTAAATTATTTATTTATTAATTTTCGGGAAATCGACAGTTTACATTTATTTCAGTTTGTAGATAATATTAAATAGCCAAAATAAAACCAATTATGGATTTCCTCCTTGTGAATTTACTTCTAATGAGACAGCATAATAAGGAATAAATAAATTAATTCTATAAAAAAGAATATGAATCCAAAAATTATATAAAACAAAAAAATATACATATAAAACCATTTTTTTATATAAAACGAAAAATTACAATAAAAAAATCTATTAATACATTGGTAGCCATGGAGAGAGGTTGTACACATAAATCAAATCATAACAGAAATATAAACAATAAAAACATAACATTATTCACGAACCATCAGAGAAATATTCTTTTATGGACCTCTTATATTTGGTAAGTTGGCAATTGAAAATGTCCACATCGGATAATACGCTATTGTAACTATTGCATAATCTATTCAGGCAAGAAAACTTTTTAAAAAAATCTAACCAATTTCTATCAAACTAACAACTATTTGAGATTGAAACATAATTATTATTATTAAAATAAACAAAATACAATGAAAAAACATATAATCTTGGTTTTTCATTGCATTTTGTTAATTTTTTTGAGCCATACACCGAAACACAAGTCTGCATCTCACATCGCACATGTGCAGACGGAATTTTTGCGGCACTAGCGTCAAGTATAATCCCTTTTAGGAAGCTACTTAAAGTAAGGAATCAGTGGGAATATTTAAAATGTTCATAATTAGCATTCCTGTAAAACCTGGGCTTTTAAAAACCCCACGCGACCGGTCGAGGATTAAGAAAGAACTTCTTAAGAGGGTTTTACTGTATTACATTTATTTGGATGTATGTTATAGTATGTTGCCTGTTGTATGCTGATGATGCGGTGCTGATTTCTAACACTATGGAAGATCTACAGTCTCTCGTATCTAGGATGAACCAAGTATGTATGAAGAATGAGTTAATGATGTATGTAAGTAAGTCTAAAGTCATGGTGTTTGAAAGAGAGAGTACGAAAACAGTATGCAATATAGTTGTGAATGATGAATACTTGGAGCAGGTGGATGAGTTTGTGTATCTGGGTAGTATGTTTACGAGAGATGGGAAGGCTGATAGGGATATTGAAAGAAGGGTGAATGCTGGTAACTCCATTAATGGAGGACTGAATGCCGTTGGCGCTAATAAAAAACTGTCCAAAGACGCGAAACTAGCCGTCCATAATGGAGTGCTGGTACCTACCCTGATGTATGGCAGTGAGGCATGGAACTGGCAGAGGAAGGATGAAAGTAAACTGAATGCTGTTGAAATGAGATCCCTGAGGCGTATGTGTGGTAAAACAATGTATGATCGTGTGAGAAATGTGGATATCCGCAAAGAATGTAAGGCTGATGTATGCATAATGAGTAAGATTAAGAAAGGGACCCTCAGATGGTTTGGGCATGTAGAGCGAATGAACGAAGAAAGCAGTGTAAGAAGAATATACGACGCAAATGTGAATGATAGAAGAAGTCGTGGACGTCCGAGGAAGACATGGCACGATCAAGTGAATCAGATACTTGAGTCGGGCCATGTCAAAAGTCAGAATAATAGAAGAGAATGTATGAGACGATGTATGAGACGATGTATGAATGTGAGTGAGGCAAAGAGTGTGTGCCAAGACCGAGTTGTTTGGCGGTCCGTCCTCTCTGCCTACCCCTGCGGGGAAACGGCGTGATGGTTAGTTAGTTAGTTAGTTAGTTACATTTATTTGGATTTTACTGCAAAGGGGAAATTTTTTGACCTTCTGACAGAATATGCCTGAGAGGTCAACTGTAAGCAGGTGATCTGTTAAAGTGGATTTAAGTGGAATAAAGTTTTTAATTTGTTTTATTATAATCTATGAATCTGTTGTTAACCTGCTATTGGCCGGAGCCGCGCGGATGCGCGCGGTCTGTGCGCATGAGCACGGAAAAAACTTCGAAAAAAATATTTTTTAATGCGATTTTGACCCTTCTGTGTAGAGAATTTGTATGAAGAACGAGGTCAGAATAGCTTGCCCAAATATCATAGAAGATATAGCCACTAGTTTCATTCACCTGGCAGCACCAGAATATTTTTAAATGATTTTTATCTGTGGAGTCGAAGTGTCAAATTTTGCCGCGATTAAATCTGATGCAGAATTCTTTACAAAAACATCGTAAAACCTATCAATTTATCAAATTAACGCACGAAATGCAGTTTTGGTACATAGTTTATTGTTCTAGGAATGTGTTTCAGTCAATAAAATATATAATAGCTCAAAATTAATCCACAAAACAATCAATTCAAAATTCAAAGTGGTACTTCAAAATTCAAAAGTTAGGAAAAAAGAAGAAGAGGGCCGGTGAATAGTGGCCAATAACAGGTTAAAGTAGAAGGAGATAAGTAAACGGAAGGTGAAGAATCATATAAATTATGCAACCATAAAGGGGTACCTACATTCACAGGCAGTAAATTGTCTTTTGAGTGTTTTTACGCAATGGTATCACCAGTTTTGTCTATGGAGATGTCAGTGACAGGAACTGAAAACGTAATTGAGTTGTAGCTGTTTTGCTGCCTGGTTTGAATGCACCATACTTGGAGGAGAGTTGCAGGTCTTATCCAAGGCCATTTACAATACCATATTATGGAATCATGGATCACTGGGTGAGTGATCGCCTGAATTATGGATTTGGGCACCATTCAAGAATCTATTGGATCTCGAAGGATCGTTGTACCGATCCTGTTTGCCAGAAGTGATAAAAAGAGCCCCCTTGATTTAGCCATTCATATTAGGATGTAGGGTGTACTGCGTGTAACATGCTTTTATTTTTATAATATATTTTTTGATTGCTGCTTGTAAACTCTGGTTTTGAATCATGAACTTGTAACACCTCACAGGCCTTATATATTTCTTTAAAAATCTAAGAAACGTGGTAAATAAAAAGGATACGAAAAAGGTCTACTACGCGTTATGTCATTCTCGAATTGAATATGGAATCATAGGATGGGGATCTGCTACACATACGTACCTACACAACCTGAACACGATTCAAAAAGGAATCATAAAGACCATATTGAAAGTACCAATTAGAACGCCTTCAATTGAAATTTTCAATAGCTTTGACGTACCAAATGTACAGCAAATATATGCCAAAAATATATTATTGAAGCTTTTCAAAAATAATGAATCTTCTACTAGACCATGTATGCATAACACTAGATCGAATAAAAATGATATAAAAAATATTCTAAGTTATAAAACCACATTCGGACAAAGAAACTACACATACTTTCCAACAAAACTCCATAATATCCTTCCTCAAGACATAAAACTAATAAAAAATCCTAATGAATACAAATCAAGAATAAAAATATGGCTAAAAGAGGTCAATGAAAAAACCCTAATGAAGACACTAAAAACGACATAGAAGACAAATAAACTTAAGTCTGAAAACTTAAGTCCGAAACTTAAGTCCGAAAAGTTAAACAAATAAACTTTAGTCAGCCTCGGCACAGGACCCCCTAGTGAGGAGAACTAAGAAATACAATATTTTATACTTAATTTAACCATTATATTTTGTATGTAACAATTATTTTATATAGTCGCTAAAATAAAAAATAAACCATCATTCCCAAATTGCCTGTACATTGGGTACACAACCTGAGGTAAGCAGTTCTAATTGTTTCACTTTTTGTTGCTGAAATAGGCAGAATGGCGCCCCAACATATTAAAATCATTCACTTAAGATGCACCTAACAATCTGTCGCTTCAGATCTGGTCACTAAACACAATGTCTAAAGCGATTGCAGTAGTGCTTACCTTCAGACACACAGCCTTGCTATTGGTGAAGACAGCCTCCAGTAGGTGGGTCCTTCCAGCCTTGTCCAGAAGCTCTTGTCGCATTCTTCTCCAGATGTACAGGAGGTAGCGCGTATCGCCACGTGCATAGTCACACAGCTCTGAGGGCAAGGGGCGCATTCGCCAGTCTGCAAGCTGATACCTGGAAACATTGTACAATAAATCATAATGAATAATATATGTTTGCGCCATTTAATGTTTTTCAGTTTATATTTATGATGCTGAAATAACTGCTTATTCAATAATTACCCAATTCCTATCTCCTTGTTCCTACCTATAATCCACCCAACGCCAAGACGAAACAAAATAGCTTCGTTCTTTTTTGTTGTGTTTTGTTTGCTGGTGAAAAAACGCTACTCATTACGACGGTTCTACCAGTTTGCAATTGCCGAGAATTATTGGTTTGTTTGGCCCGCATCACGATAATTGCCAAAGTTCCGTGAAGTGAATTACCGTTGCAGCATTGATTGCCTATCGCATTAATTTTGATCGTGTTATGTACCCGCTAATAGGTCAATGTGTGCCCTATTTTGATTATTCGCCCGTCGTAGATCAAACGATTTTGATCGCTAGTGTGTGTTGAATTGTTGGACTAAAATTAACCATTAAAACTGTTCCGAAAACTAATTAATCAGCGGCAAAATTACCAGAGAAGGTGGACTTGGTGAGTTTTTGGCTTCCCTGTAACCCTTCCTTATTTCCTTGGGCAGTTTTTCAGTGAAATCATTGTTACCCGCTGTGAACGGGTTTTAAATTAATTCGCCCCACCAATAAATGTTTGTATGTCCACTATGCGTTACTAAACCATTCATCCGATTGCGATGAAACTTTGGGGATTTGATGTGTGCATGCCTGCGATGGTTTCTCTATACAATAGTGAGCTCTGGCATCATGAAATTACGCATTGCTAAACGGTTCATCCGATTGCGATGAAACTTTGGGGATTTAATGTGTGCATGCCCGCGATGGTTTCTGTATACAATAGTTAGATCTGGCATCATGAAATTACTCGTTGTTCATCCAATTGCGATGAAACTTTGGTGAGTTGATGTGTGCATGCCCGCGATGGTTTCTGTATACAATAGTGAGCTCTGGCATCGTGAAACTTTGGGGATTTAATGTGTGCATGCCCGCGATGGTTTCTGTATACAATAGTTAGATCTGGCATCATGAAATTACTTGTTGTTCATCCAATTGCGATGAAACTTTGGTGAGTTGATGTGTGCATGCCCGCGATGGTTTCTGTATACAATAGTGAGCTCTGGCATCGTGAAATTACTCGTTGCTAAACCGTTCATCCGATTGCGATGAAACTTTGGTGAGTTGTTGTGAGTATGTCAACGAAGGATTCTATATATATACTGGTGAGCTCTGACATTATGTAATTTGTATAAAAAATTGCAATAGGTGGCAAGCGAGCTGTTTGAAAACTGAATGTACAGGGACTGAATGTGTGGAATGCGGGAGGCGGGAGGGGAAATCGGAAGGGGGGTTCGTGGGACGAGGGAAGCGGGAAAGGGGAGTGGGGAGAGGAAAAGTGGAGAAGGCAGAGTGGGAACGCGTGAGGGGAAGGGGATGCGGAAGAAGAATGGGACAAAGGGAAAGGACACGCAGGGAGAAACAATATCTTTATTAAGTGGCACAGCAACGCATGCTGAAACTACAAACCCAAAAGCTAGCATATTTTGATTTTTATAGATAGATTTCCCCCTAAAAATATTCTAACGAAGCTGGGGGTTAAGGCTAGTAATATATAAAAATGAATGTTTCTTTTTATGTCCCCCTGGCATACTTATATACAATATGCAGCCAGTTTAGGTAAAATACGGTATACATATCTAATTACACAAAATATAACTAAGTGACCCCGAAAGGGTGTGTGTAGTGTTCGGAATATTGACATATTATTGTATTCGAAAGTAGACCCGTTGTATCATAATGTAAACGACACCAAAAGTCACTTAACGTAATTTATAGCAAGTTACAGAACTTATTCTTTCGGAAGTTTTTTGACAGATCGAATCGCACCCGTGCAAATTTCCAGCCTTCTTACAGCTTATAAAATCAGTTTGATAAGCTTAGAGACTTACTGCAAGAAATAGTACAGAAATGTCAAAAATTAAAAGACAATAGCTTTCATAGGATTTTTTTCCTACAAAACTGGTATTTATTTCCACTTATTTAAGTTTCCTGGAAAATGAGCATCCTTCTATTCAATTATTTATCAGTCCAATCCTTTCCAATCTTAATTTTTCTGTTTTAAACATTCACGTATTTGAAATTTTGAATTCGAAGTCGGTTGCTGTCAGCAGATGTCAGGTAGCTGTCATTCGGATAAAACTAAATTAATTGCCGCCTTTGACGGCACAAAAGCGCGTGGAAAATTGTTTAATTAAAGCCAAAATCTATTTCAATACTTTAATTGGGCCTTTTCGTCTTTATTGGCAAAATCGCATAAATTTGACAGTAGCAAGTTGTTGTTGGCAGGAAGCCATCTTACTGCAAATAAATTTACAGATGTAAACGGTCCCATGAGCATTTACACAGGTCGAACTTCTGAACAACTTCCGTGATCATTAATTACCACAAGTCGGATGCATACGAAAACGCTCCTGTGAGTAACCTGTCAAAATCTTACGTAATCCGTAAATTTTAATTACGAGTCTAAACCCAGCCCAAGGCTAACAGTGTATCATGACTTACTTCTTCTCCGTCTGCAGGTTGCAGTACTTCTGCAGCATCCCCTGCAGCGAGCGGACTCCAATCTCCAGGAGTATGGCCGCCTGGTGTGTATCGAAGAGGCCCACAAGATAGATGCCAAAATCTCTTTGCAGCCAGATCACGTCAAAGTCAGCTCCGTGGAAGACCTGCGCACAGTCAAGTTATTGAAGTAAAACTTCTTTGCCTACGCTCGAATTGGGGGGTAAGCTGGTGAATGCGTTACGAAAAGTGGTGATGTGTTACGAAAAGTGTGATGCGAACGGTAATCGACGCGAACGGTGATGGAACGGCGAGGCGAACGGTCGAGCCTTCATGCACGCTTGACTTGGGGAGTTATTAGGATAAGGATGGTAACCCCAAGGTCGTAGGTCACCCCAAGTTTATAGGTCACCCCAAGGTCATAGGACACCCGAAAGTCATGATAAGGATAAGGATGGTCACCCCAAGGTCGTAGGTCACCCCGTGGTCATATTTCACCCCAATGTCATGTCACCACTAGGTCATAGATCACCCCGTTCGCTACGTTTGGTAACTTAGCAGAGATACTTGGACAGTGTCGACATTCTCACCATCCAAGGATGAGAGGTGGGAGCGATGCGGAAGGGAATGATACTCTTCAACAATAGCGGCTGGTGGTCAAAATACGTGGGGGTTCATCATGACTCGTAATAAATTCAATATTAGGCAGGTACGTGTAGGTGCTGATATCGTCGCAAGAAAGCAATAATCTTATACACACACTATGAAAAATATAATAATCTTATACACACTATGAAAAATTATTACACTTGGACATTTTCCACAACTCCTTGTAAACATACAAAACTAATTTACTAAATTTGTTGGTGCGATATTATTTATTTTAAAACTTCTTATTTACACTTATCTTTCCATTAAACTTTAATTACTATTTGTGAGCATGTAATTCTTGTTCTAAAAATATATCTCTTTTATCTTCATATACAATCTTCCTTTATATTATTCTTCTCATTCATTCATTAGTTAAGTTTTAAGAACTGTTCAAATCTCAGGCGAATTATCTAATAATATTCTACGGACTTACGTAATAGGTACTATACCATGTAATAATTTCATTTAATATTCCTTATAACTTGACTTATGTACTGTGTATGTCCTAATAAACAAATACTGCTGTTACCGCCACTTCTTCTTCTTCGATGGCGCTACAGCCCATATCGAGCCTTGGCCTCCTGCAACAGTCGCCTCCAACTCCTCCTGTCCTCAGCGGCTGACTTCCAGTTTGGTACCTGGAGAAGCTGTGCTGCATCCCCTCTTACCTCGTCTTCCCACCTCAGTCTGGGTCTTCCCACTTTTCTCTTTCCACCTGGGTGTCCAGTCAAAATTCTTTTTGGGACGCGTGTATTCGGCATTCTCTGTACATGCCCAGCCCATCTCAGCCTGAGGAGTCTCATATGTGCTGAGATGCTAGGGGCCTATATGTCATACAATTCTGTATTGTACCAGATGCGCCACTGTTCGCCCTCTTTCACGGATCCACATATTCTTCTTTTCATTCACTTTTCACAGCACTTTTCTTTCAAAAGTATCCAGCATTTCAGCCATCTTTACCGTCAGTGTCAGCGCCTCACATCCATATGCCAATACCGTTCTAACAATGGTCTTATATATGGTTATTTTGGTTTTTCTGTGGACACTACGTGACTTAAACACTGGCAGCAAAGAAAAGTATGTTTTGTTGGCTTCTGTGATTCTCCTTCTGATTTCTGCTGGGTCCTCATAGTTCTCTGTTAGACTGGAGCCCAGCTAGGTGAATTGATCGACCACTTCGTATGAGTAGTTGTTTTTAATTTGTTCACCGCCACTACCTACGAAAATACTTTTGAGGATTTTGAGGTGTGTACATCGGTTAAAAAACGTATTGTTGACAAAACAGCTAGTTTTTCTAACTTCATACAGTTCTTATTTATTGTCGTAGAGTCACGGGAGTCAGATAGATCCACGCAGAAAAAAAAAACCTGCAAAATGGTGTTTATAAAGCATTTTCGTAGGTAGTGGCGGTTACAGCAGTATTGCTTTCTTGCGACGATATCTACAGTCTCTCGTGTCTAGGATGAACGAAGTACGTATGAAGAATGAGTTAATGATAAATAAATGTAAGTAAGTCTAAAGTCATGGTGCTTGAAATAGAGAGAGCACGAAAACAAAGTGCAATATAGTTGTGAATGATGAATACTTGGAGCAGGTGGATGAGTTTGTGTATCTGGGTAGTATGTTTACGAGAGATGGGAAGGCTGATAGAGATATTGAAAGAAGGGTGAATGCAGGTAACTCCATTAATGGAGGACTGAACGCAGTGGTGCTAACAAAAAAACTGTCCAAAGAAGCGAAGCTAGCAGTCCACAATGGGGTACTGGTACATACCCTGATGTATGGCAGTTAGGCAGAGGAAGGATGAAAGTTACAAATGAGATCCCTGAAGCATAAAGTTCTTTTGAAGGTCTCATGAGAGCCCGTTCACACTTCCGTCGTAATAACGGAGGCGGGTTCCGTCATTACGACGGAGGCCCTAGCCGCTGTAGTGGCTCTATGGAGCTGTTCACACTTGCCGGATCCGGCGTGAAGACGGATCCGTCATTTTTTGCCGGAGAGTTCGCCTACGCAGAGTGTCCGTCGTGAAGCCGGAAAGGAACGCGCTGGCTCATACATTTCAATGGAGCTGTTCACACTATACGGCGGGACGACGGATCCGTTTTGAACCCGCCACACCCCGCTTCACACTTCACCACCGCCCGCTCCCAGACGCAAGCGAGCAGGCAAATTGTGTTTTTATGGGGCGCGCGTTTGGCGTTTATAATATTATTATATAATATACATGTTCGTTCCAGAATACGATTTTTTCTATTTAATCTCAAGAAAATATTTAGTCATATCATTCATGTTTTTTAGTCATTTTAGTTATAATAATTGCTGGATGATTTTCGCGTACTTTCTCCTTTTCAAGTATGCAAACAAAATATTCTCCCACGGTTTGAACAAATAAGGTCCGACCCCTGAAGTAATTTTATGGCTGGTATTACATCAATACATTCCCGATTTGAAGAAAAAGTTTATTATTTAAATTGTTTTATTTTTAAGTAGGTATGTGTACATTTCAAATAGCACCTATAACTATTTATGGCAGCCCCAAGGGAAAGTTTTTGCTGTCGGCCTTTTACGGCCCAAACTAAGAGGAACTTTTATAATAGTAAAATTTGCAATATTTGAATTGCGCATTGCGCAGTGCGCACGACCGTCTACTGAAGAATGATAAAATGTTTTGGTCGTTGTTTTCGTAGAGTAGGATCCGTCTTGAAAACGGAAGTGTGAACAGGGGCCTAGGGCTTCCGTCATAACGACGGAACCCACCTCCGTTATTACGACGGAAGTGTGAACGGGCTCTGAAGGTCTTTTTATGTATTTCGATGGACAAGTTGAATAGAGATGTGCAGCTTGATTTATTATGGACCTTCTACTTTTTGTTTTAGGGATGTCACTAGAACAATAACAGAGTTATAACAATTTCTGTGGAAACATATGCGTTAATGTGAAAACACGCTTATTGTACTTGACTGCTTGTTATATTATCGTGTATATCCGCTTACTTATCAGAGTGGTTTAAAGTGCGTGATTACTTCAAATGATCGATCAACCCAGGACTGGTGCTGAGAGATGAGGGAGTGATGAAAAGATTACCTTCAATATCTTGGGGTTGGTGAAGCTCTCATTGAGCACATGGAGGTGTTCCCGCAGCGGGAAGGGGTCCACCAGGAAGTCGCCGCCTTCCTCAGTACTGATTTGCAGGAGGCAGGTTATACCTGGGGAAAGATATGTATTACTTTGTTGTTCACGTTTGCTCTTTGTAAAAGACAGCCTCTGTGGTCGAGGGGTAAGGCTCTTGACTAGTAATCCATAGATTCCACGTTCCTCTTTCACATCTCCTCCCCCCTCCCCCCACTACCTTCAGCCTCACAACATACCCCATTTGGGATGCCATAGTCTCACTGACTCCAGGTGGCTGGGAGCAGTTGAGACCCTTGTGCGGTATTCACACAAAAAAAATTAAATTCATAAAAATCTTCTACCTACAGCTACCCAGATTTGGGTAGCTATCGCTCAATGACATTAGCGGTGCTACGCAAATTTGGATAGCTGAAGCCCAATGACATTAGCGTTACATTAGAATGACATTACCCAAATTTGGGTAGCTATCGCTCAGGAGTGTAAGCGATACTACCCAAATTTGGGTAGCTATCGCTCAGGAGCGTAAGCGATACCACCCAAATTTGGGTAGCTATCGCTCAGGAGCGTAAGCGATACTACCCAAATTTAGGTAGCTATCGCTCAGGAGCGTAAGCGATACTACCCAAATTTGGGTAGCTATCTCAATGGCACTAGCGGTGCTACTCAAATTTACTACTATCGCTCAGGAGCAGTGGCGGTTTTCTCTAAAGTGAGTTTGTGCGGTAAACCCCCATTAAAAATAATTATTATTATATATAATATTATTATAAAACAAGTTAGTAATCATTATAAAACAACTTTATAATCCCATTATAAATAGGGCTCCATTAAAATCCGTATTTAAAACTCGCGGCACCGGCACCGCGTCGAAATCGGTACCCATTTCCATTTTGTGCGTGATGTTATTCCGCGCAAAGTTCTCTATAGGAAAAAATTCTGGCCCATACAGATCCCTCTGACGGTGATTTGAACGAAACCATGCATTTCTTTGCCAAATTCATTCCCACTTGGTGCGCCGCGATCCAGAGTCCGATCTTTCACGAGCAGTACCGATTGAGTCCGTCGCAGAGTGACCATTGCCTTTGCACCGGATGAAGCTAAACGTGAAATCTTATTTAGATACTATTTAGATTAATTTTTACTACGAATAAGTTTACTTTATGAACATCAAAAAATATGCTACGGATAAAGTGAAGCTTTTACTACTTTTTGTATCTATTGGAAATACAATAAAATTATTATTTACATAACAAAAAATAAAAGCGTAAACTATTAATAAAATATTTTTTTCATGACTTAATTAATTATGAAGTAATTTTTTATTTTATTTAGGAAACAAACAGTCATACAAAATGATAATATAACAAAGAACATTCATGTGTTGTATACCAATTAAGTTCCATTAAGTTAAAATTTTAATATAGTATTTTTACCTATTCAACTTATGTGACAAAAAATAAACATAATAAGGAAAAACATATAAAAGAAAAACATAAAACGTAATAAAGAAAAAAAGTTAAGTTATTAACAAACATAGTTATACTATTACTACTGATAATAATATTATAAATTTTCCCAAAAAAGAAAAAAAAGTATTTTAAGTTATTTTAAGTTATTAATATATTAAGCTGCATTTTATATGATTTCAAATCATGGTTGAAAATGTCTACATCTCGTTTCACAGATACGTATTATTACAGAGTTTTGCGCTTTTTTTTTGTAATATGAGAAACATATTTTTTAAAATATCCCTTTATGGCTAAGACTATTTTTGAACTTTTTTAAAATCTAACTTTTTTTCATTCTTATAAAATTATGCACAAAATAAATAAAAACTACTTTGGCGCTTATTTGCCTCATGCAAAAAAGACGCTCGATTTAAAATTTTGAAGGTGTGAAACACAATTTTTTTTTTGTAGCGTTTATATTCCTCTTTTTATATTATTTTCGGCAGACGTCGCATTGTCAAGTTGCTAGTTATGTAATTTTGTGTTGAACTTACTTCAGTATTATTTTGGCTATCAAATTGAAAACGGTTGCGTTTATTGGTTGTCGCTAATATTCTGTCTTTTTTTTACACAATCGCTGGATACAGCGTTGTGTACATAAAAAATAATGCTAATACTTACGAAAAAAGGTTGGAAATTAAAAATAAAAGGCCTACGCGTCCACTCATATATTCTACGTAATTATTCTTGAAAAAGTAAAATGTATAAAATAAAAACAATAATTAGCAACGTGCATTGCTGTAAAAAACATTAAGCAATTTAATTCCTTTATAAGTAAATTTTGATTAGATATACCTTCTCTTGGATTTCTGAACCCCCTGTTAAAAAGACCACGAACCGCCACTACTCAGGAGCATAAGCGATACTATCCAAATTTGGGTAGCTATCGCTCAGGAGCATTAGCGGTGCTACCCAAATTTGGGTAGCTATCGCTCAGGAGCATTAGCGCTGCTACCCATATTTGGGTAGCTATCGCTCAGGAGCATTTGCGGTGCTACCCAAATTTGAGTAGCTATCGCTCAGGAGCATTAGCGGTGCTACCCAAATTTGAGTAGCTATCACCAAGTGGTTAGTTAGTCAAATCATAAAGAAAGCATATTTACCTTGATAAGTCCTATAAGAATGGTGTTCTAGATCGACGGCGATTTCCTTGACAGTCCTCAGGTGTTTGACCAGCTTGTCCAATTCCTCCACCGTTTCAACCATGGTCAGCGGAGTACTCTCCAGGTCCTTGAGTTCCAGGAGACCCAGACTATCGGATAGCCAGGCTGCGGGAGGCTTGAAGGCATCAATCTCCACTTCGTAAGGGTGGGAATAACTGCAATTTAAAATTATATTACAATGTTTTAATTTCGATTTAACCACTCAGCAACGTAAGCAGATATACCCGTTAATATGACAATAGCAATCAAGTACAATAACCGTGTTTTCATGTCAACGCGTATGTTTCCACAGAAATCGTTATAACTCCGTTATTGTTCTAGTGACATCCCTAAAACAAAAAGTAAAAGGTCGATAATAAATCAAGCTTGCTATCCCTGTTCAAGTTGTCCATAGAAATATATAAAAAGACCAATTCTGTCAGATACACGGATGATACATATTTTACCTGCCAAATCACCCATTAATTTTTATTAAATATTCTTGTATGAAATAATAAAAAAGTGAGGTGACTAAATTGTTTATTATACATTTATACAATAGAATAAGTATTTTTTATACATAATCCGTGATTTTGGTACCGTTTTCACATAAAAACATCATGTGAGTCATTTTTACATTTTTTTAATGTTTGCATTCTAAATTTTAATATTTACAAATGTTAATATTTAATTGTAATACATATAACAATTTGAAAGCTTATTTCGTAACCTTTCAAAGAGAGTTTTTAGTATTCAGCTACGTTCAGAAATGTTTCATTTATAGAGCTTTAATTGTGAAGAAATCTGACATTTCGTTTAAGACGTAAAAAGTGAATCAAATTTAATAATTATTTCGGAAAAAACACTACATAAAAAATATCTTCTTTAAGTAGTATGAAATCGCTCAAAATGTATGTGCGTTTAGATCTTTTGAACTATGCACCGGATTTTCATGCGGTTTTCACCAATAGATAGGGTCATTCAAGAGGAAGGTTTGTATATATAATACATGGATATTATAGTAGAGAAAAGCCGAAAAATTTAAAGAAAATATCTTCTTTACATAGTATGAAGTCGCTCAAAATGAATTTGCGCTTAGATCTTTTAAACAATGCAACGGATTTTCATGCGGTTTTCACCAATAGATAGGGGAAAATCTATCTTTTGCAATGATTATTAATAAGTCACAGGGTCAAGCATTCAACGTTGCTGGCTCAGAATTGAGTGTTGAGTGTTTCTCACACGGCCAGTTATATGTCGCGCTTTCGAGAGTAACATCTAAAGAAAACATATTTATACTATCTCATGAAAAAACAGCTGTAAATATTGTATGTAAAGATATCCTGTAGTATAGACTAATCATAATCATAGTATTATTAAATCACTCCACACTGCCCCACATTACTATCTAGGTTGCACCCGTGCGAAGCCGGGGCGGGTCGCTAGTATATTATAAAAGAACTCGGCTAACTAACGCTAAAACTCAGAAACGAGTCCCGGTATGATCAAAGGAGTTATATGGTGTGGTAGCCCTCTATCCCCCATCCATGAAGAAGGTTCCCATTTTTACCTGAAGGGCGTGCTTTGAAGATATAAGGGCTGGAAGTCTCACCCTCTAGAAATTTCCAGAACATCCCGGAACATTCTGGAATGTTGTGGAATGTTCGGGAATAGGAAATATGGAACATCATTCCACAACGTTCGTGAGTGTTTTTTTTTTTTATTAGTTAGCGTTATAAACAGTCATTACAAGTACATATATAACAGTGTTAGAGATAATCATATCATTGACCAATAAAATAACGACATAAAAATTTGAGACCATAATAAAAAGAAAAACAAACAAAACTATATACGTATGTAATATAAACAGTTCTGAAAAAGTGCATCTACTCACTTAAATCTACAAAAAATGTATTTTCAAGGGTAATATATACTGTAACATTTTTGAAGAGGTTATTTAATGCAAACTGATGAAATCAAAAAAGAAAAAGTAATGAAAATGAAAAAAAATGAAAATGAAAAATGAAAAGGAATAAGGAATAATGAAACATTAAGTTTTCCATTGAATATTACTTTTTACAAATTTTATAAAGTTAGCAAGGTTCGTGTTAAACACGTCAACGTCTGTGCATAATCTATTGAAGGTGCTACAGCTTCTTCTTATAAACACATTTTGAAGATAATTAGCATTGCTCTTAGGAATATAAAATATGTCTGGAGATCGAGTAACTCTTATTGGACATCTGAAATTAATATTTTGTAATAGGTAAGGGCTATCAATAAAATTGTGGATCATCTTATAAAGCATTATTGGTTCTCTGATATCTCTGCGTTGATCAAGGGTTTTGAGGTTCATAGAGACATAATTTACATCATTTCGCATGCGAAACGAAACATATTTCAAAAACTTTTTCTGGGCTCTTTCTATATTTGATTTAAACAATGAGGGTTCCATACTGTTGAAGCATACTCTAGGTGGCTTCTGACGCATGATATGTAGAGAATCTTAAATGTTTGTGGATTTTTGAAAACAGAACTAAATCCTAGCATTTTCAAAGCCTTAGACGTGATGTGCTCGACGTGAGATTGAAAAAGAAGCTTACTGTCTAATAGAACTCCAAGATCTGTAATTGTGTTCTGGAACATTGTGGACCATTCGAAGCCTTTTTTGTATGTGTGGGGCTACCCATTGGTAGGGGCATATAAAGCAAGATCCGTCGTGGGTTGGAACGTCAGTTCAATCTCATATCAACTCCCTGAGCAAAGCCGGGTACCCCAGCTAGTTATATTATAATCACTTCATATTATTCATACTAGATATTAACCACTCAAGTACATTAGTTTGTTAACCACTCCGATACATCGCGAATATGCACTTTTTACGTCTTAAACGAGATGTCAAATTTACGAAAACTTTATGTTATTTCCGCTTCACAATTAAAGCTCTATAAATGAAACATTTCCGAACTTAGCCGAATACTAAAAACTGTTTTTGAAAGGATATGAAATAAGCTTTCAAATTGTTATGTTACAAATAAATATTAACATTTGTAAACATTAAAATTTAGAATGCAAACATAAAAAAAATTAAAAAATGACTCACGTGATGTTTTTATGTGAAAACGGTACTAAAATCACGGATTATATAAAAGACAATATTTATTCTATCTTATAAATGTATAATAAACAATTTGGTCACCTCGCTTTTTTATCATTTCATACAAGAATATTTAATAAAAAAATAACGATGTCAAACAGTGGATAGGAAATTTGGCGGTCTATCATGTATCTGACAGAAAAGATTTTTTGTATCTATTTCTATGGACATCTTGAATAGTGATGGGTAGCTTGATTTATTGTGGAGCTTCTCCTTTTTGTTTTAGGGATGTCACTAGAACAATAACGGAGTTATGACGATTTCTGTATAAACATACGCGTTGACGTGTAAACACGCTTATTGTACTTAACTGATGTCGGCATATTAACGTGTATATCTGCTTATGTTGCTGAGTGGTTAACACGACAATGTAACACTACTAGACATACAAATGCTGTATGGGGCGTACCTGATTTAATAGATTAAATTCTAAAATCCTCAGAACAGGAGATCAGAGAGAGGATATCATTGAGGAAAATAATAATAAATTTATTACAAAATTTTGGAATAACTGCCCGCAGTCCCCTCTTACCCCTTAGTAGTCCTATAATACAGAACACCATCACTCAAGCAAGAATCCCTTTTTTAACATTTTTTTTTTTACATGAACTCCCCTCTAAAAATAATTCCCCTTAGGACCTATGTCATCTTTGGGGATGGTGTGTGGAGGTTTTTTTTAAGGAAATGAAGAAGAGGAGAGTTCTGGGAAGGAAAAGGGTTTAAGGGGTGGGTAGGAATCTAGGGTTCAGTGTATCCCAGTCATCCGCCTCCAAGACCTAGACAAACCTCACCCCATGAACCCGGGCACCCCTGCTAAAAAAACCTGCTGTACGCTACGTTTGTTTGCTACAAACGTAGCGAAGCACTTGGGGTGACCTATGGCAGAGGTGTTGGTTATCTGATAAAGGTTCCCGGGGCGGCGGTACCCATTCACGCGTCCCAAATTGAAAAATTGGCTCTACACAGGAGGCTCTTCCCCTCAGGGCCTATGTCATCTTTGGGGATGCTGTGTGGAAGGTCTTTTTAAGGAAAGGAAGGAGAGAAGAGTTCGGGGAAGGAAAAAGGTATGAGGGGTGGGTAGGAATCTGAAGGTCAATGTATCCAGGAGTGACTTATGAATTCATCCCTTCCAATGTGATGGAAGGCAATGGATTGAGAGAGACCAGCTCCCCACACAGTTGGTGTTACATCCACCGCGAAGACCTGGATACACCTCACCCGATGACCCCGGGCACCCCTACTAAGTCACCAAACTTGGCGAACAACTCGGATGACCTATGGCAGATTAGTGAAAGAATACCGCACCTGAATATATCGCCGGCTTCATTATACAACGGCATGATGGCCAGAGGTTTCAAACTGTTGGGCTTGTCTTTGATACGCGGCTCCCACAGCGTCTTGGTGGAGTTGTCAACCTTGTCCTTGAAGGACAACTGTGGCCGCTCAATGTTCTTAGCCGCAAGCATCTTGGTATTGCCCATCTGCAACAAGCAACGTGATTACATTATTTGATTTATTTATTTATCATTACATAGTATAAAATGAAGTCGCTCAAAATGTTTGTGCGCTTAGTTCTTTTAAACTATGCAACGGATTTTCATGCGGTTTTCACCAATAGATAGAGTGATTCAAGAGGAAGGTTTATATGTATAATACATGCTTATTAAGCAGGTGGATGATTTTGTGTATCTGGGTAGTATGTTTATGGGAAGGCTGATAGAGATATTGAAAGAAGGGTGAATGCCGGTAACTCCATTAATGGAGGACTGAATGCCGTTAGCGGTAATAAAAAACTGTCCAAAGACGCGAAACTAGCCGTCCATAATGGAGTGCTGGTACCTACCCTGATGTATGGCAGTGAGGCATGGAACTGGCAGAGGAAGGATGAAACCAGACTGAATGCTGTAGAAATGAGATCCCTGAGGCGAATGTGTGGTAAAACCATGTACGATCGTGAGAAAAACGTGGATATCCGCAAAGAATGCAAGGCTGATGTAAGTGTGATGTGTAAGATTAAGAAAGGGACTCTCCGATGGTTTGGGAATGTAGAGCGAATGAACGAGGAAAGGAGTGTAAGGAGAATATATGATGCAAATGTGAATGGTAGAAGAAGTCGGGGATGCCCGAGGAAGACATGGCACGACCAAGTGAATCAGATACTTGAGTAGGGCCATGTGAAGAGTCAGAATAATAGAAGAGCATGTATGAGACGATGTATGAATGTGAACGAGGCAAAGAGTGTGTGCCAAGATCGAGTTGTGTGGGTCCGTCCTCTCTGCCTACCCCTGCGGGGAAACGGCGTGATGGTTAGTTAGTTAGTTAGTTGGTTATTATAGTAGAGAAAAGCCGAGAAATTCAAATACATATTCATCATTACATAGTATAAAATGAAGTCGCTCAAAATGTTTGTGCGCTTAGATCTTTTAAACTACGCAACGGATTTTCATGCGGTTTTCACCAATAGTGGTTTAAGAGGAAGGTTTATTTGTATAATACATGCTTATTATAGTAGAGAAAAGCCGAGAACTTCAAATATTCAATTCAGGCAGCGGGCAGCTGGCAGGCGGGTGGTGTGGATTTTATAAAGTTTGGTTAGTGGCGTTGTGTTTCGTTAGCCACAGCAACGTGTGGCCTGGTCTGCTAGTTTATTTATAATATTAATGCCTTTTGGCTTTTACGTAATACAGTGGCGGCTCGAGCACTTCTTTAGTGGTGGGGATCGACGTTTTTTATGTACTGTACCGTAATCTCACCACCCGTAGAATATAATATAATTTATTTTTTTTAAAGTTTGGTGGTCTAATCATGCTAGTCGGATATATTTAACACCAAATAATATAAAATGTCTGTAGATATACACCAATTTACAATATAATATAATAAAAATAAAGCTTTACCTTGCAAGATTATTATCAAACTAATTTGAACGCGAGCGATTCCTGCCCGTAACTTTGCAAACAAATGGTTCTATGGGGATCCAAAGGATTGTCCCCGCAGGTACTTGCATACGATCGCGAAACAATGCAAGGAAAGTATGGGGATAGTTCGGATCGTCCCCCAAGTGCGCATTAGATTCTGCGCACTAAGAAATAGACCCATTGTTTTTTGCGCCGTACATTGTTCGCTGTACACGCGTAGGTAAAATCATCCGGAATAATTGTTTGTATTTTATTTCTGCAAATGTTACTAATTACTTTTATGTTTAAAGAATTCATTCATTTTGGCGAAGACAAAGCATCGACTGTTATTTCCTTTAGAAGTAAGGTTTTGAGTGTAACTGGTGGGGACTGTCCCCATTGTCCCCCTGTGAAGAACTGCCACTGACGTAATATAACATAATTTATAGCAACAACATGAAAAATACAGCTCTAGTGAGTTTGTAAAACACGCTCGTCACTAAAAATCAAATAATAAACAAGAATTTTAACAAAACAAAAAACAACTTCAAAAAATGCACTAAAAAGTAAAAATAATAATTTCGTACGATTGTTATTTTTGGAGTCGGTGTCAGCCAAGGTAGGTAGTTATAGGTGAGATGTGGAGATGGAATTTTAACAAAACAAAAAATGACTTCAAAAACAAAAAACGACTTCAAAAAATGCACTAAAAAGTTAAAAAATAATTTCATTCGATTGTTATTCGAATGAAATTATTTTTTTACTTTTTAGTGCATTTTTTTAAGTCGTTTTTTGCCAAAATATAGCGAATCTTCTGCTACAGATATATTAATGAATCTTCCCTGATTCATCATACTTACTTATACATTGATTACTTAGTTCAATGTGGCTAGCTTCAGTAATATGAGGTAGATGCATGGTAGGTAAGAAATAATTAAATTAAAGAACTCATATTTAACTAAATATATAAGAAGGGTTTATTGGAGATAATGATTTAAGAACAATTAATTAAATATATAATTAATTAAATATAAAATTATTTTTTTACTTTTTATTGCATTTTTTTAAGTCGTTTTTTGTTTATGAAGTCGTTTCTTGTTTTGTTAAAATTCCATCTCCACATCTCACCTATAACTACCTACCTTGGCTGACACCGACTCCAAAAATAACAATCGTACGAAATTATTTTTTTACTTTTTAGTGCATTTTTTGAAGTTGTTTTTTGTTTTGTTAAAATTTTTGTTTATTTTTTGATTTTTAGTGACGAGCGTGCGTAAAGAAGTTTTACTTCAAAAAAAGAATCATCCCAATCTTTTGGCGTAATATTGAGTTATTCGTCCATTTGTCGCGCACATACTTATTGCAAATTTAAAACATGTGTGGTTTTCTCATGGATCCCATTGTCAGAACTGGACCAAATTAAAATGGGACCACACGGGAAGCACCAGCTTTATAATAAAAAAAGAATCATCAATATCGGTTCACCCAATCGAAATTTCTTCGTTCTTAATCGAAAGTTAAATGGCATAACAGCTAGTTGATATCATTTTTAATCTGATATTTATTTGTGCAAAGTTTACCTGCGAAGAAAGAACCACGGGCGATGTATTCCAGGAGGCCTGATTGTTGGCGGGCCTCCGAGACTCGTCCTTCATGAAGACTAGAGGGGGCTGAAGGGCTGCAGGGCCCCCTTCAAGCAGGGCCAGGTCGGCGTTGATAGAGTCCACGAGAGCATCATTGATATCCGGGAGATTCTCAAAATCTTTTCCAAGCTTGGAGCTGAAATGATAATCAATATCTATTACATAGTATAAAGAAAAGACGCTCTCGCTTAGATCTTTTAAACTATGCAACGGATTTTCATGCGGTTTTCACCAATAATTTGTCAAATAAGAGTAGAAAATATATGAGGGCGCCACCGTTGCCCAAATGGCAATACTAAAAATATAATCATTGTGTTAATCTAAAGCTGTGTAACCTACATTTTTATTAAAAATTAAAAAGATATAAAAGTGAAAAAAAAATAATTCATTGCAATATAGATTTTTTTTTTTTTACAGTAATACCGCACAAGAATCTCAACTGCTCCCATCTGGAGCCAGTGAGACTATGGCATCCCCAATTGGGGTATGTTGTGAGGCTGAAGGTAGTGGGGAGGGGATGGAGGTGGGGAAGAGGAAGGTTGGGACGTACCTGGCTATTCAGATCTGGTCACCAAACACGGCTAAAGCCATTTTCAAGCAACGTTTCAATTCTGAATGGTGGTCTTACACCAGGGCGATACTGATAGTATCTTCCACTCTGGAACGTGCCGCAAATATACTATATATTATTTTAAATGAATTAATTGTGAAATAACACAAATTAATCAAATAAAATTTGTTTGCGCACGCCGGGTTCGAACCAGCGACCTCCGGATTGTGAGTCAAGAGTCTTAGCCACTGGACTACGGAGGCCAGATACCCACTGATCTCAAAATTAGAATTGCATGTAGGTATATTATTATACGTTTGCAATTTTGTGTTAACATAATGAAGAATAACGATATTGTAATAAAATATAAAGCACACTTTAGAAATTGCTCACATTTATTTAATATTAGCTTAAGTACCTAGCGTTGCCCGGGCTTTAGATCATGCCTCTAATTTTAGATCTGAATATATTTAACTAATTCAGATCTAAAAGTAGTGTAACTAAACTCACCATTAATGATTCTTCCTTTCCACCTACTGTTAAATTTGAATTTATGTTAAATTAAATGAAAGCCAATCACTTTGTAAAACACAATTTAATAAAATTTATGTCATTTAGTAGGTACCTTCACAATAGTGCTTCTTCGATTTAATTTTTTTTTTAACAAAAAAATGTTTTTTTAAATATGCATACTGGTTAAGCATTATAATTTGTTTTTTATTGTTTGTTCGAAAAAATATTTAAATATATTTTTATCACAGGGAACGGTAGTTACTCGCTCTTTGAAATTAACAAGGAACCTGAAATGGATTGATTTTCAAAAATAGAGCAAATAAAAGAAACTGTCATTGTGCGTTTGTTTGAAGATTGTTATTTTTTTCATTATGGAAAATTCCTCTTTGTAACATTGACAAGAAACTGATTTCTGTTGTATAAAATGTTAACAACAGACTAATTGTGAAATTGAACATGTTGTAATGGACAACTAATTACTTGCGCGATTCAAGACAAAAGGATTACACTTATTGATCAGAAATTTGGAGGCCTCCCGAGCTGCAGAGAATTGCATAATCAAGGTTGGTGAATTTGTTATTTTTCTTGGAGTGTAAGACTGCTCTGTTCCTTTGTGATATATTTGTTCGCGCAGGTAGAATTTCATTTTAGGATTTCCTAATCGTATATTGGGTATTAAGCCCAGAGAGCTTGGGGAATTTACACACCTCATGCTCACAATTTATAATGCATAGTTATGGTCCTTCGTTCGCCAGATTAAGTTCCAGCAAAGTTAATATAATTTGAAAGGTTTCAGATTTACGTAATTTTTTGGTAATATTCTTGAAATACCTATTTTATTGTTTGCTGGCATAATTATGATCCTTCTGATAACCGGATAGGCAAAATAATATTATAATTTGGAGATTCGGTTTACGTAATTTTGGTAATATCGAAATACCTACATATATTATTGTTTTGCTGGTTATAATTAGACTGATTATACAGCATAAATTTTATAAGAGGGGAAATTCGGTTTACGTAATTTTTTGGTAAATATCGAAATACCTACCTCTTATAGAATTATTTATAAAGCGTCATTTACGTATATTTTTGGTAAATTTGAAGCAGAACTTAAAAAATTTTATTGGTTGCTCATTTTTCATAATTACTCAAATAAAGGTTTGTGATTACGTATTCTTTGGTAATTTACGAAATACCCTATAGTTTTGTGAAAATTAAGTGACGAACATTTTTTAAATAATTTTATTTAAAATGCCCTTGACTACGGAAGAGTCGAGTGACCAAACCGTTAGACGGTTGGTCATTTTGACAGCTAAAAAGGAAAGGCTTTTTTCCAGGTTAAACGATTTGTTTAATTTGGCGAAGAACATATCGTCCTTTGAATCAAGGCTAAATGAAAGCTTCTTGTCTAAGTCAGAGAGAATTGAAGAGTTGCGTAACGACTTTGAAAAAGTCATTGATGATATCAATGATGTCCAATTGATATCAAACCCGACATTTGTACCGGATTATCAACAATTAGATGCTTTTGAGGATTTATTTGGTAGTGTGAAACGCGTACGTGACAAAATCAAAAATGCAACAACAATAATGTCACAGGATAAAGTCCGCGATTCTCGCGAACCGGTCATCAAACTTCCTCCTATAGAGCTTCCCTCTTTTAACGGTAAAATGGATACCTGGGCGAAATTCTATGAGTCATTCAAATCGAACATCCATAATAATACACAGCTGAATGACTCACAACGTGTGCAGTATTTGGTAGGTAAATTAACGCATAGCGCATTGCAGATTACTGCGGGTATTATACCTACTGGAGAGACGTACAGGATTATTTGGGATTCGTTGGTATCTAAATATCAAGATAAGCGTGCACTAGGCACATTTTATTTGAATAATATTCTGGACATAAAGGGTTGTACAAATACATCTGCTAGTCTTGATACGTTTGTTGAAAGATACTCTTCATCTGTTTTGGCGTTAAAACAGTTAGATATTGAAGACTTAACTGACTTCATATTATTACACTGTGCGTTAAGGAAAATTGATTCCCAAACGTCACAGAATTTTGAAATGGCAATTAGAACTCAAGAAATCCCTGCATACAATGAGTTGATCTCATTTGTGAAAGATCAAGTGAAAATATTAGAGCGTTTAAAGGGGTCATCAAGTGCCATGAATAAGCCGCCTGCAGCGACTTCATCCCGTTCGAACAATTATAAATCTTTCGTCGCGAGTAATGAGAATGTACCTCGAGTACCAACTCCGCCCCCGAAATCTTGTATGTTTTGTAAAAAAACTGATCATGCAATTACTGCTTGCTCTCGGTTCAAAGGGCTAAGTTCTCCACGAGCCCGTTTTGATTTTATAAAATCAAAACATTTGTGTATAAATTGTTTTAGCGCATCACATGCTGTAAGCTCTTGTAAATCGTCGCTTATGTGCGATTTGTGCAAAAAACCACACAATACCTTACTTCATTTTGGTAGTGGGAATAATTTGAAAACAAATACTCATGTACATACGTCAGAAGTACTTACCAATGAGGAGCAGTCTTCCCCCCCTTTGGTACCATCCAGCGTCAGTGGAACGGATAATTGTGATGCGATACTAGAGGAGTCCTCGCTATTTAACTCTTCGTGTTCATTGTCAGCTAAAGTAGCACCTAATACTACAATTTTACTATCAACAGCTCAAGTGTATGCAAAAATTAAAAATGGAAATAAAATTGTTGTTCGGTGTCTAATTGATAATGGCTCACAAAATCATTTGATCACGGTTGATTGTTGCAAGGCGCTGAATTTGCCAATAATTCCTTTGAGTAATTCTTTTGTTAAAGGAATTGGTTCAGCATCTCGACCAATTTTTGGTTACGTTTATTTGGACATTGAGTCTCGCGTATACCCAAATAATAAATATAACATATATGCGCTCGTTGTCGAGTGCATTACCGATAAGTTACCTAATCACTATATAGCAAATGGTGATATGAGGTACTTAGAGGGCATACCCCTCGCTGATTTAACGTGGAATATTCCTGGGAATATAGATGTCGTCTTAGGGGCACAATTATTTCCACATATCTATTTAGGGGACAGGGTTGAATCAGGGACTAGTGCACCCCCCGCATTATCGACCGCGTTTGGTTTCGTTCTAATGGGTGACTACCCTCATAAAGTGACCAATACAAATATGTCATTTTCCGCACTCGCGCTAAATGATTTAGTGCAAAAATTTTGGCTGTTAGAAGAAATACCTAACATACAATTTCTGAGTCCAGAGGAGACGGAATGTGAGAATCTGTTTACTTCATCTATTTCTCGCGCTGACGATGGGAGGTATTCTGTTGCTTTACCTTTCTGTAAAGACCCGAACCAATTGGGGAATTCTCGAACTACCGCTCAGCGTCGATTTATGGCCTTGGAGCGGAAATTTAAACAATCGCCTTCTTTACAGGAGAATTATAATAAAGTTATCAGTGAATATATTGAAAACAATTACCTGTCAGAAGTCCCAGAGTCTGATATTATAGATGATGGATATTATATCCCGCATCACGCCGTCATTCGTTCTGATAAACCTATGCCTCGGATTGTGCTGGACGCTAGTGCTAAGACACATACAGGGCTCTCACTAAATGACATCTTGCATACTGGTCCCAATCTACAAGCTGATTTGTTTTTGCTTTTACTTAACTTTCGTCTTTTTCCCATCGCTATGACTGCGGACATAAAGCAAATGTATTTACAGATTGAAGTTCCAAGCAAGCATCGTAGATATTTGAGAATCTTATTTCGATTCTCCAACAACGATCTCATACGGACTTTTCAATTTAATCGGGTCCCTTTCGGACTAACGGCAAGTCCATACTTATCAATGCGGACTGTTCGTCAGTTAGCCCAAGATATGAGACCACATTTACCGGATGCTGCCAATGTGGCAGAGTCCAAGTTGTATATGGACGACCTGGTCTATTCTATTGAAGATGAATCCAGCGCCGTACGTCTTTCTCGAGAATTAATCTCGTTATTCAAGTCCGGTGCCTTTGATTTGGTCAAATGGACTAGTAATTCTCAAGTTGTACTTGAAAACCTTCCAGATTCTCACCGCAGTACGGTGGACTTTACTGTTGGTTCTAACAATACCTCTAAGGTGTTAGGCCTCTCGTGGGAACCAGTTGATGACAGCTTCTTCTTTACGACTTATTATGTCCAGGAGAAGTGTACAAAGCGGAATATACTGTCTATAGTCGCCCGCTTATTTGATGTCCTCGGCCTGGTCGCCCCCTCCATTCTGTACGCTAAATTGCTTATTAAGGAGCTATGGCTGTGCAACATTGGTTGGGATGATACTCCCCCTGAGAGCGTTATTCAAAGGTTCTCGGCACTCACACAGGAATTTCCTTTAATTTCTACGATAAAAATCCCGCGTCATGTAGGTGTCCTAAAAGACAGTACAGTGCTCATCGTTGCTTTCTGCGATGCGAGCCTGAATGGTTATGGCTGTGTGATATATTTACACACAACTGATCTGTCTGGGAATATAACCGTGAGATTGTTGTGTGCAAAATCAAAGGTCTCTCCCACCAAAGTAACAACACTCGCTCGTTTGGAGCTGTGTGCCGCGGTCTTGATGTCCAAACTAATTCGGACGGTTCAAAATAGTTATCGTTCGCGTCTTACTATTGCAGGGACTTATGCGTTTTCAGATTCTACCATTGCGCTTTCATGGATACATTCGTCGCCTCATCGATGGTCGGTGTTTGTTAGTAATCGCGTGGCTCAATGTCAGGAGAATTTGTCTCCTGAAAACTTTTATCATGTCGCCGGTAGTGAAAACCCTAGTGACTGCCTTTCTCGTGGCATGCTTCCTTCCCAGCTTATTTCACACGAATTATGGTGGAATGGACCATTGTGGATTCGCAGCCCACCCTCGGGATGGCCATTAAGACCGTTTCATTTCTCAAATATCGGTGAAATGCCTGAGCACAAAACTAATGTGCTCACTGCAATAGTTCAGCGTGAACAATCGGTCCTGAGTGAACTGGCTCAGCGTATATCCACATGGAATAAACTTTTAAGGATTGTCGTTTTTGTCCTCCAATTCGCAAAAAAGGTATCACCCTCTTCTGGAACGGTCAATAATCTTATGACTGCTGAAAAGGCTGTGATTCGTTCCGTGCAGAGTATTCATTTTATAGAAGATATTGCTGCACTCCAGAAAGGCAAATTGCCTTCAAAAAAGCTTAGGAATTTATCAGTTTTTCTCGATGAGGATAATTTGTTACGTATTGGTGGGCGGCTTTCTAAATCGGATTTACCATTTGAGGTTAAACATCCGGTTTTACTACCTAAAAATGACTGTGTTGTGAATCTTATCATCGATCATTTCCATGTCATGAACTGTCATACAGGCCCTGGACTTCTTATGTCCATCTTACGGCAGCGCTATTGGATATTAGATGCCAGGACTGTTATTAAGGCAAAAGTACGGAAATGCAATTTCTGCTTCCGCTTAAATCCGTCGCATCCTATACCGAAGATGGCAGATTTACCTTCCTATCGTGTTGTAGAAGCAAAGGCTTTCGTTCATACCGGTGTAGACTATGCAGGTCCCCTCCGTATCACGCTTGCTCGTCGGAGAGGACAACATTCACAAAAGGCATATGTCTGTCTTTTCGTATGTCTTGTAACCAAGGCCATTCATATTGAGTTGGTCTCTGACCTAACTTCAAATGCTTTCCTGGCTGCTTTCAGCCGTTTTATTTCTCGGCGTGGCCCTGTGTCATGCTTGTATTCAGATAATGGTACCAATTTTGTTGGTGCCAAGGCACAATTAGATGATCTCTATAAGTTTTTGGTTGAGTCGGAATTCGAGCCCGCTTTAAAGCGTGAACTCGCTAATCGCCGGGTTGAGTGGAAAATGATTCCACCACGCGCGCCCCATTTCGGGGGTATATGGGAATCAAATGTAAAAAGTATGAAGACTCATTTGTACCGTGTAATCGGAACTCAGCTCCTCACTTATGAAGAACTACAGACCGTTCTGGTTCAAATAGAGTGTATAATGAACTCGCGCCCACTCACAATCGCGTCTTCCGAACCCTATCCGGAAGTTATTACGCCTGCACATTTTTTAATGTCGACTCCTTTACAGTACTTACCTGCTTCTGTTTTGACAGACGCTAAAATAAACTTTGCTCAGCGCAAGCAATTATTGGACGGCATGGTTCAATCCTTCTGGAAGAAGTGGCGTTTGGAATATCTGCATACGTTGCAAGTCAGGCAGAAGTGGGCTACCACTGACCATCCTATTAAGGTTGGAACTGTCGTACTTATAGGACAGGAGGATTCGCCTCCGTTAAATTGGCCTTTAGGCGTAATCACGGATGTTCATCCTGGAACTGATAAAATCATTCGCGTTGCGACGGTAAAGACTAGATATGGACTCTTTAAACGTCCTGTTGTTAAATTATATCCCATCCCAACGCAATAATTTTGTCTTTATTTTATTTTATTTTATGTTAATATTCTATTATAATCTAATTGTTTCTGACTTAGCCAAGACATGTTTCTACTTAGTGATTTGATCTTTATTTGTTGTCATATTCAATGAGTTTTTTTTTTTTTTTTTTCTTTGAAAGTTCTGCGAACTTCCAAGGCGGGGAGCATGGTTAAGCATTATAATTTGTTTTTTATTGTTTGTTCGAAAAAATATTTAAATATATTTTTATCACAGGGAACGGTAGTTACTCGCTCTTTGAAATTAACAAGGAACCTGAAATGGATTGATTTTCAAAAATAGAGCAAATAAAAGAAACTGTCATTGTGCGTTTGTTTGAAGATTGTTATTTTTTTCATTATGGAAAATTCCTCTTTGTAACATTGACAAGAAACTGATTTCTGTTGTATAAAATGTTAACAACAGACTAATTGTGAAATTGAACATGTTGTAATGGACAACTAATTACTTGCGCGATTCAAGACAAAAGGATTACACTTATTGATCAGAAATTTGGAGGCCTCCCGAGCTGCAGAGAATTGCATAATCAAGGTTGGTGAATTTGTTATTTTTCTTGGAGTGTAAGACTGCTCTGTTCCTTTGTGATATATTTGTTCGCGCAGGTAGAATTTCATTTTAGGATTTCCTAATCGTATATTGGGTATTAAGCCCAGAGAGCTTGGGGAATTTACACACCTCATGCTCACAATTTATAATGCACATACAGTATTTTGCATTTTCAGTGTCATTGCACTTTTAAAGAATATTTGACAGATAAATTGGTGTTGCCAGCCTAAAAATTTCTTAGTTCTATTTTTTATATTTTCTACTCTTATTTGACAGACTATAGAGTGATTCATGAGAAATATATATAATATATAAAGCGAGCGGGCGGTGTGGATTTGATATGTATGCAAATTAACAGATGGCGTTGGTTATAAAGGTTGGGTAATGGCATTGTCAGTAGATGGCGTTGTGTTTCATTAGCCACAGCAACGTGTGGCCGGGTCTGCTAGAATATTATAAAAGAGAGTTTACAATAATAGAGACCCGGTACGATCAAGGGAGTTATATTGTGTGGTAGCCCTCTATACCTCATTCATGAAGAAGGTTCCCGTTTTTACCTGAAGAGCGTGCTTTAGAAAATATAACGGCTGTCCAGAACATCTGAGAGTATTCGCGAGCATTCCACAACATTTCAGAACATCCTGGAGCGTTTACCTTATACCGATAATTACCTTTCAATTTTCTCCCGTTCCAGCAGCGTTTTAAACACCTCGGCAGAATTGTGTCTGAGAGCGGCGCAAGAGCGACGATAGCCCGACGCGGGATTGTCGTAGCCAAACAGTGTGTGCGTTGCGGGGAGTGCGTTGGCCCTCCGCGTCGCTGTCATCAAGTGGATGAAACCAGTCTGTAAAGGAATATTTTTTTATTTATTTTTGATATTTAAGGGAATATATAAAATAATTCTATAAGCTTACAAAATATAATGGTAATGTTAGGTAAAGATATTGTATTTTTTTAGTCCTCCTCACTAGGGGTTTCTGTGCCGAGGCAGACTAAAATTGCTTCATTATAGTTTATTTGTCTTCTATGTCGTTTTTAGTGTCTTCATTAGGGTGTTTTCGTTGACCTCTTTCAGCCATGTTTTTATTCTTGATTAGTACTCTTTAAATTTTTTTATTAGTTTTATATCTCAGGGAATAATATTATGGATTTTAGTTGCAAAATAAGTGTAGCTTCTCTGTCCGAATATGGTTTTATAAATTGGAATGTTTTTTATGTCATTTTTATTCAATCTAGTGTGATGGATACGCGGTCTAGTGGAGGATTATTCAATATGTATTTTCATTGTACATTTGGTACGTCAAAGCTATTGAAAATTTCAATCGAAGGCGTTCTAATAGGCACTTTCAGTATGGTCTTTATGATTCCTTTTTGAATTGTATTCAGGTTGTGAATGTATTTATGTGTAGTAGATCCCCGTCCTGTAATTCCGTATTCAATTCGAGAATGACATAATGCGTAGAAAACCATTTTCAAATCCTTTTTTTTACACATTTTTAATTTAAAGGTTATGTTTTATTAGCTGTTATGTCAATTCGGATGTGGAAGGATTTAAGTCTATTTCTAAAAACATGGATCCCTACAAGACTTAATTCGACATAACCTTAAGAGGCCGCTATCCGAATTTCCACCAATTTCTTGCAATCCTCCCTTAAAAATTTGAAGTTTCTAAGCTCTTAAAAAAATATGTTATTTTTGAAGATAATATCTATACATTCCCCACGCCGAAACGCAAATTATATGAAATTCCCTCGATAGAAAATAATTGCAAAGTATGCTCCAAATTTTTTTTATTTTCAAATCTGTTTCCGTTATTTTACAAATTATATGTATGAAAAAATTCACAGTGTTTCATTAAATACTGTTTTAGACAGCCCCCAAGAGATTTTTGCTCTATTTTAAACGAGTCGTGTTTTATTAAAGATTTTCGCAATTTTTGCATAGATTTTGGCGCTGTAAATTTTAGCGCTCTCCTCTAACCTTCGTAATTTCGTATCTCTCCATCTTCTTATTTTTGGGGCCGGTAACGAAGCCTTAAGCCCTCGGGTTAATTTGTTCACGGAACAACCCAAACCGGCCTCGTAGAAGTAAT
Organism: Limnephilus lunatus; assembly: GCA_917563855.2. Taxonomy (NCBI): domain Eukaryota; kingdom Metazoa; phylum Arthropoda; class Insecta; order Trichoptera; family Limnephilidae; genus Limnephilus; species Limnephilus lunatus. The sequence continues at coordinate 109,298,914 of OU830592.1, forward strand.
TGTGTCTCTTTTACTATCATGGTTAATTATATGATCTAAACAGTGTTAAAAAGAGAAAACACCACACTTTATGTACGAGCACCACGTTTACTTTTTTTTTTTACGTTGCACTACCAACACAAACACTTACAAAATAGTATGACGGATACTCAAGCGGTGCGTATGCTATGCACACAAAACTCAAGTCGCTTGCAAGTATCTCAGTGTACGAATGGCCTACTTTGAATTCCAAAACAACAATCGTTCTAAGTTGTGACCGTGTTTACGGTAAAATTTTGTACACAAGACTTTTTTTTTGATTATTCAACTGATAAAAATGTGATTTTTGTGATATAATATTACAAATTCATTAATTTATGACCAATTTTAATTGATTACAAAAAAAAGGTTCTAGGTTAGGATACATATAACTTAAACATCTTTAAACTTCGCGTATTTAATATAAATTTACGAATGGCGGACTAACCTGAACATAATCCCCGACAGTCTTGAAGCCGGGGAGAAATTCTTCGGCCTCCTCGTTCGAATTACTTCCATTTGTGTCCATTTTATTATTTACATTTTCCATGACAGCGTGCGGGTGACAGATGAACATAAAATTATATACATAAATGAAATAATACCATTATCAGTGTTGCCAACTCGGATTTTAAAGTAGAGCTAGGCGAAACCCAAAAAAGAGCCAAAAAGGAGCTAAAATTTGAAAATGACATAAAACATGGGGGGGGGGGTTGTTAGAGAATTTCAGAAGAGCAGAAAAATTGCATGGGGGGGGGGGACTGTAGAATTTTTGACGGTAAAACTTAGCTGCTTTTAAACAACTCATAGCAAACACTCACACTACACTTATTTTTGATGTCATCAAAGTCTTCAGGATTTTTTTTATTGTTTTTGAAAAAAAAAATTGTTAGACAGCGACTAGTCCTCTAAAAAATCTAAGTAGTCATCCAGGTTCCAGTTCCTGTACATCGCGCTACTAGAACCGGCTTCATCAGGACTTTTTTCGTATACAGCTATTGTTCCAATTTTTTTTATACCATTTTTAGTAACTGTGCAGGAGTTCAGGGAATCTCTTTTTTTGGGAAGTACTCGTCCCAATGTTGTATTTTTGGAATATTATTGCCAATACTGATGTAAACACGATCTACACGGAACCTCAAGCAAAACAATCTTTTAACATGATCAGGACAAATAAAAATGAAGTCCTACGTGTCATATCTAACCTTAAGTCCAAAGCGGCAGCTGGTTCCGATGGGATAACCTCTCTCCTTCTCAAAAATTGCAAGGAGGAACTGGCGGATGATCTTGTATTCTTAATAAATCTCTCTCTATCAAAAGGTATCTTTCCAGACAGACTAAAGATTGCGAAAATAATTCCTATTCATAAAGACGAATGCAAAAAAAATGTCCAAAATTATCGTCCAATCTCTATACTTCCAGCTATCTCTAAAATTTTTGAATGTATCATTAAAGAAAGACTATTGAAATATCTCGAACACAACAAAATTCTCACGTCAAAACAATACGGTTTCAGACGACGATCTAACACTAAATGTGCAGCTTTCGATTTTATATCAAATCTACAGAAACATATTGATCATGGGGATTTTACGGCGGCAATATTTATTGATCTAAAGAAGGCGTTTGACACGGTGGATCACAACGTATTGATCGAAAAACTGAAACATTTGGGTATTGTTGGTCCTCCTCTGGAACTTTTCCGATCTTACCTATCAAATCGCGTTTCGGCAGTAGAACTGGGAGGAGAAACGAGTGAGTTGGGTAAAATAACATGTGGAGTGCCACAAGGATCAATTCTTGGACCGTTGCTATTTCTAATCTATGTGAATGACATGACAAAGTGGGGTATTAAAGGAACTCTACAACTTTATGCGGACGATACAGTAATTTTTTACAATAAACTGAACCTAGCGGAGCTTGAAACGGAAATGAATGCTGATGTTTCTAAACTCACAAGCTGGTTAAGAATAAACAAACTAACTCTTAACGTAAAAAAAACTCATTATATACTTTTTGGTAACAAGAAAAATTTCAGCCTCAATATCAAAGTTGGTGATAACTGCCTCGAAAAGAAAATGAGCACAAAATATTTGGGCCTGATCGTAGATTCCCAACTCTCGTGGGATCTCCACATAAATCATGTAAAGGAGAAAATTACCCCCATAACTGGTGTACTATATAGACTCCAAGGATTATTACCCATTCCTTTACTAACATCAGTGTACTACGCCATGGTACATTCACACCTTTCTTATCTCTGCTGTATCTGGGGATTTGCCTCAAAGAAATTGATAGCTGATCTGCAGGTGGTTCAAAACCGAGCTCTCAGAAATGTTTTTGGACTTCCATGGGACACCCATGTCAAAGACATCTATTCAGTTTCCGGTATTCTTCCAATCACAGTCCTTCCTAAACATGAAATCACAAGCACCATCCTACAAATTACTCAACAATCAACTCACACTAACATCAAGCCACTTTACAATCAAGACATTCACACTCACAATACTCGAAATAGCAATAAAATCCGCATACCTCAAACACACACTACAAAATATGGGATAAAATCTCTGAACTATGTTGCCTATACACTATATAATTCGCTTCCAGATATGTACAAGGGAAACCAGCAAAATAAAAAAGTTCAGAATAATGCTTTAAAAGAATATTTTTTAAATACGTTTAAGGATGAAACTATGTAAATTTTCTTATCATGTCTCATTTGTCTTGTTTCCTTTTCTCTTCTTTTCTTTTCCATTTATTTGTAATCATAATCATCCACATTTGTATAACCTTATTCTTTGTTTCTTTAATTATTTTCTATTGTTGTTTGCTCACTCAACCTGTTTTTATTTTAAATTTATTTTTTGTCTATGTTGTATGTCAAACTTATATTTTTAATATCCATTTTCCAAGTAAAACTGTAACTATTTCCTCACACCCATGAATTTTCCTCCTGTCCTAAAATGAGTTCTGTAACTCATCGGGATTGCTCCAGCAAGTAATAAATACAATAAAAAAAAAAAAATATATTTTTTTCAATAAGAGTGAATAAGAGCTGAAATATCTGAAAAACGAGCTAAGAAGCTAAATGACTTTTTTTGGAGCTGACGACGTAGATTTAGAGCCAGATCTAGCTCTAAAGGAGCTGAGTTGGCAACACTGACCATTATATACAAAATTTGTTTGGTTTTCTATGGTCAATGTCGGGGTTGCCGAGGCTTGTGTTCAAAATCCCCAAATTGGGGAGAACGAAATATCAAATACCCCACAAATTCCCCAAAAGTTCCTCATTATAATTCTGCCTCCAAAATAATACAAAATTTTATTGAAATAAGCATTTTTTATTGGTTTATTTTATTTTGTCAGGATTAAAACATATTTTAACATACACGATATAAGATTTAAAAATATGTTAAAACTCAATAACCATTGTTCATATGGTGCAAATACAATAACAAGTAATGAATAATAAATGACAAATAAAAAATATGTATTATTCAATATGGTGCGCACAAAAAATTATATTGTTTGTAGATATAATATTTAACCCTTTGAATGGCAGGAGACCATATTTGTCCCAACGCACATAGGTCTCGTATAAAATGCTGTAACTCCCTTACTATCATAGTGAGAAATATTTTCTGAACGGTGTTTGAAAGGGAAAACAGCATGCTTTATATTCCAATCTAAAAAATAGCTACCAAAAAAGTAAAATGTACACTTTTATGTTTATAAAGTTTTGATTTGCAAATTGAAAAAAAAAATTGAAATTTCGGGAATTTTTTATAAATTATTTGTACATAGAGCGATAAAAAAGTGAGATTACAGTATGTGTTTGTTATACGTTTGTATTATAAAATATGAATGTGTTTTCATTATTTTTTTATTATCTTTAGTTAGAAAAAACGTAAGGTGAGCTATTTTAAAACTTTTTTATGTTTGTATGCAAAAATTTTATAATTTTTAAAAATATTTGTTTATTTCGAATTATATAGTTTGAAAGCGTATTTCTTCACCTTTCAAAAACAGTTTTTAGTTTTTGAATGTGCTCAGAAATAATCCAAATATTTGTATTTTATTTTAAAGCGAAAATATTTTGACCATCTGAAAAAAATGCCAAATTTTTGAAGGGTTAAAAAAAAGGCAATGAAATCATATGTACAAAATGCCAGGTATGGCTAGAAGAAAACAATTTTTAAAAAGACATGTCAATTATTGAGACAAAAAAGAGTAAAGTTAAAGAAATTAAGATGAAAAAATATTTTACTTTTTTAAAACATAGTTTTAATCAATTTAAAAAAAATATACATTTCGTCCATTGATATTGAAACCAATAATTTCAAAAAAGAATTTAAGTTATGTATTTGGTTAGCAATTTGCATTATTATAAGACTTTATCAACAAATTGAATGCCATGTTTTTTTCGTTAAAATTTTGTTTGAAGGATTAAACTACAAACGTCTTCCTTTTTTCTTAATCCTTTCTCGAGTAGCCATAAATGCTACCACAGTATCTGTACGAAGGCTGATTTCTTTTTTACGTTTTCAAATTTTTGAGTACACTGAATTTCCTCTCAACGGAAGAATTAGAAAATGGTAACACAAGCAATAATGCTACGGGCACACTTGCTCATTTGAAGCCAAAGAGCATGCTACCTAGTAGCATGTGTGTCAGTGACATTGCTAGTAATGAGCATGCTCATGTGAAGCCGAATGAGCTTGCTCACAAATCAACAGACGTTTGATTAATGAGCATGCTCATTGGATTATCGGGTGGAAGGGGAAGCCTTGTAGCATGTGTGAACAGACTAGCTTATGAGCATGTTCATTTCAATCCGATCTCAGTTCGCGCCTGCGCATCCTTAGCGAAAATGTCAAAATAGCCCGCTGGGGTGACGAAAAAACCTCGTGTTTCGTGATTTATTATGGGATCACGAATATACTTGGAACACAAGGTCACTTAAATACCCACAATAAATTTCCAAATTTCGCAAAAGCTCTTTACCTCCAAAATGAAACCACATTCTGTGGAAATTAAGATTTATTTCTTAATATTTAGTCATTTTCGGATTTGTTCACATCTTGGACCCAAATCAAACGTCATAATCATATTGCAGCACACACTTCAGATATAAATTTAGCCATAGTAGACTTTCTAACCCTGTTAAATTCTGATAATATGTACAAAGAATCTCCGACAGCTAGGTATCTCAATGTTATTTCCAATTTTACTTTAGCCGGAATAGCATTCCGCATTTGAGTATCTCGCTTTTGTATGACACTTTCAATTTTAGAGAGTAGCTTGCCAAATTTCTGCAGAAGCATTCGTAAATGATTTTTATATCCGTTGACATCTTCTTCTCGCATTTCTACTAACAAATGATTGCTTGTTCCAAGTTTGCTCTTCTCGTGATCCAATTACGAAACCAAATCGATATATTTTTTTTGCCATAAGTTTCTTCAGTAAATGCGTTGCAAGCAATAAGATTACTTTATTGACTTCTGTGCGGACGGAACTGACTCTATTATGTCCTTGTAACTGTTTAACCGTTGACATTTTGGACTCAAATCAACAGTTTTGTTTTCTTTCATCAAAAGATTCTTAAATAATTAATAATTGCGTTCCAAGCAATAAGATTACTTTGTTTAGTTCTGGGAGAACGGAACTGACATTTGACGATGACGTTTATTATTTGACATGAGCATGCTCATTAAGTAGCATGTGTGTTCAAATTTTTGGCTTTGAGCACGCTCATTCACGAGAAGCTCAAACCAAGCCTGCTCATTATTGAGCAAATGTGTACAGTAGACTATTTTTGACAGGAGCGTACTTACTAACGAGCATGCTCATAAGCCGGATTCTGTGAGCAAGTGTGTCAGTACCATAACTGTTGAATTACACGGACACAGGGACTGTGAGTTTCAGATTCCAGTACGTCATTTTTGGAGTTCGTGTCCCGAATTCCAGGAATCCTGTCACTATTAGGTATTGTTAGGAAATAAATGCTACAGTGCTGCCATAATATAAACTATTATATCTCGGCTGAATAATCGAGAAATGCCCAGAATCCAGTTTTCCCGCAAAAAAACCAACTCTTAAAAATTCCATACAATTTTGGAAATTCCCCGCAAATTGGCAACCCTTCAAGATATTATGTATTAGTGATGTGCATAATCGAATTTTTGTTTCGATTTCCAAATATTAAAACTGTGTGTAAAAACGTGATGCAACTAGTGTCGCGAAAGAATTTTAGCTAAGCGGGCGTGTGTGTTCCTTGTAGCTGAGTGAGAGTTTTAATGTCAAAAATCACAAATCAACCCGGAAATGCTTAATAGTATTAATAGGAGGTTCACTAATTCGAAAATATTTTTTATGGCTTTCAGGATCTTCATCTGCTAATTTAGAGATGAATTGCATTGCACCAGACGCTTTCTTGATAAACACCACCGAATCCAACATCACATTTTCTTTCGTGAGTCTTTTCTTCATTTTATACATCGCCATGTGTACAACAACTTTGTGCATTGGAGAAAAAAAGATTTGATGTTGATAATGCCTAATGGTTGCTGTGGTGCTGAAGGTTGCATGACACTAAATTTGGGCATTTTACACCAACTTTTGGTGTCATTAAATTATTTGGAACGTGCATGCAACTATACATATAGTTGGGCAGTGCAAATTCGGATTTATAGATAACTAGCAGACCCGGACACGTTGCTGTGGCTAACGAATAACAACGCCATTACCCAACCTTTATAAAATCCACACCACCCGCTTGCCAGCTGCCCGCTGCCTGAATTGAGCATTTGAATTTTTCTCAGCTTTTTTCTACTATAATAAGCATGTAGTATACAAATAAACCTTACTCTTGAATCACTCTATTGTTTTGCATGAAGATCTAAGCGCACAAACATTTTGAGCGACTTCATTTTATACTATGTAAGTCATGTAAATGTAAATCATGATGTAAATAATGATGATGATATTATGTAAATTATTGAATTGCACTTTGTCTATGGCACAGCTGTCAAACAGCCTCTAGGAAAAGTTTTGATAAAGTTTTGTGGTTTGTTATTTTGACGTTTCTTTTTTGTTGAACTTTGGCCGGTTACGGTTTTATAAGTTTCATAAGCCTCGTACAACTTGTTTAGGAACAATTATTAAGCAATAAGTTATTAAATATGCTCTCCTCAACATTACGCGGTGTTAGTAGGCTGTCAAGAAACAACTTCAAAGGTAAAATGATTGTTTTGATTCCTATCTGTCAATGTGGCTTATCAATTTTAGTATTTCGTGCAGAGTTCTAAAATTTGCCTTATTTTTATGCTATAAACGCCCATGTCAGCTGTTCAGGAGAGTTAATTGTTGCTTATCTAATGTGATAAATGCCAAAATAATTTTTCGGCATGCTTCAGGTCACGAAATCGACACAGCTTTTGCTTAACATTTTACATAGGCATTTCAGTAAAATCCTAATTTTGGATCGCCTATGACACGCTTACTACGAATAATTTTTAGAAAAAAACTTCAGATTCGCCTTAATTACTATAAAAGGAAACTTTTTGCATTTCGGGCGGCGGAAAATGATGCATTTTAATTTTCAATTGCGTAAAATTAAAATTCACTTCGCGAACCAACACGATGTCAAATCGGAGCCATTCTGTCACTGTTATGTTGGTATCCCTGATACATTGCGAAAAGATAAATACGACTATAGCCGACTTCGTTGGATCCGCGTTTTTTTTTTACTTAAAAAAATTTCAATATAAAAAAAAAATTTCAATGTAAAAAAACTTGCCTAAAGGCCGTTATTCATTTTATTTTCAGAATTTCGTCAAAGTAGTGCTTACCTAATACGCATGTTTTTTATTTTTTATTTTACGTAACTTCTAGCTAATCGTTATTTTATGGTAATAATAAATATATACGAATAGAGGTTTGTTAAAATTATAATTCTGTTGGGATTTCATAATTACGCTCCTCTTCATCTATCCCACGAAGATGGCTACAGCCGTATTTAGCTCTTCGCAATGTATCAGGGATACCAACATAACAGTAACATAACGATTTGACATCGCGTCGATGTCGTGCACTGATGTGATGTCTAGGTAAATTTCCCTAGATCTAGGGGAGAAAAAATTTTTAGGGAAAAGGGAAATCAGCACAAAATCTAGGGAAATTTCGAACTCTGGCAAAAAAAAAATTACATATGACAATATTACTGGTATTGCTAGACGTATTTTTATTTGGAGTTCCCATAAATCTTATAACATACATATTGTTGATATACTTACATTCAAGCAATGTTGTTTTAAAAACACTGATAATGATATTAAAAAACAACTAAAAATGATATTATGTACCTAAAAAGATAAATGGGGACTTCTAAAAAAAAAGAGATTATTAAGGTTTCAAGTTACGTTTTATCTATGTTTATTACAAGAAATTTTCTTCAGTTTCAGTGATTGCGTTTGATTTTTATTTTGCAAGGTGAATTTTATTAGGAATTCCGTTTATAATTCAGTGGTAAAGTACCTACACACTTTCAAATTATGGTAAATTTTCGATAGAACTGGCCATTTATGAATATTTTTCAGAAAATATTAATAATATATTTTTTTTAATAAGAAAATATTTTTTAGAATATATAAAAAAACATTTTTTAAAGAAAATATGTTTTAGAAAATATAAAAAACATATATTTTTTAGAAAAAAACCTTCATATTCGCCTTCGACTATAAAAGGCGACTTTTTGCATTCGGGGCGATGGGAAGCAACGCAATTAAAATTTCAATTGCTAAAGTGAAGCAACGCAATTAAATTTCAATTTTACGTCGTATACTGATTTCTGCAGGGTGCCTACCCTCGTATGAAGTCGCCTGACTTCATACGGATACACATGGTATGCGCCCCCTCGACAAGGGTTTTGATTTGCCAAGGTAGTACCCCTGAAATATAGGGAAATTTCACCTCGAAATCTGGGGAAACAATTTCTTTGGGCATCACATCCCTGATGTGTCAGTTCGCGAAGTGAATTTTGATTTTACGCAATTGAAAATTAAAATGCATCATTTTCCGCCGCCCGAAATGCAAAAAGTTTCCTTTTATAGTAATTAAGGCGAATCTAAAGTTTTTTTCTAAAAATTATTCGTAATAAGCGTGTCATAGGCGATCCAAAATTTACCTCTTTTGTTTCCGGTTCCTAACAATGCATTTAGATGACTGGTTGATTTATGGCATTTAGTTCCGAGATGGTTCCGAGCATAAATAAACCAGTCGTGTTCTGAGTTCCGACTGTTTCTTTCGCCATCTTTCGCCGAAGAGGACCTTCTAGAAGAAAAAATGTCGTGCCCTTCGTGTTCGGTTGGACTTTTGGGGTTTGGAGACATCGTCAGAAACGATGAAGTCATGATTGAGTGGTTAAGAAGCCACGGAGTGCTTCCCCGGGAGAAGAAATGCGAACTTTGTCAAAATCTTTGTAGCTTCTCTAAAACGACGTACAGTTGCCGAAAAACTTATGTGGTGAATTCGGGCCACAATCGGGTCAAGAAAAGGTGCAACTTTACAGCTTCTATAAGAAAAGGCACATTTTTCGGCCAGTCAAATCTCTCAATCGCGAAAATATGCACCTTCGTGTCATTTTGGACGATGATGCGTCCGCCCAGGACTGCCTTCTTGATGGAAGAGATGGACGTCAGCAGTGACACGGTCGTGAACTGGTCGCAATATTGCCGGGAGGTTTGCGTGGGATGGTGTCACAAAATTAAGCAAAAAATTGGAGGTGTTGGTGTCACAGTGGATATCGGTGAAGCTAAAATTGGGAAGAGGAAGAACAACAGCGGAAGAACAGTCGTCGGAAAGCGGGTGTTTGGTGGATTTGAAAGAGGTTCCAAAAAGATGTTCGTCTACAGCGTCGAAAACCATTCCAAAGAAAATTTATTAAAAGTCATTGAGGAGTATATATTGCCGGGCACCTCAATAGTATCAGATTGTTGGAAAGCATATGACTGCCTTGAAAATGAAAGCTTCCTTCAGTTAAGTACGAACCACAGTTTGTGTTTTCTAGATCAAGAAACCGGAGAACACATTCAAAACATTGAGCGCTTTTGGAAAGATGTGAGGAGAAATTTACCCAGATTCGGGAAGAGTAAGGCCCATTATGAGGGATATCTCTGCGAATTCATGTGGAAGAGATCGGTGCCCAAAAACAAAGACCGACTCCACTCATTTTTCAAAATGGTTGCTGAAATCTACGAACCCTAATGTTTTTTTTTTGTTATATTTTTTTGTTTATTATTATTATTATTTCTATTCTTCAATTATAATGACCACTAATACCTTCACCTCCAATTATAATGACGATGACGAGAGCGAGCCTCAGCGAGACTCTGAAGTGATTCTGTAGAGGTTCGTTTAAATTATATTATTAATTCTGTTTTTCATAATTACGCTATTTTCCATGTATCCCACGAAGTCGGCTATAGTCGTATTTATCTTTTCGCAATGTATCAGGGATACCAACATAACAGTGACAGAATGGCTCCGATTTGACATTGTGTTGGTTCGCGAAGTGAATTTTAATTTTACGCAATTGAAAATTAAAATGCACCATTTTCCGCCGCCCGAAATGCAAAAAGTTTCCTTTTATAGTAATTAAGGCGAATCTTAAGTTTTTTTCTAAAAATTATTCGTAATAAGCGTGTCATAGGCGATCCAAAATTTACCAATGTAGTAAAATTCTCAAAAAAAATCCTTAGTGATTATTTAAATTATGGACAAATGATTTTGTTATTTCACGTTTATAGTGTAACAGCGACATATTCTATACATCTCAGTGCGAATACATATTACCCAAGCTTTGAATTCTGTATAGTGGTAGATTGAATTGTCCCTTTGTCGTAGTATTGCCAAAATAAAACGATAGTACTGACCTTGTGTTTCTGGCTGGCACATTAAAATTTATGAGCGCCATGAATTCAGGGGTGTCAATTGTATTATGTAAGACTTTAAATTAATAAAAATACTAGATCGAAAACTGTTCTTCTGTCACTCAAATTTAATAGATTAGATTATTGCAATAGATGAGTGTAGTTTAATTGTTCTTTCGGTATTTTCAGTTTATAATTTAAAAAGCTTAGGAATTTTTTTTGTACTCTTTCTATTGTTTGGGAATGCACGTCATAGTGAGGAGACCATACAGTTGAGTTATATTCAACCTGACTCCTCACTAGTGATATGTACAGAAGTTTTAATGTTTTTAAAATCTTTAGCCACTCTTAGTTCAAGTTAGAACCCTTCTTTGAGATATTTTCAATGTGTGTTATAGGTGTGGTTCGAAAGTAACACCTAAGTCATTAATTTCGGAAACAGATACGAGAATAAAGTTATTGATTGTGTAATTGAAAAAAATTGGATTTCTTATTTTAAAAAATCTCAAAGTTTTGCATTTATTAACATTAAGGTATAGCTTGTTATCTGTACACCACTCAACTAATTTTGACAAGTTTGATGAGAGAATATAACAGTCATCCAGGCTTCGAATTGCTTTAAAAAGTTTCAAATCATCTGCGAACATAAGAACTTAGATGTCTTTAAAAATATTACAAAAAAAATAAATATACAGGCCCAAGGTGGGAACCTTGCGGAACACCACTGGATGCAAAAATCATATGATGATACCCCATTTAGATTAACAATAAGTTTTCGGTTTGAAAGATAACTTATAAAACAAAGCAACATATTACAACGAACTCCAGCTTTAAACAGTTTTTCTACAAGAATAGCGTGACAAATCCTATCGAACGCCTTGCTGAAGTCAGTGTAAATTGAATCAACTTGAAGCCTCTTCGCCATTGCATCGGAAATGAAATTGATATAGAATGTGGTTAGTTAGTGTTGATTTGCCAGTTATAAAACCATGCTGTTCAGGACATATACTATCTTTAAATGAGCCAGTTATTTTATCCAGAATCAGCTTTTCAAACAGTTTTGGAATTGTTGTCAGTATGCATATAGGTCTATAATTAGTTACTTCACAGAAATTCCTGTTTCGGTCGGACACTAGTATTCCATAACCAGAAAAAGTCAGTGTTGGGCCATTTAGTGACATTTTATGTGTAAAAATGTACATATTTTGTTACATTACAAAAAAATTAGTTTTCACTTTGGTACAAATCATTACAAAAAGAACAATTTGCGTATTTCCAATCCAAAGTGTATGTTTCCTTTTGATAAATTATTCTTCCACACAAAAGACAAGGAGATAAGAAGATGGGAAAGACTTGTATCACATATGCATGTATATTCATAAAATGTATTATGCATATATGGTTGGGACCCTTACAAAGATATTGGTGTACAATATTCATAGGCATATGAACAGGACAGAAAGGTGAGGGGTAGAAACCAACTACAGCGGGAAGATGACTTTGGTGATATGTGATTCGTCAAAACTCAATCTGACAGTATATAGGCATCTCACATTATAATACCACCATTTAGCTCTTAAAAGTAAACTCTGCTTTTGAATGAATAGACCTTTTTACAAGGGGGCGAGAATTGCTCGCTGCGTAATGAACAAATTTGCGAAGTCCAAATACGGCAAAGAAAAGTTAGCCTATTTTCAGAGTCCAATATTTTGTTGCCGTATTTAGTTAAGACACTTTTACAAATGTTTCATAATTTACTTACCCCAGTAAACAGCAACGCACACAGCCATGTATCTCGAGTGAAAGTATATGTTACAAAAACAATCATATTATGTGATATGAATAAGTCTAAAATAAGGCTTGCCTATGGAATGTAATATGACAATTGGGTTTATTCTCTTTTTCACTTCTATTTTTACACATTTTCAAAACACAAGCCACTATTTTTGCCGTGTTATTTCGTAAAATGCAACGATGAGTGCTCGACGCTGGCTCGCAGAAGAATGATGACGTCACATTTTTTGGATTCACGCGAAGCCATTCTCGATCTCAATGGTTCCAATAGAATCGGTATGGGGAGGGGGAAATTATACGCTTTTATCACTTAGGGCAGGTCTATTAATATTCATATGTCTATGACAATATTCATATAAAAATATTTGACATCTTTCCAGGCATTCGTAAAAGGTAGTAAGGCAACTACCGTTCCCGTCGCTGCAGCTCTTTCAAAAGATGAGATACACAATGTACGAAGATCTGTTTCCTCCAAAGGAAAAAGTCATAATTGTCTTGCATCTCTCTCACACACCGCACCGTGTCGTCTCCATAGACCCCTACAATACTACTAGCTGTGACAATAATTTTTAAAGTATGGAACATAGTTACTACAAGGATAATATTGAAATATGAGTGAAAAACAAAAATTAAAAAACCTCAAATGATCAATGCGCTGATGGTTTTGCTTTTGTTCTTTAACATATAATGCTGCAGCTCTTTCTTAGACACTAAATAAAAACAGTCGAAAATGAGACAAACGGTGAACGTATGTCTGGACCCCCCAAATTATTATATTTTTTCTATGTTTTAAATTTTTTCAGAGAAAAATGTGTCCTTACTGGGGTACCACATTCTAAGGACACATTGTAAAAGTTTTTTTGTTTGAATATAAGTAAATACATATGTTAAAATATTACAGACGAAAATTATAAAGTTAAATCTAAAAGAAAGTACAATACAATCTTTGTTTGGTTGCAAAATTGTATCTATATTCATCCTTCCCATGTCCATAATCCATATTTTTATGTTCCTTTTGAAGTTGGTTATTTCTTTAATTGTTTTTTTTGCAAGAGAGAGTAAATTAAATAATTTTCTAGAGAAGTATTGCATATTTCTTTGTCCAAATGTCGTTTTAGTTGTAGGTTGGTGGAATGTATGTTGTAATGTAGATCTTGTGAATCGGCTCGAGTTTGTCTGTGTAAAGTTATCCTGGTTTTTGAATGCGTACATTAGAATATCTTTTGTATATAATTGTTTCAGTGACATTAAATTCACAAAAAAGGGGAACATACAATCATTAACATATATCTCCCTCACATGTATATGGAAAATTAAACACTATTCCCGTCGCAATCAAGTAGTCGCAACACAGGTATACCCTAGCGAGACAGGCATCGAATAATATATTGTAAACATCACGTATATAGATCAATAAAAAAAAAAAAAAAAAAAGTACTTCGGAGAAAACAGTCTGTCTCACCATTATTTAATGTGTAAGAAAGAGCTGCAGTATTATAGTGATAAGAAGTGTATGTTTTTTGCCGTCATGGTACCTTTATTGTAAATCGTTACGGTAAAAATAAAAGCATCCATTTTCTGTTTTATAGTTAAGATGGTTTTGTTGTTCCAGGTATGCATGCCTCTCTGGCCGCCAACATGTCTTCGGGGGCTCCGGGGGCCTCTAACTTTGAGACCCTGGCAGTGACGGTCCCCAAACCATTTGTGTACCACGTAGAACTTAACAGACCCAAGAACCTGAATGCGTTCAACAAGACCATGTGGATGTAAGTAACTATTTAACTAACAATACATTTAATCCCTCAGCCGAGGATTCTATATCTTTTGTGGAATCGTTATTAGATAACGGACTTGATCTCCTGTCAGATTTATGGCTGTTATTTGCTTTTTCTATGTACAACGTACATCAAATGAATAAATAATCATGCATACTTGCAGGAATTCGTGTTTAAAGCGATCTAAATTAAAATATGTGACAGTAAATATGTAAAAATCAGACAAATCTGACAAGAGATAACGTCCGTTATCTGATAACTATCCCACAAAAGATATAAAATCACTCGGCAGGTATTGTCGGAAGGTCAAAATATTTTTGCTTTGCAATAAAATCCAAATAAATGGAATATTTCTGAACGTACCTATCCAAAAACAAAAAACTGTTTTTGCAAGATGATGAAATACGCTTTAAAATTTTATAAGGGGTCGTCCATTAATCATGTGATGTTTTTTAGCAACTTTTCGACCCCCTCCCCCCCCCTGGTGATATATGGTAAGGTTTTAGGCTAACCCCCCCCCCCCCCCCCAAATCATGTGTATTTTTTTAGTACAAAGTATAGGACATTCACCTTTAGAAATTGTGTGTTCAATGAAAAATAAATACACGTGATATCACATTTTACCCCCCCCCCCCCTCGTGATTTTTCCGACCCCCCCCCCCCCCCCCCCTCTTTCGAGCCTCACGTGATTAATTGACGACCCCTAATTCGTAAATTCGTAATAAATATATAATAGTTGAAAATGCAAACATAAAACGTTTACTTAAAAATAATTTAAATCTACACCTTTATGAAAACAAAGTTTCCAAAATAATTTTTTACAAAATTTTTTACATTGAACGACAAAAAGTGAGACGACAATAACGTTTATAATACATTTGTCTAAAAAAATATGTGTGTGTGTTTTTTTTTATATTATCATTAATTTTGGTTAGACAAAACATAAGGTGAAGGAAATCATTTTTTTCTAAAAATTATAGCTCCTATTCTTGTAGACTGTTTTTTTATTATAAAATATCGTTGAATAGATCTTTCAGGATACATATGACTTTTTTAAAATCAACATATTAAAAATTTTCTGAAAAAAAATGCACGTCATAAAAGACTATTTTTCACGTCATAAGAGATTATTTTTCTATAAATATTTCGACAACGCAGATGTGAAGAGAAAGTAAATGTAGAAAAATGACATATTTAACACACTTTATGATTTATCATCCTTTATAGCATTTCAAATTCCCACTATCGATTTATTATATGTGAATAAAGGAATTTTTATGGGAAAAGGAAGGTGGAGAAGTACCTGGCTATTCAGATCTAGTCACCAAACACGGCTTAAGCCATTTCAAGCCACGTTTAAATTCTGAATGGTGATCTTCCACTCTGGAATATACTGCAAATATACCTTGTATTATTTTTAAATGATTAAATTGTGAAATAACCACGGACGTACAAAATATATGGACATGCCCTTACGTGATAAAAGGGGAAATATCCCTCCCATTGGAACCATTTTTCGGAACCGGCTGGGCTTGCGAGTCTCGCGTTAATCTAAAAAATGTGACGTCATCATTCGAGCTCTTATCGTACATTTTATGCACGGACGTTGTATGTCTATAGAACACATACTACGACATCGAGAAACACAAAGCCGCTGTTTACTGGGGTAAGTAAATTGTGAAACATTTGTAAAAGTGTCTACGGCAACAAAATATTCGACTATGAAAATACTCATAACCTTACTTTGCGAATTTGAACTTCACACATCTGTTCATAACGTGGCATGCAATTCGCGCTCCCATATAAAAAGGTCTATTCATTCAAAAGCAGATTTTACTTTCAAGAACTAAATGGTGATATTATAGTGCAAGGTGCCTATATACTGTTAGACTGATTTATTGGTGAATCACAAGTCTCTTTCCTCTCTTCATCCCGCCATAGTTGGTTTTTACCTCTCATCTGCAAGTTCTCGTCTAGCTATTTGTATGTCTATGGAAATAACACAATTTTAATTTGGGAGGTGGATATGGGTACCGCCGCACTGGGATCCATCTATTGCAAGGGTGGCCAACCCGTGGCCTGCTGGGTGTCCACTGGTGGCCCGCGGGGCATATGCACATATATTTTCTTTTAGTGTATATAAAACCGGATTTCTCAAAACTAAGCCTGTCTCGACAAACCATTAATAATAATAATAAAAAAAAATAATAATAAAACAAATTTTCGTCAAACAAATGGTTGAGTATTGGAGAGTTGAGCGCAGAAATAGAAGGCTTTATGCTTGCCATACAAGATAGAGTCATTAATACTAAAAATTATAGGAAGCATATCATCAAAGATGCAAATCAAATTGATGATTTATGTAGAAAATGTTTGGCTTTTCCGGAAACTATAGAACATATTATATCGGGATGTTCTGTATTAGCGCCGTCCGAGTATACATTTAGGCACAATCAAGTTTTAAAAATAATTCACCAAAGTTTGGTAATTAAACATAACTTGATTGACTGCCGTAATGTACCATATTATGAATATGAACCAAATTCATTTTTAGAAAATGAATTTTATAAAATTTATTATGATAAAACTATTCTGACAGACAGAACAATTAGTCATAATAGACCCGATATAGTTTTACATGACAAAATTAAGAAAATAACTTATATCATTGATGTCGCTATACCAAATTCTTGTAATATTCAGAAAACTGTTTCTGAAAAAATAAGAAAATATACAGATTTAGGAAATGAAATTAAAAGAATTTGGCATTCTCAGACTATAAAAATATTACCATTTGTTATTTCGGCTACTGGCATTATACCAAGCTCTCTCATTCAAAATTTAGGCGTATTAGATTTGTCAAAAAATTTGTACATAAAAATGCAAAAGTCGGTCATTTTAAATACATGTAGGATTACGAAAGATTTTTTAAATATTTATATTGAGGGATCAGTAGGATTTATCGGACCAGTTAGGATTTCATCAGAGCCGAACCCTCTGATATGAAAATATCTGGAGTCGGTGAAATATTTTCCCATTATGTTTCTGGTGGATTGACGTATTGTTCTTGTATTGTTTTATTCTTATATAGTGCAATTACATTGCGTTAATTTACTAGATATTCATTTGTGGAAAAGTGTGTGGAAGGGTTTAGTCTTTCATTTGGGAAAGATTCAACCCGGACATGAAATCTGGAGCACCGTAAATATAAAAATTTAATTTAAATTTAAAAATACAGATTTAGGAAATGAGATTAAAAGAATTTGGCATTCTCAGACTAAAAAAATATTACCATTTGTTATTTCGGCTACTGGCATTATACCTAGCTCTCTCATTCAAAATTTAGGTGTATTAGATTTGTCAAAAAATTTGTACATAAAAATGCAAAAGTCGGTCATTTTAAATACATGTAGGATTACGAAAGATTTTTTTAAATATTTATATTGAGGGATCAGTAGGATTTATCGGACCAGTTAGGATTTCATCAGAGCCGAACCCTCTGATATGAAAGTATCTGGAGTCGGTGAAATATTTTCCCATTTCTGGTGGATTGACGTATTGTTCTTGTATAGTTTTGTATTTATTATACTTACATATATAGTGCACTTACCTTGCGTGAATTTACTAGATAATCATTTGTGGAAAAGTGTGTGGAAGGGTTTAGTCTTTCATTTGGGAAAGATTTAACCCGGACATAAAATCTGGAGCACCGTAAAATAAAATATTTGGACGATTTATATAGCACCATTTTTGTGAAAAATCACCTCAAGGGCGCTGTAGAAACTTACCATACATGCCTAAAATCTAGAAAGACTACATGCTAGACAAACAATTAAAAACAACTTATGGCTAAAAATTGCATACACCGGTTCATTAATCACCGATACGAAAATATATGTACAATATTTTGACCAATGAACGCGATGCTGCCTAAAAATGAATTAATACAGGACCATACTTACCTGGGAGGTCGCTTGAAATTAACACTGTTTATTGTCTATTTAAAGAAATTTAGATAGAGTTCGCACGCAGAGGAAATAATTGTGAACACATGTTGAATCCTGAAAATATTTTAATATTAATACGTAATATATTCTTTAATGAGTGTATGTTGAAAAGTAAAAGCAACATTTAATGGTGGGCGGTGCAGTAGTACAAGGAATTGATCTTCCGAGA
This sequence comes from Limnephilus lunatus, assembly GCA_917563855.2. Lineage (NCBI taxonomy): Eukaryota > Metazoa > Arthropoda > Insecta > Trichoptera > Limnephilidae > Limnephilus > Limnephilus lunatus. The sequence goes on from OU830592.1 coordinate 109,317,611, forward strand.
GACAGATTGATGTGTAAGGATTCGAGTAATTTTAATTCAGTAAGAAAAGTGTGATTAAGACATATCATAGGCAATAAAAGTATGATACTCTCAGATAGGTATATTTAAATTAAGTTAAGGGTATGAGAGCCCGAAAAGGTAGGTTTTTAGTTTGGACCTAAACTCTGTTGGGCTTTTTATGCATCTTAATTCCGGAGGGAGTCTATTCCAAGCCTTAGGTCCAGATACTCCGAAAGCACGATCTCCGAACTTAGTATTTGGCTTTCGTTTGGGTTCTATTAGTCTGCCTATAGCAGATGAAGTTGCCGATCTAAGGGTTAATTGCCTCGGACCGGTATTATCCGGGACGCATAATTCAGAGATGTAAGGTGGGGCCATTTCGTTGATTGATTTAAACACCATCCAGCACAATTTGTACTGGATTCTTTCAGGGCACTTGAGCCAGTGAAGGTTACGAAGGTGTTCTGAAATGTGTGAATATTTAGAGACCCCGGTTATGAGCCTTGCCGCTGCATTAAACACGGATTGAAGTTTGTCAATTTGGTATTTTGGAAGACTAGCATAAATGCTGTTACAGTAATCAAGCCGTGAGACTACGTAAGAATTGATTAATAGTTTTGTCGCCTCTGTAGGAAGGTTTCTTCGAACTGACTTGAGTTGTCTCAGGTGAAAAAAACCGGTGCTTACTGTTCTATTTATTTGACTTTTAAGCAAAAAGTCTGAATCTAAATTAACGCCAAGAAGTCTGACTGTTGTCTTTGGAATAATATCGTTGCCGGAAATAGAAATAAGTGAATTGTCTATGAAATGTTGACGTTTCGGCCCCTTAGGGTCAAAAAAACGTATCTCATTTTTCTCTACTTTACAGGAGAGCAAAAAAACATAGTTCTCAATTAATCAATGTTGTCTACTTTTAAACAAATGAAACATATTAATAATTTCTTCTCACTTTCTTAAAGTTTGGTATTTTGTGCTTCTGAAACATGTTTTAAATTCAAATAAGTAATTCATTTTCATATGTTTTTTTTAATTTTAGTTCAGCTATATCTCAGTTACGTTTCTTTGGTCCTAACCAAAGTAAAAATTGCTATCACTGAACTCAAGTTACGAAAAACTTGCATAGGTGTTTGATTTTTTTTACATCCGAAAATTAATTTAGATGATGAATATAAATTAGGATAGTGGTGGAACAGCAATAAAAATATTTCAAGTCTAGAAATATTAATTGAAAAACTTATTTAAAACAGAAAAAAATTTAAAATATTTAGGTAGGTACCCGATACTAATGTCAAAAGAAAACTTAATATGCTACATAATAAAACTGGAATTTTGTACCTACATTATGAATACCAATGTAGGTACCTGCTTTCTTATAAATATGTAACCAGAAATAAAAAAAACTCTTAAGTTATTAGGCAAATAATATAAATGTAGATACGTTTTTAGATTTTCACGGCCAAAAGTATTTTCGTTATTTGTTTTTGGGGTGTTATGTCGTGTTGCGCTACCTCCTTCTTTAGCCAACGTTTCGGATAGCGTTGCAGTGTCCATCATCAGGGCAGATTCGTCAGATGTGTGATCTACCGACAGATATGTGATCTGCCGACACATCTGTCGGATCTGCCCTAATGATGGACACTGCAACGTAGTCCGAAACGTTGGCTAAAGAAGGAGGTAGCGCAACACGGCATAACACCCCAAAAACAAATAACGAAAATATAAATGTATTATAAATTAATTTTAGAATCATTCATCAACAAATTGTTCAATAATGCCTTCCTCAGCTTGATTATCAGTAATAATAATTCCTACTTTGATAGAGTTGTAAAATGTGTGATATTGGGAGGGTATAATACCTTTATCACACAAATCTTGCAAGTATAGCAACTTTTCAGTAGCAATTTTCATTGGGGCATTGTAAGCTCTTTGTAATTGTGGAAGTCCAACTCATTACCGTGTTTTAGGAACTTGTCTAATTGTTTCGAGTTTACGACATTCTTGTTCATCTTTGTTATATTTGAAATAAATATGGTCAGAATATGAATGTGATTTTTAACTAGTTCCTCCATGCCATTTGTATCTGTCGCTATGTTTTTAATTAATTGTTTCCTCAAGTTGATTTAACTGAAGAAATACTCTTATCCCATCTTGATGACAGCATATTTGGATTTTCTGGAAGCTAATCTAATATCTGTGTACCACGATGAAGGGTCATTATGCCATATTTAATTTCCAGCTTCATTGCTCCGAACATTAAAAATAGTTAAATTATAAACTGCCAGGCGTCGGCGTCGTTTATAAAAAACGTGTTCTAAAAAAAACTCGATGAAATTAACAGTGGATTCTGAAACAAGGGTTTTAGATTGGGTTTTAAAATTCTGTACAGAAATTTTGCGTTTGTATATGGCGGTCATACTCTTCCGAAAGAGATATTTTTTCTTCCGTATTAGCATTTTCGTATTTAACACACGAGTTGTAGATATCTTTGCGTGGTTGATGGAACTATAGGTTACAGGCATTAAATGTGTATCGGTACAACCACATTATTTCAGGTACATACATTTTATCCTTACACAAGCCAACATACATGTGCAGTATGTGCACATTACGTATGTGTAATGTAAAATCGGCCGCTAAATATTTAAATGCATGCGATTTCCCAAAATATTACTAATTATATTTCTAACAAAGGTTTCAGTAATATCCAATGTAGCCAAGAAAAATCCTTGGCATACTTGGATTTTCGAATCGCCCTTATAGAAGAAGAACTGTCTTGATATTTGGCGTCGTAACTCTAGACGTAGCAGTTGTAGGAACATCAATTTCATTTTTGGGGATGTTGTGTGTTTAGTCTTTTTAGAAGAAGGAAGGAGAAGAAATTCTGAGAAGGAAAAAGGTATGAGGGGTGCGTTGGAGATTGGGGGCCAGTGTGTCCAGGAGTGACGGACGAATGAATCTATCATTTCCACTGCGATGCAAGGGAATGTTCCGAGAGAGGTCGAAAGATCTCCCTCAGTCTCTTCCGACCCGGCCTGCCACGCTGTTGATGGCAGACACATCCGCCGCCGAGATCCGGACAAACTTGACCCCATAAACCCGGGTACTTCTGCTAAGTTACCAAACGTAGCGAACCACTTGGGGTGATCTATGGTAGAGGTGTCGCTTATCCAATAAATGGTTCCCGGGGTGGTGGTACCCATACCCGCCTCCCAAATAAAATATTTGTAGCATTTGAAGAATCTTCCTTATTATTCAACATTGCCGTTTCCATTATTCGTTGAATCCGTGTTTTGTGTGTTTTCCTTTCCGTATTCGATTTATATTGAGTCAAAAAACAGGTAAAATAACCAAACTAATATTTAAACCACTCGTTTAAATAAAAACGGCCGCAAACACAAATGCTAAATCGTAGGTAAATGACGCGTAAGTGACATGTCAGTAAAACAGTTGCATAATCTATGCGGGTGAATCGAACGTAACTAAAGATGCGTTTCTTTGACTCGCAAGCAAATATCTTTTTATTCAAGTTTAAAAAACGCAAGTAAAGATACACTCTACTGACCTTAACAACAAATGATTTTCTGCAGATACGTATCGATGTATATTTTTATCTGTTGAACCTACAGATACGTGTCTTTGTCACTTAACGTAACGTGTTATTTTGTGACTAGTACCATCCGTAACTCAAAATCGATAAAAATTGAGATACGTTTCTTTGACTCTAAGGGGCCGGTTTGTTTGTGGCCGCCCAGAGAAACTCAGTCTTAGATGGGTTCAGCTTCAGCTTGTTTGAAGACATCCAACGAGTTATTGCTTCTAGGCATTCAGCTATGCGGATTTTGAGGCTATTGATTTCGTTTGGAGAGCAGTAAAAATAAACTTGCTGATCGTCAGCGTAGCAGTGGGACAAGAGACCAAATGACTCGATTATTTTGGTGACATCATTTGTAAAAAGGATGAAAAGAGGTGGACCTAAAACGGATCCTTGGGGTACCCCTGAAGAAAGTGTTGCGAAGTTAGAGAGATTATTTCCAACCTTAACGGCTTATATATATATAGATAGGTATGATACCAGCCAATTTTTTATATCGGAACCCAAACCAAATGTTTCCTCTAATCTCCAATTACTAGGCATGTCGACGATATTGGAAAACATATTGAAGATAATTTGAAAAATTGAGCATCTAAGTTCATATTTTATGCTCTATGGATGAAAGCACATGCAATACAACCTAACTGGCGATTTTTAGTAGGGGTGTTGATGTATTTTTTAACAAAATAGAAGAATTAGCAGCACTGGACTCTACCTACTTGCTCGCGAGATTTGTCAGGAGTTGTTATATCAACGTTGAATCGCTTTTCGTTATAACTCAACAACCTATCGGGCTTAACTACCGATTGTGCTCCAGCAATGTTTGGGAAAAACGAAGATTTAGTAAAATTGAATGAAAATGAGGCCTGCAAAGTTGGTAATACTTCGCTGCTAAATTTTTGTTGTATTATTCATCAGGAGAATTTAAGTCCCTTAAATTTTTTTTTTTTAAATTTTTTTTTATTTAAGTTTTTATTCCAGCAAGACTGGGAGGGTAGTGCAATCCCAGTCTGCCATATTACATACGGAGTAAATAAAAATCATATTATTAGGTAGGTACCTAATGAAAATAAAATTTGAACATAAATAGCAAAAAAAATAACCATTAAATTAAAAATAAAATAAAATTAAACAGAAATTAAAATACAAAAGAAAAATATATATATTTTTTTTATCGTCCATCAGGGAGGTCGCCTCATCATCTGCATCCATCGCTCATTTAGTGGGGAACTGAGCCACTCGGATGCAACCACGACAATGATGTTGGTTGATTTCCGTGTCCTGCTCCAGAAACTGGCTAGTCGGTGGCGAAGTAAGGCTGGGAATGAGTGCACCCTCCCTTCGGTGAACATCGTGGAGGCGCTGCAGAACCTCGGTAGTTGCATAAGTTGCCTGTATGCATTGTTGTAGCACACCCTCAGTTTGTCCCATTGCGCTGCTGGGTATTGCGTCCACAGTTCAGATGTGTACAGGGCGGTGCAGTATGTCTTGAAGAGTAATTTTTTGACGTCATCGCTACAGTGGTAGAACCGCCTTGAGAGCATTCCGGCCCATATGTTAATTGCTCTTCTTTGTCGTTCCATATCTTCTACATCCTTCATGTCTTCGGTTAGGATATGTCCTAGATCATAGGTTCTCAACGTGGGCGATAACGCCCCCTTGGGGGCGTTTTAGACCTTCAGGGGGGCGGTAGAAGAACAAGAGAAAATTGGGGGGCGTTTCAGACTTTCAGGGGGGCGGTAGGAGACCCACAGAAACCCATCCCACCCCCCCATCAGTGCTCCAGATAGTTCGCCTTTTTCGCCGCGCGCATAATTTTAAAATTATTAAAAGTTTTTATCCTAATGGATATCAACGAGGAAACGAGTGCGCTTCTTTTGCTAACGACAGGCGGTGGTGGTCGAAGTACCCGAAGTGGTCCCCGAGAGAATTCATCTCGAATATAGATATCAAACATGCCCTCGTAAGCGTTGGAAAGCTGGAGGCCTTCAGAATGAATACGTTTTGTTATGTTTTTAACGTTAGTTAAGCGCGAGGTTCGAGTGGCCTATCGAGCTTACGTGAAAATACTTGAAATCGAGGAAAACACCATGTAAGATCCCAAGATGTTTTTGCACTATATAAAATCCCTTCGGAAAAAAGATCTTGAGGTTGTGTATGAAAGTAGGTTGACATTTCGCCCTCACATCGAAGGAGTGTGCCAGTCGGCCTTAAAAATATTAGGGTTTGTTCTCCAAACCATCAGAATTTTTCGGGATACCCATTCTCCGAAGATTTTATACTTCTCCCTGGTCCGCAGTAGGCTGGAGAGTGGTTCGCTTATCTGGAATCTTCAGGTTGGGTGCTCCTTCATGTTGGAGAGGGTTCAAAAAAGTTTCTAAGATTATCATACGTCAATGGCTGCGAGGCTATATTGAGAACTCAGCAATTTTGGAGCGCGTGAGTCTCTATGTTCCAGATGACTATCTTAGACAGCGTCATCATAGATTATTATATTATCTTCCTACCTGTAGGACTAACCAGCCAATGGTTATATTTGTACACATTTTTTTGTAAAATATTTATATGGCGTTATTTCTTATATGTTCAAATTGCTTTTTTTACGATTTAGGGGGCGCTAGAAAAAATAATATTCTCAAAGGGGGCGGTGGGCAAAAAAAGGTTGAGAATCTATGTCCTAGATACTTAACCTGTGCGGCCACAAGCAGTTCGTTTCCTTCTAGATATATTGGAGGAATATTTAATGGCTCCTTATTGTATTTGAAAGCAACGATGACTGACTTTTTAGAATTGTACAACAAGTTATGAGAGTTTGCATACTCTTCGCATATTTGCACAAGTCGTCTCATCGCTTTAATCGAAGGTGCAAGCAGCACCATGTCATCTGCGTAATTAATGTTATTACTGCCTTAAGTGGATCATGTCAGGAAGGTGGTCATCAAAACAGTGAACTTTATTAAATCGAAGAGGTTGAATCACTGTCATTTCCAAGAGTTAACGCCCTAGTGGGCTTTTACAACAGAAATTAAAAACATTAAAAAATTAAACATCATAAAAGAAATGAAATACTATGAGTAATAAGAAAAAATCAGTAATAAGACCAGAAATACAATAAAGTGCAATGTGTAAAAGCTAGTTAGTAGGTATAAACAAACAATTATATGTGTATAATAATGTACGATGATAAAACAGAACTAAATAGAACAGCAAAATAAAATAAGGTTATAAATTACTGGTAAGATTTTAAATGAGAGGAGGTTTTATGAAAAGAACAAAAATAAGAAAAGTTAATTATTAACAGATAAAATAGAGATGAGTTGTCTCTTGAAAATTGCAAAACTGTCAACACCAATTATATCTATAGATTGGTGAATTAATAGAATAGTTAGTATTGAGGGTATTGTTAAAATTGAAAATATCTTTATTGCGAGTTAGTCTAGCAGGTACATTAATACAGATTAATTCTAATAAATTAGGGCAGTCAACTAAAGATTTGATAATTTTGAATAAAAATAACAAATCAATTAACACTCTTCTATCTGATAATTTAAGGAGTCTGGTTTCTGCGCGTAAGTTATTATAATTTATAAGTTCAATTGGAATTTTCATTTTAAAATTAATATACCGAAGGAATTTGTTTTGTACCTTTTCCAATAATTGAGAATGGATTTTGTAATATGGTGACCAAATGGTGGAATTGTACTCTAATTTGCTTCGTACTAACGAGCAATACAGATTTTTTAATGTTGATACATAATGACGTTACATTTAATGCAGAAGTAAGATGGCGAACCCGTGCCAAAATGTTGAAAAGAAATACAATCATTCTTCGCAAGCAAGTCAAAAAGTATCCCAGAACTTGAAGACATGGAGTTAGTTAGCGACTTTGCATTTCTGGTCAATATAGTTAGCCACCTAAATGTTGTTAATACTCATCTACAAGGGAAAGATCAACTTGATAACATGTGTGATCTTATATCCGCATTCCAAATGAAACTTGGACTTAGGGAACAACAGTTAAGGACAAAAATCTTCATATTTGAATAAGTTAACAATAATAATCTATACGAAAATATGAAAGAGAACAAGACACAGAAAAAGACAATGGTCGCGACTGGGACACGAACCCAGACCTCTCCGTCTATCCGGGACGAGTGCGTTGCGACCATTGTCTTTTTCTGTTTTTCTGTGTCTTGTTCTCTTTCATATTTTCGTTTAGATTATTATTGTTAACTTATTCTAATATGATATATTTCACTGATGGGAATAACCTTCAAAAAAGTTAAAATAAGAAAGTTTTTCTTATAAAAATTGAAAAAAACAAAAATCTTCACCCACTTTTCTACATTGTTATTGAAACCAGATTTTTTTTTTTTTTACAGTAACTCCACACAGAAGGCCCTGAGAAAAATAATTTCCCACAGGGCCTATGTCATCTTTGAGGATGCTGTGTGGAGGGTCTTTTTGAGGAAAGGAAGGAGTGAACATGGGTCTTGAAGAGACCCATGTTGTAGGAGGGAGGAAACACAGAGGTCGGTAAATCGTTCCACAGCCGAGCTAGACGTTATCAAACATGATTGGGTCTTTGAAACATTAAATTCGACGAGGTTATTCTTACCCCAAGAGAAAACACTCTCGAGGTAACCGTCCATTCTCTGCTTCGAAGCCCTCCGAGCTATTGGGGTTTGTGTGCTCTTCGGAGGCTTGTCAAACAAAAAGCTATCATGGACTGTACTGTCACCCGCGTAACAATGAATCGGTGCACATGACAAGAGGTCATTGATGTGCAACAGAAACAAAGTCGGAGACGGGACCGATCCCTGTGGGACGCCAGCATTTATCGAATGCGAGGAAGAGGTGAAACCGTTAGCAACCGCCTGAATCGACCTCCCCCTCAAAAAGTCGGCAATCCACGCACACAAGCCCGTAAGAACGCAGTTTGTTGACAAGCGCTCGATGCCAAACCCAGTCAAAGGCCTTGGAAATGTCCAGTCCAACCGTTTGGGTCTCACTTAAACGTTCCAGGCACCGTCCCCAAACATGCGTCACATAAGCGAGAAGATCACCGCACGAGCGGTTCCGCCGGAATCCGTATTGACGATCGTTAATAATTTTGTTCTTCTCGAGGTATGTGAACAGTTTGTCATTGATCACACGTTCCATCACTTTTGACAGAACAGATGTGATCGCTATGGGGCGGTAGTTGGCTGGGTTGGAGCGGTCACCCTTTTTTGGAATGGGGTGAATGATGTCACACAAATGGCGGCGGATAAATACGCTACGTTTATATCCGACTAGAACCTGAAATTTCAAAACCGATTACAAGATTTTAAAAAGCATTGTGTGCTTTTTGTTGCATTTGCAACGCCATTCCCCGTGAACGTGAATTTATTGCCAGGAATTTTACAAATGGAACATTGTGAAATATGTTGTGATGCACAGTTAACCTGGCTAAAGCCGGGCGTATTTGGAAAAAACCGCGCGAAATTAGCTTTTTCCCACTCCGGAAACAAAATCGTAAAAAAATATATTTATACGAAAATGAACTGATTTTTTTATTTCTACACAAACCTGAATAGACACCCTACGTGAAAAAAAACAATCCAAAGGTGTTTTCGAACAAATTATGACATTGGTACGTCTTTGAAAATGTTAAATATTTACATTTTCAAAGTTTGCACATACAAAATAACAGTTGACGGTTGACGTCACCATTTCCATACCTGGACTACTTATCTTCCATACATTTTCTATGGAAACGGGTGCTTTAGAATCACACTAGCCCCACGCAATGCTAACCGAGGTGCCCTACGCGACGCGGATCTGCCACAGCCAGATCGGCGTGGGGCCGTGTGGAAGGTGGAGGGGGTATAGTCACGCCTACTATGAGATTTCACATCTTTTTGGTGTTATCTAAGCATAAAGCGTTTCGCTATATCTGTGGTTGTTTTTTTGACATTTATTATCGTTTATTATTAAAAAATGGGTGAAAAACAGTTCATTGAAACTGAGCACGAAGTTATTTATAATATCAAATCTCAGAATTATAGAGATTCTGCTATACGATTATATAATAAATAACTAATTTCAATATTATACCCCTATAATGAATGTCTTTCTCTAGTCCAAATTGACTTTCGAAGACGTGTGTTTTCTTTTTTTATATCATATTCAATTATGCTGTGAAGCTCTTCAAATACCACTTTACTCATACGGAAGTATATGAAGAATCGTCCGTATCAGATTATAGATCTTTTATTAAAGTATGGAACTCTCCAAACATTTGTCTTCGTTTGTTAATGTTGTGGACCCAAATACTTCTCACTTTTTTGTTTTTCTTTTTACGAGAATATTGATTTAATAATAATAATTGTAGCAAATCATCTTCAAATTCGCTTTTAGAAGACATGGCAAAGCTGTCGTCTGCTGAGAAAAGAATCACATAAACATAACAAAATAAACGTCAAATGTGTCAAATCAAACGCGCCGGCGCACCAGAGACCTATTGTCACGTGGTCACAGCGACGCGTATGGCCAGTGTGAACATGGACAGGAACTTTGCGTAGCGTCGCGTTGCGTGGGCCTAGTATGTTTCTACCTTAACTCTACTACAAAGTCAGATTTTCCTTTGTTTTTTTATTTAAACTTAATGTGGAAAAGGAACGCAAAACAAACAATGTCAGCTTTTTTATAGCAGTAAATTCAAACATAAACCTGTCATGTCACTAAGAGGGGAAACTTCTTTATCATCTAATATGACTCTACAACACCGACTTGATCTTTAGCAAGGGCTCAAACCATCTAGTGGCTAGTAACTTGATCTAATTTAACTCGCACACAGATGTCAGTAGCCTTCAATTTTGAACAAAGGGCAGAAAATGAGGTGATTAATAATGTTTTTTTTTTTTATTTCAGTGAATTGGGAAAGTGTTTTGAAGAACTGAACGACAACGCAGATTGCAGAGTTGTAGTTCTTTCGGCTTCCGGAAAACATTTCACAGCCGGTAATTATTAATACTACACATAGTTATCCCCGACATCAAAGTCATAGCAGGTGGTACATGGACAAGAATAGCTAATGATAGAGAGAAGTGGCGACAGTTGGAGGAGGCCTTTGTCAACTAGTGACATACAGACAGGGAGTCGATGCATGATAAGTGTTATAAATATTACAAATAATGTAATGTAATTTACTGTGTAAATAAAGGCTATTATTATAGTTATCCCAGAAAGAGGCGTAGAGCCCTTTTATTATTACCGTGATGATCCACGATTACGGAACCGTGACGGCACAAAAGAGCATAAACCGTACATCCTTTATCGTAATAATGCTGCAGCTCTTTCAAAAGATGAGACAATGTACATAGGTCTGTTCCCTCCAAAGAAAAAAAGTCATCTTTTTCTTACATTTCTCTCAAACACCGCACCACGACGTCTCCGTAGACCCCTACAATACTACTAGCCATGACGATAATTTTAAAAGTGGAATATAGTATAGTTACAAGGTAAATATTGAAGTGTGAGTGAATTTCAAAATTTCTAAAATGTCAAATGTCAATGCACTTTTGTTCTTACACATATAATGCTGCAGCTTTTTCTTACACACTAAATAACAATATTCGAAAATGAGACAAACGGTGAAGCTATATTTTAGGCCATATTTGATACAATCCATATTTAATTACTGTATATGTACTTAACTTATTTACTTATCTTATCTTATTGTTATAAGTATTTACTTATTATTATCTACTTATTTCGTATCATAATTTACTTACTATACAATATTATAATTGTTTATTAGTATTTACTCTATAATTATTATGTACTTTATTTACTTAAAAAAAATAAAAAATTACGGTGCTCCAGATTTTATGTCCGGGTTAAATCTTTCCCAAATGAAAGACTAAACCCTTCCACACACTTTTCCACAAATGAATATCTAGTAAATTCACGCAATGTAAGTGCACTATATAAGTATAATAAATACAAAACAATACAAGAACAACACGTCAATCCACTAGAAACATTATGGGAAAATATTTCACCGACTCCAGATATTTTCATATCAGAGGGTTCGGCTCTGATGAAATCCTAACTGGTCCGATAAATCCTACTGATCCCTCAATATAAATATTTAAAAAATCTTTCGTAATCCTACAAATATTTAATCCTTTATTTACTTATTATTAATAAATTGTTTATTATTGTTTACTCATAATTATATTATATTATTGGTTTAATTTATTAATATCTACATATTTTACTTAATATATTATATTTATTTCATAAACTATATAAATTTATTACATAATTGTTTATTATTATTTTTTTTTTGTTAATAATTTAATGCTACTGTGGTATGATCACCCTATTATTGCATCTGGTAAGCCACAACAGGTACCTTGTATTTACAAATTTTAATATTTAGTTTACAGTATAATGTTATTTTTGCCAACAATGAGCATACTGCCCTGCTGTAATAATCATTAATTAGTAATGTTTGAATAACTGTACTCAGTGCTTCTTTTGTAGGTTTATTATTATATTTCTTTAATGTTTAGATATATGTATGTTTCTTTTTTTTTAAATTACATTATTGTAAAACTGCATATCTCGATACAGGAATGCCCTAGTGAGATGTGCAGCTTATGTTTTCATGTATTTTTTATTTTTTTCAATAAATAAATAAATGTATGCCTGCACCCTGCACCTCCCCGAAGGAAACATACAATCATTTTCATACATCTCCCTCACGCATATAAAGAAAATGAAACGCAATTCCTGTCGCAAAAAGCTAGTACTTTGGAGGAAACAGTCCCACATATTTTGTATTTCTCACCATTATTTAATATGTAAGAAAGAGCTTCAGAATTATAGAGATAAGAAACTTATAAATAATAATAATAATATTTGGCTAACTTGTATAGCGCCGATTTTTTGAAAAATCACCTCAAGTATGTTTATTCCATTTTTTTTTGCTATCACAGTGCTGTTACTGTAGTGTATCTAAAAGCTTCCGGTTTTCTCACATAGATGGCAGTACTAAGAACTGTCCCAAGTCTCCGCTAGATGGCAGCTAGCTTAGTACAAGTGATAGACAACAGAGGGTCCAACTGCTCAGAGAGAGTCTTCAGCAGACCTCTCATGTCAGATTCCAATTAGCCAGCTCCTAGATAGGTCGACTATCGTGGTCAACTCGGTATACGTGAATCATCACATTAAATTAATATTAGAGCGTCTATTGATAAATATCAACAGCACAAAACCGAGATGAGTGGAGGAAGACTCTTGAGGATGCCAAGACCCACCAGCGGTTGTAGAGCCAAGAGTGATGATGATGATGATTGATATATATCAGAAGGTGACCGGACAACTTAGAATCATGCAATTTCAACATGTCCTTTAAAAAGTCATTAAAAGTTATGAAATGAAGTTATTAAGCTCTTAAAAAAATATATGTTATTTTTGAAGATAATATCTATACATTCCCCACGCCGAAACGCAAATTATATGAAATTCCCTCGATAGAAAAAAATCGCAAAGTATGCTCCAAATTTTTTTATTTTCAAGTCTGTTTCCGTTATTTTACAAATTATATGTATGAAAAAATTCACAGTGTTTCATTAAATACTGTTTTAGACAGCCCCCAAGAGATTTTTGCTCTATTTTAAACGAGTCGTGTTTTATTAAAGATTTTCGCAATTTTTGCATCGATTTTGGCGATGTAAATGTTAGCGCTCTCCTCTTACATTCGTAATTTCGTATCTCTCCATCTTCTTCTTTTTTGGTCCTGTAACGGAGCCTTAATAGTTTACGTTAAGTTAGGTTACGGGCTATTTTTTTAAATAAAAAAGTTCATAACTCAGGATGTGGAACGATTTACCAGCCTCAGTGTTTCCTCCCTCCTACAACATGGGTCTCTTCAAGACCCATGTTCACTCCTTCCTTTCCTCAAAAAGACCCTCCACACAGCATCCTCAAAGATGACATAGGCCCTGAGGGAAATTATTTTCCTCAGGGCCTCCTGTGTGGAGTTAATGTAAAAAAAAAAATGATTTTTCAAAGGTATGTTGAAATATCACTTTGTTCATGTTGTCGTGGGACCGCATCAGAAACGATAAAGGTCCTAAGACACTGCCCTGAGGTACACCGTACACGTACGGTTTATCAATATCGATTTTATTTCATTCCAAATTTGCTTACCTACATCCAAAAATGCTGAAAGGCGTGATGATAAAACTATTAAAATTATGCACTTTTTGTAATTATTTTTTGATCATTTTTCAATAATGTCTAAGCAAAATAAGAATGTAAAAAAATCTGAAATATATTAGTTTTATAAGTGCTCAAATAAATACACAAACAGACCAATTTTCATCAAGAAACACATGTACGTATATGAGGAGCTCAGTATCAAAGTGGGACATAAGCCATTTGGATTATTTTTCAGTATAGTGAGTTTTTTGTTTCGAGTATGCCGGTATGAAATATCTGGTATTTTTTTCTACTTGTATAATCTTTATGCGTAAAGAATCACAAACCATACATAACATTCTATAATTTAATACTCTTGATATTTTGTTTTTAAATTTTAAAATGCTTATGTCCGCTTTTGATACTAAAACGAGAAAAGACATCTTTTATTTTGCTAGTTTCTAATTTTCTGAGTTTGTTACGCGCTTGCGACCATAAGTAATCTCCCTTTTATCGTATTTTGGTCAATATTAAGCTGAAAAACTTCGATAAACCTCAAATTTCGTCCTAAAACAGTCAACCCACTATCAAATTTGGCGGTTTGTGTCTGACTGAAAATAGCAGCCGCCATGACACTTTTTGTTACGCTTTTGTATTGTATGGCCGAGTTTGTTGCAAACATGAGTTGCAAGTGTCCGTTTTTGAAACAAAGTGCAAGCTTTAACATGCGATTTCTTGTATTAATTGTCCGTTTTCGATAGATTTTCTCAGTTATTCAGTTAGAGAATCAAACATACTACCATAATCAATTAAAATATGCATTTTGGAAAAAGTGGCGCATGTCCCACTTTGATACTGAGCTCCTCGTATATTTTTTAATGATTTTATTTAAACTAAAATTTAAATTCTCAAACATAGGTTTACCAAATAATGATTATTATTTTTAATTGATAAACTAACGTTTAAACAAGATTTTTATGCATAGCACAAAGGGTAGATAACAAATATTATAATCAATAATTATCAGCCTGAAACACTCATCTACATTGAAAAAATCTTCCGAGAAAAGATACTGGCCGCCAACGGGAATTGAACCCGTGACCAGGTTGTTTTCAGTTGGAAAAATGTAATAATAAGTAATTGTCGAATGAAACACTAGTATATATTGAATTATTTGGCGGGTATTAGATAAGCCGCCATAGCTCAGTGGTCAGAGCAGCTGACCGGCAATCAGAGGGACACGGGTTCAATTCCCGTTGGCGGCCAGTATCTTTTCTCGGAAGATTTTTTCAATGTAGATGAGTGTTTCAGGCTGATAATTATTGATTATAATATTTGTTATCTACCAGATAATGTATAGATTTATTTTACTAATATGATAAAAAATCTTTTTTGAATCTTTAACAAATCTGCCAACGACCTATGGTATTTATAACCTTATTACACAAAAAATAAATATTTTATCTCAAAATTTAAAACATACGTTTACTAGATAAAAGAACAATCTTTCAAATTCAATTTATAATTTTTTATGGAAAAAAGTCATTACGTCTAAAATCTGATTTAAAAATGACAATTTCTGGTTTTGTCTGGTTATACCCTCTTAATGATTTTTCAAAGTGGTGTTGAAATGCCACTTTGTTTGAGTTGTCGTGGAATCATATCAGAAATAATAAAGGTCCTAAGACAGTTCCTTGTGGTACACTATATATGATTGAGAAAGATTTTGTAATATTATTGTGTACCCAAATGAAAGAAGTGTCTGATTTTTTTTTCCAGGCATCGATCTGAAGGATATGATGATGATGGCCCAGCAGTTGGGGGAGATTGAGGAGGTGGCACGCAGGGCCAAGTTCTTCTATAAGATGATCAAGCTGTACCAGGACAGTCTCAGCTCCCTTGAGAATTGCTGCAAGCCTGTTGTGGCTGCCGTCCATAGTGCCTGCGTAGGGGCAGGAGTTGATCTCATCACTTCTGCTGATATAAGGTAGATTAACCACTCAGATATTTTGCGAATATGCCAGTTTTTCATCTTAAAAATGTCAGATGTACAAAAACTTTGTGTTATTTCCACTTCACAATTAAAGCTCTATAAATGAAGCATTTCTGAACGTAGCCGAATACTAAAAATTGTTTTTGATAGGTTATGAAATAAGCTTTCAAATTATTTTATTACAAATAAATATTAACATTCGTAAATATTAAAATTTAGAATGCAAACATAAAAAAAATGTTTAAATGACTCATGTGACGTTTTTATGTCAAAACGGTACTAAAATCACGGATTATATAAAAAACAATACTTATTCTATCGTATAAATGTATAATAAACAATTTAGTCACCCCACTTTTTTATCATTTCATACAAGAATATTTAATAAAAAATAACAATGTCTAACGGCGGGTAGGCGATTTTTCAGTCTGCCACGTATCTGACAGAATAGGCCTTTTTATGTATTTCTATGGACAACTTGAATAAGGATGTGTTAGGTTGATTTATTATCGACCTTCTACTTTTTGTTTTAAGGATGTCACTAGAACAATAACGGAGTTATAACGATTTCTATGGAAACACACGCGTTGACGTGAAAACACGCTTATTGTAATTGACTGGTATTGTCATATTAACGTGTTTATCTGCTTACGTTGCTGAGTGGTTAAGGGGGTATTCTAGTTTAGAAGCCCGAATTTCTGACGTTTTTTGATGGTTGATTAAAAATAAAACACCATTAATATTTTAACTAAACATTTTTTATGATTTATTTATTTATATTTTAAGAATTCACAAAAGTGTTTTTTATTTTATGTTCTATTAATTTTATTAAAATTGTGCATTCCGCTATTTAAATGTGCTACCTCTGAATTGTTAGTTATCTAATTTAATGATTTTTATTTTAGGTATTGCACCAAAGATGCATGGTTTCAAGTGAAAGAAGTTGAAATCGGAATGGCTGCCGATGTGGGGACCCTACAAAGATTGCCAAAGGTGTGTTATATTATTTTCATATCAGGCGTCAGGTGAGAATGCTGTCCTTGTTCTACCGGTATTACAATGGAAAATGCTCCGAGGAACTAGCGTCGTTGATCC
This sequence comes from Limnephilus lunatus, assembly GCA_917563855.2. Taxonomy (NCBI): domain Eukaryota; kingdom Metazoa; phylum Arthropoda; class Insecta; order Trichoptera; family Limnephilidae; genus Limnephilus; species Limnephilus lunatus. The sequence goes on from OU830592.1 coordinate 109,334,488, forward strand.
CCTCGGCACCGGTGCATAGTCGGGAAACACGCCAAACACGCGCCCAACATTTGTACACGGTTGACATTAGTCGCATGAGAACGGGTCGTTTTTACGACTCGTTCTTGAGTTCAACAGCTCGGATGTGGAACGATTTACCGGCCTCTGTGTTTCCTCCCTCCTACAACATGGGTCTCTTCAAGACCCATGTTCACTCCTTCCTTTCCTCAAAAAGACCCTCCACACAGCATCCTCAAAGATGACATAGGCCCTGAGGAAAATTATTTTCCTCAGGGCCTCCTGTGTGGAGTTAATGTAAAAAAAAAAAAAACCTTATTAATTTTTTGTTTTAGTTTTGTTTTTTTAATTTACATTAAATAGGCTTATGAGTAGAGACACTGATTCCATAGCATTAACGATATTTTCGCGAATTAAAGTGGTAAATGTTGCTTTTAGCGATAAATACGTTAAAACGCGAAATAACAGTGATTTTTACGACAAAACTCAACAATATGCGAACTTTTCAGTAATGCGAGCAAAAGCACAAATTTCGGCTTTTTGAACCAAGCGCTTGGCTGCCTTGGTAGTGCGCCTGAACGCCGAAATGTTCAATCCTGCTCTTGTGCGTCAGAATGACCAGCAATCAGACGCTATTCTTTTAGCAAGTAAAAGTAGGCTTGCACCAACATTCAAATCTGTTGATGACAGTAAATTCCTGGAAGGTAACAGTTATTTTCAAAGACTGTAGACATAATTCAGTTTCTCTTAGCTGTAAAACTTGTTCACAGAGAATTTGTTGAGGCAGCTCTGATGACTGTGTGGGCCCCTGTGAATAGTGTTGACGCAGAAAGATTTTTTTAGTCGCCATAATCTTGTATTGACAGATCATAGAATTAACATGACACACTCTACTGTGGAAACATGTGCCATGTTGAGTTTCAATCAATCTAAGACACCATATAAAGAGGTAAGATTTGTTTGTTTGCATTGAATAGGCTCCGAAACTACTGAAACGATTTGAAAAATTCTTTCACTGGTGGGAAGCTACACTATCCCCGGGTGACATAGGCTATATTATAATTTCAAAAAAATTAGGGATCCTTACTAAAACTCCCATAATGTAACCCAAGGTGTAAAAAAATTACCTAAAATATTCTTTGCATTGCGTGCGCTGCGAAAACTATTGATGATAGAATAAAATAATGTACCACGACTTTGTAGAACACATCATTATTTACAAAAAGTGTCGCGACAGCATATGTCTAACTATTATAGTTATGCCAAAATAAGTGTTCTTTTATTTTAAAAATTTAATTGAAATGCCGCTGCTAGAAAAGGCTCTTTATTTGTATCTTGGTTTTAATCCTTATCAAAATAAATTACTTCATATTCAAGACTGCTTCAATACCTTTATATAACTTTTTGGATTATTCAATTCAGACATCCCATTCGAAAGATATCATGAGTTTAAAAATGAAAGTATTAGAAAAAAATTGCGTGGTCGCCGGTCACCTTGCTCGGCTAGCTAGGCAACATCTTATGCGATCTAGGCGTCACTGGGATACGGGCCGTACAGGAGGGGTGTCAATGTCAAAAGGATGGAAGGGTAACGCAGGAAGGAAAAGGGACTCATGAGAATATCCATTTATTTATTGATATATTAACGCTAAACATTTAGGGATAAACAATTTATTTCTTTTAATGGCATAGCAACGCATGCCGGGAACCAGCTAGTAATACAATAAACATGTTTCAAATGATTTTGCTAATTTAATTGTTTTTCCCCTCTTACTGACTCCCATTCCTTGACGTTATCCTATTTAGCTATAAACGCTATGATAATGCAAAATTAAAATCACTGGAATATGCCTCACCAATTTGGAACCCGCAGTACAAACTGTATATTGATAGCATAGAAAACATTCAACACAAATTTATAAAATATCTTGCCTTCAAATTCAACAATAACTTTGGATGCACATTTCAAACTTTGCAACAAAGGAGAACAATAGCTGATGTAACATTTATACACAGAATTTTAAATAATAACATCGACTGTACCGAACTTCTTTCCCTAATTAATTTTAACATACCCTTAAGACGTACACGCCATACAGAATTATTCCACACGCTTAATTATAAAACAAATGCAGCAACTAATTCGCCAATTAACCGTGCTCTTCATATGTTAAATAATGTTTGTCTAAATTCTAATATCGACATTTTCTCCGATTCACTTCCCAAATTTAAAAAGAGCATCATGTCAGTAATGTAAATTGTTCAAGGCGCATACATACATACATCACCACTTCTCACATCCACAAACATACTCACACACACACACACCCTCCCACAACGCACATCACCCGGTAAAAATTTAATATAAACAAGATACTTCAATGAAACATATCATAGGTACCTAACTTGAAATATAATTATTAACTGTAAACTTTTTTCACCAATGTAAATAATGTACTGTTTGTTTCTGTTAATAAATAAATAAATAAAGCTGTCAAAGCATTTTTTTCAATAATTAATGCTACATTTCTTAAAAATTAAAGCTATGAATCAGTGTCTCTACTTATGAGTATATCATAGTCCTAATGTAATATTTAAATAATGCAGGTGATTGGCAACATGTCCCTGGTGCGGGAGCTCTGCTACACGGCGAGGAAGGTGCAGTCTGATGAAGCCTACAGCTGTGGACTGGTCAGCAAGGTTTTCCAAGATAAAGAGAGGTTAGTTCTTTTACATACCTTCACATACCTGAAGGTAAAAATCATATTTAGCATGTTCAGAAAGTAGGTGTACTGTGGCGTAGAGGGGGTCTCCTGACCAGAACGAGCATCGCAGGAACATTGTATAATGTCTAGTTCAGTTTAATATATTCATTGTAATCTTTATGATAACTTAGTAAATCAACTAGTAATCACATAAACCCCAAACCTATTTGGGGTTTATGTGATTACTAACTAGTTGATTTATATCCTATGATATCTTGAAAGAAACCATTCACATGTTAAAAATATTATGAACTGAATATACAATTTGGCTGTCCTGAAACGGGTATCCTTCCCAGTTGGACAGACAAAGTATCATTTTCTAACTTATTGTAATATGTATGCATATAAATAAATAAATAAAAAATAAAAAAAATAATTAAATTTCCTACAAAGATTTTTCACCTATTAAGATAAAAATTACATCAAAATGTGACTACCAAATTTCTAGCTGCTTTTTTGCTTATGACGACAGTATCTCCCTAGTGAGTTTCCGTCCATATTGAGTAGTTTCTTGGGTTTTCCGTTGTTGACTTCATGATGCCTTTGTTTTGAAATGTTACAGCCTTCTGAAGGGAGCTCTGGAGCTGGCTGAAGACATCTCGCAGAAGAGTCCGGTGGCGGTGCAAGTCACCAAAAAGACCCTCGTCTACTCCCTCGACCACACCAACCAAGAAGGACTTGATTATATGGTAAGTTAATATTAGTCGGAGACGATTCAGGAGGGTGTAGGTACTATTGGGACCCCAGGAACCATTGATTTTATTCATTTTGTTTGTTACATGTTTGTTTTACATAGTATTTGGACTACCAAGCTAGGCAAATGCCCGTATTATGGTAGTCGAGATTCATAAGATGTTATATTAAGTATAAAATATTAAGTATAATCATCCATATATGTAGATGAAAGTAAAAACATGTAGCATACATATTAAGGGGAACGTATGCGCGGCCCATTTCGGCGCGTTTCATACAAATCTTAGATTTGGATTTGAGATCAAAATTCCCAACCAAACTGAAAAATTATTTTTGTAATCAAAAGGTATATCAAATATCTAGTACGGATGTGAGCTACTTTATTTATTTTTGCTTTAAATTATAAGATATAAGCCATTAAAGATTTTAACGTTTCTTGATTTTAGAGGCGATTTAGGCAACTATTTGTGAGTAAATCAAAAACAATAAAAAAATTATTTTACTATATTTATCATACAAATATAATGAAATATAAAATAAAAAATTAAAATTTATAATAAAAATCATTTTGATGGGTGTAAATTAAAAAACAAATTACCTATTTACGGTATAAATAAAAAAATAGTTGTTTGTATATTAAAATTACTACCCAAAATTGCCTTTTTAAGATGGTTTTATTTATTATTTTATTTTTCATTGTATTTTTAAAATAAATATAGTTGAAAAAAAAAATTATGTTTTTTGTTTACTCAAAAATAATTGCCTAAGTTGCCTCCAAAATCATGAAACACTAAAATCTTTAATGGCCTGTATCTTATAATTTAAAGCAAAAATAAATAAAGTAGCTCACATCCGTACTAGATATTTGATATACCTTTTGATTACAAAAATAATTTTTCAATTTGATTGGGTATTTTGATCTCAAATCCAAATCTAAGATTTGTATGAAACGCGCCGAAATGGGCCGCGCACACGTTCCCCTTAAGGAAAATATTCATACTAGTATTAGGTACGTGATCACTAGACATCGGATTATATGCATTTGCATATGCAAATGCATATAACTCTCTAATTACGGCGTTAATGCATATTTTAGCCTTTTTTTCCCAATCGTGCATATTTAGCGTTTGAAGACGCATCCATTATACAAAATATCGCCCTCATCTCAACACATTTCCACAAGTTACCAGATACCATAGAGAAATTGGAAACAAAAAAACCTTCCTCTATTTAAATCAATAGAAATACTGGAAACAATGATCGAACTCGCCAACGCTCTCTCTTTCCAATTCAATATCAGAAAAGATTCGTGAAAAGTTGGACGCTATTTTGTTTAAAAATCCGAGTCTTGAAGACATAAAGAACATTAATGCCTACATCAACGGCACAGGTCATACATACCCTGAAATGGCGCCACTTTTTTTAAATATTGTCGGATGACGTCAGTTGACGTAGAGAAGTCGTTTTCAGAGTTTTGGGTGACAAACATCAAAAATTTTTGCTCGAAAATTTGTAAAAATACTTAATTGTATATTGTCACAAAAACTATTCATAATTTTAAGAATATTTCGCTGTTTTTGTATCGTCTTTAATTAAAATATATAAAAATAAAAATGATTTTTTGATTTCGCATTGTGCATATTTTAGGCATATCAAGAGTTTTTAGTGCATATTTCGGTCTTTTTTAGTGCATATTTGCATGCATATTTTGGCACTTTGTTAGTGCATATAATCCGATGTCTAGTGATCACATACAGGAAAGGAGTTAAAGTAAAATAAAATAGAATAACAAATAAAAATGAAAGTAACAAAAAATAATATTTTAAGGATAATAGAAATAAATATATTAATCATCTATTCAGATGAACAATGATAATCTTAGATAATCTTAGACCCAAAAAACAAAAGCAGGTATTCCTAGGCAGCGTGTGAAATGGACGAACGATGTCAAAAAATATGAAAAAAAGCATCAGCATAATATAATATTTTGGTTGAAAATTAATTTAGAGATAAAATTTTTTACTCAATGTGCAACATAATTGTGAATGATGAATACTTGGAGCAGGTGGATTAGTTTGTTTATTTGGGAAGTATGTTTACGAGATATGGGAAGGCTAATAGAGATATTGAAATGCAGGTAACTCCATTAATAGAGGACTGAACGCCGTCGGCACTAACAAAAAACTGTCCAAAGAAGTGAAGCTAGCCGTCCATAATGGAGTACTGTTACCTACCCCGATGGTTGACAGTGAGGCATGGAACTGGCAGAGGAAGGATGAAAGTAGACTGAATGCTGTAGAAATGAGATCCCTGAGACGTATTTGTGGCAAAACCATGTATGATCGTGTGAGAAATGTGGAGATCCGCAAAGGATGTAAGGCTGATGTAAGCGTAATGAGTAAGATAAAGAAAGGAAAGCTCCGATAGTTGGGCATGTAGAGCGAATGAACGAGGAAAGGAGTGTAAGGAGAATATATGACACAAATGTGAATGGTAGAAGAAGTCGGGGACGCCCGAGAAAGACATGGCACGACCAAGTGAATCAGATACTTGAGTCAGAATAATAGAAGAGCATGTATGAGACGATGTATGAATGTGAACGAAGCAAGGAGTGTCTGCCAACTTAGTAATTTCAGGCATTGAGAGTTGTTTGGCAGACTGTCCTCTCTGCCTACCCCTGCGGAGAAACGGCGTGATGGTTAGTTAGTTAGATGTACCAAAAATCGTCTTCCTGTCAATAAATAATAAATGTAATTTGTGATGTTTATCATTTTCCCTATTTAATTGTTGTTTTTTTTATTTTTTTCCAGGCTCTCGTTAATCAGACCATGCTACAGAGTGAAGATTTCATCAATGCTTGCATGGCACAAGCCACCAAGGGAGATAAACCAGTCTTCGCTAAACTTTAAAAAAATACTATTATATGACCGCAGACTGACATTTTGTAATTAGTTTCATAATAAAAATATTCATCCATTCAGAATCGTAACAATAGGAAGCCTAGGTCTCGAGATGTTTGTATCGTAAATAAAAGAAAATGGTTCCTATGGTAAAACAAAAAATTACTACTATCGATCTATTGATAAATCAATGATACCAACAGAGACATCTGTTGATAATTAGTTGCATTATTATTGAGCAAATCTTAATATCATAGCTTCAAACCTTTTTTTATTATAATTAAATTTGTACAGATCTCAACCATAATTGGAAAGTTCTGCTTTATGTATAACCACGGGAGCGATATTTGCCATATATTGGCGCCATTTTAAATGTCTCCGATTGCTTTTCGGATAAAAAAGGCAAGGATCTCCTTGATTCGGCAATTTTTTAATATTTGTAGCTCTCACGTTTGTTATTTTGGACTTAAAAACGAAGCTATTGAAATGCTTTATCTATTGTCACAATAGATTTCGCAAATCTGAACTTCGTAGATTATTTTATAACAATGTTAAAAATATTTTTTCTTAATTTAAAAAATTAAGTCCATTTTCCATAGATATGCACCTCTCATTTATTTTCACCTTTCATCTTTCATTACCAAGCTGCAGCTAACATACAGAAATTGAAAATATTCTATCCACTAGAGCGACAGCGCGTTTTTTATTTTTTTCCTCGGATTGCTCGTGATATTTTAATGACCGTTTTGAATATTTTCCGCCAACCTTAAAATAATCATACCTCCGAATTTTAATATGGAGGCATACAAACTGATCACAGTTCTATATAGTCAATGAATTCACCTATCTTCGGTTGTTTATCACATATTCCTAGGATTTATAAAAATAATATTATAAAATCGAAACATTCAAAACGGAACTATTCTCAGTACTGCCTCCCTTTAAACTCGCCTAGTAAGTTCAAATTTCCCTCCACATTGAATATTTTCTATAAGGATTCTTTTAAATGGTCTAATTTATAATCACAATCTAAATATGTATATAAGAAAACTGAATTTTGATATGTTGTGAACTGTTTAATGTTCCCTTTCAGCAAAATTTTGACACAAATTTATTTGAAAAATGGCGACACTTTTAATAAAAATAAAATGAAATTCATAAGACTCACCAAAAATAGCTGTTGTACATCAAACAGATACATCAATTATCTTAAATCAACAATACCAATTAACTCGATTATTGGTTTATTTATAGAAAATATTGCATTTTCAAAAACACACGACGATCGGAAAAAAATGTCAAAAACATAACCATAAAACTTTGTTTTATCAATAATCAGTGAAATTTTAAGTTTGAAACACGTTGAAATAGTTGAATGCATTACTCATTCAATTATTATAACACTGGTACGCAAATATGTTATAAATATCCACTAAAATACGATAAAAAAGCCGAATTTTAAACTGACAGCTTCAGAACGTTTAAAATTGTGATTTGCCAGATTTGATTTTGTCAAAACATGATTATGCAAATTACAGATTTGATTTTGTCAAAACATGATTATGCAAATTACAGATCGCGGGAGTTTTCGAAAATATTTAAATAAAATTTTTAGTGCATCAAGGGAGAATTTTCTGTAATTCGACAACTTTGGCAAACTTAGGTTTTGTAAATGGTGCCGAAATACGGCAAAAAGCGTTCCAGTGGTTATGTTGACTCAAATAAGTACCCCTCACGGCAGTTTCGAAGTAATAACACGCAGGATTCATGCGGTTATAAACTTTACGATTTTTTTTATAAATCCTACAAATATGAAATAAATGGTAAAATATAGGTTCATTCATTGGCTATATAGCACTATAATAAGTTTTTATGTCTCCATGTTAAAATTCGAAGGTATGATTTTTTTAATGTTGGCGAAAAATTTAAAAAATGATCTTCTGAAAATGTCGAGCAAACGGAGAAAAAAGTTTAAAAATGCGCTATTGTTCCAGTGGTTAAGAAGTTGAATTGATTTTTAAATATGTATTTTTGATACTTTTTATAACAAACCCTACTGAAATTATTATGTTCTTACAACAAATTACCTCTTGTTCACTATTTATAGTACAGTTCATTGGAGAACCACTGTACAGGACGGGCATTGTAGTCGCCAGCCGCACAGACGATGAATTGGGAAGTTGCCGGCTGGCCGCTTCGACACCTAGGGAAAAGGGGAGAGGGAAAAGTGGGGAGAAAGGTAGAAGGCAGGAGGGCGGAAGGGGGTTAGAGGTAGAGGAGAAACCTTCGCCTTGAAAAAGGCGATCGACAAATTATATGCGGTGAAGTCTTCAGGGAGGGCGGTTCCGCCAGGGCCAAGAAGAAGTCCAAGATGTCCAGTGGGTCGATCGGAGAAGTCAGAAGAGAAGGCGAGATGCTGTTGTGGCGATGAGATCTGGAACTCTACCGATCTGGCAGTATAACAGCTGTATTTATAGGGCTCAGAGGCGGGAGTCTGCCCATCTCAGGCCTTTGTTCAAATTCTTGGAATTTTGGCCGCTAGAGTTGTAAACGCCACCGCGTTCGTTTCGCTATTGCGCAACGAAGCTGAAAACGCCACAGCGTTTTATCTCGACCTACTTTCAATGTCTCTCCGATCTTTCGTTTATTTTGTGAGTTTGCACATTTTGGGAACATGGGAGACAGTGTTTGCACAGATTTTACATTTATGCAAAACTGTTTGTAAATAATAAAGATACAGATACATATGTTGCACAAATTTGAATTTGTGCAAGTGTAAATAAATAGAGTTTTCCCCAATTGGACCCGTGCCAAGCTTTGTATAGGAACGGCTTCGCACAGATGGAATTTATGCAAAGGAAAAAGTTAATCACATTTAAATAAAGTAGTGTGTAGGTATGTACACAGAGGGGTGGGGTCAAGCTTTGTTTTTTGTCTTAGGCTGACTGCCTGACCCCGCGATCATTTTTATTTTTTCATTAAACATCACATAAAATTATAAATCTTAAAACTACGTCAGGTACAATCACCATGTTTTGTTTAAAGTGTAGGTCGCACAATCAGGCTGGGCATACGCAGAGACATAGATATTCAAATACGAGGGCTATTCAGAAACTAGGGAACGTTTTGTAATAAAACAAAAACTAGGTACAGGAAAAATATTTTATTATATACATCTGAAAGAGTGACTAAAATGCTACTTTTCTAGATAGTCACCAAACAAATTAAGGCACTTATCCTAGCGGTGGACAAGCTTCGAAATTCCTTTGTCATAGAAATCCGCCGCCTGCGATCTCAGCCACTCAGTGACGCACGCCCAGAGCTCTTCGTCGTCATCAAAACGCTGTGTCGCTAGCCAGTTCTTCATCTTCGGGAACAAGTGAAAATCACTCGGTGCTAGGTCGGGACTGTAGGGTGGATGTGGGAAAATCTCCCATTTGAATGAGTCAAGAAGTTCTGCAGTTCGATTGTCAGTTCATCGTCTGTCACAATGCTCGGGCGTCCACTCCTCTTCATCATGCACGTTGGTTCGGCCATTTTTAAACCGGATACACCATTTTCGCACCGAACTTTCATTCATTACGTCGTTGCCATACACTTCGTACAGTTGCCGATGAATTTCTATCGGTTTTTCGTTTTTTGCTAACAAAAACCGTATTACGGACCGCACTTCACAACTGGCGGGATTTGAAATTGCAGCGCACATTTTAAATTGGAATATTGGGAAAACGGGCAAGGCGGAGACATTCTCGTTCTGACGGCTGGATGCCGACTGAAGCTACGAGCACGCGCACACCAAAACATACTTAATCGCCGCGCACCTAGCGGCGTCAGCCTAGTTTCTGAATAGCCCTCGTATAAAAACTAACCACAAAAGAAATAAAATGTACACCTTTATGAAACCCCAGTTTCCGAATGCAATTTGAAGAAGAATTATGAAATATTGGGAATTTTTTATTAATTATTTTCACAAGAAACAACAAAAAAGTTAAGTCATGATAAAGTTTATAATACATTTTTTTTTCATAATCAGTAATTTTAGTTAACCCTCCGCCCGTCGCGCCTTTTTTTTAATGTGAGGGGTCGCTTAGGACCCCAAAAATAAATATGATTTAATTGTTGTTATAGCATACATTTTATGTGATATTTAAACTGATTATAGTCAGGCGATAATGACTACATTGAAATAAAAAGAAATATTAAAAATTAGATATTTATTTTCAATGCAAAAGCTTAAAAATCAATAAGGAACATTTTTTTATAATTTTGTATCATACTTTTTAATAGTAAACTTTAAAAAAAAAATCTAACCAGTTTTTATTAAACTTATAACTATTTGAGATTGATACAGACTTCTTATTATTACAACAAAAAAATCAACAAAATACAATGAAAAACATATAAACTTGATTTTCCATGGTATTTCGTTGATTTTTTGAGCCTCACGCCGAAACACAAGTCTGTATCGCACATACGCAGACTGAATGTTGGCGGAGCTAGCGTCAAGTATAGCCTCTTATAGGAAGCTACCTAAAGTAAGGAATCAGTGTGAAGATTTAAAATGTACATAATTAGCAATTCTGTAAAACCTGGGCTTTTAAAGACCCCACGCGACGGGTCGAGGGTTAAATAAAAACGTAAGGTGAGCCATTTTTAAAAGTTTTTCACGTTTGCTTTAAAAAATTTTATATTTAAAAATTATGTGTTTATTTCGAATAATAAAATTTCATTTTTCGGAAACATTCAGAAATATCCCATTCGCTTGGATTATATTGCAAAGCGGAAATATTTTGACCTTCTGACAAAACATGCCCGAGGCCTGAGAGTTATTTCTGATAAAACATTCATACACTGAGGTTTATATGTTACAAGAGTTGGAGCAAACTTTACACATTTATGCATAATTATATTAAAAAGGTTTTACCCATTTTTAATGTTCTTTTTTGTACTGAGATTTTATTAATAATAAAAAATATACACATAATATTGTACTTAATAGTTTGTTTATTTTTTTCCCAGAGCCGAGCTTATTTTAGAGTAGGTACATAATTAACAAATTGTGTTTACAGTTTGTCAAATAAGAGTAGAAAATAAATGAGGGCGCCACCGTTGCCCAAATGGCAATACTAAAAATATAATCATTGTGTTAATCTAAAGCTGTGTAACCTACATTTTTATTAAAAATTAAAAAGGCATAAAAGTGAAAAAAAATTTAATACCCACTGATCTCAAAATTAGAATTGCATATAGGTATTTTATTATTATACGTTTTCAATTTTGTGTCAACATAATGAAGAATAACGATATTATAATAAAATATAAAGCACACTTTAGAAATTGCTCACATTTATTTAATATTAGCTTAAGTACCTAGCGTTGCCCGGGCTTTAGATCATGCCTCTAAATTTAGATCTGAATATATTTAACTAATTCAGATCTAAAATTAGTGTAACTAAACTCACCATTAATGATTCTTCCTTTCCACCTACTGTTAAATTCAAATCTATGTTAAATTAAATGAAAACCAATCACTTTGTAAAACACAATTAAATAAAATTTATGTCATTTAGTAGGTACCTTCACAATAGTGCTTCTTCCATTTTCTTTTTTGAACCAAAAAAAATGATTTTTTTTTAATTTGTATACAGTGTTTTGTATTTTCATTGTCATTGCACTTTTAAAGAATATTTGACAGATAAATTGGTGTTGCCAGCCTAAAAATTTCTTAGTTCAATTTTTAATATTTTCTACTCTTATTTGACAGACTATAATTGAATTTAAATACGGGATCAAAATGAAAACCTAGTCTCCTTCAACAGAAGCAATCTTCCGAACAGGACCTCCATTGATATGCTTGGTGTTACTCTAAGTCAGTGGTCTTAACCTTTTCGAGCCGGTGTATTCCCTGACTCTTACTACCAAATTTTTGTTCCCCGTATCCTCTTATCTTTTTTACGTACACGTGTAATGAAAGACGTGTTTCATTTGTAATTTTGAATACTCATAATAACATGAATTTAACAATTAAGTCATATAAATACAATTAATGCAATTTTATACCGAGTGTAACACGACTTCAGGCATTTTTTACATGCGTGCCACGTTTTATTGCGTACCCCCAATTTGACTTCGCGTACCCCCAGGTACCGCAGGTTGAAAACCACTGCTCTATTTTGTGAGATCTCCTGTCAGATTTGTGTGATTTTCTATGGCTGTAAATTGCTTTTTCTATGGGTATCAGACCAGCTTCTCACTTAGAGCAGTGGTTTTCAATCTAACATCGGCTCATAGAAAAAGCAAATAACAGCCATAGAAAATCACACAATCTGACAGGAGATCTCACAAAAATATAGAATCGCTCGGCAACTCAGAAATGGGTTAAGTTAGCCTGTCAAAAACTAGACATATTGTACAGGTCCCGCAGGTATTTTAATAGTACACAACTGATAATCTACAAATCGCAAGTGCGCCCCACAGTGGAATTTGGCAGACACCTCTGGTCTGGAGCCCCAAGATTCTTGAAATAAACCCTCGACTCTGTGCTGAATCGGGCGGTCCGTTTGATGGATTTTACTATCTTAACGCTTTTCTTTTTCTACCGGTATTACAATGGAAGATAATGATTTCCTTGTTCTACCGGTATTTCAATGAAGATGCTCCGAGGAACTAGCGTCATTGATCCCATCGGCACCAGTGCATAGTCAGGAAACACGCCAAACGCATGCCCAACATATGTACAAGGTTGACATTTGTCAAATGAGAACGGGTCGCTTATACGGCTCGTTCTTGAGTTCAACAGCTCGGCTATGGAACGATTTGCTTGCCTCTGTGCTGTTTCCTCCTTCCTACAACATGGGTCTCTTCAAGACCAATGTTCATTCCTTCCTCTCCTCAAAAAGACCCTCCACACAGTATCTAAGATGACATAGGCTGTAAGGGAAATAATTTTCCTCAGGGCCTCCTGAGTGGAGTTAATAAAAAAAGGTTAGGTTAGGTTTTAGTAGATATTTTGTCGATGGATGTTTTGCCCGTAGGAAAAATGTTAGCTTAGGTTTTAGCAATGACAAATACTGGACGCGGGGTAGAAATCTCAAAGTGGGAAGCCAAACACAAGACGATTGTAGCCGTCTCTATTTCTAGTACTTTAGTACTAAACTGCTACGCGTCGAGTGAGGTCGTGTCTTACCAGTAAGTAAATTGCATGCCAAAATGCCCTCCTGTGTGATGAGAAAATGCTTAAATTACACAGCAAATAGTCGTAAAGGCGAAGGAATAACACTTCATTTGTAAGTACACGCAAATTACTTATTATTATCAATTATTATAATTATTACAATTAATTTTACAATAATGCGTCATTGTATTCTTTATCCTTCCCTGTCCATTGTGTAACCGAGTGAGAGTATCTTGTTATCTCAGTCACACCCATAGGTTACACCCGTGATGTGAAAGCAGTATTCGGCGAAGAAATTAATAAGCCGCCCTACCATATATCTATGACATTCACACACGTACATTCTTTGATTGTCTATCTTTATCACACAGGAATAAAGTTTTGAATTTAGAAATTATACTGAAAACCACTGAAAACAAAAGAGTGTTGCTTGCTTTCCACATTATATTGTGAGTATGTGAGACTATGGCGAGTCTATTTATATAACGTCATTGGGTTTTAGTAGATATTTTGTCAGGGGATGTTTTGCACGTAGGATAGTTTGTCGGGAATATATTGTCGCAGGGGTATTTTGTCGCGGAAGAAAAGTCGCAGTACCGTTTTTACCAAACTATGTCCAGTGGATATACTTTAGTGGTCCCTTTATAAACATATTCTTTGAATAGCTATCTTTTTCATAAGTGATGCTTTTGATACATTAGCTCTAGGAAAACAATTTTACATGAGGAAAATAATTTCCCTCGGGCCTATGTCATCTTAAGCCACGATGCTTTGAGCGAGTTTACAAGCTACTATCAACTAAGTTTAAAAGCGGGCGAATCGGTGAGTGAGATTGTCATGATGACACACAAAACTTGTGACAGTAGCAGCTAAAATTATGATTCCCGTGCGAACCAATTCTGACGACATGAGCTCGCACCTAGCGCCACACGCTAAACCGGCTAGACAGTAGCGAGAATAACGGCTTCCGCGCAAACTAATTCTGATAATTACGAAATCAGCTGTTAGTACGTTAGTAGGCCCACATCTTGAGTATTCTTGAGCGAGTAGCGATATATTATTATATATATATATTCTGTGACATTCAGGACTGCATACGTCATAGCTCATGTCTCCTATTCGCGGATGACATGAAACTGATGATGGAAACTAAATCAGATCACGATTATCCCAAACTGCAGGCTGACCTAAATTCAATCATGAAATGGTCATTAGATAATAAACTTAATTTCAATACAAAAAAATGCGTCGTTATGGCTTATAGTCGTTCACAAAATCCGTTATTCAACCAGTATAGAATGAATGGAGAAGTACTAACTCGCGTAAATATCATCAAGGATCTTGGGGTGATCTTTGATCCCAGGCTGACATTTTCAAATCATATAGTGCAGCCACGGACGTACAAAATATATGGACATGCCCTTACGTGCTAAAAGGCGTGTTATTTCCCCCTCCCATTGGAACCATTTTTCGGAACCGGCTGGGCTTGCGAGAGCCCCGCGTTAATCTAAAAAATGTGACGTCATCATTCTTGTCCGGACCAGTGTCGAGCTCTTATCGTACATTTTACGCACGGACGTTGTATGTCTATGGAACACATACTATGACATCGAGATACATGGCGACGCGAAACACGAAGCCGCTGTTTACTGGGGTAAGTAAATCATGAAAAATTTGTAAAAGTGTCTACGGAAACAAAATATTCGACTATGAAAATACTCAGAACCTTACTTTGCGAATTCGGACTTGACACATCTGTTCATAACGTGGCATGCAATTCGCACTCCCATATAAAAAGGTCTATTCATTCAAAAGCAGATTTTACTTTCAAGAACTAAATGGTGATATTATAGTGCGAGGTGCCTATATACTGTTAGATTGATTTATTGGCGAATCACAAGTCTCTTTCCTCTCTTCGTCCCGCCGTAGTTGGTTTTTACCCCTCATCTGTAAGTTCTCGTCTAGCTATTTGTATGTCTATGAGTGCAGCTTACTTTGGCTTGCTCCAAAATTCTTGGTTTTGTAATTAGAACGTGCAAACAATTCAATAACATAGAAGCAATGACCGCTATGTTCAACAGAGTGGTCAGAAGCAAGCTGGAATACGCTAGTACTGTCTGGATACCTTATCAACTTAAATACATAAATATGATTGAACAAATTCAAAAAAAATTCCTAAGGTATGTTTACATGCGATCACACGGAATATATCTGAAATTCATGCATCATGTGGAACTGCTAAAGGAGACAAATTATCAAAGCCTGGAGACCAGGCGTAATGCCGGACTCATGGTATTTGAATTAAAGTTACTAAAAAACCTTATCGATTGTACATATCTCCTGTCATGCTGTGGCTTATTCGCTCCTGATAAATACTGTCGAACTCGTAGCCACGCCCTATTCTACATACCGCAGGGTCGAACAGATGTCATGGCTCAACATAGCATGACAAGAGGTATGATATTGCTTAGTGCTCTACCAGCAGATATAGATGTGTTTAATATCACTATACCATGTTTAAAAAAATTATGTTCATGTATTGTTAGTTGTAAGAAAATTGTAGACTTACCTGTCTGTCGTACAAAATAAATTTAAAAAAAAAAGAAAAAGTTGACCACCTTTCAACTTTTTTCGTGGATTGTCCACAATCTGCTTGTTAGATAGTAATATGACTACACTGAGCAATTTTACTAACAAATAGTGAATTTCCCAGAGAGTAGTTTGTAAACTCCCCCAATGTCATCGAGGCTTTAGGAAGGATTTTTAAGGAGAGGAAACTCTTGGAAGGAAAAGGATATGAGGGTAGGAATCTGGAGGTCAGTGTGTTCAGGAGTGACAGACGTATGAATACAATCCGGCTGGAGAGGTCAAAAGCCCTCTCTCAACCAGTCTATCACGATCCGGCCCAGCACGCAGTAGGTGGGCAGACTTAACTGTCGCCAAAACCTAGACAAACTGGGCAATCTGGGCATCCCTGCTAAGTCACCGAATGTAACGGACAACTTGGGGTGATTAATGGTAGAGGTTTTGGTTATCCAATAAATTGTCCCCGGGGCGGCGGCAGTGGCGTAGCTAGGGGGTGACACCTGACCGAGTGTCACCCCCCAAGAACACGATTTTCTAGCCCTCCACCCCAGGTTGGACCAATTTTTTATGAAGTCGAAATTTGTGATTGTCAACTTTAATGGGGGGGGGGGGGGGGGGGACAACACGTTATCCGCTCGGGTGCCACTGGGGGGCGGTACCCATACCCTCCTCCCAAACTGAATTTGTAAAATGTCTTGTTTTTTTATAATATCATTAATTGGTTAGATGTGTACCTACCTAAATATTGTCATAATATATTATGATGATTTTAAATAAAAGACTTCTCCCTAAAAAAAAATTTTTATTTCAATATTGAAAATATCCATTTTGTATTTCCGTATTAAAGTTGAAAATTATGTTTGCCCTCATTAAAAATGTTATTTATAAACACTAAAAAAATTAAGTATACACCTAAATATTAATTCTGTTCTTAATCTATCTATATTCTATATAAATAAAAATGAATCGTCGACATGTAAGCGCATAACGACTGCACCAAATTGGATAATTCTTCTTTTTGTGTTTGTTATTGTCAGGACAGGGTTTGTATAAAACTACTGGTGAGCTCTGGCATTATGAAATTTGTATTAAAAAATGCAATAGGGGGCACATGAGCTGTTTGGAAACTGAATGTACCAGGACTGAACGTAAGGAATGTGGGAGGGATGAAGGGGGAGGGGGGTTCCCGGGACCGGGGAAGGGGGGAGAGTGGAGGGGTGAGAGAGAAGGTGGAGGATGCGGAGAGGAAACGAAAGACGGGAAGGGGATTCGGGAGAGGAAGGGGAATGGGAAAGGACAAGCAGGGAGAAACAATTTCTTTATTAAATGGCAAAGCAACGCGTGCCGGGAACCAGCTAGTTTTAAATATTTTAAAGCTTCGATGAAAAACAGTGTAATAATCCGATTTGTAACAAAAGCTTTTGTTCTCGCAAATTGCATTTTGAAACTCGATGCAAAATGCGCACAGTAGGAGCTATTTCCGTATTTAATAAAAGGGTGAGAAAGTAATATACCTAATAGGTGTGCCCTCGTTAATTAATGCGTTCCTGGCTGAATGAATAACAACGCCAAACAATGAATTCAAAAAATCGATATTGTGCAGCCGCAGAAGTCATTGGTCTCATGACCTAGTTTCGTTGCTCAATGGAAGCTTTTCTGTATGGAAGTGTAAAATGTGGGGCTTCTCGGAGTACCACGCTACATGTACCTAGGAGTTTCTGGATCAATCGGATGTCCAGGTTTATGAATGCAGGCCTGGGAGAAGGAAGCATTAATGGAACCCACTTTGACCCAGTTCGGCTGTTTGCTCTATGAAACGGGTAGGTACCGCACGGGGCCGTTTTGAATGTGCCGCGTAATGACGCACGAGGCGCGGGGAAATTGCGCCGGAATTGCACACGGCTCGGATTCAAGATGGCGGCGGAGATTGGCGAGGGTGAGGTAATATTACGCAGTGGAGTAGTAAAATAAATTATTTAGTGATAAAACGTTTTATTTACTGCTCATATAACTCATATTATGTGATTTATTTCCAGCTGAGCGATTCTAAATCTTTTGTGGTAACGTTATCGAGATAACTGACGTGATCTCCTGTCAGATTTGTGAGATTTTTACATATTTACTGTCACAAATGAGATCCCTGAGGCGAATGCGTGGTAAAACCATGTACGATCGTGTGAGAAACGAGAATCCGCAAAGAATGCAAGGCTGATGTAAGCGTAATGTGTAAGATTAAGAAAGGGTCGCTCTGATGGTTTGGGCATGTAGAGCGAATGAACGAGGAAAGGAGTGTAAGGAGAATATATGACGCAAATGTGAATTGTAGAAGAAGTCGGGGACGCCCGAGAAAGACATGGCACGACCAAGTGAATCAGATACTTGAGTCGGGCCATCTCAAGAGTCAGAATAGTAGAAGAGCATGTATGAGACGTTGTATGAATGTAAACGAGGCAAGGAATGTGTGCCAAGACCGAGTTGTTTGGCGTTCCGTCCTCTGCCAACCCCTGCAGCGAAACGGCGTGATGGTTAGTTAGTTACTGTCACATATTTAAGTTTAGACGGTTTTAAACACGAATTCCTGCAAGTATACATATTCATTTAATGTACGTTTTACATAGAAAAAGAAAATAAATCACACAAATCTGACAGGAGTTAACGTCTGTTATCTCGATAACGATCCCACAAAAGATATAGAATCACTAGGCTGGGGGCAATTTCTTCCTACCTATCAGTTCTATATACAATGTAATAAATTTTGAAGTGAAAACTTTTTAGCACCGTTGTGATTTGAAACTCCATGAAACGAAAAATAGCGACGCAATAAAAAAATAAACACGTACATCTATAGGATTTAGCCTGCGAGAGAATGAGGTAGTAGAATTATCTGTCTACTCTGACTGTGTGCGGTGCTTCGTAGCCTCCCCACTCTTGTATTCTTTAGTTTCTGAAGGTTTCACTTCTACTGCGTGTGAATTGCACACCCTGTTTTGGTAAAGTTGTGGTACTCCGCTTCGCTTGGCCGATAATGGCGTTGAACAGTTCTCGTAAGTTAATTCATTTTGACAAAATTAAAATATAAAATGCATATTTTTTCGTCTTCTCCTATCATAAATACTTACCTTTCGTAATAATATAACTAAATCTAACTGTTTAAAATATACCATATCAACTGTGGTGCAGAATAAAACAAGGTGGGTGGTTTGGTTATGACGACAAGTTTATCCATAATCTTTCCAAATTCATTCATCACGAAGTGTTACACAAAAAAAATTAGAGTGTGTAATTCACACGTGGTAGAAGTGAAACTAGAAAGTCGCTAGATGTCGCTTTCTTTTCTTTTATTATTGAAATATATTTCCTGTTTATTTGAAAGTGGTTTGAAGATTGGATACGGATTTGCGACGCGCTATACCGTTGAATATTTCAGGGAAGAATGGAAAAGAAAATTAAAGGAAATTGCTGCAAACCAATCCCAGGATTGAAACCAGAGAGAGAGATACCGTTGGGCTATGGAATTTACCGCATTATATTAGAACCGAGTATTTGTGTAAAACTGAGTTGTGACGCATTACCGTTTCATCCCAATTTCAAATCACTAACGGCGCTAAAGAAGTTTCACTTCAAAAATCGATTCGCAAAATGAACATGATGAAAGCAGTGTAAGAAGAATATACGACGCAAATGTGAATGGTAGAAGAAGTCGTGGACGTCCGAGGAAGACATGGCACGATCAAGTGAATCAGATACTTGAGTCGGGCCATGTCAAAAGTCAGAATAATAGAAGAGAATGTATGAGACGATGTATGAATGTGAGTGAGGCAAACAGTGTGTGCCAAGACCGAGTTGTTTGGCGGTCCGTCCTCTCTGCCTACCCCTGCGGAAAACGGCGTGATGGTTAATTTAGTTAGTTAACATGATGAACATCACCGGGCGCCCTTGCCCATTTTTACTTCGGCAATTTCCGACGGCTCCATCGGCCTTGCTCCGAGGCTCTAGGCGCTTCGTTCTCTTCAAAATTTTCACTTTCATCCCTCGCTAGCTCGTTTTTCATAGGCCGCCAGCCCAGAGGAAAATTGCTATAGAAATTCTCGCGGCCAATGAGGAGCTAGAAATTAAACACCGTACAGATAATATGGATGCTCGTTTTTTCGTGAAAATGCAACGGCCTTGCGGTACAGATGAGAACTAAAATAATTCCTTTTGATAAATTTTCATATTTCGCTCTTGATGTTAGGTTATTGTACCAAGCCACTAGGTGGCAGTATGATAAATTGTCGCTTGCCAGACGCAAGGGAGTTGCCGTATTGTTATCTCATAGTTTTTGTTTGCATCCCGCGGAAGCTTTGGGATGAATTTTGAATGGTTTGGTGGTTTTGCGGTATGAAAGAGAACTAACACAATATTGGAATAGGTTGCACAATTTTTAATACGTTTTGTGTCAGTTATATTGTAGATCACTAGATGGCGGTAAAGAAAAATGTCGTGGTTTCGAAGTATGAGGTTTAGTTCGAGTTGCTGTGCGTACGATCATCTCAATAATCATAGTATTGAATGTGGGAAAACGAACGAAGCAAAGATGGGGCGATTCGTTAATCGACAATGTTATGCGATAATAAACTCTAAAGTAACCTCTTACAGAGCATATTACCGCGTGAGATAAATGTGTTAGTTGAAACTTTTTTATTCTATGGAATATAAGGAATACAACCCCCTGGAATAACAACGTCTTATCTCATTAATTAATGCTTTGCAATAATGAAATTTAAACAAATTTGTTTTAGAGTTTATTATAGCAAAACATTTGTATGTGAGATATTCTTAGGGGTCGATATAGTAGTATTGAAGTTAGGAAAAGCGAACGATGCAAAGACGAGTGATTCGCTAGTCGGCAACTGGGCCAAATGATAAGCCAACGTTAAGCGATTGTATACTCTAAAGTAGGTTAGATTAAAGTTGAATATCCCATGACATAACCATGTGAGATGAATCTTTGTTATTTTATTATGTAGTAGTATTGAAGGTAGGAAAAGCGAACGAAGCAAAGATGGGCGACGGGATGAAACTTGTGGCTTTCCATTGAACATTGTCAGAGTGTTGGTCGAACGGTTGAACGCAGGCGCGCTCCGGCCCGACGCAGGGCCGAACGCACGAAACATTCCGTAAGCGAAGACTGATGTATTTATGCTTTAAAAATGGTGAATCAAGTGGGGTGGTGGCCAAAAACTAGGATATTCGACGTGTCAAACCATGACCGAGGCATATGAAGAGTAAGTACCCTTTTTCAAAACGTCCATTGATGAACGAACCTGTCAACCCTCTAAAAGGCTGGGTCCAGCCATTTCCAATCCCTGTTGTCTAGCCCGAATCGTGAATAAACTCGTTTTAAAAACAATATAATCATTCCTTCCTTTAATTAGCGTGTGTAATGTCTCATAATTGTTTGTTATTCTTGTATTTATAACGCCCTTCGCCAGTTTTTTTGTTATATTTTGTAGCGCTACATGACGGCAGATCCAATCAATGACAACTTTCATTCATAAAAGGCGAATGTTTCGTATGGCTTTCGCCGTTTATCTGTATTTTAATGTTTTAATCTTGTTTACGGATCCAGTTCATTCTTAAATTAACTATTTCAATGGAATATTGTCACATTGACAAATAAAATGAAAATATTTGTGGCACATTACAGAGTGGTGTCTGATACTCTCAGTATCACCATTCAGAATCGAAATATTGCTTGGAATAGCTTTAGCTGTGTTGTGATAACAAATATTACTCACTCCCTTCAGCCTCGCAACATACTACAATTGGGGATACATAGTCCCACTAACTTTTATATAGCTCTTGCATAAAAATTCAAATAATTTTATAAACTATTAGTATTTTTTTCATCCAATTTTATGCTCCTGTTGAAATTTAAATTCAAAATGACAATTAGATAATTTTCATTCACAAAGAAAATAAAATTTATTATCTCTTTCAATTCTTGCATACGTCCAAACGTCCAACAGTACCTAGCTATTCAGATCTGGTCATCAAACACAGCTAATGCCATTTCACGCAACGTTTCAATTCTGATTGGTGGTCTTACACCAGGGCGATACTGGGAGTATCTTCCATACTGGAACGTGCCGCAAATATACTATATATTATTCATTATACATCACGCCTTTCAGCTTTTTTGAATGCAGGTATAAGTTAAAGCAAATTTGGAATGATATAAAATCGATATTGAATTATAATTTTAAAAAGCTGATACGGAGAGTAATTAATCATTCTCATTGGAACCGCCCTGTACGATCGTAAGAACATCTTTCGACGAAATTTGAATTCTCATCTGCTGATTGGTCCCTTAAATTATATAGAAACCTTTAGATTATTATTATTTAGGTATGTTATTATTACTTATTACCTATAGCTATTACTTCATCGCCCTTGAGGTGATTTTTCACAAAAACGGCGCTATATAAATCGTCCAAATATTATTATTATAGCATTCTTATAACTATTTTCTGTGCAGTTGAATACGTCTACTACTTCTGAGAAAGTATTGCCAACTGCTTGCAATCTAGCTACAAAGGCTAGAGATATGGGTTGTTCACCTCTCAGTCTCGATCATATTTTTTCAATAGGTCAGAATATTTCCACTTTGCAATAAAATCCAAATAAATGGAGTATTTGTGAACATATCCGAAAACTAAAAACTGTTTTTAAAATTTGTTCAAATAAACTTTCAAATTTTACAATTCCAAATAAAGACATAATTTTTTAAATATAAAAAAAATGGAGGGCAAACATAAAAAAGTTTTAAGAATGGCTCACATAACATTTTTTCTAACTTAGAATTAGGGGCCATCCATAAATTACTTCATACGAATTTCATGATTTTTGACCCCCCCCCGCCCCTACCGTCCCTGTCACACATCGTCACATTTGTGAGACCCTCCCCCCTAGTTTGAGGTCACACATTTTGTATTTTTTAAGTTTTCATTTACATTTAAGTTTTAATAATAAAGGTTTTTACATGTGACGTCACAGACCTGATGACCCCCCCCATTCTCCTTGTCACACTTCTCTACTCCCCATCTTAACCCTCCGCCCGTCGTGTCTTTTTTATAATGCGAGATGTCGCACGGGGTCGTTTAGGACCCCAAAAATAAATGTGATTAAATTGTTGTTATAGCATACATACAATGTGTTATTTTAACTGATTATAGTCAGGTGATAATGACTGCATTACAATAAAAAGAAATATTAAAAATTAGGTATTTATTTTCAATTCAAAAGCTTAAAAATCAACAAAGGAACATTTTTTTATAATTTTGAATCATACTTTTTTAATAGAAAACTTGAAAAAAAAAACAATTTTTATCAAACTTACTATTTGAGATTGATACAGACTTACTATTATTACAACAAAAAATCAACAAAATACAATGAAAAAACATATAAACTTGATTTTTTTGAGCCTCACGCCGAAACACAAGTCTTGTCTTACATCACACATGCGCAGACTGAATGTTCGCAGCACTAGAGTCAGGTATACCTAAAGTAAGGAATCAGTGGGAACATTCAAAACAGTGTTTCACCAGCGCCCCCCACCCCCCCCATTCTTATTACAATGACATTGGGTATTTAACCTCAGTTAAAAATTTTGTGCAATGAGCTTATTTTCTATATTGACACAATGCCCTTTCAAACTTTTGCAGCGCCCCCTAAATGCAAAAATTTTAAAAACGCCCAACCAGACCTCCAAAACGCCCGCAGGGGGACGCTGGCTCCCCCGTTAAGAATCACTGATTTAAAATGTACATAATTAGCATTTTTGTAAAACCTGGGCTTTTAGGGCACCGTTACCCCGCTCAAAAAGAAGAAGATGGAGAGATATGTAATTACGAATGTTGGAGAGAGTGCGCTAATATTTAAAACGGTAAAATTGAAGCGAAAATTGTGAAAATGTTTAATAAAACACGACTTATTTAAAATTGAGCAAAAATCTCTTGGGGGCTGTCTAAAACAGCATTTAATGAAACACTGTGAATTTTTTCATACATAAAACTTGTAAAATAACTGAAACAGACATGAAAATAATAATTTTCAGAGCTTTTTACTTCGATACTTGGCGATTTTTTTCTATCGAGAAAATTTCATATAATTTGCGTTTCGGCGTAGGGAAATGTATTCTTAAAAAATAAGTTTTTATGATCTTAAATATTAAAAAAAAAAAAACTAAAATTTTAAAAACCAATTTTTTAAACATCAAATTAAGTTAGATATGTAAGAAATCGCTAGAAATTCGGGTAGCGGTGGCTTAAAGACCCCACGCGACGGGTCGAGGGTTAAAGTGTGACGTATTTTATGGATGGCCCCTTATTGGTAATAAAAAAAATAAAAACTCACATTTCAATAAATAAATATACTATAAAGTAGTGAAATGACACAAAACTGCGCAATACAAATATTACGTTATTATTATTATTATTATAAAAGTTGTCTTCACCTCACGTTTCATGTAAAAATTATTAATACAAAATTCATTCAAATTTTTTTCAAATTGTTTTCTGAGGTGAACATTTTAATTATTTTGTAGTTAACATTTAAATTTTAATACATAGAGTATTGTTTTTTTCTTTTCAATTCCGTTTATATCATATTTAATTCTCTAGCAGGCTAAATCCTATATATGTATGTGTTTTTATCTTTTAAGTGTGGCTATTTTTCATTTCATTGAATTAAGCCTCAATTACATTGAGCGAGTTTACAAGCTACTGTCTACAAAGTTTAAAAGCGGGTGAATCGGCGAGTGAGATTGTCATGATGACACACAAAACTGTCTACTCGCTCAGTAGCAAACTACCTAGAGAGTTGAAAACACGTGTTGCCATATTTTCTGGGTGTTCTAGCGTTAAAAATGAAGTGGAACGTAAATGAATTTACTATGCACTATGTCAATCTCTAATCGAGTATGGTATCATAGCCTGGGGAGGAGCAAACGCTGCCGCCATTGATCCGATCTCTAAAGCCCAGAAACTAATTATAAAAATTATTCTAAAACTACCGATCACAAGCAGTTCGGATGAAATCTTTAGGAGAATCGGTGTTTTGGACATTGGGCAACTTTATGCAAAAAATATGCTAACTTATCTATTCAAACATAGAACTGTTTTTGACAATATCCAAACTGTTCGTGATACCGAGACCAAAACAACGTTTGGTCAAAGAAACTTCAGGTACTTTGCAACAAAACTTTATAATACACTTCCACTGACCATTAGACAGCACACTATTTATGTAAAATACAAATCAGATACCAAGTCTTGGATCACTAGCAAAGACAGATCATATATTAACAATATTTTTAGAACCTCCTAATACATGCTTTCACATTGCTACGATGCTGATTGTCCTTGTACTTTTACTTTAAATGTAAATAACATTGTTGTTGTTATCCTTATTTTTGTGTTAAATTACTTATGCTAAAATGCGCCTGCTCTCAACACAGGAATTCCTATTGAGACAGGCACAGCACAATCACCTATGTAACTTGATAAATAAAGATTATCATCTTTCGACGACATTTTGTAGGAAACTGAGCTTGCAGGTCGTAGCGAGAATAACGACGCCTGTGTGAACTAATTCTGTCAGATATGTTTGAAAGTTGAAATCCGCTGTTTTTTGGCCTCCATATTTAGCGCATAAATAAACCAAATGCGAGTAAGCGAGTAGCAAGTAAAGTTGACGACCTTTCAACTTTTTTCGTAGATTTTCAACAATCTGGTAGTTAGTTAGTAATACGATTACACTGAGCGAGTTTACTAACAGATAGTGAATTTCCCAGATAATACATAGCTTGTAAACTCGCTCAATGTCATCGAGAAGTTTTTCAAAAATATCTTTTTATTTATTGAAGTTTCTTGTAATGGTGCTCTTTCAACAGGGCAAAACTGATATTATCAACTAATATTTATTATTGTTATTAACCACTCGTCATAACTCCGTTATTGCTCTAGTGACATCCCTAAAACAAAAAGGAGAAGCTCCATAATAAATCAAGCTACCCATCACTATTCAAAATGTCCATAGAAATAGATAAAAAAATCTTTTCTGTCAGATACATGATAGACCGCCAAATTGCCTATCCACTGTTCGACATCGTTATTTTTTTATTAAATATTCTTGTATGAAATGATAAAAAAGCGAGGTGACCAAATTGTTTATTATATATTTATAAAATAGAATAAATATTGTTTTTTATATAATCCGTGATTTTAGTACCGTTTTCACATAAAAACATCACGTGAGTCATTTTTTAATTTTTTTTATGTTCGCATTCTAAATTTTAATGTTTACAAATGTTAATATTTATTTGTAACATAACAATTTGAAAGCTTATTTCATATCCTTTCAAAAACAGTTTTTAGTATTCGGCTAAGTTCGGAAATGTTTCATTTATAGAGCTTTAATTGTGAAGCGGAAATAACATAAAGTTTTCGTAAATCTGACATGTCGTTTAAGACGTAAAAAGTGCATATTCGCGATGTATCGGAGTGGTTAAAATACACACAATGCTGAGTGCAGCAGATAATGATTTATATAAATACACGATATCAGCATATAAACGTATTCATTCACAAAAAAAAACTGATTCATTGAAATTAGATATGTCGGATATTGCGTTACATACAGAACTGATAATAATAGTAGGTAAGTATCTGATTATAATAATAATTTCTTATCCTCTGGAGTGTTCTGCGATATAATCAATTTCAACCTTGAATTCTATGAAAACTTTTAAATGTCCAGTTTTAGAAATTTCTATAATGAAAAATATTTATTTATTTAGATAACAAATATTATAATCAATAATTATCAGCCTGAAACACTCATCTACATTGAAAACATCTTTTCTCGGAAGATTTTTCAATGTAGATGAGTGTTTCAGGCTGATAATTATTGATTATAATATTTGTTATCTACCCTTTGTGCTATGCATAAAAATCTTGTTTAAACGTCAGTTTATCAATTAAAAATAATAATTAATATTTGACAAGTTAAAGTATTTCAGCAATAAATGCAGACATAATTAGTCTCGACGCCACCTAGCGTGAGATTTAGTACTTAACAATACCTCTCGCACAAAAATAAAGTTGGTTGTTTTCAGTTGGAAAAATGTAATAATAAGTAATTGTCGAATGAAACACTAGTATATATTGAATTATTTGGCGGGTATTAGATGAGCCGCCATAGCTCAGTGGTCAGAGCAGCTGACCGGCAATCAGAGGGACACGGGTTCAATTCCCGTTGGCAGCCAGTATCTTTTCTCGGAAGATTTTTCAATGTAGATGAGTGTTTCAGACTGATTATTATTGATTATAATATTTGTTATCTACCCTTTGTGCTATGCATAAAAATCTTGTTAAAACGTTAGTTTATCAATTAAAAATAAAAATTTATTTATTTATTACACGCCCTAGTGGGCTTTTTTCATAAATTTTTTACAAACTATTTGTATCAAATTAAATACTTAAAAATTTAAACAATAAAGAAAAATATAAAGATAGTGACAAAAACGTTGAAACAAAATACATAGATAAAAATGTAAATAGAAACTAAGAATCCACACAATTTAATTTAAAAGATTCTACAAAACAAAATAGTAGTACAATTATAATACTATGGTCTGTTTGTGTCTTAAAGAATAAAAGTGATATAATACAATGACATTAATACTGGACGCGGGGTGGGAATCTCAAAGTGGGAAGCCAAACACAAGACGATTGTAGCTGTCTCTATTTCTAGTACTTTAGTACTAAACTGCTACGCGTCGAGTGAGGTCGTGTCTTACCAGTAAGTAAATTGCATCGCAAAGCGCCAAAATGCCCTCCTGTGTGATGAGAAAATGCTTCAATTACACGGCAAATAGTCGTAAAGGCGAAGGAATAACACTTCATTTGCAAGTACCCGCAAATTACTTATTATTATCTATTATTATTATTATTATTACAATTAATTTTATAATAATACGTCATATTATTCTTTACCCTTCTCTGTCCATTGTGTAACCGAGTGAGAGTATCTTGTTATCTCAGTCACACCCATAGGTCACACCCGTGATGTGAAAGCAGTATTCGGCGAAGAAATTAATAAGCCGCCCTACCATATATCTATGACATTCACACACGTACATTCTTTGATTGTCTATCTTTATCACACAGGAATAAAGTTTTGAATTTAGAAATTATACTAAAAACCGCTGAAAACAAAAGAGTGTTGCTCGCTTTCCACATTATATTGCGAGAATGTGAGACTATGGCGAGTCTATTTATATAACGTCATTGATATAATATACTATACTGATTAGTTTTGAGATGAAATATATCGCCCTGATCAGAATATTTATTTCTGAGACTGTGAAGTCTCGGAATCGGAGAATTTTGATAAGCTAGTGTCCTGGTGTTATTGAAGTAAAAGGGTAATAAATGTCAGCATGATTTTATGGGAATATGGATATTGATAAATTGAAGTAATTCAGGACAGTCAATTTTGTAATGCAGTATTTTATGTAATAGTATTAAATCTGTGCTTATTCTTCTTTCTGAGAGATTCAATAGTGACATTTTATCCAGGAGGTAATTGTAATCAATGTTTTGTATAGGAATATGCAATTTATAGTTTATAAACCTAAGAAACTTACGTTGAATTTTTTCAATGTTGTCGGAATGAATTTTGTAAAAGGGAGACCATAACGTAGAGTTATACTCAAGTTGGCATCTGACAAGGGTTTTATATAACATGATAAATGTGCCCAAATATGTTTTATGTATATATTATTATTTTTAATTGATAAACTAATGTTTAAGACAAGATTTTTATGCATAGCACAAAGGGTAACAATTTTTAAAAGCAATAATTATTAGCCTGAAACACTCATCTACATTGAACAAATCTCCAGAGAAAAGATACATTATAAATTTTTTTCCATTCCTTCTGACAGAA
The DNA here is from genome assembly GCA_917563855.2 of Limnephilus lunatus. NCBI lineage: Eukaryota > Metazoa > Arthropoda > Insecta > Trichoptera > Limnephilidae > Limnephilus > Limnephilus lunatus. The sequence continues at coordinate 109,363,599 of OU830592.1, forward strand.
TATGCCCGTGGCCTGGGGGTAGCGTTGTATTAATCATTGGGATTTACAACTACAACAGCTTGTATTAATGTGTTGTTTATTATTGATTGTGTTGCAGTGATTGGCTGGTCCGTGTGCGAGCACAAGTGATGTGCCGCGACGATTGCACCGGGGGATGGGTGCCGCTGGGCGGGGGCGGTCTCTCCAACGTCATGGTTCGCAAGCGTCCATTCGGTGAGTCCATCCAGCTTCTTCATAATTTGTCGGAACGAGAACGATTTCCGTGACCTCGCGATTTGACCGTGTATTCAGGTAGAACAACTAATTTTTTTCGATATCTCACTTAGTTTTCAAGATATCGCGATACTTAACCTGCCCCCTCAGGCCCCCCCTTCCCTTTCTTAACAAAGCACCATTTTGAATTGAATGTTTTGTGGATTAATTTGAAGCTATCATATATTTTATTGACTGAAACACATTCCTAGAACAATAAACTATGTACCAAAACAACATTACTTGCGTTAATTTGATAAATTGATAGTTTTTACGATGTTTTCGTCAAGTATCGCACATCAGATTTAATCGCGACAAATTTGACATTTCGATTCCAAAGAAAAAATCATTTTAAAATATTCTGGTGTTGCCAGGTAAATGAAACTAGTGGCTATATCATCAATGATGGTGGCGCAAGCGATTCTGACCTTGTTCTTCATACAAATTGTGTACACAGAAGGGTAAAAATCACATTAAAAAATATTTTTTCCGTGCTCATGCGCACACATCGCCCGTATTATCTCGTTTCTTGCAAATATAAGAGTTTAAAGTTCTTGCAAAAATAAGAGGTTAAAGTTTCTGATTCAAATTGATTAATTTTATAAAAAATACTGTTTTTACCCTAACCTAACCTATCTTTACCGAACCTACCCTAATCTAATCTAACCTAACTTATTTTTACCTAACCTTACCAAACCTAACTAAACTGTATTAGAGCGCAATCTATGGTATTAGTCTACATAGAATTAAAAACTTTAAGTATCGATATCTCGAAAACTAAGCGAGATATCGAAAAATTGTATTCTTTATTTTCGTCTTATTTTGGGCTGTTCTACCTGAATACATGGTCAAATGGCGGAAATCGTACTCTCCCCAATTTGTCATTAAAACTTGTTTAATTTAAATATTTAAAGCAAGGCAGAGATTGTGGCATCACCGGAGAATGCTCAAGGTCCCATGGACCGACATGATCACCAACACAGAAATTCTCAGGCGGGCTAGAGCAGATAGAGAACTGCTTACATTAATTAAAATCAAGAAAATTTCATATCTGGGTCATATACTTCGAGGGGAGAAGTATCACTTGCTCCATTTAATATTGAAAGGCAAGATAGAGGGTCGCCGAGGGCCTGGTAGGAGACAAATGTCTTGGCTGCCAAATATACGAGAGTGGACTGGCATTAGAAGTGTGGAGGAGCTATTCCAGGCAGCGCAAGATAGAGATACATTTACCAGAGTGATCGCAAACTTCGGGGGGACCCGATAGGGCACTCGAAGAAGAATTTAAACATGTTACCCGAGACACACAGACAAAACTTGCATTTGAAATTAATTAAAATGCCGTTTCTCCGCAGGAAAAGGCAGAGAGGATGGACCACCAAACAACTCGGTTTTGGCACACATTCCTTGCCTCATTCACTTTCATACATCGTCTCGTGCATACTCTTCTGATATTTTGACTCTTGACATAGCCGGACTCAAGTATCCGATTCATTTGATCATGCCGTGTTTTTCTCGGGCGTCCCCGACTTCTTCTACCTTTCACATTAAAGTCATAATAATCTCCTTGCACTCCTTTCTTCGCTCATTCGCTCTACATGCCCAAACAATCTGAGCATCCCGTTCTTAAACTTACTCATTAGGTTTACATCAGCCCTACATTCTTTGCGAGTCTCCACATTTTTCTCATGATCATACATGGTTTTACATGTACGCCTCAGTAATGATCATTGATCTTAACAGATTGCAATCTTTAGAGCATAGGCATCGGGTGGGAAGGCTATCCTTGTTCTTTTTTTTACATTAACTCCACACAGGAGGCCCTGAGGAAAAAAATTTCATCTGAGATGCTGTGTGGAGGGTCTTTTTGAGGAGAGGAAGGAATGAACATTGGTCTTGAAGAGACCCATGTTGTAGGAAGGAGGAAACACTGAGGACGGCAAATCGTTCCACAGCCGATCTGTTGAGCACAAGAACGGGGTCGAAGAAACAACCCATTCTCATGTGACAAATGTCAACCGTGTACATATGTTGGGCACGCGTTTGGCGTGTTTCCCGACTATGCACCGGTGCCGAAGGGATCAATGACGCTAGTTCCTCGGAGCATCTTCCATTGTAATACCGGTAGAACAAGGATAGCAATCCCACCCGACGCCTGTGCTCTAAAGATTGCAATCCGTCTGTTAGATGGGAGAATCTATCAAACGGACCGGTCGTTTTTGCACAGATTCAAGGGTATTTTTCAGGTATTTTGCAGCTCCAGACCAGAAGTGGCTGCCAAATTCAACCGTGGGGCGCACTTGTGATTTGTGCAGAGTTAGCAGTTGTGTACTATTAAAATATCTGCGGGCCCTGTACAGTACGCCCAGTTTTTGGGAGGCTAACTTTACTCTGGCTTCGATGGAGCCCCCATATCTGAACTGGTCACCTTGTAACCCAAGCATATCAATGGAGGGACTGTTAAGAATGCTTCCGTTGAAGGAGACTAGATTTTCATTTCGATCCCTTTTAGACGCAATCAGACATGATTGGGTCTTTGAAACATTGAATTCAACAAACTTTTTTTCTACCGATATTTCAATGGAAGATGCTTCAAGGAGCGTGTGAATTGCACTCTTTGATTTTTATTATTAGTAACGGATATAATGTATATTTTTATCTTTAGTGTTTCCTTCACCACAAGTGTCAAATGTATATTGTATAATATGTACATGATAATATTGTTATTCATTCATAAAAGCGTGGGTTGGTTTATTTTTACACTAGCGGAAATTGTTTGTGGTTTTAACTCACGGTAAACAATAAATCACTATGACCGGCTATGCCACATTTCCGTGGGTGTAAAATATAACATGTTCTTGTAATTATTTGTTGTGGCACTAACCTCGGCACTAACCTCTCAGGCCTCGAGCCTATTTTGTTGAAGGGGTCAAAATATTTCAGCTTTGCAATAAAATTCAAATAATTGAAGATATTTGTGCGTCTGGCTGTCTATGGAATCCTAAGCATTTTTCTCCAGCATCACATTTCCAGGGTGTCTCCGCTTTCTTTAGCTGGCTCTAAGTGACCATATTTCCACACTTAACTCACGGCGTCTTTTGTCATGCAAATTCTTCTTTTCACTTCTATTTAGTATATTTCTATGTAGCGCAGTGGTAAGACGCTTGACTCGCACACCGAAGGTCGCGGGATCGAATCCCTGCGTGGCAAATAAATTTTATTTGTGTTATTTCACAATTTATTCATATAGTATATTTGCAGCACGTTCCAGAGTGGAAGATACTCTCCGTATCGCCCTGGTGTAAAACCACCATTCAGAATTGAAACGTTGCTTGAAATGGCATTAGCCCTGTTTGGTGACCAGATCTGAATAGCCAGGTACTTCCCCACCTTCCTCTTTCCTATCTTCTTCTCTTTCCCACTACCTTCAGCCTCACAACATACCCCAATTGGGGATGCCATAGTCTCACTGGCTTCAGACGGGAGCAGTTGGGACTCTTGTGCGGTATCCATATAAAAAAAATATTTTCCAACCTCCTTCATCACTTATCAATAAGCCTAGGCATATAGTCATTTATCTTTTCTAAGTCTGTGAGAGCATTATTTGTTCTTACAAAGGTGTTTGCCCTGTCACAATTAAAGGAGTTTTGCAGAAAGAAATGCGGAATTTGATGCAGCCTATCCTGGGCGTACCGTACAGGACCCTCAAATACTTTAATATTACACAACTGCTAACCCTGTACAAATCACAAGTACGCCCCATGGTTGAATTTGGCAGACACCTCTGGTCTGGAGCCCCAAAATACCTGAAAAAAACTCTCCACTCTATGCAGAAACCGTTTTGATAGATTCTCCTAACTTAACTAACTGATTGCAATCTTTAAAGCGTAGGCGTCGGGTAGGAATGCTATCCTTGTTCTATTGGTATTTCAATGGAAGATGCTCTGAGGAACTAGCGTCATTGATCCCTTCAGCACCGGTGCATAGTCGGGAAACACGCCAAACTTGTGCCCAACATATGTACACGGTTGACATTTGTCACATTCGCTTCTTCGACTCATTCTTGTGTTCAACAGCTCGGCTGTAGAACGATTTGCCGGCCTCTATGTTTCCTCCTTCCTCCAACATGGGTCTCTTCAAGACCAACGTTCATTCCTTCCTCTCCTCAAAAAGACTCCACACAGCATCTCAGATGAAAGAGAAATTATTTTCCTCAGGGCCTCCTGTGTGGAGTTAATGTAAAAAAAAAAAACACAAATTGGTAATATTGATTTTATTCTTATTATGTATCTGTTAACCTTTTCAGCGCCCAACAACCTGGAGGCCATCATGCAAGAGGGTGTGCGCGTACCCGCCCGCCCGACTCCCTCGCACCCTCGCACCGTCCCCTCGGTCACCACAGCCTCCTCCACCCCCAGCACGGTGCTGACCGGCGGGGTCCACAACAACAATAACATCACTGGCAGCGGTAGCAATTCCAACGGCAGCTCCAACTCGCACAAGTACAAGCAGGTCAGTGGTTGAAGGTTAATTGAAATTGGTAGTGATTCTGATGACTTTGAATTTGATTGTACAAACTCGGGTTAATTGTTGAACTGTATCATGATTTTAGCGGCTTTGAATTTGATTGTATGAACTCTAGTTAGCCGAACGTTTGTCAGTGGTGATTAAGGGTTAATTGGAATCAGTAGTGATTCTGACGGCTTCGAATTTGATTCTAAAAACTTGAGTTAACCAAACGTTTTTGTGGTGATTGAATAAGGGTTAATTATTGAACTACGCCACGATTGGTGATTAAGGGTTAATTGGAATTAGTAGTGATTCTGACGGCTTCGAATTTGATTGTAAAAACTTGAGTTAACCAAACGTTTTTGTGGTGATTGAATAAGGGTTAATTATTGAACTACGCCACGATTGGTGATTAAGGGTTAATTGGAATTAGTAGTGATTCTGACGGCTTCGAATTTGATTCTAAAAACTTGAGTAACCAAACGTTTTTGTGGTGATTGAATAAGGGTTAATTATTGAACTACGCCACGATTGGTGATTAAGGGTTAATTGGAATTAGTAGTGATTCTGATGGCTTCGAATTTGATTCTAAAAACTTGAGTTAGCCAAACGTTTTTGTGGTGATTGAATAAGGGTTAATTATTGAACTACGCCACGATTGGTGATTAAGGGTTAATTGGAATTAGTAGTGATTCTGACAGCTTGGCTTCGAACTTGATTCTAAAAACTTGAGTTAACCAAACGTTTTTGTGGTGATTTAATAAGGGTTAATTATTGAACTTTGTCACAATTCTGGCATCTTCGAATTTTATTGTACAAACTCACATCAACCGAACGTTTGTTGATGGTGATTAAGGATTGATAGGAATTAGTAGTGATTCTGACGGCTTCGAATTTGATTCTAAAAACTTGAGTTAACCAAACGTTTTTGTGGTGATTGAATAAGGGTTAATTATTGAACTACGCCACGATTGGTGATTAAGGGTTAATTGGAATTAGTAGTGATTCTGACGGCTTCGAATTTGATTCTAAAAACTTGAGTTAACCAAACATTTTTGTGGTGATTATATAGGTTAATTATTGAACTTTGTCACAATTCTGGCATCTTCGAATTTTATTGTACAAACTCATATCAACCGAACGTTTGTTGATGGTGATTAAGGATTGATAGGAATTAGTAGTGATTCTGACAGCTTCGAATTTGATTGTAAGAACTCGAGTTATCCAAACATGTTAATCGTGATTTAAATAAAGGTTAATTATTGAACTTTGGCATGATTTTGAGACGTTTGAATTTATCATATTAGAATAAGTTAACAATAATAATTTAAATGAAAATATGAAAGAGAACAAGACACAGAAAAACAGAAAAAGACAATGGTCGCAACTGGGACACGAACCCAGACCTCTCGGTCTAACCTGGACGAGTGCGTTAACCAATTTCGCCATTGCCACCTTCTGTCAAAACGTCATAATTGTCAATCTCATATTTTCAAATTTTAGAATTACATTATTATCAACTAATTATTTTTCTCCATATTACGGGCAACTACCCTTTTTATTGGAAACAATCATTCTAAGAATTGGTTTGTGACCTGGATAGCGTCTCGGATAGATATATCCGAATTTATTTATATGGAACAATTGACTTTTATGAAAGTCTAAATTTTAAAAACTGATGGGAATAACCTTCAAAAAAGTATAAAATGAAAGTTTTTCTTAAAAAAATTGTATTTCGAATTTCTTTAAAACATTTGGTGAGAGCATTTTAAACAAATGCATCTTTCAGAAATTGAAATAAAAATAATCACACTTTTTTTATTGTGTCCTGGTGTCTTAAAGCCTTGTTTAGGATTTGATCAAGGTAACAAGGGGGCGTCTGGAGGCCCCAGGCCGCCCCTTCCACCCCCCCCCCCCCGGTAAAGGGGCCCCGAGACGTGCATTGCCTAGGGGCCCCGACATGGTTAATCCGGCCCTGCGGTTACGGCGTCTTAAGCTGTGTTTAATGATGAGATGTTTATAGACAGGTTCTCCCAATTTCCTACCCCTCCCAATCATTTAACCTCGCAACATTTCCCAACATCAAGGATGTCATTATTCCACTGACAATTTTTACAATTATTTTTTCTTATCTAACGTCAAATTATTGTTTATATTACCAAGTTGCACTATATTATATTATTGCCTTAACCCTTCAAAAATTTGGCATTTTTTTCAGATGGTCAAATTATTTTCGCTTTACAATAAAATGCAAATATTTTGAATATTTCTGAGCACATTCAAAAAATAAAAACTGTTTTAGAAAGGTGATAAAATACGCTTTCAAATTATATAATTAGAAAAAAACATATATATTTTTATTATAAAAATTTTGCAGACAAACATAAAAAAGTTTTAAAAATGGCTCACCTTACGTTTTTTCTAACTAAAGTTACTGATAATAAAAACACATTCATATTTTATTAGATAAATCTATAACAAACACACATTGTAATCTCACTTCTTTTGTCGCTCTATGTAAAAATAATTTATAAAAAATTCCCGACTTTCAATTTTTTTTTTCAATTTGCGATTCAAAACTTTATATGCATAAAAGTGTACATTTTACTTTTTTGGTGGCTATTTTTTAGATTGGAATATAAAGCGTGGTGTTTTCCCTTTCTTACACCGTTTTGAACATATTTCTCACTATGATAGTAAGGGGGTTACAGCATTTTATACGAGACCTATGTGCGTTGAGACAAATATGGTCTCCTGCCATTCAACGGGTTAACTAGTTTAACTTTAAGCCTCAACAATGAAAAAACATGTCATTAAATATTCCCAATAGCGTTCGTCCAATGTTTATTTGTCCCTCAACCTTCGAACTCAGTCAAGTGTGTTAACCACCGCAGCAACGAGGTTTGTAAATACATACAAATTTTTATCTACAACTAAAGTTCACCTTAGCCAATTTTTCAACAATTTTTTTCCTTGCTAATTTAGTTTAGATTTAGCGCTTTGTATTTTTATCTCTTAGTAGTATTTATTTTGATATGTTTTTTAAGGACTATATTCTCAAGTTGTTATTTATATGTTATTTGCCAGAAACGCGAAAATGCGGGAGGTTTGTGCGCATGCGCGCGGAAAAAGTTTCAGAATTTTTTTTTTTTTAAATGCGATTTTGACCCTTCTGTGTACAGAATTTGTATGAAGAACAAGGTTAGAATCGCTTGCGCCAATATCATAGATGATATAGCCACTAGTTTCATTCACCTGGCAACACCAGAATATTTTTAAATGATTTTTTCTTTGGAATCGAAATGTCAAATTTGCCGCGATTAAATCTTATGCGTGATTCTTGACGAAAACATCGTAAAACTTATCAATTTATCAAATTAACGCAAGTAATGGTGTTTTGGTACATAGTTTATTGTTCTAGGAATGTGTTTCGGTCATTGACGTATGATATCTAGACGCGCCCTGTGAAATGCAAAATAACCCCAGAAGCCAGCAAACGCAGGCTCAAGGCCCATTGATGAAAAAGTGCCTGCATTGTTTTGCACCGTTTAGATCGCATAGTGCTTTGTGTTGTACCTTTTATCGGTCTACAAGGTCTACACCGAAACTAATTTGTGTTCCAGCCGTCCGCACCGGAGTTAATTTTTTCAAACACAAAAATATCTAACTTCCGAATGTTGTACAAAGTACACACCACGGACTTTATTTTTGAAAATGTAGTCAGCTATCTGACTACACCAAAAAAATACACCTTACATACGTCTTTTAGACAGCGTTTTCATAAACGTAATAATGTTACAGAATTACTTTTGTTTCCATCAAAGTTTCCTACGTCATCAAATCACCACACTGCTTGTGACGACACGAATGTTCGACTACTAATACATACAAGGAGGGCTAGTATCACAATTTGGAAGAGTTTTCAAACTTTTTTAAAGCGCGATCCGCTTTTAGTAATAAAATAAATTATATTATTTCCATAAATTATAATTATAATTACATAAATTCACCACCAGCTGTTTTTAGGAATGATCAACCTTTTTAGTCGAAGTATTATTAATGTATCCATTATTATTATGTACCTATGCGGACCTTGGTGGGAGGGTATGTACAACATAACCTGGTTAACTTTGTTGTCGGTGGAGTCGCAAACCTACTTTACATATTGTAAAACAATATTTTTTGTTTAATAAAACTATCAAAGAGGGTAAAAAAAAAGCCGCAGCTGAAAATTTTATATCCGCAATGCCAAAACAATGAATGATATGGATTTTTTTCATTTGGAAATGTTAAATTTTGGCGGTTGATTCAAAAAGGGCAAAAATTGTCAGACAAAATTTTTACTACGTTCAAGGTCAAAACAGTAAATGGTGTTGGTTTATTTTCGTTTGTAATTACAATATTTATAAGTACAATGTTTCGTCAAGATAATTTTTGTTATTTTGTAAAACGGAAACCTTTAAAATACATAAAACACAGATTTCAACAAAAAACCGTTGCACAATTTTTCAATTAAGATCGCACTTACAATTAAAACTTATAATTTAATTGTATAAAATTTCCCCTGATAGATAAAAATCGTAAGATATACTCCAAAAAATATTATAAACACTATATTTCTGATATTTTACAAGATATATAGGTATATGAAAAATTTCGTAATTCATTGTTTTTTTAAATCCTTTTTAAGACATTTTCCGTGAGATTTTTGTTCTATTTCAAACGAGTCATGTTTACTAAAGATTTTCATAATTTTCGTTTAAATATTATCGTTTTTAAGAATAGCACGCTCCCTCTAACATTCGTATTTACGTATCTCCCCTTCCTCTTCTTTTTGAGCGCTTACTACTGGGCTTTAAGTATCCACTAATTTCAGTAATTTTTTGTATTTATTATACGCAAAAAACTTAATGTTATGAGTAGCTGATTCAAAACTTTAAAAAGAAATTATAGTTTTTGGCTAATACCTCTTGCAAAACAGAACAGAAGCCTTTGAATATTTTTTAGCGCATTTTTTTTGTAGTCAGTCCGAGAAGCTGTAAATGGGCTTGCGGACCGCTGGTTGCTCATCACTGTGTTAATGATGAGCAACCAACTTGGGTAGCCCACGGTACAAGGGCGGTAAAAAGACGATTTTTTCGTAAATGTTTTCAAGCAAACGATGATTGGTTTTGTTTATTAAACTCATTAAGCTTAAGAACCATCAGAAAAAAAATGCAGACGCATCTGCCGCCAAGACCTGGACAAACATCACTCCATTAACCCGGGCACCCCTGCTTAGTCACCAAACGTAGCGAACCACTTGGGGTGACCTATGGCAGAGGCGTTGGTTATCCAATAAATGATTCCCGAGGCGGCGGTACCCATACTGGTCTCCGAAATTGAATCGCTTGTCATAATAAAGTAAAAAAATATTTTTTTCCAATTAAATTTATAAATGTCTCGTGACCCCCACTTTGAAAACCACTGTATGCAGCACAGCTTGTGGATATTGTTCATGCGGCCAATCCGTGAACAACTATTGATGTATTAGTTCGACAGAATTACACAATAGGATCACTTGGTGGTCAGTTGTATATTGCCGGGAACTCTGTATGCAAGACGGCGGAATTGGAAGGAGAGTTTTATTGCGAAATTACTGTTACTGGCGTTATTTTATACTGATTCTTACTATGAGAGGGCTTGTCTAGGGTATACTTGGTCGAAGGTTTCGGTCAATAAAATATATGACAGCTCAAAATTAATCCACAAAACATTTTTTTTTTTTTTTTTTTTTTTTTCCCATTGTATCTACATACATACAAAAGTAATTTTACATAATTTCTAAATACTAATTATAATTTTACATAATTTCTAAATACAGTAAGAGTAAATATAAGGTACAAGTAATGTAAAAGTTAGCAATAAGTAAAATATATAATAGAAAAGAGTAGGTAATGGGAACCCACTAAGGCACAGCCTGTGTGTGGGTAATATAAACAAGATTGCTATATATACATCAATAAGTATATGTAAAAAATGTAAATTTTAAACTAAAGGTTTAGAAATATAGTAATCTGTGAAAACATTATAGTATAATAAAATAAAATAGTGAAACATAAATTTTGTTGATTTTTTGTTAAAGTAAAGAAAGTAAATAAAGTTAGAATTGTATTGAAAAGTGAAACATGAAGGTTTTCAAATAATTTATAGAAAAAATGTTCCAACATCTGCATCATTCAACCATAATTTTAATTCTTTTACGTAAAGTGATATTTTATCTGCCATTTGAATGTGTTTTGGTAGAAGATTAAAAGTACGAGGACCAATAAAGCTGCTATGTGTTTGCATTAATTTAGTATTGGTTTGGGGGGAGTAAAACATATTATTAGTTCTTTTGCTAATTCTATTTTCATTTTTTACGAAGCAATTTTTATTTTTATATATATATTTCATAGTCTGCAATATAAATAATTTACGGATATTGAATATTTTTGTCTCTTTGAATAATAACTCTGTTGAGAATGTTTTTTTTCTATTATACATAACTTTAATAATGCGCTTTTGAGTGGTTTGTAAAGGCTTAATAAATGCATCAAGCGCACCACCCCATCCTATAATGCCGTAGATTATTGAAGATTGAACCAAGGAAAAGTAGATCATTTTTAATTTGTCGAGATTGAGTACTTCCTTAAGTCTATAAAATGTGTAAGTAAGATATCTTAATTTCGAGGTGGTTTTATCAATTTGAGATTTCCAATTTAGATGTCTATCAATAGATATACCTAAATATTTAATATTTTCAACATTGACAAGTTCATTGCACAGTGAACATGTTTCTTGATTGCAACTCGTATTGTGGATTCTAATTTTAAGGTTATCGTGAGGTTTGTTTTTAATGCTTTTATAAAAAGTTAAATAAAATGTTTTGCTGTAGTTTAGAATGAGTTTGTTACATTTTAGCCATGTTGAAACAAGTGCAATACATTCGTTTGCCTTAGAAAAAGTTTCAATCCAAGAATTTCCGTTTACTACTATTGCCGTGTCATCGGCGTAAGAAATAATTTTTCCTGGGAGCACAAAATTACATAAATCATTTATATACATCAAAAATAGAATCGGCCCAAGGACAGTTCCTTGCGGAACTCCATTTTTTATATGTGCTTCTGAACTATAAAAATTCCCAATTTTTGTTTTTTGTGTTCTGTCTGTAAGATAGTTTGTCAGTATTTTTAATGTGTCTTTTTTGAAACCTAGTTGAGTTATTTTTTTAATTAGTAATTTATGATTTACAGTATCGAAAGCTTTTCTTAAATCTAAGAATATAGCAAGACATTTCTTATTTTTATCGATAGATGTGTATAATTTTTTTGTTAAATCATATATTGCATCTTCAGTGCTTAGATCTTTACGAAAACCATATTGGTTTTGCGATAGAATATTATATTTTTCTAAGTGTTCTATGATTCTATTTTTAATGCATTTTTCTAATATTTTTGATAGGTTTGAAACAAGTGAGATTGGTCTATAATTATCTAATTTATGGGCTTCACCAGATTTATGAATTGGTATTATGGTGGAGATTTTAAACTGTTTTGGAAAATGACCCTCTTTAAGGCACATATTGAAAATATGTTTCAGAGGAGTTAAAATATGTTTTTTAATTTTTTTTAATGTATTACTAGATAATCCATCAGTTCCCTTAGAATTAGATGGTTTTAGGCTATCTATATATTTTTCAATTTCATTTATTGTGATAGGTGAAAAATATTCTATAGAGTTGATTGATTCATCATCTGCAATTGATTGCGAAGATGTCTCTATGAAAGTATTATTATCATTCATACTGGATGATTTAAGTACCTCATCTACTATATTCGTAAAGAAGTAATTGAAGTTTTCGGCAATGGTAGATTTGTCAGTTATTAATTTGTTATTGATTTTAACCTCATTTACAACACTTGAAGAAATATTTTTTTTGTTCATAATTTCATTTATAATATTCCATGTTTTTTTACTATCATTTTTAGCGTTTTCAATTTGTTCACAGTAGTATTTCTTTTTACAATTTCGAATCAGCCTATTGAGTAAGTTTCGGTACATTAAATATTTTCTTTTCATAAAAGAAATTATTCTGACATTATTATTTTGGCAAGCTATTTGATATTTTAACATTTCTCTGTATAATTTGTCTCTTTGCTTAATTGAGACAATTAAGCCAACAGTAATCCATGGTTTGATTTTTTTATATTTTCTGTTTGTTACAACAATTTTACTTTCACTTTTTCGAATATTATCTTGTAGAGTTTTATAGAAATTTTCTAATGCTGAATGTGGATTTACTAAAGATAGAACATTTTCCCAACTTTCTAAATGAAGTAAAGAATTTAATGTATGATAATTAATGTCTATTTTTTCAAGAGTTTCACAATTTTGTTTTATAGATGAATTTTTGAAATTATGCCCATATAGTGTTGGAAAATGATCAGTGATGTTTGTTTCTAGAATTGAGGAGATAATATTAACATCTTTGTGTGTCTTGACAAAAATGTGGTCTAAACACGCGGAGTTTATTAAGGTTACTCTTGTTGGTGAGTTAATATACGAAAGGTATCCATAAATTGATAAACAATCTAGATATTCGTTTTGACAATTAGTATTTTTTGTATTATCATTAATATTTATATTGATGTCCCCCGTTAGTAAGGAGAAAGTAAAGTTATGTCTGTCAAGATTTCTAACAAATGTTTTTAGTTCATCTACAAATAGAAAATCATTTAAAGAAGGGGATCTGTACACGGCTACTATGAGATATTTATAGTTATTTTGACAAAAAGTTAATTTTATTACATTAGCCGTCTTAAAATCAATAAACTCAGCCTCAATATTTTTTAAAGTATTATGACAAAAGACAGTCACTCCATCATGTCCAGTATGTTTACAGGCAGCAGAAATTGTAGTATAATCAGGTAAATTATATGGAATTACATCTTTCATTTGGGTTTCAGTTAGTACAATTACGCTAGGAGAAAAATCAAAATTATGAAGGAGGACACATAGTTCATCAAAGTGTTTCCTTATACTTCTTATATTGAAATTTAATATTGAGAAGTTTACATTTTTAAAAAGGCTATTGAGTTCCATGGTGTTTTTACATATATGGTTTTGGTGTAAAAAATCTTCGTCCGACATGTTGAAAGATGTTTGTTTATAGTTGCTAGGTGATTGTATGATGGTCCTTTATTCAGAGGGGATATCTTCTGGCTCTCTTATTTGGATTATTGGAGATGTTTCGGTTTTCCTCATCATGACACTTCCGTTTTTAGCCCATATGAACTTGTATCCCGTTCTTGATGATTTCAAGCAACATTCAATTCAAAATTCAAAGTGAAGCTTTGTTAGGAAAAGGGGGTGCCTGAGGGGGGCCGACACGTGACAGGTTAATACATTAAAATAATTTTAAACTTTTTTTTCACGCTTAATTCATTTCTGACCGTAACCGTTTTCAGCCTCTTAACCAGTGGCGGCTCGTGACTTTAGGGTGTCCTAGAGTACTGATATTAAAATAATGGCATTATTGATGTTGTAGCCGAAAAAAAATTTTTTTTTTTTTGAAATCAGTTTTTTGTATGAAGAATTTCAGGAAGTTTCAGTTTGGCCGTGTGTCGCATTGATTTCCTAAAAAATCTCCATACAAAAAACCAATTTTTGAAAAAAAAAAATTGTTTTCACCTACAACAACATCCATGATGCCATTTTTTTAATATCAGCACTCTAGGACACCTTAAAGTCACGAGCAGCCACTGCTTTTAACCTGTTGAACGTGGGATGGTATTTCGAAAACTTCACGAAAATTAGCTTTTTCTGTTTACCGAATAATATATCTAATATCGTAAGTTTTTCCAGAATAGCTAACTAACTAAAAAAAATATATTCATACAAATATAAACTGATTTTATTATTTTCGTTATTTGGTGGACACTGCAACGCTGTCCGAAACGTCGGCTAAAGGAGGTAGCGCAACACGGCATAACACCCCAAAAACAAATATCGAAAATGCTTTTGGCCGTGAAAATCTAAAAATTTATCTGATTTTATTATTTCTAACCAAACCTGAATTTACACCCAACATGAAAAAACACATTTCAAAGGAATTTGCAAATAAATAAAGACCTTTTAACATTTAAAAACGTAAAATATTGATTTTTTCGCCTTTGACAGTTTGTTGCCTCAGTTCTTATTTGTCCAACAGACCATTTTAGTTTTTGTTCAATCTCCACTTTTAAATGATTTTGGCACAAGCAATTCTGATATTGTTCTTCACACAGTTTCTTTAAACATAAGGGTTAAAATCGCCTTTAAAAAAAAAAAACAAAAAAAAATGTTGAAGAAAAATATAAGAGGCAGAGAGAACATTAACTTTTGGTGGGGGGTGAAGGGGAGGTATGTAAGAGAAAAGGGGTGACAGTAGATGTGGTGAAGGGAAATATGTTTAAAATGGGGCCATTTGGCAAATCTAATTGTTCATTTAGTAAATAGATTTATTAATTTTGAATGATTTTTTACCTATGTATACCATCTTATACAAACAAGAAATCGATAAATAATTTATAACAATATTATTTTATGGCTTTTTGCTACAGTACTGGGAAAAATAAATGCGCCCGCAATAACACTATGTACAGCTCGACTTGCACTAAAAATATTGTACATAGTGAATACTACCACTGATTGTTGATATTTTGAGTAGTTCACAAATCGACACCAGTTGGCGCTAGTGTAAATGTAGACCTAAATACGAAAAGAGACCTGTCAAAACTTTCTTTCGTCAATTTTTGTTTGTTTTCTGTAGGTTCAAAGCGATTATTTTTGTGAATTCTGACATTCATAACAATGCACGAAACAATTTTCTTCATTAAGAGGACATTACCAGAGAAACCAGAAATATGTCATTTTTAAATCAGTGTTTAGACTTATTGACTCGTTTCCACAAAAAAATTATAAATTGATTTTGAAAGATTGTTCTTTTATCTAGTAAAGTTATGGATTAAATTTTGAGAAAACATGTTTATTTTAAGTATAATAAGGTTATACCATAGGTTCTCAACGTGGGCGATAACGCCCCCTTGGGGGCGTTTGAGACCTTCAGGGGGGCGGTAGAAGATCCAGAGACAATTGGGGGGCGTTGAGATGGCACAGGGGGGCGTTGGCAAGTAAAAAAATATGATCTAAAAAAGACAAACAAAACACTATAATCACATACTAATAAAGCAAAGTAAACTTTAATATTGGTTAATTTTTGTTATTAAAAACCCATGTCAGAAGTTAAAAAGAAGATACGGCAATATGGTGTGGATTATATTAAATACGAATTTATCGAAGATCCCACAAATCCACGCGATGAAGTCTTCTAGGTTTCAAGATCATTTTAATAAAATCCACCCGGATAAGAAAGACAAAGATGTGACATATTTTCAAGACATAAAAAAGAAGCACAAAATTCAGCCAACTAAATGAAAATAATTTTCAACAGCTTCTAAGCATGACGATGATGGACTTCTAGCTTCGTACAATATCTCATTGTTGATTGCTAAAACAGGCAAACCAGATACTATTGGGGAAGATTTAATTTTACCAACAGTAAAAAAAGTAATTACCACTGCGCTCCATAAACCAGCTGCAGATATTATCAGAAAAATTCCTTTGAGCAATAATTTTGTGAAAAGACGAATTGATGAAATGGCTGAAAACATTGAAGAATCATTGTGCAATCATCTGCAGTCTTGTCGATTTTCAATTCAGCTGGATGAGTCCACTCTACCAACCAATGAAGCATTGCTATTTTCATACGTGAGGTTCATCAAAGATGAGAAAATATGTCAAGAACTATTGTATGTTACAAATTTGGAAACAGATGCAAAAGGAGAAACCATATTTAATACACTGGAAAAGTTTTGTGACGAAAAGAAAATTCCTTTTAATAATACTGGGGTTTTGGATCCTTTTTCAAATGTCAACACAGCAGGATCATCCCAGTTAGAAGAAGAACTAATAGAACTGACGACAAATGAGGAATTAAAAATTAAATTTAAGAATGGCTACCAAGAATTTTGGCTGCAGAAGCCGATGGTTGATAGTTCAACGATTTTTACTAGCATTCCCATCTTCCTATTTAGCTGAACGTGGATTCAGTGCTGTAGCAACGTTGGTAACCAAAAAGAAAAATAGGCTCCGTATTACTGATGCGGCGACTTACGTTTGTTTTTAAGTAAAATCGAGCCTAATATAAACAAACTTCTTAAAATGCATCAAATTCAACCATCTGATTAGATAAGTTATAAATTCAATATCTTTTCAATGTTAATAAAAATACTTCTCTACATAATTAAGTATGCGTTTTAATTGTTCTCATTAAAACAATCTTCTTCTCAGAAATATTAAAGGAGTCATAGCCTTTCTTACGATTACGTAATATTACAGTGTAATTTACACGTTTAAATATAATCGTGACAGGTACCTAGTATGTAAAAAATAAAAACGGACTTTCAGGAAACCTATCGCCCCTCCGCCCCCCCCTCCCCCCCTCCCCCAAAGATGGTATGTAAAAGCAGTTGGGGGGCGATAGAAAAAAATAATACTGTCAAGTGGGCGGTGGGCAAAAAAAGGTTGAGAATCTATGGGTTATACCATAGGTCGTTGGCAGATTTGTTATATTTTCAAAAAAGTACATGTATTATACAACACCAATTTCAAATCATATAATCATGCAGTTAAATAAATCCATACATTATTATTTCTTGACGTAAATTGGCCAGTTTGTGTATTTATTTGCGTACTTCCAAACTAATATATTTCAAGATTTTTTTAAATACTTATTTTGCTAAGACATTATTGACAAGTCATAAAAATTTTTATCGAAAAATAATCATAAGAAGTAATTAATATTAATTAATTTACAGCTCGCGTTTTACCATTTTTCTTATAGCTCGACGACTCGAGAATTGAGAATTCACTCTGCCGACTCTGCCCGCAAACGTGGCAGCCGGCGGTTGTCTCCGCGGCGCTCTGTATCGTAATATTTGGAAAAGACGAATTTAAAACGAAACCAAATAATACGATTTCATTGTTTCGTGTTTGTAAAAACTACAGGGTTTACCGAACGCAAAAATTCATGTTCATTGAATATTTTTATGAAAATTTAGAAAATTTTTTTTTATTGTAAATTATTCTTATGTGAATACCGCACAAGAGTCCCAACAGCTTCAAAATATTTTTTTTGAAGTAAAACTTCTTTGCGCACGCTCGACACATGGGGGGTAAGCTGGTAAATGCGTTACGAAAAGTGATGATTGTTACGAAAAATGTCCTGCGAACGGTAATCGATGCGAACGGTGATCGATTGCTAGGCGGGTCGGGCCTTAACGAACGCATGTTATTCGTATTATTGTTAATGGACTATTTTTCCGTAAATAAATAAATAAATTATATACAGTGGGTACCCGGCATGCGTTGCAAGACCAATGTAACCTCGGGGTTAACTAAACTGTAATGGTTCCATCCCAAGTCCCAAGAAACTACATTATATTGCAAGCGCCTACACTACATAACATTATATACAACGGGTACCCGGCATGCGTTGCAAGACCAATGTTACCTCGGGGTTAACTAAACTGTAACGGTTCCATCCCAAGTTCCGGAAAACTGCATTATAATGCAAGCGCCTGCACTATATAACATTATATATAGCGGACACCCGGCGGGCGTTGCCAGGCCACTCAAAGAAAGAAAGGGTTTGTGCGCTTTAATTCTGTTTGTTGAAGTGCTTTTGATTAGGTTCACATAAATTTTTGTGTTTTCGTCCGACACGTCCGCAGGTCGCATACAGCTGTCCGTTTGAGAAGTATGTTTTTTTTAAAATTTATTGTTATAAGTTTGTTAAGTTTTACTTCAATCGTATGGTCTAAAGACTCTAAAGCACACTAAATTTAAAAAAAATATATATATTATAAATTATTGTTATGTGAATACCGCACGAGAGTCCCAAATGCTCCAAAAAAATATTGTTATGTAATACCGCATAAGAGTCCAACAGCTCCCAAGGGAGAGAGGTTGGAGGAGAGTTGAGATGAGATGAAAGGGGTTGGCTGAGGGGGGGGGGGGGGTAAAGGAGCCGGGGGGTGGAGAGGTGTTAGAGGTGGGGGGTAAGGGGAGGGGGGTTTAGGGGGGAGGGGGTGGGAGGGTAGGCCTTTTTTATATCCATTTTTCGTATTACAAAAATAACAAACACGAGAATCGGGTATGGGTACCACTGCCCCGAGAACCATTTATTAGATAATCAACACGTCTGCCGTAGGTCATCCCAAGCGATTCGCAACGTTTGGTTCGTGGGGGTGAGGTTTGTTCAGGTCTTGGCGGCGGATGCGTCTGCCCACAGCTGCATGGCAGGTCGGATCTAGAAAAAGTGGTTGAGGGAGTCCCTTTGACTTCTCCAGCCTTACCCTCTCGGAACATCGCCTTGCACCGCAGTGGGAGGGATGGCCTCATACATCCGCACTCCTGGACACGCTGACCCCCCAGATTTCTACCCACCCCTAATACCCTTTTCCTTCTCCGAAGTTCCTCTCCTTCCTTTCCCTAAAACGAGCCTCCACACAGCATTCCCAAAGTAGAGATAGGCAGTGTGTCGAGCGATTGTAAAAAAAACGGTCTCTCCTGATCTGACCTTCCACGTAGACGAACCTCGCCCCATGAACCCGAGCTCCCCTGCTAAGTCACTTGGGGTGACCTATGGCAGAGATGTTGATAATCCAATACATGGTTCCCGGGGCGGCGGTACCCATACCCGCCTTCCAAATTACTGATACTACCTATTGACGGCCGGCGTGGTCAAGGGGTAAGGCTCTTGACTCGCAATCCGAAGGTCGTGGGATCGAATCCCGGCGTAGGCAAATTAATTTTATTTGAATAATTTGGGTTATTTTACAATTATTTAAATTAAAAATAATATATTTGCGTCACGTTCCAGAGTGGAAGATACTTTCAGTATCACCCTGGGTGGTGTAAGACCACCATTCAGAATTGAAACTTGCTAGAAATGGCTATGACCGTGTTTAGTGACCAGATCTGAATAGCCAGGTAATTCCTCGCCTTCCTCTCCCCCATCTCCTTCCCCTCCCCACCACCTTCAGCCTCATAATATACCCCATAGTCACGTCATAGTCTCACCGGCTCCAGACGGGAGCATTTGGGTCTCTTGTGCGGTATTCACATAAATATAAAATAAACAAATATGCACACGAATAAATATTTTAAAATGAGTAATTTTTTACAATCCAACTGAATATTACTATTTTTTTTTCATTAATACCGTACAAGAGTCCCAACTGCTCCCGTCTGGGGCCAGTGGGACTATGGCATCCCTAATTGGGGTATGTTGTAAGGCTGAATGTAGTGGGGAGGGGAAGGATATAGGGAAGAGGAAGGTGGGGAAGTACCTGGCTATTCAGATCTGTTCACTAAACACGGCTAAAGCCATTTCAAGCAATGTTTCAATTCTTAATGGTGGTCTTACATCAGGGCGATACTGAGATATCTAATGGCCGTAAAATACAATTAAAAACAAAATATTAAAAAGAATATAACAAATTGTTTATTCATGTAGGTATCTACTTAATACCTACTGGGTTTACGCATTTTACTTGTATCTATTTATGTTTATGCACTTCGATATACAAATTACAAATAACTACTACTCATCAAAATTCTGGAAGCGAGAATTTAACATCTTCATCTGACCCATACTGTGGCGTCTATACAGTCCTAGCGCGTGAGCTAGTATATCTCGAAACCAAGCTTGGAGCGGAACGAACTCTAGTTTAAAAATGCCCGCTAGCGAGTGTGTAGCGCTGACGTCGGAATCTGAATTTAAATTTGCTGGTTATTCGCTCTTAATAGACACAACTAAAGCTACCAAAAAATATTCCTTCATCATATTGTATCCTTTCCTGTGAACTGCTGCATACATTGTCATTCCTTCCTGCCCTTTGTAAACTTGAAGAAAGTATTGGTTTATATGAACTATATCTATTTGTGGCAAAACAGACTAATCCTGTATGCTGTGAAATGATTCATCTGGGGGCCAACATATACCCACTATCTCACTTTCATACTCAAAAGCATTTATTTCCATAAAGTTATTATTTCGGTCATAGGCAGCCAATCTGGAATTAATAATTATGATTATTGGGTACATTATAAACAAGCAACGTTAGCTAAAGTACCTATAATTATCACAAATACGACACAATGTGTTTTAGATTTAAAAGAATGAGGTTATGTTCCAACCACTTAGCTTACCTCTCGATTAGAACTTCTTTATTGCCAACACATTTTGCTTTTCTATTCTTTAATTCATTTTTTAACTCCTTCACAGTCCAGCTACCGTATTTATCCACCATTTTTTAATATTACTTCCAAAATGCACACGCAAGCCAGATACAAAGCAATATCAATTATCAATGACAGGTCTACAACTACACCAGCGCCATCAAGCGGGAGAAGTTAGCACAGCATTCTGCCATTAGCAGTCCTCCAGTTTGATTATTTATTGATATTCTTTTGATATAAATGGTGAAAACGAATTTCCATTTACACTAAAGATCAAGAAAGAACGCTTTTGTTTCAGTCCTAGTTCTATGCTCGTTTGGTCTAAATTCACGTTTAGATGCATTCTAGATTCCGCTCCTATGAACAGATTTTTCACAATGTTTAAAATGTGGTCATATTACAATATTCATGCTTGTCTTTTTCGTCTTTTCTGCACTTTGGTAGTTCACTGCTCCTTAGAAAAAACTGCCAATGCTTTCTTTAATACGAATATTTAATAACAGCATCACCTTAGCTTCTGATTGCCATGTATTTCTTTTTCACGATTATAAAACATGTTTTTGATAGTGTTTTTTTCATTTTCTTAACTTGCTTACTAATATTTAAAAATAACCAATGGTTTGACCACTGACAAAATAAGGTTCCCCAATCTTGTTCACGCGGGAAACGAACGAATGCTGTCACATGATAAGCTTGTCTCACAACTTGACTGCATCCAACAAAGCCTAGTGTAATTTTCGCCAATCGAAACACTTAAGCAATTTTGCTGGATTAGTCAATAGAGTCTGAGACATCAGCGAAGTTGGTTTTGTATTTCGTATTGTTTTACCAAAATGCCCCGAAATATTATTAGTGACTTGTTATTTGCTAGTGGTCAAACTATAACTCTTTTACTAATTAATTTTTAATAAATCTTCTTGAATGTTGAAAAATTAACAATAAATTTATTTAAAAAAGAATTGGTAGTTGATATCTTCAAACCAAGCTTCAGAAATATGTAAGTACACTGAACAAAGATTGACTTTAGTCTTTTCTTGGCTTAAAAATTATTTACACTAAACAAATATCGGAGAGTATAGACAGCAGAATTTATGTAAGTACTCTGAACAAAGATTTGATTTGTTATCAACATTTTTAACATTGAAAAAGTTAAGCTTTTTATCTACATCAAACTTACATTGGCATTTAAAAATGTGTATACATAAAAATTATTAATACTGAACAACGATTGACACTGATAAATTTTTTATTTAAAAGTTGTTAATTCCAAACAAAAATTGACATTCACAACGGTCTTCCATAAAGATTATGAAGATTGAACAAAGATTGGCATCGAAAACAGACTGTTTTTCATCATTATTTTAAATATACAACAAA
The DNA here is from genome assembly GCA_917563855.2 of Limnephilus lunatus. Classification (NCBI taxonomy): domain Eukaryota; kingdom Metazoa; phylum Arthropoda; class Insecta; order Trichoptera; family Limnephilidae; genus Limnephilus; species Limnephilus lunatus. Next base: position 109,386,102 of record OU830592.1, read on the forward strand.
AATTGGCATTTACAACTTACAAACTTCAAAATTATGTAAATCAAACAAAGATTGGCATTCACATAGATCTTGTATCAAAATTATGAATACTGAACAAAGATTGGCATCGAAAACTGACTGTTTTTCATCATTATTTTAAATATACAACAAAAATTGGCATTTACAACTGGCAAACATCAAAATTACGAAAATCGAACTAAAATTGGCATTCACAACGGTCTAATACCAAAATTATGAACACCGAACAAAGATCGTCATTGACAACGGTCTTACATCACACTGAACAAAGATTGGCATTGACAACTAACTGTTTTCCATCATTATTTTGAATATAGAACAAAAATTGTCATTTACAACTGAAAAACATCAAAATTATGAAAATCAAACTAAATTTTTTCTTCAAAATGGACAAAGATTGACATTGACAGCTGTTGTACATCAAAATTATATATCTACACCAAACAAAAATTGGCACCCTGAATTGCAAAATAAAAAAGATTTCTTCAGAGATGTAAGCAACAAATATGTACATATAACCTAAATGTTTTCAAAACAGAACTATTTTCTTTGCCTAACTAACTATGCAGAACAAAGACATTGGCATTTACAACCATGCATCAAAATTATTTACTCTGAAGTAAGAAAGGAAAACATTGGCAATACGGCGTCTATCTTTGTTAAGATGGAGAACAGTGTCCAAAAGACTTCCAGCGGCGTACGTAATTTGCAGGCGGACTGGAAACCGGTGGATTTTGTGGTGCCGACAGTGGTGGAACCCTCCAAGACGCCCACCATCTCCTCGGTGTGGGGGGACCGGCGGGAGGGGCTCGCCCAGCGCTACTACAACTGGCGCGTGTGGTGGCGAGGCGAATGCACGGGGGCCGACGGCTCTCGACGGAGCGGCCAACAGAGCAAATTTGTAACGTACAACGCTTATTAACCCGTAATGTCGATCGTGCAGTTGATTGGTCGGACATCTCTGAAAAATCGAAATTAAGTTGAGCATGCGTATGTGAAAGTGTATTGTCTATCTGGTACAATACTCGTAAACACCACCAAATCAAAAATTATAATACCAAAAAACTTGTAGTGTGATGTAAACAAAAAATTTAATGTATTGGACTGTTATGCTTCCTGGTCATAGACATATGAATATTAATAGACCAGAACAGAAAGGTGAGGGGTAGAAACCAACTACAGCGGGACGAAGAGCGGGAAGATGGCTTTGGTGATATGTGATTCGTCAAAACTCAATCTGACAGTATATAGGCATATCACCATTTAGTTCTTAAAAGTAAACTCTGCTTTTGAATGAATAGACCTTTTTACATGGGAGCGCGAATAGCTCGCCGCGCAATGAACAATTTTGCAAAGTCCAAAAACGTCAAATAAAAGTTTACTATTTTCAGAGTCCAATATTTTGTTGCCGTATTTAGTTAAGACACTTTTACAAATGTTTCATAATTTACTTACCCCAGTAAACAGCGACGGGCACAAGCCATGTATCTCGAGGGATAGTGTATGTTCAAAAACGATCATATTATGTGATCTGAAGCTTAAAATAGTGTAAAATAATACTTGCCTATTGAATGTAATACGACAATTTGGTTTATTCTCTTTTTCACTTCTATTTTTCACACGTTTTCAAAACACAAGCCACTATTTTTACCGTGTTATTTCGTAAAATCTACCGATGAGTGTTCGACGCTGGCTCGCAGAAGAATGATGACGTCACATTTTTTAGATTAACCATACTCGATCCCAGCCGGTTCTAATAAAATGGTTCCAATGGGAGGGGAAAATAATACGCTTTTATCACTTAGGGCAGGTCTACTAATATTCATATGTCGTTCCCGGTGTTATTTTATAACTCGTTTAATATGTAAAACACAGACATGTGTAAATAATGTTTGATTTATGGTGAGCATTCAAATGTTGCTTACCGCGTTATCTCAAAACTTGGTGTTTGGAGATGTCTGACTAGTCAATTGGATGATTGATGAGCATCTGCTCAGCGTGAGGGGCTGGCGGTAAGGAGACGTAAGGGAAAACACTCGAGACTATGAATTTTCTCCAAACTTCAGGGGAGATCTCTCCAATCATGTTCACATGAGGTCTTCGATGAGAGACATAGTGGTGAGTACGAGACCTCTTTCAACCTAAGTAAACCTCACAGGGGTCTTTGATATCGAGACTTTGGGGTAAGTCTATGAGACCTCTTTCCCTCTACTGTGATCACCATGATTTTTCTCCAAACCGCACAGGGATCTTCGGCATGAAGACTTTGGGGTAAGTCTTTGAGACCTCTTTCGTTTCACTCTTCCTCGATCACCATGAGTTTGCCCAAGCTGCAACAGTTGCTACAGGTGTGTTCTTAGGGTGTCCGATATGCAGACTTAGGGGTAAGTCTATGATACCTCTTTCCCTCTACTTTACCGTGATCATAATGGATTTTCTCCAAACTTCACGGGAATCTTTGATATGGAGACTTTGGGGTAGTCTATGAGACCTCTTTTCCCCCATTCCACTTCGATCACCTGAGTTTCTCCAAGCTATGACAGTTTCAATTGGTATTTTCTCAGGGTCTTCGATATGGCGATTTATGGGTAAGTCAAGACCAAGCCTCTTGGGGGTCTCTCCAACCATCACGTGTTAACGAGATCTCCGATGGTCTCATAGACTTGGAGGTAAGTCTATGAGACTTCTTTCCCTCCAAACTACCGTTATCACCGTGAATTTTCACTTTATAAAACAAAATGCCAACTATGCAATTACAGTGAAACCCTCTTAAGAAGTTCCCTCTTATAAAGTTTCGTGGCTAAGAAGTTTGGTTTTTTCGGTCCCTCGGCCCAAAATTGACCCAATTCTTCCCACGTATAAGGTTTTCCTGCTTAAGAAGTTTGTTTTTTCTGGGCCCTTGGAAAACTTCTTAAGGCAAATCTTAATCTTGCCGCAATCGCAGCTTATTTGCAGGTTTTTGATGCAGTTTTTAGAAAATTTCTATATTGTTTATTAGAAAACAATATTATGTTTTGAACAAATAAATTATTCTTCTAAATGATGAGATAACAAAACCTGCTAAAATGTTTAAAACAATTGCGTAAAAAAATATTTACAGAACCTCTAAAAATAGCTTAAAGTTCGATTATATCCTTTAATTCTAAATACAGGAGAATTATAAAAATATACATTATCACCACATCAATGTTGTCTGAACGACTAGATAATAAAATTATTTTTAAAAGCATTAAAACATTGCTTAAATAAATAAAAACCGTTTTTCAATATTACACTATTTTTATTTGTCTCACTGATATAATAATAAATTATGGCGTTTATATAAAAAAAAGTTGAATCTTATGCTTTTTACATTACATAATTATTTGTTACCTTTATGAATAGTATTCCTAACTGATATAATAATAAATAATGACGTTTATATATGTAACTTTTTGTAAACAATAATAATAAATATAGAAAATGACCGATATTTTATTTATCCGATGTATTCAGATATAATTATGATCACATATTATGAAAATAATGCATAATTGAATACCGTATTGTTTTAACATGTGTGTCAATGAAGAACGTGCAGGTTACGAGTCATAAGCTACTGCCTACCGTCTGGCAGTTTATTTGATTGTATCGAATAATTTATCAAACAAGTTTGATCGAAATCTGATAATAAAATCATGAGCTCCTTCTGCAATAGGTAATTTTTCTATCTAAATTTACCTAAAATAAACATAATTTGAAAGAAGACCATTATTTATTAAACGTTTCATGTTCAAATCCTACTCAAGGGTACCGTCTAGTCTAGAGTTCTTTGCTGTTCTGACTTCGTCGGTAAGCGCGTAGCTATTCCCCGTTCCAGCTTACCTCATGCTTCCCCGCCCCGAAATATTATTTCGGTTGTCGTAAATTACCCCTTAAGAAGGTTTCACTGTATTATAAGAATTCATTGATAAATAAATGATATTATTTATTTATTTATTTAAACGCGATAGAATGGCTTTTACATTCAAGTGATAGGTACATGATATTATAAGTATACAGTGGTACACAGGAGATTATCAGTATTACAATAATAACAAAATATTAATGTACATTTAACAAAATATGTGTGATAAAAGCAAGTATTTAGGTATAGGATACTAGTATGTGTTACTAAACTAATAATCAATTATATAATAATAGAGAACATATTATTTAGGATTATTTAGAATAAAAAAGATGTAAACAAAGGGGACTTGTCAGAAAAGTTGTCAATAGTAGATATTAAATTTATAGACACTAATTAGTAGAGAGTAGAGTAAATTTGTATTGAGTTTATTGTTACCTTCAAAGTTATCATTGTTTGGAATTACTAGTTTTGGTTTTTAAAAAAATTATTTTTAATAAAATAATACATTTAAAAGCTATCTCTCTTCAGTCTGATAGTAAAGATATCTGAAGTAAGTAGTTGAGAATCTATAGTAAAATATTTATTTATTTATATTGAAACATGTATTTGGTTATGACAAATTTTTGTATCACACGATGCATTTGAAACTATTTATAATATGCATTGTAAGGCATTTTTATATATTAATCTATTTGCATGCGCAATTAACAATAATTGTAATACTAACACATTTAATATTATAATGGCTTTAAAAGTGCACATAGTATAATTAGTTTGTACTCTTCCCAATCTCCTCCCCTTCTCCACTCCTTTGAATGTCACAGCATACCCCAATTGGGGATGCCATAGTCCCACTGGCTCCAGACAGTGGGGACTTTGATATCTTCCATAATCATTCTCAAGAAAAGACACCAAAGGGATAGGAAAATATCAGAATGTTGAACGGTATGGTTAGGGATGCAACGATATATCAGAAAACTGATAAATATCGATATCGACCTAATTCGATATACAGGGTGTCCGGGGGTAAAGTGCACTAACTTCAGGAGGTGATTCTACATGATGGTAGGAGTAAAAAAGATAAATAACTTTTTTCGAAATTACAACATTTTTTTTCCCATACAAAAAGATGTACCTACTAAAAATCCTTAGTGTGAGGTACGATCTTACTTGCTGAGCGCCCGCCGGGCACTATTGTGGCAACATAGCATGTTTGTGACTGGCCCGTATCGTAACAGCGGAAAATAGTAAAGCTAGTGGCACACGCCGGTCTATTTTTATCTTTTTACCACAAAACAAGCCCTAAAAGTTAGAATTTCGAAAAAAGTTATTTATCTTTTTTACTTATAATATCATGTAGAATCACCTCCCGAAGTTAATGCACTTTACCCCCGGACACTATGTATATCGATATTGATATATCGATATTTTTAAAAACCTTGCATCCCTAGGTATGGTACACGAGCAGATGTATGGCGGTAGTCACTAAGATATTTAAATTGTCAAGTTTCAGATACTACTTGCATATCCCTGTGGAAGGAAGACCTTGCAACGAATCTCTCGGGAATTCCACTACATAATATGTCAAGGGAAGAGAGTTGAGAGAGAGAGTTTGCGAATGCCATTGTTTTTGATAAACGTAACAGTTTTACATTATTTTTATATATTTTTTTATTTTTATTTTATTTATTTGTAAATACTGATTAAAAATACATATAAAGTTACATCGGTTACATAGTTACATAAGTTTTTTACAAAGGAACAAAAAATTGCCTTTCCTCACCATAAAGAGACAATGCCCTTGTGTTTGGTGAGGGATTTCTAGCTCAATTTGTAAATTAAAAGATCGTGTAGGTTATTAATAACGTCTATTGTAAGTAATAAGTAAGGTTAGAAAAATCATGATAAGTTTAAAAATTCATAAATTAAAAAATCATTATAAATTGATGGATCATGTAAGTTAGTAACAAAAATGATTGTAATTAGTGAGTAAATAATATGTAAGAAAGAACGCAAGATTTATTAAGTAGACAAAATAAAGAAACTAAAAAATGAGAGAGAATGAAGTAATGAACGATTTATATAATAGCAGACTTTAAGATATAAAAAGTAAACATATTTGGGACTCTTATAGCAGTTTAAGGTAACTTTTTTAATTTGGGCTTAAATTCCTGCATATTTTCGATAGTTTTTAATTTTAACCCTTAGAATGGCAGGAGACCATATTTGTCCCAACGCACATAGGTCTCGTATAAAACGCTGTAACTCCCTTATTATCATAATGAGAAATATGTTCTAAACGGTGTTAGAAAGGGAAAACATCACGCTTTATATTCCAATCTAAAAAATAGCCACCAAAAAAGTATAATGTACATTTATATATTCAAAGTTTTGAATCGCAAATTGAAAAAAAAATTTTAAACTTCGTGAATTTTTTATAAATTATTTTTACATAGAGCGACAAAAAGTGAGAAAACAATATATGTTTGTTATATGTTTGTCTAATAAAATATGTATGTGTTTTTATTTTTTTTTATTATCTCTAACTTAAGTTAGAAAAAACGTAAGATGAGCCATTTTTAAAACTTTTTTATGTTTGTGTGCAAAAATTTTATAATTCAAAAAATATATGTTTATTTCGAATTATATAGTTTGAAAGTGTATTTCATCACCTTTCTAAAACAGTTTTTAGTTTTTGAATGTGCTAAGAAATTTTCCAAATAGGTATTTGCATTTTATTGTAAAGCAAAAATATTTTGATCAACCGAAAAAAATTCCAATTTTTTGAAGGGTTAATGGGAGGTTGTTATAATAGATAATGCCTAGATAAAGATAGGAATTTTGAATGTGCTTAGTATTAAATTTTGGGATTTTAATAGTTTTCTGGTATCTTGCTGATTTATTGAATCGTAAGTTACAAGTGTTCAACTGTATTTCTTTGTAAATTTGGAGTATTGAATATTTTTTATACATTTGTAGGTACATTGAATATTAAAAAAAGAATTTCAGTAGAAAATTTAGATGTTTTTTTTTTCAATATTACTTTGATTACCGTTATTGTGTATCATAATTAGGTATAAATTTAGGTGTTAGGCTGCCTTTACACTCGTAAGATTTGTGGCCAAATTACCAATGTAAACGACACCAAAAATCACTTAACGTAATTTATAGCAATTTACAAAACGTTGTTCTTTTGCAAGTTTTTTGACAGGTCTAATCACGTCCGCGTGAACTTCCAGACTTTTCACAGCTTATCAAATCAGTTTGATAAGTTGAGAGACTTACCCATAAGAAATGGTACCAAAATGCACCATGATAAAAATATAAGACAATGGTTTTCGTAGATTTTTTTTTCCTATATTTTATACTTATTTATATCTAAAATCTGATTAGATTAAGTTGAAAGTTACCCACCTTATTATATCCAGATAACAATATAAAAATCAAAAAATGAAGAGATATCATTTATTTTTCAGGTGGAAAAAAGTTTTCTGAGAATGACCAACCTTCTATTTAGTTATCGTTTTAAAGCGGCGTCCACAGCTTGGATGTTTGCCAGACGTTTGCTGTGACAGTCCCATAACAACATCCAATTTTTATCAAAACATCATAAATGTTTGACAATTTTTGTTGTGTTTGAGCTTCCCATGCTCGATGGAAAACATTCCAAAAACAAAACATAAACATCTCATCCCGGGTGAAGCGGGAAGACAGGCGGGGGGGGATTAATTTTTTGAGAGAAGACGCGCGATGGGTCGTGTATTTAGAATAAACGGAACGGCCTTTTGTGGTTATGTGCTATGAGCGAGCATAATCACGAGTTTAAAATATTATTATACCTAAATATAATATAATAATCAAAATACTTGATAATAAAATGTAATATAATATCAAATATTTATAATTATTCTGTTTTTGACGTAAATATTTACGCACTCTAAATTCTAGTAACTTTAGGTCGTGCAATACAATGACGTTATTATATAATGTCATTGGTGCAATAATCGATATTAGTCGGAAATCTTTCCTGATAAATAAATATCTGTGTTTTCTTCCTGGTGTAGCATTTTTTCTACATCAAACATATTTTAACATTTATGTAAACGATAAACGTCAAATGTCAAGTTTTTTGGTATTATGTCAACTAAACTTGTAACCGCCTGAGGGCGATAGTGGGTAGGCTGTACAAGCTGAAATGTTTCGTTCCGGTGAATATTTTAAAAATTATTTACTTATCACTCGCAGAATCAACTTTACGATATGGATTAACTACTTGGGGACACTCTTGCAAAACTAATTTAAACCACCTACAATCAGTACAAAATTCTATGATTAAGTTATTAGTTCAAAAATATTTTTTTTCACAGAGACAAAACATTTCATTGTTGTATCGGAATTTAACAATATTACCGGTGCAGGCCTTATTATGGTATAAAATATTGATTCAGCATGTATCTGAGTCTGATTATAAGAAGAAAGTGGAATATGAGCATAATACGAGGTTCACAAAGAATGAAGGAATGCTCGTTCCAAAATATAATAATAACTACGGACGGCGAACCCTGGAATTTAACGTGCCAAAAATATTTAACGTGTTACCAATTAATATAAAAAATTGCGTCTCTACAAATAGATTAAGATATATGCTGAAACAATGGTTACTAAATAGAGATTGTTTATATTGATTAATGTTTGTTAATTGTGACAATTTGTATAGTTATAGTAATAATAATATGTATGTATGTTTAAATTGTAATAGAACATTAACATCCTGTTGACAAACTGCTTTATTGCGGTTTAACGGGATTGTATCTTGAAAACAATAAAAAATAAAATATTTAAAAAAAACTGCGCGGACCTAATAAATATATTTTAAATTGTAAAAAAACACACTGTCGTAATGGATGATTATTTCTTTCGTGAACTTACTTGTAAATATAGTCTATTAATTGATAAATCGGTTTCAGAGACACGGGAGAAATTGACCTATTTAAATCGGTATCTTATTTTTGATACTAAGTAATTATTTACGCACTCTAGGTAGTAACTGTAGGTCTGCAATCAATATTATTCGGAAATCTTTTCTGATAAATAAATATCTTTTAAAATATCTGCGTTTTTTTCCTGATGTACTTCTTTAGTCATCAGAATGCATTTTAACATTGATATAAACGCCAAAAATGTCAAATGTCGATTATTATTTTTAATTGATAAACTAACGTTTAAACAAGATTTTTATGCATAGCACAAAGGGTAGATAACAAATATTATAATCAATAATTATCAGCCTGAAACACTCATCTACATTGAAAAAATCTTCCGAGAAAAGATACTGGGCGCCAACGGGAATTGAACCCGTGTCCCTCTGATTGCCGGTCAGGAGCTCTGACCTTTGTGCTATGCATAAAAATCTTGTTTAAACGTTAGTTTATCAATTAAAAATAATAATTAATATTTGACAAGTTAAAATATTTCAGCAAAAAATGCAGACATAATTAGTCTCGACGCCACCTAGCGGGAGATTTAGTATTTAACAATACCTCTCTCACAAAAATAAAGTTGGTTGTTTTCAGTTGGAAAAATGTAATAATAAGTAATTGTCGAATGAAACACTAGTACATATTGAATTATTTGGCGGGTATTAGATAAGCCGCCATAGCTCAGTGGCCAGAGCTGCTGACCGGCAATCAGAGGGACACGGGTTCAATTCCCGTTGGCGGCCAGTATCTTTTCTCGGAAGATTTTTTCAATGTAGATGAGTGTTTCAGGCTGATAATTATTGATTATAATATTTGTTGTCAAATGTCAAGTGTTCATTGCGTACGCGTGCCGTGGACAGGTCTGTACCTCAGACCACTCGTCAAATTGTGTGGTCCGTGCGAACTTCACCCCAATCTTTGAACCGTGTTTCAACAAACGGAGAAAACGGAAAACAAAAAATGTTGGTGTGATGTTTGAAGGACTGCCACGGCAAATATTTGAGCTTTGGATCCCCCTTAATCCTTTCTGATCTCAACATCTCTGTTTATAACATTATAAATTTGAATTCTAAGTAGTTTGCTGTCAGGTAGCTGTCATTCGTATAAAATTAAAGAACTCCATTAATTTTTACTGTTGACAGGAAGCCATTTTATCGCAAATAAATTTACAGACTGTAGCTATCGTTGCTATGAGCACTTATCCTTGTATTTCCGAACAACTTCCGTGAGCATTAATTATCACAAATCAGATGTATATGTAAACGGTCCTGTGAGTAACTTGTAAGCTAGCCAGGCTAATAGCCTGCAGTAAGAATTTAACCCCCTCTAATAAAGGATGATTATAATAATATAATATTATAATCCTCATCTTTATCACAGAGACAATTCTCATACTTAGGCCCTAAATTGCTCAATCTCATACCTGATGCATGGAAGGCAATGAGTACTAATATTCTGCGTATGCAGGTTACTAATTGGCTTCTGGTCTCGGGGAGAGCTGAATGCGAGAATATGCTAAACAACAGTAATTGAATTGTAATTTTTGTTTTTCTTTACATTTTAATTTATATTGGTATTATATTAGAATTACAGTAACTCTATTTTTACATAAAGTAAGTTCGAAAATTGCTCAATTCCTCATGATATTTTTCCTTAAAGGAAAAGTTCCTTCTTTACTTTCATTTTTATTTTTCATTTTCTTGTTTTATCTATCAACATTTCTTTAGTTTATTATGTCAGCTAAACAATAGCAAAAAAATGTCGTGGTATAACTGAAAGTATACTAGATTATGAATATATATATATGTATTATTTTACCAACAGAATTTCTTCATTCATTTTCATTTTCAAATTCATTTTTCTTGTTTTATCTATTAATATTTCTTTAGTTTATTATGTCAACTAAACAATAGAAAAAAATGTCGTGGTATAACTGAAAGTATTCTAGAATATGAACATACATATGTATTATTTTACCAACAGAATAGTCAACACTATAATTTACTATAATTTACATGTAAAAATATTATCATACTGGAATGTCCTAAAACGGGCAATTGCCTAGTTGGACATTTTAAGTTCATTATATTGTTTTATGTAATATTTACAAACAATAAATAAATAAACAAAAATTTTAACAAAACAAAAAACGACTTAAAAAAATTCACTAAAAATTAAAAAAATAATTTCGTACGATTGTTATTTTTGGAGTCGGTGTCAGCCAAGGTAACTACATACATAGGTAGTTATAGGTGAGATGTGGAGATCTTGGCTGACACCGACTCCAAAAATAACAATAGTACGAAATTATTTTTTTACTTTTTAGTGCATTTTTTGAAGTCGTTTTTTGTTTTGTTAAAATTTTTGTTTATTTTTTAATTTTTAGTGACGAGCGTGCGTAAAGAAGTTTTACTTCAAAAAAAGAATCATCGAAATCTGTTGACGTAATATTGAGTTATTGCAAATTTAAGACATATGTGGTTTTCTCATAGATCCCATTGTCAGAACTGAACTAAATTAAAATGGGACCACACGGAAGCACCAGCTTTCTAACAAAAAAAGAATCATCAATATTGGTTCATCCAATCAGAAGTTCTGAGGTAACAAACATAAAAAAAAAAAAAAATACCGTCGAATTGGTAACCTCCTCCTTTTCGAAGTCGTTTAAAAAAAAGCGATGTGAGTTTAATATGTTTGTCGTGTCGTTGTACTTGTTTAGTTGGGAGGGAGCGGCACGCAGCTGGAGAAGGCCGGAACCAGGGTGGACAACATCAGCCACTCGGCCACGGAGAGCGGCGGATCCCTCAAGTACGAGTACTTCATTCACGGCAAGAGGATCAGCGACCAGTCGGTGAGTTACATCCTATTCCTGTTCTTCTTCATCTTCTCACCGGGAGTTCACGATACTCAGTAATGAGGAAACTAATAAAGACGATGATGTGGCGAACCTGTCGCTCTGGCAGTGGAATAGCTTTTCTAAGCCAAGGTGTTAGCTGACACTGGGAAAGTTTCATGAATGCTGCTTCTGAGATACAAGGCCACATCTCGGAGCATTTAACTCTCATCCCAGCACTCGGGGGCTCTGCTGGGGTGGACCTTCTATTTCCTTAGACACTCGCGGGACCAAAATTGGACCATTCAATTTGGGTGCAATACTCGATTCACAACGACTTTCACAGCAAACTTTGAATATGTGCTAAAAAAGGTATCAAAAAAGGTAAATTTTCTTAGAAGACTAAGACATAAATTAAATAGAAACACTACGGAGCTCATTTATAAAACTATTGTTGCTCCACATTTGGATTACTGCTCTACGATGTTATATTTGGCCAATGAAGGAAATTTAAACAAACTAGAAGTTATTCAGAACAGAGCTATGAGATGTATACTGGGAAAAGGCAAATACGCAAGGATTAATCAAATGAGAGAGGAGCTAAATTGGATTCCAATAAAAAAAGACTACCATTTAATGTGTTAATTTTTGTGCATAAAATTATGAAAAACCAAATGCCAAAATACTTTACGGATGAAGTTGTTTTTAATAGAGACGTACATAATTATGAAACAAGAAATATAAACAGAGTTCGATTGCCACAAATGAAGAAATCAAAATCACAGAACTGCCTAATGTATAGAGAACTAAAGATGCATGATGAAATGCCTGAAAGTATGAAGAATGAAGAAATAATGAATGTATTTAAATAGAAATGTTATGCTTACTGTAAAAATATTTAAATTTATCAAATGAAATGTTACATTGTGCTTATTAGTTTTAGTATAAACTAGTATAAACTAACTCAATAAATAATTTAAAAAAATTCAAACAAACAAAAAAACTAGGTGGAGTAGAGAAGAGAACTGAGGCCACCTTGTTGAACTTCAGGGAACCCAAACAAAGAGGGACTTCTGACGGAAAAACTCTTAATGATCCTCCAACTACTGCATGGCGGGCCGGATCGGGATTTTGAATGCATACATAAAATAGTTTTAAAAAAGGACTCCCCTCAGTTTTTTCAACTAAAATTATTGATAATAAAAAAATACATAGATATTTTATTAGACAAATCATTACATAGTATAAAATGTAGTCGCTCAAAATGTTTGTGCGCTTAGATCTTTTAAACCACGCAATGGATTTTCATGCGGTTTTCACCAATAGATAAAGTGATTCAAGAGGAAGGTTTATATGTATAATACATGATTATTATAGTAGAGAAAAACCGAGAAATTCAAATATTCAATTCAGGCGGCGGGCAGCGGGCAGCTGGCATGCGGGTGGTGTGGATTTTATAAAGGTTCGGTAATGGCGTTGTGTTTCGTTAGCCACAGCAACGTGTGGCCGGGTCTGCTAGTGTATTATAAACGTTATTGTCACCTCACTTTTTTGTCGTTCCATGTAAAAATAATTAATAAAAAATTCCCAAAGTTTCATAAACTTTTTTCCCAAATTTTGAAAAATAGCCTCCAAAAAAGTAAAATGTACTCTTTTATGTATACAAAGTTTTGAATAGCTAATTGAAAAAAAAATTTTACTTATGGAATTTTTTATAAATTATTTTTACATAGAGCGACAAAAAAAAGATTACAATATGTGTTTGTTATACGTTTGTCTAATGAAATATATATTTATTTATATATTTATTTATTTATTTTCAAGAATTTTGTTTTTACAATAAAAATGATTACATGTGCAAGGGTTATACAATAATTCATTTTATATTACTACTACTCCATAAATTGAGCTCAAGAGCTCGTGTTTATGGGAGGAGTATTAACATGCAAAAAAATTAATAGTGTTTTAATGAGATGTTTAAACAATGATCAAAGAACATTATGAAAATAAATACAAATATTACTTGACAAAGGTACATAATTTAGAAAAAATAGTTTTAGAAGGACAATAACAATAACAGTAAATATATATACACATATACTTTTAATATTAAATATTTCAGTTTAAGTAAGGGTAAATTAAATTAAGGGTACAATATATCATTATCCAATTTCAGGGACTTAATTTGCTTTTTAAATTATATATAAGTGTTTTTGTTTTTTTTTTTATTATCAGTAACTTTAGTTAGAAACCATTTTTAAAACTTTTTTATGTTTGTACGCAAAATTTTTATAATAAAAAAATATATTTTATTTTTATTTTAACTTTATGAGTAAAAACCTTCGACCAAGTATACCCTAGACAAGCCCTCTCATAGTAACAATCAGAATAAAATAACACCAGTAACAGTAATTTCGCAACAAAACTCTCCTTCCAATTCCGCCGTCTTGCATACAGAGCTCCCGGCAATAACCAACTGACCGCCAAGTTATCCTATTGTGTAATTCTGTCAAACTAATACATCAATAGTTGTTCACGGATTGGCCGCATGAACAATATCCACAAGCCGTGCTGTATACAGTGGTTTTCAAAGTGGGGGTCACGAGACATTCATAAATTTAATTGGAAAAAAATATTTCTTTACTTTATTTTGACAAGCGATTCAATTTCGGAGGCCAGTATGGGTACCGCCGCCTCGGGAACCATTTATTGGATAACCAACGCCTCTGCCATAGGTCACCCCAAGTGATTCGCTTCGTTTGGTAACTAAGCAGGGGTGCCCGGGTTAATGGAGTGATGTTTGTCCAGGTCTTGGCGGCAGATGCGTCTGCATTTTTTTTCTGTTGGTTCGTAAGCTTAATGAGTTTATTAAAAAAACCAATCATCATTTGCTTGAAAACATTTACGAAAAAATCATCTTTTTACCGCCCAAGTTGGCTACCCAAGTTGGTTGCTCATCATTAACACAGTGATATAAAATCTGTGTTTTATGTATTTTAAAGGTTTCCGTTTTACAAAATAACAAAAATTATCTTGACGAAATATTGTACTTATAAATATTGTAATTACAAACGAAAATAAACTAACACCATTTAATGGTTTGACCTTGAACGTAGTAAAAATTTTGTCTGGCAATTTTTGCCCTTTTTGAATCAACCGCCAAAATTTAACATTTCCAAATGAAAAAAATCGATATCATTCATTGTTTTGGCATTGCGGATATAAAATTTTCAGCTGCGGCTTTTTTTTACCCTCTTTGATAGTTAAATTAAACAAATAATGTTTTATAATTATAATATTAATATTAATAATAAAACGGGTATCCTTCCCAGTTGGACAGACAAAGTATCACTTGTAATGTATTTAATATATATGTATATAAATAAATAAATAAATTAAAAAAAAAAATATATATATGTAAAGCAGGTTTGCGACTCCACCGACAAAAAAGTTAACCAGGTTATGTTGTACATACCCTCCCACCAAGGTCCGCATAAGTACATAATAATAATGAATACATTAATAATACTTTGACTAAAAAGGTTGATTATTCCTAAAAAAACAGCTGGTGGTGAATTTATGTAATTATAATTATAATTTATGGAAATAATATAATTTATTTTATTACTAAAAGCGGGTCGCGCTTTAAAAAAGTTTGAAAACTCTTCCAAATTGTGATACTAGCCCTCCTTGTATGTATTAGTAGTCGAACACAGGCAGTGCGGTGATTTGATGACGTAGGAAACTTTGATGGCAACAAAAGTAATTCTGTAACATTATTACGTTTATGAAAACGCTGTCTAAAAGACATATGTAAGGTCTATTTTTTTGTTGTAGTCAGATAGCTGACTACATTTTCAAAAATAAAGTCCGCGGTGTGTACTTTGTACAACATTCGGAAGTTAGATATTTTTGTGTTTGAAAAAATTAACTCCGGTGCGGACGGCTGGAACACAAATTGGTTTCGGTGTAGACCTTGTAGACCGATAAAAGGTACAACACAAAGCACTATGCGATCTAAACGGTGCAAAACAATGCAGGCACTTTTTCATAAATGGGCCGTGAGCCTGCTTTTGCTGGCTTCTGGGGTCATTTTGCATTTCACAGGGCGCGTCTAGATATCATACGTCAATGGTAAAAACTCAAATTATAATATTTAATTAAATGAAGACAATATTAGCGAAACTTTTATTGAGTTTCGCTAATATTGTCTTCATTTAATTAAATAAAAAAATATATGTTTATTTTGAATTATATAATTTGAAAGCTTATTTCATCACCTTTCTAAAACAGTTTTAAGTTTTTGAATGTGCTCAGAAATATTTCAAATATTTGCATTTTAATTTAAAGCAAAAATATTTCGAACATTTGAAAAAAATGCGAAATTTTTGAATAACCCTTCATAAATGAAAAATAAGTAGTATGACTAAAAAGACAATCTTAATTTTGCAGGTGGTCCTCCTGTGCACGCTGAAGAAGGACTTTCAGTACAACAAGGTGATGCCGACCTTCCACCACTGGACCACAGACGAGAAGCGCTTCGGCCTGACCTTCCAGACCGCGGCCGACGCTCGAGCGTTTGACCGCGGCGTCCGGGTGGCCGTGGACGACCTGCTCGACGGTGAATATTTTACTACTGAACCACCTAACCCAACCTTAGAACCTAACGTAACCTGACCCAACCTAACCTAGCTTTCCTTTCTTTTAACCATATTGGGGGCCAACTACAATATAAATAAAAATATTGTAGTGGTTGATGCCATACTTGATGAAGTGGCATTTTTATTTTTAAGTCTTCGATTAACAGGTTAACCGATTTGAGAAGGCATCTAAAGGCAAAATTCTGTACCCGAGAAGCATAAGGATGCAAGTCCAAAAAGGTAAATGTTCAGGAGAGCCAAAAAACTATTTTTTCTGTAACTATGGTCTCATAACTTCTTCGGATATCCAAGCTGATAGATAACACAAAAGTAATTATTTAATCCAGAGGTTCCCAAAGTGGGTGCCGCGGCACCCTGGGGTGCCGCGGACAGAGGTCAGAGGTGCCGCGAGGCCTCCCTGATGTCTCTACTAATAATCAAAATTGACATGAACGAATACAAACATTTTATGGAATGGAAAATCACCCGCGTGGCCGGTCCGCGCTCTGGGAATGGATTGGGTGGGAGGCACAGGAGTGGGGATACGGTTGTGGTGCTGCGCTTGCAGCGGCCGCGTGCCGCATTCACTTGTAGTTTTTTCATTCAAGATTTCATCGTTCAGGAAAAAACTACAAGTGTGGAAGAGAAAAATAGGTGATGATGGAGGCAAAGATTGTTTTCCAATATTGAAACAGTACATGGCCCATAGCGGAGTTAAGGTTTCAAATAACTTGCTGACCCTTTTCACAGAGCACCTATCACAGTTAACTGCCAAGTACTTGGTACAGAACACCAAGTACAGAACACCAAGTGGAGAAGTTTGTATGGATCCAAGATCCATTCCGTGCTCAATCTCCCCAAGATCTTACTACGCAGGAAGAAAAAGATTTAATTGACCTCTCGACCGACAGCAGCCTAAAAATGAAATACGCTTGTTCGGATTTGACGGAGTTTTGGATATCAGAAATCAGTATCCGATTCTAAGTGGAAAAGCTGTAAGGGTCCTCATTCCCTTTGCTACTTCATATCTGTGCGAAGCTGGATTTTGAGCGGTTGCGGTTATAAAGAGCAAATATCGCTCAAAAATAAATGTGGAAAAAGAAATGAGGAGTAGCTGTATCAATCCGGTCGCACTAAACGGTTTTTGTACTTGTATTATATTTGCATTTTCTTTGCAAGTTTTCCTATCAATAAATGCACTTATTCATTTTACGAGTTGTATTATTCAGTGGAGTAGGTAAAAAATTGATCCTTCGTCCTGGGGAGGGGGGAGGGGGGGGGGGGGGGGGAGGGGGTGGCTAGAGAGATCCCGAGGCTACCACAGATAAACATTATATGACAGGTGTGCCGTGAGAAAATTAAAATTTTCTAAGTTTGGGAACCCCTGATTTAATCAATTAGTTTTGTTTTAAAAACGAGCAAATAAAACGAAATATTTGTTAAAAAAAACGCTGACTTAAGTCCAACAAAAACATGGACTTGAATTCTACTGCTTCTAAATGAAGTGGAATATTTTGTTATGACATGTGCCTTTTGTATGCTGATGATGCGGTGCTAATTTCTAGCAGTATGGAAGATCTACAGTCTCTCGTGTCTAGGATGAACGAAGTATGTATGAAGAATGAGTTAATGATGAATGTAAGTAAGTCTAAAGTCATGGTGTTTGAAAGAGAGAGTACGAAAACAGTATGCAATATAGTTGTGAATGATGAATACTTGGAGCAGGTGGATGAGTTTGTGTATCTGGGTAGTATGTTTACGAAAGATGGGAAGGCTGATAGAGATATTGAAAGAAGGGTGAATGCCGGTAACTCCATTAATGGAGGACTGAATGCCGTTGGCGGTAATAAAAAACTGTCCAAATACGCGAAACTAGCCGTCCATAATGGAGTGCTGGTACCTACCCTGATGTATGGCAGTGAGGCATGGAACTGGCAGAGGAAGGATGAAAGCAGACTGAATGCTGTAGAAATGAGATCCCTGAGGCGAATGTGTGGTAAAACCATGTACGATCGTGAGAGAAACGTGGATATCCGCAAAGAATGCAAGGCTGACGTAAGCGTGATGTGTAAGATTAAGAAAGGGACTCTCCGATGGTTTGGGCATGTAGAGCGAATGAACGAGGAAAGGAGTGTAAGGAGAATATATGATGCAAATGTGAATGGTAGAAGAAGTCGGGGACGCCCGAGGAAGACATGGCACGACCAAGTGAATCAGATACTTGAGTCGGGCCATGTGAAGAGTCGGAATAATAGAAGAGCATGTATGAGACGATGTATGAATGTGAACGAGGCAAAGAGTGTGTGCCAAGATCGAGTTGTGTGGCGGTCCGTCCTCTCTGCCTACCCCTGCGGGGAAACGGCGTGATGGTTAGTTAGTTAGTTAGTTAGTTAGACATGTGGTGTATTATTAAAGGATCAACGTTTGAAAATTATTTACTTTCATAGAAAGCGTAGTAATGTATAATTTGAGTCATAATACTCAAAATGCAACTAAATCATAAAGATGCAAGTCCATGGTACATCCTTCTGCTTCTAAGATAGTTGTTGCATCATGGTACTTGCATCCATATGCAATTTTGAAAATCTTTTTTCTACATGATAGGACTTGTATCTTTCTGCCACTGATAAACATGATAATTTACTTCAAGTCTGCATCAAAGACTCATTTCTTCAAATTTTGGACTTGCATCCGTATGCTTCTCGGGTACAGAATTAATGTTTAATGTCAACATTGTAATTTAGGGCTTTGTATCGTGCGTAGGCACAATTCTTCAATACTGCAAATGCAGGGGTCCGTTCCCTATTTTTTATTTTTTTATTTAAACGCCATAGAATGTCTTTTACATTCAAGTGATAGGTACATGATATTATAAGTATACAGTGGTACACAGGAGATTATCAGTATTACAATAATATCAAAATATTAATGTACATTTAACAAAATATGTGTGATAAAAGCAAGTATTTAGGTATAGGATACTAGTATGTGTTACTAAACTAATAGTTATAATAATAGAGAACATATTATTTAGAATAAAAAAGATGTAAACAAAGGGGACTTGTCAGAAAAGTTGTCAACAGTATTTATAGACACTAAGTAGTGGAGTAAATTTGTATTTAGTTTATTGTTAACTTCAAAGTTATAATTGTTTGGATTTACTTATTATGCCTATTGGATAACCTAACCTTACCAAACCTAATATAACCTTGCCCACCCTAACCTAGCTTTCTTTTCTTCATCTCCTTTACTTGACCAATGAATACTTTACTATTGGACAACCTAACCTAACCCAACCTAGATGGGCCTCCATTTTTTACATAGTTTTCTTATAATGACCAGTTCAACCCTAACCTAACGTTTCATAATTTACCTACTTTGGTTAAAATGACATGCTTGGCGGTGAATACTTAACCTAATCTAGCTTATGTTTGATCATTGGCATGACATTAGTTCTACTAAAATAATTTCCCTCAGGGCCTTTACCATCTTAGAGTATGCTGTGTGGAGGGTCTTTTTAAGGAAGGGAAGGAAAAAGGTATGAGGTGGTTAGGTATCTGGGGGTCAGTGTGGCCAGGAGTGACGGACGTATCAATCCATCCCTCCAACCGTGGTGCAAGGCAATGGGTCGAAAGTCTGGCTGGAAAGGTGAAAAGGCCTCCCTCAACCAGTCTCTCTTGATCTAACCCACCACGCCGCAGGTGGGTAGACATGTTCGCTGCTAAGACCTGCCCAAACCATGCCCAACCTAACCGTGTGAATGTCTGTATTCGAATATTACCTAATCTAACGTTACCTAACCTAGCTTACCCCTTCTCACCTTTTTCAATTAGCATAACCTTCCTGACACTATGATTAATTATTATTAGTCTTTTAACCACTCCCACCCATAAGCGTGTTTACATGACAATATAACAATAGCAGCCAAGTACAATAAGCTTGTTTTCAAGCTAACACCTGTGTTCCTGAAGAAATCGTTATAATTCTGTTATTGTTCTAGTGACAACCCTAAAACAAAAAGTAGAAGATCCGTTTTGAATCAAGCTTCACATCTCTATTTAAAGTTGTCCATAGAAGTACTTAAAAAAGACTTATTTTGTAGAAACAGTTTTCACCCGCCAAATCGCCCAAGCGCCGTTAGACATTGTTAATTTTTTATTATATATAGGTAACAAAATTGTTTATTACGCATTTATACAATAGAATAAGTGTATTTTTACATAGTCCATGATTTTAGTACCGTTTTCGCATAAGAACGTCACGTGAGTCATTTTTACATTTTTTTTTATGTTTGCATTCTATTGTATTATATTTGTAATATAACAATTTGAAAGCTTATTTTATAACCTTTCAAAAACAGTTTTTAGTATTCGGCTACGTTCAGAAATATTTTATTTATAGAACTTTAATTGCGAAGCCGAAATAACACAAAGTTTTTATAAATCTGACAGTTCGTTTAACCCGTCATTGGCCGGAGCCGCGCGAATGCGCGCGGTCTGTGCGCATGCGCGCGGAAAAAACTTCGAAAAAAATATTTTTTAATGCGATTTTGACCCTTCTGTGTACAGAATTTGTATGAAGAACAAGGTCAGAATAGCTTGCCCAAATATCGTAGAAGATATAGCCACTAGTTTCATTCACCTGGCAACACCAGAATATTTTTAAATGATTTTTATCTGTGGAGTCGAACTGTCAAATTTTGCCGCGATTAAATCTGATGCGGAATTCTTTACGAAAACATCGTAAAACCTATCAATTTATCAAATTAACGCACGTAATTCAGTTTTGGTACATAGTATATTGTTCTAGGAATGTGTTTCAGTCAATAAAATATATAATGGCTCAAAATTAATCCACAAAACATTCAATTCAAAATTCAAAAGTTAGGAAAAAAGAAGAGGGGGGCCGGTGAATAGCGGACAGTGACAGGTTAAGACAAAAAAACTTGCATAATCACAAAATACCTGAGTGGTTAATATAAATACCAATTAATAACCAAAGCTTATATCATGCTATCCTAATACCTTGTCATGCTAACTCATCTGTATCAAATCTTCATCATTTGAACCTAACCTAATATTTCCTTGTTTTATATTTTTCCTAAACAATGTCTTTCTTTTTGCAAAATCTTAGCAAAGTTGCATTTAAAAAAAAAATAATGTGTGAACTAATTTATCTAATGTGCTTTCTATTTGCTTGCGCATACACTGGATTTCTCAATGGTGAGTTTTAATTAGTACTAATTCTAACTTAAATAATGTAATTATTATATCTACTAGCTGGGGTACCCGGCTTCGTTCAGAGAGTTGGTATGAGATTGAACTGACGTTTGAACCCACAACTGAACTTGCTTTATATGCCCCTACCAATGGGTAGCCCCAACCATACAAAAAAGGCTTTGAATGGTCCACAATCTTCCAGAACATGTTCTAGAATGTTCCACAATGATCAGAGATGTTCCAGATGAAATGTTGTTGTTCTAGAAATTTCTAGAGGGCGAAACTTCCAGCCTTTATATCTTCAAAAGCACACTCTTCAGGTAAAAATCAGAACCTTCTTCATGAATGGGAGATAGAGGGCTACTACACTACATAACTTCCTTGATCGTATCGGAACTCGTTTCTGAGTTTTAGCAGCACGCACATGGTAGTACACTTTCTTTTATAATATATATTGATTACTGTGAAATGGGGTGACTTCACCAATTTTATTTATTTATGCCTGTTAAAGGTTTTTACACATGTAATTTTCAACTTTGAAACTAAATATCTTTTTTATAAAATCTTTTGTATCGAAAAATTTGATGTCATATTTATTGCACATGTTTAAACTATGGAAAAATAATAGGAATTAATTAAAATATTATTTTTTATAGCTATATACAGGGTGTAAGGATTAAATAAGGATTGTGTTGGAACTGTAAGGATTAAATAAGGATTGTGTTGGAACTGTAAGGATTAAATAAGGATTGTGTTGGAACTGTAAGGATTAAATAAGGATTGTGTTGGAACTGTAAGGATTAAATAAGGATTGTGTTGGAACTGTAAGGATTAAATAAGGATTGTGTTGGAACTGTAAGGATTAAATAAGGATTGTGTTGGAACTGTAAGGATTAAGGACCCACAAACCAAATAATAATAATAATATTATTTGGACGATTTATATAGCGCCGTTTTTGTGAAAAATCACCTCAAGGGCGCTGTACAAACTTATAATACATGTCTAAAATCTAGAAAAACTACAAGCTAGACAAACAATTAAAAACAACTTATGGCTAAAAATTGCGTACACCGGATCATTGATCACCGATACGAAAATATATGTACAGTAGAAGTCCAGACAATAAAATCACACTAATAACGGAAATAAAAAATACAAACGTAAATGAACAACAGCGCCAATTCACTAGCTACATCTTGGAAACCAGTGGCAAAATGCGGAAAAGTCTTCTTGCACTCGGTAAACTAAATATACAGTTTCAACGAGTAAAAATTGAAGATTGCAGTCCATTAACTCAATGTTTTCATTGCTGTATGTTCATGCATACAGCTAAAAAGTGCCTACACCGAACCGGCCCTCCAATTTGCCCACACTGCATGGGCGACCACATCCTTTCAAAATGTCCGGGAAGAGAAACAATACCAGCGTGTGTAAACTGCACCAGACAAAATTCTAAATATGGAGAAAAAAACACCACGGACCACACAGCCAACAGTATTAAGTGCAACTATAGAAACAAAATGCTGAAAATTGCGAGGGATCGCATCGATTACGACTAATTATGCATATTATTAATTACAAGTGTAACGAAAACCTAAATAATATCTACAATATTTCAAAAAAATATTTCCAAAAGCCCGCCCGCAAAGTGTTAACACGCAGTGATAATATACACACATATAATACGTACTATAATTGCAAATGTGAAGTGTATTCCCAGCGCCAACATTATTGTTATAATTATTACTACCTCAAAATGAACGAATTTATAATAAACGCAATAGATAACTCATATAAAATAGACGAAAGGATTTTAAACACGGTAAATAAAACAAACGATTTTAATGATATAAAACCTACAGTCAGACTAATAATAATACACATGAACGTTAGATCTTTGGAAAAAAAATTCGAAGAATTTCTAATAACTATTAAACAATTAAATAGAATTGACTCTATAATATTATCAAAAACGCATTCATCGAATGAAATTAATTATAATATACCGAGTTACTTGTACTACGCAACAAAATATATAATTAACAGAAATAACGGCGTTGCCATATTTATATCAAATATTTACGCTGTCAGAAGTGTAATTGAAATAATGGTGAATATTGTCAATTTATTAAACTTAGAGATAAATTTAATAAATTATTCATTTAATATAATTATTATTTATCGGACACATTCTTCTGCTTTAACCACATACATAGAAGAACTAAAAAAAATATTACAATATCATAAAAACAAAAAAAAAAACAAACAACTATGGATGACTTCGTAAACACGCAACTGGACAACTGCTTCAAAATCAGTGAATTCAATAGTCAAAGTGCAAAAGAGTGCAACGAAATCATCACTGACAAATTCTCTGGTATACAAATACTCCATCTTAACATCCGCAGCCTTCAAAAAAACATAGAAGAATTTATACTCAATATAAATAATCTTAATGTAAAGCCGGATGTTATAGTATTAACTGAAACATACACAAACAGTGACTCACCACATTATAATTTAAGTGATTATATCTACATGCAAACAAACACAAACATAAATAAAAACAGTGGCATTGCGATATTCGTAAGTAAGAAATATAATATTGTTACACATTTAGAACACAACTTAGATTCATCAAACTGCATAGAAATCCATCTTAACCACAACAAAATCAATTATTATTTGTTAGCAATCTATAGAACGCATGAATCGAACGCTTATTTATTTATCGAACAAATACGAAATATAATATCAAATTTAAAAAACAAAACTTGCATAATAACAGGGGATTTTAATATCAATATTAACAAAAATATAGACAATAGAATTAAACATGAATATTTGAACTGTATGACTGAAAACAACTTTAAATCGTGTATAAATGAAAATACGCGCGAAATTCAAGGTCAGAAACCATCTTGCCTAGATCATTTTTGGACGAATATTAACATAAAAGATCTTCATAAAATAAAAACCATTGTCTGGAAAAATAACATCACCGATCATCATACGTGTATTTTTTTGTACGAGGAAGAAAAAACAATACAAACAAAAAATAAATCAATAAAAAAATCATATACCAAAATAAATCTGCAAAAATTAATTGAAAACTTGAAAACGGAACATTGGCAACCTGTAATCAACTGCGAAGAAGTTGAAATATGCTCAAAGTACTTTGAAAATATTTTATCCAAACATGTAGAAAACTCAAAAACAGATATTCCATATCGTAATTTAGATAAAAATAAATACTTAAAACCATGGATCACACCGGGTTTATTAAATTCAATCAAAGAAAAAGGTAAGCTTTACAAAAAAACAATAAAATTCCCAAACGACAAAAAAATAGAATTCAATTATAAAAAATATAAAAATAAATTGACACGCTTAATAAAAATTAGTAAAGATGAATATTACAAACATAAAATAATAAGTTCTGAAAACAATCCAAAAATAATCTGGCAAGCAATTAACTGTGCAATAGATAACAATAAACAAAAACATTCAATCAAGGTAATTGTAGACGAAAATGACGTAAAAATAAATGCAGAGGAAAACCCTAAAAAATGCGCGGATATATTCAACTCCTTCTTCGCGAAAGTTGGACAAAACCTCGCTAAAAAAATTAATGTAACAAAGGGAGCGACAACTCAACAAATTATTGAAGATATACACAGTGTAAACTCACTGTCCCATTTTAAAATGATCAAGGAAGTAGATATTCTAAACATTATTGAAAATATGAAAGGAGGGTCGTCACCGGGTTTTGACAACATAACTGCAAATATGTTAAAATCTATTAAAAGCCACGTGATAAAACCATTAACTCACCTAATTAATTTAAGTTTAAATAATGGAATATTTCCGTCTAATTATAAGAGGACAATTATCTCACCTATATTCAAAAGTGGAAACGCACAAAATGTAACTAACTATCGACCAATTTCCCTCATTTCAAATATTGGAAAAATATTTGAAAAAATCGTAAAAACTCAACTAATGGAATTTATTGAAAATAACAAAATACTTCACGACAATCAATACGGATTCCGAAAAGCGCGCAGCACACAAGACGCGATTGCAAATGTCACTTCAAGCATATATAAAAACCTTGATATGAGCAATAAATGTATAGGTATTTTTATAGATCTGAGAAAAGCGTTTGACAGCATATCCCATAAAAAACTTATGAAAAAATTAGATAATTTGAACATTAATGAAAACGTAGCAAATTGGATAAAAAGCTACCTAAAAAATCGCCCTCAATGTGTCAAAATAAATAACATTTATAGCGACGAAGAGACATCTGAATATGGAATTCCACAAGGTACTGTGCTAGGTCCTATATTATTCATCTTATACGTAAACGGTATATTCTCACAGCCACTTCATGGTAGTATAACCTCTTATGCCGACGATACAGTACTTATTGAAAGTGGAATCACATGGCAAGTTGTAAAACAAAAAGCAACAGAAGACATAAACATACTTAAACACTGGTTTGATATAAATCTACTATCTCTTAATAGTGAAAAAACTCACGTTATACCATTTGCAATAAAATCAAAGGACGTTCCGGTAAATTTTGATATAATTATACATGATAATTCTAAAGATCACAAAAAAAATAACTGTAAAATAAACTGTTCCACATTAAAAATTTCGAATAAAATCAAATACTTAGGAATAACAATAGACAAAAACCTGAACTGGAAAGATCAAATCAACCTTACCGTTAACAAAATAAGGAAATTAATTTACATATTTTTAAAAATCCGAAACTTTCTCTCATTAGAAAATCTAACATCAGTCTACCATGCTATAGTACAGTCAAATCTCCAATACTCTGTAGTAAGCTGGGGAGCTGCATACAAAACAAATCTACTCCCTGTTGAAATTGTGCAACGTCTAATTATAAAAATTATCTTGAAAAAACGAAGAGATTATCCAACTCACCTTATTTTTGAAGAATTTAAAGTATTAAAATTTAATGATCTAGTTCGAAAAAATATAATAATCCAAATAATAAAAGAAAAACAAAATCATAGCTTTTTAACTGAAAGTCGTACTCGTCAAAAGCATATATTTCCAACACAAAAATGTAACACCTCATTTGCACAACATCATTACACATATCTAGGAAAAAAATACTTCAATAGCCTACCTGAAAAAATAAGAACAATCGAAGACGATAAATGCCTACTAAAAGCAATTAAAGAGCAATTTAAAGTAAAAATAACAAATTGATAAAATTTATCATCATAAATTATATAACTTGTAAATTTGTTTTTTTTAAGTATCTACCACAATTAAATCAAAAGATTCAAAATATATTTTGTAAATATATTTTAAATATTTTTTCATCCCGATACTCGTCCCTCTTCTAATCACAAGCGTCTGCTTCTATAGAAGAGAAATATCATACAAAATAAAAAATAAAAAAATCAGTGAAAATTTATTATATAGTTTATTTTTGTATCAAAAAAAGATTATTTTGAAATATAAATATTATATTTTATATGTTATTTTTGCTGTATAAATAATGTATCTTCTGTAATAAATAAATGAAAAAAAAAAAAAAAAAAAAAAAAATTAGTCCGGCATCCAACAGTCCGGAATGCCCAATAGTCTGGGATCGCTCCGGTGTCTTTAAAGCAAATAAATTGCATACACTGGTTCATTGATCACCGATACGAAAATATATGTACAGTAGAAGTCCATTAGTCCGGCATCCAACAGTACGGAATGTCCGATAGTCCGGCATCGCTCCGGTGTCTTTAAAGCAAATAAATTGCATACACTGGTTCATTGATCACCGATACGAAAATATATGTACAGTAGAAGTCCATTAGTCCGGCATCGCTCCGGTGTCTTTAAAGCAAATAAATTGCATACACTGGTTCATTGTTCACCGATACGAAAATATATGTACAGTAGAAGTCCATTAGTCCGGCATCGCTCCGGTGTCTTTAAAGCAAATAAATTGCGTACACTGGTTCATTGATCACCGATACGAAAATATATGTACAGTAGAAGTCCATTAGTCCGGCATCCAACAGTTCGGAATGTCCGATAGTCCGGCATCGCTCCGGTGTCTTTAAAGCAAATAAAAACGCTCAAGAGCTATTCGGAAGAAATTATTGATTTCCATATCATTAGAAATAAATTTTATACTAAACGCCAAAAGTCAAGAAAACGAAAAGCAATTTGTGACTTTTTTAAATCTAAGTGAAATATGTTTTACAGTACGTGTACATACATTGACATTTGATAGACCGTAATTTTCGATAATCCGGCACCGAGCCGGTCCCGAACGTGCCGGATTATCGGACTTCTACTGTACAATGTTTTGACCAATGAACGCGATGCTGCCTAAAAATTAATGAATACAGGACCATACTTACCTAGGAGGTTGCTTGAGATTAATTTGTCTGATATTCATACCTGTCGGGTTACCATCCCATGTATTGGTTTAGTCTACGAAATCAAGTTTTCTTTGTAATATTTTGACTAATGTTGCGTAATTTTTTGTTTCAAGGTATGGGGGGTGCGTGGCCTTCACTGTACGCGTACAAAAAACACAACCCAGCCCCGCCAGAGGAAGAGGACGACAATATCTTTGAGGTTGGTCGCTGTTTGACAATTATTTATGCTTTTATCACTAAACTTCTAGCCTTTATATCTTCAAAAGTATGCTCTTCAGGTAAAAACGGGAACCTTCTTCATGGACGGGGGATAGAGGGCTACCGCACCATATAACTGCCTTGATCATACTGGGACTCGTACACTTTCTTTTTATAATATATATTAATATTTTTCTAGTTTTTGCAAATAATCTATAACAATGAACCTCTAACCTGCATTATCCACTGGAGCGACAACGCGTTTTAAAACTTTTTCTCCATTTGCTCGACATTTTCAAAAGATAATTTTTTAAATTTTTCGTCAACTTTAAAAAAAATCATACCTTCGAATTTTAACATGGAGATATAAAAACTTATTATAGTGCTATATATCCAATAAATTAACCTGTATTTTACCGTTTATCTGATATTTATAGGATTTATAAAAAAAAATATTAAAAAATCGTTAAGTTTATAACCGCGCGAATCTTGCGTGGTTGTTACTTTGAAACTGCCGTGAGAGGTACTTATTGGAGACAACATAGAATATTTTCGATTTCTGTATGTTGTCTGTGGTATACTTGTTATTGAAAAGTGCATATCTATGGGAAAATGACTTAATTTTAACCGTAAACAGCTGATCAGAAATTCTGCATGAAAAAAATTAATAAAAAAAATTATTTTTAACATCGTTATGAAATAGTCTACAAAGTTTGGATTTGCGACATCTATGGTCATAATAAATAAAGCATTTCAATAGCTTCGTTTATAAGTCCAGAATCAGAAGCGTGGGAGCTACAAATATTTGTAGCAACCAGCCTTTGCTATCCCACGCATTGGGATTGCCACCGAAACGTATCGATGTTTCCAGAAGCGGCGCCTGTGTTCAAATGTATGCAAGCGAAACTACTAGAGCGTTCCCGTCAGCCGTCTGCCACGGACGGTACGTGACTGAACGGTAGGTACCTAGTCCATCGAAACAGAGTCGCGAACCTACCTACCTCTCGCGCGTTCCAGAAAAGGTACGAACCTTTGTACGCTTGCAATGCACAGTTCCGGCGCTTTCGAGAAATCAGCCGAGTGTTGATTTACTGCCAACACTCCACTCGTCGGGCTATATAA
This sequence comes from Limnephilus lunatus, assembly GCA_917563855.2. NCBI lineage: Eukaryota > Metazoa > Arthropoda > Insecta > Trichoptera > Limnephilidae > Limnephilus > Limnephilus lunatus. The sequence goes on from OU830592.1 coordinate 109,415,429, forward strand.
GAACGCCCAGCAACAGCCACATGCCAGTGTTAATTCAGCATTACCGCAGCTCGCCTCTTCTATCCGCGATCAACCTTGACCCAGTGTGTAACTTCGTTAGTACTATTCAATATCGTAAGACTGTTACGCTGTCCGTGTTTGTGTGATTACAAATTATAATTATTGTGGGAACTCATTAAAGGTTTTTCATCACGCAACCTCGTTGTTCTTCATTCAACCACCAGCCTACACTGAGTACCTACATATTTTAAAAAAAAAATTGCCAAATCAAGGAGAAAATTGCCTTTTTTTATCCAAAAAGCAATCGGAGAAATTTAAAATGGCGCCAATATATGGCAAAAATTAATACATATGCAAATAGTATTTTATGAACACCTCACTAGAAGAACCTATACTAAGGTGTTCACGAGTTTTAATTAACGTATCGTGTCTTTTATATTGATACCATATTAGTTATGTAATTATGATAAACAATATTATTTAATATTACAAAAAATTCACATTATAATTAAATGTGATTTATTTTACAGTGGATGCATTCCTTGTTAGCTTTTGGAGGTGCCACCCGATAACACGATCGGATCGGATCGAGTTCAATATTTCTAAATGTTTAGTTTTGTCTTACATTAGGGCGTGTCATACCTGGTATTACCGGTATACGATGGACTAGGGATGTTACGAACATTCGCATATGCGAATTATTCGCATCATTTTAAACATTTGCATCGACATTCGCATTCGCAACAATCGATGCGAATATTTAGCGAATGCGAATGTGTGACTTCAACAAGCAACATTAATGAGCCTTCGAAAAATTCTGCTAAAACTCTTATAAGTAATCTGGCAGGAATCCTAGATTCCTCAAGTGATAGCGAAAACTCCGACGGTGCAGAATCTGGAGACACTATAAGCTGTGAAATCAAAGCTCAATTGAAGGCATATCTTAAAGAAAAACGAGCCTCTCTTGATGAAAACCCATTGGGCTGGTGGAAGACTGAAATACGACAAATTGACAGATCTGGCTCGTAAATATCTGAGCGCTCCACCGGCCAGCGTTCCGAGTGAACAACTGTTCAGTGCGGCCGGCCTTATATACGAGCCCCTTAGAAATCGCCTCATGGGAGAAAAGGCTGCAAAATTGCTTTTTCTGAAATATAATATGCCTCTTTTGAACTTCAATTATTAAATTGCTTAATTACGATTATAACTTACTGTATAAGAATTGATTTATTGTTTTTATTTTTTTAATTAAAACGATGATTAATGTTGACTAAAGTTTTTTTTATGTGATTCCTTAACATTCGCATTCGTACATTTGCACTCTGAAAATTGAAAAATATCACATTCGTAACATCCCTACGATGGACGCCCGAAATCTAAAACGTGTCTCCACTATGAAGGATCTTGGAATCATGTTTGATAGTAGGCTGTTTAGAGACACCCGGGTTCTCATAATCTTATTCAATTCCTTAGTAAGGAGTAGACTTGAAAGTGGGTCGGTAATTTGGAGTCCACACCAAGTAAAATATTCCCTCATGTTGGAGAGAGTTCAGAAGAAATTTCTGAGATTTCTGTACATGAGGGAGTACGGCTATTACCCGTGGCTCTATCCTACAGACTTTCTTTTGGGTATGCTCGGAATGAACCATCTACGGGTCAGAAGAGATGTGCACATTGCTACGCATTTCTTCAGATTGATTCGCGGATCATTTGAAAACTCAGTTATCATGGAGAGCATTCACTTCTGTGTACCCGATGGGTATCTTCGCCACCGACAGCATAGACTATTCTATCTTCCGGCCTGCAGGACTAATTTGCCAATGGTCATGCCGGTCGGGAGAGAAATCTTGCTGTTAAACAGGATTAATTCGGATATCGACATATTTAGCATTAGTGAAGCTGCCTTTAAAAGGCAAGCTCTGCTAATGCTTGTATACTTTGTGTTCAATATAGTATAAATATATTTTTAAAACGCATTGAAATGTAAAATTTTGTAATGTTTTTGAGATAATAAATAAAAATTGAATTGAATTGATCGCTCCACTTACAATCCTTACCACAAGTCTCACAGCACCTTTAATGTATAAATAAAAGACGATATCATAGAAATTTTTTTGATTTAAAGACGTCCACGAGATAGATAATGGTCCGATTGTAGTCATCCTAATAATGAAAGTTTAGCAATAGTCCGATGATTTTTCTTGATCTTCCGAATGCGGCCGTAGTCTCACTAGATCCAGACTTTTGGGAGCGGTTGGTACTGTTGTGCGGTACTCAAATAAAGTTTAAAAATTCATGTTATTTGCATGAATTTGCTGTGAATTTGTAAACCTCTTGTAGATGTCTGTGTTTCCTCTCTCTTATAATATGGGTATCTTCAAGATGGAGACTCACTCCCCATGTAATAATGAATATGGTCAACGTTTAGCCAAATGTCAACAATTCTCATTTGTACACAGTTGACATTATTTGTCACATGAGAATGGGTCGTAAAAACAACCCGTTCTTGACTTAACAGTTCGGCTGTTGAACGATTTTCCGGCCTCTGTGTTTCTTCCCTCCTACAACACCCAAGTTCATGCCTTTCTTTTCACGAAATGACCCTCCACACAGCATTGCCAAAGATGACATAGGCCCTGAGGAAAATTATTTTCCTGGAGTTAATGTTAAAATGGAGGAGTCCACTAATATCAACAGGAATTCCAAACACTGAATTGGACTGAAACTGAAATCTATGAGAACCAAAGTGAGGACGGATATCTACAGCTCAAACTGCTGACTAATATCTATGGAACAGGTGATGTCGACGAATATCTACAGCACTGGCAGAGGTTGGATTTGCAATTATGTATAGCATTTGGCATAACGTAATATTGCGTATGCAGTTTAAAAAACTTAATTTATATTATGTTAGGTTAGGTTAGGTTATATAAAACGAAATATTATAATATATAATTGCAAATCCGACCTCTGCCAGTGCTGTAAATATTCGTCAACATCACCTGTTCCATAGATATTAGTCAGCAGTTTGAGCTGTAGATATTCGTCCTCACTTTGGTTCACATAGATATTAGTCAGCAGTTTGAGCTGTAGATATTCGTCCGACATACAGGCTGTAGATATTAGTATCTGGAGTCTGTAAAAATGTGTATGAAAAACAAGGCACGCAAGGAATAGGGATAACCAATAACTTACCACTGTATCTCTACGAAGGAGTAACCTAACACAATAACCTAACCTAACTTGTGGATAAACATTTGATCCCCGTGCATTCCAGTGCCTCAACCTGCCATCAGACTCCCGCTCCAGCTCTGAGAACTCCACCGCCTCGAGGAGTCACCAGCGCCACCAGCAGCTGCAGCAGCAGCTGGGGGGTGGCGGGTCGGGTGGCCTCACCGCGGTGCCGCCCCGACGGCCCGGCTCGCAGCAGTCGGCCACCAGCCCCGTGCCGGTCTTCCATCTGGAAGTGCGGCAGCCCAACTTGTACACGGACACCATGAGTGAGTTCTGAATTAATTCGATTTTATGGTGTTATTCATTAATATTACCCAATCATGTCCGATTACATCTAAAATGGATCGTAATGATAATCTAGTCTCCTTCAACGGAAGCAAAACTTCCCAACATGCCTTCCAATGATATGCTTGGTGTAACTCTAGTGACCAGCTCAGATATGGGGGCTCCATCGAAGCCTCTCAGAAACTGGGCGTACTGTACAGGACCCGCAGACACTGCAAAAAGTACACAACTGCTAACCCTGTACATATCGCAAGTGCCCATTGTTCAATTTGGTAGCCAATTCTTGTCTGGAGCCCCAACATGCATGATAAAAAATCCTTGATTGTGAACTGGGCGATCTATTTGATAGATTACCCTATTTTAACCACTCGGAACATTAGAGCGTCAAAAGACGCGAATATAATAATAGTGGTCAAGACATTAGAGCGTCTTTTGACGTAAACGCGCGAGATTTTACAAAAATTGATTTATTTCCATCACTAGTTATACGGATAACTATGAAATAAAAAACGGAATATCGATAATGAACAACGCTACGCGTCTGTATTCAAAAATATCTATGAAACGTAGAGATTAATTATCTGAGCCGAATGGAACCTCCATTTTGTTTGATTGTCATTTGTTCGAGACATTGTTTGTATTTTATTAAAATATTTTTGTATGAAATGGTAAAAAAGTGAGGTGACAAAATTGTTTATAATACATTTATAGGATAGAATAAGCGTTTTTTTTTTTTTTTTTTTTTTTTTTTTTTTTTTTTTTTTTTTTTTTTTAATCTGTGATTTTAGTACCGTTTTCACATAATCATCCGTGGGTCATTTTTACAATTTTTTTATGTTTGCATTCTAAATTTTAATGTTTACAAATGTTATTATTTATTTGTAATAATACAATTTGAAAGTTTCCCAAAACGTGATTTATGAAGCTTTTAGTAAAAATCGTAAATAACACAAATATTATCACGTTTTCTAAGGGACACATAATAAACAAGTCTATTTCTGAGAGGTTAACAAACAGATTGCATTCTTTAGAACACAGGCGTCAGGTAGGAATCCTGTCCTTGTTCTACCAATATTTCAATAGAATATGCTTAGAGGAACTAGCATCATTGATCCATTCAGCTCCTGTCTATAGTCGAGAAATACTCCAAATGGAATAATAATAATAATAAATATTTATATTGAGGGATCAGTAGGATTTATCGGACCAGTTAGGATTTCATCAGAGCCGAACCCTCTGATATGAAAATATCTGGAGTCGGTGAAATATTTTCCCATTATGTTTCTGGTGGATTGACGTATTGTTCTTGTATTGTTTTATTCTTATATAGTGCACTTACATTGCGTTCATTTACTAGATATTCATTTGTGGAAAAGTGTGTGGAAGGGTTTAGTCTTTCATTTGGGAAAGATTCAACCCGGACATAAAATCTGGAGCACCGTAAATAATTTGGACGATTTATATAGCACCATTTTTGTGAAAAATCACCTCAAGGGCGCTGTACAAACTTACCATACGTGCCTAAAATCTAGAAAACTACAAGCTAGACAAACAATTAACAACAACTTATGGCTAAAAACTGCATTACACCGGTTCATCGATCACCGATACCAAAATATATGCACAATATTTTGACCAATAAACGCGATGCTGCCTAAAAATGAATTAATACAGGACCATACTTACCTGGGAGGTCGCTTGAAATTAACACTGTTTATTGTCTATTTAAAGAAATTTAGATAGAGTTCGCACGCAGAGGACATAATTGTGAACACATGTTGTTTAATCCTGAAAATATTTTAATATTAATACGTAATATATTCTTTAATGAGTGTATTTTGAAAAGTAAAAGCAACATTTAATGGTGGGTGGTGCAGTAGTACAAGGATTTGATCTTCCTAGAGACAGATTGATGTGTAAGGATTCGAGTAATTTTAATTCTGTAAGAAAGTGTGATTAAGACATATCATAGGCAATACAAGTATGATACTCTCAGATAGGTATATTTAAATATGAATGGGTTGTTTCCACAACTTATTCTTGAGTTCAACAGCTCGGCTATGTAATGATCCTCCCTACTATAACATGGGTTTCTTCAAGACCCACATTCACTCTTGCCTCTCCTCAAAAATACCTCCCACACTGCATCAGTGACCAGACCCGAAAGGAAATTATTTTCATCATCTGATTATGATATCATCATCATCACTCTTGGCTCTAAAACCCTTGGCCTCAAGAGTCTTCCTCCACTCATGAGGGTTTTGTGCCAGCTCTCCAGTTTAGAAGCTCCAAGCTGGATATATCATTGATGACGTTGTCGCTCCATCTTATTCTTGGTCTTCCCAGGCTCCTTCGCCCTATCGGTCTTGAGTTCGGCAGGGACTTTGGTGCTTGATACTCGCTGATTCTCTCCATATGACCCACCCACCGAAGTCCTCCCAGTTTTATAAACTTTGTGACATTTAGCTCCTTAAACAGAGTATATAGCTCTTTTTTGTAACGTCTGTGCAAAAATCCATTTTCTGAAGATACGCATATGAAAAAAAAAAAAACAAATGATCGTAACTTATCGAAACACCAAGTTTCCGAAAGTTGAAATTCCAGTAATAACTGATGCTCCTTTTTTGATTGGCACATTTGTGAAAAGGTCCTTTTCATTTGCAGGTCTCTCCCCCTCAGCCCGCGAACTCCTGCTGAAGAAGAAGTTGGATGGATCCTGCAGCGAGGTGCCGCCCATGTTCGAGGCGGACCCTCTGACTGACAACTATTCCTATGTTCAGCTGACGCAGGTTTCACAAAGGGTCAGTTTGTAATTTTTTGGCATTTAGCATTAACTATGTAACAATTTATAGACATTAAAATAAAAAGTAAATCACCGTTATTGACAATGTTCCCCTGTTTTGTTGACCCCTCACACCGTTCTCCCGCTCTCCCAAAATCACCCCTCCCACTACCCTCACCTAATAAAATCTAATCATTTCTATACCTGTATAAATTTTAAGGTACTTTTAAGATTGCCAGTTAATGACACGGATGTGTCGAAACCGGTAGCAGATAAATAAAATGTAACAAATGTACATGTGAAATAAAACTCTTCAAAACGAAAGGGTTAGTTTATAAATTGTGATAATCTTCAACCGCACTGATTGAGATTGCTTGAAATATGTCCGGGAAAACATCAAATAAAGATCGAGGTTCTTCGAGATAACTAAAAGTTTAACTTTTTTTATGTTATCGTAAGGTTTACAACATCGATATACTAGGGTAGGCTGAAAAGTAATGCACACATGCTTGTAAAACACGAACTAAAACAATTAGCAAGATCGGGCAAAAAGTTCACTAAAGTACGATTCTTAAGTTTCAAAATCATATGTTTATTTTTCAACATAGTCACCGTTAAGACTAACGCATTTCTCCCAATGTGTAACAAATTTTTTCACTACTCAACTGAAAAATTCTTCCGACATTTCTCGAATCCAGGACTTGACAGCTGCCTTCACCTCATCGTCCGAGGTGTAATGATTACCCTTGAGGTGTCTCTTGAGTAGAGGAAAAAAATAAAAATCTCAAGGCGAAAGATCGGGGGAGTGAGAAGGGTGTGGAATCAGTTCAAACTTCAGGTTTTGCAGAGACTCTTTTCGACGCAGTTTGTTCTCATCTGTGAAACGGTGTGGTAACCATTGTCCACAGATTTTACGGTATTCTGATTGTTCAACAATGAAGCCGACACGCTCCTTGGCTATTCCAAAATGGTTTGTGATACGCTTTTGAGTGATTCGCAGATCATTTTGAATCAAATCGTGGACGAGTTTGAATTGTTTATCATCTGTATCAATGATCGGACGTCCGCTGTGTGTTTCATAAAAAAATATTGCTTTTCCACTCTCACAATCGTGAAATTTTATTACCCATCGTTTAAAAGTAGACATATCAATAGCATCGTCACCAAAAACATCATTTAAACGATGACGAATCTCAGTGGGAGCACTATTTCAGCAGTTAAAAATTCGATAACGGCACGCTGTTTATCATATTTATAACACTAAAACACGTCTCCATACTTTCGCTTCTCAAAATATACTGGATGAATTCAACGACCTCAAACTTGCGCGTACGTATGGAGGAGAAATGTCACTTCCATATTCCACCTGGCGTGTTTCTGAAGGTTATTTTGTTCGCGCTGTACAAGCATGGGTGCATTACTTTTCAGCCTACCCTCGTAATAACTAGGTATAGATTAGCCTCTCTATTTTCAATCCAAAACCACCTGAGAGTAATTTTATAATACAACTACCTATTTGCATCTCTTTCGTGACATTTGTTTTATTGGTAAGAAATTAAACATTTTTTATCAAATATTTCTTTTCTCAATTTGCTGCCTCGATTCTATGTTTTTTTAACTCCTCAGGTCTCTACTAATTTTAAGGTCGCTAACACAACTTACACTTACTTTTGTCACATCACTATTGTTATACGTTGCACATCACTAGTGATGAACTACTTCTTATAATAATTGTCATCTATGGTCACTCCGGAAGTAAAGTCAATGGTGTGAACACCGAGTTAATAAAAGTCTTAATTATAATAACAGCGTTTTCTATTACACATTCATATTAAATATATAACAAAACAACTTTGATGATTGTATTTCAGGTCCACGAATACGTGTACCCGTCCCTCGGCACGGGAGTGGTGACAGTCTCCTCGGATAGATCTCCCTCGCAAGGTGGTCTTCAGCGGAGAGACTCGGGTAAATATAACATAAGATATACATTAATTCTAAAGGCTCTTGATGGATGGAAAGGTGGTATAAACATTGGACGCTTTTATTATAACCGCGACGCTACGCATTTACGGTACTGTGATGACAAAAAAGGCAATAAACATACATTCCTTAACGCTAAAATGCTGCAGTCCTTTGATATGGCGAATTAGTGTAGGCTATGTAGAATAGCCGTGGGGTGCCAAATACTAAGTATATTTTAGCTAGGAGGTTAAAAGGTGTTGATTTTGTCCCCTACTATGTGATTACACCGCTTGTCCAGTGGGTGCATATTAAAATACCTTCCTCGCAGTGTGCAGCTTTGTCTCCGTAAGAGACTCGGACGCCAAACATTCGCCTGGATGGGCAAATGTATGCTGCACCCTGCAGAGAAGCATGAGATTCCTATCTCAAAGATGGGCATTTATGATAACCCCGCAATTCCAGGAGGATGGGTTGTAATTAGAATGAAAGATTGGATTACAAACATATAGACCTCTATTTCAAAGTTAATCATTTACAGGTAGATATTAAATATAACTTACCCCCCAGATCGATTGATAACTAATCTAACTAACGTTTAACACCGCTGAAGTTCGGGGACGCCTTCCTCCACGGATCCTCGGCCACATAAGCTCGAGCGGCTAGCCGGCCGACTCCGATTCTCGTTCAGTCCCGTGCCTCGGGGTACTCTAGGGCTTCGCTAAATGTCCCCGGCAACCATCTAACCGTCAGCAAGAGCGACATCCATTTCGCACATCCGCGTGCTCGGCAAAGTGCGTAAGGAGTCGACTCGCTTCCCAAATACGGTATCCGTCCGATATTATAATCGTTTATGCTCAATCCCGACAGCCAACACATTCGAAGCGAGCGCGGATTAACGTTCGATCGGATCGATTCTACAAAATCGAATCTCCACCTTCCGGAGAACACCGACCCGCGTTTTTCATTCGCAACACCGGACTTGCTTCACGCATTCTCCGTATTTTAATCGCGATCCGAACACGAACTTAATTTGCATATTAATCCAGTTACAGTAACATTTGTTACACTCCACAATAGTTACGTCTTGAATCTTTCTCATAAAAATAGCACTGCCGTCCCTACAAAGTCCTAGCCCGTATCGGGCTCTGTAGGGAAGTGAAGTTCGTTTCCGGAAAAAAACTTCCTCCTACCTTCACCGCCGGTGTATATGGCTGTCAAAACAGACCATAGACAAGCATAACTTAAAGGTAACACAGTACCTGACCGCAATAGTTATAAGATATGAAATAGTTTCATAACACCTTTCTTACACATATTATAGATATTATAAAGCCGAAAGTTTGTATGGATGTATGTTTGTTACTCTTTCACGCAATAAATACCGAATGGAATTTAAAAATTCTTTCACTAATCGAAAGCTACATTATTTGGAGTAATATAGGCTATATATATTGGTAAGCTCTGGCGTTATGAAATTATTTATTATACGTTTATTGGCAAAGCGTGTTGCTAAGTAAATGTTTGACGTGGGGTGTCATTTTTTTATTTGTTTAGGTTGGGGACGGGGCAAAAGCTAGTTAAAAATAATAGTGAGACACACACAAAATACGTGTGACTGTTTTCTCCAAAGTTCAACTTTTTTGCGACAAGAATTTTCTTTATACGTGTGAGGGAGATGTATGATAATTTTTTTATGTTTCCTTTTTTTTTTTAATATAAAAACCGCACAAGAGTCCCAACTGCTCCCCTCTGAAGCCAGTGAGACTGGAATCCCCAATTGGGGTATGTTGCGAGGCTGAAGGTAGTGAGGAGGGGAAGGAGATGGCTATTCAGATCTGGTCACCAAACATGGCTTTTTTTTTACATTAACTCCATACAGGAGGCCCTGAGGAAAATAATTTCCCTCAGGGCCTATGTCATCTTTGAGGATGCTGTGTGGAGGGTCTTTTTGAGAAAAGAAAAGAGTTAACATGGGTCTTGAAGAGACTCATGTTGTAAGAGGGAGGAAACACAGAGGCCGGTAAATCGTTCCACAGCCGAGCTGTTGAACTCAAGAACGAGTCGTAAAAACGACCCGTTCTCATGTGACTAATGTCAACCATGTACAAATGTTGGGCGCGTGTTTGGCGTGTTTCCCGTCTATGCACCAGTGCCGAGGGGATCAATGACTCTAGTTCCTCAGAGTATCTTCCATTGTAATACCAGTAGAACAAGGACAGCATTCCCACCTGACGCCTGTGCTCTAAGATGGGAGAATCTATCAAACGGACCGCCCGTTTCTGCACAGAGTCAAGGTTTATTTTTTAGGTATTTTGGAGCTCCAGACCAGAGGTGGCTGCCAAATTCAACCGTGGGGCGCACTTGCGATTTGTACAGGGTTAGCAGTTTTGTACTATTAAAGTATCTGCGGGCCCTGTACAGTACGCCCAGTTTCTGAGAGGCTAACAACTCTGGTTTCAATGGAGCCCCCATACCTGAGCTGTCACTTAGAGTTATTTATTTATTTTTTATTTTTTTTATTGATCAATTTTATTGATCTATCCCCCATCACTCCACCCCCCTGCCACTCCATAGGCACTACCCCACCCCTTCCCCCAATCAATCAACAATCAAATACGCGCCGTTTCACATTCATAATAATACGTGATGTTTACAATATATTATTCGATGCCTGTCTCGCTAGGGTATACCTGTGTTGAGACAGGCGTAGAGGTACATAATTACATATCATATATAAGAGTAATATAATTAACAATTAAACATAAAGATGATTGAAAGTGTGGGTAAATCACATAAAGAGAGTTTTCTTATAAATGAGGGAAGAGATACAGTACAGTAGTAAATCCTGTCAAATCTATTTATGGATTTAGATTATTAAGGATTTTATAATTTTAATTTGTTTTATATGGGTAAGGACGTATGTAGATGCACCAAGCATATCAATGGAGGTCCCGTTCGAAAGAATGCTTCCGTTGAAGGAGACTAGATTATCATTTCGATCGCTTTTAGACGTGATCAAACATGATTGGGTCTTTGAAACATTAAATTCGACGAGGTTATTCTTACCCCAAGAGAAAACACTCTAGAGGTAACCGTCCATTCTTTGCTTCAAAACCCTCCGAGCTATTGGGGTTTGTGTGCCCTTTGGAGGCTTGTCAAACAAAAAGCTCTCATGGACTGTACTGTCATCCGCGTAACAATGAATCGGTGCACATGACAAGAAGTCGTTAATGTGCAACAGAAACAAAGTCGGAGACAGAACCGATCCCTGTGGGACGCCAGCATTTATCGAATGCGAGGAAGAGGTGAAACCGTCAGCAACCGCCTGAATCGACCTCCCCCTCAAGAAGTCGGCAATCCACGCACACAAGGGTGGGTTGTTGACAAGCGCTCGATGCCAAACCCGGTCAAAGTCCTTGGAAATGTCCAGTGCAACCGTTTGGGTCTCACCAAAACGTTCCAGGCACCGTCCCCAAACATGCGTCACATACGCGAGAAGATCACCGCACGAGCGGTTCCGCCGGAATCCGTATTGACGGTCATTAATAATTTTGTTCTTCTCGAGGTATGTGAGCAGTTTATCATTGATCACACGTTCTATCACTTTTGACAGAACAAATGCCAATAGAGAAGTCCAGTCCAATTTTTTTATTTTTTTTTATGAATATTGACCTTCTAACTTAAATAACTTCATTTTTTTTTTTTTTTTTAGAGTTAGTTTTAATAATTAAAATAATTGTCAAAGTTTCAATTTTTCAAGGTCCCTCAAAAACCCGCCAAATTTTGTGACGTCATCAACAGTTCCTACTTAATAACGACACGCATTTTATGATTTTCATGTTGGTCTCCCTGAATCTGACATAGATCTATCTGCGCAGGCGCCGCACAATGGTTTTACTAGTATAGGAGAGTTGGACACAATTCGAATTTTCAAATTGCAGGGATCACTAAATTTTGTTTCTATATCTTGACACCACATACAGCGCATCTTTCCCCATACCACCAAACTCATCAAAACGTTTCGTCACTGCGTAACACGTCAGCAAAGAATGACTTCTCGAGCAGTCAGGACGTTTGTGTGAAAATGCAACGTTTGTTATATAACATTTAGGGACTAATAACTTTTTACATCGCTTGCTGGCAATCTTTTTTCAACATGAATCCAATACCTTTGGGTGTGTACTAAAGATGTAAAGTATTTTTTTCATATATTTAATATGACAAATTAAAGATATATTTTTTAAAAAACATCTCGTGAATTTAAAAAAAATACGACGATTTCTGAAATAGTTAAGGTTTTAGTTTAATATTCTGTAATAAAAAAAATCTTACCTATTTTTGCGTCTCTACGGCCCAGTAATTTTTACGTTATTTACTTACTGTAAAATTTGAGTGCTTCATAAATATCATTATTGTCACAGGTTCGGTTTCAAAGGATTTTTTCTTCAGACAAAAGGAGTTATTTGACATAGTGATGAACTCAAAGTGTCAACAGATGGAAAAAAATTTTATATTTGAAAAAAAAAACTTATAAACCTCACCAATTGCCTTAAAGAGGGGTTGGTTAAACTCTGTAAAAAGATCGCGGGTTTCAAATTTTGCTTTAAAAAAAGATGGAAAATTGCTCGTCGAGATGAAGCTAGATTTATGATGGAAAATTAAAAAAAGTGACTTGAGACTCCGATTGGTTTTATATTGCACGCGATTTTCCCTAAAAACGGCACGTCGTGGTCAAAAACACAATTTGAATGTAGTTCTGACCGATCCAAGCGCTTGAAAACCGAAGATCTTCGGAAAAGTGCACCACTTTCTCATTTGGCGTTTGAGAAAGAGGTGAAATTTTCGGTCAATCGGTTGCATCAAAATTATTAGAAGACATTATTCTAGGCGCTCATCTTTTAACAGACAAGTGTACAAAAAATTTGAAGATAATCGCTCTTCTTAAAAACAGATGTTCATTGGGACGTGAAAGGATGCGATTATTCTAGTATTTTTATATCTTCAAGTGTACCTACATATGCGATTAGTTTGCAGGAAGTCTGACTATTGTAGCAGAATCCTTGCCCATCATATACCAGATATTGCCGCCCGATTAAGATTATCATAAGAGGCTCCGGAAGCTCGGAAGAAAGATTTTTTTAAATATCGCGAAAACTATTCTAGAAAATGTTCTAGTGAGAAATTTAATGAGGATGTTCTTAATTTAATGTTAGTTATATCTGATCCTGTCATAACTAGTTACAGGTAACCCCCAAATAAACAATAAAATCGTTTTCCTAAAGAAGTTTTCGATTTAATATTTCCTCCGGATATTCATTATATAAAATGAATTATATTTTTTTGGCACCGACGATGATGAAGATTGTTCATAGTCTGCATCAGAATGTTGAAAAGCAAAATTAAACATTACTCGGCCTTTATTTTCACATGGATCTGGACATAAATAATTTCAATTTTAAGATTTAAAAAAAAAAATCTTTTTAATAAAATCCAGAAATCATTAATAAAATCCAGTAAAACTTACTTAAATCAAATATCCTTATTTTTTGTAACCATACCGAAAAATAATATCACTTTTTTTCCTCATTAATCCTGCCTGTGAATTGTTTCCAACTTTTGGGGTATTCGGAACCACTGTGCGCCGCCGGCCATCTTGTTGTAGCCATCTTGTATAGCGATATCAGGTACAAAATGACATGATGAATTATGCTTAATTTTATGTTTTTTAAGATAATTTTCGTTTAAATGATCAATTCACTGTGATATTAGTGTAATTCAACATAATTACCAATGCTAGGGTTAATGTTTTTTTTAGTTTTAGTCCTAAATAGTGTTTAATAGTGTTGGTGATTTATTTTCGTTTTACAAAAGATTTTAGGTTACGTCTGAATTTTTTTTTTTGACTTTTCCGCGTGAATTTAATAAAACTTCTATAAAAGTAATATTATTTAATAATGTAAAAGCCTTATGCATGTGTAAATAAACACAAAATAGAGAAATCAACCCTTTAAATTGCGTAAAACCGAGTCCAAGATGTCATATTTTTTCAGTTATTTTTTCGGAATCATTAAAATATTTTTTTATCCTTTTTAATTGTATGAACTAGATAAAAAGTGAAGTGACAGTTTTATTCCAAATTCATAAAGTAAGAGGACTGTATTTTTTTAATTTTGAATTTTCCTAAATTTTTCGACCATTTAATAGAATTTGTTTACTGTCAGCTGTTTTTTTTTAAAGTTTTTCATTTTGAAACTTAAAATATTACAATTTTCAAACACGATCGTATATGTCAGATACAAAAATCTAAAAGGCAATTCTATTTAGTTTCTATAAAGGTATATGCTTTAAGACATCTTCAAAAATAAGAAATATATAGAACATTCGTTTGTGTCATACCTAAATTCCCATACAAACGACGTACCTGGTTTATTTATGTGACGTACAGTGATTACTATCGTGACGTCACCACAGAGCATTACACAGCATACCAACTTGACGCTGTGTTTTATTGAGAATATTAAAAATGCACTTTTTAATATTTTTTTTAAAAATGTACGTTTAATATTATTTATTAAAACTTATATATTCAGAATCAGCGTTTATTGGTCTATATGAACATATTTTTTTAAAGCCATAATATTTTTCACTGGAGTTCCTTATTCTGAATGGTGGTCTTACACCAGGGCGATATTGATAGTATGTTCCACTCTGGAACGTGCCGCAAATATACTACACACAAATTAATCAAATAATATTTATTGGCCATGCCGGGATTCGATCCCGCGACCTTCGGTTTGTGAGTCAAGAACTTTACTGCTGTATCATGCCGGCCGTCGTTGTGGGGGTGCTGACGTATGTAAATTGCAACTGCACAGAAAATATTTACAAACAGGCTGATAACATACAGTTTGGCAAGAAAGTGTAGAAAATAAATTATGGCGCTGCGATCGTTTTTTAGGTTTTAAATGGCAGCACCGAGATGGCTCATAAGACAATGAATGTATGTTTTTAAAAGCACTTCGGCCAAAATGCATATTTCATAGCGTAGTTGTACTTTAAAAAATTTTGCACAAAAAACTGGATTTTAATGGAAGTAAAATAAAACAAAACAAGTTTTAAGTGGGCGTTTATTTCGATATAAAAACGTAGGTACTTAAAATTTTGAGTCTATTAATTCAACACCAGCCGAGCTATTCCCTAATTTTTGTGAGATCTTAAGATAACGTGCGAGATCTCCTGTCAAATGAGTGTCAGATTTGGGTGGTAGAGTTGGCAACGCTGCCTGTCATAAACTCAGATATGGGTGATTTTCTATGGCTGTTATTTGCTTTTTCTATGGATATCAGCCAGCTTCGCCGTTTTTAAATAGTTAAACACGAAATACTGTAATTATACATGATTATTTATCCACTTAAAGTATGTTTAAAGTTGTATACCGTGGATTTGAATTTTGCGAAATTTCGTTTCAACCCAAATTCGCATGAATTACTTAGTTTATCAAAATTAATCAAATTATATTTCACTCGTATTTGTTGGAGAGAATCAAGTTTGTTTATTCTCTTAAGTTGCTGAATGTATAATTGTTAGTGGCAGATAATGCCGGAAAAACACTTTATTTAGAAGAAATTTAACCACAGGCGAAGTACAATCGTCGCAATAGTGACTTTAGAACTTCAAACTTGTATTACTTGAAAGTATGTCAGTAAACTAGATGACAGCCAAATGTCAGTATGAAATTTGGATATTCGACATCTCCACCCGTTGCTTTTTTTATTTAATAACTTTGTCGTGCAAATTACCACAGTATGCAATTAAAAACGTAAAATAAATAATCACGCATTCATAAAATATGTGACAGCTATGACAGCCAGCGTTGCCAACTCTACCACCCAAATCTGACACTCATTTGACAGGAGATCTCACACGTTATCGATCTCACAAAAATTAGGGAATAGCTCGGCTGACATTATTGTCTTCGTCCTCATGTGATTCTTCTTCTTCTGTATCTTCATCTTCATCTAAACTTATTATCAGTTCATCGATATCAACATATAGTACTGCCTCGTGCATAATATTCTGCCTCAATTTTCATCACGTGTTTTGCAAAAATTTTTCCAATTATCAGCACTTTTATGATATTACATATAATTATTATTTTTATGCTATTTTCTGTTTTCCCGGCGTTTCAAATTCTCCTTCTGCCTTTTCCCCTTCCTTGACGATTCATCTTACCGTTGATTCAGATTAACCTGTGTGTGGAAAACATCATTAAAATGATTATTCTATAGAAAGTAATTTAATATTAAAAAGAAAACACACTAGATAATAGAAATTGCACTTATTCATTTAGAAAGAAAGAAAGAGAAAATTAAGAAAAAAGTTACGTTTGTATGAGTTTAGTAATTGCACTTTTTTTTAAATTGAGTTATTCCCTTTTTCCTGTGGCCGCATATTAACTGTCAAATAGAAGTGTCAAATTCAGATTTTTAAGCATAACCAAATTAGATTGTTATGAAAATTGGCATAAATCTTGTAATACTAATGAAATTTTTTACTAAATACCATTCATTTCTGCAGTTCGTTTATAAACATCTTCCAAATTAGATAGGAGCTTTGTCGCGCGATATTCAGCTATGCAGCATTAAAAAACGCAGTATATACGTTCTCTTGCACCACTACGTATTGGTTTATTAATTTTAATTCAATTCAAACAATGCACAGGCAAACAATGACATTTTTTTTTATTAAACGAGCGATTTTCAGTGTTTTCTACACGATTTAAGTCAGTAAAGCCAAGAGCCATACGAAATGTCATTGACAAATCAAGTATTTAGGTGTTACCATAGTAATGAAAAAATTTAGTTCCAAATTAATAAATTTCTACACTTTCTTGCCAAACTATACCTCAATAAATCAATGTTAGCATAATACCTACTATTATGCATGGTTTCTATGTAATTTAATTAGCATAATTTATCTCATGATTACCTGGTCCGCAAAATTATTATGTACCGAAGAATGGGATAACCCAAAACTTGGGGGTGAATAGAAACAAATTGGAGAAATAACTTCTCATGCCTCCCATTTTTTCTGAATCGTTATTATTACGTTTTAAATTTTCACTACAATTTGGAAAAATAATATTTAAGTTTCCTGGTAACCTGAAACTGGTTTTGGCAAAACAGAAGTGTCAAATTTCAAGCATTTTTGTCAAGATAGTTTTTCGTGCCCGATTTTGGTCCGCAAAACTTAGTAAATTCCTACTAATTCCTGTCATTGGTTCAGCCTGTTCTTCTCATATTTCCCAAACATTAATAAAGAACTGATTAAAAACTGTAAGCTGTATTTATTTTATTAACTGTAAAATTTGAATTTGTATTTTTACCGGTGAATTTGGAATCAAAATGGGGTGATTAGAAACACCATAGGGGGTGAGAAACGAGATATATGGTGATTAGAAACAACGTATGTGGTGGCTAGAAACATATCGTCACTTCTTTTTCGTTGTTTGTTTTTGGGGTGTTATGCCGTGTTGCGCTACCTCCTTCTATAGCTGACGTTTCGGACAGCGTTGCAGTGTCCATCATCAGGGCAGATCCGGTAGATCCGACGATGTGTAATTGTTAGTGTAGAGTGTGTGATTATTTACTTGGAAGCGATACCGTGTCGCCAGCTTCAATCCACTACGAGCTGGTAGGTATTTCAGGAGAAAGGGAACTGCGATTTTAGTGAAAGCGCAGTATTTACGTTAGCCTGGGGCCCGTCCATCTGAGAATTGCCGACGAAAGTGGCGCCATCGTTATTCTAGAATTAGACAACAGAGTTCAAGTGGTTAAAGCGAAAGTAGCCAATATAAGCAAAAAAGGTTTTATACCTTTATATCAGGGGTGTCAAAGATAGGGCCAGCGGGCCGCATGTGGCCCTCGGGCCCTATCAATATGGCCCGCGACCATTTTAGTTTAGCACCATCCAGTGAATTGAACAGTTCTGCAATTTTGGTATTGGTTAGCGACTATATAGTGCACTTAACACACCCTCATGATATAGATATCGCACATAAACAATTAGTATGCCTTGTTGTCGTTTTCTGTAGATTTGTCAACCTGGAGTGCGTACCACGGTGATGTATTAATCCTCTCCAACAATTGTATCTCACTGTCTTCAGTGATAGCTGACAAAGTCACAAATCTTCCCCCCAAGCTGTCTCACTATGGAGAAAAACCTTTTTTTATGTTCCGATTGTAAATATTTATGTGCTAGAAAGGTGACTTTAAAAACTCACAAGTTTACTCATAGTGGAGAAAAACCATGTTCATGTTCCGACTGCAACTATTCATGATCACAAAAGGAACATTTAAGAGTACACAAGCCGTCTCACAGCGGAGATAACCGTTTTCATGTTCCGACTGCAAATGATAAAGTTGCCGAAACTGAATTTGACACCCGACATCAATGAGCTTATCAAAAATAAGAGAAGTCAGGTGTCCAGCTCAAGATAATTCACCATTTTACCCTCCTTTTTAACATTAATGAAAATTTATAATTACTAGGTACATATCTAGCTAAATAAAGATTTTAACAATTGAGTATTGGTTTTAATTTTTAGTCTGGCCCGCTTTCACACGCTAAATCTTATAAACGGCCCTTAAGAAAATTCAGTTTGACACCCCTGCTTTATATTGTATTATTATATGGTATTACAGTATACTTAGACATGATATTTTTTTGCACATCGTCGGATCTACCGGATCTGCCCTGATGATGGACACTGCAACGCTGTCCGAAATGTCGGCTATAGAAGGAGGTAGCGCAACACGGCATAACACCCCAAAAACTAACAACGAAAATGCTTTTGGCCGTGAAAATCTAAAAACTTATCATATCGTCACTTCATTTCGATAGGGTTCTAACTGACATTTTTTTCAAAAATTACCTTTAAATGCCAAAACATTTCTTCTGCTTATTTCTATAATCAAAATAAATTTCAGAACCATCCGTGTTGTATTTTCGTAGATATAAGTATGACAAAGTTCTAACTTCAGACATTTTCAATAATAATTCATTTTACAAGGTTCTATCGTCACTTACACCCTCTATTTTGTTTGTATCTGACAGTTGATCTAAATACGAGGCCCATTATGGTTCATCACTTCATTTGGATAGGGTCCTAACTACGCCTTACCATTTTTAAAGGTTTCCAAGTTTCTAAAGACCAATTTTCGTAATATATTTAACAATTTTATTTCAAGTACTTTAGTTTATCATATTTTAATGGAAAATATATAAATTGGACATGGCCCTAGCTAAGAATTGTATGTAATTAGAACCTTGTGCAATGAATTATTATGCCTTAACTGGTTGCACAAGGTTCTATTTGCATGTTTAGGTATGTTCTAAAATGGTAGGTGTACTTCCTATTTAAATATGAAAGGTATGAAAACACTAGGCTTCGTTTTAAGAACAACTAAAAACTTTAATTCCATAGAAGCCATTAAACTATTATATGTATTTCTAGTTAGAAGCCAAATTGAATATAACTCGGTAGTTTGGTCTCCATTTACAAAATTCACGTTAATAATATTGAGCGAATACAAAAAAAATTTCTGCGTTTTATAAATCTTAAATTAAATATCCCACTAGAAGACTTAAAATATAATCTATTAATAAATATTCTAAAAATACACACACTAGAAGACAGACATAAAATAAACGACTTTAACGAATTTTTATAAACGAATTTTTATTCAAAATACTTAACTCTAAATTCGACTGTTGCGAACTCCTACAACTCATAAACTTACGAATACCGACAGTAACCACATGACAAAATACACTATTCTACTGCAGCATTCATAAGCGGAACTACATTGCCCACTCTCCGATACAAAGATTTCACACTATGGGAAATCAGTACTTAAGTGATGTTGACATATTCAACATCAACTTGGCGAATTTTGTGGATCTTGTAAAAAACTTATTCCAAAACTATTCCTAAACATATATGTATTTTTGTAAACTTATCAAATCGCTGTATTTTTGTATTTTTGTGACTTGTGTGCATTTTTATCTAATTTTATTCTTATCATTTCTCTATCTGTTTAAAAATCATCTGTCATAAACAAATTGTACTAATGTAAAAGCCCTCTGGGCGTTGAATAAATAAATAAATAAAAATAAATACTTTCCTTTAAAATATGTTTAATTAAATTCATTTTTCTTAACGCGCATATTATTGGCTGCTATTTTTATATATGATTGCAAGATTCAACCCGAACTAAATGCTATATAGATAGTGTCTGGATAAATATTTATCCATTTTATTTTTAATACGCGACATCTATTGACTTTTCTGCAGAATATTTATAGATAGCATTTAGTTGGGCTTGAATTTTGCAATCATATATAAAGATAGCAGCCAATAATATGCGCGTTCAGAAAAATGAAGATGGTGTTGGTAGCACTTAGTCGAAGTATGATACAGTTAAAAGTGATCGAATTGGAAATGGGTTCCATAGCTCAATCGGTAGAGCAGTTGGCCATGAATGCTAAGGTATCTGGGTTCGAGTCCCAGTGGAACCAATATCTTTTTCTGATTTTTCTGTCTTCAGATTTTAATTGATTTTCGCTAATATTGTCTTCATTTAATTAAATATTATTATGTCTTTTTTTATTCTATTTACTTTTTTACTTTATCTGTTGTGTAAATATGTATAACTATATGGGACGTGTGGGATTGCACTATCCTGGAATAAAACATTATTATTAAAATTTTCACATACCATTTCCATTGCAGGTTCATCACTGAAGAAGCGCGCACAAGGGGGGCTGTACAGCGATACTTACCGCCCAACCCTCGGGGGCGCCAAACGGGACATGGCCAAGAAACCACAGCTCATCATGGAGGGCTTCCACAATAGGCTCAAGTGCAGGTAATACCATCCCACATACTTACCAGGCTCCATCGAAGCCAGAGTCAAGTTATAGTCTCTCAGAAGCAGGGCGTACTGTACAGGGACCACAGATACTGCAGATAAATTATCTTGAAAATGTATTTATAGAATATATGACGCAAATGTGAATGGAAGAAGAAGTAGGGGACGCCCGAGGAAGACATGGCACGATCAAGTGAATCAGATACTTGAGTCGGGCCATGTCAAAAGTCGGAATAATAGAAGAGTATGTATGAGACGATGTATGAATGTGAGTGAAGCAAAGACTGTGTGCCAAGACCGAGTTGTTTGGCGGTCCGTCCTCTCTGCCTACCCCTGCGGGGAAACGGCGTGATGGTTAGTTAGTTAGTTAGTTAGTTAGCTGTAGCACATATAACAGATTATGCCCAAATATCCATGTGTTTAACACGAACCTTGATAAATTCAAAGCATGTATAAAAAATAACACTCTATTGAATGCCACATGTTTAACTACTAACCATAGACACACAAATAGATAGACCAGAACATACAGATGAGGGGTAAAAACTAACTATGGCGGGGCGAAGAGAGGGACAATGACTGTGATTCGCCAATAAATCAATCTAACAGTATATAGGCATCTCGCATTATAATATGACCATTTAGTTCTTAAGATGAAGCCATACTAAATAATGCAAAATCATACAAAATCGTTTGTTTATGTTTTGAAAATTTGACCGCTTAGAAGTATTATAGATGCTTCAATTAAATACTGCATGTAGAACATACCTTGGCCCTTAAAAATATCGGTTATTTTTTTAATATGTCTTTTAATAAGCTTAGAAAAAAATAAAGTATTAGGTCTATAAAAAACATTTTCAACTGAAAACTCTTCTACTTATAAACACTTTTTCGGATATGGTTTTATTGCATAATGTGGCAAATTCAGTTTCTTATATAATTATCGCGAAAAAAATTGATATTTACGCCCGAACCTCACAAAATAAAATATAATATGCATTTTCGCGTTGGTATTTTTGACATCACGGCGACAATACGGCAGTCGACGAATTTGTTATATCAAAGTAAACCTTATACCGTCCACCGAAGAACGACTGGCAGCCGCCCCATTCTTCCGTCAGTACTCCTCCGAACGGAGCGGAGAAACAACGTGTTTGGGGCCGTGCTGCTTGTTTTCGTGAAATCAATTTAAAAATTCCGTTTTATTACAATAAACAATGCATAAAAAAGGAATTAATGTTTTTTACAGCCCTTTACGAAATCAACATGTAAAAAAAAAATTGTCAAATATCTTTTCCAACCTTTCCAAAAGCTTTTTCTCAAGTATTTTTAAACTCCTCCCATAAAAGGGCGTGAATTCCGATTTCGATTTTTTCCTGTACTAGTGGATCGCCTTAAAAGTAAAATCTGCTTTTTAATGAATCGACATTTTTACATGGGAGCGCGAATTGCTCGCCACGATATGAACAAATATGTGAAGTTCAAATTCGGCAAAGTAAAGTTTCACTTATTTTTGGAGTGAAATATTTTGTTTCCGTATTTAGTTAAGACACCTTTACAAATGCTTCATAATTTACTTACCTTAGTAAACAGCGGCTTTGTGTTTCGCGTCGCCATGTATCTTGATGTAATAGTATGTGTTATCATATTATATGATCTGAATAAGCCTAAAATAATGCTTACCTATGGAATGTAATACGACAATTGGGTTTATTCTCTTTTTCACTTCTATTTTTACACGTTTTCAAAACACAAGCCACTATTTTTACTGTGTTATTTTTTAAAATGCACCGATGAGTGCTCGATGCTGGCTCGCAGAAGAATGATGGCGTCACATTTTTTAGATTAACGCGAAGCCATACTCGATCCCAGCCGGTTCCAATGGAATGGTTCCAATGGGAGGGGAAAATAATACGATTTTATCACTTAGGGCAGGTCTACTAATATTCATATGTCTATGCTACTAACTTAATATTTCATTGATTTCTGTATTTTTATTTTTTATTTTTAGTTCACCACATTTTCTCTCATACCTTTAGCAGTTCGAATTCAAATAAAATCACTTCCTGAAAGATATTATTGATATTTACCTAAATTTAAATGTTAACCCTTGAAAATCTCATTTAAAACTTTTTGTAGATTTAAGTAAGAAGATGCACTTTATCAGAATTGTTTATATCAGGTATAGGTATTGTTGTTTATTTTTTTTTATGGTTCTAAATTTCAATTTGTCATAATGACATACATATTATTATCACTGTCATTTATGAATTTATACAGACTATAACTCTAATAAATAAAATAAAATAAACTGCTCACCCTGTACAAATCGCAAGTGCGCCCCATTGTTGAATTTGGCATTCGCCTCTGGTCTGGAGCTCCAAAATACCTAAAAAAACCCTTGACTCTGTGCAGAAACAGGCGTTCCGTTTGATAGATTCTCCCATCTTAATAATCAGATCGCAATTGTAAGGTAGGTATACTAACTAGCCTTGTTCTACCGGTATTACAATGTAAGATGCTCTGAGGAACTAGCGTCATTGATCCCTTTGGCACCGGTGCATAGTCGGGAAGCACGCCAAATACGCGCCCAACGTATGTACACTGTTGACATTTGTCTTGGGTTGCTTCTACGACTCGTTGAATTCAACAGTTCGGCTGTGTAATGATTTGCCGGCCTCTGTGTTTCTTCCCTTTTTTTTTTTTTTTTACATTAACTCCACACAGGAGGCCTGAGGAAAATAATTTCCCACAGGGCCTGTGTCATCTTTGAGGATGCTGTGTGGAGGGTCTTTTTGAGGAAAGGAAGGAGTGAACATGGGTCTTGAAGAGACCCATGTTGTAGGAGGGAGGAAACACAGGGGCCGGTAAATCGTTCCACTGCCGAGCTGTTGAACTCAAGAACGAGTCGTAAAAACGACCCGTTCTCATGTGACTAATGTCAACCGTGTACAAATGTTGGGCGCGTGTTTGGCGTGTTTCCCGACTATGCACCGGTGCCGAGGGGATAAATGACGCTAGTTCCTCGGAGCATCTTCCATTGTAATACCGGTAGAACAAGGACAGCATTCCCACCTGACGCCTGTGCTCTAAATTGCAATCCGTCTGTCAAGATGGGAGAATCTATCAAACGGACCGCCCGTTTCTGTACAGAGTCAAGGGTTTTTTAAAGGTATTTTGGAGCTCCAGACCAGAGGTGGCTGCCAAATTCAACCGTGGGGCGCACTTGCGATTTGTTCCCTCCTATAACTAGACAACACCGTTACTGTTTATTTAGATTTAGACCATGTATCATGAGGTGGGTATAGGTACCGCCGCCCCGGGAACCATTTATTGGATAACCAAAACCTCACCCCAAGTGGTCCGCAACGTTTTTTGACTTTGCAGGGGTGCCATGGTTTCTTAGGGTGAGGTTTGTCTAGGTCTTGGTCCGATCGAGAGAGATTAGTTGGGGGACACCTAACCTTGACCTCTCCAGCCGGACTCTCTCGACTCGTCGCCTTGCTCTACAGTGGGAGGGATGGATTCAAACGTCTGTCATTCCTGGACACATTAACTCCCAGATTTCTTCCCGACCCATTGCCTTGCAGCGCAGTGGGATGGATGAATTCAAACGTCCGTCACTCCTGGACACATTGACCCTCAGATACATGGCTTTTAATGACTTTTCAAAGATGTGTTGAGTTGACTTGATTCTGAGTTGGCAATGAAACTGTATATCCATATGTCACCCCTTGTTCCTTTTCCCAATCCCGTCGATTAAAAAATAAATTGAACAACTATCAGTGACTACGCAACGTTGTTTATTTAAAATGTGATGTGTTTGTGTTGTAGGCACTGCCAAGAGTGGTATATGGAGAGCAGCAATAGGCCGGGGAGCTGCGAATATGCCCCCGACTGCTTCAAGTCCTGCATCAATGCCGCCACTTGCATGCGCTGCGCTCAGGTACATAACTACTTACAGCTCTAGCTGCCTTTACTTGGAATCCTAATTTAGACGGGTGCCACACGCAAAGATAAAAATCATCGCACGCACAATAACACTCTCCATACAATCCCAGCAGATCTGTCACACCTTAACAGTTTATTTATATTTATTTACGCCCTAGTGGGCTTTTACAAGCATAGAAGCAAAAATATAATAACAATAATAATTATATACTCATATGTTACTAAACCAATAAAACAGAATAAATAATAAAGCAATCATCATCACAAAGACTAGAACATCATAACAGAAATTAAAAACATAAAAAAAATTAAACATCATAAAAGAAATGAAATAGTATGAGTAATAAGAAAAAATCAGTAATAAGACCAGAAATACAATAAAGTGCAATGTGTAAAAGCTAGTTAGTAGGTATAAACAAACAATTATACGTGTATAATAATGTAGGATGATAAAACAGAACTAAATAGAACAGCAAAATAAAATAAAATGAGGTTATAAGTTACTGGTAAGATTTTAAATGAGAGGAGGTTTTATGAAAAGAACAAAAATAAGAAAAGTTAATTATTAGCAGATAAAATAGAGATGAGTTGTCTCTTGAAAATTGCAAAACTGTCAACACCAAATATATCTATAGATTCACAATGTTTATTTGCAAGGCTATGCATTCTAGGGATTGGTGAATTAATAGAATAGTTAGTATTGAGGGTATTGTTAAAATTGAAAATATCTTTATTGCGAGTTAGTCTGGCAGGTACATTAATACAGATTAATTCTAATAAATTAGGGCAGTCAACTAAAGATTTGATAATTTAAGGAGTCTGGTTTCTGCGCGTAAGTTATTATAATTTATAAGTTCGATTGGAATTTTCATTTTAAAATTAATGTACCGAAGGAATTTGTTTTGTACCTTTTCCAATAATTGAGAATGGATTTTGTAATATGGTGACCAAATGGTGGAATTGTACTCCAATTTGCTTCGTACTAACGAGCAATACAGGTTTTTTTAATGTTGATACATTTTTAAAATTTGCACCCATTCTCAAAATAAAACCAAGAATTCTCATTGCATCACTTGTTATTTCATCGATGTGAACATTGAACTGTAGACTCTCATGGAATATGATACCAAGATCACGAATCTGTGATACACGAAGAAGATTAACACCATTCATATCATAGGAAAACTTAAGAGGATTTTTACCTTTGTAAAAACTAATAATCTGACATTTACCAATGTTTAGTTGTAAATCATTGACAGAACACCACGTAAATAGTTTATTCAGGTTCAACTGCAGAATGGCGCGATCATCATCGTTTTTGATTGTTTTATATATCTTCAGATCATCAGCAAATAACAGAACTTTAACATTACTAAAAATATTAACTATGTCATTAATGAATAAGAAAAATAATATCGGGCCTAAGTGAGATCCCTGTGGTACTCAGCTCGAGGCTGCAAATGTATAAGAAGTAAACGAATCAACCTTGACCGCTAAGTACCTTCCCAATAGATAACTCTTAAACCATTCCAAAATATTCCCTCTAAATCCCAACAATTTCAGTTTTCTTAATAAGATTCTGTGGTTTACTTTATCAAATGCCTTACTGAAGTCAGTATATATGGAATCAGTTTGATGTGATGCAATAAAAGCTAATAAATTATCCGCTTTAATCTCAAAGTTACAACCACTGCCGAGGCGATATGCGAAAAGTTATACGACCCCCTCTCCGCCGTAAACCGAAGAGGGGGTCATTTTAATTACGGAGCTGCCTAAGCGGGCGGATGACAGCTGTCAAGTTGACGGATACATTACAAAGAAATGAATTTCATGGCAGCTCTCTAATTCATCTGACCCCCTCTCCTACCATAGGAAGAAATATTTAATTTTTATAAGAAAAACTTTCTTTTTTATACTTTTTTTTAAGGTTATTCCCATCAGTGAAATATATCATATTAGAATAAGTTAACAATAATAATCTAAACGAAAATATGAAAGAGAACAACACAGAAAAACAGAAAAAGACAATGGTCGCAACTGGGACTCGAACCCAGACCTCTCCGTCTAACCGGGACGAGGAAATATTTGATAGCGTCTTGAGACGGTACAATACATGAGCACTCGCGGTAAAACAGTTAAGTGCTGGCGCTTTTATCTTTTCCTATGGCACCTACATCTTATAGATATTATAAAGGCGAAAGTTTGTATGGAAGTGTGTTCGTTACTCTTTCACGCAACAAATACTGAATTAAATTTAAAAATTATTTCATTAATCGAAAGCTACATTATTTGCTGTAGCTAATAGGCTATATACATTGGTAATCTCTAGACATCGGATTATATGCATTTGCATATTTGCATATGCAAATGCATATATCCCTCTAATTACGGCGATAATGCATATTTTAGCCTTTTTTTCCCAATCGTACATATTTAGCATTTGAAGACGCATCCATTAAACAGAATATCGCCCTCATCTCAACACATTTCCACAAGTTACCAGATACCATAGAAAAATTGGAAATAAAAAACCTTCCTCTACTTAAATCAATAGAAATACTGGAAACAATGATTGAACTCGCCAATAGAGAAGTCCAGTCCAATTTTTTTATTTTTTTTATGAATAATGACCTTCTAACTTAAATAACTGCATTTTTTTTTTTTTTAGAGTTAGTTTTAATAGTTAAAATAATTGTCAAAGTTTCAATTTTTCAAGGCCCCTCAAAAACCCGCCAAATTTAAGATGTATTTTGTGACGTCATCAACAGTTCCATTTCATGTTTTTTATGTTGGTCTCCTTGAATCTCACATAGATTTGCGCAGGCGCCGCCGGCCATCTTAACGCGTTGATTGGTCTATTTATGGTGTATGGGCAATGGCAATATGGCGACGGCGAGATCAGAAGCTTCGCAAAAATGATATGATGAATTTTACTTGCAGTTTTATGTTTTTGAAGTTAATTTACGTTTAAATGATCAATTCACTGTGATATTAGTGTAATTCATCATAAGTACCAATGCTGCGTTACTTTTTTTTCAGTTTTAGTCCTTTAAATAGTGTTTTGTTGGTGTATTTCCGTTGTACGATAGGTTTAAGGTTACGTCTGAAATTTTTTTTTAATGACTTTTCCGCGTGAATTTAATAAAACTTCCATAAAAGTAATATTATTTAATAATGTTAAAGACTAATGCATGTGTAAATAAATACAAAATACAGAAATCAACACATTAAATTGCGTAACACCGAATCCAAGATGTCATATTTTTCAGTTATTTTTTCGGAATCATTAAAATATTTTTTTATCATTTTTAATTGTATGAACGAGATAAAAAGTGAAGTGACAGTTTTATTCCAAATTCATAAAGTAAGAGGACTGTATCTTTAAAATTTTTAATTTTCCTAAATTTTTCAACCATTTAATAGATTATGTTTACAGTCAGCTGTTTTTTTTAATTTTTTAATTTTGAAACTTAAAATACTGCAATTTTCAAACGCGATCGTATATGTCAGATACAAAAATCTAAAAGGCAATTCTATTTAGTTTCTATAAAGGTATATGCTTTTACGACATCTTCAAAAATAAGAAATATATAGAACATTCGTTTGTGTCATACCTAATTCCCCATACAAATGACGTACAGCATAAATAAACCTGTCATTACAGTGATTACCAACCTGACGTCACCACACAGCATACCAACCTGACGCTGTGTTTTAACGAGAATATTAAAAATGCACTTTTTAATATTTTTTTTAAAAACTGTACGTTTAATATTATTGAATAAAAGTTATATATTCAGAATCAGCGTTTATTGGTCTGTATGAGCATATCTTTTTAAAGCCATAATATTTTTCACTGGAGTTCCTTATTGCCCTCTCAATACGACAATTGGGTTTATTATCTTTTTCACTTCTATTTTTACATGTTTTCACAGCACAAGTCACCATTTTTGTCATGTTATTTCGTAAAATGTACCGATGAGAGCTCGACGATGGTCCCCACAAGAATGATGATGTCACATTTTGATGATTCATGCGAGGCTACACCCGAGCCCAGCCGTTTCCAATGGAACCGGTATGGGAGGGGGAAATAATACGCTTTTATTACTTAGGTCTAGTAATATTTATATGTCTATGGATATACATCTGAATCTAATTGCTACCTGGATGATAAATGAAATATGTACATCTTCCTGATTATTTTTTAAATATTTTAGTTGCAATATAGAATATATGTGTTTTGTTCCAGTGCATGCTGTACCACTGTATGGCCGACGCGGAGGGCGAATTCGCTCATCCGTGCTCCTGCAACGTCACCGAGGACGGCTACAGCAAGAGGTATTTCACCATTTCTTTTTTATTTATTATTGTTTTATTTATTTACTAGCAGACCCGGCTACACGTTGCTGTGGCTAACTAAACACAACGCCATTACCCAACCTTTATAAAATCTACACCGCCCGCTTGCCAGCTGCCCGCTGCCTGAATTGAATATTTGAATTTCTCTGCTTTTCTCTACTATAATAAGCATGTATTATACATATAAACCTTCCTCTTAAATCACTCTATCTATTGGTGAAAACCGCATGAAAATCCGTTGCGTAGTTTAAAGATCTAAGCGCACAAACATTTTGAGCGACTTCATTTTATACTATGTAATGATTTAAGGTTTTCATGTTTGGTAATACAATTAATTCATGACAGATGATTTTTAAACAGATAAAGAAATAATAAAAATAAAATTAGATAAAAAATGCACACAAGTCATAAAAATACAAAAATACAGTAATTTAATAGGTTTACAAAAATACAGAAATGTTTAGGAATAGTTTTGGAATAAATTCAACATCACCTAAGTACTGATTTCCCATAGTGTGAAATCGTTGTATCGGAGAGTGTGCAATGTAGTTCCGCTTATGAATGCCACAGTAGAATAGTATATTTTGTTGTGCAGTTACTGTCGGTATTCGTATTTATGCGTTGCAGGAGTTCGCAACAGTCGAACTTAGAGTTAAGTATTTTGAATAAAAATGTTAAGTCGTTTATTTTACGTCTGTCTTCTAGTGTGTGTATTTTTAGAATATTTAATAATAAATTATATTTTAAGTCTTCTAGTGGGGTATTTAATTTAAAATTTATAAAACGCAGAATTTTTTTTTTTTTCTTTCAATGTTATTAATATGAATTTTGTAAGATGGAGACCAAACTACCGAGTTATATTCCATTAGGCTTCTAACTAGAGGTACATATAATAATTTAATGACTTGTGTGGAATTATTTTTTTTTTAAATTTTCTTTTACATACACGGGGGCTCCATCGAAGCCAGAGTCAAGTTAGCCTCTCAGATGCTGGGCGTCCTGTACAACGCCTTCAGATAGTACACACTAATAATTGAATGCTGATGTCCTGCAGGGATCGGTTCTGTCTCCGACTTTGTTTCTGTTGCACATCAATGACCTTTTGTCATGTGCACCGATTCATTGTCATGCGGATGACAGTACAGTCCATGATAGCTTTTTGTTTGACAAGGCCCGAAAGGACTCACAAACTCCCAACAGCTCGGAGGGTTTTGAAGTGAAGATTGGACGGTTACCTCGAGAGTGTTTTCTCTTGGGGTAAAAATAATCTCGTTGAATTTAATGTTTCAAATACCCAATCATGTCTGATTACATCTAAAAGGGATCGAAATGAAAATCTAGTCTCTTTCAACGGAAGCAATCTTCTCAACAGGCCCTCAATTGATATTCTGCTTCCGCCGCCAAGACCTAAACAAATTTCACCCCATGAACCCAGGTACCGACGCTAAGTCAACAAACGTTGTGAACCACTTGAGGTGACCTATGGTAGAGGTATTGATTAGCCAATAAATGGTTTCCAATCCCAGTAATTCCAAATCACAACCAATTTTTACAAAAAACATTTTTTTTTCTTTCCAGATGGCTCGGATTGGCACTTCTCAGTATCCTGCTGCCGTGTCTCTGGTGCTATCCGCCTCTGAAAGCGGTGCACTGGTGCTGTGTGGGCTGCGGAGTATCGGGTGGCCGTCATACGCCGGTCCAGCGCTCCCTGCATGCCTACCACTGATGGCCGCATTCCGAGCCACGGCGCGGACAGTGCCGCCAAATACGAACCAGACGCCGCGAGAACGGCGAAATTCGGTCTCGTTTTAAGGAAGTTGATTGGAATTGGTGCGTCACTGTGAAATAATGACAGAATTCGTTCTAATGCGTTCCAGTGAAAAAATTACGAAATTCGGTTGAGTTTTGAACAAGTTGATTGAAATTCATTCATTCCGCTGAAAATACCGAAATTCGGTCGAGTTTTAAACACGCCGATTGAATTTATGTCATTACGGTAAAAGAATGACGAATTTCGGTCAGTTTTTCAAACAAGTTGAGTGAAATTCGTTCATTCTACTGAAAGAATTTCGCATCACTGTGAAATAAAGACAAAATTCGTGCATTCCAGTGAAAAAATAACGAAATTCGGTCAGGTATTAAGAAACGGGAATGAAAGTCATTCTTTCCGCGGAAAGAATAATGAAATTCGGTCAAGTTTTAAACAAGTTGATTGAATTTCCGTCATTACGATGGTGATAGAATGACAAATTTCGGTCAGTTTTCAAACAAGTTGAGTAAAATTCGTTCGTTCTTGTGAAATTGATGGAAATCGGTCGGGTAATAAGGAAAGTTGAGTGAAATTAGTTCGTCTCAGTGTAAGAATTTCTAAAATCCGTTGGATTTAAAAAAAAGTTTTAGTGTATTTACCAATGTTGATCAGGTTTTAAAGGGGCTCTTTGAAACATTTTCAATTTTGGTACAGGAATCTGAAAATATCCACCGATTTTCCATAAAAATCGTATCTTTCGATGCAAGAATAATTAAAATTGTTTGATTTTTAATGAAATTCTTTGAAATACACAGGTTTCATAGAAAATCAAGAGTTTTGAAATACAGTTTGTTTTTGGTGAATCTCAGCAATGAGTTACCAGGCAGCCAGAACAGCTCAGTGGTGAAGCGACCACGTGGATTAAGAAAGGTTTTGAGTTTACTCCTGGGACTTGCAAGCCTTTTTTCTCTAGAGGTTTACTAAATTTAGATTCAAATATGCTGCTAACTTCCAAGTTAAGTTATGTTTATAACTTAACATGCAATGGATGTTTAGCCCTAACTTAATTATTGAGAACGTAACTATTGATGCTTTCGTGAAGAAGTATTCGGCATTAGATGATAAATTATGTACAAATTCATGCTGTTTTATATCGAAGTGTATGAATACGTTGTGAAAATCAATCATAAATGATTAATTGAGGTGTTCGTAAGTTTGCGCAAACAAAATGTGTTTGACGCGATTTTGAAAGAACTGTAAATGGATTGTAGTGCATCGTTGAAATTTGTTTAATTTAATACAATTTCATTGCATTTTGGCATAAAGTTGTCTGATTTGAAATTGATGTAATTATTACAACTACAATGAACTATTGTAATAATTGCAATGAACTGTTGTAATAATTGCAATGAATTATTGTAATAATCGCAATGAACTGTTGTAATAATTGCAATGAAATATTGTAATAACAACAATTGCAATGAACTATTGTAATTATTACAATCTCAATGATGGATTGGTTTTAAAATTGAATTGCTTTAATTTTAAAGGTTTGTAATGCAACTTGCGTTCTTGAAAATATGGTTGTTTATTTTGTAATGATGTTAAAAATGGACTCAATTATTGAAAATTAACATTGTTACAAAATAATTTATATCGTATTTACAATGAATGATGACACTGTAAGAATATTAAAAAATTATGGCGTTCGTTTTTATGATATTGTAATAAAATGAATTTTAGGTTTGTGGTTTAAATTCGGCTCAGAAAAGTGTAAATGCAAATATTGCAAAATAATAATTTGTGTTTGAATTATTATGTTCAGATTTTTTAAATTGTTGGTATATTAAATGCTGTATTTTAGAATACTGAAAATTTTTCACGATAGGTAAATCGGTTATCAAACAAGTTAAAAATGAAGCTGATTTATAAATGACACTGCTATCGATCAAAAAATGTGTTTTTTTTTTACAACTAGATGTGTCACTATTGAAATCGATCATTACAAGATCAAAATTTGATCAGAAAAGAAAACAAGATGGAGTAAGCAATATTTGATACTAAAATTTATCAATACGCGATCATTATGAAGGATTATCTTGTTAATTTAATCACTCTGTCGTCGTTTGATCATGGATTTATAATGGCTTAGGTGCCACGCAGTAGGTGGCAAAAGCATCTGCCGCCAAGACAAACCTCACTCCGTGAAACTTTCTTAGCCACCAAACGTAACGAACCGCTTGGGATGACCTACGCCATAGTGTTGTTGGTTATCCAATAAATGGATTCCCAGCGCGGCGGTACCCATAACCGCCTTCCAAATTCAACACAATGCAATCTGATTTTTTTTTTACAAGAGAAGCCTAACAAACAGATCGCGGTTCGCATGCAACTAAGTACAATTTGTAGCCCAGCGGTTCTGAATGTTGGGTTCCCAGCCATCGCAGATTAAATCCTCTACCAACTAAGTTGTCTGTCATTTCACAAGCAACTTACAATAATGATAGTAGTACGAATTCAAACATTGTCTTGGTAGACATGAAACTAAAAAAGTTTTCAAAATTCTTGCTTTTATTTGAAAATCAATTAATTGTACATAATTGAATATTACATTGTTTTTTTTTTTTCAATGCTTTTTTTTAAAGTGATTTAGAATAAAAAATAATAGTTTTAATAACATTTCTTTGTTAAAATTAAAATTTGGGAAATTGATTTGAAAATACATAAATATAGCTGTTGAACGGTTAAAAAATATACCTTTTTTTTGATAATTTTGATCAACAAAGGTATGAACAAATGCAAACTTTAAAAAAATGTGGAAATTATTTGTACATTTGGCTACAAGTGGTTATGGTAATAAAAACTTACAGTTGTATAATATCAACTTACAGTTGTATAATATCAACTTACAGTTGTATAATATCAACTTACAGTTGTATAATTTCAACTTACAGTTGCCTAATATCTAACAGCTACATGCTTACCATGGCTACAAATAATTTCATTACTAAGTTTTTATATTTGCGTATGTGCAAACCTTCATTTTAACCTTTTTAAATGAGTAATATAAAAAAATATATTTTTGTATTAGAAAGAAAAAAGGAGATAAGTCAACATATGTAGTATTGAATTATGTATGCAAAGTCACTCATAGTTACATATTATCTTGCAAGGAATAATAAAATATGTCAAAATATTTTGTAAAACAACTTGGAAACGTAGGATTTAATGAGAACTAATTTATTTAGAGCTTTATTTGACTTATCCCTTTCTTCCTTTCGCATGCAGACGTGATTTTTTATTTTAAAATATATATTTATCAAGTGTTATTGAAATGAAATTGAAAAAAATTAATTATTTTTATCGATTACTTTAAAAATGTGTTGAATAATTTGTGATTTGAAGTAATTTAAATTATTGTTAAAAAAAACTACAAAAGGTATTGATAGTTGACATGTGCAGCTATTATGTTTTAGGAACAACAATTATGTTTATGGCTAAATGTTGAATTAATTATTATTATTATTAATAATTTTATGTTTTAAGATAATTAAGTGTGTCATTTTGTTTTTAAAAGATGTTTGATAGGGTGTGGTCTTCTGTTAAAATATACCAACGCTGACAAAATGCAAAAAATACCAACAAAGAACTTGAATTTGCAGCATAATTTCTTTGGGTAGCTCGAAAATATTGATAAATTTTTGCGGCAACAATAAAATTACAATGTCACTATTGCTTGAACTATACCTTCCTCAGGTTAGTATATAGCTGCTCTTTATATTATATAACTGTGAGTGGTCAGTGGCTGAGCTGGCATCGCGTTTGGGTTCCACCCAGGCATCCCATGTTTGATTCCTCGGCTGGCTAAGTCCTCCCATCGTGACACAAGCACAAGAAGCATCTGTGGTGGTACTAGAAGATTTTCAAATATTTTTGGGTTAGTCGTAATCAGAGAACGTTTGTCTTTCTTTTTTCTTTTTTTTTAATGATTATACATCAGTAAGTTTATATAATCAGCTGTAAGCTTATATTATACAACTGTAAGTTGATATTCAACTATAAGTTGATGTTATGCAACTTACAGTTGTATATTATACAACTGTAAGTTTTATATTATACAACTGTAAGTTGATATTATACAACTGTAAGTTGTTATAATAAAACTGTAAGTTGATATTACACAACTGCAAGTTGACATTATACAAAACCAACTTTTTGTCATGCAACTGTAAGTTGACATTATAGATCTGTAAGTTGATAGTATACCATAATAAGTTGATATTATACAACTGTAAGTTTTTTATACAACTGTAAGTTGATAATATACAACTGTAAGTTTATATTATACAATTGCAAATTTATATTTTCCTGAGGAAGGAAAAGTTTTACTGGACTAGTTAGTTGACTGTTCGCATATATAGAAAGTGGTTTTAAAACTAGTTCACGCTTAATTTGATTGTAAAGTCAAGCAAAAAATTATGCTTTGTATTTACTTTTTGCTTTGTCTACGTTCATATATTTAGCAGCTGACTGAATTGTATATATTTTGCCACTAAATCACCAAACAGTATTTGTAAATATTTTAGAATAATTTATTGTATTTATATTTTGTAAATTGTTGTCTTAGCAACAGCACAGGTCTGATTTTTTACGAAGTAAGTTTTTTTTTGTTCATAATTTGTTTTGCTTTTTGTTAAATAACTTAACATTTTTACGAAATTATTTTAAAATTCATACTTTGTTTTGTTATTTAGTTTCCCACGCTGCAGCTATTTCGCCTTCAGACATTATTAAAATGTCTCAGAACTGGAATTAAATGCTAAATTATTATTTATAAAACGCTGAAAATTTGTTGACAAAAATTAATGAACTGTTATATTTATTTATTATCAAAATAATATTTACAATATTCCGACCGAGATTCGAACTTACGATTTCATCTTTGCCACGGAAACCTGTTTAAATTCGGCAATTTTTCTCTAAATTTTTTTTATTATTTTCAAAATTGGCATCCCTCTTTGTTGGATTTATGAGCAAAATTCTATGCGAACATTTTGCAGATGGTGTCATGGATTTAGTACCTTCTTATGAATTAAAAATATTTTTTATTAATATTATTTATTTACCACAGCCAGTTTTTAAACATTATGTGCCAAAGCTATCCAAATTAATAAATTAAGTTTATTTAAAATTTTGGAAAAACAACTTTTATTAATTTAATTTTGCGTAGGTACCTATAATTTTTTGCCAAATAATAACTCGCGTCGAAACCAGTGAATTTTTTTTTTTTTCAATTATGTTTTGATTTTTGAAAATGTGTAGCTATACTATAAGCTAACAATGTATACATATATATTTATTATAAATTTTAAATTGCCATATTTTTTAGAATAACCGCAGCAAATTAGAAAATAGCACAGTCAAATGAAAAATATTTTTTGTTACAAAGGTTCAAATGTTATAGGTGTAGAATTATCCAGTGCGGATTTCAAGGTTTATTTTTTTATCTGACTGTACTACAATCATTAGTGATTTTGAAATTTTCATGTCACTAAAATAGCTTTAATTACATTTTATTTTTTATAATTTTTTGTTTTGAAATTAAACTTTAAATTGTGATTTTTTTAATTTGGTTTTTTATTATGGTTTTGTAAATTGTTCCTTCCTGTTTATTATTTTACCTCCCCCCCCCTCCCTCTTTTTGTTGTCTTTTATTTTTGCTATTAAAATTGTCGCAATTGTCAGCAGCTTTGCTTGTTTTAAAAAATATATATATTTAAAATCATAGATGAACACCTTTTGTGGTTGTGTGGGATAGATGTTTCTTATTGTATCTAAATTTTAAAGTATGCATATACATATTGTGTTTTGTGAAATGTTTGGCTGTTGCTGGATGGCATTTGTGTTGTCAGAACTTTATATCGTATCTATCGAAAGATTTTTTGAAAGAAATGATGATTAAATTTATGGAACAGTTTTGACATGGAAAAACCTCAATATATATGGAATTTATGTGACATGTCTTTGGAAAAGTTGTGAATGTTTGTGGAAAAATATAATTATTTATAGAAAAGTTGTGATGTGTCCTTGGTCTGGACAAATATTAATGGAAAAGCTATGTTATGTCCACGGAATGGTCAAACTGTTTGTGGAAAGGTTGCGATACGCCCGTGGAATGGTCAAAATGTTTGTGGAAAAGTTGTGACATGTCTTTGGAATGGTCAAAATGTCTTTGAAAAAGTTGTGACATGTCTATGGAATGGTCAAAATGTTTATGGAAAAGTTGCGACACGCCGTAGAATGATCAAAATGTTTGTGGAACAGTTGTGATGTGTCTTTGGAATGGTCAAAATGTTTATGGAAAAGTTGCAACATGTCTTTGGAATGGTTAAAATGTTTATGGAAAAGTTTTGACATGCTCGTAGAATAATCAAAAAGTTGTGACGTGTCTTTGGAATGGTCAAAATGTTTATGGAAAAGTTACGACATGTCTTTGGAATGGTCAAAATGTTTATGGAAAAGTTGAGACATGTCTATGGAATATCACAATATTCATAGAAAAGTTGAGATGTGTCTATGGAAAATCAAAAGTTTTCACGGAAAAGCTGTAACGTATCTATGGAATATCAAAATATTCATAGAAAAGTTGAGATATCTCTATGGAATATCAAAAGTTATCACGGAAAAGCTGTAACGTGTCTATGGAATATCAAAATATTCATAGAAAAGTTGAGATATCTCTATGGAATATCAAAAGTTATCACAGAAAAGCTGTAACGTGTCTATGGAATATCAAAATATTCATAGAAAAGTTGAGATATCTCTATGGAATATCAAAATATTCATGGAAAAGTTGCGATGTGTCTACGGAATATCAACATATTCACAGAAAAGTTGTAATGTGTCGATAGAACTTCAAAATATTGATATAAAAAAAGATAAATATAATCATGGAAAATGGTTTTGGTGGAAATTAACATTTTGAAAAGATGGTTTATGTATTTATTCAAATTGGGAATCACATATGGTAAATATTATGATATTTTAGTGAATTAATTCTAATAAAACGGAAAAATATATCTAACTAACTAAACATCAAGCCAGTTCCCAGGAGAGGTATGCAGAGAGGACGGACTACCAAAAAACTCAGTCTTGGCACACACTCTATTAAATTCATACATCGTATCATACGTACTATTCTGTTATTCCCGACTTTATATTTGATTCTTCTGCAGTTCTCCATTCATTTATATAAGAAGAATTAATTCACTGAAATGGACATTTTTGATAATATTGATGGTTTAGTATTTAAATTGTGTAGATTTAGAATATGGATGTGCCACATTATAATGAATATCGATAAATAATTATAAGAAACGGCGACATTAATATCAATACTGGAACAATCTCAGTTCTGTGATGTTAAGTCAACCGATAATACTGTGAAATAAATATGAAAATGAAACTAGTGACTACTTTGAAATAAATGTGAAAATTTGTGGGCTCAAAAATGGCAAAAAATCAGTCATTATACAATATTTTTGACATTGGTTTCAAAGTGGGAGATACATACACATACATTGTGATATTATATATTTATTTTTATGTTATTTACACAAAGGCACCAACTGCTGTTGAGTGAGCGAAACTATGATGGCATCCCCATTTGATAAATACTGCAAAGTTAAAGAAAATCATTATCCAGATCTGATTATTAAACATAGCTAAATCCATTTCAAACAACTGGGTCTCAGGGTGATACTGAGTGTAGTTTATAATTTTTTTTTCTGCACCACAGAGATCCTCTTTGAGAAATCAAGATTGCAAATCAAAAAGAGGTGGATGTTTTTTTTCAGTGTTTCAAGACCATATCTGAATAGTCAGCAATATTAGGGGTGCCATAATCTGACTGACTCCAGGGAAAAAAATAATCTTGTGTTTGTCACATAAATAAAATGACACTAACTGAGATTGTTTCAGTATTTCAAATAATATACTATAACTATAAAATTTGACAGTTGCAAATTGAATTTTCATAAAAAAATCTTTCTTTAATATTATAGTTAAATTTGAAAATGTCAAATAATATAGTGAACTAAAAATAGGTTAGGAAAAAATGTGTCATAAACACAAAATATATATGAAAAAATTCTACATATATGTATTTTGTGCTTTAGGCATTTTTTTACATAAAATTTTTAAATTTACACATATGAAGCTCGAAATATTAAATTTTGCTCCGGGTTATTTAAAAAATTTTAAATGGTCTCCGTTGGATGTGGAATCTCGGTCTGTTTTATTTTTTAATCAAATTGTGATGTACTAATGTCAAGCATAACGGCTATATTGTTACGCTTGTCAGCTGGTTTTAGCAACATTTTGATCTAAAGTTGTAACGGACCAAGCAGCGGCTTTTAACAGAAATTGTATAAAATATATAATTTTTTTTAAAAACACTGAACAAAATTTATCAATCTTAGAAATGAATTTTCTAATAGATTAATTCGCAGTAGACTTTTTATAATTACGAAAAAGAATTGATTTGACTTGTAAAAGAATTGCTTTTACATCGGTGCCATTTTTCATTAAAAATACATTTTAATTGAAAAAAGCTGTAAATGGCCAACTTTTTTCAGCTTTTTCCTAACAAAAGTTGGAATTTGAGAAATTTTATTTCTGAAAATGTGCAAAAATCTTTAATAATTCAACTGTTTAGTTATTTACTAGTAACGGTTTTGCAGTAATGATTTTTTTACAATAAAAGAAAATAAAGAATCAAAATATCAAATATTTTGTGTTACTGCTTTCAAGGTTAATTTATAAATCTTAATAAAAAAAAAACTTTTCTAATTTCTGTATTTTAAAAAT
Source organism: Limnephilus lunatus (assembly GCA_917563855.2). NCBI lineage: Eukaryota > Metazoa > Arthropoda > Insecta > Trichoptera > Limnephilidae > Limnephilus > Limnephilus lunatus. The sequence goes on from OU830592.1 coordinate 109,455,555, forward strand.
GTTCTAAAAATATTACTTGTGTAATTTTGTCTGTGTAAATGTTGATTGATGTATTTAAAAAAGGTACGCGAGATACAAATGTTGCCAGAGTAAAAGAATATATTTGAAAAAAGTAGATTACTTACTGCGTTGCCAGAATAAATTAATTTATTTGAAAAAAAAAAACACTTATTTTGGCGATTCGGTAATATTGTAATTCTTATGTGTATGGAAAAAAGGTACAGTACAAATAATTACATTGCATATATAAAAAATATATATATTTGAAAGAGTATTTATTTTTGCGGGAAATTTTATGTGAATGTTTGAAAAAAGAATGAAATAATAAAATTTTAGAGAAATGGAATGAAAAATTTGAAAAAAAGAAACGTAATAATAATTACGTTGTCAGAGAGTTGGAATGAAATATTTTAAAAAGTGCTTATTTTGATGGGAAAATTTTAGTGTGAATGTTTAAAAAAAGAACACGTTTCAAATAATATTGCCAGAGTGAATAAATGGCAGTTATTATAATTAAATCACAAAGATGATTTAAAAGAGAATGAAAATAAATTGACAAATGTTGCCAGAAGAATATTTTCAAATTGAAAAACGAACATCAGCTGTCATATTTTCGGTGTGAAAATGATACAAAATGGTTTCAACTGCAAATAATTTAATTTGGAAGGTGTTTAATTTCTGCTAGTGTTTAATATTAAATAAAATATAAACCAAAGTAAGAAATGCATGAACGGTCTTACAGATATTTCACTGGTTGAATATTTCTTCCATTTTAACAGCGTTACATTGTAACGCTGAAAATTTCATTGTCATCGCCATCATTGATCGTAAAAAAGTTGCTGATTTTATATTGTCGGTTAAACATTTAATTTTGATTTAAAAGTTTTCTTGATGGGCTCTCAGGGCTCAACAGAGTTTATCGACAAGACTTTTGAGTATATTTTTCTTTTATTATATTATTTAAACAAATTACAACGATAATATAATTAACACCAACTTTGAAAAAAAAAAATAACAATTATCTTTGTTGAAACAAACTAAAAAAAAAAATTCAATTTTTTTTTTGAATTAAATTAAATGGTTGTTTTAAAAAATTATTTAAAAATTCATTGCTTTATTGATTTGTTAGTTTGTTTCGCTTGTAAGATGTTGTTTATTATTTTAAAAATGTACATTTTTTTGAATTTTTAAATATAATACGAAAAAATATATGTTTTTAAATACATAACTTACAAAAATCATCATCATACCAAAAAAATCATGTTTTTTTATTGATATTTTATTTTTATTAATGTTTATTGAATGTATTTAAAATTTCATTAAGTATTGAAGTGCGTATGTAAGTATTGTAAGTGTCATTCCATTAAAATTGATGTATATTTAATCGTATTTTAAATGTTAGACTTGTATTCATAAAACATGACGTTGTGCGATTTTGAAGAATCTTATTATAAAATGTTTTTAGAAAGAAAACATTTCGGTGTAAAAAACCTTATCAAGGGATTTACGACGACATACCTAATAATGTTTTTATTTCTACTTTTAAACAAATGCTTAAATAATAAAATAATATTGTATGTTTATTAATTTTAAATTCCTAAGAATTTTTAATTTTAAGTCCATTTGAAATTCGTCACATGATATTTTATGTGAAAGTTTGTTGTAAGTTTAAGCTGTAAGCCAAGTGTTGTTTAAATATGCTGGAAATTTTGTATATTGTAAGCTAAAACTAATGTATATTTAATGTGAGACAGATTGTTCTGTTAAAACTTATATAAAGAAATTATTTATAAAGCATGTTTATTTATAATATATGTTAATTTATTAAATAACTAATGTATTGGAATAAGATGTATTAAATGCTGGAAAATAAATTATATAAAGAGAAAGTGTGATTTATCTTTTTACCTATTGCTACTCTGTGTGGGTAAAATCCCAGAACTGAAGAGTTATTTTCTATCTTTTGTGCGATTATTATCGAGATAACGAATTATTACTGTCAGATTTGTGTGATTTATTTGCTTTTTCTATGTACAACGTATATTAAATGAATAAATAATCATGCATACTTGCAGAAATTCGTGTTTTACAATGTAAACTAAAATATGTGCAAAAATCACTCAAATCTGACAGGAGATCACTTCCGTTATCTCGATAACGATCCCACAAAAGTTGGAGAATTACTCTTCTGGAAGGAATGGGAGTACTCATAAACGGCCGGACCCCAGACGGAATAGAAAACTACTCGATATGGATAGTGCACTCGCTGAAGGAACTGGTAGGACTACTAACGGGACACTGCCATCTCAGGAGACGCATGCAGCTGTTGGGAGTGGAAAGCACCAATAGATGTAGAAAATGTGAAGAGGATGAAGAGACTCCAATTCACGTATGGTGCCAATTTCCCTGGTGGGAACTAGGCTCAGATACCTGGGGAAACACATAGTAGAACCAGAAGACTAAGCCACATGTCCAATGTTAACTCTGGTCAACTTTATTAAAAGGACTGAGTTATTGTTAAAGGATTGAGGTAAAATGGGAGAAAGCACAATGGGCCTTTGTGATGTGTTGTCTAGGGAAAATTCCCTAGATCTAGGGGAGAAAAATACTTTTTAGGGAAAAGGGAAATAAGCACAAAATCTAGGGAAATTTCGAACTTTGGCAAAAAAAAAAATTACATACGACAATATTACTGGTATTGCTAGTCGTATTTTTTTTTGGAATTCCCATGAATCTTAAATATTGTCGATGTACTTACATTCAAGCAATGTTGTTTTAAAAACACTGACAACTCAAAATGATATTATGTACCTAAAAAGATAAGTGGGGAATTCAAAAAAATAGGTTTCATGTTACGTTTTAATCTATGTTTATTACAAAAAAAAATTTCAGTTTCAGTGATTGTATTTGATTTTTATTTTGCAAAGTGATTTTTATTAGAAATTCCGTTTATAATTCAGTGGTAAAGTACGTACTTTAAAAATATGGTAAATTTTCGATCGAACTGGCCATATATGAATATTTACGATATTTTTAATAATATGAATATTTTTTAGAAAATATAAAAAACATTTTTTTAATAATAAGAAAATATTTTTTAGAAAATATAAAAAACATAATTTTTTTATAAAAAAACCTTCAAATTCGCCAATGACTATAAAAGGCAACTTTTTGCATTCGGGGCGATGGGAAACAACGTAATTAAAATTTCAATTGCGAACAATGACATTAATACTGGACGCGGGGTAGAAATCTCAAAGTGAAAGGCAAACACAAGACGATTGTAGCTGTCTCTATTTCTAGTACTTTAGTACTAAACTGCTACGCGTCGAGTGAGGTCGTGTCTTACCAGTAAGTAAATTGCATTGCAAAGCACCAAAATTCCCTCCTGTTTGATGAGAAAATGCTTAAATTACACTGCAAATAGTCGTAAAGGCGAAGGAATAACACTTCATTTGTAAGTACACGCAAATTACTTATTATTATCAATTATTATAAATATTTCAATTAACTTTCATTCATTCCTTCCCTGTCCATTGTGTAACCGAGTGAGAGTATCTTGTTATCTCAGTCACACCCATAGGTCACACCCGTGATGTGACAGCAGTATTTGGCGAAGAAATTAATAAGCCGCCCTACCATATATCTATGACATTCACACACGTACATTCTTTTACTGTCTATCTTTATCACACAGGAATAAACTTTTGAATTTAGAAATTATACTGAATACTTTCCACATTATATTGTGAGTATGTGAGACTATGGCGATTCTATTTATAATATATAACGTCATTGATTGCGAAAGGGAAATTTCACCTCGAAATCTAGGGAAACAATTTTTTTGGGCATCACATCCCTGCTTCTCACTTGCATTTGTGATTTCCAGTCGGATAGTTTGTTGCTCATCGTTTATTCTTAATTAACTGCTTTTATTACGATCTCGTGTAACAAAAAACCCTTCGGAATTAGAGTCATGTATTACGGCAATCATTACAATAAATTTGAGTGTACCTTTCAAGTATATTCATTCCGTGATCCCTATGGTTTGTGTCAATCCAAGTAAAACTTCGATTGAGGTAATACAATATTCACACCACGACAGCAATATTGGTAACAATGCCATATACCTTTTTCCCTCCCAGAACTTCCTCTCCTTCCTGTCCCTAAAAAAACCTTCGAACAGCATCCCCAAACATGACATAGGCCCGAGGGAAATTGTTTTCCTCACGGCCTCCTGTGTGGAGCAATTGTAAATAAAAGAAAAAAAGTGCAATGCACAACTGCATATTCCAAGGCAAGGGGGGATCCAGGATTTTTTTCTGGGGGGGGCACAAGGGGTGGAGGGGGGTGCCCCTCATGAGCATAATTCCCCTCCCCCCAGATCGGACCAATTTTTTATCAAGTCGAAATTTGTGTTTATCAACTTTAATGGGGGGGGGGGGGGGCTTTTCCGACCGCGCTTTCCCCCGACCGTACCGCTCTCACAAACGCTGATTATCATCTTTCATTTGCAAGTGCATGAATGGGATGCAACGAACAAAATTCGCAATTCCAGCCAGAAATAGACAAGAGTTTGACTCATGTTCTTTCTGTTATTTTATGAATATATTTTAACAACTCTGATAATTTGATTTGCTTCTAAGTACCCATGTACTGTGATGGAATCTCCACAGTACACAATAATACCATCCTGAGGGGGGCACGTGCCCTCGTGCCCCCCCCTAAATCCGCCATTGTTCCAAGGGACTGCCTCTGATCTGAATACATTGGAGGTTATCCGCCATCTACCCGCCCTGGTGTTAGTAACATATGGTTACTCCTTAGATTGCGGAAAATCAATTTAAATCGTTGACGCCTACCAAAAAGAGATTCTGAAAACTACACAACTTCAATGCTACGATTGCGGAAAATCAATTTTAAGGCGCAATATTTTTATCACAATTTAGCTTTTGATTAATGTATATAAATCCATGAATGTGTTTGTCTTTATTATAAGGTTTAATTTTGTTTTTGTATTTTTAATAATAAATACACATTGTTCATATTGAAGTACAAACTGCCCTCTATTTATTATTTATCCTTAGCTTTCCACACAAATATTTGCCGGCCATGGTTTCCTCCCTTCTACAATATGTGTCTCTTCAAGACCCGTGTTCACTCCTTCCTCTCCTCTAAAGTCCCTCCTCACAGCATTCCCGAAGTTCACATGGGCCCTGAGGAAAATTATTTACCCCATTACATCAGCCTTGCATTATTTGCGGATCTCCACGTTTCTCACACGATCATATATAGTTTTACCACACATACGCCTCAGAGATCTCATTTCTACAGCATTGAGTCTACTTTCTCTGCCAGTTCCATGCCTCACTGCCATACATCAGGGTAGGTACCAGCACTAGCAGCACTTTTGACAGTTTTTTTATTAGCACCAACGGCAATCATTCCTCCATTAATGGAGTTACCTGCATTTACCCTTCTGTCAATATCTCTATCAGCCTTCCCTTCTCTCGTAAACATGCTACCCAGATACAAAAACTCATCCACCTGCTCCATGAACCTAAACTATATTGTATATTTGTGCTTGTAGACGGTTTGACAGAGGGTGGCAATGGCGGAATTTATAAACGCGCATGTCCCGGTTAGATGAGAGGTCCTGGCTTCGAGTCCATTATCTTTTTCTGTGACTTGACCTCATTCATAATTTCGTTTAGATTATTATTGTAGTCTTTTTTCTTTAATAATATTATTAAATTGATGGGAAAATCCTTCAAAAAGTTATAAAAAGAGAGTTTTTATTTTTTAAAATTAAATATATTTATATTAAATAGATAACAATGAAAGAATAATTATTGGTAAATACTAAATATAATATGAAAATTAAGTAGATAATACTAATTACTAGACATCTCTAATTACCGCGTTAATGTATATTTTAAGCCTTTTTTCCCAATCATGCATATTTCCATTCCTTTTCGTCAATTTGACAATCCTGAGGCCATCGCAATTCAGTCAAGCGCAAGCTAGAATTTGAAAACGCATCCACTAAACAAAATATTACCCTAATCTCAACACATTTCCACAAGTTACCAGATGCCATAGTTAAATTGGAAACAAAAAACCTTCCTCTATTTAAATCAATAGAAATACTGGAAACAATGATCGAACTTGCCAACGCCCTTCAATTCAATATCGGAAAAGATTAGTAAAAAGTTAGACGCTATTTTGCTTAAGAACCCGAGTCTTGAAGACATGAAGAACATTAATGCCTGCATCAACGGTATAGGTGATATCCTGCCTAAATAGGTTTCTCCAGAAATGGCGCCAATTTTTAAATTTTGTACAATGACCTCAATTTTTGGCGTACAAATGAATACTGGGTGACAAACGTCACAAATCAGGGCTCAAAAATTTGGAAAAACAGTTAATTGTATATTGTCACAAAAACTATGCACAATTTTAAGAATACTTCGCTGTTATTGAACCGTCTTTAATTAAAATATATACAAATAAAAATGGTTTTTTGATTTTTCATTGTGCATATTTTGGCCATATCAAGAGTTTTTAGTGCATATTTCGGCCTTTTTTAGTGCATATTTGCATGCATATTTTGGAACTTTGTTAGTGCATATAATCCGATGTCTACTAATTATACAGTAAAAGCCTTAAATTGATTTTCCGCAATCTGCTTAGCAATGAAGTTATGTAATTTGCAGAATCTCTTTTTGATAGGCGTCAACGCCTTAAAATTGATTTGCTTTTCGACGAAGCAGATAAATGGCTTTTAATTTAATGACTTTTTGTCATTTTATGTTCGCGAAGCGTGGATATTTTTTAAACATTTTTTTAAAAACTTTATTTATTCCCATTTCTTTGAACATATAATGTATAATAGTAAATATTATATAATATCATAATATATAATAACAATTAGTATGAACAAGAAATGAAAACCCACTAAATAATAAAATTAAATAGAACCTAGGATTTCATAATGAATTGTAAAGCGCCCTTGAGGTGATTTTTCACAAAAACGGCGCTCTACAAATTGTCCAAATATTATTATTATTATTAAGGCACTGCCTGAGTGTGGGTAAAATTAAAACAAAATACTATATTTCCAAGTACCCAAAGTATAACATAGACTTTAAAAAAACATATAAAATATAAAAATATTAGATGTCAATGTTTTCGAATCCGAAAGCGAACGCGAACGCGATAACGAACGCGAACGCGAATACGAACGCGAGTGCGAACGCGAATGCGAACGCGAGTGCGAACGCGAGTGCGAACGCGAGTGCGAACGCGAGTGCGAACGCGAACGCGAACGCGAACGACGGATACATTATGCTTCCACTAGTACCCACCAGTACACTTACCAGTACTTACCAGTGCCTACCAGTACACCTACCAGTACTTACCAGTGCCTACCAGTGCACCTAGCAGTACTTACCAGTGCCTACCAGTGCACCTAGCAGGACTTACCAGTGCACTTACCAGTACTTACCAGTGCCTACCGGTACCTACCAGTACTCACCAGTTTTGTTTGTTTTAGAATTTTAACTCTTTTTTGGTGGTACGTGCGCCACGTAATGTACATTTTTTATACAAATTTCATAAGGCCATCTATAGATTCATATATAGAAACCTTCGTGAGGATGCGCACATCAAATCCCCAATGTTTCATCGCAATCGAATAAACAGTTTAGGAATGCATAATAGACAAAGAAAGAAAAGTCAACTCATAATCAAGGCGGCCAATGAGCAGCTTCACGCTTCGTAGGTACTGTAAAGTGGTTCAGGTTTCATTCTATCTCATTCTCTCGCAGGCTAAATCCTATAGATGTATGTGTTTGTCTCTTTTTAGTGTCGCTTTTTTGTTTCACCGGGTTTCAAAGAAGTTTCACTTGTGAAAACTTCTTTAGCACCGTTGTGATTCGAAATGAAAAAGCGACACTAAAAAGAGACAAAACAAACATACACCAATATAATTTAGCCTGCGAGAGAATGAGATACAATATTTATTTATTTATTTATTTATTTACGCCCTTTTTCGGGGCTTTTACATATACAATTTAAAAATTACACTTGATTAAATAAAATATAAATACTATATATTTCTTTTACCAATAAATATAAAAGGTATATTTTATTTTACTAAGAAATATACAGTATTTATTTTACATAACTGAACTGCCTCAGTAACAGCATTTTGTATTTGTCTAAAGATAAATTGAAGATGTCCACAGACTTGGTAAAATTATTTCCCTCCATTAGTATTCTGGGCAAAGAGGAATACATATTATGGTAGTTAGTTCCAGAATTTCTGCACTGAAATAAATCCTGACTTCTAGTATTACGTAGAGGAATCCGGAAGCTTATTAATTCAAGCAATAATGGACTATCAACTAAATCATTTAGAATTTTATAAAGAAATACCAAGTCTGTGAAAATTCTTCTGTCTGACAATTTGAGCATATTCATATCATTTAAAATAGTGTTGTAGTTTAACATAATTGCTGGAATACCTATTTTAAAATTTAGAAAACGTAAGAATTTATTTTGTATTCTTTCAACAGCTTGTACATGTGTATTATAATATGGGTTCCAGACGGGAGAATTGTACTCAAGTTGACTTCTAACAAATGCAAAATATAACAGTTTAATACACTTACGGTTAGTGCTTTCTTTTCCAGGGAAAACGACAGAACTAGCAATAATAAATAATATAACAGGCATACCGGGTAGCGATAAAAATAACAAGTGGCCTGTCAATTTGGCGCGCAAATTGACAGGCCGCCATTACGTATCATGTGGGACAGTGTTGCCAGATGTTAAGGGTTTTACAATGAACACAAAAGGTCCAAAAAAGAGCTATTCGAGAAAAATTTAGAGACCAATTTTTAATAAAGCATTATCTTAACTAACTGACTAACCATCACGCCGTTCTCCTCAATAGGCAGAGAGGACGGACCGCCAAACAACTCGGTATTGGCACACACTCTTTGCCTCACTCACATTCATACATCGTCTCATACATTATCTTCTATTATTCTTACTTTTGACATGGACCGACTTTATATTTTTAAATTTTCTAGTTAGCCTAGTTATAAATCCCAACATTTTTAAGCCCTTATTAGAAATTTCTGTTATGTGGTTAACAAATGAAAGATTTGATTGAAAAGTGATGCCTAAGTCTTTAATTTGTGTTAAGAGGACATTACCAGAGAAACCAGAAATATGTCATTTTTAAATCAGTATTTAGACTTATTGACTCGTTTCCACAAAAAATTATAAATTGATTTTGAAAGATTGTTCTTTTATCTAGTAAAGGTATGGATAAAATTTTGAGAAAAAATGTTTATTTTAAGTATAATAAGGTTATACCATAGGTCGTTGGCAGATTTGTTATATTTTCAAAAAAGTACATGTATTATACAACACCAATTTCAAATCATATAATCATGCAGTAAAATAAATCAATACATTATCTGGTAAAATTATTTGTCAGAATTTTAATTTAAGTTTAAATAAAATTATTAAAAAATATATACGTACATGTGTTTCTTGACGAAAATTGGTTCGTTTGTTTATTTATTTGCGCACTTACTAACTAATATATTTCAGATTTTTTTACATACTTATTTTGCTAAGACATTATTGACAAATCATAAATAATTTTAATGGAAAAATAATTTTAGGGTGTATTTAATATTAATTAATTTACAGCTTCGCGTTTCACAATTTTTCTTATCGACGACAACAAGAATCGAGAGCGCTCATTCAGACCGCAACTGCGGCCACTGGCGGTTGTCTTCGCGGCGCTCTACATCGCAACATTTTCAAACGAATAACGAAGCAAAATAAATAGGATTTCATGTTTGTAAAATTTATAGGGTTGCCCCAACGCAAAATTTCATGTTCATTGAATATTTTTATGATAAAATTTTTATAATTTTGAAATTTTTTTTATTGTAAATTATTCTTATGTGAATACCGCACAAGAGTCCCAACTGCTCCAAAATATTTATTTTCAAGTAAAACTTCTTTACGCACGCTCGACACTTGGGGGGGTAAGCTGGTAAATGTGTTACGAAAAGTGGTGATTGTTACGAAAAATTTCCTTCGGAACGGTAATCGATGCGAACGGTGATCGATTGCTAGGTGGGTCGTGCCTTTACGCACGCTTGTTATTCGTGTTATTGTTTTATTGTTAATAGACTATTTTTGCGTAAATAAATAGATAAATTAAATTATTTAAAAATATATACGTACATGTGTTTCTTGACGAAAATTGGTCCGTTTGTTTATTTATTTGCACACTTACAAATTAATATATTTCAGATTTTATTACATACTTATTTTACTAAGACATTATTGACAAATCATAAATAATTTTGATGGAAAAATAATAAACACGAGAATCGGGTATGGGTACCACCGCCCCGGGAACCAATTATTAGATAACCAACACGTCTGCCATAGGTCATCCCAAGTGGTTCGTAACATTTGGTGACTAGCAGGGGTGCCTAGGTTTAAGGGGGTGAGGTTTGTTTAGGTCTTGGCAGCGGATGCGTCTGCCCACCAGCTGCATGGCAGGTCGGATCTGGAAAAGTTAAGGGAGTCCCTTTGACTTCTCCAGCCTTACTCTCTCGGAACATCGCCTTGCACCGCAGTGGGAGGGATGGATTCATACATCCGCACTCCTGGACACGCTGACCCCCAGATTTCTACTCACCCCTAATATCCCTTTCCTTCTCCGAATTTCCTCTTCTTCCTTTCCCTAAAACGACCCTCCACACAGCATTCCCAAAGAAGAGATAAGCAGTGTGTCGAGCGAGTGTAAAAAAAACGGTCTCTCCCGATCCGGCCTTCCATGTAGTTGGTGGATGTACCTTCCAAATTACTGATACCACCTATTGACGGCCGGCGTGGTCAAGGGGTAAGGCTCTTGACTAGCAATCTGAAGGTCGTGGGATCGAATCCCGGCATAGGCAAATAAATTTTATTTGACTAATTTGGGTTATTTCACAATTATTTAATTTAAAAATAATATATTTGCGTCACGTTTTAGAGTAAAAGATACTTTCAGTATCGCCCTGGTGTAAGACCACCATTCAGAATTGAAACGTTGTTTATTGACCAGATCTGAATAGCCAGGTAATTCCTCGCCTTCCTCTTCCCCCACCACCTTCAGCCTCGCAATATACCCCATAGTCACGTCATAGTCTCACTGGCTCCAGTAGGAACATTTGGGTCTCTTGTGCGGTATTCAGATAAATATAAAATAAAAAATTGTGCATACGAATAAATATTTCAAAATGAGACATTTTTTACAATCCAACTGAATATTACACTTTTTTCATAAATATACCGCACAAGAGTCCCAACTGCTCCTGTCTGGAGCCAGTGGGACTATGGCATCCCCAATTGGGGTATGTTGTAAGACTGAAGGTAGTGGGGAGGGTAAAAATATAGGGAAGAGGAAGGTGGGGAAGTACCTGGCTATTCAGATCTGGTCACCAAACACGGCTAAAGACATTTCAAGCAACGTTTCAAATCTTAATGGTGGTCTTACACCAGGGCGATACTGAGATATCTTTCGCTCTAATGGCCGTAAAATAAAATTAAAAAACAAAAAACCAAAATATTAAAAAGAATATAACAAATTGTTTATTCATGTAGGTATCTACTTAATACCTACTGTGTTTACGCATTTCACTTGTATCTATTTATGTTTATGCACTTCAATATACAAATTACAAATAACTACTAATTAAAATTCTGGAAGCGAGAATAGTAATATAAAGTAGTAATAGTAGCGGGTAGCCCTAGCTCGCGTGAACAAAACCCTCAAAACTCGGATTGCCGCGGAACGAAATTTAGTTCTGAAAACGCCCGCTCGCGAGCCCTGATGTGTTAGCGCTAGTGTCGGAATCGAAGTTGTCATGTGCTGGTTATTCACTCTTAATGTCTCAAGAGTATTGTTATCAATGTTGTAATTAAAGATCACTGGATTTTTTATTCGAGAAAATCTAACTACTTGACATTTTGCGATATTTAAGTAGAGTCTGTTTTCATTACACCAAATCAACAATTTGTTGATATTATCTTGAAGAATGTTGCAATGGTAAATATTTTTAATAATTCTAAACATTTTGAGATTATCAGCAAAAAGTAAGAAAAATACATCATGAAATACTTTTGTTAGATCATTTATAAACAAGATAAATAAGACTGGGCCAAGGTGTGAACAATAATCGGATTCCTCTTTTTTCGCTGCTTCGTAGCCTCTCCACTCTTCTCTAAGTACTTTAGTTTTCTGAAGGTTTAACTTCTATCGTATGTGAACTGCACACAAATTTATTTTTATATCTCAAGATAATGCTGATGAGCTCCCTGAGGCGTATGTGTGGTAAAACAATGTATGATCGTGTGAGAAATGTGGATATCCGCAAAGAATGCAAGGCTGATGTAAGCATAATGAGTAAGATTAATAAAGGGACCCTCAGATGGTTTGGGCATGTAGAGCGAATGAACGAAGAAAGTAGTGTAAGAAGTAGTATGAGAAGTGTGTGAATTGTCTCTCTATGCATGCTCGCGTATTTCATATGTCTTTTACCACTCATTGTAATGTGTTACTTGAGTGACCTTGTATATAATTCTTTATTTTTATTTGTAATGTTTTTGTTTTTCTAATTGTATGTATTTGTATATTTTATTTATTTATTTCTATTCTTCAACATACATACATGTTACAGATAATTACATTGGTATACATAGATATTAAGTTAAGTAATAAGGAAAATAATAAAATGTTACTGATCCGTAGCTGTATATAGGTAAGTACCTAGTAGTATTTTGTGAACACCTCACTAGGCGAACCTGTGCTGAGGTGTTTCCAAGTTTCGGAATAATTGCAATTCTGACGACAAAAGTAGAAACACCGCAGTGGCGGTTCTTTACAGGGGGACAATGGGGACAGTCCCCACCAGTTACACTCAAAACCTACTAAAGGAAATAACAGTCGATGCCGCCAAAATGAATGAATTCTTTAAACATAAAAGTAATTAACATTAGTAGAAATAAAATACAAACAATTATTCCGGATGATTTTAATAAGACCCTACGCGCGTACAGCGAACAATGTACGGCGCAAAAAAAAGCAGGTCTATTTCTCAGTGCGCAGAATTACTGCGCACTTGGGGACAATCCGAACTATCCCCATACTTTCCTTGCGTTGTTTCGCGATCGTATGCAACTGCGCATGCGCAGTAGTATGTGAGTTCAAGCATCTGCGGGGACAATCCTTTGGATCCCCATAGAACCATTTGTTTGCGAAGTTACGGGCGGGAATCGCTCGCGTTCAAATTAGTTTGATGATAATCTCGCAAGGTAAAGCTTTATTTTTATTATATTTCATTGTAAATTGGCATATTTCTATAGACATTTTATATTATTTTGTGTTAAATATATCCGACTAGCATGATTAGACCATCAAAATTTTTTTTGAGAAATTTTATAATATACATATAATAATAATAATAATATTCTACGGGTGATGAGATTCCGGTACGTAAAAAAGTCGATCCCCACCACTAAAGAAGTGCTCGAGCCGCCACTGAAACACCGTATCCTCCTTGATATTGTCAAGAAGGAGACTGTGGGTCGACCCACGGCGGCAGTATCGTATACATAAAATAAAAGATTTATACATAGCATCTAATTCCGTATTTTTATTTGTGATGTTTTTGTTTTTCTAATTGTATGTATTTGTATATAATTGTATGTAATTGTAAACTTTTAAAATTGTGTAATAACTGAATTTTATAACTGGATTGTTCTCACGTAAGTGTGAACATATGTAAAACCCAGTACCTACCTATAAATAATAAATATATTAAGAATATACGACGCAAACGTGAATTGTAGAATAAGTCGGGGACGCCCGAGGAAGACATGGCACGATCAAGTGAATCAGATACTTGAGTCGGTCCATGTCAAAAGTAAGAATAATAGAAGATAATGTATGAGACGATGTATGAATGTGAGTGAGGCAAAGAGTGTGTGCCAATACCGAGTTGTTTGGCGGTCCGTCCTCTCTGCCTATTGAGGAGAACGGCGTGATGGTTAGTCAGTTAGTTAAGATAATGCTTTATTAAAAATTGGTCTCTAAATTTTTCTCGAATAGCTCTTTTTTGGACCTTTTGTGTTCATTGTAAAACCCTTAACATCTGGCAACACTGTCCCACATGATACGTAATGGCGGCCTGTCAATTTGCGCGCCAAATTGACAGGCCACTTGTTATTTTTATCGCTACCCGGTATGCCTGTTATATTATTTATTATTGCTAGTTCTGTCGTTTTCCCTGGAAAAGAAAGCACTAACCGTACCGGCAAACACATAAACCAGAATTTCCAGTAAATTGTCAGCCATGTGACGACGTGACGCGCGAACGGGACTGGGAACTGATGTCATAACCGCCATAGATACGATACTTACCTACAGTGTAATTAAAAGTAATTAAAATGTACGGATTACGTAAGATTTTGACAGGTTACTCACAGGAGCGTTTTCATGTGCATCCGACTTTTGGTAATTAATGATCACGAAAATTGTTCGAAAGTTCAACCTGTGTAATAACCGTTTATATCTGTAAATTTATTTGCGGTAAGATGGCTTCCTTTCAACAACGACCTGCTACTGTCAAAATTAAGCGATTTTGTCAATAAAGACGAAAACGTCAAAATAAAGTGTTGAAATAGATTATGGCTTTAATTAAACAATTCTCTACGCTCAAAGGCGGAAATTAAATTAATTTTATCCGAATGACAGCTACCTGACAGCTGCTGACAGCAACCGACTTCGGTACTTCAATAAGTACCTAATTCAAATACGTAATGAAAAACATAAAAATTGAGATTAGAAATGATTGGACCTATAATTGAATAGAAGGATGCTAATTTTCAGAAAATTTATACTATAAGTGGAAATAAATACTAGTTTTATAGGAAACAAATTCTATGAAAATAGTTGTCTTTTATTTTTTGACATTTCCTAACGGCGCATTTTGGTACTATTTCTTACGTCAAATCTCTCAACTTATCAATCTGATTTTATAAGCTGAGAGAAGGCTGGAAATTTGCGCGGGTGCGATTAGATCTGTCAAAAACTTCCGAAAGAACAAGTTCTGTAACTTGCTATAAATTACGTTAAGTGACTTTTGGTGTCGTTTATATTGGTAATTTGGCCATAAATCGCTTACACGAGCGATTTACAGGAAAAAACTTTCAAGTAACCCAGCCTTTCTTACCTACATAACCCGATACCCGATAGCAAAGACATCCCGATAGCGGGAAAAGAAAATGAACAAAAATTGGGCAGCGTTTTGTTCGTAAAAACGAATTCCTCAAGTTCCTATTTGGATTTTGACATTATTGCAAATATTTTTTAATATATTATAGATATCGTCCAGTACGTTTGGCTGTTTTAATAAGTTAGAACCCTCAAAAAATCGTTAAAATTGCCTGGTTTGAACACCATCAATAGGCGTTCCGTATACAAACTAGACAATGTCTTCATCTTCCTTGCGCTGTCCCAACTCATTGCCTAGGTAGGTTATTGGGGTCGGCTCTTCTCGTTCTCAGGCTATACCTTCTTCGGTTCTGAGAATCGCCTTCATCCAGGCCGTTTCTCTGAAGTATTTTGGACCATTGAGTCATCCAGGAGTTCTTTGGTCTTCCTCTGGATGACTTTCGACGAAGCTCCATAGACATTACCTGCTTTACTATGTGGTCTGATGGTCTCCGTCTTATGTGCCCATACCATCTCAACTGTCGTTCCTCCAGCTTACTGTTTATGTCCGTGACACCCAGGCTACCACGAATGCGTGAACTTTTAATCTTATCTTTTAGTGATACTCCTGCCGACCATCTAAGCATTCGCATTTCTGCTGTTTCGAGTTGCTTAGAGTAGGAGTTGTACATAGTCCAGCATTCGGAGCCATACATAGACATAGACATAGACAATATATTTAAAAAAAAAACGTTCAGGCATGGAGTATTTTCTTCTTACAAATAGTTAAAAAAATCTTAAAAATAAGTCTAGTTTCGGATGGGTAATGTGCGGAATACAGAACCTCGATTTTGTTGATTTCATTTAGGTACCTACTTGAGGGAGTAAGTGCGACAGTGACAGTAACAGTTTGGTAAAATAACTATTGTTCAAATTTCTCGGCTGGAAGTTTTCTCTTAAGTGGCGGAAAAAAAATTTAAAAGCCTCCACACAGGAGGTCATGAAGAAACAAATTCCTCATTGTCTATGTCATCTTTGAGGATGCTATGTGGAGAGTCTTTTTAAGGAAAGGGAGGAGAGGCAGTTCTGAGAAATGTGTCCAGTAGTGATGGACGTATAAATCTATCCCTCCCACTGCGGTGCAAAGTGATGGGTTGAGAGAGTCCGGCTGGAGAGGTCTCCCGATGCAGTAGGTGGGCAAACGCATCTGCCGCCAAGAAAAGGACAAACCCCACGAACCAGGGCAACGCTGCTAAGTCACCAACCGCGAACTACTTAGGGTGAAAAATGGTAGAGGTGTTGGTTATCCAATAAACCGTTCCCGGGGCGGCGTTACCCATACCTGCCTCCCAAATTGAAAAAGAAAATAAATATAAAAACTTGAAAAAAAAACATCCTATAAAACGTCCATAGATGATGATTTTTACCAGGGTAATACTGAGAGTATCTTCCTTGTTTAAAATGGTTGTGGACGCCATATTTTTAGTGTTGCCATCATTTGTTACCATCAGATGTCAGATCACATCATATACTTGGAAATAGATTCGGGACATCAGTCATTTGACCGGTCAGTGGTTGAGTGGGCATAGCACTTGGGTCCCACCCGGGCGTCGCATGTTCGATTCCTCGGCTGGCTAAGTCCTCCATCACAACACAAGCAACATTTTCGGCTTTCTGTGGTGGTAGTAGGAGATTTTCAAACATTGTTGGGATATTCGTAACCCGGGAATGTTTGTCTTTCTTTTTAAAAAAAAAAAAAAAAAAAAAAAAAAAAAATATCAACATCCGTATTCTCGAATTAAATCTGACGTGATCGACTTACGCACCTTCGAGTTATGTCGATTCGCTGGAACGCCGCTAGATTTTGTTTACGTATTTAATTTAATACTTGTTACCGGAATTACCCGGGAATCAATGTAAACACAAAATGTTTATATTTTCTCAGTAAGAGCAATAATATTGAACACACATATCAGGTTGCATGGATGGCGTGCGGTTTATTTGATATTACGTTAAAAACAGATATACGAGAGATAGGAAGGTTGATAGAGTTATTGAAAGAAGGGTGAATGCAGGTAACTCCATTAATGGAGGACTGGACACCGTTGGCACCAACAAAAAACTATCCAAAGAAGCGAAGCTAGCCGTCCAAAATGTAGTTCTGGTACCTACCCTGAAGTATGGCAGTGAGGCATGGAATTAGCAGAGGAAGGATGAAAGTAGACTGAATGCTGTAGAAATGAGATCCCTAAGGCGTATGTCTGGCAAAACTATGTATAATCGTGTGAGAAACGTGGAGATCCGCAAAGAATGCAAGGCTGATGTAAGCGTAATGTGTAAGATTAAGAAAGGAACGCTCCGATGGTTTGGGCATGTAAGGAGGGCGAGGAAAGGAGTGTAAGGAGAATATAGAAGAAGTCGGGGACGCCCGAGGAAGACTAATATGTTATGACTAATAATGTCAAGAGTCAGAATAATAGAGCATGTATGAGATGATGAATGTGAACGAGGCAAAGGGTGTGTGCCAAGACCGAGTTGTTTGGCGGTCCGTCCTCTCTACCTACTCCTACGGGGAAACAGCGTGATGGTTAGTTAGTTACTTAGTTACGTTAAAAAAACATTAAAGTTCAATGAATCCCAGAATCCATCCCAGAACATTCTGGAATGTTGTGGACTGTTCAGGAATAGTATGGAACGTTCGGGATCATCCAGGAACATCCCAGATCATTCTGGAACATTCCAGAACACACTCGAATGCTGTGGAATGTTCTGGAACATTGTGGACCATTCGAAGCCTTTTTGGTGGGGCTAGTCTTTGGTAGGGGTATGTAAAGCAAGATACGTCGTGGGTACGAACGTCAGTTCAATCTCATATCAACTCCCTCAGCGAAGTCGTGTACCGCAGCTAGAATAAAAATAAAACTAA
The DNA here is from genome assembly GCA_917563855.2 of Limnephilus lunatus. Classification (NCBI taxonomy): domain Eukaryota; kingdom Metazoa; phylum Arthropoda; class Insecta; order Trichoptera; family Limnephilidae; genus Limnephilus; species Limnephilus lunatus. The sequence goes on from OU830592.1 coordinate 109,473,776, forward strand.
ATCTATAATGGAAACTGAATGAACGTAAATAATTTCTAAAATCATATTTTATTTGTGACATCCATTTCATAAATTAGGTCATTACCAATATTTGCAAAATAATTGAAATATTTTAAATGTTGCCAGTTTTCTAGAATATTAATTTGCGTCTAATTAAAATTGGCGACTTGCCAATAGACGTATATTCAGATCTTCTGTCTGATGTTAAAATTGCTAGAAAAAGATTTTGATGTATGTTTCGATACATGTATAAATTAAACATTTGAAAATACGATTCCATGACTGTTAGCGGCCGACAATTCTTATTTCGTTGAAAGATTTTCTTACGATCGTACATGGCGGTTCAAATGAGAAAGATTAATTATTATTCGTACCAGATTTTTTAAATAGTAACTCAATATCGATTTTATTTAATTTTAAATTTGCTTTAATTTATACCTACCTTCAAAAGTGCTGAAAGGCGTGACGATAAAACTTACTTACTTACTACTTTTACTTTTTACTACGTACTTTTTGTGATTATTTTTTGATCATAAGTATTTATCATTTTTCAATAATGTCTAAGCAAAATAAGAATTTAAAAAAATCTTAAATATATTATCTAATTAAATATTAAATATATTATTCTAATTATATTAGCGAAACTCAATAAAAATCTGTAGACAGTAAAATCAAAAAATATATTGGTTCCACTGGGACTCGAACCCAGGTCCCTACGCTTACATGGCAAGTGCTCTACCGATTGAGCTATGGAACCCATTTCCAATTCGGTCACTTTTAACTGTATCATACTTCGACTAAGAACTACCTATTACAGGATGTTTGTATTATTTCTGTACAAATTTTTTTGTTAGATTAGTTTAGGTTAGGTTTTAGTAAATATTTTGTTGGGGGATGATTTGTCCGCAGCATATTTTGTCGGGGATATTTTGTCGCAGGATGAAAACGCGCGGAATTGTAAGAAAAAGTTGTGGCATTATAGTGATAAAGAATATTGTCTTTTTTTGCCGACACGGCACCATAACCGTGAATCATTGCGGTGACTATAAAAGCGCACATTAGTTTACCCACTGGAGTGCTTTTTGCCACAATATGGCACTATTTAAAATACCCCTGATTGCTTTGCTGTCAGTTTTAGGCTAATTTTCCCAATGTTTAATTATTTATTTATAAAACACATGATACATAATTAAGACATATACATAGAGTAGATATATTAGATCACCATACTAGGCGGCTGCCTGTTTCATGGTGACCAATGGAATATTGTTACTTTGTATGAAATATGAAGTCTAGTGTAAACATATGGATTTATTATAAATGATGCTAAATTTGAAAACATTATAATAAAAAGTATAAAAAGAAAGGGGAAAAGAAATAAATTAGCATTAGGTTATAAAAATGTACATATTTTTTTCAATATGTGTGCATGCAAGCACACACTACATATACACGTAGGTGCACAGGTGTACAGATATAAACATACGTACATAACTTTTTTTTTCAATATGTGTGCATGCAAGCACAGCGTATACGGTGCACACATACATATTATACAATCGTGCCCATATCTGTGCAGGTATAAACATACATACTCATACCATAACATATACAAATTTTCGTTCTATCTGATAACAAGAAACAGGCCACTGGCACTGTCACATTCACTCATCAAAAATCCCTAATCGCTTTCCTGAAAGTGTGATATTGGTGTACCGTCTTTATTTCAATTAGTGCATTGTTAAAGATTTTCGGGGCAAGGAAGTTATAACTGTGACTGGTCCATTGAGGTTTTTGTAACTGGAATAATGTAGTTAAATTGTTTGGAATATCTTGTACTGTAGTTTGATTCAAAAATATAGTTGCATTTGTACTTAAGATAAAGTCATACTAAATAATGTAAAATCATATGTTTTTTGTTTTGGAAATTTGATGGCTTAGAAGTATTATAGATGCTTAAATTAAATACTGCGTGTAGAGCATACCTTGGCCCTTAAAAATATCGGACATTTTTTATATAAGTCTTTTAATAAGCCTAGAAAAAAATAAAGTATCAGGTCTATAAAAAAAACTTTTACGTGCAAACTCTCCTTCTTATAAACCCCTTTTCGGACATGGTTTTATTGTATAATGTGGCAAATTCAGTTTCTCTTATAATAATCGTAAAAAAAATTGATATTTACGTCCGAACTTCACAAAATAAAATAAAACATCCATTTTCTCGTTGTTATTTTTGACTCTACGAATTTGGATCTTAAAGTGACCCTTATGGCATGAGCACAAGAACCACGCACTGGACACAACCCATTTCGTATCAATTACGCCCCGGCCCCGGCCATAGCGGGAAACAGACGTGTGCCTTCGCGCCGCTTGTTTTCGTGAAATAAACTTTAAATTTCTGTTTTATTACAATAAACAATGCGTAAAAAAGGAATTAATGATTTTTACAGGCCTTTACGAAATCAACCTGTAAATTTTTTTCCTCAAATACCTACTCCAACCTTTCCGAGAGCTTTTTCTCAAGTATTTTTAAACTCCTCCCATAAAGGGCGTAAAATCCGATTTAGATTTTTTCCTGTACTATTGGATCGCCTTACTTTGAATTATTAAGTTAATGCATGATTTTTTTAATGTGGCCGAAAATATTCAAAATGATCACCAAAAAGTTTTAAATTGGTCTGTCGCTCCAGTGGTTACATTATAATCTACATGGAAGGCATTTCTAGTGTGTTACCTATTCAGAGGACTCGGTACAGTATCAAACTTGTACATATTGTTGACATTATCCGGTTAATGTATTGATTAATAGCTTTTTATTTTTCTGCAGTCACAACACGTAGGACACTCTTTCAATAGAGATTACTTTATGGCGCCCGGTGATACAATACACCATATTCATTGTACTTAATTATATGTGCAAATCATTAGCCATACATAACTGTCCAATGCAGCACTTCTCAAACATTCACAGTTGATGAAAACCTGATAATTGTTTATTGTTGTATTTTAAATAGGTACATTTTATCTATGTCGTAATACAATCCTTATATATACATACACTTAAAATAACATCTATACCAAATCAATCACATAACTTCGCAATTTAATTTTAAATGCCTTTATGCTCTCTTCCAATTTTATTTCTTCTGGTAATTCTACAAATATCTTCAATGCTCCGTACATCAATGACTTTTGACTTCCTGAAGGTGAGTCTTAGTTCATTTCTTTTCGTCGTCTCATGCGTATGTTTGATTTGTAGTTTATCAATTTTTCCTAAGAATTCAATAGACGTATGGCCATTGATTCTTTTCTAGATTAACAATATAGTATTGAAGTAAATAATTTGTTTAAATGACAAGATATTTAACTCCTTTAACATTTTCTTGACTTAAGTGTTCCTATTTTTCTTCAATATATCTAGTTCTCATGTCTCTGTTTTGTAGAATTGTCATTTCACCCATAATAATTATTTGATAAAAATAAAAGACTTATTTTGCACGAGTTTATTCTGCGATTTTTTTCTTTCGAGGGATTTTTATATAATTGGATTTTTATATGTGGAACGCGTCTAGATATTATCATAAAAAATAACATATATTTTTAAGAGCTTAAAAACTTCAAATGTTTAAGGGGGGGTATGTAAGAAATCGGTAGTAATTCGTGTCGTGTCCACTGTGTTGTGATTGTCCTATTTCATATTTAAATTCATTCTCAGTATCTATCTCGATGTGTACAGTCCTTTACTTTTAACTTTTTATGTCTATGCCACCTCTTACTTCAAATATTTTTGTTTATGCTATTTCATAGTGTAATATTGTCATTAATTCTCATCTATATTGTCTTTTCTCTGTGGTCACGTAAATTTTTGTTTGTTTATAAATACGAGTGCATTGTTTTGCAAAGTCATTCTCTCTAAAAAACTCTCTCTAAAAATTCTCTTTCTAGAAATTCTCGCATCACTCTCTATAAAAAAAAAAAATTCTCTCTAAACATTCTTTCTCTAAAAACTCTCTAGAAATTCTCGCATCACTCTCTCTTACCGACTCAATTAAACAACTAATTGCCAGTCACCTCGATTGTAAAGTTTTAAATAAAGTTACAATTATATCCAGAACATAAGTGTTTCAAGGATAACCCTCAATCTCTCCTCCCAGTAAGCCCATCTTGGCGTTGATACGAAAGAGGTCAAAAAAGCAGCGTCAGCCTTACGACCTGACCGGAGACCTCCCGAGACTACGCCAGGACGCCTACTTCAATTCGAAGCCACAGATACTATGTTTTCAATTGTTTAACTTTTGAATTAAAATTGAGAAGCACATGAAATTCCCGATATAATCAATTGACTTTGCTTAGACATTGTCTCGCTAAGTGTCTTCGATTAACTACCCGTGACGCCGATTAGCAAGTAGAATGACTGTCTTCATACGGTGGTAGCACGCATGCATCGTGCTAGGTAGTTAGGTACCCCGGGCTGTGAGTCACCTCCCTCAATTTATTAATAAATCATGATGTAACAATTATATTGTATCTCTTATAATTAAATTTGTACAAGGTGTCCGGTATTGCGTAGTAACTTCGGAGGAGACTCCACATCGAAGATAATTCTAATAACTTCTGCGTTGCTCGTTTTGTATACTATAGTTGGAGATTTTTAAACGACTTCGAAAAGGAGGAGGTTCTCAATTCGACGGTATTTTTTATTTTATTTTTTATGTTTGTTACCTTAGAACTTTCGATTGGGTAAACCGATATTGATTATTCTTTTTTTATCACAAAGCTGGTGCTTCCCGTGTGGTCCCATTTTAATTTGGTCCAGTTCTGATAATGGGATCCATGAGAAAACCATATAGGTATGTCTTAAATTTGCAATAAGTATGTGCGCGACAAATGGACGAATAACTCAAAATTACGCCAACAGATTTCGATGATTCTTTTTTTTGAAGTAAAACATCTTGACGCACGCTCGTCACTAAAAATCAAAAAATAAACAAAAAATTTAACAAAACAAAAAACGACTTAAAAAAATGCACTAAAAATTAAAAAAAATAATTTGATACGATTGTTATTTTTGGAGTCGGTGTCAGCCAAGATCTCCACATCTCACCTATAACTACCTATGTATGTAGTTACCTTGGCTGACACCGACTCTAAAAATAACAATCGTACCAAATTATTTTTTTACTTTTTAGTGCATTTTTTTAAGTCGTTTTTGGTTTTGTTAAAATTATTGTTTATTTTTATTAGTTACAAATCGAATTTATAAGACTCCAGATACTAATATCTACAGCCTGTATGTCGGACGTATATATACAGCTCATATGTTGGACAATATCTATGAACTTCAGAGTGAAGACTAATATCTACAGAGCTAAGGTCGGATAAATATCTATGACGGTCCCAGTGGTGACGAATGTCTATGGAGCGTAGGTGGGACTAATATCCACAGAGGGCAGCTGAGCACCTAACCTAACCTAACCCAACGTCTGCCAGTGCTGTAGATATTCGTCGACATCACCTAATCCGTAGATATTAGTCAGCAGTTTGAGCTGTAGATATTCGTCCTCACTTTCGTTCCCATAGATATTTTTCCAACATTCCTCGTATAGATATTAGTCAGAACATGGATTCTTATAGATATTACTTTGATTTGTTCAGTTTTTGGAATTCCTGTAGATATTAGTAGACGCCTCCATTTACAATTGCACGTTCTTTATACAAGTTTAACTAAAACACCGTTTATTGGCTGTGAAGTGTTTTTTTAATTAGTAAAAGTATGTAGGAACAGAATTTTTTATATTTTTATTCCAGTTAAAAGAAAATTAATTTTCACTCATTTAACTAGAAATAATTATACACATTAAGATAAACTAAATATTTCAATACAGCGCTATTCTATTTCATTATTTTGTTTATAAAAAATAAATATTAATAATATTTTTTTAAATTTACCCAACTTATTTTCGTTTTTAATGTCATTTGGGAGGCAATTATATAAGTTGCCCCCCTCGTAACCAATGGATTGTTTACTATAGTTAGTGTGGATGGTGTTTAAATGTATGTTATCATGTTGTCGTGTAAAGTGTTTATGTACTTGAGACGTTTTAATGAATTCTGTGTTTGTGTGTATGAGATTATTTTGTATTTTTATATAAGTAGACTTGTATTGTATTCATATAGTTTTCTTAATGTTAATAGTTTTGTTTCCATATATAATTTTTTTTGTGGATGTTCTGGGCTTGTAGTTAAATAGTTTTTTGATTACCTTGTTTTGTATTACCTGAAATTCATATATGTATGTTTCACATGCGTTTCCCCAGATTTCAATTTACATGTAGATAATCTAGCTAGGCAGTTGGTACTCGCTTACATTATTTATTTTCCTGTAATGTATTGAAAATCTTCCTCCAATTCTAAGTGAAGCCGTCAGATGCCAGCAGGGAAAATGCTTCTATCGATGGCCGATAGGGATACCCGAGTAGGCTGGTACCGCCGAGACTGGCTCTGGCCAGCCTACCGACCAGATTCAATTAGCCACTAGTTTAGACAGGTCGTGAAAATTTGAAAACAAACAAGACACGGAAAAATATAAAAAGGTAACGGTCGTAACTGGGACTCGAACCCAGGATCTCTCTCTTATCGGAACAATGGCTTAACCTTTCATGCCTCGGCCATATTCTGTCAGAGGGTCTAAATATTTCCGCTTTGCAAAAAAATCCAAATAAATGGAATATTCCTAAACTAACTGTTTTTGAAATATGATGAAATTTTTCACATTTTGTTATTAGAAATATAATTTATTTAACGCGTAGAAATTTTAAAAAGGGTTCACCTTACGCTTTTTCAAATTAAAATTACTGATAAAGAAAAAATAAAAACACACACGTATATTAGACAAATGTATTATAAACGTTATAAACCCCCCCCCCCCAACTTTTTTAATCGTTTCATGTAAAAATAATTAATTAAAAAAACCACTTTTTTTTTTTCAAAGGACCGTCGGAAACTTCTGTTTCATAAAGGTATAACTTTTGGATTTGAATATAAAGCGTGGTAATTTCTCTTTCAACACAAGAACATGCCTGTTGCGCCCCGGGCCGAAATGACGACCTAAATTTTTCTAATTGCCACACATGTCAAAAATTGCTTTAAATGTACTAAGTACCTACATATTTCTCCTTTTTGAAGATATTATAAAAACATGCCCCTTTTAAAAATCTAGATAAAATTATCTTTCAGATTTTTGTATTTTAAATGTACTTAATTAATATTTTAATTTCAAACATGAATAAAATAAACAAATATAATTTTAACAATAATTATCAGCCTGAAACACTCATCTACATTGAAAAAATCTTCCAACGGGACTTGAACCCGTGTCCTTCTGATTGCCGGTCAGGTGCTTTTAGTCCATTCGTCGAAAAATTCTAGAAATTACGAGATTTTGAAAACAAGTCCATAATCTTTACCTACTTTAATGTAGAATCACTTTTTTCACTTTATTCCCAGACACCCTGTATATGTGTTACTGTAATGTCGGTCAAGCATTGCCTAATAGGAAAACGATTATTGTTTAATAGGTTGTTGAATAATTATAAAGAAATTAATAATCGTTATTAAAATGGTGTGATTTGCAATGGGTACTTAATTCTGCAGTGGCAGGCACTCCCCCAAAGATGTCATAGGTCCTGAGGTCCTGAGGTCCTGGGGGAAATTATTTCCTGTGTGAGATACATAAATTCAATATAATAAAAATTACATAATATGTGTATATATTTGATTTATCCCCATAAAAAAGCAGGGCTTGTGTGTATGGGGGTGTTATTATATTGGTTTAATTGTTTTATTTTTTATATTCAGTTCAAATTTTCTGTATAATTTTTAAGGTGAGTTTTAAATTTTTTGATATAACTGTTCATGTTTCTGATTTTTTCAGGAATGAATTAAAAAATTTTACTCCGAGATATTTATGACTTAACTGTCCTAGTGTTTTTTTACATTTTGGAGTAGGAAGTATTGATGTTTGTCTAAGATTTCTGTTGTTTTTAAATGGTGCAACTTTATTTTGAATATTATCTTTATAAATTTGTAATGTTGCATGATAAAAATATATTGCCTTTCATTTTCTGACTTTAAATTGTTGGAATAAAAGTTCTGACGAATATGAGTAGGATTTTTTTAAAATTGTTTTCATTATTAGTTTTTGTGATATGTAAATTGTTTGTGTTTGATTTGTATATGTACCGCCCCATCCTATAATGCCGTATTGTATAATTGATTGACAGAAAGCGAAGTATGTGGTTCTAAGTATTTTTTCGTTTAAAATATCTCCTAAACATCTAAATATATATGTTAGTTTCCTTATTCTGTTGTTCAGAATATTTATGTGTGGGGACCATTTTAAACCCTGGTCTATTGTTATGCACAGGTACTTAATATCAGTCTTGCTTTCTATGTTTGTACATAATATATTGCATTTGTGGTTTTCTGTATTTGTCACAGAGTGGATTATTATGTTTATTTGATATATGATATCTGTATTTGCCATTTTATTTAATTCAGACCAGGTGTTTGCTTTTAGTAGTAGGACTGTGTCGTCAGCGTAGGAGACAATGTCTCCATATTTGGAAATATGGAATATATCATTGACATATATAATAAATAACAATGGTCCCAAAACTGTACCTTGGGGTATCGAAAAGTCGCTATATTTTGAATCGCTGATTTGATTGAGTAATTTTACTTGTTGAGGTCTTTTGTGTAAATAACTAGTTATCCATGCTAATACTTTCCCATTTATTCGATTTTAATTTATTTATTAATTTTTTATGTGATATGCTGTCATTTTTTGGCGAGGTTTTTTCGCGAATAGATCAAAATTAACGGCTGTCGTTCATACAAATGTATTTCCCAATTTATTTTCTGGATTTTGACACAAGTCTAAATTAAAAAAAAAAATTATATAGATATCGACCATCAGCGTGTCGGTCCTTTTTGATAAGTTACTTTTTATAGGAGTTAGGACCCTCTAAAAACCAAATTGCCTGGTTTGAACACCATTAACAGACGTTCAATAAATACAAACTAAACAATGTATTAAAAAAATTAAAACTTCCTCACAGAGCAGATTCTTTTAATACAGTTTATAAAAAAATCTTAAAAATTGGTCCAATTTTGGAGAAGAAAAATTGGAAAAAAACTCGATTTTGACGATTTTATGTAGGTATTATCAGCATGAGGTGCCGTTGTTCCATAAGCTCAGTATTGTAGTGACAGCATCAGTTTGGAAAAATACCTATTGTTAAAATTTCTCTGCATCCGGGTCTCCTCATAATCAATATATATATATTATAAAAGAAAGTCCGACAAAACGTGCGGCTCGCAAAAACTTAGAAACGTCCCGGTAGCGTATTCCCAATCCCTAACGCGATTCAGTCGCTCTACCGACTGAAATGCATAAATCACCTTCCAAACACTACCGCGTTTCAGTGGCCTTCGCGCTTTGTGGCTCTCTGTTTCTATGATGGTGACGACCGTTATTATAGAACTTTAAGCAGAGAGAATGGACCGCGTTTTTTTTACTTACAAAATCTTTTTTTACATTGAAAAAAAAACATTTTTAAAGTAAAAAAATCGTGCGTTTTTTTACTTAAAAAAATAATTTTTTTCAATGTAAAAAAAGATTTTGTAAGTAAAAAATCGCGGTCTATCCTCTCTGCTTACCCTTCTATAATTATGGTCGTCACCCTAACAGAAACAGAGAGCCACAAAGCGCGAAGACGACTGAAACGCGGTAGTGTTTGGAAGGTGATTTATGCATTCCAATCCCTAACGCATTTAAGTCGGTAGAGCGACTTAATCGCGGTAGGGATTGGGAATACGCATCCCTCCTCCAGGATGACGGTTCCCGTGTTTACCTAAAGGGCATGCTATTAAAGATATAAGGGCTGGAAGTTTCGCCCTCTTGAAATTTCTAGAAAAGTCTTTCGGAAAGTTTTAGAAGGTTCCATTGAGCTCTAGAAAGATCTAGAAGGAGTGGTGGAGTGTGTCGTGGATTGTTCGGGAATAGAGAATCGGGAACATTATTGTGGAACATTTCAGAACACTCTTGAATGTTGTCCTGAGCGAAGCCGGGTAACCCAGCTAGTGACGTAATAAACCAAAATGCAATGAGTTTGCCTAGCCCATTTTAAATTAGCAACTTTTCCATGCATTTTAAACGTCGAAATATCTGAGCAGCTAATCTCTTCCCGAAAAGGTGGTAATGCCATCAAACAGTCAAAGCACAGAGTCTCTAATTTAATCGCTGGCGCCGACTATTCGATTGCTTTAAATGGAAACCATTAAAATTCAGTAATGACCCTATGTCCATTGTGTCACAAAGTAAAGGAGTCAGTTTAGCGATCACCCACGATTCTGAAATTGGCTAATTTAAAACGTCGATAAGATGTATTTTTAATTTGAAGCGATGATGTCTGTGTGTGATGTAGGGTGTAGGATCTATATTGGAACAGAAATACAGCAGATATGTCTTTGAAAATGCAGTCAGTAGGTATATACTGCAATGGGATTGTACTAGAAAATGCATTTTTACATTCCAACATAATAAAATACATACATATGAGACATGTTCCGGTATAGAGAAGCAGAGCAAGCGAAAAAATTATCATGATTTATATTAAATTAGCTGACCCGGCGAACTTCGTACCGCCTCAAAAACAATAACTGTTTTGTTAACTTATTAGCTGAATTAAATTCAGTTTTTTTTTATTTTGTTAAAAATTACACAATGAAGTAATTATCGATGCGCAACTGTTCGTGTCAGCTTCAGAGATTTCATTGTGTACGGATTTTTTTTGTGATTTTCTTACTTTTCCACTTACTTGCGGGAATTGCGTTTCATTTTCTTTAAACGTGTGAGGGAGATTTATTATAATTGTTTTATTTTTCCTTTGGAGGGGTGCAGACATACGTTCAACGTTTGTCCCATTTTCGACTGTTGACATGTAGTGTGTTAGAAATAGGGCCAGTATTATATGTTTGAACTAAAGCAAAACAATCAGCGTATTATATCTTTGATATTTGAAGTTTTAGAAATTTTGGAATTCACTTAATATTTAATATTATACTTATCACAATATTCCTGCAGTTTTTTTTAAATATGAAAATTCATTCCGTACAAAATGTACGAGGAAAAGAATTTAAATTATAATTTTTTTTTAAATTTTCCGAAGTTTTAATAGTTATTCTGCTATTCGGGGCAGAGACAAATCCAACAAATCAAAGATCATAAAAATCGGTCCAGCCATTCTTGAGTTATAAATGGTGTAACTAACCCGACTTTGTTTTATATATTAAAGATTTTTATGAAACGGCAAAAACGTGAAGTAGGTATAATAACGTTTATAATACATTTTCCTAAAAAAATATGTGTGTGTTTTTAACTTTTTTTTTGTTTTGGATTAAAAAAAATTATATTTAAAAAATTATATTTTCATTTCTAAAAATAACATTAATTTTCCTTTAACCTTTCAAAAACAGCTTACTTATAGTTTTTGTATATGTTCAGAAATATTTTATTTATTTGGATTTTACTGCAAAGTGGAAATATTTCGATATTCTAAAAAATACGCATTATTTCTGAAGGGATCCGTTCTACCCTGGCTACCCAATGAAGTCAGACGAGCATAATATATAAATCCATTCATGGAGAATTTCTCATGTATTTCTCTGATGAATTCTTAATAGTATACATTTGTAATTATTGCAATTAAATGGAAATTCTACTGCTTTCTTCCATCAACTATTTTTTGTCAGTGAAGTAAGCACTTTATGTTCTACTAGCTCGTCACACGAGTTTCATAGCTCTAGAGCATAGGTTCTCAACGTGGGCGATAACGCCCCCTTGGGGGCGTTTCAGACCTTCAGGGGGGCGGTAGAAGACCAAGAGAAAATTGGGGGGCGTTTCAGACTTCCAGGGGGGCGGTAGGAGACCCAGAGAAACCCATCCCACCCCATCAGTGGTCCATATAGTTCGCCGGCAGGACGTTCTCTTTTTTGCCGCGCGCCGTATTTTTAAAATGATTAAAATAATTTAAAAGTTTACAAGTTTATCCTAATGGATATCAACGGGGGAATGAGTGCGCTTTGTTTGCTAACGACAGGCGGTGGTGATCGCAAGTATCCGAAGTGGTTCTCGAGAGAAGTCATCTCGAATATAGAGATCAAACACGCCCATCATAAACGTTGGAAAGCTGGAGGCCTTCAGACTTCAGAGTGAATACGATTTGTTTTTTTTTTTTTTTTACATGATCTCCACACAAGAGGCCCTGAGGAAAATAATTTCCCTCAGGGCCTATGTCATCTTTGGGGATGCTTTGTGGAGGTTTTTTTAAGGAAAGGAGGGAGAGGAGAATTCTGGGAAGGAAAGGGGTATAGGGGGTGGGTAGGAATCTGGGGTTCAGTGTGTCCAGGTTATCCGCCTCCAATACCTAGACAAACCTCACCCCATGAACCCGGTCACCACTGCTAAATCACCAAACGTAGCGAACCACTTGGGGTGACCTATAGTAGAGGTGTTGGTTATCCAATAAAGGTTCCCGGGGCAGCGGTACCCATTACCGCCTCCCAAATTGGATTTTACCGAGCGTTAGTTAGGCGCGAGGTTCGAGTGGCCTATCGGGCCCACGTGTCTGAAATCGAGGAAAACATCATGCATGATCCCAAGATGTTTTGGCACTTAAAATCCCTTCTGAAGGATGGTGATCTTGAACAAACAACGATTAAAGGTAAAGAGGAATTTCGTGGCTTGGGTGTGGCTAACGCATTTGCTGATCATTTTCAATCGGTCTACAATAAAGACCCTCTACTTCTAGACATTAATAATGCAGCCACATTTAATACCAGAAGAGCTAAAAACGTCGATTTAGATATATTTGCGGAATCTGACTTTACGAGTGCCATAAATCTCATGACGAACTCACCGCCATCGGACCAGATTTCATTCCCGTATTTTTTATCAAAGGTTGCGTCGAGTTCCTAAAAACACCATTATGTATTATCTTTAACTTAGCTATTAATACTTCCACTTTTCCTTAAGTATGGAAAACTTCCAAAATATATAGTTTATATACACTATTTTTAAGAAAGATTCGATAAAGTTAATCGAAAATTATAGACCAGTTGCCATACAATCAGCCTCTGCTAAACCATTTGAAAAAATAATTTATAAATTCCATGCCTCAGATAGACGCATACAATATCCCCGAACAGCATAGTTTTAGGAAAGGAAGATTTCACTGAAACCACTCTGACGGTTTTCACCGACTTTGTTGCTAGGTTCCTAGATAGTGGATACCAAGTAGACTGTTCGTATTACGACTTCTCCAAAGCCTTTGATACTGTGAATCACGATATCTTACTCATAAACCTTGGCCAGATCGGTTTTCCCTTTGGATGTTAAAGTTTTTTAAAAGTTACCTCAAAAACAGAAAGCAATTCGTCACAGAAGGAATCTACCAATCCGCTGAATTTCTTGTTCTTTCTGGGGTTCTCCAAGGATCGATCAAAGGGCCTCTTCTCTTTTCCATTTTCATGACATTGCTGGAGTCATCCGTTTTTATCGCTTTTGCTGTTCGCTGACAAATCCAAAATTATTTCTTCAAATAAGAAATATTGAGGACTGCCTGCGCCTTAAAGCTGCCGTTGATAACATTTCAGAATGGTGTCAATGAAACCAGCTTCATTTCAATGTCTTGAAATGTGTAAATGGGTAGCTCTGACTTTTACCAGAGCATTTAGTCTCACCTACCACAGGTACACTATGCTCGGTCATAATCTCATACGAGTTTCAAATATAAAGGATCTTGGGGTTATGCATGAAAGTAAGTTGACATTTCGTCCTCATATCGAAAGAGTGTGCCAGTTGGCCTTAAAAATATTAGGGTTTGGGGGCATCTATTAATTACGTGAGCAGTTTTTCTTACAATCTAGATTTTGTGAGATTATTGGTGAGATTTTGCTGGACCCCCCCCCCCCCCCCCCCCCCCGTTTGTGCTCACGTAATTAATGGATGCCCCCTTTATTCTCCCAACCGTCAGAGTTTTTCGGATACCCGTGCTCTGAAGATTTTATACTTCTCCCTGGTCCGCAGTAGGTTGGAGAATCGTTTTCTTATCTGGAATCCTCATGAGATGGGGTGCTCCCCCATTTTGCAGAGGGTTCAAAAAAGTTACAAAGATTTCTCTACATGAGAGAGTGCGGCCACTATCCATGGCTCTACCCGACGAACTTTCTTCTGGGCATGCTTGGACTTCACTCCCTGCAGCTCAGAAGAGAGGGGTATACCGCCACCAACTTATTCAGACTGTCGCTAGGCTATATTGAGAATCACACATATTGGAGCGCGTGAGTCTCTATGTTCCAGATGACTATCTTAGATAGCGTCATCATAGGTTATTTTATCTTCCTGCCTGTTGGACTAACCTGCCAATGGTTCTCCCGGTAGGGAGGAGTATATTGCTTGTGAACCAAATCTCCTCCGAGATTGATATATTTATTAAGTGAGGAGAGATTCAAAAGGGAAATTCTCTTGATTCTCTCGAAAGAGTCTCTCGACATTGACGAAATCTTTACCACCGCCTGAAATTTCTTTTATGTAAATATTTGTGAACAATTTTTTGTAAAATATGTATATGGCGTTATTTCTTATATGTAATAAACTGAAATTTGTAATGGTGTAAGAAATTAATAATAAAAATATTATTATTATATCCCATCTTGCCCCATCTCATCAGCCCCCCCCCCCCCCCCCCCCCGTTGAGGTAAATATAATCGTGACGACAATTGCTGTTTCAGTGTTTCAGATTCACGAGTTGGGGGGCGCTAGAAAAAATAAGATTATTAAAGTGGGCGGTGGGCAAAAAAAGGTTGAGAATCTATGCTCTAGAGTTTCTATTGATTCAGTGTTCAACACAATATCAATACTCAATGCGGAACATCACAAATCAATGAATTCATTTTAAATGCTAGAAATGAGTAGCAGATCTTTTACAGTGCCGAATTCAATTAGATACATTAATTTTATTGTTTACTAGCTGGTACCCGGCATGCGTTGCAATGCCATTCAAATAAGTATTTTTTTCTACCTTCATTTCCTTTCTTATCCGTCCCCGTTCCCCTCCCGCGTCCCGTTCCCTTCTCGCGTTCCCCTTCCACCTTTTCTGCTTTCCCCCTCCCTCGTCAGCCCTCCCGCGAACCCCACCTCCTTCGTTACCCTACCCCTCCTTCCCTCACTGCTGCTAAAATATATGAAATACACACGCCAGAGCTCACCATTATATACCATTTCCTTCGCAAGCTTGGGCACAAAAAATCACCAAAGTTTCATCGCAATCGGATGAACCAGCTCTTAAAATAGGAACAACCAAACAAATATTGATTTTTATATATAAGATATTACATTTTGTATCAATAAACTAATAAGCAGATACATTTATTATCTATGTGAATCCCACATAAGAGTTCCAACTGCTCCCGTCTGGAGCCAGTGAGACTATGGCTTCCTAGGTAAGTTGTGAGGCTGTAGGCTGGGGAGGGGAAGGAGATGTGAAAGAGGAAGGAGGGTAAATGCCTGGCTATTCAGATGTGGTCACTACACACGATTAAAGCCGTTTCAAGCAACTTTTTAATTCTGAATAGTAGTCCTACACCAGGGCTATACTGAGAGTATCTTTTAATTTTTTTATTTATTTATTTCATCCAAAAAATATATGATTACATAATATAATATCATATAACAGTCAGTATTGGTTACATTTTAAGTATATTTTCCCTTTTTATTTTCTTCCTTTTCTTTTACACAGTAGTAAAAATAATATAATTTTAATGACAATAACATGTTCCACTTACAACAAGGAAAAATCCCCAGAACTTGTCATCTTTGGGATGCTGTATGAAGGGTCTTTTTAAGGAAAGGAAGGATAGGAATTTCTGGTAAGGAAAAGCTATGAGGGGTAGGTAGGAATCTGTGGGTCAGTGTGTCCAGGAGAGAGGCGTGTAAATCCATCCCTCTCACCGCGATGCAAGGCGATGGGTCGAGAGAGGCCGGCTAGAGAGATCTAGATGGTGTTAGCCTCAAGCAGTCTCTTCCGATCCGGCCCACCACGCAGTAGGCGGGTTGATTTCCTAGTTGAGAGCGAATCTTTTTCTGATTTTTATGTTTCAAATTTTCGTTTGTTAGTAGCTAATGTTGTTTTCAACGATTAAGTATAAATTTAATTGAATTAATTTAATAAAAAATGCATTATTTCGTACCATCAAAGTTGAAAACTGAAATTAAAAATAAATGCTGTACTTTTACATCTCATTTTAAGGGGGGCGGCGAATTTTCACAATAAATTTCTGTTGAACAAAATGTGAAGAGACAGTTTAATTTCAAATTTTCTTAAGAAAAGGAATCTGTTTTTAAAATTTTAAGTTTATTCTATTTTAAGGACTTTAATTGGAAGATTCGCAATCGTGGTTTTTTTCAGCCAATTTACATTTTCAATACCAAAATTTTAATATTTGGAAAAAAGAATGCTCTAACACAGGTCGGAAAGATTATTTTATCTACATTTTAGAACGATTTAGGTTTTTCAAAAAGGGTAAAAAAAATACCAATAAAAAGGAACATTTTAAATTCATGGGATGAGACGGGAATTTTGTGCGCAAAACAGGCAAAAGTTTATAGTTATTATTTGCTTATTATTCGAAGGGTTAAAACAGTTTTCAGAATGTGAAATTCCAGTTGTGGATTCATCTGCTGAAACAATTCGAAGGAAAACAGGTGCAGTTATAAAATTTTAATTGCAGACAATGTATGTACTGCCAGAATCAAAGAAAAAACATTTTCATGATCTGAGTGTACTTTTAACTCGCTGCATACAAATTTAATTTAAACAAGTTTTGTGTTCAGAATGTAACATTCTAGTTGGATTCATCTGCTGACACATTTCGAAGGAATACATTCTATTGCTCGAAGTTCAGTTATAAAATTATAGTCGCAGAGTATTTATGTAATGCCAGAATCAAAGAAAAAACATATTCATGTTCTGAGTGTAGCTTTTATTCACAGCATTAAATTCATTCATTAAAAAAAAATGAGCATAAAATGAGGTCGTAATAAAAAATAGGATTTCCATGTACCCCGCTTGAAGTACCGAAATAAGGGGGTGGCGAAATTTGCCTCCGCCCCGGGCGGCCGACAGCCACGCTACGCCACTGATTGTCTCGATTAAATATCAAAATTAAGAATCGAAATCTGACCTGAATATCCAGACACTTTCCAAACCTTCTTCACTCCCAACTCCTGCGCTTCCCACTCCCCAAGATAAAATCATTATTATTCTATTTTACAATTACTTTAAAAAGAGTGCGCCTCTAGGCCAATGACTATTTGAACTAACGACCAATCCGCCCCTGGCTGAGTACGTTATCTCCAATATTTTCGCTTGACACGTATCTGGAACTAGGCGCCTCATTTCACCACGTACGTCACGTATTTAGAAATGTCCACGTACAACGATTGTACATTTCTATCTGTGTCAAAAGCAATTATCTACTTGACATTATACTTTACACACTGAACCGATATGCCTATAGACGTGTTTTTGTTGCTCCGCAGGCCTGAGGTTAGAAATGATAAATTGATTTAATTAGTTTTTCTTGTATAGTTTTATCAATTGAATTTTTTTAATGAGTGTTTCAACCTTCATATCAAAACCTAATTCCAGTATTCCATTTCAATTTTGCGCTCTGAGTTGTAATCTTAGTTCTTCTTCGTCATATTTTGCATAGTTCTGGTAAACTTTGTTGTTTTTAACAATGACATTAATACTGGACGCGGGGTAGAAATCTCAAAGTGGGAAGCCAAACACAAGACGATTGTAGCTGTCTCTATTTCTAGTACTTTAGTACTAAACTGCTACGCGTCAAGTGAGGTCGTGTCTTACCAGTAAATAAATTGCATTGCAAAGCGCCAAAATGCCCCCCTGTGTGATGAAAAAATGCTTCAATTACACGGCAAATAGTCGTAAAGGCGAAGGAATAACACTTCATTTATAAGCACACGCAAATTACTTATTATTATCAATTATTATAATTATTACAATCAATTTTATAATAAAACGTCATTGTATTCTTTACCCTTCCCTGTCAATTGTGTAACTGAGTGAGAGTATCTTGTTATCTCAGTCACACCCATAGGTCACACCCGTGATGTGAAAGCAGTATTCGGCGAAGAAATTAATAAGCCGCCCTACCATATATCTATGACATTCACAAACGTACATTCTTTGATTATCTATCTTTATCACACAGGAATAAACTTTTGAATTTAGAAATTATACTGAAAACCGCTGAAAACAAAAGAGTGTTGCTTGCTTTCCACATTATATTATGAGTATTTGAAACTATGGCGAGTCTATTTATATAACGTCATTGGTTTTTAAAATGTTTTTTTGTGTTTCGATTTTGCTCTATAATTTGAATTTTGGAGTGATCTGTGATTCTGGGTGAATCTACATAATAGATTTATCTGTATAATGAATAATAAATAACCTCGTTTAAACCACTATATCTATAATTAACAATATCAACATGTTTCAATAACAATGTCGTCTTCATCAGAACAAGATGTTAATTTAAAAAATAAATAAATGTCAAACAGGCATAGACAAATTCGAATAAATTAGAACAAAGACAGAATATTAAAAAGTAGACGTGATTAATTGCTTAAAAAATCCCATAAAAATAGTTATACAAAATTAAATACAAAAATTATTTAAGGAAATATAAAATAGCATTTAGATAATAAAATAACTTTTATGAACAAATAATGACAATAAGTAGTCTAAATAACAAAATAAATATTTATATTTTAGTAAGTATTAAAAAGAAAATAAATTTAAAAGATGGCTATTTTTAAAAAATGTTTAATAATTTATAATATTTAATTTACACTTTTTCTAATTTCTAAAATTTCTAAATTATCTAATTATATGCCCGTAGTGTTTAGTATGTAAAATTTTAAGACCTTTATAAATAGAATTACTTGTTTCCAAAATATGGCTGGCAAATTCAGAATAATAATTATTATTTAAACATCTTTTATGTTTCTTAACTCCAATGTTAAAATTTCTAGAAGTTTTTCCAATATAAAAAAAATAATCCATTCCAATATAAAACTCGCCGTGTGTCATCGAGGCTTTAGGTAAATGTGTCATCTTTTGGAATTGCTTTAATTTGGTTCTTTTACAATAGTAGATTTGTATAGACACTCCATGTACGAAAACGGTTTTGCGTAAGGCGCTTCGTCAGAGCTGTATTCTAAAATTCCAATCGCACAGTTCGTAAACTATTCATATTGTTTGATGATTCTTCGATTATTAAATTGTTTTGATTATAAAAATGAGCAAAAGAAATGGTTTTGCATTCAAGGGTTATTTTCGTAAAAAAAGTCAGTTGGAACCTTGTTCTTTTGGCCCATCAAACGATTTATGTCGGTTACCCCTGGCTTAGAGCTTACTGTTTTGTATACAGGGCCATGCTCTATCTTTAGACGTGCTGAATCTCAAATTCCTTCTCGTCCTCATTTCCAGTAACTACCTTAAACTGCTTACTGATAGTACCTATAGTGTCAGATGACATCATAACGTTTTTATCTCTGTTTAGATTCGCCTTGCTTTCTCAAAGCGTTTTTTAACCTTTCAAGCTAATTTGTTCGCTTTTCGGTACAACTCATTCAGGTCACTAGGCCTTACCACGAGTACCATGGTTAAGGCGATCCACTAGTACAGGAAAAAATCGAAATCGGAATTCACGCCCTTTTATGGGAGGAGTTTAAAAATACTTGAGAAAAAGCTTTTGGATAGGTTGGAAAAGATATTTGAGATTTTTTTTTACATGTTGATTTCGTAAAGGCCTGTAAAAAACATTAATTCCTTTTTTATGCATTGTTTATTGTAATAAAACGGAATTTTTAAATTGATTTCACGAAAATAAGCGGCGCGGAGCATAACACGTCTTCTCTCCGCTCCGTTCGGAGGAGTAATGACAGAAAATCGGGGCGGCTGCCAGTCGTTCTTCGGTGGACGGTATAAGGTTCACTTTGATATAACAAATTCGTCGACTGCCGTATTGTCGCCGTGATTTCAAAAATACCAACGCGAAAATGCATATTATATTTTATTTTGTGAGGTTCAGGCGTAAATATCATTTTTTTCGCGATAATTATATAAGAAACTGAATTTGCCACATTATGCAATAAAACCATATCCGAAAAAGTGTTTATAAGTAGGAGAGTTTTCAGTTAAAAATGTTTTTTTATAGACCTAACACTTTATTTTTTTCTAAGCTTATTAAAAGATTTATTAAAAAAAAGGACCAATATTTTTAAGGGCCAAGGTATGTTCTACATCCAGTATTTAATTGAAGCATCTATAATACTTCTAAGCGGTCAAATTTTCAAAACTAAAACATACGATTTTGTATGATTTTGCATTATTCAGTATGGTTTTTTTGCTTAATTAATTCCGTGGTTTTGTTTGCTTAATTTTTTGCTCGGCTCGTTGTTCAAAACCATGTGTCGATCACGGCCGACGAGCCAAGTCACCAGTTATCATAGCTTTTGTATCATAGGTGTTACCATAGACATACAAATAGCTAGACGAGAACTTACAGATGAGGGGTAAAAACCAACTATGGCGGGACGAAGAGAGGAAAGAGACTTGTGATTCGCCAGTAAATCAATCTAACAGTATATAGGCACCTCGCACTATAATATCACCATTTAGTTCTTGAAAGTAAAATCTGCTTTTGAATGACTAGACCTTTTTATATGGGAGCGCGAATTGCATGCCACGTTATGAACAGATGTGTCAAGTCCAAATTCGCAAAGTAAGGTTCTGAGTATTTTCATAGTCGAACATTTTGTTTCCGTAGACACTTTTACAAATGTTTCATGATTTACTTACCCCAGTAAACAGCGGCTTTGTGTATGTGTTCCATAGACATACAACGTCCGTGCGTAAAATGTACGATAAGAGATCGACACTGGTCCGGTCAAGAATGATGACGTCACATTTTTTGGATTAACGCGGGGCTCTCGCAAGCCCAGCCGGTTCCGAAAAATGGTTCCAATGGGAGGGGGAAATAACACGCCTTTTATCACGTAAGGGCATGTCCATGTATTTTGTACGTCCGCGGGTGTTACTAAAGACAATAATTCGTTGTAAAATTCTTCAGACATTCTCAGATAATTTTTGTAATCAAGTGGTTCTGCTGACAATTCTCGAATTAAATATGTATGCGATAACGCTTGCCTTTTCTCAATCCAACTTTTAACCCAAACTCTCGTTTTTTTTTCTTAATTTCGTGGTATGCTATAATACCAAGATAACACAAAGCTTCAGACTCCGAAGAAGACATGTTAACTACGATATGATCTAAACTGTTTTAAGTGGGTGATTGACGTATGAGCCTATGGAATGAGAAAAGTCAAGCGTTATCGCATACACATTGAATTAATTCTCATTTTTTTCCAAATGGTTTAGGTACCTACATAAAAGTAGTTAAATATCAGGTAGAACAAATCAAATCAAATCAAAAAATATTTATTGTACACATAAAAAATACAAAAGGTATTATTAGTTGACCCCATTTCTTCCAGCTAACCACATACATGTTCTATTATAATGTTCATACAAAGAATAATATTATAATTTTTATACAAATAAGAAAATACAGATACAAGAATACAAAAATAAATTGATAAGTTTTCTGTGAATCTTGTAGCGTATTTATGTGTCGAGTTTTTTTGTGGAAACTTGACTGTAGATTATCGCACTAGCATGCATAGTTCCATTATATATATGTCTGTGATTGTCAGAATTTTCAGATGTTTAAACAAAGGTCTACATGAATCCAGACGAGCAGAGTTTGTAATTTTTCGCATACATCTTTTTTGGATGATAAAAACATCTTTAGCGTTTTTAACTTTATATTTATTAAAATAAAATCTTAAATATCCAAACCATTTTTTGCCACTAGTGGTGTACCGCAAGGTAGTCATCTTGGCCCAATTGTATTTCTTGTTTTAAAAGACATAGTCAACTGCTTTAAAGAAGTCAATGTTTTGCTTTTCGCTGATGACATTAAATTATATAAAGAAATAACTTTCCTTAAGGAAATCACTGTGAAATTTTTCAATCCAATATAGACATGCTAAAAAATGCAAAACTTTGACCTTTTCCAGAAAAAAAACATTACCGTTTTTCGTCTACTCAATAAATGAAATAAATTTAGAAAGAGTAACAGAAATGCGGGATCTTGGCATAATAATGGACGAGAAACTAGACTTCACACGGTCCACATTCAACAAATTGGAAATAAGGGTATGAAAACATTAGGATTTTTATGAAGAACAATTAAAACCTTTGAACCGTTAGATCCATTATTAAAAATGTGACACCCGTCCTCTAGCGCTGTCGCCGATAACTGGCGACTTGGATCCGTCCGTGATCGACGAGCCGAGTAAAAATTTAAGCAAACATGACGAGCCGCGAGCCAGGCTCGTCAACTCACAAAACCGCGGTATTGCAATGATATACCGGCGAGCTTTACCGACGAGCCATAAGACCGCGGTTTTACTCGCTCGTCGCTCAGGGCCTTTAGAAAGAGAAAACACTAAGTTTTATATATTTAAATGAGGGGGGGGGGGGGGGGGTGGCAAGAGAAATTCATTTCACTCAAAAATTCTTCTCTCGACATAGCATATTCAAATATGACATAGGCTACGAAGGAAACTATTTTCCTCGGAACTATTTAGGTTACATATTTTTTTTCTAATTTTGATTTTAATGCCGTATATGAGAGGGTCGTTCTGAAAATTAGTTTCAGGTTTATAATCTTTACTAATACTTAAATGAAGTCGCTCCCGCTGTTTGTGCGCGTAGATCTTTTAAACTACGCAACTGATTTTCATTCGGTTTTCACCAATAGATAAAGTGATGCATGAGGAAGGTTTTTAAGCATATAATTTGTCAAGGTTTTGTGTAAATTGGTTGAAATATATAAATAAAGAGAGCGGGCTGGCAAGCGGGCGGTGTGGATTTGATTTAACAGATGGCGTTGGTTACAAAGATTGGGTAATGGCGTGGAGTTATGTTTCGTTAGCCACAGCAACGTGCGTCCAGGTCTGCTAGTAATTTATACACTAGCTGATGTCCCCGGCGTTACCCGGGCTTAACGAAGAGTTCGTGTATTCATTAAAAATAATTTATAGTAGGTATATTTGCAACACGGATGGCCACCATTCAGAATCGAAACGTTGCTTTCAATGGCTTTAGCTGTGTTTAGTGATCAGACGGCCGGCGTGGTCCAGCGGTAAGGCTCTTGACTCGCATTCCGAAGGTCGCGGGATCGTCCGGCGTGGCAAATAAATTTTATTTGATAAATTTTTGCTCTATTTTAAACGAGTCGTGTTTTATTAAAGATTTTCATGATTCTGCATAGATTTCATCGTTGTAAACGTCAGCGCGCTCTTCGAACATTTGTAATTTAATATCTCTCCGTTTTCTTCTTTTTGGGGCCGGGAACGGAGCCTCAAGCGCTGTTGTAATTTGAAACTCGGTGGAACGAAAAATAGCGACAATAAAAAGAGATAAACACATGCATCTATAGGATTTTTAGCCTGTGAGAGAATGAAATTCTATAATCGGTCTCCTCTTTGTGCTGTACTTCCTTGCCTTCCCAATCTTCTCTACTTTAGTTTTCTGAAGGTTTTACTTCTACGTGTGAATTGCACACTCTGATTTTTCAGTTTTCATTTTTTTTCTCTAAAAATGTGTGTCTTGGTGTTAAATTTCTTTTCTAAGATAATCAGGAATTTACAAATGGAAATGGGACATTTCTTCAAACCACACAGATATCTTCTGACCACAATTGCAAATATTTCGCATTCCTGGGGAATTTTTAAAATTATTGTTTAATTTAAGCTACGTAATGATTTTTCTTCTTTAATGACCAGTTTTAAAATGAACGTGACGACAGTGGCGGACTAAGCCCGTCAGAGGCCCGGGGCGGCAGAGCTGAATGATGCCCCCCCCCTCAGTTTAAAGCCTTTAGCCCAGCACTTTATCCGTACGGGATGGTGTTTGTATGGGACCTCCTAACTCCAAAGAGTAATTCCCTCCTTTTAAGACAGGTAATAAGCATATATTTAGGAACCAGGATACAAAAAAAAATCCTTTTTTATTTCGTTTTCTAAAAGACGCATTTGTTAGAAATTCTCTCACCAAATGTTGTAAGGAAATTGGTAAAATTGACGGAGATACAGCATCTTATATGAAACCGTTTTTAGTGTTGAATTATCCTTCAGCCAAACTTTGAATTCGTGTTTCTCAAAACTACGTTTTTCAACCTGATTGATAACAACATATTAGAAAAACTATACATCCGATTTGCATGCACCATGAAGAAAGTCTTAAACTGTTGGAAAATCCAGTCACTTATAGCCAGGGCCGTATTATCCATTAGACGTGTAGGCAACTGCCTAGGTGCCCCGCATTGGGTAGGGCCCCCTAGGGTAAAGGGGCCACGAGATGTGCATTGCCTAGGGGTCCCTACAAGTTTAACCCTGGCAGGGCCCTATTGTCCATAAGACAGTGTATGCCCCGCAGCGGGAAAGAGCCTCTAAGATAATAAAGGGGCCTTGAGACGTGCATTACCTAAGGGCCCAACATGTTTCAGCCGGCTCTTGCAGGGCCGTATTGTAGGCCACTGCCTCCAATAATTGTATAAAGCTAGCAGCCAATAATATGTCCGTTAAGAAAGTGAAGATGATGTTGGTAGTTAGTCGTTAGTAGTATGATACAGTTAAAAGTGACTGAATTTGATATAGACCTTAGCTCAGTTGGAAGAGCACTTGCCATGTAAGCAAAGGGTCTTGGGTTCGAGTCCCAGAGGTGCCAATATCTTTTTATGATTTTTCTGTTCCCAGATTTTGCGATCGAGTTTCGCTAATATTATCTCCATTTAATTAATTATTGTAATTTGTGTTTTTATTTATAAAGTTAAAAATAAACATAAATTAAAATCCCTCTTCTGCAATGACAATATAAGCTTAAAACTAAGGCAGAGAATGCTAAAATGTTATGTGTGGTCGGTCTTGCTGTATGGTTGTGAAACATGGACCTTGAAAAAAAATACCATGAACAGGGTAGAGGCTTTCGAAATGTGGCTTCACCGGAGAATGCTCAAGGTCCCATGGACCGACATGATCACCAACATAGAAATTCTCAGGCGGGCTAGAGCAGATAGGGAACTGCTTACATTAATTAAAATCAAGAAAATTTCATATCTGGGTCATATACTTCGAGGGGAGAAGTATCACTTGCTCCATTTAATATTGAAAGGCAAGATAGAGGGTCGCCGAGGGCCTGGTAGGAGACAAATGTCTTGGCTGCGAAACATACGAGGGTGGACCGGCATTAGAAGTGTGGAGGAGCTATTCCGGGCAGCGCAAGACAGAGAGACCTTTTCAATAGTGATCGCCAACGTCGGGGGGACCTGATAAGGCACATAAAGAAGAAGAAGAAGAAGATAAATTGTAATTTATGTGCTGCTAACGTAATAATTTTTTCCTGGAAACCATTTCTACATCCATCCGCTCTACATGTGCAAACCATATTTTATGATGGTATAATAGTTATATTTAGTTCAAGGATTAACCGCGAGGATGAGTGCTTGCTCCCATTACCTGAAGACGTGGAACAGCAGAGAATTATTCCTAATTCTTAGATCCTAACCGCAATCAAAACCGCACGATGGTATTTGCAATAAATTTTAAGTAATTACCATATCAAATTTTAGAGAAATACAATAATATTATACTGGATTGACAGTGATTCTTGGAACGTGCTCCATTTTTTTGTAATTCCCCTAGGAATCGGACTATTTTGTCAGACGATCAACATTTTCCAAGTATGGATTGAGTACGAATCTCATACAGGCATTTGCATATCTATATGAGGGAAGCGTTGCATGTATTAGGGTGAACGGCGATTTTGCGGGGTGGTTTGATATCACAAAAGGTGTTAAGCAAGGCTGCGCAATTTCACCGTGGCTATTCAATATATACATGGATAATTGTATGCAAGAACTGAAAGAGATGGGATTGGGGGCGAAATTGAGTAATCTTAAAGTATATTGCCTGTTGTATGCTGATGATGCAGTGCTGATACTGCTGATATCTAAGAGTATGGAAGATCTACAGATTCTCGTGTCTAGGATGAACGAAGTATGTATGAATAATCTCGTGGTCCCAGGGAGCAATACGGCAAAGTTTCAAAAGACATATACATATCTAGGACCGAAATTGTATAATAAAATCCCCCCAGAATTAAATATTAAAACATGTAAAATGGCATGAATCGGTACAATAATAACTAAATGGTTGATTGACTTAGGTAGGATTGAGTCTGAAAAATTATTAAATAATGTCACTTAAAACTTAAAATTATATAAGGTTAACTATTAATGGCACAATCAGTAAAAACTTAGTATAGTATATTTAAACTTAGTATATGTATATTTAATCTACAAAAACAAAAACAAAAAACATATTTTGTTTTTTTTTTACTTTTTACAGAATACATTTTTGGCATTTTTTACCAGCATTTGGTTCCTTAGAACAGGCAATCTGCCTAGCTAGGAACTAATAACGTACAAGACATAATAACACTTGTACACATTTTAAAATCTACAGTTATTTGAAATATTATTTTTATGTAATTTTGCTGTATAAATGTAACTAATGTAATAAAATAAATAAAAAAATAAATAATAAGTTAATGATGAATGAAAATAAATCTAAAGTCAAGGTATTTGAAAGAGAGAGCACGAAAACAGTGTGCAATATAGTTGTGCATGATGAATACTTGGAGCAACTGGATGAGTTTTTTTATTTGGGAAGTTTGTTTACGAGAGATAGGAAGGCTGATAGAGATATTGAAAGAAGGGTAAATGCAGGTAACTCCAAAATGGTGGACTGAATGCAGTTGGCGCTAAAAAAAACTGTAAAAAGAAGCGATGCTAGCAGTCCACAGTGAAGTACCTACCCTGATGTATGGCAGTGTGGCACGGAACTGGCAGAGAAAGGATGAAAGCAGACTGAATGCTGTTGAAATGAGATCCGTAAGGCGTATGTGTGGTAAACCTATGTGTTTAGTTCTGAAATAGTTTAAAAACTAAACCCATGTTCCCAAGTCCTTCACTGCTCATTTTTTCCTTTGTCTCGCTACTTTCCTTAAAGTCCTTACAAAAGGAAAGAAGAAGATGTTTTTTCTTCATACCTACATGGAACACCTCCACAATATTGTCACCAACATTTGAAAGCTACCTACTTGTGGAGTTGGAATTTCGCAGTGACATGCATCGGTCACACCTCGCTAATGAATCCTCGATAAAATCGCAAAAAATACTGTTTAAATACTAATCAATGAACTCAAAATGAACCGGATTGACCTTGCCTTTTGCCGTGAGTGTGGAACGCCGCCAGCATCCAGAATTTTTTTCCAGAAGCAGTGGATGAAACATCAAAAGGTGGGGACTCTAATGTATTGCCCTTTTCCCGTGAATTCAGTTTAAAACGCAATAAATTGTCTTGTTTTTTTTGTAGACTCGATTTACAGTCCATATCTTTGTCGTGTGAGAAATGTACTAACTAACTAACCATCACGACGTTTCCCCTCAGGGGTAGGCAAAGAGGACGCACCGCCAAAAAATTCGGTTTTGGCATACACTCTTTGTCTCATCCACATTCATTCAGAGATTCGCAAATAATGCAAGGCTGATGTAAGCGTTTTGAGTAAGAAAGGGAAGCTAATATGGTTTGGGCATGTAAAGCGAATGAACGAAGAAAGGAGTGTATATTCGAAGTCCCAACATTTAAAAACTTATTTATAAAAAATTCAATCGAACAAATTATAAAAGAAAAAGACAAATACTCATTCATAACCGAAAATCGTACTAGACTTAAACATGTATTTGTATGCCCCAAATTAAACACTTCATTTGCCCAACACCATTATACTCACCAAGGAAAATTCTTTTTTAATAACCTACCAATAGAAATCAGAAGCATAAGAAACAAAGTTCAATTGTTGAACTCCATCAAAAAGTATTTTAGAGAATGTCACACTAAAAATCACACTTATTTTTCTTCTTACTGAATACATCTATGTTTGTATCTTTTAGTTTACGGGTCTGATTGCCATGTGTCTGTATTAAGTTATTAAGTGCACCTATATATTGAAATACATGACTATAGTAAATAGTAATTGTACATATATATGAAATGTATTAACTGTATTAACTGCATTGTATTAACTGTACACGTGACTGTATTTGTACATACATGAAAAAATGTAAACTCTTCTTCCATCCACAAGCTAATGCTTTTAATGGAAGACCAGTAATATTATAATATGTAGCAATTTTAAGATAAATAAATAATAAAAAAAAATTTAAAAAATATATGAGATGTGAATGGTAGAAGAAGTCGGGAGTGTCCGAGGGATGTCAGATATGGGGACATGTCCAGAGTCAGAATAATAGAAAGGAGTGCACATAAGACGTTGTATGAATGAGGATGAGGCAAGGAGTGTGTGCCAAGACTAAGCTGTTTGGCGGTTTGTCCTCTCTGCCTACCCCTGCTGGGAAAAGGGGAAGGATGGTTAGTTAGTTAGTAAAAGTAAAATGCAATCCAAGAGAATGTTTTGTAACGCTACCCCATTTTCGAAACAGCAATATTATTTTTAATTATTACTGTAAGGAATGCGTATAATTGTACTCCACACCTATAAGTTTCGACAGTAATAATACGATGATCCGATCCGACGATTTGATGATGTGATATGACCATGACTGGATATACAAGCGATGACCTAGGCCTGAAGTCTGGTGACATCATGTCTGCTGTAATCAATGGTGTGTGAATCATATTTCTACCATAACCATGGATACAATAATGGGCACGTTCGACCCTGAATATTATGCAGTCACTAACCTGTTATCTATGGTTTTTATTTTATTATTTACTAGCTAAACTACCCGGCATTGCACGGGTTTCGTTCTGCTTTAAGGGGTAGGAAAAGTGTGTGGGGTGATTTTTGGAAATTTCACATAGAGAGGGACCTTTCTCAAGTTTTGAAGGTTAAGGGTGCAAAATTTCACTGATCTCAAAATAAAACTGAATATTTGTATAAAAAAAAGTAAATAAATAATATTTATTTGATATCCCCGGCGTTGTCCGGACTTAATGCAGTGTACGAAATCCGGTGTACGTACATTATAAATTTCTCCTTATTTTGAACTCCAAGTGTGCAAAATTCACCAAAAAGTTTATGGGGATAGTTTTCGGAAATTTCACTTAGATAGTGACTTTCCCATTGTTTTGAAGGTCAAAATTTCATCAAATTCCGAATAAAACTGTAGATTTGTATACAGCTCAAATCAACGCCGCCTGCCCGCCTACCACACCGCCCGCTACAGACATTGAACTTTATATTATTTGAGAAGAAGGTAAGGTAGTTTTTTTTACATTCTTATTTTTAAATACTTACATCTATTTGATTTTTGATTTTTTTAATAAATATAAATAATTACAATGTAAAATCAATAAATGATAAACCATATTATTATCGATAAATCCATTATCGATCGACCGTGCTAGATACACAGGACTCTCGTGCGGTTTTCGCATTACGGTAAAATACGTGGATTTTTAAACGACTTCGAAAAGGAGGAGTTGTTACCTTAGAACTTTCGATTGGGTGAACCGATATTGCTGATTCTTTTTTTATTAGAAAGCTGGTGCTTCCAGTGTGGTCCCATTTTATTTTGGTCCATTTCTGACAGTGGGATCCATGAGAAAACCATATATGTCTTAAATTTACAATAAGTATGTGCGCGACAAATGGACGAATAACTCAATTACGCCAACAGATTTCGATATTCTTTTTTTGAAGTAAAACTTCTTTACGGCACGCTCGTCACTAAAAATCAAAAAATAAACAAAATTTTTAACAAAACAATAAACCGACTTCAAAAAATGGACTAAAAAGAAAAAAAATAATTTCGTACGATTGTTATTTTTGGAGTCGGTGTCAGCCAAGGTAACTACATAATAGGTAGTTATAGGTGAGATGTGGAGATCTTGGCTCAATTATAACTAAGCAATTTCGGCCTCACTGGGTAGCTCACCTGTGCTGAGGCCATTTTATAAAACAAAATAAACTGTAAATTAAAATTTATAATTAAGGTAAAATTATAGGTAAAATGAATTATTTTATTACAAATAAAATTAAAATCGGTATATATTATGTGTTGTGTATTTGTGAGTGATGATTATATAGCATAAATAAAACACTATAATGAAACACAAAATAGGTACCCACCAATTTGTAATTCTTTTCTCACCAATGATAATATAATGTACTGTTTATTTCTGTTTATAAATAAATAAATAATATGTGTGTTTTATATTGGTTTGAGTGTTGGTTTTGAGTGTTAGTAGTTATTCTTATTTTGTTATGAAATTTTGATAATATCGAATTTTTTGTTCTTTAATCCATTTTGTAATTTTGAGTACGAATTTATTTTTGTTTTCTTCCATTTTATTTTCAAGGGAAAGACTGTTGAATGCTTTAATAGCATTATATTTATATAAATATTATATTAAATATTTATATAAATATTTACTTTATTATTCCATCGATGAAACCAAATTTTTAAGGCGGTACACAATCCTAATAATTTTTGTTCGCTCAAAACTCACTTTTTAATCATTTCCGGCGAATTCGTAACTATAATAACTTTTTATTCCAACAGAACACTGGGGATGTAAGTTCTTTGTATTTAAGATTAATAAAAACAATACCTTACCATTAATATATTTTACGTAGAATTATTTAAAAAAATTATAACCCGTTTATCTACTATAAAGTTATCGGTAAGCACCAGATTTTATTTTTCTAGACGATGAATTAATAACTTCGGGAGTGCGACATGGAGACACATTTTAAATTGTAACACGTTCTTCAGATTAATTAAAATGAACGCGGCGGAAAGGTTGAATCTCCAGGCCTGATAGAGTGAATTCGACCGTACGTTAATACGTCCAATACGCCGTGCCGCGGGTGTATATTTGTTTACACGCTTTATTCACTTACGTCGTTAAGATTCCCACATTATTTGTCTTCTTCTTCTTTTCTTTGATAGGGCGAATTCGACAGTAGGTTCGTCCAATACACGGGTCACGAGCCGCAATTTGTATACACGGCTTGTTTTCTTACGTCGGCGTCGTAAAGATTCTGAATTAATTTTAGGGTATATTGTCGTCTGAGCTTACGAAGAAGACCTAAGCCGATAATATAAGTATTCTCGCCACAAATATAGGTTATAGGCATAAAATTCGCTTGGCAAACGAAGTCTATAGGTTACAATTTCAAGCGCAAACGTATTTTTAATTTATTTTGTGAATAATTTTAATTTTTTAACTTTTTTTTAAAAACTTTAAACAAAAAAAAAGAGGTTTTGGACAGGTAGGGTCGGGTGGGGGAATTGGGCATTTACTGGGCCGATTGACCACTAATGACATGTGGAAGATTTTTTTTATTATTTGGTTCAGAAGAAAAAAAAAATAGAAAAATAAAAAACACCAAAAAATATCACCTGAGAGCAAAATTTTATTTCCATTTTATACTCCAAATAATGTCACGAATCAATCACTGGTAAAAGTAGGTCAAGTACGTCCCTTAACACCGCGTATATTTATAAATGCTGATCCAATTCCTAAACTCCGTGAACGAAAATAAAAACAAAAACAACTCGAACGTGTCGCATATTTTAATAAATAATTTCCCGTTTCCTAGAAAACCTTTTGTTGACTTTTGTAAAAACCTTGATGTTTCATTGTGAAAGTATGTTTACCAATACAAGGAGGCGCAAAAGTAATCACCCTATAGGAAGATGGCTGATTTTTGCAAATGGCGGCAAATGTCAGTGCTGCTTTGACAGTTTTAAAGTCAACAGATACAAAATACACGTCAACAAGACATGACATCGCTATACTCCTCAAGAACGCGGAAAAAACGGTTTTGGTGATTTTCACTGTCTGGCAAGATCTTCAAGCAGACTTTTTTTTGTGAGGTTTTTTGAAGTCACGAGTCTATGTCAAAAAGCCTCAGACTCTTGAAGTCCTCAAAGAAAATATCCGTCAAGTATGCGAAAACCTACCGTCGAAGTTCTGGTAAGAGTGACAGTGAATCATGTTTAATAGTAGACTAAACGGGTCGTTTTTACGACTAGTTCTTGAGTTCAACAGCTCGGCTGTGGAATGATTTACCGGCCTCTGTGTTTCCTCCCTCCTACAACATGGGTCTCTTCAAAACCCCTGTTCACTCCTTCCTTTCCTCAAATTCCGGGAGAAAATAATTAAAATAATCAAGTTAATTTGAAACCGGCGTCGCAGCGGGTTCCTCCAAATATTCACTGTTGTAAGATAGAAGGGAGTAACCCTTAGTTTTTACAAAAACACCTTTAGTATGTTATTTCAATCTCGTTGGTAAAACACAAATTCAGTTGGTAAATTCATATAATGAGGCTAAAGTGAGTGGAGAAGGGAAGCAGATGGGCACTACGAAGGCTTTGTCTATTCCAAGGCCGTAGCCAGAGAAAAATTTCGGGGGGGGTTTTGTTTGGTGGAACCACGGTGGAACAGTGTTTATATAAATACGCACTGGCGGACTAGGGGGGGGGGGGGGCAGAGGGGGCGGTCCGCCCCGGGCCCCTGGTCCTGGGGGGCCCCCAAACGCCTCCATGTTCCCTTGATCAAATCCTAAAAAGGCTTTAAGGCACCTTATAACATCTGGTGTTAGCATTATTAACAAATGTATCCAGAAAATTAAATAAAAAATTAGTCTTTTTTACAGTGTCCTGGTGCCTTAAAGCCTTGTTTAGGATTTGATCAAGGGAACATGGAGGCGTCCAGTGACCCCCCAGGACCAGAGGCCCATGGAAACTGAATAAAAAGCTTGTAAAATTACATCAACTCCTTAACTGTCAGAAGCTGCTTTACTGTCAGAAGCTTTTGAACACGTATTGTAATGCCCATTGTCTGGAAATAAGTACATCTAAGTGGTTCGTCTTGCGCTTCACCAGAAATAAAAACATACATATTTATCCACGAATACTCAATTAATTATCAACCATCAAGTCAGAAATCAAGGACCTTGGGAATATAATTGATAGTAAACTGAATTTCAATAAACATATCGACCTGTAAACATATCAAAGATCTTATTACTTTCAAAATACTTTACTTCTCATACGTTCGTAGTATCCTTGAATACGCATCTCAAGTGTGGAACCCAGGCTATGCAATACACAAAAATAGAATTGAAAGTGTTCAAAATAGATTATTTTTAAGGTACCCTAACTTCCGCTTTTTCGATCTCATGTTAGTAATGAAGACTCTGCAAAGTTCTTCAATATAAAAATATAGCAGATTTGGTAATGTTATTTAAAATTACAAATAACTTAATTGATAGTCCTGATCTTCTTCAACGCCTATCATTCCATTTTCCAAATCGCAACAGCAGGCAGTCGCTTACTTTTAACTTGTTGTGGGGCGAATGTGGCCGCATATGCTTGAAATATTGTCACCCGGATGACAATCGGCACTCAAATGAAATCTCCCTCTTTGCAAGGCCAACTCCAAACAGAACTCATTTATCTACAGATCCGCACACTCATTCAACTTAAATTATTACCACATTGACATTTTTAACTCGACTTTGCGTGACATAAAACGAAAACTCACTAAGCAACATAACTCAAATTAAAAAGTTCTGTATATTCCCGTCCTTTGCCTCTTAGCTTATTCTATTTTCCTCCTCCCCCTCCCCTTTTATATATTGTAACAAAAAAATTAATTAATTAAGAAAACACACTTATAACATCACACTCTATCATTCATTCACTATCATCAGTGGAAAGTTCATAATTGGCATAATTAATTATCTTACTATCGTATTATTGTTTAATCTCAGATGAGCTGTCAACTTTCCCTAAAATAAATAAAATAATAATAATTGAACTAAGGGGGGGGGGGGGGGTATCAATCTTACCACATATTTTTATAATACTAAATTAAATTTAGTCTTTTCTTTGCAACGAACAAATCAATTACCTCGTCGGTGTCAATGTCAATTCTGCGTTGTCTTTCGTGGCCTGTGGAATTTTTGTGGCGTTTCAGAGAAAAAAAAGTCCTTTCAAGGGTACACGAGGAAAAAGGCAGTGTCACCAAGATTTTTAAAAGTTTGTGAATGTTTGGAAATAAGGCCTGGTTGCATTCTCCGAGAGCTGCAATAGCACATGTTGGTCGATTTAGTTCAGATTATTTCAGCCATTTTATCCTCCACATTTCTAATTCAGCTTTTACAGAGTCCCATTCCAAATATTTTCATAGAGCTCAAAGTAGTATTCTTGATAATTAAGTTGGTTTTTGCAACACACAGACGGAATTAAAATGTTGAGAGATGATAATGTGGATCTATGATTTTGGAATCTAGAACGAAACTGATCAATCGAATCATCCAAAAGTGAAATCATGACAGTAACTCTAAAATAAGTTTCAGGATAATTTGTGTTGTAGTTTGCCCTATGCTTTTGGCGTAACGATATTTACGGAATTTTGATTTCCTCGTTTACGGTTCTGAGCAAATTCTCAGCGTTCTTGTAAAGTTCAGCACTTTGGAATCGGTATTTTGACGAACATCTTCAATAGTTTTTTTTATAATTAAATCGACGTGTAAAGCAGCTACTAAATAGCATAAGGGAGATTGGATTTTTTTGCATTCAGTCAGTGTGTACGGAAACAACGATTTAAAAAATATATTTTTTAAATATTTTTTCCCGTAAAATTTGTGATCAGCTGTATTCGGATAAAATTAAGTCTTTTTTTCCATAGATAATGCACCTTTCATTATCAAGTATACCACATACAATATATAGAAATCGAAAATTTTCTATGTTGACTCGAATACATATCCCTCACGGCAGTTTCAAGAAAAAAACACGCAGGATTCACGATTTTTTCTCATTTTTTTATAAATCCTACAAATAAGAGATAAACAGTTAAATACAGGTCAATTCATTGACCATATAGCACTATAATTAGTTTGTATGTTTCCTTGTTAGAATTCGAAGGTATGATGTTTTTAATGTTCGAAAAATTAAAAAATTAAATTCTGGGAAACCGCTAACAAACGAGGCAAATTTATTTATTTCGCGTGATCGATCGCTCCACTGGCCAAGCAACATATGATGCTTATAGAAAAATTACTTGAAATGACTGATCTCAGAAAAGAATAAGCCTTTGATGGTGTTTCAGAATCCATGTCACTGGATTCTGAAAACCCTTTAGTTTTCGAGTGTATCAACAATAACTTTATAGATTTTCTTGAATCTTATCGACCCATCATGATTTTCAACGGGTCTCGCACATTGCCGTAAGGGTTTTCCATTGTGTTTCAGGGAATTTTTTTCAATATTTTCTTCTAAGCACTTAACAGTTCGTTTTGCCTAGGACATGAAAAAAATTCCAATCGATGTTTTAGTACCAATAGAATTTCGAATAGGCTTAACCTGGCAAGAATGACATAGAGCCAAATTCAACAAATGTGAGCAGCAATAAACGTATAGGTACCTAATAGCTTCTGGATGTGACTTACAAATTACTGCCTGCACACCTTTAAAACTTCCTTTCATCGAAGAAGCTCCATCATATCCTTGTCCGATTAAATATTCGCAAACTACAACTATTCAAAAAATCATCGGCGCACCGTAAGTATAGTCAATTTCGGGGAGGGATCAAACCCCCTCGATCCCCCCCCTGGCTACGGCCTTGGTCTATTCAGATCTGGTTAAAGTAATTTTTATTATTTTTTTGTTAACGACTATTTAAAAAATGCAAAGTAAAATAGTTTATTTCACAGCATCCTCAAAGATGACATAGGCTCTGAGGGAAATTATTTTCCTCAGGGCCTCCTGTGTGGAGTTAATGTAAAAAAAAAGACTGACATATCATACTCATATTCAGATGGCTTGTAGCACTTCTGCGTACTGCAAGGAACTTTAGAGATTCTCATAATTTTATTAAATTCTTAGTAAGGAGTAGACTTGAAAGTAGGTCGGTAATTTGGAGTCCACACCAAGTAAAATATTCCCTCATGTTCGAGAGAGTTCAGAAGAAATTTCTGAGATTTCTGTGCATGAGGGTAATAGCCGTACTCCCTATCTATCTATCGTATTTCTTTTGGGTATGCTCGGAATAAACCATCTACGGGTCAGAAGGGATGTACATATTGCTACGCATTTCTTCGATTGATTCGTGGATGGTTTGAAAACTCAGCTATCATGGAGAGCATTCACTTCTATGTACCCGATGGGTATCTTCACCACCGACAGCATAGACTGTTCTATCTTCCAGCCTGCAGGACTAACTTGCCAATGGTGATGCCGGTGGGGAGAGTAATCTTGCTGTTGAACAGAATTAATTTGGATATCGACATATTTATCGTTAGTGAAGCTACCTTTAAAAGGCAAGCTTTATTAGTGCTTGCATAGTTTGTAGGCCTACGTGCTCAATGTAGTACAAATGTATTTTAAAAACGCATTAAAATGTAAAATTTTGTTATGTTTTTGAAATA
The DNA here is from genome assembly GCA_917563855.2 of Limnephilus lunatus. Taxonomy (NCBI): domain Eukaryota; kingdom Metazoa; phylum Arthropoda; class Insecta; order Trichoptera; family Limnephilidae; genus Limnephilus; species Limnephilus lunatus. Next base: position 109,510,585 of record OU830592.1, read on the forward strand.
ATAAAATTGAATTGAAATGGAAAATGCCATAAATCGGGTCCGTATGGTCATTAATGGAAAAAAAAATTAAGACATCAAATAAACACAATCCAAAAGCAGAACCAAAATTTTTCATCCATAAAACACAACTTTTGCGCCACCTTTGTACATATTAAGAATAAGGAAGAATAATTTAATTTGAAAAATTTGAAATACATTATTTTATTAAATTATCGTAATGCATATTGTTGATTTTTGTGTTTTATCAGAATTTCGTTTTTTTTTTAATGTATACACCGCACAACAGCTCCCGCCTGGAGCCACTGAAACCATGGCATCCCCAATTGGGGAAATATGGCATCCCCAAGATGTGACGCTGAAGGCAGGAGGAAAGAGAAGGAGATGGGGAAGAGGAAGATGGAGAAGTGCCTGACCATTCGCTAGGTTTGTCTAGGTCTTGGCGGCACATGCGCTTGCAAACCTGCTGAGTGGGCTTTTTTTACATTTCTAGCCGGACTCTATCGACCCATCGCCTTGTACCGCAGTGGGAAGGATGGATTCATACTTCCAACACTATTAGAGGTACGGGCACACACTATCTCCTAAGCTGACATAGCCCTTGGGGAAAGTATTTTCCTCATGGCCTCCTGTGTGGAGCTAATGGCTCCTGGGCAGAGACGATTCGGTATAAATACCATTTTTTTTCTTTTAGAATTTTCTGTCCAGAGATATCAATAAAGATCTGGAAAAATCGATTTTACAATGTAATCAGTGACAATGAATCACCACATATTTTCACAGTTTGCTCACAACAGATCAATAAGGAAAATTGCGGTTGAGAACGGGTAGATATAATTACACATGCCTCTATTTGTCACGTACGAGAACGGAGCACAATATGTATTCGAAATGACGAATTTCCTACTAATTGTAAATCAAACACGAAGACAGGCAGAAGACTTGAACAAATAATCGTTTGCGGAACATATTGTAAACAGATTCGAGTGAGTAATACTCGAGGATGATCGAATATCAATGTTTCTATGCAGGGCCGGCTCAAGGGGTTATAAGCAGATAAACTGCCTCGGTAAGATAAATCTGGTCCCGAGATTTTTCAACCGAAATATCCCCGACAAAATATTCTACGGACAAAACATACCCCAACAAAATATATACTTAAATCTAACCTAATCTAACCTAAGCTAACCTAACCTAACATAACCTAACCTAACTTAACATAACCTAACCTAACCTAACCTATTTTAATCTAACAAAAAAATGGGATAAATGCTTCGATCAATTAAGTCTAGATAAGTCCTACCTAACTAACTTGCCTGTGAATAATGACGCCATGATATTAATGTTAACAATACAACTCTTCATCGTATTCCACCGCCTCGCTCAAAAAGCCTAGAGAAGCCAGTTCCTAAAACACAAAGTTCGTTCTCAAATCCCATTATGTAGTTTTGACATTCATCAACCAATCAGATGCCTTGAATATCACGCGACACGTATTGTGGAGTTGAATTTATCACTCCTACTTGGTATAAACTAGCCGTACACGCTCGCTAAGTCGCTTGAAGAAATAACCCGAGGGCGTTCAGTGTGTGACAAGATGTGGTCTTTTAATTTTAAACAAGCCGTTATGTTTTGTTTTGAGCCTGTATGTCAATGGATTAGTGAACGAACCGGGCTACGTGGCATGACGTCAGAAATATTGCTCGACCAAAAGTAATTTCTTTAACATTATTACGTTTATTGAAACGCTGCCTAAAATACATCTGTAAGGTATATTTTTTTTGTTGTATTCAGATAGCTGACTATATTTTCAAAAATAAAGTCCGCGGTGTGTACCTTGTACAATATTCGGAAGTGGTATATTTTTGTGTTTTAAAAAAATTAACTCGGTCCGGACGGCTGACACACAAATTAGTTTCAGTGTAGATCTTGTAGACCGATAAAATATACAACACAAAGCACTATGCGATCTGAACGGTGCAAAACAATGCAGGCACTTTTTCATAAATTGGCCTTGAGCCTGCTTTTGCTGGCTTCTTGCGTCATTTTGAATTTCACAGGGCTTGTCTAGATATCATACGTCAATGGATAAATGTCTACTAAAACCTAACCTTACCTAACCTAACCTAAGCTAACCTAACCTAACCTAATCTAACAAAAAATGGGATAAATATCTACTAAAACCTAACCTAACCTAACCTAACATAACCTAATAAAAAAATGGTCCAAAAATAATACAGACATCCTGTAAATATAGATTATTTTAGGTGAGAATAGGTTTTAGTAGATATTTAGTTGTGTGATGTTTTGTCCGTAGGATATTTTGTCGAGGATGTTTAATAATCGATATAAATATTGATAAAAATAAACTTGCTCTATTTATATAATTTCAACTTATTCATTTGAAAATATAAAATAAGGTATTAAAGTGAAAAGTCATAGCGTTTGAAAGAGAGAGTACGAAAACAGTGTGCAATATAGTTGTGAATGATAAATATATGGAGCAGGTGGATGAGTTTGTGTATCTGAGAAGTATGTTTAAGACAGATGGGAAGGCTGAAAGTAGACTGCATGCTGTACAAATGAGATCCCTGAGGCGTATGAGTATGAGTAATGAGTAAGATTAAGAAAGCGACCCTCAGATGGTTTGGGGATTAACAGCTAATGAACGAAGAAAGGAGTGTAAGGAGAATATATGACCTAAATTTAAATGCATTTACCCTTCTTTCAATATCTCTATCAGCCTTCCCATCTCTCATAAACATACTTCCCAAATACAAACTCATTCAACAAAATACACACACTAGAAGACAGACGTAAAATAAACGACTTAACATTTTTATTCAAAATACTTAACTCTAAATTCGACTGCCCTGAGGTACGTGTTCCTGCCGATTGAGCTGGTCGCAGGTGGACCCTGACTCAGGTCTCGTCTCCGGACGTTGTAAGTTACCCTGGTGGTTCCATTGTTGCCATCCAAATGTGAAAGGGTTTACCCCCCGACACAGGCCTCACGTGGCCCCAATACGGGCGCCTCCAACGTGGGATATACGCCACTTCACATTGGCACACCAAGTGGGCTTTTTACGCTGTTTTTACCCTTCTCACACTGACGCTCCCACGTGAACATTTCGCAATATATGCACTTTTGTAAACTTATCAAATCGCTGTATTTTTGTGACTTGTGTGCATTTTTATATAATTTTATTTTTATCATTTCTCTATCTGTTTAAAAATCATCTGTCATAAATAAATTGTACTATTGTAAAAGCCCTCTGGGCGTTGAATAAATAAAAATCTGCTTTAAGTATTTATCATTCACAACCAACTACTATTGTTTAAAAACAAATTTCAGATGAGCAATTCTAAAACGCCGCCCCTCGCATCGCCCGCCCATGTGCACCACACACATTATGTGAAAGGCTGCAGCGACCCTGTTTCAAAACCTTCCATACTAGTCTTCTCACGATGTTTCATAATGTAAACACAATTGTAGAAATAATGTTTTTTTAAACTTTGGCCTATGATCAGATTAAGTAATATTATACAGGTGAAACGAACGTATGTCGCTGAATATGTTTTATGTTTTTCAGCTCAGCTTTCTTTTTAGATCACCTCAAGATCTACACTACGAAGTACGAATAACTCATGTAACCCTTTACATTGCAGAGTTATGTCTGATTCTTTCATTTTTTGACAGTTCCATGACAGTTGTTCCACGACAGTTTGCCCTCCGGCGTACTTATATACAACTATCTGACCCGGACAAGCATTGATGTTGCTAACGAAACACAACGCCATCTACTTGATGGTTACCTAACCTTTATAATCACCACCATTTGTTACTTTGCATACAAATCAAATCCACACGGACCGCTTACCAGCACGCTCGTCCACCACTTACAGACATTCTTCTTTATATATTATGCATTTCAACCAATTAACGCAAAACCTTGATAAATTATATACCTAAACCTTCCTCATGAATCATTCAATCTATTGGTGAAAACGCGTGAAAATCCGTTCAGCAGTTTTTGAGTTTATAGTGAACAGACAGACAGACGCGACGTAGGACTTTAATTTATAATATGTAGAGATACGCAGTCGGTTTAGGGAAAATACGGTATACCTACTTGCACGAAATATAACTAAGTGTCCCTGAAGGGAACATTTACATTTTTGGACTTGCATCCGTATGCTTCTCGGGTACAAGATTAATGTACGCCATTTTTTGTAAGCGTGCTTCATAATATCACATGTGATTTAGTATTGTCAATTATTGTTACCACATTCATGTGTATACCTTGGGATTTGGCATGCCTATGTTTGATTTCGCAATTCTCCGTTTATGATGTAATTTTTTAACTATGTCAACAGTACAAACTCCAAATAATAACTTTTCTATTGTATTATATCATAACAAAATCTTTGTTTAAAAAAATCTATGTTTTTAAGCCTACGTGAAATACTTGATACAATTGTCTGTTAGCCATATATGTGTCCTTACAGCCTACTCAAAAAAATGTACAATATAATTTTGTGATTGAAGACAATATTAGCTAATCTCCAACGAAATTTTGAAATCAGAAAACATACAGTCGCATCTACGAATTGATCCAGGACCTTGCCGGGGATCTGCTCTAAACACTGAGCTAATTCGATTTTACATACTCAACTGTATCATACATACTTCGACTAAGAACTACCAATATAACTTCATTTTATTAAGAAGAAAGACGGTCGTCGAGAAATTTTAATAATAGGTACTTTACCAAACTGTTTAAGTCTATGTTTTCAAATCTTGATGTGGGAGGCGGGTATGGATACCGCCGCCCTAGGATCAATTCATTGGATAACCAACACCTCTGCCACTGGTCACCCCAAGTGGTTTGCTGGTGACCTAGCAAGGTTGTCCGGCTTCATTTATTTATTTTTTATTTATTTTATTACATTAGTTACATTTATACAGCAAAATTACATAATAATAATATTTCAAATAACTGTAGATTTTAAAATGTGTACAAGTGTTATTATGTCTTGTACGTAATTAGTTCCTAGCTAGGCAGATTGCCTGTTCTAAGGAACCAAATGCCAAAAATGTATTCTGTAAAAAGAAAAAAAAAGAAAATGTTGTTTTTTTTGTAGATTAAATTAAAACTAAGTTTAAATATACTATACTAAGTTTTTACTGATTGTGCCATTAATAGTTAACCATGTATAATTTTAAGTTTTAAGCGACATTTTTTTTTTAAATTTATTTATTTCATCCAAAAAATATATGAATACATAATATAATATCATATTACAGTCGGTATTGGTTACATTTTAAGTACATTTTCCCTTTTTATTTTCTTCCTTTTCTTTTACACAGTAGTAATAATAACATAATTTTAATGACAATATAAGTTACTTACATAGTTAAAAACATAAAGTAATAAATGATGCGTTGGTAAGTTAATATCTGAAAGTTAATAACATTTTTATAAGAATAATGTTAAATTAATAATTTGTGCCATTAAAGCAGTATCAAAATAGGAAAAAAGATATGGAGGTAAGAACTGTTATATAGAAGTAACATAATATATATTTTAAGTTGTGCATAGTCTGCCTCACTAGGCGAACCTGTATTGAGGCAGAATTTTTAGTAAAATTGTTTCTAGTAATTTTGTTTATGGTATACTTATGAATGTATATTATTTGTTCTTATACAGCAGTACTTTATTTCTGTTTGCATTATTGCTTGCTGATACACAATACAAAAACAGCAAATTTATTACTACAATAACCGTCATTGACAAGGCGTTTGGGTGAGGGCACCAGTAAAGAATCGATCATTAGAACATGTCCAAATTTTAACATTTTTTTAAAATTCTTTCTGTGTTTGACATTATTTAATAATTTTTCAGACTACCTACCTAAGTCAATCAACCATTTAGTTATTATTGTTCAGATGCATGCCATTTTGCATATTTTAATATTTAATTCTAAGGGGATTTTATTATACAATTTCGGTCTCAGCTATGTATATGTCTTTTGAAACTTTGCCGTATTGCTCCCTGGGACCACGAGATCCTTTCTGGTGTGACATTTTATATAGTTTTGACGAACATCAAGTACATAAAATTTTTAGAGCTGATCGCTAGAAAACCTATAGGGTTTACGCAAAATTAACATACACTTTACTCATTGAAAGAGTCCATAAGAAATTTTTAAGGTTTTTATTCTCGAGGCTCTATGGACGTTACCCTTGGCTTTACCCATCGATTTAAATATTAGGCATGACCAATTACCACTCCCTAGAGACAGGTAGAGGTATTGCTTTGCTTAAATATTTTTTTCAACTAATAAACGGTCACTTATCTAATAATGAGATACTGGCCCAATTAAATTTTTTTGTACCAGGGTCTCACTCTCGAGGACTTCATCATAACCTCCTATATACATAGTAGAGCAAGCCGCACTAATTTATTTATGAACTCACTTGTGGGTAGAGCTACGTGTTTTTTGAATGCGGTGGATAAAAACATAGATTTATTTTTTGTGTCCTATAGCGCATTTGTAAGATTTTTGGCATTGCATATACACTGCATAAATGGTACAATTATAACGTCTTAGGCTATATTGCCTATAATTTGTTATAAATAAATGTACAAATTATATATAAATAAATAAATAAATAATGACTCTAATTACAGATACTTGAGTCGGGCCATGTCAAGAGTCAGAATAATAGAAGAGCATGTATGAGACGATGTATGAATGTGAACGAGGCAAGGAGTGTGTGCCAAAATCGAGTTGTTTGGCGGTCAGTCCTCTCTGCCTACCCCTGCGGGGAAACGGCGTGATGGCTAGTTAGTTAGTTATGGATTTCTGGATCTTCACTAGTGGATCTAAAATTGTTGTACCTGACGCTCCCCAACCAATACAACCATAGGTTAAGATGGGGTTGCATAATCCGAAATATATTTTTCTTAGGTCTTGTTGTTTGATTATGTTTCGTAATACAAAGAATACGTGAATCAATTTTCTTACCCTTATTGAAAGGTTTACGATGGGTTTATGGGGTGAGGTTTATTAGATCTTGGCGGTGGATGCGTTTGCCCACTCGCTGCATGGCGGGTTGGATTTGGAGAGACTGATTGAGGAAGATTTTTTTTACCTCTCCAGCAGGACTATCGATCTATCGCATTGTACCTCAGTGGAAGAGATGAATTTAAACATCCGCCAATCCTGGATACACCGACCCCCAGATTCCAAACCATCTCTCATACCTTTTTCCTTATGTACCAAAGGCTCCCCTTCCCTCTGTTCCTTAAAAAAACCTTTCATAAAGCATCTCCAAAGACTATATTACTAGTCAATTCGTATGTTGTTTCACGTCTAGATTATTGCAACGCAATATATATGCTAGTCTCCCGAAATATCAAATCAACAAATTACAATCTGTGTTCAACGCTGCGGCAAGACTCATCCCCGGCGTATCTAAATATTCCCATATTTCTGAGCATCTCAAAAATCTTCACTGGCTCAAGTGTCCTGAAAGAATCCAGTTTAAGCTCTGCTGGATGGTATTCAAATCCCTTAACAGAATAGCTCCGGCTTACTTATCGGAAATATGTATTACAGAAAATTCCAATTCGCGACAATCAACCCTCAGGTCAGCAGCAACATCAGCTATCGGAAGGTTGAAGGAACCAAAGCGCACACCAGATACTAAATTCGGTGAGCGTGCTTTCGGAGTGTCAGGACCTAAAGCCTGGAATGGACTGCCACACGAGTTAAGAATGATCACAGATTCAGCGGGATTTAGAGCTAAACTAAAAACTCATCTTTTCAGACAGCCGCAAGTTAAAAAATAAACCTTTCACCTTCAGATTCACGGCTCGCGACATAGTAAGTAACTAATTTTATAATAATAAATCAAATTCTTACAATTATCCAGTCTTTCAAATAAATATTAACTCAACTTTGGCATTAATCTTCTTATAAATATAAATGTAAAACCAACAGTGATGAGGGTAGCAAAGGTAAAGTCTTGCAATGTCCAGTGTTTTAAATATGATGCCCTCCACGTGCAAAGTCGTATCTTTCCCAAGCATAAACTTTTTAATAAAGTGTGTTTTTCGGAAGTGACCTGCAGGTAAGTATGTTTTTGTATCTATCTGTAAATAATAAAATTGAATAGAACCTAGGAATTCATGATGAATTGTAAAGCGCCCTTGAGGTGATTTTTCACAAAAACGGCGCTCTTCAAATTGTCCAATTATTATTATTATTACATAGGCCTCGAACGAAATTATTTTTCTCTGGGCCACCTGTGTGGAGCTAATGTAAAAAAATAATTATGTACATCAATGCATTGTGTATAGATTTTCCACATTTTGAACTTCCTTGCATTCATGACTTTTAATTGAACCAGATTCCTAAGTTTCAATAAACCAGAAATGACTCTATAATCATCAACATTGACCGTGAATCTAGCGTGCCCCAAGTTGGCATTCATTATTGAATCATTCGATCCGATCAGTAATCAAATCTATCGTGATTGTCATCAAATGGCAGTTTGATTGAAGTCATAAATACAAGCCATAAAGGTAGGACAGTGAGCTGTGTTAATATGTGAACAGAAATTATTGCTTGTGAAGAAAAGGAAAGAAAAAATAAAACGAGTGTGCTTTAGACCACACGACTGAAGTAAAACTTCACTAACTTATAAAAAAACATATGATATTGGGGTGACATATAACTTTGGGGTGACATATGACATTGGGGTGACATATGACCATAGGGTGACCTATGACCCTGGGGTGACCTACGACCATGGGGTGACCTACGACCTTGGGGTGACTTATGACCTTGGGGTGACCTACGACCGTGAGGTGACCTACAATCGTGGGGTGACCTACGTCCTCGGGGTGATCTACGACCTTGAATTAGTATGTACGCCTTACCTTAGTTGTGCAGTACGTACGCCTCGCCCGATCACCGTTCGCATCGATCACCGTTCGCATTGATTACCGTACGCATTACACTTTTTCGTAACGCATTCACCAGCTTACCCCTGAAGTCTTGTTATTAATTTTTTGTATTTCTTGGGCATTTACTATTTAATAATTTCTAGAGATTTTGTTCTAAAAAGTTTTACTTTCAATATAAATTTGTTACAATTTTAATTTATCTGCTACCGTTTTCGACACATCCGCGTCATCCATTAGCAAACTTAAAATCAACCTAAAATTTATACAAGTACATAAATTATTAGATTTTATTCGGTGGGGGTAGTGGATGTGGTGATTTTGGGGGAGGGGGAGTGCGGTGGGAGAAGTCAACATAACATGGAAACATTACCAATAAGGGTGATTTAAAGGGTTCTATTATTTTGTTAACTAAATTAACCTTTTTTTATTTTTTTTTATTTAGAAGATTTCTAAAGCGCACAAATTAAATTATGTAATCCTGTCTCCAATAAATGATTAGCAAATTTGGAATAGTTTTTATTTCTTAAATGTTCTCTGATTCTATTTCTAAAATGTCAAGTAGACATACTTACATACTTAGAATTAAAAAAAATTGCAATCCGATATGTTATTTAGTAATCGAGATAGACGTGATTTACGAAACCCTTACACTTTTTATGTTTAGGGGGGCACAGAGGGGGGAAGCAAGGAGGGTAGGGGCGGGGACTTTTGGCTAAGCACTTGTCTAAATAGTAGTAGTAGATGGGGAAAAAATTAGCTTTATACTATTTTTTCCTTCAACTGATGTTCTACGACACAGGTTGACTGGACTAACTGTGCGTCACAGTCATTGCATTCTGAAGTGTATTTCCCGTTTTTTTTATTTTTTTTTATTTTTATTTTAATTTAGATAACAAAATAATAGCCCCATTATCATGGGATGAGGTTTAGCTAGGTCTTGTTGACGGATACATTTGCCTAACCATTGCGTGGCGGGCTGGATCAGAGGAGACTGATTAAGGGAGGCCTTTTGACCTGTCCAACCCGACCCATTTCCTTACACCGCACCGCAGTAAAAGGAATAGATTCATATGTCCGTTACTCCTGGGCACACTGACCCAGAGATTCCTACCCACCCCTTATATATTTTCCTTCACATATCTTCTTCTCCTTCCTTTCTCTTAAAAAACCCTCCACAGCATCCCCAAAGATGACATAGGCCCCGAGGTAAATTGTTTTTCTCGAGGCCTCCTGTGTGCAGCTAATGTAAAAAAATGTAAATCACCCTTTTTGACAATGTTCCCATGTTACGTTGATTTCTTCCACCTTTCTCCCCCCCCCCCCTAAAATCAATCCTCTTATTTTAATGTTTTTTGTCTCTAGGTACTTATTGTCTATTCTCGTATGTTTATTTTTTTAAATATATAAAATCACATCAAGCATTAGACAAGCATGTAGATTATGTCGTAATGGTTGGCTCATGCCGCGAACACACATTGTAAACGAGCAAAATGCTTAGCTCAAGCAAAAAAATGCATGCCTAGTTCATGTTTTGACGCCGGCGTAGCACAGCCGTAAGGCGCTTGACTCGCACACCGAAGGTCACTGGATCGAATCCCGGCGTGGACAAATATTTTTTTTTATTAATTTGTGTTATTTCACAATTCATTCATTTAAAATAATACATACATAGTATATTTGCGGCACGTTCCAGAGTGGAAGATACTCTCTGGATCGCCCTGGTGTAAGACCACCATTAAGAATTGAAACGTTTCTTGAAATGGCATTAGCCGTGTTTGGTGATTAGATCTGAATAGCCAGGTACTTCCCCACCTTCCTCTCCCCTATCTCCTTTCCCTCCCTACTACCCTCAGCCTCACAAAATACAAAATACCCCACTTGGGGATGCCATAGTCTCACTGGCTTCAGACCGGAGCAGTTGGGACTCTTGTGCGGTATTCATATATAAAAAAAATGCCGCTTGATCTTATCCAAAACTCAATTTTTATGTTATTTTTTGTCCGATATTTTTTCCACTGTAGCAAACTTGTTGAAGCTCACTGTACATTAGGTTTTTATCCATTTAACTACAATGTACTGCACGTTATATTAAATTTGATGATGTCATATAATCGTGCGTCACTTTTGACGACATTGACTCCCCACCAAAGAATGTATCAATGGGTTTCTTAACGGGTCCGATACCTGATGGTGTGTATGCGAGAGGTCTTCATAGAATTTATTTCATAGAAGGTGCGTTTTGCATATTAATCAAGGATTAGTGTTGTACCGCTACTGCATTCTGTCGATTCTATGAACGCATTATTTTTTAGGGTTAGTTACTTTACCATAGATATTTCTTTTTTTTAATGCGAATACCACATAAGTATCCCAATAGATTCTATCTCTATAGAATCACAATATAGTGGACTAGACTAGACGATGCTGTGTGGAGGGTTCCAAACATTGCTTGTTTGTATCTTTTGATCTTTTCCGGGGAGATTTTTTCAATGTAGATGAGTGTTTCTGGCTAATAATTATTGCTTATAATAATTGTTACCTTTTGTGCTATGCATAAAAATCTTGTCTTAAACATTAGTTAATCAATTAAAAATAATAATTATTTCTTCAATCTTAGAAAAGTAACTTTGTGGCATTATTTATTATTTAATTTATAATATATAACTTTGTAAAAACCACTTTTTTATTAAACAATATCGACATGTTTCAATAACAATGTTATCTTCTTCAGGATATGTTAATATAAAGAAAAATAAATGAAAAACAAGTATAGACAAATTAGAATAAACTATAACATAGACAAAATATTAAAAAGTAGAGGTGATTAATTGCTTAAAAATCATAAAATAGTTATTCAGAATTAAATAAAAAAATTATTTAGAGAAAAATAAATTAAATATATTTTCTTATTAATACTTACAATAATTATTTATTTTTTGATTTAGACTAATTATTTTTTCTTAAAAGTTTTTTATTATCTAGATGCAAATTTGATTTTTCTATAAATAATTTTTATATTTAATTTTTTATAACTATTTTATGATTTTTAAGCAATTAATCACCTCTACTTTTAATATTTTGTCTATGTTATAGTTTATTCTAATTTGTTTATACTTGTTTTTCATTTATTTTTCTTTATATTAACATATCCTGAAGAAGATAACATTGTTATTGAAACATGTCGATATTGTTTAATAAAAAAGTGGTTTTTACAAAGTTATATATTATAAATTAAATAATAATTATTATTTATATCCTGATGCGTTCAGTAAAAAATTTAAATATCATAAATTTAGCTTTAAAGGTCAAATTAAAAATTAGCTTTAATTGACATACTAACATATTACGTAAACCAGAAGTAAAATTAAAATAAATTGACTAATTGACCTTCAAACATATTCAATGCAATTCAATTAAAATTAATGTCCCTTCAAAAAATGTCACCAAGTAAGTTGTCATCGTAAGTCAACAAAATTATTTAAATGAAATTTTTGAAATAATAATGAGACAATTTCTATTCAATTTGAATATGCAGCTCGTTTTTAGGACTTTGCGTCCGTCTCCTGATATTTTTTAACCCCTCAGGCCTCGACCATATTTTGTCAGAGGGTCAAAATACTTTCGATTTACTGGTTTTGAAAGTTGTTGAAATATGCTTGCAAGATTTAAAATATAAAATTTTGAATACAAACATAAAAAGGTTTTAAAAATGGCTCACCTTTACGTTTTTTTAAAGTTTTTTTTCTAATTGAAATTACTGATAACGAAAAAAAATATTAACACTCACATAATTGTATTATGCAAACGTATTAGGTATCGTTAACTCTCTTTTTTATCAATTTTTATAAGAAAAACTTTATTTTTATACTTTTTTGAAGGTTATTCCCATCAGTGAAATATATCATATTAGAATAAGTTAACAATAATAATCTAAACGAAAATATGAAAAAGAACAAGACACAGAAAAACAGAAAAAAGACAATGGTCGCAACTGGGACTCGAATCCAGAAGATGGCAATAGCGAAATCGTCCCGGTTAGATGGAGAGGTCTGGGTTCGAGTCCTAGTTGCGACCCTGGTCTTTTTTCTGTTTTTCTGTGTCTTGTTCTTTTTCATATTTTCGTTTAGATTATTATTGTTAACTTATTCTAATATGACACTTTTTTATCGTTTATTGTAAAAATAATAAATAAAAAAATCCCAATATAACTTTTTTTTCAATTTTCTGTAGGAAAGTTTTGTTTTTTAAGGGTGTGCATTTTAATTATTATATGGTGAACTTTTAGATTTGAATATAAAGCGTTGTGTTTTCTCTTTTCAACACCTTTTTTATCATATATCTGACTATAATATTTATTTTGGATAACCAACACTCTTGCCATACGTCACCCAAGTGGTTCGCTAAGTTTGGTAACTTAGCAGGGATACACGGGTTCATGGGGTGAGGTTTTTCTATATCTTGGCATTGCCCACCTACTGCATGTCGGGCCGGATCGGGAGAAATTGTTTGAGGGAGACCTCTCCAGTCGAATTCTCTCAATCCATCGCATCGCCTTGAACCGCAGATTCATACGTCTTATTTCCTAAACACATTGACCCCCAGATTCCTACCCACCCCTAATACCATTTTCCTTCCCAGAACTTCCTCTTCTTCCTTTCCCTAAAAAGATCCTCCACAGAGCATCCCCATAGATGATATAGGTCCTGGGGGGATTTTTTCCTGTAAAAAATAATATGTAAAAAAAATAAAAATAATCGTTATCGTCAACTCACTTTCTGTCGTTTATTATAAAAATTAGTAGTAAATTAATAAAAAAAATACTTGTGTTCTTCAAAAAGGTATACATTTTTATTATTCTGCGATTAACTTTTATATTTATTTATTGATTTATTTATTAATTTAAATATAAACATTGTATTTCCTCTTTCTAACACGGTTTAGATAATATTTCTAACTATGATAGTAAGGGAGGCACAACAATTTCTGAGACCTATATGAGTTGTTCCGAAAACCGAACAAATTAGTCTGATGGGTTAAGCACTTTGCGTCCGTCTCCTGGTATTTTTTAAGCTTATTTGGAAGTCATTCAAGTTCTAAGAAAAGTCTGCTTTAATTTAAATTCAACAGATGTCCTCTGGTCGACCTAAGAATTACCCATACAGTTAGAAGTAATGGCTTCCTTTGATTGTTCCTTAGCATTTCACCGATCATCCAAATGCTTTTACATTTAAAATTGTCAATGTATGATGATTTGACAAATCAATTACAATTTGGGAGGCGGGTATGGGTACCATCGCCCCGGGAACAATTGACAAAACCATAATTTTGCAAAAAATAAGTAAGAAAATAGTATCAGCCGGCGTACGGCGGGCGATTGGCTTTTATCCCTGGCGTACTAAAAGGGACGACTTCCTGGGACTCGAACCCAGGAACTTCGGCTTTCCGGGCCGCAACTATACCAACTGAGCTAATGTGTCCCTAGAATAGTGTATGGTAGAGTTGCGGTGGTTATGGGGTTAATTTTGCCTGAAGTCTTGGGTTCGAGTCCCAGATGTGACCATATATTTTTCTGATATTTCTGTTTCCAGATTTTCGATTGAGTCTCGCTTATATTGCTTTCATTTAATAAAATATTACAATTTGAGGTTTTATTCATTAAGTTAAAAAATAAAAAAAAGAATTGAGTTTATTCGGCTCAGCTCATGTAACCCATAGTTCTAGATGCGACGGGGATTCCCCTGGCAGAGACATTACCTACACTATGCACGCGTTCAAAATCGACTTGGGATACGTTCGTATCAACTCAGGATGTGTTAAAAAACGAGTAAGGAAGCTGCAAAACACCGCCGTTTATACTACGTATCTCATTCTCTCGCAGACTAAATCCTATAGATGTATGTGTTTGTCTCTTTTTAGTGTCGCTATTTTTCATTTCATCGAGTTTCAAATCACAACGGTGCTAAAGAAATTATCACTTCAATAAGAATACTTACATTTTTGGTTTGTGACTTTCTCCAATGAATGAGTGCTGCATATTTATTATGTCCCACAGTACCTACCTATGTCATATTTGGAGATGCTGTGTGAATGGGTTCCATGCCAACTCAGAATGAAACCACCTCAGAAAGGTCATTAAAAGCTATGAAAAAATAATTTTAAAATAGCCGTTAACCCTAACCTAACTTAACCTATTTAACCAATTTTTGAAGTAAAACTTCTTTACGCACGCTCGACACTCGTAGGTCACCCCAAGGTTTAGGTCACCCTAAGGTCGTAGGTCACCCCAAAGTCGTAGGTCACCCCAAAGTCGTAGGTCACCCCAGATCATATTTCACTCCAATATCATATGTCACCCCTAGGTCATAGGTCAACCCGCTCGCTACGTTTGGTAACTTAGCAGGGATACCTGGGTTCATTGGGCGAGGTTTTTCTTGTAGTTTTTCTTCAGTCGTGTGGTCTAAAGTCTAAAGCACACTCGTTTTTTTAAAATATTTTTTATCATTTCTCTTAAGGCTCCGCAACCGGGCTCGAAAAGAAGAAGATGGAGAGATACGAAATTACGAATGTTAGAGGAGACCGCTAACATTTACAGCGCCAAAATCGATGCGAAAATTGCGAAAATGTTTAATAAAACACGACTCGTTTAAAATAGAGCAAAAATCTCTTGGGGAGCATCTTAAGTATCATTTAAAGAAACATTGTGAATTTTTTCACAAATATGATTTATAAGATGTTGTTGACATATTTAACACATCATTCACTAAATATAAACAAGTCATAGTAAAATTTATATCAGAAAGAAGAACCACAAATTTAATAATTCCAACTGCATAGCTCTGCTTCGATTTATTTCACATGTATTGCACTTTTCCCAGTCTACAGTTTTTCCATCTTGCATGGTGGAGTATTTTGTTTTTATTTCAATTTGTTTTTTTACTCTATTTTTGTTTTAGATTTGGTTATGATTTTGATTTTGATATTGATTCTGATTTTTATTTTGATTTTGATTTTGATTCTGATTTTGATTTTGATTTTGATTTTGATTTTGATTTTGATTTCGATTTCGATTTTGATTTTGATTTTGATTTTGTTTTGTTAATGATTTTGTTTTTTATTTTGTTATGCACATTTAGATTTAGATGTTCTTTGTTTTAAAAATAATGTATGTAAAAGCCCAGCCGGGCGTGAAATTCCAAATAAATAAATAAATAAGATAAAAGAAACAGACTTTTTTTTAATAATTTTCGGAGCATAGTTTCGGCGTGGGTATCATCCAGACATTATCTTAAAAAATAACATATATTTTTTTAAGAGCTTAAAAACTTCAATTGTTTAAGGGAGATATGTAAGAAATCGGTAGAAATTCGAGGTTAATGACTTTTCTGAGGTGGTTCTGAGTTGGTGTCATTCTGAGTTGGCCAGTCACCGTGTGAAAGGTATAATGTGAAATGTTGACTCAACCGAAGTAAAATATATTTATATCATATTCTAGTTTGACGCACCAAGATCAATAGTGCATTATCGATGACCTAGAATTCTCTACTTCGCTAGGATCACCTTCATCATTATTTATCTGTTGGTTTGCCTTGGTCAACCATGTATGGACTTGTCAGGAAGGTAGGAAAATATGATATCTCTTATTAATCATTCATAGAAATTATATGTGTAGGTACTACCTTTGAATCAAGGTACTACCTTTGAATCACTTCTGAATTCACCTATATCGATCACCAGTACCTTCAATGACTAGACCAATTTTCATGATCTTTGATTTTTTTAATTTGTCTCCGCCCCGAATAGCAGAATAGCTATTAAAACATCGGAAAAATTCACGAAAAAAATTATGAAGAAAAAAATTTTCTCATACATTTTGCACGGAACGAATTCTCATCTTTTGAAAGAGCTGCAGAAATATTGTTAAAAGTATAATATTGAGTAGTGAGTGAATTCCAAAAATTCAAAATGTCAAATGTCAATGCGCTGATTGTTTTGCTTTTGTTCTTAAACATATAATGCTGCCCCTCTTTCTTAAACACTTAATATCAACAGTCAAAAATGAGACGAACGGTGAACGTAGATATGTCTTCACCTCTCCAAAGAAAAAATACAATAATTATAATAAATTTTTCTCGCACGTAAATGGAAAAGTAAGAAAATCACGAAAAAATATAAATAACACCATCTCTGATACTGACAAAAACTAAACACAGACAGTTGCGCATCGATAATTGCTTCATTGTGTAATTTTTTACTTAATAAAAAAACTGAATTTAATTCAGCTAATAAGTTAACACAACAGTTATTGATTATGAGACGGTACTAAATCCCGGGTCAGCTAGTTATTAATAAAAATATAAGCTCTGAAATTTTCGTGGTTTGTCTAGATCAGTGGTTCCCAAACTCTCTTGGCCCACGGCACCTTTCCCCAAACTGTTATGAGTCACGGACCCCGGGGCGGATAATTGGCATATGAGGTAGGATGGACCCCGTTCCACCAAAAAAATCCAATTTCGCTCCTCAGTTATATAAATTTGCCGTTCCACCCTATCCCATTACGCCCCTCCCCTGACGAAACTTCCATATGACCACTTTGGGAACCACTGGCCTACACTAATAGATAAAGCCAAGCCACTTTTTTTGTTCTTTACTATTTATATTCATTTACCTTTACTATCTATAAAAATTCGTGGACCCCCATTTATTTTATCACGCCAACGTAGACCCCTGGGGTCCACCTCCTTCGACTTGACGACCTCCGTAGTCCAGTGGCTAAGAGTCTTGACTCACAATCCGGAGGTCGCGGGTTCGAACCCGGCGTGCGCAAATAAATTTTATTGGATTAATTTGTGTTATTTCACAATTAATTCATTTAAAATAATATATAGTATATTTGCGGCACGTTCCAGAGTGGAAGATACTATCAGTATCGCCCTGGTGTAAGACCACCATTCAGAATTGAAACGTTGCTTGAAAATGGCTTTAGCCGTGTTTGGTGACCAGATCTGAATAGCCAAGGTACTTCCCAACCCTCCTCTTCCCCACCTCCTTCCCCTCCCCACTACCTTTCAGCCTCACAACATACCCCAATTGGGGATGCCATAGTCTCACTGGCTCCAGACGGGAGCAGTTGAGATTCTTGTGCGGTATTAACTGTAAAAAAAAAAAAAAAAACCTAAACAACTTTGGGAATCGCTGGTCCAGATCTTCGTGGCGTTTGCACTTCTACTGCGTGGAGGGTCGGATCGAGAGAGACTGGTTGAGAGAGGCTGAAATCTCCAGTCGGACTCTCTCGATCGCTTTTTACTGCAGTGGGAGGGATGGATTCATTCATGGACACATTGTCACCCAGATTCCTGCATACCCCTCATTTCTTTTTCCTTTACAGAACTTCCTCTCCTTCCTTTCTACAAAGCATCTCCAAAGATGAAATAGGCCCTAGAAATAATTTTCCTCTGGGCCCCGTGTGTGTAGCTAATGTAGAAAATTTGCGAATACTCGAAATTCGTATGATTTATTTTATTATCATTAAATTTTTGAGAAAATATTTCAATTTTTCGTATTTTCCTCGAGATATTTATTTATCCACGCCTTAAAGGCTTTTACAAAATCAAGTTATTATAGATACATAAGTTATGCAGGAGTACAATTATAGTAATAAATAAAAGAGTATTATATAACATAATAAACTGAACAATAAGGATATAAGCAGACTTAAAAAGATATATCAACAAAAACCATATTAGAAGAATAATAATAAAATTTACATAAGAATTTTAGAAATTTATGTTATAAATTTAGGTAAAAAATAAAAGAAAATATCAACCGAACTGAATTCATTTCCAAGCATATAAAGTCTTTGGATTGGGGAATTAATGAAATAGTTTGTTTTAGACGGATAAACGAAGAACATCTCAGGAAGTCTCACGATTTGGTACTCGGAAAGTTATTAGTTTTGTTAAGTCAGGTGCGTCAAGTGATCCATTAACTAATTTGAATAATAGAACCAAACTGGTAGTTAAGGCTCCGCATCCGAGCTCAAAAAGAGAGAGATGAAATTACGAATGTTAGAGGCGCGCTAATATTTGAAACGATAAAAGTGATAACTTCAAATGTTTAAGGGAGATATGTAAGAAATCGGTAGAAATTCGGGTTGCGGAGGCTTGGCGATATCGTACGTTAAAAATATTTTTTCTTGTCTATGTTTTTGACAAGCATCCCCAGTTGGGGTATTTTGTGATGCTGGAGGTAGTGGGAAGGGGAAGGAGACAGGGAAGAGGAAGGTGGGAAAGTTCCTGGCTGTTCAAATTTGGTCACCAAACACGGCTACAGCCATTTCAAGCAACGTTTCAGTTCTGTTTGGTGGTCTTTCACCAGGATACTGAAAGTGTCTTCCACTCTGGAACGTGTCGCAAATATATTACAAAAAAAAGAATTAATTGTGAAATAACACAAATTAATCAAAATAAATTTTATTTGTGCACACCGGTATTCGATCCTGCTACCTTCGGATTACGAGTCAACAGCCTTACCCTTCGACCATGGAGTAGCTACGTCAAAAAACATAACAAAATATCAAATATAACATCTAGGAGCAGTTATCTAAATGAGGAGCAACTATAATTTTAAAAATGAGCTCTGTGGTGTTTACGTTTAGTTGGTTTCTTAGTCTTCTGAATGTACATATACCAAAGTTTATTTGTGTTAATGTTTTTTAACTTTTAAAGTTCACTTGAGGTAAAAGATTTAATTTAATTTTCTATCAACTTCTTCCAAGTATTGTAATTACTATCGTCTATTAACCACATTAAAAACCCGTTAATGGTGTCAACTTAACTAGAATTTGTGTCAGACTTTCTGGCGATGGAATCATAACCTATTAATAATATCATCAGCGCTGGGATCTGGGATGTCCACTGCCCCAGCTGCTGTGATTCATGCGTATTGTAATCTACATCTGCGGCAAAGGTGGAATCTCTGACCGAGACCACGACGGGAAGTCGCACCTATTGGAGAAGAGGCAGGTCCGGACTTAGAGACCCAGGGATCTTAGGCACAAATGAATCACTTAGCATTGCCCCCCCACCCCTTTTTTTAAATTTCACCAAAAAAAAATTATTAAAATTTTTTTATTGTAATATAAAATATGAGTTACATATATATTTTACAAAATATTATAATTTAGGTCGTTTTTGGTCATGTATACCTTATCAGAAAAGAGGAACTCTTGTGCCTGATAAGGGAGCCACGATTCTTACTTAGGTTGTAAGTTATAAAATGTTTTGTATAAAATATTTACTTTTTACTGTAAGTTTTTTTGAAAAATTGTTTAATTTTATTTATTTGTTCTGATTGGTTGATGATACAGCGTAATTCAGAAGGGAGAATATAATCTGCTCTTTTTGGGTTCAAAATAATATAATCGGGGTGTAAAGTACCTACCCATAGGGGCGCCAACTGTGATTCAGACCACTACATGGTGGTAGCCACCTATAGGAGCCGAATTGCAAACAACAGGACACGGAAACCACCAACTATTCCAAAAATCAATACGGAGGCTCTAAAAACACCAGAAGGCAAAGAGCACTACCACAACGCCCTTGAAAATAGCTTACCAGGTCAGATCACTGAGCAGAACTCCCAGGAATCACTCGAAAAAGACTGGAATGATATAAAAGAAGCAATTGTAAGAGCAGTGGAATCAAGTGTCGGAAACATGCCCAAACAGCCCAGGAACCCTTGGTTTGATGAAGAGTGTGAAAGAAAGATAGCTGAAAAGAATACACTCAGAAAGAAGTACTTGGAAAGGTCAACAAGAAACAAAAGACAGGCGTACGAACAAGCGAGAAAAGAAACGAATAAGCTGATAAGGGGAAAGAAAAGAAAATTCTTGAATGATATACTGCTTAAAATGGAACAGGACTTTGTTGATAATAATACTAGAGAGGCATATATGGGAGTAAACTTCTTCAAGAAGGGTTTCAAACCGAATACAACACTATGTAAAGACGTTGATGGTTCAATTATATCTGATAAGGAACGAATTAAAACAGTATGGAAAAACTACTTCTATAAACTTTTTAACCCTAATAGCGACCTGAGAAGCCACCCTACTAACATCCCCACTGAATCAAGTAATGAAGAATCAGCGAACCCACCAACAATGTCAGAAATAAATGCTGCACTAAAGAGACATAAAAACAACAAATCACCTGGGAAAGACAACCTGCCGGCAGAGTTGTTCAAATATGGAAATGAGCACCTGAAAAATCTGCTACTTAGTTTAATAACAAAAATATGGAAATTGGAAAAAATCCCAGAGGAATGGCAAATAAGCATAATATGCCCAATTCACAAAAAAGGTGACAAATTAAAATGCGAAAATCATAGAGGCATTTCACTTCTATGCACAGCATATAAAATCTACACCATGATACTGAAACAAAGAATTGATAAGTATGCAGAAAACCTGCTGGGAGAGTATCAAGCAGGCTTCCGCACAGGTAGATCCACAACAGACCAATTGTTCACCGTCAGACAGATCTTGGCAAAGTGCTGGGAGTTTGATATAGATGTACATCAACTATTCATAGATTTCAAGCAAGCATATGATAGCATAGATCGGGAGTGTCTATATGACATACTACTTCAATTCCAGATCCCACCTAAATTGGTTAGGCTCATCAAGGCCACAATGTCAGACTCAAGATGTCAGGTCAAAATAGACGGAGAACTGTCGGAAGAATTCACGGTATCGCAGGGACTAAAACAGGGGGATGGTCTGGCTCCCACTCTCTTCAACATTGTGCTCGAATATGTAATAAGAAAAACGCTAATAGACACTGGCTCCAATATTTGTTTTAAGAGCAGTGAAGTTGTCGGATATGCGGATGACATCAACATTATCGGAAGATCAATCTCAGCCATTAAGGAGGTCTTCGACCCTTTAGAAACAGCGGCACGAGAAGTAGGACTGCGGGTTAATGTTGATAAAACGAAAATGATGGTACAGAGCAGGAACCCTTCACACAGAAGAAGAAGTAGTGCACAATTTAAAGACAACTACTCATACGAAGTGGTCGATCAATTCACCTACCTGGGCTCCAGTCTAACAGAGAACAATGAGGACCCAGCAGAAATCAGAAGGAGAATCACAGCAGCCAACAAAACATACTTTTCTTTGCTGCCAGTGTTTAAGTCACGTAGTGTCCACAGAAAAACCAAAATAACCATATATAAGACCATTGTGAGAACGGTATTGGCATATGGATGTGAGGCGCTGACACTGACGGCAAAGATGGCTGAAATGCTGGATACTTTTGAAAGAAAAGTGCTGAGAAGAATATGTGGACCCGTGAAAGAGGGCGAACAGTGGCGCATCCGGCACAATACATAATTGTATGACATATATAAGGCCCCTAGCATCTCAGCACATATGAGACTCCTTAGGCTGAGATGGGCTGGGCATGTACAGAGAATGCCGGATACACGCGTCCCAAAAAGAATTTTGACTGGACACCCAGGTGGAAAGAGAAAAGTGGGAAGACCCAGACTGAGGTGGGAAGACGAGGTAAGAGGGGATGCAGCACAGCTTCTCCAGGTACCAAACTGGAAGTCAGCCGCTGAGGACAGGAGGAGTTGGAGGCGACTGTTGCAGGAGGCCAAGGCTCGATATGGGCTGTAGCGCCATCGAAGTAAAGTACCTACTTTTTTTACATTAGCTCCGCACAGGAGGCCCTGAGGAAAATAATTTCCCTCAGGGCCTGTGTCATCTTAGGGGATGCTGTGTGGAGGGTTTTTTAAAGAAAGAAAGAAGTGGAAGTTCTTGGTAAGAAGGAAATAGGTATGAGGGGTGGGTAGGAATCTGGGGGGTCAGTGTATCCACGGACTTATGAAACCATCCCTTAAACTGCGTGCAAGGCGATGAGTCCAGGGATTCTGATTGGAGAGGTCAAAAGATCTCCTCAATCAAACTCTCTCGACCTGGCCCGCCACGCAGCAAGTGGACAGATACATCGGTCGCCAAGGCGATGAGTCCAGGGATTCTGATTGGAGAGGTCAAAAGATCTCCTCAATCAAACTCTCTCGACCTGGCCCGCCACGCAGCAAGTGGACAGATACATCGGCCGCCAAGGCGATGAGTCCAGGGATTCTGATTGGAGAGGTCAAAAGATCTCCTCAATCAAACTCTCTCGACCTGGCCCGCCACGCAGCAAGTGGACAGATACATCGGCCGCCAAGGCGATGAGTCCAGGGATTCTGATTGGAGAGGTCAAAAGATCTCCTCAATCAAACTCTCTCGACCTGGCCCGCCACGCAGCAAGTGGACAGATACATCGGCCGCCAAGGCGATGAGTCCAGGGATTCTGATTGGAGAGGTCAAAAGATCTCCTCAATCAAACTCTCTCGACCTGGCC
Source organism: Limnephilus lunatus (assembly GCA_917563855.2). Taxonomy (NCBI): domain Eukaryota; kingdom Metazoa; phylum Arthropoda; class Insecta; order Trichoptera; family Limnephilidae; genus Limnephilus; species Limnephilus lunatus. Next base: position 109,533,974 of record OU830592.1, read on the forward strand.
CGCCACGCAGCAAGTGGACAGATACATCGGCCGCCAAGGCGATGAGTCCAGGGATTCTGATTGGAGAGGTCAAAAGATCTCCTCAATCAAACTCTCTCGACCTGGCCCGCCACGCAGCAAGTGGACAGATACATCGGCCGCCAAGGCGATGAGTCCAGGGATTCTGATTGGAGTGGTCAAAAGATCTCCTCAATCAAACTCTCTCGACCTGGCCCGCCACGCAGCAAGTGGACAGATACATCGGCCGCCAAGGCGATGAGTCCAGGGATTCTGATTGGAGAGGTCAAAAGATCTCCTCAATCAAACTCTCTCGACCTGGCCCGCCACGCAGCAAGTGGACAGATACATCGGCCGCCAAGGCGATGAGTCCAGGGATTCTGATTGGAGAGGTCAAAAGATCTCCTCAATCAAACTCTCTCGACCTGGCCCGCCACGCAGCAAGTGGACAGATACATCGGCCGCCAAGGCGATGAGTCCAGGGATTCTGATTGGAGAGGTCAAAAGATCTCCTCAATCAAACTCTCTCGACCTGGCCCGCCACGCAGCAAGTGGACAGATACATCGGCCGCCAAGGCCATGAGTCCAGGGATTCTGATTGGAGAGGTCAAAAGATCCCCTCAATCAAACTCTCTCGACCTGGCCCGCCACGCAGCAAGTGGACAGATACATCGGCCGCCAAGGCGATGAGTCCAGGGATTCTGATTGGAGAGGTCAAAAGATCTCCTCAATCAAACTCTCTCGACCTGGCCCGCCACGCAGCAAGTGGACAGATACATCGGCCGCCAAGGCGATGAGTCCAGGGATTCTGATTGGAGAGGTCAAAAGATCTCCTCAATCAAACTCTCTCGACCTGGCCCGCCACGCAGCAAGTGGACAGATACATCGGCCGCCAAGGCGATGAGTCCAGGGATTCTGATTGGAGAGGTCAAAAGATCTCCTCAATCAAACTCTCTCGACCTGGCCCGCCACGCAGCAAGTGGACAGATACATCGGCCGCCAAGGCGATGAGTCCAGGGATTCTGATTGGAGAGGTCAAAAGATCTCCTCAATCAAACTCTCTCGACCTGGCCCGCCACGCAGCAAGTGGACAGATACATCGGCCGCCAAGGCGATGAGTCCAGGGATTCTGATTGGAGAGGTCAAAAGATCTCCTCAATCAAACTCTCTCGACCTGGCCCGCCACGCAGCAAGTGGACAGATACATCGGCCGCCAAGGCGATGAGTCCAGGGATTCTGATTGGAGAGGTCAAAAGATCTCCTCAATCAAACTCTCTCGACCTGGCCCGCCACGCAGCAAGTGGACAGATACATCGGCCGCCAAGGCGATGAGTCCAGGGATTCTGATTGGAGAGGTCAAAAGATTTCCTCAATCAAACTCTCTCGACCTGGCCCGCCACGCAGCAAGTGGACAGATACATCGGCCGCCAAGGCGATGAGTCCAGGGATTCTGATTGGAGAGGTCAAAAGATCTCCTCAATCAAACTCTCTCGACCTGGCCCGCCACGCAGCAAGTGGACAGATACATCGGCCGCCAAGGCGATGAGTCCAGGGATTCTGATTGGAGAAGTCAAAAGATCTCCTCAATCAAACTCTCTCGACCTGGCCCGCCACGCAGCAAGTGGACAGATACATCGGCCGCCAAGGCGATGAGTCCAGGGATTCTGATTGGAGAGGTCAAAAGATCTCCTCAATCAAACTCTCTCGACCTGGCCCGCCACGCAGCAAGTGGACAGATACATCGGCCGCCAAGGCGATGAGTCCAGGGATTCTGATTGGAGAGGTCAAAAGATCTCCTCAATCAAACTCTCTCGACCTGGCCCGCCACGCAGCAAGTGGACAGATACATCGGCCGCCAAGGCGATGAGTCCAGGGATTCTGATTGGAGAGGTCAAAAGATCTCCTCAATCAAACTCTCTCGACCTGGCCCGCCACGCAGCAAGTGGACAGATACATCGGCCGCCAAGGCGATGAGTCCAGGGATTCTGATTGGAGAGGTCAAAAGATCTCCTCAATCAAACTCTCTCGACCTGGCCCGCCACGCAGCAAGTGGACAGATACATCGGCCGCCAAGGCGATGAGTCCAGGGATTCTGATTGGAGAGGTCAAAAGATCTCCTCAATCAAACTCTCTCGACCTGGCCCGCCACGCAGCAAGTGGACAGATACATCGGCCGCCAAGGCGATGAGTCCAGGGATTCTGATTGGAGAGGTCAAAAGATCTCCTCAATCAAACTCTCTCGACCTGGCCCGCCACGCAGCAAGTGGACAGATACATCGGCCGCCAAGGCGATGAGTCCAGGGATTCTGATTGGAGAGGTCAAAAGATCTCCTCAATCAAACTCTCTCGACCTGGCCCGCCACGCAGCAAGTGGACAGATACATCGGCCGCCAAGGCGATGAGTCCAGGGATTCTGATTGGAGAGGTCAAAAGATCTCCTCAATCAAACTCTCTCGACCTGGCCCGCCACGCAGCAAGTGGACAGATACATCGGTCGCCAAAACCTTGACAAACCTCACCCCAGTAATCTCACCATGGGCATCTTTGCCAGTGTCCAAGTCCTCAAAAGTAGCGAACCTGCCATATATTCCCTCCATTTTAAATGTCTCCGTTTCTTTTCGGATAAAAAAAGGCAATTATCTCTTTGATTCGGCAATTTTTAAAAAAAATATTTTTTTTTTAATTACTCTTTGATATTTTGGTCTGTAACAAAGCTATTGAAATGCTTTATTTATTGTGACCATAGATGTCGCAAATCCGAACTTCATAGATTATTTTATAACGATGTTAAAAATATCTTTTTTTAATATTTTTTTACGCAGAATTTCTGATCAGCTGTTTACGGTTAAAATTAAGTCCCTTTTCCATAGATATGCACCTTTCATTATCAAGTACACCACAGAAAATATACAGAAATCGAAAATATTCTATGTTGACTCGAATAAGTACCTCTCACGTCAGTTTCAAAGTAAAAAAACAAGCAGGATTCGCGCGGTTATAAACTTTACGATTATTTCATATTTTTTTATAAATCCTACAAATATGAGATAAACGGTAAAATACAGTTTAATTAATTTATTGGCTATATAACACTATAATAAATTTTTATGTTTCCATGTTGAAATTCGGAGGTATGATGTTGGCGAAAAATTAAAAATATAATCTTCTGAAAACTTCGAGCAAACGGAGAAAAAAGTTTTAAAATGCGCTGTCGCTCTAGTGGCTAAGAAATCTGTTGAAATATTTATCCAAAAATGGCCCAACGTTGGCGGAAGTCCGGCACTGAGAAGAGGAAAAGCAAACATTTAAAATTACATCATTTATTATGTGTTAAACGTAGACATTATGGCAGGACGGATGTACTAATTTAGATAAAGTAAACATACGTATTTTTTCTTCGTACCGAGTATCTAAGACCTACGTACACATGCGGTTTGTTAGCTGGATATTTTATACATTCTAGGAAAATCGTCATTGGAAAAAAAATCCTACTTTTATTGTAGGTACATCTTTTTAAATACTAATAATGATTTTTAAACGACTTCGAAAAGGTAGAGGTTATCAATTCGACGGTATTTTTTTAAATTTTTATTATTTTTTATTTTTTTTATGTTTGTTACCTCAGAACTTTCAATTGGGTAAACCGATATTGATGATTATTTTTTTATTAGAAAGCTGGTGCTTCCCGTGTGGTCCCATTTTAATTTGGTCCAGTTCTGACAATGGGATCCATGAGAAAACCATATATGTCTTAAATTTGCAATTAGTATGGATGTTTCTATTATGTACTCGTATTTTATTAAATTGCAATATTTTTTTCTTCTATTGTAAGACATTTTATACTGTACTTTGTTTTTGTTCACACTATTTTCCTGCCGACAAGCTACTTGCAGTAGCTTTGCAGGTGTAATGTAAACAAGAAGAAAAAAAACTATTTTCTGTAATAAAAAAAAAAAAACAAAAAGTATGTGCGCGACAAATGGACGAATAACTCAATATTACGCCAACAGATTTCGATGATTCTTTTTTTAAAGTAAAACTTCTTTACGCACGCTCGTCACTAAAAATCAAAAAATAAACAAAACAAAAAACGACTTAAAAAAATGCACTAAAAAGTAAAAAAATAATTTCGTACGATTGTTATTTTTGGAGTCAGTGTCAGCCAAGATCTCCACATCTCACCTATAACTACCTATATAAGTAGTTACCTTGGCTGTCACCGACTCCAAAAATAACAATCGTACGAAATTATTTTTTTACTTTTTAGTGCATTTTTTGAAGTCGTTTTTTGTTTTGTTAAAATTTTTGTTTATTATCATTTGCAACACTCAGGATGCCCGGAGGAAAAATAATTTCAAAATTAATAGAATTCTTAGTTATAACCACGTGTATTGTTTACAAAACCAATTTTTTTCGTAAGCAATGCTTATTTCATCAGGGTTTACTTAAAACTAAATATATCAATAGACATATTTTGTAGACTTAGAGGTGTCAATGGATAGGCAGGAGTAGAAAGGGGGAGAGGGGTAATATGACATAATTTACAATAATATTTAAATTCATCTTTGGGTTATTTTGCTATTGACTTTTAGATTTGATTATAAAGCGTGGTATTTTCTCATTTTAACAGTTTTTAGATCATGTTTCTAACTATTATAGTAAGGGAAACATAACGATTTCCACGAGACCTATATGAGATGTTCTGTAAACCGAAAAAAAATTGCCTGAACTCTCAAGTTTTGGCACTTTTCGTAGAACAGGTGCTATATATGCGAAAAAAGTTATAATTTGTACACCAAAGTACTTACCCGACCCCCCTCCCCTTCGTTCCTCACCCCTTCTCAGTTTCCCCTACCCCTCTTACCTTCCCACCCTGCTGCTTAACTATATGAAATACACTCCTTTTTCTAACTGTAAAATTTCTTATTGTAAAATTTTATACAAATTTCATAATGCCAGAACTAACCATTATATGTAGAAACCTTCTAGGTTGTGCGCACAGTAAATCACCAAAGTTTCATCGCAATCGGATGAATGGATTAAGTAGCGCATAAGTGACAAACAAAGAAACATTCCAATTCAGAATCAAGTCAACTCAACACCTCTTTGAAAAGTAATTAAAAGCTAAAAAAAAAAATTATAAAAAAATACCCTTAACCTAACATAACGTAACCTATTTAACCAATGTTTAATATATTTTTTTCATCACTTTCAATGACTTTTCAATTGTTGAGTTGATTTCATTCTGATTAGTCCAGTCACTAATTTTTTATATACAAAGACTTTATGTACTTTTTCCTACTTCTAAAAATCTTCCAGATTCTTCCAAAAAGATCCGAGATCCAAAGTGGAAGATATTATAGATATAAGATTCTAATTTCAGAGTGGAAGATACTCTCAGTATCGCCCTGGTGTAAGACCACCATTCAGAATTGAAACGTTGCTTGAAATGGCTTTAGCCGTGTTTGGTGACAAAATCTGAATAGCCAGATATTTCCCCGCCTTCCTTTTATCTATCTCCTTCCCCTCCCCAATACCCTCAGCCTCACTACATATCCCAATTGGGGATGCCATAGTCCCACTGGCTCCAAACGGGAGAAGTTGGGACTCTTGTGCGGTATTCAGGTAAAAAAAAGATCCAAAACTAAACAAAACACACTCGATTTAATCAAAAACGAAAGCTCAAATGAAAAAATGTTTAACTACAAAATCGACTCCAAATGTGATTCAGATTCACAAGTTTCCAGCTTGTACTACAAATTTCCGGACACCAGCCTCAAAATGTCGCTTACTAATCACCTGATATCACGGAAATTATTTCATAGGATGTAAGCGCTCATCCGGCGGTACTAAGTTGAGCGGCAAGCTGCAAGTAATTAAAGATAATCAAATAATATAGAATTATTATTAACTTTTTATATATCGGAGTCCCAACTCAGTGGTACCCGTGGTATCCTTAATTCGTGGAAAGTTGACAGGCTGACGGAATTGCCAAAAGAAAGAAGAATGTCTGATTATTCAGATCTTTTTCTTTTTTTTACGTTAACTCCACACAGGAGGCCCTGAGGAAAATAATTTCCCTCAGTGCCTATGTCATCTGAAATGCTGTGTGGAGGGTCTTTTTGAGGAGAGGAAGAAATGAATATTGGTCTTGAAGAGACCCATGTTGTAGGAAGGAGGAAACACAGAGGCCGGCAAATCGTTCCACAGCCGAGCTGTTAAACACAAGGACGAGTCGAAGAAGCGACCCGTTCTCATGTGACAAATGTCAACCGTGTACATATGTTGGGCACGCGTTTGGCGTGTTTCCCAACTATGCAACGGTTGCGAAGGGATCAATGACGCTAGTTCCTCGCAGCATCTTCCATTGTAAAGCCGGTAGAACAAGGATAGCATTCCCACCCGACGTCTATGTTCTAAAGGTTGCAATCCGTCTGTTAAGATGGGAGTATCTATCAAACAGACCGCCCGTTTTTGCACAGAGTCGAGGATATTTTTCATGTATTTTGGAGCTCCAGATCAGAGGTGGCTGCCAAATTCAACCGTGGGGCGCACTTGTAATTTGTACAGGGTTAGCAGTTGTGTACTATTAAAGTGTCTGCGGGCCCTGTACACGGCGCCCAGTTTTTTGGAGGCTAACTTTAAATGGTCTGACTAGCAGATATGGTCATCAAATACGATTAGAGTCAGATACGTTTTTAGATTTTCACGGCCAAAAGCATTTTCGTTATTTGTTTTTGCGGTGTTATGCCGTGTTGCGCTACCTCCTTCTTTAGCCGACGTTTCGGACAGCGTTGCAGTGGCCATCATCAGAGCACCACATCTGTCGGATCTGCCGGATCTGTCCTGATGATGGACACTGCAACACTGTCCGAAACGTCGGCTAAAGAAGGAGGTAACGCAACACGGCTTAACACCCCAAAAACGAAAACGATTAGAGTCATTTCAAAGTATGTTTCGTTTTTAAAAAAAACTGTATAATTGAAGAGAAAAACTTCTTAAGCACCGTTGTGATTTGAAACTCGATGAAACGGAAGCGAGCCACACTAAAAAGAGACAAACACATACATCTACAGGAGATAGCAATAATATATTTATTCATGTTACTGGGTACTCAGTTCCAATATAATACAATAAATTCACGGTCCCACGCAGGTCCCCTATGGTATAAAGCGCCTGACGAATCTTTGCAGACATTCTGCCGACCAGGGGTCGAATCCTACGAAATCAAAAAAAATAATATTTGTATATAATTTTTTGTAAAATCCATATCCAATCATCAAACCAATACAAAACGAACAGGCAAAAAAAATATTTTTAGTGAATCCGAAGAAGAAAACACAAATACTAATAAGATGACTAAATGTATTTATTGTTATCAAGTTTAATTTGTAGAACTCCATTTTAATTTTTTATTTATTTTATATATTCAATAATTTTATTATTAAATTAATAAAAACAGTTTATTTATAAACAAGTTCTGCTGGTAATTGCTGGTTTTGACTAAATGTATAGGAAAAGGTGCATTGGAATTCGACGACCAAAATATTGAAAAAATCATCCTTCAAATTGATAAAAAAAGTGCTTCGTAGTCTCCCCATTCTTGTCTACTTTAGTATTCTGAAGATTTCACTTCTACTGCGTGTGAATTGCACTCTGATTTTTTTTTTATCCTTGGCGTAAAACGTTCGATTTTTACGATTTTAGAGGCAACTTTGGCCATTATTTGTGAGTTAGCGTTATATTTTTTAAGTGAATATCGCACAAGTGTCCCAACTGCTCCCCTCTGGAGCCAGTGAGACTATGGCATCCCCAATTGGGGTGTGTTGAGAGGCTGAAGGTAGTGGGGAGGGAAATAAGATGGGGAAGTACTTAGATATTCAGATCTGGTCACTAAATACCGCATCACTTGTTATGGTGGTCTCACACCAGGGTTTCCTCGGTGTTTTTTTGGAAAATTGTTTAATTTTATTTATTTGTTCTGATTGGTTGATGGTACAGCGTAATTCAGAAGGGAGGTTATTATAGTTTTTTATGGCTTGGAAAATTTGAGTTGTTTTAAAATTAGGTGTAATAAATTGGTTTCCATTTCTCATTAGTTTGTAAAATTCTTGATAATCTTTGTTATTTTTTTCTTTACACATTTTTATGATGGAAGCTTGCTGAATATGTCGTCGACATTTGGTACTGGAAACAATTAAAAAAGTGATTCTGTTGAGAAGGTAGTTTTTTTTAAATATTACTTTAATGATGATTCTTTGCGAAACTTTTACTGAGTTTAAATTGTTTTTGTAAGATCCTCCCCAACCTATAATACCGTAGATAAGTAAAGAATGAACAAGGGCATAGTACACATTTTTCATTATTTTTACATTTAAAATATTTCTTAATCTAACAAATAAATATATATGTATATACATTTCCATATTTCCACAGAGCGAATGAAAGAAGAAAATAATGTGAGAAGAATATATGACGCAAATGTGAATGGAAGAAGAAGTAGGGGACGCCCGAGGAAGACATGGCACGATCAAGTGAATCAGATACTTGAGTCGGGCCATGTCAAAAGTCGGAATAATAGAAGAGTATGTATGAGACGATGTATGAATGTGAGTGAAGCAAAGACTGTGTGCCAAGACCGAGTTGTTTGGCGGTCCGTCCTCTCTGCCTACCCCTGCGGGGAAACGGCGTGATGGTTAGTTAGTTAGTTAGTTAGTCATTTCCATATTATTTTCACTAGATCTAAAGTGGCTACTCCACTTCAGGTTTTGGTCAATGATCACACCGAGATAGTATTTTATTTAATTAATTTGTGTTATTTCACAATTAATTTAAAATTCATAGATTTATTAGTTTTAACGACGTGTACCTATTATTTAAAAAAAAACCTTTATATGAGACAATTTTTTCTTGGCGGTAGGTCACATGATGAATTTATCATTTAATTAGTTCATTAATTGAACTATGTACGTCAGAATAGAAAAAGTAGGTTGATTTATTAGTCAGCAGTCAGGAGTCAGGATTTGCTGATGATGTCAGATCCATTAAAATTGGCAAAATGCAACGTGACTATGATAACATAATAAAAATCATTTCCTCCCGCGGTCAAACAACCGCGAACATGTTGAATTAAATATTACAATACGCTATTATTATCAAGTAATGATACCGTACAGAATTTGGTTAGTATTATGTGACGTTTAAAAAACTTCATCTGCGTGTAAAATAAAATAAAAATAATTACTTAATTTTGAAAGATGTTATGTTTATACTTTGTAAAGATAAGAAGAATTTAATCTTCTATGTAATATCCTAACTTAAGGCGCCGTATACTCGCTCCAAAAAAGAAGACGGAGATATATGTAATTACGAATGTTGGAGAGAGCGCGCTTATATTTAAAACGATAAAATTGAAGCGAAAATTGTGAAAATGTTTAATAAAACACGACTCGATTAAAATAGAGCAAAAATCTCTTGGGGCTATCTAAAACAGCATTTAAAGAAACACTGTGAATTTTTTCATTTATATAACTTGTTAAATAACTGAAACAAACGTGTTTATAATAATTTTCGGAGCATATTTAGCGATTTTTTTCTATAGAGGGAATTTCATATAATTTGCGTTTCGGCGTGGAAAATTAATAGATATATCTTTAAAAAAAAATTTTTTTTTAAGAACTTAACTTCAAATGTTTAAGGGAGATATGTAAGAAATTGGTAGAAATTCTGATAGCGGCGGCTTAAGTCCCCGGCGTTTTTCGGGCTTTTTTTTACGTTAGCTCCCCACAGGAGGCCCTGAGGGAAATTATTTTCCTCAGGGCCTCCTGTGTGGAGCATCTTTGGGGATGCTGTGTGGAGGGTTTTTTTTTAGAAAAGAATGGAGAGGAGAGTTCTGGGAAGGAAAAGGATTTAAGGGGTGGGTAGGAATCAGGGGTTCAGTGTGTCCTGGTCATCCGCCTCCAAGACCTAGACAATCTCACCCCATGAACCCGGGCACCCCTGCTAAATCACCAAACATAGCGAACCACTTGGGGTGACCTATAGCAGAGGTGTTGGTTAACCAATAAAGGTTACCGGGGCGTCGGTACCCATTCCCGCATCCCAAATTGATTACGCAGAGTTTTCCGAAATAAGATGTAAAGGTTTGCCCGCCTACTGTGTGGCAGGCCGGATCGGGAGAGACTGGTTGCAAGGGAGACCTTTGGACCTCTCCAGCCGAATTCTCTCGACCCATCGCTTTGCACCGCAGTGGGAGGCATGGATTCATACAATCGTAACTCCTGTAGACAATGACCCCCAGATACCTAATCACCCCTCATAACTTTTTCCTTCCCAGAACTTCCTCTACTCCCTCTTTCCCGAAAAACACCCTCCACACAGCATCCCCAAAGATGAAAAATGCCCTGGGGTATTTTTTCCTTAGGGCTCTCCTGTGTGGAGATAGTGTCAATTTTTTAAAGTGAAAACTTCGTTAGCATCGTTGTGATTTGAAACTCGATGAAACGGAAGCGATAAACATATTTTCTCAAAATTTAAAACATAGCTTTATTAGATAAAAGAACAGGCCTTCTGAAATCAATTTATATTTTTTTGTGGAAAAGAGTCAATTCGTTTGAAATTTGATTTTAAAATGGCATATTTCCGGCTTTGTCTGGTTATTCCCCTCTTAAGTTTTCTGAAAGTTGAACATGCACACAGTATACATATACTCGTATATATATTTTAAATAAGTATAATTTTTATATGGAACGTCCCCGACTTCTTCCATTTCATCTTGTTCTACATGTTTAATGCAATTTCCTCTATAAACCATTACTGCAACGTTTAACACTTCCTTGTTATATAATATGTATGTACATAAAACATAATATGAATGCTTTCCATCGCCTGACTTACTCACACGATGGCGTGGCCGGCTTTATAGCTCAGACAACAAAAGCAAATTCCTTACATTAACCACGCTTCGATGGAAACAAACCGATTAAACATATTAGTAAAACAAACACACGAGTAAAAAGATACTAACAATAAATACCGTTAAAAAACTTTGGCGGTTGCATGAAAATAACTTTTTATTGTGCTAAAGTTTTGGCTTGAAAAAGCTTCAACTAAGGCTTGCAGATGACAATTTGGTTAACCGCTCGGATAGTTTGCCATTGCGTCGCCTCAGTTCGTATCTGTCCAATCTAATTCCCCAGAGTATCTAATCTATATCTATTTATTATCTTATCTTTTCCCCAGAGTCTTCTAAAACTTTTTCTTCTTTCCCACATATATTTCTTCGAGGCAAAATCGGGGAGCCGGCTAAAGGGCGCGGACTCCGGGTTTCGTCTGCGGTTAGGCCGATAGCCATGCACATTGTCATTGGGACTGCCTGGTGGTTTGTGGAATACCTTCTCTGAATATATTCTTTTTATGCATTTTATTATCTCTCTGTTATTATTGTAAATACTTGCATTATATTATTACTGTTATTTTATTTTATTTTTTTTATTTCTCCAGGCTTCCTCAACCGGGCGCAGCTCTTATTTTTTATATTTTTTTTACTTATTAACACTTTTATCTGTATATATTATTTATCCTATACATTTCAGAAGAATCATTCCACGGGCTGCAACATTTATTATTTTTTGTATTATGTTAATGTAAGTACTTGCATACTGCTTTCTAACCCCGTGTGCATGGACATTGGAGGGTCTAGAGTCGTTCAAATAAATGTAGCTTCGTTCAATAAAATAGAGTCCTGAGGTGTACGGTGAAGGAGGAAACCATATGTTTCCTTAGAACGCCGTGGGAAAGTGGTTGGACACCCTCCAATGTCCAACGGTTCCATGACAGTTCATCCTGCGACAATTCATCCGGCGACAGTTCATCCGGCGACAGTTCATCCTGCCGACAGTTCATCCGGCCGACAATTCATCCGGTGACAATTCATCCGGCCTGATCATTTAGAAGATTTTTTCTTCAAGTAAGTATGCAAAGAGGATATACGGCCGTACAACCAAAATCGATATACTTATATCTGAAGGCATCTTGAGTGGAAATCCGCTGTAACCTAACCTAACCTAACAAATAAGTCAATTCACCCTAAAAATATGGTGTTAATTTCAGATAAAAAAGTTATATTATATGCAAGTAGGAATCTTTACGGTTTTTTTCTAAGCCGAATGCACGTATAAGTATGTCGTATTTTTTTATTCACGCATGCTTCTTCGGACAGTCGGAATTATTGTTAGTAAAAATATTATCCACTCAAGATGTCTTCAGATATAAATATATCGATTTTGGTTGTACGGCCGTATATCCTCTTTGCACACTTACTTGAAGAAAAAATCTTCGATATGATCAGGCCGGATGAATTGTCGCCGGATGAATTGTCGGCAGAATGAACTGTCGGCAGGATGAACTGTCGGCAGGATGAACTGTCGCCGGATGAACTGTCGCCGGATGAATTGTCGCCGGACGAATTATCGGGCCACCCTGTCCAACAGACCATTTGAGTTTTTGTTCAATCTTCACTTTAAAAATAAAAATAAAGTATAAAAAGGGATAGTTGATCACTGAACTAAGAATTATTTAAACTAATTGAACTTTACCTAACGGAAATATCTTTATCATAAACACCTATCATAATGTTTTATTGAGATAATGAAAGAAAACCTTCTCCTTCCGAAAATTTTACTAATGGTCTGTTGGACAAATACGAACTAAAGCCCAGATTTATAAAAACTTTGTGTTATTTCCGCTTCACGATTAATGCTCTATAAATGAAATATTTCTGAACGTAGCCGAATACTAAAAACTGTTTTTGAAAGTTTATGAAATTAGTCTTTAAATTGTATTATTACAAATAAACATTAACATTTGTAAATATTAAAATTATAATGCAAAGATAAAAAAAATTGTAAAAATGACTCACGTGATGTTTTTATTTGACAGCGGTACTAAAATTACGGATTATGTAAAAAAAACACTTATTTGATCATGTAAATGTATGATAAACAATTTTGTTAACTAACTTTTTTACCACTTCTTATAAGAATATTTTATAAAAAAATTAATAATGTCCAACGCGTAGGCGATTTGGCGGGTGAAAACTGTTTCTACAAAATAAGTCTTTTTAATGTATTTCTTTGGACAACTTTAAATAGAGATGTGAATTTTGATTTAATATGCATCTTCTAATTTTTGTTTTAGGGTTGTAAGTAGAACAATAACGGAGTTATAACGATTTCTGTGGGAACACACGCGTTAGCTTGAAAAAAAGCTTATTGAATTTGACTGCTATTTTTATATTGTCGTTTAAACAAACTTACGGATCGGAGTGGTTAACGCGTTAGTAAGAAAAGATGCTTGCATAAAAGCATCTTTTGCATAGACATATGAATATTACTAGACCTGCCCTAAGTGATAAAAGCGTATTATTTCCCCCTCCCATTGGAACCATTCTGTTGGAACCGGCTGGGATCGAGTATGGCTTGGCGTTAATCTAAAAAATGTGACGTCATCATTCTTCTGCGAGCCAGCATCGAGCACTCATCGGTGCATTTTACGAAATAAGACGGTAAAAAAGTGGCTTGTGTTTTAAAAACGTGTAAAAATAGAAGTGAAAAAGATAATAAACCAAATTATCTTATTACATTTCATAGGCAAGCATTATTTTACTTTATTAAAGCTACTTCAGATCACACAATATGATCGTTTTTGTAACATATAGGTACTATCACTCGAGATAAATGGCGTGTGCCCGCGCTGTTTACTGGGGTAAGTAAATTGTGAAACATTTGTAAAAGTGTTAAAACTAAAAACGGCAACAAAATATTGGTCTCAATCGAAAATAGGTGACCTTACTGTACTGTGTTTGGAGCAATCCGCGCTCCCATGTAAAAAGGTCTATTCATTTAAAATCAGAGTTTACTTTTAAGAACTAAATGGTGATATTATAATGCGAGGTGCCTATATACTGTCAGATTGAGTTTTGACGAATCACATATCGCCAAATTCCCGCATTCTGTTCTGGTCTAGTAATATTCATATGTCTATGATCTTGTGGGTATTTACGAATATTTTTACTAAGTGCCTGGTTTTTAATGAACAAATTTAAAGGATAGCACAACATAGCCTGAATTAAATTGCATAGCGCCGTTTTTGTGAAAAAACTACCTCAAAAAAGCTGTAAAAATTTATAATATATTTCTTCTGTCTTACTTCCAATCACAAACTAGATAAACCATTATAACTTTTGTATGAACGATTGCATCCACCGGTTCATCGATTACTAATACAGAACCGGCCTCTCTCGATCCGACCGGCCACGCAGTTATCAAGATAAATCTCACCCCATGAAGTCGGGTATTTTGGAATGACCTATTCCAGAGATATTAATGGTTTTTGTGTTTAATTCGTAGAACTCCATTTTAATTTTTAGAAATTTAAATAAAATAAAATTTGATAAGTTTTTAGATTTTCACGGCCAAAAGCATTTTCGTTGTTAGTTTTTGGGGTGTTATGCCGTGTTGCGCTACCTCCTACTATAGCCGACGTTTCGGACAGCGTTGCAGTGTCCATCATCAGGGCAGATCCGGTAGGAGGTAGCGCAACACGGCATAACACCCCAAAAACTAACAACGAAAAAAAAAAAAAAAAAAAAAATTTGATAATATTATTATCGAGTTCTGCAAGTACTTTAGGATGTATTTTAGTTACAGCTGTTTCATTTTCAAATCATTTTCAAACTGCGGTGAAGCCACGAACGGACAACAGCTGTGAATAAAATACATGCTAAAATACTTGCAGGACATAACACGAAAATAACATTATCAAATTTAATTTAAATTAAATTTCTAAATATTGCAGAGATGTTGACCTCAAAGTATGGTGACCTCCCGGGTGACGGTACCCATAACCGCCTGCAAGATTTAACTGACCTTATTCAGTGATCAGGTCTGAATAGCTAGATTCCCAACTTAATTCGCACTCCTTCAGCCACTTGAGAGGCCTGTATTAGAATTTCTACCGATTTCTTGCAAACCTCCCTTAGACATTTAAAGTTTTTAAGCTCTTAAAAAAATATATGTTATTCTTGAAGATAATATCTAGTAATTTATCGCGCCGAAACACAAATTATATAAAATTCCCTCAATAGAAAAAAATCGCAAAGTATGCTCCAAAAATTATTATAAATACGTTTGTTTCAGTTATTTTACAAGTTATATCTATGAAAAAATTCACAGCGTTTCTTTAAATGCTATTTAAGACAATTATCGCGAGATTTTTGCTCTATTTTAAACGAGTCGTGTTTTATTAAAGATTTTCATGATTTTTGCATCGATTTTATCGTTGTAAATGTTAGCGCGCTCTTCTAACATTCGTAATTTCATATCTCTCCGTCTTCTTCTTTTTGGGGCCGGCAACGGAGCCTTAATATAGCCCAATTGAGGATGCTATAGTCTCACAAGCTCTACGGGATACTGTACATAAAAAAAGTATCAACTCAATCTTGATGGCCGGCGTGGTCTAGCGGTAAGGATCTTGACTCGCAATCTGAAGGTCGCGGGATCGAATCCCGGCGTGGCAAATAAATTTTATTTGATTAATTTGTGTAATTTCACAACAAATTATTTTAAAATAATATATAGTTTATTTGCGGCACCGGTGTAAGACCACCATTTAGAATTAAAAAGTTGCTTGAAATAGCTTTACACGTGTTTGGGGTTTTGTGACCAGATCCAAATAGCCAGGTACTTCCCCACCTTCCTCTTCCCCAACGCCTTCCCCTCCCCACTACCTTCAGCCTCACAACATACCCCAATTGGGGATGCCATAGTCTCATTGGCTCCAGACGGGAGCAATTGTGCGGTATTATAGTCTCACTGGCTCCAAAATCTGCAACTCTTCACATTAAAAACATTTTTTAAATTACATAAAACCCGATTCAAAAGTTCCATAAATAACAAATTCCTGAATAAATTAAAAATAATCCTTATTTGTTTATTAGTATTAATCGTTAAACAAAAATTCAGAAAAAAAGTGAAATTTTTAACCAAATAAAATAACGCTAAAAGCAAAAAACGCCATTCATTCAAAATAGCATAAATATTCATAGATAATATTGAATTTCCCTTTTTATTAATTCCAAAGCTTCTTGTCAGTAATATCGTCGGATGAAATATGAAAGTTCACAGGGAAGGGTCAACTTTTAGTTCGTAGCAGAATTTATTTATAAAAGCTGCGGAGTTTGCCGAAGTTTTCCGGAGATTCCCGATCGCAGAAGCTTACGGTCGGATTATGCAAAGTTGGGTTAATTTTAAAACTGACGATGAGTTCTTGTAATCTGTTGAGTATTTACCTATTTCACCAATTGGCTTGTAATGGTTTGTTCGTAGCTTATTTTTATTGCAATTATTCCCAGTCAATGACGCCTGGGTCGTTCAAAATACGTAAACCTTTTACAATAATTTATTATGAACACAAATAATCAATATATTAACATATAAAACAAAGTCGGGTTAGGTACACCATTTATAACTAGAGAACGGTTCGACCGATTTTTATGTTCTTTGATTAGTTAGATTTGTCTCCGCCCCGAATAGCAGAAAAACTATTAAAACATCGAAAAATTTACCAAAAAAAAAAATGAAGAAAATTCTTTTCCTCGTACATTTTATATGGAATGAATTCACATCTTTTGAAAGAGCTGCAGCAATATTAAATTAAAAACAAAAATTGTACATAGACATAACACTTAAAGAAACAATAAATAAATTAATTAATAAAAACTATTGTGTGGGTGAATTTAGAAAATTCAAAATCGTTAAATGTCAAAATGCGCTAATTGTTTTGCTTTTGTTCTTAAACAAATAATGCTGCCCCTCTTTCTTACACACAAAATGTCAACAGTCAAAAATGAGACAAATGGTGAACGTATGTCTGCACCCCTCCAAAGGAAAAATACAATAATTCTAATAAATCTCCTTCACACATATAAAGAAAGAAACGCAATTCAAGTAAGTGGAAATGTAAGAAAATCACAAAAATTATAAATCCGTACACAACGCCATCTCTGATACTGATAAAAACAAAACACGGCCAGTTGCCCATCGATAATTGCTTCATTGTATTATTTTTAGTTTAATAAAAAAACTGAATTTAATTCAGCTAATAATTTAACACAACAGTTATTGATTCTTAAGCGGTATGAATTTCGTCGGGTCAGCTAGTGCATTATAAAAAAAAGTGTACACCGTGGGTGCCAGACGAATCCCGGTACGATCTAGGGCAACCATACTCAACCTGCGGCCCGCCAAACTTTTGTGTGCGGCCCTAACACTTTATTATCAGGAACTTGATTTTTTAAAAATTTCTAAAAATTCTAAATTTCGTTAACCTATATTGAGATTCGTTTCGACTTTGACGCACAGATAGTGACACCCGAAAAGGATTGTCATTATGGCCCACATGATCTGGTATAAGAGTGAGATACGTTTTTTAGTTTTTCACGGCCAAAAGTATTTTCGTTATTTGTGTTATGCCGTGTTGCGCTACCTCCTTCTTTAGCCAATGTTTCGGAAAGCGTTACAGTTTCCATGATCAGGGCAGATGTGTAAGAGTGTTGCTATTTGAACTCGCTAGATTTATTAGCAAAAAACCACTTCTAGAAACCACCGCATCAATTATTTTCTTACATAGAAAAATCAGTATTTGTTTCTTTATTTGTTTGTTTGTATGTTTGTTTGTTTGTTCGTATGTTATGCGCTGCCATACCGTTCATCCGATTGCGATGAAACTTGGGTGATTTGTTGTGCGTACACCAGCGAAGGATATAGGCTATATATGATGTTAAGCTCTGGCGTTATGAAATAAATTTCTAAAAATGAAAATGTATTTAACATGTATGTTTAATGTGTATTTAATATCTATGCTTTGAGCTTTGCTTTGCGCTATGAGCTTTGTGCTTTGAACTTTGCGCTTTGAGCTTTGCGCTTTGAGTTTTGAGCTTTGAGCTTTGTGCATGTCGCGATGGTTTCTATACACAGTAGTGAGTTCTGGCATCATGAAATTATGCATTGATAAAATTTAAAATTTAAATAAAAATTTCGATTGCGATGAAACTTTGGTAAGTTGTTGTGAGCACGTCAACGATGGTTTCTATATATATACTGGTGAGCTCAGGCATTCTGAAATTTGTATTAAAAAATTGCAATATGTGGCACGCGAGCTGTTTGAAAACTAAATGTACAGGGACTGAATGTGTGGAATGCGGGAAGCGGGAGGGGAAATCGGGAGGAGCGTTCGTGGGACGGGGGAAGCGGTAGAGGGGAGTGGGGAGAGGGAAAGTGGAGAAGACAAGAGGGGAAGCGGAAGAGGAATAGGAGGCGGAAGAAGAATGGGACGAAGGGAAACGACAAGCAGGGAGAAACAAAAAGCTAGTAATACATAAAAACTGGTTAATGTCACTGGTTAATCTTGCATAAAGTATTGTTTTGTTATAATTTAAATACGCATAATGGCCGGGAGTGTCTTCAAAATGCAAAAAATGTCCGACGAAAAAAGAGTGCTTCAAGACAAATGGGAAGAAGAATATTTCTTTGTTGGGGGGGGGGGGTTGATGATTTTTTTCGTCATACCAGTGAAGTGTTGCGGCCCGCGTAACTGTACTAATACACCATCCATAAAGAAGGTTCCCGTTTGGAGGGGTGCAGACATACGTTCACCGTATGTCTCATTATTGACATTTAGTGTGCAAGAAAGAGGGCAGCATTTTATGTTTAAGAACAAAAGCAAAAAAATCAGCGCATTGACATTTTTCGTTTTTTGAACTTTTGGAATTCACTCACTATTCAATATTATATTTATCACAATATTGCTGCAGCTCTTTCAAAAGATGAGAATTCGTTCCATACAAAATGTATGAGGAAAAGAATTTGTTTAGTGCAGAGACTTTTTGAGAAGAAGAAGGAGTCAACATAGATCTTGAAGAGACTCTTGTTGTAGGAGGAAGGAAACTCAGATGCCAGCAATTCGTTCCACTGCCAAGCCGTTCTCACGTGACAAATGTCAATCATATACAAAAAATGTTGGCGTGTTTCCCGATAATGCACCGGCGCCAAATGAATCAATGACGCTAGTTCCTTTGAGCATCTTCCTATAAAATACCGGTATAACAACGACAGTATTCCTACATGACGCCTGTGCTCTAAATATATTGCAATCTGTGGAATCTATCAAACGGACCGCCCGTTTCTGCACAGAGTCAATGGTTTCTTTAAGATTGTATGTTACTTAAATGTAACGAGCTGACAACAACGCCATCTACCGGATGGTTAGCCAACCTTTTAACTCACCCCGCCATCTGTTAAGATGAAGCTATACGTGAAATCACTATTTAGATTAATCTTTACAACGAATCGGTTTACAGTACGAATATAAAAAAATATGCTACGGATAAATTGAAGCTTTAACTACCTTTTCTACGTAACAGAATAACAATAAAATTATTATTTACGTAACAAAAAAAATAAGCGTAAACCACTAAAAAAAAAGTTTTTTCATGACTTTACTTTTATTTTATAAAAATGTAAGTAACAATTTTTAAAAAATACCCCTTTATGGCTAAGACTATTTTTGACGTTTTCTACGTTCTAACTTTTTTTCGTTCTTATAAAATTATGCACAAAAAAAATAAAAACCGCTTTGGCGCTTACGTCAAATTTTTAGAACCGTACTAATTCATACGATCTGCGGCCAACGCTTGTATTCCACCATAATGCCGCGAGCCGTGGCCAGAAACGGACGTGGGATCTGTGCCCGTGTTTTCGAAGTTTTTTACTTGCAATATACGTAGCGGATTCGTTGTTACAGTGAGCATTTTTGGTTCTCAAACAGCGTGAGCTCAAAATGAGTCAGCATCAACTATTCCTGATTTCAACTCATTTGATGTTCAGAATGTTATATCATTTGAGAAATTTTAGGTTGACGAATATAATGCTTAAATTCATTATCGGTAGGATTAATATTTTAAAAGAATATTTTTTAAATATATGTAGCTGTGAGCTGTTCCTTGAAAATGTCTAATACTGACAAACCCCATTTGCTTGCCGGGGTTTGAACCCGCGATATATATTATATTTGTTTTAATTATGCTCTTTTAGGATAAATTCAGAATAGGTAGATACAAATTATTTATTTTCACCGTTTTTTTAAGTGTGTGTATCCATAAATTGATGTATCTAATGTACAATATTTTTAAACCAAGCTGTGAGTTGTTCCGTCATCATTTCTAATACTGAGATTGGTTTGTTGATTTATTTGCAAAAATTTTAGTTGTAAATGAATTTTATAAAAATTTTAAATACGGAAATTTGATAAAAGTATATGTAAATTTGATAAAAGTATATATTCCTAGTTTTGTAAAAGTATGTATTAGTTACATTTTGTTAATATATATATAATATTATATTTCACTTAATCAAGTTTCTTTTCATTAATATATGAAGCTGGGAGCTGTTCCTTGATAATGTCTAATACTAAGATTTGTTTGCCGGGGTTTGAACCCGCGATATATATATATATATATTTTTTTTTACAGTGAATACCGCACAAGAATCTCAACTGCTCCCGTCTGGAGCCAGTGAGACTATGGCATCCCCAATTGGGGTATGTTGTGAGGCTGAAGGTAGTGGGGAGGGGAAGGAGGTAGGGGAGAGGAAGATTGGGAAGTACCTGGCTATTCAGATCTGGTCACCAAACACGGCTAAAGCCATTTTCAAGCAACGTTTCAATTCTGAATGGTGGTCTTATACCAGGGCGATACTGATAGTATCTTCCACTCTGGAACGTGCCGCAAATATACTATATATTATTTTAAATGAATTAATTGTGAAATAACATAAATTAATCAAATAAAATTTATTTGCCCACGCCGGGTTCGAACCCGCGACCTCCGGATTGTGAGTCAAGAGTCTTAGCCACTGGACTACGGAGGTCGTATATATTGTATTTGTTTTAATTATGCTCTTTTAGGATAAAGTGCATAGGTAGATGCAAGTTATTTGTTTTCACCGTTTTTTTTAAGTGTGTGTATCCATAAATTGATGTATCTAATGTACAATATTTTTAAACCTAGTGAGTTGTTCCGTCATAATTTCTAATACTGAAATTGGTTTGTTGATTTGTTTCCAAAAGTTTTATTTGTAAATTAATTTTACAAAAATTTTAAATGCGGAAATTTGAAGTGTATGTAAATTTGATAAAAGTACATATACCTAATTTTGTAAAAGTATACATTTGTATATATTTATTACATTTCACTTAATCAAGTTTCTTTTTATTAATACATGTAGCTGGGAACTGTTCCTTGATAATGTCTAATACTAAGACCCGCAATCTCCGGATCGCTAGCTGGCAGCCTTTCCCCTCTACCATGGAGACCGTCGAAATTTTACTTTTTATTTTAAAATATTATATTGCATTCGTTTTAATTATGCTCTTTTAGGATAAATTCAGCATATGTAGATGCAAGTTATTTATTTTCACCGTTTTTTTTAAGTGTATGTTTCAATAAACTGATGTATCTAATGTAGAATATTTTTAAACCTAGCTGTGAGTTGTTCCGTCATCATTTCTAATACTGAGATTGGTGTATTGATTTGTTTCCAAAAAAATTATTTTCGTAAATGAATTTTACAAAAATTTTAGATGTGGAAATTTGAGTATATGTAATTTGGGTATTTTGAAAGTGTATGTAAATTTGATAAAAGTACATACCTATACCTAGTTTTATAAAAGTACGTATTAGTTACATTTTGTTAACATATATACATATTATATTTAACTTGAATCAAGTTTCTTTTTATTAATATTTATATGTATTTAAAATAATATGTATTAATAATTCACTTTCATAAAATTTTTTAGATTGTAAATAAATAAAATCAATTCAAATTTTATAAACATTTACTTTTATTAGCATTCCCCATAGTTTGAGGATTCTCGATAATATCGACACGCTCGCGCCTCGGCCGCTGCTGGTAAAATAGAATTGACGGTATTCATCCACCGGGTAACAAGGTATGTATAGAAACGTCGGCGAACGGAGATCTCGCTGGGCGCTTCTTACGTATTGCAAGCACCACGTCATAGCAACAGTATTTATTTCAAATTACTTGCCTCGTGCAAATCAGACCAAAATATGACGGTTCACGGCGCTCGGTTTTAGATTTAATAAAACACAAGAATCGAAATATTTCTGGCGTTTATATTCCTCTTAATGAGCATACAAATCAAATCCACACCGCCCACTTGCTCGTCCACCACATGAGACATTCTCCTTTAATTATATATATTTACACAAAATATTATATTTATTTCTACCAATTTACACAAAACCTTGACAAAAAAGCTTCCTCGTGAATCACTCTATCTATTAGTGAAATCTGCATGAAAATCCGTTTAGTAGTTTTTGAGTTTATCGCGAACAGACAGACAGACGTGGCGGAGGACTTTAATTTATAATATGTACAGATATTGCGTTATTATTTGTCTTTTTATTAAACGTGTTATCATTTTTATTATAAAATATTAATGTTTTAAAGCGCCTGTTCTCAACACAGGTTTTCCTAGTGAGACAGCCATAGGACATCACAAATTGTAAGTCTAGAATAAGTAAAGATGAATTAATCTTATTAATATTATAAAGGCGAAAGTTTGTATGGATGGATGTGTGTTACTTAAAATAATATAGCTGATACATCAGAATAACATAGGTTTGCCTACGAGCTCTGGAATTATTAAATTTGTATAATTGCAATAGGTGACACGCGAGCTGTTTGAAAACTGAATATACCGGGAATGAATGAACGGAATGCAAGAGGGGGGAGAGGAAACCGGGAGAAGGGAGGATAACTAGGGTGGGGCATTCGCGGGAGAGGCGAGGTAAATACGGGAGGGGAGAGGGGAACCTGGGAGGGGAACTCGGGAGGGGGTTAGCGGGATGGGGAAAGGGGGGAGTAGAGTTGAAGGTGGAGGAATCGGAATGGGAACGCGAGAGGAGAAGGGAAGGTGGAAGGGGAACGGGACGAATGGGAAAGGACGCACAGGGAGAAACAATTTATTTATTAAAATAAAATTTATTTATTAAAGTAAATAAATAAAAATTTAAAAGTAATTTGGAACTACAGACCAAAAAATATTGTGGAGTTTGAAGAAACGTGAAAATATGCATAATTATAATTTCCTCTGTATTTTGCCTACCTTTATAAAAACAGTACTTAGTCAAATGCACAAAACGTGATATTACTATTTAGTGATTACGAAATAATACATTTTTAAATGCGGTTTTATTTTGCTTAGTTTAATAAACCTCCGTGACGAAAGTACACGGAAATAGAAGTAGAGGTCATTTTCAGAATGTCAGACTTGTTGAAAAACAGTTTTCTTCGCTTGGCAATGTTATTATTTCGTATAATTATTGATGTGGTTTGTATTTAAATTGATTAAGTCAATTTTGACTAAACTTAAAACAGCGTGTATTAGTTTTGAAGCAATGAAAACATATTCACAAAATTTACCTTTTATGAAATGACAAATGTTTTGTTTTTAAACAATATTTTATTCTATTTGTTTATTATAAGATTATACTTTTTGGTGCTCCAGATTTTATGTCCGGGTTAAATCTTTCCCAAATGAAAGACTAAACCCTTTCATACACTTTTCTACAAATGATTATCAAGTAAATTCACGCAATGTAAGTGCACTATATAAGTTTAATAAATACAAAACAATACAAAAACAATACGTCAATCCACCAAAAATATAATTATAACAAAAACAGTAGTAACAAAAATGGTCACTTAAACATGCAAAAGTAAACAATTTACTATCTAGAGAGCATTTAGTTAGGGTTTGAATCTTGCAATCATATCAAAAAATCCGTGACAATCCAGAATTCATCAAAACATTGAACTTCAAGCAAGTACATTTTTATTGGCAGCAGAGGCTTGCGGCCTCAACCTGTCCAACATTCGAAGAGTGTCGTCGGAAGCTTCTCATTTTCCGTACGCAGAAGAAGTAAAAATGTTCCATCAGCCTCGTAAAGACTACAAAAAACCTAAAATAGTAACGGGATTGGATGATTTTGAAATGATGTTGTGCGTCGCAGCGTGATGGATTTTTATGTCAATGGCCAATATCCCACTCTTGCAAATCTTAACAAGGTTCTGGTGGATAAAATAATTTTTTCTGGATCTCATGAGTCATTGCGATGTATTTTGCATGATATTGGTTTCCAATTCAAAATACGCAAAGATGGAAGAAAATATTTAATGGGAAGATTAGACATTGCTACAGCTCGTGTAGACTTTTTGAGAAAAATGAATCAAAAACGATCACCCAGCGACGGACGGCAAATAGTCTACTTGGACGAGACTTGGGTGAATCAAATTCACTCGATTACACACGTGTGGCAAGATAGTGAGGGCAATGGGGGTTTAAAAGTGCAAGTTGGAAAAGGAAGTCGGCTGATCATTTTGCATTGTGGTTTAGCAAAAACGGGTGTTATCACGGGGAGTAAATTAATATTCCGTACGAAAAAGGTTATGCCGAATACAGATTACCATTCTGAAATGAATTCCAAAGTCTTTAAAATTGGTTTGAAAATCAGTTTGTGACATTCCTCGAAGAACCCTCTGTAATTTTTATGGAAAATGCAAGTTACCATTCCGTACAATTAGATAAAGCACCAACTGCCGCATCCAAAAAATGCGAAATTGTGGAGTGGTTCCAAAGGAAAAATATCAATTTTAATGAAAACGTTTCTAAGATTGAATTATTGAAATTGGTAAAGAAATTTAAGTTAGATAAAAAAAATTTATGATATCGATAACCTGGCTCAACAATATGGTCATGAAGTTGTACGTCTACCCCCATACTAATGTCAGTATAATCCTATAGAGTTAGTGTGGGCTAAAGTGAAACGAGACGTTGCAAAAAATAACAATTCTTTCAAAATCTCGGATGTCGAAAGCCTTGTGCACGCTGCTATAGATATGGTTTCTATTGAGGATTGGAAAATTTGTGTAATTCATGCAGAACGACTCCAAAATAAGGATTTCACCAAAGAAGGCATACGTGACAATTACCCAGATTTTTTTTTTTTTTTTTTTTTTTTTAATTATTTTTTTATTTTCATTAATATGTTTACATGTTGCTAAATGATAATTTTACATCTTAGGTTTTTTACTACTTTTCCATTTAAAGCATTTGCTTGTGTATGGAAAAGGAGTGTACATAAATGTGGTTATTACTTAGTACTTAAATAATTCATTTACATAAATATATGTGTGTTGTAATAGTATATAATAGTATATATTTAAAGAAAAGAAAGGATATTATGGAAAACTAAGGATATTTGTATACATTTAAATAAAAGAAATAATATTATGGAAAACTAAGGATATTTGTAGAATAATTAAGTGGCATTAGTTTTTTTCTTCAGAATATTTTTAAAATGTCTCTTGACGGAGAGCAGTAATTGGGTTTTATCATTAATGCTTCTGATTTCTTCTGGTAGGCGATTGAAAAAAGTTCTTCCCTGGTAAGTGTAATGGTGTTGTGCAAAAGACGTATTTAGTTTTGGGCATATAAAAACATGTTTAAGTCGCGTTCTGTTTTCGTTTAAAAATTGATATTTATCTTTTTCTTTTATAATTTGAATTAATGAATTTTTAATATATAAATCTTTAAATGTAGGTACTTGGAATTCATCAAATAGGCGTTCTGTTGGGTAGTCCAAGGATTTTTTTAATATAATTTTAATAATTGTTCTTTGTACAATTTCTATTGGAACAAGGTTACATTTATATGCGGATCCCCAACTAATAATAGCGTATTGTAAAGTGGATTGAACTAAGGTATAGTAGATTAAATATAGAATTTTTATTGACAAAAAATTTCTAATTCTTAAAAATATGTATATTAATTTTCTAATTTTGTTTACTACTTGACATATTTGTTCCTTCCATTTCAGATTTTTATCAATAATTACTCCTAGATATTTTATTTTATTTGTTGTTTTTAATATTGTACAGTTTGATTTGCAGTAGTTTTGGCTGTGAATTTTAGTATTTTCATGTATGACAATGTTAAAATTTATGGGAGCGTCGTTTAAATGTATTGCAAATGGAATTACAAATGTCTTTTCACTATTTAGTGATAGTAAATTAGTGTCGAAAAAATTCTTAAGCGTGTTAATGTCTTCTATGGCTTTTGATTCTACATTTTCCCAAGTCTTTCCACTTATTATTAATACTGTATCGTCGGCGTATGATGTAATTTGACCATGTAAAGGTTGAAAAAAAATATCGTTTACATATATAGTAAATAGGATTGGTCCAAGCACCGTACCTTGGGGGATTCCAAAGCTTGAAAGCTCTTGATCGCTATTAACATGATTGATTTTTACCACTTGAGGGCGGTTTTTTAAGTAGTTGGTGATCCATTTAATCGCGTTGCCTTTTATGCCAATATTATTTAATTTTTTTAATAGCATCTCATGAGATATGCTATCGAATGCCTTTCTGAGGTCAATAAATATACCCGCACATTTTTTACCTTTATCTACTGTTTCGTAAATGTATGAAGTTACGTTAGCAATAGCATCTTGTGTGCTGAGTGATTTTATAAAACCAAACTGGTTTTTGTGTATTATTTTATTACTATCTAGGAAATTTACCAACTGTTTTTTTACTATTTTTTCAAAGATCTTTCCTATATTAGAAATTAGACAGATTGGGCGATAATTTGTTACTTGGTGTGGATCTCCAGATTTGTAAATAGGTGAGATTATTGTGTTTTTGTAGTTCATTGGAAATATCCCTTTTGTTAAACTTAAGTTTATTAAATGAGTGATGGGTTTTATTAAGTAAGATTTCATAGATTTTAACATATGTGCCGTAATAGAATCAAAACCGGTAGACGAACCTCCTTTCATATTTTCTATTATTTTTAAGATTTCACATTCTGTTGTTGTTTCGAATGTTGAAAGTATATTACGATTCAGTAAATTTTTATTTTTATGTTTTTCCGGGTTAGAAGGCTTATGAATATTTTTCGCAAGATTTTTTCCAACATTTGCAAAGAAGGAATTAAAAATGTTTGCACATTGTTTAGGTTGCATATTGGCATCTATAATTTTTTTATCGTGTTCAATGTACTTAATGTTTTGTGTTTTTTTTGTATTGTCTATGGCCAAATTTACTGTTTTCCACATTTGTTTATGGTTATTTTCTGAAGATAATATTTTATTTTTAAAAAACTCTTCTTTACTTTTTTTAATATAAGATGTTAATTTATTTTTATATTTTTTATAGAAAATATATGCTTTTTCATCGTGGGGATTTTTTAAAGTTGTTTTGTAAAGTTTTTCTTTGTTCCTGATAGATATTATAAGTCCTTTGGTAATCCAAGGCTTTAAACATCTTAATTTTGATTTTATGTGTGTTATTTCAGTTGTCGAATTTTTAATGTGTTGTGACAAGATATTTTCCAAGTTATTCGAACATATTTCGGTATCATCACTGCTCAAAACATTGTTCCAATCCTCTTTTTTTAGTTTTTCAGAGAGAATAGTCATATCTATTGTTGATTTTTTGGTTATTAAATTATGTTTTTTATGTTTAATATTATTATTATACAGAAGTAAGCATGAATGATGATCAGTTATGTTAGTTTTCCAAACAATAGATTTTAATTTGTGAAGATCTTTAAGAGGAAACCGGGTGGTGTTTTTTCCATACAAACGTATTCCTCATTTCCCTCTCTGAATTTTGACACTAGAGAAAATATTTTTTTTACATAATATGAATATTGACCGCAAGCGTGTCGGTAAGTTTTGATTTTTTTGATAAGTTACTTTTTATAGGAGTTATAACCCTTCAAAAATTGTTAAAATTGCCTTTTTTTAACGCCATCAACAAACGTTCAGTATACAAATTAGACGATGTATTTTTAAAAAAAGCAAAAGGTACAGACATAGAATGTTTTCTTCCAATAAATTTGGTAAAAAAAATCTTGGAAATTGGTTCAGTTTTGGAGTAGAAAAATGAGGACTACAAAACCTCGATTTTGACAATTTTATTTAGGTATTATCAGGCTGAGGTGCATGTGTCCCTTTCTCTCAGTATTCGTTGGTGAGGGGGGGCGGAGAGGGTTTTGTTGAATACGTATACAGTCAACGAAGTGATGTGACATTCTCAATAATTATATCGATACACTAGTCCACTAGTGTTGTCATGTCCCGAGTTATCGATGTTTTTTTTAAATTATTTTTCTGTTTGGTGACTTATTTTGAGTGTGCCAATACTTAACGAGCTTATTTACTAAAGTTATTGTGACAAATTTAATTTGTTTACGTCAAATAAATTAATGGAAAAAAATTGAAAAAAAAACACCTGTTACAGACAGAACCCGAGATGATTCCGTTCCGTATTGCCGAGTTGGATATGGAACACAAAAATTAATTAAAATATTTTTTGATAACTTTTGAAGGTTGTACTCAACATAATATTATCCCTTTATAGGACACTTTTTTTAAGATACAACTACCGAACCAAAAAAAAACTTTTATATTTGACTAAATATATTGTTCTAGATTTTTTTTTCAAAAAAATTATATTTTACAAGAAAATGTGTGATGGTAAGTACATACACCACTGATCGTTTGATGGAATGCTGGTACAGCGTATGTTCAGTGGTACATGCATCTACCACATGTTGTTGAATCGATTATGTTATTATAATATCATATTATACAAATGAATATTGAAATCTATGTATAAGAGGCACCATATTGTTTATTGTGCTACATATTAGGTACATACACATAACTAGTTTAGTTTTTATTTAACTTTTTTAATACGTTATATTTTTACAGAAAAATGCACTTTTGGGAATACCTCCTACATCACTTGACATTTTCAATCTTCTTCAATGATCTAATATTTTTTGTTTTTAAACGCTTTATTGTAAAAAAAAATACTGTTTAACATCTACACAATGAAATTAAAACAATTTATGGTCCAGACCTTTCCCTCGCCGGTAAATTTCTTGGTATGCGACCGTCAATTATTTCTGGTAAAAGGCATTGGTGGTAGAAATTTTCTAACAGTGGAACGATTTTTTGCCAGATTTCATCGTCCCTCTCAATTTTTTCATACAGCAAACCTTTTGGACTCCACACAACAAAATAACAATAATTACGACGAGTAATATGTAACTGGCCTTGTACTTGGTAGAAGTAATTATGATTCCGTTTTAATGTTAAAGAATGGTCTTCCAATTTACAGTAATCAATTATCTTTTGTGCAATTCCCTCTTCTGGTGACATATTTGCTATACTATAAGGGCATTTAATTTCAATTATAGAATCCTCACCGATAAGGCCATCCGGACTTGCCGCTAAAAAGTTTTTGGTTTTATCGATAAATAGCCCACAAGCGGATACCTGAAAACTTGTTTTTTTTGAAAATTGCTCTATTGCTAGGCTTTCATTTTCTTTTCCATAATTTGTGGCCATAGTTCCTTTGAATTGTGAGTACAGTAAAGAGTTTAGTACTCCCGTAACTGAAGTTTTTTGCCGAAGCTTATATATTTTTCCAAAGTTAGACGCCGTTATCCGCTTACGTCTTTCAATTGCCCACAGATTGTTATTGCTTTGGCCTACCGTATTCCGTTCGAGCTCTTCCTTATTGGTTGAAGATAATTCTTTGAGAAATTCCTCTTTTTTCGTTTCAAATATTTCAGGTGGCATATCTGGTTCTAATTCCAATTGACCATAATTTTCATCGGGCCCTGTAACTTTTTTTCTTTTTTCTGTCGTATTTTCATTATACTTTAGTTTTTTTTTTCGACACATTTGTTTATTCTCCTTCGAACGTCGTTTTCTCTCTATAAAGTGCTTCGTGTATTTGCCGGGACTGTGGCCTTGGATTTTCTTTTGTATTCTTGAATGGGTTGCCAATTCACTATTCCACGAAGTTACTGCTCCAAAACATCTTGCTTGGTAAGATCCTCTTGTAGTAAAATTTACCCTTTTTCCACCTATAAATTTGGCGATAACGTTGTTGAATTGCTCCACAGTGTTATTTGTCACGTCAATAATAAGACTTTCTGCATTTGCTATTAGAGACAATAAGAATTGTTGGATATCAGTCCATATTCCACAATCTCGAAGATCGCTTACTAAATTTGGATCATCAGTATACTTCTCCGGCTTGCAATAGTACGATGCACAATTTTTATGATCACCAAACACATGATTTGCGGTATTTTTTATGTCCATTTTCAAATTTTTTATTTTATCACTTTGTACTGTGTTTTCTTGCTCTTTCCTGTAATTTATTGCTCCAACTACAGCTCTTCTCATGCGTAAAACGTTTGCTTCAACCTTTTTCCTTATATGAACTGGTACAAAGCCTTTAGCGTTGTTGGTTTTTTTTCCAAGTGCTTTCATTTTGTTGCAAAAATTGCGGAGTAAGTGATTTTTGCACTCTATTTTTTGTACTATAAGGTTAGGACCATATGGCATTTGTTGCATTATTTTTTTCATGATGCTGGAGTCGCCATCACCAACTAGTTTGTTAAATTTCAATCCATGCATTTCCATGCTTCTCGAGAACCCTTCTGCTATAATGTGGGCTTCCATGGCATTAGCACTGTCACGCCAGTTTATGAAGCACCTGTGCTCAGAAGCAACTATGTGTAGTTTAGTAGCTCTAGCACATATGCAGCAGTATGAGTTTCGCACTCCCAGAAATAAAACCTTTTTAGTTCGTAGTCCAACTATGCACCCTGCGCCAGATGAGGAGCTAAATCCACTTTTGTACGACCTCTTTGCCCAGGAGCCATCTGCAACCACCGTTACCAAAGGATAGCCACCCTCGTCTACGTCACCGTTTAAAATGGCTAGCCTTTTTTCTTCTTCACCAGCTGCGATCATTTCTTCTAAGGCACATTCTTCAATTGTTGGCGCTAAACATTGTTCTATGTTCGTGTAAGTCTTACAATCCATATTTGGCATATTTAAAACCCCACAAATTTCATTCCATTGTGAATACCCATTTCCTGTACACATCACTCCTTCGACGACAGCAGTATTTATAGACATTTTCCGTTTCGGGTCTTCGGAGTGAATGTATTCTATTTTCTTGCACATTTTGCACTCGAAAACATACTGGCTTAGAAGACCATTTCGTCGTTCCTTCATAAATTTTAAATCGGAAAATGTGCAGTTGGTGTGTTCGTGCTTTATATTTGATATCTCCGAAAACAAATATTTTATATCCACAATTCTGCGACCTTCGAAATTATCGGTTTCATCAATATGGTCTGGTTCTATCACCAAATCATCAAGCGTTGTTGATGATGATGAACTTGCGTTTTCGTCTATATTTGGAGCAAATGATTCATCCATGGAAGTTTCATGCATTAGTGAAGATGTAGTTAAGTTTCCAAAAGTAGTATCGATGACATCCATATCCCTGTAAATGCAAATGATTTATTTATTTAAATTTGTCCATCCCATTTTCCCGTTATACATGCTACATAATACACGGCTCTCATAGCATAAATCTTTAGGTTTTTCTCGTAAGTCGCTCACGTAAGAGAGTTATGGCAAAATTATCAATGTAAACGATACCCATTGGTAATTTTGCCATAACTCTCTTATGTGAGCAACTTACGGGAAAAAAAACTTTACGTACGTAAAGGTAACCTTAGGAAGGTTCAGTAGTAAGAGTGACAGGAAAGCGATATTTCGACTTACCTAGATGTCGAACGTGGTGCAACATGAATCTGTCGTTTGATACTAATAATCGGTTTTTTTCGTCTAGTAGATAAAAACAAACGCGCTTTGTTTCCATTTCTTTTACCCATTATTTATCTGTAAGAAAAAAATTTTTGAGTTGAAGGTAGGTAATATAGTAGTCGATTTTATGTAACTCAATTTCTAAATACACATATCTTATGCTACGTATATATTTGCGAATAGTGGCGTGCACAGAATTTGAAAATTGAAATTTCGGAAAAAAAATAATTTTCAGCTTCGACAACATCATTAATGTCGTATTTTCAATCTTAGGATTCTAGCCCACTGAAAAATCAGTGCACGCCACTCTTTGCGGACAGAGACGCGAGCCGAACCACGAATTATGGTAAAGGTACGAAGCAACCGCAAGCGGCGCAGCGTTTCGGGCAGTTTGCTTTTGCTTCGTTCCTTTCCCATAATCCGTTGTTCGGCTGGCGTGTGTATACGCAGCCTAAGACGTAGAATAATATTTATTATAGGTTACTAGATATGTTAACAAATGTACCGACTTGCACTAATGCACTTTATGCATACAGTCAAAACTGATGAATTTACGTTATTCAGGGAGAGCCAAAAAACAACAACATTTTTAGCGATATTTATATGTTTAATTAAAAAAGGAAATTGTGTTGTAATATTGAGTTTTTATGAATGAATAGTTTATGTTTATAATAATAGTTTATGAATAATTTATGAATAGTTTAGTAGGTATCTACTCACCATATGTCCTATATGTGTAAATCGTGAGAAATGACCAAACAGATTTCAATATTCAAGGGGGTTTCAGGGTCAAAATTCGAAGGTCTGTATTTGACGTAGAATAGTTTCCAGTAAAAAGGCTAGTCAAAAACAGTAGAGTGATGCAGCCAGCGAAAAATAAAAACACTATACAATCACAAAGTACGTGATGTACCTACTGCGCCTATGCTGCCGTTTTATAAAAAAAGATGGTATGAATCTCCCGATATTACTAAACCAAAACAGCGTGCATCTTACTTTACTAATAGTAACAAGATGAATGAACTATGAGCGCAGAAGATATCTATTATATAGGAATACGCACGCTCAAGTCGCGACGCGTATTGACTTATCTGTTGCAGCAGGCAGCAACCTGTATACACGCACCCACAAGTCTCATTGACTTGTGCGTGTGCAGAAGATGAGCTCGGAGCAGGCAGTCACATGTATTTGTAGTAAGTAATAATAATAATAAAGTTAAGTACAATACAATATTAAATAATGTAGACCTCGCTATTTTATTACGAATATGTACCTAGGCACCTACTTAATTTTTGGAATAAATGAATAACAGTAAATGAAATAATAAGAACGCGAAGTCGCTGGCGGGCGCGGCGCGGCGATTCGTGCTTCCAACACCTGCAGCCACGCACACACACGCATTGGGGTTCACCAATACACCGATAGCGCTTTTGCTGTCCCCGCTGAGATGAACGAAATAGAAATAATTTTTACAAATACCTATCGTTAAAATTTCTCGGCGCTCCTGCGCGCTCTTAATGTTTATGTTTGTCCAAATGTGGTCTAAACAAGATGGAGTATGTTCTTTTATTTCTCTAGTATTTTTATTTATGCAAGATATGAAATTTTGTTCAGTCATACAATTGATGTATTCATTTTTGTTATTATTTTCTATTTTTTCATTGATGTTCACGTTAAAATCACCTACCACGAAGCAAAGTTTATTTTTTAATTTTAATAATATGTATTTGAGGTCATTAATAAACGTAATAATACTCGAGCTATGCGTTCTATAGATAGCTATTAGATGATATGTTGATTTGCCGAGTTTGAAATGTACTTCAATGCAGTTAACCAAATGTATTGGGTGCTCTATTATGTTAACAATACTAAATTTATTGCTTGCAAATATTATTATTCCCGAATTTTTGTTAATGTCTAATTTGGTAGAGATATAATTGTACTCGGGCAAGTGATAAGGCGGTGACTCGGCGTTCGTAAATGTTTCGGTTAACACTATAAAGTCCGGTTTTTTAATTAAATTATTTATTTTTAGAATTAGTTCATCAAAGTTTTTTTGAATGCTACGGATGTTTATGTGCATAATAATTATGTCATTGATGTTTTTAGAAATAATTTTGTTACACGAATCAGTACATATACATTCATATTCCTGAATTTTAATATTTAATTCCAGTTCGTTATTTAAGAAATTATCCATTTAATGCATTTTTAAGTTGTATTTTGCAAAATTATTTATAAATTTTTTATTCAATGTCGTAGTTTATTCTTTCTTTGGCTAATTTAAGCATGTAAGATCGGAACTTACATGTTTCGCTGTTTGTTCGGTGGTCTACTTCATTCATTTTATTGTTGAAGGAGTTTGTTTCTTTCTTCTTGTTAGCCGAGTTGCAGTTAGCGCATTTGGGTGGCAGCTCCAGGGATTTACATTCGGAGATGGGATGATCTTCTGAACAGTGTTTGCATGTTGGTTTATTCATTCTATTGTAGCATTTTTGTGCTGTGTGTCCAAATCTTTGACAGTGGAAACATTGGGTAAGAGGACTGCAGTCATCTACATAGATTCTCATGAATCCTAGATGATTTTTTTTTTTATTAATAAGATGTAGTCTCATTTCGGGATTTGTTTGTAGAATTAAGTTTTTGCTGTTAGTTTTTTTGTTTGTAATGATGGCCTTAACTTGTAATATTTCTTTGTCTTGGTATTTTTCACATATCATTTTGATGTCGTTGTTTTGTTCAATGATGTCTTCTAAGAATTCTTTTTCGGTATAGTCTTTGTCAAGACCTTTGAATATTACGCATGGATCCGTTTTCAGAAGTACCTCTGCTATTATGGTTTTGTCGACTTCATTTATCTTATCTTTTAATTTTTTCGCGTCTTCTTTTTCTGGGCATGTTATTATAAGGTTTTTTTTTGTTTTTTTTATTTCGCATACTCGAATTCCCAACTGCGATATTTTAATCTTTTGTATTTTCTCTTTTATTTTTTCAGTGTCTTCTTCTTTTAAGCTTTTAATTATTATAGGAAATCGTTTTTCTTGCATTTGTGGTATTAAGTTTTTAACTGCAGAAGAGTATGAAAATGGGTATTTTTGTGCTTGGTTTTTTTCTTGAATATCACACTTTTCTTGTAATTTAGCTAATTCTATTGCCATGTGAGATATCATTTCCATGATGTTATTTATTTCTTTCATCATTTTTGATTTGGTTTCTTTGGTAAGTTTATTTTCTTCTATGATTGTATGTAAATCACTTATGTTTTGTTTCGCCTTTGTTATGAAGGCATGCGGATCAACCGCTTCCTCCATTTTCACAGGTTAAAAAATTACTTTCGGTAAATTTATGTATTTATAAAAATTGTCTGGGTTTGAAGGGGTTATTTTATTTAGTCACCGCTTACGGCGCTCACTCGCGTCCAACACCGTTAGAGGTTTGGGCGACACAGATTATTTTATTATTAATTTTGAGGATAGTGATACGCACAGTGACGAGAATTTAAATTTAAATTTATTTATTTCATCCAAAAAATATATGAATAGGTACATACTATAATATCATATAACAGTCAGTATTGGTTACATTTTGAGTACATTTTCCCATTGTATTTTCTTCCTTTTCTTTTACACAGTAATAATAATAACATAATTTTAATGACAATAACATGTTATTTACAAAGTTAAAAACATAAGGTAATAAATGATGCGTTAGTAAGTTAATATCTATAAGTTAATAACATTGTTATAAGAATAATGTTATAATAATAATTGATGCCATTAAAGCAGTATCAAACTAGGAAAAAGATATGGAGGTAAGAACTGTTATATAGAAGTAACATAATATATATTTTAAGTTGTGCATAGTCTGCCTCACTAGGCGAACCTGTATTGAGGCAGAATTTTTAGTAAATTGTTTCTCGTAATTATGTTTATTGTTTACTTATGAATGTATATTATATGTTCTTATACAGCAATACTTTATTTCTGTTTGCATTATTGCTTGCTGATACGCAATACAAAAACAGCAATTTTATTACTACAATAACTGCCAATGACAAGGCGTTTGGGCGAGGGCACCAGTAAAGGATCGATCATTAGAACATATTAAATTTTAACATTTAAAAAAAATTCTTTCTTTGTTTGACTCAGTTTGATATTATCAGGAAGCATGTTGAATATTTGTGCGGGAAAGTATCTAAAACTACGTTGTCCAAAGGTGGTAGAAAGTGCTGGAACTTGCAATGTGTCTTTGTTAGAATTACGTGTAAATCTTAAGTATATTTTTTTTCGTAAAGTACGTGTTTGTTTTTAAAGAGATGCATGAGGATAGTTTTTACATATATCTGTCGAACATCAAATACTCTCATTATATTAAATATTAAGTCTGTTTGCAGTTAGAGGAAGTTTGAGAATAATTTTCATGATTGTTTTCTGCTCCTTTTCAATAGGATCTAGAGCTGATGAAGTACCCCCTCCCCATGCAATGATACCATACTCAAGGATAGATTGGGTGATTGCAAAATAAATCGTTTTTAGAAGTTGTAAGTTAAGAAAGTTCCTAATGGATCTGAAGAAGTGTATTGTTTTTCTAATTTTATTTGCAATATTCTGTGTGTGTAGATTCCATTTGAGGTATGGGTCAATGGTGATCCCTAGGTACTTCAACTGTGATGTACGCTTTATACGCTTTATAATCACTACATTCATTGGAATTCGTACATCTATGTATTTTAATGGAATAAAAACCACCAGGTTGGCCTGTAGTATTGATGCTTGAAGTGACATATTTGGTTTTCTTCGTGTTAAGGGTAAGCGCGTTGACATCCAACCATTTTTTAACGAAGTTAATATTTCTTTCAGCTTTTTTAAATACCGCTGGCCAATTGTTGTCTTCTAACAATAGGACCGTATCGTCTGCAAAGCTAACAATTTTTCCCTGAATTTCAAGGTTGCAAAACTTGTTAATATACAGTAAGAACAGAGTCGGTCCCAAAACACTTCCCTGTGGAATTCCATAGTCAGTTGAGCGCTGATCACTAAGGGTATTCTGTATTTTAACCTGTTATTTGCGTCAATTTAAGTAGCTTTTAAAGAAATTTAGCTTTTTGTCCATAATGCCGATTTTTTCTAGTTTTTTAAATTAGTTTAACGTGTGATATTGTATCAAAAGTGAATTATGTGTGAAACTTCAATCATTTGGCTAATATTATAATAATAATAATAATTGGATAATTTATAGAGCGCCGTTTTTGTGAAAAATCACCTCAATATATATGTAATTATCTAATGTTTAATACACACTTTTATTAAAGGAATGTGTTTAACATAGAAGCAATCATTTTTTCCGTGTTTTACCTATGTGTTGAAATATTTAGTTACTTATTGGTTTTTACAATTAATTAATCAATGATTGGTTTTTTGCATCATCTTATGTTTGTTATTCTGTTAATTTATTTGTTGTCTAATTTATTGCCAAATATGGTGTGTAGCACTTACGATATAGCATGGAATAAATTTCGTACTACTTATGTAATAAATGTAATAAAATGTCGCACTACGACTTAACATGGAATACATTTCGTGTTAATTAAATAAATATGTGTATCTTTATGTTTTTCGTGAACTGTAAAATATATATTTTTTTGAATAAGTTAACAATAATAATCTAAAATGAAAAGGGTAGTTGCCAGTAATATTGAGAAAAATAATTAGTTGATAATAATGTAATTCTAAAAAATTGAAAATATGAGATTGACAAATATGACGGTTTGACAGAAGGTGGCAATAGCGAAATTGGTTAACGCGCTTGTCCCAGTTTTTTTTTTTTTTTTTTTTACATGAATACCTCACAAGAGTCCCAACTGCTCCCGTCTGAAGCCAGTGAGACTATGGCTTCCCCAATTGGGGTATGTTGTGAGGCTGAGGGTAGTGGGAAGGGAAGGAGATAGGGAAGAGGAAGGTGGGGAAGTACCTGGCTATTCAGATCTGGTCACCAAACACGGCTAATGCCGTTTCAAGCAACGTTTCAATTCTGAATGGTGGTCTTACACCAGGGCGATACAGAGAGTATCTTCCACTCTGGAACGTGCCGCAAATATACTATTTATTATTTTAAATGAATAAATTGTGAAATAACACAAATTAATCAAATAAAATTTATTTGCCACGCCGGGATTCGATCCCGCGACCTTCGGTGCGCGAGTCAAGCGTCTTACCGCTGCGCTACGCCGGCCGTCAAAAGTTAGACGGTGAGGTCTGGGTTCCAGTCCCAGTTGCGACCATTGTCTCTTTTCTGTTTTTCTGTGTCTTGTTCTCTTTCATATTTTCGTTAAGATTATTATTGTTAACTTATTATAATATGATATATTTCACTGATGGGAATAGCCTTCAAAAAAGTATAAAAAGAAAGTTTTTCTTATAAAAATTGAATATATTTTTTTATTACTAATAAAAATATACTGATGTAACATGTATGTTGTATTTTAAAAAGTATGTTATTTTATGTTGCAGGTGGACATTTAGGTATTTTTATCTTTAAAAAAATAAATTTGTAAAATCCCGTAAAAATCAATTATTATTTAAATTGAAATGATATTAGTAAGATAGTAAAATTACTGCAATTTTTTTTTTAATTATCCACATATAGGAGATTCAAAATAATTTTCATTCGGGCCTACATCAACGTTGGGGATGCTGCAAGGATTGGACTGCACGTAATTGTATGAATGCATCTGATTTGATGGAGGAACCAAATAATTAGGGTATCCTTGAAAACTAGGGTATACTTGAGTATTAGCCAGTTGCTGTCTTAGTTCCATAATATTTTTTTCTTGTTCAATAAATTTTGTTTTGATTGTTTCGAAATCATTCATCATTACACATTCAAATGCAAACCTCCCTCTAGTTACTACGTATGGAATTATATTAAACAAATGTTCCTGATGATTGGTTACCTCACTGGGCTGTTTTTGTGTTACGGGTTTCCCTTTAATGATTACTATTGGGCTTGGCATATGAGAGGCCAACATTTCGTTACTTGGTCTTCGATAACCAGCCAACTGACCCTCTAATTGCACCACTTTTTTATTTAATTCCTTAATTTTTCGTTTAAACTCCATCTCATTTATTTGCGGTAAAGTTCGCGTGGGTGTAGGTTTTTCGATGAGGATTTCTTCTAGCGTTTTTGATATTTTACCTTTAGTTTCTTCGATGATATGTATGATGGCTCTCTTTCCGACATCAAATTCTGCGCACGGATTTCCTTCTTGTCTTGATAGTCGAACGATCCTACCACCTCCTGTCTCTTTTCTTAGACCGAGCAATAGTTTAGCTGTTCCGCTTTCAACTGCAAAAGCAGATATATCTTGTCCGGTGTTTACTATCTTTGTCGCTTCAAGCTTGTCGTCTTTTGCATTCTTTAGAGAATCAGTACTTAAGGTAAACAGGCTGCCTGTTGAATCTCCCGGATTATACGAGAGAATAAGCAATTTATTTAGGTCTGTATCCAAAAATATTTGTTTGGTGAATTCCGTTGTTAAAATTTCAATGTCGCTTCGATCCTTGTTCTCTGTGACCAATACACCTTTGTCATTTACGTAGAATCTGTTGTTATTATTGTCTGTAAAGTCGTTCCACCTCAGAGGGAGTGACATGTTTTCTACGACAGGTTCAAGTTGTTCATTACGAACGAAAAAGCTTTCGTTGTCAATGGTAACCAAAATAGTACCATGCAAGTATGCAATTTCCTCTGGAAAATTGTCTGTCTCTATGGCCAAATCACAGGTATAGTATTGTGAAAATATTTTGATGGTGTTGGAACTGCAATCATTGCTGCTTTCCGTCTCACTGAAGCAGTTTTTCCTCCATGTCGGTGTTGGTAGCATTGTGGGATCTTCTTCTTGGCCTAAAGTGATGTGAAGACATGCCAATAAGACAAACGTGGTAGTTGTTGCACCTCGTAATAACATCGCGCTGCAAATGTATAAAAAAAAACAGGTTAATTGACGATTAAATTGAAAGATCCCAAACTCTAAACAGTATTTTAAGGTACTTAGTTAGCATTATTAACATTAGTCTTTAGTTGACTGCCCTAATTTATTAGAATTAATCTGTATTAATATACCTGCCAGACTAACTCGCAATAAAGATATTTTCAATTTTAACAATACCCTCAATACTAACTATTCTATTAATTCACCAATCCCTAGAATGCATAGCCTTGCAAATAAACATTGTGAATCTATAGATATATTTGGTGTTGACAGTTTTGCAATTTTCAAGAGACAACTCATCTCTATTTTATCTGTTAATAATTAACTTTTCTTATTTTTGTTCTTTTCATAAAACCTCCTCTCATTTAAAATCTTACCAGTAATTTATAAACTTATTTTATTTTATTTTGCTGTTCTATTTAGTTCTGTTTTATCATCGTACATTATTATACACATATAATTTTTTGTTTATACCTACTAACTAGCTTTTACACATTGCACTTTATTGTATTTCTGGTCTTATTACTGATTTTTTCTTATTACTCATACTATTTCATTTCTTTTATGATGTTTAATTTTTTTTATGTTTTTAATTTCTGTTATGATGTTCTATACCTTGTGATGATGATTGCTTTATTTTTTATTCTGTTTTATTGGTTTAGTAACATATGAGTATATAATTATTATTGTTATTATATTTTTGCTTCTATGCTTGTAAAAGCCCACTAGGGCGTAAATAAATATAAATAAATAAATAACATATAGTCTGTCAAATATTAAAAATAAAACTACAATTTTTTTAGACTGGCTTCATCAATTTAAATGTCAAATATTATTTTAAAGCCCAGTGACACTCAATATATAGAACACTGTAAATTATTATTATTTTTTAAATTTTTCACAGCATATAGTCTTTCAATTAAAAGTCCATTAAGAGTCAATTAAGGTCCATTTGATAGATTCTCCCATCGGATTGCAATCTTTAGAGCACAGGCATCAGGTGGAATGCTGTCCTTGTTCTACCGGTATTACAATGGAAGATGCTCCGACGAACTAGATTCATTGATCCTATCGGCACCGCTGCATAGTCGGGAAACACGCCAAACACGCGCCCAACATTTGTACACGGTTGAAATTAGTCACATAAGAACGAGTAGTTTCTACGACTCGTTCTTAAGTTCAACAGCTCGGCTGTGGAACGATTTGCCGGCCTCTGTGTTTCCTCCTTCCTACAACATGGGTCTCTTCAAGACCCATGATCACTCCTTCCTCTCCTCAAATAGACCCTCCACACAGCATCTCCAAAGATGGCATAGGCTCTGAGGAAAATTATTTTCCTCAGAGCCTCCTGAGTGGAGTTAATGTAAAAAAATAATATTATGAAAAATGGAACAAAGTACAATTTTTTAAGGCTAACAACACCAATTTAACCGTCAAATATTATTTTAAAGTGCAATGACACTGAATCTATTTTCATTACACCAAATTAAAAATTTGTTGATATTATCTTGAAGAATGTTGCAATGGTAAATATTTTGAATAATTCTAAAAATTTTGAGGTCATCGGTAAAAAGTAAGAAAAATACATTATAAAATATTTTTTTTAACTACATCTATATCTTAATATATAAAACAAAGTCGGGTTAGTTGCACCTTTTATAACTCGAGAACGGCTGGACCGATTTTTATGATCTTTGATTTGATGGATTGGTCTCCGCCCCAAATAGCAGAATAGTTATTAAAACATAGGAAAAATTCACGAAATAAAAAATTATAAAGAAAACTCTTTTCCTCATACATTGTGGATAGAACGAATTCTCGCGTTTTGAAAGAGCTGCATCCATATTATGATAAATATAATATTGAATAGTGAGTGAATTCCAAAAATTCATAAACTTGAAATGTCAATGCACTGATTGTTTTGCTTTTGTTCTTAAACACATAATGCTGTCCCTCTTTCTAACACACTAAATGTGACGTAAATATGTGTAAATGTAACACAATAAACGGTGACGTATGTCTGCACCCCTCCAAAGTAAAAATACAGTACCTAATTATAATAAATCTCCCTCACACGTATAAAGAAAATGAAACGCAATTCCCGTAAGTAAGTGGAAAAGTTAGAAAATCACAAAAAATGTAAATCTCTGACACTGACAAAAACAAAACAAAGTCAGTTGCGCATCGATAATTGCTTTTTTGTAATTTTTAACTTAATAAAATAACTGAATTTACTAATAAGTTAACACAACAATTCTGAGACGGTACGAAGTTCTCCGAGTCAGCTAGTATGTATATAAAAATCTAAATATGCTTATTTCTCTCCATGTAGATATATATATATATATGTGAGTATATGAGACGTCTATGTATTGCTATATTAAACTGACGAAATGTTTGAAACTTTCAAAATACCCTCTTAAAGAGCGTATAACCAGAGAACACCAGAAATATGCCATTTTTAAATCAGTGTTTAGACGTATTGACTCTTTTCCACAACGATTTGATTGATTTTTATTGATTTAGAAAGATTGTTCTTTTATCTAGTAAACGAATGTTTTAAATTTTCAGAAAAAATGATAATTTTTAGTATAATAAAGTTATACCATAGGTCGTTGGCAGATTTGTTAATTTTTCAAAAAGTACATATTAATTTTGAGAAAAAAAAGTTTATTTTTAGTATAATAATTTTAGTTAAATTTTCAAAAAACATTTTGAACTATACAACACTAATTTCAAATTATATAATCACGTATTGACTCTTTTCCACAAAAAATTATAAATTGGTTTCGAAAGATTGTTCTTA
The DNA here is from genome assembly GCA_917563855.2 of Limnephilus lunatus. Lineage (NCBI taxonomy): Eukaryota > Metazoa > Arthropoda > Insecta > Trichoptera > Limnephilidae > Limnephilus > Limnephilus lunatus. Next base: position 109,576,625 of record OU830592.1, read on the forward strand.
AACGCATGTTTTTAATTTTCAGAAAAAATGTTTATTTTTGGTATAATAAGGTTATACCATAGGTCGTTGGCGGATTTGTTAAATTTTCAAAAAACGTTTTGAATTATACAACACCCATTTCAAATCATATAATCATGCAGTAAAATAAATCAATTCATTATCTGGTAAACGTATGTAACAAAATTTAAATTTTGGTTTAAATAAAATCATAAAAAAATATAAAAGTACATTCGTTTCTTGACAAAAATTGGTTCGTTTGTGTATTTATTTGCGCCCTTACAGACTAATATATTTCAATTTTTTTACATTCTTATTTTGCTGATACATTATTGAAAAATGATAAATACTTATTATCAAAAAATAATTGCAAAAAGGACATAATTTTAATAGTTTTATCAACACGCCTTTCGGCATTTTTGGACGTAGGTATAAATTAAAGCAAATTTGGAATGAATTAAAATCGATATTGAGTTATAATTTTAAGCTGGTACAAGGAATAATTGATCTTTCTCATTGGAACCGCCCTGTACGATCGTAAGAACTTCTTTCGACGAAATGTGGATTTTAGGCCGCTGGCTGGTTATAAGCTCTTAAACCCCCGCGAAGGTTTCTGGATTATTACAACCACATGACAAAACCTACATCTAAAAAGTTTTAAAATCATTACAAAAACTCTTACAAAACTGTTAAAATCAAAATTTGTGAATGACATTTTGGAAAACAATGATTGTTAAATCAAAATTTTCGAAAATCTTTTAATTAATGGATTTATTTGAAGTAGGTACTCGCCTAATATTTTGAATTAAATCAAGAATTATAGATATTGCCTAAGTTAGGTAAGAAATTTGTTGATCAATTTTCAAATATACTCTTTAAGGCACCGTATCCCCGCTCAAAAATAAGAAGATGGAAATATATGTGATTACGAATGTTGGAGAGAGTGCGAATATTTAAAACGGTAAAATTGAAGCGAAAATGGTGAAAATATTAAATAAACCACGACTCGTTTAAAAAAGAGCAAAAATCTCTTGGGGCTCTCTAAAACAGCATTTAAAGAAACACTTAGAATTTTTTCATACATATAACTTGTAAAATAACTGAATCAGACGTGAAAAAATAAATTTTCGGAGCATACTTTGCGATTTTTTTCTATAGAGGGAATTTCATATAATTTGCGTTTCGGCGTGGGGAATGTATTGATATTATCATTAAAAATAACATATATTTCTTTTAAGAGCTTAAAAATTTCAAATTTTTAAGGGGAATATGTAAGAAACGGCAGGGGCGTGCACAGAGTTTTTGATCAGGGTAGGCAGTAAGAAAATACAACAAGTTTCACAGATTAAAATTTCCATATTCTATTAGATAATTTCACAATTAAAGTACGACAAACTTTTTGAACCGACAATTAGCATTTATGAAAGACAACTATTTGATAGAAGTACATAACAACAGATGTTTTTGTCGTCACTGATTGCCATTTGCTAATTTTTTTCTAGAAAGCACTGCTTAATACTAACAAAAAACCTCATAGAAGCAAATCCAAAACGACAGTTCTACTCTATGCTTTGTGCATTTCGTAAACATTAAATTATGTCTTGTATGAAGTTAGCTCTAGTCAGAAATAATTCCTGCTTAGAACGCATTTTAGTGAGGCAATTGGAGGGCGCGCATGTAGTTTCTAGTTACAGTAAGTTTATGCCGCGTTTGTAGTATGCCGTTTGATGTGTCGCTCGCGTAGTTTCGGTTGCTCAGCTTTTTCGCTCTTATTTTTGAAAGTGTGTATTTATTTTTAGCAATAATTTTATAAATTACAATATTATTTACATGCTTATATTTTACAAAAACGGGAGGGTAGGCAGTGCTTATGTGCCTATATGGAGTGCACGCCCCTGAGAAACGGTGACCAGACAACTCAGAATGAAACCAACTCAGAAGCACCTCAGAAAGGTCATTAAGAGTGATGTTATATATTTTTTTGAATTGGTTAAATAGGTTTTTTTTTATTTTTTTTATTTAGGAGAAAATACAGATACAGATGTCAATTAACAAGAATATACAAAACAATAACTAGAGAACTCACCTGCACCCAAACTATTTCTCACGTATTAACATTAACAGCAGATAAAATAAAAAAATATATACAAATATTTTTACTTATAAATATGGAAAAGACGTATGTAAATATGAGAAAATTATTTTACAAATAGAGAGATGAAAAAAAGTGCGCAATAACCCTATAAAAGTTTACAAATTATCTTTGGAAAAATTTTGATGGTAAGTTCAAAAACATATATATTGATAAAAAATAATATTATACAGAAATTAAAAAAAAAAAGAAAATTAAGTAGTTAAAATTATAAGCCAAGTAATGTCTAAGTTATTATACTTTGTAGGAAAACACCCTTCAATTTTCTACTAAAAGTACTGCGTATGTCGAAAAATATGTCGGAATCCTTGAGGTTTTGATTTCGATTAAACAATTCGCACATTCTTCTGATTGGATCCCTGACACCAGCATTTGTACGCGTTTGGCTAATGTGGAATAAGTCGTTAAGCCTTGTTACTCTGGGTGGTATTTTGAAGTTTATTAGTTTCAGTAGGTCAGGACAGTCAATAACGTTGTTGCAGATTTTATATAGAGTCATGAGGTCAAAGTATGTTCGCCGGTTAGATAGAGTAGAGACGTTATAATTTGAAAGCATATTTATGTACCCCCGTTTAGGTGCGCTCATTCTGTAATTGAGGCATTGCAAAAATTTCTTTTGAATACTTTCAATATTGTCTTTATAGATACCGTAAAGTGGAGTCCATATGGAGGAGCAGTATTCAAGTTGAGAACGGACCAGCGTGTAGTAAAGAAGAAGATAGGTTTCAGGTTTTCGAAATTCGCGGCTGTTTCTGATGACAAATCCTAGCATGCAGTAAGCTTTATTAACAATATTCTCAATGTGCGCATCGAAATGTAGTTTTGAATCAAAAAGTACGCCTAGATCTCTTATACAGTAAACGCGCTCGAGTAAATAGTTACCAATACAATAATTGTGTATGATAGCGTTGTGATTTTTAGTAAAGCTATTTTTATGACCTTTCTAAGGTGTTTATGAATTGGTTACATGACACACAGGGGTGAAACAATTTCTTTATTAGTGGCACTACAAATTACAACGCATGCAGGGAACTCGCTATTAGGTAATATTATATAATTTTGATTGTTAAATTTAAATACTTTGTATTATATAAATGGAAACTTACATTTGAATGAAGTTTTTTAAAAATTGGCTCCACTGTTCTTCCGCTCGCTTTCGAAAGAAATTTGAAAGTGAGAAATAAAAAATCAAGTTAAGTAATTAATTATGTAAAGGTCAATAGATATCTATCGAGGGTATCAAGAGGTTATCGAATATCTTAATTTAATATATAGTAGAAAATATTGCGTATTTCGCGGCATGCGTTGCTATGCCATATTCAAAGAAATAAATTGTTTCTTCCTACACATGGGCGCCCGCAAAAAATTTTCTAGGGAGGGGGGGCAAAATATTTTTAGTAGTTTTAATTTACTGTGGCGTATTTGAATGGCACACTTTCTTTATGCTAACACAAAGTGATTTTAAATAAAAGTAACATTTGACTATTTTCAATCAATCCAGGGGAGGGCAAGTGCCCCCTTTGGCAAGTGCCCCCCCCCCCCCCCCTGCGGGCGCCCATGGTCCCTGCAGTTCCTTTCCCGTGCGTCTCCGTTCCCTCCCGTATCCCCTACCCTCCTGCGTTCCATATATTCAGTCCCAGTGCATTCAGTTTTCAGTGTATTACAATTTTTTTTATTCAAATTTTCATTTTTCGTATATTACAAATGTTCATTTTTTTATATTATAAGAACAATCAATCAAATTTAGTACCTAATATCAATACATGTTTAAAATATCAATAAGTGAAAAAAAAAATACAGACAATTCTTTTAATACAAAAAAAAACAACTGCCTGCTAAATTCAATTTTATCAAACGCGCAAACTGTCAAACGTGCGAAGTTAAAATAGTCGTTAAGTTTTCTGAAATTTAAGTAAGTTTCTTTAACTTTAAAATAAAAAGTTTTTTTTTTTTTTTTAATGTTCTTTATTCAGTAAAGTTTATATATTACAGAAAATGGGTAATTTTTTGGCCATCACACTAGGCACATGCCCGTGTTGTAGTGGCCAATTTTATGTTAAGTATAAAATAAGTTGAATGAAAAACAAAATAATATAAAAATAAAATTTAAATAATTTATACATCTAAAACAAGTATGAAGTATAAAGGAATTAAAAATAATACAAAATATCTACATACGTTTAAGATATCTTAATATATAAAACAAAGTCGGGTTAGTTACACTATTTATAACTGGAGAACGGCCCCACTGATTTTGATTATCTTTGATTTGTTGGATTTGTCTCCACCCCGGATAGGATAATAACTATTAAAACATCACAAAAATTAACGAAAAATATAGTTATTGGGAAAAAAAAAATCCCCATACATTTTGTACGGAACGAATTCTCATATTTGAAAGAGCTGCGGGCATTTTGTGATAAGTACCTATAATATTGAGAAGTGAGAGAGTTCCGAAAATTCAAAAACGTCAAATGTCAATGCGCTGATTGTTTTGCTTTTATTCTTAAGCTTATAATGCTGCCTTTCTTTCTTACACACTAAATGTCAATAGTCGAAATGAGACAAACGGTGAACGTATGTCTCCACCCATCCAAAGGAAAGATACAATAGTTACAATAAAAATCCCTCACACGTATAAAGAAAATGAAAAACTTTTTTTTTAATCACACATGAGGCCCCGAAGAAAATTATTTTCCTCAGTCTAATTAGGGGATGATGTGTGGAGGGTCTTTTTAAGGAAGGGAAGGATAGGAAGTTCTGGGAAGGAAAAAGGTATGAGGGGTGGGTAGGAATCTGGGGTCAGTGTGTCCGCGGGAGTGACGGACGTATGAATCCATCCCTCCAACTGCGTCGCAAGGCGATGGGTCGAGACGGTCCAGCTGGAAAGGTTAAAAGGCCTCCCTCAACCAGTCTTTCTCGATCCGGCCCGCCACGTAGCGGGTGAGCAGACGCATCCGCCGCCAAGTCCCGTACAAACGTCACCTCATGAACCCGGGCACCCCTGCTAAATCACCAAACGTAGCGAACCACTTGGGGTGACCTATGGGTGATGTATGACAGAGGTGTTGGTTATCCAATAAATGGTTCCCGGGGCGGCGACACCCTACCCGCCTCCCGAATTCCCGTAAGTAAGTAGAAAAATAAGAAAATCACAAAAAATATAAATCCGTACACAATGCCATCTCTGATACTGATAAAAACAAAACACGGACAGTTGCCCATTGATTCATTGTGTAATTTTTAACTTAATAAAAAAACTGAATTTAATTCAACTTGTTGATTCTGAGGCGGTACGAAGTTCGTCGGGTCAGCTAGTATGAATATAAAAATAAGTATGGAAAACAGAAAAATTAAACTAATATGAAAAGTATATGAAAGAAGATACGTATTATTGAATTAAAAATAATACAAGGAGCATGTATCAAAATAAAATAAAAAAATACAAGTACATTTGTGTAATTAAAATACAATTAAAATATAATAAAAATACAAGTACATAAAGTACAAGTGTATTTGTAAAAAAATTGAAATATAGTATAAAATCAAAGAAAGTACTATTTGGTAAGAAAGTATGGATAAGTTATATCTTGATGAGTGATTTGCATGTGCGTGTTATGGTAACATAGGTATATAGATATATATCAGCAATTTTTGTGTAAATCCTCGTTTGAGCTAAGGCTAAAAATATGTACTCAAATATGGAATTATTGTCACAATATTTTTCGTAATAAATACTTGAGTATAAGAAACATGTCAGTGGTGTTAAACATTTTTTAATGATGAATATGAAAGAGGAATATATTGTTCTGTAATATACAAGTTATTTAAATTATTTACTGGTGGTATAGGTTCATAATATGTTCCTTAAAGAAATTTCGCCCCTTTTCAGATATCCATTTATGCACACCGGTTGCAAAGTGAGTAAGTGTTTTTGATGTTTTGATGTCGTTATTTAACGTGTTGAATATTTTGGGTGCGATGTATGAGAACTGCCTTTGTGAAAAAGTGGTCTTTGTTACAGGAATTATGCATTTTCCATGCTTTGAGTCCGACCGGGAATTTTATGCCTTGACAGGCAAAAGTTTATAGATATTTTTTTCTCATTATTCGAAGGGTTAAACCACTTTTCAGAATGTAAAATTCCAATTGTGGATTCATCTGCTGACACAAGTCGAAGGAAAACATTATCTATCCGAAGTGCAGTTATAAAATTCTAGTTGCAAACTGATGTGCTGCCAGAATCAAAGAAAAACCATTTTCATGTTCTGAGTGTGCTTTTAATTCGCCGCATACAAACTTAATTTAAACCAATTTTGTGTTGAGAATGTAAATTTCCAGTTTAAGATTCATCTGCTGACACATTTCGAAGGAAAACATTCTCTTATTCGAAGTGCATTGGAGGAGACCCCACCACTTTCCCAAAGGCGTTATAAGGAAACATATGGTTTCCTCCTTCACCACACACGTCAAACTCTATTTTATTGAACGAAGCTACATTTATTTGAACGACTCTAGACTCTAGACCCTCCAATGTCCATGTATACGGGGTTAGAAAGCAGTATGCAAGTACTTAACGTTACATAATACAAAAGAATAATAAATGTAGCAGCCCGTGGAATAATTAGAAATGCAGTTATGAAATTCGAAGTGCAGTTGTGAAATTCTAGATGAAGACTATGTATGTTTTATTAGAATCAAAGATAATCCATTTTCATGTTCTGAGTGGTAATTCGCCAGGTACAGATTTAATTTAAACCAGTTGTGTGTTCAGAATGTAAAATTCCAGTTGGATTCATCTGCTGACACATTTTTAAGTAAAGCATTCTCCTGTTCGATGTGCAATTATAAAATTCTAGTTGCAGACTATTTATTTAATGCCAGAATCAAAGAAAAACCATTTTCATGTTCTGAATGCAAATGTGAATGGTAGAAGAAGTCGGGGACGCTCGAGAAAGACATGGCACGACCAAGTGAATCAGATACTGTCAAGAGTCAGAATAATAGAAGAGCATGTATGAGACGATGTATGAATGTGAACGAGGCAAGGAGTGTGTGCCAAAACCGAGTTGTTTGGTGGTCCGTCATCTCTGCCTACCCCTGCGGAGAAACGGCGTGATGGTTAGTTAATTTTTTAGTTAGTTAGTTTTAATTCACCGCATACAAACTGGTTTTGTGTTCACAATACAACGATAAATTAAATAACGAGTTGCAGAAAAAATCGGCTCGTATATAAATAGGTCGTATTCAGTAGCGGCATTCTCTAAAGTGCGTTTGTGCAGTGTACCCCCATTGAAAGATGATAAAATAAAACAAACTCGTTTTATAATAATATATAATATTATTATAAAACAAGTTTGGAATCATTATAAAACAAGTTTTTTTTTTGGTTTAAGGCAATTAACCCTAAAGAGAGTGCTATGTTTAAAATAAGTTTATAATCACATTATAAATAGGGCTCCATTAAAATCCGTATTTTAAACTCGCGCCACCGCGCACCGCGTTGAATCGGTACCTATGTCCATTTGGTGCGTGATGTGGTCGCGCGCAAAATTCTCCTTACAAAAACATCCTGGCACCTACAGATCCCTCTGACGGTGATTTGAACGAAACTATCCATTTCTTTGTCAAATTCATTCCCGCTCTGTGCGCCGCGATCCCGTGTCATGGATATCACATGATCTCCGATCTTTCACGAGTATTACCGATCGAGTCCGTCGGAGATTGACAAGTTGCCTTTGCGCTGGATGCAACTATACGGTGAAACTATACGTGAACTCCCATTTAGATACTATTTAGATTAATCTTTACTACGAATCGGTTTACATTATGAACATCAAAAAATATGCTAGGAATAAATTGAAGCTTTTACTACCTTTTGAATGAAATGTAATTACAATAAAATTATTATTTACGTTACAAACAATATAAGCGTAAACTACTAAAACAATATTTTTGATGATTTAAGTAACTATGAAGTAATACGAGAAACGATTTTTAAAAAATACCCCTTTATGGCTTTGACTTTATGACTATTTTTGACGTTTTGTATGATCTAACTTTTTTCAATCTTATAAAATTATGCACAAAATAAATTTTAAAAAAAAACACATTGGCGCTTACTGGCCTCGTACAAAAAAGGTCGATTTTAAATTTTAAAGGTGTGAGAATCAAAATATTTCTAGCGTTTATATTCTTCTTTTTTAGATTATTTTCGGCAAACGTCGCATTTTCAAGTCGCTAGTTATGTAGTTTTGTGTTGAACTTACTTCAGTATTGTTTTGACCATAAATATACCAAACTACCCACCCACCCACGTTGTCACTAATATTCTGTCTTAATTTTTTTTACACAATCCCTGAATGCAGTGTTGTGTACATAAAAAAAATGCTCATACACATGAAAAAAGGTTGGAAAATAAAAATAAAAAGGCTTCCGCGTCCACTTATATATTCTACGTAATTATTCTTGTTGTAAAAACAATAATAATTAGCAACGTGCATTGCTGTAAAAAACATTAAACAATTTAATTCCTCTGAAAGTAAATTTTGATTAGATAAATCTTCTCTTGGATTTCTGAACCCCTGTTAAAAAGGCCACGAACCGCCACTGGTCGTATTTAAAAAAAGAATTTCCACAAAGACCTCCCCCCCCTCCCCCGCCGGCGCTTGAAGTACCCAAATAAGGGGGCGGCGAAGTTTTTCTCCGCCCCGGGCGGCCGACACCCACGCTACGCCACTGCTTACATAGGTACTTATTCATCCTCCACTGGAAGTTATTATCTCTAAAGTTTACGTGTTAATGCTTGTAAACTAGCGTTCAGTTACCAAAATTTTTTCAAAGCTGATTACGTATAAATTTTGTAATTATCTTCTCTCTTTTGATTGGTCATCTATGCAAAACGATGATATCAACACATCTACCAATGAATTTTATTCTGTTTTGGAAAAGGCTATTAGTATTTATATTCCAACCATGGAATGTAAGCCAAACACCTATCCAAAATGATACTCCAAAGAACTTATAAATCTGTTTATCACCAAAAAACTCAAACATAAAGAATATAAACTGCACCAAAAATATTCTGATTATAACAATTATTATAAGCAATAATTATCAGCCTGAAACACTCAACTACATTGAAAAAATCTCCCGAGAAAAGATACTGGCCGCTAGAGTGTTTCAGGCTGATAATTATTGCTTATAATAATTGTTATCTACCTTTGTGCTATGCATAAAAATCTTGTCTTAAACGTTAGTTTATCAATTAAAAATAATAATTCTGATTATATTAAATTTAAAGATTTAAGGACTTCATGTAAAATAATCTCTATGACCTGCTACCGTAACTATATAAATGAAATTCAAAACTCTATAATAAATAACGTTCGTTTTTTTTTTTAAATACTCGAAATCTCTTAAAGAAGATGATTCTGATTTCCCGAGCATTATGCATCTAAATGGCAGCCATAGCAATAATACTGATGGTATTGTTAATTTGTTTGCAAAAATTTTAAAAGTGTTTATTCAACACTCAAATAATGCTCCTGTTTCAACAACAACTCTTGATAAAAACTCTTTATAATTTACAGTGTACCATAAGTTTCTCTGATGTAATTACTAAAGTTAAATTCTTAGATATCCACAAATCAGCGGGACCGGATAATATCCCCACAATATTTATCGAAGAATGTATCAAAGTAATTGCTCTTCCATTAACCAAACTTTTTAATTTATCTTTAACCAGTGGAATTTTTCCTGATAAGTGGAAAATTAGTTTTTTGACTCCAGTTTTCACAAAGGGCCATAAAAGTGGTATTTGTAATTACAGACCAATATGCATTCAATCCACCATACTGAAACTCTTTGAAAGCTTAGTACTTGACAAACTTTTTACACAAATAAAACCTGTAATATCGCCGTACCAGTTTGGATTTATGCCAGGTAGAAGTACTCTTTCCAACTTAATTATTTATGAAAATTTTATAACCAATGCTTATAAAGAAAAAAAACAAGTAGACTCTGTCTATACTGATTTTAGTAAAGCTTTTGATTCAGTTTCCATTAAAATTCTCATTTGGAAATTAGAAAAACTTGGTATACGTGGCTATATGTTAACCTGGATTGTAAGCTATCTTACTGGAAGACAAAATTTTTGCAACAAATGGAGTTCCGCAGGGTTCACACCTTAGCCCAGTCTTATTTATCTTGTTTATAAATGATCTAAAAAAAATATTTCATGATGTATTTTTCTTACTTTTTGCTGATGACCTCAAAATCTTTAGTATTATTCAAAATATTAACCATTGCAACATTCTTCAAGATAATATCAACAAATTGTTAATCTGGTGCAGTGAAAATAGACTTTAAATATCACAAAATGTCAAGTAGTTAGATTTTATCGAATAAAAAATCCAGTGATCTTTAATTACAACATTGATAAAAATACTCTCGAGACATTAACACAAATTAAGGACTTAGGCATCACTTTTCAATCAAATCTTTCATTTGTTAACCACATAACAGAAATCTCTAATAAGGGCTTAAAAATGTTGGGATTTATTACAAGGCTAACTAGAAATTTTAACAATATAAAGTGAATTAAACTATTATATTTTTCATTTGTTAGGAGTCAACTTGAGTACAATTCTCCCGTCTGGAGCTAATATTATAATATTTATTTATTTATTTATAAAATACATGATACATAATTGAGTAATTAACATAGTGTGGATATATTGGATCACCATACTAGGCGGCTGCCTGTTTCATGGTGACCAATGGAGTATTGTTACTTTTTATGAAATATGCAGTCTATTGTAAAAATATGGATTTTTAAAAATTGGAAAAATTATAATAAAATAAAAAAGTGGAAAATAGAAAATAGAAAGCGGAAAAGAAGTGAATTAGTATTAGGTAATAAAAATGTACATAACTTTTTTTCAATATGTGTGCATGCAAGCACAACGTATTATATATATAGGTGCACACATACATATACAAACGTGCAGATCTATACAGGTATAAACACACATATACGTACCCATATGCGCACCTACTCATATGTATACACACACATCTATATACATTACATACACATAAAAATATATAACATTAAAAAAAATAAAGTATATATATATATAGACAGTTGTTCTATCTGAGAACGAGAAACAGGCCACCCGCGTTGTCACATTCACTCATCAAAAAATCCTTAATCGCCTTCCTGAAAGTGTGATATTGGTCTACCGTCTTTATTTCAATTGGTAAATTATTAAAGATTTTCGGAGCAAGGAAGTTAAACTGTGACTGGGCCATTGAGGTTTTAGTTACTGGAATAACAAAGTTGGATTGTTTGGAATATCTTGTACTATAGTTTGATTCAAAAATCTTTTTTTTATAAATTTAAATTTAAAATAGGCAGATATGTATTTGACATACAACGATTTTATATTAAGCACTTGGAGGTCACCAAATAAGTCCTTCGTGGGGTGAATGTAGTGTACTTTGTAAATAGTACGTATTATCAGTTTTTGTGCTTTTATTAACGGATCCAATATTGTTTTAGAGCATCCTCCCCAAACAATTATACCGTAAGATATAATCGATTGGCATAGAGAAAAGTAAACTGTTTTTAGTGTATTTTTGTTTAATATGTTTCGTAAAGATCTGAAAATATACGCCAGTTTCCGTATACGGCTTGTGACATTTATTACATGGTCCTCCCACCGAAGTTTATTATCAATTATAACCCCCAAGTATTTAATGGAATCTACTCGTTCCAGTGGATTGCACATACATCTAACGAGATCTTTACACGAATGTATTTTTAGTACATGATTAATTGACGGTTGAGTTGGATTATTGAGGCTAATTGTTAGATATTTCGTTTTAGATATGTTTAACGTGAGTAGATTATCGTCCAGCCACTGTTTGATATTTTGCAGTATTAGTTCAGCTCTACGAAATGTCTCTTCCAATGTTTTACTTCTTAGTACCAGGGCAGCATCATCGGCAAAGGTGATTATATTGCCATCAATTTGTAATCTACATAAATCATTAATATATATGAGAAAAAGTATGGGACCGAGTACAATTCCCTGTGGTACACCAAAGTTGATTCTGGTTGGATGGGATGATTTAAATGATGGTAACTTAACACATTGCTTTCTATTTGTTAGGTATGATTTGAACCATTCAAATGCCTTACTTTGTATACCGATTTGCTATAGCTTAGCTAGAAGAATTCTACGAGAGACTGTGTCAAATGCCTTAGCTAAGTCCAGAAATATTGCCAAACATTTATCACCATTATCTAGGGCTTGCGTTATATGAGATGTTAATTCTAAAATAGCTGAATCTGTGCTTAGCCCTTCTCTGAAGCCAAACTGGTTGGACGATAGAATGTTGTATTTTGTAAGATGGTCGATAAGTCTCTTTTTCAAAAAAATTTCCATGATTTTGGACAGTGATGATAATAAAGAAATAGGTCTATAGTTTGTTATGTTTGTAGGGGTTCCAGTCTTAAAAATTGGTTGAACCAATGCCAGTTTGAGTTTATTTGGGAATACACCTTTGTTGAGACTGAGATTAATGATGTGTACTAGTGGTTTGTTTATAAAAGGTTCAATTGTTTTCAGTATGTTTGAGGATATTTTATCGTGATTACATGAATTAAAGGGGTTTAATTGTTTAATTGTTTGTGAAATTTCAGCAGAGTTAGTGGGGTTTAATATAAGTATGTTATTTGTTTTACCAGCAGATTTATTGATTTTGTCGGCAAGAGCATTTTCATTTGTTGAAGTCTCATTTAGAATTTGTGATGCTAAATTTTTGCCGATATTACAAAAATATTCATTTATGTGATTGGTCACAGTATTAGGGTGGTCTTTTAGGGAAGTGTCTTGTCCGTTGATATTTAGTTTAGTAATTGGTGGTATTGTAACTAAAGTTTTCATCTAGGGATCTAACTCAGGGGAAAACATTTAGCATAGCAACAGGAATTGAAATGAAACATGCTATTTTTCAATTCAACAAAATTTATTACGCACGTGGAGGATAAATGTTACAGCATGTCCTTGACTCTATAAATTAATTATATCTTAATACAAATCACAGGGAAGTGGTTCAAGGTCCCCTTGAGGATCTCTTGAAAAGTGAAGTTGGCAATTTCGATTTCCTACCTTACACGTGTGACATGTATGTGGAACAAAGGGGCACTAACCTGTAGATAATAGTAATGTCGGGCGCCAGGCCAGTCGGATGAACATGGCCAATTTAATATTAATTATAGTTAACTAACAACCAGAATTTGTAATGCGATAGCTAACGCCACACCACGATATCAGCCGGAGATCTCCCGGTCTCAGGAACTGTCAACCTCTCTTCACGAAAATCCGTTGAGTGGCTTCTCTTCTAATTCAACGGCAGATGTCGCTTCTGTTGTTAGTGCGCATTGAGTCACATCTAGCTGGAAGTCGGCCGCTCTTCGCAATGCAACGTCAACATATTCATGTAACCAGTAATAAACTGTTACAGTATTGGGTGGTCAGTGTCAGATATTTCCTTGATGATTTGCCATATTTTTTTGTTATTATTGCCGGCTCTGGACAGTTTGTCTTTGTAGTAGTTTTCTTTGGTGATTCTAATGAGATTATTACATATATTTCGGTATTTTTTATAAAATATTTGGGTTTATATGTCTGGATTGTTATGTAGGTTTTTGTGGAGCTTGTCCCGTTTTTTAATACAAAAAATTAAACCATCTGTTATCCATGGTTTTAGTTTTTTATTTTTTGAATTGTTCAATGGGGATTCTTCGATGACAGCCTCAATATGTTGTAATAGGGTTTCAGAAAAGATGTCAAAAGCAATATCTACGTCTGTGGAATTTAGAATAGAGAGCCAATTTTCTAATTTAATTTTAGAGGTTAGTTCCTCAAAATTTACCTTTTTCTTTTTTATATTATTATATGATGTTTTGGAAATGGGTATTTTATTCATAAGGCCAATTAATATTGATAAGTGGTCAGTTATGGTTGATTGATATACAGTTGCTTTCGCATTTTTTTTTGTTCTTACGAATATGTGATCAATACATGATTTTGTCGTGTCTGTTACTCTGGTTGGAGCATTAATATTAGAGACAAGCCCGTGTTGAGTCATTAGATTTTTATAATCGAGCGTTTGTGTTGACATGGACTTAAGTAGATCAATGTTAATGTCACCGATTGCCATAAGCTCTTCATTTGGTGTATAGTTCAATAACGCCAAGTCTAAGGATCTGAGGAAGGCTGAAGTATTTTCTTGTTTAGGTGACCTGTATAGTGCAAGAATTGTGGTTTGGTTGGTTTTTATTTTAAGGCAGTTGGCATTTTCGATAAATAATTCAGAGATAATCGGGTCTAGTTCGGATTTTACATAAACAATTACTCCATCTGACTGCGTCTTATTGTTTTGTGTGTTGAAGACTGTAAATCCTGCAATGTTTTTGTGAGTGTAATTTGATTTGATCCAACATTCTGTTAAAATTATTACGTCAAAAATATTATTCAAACCGGCAAGTGTTACAAGAAGGTTATTATAGTTCTTGTCAATGCTTCGAATATTTGTTGAAAATATTTTTAATCGTTTGTAGGGTTTTAGAATATCTATGCACTTTGAGGCATCATTGGTTTCAGGAGTAGTTACATTTCCATGGTTTTCTATTTGTAGATTGATATCAATAATTTTTTTTGATGAAAATATATAAGAAAATGAATATTTAAGCACAAGTTAATTGTACCACGAGCAGGTATAAAAAGTATAGGTAAGTTTGATAAATAGATAAGAACAAGGTAAGTGATTATGCGGGAAAGATATGAGTGCAATAAGTACGTTATAACAAAATAAAAAGCTGTAATGATTTTTGGAATGTGCAAAGATATAATTAGAATGGAGCTTGAGTATATTTCAGTTTTGTATTTGCAGTAAATTTCTTTCCAAGTTTTGAGATAAATGTTGTAAATGTTGCCAGTAAACCTTGAGTAAAGAAACGACTGAAAATATTATTGCAAGTGAGGAATATTCGTGTTAATAAAAATGTTATTATTGGTTTATACAGTAAGAATATCGAATAATAAGATATGACATTACAATTTGTGACAGTAAGTATGTTAAAACCAGAGTAATCCATGAAAGAAAGTATGAATACATTATTTTCGGTATATACATTGTTAATGGTGGCGTAAATTATATAAAAAAATGCGAGTGAAGAAATATGTATGGAATGATCTACCTTTTTCTTAAGGAATATTAAAAAGGCTTGAGTTTTGGCCAAAAAAGGTGAAATATGGTAGGAATAATTAGAAGTTAGATTAGCAATTATTATAATAATTATGCTGATACAAGAAAGTAAGAATAATTTATTTTGAGCATATAATGTAAAAGCTGTTGAAAGAATACAAAACAAATTCTTACGTTATCTAAATTTTAAAATGGATATTCCAGCAATTATGTTGAACTACAATACTGTTTTAAATGATATGAATATGCTCAAATTGTCAGACAGAAGAATTTTCACAGACTTGGTATTTCTAAATATATTTCTAAATGATTTAGTTGATAGTCCGGTATTGCTTGAATTGATAAACTTCCGGATTCCACTACGTATTACTAGAAGTCAGGATTTATTTCAGAGCAGAAATTATGGAACTAACTATCATATGTATTCCTCTTTGCCAAGAATATTAATAGAGGGAAATAATTATACCAAGACAGTGGACATCTTCAATTTATCTTTAAGAAAATACAAAATATTGTTACTGAAGCAGTTCAGTTATGTATAAAGAAATATACAGGATTTGTATTTTTATTGTAATTTTTAAATTTCATATTAAAAGCCCCGAAAAAGGGCGTAAATAAATAAATTTAAAATAAATATAATTTTTTATTAGATTCAAAGTATTTGATTTTAGTTAGTACCATAAGTGAGTACTTCGATTTTTTTTCAATTTTTTATTCCAGTTAAAAGAATTTTACATTATTTTCACTCATTTAACTAGAAATAATTATACACATTAAGATAAACTAAATATTTCAATAAAAAGACAAATAACTTTGTTTAAATCACTTTTATTGGTACACAATCAACATGTTTCGTAAACAATATTTACTTCATCAGGATGAAACGTATACTAAACTTAAAAATTAAATATAGATTACACATTACACAAGTGAAAACCTTTCCGAAGAAGTTTTCTTCGAAAAACTAAATATTTCAATACAGCGCTATTCTATTTCATTGTTTTGTTTATCAAGAATAAATAATTTTTTTTTTTTTTTTTAATTTACCCAAATTTTTTTCGTTTTTAATGTCATTTAGGAGGCAATTATATAAGTTGCCCCCCTCGTAACCAATGGATTGTTTACCATAGTTAGTGTGGATGTTGTTTAAATGTATGTTATCACGTTGTCGTGTAAATTGTTTATGTACTTGAGACGTTTTAATGAATTCTGTGTTTGTGTGTACGAGATTATTTTGTATATAAGGAGACATTTATTGTATTTATATAGTTTTCTTAATGTTAATAGACTTGTTTCCATATATAATTTTTTGTGGATGTTCTGGGCTGGTAATTAAATAGTTTTTTGATTACCTTGTTTTGTATTACCTGTAATTCATTTTTGTATGTTTCACGTGCGTTTCCCCAGAATTCAATCAAATAATTTAAATGTGAGTGTACGAGACTATAATAAAAACCTTTTTTCAATTTATTTGGCAACAGATATGATAACCGGCTAAACACGTTAGTATGTGTTGTTTAAATGTCAAATGCTGATCAATACACAGCCCAAGATATTTTTCCTGGATCAGGATTTGCAGGTGTTGTTCTCAAAATATTTGATTGGAGCCAACTGTTGATTTTTTCTAGATCTATTTGTGCATTTTCTAGTGAGATATCTAAATCTTTACCCCAGTAGAAGATTGCTGTATCATCTGCATATAAAAAGATTTCACCATTTAAAATTAGTTGCGAAATATCATTGATGTAAATTTGGAACAGTAGTGGACCTAGTATGGACCCCTGTGGAACTCCATAGTTTATTGGAACGTAGTTGCTATTTTGATTGACAATGCTAGCGAATTTCTTTCTATTGCTACATATAATTTGATTTTAATAAGAGCAGGATCAACAATTAGCTGATAATAATAGCAATTATTATCAGCTAATTCCAATTGTTAGAATCAACTATATGTACTTACCATCTAACACCTACATACCTATTACGAGAAATGTAATAATATTATTTTTACTTTTAATTATCTATACTACATGTATCATGTATATCTAATTTAGTAACTGCTATGTTAGTAAATTTATTAATCAATATTTGTTATCATTCATAAGTTTATTTTCTTAATTTAAAAAAAAGATTATATATATATTATTTTTTCTTTATCTTTTTCTATAATAGCACAACTCCCCAATTCAAACACGAGAAATGTTTTCTCTTTTAAATTGGGTAGATTCATTAACAAGAAATAACAATTAGTTTCTTAATTAGACTTAGCCTAGTCTTACATTTGAGTTAGTCGTAACCAGCACAACTTGCATTTGGTTTTAGAGATTTTAATATTTGACTTATTTCTAACTCCGTAGTGGGCTGAAGATATAAAGATTCAATGCTGTCATGCAATAACGTTATTTCATTGGCTGGATTGTGTTTGACTTTGCCATGTATATTAGCGGCTAGGGAGGAGCCAATGTTGCAAAAGAAATTGTTAAATTGGTCGCATATCTCTGCATTGTTAGTGATTGTTTCATCATTAATGATTAATTTATTACAAAAATTTGTTGAGGTGTAAGATTGGTTCTTAAGAATATTATTAATTAAGTTCCAAGTTTTTTTACTGTTAATTTCACATTTTTTAAAAAGATTACTGCAGTGTGTTTGTTTAAAGTTTCGTTTTTTGTAGTGACATTATTTCTTATTTTTAAAAATTCTGCTTTTAATAATGTGTTATTTGGTTGTTTTTTAGTTTCAGATGTATTTTATTTCTTTTATTGATTAATTTTTTAAGGTCTTTGGTTATCAAGTTCATTAATTTTAAGAGTGTATTCGAAAATTTAATTTTGATTTAACTATCGATGGTTTGCAAAATGTCGTTCTCAAACTTTGATATTATTGACAATTTCCTAAGAGTTTTTGTAATAATTAAAAAACTTTTCAGATGTATTGTCATGTTGTTGTATTCATTCAGAAACCTTCGAAAGGCTGGAGAGAAGGTATTTAGAAAGTTTTCAAACATTTCCCAAGCTTGTTTTTATTCATTTTTTAATTTTTTTTTATTAATTGAAACATTTATTAATGTTACATTTTTACAATATATATAATACTAGCTGACCCGACGAACTTTTTACCGCCTCAAAATCAATAACAGTTGAATTAAATTTAGTTTTTATATTAAGTTAAAAATTACACAATGAAGCAATTATACTGTTATATTTTGAATAGATTTAAATGTTTTTTTAGACAAATAACAAAAATGCTGAATAAAACAACGACATGGCAAAACACAAACTATTTATTAATTACGAAGATTTTGCATAATATTTAAAATTAACATTTAACGTTAGTATTTTGTTGGAAATCCTTTAAGTTTAATAACTTCCTCAATTCTTCTAGGCATGGAGTCCACCAAACGTCACTAGTTTTCAGGTTTGATGACATGGAACCATGCTTGAATAATCGCTTCAATTATTTCTCTTTTATTTCTGGGTTTGTGACGAGAAACCAGTATTTTCAATCTAGACCAGAGATTTTCAATAGGATTCGAGTGTAGATGATTCCCTGGCCAAGGTAGAACAACAATATGGTGGTTCTGCAACCATTTCATGCTCGTTTTGTTATGTGGCATGGGGGTCCATGCTGCTGGAAATTGCATTTACCACGGTTACACTAGAACAAATCATTGTACTGGGCAATAATTTTGGCTCCAGAATCTGTTAGCCTTAATTGTGCCTTCTACCACTTCCAGACACCCAAAACTGTCCCTTATCATGCAAGCCCGCACCATTACACTCAGAAGAAGTTTCATTGTCGCTGTAGTGCATTCTGGTATCAAATCTTCAACTTGATGGCATCGAACAAATCTGATTCCATCACTCTCAAAAGTGAAAATTTTGGTCTCATCACTCGATATCACCTTTGTCCAGTCTCCTGAGGTCCATTCCTTATGTGTTACAGCCCATTTTAGTCGTTTATACCTTTGTTTCATGTTATGGTTAGACTTTTATTATTCTTGCCTAATTTCTTTCTAAATGTTATACCAGTAATATCGAATCCAGCAGCTTTAATGACCTTGTGAATATCTTTGGATGTTTGGCGATGGTTCTGCAGGGCGAGGCAACACATGCTTCTTTCATTTTGTGGTATAACCTTTGGCTTTTGGACGATTTTCGGACAGTTTTTTTAGTTTTAGTCTTCTTGCAGCGTTGGCAAACCTTTCTTACTCAAGACTTGGTAGCTCCTCTATCCAATATTTTTGCATTTTCTTCATATGTGTAGACTTCTACACAAAGTGCAACAACTCTGCTTCTCTTTGGGTAACCAATCGGCACGTTTTGGCACCTTAGGAGCCATTTTAATAATATTTATTTAAAAAAAACATACCACTTTTCTTTAATGGATGACAGACTAACACAGGTGTAAAATTTATTCGTGTTGCATCTTAAAGTGTTCTAATTGGAGCCCACGACGATCCTTTGAACTTTTTGGTTGGTTAAGATAATGGTTAAGATAGAACATGAGACATTGTAGAGTTGCCAAAACTCAAAACGTGATTCTCAAAAATTGGTTGATTTAAAGGTGTTTGCTCCCATTTCTCATAAAGAGTGACAGGAATTTTAAATCACCATATGGCATATCTTATGGTATGTTTATTAATCAACAATAGCACAAGGAAAACGAAAAAAAAACTTAGAAGGGTTACGTAACAAAATAAGTCGTTTTTTTATAAGGCAAACGGCAAGATACAAGAAATCTCGAAAAGTGTCCATACTTAAGGGCCTTCCTTACTAGCGATCTCAATCGTTGTATGGAGTATCATGAAATCTCAGATTAAAACGACAATCTAAGTTATTAATCGTCAAAATATCGATGATGTAGCCACGTTAAGCTATCATTAATACATTTTTCTATCGAGATATATGCTTTTATTAACAATTTATTTTCGTTAAATACTATATAATGAACATCTAAAAATTCTCCTACTCATTCGGCTCTACGAGGTGGCCGTGAACGCACGCTTCCTACGGTCCGTCGTGTCAATCTTTTTTCAAAGTTCGAAATTCCGCGTAATTATTATGCTTCTATGCGACGTTTCAACAATATTACACTCTATGCGTTGAGAGTAGGGACTATAATGGTGTGTCGCCTTTTTATGCTTCGTCTGTGAGTTTCCGTCGAAGCTGTGTAGTGTCAAATAGTAGATATTATTAAGAATTAATTTATTATTAACATTTTTTCGGGTTTCTAGGAAATAAACAATTTGATATTTTTAAAATATAAAAGTATGGAAATGGCCACTAAAAAAAAAGTAAATATCAATGCTCTAGAAAAGGAAAGTTCTTCGCTTCAACCGGTAGTGCGCCAGGGGAGATCTTTTGAATCGCATGACTAAGAATGGATTTAAGGGAGTTCACTTGCATCAAATGGCTATGATTTTAAGATATCTTACTTTATAAATATGTACTGTATGTATGGATTTTATAATATACATTTATATTTTATATACATATATTATTTATATTATTTATTTAATTACATATATATCTCGTGTCTGAGATATAGGTGTTAGAAAAATGATTTTAAGGCCGATTGTATATATCTCGTATATATATATGTATATATATACAAATATACAATCGGCCTTAAAATCTTTTTTTTTCTAACGCCTATATCTCAGACACTATAGGGTCTACTGTGCCTAATAATATATCAAATTGTAGTAAATTTAGTCTACTATAAAAACATAAAGAATGATATTTGGAGAAAATTTTGTTGTTTGGGGTCAAAGTGACAAAAACGATTTTTGGCAAGATCCGGAGATCTGACGAGATTGAAAATTTAGATTTTTCATTAGTCCTTCATCATATAGAATATGTAAAGAAAATCAGAACCACCCCATTAGATGCAAGTGGAAATGTTTAATTTAACTGGACTATATAGTATAGAAAACTCATAAAGCAATTGGAATTAAAAAGATTGCAGAAAAATAATCAAAAAGTTATAAGTAAAAAAAAAAGAAAAGGAAAAATCCTGCAGCTCTCTTCAGCAAAAGATCAGCATTATGGTCCCAATGCAGAAAAACCTGATATGGACCAAGCATCGTATGAGGCAGCTAAAGGTGATTTTTAGAAAAGCTTTTCACCATAGCCAAAGATAGGCAAGCAATTGAAAGGGCGACAGTAGGTACTTCATGCATCTAGTGGAAAGTGGATCGAGATGAGCTGCAACATGATTACGGCATCGTGGTTTGGAAAAGTGTGCAAACGGCGGCAAAATATCAGTTGCGCTCAATTAGTCAAAAATATGCTGTACCAGCAATCCTTATCAAATATTCCTTCAATTCGACACGGACAAAAACATGAATACAATGTCCTAAAAGAGCTTGCAGAACAAGAAAGCATTACCATAGAAAAGTGTGGTCTTTTCGTAGATGAAGAGTATCCGTATATGGGTGCGACCCCAGATGGAATTTTTTCTGAAGACACCGTGATTGAATTTAAATGTATTTTCACAGCACGCAGCATTCTCATATATGAAGCAGTAAAAACCCAAAAAATTACTTTTTGGAAACTTAAAAAAAAATGGAGAAATACTGGTATATATGCATCTCACGATTGGTTTTACCAGGTTAAGGGCCAATTACATGTAACAAAAAAAGATTTTTGTATGTTTGTTGTATGGACTGAACTCGGAATAAAAATCAAAAAAATTTTACAGGATGACGAATTTTGGCAGACTAATATGGTTGAACAGCTGAAACGCTTTTACAATTTTTGCATGCTACCCAAATTAATTGATCCTCGACATAATCGCTGCATGCCTATGAGAAACTCTGAGTATTTAGAAAAGTGCATAATAGCGAAAAGAAGTAAAGTAAAATTGGTTTCAGCTAAAACCAAAACATGTAAGAATAAATTGTTTCGAAGAAATCAATAACATTTTATTTCATTGAAGTGTCTTCAGAAGAAATTTCATTTATATTCCTAATTTATATAGTCCACATTTTTAGAGATAGGGAAGAGGAGGGTTGGAAACCATTTTATAACATTTTATTTCATTGAAGTGTCTTCAGAAGAAATTTCATTTATATTTCTAATATATATAGTCCACATTTTTAGCGATAGGGAAGAAGGGGGTTGTAAAGTTCCTGGCCATTCAGATCTAGTCACTAAACATATGTACGCCGTTCTTAAGCAACTTTCAATTCTGAATTATGGTATCTCACCAGGGCGATACTGAATGTATATTCCACTTTGGGACGAGGTACAGATTCATTAAATGTACCTATATACATTTTATTTTAATTCTACAATATGATTTACTCATATAAATTAAATTAAATTTGTTTTTTCCTCGCCGGCTTTTGAACCCGTGACCTCAATTCAAACTAGACAATTTAATATTAACAGTGCCCCGCCGCACTGCGAAACCAGGCTGGAACAAAGGCCAAGCCTTTTGTCAATGTTTATAATTGTATTACTATGTGTACATTTTTCATCTATGTATGTATCAAAAAAAAATCCAAATAAAAAGTTACATTAAATGTTTTAAGTTACTGAGAACCTCCTCCATGAATCAAGCTACCATTATATTGCATTACATTATAAAACATATTTTAACATTATTTTTATAATCACAATATTTTTAATTAATAATAATTGGTTTTGCTCTGTGCGTGTCTTGATTTTGAATGGAACGCACCGGCCAGCTGCACGTGCAGCTAGTTCGATATTCGAATTCGAGCTGGAAACATTTAATACCGAGGGCCCTTAAGTCCACTAGTGTAGGTCCTGAAATTATTTTCAACGTGAAAAAAAGGAGTTTCATTTCAGAGCTTTATTATAGATATTGTATTTTTCCTTTTGGAGAGGTGCAGATATACGTTTACCGTTTGTCTCATTTTCGACTATTGACATTTAGTGTTTGAGAAAGAGGGGCAGCATTATATTATTAAGAACAAATGCAAAACAATCAGCGTATTGACATTTGACGTTTTTGAATTTTTGGAATTCACGCACAGGTCAATATTTTTGCTGCAGTTCTTTCAAAATATGAAAATTCCTTCCATACAACATGTATGAAAAAATTAATTTTCTTTATAACTTTTTTTTGTGAATTTTTGCGATGTGTTAATAGTTATTATGTTATTCGGGGCGGAGACAAATTTAACAAATCAAATATTATCAAAATCTGTTAAGCCGTTCTCGAGTTATAAATAGTATTACTAACCCGACTTTGTTTTAATATAACATCAATATTTCAATCCCTCTCCTAATAAAGCAGCTGCTTGTGTTTAGGAGAGGACAACTAAATATTTTTACATCTATTTAAATTAAAAATATTATTACAAAAATTATTTATAGTTTTAAGAGAAAATACGATAAAAGTAATAAAAATATGGGTTAGTTAATAAATGATACAAGGGATTGATAAAGCAAAAACCTAAATCTAAACAATAAGTAAGGTTATGAGGTGGTACTAGAGTATTTTTTTTTGTCGTAGCTTTCTTTCGATCGTATGTCTAGGGATAATTTATAGAATAATTTTATACCCTTAAATATATAGTGATGCTGTGCTGTTGTGGTTCGTACTAGTGGTACGGTGAGTCCTCCAACAAATATAATTCTTTTGCCAATATATAATTGGGGTATATTATTTTTATTAAAGAAATCTTTACGTAATTGTAGTAGTGCAATTTTTTGTAAGTGGGGGAACCGGGAAATATTGGAATACATTAATTGTTGGGTAGTAATAGGGCTTTTTAAAGATGATTTTTATTAAAAAAAAATTAATTGTTTCCAGTGGAAGTAGGGATAATTTACATGCATCCCCCCAAGCCAGGATTCCATATTGTAGTACAGAGTGTGCAAGTGCATAATAAATATATTTTGGTATTTTTAATGATAAAGTAATTCTAAGTCTAAAAAATTTATAGATCAGTTTTCTCATTCTGTCTACTGTGGAATTTATTTGACTTTTCCATTTGATATTATTATCGATAATTATTCCAAGATATTTTATTTTTTCTTTACTATCTACTAATGTGTACACAGTTTGAGTTACAGAGTACGATTCATGAATGTTTACATTTATATTTGAGATTTTCCCTGTTGGGCTATAAGGTATAAAATGGGTTTTTTCGACATTTAGTGTCAATAAGTTTTCGTCAAACCATAATTTTGCGATATTTATTGCATTATTAGCTAATATTTCGACCTCATTCCAAGAATTTCCTTCAATAGTTATCACTGTATCATCTGCGTAAGATATAATGTTTCCAATGATTGGGAGTTCAAAAAGTTCATTTACATACATTATGAATAGTAAAGGTCCTAATAAAGTTCCTTGTGGAATTCCAAAATCTATATTTTCTATTTCACTTAGTTCGATGTTTACTTTTACCTGTTGAGTTCTTTGATAGAGATAACTTTTTAACCGTTTGTAGCTTTGCCAGTTATTCCTGTATTATTTAGTTAATTTTGAATGTGAGACACTATCAAAAGATTTACGGAGGTCAACGAATATACTTAAGCATTTTTTACCTCTTTCTAATGTTTTGTATATAAGCTTAGTTAATTCCGCAAAAATATCAATAACGTCATCAAAGTTTAAAGATCGGGCCATAGAATTTTCAATAGAAAGAATAGTCAAGTTACGTAGCCTGTCTTGTCCCATTGAGTTTCTTAAATAGGTTTTTTTATTAATTTTAGCTTCGATCTTTCAGCACTAGCTAGCTGCGGTCACAGGAATTGTAACAAATAACATTAATGCAGTACAAACTTCAGGAAAGCTGCAAAACATAAAAATAAATGATTCTTTATTTTTAATAAATTAGCAAGTTCTCTAATACATGAAGCCTTTTCTATTTCGTCTCTGAAGGTGGACCGAAAACTGAGGACTTCTGCCATTGCCACCTTCTGTTAAAACGTCTGTTGGTAGTCCAACACAGTAAGCTGAAAATGTAGCTTGTGTCGTAGGCCCTGATAGGAATTATTTTCCTCAGGGCCTCCTGTGTAGAGCTAATGTAAAAAAATATATATTTTCTCCCTTTCAAACAATCTTCCTCTTCTTTTTGAACTCCTTTAAGTTCCGTGTAGGAAACGAATTTAACAACGCGTGAACAACACATGCACAAAGGTGACGTAATTCTTAAATCCAAAAGTTCTGAACAATGGGACATTAAATTTAGTTGCTATGTCGGCTACTTAAACGAAGGCCTCCGGGCTTGGGGCTTCGACATCTCAAACGTAGGCTTTAGCATATTATTATTTTAGGATACTAAGGTCTCGAACAGGGTCGACTTAATGTCAAGGAAAGCAGGGCCCTAAATTAAAGGACCTTAAATTTTCAAGCTCAAAACAGTATGACGTCATGTGATATGGCGTCAGCCAATTAAAGGTGTGTTTTTTTATTGATTTTAGATTTTCATGGCCAAAAGTATTTTTGTTATTTATTTTTGGGGTGTTTGCCGTGTTGCGCTACCTCCTTCTTTAGCCAACGTTTCGGACTGCGTTACATAGGTGTTACGTTACGTTACTGTAGGGCAGTTGTGTGTTGTACACAATCTGATGTCACACATCTACCCTTATGATGGACACTATAACGCTGTCCGAAACGTTGGCATTAAAAGATTAAGATTGAAAGAAGTAGCGCAACACGGCATAACACCCCAAAATTTTCCTTTGACTGTTTATGTGAACAATTCTTACGTTCACCTTACAATTGATCCCCTGAGTGTTGGTCACCGAAATTATGATTATTATAAACTTATAGTTTTTTGTGCATAATTTACCAATTTTAAACTTAAATTTTTGGGGGTTATGGGCACCGCCGCCCCAGGAGCCATAACCAACACCTCTGCCACAGGTCACACCAAGTAGTTCGCTACGTTTGGTGACTTAGCATGGGTGTCCGGGCTCATGAGGTGTGCTTTGTCAAGGTGTTGGCGGCCAATGTGTCTGCCCACCTGCTGCGTGGTAGGCCGGATTGAGAGAGACTTGTTTGAAGAGGTCTTTCGACCTCTTCAGCCGGAATCCCTCGACCCATCACCTTGCCACAGTTGAAAGGATGTAGACACACTGACCACCAAATTCTTACCTATCCCTCAAGATTTACTTCCCAGAATTTCCTTTCTTCCTTAACTTAAAAAAACCCTCTCAAAAATATCTTTAATAATAAGTTGGTATGGATATCAAACGACTTTATATCTATTTTGTGTACTTGTACGCTGTTATACACAGTATATAGACAAGTATAGTTTTATTCTTGATACATTTTAATAACAATATGTTTTATACTTTTGTTATTCGGTGGTACATCCTCTCTGCATATCCTTTTAGGGGACACTTAGTTTTATTATTATTTTTATTTTTTTTAAGAAAACAAACATTCCCGGGTTATGAATAACCCAACAATGTTTGAAAATCTCCTACTACCACCACAGAAAGCCGAAAATGTTGCTTGTGTTGTGATGGAGGACTTAGCCAGCCGAGGAATCGAACATGCGACGCCCGGGTGGGACCCAAGCGCTATGCCCACTCAACCACTTACCGGTTATGTATAGGTTTTCCGTGTTTTCCCTACACCGACTGCATATTGTATATAATATAAGCTGGGGAAACCGATTGTCATGGAACCAGCCGTGTGATACCCGGGTTCATGGTATGAGGCTCTAAGGGTAATTACGTTCCTCAGGGACTCCAGTGTGGAGCTAATGTAAAAAATTAATAAATAAAAACGTGCAGTACTTAATTAAGGAACCAGTAATATTGCAAGACGACCAAAATTTCAAATCTATCGCTCACAATTCTGCATTATTATTTAGTACTGAATTTTGGCCATGCATCATCATCACTCTTGGCTCTACAATCCTTGGTGGGTCTTGGCCTCTTCGAGAGTCTTCCTCCACTCATTTGTGCCAGCTCTCTCCAGTTTGAAATCTCCAAATTGGATATATCTTTGAGGACGTTGTCGCTCCATCTTAAACTTGGTCTTCCCACGTTCCTTAGCCCTGTCGGTCTTGAGTTCAGCGGGGACTTTGGTGCTTGATGCTCGGTCATTCTCTCTACGTGACCCAGCCACCGAAGTCTTCAGTTTTATAAATTTTGTGACGTTTAGATTCTTAAACAGAGTATATAGCTCAATGTTATAACGTCTGCGCCAAAATCCATTTTCTGAAACCGGTCCGAAGATACGCCTCAAAATTTTCCTTTTAGTTAGTAGTCTCAGTTGCGTAGAGTGCTGGTCTGATAAGCATTTTGTACACTAATATATTGATGTTTCTGGACAGCAGTCTGGATTTTGTTCGGTTTTGTAGGCGGTAATAACAGAGATTTGCGTTCACTCTGCGCTTCTGGATCTCCTCTGTAGTATTATTCTCGTTTGTTATCAGGGAGCCTAGGTATGTGAACCTTGGTACCGTTTCAAAATTTTGGCTTCCACATGAGAGAGTTGGGGTTTGTTGGGCGCATCCTACGGCCATGCAATGCCACTATAATTTTTTTTATTTCATTTCTTAGCTGCGTAGTGCTTACATGCTTACCACGACGATTTTCCCCATATTTCTGAACGGAAGAACACTTAGAGCCAGCGAAAGAACGCCGATAGACATTCTCGAAATGTGCTGGAGAAAAATGCTCAGAATTCCATGGACAGCCAGACTCATAAATGTGTCCATTCTGGAAGATCTAATCATCCACAATAGTCTTTCAACTATCT
Source organism: Limnephilus lunatus (assembly GCA_917563855.2). Lineage (NCBI taxonomy): Eukaryota > Metazoa > Arthropoda > Insecta > Trichoptera > Limnephilidae > Limnephilus > Limnephilus lunatus. Next base: position 109,604,760 of record OU830592.1, read on the forward strand.
GCCTACTGTCGTGTCCTCTGTGTTGTGATTGTCCTATTTCATATTTAAATTCATTCTCAGTATCTATCTCGATGTGTACAGTCCTTTACTTTTAACTTTTTATGTCTATGCCACCTCTTACTTCAAATATTTTTGTTTATGCTACTTCATAGTGTAATATTGTCATTAATTCTCATCTATATTGTCCTTTCTCTGTGGTTACGTCAAGTCTTGATTTGTTGATAAATACGAGTGCATTGGTTTTGCAAAGTCATTCTCTCTCTAAAGATTCTCTCTCTAAAGATTCTCTCTCTAAAGATTCTCTCTCTAAAGATTCTCTCTCTAAAGATTCTCTCTAAAGATTCTCTATAAAACTCTCTCTTACCGACTCAATTAACCAACTAATTGCCAGTCATCTCAATTGTAAAGTTCTCTAATAAAGTTACAATTATATCCAAAAACACAAGTGTTTCAAGGATAACCTCAACAATCTCCCTCCCAGTAAGCCCATCCTGGCGTTGAAACAAAAGAAGTTAAAAAACACAGCGTCAGCCTTACGACCTGACCGGAGACTTCCTGAGACCACACCAGGACGCCTACTTCACCTACAACGTATCTTCAGATACTTTATACACGTTGCTCACCAAACTGAGGACCACAACTTGGAGAAACTCACAGTCACTGGTAGAAGTTTTTGGTAGAAGAAGCAGAGGAAGGTCACCAATGCGCTGGAGTGACCAAGACCAAAAAACCACGAAGAGTATAATAAAAATAATAATAATGATTTATTGTCTTCCTTTCTTAGTAACATGTAGAGATAATGATATCCTCACTGAGATCCCCGTGCTGAGGATTTCATTTACATATTATAAATAAGACCATTGTTAGAACTGTATTGGCATATGGATGTGAGGCGCTGACACTGACGATAAAGATTGTTGAAATGCTGGATACTTTTGAAAGAAAAGTGCTGAGAAGAATATGCGGACCCGTGAAAGAGGGCGAACAGTGGCGCATCTGGCACAATACAGAATTGTATGACATATATAAGGCCCCTAGCATCTCAGCACATATGAGACTCCTCAGGCTGAGATGGGCTGGGCATGTACAGAGAATGCCGGAAACACGCGTTCCAAAAAGAATTTTGACTGGACACCCAGGTGGAAAGAGAAAAGTGGGAAGACCCAGACTGAGGTGGGAAGACGAGGTAAGAGGGGATGCAGCACAGCTTCTCCAGGTACCAAATTGGAAGTCAGCCGCTGAGGACAGGAGGAGTTGGAGGCGACTGTTGCAGGAGGCCAAAGCTCGATATGGGCTGTAGCGCCATCGAAGAAGAAGAAGAAGAAGAAGATTATAATTTAATTATATGAAATTAATATGAATTACTTATAAACACATATCATGTAGTATTTTTTTAAAAATAATTATAAAATAAATAAGGTAGTGTTTTTTTAATTCAATTCAATAGATTCAGTTTTAGTCTGTATTTGATATCGGTATATTTTCTAATACTGATCTCCCTATATTTAGTATCCAGCTTTTAATTTGAGATTTAAATGTTATAATGTTGAGGTTTTTGAGTGAGAGTGGGATTTTATTGTAAAGTTTAATACCATAATATAAGAAGCTTTTTTGCCCAAATGTTGTGTTAGTAGTTACTTGTTGGATATGTTGTTGGAGTGACGACCTCCGTAGTCCAGTGGGTAAGACTCTTGACTCACAATCCGGAGGTCGCGGGTTCGAACCCAGCGTGCGCAAATAAATTTTATTTGATTAATTTGTGTTAATTCACAATTAATTCATTTAAAATAATATATAGTATATTTGCGGCACGTTCCAGAGTGGAGGATACTATCAGTATCGCCCTGGTGTAAGACCACCATTCAGAATTGAAACGTTGCTTGAAATGGCTTTAGCCGTGTTTGGTGACCAGATCTGAATATCCAGGTGCTTCCCAACCTTCCTCTTTCCCACCTCCTTCCCCTCCCCACTACCTTCAGCCTCACAGCATACCCCAATTGGGGATGCCATAGTCTCACTGGCTCCAGACGGGAGCAGTTGAGATTCTGATTCTTGTGCGGTATTCACTGTAAAAAAAAAAATGTTTTTGACCATGAGATCTAGTGTTTCTAATGTACGTGTTAGTTGTTATTTCTTGGGTTTTGAACTTATGAATGTAAATGAGAATAGTTTTAGTATAGAGTTGTTTAATTAACATGATGTTAAGATTTCGCCAGTGCTAGTTCTTACAGGAACTTTCAGTATAATTTTCATTATGGCTTTTTGAGTTTTAATTAGTGGATTTAGTATGTTTTTATTTGCACTGCCCCATCCGATAATACCGTATTCTAACAGTGATTGGCAGAGAGCCATGCAAATCTTGATTAAGTCTTTTTTAGTGTAGGAGTGTAGGAGCATAGGAGCCTTGCCCACCATGGAAATTGGAGTAGGGATCACGATCATTGGCAATGAGGAACCGACTTGGAATGTAATTATTTGCCAAAAAGAATTTTTCTTTACATAACACTGCATGCATTTTGTCCTATCTTCTGTGTTTTCGTATATTTTGCATTGAAAAATGTTTGGTTCTTAGCAAAATTTCAATATTATTTCAAAGCACACTGCTGCAATATTTATGACGTTGTTTTTTTTTTCATTAGCTCCACACAGGATACCCTGAAGATAATAAATATTCCCCTTAGGGTCTATATCATCTTTGGGGATGCTGTGCACATTTTTATGGTATTTTTAGGAAAGAAAGGCGAGTAAATTCTGACAAGGAAAAAGCTATGAAGGGTCTGTAATCTGGAGGTCAATGTGTCCAAGAGTAACGGACGTATGAATCCATCCCTCCAACTGTGGTGCAAAGCGATGGAGCTCAAAAGGCTGGAGAGGTGAAAAGGTCTCCCTTAACAATTCTCTCCTGATCCGTCCTGCTACACAGTTGGCAGGCAAACACATTTGCCGCTAAGATCCGGACGATCCTCACCCCATGAACCCCTGCTATATCACCAAACGTAGCGAAGCACTTAGGGTGACCTATGTAAAGGTGTCGGTTATGCAATAAATGGTTCCCGGGGCGGCGGTACCCATACGTACTTCCCAAATAATGGCTCTAATTGTAACTGATTGAATACTTCTCACAATTAGGGTCAGTCGGCTTACAAAATTTTAACTCTAATTCATTCAATTATTCAAACCTAATTACTGCGTGGTGGGCCGGGTCGGGAGAGACTGGTAGAGGGGACTGTATGAACTCTCCAACCTGGCAGTGGGAGAGATGGATTCATGCGATCGTCACTCCTGGACACACTGACCCAGATTCCAACCCACCCCTCATACCTATTTCCTTCCCAAAACGTCCTCTCTTCCTTTCCCTAAGAAGACCCACCTCACAGCATCCTCAAAGATAACCTAGGCAAGTTCAAGAAAATAGTGGATTAAGAAAAGTAATAAACAAATAACTTTTATTTGAATAATTTGTGTTATTTCACAATTAATTCATTTAAAATAATATATAATATATTTGCGGCACGTTCCAGAGTGGAAGATACTCTCAGTATCGCACTGCTGTAAGACCAACACGCATAATTGAAACGTTGCTTGAAATCGCTTTAGCCGTGTTTGGTGACAAAATATGAATAGCCTGGTACTTCCCAACTCCCTCTCCCCCCATATCCTTCCCCTCCCCATTACCTTCAGCATCACAACATACCCCAATTGTGGATGCAGTAGTTTTACTGGCTTAATAAAGGGAACAGTTGGGAATCTTGCGCGGTATTCGTATTAAAAAATAAATTAAATAAACGAATTATCTGTTTATAGTTTAGAAAAATAACTTCTGCAAATCTGTACTGTACATTTATATTATTTAAATTCTGTATTGTGACAGTTATGTAAGAAAACATTACGAAATTTCTGTATGTAATATAAATTGTCATGTTTTCCGAACGGAAGCCAAATTTTTCAAACTTGCATTCATTTTAGTGTTTATACAGTTCGAATGAATGTATTAGTAACAGAGAGCTTTCACTAATACATTCAAACGGACGGCATTCGTACACGCGAAAGCTGCACATGGATATGTGTGGGTTTAGAGTCTGTTCGTTGCAAATGTGCGCTTGTATGAAGCTTTGCATTTTATTTATGTAATTTTTAATTGATTTATTTTTTCCTGCAAGTAAGCATTACTTACAAAATATGTCGTTTTTTTAACAATAAACGTTGCTAAATCTAAGTAATCTTTTAATTTTTAATTATCCTAGATGAAGTAACGTTGCTTACTAAACATGTCTTTTTTTTAATAATAAACGTAGTTAAAACTAAGTAATCTACATATTATTTTTTTAATTAAAATGGTGTCACTATATAGATTGCTGTGTTTTGAAGAAGTGATTTATTTTTTTATTAATGACTTTTATCATGTGTGTTACATTATTAAGTTTTATTTTGTAAGGGTATACCGCATAAGAGTTCCAACTGCTTTCAATCGCCTGGAGCCAGTGAGACTATGGCATCCTTAATTAAGGTATGTTGCGAGCGAGGCTGAATTTAGTAATGCTGGGAAGTACCTGGCTATTCAGATCTAGTCACCAAGCATGGCTAAAGCCATTTACAAAAAAATTCACCTATATAAAGTATGTTTACATTGGGTTTTTCGATGCCAGTCTCACCTGTGTCGATACATTTAAAGCAACGCTTCAATTCTAAATAATGGTCTTAGACCAGTCTTTAGAGTATCTTTCACTTCGGAATTTGCCCCAAGTATACCTTATATCATTTTTAAACGATTTAATCGAGAAATGATACAAATCAATCATATTTTTTGCGTACACCTGGCTTTGAACCTTACGAATCGCCAGTCGAGTGCCTTAGAGCACTCACTTTGCACCACAGATGCTTTTAAATTATAATATAATAAGCATAATATGATAGATGTTATTAAAGTCCTCCTCACTAGGGATTCCCGCCCCGAAGCGGATTGTAGGTTGTTGTTTTGGTGTATTACATGTATCATGTCTTCATTTTTTTTTTTTTTTTTGTCTTTATGCCTACCTTGATGTATTTTGATGTGCATTTTAAAATTTTTGTATGTCTCCATTTCTTATTTCTGTTCTTATCATGTGTTCATAATGTTTATAATTTCTATTTATAGTTTAACTATCCGAAGTCCCCGGCGTTGCCCAGAGATAGAAATCTTTGCATATTATAAATAGAAGTTGCTCCTGCTGTCTGTGCGCTTAGATCTTTTAAACTACGCAACGATTTTTCATATAGTTTTCACCAATAGATAGAGTGATTCATGAGGAACGTTTTAATGTAGGTATATAATTTGTCAAGGTTTTGTGTAAATTGGTCGAAATATATAAATAAAGGGAGCGGGCTGGCAAGAGGGTAGCGGGCTGGCGGTGTGGATTTGATTTAACAGATGGCGTTGGTTATGAAGGTTGGGTATGGCGTGGCGTTGTGTTTCGTTAGCCACAGCAACGTGTGGCCGGGTCTGCTAGTTATGTACATTCTGTTTGTAGTTTTATGCATTATTTTATTGTAAAAGTCTGAACATTGGTAAGAATGAACAGGGAAAGTGTGTAATGTAATGTGTAAGGAGAATATATGATGCAAATGTAAATGGTAGAAGAAGTCGGGGACGCCCGAGGAAGACGTGGCACGACCAAGTGAATCAGATACTTGAGTCGAGCCATGTGAAGAGTCGAAATAATAGAAGAGCATGTGTGAGACGGTGTATGAATGTGAACGAGGCAAGAAGTGTGTGCCAAGATCGAGTTGTTTGGCGATCCGTCCACTCTGCCTACCCCTGTGGGGAAATGGCGTGATGGTTAGTTGGTTAGTTTCTTTACATTTTAACTCAACAAGGATATCGTCTTATGGGATGCTGTATGGAGAGACTCTATGGGAAAGGAGAGAACAAATACTGAAGAGACCAATGCTATAGGAGGGAGGAAACACAGTAGATGGAAAATCAATCCACACCCGAAATATTTTTGAAATAGTTCGAATAGTTAGGAGCGATTTAAAATGGGGTTGTACGGCCTCCCTAGTCAAGAGGTAAGGTTCTCGATTAGCCATCCAAAGGTCGCTTTTTCAAATCCCGGCGTGCGTAAATAAATTTAATTTGATTGATTTGTGTTATTTCATAACTTATTAATTTAAAATGACAAATAGTATATTTGCAGCACGTTCCAGAGTGGAAGATACTCTCAGTATCGCCTTAATATTATACCAGCATTTAGAAATGAAATGTTGCTTGAAAAGGCTTTAGCAGTGTTTGGTGACCAGATCATAATAACCAGGTACTTCTGTATCTTCCACTTCGCCGTTCCTTCCCATTCCCATTACCGTCAGCCTGACAATATACCCAATCGGAGATTCCATAGTCTCACTGACTCCAGACAGGAGCAGTTGGAACTCCTGTGCGGTATACATATTTAAAAAAAAATTGTAAACTGGAATGTGGTCCAATGGTGCCAAATCTTATAAGAACATTAAAAAAATTATTAAAAAATATAATGTAATGTTAAATAAAACAACCATAATGGGCTGATGAAGCTTAGCCGTGCGAAACCGGTTGGTGAATAAATAAGTCGTTAAAAACAGAGTGTTTCATAATAATAAGACAAGAAACAAAGTGAGTGCTTTCTAAGAAAAACTATTATAATGTAATGATTTAGTTTTTATTTTAATCAGTGTCATTTCCGCTAAATCTACAAATACGTGTGATGATTCAATTTAGTTTATTAATCATAGAAAATTCATAGAGTAGTAAAACCAATGAGCAATTACGACACAAGCAGTATAATAAAAATAAAAATGCATGGATAAATTTTTTGGACGGTTTTGTGGAAGCTCGTCTCATAGAAGCATGAGTATTATTTAACTTTCACTTTAAAATAATTTAATTTTAAACTAACCTTTTTATTTATAAATATGTTAAGGATCATATTGATTTTGCGGTACTATTTTTTGTTAATTGCATAAATATAAAGCAAATAAATAAGTGTGAATTTTTTTTTTAATAAAGTTTTAAAAACATAAGGACATACGCCTTTTTTAGTAGTCTTTAGAGACCAAGAAAACTAAATAACTTGTGCAAAAAAAATAATTATAAAAGCGGCATTTTCGAAAAAACCTATTCATCGGACTGCGAATTCGATTAATTATTGTTATCACAAATCATTATCGAATCTTCAAAGTTATCGAATTTGATGGTAATCTCAAAAAGATCTGATTGAGATTCTAACAATGATTGTTAAAAAGTTTTCATAGCTGTTACAATATTGAAGATTAATATAGCCTTTACACAATTGTTTAGCAAAATGCATAAAAGGTGTTAAAAATAAAATAAAATTTAACAAAAGATGCTATTTTCGCTGTTGCGCCATCAGGGGCGTGCACCCCACATAGGCACATAAGCCCTGCCTACCATTTTTTTTACATTAACTCCACACAAGAGGCCCTAAGGAAAATAATTTCCCACAGGGCGTATTTCATCTTTGAGGATGCTGTGTGGAGGATCTTTTTGAGGAAAGGAAGGAGTTCACATCTAACATGAAGTGAGGTTTGTCTATGTTTTGGCGGCGAATCCGTTTGCCCACCTAATTTGTTGCTGGCCGGATCGGGAAAGACTGGTTAAGGAATACCTAACCTAAACCTCTCCAGCCGGATCACCTCAACCCATCGCCTTGCACCGCATTGGGATGGGTGGATTTATACGTCCGTCACTCCTGAACACATTGGCCCCCGGATTCCTACCCACCACTCACACCATTTTCCTTCCCAAAGTTTCATCTCCTTCCTTTCCTTAAAAAATCCTGTACACATCATCCCCAAAAATGGCCTACCCCCCCTGAGATATTTTTTTCGTTTATCATGACGTGTAGTAGAAACCATTGGTTTCAAAACATGTCGATTACTTTGATTAAATAGTAATGCATGCAAAGTATTTTATTTTCATATTGTATTTTATTATTTCAAAAATTGGAACTGCTTTGTCACAAATCAAGAAATCATACTATCCCGTGATTTTACATCGATCGGCTCTAACAATATTACTTTTTATGTAAAAACCCTATAAGAGTTCCAATTGATCCCGTCTTCCCCAATTGGGGTACGTTGTGAAACTGGAGGTAGCAGGGGGGGCGAGATGGGGTATAGGAAGGTAGAGAAGTACCTGGCTATTCATATCTGTTAACCAAACACGGCTAAAGCCATTTCAAGCAACGTTTCAATTCTGAATGGTGGTCTTACACCAGGGCGATACTGAGAGTATCTTCCACTCTGGAACGTGCCGCAAATATACTATATATTATTTTTAATGAATAAATTGTGAAATAACACAAATTAATCAAATATAATTTATTTGCTTCAGCCGGGAGTCAAAAGCTTACAGCTAGACCACGCCGGCCGACTGTAGAAATATTGAAAAGAAAAATATATTTGCGCACGTCGGGATTTGAACCCGCGACCTTTGGATTGCTAGCCGATTACCCCTCAACCTCGGAGGCCATTAATATTAAAACATTAATAATACTAAACACATATTTTCCTATCACAAATTGTAAATTAATGCAATAATTCAAACTTCAACTAAAATACACAATATACTGTCGCATTTACAAAACATAACAAACAACTCCACTAAAATAAAAATAAAAACAAGTTTTTAAAATGTCATTCATTATCCAATCGATAAAAATACCACTTCAACACTTTTTTTAACACCTACAAACAAACAATTCAGGAAGTTACTTTTAAAGCGAACATAGTACAATTTCATGCATCTTACCAATACATACAAGTTTATACTGAAAACGAGTCACTGACTGAAGATTTGAACAACTAAACTACAACTTCACGTCAGTTCGTTTCCGATATTCAACGCGTGGAGTTGTGTCGTGAGTTCTCTGTTGAAAAAAAAATTAACAATTGGATTTTTCATCCGTGCCTTATGGTGTAAAGTTAGTTGATATATTTTTATTGTTATTTATAAAAAACTAACGCCTCTTTTTACGTGTGGTAAATTGATTTAAAACCTCAAGGGTCCTACGCTGCATTGTACTGTGTTTTTTAATGTTATTTTTTCAGTCATAAATAGTAATATTTCGTGAGTTTTACAGCAGTGTTTCAGGTATCGTTAAATGTTAAAATAATAATCATATTTTCAAGCTTTCGTTGGAATAAAAGTGTATTTATTTAATTAAAAGCATCTACGTACCTATTACTTTTTTAAGTATAGGTTTTAAGACGTATTTTCTATCAGAAATAAAGCACTTCTAGGTTTAAAAATAGTGGTTTTACGTTCTATTGTATTAAAAAATTATTTTTCGGTTGAAATCAGTGATATTATTAATGAATTAAGTGAATCTATTTAATTAAAAGTATCTATGTACCTATTGTTTTTTAAAATTAAGGTTTTAATGAGTATTTTCATTTATAAATAATGCATTTTTTAATCTTTAAAATTGGTCATTTTCCGTTTTAAACTTTTCGGGTCGCCATTATTATGTATAAAAATTAATATTTCGATGGATGTCTGTGATTTTAATGAATTAATAGTACGTACCTGGAGTTTATTAATTTGTTTAACGGTTTTTATAAGTGTTTTCTTTCATTTATAAACAAGTTTTTATAGCTTTAAAATCGGTTTCATCTCGAGTTTTAAAGATTTATTAAATACGTATCTTAGGTTATGTAAATGTTATGTAAAGTGAATTTAATAAAATAAGCCTACCAATCCTATAAGTAGGTACCTACAAATTTTAAAACACGCAATTTTTTTTTTAACTGCTTTATGTTTCAAGGTTATTTGAATTTTTTTGTTATAGATAGTTAGTTATACATTCAAAATATAGAAAATAACACAAAAACTTCCCAAAGTTTTATACTTTTTTTTCAAATTAATATATAAGACCTATGTGAGTTGTTCCGAAAAAAAGGCTGAGGGGTTAATACTACCCAATATTGTTTAGAAAATACTTTTTCATTCACCTTTTTTATGTGAATGTCGCACAAGAGTCCAAACTGCTCCCCTCTGGAGCCAGTGAGACTACGGAATCCACAATTGGGGTATGTTGTGAGACTGAAGGTAGTGGGGAGGGGAAGAGGAAGCTGGGAAAGAATCTGGATATTCAGATCTGGTCACCAAGCACGGCTAAAGCCATTTCAAGCAACGTTTCAATTCTGAATGTTATTGTAACATTCTAAAATATCAAACTTTACAAAAGATTCAATATAATTTTTTGATTTACGACGTTTCGAGTTCTCTTATGGTTTAATTTTCATATTGTATTGTTTTTATTGGTACCTACCCTGTTCGGGTTATTTTTCGATCGTTTGAAGTTTTTATGTGATTTTTTCGAATTTTACGACCGAAAGCGTGTTCTGAAATTTAAAAACAATTTGAAATGTCGCTGATGTCTGTATTTTTCAAATGTATCAACATTCTACGAACGTTTTTATGAAAGCAGCTGAAAAAAATTAACTGTTTTTTTGTTTATGAAATTTAAATGGTGACCGGACAGCTCAGAATTATGAAATTTCAACATCTTCTTTGAAAAATCATTTAAAATGTTGATAAATATATTTTTTAAAATTGGTTAAATAGGTTATGTTAGTTTAGGTTATGAGTTGTTTTTCTTTTTTTTCACAAATTTTAATGACTTTTGGGAGGCGTTTATGGTATACCGCCGCCCTGGGAACCTAACCAACACCTCTGCCATAGGTCACCTCATGTGGTTCGCTACGTTTGGTGATTTGCAGAGGTGACCGGGATCATGGGGTGAGATTTGTCAAGGTATTGGCGGCTGATGTGTTGTGCTATGCTCCAGTCATTCCTCAACCGATTTCCTTGCACCGCATGTGAAGCGATGGATTCATATGCCCGTCACTCGTGGACACACTGACCTTAAGATTCCTACCCATACATTTCCATCCCAGAACTGCCTTTTCTTCCTTTCCTTAAAAAAAACCTCCACACGAAGATGACATAAGCGCTGAAGGAAATTATTTTTCCTCAGGGCCTCCTGTGTCCTGTGTGGAGCTCATGTAAAAAAATAGCTTTTTTTTTATTGGTGCCCTTTTTTACTCATTTAAAGTACGCTCTAGCGTGTTTAAATCGCACTTTATGGAACGCGCGTTTTTTAAAGTTACCATGGCAACATCAACAAATCAACAAAATGTGAAGTCTAAATGTCAATTTTTAACTATAAATCTGACAGGAATATTTTAAACGTCAAATGTGACAGATTGCAAATTAATGTTTCTGTTTTTCATTTCCATGACAACAAGATATTGTGATGTCACATCACGAATTCATTAATAGTTTTATTTCCAAATTTTTAATAATAATATCAATATGTATGTTTTCAAAGTGTACCAATAAAAAAAAATAGCGTAAAATATTCGTGGATAACTGGTCTTTAAAACACTTGCTTTATTTCGAGCACTCGGCTACGCCGTCGTGCTCGAAAAATCGCGCGTGTTTTAAAGACCTGTTTATCCACTTATATTTTAATATACTATTAAAGGGGTGTTGAAATTGCATTATTCTGAGTTGTCATGGAACTGTTTAAAATCACTTAGAAACATCATATTACGAAATAATTAATAAGAAAATAATATTTGTGTATTTAAGTAGAGCAGATGGACATAGAAAGAAGTGTCAACATATAATATGACGCGCCATTTGAAAGAACAATAATTCGGGAATGTCCAATAGAGATAATATGGCACGACCAAGTAAATTTAAAATTTTACTCAAGTCTTTATTCATAGTATGCATTACACAGCTTTAAAAAAGTTGTGCAATTTTCATAAAATCAGAGCTTACCATTTGCAATTTTTAAGACGAAACCACAAGCTAAAAATGTGTTTATCTTTTGGCTTATATCGCCACGAATTTAGGTTATAGGCATAAAAATCGTTTGACAAATGGAGTCTAGTCTATTTTGTGAATAATTTTATAAGAAAGAAAAAATTTAATCAAGGGAAATTATCCCAAATAATTTTTTCCATATAATTATATTTTTAAAACTTTGTGTCTTATATGCGTTCATACATTTCTAATGAAAAAACAGTTTTTTTTAGTGGTTTACGTTTTTATTTTTAATAAATTAATTAATAATTTTATTTTAATTCTAATCAAGCGAAACGATAGAAAAAGCTTCAATTTATCCAAAGCATAATTTTTTGTATTTTTATTTCAAACCGATTCATATTAAATATTAATCGAAAATGGTGATTTAGAATTAATCTTCGCCTTTAATAAGACACAAAAACAAATCTCCGCTTTTTAGCTAAAATACTAAAATCTAATAAAATGATGTACTAATTTCATGAGGCCTTACCAGGGCGATACTGAAATCATCTAATACTAAAAACACAAGTCACTGTTAATTAATTTAATGAACTATTAGTAGAAATTATTTGCTCTAACCCTATTGTATCAAAAAGCATTTTTTTATTGCATCGCGTGATGAAGTTACTCCTGGTTATACGAGTCCTTTTTTATTTAAATGGAATATAAACGCGTGTTTTAAAAAGAATTATGATTTTAATATTCCTATAAAACCTTTTTTAACGGGACTTTTAAATACATTTTTTTGACAGAATAAAAGAGGGCAAATTTTAAATCAAGGTAATGTTGCAATTTATCAAAGTTAGTATACTTATTTTTTATAGGTTAATAATGATAATTTGTAGTAGGTTTTTTCGTTACTAAAGATTTTGTTCAAACTTTGCAAATATATCTAGGGTATCATTTTTATTTGAATGAAAACAAATAACCTTGTAAAAATCACTGTATAATCAACTAGCTGAAGTCTCCGGCGATGCCCGGGCTTTACACAGAGTTTTAAAAATCAAATATAGACAGTGACCTTGCTCTTGTTTTGAAGGTCACATGTGCGAAATTTCATCAATCTCGGCATAAAACTGTAGATTTGCATGCAACCACACCTCCCGCTTGGCAGCTCGTCCACCACATACAGACATTCTCCTTTATATATTATATATTTCAACAAATTTAAACAAAACCTTGACAAATTATATACCTAAACCTTCCTCACGAATCACTCTATCTATTGGTGAAAACCGCATGAAAATCCGTTCAATAGTTTTTGAGTTTATCGCGAATATACAGAAACACTGTGAATTTAAAGAATAGAATAGAAATATCTAAAAAAAGGTGACTTGTTAGCATCAAGTACAATATGTACATTCGAATTTTTATTTTCATCCATTGGAGCGCTTTTTGCCACAATATGGCATTATTTAATATACCTCGTATTGCTTTGCTGCCAATTTTGGTAAATTTTCCATATTTTATAATATTTTTTTTATAAATCTTACGAATATGTGATAATCGACAAAAGACAGGTGAATTCATTGGCTATATAGAACTATAATCAGTTTGTATGTCTTCATATTAAAATTTGGAGGTATGATTTTTTTTAATGTAGGCGGAAAAAACCTACCAAAAAATCTCGAGCAATCGGAGAAAAAGGTGTTAAAATGCGCTGTCGCTCCAGTGGTTACTGGACAGTATTTCTATTCACACATTCGACTTAATCTTATTCACGTTTTCCGTCACATTTCTGACCCCGGGCGTCTGCGCAGACTATAAATACGCCACTGTATAACTACTGTACGTACTTTTATGTGAGTCATCACATTTTTCATCCCCTAGAGTGATTTTCATAGAACATTCTGGGTGTGACTTCTTACTGAAATATGTTCCATGAAAATATGTTCGGCATGAATATTTTATCATTCCTAGTGATACATTAGTCACTTTTTATTGTATCGTTATGTGATTACCGCACAACAGTCCCACCTGCTCCTATCTGGAGCCAATGAGATTATGGCATCCCCAAATGGGGTATATTGTGAAGCTGATGGTAGTAGGGGGGGGGGGGGAAGGAAGGTGGGGAAATATGTGACTATTCAGATCTAGTCACTAAACATGGCTAAAGCCATTTCAAGCAAAGTTTCAATTTTGAATGGTGATCTTACACCAGGGCGATACTGAGAGACACGTTCCATTCTGAAACGTGCCACAAATTTACCTTATATTTAATTCACTTTGAGCGCACGGACACGCTTTTTTTACATTAGATTAAGAAAAACATTTCCCTCAGGGCCTATATCATCTTTGGGTATGCTGTATGTGTGTATGTTTTTTTTTAGAGAAAGGAAGTTCTGGGAAGGAAAAAGGTATAAGGGGTGGGTAGGAATCTGCAGGTCAATGTGTTTTTTTGTTTTTTGTTTATTAGGGAAACAAACAGTTGTACATATTATAAGGTAATTACATATTACATGGGTGCATTAACCAGTGAAGTTTCCGCAAAAAAATTATAATATATAAACACAGATTAAAACGTTAAAGAAAAAATAAAGTGTTAGAAAAAAGAAAAACAAATACAACAGAAATGAAAAAAACACAAATTAAAGCATGTGGGAAAGAAAAGATGAAGTTAAACAGCGAATACATATAAAATTAACATATTTTCACATCATTAGAAAACGTTTAAGGATAAATGATTAGCCATTTGCCAGCGCCCTTGAGGGGGTTTTTCACAACAACAACAAAAAATAGCGCTACATAAATCATCCAAATATTATTATTTTTATAATAAGAAGGAAAAACAACATAATGAGAATGAAAAAACAACAGACAGCAGGGATGGAGGGTTCGCAATTAACAATTGGTTTTAATTTTTTCAGTTATGAATTTAATAAATTGGCCTGAGGACAAATGGAAGATATCAGCTTCGTAAAACATATCGTTGTATTTTGTGCACGTCCTTCGGAAAAATGAATGTTGTGTGTAATTTGTTTTTGAGTGTGGGATGTGGAATAGTTGGTTTGACCTTGTATTTCTTGTTGGACAGTGGAAATTAATGTGTTCTAGAAGATAGTTGTTGTCAACAACGTTGTTGATAATTTTGAATAAAAATTTCTGGTCGGATATATTTCTTCTATCTTCTAAGGTTGATAAATTATGGAATGTTAATGAGTCTTGTAGGTTTTCTGATGTTCGAAAGGATTTAAAGTCTAAGTGTTTCAGTATCTTTTTTTGAATTCCTTCTAACCTTAAAATATTAACTTTGTATTGGGGATTCCATATGACTGATCCGAATTCTAATATTGAGCGGACAAAAGAGACATACAGTATTTTGATTACATGTGGTGACCTGAATGGTTTAGTCACTCTTAAGATGAATCCTAGAAGTTTGTATGCCCTGTCACAGATAGAATTTATATGTGTTCGGAAAGACATTCCAGAGTCCATTATTATTCCTAAGTCCCTCACTTCACAACATCTTTTTATTTCTACGTTATTGATTTTGTACGGGAATGTTAGGGGGTTCTTGCTTTTGGTGAACGATTTTGTGTTACATTTTTCCAGGTTAAGGAACAGTTGGTTGTTCGCACAGTATATTCCAAACCTATTAATATCCTCTTGCAATTCAAGGCTGTCATTAATATTAGTAATTTTTTTGTAAATTTTAGTGTCATCAGCAAAAATTTGGAATTTGGAATTTTTAAAACATTTACCTATATCATTGATATATAAAATAAATAAGAGAGGTCCGAGATGTGATCCTTGTGGAATTCCTGAAGGTATTTTGTAAAAACGCGAGGAGAAACCCTTAGCTCTAACTGCTTGACTTCTGTTTGTGACATATGATTTGATCCATCTTAGAAGGTCACCATTAATCCCGATTTTTAACAGCTTCTTCAAAAGCAGTTCAATGTTAATTTTATCAAAGGCTTTTGAAAAATCCGTATAGATAGAGTCTATTTGATTTTTACTTCCCATAGAATTTAAAATAAAATCTGTGTATTCCAGAAGGTTTGTCTCGACCGACCGTTTTCTGAAAAAGCCGTGTTGATTTTCAGATACGATTGTTTGTACCGCTGGAAAAAGTTGATCAAGAACTATATTTTCCATGATCTTGCTGACAATTGGGAGCTTGGAGATGGGCCTGTAGTTGGCGATGTTATTTTTGTCCCCGCTTTTATGGATTGGTGTAATGAGTGCTTGTTTCCAGACGTTGGGGAAGTTGCCTTCTTCAAATGACATTTTAAATAGCAAGGAGAGAGGATAAGCTAATTGGTCCCGGCATTTTACATAAAATATGGATGGAATTAAATCAGATCCCGCACTTTTATTCGGATCAAGATTTTTTAAATAACTAAGTACACATGATTGATTAAAGTTAATAGTGTGTATATGTAGATTAGAGTTGTCGTCATCATTCTCAGAGTTTATAAGATTGGGGCAAGAGTTGGAATTTTCTACAAAAACTGATCTAAAATAATCACTAAAATTGTCGCATATGGATTGTCCATCAGTGCAGGAAATATCATTAAGATACATTTGCTTTGGTAAATCTGAAGAGGATTGCTTCGATTTAACAAATGACCAAAACTGTTTGCTGCACTTTTTTATTGAATCTTCTGCCGTCATAATGAAGTTTTCGTAACATTCAAGCGAGATCTTCTTTTGACGATTTCTCAGTACTGAAAATGATTGGTAGTCAGTCAGGTTCTTGTATTTTTTCCATTTCTTGTGATATTTTAATTTCTCTTTTACAATTTTAATAAGTGGTAAAGTGTACCAGGGGGGAAACCTTTCTAAATTACTGTAAATTTTTTTTTCAGGGATATATTTGCGAATAATGTCATTTATGATATTGTAAAAATCTAATACGGCTCTTTCGGTATCTTTACTTTGAAATTCGAGTTTCCAATTTATTTTGGATAGTTCATCGGTGATTTTACCGTAATCACCTCGATGAAACATTTTAACTGTCCTAGATGAGCTGGAGAGAGACGGTACAGTAACAGGTGATAACTCTATGTCTAATGCTCTGTGATGTGCATCTTCGGGCGTCAGAGGTTCGGTACAGTGGGTTATACTACATTCTGAAATATTTGTCATGATTAAATCAAGAATTCGTTTGTTTGTATTGATTACAGAATTGAATTGGTGTAATTGAGTGAATGAAAGGAAGTCTACCAAGGCACAACTAGCTGTGTCTTCTGGAAAATTTGGTTCTAACTGGTTTTTCCTTTCGGTTGACTTCCACTTTAGTTTGGGTATATTGTAGTCTCCAGCTAATAAAAACATTCCTTCCGGGTGATTTGTGTGCAGGTCTGATGTGGTGTTGAAGTGACGAGTTAGATTGTGGATGTAGTTGGTGTTTTGTGGGTGATATGTGCAGCAGATATATAAATTTTTTAGTTTATTATTGTTGCCTAATATTGGCAATGATATCCAGATCTCCTCAGTACACGTGGACCAGGGTAATCTCTGCGCTTTGAGAGATTTGGAGGTTGCAATTAGTACCCCCCCTCCCTGCTGGTGTCCAGACAAAGAGTAGTTCCGATCCTCTCTAAATACATCGTACCTATTGTCAAACAATTCACTGTCATGGATCGATTTATTTAGCCAAGTTTCGCATAATAGATAAATATCGTAATTGTTCAAAAGGACCTGATTTAAGAAGCTATGAGTTTTTGTGCGAAGTCCTCGCACATTTTGAAAATATATGTTAAGCATTTTTAAATATTAAATAAATATTAAAAATAAAATAATGAAAATATTTCATTATTATGAATAAGATAATTATGTTGTGATGGGGGGCATTTTTGAACGTTAGATTTTTTTGTTTTTGTTTGTGGTAAAGTAAAATGTCTATGGTTTTAAGAGGCTTTAGTTTTGACAGATTGAGTGCTATATCTAAGGACATATTATAAATACAATTCAAACCAATGATAAAAACATGTTTTAACGTTATTTGATAAGAGTTTAAAGAAAATTTGCAATTAACGTATAATGAAGTTCCGTGTATTACGGCTGAGTAATAGAAATTGTGAATAATATTAAGGCATTGCAAGAGGTTAAAATTGATATAAATAGTAATACTTTTGAAATTATTTTGTAGATTTAGTTCCCTAAAGGGAAGGCCGACGAGGAAGCGTCTTGTGTGGGTATTGTTTTCAATGTTGAGAGTCGGTTAACGTCATTCTGATCAGCAATTAGAATTATGGGGGTAGTGTCACTTACACGAATGAATATTTTGCAGTTTTTTACCCAGCAGTAGAGAATTTTTTTTTCCAATTTTATATCTCTACATTGTTTTAGCAGGTGTTGATTTTTAGGGGTTAGATGATCATTGATGTAAATTCTGCTGGTACCAGGAAGCTGCAATTCCGAAGAAAACATTCCCTTCCTCTTCTTTATTGCGGCTAACAGGTCATCTTTAAGGTGTCTGCGTGCAAATTTTACGATTATGTTCCTCTGTTTTCCATTTGTCACATTCCGGTTTATTCTGGGGGAGATTCTGCTTGCGAAATCCACATCCTCTCGGGTTATTTTGCATCCAGCTGTAGCACCAATTTTGAAGAGAATGTCATAAATATTTTCGTTTCTATCTTCTGGGACACCACTTATTATAAGGTTATTAGCACGATTGTATTGATCACTGTTTTCTAGTTGGCCTTCCAATTGCTTAACTTTTTTCTTGAGCTCCTCAATTTCTTCCTTAAACTCCTTTCTTATCACTTCAACTATGGTTTTTTTAAATTCATCAAATGTTTTTTCCAGAAATTGGATTTTAAAATCGTCGAACTTTTTTTCCAGGGTTTGCATTAATTCGGGATTTAGGTTACTTGCGATTTTAGTATTTGAACGTGTAGACATTTTTATATATTTCTTGTTTTTATTATAATTTTAGTTAAAAAAATAACGGAAGAGCAATATTTGACAGTTACTTCAAGAAGTATTATTATGTGTCCAGAAGTGACGGACGTATGAATTCATCCCTCCCAATGCAATGCAAGGCGATAGGTCGGGAGAGTCCGGCTAGAGAGATCTAGGTTAGGTCGATTCGATCCACCATGCAGTAGATGGGCAGACGCATTGGCTGCCAAGACCTAGACAAACCTCACCCCATGATCCCGGGCACCCCTGATAAGTCACCAAACGTATCGAACCAATCGGGGTGTAGGGGTGTTGGTTATCCAATAAATGGTTCCTGGGGCGGCGTACCTGTGCCTGTACCCCTACCTGCCTCCCAAATTGTATCGTTTTATTTGTTCAGTAATTGACGACATCAGTTTTCTTTTCAATCGGTGTAGATCATATATCTAGCTTAGAAGAATAGCTCCTCCACACTTCTAATACCGGTCCACTCTCGTACATTTGGCAGCCAAGACATTTGATTCCTAGCAGGCCCTCGGCGACCCTATATCTTGCCTTTTAATATTAATTAGAGAAAGTGATATTTGTCCCCTCGAATTATATGATCCAGATATGCTGACTTTTACTGATGTGAGCAGTTCTCTATCTGCTCTAGCCCGCCTGAGAATTTCTGTGTTGGTGATTCTCAGCATTCTCCGATGAAGCCACATTTCAAAAGCCTCTAACCCAGTGATTCTTAACGGGGGCGCCAGCGCCCCCCTGCGGGCATTTTGGAGGTCTGGGGGGGCGTTTTTAAATTTTTATAATTTAGGGGGCGCTGCAAAAGTTCGAGTGGGCATTGTGTCAATATAGAAAATAAGCTCATTCCAACTGAGGTAGAGTAAACATAAAAAAAATTAATTGAGGTTTAGTACTCAATGTCAATATAATAATAATGTGTTTTATTTATATTTCTAATCATTTTTTATTTGTAGTAGGAAATCCATTGCGTAAGATAGGGGGCTCCATCGAAGCCAGAATAAAGTTGGCCTCGCAAAAACTGGGCGTCCTGTACAGGGCCCGCAGATACTTTAACAACTGCTAACCCTGTACAAATCACAAGTGCGCCCACGGTTGAATTTGGCAGCTACCTCTGGTCTGGAGCTTCAAAATACCTTAAAAATACCCTCGACTCTGTGCAGAAACGAGCGGTCCGTTTGATAGATTCTCCCATCTTAACAGACGGATTGCAATCTTTAGAGCACAGGCGTCGGGCGGGAATGCTATCCTTGTTCTACCGGTATTACAATGGAACTAGGGTCATCCCTTCGGCACCGGTAGGACTTCCTATACTAAAATGTGTACTTTTTAGTTTTCGTTTCGTGGGGAGGGGGGGGGGGGGAGGCGCTGGATAATTTTATTGTGGTAAAGAGGGCGATTCTTTCAATACGGTTAAGAAACACTGAGTCTAACCTGTTCATCACACTTGGAAATATCGATTCAGTGTCCATAAGCATTTTAATATTTTATTATTTTTTATCATCCATTAGTGATTTTTGACACGTTTCTTGAGCGGGAATGTCGTCATCTTTCACCACGTGACATTCTGTACGTCATTTGAATATAGAATGCGTTAATTACCGACATCGGGTCGTCTCTTTCTCTTTTTATCTCCTCTCTAATGGTGTATAACGTATAATATTGATGGTTACGTGTTCAAATCCCGGCGAGAGCAAATAAATTTTATTGAAGTGAAAACTTCTTTAGCACCGCAGTGATTTGAAACTCGATGAAACGAAAAATAGCGACACTAAAAAGAGACAAACACGTACATCTATAGAATTTAAGCTGCAAGCGAATGAGATAGTATAATCGGTCTCCTCTTTGTGCGGCGCTTCGTAGCCGTTTTGACGACCGGCGTAGTCCAACAGTAAGGCTCTTGACTCGCACACCCAAGGTCGCGGGATCGAATCCCGGCGTGGCAAATAAATTTTATTTGATTTATTTTTATTTTTTGTGTTATTTGACAATTTATTCATTTAAAATAATACATAGTATATTTGTGGCACGTTCCAGAGTGGAAGATACTCTCAGTATCGCCCTGCGTGTTTGGTGACCAGATCTGAATAGCCATGTACTTCCCCACCTTCCTCTTCCCTATTTCCTTCCCCTACCCACTACCTTCAGCCTCACAACATACCCCAATTGGAGATGCCATAGTATCAGT
This sequence comes from Limnephilus lunatus, assembly GCA_917563855.2. Classification (NCBI taxonomy): domain Eukaryota; kingdom Metazoa; phylum Arthropoda; class Insecta; order Trichoptera; family Limnephilidae; genus Limnephilus; species Limnephilus lunatus. Next base: position 109,625,672 of record OU830592.1, read on the forward strand.
GGCTTCAGGGAGCAGTTGGGACTCTTGTACGGTATTCATATAAAAAAGTCTGTTGGTCTCCTCTTTGTGTCTTCAGAAAACTAAAGTAGACAATAGTGAAGTGGCTACAAAGCACCGCACAAAGAGGAGACCGATTGTACTATGTAATTCTCTCGCAAGCTAAATCCTATAGGTGTATGTTTTTGTCTCTTTTTAGTGTCGCTCGTGTCCCTTTCATCGAGTTTCAAATCACAATTCAAAGTGTACAATTCACACGCGGTAGGAGTGAAATCTTCAGAAAACTAAAGTAGACAAGAATGGGGAGGCTATGAAGCACTGCACAAAGAGGAGGCCAATTATTCTATCTCATTATCCCGCAGGCTTCCTAAAGATTATAAATAAATGTATTTGTCTCTTAGGGTCGTTTTTTCGTTTCATCGAATTTCAAATCACAACGGTGTTAAAGAAATTTTCACTTCAAAAAATTATACGGATGTTTGTAAAAAGCTGTCGTAGAGTACACTGCCCTGCATATAAATCCGCTTGCGTAGCATAAATGCATTTCAGCACATAATAATGCGTGAGTTTTCTCGGAATCCGAATGCTGTCTGTATCTGTGATGTCGGTAGCCGCCGCCAGAGCGGACTTTTGAAATTGAATCGAATTCAAAAATAGAATTAAGAACGCCGCGCCTCCCTCGACCAATCAGAGAAGAGCAGATTTAAAATAGCCGAGCGTCATTATTTGTTTCGTACACAAGTTTATGATGGCGGACATCTTTGCTTCCTCGGCTGCATTATGAAATCAACAGACATAATAATAATATTAACGATTGAATTATTTATATTTATGTAGCGCCATTTTCGTGAGAATATCACCCCAAGGGTGCTTTAAAATTTAATTGGTTTAAGCTATAACTCATCGCTTATAACTTACAACTATGATTTATAACTAGTGACTTACAACAGCGCCCTTGTGGTGATTTTTCCGATTATTATTATTAAGATTTATAACTTGTGTCTTGCAACTAGCAACTAAGGGGGCATACATTAATTACGTGAGCAGTTTTTCTTCCAATCTAGACCCCCCCCCCCCCCTTGGTGATATAAATTTAGGCCTCTTCGTATATCCTTTTCAAGTAATGTGAGATTTTGCTGAACCCCCCCAATTTTGAGCTCAGGTAATTAATGTATGTCCCCATTACCACAAAAATTAGTAACTAGTGTGACTTACAGCCAGATTTATAAGTGTCTTACAACTATGATGTATAACTGTTAACTTATCACTAAGAATTATGACTAAGGAATTACTTCAAAGATTTATAACTAGTGACTTACAACTGAGATTTATAGCTAGTGACGTACAACTAGAATTAGTGAATTAACTTTGAAAGCATAATTACTTTATGAAAGAATCAAACTTATTAAAACTCTTGAAAAATATGACCGAAAAGGATATAGGTATTACGAACGAATTAAAAATAGTGGTTAAGGCGCCGCAACCGGGCTCAAAAAGAAGAAGATGGAGAGATATAAAATTACGAATGTTAGAGGAGCGCGCTAATATTTAAAACGACAAAATCAATTGTGAAAATCTTTAATAAAACACTACTCGTTTAACATAGAGCAAAAATCTCGAGGGGTTGTCTAAAACAGCATTTAAAGAAACATTGTGAATTTTTTTATACATATAACTTGTAAAATAACTGAAACAAACGTGTTTATAATCATTTTTGGAGCATACTTTGCGATTTTTTTCTATCGAGGGAATTGTGTATAATTTGCGTTTCGGCGCGGGGAATGTCTAGGTGGAAATCGGTAGAAATTCGGGTTGCGGCGGCTTAAACCAGATCTCCGAAAATTCTAAGGTCCTAAGTTCATTTCCTAGATGCGACCGTGTCGTTTTTTTTATTTTTCCGATTAAAATTTTCGTTTGAGAATCGCTAATATTGTCTTCAGAGATTAAAAAGAATTGTTTTGACGCGATAAATTATTCACATTTCTAGAGGAAAATCTTCCGAGTTCCTTCATCCAGGAATGTTTATCTTTCTTCAAAAACAAAAAATGACTGCCAAAATGGATCAACATAAATCATGCGTGTTTAAAAAAATGTCTGACCAGCAGCATTCTTTGAAATGGGTTGATCTATTTGTATTATGATCAACAAGATCAACGATAGGGTGAATTTATTGAAAACAGCTGTCTGTCTATGAGGTAAGAAATCAATTAAATAGTTAGGGGTACAGGAATTTTGATTAATATTTCTAACCAGCTGTCATTTCCGCAATGGTAGGCAGAGTGGATTGACCGCCAAACAACTCAATCTTGACATAAAATCCTTGTTTGATCCGCATTCATGCATCGTATATACATAGTCCCTTCTGTTATTCTGACTCTTGAAATGATTGACTCAAGTGTTTGATTTACTTGGTCGTCTAGGGTCGTCCTCGAGCGTCCCCGACTTTTTCTCCTAATCACCTTCGAGTCATGTATTCTTCTTAGACTCCTTTATCATTCCACATGTCCAAACTATCTTTCTCAAACTATCTTTCTCTTTCTCTTTCGAGCTCAAAAAGAAGAAGATGGAGAGATATGAAATTACGAATGTTATACGAGCGCGCTAATATTTGAAACGACAAAATCGATGCGAAAATGTTTAATAAAACACGACTCGTTTAGTATAGAGAAAAAATCTCGTGGAAAATATCTTATGTATCATTTAAAGAAACATTGTGATTTTTTTACAACTATAGCGATTTTTTTCTATCGAGGGAATTTTATATAATTTGCATTTCGGCGTGAAACGCGTTTAGATATTATCTTAAAAAATAACGTATATTTTTTTAAGAGCTTCAAAACCTCAAATGTTTAAGGGAGATATGTAAGAAATCGGTAGAAATTCGGGTAGCGGCGGCTTAATGATCATGTCGGCCCATGGGACCTTGAGCATTCTCCGGTGAAGCCACATTTCAAAAGCCTCTAACCTGTTCTTCAAAAACCTCTAACCTGTTTATCGCCCTGGTGTAAGACCACCATTCAGAATTGAAACGTTGCTTAAAATGGCTTTTGCCGTGTTTGGTGACTTTTTTTTACATGAACTACACACAGGAGGCCTTGAGGAAAATAATTTCCCTCAGGGGATGCTGTGGGGAGGTTTTCTAAGGAAAGGAAGTTGAGGAGAGTTCTGGGAAGGAAAGGGGATTAAGGGGTGGGTAGGAATCTGTGGTTCAGTGTGTCCTGGTCATCCGCATCCAAGACTCAGACAAACCTCACCCCATAAACCTGGGCACCCCTGCTAAATCATCAAACGTAGCGAACCAATTGGGGTGACCTAGGGCAGAGGTGTTGGTTATTCAATAAATGTTCCCAGGCGGCGGTACCCATTCCCGCCTCCCAAATTAAACTAGATCTGAATAGCCAGGTACCTACGCACCTTCCTCCTTCCCATTTCCTTCCCCTCCCCACTACCTCCAGTATAACCCAATTAGGGATGCCATAGTCTCAGTGGCTCCAGAGGGGAAAAAAATTAGATCCTCATTCTTCTCAAAAATTTGATTCACTTGATCGTGCCATCCAAAATAACCAAAAATAAGCAAATAATTGCCAGTATTCATCGAATAACAAAATATCACTCATTCAAAAACCAGGTGTATAAAATACATTGTGAAACTCGATACATTCAATATTTTTCACCTTTCCGCCTCGCAAACGTACGCATTAAATGTACCCATTTGAAAGACAGATGCTTAACCTAACCTAACCTCACATTTTGAACAATTAGGGACACAGAAAGATCTCCCTAGCACTAAACCAAACGCACATATAGGTGGGCTCGGTGTATCGAACTCTATTGACATCTGCCGTTTGTCGACAATTATTTCCAACCAATTTATTGCCTCAGAATGTCAAATTTGAATTTTAAAATTAGAATTGTAATAGAATGGGGGTCAGCCCCCATGATAAATAAATATGTAGGTACCACAGTGCTGTCAGTATCGCCCTGGTGAAAGTTCCACCATAATCACTCTTCTTACTGAATTAAAATTACTCGAATACTTAAACATCAATCTTTCTCTTGACGAATCACAGTTAGGAAGATCAAATCCTTGTACTACTGCACTGACCACCATTAAATGTCGCTTTTACTTTCCAAAATACACACATTAAAGAATAAATTACATATTAATTTTAAAATATTTTTTAAGGATTAAATAAAATGTGTTCACGATTATGTCCTGTGCGTGCGGAATCTATCTAAATTTCTTTAAAAAGACAAAACCGTGTTAATTTCAAGCGACCTCCCAGGTGTGTATGGTCCTGTATTCATCCATTTTTAGGCAGCTTCGCGTTCATTGGTCAAAACATTGGACATATATTTTCGTATCGGTGATCAATGAACCGGTGTATGCAAGTTTTAGCCATAAGTTGTTTTTAATTGTTTGTCTAGCTTGAATTTTTCTAGATTTTAGACATGTATTATAAGTTTGTACAGCGCTCTTGAGGTGATTTTTCACAAAAACGGCGCTATATAAATAGTCCAAATATTATTATTTAATAAAATGAAGAAATTAATTTGTTTATTTTAGTTATGAGTCTTAGTTGAAAATCACTAGCCTTTATAAGTTGTGTATATTAATTAAAATTATATTAATTAAAATTAGTTATAATTCTTAGTACTTATTATCAGGCCTCGACCATATTTTGTCAGAGGGGCAAAATATTTCCGCCTTACAATAAAATCCAAATAAATGGAATGGAAAGGTGTATAAAATACGCTTTCACATTTATAAATCGAAATAAACATAATATAAAAATTTGGCGTGCAAACATAAAAAAGTTTTAAAAATGGCTCACCTTACGTTTTTTAATTAAATTAAATTCAATTACTGATAATAAAAAAAAATTAAAAAACACATACATATTTTTTTTAGTCAGATGTTTTACAAACGTTATTGTCACCCCACTTTTTAGTCGTTTCATGTAAAAATAATTATTAAAAAATCCCAAAGTTTTATAAATTATTTTCAAATTCTGACTCGAAATTTTGGTTTCGTAAAGGTCTACAATTTACTTCTATTGTTGTTAACTTTTAGATTAGAATATAAAGTGTAGGATTTTCTCTTTCTAACGCCGTTTATATCATATTTCTCAAAGATTAATTTAATATCATACAATCAAAGAACATCTTCGTTTCAAAGATTTTGTGGTTAACCTTTAGATTAGAATATGAAGCGCAGTGTTTTCTCTTTCTAACACCGTTTATATCGTATTTCTCAGTGTGTTTATGCTTTTAATGTGTGTACCGATTTTAAAATTAATGTTTCTTAGGAATTAAAATTGAGTTTTTGTTATTGAATCTGAATGTTTTTTAAAATAAGGGGACCAGATCGAGGAGTTGTACTCGTAGTGAGCTGTTGATATGTAGGAGTAGTATTAGTATTGCGGTTCTTATGTGACCCACTTCAAAAGCAAATTAAATGCAAGGATCCTTGACCTCTTGTAAGATTTCTAAGCGCTAATGACATAATACCGACCCACACAATATAATATTAGAAATTATTACAAATCTTCAACCTACGCGTAGCATATTTCAAATTTTTCAATAGCTTCGTAACCAACTATCAATTAAATAATAAAGCCAACACCAGAGAATATGTCATTTTTAAATCTGTGTTTAAACGTATTGACTCTTTTCCAAAAAAATATTATAAATTAGATTGTTCTTTTATCTAGTAAATATATGTTTTAAATTTTGAGAAAAAATGTTTATTTTAGTAAAATAAGTTATACCGTAGGTCGTTGGCAAATTTGTTAAATTTTCAAAAAAGATTTTCTTTTATGCAACACCCCTTTTAAATCATATAATCATGCTGTAAAATAAATCAATACATTATCTGGTAAACGTATGCTTCAGAATTTTAATTTTAGTTTAAATAAAATCATTAAAATATATATACGTACATGTGTTTCTTGACGAAAATTGGTCCGTTTTGTCTATTTATTTGCGCACTTACAAACTAATATATTTCACATTTTTTTACATTCTTATTTTGCTTTAGACATTATTGAAAAATGATAAATACTTATGATAAAAAAATAATTACGAAAAGTAGATAATTTCAACACGCCTTTCAGCATTTTTGGATGTAGGTATAAATTAAAGCAAATTAGGAATGAAATAAAATCGATATTGAGTTATAATTTTAAAAAGCTGGTACGGAGAGCAATTAATCTTTCTCATTGGAACCGCCCTGTACGATAGTAAGAACATCTTTCGACGAAATGTGGATTTGGTTAAACGCTCTTAATGGAGTTACCTGTATTTACCCTTCTTTCAATATCTCTATCAGCCTTCCCATCTCTCGTAAACATATTTTTACATTTTGGGAGGCGCCCTAGGAACCATTTATTGGATAACATAATATTGGTCAACCCAAGTGGTTTGCTACATTTAATGACTTAGCAGGAGTGCCAGGGCTCATAGGGTGAGGTTTGTCTCTGCCTATCTGCACATGCATTTGCCCTAAACCTCCCCCCCCTCCTCTTTGACTGTTTAATTTACTTTATTTATTTGCAATTTGGGAGCGGCTGGGTGCGTTGCCCGGTCGTTCCGAGAACCTAGTCAATGAATAATACATATTTAATAGTTAAGTTCTGTTAAGATGAAGCCATACTAAATAATGCAAAATCATGCAAAATCGTATGTTTTTGTTTTGAAAATTTGACCGCTTAGAAGTATTATAGATGCTTCAATTAAACACTGCGTGTAAAACATACCTTGGCCCTTAAAAATATCGGATATTTTTTAAATAAGTCTTTTAATAAGCCTAGAAAAAAATAAAGTATCAGGTCTATAAAAAAAACTTTTACGTGCAAACTATCCTTCTTATAAACCCCTTTTCGGACATGGTTTTATTGTATAATGTGGAAAATTCAGTTTCTCTTATAATAATCGCAAAAAAAAATTGATATTTACGTCCGAACTTCACAAAATAAAATAAAACATCCATTTTCTCGTTGTTATTTTTGACAAAAATCAATACGGCCCGCACTCTACGAATTTGGATCTTAAAGTGACCCTTATGGCATGAGCACAAGAACCATGCACTGGACACAACCCATTTCGTATCGGTTACGCCCCGGCCATAGCGGGAAACAGACGTGTGCCTTCGCGCCGCTTGTTTTCGTGAAATAAACTTTAAATTTCCGTTTTATTACAATAAACAATGCGTAAAAAAGGAATTAATGTTTTTACAGGCCTTTACGAAATCAACCTGTAAATTTTTTTCCTCAAACACCTACTCCAACCTTTCCGAGAGCTTTTTCTCAAGTATTTTTAAACTCCTCCCATAAAGGGCGTGAAATCCGATTTCGATTTTTTCCTGTACTATTGGATCGCCTTAAGTTCTGTTGACCTTGTGTATTTACATTTACAATTAATGGTGTTCATTGTACAGACAACCTAATCAAAAAGATAAATAGTTTCGGTTTCTTTTGATGTTAGTATTATTGCCCTAGTCACAGTGTAATAAATTAAAATAAACAGTCGAAATAGACGCTGAAAGTTTATGATAGAACGCAATTATATCTGTCTATATCAGGGGTGCCCGACCTTAAAAATTTTAGTGGGCCAAAAAAATATTATTATGCTCAGATGGGCGGATATTACCGTTAATTTTTATTTGTAAATTTTTATCCTTAAATACTATTATTGTGAAAACAACGACCTTTAAGATGAAGCCATACTAAATAATGCAAAATCATACAAAATCGTATGTTTTAGTTTTGAAAATTTGACCGCTTAGAAGTATTATAGATGCTTAAATTAAATACTGCGTGTAGAACATACTTTGGCCCTTAAAAATATCGGTCATTTTTTTTAATAAGTCTTTTAATAAGCTTAGAAAAAAATAAAGTATTAGGTCTATAAAAAACATTTTTAACTGAAAACTCTCCTACTTATAAACACTTTTTCGGATATGGTTTTATTGCATAATGTGGCAAATTCAGTTTCTTAGATAATTATCGCGAAAAAAAATGATATTTACGCCCGAACCTCACAAAATAAAATATAATATGCATTTTCGCGTTGGTATTTTTGACATCACGGCGACAATACGGCAGTCGACGAATTTGTTATATCAAAGTGAACCTTATACCGTCCACCGAAGAACGACTGGCAGTCGAGAGACGAGCCGTCTTCCATCATTACTCCTCCGAACGGAGCGGAGAGCAGTCGTGTTATGCTCCGCGCCGCTTATTTTCGTGAAATCTATTTAAAAATTCCGTTTTATTTCAATAAACAATGCATAAAAAAGGAATTAATGTTTTTTACAGGCCTTTACGAAATCAACATGTAAAAAAAACTCAAATATCTTTTCCAACCTTTCCAAAAGCTTTTTCTCAAGTATTTTTAAACTCCTCCTATAAAAGGGCGTGAATTCCGATTTCGGTTTTTTCCTGTACTAGTGGATCGCCTTAATGCTAGAAAGCATAAACTGATTAAAGCGCTTATGTTTGTCCTTTGTACTCACCCACCACTTATTATTATTTTTTTTTTAAATTAGCTCCACACAGTGGATGCTATGTGGAGGGTTTTTTGGGAAAGGTAGGAGAGGAGGTTCTGGGAAGGAAATAGGAATGAAGGGTAGGTAGGAGTCTGGTGGTCAGTGTCCAGAAGTGACGGACGTATGAATCCATCCCTCCATCTACGGTGCAAGGCGATAGGTCAAGGGATCTCCCTTAACCAACCTATCTCGATCCTGCCCGATATGCAGCAGGTGGGCAGATGCATCGGCCGCCAAGACTTGTACAAACCTCACCCCATGAACCCGGGCATCACTGCTAAGTCACCAAACGTAGCGAACAACTTGGGGTGACCTATGACAGGGGTGTTGGTTGTCCAATAAATGGTTTCTGGGGCGGCGGTACCCATATCCGCCTCCCAAATTCCAGTGTGTTAAATAAATTCCTAGTGCATCCACTCGCTTCGCTCTTTTCAAGCAATAAATCAAAATCCCGTCTAAGTCATCAAATCCCGTATAAATCAAAGTAAGTCTAAAGTCATGGTGTTTGAAAGAGAGAGTACGAAAACAGTATGTAATATAGTTGTGCATGATGAATACTTGGAGCAGGTGGATGAGTTTGTGTATCTGGGTAGTATGTTTACGAAAGATGGGAAGGCTGATAGAGATATTGAAAGAAGAGTGAATGTCGGTAACTCCATTAATGGAGGACTGAATGCCGTTGGCGGTAATAAAAAACTGTCCAAAGACGCGAAACTAGCCGTCCATAATAGAGTGCTGGTACCTACCCTGATGCATGGCAGTGAGGCATGGAACTGGCAGAGGAAGGATGAAAGCAGACTGAATGCTGTAGAAATGAGATCCCTGAGGCGAATGTGTGGTAAAACCATGTACGATCGTGAGAGAAACGTGGATATCCGCAAAGAATGCAAGGCTGATGTAAGCGTGATGTGTAAGATTAAGAAACGGACTCTCCGATGGTTTGGGCATGTAGAGCGAATGAACGAGGAAAGGAGTGTAAGGAGAATATATGATGCAAATGTGAATGGTAAAAGAAGTCGGGGACGCCCGAGGAAGACATGGCACGACCAAGTGAATCAGATACTTGAGTCGGGCCATGTGAAGAGTCGGAATAATAGAAGAGCATGTATGAGACGATGTATGAATGTCTGCCAAAGAGTGTGTGCCAAGATCGAGTTGTGTGGCGGTCCGTCCTCTCTGCCAACCCCTGCGGGGAAACGGCGTGATGGTTAGTTAGTTAGAGTCTGAGGTCTAATAACAAAATAATTCAAATATTACAAAATATAATATAAATGTGATAAATTTACGAAAACGTTTTTTATCTTTATTTTATTTGGATACAAATCCAAAGCAAAGTAAGCTAAAAACTTCATATTGGGCCTAAAAAAAACTTAAATGGGCCGCAGGTTAGGCACACCTGGTCCCTACATAACCCTATATCTTATCATGGTAATTAAAATTTTTTTTTATAGTTCACAATGTGACAATTATTGTTAAAACTGAAAATGTTTTAATGTTCTCAGAACCTTGGTTTAAAGATGTACACACCTTTTTAATTATCATGCCATGTGTGTTCATGACGGCCTCCGTGGTCGAGGGGTAAGGCTCTCGAATAGCAATCCGAAAGTCGCGGTTTCGAATCCCAACGTGCGCAAGTAAATTTTATTTTATTGATTTATTTCACAATGTATTCATTTAAAATAATTTATGGTTGTGGAAGATACTCTCAGTATCGCCCTGGTGTAAGCCAATAATTCAGAATTTTAACTTTGCTTGGAATGGCTTTAGCCGAGTTTGATTAACAGATCTGAATAGCTAGGTACTTTCCCACCTCCCTCTTCCTCTCCTCGCTACCTTCAGCTTCATAACATACTCCTATTGAGGATGCCATAGTCTCACTGACTCCAGACGGGAGCAGTTGGGACTCTTGTGCGGTATTCACGTAAAAAAAACATTATCATGGCTACCCTTATGGTGGAAACTTCAAAGCTGTCCGAAACAATCAGATGTAGGTAGTAATTTTCCTTTCCTTGTATGACAAGCGTGCAAAATTTCATCACAAATTATCAACGTTCTGCTTTGAGGCGTGAGAAAAAAAGTTTGAGAGTGGGGTGCTTTTCGATACCTCGTGACAGACGACAGTAACCTTTCTCTTGCTTTCAAGATTAAGTGTGCAAAATTTCATCAATCTTTGAATAAAACTGTAAATTTGTATAAATACCGCCCACCAAACCCAGTATTCTTTATATAAAACTAGCTTAATGTAACGCACCACGCTTACGTTTACTCTCGCCAAATCCCCACCATGTAGCACTATCTGCGACGCTAAGTCTCGGCGTGGCAACCGTTCGCGATGGAGCTTCCACTCGCTGCACCCGCCAGCTGTGAATTTAGCTATGTAAATCGTTTTTTTGTATGCAAACAACTAAATCCCGGTAGACATCCATTCTCAGCTAAGATGGAAGCTCCACCGCGAACGGCTGCCACGCCGAGACTGAGTGTCGCAGCGATTGCCGCTTGGTTGGGATTTGACGTGCTTGTAAAAAATTAATATGGATAAGATTAAATTAAACAATGTTGATGAAGATGACCTCGTGATTATCAGAACAATTGAATCATAGAAAAATAATCTCAATTTATCTAAATTATATAATTCCTTAATTTATTTTAAGACAGATTACAAACGATTAAAATATTTTGAAAGATTTAAGTAGTACGATTATTAACGGTCCAAAAATTGTTATAAAACGTTTTAATAAATTACCTAAAATACTTTAATTCAGCAACATTGGCCGTGAAATGACATATTTTTATCTCAGGAGGTCATTTCAGATCATTTCTTTCATACTTTTGTATCTTTATAATTCTCCAATACGTCAAAAAAACTCTAACAAAAAATACATTAAAAAAATCGTGTTTTCAAAGTACATAAGCGAGACGAATCTGTACTTTGCCGGTGAGATAAAAAATATCTAGGTGATTAAGATCGCGTTAACGTTTTTCTTAATTGATATTTCTTGTTAGCCATAATCAATTCCTGTTTTATCGTGCCATTTTATTGTTTAGCTGTTGAAATGTATATTAATAGGATTTTAATTAATTTATTTATAATATATTCACATTTTAAGAAGACTTATATATGAAATATACCTAGATAAAAAAGAGATGAGTAATATTTTCTTAGTCCTCCTCAACAGAAGGTCCTGTGCTGAGGAGAACTAGATTTTGGATAGAGGGTTTTTCATCGACTTCTACAGTTCAAATTCAGAGTTTGGTGAAACTTCGAGCTTTCTCTAGCTCTTGACTACTTCCAGGTACTTCCCTACCTTCTTATTTCTTTTCCCCTTCCCCTCTCCACTACCTTCAGCCTAACAACACTCCCTAATTAGGGATGCCATAGTCTCACTGGCTCCAGACGGTAGCAACTGGGACTCCTGCGAGGTATCCACATAAAAAAAACGAAGGGCTTTAGACCACACGACTGAAGTAAAACTTCACTAACTTATATTTCCCTCTTATCCTTATCTTCCTCATCCTCATCCCCATCCTCATCCTCATCCTCATCCTCATCCTCATCCTCATCCTCATCCTCATCCTCATCCTCATCCTCATCCTCATCCTCATCCTCATCCTCATCCTCATCCTTATTCTCATCCTCATCATCATCCTCATCCTCATCCATATCCTTATCCAGCTTACTCCCCAAGTCAATCGTGCGTAAAGGCCCGACCGTTCACCTCACCCGATCGCCGTTCGCATCTATCACCGTTCGCATTGGTTGCCGTTTACATGATACTTTTCGTAACGCATCACACTTTTCGTAACACATCACACATTTCGTAACGCATTCACCAACCTACCCCCCAAGTCGAGCGTGCGTAAAGAAGTTTTACTTTAAAAAAAAAATCTTTTTATTTTCATTTTAATGCAAAGTGGAAATATTCTAACCTACTGACAGAATATGGTCGAGGACTGTGGGATTAAACACACAATAGCACTTGATGTGGAAACAATGAATTCTTACTACAATCGTTATATAATTTTATTTATAAATATTTCAAAAACTGGGATCAAGTCACAATCAACTGAGGTCAGCAGAAATGTTAATGAGTGATATGAGTAAGCAGTGGATTTGTAGTATTTTCTTGGGCGCGTCTAGAATTAATTCCGTTATTGCAATTTTTTTAAGGCCCGGCAACCCGCATTTCAATCGATTTGTTACAATTTTTAAACGACTTCGAAAAGGAGGAGGTTATTAATTCGACGGTATTTTTTGTTTTTTGTTTTATGTTTGTTACCTCAGAACTTTCGATTAGGTGAACCGATATTGATGATTATTTTCTTATTAGAAAGCTGGTGCTTCCCGTGTGGTCCCATTTTAATTTAGTCCAGTTCTGACAATGTAAAAAGTAAAAAAAATAATTTCGTACGATTGTTATTTTTGGAGTCGGTGTCAGCCAAGATCTCCACATCTCACCTTTGTATGTAGTTACCTTGGCTGTCACCGACTCCAAAAATAACAATCGTACGAAATTATTTTTTTACTTTTTAGTGCATTTTTTGAAGTCGTTTTTAGTTTTGTTAAAATTTTTGTTTTTTAAGTTTTATAGCTCTTAAAAAAATAAATATTATTCTTGAAAATACTCAATATCCATACATCCCTCACGCCGAAACTGGAATTATATGAAATTCCCTCGATAGAAAAAATTATTACGTTTTTTTTCAGTTATTTTACAAGTTATATTTATAAAAAAATTAGCAGTGTTTATTTAAATGCTATTTTAGATATTCCTCACGAGATTTTTGACCTATTTGAAACAAGTCGTGTTTTATTAAACATTTTTACAATTTTCGCAATATTATCGTTTTTAGTATTAGCACCCACCCTCTAACATTCGTATTTACATATATCTCATTCTTCTTTTTGAGCGGTACCGCTCTTTCTCCGAGTTTAACTGATTTTCAAAGTAACAAGATTCTATTAGTTTTTTTGGATGAATGGCGATTTTTGGCTTATAATGTTTTGAAACAATTGATTCCAGGACATTTGATCTCTCGACACTTGACCCCCCGACATACTTATATACAATGTGCAGTCGGTTTAGAGAAAATACGGTATACCTATATACACAAAGTATAACTAAATGTTCCCGAAGAGGTGCGCACAGAGGAAGCATCATCGAATAACAAGTACAAAACATATCTTCATTCATATGCATCAAGCATAAAGCTGCTTGTCTATGTACTGTATATACCATCGTATAAGTACAAAAAACAAACACTGTAAATAAATTCGTTTGATTTTCATACCAACTTATTAATATTATAGCTATTTTAAGCCAATTATAAGTTTGAAATTGATAGAAAATGCACAAAATATTTTAATTTTGTAATATTCATAACTTCGGGGAGCCATTTTATTTATATCGTTACTTTTCAATTTATTTATGATAAAAACATGTTGTTGTGTTTTTTAAATGTTCTAAATGCGGTAAATTAACTGTTAAGTTATGTATTTATTAAATTCTCGGCTACAAGCTGAACACACTATCGAGCCGACTGATTTATTTATTTGTTTGAATTGAGTAACGATTTACAAGAAATAAAGTTGTTCTACAAACATAAAAGGTAACATTAGGCAATGAAGCATCAAGGCTGTTGATTTTTTTGTTTACTTGATTTGTTTAGTTCATAATGTGTGAGAATATTTTCAATTTGGGAGGCGGTTTTGGGTACCATTTATTGGATTGTAGGTCTTCTCAAGTGGTTTGCTACGTTTAGGGACTTAACAGAGGTGGCCGGGTTCATGGAGTGAGATTTGTCCGGGTTTTGGCGGCAGTTGTGCCTGCCTAACTACGGCATGTTTTTTTTTTTTTTTTACATTAACTCCACACAGGAGGCCCTGAGGAAAATAATTTCCCTCGGGCCTATGTCATCTTTATGGATGCTGTTTGGAGGGTATTTTTGAGGAAAGGAAGGAGTGAACATGGGTCTTGAAGAGACCCATGTTGTAGGAGGGTGGAAACACATAGGCCGGTAAATCGTTCCACAGCCGAGCTGTTGAACTCAAGAACGAGTCGTAAAAACGACCCGTTCTCATGTGACTAATGTCAACAGTGTACAAATGTTGGGCGCGTGTTTGGCGTGTTTCCCGACTATGCACCGGTGCCGATGGGATCAATGACGCTAGTTTCTCGGAGCATCTTCCATTGTAATACCGGTAGAACAAGGACAGCATTCCAACCTGACGCCTGTGCTCTAAAGGTTGCAATCCGTCTGTTAAGATAGGAGAATCTATCAAACGGACCGCCCGTTTCTGCACAGAGTTAAGGGTTTTTTTTTTAGGTATTTTGGAGCTCCAGATCAGAGGTGGCTGCCAAATTCAACCGTGGGGCGCACTTGCGATTTGTACAGGGTTAGCAGTTGTGTACTATTAAAGTATCTGCGGGCCCTGTACAGTACGCACAGTTTCTGAGAAGCTAACTTAACTCTGGTTTCGATGGAGCCCCCATACCTGAGCTGGTCACTATGGTGGTGCGGATCGGGAGAGACTGGTTCAGGGAGACTTTTTGACCTCTTCATCAGAATTATCTTGGAATTTCACCCAGCACCGCAGTAGAAGGGATGGATTCTTACATAGCCTTCCTTTCCTAAAAAGATTCTCCACACAGCATTTCCTAAATTGATCATAGGCCAACTCCGGGTTTTTCTCCCAAACTCTTAAATAAATAAAAACTCCGATTCAACAAGACACTTGATGTCTTATTAAGCAGGCCGTAAAAGTTATTCTGGACCCCGACCTTCAGGTACTACTTTATTCTACTTTCAATCCCTGCATTATCGACAGCTTTGTGCGTCTACGGGTAACATAATAATCTGTTATCTAGTGCCATCTATGAGTAACTTCTCTAACTACTCTCTAGAAGTCTAGAGTCTAGGACATCACACTGTCTTATTTAGCAGGCGATTGGAATATTTCTGGACCCCGACCTTCAAGTTACCACAGTATTTATTATACCATCAATCCCTACATTATCGACAGCTATGTGGATCTATGGGTAACCTAATAAACTTTATCTAATGCCATCTATAATTAACCTCCCAAACTACTTTCTTCGACATCACACTGTAATATCTTCAGAGACATTCGTCATTTGTAAGTACAGGAAACAAGTATTCTCCAGTACTATAGGATGCTTAGTGAAAGACTTATGTTTAAAACACAGTGACTGTGTACATACGACAAAAGATAATTGATATGCAACAAAACAAAGTCGGAGACAAAACCGATCCCTGTGGGACGCTAGCATTTATAGAATGCGAGGAAGACGTGAAACCATCAGCAACCTTCTGAATAGACCTCTCCTTCAAAAAGTCGGCAATCCACTGATGGGAAGTCCGTAAGATGGCAGTTTGTTGATAAGTCCTCGGTGCCAAACCCGGTCAAAGGCCTTGGAAATTGTCAAAAGTGTTAAGACGATAGACTTCGCTTTTCGGCCCATACAAAAAGGACGCCCGGGAAAAAACACTTTTCTACATCGAAAATTACACAAAATCAATATATTTTTTTTATATTGCCTTCTAGAAAGTAGAAGCTATGTTGGTATGTTTTTGCATTTTCGATACGTTTCGTATTAACGTAAACATTCACTACCAAACATATATAATTTATCGGAAAGTATTATTCAAGGTAAAAGTGCTGTTAACTCAATTATTATAAAGAATTACAAAATTATAAAAACATACCGACATAGCTTCTTCTTTTAAGAACATATTACAGTTTTCAAATTACAATTTCGCGAAAGTTTCGGTGTAGAAAAGTGTTTTCTCCCTGAACCCTTCTCCGAGCAATTTCTGTAGGTAAATTAGATAGTTTACTGCAGTTGTCTCATTCGCACGTTTTACATGTCGCGGCAAGGAGTGCATGGTCGGGGGGAGGGAGTCATCGTTTTCGATAATCTATTGGATTTTAGTTCCATGTCGATAATAGTGATGTTAAGACTATTTTATACAACAATAGTGATGGGGTTGATATATTTTTATTCATTAGTTCTGTTTAGTTTTACAATAATGTATTTTAGAGATTACGGTCTAACGCATTTTTAACAATACGTAATATAATATTTTTTCATATGACTATTTTATGATATTACATAATCAAACTTATTCCTGTGAACACATAATGTTACTTGCAAACTATATAAATAATATAATATAATATAATATAATATACAAAAAATAATGTGAAATATTTTTGGACTTTCGTGAAATCCAAATAATCTTCCTCTGCTATACCTAATAACATGTTCCGTGGAAACTTTTCTTTTAGTGAATGGCAACAAATTTCCAATCTTTTTAATGTCTATTTTCAATCAATTTTTGTCCTTTCTCAAACTAAATACATACTCACAAATAATGACAATAATAATAATATGAGTTCAATAAATTTGAATTCGATTAACATTTAATACATCTTTAGTAAGTATTAAAATATCTGCAAAATGACAACACAAAAAAATGCTGGTTGTGACAAATTACATTCAACTTTTATTTTTAATTGTGCTGAACAACTTATTACCCCGGTGACATTGCTATTCACATATTCTCTCAAAGAAAACGTATTTCACACTACTTCGAAAAAAATCTTTTGTAACGTCTGTTTTTAAAAAGGGGGATAAACACAATATTTAGAATTATAAACCGATATCAAAGCTGTGCGTTTTCATGGAAAAAATCCTTACCGATAACTCTTCAATTTATGTAAAAACACAATTATTAACACCCAAAAACACTGTTTTTTTCACTGCAGATTTCACAGGCAGGTCTGTTGAGTCAAACTTGGGACAGTTCACCGACTTAGTTCTTAATTCTATTGGTTGGTTTCAAAAAAGACACACTAAAAATACAAACTATCCTAAAGACAGAACACAAAAAAAAAGGGAATATGCATAGTACAGAAGCATAGATAAAAAATGGAGTTCTGCAAGGTACAGTACTTGGGCCGATTCTATTTTTGATGAATATGAGGGAGCGGACGCGCGGATCGGCAGAGACGGGGGACGATGGAATGAAAGAGCGTCAGTCGATGTATGAGTCAGTCTTTATTGCTGCTACGTAGCGATGGTGGATATGGTGTAAAGTAACAGTGTAGACAGGAGCGATGATGATGTGGCTCTATGGTGTTGCATGTGATGAAGGTCGGTGATGCAGTGGTGTAGCAGACCTCGGGTCTGCATGTCGCCAGCATGTAGTTCTGCACCGCGTTGGTGGAGAAGACCTTGACGTCCAGGATGGATGCTCGACGCGGTGGTCGCGGAGATGGCTGCGGTGAACCTGAGGAGTTGCCGCTCACGTGACAAGAAGGCCCGCCGTGGGACTTGTCGTGGGCAATTGTGTCGCTTGTTGCGTTCTCGAAGGTTGATGATATGATGATGCACCGCCACAGGTCCGGCACGTCGCCGTGGACCTGGCGGTTACCGCACTGGACGTTATCACTCGATGCACTGTCTATGTGTGTTAGTGACGTTACTTGCACTAATGACTGGAACTGACTGACTGACTAGCGCGGTGTCGCTGCGCTTTATATAGCCGACTGTGTGAGTACCCGGAACGTCAAGTAATGTTGAGCCACCGCGCAAAGCGGAGAAGCCTCTGGAACATTCCGCGGCCGTAAGAATGTGACGGCTGTTAGTCGAGGCCTTTCGCTGCGCTTCCCGAAATGTTTAGCCGTGAGCGGCGTGAAACACTACAACTGTAGGTAGTATGTACATTTCGAGAATGTGTTTGCTATATCTGTGGCGGCGCAAGGATTGTGGCAAAAGGGGGCGACCGTTCTGGTCGCCACAAATATAAATGATTTATGTAATTTTGTAATCCCAGGAAAAATTATTTCTTATTGTAACAAACTCATTTTAAACTACAGCAAAACAGTTTATTTAACTTTTTATAAAATTCATTAAAAACAAACCTCATGATAACGTTAAAATTAGAATCCACAATACAAGTTGCAATCAAGAAACATGTTCACTATGCACTTTACAAACCACTCAAAAGCGCATAATTAAAGTTATATATAATAGAAATAAAACATTCTTCACCGAGTTATTATTCAAATAGAAAATAGACTAAAATATTCAATATCCGTTAATTTTTAAATTGCAGACTATGAAATATGTATTTAAAAACAAAATTTGTTTCTTAAAAAATGAAAATAGAATTGGCCACTTGCATGAATTTCATAAAGACTTGAAAAAAATAGTGTCTATAGATTTTTTTACTAAGATTACGAAAATGTTAGTAAATAAATTAGAAATGTAAAGATAAGTTTTTAGATTTTCACAGCCAAAAGCATTTTAGTTGTTAGTTTAGAAATGTAAAGTTTTTTTTAAAATAAATAAATCCATTATTTTGGCTCGTAAAGTCACTACATGAAAATGTTCCGTCTCCGATAATATTCTATTAATTTTGTAAAATTCCACACTGATTTTTTTTTTATATGGTAACACTTTGATTTCAGGCGAATTTTTGAATAGGATATTTAACATTCAATAGATATTGTTTGTTCTCTGCGAACTTATCATTTGGTTTGAGGTTTTGACAAATGTTACGAAGGGAACTCCGTGCTTTTTATGCCTCTTGTACCTGTTTTAGAAGTGTAATGGTAATGGTGATGATTTTATAATTTATTATTATTATTATAATTTACAAGTAGGAGTATATTATATTGGATTTAGTCATATGTAGACGGTGACCATTATAAGATAGATCAAGGAAAAAAATATTTATGAGAAGTTTAATATTTTTGGCATGTCCCGTTATTCTCCTGCGCCATTCGCGTGGAAAACGTTATTTTTTAAAAATGATTTTCGGCTATGTAATTATCGTTTTTTCGCGCCCATAAAAATATGTCCCGTCTTTCCGGTTTATAAATAATGGTCGGATTTTTCGGATTGAAATTTTCAAAAATCCGCCCGGGTTTCAAAACAACGATAAAAAAACGGAATGTCTTAGAATATTTGCCTAAACCGGATTTTTTTTTAAATGTGGTGCAAGTGGCCTATTAGCAAAAGTACTAATCAAGTCCATTTTTATTGGTCTTCGAAAATTTAATCTTCTACCAAAATACCTTCAAATGACAGATAAAATATCACTTTACATTAAAAAAAAAATTTGGCTGAATGATACAGATGTTGAAACACTTTTCCTATAAATTTTTTGTATGCCTTTATGTTTCACTATTTAATACAAATCTACGGTAACTTCAAGACTAACTTTATTTACTTTCTTAAAACTATAACAATCAACAAAAAAAATGTTTCACTATTTTTCACAACATTTTTTTCACTACATATTTTTCACAAATACCTAAATTTATAAACATTTACTTTAAAATTAACCTTTTTTTTTTCTTGTACTTATTGATGTTATATGTATAACATTTTTGTTTATATTACCCACACTCAGGAAGTGCCGTAGTGGGTTCCCATTACCTAATTTTGTCTATTATATATTTACGTATTGCTAACTACGTATTACAATATTACTTGTACCTTATGTTTACATCTTACTGTATTTAGAAAATATTTAAAATAACTTTTGAAATGTAGATATAATGGAAAAAATAAAGAATAAACAAAAACAAAAAAAAGTGATTATTGGAGCCGATACCCTCTAAATATATTGATTGAGGAATCACTAAGTCACGCGAGATCAAAAATACTACGAAGAACAAATAATTATGCGGATTGCTTAGGTAGGTAGGTACATGCACGGCTCACGCACTTCCACAGCAAAAATGCTAGACCCACAACACAGCTGCAAATCATAGCGGCGCGGGTTAGGTGTAGGGGCAGTGGTTCAAGGGGGATGGGGGGTGTCCGGCGGGCAGTTTGTCACTTAGTGTGTGTTCTCTTGTTTTGAATGTCGTAAGTGTGTGTGAGCTTATTTCGAGCGGGACAGAAGAGATTTAATGAAATACCTAAACGCTCCGCGTCGGTCGCGAAATCTAGCCTCTTAATTTAGAATAATACTTCTGAGGACAAACGTCCTTTCTGACTGAAAGCTAGGTTTTGTCTGCCGAGCTTCTGAATTATAATTGCCCCGCACATTTACCTTCGGTCGTCTTCGGCTCAACTCGGCAACGTGTCTATGTGACCCGAAGAGCACATAGACCACTAAAGTGATGTAAAAACTAAACCATAGACTGATATTTATGATTACACACACTAACAATTGTTTCTTTTTTCTTTCCAGGTGTGAAGTTTCTTTAAATTGTTTAATTTAAAGACATTTTCGCCGGAGACCATCAGAGTGACTGCAGCAGTGTTGTGAATGAAGTGGTATTAGAAATAATACACAAGTAAATTCAAAATGGTGCTGTTTCTTCGGAGTGCCTTGCGGACATCGCTGGTGGCTTGCTTCCTGATGGTGTGCCTAATGCAGTCTTTATCAGGTAAATAAAAATATTTATATCTTTATATCACAACTTGGTGGTTTGGCTGTCTCTGTGTACTTTCGGAGACTCTAAAGTTTAGTAGTATTGTGCCTGTTTGAACGAATGGACCACCACAGATGTCGCTGAAGTGTTCTTATGGATACAAAATCTAATTTGCTAAAATTTTATTGCAACATGACAAAAAAACGAGTGTGCTTTAGACCACACAACTGAAGTAAAACTTCACTAACTTATAAAATAACATGTGACATTGGGGTGACATATGACATTGGGGTGACATATGACATTGGGGTGACATATGACCATGGGGTGACATATGACCATGGGGTGACCTATGACCCTGGAGTGACCTAAAACCGTGGGGTGACCTAAGACCTTGGGGTGACCTGTAACCTTGGGGTGACCTATGACCTTAGGGTGACCTACGACCTTGGGGTGACCTACGACCTTGGGTTAGTATGTACGCCTTACCTTAGTTGTGCAGTATGAATGCCTCGCCCGATCACCGTTCGCATCGATCACCGTTCGCATCGATTACCGTTCGCATCACACTTTTCGTAACGAATTCACCAGCTTAACCCCAAAGTCGAGCGTGCGTAAAGAAGTTTTACTTCAACAATATTGCCTAATGTTTGTTTTACTCTCTTTCTTCTGATTATTTTGGGGGGGGGGAGAAGGGGTTTTCAACTGTCACGGAATCAATAATTCGATTAAAAATATATTAAATTATTTCTTATACCTTTTTGTTTAGCAAGTTAGAAAAGCAATTCTTTTGTATTTTAAGTACCGGGTTGCGACCTGCTCCCTCTTTGTATTCATGATATAGTGTCAATTCTTCATAATAATAATTCACCTTGGATTATTAGTACGTTATTAGCGTGTTTTTTTGTCTTCTTAGAACATATTTTTGAAGTAAAACTTCTTTACGCACGCTCGACTTGGGGGGAAAGCTGGTGAATGTGTTACGAAAAAGTGTAATGCGAACGTTAATCGATGCGAACGGTGATCGAGTGAGGCGAACGGTCGGGACTTTACGCACGCTTGACTTGAGTGTGAATGTGTTACAAAAAGTGTTATGGAGAGGTGCGAGCACAAGGTATTATTTGTTGAATAACCATGCCATAGGTCACCTCAAGATCGTAGGTCACCCCAAGATCGTAGGTCACCCCGAGGTCGTAGGTCACCCCAAGATCGTAACTCACCCCAAGGTCGTGGGTCACCCCAAGGTCGTAGGTAACCCCAAGGTCGTAGGTACCCCAAGGCCGTAGGTCACCCAAAGGTCGTAGGTCACCCCACGGTCATATGTTCTTTTATAAGCTAGTGAAGTTTTACTTCAGTCGTGTGGTCTAAAGCTCACTCTGTTTTATTACCTGCCCAAGCCCTCACTGTTCCATCTCAATGCCCCCTAATTTTATCTGGGTCTTCTACTGCCCCCTGAAAGTCTCTAATGTCCACAAGGGGCGTTATCAAGAAGGCAAACTATCTGTCGGTCAACTGTCACAGAACCACAAAATATTATATAAGATATTAAATTCAGAAATCGTGTTTTAAAAATTCTAAATATTGCTTAACATTTTTGCATCCATTAAAATTTTTAAACAATGAAAAATTCGTCCATTTATAAATTAGACAGCGCTTGGCAAAGGAAATGGCATTTTATCACGTTCGTTTCTGGGTCAATAGAGTCGGTTATCGCATGCCAAGCGTCCGTTAATTCCAGCGGATTGCGGCACCACCTTCGGGAAACGCCCAAGGGATTGTGACACGTAAAGTACTTAATAGAATTTGCTCGGGTCGTAAAAACATAGATCACGCGATCGGGAGGGGGAACACGAATTATTTAGATCAGATTTATTATTTGAAAATTGAGTGGATTAATTTTTCAGTATTCAAAATTGCTTGAAAGTCAGTTATGTAAAAAAAATATTCTTTTTTAATTTAATTTATTTATTTCATCCAAAAAATATATGAATACATAATATAATATCATATTACAGTCGGTATGTTTCGGAGTTATTTTTAATGCCTTCGTATGTACCTAAACCACTCTTGTGATAATGGTACATATTTTGTAGGCGTTTTTTTTATGACTTGATATAAATTATCAATTTAATGATTTTTTTTAATATATTATAAAATGAAGTCGCTCGAAATGTATGTGCGCTTAGATCTTTTAAACTACGCAATGGATTTTCATGCGGTTTTCACCAATAGATAGAGTGATTTAAGAGGAAGGTTTATATGTATAATATATGCTTATTATAATAGAGAAAAACCGAGAAATTCAAATATTCAATTCAGGCAGCGGGCAGCCGGCAAGCGGGTCGTGTGGATTTTATAAAGGTTGTGTAATGGCGTTGTGTGGCCGGGTCTGCTAGTTAATTATAAATTGAAAAAAACCTAAAAATATGTGATAATCGGTGAAATGACTTTAAACCTGTAAAGTTAATATGTGTCCAAATTAACAATTGGAGTTTTTTTTATGTAAAACCGGACGAGAGTTCCAAATGGTCCCTTTCTGGAGCGAGTGAGACTATTGCATCTTCAATTGGGGTATGTTGTGAGTCTGAAGCTAGTCTGGAAGGTAAGGAGACGAGGAAGAGGAAGGTGGGGAGTATAATCTGGCTAAAACACGACCAAAGCTATTTCAAGCAACGTTTCATTCGAATGCTGGTCTTACACCAGGGCAATGCTGAGAGTATCTTCCACTCTGTAAATTTAAGTCTCAAATGCTCCCGACTGTGGGACTGTAAGGAACGTCTAGCCTCTCATATAAAATAATAGAAAAAGAAGACGGCCATAACTAAACATCCTCGTCTTCGATTTCCCCGGCAACCCGTCCGATACAGAGACTCTGGCATCCCCAATTTGGGTCAGTTTTGAAGTATGTAGGTAAAGTATTTGTGGGTCAATATATACCTGACTATTGAGATCCAGTCACCAAACTAAGCCAATTCAAGCATTTTTTCGATTCTCAACGGTATTCTTTCACCACAGCGATACTAAGAGCATAATATATTTAGCACTCAAATTATTTAAAAACCAACGCCCAAAAAGAGAAACGTAAAACAATAATTATCCTTAATTACTCGTAATTACTTTTTTCGTGTATTTTTCATGACGTCACACTCAAAGGACTAATGTGTTATCTCTGTCTGTTAATTGGTTCAAATTATGACAATTGTCAGAAGAATTCATTTGTCCTTTTATGACAGAAGTCTAATTACTTCTATCTCAAATTTCTACAGTCAATCTATTAAACAAATGAAATAATTTCTACTTTTATCTTATGCTTTCTCTGAAAAATTGGCTAATTTGAAGATGCACGTTTTTTATAAGATATCCTGCAACTCATAAACTTACGAATACCGCCAGTAACTACACGACAAAATACACTATTCTACTGTAGCATTCATAAGCAGAACTACATTGCCCACTCTCCGATACAACGATTTCAACGATGTTGACATATTCAACATAACACTTTGGATCGTCTAAAAAACTTATTCCAAAATCATTCCTAAACATATCTGTATTTTTGTAAACCTATGAAATCGCTGTATTATTGTATTTTTATGACTTGTGTACATTTTTTATCAATTTTTATTTTTTTTATTTCTTTATGTGTTTAAAAATCATCTATCATGAATTAATTGTACAACCAAATATATATAAGATAAGCCCTTTGGGCGTTAAATAAATAAAATATGTAAAATGTGGACAACCCTAATTTGGGATATGTTTAGAAGGCGGTACGGGTACAATCGCGCCGCCCCGGGAACCATTTATTGGATAACGAACACCTCTGGTCTTCCTAAGTGGTTGGCTACTTTTGGAAACTTAGCAGGGGTGCCCGGGTTAATGGGGTGTGTTTTGTCCGGGTCTTGGAGGTGGATGCATCTGCTAACCAGCTGCGTTGCAGGCCGGGTCGGGAGAGACTGGTCGAGGTAGAACTTTTGACATATCCAGCAGGAATCTCTCGGAACATCGCCTTGCTTGGGAGGGATGGATTCATACGTCCGTCACTCCTGGACACATTGACCCTCAGATTCCTACCCATCCCTCATAAATTTTTCCTTCCCAGAACTTCCTCTCCCTCCTTTCCCCAAAAAGACCCTTCACACAGCATCTTCAAAGATAACATAGGCCCTGAGGGATTTTTTATTCCTCGTGGTCTTCTGTGTTGAGCTAATGAAAAAGAGTATGTATATAGTTGAGGCGTTATGAAATTTGCACAGTTTTATTTAAAAAAGCCTTCAATTTCATCATGATCTGAAGTGGTATATACTCTCAGTATCACCCTGGTGCAAGACGAAACCTTGCTTAAACTCGCGATATCTATGTTTGAGGGCTAGATCTGACTAGCCAGGTATTTTCAACCATCCTCTTTCCCATCTCCTTCCCTTCCCCACTACCATCAGACTCACAACATACCCCAATAAGGAATACCATAGTCTCACTGGCTACAAACAGTTTACATTAATTTATATATGTAACTAGCTGTAGTTTACCCCGAGTTATCGAATTCAAATGAAGAGTGACATTCCTCTTGTTTTGAAGGTCACATGTACAAAATTTCATCAAACTCGGCATAAAACTGTAGATTTGCGTACAAATCAAATCCACACAGCATTTTTCCAGTCCGCTCTTCCCCAACATACAGACATTCTTGAAAAATTATATACCTTAACCTTCCTCATGAATCACTCTATCTATTGGTGAAAACCGCATGAAAATCAGTTCAGTAATTTTTGAGTTTATCGCGAACAGACAGACAGACATACGCGGTGGAGGACTTCAATTTATAATATGTAGAGACATTTTATTAAAATTATGCAGAATTACAAAATCATTTTTATGACAAGTAATAAATTTACCACTGCTAACAACTTCATCAAGCAATTATAACCAACCAAAAAAGGATATTGTCACCAAAGTTGGCCGATTGAAATAAATATAAATATGTAAAAGTAGAAATATCCTTAATAAGCTTATTTAATAATCGTGTGTCGTGTTAAAGTAGTAATAAAAAGGATTAAGAATATGAGGTTTGTATAGATGGAAAGTAGAGTAAGTTTTAATGGTTATTGCTGTAAGTCAAGGCTGTTTTGTCCCGTCTGTCTGACCTGAGGCAATTTAAATAATAAAATTTATGATTTTGTGCTATTTTTTAATTGCGTCACAGTGCTAAATGAAGGGCGCTTTCAAATCTAGAAAATAATTTTAAATAAAGTTAAATTACCTTAAAAGCACTTAGCCATTTTTCTTTGATTAAATTTAACGAGGTTTTATGTTACGAATATACTAATATGTAGAAAACGACTATTCTTGATAATATTTCATCCACAATTGCTCCTAGACTACAAATTAGAAATCTTTCACCTTTACAGTTCGCGACATTGTAAATAACTTAATGTGTATAACCGATAGAATTCTTCAAGTTAAAAAACCAATTCTAACCTGTCATACAAATTCTTGGCTACTAGCGGTGTACCTCAAGGGTCGCACTTAAGCCCAATACTTTTATTAATTTTTATAAATGTCGAAGTATTGCTTTTCACCGTCGATCTAACACTATTTAAACTTATAAAAACTATTTTAAATTTGACTGTATTCACATTTAAAATAAATTTAAATAATTACATGAAGACAATATTAGCGAAACTCAATCAAAATCTGAAGACAAAAAAATCAGAAAAATATATTGTATCCACTGGGACTCGAACCCAGCTACCTTAGCATTCATGGCCAAAGAGCAGTTGGCCATGAATGCTAAGGTCTTACTCATAAAGTTAAAAATAAAAAAAAAATAAATAGATTATAAGATTGATGCAATCTTAACCAACTTTTGGAGAATAAAACTAATAAAAGAAGAATATCCGAGTGCAAATGGCCTTCCTGTTTTTGTTCATATCTGGGTATGCAAATCTGCTGATGAGGTAACTAAATAACCAACCATCACGCCGTTTCCCCGCAGGGGTAGGCAGAGAGCAGTGGCGTGCACAGAGTTTTTGATCAGGGTAGGCAGTAGGAAAACCGCCAAATAGATTCAAATAAATAAAAAAGAAACTTGCCACAGATGGCTCCCTTCGTACAAGTTTTCGCTAAGTGTACTTGCTGCTGGCTGTAGATGATGTAGGTTTGTATTATCTAAGCCACTTTAAATATATAAATAATAATAATAATAAATAATCGCTTCATGTATGCGTATTATCACAAGCCAATCAATGGATATCCGAGGTGGCATTGATAAAAGCAATTGGCGTTGTCTCACTTTCATACTTCAGATAACAACAGATGTCACTGTCGCCACTGATTGCCATTTGCTCATTTGTTCCAGAAAGCACTGCCTGATACTAACAAAAAAACCCCATAGAAGCATATTCAAACGACAGTTCTACTCTATGCTACGTGCATTTCGTAAACATTGATATTATATCTTGTATGAAGTTAGCTCTAAGCAGAAATAATTCCTGCTTAGCCCGCATTTTAGTGAGGTAGTCGGAGGGCGCGTGTAGTTTTTAGTTACAGTTTATGTCACATTTGTAGTATGCCGTTTGATGTGGCGGTCGCGTAGTTTTGGTTGCTCAGCTTTGTCGCGCTTATTTTTGAAAGTGTGTATTTATTTTTAGCAAAAATTTAATAAATTATAATATTATTTACATGCTTACGTTTTACAAATACGCTAGGGTAGGCAGTGCTTATGTGCCTATATGGAGTGCACGCCCCTGGCAGAGAGGACAGACCGCCAAACAACTCGGTCTTGGCACACGCTCTTTGCCTCCCTAACATTCATGCATCGTCTCATACATACTCTTTTATTATCTTGATCATGCTATGACTTCTTCCGACATCCGCGACTTCTTCTACCAATTCACATTTGCGTCATATATTCTTCTTACACTACTTTCTTCGTTCATTCGCTCTACATGCCCAACACATCTGAGGGTCTCTTTCTTAATCTTACCCATTACGCTTACATCGGCCTTGCATTCCTTGCGGATCTCCACATTTCTCATACGATCATATATGGTTTTACCACACATACGGGGATCAGGGATCTTTTTTCAACAGCATTCAGTTTGCTTTCATCCTTTCTCTGCCAATCCCATGCCTCACTGCCATACATCAGTGTAGTTACCAGTACTCTATTATGGATTGCTAGCTTCTCCTTTTGACAGTTTTTTATTAGCGCCACCGACATTCAGTTCTCCATTAATGGAGTTACCCTTATTTTAATATCTCTATCAGCCTTCCCATCTCTCGTAAACATACCTATTACCCAGATTCACTAACTCATTCACTTGCTCCAAAATCATTCAAAACTAAATTGCACATGAGGTATCCAAACAAGACTAAACCATTTCAAGTAACTTTTTGATTCTCGTTCACCAGGGTTATACTGAGAGTATCTACCGCTCTTAAAAAGGGCACAGTTTGGCACACCCACACGTGTCTCTAATTTTTTGATTGAATTTGTTGAAGCTACATATATAATCATATACAATACAGAACCTACAGATAAATTGTTGAAATTCTCTAATTCGTCCTTGTATCGCCTTGGTGAGGAGACCAACAAATGATCGATTCGTTGCTTACAATGGCATTACCTGGGTTTAGTGGCAAGATCAGATACTTACGAACCTTCATCATTTCTTCTCCTTTCCTTCATCACTTCAATCAGACACATAACGTACCCCAATAGGGGACGTCATAGTATAAAATATATTTTAAAAATTCAGGCTGACCTTTTTCGCGAAAGCATTTTTTGATACGATGTAGTTATTTTTCTAAAACTGTATAAATAAATATGTAAAAAATCAAATAGTTTTTAGAGGTTATCTATAAGTCACCTCAATTTAATAGAACTTGTTAGCAATAGAATAAATAGAAAAAATATAACCGCTAAATAATCAAATGTTATGGACGCTTTAATTAAAGAACAACACGTAGCTCTAAAGAAAGACAAAAATTCCCTGGTTACGAATAACCCGACAATTTTTGAAAATCTCGTACTACCCCCACAGTAAACCGAAAATGTTGCTTGAGTCGTGATAGCCAGCCGAGGAATTGAACACGGAACGCCTGGGCGGGATCAAACGCGATGCCCACTCAACAACTGACCGGTCATAAAAAAATAACTTTGTAAACACCACTTTTATACTTTATGCTGACCGAGTTTCACTACAGCCGTAGCTTCTTCAGGGCAGTATAATACTCTACTAAAGTTAAGTTACATATGGTTTAAAACAAAACAAAACAAAAAACGACGTAAAAAATACACAAAAAAGTAAAAAAATAGTTTCGTACGATTGTTATTTTTGGAGTCGGTGTCAGCCAAGGTAACTACATACATAGGTAGTAGTTATATGTGAGATATGGAGATCTTGGCTGACACCGACTCCAAAAATAACAATCGTACGAAATTATTTTTTTTACATTTTAGTGCATTTTTTTAAGTCGTTTTATGTTTTGTTAAAATTTTTGTTTATTTTTTTATTTTTAGTGACGGGCGTGCGTAAAGAAGTTTTACTTTAAAAAAAGAATCATCGAAATCTGTTGGCGTAATATTGAGTTATTCGTTCATTTGTCGCGCACATACTTATTGCAAATTTAAGACATATATGGTTTTCTCATGGATTCCATTGTCAGAACTGGACCAAATTAAAATGGGACCACACGGGAAGCACCAGCTTTCTAATAAAAAAGAATAATCAATATCGGTTCACCCAATCGAAAGTTCTCAGGTAACAAACATAAACAAAAAAATTTAAAAAATACCGTCGAATTGAGAACCTCCTCGTTTTCGAAGTCGTATAAAAATGGGTTTGACTCTTCAAGTGAAGGAGGAAGAAGGTATAATTAGGAAGGGAACGGGATTGCTCTTTGTCAAAAGGGTACAATCTTAGTATAGGACTTTTATTTAAATTTATTTGATTTTAATTACCTTACATTAATGTTTTTGGCTTTCCTTAGCTATAGTGCTTCTAAGTTATCCAATCTGATACCTATTTCGTTTTATTATGGTGACGCCTGTGTTTTTATCGAATTTATGGTTGGTTTCTTTAAGATGGTTTGCAATTTCGGAGAAACCATTACTTCTTCCTCGTCTTGTGCCCTGTCCGTTTAACGGACGTTGGCAATCATGTTGGCTATGCGGAATTTGTTTACTGCGGCCCGGAACAGCTCTACAGTAGACTGACCAAACCGTTGACTCAGCTTTTTCAGCCATGATGTTCTCCTTCTTCCAGGGAACCGTCTTCCGGCAATCTTTCCCTGCATTATGAGATGCAAAATCTCACACTTATCTGGATGTCTTGTCTTTCATTACTGAGTAAATTATAATGCCACATCACAAAGTATCTGCTTCATATGAACAAATATTTACTAATTAACAGTTTTAGTAATATATGATTTTTCACCGGTCTGCGTTATTTTATTAATATTATTAATACGTGTTTGATTCTGTGGATAAATTCTTGGAGAAGTTGGGGCGTGTCACCCCATCTATTTTGATAGTTCCACAGTAATAAGCATAAAGGTCTGGGGCGCGCTTTGTGGCCGCACCCTGCCTCTCCCAACTCCCCCCAACTTCACCCCCCCCGGGGCGGAACGCGTGCTTGGGGAATGCCTCGGGATTAACGTCATAAAAGACGAAGGAATTCTATGATGTAGTGACTGACCGAAGTTTCGGCCACGGTTTCAGTTCGTAAAAATTAGCCGAAACCTACGTTCGTGGAGTGACGAATTATGTTCGGCTTTACACCATTGTAGTGACTGACTGAAGTTTCGGCCACCGTTTCGGTTCGGTCAAAAATTAACCGAAACCCGCGATTGTGATGTGTAGGATCATGTTCGGCTTTACACTATGCTGTAGTGACTGACTTGAAGTTTCGGCGACCGTTTTGGTTCGGACAAAAATTAACCGAAACCCGCGTTCGTGATGTGTAGGATCATGTTCGGCTTTACACTATGCTGTAGTGACTGACTGAAGTTTCGGCCACCGTTTCGGTTCGGACAAAAATTAACCGAAACCCGCGTTCGTGGTGTGTAGGATCATGTTCGGCTTCACACTATGATATAGTAACTGACTGAAGTTTCGGCCACCGTTTCGGTTCGGACAAAAATTAACCGAAACCCGCGTTCGTGATGTGTAGGATCATGTTCGGCTTCACACTATGATATAGTGACTGACTAAAGTTTCGGCCACGGTTTCGGTTCCGGTAAAAAATTAGCCGAAACCTGCGTTCGTATTATTCATCTAAGGGGATGGTGTGTGGAGTTTTTTTAAAGAAAGGAAGTCGAGGAAGTTCTGGTAAAGAAATAGGTTTGAGGAGTGGGTAGGAATCTGGGGGTCAGTGCGTCCAGGAGTGACTGACGAATGAATCCATCCCTTCAACTGCGATGGATCGAGGGATTCTGACTGGAGAGATCTAAAGGTCTCCTCAACCAGTCTCTCTCCATCCGGCCCGCCACGTGTCAGGTGGGCTGAAGACCTTGACAAACCTCACCTCATGAACCCGGGCACCCCTGCTAAGTCACCAAATCTAACTAACCACTTGGGGTGACCTACGGCAGAAGTGTCGGTTATCCAATAAATGATTCCCGGGGCGGCGGTACTCATATCCGCCTCCCAAATTAAAAGCTCGCTACTCGCTAATTGAGGAATAAAAAATAT
Source organism: Limnephilus lunatus (assembly GCA_917563855.2). Taxonomy (NCBI): domain Eukaryota; kingdom Metazoa; phylum Arthropoda; class Insecta; order Trichoptera; family Limnephilidae; genus Limnephilus; species Limnephilus lunatus. The sequence goes on from OU830592.1 coordinate 109,657,328, forward strand.
TGAAGTATTTTTTTTTTTATATGATTCGGAAGTACCTACAAAACATTTGGTCCCAACTGACCCCTTGAATAAATATACATTTTTTCGAGGGGAAATCGGAAATGATTTTCGGAAGTTGATTGTCAGCGAATAAACGCGTATCCTGGATCCTGAATACTCAGAATAATTATTATAATTGTATAATTACGATGCAGAGGTATTTTTAGAGTGATTATTTCGTCATTTTGACAGCTTTTATTCAACACAGGACTCTGGGAATTTTTTTTTTAAATTTTAAGCTCTCTGTCTATTTATCCACTTGTGGGAAGAGCTCTTATACGTCTCAAATAAATCGTTGTGTCTCACTTACTATCATGGTGAGAAATGTGATCTAAACGGTGTTAGAAAGAGAAAAAATCACGCTTTATACTCAAATCTAAAAGTTAACCACAAAAAATAAAGCTATTTAAATTGACCAACGCATTAACAGTATTTTTTCGGCTGAAAGAAAAAACTATTTTGGATTTTTTATATTTTGTACCTACATACTGTGTGGATCAAATTCAATAACATTTTTACTTTATATTTAATTTCGTGCAAGTGTTTTAAACAGTCGTTTCCTGCACTATATGAGTATAATTTCATAAATATATGTAAAATCCTAAATAAGCGTAAATAAATAAAATTAAATAAATAAATAAAGAATTATAATTTACACGTCTTTTTTTAAATTAGCTCCACACAGAACGCCCTGTGGAAAACTAATTTCCCTTGGTGTCTATGTCATCTTATGGGATGCTGTGTGGAGGGTATTTTTAAGGAAAGGAAAGATAGGAAGTTCTGGGAAGGAAGAGGGTGTGAGGGATGGGTATGAATCTGGGGGTTAGTGTGTGTATGAGTGACGGACGTACGAATGCATCCCTCCAACTGCGGTGCGATGGGTCGAGAGAGGCCGGCTGAAAAGTTCAAAAGGCTTCCCTCAACCAGTCTCTCTCAATCCGGCCCGCCACGCAGCAGGTGGGCAGACTTATCCTCCGCCAAGCCATGGACAAACCCCACCCCATGAACCCGGGCACTCCTGTTAAGGCACTCCGGGGTGGCGGTACCCATACCAGCCTCCCAAATTGTAAAGTAATAATTAAATGTTATAACAAAAAAAGTGAGGTGAAAGTAACTTTTTCAATACATTTTTTTAATAAAATATGTCTGTTTTTGTTTTTAAAAGTTATCAAAAAAGTCACCGGAGATATTTATTTGGTATAATATCTTACATTTCAAATGCAATTTAGCAATGTCGGCCTCACTGGGTAGCTCACCTATGCTGAGGCCTCCATTTTATAAAACAAACATTTATACATAATACATTAAAAATAACATAAAAATACTGCTGCATAAAATAAACAAATAAGATAAAATTAAACTAAAAATAAAAATTCCTAAATTACCAAAATAAAATTAAAATCGGTATATATTATGTGTTTGTGAGTGATGTGTGTTTTACATTGGTTTTGAGTGTTACGTGTAGGTATGTGTTTTATTCTTATTTAATTATGAAATTTTGGAAATATTGTCTTATTGGTTCTTTAATCCATTTTGTAATTTTGAGTGCGAATTTATTTTTGTTTCTTCCATTATAATTTAATTAACATTTTTTTTACTCCAAATAATGTCAGAAATCACTGGTTAAAGTAAGTCAAGTACGTTCCTTAACACCCTGTATAGTATAGACGTGAAATATAAAGGCTGGGGTCAAGTTTCGGCCAAAATTCGTCCGAAGTATTTCCAACATTTGATATTAGACTCCCCCTCAAAAATGTGACTCATTAATTTTATTGCCCTGATGGGATCGGTTTGTCAAATGATGTCATTTTATTAATAAAAAAAAAATAAAACTACGAAATGTCTACCGTTGGAATTAAATTCTTAAATATTGAATGTATTTTCGTGAATTTATTTTTTTCTGTGATTCTACAAGAGTCCAAGTAACTAAATAACCAACCATCACGCCATTTTCCGCAGGGGTAGGCAGAGAGGATGGACGTCCGAATAGCTCAATCTTAGCACGCACTCTTTGCCTCATACACATTCATACATACTCTTCTATTATCCTGACTCTTTGAGAAGTTATTAAAACTATGATAACAAAATAGCCCATAACCTAACCTGACGTAACCTATTTAACCCATTTTTTCCATCGCTTAATGACTTTTCAAAAGAGGTGTTGATTTGATTTCATTCTGAGTTGTCCGGTCATCGTCTCATACATACTCTTTTATTATTCTGACTCTTGACATGGGTCAACTCAAGTATCTGATTAATTTGATCTTCTGGCGTCCCCGACTTCTTCTACCAGTTCACATTTGCGTCATATATTCTTTTTACACTTCTTTCTTAGTTCATTTGCTCTACATGCCCAAACCATATTAAATCCCTTTTATAAACTTAATCATTACGCTTACATCAGCTTTGCATTGTTTGTGGAAATCCACATTTCTCACACGATCATAAATGGTTTTATCACACATACGCCTCAGAGATTTCATTTCTACAGCAATCAGTCTACTTTCATCCTCCCTCTGTCTGTTTAATGCATCACTGCCTTACATCAGGGTAGGTACCAGCACTCCACTGTGAACTGCTGCAAACCGCAAAAGGTTTGCTTTCTTCGATAATTTTTATTATATATTATTTTTGACTAGAATTGAAAAACCAGCCAATTGGGCGCAGTCAATAATACTCCTACGTTTTTATATTGATGGCTTAACTCGGCGGATCGAATCTTACTTCTCCCTATTATAGAATGTTTACGGATTAAACACAATACAAACTCACACACATTTCAATTTATTTATTATAAATTACATACATATATACGCTAGTATTGTCAGCGCCCTTGGGTGGGGTGATTTTTCACAAAAACGGCGCCGCACAAATTATTCTATGGTACAGGGGGTATACTTTAATAGTACACTGTTGAATTTGGCAGCCACTTCTGGTCTGGAGCCCGAAAATACCAAACCCTCGACACTGCGCAAACGGGGGTTCGTTTGATAGATTCTCCTATCTTTACAAACGGATTGCAATATAAAGATATAAGCATCGGGTGTGAATGCTGTCCTTGTTCTACCTGTATTTTAATGGAAGATGCTCCGAGGAACTAGTGCCATTGATTCCTTCGGCACCGGTGCATAGCCGGGAAACACGCCAAACACTCGCCCAACATTGGTACACAGTTGACATTTGTACACAGTTGACATTTGTCCACAGTTGACATTTGTACACAGATGACATTTGTACACAGTCGACATTTATACACAGTTGACAATTGTACACGGCTGACATTTGTACACAGTTGATATTTGTTTACAGTTGATAGTTGTACATTGTTGACATTTGTACACAGTTGACATTTGTGCATAGTTGATATTTGTACACGGTTGCCATTTGTACACACTTGACACTTGTACACAGTTGATATTTGTACACAGTCGACATTTGTACACAGTTGACATTTGTACATAGTTGATATTTGTACACAGTTGACATTTTTACACAGTTGACATTTGTACACAGTTGAAATTTGTGCACAGTTAACAGATGTCACATGAGAATGGGTCTTTTCAACGACTCGTTATTGAGTTCAACAGCTCGGTGTGGACAAATAAATGGACAATCGATATTCTCTCTATTGATGAATCACGACGGACCTCTGCTGGGTTGACTTTTACACCCCCTATCATATTTATTTTGTGTATGTATTGACATTTTGACTTAGTAAAAGTAAACATTATACAGGATTTGACTTGTCTACGGATTTGAACCCTAGCTATACGGATTAGTTACACTTTACAATCGAAATCGAATTATTGCTAATGGGGGCTTGCTAGTAACATTATTTTTTTATGGGAAGTTAGGAGTTCGTATGCCGACGAAGGTCTAAAATAAATATAGTTTAAGTGTGTTTCTGTGTGTAATTGTTGGAAGCGTATTTCGATTGTCTCCCATTTGTGAAAGTAAACAAGTGAGGCTCTCTTCGGAGTACCTTGCATTGAAGTAGCAGTAAAAAAAACACGACATACTCGCCCATAATCTGCACAAAATTGGTAATATTTTTTTATGTGAATAGCGAACTGGAGTCCCATCTACTTTCCTCTGGAGCCAGTGAGATTATGGCATCCCCAATTTGGGAATGTTGTGAGGATGAATGTAGTGGGGAGGGGAAGGAGGTGGCAAGAGAAATGAAGTGCCACTCTTCAGATCTGGACACCAAACCCGGCTAAAGCCATTTCAAGCAACTTTTCTTTTCTAAATGGTGATCTTTCACCAGGGGGATACTGAGAGTATCTTCCACTCTGACACGACTCTATGAGTCAAGTGTCTTAAATTAATTATAATTGTTGGAAACGTATTTGTACTGTCCGCCCTCTGTGCACCGGTGCTGATAGGACACAAGAAACGTTTGTTCTTCGGAGCACCTTGCATTGGAATAGCAGTAGAACAAACACGGCTTATCCATCCCTAATCCGGACGAAATTGGTAAACCCTTGTAGACATAAGGATTACAAAAGGCAATCATTTTTTTCCAGAGTGAAGTAGTTTCAGGCAAGATCAAGTCGCAAAAACGACCCATTCGCTTGATGTATTGGCGTATTTGCGATCATGTCGCCAAAACGTCTTATTCTCATGAAGACAATTTCAATAATTTCTTGTAATTTAGCATCTTTTCGATCGGGTTATAAAGACGACCTATTCTCATGCGGTAAATTTCAACAGTTCTTATTAATGCTTTGTACGCATTGACGTCTTTTCAATCAAATCGTAAAAACGACCTATTCTCATGCGAAAATTTTCAATATATTAATGCTGGTCACCTTATTTGGCGTCTTTCCTGAAGGCGCACTATTTAAGTCAATATCGCTAGCGTTTTGGAGCAGCTTTCACAGAAATAGTAGTAAAACAGACACCATAACCACATATCGTATAGGTACGTTACCATCGCAACATTCATCTTTGAAGTAGGTAAATTGGCTGTCTTTAAAACATAAAAAAATAAAATAAATGTTCCTCAATTTGAAACACGAGATACAAATTACAAAATTTATAAGAAAATATTTTTACAATTGAAATATTTTTATTTTTATTCAAAGCAAATTTTATCTTATTCTAATAATGTTACGTACAAAACCCAGTCAATTTGGCCAGCCAAAAAAAAGTGTAAAAAAGTCAAGCTTTTAAAAGAGAAACCAAAGGAATGCACTATTCTATTTTTAAAAGCAGCTTTAGAGAGTAAGAAATTTTCAAATTTAGAATGGAACGTCTTTCTTGTTCCTAATTTAAAATACTCCTCCCAAAACATGTATTGGAATGTCTGTTCTCGAACGCGTTTCTTTTTTTAAATTTTAAAATGTAGAATTATACATTGATTGAATACAATTTAAGGGGCGGGTAGGGGTACCGCCGCCACGGGAACCATTTATTGGATATCCTACACCTCTTCCATAGGCCCTCCCAAGTGTTTCGCTACGTTTGGTGACTTAGCGGGCATGCCCGGCTTCATCAATTGAGGTGTTTTCTGGATATACAGATCCCTTCCAACCCCTTATACCTTTTCTACCTAGAACTTCCTCTCTTTCCTTAAAAAGACACTCTACACAGCGTCCCCAAAGATTACACCATGTGGGATTAATGTAAAAAAGAACACATTTTGGACTTGGAGTTTACAGAATAAAAACACTTATTTCTGCAGTTGCAGGTGCCGATATTGTAGATTTTTCGTTTTTTTTTCTAAATTATTTGTGAAAGGTGAGCTCAGGTGTAGCGAAATTAGAAAAACTTTTTCTTAACTCTTCTTTATTCAACTGTTGACCGTTTTCTAAAGATCTCTCCTTTGTCAGGATTAAAGTTAATTTGAGAATAAAGCCCCGAAGTCCTGTTCGCACACGCATATTAAGGATTTTTGCGAAACCGATCGACTATTCGAATAAATATAGTAGTTTAACAATTACCATTTTTTGTGATATAAAAATCATCTAAAGAATATTATTAATAACACAACAAAATATTATTAAACTTGTACTAATATTATTTGTTCTTTTATTTGCAGGTAAACTCACAATTCTCTTACGAATCAAAAAACCACTACTCTTTTCAAACATGGATGATGTCAGGTAAGTTACTTACAAGTCATTTGGTCTAACTCTAACCCATAGATAAAAGAAACAAGGGGATGGCCATGAACCATTATTAGTAACCACAAGTGTCGCCATTATCGCTCACGCAAATTATTGCAAATCGTATTCAAGCACAGCAACGGCCCTATTTTTTTTTATATATGTCTCCACACAGGTGGCCCTAAGGAAAATAATTTCCCCGCGCCATATTTGAAGATTCTGTGTGGAAGTTATTTTTGAGGAGAGGGAGGAGTGAACCTGGGTCTTGAAAAGACCAATATTGTAGGAGGGAGGAAACACAGAGGCCGGCACATCATTCCACAGCCGAGAACGAATCGTAGAAGCGACCAATTATCCCATGTGACAAATGTTAACAGCGTACATAATATGTTAAGCGCCCGTTTGGCGTGTTTCCCGACTATGCACCGATGCCGAAGGGATCAAAGACGCTAGTTCCTCGGAGAATCTTCCATTGTGATACCGGTTGATCAAGAATAGCATACATACTACACATACAAACGACTATCATAATAATCTGTCCTTCACTTAGGATACTGCGTAGCTATTATTAAAAATTTGGTCAAATCATGTATATATCATGTTATACTATCACGAAAAAAAGAATTGTTATTATATATTATACCTTCGATGTTGTAATCGATATGGGTTTTTTTGTCGATATCAATAATCTTTCTTCGATATCAATAATCTTTCTTCGATAAGATAGGCACAGCATTACTGTTTACCGGGTTACGTAAGTGGCAGATAAAAAGGGTCCAATTTTTTCAAATTCTGCTTTAAAACGAAAAAATAAAGTAAAAATATAATGGGTCTCATAGTAGAACCTTGAGGTACACCAGTTCTTAAGTTTTAAAATCTGTGTGAAGTCACTCAGATTTATAATGGACGTATTGCAATGTTTGGAACAGTATGTAACACTTTGGAACTTAGAACAGATATGAATCCTGTGTTTATTTTACCGCTACCCAAATCAAGGTGCTCTTTTAATTAATACTTACGTTATTGGTTTCAAAGCCGGGAGACACGCCAAGCTCGTGTACATTTTTTGTACATATATAATCTTGTGCTCAACAATCCGTTTTTAAACCAACTTGCAGCTTCTGTGTTTTCTCCCTCCTACAACATGGCTCTCATTAAAGCTCCGTAGTAAGCATTCAAAAATAAGAAGAAGATGATTTGAAAGGGAGAAATGTAAATATGAATGTTAGAGGGACCACGTTTATATTTAAAAAAATATTATAATTAATGTGCCTTAGTAAAAACATTGGTTAATTTAAAATGGAGCAAAAAATCTCTCGACATACATGTTTTAAGTAGCATGAAACACTGTGATTTATTTCATACCTATGATATGTTAAAAAACAGAACAAAATATGTTTTTAATAATTTGAGGGGCGTACTGTGCGATTTTTTCTATCGAGGGAATTTAATTACCGTTTCGGCTCGGCAAATGTACCCACAGTTTTTACGTTAAAGTTTATCTTTTTAAGAGCTTCGATACTTTCGAAAAGAGGGGACTTCCATCTTTAAAGTTGTCATGGGTCTTAATATTACATGACATAACCTCGAGGCTAATATGACAAAAGCTCGAGGCTACTTTTTAGAGTTAATACAAAAATCATTTTGAAAAAACTTCCCGTAGTTTTCGTCATCCTAATCCAAACAATAACAGATACCAATAAACGCTTCTTCTTATCGCCAATTAATACCAAATGTCCCAAGATATAAATATAAATCCACCATGCTGTCTTTGATAGAGCCACGGTAGACAGGGCGAGGTTGTTACAAAAATGAAAAATAATTTTGAAGTGAAAATTTCTTTATCACCGTTATGATTTAAAACTAACTGAAACGAAAAAGCGACACTAATAAGAGACAAACACATACATCTACAGGATTTAGCCTGCGAGATAATGAGATAGACTAATAGGTGTCTCTTTGTGCTGTGCTTCGTAGCCTATCGGCCTGTTTTTTGTGTGATTCTTCGTAATAAAGAAATGAAATAAAATAAAATTTTAAATATTTTAAAACTTGGTAACAATATTATACTACAATTATCCTAATCCTGACACTTCGTTTCATTCTCTCGAAGTTTAGTTTTCTGATGGTATCACTTCGAAAATCACACCTCCCACTACCCCCCACCTAATTAAATCTAACCATTTCTGCGCTTGTATAGAATGTTTAAGTTAGTTTTAAGTTTGCTGGTGGTATCAGAAATGTTTAAAAAAAATATCAATTAAATCAAAATGTCTGGAAATTGTTACAAATTAATGTAGTGAATACAACCCAAGAAATACATAAAATCCATTTTTATTTATTAGACTAGCTGGTTCCCGGCATGCGTTGCCATGCCATATTCAAATAAATACATTTTTCTCCCGGAATCACCTTCCCGTGCGTCCTCGTTCCCCTTCCGCGTCTAATAGTCTTACGTTTCTAATACTTACATTTTTAAACTCGTCATATCTTTCGAATGGTATGTCCGAATTGAATGTTTCAAAAAATTATATAAAGGTATTGAAGCATTCTTGAACACGAAGTAATTCATTTTGATAAGGACTACAACCAAGATACGAATAAAGAGCCTTTTCAAGCGGCGACATTTTAATTAAATTTTTAAAATAAAAGAACACTTATTGTGGCATAACTATAATAGTTCGACATATGCTGTCGCGACACTTTTTGTAAATAATGATGTGTTCTGCAAAGTCTTAGTAAATTATTTTATTCTATCATCAATAGTTTTCGCAGCGCAGGCTATTTAAGAATATTTTAGGTAACTTTTTTACACCCTGGGTTACATTATTGGGGTTTTAGCAAGGATCCCTATTTTTTAAAATTTAATATAGCCTATGTCACCCGGGAATAGTGTAGCTTTCCATCAGTGAAAGAATTTTTCAAATCGGTTCAGTAGTTTCGGAGCCTATTCAATGCAAACAAACAAATAAACAAATTTAGTAGATTTTTTCGGTACATCCGATTTTGTTAACATTGGGAAACCGTGGCCGGGTTTTTTCGTATATTGTCCACCATAGACATGCGCGCCAAAATTCGCTCTGGTGTGTGAATTGACTCCAGATACTAATATCTACAGCCTGTATGTCGGACGAATATCTACAGCTCGTGTGTTGGACAAATATCTATGAACTTCAGAGTGAAGACTAATATCTACAGAGCCAAGGTCGGACAAATATCTATGACGGTCCCAGTAGTGACGAATATCTATGGAGCGTAGGTGGGACTAATATCAACAGAGGCTGAGAAAGAGGTTGTACGGAAAAGCATAATTACTAATTACGTAAAGGCTTAAACGTTTAAAGTATGTACATGAAGTTTTTGCATAATATTACGTATTTTGCTGTTTACGAGGACAATAATTTAATGAACAAACATGGAACTAACCTAACCTAACCTTGTGCTAACATAACCCATCGCTCCTGTGCTGCCTAAGCAATGAAGAAGAGTCACGAGCGGGAGCAAATAGCAAAAAGTTTGATCAAGTAGCAAAAAAAAATAAAGTGGACGTATACACTTAATATGCTCCAATTGCAATTTAAAAACGTCATAACTTAATTTATTTTACATACATACATACATTAATTAAGTTTTTTAAACTGCATACGCAATATTACGTTATGCCAATATGCTATACATAATTGAGAATCCAACCTCTGCCTGAGCTGTAGATGTTCGTCGACATCACCTGTTCCATATTAGTCAGCAGTTTGAGCTGTAGATATTCGTTCTCACTTTGGTTCCCATAGATATTGTTCCAACATACCTCGTATACATATTAGTCAGAACATGGATTCTCATTGATATTAGTACGATTTGTTCAGTTTTTGGAATTCCTGTAGATATTAGTAGACGCCTCCTGTGAATCATCGAAGATGTAACAATATGCCCCCGTTACAACGTGCCCCGCCTTCCCCTACTTATATATTTTATAAAATTTGATGACAACACTATTGACATTTGCCCTACTATAGTAAATTCGGATGAATGAAATACTTATATGTTGTAAGCCTAAATTGATAAGAATTTTCAGGTCAAATAAACAAATTGTTCGAATAGAGTTGTAGAAAATTATTATCCAACATTCTAGAACTGATCAACGGTCAAAAATGTCCAAATAGACTGACATGTGCAACAATTTTTCTTTAATTTTACAGTGTGTAAAATTCATCTCAAATATTATAAATAAATTATGTTTTATTCGCAAAATTACTTGTGGAAGATTACGCCAGATGAAATTATTTATAGAAATAATATAATGTTATCTTTGAAATGTGTTTAATTGTCCATATTCATGTGATGCAACTATTTTTTAAACGATTTCGAAAATAGACTAGGAGACGAGGTAGGTCAACCTTACGTCATCGAGTACACGGATGAAACTACTTTTTAGTGATAATGGACACTTAGAAAACCTTAAAAAAGCTGGTCTGCCGGTGCGCCTCTTGGCAGGAGCCGCGCTGCCATGGAAATAGTCAGCGTTTTTTTTTCGAAAAAATTACGTCATCGAGTACACGAACGGGAATGGTGTCATATGATAAAGGTCGATTAGAAAATGAGAAAAAAGCAGGGCTGCCAACCGGCAGCCTGGCAAGTTCGCATGCAGCCGGCGTCAAAGTGGGGTAAAAAATAGTAATTTTTACGTCATCGAGTACACGAATGAAACTAATGAATAACTATAGTCCAGATCATTCCGTTTAAGAATTTCTTGGTCTGCCGACCAGCAGCCTGGCAAATTTTTGTGTGCGATTTTTTAAAGTTTTTTTTTTTTTTTTAATTTTTCGTTTATCTTTATTATTATTTTTATTTCATTATATTTTTAAAAACTTTGAATGCCATATTTTAAAAATATGAACGATAATGATAAAAAAAATAATTTGAGAGTTCCGAGTGTACCCATCCGTCAGGTGAGCCGTTCGACGCCAAACCACTTACGAAACCTGCCGCGGTGCCCCTCACCGCTGTCGCGTGTCAATATTATTGTACAAATTTATAATATTAATAGTCCTTTTAAAATTGCCTAATAGTCCATAGTAGTTGGAAGTTCGAAAAACCAACGCACCATCGCTGTAAGAGCTGCGTTCGTCCGTAAAACGACGGAAATTTCTGAAACCCCGTTCGTTTCATATCGGTTTCGCTTGCCCTGCTGCACCGATTACATCGAATACAAGATCGAAACTAATGAAAAACTGTAGTCTAGATTATCTCATTCATGACTTCTTTGGTCTGCCACCAGGAGCCAGGCAGTTTTTTGTGCACGATTTTTTAAAGTTTTAATTTTTTTTTTTTATTCTTAAATAAATTTTTTCAATATCTTAATTATTATTTTTATTTCAATATGGTTTTAAAAACTTAGAATGCTAAATTTTAAATAAAATAAGTGGTTATGATAAAAAAATAAAATTTGGGTGTTCCGAGTGTAATCGATGCAGCAGGGCAAGCGAAACCGATGTGAAACGCACTGGGTTTTGAAATTTTCGTCGTTTTTCAGACGAACACAGCTCTTACAGCGACGGTGTGATGGTTGTTCAAACTTCCAACCACTATGTTTATTAGGTAATTTTAAAAAGACTATTATTATTATAAATTTGTATAATAATATGGGCATGCGATGGCGGTGAAAAGCTCCGCGGCCAGTTTCCAGTAAGTTGTTTCGCGTCGAAAGGCGCTCCCGTCCGATGGGTACACTCGGAACACTCAAAATTATTTTTTTTATCATTGCCACTTATTTTATTTAAAATCTGGCATACTTAGTATTCAAACTCTAAGTACTATATTGAAATAAAAAAGTAATAAAGATATTTAAAATATTTTTTTAAAAATAAAAAAAAACGTAAAAATTACTATTTTTTACCCCACTTTGACGCCGGCTGCCTGCGAACTTGCCAGGCTGCCGGTTGGCAGCCCTGCTTTTTTCTCATTTTCTAATCGACCTTTATCATATGACACCATTCCCGTTCGTGTACTCGATGACGTAATTTTTTCGAAAAAAAATGCTGACTATTTCCATGGCAGCGTGGCTCCTGCCAAGAGGCGGACCGGCAGACCAGCTTTTTTAAGGTTTTCTAAGTGTCCATTATCACTAAAAAGTAGTTTCATCCGTGTACTCGATGACGTAGGGTTTACCTACCTCGTCTCCTGGTCTAAAAGGAGGAGGTTATAAATTCGACGGTATTTAAAAAAAAAAAAAATTATGTTTGTTACCTCAGATCTTTCGATTGGGTGAACCGATATTGATGATTCTTTTTTTATTAGAAAGCTGGTGCTTTCCGTGTAGTCCCATTTTAATTTGGTCCAGTTCTGACAATGGGATCCATGAGAAAACCATATATGTCTTAAATTTGCAATAAGTATGTGCGCGACAAATGGACGAATAACTCAATATTACGCGACAGATTTCGTATTTCTTTTTTTGAAGTAAAACTTCTTTACGCACGCTCGTCACTAAAAAAAAAAAAAAATAAACAAAAAATTTAACAAAACAAAAAACGACTTAAAAAAATGCACTAAAAAGTAAAAAAATAATTTCGTACGATTGTTATTTTTGGAGTCGGTGTCAGCCAAGATCTCCACATCTCGCCTATAACTACCTATGTATGTAGTTACCTTAGCTGACACCGACTCCAAAAATAACAATCGTACGAAATTATTTTTTTACTTTTTAGTGCATTTTTTTAAGTCGTTTTTTGTTTTAGTTTTGTTTATGTATTCAACATTTGGAATTTGTTGAAACATTCAAAGATGGCAAAGCATGACTGCAGTTTGCGTTCTTAATGTATTCGGCGTCAACTATTTTTGTACGTTAGTGATCTGCAGTTGTGCTAGGAAATGATGAGATGTTACCGAAAGTTATCCTATCAGTTCTTATCGATCGACCGTGCTAAGGGTTCAGAAAAACTTTTAAAATTAACAATATTACGATTTATTAGATAACTAACACCCCTGTCAGGTCACCACAAGAAATTCGCTACGTTTGTTGACTTAGCACGGGTGAGGTTTGTATAGGTATTGGCGGCGGATGCGTCTGTCCACCAATTGCGTGGCGGGCCGCATCGGGTGAGAATGGTCGAGGGAGACCCTTTGACCTCTCCAATCAGAATCTCTCGACCTATCGAATTGCAACGCAATGGTAGGGATGGATTCATACATCTGACACGTTGACCCCAGATTCCTATCCACCCCTCATACCACATGAAAACATGCCCTCCGTCGTTTCCCTAAAAATACTCTCCACATCGCATCCACAAAGACGACATACTGAGGTATTTTTTTCCTCCTTAGTGGAGCTAATGTAAAAAAATACACCTTTGGCAGGGGTGTTGGTCATCCAATTCAAAATTGGACAGATCTTTTCGCCTTTTATTGGTTTTACAACTAATACAACTTAATAATATTTTTATTAAAATTAAATTCTAAATATTTCTGTATTTATATTCTTAATCAAATTAGGCCAACCGATTAAAAAATGGATGAGTATAGAACACGTAAAATAAATTGTGGACAATTCAGTCTGTCGACATTTTAATTAAAAGCGTCGAAGATCAATATATCCAACTAAACCCCGCTAAGCCGTAGCGACGGATTAATTACTTTACACAAAGAATACTGACGCCCTGGAACAGGGTTGCTACCTAGATTCTATTTGTGTATTATTATTATTTTTTGTTTTTTTGTTTTTACTAGTGACTATTTAAATACAGGTTGATGAGAATTACAAGATATGATAATTTATATAACTATTTCATCTGTTTTTTCTTAGTCCTCCTTACTAGGTGGTCCTGTGCTGAGGCGGACTGGTAGATTTATTTGATTTTCTGTTATTTAGTCTCTATGATGTTTTTAATACATTCTCTAGTATGTCTGCATTAATTTTTTTCACCCATGTTTTGATTTTTTCCTTAAACTTATTTATCTTTTCTATCTTTTTCAAACTTGGAGGAAGGATGTTGTAAAGTTTGGTTGCCAGATATATGTGGTTTCTTTGGCCAAAACATGTCTTGAATTTTGGAACATCTTGTATATCCTTTTTTGAGGCTATGTACCCGAGTTTCATTAGAAAATTTTCTGTTTTTAAAATGATGTATAAAAATATTCTTGGCATATATTTGTTTTAAATTTAGAATGTCAAAACACTTAAAAATATCTTTTGAGGGGGTTCTGATGGGTAATTTTAGTATGTTTTTATAATGCTCTTCTGAGCAATATCTAAGTGGTTAATATGATTTTAACTTTTTTGTAGTTAAAGCTCTCGAATTCCGAATTTCTATCAAAATATACCACACTTCCCTTGAACACATTTAAGTTTTAAAGCTCTTCAAAATTTATAACTAAATTTTAATGATTATTTAATTCCGAAAAAAATAGCCTTAGAATTAATAAAAAAAAATGTTTTAGTAATAATGAGTCAATTATCAATAAACAAAGAATATTATCTTATAGCCCTATCTTAGATATTTTCCCTTTCAATGTCCGTTCTGTTTCCTATCCCAACTCTTCATTAATCCCTAGCCACACCCCCACCACTACCACAACACTTAGTAATAATAGATTGTACTCACCCACTGTTTTGTAATTGTCAAGTCATTATATGTTTGCCCTAAGGAAGAAACGGTGGTTCTGAAACCGGTCGGCGTTAATAAAATATATAAAAGGAATTCTAACAAAAAAATACTCAATTCGTTATAAGAAAAACTCTCTTTTTATAACTTTTGAAGGTTATTCCCATCATGTAAAATATCAATTCTTTGAATGATAGTTATATACCAATAAAAAGGGTAGTTGCTCGTAATGTGGAGAAATAATTAGTTTAAGAATTAATTAATTGCAATTATCCAACTTTACAAAGATAATATCATCAAAAAATTTGAAACCTACCAATCAAAAAGATATCAAGACAACATCAAAATACCAAAATTTAATACCAAACTAATGCAAAACAATTATATCTACTTAGGAATAAAGTATTTCAACAACCTTCCAATTGAAATAAAAAAAACCATAGACATCAATAAACTTAAACTCAAACCTAAGCTACACTTCATCAGGAATAATTAAAACTAAATAATTACCTGTTTTTCTCTTTCTTTCCATTTATTATAAATTATATTCATCTCTATTATATTTAGATTTTTCGAATTTCATACCGTATCCTATGTATGTACACCTACACATATAGATGATCCAGAAGTCTCAATTGTTCGTATTATATACTTACCTTTTGCATAATGTTACTTTATTTCTGTTATAATTAGTGTAACTCGCTCATCAAGCACAAGAACTAGCTTCTTCTTTGATGAGATTGCAATTTTAAATAATTTCTGTACCGATATGTAATTTATGTAACACCATTGTACACTTATATATCTATATTAAATAAATAAAAAAAATAAAAAATAAAAAAAGATAATTCTAAATTTTGAAATATGACGGTTTGACAAAAGGTGGCAATAGCGAAATTGGTTAACGCGCATATCCCGGTTAGACGAGAGGTCTGGGTTCGAGTCCCAGTTACGACCATTCTCTTTTTCTGTTTTTCTGGTTCTTGTTCTCTTTCATATTTTCCTAGAAATAATATTTCATTTATTTATAATGGATAACCACAAAGTTGGAGCAACAATCAACATTACATTTTTTAGTAGTTAACGCTTATAGTTTTTTTATTAATTAAGTAACTTTATTAATTATTAATCAAGCGAAACGATAGGAAAAACTTTTTTTTGTAAAACATATTTTTTTGTATTCATATTGTTAAGCAACAGTACAGCTTAAAACTAAGGCAGAGAATGCTAAAATGTTATGTGTGGTCGGTCTTGCTGTATGGTTGAGAAACATGGACCTTGAAAATAAATATCATGAACAGGTTAAAGGCTTTCGAAATGTGGCTTCACCGGAGTATGCTCAAGGTCCCATGGACCGACATGATCACCAACACAGAAATTCTCAGGCGGGCTAGAGCAGATAGAGAACTGCTTACATTAATTAAAATAAAGAAAATTTCATATCTGGGTCATATACTTCGAGGGGAGAAGTATCACTTGCTCCATTTAATATTAAAAGGCAAGCTAGAGGGTCGCCGAGGGCCTGGTAGGAGACAAATGTCTTGGCTGCGAAATATACGAGAGTGGTACGGCATTAGAAGTGTGGAGGAGCTATTCCGGGCAGCGCAAGAAGAGAGACCTTTTCAAGAGTGATCGCCAACGTCGGGGGGATCTGATAAGGCACATAAAGAAGAAGAAGATATTGTTAAACAATTCGTAGTAAAGATGAATAAAAAATAGTGATTTCATTTTAAGCATTGTCCAAAAACGTATTGTCCAATATGTTTGATCTTGTTATCCAAAACTGTATCAAAAGTGTCAGCCCTGTTTTGTACAGTAAATGACTCAATCGCCTTGAACCGGACAATGGGCTGTTGGGGTTATTTATTGGACAGCAAGAGACAATAGCGTCCTCTCTGCCAGAACCAAGAACCTATACTCTATACTTGCTTATACCTTTATTATGTGCATTACATAATCTACCATGGAGTTCTACGGTTTTTGAATTCAGTGGCGTGCATTACATAGAAAACGTTTTTTATTTAATGATTCTGGCTTTCACCCTTCAAGGGTGTTCTAGGTCATCATTTCAAATTATTGAGAAAAGAAAGGTGAATCTTTATATAAATTTTATTCAAATAGGCAAATTTCAAAATTATATGAAGATTGTAGTCGAGTAATAGGTAAGCTGTTGAATGGATGGAGACAGTTTTAGATAAGACTTGATAGATGAGAGGATATTTATTTAGAGAGGGACAACCAAAAAACATGTGATCTAAATATCCCACTTTTATACCACAGAATGTAAAAACTGGGGAGTCAAGGACGTGAATCTTAAAAATGTGAGAAGGAACGGAACAACGTCAGTAAATGGGTTGTTTCTATAATAAACAAAAATTTTAACAAAACAAAAAACGATTTAAAAAAATGCACTAAAAAGTTAAAAAATAATTTCGTACGATTGTTATTTTTGGAGTCGGTCTGAGCCAAGGTAACTACATACATAGGTAGTTATAGGTGAGATGTAGAGATCTTGGCTGACACCGACACCAAAAATAACAATCGTACGAAATATTTTTTTTACTTTTTAGTGCATTTTTTTAAATTTTTTGTTAAAATTTTTGTTTATTTTTTTATTTTTAGTGACGAGCGTGCGTAAAGAAGTTTTATTTCAAAAAAAGAATCATCGAAATCTGTTGGCGTAATATTGAGTTATTCGTCCATTTGTCGCGCAAATTTAAGTCATATATAGTTTTCTCATGGATCCCATTGTCAGAACTGGACCAAAGTAAAATGGGACCAAACAGCAAGCACCAGCTTTTTAACAAAAAAAGAATCGTCAATATCGGTTCACCCAATCGAAAGTTCTGAGGTAACAAACATTAAAAAAAAACAAAAAAAAACGTCGAATTGATAACCTCCTCCTTTTCGAAGTCGTTTAAAAAAATCATAACTTTTAATGACTTTTTTTCTATTGTATTTTTTTCACACAAGAAGCCCTGCGATAAAATATTGCCTCATGGCCTATGTTGTCTTTGGGGATGCTGTGGGGAATAATAGAGTACGAGATAGTTCTGGGAAATAATAGAGTACGAGAGGTTGGTAGGAATCTAGAAATCAGTGTTACTTTAGCTCCACACAGGAGGTCCTGAGAAAAATAATTTACCTCTTGGCCTTGTTATCTTTGAGGATGCTGTGTGGAATGTATTTTAGGGAAAGGAAGGAGAGGAAGTTCTGAAAAGGAAAAAGGTATGAGGGGTGATATCTGGGGATCAATGTGTCCAGGAGTGACGGACGTATGAATCCATCCCTCCCAATGTGGTGCAAGGCGATGGGTCAATACGGAAACGCAAAACCTAGACAAACCTCACCCCATGAGCCCCTGCTAAATCACCAAACTTAGCGAACCACTTGGGGTAACCTATGGCAGGGGTTGTACAATTAATGGTTCCCGGAGCGGTGGTACCCACTTATCTTGTTTTAATTTTAAGGTTTTTGAAGTCGTGCACGCCACTGGCAGTCTCTAATTGAATAGCCGGCATTCAGACACGGTAATCGTGTGTGAACGATGATCGCCCATCTCTGCTTAACCCCTCCCGGACCATTGACTCATAGTGCCGTCATGTTGCCGGCATTGTTCCATCGTCGATTTTACGATTACGACAAACGGAAAGGCTGTCGAAATCACCTACTCTTAAATCTATAAATAACAACAAACAACCAAAAACAAAGGTGAGAATTTCGTTAAGAGAATTCAATGGATTCATTAATAAATTTAATTAAATCGTAGGCGAAGTTTAATGTTAAATCACCATTTTAGATTCATCTTTACTACGAATCGGTTTTCATTATAAATACAAAAAAATATATTTCGGATAAATTGAAGCTTTTTTCTATAGTTTCGCTTGAGCAAAATTAAAATAAAAATTAGTAAAATAGATTCATTGATAAATTTAATTAAATCTTTTAAGGAGAAGTTTATTTCTAAATCACTATTTTAGATTCATCTTTACTACAAATTGGTTAACATTATAAATACAAAAAATATATTTCGGATAAATTGAAGCTTTTTCTATAGTTTCGCTTGAGCAAAATTAAAATAAAAATTAGTAAAATAGATTCATTGATAAATTTAATTAAATATTTTAAGGTGAAGTTTATTTCTAAATTATTATTTTAGATTCATCTTTACTAAGAATCTGTTTACATTATAAATACAATAAAATATATTTACGCTAAATTGAAGCTTTTTCTATCGTTACGCTTGAATAGAATTAAAATATTATTAATCTTAAATATGTAAAATGAATGTTTCTTTGTTTGTCCCTTTTGCATTTCTACACCATATGATTGCGATGAAACTTGCGGGGAATAGACGTCTCAGACTCTGCGTCGCTTGGTTCCGTGAAATCAGTTTTTAATTTATTATTATAATAAACAATGCGTAAAAAAGGAGTTTATGTTTTTTACAGGCCTTTATGAAATCAACCTGTAAAAAAAATCTTAAATTACTTTTCCAACCTTTCCAAAAGCTTTTTTTCAAGTATTTTTAAACTCCTCCCAAAAAGGGGCGTGAATTTCGATTTTAAATTTTTTCCCGGACTATTGGATCGCCTTAAAAGAAAAACAGTCAATTTTATGAAAGTTGAACAATTAAATTAATATTGAAAGATCAACAACCGATTGCAAACAATTACTTTATCTATGCAGTTGAGAAATCCATAGATAATCCTACATTAGATACGGTGATTGCATTGAAAATACTTAGGTAACTATCCATTCAAGATGGCACTCTCATTTTCATAGATTTATAAATAGGTACCTAACGATTCGAGAGTTTTAGAAACTCTCAGTATCACCCTGGCAGAAGACCAACATTCAACAATTTCGTTAGAAAATTAAATTGAAATGAAAATAAAACGGATCTTTTTTTAAAATTTAATAAAATTCGACTAGCAATCCGAAGGTCGCGGGTTCAAATCCCGACGTGGGGATTAATAAGAGTGGGGATGCTACGAAGCACCGCAAAAAGAGGAGACCGATTATTCTTTCTCATTCTCTCTCGGGCTAAATCCTATAGATGTACGTGTTTGTCTCTTTTTAGTGTCGCTTTTTTTCGTTTCATTGAATTTCAAATCATAACGGTGCTAAAGAAGTTTTCACTTTAATGATATATAGTATATTTGCGGCACGTTTCAGAGTGGAAGATACTCTCAGTATCGCCCTGGTGTAAGAACACCATTAAGAATTAAAACTTTACATAAAATAGCTATAACCGTCTTTGCTGACCAAATCTAAACAGCCAGGTACTTCTCCGCCTTCCTCTTTACCATCTCCTTCCCCTCCCCACTACCTTCAGCCTCACAACATACCCCAATTGAGGAAAAATTAGTCTTACTGGCTTCAGGCGGTTGGGAGCAGTTGGGACTCACTTGGGAAATTTTTCAAACACCACGTGCGCCACCTATTGTAATTTTTTTATACAAATTTCATAACGCCAGAGCTCGCCATTATATATATAAACCCTCGCGGGCATGCGCACAACAACTCACCAAAGTTTCATCGCAAAAGGATTAATGGTTTAGGAACGCATATGGGACACACAAAGAAATATTAATTTTTACATAAAGATTTTTAAAAAAAATCGATTCTGAATGACGACATTTCAACAGGGTGATACTGAGAGTATCTACATACTAAAACGTTGTGCAATACCGTATTGACTAACATTATTAGAAATGTGTTCAAATTGGTCAGTAATAATTAGTCAGTAACAATATTATAATTATAATTATTGCTTATCAAACCATTCATAAAATGATATTATTTACCTACAGGAATAAATAATAAAATATAACATTATTAAACAATAACTGATTGTTTATAACTAATTAGGTCAACTATACTGAAGTAAGAGTTGTTAGGTTAGGTTAGGTTATCTCTGTACACTGTGCAATATCACTGTCATTTAACTTTGCATTACGCAAGTCTTTATTATTAGTAGAAAATAATATATCTTCTTAATATATAAAACAAAGTCGGGTTAGTTACACCATTTATACCTCGCGAACGGCTGAACCGATTTTTATGATCTATGATTCGTTGATTTTTCTCCGCCCCAAATAGCAGAATAGCTATTAAAACATCGAAAAAATTCACGAAAAAAAAATTATGAAGAAAATTCTTTTCCTCATACATTTTGTATGGAACGAATTCTCATATTTTGAAAGAGCTGCAGAAATATTGTGATAAATCTATGAGAGGGGGGAATAATCACATAAGTCAAATTAGCTTACTTTCCAGGAGACAGTTTTTTCTGTCTCTCAGTTTTTTTTCCAAAGAACCCATAAAATTTTTATTCTGTTTTGTTTTATCCAATGAGTCACTCTCAATTACAACAACGTAATATTTACATAAGTAATGTAAATCATGAAAAGTTTCGACTTATGTGTAATTGAACAAACAAAATGACAAAAAAATATGACTTATGTGTTTAGGTACAACAACAAAAAATACAATACATAAGGTAGTTTTATTAATATTTTTCAATAAAATTGGTGACCTACAGAAATTAGTATAATTTCAACAATTTTTTAGGGTAGATTTGTGTTTAAAAAAATAAGTCGTGATAAAAATAGTCAGTGGCAGTCATAGCAGAAATGAAAATGGTGGATAATAAAAGTGCAATAATAAAATTTGAAGTACGACGATTAATCATCTTCTGCATTATATTTATTTAATGCACTGCACAGCATTATATTTAATATAATATTGTGTAGTGAGTGAATTCCAAAAATTCAAAAACTTTTTGTTCTTAAACATATAATGCTGCCCCTCTTTCTTACACAATAAATGTCAACAGTCGAAAATGAGACAAACGGTGAACGTATGTCTGCACCCCTCCAAAGAAAAGATACAATAATTTTAATAAATCTCCCTCACACGTTTATAGAAAATAAAATGCAATTCCCGCAAGTAAGTGGAAAAGTAAGAAAATCACAAAAATTATAAATCCGTACACAACTACATCTCTGATACTGACAAAAACAAAACTAATTAATTTTTTAATTAATTTTCTAATGTAATTTTTAACTTAATAAAAAAACTGAATTTAATTCAGCTAATAAGTTAACACAATAGTTATTGATTCTGAGGCGGTACGAAGTTCGCCGGGTCAGCTAGTAACTAATAAAAAATAATTCGCGTGTTTAAGTAGGTAATCAATCCATTTAACACACGACAGGCATAGACGTGCCATTGAAAGCCATAGAAAATCACAGAAATTTGACAGCTTATAACACAAAAGATATAGAAATCACCCTTCTGTGTTAAATCTTTGCAATGGAAAAACACATTTAATTTATTTTGCAATAACAATGTGTTTACGATGACAGAGAAATCTACACCTCGACTATGTCATCAAACTGAATAACACATCTTGACTCACAAATTCTTCATTTGCTACGTGTTTTTTTTTCATAACAGTATAATAAACATTGCGTATTATTACCGTGATTAATATTTGGGTCATTATGCCGTGTTTCTCTTCCTCCTTCTTTAGCCAACGTTAAAAAAGTTATCTTTTTGTGCTCTAAAGATTGCAATCTTTATTATTCATATTGTGTATCCAGAAAAGGCCTAGCATCAGTTTCTTCAAAATCAGCTGCACACGTTTGTGGCAAAGGGTCAAAGGAATGCATGAAGCGGTTTGTGACTGACAGTATATTAGTTTTGTCTTTCTACTGATGCGCAACAATTGTTTGGCGCAGAGATTTTTTTTTGCTAATAACGCAGAAATTAATTAATAAAAAAAAATTTATCGACTCTGTGCAGAAACGGGCGATCCATTAACAAACCCTCTTAACAAACAGATTGCGTCAGGTGAGTATGCTGTCCTTGTACTAGCGGTATTTCAATAAAGGATGCAGTGAGCTATGACCTAGGGGTGACATATAACATTGGGGTGAAATATGACCATGGGGTGACCTAGGACCTTGGGGTGACCTATGACCTTGGGGTGACTTACGACCTTGGGGTGACCTACGACCTTGGGGTGACCTACGACTTTGGGGTGACTTAAGACCTTGGGGTGACCTAAGACCTTGGGGTGACCTACGACCTTGGGGTGACCTACTACCTTGGGGTGACCTATGACCTTGGGGTGACCATCCTTATCCTTATCACTCCCCAAGTCAAGCATGCGTAAAGGCCCGACCGTTCGCCTCGCCATCGATCACCGTTCGCATCGATTACCGTTCGAATCACACTTTTCGTAACAATCACCACTCTTCGTAACGCTTTCACCCAAATGTATATCGGTTTGAAACAAATTCAATTCTACCGTGTTTTCGCCAGCCTGTTTACTAAGTAAGAATGGACATACATTTCTGTCTGTAAACCAATTTGCAATATTGATTATTTTACTCAAAATTGCAGCATGTAATCATGACGCATTTGTGCACTGCATTTAAATATACCGGCCCTGCAATCATTGCACATTTAAGTATGCAATCAGCCATAACTGCACGTACTGCAATATCTATAAAACACCACAAACGATCCAATATTAATTTAATGTTTTTCATAGAGCATAAATCGCACCCCCCAGTCGAAGGACTAGTGCATTAAGATATTATAGGGTTTGCAATCACGCATCTCGCAATCCCGCGGGATTTCAGCAGTATTAAATCCCGCGGATCTGCGTGATTGCGGGTTTAAAAAAAATACTAAATTTACACCAAAAACGCTCATGCTTTGCGAGTTCTCTCTGTAGTCCATGTTTTTTACGGTCTTATTTTGTTTACATAGTGTATACTGTGAGGCTGAAGTAGTGGAGAGACGAATGAGATGAAGAAGAAGAAGGTGAAGATGAACCTGGTTATTCAGATCTGTTCATCCAACACGGCTAAAGTCATTTCAAGCAACGTTTCAATCTGAATGGTGGTCTTTCATCACTGAGAGTATCTTCCACTGTAACGTGCCACAAATATAATTATTTTAAATTTATTAATTGTGAAATAACACAAATTAATTTTTAAAAAAAAAACTGTTTTTGAAAGGTGATAAAATAAGCTTTCAAATTTTATAATTCCAAATTATTTTTTTATTTTTTTTTATTTAATATTTTGTATGTTTTTACAATAATTATATTTTTTTGTTTACATGTTAAACAGATTTGTAATATTAATGTAATAAAAGCCTTTCCTCACCATAAAGAGACAAGTGTCTTGTGTTTGGTGAGTGAATTCATACTCGATTATGTTATCAATGTTATCATTTGAGTAGGTGAATAATAATATTGCAACTATTAACAAAGTAAGAGAAGCTTGAGATGTATCAATTAACAGATTCAAATGAAGTGAAATATTAATAATAGTAATGTAACTCTTACAGTTGTTTCAGGTAATTTATAATTTTTCAATTATAATTTTTTCAATATAAATTTTTTTTAATCCATTAATGTTTTTAAAATGGCTCACTTACGTTTTTTTATAAATACAATCACTGAAAACAAAAAAAATAAAGACACATGTATTTAATTAAACAAATATATTATTAACTTTATCTTCACCTTACTTTTTTGTTGTTTCATGTTAAAATAATTAATTTTAAAAATTCCAAATTTTCTTTTTTTTTAAATCTCGATCCGCAACTTTGATTTTAAAAAATATGTGCATTTTAAATATTTTGTTTATATTAATTTTTAAATTTAAATGTAAAGCCTTGTGTTTTCTCTTTCTAACACAGTTTACATCATATTTCTTACTATAATAATAAGGGAGACGACGATTTCTATGAGACCTGTATGAATCCCGCAAGATCTCTAAACTCTATCCTCCAATCCCACGGGATTGGAAAAAGTTGCGGGATTTGCAAACCCCTAACTATGCACTTATCTTGTATTGTAGTTTTGCTTGTGGCATGCATTTTGTATGCCAAACTGCTGCATGTTTCGAAGAACGCCGCATATATTCGTTTATTTCCACTGCACATAAATTTATCCTTTCCGATGCATTTTCTGAGTTAGATTTATGCAGTTGCATTTATAGGCGAGGCGCAATTTAATAGTTTGTATCAATATTTTCAATAATAGGCACATTAATCAAGAATTCTTAGCGAACAAGTATATGAAAGGGACGCTTAGATAGTTTAGTGTCTTTGACGGCCACCAATTTTATTATTTTACAATATTTTAATTAAATAAATAACAAGAAAATACTTTGTTTTACGTCACTTTATTTATATTTTATAGTCTACCGGTTTCGGTACCTCCGTACCATCCTCAGGACTGTTATAAAAATAGTATTTGAGTATTTTTATAACAGTCCTGAGGATGGTATGGAGGTACCGAAACCGGTAGACTATAAAATATCAATAAAGTGACGTAAAACAAAGTATTTTCTTTTTATTTATTTAAAATGTCAAGTCACAATGTGTTTGCTTCTTTTGAAAAATTAATATTTTAATTATTACATTAAACGCATTTTGGGAGGCGGGTATCGGTACAGTCGGGTACAGTCGCTCCAGGAACCATTTATTGGATAACCCAACACCTTTGCCGTTGGTCAGCCTAAGTAGTTCGCTGCGCTTAGTGACTTAGCAGGGGTGCCCGGGTTCACGGGGTGAGGTTTGTCAAGGTATTGGAGGCCGATGAGTCTGCCCACCAGCTGCATGGCTGGATCAGGAAAGAATGGTTGAGGGAGTCCCTTTGACTTCTCCAGTCATGCTCTCTCGGAACATCGCCTTGCACCGCAGTGGGAGGGATGGATTCGTACATCCGTCACTCCTGTACATACACTGACCCCCAGATCCCCAACAGATACCCTTTTCATTCGCAGAACTTCTTCTCCCTCCCTTCCTAAAAAGACCACAGCATTCTCAAAGATGAGACAGGCCCTGAGCGGAATTATTTTCCTTAGGGCCTCCTTTGTGGAACTAATTTTAAAAAAAATCGAATGCAGTTTACACGCGGTAGAAGCGAAACTTTAACAAAACTATCTCAACCAATACTTGAAAAGTGAGCTCATAATCAAAGCGACCAATGAGCGCAGACCTGGCGTAATTTCCGTTTCATATCTCATCCAATAGGAGCCCTTAAAAGTGACATCATAATCAAAGCGACCAATGAGCATAGATATGACGTAATTATATCTGAACCAATAGCAGCCTTTAAAAGTGACATCATAATCAAAGCGACCAATGAGCACAGATCTGACGTAATTATATCTGAACCAATAGGAGCCTTTAAAAGTGACATCATAATCAAAGCGGTCAATGAAAGCAGTCGATGCGTCGCAGGTGCAGTAATCGTCATGTCCGTTTCATCCGAGATCCAAATCATAGCGTGGCTACAGAAGTTTCACTTAAAAAATACATAAGCACTCACGTAAAAAAATATAGTTTTTTTTTTAAGTTTTCAAATACGTTATGGAGCGCTGAATCCAATCCAATTCTTGGACTATTTTTAAACGACTTCAAAAAGGAGGAGATTATCAATTCGACGGTATTTTTTTAATTTTTTTTTTATGTTTGTTACCTCAGAAATTTCGATTGGGTGAACCGATATTGATGAACCTTTTTTTATTAGAAAGCTGGTGCTTCCCATATGGTCCCATTTTAATTTGGTCCAGTTCCAACAGTGGGATCCATGAGAAAACCATATATGTCTTAAATTTCCAATAAGTATGTGCGCGACAAATGGACGAATAACTCAATATTACGCCAACAGATTTCGATGATTCTTTTTTTAAAGTAAAACTTCTTTACGCACGCTAGTCACTAAAAATCAAAAAATAAACAAAAATTTTAACAAAACAAAAAACGACTTAAAAAAATGCACTAAAAAGTAAAAAAATAATTTCGTACGATTGTTATTTTTGGAGTCGGTGTCAGCCAAGATCTCCACATCTCACCGATAACTACCTATGTATGGAGTTACTTTGGCTGACGCCGACTCCAAAAATAACAATCGTACGAAATTATAATTTTACACTTTAGTGCATTTTTTGAAGTCGTGTATTGTTTTGTTAAAATTTTTGTTTATTGATGAACGACTTTACGTGGAATTATGTACAATCTTATTGACTTTTACAATTCATTCATAGAACATTCTCAACAACACATTTATGAAGTGAATAAGAATTCTTACAAATGATAACGAAATTCTCAAGAATATATATTTTTAATATGGTTATTTTAAACGTATGAAATGTATTTGAATAGTGTGTACGTAAATATTTGCCCAAAAAATCAATGGGCGCTTTTATAATTGTGCGCCGTGTCGATCCACGATTATGGATCGTATCGGCAAAAAAGGCCATAAACATATATTCCATATCGCTATAATCCTGCAGCTCTTTCTTACACATTAAATAATGGTGGGACAAAAGATGAGACACTTTTTCCCCCTAAGTACTACTTTTTTTTCCTTTGGACGAAACAGATATTATATCTTAAGCTCAGCTATGGCGACGGAAATTACTTTTCATTTTCTTTATATGTGTGAGGGAGATGTATGATAAAAATTATATTTTTCCTTTGGGGGGGTGCAGACATACGTTCACCGTTAGTCTCATATCGACTGTTGTTAGTACTTTCAAAACTATCGTTACTGCTAGTAGGTTCTGTATATATTTTCTTCTTGTACAGTACATTTTTACAACAGCGTCGCGTTTATTGGTCAAATCATTGTACATATAGTTTCGTATCGGTGATCGATGAACCGGTGGATGCAATTTTTAGCCATAAGTTGTCGTAGTGGTTTGTCTAGTTTGTAGTTAGAAGTAAGATTGTAGAAAAGTCACGTATATAAAAAATATACGTATATAAAAATAAAAAAAATCATTTGTCATATATTGGGTTTATAAATGTGTTAATTCTACTACTTAAGAAATTCAAAAAATTGTAGTACTTTATTAAAGCCATAAATACTGGGAATTTATGCCATATATGTAAATCCTAATTATACAATTGTAAATGTTCTCTAAAATTACCTGGAAATAATCTCATACTTGTTATCTCCGTAAAGAAACCACTCATTCACTCTGAATGCAACTATTAATGTTCTTCAAAATGACCTTGAAAAAAAAACACATCTTTGCGATTCTTTCAAAGACATAAAGAAACCATCGCTTCGTTCAGAAAACAAATTTTAATGTTCTCAAAAGTTGTCTTGAAAGAGGCTCATTCCTATGATATCTTGAAAGAAACCATTCCCTTGTAAAAATATTATACAATTTGTATCCTTCCCAATTGGACAGACACAGTATCATTTTGTAACGTATTGTAACTAACTAACTAACCATCAAGCCGTTTCCCCCCAGGGGTAGGCAGAGAGGACGGACCGCCAAACAACTCGGTCTTGGCACACACTCCTTGCCTCGTTCACATTCATACACCGTCTCATACATGATCTTCTATTATTCTGACTCCTGACATGGCCCAACTCAAGTATCTGATTCACTTGGTCGTGCCATGTCTTTCTCGGGCATCCCCGACTTCTTCTACCATTCACATTTGCGTCGCATTTTCTTCTTACACTACTTTCTTCGTTCATTCGCTCTACATGCCCAAACCATCTGAGGGTCCCTTTCTTAATCTTACTCATTATGCTTACATCAGCCTTACATTCTTTGCGGATCTCCGCGTTTCTCACACGATCATACATGGTTTTACCACGCATACATTGTAATATATATAAATAAATAAAAGAAATGTATTATAAGTTTGTACAGCGCCCTTGAGGTGATTTTTCATAAAAACGGCGCTATGCAAGTCATCCAATAATAATTATTATTATTGTAGTGGTCTGCGGAGATGTCACGATGTGGTGTGTGAAAGAGATGCAAGAAAATGATTATTTTTTTCCTTAGGAGGAAACAGATCTGCGTACATTGTGTATCTCATCTTTTGAAAGAGATGCATAATTATTGTGATAAGGAACGTATGTTTATTCCCTTATTTATGCCTTCACGATACTATAATCGTTTATGCCTTCCCGGTACCATAATCACGATAATTATGAAATCGCTCAATATCATATTGTAGGCATTTGAAGGTTGGGTGTATGAATAGTTTGAACGTAAATATTTGCCACTAAATTTCAAGGATAACAAAGACATGTACGTATTTAAATAAAAGTATTTACTTACCAATCATTTATTATATTTGTTCACCTTTACCGAACCTAGTTTTGATTATTCACTGTTGTGTGTGATATCTGTTATATCTATGTGACAGCTGTAAATTCATTGCAAGAAGGTTACAAAGGTTCAATTTAAAAAAAAGTCTAAATTTTTGCTGTTTTTAAAGTAAAAATTCTTTACGCACGCTTGACTTGGGGAGTAAGTGGTGAATGCGTGAGATATACGAGAGCGTTACGAAAAGTGTGATCGGGAGAGGCGAATGGAAGTTGAGAGGAAGAGGAAGAGTAAGTGAAGATAGAAAGAGAGTTAACGTTTTTACGTTTCGTATTTACTGTAGGGGCAAGAGAGAGAGATGCGAGCACACATTTTCTTTCTCTCTTTCTCTCAAAGCCTGTTATGTTTCATATATCGACACAATACAGGCCTATTGTCTGTATCACACTGTAGGAGCAAAAGAGAGCAATGCGCGCGCACATTTACTTTCTCTCTTATTTTATAAGTTAGTGAAGTATTACTTCAGTCGTGTGGCCTAAAGCCCTAAAGCACACTCGTTTTTTTGTGTTCATGAATCTTCCTCAAGTTTCACGGTATGAGCGTAGATCACGGTGCATTAAAAGGAAACTGGGTGGTCCCTTGTCCAAACACACTTATTTCACAATTTGAGGTGATCCACTAGTCCCTGTTAAATTCGAAATCAGTAGGGCCCCGCCTCTTTTAGGATGGATTTCAAAAATACATGACAAGACTTTTTGGAAAGGTTGTAAAAGGTATTTGAGATTTGTTTTTTTTATGGATTTGTTTCGTAAAGGCCTGTAAAAACATTAACTCCTTTCTTACGCATTGTATGTTATAATAACCAGGAAATTTAAAATCGATTTCACGGAACCAAGCGACGCAGAGTCTAGAGACGTCCATTCGCCACCGCAGCCGGGGCCAAACTGATTAACTGATAAAAATTGCACATAGTATTTATGCGGACGACACAAGGTTTAATTCTCAGTTTCGAATTCATTGAACGCCGCCCAAAATTGCATGGTTTTGTTTTATTTTGTAAAATTCGGGCAAAAATTTTCCGATGATTTTCTAAAGAACTCATTATGCCAGATTATGCAATAAAACTTTATCAGAAAATGGATTCATTAGTAGGAGATTTTGGCACTTGAAAGTATTTTTTATAGGCCTGATACTTTATTTTTTCCAGACTTACAAAAAGACTCATTAAAAAAATACTAGATTATTTCCAAGACCGTTTTTAAATGTTGTTTAATAATATTTTACGGTGCAAACTTTTGCATCGCACCTCCGATTAAACTCCACAACTTGGGCGCCAGTAAGTCTACGCCCTTTTGACCCACTAAGAACTCTGTGGGTGCAAAAAACATACCACCCACTCCCCGGGGTGCAAATTAGGGGGTGCATTGTGACCCCACGAAGGGGGTGAATTAACGACCCCATGTCCGCATTGGAATTTCAGAAGTATTCTCATTATTAGCAACATGGTATACGATATCTAGAACAGTAATGCAATGTTCGTGCAGTCCACTGATCAGATATGCAGATAGAAGCGTGTTCTATTAAGCAAGAAGTAAGGTCAAATGATCCTTACTTTAAAATACAACTAGGTTAAATAAGATTAGTCAAGTTAAGTTATGGGCTAATTTTTTCATCACTTTTAATGAATTTTCAAAGGGATATATTGTCATGGAACCGATTAGGAACCGATGTAGAAAATGTAGTCGGTTTAGGGAAAATACGGTTTACCTACTGACACAAAATATCACTAAGTGTTCCGGAAGGGGTGTGCAGAGAGGATGTACCGCCGAATAACACAAGTATAAATCATATTTTCATTCAAATGTATCAAGGATAAAACTACTTATCTATATACTGTATATACCAGCGTATACGTACAAAAAATCGACACTGTATATAAATTCATTTGATATCCATACTAACTTATTATTAAAGGTATTTTTAAGTCTGTTTTACGTTTGAAATTGCTAAATAATGTACAAAACATTATAATCTTCTCTACATATTATAAATTAAAGTAGGTACTCCGCCGCGTCTGTCTGTCTGTTCGCGATAAACTAAAAACTACTGAATGTATTTTCATGTAGTTTTCATCAATAGATGGAGTGATTCATGAGGAAGTTTTAGGTATAGATGTAATTTGTCAAGGTTTTGTGTAAATTGGTCGAAATCATTACATAGTATAAAATGAAGTCGCTCAAGATGTTCGTGCGCTTAGATATTTTAAACTACGCAACGGATTTTCATGCGGTTTTCACCAATAGATAGAGTAATTCAAGAGGAAGGTTTATATGTATAATACATGCTTATTATAGTAGACAAAAGCCGAGAAATTCAAATATTCAATTCAGGCTGCGGGCAGCTGGCAAGCGGGTGGTGTGGATTTTATAAAGGTTAGGTAATGGCGTTGTGTTTCGTTAGCCACAGCAGCGTGTGGCCGGGTCTGCGAGTATATAATAAATAAAGGAGAATGTCTGTATGTCGTAGACGAGCGGGTTGGAAAGCGGGCGGTGTGGATTTGATTTGTATGCAAATCTACAGTTTTATGCCGAGGTTGATGAAATTTTGCACATGTGACCTTCAAAACAAAAGGAAGGTCATTGTTTACATTTGATTTCGAAAACTCTGTGTAAAGCCCGGGCATCGCCGGGGACCTCAGTTAGTTTATAATAATTATAATTTCGGGCGGTTAACTATCAGGAGATTAACTGTTTGATAACTTTACATAGTCATTTCTAGGAATTTTCTGTTCAGCGAAGCTACCTTAGTGTTGTATAAATGGTTGAGTTTTAAAGTTATACTGAAAAAATGCATAAAATTACGTGCAGCAATTTCTTTGGTTATTATGATATAACTCACATGCCTACTGATGCATAAAAATTGCATTATAGTAAAATTAAGGTTAGTCTAAACTTTAGACCTAACCGACTTAAATTTGCAATAAGTATGTGCGCGGCAAATGGACATAATATTACATAATATTAATCATCAATATTACGCCAACAGATTTCGATTATTCTTTTTTTAAAGTAAAACTTCTTTACGCACGCTCGTCACTAAAAATCAAAAAATAAACAAAAATTTTAGCAAAACAAAAAACGACTTCAAAAAATGCACAAAAAAGTAAAAAAATAATTTCGTGCGATTGTTATTTTTGGAGTCGGTGTCAACCAAGGTAACTACATACATAGGTAGTTATAGGTGAGATGTGGA
Source organism: Limnephilus lunatus (assembly GCA_917563855.2). Lineage (NCBI taxonomy): Eukaryota > Metazoa > Arthropoda > Insecta > Trichoptera > Limnephilidae > Limnephilus > Limnephilus lunatus. The sequence goes on from OU830592.1 coordinate 109,689,443, forward strand.
GATCTTGGCTGACACCGACTCCAAAAATAACAATCGTATGAAATTATTTTTTTACTTTTTAGTGCATTTTTTGATGTCGTTTTTTGTTTTGTTAAAATTTTTGTTTATTTTTTGATTTTTAGTGACGAGCGTGCGTAAAGAAGTTTTACTTTAAAAAAAGAATAATCGAAATCTGTTGGCGTAATATTGATGATTAATATTATGTAATATTATGTCCATTTGCCGCGCACATACTTATTGCAAATTTAAGACATATATGGTTTTCTCATGGATCCCACTGTCAGAACTGGACCAAATTAAAATGGGACCACACGGGAAGCACCAGCTTTCTAATAAAAAAGAATCATCAATATCGGTTCACCCAATCGAAAGTTCTGAGGTAACAAACATTAAAAAAAATAAAAAAAAATTGTCGAATTGAGAACCTCCTCCTTTTCGAAGTCGTTTAAAAAACAGAGTGTGCAATTCACACGCGGCAGAAATTAAAACTTCAGAAAACTAAAGTGGACAAGAGGGGAGATTATGAAGCACTTTTTTTATCAATGTGAAGAACGATTTTTTCCATATTTTTATCTTCGAATTCTAGTACACCTTTTCCTATACATTGTTCACCTTATTAGTATTTGTAATTTTTTCTTCGTAGTCGCTAGTTGTCGCTTTATTTTTTCTGTTAATTTTGTAGTGGTTTAAAGATTGGATATTGATTTTACAAAAATGATTTTTTTTTTGGGTTTTGTAGAATTCGATGCTTGGTCCGCTAAATGTCTGCAGAGGTTCGTCAGGCTTTTTTACCACTACACCAAATGAGACTTGCGTAGGACTGTGGATTTACAGTATTATATTAAAACCAAGTACCCGTGAATTATATAAATATTATATTGCTATCTCATCTTTTCGCAGGCTTAATCCTAAAGATGTATGTGTTTGTGTCTTTTTAATGCCGCTTTTTCGTTTCATCGAGTTTCAAATCACAAAGGTGCTAAAAAAGTGCTCACTTCAATAACGTTTCAATTCTGAATTTAGCTCTTTCACCAGGGCAATACTGGGAGTGTAAATCATCACCCTCTTTGTTTCCTCTGAATAATGCTGAAGGAATGCATAACAAATATGATGCATCGAGTTGAAACGCAGTAAATTTGCACGAAAGTCAAAATGCATCGCGTTTTTCGACATTAAAATTTCGCTGACGAAAACAAGAAGTAAATTTATAATATGCAGCTGGGCGGCCATGAGTCATGTCATAACTCATCGGTCAAGCCTCGATGAATGCAAATACTTAAGTAACCTATTTACCAAAATCGTATAGGTATGAGCAAAGCCTATGACAAAGAATTGCATGTTTTTATACAATGAAAATTATTTGATCGCACAACTTAGGATCATGCAACTTCCATAACTTCTTTGAAAAGTCATTAAAAGTGATGAAAAAAATATTAAAAAATCGGTTAAATAGGTTAAATGGATATTAAACTATAAATGCAGGTAATTCCATTAATGGAGAACTGAATTGGCGATTAGGCCAATTAGCCATTGGCGCTAACAAAAAACTGTCCAAAGAAATGAAGCTCGCCGTCCATAAAGAAGAACTGGTACCTACCCTGATTTATGGCAGTGGAATTGACAGAAGAACTATGAAAGTAGACAGAATGCTTTAGATATGAGATCCCTGAGGCGTACGAGTGATAAAACCATTTACGGTAGTGTGAGAAATGTGGGCTGCTGTAAACGTAACGAGTAAGATAACGAAAGGGACGCTCAGATGGTTTAGGCATAACGAGGAAAATAGGAGCAGGAAAAGTAGAGGATGCCCGAGAAAGACATGGCATGACCAAGTGAATCGGAAACTTGAGTCGGACCATGTCAGGATTCAGAATAATAGAAGAATTTTTATTTCTTACAACAAACAAAAAAAAAGGTTTAATTTTTTCTTTATCTTTTAATGTAATGACACGACCCCCCAATTTAAACACGAGAAATGTTTTTCTTTATTAAATTGGGTAATTTCATTAACAAAAAAAATACTTTATTGTAATTAGTTCCTTGTATTTTTCTTCTGTTAATATGTATGTATTTCAAATAATAATAAAAAAATTAAAAAAATGTGTATGAATCTGAACGAAGCAAAGAGTGTGTGCCAAGAAAAAATAGTTTAGCGGTTCGTCCTCTCTGCATACCCCTGCGGGGAAACGTCGTAATGGTTAGTTAGGATATTTAAAAAATATATAAAGAGTCATGAAATAGAAAGTTATAGTCCAGTGATTATTCGTGGAAAATTTTTTTGTGTGAAGAAAATGAAAACTTCTTAGACACCGTTGTGATTTGAAACTCGATGAAACGAAAAATTGCGACACTAAAAAGAGACAAACACATACATCTATAGGATTAAGCTTGCGAGAGAATGAGATAGAATAATCGCCCTCCTCTTTGTGCGGTGCTTAGTAGCCTCTCCACTCTAATCTACTTTAGTTTTCTGAAGGTTTTACTTCTATCGCTTGTGAACTGCACTTATAATTTTATTTCTCAACTTTAAATGAATTTTCAAAGTGGTGTTGAAATTGCATGATTCTGAATTGTAATGGAACCGAAAATTATCATCGAGTTTCAAAGTCATAAATTGACAAAGTCACCATATTTTACGACTTCAAAGAACTAAAGTATTTCAACCTTCTCTAAAACACCGCATAATTATCCGTTACTATGCCTATTACCTACTACACATCGGAAAGAACAAATGACAAACTGTCAATAAATAACGGTTGAATTTCGAACGTCTGTTCCGAATTCTAAATTTAAATAATTTGAAATTCAAATTAATTGGAGTACCTTCCTCTACCTCTGAAGTAAAGCAACCAACAGCGCCTTTGGAACATAAATATTCTAATTTTAAACTTGAATTTTCAAATACTGTAAACAAAGGCGTTCGAATTTTATGAATAGATTTACAAATATCGCAACCAAATTTTACGCGATTTTTCAATAGGGGAATTTGAAGTGTTGTTAGGGACAGAAGAAGAAATCCAAAAATTAGTTAAATATGTCATTTTTCAAATACAAATGTCGTTTTACAAATATGTTATTTTTTTTTAAATTAAAAAAAATATACATTTAGTTAAGTAATGTGTCTTGTTACAAATATGTCATTTTTTAAATCCAAAAATTAGTTAAATACGTAATTTAAAAAATATTTCACATTACAAATATTTTTTTTTTAAGAAATCCTTACTTAATAATATATAAAATATGTCATTTTTACAAATACGTAATTTTTTTAAGAAATCGAAAAGTGAATTAAATATTTATGTCATTTTACAAATAAATACGTAATTTTTTTTTTTAAATTCAAAAACGAGTTAAATATGTCATTTTTAAGAAATCCAAAAATTAGATAAATATCTATGTCATTTTTCAAATATGTCATTTTTTTAAGAAATCCAAAAATGAGTTAAATGTATATCATTTTTCCAAAGGGTATGATGTCATTTTGCAAATATGTTTTTTTTAGGAAATCAGAAAATGAGTTATATATGTCATTTTTCATATATTTCTTTTTACAAATATATCATTTTACAAATATTAAATTTTTTTTTAAGAAATCCAAAAATGAGGCAAATATGTCATTTTACAAATATGTCTTTTTTAAGATATCCATAAATGAGTTATATATGTTTTATGATATTTTCAAATATGTCGTTTAACAAGTATGTAATATTTATGCCAAGGTATTTTTGACGTCTTTTTAGGTTTGAAATTGGTAAATAATGCATAAAAAATATATAATTTTATAATAATCATAATTTGGGGACTCTTCTGTCAGATCACCCTACTGTCTACGTCGGTCGTTTTTTCCTCGTTAGGTTGGTAAAACAATCCATCTAGGTACTTTCGACTGACGTATTTACCAGAATCTATTTAATTCTAGTCCCTAATTCGACCTATGTGTCAGCCAAGTTCCTAATTGATTTTAATTAGGTCAAGTAGAGAGGTTCACGGGGTAAACAAACACAGACCCAACACTCTAGTCCTGAGAATATATTTGAAAAACTCTGTTATACGATAATATGCTCTAAATTAGCTTTCTCTAGAGCCCATTATCGCGTAACATTCACGCGGCCGATGGGACTTTGTTGTTTTAAATGGCCAGTCAAACAAACTCCAACCCGACACTTGCTATTAGGATCTATCTGAATTAATCTGTTAAGCGATTATGTGCTCTATAGTAGGTTACGATACAGTCCATTTTCGTATGACATGTTTGCGTTAGATGGTACTTTGCTGTTCCAAGGTGGCGAGGAGACAGTTAAATTGGCGCCAAAATGGAAAACCATGGATAAAATATTTCGAAGATTTGTCGCTATTATACATAATACCTATATCTATTACATTATTCGTGAACTTTTTGATACGGATGGGTATAAATTTTTTTTTTTTAATAATAATTAGAATATTTCTGTCTCTTGTCAAACTCTGGTATAATTTCTACAAAAATAAACAAACTGTGATAATAAATATATACTGCACAATCTATGCTTTTCTCCCATGGTGATGGACGTAATGAAGCTGTTAGAAACGCAGGCTCAAGTGGTAAGCTCAATATGGCTTATTATTCAAAAAATAAAATTTAATATAACTAGCTGATGCTCCCAGCGTTGCACGGGCTTTACAGAGAGTTTTTATTTTGAAGTCAAGTGTACAAAATTTCATCAATCTCGGAATAAAAGTGTAGTTTGTATAAAAATCAAATTCACTCCGCCCGCCCGATGTCCGCCCGCTCACCTGCCTCAAACACTCTTCTTTATATACCTAAAAAATTTTTTTAGGCGGGTGTAGGTACCGCCGCCCCGGGAACCATTAATTGGAAACCCAACACTTCTACCATAGGTTACTCCCAGTGGTTTGTTACAATTGGTGACTCAGCAGAAATGTCCGGGTTCATCGGGTGAGATTGTGCGCCGGATGCGCCTCTCGACCAGCTGCGTGGCTGACCGGATCGGAAGAGATGGAGTTGGAATACCCTTTGATCTCTCTAGCTAGTCTCTCTCGACCCATCGTCTTGCACCGCAGCGGGAGAAAGGGATTCATCCATCCGTTACTCCTGGACACACTGACCCGTAGATTCCTACCCACCTCTCTTTTCCAGAACTTCCAAAAGACCCTCCACACAGCATCCCCATATATGACATAGCCCCTACGAATATTATTTCCTTACGGACGAAAAAAAAGACTAGCTGCGCCCGGCGTCGCCCGGGCATTACGCACATTTTTTAGAAATCAGACGTAAACAGTAACCTTCCTTTTGTTTTGAAGGACAATGTGATCAAAATTTCATCAATCTCGGAATAAAGCTGTAGATTTATATAACAATCAAATCTTCGCCGCCCGTCCGCCACAGACATTCTTCTTTATATAAATAGAAAGATAGATAGTAATCTTCAATTCCGATATAAGAGTTATTTGTAAACAAAGAAATCAATCAATTTAACGAAGTAAAAGACGTAATAAATTAATGGATTGGAGAATCGCTTTTGGAATGAAATTCTTCTCAAAACAAGTTACAGTTATTCTGACTAGTTAAAATAAGTGTACCAATCAATCATTCAAAGAAAACAATCAAATAATTTGACCATTATCGTTAATTTCGAATATCAGTAAGGGTTCCATGCCAACTCAGAATGAAACTTACTCAGAACTATCTCATATAGGTTATTAAAAGCTATGAAAAAATAATTTTAAAATAGCCGGTAACCCTAACCTAACTTAACCTATTTATCCAATGTTTTTATATGTTTTTTATCATCCCTCTTAATGACCTTTCTGAGGTGGTTCTGAGTTGTTTCATTCTGAATTGGCCGGTCACCATCAGTAAGACTATGGCGTCCCAAAATTGGGGTAACTCAAAGGAGTTGGCAGCAGATCCATGGTATGTCGCTACGTTTGGTAATTTAGGGGTGCCCATGTCATAGGGTGATGATTGTCCGGGTCTTGGCGGCAGATGCGTCTCTCCACCTACTGTGTAGCAGGCAGGATTTGGAGAGATTGGTTGAGGGAGACAGTTTCATCTTTCCAGCAGGACTTTTTCGATAGCAGACTTGCACCCCAGTGTGAGGGATGAATTCAAACGTTAGGCACTCCTGGACACACTGAAAAGAAGAAGATCAAATCGATACGAAAATTTTGAAAATCTACTACACTATATAAAGAGGAAAGATTTGTTTGTTTGTTTGCATTGAATAGGCTCCGAAACTACCGAACCGATTTGAAAAATTCTTTCACTGTTGGGAAGCTACACTAACCCCGGGTGACATAGGCTATATTATATTTTCAAAAAAAACTAGGGATCCTTACTAAAATTCCAATAATGTAACCCAAGGTGTAAAAAAATTACCTAAAATATTCTTTACATCGCGTGCGCTGCGAAAACTATTGATAATATAATAAAATAATGTACTACGACTTTGCAGAACACATTATTATTTATAAAAAGTATCGCTACAGCATGTGTCTAACTATTATAGTTATGCCACAATAAGTGTTATTTTATTTTAAAAATTTAAATAAAATGTCGCCGCTTGAAAAGGCTCTATATTTGAATCTTGGTTTTAGTCCTTATCAAAATAAATTACTTCATATTCAAGAATGCTTCAATACCTTTATGTAACTTTTTGAATTATTTAATTCGAACATACCATTCGAAAGATATCAAAGTGTAAAAATGTAAGTATTAGAAACGTAAGAAAGTATTAGACGCGGGAGGGGAACGGGGACGCACGGGAAGGTGATTCCGGGAGAAAAATGTATTTATTTGAATATGGTATTGCAACGCATGCCGGGAACCAGCTAGTGTTTAATAAAACACGATTCTTTTTCGTAGTTAGTTTTTGGGGTGTTATGCCGTGTTGCGCTACCTCCTTCTATAGCCGACGTTTAGTTTACGTTTCGGACAGCGTTGCAGTGTCCATCATCATATGATGAACGTCGGCTATAGAAGGAGGTAGGGCAACACGGCATTACACCCCAAAAACTAACTACGAAAATGCTTTTGGCCGTGAAAATCTAAAAACTTATCGAACAAAACACGATTCGTTTAAAATAGGGCAAAAATCTTGTGGAAGGCGTCTTAAGTATCATAAAGAAACATTGTGAATTTTTCACAACTAACTTGTAAAATAACTGAAACAAACGTGTTTATAATAATTTTCGGAGCACACTTTGCGATTTTTTTCTATCGAGGGAATTTCATATAATTTGTATTTTGGCGTGAAACACGCCTAGATATTATCTTCAAAATTAACACATATTTTTTTAAGAGCTTAAAAACTTCAAATGTGTAAGGGAGATATGTAAGAAATCGTTTGAAATTCGGGTAGAAGGAGGTAGCGCAACACGGCATAATACCTCAAAAATAAATCACTACAATACTTTTGGTCGTGAAAATCTAAAATCATATTCCTTGATAACTATGAAAAATATATAATTAATTTACCATTGATAATAAATAATCCACAATTCTGAGAAATTTTAATTGGTCGTACATTATGCCATTTTATTCTCCCTAACAAATAACTCTATCCAAAGTATTGGCTAACATAATTGCTGCGGAATTTAATAATGGTTACTGTAATTTCATTCTTGTTGCTGTGAATGTACATTTTAATTAACAGCTGCTGTTGCTGTCATTATCCATATTGTCTATGGCGGGAGAACCACTACGTGCACACCCCTCAATGCTGTCACTCATAGACTAGATGATAACATCAACCGATAATGGTTACCCATAGATAAAATCTAACAATTCTATTATTATACGTTATATTGTATTTGTATCCATAATGCACAATATTATATTTCCTAAGTGGAATTAACTCAACAGATAATAATGAATTTGTAACTTATAGAATACTTTTTAAGGGCAGGTTAAACTCAAACAGATGCATTGCTTGTTTAAAGCATGTTTTAAACTACCTTTGGACAAAGGCATTTTAAATACATAGTTTGCAAACTATATTTTACACCACCAGCTAAGAATTGGACTATTTTTTAATGTGAACACCTTCACAAGCGTTCCAACTGCTCCAGTTTGGAGCAGGTGAGACTATGGCATCCCCAATTGGGGTATGTTGTTTGTGACTGTTGTGAGGCTGATGTAGTGTGGTGGGGAAGAAGGTAGAAAGAACCTGGCTATTCAGGTCTAGTCACCAACGACGCATGAAACCATATTAATAAATCAGGTACGCCTCCTACGTCATACCTATGTCCAATAAAGATAAATTAACTTGAAAACAAGCCTACCGGTCCGAGTGGTTAAGCAGCATTTCAATTTTCAATGGTGGTCTTACACCAGGGCGATACTGAGAGTATCTTCAACTGTGGAGCGTGTCTATTTAAACCCGCTTTTCCTGGATGAGCCTTGCCCCTCGACCACAGAGGCTGTCAAAAAAAATAGAAAAAAATTATACATATAATATGATTTAATTCTTTTCTATTGATTTATAAATAAAACACTTGTGTTGCAAAGTTTAACAAAGAAACGACATTTATGTTTATTTATAATAAAATAATAGAAAATAAAACAAGTGACAATTGATAATTACATTCCAAGTATTCCAACTGACACTACAGGATTCAAATTTAAATGGAATATATTGCCATTACATACATTTTCGTGTAGGGGTAGGCAGAGAGGATGGACTGGCGCACACTCCTACCTTCATTCACACATCGTCTCTTTTCTATAAAATATACCAACAAAAGTGTCTTTTTAATAATATTTTTTCTCATTTGTTCTAGGTATGATGGCTTTCATTTTCGACAAAAACAATGGATTTACCAACAAAACAAACTTCTTGCAGTTGGTAAGTAGAAAGTAAAACATATTTTTACGCAGAAGGTTATAACAAACACAATTTAGATTAACATATAACAAACACAATATAGATTAACATATAACAAACACAATATAGATTAACATATAACAAACACAATATAGATTTTCAAAATTGATAGATTTAATTTTAACCACGTTTATTGTTTATAAAAAACCGACATGTTTTGTGAAAGATCTCTTTTTTCATCAGGGTTATTTTAAAACTAATTACAACAAGAGACATTAACCAGACAAAATCGGAAATATGTCATTTTTAAATCTAATTTTAGCCGTATTGACTCGTTTCCACAAAAAGTATAAATTGATTTCGAAAGATTGTTCTTTTATCTGGTAAAGTTATGTTTTAAATTATGAGAAAATGTGTTTATTATTAGCATAATAAGGTTTTATTCCATGGGTCGTTTTGCAGATTTGTTAAATTTTCAAACAAAGTTTTGTATTACACAACACACATTTCAAATCATATAATCATGTAGTAAAATAAATCAATACATTATCTGGGAAAGCTATGTTTCAGAATTTTAATTGTTGTTTAAATAAAATCATTTAAACAAAAAAAGATCTCCACACGTATTTTGTTAATTATTTATCATTAATTAATATTATAATATCTTTATTGAACGAAATTTGAAAGATTTATAACTACAAAAAAAGTACATGTTACATAAGTACAAAAGTTAATAATGGAAAAAAATACATATAAACAGTAGGTACCTACTCAAAGAACAGAGATTTATAATTATAAATTTAGGTTTCTCGTAACCTGCCTCACTAGGCTAGCCTGTGTTGAGGCAGTAATTTCAAGTCAATTTATAATACTGTGAACAAACCTAAACATGCTTACAAAATTGTGACGAAAATACTTCAGTTTTTCTATTTATTTAAGGTCTTACAAACTAATATAATTAAGACTTTTTTACATTCTTATTTTGCTTAGATATTATTAAAAAATTATAAATACTTGTAATCAAAAAATAATTACAAAAAGTACATAATTTTAATAGTTTTATCAACACGCTTTTCAGCATTTTTGAATGTAGGTATTAAAGCAAATTTTGAATGAAATAAAATCGATATTGTGTTGTTATATTTTAAAAAAACTGGTATGGAGGATAATTAATCTTTCACACTGGAACCGCCCTGCACGATCGTAAGAACATCTTTGGACGAAATGTGGATTCTCGGCCGCTGGCTGGTTAACTGCCCTTAAAGGTGTCAATGGAAATGTGAGAGTGGGAAGGGGGGTAATAAGGCATAATTTACAAAGGGAACAAGTTTAATAATGAGTTATTAAAAATATTTTAATGTTTAAATTCATCTTTACACTCTTCATAATTTCCAAGATTTCTTCTTCTTCTTTGTGTGCCTTATCAAGTCCCCCCGACGTTGGCGATCACTCTTGAAAATGTCTCTCTGTCTTGCGCTGCCCGGAATAGCTCCTCCACACTTCTAATGCCGGTCCACTCTCGTATGTTTCGCAGACAAGACATTTGTCTCCTACCAGGCCCTCGGCGACCCTCTATCTTGCCTTTCAATATTAAATGGAGCAAGTGATACTTCTCCCCTCGAAGTATATGACCCAGATATGAAATTTTCTTGATTTTAATTAATGTAAGCAGTTCCCTATCTGCTCTAGCCCGCCTGAGAATTTCTATGTTGGTGATCATGTCGGTCCATGGGACCTTGAGCATTCTCCGGTGAAGCCACATTTCGAAAGCCTCCAAGATTTCTAGTTTGTCTAAATGGACCACTGACTCATAAACAATGTAGATACAGTGTAGCAACTTAATTCTAGGGTTGCCATCTCCAAACTTTGAAATCCAGGATTTGAAGGTAGAAAACCAGGACATTTCGGTTTAAAGCCACGACTATATATGTATAAGAGCAGTACCTAATTGTTATAGTCATATTGCACTAAAAAAAAAGAGTCAACTACCTTCACACGCGCGGCGCGAGCCCATTGACAAAACGATTGGAGAGAGTAGTGGCGCGCGAATTTTAAAACATAGGTCCTTAACAGGACTCTTTAAAAACTCAGGACGATGCTAAAAAACTATCCAGGACGGCCCAGGATACCCCAGAAAACAGGACATGTCCTGGGAAAACAGGACGGTTGGCAACCCTACTCTATTCCATTATTAAAATCAAATGCATGATTCGTCTCCAATAAATGATTAGCAAACACCGTGAAACTATTATTGCTTAAACACCTCATCTGCTCCCTTATCCCAATTTCGGAAGTGCCACAAAATAAGTTTGAACAAGTGAAAATAAAAATTATGTTTTTCTCGTTAAATGGATAGCCTAGGTGGAAACGAGCAGGCAATACTAAAAATCGATAACGAAAACATAGAAAGGGTTAGCAGTATTAAATATCTGGGTGTAATATTAGATGATAAATTAAAATTCGACGAACACTTAGAATACATAACAAAAAAAATTGCTAAAAAAGTTGGATTCTTAAAAAGGATCAGAAATAACTTGGATCTCAAGACAACGCGCCTTGTTTACAATTCTATTGTAACTCCGCATTTAAATTATTGTTCTAGTGTTTTATTCCTATGTAACGAAGCCCAAAATAATAAACTACAGGTTATACAAAATAGGGGGATGAGGATGATTTTAAAATACAATATGTTTACTAGAGTCAAAATTATGTTACAAAATCTAAATATGATGACGACAAAACAACATATAACATATAATGCATTAACAATGATTTACAAACTGAAAAATAATTTGCTACCAAATTATCTGAAGAGTAACATTATGTTTCACGAAAATGTTCACAACTATCCTACGAGAAGACGCGGAGACTTTAGGCTTCCCAAAACTAAACTTTCGTGCACACAAAATAGCGCGTTTTATAAAGGATAAAACTTTTTAACAGCCTGCCGAATGCCGTAAAGGAAGCCTTAGCACTTTTCGTAGGATGTGTGCATTATATGTGAAGAATGTTTTTTGATTTATAACAATCTTACCAATATTATTGTCACATAGTATCTGTTTCCTCAAAATGTATTTTTATTTTTGTAATTTTTTTTCCTCCTTATATGTATGTGTTAAAATGTAACTGTATTTGTATATATTTTCTTACTAGATGTATGAAATTTTTTTTGCATACATCTAAATAAATATTCAAAAACAAATGTTTCTTTGATATAATATTATGATATTGATTAAATCCACTATAGAAAAAAATCTTCCATTGAAACTTGTGCACGTTTCTATCAAAAAAAGTAATATATACAAGGCTTTAAGCATCCCAAATCGACCCGTCATCTCTCTGTGAACCGAAACCGCTGTAATAATGAGGTATTCGTATTCAAGCGATAGGAGGAACCCGTCTAGCCCAACCTACTCAATAATATTATGATCAAAAAGGTTTAGAGAGGTGGGAAGGTACCGTTGTGTGATGCGGGAGGTATTCAGACGAAGGTTTGATGTCAAGATTTGTTGAACAAATACACAACTTTCGTCTTAATAAACAAAAAATTTTACAAAACAAAAAACGACTTCATAAAATGCACTAAAAAGTAAAAAAATAATTTCGTACGATTGTTATTTTTGGAGTCGGTGTCAGCCAAGGTAACTACATACATATGTGCGATGTGGAGATCTTGGCTGACACCGACTCCAAAAATAACATTCGTACGAAATTATTTTTTTAATTTTTAGTGTATTCTTTTAAGTCGTTTTTGTTTTGTTAAAATTTGTGTTTATTTTTTGATTTTTAGTGACGAGCGTGCGTAAAGAAGTTTTACTTCAAAAAAAAAGAATCATCGAAATCTGTTGGCGTAATATTGAGTTATTCGTCCATTTGTCGCGCACACACTTATTGCAAATTAAGGACATATATGGTTTTCTCATGGATCCCATTGTCAGAACTGGACCAAATTAAAATGGGACCACACGGGAAGCACCAACTTTCTAATAAAAAAGAATCATCAATATCGGTTCACCCAATCGAAAGTTATGCGGTAACAAACATAAAACAAAAACAAAAAAATTTGTCGAATTCAGAACCTCCTCCTTTTCGAAGTCGTTTAAAAATTTAATTAAAAAAAACAATGCCGATTTATAGATTAGATAAGTGCAAATTTAGGATAGCTCAGCCGTTAGACAAATTGCTAAAAGATGCATGAGGAAACTTTAATTGGAGATACTGATCATCGCTGATATCTGCAATATCTGCATATCAAGTGTTTCGCTACGTTTGGTGACTTAGTAATGATGCCTGGGTTCATGGGACGAGGTTTGTCTAGGTCTTTGAGGCGGATTCTTTTGCCCGCCTACTGCGTGGCAGGCCAAATCAGTAGAGACTGGTTGAGGGACGTTTTGATCCCTCCAGCAAGATTATCTCTTAACATCGCCTTGCATCACAGTGAGATATATGTATTTATACATCCGTTATTTCTGTCTGAAACTGATAAAAAAAACTGACCTCCCAGATTCCTTACCACTCCTCATACCATTTTCCTTTCCAGAACTTTCTCTCCTCAAAAAGACCCTCCACACAGCATCTCAAAAGATGACATAGACCCTAAAGTTGCGTATGCCCAGCCAGACTCTCTTGACCCATCGTCTTGCACCGCAGTGGAAGGGTTGGACCCCTCATACATTTTTACTTCCCAGAACTTTCTCGCCCTCCTCTCCTTAAAAAAACCCCCACACAGTGTCCCCAAATATGACATAAGCCCTAACGGATTTTTTGCTAGCCTTAAGTTGGTGTGGAGCTATCGTAAAAAAAATGTATCAAGTTGTTCGCTACGTTTGGTAACTTAGTGCCCGGGTTCTTGAGGTGAGGTTTGTGCGAGTCTTGACGGCGTATGCGTCTGCCCACTACGGCAGGCCGAATCGGGAGAGACTGAGTTGATCTCTCCAGCACGACTCTCTCGACCTACCGCTTTGTCCAGCAGTGGGAGGGTTGGATTCATATGTCCGTCACTCCTGGACACACTGACCACCAGATTCCTGCCCACCCCTCATACATTTTCCTTTTCAGAACTTGACAGAGGTTTATAACCTCATGTGTGTATATAATTTAAAAGAAAAAAATATTTTAAATCGTATCGAAGAAATCATTTATCTCTATTTTTTAATCCTTTGTTTGTTAATTTTCTCGTGATTTGTCACTAGTAAATAAATAATAAATAAATATACAATACTTTCTATGTAGAAAACAAACCAAAAATCTTACAATATTCATTCAATACCCAATATGGCCCTAAAGGCCTTAGGCTATTCTCGGACCCTATTGTTAAGCCCTTTGATGCGCGGTCCGTTTCGACAAGTACCAAAATGCCCATGTAAAAATTATAGGTGTTACTTTTTAATTTATTTTTAACCCTTTATTTTTTATTGTAAAAGATATCTGTAAAAAATGATCTAATCTTTAAATGGATTTAAAATTACCTGCCTATCTTATTTATTATTATTAGGTGTTTGGTTTTGAAATGAAAACATGCTTAGTTTCTATTAGGATGTCATTTATGCAGTTCCTACCTCTTTTTTTATTTTATTTATTTATATATTTGGCAATAATGATTTAGAATACAAATAAAATTACATCGGTTACATAAGTTTTTGACGTTAAAAAAAAAAACAAAAAATAGCAAAGTAGGATCTACATCCTAGTTTGCTGGAAAATGTTTTGAAATTTGGAACAATGGCATGAAACATAGTACAAATTCGAGTGCATTTGTTTTGAAAACAATGAAGTTTTGGAACTAGGACCTTCCTTGCATTCAAATGCGTCAAGTATAAAACTAACTAACCATCACTCCGTTTCCCAGCAGGGGTACGCAAAGCGTCAAACAACTTGGTCTTGGCACACACTCTTTGCCTCATTCACATTCATACGTCGTTTTAGAATAAAACTACTTGTCTATAATATACTACTACTTGTCTATTTACCGGCGTATAAGTATAAAAATCGATTATTAATTGTTTTTGTGTTTAATCCGTAGAACTCGATTTTTAAAATTAAATTTGATAATGTTATTATTAAGTCCTGTAAGTATTTAATTTTTAAAAATTTATTGTGACAGTTGTTTCGACTTACAAGGCCATTTTCAAACTGTCAGACTATCTGTTAACTGTCTGACAGTTTAAAAATGGCATTGTTCTTAGTCTGTCTGTTTGACAATTTTAAAATAGTATTCTAGTCTGTCTTGTCTGCCAACTGTCTGAAAATTTTAAAATGGTATTGTAGTCTGTCTGTATGTTAACTGTCTGACAGTTTGAAAATGGCATTGTAGTCTGTCTGTCAACTATCTGACAGTTTTAAAATGGCGTTGTAGTCTGTCTGTCAACTGTCTGACAGTTTCAAAATGGTATTTCAGTCTGTCTGTCAACTATCTGACAGTTTTAAAATGGCTTTGTAAGACTAACTAACTAACTAACTAACCATCACGCCGTTTCCCCGCAGGGGTAGGCAGAGAGGACGGACCGCCAAACAACTCGGTCTTGGCACACACTCTTTGTCTCACTCACATTCATACATCGTCTCATACATTCTCTTCTATTATTCTGACTTTTGACATGGCCTGACTCAAGTATCTGATTCACTTGATCGTGCCATGTCTTCCTCGGACGTCCCCGACTTCTTCTACCATTCACATTTGCGTCGTATATTCTTCTTACACTACTTTCTTCGTTCATTCGCTCTACATGCCCAAACCATCTGAGGGTCCCTTTCTTTTTAATCTTACTTTATAAGCTTTTGTAAGCTGTACAATAATTTAAAAAAAAAACTGAAATACTTAGAACTTAATAAAAACATTATTTTTATTATTCAATTCTAAGTATGAAATTAGTAAATAATGCACAAAAAAGTCACGACCGGTCACCGTTTGTGATGTATATTTATTTATAACAGTCATCAAATAAATATTGGCACACTATACATTACACAGTTATTATATAGCGAAAGCAAAATTATGACAATAAGGCAATTGTACATAATACATGCTCTCTGTAAATTTTTCAACAACATTATCACTGCTAAAAGATCTCAAATATGCTCAATGAAAAAATAAAAACTATTGGTACATCACATTTATTCAAGAAAATGGTCAAAATATGTATACTAACTGAGAGTGATGGTTTTGGATTACCCATGTTGTCGCTTATATCATAAATCACTATGGAATTAAGCTATATTTGATACAATCCATATTTAATTACTCTGTATGTACTTAACTTATTTATTGTTATGTACTTTTTAATTTGCTTATTGTTATAAGTATTTACTTACTATTATCTACTTCTTTCGTACCATAATTTACTTACTATACAATATTATAATTGTTTATTAGTATTTACTCATAATTATTATGTACTTTATTTACTTATGTTTATTTACTTATTATTATTAAATTGTTTATTATTGTTTACTCATAATTATATTATATTATATTATTTGTTTAATTTATTTATATCTACATATTTACTTAATATATTATATTTATTTCATAAACTATATAAATTTATTACATAATTGTTTATTATTATTTATTTTTTGTTAATAATTTAATGCTACTGTGGTATGATCACCCTATTATTGCATCTGGTAAGCCACAACAGGTACCTTGTATTTACATATTTTAATATTTAGTTTACAGTATAATGTTATTTTTGTCAACAATGAGCATACTGCCCAGCTGTAATAATTATTAATTAGTAATGTTTAAATAACTGTACTCAGTGCTTCTTTTGTAGGTTTATTATTATATTTCTTTTAAGTTTAGGTATATGTATGTTTCTTTTTTTTTTTTAATTACTTTATTGTAAAACTGCATATCTCGATACAGGAATCCCCTAGTGAGATGTGCAGCTTATGTTTTCATGTATTTCTTATTTTTTTTCAATAAATAAATAAATACACTAAAATTCGTATTCATTATTTGATTTCCGCCAAAACACGGTGTTTGGTATTTGAAAATCCTCTCGGATACTCGTTGACTTTAACCAGACGATATAACTCACTGTTTACCCAAAGTGTTTGATCGGCAAACAGCGGTGTGTTATTTCCCTGACCTTGCTATGAGACCGAATTATAAATATAGAAATGTTTGCACGGATGAGTAATTCGCTAAATTACGTACGGTTTTTCTGGTATTACATAATTCGTAATATACCTAAAATATACAGTGGATTTTCCGGGTTTAATAACGTAATTAAGAGGCTTTCAATGTATTGATTGGCGATCCACAAATATCATTATAGTATCAACAATATGTATCTTAAAAATATGTCTCATTTCAAGGATCTCAAAAATTAACATTTGTTCCACACATTAATGAAGTTACTAATAAGGCTATGAAATGTTTGGGATTTATTTTAAGAATATTAAAAGATTGTACGTCACTTAATTCATTTAAAATTATCTTCACTGCTTTAGTAAGAAGTAATTTAGAAAACAATTCCACTATTTGGTCCCCATACTAATAAAAATTGAGAAAGTTCAACATAAATTTTTAAGGTTCATTAATTTCAAACTCTCCATACCCATTGAACAAATTAATTATGTTGACTTAATGAAAATACTTAATTTAACTAACGTATCGTGTAGAAGAACCAAGAGCGTTTTGGTTATTTTATTCAAATTAGTTAATGGATCGCTTGACGCACCTGACTTAACAAAACTAATAACATTCCGAGGACCAAATCGTGACACGAGACTTCCAGAGCTGCTCTTTGTTTATCCGTCTAAAACTAACTATTTCATTGATTCCCCAATCCAAAGACTACACAACCTTGGAAATAAATTCAGTTCCGTTGATATTTTCATAAATTCTTTTTTATATATTTTTTTTTACATTAGTTAGATTTATACAGCAAAATTACATAATAATAATATTTCAAATAACTGTAGATTTTAAAATGTGTACAAGTGTTATTATGTCTTGTACGTCATTAGTTCCTAGCTAGGCAGATTGCCTGTTCTAAGGAACCAAATGCTGGTGAAAATTTCCAAAAATGTATTCTGTAAAAAGAAAAAACAAAAACAAAGTGTTGTTGCTTTTTTTTGTAGATTAAATATATAATAAGTTTAAATATATACTAAGTTTTGACTGATTATGTATAATTTTAAGATTTAAGTGACTTTATTTAATAATTTTCAAGACTCAATCCTACCCAAGCCAATCAACCATTTAGTTATTATTGTACCGACGCATGCCATTTTGCATGTTTTAATATTTAATTCTGGAGAGATTTTATTATGCAATTTGATCTAAATCAGAAATTTCTAAAAATCTGATGTTAATTTTGTTATTGTTATTCTAATATTGTTTTTGTTGTTATTTCTGTTATATAAATAATTTTTAAATAGAAGGTTTATTTGTGTAATGTATTGAAAAAGTTTCTAAGTGATGCCGTCAGATGCTAGCAGGAGAAGCAGAGAGACTGCCTCTGGCCTGCCTACCGACCAAATTCAATTAGCCACTAGTATAGACAGGTCGTGTGACTTGCAGCATTGTTATTGTAAATACGTAAACTCATAATAAACCAGTTTGTTATCAAGAACTTAAAAATATTGAGAAGTCCCCCACAGAACTAATAGTGTTTGAATGTTAATAAAAGCAAAAATTACTGTTAGAAATTCATTATTTGTCACAATTATCATTGTTTCTCTCTGTATCATATTATATACTTATTACCATGGGTTTGGAGTTAATAAATAACCTCAAAGGAGCTAAGAAAATGTTTGATAAAGTGAGACAAGCCAACAATATGTGAGAATTTGAAAGAATACGCAGTAAAAATAAAGGTGAGTTCAGAAAACTAAGAAGAAGCCAATTTTAGACGTTAATAAACAAGTAGGAAGTAGAGCCGAAAAGAGACAAGAAGATCCAAGAAGCGACAAGAAGAGCCAAGAAGAGACAATCCGAGAAGAGACGAGGAGATCCCAAAAGACACAAGAAGAAATAACCACTAGAGCGATCACGTAGGGAGAAATAAATTTGCCTCGATTGCTTGAGATTTTCCAAAAGGTTATTTTTAAAAATTTTTGCCAACATTAAAAAAATCATGTCTTTGAATTTTAACATAGAGTCATAAAAACTTATAGTGCTATATAGCCAATGAATTAACCTATATTTTACCGTTTATCTCATATTTGTAGGATTTGTAAAAAAAATATAAAAAAATCGTAAAGTTTATAATCGCGCGAATTTTGAGTGTTGTTTCTTGAGACTGTCGTGAGGGATAGGTACTTATTCGGGTCAACATAGAATATTTTCGGTGTCTGTATGTTGTTTGTGGTATACTTGTGATGAAAGGTGCATATCCATGGAAAAATTACTTAATTTTATCCGTAAACAGCTGTTAAAAATTATGCGGGAAAAAAATATTTAAAAAATTTATTTTTAACATTGTTCTAAAATAGTATACGAAGTTCAGAATTGCCACATCTATGGTCACAATAGATACAAAATTTCAATTTTAAAATAAACAGCTGGCCAAGGAAATGATTTAAATAATTACAATAAATGTTTTACGAATGGTTGGAAAATGTGGTCCATTTTTGGACCGAAATCAATCGCAGAAAAATAAAAGTGGTCCATTTTTCGACCGAAATCGCTCCAGTGGATCTGAAATAGCAAGAAGAGACAAGAAAAGCCAAGAAGAGCCAAGCAGAGTCAAGAACAGTCAAGAAGATGCAAGTAGACATTAGAAGATCCAAGAAGAGCCGAGAAGAGGCAAAAAGAAGGAAGTCATAAAGAAGAGGGAAAAAATAATATATGCAACGCTCAATTCATTCATTTATTCCTGCCATCCTAAATTTCAATATTGGCTTATTAGGTTGCCATGTATACCGGTCGATTAAACTCCAACCTCCTCCTTATCCTCAGAGCACGTGTTCCTAGTCCTAACAAATCAGTGCCCCCTGATGTACCGGTCTCACCGGGACAGGAGTGCTCCTGGCTGGAGTGGTACAATCGTATCGTATCTAATAAATAACCTCAAAGGAGCTTAACAACTAAATGTATGACTTATAACACATAATTTACAGCTATGCTTTATTACTAGTGACTTACAACCAAGATTTACAACTGGTAAACTTATTGAAATTTTGCAGTATCGACCTTCAAATCAAGAAGTAACTCTGCGTAAAGCTCGGGCAACGCCGGTGTCTTCTAAAACTGTCTAATATAATCTAAGTTCACAAAAAAGAATGAGTCAGCAATATTTAAACTTGATAATGTATCTATTCTTAATGTATGCATAGTTTAATGAACTCTATCTGAAGGATATTTTAGTTACATCCTAGTATCAAGTATCCCAGCAGGATATTCGTTCCTGAGATATATTTTTACTTTAAGGAATTCTTTTACTGATAATTCTATTAATATTTTTTCTGTCTTGAGAAAAACATACAATACACACAAAACTGCTTTCAAGAACAACGCGAGGAATGTAAGGAAAGACGGCTGTGTAAATATTTAACTAGAAATAGGAATTCTGAATGGATGTGAAGTAATCACATTGAACGGGAGGAAAATGGTATGTGGATATACAAATATACGAATTGATTTCTAGCTGTCAGAGATGAAAGAAGGTTTTATTTTGGGGATTAACCTCACATATTCTGACAGAAAGTCAAAATATTTCCGCTCAGGGCCTATGTCATCTGAGATGCTGTGTGGAGGTTCTTTTTGAGGAGAGGAAGGAGTGAACATTGGTCTTGAAGAGGCCCATGTTGTAGGAAGGAGGAAACACAAAAGCGCACGTTCTTCCACAGTCGAGCTGTCTAACTCAAGAACGAGTAGAAGAAGTTTTGGGATCTTTGGGGATATACTGTCTGGAAAGTCTAGGAAAGGAAGGAGAGGAACTTCTGGGAAGGAAAAGGGTTGTAGGAATCTGGGGTTCCATAAATGACTATCTATCCCTCCCAATGTGGTGCAAGGCGATGTTCCGAGAGAGTCCTACTGGATAGGTCAAAACTTCTCCTTCCACCAGTCTTTCCCGATCCAGCCTGCCACGCAGTTGGTGGTCAGACGCATCCGCCGCCAAGATCCGGACAAACCTCACCTCATAAACCCGGGCACCCTAAGTTACCAAACGTAGCGAACTACTTGGGGTGACTGATGGCAGAGATGTTGGTTCTCCAATAAATGGTTCCCGGGGCGCGGTACTCATACCCGCCTCCCAAATTGATTGTGAGTCGATCAGAATTTGATCAAACGCTGAAACAAGACGCAAGAATCGGCGGATTAACGTGGACCGTTAAAATGTTCGAAGGAGCTTCAAATGCACGTCCTTTCCGATCGCTCCTACATTTTAAACCACCCACAATCTAAAGTTTCATGCATAGATCCACTAGAGCGATTTCGGTCGAAAAATGGACCACTTTTATTTTTCTGCGATTGGTTTCGGTCCAAAAATGGACCACATTTTCCTACCATTCGTAAAACATTTATTGTAATTATTTAAAACATTTCCTTTGCCAGCCGTTTTTTTTAACACGAAGCTATTGAAATGTTGTATCTATTATGACCATAGATGTGGCAATTCTGAACTTCGTAAATTATTTTAGAAGAATGTTAAAAATAAAAATTTTAAATATTTTTTTCCCGCTGAATTTTTAACAGCTGTTTACGGATAAAATTAAGTCCTTTTTCCATGGATATGCCACCTTTCATCACAAGTATACCACAGACAACATACGAACACCGAAAATATTCTATGTTGACCCGAATAAGTATCCCTCGCGGCAGTTTCAAGAAAAAACACTCAAAATTCGCGCGATTATAAACTTTACGATTTTTTAATATTTTTTTTATAAATCCTACAAATATGAGATAAACGGTAAAATACAGGTTAAGTCATTGGCTATATAGCACTATAATAAGTTTTTATGTCTCCATGTTAAAATTCTAAGACATGATTTTTTTAATTTTGGCAAAAATTTTAAAATGACCTTCTGGAAAATCTCAAGCAATCGAGGCAAATTTATTTCTCATCGCACCAGTGGTTAAGATCACCCTGTCTTTTTCAATACCTTTCTTAGCGCCAATCAATTGAAAATTATTTTCATAATATTTAACATATCAACTCTTCATCAAAACAGATCGATCAAACGAGATGGACAGCTTAGAGATGCTGTTCAGCATGCCAATCAATTATCTCGACTGCATATGGTATACAATACATTGTGTGAAGAGATAGTGTAAAATTAGTATAATATACCTAATATTAATTTAAATTGGAAGCAATAGCTTATCAGACGTTTCTCACGAGTGTTGCGTCCTTATCGCTATGATGCTGCATCGCTTTCTTACACATTAAATAATGGTGAGATAAAATATTGGATGCACAAAATACTTTTTTCTGTTTCTTCCTAAGTACTACTTTTGGAGGAAATTGCGGGAATTGCGTTTAATTTTCTTTTTACGTTTGAGCGAGTATGAAAATGATTGTATGCTTCCTTTTGGGGGTGCAGACATACGTTCACCGTTTGTCTCATTTTTGACTGTTGTTATTTAGTGTGTAAGGGAGAGCTGCAGCATTATATGTTTAAAAGCAAAACCATTGACATTTCGACGTTTTTGAGTTTTTGGAATTTACTCACACTTCAATATTATTATCCTTGTAACTATATTCCATACTTTCAAAATTATCGTCATGGCTAGTAGTATTGTAGTGGTCTCTGGAGACGTCACGATACGGTGTGTGAGAGAGATGTTAAAAAATGATAACTTCTTTGTGTAATTGTGTATCTCATCTTTTGAAAGAGCTGTAGCATTATTGTGTTAAGGAACGTACGTTTATTGTCTTTTTTGCCGTCACGGTACCGTAATCGTGAAACATCACGGTAATTATTAAAGCACACATTCAGTGTGAAGTACTGACATAAAATTTTTTTACACTTTTCCATCAGCATTATAATTATTGTTCTTCGCGTGTAAAACCTTAATTTAACACTCCGATTTTGTTAAAAAATTTAGAAATTCCTCAAAAAGACCACGCTGCCCAGTCCCATGGACAAATGACCAATGGTCTGATTTATGTTATGTGTTACGCCGTGTGTTCGGTTCCGAGCCCTTACAATTCTCTACCACCTGCGGGGCGCCACGAACACGCGCTCTGAATCCGCAGGCAAAAACTCCTAACAAAAAATCCGACCTTCCTATCATTATTGTTGGTGGTAAGTAGATACCTACCTAATTCGGGGAAAGAAAAGCGACCCAGTTGAGTTTTGATTGTTGTGTTTTTTTTTGTATTCTCTGGCATTTTCAGAATTAATTTTGTATGTATTTATTTTAGATTTTAACCCCTCAGGTTAATTTGTTCGCTTTTTTCGGAACTCATATATGTAGGTCTCAATCTTTGTATCTCCCTTGCTATCATAATGAGAAATATGATATATTTCGCCCTTGAAGTGATTTTTCACAAAACCAGCGCTCTACCAATTATTATTATTATTACTAAACGATGTTAGAAAGAGAAAAATCACGCTTTACATTCAAATCTAAAAGCTAACCACAAAAGAAGTACCTTTTTTGAAACCAAAGTTTCGGATTTTTATCGCTATTTGAAAAAAATTTGAGAAACTTTTCGAATTTTTTATTAACAATAGCGTTTATAAAACATTTGTCTGATAAAATTTATATGTGTTTTTATCAGTAATGTTAGTAGACATTTTCAAAATTTTTTTATGTTTGTATACAAAAAAATTATGCTTCTTTGTATGTTTATTTATATTTATAAAATTTGAAAGTGTAATTTATCACATTTCAAAAACAATTTTTAGTTTTCGGATATGTTCGGAAATGTTTAATTTATTTGCATTTTATTGGAAAGCGGAAATATTTTGTCCCTCTGACGAATTATTGAGTGGCTAGTGGCATCACGTTTTTACACTATGCAATTAGTTGCATACCACTAGTTTTGTTTTTGTTTGTTTTTTAATAGTTATTTGGATGTATGCAAAAAAAATTTCATACATCTAGCAAGAAAATATATACAAATACAATTTATAGATACATTTTTACAAATACATTTTAAGAGGAAAAGAAAGATTAATAGACAAAAACACATTTTAAGGAAAACAGATAACTATGTGACTAAAATAATGTTGGTAAAATTGTTACAAATCAAAAAACATTCTTTACATATAATGCACATATCCTACGAAAAGTGCTAAGACTTGAGGCTTCCTTTACGGCATTTGGCAGACTGTTATAAAGTTTTTGCCCTTTATAAAACGCGCTATTTTGTGTGCACGAAAGTTTAGTTTTGGGAAGCCTAAAGTCTCCGCGTCTTCTCGTAGGATAATTGTGAACATTTTCTTGAAACATAATATTACTCTGCCGATAATTTGGGAGCATATTATTTTTAAGCTTGTATATCATTGTTAATGTATTATATATTTTATGTTGTTCTCATATTTAAATTTTAATACAATGTTAACTCTAGTAAAAATGTTGCATTTTAAAATCATCCTCATCCCCCTATTTTGTACAACTTGTAGTGGTGTCGTAATTTTGACCTAGCGCGATTCCAATTTTGGGGCATCCAACTATTGCATGCATGATAAAACTATATGTACACGTGAAACTAGCAGTGCAACTAATGTTATTAATGTTATAAAACAACTTGTACGCAACTAGTTGTGTGATGTAAATTCTGCTTAACAACCATTAGTCTACTGCGTTTAATAGTTTTTTCCGAAATGTCAAACAAAGACGCCATCTTGCCTGTATTGTGAATTAGACTGGGGTTGGAAAGGTAGGTTGTCCGGCTCAGGTACCAGAAACCTACCCTTGTGTGAGCTGTGAACACTCACCCTTCGTATGTGAGCATGTACGGCGGCAAGCCCTTGGCAAATCTTTTGACATTCAAGGGTTTGGTTTGGGGCCACTGTTATTTGTAGGGATGAATAATATAATATGTATGAATGGATGCGAGGCTGATTTAAGCTTAATGAGTAAGATTAAGAAAGGGACACTTATATGGTTTTGACGTGGAGAGCAAATCAACGAAGAAAGGAGTGTAAGGAGAATATACCACTCATATTAATTAATCATATTGAGAGTTAGAATAAAATAAGGGTATGTGTGATATGATGTATGAATGTGAATGAGTTAAGGTGTATGTGCAAAGACTGAATTGTTTGGCAGTCCGTCTTCTCTGCCTACCCCTGCGGAGTAGGCAGAGAAGACGGCACATTTTATTTAATACATTTATGGCACATTCCGAGTTGGAAGTTCCGAGTCTCAGTGTTGCCCTGGTGTAACACCATTTTCAATTTGGGAGGTGGTTGTGGGTACCGCTGCCCGGGAACCATTTATTGGATAACCAACACCTCTGCAAGGCCTCCCCAAGCGGTTCGCTACGTTTGGTGACTTATTGCCCGGATTCATGAGGTGAGGTTTGTATAGGTATAGGTCTTGATGGCGAATGCGTTTATCCACCTAGCCATCCTTGACCCATCGCCTTGCACCGTGGTGGGGGGTATGGATTCATACGCCTGTCACTCCTGGACACATTGACCCCAAGATTCTACCCACCCTCATCCGTCTTTCCTTCCCAGTACAACTTCCTCTCCTTCTTTTCCATAAAGGGACTCGAAAATTAAAAAGTTGCTTGAAAAGACTCTAACCATGTTTGGTGTCCAGGTCTGAATAGCCAACTCCCTTCCTCTCTTAACTACCTTCAGCCTCACAACATACCCCAAGTGGTGATGCGTGATGCCGTAATCTCACTGGCTTCAGAGATTGGCTTGGAAGCACATTGGACTTTCGTGCGATATTCACATTTAGAAGAAGTATGAAGATTGGCTAGCTAGATTGCTTTTGAAGTAAAACTTCTTTACGAACGCTCGACTTGGGGGGTAAGCTAGTGAATGCGTTACGAAAAGTGTAATGCGAACGGTGATCGGACGAGTCGAACGGTCGGGCCTTTTCGCACGCTTGACTTGGGGAGTAAGCTGGTGAATGCTTTACGAAAAGTGTTATGGAGATGTGCGAGCACAAGGAATCATGTATGCCATAGGTCACCCCAAGGTCGTAGGTCACCCCAAGATAGTAGGTCACCCCAATATCGCAGGTCACCCCATAGTCGTAGGTCGCCCCAAAGTCATATGTCACCCCAATGTCAATGTCATATATGTTCTTTTATAAGTTAGTGAAGTTTTACTTCAGTCATGTGGTCTAAAGCAAACTCGTTTATTTTTTTTATTAATATCAATACTATTTCCTACCTTTGATCGTAAACTTATAATTATTTTAGAGGTTCTTAAATATTTAAGATCAGTTTTCCAGGAATTTGGGGCAGGTAATAATTTAAGACGATGTGTTCCCGTCATTCTATTTGTTGGTTTGACCGATGCATTTTGAAACTCCGATTGTTAAATTTTGAAAAACCTTTTGAATTCCTGAATCGTGTTTGTATGTCCGCTCATACATCTTACAAATTATTAGTGTGTATGTGTTTTTTTAAATGCTTTTATTGTTGTTTTTGTTTGTTTTTTTACAATAAATCCTCACAGGAGGCCCTGAGGAAAATAATTTCTCTCAGAGCTTATGTCTTTTTTGAAGATGTTGTGTGTAGGGTTTTTTGAAGTACAACTTCTTTACGTACGCTGGACTTGGGGATACGCTGGCGAATGCATTACAAAAAGTGTGATGCGTTACTAAAAGTGTGATGCGAACGGTAATCGATGCGAACGGTGATCGATGCGAACGGTGATCGGGCGAGGTGTACATATTGCACAACTAAGGTAAGGCGTACATACTAACCCAAAGTCATAGGTCGCCCCAAGGTCGTAGGTCACCCCAAGGTCGTAGGTCATCCCATGGTCATATGTCACCCCAATGTCATATGTTATTTTATAAGTTAGTGAAGTTTTACTTCAGTCGTGTGTTCTAAAGCACACTCGTTTTTTTTAGGAGAGGAAGGAGTTGATATGGGTCTTAAAGATACCCATGTTGTAGGAGGGAGGAAACACAGAGGCCGGCAAATCGTTCCACTATTGAACTCCGAGTCGTATAAGTGACCTATTCTTATGTGACAAATGTCGATCGTGTACATATTTTGGGCGCGCGTTTGGCGTGTTTCCCGACTATGCGCCCGTGCTGAAGGGTTCGATTAAGATAGTTGATTGTATAGTCGGAGCATCTTCCATTGTAACACTGATAGAACAAGGATAGACATATCTACCTGATGCCTGTGCTCTAAAGATTGCAATCCGATTGTTAAAATTGGAGAATCTATCAAACAGACCGTCCGTTTCTGCGCAGAGTCGAGGGTCTTTTCAGGTATTTTGGGACTTCAGACCTATGTTATAAATTGATCTGTGTAATATTTCTATAAGATATCGAAGTGAAAATTGTTCATCTGTTTATAAAATCATAAATAACACATAAAGACCTAATAATTTATCTGTCTATAATATATATTACTATAAATACTTATTTCGGCTTTTCTGCATTACCTAATCACTAATTATTGTCTGTATGTCCTGCATAACTAAAATTTGCTTTGAATTTAAGTGTCATTTTCAAGATTAGAGCTGATCGATAATTCAGGAGTATCCCGTGATTCTTCAGAGGGTAGTGCATCTAAATAGTTTATCGTAGAGAATAGTCTCTGTGGCGGCGTGGATTTTTTTCATACAAATATACATCTTTATGCTGAGAGTGATGAAATTTTGCACACCTTCAAAATAAGAGGAAAGTCACTGTTCAAATGAGATTTCGAAAAATTAACCATATCCTATTTTCCTTTCCCTTAACGCAGAATTTTGATACTTTGACGTTTAAAATAAGGAAAAAATTACTGTTTATACGTAATTTCGAAAAACTCTGTATTAAGTCCGGGCCACGTCGGGGATTTCAGCTAGACCTGATATTCAAAACAAAGGGAAGATCGCCGTCTGCATGAGATTTCGAAAAACAACCTACCCCGCAAATCAGAATTAAATTTGATACTTAAATTTTGCATGCTTGACTATCAAAATAAGATAAAAATTACTGTCTACACCTGAATTAGAATATCTTTATGAACAGGTCGGGCAACGCCGGGGCCTAACAACAAATGTCTGATTACATTGAAGCCCTATAAATTTATTTTCTACGAATAAAATAACGTTAATGGAAATATTTTAAGTTATATAAACTGCTAGCTGAAGTTCCCGACAATGCCCGGGCTTTACGCAGAGTTTTCGAAATCAAATGTAGACAAAATTTCATGAACCTTCGCATAAAACTGTAGATTTGCATACAAATCAAATCCACACCGCCTGCTTGCCAGCCCGGTCGTCCACCATATACCTTTAATTATATATTTTAACCAGTTTACACAAAACCTTGTCAAATTGTATGCCTAAACCTTCCTCATGAATCACTCTATCCATTGGTGAAAATAGCATGAAAATCCATTCGGTAGTTTTTGAGTTTATCGCGAACGGACAAACAGACAGACGCGGCGGGGGACTTTAATTTATAATATGTAGAGATATGAAGTGCACGTAATAACTGCGAAGGTCATTACTATATTTGCATCAAACTCTTCTTGGCATTAGTGATAAAATAAATTTATCTGATAACGTACCTACTCGTATCTATGCATTAAATGATAAATTTACAAAAATATTTGCATACATGCAGCAATTTTGCCCTTGATAAGATTCCGTATTATGAAACATCGTATGATTTTCAAGTGCGCCTTCTACAGGTGTTGAAATATTAAATTATTGTTTTGGTAACTAACTTTAGAATTTAATTTAGAATTAAGTTTTTTCAAGTGAATAATGCACAAGGATTGTATTCCTTTAATATAAATACGCGTTTAATATTTATAATTATTAATTAATGAGCCGATAGGTTATGTCCGGGCAGTGGCTGAGTTGGCATCGCGTTTGGGTCCCATCCAGACGACATAGTGTCTGTAGCGACGTGGATTTTATACAATTAAATATACAGTTCGTGTTCTATTCGTCGGCTGGCTTAGTCCTCCCATCACGATTAAAGCATCATTTTCCGCTTACTGTGGTGGTAGTAGGAGATTTTCAAATATTGTCGGGTTATACGTAATCCGGGAAAGTTTGTCATTCTTTAAAAAAAAAATTCGAAGCCAATGGAACTGTGGACTACGTGGTTGATTAGTTACCATCCTTCGCTAAGATCTGGTGGTCGTGGGTTCAAATCCGTTCGCAAGCAAAGTTTGCACAACGTGCGCAATAAAAGTTTGCACAACGTGCGCAATCAAAGTTTGCACAACGTGCACAATCAAAGTTTGCACAACGTGCGCAATAAAAGTTTGCACAACGTGCGCAATCAAAGTTTGCACAACGTGCGCAATCAAAGTTTGCACAACGTGCGCAATCAAAGATTCCCAACAAAAACAGCCTTCGCACAGCACCAGTTCTCTTTCATTGCACCCAAAATGTTCAATTTGCTAAGTATTGATACCAGGAAATCGAAAACTGACAATCAATATATCACAAGTGTTCAGAACTGGTTAATTATAAAGGGAAGGAACTATTTTAAAGAATGCCTGACACCACTAAATTGAGTCAACTTGATCTTAATTAACCTAACTTGACTTAACTTAACTTAATTGACTTAACTTAACCTGACTTAACTTAACTTAACACTTTCTGCTAAAACAGGGATACATTTCTAAAAAAAAAAAAAACATGTCTAATTTTATTATAAAGGTCAACATCTGCTTAAACCGTTTCTGTTACTGTTATCTGTATAATATAGTATATCATATTACTTAATTTATTTGGAGGAAAACATCATTTTATTTTTAAACCTAACATTTATTTGTACAAAAATTGGTGTAAAATAATGTACCTACCAATATAACCATGCACATTTAGATTTTCAACAAAATAAAATTCCTTTCTCATATGCATACCATATAGTACCTACTCTTATTTTATATATTTAAAATTACATACCTTTGTTATATTTATTATTATTTATTTATTATTATTTATTTATTAATTTATTTATTTATTTATTATTATTACAACTCTTTTATATTACTCTATAGCAATTTAGATTCTTTTATATTTCTTTGTATTCTTGAATATCATATAATTTTATGTACCTATATAATTTCTTAATTCTTTCACATTCTTCATATTTCATTTGTTAATGTACCTACTGTATATAAAATCGACCACCACAACACGGGCATGTGCCTAGCATGGTGGTCGAAAAATCCCCAATGTATGTAATGAAAAATCTAATGAATAAAGAAAACTTAAAAAAAAAAAAAAAAAAAAAAAGATTGCACAACGTGCGCAATCAAAGTTTGCACAACGTGCGCAATCAAAGTTTGCACAACGTGCGCAATCAAAGTTTGCACAACGTGCGCAATCAAAGTTTGCACAACGTGCGCAATCAAAGTTTGCACAACGTGCGCAATCAAAGTTTGCACAACGTGCGTAATCAAAGATTGCACAACGTGCGCAATCAAAGTTTGCACAACGTGCGCAATCAAAGTTTGCACAACGTGCGCAATCAAAGTTTGTTGTTTTTTGTACATTAGCTCTCTACACAGGAGGCTAAAAATATTTTTTCTCGGTACCAATTTATCTTTGGGGATGCTGTGTGGGGGGTTTTTTTATAGGGAAAGGAAAGATAGGAAGATCTGGGAAGTAAAAAATGTATGAGGGGTGGTCAGTAATCTGGGATTCAGTGTGTCCAGGAGTAATGGACTGAGTCCATACACGCCACTGCGGTGCAAGGCGATGATCTCTCCCTATTTAATTTGCCACGCAGTGGGTGGTCAAACGCATCCGCCACCAAGACCTAGACAATCATCACCCCATGAATCCGGACACCCTTGCCAAGTCACCAAATGTAGCCAACCACTTGGGATGACCTGTGGCAGGGGTTTTGGTTATCCAATAAATGATTCCTGGTGCGGCGGTACCCATACCCGCCCCTCAACCCTCAAATTGACTTTGCGCAGAAGTTGAAGAAGACATAATGTTTATCTCCCCTGTATTTGGGTTTAAAAAGCAAAACAAATTATATATTGTGATAAGCCAAACACATATCTGCCGTGAGACAATATTTACTTCCGTTTAAGATAAAATCAACGACTTTTTCTCCAAATTCCGTCTAACCGTCCTCTTCAAACTACACAATACCAATTCGTCGCGACGCCGCATTTGACCGAGGGTAAAAAAATCGCCAAGCGTTTTTGAAGTAAAACTTCTTTACGCACGCTCGACACTTGGGGGTAAACTGATGAATACGTTATGAAAAGTGGTGATTGGTACGAAAAGTGTGATGCGATCGGTAATCGATGCGAACGGTGATCGATGCGAACGGTAATCGGCTTGAGCATTTGCCATGTAAGGGGTCGTCTATTAATCACATGAGGCTCGAAAGGGGGGGGGGGGGTGGTCGGAAAAAATCACGAAACATCACGAGGGGGGGGGGGGAGTAAAATGAGATATCACGTGTATTTATTTTTCATTGAACGCACGATTTATAAAGGTGAACATCGTGGTGCCCAATTTTCTAAAATTTATTCAGATTATTTATACCTGCATTTAAAGATAATATTCTGAAAATTTCAATATACTTCGTACTAAAAAAATACACGTGATTTAGGGGGGGGGGGGGTAGTCTAAAACCTCACCAAGGGGGAGGGGGTTAAAAAGTTGCTAAAAAACATCACGTGATTAATGGACGACCCCTAAGCAGAAGCCTGTCTCCAGATTTTCGATTGAGATGCGCTAATATTGTCTTGTCATTTAATTAAATATTACGATTTGAGGTTTACTATCTACAGATTTATTTTTATTTTTTGGAATATCTTATAAAAGGCACCATGAACAAACCTAAAGCATCAAAGCTGAGGATCGGCACATGGAAGGGACCAAACTCAGTGCAACATACTCGCTAATGGGACTCAGTTGAAACAGGTGGACAGGTTCAAATACCTTGGGGTCGAGTTTTCCAGCGATGGTCGGCAAGACGGAGAAATTGATAGAAGAATATGTGCGGCAAGCAGTGTATTGCGTCCTCTCTACAGCTCAGTAATAAGAAAAGCCGAGCTTAGCACCAAGACAAAGATGGCAGTGTTTAAAACGGTATACCGCCCAACGCTCACTTACGGCCACCAGACATGGATGCTAAATGAAAGAACACGCTCCAGAGTCCAAGCTGCCGAAATGAGATACTTGAGAGGGGTGGCAGGAGTTACGAAATGGGATCATATAAGAAACTCGACGATCCGAGATGATCTAAACATTGAACCACTGCTACTCTTCATAGAAAAATCACAATTGAGGTGGCTTGGGCATGTACTAAGAATGTCTGATGACCGAATTCCGAGAAAAATACTGAGTGCGATTCCAGAGGGAAGACGTCCAGTGGGCCGCCCCAGACACAGTTGGGCGAGGCAACTCCTGAAACTGTGTGAGGAGAGGATGGGTCTACTATGGACAGAAGCCGAACAATCAGCACAAGACAGGGACTTATGGAGGAACCTTGTCGATGCAATGGGCTCCCGACCCGAATAGGACAAGGGGAAGAAGATGTATGTATGAAATATCTTAACGAGTAAAACCTAAAATTTTAATATTTAATCATCCAATAAAATATTAGCGATTCTAAATTGAAAATTTTGAAACAGAAAAATCAGAAAAAAAATTTCGGTCGAATCTTCCAAAATGAGCCCTGGGTTCATATCCAAGACGCGACCGAATATTTTTCTGATTTTGCTTTTCTTCAATGATAAAAACGTATAAGGTGAAAAAGATGCTAGCGTCAATTTGTACTGTCGTGTAAATGCGGCTCCATATTCCTTATCATAATTTCGAAGACCTCCAGACGGTAGCTAAGTAATTTTATCAATCTGAAATTGTATGTTGACACTACTTATATACTAATAATAAATAATATTGTATTTCTAGGATAGGTGAACATCTCAATGGACTTAACCCTCAGGCTTCGGGAATATTCCGTTCGGGAAAATCCAAATAAATTGAATATTTCTAAACGTATCCAAAAACTAATTAATGTTTTAGAAAGGTGATGAAATACGCTTTTAAATTTTATTATTAGAAATGAACATGTATTTTTTTTAAATGTAAACTTAAAAATTTCAATAACAAAATTATAATAAAATTACTAATAACGAAAAAAAATATACATATTTTATAAGGCAAATGTATTATAAACGTTATCGCCTTTTTGTAGTTTCATGTGAAAATCCGATATATAAAAATCAATATTTTTTGTTTGTTTGATTGCGATGAAACTGTGGTAATTTGTAGTGCGCACGCCCGCGAAGGTTTCTATATGTAAGCTCTGCCGTTATGAAATTTGTAAAAAAAAATAATTCAGGTGGGTTGCGAGTGGTATGAAGATGTGTGTATTTCATATATTTTAGCGGCAGGGAGGGACGGCAGAAGAGTTACGAAGGAGGTGGGTTTTTTGGGAGGGGAGACGAGGAAGGGGGAAGGTGGAAGGAGAACGCGGGAGGGGAAGGATAAATTGGTAAAAAAATCCTAAACTTTCGTTACTTTTTTTTTTAAATTGCGATCGAAAACTTTGGTTTCATAGAGGTGTACATTTTAATTATTTTGCGGTTAACTTTTAGATTTTTATATAAAGCGTGGTGTTTTCTCTTTCTAAAATAGTTTAGATCATATTTTTAAACATGAAAGTAAGGGAGACAATAGATTTCTAAGAGACCTATATTTGTGAGAAGAAACGATTGTTAAAAAAAGTGCTCCTATTATGGGATACACTGATTTTTAAATTTTAACTAACTAACTAACCATCACGCCGTTTCCCCGCAGGGGTAGGCAGAGAGGACGGACCGCCAAACAACTCGGTCTTGGCACACACTCTTTGCCTCACTCACATTCATACATCGTCTCATACATTCTCTTCTATTATTCTGACTTTTGACATGGCCCGACTCAAGTATCTGATTTACTTGATCGTGCCATGTCTTCCTCGGACGTCCACGACTTCTTCTACCATTCACATTTGCATCGTATATTCTTCTTACGCTGCTTTCTTCGTTCATTCGCTCTACATGCCCAAACCATCTGAGGTTCCCTTTCTTAATCTTACTCATTATGCTTACATCAGCCTTACATTATTTGCGGATATCCACATTTCTCACACGATCATACATTGTTTTACCACACATACGCCTCAAGGATCTCATTTCAACAGCATTCAGTTTACTTTCATCCTTCCTCTGCCAGTTCCATGCCTCACTGCCATACATCAAGGTACGTACCAGGACTCCATTGTGGACTGCTAGCTTCGCTTCTTTTGACAGTTTTTTACTAGCGCCAACGGCATTCAGTCCTCCATTAATGGAGTTACCAGCATTCACCCTTCTTTCAATATCCCTATCAGCCTTCCCATCTCTCGTAAACATACTACCCAGATACACAAACTCATCAACCTGCTCCAAGTATTCATCATTCACAACTATATTGCATACTGTTTTCGTACTCTCTCTTTCAAACACCATGACTTTAGACTTACTTTTTAAATTTTACATGCAATAATCGTATAAAAATCAATATTATCGGCTCCCTAACACTAAAAATGGCATCAATGGCGACAGACAAAACATTGGATCCACTCTTCGCCTCTGATATCCCACGGTCTTCGATTTTACAGCTGCCATGACTTTTATAATTTTTTTTGTCACTCGTCTTCCGCTTTTTCATCTACGACATTGTTTCACACTGTTTCGACTACGACAGGCCAAAATACAACCTGAAATAGCAAAAAGAAATTTAGTTCTATTAGAATTCCATATTGGAAACACTCTTTCTAATATGAGATAGTATTCCATATTAGAGTCATCAAAAAATCCCATATTAGGAACAAGATCAATACAACAAATATATTCGTAGATTAAAATCTACTTGAATTTAACTTTAAATTATTGTGAAAACATAAAATTTAAATAATTATATTGTCTATCAGTGAAAGATTGTCAATTTTGTGGAGAAAAAATAAACTGAAACTTACGTAAATATCAAATCGGTGAGGGACAAAAACTTAATCACTCTCTCAGGTGAGTGTGGAGTGATCGGCGTCCGGACGAGTACTGGCATTTTCAAGGTCGGTCGTTGGGGAATCGGGAACGCTGGGTTTTATAGAGGCTGCTCTTACATAAATTTTGAGAAACACCACTATCTCATATTATGGTAGTATGCCATATTCGGTACATCTCTATAAGTAGCTACCCTGGGTAAATTATATAGCATACTTAGATATATATGTACAATTTTTTTATTAAAAAATATATACATTATTATCTGGTAAGACGGAACAGTTTACAAAGGCATCAATTTGCTAAAAACAATAAAAAAATTACTACGAAGATAGTGTCAGTCGGCGGTTAAGAGTGTATAAGCAGAGAAACCAGAAATATGTCATTTTTAAATCAGTGGTTAGACGTATTGACTCTTTTCCACAACAAACTATAAATGGATTTCAAAAGATTGTTCTTTTATCTAGTAAACTTATGTTTTAGATTTTGAGAAAAAAAAAAAATTTTAGAATAATAAGGTTTATACCATAGGTCGTTCGCAGATTTGTTCAATTTTCAAAAAAGTACATTTCTTATACAACACCCATTTCAAATCATATAATCATGCAGTAAAATAAATCAATACATTATCTGGTAAACGTATATTTCAGAATTTTAATTTTAGTTTAAATAAAATTATTAAAAAATATATACGGACATGTGTTTCTTGACGAAAATTGGTCGGTTTGTGCATTTATTTGTGCACTTACAAACAAATATATTTCGGATTTTTTTACATACTTATTTTGCTAAGACGTTATTGACAAATCATAAATAATTTGATCGTAAAAAAATTTCAGGAAGTATTTAATTTTAAATAATTTTGAACATCGCATTTTACCATTTTTATCGCAGCCCGTAAACACAAATTTCAGATTTCATTACGGGCCCAAACGCGGCCAGGAGAGCACGTCTTCGCGACGCACACTGGGGCAAGAGTGATGAAAAACGCCCTTTATTCACAGGGACATTTTTTAGAGAAAATTTGAATGTGGAAAGGAAGGTTATAAAAAAACAAAAATTTTAAATACATAATATGTGTAAACTTTATTATGTACATATTATATATATACGATTTAAATAAATAAATAACAAAAAAAAATTCTGTTCTCTTGATCTGACTTGTTTGAGTCAAAATCACTATCATCATCACCACCATCAATACTACCATCATCACGAACATCATCATAATCGTAATCGTCACTATCATCATCATCATCCTGAGTACTTCAATAATTTTCACCTGTCGGCTGTAATGATGGAGCCATTAGCAGTTCTACCGCTTCTTTGGGGAGTGTGGTCAACTTTTTTTTTGCATCTTCCTTTTGCTCGTTATCAGAGGATCTGATGACAACAACAACAAATTGAAAACATCAAAATTGGATTTTTCACGACTGCATTTTCGTGAATGATGCTCCTTATATTTTTTGAAATCCTTATTTCGTGCTTCTTGTGGCTCTTCTGTCAATTGACCTATTGGCAATAATGCGCTTTTTATTATTTCTGGCCCGTGGATTAAAATTTTATGAAGTACTGCGGCATTTTTTAAAAATCGCCGCGCGGTGTTACCATCATTGGTGTTACCAAATCCTTGTTTTGGCTTGTCCACGATCAAACCTAGTCTTTGTTTAAACTGCGCCTGAAATTGCCTGTTGATTTCTGCAACCTTTTCTTTATCCGAGCCTCGAGCCTGCCATTTTTTTAAAGGTAGTTTGTACGCCAGATGAAGGAGACATTAAAAAAACGTATCCATCCGTGCAAGACCGAAATACAAAATTTCAAATACCAATTTCGTTTTTTTATTTTCCAGAAATCTTACTTCAATCCGGTGCGCTGTTACCCATCGTGAATAGTGTTCCGATTTATCCTTCTCGAAATATGTTTTCTGGGATCATCGATGCATTCTGTCCTCAATTCCATTTCCTATTGCAGCGAATTCAGCTGATCTGGAATTTTTACCTGTTCAGATTTCTTCATTACCGTGAATAATTGTTGTCTTGTCATGAATAAAGTATCGGAATTCGCACCTGTGTGAAAAAAGGAAAATGAATAAATTTCTCCGCTCAGTTCACGTAGTGCTGTATTTGTCATGAAGCATCAAAAACCGCTGATTCGAGTTGTGCTTTATCTGTCACCAACTGACACAAAACGCATTCTATCTTTTTCTATTATGACCAGACATGTAGTATAAACCGTTTTAGGATGGGGGGATCTGAAGTTTTATCTCTGAGTTTAAACACTTTACCACTATACTATACCTATACCTTACGTTCAAAAATTGGAAATTGAATGTCGGCAACGATTATTTTGAAATAAATCTCTTTTCTAACAGGTTTTGTAACTAACATGATATTAAATTGTCTGATCCCGAGTTATTAAAAAAACCGTTCATTTTATTTTTAGCTACCGATCACATAAAAATAATTAATTACTTCAAAAAGTGCAAATATGTGCAAGATTTTAAAAGTGATTCGTAAATTACAATAGTAACTGGTCCTAAAAATGTTTGAATGAAAGCCCGGAGATGCCCGGAGCTCAACTAATCTCTAAAAGAATATGATTTTTTTTTAAATCACAACTATTTTTTGTATATATTTGATATACAAGTTTTCCTATCAAAATAATTAATAATGTTAAAAATAAAATGTAAAAAAATAAGATAAATACCTGAAAATGGTGGTTCCATTATCAGTTTTGGGATTCGTAATAGGTATCTTCCGAAATAAATACTTGAACTTGAGGTTTACGCTGGCACTTGTAAACGACTTGTTTTCTGCACGAGTGTTCGCTCTCTACTGAGCGGTGTCACAGCTAGAAGGGTGGGGTGAAGGGTTTCTTCCTGCTATAAAATAATGCTACAACTATCGAGGTATCTCGAAACAAATGAAGTGACATCGTATAATTGAATTTTATTTTTTTGTTTATTGTATCAACTTGTAGTATTTGGCCCCAGTGTGCGACGCTTTGAATAATAATATTTGGAAATGAAATTTGAAAACGAAATTTGAAATAAACACGAATTCCTTGATTCATGTTTGTTAAATCTACAGGGTTGCCCGAACGCAATTTTTCATGTTCATTGAATATTTTTTTGCAAAAATTTTTATAATTTCGAATATTTTTTTTATTTTAAATTTTTCTTGTGTGAATACCGCACAAGAGTCCCAACTGCTCCAAAATATTTTTTTGGGGTAAATCTTTTTTACGCACGCTCGACACTTGGGGGTAAACTGGTGAATGGGTTACGAAAAGTGGTGATAGTTACGAAAAATGACATGCGAACGGTAATCAATGCGAACGGTGATCGATTGCTCGGCGGGTCGGGCCTTTACGCACGCTTGTTTTTCGTGTTATTGTTATATTGTTAATGGACTATTTGTCCGTAAATAAATAAATAAATTATATACAGCGGGTACCCGGCATGCGTTTCATGGGCACTGTAACCTCGCGGTCAACTAAACTGTTATGGTTCCATCACAAGTCCCGGGAATTATAATGCAAGCGCCTGCACTATATAACATTATATACAGCGGGTACCCGGCATGCGTTGCAAGGCCACTCAAAGAAAGAAAGGGTTTGTGCGCTTTAATTCTGTTTGTTGAAGTGCTTATTATTAATTATGCACACGAATAAATATTTCAAAATGCGACATTTTTTACAAGCCTACTTAATATTACTCGTTTTTTTTCATGAATACCGCACAAATCTGGAGCCAGTGGGACTATTGCATCCCCAATTTGGAGTATGTTGTAAGACTGAAGGTAGTGGGGAGGGGAAGGATATAGGGAAGAGGAAGGTGGGGAAGTACCTGGCTATTCAGATCTGACCACTAAACACGGCTAAAGCCATTTCAAGCAACGTTTCAATTCTTAATGGTGGTCTTACACCAGGGCGATACTGAGAGTATCTTCCACTCTAATGGCCGTAAAATACAATTGAAAAACAAAAAACCAAAATATTAAAAAGAATATAACAAATTGTTTATTCATGTAGCTATCTACTTAATACCTACTGTGTTTACGCATTTCACTTGTATCTATTTATGTTTATGCACTTCAATATACAAATAACTACTACTAATTAAAATTCTGGAAGCGAGAATAGTAATATAAAGTAGCAATAGTAGCGGGTAGCCCTAGCTCGAGTGAACAAAACCCTCAAAACTCGGATTGCCGCGGAACGAAATTTAGTTCTGAAAACGCCCGCTCGCGAGCCCTGATGTGTTAGCGCTAGTGTCGGAATCGAAGTTGTCATGTGCTGGTTATTCACTCTTAAGACGATCGGCATTTTAACTGACTTCCTGAGGGTTAAATTTCATATTTTTTTCATCTCTACCTGCATCCTTTATTACCGTAAATCTTTCAACTCGCTTCAGTCCTTCAAACTTACCTTGAAAATACAGGTATATAACAATACATATTGTTTAGATTGTGGCTAAGTCGATTGCTAAGATAATGTTGGAGATAACCGTAATTAGGATTATAAATTATAACTTATAACACTTATGTAGACGTGTTGAAATAACACCATAAAAGATTATGTTTCGGTATCAGTACGTAATAATTATTTTACCATTGTTTATTGTTAAGTCTAACTTTTTTTAAATGCTAAGCTATTCAGATTATCCAAGCGATTCTATATATTTTTTGATATCAAGATCTCCTGACCGATGAGATCTCCTGTCAGATTTGTGTGATTTTCTGTGGCTGATATTTGCTTTTTCTATGGGTATCAGGCCAGCTTTAAAACGATCTAAACTATAATATGTGATAGCTCACAGTTGAAATCTGACATCGGACCATAGAAAAAGCAAATAACAGCCGTAGAAAATCACATAAATCTGACAGGATATCTCGCCCGAGATCTATCTCGATCTCAAAAAAGATATGGAACCGCTCGGCAGGTTGGTGATTTGATGTGCGCATGTCCGTGATGGTTTCTATATATAATAATGAGCTCTGGTGTTATGAAATTATTTCCTATACCATTCATCCGATTGCGATAAAACTTTGGTGAGTTGTCGTATACCGTTGAACTCTGGCCTTAATAAATCTCCATAAAATTGTTACAATAGGTGACTCGCGATTTTTTTGAAAAAGTGCGTATTACATATAGTTTACACGAAGTTTACGCAAAGACATGGCACGACCAAGAGAGTCGGGCCATGTCAAGATTCAGAATAATAGAACAGCATGTATGAAACGTTGTATGAATGTAAACGAGGAAAGGAATGTGTGCCAAGACCGAGCTGTTTGGCGGAGCGTCCTCTCTGCCTACACCTGCGTGGAAACGGCGTGATGGTTAGTTAGTTAGTTACCGTATATTTTTTCAAAAACTGACACCTTAGGTAGACACTAATAATTTGTAAAATCTCTTACATCAGGTAAAACCAAAACCTTACTTAAACAATTTAAAAATTGTTTTGTTCTGTTAATACATTATTATTATTTTACAAGTTTTGTAACAAAACATCACTACCACTCTCGAGATTGTATTATGGAACAAAGCTCTCCTTTGTACTGCTGTAGATAATAACAAGTGAAAAGGTGCTGGGCTCGTGTTCGTCGGATCTTTACGATGCTCAGAGGTGGTTTATGACTTCTGAGAAATGGGATAAGATTGACACTAGGGTGTTGTTAATGTCGGTCTAATTAATGACATACTTATCTTTATAACTGCTTTATGTCGTCAGCTATTGGAAGGTTGAAGGAACTAAAGCACACACAGATACTAACTAACCTTAGAATCTAAAGCCTGGAATAAACAGCCACATCTTTTGAGAGCGTGTAAGCAGAGAAAACCAGAAATATGTCATTTTTAAATCAGTGTTTAGACTATTGACTCTTTTAAATTATAAATAAATTTTACAGCGCCCTTAAGGTAGGTAAAGATTTTTCACAAAATGGCGCTCTACAAATTATCCAATTATTATTATTTGCGGGGTAAGAGGGAACTGCGTACGGGTGTTTCAAACTAGTTCGAATAACTTTTTTGAAACTTTAGAAAACGCAAATACATTTAGATACTTACCTTTTTATTGTTTGTGTACTAATATATTTTATTTTTGATTGTTTCAGGTAATTTTTAAATAAATTTCAAACACCGAAACAACTCTTCGCAGAAGTCATAGAAGAATTAGGTAAGTAAAAATGATATTATACGCATTTTTAAAGTCGGAA
Source organism: Limnephilus lunatus (assembly GCA_917563855.2). Lineage (NCBI taxonomy): Eukaryota > Metazoa > Arthropoda > Insecta > Trichoptera > Limnephilidae > Limnephilus > Limnephilus lunatus. The sequence goes on from OU830592.1 coordinate 109,730,558, forward strand.
CAAGTGGGTTAATGGCACTGGTGAGGGGAAGGAAGAGGAAAGAAGAAGGTGAGGAAATACCTGGCTTTTCAGATCTGGTTCACACAGCTTTTGACATTTAAAGATTTTTTTATGAATACAGCACAACAGTCCCAACTTCTCCTGACCGCATGGAGCCAGTTAGACAATGGCATCTCTAATTGAGGTATGTTGTGAGGTTGGAGGTAGAGGGGAAGAGGAAGGTGGGGAAGTACCTGGCTATTTAGATCTGGTCACTAAACTCGGATAAAGCCATTTAAAGCAACGTTTTCATTTTGAATGATGGTCTTACAGCAGGGCGATACTGAGAGTATCTTCCACTCTGTATTTTGCCTCAAATATACTTTAAGCCTCCGCTACCCGAATTTCTACCGATTTCTTACATATCTCCCTTAAACATTTGACGTTTTTAAGCTCTTAAAAAAATATACCTATGTTAATTTTGAAGTTCCACGCCGAAATGCAAATTATATAAAGTTCCCTCGATAGAAAAAAATCGCAAATTATGTTTCGAAAATTATTATAAACACGTTTGTTTCAGTTATTTTACCACATATATAATATGTGGTGTATAACATGTAAAAATCACAATGTTTCATTAAATGATACTTAAGTTAAGATACGTTCCACGAGATTTTTGATCTATTCTAAACGAGTCGTGTTTTATTACGCATCTTCGCAATTTTTTGCATCGATTTTATCGCTTCATATATTAGCGCGCTCCTCTAACATTCATAATTTCATATCTCTCCATCTTCTTCTTTTTGAGCTCGGATGCGGAGCCTTAAATCAATAAATTATGAAAAACTTTACTAAAAAAATACACTGTGCAATTCACACGCGGTAGAAATAAAACCTTCAGAAAACCGCACAAAGATGAGACCGATGGGCTAAAAAACACCGCACAAAGAGGAGACCGATTATACCATCTCATTCTCTCGCAGGCTAAATCCAATAAATGTATATGTTTGTCTCTTTTTAGTGTCTCTAATTTCCGTTTCATCGAGTTTCAAATCACAATGGTACTAAAGATATTTTCACTTAAAAAACTAGTACTTTTGAGGAAATAGACATACGTGCATTGTGCGTATCATCTTTTGTCTCATCATTATTTAATGTGTAAAACAGAGCTCCAGCATAATTGTGATAAGGAACGTATGTTTATTGCCATTTTTCTTCCGTCGCCGTGCCGTTTCGTAAACGTGAGATTATTAAAAGCGCCATTTGTCTAACACCCTCTGGTGTTGCAATATTAATACCATAGTAATCAATTTAGTTTTTGATTTACAAATTTGCAAATCTTGTAGACACACCTACAACTGACGTGTGGGTTCTATTTTTTCTTTGTCGGCGCTTCTTGTTTAGGTATTGCAAACTCTATTATTAAATTTATTGTCTATGTCCATATTATTGTCTGGTGATTTGTCTAATTAAAGGACCTCGAGGTTGTTTATGGTTGTGTCCTTCAGAATAAGAATAAAATAGCTGTTGGTTGTATTTAAGTCAATTGGTATTAAATTATTTGCCATTGAGTTGAATAAAATGCGCTGTTTTTTTGCAGTAGAAAAAATGACGTAAACATTATAACTAACTTACTAACCATCACGCCATTTACCTTAGGGGTAGGCAGAGAGCACGGACCGCCAAACAACTCGGTCTTGGCACACACTCCTTGCCTCATTCACATTCATATAACGTCTCATACATCTATTCTGACACTCGGCATGGCCCGACTTAAGTATCTGATTCACGTGATCCTGCCCTATCTTCCTCGGGCATCCCCGACTTCTAACATTCACATTTGCATCATATATTGTCCTTACACTCCTTTCTTTGTTCATCTAGCGTCCTTTTCTTAATCTTACTCATTATGCTTACATCAGCCTTATCATTATTTGCGATTCTCCACGTTTCTCACATGATCATGATCACATGGTTTTATCAAACATACGCCTCAAGGATCTCGTTTCTACAGCATTCAGTCTACTTTCATCCTTCCTCTACCAGTTCCATGCCTCACTGCCATACATCAGGGTAGGAACCAGCCCACCATTGTGGGCTGCTAGCTTCGCTCCTTTGGACAGTTTTTTTTGTTAGCGCCAACTGCATTCAGTCCTCCATTAATGGAGTTGCCTGCATTTACCCTTCTTTCAATATCTCTATCATCCTTCCCATCTCTCGTAAACATACTTTCCAAACACACAAACTTATCCACCTGCTCCGAGTGTTCATCGTTTACAACTATATTGCACATTGTTTTCGTACTCTCTCTTTCAAATACCATGACTTTAGACTTACTTACATTCATAATTAACTCATTCTTCATACATATTTGGTTTATCCTAGATACGAGAGACTGTAGATCTTTCATACTGTTAGAAATCAGCACCGTATCATCAGCATACAACAGGCAACATACTTTCAGAATACTCAATTTCGTGCCCAATCCCCTCTCTTTCGATAGGATTTATACTTTATGTCACGATAAGATAAATAACACTTCAACGATACGTTACGATAAGCGCGAAATGTCACGTTACGATACGAGCGATGGTTGTCAACAGACTGGCGATATTGCGGTACTTGACTCCTGTTACTACCGTGTGGTTAGGTACCCTTAATTTGCGGAATACCAAAATCTGGATTACTTCCGATCTTATAGGCCGATCGTAACACAAATACGGATTGAACCCATCAGCGTTATGAAACATATACAATACATTTAAAAATTTAAATATCTACTAACAAAGGCCCTTCTAGTTAATAAACAGTGATTGACGTACGTCACCTACATCCATAATATAATATTCCGTTCTCCATGCTAAATACTAAATACTAAACATCCTCTTTTTTTCCATTTCGCGGCCATTTTAATTGAACTCAATTAAGCCGTTTTTCTAATCAGGCAACCTTGTGAAATAAAAATAACGCACATAAATAGACTATATAATTTATATGTGTAGTTTAATTTACACTTCTTCTGTTCGAAGTAGTTTTATGAATTGATGTAATAGAATGCGTTTCAAGGGAGAAATATTCTGCAATAGAATAACCTCCAAATTTTAAGTCACGAATTCGAATCAATTAAGCCATGTTTTTTAAATCTGGCAACCTTGTGTGAAGTGATTATTTGTTATTTGCAATGCGTGGGAATGAATTTATTTATTTGTTAGTTTTAATTTATATCACACTTTTAAGTATGAATATTAAGAGGAAGGTGTGCGCGGTCTTTTTCATAAATATTAAACTTAAATTTGGATTTGATGTCAAAATATTGAGAGGTAGCAAAAATCTAGTACGAACATGCAATGTTATACATACATATATAATCTATAGACATGTGGTAGACATCTAAAAAGTGATATGCCAAAACCGAGGTAATTGCATTTGTTTTTTTAGATTATAAAACATACAATTAATTCTGAATGGTGGGGGTTCCACCAGGACGATACTGCGATCTTGTTAGTATCTTCCACTTTAAAAATATAACATAAATCATATAATTTATTAAAAAAAGTATTTTAATAAGCTTAAATTTGAATTACAAACGACGGATTTACTTTTTATGAATTATTTCGACCCAAAAAATGCTATTTTTGTTTGTTTTTATTGTGTACTTCATAGCTAATAAGTGCACTATTTTAATAAAATTTATTATTTTTAATCCATAACTATTATCAAATCTCCAACTGACAGCCCTGAAACCAAAGAGCTAATTTGCTAACTATACCTGCCCAGTCATTTAAAGCAAAGTTAATTTTTAAGGTAACATTAAACTCTCTACAAAATTATTCTATTTATAATCAACTCCTAGATTTGCAAATAAACGCGAATGTGTGAATGTATGATATACCAGACTTTGCTCGATTCTACTTGCCAACAAGCCACCTTTATTTTACATATTTTTATTCTGCGCAAATATAATGTTAATGCCCACATTATTTGTTTGGTTGTAACAAATACTTGTATAATATACCTTTGTATATACTAGCTTTTATCATACATACTTCACTTTTTTTTTTATGTTAGGTCTTTTATAAACCTCGCATATTATTTAAATATTGCTTAACTATTTTATTTCTGTTATTTTTAACATACTGATATCCTCCTGTGAACCATTGTATCATGTATCACTTGAATGTAAAAGCCAAATTTATGGCGTTTAAATAAATAAATAAATAAATATTTAAAAGGTTGTGCAAGGTTTTTTTTAGTAATTACAATTAAAAAAATGTCAAATTTGCAACAAAAAATCATGAAAATTTTATTTGTTCAATTGTCTATATTTTATAATTTAAAACACAAATAAATAATGTAGCCTGTATCTGTACCTACTAAATGGTTGCTATACCCTTTGATTGGTATTTTGGCCCCAAATCCAAATTTATATATGAGTTGATTTGATTAAAAAAAATAATTATTAACATTGTTTAGGTTTTTTTTTTTCAAAATCTTATATCTATACGTGCCTACAACCTACACCTACCTAGTTAAAATAATTGTAACTAATTATGTAGGTTGATAAGCACAATTTGATACCCATAACCCCTACTTTCCTTTTCTAAAGAAGACTCCTACCACTGAGCCACTTTGATGGCCCAGGGACCAAGTAGCTTGCCGTTCTTCCACGGAGTTTGTTGATGAATTGATGTCTTTGAAATTTCAAGGTGGTTATATTCTGCAATACAATAACCTCCAAATTTTCAGTCACGAATATGGCTAAGTTCGTGATGTTTGATCTTTCCAAAGGCGATTATAAATTGGCAGAACTGTAAAAATTATCACCCAATTTGCCTTCACTCCATTTTACCGTTCATCTTGATTGTGCGCTGAGGTCAATCGCTTCGATAATACCGCTAAATCATTTCTTTATTGCAGACAGATTGAGGGTCCCCGTGACAGTTCGGTGAGATCTATGGCTTTGGTATTGTCGTTGACTAAATAAACTTGAAAAAACTTTTTTTTTTTACATGAGTTCCACACAGGAGGCCCTGAGGAAAATAATTTCCCTCAGGGCCTATATCATCTTTGGGGATGCTGTATGGAAGGTTTTTTTTAGGAAAGAAAGGAGAGGTGAGTTCTGGGAAGGAAAGGGGTTCAAGAGGTTGATAGAAATCTGGGGTTCAGTGTGTCCTGGTCATCCGCCTCCATGACCTAAACATACCTCACCCCATGAACCCGGGTACCCCTGCTAAATCACCAAACGTAGCAAACCTTGTCACTTGAGGTGACCTATGGTAGAGGTTTTGTCCGGGTCTTGGCGGCAGATGCATCTGCTCACCTGTTTTCCGTGCTCTCACAATTAATTACATTTATCACGCATTCCACAAATACTTACATACTATTCGTTCATCCTATCATTTATTTATTTGGTATACTATCTTAAATTTTAAATACAATTCAACAATGCCGGCCTCACTCTGCTGTGCTGAGGCCTCCATTTATAAAACAAAAATTTATACATAATGCATTAAAAATAATATAAAAATACTGCTGCATAAAATTTAAAAAAAAAAAATTAAATTAAGCTAAAATTAAACTAAAAATAAAAAATTATAATTAAGGTAAAATGAATTTTTACAATCGACATATTATGTGTTGTGTGTTTGTGAGTGGTGTGTGTTTTATATTGGTTTTGTGTGTTACGTGTACGTGTACGTACGTACATAAAAAAAGTTGTAAAATGGCTCTCCTTACGTATTTTCTAACTAAAATTATTGATAATGAAAAAATATAAAAACAAGTACATAATTTTGTCATCAAGTAAAAATAATTAATAAAAAATTACCAAAGTTTCACGATTTTTTTTTCAAATTGCGATCGGAAATTTTGGATTCATAATGGTTTGAATATAAAGCATGATATTTTCTCTTTCTAGCAACGTTTAGATCATATTTCTAACCAAGATAGTAAGGGAGACACAACGATTTCTATGGGACGTGTTGGAATTGTTCCGAAAACCAAACCAATAGACTTGACGAGTATAAACCTACGTATAATTTTTTCTCAAAATACATATAACTTTGAAACGTGCGTTAGGCATCTTAAAATCGAAATAATCGATTTCGAATTATCGACAGAAATGCGAGTGGTGCGTCCATTCCTTCGTTTCTTGACGATTTCGACCGCTAACCGCCGACCAATCACGTCCCAACATTTCTAAGCGTGCGTCTTTTGTTTTAACGACATTTTTATTCAATTTATTTGTGTTTTATTGGACCCAAGGGCCCGGTTCAACGGCCCGCGTGGCTCATTGGCTAAGTGATGAGATGGAATTACACCAATTCACTATCTTCAATAAATGATTAAATTTAAAATGTTTTCTTCTTCTTCTTCTTCTTCTTCAATGGCGCTACAGCCCATTTCGAGCCTTGGCCTCCTTCAAAATAAGCCTCCACCGCCCTCTGTCCTCGGCCGTCGTCTTCCAATCTGCAACATGGAGTAATCCTCTTGCATCCTTCCTGACATCATCCTCCCATCTCAGTCTAGGTCTGCCCGCCTTTCGTTTACCTCCCGGGTGTCCTGTCAGAACCTTCTTCGGTACTCGTGTGCTTGGCATTCGGTGCACATGTCCGGCCCATCTTAATCTTTGGAGCCTTAAATGGGTGGAGAGTCTGGGAGCTTGATAAATATCATAGAGCTCATTGTTGTGGCGGATTCTCCATGCCTCTCCCTCTCGCACCGCTCCTAAGATTCTTCGCAGTACCTTTCTTTCGAAGATGTCCAGCTGTTCTGCTGACTTTGCTGTCAGTGTTCCCGCCTCACATCCATAGGCCAAGACCGTTCTGATAATTGTTTTATATAAGGTTATTTTGGTTTTCCTATGGACGTTTCGTGATTTAAAATGTTTTAAATACTTCAATGATGAATATAATATGTAGTTCCAATGTAATATCTATGGAGAGATGCTTTTATAAATATTGATTGTCCATTTGATTAGTAAGACATCTCTGAAAAAATTAAATTTGATATGAGTATGCAGTTATATGTAAAAGTTTGCACTATATCTGGTACAATACTCAGATAACTCACAAACACCACCAACATATATTATAATGCAAAAAAAACTTATAATGAATTAAACAAAATGTTGAAGTTATGAATAAAAAATAAATAATTTATAAAAAATTTCAAAATGTCAAACTAATGTATCAGACCGTTATGCTTCCCGGTGTTATTTTATAGCATACTAGCTGACCCGGAAAAACGTTGTTTTGCCATATGAATTATTTCTAATGAATATTTTTATATGTATAAGAAGATAGGGACATCCTAATCACCAAGTGGTTTGAAATATACTTTAAGACCTATTCTCATACCTACCAAATATACATAAAAAAATCATACACATAAAAATCGGTCAAGCCGTTTCGGAGGGGTGCGACCACAAACACCGTGTCACGATATTTTTATGTACATATATATAGATTAAATATATAGAAGGACATGCCGGCCTCTGTGTTTCCTCTTTCCTTGGATGGATCTCTTCAAGACCCATGTTCACTCCTTCCTCTCCTCAAAAAGACCCTCCAGCCCGCTACACAGCCCCTCCAAAGATGAAAATTTAAGTGAAGTTAATGTAAAAATCAGAGTGTGCAATTCACGCAATGCAATGGGGAGGTTACGAAGCACCGCACAAACAGGAGACCGATTAGTCTATCTCATTATCTCGCAGGTTAAATAAATCCTATAGATGTTTTTTTACATGAGCTCCACACAGGAGACCCTGAGGAAAATAATTTCCCTCAGGGCCTACGTCACATTTGGGGATGCTGTGTGGAGGGTTTTTTTTTCAGGAAAGGAAGGACAGTAGAATTCTGGGTAGAAAAAGGGTTTAAGAGGTGTGTAGGAATCTTGGGTTCAGTGTGTCCTGGTCATCCGCCTCCAAGACCTAGACAAACCTCACCCCATGAACCCGGGCACCCCTACACGTAGCGAACCACTTGGTTGTTATGGCAGAGGTGTTGGTTATACAGTAAAGGTTCTCGGGGGGGCGGTACCCATTCCCGCCAGATGTATGTATTGTCGCTATTTTTGGAATTTCAAATTACAACGGTCCTAAAGAATGTTTCACTTTAAAAAAATAATTATCATTTCATAGTATAAAATGAAGTCGCTCAAAATGTATGTGCGCTTAGATCTTTAACTAGGCCACGGATTTTCATGCAGTTTTCACCAATAGATAGAGTGATTTAAAAGGAAGGTTTCTATGTATAATACATGCTTATGATAGTAGAGAAAAGCAGAGAAATTCAAAGATTTAATTCAGGCTGCGGACAGCGGGCTCATTACATAGTATAAAATGAAGTCGCTCAAAATGTTTGTTCGCTTAGATCTTTTAAACTACGCAACGGATTTTCATGCGGTTTTCACCAATAGATAGAGTGATTCAAGATGAAGGTTTATATGTATAATATTGGGTTTTCCAATAAGATGTGTTATTTTGAATAGCCCGCTATTTCGGTAGATGTCACTTTTGAAGTAGTCATTTTTTTACATTTGATAAGTAGAAACTACGCCATTAATAAAAATGGAACGATACACGCTTCAACAACGCATTGAAATTATTAAAATTCAATATAAAAATGGTGAAAATTTGGCAGAGACGGAACAGCCCAGCGTCGATTCAATACCTCAAAGATGGAATTCGTGAGGCTATCGAGGACATAGGGCAGCCACTTTGCGATTTGGTTATGGAAAATTTCATGAAAAGGATATGGTCCTGTAAGCGTGGTCGTGGTGGTCATTTTCCTGATGTTATTTTCCATTATTAACGGCATACCTTCCTCTTTATAATGAAATAAACATCCGATCATTTATATTAAAAAATGGCATTTTTATTTGAATAGGCATTCAAAATAACACCTCTTATTGGAAAACCCTGTACATACTTATTATAGTAGAGAAAAACCGAGAAATTCAAATATTCAATTCAGGTAACTCCATTAATGGAGGACTGAACGCCGTTGGCACCAACAAAAAACTGTCCAAAGACGCGAAACTAGCCGTCCATAATGGAGTACTGGTACCTACCCTGATGTATGGCAGTGAGGCATGGAACTGGCAGAGGAAGGATGAAAGTAGACTGAATGCTGTAGAAATGAGATCCCTGAGGCGTGTGTGGTAAAACCATGTATGATCGTGTGAGAAACGCGGAGATCCGCAAAGAATGCAAGGCTGATGTAAGCGTAATGAGTAAGATCAAGAAAGGAACGCTCCGATGGTTCGGGCATGTAGAGAGAATGAACGAGGAAAGGAGTGTAAGGAGAATATATGACGCAAATGTGAATGGTAGAAGAAGTCGGGGACGCCCGAGAAAGACATGGCACGACCAAGTGAATCAGATACTTGAGTCGGGCCATGTCAGGAGTCAGAATAATAGAAGAGCATGTATGAGACGGTGTATGAATGTGAACGAGGCAAGGAGTGTGTGCCAAGACCGAGTTGTTTGGCGGTCCGTCCTCTCTGCCTACTCCTGCGGGGAAACGGCGTGATGGTTAGTTAGTTTTTTTCAATTCAGGCAGCGGGCAACTGGCAAGCGGGTGGTGTGGATTTTATAAAGGTTGGGTAATGGCGTTATGTTTCCTTAGCCACAGCAACGTGTGGCCGGATCTGCTAGTTATATATAAAGATTATAACTGTCAGAAAAGATTAATTTTATTTCGATTATAAATCTAAAATTATAAAGATGTCAATAAATTAGTGTCTAAATGGTGTTTTAACGCACTTCGTTCTGGTTATTTATTATAACGTCTTTATATATCACAATGTAATGGCTATTGATGGATGTAAATCATGTTACTTTGTAAGACGTAATGAGCGACTTGCTTTCATTTTTATTTATTTTTTGAATAACTTAAGCCGCCGCTACCCGAATTTTCACCGATTTCTTACGTATCTCCCTTAAACATTTGAAGTTTTCAAGCTCTTAAAAAAATATATGTTATTTTTGAAGATAATATCTACGCCGAAACGCAAATTATATGAAATTCCCTCGATAGAAAAAAATCGCCAAGTATGCTCCGAAAATTATTATAAACAGGTTCATTTAACTTATTTTAGAAGTTATATGTATGAAAAAAATTCACAGTGTTTCTTTAAATGTTGTTTTAGATGTTCCCCACGAGATTTTTGCTTTATTTTAAACGAGTCGTGTTTAAGTAAACATTTTCACAATTTTCGTTTCAATTTTATCGTCCTAAATATTAGCGCGCTCTCTCCGACATTCGTAATTACATATTTCTCCGTCTTCTTCTTTTTGGGCGGGAATACGGCGCCTTGATGAGCGCTTTTATAATTACCGTGAACATTCACGGTTACGGTATTGTGATGGCATAAAAAAGGCAATAAACATACGTTCCTTATCGCTATATTGCTGCAGCTCTTTCTTACACATTAAATAATGGTGAGAGAAAAGATGAGACACACGAAATACGTGTGACTGTTTCCTCCAAATACGTTTTTTTTCTTGCGTTTCATTTTCTTTAAACGTGTAAGGGAGATATGTGATAATGACTGTAAGAGCCCGTTCACACTTCCGTCGTAATAACGGAGGTGGGTTCCGTCGTTATGACGGAAGCCCTAGGCCCCTGTTCACACTTCCGTTTTCAAGACGGATCCTACTCTACGAAAACAACGACCAAAACATTTTATCATTCTTCAGTAGACGGTCGTGCGCACTGCGCAATGCAATGCAAATATTGCAAATTTTACTATTATAAAAGTTCCTCTTAGTTTGGGCCGTAAAAGGCCGACAGCAAAAACTTTCCCTTGGGGCTGCCATAAATAGTTATAGGTGCTATTTGAAATGTACACATACCTACTTAAAAAAACAATTTAAATAATAAACTTTTTCTTCAAATCGGGAATGTATTGATGTAATACCAGCCATAAAATTACTTCAGGGGTCGGACCTTATTTGTTCAAACCGTGGGAGAATATTTTGTTTGCATACTTGAAAAGGAGAAAGTACGCGAAAATCATCCAGCAATTATTATAACTAAAATGACTAAAAAACATGAATGATATGACTAAATATTTTCTTGAGATTAAATAGAAAAAATCGCATTCTGGAACGAACATGTATATTATATAATAATATTATAAACGCCAAACGCGCGCCCCATAAAAACACAGTTTGCCTGCTCGCTTGCGTCTGGGAGCGGGCGGTGGTGAAGTGTGAAGCGGGGTGTGGCGGGTTCAAAACGGATCCGTCGTCCCGCCGTATAGTGTGAACAGCTCCATTGAAATGTATGAGCCAGCGCGTTCCTTTCCGGCTTCACGACGGACACTCTGCGTAGGCGAACTCTCCGGCAAAAAATGACGGATCCGTCTTCACGCCGGATCCGGCAAGTGTGAACAGCTCCATAGAGCCACTACAGCGGCTAGGGCCTCCGTCGTAATGACGGAACCCACCTCCGTTATTACGACGGAAGTGTGAACGGGCTCTAAGTGTCCTTTAGGAGGGTGCAGACATACGTTCACTGTTTGTCTCATTTTCGACTGTTATTATTTAGTGTGTAAGAAAGAGCTGCAGCATTATATGTTCACCAACAAAAGCAGAACCATCAGCGCAAAGACATTTGACTTTTTTTTAAATTTTGGAGATCACTCACACTTCAATTTTTTTCTTATAACTATATTCCATATTTTTAAACGACTTCGAAAAGGAGGAGGTTATCAATTCGACAATTTTTTTTTGTGTTTGTTACCTCAGAACTTTCGGGTGGGTGAACCGATATTGATAATTCTTTTTTTATTAGAAAGCTGGTGCTTCCCGTGTGGTCCCATTTTAATTTGGTACAGTTCTGACAATAGGATCAATGAGAAAACCATATATGTCTTAAATTTGCAATAAGTGTGTGCGCGACAAATGGACGAATAACTCAATATTACACCAACAGATAATGATTCTTTTTTGAAATAAAACTTCTTTACGCACGCTTGTCACTAAAAATCAAAAAATAAACAAAATTTTTAACAAAACAAAAAACTACTTCAAAAAATTCACTAAAATGTAAAAAAATAATTTCGTACGATTGTTATTTTTGGAGTCAGTGTCAGCCAAGGTAGGTTTGTCGCGCGTGCAACACAAGCACATCTCACCGATAACTACCTATGTATGTAGTTACCTTGGCTGACACCGACTCCAAAAATAAAAATCGTACGAAATTATTTTTTTACTTTTTAGTGCATTTTTTGAAGTCGATTATTGTTTTGTTAATATTTTTGTTTATTAAAATTATCGTCACGGCTAGTAGTATTGCAGTGGTCTACGAAGACGTCACGGTGTGGTGTGTTAGAGAGATGCAAGAAAATTAGACCTGCAAACATTGTGTATCTCATCTTTTGAAAGAGCTGCAGCTTGACTGTATTAAGGAACATATGTTTATTGCACGGACGTACAAAATATATGGACATGCCCTTACGTGTTAAAAAACGTGTTATTTCCCCCTCCCATTGGAACCATTTTTCGGAACCGGCTGGGCGTGTCCGGACCAATGTCGTGCTCTCGTCGTACATTTTACGCGCGGACGCTGTATGTCTATGAAACACATACTTAGACAATGAAGAAGACTTGGCGAATCACAAGTCTCTTTCCTCTCTTCGCCCCGCCATAGTTGGTTTTTACCCCTCATCTGTAAGTTCTCGTCTAGTTATTTGTATGTCTATGGTTTATTGTCTTTTTTTATCGTCACGGAGACCGTAATCGTGAAGCGTCACTGTAATTATAAAAGCGTCCGATGCCTTTTTCCTAAATCGAAAAAGCAACCATGTATGTATGTGGCTCTTTAGCCTGTACGACCTGATTTCTCAATGTTGCATAACTTTTAAGAACCGGTTGATCTATGAAATATAAGTTATGATAATGGTGAGATTGGAAGATACTTTTAGTATCACCCTGGAGAAAATCAGCATTGCGCTTGTGAGTGTCAAATGATTAGCTTTTTGTGACCAGACTGACAATTTTCAATACTGATATGTGTATATTTGACAACAGTTTTTTTTTAAAGTTTGAATACGAAATTTATCGTCTAAACTTCAGAAAATACAATAGAAGGCAGAGAGAATGGACAGCCTGCCAAGACAGACCCGATCTTGGCACACACTCCTTACTTCATTCGCATTCATACATCGTTTCATACATTCTCTTCTGTTATTCTGACTTTTTTTTTTTAAATATATAAACGGCTATACTGCCTTTTATAAATAAACATATAATGGAGTACAAAAGTAAGAAAAATAATATTATTACATAGTAGTAGTTTTAAACTTAAAAATTACATACAATAATTTTGTGTATCACAACAAAGTCCATATTGCGTATATAAAGTTACATTTTGGAAAAATAATTTTTGGGTGCATGTTTATATTGCGCTAATTTTAAGCCGATGTTAGCATGTTCATTTCCCAAAATGTGTAATCAACTGATTGGTGAGTAATAATGTGATAATGTATGTGTGTTATTATAGTAGAACGGTAGAGTGAGTCTATTGTTAGCGTGACCAGGGCAATGAAATCGTATTAGTTCTATTAAATCAGGGGTATCCAGGACCGAGTGAATTATTTTATATTTTATATTTTGACATGTCCCTACTCAAGTATCTGATTGACTTGATTGTGCGATGTTTTCCTCTGGTGTTTTTCACATTCGCTTCATATATTCCCCATACGCTCCGCTCTACGTTCCCAGACCACCTAGTTCTCCCTTTCTTAATATTACTCATTACGCTTACATCTGCCTTGCATAATTAGCGGATCTCCATATTTTCACTCGGGTATACATGGTTTTACCATACATTCGCCCCATAGTTTACATTTTTACAGCACTAAGTCTACTTTTATCATATCTCTGCTAATAGCATGCCTCACTACCATACAACAGGGTTTGTGGGTAGGAATCTGGGGGTTGGTGTGTCCAGGAGTGACAGATGTATAAATCTATCCCTCCAACTGCAATGTAAGGCGATGTTCCGAGAGAGTCCTGCTGGAGACGTCAAAAGGTCTACATCAACCAGTCTCTCCCTTTCCGGCCTGCAACGCTATTGGTGGGTAGACGCATCTGCCGTCAAGATCCGTAAAACAAACCTCATCCCATGAACCCGGACACCACTGCATGTCAACAAACGTAGCTAACCACCTATGGCAGAGGTATTGTTATGGGTAACTAATTATATTAGTAGTCTATGTTTCCAAAGCCAACGTTTCAAGCATTACATCTCAAACCTTACCCCATGAACTCGGGCATCCCTGCAAGTCATCAAACGTAGCAAACCACCTTAGGTGACAAGCTGGCAAAGGTATTATTATGGGTATTATGACTAATTACACCAGTAATCTATGTTTCCAAAGCCAACATCATCAAGGCTCAGTTCCCGGCCCCAAAAAGAAGAAGACGGAGAGATATGAAATTACGAATGCTAGAAGAGCGCGCTAACATTTTCAACGATAAAATCGATGCAAAAATCATGAAAATCTTTAATAAAACACGACTCGTTTAAAATAGAACAAAAATCTTGCGATAATTGTCTTAAACAGCATTTAAAGAAACGCTGGGAATTTTTTCATATATATAACTTGTAAAATAACTGAAACAAGCGTGTTTATAATAATTTTTGGAGCATACTTTGCGATTTTTTTCTATCGAAGGAATTTTATATAATTTGCGATTGGGTGCTACGAATGTCTAGATATTATCTTCAAGAATAACATATATTTTTTTAAGAGCTTAAAAACTTCAAATGTTTAAGGGAGGTTTGCAAGAAATCGGTAGAAATTCGAGTACCGGCCTCTTAAGTACTACATCTCAAACCTCACCCCATGAACCTGGGCACCCCTGCAAGTCAACAAACGTAGCAAACCACTTGGGGTGACCTATGACTTTATACACTAATTCCAAAGCCAAAGCCACATCTCAAAGGTTAAATCTGGCTTATTAAAGTCCATTGATATTGATACAAGGTCTGGGTCTACAGTCAGTCTGCGGACCAATCTCCGCCACATCATGTTCAGAACCGGTTCGAACTATAGTATGTGTGATACTCCCAATTGATTGTTATTGCTTATACCTGTGTTAAGTTATGTTGTGTGGTTGAGAATGAATCTGAGAGAGTTCATTGAGCCAAAGTGCTTACCGTTGATGTAAAATAATGATTGATTACATTGTATATTATAATATTAAATGCATGTTGATTGGTGTTACATCAGAGTATGTTTTAAATGCACTGTAGTGCAGACGACAAAAACAGTAATGTATGTCAATTTTTTACGGTGCAGTTTTAGTTTCAAAATTTTGTTTGAAGTGCTTTCCCACCACTTTTACAGGAAAGTCCCCAAGCTGTAATTCCATACCTTATAATAGATTCAGCTAATGATAAATAAATTATTCGGAGTGTCCATAATTGAACATAGTATTTTAATTTATATAATCTACTAACAATAGATCTCTGTAAGATTAAAAAAGGATACATTCTGTATTAATCGTAGTGAAGCCGACTTCTACAATTTTACCTAAAAAAGTGGATTACCACCACTTCATACAGAATTTTGATATTTGATGAAATTTTGAACAATAACTTGATGTTCAAAATAAGAGACAAAATACTACTTACGACATCTGATTTTTAAAAAAAACTCTCCGTAAAGCCCGGGCAGCTCCGGGGACATCAGAAAGTATCACACAAAATACAAATATATCGTATATGCTTGGCGAGCATTAATTCAAAATCACTATTATCAATTAATCTTTACTATGAATTGGTTTATATTATAAATACAAAAAAATATTTTTTGAATTAATTGAAGATTTACCTACGGTTTCCTTTGAGTAGAATTAAAATAAAGTGGTTACTTACTTTATAAAAAATAAAAGGGTAAATTACTAAAAATACATTTTTTCATTAGAAATGAATGAACGCATATAAGAAAGTACTTTTAAAAATTATAATTTAATTGCTAAAATTATCTGTGATAGTTTCCCTTGATTAAATTTTCTTCTTTAATATAAAATTATTCACAAAATAAATAAAAACCACTTATTCGCTTGAAATTGTAATCTCTAGACTTCGTTTGCTAAGCGATTTTTGTGCATATTACCTATATTCGTGGCTATATAAGGCACACTAAGAATGCATACATTATCGGCTTGTGACTTCCTCTTAATACTAATATATGTAATATTTAATATACATAATAATAATACCTGCGTTTCATTATAATGTATACTAAAATATACAAGTTACGAGAGTTTAAACAATGGACCGCTGCGGGCTTTCTCCCGTACTTTAATGTTTACAGACCACCCGTGGCCAATGGATAAACGGCTCATGTTGAACGGGCTTTAATATACAATGAACAATGCCATACATCTTTAAAAACTTTCTTTTCTTAAATTTCTTACATTCTTTTAGTTTATTTTTACTTTAATCCACACATAAAGACCCTTCAATAATTTCACCCAAGGCATATCATTTTTTTTTTTTTTTAACCCCAAATTGTTCGACCACGTTTTCTATGAGACCTATTTAACAACATGTTTAGGTCTCATAGAAAACTTGGTCTCTCCCTTGCTATCATAGTGAGAAATATGATCTAAACGGCATTGGAAAGAGAAAACACCATGCTATATATGTAAATCTAAAGAGAATACCACAAAATTATGAAAATGTACACCTTAATGAAACTAAAATTTTCGACCCAATTTGAAAAAAAAGTGAAACTTCGTGAATTTTTAAAGTCTTCTTTAGCACAGTTTTGATTTGAAAGAGACAAATGCTTACATCTTTTGGATTTAGCCTGCTAGATAATGAGATTGTATTATTGGTCTCCTCTTTATGCGATGCTTCGTAGATTCTACCGCTTGTGAATTGCACACGCGGTAGAATTTTTTGTAAAGTTGTCGAGTGGGATAATACGAAATATTTCTCTTTAAATCTTGTATTAAGTTTCATTATTACTAAAAGCCACTAAGTTGGGGAACCTAACCTAACAACCTAACCTAACTAAAAAACCTTGGGTTTTAACTATTTAATTTTAAAACAAATATTATAATCAATAATTATCAGCCTGAAACACTCATCTACATTGAAAAAATCTTCCGAGAAAAGATACTGGCCGCCAACGGGAATTGAACCCGTGTCCCTCTGATTGCCGGTCAGGAGCTCTGACCACTGAGCTATGGCGGCTTATCTAATACCCGCCAAATAATTCAATATATACTAGTGTTTCATTTCAGGCTGATAATTATTGATTATAATATTTGTTATCTACCCTTTTGTGCTATGCATAAAAATCTTGTTTAAACGTTAGTTTATCAATTATAAAAAATATATTTAATTTTATTTTTTTTATTTTTTTACATCAACTCCACACAGAAGGCCCTGAGGAAAGAAATTCCCTCAGGGCCTATGTCATCTCTGGGGATGCTGTGTGGAGGGACTTTTCTGTGGAAAGGAAGAATCGAACTCAAGAACGAATCGTATCTTCTCTGAATCTGACTCTTGACATAGCCTAACTCAAATATTCGATTCACTTGATCGTGACGTGTCTTTCTTTTGACGTTTTCCATTTAATATAAATCAACTTATGTGAAATTAATTTATTTATTAGGCTCTCAACAGATGTCATTAGTACAGGTGGTTATTTGTAGGTTTAATGTGTCTCAACAGAGGTCAGTAAAGTTGTACCTACTGTACGAGAGAGCTTTACTGTCGCTCGTTCGGATCTAATACTCGAACTAATACGAAGATAGGCGATGATATCCGATCGACAGGTGGGCACCTTCAGTGACCATTTCCCTTGCCGCAGATTAACACAGAGCAGTAATTAGAACGGACGTTAAGTCCAGTTACATAACACGACTCGTAAACTGAAGTATCATTGATTCTCCCAATCATTAGAGTTAAATTGTTCATCAGAGAAAACAACAGTTTCTACCTACATTTCTATTTCGGCTTCTTCAGAGGTTTCAATAGGTAATTTTTATTTTTATTTATTTTATTTATTAACAGAAACAAACAGTACATTATTTACATTGGTGAAAAAAGTTTACAGTTAATAAGTATATTTCAAGTTAGGTACCTATGATATGTTTAATTGAAATATCTTGTTTATATTAAATTTTTACCGGGTGATGTGCGTTGTGGGAAGGTGTGTGAGGGTGAGGGAGGGTCTGTGTGTGTGTGTGTGTGTATGTATGTGTGTAAGTATGCGCATTAAACTATATGATTGACATGATGCTCTTTTTAAATTTGGGCAGTGAATCGGAGAAAATGTCGATGTTATAATTTAGATTAATATTATTGAATACATGAAGAGCACGATTGATTGGCGAATTAGTTGCTGCATTAGTCTTGTAATTAAGCATGTGGAATAGTTCTGTATGGCGTGTACGTCTTAATGGTATGTTAAAATTAATTAGGGAAAGTAGTTCGGTACAATCGATGTTATTATTTAAAATTTTGTGTAAAAATGTCAAATCAGCAATTACTCGTCTTTGTTGTAAAGTTTGAAATGTGCGTTCATAATTATTGTTGAATTTGAATTTAAGATATTTTATAAATTTGTTTTGAATATGTTCGATGCTATCTATGTATAATTTGTACTGCGGGTTCCAAATTGGCGAGGCATATTCCAGTATACTTCTGACTAATGCAAAGATTTGATGATATTTTATTACTTTTATTCCAAGATCTGTTTACCGACCAGTTGTTTATAATTGTTCAATTAAAATATCATTTATATTCATCCAAGATTAAGAATTGGTCTCTTTAATCCGTGGCTCGTGGCAGTGAATTTAAGTGGAATGCCGCCTGTGGAGATGAATCGGTGAATCATCTAATTGAATCAATTCATTGTATATTTGTATCATTCTCTGCATACTTTTACTGAGAGTTTATTTTCAAAAGATTGGCACTTGTGATACCAGAGATGACCTAATACACAACGATAACAAATTTTAAGATTCAATCGATATTCTAAGCTGTAAAATCTTAGTTATAAAATGCCAAAAATAAACAATGATATCAAAAAATACCTAGCTACATTCTTAGATTTAAGAAAAGCTTTCGATACTTATATACTAATAAAAAAATTACTCTACCAGGTTTCAAAAAAGACATACTCACCAACTATCTTTAAACACAGAACCAAAAAAGCAAAATTTGGTTATATTTATACATAGTTCAGAAGCACAGATAATAAATGGAGTTCCCCAAGGAACTGTTCTTGGCCCTATTTTATTTTTAATGTATATAATTGAATTATGTAATTTTTTGTAATTTCCGAATGCTGTTGAAATGAGATCCCTGAGGCGTATGTGTGATAAAACAATGTATGATCGTGTGAGAAATGTGGATATCCGCAAAGAATGTAAGGCTGATGTATGCATAATGAGTAAGATTAAGAAAGGGACCCTCAGATGGTTTGGGCATGTAGAGCGAATGAACGAAGAAAGCAGTGTAAGAAGAATATACGACGCAAATGTGAATGGTAGAAGAAGTCGTGGACGTCCGAGGAAGACATGGCACGATCAAGTGAATCAGATACTTGAGTCGGACCATGTCAAAAGTCAGAATAATAGAAGAGAATGTATGAAACGATGTATGAATGTGAGTGAGGCAAAGAGTGTGTGCCAAGACCGAGTTGTTTGGCTGTCCGTCCTCTCTGCCTACCCCTGCGGGGAAACGGCGTGATGGTTAGTTAGTTAGTTTAGTAATTTTTTAATCCATGGAAAAATTGTTTCTTGATGTTTTACTTTAGTATTTTTTTTTATTTTAATTGTGTATCTTTATTTTATTACTATTTTTTGTTATATTACTCACACACAGGCAGTGCCTTTAGTGGGTTTTTGCAATTTAAAAAAAATCACAAGTATACAGATGGGTTCCATGACAGTTGATTAGCAGACAATTGGCCTCCCGGCATACTTATATATAAAATGCAGTCGGTTTAGGGAAAACACGGTATACCTAATTACACAAAAAATATCTAAGTGACCCTGAAGGGATGTGCAGAGAGGGTGTACCGCCGAATAACAAAAATATAAAACAGATTTTCAATCAAATGCATCAAGGAAAAATATACTTGTCTATATACTATATATACCAGCATATAAGTACAAAAAATCGACACTGTATCGTCGGCCTAGTGGTCGATTAAGTCATGTTTTTTCATGAAATGACTTAAGTATGAGGTCTTATGTAAAAAAAATCGTCCTCTTTCGACTGGCACACTCCATTAAATCGTATATTTAATCGTTTTCGATTTAGAAGTGTTTTTAAATTTACCATAAGTCATAAATCCGATATTATTGTCAAGCAAAACACATTAAGTCAAACATTATACTCTAAATGTCAATAATACATCAATTTAGACCGTTAAAACGCAATCAAAATCCACTAAGTCAGCTTTAAAATATTTAAAACACAAGCAAAATTCTTAAAGTCATTTCGCGGCATTAATTTCAACAATTTAACAGTAATCTTCACTAAGTCATTATTGACTGGTATAACCCACTAAGTCCGGCCCATTTTTTTGTAAATCTTTGATTAAAGGTTGCTGTTATTGCTTTCAACTAATATTGTGTATTGATAAGGTACTTAAGAGTGCATTCTAAATTATAAAATATTTAAAAATATATAAATTGGAGATATTCATCCACTATAGCCTTTCCAAAATTGCTAAATATTGAAATGCGATTATCTCAGGATTGTTTTTAGTGACTTAGTGGACTTTGCCAGTAGGCCGACGGTATATAAATTCGTTTAATATTCCTACCAACTTATTATGAATGTTATTTTTGAAGTCGATTTTACTTTTGAAATTGGTAAATAGTGCATAAAAAATTATAATTTTATAGTATCTAAAAAATGTCGGCGGGTCAACTTTCGGTTCACCACACAGATACTACAACATCATTAAAGATACATTTTCAATCGGTTTCTATATTTTAATTTCTATATATTTAAAAAAATATATTTTTACAATACATGTACTTTTAATGAACACAACATACAGAAGTTTAATATATTACAAAGAATAAATAACAGCAACAGTTTTATTAAAATTAAAAAAAATCTTATTTTTGGGGGGGTCATCTTACCTACCCTATATCAATGCTGTCAGTATGTCTAAGGTTTCTGAGACCAATAAATCAATTAGGTGGCTCTCCAATATTGTTATAACCGAGACCACTGAACCAGTTACCCCAAATTACTCGTACATTGCTCGGGTGTTGGGTCGATACACGTTTAATTAGAAGAGATGCTTTCAGTATCGCCTTGGTGAAAGATTAGATCTTTAGAATTGAAACGGCGAGGAAATATAAATACTGCACACAAATAATTTGCTTTTTATTTTTAACTTTATTAGTAAAATCTCAAATTATAATATTTAATTAAATGAAGACAATATTATACGCCGGTAACTCCATAAATGGAGGACTGAATGCCGTTGGCGCTAATAAAAAAACTGTCAAAAGAAGCGAAGCTAGCAGTCCACAATGGAGTCCTGGTACCTACCCTGATGTATGTCAGTGAGGCATGGAACTGGCAGAGGAAGGATGAAAGTAAACTGAATGCTGTTGAAATAAGGTCCCTGAGGCGTATGTGTGGTAAAACAATGTGGATATCCGCAAAGAATATAAGGCTGATGTAAGCATAATGAGTAAGATTAAGAAAGGACCCTCAGATGGTTTGGGCATGTAGAGCGAATGAACGAAGAAAGTAGTGTAAGAAGAATATACGACGCAAATATGAATGGTAGAAGAAGTCGGGGACGTCCGAGGAAGACATGGCACGATCAAGTGAATCAGATACTTGAGTCGGGCCATGTCAAGAGTCAGAATAATAGAAGAGAATGTATGAGACGATGTATGAATGTGAGTGAGGCAAAGAGTGTGTGCCAAGACCGAGTTTTTTGGCGGTCCGTCCTCTCTTCCTACCCCTGCGGGGAAACGGCGTGATGGTTAGTTAGTTAGTTAGTCAATATTAGCGAAACTCAATCGAAAACCTGGAGACAGAAAAATCAGAAAAAGATATTGGTTCCACTGGGACTCGAACCCAGGGCCCTTTGTTGACATGACAAGTGCTCTACCAACTGAGCTATGGAACCCATTTCTAATTCGGTCTCTTTTTTAATTAAATATTATAATTTGAGATTTTACTCATAAAGTTAAAAATAATAATACTAATATATATTATATAATAATACTAATATATAACATATTATATCGGGATGTTCTGTATTAGCGCCGTCCGAGTATACATTTAGGCACAATCAAGTTTTAAAAATAATTCACCAAAGTTTGGTAATTAAACATAACTTGATTGACTGCCGTAATGTACCATATTATGAATATGAACCAAATTCATTTTTAGAAAATGAATTTTATAAAATTTATTATGATAAAACTATTCTGACAGACAGAACAATTAGTCATAATAGACCCGATATAGTTTTACATGACAAAATTAAGGAAATAACTTATATCATTGATGTCGCTATTCCAAATTCTTGTAATATTCAGAAAACTGTTTCTGAAAAAATAAGAAAATATACAGATTTAGGAAATGAAATTAAAAGAATTTGGCATTCTCAGACTATAAAAATATTACCATTTGTTATTTCGGCTACTGGCATTATACCTAGCTCTCTCATTCAAAATTTAGGCGTATTAGATTTGTCAAAAAATTTGTACATAAAAATGCAAAAGTCGGTCATTTTAAATACATGTAGGATTACGAAAGATTTTTTAAATATTTATATTGAGGGATCAGTAGGATTTATCGGACCAGTTAGGATTTCATCAGAGCCGAACCCTCTGATATGAAAATATCTGGAGTCGGTGAAATATTTTCCCATTATGTTTCTGGTGGATTGACGTATTGTTCTTGTATTGTTTTATTCTTATATAGTGCACTTACATTGCGTTAATTTACTAGATATTCATTTGTGGAAAAGTGTGTGGAAGGGTTTAGTCTTTCATTTGGGAAAGATTCAACCCGGACATAAAATCTGGAGCACCGTAAATGACTTACAGAAAAAAGTCAATAGATGTCGCATAAATAAAATGGATAAATATTTATTCAGACACTATCTAGATAGCATTTAGTTCGGCTTGAATCTTGCAGTCATATATAAAGATAGCAGCCAATAATATGTGCGTTAGAAAAATGAATATAATGTTGGTAGTTCTTAGTCGAAGTATGATACAGTTAAAAGTGACCAAATTGGAAATGGGTACAAACAATTTTAGATACTTCTTCTTCTTATCGTGTCTTTTCCTTTTAACGGACGTTGGCAATCATGTTGGCTATGTGAACAGTTCTACAGTAGAATGGCCAATCCACTGTCTCAGGTTTTTCAGCCATGATGTTCTCCTTCTTCCAGGACCCCGTCTTCCGACAATCTTTCCCTGCATTATGAGATGCAAGATCTCTTACTTCTCTGGATGTCTCATCACACGTCCAAGATATTGAAGTTTTCGGATTTTTATTGTTTTACGAAGCACCTATCGAAGGCTAAATCCTATAGATGTATTTGTTTGTCTCTTTTTTTCGTTTCAACGAGTTTCAAATCACAACGGTGCTAAAGATGTTTTCACTTCAAAAATATGGTTTTTAACCTAGCAAATTTCATGACACAAGATCTCACAATGTTTACTGATGCAAACCGGCGTCTTTCTGATATAAATAATATGGTAGATAGGTGTGAAATCTTTTAAAATTTTCTCCAGACAAAATTAACCATGCCTGTAAAAATGAACAAGGCGTCCCTTGGAAGAAGTTTCATCTCCGAAAATATTGCTCTATAAATAACATAGGTATTAGGTTCTGTGGAGATGTTGCTGAGTACGTCTGGAGATGTTCAGAAGAACAGTAGTGTGAGTATGTATCGAGGTGTGTAGAAGTAGTACAGTGATGTGAGCTTGTCGGCAAAGCGCTTATTAGACCAATAAAGATGATTATTGAATGGCGGCCGCGACTCGACTTAGTCGGGTTAAGTTGGTAGCATTACATGCTTCTCGCTGTTTTTTGGGAAGGGTTTTTAATGTAATTGACAACCCTGGAAAAACCCTAATCAAGTATTTTTAAATGTAAATATATATGTTACTTGTAAATCTTTAACTTTAAATCACAGTTGTAAATATGTATGTCACTAAGGCGCGGTATACCCGATAAAAAGAGGAAGATGGAGAGATATGTAAATAAATGTTAGAGAGAGCGCTGCGCTAATATTAAAAACGATAACATGCGAAAATTGTGAATTTTTTTTAATAAAACACGATTCGTTTAAAATAGAGCAAAAACCTCGTGGAGATTGTCTAAAATACCATTTAAAGAAACACTGTCCTTTTTTTTATACATATAACTTGTAAAATAACTGAAAAAACTTGTTAGTAATAATTTTCGGAGCATACTTCACGATTTTTTTCTATGAAGGGAATTTCATATAATTTACGTTTCGGCGTGGGGAATGTATAAATATTATCTTCAAGAATAAAATATATATTTTTTTAAGAGCTTTAAAACTTAAACGGTCTTACTAAAAAAAACCACAGCACGACCGATTACCTGTGTTTTTGTAGCATCATGGATACAACACATTTACACTAAAACACGAAATATTACTAAAAAAGAATTTCACTCTAAAACACGTTTTAAATTTGGCAACACTGCAATTTTTCAAATTTTTCATACAAAATTGGTTTTCATTCATAGCCGCTAGATGGTGATGACGTCGCGCCTGCACAACTTGCCCGCGCAAAAAACAGCAGTCGGTTTTCATGCATAACGGGAATATTTTTACTAAATGTTAAGATTTTACTGAATGATTTCTATTATAGTGACCAATTCACTCTTCTATTCATGTAATTAATACATTTGCCGTGTTATTTGTGTGGTATTACATCAGTTTTATCAAGTTCTTGCACAATAAACAGTATTTAAAAGTTGAACTGTCAAAATATTGTTTTGGGTTACATAAAAGTTCAAATTTACGTTTTTAAATCTTTATTTTATGAGAATTTCTTAAAAGTGGTGTTTTTTTTTAAATATTAATATCAAATTCACGTGTTGGTAAACTTATCAAAGAAATTAACATCTTTAGTGGTACAAGAAATGTGTTAAAATGTCAGAGATATTTTTAAGGTTATTTTTTTGGCATTAAAAAAAACTTTGAAATTTTTTATAATTTTTTTATTGTATGCACGAGGAAAAAGTGAGGTGACAGTTTCATTTCAAATTCATTATATAAAAGGTCTGTATTTTTTAAATTTTAATTTTTTTAATATTTCTGTACACTTTCATCAAAAATGTTTTGGTAAGAAATTATTTTACATTTTTTTCCGTGTTTAAATCTTAAAATATGGCAGTTTTTTAAAACTAAAGTGTATTTCGAATACACAAATCTAAACGGTAATTTTATCTAGTTTTTAAAAATGGTATTTGTTTATACGGCACCTTCAAAAATAAGAAATATATAGAACATTCAAAATACTTAGGACAATTCCAAATTTCGTTCAGACATCATCCCTAAAACAGAGATAAACTACCCCCCCAGGCTGTGTAAACGGCGTGTATTTTTTTCCAAGAACAATTTTTTAATTAGTAATGTTTTCACATCCGCGGCCGTTTGTCGATTGAATAAATTTTTCACAGGGTTTTTTAGTAAGGCGGAAAGTGTTTAAGGAAAATAAGTAATAAATCGGGGGAAATGGGGTATGCTGCAGATTAAAACGTACAAATATTATTTATATTATACAAATTACAAATATTATACAAAATTGTCCGAAATTTAACTATTGTTTTTTTCTTTGTTTCAGGTAAACTAAGAATGACATTCGATCGTTGGGCTTATAAATGTCGCTATATCCTCTCGACTCACACCAGGTCATGTTTATATAAATTTTATATAAATGTCTTAGCTATGTAGAGCGAATGAACTAAGAAAGCAATGTAATGAGTGCACTTGATCATCGAAACAAGAGGAAGGTCATTGTCTACGTCAGAATTGTAAAAACTACTTCTATTCTCTTTTCTTACCTTTTAAACCGGAATTTTGACTCTTTTTGATGAAAATTTGCACACTTTAGAGGAAAATTACTCTCAAAAACAAATTTTTAAAAACTCTTTAAAGTCGGGTTACACCAAGGACTTCACCTGATAATATTATCTACGAGTATTATAGATTGATATCTGGGGCTGTAGATACATTAGTGACAGAAAGAAAGATGAAGTTGGGGGAAGTACCTGACTATTCAGACCTAGTCACAAAACACGGTTAATGCCATTTTGAACAACATTTAGATTCTTTAAAAAGTTGTCTCATTTCACACTGATCTGACTGTTGTAACTCACGTGTGTGTGTATGCAAGTGTAGGTATATGCATATGCACTTATGTGTGTACAAGTGGAACGCGTGTCATTCATCTCCGCAGAAATACCGGTACAGGGTATATATAGCTATCTCTGTCTTTATTTTATCTCCTGTTTCTTCCTCAACTGGCTACCTACTGGTCTCCCTATTAACTGACTTAAGCCCATATTAACATGACAAAAATATTTTCAAATTATTTTGAAAGTTAATTTATTGTAGTAATTTAGGGATATCTACATCGTATGGTATGGAGCCGGAAAACATTTATTGGATGACCAACACCTCTGCCATAAGTGACCCTAAGTGATTCGCTACGATTGGTGACTTAGCAGGGATTCCCGTGTTCCTTATTTTTTATTATTAATTGAGTTAGTTTATACTACATGAATATAAACTAATAAGCGCAATGTAACATTTCATTTGATAAATTTAAATATTTTTACAGTAAGCATAACATTTCTTTTTAAATACGTTCATTATTTCTTCATTCTTCATACTTTAAGGCATTTCATCATACATCTTTAGTCCTTTATACATTAGGCAGTTCTGTGATTTTGATTTCTTCATTTGTGGCAATCGAACTCTGATTATATTTCTTGTTTCATAATTATGTACGTCTCTATTAAAAACAATTTCATCCTTAAAGTATTTTGGCATTTGGTTTTTCATAATTTTATGCACAAAAATTAACACATTAAATAGTAGTCTTTTTTAATTGGAATCCAATTTAGCTCCTCTCTCATTTGATTAATCCTTGCGTATTTGCCTTTCCCCAGTATACATCTCATAGCTCTGTTCTGTATAACTTCTAGTTTGTTTAAATTTCCTTCATTGGCTAAAGATAACATCGTAGAGCAGTAACTTATCCAAATGTGGAGCAACAATAGTTTTATAAATGAGCTCCGTAGAGTTTCTATTTAATTTATGTCTTAGTCTTCTAAGAAAATTTTCCTTTTTTTGATACCTTTTTTAGCATATATTCAAAGTTTGTTCTAGTTTACGTCATCCACATTATATAATCAAACCGTATCCGAAAAGGGGTGTGAAAGTAGGAGATCTTTAATTTTTGATCCACGAAATGATATTTAGGTACTATAAAAATTATATTTTTTTCTGAATTTTATACCATTTTCTAACCTTTTATCGACTTCAAAAATGTATTTAATAATAAGTCACCCTAAGTGGTTCGTTACGTTCCATGATTTAGCAGGAGTGCCCGGGTTCATGGGATGAGGTTTGTCCAGATTGTGACAGCAAATGCATCTGCCTAACAGTGCGTGGCAGGCCATATCGGGAGAGAATGGTTGAGAAAGACTTTTTGACATCTCCAACAGGACTCTCTCGGAACATCGCCTTACACCGCAGTAGGAGGGATTGGTTCATATATCCGTCAAATCTGTGCACACTGTCCCTCAGATTCCTACCCACCCCTCAAAACTTTTTCCTTCCCAGTACTTCCTCTCCTTCCTTTCCTAAAAAGACCCTCCACACCTCAACGATGGCATAGGTCCTGTGTGGAGCTAATGTAAAAAACGTTTGTATGGATATCAAACGAATTTATTTACAGTGTAGTTTTTTTGGACGCTGGTATACACAGTATATTTGAATTAAAATATGTTTTATAATTTTATTATTCGGCGGTACATCCTCTTTGCACCTCCCTTGGGGTCCCTTAGTTATATTTTGTGTAAGAAGGTATACCGTACTTTCCCTAAACCGACTGCATAATGTATAGAAGTATGTTTGGGGGCCAAGGAGGATCAACTGTCATAATAATAATTGGATAATTTATATAGCGCCTTTTTTGTGAAAAATCACCTCAAGGGCGCTGTACAATTTATTGAGAATTCTTAGGTTCTATCTAATTCTACTATTTACAAATGGATACAGGAACATACTTACCTGGCAGGTCACTTCCGATAAACACACTTTAATTAAAAAGTTTATGGTTGAAGAAGATACGAATTTGCACGCGGAGGACATTACAGTTAACACACTGGACATTGTATGATTTTACATTTTACGTTATTTGCTACCCTCATCACTGTTAGTACTACATTTAATTTATGAAAAGATTAGTGGCAAAAATAGAGTTGATATTTATTTTAAAAGACTGGATAATTTAGGACTCTTTAGGGCTGGAGAATGTTCATGAAATGACCTTTACAAACGCTTACAAATATATATTTTTTAACAGATTAGTTATTTAAAGTGTCGCGGGCATTGATTGTGAAGGTGAAAGATTTTGAGTTTATGGATAGGACTGTCTGAAAAGGTGAGTTTTGAGTCTGTGATCATTCGTAAGTCATGTTGCAGTCCATTCCAGGCTTTAGGTCCGTAATCATTCATGTGTATAATGATAAATAAACGCAGTCTGTTCAGTTCGTTATACACCTTAAAATAATAAAAGAATTAAATAAATAATTTTTAATCCACTATTAAAGTGTGGCCAATAATAATTTGTTCCATGTAACATGGGCTTTCCACAGAGTTTACACTAACTTACACTGAGACGCAAAAATCATTAAGCCGCGTACGGACTAAATAATATCTCATCTCTGAGTCACTTTCACCGGCTTGTTTCTTCTCTTCTTTATTATTATTTGCTTTGTTTTGTTATGTTTTGTCGGGACTGGGCAGAGAAAATCACTAGGATATAACAAACATGTGCGAACAAACTTAAGTTTGTTTTTGCATTCCTGAAGATTCAAACATTTTGTAGCCATTACGTGAAATAAATAAATTTGCCTCGATTGCTCGAGATTTCCCAGAAAGTCATTTTTTTTAATTTTCGCCAACATAAAAAAAATCATACCTTCGAATTTTAACATGGAAACATAAAAACTTATTATATTGCTATATAGCCAATGAATTAACCTGTATTTTACCGTTTATCTCATTGATAGGATTCTTATTTGTAGGATTTATGTAAATAATATTAAAAAATCGTAAAGAAACTGCCATGAGGGGTACTTATTCGATTCAACATAGAATATTTTCTATTTCTGTATTTTGTCTGTGGTAAACTTGATAATGAAAGGTGCATATCCATGGAAAAGGGACTGAATTTTATCCGTAAACAGCCGATCAAAATGTTCGGCGGGAAAAAAATATGTTTTAAATTTATTTTTATCATCATTCTAAAATAGTCTAGGAAGTTCGGATTTGCGACATCTATGGTCTTAATAGATAAAGCATTTCAATAGCTTCATTTTAAATAAATGGCTAGCCAAGAAAAGGTTTTAAACAATTGCATTAAATGTTTTACGAATGATAGGAAAATTTGATCCATTTTTGGACCACTATCAATCGCAGAAAAATAAAAGTGGTCCATTTTTCGACCAAAATGGCTTCAGTGGTTATCCATCGGACAATTATTATCTAAAGAGAGAGGGTGAGTCTTTTTACCAAACTGTTGCTGTCACTTTTCCGAAAACCGAGCCATTCTCTCCCGATCCGGCCTGCCATGCAGCAGGGCAGATACATCCGTCGCCAAGACTCGGGACAAATTTCAACCCATGAACCCCGGTGCACTTGCTAAAGAAATAAACGTAGAGAACTATTTCGGGTGACCTATGGCAGAGGCGATGGTTATCCAATAAATGGTTCCCGGAGCGGCGGTACCCATACCCGCCTCACAAATTGCATGTTAATTTTGTAACATGCGTTGCTCTACCATTTAATAAAAATATTTTTTTTCCCTTCGTGTCCTTTCCTATTCTTCCTGTTCCCCTTCCCCTCTCGCGTTTCCACTCCGCCTCCTCCACCTTCCCTCTCCCCACTCCCCCGTCCCGCGAACCCCCTTTCCGAGTTCCCCTCCCCCCTCCCAGGTTCTCCTCCCCCCTCCCAGATTCCCCTTCCCCCTCCCGGGTTCCCTTCCCCCCCTCTCGCGAATCCCTTACCCGAGTTCCCCTCCCCCTCCCACCTCCCGCATTCCATACATTCAGTCCCGGTACATTCATTTTTCAAACAGCTCGCGTGCTACTATTGGATTTTTTTAATACAAATTTCATAATGCCAGACCTCACCAGTAGTTTTGTACAAACCTTGTCCTGACAATAACGAACAAAAAAAAAGAATTATCCAATTTGGTGCTGTCGTTCGGAAGTTATGCGCTTACATACATATCGGCGATTCATTTTCATTTATATATATAGAAGATTGCTATACATATTGATTTGGAATTTATTGCAAAGCCGAAATATTTTGACCTTCCGACGAAATATTTTCGAAGCCTGAGTGGTTTTAACAAAAATTTGCTGAGGTTTTTAGTTATATTCTTGTTATGGGACCTTTAAGGTGATATTTCATAACCATTATATCAATATTTCTGTTGTTAGTACGTTTGCGCCATTTCGTGTATGTTTAATATTGAAGTGGTAGTAATAGATTCAAAGTGTTATTGAGCATTGAGAAACGTTAGGGAACACATCAATGACAATTAGCACTTGTCTTCATAGGATATTGACAAGATACTGCACCTACCAAGTCAACTAATATGCCAATAGGTCAAGTAAAACTCTTTACTTTATGTAATGAAGGTGTTTTCTAAATTCATGTAAATAGATATCTTATAACTACTGTAAATTATGGCTAGTATTTCATTTACTGTTAGATCAAATGACAGAAAAAGATGTTCTGCAGTTATGATCTCAACCTTGGATTATGAATGCGAATGGTCAGATGCTACGTGTTTTCGATATTATTTTATGGAATGGAAGCATGGAACATGAAAGCAAGAGATGTAGATCTACAGAAGAATATTTAAAATAAGCTGGATGGACAGGGTTACGAATGAAGTTGTTGTGGTTTGGATGAATAAAGAAAAAGAAGTTATTACAACTATAAAAATCCGAAAACTTCAGTATCTAGGACATGTGATGAGACATCCGGAGAAGTATGAGATCTTGCATCTCATAATGCAAGGAAAGATTGCCGGAAGACGGGGACCTGGAAGAAGGAGAACCTCATGGCTGAAAAAGCTGAGACAGTGGTTTGGCCAGTTACTGTAGAGCTGTTCCGGACCGCAGTAAACAAAGTCCGCATAGCCAACATGATAGCCAACGTCCGTTGAACGGACAGGGCACAAGAAGAAGAAGAAGAAAGTTTCATCGCAATCGTATGAATGGTGTAGAAACGCATAAGGGACTGACAAAGAAACATAATGAAGAAAATTCTTTTCCTCATTCATTTTGTATGGAACGAATTCTCATCTTTTGAAAGAGCTGCAGCAATTTTTTTTTTGTTTTACATTAACTCCACACAGGAGGCCCTGAGGAAATTTCCCTCAGGGCCTATGTCATCTGAGATGCTGTGTGTAGGCTCTTTTTGAGGAGAGGAAGGAATGAACATTGGTCTTGAAGAGACCCATGTTGTAGGAAGGCGGAAACACAGAGGTCGGCAAATCGTTCCACAGCCAGCTGTTGAACACAAGAACGAGTCGAAGAAGCGACCTGTTCTCATGTGACAAATGTCAACCGTGTACATATGTTGGGCACGCGTTTGGCGTGTTTCCCGACTATGCACCGGTGCCTTAGGGATCGATGACGCTAGTTCCTGGGAGCATCTTCCATTGTAATACCGGTAGAACAAGGATAGCATTCCCACCCGGCGCGACATCTGTCCTCTAAAGATTGCGATGCGTCTATTAAGATGGAAGAATCTAGCAAACGGATCGCCCGCTTTTGCACAGAGTCAAGGGTATTTTCAGGTATTTTGGAGCTCCAGACCAGAGGTGGCGGCCAAATTCAACCGTGGGAGTGGGGCGCCCTTGTGATTTGTACAGGGTTAGCAGTTGTGTACTATTAATTTTGCTATTGTGTACTAAAAATAATACAGACATCCTTTAAAGACAATAAATTATTGTTCAAAAATGGTAAAATGTAAAATAAGGTTAGGTTAGGTTAAGTTAGGTTTTAGTAGATATTTTGTTGGAGGATGTTTTGTCCGTAGGATATTTTGTCCTTGGGATATTATGTCGAGGGATATTTTGTCGGAGTATATTGTGTCGGGGATATTTTGTCGGAGTATATTGTGCCGGGGATATTTTGTCGGAGTATATTGTGCCGGGGATATTTTGTCGCTGGATTGAAACGCTCGGTACCATCTATTGATATTTAGAAACATCAAACACTATGTAAAAATTAAAATAAAATATGAATAGATTGATTTTACAGATATGCGACCTCTGATTGGATTCAAAGAAGGTCGTCGTGTTAGTTTTTATATAACAATATTAACAATGGACAAACATAATGAAGTTTTTTTAATGTATTTAGGTAATTCTGTCAGTTCCTAAACTCTTGGCTAAAATGCAATGAATTCACGTTCTGTTTAGCAGCAAGATATCAATGTGCAATCTAAAAGTACAAATTAGCATACAAATTGCGCCGAAACTTCCAAATGAGGCAATTTCTGACGTAATAGAGCAATCCACTCTGTCGAGGAGTGATGCCATGGAAAACGCTTAAAAGAACGCAAATAAATTATATTATTGTAATATTTAAAAAATGAATATTTTAAATGATTTATTTTTTTATAATATTTGACTTTTAATTCGCATTAATTCAATTTGTATTATTGTAGGTACCTACCTATAAAGGAGATTTGCAAAGCGCCGTTTTTATATGTTATTTTTGAAGATAATATCTATACATTCCCCATGCCGAAAAGCAAATTATGTGAAATTCGCTCGATGGAAAAAAATCGCAAAGTATGCTCCGAAAATAAATATTTTCACGTCTGTTTCAGTTATTTCACAAGTTATATGTATGAAAAAATTCAGAGTGTTTCTATAAATGCTGTTTTAGACAGCCCCAAGAGATTTTTGCTCTATTTTAAACGAGTCATGTTTTATTAAATATTTTCACAATTTTACCGTTTTAAATATTAGCGCACTCTCTCCATCTTCTTCTTTTTGAGCGTGGATACGGCGCCTTAACATATAATATATTTATTTAATACTCTATATTACAACTAACTATAGATTAGACAAACTATTATAACAACTTATGACTAACAGATTGCATCTACCGGTTCGTTGATCACTAATACAAAACTACATATATGTAAAAATGAACATACATGGTTTTATTTGTATTTTGTACAGGAAGAAAATATACAGGACTATACTTACGAGGGAGGTCACTTGAGATTAACACTGTTTTTTTGTTTATTAGAGAAATTTAGATACAGTTTGCACACAGAGGACGTAATTGGGAAAACATGTTATTTAAAATGTCATAATTCTGGTATGTATTTTAATAATAGTATATAATATATATATGCTCTTTAATGGATGTTTTTTGGAAGCCAAAAGCAAAATTTTATGATGTGTGGTTCAATTACACTCTAGAAGCGTTTTTTCACGAAAATAGCGATATAGAACTTATATATTAATACTACAAGGATTTGATCAGGATATTTATCTGCATTGTTAGTAGATTATAAAAACTTTAATTCTATGTTCCAATATGCACCCTTCGAATAATTAATTTATCATTAGCTGAATCTATTATAAGGTACAGAATTACAGCTTGGGGACTTTCCTGAAAACAAATGAAAATCATGTTCAATCAGTTCGTCGCCTCGTAACTCGGTAAGAGAGATTGAAATGTAAGGCTTAGAATAATGTCTCATATTATATGATTTATAATTAAGTAGGTAGGTATTTATGTGCCTACTTATAAATCTTATGATTTCGTAAGAAAATTATGGTTATGATTTATTAAATAAAAGAAAATTAGAAACATTCTTTTTGGGATGCAAGGTGCACTGTTCCCAAAACTACTAGTTTACGCTTTATGTGTCATCCATCCTGCTTAACATTACCGTTCTATTCTAGATTTTAAATACAATGGCTTGTAAATTATTCTGAATTTTTTGGGAAAATTTTCACCAAATTAACACCATTCTATAATAAAATTTGCACCTTGCATTTTTGTACCGCGCATATTGTTTTAGAATTAATTCATTAACATCACAATAATTAAAACAAATTTATATTACGACTAATTATATTAACTTTATGACTTAAAGTTTTAATTGACGTGGTTTCTATTTTCTATTACCCACATATCAAAAACAGAGGCTGTTATAACTGTTGTATTTTACGAGTTTTTAAGGTGACTCTAATTACCGTATCGCCTTTTCTCGGGCAGAGTTAGGCCGAGTTTAACAACCGATTTGGTTGATAATATGTGTAGGAAAAAACAAGGTATGCAAGGAAAAGGATAACCAATCACTTACCACTGTATCTCTGCGAAGGAGCACGCGACACAACCACAATATGATTAGATGGTTCCACAGCGATATCTCGTGGTAATTATCGTCACAATAAAATGAATGAGTACAAATAGATATCATATAAAAATCCTTCTTTTTAATTAAAATTAAAAGCGAGATTATGTATTCAAATATAATAATAATAATAATATTTGGATAATTTATAGAGCGCCGTTTTTGTGAAAATCACCTCAAGGGCGCTGTACAATTTATTCAGAATTCTTAGGTTCTATCTAATTTTACTATTTACAAATGGATACAGAGACATACTTACCTGCAGGTCACTTCCGATAAACACTTTAATTAGAAAGTTTATGCTTGGAGAAGATACGGCTTTGCACGCGGAGGGTATTATATTTAAAACACTGGACATTGAATTGCTACCCCCATCACTATAAGTATTACATTTTAAAAGATTAGTGGCAAAAGTGGAGTTGAAAATATCAAAATATCTATTTTAAAAGACTGGAGAATTTAGGAGGACTTTTTTTAGGGCTGGAGAATGTTAATTTTATTTGTTTTATTTATTTATTTGTTTATCTTAAAATTGCTACACATTATAATATTACTGGTCTTCCATTAAAAGCATTAGCTTGTGGATGGAAGAATTAAATATCACCAACAACTTTATTCAAAATCTTCTTCAATTTTCAAAACAAATGCACTCGAATTTGCACTATTTTTCCTATTTTTTTTTTACGTTAACTCAGGAGGAGGGCCTGGAGAAACAATTTTTCCTCGGGACCTGTGTCATCTTTGGGGATGCTGTGCGGGGAGTTTTTAGGGAAAAGAAAGAGAGGATGTTATGGGAAAGAAAAAGGTATGAAGGCTGGAATCTGGGGGTCAATGTGTCCAGGACGTATGAATCCATCCCTCCCGCTGCGGTGCAAGCCGATGGATGGAGAGAGTCCGTCTGGAGAGATCTAGGTTAGGTCTCCCTCAACCATTCCCTCCCGATCGGGCTCGCCACGCAGTAGGTTGACAACCCTCACACCATGATACCGAGCACCCATGCTTAATCACCAAACGTAGCAAACTACTTGGGGTGACTTATGGCACCCCTGACAAATTTCAAATAATTTTACAGCAATATGATGGTTAGGAGGAAGGTATGAACTAGATAAATGACATCCCGATAGGAACAAAGCCTATTTTCATTTCAAAACCAAGCAATAACATTTTTTGTTGTAACCTTTTGAAATGATGCTACGCAACCTCCGATAAAAGTAAATACCATGAATAGGTTAGAGGCTTTTGAAATGTGGCTTCACCGGAGAATGCTCAAGGTCCCATGGACCGACATGATCACCAACACAGAAATTCTCAGGCGGGCTAGATCAGATATACAACTGTTCACATTAGTTAAAATCAGGAAAATTTCATATCTGTGTCATGTACTTCGAGGGGAGAAGTATCACTTGCTCCAATTAATATTAAAAGGCAAGATAGGTAGGGTCGCCGAGGGCTGGTAGGAGACAAATGTCTTGACTGTGAAATGTACGAGAGTGGACCGGTATTAGAAGTCTGGAGAAGCTATTCGCAAGATAGAGATACATTTAACAGAGTGATCGCCAACGTCGCGGTCGGGGGGACCTGATAGGGTATACGAAGAAGAAGAACCTCCGATAAGAAAGAATGCCAATTCGTGAAAGTATTTTAATTCCTGTTCACAAATTCTCATTACAATGTCAAGGCCACAAAACAGAATAGAAAAAAAACTATTTTCGACTATTTCAAGGTGTTGGTTGATTGATGCTGAACGTTTTGGCAAAATTGCAAGATAATTTCACCTCGAGTTCTACTTTAGTTAAACAAAACAGTCTAGAATGTGGGCTAATTTTTTATATCTATGACCTAAGCATTTTTTTCCATAGGAAACGCCCAAATTATATTTGGACTTCATAACGCAGTGTTTTCGTATCCGTTCTTTCAAAAAGATTATTTATTTATTTAGAATTAGCGAGTTCCCGGCATGCTTTGCTATGCCACTTTATGAAGAAATTCTTTCTCCCTGCGTGTCCTTTCCCATTCCTCCCGTTCCCCTTCCGCCTCCCCTACCTCTCCCGAATCCCTTTCCCCTCTCGCGTTTCCACTCCCCTCGCCCGCTTCCCCCGTTCCGCCAACCCCCCTCCCGAGTTCCCCTCCCCCCTCTTGCATTCCATACATTCATTCCCGATACATTCAGTTTTAAAACAGCTCGCATGCCACCTATTGCATTTTTTTAATACTAATTTCATAATGCAAGAGCTCACCAGTATATATAGAAACCATCGCGGGCATGCACACATCAAATCCCCAAAGTTTCATTGCAATCGGATGAATGGTCAGCAGCGTATAATTTCATGATGCCATAACTCACTATTATATATAGAAACCATCATGGGCATGCGCACATCAAATCCCCAAAGTTTCATCGCAATCGGATGAATGGTTTAGCAACGCATAGACACCTTATATTCTTACATATACAAGTGCTATTTACACACATGAATGTTATTGACAATAATAATGAATGTACAATACAGAAAGAAAGGAAAAATTATAAGATTGATTACATATATACCAGATGTAAACAAAACAAAAGCATATACAATATACATTAGTACGAAACAAATTGAAAAAATTAAGAAGAAACAATAACAAAAAAACCTGTTATTCAGTGACCTCGTTAAAATAAACACTGATAAAGTGTTTAATAAATACAACTTTGTACTTCAGAAGAGGTATATTCAAAATATCGGCAACTTCAGCATAAGAGTTACCATGATATTAATTTAACAGTAGCAATTTCTTTTACTCTAGCAACCGTCGAAAAAAAGCTAAATATAAATTTAATTATACAAAAGTTCCTTATTATTCAGTCGCCCAACCCCGCAGCCTTTCAATATCATAGAGAAGATGTACAGCCTTAATAAACACAATTAACGTAGGCATATAGGAAATACTTGTAATCTATTATGGTGCGCCATAGCTATATTGATGGTTAATTGTTATATAAAGTAATGATAGGCTATTTGTCGTGGGTGGTGCTTGGTTTTTGCCTCGTTGGTGGTCTATCGTATCTAATTGTATTATAGAATAATTGTGATGAACTCGATGTGCTTGTAATGTTATGATTAATAATCAGTATTGATTATTTTATTATTAATCATTCTCGTTAAGAGGAAGCCGCAAACCAAACATATTCCGTGATCACATTAATAACATTGTAAACAAATCACTTAAACTACTCGGCTTCATTCATAGAATTACCTCTGAATTTAAACATATAAGTAAACTTGAAACTCTTTACTGTTCGTTGGTTCGCCCTCACCTTGAATATGCTAGTGTCATTTGGTCTCCTTTCTATGCTGTCCACATCGAATCTGTACAACATCGCTTCCTACGAGGAATTGCTTGGAGGTTAGGACTTGAAAGAGGCGAGATGGTGAAATTGAACAAACTTTAAACATTTCTTCTTCAGAAAAACGTAGAAAGGACTCTGATCTAATATGCATTTTCAAAATTATCAACAGTATTACTGACACACCTGCTTTGTTACAACTCATCCAGTTCAACATCCCTTCCCGTAGACTCCGAAATAATGAATTGCTGTTCCTCAATCAACATTCTACTAATTATGGATATCATTCTACTTTATCCAGAATGTCGAGAATTGTCAACGCAAATCAAAGAATTGAATTTTTTGGTGTAAGCCTAAATGACTTTTGGCAGTCGATACGCAATGTGATTTATTAAAGTCTTTTTAAATCCATCTTCAAGCTACTTGTAGTTATCTTCTATATGTACTTTTATATTATATGTATGTATTTTGCCAATGCTCTTCATCTATGTGTACTCATCTTTCATTGTCGTCTCTCATTTATTTTATTCATGTTATTGTTATATTGTTAATGGACTAATTGTCCGTAAATAAATAAATAAATATCTTCACGAATATAGGTAATAGGCATAAAAATCGCTTGCCAAACGGATCCAGAGATCAGAATTTTAAGCGCAAAAAAGGTTATTATTTATTGTTGTGAAACATGGACCTTGAAAATAAATACCATGAACAGGTTAGAGGCTTTCGAAATGTGGCTTCACCGGAGAATGCTCAAGGTCCCATGGACCGACATGATCACCAACATAGAAATTCTCAGGCGGGCTAGAGCAGATAGGGAACTGCTTACATTAATTAAAATCAAGAAAATTTCATATCTTGGTCATATACTTTGAGGGGAGAAGTATCACTTGCTCCATTTAATATTGAAAGGCAAGATAGAGGGTCGCCGAGGGCCTGGTAGGAGACAAATGTCTTGGCTGCGAAACATACGAGAGTGGACCGGCATTAGAAGTGTGGAGGAGCTATTCCGGGCAGCGCAAGACAGAGAGACCTTTTCAAGAGTGATCGCCAACGTCGGGG
Source organism: Limnephilus lunatus (assembly GCA_917563855.2). Classification (NCBI taxonomy): domain Eukaryota; kingdom Metazoa; phylum Arthropoda; class Insecta; order Trichoptera; family Limnephilidae; genus Limnephilus; species Limnephilus lunatus. Next base: position 109,769,640 of record OU830592.1, read on the forward strand.
GGACCTGATAAGGCACATAAAGAAGAAGACGATTTATTTTGTGAATAATTTTATAAGAAAGAATAAAAGTTAATCAATGAAAACTGTTACCGATAATTTTAGTTATTAGTCAATTAGCTGGAGTACCCGGCTTCGCTGAGGGAGTTGATATGCGATTGAACTGACGTTCGAACCCACGACGGATCTTGCTTTACATACCCCTACAAATATACCCCTACCCATATAAAAAATGGTCGACTATATTCCAGCATTCCATAACATTCGAGAGTGTTCTGGAATGTTCCACAATGACCTGGGATGTTACCGAACGTTCCAGACTATTCCCGAACATTCCAGAATGTTCCAGAACATTAAATTTCTAGAGGGCGAAACTTCCAGCCCTTATATCTTCAGAAGCACGCACTTCGGGTAAAAACGGGAACCTTCTTCATGGACGGGGGATAGAGGGCTACCACACCATATAACTCCCTTGATAGTACCAGCACTCGTTACTTAGTTTTAGATCTAGGTTTTTCTGTATATAATATGAATTTTATGCTTCGCTGGTTCATGCAACCATGTAATAATTATTTTAATAAAATTAATATGTATTTTGGTTTCCCCAATAAAATATTATTTATGGTCGCAAAAAGCTAACTCCTATAAATTTTATTTCTGGTCACAAAAAAAGCTGACTCCAATAAATTTTATTTTTGGTCACAAAAAAAGCTAAATTCTATACATTTTGTGTCTCGTTGTAAAAAAAGCTAACTCCTATAAAAAAAATTCTGGTCACAAAAAAGGTAATTCCTATAAATTTATTTCTGGTCACAAAAAAAACTAACTCGCCAAAAAGCTAACTCTTAAAATAAATTCAATTTGTTATAACTATAGACAGCCCTTTATTTGTCCGATCCAAATGTTTGAAGCTATAAATTTAAATTAAAAGCATTGTTTCGTTTTTTGGAAATAATTAACTCGTTTGTTTTGTAGTTGTTTGTCCGCCCAACAGTTTAATGCGCTTTCCTACAGTTTAACGAGTAAATTTATTAGTTACGTGAATTATTAGTGGGGTACAGTGGGGAGAATTGGGCCCTGGTTTAACTTTATCAAAATTAACAAAATTTACTATTTTTTTCACTTGTAACAAAAGATGAACTCTACGTACAAAACATTATGTAAACATAAAAATACATAATCCTAACTATAAACAGGGGTGATCTGGGTATCGAATTTTGAGTTCACATATAATAACTGTCTTACAATGCATAACGTGTATATAAATACATTAATTAGTTTGTCTGTTGATGGTGTTCAATCCAGGCAATGTAAATGATTTTTGGAGAGGCCTAACTCCTATAAGAAATAATTTATCAAAAAAAGTAAAACGTACCAACACAATAGTGGTCGACATCTACGTTATATTTAAAAAAAAAAACATTTTACTAATGTCAAAATCCAGAGAGGAAATTGGGGAATTCGTTTTTGTATGGACGAAACACGGCCCGGTTTCTTCTAACTAACTATAAAACAGAAAATCTGATTGCCTAAAACCCTCAGCAGCCAAAACAATCGATCGGTGTGCTCTGGAGTCACGAAACTTGCACACCTTTTTGCTCTGAAATTTTAAGCTCAACACAGTTTTAAGTCATTTATAATCATTTTATGAGTTATTATAACACTTTGAAATTCATGTAAAAAAATACAAGACGCTATATTGGTTATATGTTTTTGATCCTCGATTTCTATTGCATCCAGTCAACTTTAGTGTTTTTTCAGTTCCCCTGCCATAAATCAGATTGGTATCAGACTTCCATTACGGGCAGCTTTCCTCGCCTCTTTTGACACATTTTTTCTATCAGGCAAAATATTACTTTCTAGACGAATCGCTTAAGTCCCGGCGTCACTCGGGCTTTACACAGTGTTTTTCGACATGAGATGTAGACAAGAATTTTTCTCTTATTCTGAGCTATAAGTCTGCAAAATTTCATCATGGAGTATCAATATTCTGTTTTAAGGGTTAGGTAAAGGACCTCTTTCTATTCCGACTCTTCACATGGCCCAACTCAAGTATCTGATTCACTTGGTCATGCCATGTCTTCCTCGGGCGTCCCCGACTTCTTCTACCATTCACATTTGCGTCATATATTCTCCTTACACTCCTTTCCTCGTTCATTCGCTCTAACCATCTGAGCGTCCCTTTCTTAATCTTACTCATTACGCTTACATCAGCCTTCCATTCTTCGCGGATCTCCACATTTCTCACACGATCAATGATCATACATGGTTTTTCCACACATACGCCTCAGGGATCTCATTTCTACTGCATTCAGTCTACTTTCATCCTTCCTCTGCCAGTTTCATGCCTCACTACTATACATCAGGGTAGGTACCAGCACTCCATTATGGACGGCTAACTTCGCTCCTTTGTACAGTTTTTTGTTGGCGTTCAGTCCTCCATTAATAGAGTTGCCTACATTTACCCCTCTTTCGATATCTCTATCAGCCTTCCCATCTCTCGTAAACATACTTCCCAAGTACAAAAACTCATCCACCTGCTCCAAATACTCATCATTCACAACTATGTTGCACATTGTTTTCATACTCTCTTTCAAACACCATGACTTCAGACTTACTTACATTCATCATTAACTTATTCTTCATACATACTTCATTCATCCTAGACACGAGAGACTGTAGATCTTCCATACTGTTAGAAATCAGCATCGCATCATCGGCATACAACAGGCAACATACTTTCAGATTACTCAATTTCGCTTTTTAGTGTCAATAATTTGTCTCTTTTTAGTGTCGCGTTTTTGTTTCATGTTTTTCAAATCACAACGGTGCTAAAGAAATTTTTACTTCAAAAAGTCACGGCAGACCTAAATTTAATTTAAAATTTTTACCCCAAATAATATCAAGAAACACGGGTTAAAGTAAGTCAAGTACGTTCCTTAAAACCATGTGCGTAGGTATAGGTAGATTTGTTTCGTGAAACTTTTTTTATGTATTTCCCTAAAATATATTTAAGTACGACGAATTTACCCATTAAAATTGACACTCCTTTCCGTTCATCCGCTCTGCTACACATAAAAATTTAATTTTACCCACTCACCTGTCAGTCCCACCTCTCCTTATCCTACCTTAAAACATTTCGTACCAATTGGCCAACGGGTCTAATATAACCCGGCTATACAATCATGATCTTTATCTCTTCTATAAGTTATGGTCATTGTCACGCTCTGGGAACGGTATTGTCTATGGTTAATGGCGGGCGTTTCCTTCCGCAGTTCGAAATTCGATTTTTAAAAATTTGAATTAGAATTTGGAACGCGTAGAACGCGCCTAATTTGAATGCGTTTGATTTTAGCGCGATCCTTATTGGTATTCAGGATGTATGGACTAAAATGGAAATGTAGAAAAAATCGTCGGTTGGATGACAGCTGTCATGGGAATCGTCGTTTCGACGCTGCCCCGGCGTCATTTCAACGCTTTATTATTAAAGTGATAACTTCTTTAACGCCGTTATGATTTGAAACTCGATAAAACGAAAAAGCGACACTTAAAAAAGACAAACACATGCATCTATAGGATTTAGTCTGTGAGAAAATGGGATAGTATAATCGGTCTCCTCTTTCTGCAATGCTTTGTAGCCTCCCCATTTTTGTCTATTTTATTTTTATGAAAAATTTAACCCTTTTGGCTTCAATCCTTGTCAGAGGGTCAAAATATTTCCGCTGTGCAATAAAATCCAAATAAATGGAACATTTCTAAACATATGCGAAAACTAAAAACTGTTTTTGAAAGGTGTTAAAATTTTCTTTCAAATTTTATAAATCGAAATAAACTTATAATTTTTAAAATAATAAAATTTTCAATGCAAACTTAAAAAGTTTGGAAAATGACTCAACTTACGTTTTTTCTAATAAAGTTACAGGTAGCGAAAAAAAAAAAAAGACAAATTCATTATAAATGTTGCCACTTGACTTTTTTATTCATTATAAATGTTACCACATGACTTTTTTGTATTTTTGTGTAAAAATATTTCATAAAAAATTCACAAATTGTCATAATTTTTTTTTGAGCGGTGGTCGGAAAATTTGATTTCATAAAAGTGTACATTTTAATTATTTTATTGTTAACTTTTAGAATTTAATATATAGCGTGATATTTTCTCAAAGGGTAACAATTATTATACGCAATAATTATTAGCCTGAAACACTCATCAACATTGAAAAAATCTCCCGAGAAAAGATAAATGCCGCCGACGGGACTTGAACCCGCGTCCTTCTGATATCCGGTCAACTGCTCTACCACTGAGCTACGTCGGCTTATCTCCCACCCGCCAAATAATTCAATATATATACTAGTGTTTCATTCAACAATTACTGCTTATTACATTTTTCACCTGAAAACAACCAACTTTATTTTTGTGAGAAATGCATTATAAGTGCTAAATCTCCCGCTAGGTGGCGTCGAGACAGATTATGTCTACATTTTTTGGTGAAATACTTTAACTTGTCAAATATTTATTATAATTTTAAATTGGTAAACTTATGTTTAAGACAAGATTTTTATGCATAGCACAAAGGGTAACAATTATTATACGCAATAATTATTAGCCTGAAACACTCATCAACATTGAAAAAATCTATGACGACGTCGGCGGCATTTATCTTTTCTCGAGACCTATTTCTATGAGACCTATATGAGTTAGGTCGAAATGCGAACAAATTAGCCCGAGGTATTAAGGCACAGAATTGTCTGTAAGCACTTATTATTATAATAGATAAATTATGCACTTACCAAAATTGCATAACCTTGTTTTTAAAATTATGCAGCTATACAATTATATTTAATTTTATCAATTACTTACTTATGCTGGTATTTTAAACTGCATAATTTAGTTGCATTTCCTTAATTTTTCTTTCTAAATCGATATCATTATAGATATCAACAGCTACTCTAAAAACTAACATGTTGAATATAAACACTTCATTTAATAATAATTATATAGGAAACATGTTAACATGTATAAAATGATAATTTGATATCTGTTATTATAACAGACAAATTAGTAATATAAACTGGAGGAATAAACACGGTTGGCTAAATCAACTAACTGACCATCACGCCGTTTCCTCGCAGAGGTATGCAGAGAGGACGGACCGCCAAACAACTCAGTCTTGGCACACACTCCTTGTCTCGTTCACATTCATATTCAATTTGGGAGGCGAGCCCTGGAACCTTTATTGGATAACCAACACCTCTCTGCCATAGGTCACCCCAAGTGGTTCGCTACGTTTGGTGATTTAGCAGCGGTGCCCGGGTTCATGAGGTGAGGTTTGTCTTGGTCTTGAAGGCTGATGACCAGAACGTACTGAACCCCAGTTTCCTACTCACCCCTTAAACCCCCTTCTTTCCCAGAACTCTCCTCTCCTTCTTCTTAAAAAAAACCTCCAAACAGCATCCCCAAAGATGACAAAGGCCCTGAGGGAAATTATTTTCCTCAAGGCCTCTAAAAAAATATATCTTATACATGCCTTTCTATTAGACTCTTGACATGGCCCGACTCAAGTATCACTTGATAACTTGGTCGTGCCTTGTCTTCCTCGGGCGTCTCCGACTTCTTCTATCATTCACATTTGCGTCGTATATTCTTCTCCTTATCGTTAATTCGTTAATACCGTTAATATGTTAATACCGTTTCCTCGTTAATTCGCTCTACATGCCCAAACCATCTGAACGTCCCTTTCGTAGTCTTACTCATTACGCTTAGGGGGCATACATTAATTACGTGATCAGATTTTCTTCCAATCTAGACCCCCCCCCCCCCTTGGTGAGATAAATTTGGGCCACTTCGTATATATTATTTTCAAGTAACGTGAGATTTTGCTGGACCCCCCCCCCACTTTTGAGCTCACGTAATTAATGTATGCCCCCTTACATTAGTTGTGGAACTCCAAGTTTTTCACCCGATCAAACATGGTTTTACCACACATAAGCCTCGGGGATCTCATTTGTACAACATTCAGTCTACTTGCATCCTTCCTCTGTCAGTTTCATGCCTAACTTCCATACATCGTAGTAGGTACCAGCACTCCGTTGTGGACTGCTAGCTTCTCTTCTTTGGACAGTTTTATGATAATACGTACGTATGTTATTAGAGAATTTAATACCTAGTCTGTCGCGACGTTTTTTGTGGCTTCTTGATTTCTAATTTAAATATTATGCAAAATTGTCTAAAATTTAACTAATAATATTTTTTCCTTTGTTTCAGGTAAATCATGAATGACATTTGATCGTCCGCTTTTATCATCATCATCACTCTTGGCTCTACAATCCCTGGTGGGCCTTGACCTCCTCAAGAGTCTTCCTCCACTCATCTCGGTTTTGTGCCAGCTCTCTCCAGTTTAGAAGCTCCAAGGTAGATATATCTTTGAGAACGTTGTCGCTCCATCTTAATCTTGGCCTTCCCAGGCTCCTTCGCCCTATCGGTCTTGAGTTCAGCAGGGACTTTAGTACTTGGTGCTCGGTCATTCTCTCTATATGACCCAGCCACTAAAGTCTTCACAGTTTTATAAATTTTGTGACGTTTAGATCCTTAAACAGAGTATATAGCTCGTTGTTATAACGCCTGCGCCAAAATCCATTTTCTAAAACCGGTCCGAAGATACGCCTCAAAATTTTCCTTTCAAAAACGTCCAGTGCTCGCTCATTCCTCTTAGTTAGCACCCAAGTCTCAGCTGCGTATGCGAGTACTGGTCTAATAAGTGTTTTGTACACTAGGTAATATCTTGGTTTTTCTGGACAGCCGTCTGGATTTTATTTGGTTTTGTAGGCGGAAATAACAGCGATTTGCATTCTTTTATACCTGATGTCACTACATCCTCTCGACACACATCAGGTCTGTGTATATAAATGTTTGTAATCATTTAATCTAATGCCCCGCAGTGTGAGGCAGTTATCGTCACGACCGTTGTGTCATTTCATTTCGTGACGACCTTCGTGGCTGAACGGTACGATCCTTGGCTCAGAGATCGTGGGGTCAAACTAACTAATCGTCACGCAGTTTCCCCGCAGGGGTAGGCAATAAAAATGGACCTCCAAACAGCTCGATCTTGCGACACACTCCTTGCTTCGATTACATTCACACAATGTTTCAGAATTTACAAGACAACCGATTTAAATTTAGTATCTCTTCGGATATGGAAAGATTGCCAGTAATATGATTATTATTGGAACTGGGGGTTGTGAATAATTGTATCACTCGGCTATATATTAAATATGACGTCATTGCCTGTCGCAGTTACTTTGTCCCGGTGACTAGCTACCACTGGATGACAGTGGATCCGAAGAACGGGCTATTTTTGGAACCAGTTCCTATCGGATTTATAAAATGGTCACTAACAATCAAACTGGTCGAAGCCGAACCAAAAGAGGCCCGCAGAGCCTAACAGCTAAAACCTGACGAGCGGGTTTTCAACCCTCGACCCATCGCATGGGGTCTTTAAAAGCTCAGGTTTTACAGAAATGCTAAGTACGTACATTTTAAATGTTCCCACTGATGCCTTACTTTAGGTAGCTGTATAAAAGAAACTATACTTGACGCTAGCACCGCAAACATTCAGTCTGCGCGAATCCAGATACTAATTAATACAGCTTGTATGTCGGACGAATATCTACATCTCATATGTTGGACAAATATCTTTGAACTTCAGAGTGAAGACTAATATCTACAGAGCTAAGGTCGGATAAATATCTATGACGGTCCCAGTGGTGACGAATATCTATGGAGCGTAGGTGGGACTAATATCTACAAAGGGCAGCTGAGCAAGAGGTTGTATGGAAAAGCTTAAATTATTTCAATTACGTAATACTAACCTAACGTAACCTAACTTAACATAAATTAAGTTTTTTTAAACTGCATACGCAATATTACGTTATGCCAATATGCTATACATAATTGCAAATCCAACCTCTGCCAGTGAGTGCTGTAGATATTCGTCGACATCACCTGTTCCATAGTTATAAGTCAGCAGTTTGAGTTGTAGATATTCGTCCTTAATTTGGTTCTCATAGATATTAGTCAGCAGTTTGAGCTGAAGATATTCGTCCTCACTTGGTTCTCATAGATATTAGTACGATTTGTTCAGTGTTTAGAATTCCTGTAGATATTAGTAGACGCCTCCGTCTGCGCATGTGCGATGTGAGATACAGACTTATGTTTCGGCGTGAGACTAAAAAAAACACAACAAAATGCTATGAAAATTCAAGTTTATAAATTATTTTATTGTATTTTTTTGTTGTAACAATAATAAGTGTGTACCAAACTCAAAATGTTATAAGTTTGATAAAAATTGGTTAGATTTTTTTTTTTTTAAAGTTATCTATTAAATTGATTCAAAATTATAAAAAATGTTCCTTGTTGATTTTTAAGCTTTTGCATTGATAATATTGTTTAATATTTTTTTATTTCAATGCAGTCATTATCACTTGACTATAATCAGTTAAAATAACACAAAAAATGTATGCTTAACAACAATTTCATCATATTTATTTTTGGGGTCCTAAGCGACCCCGCGCGACACCTTGCGTTAAAAAAAGGCGCGACGGGCGGAGGGTTAACTGCTAGTTAAAATTATTGTTGTAACGTTAACACCTATACCACAGTTAGGAGAGTCTGTCGATTTCGAGCTATCAAGATCAATGTTATTTCCCCATAGTTTAAATTCTAATAATACCCACGTAAAATGCACAGCTGCGCTACCAAAATACTCTGCAATTAGCACTTTAAGTTATTGCTTACATGCCCTTGGAAATTCGTGTGCTAATTCTTCAGAAATAGTTAGTACTTATGCAATTTGGTATTTGAGTTTAAACCCGTCCAATCACAGTAGACCAAATTTATTCCAGTTCACATAGGTCTCGTATAAATCGTAGTATCTCGCTTACTATCGCCGTGAGAAATATGATTTAAATTGTGATAGAAAGAGAAAACACCACGCTTTGTATTCAAGGTAGAAAATACGCTTTTATATTTACCGCGACGATTCATGGTAACGGTATCTTGACGGCATAAAAAGGCAATAAACACACGTTCTTTATCACAATATTGCTGCAGCTCTTTCAAAAGATGAGATACACAATGTGCGTAGGTCTGTTCCCTCCAAAAGAAAAGCGTTATCATTTTCTTGCATCTCTCTCACGCATCGCACCGTGACGTCTTCGTAGACCCCTACAATACTACTTGCCGTGACGATAATTTTGAAATTATGAAATATACTCGTATTTACAAGGATAATATTGAAGTGTGAGTGAATTCCAAAAATTAAAAATCGTCAAATGTCAATGCGCTGATGGTTTGGCTTTTGTTCTGAAACATATAATGCTGCCGCTCTTTCTTACGTACTTAATGAGAACAGTCGAAAATGAGACAAACGGTGAACGTATGTCTGCACCCCCCAAAGCTAATATACAATCATTTTAAAACATCTCCCTCAGACGTATAAAGAAAATGAAACGCAATTCCCGTTGCAAAAAGTAGTACTTTGGAGGAAACAGTTGCACATATTTTGTGTGTCTCACCAATATTTAATGTGTAAGAAAGAGCTGCAGCATTATAGCGATAAAGAACATATGTTTATTGCCCTTTTTGCCGTCACGTCACCATTTTCGTATATCGTCACGGTTAACATAAAACGCGTTGAACTTTAAAATCGACTTCTCCCCCTTGGCTCCCCGCACTTGCAAACATAACCCCGCCAAATATCAGGCGATAGATTGCAACACTGAGGGAATACAAGAAGGCGCTGCAAAAAAGCGCAATAACTTTGCACGATGATGTCGTTTTTCACCTGGCATGCCGCTTGAAGTCTCGAAAACCCTTCTGGACGGAAGGAGAAAGACTCCTCAGATCACCTCTCACCCCAGAAGATAGGTGGAAGCTTGAGTGGCAATCGGCCAAAGTCAAAAACATCTCATTCAAGACTCCACTGAGAGACATCCTGGGTTCTCATTGCCTCGCAAACTCCGGACAGCCATCAATCGGATAAGGTGCTCCAATAGCCGTTGTGCTCACATGATGCATAGATGGGGTCTTAAAGAGTCGGCGATGTGTGAATGCGGTGCCGTGCAGACCACCGAACATGTGGTCAACGAATGCCCGCTCCATTCATTCCCCGGCGGGATTGATGAGGTCCACAGGGCAACGCCTGAGGCCCTAGACTAGCTCGCAGACCTAGATGTCCCCCTCTGTCTCCCCACCATAAAAGAAAAAGATAACCTTTCAACAACTATATTAACGAAATATTCCATTTATTTAGATTATATTGCAGTTTATATTTTCACCTTCTAAAAAAATACTCTTGATTCCTAAGGGGTTTAATTGGCAAGCATTTTTTTTTCACTGCGATTTTTGTCTGTAAATTATTTCCTAGCATTGTAAATAGTTGATTTATTCACATGTTTCCAAGTGCAAATGGCACAGTATTTTTTATGACTTTATGATAGGATTTATTTGCATACCAATTTGTTACCAGTGAAATAATCGACGTTTATAACTTTTTTTACGTTTCTAATGGCATTTTTTTTCGCGTAATATGCCTACATAATTTAGATGTAAATATTTATGGTTTTATTATAAGTTTTTTATGGCGAGAAAATTATTTAATATGGGCTTTAATGAATTCTATTTTTGACACGTTTTAGACTTGTTTTTATTGATGTATCAAAGTGTGGTATTTAAATGGTTTTAGCTTTGTTTGTTGTTAGATCTGAATAGCCAGGTACTTCCAAACTTTCATTTGCCGGGATCAATCGCAGCGACATGAAATAGCCTCAAGGCCTTTGTCATCTTTGGGGATGCTGTGTGCTGTGTGGAGGGTCTTTTCATGAAAAGGAAAGAGAAGGAATTCTGGGAAGGAAAAAAGTATGTGGGTTGTTTAGGAATATGGGGGTTAATATCTACAAAAGCAACGGACATATGAATCCATTCCTTCCACTTCGGTGCAAGGCGTTGGGTCGAGAGAGCGCTCTCAAAAAGTCCCCCTCAACTAGTCTTTCTAGCAAACTCATTTGCCGCCAAGACCTAGACAAATATCACAAACAAATATGTTTTCTGTATCTTTTTGTAAATAATAGAATTAGATAGAGCCTATGAATTTGTACACACAAATTACTGAAGCGACTGTACGGTTTAAATTTAAGAATCCGACTCCGAGTACAACTCTGACCCCGCGCCATATGGAAATCATCTGTGAACTTGAAGTTTGGGTAATCCGACTCCGAGTACAACTCTGACCCCGCGCCATATGGAAATCATCTGTGAACTTGAAGTTTGGGTAATCCGACTCCGAGTACAACTCTGACCCCGCGCCATATGGAAATCATCTGTGAACTTGAAGTTTGGGTAATCCGACTCCGAGTACAACTCTGACCCCGCGCCATATGGAAATCATCTGTGAACTTGAAGTTTGGGTAATTTTTGGAGATCGCTGTCAACGGTTAATATGCACTTTTAAAAAAAAAATCTTTTGATTCACCTTAATTACATTAAAAGGCAACTATTTGCATTGGGGGAAGTGGAAAATATTTCATTCTAAATTTCGATTACGTAAAATTAAAATTAGCTTTCGTCTTGTGAGATTATACGCCATTAGCTATTTCGCTGTCACTTTGGTATGTTGGTATTCCTGATACACTTGAATGTATAACGAACGGCTAGAAGATTTTGAAGGTACCACGAAATCTGGAAAGGTAAGTACTAAATTATCGGAGTTTTGGGAATAAAATGATGGAAAAAAACATGTTTTTAATTTCGGTAATTATTTTTTATAAATAATACATGCACTTTTGAATCACAAACCATGTTACACAAACCTAGCGTAGCCGCTAAACTACTTGAAAACTGGGATGTTTTTCTTGCCTTGACGCGAGTAGGCGTTATAAAGGGGCACTTTCTTTTGTATCACAAACCATGTTACACAAACCTAGCGTAGCCGCTAAACTACTTGAAAACTGTTATGTTTTTCTTGCCTTGACGCGAGCAGGCGGTATTTACGCGCCGAATTCCCATGAAGTCTGCTACGCTTTGCTCTAGCATCTTTTCGTACAGTAACAAGAATACCAACATAACAAAATGACATTTGAAAATAATGTTTGAAAATTGACGGTCTCATTTCACAGAACGAAAGCTAATTTTAATTTTACGTAATCGAAATTTAGAATGAAATATTTTCCACTTCCCCCAATGCAAATAGTTGCCTTTTAATGTAATTAAGGTGAATCAAAAGATTTTTTTTAAAAAAAGTGCATATAAACCGTTGACAGCGATCTCCAAAATTTACCGAAGTTTGTGAGTGAGCTACTATCGTAATAGAACCGATTTAAAGCAAGTAGCTAATAATACCAAAAGATTGCGCCACTTACGTTAACAGCTAGCATGACGAAAGTCGGCTGACAGGCATTTGTATTTGTATTTTCACGAATCTCAAATGGGCGAAGTAGAACTAAAAGCCGCTTAGTTATTATTTTCATTGATGACACAAAAAATGCGCATTTTTTCGGCATAAGGAAAATCTTTGTGAAATAATCTGAATTATATCGGTTGAGTGCATTTTGTAGGTATAAAAAGGCAAAAACATTTACATTTCTGTGGCTTCGTTGGGTTGGGTTACAAAACCTTGGGTTTAAGGAAGGATGTGTTTAATATTATGCTGTTCATTATAAAATTGTTTAGAGCAACGGTCATCTTATAAAATCATGATCGAATTAAATGCTAATGATACCAACGTTAATTAGATGACTTATTTATACCCCAAGGGAGGCTTCAGAAGGGATTTAATATAAAAACAATTTAATTAATGGAGCGGCACCTTTTGAAGCTGCTAATAATATCTATATAGTTATCTTTCTTTAGCTTAAAAAACAAACGTTTTATGTTTGTGGGTGGATTCGCCCAAAGATATTTTAATATAAGAGATGTGCTATCGGCAGTTTTGACTGGGCGGGACTGTGCTTCCTGGTGTCGCCGATATTGTTAACCAATACTACTGTACACCTTAAAAAAATCAACTAAATTAACGAATTTAAACTATTCTCACTAGGAAGTAATCCGCCGACAGTCGGGCGGACATCATAGCATATTTCTTGTATTTGAATATCTTTGGTTTCGACTAATTTCAGAGAAAACGTTCAAAGCTCCCGACAAAAAACACCACATTCCGTATTTTTAACGATTTATAACATATTTCTCTTAAATTGTTTCAGTTTTTAAGTTCCTTAAAAAATATATGTATCTATGTTATTTTTTAAGATAATAATCCATACATTTGCCATGCCGAAACGGTGCTTGTATTAAAAATCGCGAAGTAAGCTCCGAAAATTATTTTGTTATTTATTATTTCTTCTGTTATTTTATATTCACGTTGCTGTGGCTAACGAAACACAACGCCATTACCCAACCTTTATAAAATCCACACCACCCGCTTGCCAGCTGCCCGCTGAATTGAATATTTGAATTTCTCGGCTTTTATCTACTATAATAAGTATCAATCTGAGTGATTCAAGAGTTATTAAACAATTTCTATTGGTGAAAACCGCATGAAAATCCGTTGCGTAGTTTAAAAGATTTAAGCGCACAAACATTTTGAGCGACTTCATTTTTACTATGTAATGATGTTATAGGTATGAACAAATTCACAGTGTATCTTTAAATGCAAGTTAAGCATTTGCCGAGAGATGTTTGCTCTATTTAAGAAGTCTTTTTTTTTTTAAATATTAGCGCGCTCGCTCCTACATTTGTATTTACCAATCTCCCTTTCTTCTTCTTTTTGAACGTTTACTACCGGTTCTTAAGCCAATATATCTAGTTAATCAAATTTATTTATTAGTATTAAGAACAAATCTGTAATTGGTTTCTCAGTTATGTAAATTTCGCGTATATTAACTAAGTTGTGAACTGTTGTATTTATCATATTAGAATAAGTTAACAATAATAATCTAAACGAAAATATGAAAGGAACAAGACACAGAAAAACAGAAAAAAGACAATGGTCGCAACTGGGAGTCGAACCCAGACCTCTCCGTCTAGCCGGGACAATTTCGCCATTGCCACCTTCTGTCAAACCGTCATATTTGTCAATCTCATATTTTCAGAATTAACATTATTATCAACTAATCATTTTTCCATATTACGGGCAACTACCCTTTTCATTGGATTTCATTCATTTAATTAAATGAAGACAATCTGAGAGACAAAGAAATCTGAAGACTGAAAAATCAGAAAACGATATTGGCATCTCTGGGTCTCGAACCCAGGACCTTTGGCTTTCCGGGCCGCAGTTAATATTATATTAATTTAATTAAATGAAGACAATCTGAGAGACAAAGAAAATCTGGAGACAGAAAAATCAGAAAAAGATATTGGCATCAATATCTTTGGGTTTTACTCATAAAATTAAAAATAAACTGTTAATATCCCTAAATGATGTTCATAATAGATAAGTACATAAGCCGGAAGCTTTTTCATTCCTTATCCTGATTCTAAACACCATGAACAAGGTTTCATGGTGTTTAGAATCAGGTCGTGGACCCCAAAGATCTTCCGTTAAATCCTACTTATAAGATAATACCCGTATCTTATCATATCAAGGGGTTGACTCAGATAAACACTTTGTTTTATCATAAATACTTAGGTTCATTTTACCAACATCTCAGGTCAATTACCCTTTAAAATCTCTTTACATATTCATCTGGTAGAAATACAAAGTTAGGACGAAACAACTCCTAATTCAACTGAATTTTCTGAAATTTTGGACTTTAGATCTTTCTCAAATGAGATGTTTTTTTAGCGCAGTTACTTTAGTTGGTTCCATCATAAGGTACGGAGCTTCCAATTATCAATTTAATACTAATTTTAGACGGACTCCATGGTTGAGTGTTTATAAATTTCGTCTACGAATACGGAGGCGATTGACGGTTAATAAAAGTTTAATGAATTTTAAGTAAATTTGGGTGGCGGTATGGGTGCCGTTGTCCCGGAAACCCTTTATTGGATCACACCAATTGGTTTATGAGGTGAAATTTGTCCGAATCTTGGCGGCGGATGCGTCTGCCTATCAACTGCGTAGCAGGCCGAATCGGGAGAGACTGGCTAAGGGAGACATTTGTCCTTTCCAGCAGGACTCTCTCGGAACAAAGTCTTGTACCGCAGTGGGAGGGATGGATGCGTACGACCTTCACTCCTGGACACATTGACACCCAGATTGTTTATTAATTTAATTGCTGACAACCCGGGCGTTTGTTGAGGTAAAATAATCTTAAAGAAGTAAGTAAATTACCCGCCTCACTAGACGATGTCTTTTTTGAGATTCCTAACCCCTCACACATTTTTTTTCCTTTCCAAAACTTTCTATCCTAAAAATACCCGCTACACAGCATCTCCAAAGATGACATAGTCTTCGTCATGGCCTCCTGTGTGGAGTTAATGTAAAAAAAACGCGGTTTTAAAATAGATTGTGTCATGTTAAAAAAACTTAATAGATCAATTTTGTATGTTATTAAGTGTAGTAATTTTTGTAGTGGGTATAAGTTGTGACTAATTTTCGAGTTATTTGCTGCATTAGTGTTGTTAGCTTCTATACGATGAAGTGAAGTATGCTTAGAACGCCTTGTAGAAACATTTAAGCTAATCACGGATAACAATTCATGTAAAAGTATTGATTTACACACCATTTAAGTCGACATTTAATTGAGTAGGTACCTAAATGGTTTAAAGACAATTAGCATAACCCCTGTAGAGATTGCATCATTCGTTGTCACTTTTATTCACCCAACACCATTTCCTGGCTCTTTACCAAATAAAGGCGTATGTTACGTCATCGGTGATGATGCGATCGTAGTAATGCGTGTTTCTACATTTAAACATCTGTAAAACGGCTAGAAAATATTGATATTAATAAAAAATGACAGTATTTTCGGTTGTGCGTGTGTGTCCTGCGTAACTCTGGCTCAATGAACTCTGGAACTCGGATTTGCTTTGAATTAAAGTGTCATTTTTTAAATTGGAACTGATTCTGTGAAGAATTCAGATAAGCGACAAAGTACATACAAAGTTAGGACGAAAACAAGACAAAAACTAAGACAAAACAAAGTTAAGACATAAACTAGACAACCTAAATACTATAGGTGACCGGACAACTCAGAATCATGCTACTTTAACACCTGGTTTGTAATGAAAAAAATATTTAAAAAAAAATTATTATAAGCAATAATTATTAGCCTGAAACACTCATCAACATTGAAAAAATCTCCCAAGAAAAGATAAATGCCGCAGACGGGACTTGAACCCTCGTCCTTCTGATATCCGGTCAACTGCTCTACCAACAGCTACGTCGTTTTATCTCCCACCCAGCAGTTAGTTGACCGGATATCAGAAAGACGCGGGTTCAAGTCCCGTCAACGGCATTTATCTTTTCTCGGGAGATTTTTTCAATGTTGATGAGTGTTTCAGGCTAATAATTATTGCTTATAATAATTGTCACCCTTTGTGCTATGCATAAAAATCTTGTCTTAAACATTTGTTTACCAATTAAAAATAATAATTTAAAAAATTGGTTAAATAGGTTACGTTAGGTTAGGTAATGGGCTGTTTGAAAAAATCATATATTTAATGAATTTTCAAAAGGGTGTTGAAATTTCATGATTTTCAGTTTACATGAAACCCCTACATAAAACACTATTTTAACAATAAATTATTTTAATTGTCATTTTAAAAATTGGTTCAGTTTCAAGAATTCAGACTACCCCGTGATTTTTCACTGATTTGTACTAGTTAATAATATTTTTTCCTTGTGCATACACCAGTGTGACATTTTGAAAATAGGAACTCAAGTATTTGTGAGTCTATGTTTTCAAATCCCGACAAGCGATGAAATCTACGTCTGGACTTGAATCTGAGACCTCCGGATTGTAGACAAATATTGTACCCACGTAAACTTGGAGACCGTCGTCGTTGGGAATGCTGTGTGTGGAGGAATCATAATATTATAATGGATTATAGCAAAGTACAAAGTTGTTCTTATTACTCGCGGTATTTATTAATTAAAGCGTTTATAATATTTTTCGTAAGCGATCAAATTTTCAAAACAAAAACACATGGTTTTGGCAAATTTTTTCGCTTTTTGGAACAACTCATATAGAACTCATAGAAATCGCTGCGTCTCCCTTACTATCATAGTTAGAAATATGATCTAAGCGGTGTTAGAAAGAGAAAAAAAGAACGCTTTATTTTCGAATCTAAAAAGTAACCTCAAAGTATTTAAAACGTACACATTTATGAAACCAAAGTTACCGACCATAATTTGAAATAAATTATGAATTTTTGGAAATTTTTGATTGATTACTTTCATATAATAATGTATTTTTTTCGTTATCAGTAATTTTAGATGGAAAAACGTAAGATGTACCATTTTTAAAACTTTTTTTATGCTTGCAATCAAAATAATTATACCTGTTTCAAAAATTATATGTTTACTTTAAATTATAAAATTTGAAAGCGTATTTCATGGCCTTTCAAAAACAGTTTTTAGTTTTCGGATGCGTTCAGAACTAAGAGTAGAAGTAGTGTATTTATTTTGATTTCATTGAAAAGCGAATATATTTTGACCTTCCGACAAATTGGCTTGGGGGCAAATTGGTATTTCATCGTTTTAGCTTGATTTTTTTCCAATGCTATTAAACAGCGATCTTGCTGTATCTAGTTTATATTATTATAATAGTGGTGTACAGTAACTGTTGCAGTGAAGTATTTATGGGACATTTGTTATCTATGGATCTGACAATGGCTCATTTGCATTTTTTTATTTGGTTATTGCTTCCTGTATACAGGCGTGAAGATAACTACCTTGATTTGTTCATTTAAACAGTGACATACCTACCTACTTAAATGAAGGATAGATTTCTGACCTTCCACTTTCCCGTTTCTTTCCCTTCTCCTTGATAGGGAACTGGGCGGCGTTTTGTCCATACAAACGTATTCCCCAATTTCCTGACTGGATTTTGACACTAGTGCAAATATTTTAATATAATATAGATATTGATCACTAGCGTTTAAGTACGTTTTGCTTTTTTAGATAAGTTACATCTTATTGGAGTTAGGATCCTCCAAAAAACGTTAAAATTGGCTAGTTTGAAGGCCATCAACAGACATCAAACTTCCCTCAGCTCTTACTAATATCCAGAACTTGGCTGAATTCAAAAGGGCCTTAAAAACAAACTTATTTAAAAAAATCATACCTTTTATGAATTTTAACTCCTTTTCAATACACTATAATAAGCCATGTTCCTCAAGTTTCCGGTAATTGTTTGGTTTCGATTACCTCCTCAGTATAGTTTTATATGCACTCCGAATTTGTATTATTTCTAAACTTAAACTACCTCCTGTTCTATATTATATTTTAGTTTTAATGATTCTTGTTGAATGGCACCGTTATGGTTATCATTATCTAATGTCCTGTGACAAAACAGCACTCACAATTTTTGTTAATATTGTTCATTTGTTGTAATACTGTAATATTGTAATGTACGCATTGTATGTAATGTATGTATTGTAAAACTATATATACTGTAAATTCTTTGTTTTACATTATTTAATCAATCTTTGTTAGGACTCGTAAGAACACTATATTTAAGTTTATTATAATTAAGCGCACTTGAAGTGAAATATCACAAAACTGCGCTATATAAATTCTATGTTATTATTATTATTATTCAGTATACAAACTAGACAATGTATTTTTAAAAAAGCAAAACGTACAGACATAGAGTATTTTCTTCTAATACAGTTATTAAAGGTTAGTAGGGGTTTTTTAAGGACCTTTTTTAAGAAGAGGAATTTCTGGTACGGAACAGGCATGATGATAGGTAGGAATCTGGGGGTCAGTGCGTCCAGGAGGCGTATTTCCTTTTCCGTGTTCAAAACGAAGCAATCATGCCTCGAAATCAACACGAATTTGTTGTGCCATTTTTTCTCCAAACCCGTGTCCAATAGAAGGCAAGCGGCATCCTACTGTGCACGGGTTTGTAACGCCAATTACCTTCCCAAACCGTGTTCAGTACGAGGCATGTTAAGTGAATTATAGACAAGTTTGTACCTGTATTCATAACAGCAGAACATGGAAATAAATGTTTGGAATAATTACACATACCCGCTAGACAAACCCTGCTTTGCCAAACAAACCATTCAAAACCTGGGATATTTTTTAAAATTATAATGACATCCGAGTTTATTTTAGAGAATTTATTTTATAAAAATGGTACTATAAAGTGTTATAAGTACTATATTATAAAATGTTTTTATTTATTTTATTAGTAAGGCTGTTTGCGTTTTATTGCCCATCCATTATATTGTGCGTGCCTCGTACTGAACACGGGTTTGGGAAGGGATTGGCGTTACAAACCCGTGCACAGTAGAATGCCGCTTGCCTTCTACTGGACACGGGTTAGGAGAAAAAATGGCATTACAAATCCTTGTGGATTTCGAGGCATGGTTGCCTCGTATTGAACACGGAAAAGAAAATACGCGTGACAGACAAATCACAGGAGTGACAGACAAATGAGTCCATCCCTTCAACTGTGGTGCAAGGCGTTGGATCGAGGGATTCTGGCTGAAGAGATCAACAGACCTCCTCAACCAGTCTTTCTCGATCACGGTTGTACAAGACCTTAAAAAACCTCACCTCATGAACTCGGACACCCCTGCTAAGTCACCAAACGTAGCGAATCACTCGCTATGACCTACGATAGGGTTGTTGGTTATCCAATAAATGGTTCCCGGGTGACGGTAACCATACCAACCTCTCAATTGGAGTAAAACCCATAATTTCAAAACTATTATTTCACCACAGTTTTTATTTTGAATTACCCACCGAAAAGATAAACAATTAGGCGTGTGTTATGGGCGTGTCATTGTGTTTGAAATAAGCTCAATTTTACCTTAGTTTTGCTGAATTTTATAAATTGATTAAATAATTTCATAATAATAATGATATAATACTTGGCTAATTTATATAGCGCCGTTTTTGTGAGAAATCTCCTCAAGGACGCTGTTCTAGTAAATATATAATTAAATTGGTGTAACTAAGATTTGTAATTATAACTAGTGACATAATATCTAACACTTATAGCTAGTTTGCTTATATCTAAGACATATTATAGCTAGTGACTTATGACTAAGACTTATAACAGTTGACTTAAAACTAGTGTCTTTACATATAAACTATAATAATAATAAATGTTTATTCCGGAATGTGGGGAGAATAGTGCAATCCCACACATTCCATAAGGGTTATAATACATACACAAAATATTTTAAAAAGAAAAGCAGGTGAATATGATTGTACATGAAACAAAGGTAATAACTAAAGAAAATCATAATAATTAGCTTTTAAGATTCTGTGACCACATAAGGAGCCAGTATTTTTCTCCAGTGTGCATCAATGCTGGATGATGAACTGAGGCGGGCTTCCATGACGAGGATATTTCCAGAGCTGCTTATCCTTTCCCTCATTCCTGCCACCCTGGATCTAATAAGGGCTGCATAGCCGGGAACTCGCCCCTCCGTGAACATCCGGGAAGCGCTGCAATATCTGGGGAGAAAAAAACATTATGCTGAAGGCGTTGTTGTACTGAACCCGAAGTATTTCTATACTACTCTTCTTGTAGTTTGCCCAGAGTTCGCACGTGTACAGCGTTGCGCAGAAGGAAAGGAATAGCGTCCTTTTTACAGCGGTACTGCAAAGGCGGAATCTTCTGCTGAGCATGTTTGCTTTTACGCTGAGAGCTCTTTTTTGCCTATCGATGTCATCATCGTCCATCAGATTACTGGTGAATATGTGTCCAAGGTATTTAGTTACTTCAGTCAACTGCAGGTTCACACCGTTCAGGGTAGCTGGAGGAATATTCTTTGGTCCTTGTCCATGTCTTATGACCAGTAGAGCCGTTTTAGTGGGGTTATATAGCATGTTTGTTTCTTCAGCAAACTCTTCGCAGATCTTCAGAAGAATACGTAGGCCCCTTATAGATGGTGCCATCAAGACCATGTCGTCCGCATAACTGATGTTGTTCAGACACTGTCCTCCGATTTGGCAACCTACCCTTGCATTGTTTGCACTATATAGCACATAATTATATTCCTTTTTGAACAATTGGTCGTATGTAAATTGACCACATCAGATTTCTTTCAAGTTGGTATACACCACACTTCTACACATTTTCTCTTCAGTGACTTGAATCCTTCTGAATAAATTTAACAACCTCATTACAACCAACATCCTGTTACAAAATATTATGTTTGTTAATTAAAAAATTACACAACGATATAAATATGATCATTATATTTGTGTACACAATTAGATGTTATCTATCAACGTATGTTCTTCAACACTCTTGCCCCCTAAATGTTACCCTGCCCCACGTTTTCGACACTGTCCGACACGCCACTGGTTAGCCGAGCGTAGAATTAATAAAATTTATGGTTATATTATTTATTTTGCTTATCTAAACAGCTATATTAACTATACATACAACAGAATTAGGGAAAAAAATACAATAAGGTAACATTTCGTTAAAAGTATTATTTAATCTTGTAATGGAGTTAACCCTGGTTAAGTTTTGTATTTGGAGACGGGTATGGGTACCGCTGCTTCTGTAATCATTCCCGGGTTCATGGGGTGATGTTTGTTCAGGTCTTGGTAGCGGATGCGTCTGCCCACTAACTGCACAGCAGTGGGAGGGATATATTCACAGATTTCTACCCACCCCTCATACCTTTTTCTTTCCCAGAACTTCTTCTCCTTCATTTGATTTCACACAGCATCTCGAAAGATGACACGCTCATAACATACGTACATGGTTGAAATTTTTGTCGGGAACGACGTTTCAACGACTCGTTTTTGAGTTCAGCAACTCGGCTGTGGATTGATTTACCGACTTCTGTGTTTCCTCCCTCGTACAACATGGCTCTTTAATAGAGGGTCTTCTCTTCTTCTGTCCTCAAAAATGCCCTCCACACAGTGTTTTAAAAGATGACATAGGCCCTGAGGAAAATTATTTTCCCCAGAACATCATATTTGTAGAAAGTGTAAAAAATAAATAAAAAATATGAAAAAATAATTGAAAAAAATCGTGTTTTTTAATTAGATACTTTTACTTTACGTTAGTTCTGAATAGCCAGACACTTACCTCCCATCCTTCCTCTTCCCTGTCTCCATCCCTCCCCACTTCCTCCAGCCTCTCAAGACCCTCCAAAATTGGGTATGCCATAGTTCCACTGGCTCCAAACAGTTGGGACTCTTTAAAAAACCTGCCTAGAATTACCATATCGAAGATTAATTTTAATTGTTAGGTACAAATCATAGCTTTCTTCAAGGCGATACTGAGAAAAGCGTCCAAAGCATGTACACTAATTTGGAAGGCGGGCATGGGCACCACCGCCCCGGGAACCATTTATTGGATAACCAACACCTCTGCCATAGGTCACCCAAGTGGTTCGCTACGTATCTTAGCTTAGCCCGGGTTTATGGGGTGAGGTTTGTCTAGGTCTTGACGGCGGTCTCCTGTGTAGAGCTGATGTTTAGATTACCATAATACGGGCATGTGGTAGTCGAAAAACATGTAAAAAAAACTATATGCATGGGTTATTTTATGAAAAAAATCATTGATATCATGTAAAAAAGAAATACGAACAAATAAGTTTCATAATTTTTTTTATTTTAGTTATGAATCTAAGTTTAAATACGGCTACTTCTGTCAGAACTAGATTATAAATCGTTTCACTTGATCGCGCCATGTCTCTGAATCATTTTGATTGTTATCTAAAAACCTCGCTTACAAAAATGACTTCATCGCAGAACCCTTCGCTTACGTTGTTTTTTTAAGTTCATTGACGCGACTGAGTCAACTCAGGGACTACCCGAAAAGCCTCGTAGTCCTAAACCTATATGGTTGTAAAATGATTATATAACTTTAGGGATGCAGCAGAACATTGAAATTATTTAATCAAAAGTGATAAAAAATTGCCTGCTTTAAAAAAGCGTAGGTACCATTGAAGCAATATGAACAGATATGTATATAAGTGAGCTCAAATTGCCCTCACAATACATCGATTCTTTTTTTAAAAAGATGTGAGTACCGCAAGATGTATGTATGGCTCATTTTTTTATTCATATTCAGACCATAAGGCTCTTGATTCGCAATCCGAAGGTCGTGGGATCAAATCCCGGCGTGCGCAAATAATTTCATTTGATTAATTTGTGTTATTTCATGATTAATTCATTTAAAATATATATATAGTATATTTTGCGGCACATTCCAGAGAGGAAAATGCTCTCCGTATCGCCCTGGTGTAAGATCACCATTCAGAATTGAAACGTTCAGAGGGAGCAGTTGGGACTCTTGTGCGGTATTGAGGTGATTTTTCACGAAAACGGCGCTTTGTAAATCAGCCAAATTTTATCATTTATTCATATAAAAAAAAAAAAAACGTAAATGTATAATTGTGATCATAATGCAGATAAGCAAGACAATTTGCTTGCAGTTTATTAAACAATTATCCTAGCAACATAATTAACATTTTGAACAATGTTAGTTATCGGAAAGTGGGTTTCGAACATGAAGCATTTCGTGAGCTGTTAGATCGGCGGCAATCGGAAACAGAATTAATCTTCTTTTCGTTCGACACCGGTCGTTGGTAATCTTCGGTGATAAATTTGTTGCGTTGTTTGTTAGCCGCAATATAAGCAGATATAAGTGTATTGTGGTCGTATCTGTGTGCCGCAAGTGAGCTCAAATTTCCCTCACAATATATCGATAATTTTTTCTTAAGCAATTCTTGTCAACTGTCAAAATCAACCTGTTGTTTTAAATATGTCAGTACCGCACAATGTATCTGGGTTCATTTTTTAAATATACATATATTCAGACGTAAATTTTATAATACCTCAACACTTGAAATAGTTTCGCTTCGTTTATATTGTAAAATATATTAGTCTCTCAAACAACTCGATCTTGACATATACCTTCTCCTTTCCTAGTTCACGTTCATACATCGTCTCATGCATGTTCTTCTATAAATAATAATATTTGGATGACTTGTATAGCGCCGTTTTTGTGAAAAATCACCTCAAGGGCGCTGTACAAATTTATAAAACGTTTATACAATCTTATTTTAAATATAGACAACAACAACTTATGGCTAAAAATTGCATCCACCGGTTCATCGATCACCGATACGAAACTATATGTGCAATGATTTGACCAATGAACGCGATGCTGCTGTAAAAATGCACTGTACAGGCAGAAAATATATACAAGACCATACTTACCTGGAGGGTCACTAGAGATTAACACTGTTATTGTTTATTTAGAGCAATTAAGACACAGTTCGCACGCAGAGGACATAATTGGGAACTATAATATATAAAATGTTCTGTAATGAGCTTATTTTGAAAACAAAAGCAAAATTTTATGATACTCTCCGTTAGGTATTTTTATTTAAGGGTATGAGAGCCCAAAAAGGTACGTTTTTAATTTGGACCTAAATTCTGTTGGGTTTGTTATGCCTTTAAGTTCCGGGGGGAGTTTATTCCAAGCACCAGGTCCAGACACTCCGAAAGCGCGATCTCCAAATTTCGTATTTGAATATGTTTTGTATTTGTAATATTGTTATGACTCTTGATATGACCCGACTTAAGTATCTGATTCAATTGATCATGCCATGTTATTCGGGCGTCCCGGACCTTCTACCATTCACATTTCCGTCATATATTCACTTTACACACTTTTTTCGTTCATTCACTCTGCATGCCAAAACCATCTGAGCGTCCCTCTTATAATCTTATTCATTACACTTACATCAGCCTTAAATTCTTTGCGGATCTCCACATTTCCCAAACGATCATACAGGTATCTCATTTCTACAGCGTTCAGTCTACTTTCATCCTTCCTCTGCCAGTTTCATACATCGCTGCCATACGTCATGGTAGGTACCAGCACTCATAGAATTAATGTTGAAAATTGATAAAGTTTTACTGTATCTGTCTTTTTTTTATTTTTTTCAATCTAAGTGACAAACGTCAGACCGTCTCCTGACGGGCCACCCACAATTTCACCACATGTAGTTCTTTAATCAGTCAGGTTTTTATTTGATAAACATTATCCACGGATTCCTGTACGTATTACGCCTATTATATGATGTGATATTGGTAATATAAATACCATGCGGGAGACGCGCCCTATGTGGTCCTTTGTCATTAGCCCTGAGAGCATTAGGGACAAGGACTGGACAATAGGGTGTTCTTGCTTAAGAGGTCAATCAATATTTTATGGTTCCATGACAAAATAGAACACTGAAGAAAAATTATGAAAAGTGAAGTAAAAACTTACCCAAACTAATCTACCCTAAACTAACTTAACCTTATCGTGATTTATTTTTGGGTTGTAATGAAGTGTGTCGCTTACTTCTTTTTTACCTTCGTTTTGAATAGCGTTATAGTGATTATCATCAAGATATATGTGTAAATTGTGGCTGTCCGGAACCCAAAAAATCTGCATAATTCTTTTGGTTTTGTAAATATCAAATCGTGTCTAATTTAAGCTTACCTATCGTAATGTTTTGCCATCGTTCTGTTTTTACGCTTTTTTTGTTTTGTCACTAACCCTATTCTGTTTTTTCACCGTTCGGCTTAGTCATTGTTCTGTTTCGTATCTGTTCCTTTTGTCGCTGTTCTGTTCGCCAGTCCTCTTTTACTCAATCTATCCACCTTTTACTCGGTAATTCGTATTGTAGTCCTGCATTTAAATACTGGTAGAACAAACAGCATCCCCTGCAAACCGATGTTTGTTCTAAAGACTACAATCCATGTGCCAAAACAGTGTATCCCTCAAATGTTTATCTCCTTATTCAAAAGAATCAAGAGATATTTTGTACTGTGAAGATCAAAGTCTGGTGTACCCCAAGAAACCAAACTGAGACCTACCTTATGTTTAATTTTAATAATATCCACAATTCTTAATACATATAGTGCAAGAATGGAGAAGCCATGTCCATCAAAACTATTACTGGCAATTATCATCAATAAGAAGATTTTTATACTTTTGATCTGGTGTACCACAAGGGCCCAAATTGAGACTCTCCTTATTTTTTAATTTTAATAATGTCCATAATACTTAATAAAACACAACAGTAGAAGATCCAGGTTTACCAGGGCTATTAGCAATGATTATCATTAACGAGGAATGACTATGGATGAAGAAGGTATAACTTATTTCTGTTAACCCTGTAATAGCGTATTAGGGATGCTTTGCGAGTTAGTATGGAAGTGTGAGGGCCAAGATTCGGGTTTGGGTTCACTGCTACCAGCAATAATGAGAGATAAGGCGTGAAGAGGTGTCCAGAAAGCAGGGATTATCAAATAATCTTCATTATAATAATTTATTAAATAACTCTCTTCTACTATTATTAATAGTATTATGATGTGAATGATAGGTTTATCTTTTTCATCGATGAGACATCTAGAGAAGTACGAGATCTGGCATCTCATAATGCAAGGAAAGATTTCCGGAAGACGGGGCCCTGGAAGAAGGAGAACCTCATGGCTGAAAAACTTGAGACAGTTTGCTGTAGAGCTGTTCCGGGCCGCAGTAAACAAAGTCCGCATAGCCAATGTCCGTTGAACGGACAGGTCACGAGAAGAAGAAGATCTTTTCTTAAATCAGTAGAATTATTTTGTTTTAAACTATTGTACGTTTTTTGTATTAACGCCGACCGGTTTCGGAACAACCGTTTCTTCCCCAGGGCAAAGTAGCCGATCGTCCTTTTGGTTAGTCGGACTTCTCCAAATACTAAGTATTCAGATAATGTGGAAAGCAATATTCGAATGCTCACCAGAAATCAAGTATTATTTACAAGTTCCTGTTTTTTTTACATATTAAATATGCTACAAAATAACACCGGGAGGCGTAACGGTCGGGTAAATTAGTAGGACATTTAGAAACATACTAATTAATTTAATTCACTACAAGTTTTTCTGCATTGTAATGAGATTTGTTGGTGTTTATGGAGCTTCATTGATGTCTATAGAACTTCATCGACAGTCATCCAGAGGAAGACCAAAGAACATCTGGATGATTCAATGTTCCAAAATACTACAGAGAAACGGCCTGGATGAAGGCGATACCCAGAACTGAAGAAGATATAGCCTGAGTATGAGAAGAGCCTACCCCAACAGCCTACCTAGGCAATGAGTTGGGACAGTGCAAGGAAGAAGATTGAAGAAGAATTAATTTGGTGGTGTTTATGAGTATTGTACCAGATAGAGGGTACACTTCTACTAATCAACAGGACGATCAAAATATATAATACTAGCTGGGTTACCCGGCTTCGCTCAGGACAATAAGATAGTGTTCTGGAATGTTGCACAATGATGTTCCTGATTCCCTATTCCTTCATCATTCATACGTTCATCATTCCACGACATACTCCGCCACTCCTTCCACAACTTTCTACAGCTCTATGGAACCTTCTAGAACTTTCCGGAAGACTGTTCTAGAAATTTCAAGAGGGCGAAACTTTCAGCCCTTATATCTTTAAAAGCACGCTCTTTAGGTAAAAACGGATACTCTTATTCCGTAGGGGGGATAGAGATCTACCACACCATAAAACTCCCTTGATCGAACCGGGACTCTTTTCTGAGTTTTTGCGAGCTGCACGTTTTTTTGGACTTTCTTTTATAATATATGCCATATTCAAATAGATAAAATGTTACTCCTTACATGCTCTCCCGCTCTCCCGTCCCGCCAACCCCCCTGGCACTGCATTTCTTGACTCCTCTCCTGCCCGGCCCGTAGCCGAAACTTTTTCTAATACTAACAATTTTATACTCGTGTTATCTTTCTAATTAAATCCCCTGGCACTGCATTTCTTGACTCCTCTCCTGCCCGGCCCGTAGCCGAAACTTTTTCTAATACTAACAATTTTATACTCGTGTTATCTTTCTAATTAAATCCCCTGGCACTGCATTTCTTGACTCCTCTCCTGCCCGGCCCGTAGCCGAAACTTTTTCTAATACTAACAATTTTATACTCGTGTTATCTTTCTAATTAAATATCCGAATTGAAAAATTCAAAAAGTTAAATAAAGGTATTGAAGCTGTCTTGAATATGAAGTAATTTATTTTGATAAGGATTAAAACCAAGATACAAATAGAGAGCCTTTTCAAGCGGCGACATTTAAATTAAATTTTTAAAATAAAAGAATACTTATTGTGGCATAACCATAATAGTTAGACATATGCTGTTGCGACTTTTTTTGTAAATAATGATGTGTTCTATAAAGTCGTAACACATTATTTTATTCTATCATCAATAGTTTTCGCAGCGCACGCGATTTAAAGAATATTTTAGGTAATTTTTTTACACCCTGGGTTACATTATTGAAGTTTTAGTAAGGATGCCTATTTTTTTAAAAAATATAATATAGCCTATGTCATCCAGGGATAGTGTAGCTTCCCAACAGCGAAAGAATTTTTCAAATAGGTTCAGTAGTTTCGGAGCCTATTCGATGCAAACAAACACACAAACAAACAAATATTACCTCTTTATATAGTGTAGTAGAAGTAGATAGATAGTAGATATATTAGTTGTTTTTTGAGGTGTCCATCCTTTAATATCAGTTTAATTCCCCTGTTTTTACCCTTTTTAAGGACATTATCGGAAAGATGAAACAATCTTTAGTCCTTTGCCCTAAATACCTCTACCAATTTACCCCCTCAGAAAAAAAAGTAAACAAACCTAAAAAAAACCTTTGTGGTTTTTTGTGCATTGTCTCTCGCGACACATTATACATATTTAAAATATGTCGGTTTTTCAAAAAGCTTTTGTTATAACAACTGTTTGTGATAACCTCTGTAGCGTAGTAGTCTGCGTATTTGAATACCTAACCAGAAGTGTAGACGAACATTCCCGAGTTCGAATAACCAAAGACAACATTAAAATTCTCTTACCACTATCATTGTATTGTTAGAATGTTACTTGTGCAACTGGCTAACAGAGGATTGAACCCGTGACGCCTGTGTGGGAACCTAAAGCATTTGTAATCTCAGCTAATAACTTTTCATACTCCTTTGCTTAATTTACAGAATTGTAAGTCGTATCGTACATAATACACGTCAATTGGACTAATTCTTTACATGGCCCGACTCAAGTACGTGCCTTACTTCAATTTGGGAGGCGGGCATGGGTACTGCCGTCCCGGGAACCGTTTATTAGATTACCAACACCTCTGCAGTAAGTCACCCCGAGTGGTTCACTACGTTCGGTGACTTAACAGGGGTACCCGGGTCTTGGCGGCGAGAGGCCAGCTTGGAAAAGACTGGTTGAAGAACAACTTTTGACCTTTCTAGCAGGACTCTCTCGGAACATCACCTTCATACGTCCGTCCTCCTAGACACACTGACTCCCAAATTCCTAGCGTATAACTTTTTCCTTCACAGTACTTGATCTTTTTCCTTTCCTAAAAAGACGCTCCACACAGCATTCCCAAAAATGACCCAGGCCCCGAGTGGAATTATAATAAGTAAGGCTCTTGACTCGCAATCCGAAGGTCGCGGGATCGAATCCTGACATAAGAAAATAATTTTTATTTGATGAATTTGTGTTATTTCACAATGAATTAATTAAAAATAATATATAGTATGTTTGCGGCACGTTCCATAGTGGAAGATACTCTCAGTATCGCCCTGGCGTAAGACCACCATTCAGAATTGAAACATTGCATGAAATGGCTTTGGTGACCAGATCTTAATAGCCAGGTACTTCCCCACATTCCTCTTCCCCATCTCCTTCCCGTCCCCACTACCTTCAGCCTCGAAACATACTCCAATTGGGGATGCCATAGCATCACTGGCTCCAGACGGGAGCAGCTGGGACTCTTGTGAGGTATTCACAAAACGTAAAAAAAACTTAACACAGTTATCCCATATATTTCAAGCAACCTTTAGATTCTAATTGGAGATATTACACCAGGGCGATACTGAACGTACCTACCACTTTAATAGCGTAAGTGATCGATGAATAAACGTCGAATACTAGGTCATGACACTTGTGTCATTTTGTCAAGTAATTTATCACAGAAAATTAGTTTAAAATTACCATAATTTCTTAGAAATATCAACGTACAGCTTATTTTTGACCCTTGCCTTGTTTTATATCTGCGAACGCAATCGCTTGAAGAAAATACGTAAATAAATCGTGTTAAAATGGCAAGTCATAATAAATTATGACAAGATTAATTCATATGCCAGCCGTTTACTTATAAACGTGGTATTACGTGAAATCATAACACAGTGTTATTTAGATCAGGTGTGCCCAACCTGCAGTCCAATTAAAGATTCAAAAATGGAGTTTACAGCTTTCTATGTTTTAGATTTTGGTATTCATTAAAAATATGTAAAATCGTTGTCGCAAATTTATCACATTTATATTACTACTAGCTAGGGTACCCGGCTTCGCCCAGGGAGTTGATATGAGATTGAACTGACGTTCCAACCCACGACGAATCTTGCTTTATATACCCCTACCAATGGGTAGCCCCACCCATATAAAAAAAGGCTTCGAATGGTTGACAATGTTCCAGAACATTCCACAACATTCGAGAGTTTTATGGAATGTTCCACAAAGATCTGGGATGTTCCTGAACATTCCCGAAACATTCCACAACATTCCAGAATGTTCTGTAATGTTTTTGAATACTTACGAATGTTGTGGATTGTTCTAGAAATTTGTAGAGGGCGAAACTTCTAGGCCTTATATCTTTAAAAGCACGCTCTTCAAATAAAAACGGGAACCTTCTTCATGGATGGGGGATATAGAGCTAATACACCATATAACTCCCTTGATCGTACCGGAACTCGTTTCTGAGTATTAGCCTCAAGCACATTTTAGAATTAATTTTACAATTTACGTTGATTTTGTGAAATTACAACTTTTATTAGACCTCGGACTTTCGATGGGGTTTTTGATTTATTGCTTGAAGAGTATCTAGCGTATGGCCAATTAGCATATTTTTTCCGCATATTTCTCGTTTTTAATGCAATTGATCTGATTTTAATAAGTGGAGGGTGATTGCAAAGGACAATTCACCTACCTGGGCTCTAGTCTGATAGAGAACAATGAGGATCCAGCAGAAATCAGAAGGAGAATCACAGCAGCCAACAAAACATACTTCTCTTTGCTGACAGTGTTTAAGTCACGTAGTGTCCACAGAAAAACCAAAATAACCATATATAAGAACATTATCAGAACTGTATTGGCATATGGATGTGAGGCGCTGACTAACGACTGACGGTAAAGATGGCTGAAATGCTGGATACTTTTGAAAGAAAAGTGCTGAGAAGAATATGTGGACCCGTGAAAGATGGTGAACAGTGGTGCATCCGGCACAATGCAGAATTGAATGATATTTATAAGGCCCCTAGCATCTCAGCACATATGAGACTCCTCAGACTGAGATGGGCTGGGCATGTACAGAGAATGCCGGATACACGCGTCCCAAAAAGAATTTTGACTGGACACCCAGGTGGAAAGAGAAAAGTGGGAAGACCCAGACTGAGGTGGGAAGATGAGGTAAGCTTCTCAATCAGCTTCTCCAGGTACGAAATTGGAAGTCAGCCGCTGAGGACAGGAGGAGTTGGAGGCGACTGTTGCAGGAGGCCAAAGCTCGATATGGGCTGTAGCGCCATCGAAGAAGAAGAAGATTGCAAAGGACACACATAGGCGTGTATAGTAAGGTGGGTCATTTAAAAAAATGTTATTTCTAAATTCTAAGAGTGATAAAAGGGTGCCAAATGGGTTCAAAACGACGTGTTTAAATTTTTTCAAATTTCGGACACGATCTTTTCACTTTGAAAATTTTCATTATGAGGGGTTATTTCTAGTGTATATAAAAGTTACTATGAATCCTTCAAACCATATTTTTTGTTATTTTTCCATAGCAAATGTAGTATGCATATTTTTACGAAATCATTTACGAAAAGTCCCTAGATTAAGTCTCGAAAAATATAGAGTAAAAAGGATTTTGCTGGTATTTGAGATAATTTGAATTATATTCATTTTTTTAATAAGTAAATCAAATTATTCCCTCTATTTCGTGTTTTATTAAAAATAGTTCATTTTTAATGGTTTATCTAACATTTTTTTAAGATTTAACAAGGGTGGGTTTTTCTCATTACGTGAAATTTCAAAGTCAATCAGGAGGAAGAAGATGATATCCAAATATTTTTATCTTACTTATATAGTAGTCGAAAAAAACCTTTTTCAGTACAATATGTTTTCTGTTTATTTTTTTTAATAACTAAAAAAAAAAAAAAATATTTAAAAAAATATTTAAAATCAGTATGTTTTTATCCATATTTTTATTTTACTTATATAATAGTCGAAAAAAAACCTTTTTAACTTACTCTACCTATGAAATACTAACTTTATATTTTATATGTTTTTTTTAAGTCTATTTTATACTTTGTGTACTTAGAAATATATCTAGTAATTTGTTTTAATATTACCCACACTCAGGCGGTGCCTTAGTGGGTTTTCATTTCTTGTTTATACTATATGTTATTATGTTTTATGTTATAATATACTATTTGCTATTGTACATTATATGTACAAAGAAATGAGAATAAATAAAGTTAAAAAAAAATATATGTATATATTATTTTTAAAAATACGTGATTTTACATCTCCATTTAACAGCCTTTAAGCA
This sequence comes from Limnephilus lunatus, assembly GCA_917563855.2. Taxonomy (NCBI): domain Eukaryota; kingdom Metazoa; phylum Arthropoda; class Insecta; order Trichoptera; family Limnephilidae; genus Limnephilus; species Limnephilus lunatus. The sequence goes on from OU830592.1 coordinate 109,802,437, forward strand.
CTATTAGAAAAATCAAAACAAGCTTATTTTTTTCCTATACAGTCGTAACTAAAGATGCCACCAATGGTGATTTTTCCGAATACCGAATATTCGGCTAGGCTCTCGGCCGAATACAGAATATTCGGCAGCCGAATATTCGGAAAAATACATTTCGCGGGTGACAGGTTCCGACCTGCATCATTGAAGTGCGTGTGGTAACTACGCATTTGTTTCATTTGCTAGTAGGTATTGTTACAACACGCATAATTTGTTGATTGTTACATCAAATTGTGTTACTTATAGTGTGTTATGCCTACAATACCCGACATATTTTTTCAGCCCGATTCCAATTAGAGACCAAAGTCAATATTTTTCGCTTTACGCGATCGCTATTTTCTATTATATGTATATAAGCTATTTTCATATCTACGATTTCAATTGTCATCACTGCAACTGCTAACTGAAATCGTAGATATGAAAATATCGATCGCGTAAAGCAAAAAATGTTGACTTTGGTCTCTAATTGGAATCGGGCTCAAAAAAGAGATCGTGTAAAGCCTAAATAACATGTATGTTTGTTCGCGAAAAGCTCTACGAAATGGCACCATTCAATAAAAAATCACCTATTTGGGAATATTATTAGGCAATTAATAATTAATATTAAATTTATAAGCATTTTTTTCATCATTTGGTATTCGGTATTCGGCCGAATATTGCGAACCACATCCGAATAGTAAAAAAAGTAGCCGAATAGGCCGAATACCGAATATTAGCCGAATATTCGTGTCATCTCTAGTCGTGACCCACTCTAGTGTATAGTCAAGTTTATACCTTGTCTTACAGCATTGAAAGTAGCGGTTTCACAATAATAGCATTTTTAGACAACGGATTACCAATAAAAATTAACGGTAATATCCGCAATTACCCGTATAAGGGCGGACCTAACGGTAATTTCAAATGCTGACTTTGGGGATGATGAGATCGTTGGTTCATATACCTACAATAGAAAACAAATCAATTAGTCAATATCCAAACTTTCTCAAATATTGTGTTCGGATCTGTCAGATTGTCAAACCTCATAAAGCAATAACACCGAACAGACGATTTCTAGAAGTGCTATGTATTCTGATTTGAAACAAAACTGATGTCGTCAGTGTAGGGTTGCCATCCGTCCGGGTTTCCCCGGATTTGTCCTAGTTTAGGGGGCATCCGGGGAGCGTCCGGGCGGGGCTTCATTTGTAGTCCGGGTTTAAAAATTTTAAAAAAAATCTGTTTTTTATTATACTGACTATGTTTAAAAAAACGTGTTGACATGTCCGGGTTCTGGGCTCTAATATCCGGGGTTTTCACGCGTCTTGTCCTGGTTGACAAATTTAAGAGATGGCAACCCTACGTTAGTGTATATTAAATTACGTCTCTTATGCGCTGACATACACAGTATTTTTTTTTTACATTCTCCACACAGGAGGTCTTTAGGAAAATAATTCACCTCAAGGCCTATGTCATCTTTGGGAATGTTGTGTGGAGGGTCTTTTAAGGGAAAGGAAGGAGAGGAAGTTCTGGGAAGGAAAAAGTATGAGGGGTGGATAGGATTATGGGGCATGGGGGTCAGTCTATCCAGGAGTGACGGACGAACGAATTCATCCCTTCTACTGCGTTCCAAATCCAGCTGAGACTCCTTCTGTAGAGGTCAAAAGATCTCCCTCAACCAGTCTCTCCCGATCCGGCCTGCCACGCAGTTGGTGTGCAGACGCTTCCGCCGCCAAGATCCAGACAAACCTGACCCCATGAACCCGGGCACCCATGCTAAGTCACCAAGTCAAACGTAGCGAGTCACTTGGAGTGACCTATCGCAAAGGTGTTTGTTATCCAATAAATGGTTCCCGGGGCGGCGATACCCATACCCGCCTCCCAAATTGAATGTATGAAATTAAAGTTTGATTCTTTATTCAGAGTGCCACACTGAAAATTCGTATAAGTAAAAAGTAAAGAAAATTTTAGCTTACTTCTATCACACCAGATGTGGTATCAAGACATTTCTATCTGATGATCTATGTGGTAAGCAATACAATACCCCCACACAAGTTTATCCAAACATTCTCCATTCGCGCGCGTAAAGTGACAGTCTTTTTGGCGCCAATACACCCCCATGGCGGCAAAACGGAGCCCTCCTATTGGTCGAGGCTGTTTCCATGGAAACACCAACGTAGCAGATACGTCGTTAGAGAGACGCTTTTCAACGTTTTCAGCATAGAAATTACGAATTATACAGTTTTTTTCTCTCAGTTTTTGAGCTGTTGAATTTAATTTAGAGATGTATTGACGTAATCGCACCTCATTTTATGTATGTACCTATTTTTAATATAATTTTAATTAATTTATTGTTCCCCCTGAGATGGAAATTGAGAATTAGTTCGGTTAGATTAATTTTTCTTTTCTCTGAGAAAATAATTTCCGTCATGGCCTTTGTCATCTTTGAAGATGCTGTTTGGAAGGTCTTTTTAGGGAAAGGTAGGATAGGAAGTTTTGGGAACGAAAAGGGTATAGGGTAGAGAGATACACATACGGGTAGGAATCCCAAAGTCAATATATCCAGGAGTGACAGATGAATCATGAATCGGTTCCATTGCGATTAAAGGCGATGGGTCGAGAGAGTCCGACTTGAGAGTCAAGCTCTTCCTCAACCAGTCTCTCCCGATCCGATCCGCCACGTAGTAGGTGGGCAAACGCATCCGCCACAAAGGCTTAAACAAACCTCACCCCACGAACCCGCGCACCCCTGCTAAATCACCAAACGTAGCCAACCACTTGGGATGACCTATGGCAGGGGTGTTGGTTTTACAATAAACGGTTAAAATGAATTTTGGCGGCACGTTCCAGAGTGGAGGATACTCTCAGTATTGGCCTGGTGTACGACGTTCAGAATTGAAGAAATGCTTGAAATGGCTTTAGCCGTGTTTGGTGACTAGATTTGTATAACCAGGTACTTTCCCATCTTCCTTTTCCCCTTCTCGTTACCCTCTCCACTACGTTCAGCCTCACAACATACCCCAATTCGGGACGCCATAGTTTCACTGACTTCAGGCGGTTGGGAGCAGTTGGGACTCTTAAGCGGTATTCACATGAAAATACATGAAAATCATATTTCTTCTTCTGTAACAATATTTTCAAAATATGTAAGTACTTTATGTTATTAATTTTTTTAAGCGTTACTGACCATTTTTTTCTCTTTATTTACAGGTATGGCCTATCTAATTATCAAAATTAAACTGTTACAACCCCAGGGACGGTGCGTGATGGTAAGTCATATTAATAACAATTATTACTTAAAATTAATTAATTAATTAACGTGTTTATAAGCTCACATCTAAACGTATATAAACAATGAACAAAGGATCGGCTTTTAAAACTCATTTTGAAAAAAGCACTGTCTACATATTGGAAAATCTATACCTAAGATTGCATACTACTCAAAAAGTAGATGGTGAAATACGTATATACGAGTTTTAGAGAGAGCGCGCTAATATTAAAAACAAAATGTTTAATAAAACACGACTCGTTTAAATTATCGCGAAAATCTCATGGGGATTATCTACATATAATAGCATTTAAAGAAACAATGTGAATTTTTTTATACATATAACTTGTAAAATAAATGAAAAAACGTGTTTATAATAATTTTCCGAGCATATTTTGCGATCTTTTTCTATAGAGGGAATTTCATACTATAATTGCCGTTTCGGCTTGGGGAATGTATAGATATTATCTTCAAGAATAACATATATTTTTTAAGAGTTTTAAAACATAACGTATTTAAGGAAAATCTTCTTACTAATATTATATATTAGCGCCCTTGCGGTGATTTTTCACAAAAACGGCGCTCTACAAATTGTCCATTTATTATTATTATTATTATAAATGCGAAAATTTGTATGGATGGTTGGATTTTACTCTTTCACGCAATAAATATCGAATGGAATTTATAAATTCTTCACTAATCGAAAGCTACGTTATTTGCGAGTAACATGGGCTATATATATTGGTAAGCTCTGGCCTTATAAATAAGCTGTGGCGTTATGAAATTATCTATTATACGTTTATTGGCAAAGCGTGGTACTAAGTAAATGTTTGACGTGGGCTGTCAATATTATTTCTTTGATAGCGAAAATTCAAACATTAGTATTCTAATATGAATATTAGTATAGGTAGATACAAATATAAAATAGGTACTTATCTACATTTTGACCTAAGCCAACAGCTATACTAATATTATGAATGCGAAAAGAAGCGTATTTGATTATTGATTGATTGGGGGAGGGGGAGTGGTAGTGCGGGAGAGGGGGGGGGGGGGGTAATAAAATCGTGGTTTTGTTTTCCCCGTTTTTCTCCTGAAAAACTGGACCGATTTGTAAATTTTTTTTACTAACTGTATAAAAAGAAAATACTCTATGTCTGTACGTTTTGTTTTTTTAAATAATACAATGTCTGGTTTGTATACTGAACGTCTGTTGATGACGTTGAAACCAAACAATTTTACCGATTTTTGAAGGGTCTAAACTCCTATAAGAAGTAACTTAACAAAAAAGCAAAACTTAGCGACACACTAGTGGTCGATATCTATAATATATTTAAAAAATATTTGCACTAGTTTCAAAATCTAGAGAGAATATCGGGGAATACGTTTGTATGGACAAAACGCCAGCCAATTCAATCTTAATAGTATAATTCTTATCAATTTCTTGAACATTTTGTTCTTTGATATTGTGATGAATGTTTTTTCGAATTTAATTTCAATTTGATTTATTTATTTATTTCAAAATATCTATGCGTAATCTATTGCAAAACAGAATCAGGTTTTAAAGTCAATGTTTGGTTATTGGCTTCTATCCAACACAAATAAATATACCATTAAGATGAAGCCATACTAAATAATGCAAAATCAAACAAAATCGTATGTTTTAGTTTTGAAAATTTGACCGCTTAGAAGTATTATAGATTCTTCAATTAAATACTGCGTGTAGAACATACCTTGGCCCTTAAAAATATCGGTCATTTTTTTTAATAAGTCTTTTAATAAGCTTAGAAAAAAATAAAGTATTAGGTATATAAAAAACATTTTTAACTGAAAACTCTCCTACTTATAAACACTTTTTCGGATATGGTTTTATTGCATAATGTGGCAAATTCAGTTTCTTATATAATTATCGCGAAAAAAAATGATATTTACGCCCGAACCTCACAAAATAAAATATAATATGCATTTTCGCGTTGGTATTTTTGACATCACGGCGACAATACGGCAGTCGACGAATTTGTTATATCAAAGTGAACCTCATACCGTCCACCGAAGAACGACTGGCAGCCGCCCCGATTTTCTGTCATTACTCCTCCGAACGGAGCGGAGAGAAGACGTGTTATGCTCCGCGCCGCTTATTTTCGTGAAATCAATTTAAAAATTCCGTTTTATTACAATAAACAATGCATAAAAAAGGAATTAATGTTTTTTACAGGCCTTTACGAAATCAACACGTAAAAAAAAAAATCTCAAATATCTTTTCCAACCTTTCCAAAAGCTTTTTCTCAAGTATTTTTAAACTCCTCCCATAAAAGGGCGTGAATTCCGATTTCGATTTTTTCCTGTACTAGTGGATCGCCTTAAAAGCAGATCTTTATAATGTATTTACAAATTCAACTAATTTATTTATTTACTTACTAGCTGGTGTACCCGGCTTCGCTCAGGGAGTTATAATAAATATGAGATTGAACTGACGTTCGAACTCACTACGGATCTTGCTTTATATACCTCTACCAATGGGTAGAACATTCCACAACGTTCCAGAACATTCCACAACATTCGAGAGATTTCTGAAACATTCCAGAACGTTCCGGGATGTTCTGGAATGTTATGGAATGCTCTCGAATACTCTCGAATGTTTTGGACTGTTCTAGAAATTTATAGGTGGCGAAACTTCCAGCTCTTATATCTACAAAAGCACGCCCTTCACTCCTGAACACATTGACCTCCAGATTTTTCCTTCCCAGAACTTCCTCTCCTGCCTTTCCTTAAAAAGACTCTCCATACAGCATCCGCAAAGATGACGTTCTATGGGAAATATCTTTTTTGTATTGGATTAGCGAACCACTTGGGGTGACCTATGGCGTACGTTTTGGTTATCTAATAAACGGTTCCTGTGGCGGCGGTACCCATACCACCTGCCTACCAAGTTTAGTATTAATGAATAGTGTTCTTTCACCAGCAAAATTCTGAGAGAGTTTTATTTTTATCTAAATTTTAATATACATAATTTAAAAAAGATTTCATTGTAGATCATAAATTTAATTTAATTAATTTCACCATTTAATTTAAATTAAATAACCCCAAACAAAATTTAAAAAAATTCACATCTCCATATTTTTTGCGCTAAACCTTCCCAGTTTGTAATTCTAAATTCGAATAACAATGGCGCCTAATCCACAACTGTCATTCTTGTATTTAGAACGGCGTTACATATTTAAAATTTGAATAATTCGTTTCGACGCGCTCCGATAGGCCAGACTGATGGCGGCCTTGAAACCATAGATAAAAAGTGACAGTTACACATCTTCCATAGACAATAGACTAGACTGGCGGTACTTAAACAGTGGTCCGCGGAAAAAAACGTACAAAAACAAATGCAAATAATGAAAGTTTCAATATTAATTAATTTGAAATAATATATATTTGCGGCACTTTCCAGAGTGGAAGATACTCTCAGTATCGCCCTGGTGAAAGACCACAATTCAGAATTAAAACGTTGCTAGAAATGGCAGTATTTAGCCTCAAATTTGGGGGGCTGGTATGGGTACCGTTTCCTCTTACCTCTGCCAAGTGGTTCGCTACGTTTGGTATCTTAGCAGGGGTGCCTGGGTTCGTGGGGTGAAGTTGTCTACCCACAACTGCTTGGAAGGCCGGATTGGGAGAGACTAGTCGAGGGAGAACTTTTGACCTCTCCAGCAGGACTGTCTCGGAACATCACCTTGCACCGCAGTGGGAGGGATGGATTCATACGTCCGTCAATCCTGATTCCAACCCACCCCTAATACCCTTTTCCTTCCCAGAACTACCTCTCCTTCCTTTCTCTAAAAAAACCCTTCACACAGCATCCCAGTGGAGCTAATGTAAAAAAAGTGGCCGTGTTTGTTGATCAGTTCTAAATAGCCAGGTACTTCCCCACCTTCCTCTTTCCCTTATTCTTTTCCTCCCCACTATCTTCAGCATTACAACATTCCCCGATCGGGGATGCCATAGTCCCACTGGCTCCAGACGGTTGGGAGTAGTTGCGACTGTTGTGCGCTACTCACATTAAAAAAACGTTAATTTGAAATTGTCTCGTAAATAATAGATTTAGAACCACTGGACCAGACATTCTAGATTGTATATTATAAAATTATTAATTTTGTATGTGGGTGTGTGAACAGACGCGTAAAATTAATTACGAAGTGGGCTTGATTCTAATGCTACATATATTAATTACACGAGAATATTTTTGTCTAAGTAGGGTTTGTTATGATTAATAATTTAAAAATAAATTGGATTTTAGGAGCAAAAAGTGCGACAACCTAAAAAATTCACAGTTCACAAATTCACGTTGTCTAGTTTGTAGATGGAAGTAAAATTGTAGAAATGTATTATAAGTTTGTACAGCGCCTTTAATGTGATTTTCACAAAAACGGCGCTATACAAATCATCCAAATATTATTATAGTTTGTAATTCACGATAACTTGCCCCAGTGTCGATCTGAATCTCGTATCAAAACCTTGAAAACATGTGGGAAAAGAGTGACTCAATATCCCTAGTGAGAAACGACACAAAAAATATCACATTCTCAAACTAAAGGCACAAAAAAACAAGCAAGTGATAAAATTCGGTTCGTAAGTAGACCCCACACGATAAATTTATTGCTTCGACATGGAACGTCTCAGAAATATGCTTCTATAAGAAATATGCTTGAGACATTAATACAAATTAAAGACTTAGGCATCACTTTTCAATAAAATCTTTCATTTGTTAACCACATAACATAAATCTGTAATAAGCGCTTAAAAATGTTGGGATTTATAACTAGGTTAACTAGAAATTTTAACAATATAAAGTGTATTAAACTGTTATATGTATTTTGCTAGGTTAGAAGTCAGCTTGAGTACAATTCTCCCATCTGGTACCCACATTATGATATCCATGTACAAGCTGTTTAAAGAATACAAAACAAATTCTTTAGTTTTCTAAACTTTAAAATGGATATTCCAGCAATTATGTTGAACTACAAAACTCTTTTATATGATATAAATATGCTCAAATTGTCAGATAGAAGAATTTTCACAGACTTGGTACCTATTTCTATATAAAATTCCAAATGATTTAGTTGATTGTCCGGTATTGCTTGAATTAATAAGCTTAGAAGTCAGAATTTATTTCAGTGCAGAAATTCTGGGACTAACTACTATGTGTATTAATCTTTGCCCAGAATACTATTGAAGGGAAATAATTATAACAAGTCAGTGGACATCTTCAATGAATAATTTATCCTTACACAAATGTAAAATATTGTTACCGAGGAAGTTCAGTTATGTACAATAAATACTGTATATTTCCTACTATTACTTACTAGCCAATAAAAAGGGCGTTAATAAATAAATAACAGTTGATATCCGACAGTTATACTTCGGAATACTTGTATAATATAATAATTAATAATATTTGGATGATTCGTATAGCGCCGTTTTTGTGAAAAGTCACCTCAAGGGCGCTGTACAAACTTCTTACTTAATATTATAAACGCGAAATTTTGTATGGATGTATGTGTGTTTGTTACTCTTTCACGCAAAAACTATTGAATGGATTTTAATGAAACTTGACAATAATATAGGTCATACATCAGAATAACATATAGGCTATAATTTATGTTGGTAGCTAGGAAGGAGACGCGGGAGGGGAACGGGGGCGCACGGGAAGGTGATTCAGGGAGAAACAATGTATTTCTTTAAATGTGGCATTCAACGCATGCCGGGAACCAGCTAGTTTTATATATTTCTACAAGCACTACAAACTAGACAAACAATTAAAACAACTAATGGCTGAATTTTAGACATATCAGTTCCAATTGTTGGCAATGACAGTTAAAATCGTTTTCTGTTATCATTATATTTATATTATACACTCAATTTGGAAGGCGGGTATGGGTACCGCCGCCCCGGAAACTATTTATTGGATAACCAACACTTCTGACATAGGTCACCCCAAGTGGTTAGGTACGTTTAGGAGGGGTGCCCGTGTGCATGGGGTGAGGTTTTTCCGGGTCTTGCCCACCAGCTGCATGGCAGGCCGGATCGGGAGAGAATGGTTGATCGAGTTTGACTTCTGCAGCCTACTCTCTCGGAACATCGCCTTGCACAGCAGTGGGAGGAATGGATTAATACGTCCGTCACGGGACACACTGACTCCCAGATTCCTACCCGTTGCGATTCGACGCGTCGTTTTCGTTTTGACTCGCAATCCGATGGTCGCGAGATCGAATCCCGGCGTGGGCAATTGATAATTTCACAAATAATTCATAAAAATAATATACAATTATATAGCGGCACGTTCCTGATTGGAAGATACTCTCAGTGTCGCCCTGGTGTAAGACCACCATTCAGAATTAAAACGTTGCTTGAAATGGCTTTAGCCGTGTTTGGTGATCAGATCTGAATAGCCAGGTACTTCCCCAACTCCTTTCCCTCCCTACTACCTTCAGCCTCACAACATACCCCGATTGGGTATGCCATAGTCTCACTGGCTCCAGAAGGGAGTAGCTGAAACTCTTGTGAGTTAATCATATAAATTATTTTTAAATACCCATTTCCTTACCTAAAAAATACCCTCCACACAGCATCCCCAAAGATGACATAGGCCCTACTCAGGGCCTCCTGTGTAAGAAGCTAATTTAAAAAAATATATCACAGACAGACCCACAATCAAAATTAGTAGGTTTGATTTTCTATTGACGTCATAACAAGCATGGAGTCTAATTGATATAACGCCCAGAGCAGCCTATCTTAAGACATTTTGTTGATTCCTACTCACAAAAAATCACAACAAATACTGCGAAATTTTTTTAAAAAAATCACTGAACTCGCTTTTTTCCGTGTCGTTGGGCACCCCAATCTTTGTTCCCCTAACTTTGTCACCAACGTATTAAGTTACCCAAGTAAACATTAAACATGGCTGAAATGTAAACATTGTATATTATTAAAGGCAAAGATTAATCGATTAATGCAATATTACTATTTTCGATTAATCTTTACTACAAATCGGTTTATATTAAAAATACAAAAAAAAAATTATTTGAATAAATTGAAGTTTCTTTGATCGTTTCGCTTGATTAAAATATTTTTTTTAAATAACTTTATAAAAAGTGTAAGCGTAAACTACTGAAAAAAGCATTTTTCATTAGAAAGTTTGAATGCATATAAAAATACAAATTTTGAAAATATTATTTTATTTCTAAAATTTTCTGTACAGTTTCCCTTAATTAATTTTTTTACTTTCTTATAAAATTATTCACAAAATAAATAAAAACCACTTTTGCACTTGAAATTGTGACCTCTTGACAAGCGAGTTTTATGCCTTTTACCTATATTAGTGGGGATATAAGACACACTAAGAATACATACATTTTTGGCTTGTTGCTTCCTTTTAATTTGGTATTATGTGTGAGAAATCGCTTTAGATGTGGTTTTGGACTTTATTTGTTGCATATTTCTTACTACAACAATTCTATATCATAACTCATAACCCCTCGGGTATTTTAAGATTCTGTCGTCAAGTCTTACTAACTAACTAACTAACCTCGCAGGAGTAGGCAGAGAGGATCGCCAAACAACTCGGTTTTGGCACACACTCCTTGCCTCATTCACATTTATACATCGTCTCATACATACTCTTCTATTATTCGGTCTCTTGACATGGCCCGACTCGAAGTAGTACCATGTCTTCCTCGGGCGTCCCCTGACTTCTACCATTCGATAGCTATTAAAAATCAAAACACACTCATATTTTATTTGACAAATGTCACCTCATTTTTTGTCGATAATAATCGATAAAAAGATTAATTTTTTTAAATTGTAATAGAAATAGACGTTCGGTTTTCGGAACAACTCATACAGATTAAATCAAAATTGTTTCTCCCTTACTAGCATAGTGAGAAATACGATATAAACGGTGGTAGAAAGAGAAAATACCGGGCTTTATATTAAAAAAAAAACTAACCACAAAAGAAGCAAAATGTAAACCTTCATGAAACCAAAGTATCAATGGAATTTTGAAATAAATTTATGAAACTTTGGAAAGTTTTTATTAATGTGTTTTTCTAGATTTTTAGTTAAAAAATCGTAAGGTGAGCTATTTTTAAAGTGTTTTATGTTTACGTGCAAAATTTGAATAGTTTAAAATTGTTTATTTAGATTTACACATTTTGAAAGCATATTTTAATCACCTTTCAAAAACAGTTTTTAGTTTTGGGATATGTACAGGAATATTCCATTAATTTGCATTTTATTATAAAGATACTGAAATATTTTTAACATCTGAAAAATAAGCCAAATCTGAAGGAAAGCATCACCTTAACACACAAATTTTCATCCCTATCTCACAGAAAAATCTTATTTCTACCTGCAACCCTTATATATATTTTAATTTATACGGCTTCGGAAGCGTTCAGTAATAATCACCACCAATTTCAACCCTTATGCTTGAAGAAGGGAGAATGATAGACAAAAAACCTACCCTTAATACGATTTTACTTAGCAGTCGGGTAGTTTCGTAACAAAAACTTGATTCTCTTTGGTAAATACGTGTCTGGGTTCGATGCAATCTTATTATAATGTTGGTATTGGTATAAAGCGGATATGAAGTTTAATATTTTAAAAGGCGGAAGTACAGTGTGGTGTGTGGTTAAAAATAATATAAAAAAAAGAAAGACGAATAACCTTTTACAATATTTGAAAATCTTACAATAAAAATCAGAAAATATTTGAAAACCTCATATTGCCATCGCATAAAGCGGAAAATGTTGAGGATTTAGCCAGCCGAGGAATCGAACACGCGACGCCCGGGGGATTTCGAAAAATAAACCCCCATGCCCTTTTCTCACACCTTAAAGGAAAATAAAGTCCGAGCAACGCTGGGTGCTTCAGCTAGGTATATATATATTTTAGAGGCACCGGTGAAAGACCATTGCTTATATTGTCTTTAACCCTCTTTAGTGACCAGAAATGAATTGCCAGGTATTTCCAAATCTTCCTCTTCTCATCTCCTTCCTTTAGACTCGCCACGTGTACCTAGTAGCCCCAGAGAGAGGTCGTACGTTCGTCAATGACGATCGTCTTCTTCCTTCTCACAAGTCTTGTATGAAAACGAAAAAGACAGATGATACTAGAGCGATGACTACAGTCAAAACCCAACGCTTTCTCCGATGATGCCGTGCATAAATTATGGATTCGATTGAGTTTAATCACTAGATCTGAATAGCGATGTGCCTCTCAACATTCCCTTTCTGTAATTGGGAATGCTATGGTCCTACAGTGTCTTGCAGTAAATATCTCGTAAAAATATCTTTATTCATCAGTGTGTTGTCAATCAATTTAAGCTCAAAATATTATCGCACTGAAGCAGCTACCGAGCCGGATAACCGCTCGTTTTGGAGGGGAAAGACTAAGCTACACACTAGTGCTGCAATATTTTGAGAAATAACGTTTACGTCGTTGAAAATGTGCAAAGTTCTTTAATTCTTGAACATCCTGTGTATAAAAAAAATTACTTAGAACCACATACTTCGCTTTCTGTCAATTAATTATACAATACGGCATTATAGGATGGGGCGGTACATATACAAATCAAACACAAACAATTTACATATCACAAAAACTAATAATAAAAACAATTTTAAAAAAAACCCTACTCATATTCGTCAGAACTTTTATTCCAACAATTTAAAGTCAGAAAATTAAGTGCAATATATTTTTATCACGCAACATTACAAATTTATAAATATAATATTCAAAATAAAGTTGCACCATTTAAAAACAACAGAAATCTTAGACAAACATCAATACTTCCTACTCCAAAATGTAAAAAAACACTAGGACAGTTAAGTCATAGATATCTCGGAGTAAAATTTTTTAATTCACTTCCTGAAAAAATCAGAAACATGAACAGTAATATCAAAAAATTTAAAACTCACCTTAAAAATTATACCGAAAATTTGAACTGAATATAAAAAATAAAACAATTAAACGAACATAATAACACCCCCATACACACAAGCCCTGCTTTTTTATGGGGATAAATCAAATATGTACACATATTATGTAATTAATTATTATGTTGAATTTATTATAATTTATGTATCTTTCTCTGAATAAAAAAATAAAGTAATACTGAACAATACAAAACAGCATTTTACTAAAATGTCTACCTTAACTAATAACAAAAGTTTAACAATATAATGTCACTGAAACAATTATATACAAAAGATATTCTAATGAACGCATTAAAAAACCAGGATAACTTTACACAAACAAACTCGAGCCGATTCACAAGATCTACATTACAACATACATTCCACTAACCTACAATTAAAACGACTTTTGGACAAAGAAATATGCAATACTTCTCTATAAAATTATTTAATAAACTCCCTTTTGCAATAAAAACAATTAAAAAAATAACCGACTTCAAAAGAAGCATAAATATATGGATTATGGACACGGGAAGGAAGAATATAGATACAATTTAACAACCTAACAAAGATTAATGCTTTTATTGTACTTTAAATTTATCTTTATAATTTTCGTCTATAATATATTATATACTTATATTTCAAACCAGAAAACTTGTACAATGTGTCCTTAGAACGGGGTACCCCAGTAAGGACACATTTTTCTATAAAAAAAAAAACTGTAAAACAAAATATATAAATAAAAATAAATATAAAATTTTATTGAACATCCTGTTATTTTATCGTCTTAAATTTTGCATCACATTTTTTGTCATACAGGGTGCTTTGAATAATATTCAACCCTCCCCTATTTAAACCATAAAGGGGGTAGACTTAAATTAAATTTATATTTCTATAATCGACCGTTATGTATGCGGAAATAAATTGTTCACTTTCTGCCCGATGATTTTTACAAGGTGTGAGAGGAAATACTTTTAAATAAATAACAACAAAATAACTTGGCGAATTATCAGTGATAAATTATAGGGGGATGATTCGACAGAAATATATTACCTATATTAGTAATATATGCAGCGTGTTTCACGCTCATACCGCGAAACTTTGGGGGAAACGAAAAACTTTGAAAAAACTCTTATAATTTTTTTTTATTAGACCTCAAATATAAAAGTTCATTTCTTATTTTTGGCCTATGTCTTAAGGGATGTTGTGTCTAGGGTCTTTTATGGAAAGGAAGGAGAGGAAGTTCTGGGAAGGAATGAGGGGTGGATAAGAATCTGGGAGTCAGTGGGTTCAAGAGTGACGAACGTATGAAACCATCCCTCCAACTGCGGTGCAAGGCGATCATCCGAGAACGTCCTGCTGAAGAGGTCGAAAGGTCTCCCTCAACAAGTCTCTCCCGATCATCCCCGTGGACAAACAACGATTTTATATCGATATCTCGAGCACGGTTGCACTGTTGACTGCCGAACTGATATTGTCAGGGAATAAATAAGAAATCGATATACGCCGGCAACACTCGCGGATCTGTTTATAGATTTTCATTTCTAACACTGACACAAACAGGGGGTAAATTGTTAATGTGGTCTTTAGTCATATTTGAACAACTTTAGATTCTCCAAGCTGGGATGGAATCAATTCAATTTGGGAGGCGAGCATGGGAACCATTTATTAGATAACCAACACCTCTGCCACAACCCCAAGTGGTTCGCTACGTTTGGTGACTTAGCGGTGGTGGGCTGGATCGGAGGAGACTGGTTAAGGGAGGCCTTTTAACCTCTCCATCCGGACTCTCCCGACCCATCGCCCTGCACCGCAGTGCGAGGAATAGATTCATACACTGTACGGGACAGGCACTGTAGTCGCCAGCCGCACAGACGATGAAGTGGGAAGTTGCCGGCTGGCCGCTTCGACACCTAGGGAGAAAGTGGGGAAAAAATGTAGGGAGAGGGAAAAGTGGGGAGATTTCAGGAAAATTGGGTAAATGTAGGGAGAAAGGTAGAGGGCAAGGGGGGCGGAAGGGGGGTAGAGGTAGAGGGGAAGTAGAGGGGAAGAAGGGAGGTAGAGGGGAAATTTGCGCGATCGACCAATTTATTGTAATGCTTTCTTCTTGGAGGGCGGTCCAACCAGGGCGGAGAAGAAGAAGTCCAAGTTTTCCAGGGGTAGATCGGAGAAGGCAGAAGAGAAGGCGAGATGTTGCTGAAGCGGTGAGATCTGGAACTCTGACTAATTTGGCGAAAGATCGGCCTATTTAACGGGCTTAGTGACGGGAGGCTGCCCGTACTATCCCTTTGTTCACATCTCGTGAGATGAAATTCTCGGAATTTAGATGAAATTCTTGGAATTGTCATTCTCTAGAGTTGAATGCGCCACTGCGTTCGTTCCGACGTTGCGGAACGAAGCAAAGAACGCCTCAGCGTTCAATCTCGACCTACTCTCTACGCTTCTCCGATTATCGTTTATTATGTGAGTTTGCACATTTTACATTTTATATTTTACATAGGGTATGAACAGTCTGCACAAATTGAAATTATTTTATATTTATGCAAAACTGTTATACGAATACATAGGTTGCATAAATTCGAATTTGTGCAAGTGTTTATAAAGGTAAAAATACATAGGTTGCACAAATTTGAATTTATGCAAGTGTAAATAATAGAGATCTGCACAAATTGGACCCGTGCGAAGGTTTGTATAGGAACGGCTTCGCACAGATCGAATTTGTGCAAAGGAAAAAGTCAATTTAAATAATTTAAATAGTGTAGGTATGTACACTGAGGGTTGGGGTCAAGCTTCATTTTTTGTCTTAGGCTGACTGCCTGACCCCGTAAATATTTTTATTCTTTCATAAATATTACATTAAATTACACATGAAATTAAACTACAATTAATCTTAAATACGTCCGGTACATCCTCCCCCCGGTGCAGTCACGGCTGCGCCTAGCTGTCAGGACGTACAGGTCGGCGGGATCCTCGAAGTCCGGTTCCCTTGGGCTGTTTGGTCCTTGGTCCGGCTGCGGTCGAGGTTGGTACTGGTGCGGGTGCCGGGATGAGGAGGGCCAGTTTTACAGCAGGACGGGTGTAAGTTCCCGTGGCTGTCTGGACTCGGGCGGTCCTCACTTGGCCGTCAGCAGCAGGGATGGCTTCGATGATACGCCCGCGCGGCCAACTGTTGCGTGGTAGCGCGGGGTCCATGATGAGCACCAGGTCACCGACCTTGAGGGGTTCTGTCGGGTGGTGCCATTTCTGTCGGGCACCCAAGGTGGGGAGGTATTCACGGAGCCACCGCCTCCAGAACATATCCGCCAGTTGTTGGCTGATACGCCACTGTCGTCGGAGACATACCTCCTCCTCCTTGTTGTCGTAGAGCGACAGATGCGGGCGGCCTCCTGCAGATCCCATGAGGAAGTGGTTGGGGGTCAAGGGCTCTTCGTCCCGCGGGTCGACAGAGATATGAGTCAGTGGCCGACTATTGACCACAAACTCAGCCTCTGCCAGTGCTGTGCGCAGGGTTTCCTCCCTTGGCGCCCTTTCCTTTAGTGTGGCGCTCAGGGCCAGCTTGACCGAGCGGACCAACCTTTCCCAGGCTCCCCCCATATGAGGACTGAGGGGGGTGTTGAAGCGCCACTCGATGCCCTTGGTGGCCATGGCATCCGTCATCCTGGCATCCTGCTGTAGGTATTCCACGGCATTCCGGATCTCCGTGTCAGCACCACGGAAGTTTGTCCCATTGTCCGAGTACAGCACCGCGGGTTGACCTCTTCGGGCAGTCATCCGTTGCAGCGCCATGATGGCTGAGTCGGCAGACAGTGAGGTCGTCAGTTCTAGATGGATGGCGCGGGTGGAGAGGCAGGTAAAAAGGGCTCCATAGCGCTTCTCTCGGTGTCTGCCAACTGTGACCTCCATCGGCCCGAAGTAGTCTAGCCCGCAGTTTGTAAAGGCCGGGACATGGTGTTCCACGCGAGACGGCGGCAGTATTCCCATCTGTGGTGGAGCGGGCTTGCTCCGTCGTATGTGACAGGTGGGGCAGTCATGATTTATCTTCCTGCTGACGGTGCGGAGTCGCAGGATGAAGAAACTGCATCGGATTTCGGCAACGGTTTTCTCCGTGCTTGGATGGTCTGCCTTCTCGTGGTAGTGGCGGATCAGCAGCCGGGCATATGGGTCTGCGCCATCCAAGATCACGGGAGTCTTCGCCACGCTGGTTGTTCCGGTGAGGTTCCTCAACCGCGAGCCCATCCGCAAAACGTCATCAGGTCCGAGGAAGGGGGCCAGACTGATCAGGCGACTGGCGGCAGGTAGCGCCTGGCCGAGCCTAATGGTGTGCAGGTCGGTGGAGAAGGCGTCTTCTTGGGACCTCCTCACCCATCTGCGCTCGGCCTCCCTCAGCTCCTCCGCGCGTAGCGTGAACTCGGCGGGTCGGTTCGGGCCCATCCGACAGCGCCTGACAAAGCGCAGCATCCACGCTGTAGCGCGGATCAGCCGGTGCCAGGAAGAGAACCTCTCGACCAGAGGTAGCGCCTCTCCGGCCGTGGTGATGTGGCCGACGAAGTGCTGAGGTCTGGTCTCAAGGGTCTGGTCATCTGGTTTGACGAGGGTCCGCTCCTTAGGCCAGTCGCTCTCCGGTGTGGTGAGGAAAGCGGGGCCGCAGAACCATCTTCCTTGGCGAGACAGGTCGGGCAATTCCAAGTCCCGGGTGCCGATGTCGGCCGGGTTCTGCTTGGTGGGAACCCACCTCCAATTGGCTATGGAGGTGAGTTCGTCTATCTCGCCCAACCTGTTGGACACGAACGCAGAGTAGTTGCGCGGGTCCGTGCGCAACCAGCACAGCACCGTGGTCGAGTCCGTCCAAAAAATGGTTGCAGCTATCCTCGCTTGGCTCTCCAACCGGATGGTTCTGGCCAGCCTAGCCGCCATGAGTGCGGATTGCAGCTCAAGGCGGGGTATGGATAGAGGTTTTAGCGGCGCCACCTTGCATTTGCTCGCAATGAAGGTGGCTTGTAGAGCGCCCTGCACTTCCTCCACGAAGTATGCGACGGCACAGCAGGCTTGCTCCGAGGCGTCACAGAAGAGATGCAGGGTCACGCTCCTCGTCTTCCGCTGCAGAGACTGTCGCGGGACGGAGACGCTGCTCTCCTGTAGCAGGCTCATCCAGTCCCTCCAGCGTTCGGCGTGCTCCGGAGTGATGAGGTCGTCCCATCCAACAGTTGAACGCCACACGGCTTGCAGCAGGATCTTCGACCGTATAGTGAGGCAGGACACGAAGCCCACCGGGTCGAAGATCTTCATCACGATGGAGAGGAGCTGCCGCTTTGTGGGCCGCGTGGCTTCTTCGGGGCTGACCGCTTCAAGGAAGGTGTAGATGAAGCGGTCGGTGGATGGGTCCCACACCAACCCTAGGACCCTCTCAGTCTCGCTGCACCCGCTGTTTATCGCTACCGTGGAGGTGGCGCGGTCATCAGGGGGTACTCCAGCTAGCGCGTCCTGGCTGTTTGAGGCCCAGTTTGTAAGGTGGAACCCTCCCTTTGCAAGGAGGGCCCTTACGTCGCGGACTAGGGCAGCAGCGTCGTCAGGGTTTTCCACAGCGTCCAGGTAGTCGTCCATGTAAAACCGTGAACGAATGGCTGCTGCGGCGGCCGGGTACTGGTCTTCGTACTGCCCGGCCACCCTGTCCCGCACGTACTGGGCACTGCTGGGTGAGCAGGTCGCCCCAAACATCATGGACGCCAGCTGGTAAGTGTGGGGTTCCCTCTGGTTGGGTGCCCTCCATAGGTAGAGCTGGGAGGGCTGGTCCTCTCTCCGGATTTGGATCCGCAGGAACATCTCCTGGATATCGGCAGCAATGGCTATGCTGCCTTCCCGGAATCGGAGGATGTTTCCCAGGAGAGAGGACAACAGGTCGGGGCCGGTCAGGAGCTGGTCATTGAGCGAAGTCCCTCTGCATCGGCTGGCGGCGTCGAACACAACCCTTATCTTCCCTGGTTTGTTCGGATTGGTGACAGCGAAGTGGGGAAGATACCACTTTCGCGGGGCAGGGAGTGACGCCTCATGTGGAGAGAGGCGTCTGGCGTATCCTTTGGCGACAAGTTGGGCCATCTTGTCGGTGTACGCCGCTGCCAGGTTGGTGTCCGCAGCCAGCTTCTTCTCGAGGGACTGGAGCCGCTTCAGCGCACACTGCCGATTGTCGGGCAGTGTGGCGTCAGGGTGTCTCCAGAGGAGACCAGTTTCCCACCGCCCAGTTGCGAGGGGGCGGGTGGTCTTTTCCATTAATGCCATGGCTTTGGCGTCCATGGCATTGACTCTGGCCGCAGACGTAACGCCGAGGGAGTCGACGGCAAAGTTGGATTTTACCAACTCCCTCAGGCGAGCATCTGCGGCGGTCTCTGACTGGAGGGCCAGTGTGGTAGCTGGCCCGTCATTGTTGAGGTTTGAGCCTCCGTGAGCGACCCACCCCAAAGCGGTCCGTGACACTATGCGGGAAGTGTTGTTTCGACGGACCTCACTTGATATAATAAGGTGGGCATTATCTTGCCCGATCAAGAGCTTTGGGGTGACGCGTCGTCCAGGAACGCGCTGCTCCGGCAGGCTCAGGTCGGCTACGGTGTTGGCGGTGATGGTGAAGGTGGTCTCCAGACCAGTGCCCCGGACCATCAGCTTCACGCGTTGGGAGTGGGCGTCGGAGCTGCACAATCCCCTCGCTCCATGCAGCCGCAGGTGTTGGACCGGGCCATGGGCGCCGATCTGCGTCGCGGTGTCAGCGTCGATGAGGGTTATGGTGGAACCCGAATCCAACAACGCGAATGCTGACACTTGCCCCCCGGTAGGGCCCCGCAACACGACCGGCACTATCGCCAACAACACGCGGCAGTCCTCTGTCTGGCGTCACATATGAATTTGTTCGTCAACAACAACGCTCTCCCGGTGGAGCAAACGATGGTGCGGGCCTCGGCACAAACCCACACCACACCACACTTTTTCCTTACACTCCCTGGAGTGGTGGGGATCCAGGCACTTCCGACACAAATTGTTTGCACGCACCGTTTCCCACCGGAGGGAAACTGATTTCTCACTAAACTGAGCACAATCACCGAGTTTGTGTTGCTCCCCGCACTGAGCACACAACCTGTTATAGGTTACACTGTTTTTTTTATTGTCACTGTTCCTCCTTCCTGCCGGTGGTGGTGGGCGGTTGGCCGCTCCACCGGATGGCTTGTCCTCCGCACTGGCCAGCACATTTTCCCGGCGCCCTCTGCCAGGCCGCAGGGGATCCACCATCCCGCTGAGCGGGATCATGCCGGTGACGCTCCTGAGGAATGCTGCAAGCTCCATGATGGTGGACTGCGTCGTCTTGCCCAGGTGACGCAGCTCCAGCAGCCAGGCCATCCTCAGGGTGCAAGGCATCTTGGCGGTGATGTCAGCCAGCAGGGTGGGGTTGGTCAGGTAGCCCCCGGTCCGCAGCTCCCGCAGAGAAGTCACCAGGTTTTGGACCGTCCCTGAGAAGTCCGCGACATCCTCCAGGGTGGCTTCCGGTCCGAGGAAGGGTAGCTTCTTTACCTTCTCCAGCATCAGGTTGGCAATGGACCCAGAGCCCCCGTACCGCTCCTTCAAGGTCGCCACGATCTGAGGCACGCACTCCGGGTTCAGCAGAAGGGAGTAGACATTCTCCCTGGCTTTCCCCTTCAGCGCCCGCTGCAACCTGATAAGGTTCTCGCTCATGGTCAGCTTGCAGGTTGCTGTGGATTGCTCATACTGAGCAAACCAAGCTGGCCATTCGAGGGTGTCCCCGGAGAATGTGGGAAGGTCCTTGGCGGTGGACTGCCGGGCGACGAGGGCGGTCAGTCTGATGTTGTCATCTAACGAGGGCCTGGGGCTGTCCTGGTCGCGCGTGGAGCGGATGGCGTCAGCCAGCATGGTGCCGAACTGACGAACCCACTCGCCAGTGTGATGGGCAGTCTCGTCGGCGGTCGGCTGCGGAGGGAACAGCGGTGAGAAGCCCTGAGGTGTGGGCTGTGGTTGGGAGGCAGATGGTTCGTCATGGTAGGCGCCCTCGTAAGCGCCAGAGTGTGCACCAAGGGGCGCGCCAGCATGGGCACCAGGAGGTGCGCCGGGGTAGGCACCAGGGGGCGCTCCAGGGTATCCAACAGGGGGTGCGCCAGGGTGGGCACCAGGGGGCGCGCCAGGGTGTGCACCAGGAGGCGCACCAGGGTAGGCACCAGGGGGCGCGCCAGGGTGTGCACCAGGAGGCGCACCAGGGTAGGCACCAGGGGGCGCGCCAGGGTGTGCACCGGAAGGCGCACCAGGGTAGGCACCAGGGTAGGCACCAGGGGGCGCGCCAGGGTGTGCACCGGGAGGCGCACCAGGGTAGGCGCCAGGGGGCGCACCAGGGTAGGCTCCAGGGGGCGCAGCAGCATGGGCACCAGGGTAGGCGCCAGGGGGTGCACCAGGGTATGCACCAGGGGGCGCACCAGCATGGGCACCAGGGTAGGCGCCAGGGGGCGCACCAGGGTAGGCACCAGGGGGCGCACCAGCATGGGCACCAGGGGGCGCACCAGGGTAGGCGCCAGGGGGCGCACCAGGGTAGGCACCAGGGGGCGCAGCAGCATGGGCACCAGGGGGCGCACCAGGGTAGGCGCCAGGGGGC
Source organism: Limnephilus lunatus (assembly GCA_917563855.2). Classification (NCBI taxonomy): domain Eukaryota; kingdom Metazoa; phylum Arthropoda; class Insecta; order Trichoptera; family Limnephilidae; genus Limnephilus; species Limnephilus lunatus. Next base: position 109,824,311 of record OU830592.1, read on the forward strand.
GCACCAGCATGGGCACCAGGGGGCGCAGCAGCATGGGCACCAGGAGGCGCACCGGGGTAGGCGCCAGGGGGCGCACCAGCATGGGCACCAGGGTAGGCGCCAGGGGGCGCACCAGGGAGGTACTGCGTTGCGGTTGGGATGGATGCGAGCAGTGCATCGAGTTGTCTGCTCATCGCTCGGTTGTCCCTCCGGAGCTGCCTGACGGTGTCCTCTGTGGTGGTAGAGTCATCCTCTGCATCCGAGGACAGTACGCTGTCAGGGCCGGCACGATGTGAGTCGGCAGGGCTGTCAGCGTGTGGATCGTCAGGGGCAGGGCTCGCAGCGTGTGGGTCGGCGGGGGCAGCCCTGGCAGCAGGGCTGGCAGCACCGGCAGGGTGAGGGCCCACAGGGCCGGCAGCGTGTGGGTCGGCGGGGGCAGCCCTGGCAGCAGGGCTGGCAGCACCGGCAGGGGGTAGGGGCAGCCCTGGCTCCACGTCGGGTTGTGAGTCCGAGCTCGAAGCTCGGCGACCGCTTCGCAGGGACGGCATCTCGGGACGTCACTGGACGGCGTGAAGGCGTGAAGACGTGAAGGCGTGAAGGCGTGAAGACGGCGATCCGGCTCGAAGGACCATGTACGGGACAGGCACTGCAGTCGCCAGCCGCACAGACGATGAAGTGGGGAAAAAATGTAGGGAGAGGGAAAAGTGGGGAGATTTCAGGAAAATTGGGTAAATGTAGGGAGAAAGGTAGAGGGCAAGGGGGGCGGAAGGGGGGTAGAGGTAGAGGGGAAGTAGAGGGGAAGAAGGGAGGTAGAGGGGAAATTTGCGCGATCGACCAATTTATTGTAATGCTTTCTTCTTGGAGGGCGGTCCAACCAGGGCGGAGAAGAAGAAGTCCAAGTTTTCCAGGGGTAGATCGGAGAAGGCAGAAGAGAAGGCGAGATGTTGCTGAAGCGGTGAGATCTGGAACTCTGACTAATTTGGCGAAAGATCGGCCTATTTAACGGGCTTAGTGACGGGAGGCTGCCCGTACTATCCCTTTGTTCACATCTCGTGAGATGAAATTCTCGGAATTTAGATGAAATTCTTGGAATTGTCATTCTCTAGAGTTGAATGCGCCACTGCGTTCGTTCCGACGTTGCGGAACGAAGCAAAGAACGCCTCAGCGTTCAATCTCGACCTACTCTCTACGCTTCTCCGATTATCGTTTATTATGTGAGTTTGCACATTTTATATTTTACATAGGGTATGAACAGTCTGCACAAATTGAAATTATTTTATATTTATGCAAAACTGTTATACGAATACATAGGTTGCATAAATTCGAATTTGTGCAAGTGTTTATAAAGGTAAAAATACATAGGTTGCACAAATTTGAATTTATGCAAGTGTAAATAATAGAGATCTGCACAAATTGGACCCGTGCGAAGGTTTGTATAGGAACGGCTTCGCACAGATCGAATTTGTGCAAAGGAAAAAGTCAATTTAAATAATTTAAATAGTGTAGGTATGTACACTGAGGGTTGGGGTCAAGCTTCATTTTTTGTCTTAGGCTGACTGCCTGACCCCGTAAATATTTTTATTCTTTCATAAATATTACATTAAATTACACATGAAATTAAACTACAATTAATCTTAAATACGTCCGGTACATACACATTACATCCGTCACTCCTGGGCACACTGACCCCCGGATTCCTACCAACCCCTCATACCTTTTTCCCATATCTTCTTCTCCTTCCTTTCCCTTAAAAAAACCTTCCACACAGCATCCCCAAAGATGGCAAAGGCCCCGAGGTAAATTGTTTTCCTAGGGACCTCCTGTGTGGAGCTAATGCAAAAAATGATTGAGTCTTAGATGAATTAATTAAATCTATGGTTCGCGTATACGATTTCTTTCAATTCTAAGAGCTTCGTTAGTTCACAACCATTAATTAATAAGCCAGTTATTTTGCATAATTCTCTGACCGTCGGAGTAATCATATGTTGACCGCGCTCGCAAATAACGCCAACTGACGAATAGACAAATAGACGACGAATTTAGTCAATATCGTTACGACACAGAAATTTATCGATCAATCGTGCTAAACTGCCAGATGTTATCCGAACACGTGCATTAAAAAGGAAAGCTACGATTACACTAGACAATTTTTATAACATTTTTTTGTCATAAGAACTGGTTTGTGTAAAAAAAATTCTAATAATTTTTTTGGATTATTTTCAAAAATCAACCCTCACCGTTTCCCGGTCTGATCGTGGAACAAGGTGAATTAAATAAGCAAATATTTGATTTACACCAATATTTTAAATTTCACACAAATGGCGTGAAATCTCTACAATTCGACACCAGTGACCCCAACCCTAAAAACCTTGCACAGTTTTATACAAAACTTACCCCAAGCCGTTATCTTCTTTTTATCTATGCAATAAATTATCCAGTGTTATCTGAAGCAGGAAGTTCTCACTATTTCTTTATCCGGCTTCATCTCAACGTCATTTTTTTATCTTTATCTTTCTGACTGGTGAATTATTTGCTAGGGTTATTTTGGACCTGGGGGATGCTATTTTTGGGGGAAATATCTACGGTCATACTGGGGTTAGGTTGTTTATGTTAGAATTCGATGATTAGAGAAAAATTGATGGGTTTTTGCAAAAAACATGTTGATATTTTTTTGTTGTATTGTGAGAAAATTATATTTATTTTTACTAGCTGAAGTCCCCGGCGATGCCCGGGCTTTACACGGAGTTTTCGAAATCAAAATCGACTTCAAAAGTTTTCTTTCCGTTTTCCGTAGGGGTAGGCAGAGAGGACGGACCGCCGAACAACTCGGTCTTGCCACACACTCTCTGCCTCGTTTACATTCATACGTCGTCTCATATATACTCTTCTGATATGGCCCGACTCAAGTATCTGATTCACTTGATCTTGCCATGTCTTCCTCGGGCGTCCCCTACTTCTATCATTCACATTTGTTTCATCTTATTCTCCTCACACTCCTTTTTCGTTCATTCTCTCTCTATGCCCAAACCATCTGTGCGTCCCTTTCTTAATCTTACTCATTATGCTTACATCAGCTTAGCATTATTTGCGGATCTCCACATTTCTCACACAATCGTACATTGTTTTAACACACATACGCCCCAGGGATCTCATTTCGACAGCATTTAGTCTACTTTCATCCTTCCTCTGTCAGTTCCATGCCTCACTGACACATACATCAGAGTGGAAACCAACACTACATTGTGGACTGCTACCAAAGGTGTTAGTTATCCAGTAAATGGTACCCGGGACAGTGATAACTAGAGACCGGATTATATGCAAAAGCATATCTGCATATGCATTTGCATATTTAGACCCTTTTCAGCGGTAATTGCATATTTTAGCAAAAAATTTGAGATCTTGCATATTTACGCTCGATCTTGTTCATCGTTCAGACGCCTCACATAGTTACATCAAGGGTAATATCAATGACTTCGATAGTGCAGAGGCTTTGGCATATTAGCACTCAGTTCGCCTACATACCTGCAAGTATAAAAACGCTTGAAACTCATGGATTGGCGTTGAATGAATCTATTCAGGTTATGAAAAAAATTTGCCTTATGAATTCCTCGTTGCCAAAGCTATTCCCCAGCAAACTCAAAGAAAAGTTTGAATACTTATTGAATAATAACCCAGAGTTTGAATCCTTGTGCCAAATTGATAGCTTCATCAACGAGGCAGGTGAAATTTAGCCCGGCACAATAAGTTCAAAAATCGCACTTACATTTAAATTCAGTCAAGTCACATAGACGTAGAACGCTCCTTTCCGCTTACAAAAATATATATTAAGCGACGTAGACACAATTTATCTACAGAACATTTAGAACAGTGCTTAGTTCATATACGTTTTTAAAGGTAAATTTCATTGTTAAATACATTTTATATTTGATATTTTCGAAAATAAGATAATTATCCTTGAGAACTAATAGCTTACTAAAAATTTAAAAATATTTAAAAATATGACTTCCTGTATTATTATTTCATGTTGCATATTTTGGCCCTTTTTTACCCATTTTTATTGCATATTTTGGGCTTTTTTTGTTGCATATAATCCGGTCTTTAGTGATAACCATATCGCCTACCAAAATTAAAAATAGTTGGACATAATGTCTGCAAGCATTTTAAAACCAATTCATTTATCAAATTTGATTTTGTCTTTAACATTTGTAGTCCAGTCAATTAAGCTAAAAAAGGGGGGTAATCCCCAAATGAAACGGAATAAGCTGAAAATTTGTATAAACCTTTATTTTGGTATTCTACATGTTGCCTCAAAAGTCTCATAAGGTCAAGTGTGCGCGTCTTTGGATATTCAAGGTCAAAGGTCACGAAAATCAGTTTTTTGGAAATATCTCGCTTCTTATGCCTTGAATCGTATTTGCGTTCGATATAAAAGTTATAGAGTATAAAATTCTCTACAAATTTTGGCTGAATTATTTTTTTATACGGTTAACCGTTTTTAAGATAAAGCCCGAAGAGTGTGGAGCGCTCAGCCGTATAAGCCGTAGCGCAAGGTCAATAGCGAATCCCAGTTAATCGAACGGTTTTTTAACTTAATTATTCGTTAAATATTAGTTTATTAACTATTTAATATATTTTATTTATATAATATTTCTTATAAATCTTTAATTTATTTATAAATATTTCTTATAAATCATTTAATGTTAATTGCCTTTTTCAAATAAACAATAAAGTAATTTTTTTTAATGCTTCCGATTTTATGTCCGGGTTAAATCTTCCCCCACAGGAAAAACTAAACCCTTCCACACACTTTTCCACAAATGATCATCTAGTCAATCCACGCTATGTAAGTGCACTATATAAGTATAATAAATACAAAAAAATACAAGACACTCTACCAGAGACCAAATGGGAAAATAATTCACCGACTCCAGATATGATCATATCAGAGGGTTCGGCTCGGTAATTTATTTATTTTTAATATATTTTAATTATAATCTCATTAGAGCAAGTAGGAAAGAAATTAGGAATACCTTTTTTAATAATATTTTTATTTAGCAATCATCTATCAATAAATTTGTACAATCCAAGTTGAAGTTTTTAATGGGAAGATTTATTCTAACTTTAATTATTAGTTAGCCGGTATGGGAGTTAGTTTTCTTCTTCTTCATCATGATCTTCTTCTTCCGGTCGCTCAAAGTCATTATCATCATCCTCCTCGTTATCAATGACATCCATCTCCAAACCTTCAAAAACTTCAGGGTCATACGCGATTTCTTCATCGAGATCATTTTAAAACGATGAAGCGTTGAGACATGCTTGTCCATTACATTGGCCACAAGCTAACGAACATTGCAACCCTGATTTCCGACATCCACAGCGAGAACCGCAACCATTGCTTTTGATAATAAATTAGCCTGTGCATCACGAAAAGATATAATAGTGAATGATCCTCCCTTTTTCGTAATTATTATATCAGTTAAATACTTCTGTTGTAGTTTTAAAATTATTGTCTGATCACTTGGTACATACTCTGTAGGGATATCTTTAAGCTCTGACAATGTAAATTGGGAATCTTCATGATTTTCTATAGTCAAAAATCTTTTTCATTGATTGTGTGACTTGACCATCTTGGCGAGGCTTTCTTATTAGAGATGGTATTGGCTTTAAGAAATTACTGTAGCAAACGGCGTGGTATTTTGCTTCAGCAGCTATCAAGTCATGCTCATAAGATACACGGTATTTTACTAACTCTCCTAAACAATCGCTTCGTTCTGCTGCTCTTTTAATAACATTGTCTTTGAATTCGAGAGTGCTTACTTTACTAATAGTGCGTTTGTACTTCCCGTGTTTTTTCACCTCTGCTCCTTCATCAGCTGCTTCGCCACAAAATAAGCACAATTCTTTAAAATCAAACACTTCATTTCTTTTCTTGCGAGGTACACTTGACGACATTGAAGGTTCACTCTCTTCAAGGCGTTTTTTCGATGCTCTGATTGAATTTTTACGAATGTACACTTTTCGACACTCGGTATGAACATTCACAGAAGTTAAGTGTTTAAATAGTTTATGTGTCCATCATTTCTTTCAACACTTGCTGCTTTTATGGTCTGTATACCGCGCACAACATTTACAACATTACCATCAGAAAGTGACTTATTACATATAAAACACAAATCAGCCATGATAACTCTTATAATCTTACGTCCGTCGTTGCCGAGATGCATTAAAACTAACGAATAAACTTGGTAGAAAGTGGTTCCATCAGAAAGAAAACGGTCTTATTTATACAAACAATGGAAAATTTGATGATGCATGCAATTATAAAAAAGGTCGTTAAGTAGGAGTATGTTTTTCCAGGAATACTCTTAATGGTGTTCTGTATTTCCAGATATACTCTTAATGTGTACGTAGACTCGGGTCTATGTACACATTTAAAACCAAAATACCTTATTTCTTTCCTACTTAAAATACAATTTATCTTAATGAGATTATAATTACAATATGTTTCCAATAATTCACATAATTATTATTTGAAATAGGTAAGTAATATTAAATGACTATTTGATTTATAAGTAACATTTATAAATAAAATATTAAATAGTTAATTTAAAATATTTACCGAATATAGTTTAAAAAAACCGCACCATGAACTTAAATTCGCCATTGACCTTGCGCCATGGCATGTACGGCTGTGCGCTTCGCTCTCTTCGCGCTCAATCTTAAAAACGGTTAACCGTATAAAAAAATTAAAAAGACAAAATTTGTAGAAAATTTTATACTCTACAACTTTTGTATGAATGCAAATACGATTTGAGGCAAAGGAAGCGTGATATTTCCAAAAAACTGATTTTCGTGACCTTTGACCTTGAATATCCAAAGACGCGCACGATTGACCTTATGAGACTTTTGAGGCAACATGTAGAATACCATAATAAAGGTTTATCCAAGTTTCAGCTTATTCCGTTTCATTTAGGAGTGAAATCCTTATTTGACTGGACTATTGTACCTACATTATCAGTTAACACATTTCTCAACTCGGCCATACAAGATCTAATCTTAAAAATCGTATCGAGTTACAGTTAAAAAAAGGACCATAAACATTTATATATCTCCACAGAAGTATTCCATAGACAAGAGGGAATGTTTTGCGGTAGTAAAACTTAATACCACACCATAGATAAACGATATAAATTATATTTATTAGGGGTTTAAATGTCAATCAACGCGTGTGGTCTGTATTTGTTACTGAATGAGATAGGTCAGTAATTTTTAAGAGGAACCCACAAACCAAATAATGGATATGACAGGATTTATTACTGTGCTTTTTCTCTTCCTTCATTTATAAGATAACTCTCTTTATGTAATTTACTCATACTTTCAACCATCTTTATGTTTAATTGTATTCAAATTTATATCTATCTCACCTTAAATATTCTTAGGATATTCTTAAATCCTCTGATATATATATATGTTTTAATTGTTTTCAAATTAACATGTATTTAACCTTAAATATTCTTATGACATTCTGAAATACTCTTATATATGATATTTATTTATTTACCTATTTATTTGGAGATCGTGCTTTCGGAGTGTCTGGACCTAAGGCTTGGAATAAACTCCCCCCGGAACTTAGATGCATAACAAGCCCAACTCCAATTTAGATCCAAATTAAAAACGTACCTTTTTGGGCTCTCATACCCTTAAATAAAAATACCTATCGGAGAGTATCATAAAATTTAGCTTTTGTTTTCAAAATACGCTCATTACAGAACATATTAAATGTAGTTACCAATTATGTCCTCTGCGTGCGAACTGTGTCTTAATTTCTCTAAATAAAAAATAACAGTGTTAATCTCTAGTGACCCTCCAGGTAAGTATGGTCTTGTATAATATATTTTTTGCCTGTACAGTGCATTTTTACAGCAGCATCGCGTTCATTGGTCAAATCATTGCACATATAGTTTCGTATCGGTGATCGATGAACCGGTGGATGCAATTTTTAGCCATGTTATTGTAGTGGTTTGTCTAGTTTATAGTTAGAAATAAGATTGTATAAACGTATTTTAAATTTGTACAGCGCCCTTGAGGTGATCTTTCACAAAAACGGCGCTATACAAGTCATCCAAATATTTAACGGTGCTCCAGATTTTATGTCAGGGTTAATTCTTTCCCAAATGAAAGACTAAACCCTTCCAAACACTTTTCCACAAATGATTATCTAGTAAATTCACGCAATGTAAGTGCAAAATATAAGTATAATAAATACAAAACAATACAAGAACAATACGTCAATCCACCAGAAACATAATGGGAAAATATTTCACCGACTCTAGATATTTTCATATCAGAGGGTTCGGCTCTGATGAAATCCTAACTGGTCCGATAAATCCTACTGATCCCTCAATATAAATATTTAAAAATCTTTCGTAATCCTACATGTATTTAAAATGACTGACTTTTGCATTTTTATATATAAATTTTTACTATTATTATTATTATTAACCCACAATCCAAAAATGTTTGTATTTCTAGTATTTTTTTTACATCAGCTCCACACAGGAGGCCTTGAGGAAAAAAAAACCTGATTTCCTGTGTCATCTTTGGGGATGCTGTGTGGAGGGTCTTTTTTTACTAATCAATCAATCAAATCAAGGTTTTCTAAAAATTAACCAATATCCATTGACTTTATAAAAATAACACATTTTTAAAAAATGTTGACAAATCGTCTGCAGTGGGTTCCTTCATAATCCTTTTTTTTGTAGAGAAATACCAGAGGGCACTTAAAGTTGATGACTTAAACACCTTGAAGTCATATTTCTGTCAGCATGCGGCCACCCTAATGCCTAGACATCAGGGTGGGTCGTAAAAAATCTGTTGACAGTTTGTTTAAAGTTGTCAGGGTAGGTTATAATAATAAACAATATTTTAAAAGTTATGATTTAAGATTTTCACGGCCAAAATTAATGTCGTGTTTTATTTTTGGGGCATTATGCCGTTTTGATTTACTTCCTACTTTAGCCAAAGTTTCGGACAGTATTACAGTAAATGTCATCAGCAAAGGACAGATGTGTAAACAATTAATTAAATAGTTACAGATCGCCCTGATATGGACACTGTGATGCTGTCCGAAACGTTGGCTAAAGAAGGGGGTAATGCTACGTGGCATAATACCCCAAAAATAAATCACGATAGTATTTTAGCTAACTGACAAGAATGCTATAATGTCATAGTTTTTTTTAAATAATAATAATTTTAAAACAATTTATTTAGCGCTGTTTCAGTGTACAAAAATTAAGGAGATATGGTAGAGAAAGGTTGGGAAGAACTTAGGCTATACATATCAGGTCACTAAACATAGCTTAATCCATTTCAAACAACGCCCAATGTTTCGATTCTGAATTATGGTAGATATTTCACAAGGTCGTTACTCACTCTGTAATGTGCCGCAAATATACTATTTATCTATTATTTTTATTTGCGACCTCCGAATTCATAGCTGAGTAACATAACCTAACCTAACTTAACTTCCTTTTGAGAAAAGCGAAAATTGTCAAAACCACACGTAAAAAATTCTCAAAGGAACCGAATCTCGACCAAATTTTGGCTTTTTTTAACATTATCTTTACACAGGAGGAGGCATCTTTGAGGATGCTGTGTGGAGGGTTTTTTAGAGAAAGGAGGAGAGGAAGTTCTGGAAAGGAAAAGGGTATGAGGGGACGTTAGGAATCTGAAGGTCAATCTGTTCAGGAGTGGCGAACGTATGAATCCATCCCTCTCACTGCGGTGCAAGGCGATGTGTCGACAGAGTCCGGCTCGAGAGGTCTAGGTTTTTTTTTATTTTATTTTTTTATTTTTTATTTATCTTTAAAATGGATATTTACATTGGGTTTTTTATGCCTGTCTCACTAGGATATACCTGTGTCGATTAGGTCTCCCTCAACCAGTCTCTCCCGATCCGGCCCGCGTCTAAAATATTTCTAAGCTTTTTTCTAATTTTCAAACCAAAATCACATGATTTTGCATTGCCTAGTAGTGCATCTCCTATTGAATTAGTTAGGTTGGGTTAGGTTAGGTTTAGAAAAACAGGATATATAATTTGTGCAAAAATCTTTACACATGGTGAACATTCGTTTGAATTCTTTCATTCACAAGAAATCTTCATATTTTTTAACTAATTTTTTTAATGGCGTGACGTTCAGCGGAAAGTCCCGACACATTCAAAGCAAAATCGTTTATAATATGGACGGTGCTAAAAGACGTCGGTGTCATGTTTTATTTTTATGTTGAATTTACGACAAGCGGCAGGAATGGCTACAATAAAGACGGCCGCCATCTTTAAAACAAATTAAAAAAAGCGCTTGGAAATAATGTGTTATTCGAAATTGGAACAGTGGAACGTGTGAACATATATTATTCCTTGTTTGTTGAAATTAAGTTTTAATTTTAAAGGCGGGTATAAGTACCGCCGCCCCGGGAATCATTAGGGAGACCGAACCTAGACCTCTCTAGCCGGACTCTCTCGACCCAACGATTCCTAACCACCCCTCATACCTTTTTCCTTCCCAGAACTTACTCGTTCCTTTTCTTAAAAAGATCCTCCACCCAGCATCCCCAAAATCGATTTTTTGTTTAACATATAGGGGGCCCCAAGAAAAATAATTCCCCTTAGGTCCTATGAAATATTTTGAGATGCTGTGTGGAGGGTCTTTTTGAGGTGAGGAAATTCTGGGAAGGAAAAAAGGTACAAGGGTGGGTAGGAATCTGGGGGTCAGTTTGTTTAGAAGTGACGGTTGTGTGAATTTCTCCCACTGCGGTGCAAGGCGATGTTCCGAGAGAGTCCTGCTGGAGAGGTCAAAACGTTTCCCTCAATCAGTCTCTCTCGATCCGGTCTGCCACGCAGTTGATGGGAAGACGCATCCACTGCCAAGACCCGGACAAACTACACCACTATTAACCAGGACACCCCTGCTAAATCACCAAACATTAAATGAGAGGTCAAATAGTGTCTTTCAATCGGTCTATCCGGCCTGCCATGCAGTTGGTGGGCAGACGCATCCACTGCCAAGACCCGTACAAACTTCAGCCCTTTTAACCCGGGCACCCCTGATAAGTTACCAAACATAGCGAATCACCTTGGGTAACCTATGGCAGAGGTATTGGTCATCCTATAAATGATTCCCATACTCGCCTCCCTAAAAATCACATGGACCCTGATGATTTTTGTTTCCTCACCGTCCTACCTATCCCAACAACGGTTCCATGCCAACTCAGAATGAAACCAACTCAGAACCACCTCAGAAAGGTCAAATTGCCGGTAACCCTAACCTAACTTAACCTATTCAACCAATTTTTTATATTTTTCTATCATCACTCTTAAAGACCTTTCTGAGATGATTCTGAGTTGGTTTCATTCTGAGTTAACCGGTCACCCCAAACAACATATCCCATTTGAGGGTGCCACAGTCAGATGGGAGTCAACTCATTTATTTTTATTAATTTTTTCGCACACTGTTTTCTGAAAAATCATTATAAATGTCGAGCAATATTGCCGCAATAAATTTTGCCACCGTTAGTGGGTTGGTTGTACCAGCCCAGGTTAGAATCGACACGTACAGCCGCTCCCAAAGTCGTAAAACACATTATTAGGTAGCCTGGTGGCTTGTTGGTAAGAGGTTTTTATGGCCAGGTAACACACGGCCAATTTTATGAACCAAACGACCAGCGCAAAAACAGAACGTGCTAAAAAAACAAGGCATTGTGGAATTGTTTATTAATAACTGACGCAGACACGTGAAACGAATCCGTCCGTAAATTTGAGAAGCGGGTATGGGTATAGCCGCCCCGGCAGCCATTTATTGGAATATCAACACCTCTGCCATAGGTCACCCCAAGTGGTTCGCTACATCTGATGCATCTGTCCACCAGCTGCGTGGCAAGCCGAATTGGAAAACACTGGTTGAGAAAGACCTTTGACCTCTCCAGCAGGTCTCTTTTGGGACGTCACGTCACACTACAGCGCGAGGGATGGATTCATACGACCGTCACTTCTGGAGACACTAATCCCCAGATTCCTTACCCACCCCTCAAACCTTCTTCCCTCCCAGAACTTCCTATACTTCATTTCCTCAAAAGACCCCCACACAACATCCCCAAAGATGACATAGGCCCGAGGAGAGTTATTTCCTCAAGGCCTCCTACGTAGAGCTTATGTAAAAAAAAAAAATTGTGAAGCTGAAAGAATTTATTAAAAAAATTATCATGTAGGTTACATCACATTAGCTTGTAGGCTATTTTTCAGTTATTTTTTTCGTAGCTTTTAATGACTTTTCTAAGAGGTGTTCAGTTGAGTTGATTCTGAATTGTCATGGAACTATGTTTAGGTTAGTATTTCAATTCAACCTTATAACATATTAAAATAACTCTTCCATAAATATACAATAATATCATGATAATAGTCTTCCCAGAAGATCAATACTTACTTATTGATTGATTACTTAGATCGATGTGGCTAGCTTCAGTAGGTAGAGTATGGTAGGTAAGAAATAACTAAATTATAGCACTCATATTTAACCAAATATATAGAAGGGTTTATTGGAAATAATGATTGATTAAGGAACATTTAATTATTTATATAATTAATCAGCATGACTCTAAGTTAAATGCATCTCAAGGGCCGCGTGCAAGATCATCGAAGACGATCTTGCTAGACAAAATTGTTACAATAAGCTAATCACAAGTGTGCAGAACATAAAAGAATATCAAAATGGCGCCATTGTATTTTAGAGATTAATACAAAAACTGATAGTACATATAGAAATGATAACCTGATAAGAAAATTATAACTTTACGTAATGAGTTGCGTAGTGGCGAAGTTACGATCCAAAGCGCCATGGTTTGGTTGAATTTTGACAGTCGCAGCAGGACTTTCTTCTCTAACTTTGGCCACTTCATAGCACATCTCACCTGAACACATCTTTCGGAGGGCTGTTTCATGGAATTTTGGGAACTCTGGCTCGTTCATCGCCTTATTATGGCATCACGCCAACGCCATTCCAGCTACGTTATAACCTTTCCAATTTATTAATATTTTTACGTAACTGTTTAGCCTTTGGCGTCTCGAAATAGAAAACACGTCCAATGTTGCCAGCGTATATCGGTTTCTTATTTATTCTCCGTCAATATCGGTCCGGCTGTCAATGTTGAAATCGTGCTCGGGACATCGATATAATATCGTCGGAGATTACGCCTATCGATCCGATATTGTTAAATTGTCGATTTCTCTGTACCCGTGATACTTTCATTTTAATTAACGAAGAATTGCTGCATTAAAAAATTACAAGGTTAAAAAAAGGTCTTGCGACTTTTCATCCCGCAACAAATTATCCCCGACAAAATGTCCTCCGGCAAATTTTTCGTACGGACAAAACATCCTCCAACAAAATATCTACTAATCCCAACCTAAACTAACAAAAAAATGGAACAAAAATAATACAGACATCCTGTAAAGACAATAAATTATTGTTATCTCTTTATTATTTTTGTCCTATTTTACTATTTTTGATATTTTGGGAAATTTTGTCGGGGATATTTATGATTAAAAAAAAATCATTTTCTCCTTTTCACTCCAGTCGATTCAAAGTGATGTAACACATTCGTGTGGACTCTAGGTGAATTTGTATTCATTACCAGACAATTTATGACTTGGTTCAAACGTGTTCAGTTAGGTTAGGTTTCAGGAAAAGGGTGTAACTCAATAATTACTCCTGCATCATTAGCTCGCTTATTTATTAGACTTGCTTCCTTTTGCTTTATCGGACGCGCTTCCTTTCCATGAATACGACGATTTAACAGTTAATAATTTGAATTTTCACACTGTGGTAATGTTTATACTGTTTATAGTGTTGGAATGTCTGCTTTACCAGATATCGATTGTCCAGTTGATTAGTCAGACAACTCTGAAAATTTTAAAATTGAGTTGAGTATGCAGTTATTTTTATCATTCATTCACTCTTACTTGATAAATAGAAAACAAAGGGTCAAAATAAATAACTTTGAATCCTTTAACATTGATGTAACGTCCGGCGTTCCGCAAGGAGCCCATTTGGCCCCGCTTCTTTTTAACCTTTTTACTAACGATATCATTAAAGTTTTTTCTCACACACGTTTTTGGCTTTTTGCCGATGACAATAAGATTCTTAAGATAATTAAATCCCATCTTGATTGTGTACTTTTTCAACTTGATATTGATTCATTTAATGATTGGTGCAAAATTAACTGCATGAAACTTAATGTTGATAAATGCAAAATTTTGTCCTTTTATAGAACCAAAAAACCTATTCAGTTTGATTATAAACTAAATCACGTTTGTCTCTCTACTGTCAAATCTATCAAGGACCTTGGGGTCACTCTTGACTGCAAACTTTCTTTCCGTGATCACATTAATAACATTGTAAACAAATTACTTAAACTACTCGGCTTCATTCATAGAATTACCTCTGACTTTAAACATATAAATACACTTAAAACTCTTTACTGTTCGCTGGTTCGCCCTCACCTTGAATATGCTAGTGTCATTTGGTCTCCTTTCTATGCTGTCCACATTTGTCACATCGAATCTGTACAACATCGTTTCCTACGAGGAATTGCTTGGAGGTTAGGACTTGAGAGAGGCGAGTACTCGTATGATGAAATTAAACAAACTTTAAACATTTCTTCTTTAGAAAAACGTAGAAAGGACTCTGATCTAATATGCATTTTCAAAATTATCAACAGTATTACTGACACACCTGCTTTGTTACAACTCACCCAGTTCAACATCCCTTCCCGTAGACTCCGAAATAATGAATTGCTGTTCCTCAATCAACATTCTACTAATTATGGATATCATTCTCCTTTATCCAGAATGTCGAGACTTGTCAATGCAAAACAAAGCACAGAATTTTTTGGTGTAAGTCTAAATGACTTTCAGCAGTCGATAAGCAATGTGATTTTTTAGTCTTTTTAAATCCATCTTCAAGCTACTTATGTACTTTTATATTACATGTATTTATATAATACTATCTTCTATATGTACTTTTATATTATATGTATTTTGTCAATGCTCTACATATATATGTACTCTCCTTTCATTGTCATCTCTCTTTTTTATTCGTGTTATAATATTAAATTGTTAATGGACTATTTGTCCGTAAATAAATAAATAAATAAATGTGTAATAAGTGTACCCTCTATCTGGTACAATACTTAGATTACTTATAAACACCAGCAAATCGATTATAATGCACAAAAACTTGTAGTGAATTTAGCAAAATGTTGATGTTTTCTGGGTCACTAGTCACTAGTAGGATATTTCATAATGTCAATACTAAAAAGTACCGGACTGTTATGCTTCCCGGTTTTAATTTAAAGTCTGTAAATATGTTAATATGGACAAGTATCACTTGTTCCATTTAATATTGAAAGGCAAGATAGAGGGTCGCCGAGGGCCTGGTAGGAGACAAATGTCTTGGCTGCGAAATGAACGAGAGTGGACCGGCATTAGAAGTGTGGAGGAGCTATTCCGGGCAGCGCAAGACAAAGAGACATTTTCAAGAGTGATCGCCAACGTCGGGGGGATCTGATAGGGCACACAAAAAAGAAGAAGAAATATGTTAATTTAACGTTTAAAGTTTTAAGCATGTAAATATGAAAAAAGACAGACACGTGTAAATAATATGTGATTTAATACGATTTACTGCACAAATAAATTTTATTTGGTTAATTTGTCTTATTTAACAATTAATTCATTTAAAATAATATAGAGTATATTTGCGGCACCTTCCAGAGTGAACGTCAAATGTCAATGCGCTGATGGTTTTGCTTTTGTTCTTTCTTGCACACTAAATAACAATAATCGAAAATGAGACAAACAGCGAACGTATGTCTGAAACATACAATCATTATCATACATCTCCCTCACACGTATGAAGAAAATGAAACGCAAGGAATGGGTAGTACTTTGGAGGACACAGTTACACGTATTTTGTGTGTCCCACCATTATTTAATGTGTAAGAAAAAGCTGCAACATTAATATTATTATAGCGTTAATGAACATAATATGTTTATAGCCTTTTTTGCCGTCACGATACCGTAATCGTGAGACATCACGGTAATTATATCCAACAACACCAGCGCCAACGGCCGATTGGTGCGTTTCAAATTACCTGCCATTAAAGATACAAAATAGTTCACTGAATAAAAATATCTTATAAATAAAGTCTGGTGTCATATATCAACAGAGTTTGAATGAACTATTCACCTGTCGGATCAAATTATGTCTTTAGAAATCACTTGTAGAATACTTGAATAGGCCGGCATCAGATTTCTTTCAAAATTTATCTTCATTGGTCAAACATCCTACCTCATAACATTATTTTTCTTGCATCATCGTTTGAAGCACAAATATATCTAGATTTTTTTCTCACGATTATTATACTAATTTACTTAAGTTTAGTTTATTTTAATTTTTTTTTTTTTTAGTAGATACATATACATAAATATTTTACAAAAGATTATATTTAAAATTTAAGGTCATCATTAGTCACGTACAACTTAACAGAAAAGATGAGCTCTTGTGCCCGATACGAGAGCAACAATTCTTACTTAGTTAATATGTTTTATAATATAATAATAATATATAATAAAATATTATTACATATTAACGGTCATTTTAAATACATGTAGGATTACGAAAGATTTTTTAAATATTTATATTGAGGGATCAGTAGGATTTATCGGACCAGTTAGGATTTCATCAGAGCCGAACCCTCTGATATGAAAATATCTGGAGTCGGTGAAATATTTTCCCATTATGTTCCTGGTGGATTGACGTATTGTTCTTGTATTGTTTTATTCTTATATAGTGCACTTACATTGCGTTAATTTACTAGATATTCATTTGTGGAAAAGTGTGTGGAAGGGTTTAGTCTTTCATTTGGGAAAGATTCAACCCGGACATAAAATCTGGAGCACCATAATATTAAATAATAATATTTTAATATTATAATAATAGATATAGTTTTACATGACATGACATTGATGTCACTATTCCAAATTCTTGTAATATTCAGAAAACTGTTTCTGAAAAAATAAGAAAATGTACAGATTTAGGAAATGAGATTAAAAGAATTTGGCATTCTCAGACTATAAAAATATTACCATTTGTTATTTCGGCTACTGGCATTATACCTAGCTCTCTCATTCAAAATTTAGGCGTATTAGATTTGTCAAAAAATTTGTACATAAAAATGCAAAAGTCGGTCATTTTAAATACATGTAGGATTACGAAAGATTTTTTAAATATTTATATTGAGGGATCAGTAGGATTTATCGGACCAGTTAGGATTTCATCAGAGCCGAACCCTCTGATATGAAAATATCTGGAGTCGGTGAAATATTTTCCCATTATGTTTCTGGTGGATTGACGTATTGTTCTTGTATTGTTTTGTATTTATTATACTTATATAGTGCACTTACATTGCGTGAATTTACTAGATATTCATTTGTGGAAAAGTGTGTGGAAGGGTTTAGTCTTTCATTTGGGAAAGATTTAACCAGGACATAAAATCTGGAGCACCGTAATAAAAATATATTATAATAATATATAATAATATTTAATTAAATGAAGACAATATTAGCGAAACTCAATCAAAAATCTAGAAACAGAAAAATCAGAAAAAGATATTTGCACCTCTGGGACTCGAACCCAGAACTTTCGCTTTCCGGGCAAATGCGCTACCACTGCGCCAAGGTGTCGACATCCGATTCGGTCATTTTTAACTGTATCATACTTCATTATCTTATTTTTCTTAACGCATATTTTATTAGCTGCTATCTTTATATATGGATGCAAGATTCAAACCCGAACTAAATGCTATCTAGATAGTGTCTGGATAAATTTTATCCGAATCGTATATATTCCGAAATTGATGCAATTTTACTCTCTTGATCTTCAATTCGGGAGGAGGGTATGGGTACCGCCGCCCCGGGAACCGCCAGCCATAGGTTACCCAAAGTGATTAACTACGTTTACCTTTTGACCTCTCCAAAGACTCTCTCGAACATCGCCTTGCACCGCGGTGGGAGGGATGGATTCATACGCCCGTCACTCCTGACTGGAAACACTGACCCCCAAATTCCTACACACCCTCATACCTTTTTCCCTCCCAGAACTTTCTCTTCTTTCATTTCGCTAAAAAGATCCTCCACACAGCATCCACAATCCACAACGATGACATAGGCCTTAAGAGATTTTTTTGGTTCCTCAGGAATTCCTGTGTTGATCTAATGTAGCAACAAAAAAACACTGATAGTAATATTTGTAAATCTTGTTTTTCATAAGCACAATGAATGTCTTTCATAAATTCATTTCTTTTAGCCAAGTGGGCCAACCCGAAAATGTTTCTAGGTTACAGAAATAGGTCTTTTTCATAGACCGGAAAAATTAAAATGTCAAGGTGATACTGAAAATACGACAGTATTTTATGATTATCATAAAACGTGGGAACACGGTAGGTACCATGGTTTATTCATATTTTTACATCAGGAAATTTGTGAATGATGCTTAATTTGTGTAATTTCACAATTTATTAAAACTTAAGGCCTCCGCTTTATTTTATTTTTATTTTTATTAGTGACTATTTAGTTACAGGTTTTATGACAATTACAAGATATGATGATGGATATAAATATTTCATCCGTTTGTTCTTAGTCCTCCTCACTAGATGGTCCTGTGCTGAGGCGGACTGGTAGATTTCTTTGATTTTCCGTTATTTAGTTTCTATGATGTTTTTAATACATTCTCTAGTATGTCTGCATTAATTTTTTTCACCCATGTTTTGATTTTTCCTTAAACTTATTTATCTTTTCTATCTTTTTCAAACTTGGAGGAAGGATGTTGTAAAGTTTGGTTGCCAGATATATGTGGTTTCTTTGGCCAAAACTTGTCTTGAATTTTGGAACATCTCGTATATCCTTTTTTGAGGCTCTTGTGTCATGTATCCGAGTTTCATTAGGAGATTTTCTGTTTTTAAAATGATGTATAAGAATATTTTGTCAGAGGGTTTAAATATTTCCGTTTCGCAATAAAATACATATAAATGGAATATTTCTGCGTGTATCCAAAAACTAAAAATTATTTTGGAAAGGTGATAAAATAAGCTTTCAAATTTTACAATGCGGAATAAACACAAAATTTTTGAAATATAAAATGCTTGCATGCAAACATAAAAAAGTTTTAAAAATAGCTTTTAACCTCACATTTTTTCTAACTAAAATTACTGATAAAAAAAATTGTCGTTTTAATAACAAATTTTTAAAGTTTCATAATTTTTTTTTTCAAATTGCGGTAGGAAATTTTCATTCATTCTTTGCGCATCTCCACGTTTGTCACACGATCGTACATAGTTTTAACACACATACGCCTCAGGGATCTCATTTGAATTCAGCTGAACACCTCCTTTGAAAAGTCAAATGTAAAAAAATATTGATTAAATAGGTTATGTTAAGTTAGGTTGGGGGTTTACACTAATTACGTGAGCTCAAAGGGGGGGGGGGGAGGTCCAGCAAAATCTCACGTTACTTGAAAATTATATACGAAGTGGCTCAAATTTATCACATCAAGGAGGGGGAGAGGCTAGATTGGAAGAAAAACTGTTTACGTAATTAATGTAGGTATGCCCCCTTAGGTTAGGTTGGGTTAGGTTAGGTTACGTAAGGTTAGGTTAGGTTGGGTTGGGTTAGGTTATGTTATGTATGTTACACTATTTAAAAAACAGAAATTCATTTTGCTTTTTTATGGGGATAAATCAAATATGTACACATATTATGTAATTAATTATCGTAATTGATGTATCTTTTTAAACGACTTCGAAAAGGAGGAGGTTTTCAATTCGACGGTATTTTTTATTATTTTTTTTTTATGTTTGTTACCTCAGAACTTTCGATTGGGTGAACCGATATTGATGATTCTTTTTTTATTAGAAAGCTGGTGCTTCCCGTGTGGTCCCATTTTTAATTTGGTCCAGTTCTGACAATGGGATCCATGAGAAAACCATATATGTCTTAAATTTGCAATAAGTATGTGCGCGACAAATGGACGAATAACTCAATATTACGCCAACAGATTTCGATGATTTTTTTTTTGAAGTAAAACTTCTTTACGCACGCTCGTCACTAAAAATCAAAAAAAAAAACAAAAATTTTAACAAAACAAAAAACGACTTAAAAAAATGCACTAAAATTAAAAAAATAATTTCGTACGATTGTTCACTACAACTACATAGATAGGTAGTTAAAGATGAGATATGGAGATCTTGGCTGACACCGACTCCAAAAATAACAATCGTACGAAATTATTTTTTTACTTTTTAGTGCATTTTTTGAAGTAGTTTTTTGTTTTGTTAAAATTTTTGTTTATTCTGAATTTAAAAAAAAAAATAATATCTTTTAATGACTTTTCATTCACAGGGGTGTTGGATTTGCATCATTCTGAGTTTTCACGGAACTGTCTAAATTATGTTATTAAATTTGATGTGTGTGTGGTATATATTCATAATTGAACGTGAATCAGCAACTGTGAAGTGAACTAACTGCGTTCATGAATGCACCACACTAGACTGGCAGCCTCGGCCCCTGTTAACAGAACTCATGTTCATAGCAGTCACACACTAACTAATTACCATCTTCCTATTTAAATTGGCACCATTCACAATATACAATCATTTATAATTGCACGGTCATTAGAAGGCGTACAATAATTTATGAACACACACATTTAAAATAATAAATAAAGCAATTGAAGTATTATTTAGGTTATATTAAAACATACCAAGCCTGGTAGCCTGGATGTCATGGATATAAACAATAGATGGAGACCATCATACCACACAGTGAAGCAGGCAATGTCTATGGAGCTTCATCGACAGTCATCCAGAGGAAGACCAAAGAACTCCTGGATGAATCAATGCTTCAAAATATTACAGAGGAATGGCCTGGATGAAAGCGATACCCAGAACCGAAGAAGATATAGTCTGAGAACGAGAAGAGCCTACCCAAACAGCTTATTTAGGCAATGAGTTGGGACAGTGCAAGGAAGAACATTAAAACATGCTACCAAAAGACAGCCAGACACACAAATGTGTCCATTCTGGAAGAGCTAGGCATCCACAATAGGCGCTAAACTATCTGCCTACAACGTTTCTTAAGATACTTTCGACAATTGCTTACCAAACCGAGGTCTCCAACTTGGAGAAACTCATAGTCACTGTTTGTCATTCTTCATGTTTTCAACCTAGTATTCATATTTGTTGATTTCCTCATATTCATGTTTGCAACCTCATATTCATGTTAATTGATTTCTTCAAATTCATGTTTGCTGATCTCATCCCCATGTTTGTTGATTTCCTCATCTTCATGTTCGTAGAGCTTACCTTCTTGTTTATAGACATTATCTTCATGTT
This sequence comes from Limnephilus lunatus, assembly GCA_917563855.2. Lineage (NCBI taxonomy): Eukaryota > Metazoa > Arthropoda > Insecta > Trichoptera > Limnephilidae > Limnephilus > Limnephilus lunatus. The sequence goes on from OU830592.1 coordinate 109,845,788, forward strand.
TATAGACATCATCTTCATGTTTGTTAACTGTAGTGTGTTGGTGTTACTACTTAATAATTTTATTAAATTCAGAATTAAACCAGTTAGGTTATATTTGATCTCAGCCATTTTGTTTTTAGACATCAAATGCAACTATATTTTATTTATTTATCACATTTATTTACATCCAATTTTTAGATCTCATCCCTATGTTCGTTGATTTACTTTTATCTTTATGTTTGTAGACTCCATCTTCTTGTCTGTAGACACCATCTTCATGTTTGTAAAGATCATCTTCATGTTTGTCAACTGGGTTGTTGTATTAGTGTTACTATAGAATTAAGCCAGTTAGGTTAGATTTGATCACAACCAATCTAACCTAAGACATCAATTCTATTTTATTTATTTATTACATTTGTTTACATTCAATAACATAAAAATAGTAGAAATGAACGACGAGAATGGTAAACTACAAATTAGCTACAACTGATTAAATCAATGACAAATTGCACAAAAACATGTATCTAAAACAAACCATTTAATTGTTTCCCAGCGTATTTTGATTAGTTTTTTTGATCTCAAATACTTTCTCATTCCCGCATCGCTTCGTCTCTTACTAATTAGAGCGAGGGATGCTAGTGGTTAATTTGCACCCCGCCGTTCAGGCTTACATATGTTATCCCTGGAAGTAGGGTTGCCATCTCTAAAATTTGGACAAGACGCGTGAAAACCCCGGATTTTAGAGCCCAGAACCCGGACATGTCAACAGGTTTTTTCAACATAGTGTAATAAAAAACAGTTGAAAATTTTTAAACCCGGACTACAAATGAAGCCCCGCCCGGACGCTCCCCGGATGCCCTCTAAACTAGGACAAATCCGGGGAAACCCGGACGGATGGCAACCCTACCTGGAAGGGATGTCACAGCTTTGATGACCGATATAAGATCATTTGTTAACTCTACAGAGTATGTTGCTTCCCGGTTCTTACCGCGCATCTTCAGGTTAAACTCTGGCAGGACTGACCTAGAGTGAATATACTCATTGTAACCCTTTTGGTAAAAGGTAAAACGAGCAGTTGAGGGAACAGTTAAGTTTCCTTTGGAAGTGAATCCATAATGTTATTGCCAACGTTTATTTTAATGTATTTTGTATTGTTGAACTGCTCTAAATACGTGTCATACTTGCAAATTGGTTGCATCCAAAATTAAAAAAAATAATTGTGTTTACCGTTAAAATTGTGCATTTTAGTCAATTAACCAAGTAATATTATTATTCTTTGATCATGGTTTTGATGAAATACATGATTCATGCAAATATGTATAATATGCATATGGCACTAGATTTATTCAAAATGTGGGGTTGTCCATTCCGAAAATTATAAATAAATACGGGCAACGGACATTCACTAATTTTGACCCTACCATATTAATATTTATAACATAAAAATCGAATAAAATTGCACCACCGATCTCAAACAAAAATGGCTAATAGATCAATTTTTTTAATATTGATATTGTTTGTAATCTTGTGTATATTATAACTATGAGTAAATTACCTGCCTTAAATCTGTCTGTCTGCACATTTTATGCTTTTATATTGTAGTTACTTAAAAGTTCTTCTTCTGTATCTATTTTGTATATTGTGGTTTCTTGTTATAATTATCCTTTAGTATTATATTAAAATTGTCAAATTGACTTGCTTTACTTTGGCAGTTTAGCGGATGCTTAAAATGAAGAATAAAATAAACAAAAATTTTAACAAAACAAAAAACGACTTCAAAAATGCACTAAAAAGTAAAAAAATAATTTCGTACGATTGTTATTTTTGGAGTCGGTGTCAGCCAAAGTAACTATATACATAGGTAGTTATAGGTGAGATGTGGAGATCTTGGCTGACACCGACTCCAAAAATAACAATCGTACGAAATAATTTTTTTACTTTAATTTTTGTTTTATTTTTTTATTTTTAGTAACGAGCGTGCGTAAATAAGTTTTACTTAAAAAAAAGAATCATCGAAATCTGTTGGCGTAATATTGAGTTATTCGTCCATTTGTCGCGCACATACTTATTGCAAATTTAAGACATATATGGTTTTCTCATGGATCCCATTGTCAGAACTGGATCAAATTAAAATGGGACCACACGGGAAGCACCAGCTTTCTAATAAAAAAGAATCATCAATATCGGTTCACCCAATCGAAAGTTCTGAGGTAACAAACATATAAAAAAACCGTCGAATTGATAACCTCCTTCTTTTCGAAGTCGTTTAAAAAGAATGTGTTTCTAGTTGTAGTTCAAGAGAAAGGAAAATAAGAAGATTACCAGGCTATTCAGATCAGGTCACCTAGCACGACGAAATCCACTTAGAGCAACGTTTCAATTCTGAAAGATTGTCTTTCACCAGGGCGAGACATGAGAGAATCTTCCACTCTTGCTTCGTATTTTGTACTAGACATCCAACATGTGCGAATGAACTCTCTGGAAATGAATTCATATAACACATGTGTTGGTTCGTCGGTTATTGCTTAATCCAGGAATTAATAATTAATAACGATGTAGTTACTGCTGCTATAATGGAGTGAATTTATTTATGAATGAACATTTCAGAGAAATTATTATTCTAACGACTTCTTGGAATGGTTATTCATATTGAATAATGTTGTTCCGTAAGTAAGTTCCGTGTTTGTAAGCTCCGTTAAAACCTATCTTTCTTTCTTAAATTTAAATTAAAGACAATTTTTTTAAATTTAAAACCTTGGTGTCTTTCTTGAAAGCAGGCTTTCTTTTTGGGATCACACACATGTAACTGTTAAAAAAACACAGTAGTAACAATATTATCTTCATTATTATTTTTTTAAATTTCAGTTGAAGATATCTAATAGGTACCTACTGTTAATTCAAAATTTTGAAATACGAGATTGACTAAAATGAAGGTTTGACAGAAGGTGGCAATGGCGGAAATGATAAACGCGCACTTCCCGGTTAGAAGAGAGGTTCTGGGTTTGAGTCCAGTTGCCACCATTTTCTTTTTCTATTTTTATGTGTCTAGTTCTCTTTCATATTATTATTATCTTACTCTTCAATAATAACCTTCAAAAGTTATAAAACGACAGTCAATAAATTTTTTAATACATTGTTTCATTTACGTCAATAAATCTCTTAAACTACTTGGTTTCATCACTAGAATTACTTCTGATTTCTAAAACATAAGAGTCGAGCTGAGGAAGAGTCGAGAAGATCCAAGAAGAGGCGAAATGGGCCATGAAGTGACAATAAGAACCCAGAAGAGAAGAAGGAAGAACAGCCAAGAAGAGACAACAAAAACCCTGCTATGGCAAGCGTATGGCGGAAAACATAAATAACGGGAAGCTGGAAACGAGAAGCTAGAAGCAGCAGGAGGCAACAACCTAAAAATACATTTATAAGCGGGAAGCGAGTGTACCATGATTTCCTGGTGTTATATTTCTGAAAGATGTGTAAAACATACGATTCATGTGTAATTCAAATAAAGTAAGGAAATCTGTAATTAAAGAGCTGAGTGTAATGCTGAGAACAAAATTTATTGAGGTTATTTTCCATAATTCTTTATCATTCATAAATTACAATATTACTCAATCTAATTGGCAAGAGACTCTACATTTAATAAGAATATCAGGGCATGTTCAGATCGTTAAACTAAATCTGACTAGTGATGTGAAATTACAATACTACTATGCTGATCTGTGGGTATGTTAAAGTTATTAGGTTAGAGTTTCAAATCTCAAATAGTAATCCCGTTATAGATACATAGGGCGCCAGTTCTTCCTAACATGATATGAAGAACAAATTTATAATTATAGTAAACCATATTGTGAATATCTAAACTAAATTGATGACAATCGCTCACGTGTTTGTAATGGCGCAACCCTCTTGCGAATCCGTTCCGTGATGTCCTTCCTGACAGCTGTCCAACCTCTCTGGAACTCCGAAGTCCTCGATTATGTACTCGGCCGTTGTCGTGTTCGTAACTGCACGGTTGTTAAAATTAAAACGTTCTTCACAAGCGCTTGATACCGGGGCGAGTAGTTTCAAATCGTTACATTACTCCCTTCGCTCCAAAAAAAAATTTCCAAAGGAAATTTTAGGCCCTCCTGGCGCCTTTATACATCTCAATACAGGAAGTTTGCTGATCATGCCAATAGATGATATGCTCTGGAAGAATTGATACCAGAATGTACCCTTGAAACCAGGTAAATTATATCCAATATGAAGGTCACGTACAGGGTCCATGTCTTGAAGGCAGAAGTAGTAGAAAGAAGATTATCAGCTTAGAGGTTTGTTTGGTGACTGTATGAAAGCGAAGCTCCTCCTCCAAATCCTGCCATGATGAATTTTGAGAGTGCTGGGATGAGCATCCAAAGAGTATACAGATGAAGGCTGAAGATCAAGGAAGAAGAAGAAGGTTGAAGATCCATATTGATAGTCTTTATTCTTGATGTTGTCCAGTGCAGATGACAGGTCAACACGTCCATATAAATTTGAAGTTCTTCCTTCCATGTAGATTGTAAATGTTTGGCCAAAAGCAGCAATGAATTCCACCGGACAGTATATGTGAAGGTCTTGAACTTGTAGTGATGACTGCGACTTAACGTTGACTTTAATTCTTGATGTTGCGAAGGCTAAGCTACACTATAAAATGGTTTACTGATGAAATTAGAAAAAATTTTAAGTTAGAACAGATTGAAATAATATGATATAATTTCCAAATAAGATAAAACTACAAACTGGACACCCTGCGGATGAATAAATAATTTGAAAACCCTGTTGATAGAATGGTTAAACAATTTTATCTTCTAGCCAAGACGCAAATTGAAGTTTCAAAACAGACCACCTAGATGTCACTCCTCTAAAATTGAATGAGATTCTAAATATTATCTTTGTAAATAAATTTTATAATAATAACACTAGCAAGTAAATTCAAAGTTAAAAAATTTAAGCTTTTACCGTGAAATAGATATTAAAATTTCAATATGAAAATGAATGTTATTATCCTCCCCATAGATCTGAGTATAAATAAGTTTTGTCTTCGATATTGAATAAAATATGAATCACTAATCGAATTTAACCCATGCAATGCTGATAAAATCTGAGAAATAATTAGCTTGCGAATAAGCAAATACTGTAATACCCCAATGTAGAATACTATAAATCAAAAATTTATTTTCAGTTAAAATGTAATCCGATGATGCAATTTGCAGTAAAATTGAATTATTATCTTTGGTTTTATTTTATTTTTGTAAATCTCTAAGAATGAAGAACCAAATAACATTCCATGATTCGATCAAGAACAAGGTATTGATCGAATCGTCGAATGCTAGTTCGACTTGTTGAGGTCATTCCGAGCTCAAGAATGACCCCCGCAACTCGAAGAAGGAAGCTTTATTATATTTAAAATAAGATTACCCGAATAGAAAACCGACGTTGGCATATGCCACATGCATTTTATTTGTCTTGAGGATATCAAATCTCTCTATTTAATTAATTTCATATTTATTTTAATTTGTAAGGACGAAGAACAACATAAAATGTGAATTCAAAAAACCCAAATGGATAAAAATAAGCACTACCAAAAGAAATTACATACAAAACTGTTGGCTGGGTTGCGTAACTTCCTAAAGTTGCTAAATAGATATTCTAAGCATCTGATTGCTATCATGTGATGAAAATAGTAACCCAATGCCAAAGATTCTGAATGAACCCTTCGGTTTGCCTTCTAGTTCAAAACAATATAATAAATATTATGAACTATTAATCATTAATTCAATTGTAACCATTATCCAGCAGATCCTGCAAGGAATATACATACTCATTTGATAATATAGATTATTGAATGGGATAACCCCAAATTAACATTAATAATTTGATAAATATAGGCACGGTATTGTACCACATGCAATTGAAAATGCATTATTTCTCCAGCTTATAGTATGTAACATCCCCAAAGGGCATAATGAAACAGAACAAGACAAAGAAACAGAACGACACAACGAAATATAAAACCCAACTGTATTTTACCATCAACTATCTTGAAGATACGCCCACCATTCCGGACTAGCATGCGCACCTTGAAAACAGTTAATTACATAACCATTTCAAAATGAATATGATAAAAATACATATTAAAATCATCAAACTACCAAACGGATGTACACTGTACTCACACACATCTAAACTTATTCAAAATTTGATGATTTGAATATATAAATTTACAAAATTTAGTACTATGTACATTCATATGCACACATTCAATGCGTAAGGGTAAGAATAGGTCACCCCTGCACACTGAATACGTATAAAATAGCAAAATACATGTGTTAATGATACCTGGACATGGACAACCAAAATAACTTCATAAACAAATATAATCGCTTCCATTATTGCGCATAATGGAAACAAAATTATCTAAAATAATTAAAACACGCTCCTGACCTACACAACGTTAATCTGAGATTTCATGTTTGATTATATCCTTGATGTGAAAGGTCCCCACGGGTTTTCCATTTAAATCAGCTAAAATGTAAGCAACCGGAGACAATTTCTTAATGACTTTGCTGCGAATAAACTTGGGAGCTAATTTCGCTGAAAAATACTTACTAGCGTCTGAAAGAACGAACGATCGGCGCCAAACGATGTCACCAATTTCATATTGTATGTCCCTACGACGTAAATTATACTGAGTTTTGTTCTTTTCATACGACTGCCTTAGAGACGTACGAACCTGTGAAAAAATATCGTTCAATTCGTCTAAATCCGATGCCCAAGAATCCCGTGCGGCAAATCTGATATCTTCAGGGTTGAAGTCTGAAGATTTGTAGTCGTTTCCTGAAATAATAATTTCCCTTCCGAAGTTTAAGAAAAAGGGAGTATATCCGGTGACCTCATGTACTGCTGTGTTAATAGCGAGTTCAATTTCATGTAAACAATCTGCCCACCTCCGATGATCACCACCGACGTACGAGCTAATAGCAGACACTAACACTCTGTTAATTCTTTCTACAGGATTATTTTGTGGGTGATATCTACAGTTGTAAAAGAGGTGTCTTATATGAAACTTATTGACTAACGCTTTCATGTCCTTTGAAATATATTGGGGACCATTATCCAAAATTATTGTATCAGGTACCCCAAACTTGTAAAATATCTCATTTTCCATGATCTCAGCAATATTCTTTCCAGTAGCTTTTCTTAATGGGAAAAGTTTAGAGTATTTTGTAAAGAAGTCAGAGATTACTAACAAATATATATAGCCTTTTTTGTAAGAGCTGGGGAACGGACCCAATAAATCTGTAGCAATCATTTGCCAAGGACGTTGAACTAATTTGGGATCACCCATAAGACCTGGTGGTAGCTGATTCGTACTCTTATGACCCAAGCAAGTGTGGCATTTGCTAATGAATGATTTTATGTCGGCCGCCATCTTCGGCCAGTAATATTTCTGACTAATTCTATTCAAAGTTTTCATAATACCAAAATGAGCACACGAAGGAGGTACATGATATTGCGTTATTATATCTTTCCTAGACTCTTTAGGTACAACTTCTTTCCAGTCATACACTCTGTGTAGAGCTTCCATACTCTGTATGTGTTTGTACAATACTCCATTATTAACTTTCCAAGCATGAAATTTATCTGGAAAAGCTAGAACATTTCTACACATTTTATCGTACCACGATTCTTTGGTTGGTATAGTTTGTTCTACTACAGCTAATTCTACGGGATCACGTGATAATGCGTCAGGCACTATATTATCTTTTCCTTTACGGTGTTCTATAATAAAATTGAATTGCTGTAACCTGACAGCCCATCTTGCTAATCTGCCCGTAGGAGATTTAATATTTACTAACCATTTTAGACTGTAATGATCTGTTATAATCTTAACCGGTATGACAGAACCTTCTATATAAGCTCTAAATTTCTCCAGAGCAAAAATCATTGCATTAAGCTCTTTCTCTGTGGTTGAATGATTTCTCTCCTGAGCATTCAGAGACCTACTAATAAATGATATAGGGTGTTCTCTACCCGAATCGTCTACCTGCGTCAGGACCGCCCCTAGCCCGGTATTGGATGCGTCGCATGATATGATAAAAGGTTTTTTAAAGTTAGGACAAGCTAAAACAGGAGCGCTCACTAAGATATCTTTAAGTTTTTTAAAAGCTAAATCTGCCTGACTATTCCATTTAAATTTATTTCCCGTAAATTCCTTTCTTGTTAAATTATGCAACGGAGCTGCTATTATGGAAAAGTTACAAATAAATCTTTTATACCAAGATAGTATGCCTATAAAACGTCTTAAGCTTTTTTGCGAGTTCGGTATAGGAAAATCCACTATGGCTTTAACTTTGTCTGGATCGGTCCTTAAACCTTGACTATCGACGACATAACCCAGAAACTTTAACGATTCTCTACAAAAAACAGATTTGTCCATATTGATGGTTAGACCCGCATCAGAAAGCTTTTGTCGAACTTTCCTCAAAAGAAACATGTGTTCCTCAAATGAAGTGCTTATAATTATAATATCATCTAAGTAATAAAATACTTTACCCTCAAATTCAGGTCCAAATATTTTATCCATTAAGCGCATCATTCTAGAGCTCGCCCCATGAAGACCGAATGGCATTCTAGCAAAATGAAATAATCCTCGTTTCGGAACAGTAAAAGCCGTCTTCTCTTTAGAGTTTTCCTCCAAAGGAATTTGCCAGAAAGCTGCTGTTAAGTCAATAGTAGACAGGTATTTAGCACCGCCTAAGGAATCTAGTATGCTTGAAACATAAGGTATAGGAAAACTGTCTTTTTTTGATAGCGAGTTCAAAGTTCTACTGTCCAAACACAACCTAAAAGATCCATCCTTTTTGGGAACAAGTAAAATAGGACTGTTCCACGCACTATGACTTGGTTCTACGACACCCAACTCTAACATTCTATCTAATTCTTTGTGTACCGCCGGTAGCAAGTGTGGTGAGACTGGGTAATATCTTTGTTTTACCGGTTGAGCATCACCTGTGTCAATGACGTGATATTCTAAATCGGTTTTACCTAACCTGTCTCCCGAGATATCTTTAAACTCGTCTATGACGCATTTAAGCTCATGCTTCTGTCTATTCGATAAATTTAAACTGTTTTCTAATCCTTTTATCTCTGAGACTGATTTCGGCTCAGATTTTGTTTCCCGTGGTGATATATATTTGTAAATTTCCGGACAAATATTAAAATGTTTCCAAAAGTCTATACCTAGAATTACATTTGAAGTGATCTCAGGCATAACTACAAAAGTGAAATCTTTGACAATGTTTTTATATAGCACCGGGACTGTTATCTTTTGTGTACATTTTACTGAGTGACCAGTCGCAGAAGTTAGAGAAAATTTTTCTTTTAAAGTCGCCAAGCTAAATCCTAATCTCACGAAATGTGTGTGAAAGTTATTTCCCAAAATCGACAGGTGAGAACCTGAATCTAGCAAACCGGAAAATTTAGTATTTAAAACCTGAAATGATATGTGAGGACGGCCATCATTGTTACCCGCTCTCTCCGCCTTTGACGTTCTAAGGTCCTGGTAGAATTTGTCCACGACAGCAAGCCAATTAGTCCACTCCGGGTCACACGGCACAGTAGATGAAGACGTCTCCTCGCCCACTGGACAGGTAACCCGGGCTGCTAGTTTTTTCGGTTCTTGCATCTGCAGTCAGGAGCCTTCACACCTGGTTGACCACAGCGGAAACATCTCAGTGGTTCTCTGAAATTCACGTTTTGAGCGCTTTTATTATTGTTATAAAAATACCTTTGATTTCTTTTGACATTCGGATTATAATTATTATTATTGCGAGAAGCCTCCCTGTTATTACTATTGCTAGATGTTGTATTGTTGGCAGAATTATTGGCTTTGGAATTGTAAAAGTTTGAATTTGCAGGATGGTTTCTAGTATCCGTGCGACTATCCGCCAATTCTATCATCTTTCCATACTTCTTTAGAGCAGCAATATTAGTCACCTCTGTAAGAGAAAGTTTATGTATGTATCTTGGCAACATATTACACATCAGAATTTCTAATATTTCCTCTTCCGGCAATTGCTTAGAGAGGCGATTATTCATTAGTAACACTGTCGTTATAAATGAACCCAAGTTTTCTTTAGGTTTTTGACATGTAGTTCTTAACTGAGCTACAAGACGTTTGTCATGGTCCAAGAGTTCAAACTCCTCCTTCAACCCTGCAACAATCTCTGACCATGTGTTAAAATTGGAACGGTTCACCCTGAACCAGTTCAAAGCATCGCCTGTAAAAAATTCAATCGCGCTTGAAAATAGATTAATGGTACTTACACCACGAGAATCTGCTAGTTCTTCTACACGTTCTATGAAATTGCGTACGCATGTGGATCCGTCAAAAACCAGATTCCATTTGTGTACGGGGAATGACTTGCAGGACGAGGATTGCGTTACCGCCTGTCCCTCCGGCGAAGCTTCCTTTTGTTTTATCACCGTCCCAGAATCCTGAACCTTGGCCTGACTCCTCGTTACAATTTGCGGTTCCGACATGACGTGCAGAAACTATGCTATGTAGGTATGAAAGAAATAATTAGCTCATGTATAAATATGACACGACGACCATAAATTTGCCTTGTAAATAAAAATAAGTTTGACTACAGCGTACTGTAAGTCAATAAACAGTAAAAACGCAGAGCGCTAGAGTTCCAGGGGGGACACTCAAATATATTAAACTGTGTAAAATTATTATTTAAATTGGAATTTCAACATGAAACGGATTCACAGAGCATCAAAACCGCGAGCGACTGTCATCATATTCACAAATTAGCAAGATTACCACTTGAAACTTTTAACGACACGTAAAACATTGAGCACAAATTAACATCCTACCCACAAATTAACAGATCACTAGGTTTAATCCACGCTGGGCAGCCAAATGTACCATGATTTCCTGGTGTTATATTTCTGAAAGATGTGTAAAACATACGATTCATGTGTAATTCAAATAAAGTAAGGAAATCTGTAATTAAAGAGCTGAGTGTAATGCTGAGAACAAAATTTATTGAGGTTATTTTCCATAATTCTTTATCATTCATAAATTACAATATTACTCAATCTAATTGGCAAGAGACTCTACATTTAATAAGAATATCAGGGCATGTTCAGATCGTTAAACTAAATCTGACTAGTGATGTGAAATTACAATACTACTATGCTGATCTGTGGGTATGTTAAAGTTATTAGGTTAGAGTTTCAAATCTCAAATAGTAATCCCGTTATAGATACATAGGGCGCCAGTTCTTCCTAACATGATATGAAGAACAAATTTATAATTATAGTAAACCATATTGTGAATATCTAAACTAAATTGATGACAATCGCTCACGTGTTTGTAATGGCGCAACCCTCTTGCGAATCCGTTCCGTGATGTCCTTCCTGACAGCTGTCCAACCTCTCTGGAACTCCGAAGTCCTCGATTATGTACTCGGCCGTTGTCGTGTTCGTAACTGCACGGTTGTTAAAATTAAAACGTTCTTCACAAGCGCTTGATACCGGGGCGAGTAGTTTCAAATCGTTACACGAGAAGTGGGAAGATGAAAACGGAAAGTAATAAGCTGGAAGCGAGAAGAAACCGGAAGCAAAATAAGCGAAAGGCGAGAAACGATATTTATATATATATTGCTCAATCATTTCCTTTATTCCTGCCCATCCTATATTCCAATATTGGCTCCAACCTCCTTCCTGTCCTCAGAGCACGTGTTCCAGTCCTAACAAACAGTGCCCCCTGGTGTACCGGTCTCACCGGGACAGGAGTGCTCCTGGCTGGGATGGTACAATCGTATCGTATCGTATCATATATTTCAAAAACATAAATACCCCAAGAAATCTTTACTGCTCCTTGGTTCGCCTTGCTCTTGAATATGCTTCTGTTGTTTGGTCTCCTTTATGTGCTGTCCACATTAAATCCGTTTGACATCGGTTCATAAGAGGGATTGCTAGGAGGCTAGGATTAGAAAGAGGCTCGTATGATGAAATTAATCTTACTCTAAACCTTTCTCATTTAGAAGACTGTTAAAAAAAATTTGATCGCATTTGTTTCTTCAAAATTATCAACTGTATCAATGTAAAAATGACTGAGTAATGTTACACACAATTTCTGTTTATTAATGATTTTTTTCTTATTGTTACAGGTAATAAAATCATCTACTTATGCAAGTAAACCAACGCAAGATCGGAGACTGCAGCTGTTTAATAAATATTGTAAGTAATATTTAAAGTATCAATCTTAATATGTAAAAATGAATGTTACCCGGCCTGCCACGCAGGAGGTGGGCAAAAGCATCCGCCGCCAAGACTTCTACAATCCTCACTCTATGAACCCAGATACCCCTTTCCTTCACACAGCATCCAGAAAGATGACATTCGTCCTAAGTGAAATAATTTTCACCAGGGTCTCCTATGTAGATGGCTGAAAAATGACCGAGTAATGTTCAGTAACTGAGTTAATTCATTTGAATTTTCTTTTCTGATGTCAAATAACACGTTTAAAATATAATGTATGCATGCTATGCATTTGGGTGAGTGTTGTGTTTGTTTCGTTTCTGAATGCTGTACCTATACGTTGGTATTTGGCATTGTTATATGATGGTATTATTTATTTGGGTGAACGAAATTCCACGTGTGCTACTTTTGTATACAGATGAGCTGACAGACACAATCAAAACGTAGCGACAGGTGTGAAATTACAATTTATATAATAAAACAGAATAACAGTCAACGCTCACAACACTCTATTACTTGTTATTTTTTGATTTGAGTAAAATTACAGTTAAATATTTTTAGCAATGTATATTCAACAAATTGTACCTACTCAAAATACTGTAACTTTTGCGTTAAGGCTCCGCAACCGGGCTCGAAAAGAAAAAGATTGAGAGATACAAAATAACGAATGTTAAAGGAGCGACAAAATCGATGCGAAACTTGCGAAAATGTTTAATAAAACACGACTCGTTTAAAATAGAGCAAAAATCTCGTGGGGAGCATCTTAAGTATCATTTAAAGAATAATTGTGAATTTTTTCACAAATATAATTTATAAGATAATAGAAACAGACTTGTTTATAATAATTTTTTGAGCATACTTTGCGATTTTTTTTCTATCGAGGGAATCTTACTATCTTACTAATATTATAAATGCGAAAGTTTGTATGGATGGTTGGATGGTCCTTACTCTTTCACGCAATAAATATCGAATGGAATTTTAAAATTCTTTCACTAATCGAAAGCTACATTATTTGCGAGTAACAAAGGCTATATATATATATATATATATTGGTAAGCTCTGGCGTTATGAATAAGCTGTGGCGTTATGAAATTATGTATCATACGTTTTCTGTCCCTAACAAAATCGAGTTATTGCAAACGTCAAACAAATTGTTACCTTGGAAACAATGTTTTTTTTAAATTTTAGGCTTAAAAGAGTGATTTGTTGTGCTAAAAAAGAGTGTTTTTTTGGCGTCGTAGTTAATATCTACCTATCTCTAAAAATGTTTATTGTCCTAACGAAAAGCATAGCTTTGCTATAAAGCATAGCGTTTGACGTGGACTGCTATTTTATTGTTTTTTTTACGTTACTCTGGATTAAAATATGAATAAAATACTAATAAAGGGAGTAGGAACTTAAAATAAATATATATTTCTATAATTAAAATATTTTCTAAAATAGAATTTTTATTTGCGAAATGTCATTCTCAAGAATTTTATTTGTCTTATCGTTATTTGTTGTTTGTATTATGTGATTTTTATTAAACAGAGATAATTGGAGGAATGGGAAATGACATAGGCTACTTTTTATCACGGAAAAAAATTTCATTACCGTGGGAAAATTCTTTATACAGTAATTTCCCACTAATACCATGCGAGCGAAGCCGCGGGTAAAAGCTAGTTTCATATAATTTGCGTTTCAGCGTGGGCAGCATCTAGACATTATCTTAAAAAATAAAATATTTTTTAAGAGCTTAAAAATTTCAAATGTTTAAGGGAGATATGTAAGAAATCGGTAGAAATTCGGGTTGCCGAGGCTTAACCATTTTGAATATTTTCCGCTTACATTAAAAAATATGAAATAATTTTAACAATCTGTACGATAAATACGGCTAAAGTGATTTCAAGCAACATTTCAATCCTGAATGGCGACTCCCCAGGGCAACACTGAGAGTATCTTCCACTCCGATTACACTCCTTATACGGGCATCGGTCTCTCTGGAGACTTGCAAAACATTATATGGCTATATATACAGCACTTAGCATTCCGAAGGCAGGATTCGATTCGCGGTAAAAGGGACGTCTGGACGTTTCGAAACCCGTTTGGGTCCCTTCATCGGGTAACGGTATCACGATCCGCGAGCACGTTGTCTCTGGAAACTGCACAAGCAGTAATAATAACATCAGACAAAGACACTATAGATCGGAAAATAAATTAATTCGACATAACTAATTTAGACTAATCTTTACTACGAATCGGTTTACATTATAAACACAAAAAAAAATGTTTTCCATAAATTGAATTAAGCCTTTTCTATAGTTTCGCTTGAGTACAATTAAAATAAAATTATTAATTACTTTATTAAAAAAATATAAGCAAAACTACAATTTTTTTTTTCATTAGAAATGTACGAACACATACTAGATCGGAAAATAAATTAATTCGACATTACTATTTTAGATTAATTTTTCACTGCAAATTGGTTTATATTATAAATAAAAAAAAAAATCATTTGGATAAATTGAGGCTTTTCCTAGCGTTTCGCTTGAATAAAATTAAAATAAAGTTCTTAATTACATTATTGAAAAATAAATAAAGTAGTTTTGCTTATACATTATTAAAAAATATATATAAGAAAAACTACTAAAAAATGTATTTTTCCATTAGAAATATATGAAAGCATGTAAGAACTTTTTAGAAATATAGTTTTATTGCTAAAATTATGTGTTTCAGTTTACTTTGGTTATTTTTTTTATTTCTTATAATATTATTAAAAAAATAAATAAAAATCGCTTTTGCGCTTGAAATTGTAATCTTCAGATTTAGTTTGCAAAGCGATTTTTAAGCCTATTTATTACCAACGAGTATATTCGTGGCGATATAACGCACACATCGAAGTAAGAATACATTCATTTTTGGCTTGTGCTTTTCTCTGAATAATAGCCCTACATAAAAGTAATTGAAATTATTTAACAAAATTTAACATTTAATCAAAACTTATTCAAAATCTATACGTTATTAAGTACCTATGTAAATTTTTTTAAAATTAATATTATTATAATAACTATGCTAAGCAAATAACAGTTAAACTATGTTTTAAACTTTTGTATGTTATTTTGTATTCCTTCTGTTATATTTATTTCCTCAATTTTCCTTTTTTTTAAACGACTTCGAAAAGGAGGAGATTATCAATTCCACGGTTTTTTTTATGTTTGTTACCTCAGAACTTTCGATTGGGTGAACCGATATTGATGAATCTTTTTTTATTAGAAAGCTGGTGCTTCCCGTGTGGTCCCATTTTAATTTGGTCCAGTTCTGACAATGGGATCCATGAGAAAACCATATATGTCTTAAATTTGCAATAAGTATGTGCGCGACAAATGGACGAATAACTAAATATTACGCCTACAGATTTCGATGATTCTTTTTTTGAAGTAAAACTTCTTTACGCACGCTCGTCACTAAAAATAAAAAAATAAACAAAAATTTTAACAAAACAAAGTAAAAAAAATAATTTCGTACGATTGTTATTTTTGGAGTCGGTGTCAGCCAAGATCTCCACATCTCACCTATGTATGTAGTTACCTTGGCTGACACCGACTCCAAAAAGAACAATCGTACGAAATTATTTTTTTTACTTTTTAGTGCATTTTTTTAAGTAGTTTTTTGTTTTTTTAAATTTTTTGTTTACTGTCAAATCATGTTCCATAATATGTTCATACCCATCCTAAGTTGACTGTCCTAAAACGGAAATCATCCTAGTTGGGCAGTCAAAACATTTCATAAATTATGTATACAAAGTATAATCTTGTACTAAATAAATAAATAAACAAAAAAATGCAGCTGAAATAAATGCATGTTTTAATTCGTAATTTTTATTCGCTGAATTAATCATTAAATCTTTTAATTTGAGAGGCGAGTATGGGTACCGCTGCCCGTGGGACTATTTACTGTAAAATCAACACTTCTGCTATAGGTCATCGCAAGTGGTTCGCTACGTTTGTGACTTAGCTGGGGTGCCCGAGTTTATGGGGTGAGGTTTTTTTTATTATTTTGACGCTGGATAATTCTGCTCATCTACTGCGTGGTGGGTTGGATCGAGAGAGACTGATTGAGAAAGAACTTTTGGCCTCTCCAGTTTCCAAGAGTGGCGGACGTTTGAATCCGTCCCTCCAACTGCGGTGCAAGGCGTAAGGCGCACTTGAAGTGAAATGACACAAGACTGCGCTATACAAATATAACGTTATTATTATTATTAAGCCGATGGGTCGAGTGAGTCCGGATGGATAGGTCTAAAAGCCTCCCTCAACTGGTCCCCCTCGATCTGACCTGCCACGCAGTAGGTGGTAAGGCTCTCGAAGCAATCCGAAGATCGCGGGTTCGAATCTCGGCGTGTGCAATAAATTTTATTTGATAGATTTGTGTTATTTCACAATTTACCTATTCGTTTAAAATATTATGTAGTATCTTTGCGGCACATTCTAGAGTGGAAGATACTCTCAGTATCGTCCTTGTAAGACCTCAATTCAAAATTTAAACATTGCTTGAAATGGCTTTAGCCGTGTTTAGTGACCAGATCTGAATAGCCAGGCCCTTCCCTAGCTCTCTCTCTCTTCCCCATCTCCTTTCCCTCCCCACTACCTTCAGCCTCACAATATATCTACTTCAATTGGGGATGCCATAGCCTCACTGGCTTCTGGCGGTTGGGAGCAGTTGGTACTCTTGTGCGATATTCTCATAAAAAAGACTTAATTTGCACCTTAATCCCATTGGCATCCCTGCTTAGTTACCAAACGTAAATTAGTTAAAATTCATAAAACGAAATTAGTTAAGTTTTTGGTATCCATAAAATCTGCTGTAGCGACGCCCCCAATTGCACGGCATGAAGTAGTCATGCATGTTTATTATTATTATTTCCTCTTCTTTGTCCCGTTTTAGTCCTATAGCCAGTAATATAATATCGTTTGTCTATTTGTATACATAAATACAAGTACATTAATATGCGAATTCCTGTGAACGTACAGCGCCCCGGTGCTCGCTGTGTCATTAATAGAAGCGGTCATTATGCTCTTAGCGCTGCACTTCGAACGTGCATGTAAAATTCATCTTTACAGGGTGTCCAGACCGCACTGCACAACAAGAATAATTAATCAATGTATACGTATTATAAAATTAAGTGTACTACCGGTTATATGGTTTGGTAGCTCTCTATTCCCCATCCATTAAGAATGTTCCCGTTTTTACCTGAAGGGCGTGCTTTTAAAGATACAAGGGCTGGAACAGTCCAGAACACACCAGAGTATTCGAGAGCATTTCACAACATTCCAGAACATCCTGGAACATTCGGAATTGTTTGAGGCGCCCGTCCCGGTTAGACGAGAGGTTCTGGGTTCTAGTCCCAGTTGCGACCATTATATTTTTATTTTTTCTCTGTCTTGTTCTCTTTCTTATGTTCGTTTAGATCATAGATTCTCAACCTTTTTTGCCCACCGCCCACTTTGAGAATATTTTTATTTCTAGCGCCCCCTAACGAAGGGGTATATTGGAATACCACGACAAAGTTACATTTTGCCACAACGGAGGGGGCGAGACGGGATACCACGGCGAAGGGGGCGTAATGGGATACAGCGATGGGGTTACATTTGCTACAACGGATGGCCCCTAATGGGATGTAATGAGGCAAGATAGGATGGGTTTCTCTGTGTCTCCTGCCGCCCCCCTACAAGTTTGAAACGACCTCAAATTTCCCTTGGTCTTCTACTGCCCCCGTGAAGGTCTGAAACGCCCCCAAGGGGGCGTTATCGCCTATGTTGAGAATCTATGGTTTAGATTATTAGCATTTTTTTTTGTTTTTACATGAGCTCCACACAAGAGGCCCTGAGAAAAATCATTTCCCCAGGATCTTTGGGGATGCTGTGTGGTGTTTTTTTTAAGGAAACAAAGTAGAGGAGAGTTCTGGGAAGGAAAAGGGTTTAAGGGGTGGGTAGGAAACTGGGGTTCTGTGTGTCCTGGTCATCCGCCTACAAGACCTAGAAAAACCTCACTCCATGAACCGGGCACCCCTGCTAAATCACCAAACGTAGCGAACCACTTGGGGTGACCTATGGCAGAGGTGTTGGTTATGCAATAAAGGTTACCGGGGCGGCGGTACCCATTCCCTCCTCCCAAATTGAGATTCCAAAAGATCTTCTTCTTCAATGACAAAAAATAGGTGTTATTATTTTTGTAAAATCAATATCCAATCTTCAAGCCACTTCAAATTGACAGGCAAAAGAAAACACAAAAGAAAGCGACATCTAGCGACTCCGAAGAAGAAAACACAAATACTAATAAAACGTAGATATAGGAAAAGGAGCACTAGAATTCAACGACAAAAATATGGAAAAAATCATCCTTCACAATTATAACAAAAGGTGCTTCATAGTCTCCCCACTCTTGGACACTTTAATTTTCTGATGGCTTCACTTTTATCGCGTGTGAACTGCACACTCTGTTGTTTTTCTTGTTATTTTTGGTCCATCGATTTCTAAACACCATGTACATACGACATACAAGTGAACATATTCGGTGCAGTTTGTCTGTATATGCTTCGACCAATGACCGCTCGCTTCTAACATTCGATTTTCAAACCGTGACTCGTTTACTAAACAGTTCACAATCGTGAATGAACAACTTCAATACTGAACCACCTCTATGTATATTTTTTCCATCTCAGTACTGAAGTTGAATAAATTTTCTTATTAAATAAAATAAAATAAATTTTGTTCATTTGTATTTAAAAATTTAATTGTTATTTTATTTATTTGTTAATCTTAAGGGGAAACCGGTCGCTGAGAAATTTCAAAAATAGTTATTTTACCAAATTGTTGCTCTCACTGTCGCTCTTATTCCCCCCGAATACTGAACGAAAGGGACAACTGCATATCAGGCTGATAATGCTTAAATAAAATCATCAAAATCGAGGTTTTGTATTCACCATTTTTCTCCTTCAAAACTGGATCGAATTTATGTTTTTTTACTAACTGTATTAGAAGAAAATGTTCTATAACCGTACGTTTTGCTTTTTTAAAAAATACATTGTTTAGTCTGTATACTGAACGTCTTTTGATGAAGTTTAAACCGACAATTTAAACGATTTTTGGAGGGTCTTAACTCCTATAAGAATATATTATTAAATAAACTGCAAGTTTGCCAATCTTGTAGTTTATTTTAATTTATTTTAATATGAAACCAATTGTCTATAGTATAAATAGTTAGATCTTCGGTAAAAAGAAACACTTCAACATTATTAAAAACAGTTTCAATGTCATTTATTAAAGAACATTTACATAAGAATAGTATTGGGCCCAAATGCGACCCTTGAGGTACACCGCTAGAAGCCATGAAGAGGTATAGAATATTAGAAAATTTTGATGAGCTTAATTTTTACCCTGATGGTGCTGTAATAATAAATTAAATAAATGTCTTTAGACTTTGTCATGGTGTTTGTAAGAGAGAGTACGAAAACAGTGTGCAATAAAGTTGTGAATGATGAATACTTGGAGCGGGTGGATGAGTTAGCGTATCTTTGTAGTTTGTTCACGAGAGATGGGAAGGCTTAAAGAGATATTTAAAGAAGGGTAAATGCAGGTAACTCTATTAATGGAGGACTGAATGCAATTGGCGCTAATAAAAAAATGTCAAAAGAAGCGAAGCTAGCAGTCCACAATGGAGTGCTGGTACCTACCCTGATAAATATGGCAGTGAGGGATGAAACTGGCAGAGGAAGAATGAAAGTAAACTGAATGCTGTTGAAGTGAGATCTGAGGCGCATGTGTGGTAAAACCGTATATGATCGTGTGAGAAATGTGGAGATCCGCAAAAAAGGCAAGGCTGATTGACGTAAACGTAATGGGTACGATTAAGAAAGGGACAAATGGTTTGAGCATGTAGATCGAATGAACGAAGAAAGTATATTGATATAGCAAATGTGTATGGAAGAAGAAGTCGGGGACTCCCGAGGAAGACGTGGCACGTTCGAGTGAATCAGATACTTGAGACGGGCCATGTTAAACATCCAATCACAATAATAGAAGAGTATGTATGAGATGATGTATGAATCTGAATGAGGCAAAGAGTGTGTGCCAAGACCGAGGTGTTTGGCGGTCCGTCCTCTCTGCTCGTACCCATGCGGTAAACGGCGTGATGGTTAATTAGTAAATAAATGTCTTTTTTATAGTTTATTTATTTTTTCATAATTGTGTCGATCCACAAAGTGACTGCTTTCTACCAAAATATAAAATGTCCGTATTCCATTGCACTTCCATTCATTATAGTTGAATGACTCGTTGAAATTAATATTCAAAGAGTGTACTCCTGTTGTATTCCATCAAGATCTTACTGGTTTGATAGTGAGCAGTTGAATCAACATTCATAGATGTATTTTCTGATAAGGATGTCCCTGCAGTCACATAATACCAACCTTTGTAATGTCATTTTGAATGCAATGCATTGTTGATAAATTTGTTTATCAAATTTAATTCCCCGAAATTTGAAATTATAGCTTAAATACCAGTCTCGGGTCGATCGTGATTGGCCCGATCTTTTTGACACGATTGTTTTGAACCGATCATTTTGACCTGATCATTTTGATCCGATCATTTTGACCCGATCATTCTGTACCGATCATTTTGAACCGATCATTTTAATCCAATCATTTTGACGCGATCACGAACCACCAATGTTAGAGATCGTGTCACTAAAGAGTCCCAACTGCCCCCAACCGCCTGGAGCCAGCGCGACTATGGCATCCCTAATCGGGATATGTTGTGAGGCTGAAGGTAGTGGGAAGAGGAAGGTAAGGAAGTACCTGACTATTCAGATCTAGTCACCAAACACGGCTAAGCCGTTTCAATTAAACTAACTAACCATCACGCCGTTTCCCGCAGGGGTAGGCAGAGAAGACGGACCGCCAAACACTCGGTCTTGGCGTACACTCTTTGCCTCGACTACATTCATACATCGTCTCATACTGCTCTTCTATTATTCTGACTCTTGACATGGCCCGATTCAAGTAAATGGTTCACTTGGTCGTGCGATATCTTTATCGGGCGTCCCCGACTTCTTCTACCATTCACATTTGCGTCATATATTCTCCAAGCAACATTTCAATTCTGAATGGTAGTCTTACATTAGGGCTCAACTGAGAGTATCTTCCACTCTGGAACGTGCCGCAAATATAGTTTTTATTATTTTTAAATGATTAAATTGTTTATTGTTTATTGCGGTATTTTAAATAGGTACATAGTTATCTATACAATCCTTATATATACATACATTTAAAATAACACATCTATACCAAATCAATCATATTTCTTCGCAATTTTATTTCTTCTGGTAATTCTCCAAATATCTTCAATGCTCCGTACATCAATGACTTTTGACTTTGTGTTTTTTTCCTGAAGGGGAGTCTTAGTTCATTTCTTTTCCTCGTCTCATGTGTAAACACAACTCAATTAGGATTTGAACCGGCGATCCTTGGAGCCTTGCCTTTCGACAACAACTGCATGCCACTGTGTCTCCCATCGAATCTACGCACATTCCATAAGAAGAATAAATACCAAGAAACGAGCACTTCAGAATGCGGCAGCATTTTTTAAATTGCAAAAAATTCATTCAGTACTCCAAACTAGGGATGTTATGGATATGAAATTTCGGATCTGGATACGGATACGGATATAGGAATAATATTATACCGGTTTCGGATACGGATACGGATATAAAATTATTTCGGATTATCCGCTAGTTTCGGATAATTTCGGTTACGGATATTAGAATTTTAAAATTTTAAAAGTAAAATACAAAAAGAAAGATTTGAATTTTATTTCTAGTCTATATTATCAAATGTTTTTACAATCATTAAAATAAACAACTATTATTTTAGCAACTTTAAGTGATATGTAAGTGTGTAAGTACCTATGAACTGTGAAGGTATGTAGTACATACATACATTCATACTATGTACTTAAAAATATAAAAAAGAAAATTATAAAAACAAAAATAATATTGCAATAAAACCTTGGTACACTGTTACTGTAATCTAAGTAGGTACATAATAACAAAAACAGTTCTTAATGAATTTTGTAAATAATGAAACCATTACAAAATGTTTATTAAAAAACTTAAACCTTAATTGTAATTTTAATACTCAAAAACTCCCACTTTGAACTCTACGTGTGGCTTGTGTGACAAGTAGCGCCTCAGCCGGGCAAAACAAACAAAAAAAGGTCGTAACCTGTCATTTAGACTCCGCCTTTATCCGAAACTATCCGAAACTTTTATATCGGTTTCGGTTACGGTTACGGATATTTTTTTATTTCGGATATCCGATAGTTTCGGTTACGGATACGGAGCTCCATAACATCCCTACTCCAAACACACGCTCCGCATTTACGCTTCGTCTAGAATCCATAGAATACCATTCAGATAGACAGGTAAACCATTGACAATGTATTGCAGTGGAATGCACCCCAGGGTATAAGTATAGTCGTATCTGCAATTCAGAATGATTAAACTTGTAACACGATAAGGAATGCAGTGGATGTAAGTGCTCTGTTGCATTATGCAGGTTTTGCGCGCGTGCTATATCGAACGAAGGGAGAATAGGACATTATTTATTTTATGAACAGATTTTGTATTGCGCGTAGACATGTTTTAACTTTTTTTTTGAGGAGTGTAAGGAGAATGTGTTGTGGCGTAGAAGAGAATGCTAGAAGAAGTCGGAAATACCCTAGAAAGATATGGCACTCCCAAATGAATCAAAAACTTGAATCTGGTTATGTTATCTTTTAATATATAAAAATGAATGTTGCTTTGTTTGTTCCTTATGCGGTCCCTAAACCATCAATTTGAGAGGCGGAAATGGGTACCGCCGCCCCGGGAACCTTTATTGTCACTCCCAAGTGGTTCGCTACGTTTGGTGATTTAGCAGGGGTGCCCGGGTTCATGGGATGAGGTTTGTCTCGGTTTTGGAGGCGGATGACCAGGACACACTGAACCCCAGATTACTACCCACCCTTAAACCCTTTTCCTTCCTAGAACTCTCCTCTCTTTCCTTTCCTTTTTCCTCAGGGCCTTCTGTGTGGAGTTCATGTAAAAAAAAAAATCATTGCGATGAATCTTTGGTGAGTTGTTGTGCGCACATTCGCGAATTTTTCTATACATATATACTGGTATTGGAATTGTGAAATTTGTATTAAAAAATTGCAATAAGTGGCACGCGAGTTGTTTTAAAACTGAATGTACCGGGACTGAATGTATGGAACGCGGTAGGGGGGTTAATTTGAATTAAAATGGTGCCACAAAATAAGTTTGCTGTATTTGAAGAAGTAAAACATATTTGTCTTTAGGCTAACTTGGCTCAATTTGTGGAAAGTTTTACTTACCTACCTTTATTTGCATGTTTGTCTGAACGGCAAATGTTTTGTCAAATAGAACAAACACAGCAACAAAGCAGAACAGTGTTCTGGAATATTCTATAATGATTTCGGATGTTCCCGAAGTTGCAGACTATTCTCGAACATTCCACAATATTCAAGAATGCTCCGGATGTTCTAGAATGTTATGGAATGCTCTCGAATGTTCTGGAATGTTCTAGAAATTTCTAGAGGGCGAAAATTCCAGCCCTTATATCTTCAAAAGCACGCCCTTCAGGTTAAAACGGGAACAACACATACGCAACAACGCCAAGTGAAAGTGCCACCGTGACGGAAAGATTAACAATTACTACACACAGACGCCATTGAAACGCGTGGTACTTTCAGTATCGCCTGTGCAAGAGTTGTACAGACCGTTTACAGTGTGATTAATTACTCAGAGAAAGACTTCCGCTTGGATTAGAGTTATAAAGACGGCAAAGAAAAAATAGAATGATAATAATAAATGCAATTATTTGAAAAGCGGCGGGAAGGACTATGAATGGCCGCCATTGAGCGGCAAATTTCAAACCAGAAACGTTCCAAACCAGTGGCGTACTGAACAATTTTGATTATTATTATTTAAATTTATTTATTTTGATTTTTTTAAGTGAAAACTTGTTTAGAATTGTTGTGATTTAAAACTTTGATGAAACTGAAATGACGCCGAAAAGAGACAAAAACATACATTTATAAAATTTACCTTTGAGAGAATGAGATGGTATAAACGGTCTCCTCTTTGTGCGGTGCTTCATAGTCTTCCCACTCTTGTCTATTTTAGTTTTCTGAAGGTTTCACTTTTACCGCATGCGATCAGCACACAATCTTTTAAAAGAAATAAAAATAGTCTGGTAACATTTTGATTTCTCCAACAGGATGCTTTTGTCAACTTAGCTATTAACCATTCAAAGAATCTAAAAAAATATATTATTTTATTTACCTTAGCTCCACACATGAGGTTTGTCATCTTTGGGGATGCTGTGTGGAGGGTATTTTTAAGGGTAGGAAGTTCTGGGAAGGAAAAGGTGTAAAGTTTGTATAGGAATCTGGTGGTTAATGTGTCCAGAAGTGACGGACGAATGAATCTATCCCTCTCACTGCGGTACAAGAAGATGGGTCCAGAGAGGTAAAAACGTTTCCATCAACCAGTCAGCCTGCCGCGCAGTAGATGGGCAAACGCATTGACCGCCAAGACTTAGTAAAACCTCACCCCGTGAACCCGGGAACCCCTGCTAAGTTAGCGAGCCACTTAGGGTGATTTATGGCAGGGATGTTAATTATCAAAAAAATGGTTCCCGGGGCAGCGGTTCCTCCCAAATTTAATACATTATTACCTTAGTTCATACTTTTATAACTTTTTGTATGTATTTTTTTCTTTTTATATAATTAGGTATATTCTATTATAATTTATATTATAGCCCAGTTGGGCATAAACCAATTTTTTTTTAAATCTTGGCATTAAAGCAATTTATTTTTAAAAAATCAAAGTGTGCAATTTACACTCGGTAGAAGTGAAACATTCAGAAAACTAAATATTACCGATTATTCTACACATTATCTCGCAGGCTAAATCCTATAGATTTATGTGTTTATCTCTTTTTACTGTCGCTTTTTTTCATTTCATCGAGTGTCAATTCACAACGGTGCTAAATAAGTTTCACTTCTATAAAAAATATTTCTCCACCATTATAAAAAAATACGCCACTGTGCGCCTGTCTGTTCCACCGTTCCGTGTTTAAATAATTTCGAATTCAAATCGCCTGATGCGTTTTTAATTCGCCAGGCGGTCAAGTTCTGTACGGTCGGCCGCACACTGTTCAATGGACGATAGATGTGGAACAAAACAATATTTATATATAATTCGCATCTAGTCAATGAAGTCTTTATTATATTATTTCTTATATGCGTGATGCAATCATCAATTATTTACTAATTCTTTCCATGGTTCCCACTGATAGATCTAGGGGAGAAAAATATTTTTTAGGGAAAAGGGAAATCAGCACAAAATCTAAGGAAATTTCAAATTCTGGCAAAAAAAAATTACATATGTCAATATTACTGGTATTGCTAGTTGTGTTTTTTTTGGAATTCCCATGAATCTAATAAATATTGTTGATTTACTTACATTCAAGCAATGCCGTTTTAAAAACACTGACAACTCAAAATGATATTATGTACCTAAAAAGATAAATGGGGACATCCCTGATGGTTCCTTACATTTATGATATAAGAAGATTAAGTTGATCATTCACTTTAGAGAATGATCAACTTATATTATATAAACTTATTTTATATTCAATTCAATTATTTTTACAAGATTTACTTAATCATTCACTTTAGAGAAGTCTCACTTGCCAAATGAAGATGCATTTCATATACTTTTTGTTTTTAGGCAAATATTTGGTTATTCAAAGGTATAAAAAATAAATCTAAGGATACTTATTAAAAATGTTTATTTACGAAGCATACAAAATTATCTTGATGCTAAAGAAAATTACATAATTAAAATTAAATTTTAAAAAACACCGATCATGTCCAAGTAGGGTAAGTTGACACACATCAGTTTAAGTTGGTATACATATTTATCGGCGCATAATTCTTCTCTTTTTTACTGTTTGATCTTAAGCCATTGATATATGTATACATCTCTATGTCTTAAACCGACGGTTGCTATGTTATCTTACCTTCCGAGGTAATATTTATATTTGCCGCCTTTTGTGACTATAAACTCTGAGGTTACTTAAATCATTCCTCGATATTCATAGCCCATAATAATCACAGTTCATAACAAAGTAGTCAATACAATAAAAAACGTACCTGATAAAAATTTATCAGCAGAAACACTTTCCCAACAAAAATATTTTTGAGTCACGAAATCACAATGTTGCACACCACATCCAAACAACTCGATCGGGCGGTCACTAAAGTTTTGAGCGGTGACGCCATCTGTGAGCCGGCATTTAAACGATATTTTGGAGCATAAACATATGAATATTACTAGACCTGCCCTAAGTGTTAAAAGCGTAGTATTTCCCCCTCCCATTGGAACCATTCTGTTGGAACCGGCTGGGATCGAGTATGGCTTCGCATTATTCTGAAAAATGTGACGTGATCATTCTTCTGCGAGCCAGCGTCGAGTACTCATCGGTGCATTTTACGAAATAACACGGTAAAAAAATGGCGTGTGTTTTAAAAACGTGTAAAAATAGAAGTGAAAAAGAGAATAAACCCAATTGTCGTATTACATTCCATAGGCAAGCATTATTTTACTTTAGTAAGCTAATTCAGATCGCACAATATGATCGTTTTTGTAACATATAGGTACTATCACTCGAGATACATGGCGTGTGCCCGTCGCTGTTTACTGAAGTAAGTAAATTATTAAACATTTGTAAAAGTGTTAAAACTAAATACGGCAACAAAATATTGGTCTCAATCGAAAATAAGTGACCTTACTGTGCTGTGTTTGGACTTCGCGAATTTTTACATTACGCGGCGAGCAATTCGCGCTCCCATGTAAAAAGGTCTATTAATTTAAAAGCAGAGTTTACTTTTAAGAACAAAATGGTGATATTATAATGCGAAGTGCCTATATGCTGTCAGATTGAGTTTTGACCAATCATATATCACCAAATTCCCGTATTCCCGCTCTTCGTCCCGCTGTAGTTGGTTTCTACCCCTCAACTTTCTGTTCTGGTCTAGTAATATTCATATGTCTGTGTTTTGGAGCCACTTTGTAATTATTGAATCATTCACCTACTTGAGACGATGTATGAATGTGAGTGAAGCAAAGAGTGTGTGCCAAGACCGAGTTGTTGGGCGGTTCGCCCTCTCTGCCCACCCCTGTGGGGAAACGGCGTGGTGGTTAGTTAGTTAGTTTCACCTACTTATTCCTTTTACCTGTATTCGTGACTGTAAAGGAACTCTAAAAATAAGTACGTTTTTGGCGTGTGAAAAAAAAAATTTTTAGTAGTTTACGCTAATATTTTTTTATAAAGTAATTAACAATGTTATATTAATTCTACTCAATCGAAACGATAGCAAAAGCTTCAATTTATCCAAAGCATAATTTTTGGTTTTCATAATGTAAACTGATTCGTAGTAAAGATTAATCGAAAGTAGTGATTTCACATTAAGCTCGTCTTAATCGCTTTACGCCAGCCACTATGCTGAAAGCCAAAGCATGAAGATAATTATTGGTTGATACTTGATACTCAACCCATTCAATTAATTATTGTCTACTTGATCAGATTAAAATCAGCACTTAACACAATTTTCAAATCAAATCAGGTTAGTCAAACATCTCAAGTGAAAATTCATTAAACAAGCAAGTTAGTAAGAAATTCAGTTAAGTGTACAGCACATAATTCGAGGGTTGTGCAAGAATTTAAGACCTTTACACATTTTCGGCGACGTCGACGTCATTTCTCAAAATATGGCGGCATCAAAGTGTAGCTCTGACTTTATCTTACAAAACAAGCGGCGATCCGGCTTGGTAGCTGCTCCAGGGCGATATTTGTGTCCGTTTGAAATGATGCTCCTCTGTCGAATCCCGCCGCCTGATTTTAAGGGAAAAATTGGCATATGCAAAGTGCGGGGTGCCTAAATTCTGACGAGCAAAATCGTATAGAAAGCGCTCGGGTCTTTTTGAACCGTTTTTCCAACTAAGGCTAGGCTTTTACTGGTGAAACATGGGTTAACCTAACTACTGAATCGAAAAGGCAATTAATAATATGATTTCCGTCTTATTCTTCACCTGAAGCAACATTTGGTCGGAAAACGTTTGTAGACCGACTAGAATGTGGAGAAAGAGGTGAGAGCATATTTCGCGGCGGAGTTCTACGATTGATAATGGAATCAAGGACCTTGTGCCACGGCTCACAAAGTTCATCGAACGTAACGAGGACCATGCCAAAAAATACTGGGAATGCGTACCTAAACTGTCATTTCCAGAGTTTTTTTAAATAATACAGGTCTTTAATTCTTGGACAACCCTCGTATTATATGTATTGCTGGTGTTATTGGCTACTTATAAAGTATTGACCTATTTGCAGTTAATGATTTATGACTGTTCGCGTTATCGCTGCATTGTTTGCTTTGAACCAGGAACAAATATATGTCCCAAGTAATTACTATCGCTATCGAAGCAAGTCTCGTAATAAAATGTGAACAGTGCTCGAGTTTTTTTTTGCAGTTTTAGTCAGAGGGTCAGAAACCTTCCATTTTCACAGTCCGCGACTTTGTTAATGACCAAATGTTTAAAATAACTGTTGACGATTTCGCTTTAAGTCTAAGTATATTTTCTAGGCTTTTTAAGATCATTTCATACAAAATTCTCCAGTCCTAAAATTGAACAATTTAAATAATAATATTTAAACCCGTAAATGTGGGGTAAAATGGCAAATGTAAAAACCATCTAATGTTAATTATCTTTAATATAGTATCCTCTGCGTGCAAAGCCGTATCTTCTCCAAGCTTAAACTAATTGAAGTAATTTATTTTTGGCGTATTACGCTGTCTTGCGCAACCTCTTTCTTTAGCCAACGCTTCAAACAAATGCTGTACTGTACTGTAACACGGCCACCATCTTGAACTGGATCGTAACAAACAAGACCAAAATTTTATATTTAGATGAAATGCCAAATATTCGAGTTAAAACAGGACTACCTACGCCAGTCAACAAAACAACACCATAAAATAATTAGGTTTTTTTTCTTAATTTTATTTGATGTTCCGGTTTGTTACTTTTGTTTTGTCATATATCTATCCCAAATGATATTGCAAAGCTCCCTAGCTTGAGATAGAACTTACGTTGCATGTTGAACACAGTTGCGTTAACTTCGCAACTCTAGATACAAAAAAAAATCTTTTCAAAATACTTAGAACATAGACCTCTCAGTTCGAGGGTTTTCACTACTACCAAATATTTTTAGTTTTATAGTTCAACCAGAAATAACCCAACCATATTTCAATCTCATCAATACATCTTTTCTTTATCGGTGCTCAATTTCTTTTGTAAATTAATAAAAGTGGGCCCAAGTGGGAGCCTTACGGTATTCCAAATTTTATTATAAAAGTTTTATGAAATGATTATTTTCAAATATTACATTTCAAGCACAGCACCATCCTGACATGATATCTGCAAGCACAAGGAAGAGATGTCCCGCGCTGTACTGTGACTGTATGACCTGTGTTATTGTATATTGCAACGATAGCCGTGTTATCACTTGTTATATTCTTTATCTCTCCAGAGTGCATTGAGTAACTCGACCCAATTCACATTTAATCTTCACGTTCACACCGTGTCTGAGGTCAATTATTATTTGCCATCACTCTGCTGATAGGGTATCAGAAAACAGTGTTATTATCATTATTTAGTTCATCGATGTTCATTGCGACAGCTGTGAATCATCTGCCTATACTTACACAATTCAATACAACAAATCTTACTTCTTTTCTACTTCTTCTATTTGCATTTTTGTGGCGGTCTAGTAAGTTAGTTAAGTTAATACAATAACCGGTGAGTTAATATTAAGTTACGTTAATATTTCAATGAGGGAGGAACTGGCGGAGAAAGGATGAAGGAAGGCAGAGGCGTATGTGTGGTAAAACCGTGTGAGAAATGTTGACATGATGTAAGCGTAATGAGTAACATAACGTTTGGGCATGTAGAGGGAAAGACCGAAGAAAGACTATTTACCGGTCAGTGGCTGAGTTGACAACGCGTTTGGGTCCCACGCGGTCGTCGCGTGTTCGATTCCTCGGCTGACTAAGTCCTCCATCACAACACAAGCAACATTTTTCGCCTTCTGTCGTGCTAGTAGGAGTTTTTATAATATTTTCAGGTTATTCGTAACCCGGGAATATTTATCTTCCTTAAAAAAGAAAAAAGAAATGTAAGGAGAATATTTGACGCTAATGGGAATGATAAAAGATGTTGGGGACGCCTGAGGAAGACGTGGTACTATCAAGTGAATCAGATACTTGAGTCGGGCCATGCCAAGAGTCAGAATAATATCATCATAGTATGAAATGAAGTCGCTCAAAATGTATGTGCGCTTAGATCTTTTAAACTACACAGCGGATTTTCATGAGGTTTTCCTCAATAGATAAAGTTATTTAAGATGAAAGTTTATATGTATAATACATGCTTATTATAGTAGAGAAAAGCCGAGAAATTCAAATGTTCAATTCAGGCAGCGGGCAGCTGGCAAGCGGGCGGTGTGGATTTTATAAAGGTTGGGTAATTTTGTGTTTTGTTAGCCACAGCAAAGTGTGGCCGGGTCTGCTAGTAAAGTATGAGACGATTTATAAATGGGAAGTGTGCCAAAAACGAGTTGTTTGGCGGTCCATCCTATTTGCCTACTCCTACGAGGAGACGATGTAATGGTTAGTTAGTTGTTTAGTTAACTCGATAACGGGGGCAAACGATTTATTTCCAACGATCATTGGACCATCCCATGAAAAGGTATTGCCACATTTTTCGAAAACTATTTACAAATCCGATGACTCATCTCGTTACTTCACATTCACATCTGCTTGACATGTATGAATATTTTCTCACTCTTGGAATGAGAAAATATAAACTTGTACTAGACGTACGAAGCGATTCAGTTGAAGAATGTTTATAGATGCATTATTTATTTATCCTTCTAATTATAAACATCGTCTCGGTTACATGCAAGTCGATGTCCCTTGCTGACTTCTCCTAAAGACCTCCATTAAGATAATGTGTACAAAATATAAACACAAATCACTGCAGGAAATGTGAGATAATTGGTTTAAAACGCTGCGGAATTTGAACTTGGCTTAAATTAATGCAATAACATTATGGATGGATAAATATTTAGGTTTTTATTCCGTGTTTCGGTTCCTCCCCCTTTTGCCAGCATTTTAGACATCTTCGTAGTGTTCATCATCAGAACAGATATAAGGTAATGAGATGCGATTTGATGGCACTTTGATGCTGTTCATAAATTTATGTATTATTTTAGTTTTTAAATACAATAACAGTGGACCTAAACGGAAGCCTTGCGGTACTCCAAAAGTAATTTTGTTTTTATTTTGGAGAGAAAACATCAACCAACCGATGCGAGAAGAGTTTCAATGTCAATTATCACGGCATATATAAAGTTGTGATGTAATGGTACTCTTCATAATTTTAAACATTATATTGTTGTTTTTAAATACAAAAAATGATTTTTTTAGTGCAATACATTAGACCTAAATGGGAGCCTTGCGGTACTCCAAAAGTAATTTTGTTATTATTTTAGAGACAAAACATCGACCAATTGATGAGAGAAAACGAATAATTCTCCAAGATCAGGGCATATATAAAGTTGAGAATGAGATGTGATGTAATGGCACTATGCTATTGTTAATTTTTTTATTTATTTTTTTATTTATTTATTTTATACACTTTACAAATACAAGACAAAAAGTCCCGATAAACTACTTTTTAGCAGTTTGTCTAACGGGTTCTTTACGTTAAAGATCTTATAATAGTGATTTAATAGTTACATTTTTACAATTATATAAAATAAAATTTAGTTATAAAATTAAATTATTTTATATTAAATTATTTTATAAATTACTAGCGAGTACCCGGCATGCGTTGCAATGCCACTTAAATAAAGTGTTTGTGTTTCATTTCCCTCCTCTTTAATTCTGTCCCTTTCCTCTACCGCGTCCCCCATCCCCTTCCCCTTTCACCTTTTCCCCCTCCCGTCTTCCCTCCCCGCCGCTAAACTATATGAAATACACTCCTTTTTCAAACAGCTCGTGCGCTACGTATTGTCAATTTTTTATACAAATCTCATAACTCCAGGGCTCACTATTACATATAGAAACTTTTGCGAATATGTGCACAACTGACCAAAGATTCATAGTAATCGGATGAATGGTATATATGCCAGTGCACAACAAATCACCAAAGTTTCATCGCAATTCGGTGAATGGTTTAGGAACGCATAAGGGACAAACAAAGAAACATTATTTTTATATACTAAGATTTTAGTTCTTAAATACGATAACAATGGACCCAAGCGGGAGCCTTGCGGTACTCTAAAATTAATTTTGTTTTGATTTTAGATAGAAAACTATCTCTAACTAAAATATCAAACCAATTCAAGCAACTTTTCGCTACATATAATAGGTATACAACTCTAAAATGGTTTCATAGCTGTCATAAGGGGCATCGTTTAATAAATAGTTAAAAAAATTCATTCAAAAGGGTACAGTTCAAACTATTTGTCTTTAACACGTACATTGGTAGTATAATAATAAGATATATTTGTTTAAGATTAGCTTTTTCCATCATCAACCACTTGTGCTCAGCCGTTCGTGTTTCTAACGCGCAAGTCCCATCATTATTATTACCGAACCCTCCTCTTCTCCCTCTCCTTCTATAAATATTATTACAAACATATCTCATCTCGAATGGGGTCCATATAAGACGTTATCCGAATTACAGACAGCTCGCTGTTAAATGATAAATCCCGGATCATTGACGTATGATATTCCCGGATGGTAGAAATCATGAAAGTATAGTTTTGTATAAAATTATGAATATAAACCTATACACTCCACGACCAAGGTACACCCAAGTTCTTGTGTTATTCTTTCTTCTATGGTAATCAAAGAGAAAGATAAATCTATCTAAAACTATAATAACCTTCCTTCTGAATTGCGCTATATTATCAACCAATCAGAACAAATAAATAACATTAAACAATTTTCCAGAAAAAACTTACATTAAAAAGTAAATATTTTATTAAACACATATTATAACTTACAACCTAAGTAAGAATCGTTGCTCTCTTATCAGGCACGAGAGCTCCTCTTTTCCGATGAGGAATACGTGACCAACGATGACCTTAGATATAAAATTTAGTAAAAACTTTATATATATATAAAGATCTCGCGTCAAGATGTTTGCTCGAGATAAACTCAGAAACTACTTAACCGATTTTGATGATATTTGGCTAACTGTGTCTAATTTGGTCCAACTTCAAAAATAAGATGGTTTTTTATCTCGATTATTGACCTCAATATTTATTATTGGGAATTAAATGTTTGTTACAGGACAATACTCTGTAATTATTTGTAAGTTCCATAAGTTTCTAACAGATGGCGGTGTGAGTTAATTTATCTACACGTTGTCTAGGTTAGGTAACCATACAGTAGATAGCGATGTCACAGCAACGATGTCATAGGCAGACCAATAGAACCCAAACGAAAGCCAAATACTAAGTTCGGAGATCGTGCTTTCGGAGTATCTGGGCCCAAGGCTTGGAATAGACTCCCTCCGGAATTAAGATGCATAAAAAGCCCAACAGAGTTTAGGTCCAAACTAAAAACATACCTTTTCGGGCTCTCATACCCTTAAGTTAATTTAAATATACCTATCTGAGAGTATCATACTTGTATTGCCTATGATATGTCTTAATCACACTTTTCTTACTGAATTAAAATTACTCGAATCCTTACACATCAATCTGTCTCTCGGAATATCAAATCCTTGTACTACTGCACCGCCCACCATTAAATGTTGCTTTTACTTTCCAAAATACACTCATTAAAGAATATATTACATATTAATATTAAAATATTTTCAGGATTAAACAACATGTGTTCACAATTATGTCCTCTGCGTGCGAACTCTATCTAAATTTCTTTAAATAGACAATAAACAGTGTTAATTTCAAGCGACCTCCCAGGTAAGTATGGTCCTATTTTAATTCATTTTTAGGCAGCATCGCGTTCATTGGTCAAAATATTGTACATATATTTTCGTATCGGTGATCAATGAACCGGTGTATGCAATTTTTAGCCATATTGTTTGTCTAGCTTGTAGTCTTTCTAGATTTTAGGCATGTATGGTAAGTTTGTACAGCGCCCTTGAGGTGATTTTTCACAAAAACTGCGCTATATAAATCGTCCAAATATTATTATTTTTAACTCAAATTATTCATTATATTCCAATTTTAAAAAAATCTAGGTAATGTTCTCCTAGCCCATCGTCTGGAGTTACTTCCTAGCTGTGCCCGGGACAATATTTAGTATCAACAATTCAAATAAATCACATGGCCGTAGTTATTTCAATCCACTTTACAGAGAGCCGTCTGTAGATTTAAGTATGTGAGTATATTTTGGTTGGTTGCTCTTGTATATTATTCCACTTCCTCCTGCTAAGTGCTCTTGAACTAAATGGTCTTGCTGAGCCTCTTGGGATCATTGATATTGGGAAGTATTTATATGGAAATTGATGGAATACTTCAATACTCTATACCCAGTACTGCTCTCACCAGAACAGAGTTCAGAATTAAACTCATTGGGAGGAGTTTTGTAACTATGGCAAACATATTATATTTTCAAATTAACCACTCAGGCCATGAGGCTGTTTTAATAATAATAATAAAGTTTTATCTGAAGTTAAAATATTTCGGCTTTGCTATAAAATCCAAATAACTGAAATATTTCTGAAGGTATGTGAAAACTAATAACTGTTTTAAAAAAGTTATGAAATACGCTTTCCAATCTTATAATTTTAACAATTATTATCAGCAATAATTATTAGCCTGAAACACTCATCTACATTGAAAAAATTAAAATACGCTTTCCAATCTTACAATTTTAACAATTATTATCAGCAATAATTATTAGCCTGAAACACTCATCTACATTGAAAAAATTAAAATACGCTTTCCAGTCTTACAATTTTAACAACTATTATCAGCAATAATTATTAGCCTGAAACACTCATCTACATTGAAAAAATTAAATACGCTTTCCAATCTTACAATTTTAACAATTATTACAGTATGGAAGATCTACAGTCTCTCGTGTCAAGGATGAACGAAGTATGTATGGAGAATTAGTTAATGATGAATGTAAGTAAGTCTAAAGTCATGGTGTTTGAAAGAGAGAGTACGAAAACAGTATGCAATATAGTTGTAAATGATGAATACTTGGAGCAGGTGGATGAGTTTGTGTATCTGGGTAGTATGTTTACGCAAGATGGGAAGGCTGAAAGAGATATTGAAAGAAGGGTGAATGCCGGTAACGCCATTAATGGAGGACTGAATGCCGTTGGCGGTAATAAAAAAATTGTCCAAAGAAGCGAAACTAGCCGTCCATAATGGAGTACTGGTACCTACCCTGATGTATGGCAGTGAGGCATGGAACTGGCAGAGGAAGGATGAAAGTAGACTGAATGCTGTAGAAATGAGATCCCTGAGGCGAATGTGTGGTAAAACCATGTACGATCGTGAGAGAAACGTGGATATCCGCAAAGAATGCAAGGCTGATGTAAGCGTGATGTGTAAGATTAAGAAAGGGACTCTCCAATGGTTTGGGCATGTATAGCGAATGAACGAGGAAAGGGGTGTAAGGAGAATATATGATGCAAATGTGAATGGTAGAAGAAGTCACGGACGCCCGAGGAAGACATGGCACGACCAAGTGAATCAGATACTCGAGTCGGGCCATGTGAAGAGTCGGAATAATAGAAGAGCATGTATGAGACGATGTATGAATATGAACGAGGCAAAGATTGTGTGCCAAGATCGAGTTGTGTGGCGGTCCGTCCTCTCTGCCTACCCCTGCGGGGAAACGGCGTGATGGTTAGTTAGTTAGTTAGTTTATCAGCAATAATTATTAGCCTGAAACACTCATCTACATTGAAAAAATTAAAATACGCTTTCCAATCTTACAATTTTAACAATTATTATCAGCAATAATTATTAGCCTGAAACACTCATCTACATTGAAAAAATTAAAATACGCTTTCCAATCTTACAATTTTAACAATTATTATCAGAAATAATTATTAGCCTGAAACACGATAGATGAGTGTTTCAGGCTAATAATTATTGCTGATAATAAATTATTACCCTTTGTGCTATGCTTAAAAATCTTGTTAAAAACATTAGTTTATCAATTAAATAATAATAATTTTAAATAAACATGTAATTTTCAAACATAATTTTTTTTTAATGCAAACAAACGCAAAAAATATTTTAAAAATGGCTCACCTTACGTTTTTCTAACTAAAATACCTAATAACGAAAAAAAAATTCACATATTTAATTAACGTTAATTAAATGTATTAAAAAAATATGCATTTAACATTTTAATTTTGTTAAAATTAATTCTCTTAGATACGCGGATACATAGACAATCGACCAATGCTACCAATCATAGAAAAAGCCATATAAAACAATAATTTATTCACGTTATTAAGTGAATGCATAATTGACAAGTTTGTACCTGTATTTATAACAGCAGAATATGGAAAGAAATGTATTAGAATAATTACACATACCGCTAGACCAACCCAATAATTCGTTTCAGTCTCAACCCAATAATTCGATGTAGGTACTTTTTTGTTTTTATTTTGACGAGAATTTATTTTATAAGATTGGTACTTCCGACAAATGTCATATTTGATCGTCTATTAGTTAATATTCCGTATTAACCGCGCATCAAACTTCGAAAACACGAACGTTCTGTATTATCCGTGAGGTGGACTCTATGCATATTTACCAAATATAGAAAATATACAGGACCATACTTACCTAGTAGATCACTTGAGATTAACACTTTTATAAGAGAAATTTAGATGCAATTTTTCACGCAGAGGACATAATTTATTTATTTATTTATTTATTTACGGACGAATAGTCCATTAACAATATAACAATAACACGAATAAAAAATAGAGAGATGACAATGGAAGGAGAGTACATATATATGAAGAGCATTGACAAAATACATATAATATAAAAGTAAATATAGAAGATAGTAAATATAAATTCATATAATATAAAAGAACATAAGTAGCTTGAAGATGGATTAAAAAGACTTTAAAAAATCACATTGCGTATCGACTGCCGAAAGTCATTTAGGCTTACACCAAAAAATTCAATGCATTGATTTGCGTTGACAAGTCTCGACATTCTGGATAAAGGAGAATGATATCCATAATTAGTAGAATGTTGATTGAGGAACAGCAATTCATTATTTCGGAGTCTACGGGAAGGGATGTTGAACTGGATGAGTTGTAACAAAGCAGGTGTGTCAGTAATACTGTTGATAATTTTGAAAATGCATATTAGATCAGAGTCCTTTCTACGTTTTTCTAAAGAAGAAATGTTTAAAGTTTGTTCAATTTCATCATACGAGTACTCGCCTCTTTCAAGTCCTAACCTCCAAGCAATCCCTCGCAGGAAGCGAAGCGATGTTGTAATAATTAAAGCATACGATTAAGTACTACTAACTTAGTTTATTTTGATAACTTTAACCTTCCATGATTATTTTCATCCAAATCTTTCATCATATTACCACATTTATCTAAACAACCCAATTTCTACTGCAGGCGCGTTTCCTTCAGCGGTAAACGCTGTAAAACCATTTTTATTGACTACCTATTTTATTGTTTCGAAAGGATTTTAGGTCATCATTGTTTGAAATTCTCCAGAACTGTTGAATTTAGGTTTGACTTAACCCAGTTCTACTGCGAAACCCAATAATAACATCTGTAAATATAGCATCAAAGCACAGTTAGTAGTTTCTCAATAATATAACCTTCTGTTTTGGAGTATTGAATTTAGAATAAAGTTTTTAGTATTACTGAATGTAGAATAATATCTATAACCTCGTCGAATTTAATGTTTCAAAGACCCATCATGTTTGATAACGTCCAAAAGAGATCGAAATGAAAATCTAGTATCCTTCAACGGGACCTCCATTAAAATTCTTGGTGAAACTCTAAGTGACAGGCTCAGAAGACTAAGACATAAATTAAATAGAAACACTACGGAGCTCATTTATAAAACTATTGTTGCTCCACATTTGGATTACTGCTCTACGATGTTTTATTTGGCCAATGAAGGAAATTTAAACAAACTAGAAGTTATACAGAACAGAGCTATGAGATGTATACTGGGAAAAGGCAAATACGCAAGGATTAATCAAATGAGAGAGGAGCTAAATTGGATTCCAATAAAAAAGACTACTATTTAATGTGTTAATTTTTGTGCATAAAATTATGAAAAACCAAATGCCAAATACTTTTAAGGATGAAATTGTTTTTAATAGAGACGTACATAATTATGAAACAAGAAATATAAACAGAGTTCGATTGCCACAAATGAAGAAATCAAAATCACAGAACTGCCTAATGTATAGAGGACTAAAGATGTATGATGAAATGCCTGAAAGTATGAAGAATGAAGAAAGAATGAATGTATTTAAAAAGAAATGTTATGCTTACTGTAAAAATATTTAAATTTATCAAATGAAATGTTACATTGTGCTTATTAGTTTATATTCATGTAGTATAAACTAACTCAATAAATAATAAAAAAATAAAAAAGATATGGGGGCTCCATCGAACCTTAGCCTCTCAGAAACTGGGTGTACTGTACAGGGCCCGCAGATACTGCATATAGTACACAACTGCTAACCTTGTACAAAACACGAGTGCGCCCCACGGTTGAATTTGGCACCCACCTTTGGTCTGGAGCTCCAAAATACGTTTAAAAAAAACCCTTGACTCTGTGCAGAAACGAGCGGTCCTTTTGATAGACTCTCACAACTTTACAAACGGATTGCAATCTTTAGAGTACAGGCATCAGGTAGGAATGCTGTTGATCCCCTCGAGAACGGGTCGCTTCTACGACTCGGTTTTGAATTCAACAGCTCGGCTGTGGAACGATTTGCCGACCTCTGTGTTTCCTCCCTCCTACAACATGGGTCTCTTCAAGATCCATGTCCACTCTTTCCTCTCCTCAAAAAGACCATCCACACAGCACCTTCAAAGATGACATACGCCCTGAGGGAAATTATTTTCCTCAGGGCCTCCTGTGTGTAGTTAATGTAAAAAAAAATAATACGTAACTATAAAAAATTCAATCGAAATTTGGCATAAGTCAAAATCGCAATGTAAAAACTTTGTCAAAAACGCCCATTGATGTATTTGTAGGCCTACATACTAGCGTCCAGCAATTTATTCAATGGTCGATGTTGAGTCACTGTTTTGACTACGCAGTACCTACTCGTATTTCCGATGATTTATTATTGATTTTACGATGATTGTTTGGTGACATTTGGCCTCTTATCCTGGGTGGGCGACCACTTCCACCATCCACTTCCTCCGACAATTGCTTCTTACAACCTCGTAGAATCCAAACACTTCAAATAAACTACTTGACAGAAGTGTGATGTGACATCAAAGATATTTTTTCGTCGTACCGATGAATGTATGTACTAACAAAATATTAATAATTTTTCAAAAGAAGCAAACACATTGTGACTTGACATTTTAAATAAATAAAAAGAAAATACTTTGTTTTAGGTCACTTTATAAATAAATAATAAATAAAGTTACCTAAAACAAAGTATTTTATTTTTATTTATTTAAAATATTAATAATACTTGGGAGGTGGTTTTGGGTACCGCCGTGCCGAGAACCGTTTATTGGATAACCAAAACCTCAGTCATATTTTCGTCATTTGTTTTTGGGGTGTTATGCCGTGTTGCGCTACCTCCTTCTTTAGCCAACGATTTGGACAGGGTCGCAGTGCCCATCATCAGGGCAGATCCGACATCCAATCATGTTAAAAAAAATTACACCAATTACACTTGAGTAATTCGGTACTTAATTTGTATAGCACCGTTTTAATGAAAATTCACTTTTACAGTCTCTATTTCATATTATATATTACTTTATTATTGATGCTAAATAAAATATTTAATTAATATATTTAATTATCTACCATTATGCAAAGGAAGATATTATTTGTGTTTGGAAATTATCTATGTGGGATAACTTGATTGAGTAATGTTTTTAAAACAGTTACAGCAGTGGAGTTGCGACCGTTTCGGCAGTTTGGGAAACTGCTCTGGACCTCAAAAGATCATAAAAATCAGTTTATTAATCCCTTGGGTATTTTGATATTTTGTCGTCAATTTTCTTTAAATGTCTCTTGATTTCAACTTGGTCTAGAAGTAAGGTTTTCAATTAGCCATCCGAATTTATGTTTTTTCACAATTTAATTATTTAAAAATAAAAGATACTCTATACTTTCGTTGTAAGACCATTTTACACAAATTAAGAATTAAACGTTGCTTTTAATGGCTTTGGCCATCTTTGGTGACTGGATCTGAATAGCCAGGTACTTCCGCACCTTTCACTTTCCCTCCCCACTATCTTTAACCTCACAACATACCCCAATTGGGGATGCCATAGTATCTTTGGTTCCAGGCGGTTGAGAGCAGTTGGGACTCTTGTGCGACATTCACAATTACAAAATAAAAATTATAAAATGATCGTGTGCACCGCCGCACAGGGAACCATTAGTTGGATAGCCGACACCTCTGCCATAGGTCACCCCAAGTGGTTCGCTACATTTGTTGACTTAGCAGGGCTGCCCGGGTTCACAGGGTCTTTCGTACGGATACATAAATTACAAATAAATTTTATACAGTAATTAATTACATGGTAGATATATTTGATGTACCCCCATAAGTAATCCTAATATTATTATTATTTAGGTACCTACTTAGTTGTTACTGTTTGAACCCAGTTAAAAAGTTTGCCCTGGCTACGGTGGATTGGCAGTACGCCACTGTCTGTTTTAATAATGGTATGTGTAATGGTTTTAATGCTATTAGTGGGTTATTCGATAATACTACGTGTGTTCATGCAAGTTGGTCTGTTTCTAAATTAAGGTACAGAGGTAAAATGATACAGTTCCAAAATGCAAGAATAAAAATATTAACGGAAATAATTATGTACTTATCGATGAAATTGCAAGTGATGCAATGAGAATGCTAAGTTTTATTTTGAGAATAAGGGGAATTTGAAAAAATATGTTAACGTTATAACACCTGTATTGCTCGTTAGTAAGAAGCAAATTAGAATATAATTCAACCGTAGGTCACTGTACTACATAAATTGGGTTTTTGAAGTAAAACTTCTTTACTTGGGGAGTAAGCTGGTGAATGCGTTAGGAAAAGTGTGATGTGCGTTACGAAAAGTAATCGAACGGTAATCGATGCGAACGGTCATCGATGGCGATGCTAAAGGTCGGGCCTTTACGCACGCTTGACTTGGGGAGTGATAAGGATAAGGATGGTCACCCCAAGGTCATAGGTCACCCCAAGGTCGTAGGTCACCCCAAGGTTTTAGTTCACCCCATGGTCGTAGGTCACCCCACGGTCGTAGGTCACCCCACGGTCGTAGGTCACCCCACGGTCATAGGTCACCCCAGGGTCGTAGGTCACCAATGTCAATATCAATGTCACCCCAATTTCATGTGTTCTTTTATAAGTTATTGAAGTTTTACTTCAGTCGTGTGTCTAAAGCACACCGTCAAACAATATTATCTTGAATTTTTTACAAATCCAAAGTCAAATACTACAAACGTTGAAATTCTTTCAGCTCGTAAATTTCAAATTTATATTTGCGGTACGTTTGGGAGTGGAAGATGCTCTAAGTATCGCCGTAAGTTAAATCGTTGCTTGAAATGGCATTAGTCGTGTTTGATGACTAGATCTGAATGATCAACTTCATATTTTCCATTTTTTCCCCTCCCTATTACCTTCTAGCCTCACAAAACACACCCCAAGCGGGAATCCCCTAGCCTTACTGTTGGAAGCAGTTGGGACCCTTATGCGGTACTCACAAAAAAACTTTGACTAGAGAATTGACTAGACAGAAAATCTGTTCAAATTTCATAACGTCAGAACAGAGAAACTCTGTCAGTTTTTCGTAGGACACTCAAACAGAAAACACAGTTATGCATTTTAAATAATGACACAGAATAGAAAAATAACCTCCCAAAACATACTCCAATTAGGAATGCCGTAGTCTTACTGGTTCCAGACGATTGGGAGCAGTTGGGACTCTTATGCAGTATACAAATAAACAAAACAAATACTCTCGAACGGTGAGTTTTAGCCTCATGAAATCACACGGGTTGTTTAAAAAAATTTGATGTATTCATCAAATATTTTAAGTCAATTTTCACGTCTGTGTAAGTTCTATTCAAGTTTTGTGATTATTTCAGTTTTATGCAGCTACTGGCCTATAATTATATAATAACAGAACTTGAATAGAACCTCCACAGAACGTGAAAATTAACTTAAAATATTCGATGAATTCATCAAGTTTTTGAAGTAAAACTTCTTTACGCACACTCGACTTTAGAGGTAAGCTGGTGAATGCGTTTCGAAAAGTGTGGTGTGAACGGTGATCAATGCGAACGGTGATCAATGCGAACGGTGATCGGGCGAGGCGTACATACTGCACAACTAAGGTAAGGCGTACATACTAACCCAAGGTCGTAGGTCACCCCAAATTCGTATGTCACCCCAAGATTATAAGTCACCCCAAGGTCGTAGGTCAACTCACGGTCGTAGGTCACCCCACAGCCGTTGGTAACCCCAGGATCGTAGGTCACCCCGTTGTCATATGTCACCCCATTGTCATATGTAACCCCAATGTTATATTATGTCACCCCAATGTCATATGTTCTTTTATAAGTTAGTGAAGTTTTATTTCAGTCGTGTGGTCAAAAGCACACTCGTTTTTTTTTAAACAACCCATCCTAAATGTTTTATTATTAACCTTTTATGTTCCTCTTCGGTATTCTCCCGTACCCAAACTGAAGTGTTATATCCGAAGCTATTTTAAAATGTAAAATCCGCCCACTAGACACGCGAACGTGGGCTGAACTGAAATTCCAGCTTTAGGAATCTGGCATTACGAGTAGGCATAAGAAAGGGACCCACACGATGTTACGCCATTATCGTGGAAAACTACTAAATTTGTAAATCTTCATTGCAATAATCTATCTATACAATTATGGTGGTTGGACAACTCAGAATCATGCAACTTCAACACTTGAAAAGTCATTAAAAGTGATGAAAAAATAAATAACAAATTGGCTAAATAGGTTACGTTAGGTTAGATTATGAGCAATTTTTCTTTTTTTTCATAACTTTTAATGGCTTTAAAGGGGTTTTTTTTAATTAGCAGCACACAGGAGGGCCTGAAGAAAAAAATTCCCCTCAGGGCCTATGTTGTCTTTGGGGATGCTGTGTGGAGGGCCTTTTAAGGGAAAGGAAGGCGAAGAAGTCATGGGAAGGAAAAAGTTATGAGGGGTGGGTAGGAATCTGGGGGTCAGTGTGCCCAGGAGTTACAGATGTATGAAACGATCCCTCCAACTGCGGTTCAAGGCGATAGGTTGAGAGAATCCGGCTGGAAAGGTCAAAAGGCCAGTCTCACTCGATCCGGCCCGCCACGCAGCAGGTGGGCAGACGCATTCACCGCCAAGACCCGGACAAACCTCACCCCTTAAACCCGGGCACCCCTACTAAGTCACCAAACGTAGCGAACACCTTGGGGTGACCTATGTCAGAGGTGTTGGTTATCCAAAAAATGGTTCCCGGGGTGGCGGTACCCATACCCGCCTTCCAAATTGGTTGCTGCTATGCCACAAAATAAATTGTTTCCCTCCCGACTTCCCCTCACCCCTCCCTCATACGTTCAGTCCCGGTAAATTCAATTTTCAAAAACAAATTTTTTATACAAATTTCATATTGCCAGAGGTACTTTTTGGCGACATTTTGCAAATTTTACAAATATCTTATTTTAACAACTGTTTATTGTATTATGTTAAAAATGGTTAAATTAATATATTTTGTTTTCTTTGTTTCAGGTATGTT
This sequence comes from Limnephilus lunatus, assembly GCA_917563855.2. Taxonomy (NCBI): domain Eukaryota; kingdom Metazoa; phylum Arthropoda; class Insecta; order Trichoptera; family Limnephilidae; genus Limnephilus; species Limnephilus lunatus. The sequence continues at coordinate 109,890,235 of OU830592.1, forward strand.
TGGAAATTTGCTGATTTGAACCTCTTTGGATGACTGCTTATCAAAAAGTTGGTCTGCCAATAAAGGTAAGTAGGTATTTATCTGATACGACTGCGCGATCATACGAAAATAGCTTTGGTAACTTAACTTTTGTTCTCGTCGTTTTTTAGCATGACTGCAGATCACCAACAATTAAGTAACAGTTCGAAATGACTAAATGTTCTTAATATATTCCACAACAACTGTTGTCTGTACGTTACCGATCTGCAGTGTTGTCCTAAGGAACGCTGAAAAGTTACCAAAAGTTATCCTATCAACCCTTATGATCGACCATGCTAAGGACCCCTGGAGAGTAGTGCTTTTCGTAAAATACTTGTGACGATACCAATATTTACTGTGTAAGGGACCTTTTTAAGGGACAGACATTATTAAACTACAAATTCTTTTAATTTCAACAGAGCTAAGAAGAACGTTATGAATTTAACCAAAAAAATGCAATTATTGAAATAATTAGAAAATTGTTGAGGTATTTAAAATAATACTAACTGAAGTCCTCGGTGATGCCCGGGCTTTACACAGAGTTTTCGAAATCAAATGTAGACAGTAACCTTAGTTTGCATACTAATCAAATCTACACCGCCCGCTTAGCAGCCCGCTCGTCCACCACATACAGATATTCTCCTTTATATACTATACTAGCAGACCCGGCCACACGTTGCTGTGGCTAACGAAATACAACGCCATTACCCATCCTTTATAAAATCCACATCATCCGCTTGCCACCTGACCGCTGCTTGAATTGAATATTTGAATTTATCGGCTTTTATCCACTATAATAAGCATGTATTATATATATAAACCTTCCTCTCAAATCACTCTATCTATTAGTGAAACCGCATGAAAATCCGTTGCGTAGTTTAAAAGATCTAAGCGCACATACATTTTGAACGACTTCATTTTATACTATGTAATGATATTTCAACCAAATTACACAAAATCTTGACAAATTATATGCTTATAACTATCTATAGCTAAAACTTCATTTTGGGTGGCAAAAAATCTTAAATTGGGCCGCAAATTGGTCATGCGTGCCCTAAACAAATATAAAAATAGAAAATAACTTTCTTACTACTAACATTCTTAAATTGGTAATAAACCCGCCCCAATACATCAAATTGTCTGTTTATAAACACTACATTTCAACACTGGTTGTATAGCACCATTAATAAATAAAGATAATTGGCTAACTTACCCAATTATTTAACATTTATCCGAGAATCAAACCAACAGACTGTCTTTTATTCAGATTGAATAGGCTTTTGGAAGACAGCGCAATAGCTCACCCACGCCTGTGATACGAATTTAACGTTTCCCATAAAACATGAATTGAAAAAAATCTAGACAAATCTGTTGCGTAATGGACGTTTATTTAACTGTTTTGCCATCGTGTCAGAGATCATAAACTATTATTTTTTAATTGATAAACTAATGTTAAAGACAAGATTTTTTGTGCATAGCACAAAGGGTAACAATTATTTTAAGCAATAATTATTTGCCTGAAACACTCATTTACACTGAAAAAATCTCCCGAGAAAAGATACATGCCGCCAATGGTACTTGAACCCGCGTCCTTTTGATTTCCGGTCAAATGCTCTGACCGCTGGGATGCGGGTATGGGTACCGCCGCCCCGGGAACCATTTATTGGATAACCAACACCTCTGCCATAGGTCACCCCAAGTGGTTCGCTACGTTTGGTGACTTAGCAGGGGTGAGCGGGTTCATGGGGGTGAGGTTTGTCCAGGTCCTAGTGGCGGATGCGTCTGATCACCTGCTGCATGGCGGGGCAGATCAAGAGAGACTGGTTGAGGGAGGGCTTTTGACCTTTCCAGCCGGACTCTCGACCCATCGCCTTGCACCGCAGTTGGAGGGATGGATTGATATGTCTGTCACTCCTGGATACATTGACCCCCCCAGATTTCTACCGACCCCTCATGCCTTTTTCCTTCCCAGAACATTCCACCCTTCCCTTCCTTAAAAAGACTCTACACACATTACACATAAAATCTCTAAAAATATACTTTTGCATGGCCTGATTCCGAATGTTACACTTCGAAGTGGATCGCCTTACACATAAAATCACTAAAAATATACTTTTGCATGGCCTGATTCCGAATGTTACACTTCGAAGTGGATCGCCTTACACATAAAATCACTAAAAATATACTTTTGCATGGCCTGATTCCGAATGTTACACTTCGAAGTGGATCGCCTTACACATAAAATCACTAAAAATATACTTTTGCATGGCCTGATTCCGAATGTTACACTTCGAAGTGGATCGCCTTACACATAAAATCACTAAAAATATACTTTTGCATGGCCTGATTCCGAATGTTACACTTCGAAGTGGATCGCCTTACACATAAAATCACTAAAAATATACTTTTGCATGGCCTGATTCGGAATGTTACACTTCGAAGTGGATCGCCTTACACATAAAATCAATAAAAATATACTTTTGCATGGCCTGATTCCGAATGTGAAACTTCGAAGTGGATCGCCTTACACATAAAATCACCCAAATATACTTTTGCATGGACTGATTCCGAATGTTACACTTCGAAGTGGATCGCCTTACACATAAAATCACTAAAAATATACTTTTGCATGGCCTGATTCCGAATGTTTAACTTCGAAGTAGATCACCTTACACATAAAATCACCAAAAATATACTTTTGCATGGCCTGATTCCGAATGTTACACTTCGAAGTGGATCGCTTTACACATAAAATCACTAAAAATATACTTTTGCGTGGCCTGATTCCGAATGTTACACTTCGAAGTGGATCGCCTTACACATAAAATCACTAAAAATATACTTTAGCACGGCCCGCGGAATTTTCCTACTGATTCTTACTGACTTTTTTATTTATTTTAACATTTTTATCCGGTTACGATTTAACTGACAATATTTTGATTTCTCCTACTAAAGTGATGGAGGACTAGCAGGCTAGCAGAGGAATTAAACACATCCGCTTAAAATTTTTAAATTAATTTTTGTGTATATATTTGGTTCGCGTGCCACGGTTTGCCCTCCCCTACTTTGGGATTAGAAGATTTGAAATACGAACGCTATCTAAATCCATAGATTTATAAAGAATGCGTTGTGAGAGATTTAAGCATGTTTGAAAATAGAATGGAGAAATCTTAAAAGACAAGGAATGTTTTAGCTGAAAATAATATATCAATCAGTCTTTCTGTCTCGACTGTTTACTATGGAAATTGATATTTTGCTTCCTGTTTTTTTAGCTTTAAAAACAGATGATCTCAAACTTTTATACAAGTTTTTGTCGAGGCTTTTAAATTATCGTTGAATTTTTATTATTATTATAAGTGATGGCAAAGATTTTCTTGAATTAAAACTGATTTTTTACATTAGCTCCACACTGGAGGCCCTGATGAAAATAATTCCCCTCAGGGCCCATCTCATTTTTGGGGATGCTGTATGGCGATCTTTGTGGGAAGGAAATAGGTACAACAAATGTTAACTTTGATCAAATTTTAATATCGGAAAAGATTAGCGGTCTACCTTTTTTTTTACATGCCATAGAAATGAAATTCTAAGTAGTATATTTTGTTTTTTTTTTTTACATTAAACCCATACGTAGTCTTTAGAGATGTCTCTGTGTGGAGGGTCTTTTTAAGGAAAGGAAGGAGAGAAAGTTCTGGCCAGGAAAACGATACGAGTGGATAGGAATCTGGGGTCAATGTGTCTAAGAGTGACGGACGTATGAATCCGTGCTCCTATTGCGGTGCAAGGCAATGTTCTGAGAGTCCTGCAAGAGAGGGCAAAAGGTGTCCCTCAATCGGTCTATCCGGCCTGCCACGCAATTGATTCCACTTCTTTTAATTTGGGAGGCGGGAATGGGTACCGCTGCCCTGGGAACCTTTATTGGATAACCAACACCTTTGCCATAGGTCACCCCAAGTGGCTCGCTACGTTTGGTGATTTAGCAGGGGTGCCCGGGTTCATGGGGTGAGGTTTGTCTAGGTCTTGGAGGCGGATGACCAGGACACACTGAACCCGCTCCTTAAACCCTTTTCCTTCCCAGAACTCTCCTCTCCTTCCTTTCCTTAAAAAAACCTCCCACACAGCATCCCCAAAGATGACATAGGCCCCGAGGGAAATTATTTTCCTCAGGGTCTCCTGTGTGGAGCTCATGTAAAACAAAAAAAAAACTTCCATCGCATGTGAACTGCACACTTGTACAACTTGTTTAGCGAAAAGAAACGAAAAAGCGAAACTAAAAAGAGACAAATACCTACATACACACAGGATTTACCTGCGTGAGAATGAGATAGAATAATCTGTCTCCTCTTTGTGCAGTGCTTCGTAGTCTCCCCACTCTTATCTGCTTTAGTTTTCTGAAGGTTTTACTTCTCCCTTGTGTATTTTATTTTTAATAATTATCATTTACTCATAAATAATTTCCCGAGATGCCTCTAAAATCCTGAAAAGTTTAATTTTTAAATGGCATACATTTTATAATTTAAAACACAAATAAATAAATTAGCACATATCCGTATTAGATATTCGATACACCTTTTGATTACAAAAATAATTTTTCAGTTTGGTTGGGTATATTGGACTCAAATTCAAATTTATATTTAGCACTAAAAATTGGCGCAGCCGGTTCTCATAATATAATTCATTCATTGTGTTGTTTACCGATTTGAAAAAGATGAAAGTGAATTGGATGCCTTTTTTTATTCATCCTAAATGGATCAAGACAATGGACAATTCGATCAATTTTCAATTATTTTTAATAGAATCCAAAGTCAAATTGATCTGTAATCGTCTTGTCTAGACTCGGGATCGCCAATGATTGACCCATTCTCATGTAATTTTATAAATTATATCATTTTCCGTTCTAATACTCTGTCTACTAATAAAAAAAATGTATAGATCTTATACACGGTATCCGGAAACCCATAGTACAAGCAGTGTACAATCTACATCTTAAAAAATTCGATTTTTGTAGTGAAATTTCTTTAGCACCGTTGTGATTTTAAACTAAATGAAGCGAACAATCGACACTAAAAAGAGACTATACATAATTTTTTTTTTTTTTTTTTTTTTTTTTTTTTTTTTTTTTTTGTGTACAAAAATTTACAACATTACAGATATTTTATATAGTACCATTTTCAGTGAGAATGTAGCGCCAAAAACCTTACAAACTCATTGAATTTTTCGAAGAATATGTCGAAATTTTTATCTAATATATTTAAATAGCATATCGCTCTTCCCACGGGCGAATTCGGGTACAGATTTGTACGACTCAATCGGCAATATAATATGTTATGGTGACGTCCCCGAGAGTGAGACTCTGGTACAAATAAATTGATTTGCGCCAGAATCTCACCGTTAGAGACGAGGCCATTAATTAATTGAAAGAAGTATTTTAGCAACGCAAAACATCTACGAGTTTCTAGAGAATGGTAGTTAGTCATACCTAGAATAAATCTCGATGGATATAATCAGTCTCGTCTTTGTGCGGTGCTTTGTAGCCTCCCCGCTCTTGTCTACCTTAGTTTTCGGAAGGTTTCATTTCTAGCGCATGTGAACTGCATACAAATTTTTAAAAGTGAAACTTCTTTAGCACCGTTGTGATTTGAAACTCGATGGAACGAAAAAGCGACACTAAAAAGAGACGTACAGCAATAGGATTTAGCCTGCGAGAGAATGAGATAGTATAATCGGTCTCCTCTTTGTGCGATTCTTCGTAGCCTCCCCACTCTTGTCTACTTTAGTTTTCTGAAGGTCTCACTTCTAGCGCGTGTGAACTGCACACATTTTTTTAAAACTTTTTTCCATTTTTTCGATTACTTTAATTGGTTAAAAAAAATTGAGTCGGATCAACACTTTGACGCATTTTAAAATATAAAACAGATTATATGGTTGGTCTGTTACTCGTCTGAGTGACCAGTGACAACATCTGAGAGTTTTTTTTTGTTTCATTTTGATGAAAATAAAATTGGAAAAAAGTCGTTTTATTACGACCAAAGCCACTGGAGACCAAAATTTCATTTACATTTTTTTACTCCAAATAATGTTAAAGTAAATCAAGTACGTCTCTCGACGCCATGTAAATATCCCAGCGATTTTTTTTTTCAAAATTGAATTTAAAAATTCCAACTTCAAACTTAATTTGCTCGAAAACGTAAGCTCAACAAACAAAAAAATGGAACGCCACAAAATGAACTGCAAATGGTTGTATATCATATCAATTTTTCGCTTGTATTACGATTTTCCGGTCACCGTGTATAGATACTATTTTAACATGCCTAGTATATTTTTACCCTAGGTAGATACTTGTTTATTAAAGAAGTCTGTTTATTAGCCAAGTTGATAAATGCCATGGGTTCGCAATGCGTCGCCTCGTCAAGGGTTCAATTCTCTGTTAGCCAAGTTCTCCATTATTAATGACAGGCTGAGGAATTCAAATATTGTCAGATTATTCATAACCCGGGAATGTTTGTATTACTTTAAAAAAATCTAATAATTGTTAAATAATGCATATTATTATTAGTTACGACAGCTGCACCCGTATTGAAAATAAATAACTAGGCTTCAATTGAGCGCGTCAAATTATGGACTCGGCTCATAGGAACACCACGATAACTTCATAATTTTGACTGGCTGAGTTGGCATCGAGTTTGGATCTCACCCGAGCGTCGTGAGTCCAATTCCTCAGCTGGCTAGGTCCTCCATCATGACAAAAGCAATATTTTCCGCTTACTGTGTAGGTAGTAGGAGATTTTAAAAATTGTCAGGTTTTACGTAACCCGGGAATTTTTTGTTTTTCTTAAAAGTTGTTAAAACGTCGTTTAGTACTATTTTCCACAAGACTGTAGAATGGAACATCTTTGACGAGTGTCGTGGTCGAGGGGCAAGGCTCTTAAACTCGCAATCCGAAGGTCGCGGGATCGAACCCCGGTTTGCGCAAATAATTTTATTTTATTAATTTGTGTTATTTCACAATTAATTCATCTAAAATAATACATAGTATATTTGCGGCACGTTCCATAGTAGATATTATTTGTATTGCCTTGGTGTAAGACCACCATTCAGAATTGAAACATTGCTTGTAATGGCTTTTGCCTTAGATCTGAAATCCAGATACTTCTTAACCTTCCTCTTCCTCATCCCCTTCCCCTCCTCACTACCTTCCGCCTCACAACATAACCAAACTGGGGTTGCCATATTCTCACTGACTCCAGAAGGGAGCAGCTGGAACTCTTGTGAGGTATTTACATAAAAAAAACAGTGTAAGAATTGAAACCTTCAGAAAATTAATGTAGAAAAGAGTGGGGAGACTACAAAGCAGCCCACAAAGAGGAGACTGATTATACTATCTGATTCTCTCGCAGGTTAAATCCTATAGATGTTTGTCTCTTTTTAGTTTCGCTATTTTTCGTTTCATCGAGTTTCAAATCACAACGGTGCTAAAGAAGGTTTCGAGGTGGGTCGATAGGGTCTGGATGGAGAGATGTATATTTAGGTCTCCCTCAACCAGTCTTTTGCGATCAGAATAATCAAAGTCCTTATATACGCCACACTATTACAAACATCTGTAAAATAAATCACACATAGACAGAAATAACTATTCACATACAAGCTAACTCATGTAAAATAAACGAAAATAATGGAATCCTGTCAAATTTAACTCCATAAATAGATAAGGCAGAATTTACTTGTTTACTTCATCTCCAAAATTTATAAAATAACTCTCTTTAAAAGATTTACCACCCTTCCAATCACTTTTCTGTTTTAATTCTATTCAAAGTGATACGTATTTTACCTGAAATATTCTTGTAACTACAATATTCATTTATATACTTGTTCGCCTGTCTCGACATATCCTAATGAGACAGGAATAAAAAAAAAATGTAAATATATTTCTCTATAGATAAATAATAATAAAATTAAATTATTTATAAGTTACCACAGTATGGTGGCGTAGTTTTAACACTACGACCTTCCCGCATTCGCCAATTGAAATAAATTAGATCGAATCAAGAATGCAACCCGCTCTAATAAATCGATATCACATGCAACAAGAAATATCTATTATTATAGTGAGAAATAACTAATAATTTAATAACTTGTAGAGCGCCGTTTTTGTGAAAAATCAACTCAAGGGCGCTGTACAATTTATTATGAATTCTTAGGCTCTATCTAATTTATTATTTACAATACAGAAAACATGCTTACCTGGCAGGTCACTTCCGATAAACACACTTTAATTAGAAAGTTTATGCTTGGAGAAGATACGACTTTGCACGCGGAGGACATTATATTTAAAACACTGGACATTGCACGATTTTACATTTGCTACCCCCATCACTATTAGTATTACATTTTTGAGAAGATTAGTGGCAAAAGTTGATATTTATTTTGAAAGACTGGAGAATTTAAGACTCTTTAGGGCTGGAGAATTTTAATGAAATGACCTTTATAAAAGCTTACAAATAAGATTTTTTTGTACATTTTTACACAATTAGTTATTTACTAACTAACAATCACACCGTTTCCCAGCAGGGGTAGGCAGAGAGGACGGACCGCCAAACAACTCGGTCTTGGCACACACTCTACTCATTCATGCATCGTCTCATACATACTTTTCTGTTATTCTGACTTTGCTTGACTCAAGTATCTGATTCACTTGATCGTGCAATGTGTTCCTCAGGCGTCTTCGATTTATTCTACCATTCACGTTTGCGTCATATAGTCTCCTTACACTCCTTTCTTCGTTCATTCGTTCTACATGCCCAAACCATCTGAGCATCCCTTTCTTAATCTTACTCATTACGCCTATGCGGATCTTTGCGGATCTCCACGTTTCTCACACGATAATACATGGTTTTTACGCACATACGCCTCTGGTTTCTCATTTCTACAGGGAAACGTATGCTCGGCCCATTTTGGCGCGTTTCATACAAATCTTAGATTTGGATTTGAGATCAAAATACCCTAAACTGAAAAATTATTTTTGTAATCAAAAGGTATATCAAATATCTAGTACGGATCTGAGTTACTTTATTTATTTTTGATTTAAATTATAATTTAAATCAAAAATAAATAAAGTAAAGATTTTAATGTTTCTTGATTTTAAGGCGATTCGGGCAATTATTTGTGTGTAAATGAAAAACAATAAAAAAAAATATTTTACCATATTTATCATATAAATTTGATGAAATATAAAATAAAAAATAAAATTTAAAAAAAATCGTTTTGATGGGTGTAAATTAAAAATACGAATTACATATTTACGGTGGAATAAAAAATAGTCGTTTATATATCAAAATTACTACCCAAAAAATGCATTTTTAGAATTTTTTATGTTTTATTTTATTTTTCATTGGATTTTAAAAATAAATAAAGTTAAATTCACTAACAAATAATTGCCTAAGTTGTCTCCAAAATCATGAAACATTAAAATCTTTAATGACCTACATCTTATAATTTAAAGCAAAAATAAAGCTCACGTCCGTACTAGATATTTGATATACCTTTTGATTACAAAAATATTTTTTTTAGTTTGGTTGGGTATTTTGATCTCAAATCCAAATCTAAGATTTGTATGAAACGCGCCGGAATGGCCCGCGCATACGTTCCCCTTATGCGTTAGCTTTTTTCTATTGTTATTTTTATTGTATTTTATTATTTTAAAGAATCAAATTATTATTTATAACTATCGCGATTTAATTTTGGGGTAATACGCCGTGTTGCGCTTCTTCGTTCTTTAGCCAACGTTTCGGACAGTGTCTATCACAGGGTAAATAATAAATAGATTGGTAGTCTACTGTGTTCAGTTATTGACCCTTAGCAAATGATTCTAACCATGTAACAATCGTACAAATACTTGAAAAATCCTCTCAAAAATCACTTATTTATATCTTTAGTAGTGTTTTGGAAGGGTGCATTCCGTCTACGTTTATAGTACTCATACAATGCACAGACGAAGAATATAATGGTAAGATTTCTGGTAAGTTACACAAATAGATACATTACATCCTGTCGTAAGTCTTTCTTAAGCTATAATGTAGTATGAAATAAATCGTAATTAAAGTAATTACTCGTTTGCTTTGGACGCACTGTACTTGAGTATTTTTAGACGAATATTTTTATTTATTTAGTAACTATATATTTATTATTTTTAACATGTTTATATGAAACATATTAGGTATATACTAGTATATAAAATAGAAATTATATTCGTAGTCCTCCTCACTAGGAGATGCTGTACTGAAAAAGGTCTGAGGAGTCTATGATTTAGTTGTAAACATACATCATGTAGTATTTTTTTTTAATAATTATAAAATAAAGAAGATAGTGTTTTTTTTTATTCAGTTCAATAGATTCGGTTTTAGTCTGTATTTGATATCAGTATATTTTCTATTTCTGTACTCCCTATATTTAGTATCCAGCTTTTTATCTGAGATTTAAATGTTATAATGTTGAGGTTTTTGAGTGAGAGTGGCATTTTATTGTAGAGTTGTATATTAGAGCTGTCTAGATGTGACAGACGTGTGAATCCATCCTTTGCGGTGCGGTGGGTTGAGAGAGTCCAGCCAGGAAAAGTCAAAAGGCTTCCCTTAACCAATCTCTCAGCAGGTGGGCAGACGCAGAAGACCCGGATAAACCTCACCCCATGAACCCGGGCACCCCTGCTAAGTCACCAAACGTAGCGAACCACTTGGGGTGACCCATGGCAGAGGTGTTCATGGAGTGAGGTTTGTCTTGGCGGCGGATGCATTGCCCACCTACTGCCTGGTGGGCCTAGATAGGCTGGTTGAGCCTTGTGACATCTCCAGCCGAACTCTGTCACCGCTGTGAGAAGGATAGATTCATACGTCATACCCACCACACATTTTCACACCCCTTTTTATTCCCAGAACTTTCTCTCCTTCCTTTCTTTAAAAAGACCCTCCACACAGCATCCCCTTAGATGACGTAGGCCCTGATTATTTTCCTATTGAACTAAAATGAAATTATATTCCATAATTCCGAAATTCAAATCAATTCATCAATGTAGAGGCCCGGATATTCCAAAGCAAACCGTCTGTTTTTCGGATAAGTGAATGTAAATAACGCACGTATATTTCTAGCTTATTTATTTTTAGTAAGACCAGCATAAAAGATGTGTAAATTGACCCAGCATTGAATTTCGCTAAACATAGACTGGCCAATATCAGACGCTAATAAATGATGTAATAACAACTATGAGTTGTTGATGAAAATCTGTTTTGATTGAAGTGAATTTTATCAGAGATAAAATAGCTATGTTTTTGTATTAAAAACGCTTTTATTCAACTGGGCATTATAAAAAAATACTGATTTTTGAAAAAAGGGTTCCATAAAGGCCAAACAACGGTTTCTTCAAAAGCAGCAGAACTCGTTGCGGCAAAGGGTCAAAGAAATACATGAGGCGAATTGTGACTGGCAGTATAATCGTTTTGCCTTTCTACAAATGCGCCAGCAATTTCTTGGTGGAGGGATTAATTTTAAGGGAATTAGGTATCATTAAGGTCTGGCAGTACATTCCTGCATCCTCTGAATTTAAATATTCCATGGATTTTGTATAACTGACTGCCAATCTCAAAAAGTAACATAAAACAGATTGACGTTTGCATTAAATACCTTTTAGCATCTTGAATCTAGATTCAAGATTATATATTTTTAGAAATAACTGCTAATTGCAACATATTCACACCGGTAGTATTGCAATAGATAATAGAAACAATGGAATAGATTATGAACCATTATTAGTATTAAGTAATATTGTTAATTCTGAATTTTAAATATGAGATTGACAAAAATGAATTAAAAACAAGAGGTTAAATTTTTTTTTTTTAAAGAAAGACAAACATTCCTGGGCTACGAATAACCAAACAATGTTTGAAAATCTCCTACTACCACCACAGAAAGCCGAAAATGTTGCTTGCGTTGTGATGGAGGACTTAGCCAGCCGAGGAATCGAACACGCGACGCCCGGATGGGACCCAAGCGCTATGCACACTCAACCACTGACCGGTCAAATGACCGAGTTGGTTGAGACGCTTGTCCCGGTAAGACGAGAGGTTCTGAGTTCGAGTGCCAGTTGGGACCGTTACCTTTTTATTTTTCTGTGTCTTGTTCATTCATATTTTCGATTAGATAGATTAATTAGTATTTTTTTACATTAGCTCCACACAGGACACAGGAGGCCCTGAGGAAAATAATTCCCCTCAGGACCCTATGTCATGTTTGGGGATGCTGTGTGGAGGGTCATTTTAGGAAAGGAAGGTGAGGAAGTTCTAGGAAGGAAAAGGGTAAGTAGAAATCTGGGGTCAGTGTGTCCAGGAGTGACGGACGTATGAATCCATCCCTCCCACTGCGGTGCAAGGTGATGTTCCGAGAGACTACAGCCGCAGAAGTCAAAAGGACTCCCTTAAACATTCTCTCCCGTTCCGGTCTGTCATTCAGCTGGAGGGCAGACGCATCCGCCGCCAAAACCCGGAGAAACCTCACCCTATGACCCCGGGCACCATTGCTAAGTCACCAAATGTAGCGAACCACTTGGGTTGACTTACGACAGAGGTGTTGGTGTCCTCTTCTTCAATGATATATTACATTGATGGGAATAACCTACAAAACTTATTTTAAAGAAAGTTTTTATTTAAATATATGTTTATATTTGACCATAAAGAAGTGGATCTATTTTAAATTTCATAAATAAATAAATATCACACGGTAAAGTTTAAAAAAATCTTGACATTCGGCATTGGCTCTCATATAAAAATACTCGTAATTCAGATGGATTTAGGGCGAATCTGTTAAAATTAGGTCAACGCCAAATGCTTTTAATTATTGTACAATCGGTCTGAAACAAACCATTCCTCTTTCGATAGGTAAGAATTTTTAATATCAACTTAATTGGATATGTTAAACTAAACCATACCACACTAGTTTTAGATATTATAAAACCATGGGATATTCCTTGCGAAAGCGAATGGTAGAAGAAGTTGGGGACGGCGTGGAAGACGAGTGACGAGTGGCGATTCGATCATTTTTAACTGTATCATACTTCGACTAAGAACCACCCACATTATCATCATTTTCTTAATGCATATTTTATTAGCTGCTATCTTTATGTACCTACCTATGTTTTTAAGATTCAAACCCGAACTAAATGCTAGCTTGATAGTGTCTTGATAAATCTTTATCCATTTTATTTAATACTAGCTGACCCGGAGAACTTCGCACCGCCTCAGAATCAATAACTGTTGTGCTTATTAGCTGAATTAAATTCAGTTTTTTTATTAAGTTAAAAAATACACTGCATTACAACTACTTATATTACAACTGTCCGTGTTTTGTTTTTGTCAGTATCAGAGATGGCGTTGTATGCGGATTATTGAATCTTTCCTTTGGAGGGGTGCAGTCATACGTTCACCGTTTGTCTCATTTTCAACTGTTGAAATTTCGTGTGTAAGAAAGAGTAGCAATACTCTGGGGCAGTTACATATACATTTTTAAGAACAAAAGCAAAACAATCAGCGCATTGACATTTGACGTTTTTGGAATTTTTTAATATTATATTTATCACAATATTCCTGCAGCTCTTTCAAAAGATGAGACTTCGTTCAATACAAAATGTATGAGAGAAACTAATTTTCTTCATAATATTTTTTTAGTGAATTTTTTCGATGTTTTAATAGCTATTCTACTATTTGGGGCGGAGACAAATCCAACAAATCAAAGATCATAGAAATCGGTCCAGCTGTTCTCGAGTTATAAATGGTGTAACTAACCCGACTTTGGGTATATTAAGATGCGTTATCTATTGACTTCTCTGCAAGTCTAGGATGTCATTATATCATAATGTACTGTGTATGTACAAATTACCGTTTTATTTAATTTAATTTACATTGGCCTTGATTTAACCTACAAGTTAGTATCTACAATGCCCATAAAAAACCTATGTTTACAAGTTTAAGTATTTTTATATCATTGACCTTGAAGCAACTTGCATTCTGTTGCATAAAATGTCGTATCCAGGTGCATTTAAATGGAAAAACCGGTTTGTTAGATTGCAAATTGCCGATAATATCTGGTCGGCGTTTCGTTAAAGATCATTGCAGATTTGAACAGAAGCAAATTTGTATCGACTCATAATTGAAACTCTGGAGGAAAAGAATCTTCATCATCATGGTTTGTAATCTTTGGGGATGCTGTGTGAAGAGTCTTTCTGATCAGAGGATGGAGTGAACATGAGTTGTAGAAGTGAGGAAACTCAGAGGCCGGCAAATCGTTCCATAGCCGAGCTGTTGAACTCAAGAGCGAGTCGTAGAAACCGTACCGGAGCTGAAGGGATCAATAACGCTGGTTTCTCGGAGCATATTCCATTAATTTATTTTTATTTTTTGTACTTTAACCCGACACATTATCGCATTTTCCCCTATCTCATTTTTGGAGATGCTTGTGGAGGTTTTTTTTTAGGAAAGGAATTTTCGGAAAGGAAGAGGGTATGAGGGGTGGGTAAGAATCTAGGGGTCAGTGTGTTTAGAAGTGACCGACTTATGAATTGTTTTCTTTTTTTATGGCGATGTAATAACGTAATGTTGGTATCACTGTTAAATTTACAGGAAGTAAAGTGTTAAAACTATCAGCATTATTTTTTGTATTTATCAGTTCAATAAAGTGGAATTTTGCCAGGACAATACAGAGAGTATTATTTATTATCACTTCAGGTTATGGGCCCAGGCACATACACCTTGATTTATAATATAAAACTTGCTAGAGTTGTGGATAACTGCTGCAAATTGATTGACCGGCGAATTGAGGTTAAGTTATTGACACCACGCCTCGTGTGTCGCTTCGTTTTTGCAGGAGGAAGGCAAAAAGGGAAAAACTTGTGATCAAGATGGAAAGAAACGAAAATGTGTTGAAATTGGAAGGTTCGAGAAACTGGAATTTTTGGAAGTTCCTGACTAAGAGTGCTGTTGCTCGATGGAGTCGAAGGTCGAAGTATAAAACTTGAAGTACAGGCACATAAAATTCTTTGGGAAAACAAGGTTGCAAAGGCTCAGACCTTATAGTCACAAGGATGACAGAAAATGTTATGTTGCACATTATATCCTGTTCTACTTCAGCGGAAATGTGAAAAAAGTTGCAGAGTGTGTATGAACAAATGACGGAGACTAGCATTCATATTGTTTAATCCAATTCCATCCCTCCCACTGCGGTTCAAGACGACGGGAGGAGAAAAGTTAAATCCGGGCGGGAGAGGGGGAAACGGGGACGCAAGGAAAGGACACGCAGAGGATGTATTACGTAGGAGTGCAGGACGAGGGAGTAGCAGACGGAGGGATGGCAAAGCAAACATAATAACGGTAGGGAATAACAAATTTAGAAAATCCATACAAACGGACTGCTGTATGTGGTCTGCTCATGGGTCGGAAAACCTTCTGATGTATTCGTGTACGCGCCAGACATAAAAACAAAAAATATTGAATATTCAAAAGTACTTTAAACAGAATTAATACAAATACTCTTTTTTATATTGGCATTGCAAATTGCAACGCATGCGGAGTACTCGCTAATATTAAATAAATACATTTGTATTTAAATCGAACAAAGTAGAAATGAAACAGCATATGGTACAAAATGACTGTGTCCTTAATTAACTAATGAAATATCAAGTGTTGTAACACAGTAACAAATTCCCAACCTGCAAATTAATTAATAAATTCTTATAAAGGGTTGTCCAAAAATTAAAAACCTTTCCTCATTTTCGGCGACGCGGACATTATTTCTCAAAATATAGCGGCTCTAGCGTGTAGTTCAGACTTTCCTCTAAAATCTCGGGTTGAAACATGGGTTCACCACCTAACCCGGGAATCAAAACGACATGATTTGCATCTTTTTCTACACCTGAAGCAACATTTGTCCGGAACACCTTTGGAGACCGACTAAGACGCGAAGGAAGAGGTGATAGCATTTTTGGCGGCGGAGTTCAACGATAAGGAAATCAAGGACCTTGTGCCACGGCTCACCAAGTGCATCGATCGTAACGGGAATGTATCGAAAAATAGTGGAGAAATATTCCTAAAATATCACAACATTTTTTGTAAATATAAAATATTCCTGATTGTTTAAATTAGAACGGTCTTCAATTCTTGGACAACCCTCGTATTTCAAGTAGCCCTTGTTACAAACTTATCGTAAATTCTCTGCCCGATTTTATCGCAGTGTTGCAATTTAAACATTTATTAGCCTGTCTCAGTATTCGCTCACTTCTCTTGTTTATATTTTAATTGTTATGTTTGCAACTCTGAACGCAATAAAAAATTAACCCATAACTCGATGATTCATGAGTTGGTATGCCGTGTTGTCATTTCGTATTGTGCGAATTATTCTTTTATGTGAATACCGCACAAGAGTCGCAACGATTTTGAGCCGGTGGAATGGGGAATTCGGGATAATAATTATTGGGATATGTTGTGAGGTTGAATGAATTGTATTCTTCCTTGCGCTGTCCCAACTCATTGCTTAGGAAGGCTGTTGGGGTCCGCTCTTCTCGTTCGCAGGTTGTAGTTTCTTCGGTTCTGAATATCGCCTTCATCCAGGCCGATTCATTGAATTATTTTGGAGCATTGAGTCATCCAGGAGTTATTTGGTGACTCCTCTGGATGACTGTCGATGAATCTTCATAGACATTGTCTGCTTCACTGTGTGGTCTGATAGTCTCCGTCGTATGTGCCCGTACCAACTCAACTGTCGTTCCTCCAGCTTACTGTTTATGGGAGATTTGGAAATCTTTCAGATCTGGTTATTAAAAAGCAACCCTTTCGTTCTGAATTTTGGTCTTTCCCCACATTGTTGGTTTGGACGTGAAGAGCGGATTAACGGAGAAAGGAGTACCAGAAGGAATAATATACGATGCGAAAGAAAATGGTAGAAGAAGTTTGACCGGTCAGTGGTTGAGTGGGCGCTTGGGTCCCGCCCGGGCGTCGCATGTTCGATTCCTCGGCTGGCTAAGTCCTCCATCACAACACAAGCAACATTTTCGGCTTTCTGTGGTGGTAGTAGGAGATTTTCAAACATTGTTGGGTTATTCGTAACCCAGGAATGTTTGTCTTTCTTTAAAAAAAAAATAAAAAAATTTAAAACAAAAAAAAATAAAAAAAATAAAAAATAAAAAAAAAAGAAAATAAAAAAAAAAAGTTGGGGACGTCTGAGAAAGAGACCACAAGATCAAGTTAATCAAATATGGTCGAAGTGCATCTATCAGGTTTTATGAGAAAACGAAGCAATTTAGGAGGCGGATATGTGTACCGCCGCCCCGTGAACTATTGATTGGATAACCAACAACTCTGCCATAGGTGACTTATCAGGGTTGTCCGGTTTCATTGGGTGAGGTTTTTTCGAGTCTTGGCAGCGGTTGCATCTACCCACCAAATACGTGGCAGGCAGGATCGGGAGAGACTGGTTGAGCAGACCCTCAGAACATCATCTTGCTTGGGAGGTACCCCTAGATTCCTACCAACCTCTCATACTATTTTCCTACCCAGAACATCCTGAGGACATTTTCTTCCTCAGGGTGTTTTCTCCTGTGGGGAGCTAATCTAAATTTAAAATTAAAAAAAAAAACGAGTGCAGTTCTCACGCGGTAGAATTGAAACCTTCACTGACACAATCTCAACCAATAGGAGCTTTGAAAAGTGAGCTCATAATCAAAGCGGCCAATGACGCTTTGTACGTAGGTAAGGTTTCATTCTCTCGCAGACTAAATCATATACATGTAAGTATGTGTTTGTATGTTTTAGTGTCGTTTCATTTTCATCGAGTTTCAAATCACAACGGTGCTAAAAAAGTTTGATTTCAAAAAAATAATCTGCAGCCAGTTTGACTATGTCATGCTGTGAGACTGAAGGAGTGGCGTGGGGAGAGAAATGGTAAAGATTTTTTTCGAAAACAACTAATTTTCGATTCTAAATGTTATTTGGAAATCGAGTCATACTCATAAGTAGGTACAAACCATAGACATACAAATAGATAGACCAGAACATACAGATGAGGGGTAAAAACTAACTATGGCGGGGCGAAGAGAGGGACGATGACTTTGATTCGCCAATAAATCAATCTAACAGTATATAGGCATCTCGCATTATAATATGACTATTTAGTTCTTAAAAGTAAAATCTGCTTTTGAATGAATCGACCTTTTTATATGGGAGCGCGAATTGCTAGCCACGATATGAACAAATATCTGAAGTCCAAATTTGGCAAAGTAAGGTTTCACTTATTTTCGGAGTGAAATATTTTGTTTCCATATTTAGTTGAGACACTTTTACAAATACTTCATAATCTACTTACCTCAGTAAACAGCGGCTTTATCTTTCGCGTTGTCATGTATCTTGATGAAACAGCGGCTTTGTGTTTCGCGTCGCCATGTATCTTGATGTGTTATCATATTATATAATCTGAATAAACCTAAAATAATGCTTACCTATGGAATGTAATACGAAAATTTGGTTTATTATTTTATTCACTTCTATTTTTACATGTTTTAATAACACTAGACACCATTTTTGCCGTGTTATTTCGTAAAATATACCGACGAGAGCTCGACACTGGTCCGAACAAGAATGATGACGTCACATTTTTTAGATTCACGCAAGGCTCTCGCAAGCCAGCCGGTTCCGATAAAATGGTTCCAATGGGAGGGGGAAATAATACGCCTTTTATCACTTTTATCACATCAGTGCAGGTCCATCTATTTGTATGTCCATGGTACAAACTCTGTTCTGATAGAGCTGTCCTGATTATCTCCAAGTACAAAACGTTGTAGGTACATCCATACATATATGATGGGCACAGTGTATATCTTTTTAAAATCTTGTCATGTATTTTTGTATGTAAACATCTTGTATTAGGTCTGTATATTTTTGAGCCCGTACCTTTTATTGTCTTTTCCTTATTTTGTTTTTTATGCATTTCTATAGTCCATCATGGAGGATACTTTAAACTTTTTGACACCAACAGTACATAAATCAAATGAGTGGTTATAATAATTTAGACATGTTTCTGTGAAATATTTTTAAAGTGATTCTTCATGTATTGTGTCTGCATATTGGGTTGGGTTGGGTTTAACTTTTCAAAAGTACCAATTGGCGATCCCTTAATGAGTTTTGATAACTCACGGGAGTGCAACTTCGTTGTGTATTTTATTTAATAAAAAATAAATAAAAATAGGTGGTATTTCACCAGGGCGATACTGAGAGTATCTACAACTGCCATTTATACGATGAAGCAATTAGCTTACTGCACGTGTATATACCATAAAACAGTGACGATATAACGGAAATACCAAACCAACTGCGCATTATTTCACATTGTTTATTCCTTTCCTCGAAATCATTTCGTTGACCTCGTTCTGTCTGCTGGTATTGGGGTCGAAGGGCTGTAAAAAACAATGGAAAATGTGTCTGAGCACGTTTCGACAATAACCACTGACTTCTTTCACATTCATGCATCATAATAAAGAAGAAAGCATTAACATAAACACAAGATTGGACTTTGCAGTACAGAAATTGACCAAACTTCTGGACTTCTAAAAGTCTGCTATGAAAAAATATATTATTTATTTATTTATTTATTAAAAGTATACAATACAGAATATAGTATATTATATAAAGCATTGTACTCCCAAGAGTTAATAAACTCATTGCGGGAATGATACGCATTACATGAAACATATAGCTGTATGTATTAAATGGACATATCATAGGACATACACAACATTATTATTTCAGATAGTCATTCATAAAATGAAGTTTGAGCATTTTAGTTTGGGTCTTTTTACATTGACTTGCACATTTGATCTCGTTGGGTAGTTGATTATATTTTGTGTAAGCTATGTATTCTAGGGATCCTAGTCCATATTTTGTTGATTTGATTTTTGGTATATGAAGTTTGTTGTGATTTCTTGTGTTGTGTTGGTGTACGTCGCAATTGTAATTGAGTGTAGTGTTGGAATGTGCCGAGTGTTGAATTACTTGTAATATAGTTTTTGTTATTTCAAAAGTGGGAATGGTGTTAAAAGGAAGTATTTGGGTGTTTCTGTAGATGTCTTTGACGTGTGTATCCCAAGGTAAACTGAATATATTTCGCAGGGCTCTATTTTGGACGACTTGGACTTCTGAAATCATTTTTTTTGTAGCAAATCCCCAGATTCCAGATATATTAGAACTAACTAGCTTGTTCGCGAATGTAGAATGGAATTTTATATTTTCAAACATACTTATTTCTAAGATCTACAGTCTCTCGTGTCTAGGATAAACAAAGTATAATAATAATAATAAAATTATTTATTCAATGAAATTGGCAAAATTATACTAAAAAAGTACATGTTCAATGTAGTTTACAAATAGATTACATCAGTAAAAAAAAAATTAACAAACATAAAGGTAATGTAAGAACGGTTATACGGAAGTAGCATTTTTTAGTTGTGCATAGCCTGCCTCACTAGGTGAACCTGTATTGAGGCAGAATTTTATGTGAATTGTTTCTCGCATTTTATCTATGGTTTTTTATAAACGTATAATGTAGGTTTCTATACAGCAAAACTTTATTTTAGTTTACATTATTGTTTGCATATACACAATACAAAAACTGCAAGGTTATTACTACATTGTCGATGTCAATGTAGTATGTACGAAGAATAAATTAATGATGAATGTAAGTACAAAGTCATGGTGTTTGAAAGAAAGAGTGCAAAAACAATATGCAATATAGTTCTGAATAATGAATACTTGGAGCAGGTGGATGAGTTTGTGTAGCTGGGAAGTATGTTTACGAGAGATGAGAACGCTGATGGAGATATTGAAATAAGGGTATATGCAGGTAACTCCATTAATAAAAAGGACTGAATGCCGTTGGCGCCAACAAAAAACTGTCCAAAGAAGTGAAGCTAGCAGTCCATAATGGAGTGCTGGTACTTACCCTTCTGTATGGCAGTTAGGCGTGGAACTGGCAGAGAAAGGATTAAAGAAATGCTGTAGAAATGAGACCCCTGAGTCGAATGTGTGTGGAGATCCACAAAGAATGGAAAGCTGATGTAAGCGTAATGAGTAAGATTAAAAATAAAAAAGGGACGCTCCGATGGTTTGGGCATTTAGAACGAACAAACGAATAAGAAGTCGGGGACGCCCGAGGAAGACATGGCACTATCAAGTGAATCAGATACTTGAGTTGGGCCATGTCAAGAATCAGAATAATAGAAGAGCATGCACGAGACGATGTACGAATGTAAACGAGGCAAGGAATGTGTGCCAAGACCGAGTTGTATAGCGGTCCGTCCTCTCTGCCTAAACTGCCGGGGAAACGGCGTGGTAGGTATAGTTAGTTAGTTACTAAGGGGGTTTTAGTTGGTTACTAAGGGAGTTCTATATTTGTTTTATTATAATATATTATTAATACTAAGGGGGCATACATTATTTAAGTGAGCTTAAATGTCCGAGGATCAACTGTCATGGAATCTAGAAGAATATAGATAAATGAACAATTTAATTTAGTTCATAATTTCAGTCATATATTTTCATAGAGTGCACATTTAGTGCCATCTATTCCAATGGCAGAAATGCGTTACGAGGTGACTAATATTATGAGAAAAATGTCTTCCTTATATCCCGCTATGTTCAAGTATGGAAATTCTGATTACAATGTTATGTGTTTGACATTACTGATGCAGCCATTGTTAGCCTAATCGTGATGCTTAAAATCTGGGTTCAATTCCTGGCAGTTGGGCTGCTAGAAAGCGATTAAAAAATCTTACAACTCTACCTCAAGCTGATAATCTTACTAATATTATAAATGCGAAAGTTTGTATGGATGGTCCTTACTCTTTCACGCAATAAATATCGAATGGAATTTAAACATTCTTTCACTAATCGAAAGCTACATTATTTGCGAGTAACAACGGCTTTATATATTGGTAATTTCTGGCGTTATGAATAAGCTGTGGCGTTATGAAATTATGTATCATACGTTTTCTGTCCCTAACAAAATCGAATTATTGCAAACGTCAAAAAAAATTGTTACTTTAGAAACCGTGTTTTTTTTTTTTTATTTTAGGCTTAAAAAGAGTGCTTTGTTGCGATTAAAAAGAGTACTTTTTTGGCGTCGTAGTTAATATCTACATATCTCTAAAAATGATTATTCTCCGAACAAAATGCATAACGTTATTATAAAGCATAGCGTTTGAAGTGGATTGTCATTTGATTATTTTTTTAGAAATACTAATAAAGGGAGTAGGTACTTAAAATAAATTTCTATTTCTATAATTTAAATATTTTCTAAAATAGAATTTTTATTTGCGAAATGTCATTCTCAAATTTTGAATATTTCTATTAAACAGTAATTATTTTCTATTAGACAAAATAGCAAGAATAATAATAATTATGCCAGTATTTTCCCACTAATACTATGCGAGCGAAGCCGTGGGTAAAAGCTAGTACCTAAATAAAATCGTCAAAATCTAGGTTTTGTATTCCCCATTTTTCTCCTACAAAAATGGACCGATTTTTAAGATTTTTTTTTACTAACTGTATTAGAAAAAAATACTCTATTGCTTCTTTTAAAAATACACTGTCTAGTTTGTAAACTGAACGTCTGTTAATGACGTTCAAACCAGACAATTTTAACGATTTTTAGAGGTTCCTAACTTCTATAAGAAGTAACTTATCAAAAAAAGCAAAACGTACCGACACGCTAGTGGTTGATATCTATATTATATTTAAAAATATTTACACCAGTGTCAAAATCCAGAGAGGAGTTTGGGAAATACCTTTGTAATAGCAAAACACCGACCAGTTTTCTCTTAATAATTTGGCTTATTCGTGTCCCGCATCTTTGAACTTACGCATTTAGTAGGTAAGTACTGTTTTCTGTCCCACTTGAGAAAGTCACACAAATTATTGTCACACGAATGATGACGCAATGTCTCCATAAGAATATTATATTGTGAAGATGTGACACGGTGCATAATTACAGGACGTGTGTTCTTTTGAGATGTGAATCTGTCTTCGCGTTCAGACAGAATGATTGTCTTTCATTTCGTAGATCAAGATTAAAAAATTTACGAGTATGTTTGTATGTAAACATTTGTCAATGCCACAAGATGTGACGACATTTTTTCAATGATGGAAAACGTTGAGCGTTACATAAAATGCATGTCAAATAATATGTACAATGCCGTGTATGATTTTGAAGTCTTCATACATCAACGTTTCAACCACTCTTTTCTTAAGCCTCGATGACACACGGCGAGTTTACAAGCTACTATCTGGGAAATTCACTATCTGTCAGTAAACTCGCTCAGTGTCATCGTGTTACTTGCTAACTAGCAGATTGTTGATAATCTACGGAAAAAGTTGAAAGGTCCTCAACTTTAATCCCTACAAGCCGACTCGTGATTGGTTTATTTATGTTTCCAATATGGCTGCAAAAAAACAGCTGATTTCGACTGTTAACTGTCTGAAGAATTAGTTCACGTTATTTCCGCTACTGGCGCTAGAAGCTACGTGCGAGTCCGGTTTCCTAAAAAAATTTCGCGAGCTACTGAGCGAGTGGATAGTTTTGTGTGTCATCATGACAATCTCGCTCGCTGATTCACCCGCTTTTAAACTTAGTAGATAGTAGCTTGTAAACTCGCCGTGTGTCATCGAGGCTTTAGGCACATACAGGGTTTCCGGGGGTAAAGTGCGTTAACTTCGGGAGGAGATTCTACATGATATTATAAGTAAAAAAAGATAAATAACTTTTTTCGAAATTCCAACTTTTAGGGCTCGTTTTGTGGTAAAAAGATAAAAACAGACCGGCGTGTGCCGCTACCTTTATTATTTCCGCTGTTACGATACGGGCCAGTCACAAATATGCTATGTTGCCACAATAGTGCCCGACGGGCGCTCAGCAAGTAAGATCGTACCTCACACTAAGGATTTTTAGTAGGTACGACTTTTTGTATGGGAAAAAAAATGTTGGAATTTCGAAAAAAGTTATTTTTCTTTTTTACTCCTACCATCATGTAGAATCACCTCCCGAAGTTAATGCACTTTACCCCCGGACACCCTGTATATTCACAGATATTCAAATGTAACATTGTTATCAAATGGAAACTCATCGCCATTTTGTTTTTTTGACATTTGAAGAAACCGGGCGACGTTTTGTCCATCCAAACGTATTCTCCAATTTTCTTTCTGGATTTTGAAACTAATGCAATTTTTTTAGTTCACCGGCCAACTCAGAATGAAACCAACTCAGAACTACCTCAGAAAGGTCATTAAGAGTGATGATAAAAAAATATAAAAAATTGGTTAAATAGGTTAAGTTAGGTGAGGCTTACCGGCTATTTTAAAATTATTTTGTTCTTAGCTTTTAATGACCTTTCTGAGGTGGTTCTGAGTTGTTTTCATTCTGAGTTAGCATGGAACCACTTTTTTTTAAATTGTGTAGATATCATAAATTACATTACATTACCTAAATACAAGATATAAATTATACAGCACCCTTGAGGTGATTTTTCACAAAAACGGCGCCTTACAAATTATCCAATTATTATTATGTTTTGCTTCTTTTGATAAGTTATTTCTTATATGAGTTAGAACCCTCCAAAAATCGTTAAAATTGCCTGGTTTGAACGCCATCAACATACGTTCAGTATAGACAAACTAGACAATGTATTTAAAAAAGCAAAACCAACAGACGTAGAGTAGTATTTTGTTCTTAAAAAATCTATAAAATCGGTTCAGTTTTGGAGGAGAAAAATATTGAAGCAAAACCTTGATTTTGATCATTTTATTTGGGTATTAACCACTGGAGCGACAGCGCAATTAAAAACTTTTTTCTTCGATTGCTCGACGTTTTTTGATGATCATATTAAATATTTTCCACCCACATTAAAAAATCATACCTCCGAATTTTAACATGGCGACATACAAACAGATTATAGTTTTATAAATAATAAAATAAAAATAAAATAAAAAGGCTTTTATTTCTTGCAAATAGGTATGTTACCGAGTTATAAAAAAAGTAAGAAAAAAAAAGTATAATTAATGTTATTTACAATTTTGTTGAAAAATGTTACATAGATTTCTTAAATTATTCATAAGCAAGAACCCCTTTCTCAGGCGAAGGTGAAGGCCTCCTCTAAAGAATTCCATTTATCTCTCTCTTGAGCTATTTGCGGCCAGCAGGGGCCAGCTATTTTTATTATTTCATCTGCCCATCTCGTGTGAGGTCTGCCTTTGAGACGCTTACCGTGTGGGCCATTCCACTTTGTTGCCCTGCTAGTCCACCTGTCGTCCTCTAGCCTCGCTACGTGCCCTGCCCACTTCCATTTTAGTTTTTTAGCGAAGCTCAGAGCATCTTTCGCTTTGGTGATTTTTCTGATTTTTGTGTGGCGAATTTTTTGTATTTTTTTAATATCAAGCATGCTTCGTTCCATTCCGCGTTGACAGGTTATAATTTTGTTTTTGATTTTATAACCAATGAATTCACCTATCTTTTGTCCATTATCACGTATTCGTAGGATTTATAAAAAAAATATTATAAAATCGCAAACTTCCACTTAATTGCATTCAAATAAGGGAAATCTGCCAAAATTGGCAGCAAAGCAATCCGAGGTATTTTAAATAGTGCCATATTGTGTCAAAAAGCGCTCCAGTGGTTATCAGCCTGAGGTGCAGTTGTCCCTTCCGCTCAGCATTCGAGGTAGTAAGAGCGACAATGACAACAACAGTTTTGTAAAATAACTATTGTTCAAATTTATCGGCTATCGGGTTCTAAGAGCGTTTCATACTAAAAATTTTTGGAAATCAGATGCAGATAGTATTTTATTTTTAACGCCAGGTGTGCAAAATTTCATCAAGAATCAAAATTCTACTTTAATAGGCTGTAAACGCGCATGAGAGTGGTAGGTATTTCGAAATCTCTTTTAAACTGTGACCATCCTCTTATTTTGAAGTTCAAGTGTGCTAAATTCAAATTGTGTCAATTCTTTATCCCATGGTCTTAATTCAAAAACTTCTGCTAAGGATAATATTCAAATGTAGCCCATCATACCCATCTGAGCCACTTTTTAAAAAAATCACAGTGTTAGACATTCTACAACTATATATAAAGACAATTCTCATATTCTTATGGAAAAATGATTTGATGGAAAAAACACAAAAAAAAATTCACACTCGGTACTCATCACACCTAAAATGCATAATTCCTACAACTAAAACAACTTTTGCACAGCGACAGTTCTCCTATATTGCCCCCAAAATGTTCAACTTACTGAGTAATTGATACAAGGAAATCGAAAACTGACAAGCTTTATATCATAAATGTACAGGATTTGTTATTTACAAAGGGGAGGAACTATTTTAAAGAATGCCTGAAGTCAACAAATTAAGTTAATTTGCTTTATTATTATTATTTTTTAATTTTATTTTACATTCAAATTTAAAAAAAAAAAAACTTTTGATAATGATCATATTAATATTTATATTTAGATGAATTATTTTCAACATCTCCACAAGAAGAGTTATTCATTTATTTATCTATCTATCATGTATTTATGTACCTATTTTATTTAAGCGAAAAAGCAGCCAACAATAAGAATGGTTTATTGCTTATGCTATCTACTTAATTTCGAAATCACTTAAAGAATTCGTTGTTATACAAAAATATTGTACCTAACTAAACTATGTATTAACCAATAACAATTCTTACATTTATATAATTATATAATCATAATTCGACTACCATAATACGGGCATGTGCCTAGCGTGGTAGTCAAATCATCTGTAAAACTGTACACAAATTATATAATGAAAAAAAAAATAATAATAATAAAAAATAAAAAAATTTCATCAATCTCGGAATAAAACTGTAGATTTGTATATACAAAACAAATATTTAATAGTGCCATAAAGTGAAAGTACAGACTGCAACTTACGGTAGGTACTTACAATAACAAAAAATAATTGTATTCAATAAAAAAAGAATTAGGACAATTCATTCTGAAAGTGCATTTAATTTTCTATACCATTCCAATACAAAGATCAGTTACAACAAACTATTATTTAACCTAAAAACATACAAAGGAACGATATTAAAAAAACGTTCAAAGTGTATATAAATTTCTACAGTACATAGTATCAAGTTTTTATCAGATATTTTTCTACCGTTTGGCGACAACATTTTAAGGCGAACGGCTGCGCCATTTTCACACTAAACTTAAATTTGTATTTTAGACAAAAATACTTAACCAAATTGAATAATTATTTTTTTAATCAAAAGGTATTGCAAATATCTAGTATGGATTATTCACTACTTTATTTATTTGAGTTTTGAATTATAAAATACAAGCCATTCAAGAAATTGATTTTTAATGATTTTAGAGGCAACTTTGTCAATTATTTGTGAGTTAATGATAAATATTTTAAAAATAATTTTACTATGTTCACTACATAAATATGACGAAATATAATATTAAAAATAACAATGGTTAAAAAAAGCATTTTGATGGACGTAAATTTAAATTATAAATGACCGATTGAGATCGAAACAAAAATTTGAAGTATGTAAATTAAATTTGCTACCCAAAAAACCTTTTTTACAATGTTTATTTTTTATTTTATTTTTCATTATATTGACACAATAGATAATTTAACATTTGTTTTTTTTAATATTTTTTTTTTAATAAAATAATTCCAAAATTGCCTCCAAAATCGAGCGAATTTGAATTCATTAATTACCGATATATCATAATTTAAAACTGATTAGTTTTTTACACATCGTAGGATCTACCGGATCTGCCCTGATGATGGGCACTGCAACGCTGTCCGAAACGTCGGCTATAGAAGGAGTTAGCGCAACACGGCATAACACCCCAAAAACTAACAACGATAATTTAAAACTGTATATAAAATAGAACATCTATCGTCTAGTTTCTAGTTGATTAGTCAGTCATTTTCAAACAATTGAAATTTGAGTTCAGTTGAAAATCGAAAGTGTACCCTCTATCTGGTACAATACTCAGATTACTCATAAACGCCACCAAATCAATTATAATGTAGACAAACTCGTAGTGAATTAAACAAAACGTTGATGGTTTCTGTGTCACTAGTAGGATATTTCACAATGTCACGCGTACCCGACCTGCCTCCCTTTATTATTTTATTTTTTAAATGCAATAACAGTGGACCTAAATGGGAGCCTTGCGGTACTCCAAATTAATTTAATATTTGGAAATGTCTGATAAAATTGTTAAACCTTTTAATAAAAAAAAATTACAAGTAAGTAAGTAGTTCACACGCAGTAGAAGCGAAACCTTCAGAAAACTAAAGTAGACGAGAGTGGTAAGGCTAAGAAACACCGCACAAAGAGGAGACCGATTATACCATTTCATTATCTCGCAGTATAAAGCCTATAATCCTATAGATGTAAGTGTTTGTCTCTTTTTAGTGTTATTTTATTTTTCGTTTCAACAACGAAGTTAAAGAAGTTATCACTTAAAAAAGCAGAGTGTGCAATTCAAACGCGAAAGAAGTAAAACCTTCAGTAAACTAAAGTAGATAAGATTGGGAAGGCTACGAAGTACCTCACGGAGAGGAGACCGATTACTCTATCTCATTCTCTCGCAGGCTAAATCCTATAGATGTATGTATTTGTTTCTTTTTAGTGTCGCTTTTTCGTTGCATTAAAATTTAAATCACAACGTTGTTAAAGAAGATTTCACTTAAAAAATAAACATGGAGTTTTGTTCGGTATTTTGGCTTCAAATTCAAATTAAAGTATTGAATGAAAAAGGCCGCGCAGCCGTTCCTCTTAATGTAGAAATTTTCGATAAACTGTTCAACAAAGAAAGTATCATATAATATTTATTATATTGTAATATGTCACCTTTGTATAAACGCTTTCCAACATAAAGTACGATTATATCCATAAAGAGAAATGTTGCATAGAATGCTATCGATTCTAGGTAAGTAAGTCGTTGATATAAAATACAATAGATTGGCCCCTCAATTCGTAATGTGCGTTTTAATTCCCCGAATTTCTACCGATTTCTTACATATCTCCCTAAAACATTTGAAGTCTTTAAGCTCTTAAAAAAATATATGTTATTTTTTAAGATAATATCGTGTTCCACACAGAAATGCAAATTATATGAAATTCCCTCGATAGAAAAGAAATCTACCAAATTAAAATGGGACCACACGGGAAGCACCAGCTTTCTAATAAAAAAAGAATCATCAATATCGGTTCGCCCAATCGAAAGTTCTGAGGTAACAAACAAAAAAAAATAAAAAAAAATAAAAAATAACCTCCTCCTTTTCGAAGTCGTTTTAAATGGTATATTGTTGCAATGCCACTAATAAAGATATTGTTTCTCCCGGCGTGTCTTTTCTCATTCGTCCTGTTTTCCTTCTGCCTCCCCTTCCCCTCCCATGCCCCCTTACCTTCAAGCATTCCCCCTTCACCTTCCCCGCCTTCCCTCTCCCCTCTCCCGCGATCCCCTCTCCTCTCCCGCGTTCAATATATTCAGTCCCGGTACAGTCAGATTTTCAAACAACTCGCCTGCCACCTATTGCATTTTTTTTTTTACAAATTTTCATTTTATATACTGCAAACATTCATTTTTGTACATTATAAGAACAATCAATCAAATTTGGTACCTAACATAGGTACCTATTTGAAATAAATATAATTTTTGATTAGATTCAAAGCATTCGATTTTGATTAGTACCATAAGTGAGTACTTCAATTAAATTAATTAATTTAAAGATTCGAAAATTGAATTTTGATTTAACAATCGATGGTTTGCAAAATGTCATTCTCAAATTGTGACATTTTTTGACAGTTTCGTAAGAGTTTTTGCAATGATTAAAAAAAACTTTTCAGATGTATTGTCATGTGGTTGTTATAATCCAGAAACCTTTTCGAGGGTGGAAAGAACGTATTTTGAAAGTTTCATGCATCTTATATGCTTAAAAGCGCCCTTGAGGTGATTTTTCACAAAAACGGCGCTCTACAAATTTTCCAATTATTATTATTAATATAGCAATGCATAGACAACTGACATATATATAAATAAGCATATTTTGATTTTTGTATATATTGATTTTTATTGTTATTTTTTATACTGCAACGTCCAATCTGCTGCATTTTGATCAAAGCGCAATGAATGCAGTGGCGTACATATTATACATAACCGATATACCCAACCTCACCGCAGTGACGGCGCATTATACGTTATAGCATATAATGGCCCGCATGGTGAGATCTACAAACCGGTTTTGCCAGCAGTCGGGATGCTGCGAGAGCCGCCGCACCGCGGCGTGGTCCATGGGAAAATACTCCCATATAAGAATTAAACCATGAATGAACTCTCCCGGTAAGGGCAGACAGTGTTGTTGTAGTAGAAATAACGCCCACCGAGTTCAGGGACAATGAATGCTTACATTATATGACTTACAATATTACTTACAAACTTACGTAACAGTAAGCATAATAATATTATAAAATTCTTTTTAATTGCATGAACAATATTAGGACTGAGTCATTTAGATACTTGCTTATACCTAGATTGCATCCATTTGGAAATGCTTTCTGAGAAGTAGTAGATGTGGTTCGATACGTTTGGTGACTTAGCAGGAGTGCTTGGGTTCTTGGGGTGAGGATTTTCCGGATCTTGGCGGCGAATGCATCTGCCCAACAGCTGGGTGGTAGGCCGGATCGCGAGAGACTGGTTTATGGAGACCTTTTGATCTCTCTAGCCGCATTCTCTCGGAACATCGCCTTGCACCGCATTAGGAGGGATAGATTCATACGTCTGCCACTCCTGGACACAATGACCCACAGATTCCTACCCACTCATACCTTTTTCCTTCCCCCTAAAGATAACATAGACCAAAAAGACTCCTACAGCTTCCCCAAAGATGACATAGACCACGATGGAAATTATTTTCCTCAGAGTTTTCTGTGTGGAGCTAATGTAAAAAAAAATTATTACCGTGATTGATTTTTGGGTTATTCTAACAGTTTGGAGCCAGTGAGACTATGGCATTTCCAAGTGGGGCATGTTTTTAGGCTGAATGTAGTGGGGAGGGGAAGGAGATGAGAAAGACGAAGGTGGGAAGAAAGCTGTCAAATACCGAATACCAAGAACTTAGCCCCGTCCGTCCCTACTGATACGTTGGCTAAAGGAAAATTATTATAAACACGTTTTTTCAGTTATTTTACAAGTTATTTGTGTGAAAAAATTCATATTGTTTCATTAAATGCTATTTTAGACATTCCCTACGAGATTTTGCTCTATTTTAAACAAGTCGGGTTTTATTAAACATTTACACAAATTTCGCTTAAATTTTATCGTTTTTGAGATAAAATTTCTTTACGCACGCTCGACTTGGGGGTAAGCTGGTGAATGCGTTACGAAAAATGGTGATTGTAACGAAAAGTGTGAAGCGAACGGTAATCGATGTGAACGGTGATCGATAGTGAGGCGAACGGTCGGGCCTTTACGCACGCTTGACTTGGGGAGTGATAAGGATAAGGATAAGGATGGTCACCCCAGTATCATAGGTCACCCCAAGGTCGTAGGTCACCCCAAGGTTGTAGGTCACGGTCACCCCATGGTCATATTTCACCCCAATGTCATATGTCACTCCTAGGTCATATGTCACCCCTAGGTCATAGGTCACCCCGTTCGCTACGTTTGGTAACTTAGCAGGGATACCTGGGTTCATGGTGTGAGGTTTGTCTTGTAGTTTTACTTCAGTCGTGTGGTTTAAATTAAGCACACTCGTTTTTTTTTAAATATTAGCGCGCTCCCTCTAACATTCGTATTTACATATTTCTCCATCTTCTTTTTTAACGGGTACACCGGGCCTTTTAGTTTATTTGTATTTTGTAAGGTTATCGTTATATTTTATGTGATACTGAAATTGCATAAAACCTCTAACTGCCTGGAAAACCAGTAGGATTATTGCATTCTAACTCTGCTGTAAAGTTGTCAGGCTGAAAAGAGTGGCAAGGAAAGGATATGAGTAAGAGGAAGGTTGGGAAGTATTTGGCTATTCAGATCTGGTCACCAACACTATTTCAAGCAACTATTTCAATTCGGGATGGTGATCACTGATCATTCACCAGAATTATGTACTATTATTTACTTTCTAATTTCGACGCCCAGAGTATCGGAGTTTATGCCCTAGCAACGCCGGTAAATGAAGATTTTGACCTTCAAAAAGTCAATTTCACATCCCAGCGTGACTTCGATAAAATAAAAAATAAAACAAATTATAATTAGATGTTATATCATACCTACGCGGTGTCCAGGAACTCGATTATAAACGTTATTACAAGCAGAAAACTGATAAATCTACAACTACACCAGGGCGATACTGAGAGTATCTTCCACTCGAACGCATCGCAAATACGAGTATACTATACAGGGAGTATTATTACTTTACTTACTTTAACCATTGATTCCTGACGTTATTTGGAATATTTAAAAATCAAAATAAGTTTGTTTGTGAGTTGTCTATGCGTTGCTAAACCATTCATCCGATTGCGATGAAACTTTGGGGATTTGGTGTGCAGAAGCCCGCGATGGTTTCTATATATAATAGTGAACTCTGGTGTAATGAAATTATGCGTTGCTAACCATTCATCCGATTATGATGAAACTTTGGGTATTTGATGTGCGCATTCCCGCAATAGGAGTGGGGAGGGGAACGCGGGAGGGGGGTTCGTGGGACGGGGAAAGCGGGAGAGGGAAGAGGGAAGCGGACGCAGAAGAGGAAGGGAAATGAATGGGAAAGGACACGCAGGAAGAAACAATTTCTTTATTAAGTGGCATTGCAACGCATGCCGGGAAATCGCTAGTTTGAAATAAAATATGTAAATGAAATTTTGGTCTCCGGTGACTTTTTCGATGACATATTTTTTTTTTCATTTTTTTATTCTTCAAAATCAAACACCAACAAAAACTTCTTCCAAGTACATAAATACTTCTAAATCGATTTGCTATTAATTAAAATAACTGTTAGCAGGATTAACAACGTCATTTTAATTTATTTAATACTGGCAAGTTCCCGGCATGCGGTTGATATGCCACTTAATATATTTTTTTATTACATAGATTGGGGATTTTTCGACTACCATGCTAGGCATATGCCCGTGTTGTTATAATTAAAACCCGTTCTTAGTTACAACGCGTTTTCTCTAGAAAACTAGTTTCCACTAAATGCTTTGTTACAACTAGAATTAACTGCTGAATATCAATGGAAACTAGTTCTAACTAGACAAAACCCGTTTTCTCGAAATGATTCAGTTAAAACTGTTTCAATCGATGTCAAAATTCACCGTGCTTTATACCGATTGGTCGAGTGACATGAGGTTAGGTTAGGTTAGGTTTTTAATAAACAGTATGTATAGTCTAAAAGGGATCGAAATGATAATCTAATCTCCTTCAACGGAAGCATTCTTCCGAACAGGACCTCCATTAATATGCTTGGTGTAACTCTAAGTGACCAGCTCAGGTATGGGGGCTCCATCGAAACCAGAGTTAAGTTAGCCTCTCAGAAACTGGGCGAACTGTACAGGGCCCGCAGATACTTTAATAGTACACAACTTCTAACCCTGTACAAATCGCAAGTGCGCCCCACGGTTGAATTTAGCAGCCACCTCTGGTCTGGAGCTCCAAAGTACCTTAAAAAACTCGTTGACTCTGTGCAGAAACTCTGTGTTTTTGATAGATTCTCCCATCTTAACAGACGGATTGCAATCTTTAGAGAGCACAGGCGTCAGGTAGGAATGCTGTCCTTGTTCTACCGGTATTACAATGGAAGATGCCCCGGAGAACTAGCGTCGTTGATCCCCTCGGCACCGGTGCATAGTCGGGAAACACGCCAAACACGCGCCCAATATTTGTACACGGTTGACATTATTCACATGAGAACGGGTCGTTTTTACGACTCGTTCTTGAGTTCAACAGCTCGGCAGTTGAACGATTTACCGGCCTCTGTGTTTCCTCCCTCCTACAACATAGGTCTCTTCAAGACCCATGTTCACTCCTTCCTTTCCTCAAAAAGATTATTTTCCTCAGGGCCTCCTGTGTGGAATTAATGTAAAAAAAAAATTCAATACCAATTTTAGTTTTAACAAAGGCAGTTAGTAAAAACTAGTTTTAACCAGAGAAAACGCGTTAAAACTAAAAACGATTTTTTACTGTGAGATATATATATAGATCGGAATCTTCCAAATATTTTTTTGAGAGTTTAGTTATAAATATAAGTGAAGATTTCTTCTTCTATTTTAACCCACCGTTTTTAAGGTCTTTGAACTTTAAACTTGATAATAGATCCTCAACTATGCAGCCACAACATAAACTGAAACATCTGTCTTCATGTCTACCGGAATAAGAATAGAAACTACTTGGATATAATAAAAAAAAACACTGAAGAAATCAGCCGATAGAAATGTATTATGGGCGTGTCAGAACATTTTGGAGGCGGTAGACTTAGCAGGGGTACCCGGGTTCATGGGGTGAGGTTTGTCTAGAGTCTAGCTCTTACTGGCGAACGCGTTTGATCATCTACTGCGTGGAGGGCCGGATAGGGAACGACTAATTGAGGGACTCCTTTTGACCTCTCCAGCTGAACTCACTCGACCCATCGCCTTGCACCGCAGTGGGAGAGTAGAATTCAAACGTCCGTCACTCATTGACACATTAACCGTTAGATTCCTATCCACTTTTTCTTCCATAAAAATACCCTCCACACATCATCCCCAAAGATAAGGATCCATCCCCACAGGCCCCGAGGAAAATTGTTTAATGTAAAAAATATGAATGTTTCTTTGTTTGTCTCTTATGCGGTCCTTAAACCATTTATCCGATTGCGATGAAACTTTGGTGATTTGTTGTGCGCATGCCCTGAAAGGTTTCTATATATGCTGGAGAGCTCTGGCATTATGAAATTGTATTAAAAAAATTGCAATAGGAAGCACGCGAGCTTTTTGAAAACTGAATGTACCGAGACTGAGTGTTTGGAAAGCGGGAGGGAAAAGGTGGGCTGAAGGAGAATGGGAAGAACGGGAAAGGACACGCAGGGAGAAACAATGTCTTTATTAAGTGGCATTCAACGCATCCCGGGAACTCGCTAGTAATGAAATAGAAACAAAATATTATTTAATTATTTTTTTAAATAACAATAACATTGCTACAGTCTCAGATATTCGTAATCTTGAAAATAACTCTTGACATAGTAAACTACAATATAACCTACATACATGTACACGAATAAACCTGCTAAAATGTTAGGTTTCATCATAAGAAACACATTAGCATCATAAATAAATAAAATAGCATATATCCGTCCAAGATATTACATCTACTTTTTGATTAAAAAAATATTTTTTTAGTTTGGTTTAGTATTTTGGCACCAAATACAAATTTAAGAGCGTATAACCAGAGAAAGCCAGAAATATGACATTTTTAAATCAGTGGTTAGATGTAGGTACTGACTCTTTTCCGCAAAAGATTATAAATTGATTTCGGAAGATTGTTCTTTTATTTAGTAAACGTATATTTTAAATTTTGAGAAAAAATGTTTATTTTTAGTACAATAAGGTTATACCATAGGTCATTGGCAGATTTGTTAAATTTTCAAAAAAGATTTTGTATTATACAACACCCATTTCAAATCATATAATCATGCAGTAAAATAAATCAATACATTATCTGGTAAACGTATGTTTCAGAATTTTAATTTTAGTTTAAATAAAATCATTAAAAAATATATACGTACAAATATATATGTGTTTCTTGACGAAAATTGATCCGTTTGTGTATTTATTTGCGCACTTACAGACTAATATATATATTATGATTTAATTATTTTTATTGATTTATAAATAAAACACTTGTGTTGCAAAGTTTAACAAAGAAACGACATTTATGTTTATTTATAATAAAATAATAGAAAATAAAACAAGTGACAATTGATAATTACATTCCAAGTATTCCAACTGACACTACAGGATTCAAATTTAAATGGAATATATTGCCTTTACATCTCCCCCCCCCCCCCCCCTGGAAAGAAAATTACTGCAAAATTTTCACTCATCTTCGATGTCCTCTTCATGGTTCATAAATAAAGGTGCTGGAGTTAACTTCGAGATGTGGAAAAAATTTGATTCTAATTTTTTTCGACCAGTGTTTATCTTGTAAATTGAGTTTGATAATTTTTCTATGATTTTGTATGGTCCGATTCTCAATTCGTCGAGCTTCTTCCTGTTAAGTTTGTTTCCATTCTCAACAAAAACAGTATCACCAACTTTGAAGTCAAAGTGTCTCCTGGTTTTATCGTAAATTATCTTGTTGTAATTATGTGACTTCATAGTATTTTCTAGAGCTTTTTTTCTCTCTTGAATCAAATCGATGCCGGTCTTCTTAAGTTTTAACTCATTTGGCAAAATCGTAACATCTGTGCCGTCAAGTAGGTACTGTGGCGCATATCCAGTAACAGTGTGCTCCGTTTCATTATTGTTTTTTACACAATTATGCGCTATAGTTGTCCAAGCTACTTTTGAGTCATTTTCGTTGATTTTGCATCTAATTTTATTGACCAGCGTTTGGTTCAATCTTTCATTTAATCCATTTGAGAAAGGTGAGTTCACTGCAGTAAAAATTATTGGAATATTTTGTCGTTTTATAATATGATTTAATTATTTTCTATAGATTTATAAATAAAACACTTGTGTTGCAAAGTTTAACAAAGAAACGACATTTATGTTTATTTATAATAAAATAATAGAAAATAAAACAAGTGACAATTGATAATTACATTCCAAGTATTCCAACTGACACTACAGGATTCAAATTTAAATGGAATATATTGCCTTTACATATATTTCAGATTTTTTTACATTCTTATTTTGTTTAGACATTATTGAAAAATAATAAATGCTTATAATCAAAAAATAATTACCAAAAGTACATAATTTTAATAGTTTTATCATCACGCCTTTCAGCATTTTTGAATGTAGGTATAAATTAAAGCAAATTTGGAATGAAACAAAATCGATATTGAGTTATAATTTTAAAAAGCTGGTACGGAAAATAAT
This sequence comes from Limnephilus lunatus, assembly GCA_917563855.2. Classification (NCBI taxonomy): domain Eukaryota; kingdom Metazoa; phylum Arthropoda; class Insecta; order Trichoptera; family Limnephilidae; genus Limnephilus; species Limnephilus lunatus. Next base: position 109,927,444 of record OU830592.1, read on the forward strand.
TAATCTTTCTCATTGGAACCGCCCTGTACGATCGTAAGAACATCTTTTGACGAAATGTGGATTTTCAGCCGCTGGCTGGTTAAACGCCATTAAGTTTTGTATGACAAACACGCAGCCGTTTAGATTAATGATATTGTTTAAAATTAAACTATAATTTGCTTTCTTAGTTTGTTATTATTAATTGTTTACATCGCACATCCCATAATTATTGTAAGAGTATAATTATATTATCATTTAAATATTTTTTATTGTGAACTTTTGTAATGTACAATACGTTATTATATTGATTAAACGAATAATCACATTGTATTCGATGATAATGGCTGTTGATTAATTATTGAAAATCATACCCACAACAATTGCAGGATATTATTAATATGGTTAAAGAAGTTTGGAAGTTCCAGAAAGATTATATGGAAATACCAAGTGAATGGACCGTTTTAATAATACCGTAACGATTCACGATTACGGTACCGTGACGGCACTAAAAGGCAATAAGCATGCTTTCCTTATCACAATAATGCTGCAGCTCTTTCAAAAGATGAGATACACAATGTACGTAGGTCTGTTTCTTCCAAAAGGAAAAAAGTAATCATTTTCTTGCATCTCTCTCACACACCGCACCGTGACGTCTTCGTAGACCCTACAATATCTACTATTAGCCGTGACGATAATTTTGAAAGTATGGAATATAGTTACAAGGATAATATTGAAGTGTGAGTGAATTCCAAAAATTCAAAAAGGTCAAAGTCAATGCGCTGTTGGTTTTGCTCGTGTTCTTAAACATATAATGCTGCAGATCTTTCTTACACACTAAATAACAACAGACGAAAATGAGACAAACGGTTAACGTATGTCTGCACCCATCCAAACGAAATATACAATCATTATTTTATTTATTTTTTTTTTTTATTTTTTTTATTTAGGAAACAAACAGTCATACAAAATGATAATATAACAAAGAACATTCATGTGTTGTAGACCAATTAAGTTCCATTAAGATAAAATTTGATATAGTATTTTTACCTATTCAACTTATGTGACAAAAAAATAAACATAATAAGGAAAAACATAAAAAAGAAAAACATATAAAGTAATAAAGAAAAAAAGTAAAGTTATTAACAAACAAAGTTATACTATTTGCTACGGATAATAATAATATTATAAATTTTCACAAAAAAGAAAAAAAAAAGTATTTTAAGTTATTAATATATTAAGCTGCATTTTATATGATTTCAAATCATGGTTGAAAATGTCTACATCTCGTGAGGCATTGTAAGTTTCACAGATACGTATTATTACAGAGTTTTGCACGTATTTTGATTTATTGTGTGGTATTCTAAATAAGTCGTTTGATCTGGTATTTTGTTTGGGGCAACGAAATGCAATATGTTCTAACAGATATGATGAATCAACAAGTCAGTTCATGATTTTGTATAAGAATAATGCATCAAAGATTTTTCTGCGTTTATATATTATTATCATACATCTCCCTCACACGTTTAAAGAAATTGAAACTGCACTGCAGTTGGACGGGTGGATTCATACTCCCTTCACGCGCTGACACACTGACCCCCAGATTCCTACCCACCCCTCATACTTTTTCCTTCACAAAACTTCCTATCCTTGCTTTCCTTAAAAAGACCCTCCACACAGCATCCCCTAAGATGACATAGGCCCCGAGGGAAATTACATTCCTAAAGTCTCTTGTGTAGGCCTAATGTAACAAAATAAAACTCTGTTTCCTAAAAAATAATACTTTGGAACCATATCTGTACTCTGAATATAGTGTAGAACCGTATTCTGAGTTGGCATGGAAATATTTGTATACTCCTAAGTGCAAAACGTCACTGAGAAACAGCATTTTGTCTTTCATATTGTTACTAGCGAAAAGGGGACACAAGTTGATCGAATTTCAATATGTATCCGAAACGGTTCTATGCCAACTCAGAATGAAACCATCTCAAAACCACCTCAGAAAGGTCATTAAAAGCTATGAAAAAATAATTTTAAAATAGCCAGTAACCCTTACCTAAGTTAACCTATTTAACCATTTTTTTATCATCACGCTTAATGACCTTTCTGAGGTGGTTCTTAGTTGGTTTCATTCTGAGTTGGCCAGTCACCATTCGAAACACAGTGTCATTTTTATTATACTGAAATTTGAAGCATGCTATATGCAAGAAATGCATCTGTGAGAGTACTGTGTTCCCTCTAGCTGCGATACATATATATATATATATAAAGATAAAAAAATAATCATTCAATAATTTTGAAATTCGAACGTCGAATAGTTTCGTTTTGAGCATTTGAAATTCAAAGTGCAGGAATGGAATGCCGCGAGTTCTAAATTTAAATATCGCCGCCTCGTCTCGTAGGAAATAGAGTCTATCGCCCCATCTTTACAACTCTATAATAATACATTATCTATGGCGGCGTGATGTCACTGCGGAAGTCATAGACAAAACATGGTCAGATTACAAATTATATAGACAATATATAAATATATTTCTATTTTAACCATTCCAAATTGAAACGTTGCTTGATGTGGCATTAGCCGTGTTCGGTGACCAGATCGCTACTGGAACCGCCGCCCTGGGGACCATTTATTGGATAACCAACACCTCTGTCATAGGTCACCCCTAGTGGTTCGCTACGTTTGGTGACTTAACATGGGTGCCCAGGTTCGTGGGGTGAGATTTGACCGGGTCTTGGCAGTAGATGCGTCTGCCAGTATCAACTGAGTGGCAGGCCGGTTGGGGAGAGACTGGTTGAGGGAGACATTTTGACCTCTCCAGCAGGACTCTATCGGAACACTGCCTTGCACCGCAGTGGGAGGGATGGATTCATACGTCCGTCAACCTGGACACATTAAACTGATTCCTACCCACCCCTTATACGTTTTTCCTTTCGAGACCTTCCTCTCCTTCCTTGCCTAAAATTCAATTCAATTTATACGTTTTATAAATATTACAAAATTAAAATTCCGAAACGTTTTTTAAAATAGAAAAACATATTTAAACTAAGCAGATTTAAGCTAAGCTTGCCGTCTAAACTGTGCGTCATTGATGTTAAATATATCGATATTCGAAGTGATTCTATTTTACAACAAGACACAGCTCTCCTGACCGGCATGACCATCGGTAAGTTAGTTCTGCAAGCCGGGAGATAAAACAGTATATGCTGTCGGTGACGGTGATAACCTTCGGAAACGTAGAAACTAATGCTCTCCATGAAAGTCGAGATTTCGAACCATCCAGCATCCCAAAAGATGACATAGGCCCTGTGGTGAATTATTTACCTTGACTGGAACTTTGTTATACTTTCTTTAAAAAATTAAAACAATTGATTGAAATTCCTCATTAAGTAGGTTACCAACTAAGAAATCTTTTCAGAAATTTTGGTACCTGCCTATTGATTTTTTTTAAATTTTGGACGCGAGGTCTACTCTTCACAGAACTACTAAATAACCATGTTTTTTTTGTTTGTTTTCAGTGGACGCTCGATCTCACCACGTATCTCGGCGAGAAGCAGATGCAAAGGAGGCCGAAGTTAAGACCAAGCCAAACGCCCTGGAGGACTACGCCAATGATGATGACCTAGCCTATGGAGAGTTCCTCAATGATGGAGATGGTTAGTTTTGCATTATTGTCATTACTGGTTATTGATTTAACTTCTTTAGTCGATTCCTTTTTGCTGCGGATTGCGACTCCCGTTGCAATTATTAATGAATATTAGAAATAGCAGGGGGCCAATATTTGTTCCCTGTGGTACACCAGAAGTTACAACTATAGAGATATTAGAAAAGGCAGAGGGCCAAGATTAGTTCCCTGTGATATATCAGAAGTTACAACTATATGGATATTAGAAAAATTTACACCAGAAGCTTTAACTAGATTTGTGTACATTATTACATTAATAAGCACTAGTTGTATTCTGTTACATAAATATGATTTTACCCAGCGAAATAGGCGTCCTTGTATTCCTATTTGATCATTCATTTATAGATCAAAACCTCATTGTAGCATGTAATCAAAGAAGAAGATAATATCAACAACTCTCAATGAAATATGAAATGGACAAATACACATAAAAAGGTAACGGTCGCGACTGGAACTCGAATATAGATTCCAGATTCTCTAGTTTTACCGGGATTACCTCTACCAATTGAGCTATCTAGACCTAAATACATTTCATTCATGTTTTTAATTTTTAAAAACTACATACTTTGCTTTTTTGGCGTGTCTTTTCAACCCCAGGACCTCAGAAATCAGGCTTCTTCGCTGAACCGCTTGGAGAGTCAAGCACACCCTAGTTTCTAATGTCCCTACTTCCTGCCAAACACTTTACCAAGAGTTTCTCCAGGTTTAAGTTATCAATTTGGGAGGCGGGTATGGGAACAGTCAGAGTCAAGAACGTGAATTTTAAAAAGGTGAGAAGGAACGGACGAATGTCAAATACTCATTCGAATAAGTGAGGGAATTTCTTTTTTGTAAAAATGGGGGAATTGTTGAAACCACGGTTTTCATGGGATAGTCCTTTCAGTCCTTTGTGTCGATGTATGGCAGGATCCCTTGGATTGACTAGCAATATGCCAATAGCCTGTGGAATCTATTTTTGAGGATGGAAAAAAATGTCAGATAAGGGGACTGTAAGAATAGGATGAGATGCTTCTGTTTTGTCAAGGAATCCTCAATAATGATAATAATTATAATATTCGGACGATTTATATAGCGTCGTTTTTGTGAAAAATCACCTCAAGGGCGCTGCACAAACTTACCATACGTGCCTAAAATCTAGAAAATTACAAGCTAGACAAACATTTAAAAACAACTTATGGATAAAAACTGCATTACACCGGTTCATCGATCACCGATACGAAAATATATGCACAAGGTTTTGACCAATGGACGCGATGCTGCCTAAAAATGAATGAATACAGGACCATACTTACCTGGGAGGTCGCTTGAATTTAACACTCACATTAGAGTTATGGTTTTTACCAATACTTAAAACCGTCTGAGATGCTTACTCCACTATCCATAATATCTAACAAAAACTCCATCTTTTCAGCAGATGGTGACGAAGACGATGACTTGGAGGGCGATGATGAGGACGAAGAAGAAGAAGAAGTTCAGGCTCCCTCTGTCGTCAACTCCAAGTCCACCAACTTCACCGTGAGCCTCGGATCCACCGTGTGGCTGCCTTGCGACGTCACCAATGGACGTAAGTACACTTTTAATTTATATTGAATCCTTTAATGCGGTCTCAGGGATTCCCTCAAGGCTCAAAACCTGTACCATTTTTATTTTCTTTTTAATGTGAATACCGATAGAACAAACATGGCATTAAACCTGACATCTATGTATATACTAAACACTGTAGTTAGTTCAATAAAGATAAGGGAAATCTACTGACCAAAACTGGGCTAGTCGAGGGTTTTTTGTTCTTGATATAAATTCACCAGTTTATCGCTCGTAATACGTGTTTCCGGACACCTTGTATAATTCTGTATCTGCCCATGAGTATCTGCTGTTCATTACGAAGCTCCATAGCTCATAGTGGAAATGACATTGGAAGCTGAAAATATTTGCATTAAAAAAAAATTTTGAGTGTGTAGTTTGGGAGGCTACAAAGCATCGCACAAAGAGGACACCGATGGTCTACGAAGCACCGCACAAAAAAGAGACTGACTAGTCTATCTCTTGCAGGCTAAATCTTTAGTCTCTTTTTAGTGTCGCTATTTTTCGTTTCATCGAGTTTCAAATCACAACGGTGCTAAAGAAGTTTTCACTTTTAAAAAATCGCAAATTTCATGATGCCATAGCTCACCGTTCGGGAGTTATAATGGTTATACTGATTCAGAATAATTAAGATTTATTTACGGTTTTATAACTGCTGTTCTCAATGCTGTCCTACGGTTAAAATATTTGTCCTGCCTCCTTTATTTATTATACAATCGTTCTTTTTACACTTTTTATTGACTCAGAAGTATTTAACCAAGTTCTCACGGTTCAGTCTGCGTTTTTTTGTTGGTGTTCGGTCATGACTCGTTCAGCTTCCTGTGTTGGACAGATGGACGCGACAGATCTGCTCCGATGATGAAAATTGAACACTGTCCGAAACGTTGGCGACATAGGTATTTCTTTACAGACAATGAGACAAATTCAGATCAGACTGATAATACCAAAAGTAATATTGTAAAAATTTAGGTTTTGTATTCACCATTTTCCTCCTACAAAACTGGACCGATTTTTAAGACCAACTTTTATTTTTCTATCAACTATTTTTCTATCAACTGTATTAGAAGAAAATATTCTATGTCTGTACGTTCTGCTTTTTTTAAGTGAAACTATTTTAGTATTTTAGCACCGTTGTGATTTGAAACTCGATGAAATGAAAAATAGCGACACTAAAAAGAGACAAACACCTACATCTGTATATCTATACGATTTAGCCTGCGAGAGAATGAGATAGTATAATCGGTCTCCTCTTTGTGCGGTGCTTGGGCACCCCATCGGTCTCTTCTGTGTGCGGTGCTTCGTAGCCTCCCCACTTTCTACTTTAATTTTCTGAAGGTATATCACTTCAACCGCGTGTGAACTGCACCCAATTTTTGAAATGAAAACTTTTTTAGCACCGTTGTGATTTGAAACTCGATGAAACGAAAAAGGGACATTAAAAAGAGACAAACGCATAAATCTATAGGATTTAGCCTGCGAGAGAATGAGATAGAATAATCGGTCTCCTCTTTGTGCGGTGCTTTGTAGCCTCCCTACTCTACTTTAATTTCTTGTAAGTGAAGAAAGCGTGTAAACAAATATGCGCCCGCGGCACGGCGTATTGGACGGACGTACGGTTGAATTCACCTTTCCGCCGGGATTCGACCTTTCCGCCGGGTTAATATTAATTAATTCTGAAGAATGTGTTACTAATATTAAGGATGTTTCTAAATGAATACCTCCCGAAGTTATTAATTCATCGCCTAGAAAAATAAAATCTGGTGCTCACCGCTAACGTTATTAACGTTAGTGAGGTATTGTTTTTATTTATCTTAAATATAAAGAACTTACATCCCCAGGGGTCGGTTTGAAAAAAAAATTATAGTTACGAATTCTCCGAAAATTATTAAAATGTTAGTTTTTAGCAAACAAAAATTATTAGATTGTGTAACACCGCTCGTTCAAATTAATTAATTCCGTGAAATTACTGACCATTAGTTTGTAGGAGTTTATGTAGGTTCCCACTACTGTTTTATAAATGAAAATGTATAAATAAATTCATTCATTCGTCAACCTATCGATAAACATTACATTATTTAATGTTCCTATTCAAAGAAACGCCTTTAAATTTATGTAAATGTCGTTAATTACTTTACGAAGTATCGCAAAACAGACATTTTCTTTCTCCATCGGCAGCCATTATTATTTATCTGAGTTTTCTCGTAAAATTTAACGGCCAAAGCTACGTGAATAGATCACGGATGCTTTCAGAAGCGACGGCTCATTGTTAATTTTAACACACGGTTGGCCATGATGGCGGCTGCCAAGTTACCCGCCGTTTTATCTGTCACTTTCGACGCCATTTTGAGTCAAGGGCTGCCAGGCGAAAAAAAAATTAAAAAACCCGAAATTATGGCAAATAATATTTTAGGTTATTTGAAAATGTTGATACAATGGGGTATTTTTACAAAACTGAGAATACCGTTAAAATGTGTGAAAGATTTAAGAAGGGTTTTTTCACAGAATTTTAAAAATTCGCCAAATTTAAAAGTTAATATTTGAGTTCGTGAATCAATATATATATATTATAAAATAATGTGTACTACAATGTGCGTGCCGCTAAGACTCTGAAACGAGTCCCGGTACGATCAAATGAGTTATATGATGTGGTAGATCTCTATCCCCCATTCTTGAAGTAGGCTCCCGTTTTTACCTGAAGGGCGTGCTTTTGAAGATATAAGGGCTTAAATTTTCGCCCTCTAGAAATTTCTAGAACATTCCAGAACATTCGAGAGCATTCCACAACATTCCAGAATATTCCGTAACGTTCTGGAATGTTGTGGAATGTACATGAAAAGTCGGGAACGTTCGGGAAGATAACAGATCATTGTCCAGAATTTTATTTATTTATTTACTTATTTATTGATCCATATGAGGTATAATAATAATAATAATTGGACAATTTGTAGAGCGCCGTTTTTGTGAAAAATCACCTCAAGGGCGCTTTACAATTCATCATGAATTCCTATCAGATATATGCAAAAACATACTTACCTGCAGGTCACTTCCGAAAAACACACTTTATTAAAAAGTTTATGCTTGGGAAAGATACGACTTTACACGTGGAGGGCATTACATTTAAAACACTGGACATTGCATGACTTTACCATTGCTACCCTCATCACTGTTGGTTTTACATTTATATTTATAAGAATATTAATGCCAAAGTTGAGGTAATATTTATTTGAAAGACTGGATAATTGTAAGAATTTGCTTTATTTTTACAAAATTAGTTACTTAAGGTATGTATACATTATTTTATTCGATGCCTGTCTCACTAGGGTATACCTGTGTTGAGACAGGCGTGGAGGTACGTAAATGAATATCATATATAAGAGTAGTTAAGAATATTTAAGGTTAAATACATATTGATTTGAATACAATTAAAACATAAAATGAATGAAAGTGTTGGTAAATCCCATAAAGAGAGTTATCTTATAAATGAAGAAAGAGATGAAGTAAAGTAGTAAATCCTGTCAAATCTATTTATTGAGTTAGATTATACAGGATTTTATTATTTTAATTTGTTTTATTTGGGTAAGGACGTATGTAAATTGATATTTCTGTCTATTTGTAATTTATTTTACAGATGTTTGCAGTAGTGTGACGTCCAATACTTGTAATCCATTTATTTATATCTTGTTTGAATTTGGCTATTGATTCAGTTTATCTAATCGTAGAATGTTGTGGAATTTTCTGGAACATTGTGGACCATTTGAAGCCTTTTTTGTATGGGTGGGGCTACCCATTGGTAGGGCAAGATCCTATCCCTTCGTATAAAGCAAGATCCGTCGTGGGTTCGAACGTCAGTTCAATCTCATATCAACTCTCTGAGCGAAGCCGCGTACCTCAGCTAGTACAACAATAACAGTACTTTTGATAAAAAAAATATACCCTATGACTTGAGGTGATTTTTTTACAAGAACGGATTAAATTAAATTTATTGACAAATCATAGAAAGGGAGACGATCAGGTAGCATCACGCGGTCTGCGCAACTTGGATTTTTTCCGTTTCCCTGATGGACTGGTCTGTCAATTTGGATGTCTACGTTTTTGATGGTGACCCGACAATTCGTCCGGCGACAATTCATCCGGCGACAGTTCATCCTGCCGACAGTTCATCCTGCCGACAGTTCATCCGGCCGACAATTCATCCGACGACAATTCATCCGGCCTGATCATTTAGAAGATTTTTCTTCAAGTAAGTATGCAAAGAGGATATACGGCCGTACAACCAAAATCGATATACTTATATCTGAAGTCATCTTGAGTGGAAATCCGCTGTAAAAATATTTTTACTAACAATAATTTCGACTCTCCGAAGAAGCGCATGCGTGAATAACAAAATACGACATACTTATACGTGCAGTCGGCTTAGCAAAAAACCGTAAAGATTCCTACTTGCATATAATTTAACCTTTTTACTGAAATTAACACCACCTTTTTAGGGTGAATTGACTAATTTGTTAGGTTAGGTTAGGTTAGTTTAGGTTAGTTTAGGTTAGGTTAGGTTACAGCGGATTTCCACTCAAGATGCCTTCAGATATAAGTATATCGATTTTAGTTGTACGGCCGTATATCCTCTTTGCATACTTACTTGAAGAAAAAATCTTCTAAATGATCAGGCGGGATGAATTGTCGCCGGATGAATTGTCGGCCGGATGAACTGTCGGCAGGATGAACTGTCGGCAGGATGAACTGTCGGCCGGATGAACTGTCGCCGGATGAACTGTCGCCGGATGAACTGTCACCGGATGAATTGTCGCAGGATGAACTGTCATGGAACCGTTTTTGATAATTTTTGGTTCATCCTTAAATACCATAAAATAATTTAATATATTTTTTATTACTCAATCATTATAATTATTAGAGCATGCAAGTTGCCAACCAGCTATCCAATACTACATTAAATATATATTTTTAATGTATTCAATTACTTGCTTACATACGCGTTACACAGGGCGTTTGGAAATTCGTCGTAAAATCTGTAACTGAAAAATCTACAAACAATATAATATTATAATATGGTAGATGGTGACCCGAAACTACGAGTATAATTATTTTTAAATTATAATTTTTTGTGCATTACTTACGAATTTCAAACCAATAATCGACTTTAAAATTTTCTTTAATAATAATTTGGTATGGATATCAAACGAATTTATTTATAGTGCCAATTTTTTGTTTTTATACGTTGGTATGTACAGTATATAGAAAAGTAGTTTTATCCTTGATGAATTTGAATGAAAATATGTTTTATACTTATTTATATTTTATACTATTCGGTGGTACCTACGTCCTATCTGCACACCTCTTCGGACTTAGTTATATTTTGTGCAAGTAGGCATACCGTATTACACCGCACAAAGAGGATACCGATTAGTCTATCTCGTTCTCTCGCAGGTTAAATCCTATAGATGTACCAATGTGTTTGTCTCTTTTTAATGTCGGTCGTTTCCATTTCATCGAGTTTCAAATCACAACGGTACGAAAGAATTTTTCACTTCAAAATCATTAATTTGTTGTGTTGACTGGTGATCCAAGATTTGGTATCAAATTTATATTTATAGTAATTTATGTTTTGTCTAATCTGAATTGTTTTTAAGTGAAAATTGTGATTTGAAACGCGTTGATATAACCCAGTCTCCTCTTTGTTCGATGCTTCGTAGCCTCCCACTCTTGTCTGGTTTAGTTTTCTGAAAGTTTCACTTTTACCGCGTGTGCATTGCACACTCTGTTTTTATTTATTGCAGTATCTAAAATATCTTTTTCCAAAAGTTGTTTTAGCGAAAGGGATAAGTAAGAGATTATACCCTACGGATCTAGTATTGGGAGCAGTTTTAACATTGTCAAATAATAGAGTTTCGTGTTTTGTACACCAAGTTCCATACACCCTCTATAATACAGTTCCGACTCGAATTTTGGCCCGAATCCAGATGTTTTAAAATCCAAGTCGGATTCTGAGTCTACATCCGATTCTCATCTGCACTGAATGTCGAAATAATGCACAACTTTTGTCCGTGATGCAATGCGAGTTGAGTAACGTTGGGCCATTCCAAGAATGCGAACTATAACTATCATTGTACTCGCCCGACTACTGCGAAGAATGGTTCCGCGACTTTTCATTCTGCGACTAAATATCCCGCGACAAAATATCCTACAGAAAAAACATCCCCCCACAAAATATCCTAACCTAACCTAACCCAACAAAACCAACTAACCTAACCGAACCCAACAAAACCTAACCTAACTAACCAACACGCCGTTTCCCCGCAGGGGTAGACAGTGAGGACGGACCGCCAAACAACTCGATTTTGGCACACACTCTTTGCCTCACTCACATTCATACATCGTCTCATACATACTCTTCTATTATTCTGACTTTTGACATGGCCCACCGTATCAGATTCACTTGATCGTGCCGTGTCTTCCTCGGGCGTCCCCGACTTCTTCGACCATTCGCATTTGCGTCATATATTCTTCTCACACTATTTTCTTCTTTCATTTGCTCCACATGCCCAAACCATCTGAGGGTCCCTTTCTTAATCTTACTCATTACGCTTACATCAGCCTTACATTCTTTGCGGATATTCACATTTCTCACACGATTATCATAAAAGCTGACCTAACCCAATAAAACTTAACCTAACATAACCTAACCCAACAAAACCTTTCGGTGCCAAATTTAAAATTTAAATCGGAACTGTAAGTTCCTTGTTCTGTCTCCTTCCTTCCTTGTCGGGGGATGTTTTGTCCATAGGATATATTTATGCTTGGGATATTATGTCGAGGGATATTTTGTCGTGTATATTTTATCAGGGATATTTTGTCGCGGATGAAAACGTGCATTACCGTGAAGAATATCTACCAACAGAGGCAACTGGTATTAGGATGAAAATGGGCAGTTTTTTGTAAATAGAAAAGTGTTCCCTGATTTCCTCTCTGGATTTTGACACCACTGCAAAAATATTTTAAAATAATATAGATATCGACCACTAGCGTGTCGGTACCTTTTGATTTTTTCGATAAGTTACTTCTTATAGAAGTTAGGACCCTCCAAAAATCGTTGAAATTGCCTGGTTTGAACACCATCAACAATTGTTCAGTATATAAACTAGACAATGTATTTTAAAAAAATGCAAAACGTAGGGACGTGGAATATTTACATCTAATACAGAAAAATGGGAAACACAAAATCTCGATTTTTTCGATTTTACAAGGATAGGCTGAAAATTAATGCGGACATGCTTGTACAGCGCGAAAAAAATGACACATTGAAGAGCACCAGGTGGAATGTGGAAGTGACATTCCCCCTCTACACGCAGGTGCAGGTTTGTGCAGGGTCGTTGATTTCATCCAGTGTATTTTGAAAAGCGGAAGTATGGAGACATATTCTAGTGCTATGTAAACGAAAGTTAAACGTGCTGTTATCGAATTTTTAACTGCTAAAAAGTGACTCCTACCGAGATTGATCGTCGTTTAAACTTTAAAGGATGTTTATAGTGACGATGCTTATGATGGGTCTACTGTAAATCTATGGGTGATTAAACATGCAGCGGACGTCCGATCATCACCACAGCCAATAAATATTGCAAACTCGCTGACGATTTGTTGCAAAAAGACCGGCGAATCACTCAAAAGCGTATCACAAATCAAATTTGAATATCCAAGGAATATGTCGGCTTCATTTTTTAACAATTGAAATACCGTAAAATTTGTCCACGTCATCTCACAGACGAGAACAAACACAAAACTGCAAAGGTTCTGCGATATCTGACGTTTGAACCGATTCCACACCCTCCTTACTCCCACGATCTTGCGCCTTGCGATTTTTTTTTTTTTTTTCTTCTACTAAGTAATCATTAGCTCTCGGACGATGTATGTTTAATACACGCTTTCCTAGATTATGTATTGATTTAAATGTTTGTTTTTTTTTTACAGAAAATGCTGTCATCATGTGGAAGAAATCTGATCAGACTCTGTTCCAGAGTGAATTGCGAGTGACTCACGATTCCAGAATCTTTATGTAAGTGTAAAAACTGATTATTTCCAGTCTGTCAAATTCACAGATGATAGAAATAAGGGAGATGGGCCATGAGCTATTATAAGGTTGAAACTGCGCGCAGTGTTAGTGTCGCCAATATCGTTCACTATTCACGCTACTGTTGCTCACATTGTTACTAACTAACTAACTAGCCATCGCGCTGTTTCGCTACAGGGGTAGGCAGAGAGGAAGGACTGCTATAAAAATCTCTGTATTGGCATGACTTTCTTTATGCAACGTACTATCTCCCTTTGTTTCTATTATCTATGCATTCAATTATGCAGTCGATTGAACCTTCGATCAAATCTTCGATTGAATGAAGTTCGATCGAATTCTCGGTTGAATGAAGTTCGATTGAATTTTCGATTGAATGAAGTTCGATTGAATCTTCGATTGAATGAAGTTCGATTGAACCTTCGAATGAACCTTCAATTGAATCTTCGATTGAACATTCGATTGAACCTTCAATTGAATCTTCGATTGAACATTCGATTGAACCTTCGATTTAATCTTCGATTTAACCTTCGATTGATCCTTAAACTAAATTGAAATCGATTGAATGAAGTTCGATTGAATGAAGTCCGATTGAATCTTCGATTGAATGAAGTTCGAAAGGATCTTCGATTGAATGAAGTTCGATTGAACCTTCGAATGAACTTTTGATTGAATCTTCGGTTGAACCTTCGATTGAACCTTCGAATGAACTTTTGATTGAATCTTCGGTTGAACCTTCTATTGAACCTTCGATTGAATATTCGATTGAATCTTCGATTGAATCTTCGATTGAATCTTCGATTGAATCTTCGATTGAATCTTCGATTGAATCTTCGATTGAATCTTCGATTAAAACTTGGATTGAACCTTCATTGCTGTATAAATTATACAAATATTTTTATCATCTTCTAACAATGTCGACAACTTTTCAGGTACACAAACTACACCATCAGCATTTCGCAGCTTCGTGAATCCGACATGGGAGCGTACACGTGCACGGTCATCAGCCAGGGTCCTCCCACCGTACTTACGCACGTGGTGAGCTCACCGCAGCCCGCGCGTGTTGTGCGTGTACTTCCCGAAGCACGCGCACGTCTCGTGCCGGAAGGACGTCCCCTGAAGGTGGAGTGCAAAGTCACCGGAGACCCGAAACCCCTCATCACATGGACCAGGAAGGTAATTATACTGATCACTGATAGATGCAAAATGGACTATTGAACTCAAAGATATTGAAATATAAGAGACTAGCTTTTACCCGGGGCTTCGTTCGCATGGTTTTAGGGGGAAATCTATATCTATTATCTATATATACATAAAAAATCAATATATGCTTGCTTCTGGGTTTGTTTATATATTTATTTATTTATTTTATTCAGGTTCTCCATAAAACAGCTATACACTAAAAAATTATGGAGAAGGTTAAAAAATTATGGAGAAGGTTAAAAAATTATGGAGAAGGTTAAAAAATTATGGAGAAGGTTAAAAAATTATGGAGAAGGTTAAAAAATTATGGAGAAGGTTCAAAAATTATGGAGAAGGTTAAAAAATTATGAAGAAGGTTAAAAAATTATGGAGAAGGTTAAAAAATTATGGAGAAGGTTAAAAAATTATGGAGAAGGTTAAAAAATTTTTAAAAAAAGTTTATGGGGGCAGTTTAACTATGTTGTGATGTATGTCAAGAGATAGTTACTGAATTCACTGTAGGTGACATTTAAGATGTCGATGTCGAACCTTCGCGAGCGTGCTCATAACAAACCAAAGTTATAAGTCTAAAGTCATGGTGTTTGAAAGAGAGAGTACGAAAACAGTGTGCAATATAGTTGTTAATGATGAGCAATACGTGGAGCAGGTTAAGGAGTTTGTGTATTTAGGAAGTATGTTTACCAGAGATGTAAATGCAGGTAACTCCATTAATGGAGGACTGAATGCCGTTGGCGATAATAAAAAAATTGACAAAAGAAGCAAAGCTAGCAGTCCATAATGGAGTGCTGGTACCTACCCTGATTTATGGCAGTGAGGCATGGAACTGGAAGAGGAAGGATGAAAGCAGATTGGAGTAGATAGAAATGTCTCACTGTCTCCAGACAGAGCAGCGGGGACTCTTGTGAGGTAATCACAATAAAAAAATTTGCAATTTTGAAAATTAAAAGTTCTGAGGGAACGGACTCCGGATCGGCAGAGACGGGGGACGAAATGAAAGGCATCAGGTCGAAGTAGTGAGTCAGTTTTGACATGGTGGCTATGTGTCCTTTGAGTCGGCGCACATACGTGACGCAGGAAGGAACCTTGTGAGACGATGAAGAACTCTGGCAGCGAAGCACGACGGGTTTCGGTATTCAGAGATCGGGTTGCACCTAGACAGCAAGCGCGGTGGGCTTGGTAGTTTACAGGTCGGGTGACATCTCATGTCGTGGTGCGATGGGCCGGACAGCGAGATGGTGGTTGAAGATGGAGGCCTCGAAGGGGTTATGGAGATGTTCCTGGTGTCACACTGGATAAGCGTAAATCACATGTTGATTCGTGTGAGTGATAAGGAGCCCATCGGGCTTGTATCACGTTACTACACTGAACTGTTATCAGTTATCACTTGCTTGGTGGTATATGCTACCGTTGAGATGGTATAGGCTGACTGGTCCCCAGTCGGCAGAACTGCTGCTTATATAGACGACGAGAGAAACTACCTGAGCGCCGAGTAATGTTGCGAATGCACGCAAAGCGAAGAAGCTCGAACATTCTGCTGCCGTAATGATGAATGTCTGTCGACTCAAGGCCTTTCGATGTGTTTCCCGAAATGTTACACGGCGCTGGGCAGTGTTCAGTAGGTAAATAACTCGTCTGGTAAATTCTTACAGACCCAGTGGTGGCGCAATGATTTTTACAATAGGGCGACGTTGTGGCAGTTATGTACATGGCGAAGATTTGTTCTGGTCACAACAGTTCATTAAATTTGAATAATTTTTCACATGTGCTGATAACCGATATTATTTTTTATTAATGATCGTTTTAAGCCGTCTGATTTCTATTGATCTAACGTTATCTGTTTTCTGTTTCCCAGGGACACAGTTTGACAAAGGACGATGTTGAAATCGGAGACCAGTTCATCCAGATCAAGAGTGTGACCAAGCATGACTCCGGCATGTACCAGTGCCTGGCCAGCAACGGAATCGGACAACCCTCGGTCGGAGCTGTGGACATCAAAGTTTTGCGTGAGTCTGATAATATTACATTACATATATATATATACAGGGTGTAACAGTACGCACTTTAAGAATTTTAACTCTTGACTTCGACTACATTCTGTCAGTAGGTCAGAATATTTCCGCTTTGCAATAAAATCCAAATAAATTGAATATTTGTAAACTGAAAACGTAAAGCTCTTTTTGAAAAGTGATGAAATACGCTATCAAATTTTATTATTAGAAATAACCGTGTAATTTTTTTATTATAATAATTCTTTTTTTGTTGTGTTCGTTATTATCAGGACAAGGTTTTTATAAAACTACTGGTGAGCTCTGGCATTATGAAATTTGTATAATAAAATTGCAATAGGTAGCATGCGAGCTGTTGTACGGGGAATTAATTTATGGAACGCGGGAGAGGGGGAGGGGAACCTGGGAGGGGAACTCGGGAGGGGGATTTTCCGGGACGGGGGAAGGGGGAGAGTGGAGTGGGGAGAGGGAAGGTGGAGGAGGCAGAGTGGAAACGAGAGGGGAAGAGGACGCGGGAGAGGAATGGAGGGGGCGGAAGGGGAATGGGACGAATGGGAAAGGACACGCATAGATAAATAATTTCTTTGTTAAATGGCATAGCAACGCATGCCGGGTATCGGCTAGTAATTAATAAGAAATTTTGGTTTCATAAAGGTGTACATTGCTAACTTGAAGATAATGTTGGTAGTTCTTAGTCGAAGTATGATACAGTTAAAAGTCACCGAATTGGATATAGATACCTTAGCTCAGTTGGCAGAGCTGTTGCCATGTAAGCAGAAGGTTTGAGTCCCAGAGGTGCCAATATATTTTTCTGATTTTTATGTCTCCAGATTTTCGATTGAGTTTCGCTAATATTGTATTCATTTAATTAAATATCATAATTTGTGTTAAAAACTTAGAAGATGTTAGTTTTTTGTGATTTTGTTTAGTTTTATATAAAAATAGACAATTAAGTGCCATAAGTTGAATTCTGTAAAAAAAATGTTGATTCTAATAAAAATGATTTATACAGATTTAGGAAATGAGATTAAAAGAATTTGGCATTCTCAGAATATAAAAATATTACCATTTGTTATTTTGGCTACTGGCATTATACCTAGCTCTCTCATTCAAAATTTAGGCTCATTAGATTTGTCAAAGAATTTATATATAAAAATGCAAAAAACAGTTATTTTAAATACATATAGGATTACAAAAGATTTTTCAAATATTTATATTTAGGGATCAGTAGGATTTATCGGTCCAGTTAAGAGATCTACCGAGCCGAACCCTCTGATTTGAGAATATCTGGAGTCGGTGAATTATTTTCCCATTTGGTCTCTGGTTGATTGACGTATTGTTCTTGTATTGTTTGGTATTTATTATATTTAAATAGTGCACTTACATAGCGTGGATTGACTAGATAATCGTTTGTGGAAAAGTGTGTGGAAGGGTTTAGTCTTTCCTGTAAGGAAGATTTAACCCGGACATAAAATCTGAAGCACCTAAAAAAGAATTTCGGGTGCAAATTACCCACATTACGCTCGATGTTACAAATTTGAACGTTACGCTCGCCGGGTTAACTAAATCAATTTATGGTTATTTTTACAGACGCTCCCGAAGTACACTTGAAGAAATCAGTTGTGAACACAGACGAGGGTTACGAGGCACAAATGCTTTGCACCATCGTTGCTGAACCTAGGTAAGTTCAATTCCACCGTGCAGACATAACTTCACAATCTCAACTAGCAGTTAAAATCCGCTCTGCAGGTTTTTGCTATGTCCTACGGGCGGCTTTTGGATCGGGTTCACCCAGTTTAAGTGTCGGTGATCATTTTATTAATCCGATAGGAACTGGTTCCAAAAACAGCAGGTTCCTCAGAAAAATTAACTCAGGCGATCCAGTTACAACTAGTCACCGGGCAAAGTAAAAGCGACAGGCAATGACGTCATATTACATAATAATATATAGATGCGTACATTATTACGTTATGGTCTGCGTGTTTGAATTTCAGAACCCAGCCACGAGTGCAAGTCAGACGCCACGCTTAACAGCCGCGCCTGAAATAACATCTGTGTACGTGGAATTTCACATAAAGCTACTGTTATAATTCTGTCACTACTTTCGTCAGCAGCTCGCATGTAGATGTTTCCCCCCTAGGTTTAAGTGCTACGGATTTTTATACTTTCAGTATCCTTCCGGATTTGGAAAGATTGACGGCAATACTTGACGAAGTTGTTATAAAATAAACATTACGTTATTGCGTGTATCGGTTACTTTGTCTCGGTGTGTCACCGACTGTGACTAGCTGTCACTGGATCACAGTGGATGCGAGGACTGGCTATTTTAGGAACCAATTCCAATCGGATTTTTAAAATGGTCACAAACACTCAAACCGGGCGAAGCTGAACTAAAAGCCGCCCACAGGGCCTAGCAGCAAAAACCCGCTCCGTAGGTTTTTGGAGCAGGTTTTTAACTGCTAGTGTGGTATTATTATTCATAACTGCCAGTTACAATCTCATCCATCTCTCCAAACTGGTTCCAAAAATAGGCGGTTCCTCGGATCCAGTGATAGCTAGTCACCGGGACAAAGTAACCACGAGTAATAATAACGTTGTTAATTCTGAATTTTAAATTTTTTTTTTTTTTTTTACATTAACTCCACACAGGAGGCCCTGAGGAAAATAATTTCCCTCAGGGCCTATGTCATCTTTGAGGATGCTGTGTGGAGGGTCTTTTTGAGGAAAGGAAGGAGTTAACATGGGTCTTGAAGAGACTCATGTTGTAGGAGGGAGGAAACACAGAGGCCGGTAAATCGTTCCACAGCCGAGCTGTTGAACTCAAGAACGAATTGTAAAAACGACCCGTTCTCATGTGACTAATATCAACTGTGTACAAATGTTGGGCGCGTGTTTGGCGTGTTTCCCGACCATGCACCGGTGCCGAGGGGATCAATGACGCTAGTTCCTCGGAGCATCTTCCATTGTAATACCGGTAGAACAAGGACAGCATTCCCACCTGACGCTTATGCTCTAAAGATTGCAATCCGTCTGTTAAGGGGTAATTTACGCGAACCGAAATAATATTTCGGGGCGGGGAAGAATGAAGTAAGCTGGAACGGGGAATTCGCTTCGCGCACGGGCGAAGGCAGAGCAGCGAAGAAATCTAGACTAGATGGTACTAGATTGAGTAAGCTTTGAACATGAAACGTTTAATAAATAATGGGCATCTTTCAAATTATGTTTATTAAGTTGAATGTGCATGTTTTAGGTAAATTTAGATAGAAACATTACCGATTGCAAAAGGAGCTCGTGATTTTATGACTCTTTCGATCGGATTTCGATCAAACTTGTTTGATAAATTATTCGATACAATCAACTACACTGCTAGACGGTAGTCAGTCGCTTATGACTCGTAACGGACACGTTCTTCATTGACAGATGTCAAAACAATACGGTATTCAATTACCTACGCACTATTTTCATAATATGTGATCATAATTATATCTGAATATATTGGACAGATAAATAAAATATCGGCCATTTTCAATATTTATTATTATTTTTTACAAAAAATTACATAAAAAATTAACGCCGATTAACGGCTTTTACATGGAAATTACAATAATTTGAAATGCTACAGAATATACATGATTAAGAAAAAAATGTACATGTGACAAAAAATTAAAAAGTACTTTTCGAAGTGACAGCATAAAGTACAAATAATAGTAAGCTATTATAAATACAAATTTGAAGGAAAATAAAACCTCGTATAACATGTATATTAGATATTTTGAAAAAAAAAAAAACGTAAAGGACGTAATAAAAATAAATTTTAAATATTCCAGAAGTAAACATTGATGAAGAGTACAAACATTCAAAGTATAGTCGCATGTTCGATTCCTCGGCTGGCTAAGTCCTCCATCACAACACAAGCAATATTTTCGGCTTTCTGTGGTGGTAGTAGGAGATTTTCAAACATTGTTGGGCTGTTCGTAACCCGGGAATGTTTGTCTTTCTTCAAAAAAAAAAAAAAAAAGAAGTTAAACCAATTTAAAAGGTTTATAATATTATTCGTGGCACTCCAAAGGAAATTTTGGAGTGCCACGAAAATTCAGATTTCCGAGGCGAATACTAAATAAGAGTTACATCACAATATTTGCCTCTGATATTAAAGCCTAGGAAACTACAAAAATATTTCATACATTCCATAGTTCTCATTAAAAACCTGCGGCAGGAATGTGAACTAACATTTCGTTATTGGTTTTTGTGTGTTATGCCGTGTTGCTCTGCCTCCTTCTTTAGCCGACGTTTCGGACAGCGTTGCAGTGTCCATCATCAGGGCAGATCCAGCAGATCCGAGAGATGTTGCAGGTCCGAAACATCGGCTAAAGAAGGAGGTAGCGCAACGCGGCATAACACCCCAAAAACAAACAACCAAAATGCTTTTGGCCGTGAAAATCTAAAAACGTATGTGAACTAACATGTTTGAATATGAAATAGCGTAATTTGTTGGTTATTCACATTTGGTCGTTTTAATTATTACTGCAAGGTACGTTAGATTAGTACTGGGAGATTTATGATGAGGATCGTTTCGTGTTTTTATGAAACTTTTTGCCTCCTATTTACAATTATTATCTCTTGTGCAATAAAAAATACTAATAATATCTTTATTTTTACCTTATAAACAAGAAGTTTCACTTCTGTCGCGCGTGGACTCCACGCACACAATTTTTATTGTCCATTTTATTTTCGCATTTTATGTATAAAATAGGTTTAAATTTTTTTTTTCGTTAATCCTATATTTAATTTTCAGGAGTGTGTCGACTTATTTTTGTTTGTTTGCAACCTTTATAATCTATTTTACAATTTTCTTACTTTGTATAACTTTGTAACTCATTTATTTTACCATAATTTATTAGATATACCAATTTTACAACTAACATAACTGTATAATTAGAAATTTATGTAAAAGCCCAGTAGGGCGCAAATGAATAAAACTAGGAATACGATTCTGGTGAAGGCGCACTCTAAATATTCTATGCCGCTGGTTGTAGACAGCGAGCCGAGAAATGGAATTTCTAGTAAAAAAGTCAACTTGGTTCTGAAATAATACACAATATTATTACGACTAGCCTTTAGTGTGACCCCTTTTCTCATGTGCCAACACATTTACGTATTTATTTTTCGTAAAATTTGACGTCGTCCCACTCTCAAAGCATCTCGCGTACTGACGAGAAATAACTTCTGCCTTGGTTTATATAATGGCGCGAGACAAAGTATTATTGAAAAACGGTTTTTATTTTTATAAGCATTGTTTTTATGCTTTTTAAGATAATTTTATTATCTAGCCGTTTAGAAAACATTGATGTGGTGATGATGTTTATTTTTATAATTCTCCTGTATTTAGAATTAAAAGACATAATCGAACTTTGAGCTATTTTTAGAGGTTCCGTAAATATTTTTTTATGCAATTGTTTTAAACATTTTAATACGTTTTGTTAGTTCACCATTTAGAAGAATAATTTATTTGTTCAAAACATAATATTATTTTCTAATAAACAATATAGAAATTTTCTAAAAACT
This sequence comes from Limnephilus lunatus, assembly GCA_917563855.2. Lineage (NCBI taxonomy): Eukaryota > Metazoa > Arthropoda > Insecta > Trichoptera > Limnephilidae > Limnephilus > Limnephilus lunatus. The sequence continues at coordinate 109,949,538 of OU830592.1, forward strand.
GCATCAAAAACCTGCAAATATGCTGCGATTGCGGTAAGATCCCCTTAAGATGGGAGAATCTATCAAACGGACCGCCCGTTTCTGCACAGAGTCAAGGGTTTTTTTTAGGTATTTTGGAGCTCCAGACCAGAGGTGGCTGCCAAATTCAACCGTGGGGCGCACTTATGCAAATATGAGATTGACAAAAATTACTTTACAAATAAGAGATCTCAATGACTGAGTTAGATTATAAAGTCGGTTATTCTAATAAAAAATGTTTAAATTAAAAATTATATTTTATTTGTTTCCAGAGCCACCGTTATCTGGGAGAGGAACGGAAAGGTGCTGAAGGATTCCCACCATCACCACATCGCGCTGGACAGGAACGGAGACCACTCCACCCTGAGGATCTTGAAAGTGACCGCCGAGGACTTTGGCAAATACGAGTGCAAGGTGAGAATAAGACTCCACACCACATCATCCAAAAGCCATAAACACTATAATAACCCTTCTGAATTGCTGTATCATCAATTAATCAGAACAAATAAATAAAATTAAACAATTTTTCCAAAATATGAACATACGAGCTGGTTCCCTTTATGTGTTGCAATGCCATATTCAAAGAAATACATTATTTCTCCCTGAATCACCTTTCCCGTGTGTCCCCTTCCCCCTCCCGCTTCGCCTTCCTAGCTAGCAACATAAATTATAGCCTATATGCTATTCAGATCTATGAGCTATATTATTGTAAAGTTTCATTAAAATCCATTCACTAGTTTTTCTGTGAGAGTTTAAACGTGAGAGTAACACATACATCCATCCAAACTTTCGCATTTAAGTAAGACAACCTAAGTAAGAATCGTGGCTCCCTTATCAGGCACAAGAGCTCCTCTTTTCTGATAAGGTATATATGACCAAAAGTCAATATAATATTTTGTAAAATATTTATGTATAAATGAATCTCATATTATTTTTAGTTTTTTTTTAAATCTCTCGACTAATAAGGTATGTAATTGCAGGCTAACAATGAATACGGGCACGGCGAGGGTCACGTGAACCTGGTGCGCCACCCCGGCCGGGCCCTGTGGATCTCCGGGAGCCAGGAGCAGCAGGACAGCAGCCCGGTGTTGCAGTGGGCCGTGGAATCCGTCCAGCCCATCACCGACGCTGAACTGAGATATTACAAAGTTGACGAGGTGAAGAATTCTTACAACATTTACAAAAAATTTTCCAAAAAAAATACCTATCTTCCCAAAAGTTAATAGTCCAAAGTTGGACATTATTAACCTGTTGTAATAATTTAAATAAAAGAAATGCTAACGTTGAATGTGCGTATTCCAGAGGCAGCCCGAGCGTGAGGTCCAAGAGGAGGATTGGATCATCGTGAAGCCGGACATTGCCCAACCCGCCGGCAATATCTACACCTTGAAGCACGCACTGCGAGGTTTGAGGCCCGGAAAGTATGCGGCACAACTGCGCGCTAGGAACTCTCACGGATGGAGTGACATGTCCGAACAGCACACTTTCGACGGAGGTACGAAATTACCGATTACTATCGCTACAAGATTTTATTTATCTATCGATCTGCGAGGGTTGTCCAAGAATAATATGGCGGCACTAGCGTGTAGCTCAGACTTTCCCTCTAAAAACGAGCAGTGTTCCGGCTTGGTAGCTGCTTCAGTGCAATTTTTGCATCCATTTGAGATGGATGCTTCGCTCCCGCCTCCTCTTTTCAATTATACGCTTTCTCAACTAAGAGAATCCCTTGAAGTTCATAAGCTCTCAATTTGTCAAGTCTATCACACAAACAATTTTGAGGGAAAAATGGCGTATGCAAATTGCGTGCTCGTTAGGTTCCCAAAATGCTAATATCAAAATTGTGTGAAAAGCGATTGGTCTTCTAACTGTTTTTCCATCCACGGCGAGGATTTTTTGGGTTGAAAAATGGGTTCACCACCTAATCAAAAAGGCAATCAATGACATGAGTAGCATTTTTTTTTCACCTGAAGCAACATTTGGCTAGAAAACCTTTGGAGATCGACTAGGACGCGGAGGGAGAGGTGATAGCATATTTGGCGGTGGAGTTCTGCGATAAGGAAATCAAGGATCTTGTGCCGTGGCTCACTAAGTGCATCGATCGTAACGGGGACTATGTCGAAAAATAATGGGGATATGTACCAAAAATCTCATACGATTTTATTGTAAATATAAATTTTTCCTATTTTTTTTAATTAGAACGTTGGACAACCCTCGTATATAAATTACTATCGCTACTAGATTTTATTGTTTTAGATATTAAAAAAATGTGTGTTAAGAATCGACCAAAATTACCGTATTGTGGGATAATTAATACAAATAGTTAACGTTGAAATCTGCTTTGTTGGGAAATTGAATTTTATGATGGTAATCGATCTGATAAATCTAAAGTTATATATTTATACTGATAAGTATGATTAAATCGTAGATTTGTGTTTTGGGAACCATAATACTTATATTTTGGAAATAAGACAATGACTTTTATGTATTTAAGTACAAAAATGAAATGACTTACCTAGTCATTACATACAAAAATGCTACGAAACGAACTTAAGCAATTCTGCAAATTTTAGTGCTACATTTAGCTAATTCTAGTTGCTTAATTGAAACACGGAAAAACACTTGTGGATTAATTAGGTAACTCTAGTTAACCACTCAGGACTCGGGCATATTTTGTTGGAAAATCAAAATATTTCTGTTTTTCAATGAAATCCAATTAAATGGAATATTTATAAACGCATCTGAAAACTAAAAGCTGTTTTTGAAAGGTAATGTAATACGCTTTCAAATTTTAATAAGCATATAATTTTTGAAATGCTAAATTTTCAATGCAAACATAAAATTTTAAAAATGGCTGCCCTTACGTTTTTTCTAATTAAAATTACTGATAATGACAAAAAATAAAAACACACACACATATTTTATTAGACAAATGTAATATAAACGTTACCGTCAACTCACTTTCCTATCGTTTCATAATTTTTTTTCAAATTGCGGTTGGAAACTTTATTTTTATAAAGGTGTACATTTTAATTATTGTATGGTTAACTTTTAGTTTTGAGTACGAAGCTTGGTGTTTTCTCTTTTTACACAAACTTGGTGTTTTCTCTTTTTACGCGAACAAATTAGCCTGAGGGGTTAAAAAAACATTTATCAAAAAGAAAGTGTATTATCTCACGGTCGATTTTTTGTATCTTTTTTTTGTTTGTTTTATTGTTTTAATTATTTTTTATTTATTTTTGGTTTTTGTTTTATTTTTATTTTCTCAGATTACGAGACAAATGAGGTGTTAGCCAACGCAAGCTACAGAGAAGGTAATTATTTATTATTTTTGTTTTGATTTTATTTATTTTTAAATATTTATAATGATTTTTATGATTTCTAACTGAATTTCTATATATTACTCGATCCATAAAACAATCACACTCCAGTGGGAGGGATGGATTCATACGTCCATCACTCCTGGACCCACTGACCCCCAGATTCCTACCCATCTCTCATACCCTTTTCCTTCCCAAAACTTCCTCGCTTTACTGTCCTTAAATCAGTTTCTACATAGCATCCCCAAAGATGACCCTTTTCCTTCCCAGAACTTCCTCCCTATACTCTCCTTAAATCAGTTTCCACCCAGCATCCCCAAAGATGACCAATTTCCTTCCCAGAACTTCCTTTCTTTAAATCAGTTTCTCCACAGTTTCCCCAAAGATAACCCTGTTCCTTCCTAGTACTTCCTCCCTTTACTCTCCTTAAATCAGTTTCTACACAGCATCCCCAAAAATAACCCTGTTCCTTCCTAGTACTTCCTCCCTTTACTCTCCTTAAACCAGTTTCCACCCAGCATCCCCAAAGATGAAATTCCCAAATATGACCCTTTTCATTCCCAGAACTTCCTATCTTTACTTTGCTTAAAACAGTTGCCACACAGCATCCCCAAAGACGACATCCCCAAAAACGACCCTTTTCCGTCCCAGAACTTCCTCTCTTTACTTTCCTTAAAATAGTTTCCACACAGCACCCCCAATGATGAAATCCCCAAAGATGATCCTTTTCCTTCCCAGAACTTTCTCTCTTTGCTCTCCTTAAATCAGTTTACACACAGCATCCCCAAAGATGACATGCGAAATTAAATACCCTAATGCAATTTTTTTTTTTAGCTCCAGTAGCAGAAGTGGGATCCAGCAGTTGTGACATTACCTTCTCTGCGGCAACACTGCTCGTGTCCTTTATTACTTTACATCTAGTCAGGAATGGATAAGCGGCAACACTGCATTAACATTTTTTTGTTGAATTCTTTAAAAGAGTTATGAACTATAAGAGAAACGTAGACAGAGTAATGTATTTCTTCTTGAAAATGTCTGCGTAACTTTTCAACCTTCTTCTACGCAGTACAATGTTGATATTTAACCTAAAAACCTGTGCAAATAGTGTGAAATATCTACAGTGCAATGTTATTACATATATCTACTGGCTTTTTATATGATTTTTACATTCTGAATATTTTTGTATGGATATGAAATTGAAAATGCCTTAAAATTGGTACTGAAATGAATTGCGCGTATATACAAATTTTAAAGTGACCTTAAAACTGATGGAAAAAATATGACAATGTTAAGGAAAAAAAATCTCAAAACATTAGTTTGAAAATATTATGTTCGAATTTATGCAAAATATTACGCTAATCTGACAAATAAATAAAACTGCAATTATTTATGTATAAAAAATTAACCTGAAGGGTGATTTTGTGACTTTTGCGATAGCCAAAAGCGTGTTAAATTGGCTGTATACAACACATTTCGACAGTTTTCTTAAATGCGGTATTTAGCTAACGAGCTAAATACTGCTCTTGTGTTAAGACGCCAACTCTTAATTAAAAATAGTTACGCTAACGCCAGAGATGACGGCGTATTTGTCGTGTTTATCGCTAAGAGATATTAGCTGCGGGAAAATTGACTACGACAAACAGAAAGTCATTTATGAACACCTATTAGGCTTATATTATGTAAGTAGTTATCATAACTAATAAATAGTAATTTGTGTTTATAAATAGGTAATTAATCCAAACCCACTGACACGAACACACGAAAGGCATAGACAAGCATTGAAAGCCATAGAAAATCATAGAAATTTGACAGCCGATAACGATAAAGATGCAGAATCACCCTTCTATTCAATTATGGAATTATTAAATGAATTAGATTTATTTTTGAGTTTTTTTATGTCATTTTTGAGGTTATGTTTATCAAATAAATTCAAATTGATAGGTACATTTTTGTATTTATTATAAGGTGACTATTTTGAACCTTAACCCCGTCTGCTTGCTTCAATATATTCGCACCTCACAATCCGGAAGCCTCGGTTTCGCGCCAAACCGGTCAAACTGTCACTTTGGATCGAGATTGTAAAATATCTATGCAAGGTAGCTTTCATATTTCAAAGACAATAAGAAGCATTATTTCGTTCTCTTTCTGGTTAAAATAAATGTTTGCATGAGAAGAAGAGAGATATTTAGCTTTTGAAATGTAGGGTCACTCGGGACGTTTTTGGTCTTATGAAAGTATAACGCGATTACTTGTTTTGGGATGTATTTATTCCTAAACAAGCAGACGGGTTAAGTTATTAAGAACTTAATAAAAAAGCATATTTGCTGTTGCAATTTGTAACAACATTTATTTTTATTTTGTTGTTTTAAATCTGACAGTAGTATTGCTGAATCATTATTTTATGTTTTTGAGGTTAATTATTTCAGTTTCCGAACAAAGTTTAAATATTCTAGCTTAACCGTATAATTTATAACATAATTTTGGAAGTGTGACACACGGGTAAGACAGATCTTATAGTTTTATTCGATTTAATAATATGTAATTTATTTTAAAACAAAAACATGCTTAAACTAACAATTTACTATATCAATCGAATATATAAATATTGTTATTCTAATTAAAATGAACCTTTGTTATCAAGGAGGCATTTAAAGTGATGATGTTATACATCTTGACTCGCCGTTGTTTCACAAACTTAAGTTAGAATGCGGCAAGTAAGAAACACCCTTTATGTTTTCGGTAAATTCTTATTTCAAAAGTTATTCATGTATGATAAAGATAGACATTCAAAGAATGTGTGTGTATGAACGACATGTATATGACCGGGCGGCGTTTTTGTATTTTGCCGAATACTACATTCTACATCACTGATGTGACTGAGATGTCAAGATACACATACTCGCTTACACTAACACGAATATGGAATGCTTTACGAGATGACCTACTTTCGTAGGTTATCCTTATTAAACTTAATTGTTTATCTCATAACCTCACTTTCTCTAATGGCGCTAAAAATCTTCATGAATCATTCGAAATAATCATATTTTTTATAATAATAAATAATTTGCGTGTATTTACGAATGAAATATTATTCCTCGACTTTTACTATTGTTTGCCGTATAATGGAAACATTTTCTCATCACAAATATTTTACTTAGAGGTAGCACACGACCTTACGTCACGCTTGGCAGTTTGTTACTAAAACTACGAAATCAATGATACTACAATTGGCTTGTTTTTGGCTTACCACTTTGATATTTCTACAGCGCGTCTATATATATTAGAATAACAATATTTATATAATTGCGTACAATATTTCACACAAATCGTCTCAACCTATGTATGTTTAATTTTAACTACCTAATAATTAATAATTCCTTTTATTCTTTAGAAATTTAATGTTAGAAGTACAGCTATTTCTTTTTAAGTTAAACCCGACATTTGGTATTGTTTATTTATTTTTTAATTATAAATTGTATTATATTAATTTTAAACACTTTAGAAATTATACATATTAAATAATAATTTTATTACAACTTTATTCAAATGGAAGAAATTAAAAAATATTTTAAAATATTTTTTAACATATTCAAAATATAGAAGTTACTAGAGATTGTCATCACCAAATTATACACAAGTTAAATCCTTACCTTACATTATCAAATAACAGAATAATTAATTAAAATATTAATGCATTATTACAGTTTTTTTCCATTTGAATAAATTTGTAGGTGACATTTTCATGTTTTAAAATAAATAAGTGGTTTACTATGTTCCCGGTGCCCCAGTTCATGGGGTGAGGTTTGTCCGGGTCTTGGTGGCGGATGCGTCTGCCCACCTTCTGCGTGGCGGGCCGGATCGAAATAGATTAGTTGAAGGAGGCCTTTTGACCTCTCCAGCAGGACTCTCTCGAGAAATCGCCTTGCAACGCAGTGGTAGGGATGGATGCATACGTCCGTGACTCCTGGACACACTGACACCCAGATACCTACCCATACCTCTTACCCTTTTCCTTCCCAGAACTTCCTCTCCTTAAAAGACCCTCCACACAGCATCCCCTAAGATGATATCATGACATTTCACATTTCACAAAGAATTTGCCTAAATTGTCAATAAAAAACGTAGAATCTCATCGACATAAAATGGACGTTATTCTTTTGTGAAAAAAACCATATTCTATTTAATATGAATAACATTTATCCAAATATTTTATTTTAAAACAAGAAAACGGCACCAATTTTTTGCGTACGTTTTTTTAGGAATAAATTATTAGAATTTAGTTGTTCTTATATTTTTTTAATATTTGAATTAATATTTCTACATTCTCCTTAATGCTATCTTTAAATAGAATTTATTAGTTATATACCAAAGTGAGTAATAGGCTATTTTTATGCATTCTTTTCTTCCCCCCCCCCTTTTAATATTTATTTAATATCGTTTAATAAAAAACCCAATTTCAATATTAACGATGTTTTACAAAAAACCTGATTTCTATATTAAAATATGTGTAGTAGAAACTGGCCACCAATTATTAAAACTTTGTAGTACAAAAGTGTTTTTTTTTTCAATGTTTAACTGGGTAATTATACAATGCTTTCAATATTTAAAAACCTTGTAAAAAAGCTTTGTTATTTCTGTATTAACTCATAGGGGCTTGCAATAAACTTCAATAAATAATTTTATTTTTGTAAAATCAACTTGTAGACCATTATACCATACTTGATTTTGGCTTTAACTAACTCAGTAGAGGTAAAATACAAAAGCAAAATGAATGTAAAAAGGCAACACTGCAATTGAAGTGTTTCGTACTGAGCACGTGCACAATTTCAACACTGCAAATGCAGGGGTCCGGCCCTAAGGGTTAATATGCATTTAAATTTTGTTTTATTTAGAAATTTATATATATGCAACAGTCTACAATTTTATAGGTTTTTTTCAATGTATTTACATATTATGTATCATGATTTATCTATGGTTATTGCTAGAAGTGTCTGCTTTTAGTAATTTGATTACCAAAACTAGACAGTACTATAAAACGTCCCTTTTTTGAATGCCATGAATATCTATGGCAGGTGCTCTAGATTAATGAAATTGTGACCTATGTTATATAGAAGTCCATTTATGGTCAGTCTATAGCTGTCCATTACATTCTGGAAGAGCTAGTCATCCACAATAAGCTCTCAACTACCCACGCAGCACAGAACCGCAAGGAGTAGAAGAGCCTTGTCCACCATGGAGATTGAAGTATTATGAGTCACTAGGATCCTCAGCAATGCGGAACCGACTTAAGAAATAATGTAGAAGTCAAAATATTGTTTCAGCGTTTATTACGCTAAGAAATCAATAAACAATCTTCATTCCTGTACGATTCACAAATTTGACATAGGCACTTCTAAGCAAACTCTAGACATCATTTAAATCTCTTAATTTATTTATGGCCTTCCATCAAAACAAATAATATTGTATTAAATGTTATGTTACCGTCATTAAGTTAGGTTAAATCCGCTAATTTTCTTATACAATTATCATTGTCTATGTTTAGCTGTAAACTGTTATACAAATAATGTAGAAACTAACGCATATAAATATAATTTAGTTTGCTGCTTTGCGTAGAATTGAGATCGCGTGAAAACCATTATATATTATGTAATTTACATTTAATCTCTAAGCATCATCCATCTACATTACAATAATAAAAATATACACACAAATAATAATTCATTATTTTTAGGTTATGTATTTTTGTGTTTTGTATAAGTAATTATAAAGAAATGATACCGTGCTAACTAAACCGCTAAAAACGTGTAAAAATTCATGTAACAGAATAAATTGCAATTCATTTTGTGAAAAAAAACAACTTTAAATGTTCAAATTTAACATTTTACCTTTTCCAATGTAGTTTTAAAAAGATTGGACGCATTTTTGACACTTTTTACTATGTTCAAGCATGCTACGTTTTGTTGAGAATGCAAATAAAGTAAAAGTACATGCTCAAACTTAAAAACAATGTGTGGATGCGTACTTAAAAAATAAACAATATATATAATGTCGCTTTCTTAGATAACTGCCATCTGTGAATTTTTTTAGCAACTACGCCGATATATGTACACTGCATCATTGATTAATAAATTAATTATCTACAATTTATAAAAGACACATTGCAAAAAGCTGTTAGTAAATAATTTGAGCATCATTAGTAGAAAGGTATCCTATTTTTCTTCACGATACAAATATAAATGAATAAATGACTTGTGCCTTTTCACGAGAGGTATCTTACTTTGGGAGCAGTTTTACATAGAAAAACATAAGGATTTCGAAGAGCGTAGTGTATTTTGTATAGAATATTAATATTTTATAATATATATTGTACATAGACTTGGCTTTTGAAGAATTTTCATCCTAGTTTTGGAGCACACTATTTAAACTAAGAAATTAACGTGAAATTTTGATTTACAAAGTGAAAAAATACAAACAAATCAATCGCTTTCACAGAGAATAAATAAAACTTAAATTGTAGATGTCGCCAGAACAAATAATCTGCAGCAGTATTAATTTATTTTTTGTTAATCTTGTCTCTAAATTTAGCACAAACGTCAAAAGGGGTGAAATAACAACTATTCTATACAATCAATTCAGTTTAATTTTGATCCATACTTTTTCACTAAGTGGATTTCAAGATACCCCAAAATTGATAAAGTTCTTGCTTTTATGGTCCGTATAAAGAATTAAGTTTGCCACCAATTTAGTTTTATAAACATTTGTTATTAAAAAAATGCTTTCAAGTTTTAGAAGGAATAAAAAGTTCTCATTGTTTGTTGGGAGTTTTTGTCTTCATATTTAATGAATTTGTAAAATATTATGCTTATAATAAATATTCAAAATCGAATTTTGTTTCATTTTTTACCTGGTTTGTAATAAATATCCAATGTAGCATCCTTAGCTGTCTACGAATAAAGGTAACGATACACTGGGCTACTGTGTAGAGAATCTTTTTAAGGAAGGCAAGGATAGAAAGTTTTGGGAAGGAAAAAGGTATGAGGGGTGGGTAGGAATCTGGGGGTAAGTGGGTCCAGGAGTGACGGACGTGTGAATCCATCTCTCCAACTGTGGTGTAAGGCGATGGGTCGAGAGTCCGGCTGGAAAGGTCAAAAGGCCTCCCACAACCACTCTCCCTCGATCTGGCCTGACACGCAGCAGGTGGGCAGACGCATCCGCCGCCGAGACCTGGACAAACTCACCCCATGAACCCGGGCACCCCTGCTAAGTCACCAAATGTACCGGGGTGACCTATGGCAGAGGTGTTGGATATCCAATAAATTAAGGAAGGGTTAAAATTATTATTTTAATTTGATAAACTAACGTTATTCATGACAAGATTTTTATGCATAGCACAAAGGGTAACAATTATTATAACTTATAATAATTGCTGATAATTATTGCTTATAATTTATAAGCAATAATTATCAGCCTGAAACACTCATCTACATTGAAAAAATCTTCCGAGAAAAGATACTGGCCGCCAACGGGACTTGAACCCGTGTGAAATGTAATAAGCAGTAATTGTTGAATGAAGCACTAGTATATATTGAATTATTTGGCTGGTATTAGATAAGCCGCCATAGCTCAGTGGTAGAGCTCCTGACTGGCAATCAGAGGGACACAGGTTCAAGTCCCGTTGGCGGCCGGTATCTTTTCTCGGAAGATTTTTTCAATGTAGATGGGTTTTTCAGGCTGATAATTATTGCTTATAATAAGGATTAAGATATCTGGACAATTTATAATCCATAAATTTTAATCCATATTATTATTTTTTTCTAATCTTATTGGTATAAATAATATTGGAGTTTTACCTACCATTAAAACTCTTATTATGTTGCCTTCCTTATCCAGAATATTCCTTAGTGAGAGATGACATCTCTGTTTCTATCCGATTTCGGTCTCTCTTCTCCTTTTACCGTGAAATTTTCAAATTTCGCGCGATTTTTTGTTCCTTGGTGATCGCAAATCACTGCTACCAACAGTTAGGCGCTCGCTAGCGTCTGACGCGACGCCATTTTCTTCAATTGTAGTCTCACCAGACAGGGGATGAGGAATATTCTGGATAAGGAAGGCAACATAATAAGAGTTTTAATGGTAGGTAAAACTCCAATATTATGTAGTGCCGTTCCTTATCCAGAATATTCCTTAGTGAGAATTGTCTGCTATCGTCTGGTGGCAGTGTTGATGCCAATTGTGATCATCTTCATAAAGAAGCGCCGGTTGGAGGTCTGCCCTCACAATGATCGCTTCTCCTTCTGTCTCCAGAAATGGAAGACCTTTGGGGGTCTGCCCCCCTCAGGCGAATGATTGGATTAAACAGGTTTGTCAAGGACGACGAAGTCCCCGGCTCCTGAATATTGGATTGCCTTATTTCTTTTTTATAATATTTTTGGAAGGTATTTTCATTCTGCCAATTTCCCTTTTCCAAAATGTCCTCTATTGAACAGTTTTCAAACCACCGAAGTGAAGCCACTGCCGACCTAGTGCTCCCCGCAGAGGCCTCAATACCAGCAACTCTAAGTATTGTCTTGACCCATCCACCGATAATTGTTCTAGAAGCTGCTTTGGCTGGACCTGATGTGGATAAAAACAGGTTATCAATATTAGGTGCCTCTTGTCTCCTGTCCTTTGAGAGAACACACAGCTTCTTAAGCCAAAATACAGGATCGGTGGATTGATTTGATGAGGAGTTTAATCTCCATCCTGATTGTTGATACTTTGCAGAATCTGTCTTTGAACCAAATGCAGGCCATAAAATAATATGATCATCCATATCAATGAAATGTTCCGATGTTAATCTCAAAAGTGTCAGATCATGTACCCTTCGCCCTGAGGCTAACAGGAGTATGACTGCACACCTTCTGGATGCTTCAAATAAGGTTATAGTTTCTGGATTGTTAGTCTGAAGCCAAGAACATATCTGTCTCGGGTCCCATATTGTATCCCGTTGCACTTTAATCGAGCTGTTTACTATTCCCTTCATTACTTGCTTCACCACAAGATGGTTACTTAGTCTATTTTCATTATTTGGATTGCATAAAGTTGAAATAGCCGATTTATGCAAAGCTATAGTGCTAGGAGCTAAATTCAGCGATATTTTGAGATGCGCTAGAAACTTTGCCAACTGGGCTCCCATTGGATCTTTGAAATTAACATGGTTGGATGAGCACCATTCACGCCATCTAATCCACGCTGCTTTATAAGAAGCTTGTGTTGAAGTTCGCCAGCTGGATTTTAAAATCTCTCTTTCTCTATCAGACCATCCTTGCAATACATCATCCCAGCCCCAATTTTCCACACTTGCAGTTCTAGTTGAAGTATTTGCTGGGGATGGGAGCCTGTGGTGGTATCTATCAGTATCTCTTGTAGATTCTTGATCTCCTGAGGTAGGCACAAGGCTCTCTGTTTCAAGTCTGGTAGCCAAAATACTTTTGTCCATTTGGGAGCTACTAGCAGATAAATTTCTGTGGATTTGTTCAGATGAGCAAGCACTCGGGGAATTAGACAAGGAGGCGGAAACACCCATGCAAGAGGAAAGTGCCAAGGTCTGCTGAAAGCATTGTGAAATAATTCCGCTCTGTCTTTCCTGTCTATGGATACATATTTGTCCACAACATGAGCCGTGTGAGAGGCAAACAGGTCCACAGTGGGTCTGCCCCATTTGTGAAATATCTGTTCTGTTGCAGGAGGTAGAAGGTGCCATTCCGGTAGACGGGTTCCTCGGGACAAATGGTCCGCAAGACCGTTGTACCGCCCTGGTAGGTAGTGAACTTGCAGGGTTATATTGTATTTGTCTACTAGAGACAGAATCTGAAAGGTCAGATGAAGTAGACTCAAGGATCTCGTCCCTCCTTCGTTCCTCAAATAAGCGAGGACTGTTCTGTTGTCTGACTGTATTAGAACGGTAGAACTCCTCAAACGTTTGTTCTGGTATTTCAAGGTATTTAGTATGGCAAACATCTCTTTCAAGTTGCTGTGCCAATTCTGCTGTTCCCTGGTCCAATTTCCCGCAATCGGAATATCGTCCACTTGAGCGCCCCAGCCATGATCTGCTGCATCGGTCGAGAGGAAATGAGAGGCAGCGGGGACGTGTAGTGGCATAAAGACCTTTACATTCTGTGCCCACCATGATATGTCTTTCATTACGGGTTCCTTTATAATAATTCTCATTTGTATGGGAAGTTTCATCATGGAGTGCATTTGTAGTTGCATCCTTCGGCAATGAAGACGACCTCTTGGAGTGACGAATGATGCAAAATTTAGTTTTCCCAGAACTCTCTGGGCCTCCTTCACATTCCACTTCTTCTTTTTCTGAAGCCTTTGAAGGGATTGTTGAAGGTCTTCGCACTTTCTCCTGTTCAGTGACTTCCGACCGCGTTGTGTGTCCCACATTACACCCAGATACTCCACTGTTTGTACCGGCTCGCTGACGCATTTTTTCAAATTGACAGTCAAACCGAGGTCTCTTAGTAGATTCAGAAATAGATTTGTTTGGACCTTCAGAATTTCCCTGTCCTGGTGGGCCAGAAGGAAATCGTCCAAGTATACAATGGTCCTCACATTTTGACGACGTAGGGTCTCCGCAACCCAATTGGTCACCTTGGCAAAGGCTTGTGGAGCACTGCTCAAGCCCTGGGGAAGGCATGTCATTTGCAAAAGCTCTCCTTTGTACACAATCCTCAAAAAACGACGATGAGACTCTGCGACTGGGATGTGAAAATATGCGTGAGATATGTCTATTTTTGTCATCCAGTCTTGTGGTTGGAGAAATTCGGGAACTTTCTGATGCGACATTAAAGAAAATTTTCTTACCGACACAAAGTGATTGAGACCTTTCAGGTTGAGAATAGGTCTGTTGCTTCCGTCCCCTTTTCGAACCAGGAACATTTGGGAGAGAAAACCGGAGTTGTTGACTGCCGGTTCCAATATATTCAGTTTTTTGAGAATTTCTATTTCTTTTGTCATTGCTGGGGTTGTATTTGTCACAAATCTTTTCAAAGTTAAGGCAGTTGGGCGTAATAATAGGGGCTTTGTAAAGAAGGGGATTCTGTATCCCCCTATGATTTTTTGAACAACTTTGGGAGCATTTAGAGCTGCCCATTTGTTTTTGAAATTCAGCAATTGCCCCGCTTGAAACTTTAATGGCCTCCAGTCATGCACCCCTGTAATAGCGTCGGTTAGAGGTCTGCCCTCGCACCGGTCGCTTGTTACTCTCCTTTCCCCCCCTTTTAATACCAGAGGTGGAGGGCTGGGGATACCTTTGGGGGTCTGCCCCCCTCGGGCGAAAGGATTCTCGGGATGGAAAAAATTCTCGAGATGGAATAAAATCTCGGGTCGGAAAGGAATCTCGGGCCCGAAAGTATTGAACAGGCTTAGAAGCCTTTTTAGTATCAGACCCCTCCTTTGGTGGACCGGTAGTGATGACTTGTGAGAAGGGCCTAAAACAATTCTTTACTCCTCCCAATTTCTGCAATTGGGTAGAGAGGGCTTCCTCATTGAAGAGATGAGAGGAAGTCGGAGGGATCTGCATAAGAACTTTCTTGTCTGATTTCTGTTTACAGGAATTGAGAATCCTGTCCCTTCTAAATTCAATTATCTCTGCCCGTTTTCCGCATGTTATTTGCAGCAGATCATCGGAGCATTTTTGTAAGTCGTTCTGACCTCCAAACAGCTCATTAACTTTCTCGTACAGGGTTTCTGGAGAGACATCCTGTACTTCAAATCCCCATTCGACCAATTTCTGCAGAGACTGCTGCAGTTGTTCCCTGTGTTTGAGAGCTGCATGTGTTATTGCCGCGAAAGATCTTTCAATAGCGACCTGTTGAGGAGACCCAGAATCGTAAGGTTGCAACTCACAGTTCACCTCAAGCTCCTTAAAGCCCGGATCGGCAAGGTGTTCCTTAATGACCTTGTTATATCTCACATTGGTCCAATCTTTCTGATTAAATCGTTGAAGACGCTCTAACACTTCAAGTCTGTCTTGAGGAGGAGCAGTCATTAAGGGTTCTTTAAGAGAAATGGTGGGACTCGGCATTTGAAAAACACAAGTATTACGCCCGGATACTGTTGAACACTCTTTCTCCGTCTCTGCGATGGACATATTATCTGAGGCTGCATTCTCTGCGAATCTTGACCTCGGTGCTTGCAGAATAAAATTTTGTAGTCTGCCTACTTGTTCAGTTAATTTCTTAATAGAACGGGCCATTCCTCGCCTTCTGGAGCGTGAAGCCCTGCTTGAAAAACTCATGGAAGTTGAGCTGTCGGAACTTGGTGAGCGTCGGCGTCGCCTTCGTCTTTTTCGTTTATTGTCACAAACGGATTCATTAGAGGAACAGTCGGAACACAAATTCTTTCGTTTCGTTTTTCGTATTTCATCACGGTTTACACTCGCGGACGCGGAAATCTCAACCGCTTCGGGAGATACATTATTTTCTGACATTGCGTAATGATTTTCGTAATAATTTTGGAGAAGAAATCTAGTTTCTGGTTTATATCGCAATATTGTAACTAGACGACCGTTCGCGATAGAAATTAGACGCCAATTGAAGAAAATGGCGTCGCGTCAGACGCTAGCGAGCGCCTAAAGCGCGGGTCACATTATGCTGGTTGCCAGCCGCGAGTTGAAGAAGCCGCTTCTGTCAGCCGTCGATCAGCTTGGTGTGACAACAAAATTCGGCGCTGGCGTCGCCAGCCGGCGAGTATTTGTCAGCGGCTGACGAAGTTGGACATGTTTAACTTTTGGTAGCAGGCAGCGGCGAATAATCAATCACGTGACCGCTGGCACCAGCCGGCAGCGCAGTCTGACCACTATTGCGTCTATCAGCATCGAGAAAGCATGTGTTTTTTTTTGTGAAGTTTAGTTGTGACTATTTTTTAATTTGTAATTTTTAATTGATATAATTAAAGTTATTTATAATGTCTGAGTTAAAGTGGACTTAGAGTAATTTCCAGCTTCGTTTTACACGGGATTGCCTGCCTGAATACTGTATCTTGTTTTTTTAATTAAAGGTTCAACTAATTCTAACAATTCTTAAAATTGAGGGGCCGTCTTTCTTAAAACATTTCTGTATGTTTCTGGATCCTCTTCTTTCAGTTCTTGGAGAAGTCTTGACGATGCCCCTAATTCTTCCCTTCTTGGTATCCATGGCCTGACCCACCATCGTCTCTGTTTGCGGTGAAGCTGGTTAAGCATTTCTAAACTAAGTTCCCTGACACCCTCTCTCAACAACTGCTTAATTAGCTTTTACGTGAAATGATAGACGACATATAGTGAATGACTAACTGGAGAGTGCGAGACGCGAGTAGCAGTAGCAGTAGTGTGACCAGATTGCCCGCCGCTGCTAGCTGGTACTACTACCAGCCGCTGGTAAGCAGCAGCTGGCAACCAGCATAATGTGACCCGCGCTTAACTGTTGGTAGCAGTGATTTGCGATCACCAAGGAACAAAAAATCGCGCGAAATTTGAAAATTTCACGGTAAAAGGAGAAGAGAGACCGAAATCGGATAGAAACAGAGATGTCATCTCTCACTAAGGAATATTCTGGATAAGGAACGGCACTACATAATATATTATGTAGTTTTTGTTGACTCCTTCCTCTCTACAAAAAGGCCTTCACACAGAATCCACAAAGACAACACAGGCTCTGAGGAAAATTATTTTCCTTTGGGTCTCCTGTGTGGAATTTATTTTGAAATTTACATTTAAAATCTATGTATTTGAAAAATATAATAATTTATTATTTATAAACAAGCTGACCTGGCTAGCTTTGAACCGCCTCAAAATCAATACCTAACTGTTGAATTAAATTAAAAATTACACAATGAAGCAATTATCGATGCGCACCTGTCCGTGTTTTATTTTTGTCAGTATCAGTGTACGGATTTTTTTTTTTGTGATTTTCTTACTTTTCCACTTAATTACGGGAATTTAGGAGGCGAGTCGGGCGCCGCCGCCCCGGGAACCATTTATTGGATAACCAACACCTCTGCCATAGGTCACCCCAAGTGGTTTGCTACGTTTGGTGATTTAGCAGGGGTGTCCGGATTGATGGGGTGAAATTTGTCCAGGGCTTGGTGGTGGATGCGTCTGCCCACCTGCTGCGTGGCGGGACGGACCGAGAGATACTGGTTGAGGGAGGCCTTTTGACCTTTCCAGCCGGACTTTCTAGAACTATTGGCACCGCAGTTGGATTCATACGTCCGTCACTCCCGGACACACTGACTCCCAGTTTCCTACCCACCCCTCATTCCTTTTTCCTTCCCAGAACTTCCTATCCTCCCCTTCCTTAAAAAAACCCCCCACACAGCATCCCCTAAGATGACGTAGGTCCTGAGATAAATTATTTTCCTCAGGGCCTCTTGTGTGGAGCTTATGTAAAACAAAATGCGTTTTATTTCAGAGATTTATTAAAATTATTGTATTTTTTCTTTGGAGGGGTGCAGACATACATTCACCGTTTGTCCCATTTTCGACTATTGACATTTATTGTGTAAGACAGAGGGGCAGCATTATATTATTAAGAACAAAAGAAAAACATCAGCGCATTAACATTTGACGTTTTTGATTTTTTGGAATTCACTCACTACTTAATATTATACTTATCACAATATTCCTGTAGCTCTTTCAAAAGATGAAAATTCATTCCATACAAAATGTATGAGGAAAACAATTTTCTTAATAATTTTTTTTTCGTGAATTTTTCCGATGTTTTAATAGCTATTCTGCTATTCGGGGCGGAGACAAATCCAACAAATCAAAGATCATAAAAATCGGTCCAGCCTTTCTCTAGTTATAAATGGTGTAACTTATCCGACTTTGTTTTACATATTAAGATTGGGGTGAATGTAAAAAGAAGTGCATAATGTTTGCATCGTGCAGGGGTTCCCAAAGTGTGCGCCGCGGCGCCCTGATGTGCCGTAGAAAGTAAAGAGGGGCGCCGTGAGTCGATCCTCTATCCATTATCCAAAACCACAAATATTCGCAAGTCCCTTTCACGGAATACCTATAGAAGCTCACTGAATGGTTTTCGAAGTACTTTGCGATGATGATGTGTATCCAAGATCCTTTCCGAGCACAAGCTCCGCCAGGATTAACAACACAAGAGCAAGAGAGCCTCGTTGAACTCTCTTGCGACAACAGCCTCAAAACTAGATTCACCAGTTCCGATTTGGTGGAGTTTTGGTTATCGATTCACAATGAATATCCAAATTTAACTTGTTTAAAACTGTTCATTCCGTTTTCCACATCATATTTATGTGAAACTGGATTTTCAGCTGTATCTGTAATCAAGAACAAATATCGCTCAAAGATCAATGTGGAACAAGAAATGAGAGTAGAGAGTAGTAAAATACCGGTCCGAGGCAATTAACCCTTAGATCGGCAACTTCATCTGCTATAGGCAGACTAATAGAACCCAAACGAAAGCCAAATACTAAGTTCGAAGATCGTGCTTTCGGAGTATCTGGGCCTAAGGCTTGGAATAGACTCCCTTTGGAATCAAGATGCATAAAAAGCCCAACAGAGTTTGGGTCCAAACTAAAAACCTACCTTTTCGGGCTCTCATACCCTTAACTTAATTTAAATTTACCTATCTGAGAGTATCATACTTGTATTGCCTATGATATGTCTTAATTACACTTTTCTTACTGAATTAAAATTACTCGAATCCTTACACGTCAATCTGTCTCTCGGAAGATCAAATCCTTGTACTACTGCACCGCCCACCATTAAATGTTGCTTTTACTTTCCAAAATATACTCATTAAAGAATATATTACATATTAATATTAAAATATTTTCACAATTTAACAACATATGTTCACAATTATGTCCTCTGCGTGCGAACTCTATCTAAATTTCTTTAAATAGACAATAAACAGTGTTAATTTCAAGCGACCTCCCAGGTAAGTATGGTCCTGTATTAATTCATTTTTAGGCAGCATCGCGTTCATTGGTCAAAATATTGTACATATATTTTCGTATCGGTGATCAATGAACCGGTGTATGCTATTTTTAGCCATAAGTTGTTTTTAATTGTTTGTCTAGCTTGTAGTCTTTCTAGATTTTAGGCATGTATGGTAAGTTTGTACAGCGCCCTTGAGGTGATTTTTCACAAAAACAGAGCTATATAAATCGTCCAAATATTATTATTATTATTATTAGCACTCTCAAGTCTTATTCCCCGATTTGAAAAACCGTGCGGAAATCATCAAGCTCACCCGTCACATTGATTTGACTGAGTAACTGTCATATTTTATTTTTTTCGTCTTTTTTTTGTTCTCTGTTCCAATTCTGAATTCTTATAAATATAATAAAACTCAATTACATATTGTGGATGTTTTAATTTTTGTGCCTATCTACCTAACTACTATTATTGTAGGTACCTATTTCTTTCGACTATAATTAGGGGTACGTAAATTTCGCAAATAAAAAATCGTGATTTCGCATTTAAAAAAACTCGAAATAGAAAATTTCGCATTTATTTCGCAAAAAAAAAAACAATATTAAAAACTCAATTAAAGGCTAGCATTGTTGTAATTTCTACATTTTCATCTTTCATTGTTTGCCTGCGATCAGTTACGATAATGTTGTAGATACTAAAGTACCTCTCGGCATCAACACTATTGACAGGGCAATTGAGAAATTGAATAGCTGCTTTTGCAAATCCAGGGGAGCAAGATTTTTATGTAACTAAAACTTGCATTACATCCACAGGAGCTTCTTGACCGACCAATCGAAGTAATTGTCTGTGAAAATGAGAGTACCCATCAAGAAGTACTTCTTGTGGTACACTTTTGAAAAACGGAATTTTTGCGAAGCTTTCCACTATGGAATTTGAATTGACAAAAGAAGATGGCACATTTGCTGCTTCCTATGGACAAAATAATCTGCCAATGTGCTTGTAACACTCATTTGTCGGATTCGGCCCCATGTGTACCAACAATTTATCCAAGCTCTTTTGAGCTGCTGTCTTCAACATCATGCTGTGATCGATAGATCTGTCTGTTTTGAACAGAGTTGTAATAATTGTTAGCGCGTCTGATCAACATTTGAAAGCACGTAACGTAAAAAGGTGCGAAAGTATTTAATTTTCAAATTTCGCTTTTATCGCAAATAAAATGCAGATTTCGCTTTTATCGCATCTATTTCGTAAAAACGAAATTTACGTACCCCTAACTATAATATATATAGTCACTATATCTATTCCAAATAGCTTATAAAGTAGGGCGCCGTGACAAAATACTAAACTTGTAAGTGCGCCGCTGGCTGAAAAAGATTGGGAACTCCTGGCCTAGTGGATATTAATTCCTATATATCTAGACATACATAATATTGTTAAATAATTCTCAGTAGGTTATCTTCAAGTGCATTATGTAAACAAGCCCATTAAAATAATTACTATTGATAATAATAAAATTATAATGATCAAACTCTATAGACTCTTCAACTCAGTGTTGTCATATCCCTAAAATAAAAAATACCGGGTTTCAGGGAAAAAAACATGTTTTGCAGGATAAAAAAAAAATAAGAAAAGAATGGTATCTAAGTAAATTAACTGTAATGCTTTATTAAGAACAATAATTTCATAATTTTCCTTTGAACGATAAGAAAAAATTTATGTTTTTGACAAAAAACCATTCACCAATAAAAGCATAAAAAGTTTTTATTTAAATTGTTTTTACCGTTATCAAGTTTTATTTGTAAAACTTCTTTTTAATTAATTAATCATATTACAATAAAAATAACTTTTCTAAATTTTATAGTTTATTGAAGTAACATTTTTTTTGTGAATACCTCACAGTAGTCCCATTTATTTATTATTATTTATTTATCTATAAAAAAAGTATATTTACATTAGGTTTTTTTGATGCCTGTCTCACTAGGATTTTCCTCTGTCGAGACACGCGTTCAAGTATATAAATGAATATCGTAGTTACAAGAGTATTACATATTAATTTGACTAGAAATTTAAACAGAAAGGTGATTGAAAGAGTGGGTAAATCTTTAAAGAGAGTTATCTTATAAATGTTGGAGGAAATGAAGTAAGAAGTAAATTCTGTCAAATCTATTTATGGAAATTAAATTTGACAGGATTCTATTGTTTTCAATTATTTTATATGGGTTAGGTCGTATGTGAATAGTTATTTCTGTCTATGTGTGATTTATTTTACAGATGTTTGTAATAGTGTGGCGTCCAATACTTATAATCCATTTTTCTATATCTGCTTCCCTCTACAGCGAGTGAGACTATGGCATCCTCTATTGGGGTATGTTGTGAGGCTGAAGGTAGTAGGGACGGGAAAGAGATGGGAAGAGGAAGGTGGGGAAGTACCCGGATATTCAGATGTGGTCATCAAACACGACTAAAGCCATTTCAAGCAACGTTTCTATTCTGAATGGTGTCCTTTCACCTGTGCTATTCTGAGAGTGTCTTCTGCTTTGGAAAGTGCCACAAATATGTTATATATTATTTTTAGTTAATAAAATGTTGAAAAAACACAAATTAATAAAAATATATATTATTTGCGGACGCCAGGATTTGAACCCGCGTCCTCCAGATTGCAATTCGAGAACCTTTCCCCTCGACCATGGATACCGTCAAATGTATGACAGAGATAAAGAGACATTGTGAACCCGTACTGAAGTTCAAGAACTAACTACATTCCTAAATTTGATATTTCTCCTGTGCGACCCATGCTAAAAAATCGTATTTCAAGCAAATACGATCTTTGCGGCGAAATTATCCTCCGCCCCGGGCGGTTGATACCCACGCTACGCCACTGTTATCCAATAAATGCTTCAAAGGGCGGCGGTACCCATACCCGCCTCTCAATTTGTATACTGGTATAATTGACCCAAAATACCTTACAAACATGGTAAAAACCGTGCATCTGGCAACACTGTTTCTAGTTATCATGCAGGGTTAGGAAAATATGTAAAATTTTCAATAATATCAATTTTAATACTTCTACTTCTCGTGCCATGTCCGTTCAACGGACGTTGGCCCAGAACAGCTCTACAGTTAGTAGACTGGACAAACCACTGTCCCAGGTTTTTCAGCCATGATGTTCTCCTTCTTCCAGGGCTACGTCTTCCGGCAATCTTTACCTGCATTATGAGATGCAAGATCTCCTACTTCTCAGGATGTCTCATCACATGTTCTCGATATTGAAGTTTTCGGATTTTTATTGTTTTAACCCGTCTGCTTGGTTCAATATATTCGCACCTCACAATCCGGAAGCCTCGGTTCCGTCAAACCGAAGTCAAACCGTCACTTTGGATCGAGATTGTAAAATATCTATGCGAGAAGTATGAGATCTTCCATCTCATAATTCAGGGAAAGATTGCCGGAAGACGGGGCCCTGGAAGAAGGAGAACATCATGGCTGAAAAACTTGAGACACTGGTTTGGCCAGTCTACTGTAGAGCTGTTCCGGGCCGCAGTAAACAAAGTCCGCATAGCCAACATGATTGCCAACGTCCTGTAAACGGACAGGGCACAAGAAGAAGAAGAAGATGGAAGATTGGAGTTGAGTTCAGATTTAGAAGAGATGAGATGTTGAATGGAGGGAAGGCAATTTTAGATAACGCTTGATAGAAGATAGGATATTTGTTTAGAGAAGTACAACCAAAAAAATATGTGATCTAAAGTTCCCACTTATAGACCACAGAATGTACAATCTGGGGAGTCAAGAATGTAAATTTTAAAATGGTGAGAAGGAATGGAACGATGTCTAATTCTCATTTGATTATTTGAGGAAATTTCTTTATTGAAGCTTTGAAGCGTGCCACTCAAAGAAAATTCCCCTCCCCCTGCCGCTAAACTATATGAAATACCCCCTTCTTCAAACAACTAGCACGCCACCTATTGTAAATATTTTATAGAAATTTCATAATGCCAGTGCTCACCATTAGATATAGAAACTTTGCGGGCGTGCGCACAATCTATGGCCAAAGTTTCATTGCAATCGGATGAATGGTATAGGAAATTATTTCGTAATGCCAGAGCTCACCATTATATACAGAGAAACCTTCACGGGAGTGCGTACAACAAATCACCAAAGTTTCATCGCAAATAGGAAATAATTTCATAACGCCAGAACTCACCGTTACATATATAAAACTTCACGAGAGTGTACACATCAAATCACCAAAGTTTCATCGCAATCGGATGAATTGTATAGAAAATAATTTCATAATGCCAGAGCTTATCATTAAATATAGACTTGAGAGTGCGCACATCAAGTCACCAATCAAGTTTCATTGCAATCGGATGAATGGTATAGAAAATAATTTAATAACGCCAGAGCTCACCACTATATATATATATAGAAACCTTTGAAATGGTGTGCACAACTATTTAAATTTAATTTAAAAAATAACTCAAGGTTTCAAAATTTAATAAAATACAATGCACAGTAATATTATGTATGTATGTGGTTAAATTTTTCAATTGGAATCTAAATTAGAAGTGTTTCTTATTAAACTGAAAGTTGTTGAATTAATATTTTTCGATTATAAAATAATTCATTTGTTTAATATGTTAATTTATTATAATATATTAAATTATTCAATGAATGTTCAACCCTGAATTTGATAAAACATTACAAGACTCGACACTGAGGTCATTTATACATTTAGGAAGCAATCAATCCTTTTTTACAAACTTTTTACTTCCAGTGCTAGTTTTTATACACACAAAACAAGAATGGGCATCCTCATTCATTAAAAACCAGTTTGGCCTGTTACTACAATTATTAATTATTAAAGATCGAAGCACGTAGCTGAGATTACAGTTATTTTCAATCATAGAAATTTCTCTCAAAATGTGGCTCATGTTTGTGTGTTGTTAAAAACAGTGAAAAATTAGTGAATTTATAACTATTTTTAAGTGTTTTAAACTTCTGATAGAAGAACAAAGATGGTGTCTCATCACTGTGTTGTGTTTGTGTTGACTTTGCAAGTTTCAATCTGTTTTTCAAGCTTGCATTGTGGGTTCGAAGCTTGGTCATCCGACACTTTGAAATGTCAGACTATCGGAGCCCACAAGAATTATATTACGCAAGGATCAGTCAGTTTTTCCATGTTAAACCAATATAACTGGAATGGCATCAAAACGTTGATTCTCAAAGATGCTAAAATCGCTGATATTGAACCTAGTCTCTTTGCACAAGCCAGCTCTTTAATAAACTTGGATTTATCCGGAAATAAAGATTTGATAATTCCCGAAGATGCTTTTAACTATATGAGGAATCTGCAAACGTTGAATATATCCGGTCTTCAAGTCAATTTTCAAAGAATATCCAATCTTCGCAACTTGCGTAACTTATGCATATCTCATTCAGGCATGACTACAAATGATCCGCAATTCGTTGCCATGATGAACGCACTCAAAAATCTGGAAGTTATAGATTTATCGAATAACTTTTTGATTGATTTCACGATCCTCCATATCGGACGATCGTTGCGTACGATCGACGCTTCAAACTGCGAAGTCGTTTTGGCTGACGGATGTTTCGCAAATGCTTCCGGTTTAAAAACGCTGCTCCTCAGTCCTTCCGCCGTGAAGATCGTGCCGGAAAACACATTTTACGGCACAACAATCGAACATGTAAATCTGGCTGATAACTACATCAATGAAGATACTCTACCCAGCTTAACGCCGAGCATGAAGTATGTTTATTTAGATCGAAATCAAATCGACGGGATATACAAACCTTGGAAACTTTACGACGTGAGAATCCTGGACCTTTCGCAGAACAGAATATCATATCTCTTTCCTCAACTGTTTTGGCAAACTATACATCTAATTGATTTAAATCTATCAGATAACAGATTGTCATCACTTAGCAGTGAAATTTTCTCCAGAATAACAACCCTACAGATTCTGAATTTATCCAACAATCTTCTAACGCAACTACCAGATGCATTGCTCAAAGAAAACAGAGACTTGAACGTCTTATTACTCCGTGGAAACAAACTTAAAACGATAAGTCCAAATCTTTTACAGAACACATTAGACCTGACAACTTTAGGCTTGTCGAACAATTTAATCGAGCGCCTACCATCGCAACTCTACCTCCATCTAGAGAAGCTTCAAAAGCTGGACTTAAACAAGAACCCGCTCTCCAAATTCCCCTTGAAAATTTTGCATCTTCAATCTTTGAGAGAGCTCGGCTTTATTTGCGGAAGACTCGCCAGTCTTCCGGAAGGCTTCTCATCGCTGGTGAGGATGAACACACAGTTGGAGATCGCTCTGCACGGAAACCCTTGGAGATGCGGATGTCTTTCTCGCGTAACTGACGCACTGGAGAACAATCGCTACGCCCAAGATGATTTCAACAGTGGTACATATCCGTCTTGTTTTGCTGGTAACATACCGAGTAGCCAATGCAGTGATGAACCGTTGAGCGAAGAAGAAGTCCAGCAATGGCAGCAGGCTTTAACTGTTTCAGGAGCAGGATGCTAAGTCAACCTAGAGAAATACATAACACATCATCTGCGCTAGAACCTTTGCAGTTTTGAGCACCTCTAGGAAATTTCTCCACTCCTATTAATTGGTCTCTTGTTATTTCCATCCAGTTATGCCTAAGGCTGCACACATACCATCCAGTCATCTAAACTTAGTCCTATCAACACGCCTTTTTCATGAAGGTTTATTACAGCAAATGTACCGGACGTATTTTTAATATTAATTACAGTATAATTTTATGTGATGTTTTATGAAAGAATAAAAATATTCACGGGGTCAGGCAGTCAGCCTAAAACAAAAAATAAAGCTTGACCCCACCTCTCTGTGTAAATACCTTCACACTACGTTATTTAAATTTGATTGACTTTTTCCTTTGCACAAATTCCATCTGTGCGAAGCCGTTCCTATACAAATCTTCGCGCGGGTCCAATTTGTGCAAATCTCTAATATTTACACTTAACCTATGTATTGTATCTTTATAACAGTTTTGCACAAATACAAAATCAATCCAATTTGTGCAGACTGTTCATACTCAATGTAACTGTCTTCTATGTACCCCAAAATGTGCAAACCCACAAAATAAACTAATGATCGGAGAAGCATCGAGAGTAAGTCGAGATAAAACGCTGTGGCGTTCCCAGCTTCGTTGCGCAAAAGCGAAACGAACGCGGTGGCGTTTACAACTCTAGCGGCCAAAATTCCAAGAATTTCATCTCAGTTCGTAGAATTGAGATGAACAAAGGCCTGAGATGGGCAGACCCCCGTCTCTGAGCCCTATAAATACGGCTGTTAGACTGCCAGATCGGTAGAGTTCCAGATCTCATCGCCACAACAGCATCTCGCCTTCTCCGATCGACCCACTGGACATCTTGGACTTCTTCTTGGCCCTGGCCGAACCGCACTCCCTGAAGACTTCACAGCATACAATTGGTCGATCGCCCTTTTTCAAGGCGAAGGTTTCCCCTCTACCTCTACCCCCCTTCCCCCCCTGCCTTCTACCTTTCTCCCTACATTTACCCAATTTTCCTGAAATCTCCCCACTTTTCCCTCTCCCTACCCTTTTTTCTCCCTTTCTCCCTAGGTGTCGAAGCGGCCAGCCGGCAACTTCCCACTTCATCGTCTGTGCCCGTCCCGTACAGCAAATATCTTAGAACTGTTGGACAGCTAGATGCACAAATGTGTCCATTCTGGAAGAGCTAGGCATCCACAATATGCTTTTAATACTGATACTGTTATGAAACTATTTCATATTTTCCAACAATTGTGGTCAGGTACTGTGTTACCTTTAAGTTATGTTTGTTTATGGTCTGTTTGAACAGCCATACACACCGGCGGTGAAGGTAGTTGAGTTTTTTCCAGAAAACGAAACGTCACTTCCCGTTTGAGCCAGGGTGCCCCTACCGGGCTCAAACGGGAAATTTTCTCCAGAATAACAACCCTACAGATTCTAAATTTATCCAACAATCTTCTAACGCAACTACCAGACGCATTGCTCAAAGAAAACAGAGACTTAAATGTCTTATTACTGCGTGGAAACAAACTTAAAACGATAAGTCCAAACCTTTTACAGAACACACTAGACTTGACAACTTTAGGCTTGTCGAACAATTTAATCGAGCGCCTACCATCGCAACTCTACCTTCATCTAGAGAAGCTTCAAAAGCTGGACTTAAACAAGAACCCGCTCTCCAAATTCCCTTTGAAAATTTTGCATCTGCAATCTTTGAGAGAGCTCGGCATTATTTGCGGAACACTCGCCAGTCTTCTGGAAGGCTTCTCATCGCTGGTGAGGTTGAACACACAGTTGGAGATCGCTCTACACGGAAACCCTTGGAGATGCGGATGTCTTTCTCGCGTAACTGACGCACTGGAAAATAAATATAAGGTAACCTACATACGTCTTTCCTGCTTTACTTGCATATTTTTAATATTCAATTTTTATCAGTATTGATAAAAGACAAATTAGAAAGGGAGGCGTCTACTAATATCTACAGGAATTCCAAAAACTTAACAAATCGGACTAATATCTATGAGAACCAAAATGAGGACGTATGTCTACAGCTCAAACTGCTGACTAATATCTATGAGAACCAAAGTGAGGACGAATATCTACAGCACTGGCAGAGGTTGGATTTGCAATTATGTGCAGCATATTAGAATAACGTAATATTGCGTATGCAGTTTGAAAAACTGAATTTATGTATGTATGTATGTAAAAATCCATAATATCGGACTATTGGACACATTTAGCTGATTATTAAGCTGCCCTCTGTAGATATTAGTCCTCACTCTGAAGTTCATAGATATTTGTCCAACATATGAGCTGTAGATATTCGTCCGACATTCAGGCTGTAGATATTAGTACCTGGAGTCATTAGAAAGTTGTCACATAAAAGTATTTGTAACAAGGTGTGTGCACCCTCTTTTACCCACTTTATTTATGGTTTCAGTGGGTGGCACCTCTATTGCTTGCCTATTTGGGTATTGGTAATATTGGTAATAATGGTAATATTGCGAGCCCTGCAATATTTTGGAATGCAACAGTTGTTGATCCTGCACAGATTCAAATCAGCAGATTTGAAAAGAAAGCACGCCATTCTTTGTGTCACAGCCGAGAGCTTAGAGCAGTCCTCTCGACCGCAACACAACGGATCCTTTTTGAAGATCGCTGCGATTGTGATTGTGAATCTTGGACGTCGTACTCGCCATCTTGGGAGCTGACTGGAAATCATCCTGGAGGGATGATGGACATCGAGAATCATCCGCCTCTCTGGAGGGTATTTTTGGCTAAGAGCCAATTCTCTGGAGTCCTGCCCTTCTCACTTTGTGAGATTCGTTTCACAAAAGAAGATTCATCATGCGTCATTCCAACTTCCCACGGTAGCAACACTAGCAATTTAAACCTAAGCAAGCCTTTATCAGACAGCCTTAGTTTCAGGATGTCATTTCTTTAGTTTAAGGCGATCCAATAGTTCAGGAAAAAATCGAAATCGGAATTCACGCCCCTTTATGGGAGGAGTTTAAAAATACTTGAGAAAAAGCTTTTGGAAAGGTTGGAAAAGGTATTTGAGAAATAAATTTTACAGTTTGATTCCTTTTTGCGAACATTAATTCCTTTTTTGCGCATTGTTTATTGTAATAAAACGAAAATTTGAAATTGATTTCACATAACCAAGCGACGCGGAGCCTAACATCTGTTCCCCGCTCCTGCCGGAGGAGGACTGACAGAAAATGGGTGTGGCTAGTCAGTAGTTCTTCGGTAGACTGTATAAGGTTCACTTTGAAAATCGAAATTCATGGACTGCCATATTATCGCTGTGATGTCAAAAATTACAATGCGAAAATGTATATTGTATTTTATTTTGTGAAGTTCGGGCGTAAATATCATTTTGTTGCGATTATTATAAAAGAAAATGAATTTGTTACATTAAACAATAAAACCATATCCGAAAATGGGTTTATAAGTAGGAGAGTTTGCCCTTGAAAGTGATTTTTTATAGACCTAATACTTTATTTTTTTCTACGCTTATTAAAAGACTTAAAATTACCGACGTTTTTAAGGGCCAAGATATGTTCTACACGCACGTATGTAATTGGAGCATCTATAATAATACTTTTAATATCTAGAGTAGTAAGTAGTAAATTGTAATTATGTACTTATAGCAAACTGAAGGAAATCAAAGAAATTTTCTAACCAAATAATATTATTGAGTTTTTTTTATTGATTAGTATTTCTCTAACACGTTATTTTCGCAAAAGTTTTACAAAACCACTTAAAATAAATAAAATTAAAGCAGCATTTACAGAGAAAATGCAATATATTATTTTATCTGTCTGGTGCAGAAACATTTTGAGAGCCCGTAAGCGAGATATCATCGATTGACATAACACATAACCAACCGCTTGTGCTTCGCACGCCTGTACATTATATTTGCCGCCAATCAGAAGATAGGAATTGTACAGACGCTACAGTGATCAGAATATATTATGCAGTCGTTTACATTTTTTTTTCATCAATAGCCGATTGGCAAATTATTGTCTACTCTTTTCTACATATTATTATAAATTAAAGTCTTACGAAAAATGAACGGATTTTCGGAAGGTTTAGGTATATAATTTGTCAAGGTTTTGTGTAAATTGCTTAAATTTTTAATATTTAAAGGGAGCGGGCGGTGCAATCAGGGCCGGATTAACCATGTCGGGGCCCCTAGGCAATGCACATCTCGGGGCCCCTTTACCAATGGTGGACAAACGGGGGGGGGGGGGAGGGGCGGTCTACCCGGGCTTCTGGTCCTCAGGGGCCATCAAACGCTTCCATGTCCCCTTTATCAAATCCTTAACAAGGCTTTAATGCCATTAATCAGCAGCCGAGAATTTAAATGTCGTCAAACGATGATCTTGCGATCGCACCGTTGCAACTGTACAGGGCGGTTCCCATGAGAAAGATTAATATTATTCTCCATACCAGCATTTTAACATAATAGCTTAATATCGATATTATTTCATTCACAATTTGCTTTGATACATACCTAAATTCAAAAATGCTCAAACTCGTGATGATAAAACTATTCAAATTATGTACTTTTTCTAATTATTTTTTGATCATATGTATCTATAATTTTTCAATAATGTCTGAGCAAAATTAAAATGTTTTTTTTTAATAAATATATGGATCTTTTTTTTAATGATTTTATTTAAACTAAAATTAAAATTCTGAAACATATCTTTCCCAGATAATTTATTGATTTATTTTACTCCATGATTATATAATTTGAAATGTGTGTTGTATAATACAAAATTTTGTTTGAAAATTTAACAAATCTGCAAACGCCCTACGGTAAAACCTTAATGTACTAAAAATAAGCATATTTTCTCAAAATTTGAAACATAGCTTTACTAGATAAAAGAAAGGTCTTTCGAAATCAATTTATAATTTTGTGGTGAAAAAGAGTCAATACGTTTAAAATTTGATTTAAAAACGACATATTTCCGGTTTTGTCTGGTGATTCCCACTTAAGGCGGACTAGGTAAATTTTTTTTTTTGTAAATTTATTATTTTATTTCATTTTCTAAAAGATGCATTTGTTAAAAATGCTCTCACCAAATTTTTTAAAGATATTCGAAAAAATGACGGAGATACAGCATTTTATGTGAAACAATAACTTATTAAACACCACTTTTATTATACATACTATATGCCGACCGGGTTTCGCTACAACCGTAGGTTCTTCAGGCCAGTTTGTATGTTGAATTATCCTTCAGCAAAACTTTGAATGTATTTTTCTCTAAACTTTGTTAACACATTTTTAACCTCTATACATCCGATTTGCAAGTCTTAAACTGTTTGAAAATTTAGTGTCTATTTCACCACGTAGGTGAATTTTGTTTAAAAATAAGGAAAAATGGCGGACCAACGAATTTTAATTTCGATTTTTTATGGGAAATTTTCATTGTTCATAAAAAAATAGAAGGGGGCCCTATATATAAAAAAATATCCCTAAGTGGTGCCATACTGACTGGATTTACTAACAGTTTAAGACTTAGTGCATGCAAATCGGTTGTATAGTTTTCTAATATGTTGTCAACTGTGTTGAAGAAAGCAGTTTCGAGAAAAACGCGTTCAAAGTTTTGCTGAACGTAAATTCAACATGCAAACTGTTTAAAATGGTTTCATAATGCTGTAGGTATCTCCGTCAATTTTACGAATTTCCTTAAAAAATTTGGTGAGAGCATTATTAACAAATGCATCTTCAGAAAATTAATTTTAAAAAATGACATTTTTTTACAGTGGCCTGGTGCCTTAAAGCCTTGTTTAGGATTTGATCAAAGGAAGGCGTTTGGAGGCCCCCCAGAGTCAGAGGCCCGTATGAACTGAAGAAAAAAATTATAAAATTACATCAACTTCTTAAAGCACTTTGCTCTTTTCTAACTTCCAAACTTTTTTTTCTACCACAATATTACTATTCATAATTAATCTGTTTTTTACTACATTTCGAAGGTATGCCTTCACCCCCATTCAATAAAAAAAATGAAACGAATACAACAATACAATGAGCGGTCTTATCACTAAAGTGATCCCTTCCAGACAACGTTGGTATGAAGAGAAACAAAGAATTTTAGCAAGCAGATAGGTAGTGCACACTAAAGCTTGTACAACATTTATATTTTAAACATTAGAAATATAATATGCCAATATAAACCACACACGGCACCTATAATCATATCCCCATTGATACGAAGGAAAATAAAGTAAAATACAACTATGTTTAAATATTTGTTTTAATTGTTGACTTTTTATTTATTATTTGTGCGTGATGTCAACAGTTATTGGGTTATAACCTAATTATTATAATTTGTTGTTTTCTTTAATGCATGTAATGTTATTAACCTATAAATGTTCGTAATAAAAAATTAAAATATTTAAAACATCTTGAAAGCTGACTTTTTCCAAACTGGGTTTCGGAGTTGCTCACTTATTTGAGTCGAACCATTGACGCAAGTTATTTTTTCTTGGGGAGCGGGGCCCCTAGCCGATGCGGGGCCCCTAGGCAGTTGCCTACTCTGCCTTAGGGATAATCCGGTACTGGGTGCAATGACGTTATATTTAAATAGACTCGCCATAGTCTCACATAGAGTCTGTCAAATAAGAGTAGAAAATAAATAAAATGAAACTAAGAAATTTTTAGGCTGGCAACACCCATTTATCTGTCAAATATTCTTTAAAAGTGCAATGACACTGAAAATTCAAAACGCTGTATACGCATTTAAAAAAACATTTTTTTGTTCTAAAAAAAAAATTAAATCGAATAAGCACTATTGTGAAGGTACCTACTAAATAACATAAATTTGATTAAATTGTGTTTTACAAAGTGATTGGCTTTCATTTAATTTAACATAGATTTGAATTTAACAGTAGGCGGAAAGGAAGAATCATTAATGGTGAGTTTAGTTACACTACTTTTAGATCTGAATGAGTTAAATATATTCAGATATAAAATTAGAGGCATGATCTAAAGCCCGGGCAACACTAGGTACTTAAGCTAGTATTAAATAAATGCGAGCAATTTCTAAAGTGTGCTTTATATTTTATTATAATATCGTTATTCTTCATTATGTTAACACAATATTGCAAATGTATAATAATAATATACCTAAATGCAATTCTAATTTTGAGATCGGTGGGTATCTATATAGCAGTGAAAAAATATTTTTTCACTTTAATTCCTTTTTAATTTTTAATAAAAATGTAGGTTACACAGCTTTAGATTAACACCATTGTTATATTTTTAGTATTGCCATTTGGGCAACGGTGGCGCCCTCATTTATTTTCTACTCTTATTTGACAAACTGTACTCACAATATAATGTGGAAAGCAAGCCACACTCTTTTGTTTTCGCGGTTTTCAGTATCATTTCTAAATTCAAAATTTTATTCCTGTGTGATAAAGACAGACAATCAAAGAATGTATGGGTGTGAATGTCATAGATAAATGGTCGGGCAGCTTCATAAATGAACTAATTAACTAATACCGGCAGCTTCTTCGCCGAATACCGTGAATGTCACATCACGGGTGTGACCTATGGGTGTGACTGGGATAACAAGATACTCTCACTCGGTTACACAATATGACAGGGAAGGGTAAAGGCAGGTAAAACGTGACACACGGGCAAATATTTTTATATTTATTTTATGAGTTTTCATTAGTAATACAATATTGGTACTATTATAGTAGTATTGTTAAGTACATATTGTATTATACAGTACAGGTTATAGGTTCAAATGATTATACAAATCTATACAGATTAATAACACCTAGGACCGTTACTATTTACAATTTTCATCAACGACATTATTAAATTAATGAACGCGTTACCCTTTGTACGTTTTACCCCATCTTTCCCAATGGAATAAAACGAATGCGGGACGTTGTGTGAACCGACTTACTGTTAGTAGGTTGTCCCTGTTATGCTTATGTCACTTTGTGATGCAATTTTCGCTGTCTCCTTTTCGACTATTTGCCGTTTAATTGAAGCATTTTCTAATCACGCAGGAGCGCTTTGCAATTTGCAATACAGTTTACTTAGTGGTAAGACACGACCTCACTCAACGCGTAGCAGTTTAGTACTAAAGTACTAGAATTACTAGAAATAGAGACAGCTACAATCGTATTGTGTTTGGCTTCCCACTTTTAGATTTCTATCCCGCGTCCAGTATTAATGTCTTTGGGGCGGTGTGGATTTAGTTTTAAAGGCTGGGTAACCATCCAGTAGATGGCGTTGTGTTTCGTTAGCCACCCAGTCAGCTAGTTATAATATTTAGTAATTAAACTGGCGACGTATATTAAAAAAAATTGTATATGCATGGCACTATTTCGTCGCTTTAGTTCGTATTACTCCAACAGACCAAAACGTAAATCGTGAGAAACAGCGCTTTAAAGTTTTTTTTACGAAAAAGGCATATAAAATTAAATTAGCTAAATTGTAAGTCTACTAAAATGTGTTAAAGTATTACAAATTGTTTTTTTTAAGTACAATATGTTCTAAATGTATAAAATTACGCAGAAAACACGTTTTTAATTTGGATGTTGGCCAAAGTGACGAATTCTTGTTTGCGAAAGTTGGATATTGGACAAAGGACACTGGATGTTAGACAAGAGCGCGTACTCTTGCGTGAAGTTACTTTATCTAACGTGCTTGGTATTACAGGGAGATCGGAAAGCATTTCAATTAATTGAACTTTAATACTTATGGATGTATGTGTCCTATGTTTTCGCGGTGAGACCTAAATATTCGGATGTGATTTTTAAATAGTTTCTTAGAGCATTCGACAATTTTTTAGAAATACCTAATATGTTATTTGTTTGGGAACCAAATTTCAAGAGTAAGTTTTTGTTAAATAATAACATCGTTAAATCATCAATGAAAACGTATGTTTTCAGACAATCATACTTATTAAATAATGTTTCAGGTGGCAATATGCTCATCGATTAATTTATTGCATGTTTGATTGTTGATTGACGAGCAGCACAGTAAATGCAATCGTTCATGAATCAAGTCATCAACCGTTAGTTATAAGAAAGGTCCTACGTTTATTCATCGTTATTATTTGAGTGGCGGGTATGGGTGCCACCGCACCGGGAACCATTTATTGGATAACCAACACCTCTGCCATAGGTCACCCCAAGTGGTTCGCTACGTTTGGTGACTTAGTGAGTTTTGTCCGGATCTTGGCGGTGGATGCGTCTGCCCACTAACTGCATGGCAGGCCGGATCGGGAAAGACTGGTTGAGGAAGCTCTGTAGACCTCTCCAGCAGGACTCTCGGAACATTGCATTACCCGCAGTGGGGAGGGATGGATTCTTACGTCCGTCATTCCTTGACACACTGACCCCCAGATTTTTCTTCCCACAACTTTCTTCTACCTCCTTCCCAAAAATAACATAGGCCCTGAGGAGAATTATTTTCCTCAGGGCCTCTTGTGTGGAGCTATGGTAAGAAAAAAAGGTATCTCTAAGTGATTCGCTACGTTTGGTGACTTAGCAGAGGTTCCCGGGTTCATGGGGTGAGCTTTGTCCAGGTCTTGGCGGCAGATGAGTCTGCTCACCTGCTGCGTGCGGGCCGGATCAAGAGAGACTGCGTGAAGGAGTCCTTTGAACCTTTCCAGCCGGACTCTCACGACCCCATTGCCTTGCACCGCAGTTTGAAGGATGGTTT
This sequence comes from Limnephilus lunatus, assembly GCA_917563855.2. NCBI lineage: Eukaryota > Metazoa > Arthropoda > Insecta > Trichoptera > Limnephilidae > Limnephilus > Limnephilus lunatus. Next base: position 109,985,095 of record OU830592.1, read on the forward strand.
CTTAAGCCTGTCACTCCTATACACACAAACCCCCAGATTCCTACCCACCCCTTATTCCTTTTTCCATCCCAGGACTTCCTATTCTTCCTTTCTTCAAAAATACCCTCCACACAGCATACCCTAAGATGACTTAGGCCCTGAGGGAAATTATTTTCCTCAGGGCCTCCTGTGTGGAGCTAATGTAAAAAATATGTATATTGTAAAGCGTTTTTGCACTAAAACAATGCTATTCAAATTATCCACATATAATTTTTATCATATATCGGCGTATAAATCCGAGCTTTAGTATGATCCGACCCGAAAGGTTGGATTGATTTACGTGATTTTATTTTTATGTTAATACAACTGCTCCCAACCGCCTGGACCCAGGCAGGCTATGGCATACCCCATTTTGTGAGGCTGGATTTAGTGGGAAGAGGAAGCAGTTATGAAGGTTAGTAATTACCTGGCTATTCAAATCTAGTCACCAACCACGTCTAAAGCCATTCTAAGCAATGCTTCAATTCGAAATGGCGGTCTTACATCAGGGTGATACTGAGAGTATCTTCCACTCTGGAACGTGCCGCAAATACACCATATATATATATATATATATATATATATATTTATGATATATATTTTTGTATTGATTTGTGTTATTTCACTATTTAAACAAAAAGAAAAAAAACACATATACCTACATATTATACTTTTTTTAATGATTCAGTTGTGAAATATATATATTTTTTTAGATTAGCTCCACACAGGCGGCCCAGAGGATAATAATTACTCTTTGGAGGGTCTTTTTAAGGAAGGTAAGGACTGGAACGTTTGGGAAGAAAAAGGGTATGAGGGGTGGATAAGAATCTGGAATCTGGAGGTCAGTGTGTCCGGGAGTGACGGATATACGAATCCATCCCTCCAATCGCGGTGCAAGGCGAGAGTCGGGAGATTCCGGCTGGAAAGGTCAAAAGGCCTCCCTTAACCAGTCTCTCTCTCGCCACGCAGCAGGTGGGCAGTCGTATCAGACGTCAAGACCTGTACGAACTTCATCCCATGAACTCGGGCACCCTTGCTAAGTCACCAAACGTAGCGAACCACTTGGAGTGACCTATGGCAGAGATGTTGGTTAACCAATAAATGGTTCCCGGGATGGTAGTACCCATACCCGCCCCCCCCCCCAAATTATACAAATCTACCAAAATAAAAATTACTTGTGCACGCTGGGTTTGAAACTAACGACATCCGGATCGCTAGTTGAGAGCCTTACCCCTCGACCACAGGAGGCCGTCATGACGTGATAACAGAAGTGTAGTATCCAACATTTTAAAATAAAAAGATAACTCAAAGGATTTTGAAACACAATAGATAAATACAAGTTCTTTAGAAATATTTAAAACAATGTACGACGACTTCTTTTTAAAAATGATCCTATGTTCGAACACATGGGACGCGATTTACGTCTATTACACAATATAGACCTTGTAAAAAAAGAGGTCATAAAATATTCCTAACCACTAACCACATTTAGCTTCATAACAAATGTGTTCCGATATTTGAAGTACCACCTAGTTGGGCCAAATTATTAGAAGGGTTACAAAAGCGGCTGGAATAAAGGGACTGGGAATGGATCTAGGTAAAAAAGTCAAATGAAAGGGGTTCCTAATCATTAAAAATGTGCGAATAGTAATAAAGTTTTTATTGACATTCTGAATTCATTGCTCTGAACCAAATAAAACTCGAATAGGTAAGAAATAAACAAAAAAATAAGAAATATTAGCAACTCAATGTATAAAATAATAGATATGCTTTCATTGTCATTCAGTGTACAATTCTTTCAATTTCTAATTTCAGTAATAAGATATTTATAGGTATACAAATACAACTGATCTTAGGCACTAAATATACCAAAAATGTTTTCATTGTTACACGAAGATTTGGTTGATTAAAATAAGATACTGAATGTACCAAAAACAAAAACTTCTTCATTTCCTTATTCTAATACCTAATAAACATGTTTTAAATATCTCAGGTAGAATTCTGACACAAATGTTTGTTAGATAAACACATAAATATTAGGTACTAAATGCACCTTTATTTTAATACTCCTTTATTTTAATAATTGTGTTTTGTATTACAAGTAGGCATTCTTACACGAAGATCTAAATAATTAGGTACAGGTAGATAAACAAGAAGCTATTAATGTGCCCAAAACAAAAACTCCTTCATTGTACTTATTCTAAAAATTGCCTTGTTTTAAATATCATAAGTAGAATTTTTACATAAAGATTTGGCTGATAAACATACAAACATATTTTAGAAACTAAATGAACCGAAAATTAAAACTATTTGATTTCCTTATTTTAATAATTGGCTTGTTCTAAATATCATAAGTAGAATAATTTCATACAAATTAGGTTGATAAACAAACAGATATTTTAGGAACTAAATATACCGAAAATTAGAACTCCTTCATTACCTTTTTCTAATTGTTGGCTTGTTTTAAGTATCTAAAGTAGAATAATGATTTCACTAAGATTTGGTAGATAGTCACATATATTATATTAGGTACTATAATACATCAGTCCTTATTAGAATAATTTATAGTAAATAAATTATTCTAATAATTGTGTTTTTTAACTATCACAAATGGGTATTTTGCACAAACATTTAAATAATCACGTAACTATAGGACCTATAGGTAGATAAAAATACCGATACTACGCATTAAATGTGCTTAAAACAAAAGCCCATTCAATTTTTTTTTTCTTATAATTGTTTTAAATATCATAAATAGGTATTTTACACAAAGATTTAAATAATTACCTATAGGTAGTTAAACATACCAATACTAGGTATTAATTGTGCTTAAAACAAAAGCTCATTCAACGTCCTTATTCTTTTAATTGTTTTAAATATCATACGCAGGTATTTTTACACAAAATTTTAATAATTACGGATAGGTAGATAAATAACATACAGCTACTACACACTAAATGTACCAAAACAAAAAGTCATTCAATGTCCTTATTACGTAAGCATAATATATTCGTTACAGAGTGGTTATAATAACATTGGGTATTTCGATTATATATTATGTGTACAATTATGTATACCTACATATATTATGTATAGATAATTGTATACATAATACATTACATATAGTGAAATATTACAGGAAAAATTGAAAAAACCTAATTTCATTACAGTGTATACATAATATATTATATAATAATAATATAATATATTGTATAATGTTATTATAACCACCCTGTAACGAACGGCCAGTTGAAACAATTTGCTGAGAAAATAATGAAAAATTAATTACCTGCTATATTTTTCTTGGAAATTTTTATCCTTTTCTACAGTGTACATCATAAGGCACTTTGTGTGGAGAAATCTCCCAGAAAACCACTAAAATAACTTTGTAAATAGCAAAATCACAAGTAAAGATGTTTACTGCCGTGGGGCTAATGACCAAATATTTGAAATGAGAGCGGTCACGTGGTTCTCAGCTGCGACGCTATTGGCTCTTTGGTCTGTAAGAGAGATACGCCCGGAACCGAGAGTTCAAATTTCACACGTAGGCTAAGATACAGCTTGGATGTTGGAGAAATTTGTATGAAATTTAATTAAACGGCCGGTTTGAAAACAGGGGGTCTTTTTGGCCAACGTGTGGATGTTGGAGGAATACGCTCGAAATGTTGTTTCATTTTAGAGGATGTAAGACAAACTGCGTTTTGAAAACCCCTTACATAATTTTTTTAAATTTTTTTTTTCACTTGCATTGTAAACATAAAGACTTTCTGAGAACTACTGCATACTTAACTCAATTTCGCTAAAAATGGTCTGTTGGAGTAAAACGAACTAAAGCGACGATTTGGCCTAGTTTAATAGATTACAATTTTTATCAACAAGCGAAAACACAAATACTTACCATCGCTCCTCTTGCTTGGTTGGGGTTGCTTTTCCATCGTGTAGTTATAAAGAAAGCAATGAATTACGTTATAACACACAAACACAACAAATCAACATTTAAAATAATTAAACCAAACCACTTTCAACTGTTTCGAATAGCAAACTATTTGAATTTTGAATCAAGAATTTTAAATTGTTCAAGGGGTATGTACATAGGTAGGTACGTTTCAAAAATTGTTAATAAAATACGCGGTATTTAAGTACCTAGGTACCTTCTTGCAAATCTTATGATTTTAAAGAAATTTTGGTTTTGATTTAAGAAAAAATTAGAAACATTTTATGGGATCAAGGTCTACTTTTCACAGGACTACTACTAGTAAATAAACATTTATTTCTACTCAAAAAAGGTATTTCGTCAAAAGTTTAAAATCTAAAAACGTATCCAAAAATTTTGGGTTTATTATTTCTGACACTATTTTTCATAAGGCAATACTAAATATCCCGACTGTGTCGGCGGCAGGGTTGCCGATTAGCGATGAATTCCCCAAATTGCGGGGAATTTTTAAGATATTTGAAGAATTTTGGTATTTTGCGGGGAGAACCTTTTAACGAGGAAAATGTGGGGATTCCGGGCATTTCTCGATTATCCAACCTTATTGAAAAATATGTATATTCGGTGGAAGATTTCATTGTTTATTTATGTTTTATTTATGACAGCACTGTAGCATTTATTTCTTAACAATAATAGTGATAAAATTCATGAAGGTCGGAACTCGAACTCCAAAAATGACGTATTGGAACCCGGAAGTCCCTGTGTCAGTGTAATTAAACAGTCATTGCTCGTGGTACCATTTTCTAATGCTTGCGTTGGGAGATGATTCAGTGAGCTTAAAAAATTGAAAACAGAAAATAGAAATCTCCTTCGTACAGATACTGTGGTAGCATTGATGGTTACTCGAGAAGGGATTAAGAAAAAAGAGGAAGTTTGAAGTTCTTTCAAAGAAAATGTTAACAAAAAAAAGTATGGCATTAAATATGTTCTTAATAAAGTCTTATAATAATACAAATTGCTAACTAAATAACTTAAATTCTTGCTTGTAACTATTTGTCTCAATTTGTATTGACGAAATATATTTTTTTGTTGGATAAAACTGAGTTACACTAAAATACTATTTTATCTTAATTTCTTAAAAAATATTTTTTTTGTCGCGATAAATTACTTATCTTTTTAATATTTTTTCTTCTAGCTATACCTGGCACACTGCACGTGTGATTACATTATATTTTTTTTTATGTAATATCTTATTTTTTTTCTACTTACTATACAATTTATTGGCACACCGTATAAATTATATTTTTTCATGCATGTAATTATTTTTGCATTATATGAGCATTGGTTATTGGGTTCTAACATACTTTTAAATCTTATATTATGTATACTGTATACATGTAATGTGTTTTAATCCTGACCAAATAAAATAAATCGATAAAAACGATAGAATTTTGTTTATTTTGGAGGCATAATTATAAAGAAACTCGTGGGGAATTTGCTATTTCGTTCTCCCCAATTTGGGGATTTCAATCGAACATTATTTATTGTGGGTAGTCTTGGGTAACTGGCCTGAATTTCAATAACATAACCAACTGGTTATCAGTATGTAAATACCTGGTTATAAAACGGTTATTTGGTTATTTAAGTTATTCCGTTATAGCAACTTCGGCGGTTGGCAACGTGTCTGCCGGTTACAGTGGATACTTGCTAGTTGTCTAGTTGTTAGTTTTCAGTAGTTATCAGATTAAGAAGGTATTTGGTTTTGAACGTGTGTATTGGGTATCGGGTGAGTTTTTAACCCACATTATGTTTTCAAAAATAGGTACAAATTTTGCCTGCCGTATTTACTAAGTCACAATTTCTTAACAAAACTTTCACAATTTACATTTTTTTTTTTATAGTGAATACCGCACAAGAATCTCAACTGCTCCCGTCTGGAGCCAGTGAGACTATGGCATCCCCAATTGGGGTATGTTGTGAGGCTGAAGGTAGCGGGGAGGGGAAGGAGGTGGGGAAGAGGAAGGTTGGGAAGTACCTGGCTATTCAGATCTGGTCACCAAACACGGCTAAAGCCATTTTCAAGCAACGTTTCAATTCTGAATGGTGGTCTTACACCAGGGCGATACTGATAGTATCTTCCACTCTGGAACGTGCCGCAAATATACTATATATTATTTTTAATTAATTAATTGTGAAATAACACAAATTAATCAAATAAAATTTATTTGCGCACGCCGGGTTCGAACCCGCGACCTCCGGATTGTGAGTCAAGAGTCTTAGCCACTGGACTACGGAGGTCGTCATTACATACAAAATATTTTCATTACTTATTTTTGGGGTGTTATGCCGTGTTGCGCTACCTCCTTCTTTAGCCAACGTTTCGGACAGCGTTGTAGTATCCATCATCAGGGCAGATCCGACAGATGTGTGATCGGATCTGCCCTGATGATGGACATTGCAACGCTGTCCGAAACGTTACCTAAAGAAGGAGGTAGCGCAACACGGCATAACTCCCCAAAAACAAATAACTAAAATACTTTTGGCCGTGAAAATCAAAAAACGTATCTGCATACAAAATATATAAAAATTTAACACGAAACTTATTACCTAACTATACTAATAATTTCGGAGCAAAGCAATAAACTAAAAAAATTAAACATTATTTTTTACTTCTAAAATATTCGTAATCGTAAAAATTTTCAAAATAACTACAGTGTAATATTACAAAAACATAGCTCCGCAAGCCCACACACAACTGACGGCTTTGAGTGCCAGTTGCCAACTGCCGCCAACTGCCAACTACTGGTTATGTATGACGTATGAGGCTGTGATAGTTGACAGTTGTCTAGTTATCATAGTTGTGCAGGTATTAGTTTTGTCAATGGTGGGAATGGTTGGGTACACCAGGTAGTTTTTGACCATCAGAAAGGGATAGCGCTATACGAACTACATACATCTATCTCGTTTCACCTCATCAAAAGAAAACAGAAAGATAAACATGCAGCCCATATAGCGCTGTCTCTTTTTGTCTTGGTATGAACCTTTTTGAACAACTCTGCTAGTCAAATATTCATAACCACCAACAACCAACAACCCCCACAACCGCCACAACCTAATAACCAAATACCCGAGCAGACGCTAACGTAGTTCTAGGTATTTTAAAATAACCATTATATAGTTGGTTATGTTATACAACTACCAAGACTAATTGTGGGTATTTTATAACCAGGGTTGCCGATTTGTGGGTAATTCCCCAAACTACGGGGAATTTTTAAGATTTTTCAAGAATTGGGTATTTTGCGGGGAACACCATTTTGCGGGGAATATGCGGGGATTCTGGGCATTTTTTGATTATCCAACCGTTTTGAAAAATATGTATATTCGGTGGAAGATTTCGTAGTTTACTTTATGGCAGCATTGTAACATTTTTTTCTAAACAATAATAGTCAGGGGTTTTCTGAAATTTGGGACCCTAATTCGAAGACACATGAATTTGCTAGTCATAGAACTTCTACGAAAGAAGGATACCGCTATTCTTGATTTCTCCCAACATGGTCTGAATGTAGAAAATTGTAGTAAGTTTGCTCGTGTTGTCGTTTTCCAACGCGAATTGAGATAAAATTCAGTGTTCTTAAAAATTTGAAAACAGAAAATAGAAATCGCCTTCATACAGATACTGTGGTAGCATTCATGGCTACTCGAGAACGGATTAAAAAAGAAGGAGGAATATTGAAGTTAATCTTTCAAACAAAATGTTAACCAAAAAAGCATGATGCAGTTATTAATGAAAGGAGGTAATTATTTTAAATCACCTATATGCTTATTTCGTTAATAATTAATTATTAATATTAATTTAAACTTAAATACACGGTTTAAAATTATTGGTCTCAACATCAAATAACAAAATATATTTTTAAAGTGGGTTAAAATTACATTGTAACACTACAATACTAATTTATCTTCAACTAACTCTTTTTTGTTTAATATAAATTACTTGTCTTTTTCAGTTATTTTTTTACACCGTATGTATGACTATATTACCATATTTTTTATGTATCCTTTTTTTCCTACTAGACAATTTATCGGCACACCGTATTGAATTTTTTTTTTAAATGTCACTATTTTTGTTTCAATGTTGGTTATTGGGTTGTAACCTCTTTTTTAATCTTGTATTATGTATGTAATTATATCTTTAATCAATTTTAATTTTAAAAATGCCATTTTCAATAGAATTTAGTTTTATTTTGGAGGTGAAGAAGCTTGTGGGGAATTTGCGGGGAATTTGATATTTTGCTCTCCCCAATTTGGGGATTTTGAACTTTTATTGCGGGTATTTTGGAACATAAGCATTGGCAACCCTGTTTATAACACTAGATCCACTAGATGAACACAAGACACAAGCCTCGGGCCTCGGCAACCCAATAGGTGGTCCGCGAGATCTAAAATAGGGTCCACGAAACATTAATTGATTTACTACAAAACTGAATCGAAAGGTGTCCAAAAGCTGATTCGTAACCCTTTTGGTATGATGGGGAGGTAGCTGAACAAGTCCAAGAAGAGCACAATGAATTGCAAAATTATAGTAATTGCAAGGACACATTTACAGCATTTTCTTGTGGTCCCGGTGAGAATAAATAAATGTCACAGTGGTCCGTAAAAAAATGTCAGGAACCACTGATGTAAATAGTGGCTCTATGCAAACTTAGTATCAAGGTATCAAGTCTGAAAAGTTCTCTTTGAAAAACGCCTCTATGAAAAGTCGTAATCTATGAAAAAATAAATTGAAAAATAGTCCATACTCCCTATTTAAAAATGTTTTAAATACAATTTTTTTATCACTTATAACTTCATAGGAGGTTCGGAGGCATTGATTTTATATATTTTATTGTCCGGTCACTGTAAATAGTAGGTATAGAAAACAAAATCTCAAAATACCCGAGAGGTGAAGGAACTTTTTAGGTAAGATGGGTGAATCGCCCGAGATTATGTAAAAAATATTTATTTTCGAAGCTTTTGAATTCATTTCATTTTGGAAATTATTTTTCATAAAAATTCCGAAAATAAAGTTCCAAAGAAAAGTCATATAACGGTGTTCAAATGACAGTGAGTGACAGCAAGGTCACCGAGATTTTTTTATTACTGGCAGGACCATCAAAATAAACATGCAATGCATAGATAAAATAAATAAAAAAAAACGCCAAATAACCAAATGGCAAGCACTGGAAATGGAGATTCCGATGACGTCCTTGCGCCCGTTTCCACTGCGGATTCTCGAAATTCCCGGGAATTATTAAACAATGAAGTTGTCGAAGATCAGACCAACTTCAAACTGGGAGACTTCATCTTTAGACGAGTCCTGAATAGCAACAGCAACAGGAAGAGTATTTACATCTTGGGCAGCCTGGACGGGAAAGATGGAGATGCCGTTCTGACGCTGGAGAAAAAAGCATTCAGTGAAGCTGATTTAAATGAGAACGGGTACTTCAACGATGTAAATGAAGTCAAGCAACATTTTCACAATGATATTTACTCTAACTATGACTGTTTTCTCAAGCCTTCTCTAAATAGTAAGTCGAAATATCAAATATTTACTTTTCGTCCTCTACGGCAGCTGCTAGCTGAATTTTTGATAATAGTATCATCTTTATGGATATTTATCTTACGATATGAGTATAAAGGTTAGGAGTTCGATGTTTGACCTAACGAGTATGTCTCTAATATTGTCATCATTCAAGTTTTCTGTTCATTGTCAAAACATTACATTTTGAGGTTAGGTTGAATTATTATTTCTGTACGACAATATTGTTTAGTTATTTTTGTAAAGTTCCTCTAACCTAAAAATCAACATTAAGGCAGCAACGTCTACTGTACTGAATATTCAGGTACTTCATAACTTTCCTCTTTGCCCTCTATTTGTTTTGCCTAGGGGTTTGTCCAATGAACGTCTTTACCCTGAAATTGTATTCAGTTGATGTCGGTTTTCTGCCATTCTTATTGGATGACCATGCTGCCTGAGTTTTATTATTTATTTTACATGTATTCAACCCTTCGAATAATAAGAAAATATATATACATTTTTTTTATTTGTTTATTTCACAAAAGGTACATTTTTAGTATTATTTCACCTACATGCTAGAGATGTTCCTGTGTTATGGCAGGTGAAGTTAACAGATTGGAATTTTACATAATTTGCTTGACAATAATAGTAATTCGATTATAGTATAATTCAGATTGTTTAAAATATTTTACACTAGCTTTTACCCCCGGCTTCGCTCGCATATTTGTCCCCCCCCTCTCCCGCACTACCACTCCCCCTCCCCCAATCAATCAACAATCAAATACGCTCCGTTTCGCATACCTATTTTATATTTGTATCTACCTACACTAAATATTCATATTAGAATACTAATATTTGAATTTTCGCTATCAAAGAAATAATATTGACAGCCCACGTCAAACATTTACTTAGTAACACGCTTTGCCAATAAACGTATAATAGATAATTTCATAACGCCACAGCTTATTCATAACGCCAGAGCTTACCAATACATATATATAGCCCCTGTTACTCGCAAATAAAGTAGCTTTCGATTAGTGAAAGAATTTATAAATTCCATTCGATATTAATTGCGTGAAAGAGTAAGGACCATCCAACCAACCATCCATACAAACTTTCGCATTTATAATATTAGTAAGATAGTATTTAAATTAGGAAAAAATAAATAGGGATTTTGGAAAGATATGAAGGTGGATTAGAAGGATGAAGTGTAAAATGTATGATTATTATTGATTAAGTGTTGTTAATTAATTGTTAATGTGATTCTAGGTAGCTAAATTATTTAAGAAATTATTGTTTAATTTATTTTCTAATCTCAACTCTAATATATCCAATATCTTTAGCCAGTCAAGGTTGGCTCACAAAATTTCTGATTCTTCCCATATTTTGTAAATGTACCTTTATGTTGATTATTTTTATCCCTTTGAAAAAACAGAAATTGTTCTAAAATGCATCTTTTCATTGTGTATATTAGAAATTAATAATTTTGTTTCTAAATATTTAAATTTTGATATTTAAAATGTAAATTGGCTTAAAAAATACATATCTGCGGATGACTCCAGATACTAATATCTACAGCCTGTATGTCGGACGAATATCTACAGCTCATATGTTGGACAATATCTATGAACTTCAGAGTGAAGACTAATATCTACAGAGCTAAGGTCGGATAAATATCTATGACGGTCCCAGTGGTGACGAATATCTATGGAGCGTAGGTGGGACTAATATCTACAGAGGGCAGCTAAGCAAGAGGTTGAAAAGCATAAATTACTTCAATTACGTAATACTAACCTAATCTACCTTAACATAAATTAAGTTTTTTAAACTGCATACGCAATATTACGTTATGCCAATATGCTATACATAATTGCAAATCCAACCTCTACCAGTGCTGTAGATATTCGTCCACATCACCTGTTCCATAGACATTAGTCAGCAGTTTAAGCTGTAGGTAATCGTCCTCACTTTGGTTCTCATAAATATTAGTCAGCAGTTAGAGCTGTAGATATTCGTCCTCACTTTGGTTCTCATAGATATCAGTCCGATTTGTTCAGTTTTTGGAATTCCTGTAGATATTAGTAGACGTCTCTCCTGCGGATTCCCCGAAAAAGTACAATAAAATAAAGTAAAATAAAAGAAACTTTAAATTTTAAATACAGATTTGTTTTCTTAAGAAAATTTGTAATAAAACGTCTGTTCACTCTTTATCATATTCATACAATTTTATTTTAAAATTAAGATGAAGCCGTACTAAATAATGCAAAATCATACAAAATCGTATGTTTTAGTTTTGAAAATTTGACCGCTTAGAAGTATTATAGATGCTTCAATTAAATACTGCCTGTAGAACATACTTTGGCCCTTAAAAATATCGGTCATTTTTTTTAATAAGTCTTTTAATAAGCTTAGAAAAAAATAAAGTATTAGGTCTATAAAAAACATTTTTAACTGAAAACTCTCCTACTTATAAACACTTTTTCGGATATGGTTTTATTGCATAATGTGGCAAATTCAGTTTCTTATATAATTATCGCGAAAAAAAATTATATTTACGCCCGAACCTCACAAAATAAAATATAATATGCATTTTCGCGTTGGTATTTTTGACATCACGGCGACAATACGGCAGTCGACGAATTTGTTATATCAAAGTGAACCTTATACCGTCCACCGAAGAACGACTGGCAGCCGCCCCCCTGTCTTCCGTCATTACTCCTCCGAACGGAGCGGAGAGCAGTCGTGTTATGCTCCGCGCCGCTTATTTTCGTGAAATCAATTTAAAAATTCCGTTTTATTGCAATAAACAATGCATAAAAAAGGAATTAATGTTTTTTACAGGCCTTTACGAAATCAACATGTAAAAAAAAAACTCAAATATCTTTTCCAACCTTTCCAAAAGCTTTTTCTCAAGTATTTTTGGAAAAAATTCGGTTTAGTGGCGAAATTCCTAAAAAATCAAACTAATTATTTTTATACTAACTATGGGCCAGGGAATCCGAATCTGAAAGAATTAGGCGGCGGCAAGCAATATTAACTGAATTACACGACTTTTAAATTTTCAATACACACATACGAAAACAGCCATTTTAAAAGCATTTTGACACATGAAAACCATAGAAACCATAGAAAAACAACAATTTAAGTGTGGCCATTAAACAATAATATCATATTAGCGGCTACGCAAGGTTTGTGTCACATGGTTTGTGCCCCTTTATACCGCCTGCTCGCGTCAATTTAAAAAAACATCCCAGTTTTCAAGTAGTTTAGCGGCTACGCTAGGTTTAGGTAGCATGGTTTGTGATACAAAAGTGAGTAAAATTTATAAAAAGTAAGTACTTAAATTATAAACATGTTATTTTACGTTATTGATATTACTGCTTAATGGCAACACTTAATTTTATGTGGTGTGACATCTTTATTCTTTTTCTATGTTTTCTTGCGACTTCGATAGTGTCAAAGTGCTTCCAAAATGTCTTCTTTTTGTGTCTGTTTATAGCAAATTTTAAAGTCGTATAATTCATTTAATATTGCTTGCCGCCGCCTAATTCTTTCAGATTCGGATTCCCCGGCCCAAAGTTAGTATAAAAATAACTAGTTTGATTTTCTAGGAATCAGAATGCTTCCAAAATGGCCATTATCCTATGTGTGTAAAAAAAATTTTTAAAGTCGTATAATTCAGTTAATATTGCTTGCCGCCGCCTAATTCTTTCAGATTCGTATTCCCCGGCCCATAGTTAGTATAAAAATAACTAGTTTGTATTTTTAGGAATTTCGCCACTAAACCGAACTTTAGCCGTATTTTTAAACTCCTCCCATAAAAGGGCGTGAATTCCGATTTCGATTTTTTCCTGTACTAGTGGATCGCCTTAAATGTTAAACTTTGTTGTTTTGGTTGGGGGTACAAAAAGATTTATCTCATTGTAAGATGGTCGGGCTTGTAAAATATATGAACAACATAGCTCGTATATTCAATTCATATGTCATGTCATAATTATATATTTAATTCATATGTCATGTCATAATTATATTCTGGTTTAAATGGATTATTTCTATTACTTACTTATGGTACTTATTAAAATTAAATAGTCAAAAATAAATTGGGAACTAATATGTCAAATATTGGCAAATTATAAATATAAATGTGTAAATTCTAATATGCAATTGTTAATGTTCTCCAAAAAGACCTCGAAAGAATTTCAAAATTGTGATCGCCCAAAAGAAGCTATTTACCTATTCTGAAGACAATTATTGATGTAATTAAATGTAGTAAATTTAAAATATTATATCTAAAATATAAAAATCCACAGTTCCGAACTCCTGCAACTTGCAGTGGGAGGTACTGAAGGTACTCGTACCATCGAAACAGCGCGCTGCGGCGCATTGGAACTCGAAACATACTAAGGTGTTATTGAAAGTTATTATTGCAATTTTGTAAACCTAAGATCACCTTACTTTAAATTTTGGTTGTATACATTTTTATATTATGTTTGTATTCTTTCTTATCGTAACTTATTGATAACACATATCTCACTGTACTTAAATTTATATATTTTTTTTGCTCATATCTTTATTTCATGTATATGTTTTTATTTCCATCATAACTTTATTTGTTCTAGTTTTTTTTTTTTCTCTTAAAAAAAATAGAACAAATAAAGTGACGTATATAAAAAAGTTACGTATAAAAAAAAAAAAAAAGTATTTATATATCATTTGTCATAATATATTGAGTATATAAATGGTTTCTTTCAAGATATCCTATGATATCTTGAAAGAAACCATTCACATGTTAAAAATATTATGAACTGAATATACAATTTGGCTGTCCTGAAACGGGTATCCTTCCCAGTTGGACAGACAAAGTATAATTTTCTAACTTATTGTAATATGTATGCATATAAATAAATAAATAAATAAAATAAATAAATATTGCTAAGGCTATGAGAAGCCTTATTTCTTTTGCTTTCTAACATAAAAGAAATCACAAATGTTCACGTGACAGGAAGAGAGATATTCTTCTTCTTCTTCCTTGCGCTGTCCCAACTCATTGCCTAGGTAGGCTGTTGGGGTCGGCTCTTCTCGTTTTCAGGTTGTAGCTTCGGTTCTGAGTATCCAGTAGGCCATTTCTCTGAAGTATTTTTGAGCATTGAGTCATCCAGGAGTTCTTTGGTCTTCCTCTGGATGACTGTCGATGAAGCTCCATAGACATTGCCTGTGGTCTGGTGGTCTGCGTCCTTTGTGCCCATACCATCTCAACTGTCGTTCCTCCAGCTCACTGTTTATGTCCGTGACACCCAGGCTACCACGAATGCGTGAACTTTTAATCTTATCTGATACTCCTGACGACCATCTAAGCATTCGCATTTCTGCTGTTTGGAGTTGCCTAGAGTAGCAGTTGTGCATAGTCCAGCATTCGGAGCCATACATTATCGCGGGTCTAACAATAGTCTGGTATATCTTTCCTTTAAGTTTTATAGGCATTTTGGAGTCACACAATATTCCTGTTACGGATCTGAATTTAATCCATCCCACACCTATTCTATGGTCGACATCCGCTGCACATCCTCTATATCTGTGGATGAGTGAGCCCAGATACTTAAATGAATCACAGTTGGCTAACGTTACTCCATCCAGTTGCATCGAAGGAGTTACTGCATGTTACTTCTATATAACAGTTCTTACCTCCATATCTTTTTTCCTATTTTGATACTGCTTTAATGGCATCAATTATTATTATAACATTATTCTTATAACAATGTTATTAACTTATAGATATTAACTTACTAACGCATCATTTATTACCTTATGTTTTTAACTTTGTAAGTAACATGTTATTGTTATTAAAATTATGTTATTATTCTCTCTCTCTGGTTTCAATCCTGGGATTGGTTTGCAGCAATTTCCTCTAATTTTCTCTTCCATTCTTCCCTGTCTTGTGCGGCTCTTTTGAATTCTGCATATGATGAGCAGCGCACGTCCACCAGCAGGTCCTCCAGGTACTCTCGGTGTGGGCGTCCCCTAGAGTTTGTCCCCTCGGTCATACCCTCCATTATGGCATGCAAGAGGCCTTCTTGTCGTAAAACATGGCCGATCCATCTTGCACGCCTTTCGGACAAGGTCCTGAGCAGGTGCCTTCCTCCTTCGATTCTTTGGAGAACCTCCTCATTTGTAATGTGGTCTCTCCAGGAAATTCCTAATAATCTTCTATAGGGCCACATCTCAAAAGCCTCTAGTCTCCGTTTATCTCTTTCGGATAGGCACCATGTTTCGCAGCCGTACATCAAGATACTCCACACATAGGTCTTGATGAGGAGTATTCGCAGTTTTAGGTCTATATTATTTGATTCAATTACTTTCGACCTTTTATTGAATGCAAGCCTAGCCTGGTGTATACGGCTGTTGACCTCGCTCTTAGACCGACCGTCCCATGTTATTTTGCTCCCGAGGTAGATAAACTCCTTGGTGTTCTTTAGTGGAACTCCTGCCATCTCTACTCTCATCTGATGTTGCGTTCGGCCTACAGTCAGCAGCTTTGTTTTGTCTTTATTTATCTTCATGTTGTAGTTGTTTTGAAAAATGCTTTGCATGGTTGTTAAGGCCTCTTGCAGTTCTTCTTCGCTTTCAGCAACCAAAGCAATATCGTCAGCAAACCTTATCATATCCACCTTTTGCCCGTGTATCTTTACACCTTTTCTGTGACTCATTCTCTCTCTCAAGTCGTCAATCGCACTCTGTTATTGTTACTACTGTGTAAAAGAAAAGGAAGAAAATAAAAAGAAAAAATGTACTTAAAATGTAACTAATACACGACTGTAATATGATATTATATTATGTATTCATATATTTTTTGGATGAAATAAAAAAAATTGTGTCTCCAAATGGCAAATACAGGAAGAGAGATATCTAACTTTTAATAATGCACGGTCACTCTGGGACAATTTGGGTCTCCTTTATTATAACGGAATATGATGTTTTGGGAAAATTTGGGTCTCATGCGATTAAACTGGTTAATTGAATTTTTATTTTGTTTCAGGTGTAAAGATATCTCTGATACACCCGGCCACAGAAAAGCACATAGTCAAGTTCAGCCAACAGACTGTCCACCTGGTATTGGAAACTCCAGAGATATACAGCACCATCACTAAACCATACATTTTAAGCGAACAGCTAAGTTTGGAGGTACCTACATAAGTTTATGCTCATTCTTTTTTTTAAATTTTACTGTCTTAAGTTTATTGACTGAACATAGCGAAGTCCTTTTTTTTTACAACAGCTCCACACAGGAGGCCCTGAGGAAAATATGTTCATAAAGGGTAACAATTATTATAAGCAATAATTATCTGCCTGAAACACTCATCTACATTGAAAAAATCTTCTGAGAAAAAATACATGCCGCCAACGGGACTATTTTCTTGGAAGATTTTTTCATTGTAGATGAGTGTTTCAGGCTGATAATAATTGCTTAAAATAATTGTTAGTTACCCTTTGTGCTATGCACAAAAATCTTATCTTAAAAAAAAATTAGTTTATCAATTAAAAATAATAATGTTCATCTTTGGAGATGCTGTGTGGATGGTCTTTTAAATGAAAGGAAGGTGTGGAAGTTCTGGGAAGCATAAGGGGGCATCCATTAATTAAGTGAGCAGTTTTTCTTCCAATCTAGACCCCCCTCCCCTCGGTGAGATAAATTTGGGCCAATTTGTATATTTTTTTCAAGTAACGTGAGATTTTGCTGGACCCCCCCCCCCCATTTATGCTCACATAATGGATGCCCCCTAAGGTATGAGAGGTGAGTAGGAATTTGGGGGGTCAGTGGGTCCAGGAGTGACGGATGCATGAATCTGTCCCTCCCACTGCGATGTTCCAAAAGAGTTCTGTTTGAGAGGTCACAACCAGTGTCTCCCTATTCGGCTTGCCACGCAGCCGGTAGCAGATACATTCGCTGCCAAGACCCGGACAAACCTCACCCTGCTGAGTCACCAAATGTAGCGAACCATTTGGGGTGATCTATGGCAGAGGTGTTGGTTGTCCAATAAATGGTTCCCGAAGCGCCGGTACCCATACCCGCCTCCCAAATTGTCCTGTTTTATCTTGACTGTTTTGCATTTTGTCTGTCTGTAAATTTGTTTGTGTGTTACGTTTCAAGATGTTAGCCGTTTTAAGAGTTCAGCAATGCATTTTTTCATTATTTATAATTTTTTTATTTAACGACAACATAAATTAAAGTAAAAATATAAAGTAGTTTATTCACAGTCCTACTCACTAGGTATTCCTGTTCCTGGGCTGTGGGTTGTTGTATGGGTGTTGATCATGATTTCCTCATCTTCGAGTTTGTTGGTTTCCGTAAAATCTTATGCATAAAAATCAATATTTGTTTGTTCGTATTTTATGCACTGCCATACCGTTCATCCGATTGCGATGAAACTTTGGTGATTTTTTGTGCGCACGCCGTGAAGGTTATAGGCTATATATAATGGTAAGCTCTGGCATTACGAAATTTGTTTATATGAAAATGTGTGTATTTCACATATTTTAGCAGAAGGGGGAGAGGAACGGGGTAGGTGGGGTTCGCGGGAGGGGTGATGAAAGAGGGAGAAGGTGGAACGGGACGTACGGGAAAGGACATGCAGGGAGAATCAATCATGCCGGCTACCAGCTAGTAAATAATAATAAAAAATAAAAATTGCCTATGTCTGTAGGTTGCGTTGGTGTTACTTCATAATTTTAATGATTTCCTCTTCTTCATGTTTACTTAGCCATAGTTTGATGTCTTTTTTAAATTTTTGTATCTCCGTGGTGTTTTTAATTTCAATTGGAATGGCGTTATATAGTTTTGTAGCATGGAAATAATGGTTTTTCTGGCCAAAAGATGTATTTAATTTTGTGATGTTTAGTAGATTTGAGGACTCTATCCTTGTAGTGTAGGTGTGTTGGTCAGCAAGGTACTCATATTTTTCTTTGAATTTAAATAATGCATTTTTTAGTATTTATGTATTAAACCGCGCAAAATGTTTGTACGCGCATAACTTCCGAACGACTGCACCAAATTGGATAATTATTTTTTTGTTGTGTTTGTTATTATCGTTTCGTATTCGTCTATTCGTATGGCATTATGAAATTTGTATGAAAAAATTGCAATAGGTGGCATGCTGTTTGAAAACTGAATGTACCGGGAATTAATGTATGGAATGCGGGAGGGGGGTTCGCGGGACAGGGAAGGGGGGGAGTGGAGTGGGGAGAGAGGAGGTGGAGGAGCGGAGTGGGAACGCTAGAGGGGAAGAGGACAAGGGAGAGGAAGGGGAACGGGACGAATGGGAAAGGACATGAAGGGAGAAATTTCTTTATCAAATGGCATTGCAACGCATTCCGGATACCAGCTAGTTATAATATATATTGATTATATTTCCCAGTGGCTCTACAACGTGCTGAACGGCAAGAAGGAAGCTGACCGAATCGTGCTGGATGACCCTTGCCCCAACACCGGCTTTGTGCTGCTGCCCGATCTCAAGTGGGACGGACACTCCCAGGAGACACTCTACCTGCTGGCTCTGCCCAGGGTCTGTGGGATCCTCTCCCTCAGGGATCTCCGCTCGGAGCATCTGCCTTTGCTGAGGAACATCAGGGATAAGGGACAGGTAATATTAATTTATTTGCAAAAACAGTACAAAAACCTTCTTCTTGTGCCCTGTCCGTTGAACGGACGTTGG
Organism: Limnephilus lunatus; assembly: GCA_917563855.2. NCBI lineage: Eukaryota > Metazoa > Arthropoda > Insecta > Trichoptera > Limnephilidae > Limnephilus > Limnephilus lunatus. The sequence goes on from OU830592.1 coordinate 110,004,308, forward strand.
CTATGCGGACTTTGTTCACTGCGGCATGGAACAGCTCTACAGTAGACTGGCCAAACCACTGTCTCAGGTTTTTCAGCCATGATGTTCTCCTTCTTTCAGTGCCCCGTCTTCCGGCAATCTTTCCCTGCATCATGAGATGAAGGATCTCGTATTTCTCTGGATGTCTCATCACATGTCCAAAATATTGAAGTTTCAGATTTTTATAGTTTTAATAACTTCTTTTTCTTTATTCACCCGAACCCATAACATCTTCATTCGTAACCCTGCCCATTCAGCTTATTTTAAGTATTATTCTGTAGATCCACATCTGGCAATAATTACACTGGTCAACAATGGTTTTGTTGCCCTTGATATGAAAGTGGTTCTGAATCATTTTATGCCTACAATTTATAAAACTATGAATGATTTTGGAAAATTGGCTCTAGTTTTTATTTAAATCTACATTTTCTTATTACACTACAAAAATCAAAATGAAATTACTAGTAGGTATATTCTTTAATTTCAATTTCTTTATTGAATAAAATTACGAATTGTTCTGTTTTAGTGTTTAATTAATAAAAGTTAAAATAAAAAGAGAGAAAACATTATAAAGCATATGTTATACTTCAAAGAAACACCTTTTCTAAGATTTTCTTCCATATTTTGTTTGTGGGCAATCTCTTTTTAAACACCAGCAGTAACCTGCCATCATGCGATGGCCCTATCTACCCTTTAAACTTTCCTCCATCACTTTTAACTCCTGGTGGAAGCACTCTCCCTGTTCCTTAAAAAAAAATTCACCACCAACACAAAACTCCTCCAATCTTCACCTTCAAAATCAGTCACAACTTTTAAAAAATTTGTATCTTTTATTAATGTCCGAATTTGAGGACCATCGATTATTCCGGCTTTTAAATTTTCCCTACTCAGCTTAGGAAATGTTTTACAAATGTATTTAAAGCATTCTTCTTCCTTGTCCAACGCTGTAATGAACTGTTTCATCATACCTAACTTGATATGTAGTGGCGGAAGTATGATTTTTTCTCTACGCTCTTTTATTTCATTGGCTTTACCAATACTAAGGATTCTCCATATGAGGCAATATTACATTGGCTTTACCAACACTAAGGATTCTCCATATGAGGCAAGCGGGGGGGGGGGGGGGGTTAAGTGATGTCTTTATGCGCGAAATAAAGTTATTAATAACTCTAACTATCTTTAATAATGATTAAAGTTATTATATAAAACTCTTATTGATAACTCTAGTTCTGAAGAGCCAATTTAGACTGTTAATTATTTTAAACTAGCAGACTCATCCAAACGTTGCTGTGGCTAACGAAACACAACGCCATCTACTGACAACGCATTTACCCAACCTTTATAACAAACGCCATCTGCTAATTTGCATACATATCAAATCCACATCGCCCGCTTGCCAGCCTGCTACCGCTGCCCGCATATATTATATATTTCAACCAATTTACACAAAACCTTGACAAATTATATGCCTAAAAACCTTCCTCATGAATCACTCTATCTATTGGTGAAAACCGCATGAAAATCTGTTGCATAGTTTAAAAGATCTAAGCGTACAGACAATGGGAGCGGTTTTTCTTTATACTATGTAATGATGATATAAGATATGCCAAAATCATAAAAACCAGAGTCAATTCAGTACTTTCATGAATGTATCCGTAAACTGGGTACTTGAAATTATAAAAATCCTCAGAGATATCCAGGGCAACAAAAAAATTTATATTTTTTGTTGAGCTGTGTTATCAGCCTGAAACACTCATCTACATTGAAAAAATCTTCCGAGAAAAGATACATGCTGCCAACGGGACTTGAACCCGTGTCCTGATAAGGACTTGAACCCGTGTTTTCCGGGTATTAGATAAGCCGACATAGCTCAGTGGTGGAGCACCTGACCGGCAATCAGAAGGACACGGGTTCAAGTCCCGTTGGCGGCATGTATCTTTTCTCGGAAGATTTTTTCAATGTAGATGAGTGTTTCAGGCTGATAATTATTGCTTATAATAATTGTTACCCTTTGTGCTATGCATAAAAATCTTGTTTAAAAAAAACGTTAGTTTATCAATCAAAAATAATAATAAATTTTTTTATAATTGTTTTTTTATTTATTGCAGGAAATAATACAGAAACGCTACGGACTTGATCGTTCCCGTCTGCGAGTGTACTTTCATTACCAGCCTACCTTCTACCATCTCCACGTTCACTTCTGCTATCTGCAACATGAAGCCCCCGGTGAGACAAATAGGCACAATATTAATTGGATAACCCGCACCTCTGCCGTAGGTCAACCCCAAGTGGTTCGCTAAGTTTGGTCAATTAGCAGGGGTGTCCTTATTCATGGCGTGAGGTTTATCCTGGTCTTGTCGGCGGGTGTTCCTGCAAACCAGCTGCATAGAGGGCTGGATCGGAAGAGACCGGTTGAGGGAAACCCTTTGAGTTCTACAGCCGAACTCTCTCGAACCATCACCTTGCACCGCAGAGGGGTGGATTCATACGTCCGTCACTCCTGGACTCGCTGACTCCCAGATTTCTACAAACTCATACATTTTTCGTTCCTTTCCTTAAAAGACTCCATACAGCAACTACAAAGATTTTTTTTTTAATGTGATTAACGCACAATAGTCCCAACTGCTCCCGTCTGGAGCCAGTAAGACTATGCCATCCCCAAATTGGGGTATATTGTGAGGCTAAAGATAGTGTGGAGGGAAAGAAGATGGGGAAGTGCCTGTCTATTCAGATCTGGTCACTAAACACGGCTAAAGCCATTTCAAGCAACGTTTCAACTCTGGTTTATATATATATATAATATACTATGATTTATTTACATGAATTAATTGTGAAAAAACACAAATTAATTAAATAAAAAATTTTGCGATAAAATAAATATATTTACAAGTGACGAAACGACAAGCTAGGACAATAATAAAATACCTACATTATTTCCTTGCAAAACGAATAAAGCATATTTTAATATGCTAAGAGCATTTTTTAAGGTTCGAAATGCAATAAAATCGAGGCCAAGTTCAGTGAGTTCCTAGCGAATCTAATTTTTTAAGTAATTTTTTTTTTCTTTTCTAGGTATAAATGCAGAGAAAGCGCACATGCTCGACACGGTCATCGACAACATTGAGTTGGTTGGAGATTACTACCAGCGGGCAACATTGCCCTGCGTGCTCAAGGAAAACGACAAACTCTACGCGCTGATGAGCGAAATCGTCTCCACCTAAATCACGCTGTTACAAATGTGACTGAAACGGAACAAAGTTGAAAACGTTTACTACGCTTTACATGCATGTGACGAAACGTTAAAAAGTAATTTAATTATTCTAAATTTAATAGTGTAGTCGTTAAGAAATTATACAGATTTTTCTTTTAACCTTTCAAACAATATATATTTTGTAATATTTTTGATTTCTCTTAACATTTTAGATATTTTTAATTTTCTCTTAACGGGTAAGAGAATTTTTCCCTTTCTCTTAATGGGTAAGATAAATTTTTCATTTACTCTTAACGGGTAAGATAAATTTTTCATTTTTTCTTAACGGGTAACATAAATTTTTCGTTTTAACGGGTAAGAGATTTTTTATTTTCTAGGAAGAATTTTTTATTTTCTAAGAATAAAGTAATTTTTCATATTTTTTTTGCTATTGATTTATAAGATACAGGGTTTAGAAAGATGGAGATTGTTAAAAGTGTCATTATAGAACTAAGGCCGCGTCTACGTTGTTGCAACATATTCCTAATGACTTCTCAGTTGGTGGTGCAAGATCGTTTAAAAATAACGATTAGGCCAGATTGTATTGTCGTTAGTTATAGTCAATTCCCGGAAAAGTACGAGGAACGAAGGTATGTCCGTAAGCGACGCATATCGAGAAAAGATTCCACATCGAGTTGCGAAAGTTATTCCGACAGCGAAGACGAAATTGTCGGATATAATAAATTTATGGATATGAAGCCATTTTGCAAAATGGTGCCGGGTTCGTTATCAAACTTAAAAATTGAAACAAACTCTCTTTCGTTTCGCGTTTTGACTGAGCCGTCGGGACCAAATTGTTCCGGAAGCTTTTACAACGAGGTTTTAAACGCAAACGTCGAATCTGCGCAAGATTTAATCAGCTCGTCGAACGAGCGACAAATTCTTAACTTGGAAAAGAATTACTCGGTTTCGTTTCATTGCGCAAACTGCTCAAACAACGTCACCAAAGACGTCGACGTCAAATTTGAGAGAATTTTAGAATTGCCGTCTGAAAATATGGATATGTCTGAATGGTTTTGCCATGGCGTCAACGGAGAGCATTGCCACGGTGAAAAAAAAACAGCGGCATGTCTAAATTCTAATTATACTAATTTCAAACCTACTGCTAAAGATTTGTTTTACGGCGTGTGCTATTTCGTCGTGGATATTTCGAACTTCATAGATAATTTTAAGAAATTTAATTCGAAGCGCGAATTGGTGCATTGCAATCGATGTCTATCATGTCTAGGATCAAAGAAAGACGAAGCATTTAAATTTTGGAATTCTTGTTTAAAATTTAGCAAAATTGGCGAAGATTCGTCCGTTATGAATCTTTTTTCATATGAAAGAAACGGTTTGTCGCTTGTAAGTAACAACTTGCCGCTTTCCGATGTTTTATTTGTGATCAAAAGTTTGATGAAAGAATCGTTAATCGGTTTGCAAATGCCGTCAGCGTGTAAAATGATATTAGAATGCGAAGGATCGTCTAAGCAATCGTTGTTGATCTGGATTATGGATAGAAATTTGGACGTGTTGAAAAATTTGGATGATAATTCTAATACAGAATTGAATAGAAAACAAATTAAATTGAATAGGGTCGTGGCTGCAAAATTGTTATATAGTGTCGTTGAAGAAGCCAACATTACTGAAGATTGGAGAGAACCAGCTGTTCAGATCGCCTCGGTGTCCAAAAACATGTTTGTTGCGGCCACTGCTTATTTTGTAAAGAACTCCAGTTTGATTCCTGAGAGTTCTAGAAAGTCCTCTGGCTATGTCATCAGCTATATTTATGTCTAATCTAATAAATAAGTGTTTCATAAAAAACTTAGTTTTATTTTTTTACTTAGTTATGTAAATTAGTAAAACATTATAATATATGATTCCATGGAGAGCTAGATGTACAAATGTGTTCATTCTGGAAAAGCTAGGCACCCACAATAGGCTTTCAACTATCTTAACAATTTTTATAAGGAATAATTATTAGCCTGAAACACTCATCTATGTACATTGAAAAAATCTCCCGAGAAAAGATACATGCCGCCGACCTGACTTAAACCCGCGTCCTTCTGATTTCCGATCAAATGCTCTTATCCACTGAGCTACGTCGGCTTATCTCCTGCCCGCCAAATAATTCAATATATACTAGAGTTTCATTCAACAATTACTGCTCATTACATTTTTCCACCTGCAAACAACCAACTTTATTTTATATGAGAAAGGCATTATAAGTGCTAAATCTCCCACTAGGTGGCGTCGAGACAAATTATGTCTACATTTTTTGGTGAAATACTTTGACTCGTCAAATATTAATTATTATTTTTAATTGATAAACTAATGTTTAATACAAGATTTTTATGCATAGCACAAAGGGTAACAATCATTATAAGTAATAATTATTAGCCTGAAACACTCATCTACATTGAAAAAATCTCCCGAGAAAAGATACATGGTTAGGCTAATAATTATTACTTATAATAATTGTTACCCTTTGTGCTATGCATAAAAAATCTTGTCTTAAACATTAGTTTATCAATTAAAAATAATAAAATCAACTATCTACCTACAACGTCAGGACACGATACTTTGGACACAACACATTGCTTGCCAAACTGAGGACTCCAACTTGGAGAAACTCATGTCCACTGGCAAAGTGTTTGGCAGAAGAAGTAGAGGAAGGTCACCAATGTGCTGGAGTTATCAAGTATCAATGGCGTCCGGTACTAGGGTGTCCTTGGATCTCCACACAGCGCAGAACCACGAGGAGTGAAGGAGCCTTGTCCACCATGGAAATTTATTGTAGTAATAAAATTGCTGTTTTTGTATTGTGTATCAGCAATAATGTGAACAGAAACAAAGTATTGCTTTATAAGAACATATATTATACATTCATAAGTAAACCATAGACAAAAATACGAGAAACAATTTTACTAAAAATTCTACCTCAATACAGGTTCGCCTAGTGAGGCAGTCTATGCACAACTTAAAATATATATTATGTTACTTCTATATAACAGTTCTTACCTCCATATCTTTTTTCCTATTTTGATACTGCTTTATTGGCATCAACTATTATTATAACATTATTCTTATAACAATGTTAATAACTTTAGATGTTTACTTACTAATGCATCATTTATTACCTTATGTTTTTAACTTTGTAAGTAACATTTTATTGTCATTAAAATTATGTTATTATTACTACTGTGTAAAAGAAAAGGAAGAAAATAAAAAGGGAAAATGTACTTAAAATGTAACCAATACCGACTGTAATATGATATTATATTATGTATTCATATATTTTTTGGATGAAATAAAAAATAAAAATAAATAAATTTAAAAAAATTAAATTGGAGTAGAGGACATGATCCTCGGCAATGAGGAACCGACTTTAGAAGAAGTAAATTAGTAAGTACTCTTCACTCGCCTTGGTGAACGACCGTCATTCAGAATCGAAACATTGCTTGAAATGACAGTACACAGCCAGATACAAAGGTGCTACCTTGCTGGCTGGGTTCATGAGGTGAGGTATGTCCAGGTCTTAGCGGCTAATGCATCTGCCTACCTGCCGCGTGGTGGGCAAGATCGAGAGAGACTGATTGCGGTAGGTCTTTTATCCTCTCCAGCTAGAATCTCGACCGACTCCAGATACTAATATCTACAGCCTGTATGTCGGACGAATATCTACAGCTCAAACTGCTGACTAATGTCTATGAGAGCCAAAGTGAGGACGAATATCTACAGCTCAAACTGCTGACTAATATATATGAGAACCAAAGTGAGGATGAATATTTACAGCTCAAACTGCTGACTAATATCTATGGAACAGTAGATGTCGGAGAATATCTACAGCACTGGCAGAGGTTGGATTTGCAATTATGTATAACATACATATTGGCATAACGTAATATTGCGTTATATATGACCTAACCTAACTTAACATGCATCAAGTTTTTTAAACTGCATAACCAATATTACGTTATGTCAATTTGCTATAGGTACATAATTGCAAATCCAACCTCTGCCAGTGCTGTAGTTATTCGTCAACATCACCTTTTCCATAGATATTAGTCAGTAGTTTGAGCTGTAAATATTCGTCCTCACTTTGGTTCTCATAGATATTAGTCCGCAGTTTGAGCTGTAGATATTCGTACTCACTTTGGTTCTCATAGATATTAGTCAGCAGTTTGAGCTGTAGATATTCGTCCTCACCTTGGTTCTCATAGATATTAGTCCGATTTGTTCAGTTTTTGGAATTCCTGTAGATATTAGTAGACGCCTCCATCTCGATCCATTGCCTTAAGCCGCAGTGGGAGGGATGGATTCAAACGTCTGTTACTCCTGGACTCACTGACCCCCAGATTCCTACTTACCCCTCATACCTACTTCCTTTCCAGAACTTTCTCTCCTTAAAAAAACCCTGTACACAGCATCCCCTGAGATGACATAGGCCCTGAGAGAAATTATTTTCCATGGCCTCTGTTATGTTTGTAATAGTAAAGCACCAGCTATCAGATGCTGACAGTTTGCAGATCTGTGGCTTCACTTGATAGACAACCTAGAACTTGTTAACAGTGTTAATAAACGTCTTATATATGAATCAGTGTTAATAAACGTCTTATATATGAATCAGTGTTAATAAACGTCTTATATATGAATCAGTGTTAATAAACATCTTATATGAATCAGTGTTAATAAACGTCTTATATATGAATCAGTGTTAATAAACGTCTTATATATGAATCAGTGTTAATAAACGTCTTATATATGAATCAGTGTTAATAAACGTCTTATATATGAATCAGTGTTAATAATCGTCATAAATGAATCAGTGTTAATAAACGTCATATATGAATCGGTGTTAATAAACGTCTTATATATGAATCAGTGTTAATAAACGTCATATATGAATCAGTGTTAATAAACGTCTTATATATGAATCAGTGTTAACAAACGTCTTATATATGAATCAGTGTTAATAAACGTCTTATATATGAATCAGTGTTAATAAACGTCTTATATATGAATCAGTGTTAATAAACGTCTTATATATGAATCAGTGTTAATAAACGTCTTATATATGAATCAGTGTTAATAATCGTCATAAATGAATCAGTGTTAATAAACGTCATATATGAATCAGTGTTAATACACGTCTTATATATGAATCAGTGTTAATAAACGTCATATATGAATCGGCTTTCTGTGTTTCATTACAAACCTCAGACATCAAAGTCAATTGTTCCATATAAATAAATTCGGATACATCTATCCGAGACGCCATCGAGGTTACAAACCAATTCTTAGAATGATTGTTTCCAATTAAACGGGTAGTTGCCCGTAATATGGAGAAAAATAATTAATTGATAATAATGTAATTCTAAAATTTGAAAATATGAGATTGACAAATATGACGGCTTTGACAGAAGGTGGCAATGGCGAAATTGGTTAACGCGCTCGTCCCGGTTAGACGGAAAGGTCTGGGTCCGAGTCCCAGTTGCGACCATTGTCTTTTTCTGTTTTTCTGTGTCTTGTTCTCTTTCATATTTTCGTTTAGATTATTATTGTTAACTTATTCTAATAGAAGACATATTTATTTATTTTTCTTTGTTTTACATTTTTTTAGAGAAAAATGTGTCCTTACTGGGGTACCCCGTTCCATGGACACATTGTACAAGTTTTTTTGTTTGAATATAAGTACCTACATTAAAATATTACAGACGAAAATTATAAAGTTGAATCTAAAAGAAAGTACAATTCAAGCATTAATCTTTGTTAGCTTGCAAAATTGTATCTATATTCTTCCTTCCCATGTCCATAATCCATATTTTTATGTTTCCTTTGAAGTCGGTTATTTTTTTAATAGATTTTGCGTAATAGATTTTAATTAGCTGTTCTTTATCTAAAATGTTTCTTATTGTTTTGAAAAAATAGGTTAGTTTTTTTTAATTTGTTGTTCACATTTTCCACTTGGGAGTTCCAATTTAAGTTTTGATCAATAATTATTATTCCTACGTATTTTATTGTTTATTTTGGGCAGTTGCAAGGAATTTCTCGGTTCACGTTTATACAGTCTTTATGAATTTTTATGTTTAGGTTTGGATTGAGGTTATCTGTCTGTTTGTTGTGTATTTTGAATTTAATATATATTTAGTTTTTGTATCATTTAACGTTAGTGAATTTGAATCAAGGCATTGTTTTACCCGATTCATCCCTTTTTCAGCTTTTACGAATACAGTCTCCCACAACTTTCCATGGAACAGAAGGACTGTGTCATCTGCAAAACTAATGATTGAACCTTGGAAAGTTTAGATCACATAAATCATTTATATATATATATCCCTTTAAGGACGCTCCAACACGAGCGTGCACATTCAATGAAAAAAATCCCGTGCATCGCCTAATCAACTTTTCGGAATGAAGACGGCGGCAAACGCTAGTGCATGAAATTAGCTACTCACTAAATTAGATTATTCGCATCATCGGCTGGCCAGTTGAAATTGGTGAGGCGACCAGGATGGCAGTTTTTTCTCCGATGAGACCGGTAGACGTAAGTGATGTTATTTTGTACATTTTTTAAATGATTCATCAATCAATTGTTATTAGTTTGTTATTTCAATGCCGGTGGTCGCGTTGTACAAGTATTTGCATTGAAAACTTATGATTTGTAAATAGAATCACACTTTTTGGATCGGGAGTCACGATCGTGACGGCCATGCCTAACGTGACTTTAGGTAGTTCTAATTATTGACTAATATTTCGTTGATTTGATCACTATTATTCACATTTTTTACAGAGATGGAGCTGAATGGTGATTTAGTACTGCAACTGATAGGAGATGGCAAAGATTCAGAAGTGGATGGCATGGATGACGTTGAAGAATTGCCTCCCCGAATGCCATTTGACCATTTTACTGAAGAAGCTCCACCAATACCGACCCCATCTCAACCTCCACACACGATTGTAGGCCAAAGAAGCGCTGGTTAGTAAGAGGAAGACTTTGGAGACAGATGCCATTTAACCAAAAAGGACACAGCTACCCGCAACGTGCCGATCCAGGAGTAATTCGAGAACCACAAAAATATTTTGAAGACTACTTCGACGACGAGTTTTTCGAATATGTACTCTGCAATGAGTATCATAAATACAAATCTCGTTGAGTTAAAGAAGCTCATAGGCATTCATTTTACCATGAGCGGAAGAGCATAGATTTTAAACGAGATGGTCGTATGCAGCGCGGTGAATTTCAGCAGTTCGTGAGCGATGATGTCGTAGTTGTCAAATGGATGGACAACAAATCCAAACTAGTTTCATCAAATTGCACATCTGCTGACTAAGCAGTAACTGTGAAACGATGGAATAAAAATTGTTCAGCTTTCATTGATGTTATTGCTTCTAAAGTAATCGCTAGTTATAATAAACACATGGGCGGCGTTGACAATCTCCATCAGCCTATTGAATACTACAGCACATTTATAAAGAAAAGGAAATGGACCCTAAAGGTCAAACTCCATTTCTTTGATTTCGCCACTACCAACGCTTGGCGCTTGTATAAATTAGATTGTGTGGCAGCTGCAGTTCCAGGCAACAAAGTTATGGACTTGTTGGAGTTTCGGATGCAAGTTGCACATGGGCTTACCAACGCACCTATTCTCCAAAGGAGGATTAGCGAGAGTGATGGTGAGGCTGTTGAAAATTTAGAGCCAAATGTGAAGATAGGTGATCGAACCAACCCTCTCAAGCTAAAAGGTACGACTACTATGACGATCTTCCGTGTTTTGACGAGATTGAAAATCCTCGTGCCTGCAAAATGGAAAATTGTAAAAGCAGGTCAAAGATTACTTGTGAAAAGTGCGTTGTGTAACTCTGCCTCTCAAGGAAACAAAATTACTTTGCATTTTACCACAAAAAATAAGATCAAAGATCGCTTTTATCAAGTCTGATTCATTGATGTCATTATTAATTAAGCGGGGAGAATAATATTTTTGTCTGATCTCAATTCTAGCAACACAAATACATTTAAGACATTTTCTAACATCTTCGTCGTCTTGTTACTACGATTATAATTTTTTTAATGTTATAAATACTGTTTTTGATAAACTGTCTTTAATTTCTGTTAAAATGGCGTTTAAATCATGTTTAAAACATGATTTAAAGCACATAAAAGCCGAAAGTCTAACAGCGTCACGATTGTGCATTAGTAGAGTTATAGCCCAAACGTCATGATCGTGCAGGGGTAGTATTTGACCTTGGGGGTAGCTAGGATTTTTAAAATTATTTTTCGCACATGCCTTATAAGGTCCTTTCCTAAGAGCACTGCAAAAGAAATGTGATTTTAGAAAAAAAAATTCAGGCCTAAAAGGGATATACATATATTTCAGGAATAAAATCGGTCCGAAGACACTGCCTTGCGGGACTCCATATTGGATTTGTATTGGTTGACTAGATTCATTTTGAATCCTGACTAGCTGTGACCTTTCTGACATGTAGCTTTTAATGAGGTTCAATTCACGACCTGAGATTCCAATCTTGTTGAGTTTTTCTAGAAGATATGTGTGATCAATTGTATCGAAGGCTTTACTTAGATCTAAAAATATTCCGATACACTTATTTCCGTTATCGAGACTATGTTTTATACTTTTTACAATAGAGGCGATGGAATCGGAGGTTCCTATATTTTTTCTAATTCCGTATTGATTTTCAGATAGTATGAGGTTTGTTTCAAGATATTGAGTGAGCTGCTTCTTTATAACTTTCTCTACTATTTTTGAAAGACAGTCACTACACCTCCCTCCTCTGCGCAAGTTGGTTTGTTCCCCGCTCCTTCATTTGTAAGTCTATCTTTTCCTTACATCTAAGGAACTTATGTTAAGTAACATTTAAAAAAAAAACACAACTTTTAAAATAATTATATTGTGTTTATTAAGTTTATTTATGTGTTTAGGGGAGTTCCAATAACTCTTTCAGAAACTTTTGTTGCTGCAACTGTTTTTGCATTTCTGCTAAATCTTCGGTGGCCGCACAAGAATACGACACTTCCGCTGTTACTTCTTTAAACGACGCTTCCGACGGAGTTAGAGTCTTCAAACTCTGCTTTACAACTACTGAACCATCTCTTCTCATGGTCGATTGCCGAGATAGTCGATCGAGCCGTTGATTCAGCATGAGTAGTTTCTTTTTGCACTGTTCCGCCTCGTTTTTTTGCCCCATTGACATATCTGGGCTCTTACCAAGAACATTTGTATTGTAAATCTCGATCAATTCATCGCCGATGTTTTTTACGGCTTCTCGTAATTGCTCTTCAAATAGAGCCTGCGTGGCACCGGCCCTTTGGATAATGGTGGGACTTGGCATATTATTTACTTTTCTCACTCTCTCTGCGTAAATTCGCAGTTCTTTATTTTCTGAAATCAATTGGTTAATCCGACTTTGTGTATTCTTCTCTTGCAGTTCTATGAACTTTTCTTGAGCGCGTTTCACAGCTGCGTAATATTCTTGTTCGTTCACAAGATAAACGGGGTCTTTCTCTTTGGCTGGATCGCCTAAATGTGTTTTCTTTGGTTCCTCTGTTAAATCTGTTTTCTTTGATTCCTCCTCTGTTAAATCTGTTTTCTTTGGTTCCTCTGTTAAATCTGTTTTCTTTGGTTCCTCTGGTAAATCTACAGTTACCTTGGGTGCAATTGTAGCTTCCTTTGGAGTTAGAGATTCGCCAAAGACTTCAAAAAAGACGTCTTGAGTTTTAGTTGTTGGTTTTTCTGTTGTCGCTTCAACCGCTTTTTCTGCTCTCGCTTCGATTGCTTTTTCTGTTGTCACTTCGATTGCTTTTTCTGTTGCCTTTTCTATGACTTCTTCTGCTACTGTTTCTGTCAACTTGCCTCTCTGTTCTAAACTGATAGCTGTGAGAGTGATCATATTGAATTTTTTATCGTCTGCCTGACTCAGCAAAATATTTCCCGTGGAAGGATGGATGGCAATTGCAGTTATTTGGTCACCTAGCTCTGTGATTTCTTGCGTTGTGACTTTTCCATCGTTGATTTTAAGGTCTTTAGTATCAAGTGCGAATACTTTTCCTTTTGCCTCTCCTTTGACCTTAGAGCTGATTAGAAACACTCTGTCTCTGGAATAGTCGCCACGGAATTGAAAGGTGTGTATACCGTCTCCAGTGAAAACCTGAAACAAAAATTTATTTATTGTTTTGAAACATTTACAGATTATTTATTATACAAACTCTAGGCAGGCAAAACAAGAAAATGGAATTTGTTTTAAATCGATATATCTTCGAAAATAATACAGTGGTACCTCGAGATACGAGGGATCTTTGACAAACCGCCTGCTGATTCACAGTGGAGAAAAACCTTTTTCATGTTCCGACTGTGAAAAATCATTTTCTCAAAAAGTATGATTGACAAACCACATGAAAAACCCTTTTCATGTTCGGACTGTAAAAAATCGTTTTATCAAAAACAATCTTTGACATACCACATGCTGACATACAGTAGAGAAAAACCCTTTTCATGTTCTGACTGTAAAAAATCGTTTAATCAAAAAAATTCTCTCACAAACTACATGTTGACTCATAGCGCAAAAAACCTTTTGCTTGTTATGATTGTACGTATTCATCTTGTCGTAAGGGAGATTTCGAGATTTTGGGGGCTGGAACGGATTTATGGCATTTCAATTAATTTCAATGGAGAAAATTGTTTTGAGATACGAGCAAGGTTATGGAACGAATTAAGCTTGTATCTCGAGGTATCACTGTATTTGAATTTGAATGATTTTTTTTCTATAATACTCGCCACACCCGAACAATACAAGTATTGTCCAATAATTATAAACTAATTTGTAATAGGATTCCATAAACAGATATTAAAGTCAGTGTTGGGCCATTTAGTGACGTTTTATATGTAAAAAATGCAGTGGAGGTCCTTCCCTCAGGACAATTGGCCAAAGACCTCCCAAAATTATAAGAGAAAGTTAAACATAATATTATGAAATATTATTCAAATCAAAACAACTGCTATTATTCTAATGTATTTGAAATGTACCACGAGATAGCAGGTAGCGGCAAGTAGTGACATCTAATGGTGCGTTTCCATGCTTGCCAAGGCTCGGCAAGCCTCCACAAGCTCCAAGCGTACACAAATCTCGCTTTGCAATTTGAAGCCGTTTACACGCTTCTTGTGACTGCGTCAGTACGCTACCAACACCCAAGCGTTGGCTTGTGTCGGCTATTGCGTTTGGTTTAACATACTTTTATTTGAAATACAAGCAAAGTATAAAAAAACAATATAATATTGTCTTGTATTATAAAAAAAAAGTTATTCCAACAAAAATTATATGTTTTTTTATTGTAAGTATAAGTCATTATTGTACCTACATCAAACAGTGTGCACGTCAAATTTCACTCTGCAAAAATTATCTAAATTCAACGTTTTTTAATCGTATTATTCAAAAAGATATTGATTTTTGTATAACTGTGCAACAGTAGTGAACTATCTACCACTTTAAACATTTGAAACGGTCAAGAATTACTAATCTGAAGTGATTTAAAAACTGTGAAGTAATTTGTGGGAATATTGTCGCATCTAAGTACCAACTGTAAACTGCAACTGACAGTTGATAGCAATATTACCTTTAATATAGCGATATTACCTCGCTCCCGATACCTACCGGATTGGTCTAGTGGTTAGCGTCGCGGACGTTGACCGTCTGAGCCATAGGTCCGTAGGAACGAGGTTCGATCCTCACTAAAACCAACTTTTTTTTTTAAAATTAGTAGAAGCGCAAGACTTACCCTCAGACTATATTATAACACCATCTATTGCAGAACATCAAAAACATTAATATGAATAAACAAAAGAGAGCCACAAAAAAAGCAGCATCTAGCGAATCTGAAGAAGACTATAATACAAATAAGATGTTAAAATTCCTGGAAAAAAAATTCGAAGATTTATCGGAACAATTAATGAAATCTTTCAGAGAACAGATCAAGAATGAACTCAGAGAACTTACAAAATCAGTTGAATTCTGTAGTAACAAAATTGATGAATTCGAAGAAAAAAATAAAAACAAAGACATATTGATTAAACAGCTGCAATCGGAAAACAAGGAAATAAAAATGCAAATTAACAAACTAGAACAACTTCACAAACAAAATAACATTGAAATACAGGGAGTCCCATTTAAAGATAATGAAAACATAACAAAAATAGTGAATAACATAATGGAAACTATTAAAGGCGAAACAGAATCTTCAAAAATAACCAATATTTACCGAATCAAAAATAGAAATCCTTTAAACAAATACCCAGCCATTGTTGTATCATTTCAAAATAAAGAAATCAGAGACCAAATCATCGACAAAAAAAGAAAATACGGTTTTTTGTCCACAAAAAACTTTAACTTTCCAGAAGATAACAAAGTATACATTAATGAACAACTGACACCACAAAATAAACACCTACTGTTCCTGGCAAAATCATCAAGACTTGGTTACAAATTTATTTGGGCTAAAAATGGACACATTATGATGAGAAAAGATGAATTAGCCCCAATCATCCAAATAAGACAGCCGGCAGACATTCCCGAAGAATAGAGGATCAAGTAACCACATTGCATGTGTAAATTTTTTCTTTCAACATGTCAGACGAAAATTTTTTGTATGAAAATTATATTTGTAATGATACTAATGAACTAAATAATCACTTTAAAGATATAAACTTTTCAGTTCTTAATATGAACATACGTAGCTTAAGAAAACATTTTGATGAACTCTGTGTACTTCTCGAAAGTCTAGATTTTTCTCCGAGTATTGTTATTTTAACAGAAACACAGATGAAAGAGGTAATCCCCTATAACCTTCCAGGATATGTCACCATTTCATCTGAATGCAAACATACTGGGCACGATGGTATCACCGTATTTGTGAAAAATTGTCTTAAGAAAACTACCTTCAAAATTTTAGATTTTAAAACAGCTAATGCAATTGAAGTAACATTCAAGCACAATAATTGTAATTATCTGATATTAGCTATATATAGATCTCCTTCCTTAAATGAATCACTTTTCACTAACGAGCTAAATTCATTTTTTAAAACGGCTAACAGAAAAAATTTCAATTTTTCAATATTATCTGGAGATATCAATATAAACATTAATGAAAATAACAAAAGAACAAACTGTATAAATGAATACTTAGATTGTTTATCATATGCAGGATATCAGTCATACATAAACTCTCCAACAAGAGAAAATTTGAATAACTCCACGACTCTAGATCATATATTTGTAAAAACACACAAACACGTCAAAACTACATCTTCAACTCTACATACAAACATTACTGACCACTACCCAACATTTTATGGACACAACCTCTTAACCACTAATTTAAAAGAAAACTCTGGTAATCTAGAAAAAAATAATATTAACTACGACACATTAAACAATCTACTCCATTCAGAAAAATGGGACAATGTACGATCGACAGCTAACCCACATTCAGCATTAGAATTGTTTTATAAAACTCTACAAGATTATATATCGAAAAGCACATACAAAATTGTTATTGATAAGCGAAAATATAAAAAAATCAAACCTTGGATTACTGTAGGACTAATAGTCTCCATTAAACACAGAGATAAACTTTACAGAGAAATGTTAAATTATGAAAAAACCTGTCAAAAAAATAACGTAAGAATAATGTCTTTTATGAAAACAAAGTATTTGATGTATAGAAACTTACTAAATAGGTTAATAAGAAGTTGTAAAAAGAAATACTATTGTGAACAAATTGATAACGCAAAAAATGATACCAAAAAAACGTGGAATATTATTAATGAAATAATGAACAAAAAAAAAATGGCATCAACTGATGTGAAAGAGATTAAAATAAATAACAATAGTATAACTGACAAATCGGCCATTGCAGAAAACTTTAACAACTTCTTCACAAATGTAGTAGATCAAGTACTTGAATCTTCTAGTAAAATTGATAGTACAACACCCGTAGACTCATCTTTGCATTTACTCTCAACTTACGATTCAATAAATTCCTTAGAATATTTTTCACCTATCACGATAAACGAAATTGTAAAACACATTGATAGTCTAAAGTCAACAAATTCTACAGGAATTGATGGTTTATCGGGTAACACACTAAAAAAAATAAAACATAATATTTTAATTCCATTGCTACATATTTTTAATATATCACTAAAAGAGGGACATTTCCCTGAACAATTTAAAATCTCCACCATCATTCCAATTCACAAATCAGGAGAAACGCACATATTAGACAATTACCGACCTATTTCCTTAGTTTCAAACCTCTCAAAAATATTTGAAAAATGTATAAAAAATAGAGTAATGAATCACCTAGAACAAAACAAAATTCTGTCCCAAAATCAATATGGTTTCAGAAGTAACCTAAGCACTGAAGATGCAATATTCGATTTGACAAAAAAATTGTACACATCTGTTGATAAAAATAAAAAATGCCTAGCTTTATTTTTAGATTTAAGAAAAGCTTTTGATACGGTTAACCACAATATACTTATAAAAAAAATTAATCGAATAGGTTTCAAAAAAGATACACTAAAAATTCTCACAAACTATCTCAAAGACAGAAAACAAAAAACAAAAATAGGGAATTTTTATAGTACTGAAACGAGGATAAAAAATGGAGTACCACAGGGTACTGTGCTTGGCCCAATCCTGTTTTTAATATATATAAATGATTTATGTAATCTTGTAATCCCTGGTGATATTGTATCTTATGCTGATGATACAGTAATAATTGTAAACGGAAAATCCTGGCTTGAAACTTATTTAAATGCATCAAAATGTATTGCACATGTCTCATCATGGCTAAATAGTAATAGACTCTTCCTAAACAACAATAAAACATTTTACCTACCTTTTTATAAAAACAGTAAAAACAAACCCCCCAATAACCTTAAAATTAGAATTCATAATACTAACTGTAATCAAGTAATATGCTCATATTGCTCTGAAATTGTAAAAGTTGAAAAGATAAAATATTTGGGTATATGTATTGATACAAATTTAAGTTGGCATTCACAAATAAATAATACCGTTTCTAAATTGAGATATCTTACATACATATTTTACAGACTCAAAGAAGTATTGAATATTGACAAATTGAAAATGATTTATTATTCTATGGTGCAATCTTCACTCATGTATGGAATAATAGGATGGGGTGGTGCCCTTGATACTTTTATAAAACCTTTACAAACAACTCAAAATTATATTATCAAAGTTATGTATAATAGAATTAAAACATTTTCGACAGATGCTTTATACAAAGAATCTAAACTATTCAGTCTCCGTAAACTATTTATACTGCAAACTATGAAATATATCTTTAAAAACGTAAACAAATTCGAAAAAAATGTAAACAGAATCAACATTAGAAATAATAATGTATTCTATACCCCCCAAACACACACAAAACAAATGCAAACTCACAGTAGTTTTATTGGACCTCGTACCTTCAATAGTTTACCAAAACATATTGAAGTTGCAACAAAACTTCCGCATTTCGTAAAAGAGTTAAAATTATGGCTAAACCATACAGATGTAAAAACTCTATTTATTTAGTTTCATTTCACTTTATGTTTCTAAAAACTCTATTTATTTAGTTTTATATCACTTTTCTCACAAACTTTACACCTATTATTACAATGTATATCATTAATTACACTTACACTTATTTAACCGTACACTATTGTATACACTTTTTGTACAAAATGTTTTAAACAATTTTTGTTTTTGCTTTATATACCCCTGTTTGTTTTTTTCTAGGTACTAAAAAAAAAAAAACTTTTTTTAAATATATTACCCACGCACAGGCTGCGCCTTAGTGGGTTCCCACATTATTGTTATGATTTTCAAATATGTAAATATAAATTGTAAAATATGGGAAAAATAAAGGAATTAAAAAAAAAAAAAAAATAAATAAATAAATAATAAATCATCAATAAAAGATTATTTATTTATATTGACTTTTTAGGTAAATGCAATAAATTAAATTATGTACTTATACATTTTAATAAGTCAGGCATGCCTCTTACGTCATACATATGTCTCGTAATGTTAATTATCGATATACCGCATGGAGCAAAAACGGCGTGCATTCGCCGTCAGTTCGGAAATTACACTGAGCGTTTACCGAAGCTTGCCGCTGGATCCGACCCCGACTGGATCGGCGGCAAGCTCTTGCAAGCCTACGCAACCCTACGCAAGCCAAGACAAACGACCTGTTTCCACGTTGGCGTTTGTGGAAGTTTGCGTAGGCTTGGCAAGCGTGGAAACGAGGCTTATCATCTTAAAAGGAAGCTTTCTTTCCCATGCACTATGATTGGCTGGGTCAAATTATGCATTTTCCCAATATCATGTCTCTTTACGCCCCATACGATAAAAGAGATGGCACTATGTCGTCTAGTAAAAATGCTTTTGGGTTCTGAAGACAGTTTGCGTTATTGCCATAAGGGAAAGAACATGATGAATAAATATTATGCGTCTGAAAGAGATGGTTTGATAAACGTAGGTTGATTTTGCACATTGTACGCTTGTCGCATGAAATAATTTACTATATTAAATGTAATTTTATTTCAAACTCGTGTGGTACCTACAAATTAATATTATAGTATGTATTTAATTTGATATTGTATGATAATATCATTTTTTTTAAATGACCTTCCATGTCAGGACCCCTAGAGCCACTTTTGAAAAAATGTGTGTATTTTAATATGTACTTAACAAAAAAATTGGTTTTCACTTTAGTACTAAAGCATCCCAAAAAAAATAACAATTTGCCCATCTCCGGTACTGTTTACAAGTTTCCTTTTGGTAAAATATTATTCCACACAAAAAAGACAAGGAGATAAGAAGGTTTTCCCATCTTGTAGCACTTATACTTATACATATTATTAACTAGCTGAACCAACGAACTTCGTACCGCCTCAGAATCAATAACTGTTGTGTTAACTTATTAGCTGAATTAAATTCAGTTTTTTTATTAACTTAAAAATTACACAATGAAGCAATTATCGATGCGCAACTGTCCGTGTTTTGTTTTTGTCAGTATCGGATTTATATTTATGTACAGATTTATATTTTTTGTGATTTTCTTACTTTTCCACTTAGGTACT
Source organism: Limnephilus lunatus (assembly GCA_917563855.2). Classification (NCBI taxonomy): domain Eukaryota; kingdom Metazoa; phylum Arthropoda; class Insecta; order Trichoptera; family Limnephilidae; genus Limnephilus; species Limnephilus lunatus. The sequence goes on from OU830592.1 coordinate 110,024,729, forward strand.
TACGGCAATTGCGTTTCATTTTCTTTATAGGTACGTGTGAGGGAGATTTATTATAATTATTGTATTTTTCCTTTGGAGGGGTGCAGACATACATTCACCGTTTGTCTCATTTTTGACTGTTGACATTTAGTGTGTAAGAAAGAGGGGCAGCATTATATATTTAAGAACAAAAGCAAAACAATCAGTGCATTGACATTTAACATTTTTAATTTTTGGAATTAATCCACTATTCAATATTATATTTATCACAATATTGCTGCAGCTCTTTCAAAAGAGGAGAATTTGTTCCATACAAAATGTATAAGGAAAAGAATATTCTTCATAAAAAAAAATCGTGAATTTTTCCCATGTTTTAATAGCTATTCTGCTATTCGGGGCGGAGACAAATCCAACAAATCCAACAAAATCATAAACATCGGTCTAGACGTTCTTGAGTTATAAATATCGGACGTATTATCGGGGAATTAGAAGACGAGGAGTTTTTGCTAAACTTCCTCATTTTCTAATTTCCTGTAGCTCGGCGGGCACCCTTCATTGTCAGCCCGCATTAGTTGTATGGTAGCGGGAGCGGGGGGGGGCTGGCTATATACGCTAAACTGCCGTACCGTTACCCCCTCCACTTCCCACTACTCCCCGTTACTACCTCACAGTCGACCAATCCGAACGCAGATAATCGTTTGGTCGGATATGTGTGGCAACTTATGTTTTGATAAGTAATAATGTTAGTGTAAGTTTAATTGTCTTAATTTGAATTCCCCTGAACATTGTAGGGTCGGGGGGGAACCACGGATATTTTTGTATTTTATGTTCTTTTCTTTAATAAACGTGCTAGAAGGAGATGGTTTTGGTTGGCAGAGAGAACCATGAAAAAGGGGAAGTTCCAGAGGTCGCAACGCCCGTCACGCGAATCGTGTCAGAGGTTACGACCTTCGGAACATTAACTTGAACGAATTGGGCCGCACCAAAAGCCATCCATTCGGTTTTCAATAAATACCGGTGCGGACCGGGAATGAACGCATTCCAGTACCGACACGATAGCTACCCTTTCTCTCTGCAAACCGGACCCATCTCTCGACGGAAATTCACAACAACTCGACTGTTTATTTCACGAGACACAGCGGCTGACATAGACTACCCGGCGCCCTATTTTACAGTCTGTGTGAGGGACGGAAACGTCTCTTACACCGACTTTGTTTTATATATTAAGATTTATATTTTATATTATTTACCGGAGTAGTTTCTCTGGTATTCTGGACGGCAATAGTCGGGCGTCCACTTTTGTTCTCTAAATAATTTCCCCATCGGTCGGTAAATATGAATTTAACACTCGGCTTGATATTTTCCCTTCGTAGTGGAGAAAAGTTTGTGCCGGTGTTAAAAGCCATGGTTTTAATGAAAAATATTGTTTTTGTGGGGCCCTTTATTTCTATGGAACTGGGAGAATCTCCGTCATAGGTTTTTGCCAACTTCATTTCGTAGTCCTGCCCAAGGATGTTTACAAATGTACTGCACTGTACTTGCAATATTATCCCAAATAATAGTAAGATTGATAGTATTGCTTTTCCTTCCATTTTGATTTTCTGAAACAAAAAATTATATTTATTAACCCTTTACAGCGCAAGAACTTTTTAAATATTTATTTTATTACCTATAGGTGGTACGATAACTATATATAATGGGAAAAATAATTAAAAAAATTATATGTAAAAATAAATATATATTTTTGAAAAAAAACATCGTGATGCAGAAGTGCATCATGGTGTCAAAACATACCAAAAGTTAGGAAGTACGAAACATTTGAAAACAGTTATTATTTTTGTTAAAACATATATCAATAATACTTGTAACATAGGCCACACAACATTTTTGACATTCTTTTTGGGCTGTTCCTTTACATCCTGGAAGTTTGCATCTCAGCCTCTTTTCAGTCCATGTAAGCCAGTGTCCTACCTGATCCAATCTGACCTCTTTTGGTGGTATGTACTGGCATGGTCCTTTCTTATTTTTATCCAGGTTCAGTGATTCTACATCACTGGTATGTTTGAGCCGGTTCGTTTTTTTTATATTTTACTAACGTCTCAGCAATTTCTTGCCTAAAATCGGCAGAATTTAGCACCCGATCCTTATTGTTGGTATCAGTTGGTATTTCTCCTAACGATGCCCAGAACCAATATACCACGGTGTGATAAGAATTCAATCAAGGGTAAAAATGATGTATAGTAGTTGTCAAAAAACAATGGATAGTTTTGGTTGTCAGGTAAGTCTCTGGCAAGTCAGACCACTACGATAGATGACGCACCTATTGAGGCTCACCATGTTCTCCTGGCCACTGTAGAGTTGGAACTTTTAGCCATATCCAGTTACATCACAAATCAAAAACAGCTTGAAGCCCCTGCTGAGGTTTATCTGTCAAATAATGCTTTAGGGCACTTCGCGCTTTAGTGGAACACTTTAGTGGAGTTCATCAACAGACAAATGTTGTTCAAAAGGCACTCTAGCAAAATTATGGTTCAATTTCTCAATCATAGGTCTGATTTTATACAATCGATCAGAATTTGGCTGACGGTATGGTGTCATTTTGGTGTTATCATTGAAATGTAGTGACTGTCTCAAAAACTCAAACCATTTTAGCGTCATGGTCTCAGGTATGTGGGCGTAACCACATTTCTCTGACCAGTACATTCGCACATTAGGCATATAAATTATGGACATGAAGAATATAATTCCTATGAACCGTCTTATTTCCTGGCTTGCAACATTTATAGGCTTACTGGCATCTTTTTGCACGCTGTACAGATTTTTTTCCTCTCTAATAAGATGGATAATGACTTCAGTAAATAAATATGAAAATACCTGTTCAGGTGTCTGCAGCTCTAATATTTTGTTGGGTCATATAGAAGATCCCCAAAATTTCATCTGGTCTTTGCTAAGTTCTAAGTTCTAAGTTATTTGTCTTAGAAGCAAGTGAACTTCTTGAAGTAGTAGTTGTACTGGTACTCGGTATTGCGGCACCAGGCGGTGTCTCATATTGCGCAACTGTAGTGCTGATATTGTTCTCCAAGTTTGGTGACAAGATATTGTTAGCCTGTTCTTCTGGATCTGGTATTTCTGGTTCCTTATCTGAATCTTCGCGTAAATTCTGCCCATTCCGTTCCAATATGTAGGATGGATCAGCTACGCCATCGTCATCTGAGTAGTCTAAGCCATCATCACTATCATGCCAATTGTCCAGAATGTTTTCCAATTCTTGAGTCGTCAAAGATGGAAGCTTGGTACTTAAACGTGGAAGCTTCGAACTCATAATGAGACTGAAAGAAAAAAACTTACTTTCTAGAAACAAACTAATGGATTATAATCATTCAGCGCAATGATGCATTACTGCATCATAACAAAAGTGTAGCGTATCCCTATAAATATAGTAAAATTCATTGAAAATACATCAAATTGATAAAAAATAAGCACTTACTGATACTTCAGCACAATTTCACGGCGATATTTTCAATATCAGTAATAAAAACAAACGATTGAACTCGTGTGCGAACTACACAATCCGGTTATGACAAATTTTTATATTCAAATGACCACAAAATGTAAAGTAGCTCCATCTAGTATAAATAAAACAAACTAATTCGTAAGAAAGCTTTGCTGTGGATATGCAACACTGCGCAAAATGGTATTTTTTTGTTTCTTTGAACAATTGAAGGAGTTCGAATGGTATGATGCAGATCTGCAACTCAGCGCCGTAAAGGGTTAATAATAAACCGTAGTTTTACAATATTTATTGTATTAAATTGACTTTTGCTCAAAATACAAAACAAATTATTAAAAAGATTGCCAAAAAAAGTTTGCTGTTGGGAAGAATAAGAAGATTCCTTGACACCGTCTCCAGTAAAAATGTGTACAACTCAATCATTGTACCACACATAAATTACTGTAGCAGCATTCTATTCTTAGCCAACGACGGATTTATGAAACGAATAAAAATTCTACAAAACAAATCTATGAGAACTATATTGAAGAAAAATTTTAACGAAACAAAAAACGACTTCAAAAAATGCACTAAAAAGTAAAAAAATAATTTCGTACGATTGTTATTTTTAGAGTCGGTGTCAGCCAAGGTAACTACATACATAGATAGTAGTTATAGGTGATATGTGGAGATTTTGGCTGATACCGACTCCAAAAATAACAATCGTACGAAATAATTTTTTTTATTTTTTAGTGCATTTTTTGTCGTTTTTGGTTTTGTTAAAATTTTTGTTTATTTTTTGATTTTTAGAGACGCGCGTGCGTAGAGAAGTTTCATTTCAAAAAAAGAATCATCGAAATCTGTTGGCGTAATATTGAGTTATTCGTCCATTTGTCGCACACATACTTATTGCAAATTTAAGACATGTTACGGTTTTCTCATGGATCCCATTGTCAGAACTGAACCAAATTAAAATGGGACCACACGGGAAGTCATGAAAATCTTATCTTTGGGGGCCATAAATATACTAGCCCCGTTAAGGCTTGGGGCTATTGATATATTAAATAATAAATATTTATTATTGGTTATGGTTAAAAAAAATGTCTATGATATTTTGTTGTTGACGTTTTATGTCAAACAACTGTCAAAATTTTGTGCGGATTTTCGGAATTCGACATTATTATTGTGCAAATTTTGTGACTATTACTAGACACATATTCCTTAGAAGTGTGATAATACCGATTTGAAATAAAACTGACGTCGCCAGTTTACATGCGGTGCGGTATTGCGTTTCTTAATTTTGTGTTTTTTTTAATAACTACAGTTTAGTAGTTAAAAATGGAGGCGGGAAAATTAGTTCCAAACTCTGAAGAGCGAGATCAAAGGAAAACAAATAATACATTGAATAAATCAGAAATTAAAGCACATCAAGTTGAAAAAGAACCTCAAAGGGTGAAGAGGTCGAAACATATTCTAAGCCTTGGACAAAAGGCAGACATATTGGACAGACTAACAGCTGGAGAAGGTTCAACTTCCGTTGGTAAAGCCTACAACCTCAATGAGTCAACAGTTCGCTCCGTGAAAAAGAACGAAGCCAAGATTCGTTCCAGTCTTGCCGCAGGAGTTTCGAAGCATTTAAAGCATTCATTCCATAGTCAGACCCTCAGGAAGATGGAGAAAAACCTCTCAGCTTGGATGGTGAAACAGCAATCCAAAGGTATCACGCTTAGCATGAAAACCATTCAAAAGAAAGCCAAAATAATGCACGACCAAATCAAAGTCGACAGTTTAACTACCAAGCTGAACACCGGCAAAGAATTAACATTCTTGGCTAGTAAAGGGTGGTTTATGAACTTCAAGAAACGCTTTGAGCAATTGCAAATCACCAACGAACAACCGACACAAGAAAGCGACGCAAATGTTGTCATTGTAGATTACGAGGCAGCCGAGAAGTTTACGGAGGATTTAACGAGGCTCGTAAAAGAGCAGGGGTACAAACCCGAGCAGGTTTTCAATGTGGGAGAGTCTCAAATGTTCTGGAAGCGCCTGCCAAGCAAGACGTTCCTCGCTAAACAAGAACAGCAATCAACTGGATATAAACCCTCAAACGATAGACTTAGCTTTCTTTTGTGTGTTAACGCATCTTGCGATCTTTTAACCAAACCTATGGTAGTCTACCGCACACAAAATCCTAAAGCATTACGAGAAAAAAACAAACATCATTTGCCCGTGTTTTGGAAATCGAACCGACACGCTAAGATTTCGGATTCTTTATTCACTGATTGGTTTCACAATTGTTTCGTTCACGAAGTGATGAGATATCTAACAGAAAAAAAATTGGATTTTAAAGTGTTGTTGATTTTAGACGATTCCGCGTGTCACACAGAATATTTACAATTCGCTCATCCGAATATAGAAGTGCTTTTCATGCCACCGAACACATCGTCACAAATTCAACCATTACAAAACGGTATAATGCACATATTTAAAGCGCACTATACAAGACACATGTTCCAACACATTTTAACCGCTATAAAACAAAACTACGATACTGCGCACGTTACAAAGATTTGGGACGAATATAATATAGCGGATTGCGTGCGAAACATCAAGCAGTCTCTCGAAGATATGAAACCAGTCAGAATCCGAGCGTGTTGGAAGAATTTGTGGCGTGACATTGTATACAAAACAAACTCTTTACCGTCTGTTCGAAACGAGGCGAAAAAAATTGTTAAGTTAGGCTATCGTATCAAAGGCAGTGGATTCGACGATATGCAGATAAAAGAAGTCGAGGCATTTTTGAAAACGCAAAACGTTGCGCAAACGGACGTCGAATATGAAGAATTCCTTAAAACATGCACAGACGATAATGACTTTGAAGATATGGAGATAAGTTCGAAGCTGCATCAAATGAAAGAAACGTTAGAAAAAGCTTTTCAAATCAACGATCAATTGAGCAAAAGTTTCTTCGATGAAGATCCGTATATGGTCAGGAGTTTGGAGTTTGTAAAGGAATTAGATTTGATTCTGAAGCCCTATAAAAATATGTACAGATTACTAAAAAGCAAGACTGAAATGACGACAATATTTTTTCCGGAGTCGAAGACTGTGGAGATGGAAATTGATCCTGATGAACTGCCGCTAGTTCCTCGGAAACCAATGTTTGAGGAAAGCGAGGAATTTCAAGGTAATTATAATATACCTTTATAACATTTTTATTGTTGAACTGGTGATTATCCGGCACGCGTTGCAAGGCTACTTGAAGAAATAAAGTGTTTGTGTTTTAATTCTATTTATTGAAGTTCTTCTGGATACACAATGTTTTTTGTTTTTTCGTCTGGTGCGTACACGGATAAATCAGAATGTTTTCCTAAGCACAAGCAGGAGACCAGATACAGCCGTCCGTGTGAGAAGCATGGATTTTCCAAATTTACTCCATGCTATCCTCTACTGCTATCGTGTCTCCTTTGCAATCCCTCCCTTTGCCCCTCCATTGTCTCCCACCCCTCCCCTACGTGTCCTTTCCTGAACGTCCCCTTTCCTGCCCTTGTTTCCCTCCCGTGTCCTATTTCCACCCCCCGCGTTTCCCCCTTCTGTGTTCCCCCTCCTTCATTCCCCTCCCTCTCCCTCCTACCCTCCCTGCCGCTAAACTATATGAAATGCACACATTTTTAAAACCATACAAGCATCACCTATTGTAAAAATTTTATACAATTTAAAAAAATCAAATGCCAGAGCTCACCGTTATATATATATATATATATATATATATATATAAACTTCTCGGGCATGCACACAACAATTCACCAAAGTCAGATTAGCGGTAGAGGAACGCTTGCAGAACAAACTCTTAAATTAAATATACCTACGTGAGAGTATCATTCTTGTATTGCCTATAATACGAGGGCTGCTGTAAAATAAGGTCTCCAAGGTGCTGCGGGACCGAGGAACAATTTTACGCGAGATCTGGTAAAACTGGCGTGTAGCCTGGTTTCCCTATTCCAAATCCTCATAACGTTACACTCTCTATGACACTTAGTCTCGGCGTGGCAGCCGTTCACAATGAAGCTTCTTCTCGCCGCACCCGCCAGGTGTGAATTACGCTCTATAATTAGTTTTTTTGTGCGAAGAATAAAACCCCGGTAGAAATTCATTCTCAGCTACTTAAAGTGTACGGAAAACAGTGTATGAGTGTAAATACGTGCGCAAATGGTGCAGAGAATTTAAAAGCGTACCGGACCGCCATCGGTTTCAGATGAAAAAATTACCAAAGTGGAAAAAACAATTATTGCAAATCAACGGGTGACAGTTCGGGAGCTTGTGATATGATCCCTGATGTCAGCAAGACCACTTGACAAGATTTTGACGAAAAATTTGGGAGACCACAAAGTCTGCCCAAGGTGGGTCCCAAAATGCTCACCGAAGATCACAAACAACGGGTTGAAGCAGCCTGCGAATTCCTTGAGTGCTACCAAATCGATGGCGAAGAATTCTTGGACTCAATTGTGACTGGGGACGAGACCCGGATACACTACACCAGTGATCCCCAACCCATGGGCCGCGGCCCGGTACCGGGTAAATGGTACTGGGCCGCGCAGGGGCTTGCTTGAAAATCAAAATACTTTAAAAAAAAACGTTTAAGCTGTTATTATCGTTGTTCTTATGTAAATTTAAAATTCAGATGTAGGTTATAAATGAATTTAAGAAAATTCTTTAATTGTCTGTTGCTACCTGACCAAATAACGAAGATATTTTCGACTATCTAATCCAAACAAAAACATTAGATAATAAGGAAAGCCCACAGTCGAAAAGTTTGTTTTCAATAGAATGCATAAATATTTCAGTAAACAAAGGAAAAGCGGGATTACATATAAATTCTTGTTAAGTATTGTTAAATGATAAGTAATTTTGGATTTCCAGGAAGCGTGGACGACTCTTTATGTAATTGGTTTATCCAAATGGGAATTATTTAATATGTTTAAAATTAGATGTTTACACTTATTAGTGGGTATGCTAGGAAGAAGATTTACAATGTCAAAGGAAAGTTCTTTACTATTATTTGCTTGTTTGTTTTTTGTTTTGTTTTTATTTTATTTTTTTTATTATTAAATTTTTTGATACATGGAGATAGGTACATACATAATAACATAAAATATAAGAGAGTAACAAAAAAAGATCCCACAAAGGCGAAGCCTGAGCGTGGGTATTATATTATGTGGATATTAACAGTGGTGGTTATAACCATAGACATATATATATATATATATTAATAGACCAGAACATAAAGGTGAGGGGTAGAAACCAAATACAGCGGGACGAAGGGTGGGAAGATGGCTTTGGTGATACGTGATTCGTCAAAACTCAATCTGACAGTATATAGGCATCTTGCACTATAAAATCATCATTTAGTTCTTAAAAGTAAACTCTGCTTTTGAATGAATAGACCTTTTTACATGGTAGCGCGAATTGCTCGCCGCGCAATGAACAAATTTGAAGTTCAAATACGTCAAAGTAAGGTCGCCTATAAGGTCGAGTCAAATATTTTGCTTCTGTATTTAGTAAAGACGGGCACACGCCATGTATCTCGGAGTGATAGTGTATGTATGGGTGGTTTGGTATATTTATGGTGTATGTTCAAAAACGATCATATTATGTGATCTGAATTAGCTTAAAATAGTGTAAAACAATGCTTGCTTATGGAATGTAATACCACAATTGGGTTTATTCTCTTTTTCTCTTCTATTTTTACACGTTTTTATAGCACAAGCCACCATTTTTACTGTGTTATTTACGATGAGAGCTCAACACTGGTTCGGACAAGAATGATGACGTCACATTTTTTTGAATCACGCGGGGCTCTCGCAAGCCCAGCCGGTTCCGAAAAATGGTTCCAATGGGAGGGGGAAATAATAAGCCTTTTATCGCTTAGGGCATCTCCATGTATTTTGTATGTCCGTGGTTATAACATAGGCATTTAAACAGTTGTGGTTAGAATAGAATTTAAAAAATATATATAGTATCTATAGAGTTCAATGTGATTGATTTTACAGGAGTTACCGAGAATTTTCTTTGAATTAAAAATATATTTAAATGTATATGTAAAATATACGTAGGTACATACACACATTCATGTATACATATATGTGTGTATATATACATACATATTTCCTTTTTTTAAATCTAAAATACAGAAAGACATGGAATATTTTATGGATTTAGAAACAGATAGTACAAATTATCGAAAAAAATTACTCACTTCCAAATTATTTTTTACCCAGCTTTAAATTTTTTTTTTATATAAGTTCAGATTTTGATACATGTTTATAGAATTGGGTAGGGAATTGAAAAATTTTGGGGCAATACAGTTGATGTGCCTTTACACACGTGGTATGCCTCTGGTTAAAGCGATTTGTGTTTTTGTTGAAATTGTTAGGATGAGAAAATATAAATTCAAAACATTGGATACAGGAGATCCGCCTTAGTTCCATTATTTCAGTTTCTTGAAATAACTGATTGGTGGGATACGTCTTGGTCTTCTGGTACATTAACTTAATGATGGATATCTGTGCAATTTGTAATGGTTTTACATGGTTATTGTATGTTCCCCCCCATACGATTATTCCATAGGAAATAATAAATAAAAAAGTTTCATTGTCAACAATATTGCTTATGCGTTTGACAACTTATGTACAACTCCAGATACTAATGTCTACAGCCTGTATGTCGGACGAATATCTACAGCTCATATGTTGGACAAATATCTATGAACTTCAGAGTGAAGACCAATATCTACAGAGCTAAAGTCGGATAAATATCTATGACGGTCCCAGTGGTGACGAATATCTATGGAGTGTAGGTGGGACTAATATCTACAGAGGGCAGCTGAGCAAGAGGTTGTACGGAAAAGCATAAATTACTTCAATTACATAATACTAACCTAACCTAACCTAACATAGATTAAGTTTTTTAAACTGCATACGCAATATTACGTTATGCCAATATGCTATACATAATTGCAAATCCAACCTCTGCCAGTGCTGTAGATATTCGTCGACATCACCTGTTCCATAGATATTAGTCAGCAGTTTGAGCTGTAGATATTTGTCCTCACTTTGGTTCTCATAGATATTAGTCAGCAGTTTGGGCTGTAGATATTCGTCCTCACTTTGGTTCTCATAGATATTAGTCCGATTTGTTCAGTTTTTGGAATTCCTGTAGATATTAGTAGACGCCTCCCTTATGTACGACAATTGTAATTTTTATTATTATATATTGAGCAAATATTTATTATTAAAAAAAAACTAGGTACATTCAATGTATGTGTTCCCACTCCCCCCTCCCCCAGTGGGCCGCAGTAAAATTATCAAACTTTGACCGGTCCGCGGCGACAAAAAGGTTGGGGACCACCGCACTACACGACCCCAGAGACAAAGGAACAATCCCAGTGGCATCATTCAGATTAGCCGAAGCAAAGTTTAAAAATGAATTACAGAGCGTAACTCACACCTGGCGGGTGCGGTGAGTAAAGCTCCATCGCGAATGGCTGCCACGCCAAGACTAAGCGTCACAGAGGGTGCAACGAGGTGGGGATTTGACAAGGGGAAACCTGGCTACATACCAGTGTTGCAGGATTACGCTTAAAATGATTCCTCGCGACCACAGCGCCTTGGAGACCTTATTTTACGGACAGCCCTCGTATATCTTTAATCACACTTTTCTTATTGGATTAACATTATTCGTAGCCTTACACATCAATCTGTCTCTTACCGAGGGACAAATAAAGTTTAGGAAGATAAATATTCTAAACTTATAGGCTTTGCAAGTATTGCAAAGTTAACTGTTTAGATATCAATGTTTCCAAATGTCATACTATGACATTCACCAGAAATAAAAATGTAATTGAGTACTCTTATTCACTCAACAATGAACCTGTCATCTTTAAAACGGAATGTAAAGTTCTTGGTGTTTACCTTGATAGCAAACTTATATTTAATAATCACATCGACTCAACCGTTCACAGGTCATATAAAATGCTTGGTTTTGTTCTTCGTATAAGTAATGTGTTCAGTAACCCGCGTACAGTAGTTATGTTATATTTTGCATTAGTCAGAAGTATACTGGAATATGCCTCGCCAATTTGGAACCCGCAGTACAAAGTATACATAGATATCATAGAACATATTCAAAACAAATTTATAAAATATCTTAAGTACCTTCAAATTCAACAATAACTATGAATGCACATTTCAAAGTTTGCAACAAAGACGAGTAATAGCTGATTTGACATTTATACACAAAATTTTAAATAATAACATTGACTATACCGAACTTCTTTCCCTAGTAATAGCTGATTTGACATTTATACACAAAATTTTAAATAATAACATTGACTGTACCGAACTACTTTCCCTAGTAATTTTAACATACCATTAAGATGTACACGCCATACAGAACTATTCCACATGTTTAATTACAAGACAAATGCAGTAACTAATTCGCCCATCAATAGTGCTCTTCATATATTCAATAATATTAATATTAATTCTAACATCGACATTTTCTCCGATTCACTGCCCAAATTTAAAAAGAGTATCATGTCAATCATATAAATTGTTTAATGCGCATACTTACATACATAAATACACACATATTCACACACACACACACACACACATCTTCCCACTACACACATTACCCGGTAATTACTTAATATGCACACCATAAATAAGACACTACAATGAAACACATAATAGGAACCCACCATGAATTGTTTTTATTAATTTGTAATATTTTTCTCACCAATGGATAATATAATGTACAATAAATAAACTAGCTGTTTCCCGGCATGCGTTGCAATGCAATATTCAAATAAATAAAATGTTACTCCTTGTATGTCCTTTCCCGTGCGTTCCCCTCCAGTGTTCTCCCGCCTCGCCCGTAGCTGAATTTCTAATACTAACATTTTTAAACTCGTGATATCTTTCTAATTAAATATCCGAATTGAAAAATTCAAAAATTTAAATAAAGGTATGGAAGCTGTCTTGAATATGTAGTAATTTATTTTGATAAGGATTAAAACCAAGATACAAATAAAGAGCCTTTTCAAGCGGCGACATTTTAATTAAATTTTTAAAATAAAAGAATACTTATTGTGGCATAACCATAATAGTTAGACATATGCTGTCGCGACCTTTTTTGTAAATAATGATGTGTTCTACAAAGTCGTAGTACATTATTTTATTCTATCATCAATAGTTTTCGCAGCGCACGCGATGTAAAGAATATTTTAGGTAATTTTTTTACACCTTGGGTTACATTATTGACGTTTTAGTAAGGATGCCTTTTTTTTTAAAAATATAATATAGCCTATGTTACCCAGGGATAGTGTAGCTTTCCGACAGCGAAAACATTTTTCAAATCGGTTCAGTAGTTTCGGAGCCTATTCAATGCAAACAAACAAACAAACAAACAAACAAACAAACAAATCTTACCTCTTTATATAGTGTAGTAGAAGTAGATATAGTGTAGTAGATAAATAAACTAATCCTTGTATTATCGTACGCCCATCATAAAATTTAGCTTTCGGTTCAGGTTTGAATATGAGCATTTCCAATAACATGTTTTCCCAATTATGTCCTCTACGTGCAAACTGTATCTAGATTTCTCTAATAAACAATAAACAGTGTAATAAACAATCTCAAGTGACCTCACAGGTAAGCATGGTCCTGTATATTTGTGTCTATACAGAAAATAAATAAAACAATATATGTATCACATTTATTGGTCAAGTTATTAGTGATTGACGAACCGGTGGATGCAATCTCTTAATCCATAAGTTGTTATAATAGTTTGTCTTGTCTATAGTTAGAAGTAAGATTGTAGAAATCTATATATATATAAAAATCAATGTTTGCTTGCTTGCATGTATGTATGTATCTATGTATGTTTGTTCCTTATGCGTTGCTAAACCATTCATCCGATTGGGATGAAACTTTGGGGATTTAATGTGTGCATACCCGCGATGGTATCTTCACATAATACTGAGTTTTGGCATCATGAAATTATGTGTTGCTAAGCCATTCATCCGATTGCGATAAGATCCGACTTTGAAGATATGATGTGCGGATTTTACGATGGTTTCTATACATAATAGTGAGCTCTGGCGTCATGAAATTATTTCCTACACCATTCATCCGAAATGCGATGAAACTTTAGTGAGTTTTTGTAAGCACGCCCGTGTAGGTTTCTATATACAGTGTCCGGGGGTAAAGTGCATTAACTTCGGAAGGTGATTCTACATTATAGTATAAGTAAAAAACATATTTAACTTTTTTCAAAATTCCAACTTTTAGGGGTAGTTTTGTGATAAAAAGATAAAATTAGACCGGCGTGTGCCGCTACCTTTATTATTTTCCGCCGTTACTATACGGGCCAATCACAACCATGCAACGTTGCAACAATTGTACCCAGCAGGCTCTCAGCAAGTAAGATCGTACCTCACACTAAGGATTTTTAGTAGGTACATCTTTTTGTATGGGAAAAAAAGTTGGAATTTCGGAAAAAGTTGTTAATCTTTTTTACTCCTGCCATCATGTAGAATCACTTCCCGAAATTAATGCAATTTACCCCCGGATACCCTGTATAGTGGTGAGCTCTGGCGTTATGAAATTATTTCCTAAACTATTCATCCGATTGCAATGAATCTTTGGTAAGTTGTTGTGAGCACGCCCGCGAAAGTTTCTACATATACTGAGAGCTCCGGCATTATGAAATTTGTATGAAAAAATTGCAATAAGAGGAAGATATAATAATAAGAAGGGGATGGATATAAGAATAATAAGAGGAAGGGGAGGCGGAAGAGGATTAGGACGAATGGAAAAGAACATGGAGAAACAATTTCTTCATTATGTAGCTTTGCAACTAGGGAATGCAATCTCGACTCGAGATCGCAATTTCGAGATCTCGCGAGATTAGAAATTACAATCTCGCAAGAATTCGGAAATTTCGGGATCTCGTTACTTAAAAGAAAATATTATTTGAAAGAAAACAAAAACCTTTATTCTTTAATATTAGTTACTAAATAATTAACAGTATTTTTTTTTATTAAAATTTGGATCCCAGGACATGTTGGCATAGTGGGTGACGATATTGCAGATTCTTTGGCAAAACAAGGAGCGTCTAACCCTATTGTTACCCTCGTAAACCATATTCCCCTGTCTGATATTTTTTCCATCATCAAAGATAGATCCCGCAATGTTTGGACAGAGTATTGGAACATTGCTAGTCAATTCAAGAGAGCTCGCTACGCCTCAATATAAAGGACTATCCCATCAAAACCGTGGTTTCAAAAATTCTCCCATTTTTCCAAAAAAGAAATTTCCTCACTTATTCGAATGAGAATCGGACATTGTTCCGTTCCTTCTCACCTTTTTAAAATTCACATTCTTGACTCCCCAGATTGTACATTCTGTGGTCTAGATGTGGGCACTTTAGATCACATATTTTTTAGTTGTCCCTCTCTAAATAAATATCCTCTCTTCTATCAAGCGTTATCCAAAATTGCCTCCCCTCCATTCAACATTTCATCTCTTCTAAGTCTGAACTCGACTCCAA
Source organism: Limnephilus lunatus (assembly GCA_917563855.2). NCBI lineage: Eukaryota > Metazoa > Arthropoda > Insecta > Trichoptera > Limnephilidae > Limnephilus > Limnephilus lunatus. The sequence continues at coordinate 110,039,811 of OU830592.1, forward strand.
TCTTCCATATAATTCTGAAATTTGTACATTAAAATAAAATTAATATATAAATTCACCTTTCCATTCTCTGTAATTTTAAATGATGGCCTAGAACACCCTTGAAGGGTGAAACCAAAAATAATTGAAAAAAAAAATCAAAAGAAAAAATATAGCTTAAGGAGATTAGAAAGTAATTACGGGTGATTTTGAAAGTAACTTCTTAAAAAACAAAGTGTATTAAGGGTGCTATCTGCTCAACGGCATCTAATATCCGTTTCGTCAATTTTGTGGATTGACATCATATGGACGTGTAAACCTTTTGTAGACCCGGATGTGGTTTTGAGAACAGCTTTACATAACTTGCATTGAGCAGTCAAATTATTAAATTCCTTATAACTTGTAAACTTATGTACTGTGTATTTCCTAATAAACAAATAAACAAACTGCTTTCTTGAGGTATCTCCATACCGGTAAACGACTGCTAAACTCAACATACACTCGATATGGATTATTTTTCGACATTTTAAGGTATTAACAACGTAAGAATCCAAAAATTATGTTTATTTAACTCACATCAACAATAAAAAATGCATCATTTAAGAAATAGTAATGACCGTAACTGCACAACTAAAACAAATAAATGGCTGCCTGCACGCTCTCAAGTATCTCTTTCTTACTCACTCGACAGAATTTTAAATTATCTGTCCCGGTCGTCATCCGTCACTAATATTCGTAAATAGTCGGGATAGTTTTCTTTCTTCGATCGACACTCCCGCCCGACCGTCAGTCAGTCAGCGCTCAATGCACCACTCGCGCCCCGTAGCGTCGCTGACTACTGCTGCCCAATCCCGTCGATCACGAACGGGATCTCGTCATATTATGCTTCGGAATTGATCCTGAAAAATGTCACGAGATCGAGATCCGCGAGATCGGGATTGCATTCCCTAATTGCAACGCATGCCGGGAAGCCATAGTATATTAATTTGTACAGTGCCCTTGAGGTGATTTTTCACAAGAACGACATTATACAAATCATCCAAATATCATTATTATTATCAATCTTTCGCATTATTTACAGAAAATAAGGAAAAAATTAGCAAAAAATTATCGTAAACAGTTGCTTGTTTACCAGAGCCTTGTAAACTATCTCTTATCTCAAATTGACTTATTCTGACTTACGACAGTCTATTTACGAGAGTGTGATTTTTTATTACTTACATCTATTTCTTTTTAAAAATAATAACAAATACACAAACAAAATGACATCAAAACTAACTTAAAGCACGTCCATTTTATTGAAAAATTTACTTCAACTGTAAACGAATCTTTTGATTAAATGCACTGTAATTTATTTAAGTATAAATTAAAAATACCAGGGTGTTTCAGATTTCATTTCATCATCAATCAAACAGTATTAATAGGCTAGAGCCGAAGCGGCTCTAGGGGTCCAGAAGTGGAGGTCATTTAAAAAAAAATTATATTATGATACAATATCAAATTCATTTGTAGGTACCTAACGAGTTTGAGAGTCAAATTCATCCATACGTCAAATTACATTTAATATAGTAAATTATTTCATGCGACAAGCGTAAAATATGTAAAATAAACCTACGTTTATCAAATCATCTCTTTTAGACGCATAATATTCAGCATGCTCTATCTCCCTCACGGCACTGACCCAAACTGTCTTCAGAATCCAAAAACTTTTTACTGAGCGGCATAGTGCCATCTCGTTTATTGTGTGGTGCGTAAAGAGACAGAAGATATGATATCGGGGCATTTCATAATTTGATCCAGCCAATCATAGTGCGTGGGAAAGAAAGCTTCCATTTAAGACGTTAGATGTTACTGCTTGCCGCTGCCGGCTATCTCGCGGTGCATTTAAAATATATTAGAATAATACAAGTTGTTTTGATTTGCTTAATATTTCATATTAAAATTAAATTTTGGGAGGTTTTTGACCAATTTACCTGAGGGAAGGACCGCCACTGGGCTATAGACTGTATTGTTGAAATTTAAGAATCCGACTAAGAATGCAACTCTGATGCCGCGCCTTACGCATAACCGTATGGAGTTTGTATACAAATATACTTTTGTAATTGAACTGAATTAAATCAATGCCAAAAGATGGCGCACATACATTAACAATTTGCGTGATTAGCATCTCCTGGCAGGCGTAAGTACTACGGATTTGTAATTTTGTGTGTCTCTCCGGATATGGAGAGATTGATGATAAAATGATTATTGATAACTGGCAGTTGTGAATAATAGTATCATCCAGCTATATATTTTATATGACATCATTGCCTGTCCCGGTGACTAGCTATCACTGGATCACAGTGGATCCGAGGAACCGACTATTTTTGGAACCAGTTCCTATCGGATTTATAAAATGGTCACCAAAACTCAAAGCCGCCCGCAGCGGGAGCGGGTTTTTAACTGCTAGTATTCTATTTTATACTAGCTAGTATCCGGCTTGCGTTGCGATGCCATTCAAAGAAAGAAAGCGTTTGCGTTTTAAGTGTTTTTGAAGTGCTTTTGGATACACAATATTTTTTGTTTTATCGTCTGGTGCGTATACTAATAAATCAGAAGGTTTTCCGACGCATGAGCAGGCCACATACAGCTGTGTGAGAAGCATGGATTTTCCAAAATAACCCCCTGCTATCCCCTACCGCTACTATGTCTCCTTTGCAATTCCTCCCTTTGCCACTCCTTCGTCCACCACCCCACTTTCAACCCTTCCTGCGTTCCATTTCCAACTGCCCTGACATCCCCCTCCCGAATTCCCCTTCCCCCTCCAGTGTTCCTCTTCCTCCCTCCCTCCCTGCCGCTAAACTGTATGAAATACACATATTTTTCAAATAACTCGTGCGCCACCTATTATAAAAAAATTTATGCAAATTTCATAATGCCAGAGCTCACCAGTATACATAGAAACCTTCGCTGGAGTGCGCACAACAACTCCCCAAAGTTTCGTTACAATTGGATGAATGGTATAGAACAGGGGTCTCCAAACTAAAGCTCGCCAGCGTCACCAATCCGGCCCGCGAAAACTGAATTTTGCACCCAATTGGCACTTGGAACTTACTGTGGTAAGTATCATACTTATCAGTATGGCCCTAAGGCTAGAAAGTTTGGAGACCCCTGGTATAGAAAATAATTTCATAATGCCAGAGCTCACAATTATATATAGAAACCTTCGCGGGCTTACATACAACAAATCACCAAAGTTTCATGGCAATCGGATGAATGGTTTAGAAACGCATAAGGGACAAACAAAGAAACATTAATTTTTATAATTTGTTTTAAATTATTTTACATTGTATTTGGGAAGCATGTTTATTAGAGATGGGAAGGCTGATAGAGATGTTAAAAGAAGGGTAAATGCAGGTAACTCCATTAATGGAGGACTGAATGCCGTTGGCACTAACAAAAAACTATCCAAAGAAGCGAAGCAAGCATTCCACAATTGTGTGCTGGTACCTACCCTGATGTATGGTAGTGAGACATGGAGCTGGCAGAGGAAGGATGAAAGTAGACTGATTGCTGTAGAAATCAGATCCCTGAGGCATATGCGTTTTAAAACCATGTACGATCGTGTGAGAAACGTGGAGATCTTCGTTCAATCGGGCAAGGCCGATGTAAGCATAGTGAGCAAGATTAAGAAAGGGAAGCTCATATGGTTTGGGCATGTAGAGTGAATAAACGAAGAAAGTAGTGAAAGGTAGAAGAAGTCGGGGGTGCCCGAGGAAGACATGGCATGATCAAGTGAATCAGATACTTAAGTAGGTCCATGTCAAGAGTCATAATAATAGAAGAGTATGTGTGAGACGATGTATGAATGTGAATGAGGCAAAGAGTGTGTGCCAAGATCGAGTTGCTTGGCGGTTCGTCCTTTCTGTCTACCCCTGCGGAGAAACCGCGTGATGGTTAGTTAGTATTTATTTATTTATACGAACACCGCACATTTAGGGTTACATGAAGCGGGAAGAGAAAGGAAATGGGAAAGAGGAAGGTTGGGAAGTAGCAGCTTATTCAGATCTAGCAACATGGCTAAAGCAATTTCAAGCAACATTTCAATGGTGCTCTTTCACTAGGGCAATACTGAGAGTATCTGCCACTTATTGGTTGACTTAAAAATTAAAGGAAGAAAAAACTATGCAAATTTCATTTTGCCAAGAGCTCACTACATGTACTTTCTGTTTCATACAAGATATAACATGAAAAAAGTAAATTATTGAAGAAGAAATTAATTTTTGTAGTTTTTTTAGATGTTTCACAACTCTCCAACTCACGATGGAAATAATATTGACAGCAAAAATTATTTGCGTAGACCTTGAAATTTTTATCTAAAAGATCCTTGCTACTTTGATGCCAAAGCTCACCGTTAAAGAGTTTTTATTACCAAAACAGATTTTACTATAATTTTTTAAACATTGTGTTATTTCTTATCAATAATGATATAATGATTGTCTGCACTCTCTGTAATTAATTGACCTCAAAATATGTAATGTGATAAAAAATATTACCCATTATACCTATACATACGTTGACGGCCGGAGTAGTCCAGTGGTAAGGCTCTTGACTCGCACACCGAAGGTCGCGAGATCGAATCCCGGCGTGAAAAATAAATTTTATTTGATTTATTTGTGTTATTTCACAATTTATTAGTTTAAAATAATATACAGTATATTTGCGGCACGTTCCAGAGTGGAAGATACTCTCAGTATCGCCCTGGTGTAAGACCACCATTCAGAATTGAAACGTTGCTTGAAATGGCATTAGCCGTGTTTGGTGACCAGATCTGAATAGCCAGGTATTTTCCCACATTCCTCTTCCCTATCTCCTTCCCCTCCCCCACTGCCTTCAGCCTCACAACATACCCCAATTGGGGATGCCATAGTCTCACTGGCTTCAGACGGGAGCAGTTGGGACTCTTGTGCGGTATTCATATAAAAAAAAAAAAAAAAATTATTCTCTCTAATATTCTCAACAATATTTCGATGCAATGTAAATAAAGTATTCGCTTGTGTTTTCTTCGCGCCGTTCTGTTTTGCCCGCTGGTAGCGCTTCACTCTAATGGCATATAATAAATATAATAATAATTGTTATTTATTTATTCAGAATTAAAAAAAGCTTTAAGTTTTTTTTTTCTAGCCATAAACAGCAATAAATACTGCATTACGGCACCGTCCTAACCTCGCGGCCAAAAATAATAAAACACGACGTGCGGACCGGACCGAAATACATAATAATAACACCATTCTTGATGCTAGTGTGTCTAATGTCACGTAAACGCACCAATACCAGCAACAGTGGATTCTCTGCTCCATTCCGCATCCACGATGTTAGAAACAGTTTGATATTTGCGCATGCGCGTTTATTTCTGCCTGCCAAGCTGAAGCAGTATACGCATTCGATGGGAGCATCCAACGCGCACTTTAATGCGCGTAGGCATAGTGCACAGAATAGCATGATTAATTCGGCACATTTTAGGGAATTTGGCTTGAATAATGGATGCCGATTGATATGTTAAATATTTTTCAAATATCTATTTAATTAATTTAATTTTAGAACTGTAATAATGGTATATTTCACCTTTTTTTGCTTAAAAAAATTAAGCAAAAAATTACGATGATTATAGCATTTTTATTTTATTTTTATGTTGATGAATAAATTTTCTACAGCGAGTCAAAGTTTCCCATTTTTGAATTACCTCTAAAACGATATTTTGGGACGTGGCTATCGTGTGACGTCATGAGCGTGGAAGCTCGTTGACAGTGTTTATTTATGCTGGCCCAACTGAGAGAAGCTTGTGACATCACAATCCTATTTGTCAACGTTTTGATTTTGTCAGTTTTAGATCGTTTTTAAAATCAATAATATTAAATGAAAACATAAAAAACAAACATTTTTAGTAGGATGATTAAATTCAGAAAAATGATCTTCAAATATTCCGATAAGTTTTTAGATTTTCACGGCCAAAAGCATTTTCGTTGTTAGTTTTTGGGGTGTTATGCCGTGTTGCGCTACCTCCTACTATAGCCGACGTTTCGGACAGCGTTGCAGTGTCCATCATCAGGGCAGATCCGGTAGATCCGACGATGTGTAATTGTTAGTGTAAAGTGTGTGATTATTTACTTGGAAGCGATACCGTGTCGCCAGCTTCAATTCACTACGAGCTGGTAGGTATTTCAGGAGAAAGGGAACTGCGATTTTAGTGAAAGCGCAGTATTTACGTTAGCCTGGGGTCCGTCCATGTGAGAATTGCCGACGAAAGTGGCGCCATCCTTATTCTAGAATTAGACAACAGAGTTCAAGTGGTTAAAGCGAAAGTAGCCAATATAAGCAAAAAAGGTTTTATACCTTTATATTGTATTATTATATGATATTACAGTATACTTAGACATGGTATTTTTTGCGTTTAGCTTTGGTGTAGCCGTCAATTACCGGATACCAAGAGCTGTTGAGCTTAGCTCCGTCGTCTCTATTAATATTAATTGGATTTTTGTAGATTTCGATAGCCTCCGTAATCAGGCGTGATCTGTAAGTTTTGGGTCTTCCCAGGACCTCAGGAACGAATCCAAAGTAATGGCCGGTCTCAATTAAGTGCTCGGCGATTGCCGATTTATCAGGGTGGCCGAGTTTACAAGCACGAAAATGTTCAGCTATCCTTTTGGAAATCGTCCGCTCTGTTTGGCCTACATAAACTTTGTCACATCCGGAACAGCTGAGTTTATACACTCCATCTGCTTCCAGAGGAAACTTGGTCTTTGCAGACCTCAGTAGGTCGTGGATTTTAGTAGTGGTTCCGAAGACAGTCTTGATGCTTTCTTTTCTCAACAGCCTGGCAATTCTGTCTGTCACATTGTGAACGAAAGGCAGGAAAGCACTAAAATCGCAGTTCCCTTTCTCCTGAAATACCTACCAGCTCGTAGTGAATTGAAGCTGGCGACACGGTATCGCTCCCAAGTAAATAATCACACACTTTACACTAACAATTACACATCGTCGGATCTACCGGATCTGCCCTGATGATGGACACTGCAACGCTGTCCGAAACGTCGGCTATAGTAGGAGGTAGCGCAACACGGCATAACACCCCAAAAACTAACAACGAAAATTCAAATATTCCGTACATTTTCAACAGAATCCCTTATTTGTGGAAATACCTCATTGATGTGAAGCATAAAGGATTTATAGAGCTAATTTGACATACTGATATTAATCGTAGCTTGTTCGTGGGCTAGTCTGTAGGTATTTATATTTGATATTAATAATAATAATAATAATGATTTATTTTCTTCCTTTCTTTACAAACATCTAGAGATAATGATATCCTCACTGGGATTTCCCGTGCTGAGGATTTCATTTACATATTATAATTTAATTATAAGAAATTAATATGGTGTATGCTGATGATGCGGTGCTAATTTCTAACAGTATGGAAGATCTACAGTCTCTCGTGTCAAGGATGAACGAAGTATGTATGAAGAATGAGTTAATGATGAATGTAAGTAAGTCTAAAGTCATGGTGTTTGAAAGAGAGAGTACGAAAACAGTATGCAATATAGTTGTGAATGATGAATACTTGGAGCGGGTGGATGAGTTTGTGTATCTGGGTAGTATGTTTACGAAAGATGGGAAGGCTGATAGAGATATTGAAAGAAGGGTGAATGCCGGTAACTCCATTAATGGAGGACTGAATGCCGTTGGCGGTAATAAAAAATTGTCCAAAGACGCGAAACTAGCCGTCCATAATGGAGTGCTGGTACCTACCCTGATGTATGGCAGTGAGGCATGGAACTGGCAGAGGAAGGATGAAAGTAGACTGAATGCTGTAGAAATGAGATCCCTGAGGCGAATGTGTGGTAAAACCATGTATGATCGTGAGAGAAACGTGGATATCCGCAAAGAATGCAAGGCTGATGTAAGCGTGGTGTGTAAGATTAAGAAAGGGACTCTCCGATGGTTTGGGCATGTAGAGCGAATGAACGAGGAAAGGAGTGTAAGGAGAATATATGATGCAAATGTGAATGGTACAATAAGTCTGGGACGCCCGAGGAAGACATGGCACGACCAAGTGAATCAAATACTTGAGTCGGGCCATGTGAAGAGTCGGAATAATAGAAGAGCATGTATGAGACGATGTATGAATGTGAACGAGGCAAAGAGTGTGTGCCAAGATCGAGTTGTGTGGCGGTCCGTCCTCTCTGCCTACCCCTGCGGAGAAACGGCGTGATGGTTAGTTAGTTAGTTAGTTAGAAATTAATATGAATTAGTTATAAACATAAACGTATCATGTAGTATTTTTTTTAAATAATTAAAAATTAAATAAAATTGTGTTTTTTTTATAATTCAGTTCAGTAGATTCGGTTTTAGTCTGTATTTGATATCAGTATATTTTCTATTTCTGTTTTCCCTATATTAAGTATCCAGCTTTTTATTTGAGATTTAAATGTTATACTGTTGAGGTTTTTAAGTGAGAGTGGTATTTTATTGTAAAGTTTAATACCATAATACAAGAAGCTTTTTTGCCCAAATGTTGTGTTAGTAGTTACTTGTTGGATATGTTTTTGACCATGAGATCTAGTGTTTCTAATGTACGTGTAAGTTGTCATTTCTTGGGTTTTGTACTTATGAATGTAAATGAGTATAGTTTTAGAATACAGTTGTTTAATTGACATTAGATAGGTATGTACTCCAGCATCCCTTATACAAAAAGTCACCGACCACCACTGATATCCGGCCCATCGTTAGTCTTTGGAGCCTTAAATGGGTGGAGAGTCTGGGAGCTTGGTAGATATCATAGAGCTCGTTATTGTGGCGGATTCCCCATGCCTCTCCCTCTCATACCGCTCCTAAGATTCTTCGATGTACCTTTCTTTCGAAGGTGTTCAGCTGTTCTGCAGACTTTGCTGTCAGTGTTCCCGCCTCACATCCATAGGCCAAAACCATTCTAATAATTTTTTTATAAAGGTGAACTTAACGAACAAGCTCTAGAATTCAAGCTGCCGAAATGAGGTACTTGAGAGGAGTGGCAGGGGTTACGAATTGGGATCACATAAGAAACTCGACGATCCAAGATGATCTAAACATTGAACCACTGCCACTCTTAATAGAAAAATCGCAACTGAGGTAGCTTTGGCATGTACTAAGAATGTCTGATGACCGAATTCCGAGGAAAATACTGACTGTTATTCCAGAGGGTAGACGTCCAGTAGGCCGCCCCAGACACAGTTGGGCGAGGCAACTCCAGAAACTGTGTGAGGAGAGGATGGGTCTACCATGGACGGAGGCCGAACAATCAGCACAAGACAGGGACTTATGGAGGAGCCTTGTCGATGCAGTGGGTCCCCGACCCGAATAGAACGAGGAGAAGAAGATGATGATGTTTTATATAGGGTTATTTTGGTTTTCCTATGGATGTTTCGGGAATTGAATACCGGCAGCAACACGAAGTAAGTGTTGTTAGCGGCTGTGATGCTCTTTCTTATTTCTACTGGTCTTCGTTGTCCTGCGTTATGATTGAGCCTAGGTATGTAAACTCTTCAATTTAAACAGTAAAAATACTTTTCCATCCCACGTCGCAACTGAGTAGGCAGGTATAGACTAGCCGTTCAATAATAATATTAACGTAATATTTCACTCCAAGTGCGCTTAACTATAATAAATTAAAAAAAATTTTAACAAAACAAAAAATGACTTAAAAAAATTCACTAAAAAGTAAAAAAATAATTTCGTACGATTGTTATTTTTTGAGTCGGTGTCAGCCAAGGTAACTACATACTTAGGTAGTTATATGTGAGATGTGGAGATCTTGGCTGACACTGACTCCAAAAATAACAATTGTACGAAATTATTTTTTTACTTTTTAGTGCATTTTTTGAAGTCGTTTTTTTTTTTGTTAAAATTTTTGTTTATTTTTTGATTTTTAGTGACGAGCGTGCGTAAAGAAGTTTTACTTCAAAAAAAGAATCATCGAAATCTGTTGGCGTAATATTGAGTTATTCGTCCATTTTTCGCGCACATACTTATTGCAAATTTAAGACATATATGGTTTTCTCATGGATCCCATTGTCAGAACTGGACCAAATTAAAATGAGACCACACGAGAAGCACCAGCTTTCTTATAAAAAAAGAATCATCAATATCGGTTTACCCAATCGAAAGTTCTGAGGTAACAAACACTCCTCCTTTTCGAAGTCGTTTAAAAAATAATCCTACAGTGCTCCTTACGAGTTCATTACAAAATATTGATAAAATAATACCTATGAAATAAGGAATATACAGTACAATTTACAAAACAATGATAAGAGAACAAAGATTAAAAAAACAGTGCTGTTATAGCACATACAAGACAATAATAATAGACAATAATGGTGTTATTGTAGCACAGTACAAAACAAGAAATCTTAAACTAAAATATAATACACTAACTTCTTACAATAAATTCAGATATTGAACATAAAAGTACAATTAGGAGGAAACCGAAACCAAACGATTACCGGATACTTGAGAACATGACTTATACTTGTAGTTGAAAAGATGTTAGGATTCATGAATGGTACGATTTTTTAAATAATTTTGTTTTTAAAGCCCGTTTAAATTCTGCCAAATTCTGGATATTAGTAAGAGCTGAGGGAAGTTTATTCCAAATGAGAGGGCCAGTTACACGAAAAGAGCGATCACAGTAAACGGCTCGATTTGACCGAGAGAGTTTGATTAAACGATTAGTAATATCTAGATCATCATCGCTTCCTGAGAGGAATTGCTTGGAGGTTAGGTCTTGAAAGAGGCGAGTACTCATATGATGAAATTGAACAAATTTTAAACATTTCTTCTTTAGAAAAACGTAGAAAAGACTCTGATCGAATTTGCATATTTAAAATTATCAACAGTATTACTGATACACCTGATTTGTTACAACTCATCCAGTTCAACGTCCCTTCCCGTAGAAATAATGAATTGCTGTTCCTCAATCAACATTCTACTAATTATGGATACCATTCTCCTTTATCCAGAATGTCAAGACTTGTCAACGCAAGTCAAAGCATTGAATTTTTTTGATGTAAAACTAAATGACTTTCGGCAGTCGATAAGCAATATTTAAATGCTTCTTCATGCTTTGACTTGTACTGTCTTCTATATGTACTTTTTACATTTTATATTGTCATTGCTTTTCATTTATATGTGCTCTACCTTCACCATCACCTCTGCTTTTTTTATTTGTGTGATTATTATGTTTTTAATGGACTATTGTCCGTAAATTAATAAATAAATAAATAGATCTGCTGACCTTAGAGTAAGCTGTCTCTCACTTAAGTTCAAGTGATTAGCACTCCATCTCGTTCCAGCAGCATGGTAACACACATACAATTTACAGACAGGCGAAATGCAAAATGGTTGAGTTATAACAGGACTGCTCTGCTCAATCACTATTAATATGTTGTAAACAACTAATTAGTTTTTATAACAAACTTGCTGGTACCCGGCATGCATTGCAATGCCATTCAAAGAAATTATTTGTTTCTTCCTGCATGTCCTTTCCCATGCGTCCCCGTTTCCCTCCCGTGTCCCCTGCCTTTCCCGCGTTCCCCTTCCACCTTCCTCGCCTTCTCCCTCCCTCGCTGCCCCCTAAAATATATGAAATACACACATTTTCATTTAATTTCATAATGCCAGAGCTTACTATTATATACAGAAACCTTCGCGGGCTTGCATGTTTCATCGTTTGCTTGCTTGTTTCATCGCAATCGGATGAACGGTATGGCAGCGCATAAAATACAAACAAACAAACAAATATTGATTTTTATAAATAAGAAGATGGACCAAATTCTTGTAAAACTTTATAAATCCTAAATGATGCAAATCTGTTACTATACGCTATGCATCGATTAGTTGGTAGAGCTGTTCAAAGCTATTTGTGACCAGATCTGAATAGCTAGGTATTTCCCCACCATCCTCTTTCACATCTTCTTCCCCTCCCTACTACCTTCAGCCTCACAACTTATTCCAATCGGGGATGCCACAGTCTCAAAGGTTCCAAATGGTTGGGAGCAGTTGGGACTCTTGTGCGGTAGGTAGTAGGTATGCACATAAAAAATCAACTTATCTATAAAAATGTGCTATAAAAAATTCTGTTTTATTTGACAGAAAATATACAATATAAATACATACATCATTATCGAAACAAAAAAAAATATTTAATGGAATCTAAACGTAGATACGAAAAAGAACAAAGCACAGAAAAATAAAAAGGTAACAAAGATATGAGGTCACAATGGCTGACTTAGTTAAGGCTTTTGGGTAAATACTCCATAAGCCACCAAATGCCACTACACTTTTAATAGGCATAGATTTTGAAAAGTAAACTACCTTTAAACTTAATTACCAAAAGAAATTACGGTTTCAGTCGGCATAGACGGAAAAATATGCATTAAAATTCGATTTTCATTTAATCAAAGTTAAACATTTCCCATATAAAATATCTCCATTGCAGCCATTTTTTTTTCTATGGATTTGACATTTGCGAAGTTTTGTTTCAAACTAAATACACATTAATTACTTAGTTTACCCAAACTAAGAACCTAATAACATATTTTGTGTACGTAAATAGTTGTTTCTTGTAGTAATTGTTGAAATGAAGTGTGATTTTCATAATCTGTGCTTAAAAATGCGGCGGCTTATGGATTATTTAACCCTGGAGTGGTCGCGTAGATCAGTGGTCCCCAACCCATGGGTCGCGCCCCAATACTGGGCCGTGGACCAAAGGTAATGGGCCGCGCAAGGGCTTGCTTAAAATAAAAATGATTTTGAAAAAAAAAGTTTAAGCTGTTATTATCGTTGTTCTTATGTGAATTTAAAGTTCCAACGAAGAATGAAGGTAAGAAAATTCTTTAATTGTCTGTTGCTACCTGACCAAATAACGAAGATATTTTCAACTATCTAATCAAAACAAAAACATTAGATAATAAGGAAAGTCCACAGTCGAAAAGTTTGTTTTCAATAGAATCCATAAACTTATCAGCAAACAAAGGTGAAGCGGGATTACCCATAAAATATTATTAAATGAGTATTATTGGGTTTCCAGGAAGCGTGGACGACTCTTTATGTAATTGGTTTATCCAAATGGGAATTATTTAATATGTTTAAAATTAGATGTTGACACTCATTAGTGGGTATGCTAGGAAAAAGATTTACAAGTCAAAGGAAAATAAATAATATAAATATTCGTCCTGAGTTCGATGTTAGTCAAAACTCACCGAAGCTCCTAAGACTTCAGACGTCACCGACCGCCACTGCCTCTTCTGTCTGCCCGGACCTCGTCTTGATTACAATTGATTCCTGTGCTTCATTTCTCGACCTCGCCCTTTCCCTGGACCTCGCCACTAGCTCTTTGGATACCGGATCGATTTGAAGACCACCGCATTCACAAGGAAACGAGACGAACTTTGAGGAAATCTATCGAAGCCACCCGGCCAAAATATCTACCCCCTCGCAACAATCAGAGCAAATCACATTTATCACCGCTGATTTGTTGGACCGGCAACCTCTCCAAATGAATACGAAACAGACGTCGTTAGAAAGATTCCTTGGGAAAAGGAAAAGGCCCAGTGAAGAGTCTGAAAAAGCACCTTCAACATCAAAGAAATATATTACAATTATTATAAGCAATAATTATTAGCCTGAAACACTCATCAACATTGAAAAAATCTCCCGAGAAAAGATAAATGCCGCCGACGGGACTTGAACCCGCGTCCTTCTGATATCCGGTCAACTGCTCTACCACTGAGTTACGTCGGCTTATCTCCCACCCGCCAAATAATTCAATATATACTAGTATTTCATTCAACAATCACTGCTTATTACATTTTTCACCTGAAAACAACCAACTTTATTTTTTGTGAGAAAGGCGTTATAAGTGATAACTCTCCCACTAGATGGCGTCGAGACAAATTATGTCTACATTTTTTTGGTGAAATACTTTAACATTTAAGAGAAAATACCAGAAGTCCTTCTTGAAATATGGATTTATCGAGACAGGTGATTCCCACACACCAATCCCGATCTGCTTAGTTTGCGGCGACCAGCTCTCTAATGAGGCAATGAAATCTTCAAAACTGCTTCGCCACTTGAACACCAAACACCCTGGATTAAAAAATAAGCCTCTGGAGTATTTTGAAAGAACAAAACGGGAATACGAAGGACAGAAGAAATTTATGAGGGCTAGCTACCACATCAATAAATGAGAATGCATTGAGAGCATCGTATTTGGTGGAAAACCGTATTGCCAAGGCTAAAAAGCCGTTCAATATCGGTGAAGAATTGATCTTGCCCTCCACTAAAGATATTTGCCGTGAACTTTTAGGAGAGGCTGCTGTGGAAAAGATAGCGCATGTGCCTTTGTCGGCTAGCACTGTGACTAGGCGCATTGAGGAAATATCCAAAGATATTGAGACACAATTGTTGGAGAGGATTAACACATCACCGTGGTACGCACTCCAGGTCGACGAATCTACAAATATCGACAACAAGGCAATACTACTTGTTAATGTGCGATATCTATATCAGGAGGATGTGTTATGTGCACATCTTTGCCAACCAAAACCACAGGAGCAGAACTGTCGCAAGTCACTGGATGGTTATATATCAGGAAAACTAAAATGGTCCTTTTGTGTCGGCTTAAGCACGAACAGAGCTGTTTCTGTGACCGGAAGACTGTCTGGTTTAACTGCTCGGATTAAGGAGGTTGCACCTGAGAGTGAATCTACGCAATGTATCATTTACAGAAAAATGTCACCGGAATTCAACAGCGTATTGAATGATATCGTTAAAGTTATTAACCTCATCAAAGTACAAGCCCTTAACTCGCGCATGTTTGAGCAGCTTTGTGAGGAGATGGACGCAGACCACAAATGCCTTCTTTTACACATAGAAATAAGATGGTTATCCAGAGGGAAATCGCTAACCAGAGTATTTGAATTACGAGAGCCATTGCAAAGATTTCCCTCAGAAAAGAAGTCACCGCTGGCAGCACATTTTAGTGACAAGGTATGGGTTGCAAAACTGGCCTACCTGTGTGACATATTCAGCCTGCTCAATGAACTTAATCTGTCCCTTCATGGTAAAATGACAACTGTTTTCAAGTTGGCAGACAAAGTAGTTGCATTTAAAGCCAAACTGGAGTTGTGGGAATGGCGCGTGAACAGAGGCATTTTGGACATGTTTCAGACATTAGTGGGGATTTTGGGCGAGACTGAGCCAGAGCATTCGTTCTTCCAGATGGTGCAAGATCACCTGTCTTTACTTTTAAAAGAGTTTGAGCACCACTTCCCAACCACAAAAGACCCACGAACTGGCAAGGAATGGATCCGGGACCCATTTGTCAATAAACCACACGAATCTAGCATGCCTGCGAAAGAAGAAGATCAACTGCTGGATATTGCAAATGACGGCAGCCTTAAAACTATGTTCGAGACAACAACTCTGATGGTGTTCTGGATTGGAGTCATGGCGGAATACCCTGAGATTGCCACCACAGCACTAAAATCCCTATTGCCATTTCCGACATCCTATCTGTGTGAAGCGGGGTTTTCTGCAGTGACCGCAACCAAAATAAAACAAAGAAATTAACTGGACATAAGCAAGACACTTCGGGTGTCACTATCTCCTATAACCCTCCGATGGAACCACCTCGTCACAATGAAGCAAGCTCAGGGTTCTCATTGATTTAGCATTAAGTTAAAATATTAAATCTGTTTTTATTTATTTTTAAGAGGTAATACGATCCTGCCACCTCGGGACAGGCTCAGCCTAATGAGGTGGTATTTACCAATTTTTTTAAATGTATTTTGTATATATTGTCATATTATCTTGGTTAATAAATATTTTTTTTAAAATAAAGAGTACCTATATTATTTTGAAGGCATGTTTAAACACGATTCGGTAATTATCGGTTCGGACTGGCCACGCTTATTACGAATAATTTTTAGAAAAAAACTTTAGATTCGCCTTAATTACTATAAAAGGAAACTTTTTGGCTTGGGGGCGGCGGAAAATAATGCATTTTAATTTTCAATTGCGTAAAATTAAAATTTACTTCGCGAACCGATCGGTGACTGTCAGCGGCCATTAGGCACGTCGCTGTTATGTTGGTATCACTGATAATCAATAAAAGTAAAGGATGTAATTTTTAGTTTAAAAAAAGAGGTTTTTTATGCTTTGGTTAATTGTGGAAAACATAGAAGTTATGTTTAATTTATGTTGCTTATTTCTAATAAACAATGCTTAGATTATAAGATTAAAACATAAATACATAATAATTCTAATTGATTTCACTTATTTTTTTAAGTTTAAAAATGGCCTACCTATGTAATCCACGGGACCACTGGCGTTACTTTTAAGAGCGTGACTACTGCGGTTAAGTAATGGCTTTTGTCCCGATAAGACAAGAGATCCTGGATTTGTCCTTAGTTGCGACCGTTTTCATATTTTCGTTTAGATTTACTAGTATTATATTCTTCTTCAATAATATATTAATACATTGTTGGGTATAACCTTCAAAAGTTAAAATAACAAGGTTTATTCCAATAAAAATTTGTTCGATTTTTGGTTTTGTGTTTGTAAAACTCCACTATATTTTTAATACTTCAAAATCCCAACTAACACTAGCACAACTTTCCTGGGAGAGTACAGTTTCCGTGATCCCGCGATTTGATGCATGTATTTAGGTAGAACAGTCCAAAATAAGACGAAAATGAAGAATAAAAATTTTCGATATCTCGCTTAGTTTTCGAGATATCGATACTTAAAGTTTTTAATTCTATACATATTGACTAATACCATTGCGCTCTAATACAGTTTAGTTAGGTTAGGTTCGGTAAGGTTGGGTTAGGTTAGGTTTGGTTTGGTTTGGTTAGTTAAGGTAAAAACAGTGCTTTTTATAAAATTAATCAATTTGAATGTGAAACTTTAAGTATCGATATCTCGAAAACTAAGTGAGATATCGACAAATTTTATTCTTCATTTTCGTCTTATTTTGGGTTGTTCTACCTGAATACATGGTCAAATCGCGGGGTCACGGAAAATTTACTCGTCCCAATTTTCCAATAATTTCTTTTAGTTTTTCTAATATAACATGTGTTTTACGAACGCCGGCGCCGCTTGCGGTTGCTTCGTTCCTTTCCCACAATTCGTGGCTCGGTTTGCGCTTTTTTTGTCATGTGTATACGCAGCCTAATGTAATTTTTTAATTTATAAAATAAGAACTGGGTAATAAATTATTTTAATAAATGTTTTAATTATTATTTTCCACTCTGGCAACACCGGTTGCCCATTCTGCTCAGTTTTTTGAACTGACAACTGACGTTATTTTCCGTTTACGTGAAAATAAAATACATTTTTACAGTTTATTTTTCGATTTGTTTACCAAAAACACCTGCATATATCTTATAACTATGTTACCGAATGTTTTTTAGTAATTTATCGCGGGAATACAACGAAGATTGTTATAAAAACACGAGTGAAATTTCTTCAAGGTATGGTACAACATTATTATTTTGCTATATACCTAATATTTTGTCAACTGCTAAATAATAAGATTCTATATGACACGGCAAAGTCATGCAATACTATTATTTAGAGAAAGCTAATTTAGAGTTCAATATAGCATAACATTACCGTGTCAGATGGTAGCTTGTTATTTTAACTATGGAGTCGTAATGTCAAAACAATATCTTATTTATTTTAATTTCTGAATTACAAGTAAAAAGGATTGAATACGACATAATACGTTGCAAGATCAATTTCTGCAGTTCAAATATAGCTGTTTTTGTGTTAATTAATGGCCAATGTAATGTTTTGGAGTAATGTTTTTTGTGATATTGACTTTGAAGTTCGTTGAACTTTGTTAAAATTTTCGCCTTTACAGACATTTGTGAAAGTTTTGTGACTTTGTAAATATGGCAGGCAATATTTGGACTTATTTTGAAAAACATAATGTGTATGAAAAAGTGCTGTGAAAATTGTAAAAACTTGTTCTGAGTTATAAAAGTTTAATGGGAAATTTGACTTCTCATCTAAAAACAGAACATATTTCTGCATTTGCCATGTTGTTGCAATCTCACCACCTGAAGTTCAAAGTGCTACAGTGCCGAACGCTGTTATTATAGCGCCTGAACAGAACGTTACACTTTATAACCTCGTAGTTGAAAAATCAAATAAATGACCGCACCTCGCAGGCGGTGGGATTTGAAAGCGGAGTGTCCGTTTCAAACGGACGCAAAGATTGCACTGAAGCAGCTACCTAGCCGGATCACCGCTCGTTTTTTTGGGGAAAGTCTGAGCTACACGCTAGTGCTGCCATACTTTGAGATGTAATGTCTGTGTCGCCGAAAATGAGGAAAGATCTTTAATTCTTGGACAACTCTCGTACTTCATCAAGACCACCAAAACTACAAAGGCAAATAGGTGTTTATATACCAAAAAAGGTGAACGTAGAGCAAAAAAGAAATATCAAAATGGATTTGTTCATCAATAGTTTCCAGCCTTTTCGCCTGGTGGAAGAAAGGGCAATAAAATAAAATTAAAAAACGAGCGTGCTTTAGACCACACGACTGAAGTAAAACTACACTGAAGAAATAAAGAAAATATGTGACCTATGACCCTGGGGTGGCCTATGACCGTGGGGTGGCCTACGACCGTGGGGTGATCTATGACCTTGGGGTGATCTATGACCTTGGGGTGGCCTACGACCTTGGGGTGACCTATGGCATGGTTATTCAATAAATGATTCCTTGTGCTCACACCTCTCTCTTGCCCCTACAGTAATATACGAAACGTAACTCTCTCTCTTTCTATCTTCACTAACTTATATATCCCTCTCAACTTCCGTTCACCTCGCCCGATCACACTTTTTCATAACGCTCTCGTCACGCATTCACCAGCTTACTCCAAAAATTCGCCCGGTGGATATCAGGCTATGCATTACGCATTACCATCAAGAAGGGCAATATCAAATAGTATACTTTCGGAACTGGATCATAGCACTTGGTTACCAATGCAAAATGAAGCAGAAATGGAAGCAGAAACCATTTGCATTACCACCGATATGTGGACATCAATTAAATTGGATAGCTATACAGCAGTTACAGCTCATTATATCACCAAACATTTCAAAATAAAGGTGGAGTTATTAGATTGCTGTCAATTTTTCGGAAACCACACCACCGAAAATATAGCAGCTGAGGTGAAGAGGACTTGCCTGAAGACAATGTGACAGACAATGCAAGCTCTGTAATAAAATCAATGAAAGACATCCTGGAATGGAAGCATTACGGCTGCTTTGCTCATTCGCTAAATTTAGCAGTGCAGTCAGCTTTGTCGACGTTGGCGATGAGTCAAGTATCGACAAAGTTAAGACTATTGTTTGTTTCTTTCGAAAAAGCACGGTTGTGTCTGAAAAATTGACAAAATATGAAATAGATCGAGGAATGGCTGTAAGACTAAAAGAGTGTCTCACATGCTGGAAATCAATATTTTACCAATTTTTATTAATATTAGACTGTTTGGCATAAAGGGCTTGCTTATGTAAATAGGTTGATGGTCATACCGTGATAAGTCGTAGTGTGGCTGAAGCATAGCTTGTCGAAAATTCCTCATTTTGAAGAAAGAATCTCACATCGTGAGAATGGTAGGACTGCAGATAATCGGCTACCAGCCAAAAGGGCCTTCCAGAAGCAGGACAGGCTGATTGATGTATTCAGATGCCAATCATCCTTCCAGGATGATTTCCAGCCAGCTCTCAAGATGGCGAGAATCACTTCCAAGATCCATGATCACAATCGTAGCGATTTTTCGACAATGAATTAGAAAAAAATCACGAAACATCACGAGGGGGAGGGGGTTTAAACTGAGATTTCAAGTGTATTTATTTTTCATTGAACACACGATTTCTAAAGGTGAAGTCCATCTGTCCAATTTTCTAAAATTTATTCAGATTATTTTATTTCTGTATTTAAAGATAATATTCTGAAAATTTCAATGCACTTTGTACTGTACTGTAAAATTCACTTTATTTGGGGGGGGGAGGGGGTTAAAAAGTTGCTAAAAAACATCACGTAATTAATGGACTACTATACCGTATTTTCCCTAAACCGACAGTATATTATTATTTTTAATTGGTAAACTAATGTTTAAGACAAGATTTTTATGCATAGCACAAAGGGTGTCAATTATTATAAGCAATAATTATTAGCCTGAAACACTCATCAACATCAATTGCTTATAATAATTGACACCCTTTGTGCTATGCATAAAAATCTTGTCTTAAACATTAGTTTACCAATTAAAAATAATAATTAATATTTGATAAGTTAAAGTATTTCACCAAAAAATGTAGACATAATTTGTCTCGACGCCATCTATTGGGAGAGTTAGCACTTATAATGCCTTTCTCACAAAAAATAAAGTTGGTTGTTTTCAGGTGAAAAATGTAATAAGCAGTAATTGTTGAATGAAACACTAGGATATATTGAATTATTTGGCGGGTGGGAGATAAGCCGACGTAGCTCAGTTGGTAGAGTAGTTGACCGGATATCAGAAGGACGCGGGTTCAAGTCCCGTCGGCGGCATTTATCTTTTCTCGGGAGATTTTTTCAATGTTGATGAGTGTTTCAGGCTAATAATTATTGCTTATAATAATCGACAGTATATTGTATATAAGTACGCTGAGAGAGCCAATTGTTGGCGAATCGACTGTCATGGAACCCCTGGTGGTGGGGGTTAATTATATGAATTGTTATAATAATGTAGTGTTTATTATTACAGATGGATACCTCTCAGACGGTGACGACAATGAGGACTCCCTCAACATCAAGAAAGAGTAAGTTTAATTTTAACACGTGTCTAACCCAAAACACCTACCTAAAATATTTCTAACGACCTCAAATTCGTGTTTGAAAAATGATCTTCACAGCTAGTCTATTGACCGTTGGGATAAATTTGCCGGAAGACAAATTTGCTTTGTGCAGACCAACAAAAGGTAAAAAGCTATGCTTCTTCCAATCTTTCGACTGCGAGATAAATGCACTCTCTTTTTGATGAATGTTTTCCCCTTTTTTTATATGAATACCGCACAAGAGTCCCAACTGCTCCCGTCTGAAGCCAGTGAGACTATGGCATCCCCAGTTGGGGTATGTTGTGAGGCTGAGGGTGGTGGGGAGGGAGAGGAAGGAGATAGGGAAGAGGAAGGTGAGGAAGTACCTGGCTATTCAGATCTGGTCACCAAACACGGCTAATGCCATTTCAAGCAACGTTTCAATTCTGAATGGTGGTCTTACACCAGGGCGATACTGAGAGTATCTTCCACTCTGAAACGTGCCGCAAATATACTATAAGTACATTATTTTAAATTAATAAATTGGGAAATAACACAAATTAATCAAAAAAAATTATTTGCCACGCCGGGATTCGATCCCGCGACCTTCGGTATGCTAGTCAAGCGCCTTACCGCTGCACTACGCCGGCCGTCAATCCCGTTGTATCTCCCTTTCTGTCATGGTGAGAAATATAATCTAAACGGTTTTAGAAAGAGAAAACTCTACGCTTTATATTAAAAATTTAGAATTTAACCATAGAATTTTTATTATGTGCACCTCTATGAAACCAAAGTTTCCACCAGCAATTTGAGAAAAATGTAAAAAAATTTCGAGTATTTTTCGAGAAACGACTAAAAAATGAGGTGATGATAACATTTATAATACGTTTGCGTGATAAAAAATGTTGTGTTTATTTTTTTTTTCATTATCAGTAATTTCAGATAGAAAAAACATAAGTTGAGCCAATTTTAAAACTTTTTTATGTTTGTACCAAAAAATTTAATTTTTCAAAAATTATATTTTTACTTCTAATAATGACATTTTTAAAGGTATTTCATCACCTTCCTAAAACAGTTTTTAGTTTTCAGATATGTTCAGAAATATTCCATTTATTTGGATTTTATTGCAGAATGGAAATATCTTGGAACTAAAAAATATACCTGATTTCTGAGGAGTTAAACCAATATGTTTGGTTTTGGTGTTGACTTTAAGCTTCACGTTCTTTCTAGATAATACTCGGTCCATGCCCTAAGAGCATCATCATCAAACAGTATTAATAGCCTTGTGTATGTCTTACACACTCGATTCACAAATAGATATAAACGAAAGTGCTGCCAATTATATTATTAATATGCTAAAAAAGCTACTTTTGTAATTCGGTTTTGAATTCAAGAATTTGTCAAAGGATGGCGCCACTTGCGTTAGCAGGTCGCATGAGGATGTGCCCCTCCCCTAGGTATAAGTCTATATTATTAATATGCTAAAAAAGCTACTTTTGTAATTCGGTTTCGAATTCAAGAACTCGTCAAAGGATGGCGCCACTTAGCGTTAGCAGGTCGCATGAGGACGTGCCCCCCCTAGGTATAAGTACTTCAGATTTGTAAAATTTGAGTGTCTCTCCGGATATAGAAAGATTGACGGTAATACTTAGAGTTGTGAATAATAGTGTCACGCGGCTATATATTACGTCATTGCCTATCGCGGTTACTTTGTCCCGGTGACTAGCTGTCACTGGATCACAGTGGATCCGAGGATCGGGCAATTTTTGGAACCAGTTCCTAACGGATTTATAATATGGTCAACACTCAAATCAGGCGAAGCCGTACCAAAAACCGCCCACAGGGACTATCAGCAAAAACTTGCAGAGCAGGTTTTTAACTGCTAGTTATTTATTATCCCCCATCATGGACATACAAATAGATGGACCTGCCCTAAGTGATAAAAGGCGTATTATTTCCCCCTCCCATTGGAACCATTCCATCGGAAACGACTGGGCTTGCGAGAGCCTCGCGTGAATCTAAAAAATGTGACGTCATCATTCTTGTCCGGACCAGTGTCGAGCTCTCATCGGTACATTTTACGAAATAACACGGCAAAAATGGTGACTTGTGTTATGAAAACATGTAAAAATAGAAGTGAAAAGGATAATAAACCCAATTTTAGTGTTACATTCCATAGGTAAGCATTATTTTAGGCTTATTCAGATCATATAATATGATAACACATACTATCACATCAAGATACATGGCGACGCGAAACACAAATCCGCTGTTTACTGATGTAAGTAAATTATGAAGCATTTGTAAAAGTGTCTCTAAATACGGCAACAAAATATTTCACTCCGAAAATAAGTGAAACTTTACTTTGCCGAATTTGGACTTCACATATTTGTTCATATCGTGGCGAGCAATTCGCGCTCCCATGTAAAAAGGTCTATTCATTCAAAAGTAGATTTTACTTTTAAGAACTAAATGGTGATATTATAGTGCGAGATGATTTGAGATTGATTTATTGGCGAATCACAGTCATTTTCCCTCTCTTCGCCCCGCCATAGTTAGTTTTTACCCCTCATCTGTATGTTCTGGTCTATCTATTTGTATTTCTATGTCCGCCATGCTATTGTAATTTGTAAAATTGGTGTTTTTTCCTGCCAGGGTTCCAGAAGCTGAGTTTGCGCAAGGCAGCCCTGAGCTGTCCCCCGCGCCGGCCGGCTCACGATGGGGCTAGCGGAGAGCCCAAGGGGCTGCGGGGAGCAGCGGGGGCGCGCTCCGTGTCCCCCGTCAACACGGCCGACTTTGACACGCCGCCTTTTGTCGTGAGTATTACACAACATTGACTTTGTAAGGGACATAAATTTATGGTTTATTTTTAAAGAAAGATAAATATTCCTGAATTATGAATAACTTGGCAATATTTAAAAATCTCCTACTGCCATCGCAATTAGTGGAAAATGTTGCTTGTGTCGTGATGGAGGACTAAATCAGCCAAATTTAACTCACGATGCCTGGATTGGAACCAGATGCGATGCCAATCCAGCCGCTGTTCCTGACACTCTATTCTCTGTCCATCAAGTTACATTTCCTTCAAATTTCGCTATGTTTGGTGATTTAGCAGTGGTGCCCGGATTCACGGGGTGAGGTTTGTCCGGGTCTTGACAGCGGATGCGTCGGTCCACCAACTGCGTGTCAGGCCGGATCGGGAGAGACTGGTTGAGGATTTAATAAGTCTCTCTCGGAGCATTGCAGGGTTGGATTCATACATCTGTTACTCCTGGACACACCGACCTCCAGATTCCTACCCATCCCTCACCCTTTTCCTTTCCAAAACTTCCTCTCCTTCCTTTCCTCAAAATACCAACTTCATAGCTTCCCCAAAGATGGCATAGGCCCTGAGGGGAATTATTTTCTTCAGGGCCTAAAAAAAAACCAGACCCGATACCAATTCAGCCGCTGTCCTGACACTCTTTTCTCTATTTATCTGCTCTATATGTCCAAACTATATAATTGTCTCTTTCTTTAATCCCGTTCATCATGCTGTCCAGGAGTAACAGATATATGAATCCAACCCTGGTCAATTGGTCCTTCTTCTATGTGTTTAGATGTTTCATCACAGTTGTTATCCAAACTCCACTGTGGACTGCTAATCTCGCTGCATTTGACATATTTTTTGTTATTATTCCAATTAATAAAGTTTTTTTTCTTTTTCAGACTAAAAGGCGTCCAAAATACACGTCTTCCACGTTCATACAAAACCTGACTGACGACATTCCAGATTTAGTCACCAGTGAATATTTTCAAAATTCACAACCTATTAAAGATGGCTCTAACATGGTATCAAGCACGCCTATATTAGAAGACAATCAAAAGAATACGTTTGATTTATCCAACGATACCAGTAACGAATGCCGAAAAGACGATAAAATATTGGACAGATGTGGAAAAGAAGATAAAATATTGGACGGATGTCGAAAAGAAGATAAAATATTGGACGGATGTCGAAAAGAAGATAAAATATTGGACGGATGTCGAAAAGAAGATAAAATATTGGATGGATGTCGAAAAGATAATCAGATTTTGGATAGCGAAAAAGATGACAGATTATCAGGTGGTAACGAAAACTGTAACACAAGTGAAGTTAGCCCTAAAACAGCTAACATAATGAACGATATATACGGAGATGTGTGGAAACACACACCGGGACTATTTAAAAAGAGCCGATCTGTTTTTAAAAGCAGAAAAAAAGACGACGTCATTTCGGACAATGATAATAATTTTAACGACGTTTTGGTTAAATTAGATGCCTTAAATTTATACGTAAAATCTCTAACTGATGTGAAAACCAAACAGACGAAACAAGACGTAATTCCAAAGTATTTTAAAACCACGACAAAAGATTTTGAACACATTAAATTCGGAGAGGTTTTAAAGCCGAAAATGTTATCTTTCGAGCTTGCCGACGATTTGATCATCAACAACGATAGTTTCAACGATAATAATGATGTACTTTGTCCAAGATTGGATTCGCATCAAGATGTTATGCCCGATTTATTGCCTTGTCCGAATTTAGATGATTCCGATATAATAATTTCAAAGAGGAAAGTTAAAAAGAAATACGTGTTTAGATCTTCGCCGGAATCAGAAAACGATAAAGAGAATTTGTTGCTCGAAATGAAGAAACCCTTTAAAGATGATGGTGAGTTAGGAATTAAGCCCGTTAAGAAACTGCGCACGAAAAAGTATCGTGACATCAGAAAGAGCGACGCGTTTAACACCAGTCAAGATCACAATTGTAGCATCATCATTTTGGAAACGGGAGACGAAATCAATGCGAAGATTATGGAAAAAACTAGTGGAAAGAAGAATAGAAAACTGTTTGCGAAAACGCTAGAAACAAATTACATGTCTGACGATGTTGAATTTGTCTCGGAAGGCGTTTGCAAAGTGGAACGTATTTTTGAAATATTCGACAGCGATTCTAAACAGGATGAAATTGACAAAAACGATAAAACAAAAATTAAAAAAGCAACGAATGAATTGGACGAAGTTTTGACTCGGCGTTTCAAAGATATCTCTTTGAAACCCAAAGAAATTAAAACTGTAAAAGATATTGTAGGTAAAGATGTAAAAAATGATGTTTCTAAAAAGATAGTGCCGAAAAAAAAGGCACCTAGTAAAAAAGAAACACTTGGAAAGGATGATTTCAACATTGAAGATATTCAGTTGTATTCATTCATGGCTTCGTTAGCCGGTAAGTGTTAATTTTTTTTATTATTGTTTTTTTTATAGTTATATTTTTGTATTATCAATTTAATTTATTGTTTTAAAAACATAATCATTTTTTTCATTTTAGTGCGTAATTAAATACATTTTGTAAATGAAAATTACATAAACATAAACAGTGGGTAAAACAACTATACTTGTATTAATAGAACTTCCTATAAAAAATGATAATTTAAAAATTCACAAAGTTTAATAAATGTTTCTCAAATTGTGGTTGAATCTTCGGTTTCCTAGAAGAGGTGCTCTTTTTAATTTTTCTGTGATTAACTTCCGCATTTGAATATAAAGTGTGGTGTTTTCTCTTTCTAACACTGTTTAGATCATAGGTTCTCAACGTGGGCGATAACACCCCCTTGGGGGCATTTCAGACCTTCAGGGGGGTGGTAGAAGACCAAAAGAAAATTGGGGGCGTTTCAGACTTCCAGGGAGGCGGTAGGAGACACTCAGAGAAACCCATCCCACCCCATCTTATCTTGCCCCATCCCAATAGAGGCCATTGATCCACAAAAATATTTTCCCTATCCCATTACGCCCCTTCTGTTGTGGCAAATATTCAAAATCCTTCCTCATGAATCACTCTTATCTATTGATGAAAACCGCATGAAAATCCGTTGCGTAGTTTAAAAGATCTAAGCATACCGACAGCGGGAGCGATACTATGTTATAGATTACAATTTCTGTTATTTTTTCGCAGATAATATACCTTCATGGAGGTGCGACAAGGAAGCCAAATTATTCAAAGAGAACTACAAGAAGAGGAAAGATGAGTTGTTGAAGAGACTGTTTGTGATGTTTAATGAGAAAGTGTTTGAAAATCAACTAGATGCCAACCTTCCCATCGTGTGGAATACTAACCTTATTTCTACTGCAGGGTAAGATTTATTTATTTATTAGTGAATACCCGGCAGGCGTTGCAAAGCCGCTCAAAAGGAGTGTTTGTGTTTTGATTCTGTTTATTGAAGAGCTTTTTGGCACACTATATTTTTTGTTTTCCGTCTGTGTGCGTACACGAATAAATCGAAAGCTGTCCGTGTGAGAAGTATGGATTTTACAAATTTAGCTTTTGCTATCCCCTACCGCTATTATGTCTCCCTTGTAATCCCTGCCTCTACCCTCCCTTTCCACTTTCCCCACCTCCCCTCATCCGTCAGGATCCCTCCAATCTCCTGTATTCCCTTCCCCTTCCTGCCTTCCCTCCCTACTGCTAAACTATATTAAATATTCACTTTACACAACTCGCACACCACCTTTTGTAATTTTTTATACAAATTTCATAATGCCAGAGCTCACCATCATATATAGAAACCTTTGCAGGCATGCGCACAACAAGTTACTTAAGTTTCATCGCAATCAGATGAACGGTATAGGACAAACAAAGAAACTTTTATTTTTATTTGTAGAGATTTATATTGAGTTTTACAGATGTTCTCTCTCATGTGAGAACAATCCACTTATAAAATCTCAGTTAACCCCTGAGGCTTTAATTTGTTCATAATATGATCTCACAGAAATTGTTGTCTCTCTCTTACTCTACTGTCATGGTGAGAAATGTGAACTAAACCTTGCCGTCAATATGAAACGAGGAAACACCACGCTTTATAATCAAATCTAGAATTATCTGCAAAATAATTAACCGTTTTATACACATGTTGATTAATTTAGAGGAAAAAATAATGGTGTCAAATAAAACACTCTAATTTAGACAAATATCAATCAATTTTATTCATTCTTTTTGCATTTTAAAGAAAAAATGTTTATTGATAAGAATATGGAAAAAATTAAAATAAAATTTCAATATTATTGTATTTTATTTTTTTTTGAAAATAAAAAATCTAAAAAAAATAGCTCAACAATTATGTTTTGCCGCATTAATAGGGTGTAGGCCTTTCCTACATCGAACGCAAATAAGGTGGGATCGCTTTATCCCACTCCCTCTGTTGCTACACACCGCACACTGGCGTAAGTTTCGTCCAGGTAATATTTGTATATGTTGTTTCACCTCCCGTAGAATCACTAGGAATCGAATCATCGTTCGAAGTAATAGCACGTGACATGGTTATTTTTTTTTTAAAACGGAAAAAAGTTATTTTTAAATGTATAAGAATGCACTCTCGTTACAAATTACGCTCGAGATTAGCGAACGTCCACTCCCGCGGAGCACTATAAACACACTGAAACTCGCAACGCTTCGGCGCCGCGCCGCGATTTGTGATACAAACGATCGCAGCGCTTTTGCGACGCGTAGCACTCTAACGGTTAATATGTAAACCTCTGTTTTTTATTTGGGACCACCCCGGAACCATTTATTGAACAAACTCTTTTGCCGTATCCAACAGCTACATCATTTTTATTTTTATTTTATTTATTAGCGTTATAAACAGCCTGTACAAATTCATAAATGACAGTGATAATAATATGTATGTCATTGACCAATAAAATAACGACAAATAGAAATTTAGAACCACAATACAAAAATACACAACAACACCTATACCTGAAACTATTCTGATAAAGTGCTGATTGTGGGTCAGATCAGGAGAAACTGGTTGAGGGAGTCCTTTTGACCTCTCCAGCAGGATACTCTCGACCCATCGCCTTGCACCGTAGTGGGAATTATTGTCTTCGGTTCCACGACTTTTCATCCTGCGACAAGATATTCCCCGACAAAATATCCTACGGACAAAACATCCCCCAACCAAATATCTACTAAAACTTAACTTAATCTAACCTTACCTCACCTAATTATTATTTTTTATTGATAAACTAACGTTTAAGACAAGATTTTTATGCATAGCACAAAGGGTAACAATTATTATAAGCAATAATTATCAGCCAGCAGAGCTCCTGACCGGCAATCAGAGGGACACGGGTTCGAGTCCCGTTGGTGGCCAGTGTCTTTTCTCGGAAGATTTTTTCAATGTAGATGAGTGTTTCAGGCTGATAATTATTGCTTATAATAATTGTTACCTCACCTAACCTAATTTAACATAACCTAACAAAAAAAATGGGATAAAAATAATGCAGACATTTTGTAAAGACAATAAATTATTGTTCAAAAATAGTAAAATAAGATTAGGTTAAGTTAAGTTAAGTAAGGTAAAATAAGGTTAGGTTAACCACTCGGAACATTAGAGCGACAAAACATGCAAATATAATAAAAGCGGTCAAGACATTAGAGCGTCTTTTGACGTCAACGCGCGAGAATTTACAAAAATTGATTTATTTCCATCACTAGTATACGGATTACCATGGAATAAAAAACGGAATATCGATAATGAACAACGCAACGCGTCTGTATTCAAAAATATCTATGGAACATAGAGCTTAATTATCTGAGCCGAATGGAACCTCCATCTTGTTTGATTGTCATTTGTTCAAGACATTGTTAGTTTTTTATTAAAATATTTTCGTATGAAATGGTAAAAAAGTGAGGTAACAAAATAGTTTATTATACATTTATACAATAGAATAAGGGCCGTCTGTTTCAAAGCTCGCTAAAGTAAAAGTAAAGCAAAAAGCAGTTACTAAAGTTAAATTTCACCAAAATGCGTTTTTCAATCAATTTGACTGCTTTTTTTACGTTACTTTTAACTTTTGTATTAACTTTCCGAAAACCGATAGTTACTCTAGAGTTACTCCGCCATATTGGCATATTTGACAGTTCTCAGTTTATTTATAACAGTTCTGTTCGAGGTAATCTACGAAATTCCACGCTTTCGTGTAATCATGATAAATATTGTAGAAGACGATGATAGTGACGATGAATTCCTCATCTAATATGTCTTGCAGCGAAAACCAAAAACATTTCGACTCCGTGTCAATAATTTGGTTATCTGCGATGATCTCGAATTTTTGGCGCGGCACCGCATGTCGAAAAAAATCTTGCTGTTGAACAGAATCAATTCTGATATCGACATATTTAGCGTTACCTTTTAAAGACAAGCTCTAAATGGATGTTTCGCAAGTTTTACAAGATTTTCAAATCAATTTATTGTATCATAAACATTACAAAAATATAACAGGAGTAGTAGGTAGAGCCTGAAGAGAATCTTTTCGGATATCCACATATTTAGCGAGAGAAGCTGCCTTTTAAAGACAAGCTCTATTAATGCTAGTACCTATATTTTGAACACCTACTACGTACGTTTAATGTAATATTCTTACAAACGGATTTTAAAATGCTGTAAAATGTTTGTTTTTCTGTTTTCGATACCATAAATAAATTGAATTGAAGATCTCGTAAAATATGTGACACTTTAAATTCAAGGAGATATCACAACTACCGGAAAGTAAATTACATTCATATTGCATATTAAATGTATTATAATAGGTTGTCATTTATTTGTAAATATTCATACATATACTTTTTTATCGGAACAAAGCCGTCAGATCCTACGATGCGAAAATACAACCTATTACAACCAGATATTTTGACAATTGTTCCGATTTTAAGATTAAGTTTACGGTGTTGCCGCATCAAAAAATATTTCGATGCGTTTTCTAACAAGAGGAATATTTTCGTTAGGAACGTTTTCCGAGGAATATTCTGCTTTTTAGACTGGCCACACTGACAACTATTACTTTAGCGAAAATACACTTGAAACAGCGCGCGGTCTTATTTAACATCCTTGTTACTTTAACTGAGAGTTAAAATTTAACTTTAGGACACGATTTAGCTTTCTGTTGAAACAGACGGCCCTAAGTGTTTTTTTTTTTACATAATCTGTGATTTTAGTACCGTTTTCACATAAAACATCACGCGGGTCATTTTTACAATTTTTTATGTTTGCATTCTACATTTTAATATTTACAAATGTTATTATTTATTTGTAATAATATAATTTGAAAGTTTATTTCATAACCTTTCCAAACTAGTTTTTAGAATGAGGCTACGTTTCCCAAAACGTGATTTATGAAGCTTTTAGTAAAAATCGTAAATAACACAAATATTATCACGTTTTGACAATTCTCTAAGGGACACTTATTAAACAAAAGTCTATTTCTGAGAGGTTAGGTTAAGTTTTAGTAGATATTTTGTTGGAGGATGTTTTATCCGTAGGATATTTTGTCCTAGGGATATTATGTCGAGGGATATTTTGTCGGAGTATATTGTGTCGGGGATATTTTGTCGCCGGATGAAAATGCGCAGTGCCATTTTCCTCAGGACCTACTGTGTGGTGCTAATCTAAAAATGTTAAAGTGTCTGTTGATAATTTCAGGCGTGCCAACAATAAGATAGTCCGCTCCAAGACGGCCGGCCAGACTTCTGTGAGGAGATCCACGGTGGAGCTGTCCAGCAAGGTGGTGGACTGCGCCCAGCGGCTGCGGGACACCCTGGCTCATGAGCTGTGCCACTCGGCCGCGTGGCTGATCGATGGCCAGCTCAAGGACGGCCACGGACCCTGCTGGAAGAAGTGGTAGGTCTTTCTTCATCTTCAGTAATAAGATATTCTGCTCCAATAGCGTAAGGAGTGTGCAAACCCATCGCTCAGGTAGTGGAAACACAAACCTGCAATAGCCATCCCAAGCCAAGGTGTGAGCTACCGTGCTCAGGCTGAATGTCCTGGGGAACAGTGTCACAAACGGTGCCTCCTGAAACAAAGTCGCATCTCGGAGTATTTAGACCTTACTCCAGCACTCGGGGCTCTGCTGGAGTGGACCTTCTATTTCC
Organism: Limnephilus lunatus; assembly: GCA_917563855.2. Classification (NCBI taxonomy): domain Eukaryota; kingdom Metazoa; phylum Arthropoda; class Insecta; order Trichoptera; family Limnephilidae; genus Limnephilus; species Limnephilus lunatus. Next base: position 110,071,622 of record OU830592.1, read on the forward strand.
TTGGTCACTCGTGGGATGAAAATTGGATCATTCGAAAACTAAGAGCTTTGGGGAACCTAGGAGTGCTGAGGCCACCTCCGTGGACTTTCTTCATGGGGCCTGTAGGAGGAACTAAGAGGAGAAACCATGGAGAAGAGAGCTGAGGCCACCTCCATGAACTATTTCCTTATGGGGCCTTCAGGGACCAAGCGGGAGTGGACTCTTGCCTAGTGGTGCCTTCAAGGAACCAAGGAGCAGTAGGGAGGAGATGTGAGAGGCCCTCTTCCCTCGTGGGGCTTTCAGGGAACCAATGAGGAGTGGAGAGAAGAGATGAGGTCCTCTTCTCTCTTTGGGCTTTCATTGTGGAACCAGAAGATATAGCTTCATTTCTAATGACAATCTTGGTGAACTTTATAAAAGGGACTGGGTTACTTTTAAAAGAATGAGGTAAAATAGGAGCTAGCACAATGGGCCTATGACCTAAGTGCTCACAGGAACTATATGTAAACCATCTCCGCTCTTTAAAAAACAAAAAAGTCTGCTCCAAAACAGTCGGCCTGACTTCCGTGATGTGGTCAATGGTGGAGCTGTCTTCATTTGCTCTAAAACTGTCTGCTTGGGTTCCAATTAACCTCAACCTTGTATTCAATCTGACATTTTGCCATATCCTTGCTGTCAATTTGATAATTTATCTCAATGTGAAAATTGACTAGATACTTCTCGTCAATATGACACTGGTCACAGTCTTGTCGTTTAACTTGCTAACTAACTAGCCATCACTCTATTCTTCGCAGGGGTAGGCAGAGAGGACAGCCCTCAAAACAACTCGGTCTTGGCACACACTCCTTCCCTCATTCACATTCATACATCATGCTCTTCTATTATTCGGACTCTTGACCTAACTCATGGCCTGACTTAGTATCTGATTCACTTGATCGTGCCATGTCTTCCTCGGACGTCCCGGACTTCTTCTACCATTCACATTTGCGTCATATATTCTCCTTAAACTCCTTCCTTCGTTCATTTGCTCTACGTGCCAAAACCATCTGAGTGTTCCTTTCTTAATCTTACTCATTATGATTACATCAGTGTCTCTTTACACTCGTCGTCAATGTGACAATTTCTATGTTTAAACAATTTTTTTCTTGTCGACATAATTATTTTCAAAGTTATCCAATTTTAAACCACTGTGATGTAAAAAATCTTTTTTGTAACGTATTGTTTATTACTAACTCCTGTGTTAAAAAGTGTTAACATTATGCACCCAAAATAAATAAATATTATTATTCATTAAATTTTGTTTTTTTTAGGGTTGCCAAAACTCTCCACGAGTTCCCCGAGCTGGTGGCCATCCCTGTTTGCCACACGCTGAGCATTCACTGCAAGTACACGTATAAGTGTGTCAAATGCGGCTACAGGTAATGCGCTTCTTCTTCGCTTCCCCCCTCCCCTCACTTCTGCAATTCTGAATTTTAAAATTTAACAATAATTTTGGTGTACGATGACTTCCAATTTATTTTCAAAATTATAAATAACCATGTACAATCTTACCTCTTTGTCACAATCAAAATTAATATAAATCATCGTCTATTTAGAAATCTCGAAACATTCCATATTCCTTTTCAAATAGCCAAATTAAGATGAACACGGTAGCTGAGAAATTTTAGGGATAGGTATTTTACCAAATGTTGCTGAAACTGTCGCTGTTACATTGGAAAAGTTATTTTGGAACGCGTAGTTCTACTAGGCAAATGAAATTGAATGAGGTTTTATATTATTTATTGAAAAACCAACACCTCTGCTGTAGATCACCCCGAGTGGCTTGCTATGTTTGGTGATTTAGCAGAGGTGCCCGGGTTCATGGGGTGAAATTTGTCTAGGTTTAAGTAAGTCTAAAGTCGTGGTCTTTGAAAGAGAGAGTACGAAAACAGTGTGCAATATAGTTGTGAATGATGAATACTTGGATGAGTTTGTGTGTTTGGGAAGTATGTTTATGAGAGATGGGAAGGCTGATAGAGATATTGAAAGAAGGGTAAATGCAGGTAACTCCATTAATGGAGGACTGAATGCCATAGGCGCTAATAAAAAACTGTCAAAAGAAGCGAAGCTAGCAGTCCACAATGGAGTCCTGGCACCTACCTTGATGTATGGCAGTGAGGCATGGAACTGGCAGAGGAAGGATGAAAGTCGACTGAGTGCTGTAGAAATGAGATCTCTGAGGCGTATGTGTTTAAAACCATGTATGATTGTGTGAGAAATGTGGAAATCCACAAAGAATGTAAGAATAAAATACTATGAGAAGAATAGACATGGCACGATCAAGTGAATCAGATACTTGAGTCGGGCCATGTCAAAAGTCAGAATAATAGAAGAGAATGTATGAGACGATGTATGGATGTGAGTGAGGCAAAGAGTGTGTGCCAAGACCGAGTTGTTTGGCGGTCTGTCCTCTGCCAACCCTTGCGGAGAAACGGCGTGATGGTTAGTTTTTTTTTTATGAAGACTGTCGCACGAATTAACAAATTATTTTTCATTGCAGCATCGATCGCCACTCAAAATCCATTGACACTGAGAGAAAGCGCTGCGGCTATTGCTACGGCACGCTCGAGTGCCTGCGCAACAAGAAGAACAAGGACGGCCTCGTCGTCTCCACGCCCGTGAAACGCACGCAGCGTCAAGTTTCCGGATTCGCGCTGTTCGTCAAAGAAAACTACGGCAACGTCAGAGGGGCCTATACACCGCACAAGCAGGCCATGCAGTTCCTCGGGAAGCAGTACGCCAACTTGAAGGGGACCCCCAAAGAAACATGAACATCAAACATAATGGAAACATTAAAGATTGGGATGTGAATCTTTATTAATAATAATATTTGGATGAATTGTATAATGCCGTTTTTTTGTGAAAAATCACCTAAAGGGCAATGTACAAATGTATATATTTTTTTAATGTTCTTATCTTATTACTAACTAGCTGGTATACCGGGCTTCGCTCAGGGAGTTCATATGAGATTGATCTGACGTTCGAACTTACAACGGATCTTGCTTTATATGCCCCTACCAATGGGTAGTCCCACCCATACAAAAAAGGCTTGAATGGTCCACAATGTTCCACAACATTCTAGAGTGTTCTGGAATGTTCCAAGCTATTCCCAAACATTCCAGAATGCGATTGCTCTCAAATACTCTCAAACATTTTGGACTGTTCTATAAATTTCTAGAGGTTGAAACTTGCAGCCCTTATCCACTGGAGCGCTTTTTGCCACAATATGGCACTATTTAAAATACCTCGGATTGCTTTGTTGCCAATTTTGGCAAATTTTACCTTATTTGTAAGTAATTAAGTAGAATTTTACGATTTTATACTATTTTTTGTATAAATCCTACTAATATGTGATAATCGACAAAAGATAGGTGAATTCATTGGCTATATAGAACTATAATTAGTTTGTATACCTCCATAATAAAATTTTTTTAATGTGGGTGGAAAATATTTAACCAAAAAAGCTGTCACTCCAGTGGTTATATCCTTTAAAAGCCCACCCTTCAGGTAAAAATGGGAACCTTCTTCATGGATGGGGGATAGAGGGCTACCACACCATATAACTCCCTCGATCGTACCGGGACTCCTTTCTAAGTTTTAGCGACACGCACTGTATTTCGCATCTGTGGTCGAGGGGTGAGATCTTAAACTATAAATACATAGATTACGGGCTCAAATCCTTCCTTGACCAATTTTAAAATTTAATTTAGTTAATATGTACTATTTTGTATTATTTAATTAATATTTTGTATTTAATTATCATAGAATAATAATATATTACTGTATATTTGCGGCACATTCCAGAGTGATTAATTCAGAATCAAAACGTTGCCTGAAATGGCTTTGGTGACCAGATCTGAATAGGCAGGTCCTTCAAATCCTTCACATGCTACCCTCGTGCATTGCATATTGCTTCACACTGCTCTTCTAGGTGTTTAAACCGTGTTTGGAAACTGGATCTGAATAGGCGTCAGATGGGAATGTTGTCCTCGTTCGACCGGTATTTCAATGGAAGATGATTTGAAGAAAAAGCATCATTGATCCTTTTGGCACGTAGTCAGAAATAAGCCAAACACGTGCCGTTCATTTGACATGTGAGATGACTAATTTTTGAGTTCAACAGCTCCCCCTCTTGTGTTTTCTTCATTTTGCAACATGGATCTCTTCAAGACCATTATTAACTCCTTCCCATCCTCTATAATACCCTCAAAGCATCCCCAAAGATGATATACATCCTGAAGAAAATTATTTTCCTCAAGAATTTCAGGTAGAGTTAATCTCTACATATTATAAATTAAAGTCCTCTGACACGTCTGTCTGTTTGCGATAAACTCAAAAACTACTGAACGGATTTTCATGCGGTTTTCACCAATAGATAGAGTGATTCATGAGGAAGGTTTAAGTATATAATTTGTCAAGGTTTTGTGTAAATTGGTTGAAATATATAAAGAGAACGGCCTGGCAAGCAGGCGGTGTGGATTTGATTTGTATGCAAATTAACAGATGGCGTTGGTTATAAAGGTTGGGTAACCAACCAGTAGATGGCGTTGAGTTTCGTTAGCCACAGCAACGCCTAGCCGGGTCAGCTAGTGTAAAATAAATAATAAAATAATGGACTGATATCACAACCAATTTAAAATAAAAATTAATTATATTTAAATTAATTTTATAATTAACACAGCCCAAAAAGGCATAAATTTACATTCCTCATCACAATTCTAATGCTGCAGCTCTTTCTTATACACTAAATAATAGTTAGACAAATGATGAAACGAACAATGTACCTATGTCCGCTTCTTCCAAAGGTAATATAGTACATGTCAAACTTTAAGACCGGCTTAAACATGTGCATTCCATTCTCGCACAGTTACTAACTTTACAATGAACATAAGCAAAAGAAAAAGATGTATAGAAACATATGTGCGACTGAGAAAGGCGTGGGCATGCCAATTTTCTATCCTTAAACTCGCCTATTGCGACGATTTCTAATCAATGTCAGGCCTGTCTTAAAGTTTGGCTTGCACTATAAAAAGTAATATTCTTGCATTTCCTTCACTCATATTAAAAAAAGAGATATCGTATACAATGACTTAGCATTTGTCATGCCGTTGCGAAGAGAATTATAAAAACAGCAATTCTCTTTTTGTTGAAAATGAAAAAATACAAGGGGGGACCCAAATAAACAAAAATTTTAACAAAACAAAAAACGACTTCAAAAAATGCACTAAAAAGTAAAAAAATAATTTCGTAAGATTGTTATTTTTGGAGTCGGTGTCAGCCAAGGAACTACATACATAGGTAGTTATAGGTGAGATGTGGAGATCTTGGCTGACACCGACTCTTTTTAGTGCATTTTTTTAAGTCATTTTTTGTTTTGTTAAAATTTTTAGTTTTTTTTTTATTTTTAGTGACGAGCGTGCGTAAAGAAGTTTACTTCAAAAAAAGAATCATCGAAATCTGTTGGCGTAATATTGAGTTATTCGTCCATTTGTCGCGCACATTCTTATTGCAAATTTAAGACATATATGGTTTTCTCATGGATCCCATTGTCAGAACTGGACCAAATTAAAACGGGACCACACGGGAAGCACCAGCTTTCTAATAAAAAAAGAATCATCAATATCGGTTCACCCAATCGAAAGTTCTGAGGTAACAAACATAAAAAAATAATTAAAAAAATACTGTCGAATTGATAACCTCCTCCTTTTCGAAGTCGTTTAAAAAAGGGTAATTTCATCAGAACTTTATTACTCAATATTTTTACACCAAATTTTGATCACCTTCAAAGTAATCTCCATTGACCACAACGTACTTCTCCAAACGCTTTTTCCATTGTTCAAAACAGTTTATAAATCCACTTATCAGGATGTCATTTAGGCCTTCCAGTGATTTTTGTTTTACTTCCTCCACAGTGGCTAAACGCTTTCCTTTCGTGTCCCTTTTCAGTGTGGGGAACAAAGAGATTTCACAGGGGGCTAGATCACCTTAGAAAAAAATTCAGGGTCCTCTTCAAGCTGATTTTGTAGCTCATAACATTCCTGAAGTCGACGCTCCCTTTGCTCGTCTGTGAGAAGGCGGGGGACAAATTTGACTGCAACCCTTCTCATGTGCGATTCTTCAGTTAAAATCCTCTGAATTGAACTCCATGACTTTCCAGACATCTCACAGATCAATGATTCGGCGACGGTCTCCACGAACGAGGGCATTGATTTTGTTGACGTTTTCGTCAGTTTTTGACGTTGAGGGGCGTCCTGAACGGGGTTGGTCTTCAATTAACATTTGTCAATTTTTAAAACGTGAAAACAATTTGTAGAATCTGGTTTACTTAGGACAACATCCCCATTAGCAGTCAGCATACTGACTCAGGAGTCAGGAGGAGTGACCCTAACGGTTACCTGGTCGAACAATGGGTCCCCCCTCGTACGTACCTACTGTGTTCATTGACTTGATTTGAGGAATCATATCAATCGTCTAGTTGATTAGGCAGACATTTCCAAATACTAAGTTTTCAGATAATGAGGAAAGCAATATTTGAATGCTTACTATAAATCAAATATTTTTTATTTTGTTTTAAATATTAAACATGCTATAAAATAACACCGGGAGGCATAACGGTCTTTCACATTAGCATGACATTTTGAAATTTCCTACTATAACTAACTAACCATCATGCCGTTTCCTGCAGGGGTAGGCAGAGAGGACGGACCGCCAAACAACTCGATCTTGCACACACGCCTTGCCTCATTCACATTCATACTCTTATATTATTCCGACTCTTCACATGGCCCGACTCAAGTATCTGATTCACTTGGTCGTGCCATGTCTTCCTCGGGCGTCCCCGACTTATTGTACCATTCACATTTGCGTCATATATTCTCCTTACACTCCTTTCCTCGTTCATTCGCTCTACATGCCCAAACCATCTGAGCGTCCCTTTCTTAATATCCTACTATTATCCCAGAAAACATCAATTTTTTTTTATTTCACTAAAAGTTTTTGGTACGAAAACTTCTTTAGTACCGTTGTGATTTGAAACTCGATGAAACGAAAAAGAGACACACTAAAAAGAAACAAACACATACATCTATATGATTTAGCCTGCGAGAGAATGAGATAGTATAATCGGTCTCCTCTTTGTGAGGTGCTTCGTACTCTTGTCTACTTAAGTTTTCTGAAGGTTTCACTACTACCGCACGTGAACTGCACACACGTTTATTTAAAGAAATTATGATTGATTTGGTGGTGTTTATGAGAAATCTGAGTATTGTTTCAGGCCCCATAGCATGGTCGATCGATATAGGTTTTATCGAAAATGTCGGTAACTTGTCATCACTCCCGAGGACGACTGCAGGCCGCTAACGAACAAGCAACAATTCCCGTCAAATAAATTAGGAACCCTTACTTGTTGTGAACAGTTGTTTGTTCGTTAGGGGCCTGGCCTGCAGTCATGATCGGTAGTGATGACAAGTTACCGACATTTTCGATAAAATCTATATCGATCGTCCATGCTAGGACCCCTGATAGATTTATACATATAACAGCATATTCAACATAAATTTCAATATTTTAGAGATGTCTGACTAAGTAACTGGATGGTCGATATTATTAACTAACTTTTTTCTTGCCCTAAATTACTTTTACTTCATTAATTAATTTTTTAAATCTCATAATAATGTTTGTGATGTTAATTTTATTTGAATATCATATTTTGTATGTAATTATTTTTTTATCTAGTTTATTTTTATATTTGTAGGAAAATGTTGTGTTCTTAATTTTAGATAAATAATTAATGTACATACATAGTATAACCTCTATTTATTTATAGGTTTTGTATTTTTTTTTTTATGCTTTTTTCCATTTTATGGTGATTTAATAGGGATGCATGGGGTGAGGTTGGTCTAGATCTTGACGGCGGATGCGTTTGCCCACCTACATTATGGCGGGCCGGACCCGGAGAGACTAGTTGAAAGAGATCACTTGGTCTCTCCAACTGGAATCTCTCGACCAATTGCCTTATTCAGTGTGAGGGATGGATTCATACACCCGTCACTCCTAGACACATTGAGCCCCAGATTCCTACCCACCTCTCATACCTTTTCCTCCCCAGAACTTCCTCTCCTTTATTTCCCTATAAGCCCCTCCACACAGCATATTTTATGATCTCTCAGTCCCATTGGCTCCGAACAGTCAGAAGCAGTAAAATAATTATGACTTTAATGTAAGTATTTTGATTGTAGAAAAATTGGAACAGCATTTGAATTTCAATATACCTATTATTTATGTAATAAAATGTAGATTTTGAAAATCTATATTTTTAAGACCTGTATTAAATTTAGAAACATTTGATATGTTTACTCTTTTTTATTGACTGAACTATTTTATAAATATTGTGATAAATAAAATATTGTTTTTGTAAATTGTTTTTATTCTTTTTTACCTTCTGATTTATTGATTACCCTACTTTGATGGAATAAGAAATTCAGCAAGACATGGCACGATCAAGTGGTAGTAGATACTCTCAGTATCGCCTTGATGGTCATCATTCCGAATCGAAACTTTGCTTAAAATGTGTTTGGCCATGTTTGGTGACCAAATCTGAGTAGCCAGGTACTTTCTAACCTTCCTCCTCCTCCTGACATAGCCCAATTGAAGATGCCATAGTTCTACTGGCTTAGTGCACTTTTCCGCAGTATAACAAAAAAATCAATTCGTTTTTGTGGCCAAATTCTTTTCAAAGTTATTTATTATCACGGACGTACAAAATATATGGACATGCCCTTACGTGTTAAAAAACGTGTTATTTCCCCCTCCCATTGGAACCATTTTTCGGAACCGGCTGGGCGTGTCCGGACCAGTGTCGTGCTCTCATCGTACATTTTACGCGCGGACGCTGCATGTCTATGAAACACATACTTAGACATTGAGATACATAGCGACGCGAAACACAAAGCCGCTGTTTACTGGGTTAAGTAAATCATGAAACATTTGTAAAAGTGTCTACGGCAACAAAATATTCCGCTATGAAAATACTCTGAACCTTACTTTGCGAATTTGGATTTTACACATCTGTTCATATCGTGGCATGCAATTCGCGCTCCCATACAAAAAGGTCTATTCATTCAAAAGCAGATTTTACTATCAAGAACTAAATAGTGATATTATAGTGCGAGGTGCCTGTATACTGTTAGATTGATTTACTGGCGAATCACAAGTCTCTTTCCTCTCTTCGGCCCGCCATAGTTGGTTTTTACCCCTCATCTGTAAGTTCTCGTCTAGTTATTTGTATGTCTATGTTTATTATATTGTGTACTAGCTGAATCATCTTGCAAATTAATTTTGCACCAAGAGCTATGGAGCTTTGAAATATCAATTTGTGTAAAAAAAGAGACAAGATGCTCCTCATTTTTCATTTTCTTACTCTGTAAGAAAATCAACTTAACCCCTGATGTTAGTTTGATCACTTTTGGGAAGATCTCATATATATAGGTCTCATAGAAATCGTTGTATCTCCCTAAAGACCCGTTCGCACTGGGCAAGTATTTTAGTTGAGTAGCGAGTATATTAGTAACTAAACACATCCGAACACTACAATTTTAGTAGAGTAGTTTAGTGCTCTTTAGTAGATTCAATCCACTTCATTCTATTTTTCCAGGCGAGTAGCGACCCCCACCACGCATCCCTGATATGCGCGAACCCGCCATTTTAGTAGAGTTCATTAGTGGAAGCAGTTTTGTCGTGCCGATGGAGCGAAGATGTTACTCTAAAATTATTTATTTTTGCTGCTATTAATCTCTTTTCCGTATCTATAGTTTATTTACTTTCATCTCACTTATTTATTCTTCCACCTCTTCTAAAATAAGCATCAAAATCAGCAATTAGCATATTTACTTTGTCCTGTCATCTTGCAACGTGCCGCTCACAAATGTACTCAACTTGACTTGACTTTATTGCTAAGTGGAAATAATCTAACCCTCTAGCAGAATATACTTGATGCCTGAGGGGTTAAATCTAGAAGATACTCTCTTCTGGCTGCAGCCTCTGGTCTGGACTCCGCGGAACTGCAATTGCATCAGTCACACAGGTTTAAAAGCCATGAAACTTCACCTAGATCCAATATAATCAGCTGGGATACAGGCAGGGATGAGATAGAAAGTATAACAATTAGTTTTTTCTTAATAAATTTATTTTGCATAACCTCCAAAATCAACAGGTGTTTTACAAAAAAAAAATAATAACAAAAAACATGAAGATTTATATGTCCCAAAAGGGTAGGCAAATATATATAATATAACTATGGTTTTAAATTAACAATATGGAAATTAATACTTAGTGAACTACAAAATGCAAAAAGTTTTTAAGGCCCTCTCATCCAACAGTGGAGTTAAAGGCTCTGGTGTTAATCAATTTGTGCAATCCATCAGTTGGCTTAGGAGGTTGGTATTTCATACAAGGTAAGTAAGTCATTTACAACATTTTTGATCAATAGAATATAGTGTTTCCAGCAAAACTGCAGTGTTTAACAGATTGATTAGTATAAACAATCCGTTTAGCTAAAATGTAGCTTGATGGATTGATTGGTCCAATCAATCAGTTCAGCAAAACTGTAATATTTGACAATCAATCACTTCAGCAAAACTGTAATGTTTGACAATCAACCAGTCCAGGAAAACTGTAATGTTTGACGGATTGATTAGCATAATCAATCGGCTCAGCAAGGCATTGATGTTTGATTAGGGCAATAGTTAAGCTAAACTATGACATTGACGTTATATAGATTGATTGGCGCAATACTATACTGTTTGATGGGATTAGCATAATCAATCGGCTCAGCAAAACTGTGGCATTGTATGATTAGGGCAATCGTTAAGCTAAACTGTGACATTGATGTTCGACGGATTGATTGGCGCAATCAATCAGTTCAGCAAAACTGCAGAATTGATGTTTGTTGGATTGATTGATTGATTGGTGCAGTGGATGAAGGGAGCGTTCACTTGTGTTTGTTGTAGGTGGTCTTCAACTTCTCGAGGTTGGCTCCGCTGAATTCGTCGACCTTCTCGCCGTTCTTGATGAAGATGAAGGTCGGCATGGAGGAGATTCCATACTTCTCGGCCAGCTCTTGGCACTCGTCGACGTCGACCTGGAAACGAAAAAGAAAACAGATTGGCAGAGAAATAATTTTGCACAAAGAATGTATTAAGATATCCCTTAAGATGACATAGGCCCTGAGCAAAATTGTTTCCCTCAGGGCCTCCTGTGAAAACAATTGTAAAAAAACTTGTAAAAAACATGTAAAAAAAAAACGAGTGTGCTTTAGACCCAAAAAAAAAGTATTTTAATCAATACAGAATAAGTACTGGTATATTGGCCAGTACTAATAAAACATAATATCTCTGAGAGGACTACAGAGAAAATTAACAAAAAAAATTACTTTAAACTTTACTTTAGGTACAAAACGTCAAATATCATCTACAGTAGCGCTTTTCAACCTGTGGTAACGTGAAGCAAAAATTGGGGGTACGCAATATCGTGTCACGAATGTAGGATTTAAAAATCAGCAACGTTTTCAAATTTATTTGTGATTTATAAAGTTATTTGTGTGACTTGATTGTTAATTTCATGTAATAATGAGAGTATTAAAAAATTACAATAACATGTAATTGATTACACATGTACACAACATAGATAGTGGGTACGGGGTACAACAAATTTTTAGTAAGAGTCAAGGCGTATCCAGGCTCAAAAAGGTTAACAATCCCTGCTCTACGGTTAAGAATATCAGAAGACCGACTTCAACTAATGTATACTTATGTACATACAATATGCAGTCGGTTTAGGGAAAATACTGTATACCCAATTACACAAAATATAACTAAGTGACCCGGAGGAATGTGCAGAGAGGATGTACCACCGAATAACAAAAGTATGAAACCACGGACGTACAAAAAAACATGGACATGCCGATGCTAAGCGATAAAAAGCGTATTATTTCCCCCTCCCATTGGAACCATTTTTCTGAACCGGCTGGGCTGACGAGCCACGCGTCAATCTAAAAAATGTAACGTCATCATTCTTGTCCGGACCAGTGTCGAGCTCTCATCGTAAATAACACGGTAAAAATGGTGGCTTGTGCTATAAAAACGTGTAAAAATAGAAGAGAAAAAGAGAATAAACCCAATTGTGGTATTACATTCCATAAGCAAGCATTATTTTACACTATTTTAAGCTAATTCAGATCACATAATTAGGGATGTTATGGATATGAAATTTCGGATCTGGATACGGATACGGATATAGGAATAATATTATACCGGTTTCGGATACGGATACGGATATAAAATTATTTCGGATTATCCGCTAGTTTCGGATAATTTCGGTTACGGATATTAGAATTTTAAAATTTTAAAAGTAAAATACAAACAGAAAGATTTGACTTTTATTTCTAGTCTATATTATCAAATGTTTTTACAATCAGTCAAATAAACAACTATTATTTTAGCAACTTTAAGTGATATGTAGGTTTGTAGGTACCTACGAACTGTGAAGGTATGTAGTACATACATACATACATACTATGTACTTAAAAATATAAAAAAGAAAATTATAAAAACAAAAATAATATTGCAATAAAACCTTGGTACACTGTTACTGTAATCTAAGTAGGTACATAATAACAAAAACAGTTCTTAATGAATTTTGTAAATAATGAAACCATTACAAAATGTTTGTTAAAAAACTTAAACCTTAATTGTAATTTTAATACTCAAAAACTTCCACTTTGAACTCTACGTGTGGGAGAGACTATTTTGTTATACCCGCCTGCACGCGTGGCTTGTGTGACAAGTAGCGCCTCAGCCGGGAAAAACAAACAAAAACAGGTCGTAACCTGTCATTTAGACTCCGCCTTTATCCGAAACTATCCGAAACTTTTATATCGGTTTCGGTTACGGTTACGGATATTTTTTTATTTCGGATATCCGATAGTTTCGGTTACGGATACGGAGCTCCATAACATCCCTACACATAATATGATCGTTTTTGAACATACACCATAAATATACCAAACCAGCCATACATACACTATCACTCCGAGATACATGGCGTGTGCCCGTCACTGTTTACTGGGGTAAGTAAATTATGAAACATTTGTAAAAGTGTATTAACTAACTACATGAGCAAAATATTGAACTCGACCTTATAGGCGACCTTACTTTGACGTATTTGAACTTCAAATTTGTTCATTGCGTGGCGAGCAATTTGCGCTCCCATGTAAAAAGGTCTATTCATTCAAAAGCAGAGTTTACTTTTAAGAACTAAGTGATGATTTTATAGTGCGAGATGCCTATATACTGTCAGATTGAGTTTTAACGAATCACCAAAGCCGTCTTCTTGCTCTTCGTCCCGCTGTAGTTGGTTTCTACCCCTCACCTTTATGTTCTGGTCTATTAATATTCATATGTCTATGTATGAAACACATTTTCATTCAAATGCATCAAGGATAAAACTACTTGTCTATATACTAGTGCATAAGTACAAAAAATTGACACTGTAAATAAATTTGTTTGATATTCATACCAATTTATTATTAAGGGTATCATTGAAGTTAATTTTACATTTAAACCTCTCAGAAATAGACTTTTGTTTATTATGTGTCCCTTATAAAACTGTCAAAACGTGATAATATTTGTGTTATTTACGATTTTTACTAAAAGCTTCATAAATCACGTTTTGGGAAACGTAGCCTCATTCTAAAAACTGTTTTGGAAAGGTTATGAAATAAACTTTCAAGTTGTATCTACAAATAAATAATAAAATTTGTAAATATTAAAATTTAGAATGTAAACATAAAAAAATTGTATAAATGACATGACAATATGTGAAAACGGTACTTAAATCACAGATAATGTAAAAAATAAAAAAATAAAAACACTTATTCTATCCTATAAATGTATAATAAACAATTTTGTCACCTCACTTTTTTACCATTTCATACAAAAATATTTTAATAAAAAACTAACAATGTCTTGAACAAATGACAATCAAACAAGATGGAGGTTCCATTCGGCTCAGATAATTAATCTCTATGTTCCATAGATATTTTTGAATACAGACGCGTAGAGTTGTTTATTATCGATATTCCGTTTTTTATTTCACGGTAATCCGTATACTAGTCATGGAAATAAATCAATTTTTGTAAAATCTCGCGCGTTTACGTCAAAAGACGCTCTAATGTCTTGACCGCTATTATTATATTCGCGTCTTTTGACGCTCTAATGTTTCGAGTGGTTAAATTGGTTAAATAATGTGCAAAAAATTATAATTTTTTAGTAAATTATTAACTGTCGGGTAATCCATTGATGCTGAACCTGAGTAGCACAGGACTATGGATCTCCTACCGAACAGAACAAGGGATGTGACGTACCTTGAGGACCACGAGACTTCCAGCCTGCTCCATGGCAAACTCCTCGAGCTTGGGTGCGATCATCTTGCAGGGTCCGCACCAGGTGGCGAAGAAGTCCACAATCACCACCTTGCCTTCGGCCAGGGCCAGCTGCTTCTCAAAGTCTGCGGCGTCTGTTACGTGGAACCTGAGTAGCACAGGACTATGGATCTCCTACCGAACAGAACAAGGGATGTGACGTACCTTGAGGACCACGAGACTTCCAGCCTGCTCCACGGCAAACTCCTCGAGCTTGGGTGCGATCATCTTGCAGGGTCCGCACCAGGTGGCGAAGAAGTCCACAATCACCACCTTGCCTTCGGCCAGGGCCAGCTGCTTCTCAAAGTCTGCGGCGTCTGTTACGTGGATGGCCATTTTAGGGGATTAGAAGATTAGATCTGAAAACAAAAAATATTATATTTTATAACTAAAATAAAAATGGATGTTATGGTCAGTGGCTGAGTTGGCATCGCGTTTAGGTTCCACCCAGGCGTCCCGTGTTCGATACCTCGGCTGGCTAAGTCCTCCATCACGACACAAGCAACATTTTCCGCTTACTGTGGTGGTAGTAGGAGATTTTCAAATATTGTCAGGTTATTCGTAACCTGGGAATGTTTGTCTTTCTGTTTCTTTGTTATGCGTTCCTATACCATTCATCCGATTGCGATGAAAATTTGCCGAGTTGTTATAGTGGTGAGCTCTGGTGTAAGGAAATTTGTATAAAAATTGTGGTGACTTAGCAGGGGCGCAAGGGGTGAGGTTTTTCTAGGTCTTTGCGGCGGACGCGTTTTCCCACCTACTGCGCGGTGGGCCGGATCGGTAGAGACTGGTTGTGGGAGACCTTTTGACCTCTCCAGCCAGATTCTCTCGACCCATCGCCTTACACCGCAGTGGGAGGGATGGATTCATACATCCGTCACTCTTGGACACATTGACCCCCAGATTCCTACCCATCCCTCATACCATTTTCCTTCCTAAAAAACATCCTCCACACAACATCCCTAAAGATGACATAGGCCCTGAGGGAATTTTCTGTTACTCTTGACATAATCCGAAACAAGTATTTTATTCACTTGATGTAACATCTTCGACTTCTGCTTACACTCCTTCCATCGTTCATACGCTCTACATGTCCAAACCATCTATGTAAATGTAAGCATCCCTTTCTTAATCTTATACATTACGCTCAGCCTTTCACATGCATCTCAGGAATATATATATAACAAGTTGACAGAGATATCTTTAAGAAATCGAGAAACAAATTAAAAACATGACACGCACAAACAATGCATATGTGCGAGTACTGCATTTGCGTAGAAACTACCTATGACGCCTGCGTTACCCATGACAACATACCATACACGATAATATGTTAATTTCAAATTATTGAGCAGGCAAATATGATCTGCAAGAATGAGTGTGTGAGATCACTTAATAAATTGATTCCTGAGTCACTTTGGAAATTTTGTGAATTAGTGACACCCCTCCTTATGTCTCATATCTTATGATGTGGACTTAAGAATAAGGAATCATGACGAAAAATGTATTAGTTTTGAGTCATCTAATCTAATGAGAAAATTTATTTAGCTAGTCACTTCAATTAATATTTACAGTATGGAATACCTTACAAGAGTCACAACTATGCCAGAACCAGTGGGACTATGGCATCCCACTGATTTCTGGGATATCAATACGGAATACCACGAAAAATTAAGACACAAAACCCGTCAGGCTAATGTGTTCGATTTTCGGAACAACTATATATAGATAGGTCTATACAAATAGTTATGTCTCCCTTACTATCATAGTTAGAAGTATGATCTAAGCGGTGTTAGAAAGAGAAAACACCACGCTTTATATTCAAATCTAAAAGTTAACCACAAAATAATTCAAATGTACACCTTTATGAAACCAAACTTTTTGACTGCAATTTTTAAAAAAATTTGGGAAGTTTTTATTAATTATTTTTACATGAAATGACAAAAAAGTAAGTTGAAATTTTAAATACATTTAGCTAATAAATTATGTGTTTTTATTTTTTGTTCGTTTAGAAAAAAACATAGTTGAGCCATTTTAAAAGAAAATTTATGTTATCATGCACAATTTTGATATTTCAAAAATTATATGCTCATTTCTAATTACAAAATTTGAAAGCATATTTCATCACCTTTCCAAAACAGTTTTTAGTTTTCAGATATTTTGAGAAATATTCCATTTATTTGATTTTTATTGCAAAATGGAAATATTTTCACCCTCTGACAAAATATGGTCGAGGCCTGAAGGATTAATTATTTTGAGGTTAATTTTTATTGATTTCAATATAAAGCGGTATGTTTTCTCATTCTAACATGGTTTAGATTTTAGATCATAGATTCTCAACCTTATTTTGGCCACCGCCCACTTTGAGAATATTTTTTTTTCTAGCGCCCCCCAATTTATAGAGCTCAAAATATATATTACTAGCTTTTACCCACGGCTTCGCTCGCATAGTATTAGAGGGAAATTACTGGCATAATTATTGGCATAATTGATATTATTCTTGCTTTTTTGTCTAATAGAAAATAATTATTGTTTAATAGAAAATTTAAAAATTTGAGAATGACATTTCGCAAATAAAAATTCTATTTTAGAAAATATTTAAATTATAAAAATAGAAATTTATTTTAAGTACCGACTCCCTTTATTAGTATTTTATTCATATTTGAATCCAGAGTAACCTAAAAAAATTAGAAAATGACAGTCCACTTTAAACGCTACGCTTTATAGCAACGTTATGCTTTTTGTTCGGAGAATAAACATTTTTAGAGATATTAACTATGACGCCAAAAAAGTACTCTTTTTAATAACAAAGCACTCTTTTCAAGCCTAAAATTTAAAAAAAAACATTGTTTCCAAGGTAACAATTTGTTTGACGTTTGCAATAACTCGATTTTGTTAGGGACAGAAAACGTATGATACATAATTTCATAACGCCACAGCTCATTGATAACGCCAGAGCTTACCAATATATAAAGCCGTTGTTACTCGCAAATAATGTAGCTTTCGATTAGTGAAAGAATTTTTAAATTCCATTCGATATTTATTTCGTGAAAGAGTAAGGACCATCCAACCAACCAACCATCCAACCAACCATCCAACCAACCATCCATACAAACTTTCGCATTTATAATATTAGTAAGATTTGTTAAACTTTCTTATTTAGCAAGTTAAAAGAGCAATTCTTTTGTATTTTAAGTACCTAATTCTCAATAATAATAATACACGTTATAGCACGTGATTAGCGTGTTTTTTTTTGTCTCTTTTAGACCGTATTTTTTACCGGCCCACGCCCTCACTGTGCCATCTCAACGCCCCCAAATTTTCTGGGTCTTCTACGGCCCCTCTGAAAGTCTGAAACGCCCCCTGGTTTCTCTGGGTCATCTACCGCCCCCCCAAGTCTAAAACGCCCACAAGGGGGCGTTATCGCCCACGTTGAGAACCTATGGTTTAGATCATATTCCTCCCCATGACAGTAAGAAAGAAACAACTATAAGACCAAAGGAAAACAAATTAGCTTGGGCTTTAAAATTAGAATTATTAAAATTAGTTTAGGGCATTAAAACAGTATTGATTTGGTGTTTCATCACATACAAAAAGTTTAATTTGTCTAAAAGCATTAGAACCAAATATATTTTGCATTAATCAACACATTTTAATGTGTCCAGAACAAAATGTGGCCGATTTTTGATAAGATCTTGTTATGGCCCATAACAATAATTGACCACTTTGTGGTTTGTTGGACAAACATAAACATAATTATGGATTGGACACTTGAACATGTTTGTAGACACGGGCATTAGAGAGTGTGAAATATTGCTTGTAAAGTGGTAAAGTATTGATTTTTCTTGCTTTTGAAGATAGCGAGTGACAAGTGATGTAAAATTATTGATTTCGATAGGGGGCATACATTAATTACGGTGACCCGACAATTCGTCCGGCGACAATTCACCTGGCAACAGTTCATCCGGCGACAGTTCATCCTGCCGACAGTTCATCCTGCCGACAGTTCATCCGGCCGACAATTCATCCGGCGCCAATTCATCCGGCCTGATCATTTAGAAAAATTTTTCTTCAAGTAAGTATGCAAAGAGGATATACGGCCGTACAACCAAAATCGATATACTTATATCTGAAGGCATCTTGAGTGGTTAATATTTTTACTAACAATAATTTCGACTCTCCGAAGAAGCATGCGTGAATAACAAAATACGACATACTTATACGTGCAGTCGGTTTAGCAAAAAACCGTAAAGACTCCTACTTGCATATAATATAACTTTTTTATCTGAAATTAACACCATCTTTTTAGGGTGAATTGACTAATTTGTTAGGTTAGGTTAGGTTACAGCGGATTTCCACTCAAGATGCCTTCAGATATAAGCATATCGATTTTAGTTGTACAGCCGTGTATCCTCTTTGCATACTTACTTGAAGAAAAAAGATTCTAAATGATCAGGCCGGATGAATTGTCAGCCGGATGAACTGTCGGCAGGATGAACTGTCATGGAACCATTAATTACATGAGCAGTTTTTCTTCCAATCTAGACCCCTCCCCCCCTTGGTGAGATAAATTTGGGCCACTTCGTATATTCTTTTCAAGTAACGTGAGATTTTGCTGTACCCCCCCCTAACTTTTGAGCTCACGTAATTAATGTATGCCCCCATAGACATTTCACAAATTATAACCTACTACTACTACTACTAGTACTTCTCTGATGTTTCATTAATAATGTTATGTTCATATTGTTTATATTTAAAATTTTGTTATGATTTCATTTGTACCTGCCTTCTTATGGTTACCAATGTATTGGTAATTTTTTTTTGTTTTAGGTAATTTTTGGCTTCATACTCCTTTCTCTATATATTACTCATTACAAACTGAAAAAATTTAACCGTCGATTTCCCAAAGATGAAAAATAAATATTGTCGACTTAATTGCAAAAAAAAAGCGCTGATTTCAAATTTTTTTAATGTACAATTAAAGCACTCCAAAACTCTAAATCCCACAGGCCTTTTGCACATTCTGGCAGAAGGTCAAAATATTTCCACTTTGCACTAAAATCAAAATAAATGGAATATTTCAGAATGTATCCAAAAACTAAAAACTGTTTTTAAAAGGTGATGAAATACGCTCATAAAAAAGTTTTAAAAAATGGCTCATCTTACATTTTTTCTAACTATAATTACTACTAACGAAAATACGGTAATAATTCACAAAAGTGGTGCTACAAAAATGACAATTATTGTCATAACAATCTTCTTTTTTTTCCTAGGGGAAATCATTTCAACTGTTGACTTTACTGCGTTTATGATTGAGTGATTATTTTACAAACAAACATTAAATACATGTTTTCGCAAAAAGGGTTAATTTATTAAGTATAATCTATATCAAGAGCGGTAGATACTCTCAGTATCACCCTGGTGAAAAACTATCACTAGAAGAATTCAAATGTTGCCTTACTTGTCAAGTTAGTTAACAAAAGTTAGTTAACTAACTTGTCATTAGTTCGTTTAAAAGTTAACCGCTCAATAATTAAAATGTACACCTTTATCAAACCAAAGTTTCGAATCGTATTTTGAAAATAAAAATTATTAAACTTTGAGAATTTATTAATTATTTTTACATGAAATGACAAAAAAGTGAGTTGACGATAAGTTTTTAATACATTTGCCTAATAAATTATGTATGTGTTTTTATTTTTTTTCATTATCACCATAGACATACAAATAACTAGACGAGAACTTACAGATGAGGGGTAAAAACCAACTATGGCGGGGCGAAGAGAGGAAAGAGACTTGTGATTCGCCAATAAATCAATCTAACAGTATATAGGCACCTCACACTATAATATCATTATTTAGTTCTTGATAGTAAAATCTGCTTTTGAATGAATAGACCTTTTTATATGGGAACGCGAATTGCATGCCACGGTATGAACAGATGTGTAAAATCCAAATTCGCAAAGTAAGGTTCTGAGTATTTTCATAGTGGAATATTTTGTTGCTGTATACACTTTTACAAATGTTTCATGATTTACTTAACCCAGTAAACAGCGGCTTTGTGTTTCGCGTCGCTATGTATCTCGATGTTTAAGTATGTGTTTCATAGACATACAGCGTCCGTGCGTAAAGTGTACGATGAGAGCACGACACTGGTCCGGACACGCCCAGCCGGTTCCGAAAAATGGTTTCAATGGGAGGGGGAAATAACACGTTTTTTAACACGTAAGGGCATGTCCATATATTTTGTACGTCCGTGATTATCACTTATTTTTAGTTACCAAAAAAGTAAGGTGAATCATTTTTAATAAAACTTATTAAAGTTTACATGCTTATTTCTAATTATAAAATTTGATAGTGTATTTCATGACCTTTCAAAAACAGTTTTTAGTTTTGGGAAACGTTCACAAACATTCCACTTATACGGATTTTATTGCAAAGCGGAAATATTTTGAAGGATTAAAACGATGGCCTCTGTGGTTGAGTAGTTAAGTTACAAAACCCGAAGTCCTGTGTTCAAATCCCAACGTGGACGCTTGGATGTTTTAAAAAATGATTTAATTTTGGATGAAAAATTTAGATGCATTTTTTTGTATCTATTTTAGTATTATATTGGTACATTTAGCTTTTTAATCGTTATCTTTGGAAATATAATATATCTGGTTTTATCATGTTTTATGCATTGTTTACACAAATGACTTTGTTAATATTTGTTTGACTCTTGCAAACTTCGTGGAAAAGGTTATTTCATTTTATTATTTTACCGAACTAGAGTCCTAACTTGCCCCGGAGTGAGTAGTACTATGGGACTCCAGATACTAATATCTACAGCCTGTATGTCGGACGAATATCTACAGCTCATATGTTGGACAAATATCTATGAACTTCAGAGTGAAGACTAATATCTACAGAGCTAAGGTCGGATAAATATCTATAACGGTCTCAGTGGTGACGAATATCTATCTACGGAGTGTAGGTGTGACTAATATTTACAGAGGGCAGCTGAGCAAGAGGTTGTACGGAAAAGCATAAATTACTTCAATTACGTAATACTAACCTAACCTAACTTAACATAACATAAATTAAATTAAGTTTTTTAAACTGCATACGCAATATTACATTATGCCAAAATGCTATACATAATTGCAAATCCAACCTCTGCCAGTGCTGTAGATATTCGTCCACATCACCTGTTCGATAGATATTAGTCAGCAGTTTAGGCTGTAGGTATTCGTCCTCACTTTAGTTTCCATAGGAATTTTTCCAACATACCTTGTATAGATATTAGTCAGAACATGGATTCTCATAGATATTAGTCCGATTTGTTCAGTTTTTGGAATTCCTGTAGGTATTAGTAGACGCCTCCGTACTATGGCAACCCAAATTTGTGGATTATTGTAGAAGATGGTAAAGAAGATATTTGAGAAGTACCTGGCAATTCAGATCTAGGCATCAAACATGGAGAAGACATTTAAAAAATGTATACCTATCATATTATGTGAGTATGCAAGAGTCCCAATTGCTCCAAATTGTTTGGAGCCGTGAGACTTGAGAGGCTGCGGATAGTGGGGAAGGGAAGGAGGAAGGCGGGGAGGTGCCTGGCTATTTAGATCTGGTCACCAAATATGGCTAAAGCCATTTCAAGCAACATTTTAATTAGAATGGTGGTCTTACACCAGAGGGTGCTGTATGTTACGCGACATGCATGTTAAATCGGAAGTATACGTCACATTTTGATAGTTTTCTTAAACGCGGTATTCCGTATTGCGCTGACGAGCTAAATACGAGAGAGCTAACGAGATAACGGCCACGTTTGCCACGAAATCCTTGTTAAGAGATGTTAGTCACAGGAAAATTTGCGAAGCGAATGTCATCGCTTACAAACTTCAAAATAATGCTACGAACAGATAGTCATTTATGAACGCCCATTAGGCTTATATGCATATAGTTTGACCGCTCAGCAACGTAAGCAGATGTACACGTTAATATGACAATAGCAGTCAAGTACAATAAGCATGTTTTCACGTCAACGCATATGTTTCCACAGAAATCGTTATTGTTCTAGTGACATCCCTAAAACAAAAAGTAGAAGTTCCATAATAAATCAAGCTACCCATCACTATTCAAGTTGTCCATAGAAATACATAAAAAAAGACCTATTCTGTCAGATACACGGTAGACTGCTAAATCGCCTACCAGCCGTTAGACATTGTTATTAAATATTCTTGTATGAAATGATAAAAAATTGAGGTGACTAAATTGTTTATTATACATTTATACAATAGAATAAATATATTTTTTTACATAATCCGTGATTTTAGTACCGTTTTCACATAAAAACATCATGTGAGTCATTTTAACATTTTTTTTATGTTTGCATTCAAAATTTTAATATTTACAAATGTTAATATTTATTTGTTAATGTAACGATTTGAAAGCTTATTTTGTAACCTTTCAAAAACAGTTTTTAGTATTCGGTAACGTTCAGAAATGTTTCATTTATAGAGCTTTAATTGTGAAGCAGAAATAACACAAAGTTTTCTTAAGTCTGTCATTTCATTTAAGACGTAAAAAGTGCACATTCGCGATAGATTGGTTAATAACTAATTAATAGTAATTTGTCCTAATAATTTTAATATATAAAAATTAATGTTACTGTTTGTTATTTATTGCGATGAAACTTTGGTGAGTTGTTGTGCGCATGCCTGCGATGGTTTCTATATACATATAATGGTGAGCACTGGCGTTATGAAATTATTTCCTATACTGTTCATCTGATTGATGGAGAAGGCAGGGAAGGCGGAAGAGGTACGCGGGACGGACACGGGAGGGGAAGACGGGAAAGAAGAAAGGGGAACGCGGGAGGGGCGCAAAGTGTAGAAGTGGAAGAAGGGACGGGGAAGGCGGGGAAAGTGGAGTGAGGGGAAGGGGAGGCGGAAGGGGAACTGGAATGAATGGGAAAAGACCTGCAGGGAAAAACAATTTCTTTATTAAGTGGCATTGCAACGCATGCCGGGTACTAGCTAGTAATAAATAAATGTAACTCTAGTACAACAATACTGAACATAATATACAAGCCAATATTGATTTATACTAATTGGAATGTCATGCAATGGGGTAATTAAGTTACAATTCCCTTGTCGTGTGAATACCATTTTTCCAATGCACCTGAGGTGAGGTAAGTATATGTATGGGTAATAAAACCTTGAATGTATATATTACTTAAGTATAATGTATACAAATGAGGAAATATCAAGAAAGAATGTAAGGTTGAATGTGAATTGACGGCCACCATGGTTGAGTGAGTACAATTCTCGTCTACGAATCATAGATTCAAATCCCAGCATGTGCAAATAAATTTTATTTGATTATTTTAATTCAGTACATAATATAGGCATGATGCCCAAAAATTTACAAACATGGCTGTTAACCTCTCAGGTATCGACCATATTTTGTCCGAGGGTCAAAGTATTTCCGCTTTGCAATAAAATCAAAATAAATTAAATATTTCTGAACATATCAGAAAACTAAAAACTGTTTTTTGAAGGTGATAAAATTTGCTTTCAAATTTTATAAATCGAAATAAAAATATAATTCACTAGCAAATGAAACACAACGGCATCTACTGACAACGCCATTACCCAACCTTTATAACCAAAGCCATCTGTTAATTTGCATACATATCAAATTCACACCGCCCACTTGCAAGCCCGCTGCCCGCTCCCTTTATATATTATATATTTCAACCAATTTACGCAAAACTTTGACAAATTATATACCTAAACTTTCCTCATGAATCACTATCTATTGGTGAAAATTGCATGAAAATCCGTTGCGTAGTTTAAAAGATCTAAGCGTACAGACTTTGCTTTATCCTATGTAAAGATGACGAAAAAAAAATTAAAGCACATACATATTTTATTAGACAAATGTATTATAAACGTTATTGTCGCTTCACTTTTTTGTCATTTTGTATAAAAATAATTAATAATAAATTCCCAAAATTTATAATATTTTTTCAAATTAATTTTAAAAAAAAACAGGGTTTTATAAAGGTGTGCATTTTACTTCTTTTATTTTTAATTAAGTAGTGTTTATATGAGGTTAAACTAGCAATGTTTCCAATTTGTTTCCAAGTACATGCAGGCGATTCATTATAGAATTGAGTTCAGCATTAGATCCTGTATTGTTGCAATGATAAGGTAATTTGAAACGAACTGATCGACTAGGTACATGGAAACATATTAACGAAAGAAGTTCAGGGGAGTTCAACAGGTTGGTAACGATTTTAAATAAATAAAATAGGTCTGAACAAATTCTTCTTTCTTTTAATGTATCTAGTCCTAATAATTGTAACAGAGAGGGGTAATTAATGTTTTCGATGAATATTCCCAATTTAAAATTAATATAACTTAAAAATTTATGTTGGACTCGCTCAAGGGAATTCTCATGTACACTGTAGTAAGGATTCAAGAAGAAATGGTGGAGTTAAATTCTAGTTGGCTTCTAACAAGTGAAGTGTAAAGTAATTTGACAGTTTTTAAATTTTTAAAATCCTTTGAAATCCGTAAGACAAATCCTAACATTTGCATTGCTTTACTGGTTATATTATTAATATGTTTAATGAATGTTAATTTAGTGTCAAAGGTTATACCAAGGTCTCTTATTTCATCAACAGATAATAAGATGTGATTATTGAGAAAGTAGGTGAACAACAATGGGTTTTTTTTCTGTGGAATCTCATAAGTTGACATTTTTTTAAATTGAGAGTTAATTTGTTTATAAGACACCAATCATAAAAGCTATTATATATTTATTATTTAAGCATATATTTATTATTTAACTAGTTGGGTGACCCGGCTTCGCTCAGGACAACATTCGAGAGCGTTATGGAATGTTCCACAATGATGTTCCCCATTCCCTATTCCCCAATATTCCACTGCATACTCCCCCACTCCTTCCAGAACTTTATAGAGCTCTATGAAACCTTCTAGAACTTTCCCGAAGACTGTTCTAGAAATTTCAAGAGGGCGAAACTTCCAGCCCTTATATCTTCAAAAGCACGCAATTTTGGTAAAAACGAGAACCTTCATCCTGGAGGGGGGATAGAGATCTACCAAACCATATAACTCCCTTGATCGTACCGGGACTCATTTCTGAGTTTTTGCGAACCGCATGTTTTTTTGGACTTTCTTTTATAATATACTAGCAGACCCGAACACACGTTGCTGTGGCTAACGAAACACAACGCCATTACCCAACCTTTATAAAATCCACACCATCCGCTTGCCAGCTGCCAGCTGAATTGAAAATTTGAAGTTCTCGGCTTTTCTCTACTATAATAAGCATGTATTATACATATAAACCTTCCTCTTGAATCAATATATCTATTGGTGAAAACCGCATGAAAATCCGTTGCGTAGTTTAAAAGATCTAAGCGCACAAACATTTTGAGCAACTTCATTTTATACTATGTAATGATATTGATTAATTGTGCATCTGGGAAGTATGTTTACGAGAGATGGGAAGGCTGATAGAGATATTGAAAGAAGGGTAAATGCAGGTAACTCCATTAATGGAGGAATGAATGCCATTGACGCTAACAAAAAACTGTCCAAAGAAGCGAAGCTAGATGTCCACAATGGAGTTCTGGTACCTACCCTGATGTATGACATGGGACGCATGGAACTGGCAGAGGAAGGATGAAAGTAGACTGAATGCTGTTTATTTCATTATTTGTTTATCTGGGAAGTATGTTTACGAGATGGGAAGGCTGATAGAGATATTGAAAGAAGGGTAAATGCAGGTAACTCCATTAATGGAGAAATTAATGCCGTTGGCGCTAACAAAAAACTGTCCAAAGAAGCGAAGCTAGAAGTCCACAATGGAGTGCTATTACCTACCCTGATGTATGGCAGTGAGGCATGGAACTGGCAGAGGAAGGATGAAAGTAGACTGAATGCTGTACAAATGAGAGTCGAAAATATGCTTGAAATGGCTTTCAACAGCCAAGTAAATTCCAACCTTCCATTTTCACAATTCCTTCCCCTCCCCACTACCTTCAGCCCCACAACATACCCCAAGAGGGGATGCCATAGTCTCAATTACTCAAGGCAGTTAAAACTAATTGGAAAATAAACCATAGAAATAACACACAAAAAAGTTAACCCCACAGGCTTAATTTCTTCAATTTCCAGAACAACTCTTATAGGTCTCATCGTTGTTTCTCCCTTATTATAATGGTTAGAAATATGATCTAGATGGTGTTAGAAAGAGAAAGAACCACGCTTTATATTCAAATTTAAAAATTAACCATAAAATAATTAAAATGTACACCTTTATAAATCGTAAGTTTACGACCGCAATTAAAAAAAATAAACATGTGTGCAGTTCACATGCGGTAAAAGTGAAAACCTTCAGAAAACTAAAGTAGACAAGAGTGGGGAGGCTACGAAGCACCGCACAAAGAGGAGACCGATTATACTATCTCATTCTCTCGCAGGATAAATCCTATAGATGTATGTGTTTGTCTCTTTTTAGTGTCGCTAGTTTTTGTTTCATCGAGTTTCAAATCTTGTGAATTTTTTGTTAATTATTTTAACATGAAACGACAAAAAAGTGAGTTGACGATAACATTTGTAATACATTTTTTTCTATTAGAATAAGTTAACAATAATAATCTAAACGAAAATATGAAAGAGAACAAAACAAGACACAGAAAAACGACAATGGGACTCGAACCCAGACCTCTCCGTCTAAAAAAAAAAAAATTAGTTGATAATAATGTTAATTCTAAAATTTGAAAATATGAGATTGACAAATATGACGGTTTGACAGAAGGTGGCAATAGTGAAATTGGTTAACGCGCTCGTCCCGGTTAGACGGAGAGGTCTGGGTTTGAGTCCCAGTTGCGAACATTGTCTTTTTTCTGTTTTTCTGTGTCTTGTTCTCTTTCATATTTTCGTTTAGATTATTATTGTTAACTTATTCTAATATGATATATTCCACTGATGGGAATAACCTTCAAAAAAGTTATAAAAAGAAAGTTTTTCTTATAAAATTGAACATTTTTATTTACATTTAAGTACATTACAAAATATGTGTTTTTATATTTTTTTTCATTATCAGTTAGTTAAAAAAAACGTAAGGTGAGCCATTTTTAAAAGCTTTTTACGTTTGCATTCCAAAATTATATTTAAAAAATTATTTATATTTCGATTTATGAATTTTTAAAGTATATTTTTTATCACTTTTTAAAAACACTTTTTAGTTTTTAGAAACATTCATTTATTTGGATTTTAATGCAAAGCGGAAATATTTTGATCTCACCACAAAATAGGCAAGAGGTCTAGTCTAAGGTGTTTACTAGAATTTTATAGATATTCTGGGTGGGGCATAAAACAGAAAAGACTACTTTTAACTCTTGATAACAAAAATCCCTATAATAAATATGTAATATTTTTTCCAATATACACCTATCTACTATCTATTTTGCTAAATGAAGTATATATTACCTGTATATGATAGGAATACAACAATCTGTGATAACTTTGTTTACATAATACTTAAAAAGAACATTTTAACTAAGTATACACATCGGATGGGCATTACACGTAATGATGATAATTACGATGAGACTGATTACGCGAGATGTTATAAACTTGATTACGAGCATTATCAACGAAATGAAGGTGACATTGAGTACCTACCTGACTACAATTCAGTATTTTAACTAATTCAACGGACATATATTTGGTGAGGAGGCATCTACTAATATCTACAGAAATTCCAAAAACGAACAAATCGGACCATCCTATGAGAATCCATGTTCTGACTAATATCTATACGAGGTATGTTGGAACCATATCTATGGAAACCAAAGTGAGGACGAATATCTACAGCTCAAACTGCTGACTAATATCTATGTAACAGGTGATGTCGACGAATATCTACAGCACTGGCAGAGGTTGGGTTAGGTTAGGTTAGGTGCTCAGCTGCCCTCTGCAGATATAAGTCCCACCTACGCTCCATAGATATTCGTCACCACTGGGACCGTTATAGATGTTTATCCGACCTTAGCTCTGTAGATATTAGTCTTCACTCTGAAGATCATAGATATTTGTCCAACATATGAGCTGTAGATATTCGTCCGAAATACAGGCTGTAGATATTAGTATATGGAGTCTTTGGTGATAGATCAATTATCCAAATAATTAACTAAATATTGTCTGGGAGACTATGGCATCCCAAATAACCAGTATATGCTGTGCGCTGAAGGGATTGGGAGAGCAAGTAGATAAATCATATCTTAACAGCCAGGGTTCTTCCAACCTTCTTCTTTCCCATCTTTTTCCATTCAGCGTCACAACTTGTGACTTCAGTGTCGTAGAGTGCTAAGATTGAAAAAATGCGACATCCGCGAAAACCTCAAACTGTAAAATTTAATTAAATGAAGACAATATTAGCAAAACTCAATCGAAAATATAAAAATAGACAAATCAGAAAAAGATATGATCACATCTGGGACTCGAACTCAGGACCTACGTTTTGCCAGGATGCAATTCTACCAACTGAGCTAATTTATCCCTACTCGATTCGGTCATATTTTACTGTATCGTACTTCGACAAAGAATTACTAACATTTCCGAATTACTGAATTTGTACAGTTCCGTTATTGCCGTAAAGGAAGCCTCAAGTCTTAGCACTTTTCGTAGGATATGTGCATTATATGTAAAGAATGTTTTTTGATTTATAGCAATCTTACCAATATTATTATAGTCACATAGTTATCTGTTTTCCTTAAAATGTATTTATAAAAATGTAACAGTATCTCTAAATTGTATTTGTATATATTTTCTTACTAGATCTATGAAAAAATTTTGCATACATCTAAATAAATATTCAAAAACAAACAAACATATTTTTATTGGCTGCTATCTTCAGCTTACTAATCCAACCTTTCCAATTTGGTTGACAGGTGTGGGTACCGCCACCCCAGGAACCATTTAGTGAATAACCAAAACTTCTGCCAAAGGTCACCCCAAGTTTGCTGCTTTTGATGACTTAGCAGGGGTGCCCGGGTTCGTTTGGTTTATTCGGATCTTGGCAGCGGATATGTCTGCCCACCTGCTGCATGGCAGGCCGGTTCTGGAGAGAATGGTTGAGGGAGTCCCTTTGACTTCTCCAGCTATCTATCTCCCTCGGAACATCGCCTTACACCGCAGTTGAAGGGATGGATTTATACGTCAGTCACTCCCAGACACACTGACCCTTAGATTTCTACCCACCCCTCATACATTTTCCCTTATCAGAAGTTCGTCTACTTAAAAAGACATAGGCCGAGATTGAAATTATTTTCCTCAGGGCCTCCTGCGCGGAGCTAACGTAAAAAAAATAGATATATTTATTAAATCACGAACTGTCACTGCTCACAACTTACCCCCAAGTGGTTATGCCATAGTTTCCGATAGTTTCACTGCCTCTGAACAGTTGCGACTCTTGACGAGCATTCACATTAAAAAAATTTAAATCTTTTGCAACTCGAAAACATTATTATTAGTTTTGATGTGAAATTGGGTTCCATGCCAACTCAGAATCATCTCAACACCTCTTTGAAAAGTTATTTAAAGTTATGGAAAAAAAAAATCATTTAAAAATAACCCATAACCTAACCAACGTATTTAAATAATTTTTTTATATATTTTTTACATCACTGTTAATGACTTTTCGAAGAAGGTTCTGAGTTGATTTCATTATGAATTATCCGGTTACTGTGAAATTGATATTTATTGCTAAAAATTGAAAGATAAAAAAAAAATCATAATAATCTTTCTTTGGTTTGTGGTTGCCGACAGTCAAAACATTATCTGCTGATAAGGATCGTGTTCATAAATTATTCTTCAAGAAATTATATTTTAGTAACAATATTTGTGGTTAATTATACCATTGATTAAGTAATCAATAAAAGTATTTTTTACCACTGATAAAAATGATTTAATTTTAAATTTTAACCATAGCCGAGAATAGAGGTATTATAGAATAAAATTTTGGTCAGAGACTTTGGTTTCATAAATGTGTACATCTTAATTATTTTTGGGTTAACTTTTAGATTTTAACATAAATCATGATTTTTTATCTTTCTAACTCCATTTAGATCAAACTTCTAACCATTATAGTAAGGGAGTCAACGATTTTTACGAGACCTATATGAGTTATTCCGAAAACTGAACAAATTAGTCTGGGGTGTTAAAAAAACATTGTTAGATTGAATATAAAATGAATGTCTGACACATAATTTAATGTAATGTAAAATAACATGTTTTTAATTAAAAATTTATGTATAAACAATTTTGCCATATCATGGTGGTATTCATTTTAGAAATGTTTGCACATGCTGAAGATAAACAATAGAAATGTGTTGTGGGCGTGTACGTGCGCCCAAATTAAGCTCAATTTTCCCCTACTTTTGCCGAAACTTGTTGGAAGTTCTTATGTAAATTATTAGCGACAGATTTGAGTAAAACACAGCGCTTACGCAGATGCATTGCTTGCATATAGCATGTTTAAAACTTGTTTTCTGACTTGTTGTATCTTTCTCGCTAAAAACAATATATGCAGACGTAAACTAGACTAAATGCTGTTTCTCAGTGACATTTCGCAAAAGACACATATATGCACCGATAAACACAATCCTGCATCAGTTTGGGAGGCGGGTATGGGTACCGTTGTCCCAGGAATCACTTATTGGACCACGTTTGGTGACTTAGCAGGGGTGCCTGGATTAACGGGGTGAGGTTTGTATATTTCTTAGCGACGAAAGCGTTTGCAAACCTTCTGTGTGGCGGGCCGGATCGGGAGACTGGTTGAGCGAGACCTAACCCAGACCTCTCCAGCAGTAGGAGGGATTGTTTCATACGTCCGTCACTTCTGGACACATTGACACCCAGATTCCTACCCACCCTCATACCTTCTGCCTTACGAGAATTTCATTCCCTTAAAAAAAAAACTCCACACAGAATCCCCAAAGATGACATAGGCCCTAAGGGATTATTTTTCCTCAATTGTCTCCCGTTTCTAGCTAATTTAGAGAAAAAAAAGATTTTAATTGTCACATCAACTTTCATTGAGCAACCTACAGATGAAAGCGAGGCAAAAGGATGTTTCTCAGTGACTTTTCGCAAAGACATTACAGAAGTTTTGCAATGGTCAAATAACTCTCGTTAGCGACAGAGTTGAGAAGAAAACAGTGCTTACGCAGATGCATTGCTTGCATTTAGCATGTTTAAAACTTGTATTTCGACTTGTATCTTTTTCGCTAATAACAATATGCAGACGTAAAATAGATAAAAAGCTGTTTCCCAGTGACGTTTCGCAAAGACATCACTGCCGGAAGTGTGTGCACCAATTGGCAATATACAAAAGTGCGAGTCGTTTGAGTCAACTGTATTTATTTTCGCGACCTATACAAGGAGTTGTCATAAATGGACAATGATTCAGCATTTTCCGATTCTTCGAAGACGTCATAATGCGAGAAATAGCCATGACGAAACAATCTAATAAAAAAAAAAGGCATTACTGAAAGTAAGTAAAAATCGCAGCCATTGTGATAATAATCACATAGGAAATTAATAGAAATATTATGCGATAATTAGCCCAGAAGTGGTTTTCCTTAGATCTCATTATCGCGTCAAAGTGCCGACAGATTATTTTAAAATGATATCAAAATTAATTATTTCATCATTTGACAAAACGACATAGAAAATTCATGCCATAATGAACTCTAAAGAAAGACTCCCTAGAGTTCGTTATCGTATGACATCAATGTGTCAGGTGGAACCTTGTTATTTTCAATGGAGTCGAAATTGCAAACCACTTATTACGAAAATCTGTCATATGAAACTTTGTAACAATGATGAAGTTTGAAGCGTTTCTTGCGACGCGAATTATAAGTACAACAATTTTCATAGTATTAATTTAATTCAAACTTTATTTAGCTGGCTAATTCGTTAGTGCGCATCCCTTCCGCTAGGAGATAATAACAACGATTTACAAGCTTCAACAATAGTATTTTCTGTCAAAAAAAAAGAGCGGAAACCGTTATGATTGGTCTGTAATCTGTAATTGCAAAAGTTATAATAAAATTCAAAGTAGAATAATCGCGATGGGGAAAACTTTGTATAATTAAATTAATTTTGCACGCTTATTCAAATAAAAATCTATGAAGCTACGACGATTAACGCTAACACTGATAATCAAGGTCACACGAACAGCATTCCAAAGTAGCCGGTCACAAAAAACAACACGTTTTCTCTTTATATACGTTCAAACTACGAAGCAATCAATCCGAGGTCATCATATTATTGATTTTTACACACAAATGTACAATGTTATTATGGTTATAGTAAAAGCGACATACCAAAAAATGAAACGCGAACGGCGACGAACTAACTTCTTGAAGCCAAAAACGTGAATGAAAAATTAAAATGGAAACTATACGATTTATACTGCAGTCGCGCCTAGAACGATTTGACATTCAATCGAATTTAGTCCTTACGTTAATTAATATGCGATCTATTATTGCGTACCAGAAACTATGCGCATTTTGCATTTGCATATAGAATGATTTCATATGCAATCCAATATAGCCTTTAAATATGAGAGAATAAGAAGCAATATTGTGTACTGGAAGCATTTCACATTACATGACAAGCATTCAGAAAAATATCATTGCAATCTATTTTAGTTCATATGACGTTCTGAATAAGAGGTGTTATTGTATTTTTCTCAGTATTTGTCCGTGATGAGATTTTTCTAGAAGAACTAATGACTAATTTAGCTCTTCCCACGGTTGAACTAAGAGCTAGTATTGCATTTACGTAATCATTTTTCGGTATATATAATTCAAAATATAGAACTATTTCGAATGCGGTGGAGAGGTGACTCATGATGGCTGTGTGATGACTTTCGTGAATGCTAGCGAGAAAATCGTTGATTTATAATTATAAAATAACACTTTTTGACTTAGGGTGGGGACGTGTCTGCTCTAGTTTAAAGCCTCGATTTCATTGAGCGAGTTTACAAGCTACTATCCGGCAAATTCACTATCTGCTACTGCGAAGTCGCTCAGTGTAATCATATTACTAGTTAAATAGCAGATTTTAAACTGAAGGAGTTTACTAGTAGATAGTGAATTCACCGGCTAGTAGCTTGTAAACTCGCTCAATGTAATCGTAACCAGTATTTTTTTAACCGTTATTTGTAATATAAAATTATAAAATTTTGGTTTCCAGTGACATTTTTTGTTTATTTTATAATGTTTTTTCTTCAAACATACAACAAAAAATCACAAAGTCACTGGTCACTCAGCCGAGTAACCACCCGACTCCTCACCCCGACCCTAAAGGCAGAAACAAACTTGCGTGTCGTGGCGCGCCAGAAGCACATCAGTTTCATACATTTACTATGGTTAGAAACATATTTGTAGGTCGTGGCGTGTCACCGTAATTTATGAAACCGATGGCTTCTGGCAGGCCACGACAGACGAAACATAACTCTCCAATACGAAATACCTACTGATTTTTTAATATTTTGTAGTTAGAAAAAAACATTAAAAATGTCATCGAAGACCAAAATTTTGATTAACATTTTTCCACTCTAAATAATGCAAAGCCTCAGCTTAGATAGGTATCACTGGTTAAAGTAAGTTATGTACGTCCGTTAACACCCTCGGAATACGGGCACTTTACGATAAATAGTTATGATTTTCTCAAACTCATTAATGCTTCTACCACACTGAGGCCAACTTCAGTTGGCGATTCAGTTCGGACGATTGTCTGGAGGGGTGGTTCGTGCGTTGGAAGGTTGGAGTTCGAGTAAGCCCGGGATCGCCTCCGAGGTGGTAAAACGCACTGGAATCAAAGGAGTTGGCCCAACTCGCACGAACCAGCCGTCCACACATCAGTCGCGTAATTAATTAATCGCATACCGTCAATATAACAATAATATTACGGGACAGCGGTATAACAATTTATTGTTTGAATTTTTTTTTTTTTTAGTTTTACGAATCGAAATCAATATTGTGGAAGCATCGCCTGCACAAAAACAATGTGTCATTACACGATGCTTGGTTACAAAGTGTGACCATTGTCCCTGAATAAGCCAGTGGATTGTTCCCATTGAAACCATATTACCACCACACGATCGGCCAACCTTCCAACTCAGAACTAAGTTCGGAACAATCGGAATTGGAAGGTTGGCTTCGGTGTGGTGGTAGCATCAGTGAGGCCGTATAATATAATTATACATTTTTTAAATCGGGGCCTTTTTAAAATATTATTGGTTTGGTTTATCTAGCAGACAAAGATGAGGAAATCTAAAATTGAATTTGATTAAAATATGTATTTAAAATTTATATTGTAAGCTTGTATGTATAATAAAATTATAATCCCACCAAAAGATAAATAAATTAGAATCTCAATCTCTCAAGAAGATAGTAACTCAAGATGGTTTCAATTATTATCATTATGTGGGTTTTTTATTATCACGAAATGGCAGCATCGGAATTGGTTTATTTATGGCAATTTATGGCAACATCTTAACAAACGTCAATGTTGTCAATTTGGCTCCAGTTTTTTGTATTATTTTGATACAAACAAAAATAAATAAAGTTTATTTTATACTTTTCGCGGCTAATACGTTTTAGTCGTAGTTACATCATCCAAGATGGTGTGCGAGAAGTGTGAGAAGAAACTGGGCCGTGTTATAACGCCGGATCCTTGGAAAAGTGGGGCCAGAAATACGGTGGAGTCTGGCGGGAGAAAGGTTGGAGAAAACAAAGCCATTACCGGCAGCAAAGTGAGATTTACTCCTTACACGGCGAAATTTGAAGGATGCAGGTACTTTAACACAATAAATCTATAATTTATAACATGTATAACACTTTTTCGTTGTCCTGTTTACATTGGAATGAAATTCAATTTATTTGTAGGTTATTATATGTAGAATTCATTTTTTACCATCTTTCCAAACATAATTAGTTGTTTCTTATAGTAATTAAGTTGAAAGGTTGTGTAATTTCCAAAATTGGAAATGTTCCATAAGCCGCCGCACTTTTATTAGGAACAGATTTTTGGAAATTACAATTGTTTCAAAAACAACTAAAAACATTTAGATAGATGGTAAAAGATGCATTAAAATTCAAGGTAAACTTTCAAAATGGTAAATTTTGGATAGGGCCTGACACGCTTATTACGAATAATTTTTAGAAAAAAACTTTATATTCGCCTTAATTACTATAAAAGGAAACTTTTTGCATTTTTACGCATGGTTTTACGCAATTGAAAATTATGCATTTTAATTTTCAATTGCGTAAAACCAAAATTCACTTCGCGAATCCACACGATGTCAAATCGCGGCCACTAGGTACGTCACTGTTATGTTGGTATCCCTGATACATTGCAAAGAACTAAACACTACTGTGGCCAACTTCGTGGTACATGATAACACGGTTAAACTACGAAAGCTGCATGTCATCATAATTATATATAGTTTTGAATGGTTTGTTTGGCAAAGCAGGGTTTGTCTAGCGGGTTTGTGTAATTATGATTTAATTGTGTTTTTCATAATAATGCGCGTCTTCTTGTATCCCACGAAGATGGCTACTACGGTTGTATTTAGCTCTTGTTAATGCATCAGGGATACCAACATAACAGTGACATACCTAATGGCCGCGATTTGACATCGTGTAGATTCGCGAAGTGAATTTTAATTTACGCAATTGAAAATTAAAATGCATAATTTTCCGCCGCCCGAAATGCAAAAAGTTTCCTTTTATAGTAATTAAGGCGAATCTAAAGTTTTTTTCTAAAAATTATTAATAATACGCGTGGACACCAGTAACGAAAGATTACCAAAGTAATTAAAACCACTAAAAAGGTTTTTTTTTCTAAAAAAATATTCGTATTAAGCGTGTCAATACAGTCTCTCGTATGTGTATTATTTTTTTATTTATCTATTTTACATTCTCTTGTATCTAGGATGAACGAAGTATGTATGATGAATGAGTTAATTATGAATGTAAGTAAGTCTAAAGTCATGGTGTTTGAAAGAGAGAGTACGAAAACAGTATGCAATATAGTTGTGATCGATGAATACTTGGAGCAGGTGGATGAGTTTGTGTATCTGGGTAGTATGTTTACGAGAGATAGGAAGGCTGATAAAAATATTGAAAGAAGGGTGAATGCCGGTAACTCCATTAATGGAGGACTGAATGCCGTTGGCGCAAATAAAAAACTGTCGAAAGAAGCGAAGCTAGCAGTCCACAATAGAGTCCTGGTACTTACCCTGATATATGGCAGTGAGGTATTGAACTGGCAGAGGAAGGATGAATGTAAACTGAATGCTGTTGAAATGAAATCCCTGAGGCGTATGTGTGGTAAAACAATGTATGATCGTGTGAGAAATGTGGATATCCGCAAAAAATGTAAGGTTGATGTAAGCATAGTGAGTAAGATTAAGAAAGGGACCCTCAGATGGTTTGTGCATGTAGAGCGAATGAACGAAGAAAGTAGTGTACGAAAAATATACAATGCAAATGTGAATGATAGAAGAAGTCGGGGTCGCCCCAGGGAGGAAGACATGGCACAATCAAGTGAATCAGATACTCGAGTCGGGCCATGTCAAAAGTAGGAATAATAGAAGAGAATGTATGAGACGATGTACAAATGTAAGTGAGGCAATGAGTGTTTGCCAAGACCGATTTGTTTGGCTGTCCGTCCTCTCTGCCTACCCCTGCGGTGAAACGGCGTGATGGTTAGTTAGTTAGTTACTTAGTTTACCCAAACTAAGAACCTAGTAACCTTTTTTGTGCTCGTAAATAGTTATTTCTTGTAGTAATTGTTGAAATGAAGTAATATGCACTTAAAAATGCAGAGAACGGAACATTTAATCTAAATTACCCGAAGCCAGTTAAAATGTGATTCCCCTAATGAGGTATATTGTAACCATAGTGCTAGATACTCTCAGTATCGCCCTGGTAAAAAACCTCAATTCAGAATTGATTCTATTGACTTGGGAGTGGTCTCATTTGATACAAAGCACTGTTAAAAACAAAGTAAAGGATTCCTCACTCGACCTAATTTGTAAATGTGTATTTTTCAAGAATTCTAGTACTTAAGTCACCATTTTTTTGGCGTACTTGCAGATCTTTATTTACACTGCCAAAAGGAATGTATGTGTTATTATTTGAGAGGCGGGTATGGGTACCGCCGCCCCGGGAGCCATTTAATAGATAACCAACCCCCCTGCCGAAAATCACCCCAAGAGGTTTGCTACGTTTGGTGACTGCCTGGGTTCATGTGGTGAAGTTTGTCTGGAGTTTAACGGCGGACACGTCTTCCCACCAAGTGCATGGCAGGCCGGATCGAGAGAGACTGGACTTGAACCTCTCCAGCAGGACTCTCTCGGAACATCACCTCGCACCGCAGTGGGCGGGATAGATTCATAAGTCGGTCACTCCTGGACATTAACCCCTGATTCCTACCCACCCCTCATACCCTTTTCCTTCCTAGAACTTCCTCCCCTTCCTTTCCCTAAAAAGACCCTTCACACACCATCCTTAAAGAGCCCTAAGGGATTTTTTTCTTCAGGGCCTCCTGAGTAGACGTGGGCAAAATTGATTGACTGAATTAAATGAATAAATTCAATCTTGTGACACACTCCATCTAATTCTCAATTTCAAAAGGAATTGATTCTTCATTCCTTACCTTTGGCCTTGTATCCTACGATTTTTAACGGCACATTATTTTTTTTTATTTTCCATTTAATTTACTGTAAAATTATTTCAATTAATGAGTTGTACCGTAAACAATTAAAAGATTATAATTTATAATGTTTCGTAGGTATTTAAATATTATTATATGGGCGGCGCGCCGCGAACTTGCCTAAAGTAAAATACCAATCCCATTCCCGCGCCGCCATTCATAAAATCACGCGTATGTAGGTATATCATTGTCCCCCGCATAAGCAAAAACCGGCAGCGAGTCAGCTGAGTTCCAAGCCATGACGCGTTGTGTCCTTTCACTTGTGCGAAGAATCAATCAATCTGAGGACCCACCCGTTCCAGATCCGCGTGTCTAGTCTGTCGCTATCGAGTCATGTCTGAAGCACTCTATTCGTGAATTAACTTTAGCGTCTTGTTCAGTTGACAGACAAATGACAAAACGAACAAAAATGACCAAATGTTCAAACGAATCGATCATGACTCGATCATCGCAAGTCTTTACTTGGTCCTCAGCTAGAGAGTTACTGCAGACACTAGTCAAAAGTTACTAATTCATTCTTAAATGCCTGCCGCGAATCCGCCTGTGAGGTTTATCATTCGTTCCTCTCCGCGCGCCAAGCCGTCAATTTCATTACATTGTTGGTTGTTTTGTGGTACGTACCAAAACTATTGGAATATAAGTACCTACATATTTTTAGACGCAGATGTGAGGTAGATATAATATAATATATGAATTTGCAGATATTATAAGGCCAATCGGCTGTGGTCAGCCGTCACAAAATATTGTTAAAATGTTTATTTATATTAGATCACGTGAAGTGGTTTTTAAATTGAAACAATTTTAAGTTTAATAAATTAGTAAAACTTTAGGGGTGAAACCACAAACTGTTTAATTTAAAAAATTAATTGCTAGCTTAATGTAATTTATTTTTTTGTCAAAAAAACATTTTGTTGTCAATATAAGACACATTAAAATATTACGTTAACCCCTTCGCGCGTCGTTAGTACATTTTTTCAGAACGACATAATTGACCCTAAGAAGAGTGTTTTCTGTTCTTTAGCACCGTTGTGTTTTGAAACTCGATGAAACGAAAAATAACGACACTAAAAAGAGGCAAATACATACATCTCTAAGATTTAGTCTGCGTGGTAATGAGATTAGTATGATAGTATAATCTTTTCTTTTTTTTTTTTGGAATTGATTTAAAGGAATAATGAATGAATACAAGGAATCAATTCAAAAAGCCAGGAGAATCAGACTGAATCGATTCACTCTTGGGAATGAATATGCCCATGTCTACTCCTGAGTGAAGTTATTGTAATAATTTGAAAAAATCGATGTGTAGTTTCTGGAAACATTTGAACTCTGCCAAATGGCGGATTTGACAAATTGAACCTGTTTAGTTATTATTATTATTATGTAATGAGCAGGCAGCATTCTGCTGATGCGCTCATATCTAATTTCACAATAGTTTGACAGTAAATGAGTGGTTTTAATTTTTAACCAAGTTAGTCCTTTCTTCTTTTTTATTTATTCTCTCCAAATGTGAATCCAATAGAGCTTTGAATTGGTTTATATTAGTTGCATCGATGACATGTTGTGGGAGTTTGTTCACTCTGTTTGCAAGGAAGTGTTTTCTGGGATTAGATGCAAAAGGCGTTTTGATAATTTTTTTGAGTGTCCACGGAGAATTATATTTTTATTAGTAGTGAAGATTCCTTGGAGCCAGGGCAGCTGTATTGTCCAGATAAAATTTTGAAGGTCTCGATCAAGTCTCCCCTTTCTCTTCTTTTTTTAAGGTTGGTAATCTTAGTTCCTTGAGTTTATCTTCATATTGCCGATCTTTCAAAGCTCTTGGTATTTGAGTGAAACGTCTCTGTACTCCTTCTATCAGATTTATATCCTTTGCGAAGTAAGGACGGTAAGGACTCCATATTTGGAAAGCATATTCCAGGAGAGGTCGCACATATGTTTTGTATATTTTTAACATCATGTCCGGTGTTAGGTCAAGGAATGTTTTCTTGATTAACCGCTTCTGTGCCAAGAGCGAGATATCTCACATTCTTGGCCGTGCCCAGCAGACCGGCCATAGAAAAATAGCGAGTATTCTCGCTCTTTTTGAGCCTGTGTATCATACATATGTCCCATTTTTTATTAATTTAAAATATGGAACACACAGAGAGATCTATTGGGATGATTTTAATTTTTTTTTTTTTTTTTTGATTTTGGTTTTTTTTTTTTTAAATAAGATTTAAAAATGATTTATTTTGATTAAAAGTTCACGGCCTGCTGTGCACAGCTACACTTCTACCTACTGGCATTTAAAAGTTTAAATATGTTAGTGAGTTTGCTCTTTTCACAATCCCAGCGATGTGCGGTTCCCATTTTAAATCTTGTGATATGGTAACTCCTAATTGTTGTAATGTCACTGTGCCCAAGTTAATTGATTTTTGTTTCTTTTAGGATATGCAGAACTAAAGTTCATCAAGTTGGCTCCCATTACTGTCAGGCCTGCGCCTATAAGAAAGGAATTTGTGCCATGTGCGGAAAGAAAATGATTGATGTCAAAAACTACAGACAAAGTTCTACTTGAACTTACCTTGAATGAAGATTTGCATAACAATTTGTATATATTATTGAACTCAAATGTATAAAATGATAACTATCTTTGAAATAAGATTAAGAGGACATTTCTTTTGTATTATATTAAGCTTGGAGGTATAAAATTATGGCAAAAAGGGCAATAAACATGCGTTACTTATCACAATAATGCTGCAGCGCTTTCAAAAGATGAGATACACAATGTACGTAGGGCTGAAAGGAAAAATGTAATCATTTTCTTGCATCTCTCTCACTAACGGCACCGTGAAGTCTCCGTGGACCCCTACAATACTACTAGCCGTGATGATAATTTTGAAAGTATGGATTATAGTTACAAGGATAATATTGAAGTTTGAGTGAATTCCAAAAATTTTCAAAAAAGTCGAAAATCAATGCGCTGATGGTTTTGCTTTTGTTCTTAAACATATAATGCTGCAGCTCTTACACACTAAATAACAATAGCCGAAAATGAGACAAACGATGAATGTATGTCTGCACTCCCCCAAAGGAAATATTTATTTATTTATAGAAGACAAATAAACTGTAATTAAACAATTTAAGTCTACCTCGGCACAGGAACCCCTAGTGAGGAGGACTAAGAAATGCAATATCTGTACCTTACATAACCATTATATTTTGTACACTTATGGAATTATTTTATATAGTTGCTTAAATAAAAAAATTTAAAAAAGTCTTTACATAATATACAGTGATAAATATACAAGTGAACTGAAGTCATGCCACAGAAGTTTCTTATGCTAAAGTACATCAGAAATGAAGTTTTAATATCTTAAAATCATAGACATATGAATATTAATAGACCAGAACAGAAAGGTGAGGGGTAGAAACCAACTACAGCGGGACGAAGGGCAGGAAGACGGCTTTGGTGATATGTGATTCGTCAAAACTCAATCGGACAGTATATAGGCATCTCGCATTATAATATCACACTTTCGTTCTTAAAAGTAAACTCTGCTTTTGAATGAATATACCTTTTTACATAGGAGCACGAATTGTTTGCCGCGTAATGAACACATTTGCGAAGTCCAAAAATGCAAAGTAAGGTCACCTATAAGGTCGAGTTCAATATTTTGTTGCTGTATTAAGTGAAGACACTTTTATAAATGTTTCATAATTTACTTACCCCAGTAAACAGGGACGGGCACACGCCATGTATCTCGAGTGACAGTGTATGTTACAAAAATGATCATATTATGTGCTCTGAATTGACTTAAAATAGTGTAAAATAATGCTTGCCTATGGAATGTAATACGACAATTTTGTTTATTCTCTTTTTCACTTCTATTTTCACACGTTTTCAAAACACAAGCCACTATGTTTACCGTTTTATTTCGTAAAATGCACCGATGAGTGCTCGACGCTGGCTTGCAGAAGAATGATGACGTCACATTTTTTAGATTAACGCGAAGCCATACACGATCCCAGCCGGTTCCAATGGAATGGTTCCAATGGGAGGGGGAAATAATACGCTTTTATCGCTTAGGGCAGGTCTACTAATATTCATATGTCTATGCTTAAAATTAATTTTGGGTTATTGGAAGGGGAGAGGAAGAGGAATATAGGAAAAGGATAGGAGATGCTCCCGATACATTCTATTGAAACAAATATATTATTCTTTATATATTCTATTCCCGAAATATACAATCATTATCATACATCTCCCTCACACATATAAAGAAAATGAAACGCCATCCCGTCGACATAGCTGAGCCGCAATAAGATAATATATCTGTTTCCTTCAAAGGAAAAAAAGTAGTACTTTGGAAGAAACAGATACACATATATTGTGTGTCTCATTTTTTGTCTCACCATTATTTAATGTAATAGAAAGAGCTGCTGCATTATAAGGATAAAGAATGTAGGTTTTATGCTTTTTTTACTGTCACGGTAATAATAAAAGCGCTCAACGACAATTTTGTGTAAAATGTGTGTAAAATTCTGATATTTCGCTTCAATCATTGATGTGTACATCAAACTTAAATTTTGAATCAATAGTGACTCCTATATTTCTTATAATGATAACTGTATTTAATCGAACATTATTATTAATGGAATATGCATAATCCTTTCATCTTCTGTTACAAGTGAAAGTTATAATATAAAATTTTTCAATTTTTAAAAACATATCGTTTTTGAATTCGTTAGTTGTTTAGTGTATAAAGGTCTTCTTGAAACCAAATATGATCAGAATCAGTGGAAAATATACGGTAAATCTTGATATCGTCAGCAAATAAATCAAAATCACAGGGTAATACAGGGTCTAGGTCATTCAAAATGAAAATTTTAAAAAGCAGAGGGCTAAGATTGGACCCTTGGGGTACACCTGAGATTACAATTATGGGAAGTGACTCATACCCATTTATAAGTACTAGCTGTGTTCTGTTTTCCAATGGTTATGTTAGTTAATTGCTTTTAATTAATTAATATAATTTTTAGGAGGTAGAGGTATAGTCAAAATAACATCTTTAAAACATAATCAGGTAGAAATGCTAAGAAATTTTTTCCATAGGAAAGCTGATAGTTCAGAAATGCATAAAATAATTTTCAAGGCAGATAGAAATATTTCGCCATTAAATTTATACGACGAGAATGCCAGCATTCTTATAAATACCAACCAGGAATTATTAGATTCCTGGTCAAATAAAATTCTTCACGCAAAACAC
This sequence comes from Limnephilus lunatus, assembly GCA_917563855.2. Classification (NCBI taxonomy): domain Eukaryota; kingdom Metazoa; phylum Arthropoda; class Insecta; order Trichoptera; family Limnephilidae; genus Limnephilus; species Limnephilus lunatus. Next base: position 110,115,181 of record OU830592.1, read on the forward strand.
TTCAAATATCTCAACCAAACATGTTGACAAATTTTCGTCAAACAAATGGTTGAGTATTGGAGAGTTGAGCGCAGAAATAGAAGGCTTTATGCTTGCCATTCAAGATAGAGTCATTAATACTAAAAATTATAGGAAGCATATCATCAAAGATGCAAATCAAATTGATGATTTATGTAGAAAATGTTTGGCTTTTCCGGAAACTATAGAACATATTATATCGGGATGTTCTGTATTAGCGCCGACCGAGTATACATTTAGGCACAATCAAGTTTTAAAAATAATTCACCAAAGTTTGGTAATTAAACATAACTTGATTGACTGCCGTAATGTACCATATTATGAATATGAACCAAATTCATTTTTAGAAAATGAATTTTATAAAATTTATTATGATAAAACTATTCTAACAGACAGAACAATTAGTCATAATAGACCTGATATAGTTTTACATGACAAAATTAAAAAAAATAACTTATATCATTGATGTCGCTATTCCAAATTCTTGTAATATTCAGAAAACTGTTTCTGAAAAAATAAGAAAATATACAGATTTAGGAAATGAGATTAGAAGAATTTGGCATTCTCAGACTATAAAAATATTACCATTTGTTATTTCGGTTACTGGCATTATACCTAGCTCTCTCATTCAAAATTTGGGCGTATTAGATTTGTCAAAAAAATTGTACATAAAAATGCAAAAGTCGGTCATTTTAAATACATGTAGGATTACGAAAGATTTTTTAAATATTTATATTGAGGGATCAGTAGGATTTATCGGACCAGTTAGGATTTCATCAGAGCCGAACCCTCTTGATATGAAAATATCTGGAGTCGGTGAAATATTTTCTCATTATGTTTCTGGTGTATTGACGTATTGTTCTTGTATTTATTATACTTATATAGTGCACTTACATTGCGTGAATTTACTAGATATTCATTTGTGGAAAAGTGTGTGGAAGGGTTTAGTCTTTCATTTGGGAAAGATTTAACCCGGACATAAAATCTGGAGCACCGTAAAAAAAAAAAAAACTTGAATACACCAGCTATTTATCGTATAAAGGTCTTCTTTAAGCATAACATGATTAGAAACAGTGGAAATTTTATGGTTAATCTTGAGATCATCAGCAAATGAATCAAGATCACAGCGTAACATCGATTCAAGGTCATTCACAGTAAAGTTTAAAAATAGCAGAGGGCCAAGATTGAACCCCTTGGGTACACCAGGGAGGTGGCTTATAGCCATTTATAAGTACTAGCTGTGTTTTGTTTTCCAATAATTGTAATGAATTAATATTTTATTAATATTGAAGAGGAATATTAGAATTTTACCGGAATAAGATATTATGCTGTGTAAAAGGTTTTGTACATAATTAATTGTTAACAGTACAATGAAAAAATAATGTATAAAATATGGAGGTTACAAATAAAAAAGTGTTAGATTCGGGTTTCAAACATAACCGCAATCTGCATCTACTGCAATTTATTCTAAAATCGGTATTGCTGCAGTAATTAATAAATTTAGTTCCATTTTATAATTTTTTTACATTTTGTTTGTCCATTACTGTCAGGATTATAATAATAAATTGTTAGTTATTTAAAGATTAATTTTAATTATAATGTTTAATTATTTAACCTTTTTAAATAAATTTATTTGAATTTAATTTTTGTTTTCTTAATTGAATGAATTTATGAATGAAGTGGAATCTTGGTAGTGGAAATTAACCCACTTTCTGACAACCAATCGAGCTGAAACTCGGCAGATAGACTTGTTGTCGATGACAATACATTCTATCATTTTTTTGTGGCAATTACACACGCGGACATATGTCCATTTTTCTGAAATTCAAAAAAATTAAAGCACTTAATCTAAGACACTATACATATATAAAGAGGTAAGATTTGTATATTTGTTTGTTTGCATTGAATAGGCTCCGAAACTACTGAACCGATTTGAAAAATTCTTTCGATATTGTTAGCTACACTATCCCTGGGTAGCATAGGCTATATAATTTTTCTTTTTTAAATAGGCATCTTTACTAAAACTTCAATAATGTAACCCAAGGTGTAAAAAAATTACCTAAAATATTCTTTACATCGCGTGCGCTGCGAAAACTATTGATGATAGAATAAAATAATGTACTACGACTTTGTACCATTATTTACAGAAAAGGTCGCGACAGCATATGTATATACTATTATGGTTATGCCACAATAAGTATTCTTTTATTTTAAAAATTTAATTTAAATGTCGCCGCTTGAAAAGGCTCTTTATTTGTATCTTGGTTTTAATCCTTATCAAAATAAATTCTTCATATTCAAGACAGCTTCAATACCTTTATTGAACTTTTAGAATTTTTCAATTCGGATATTTAATTAGAAAGATATCACGAGTTGAAAAATGTTAGTATTAGAAAAAAGTTTCGGCTACGGGCCGGGCGGGAGAGGAGTCAAGAAATGAAGTGCCAGGGGGGTTGGCGGGACGGGGAGCGGGAGAGCGGTGGCGGGGAAGGTGGAAGTGAAACGCTGGAGGGGAACGCACAGGAAAGGATATGCAAGGAGTAACATTTTATTTATTTGAATATGGCATTGCAACGCATGCCGGGAACCAGCTATATAATATAAATGTGTCTGCCTTACCAAATGTGGATTTGGCCCGGCTTATAGCATTGTTGATTTCGATCACTGGGTAGGAAGGTTCAAAGCAATATATATTTTTTTAAAGTTTTAAAAGACATTTGAAAATAGATGTTCGTACATGATTTTATATGGGTTCATTTTTTATCTTTTATTTCACCCCATGTTCAACTGCTACCTAGCATATTTTTTTTCTTTCTTTTAAGTCCTTTCTTTCTCTATAAATTTTAATGATGGCCTAGAACACCCTTGAACGGTGAAAGCCAGAAAAAAAAGTTACTACACAAGAGAGAAATTAATTCCTGTGTGGCAAATGTCAATCATGTACAAATTTTGGGCATGTGTTTGGCGTGTTTCCTGTCTGTGCACCATTACCGAAGGGGTCAATAATGCAAGGTCCTCGGAGCACCTTTCATTAAAATACCAGTAGAATAAGGTCAGTTTGCGAAGCGGGCATGGTTACTGCAGCACCAGGAACCATTTATTAGATAACCAACACCTCTACCACAGGTCACCCCAAGTGGTTTACTACGTTTGATAACTTAGCGGGGGTGCCCATGTTCATGGGGCGAGGTTTGTCCGGGTCTTGGCAGTGGATACATCTGCCCACCAACTGAAGCAGGCCTGATCGGGAGAGATTGGTTGAGGGAGGCTTTTGGATCTCTTCAACAAGACTGTCTCGATGCACCGCAGTCGGAGGGATAGATTCATACATCTGTCATTCCTGAACACATTGATCCCCAGATTCCTACCCACCCCTCGAACCCTTTTCCTTACCAGAAATTCCTTTTCTAAAAATACCCTCCACACAGCATCCCCTAAGATGACGTAGGCCCTGAGGGGAATTATTTTCCTTAAGTCCTCCTGTGAGGAGCTGATATAAAAAAGCATTTCCACCTGCCAAAAAGAGATTCGGCAAACTACACAACTTCAATGCTAAGCAGATTGCATAAAATCAACTTTAAGGCGTTGACGCCTACTGGAAAGAGATTCGGCAAACTACACAACATCAATGCTAAGCAGATTGCTGAAAATCAATTTTAAGGCGAATTTATGATACTAAAATTTTACTGTATCTACACAAACGTTTTTGAACATTGCAACACTAAAAAATGAACACAACATAATGTAACAAAAAAAACAGCACAAAAGGTAGGGGATTTTTTTAGTAGGGAAAAAAATTCTTCCAACCCACCTGCAATACGAAATTACACTAGCAATAGTATTTGCTTATTCAATAAAAAAAATCAACAACTAAGAAAAAGTGAATTTATTAACAAGAAATTAAACCATTTTGGTATCTTGTTTATATTGTGAAATAGGTTTATGTTCAGGTTCAATGTAATTGTAGTTAATACGGCAGCGCAAAGAGCACAGCTCAGGGTTATGGGATTAATTTTCTGTCAAGTGGGTAGGAAATTAGTAAAATAAAAGAAGATGAACTTTGTGAAACTATAATGTAGGCATCAAAATAACACACATGAGAGTGCACATTTATGCTACCAAAAAGAGATTCAGCCAACTACTGTTAGCAGCATGTTTGAATATTGCCGCTTCACACGTTTACGGCTCCAGAGGTACTGCTATCGCCTCTGGCGGCCAACGGGGAGACTACACCGTCTACAGCGGCCGGTAAAGGAGAGTACTACCCAGTGGCGTACCGCGGGGGGGGCGGGGGGGGCGGCTCGCCCCGGGCGGCACTTTTGGGGGGGCGGCAAAATTTCACAATCAATAATCATCTTGTAAAAATTTGGATTGGGGAAGTCGCGGGTTCTATTCTCGCGTCAGGACTTAAAAGTTTTTTCTAGTTTATAGTTTCTTAACATCTTTCTTAAGTTTTATATACTGTTAAAATCAAAATATTAATGACAGACGTTTTGTTTTTATTTCTAACACATACATTATTTTTAAATAAAAATGTCAATGGCAACAGTATCATTTTTGCTCTAATTGATAGTCGATTTGTGTTTTATATTCGTGAAGCTTTGTGCGCCCTGCTGAAAGCGCACAAAAAATTACACTTATACGGTTTTCTTCCACGTATATATCACGGTGATATATTTTAAATTTATTATCACAGAAAAGTTAAATAGCTGACAGGTGTGTGCATACTTATTCGAATTGCAGTTATAAAATTCTAGATGCACACTATCTATGTGCTGCCAGAATCAAAGAAAAACCATTTTTATGTTCTGAGTGAAGTTTTAATTCACCGCATACATATTTAATTAAAAGCAGTTCAAAATGTATAATTCCAGTTGTGGATTCATCTGACGACACATTTCGAAGGAAAACATTATATTATTTAAAGTGCTTTATAAAATTCTTGCAGACAATTTATGTGCCGCCAGAATCAAAGAAAAAACATTTTCATGTTCCGAGTGTAGTCTTAATTCACCGCTTAGAGATTTAATTAAAACCCCTTTTGTGTTCAGAATTTAAAATTCCAGTTCTGAATTCATCCGACGACACATTTCGAAGAAAAAACTAATTTGAAGTGCTTAATAAAATTCTTCCAGACAATTTATGTGCCGCCAGAGTCAAATAAAAACCTTTTTCATGTTCTGAGTGTAGTTTTAATTCACCGCATACAGATAAAATTTAAGCCAGTTTTATTGTTCAGAATGTAAAATTCCAATTGTGTATTCATCTGCTGACATATTTCGAAGGAAAACATAACTTTTTTCGAAGTGCAAATATAAAATTCTAGTTGCAGACAATTTATGTGCTGCCAGAACCAAAGAAAAACCGTTTTCACGTTCTGGTGTAGTTTTAATTCACCGCATACAGATTTAATTAATAAATATTTAAAAAAAAAAGGATCACTACCCCCCCCCCCCCCCCTCCCTGAAGAAGTACCTATATAGGGGGGGGGCGGCAAAATTTTCCTCCGCCCCGGGCGGCTGATACCCACGGTACGCCACTGGTACTACCAACAGCGCGGACAGCGAACGGCTGGATTTACAAATGGCGGATTGCGGAACATAATCTTACTGATTCTTGAATGTTGTTATTGTCAATTAACGTGGAGACAATATATTTCATCATAAATATTAACTTAGCGTTTTATTATTGCTAACACTACACAACATCAATGCTAAGCACATTGCAGAAAATCAATTTAAGGCTTTTTTTTTACATTAGCTCCACACAGGAGGCCCTGAGCTGTGTGGAGGATCTTTTTAGTTAAAGTAAGGAGAGGAAGTCGTGGGAAGGAAAAATGTATGAGGGGTGGGTAGGAATCTGGGGGTCATTGTGCCCAGGAGTTACAGATATATGAATCCATCCCTACAACTGCGGTGCAAGGCCTTGGTGGAAAGAGGTGGAAAGGTCAAAAGCTCAACCTGTCTCTCTCGATCCGGCCCGTCATGCAGCAGGTGGGCAGACGCATCCGCCGCCAAGACCTGGACAAACCTCACCCCATGAACCCAAGCACCCCTGTTAAGTCACAAAACGTAGCGAACGTGACCTATGGCAGAGGTGTTGGTTATTCAATAAATGGTTCCTGGGGCAGCGGTACCCATACCCACCTCCCAAATTTACAATGACGCCTACGAAAAAGAGATTCTGCAAGCTACACATCTTAAATGCTAAGAAGATTGCGGAAAATCAGTTTTAAGGCGTTGACGCCTACCATAAAGAGATTCTGCAAACTACACAACATCAATGCTAAACAGATTGCGGAAAATCAGTTTTGAGGCGTTTACGCCAACAAAAAAGAGATTCGGCAAACTGCACATCTTAAATGCTAAGCATTTGACGCCTCTTAATTTTATAATAATAAATAATATACCGATCGTCCAGTTGATGAGTCAGACATCTCCGAAAAATCGTAATTAGAGTTGAGTATGCAGTTATATGTAGGCGTGTACACTCTATCTGGTACAATACTCAGATTACTTATAAACACCACCAAATCAATTATAACGATGAAAAAATTTGCAGAAAATTAAAATTCTTGTTTTCTGTATCATTAGCAGGACATTTCAAAATGTTATACTGATGTGCCGGACCGTTATGCTTCCCGGTGTTATTTCATAGCATATTTAATATGTAAAACATAGACACTAAACTTGTAAAGGGTATTTGATCTATGGTGAGCATTCGATTATTGCTTTCCTCATTATAGTCATTATCTCAAAACTTTGTATTTGGAGATGTCTGTATAATCAACTAGACCATGGGTCAGCAACTTTTTGTTATAAAAGGGCCAAATAACACTTGGATCACATGTTATTACAGTATACCTGATAATTGGCGTCTTAACAGGGGTCCCCGGGTTCATGGGGTGGGGTATGTCCAGGTCCTGGCGGTGGATGCGTCTGACCACCTGCTGCGTGGCGGGCCGGATCGAAACCGGTAGAGGGAGGCTTTTTGACCTTTTCATCCGGACTCTCTCGACTTATCGCCTTGCACTGCAGTTGGAAGGATTTATTCATACATTCATCACTCCTGGACACACTGACACCCAGATTCTTACCCACCCTTCATACCTTTTTCTTTTCCAGAACTTCCTATCCTTCCCTTCCTTAAAAAGACCCTCCACACTGCATCCCCTAAGATCACTAGGGTCTGAGGGAAATTATTTTCGTCAATGCCTCCTGTGTGGAGCTGTTGAAAAAAACCTACAATATCTGCAGGGTTGATAAAAATCATGATTTTTTTTTTCAAATCATGAAAATCGAATTTATTTGATTTAAATCTGATTTATTTGATTTAAATCGGATTTATTTGATTTAAATCGGATTTATTTGATTTAAATCGGTTTAATTGGATTTAAATATGATTTATTTATTTAAATCGAATTTATTTTATTTAAATCGAATTTATTTAATGTAAATCAGTTTTTTTTATTTATTTTGTCTATTTTAACTCAATCTATTTACAACACAGTTGGTAAATGCCTGAAAGGCTAAATTTATTATCTATTTATCTAATTTATAACATTATTTTTATTTATTTATTTAAAATTTTAATGTATCTACACAAACGTTTTTGAACATTGCAATACTAAAAAATTAACACAACATAATGTAAAAAAACAGCACCAAAGGTGGGGGAATTTTTTAGTATGGAAAAAAATTCTTCCGACCCACCTGCTAGGAAATGTGCTTGGAGAGATTATTTTAACACTAGAAATAGTATTTGCTTATTCAATAAAAAATCAACAATAAGATTAATCAATCAATATAAGATTTAGGAAATGAGATTAAAAGAATTTGGAATTCTCAGACTATAAAAATAATACCATTTGTTATTTCGGCTACTGGCATTATACCTAGCTCTCTCATTCAAAATTTAGGCGTATTAGATTTGTCAAAAAATTTGTATATAAAAATGCAAAAGTCGGTCATTTTAAATACATGTAGGATTACGAAAGATTTTTTAAATATTTATATTGAGGGATCAGTAGGATTTATCGGACCAGTTAGGATTTCATCAGAGCCGAACCCTCTGATATGAAAATATCTGGAGTCGGTGAAATATTTTCCCATTATGTTTCTGGTGGATTGACGTATTGTTTTGTATTTATTATACTTATATAGTGCACTTACATTGCGTGAATTTACTAGATAATCATTTGTGGAAAAGTGTGTGGAAGGGTTTAGTCTTTCATTTGGGAAAGATTTAACCCCGACATAAAATCTGGAGCACCGTAAGAAAATGGTTTTGTGATTTGTCCAGATTTAGTCTTTTCAAAAGGAAGACTAATTTTCCCACCTTCTAATTGCCTAATATGTATATTTCTTATTTTACACATCATCATCAAACACCTGGTCTGAATTAAATAACATGGCAAATACAGATATCAAAGCACTGAAATTATGGTTTGATAAAAACCTGTTGACTTTAAATTATAAAAAACCTTTTATTTACCATTTTTAATTAAAAAACAAACAACATCCAAAGAAATAAACATAATAATCCACTCTGTAACAAATACATAAAACCACAAATGCAATATAATATTATGTACACACATAGAAAGCAAGACGGATATTAAGTACCTGGGCATAACAATAGACTAGCGTTTAAAATGGTCCCCACACATAAATATTCTGAAAAACAGAATAAGGAAACTAACATATATATTTAAATGTTTAAGAGATATTCTAAACGAAAAATTACTTAGAACCACATACTTTGCTTTCTGTCAATCAATTATACAACATGGCATTAAAGGATGGGGCGGTACGTATAAAAATCAAACACAAACAATTTACACATCACAAAAACTAATAATATAAACAATTCTCAAAAAAACCTACACATATTCGTCAGAACTTTTATTCAAACAATTTAAGGTCAGAAAATTAAGTGCATTATACATTTACCATGCAACATTACAAATCTATAAAGATAATATTCAAAATAAAGTTGCACCTTTTAAAAATAACAGAAATCTTAGACAAACATCCTTCCTACTCCAAAATGTAAAAAAAAACATTAGGACAGTTAAATCATAAATATCTCGAAGTAAAAATTTTTAATTCACTACCTCAAAAAATTAAAAACAAATAATATTATATATAAATTACTAACTCAGCTTAAAAATTATACCGCATCACTCTTGGCTCTACAACCCCTGGTGGGTCTTGGCCGCCTCAAGAGTCTTCCTCTACTCAATTTTTGTGCCAGCTCTCTCCAGTTTAGAAGCTCCAAGGTAGATATATCTTTGAGGACGTTGTCGCTCCATTTGGCCTTCCCAGTTCACCCTGTCGCGTCGGTCTTGAGTTCAGCAGGGACTTTGGTGCTTGATGCTCGGTAATTCTTTCCGCATGACCCCCGGCCACCGAAGTCTTCCCAGTTTAATTTGTGTACAAATATCTTAGTTCTAAAAATAAAATGCAAAAAGTATTGTATATTTTTACGACGTTATTTTACTTTATAAAATCAATGAGATTTTGTGGTTGTATTTGTTTTGCACGTTTTCTTATATTAGCTTGCAATTTTGAAAAGGCATTGACTTTTAAAAGAGCTAAAACGTGGAAATGTTGAAAGGCAAAAATAAAATACCAAACATAAAAAGGTTGATTTTTGTCCAAGATGTCGACGGGAAACACAACGCCATTACCCAACCTTTATAAAATCCACACCACCCGCTTGACAACTGCCTGCTGCCCACTGCCTGAATTGAATGTTTGAATTTCTCGGCTTTTCTCTACTATAATAAGCATTTATTACACATATAAACCTTCCTCTTGAATCACTCTATCTATTGGTGAAAATCGCATGAAAATCCTTTGCGTAGTTTAAAAGATTTAGATCTTTGCAAACAAAAACATTTTGAGCGACTTTATTTTATATTATGTAATAATGATGATTATAAGTTTGATGGGCGTTATTTCGGCAATGTTATTTTTATCTAGAGGTGACCCAGTATTCCAGAGTGCGATAGTGAATCACGAAAAATTAAGTTGTTTATCTCCCGAGGGGTATTTCCCCAGCACTTTCGATAATTTTGCAAAGAATACGCACGCACAGCTGCCGTGAACGGCGTGAACTAAGATGGGATCGAAATAAGCATGCTCACTCATAAGTAAGCCGGTTTACACGTGCTTAGTTAGAGCACTTCTAAAGGTGCGACTCCAGAACATTAACGTTTGCTTGAACATCACTATAAACATTTTTTTGTTTTCCGTCTCCTCCGTTTGTTGAAACATGGTTGAAAGATTGGGGCGAAATGCGCGGTGCGCGCGGACATACACAATTTGGCTAGTGGTAGGTAAGAACGTATCCACACGTATGCACTGAACACTTGACGTCTGGCGTTTAATGTTTCACTTGTCAGTGTTTCGACTGTGATTACTCTATTAATTTGCTAAAATGTCACTACTTTGCCAATTAAATATGGGTCTGTCAGAATCAGCTTTTGATTTCAGTTGTCCATAGAAGATTCGCTTAACTAATTAAAAAAAATAGGGATAGACTAACGATGAGAAAGTGATAATGACTGTCATCAGTTCCATATTCAGCGTGTTCCAAAAATCAAAACTTGGAGCTTTTAATAACTACAGATGTAAAAAATACACAAAAATCATTGCAATGCAACTCTCACTGAATTTTTCTCCGATTTCCGACTCCGTTCAATGCCAGTGTTATAAAAAAGAAACTTCCATTCTGAATAGGCACGCTTAATTAATATATTCGATATATGAGATTTTTATGCAATCCAACATTTAAAAAAGATATCCTTCGAAATATACCAACAATTTCTATTGCAAAATGGTCTACGCCGTCTATGATCCACGCTTTTACATTGTATTGGAATCGGGAAGTAAAAGTTTAAATTTCCATCACTTTTTCGGAAATTTGTATGAGTGACACTATCATTCTGATTATTTTTTTTATAAAGAACACATTTATCGCACGGAACACAGAAAAATAAATAAATATACGATTTGTCGTTTATTTCAGCATGACAACATCAAAGAAATGATCACAGGTCTTTGGCATTTGCAATGCTGTCGTTGATCCAATCGAGGAAGAACTGTGGGCGAACATATCCCGATGCATAGCCCGAGTCACAACCGTTACTGCTGATGAAGCTCACGACTCCAATGAGAGTAGGTTCTCCGTCTGAACCATAGTGGACAAGAGGACCACCGCTGTCACCCTGGAAAAAATAAGTAACAATAATGTGACACTCATTTGAAACCGCCTTAGAGTTGTAAGTTGTATTAATCTGTACTATTAACTAAAAGACAAGCAACTACTTTTCAAGGTTGAGAAATGGAAATTTTAATATCAAAAGATTCCATAAATTTGTCAGTCATCTTTGCATCCTCTAAAAGAATTTAACGGCGCAATTAATTAACTGAAACCTTAATGCATGGAAATATCTTTTATGTAAAAAAAGATTTGTATGGTATCTAAATGGTGCAGATATGTATGCTTACGTTACATGTTCCCTGAGCATTGTTCTGGATGCCAAGAGAACAGATCGTAGAATTTACGATGAACATGGGAATGTAGTAGTACAGGCATACTTCATTTGTAATGATGGTCACATTGACGTAGTTCAGGGTCTCTGATTCTGGTAACGCTGTAAGCAAAGAAATATGATTAAGTAAGCAACTAAATATTAAATGGAGAAAGTAATACTTCTCCCCTCGAAGTATATGACCCAGATATGAAGATTTCTTGATTTTTATTAATGTAAGCCGTTCTCTATCTGCTCTAGCCCGCCTGAGAATTACTGTGTTGGTGATCATGTCGGTCCATGGGACCTTGAGCATTCTCCGGTGAAGCCACATTTCGAAAGCCTCTAACCTGTTTATGGTATTTATTTTCAAGGTCAATGTTCCACAACCATACAGCCAGACCAACCACACATAACATTTTAACATTCTCTGCCTTAGTTTTAAGCTGATATGTATTGTCATTGCAGAAGAGGGAATTAATTTTACTGAACGCAGTTCTTGCTGCTTTAATTCTGCACCTAATTTCTATACCTGGGTCAAGATTCTCCGTGAGAATACTGCCGAGGTATCTAAATCTCTCCACCTTTTCGACATTACAACCATTTAACTGTATCATTGATCCAGAGTGATCTAGTCGTCCAAATGTCACACATTTAGTTTTATTGACGTTGATTTTTAGGCCCAGTTGCTCACCAGCATTATTAACAAGATTTAATAGGTCTTGGAGGTCACTGATACTGTCAGCTAGTAATCACAGTATCATCTGTATATTTTATGTTATTAATGACAACTCCAATAGAGGGTCTGGCAAGATAGAGGGTCGCCGAGGGCCTAGTAGGAGACAAATGTCTTGGCTGCGAAACGTATGAGAGTGGACCGGCATTAGGAGTGTGGAGGAGCTATTCCGAGACAGAGAGACCTTTTCAAGAGTGATCGCCAACGCCGGGGGGGACCTGATAGGGCTCACAAAGAAGATGAAGAAGCAACAAAAATTATCGGAGGTTTTATTTTGGTCTATTTAATATCACGAAGAATCTTACTATTTCCTGTGCGACCCCATCCACTAACTGTGGCAACTTCTCCTGCATATGTTCTATTGATAGCATCCAGTCCGGGAAGACGAATGGGTTTGATTGTTGCTGAAAATGAGATGTATTTCATAATGATTATATAGAAGTAAAAACCATAGAAAAAAAGGAGATTTAGAAAACAAAACAGTATACTTTTCCCTGTGTCAATCAATTTTATCTTACGGTATAATTGGCTGGGGAGGATCCTCTAAAACTGTATTAGATCCATTAATAAAAGCCCAAAAATTGATAGTACGGACTATTTACAAAGCACATTATATACACCCACGAAATACCTATTTAAAGACTTCAAAGTTCTTAATATAAAATCCATATACATAAATTATAAATTCAAAATGTAACACAAGATATTCGAACCAATCGAATTATATTATTCCAACAACAAAAACTTTAATGGCACAGTCCCAGTTTAACTTTCTTGCACTTAAAATTTTTAACAACTTTTCAATTGAAATAACGTCTAAAGCCAAATATCTCATTTTCAGAAAGGCGCTTACTGACCTTCTGATGAGTGACTATGACAGTGTTTACAACTTGTTTCACATACTCAGATAGAAATATAAATTTTCAACATCATTACATACTAGTACCATATATGTCTACAGGTTTATTTTATTTACATGTTTATTTTATGCACTTCTTTTTCTCTTTTCTATTTTTTATTATAACTTTACCAATTTTACCATGTGTTTACACTAGACTTCACGCAAAGTAACTATCCTTAATTGATCACCATGAAACACGCAGCCGCCTAGTATGGTGATTTAATAAATCTAATTTACGTAAATGTCTAATATATGTAACACGTATTTTATAAATAAATAAAACGTTAAAACATTTATATTAAGTCTGTTACATACTACGGGAAAATAATGCACTGATTATTTACCTGATATTGGTACTACTCTTCCCAGATTAATCAAACCAAGGTCATTATTAAGGTTCGTTGGATTGTACTTTGGGTGGATGAAGAAATCTGTCGCCTCTAGAAGCATGCCAGGAAAAGTAACGTCCAGTGTACCAAGACGAACGAATACTTGGGTTTTTCTGAATAAAAAAAAATTAATGCAAGAATTGATAAGAGCACCTGGCACAGTCAAAATATTATTTATGAGAAGAAAATAAAAACTTTCATTGGAGAACTGTTGGACTACGATACAAGTTGGTGCTTCTGGGAATAGAGGAAGGTTGAATGATAATTTAAGGAGAATAATCCCCTTAACGAAAATGTTATTGATGTTGTAGATCATGGGTCGGTAACCTGCAGCCCGCGAGGCGTCTTGTCGTGGCCCGCAAGATTCTCGCCGGAACGCACGTGGAGGGACGATATCATACACAGCGGAGTGAAAAGGAGCGAAAAAGGGAGCGAATGGATAGCGAAGGGGGCGATTTTAAAATCAACGTTATCACGTTGTTATCCTTGTTAACGTTATCAAACCTATCGGTTTGCAAAGTGATATCACTCTTAAAATTTGCTTTAAAGGGAAAAACTTGGTGGATTGCTGTGGGGGTTTGCCTTCTGAAAACTACAAGGAGTTACCTAAAATCTTAGACATTTGAATATTAGTAGACCTGCCCTAAGTGATAAAAGCGTATTATTTCCCCCTCCCATTGGAACCATTCCATTGGAACCGGCTGGGATCGAGTAATTAGTATCTAATCTAATCTCTTCTGCGAGCCAGCGTCGAGCACTCATCGGTACATTTTAGGAAATAACACGGTAAAAATAGTGTCTTGTGTTTTGAAAACGTGTAAAAATAGAAGTGAAAAATAGAATAAACCCAATTGTCGCATTACATTCCATAGGCAAGCATTATTTTACACTATTTTAAGCCAATTCAGATCACATAATATGATCGTTTTTGTAACATTCGCTATCACTCGAGATACATGGCGTGTACCCGTCCCTGTTTACTGGGGTAAGTAAATTATGAAACATTTATTAAAGTGTCTTCACTAAATACGGCAACAAAATATTGAACTCGACCTTTTAGGCGACCTTACTTTGCATATTTGGACTTCGCAAATGTGTTCATTACACGGCGAGCAATTCGCGCTCCCATGAAAAAAGGTCTATTCATTTAAAAGCAGAGTTTACTTTTAAGAACGAAAGTGTGATATTATAATGCGAAATGCGAGATGCCTATATACTGTCAGATTGAGTTTTGACGAATCACGTATCACCAAAGCCGCCTTCCCGCTCTTCGTCCCGCTGTAGTTAATTTCTACCCCTCACCTTTCAGTTCTGGTCTTTAATATTCATATGTCTATGCCTAAAATGGTTTTCTGAGAAAATAATTACTATGTTTGGTGGTATTAAATTTGTGAGCAAGCTTTTTCAATTCTGCATTATCGAGAAAACAAACACTGTTCTCGGTTATCGGATTCACATTTAGACGCAATACTACGCGACTCTACTTCAAAAATGCAAGTTAATATAAGAAAACTTGCAAGTCAATACAAACAAAAAAATCTTACTGATTTTATTAACTGCAATAAATGTCGTAAAATATACAATAAGCGTCTTATTTTTAAAACCAAAATATTTGTACACAATTATTGTAGGTTTTTTTAATAATAGCTCCACACAGGAGGCCCTGAGGAAAATAATTTCCCTCAGGGCCTATTTCATCTTAGGGGATACCGCGTAGAGGGTATTTTTAAGAAAGGGAAGGGTAGGAAGTTCTGGGAAGGAAAAGGGTATGAGGGGTGGGTAGGAATCTGGACGTCAGTGTGTCCAGGAGTGATGTACGTATGAATCAATCCTTTCGACTGCAGTGCAAGGCGATGAGTCGAGAGAATCCGGCTGGAAAGGTCAAAAGGCCTCCCTCAACCATTCTTTCTCAATCCGGCCCGCCACTGCAGCAGGTGAGTAGACGCACCTAGAAGACCTATACATACCTCACCCCATGAACCCGGGCACCCCTGTCAATTCACCAAATATCAGGTATACTGTAATGACATGGGACCCAAGTGCGGCCCGCACTCATCCCCACTTAAAATATTTGGCCCTTTTACAACAAAAGGTTGCCAACCCATGATGTAGATCATGGGTCGGCAACCTTTTGTGGTCCGAGGGCCAAATATTTGATGTGGGAACTTGCGCGGGCCGCACTTACAAAACTTCTCTAGCCCCCCCCCCCCCCCCCCGGAACGGATCACATGGACACTATAGTAGTTTTTATGAGGTCGGAATTTGCTCAAAGTCAACTTAAACGCGGGGGTGGGGGGTGACACAACGTTATCCGCCCCGGGTGGCACCCATGCTAGCTATGCCACTGCATATCATTACAGTAGATATATAGTTTAGTTCTAAAAATAAAATGGCTATCGTATATTTTTACGACATTTATTGTTGTTAAAATGCCTACATAAATAAAATGGCAATATAAATCATTACCCCGTACTTATATACAGTAGTAGTGAGCAGTCGGTTTAGGGAAAATACAGTATAGGTACCTAATTATACAAAATATAATTAAACTACCCCGAAGAGATGTGCAAAGAGGATGTACCGCCGAGTAACTATATTGTCATTCAAATGCATCAACCAAAAATCTGCTTCTCTACATACTGTGTATACCAGCGCAAAAGTTAAAATATAACGACACTGTGTATACATTCGTTTGATATTCATACCAAATTATTGAAATAGATTTTATGTTTGAAATTGGTAATAAGCTAAAAAATATATAACTAACTAACTAACTAACCATCCCGCCGTTTCCCCGCAAGGGTAGGCAGAGAGGACGGACCGCCACACGACTCGATCTTGGCACACACTCTTTGCCTCGTTCACATTCATACATCGTCTCATACATGCTCTTCTATTATTCCGACTCTTCACATGGCCCGACTCAAGTATCTGATTCACTTGGTCGTGCCATGTCTTCCTCGGGCGTCCCCGTCTTATTCTACCATATAATATCATATACCAAAAATATATAATATCATGGTAAACATCATTTCGGGGGCCCATTGTCAGCGGGTCACCTTACTTGCAAGCTATTGAGACCAAAAACTCATAAATAACAATACAACATATTACAGAATATTGCTTTGTTATAGTCATTTCTTATAATGTCAGGAATAATAGTATCATGAAATATGTAAGTACTTATCTAGAACTCTAAGAAAATGCACAAAAACCGCAACACAGATAGGTATTATCAATTAATAAAACTTGCTGCGAATGTAAACACCGACGTGAATAGGTAGTTAGCGCAGCGCGGGCGATTGACAACGGAATGAGGCGAGGTGGGGGTGGCGTTATAGCCGTCCTTTCCCTTCTCTGGCGCTCCCCCTTCGCTAACCCTTTTACTCCGTTGTGTACGATATCGTCCGTCACGTGTGTTGCAGCGAGAATCTTGCGGGCCGCACCGAAACTGTTCGCGGGCCGCATGCGGCCCGCGGGCCGCAGGTTGCCGACCCATGATGAAGATGATGATATTAATGATGGTGATGATGACCGTGACGATACTGGCGATGAAAACTATGATGCTGATAAAAATAATAAAAATGATGTTTTTTATGTTTTATGATGAGGTTGAAGATGATGTTGATCCTGATGATGATGATCATATAGTGAAGAAGGCAGAGTTGACAAAAATGACGATGAAGACAATTATGATGATGGCGAGGACGATAATGATAATAATGATGAATGATGACTGGGTTGACTATGATGACTACGGTGATGCTGATAATTTTTTTATTATTTTATTTTTTTATTTTTATTTTTTTATTAGGTTTGTCAACAGTGATTTACATCAAAGCTTTCACAGATACAATTACACTAACACAACATTGATAACATAATACTTACATATAGCAATCATTCACACACACACATAGGTACCATACATTACAAAATAATAATAAGTTTTTGCAACAAGTTTTTAGAACAATAATATTATAATACAAGTTTAAAAGTTTAGTTTATAAGTTTATATGACAATATAAAAGGGAGCTTTAAATCTTGTTAAGAGATGATTTGAAGTTGGCTAATGTTGTGTTGACATTGTCAAATTAATGGAATGTTTTTTATAAGCCTCATTAAAATAACGGCACATTCTTGATAAAGCTGAGTCATACCCCAGCTTAGTTCGATATTTTTTAATATTTAACGGAACATAATTTACAAGTCGTGAACCAATTCTAGGAACATTGAACCTGATTTGATGAAGTAGAAAAGGGCAGTTTATGAAACCATTAAGGCGGTACACAATCCTAATAATATTTGTTTGCTCAAAACTAACTTATTAATCATTTCCGGTGAATTCGTAACTATATTAACTTTTTTATTCAGATGTTGTCCTGGGGATGTAAGTTCTTTGTATTTAAGATTAATAAAAACAATACCTTACCATTAATATATTTTACGTACAACGCCTTTAAAAAATTGTAATACGTTGTACAACTTAAGTTAGCGGTAAGCACCAGATTTTATTTTTCTAGACGGTAAATTAATAACTTCGGCAGTGCGACATCATCCCACATTTTCAATATTTGTAACACGTTCTTCAGAATTAATTAAATTGAACGCGGTGAAAAGGTCTAATCTCCATGCCTGCTAGGGTGAATTCCACCGTACGTTCATCTAGTACGCCGTGCAGCGGGCGCATATTTGTTTACACGCTTTCTTCACTTACGTCGTTAAGATTCCCACATTATTTGTCTTCTTCTTCTTTTCTTTGATAGGGCAAATTCGACAGTAGGTCCGTGCAATACACGGGTCGCGAGACTCTATTTGTATACACGGCTTCTTTACTTACGACGTTGAGATTCTGAATATATTTTAGGGTATATTGTCATCTTAACAATTTTGAAAAGAAAATTTAAATCTGTATTTATTCTTCTCTGTTCAAGGGTGCGTACATTGTAGAATTTTAGTCTATCGGTGTAGTGAGGAAGTGATCGAGCTCGCTTATCGGTAAACGCTAGGTGGTACATAAAATGTTTTTGAACTCGCTCTATTCGCTGAATATGAACTTTGTAGGTTGGACTCCATACAGCACTTGCGTACTCCAACACGTTGCGGGTGAAGGAATTGTACAGCGTTATTTTTGATATGGGGTTTTGAAAATGTTTACTATTTCGTTTGATAAATCCGAGCATTTTCAAGGATCTAGAAATGATGTTGTCGATATGACACTTATGATAATTATGATGATTGAAACTGTGGTGAATATGAAGATGATGATAATGACACTTATGATAATTATGATGATTGAAACTGTGGTGAATATGAGGATGATGATAATGACACTTATGATAATTATGATGATTGAAACTGTGGTGAATATGAAGATGATGATAATGACACTTATGATAATTATGATGATTGAAACTGTGGTGAATATGAGGATGATGATAATGACACTTATGATAATTATGATGATTGAAACTGTGGTGAATATGAGGATGATGATAATAACACTTATGATAATTATGATGATTGAAACTGTGGTGAATATGAAGATGATGATAATGACACTTATGATAATTATGATGATTGAAACTGTGGTGAATATGAGGATGATGATAATGACACTTATGATAATTATGATGATTGAAACTGTGGTGAATATGAGGATGATGATAATGACACTTATGATAATTATGATGATTGAATCTGTGGTGAATATGAAGATGATGATAATGACACTTATGATAATTATGATGATTGAAACTGTGGTGAATATGAAGATGATGATAATGACACTTATGATAATTATGATGATTGAAACTGTGGTGAATATGAGGATGATGATAATGACACTTATGATAATTATGATGATTGAAACTGTGGTGAATATGAGGATGATGATAATGACACTTATGATAATTATGATGATTGAATCTGTGGTGAATATGAAGATGATGATAATGACACTTATGATAATTATGATGATTGAAACTGTGGTGAATATGAAGATGATGATAATGACACTTATGATAATTATGATGATTGAAACTGTGATGAATATGAGGATGATGATAATGACACTTATGATAATTATGATGATTGAAACTGTGGTGAATATGAGGATGATGATAATGACACTTATGATAATTATGATGATTGAATCTGTGGTGAATATGAAGATGATGATAATGACACTTATGATAATTATGATGATTGAAACTGTGGTGAATATGAAGATGATGATAATGACACTTATGATAATTATGATGATTGAATCTGTGGTGAATATGAAGATGATGATAATGACACTTATGATAATTATGATGATTGAAACTGTGGTGAATATGAAGATGATGATAATGACACTTATGATAATTATGATGATTGAAACTGTGGTGAATATGAACATGATGATAATGAGGAAACAAAATGATTATATATCAAACTAACTCAACGATACAATGGGCTGCCGTGAGCACCCACGATGAAGTGATGAGGGACCCTCCGCAAGCGTTAAGGCTTCCAGTCGGAGTCACCGTGCGCAGGTGCACTTGATGTGGGAACTGCCCAGCCACTGCTGGCCAGCCCTGAATTATGCGATCTGGAAAAAAACATAGTTCACAAACAATGATGGGACTTGGTTGATGACCCATCCTGCAGAAACAGCAGATAGGATAATACACATAATTATTATTTTTAATTGATAAACTAACGTTTTTTAAGACAAGATATTTATGCATAGCACAAAGGGTAACAATTATTATAAGCAATAATTATCAGCCTGAAACACTCATCTACATTGAAAAAATCTTCCGAGAAAAGATAATGGCCACCAACGGGACTTGAACCCGTGTCCTTCTGATTGCCGGTCAGGTGCTCTTCAGGTGGAAAAATGTAATAATCAGTAGTTGTTGAATGAAGCAGTAGTATATATTGAATTATTTGGCGGGTATTAGATAAGCCGCCATAGCTTAGTGGAGAGCACCTTACCGGCAATCAGAAGGACACGGGTTCAAGTCCCGTTGGCGGCCAGTATCTTTTCTCGGAAGATTTTTTCAATGTAGATGAGTGTTTCAGGCTGATAATTATTGCTTATAATGACTCCAGGTACTAATATCTATAGCCTGTATGTCGGATGAATATCTACAGCTTATATGTTGGACAAATATCTATGAACTTCAGAGTGAGGACTAATATCTACAGAGCTAAGGTTGGACTAATATCTATGACGGTCCCAGTGGTGACTAATATCTATGGAGGGTAGGTGGGACTAATATCTGCAGAGGGCAGCTTAATAATCAGCTAAATTTTATTTATTTTTTTTTTATTCAGAGAAAGATATATAAATTACAATAAATTCAATATAATAATTAATTACATAATATGTGTACATACAGGGCCGGATCTACGAAATCTGGCGCCCTGTGCAGTAGGTACCGATGGCGCCCCCCCCTCTACATTTTTATTTTTATTAAAAATTCGTTCACCACAATTTTTTTATTTATTATTTTTTTTTTTACTGTGTAACTTTTCCAAGTGACCTGGCGGTAGCTCTCACACTCCTTTTTTTTTAAAGAGAGAATCGCCAGGAGCCCTATACTCTCTGAATCTATTGGGAATCTCTGAATTCTAATTATGGTGCTATTTTAATTATTTTCGGAAAAACTCTTTTTGTAAGTTATGATTTAAAATAATACAACGAATTGTTTGTTTGTGCCCGTAACATGATTTAAAATATAGGTTACGAGACAATGCGGATGGTTTCGCTGAACTAGGTCCATTAGACATTCTTGAGATTTACTGCGTTTATGTATATACCCAACGCGAATATTGATAGAAAAAGCAAATACAAATACGTTCCCATGGCAAAGTAGAACACAAGAATAGCATCTACAGCTTTTGACTAGCTATAAAATCTAATAAGAATATAACCTCATATTTGTACCTTGAATTTCCCCCGTGTTGAGTGAACAAACACCAAATTGAGCGAACAAACACCATACAAACACTAAACACTGGCATATGGTACCACCGGCTTACGAAAGACGCTTACACTGACACCGTAAAATAACAAATCTAATAGATATTAATTATACATTTAACGAACTTCAAATAATATGTCAAATCAATGATGAAACTGTCAACAGTGTCAACACGTTGCAACCTGCAAATCCCGCAAACCGTGCGATGCTTTTGTTAATGGAATTTACTGCAGATTTCATAAGAGAATGGTCTTTAACTACCTTCTACTAGAGACTTAAATCGTACAAAATAAAACAATAGCGATCGTACACTAACTAAAATTGTCAGCATTTTGAAAGGTGCAAGTCGGTTTCTTTGATTCTCCAGAATAAAAATACCGCGCTGTGATTGGTTATTGAATTTGGATCGCACCCATTTGTCGTAAAAGATATATGGAAAAATAGATCTTACGTTTAAACTAAATGTATGGAATTTGTAAAAAAATTCTGTAACTGACTATAAATTCGTAAGCCGTTGATACCAACCTGATTCGTGCGCATTCTGTTTCTTGGGAAAGTGTTGCTAGAGCGTAATAATTATTTCGTACTGTGGGTAATTTTTAAAGATTCAGGGAATATTATAACTAAATTTTAATACAATATTTATTTTCTCACAACGCCCTTTCGGAGTTGGCGCCAGGTTTTTTGCACGTTTTTGAACGTATGGCAGATCCGGCGCTGTGTACATATTTGATTTATCCCCATAAAAAAGCAGGGCTTGTGTGTATGGGGGTGTATAATGTGTCCAATATTCCGATATTAGGGATTTTTACATACATAAATTAAGTTTTTCAAACTGTATACGCAATATTACATTATTCTAATATGCTACACATATGCAAATCCAACCTCTGCCAGTGCTGTAGATATTCGGCCTCACTTTGGTTCTCATAGATATTACTCAGCAGTTTGAGCTGTAGATATTCGTCCTCACTTTGTTTTTCATAGATATTAGTCCGAATTGTTCAGTTTTGGGAATTCCTGTAGATATAGACGCCCCCCTTATAATAATTGTTACCTTGTATAATAATAACGTACCATCGACGACACTTGAAGCATCTTCTGGACTGTTGGTCAGGGAATCCCCACCCTGCGAAATTCATAATTTGTATTATTAATGATTTGGAAAAATTTTGAGAATGGAATGCATCGGTATTCTACCACTAAAGCCGTGTACAGACTGCTGTAACGTAACATGCAATGTAACATGAAATGACCATTTCATAAGTGTGGACGCAGCGCGCGCACGAACCGAGCATTTACCTACTCGCATCTGTTTCCGGCATGCGCGCTGTGAATATAGCTCAGTCTGCCGAGAACACTTTGCGTCTAGTCTTGGGTAACTGGCCGGAATTTCAATAACATAACCAACTGGTTATCAGTATGTAAATACCTGGTTATAAAACGGTTATTTGGTTATTTAAGTTATTCCGTTATAGCAACTTCGGCGGTCGGCAACGTGTCTGCCGGTTACAGTGGATACTTGCTAGTTGTCTAGTTGTTAGTTTTCAGTAGTTATCAGATTAAGAAGGTATTTGGTTTTGAACGTGTGTATTGGGTATCGGGTGAGTTTTTAACCCACATTATGTTTTTCAAAATAGGTACAAATTTTGCCTGCCGTATTTACTAAGTCACAATTTCTTAACAAAACTTTCACAATTTACATACAAAATATTTTCATTATTTATTTTTGGAGTGTTATGCCGTGTTGCGCTACCTCTTTCTTTAGCCAGGGCAGATCCGACGCTGTCCGCAACGCTGTCTGAAACGTTACCTAAAGAAGGAGGTAGCGCAACACGGCATAACACCCCAAAAACAAATAACTAAAATACTTTTTGCCGTGAAAATCAAAAAACGTATCTGCATACAAAATATATAAAAATTTAATAAGAAACTTATTACCTAACTATACTAATAATTTCGGAGCAAAGCAATAAACTAAAAAAATTAAACATTATTTTTTACTTCTAAAATATTCGTAATCGTAAAAATTTTCAAAATAAATACAGTGTAATATTACAAAAACATAGCTCCGCACGCCCACACACAACTGACGGCTTTGGGTGCCAATTGCCAACTGCCAACTACTGGTTATGTATGACGTATGAGGCTGTGATAGTTGTCTAGTTGTCAGTAGTTATCATGGTTGTGCAGGTATTAGTTTTGTCAATGGTGGGAGTGGTTGGGTACACCAGGTAGTTTTTGACCATCAGAAAGGGATAGCGCTATACGAACTACGTACATCTATCTCGTTTCACCCCATCAAAAGAAAAAAGAAAGATAAACATGCAGCCCATATAGCGCTGTCTCTTTTTGTCTTGGTATGAACCTTTTTGAACAACTCTGCCGTCAAATATTCATAACCACCAACAACCAACAACCCCCACAACCGCCACAACCTAATAACCAAATACCCGAGCAGACGCTAACGTAGTTCTAGGTATTTTTAAATAACCATTATATAGTTGGTTATGTTATACAACTACCAAGACTATTGCGTCTTCTTCCTCCATTGTTCGTGCGCGTTCTGCAGTATAGACACAAACAACCCGTCCACACTGACGCTCCGTGCACACTGCGCGCCCCTTTGTGTTCGGCGAAAAATCCGACACTTGCCGGATTGCGGCGCACACGCGTGGAAATTAATGCTCTGTTCGTGCGCGCAAGGCGTCCACACTATGGGAATTCTGTTACATTGCATGATACATTGCGACAATTTGGACGGCAAATTCTTTCATTGCATGTTACGTTTCGTAAGTCGTAAGTCTGTACCCAGCTCCCGGCTTGAAATGGGAAGGTAGCCAAGGGAAGTACCAAATGGTCACGAAGTTTTTAAGGTTATTCATTGAAAAATATTGGATTTATTGCCATAATAATACAAATATATTATCTACAAATGCTTATTTTGGAACGTAAAATAAGGAAAAGTTAGGTTATGTCATGACGATTTCATACTTATAACGGATTGACAAAACGGTTAAAATTTTGGTACAAAATGACCTCAATAATGTTGAATAATATGTGTAAAAACAACTTTACCTGGGCAGAAGAAATAACTCCACTAAGAAAAAATATCAAAGCGGTGAACTTCATATTGTCAATTTACAATAATTATTGTACAAGACTAGCAAAAATCAAAATAATTCATCGAATTTCACAATATCAGACGATATGTTATCATTTTAGACATAGATAAAAGGACAAATCATCAATTCTTTTGAAATTATATGAAACTGGATAAGATAATTTAAAAATAGCTTGAGAAACAAACAAAAAATCTGACCTAGTGAAAGATAACCGCTTTCTTTCAACAATGAAATGAATATCATGTGCTTCAAACGGTTCCATGACAGTTCATCCTGCGACAATTCATCCTGCGACAGTTCATCCGGCGACAGTTCATCCTGCCGACAGTTCATCCTGCCGACAGTTCATCCTGCCGACAGTTCATCCTGCCGACAATTCATCCGGCGACAATTCATCCTTTTTGATCATTTTGAAGATTTTTTCTTCAAGTAAGTATGCAAAGAGGATATACGGCCGTACAACCAAAATCGATATACTTATATCTGAAGGCATCTTGAGTGGAAATCCGCTGTAAAAATATTTTTACTAACAATAATTTCGACTCACCGAAGAAGCATGCGTTAATAACAAAATACGACATACTTATACGTGTAGTCGGCTTAGCAAAAAACCGTAAAGATTCCTACTTGCATATAATATAACTTTTTTTATCTGAAATTAACACCATCTTTTTAGGGTGAATTGACTAATTTAAAAAAAAACACAAGAGTCCCAACCTTCTCGAGCCAGTGAGTGCCAATGGCATCCCCAATTTTGGTATGGTGTGATGCTGAAGGTAGTGGGGAGGGGAAGGAGATGTGGAAAACATATCTTCCTGGCTATTCAGATCTAGTCACCAAACACGGCTTAAGCCATTTCAAGTAATTAGACTAAACCAATATACACTGTACAACAGCGAAAAAATTTAAACAAATCATATGAGTGGGGAGGGGAAGGAGATGTGAAAAATTCTGCTGATTTGAAAAAATGCTATTCAGATATAGTCACCAAACACGCCTAAAGCCATTTCAAGTAACGTTTCAATTCTGAATGAATACTGACGAATAGCAAAATACGACATACTTATATGTGCATCTACTTAAGATTTAGGAGGCGGACATGTTTACCGTCGCCCCGGGAACCATTTATTGGATAACCAACACCCCTGCCATAGGTCATCCCAAGTGGTTCGCTACGTTTGGTGAATTATAAGGGTTCTTTTTTAATTTTTTCTTTATTCATTACTTACAAAATATGGTTACATAATTAGTGGATTTTTCGACCACCATGCTAGGCTGATGCCCGTGGTTATGGTGGTCGATTATATGCCCGTGTTATGGTTGCCCGGGTTCTTGGAGTGATGTTTGTCAAGGTCTTGTTGGCGAATACTTTTCCTCACCTACTGCGTGGCGGTCCGGATCGGGAGAGATTACTGGAGGCAGACGTAATCAAGACATCTCTAGCCGTACTCTCTCGACCTTGCACCGCAATTTGTCTAACTAGTCAGATCTAGTCACCATATACGGCTAAAGCCATTTCAAGTAATCAGACTAAGCCTACATACACTGTACAATAGCGATTTTTTTAATAGTCATATAATATAACTTTTTTAATATTTTTTTTTACTTTTTACTATAAAACAAGAGCCCCAACTGCTCTCAACCATCTAGAGCCAGTGAGACTATGGCATTCCTCATTTGGATATGTTGTGAGGCTGAAGATAGTGGGGAGGGGAAGGAGATGTGAAAAATTCTGCTGATGTGAAATTTTTTTTATTCAGATATAGTCACCAAATACGCCTAAAGCCATTTCAAGTAACTTTTCAATTCACTGAATGAATACTGACGAATGGTAAAATACGACATACTTATATGTGCATCTACTTAAGATTTAGGTGGTGGACATGTTTACCGTCACCCCGGGAACCATTTATTGGATAACCAACACCCCTGCCATAGGTCATCCCAAGTGGTTCGCTACGTTTGGTGAATTATAAGGGTTGCCCGGGTTCTTGGAGTGATGTTTTCCAGGTCTTGGTGGCGAATGCTAGAGAGTAAATTATCTTTCTCATTGGAACCGCCCTGTACGATCGTAAGAACATATTTCAACGAAATGTGGATTTTCAGCCGCTGGCTGGTTAAACGCTCTTAAGATCGGAAATATACTTTTTAGGAGAGGAAGCATCTGATGGATGCACGGTGAATATTAATTAATTTTTAAGTGGATGACTTATGAGAAGTGATACTTATTTAAAAAATTCAAAACTGTCCACGACAGTGCCCAGTTCGTATGGAAGATAACGACTCCACCACACCACCCTTCCCCTATTCTTTATTTGTGAAACCAAAGATAATAATCCGTTCCGGGCAGGTACAATTTTATTACCTGAGACTCTGATAAGGGTCTTATAAGTAAAGTACTCTTAGCTTTTCAAGAAGTACCTATAACCGTGCTTTTTTGTTACAAATTTAAAAAAAAATTACATTTTTGCATTACTTTTCAATTTTAGAATAAAGTGTACCTAAGTTTAGATATACAGATATCTATAAGTATGTCGTTTGCTATGGAAATGGTGTAAGGCGTGTTTGGCGACCATATCTGAATAGCCAGATGAATTGCGGTGCAAGGCGATGGGTCGAGAGAGTACGGAAAACATCACTCCAAGAACCCGGGCAACCCTTATAATTCACCAAACCTAGCGAACCACTTGGGATGACCTATGGCAGGGGTGTTGGTTATCCAATAAATGGTTCCCGGGGCGACGGTAAACATGTCCACCTCCTAAATCTTAAGTAGATGCACATATAAGTATGTCGTATTTTACCATTCATCAGTATTCATTCAGAATTGAAACGTTACTTGAAATGGCTTTAGGCGTGTTTGGTGACTATATCTGAATAGCATTTTTTCAAATCAGCAGAATTTTTCACATCTCCTTCCCCTCCCCACTCATATGATTTGTTTAAATTTTTTCGCTGTTGTACAGTGTATATTGGTTTAGTCTAATTACTTGAAATGGCTTAAGCCGTGTTTGGTGACTAGATCTGAATAGCCAGGAAGATATGTTTTCCACATCTCCTTCCCCTCCCCACTACCTTCAGCATCACACCATACCAAAATTGGGGATGCCATTGGCACTTACTGGCTCGAGACGGTTGGGACTCTTGTGGTTTTTTTTTAATTGGTCAATTCACCCTAAAAAGATGGTGTTAATTTCAGATAAAAAAGTTATGTTATATGCAAGTAGGAATCTTTACGGTTTTTTGCTAAGACGACTATTTTGTTATTCACGCATGCTTCTTCGGAGAGTCGAAATTATTGTTAGTAAAAATATTTTTACAGCGGATTTCCACTCAAGATGCCTTCAGATATAAGTATATCGATTTTGGTTGTACGGCCGTATATCCTCTTTGCATACTTACTTGAAGAAAAAATCTTCTAAATGATCAGGAAGGATGAATTGTCGCCGGATGAATTGTCGGCAGGATGAACTGTCGGCAGGATGAACTGTCGGCAGGATGAACTGTCGCCGGATGAACTGTCGCAGGATGAATTGTCGCAGGATGAATTGTCGGGTCACCGCTTCAAACAAATTCATAGGTGTCTAATTATTTTTACTCGTATCCACGGAGGAAGGAATACTTCCTCCGTGCTCGTATCTCATCGAATAAAAAAAACTTTAACATGTATATTTCAACATTCTTATTAGTCCAGGCAACGAAGACCAAGAAAGAGTGAATAGCGGAAATAATTCGTGTAGAAGCCAATTTTGGCACAATTGTAGGGGAAGGTATCCTTAACAACATACTAAAAATATAGGGGGCTGGGGGTGGAGCTAAGGGTGGGGGGTTTCTAAAGGTCCCTTTTTCAGTTTTTCGTTAAAAACTCCAAAACTACTGCCTCTAACACCACGAAGCTCAGAATCAATTAACTTCTTCATCAAGGTAAACATGGATAAGAGACATCAAGCTTTTATGACCTCACTAAAAGTGCACTTATGGGGTGTTCTATTCATTCAGTTCGTAATGTGATGTATACCTACATTAACAATATAGTATATTGTTATTCAAAGGATGTCAACATACAAACATGCAAATTACTAGTTTGTAAATTTGAAATAATTAATAGTTTTCATTATTTTCGATTCGAATCTTTATTAGTAGATTTACAGTAGGTTTGTAAAGTGTGCAAGTGTAATATTTATTATGACATCGTGGATTCCTGTTATAAGACGGGACGTGGCAAATCACTGAATTGACAAAATATTTGAAATACTTTTTGATTACAAAAAAACATTTTTCAGTTTGGTTGAGTATTTTGATCTCAAATCCAAATCTAAGATTTGTATGAAACGGGCAGAAATGGGCCGCGCATACGTTCCCCTTAAGGCGATCCACTAGTACAGGAAAAAATCGAAATCGGAATTCACGCCCTTTTATGGGAGGAGTTTAAAAATGCTTGAGAAAAAGCTTTTGGAAAGGTTGGAAAAGATATTTGAGTTTTTTTTTACATGTTGATTTCGTAAAGGCCTGTAAAAAACATTAATTCCTTTTTTATGCATTGTTTATTGTAATAAAATGGAATTTTTAAATTGATTTCACGAAAATAAGCAGCGTGGAGCATAACACTACTTCTCTCCGCTCCGTTCGGAGGAGTAATGACAGAAAATTGGGGCGGCTGCCAGTTCAAATTCGTCGACTGCCGTATTGTCGCCGTGATGTCAAAAATACCAACGCGAAAATGCATATTATATTTTATTTTGTGAGGTTCGGGCGTAAATATCATTTTTTTTCGCGATAATTATATAAGAAACTGAATTTGCCACATTATGCAATAAAACCAAATCCGAAAAAGTGTTTATAAGTAGGAGAGTTTTCAGTTAAAAATGTTTTTTATAGACCTAATACTTTATTTTTTTCTAAGCTTATTAAAAGACTTATTAAAAAAAATTATCGATATTTTTAAGGGCCAAGGTATGTTCTACACGCAGTATTTAATTGAAGCATCTATAATACTTCTAAGCGGTCAAATTTTCAAAACTAAAACATACGATTTTGTATGATTTTGCATTATTTAGTATGGCTTCATCTTAAAATGAACATTTTCAAAACTTTGAAGTGAATCCGGAGGAAGAAGATTGTATCAGAAATTTTAAAAATTTCAAACACGTCGTTTTGAATCCATTTGGCACTTTGTATCACTCTTAGAATTTAAAAATAATATTATTGAAGTAAAACTTCTTTACGCACGTTCGACATGGGGGTGGCTGGTGAATGCGTTACGAAAAAGTATATATAAATTTAATGCGAACGGTAATCGATGCGAACGGTATAATCGATGCGAACGGTGATCAATGCGAATGGTGATCGGGTGAGGCGAACTATCGGGCCTTTACGCATTGTTGACTTGGGGAGTGATAAGGATAAGGATGGTCACCCCAAGGTCGTAGGTCACCCAAAGGTCGTAGGTCACCCCACAGTCGTAGATCACCCCACGGTCGTAAGTCACCCCACAGTCGTAGGTCACCCCAGGGTCATAGGTCACCCAATAACCATATGTCACCCCAATGTAAATGTCAATCTCACCCCAATGTCATAAGTTTTTTTATAAGTTAGTGAAGTTTTACTTCAGTCGTGTGGTCTAAAGTTTAAGAGACGGTTCTCCGAATTTCTACCGATTTCTTGCAAACCTCGATTTTGAGCTCTTAAAAAAAATATATGTTATTCTTGAAGATAATATCTAGTGATTTATCGCGCCGAAACGCAAATTATAAAAAATTCCCTCGATAGAAAAAAATCGTAAAGTATGCTCCAAAAATTATTATGAACACGTTTGTTTCAGTTATTTTACAAGTTATATGTATGAAAAAATTCACAGCATTTCTTTAAATAAAATTAAAGACAATTATCGCGAGATTTTTGCACTTTTTTAAGTAAGTCGTGTTTAATTAAATATTTTAACAACAGGCGCTTGCGTTTTTTAATTCTGAAGATCATTATTACAGGCCGTCTCTGTCTAACGCACGTGTAACATATGTGCCTTTCAAATATCCGCCAGTCGCTACCAGGAGAGCTTGCATAGCTGACCTATGCCCGGATTTTTAACTGATTTGTCGTAAAGTAGAATACATATTTTTTACCAAACTCGATATTGGCTCTCGCAGTCAGATTTTATTATTCTGTCGGGATTTGCGACTTGCGTGCGGCCAGCATATTCTGCGCCGCTGATATACTGTTAAACTGTGGGGAATCAGAAATCTTGATTATGAATTATGATTTTTTAAAGATTAATAATACGGTTAATTAAAATGTAACTTTTACGTTTACTTTTATAAAATTTATAAATATATTTATAAAATTCAATTTACGTTTTCGTTTGTATTGGCCTAGCGGTTCATGTAATGGTCCCAGTCTTATTCTTTATTATGGTCCCAACAAATAACAAGCGTTATTTCTAGGTTGTCATTTTACTTAGTTTTATTCGTCATTTTATTATTTTTTTTTATTATTTGAAATACATACATATGACAGATTTACAGAAGAAAAATACAAGGAACTAAATACAATAAAGTAATTTTTTTGTTAATGAAATTACCCAATTTAATAAAGAAAAACATTTCTCGTGTTTAAATTGGGGGGTCGTGTCATTACATTAAACCTTTGTTTTTGTTTGATGTAAGAAATAAAATAAAACTTATAGAAATATACTAACTTAACAGTTAGATGTACGGTACATAGATAAATAAAAGTTAGGATATAGGTGTACTAGTAAAATAAAAATATTATTACATTTCAATTAATAGGTAGTTGGTAGGTGGTAAGTACATAAATATGATTCAGTTATAATGGAATTACCCGATAATATTGTAAGACTAGGTACATAATAATATTTTGCGACAATAATCTTTGATTATACTTTGAAATGCTGGTAAAATATTTTAAGAGGATATGTTAAAACAGAGAAAGACATTTTTTTTTTGTAAAATTAATGATGAAATTAAATATTTAATTTTAAACTTAAGTACATAATATTATAATTAATACTTGATCAATTATTACTAGTAGGTGCAATGTAATAAAAATAAACGTAGAAATTCGCTCTATGTAATTAAAACATATAATTAGTGTTGGGTTGATCTAGTAGTATTTTGATTTGTGATTTAAAGGCTTTATAATTTTCTTCAGATTTGATTTTATATAGGAGAGCATTAAACATTTTTATACCTTGATAAGTATAATGGAGTTGAGAAGCACTTGTTTTATATTTTGGAATTTCTAAGTTGCCACGTGATCGTGATCGGTTACTTATTTTTGTGATTGTTGTTATAGTATTGAATTGATCTTTGTGTGTTTGTAACAGTGAGTTTTTTTTGAAAATTTTATTTAAACTAAGAACCCTGAAGGAGTTAAATAACTGTATAGTTGGAAATATAGATGGTTTTCGTAGAATGACTTTTAGAATCAACCTCTGTGCCTTTTCTACCGAACATGAACACGTTAATGCACCTGTTGTTGCTGACGTCTATAAATTATTACATGTGTATAGTTAAATGAATATTTTTGACTCATTAAATAATGAAACATAGAAAAACTTAAAATAACATCTAAAAATATAACCAAAAAGAATTTGAAATAAAATTGACAGCACTCTGAAAACTTAAACTCTTAAAAATAGTAGAAACTACATTTCTCGCCAATGTGCATAAATAATGCCCCAGCTTTTTAAATAATCACAAAAACGAATTCTGTTGGAGTACAAGTACACGCCTGTACCTAGTGTGCAAATCCTTTTGACATGAAAAAAAACTTTAAATTTATAAATAATTTTTTTATAGTAATACCTCACAAGAGTCTCAACTGCTCCCATCTGGAGCCAGTGAGACTATGGTGACCCCAATTGGGGTATGTTGTGAGGCTGAAGGTAGTGGAGAGGGTAAGGAGATGGGGGAGAGGAAGGTGGGGAAGTACCTGGCTATTCAGATCTGGTCACCAAACACGGCTAGTGCCATTTCAAGCAACGAATTCTGAATGGTGGTCTTACACCAGAGCGATACTGAGAGTATCTTTCACTCTGGAACGTACCACAAATATACTATATGTATATTATTTTTATAATAAATTGTGAAAACACAAATTAATCATTATTTGCCACGCCGGGATTCGATCCCGCCACCTTCGGTATGCGTGTCAAGAGCCTTACCGTTGGACTTCGCGCCGGTCGTCAAAATGTAAATAATATTCGTGTTATTATAAATTCTAAACGTGGAGATCCGCAAAGGTAAAAGAAGTCAGGGACGCCCGAGAAAGACATGGCACGACCAAGTGAATCATATACTTAAGTCGGGCCATATCAAGAGTCAGAATAATAGAAGAGCATGTGTGAGACGACGTATGAATGTAAACGAGGCAAGAAGTGTGTCGATTGAATTGTTTGGCGGTCTGTCCTCTCTGCCTACCCCTGCGGGGAAACGGCGTGATGGTTAGTTAGTTTGTTACGAGTAATATCTTCGATTGTAATAATATCTTCTATATCTCATATTAGAATAATGGACAGGATATCCGGGGGTAAAGTGCAGAAACTTTATAAGATGATTCTATATGATGGTAGAAGTAAAAAAGATGAACAACTTTTTTCGAAATTTCATTTTTTTTATATGAATAAATTATCTTCGTTATACAAATAAAATATGATAAGCATCAAAAATGTATGAGTGTATATAATTTATATAAATGTTCAAAAGTAGATAATTTATGAATTTACATATATTATATTCTTTATACAAGGTGTCCGGGGGTAAAGCGCGCAAGGAAGGTGATTTTACATGATAGTTCAAGTAAAAGAGATAAAATCAAATAACTTTTTTCGAAATTCTAACGTTTTAAGCTAGTTTTCGGGTAAAAAATTGAATTGTTTGTAAAGAAAAAAGTATATTCTTCCATGAAAAAATATTTTTATAAGGGAAAAAAAACATTTAAATTTCGAAAAAAGTTGTATTTTACTTCATTCGTCATGTAGGATCTACTTCTGAAGTTTGTGCACTTTGCACCCGGACACCCTGTATAGAAAACCTAATAAGAAAAACTTTCATTAATTTCGATTTTTTAAAAAAATATATTAAGTTACATTTTATTATAAAATTTAAAAAATATTTAATTCATTCCACAGTTTGTGAATCTTCGTTGAGTTAAACATCAAGACCGCCCGGAGAACACAACCACGATATATCAACTCATATTTAGTTTGCTGTCATTTTCATAGATGTCTCTAATGAGGCACGCTAATTATTATCTGCGCTATTCGATACACCTCCTATTAAGCCGTTTTAAAAGTAAATATCACGACTGGTCCAAATCGAAATTTTTCGTGCGGTTAACTGAGCCATCTCGTGATTCATCTGTCAGCACCATGATAACCTTCGGGAATTACCTATCGGGTTTACGAATGGCGTTTGACTTTTGACACACCGATAAGTTGCCTTATATAAAGTTATTTTCAAGACCAAAGGAATCTATTACAATTTTCGAACTTTTCAGTGTCTGTCAACTGAGGTAAGTCAAATTTGTTCTTATTTATGGATACTTGCTTTGCTTGAAATTGAAAAGATGTTTTCAGATTCAAAGGGAATTAATTTTAATATAGTTTGTTTTCAAAAATTCAAGAACCTTGTGAATTGTGAAATATCGATTTTATTGTTGTGTTAATTATTTTCCAGGAATTACAACTTTCCATAATCAATAATTTTATGTCGAATTAGGGTGGCTTAAGCCGCCGCTACCCAAATTTAAACCAATTTCTTACGTATCTCCCATAAACATTTAATTTTTTTAAGCTCTTAAAAAATTATATGTTTTTTTTTAAAGATAAGATTTAGACGTGTTCCACGCTAAAATGCAAATTATATTAAATTCCCTCGATAGAAAAAAATTGCAAAGTATGCTCCGAAAATTATTATAAACATTCATATCACATTTAAAATAATTATAAACGTTTATTTCACTTATTTTAGAAGTCATATGTATGAATTTAGATGTTCCCCGCGAGATTTTTGCTCTATTCAAAGGGAATTAATTTTAATTTAGTTTGTTTTCGTGGTAAACAAAAACCATTAAAAATTTAAGAAAGGTGTCAATTGTGAAATATTGGTCACATTTCAATTTGGGAGGCGGTTATGGGTACCGCCGCACCAGCAACCATTTATTGGATAAACAACACCTCTGCATAGGTCACCCTAAGTGGTTTGCTATGTTTGGTGACTTAGCAGGGGATAAAAGAAACAGACTTGTTTTTAATAATTTTTGGAGCATACTTTATACTCACAATTTGGGAGGCGGGAATGGGTACCGCCGCCCCGGGAACCTTTATTGGATAACCAACACCTCTCATTCATTCCAAATGGTTTGCTACGTTTGGTGATTTAGCAGGGGTGCCCGGGTTCATGGGGTGAGGTTTGTCTAGGTCTTGGAGGCGGATGACAATTTCCTACCCACCCCTTAAACCTTTCTCCTTCCCAGAACTCTCCTCTCCTTCCTCTCCTAAAAAAACCCCTCCACACAGCATCCCCAAAGATGACATAGGCCCTGAGGGAAATTATTTTCCTCAGGACCTCCTGTGTGGAGCTCATGTAAAAAAAAAAAAACTTCTATCGAAGGAATTTCATATAATTTGCGTTTCGGCGTGGGCAGTATCTAGAAATTATCTTCAAAAATAACATAGATATATTTTTTTAAGAGTTTAAAAACTTCAAATGTTTAAGGCAGATATGTAAGAAATCGGTAGAAATTCGGGTTGCCGAGGCTTAATATTTTTTCCAAGTCATTATGAAATCCATGCAAGTGGCCTATTGAATGTTCTAGTCAGTCTAGTCACCTCTGCGTAAATCCGTTCAGGATAAAAAATGTATGAATTATTATGTTAATTTTTTTTCCTTACAGTTCAAAATGTGCGACGAGATTAAACATGTGTCGTTACACAACCCATCACAAGGACAACACCTTGAAATTGCCATCACTTCATCCCCGGTAAGTCCACTGAGCACATTACTATTTCTTAGTAACATGCAGAGATAATGATATCCTCACTGGGATCTCCCGTGCTGAGGATTTCATTTACATTTATAATTCAATTATATGAAATTAATATGAATTAGTTATAAACATATATCATGTAGTATTTTTTTTTAATAATAAAGTAAATAAGAGTAGTGTTTTTTTATAATTCCGGTTTTTATTTACCTGTCCTAAGATACGCCTCAAAATTTTCCTTTCAAATTTTCATTATATGAGGAGGGCATTCCTATTTATGCTGTCATATACATATACTACTATATAATACTCCAATTACTTTATTTTTAAATTTAAAAATGCTAATATCCGCTTTAGATATAAAACGAGATAACCGTTTTACTTTAACGTCTTTTCTTTTGCTCGTTTCCATTTTTCAGGGTTCTTTATGCGCTTGCAAGCATTAGTAATCTCCATTTTATCGTATTTTGGTCAATATTAAGTTGGAAAACTTCTAAAAACATCAAATTTCGTCCTAAAACTGTCAACCCATCATCAAATTCGGCGGTTGGTGCTTGACTCAAAATAACAGCCGCCATGACACTTTTTGTGACGCTTTTGTGTGGAATTTATGAGTTTTTTGCAAGTTGCAAGTGTCCACTTTTGAAACAAATCCAGTCTTCCTCGGGCGTCCCCGACTTCTTCTACCACTCACATTTGCGTCATATATTCTTCTTACACTACTTTCTTCGTTCATTCGCTCTACACGCCCAAACCATCTGAGGGTCCCTTTCTTGATTTTACTCATTATGATTAAGTCAGCCTTACATTCTTTGCGGTTATCCTCATTTCTCACACGAAAATACATTGTTTTACCACACATTCGCCTATGGGATCTCATTTCAAAAGTATTCAGTTTAATTTCATCTTTCCTCTGCCAGTTCCATGCCTCACTACCATACATGAGGGTAGGTACCAGGACTTCATTGTGGACTGCTAGCTTCGCTTTTTTGACAGTTTTTTTATTAGCGCCAACGGCATTCAGTCCTCCATTAATGGAGTTACCGGCATTCACCTTTCTTTAATATGCGATTTCTTGTAATAATTGTCCGATTTTGATAGATTTTCTCAGTTATTCAGTAAGAGAATCAGACATACCACCATAATCAATCAAAATATGCATTTTAGAAAAACGTGGTGTACATATGTCCCACTTTGATACTAAGCTCAATGTATGCCAGTTTAATAATCTGTGGGATTATGTGTTTCCAGGTCTGCGACAACTCCCCAAAACTAAAATGGGTCCCGAGCAGCAATGGACAGGTTCCCCCTGGAGCTGTTCGCGGAGGCCACAGCGAAACAGGAGAGATCCTGTACATCGCCAGGGCCATCCACGACAAAACTCACACTCTCGGAAAGGTATTTTTTTCATCTTGCATGGTGGAGTATTCAGTTTCGATTTTATTTCGGTTTTTTACTTTGTTTTTGGATATTGCTTTGATTTTGTTGTGCTTATTTAGATGTTCTTTATAATAAACTAGCAGACCCGGTCACACGTTGCTGTGGCTAACGAAACACAACGCCATTACCCAACTTTTATAAAATCCACACCACCCCTCTTGCCACCTGCCCGCTGACCGTTGCCTGAATTGAATATTTGAATTTCTCGGCTTTTCTCTAATATAATAAGCATGTATTATACATATAAACCTTCCCCTTGAATCACTCTATCTATTGGTGAAAACCGCATTAAAATCCGTTAGGTAGTTTAAAAGAACTAAGCGCACAAACATTTTGAGCGACTTCATTTTATACTATATAATGATGATGATATATTTTCTTTGAATTTCTCGGCTTTTCTTTACTATAATATGCATGTATTATACACACAAACCTTCCTCTTGAATCACTCTATCAATTGATGAAAACCGCATGAAAATCCGTTACGTAGTTTAAAAGATCTAATCGCACAAACATTTTGAGCGACTTTCATTTTTACTATGTAATGATAAAAAAATAACATGTAAAAGCCCAGCCGGGCGTGAATTTCAAAATAAATAAGTATTCTTTGTTGTGTACATAAGTTATCAGGAGGATGGTGAAATACCCCTTGAGTGTTCTTGAGAAAGCACTAGAACTCTTTTAGATTACTTTCTGTAATGGATAATTTTTATTTATTTATTATAATGACAAAGTAATACAATATGATAGGAAAAAATAAAAATATTTTACAGATAAAAGAAAAGTCCCAATAAACTACTTTTTAGCAGTTTGTCAATGGGTGCTTTTACTTTGAAGGTATAAATAAACTTATTTTGCTTTATTATGCAGTTAGAATTTTTTTGTATTAGAGTCTAATACAAATTATTTCTTTCGGCCAGCCAATTCTTTAACATAATATTTGTTTTTCAATTTTTAAGCACTTTGGTATCATGTTGTCCAGCGTTCTTTATCCATATTTGTTTCAATACAATTAGTCCTTCATTTAACGTAAAATGAGTATTGTTAGTGTGGTCCAGTTTATGTATGTATATAGGGCTATTCATGTGCTGAAGTATAATTTTATAACGGAGAGAATTTTGAGATTTCGGTAAAAGTACGGAACATTATGCCTTTGTTCGTATAAACTTTTATGTGCTAACAATTTAACTAATAAAATTGAGCTGATTGAAAGTGATTTACATTTGTTTTACAGGCTGGTCCCCAAGCTGTAATTCCATACCGTATAATAGATTCAGCTAATGATAAATAAATTATTCGAAGTGTGAACAAGAAGAATTTTAATTTATATAATCTGCTAACAATAGATCTGAGTCGTTCACAGAGTTTGTTTATTTGTAAATCCCATTTGAAAAAGAAAAAAATATAATAATTTTAATTTGTTTCAGCTCCATCCATCCCACGGATGCTGTTACATCGCTTACGCAGGTGCAGAGTTTAAAAAAACATGCTATGAAGTCATGGTCTTTGAAGATCATTGAATAACAGCACCAAACTTTAAATAAGTCTTTAGAATTACAGACAAAAATCTGTAACTGGAACAATTTATTTACATATAATAATAAAAAACTTACAAGTATAATATTTGTTAATGAAAAAAATTTAATAAATAACTTTTTCAACAATCTTTTTAAAGATTTTTATTGAAGCTTAAATCAGAGCAATCTATATAGTAGTGTTTCAAGGTACATGGGGTGAGTTTTGTCCGGGTCTTGGCGGCGGATGCGTCTGCCTACCAGATGCATGGTAGGCCGGATCTCAAAGTCAACTTTATTGGGGGGACACGCCCCGGGTGCCACTATGCTACGCCAATGAGTGGGAGTATGAATTCATACGTCCGTCACTCTTGGATACACTGATCCTTAGATTCCTACAGTGTCCATCATCAGGGCAGATGTTGGACATGATAGACACTGTAACGCTGTCCGAAACGTTGTCTAAAGAAGAAGGTAGTGCAACACGGCATTACACCCAAAAGCAAATAACGAAAATCCACCATCTTCTTTTTAATTATTATTTTTAATTGATAAACTAACGTTTAAGACAAGATTTTTATGCATAGCAGTAAAGGGTAACAATTAAATCCCGTTGGCGGCCAGTATCTTTTCTCGGAAGATTTTTTCAATGTAGATGAGTGTTTCAGGCTGATAATTATAGCTTATAAAATAATCTTCTTTTTCTTTCATTCAAATTTATTTTTAATTTATCTGTGTGATGAATTTGCACGTAGTTATAATAAGCGAGAGTGTACATTGAAACGGCAGCTGCCAGTCAAGGGCGGATCCAGGACCTAGGTGGAACACTAATTAAAATTGTTAAACATTTATGTTTTTATATATTTTTTGTCATAATATAGATTTTATTTAAGTATTTCCTTAATAAAACACCTACTTTTTACTTGTATCTCTCTCTCTCTGGTTTCAATCCTGGGATTGGTTTGCAGCAATTTCTTCTAATCTTCTCTTTCATTCTTCCCTGTCTTGTGAAGAGCCGCATATGATGAGCAGCGCACGTCCACCAGCAGGTCCTCCAGGTACTCTCGGCGCGGGCGTCCTCTAGAGTTTGTCGCCTCGGTCAAACCCTCCATTATGGCATGCAAGAGGCCTTCTTGTCGTATTACATGGCCGATCCATCTTGCACGCCTTTCGGACAAGGTCCTGAGCAGGTGCCTTCCTCCTTCGATTCTTTGGAGAACCTCCTCATTTGTAATGTGGTCTCTCCAGTTCCAGTACTTGTATCTATGTATTATTATCAAAATTAAATTATAACTTCTTGTGACTTGTCCACAACTATGTGACCCCCCTGGCACCAAAGCTGGATCCGTCCTTGCTGCCAGTAGAACGTCCATGTTGCCTAGTTCGTGGACTCCGAGAGATTGGGTTCCTCGCGAGGTTGCACGAATGTGTAAATATGCGCTTCGATCTTCGCCTAACTTCCTTGAGGACTTCGTCGAAACGTCGAAGTGAGTAGTGTATTTGGACTCCAGATATATACTAATATCTACAGCCTGTATGTCGGACGAATATCTACAGCTCATATGTTGGACAAATATCTATGAACTTCAGAGTGAAGACTAATATCTACATAGCTAAGGTCGGATAAATATGACGGTCCCAGTGGTGACGAACATCTATGGAGCGTAGGTGGGACTAATATCTACAGAAGGCAGCTGAGCACCTAACCTAACCTAACCAAACCTAACCAAACCTAACCTAACCAAACCTAACCTAACCAAACCTAACCTAACCTAATCCAACCTCTGCCAGTGCTGTAGATATTCGTCGACATCACCTGTTCCATAGATATTAGTCAGCAGTTTGAGCTGTAGATATTCATTCTCACTTTGGTTTCCGTAGATATTAGTCAGCAGTTTGAGCTGTAGATATTCGTCCTCACTTTGGTTCTCATAGATATTAGTCTGATTTGTTCAGTTTTTGGAATTCCTGTAGATATTAGTAGACGCCTCCCAAGAGATTGTGTTCCTCGCGAGGTTGCACGAACGTGTAGATATGCGCTTCGAACTTCGGCTAACTTCCTTGAGG
The DNA here is from genome assembly GCA_917563855.2 of Limnephilus lunatus. NCBI lineage: Eukaryota > Metazoa > Arthropoda > Insecta > Trichoptera > Limnephilidae > Limnephilus > Limnephilus lunatus. The sequence goes on from OU830592.1 coordinate 110,155,887, forward strand.
GCTTCGTCGAAATGTCGAAGTAAGTATTTGATCGATCGATCGATCTTACCCCCACCATAAATATCTACGGATCCAACTAAGTTATCGAATTGATTTTAGTTTTCGTTTTATACACTTCAAATGCCATTGTCACCGGAATCATCAAAAAGTACTAATAGCCTTGCGTCTGTCGTACACACTCGATTCACAAATAGATACAAACGGAAGTGCTGCCATCTATATTATTAATATGCTAAAAAAGCTACTTTTGTAATTCGGTTTCGAATTCACGAATTCGTCAAACTATGGGGCCACTTACTTTTTTAATCGACAGTTTACATTTACTTCAGTTTGTACATAATATTATATAGCCAAAATAAAACCAATTATGGATTTCCTCCTTGTGACTTTATTTCTACTGAGACAGCATAATAATAATAAGTAAATTAATTTTGTAAAAAAACAATATGAATCCAAAAATTATATAAAATAAATATATATATATACTACATAAAACAATTTTTTCTTATATAAAACGAAACATTACAAAACCAAAAATCTATCAATACATTGATAGCCGTGGAGAGAGGTTGTACGTATAAATCAAATCATAACAGAAATATAAACAATAAAAACATAACATTATTCACAACCATCAGAGAAATATTCTGTTACGGACCTCTTATATTTGGTAAGTTCGCAATTGAAAATATCCACATTGGATAATATGCTATTATAACTATTACAAAGTCTGTTCAGACAAGAATTCTGCTTACAGTTTGTCTTGCATTGATCCACCCTGAACAGGACAGAAGAGCGTGTTGAACGTGCAGGTACATTGAATTGAATTTTATTTAGCAACTCTGGGCATTGAATATTATTGTTGACTAATTTATACAGGTATAATGCATCCATATGATGCCTTCGTACACTCAATGAATCAATTTTAAAGTATGAAGCTGCCTCTATTTAGAAATAGTTGATTTTGTTGGCAATAGGTAAATAATATATTGTTTAAATCATGTTGTAAGTTGCTACACTCGTTAAGACTTTTTATTGGCTTGTATAGCTGGCATCATCAGAAAATAATTCTATTTCAGAGTATTTAACAACATTGACCAAATCATTAATATATAAAAATGAAAAACAATGGTCCGAGATGAGAACCCTGTCGGACCCCAGATTTTAGGAATTTGTTTGGAATTGCCTCGATTTTGTTTATGTGGATTTTGCAAAATGGAGACCAAACAACTGATGCAAACTCTAGATGAATCCGTACATAGGCAAAGTAGAGTTACTTAATGATATTGATGCTATTAAAAAGTTTTGTGTTTCTTATGTTAGCAAAGCGAAAAATTTTGTCTTTGATCAACTGGAATCAGGCTGAGAAAAGATGTTGTGTCTTATATTATAGGTAAAATCATATTTACGAAAACACGCAATAACAATTTGGCAGTAAAAAGTAGAAATTGACTGTGGTGCAAGTGGTGGAAGAAATTTTTTTTTCGTTTAACACTAAGAAACATCCCGATTTTGGAATAAATTTGAATTCATGCTCGACATACGAATGTGACAATTTGATATAAATCTCTTCCACATAATTTTAGTTTTGATTTAACATCTAAGTAATCGAAAATGTGCTTGTTGACGCAACTATATACATCTCCTTTCTATCTATCTACTGTAAAATGGGGTGATTAGAAACAGTTTAGTACCTACCTTATATCTCAGAGTAGATATTTTACAAAGGGTAACAATTATTATAAGTAATAATTATTATATAATGAATAATAGATCACTTGGTTTAAACCACTATATTATAAACAATATCGACATGTTTCAATAACAATGTTATCTTCTTCAGGATATGTTAATACAAAGAAAAATAAATGACAAACAAGTATAGACAAATTAGAATAAACTATAACATAGACGAAATATTCAAAAGTAGAGGTGATTAATTGCTTAAAAATCATAAGAATAGTTATACAAAATTAAATATAAAAATTATTTAAAGAAAAATAAAATTGCATTTAGACAATAAAAAACTTTTAAGAACAAATAATTAAAATAATTAGTCTAAATCAAAAAATAAATAATTATTGTAAGTATTAATAAGAAAATAAATTTAAAAGATGGCTATTTTTAAAAAATGTTTGGTTATTTATAATATTTAAATTACTATTAATGCTTTTTCTAATTTCTAAAATTTCTAAATTATCCAATTGTATGCCCATAGTGTTAGTGTGTAAAATTTTAAGACCTGTATTAATATCAAAAGAATGACTTGTTTCCAAAATATGGTTGGCAAATTCAGAATAATTATTATTATTTAAACATCTTATAATATGTTCCTTAACTCTAATGTTAAAATTTCTAGAAGTTATTCCAATATAAAAAAAGTTACAATCATTACAAATTAATTTATAAACCCCAGATTTGTTAAAAAAATCACAATTTTTTAATTTTGAATTATAACCGTTATTATTTGCAATTTGTTTAATAGTATTTAATTCTTTTTTTAAATTACTCAAAGATAAGGGAACATTAATTAATCTACTTAGCAAGGTATGAAAAGCTGCTAATTTTTGTGAATATGGATGATTAGATGTTTCATGTATATTGATATCTGTATATGTCTCTTATGAAAAATGTTAAATTCAAATTTATTTTTAATGATAGAAATATTTAAATCCAAAAAATTTAAGCTGCAATTATTTCCAATTTCTAGGGTAAATTTATTTTTTTTGTTGAGTTTATTAATGAAATTTAAAATATATTTAATTGTCTATTTGTGCCAGTCCATATAAAAAAAATATCATCTACATATCTTTTCCAAAAATAAACATATTTTAATAAAAACGCACGACTTTTAAAAAGTTTATCTTCAAAATTGTTTAAAAAAATATCTGCTAAAATATATATTTGATCGGAAATCAGAAGGACGCGGGTTCGAGTTCCGTCGGCGGCATGTATCTTTTCTCGGGAGATTTTTTCAATGTAGATGAGGGTTTCAGGCAAATAATTATTACTTATAATAATTGTTACCGTTTGTGCTATGCATAAAAATCTTGTCTTAAATATAAGTTTATCAATTAAAAATAATATCTAGATATTATACACTGAAAAGCTTTAGAAATACGTTGCTTTAGTTAGTATTTTTGTTCTTATCACTTATAACATGAAATATGGCACATACACCTTCACAGTGGGGTCAATAGAAACATTTGTTTTATTCCTAGACATATGAAATGGTTTTATTATACTATTTCAATAGAAACACGTGCAAAAATTTCAGTTTTTATTCATAGCACACATAGCTACATGGATTTAAAAGCCGTTTTTAAAATAATTTTATTAACAAGGCACATATTCCTTACCTCAGCTACCATCATTGACGGCCAGGTTGATCTAGCGGTAAGGCTCTTGACTCGCAAACCGAAGGTCGCGGGATCGAATCCCGGCGTGGGCTAGTAAATTTCATTGCTTAATTTGTGTTATTTCACAATTAACTCATTATTTTATCATTTTTTTTTTATTTTTTTTGTGTAATTAATTGTAATAGTACCATTTTCACAGTGATAATGTAGCGCCAAAAACCTTACAAACTCATTGAATTTTTAGAAGAATATGTCGAAATTTTTATCTAATATATTTAAATAGCGTATCGCTCTTTCCACGGGCGAATTCGGGTACAGATTTGTACGACTCAATCGGCAATATAAAATGTTATGGCGACGTGCCCGAGAGTGAGACTCTGGTACAAATAAATACCTCACCGTTAGAGACGAGGCCATTGATTAATTGAAAGAAGTATTTTAGCAACGTATATATTAAAAATAATATATAGTATATTTGCGGCACGTTCCAGAGTGGAGAATACTCTCAGTATCACCCTGGTGTAAGGCCACCATTCAGAATCGAAAAGTTGCTGGAAATGGCTTTAGCCGTGTTTGGTGACCAGATATGAATAGCCGGGTACTTCCCCACCTTCCTCTTCCCCGTATCCTTCCCCTCCCCACTACCTTCAGCCTCACAACATACCCTAATTGGGGATGCCTTAATATCACTGGCTCCAGACGAGAGCAGTTGGGACTCTTGTGCGGTATTCATATAAAAAAATCACTGTCCATGAAGCACATTGTACATCAAATTCAAACGGATTTTTTTCCTTATCCAGTCTGAACTATAATATTTCATAATGTGACACATTTTACAATTTTTTAAATTGTAATTGCAACTCTTGGTGAGAAGTGGATGGTTTACTACTGATTACCATTTCTTGGGAGGACAACGGTGTAGTGTTTTACGATGATGCGTAGATTAAACTGATCTATTTGATGCCCCATTCGGCAAATGTGTGTCTATATTGTTGGCAATAATAAAACGCTAAGTTAATATTTATGATGAAATGTATTGTCTCCACGTTAATTGACAATAACAACATTCAAGAATCAGCAAGATTATGTTCCGCCATTTGTAAATCCAGCCTTTCGCTGTCCGTCCCGTGCCAGGGCGTTAGTAGTTCCCTTCTTTACCGGCCGCCATAGCTGGTGTAGTTTCCTTTTTGGCCGCCAGAGGCGATAGCAGTACCTCTGGCGGCAGATGAGCAAACCAAACGTGTAAAGCGGCAAAATTTAAATATGCTGCTAACAATATATAGAGCTCGAAATAATTGATGTTGTATCTTTTGCTGTCTCTCTGTGTGACAAATGATTCTTCTTCATTATATATCTTCTAAAGCTCGTTCTATATCTCATTTTTTATGAGAAAGATGGCGTCTAGATCGAGGCGATGCTTGTAGTTACGTAGCATCTTGTGGTGTAATGTTTAATGGGTTATTGAAAAATAAATATATATTACGTTAAATAATGCGATTGCTAAAACAAAATACAAAATATTAATATATATATGTTTATAGTCACCACGTACGTCGTTTCTAATCACCACATATTTCGTTTTTTATTCACTCCCATGTTTCTAATCACCCCATTCTACGGTAGGTACCTATCCTATCTGAAAATATTTGGCCAAATTACATACATGTGGCATTTGGGAGAATAAATCAAGGAGTAATCACTAATCAGTCAAAGTAATAATACGCTAGAGTGAACATACAGTTGATGCCTTTGTGTTCTGTATTCGTGCGCTGTTTGCGATGTGCTTGTGCCGTGATTACCGCCAATCGTTTCCCTCAAGATTATAATATCGATTCCATAATAAAGGGGTAAGTCAGTCCTGTACAAATATCTAATGTTTCTAACTCCCTCATAAGTGTCAACCTGAAAAGTTTATTTAAAAATCATTGATTACAGTCTAATGATTCGCAGTCAATATATCTACTACTAGAGTGCTTCTTTGACTTGTTCTTTCAGTGCAATTACAGTCTAATGATTCGCAGTCAATATATCTACTACTAGAGTGCTTCTTTGACTTGTTCTTTCAGTGCAATTACAGTCTAATGATTCGCAGTCAATATATCTACTACTAGAGTGCTTCTTTGACTTGTTCTTTCAGTGCAATTACAGTCTAATGATTCGCAGTCAATATATCTACTACTAGAGTGCTTCTTTGACTTGTTCTTTCAGTGCAATTTTCTCATTTTCGTAAGGTTAAAAATGAGAAATAAGAATATTAAATTTCCAGAGAATAAGGCTGAAGTAAGTGGAGAAACGAACGAATTGGGGAAAAGTTAAAGGCGCCTTATACCCACTCAAAAAGAAGAATATGGAGGGATATGTAACTATAAATGTTAGAGAGAGCGCGCTAATATATAAACCGATACAATTTAAGCGAAAATTGTGAAAATCTTTAATAAAACACGACTCGTAAAAATAGAGCAAAAATTTCGTGGGGAACTTTTAAAATAGCAATAAAAGAAACACTGTGAATTTTCTCATCTAATATAACTGCGCCCCATGGTCGAATTTGGCAGCCACCTCTGGTCAGGAGCTCCAAAATACCTGAAAAATACCCTCGACTGTGCAAAAACGGGCGGTCTGTTTGATAGATTCTCCCATCTTAACAGACGGATTGCAATATTTAGAGCACATGCGTCGGGTGGGAATGCTATCCTTGTTGTACCGTTATTACAATGAAAGATGCTCCGAGGAACTAGCGTCATTGATCCCTTTGGCACCGGTGCATAGTCAGGAAACACCAAACGCGTGCCCAACATACGTACACGGTTGACATTTGTTACATGAGAATGGGTCGCTTCTTCGACTCGTACGAGTTGCAAGCCTCTGTGTTTCCTTCTTCCTACAACATGGGTCTCTTCAAGACCAATGTTCATTCCTTCATCTCCACAAAACGACCCTCTATACAGCATCCCAAATGACATAGGCCCTGAGGGAAATTATTTTTCTCAGGGCCTCCTTTGTGGAGTTAATTTAAAAAAAAAAAACTTCTAAAATAAGTGAAAAAACGTGTTAATAATAATTTTCGGAGCATACTTAGCAATTTTTTTCTATCGAGGGAATTTCATGTAATTTGCGTTTAAAATATTTCTTGCAAACCTCCCTTAAACTTTTGAAGTTTTTAATCTCTTAAAAATATAAATCTTATTTTTGAAGATTATATTTATACATTCCCCACACCGAGATGCAAATTATACGAAATTTCCTAGATAGAAAAAAATCGCGAAGTAAGCTCCAATTTTTTTTTTTCGAGTCAGTTTGCGTTATTTTACAAGTTATATGTATGAAAAAATTCAAAGTGTTACTTTAAATATTGTTTTAGACAGCCCCCAAGAGATTTTTGCTCTATTTTAAACGAGTCGTGTTTTATTAAAGATTTTCACAATTTTCGCATCGATTTTATCGCTGTAAATGTTAGCACGCTCCTCTAACATTCGTAATTTCATATCTGTCCATCTTTGTCTTTTTGGGGCCGGTAACGGAGCCTGAAATGGCAAAGCAACGCACGCCGGGTACCAGCTAGTTAACAAATATTTCATTTTTAGAGCGTTGTAACATTATTATTACCAAGTTGTGTTGATAAGAGGTCAACATTACATTACATTATTCAAGTTTTTATCCTTATTTAGTCATTTTAGCATGGTATATGTATAACAGGGATGGCCAACCGGTCGATCGCGGCCATTAGTACAATCGATCGGAGGCACGGGTCCGGCCAAAGACTCGAACAAAATAGAACCCGCACTCGCACAAGAACTCAGACCCGTAGCCGGACAAGAACCCGCACAAGAGCTGCGCGTATCATCTTGTGTGATTTTCAAATGCCGATCTATCATTCTATTGGACGAAATAACAAATTTTCTTGAATATAGGGGTGATGATTATCAGCAACTGTGTAATTTAGAGCGTGACTTAACATTTTTAGCAGATTTTACCGGAAAACTGAGCACATTAAATCTGAAATTACAAGGCAAGAATAGATCGTTAAGAGAAATTATGAATACTGTTGCAGCAATCCAAAGTCAAAAAGCGTCTATGATAGTAGACATCGAAAAGAAAAAAAATTCAACAATTTGTAAAAAAATATTACCTACAATTTCATTCCAAGTACACAGCAGAAAAGGCAGTGGTATCAGACTTCGAAAATCGTTTTAGCGATTTCGAGAAAATTTAGAAGGTGGTGGAATTTATCAGTTATCCGTTTAATGGTGAGCGTCCATCTGTCCGCGCCGACCGCAACGCAAGCACGGCAAGCAACGGATTTTTCTATATCTTCTCACATAGAAAAATCCGTTGCGTGCCGTGCGTGCGTTGCGGCCGGCGCGGGCAGATGGACGCTCACTTTAATAGTTTCATTAATCATAGTGATATTTATGAAATGAAAATTTATCGTTATATTCTGAAAACAAAACTGGTTTAAATTAAATCTGTATGGTGTGAATTAAAATTACACTCAGAACATGAAAATTGTTTTTCTTTGATTCTGGCAGCACGTGTATAGTCTGAACCTAGAATTTTATTGCTGCACTTCGAATAAGAGAATGTTTTCTTCGAAATGTGTTAGCAGATGAATCCACAACTTAAATTTTAAATTCAGAATACAAAACTGGTTTAAATGAAATCTGTATACGGCAAAATAAAACTTAAACAGAACACGAAAATGGTATTTCTTTGATTTTAATAGCACATACATAAAATTGTAACTTGAATTTTATAACTGCATTTCGAATAAGAGATCCTTTAAAATGTTTAAGCAGATGAATCCAACTGGTATTTAACATTCTGAACACAAAACAGGTTTAAATTAAATCTGTATGTGGTAAATTAAAACTACACTCAGATCATAAAAATGGTTTTTCTTTGATTCCATCGGCCCATACGTAGTCTGAAACTATAATTTTATCGAAGGAAGCAAATACTTTGTGGTGTGACATTATATATTAAATGAAGAAACACACTTTGTAAAACACCACTTTATTAGAATTAATAATTATTTGACAGCCAACCAGGTTTCGCTTAGCTCAAGCTTCATCAGGGCTATTATATTAACTTAGTTAGTTAATATAATAGCCCTGATGAAGCTTGAGCTAAGCGAAACCTGGTTGGCTGTCAAATTATTATTAATTCTAATAAAGTGGTGTTTTACAAAGTGTGTTTCTTCATTTAATATATACTTAATTTTATAACTGCTCTTCGAATAAGAGAATGTTTTGCTTTGAAATGTGTCACCAGATGAATCCACAACTGGCATTTTACATTCTGAACACAAAACTAGTTTTAAATTGAGCGTGAATCTGATAGCGAGTCCCCAGCTTTAATTAATTCTTCAAAATTCATTATTCGTAGGAAACCATACGCATGTTACGAGAGTAATTCATATTCAAGCTGGGGACTGGCAAGCAGATTCACTCTTAATTTAAAACCAGTTTTGTGATCGGAATGTAAAAATCCATCTGCTGACACATTTCGGAGGTAAATATTCTCTTATTCGAAGTGCAGTTATAAAATTCTAGTGGAAGTCTATGTATGTGCAGCCAGAATAAAGAAGAACCATGTTCATCTGAGTGTTATTTTAATTCGCCGCACACAGATTTAACATAAACCAATTTAGGGTTCAGAATGTAAAATTCCAGTTGTGGATTCATCTGCTGACATATTTCGATGAAAAACATTATCTTATTCGAGGTGTAGTTATAAAATTCTAGTTGAAGACTATGTATGTGCTGCCAGAATCAAATAAAATCCATTTTCATGTTCTGAGCGTAGTTTTAATTCGCTGCATACTGATTTAATTTAAACCAGTTTTGTGTTGAGAATGTAAAATTCCTGTTGCCAAGATATTTCGAAGGAATTTTTTTTATTATTCGAAGTGCGGTTATAAAATTCTAGTTGCAAACTACGTAGGTGCTGCCAGAATAAAAAAAAAACATTATCATCTGAGTGTAGTTTTAATTTGCCGCATACAGATTTAACTTAAACCCGTTTTGGGTTCAAAAAGTTAAATTCCAGTTCTGGTTTCATCTGCCGACACATTTCGAAGGTAAACATTCACTTTTTCGAGGCGCAGTTATAAAATTCTAGTTGCAGACTATGTATGTGCTGCCAGAATCAAAGAAAATTCATTTTATGTTCTGAGTGCAGTTTTAAATCGCCAGTAATAGATTTAATTTAAACCAGTTTTGTGTTCAGAATATAACGATAAATTAAAATAACAAGTTGCAGTTTTTATCCTCGGGGCCTCCTATGTGGAGTTAATGTAAAAAAATAAACATATTTTTATTGGAAGAATACTCGTCACATGTGATTATAAAAATCGGCATAAAATGAGGTGTTAATAAAAAAAAAGAATTTCCATGTATTTCCCCCCGGCCGCAGCGCTTGAAAATCTGCGGTTGAAGTACTCAAATAAGAGGACGGCGAAATTTCCCTCCGCCCCTGGTGGCTGAAACTCACGCTACCCAACTAGGTAGATCACACAAGGTTTCGTCAGTGAACGGTAGATCTTGGGTCTAATCAAGTTGGCCACCCCTGCTCTAGTTGGTCACTGTAGATGTAAAACGTTATCTACCGCAATTGAACCAAAAGATTATGAAGTTAAAACTTTTCAGCTTCGTTGTGATGTAAAACTAGCGACACTAAAAAGAGACAAGCACATACATCCATATCCATAGAATTTAGCCTGTGAGAGAATGAGATAGATTAAAATGTAAAATAATTTATAAACTTGGTAACTATCTATATATATATATATAAATAATAATAATAATAAAATGTTTATTCCGGTATGTGGGGAGAATAGTGCAATCCCACACATTCCATAAGGGTAATAATACATACACAAAATATTTTAAAAAGAAAAGCTGGTGAATATGATTGTACATGAAACAAAGGCAATAACAAAAGAAAATCATTAGGAGCGAGTATTTTTCTCCAGTGTGCATCAATGCTGGATGATGGACTGAGGCCGATGAATAAATGCATCCTGTTTCCCTTGGTCACGCAATAACTTAGAACGACTTTACCTATTTCATTCATCTTTTTTTTAAAGTTTTCTATTACTTTGTAGAAGGTTCTTACGGAATGAAAAATTAAGAAAATTGATCAAAAAATTTAATAATTTCAGAAAACTTAACGACTATTTTAACTTCGCACGTTTGACAGTTCGCGCGTTTGATGAAATTGAATTTAGCAGGCAGCTGTTTTTTTTGTATCAAAAGAATTGTGTATGGATTTTTAAAATTATAGATATTTTAAATAGGTATCTATGTTAGGTACCAAATTTGATTGATTTGATAATTTTGGTTCTTATAATATACAAAAATGAATATTTGTAATACACGAAAAAGGAAAATTTGAATAAAAAAGTAGTAGGTGGCACGTGAGCTGTTTGAAAACTGAATGTACTGGGACTGAATATATGAAACGCGGGAGGGGGTTTGCGGGACGGTGGAGCGGGATAGGGGAGAGGGTGGCGCGGGGAAGGTGGAAGGGGAACGCAGGATGGTAGAGGACGCGGGAGAGGAACGGGGGAGAAACAATGTATTTCTTTGAATATGGCATTGCAACGCATGCCGGGAATCAGATAGTTTTATAATAAAAATTTCCAAGAATTATTTTATTTTATTTTACTGTAATCGTCTAATTCTTTCGAAGTTTGGTTTTCTGAAGGATTGACTTCTACCGCTTGTGAACTCCACACACGATTTTTTTATTTGATTTCAACCTTTAAACCTTCTTTACCATGAACTCAGAGTAAAGCCTCGATGACACACGGCGAGTTTACAAGCTACTATCTTCTAAGTTTAAAAGCGGGTGAATCGGCGAGTGAGATTGTCATGATGACACACAAAACTCCACTCGCTCAGTAGCTCGCGACATTTTTGTAGGAAACCGGACACGCACGTAGCTGCTAGCGCCAGTAGCGGAAATAACGTGAACTAATTCTTCAGACAGTTGACAGTCGAAATCAGCTGTTTTTTTGCAGTCATATTAATTTTTAAATGGAAAACACATATTTATTTTATTTTATTTTAAATACATAAACGGCTATATTGCCATTTATAAATAAACATATAATAGAGTACAACAGTAAGAAAAATAATATTATTTCATAATAGTAGTTTTAAATTTTAAAATAACATACAATCATTTTGTATATCACAACAAAAAATAACAAAAAAGAACAATGAGAAATATGATCATTTCATTTCAACATGTCAATATTGCGTATATAAAGTTACATTTTGGAAAAATAATTTTTGAGTGCATTATTGCATATTTGTGAACTTGTCAAAAGAATTAGGAAATGTATATATATATTTATAAGACTCAGAAATATTCTGACTGGAAAACCTAAAAAGAGTGTACTATGCAATTGTTCAATCTATATTACAATACGGTATTATAGGATGGGGAGGAACATATGATGTTATTTTAAATCCTCTCAAAATAGTTCAAAGATTAATAATTAAGATTATATTGAAAAAACCATCTACATTTTCTACCGAAAAAATCTTTTCAATATTCAAAGTAACTACAATAGACAATTTATATAGAAATATTCAATTCTACAAACTTTCAAAGAAATACAGCTAAAAAAATTACATTTCAATATCTCAGCAAGATATCAAAACAATATTAAAATCCCAAAATTTACTACCAAGCACATCCAAATATATCAATTTTATATAATAGTTCAATTTTACTTGAAATTGCTTCAGCCGTGTTTGACCAGATCTGAATAGCCCGGTACTCTATACAGGAAAGGAAGGAGAGGAGGTTCTGGGAAGGAAAAAGGTACGTGGGGTGGGTAGGAATCTGGGGGTAGTGTGTCCAGGAGCGATGGACGTATCCTACTACGGTGCATGGCGATGTTCCGAGAGATTCCGACTCGAGAGGATAAAAGATCTCCCTCAAAAACACCACTACAACACGGACATGTGCCTAGTGTGATGGCCAAAAAATTACCCATTTACTGTAGGTAATATATAAACTTTACTGAATAAAGAACATTAAAAAAAAAATAAATCATTCTCTCCCGATCCGGCCTGCCGTGCAATAGGTGAGCAGACACATCCGTCGCCAACACCCGACAAACCGCACCCCATGAACCCGGGCACCCCTGCTGAGTCACCAAACGTAGCGTAACACTTGGGGTGACTTATGGCAGAGGTTTTGGTTATCCAATAAATGGTTCCCGGGGCGCGGCAGCCACACCCGCCTCCCAAATTTATTGGATAACCAACAAAAAAGGTTTGCTAGGTTTGGTGAGCAGGAGTGCACGGGTTCTTGGGGTGAGGTTTGTTTAAGTCTTGGCGGCGAAGGCTTTAGCCCACCCACTGCATGGCGGGCCGGATTGGGAGTGACAGGTTGAGGGAGACCTTTTGACCCGTCGCCTTGCACCGCAGTGAAAAGGATGGATTCGCACGTTCGTCACTCCTAATCCCCCCAGAACGTCCCCTCCTTCCTTTCCCTAAAAATACCCTATTCACGGCACCCTCAAGATGACATAGGCCCTAAGAGCATTTTTTTCCTGAGGCCTCCTGTATCGAGATAATGCAAAAAAAGGAACAAGCACAAATCATTCTGTGATCCACGTGATCTTGAGATTTTGGGTGACGATAAATTGGCCAAGCGTCAGAAATGTCACTAGCTACAGCTGACGTGCGACGCGACGTTGCCATAATGACTTCAGGTAGGTAGTTTTTTCTCAAAACTTTACTGTATTGACACGTGCATAGTACCCTTGGCCGGCTAGGCCCGAATTATTTGATGCAACCAGATGCGACATGTTGAATAATAAAATAAATAATATTTATTTTTCTAGTGGCATCTTTCGGATTTTAACGAAACTTTTTGAAAACAAAATAATCTCAAAATGAATGATAAAGACTGTTCTGACCGCTGGAGTGCTCTGTTGCAGTTTAGTACGGATATTATACCTATTCCTTCTTCGCGTTAATACCAAGCACATCCAAAATTCCTATCTGTATTATGGTATAAATTATTTCAACAAACTCCCATTAGAAGTAAAAATTATTGAAAATAAAAGTAAATTCCAAACTACATAAAAAAATTAACTGAAACAACTGTAAGAGTTACATTACTATTTCACTTCATTTAAATCTGTTAATCGACACATCTCAAGTTTCTCTTACTATATCTATTGTTAATAGTTGCAATATTATTATTCACCTACTCAAATGATAACATTGATAACATAATTGAGTATGAATTCACTCACCAAACACAAGAGCCTTGTCTCTTTATGGTGAGGAAAGGCTTTTATTACATTAATATTACAAATCTGTTTAATATGTAAAAAAAAGTATAATTATTGTAAAAACAAACAAATATTAAATAAATAAAAAATTATGGAAACATAAATTAACCAATCATGAGTCGGCTTGTAGCGAGTAAAGTTGAGGAACTTTCATAGACATATTCATATGTCTATGGGACCTTTCAACTTTTTCCGTGGATGATTGTCAACAATCTGCTAGTTAGCAAGTAACACGATGACACTGAGCGAGTTTAACAGATAGTGAATTTCCCAGATAGTAGCTTGTAAACTCGCCGTGTGTCATCGAGGTTTAATACGAAAAGGAAGGGCCTCCTTTCATGGAGAAACTTACAAGCGACTCGATCCTCTTGCGCGTATCATACGCGCCGATCGTAAGTACCCCCCGTACGATTTTGCTTGTGCCCGCACACGGCGCTACGCGGTGACTGTCGGTTTCCAGTCAGTGCCACGCATGCCACGATACCAACGTTGCTGATCGCGCGCGACGCTTCGCGTCATTTATGTCAGCTACTTAATTCGTTTGACGTTTGACAGAAATGGCGTCGGAATAATACCGGCTCCAAACACATGGCAAGCCTCCGCAAGCGTCCACAAGTCCCAGCGTCTGGAGCGCGCGTGTGGCTTGGATTGAGTAGGCTTGCGAGAGCTTGCCGCCGATCCGATCGAAGTCGGATATTTTGGCCACAAGCGGCAAGCGCTTGCGGCAAACGCTGGCGTGGCATCCACACGTTGGTACAACTTACGGACAAAAAACAAAATATTAGAATATTAAATGAATTAACTGGTACGATTTCTATGGATTTTAATCATCCACTATCTTCTCTTTCGAATTCTTCGCTTTCTTTCGTTTTGTTTCGCTTTAAAATAGAAATAGGTTAGCGCAAAAATGACAGCTGATGCAGCTGCTTCGACGCCCGCCATCTTTGGGAGCTGCGCGCCCCACGAATGTACTGGCGCGCTTGCAAGTGTGGGGACGCCAGCCATTCGCTTGCCAGAGCTTGCGACAAGCAGCTTGTCGCAAGGGTCTGGCCGTAGCATTAGAAAGTAATATTATGCTACGGCCAGACTTCATTTATGGGCCAGACCCTTGCGACAAGCTGCTTGTCGCAAGCCCAGGCAAGTTCTGGCAAGCGAATGGCTGGCGTCCCCACACTTGCAAGCGCGCCAGTACATTCGCGGCGCGCACAGCGCCCAAAGATGGCGGACGTCGAAGCAGCTGCATCAGCTGTCATTTTTGCGCTAACCTATTTCTATTTTAAAGCGAAACAAAACGAAAGAAAGCGAAGAATTCGAAAGAGAAGATAGTGGATGATTAAAATCCATAGAAATCGTTCCAGTTAATTCAATAATTATATAATATTCTAATATTTGATTTAATATTCTAATAAATAATAATAATTAATTTAATATTCTAATATTTTGTTTATTGTCCGTAAGTTGTACCAACGTGTGGATGCCACGCCAGCGTTTGCCGCAAGCGCTTGCCGCTTGTGGCCAAAATATCCGACCTCGATCGGATCGGCGGCAAGCTCTCGCAAGCTCTTGCAAGCCTACGCAAGCCAAGCCACACGCGCGCTCCAGACGCTGGGACTTGTGGACGCTTGCGGAGGCTTGCCATGTGTTTGGAGCCGGTTTTAGATTTGTTCTGGAAGTGGAAAAACATGCGTGTTTATACAAATATACTTTACCAGAATACGTAAGAAAGGATTTAGTGGAGAGGGCATGGATTGATGTTGGAATAAAAGTCAATTTGACAGGTACGTAATGTTGTTTACTTTTGTCATAAATAATATCAAAGACAATTATTGAACTGCCAAAGGTAGCGAAGCCCGAGGAGTAATAAAATAGTTGGCTAAATAACCGTTCATACTTGGGATTGGCATCCATTACATTCCATATAATGATAACCGTTTCTCCAACGAAATTGTACATTCTCCTCTCGCGAAATAAAAAGCCAGGCTCGCAAATGTCGATCCTTCCCCTAAGTACCTGGAAAAAATAATTATTAAATTAAAACTCTTATCTTATATGTCAAAAAAACCCACTACCTCACTTTCGGGAAAAAAGATTATATGAGCATGAATATTACTCTTGGAAATGAAAAGCTCCAAAATGTACAAGTAACGAAATATTTGGGGTTATTCATAGATTCTAACCTGTCGTGGAACTCTCATGTTGAATATGTAAAATCCAAAATTTCCCCGATTACTGGTGTAGGTACTCTATCGACTTCAAGATGTGCTCCCCATAGCTTTACTGCGTGCCACATATTATGCTCTGATCCACTCTCACCTAAGTTATCTGGTTAGTATCTGGGGCACCATTACTAAGAAACAAATATCCGAAATACAAGTAATCCAAAATAGAGCCATAAGAAATATATACCATTTACCATGGGATACACATGTCAAAGATATATACTCACTGACACAAATACTTCCCTTTACCATTCTGCCAAAATATAGCATCACCACTGCCATCCTACAAATAATTCAACACTCCTCACACACCAACACTAAACCAGCCTTTAATTCCGATATACACCAGCACAAAACACGATCCCAAAATCAAATACACTTAGCATCATCTACCCACACAACTAAATTTGGTATTAAATCATTACAATTGTAACAGACGTGACGCCTTTACAAGAACTGTAAAATAGGTCCGGGTCTAAGTGCACGCTGATGAGGATGTATGATGAGTAAAATAATAAAAGCTGGCCTCCTGCACCCAGTGTCTGATGAGTAAGGGACACTGGATGTGCCTATTCTTCTGCCTGAGCCTGGCGCCTTGCGGTGTCCTGGAGTAGGGCCGGCTTGTCTGGAGGAGGTAGGCACCAGGGCGGAAGACAGGCAGAAGTCGGCGGGAGGCAGCTGGTGTTTGAAGAAAATACTTCTTAAGTAACAAGTAATAAAACAAGTTTTGAAGAGTCGAAGTGAACTGATTTATTTTAAAATTGGCATGGTATATAAAGGGGACTTGTACCCGACAGCGTTCGGACAGTGTTTTTTACAAAAAGTGGAGGGGTTTTCGTCCTCAGACCAAATGGTATAAATAGGGCGGCCATTATGTGGGCACCCTATTTTGCCGGTGTCACCGTTGAAGGCGGTCGCTTAAAATGTGTTTTTTATAATAATTCTACAGAGTTAATCGTGTACATATGTGTTCGTTATTATACAGTAATCATGAAATAAACCAATTGTCTATTGCTAGATTTTTAGTTAGAGACGTTTAGCTCATTTTTGAGCTAAATCGCATAAAATATAAATTGATTTGCCGTTTGGCTGAATATCTGATTATTTACAGGTACAATGTTATTTTTACGAGGTCCCCCGTAAGATGTGTTAATGAAACCTGTTTGTTTCACCATCTTACGGGGCACCTGGATTTTTAAAATCGGAAAAACGTATTTTTACCGAAATTTTTCTAAGTGTTTTTTGAGGGTCATTTATTGCCCTAGTTTGAGTATTTTAAGGGCTAGAGACTCAGGCTCTCTTTCCCTCGATGCCTTGTAGGACTGCGGAATGAAATTTCTTAGTTTCATTATCCTACAAGGATCGTAACTAAAAATAATTAACAATATGTCAAAAAAAAGGAAACATAAAAAATACAAGTGAAATGATAAGTTGAAAAATGTCCCTGGTGGCAACCTGAGCATGATAGCGTTTATTTGTTGCACCGGGGGCATTGTACATATAAAAACGAAAGTATTTTATTAATACAATATTACAATTAGAATAACTTTTAAATTCTAATTGGAAAACAAACATAAAATATTTTCAACGAAAAAGATCGCCGGCGGTACGGTACTAACGAGTTTAGTGGCCAAGCGGGATTTCTGGTTTTCGAGCGAAATCCCAAAAAATGACCACTGAACTGTAGAGGATACCGCCAAGGATGTTTTTCGTTGAAAGAACATACGAGGATATGTAACACGTCCGTTACACTCCCCCCGTGCAGCTTGGCTGCACTAGTCTTCACGACGTGTTTGAGTAGAAGAAGCTGCATCGGTGGGCGGGGCCGGCAGGATTACAGCGAGCTTCACGGCAGGTCGTACGTATACTCCGGTGCTCGTCTGGATTCGGGCGGTCCTTACTTGGCCGTCTGCAGCAGGGGTGGTGTCGAGGACTCGGCCGCGAGGCCAGCTGTTGCGGGGCATCGCAGGGTCCATGATGACCACCAGGTCGTCTTTCTTGATGGGATTGACGGTCTGGTGCCATTTTTGTCGGGTAGCCAAGGTGGGGAGGTATTCGCGGAGCCACCGCCTCCAGAACATATCAGCTAGCTGCTGACTGATGCGCCACTGGCGGCGGAGACATACCTCCTCCTCTTGTTTGCCGTATAATGACAACTGGGGCCGGTTGCCTGCTGCTCCCAATAGAAAGTGGTTGGGAGTGAGGGGCTCCTCGTCTCTCGGGTCTGCGGAGACGTGTGTAAGAGGACGGTTGTTGACGGTCCACTCAGCCTCGGCCAGTGCTGTTCGTAGGGTCTCTTCTCTTGGGGCCCTCTCCTTCAGGATGGCTCGCAGGGCGTGCTTGACTGAGCGCACCAGGCGTTCCCATGCTCCCCCCATATGAGGAGACATTGGTGGAATAAATTTCCACTCTATTCCCTTTGAAGTTAGATGATCCCTCATCCGGGTGTCATCTTTGAGCGAGTTCAGGGCGTCCTTCAGTTCATTGTCTGCTCCGTGGAAGTTGGTCCCATTGTCTGAGTAAATTGTCTTTGGTTGACCTCGGCGCGCCGTCATGCGTTGTAGGGCCATGATGGCTGAGTCGGCAGACAGGGAAGTAGCCAGCTCGAGGTGGATAGCACGTGTGGACAGACAGGTGAAGAGGGCTCCGTACCGCTTCTCCCGACGTCTGCCGATGGTGATGTCCATGGGCCCGAAATAGTCCAACCCGCAGTTTGTAAAGGGGGGAACATGGTGGGCGAGCCGTGATGGTGGCAAGGGTCCCATCAGTGGTGGAGCCGGCTTGCTTCTGCGCATCTTGCAGGTGGGGCAGTTGTGGGCGAGTCTGCGGATGTTTGTGCGCAGTCGCAGCACAAAGTAGCTGCCCCGTACCTCTGCCATTGTCCTCTCTGTACTTGGGTGGTCAGCCTTCTGGTGATGATGGTTCACTAGGAGCCGTGTGTAGGCGTGGTCTCCATCCAAGATTATGGGTATCCGCACATCTCGGGAGACTCTGCTGGTGGTCCGTATTCTTGAGTCCATCCTCAGCAGGCCATCGGGTCCTAGGAAGGGGTTCAGCGTTTTGAGCCGGCTGCCATTTGGTAAGGGAGCTCCTTGACGAAGAGCATTCAAATCGGTACCGAATGCATCTTCTTGGGCTGCTTTCACCCATCGGATCTCTGCTTCACGGGTCTCCTCGAGCTGCAGGTATCCGTCCAGGGGCTTGTGGGGTCCCACACGGCATCGGTTTATGAAGCGGTGGACCCAGGCGGTGGCCCTGATGAGGCGGGGCCAAGAGGAGAAGCGGTTGATCTCTGGGAGAGCGTCTGACATAGTTGAGGTGAGCCCGACATATTGGGCCTTCACTTCAAGGACGCTGTCATCCGGCCGGTGCAGTTTGGACCTTTCGCGCGGCCATTCTGCCTCGGCCAAGGTGAGGAAGGCTGGGCCACTGAACCAATGTCCTGCAGGTGATAGATCGGGAGTCTCGATGTCTCGGGTGCCAATGTCGGCAGGGTTCAGCTTTGTGGGAACCCATCTCCAGTCTTCAATGCGGGAGAGCTCATCTATCTCGCCAAGCCGGTTAGCCACGAAGGTTGAGTAGGTACGTGGGTCTGTGCGTAGCCAGCACAACACCGTCGTAGAGTCTGTCCAGAACACTGTTCGCGCAATGTTGCTGCGACATTCTTTTTTCAGTGTTGCTGCTAGTCTGGCCGCCATTAAAGCTGATTGGAGCTCGAGGCGGGGTATGGAGAGTGGCTTCAGGGGGGCCACCTTACACTTGCTGGCCAAGAAGGTAGCTGTGACTTCACCATTGATGTCTTCTGTGTGATAGGCGACCGTGCAGCATGCCTGTTCGGAAGCGTCACAGAACAGATGGAGTGTGACGTTGCTTTGTTTACTTTTTAAACAACTTCTAGGTATGGCAACTCCACAGCTTTGGAGGAGTCCCAGCCAGTCCAGCCATCTCTCATTGTGATCGGGTTTGATGATCTCGTCCCATCCAGTGTTTGATCTCCAGACGTCTTGCAGCAGCATTTTTGATCTGACTGTGAGGCATGCAACGAACCCCACAGGATCAAAAATTTTCATAACAATGCTGAGCAGCTGACGTTTTGTAGGTCTGCTGATCAGTTCAGGTTCTGCGGCGTCTCTGAAGGCGTACAGAAAGCAGTCGGTCACTGGATCCCATAGCAGGCCGAGGATTCTTTCAGTCTCTGCTTTACCGCTGCTGATGCGTATGGCTGATCTGGCGCGGTCTTCAGGCGGGATGGTGGCCATGACCGCTGGATTATTAGAGGCCCAGTTGGTGAGATGGAAACCTCCTGATGATAGAACTGCGGCCACGTCTTTTACAAGGCCAGTGGCTTCACTGATGGAGTCCACCGCGTCCAGATAGTCATCCATATAAAATTTTGTTTGGATAGCGTCTGCAGCAGCCGGGAAGCTCTCAGCATTTTGTAGTGCCACTCGGTTTCGCACATATTGGGCGCTGCTAGGAGAACAGGTAGCGCCGAACATCATCGAGGTCATCATGTAGGTATGAGGCTCTTCTTGAAGTGTTGGTCGCCACAGGAACAGTTGTGACAGCTGGTCCTCTGCTTTGATTTTTACTTGTAAAAACATCTCTTTTATGTCGGCGGCGAGGGCTATTTTCCCTTCTCGAAACCGGAGAATGTTCCCAAGGAGTGACGTCAGTAGATCAGGTCCCGTCAGCAGTTGATCATTGAGGGAGGTCCCTCTGCAGCGGCTGGCGGCGTCAAATACGACACGGATCTTTCCTGGCTTATTGGGGTTCACCACGGCGAAGTGGGGCAGATACCACTTGCGGGCGGAGTGCTTTGCCGCCTCTCGTGCTGTGAGCTCCCGTGCGTGGCCTTGCGTGATGAGCCGGTTGATTTTTTCTTTGTACGCCACTGCCAGGTCCTCTCCCTTCAATAATTTCCTTTCCAGGGACCACAATCTTTTGAGCGCACATTTTTTGTTGTCGGGCAGCGTGATATTTTCGTTTTTCCAAAGCAGGCCAGTCTGCCATCTGCCGGACGTCATCTGACAGGTGGTGTCCTCCATCAGCTGGTTGGCACGTACCACATGTGCGGTCACCCGGGAGGCTGATGTGATCCCCAAGGAGTCGACTGCGAAGTTTGTTCGTATCAAGTCGCTCAGCAGGTCATCTTTGTGATTTTCAGCGTGCAGGGCCAGAGTGGTGACCGAGTCTTCACTGGTGGGAGTCCCTCCTCCATGGGTAATCCACCCCAGGGCAGTCCGTGACAATATTCGCGTAGAGTCACGGGCTTCATGCACTTCCCTCGAGACAATGAGGTGAGCATTGTCCTGCCCGATGAGAAGTGTGGGTGTGACGTACCCGCCAGGAACCCTTTGTTCTGGGAGGCTGAGGCCCTTCACGGTGCTCGCTTTGATGTGGTAGCTGGTGCCTATCCCGGCGCCGCGCAGTGTGACCTGCACGCGGCGTGATGCTTGATCTGAGGAGCACATGCCTTTTGCCCCGTGGAGCCGTAGTCCTTGGACGGGTCCGGTAGCGCCAATTTTTTCTGCTGTGGCGGCGTCAATCAGTGTGATCGTTGATCCCTCATCCAGCAGCGCGAATGCGGAGATCGGCTGCGTGGGGCCCGTCAGCACTACTGGCACCACTTTTAGCACGGCGCCGTCGGCCTGGCGTCACATGTGGTGGACATCAGCTGTTGTGGTGTTTTTTACGAACGATGGGTCGTGCAGTAACTTGTGGTGTGGAGCGCGACAGTCTCCAACACCGCACCAGTCCCGGGATTTGCATTGTTTGGGCCAGTGTTTGCCATCTAAACATATACGGCACAATCCAGAACTTTTAACTGTCTCAAAACGAAGTTTTACGTCCTTCGCTGCGAACTCACGACATTCACGGAGGCAGTGGCCCCTTTCACCGCACTGTACGCACCCTTCACGATTGTTAAAGTCACAGTGGGGTGTCACATTATCACTTCGATTTGTGTTTCGCGTACTTTCGTTTTTTCGCGGACGGTCATACTTTCGCGCACTTTCGTTTAGTACTTTTCGCGAACTTTCGTTTTGTATTTTCCGCGAACTGTCATTTTGTGGTGACTTACGACTCGTTTCACTATTTCGCGGCCCGAATTGTTCCGAGGTAGCAAAGGTTTGCTCGCGACGTGGTCTAGACCTCGCGGGGTCGACCATTCCCGATTTGGAGATGGCGTTCGCGACGGTTTTCAGGAAGGCGGCAAACTGGCAGATGGTGGCAGGCACTTCGTAATGCCGCACTTCCATCAGCCACGCCAACCGCATCGTGCATGGCATCTTCCCCGCGATGTCGCTGAGGAGCGCCGGGTTGGTGAGATATCCCTCATTGTTTAGGGAGCGGAGTGAAGCCACCAGGTTTTGCACAGTCCCCGAGAAGTCTGCTATGTCTTCTAGTGATGCCTCTGCCGTCATGTGTGGAAGCTTCTTGGCTTTGTCCAACATCAGGGCAGCCAGTGAATTCGTCCCTCCGTAGCGCTGCTCCAGCACGGCCAGTATCTCTGGCACTTGGGTAGGGTCCATCAGGAGGGGGCCCACAGCTTCGCGGGCCTTTCCCTTGAGGGCTCGCTGAAGTCGGATGAGGTTCTCGCTGCTGGTCATCCGGCAGGTTGAGGTTGACTGGGTGAACTGTGCCCTCCAGGTGGGCCACTCCAGCGGGTCACCAGAGAAGGTGGGCAGATCCTTGGCCATTGACTGCCTGGCGATGAGTGCTGCCATCCGGGGGTCATCCTCAATTGTGGGATGAGGGCTGTCCTGAGCCCTTGAAGCTCTTATGGCCTCCGTGAGCGCGCAGGTGAACTGAGCCATCGAGTTATCCGCTTGGTGGATCCAGGCGCTGGTGTGGCGGGCCGTCTCGTCCGCATTTGGTTGTGGAGGAAACATCGGCAGGCCGGAGCTCGGGCTGGAAGCGGGCAGATGCTGGTCATCAGGTTGTGCTGGCGCTCGGTACTCCTGTTCGCGCAGTGGTACCGGCGGCACATGTGTAGATGGCCCAGGATGTGTCCACTGCGAGTATGAGGCTGGATCCCCGTGATTGTAGTAAGGGGGTGGTGGCACAGGGGCTGCTGGCCCTGGCTGTGCTGATGATGCATAGGGTCCGACAGGCTTCTCCGGTACGGCTTCTCGTTGCCTCTGGTTGAGCAGAGGTACGGGCGGTACGGGGCCGGAAGGTCCAGGCTGCATCCATCCAAGGCTCCCATCATAGTGAGGGGGCTGCGGCGCGGGGCCTCCAGGCCCTGGCTGCGCCAGCGATGCGTACCTCTGGTCTACCAGAGGCACAGGTCCGACGGGCATCTCTCGTACGGCTTCTCGTTGCCTTGTATTGTGCAGAGGCAAGGGCGGTACGGGGCCGGAAGGTCCAGGTTGCAGCCATCCAAAGCCCCCATTGTAATGAAGGGGCTGCGGCGCGGGGCCTCCAGGCCCTGGCTGCGCCGGTGATGCGTACCTCTGGTTTACCAGAGGCACAGGTCCAGCGGGCATCTCTCGTACGGCTTCTTGTTGCCTTGCATTGTGCAGAGGCAAGGGCGGTACGGGGCCGGAAGGTCCATGCTGCATCCATCCGGGGCCCCCATCAGAGTGAGGGGGCTGCGGCGCGGGGCCTCCAGGCCCTGGCTGCGCCGGTGAGGGGTGCCTCTGGTCTACCAGAGACACAGGTCCAACGGGCATCTCTCGTACAGCTTCTCGTTGCCTTGTATTGTGCAGAGGCAGGGGCGGTACGGGGCCGGAAGGTCCAGGGTGCATCCATGATGCTTGTGGTTGCCAAGGTTCTCCTTGGTCCGGATGTCCATGGCTGGTTGGCTCCGAAGCAGTACTCGCTGCGATGAGTTGTGCCAGCCCTGCGGCACCGGGTTGTGCCAGCCCTGCAGCACTGGGTTGTGCCAGCCCTGCGGCGCCGGGTTGTGTGGGCCCTGTCGCATCTGGTGCAGGCCCTGCACGGGTTTGTGGTTGAAGGGCTGCCATCAGCCGTTCAATCTGCTTGTTTTGGTGGCGTAGCTGTCGTCGCAGTTGGCGCACCGTATCCTCGGTAGATGTAGAGGGCGGTGGCTCGTCATCGCTGTCTGCGGAGCCTGTCTCAGGAGTGGTGCTGGGCGAGGGCCGGGGCGTGGCATCAGATATGTCATCAGGCATGTCCAGGACTTCAGGGCCAGCGTCCGGGGCAGTAGGTAGCTCAGCAGCAGGGGGTGGAGGCGAGCCATCTTCTTGGGCCGTCTTCTTGGATCTCAGCGAGGGTGGAGACATCCTGGCGAGGACTGTAGATCCGGCTCGAAGGACCACTTGTAACAGACGTGACGCCTTTACAAGAACTGTAAAATAGGTCCGGGTCTAAGTGCACGCTGATGAGGATGTATGATGAGTAAAATAATAAAAGCTGGCCTCCTGCACCCAGTGTCTGATGAGTAAGGGACACTGGATGTGCCTATTCTTCTGCCTGAGCCTGGCGCCTTGCGGTGTCCTGGAGTAGGGCCGGCTTGTCTGGAGGAGGTAGGCACCAGGGCGGAAGACAGGCAGAAGTCGGCGGGAGGCAGCTGGTGTTTGAAGAAAATACTTCTTAAGTAACAAGTAATAAAACAAGTTTTGAAGAGTCGAAGTGAACTGATTTATTTTAAAATTGGCATGGTATATAAAGGGGACTTGTACCCGACAGCGTTCGGACAGTGTTTTTTACAAAAAGTGGAGGGGTTTTCGTCCTCAGACCAAATGGTATAAATAGGGCGGCCATTATGTGGGCACCCTATTTTGCCGGTGTCACCGTTGAAGGCGGTCGCTTAAAATGTGTTTTTTATAATAATTCTACAGAGTTAATCGTGTACATATGTGTTCGTTATTATACAGTAATCATGAAATAAACCAATTGTCTATTGCTAGATTTTTAGTTAGAGACGTTTAGCTCATTTTTGAGCTAAATCGCATAAAATATAAATTGATTTGCCGTTTGGCTGAATATCTGATTATTTACAGGTACAATGTTATTTTTACGAGGTCCCCCGTAAGATGTGTTAATGAAACCTGTTTGTTTCACCATCTTACGGGGCACCTGGATTTTTAAAATCGGAAAAACGTATTTTTACCGAAATTTTTCTAAGTGTTTTTTGAGGGTCATTTATTGCCCTAGTTTGAGTATTTTAAGGGCTAGAGACTCAGGCTCTCTTTCCCTCGATGCCTTGTAGGACTGCGGAATGAAATTTCTTAGTTTCATTATCCTACAAGGATCGTAACTAAAAATAATTAACAATATGTCAAAAAAAAGGAAACATAAAAAATACAAGTGAAATGATAAGTTGAAAAATGTCCCTGGTGGCAACCTGAGCATGATAGCGTTTATTTGTTGCACCGGGGGCATTGTACATATAAAAACGAAAGTATTTTATTAATACAATATTACAATTAGAATAACTTTTAAATTCTAATTGGAAAACAAACATAAAATATTTTCAACGAAAAAGATCGCCGGCGGTACGGTACTAACGAGTTTAGTGGCCAAGCGGGATTTCTGGTTTTCGAGCGAAATCCCAAAAAATGACCACTGAACTGTAGAGGATACCGCCAAGGATGTTTTTCGTTGAAAGAACATACGAGGATATGTAACACGTCCGTTACAACAATATATTGCAAATATACAATACAATGCATTACCTAATGAAATAAAGCAACCAGTAGATAACAAAAAAAAATTAGTTAAAACGCTTAAAGAACATTTCCTGAAAATGTTTTTAAACCAGTGAATATTTGCTCGCCTTCATACGTTTTTTTATTTTTATTTTTTTTATATGTTTTATGTGTATGGATGTCCTCAGTTTTTCTAAAATCTCTATTCTTGACAATGCATTTTTTTCCCCTTTTTATGTTGTATTTTTTAAACATGTAATATTTGTGTAAAATGTACTCTTATGTGTTTGTCCTTCCCGTAATGAGTTTTTTCTCAACTCATTGGGAATAATGTGTTACTCACCATGTTTTTGTAATACATTATAATTAAATAAAAAAAAAAAAATAAAAAAAAATCTTTTTCAGGACCCGAATGTAAAGAAAAATGGAGGAATATTCGCAGTGTTTTGTCCGAAATCTGCAAAAAGTGGATCAGCAGCTAAGAAAAAGAAACCTTACTATTTAAATGAAGTCATGCAATTTACACTACCATTTATTATGGAAAATTCGGAGGTGGCTGTATTTTATCAAAACTTTACACCAATTGTAATCCCAGAACTCGATGATTCAGAAATTGTGATCCCAGAATCTGATTTAAACGGCGAAAATTTTGACTTATCTTAAGTCACCCACTACGTATAAGTATAAATAAACATATATTATGCTTTTCTTACCTGAGCGTTATATTATTTCCTCGATACTGACACACTCCTGCATAGTTGTATTTTTGTAATGGATACTAGGGGTCAATAATTGAACAAAGCTTAAGTAAGTATCCTTCGAGATTCTGTAGAAAGAATTAAACTTATTGTCATCATTCTCATGCTGTTCCCTGGCGGCAACGGAGGGGAAGGAGATTGGAAAGAGGAAGGAGGGAAGTACCAGGCTTTTCAAAAAAATATTTTTATGGTAATACCTCACCAGAGTCTCAGCTGCTCCCGTCTGGAACGGGGTATGTGATGGACTAAAGGTAGTGGGCAGGGGAAGGAGATGGGAAAGAGGAAGCTGGGGAAGTACCTGGCTATTCAGATCTGGTCACCAAACACGGCTAAGGCCATTTCAAGCAACGTTTCAATTCTGAATGATGGTCTTACACCTGGGCTATACAGTATCTTCCGCTTTGGAACGTGCAGCAATTTTTTTCTCAATATTATATTCAATGAATAAATTGTGAAATAACAAAAACCAAACAAATAAAATATGCTTGTACACGCCGGAATACGAACACGGGATTCACTCTACCACGGAGGACGTGAAATTATTTGATGGGTGCTACGACCTTGGGGTGGTCTATGACCTTGGGTTAGTATGTACGCCTTACCTTATAGACTAGGAGACGACATAGGTAAACCCTACGTCATCGAGTACACGGATGAAACTACTTTTTAGTGATAATGGACACTTAGAAAACCTTAAAAAAGCTGGTCTGCCGGTGCGCCTCTTGGCAGGAGCCGCGCTGCCATGGAAATAGTCAGCGATTTTTTTCGAAAAAATTACGTCATCGAGTACACGAACGGGAATGGTTTCATATGATAAAGGTCGATTAGAAAATGAGAAAAAAGCAGGGCTGCCAACCGGCAGCTTGGCAAGTTCGCAGGCAGCCGGCGTCAAAGTGGGGTAAAAAATAGTAAATTTTACGTCATCGAGTACACGAATGAAACTAATGAATAACTATAGTCCAGATCATCCCGTTTAAGAATTTCTTGGTCTGCCGACCAGCAGCCTGGCAAATTTTTGTGTACGATGTTTTAAAGTTTTTTTTTGTTTTTTTTTATTTTTCGTTTTTTTTTATTATTATTTTTATTTCATTATATTTTTGAAAACTTTGATTGCCATATTTTAAAAATATAAACGATAATGATAAAAAAAATAATTTGAGAGTTCCGAGTGTACCCATCCGTCAGGAGAGCCGTTCGACGCCAAACCACTTACGAAACCTGCCGCGGTGCCCCTCACCGCTGTCGCGTGTCAATATTATTGTACAAATTTATAATATTAATAGTCCTTTCAAAATTGCCTAATAGTTCATAGTAGTTGGAAGTTCGAAAAACCAACGCACCGTCGCTGTAAGAGCTGCGTTCGTCCGTAAAACGACAGAAATTTCCGAAACCCCATCCGTTTCATATCGGTTTCGCTTGCCCTGCTGCACCGATTACATCGAATACAAGATCTAAACTAACGAAAAACTGTAGTCTAGATTATTTTATTCATGATTTCTTTAGTCTGCCGACCAGCAGCCCAGCAGTTTTTTGTGAACGATTTTTTAAAGTGTTATTTTTTTTTTTAATTTAAAAAAAAATATTTTCAATATCTTAATTATTATTTTTATTTCAATATGGTTTTAAAAACTTAGAATGCCAGATTTTAAATAAAATAAGTGGTAATGATAAAAAAATAAATTTTGAGTGTTCCGAGTGTACTCATTGGACGGGAGAGCCTTTCGACGCGAAACAACTTACTGGAAACTGGCCGCGGAGCCCTTCGCCGCCATCGCATGCCCATATCATTATACAAAATTATAATAATAATAGTCTTTTAAAAATAATATAATATAACATAGTGTTTGAAAGTTCGAACAACTACTACACCGTTGCCGTAAGAGCTGCGTTCGTCCGGAAAACGACGGAAATTTCCGAGCCTCGTCCGTATCATATCGGTTTCGCTTGCCCTACTGCATCGATTAGGTCGAATGCAAGATCAAAACTAACCAAAAGCTGTAGTCTAGATCATCCCATTCATGATTTCTTTGGTCTGCCGTCTGGCAGCCTGGCAGTGTTTTGTATACAACTTTTTTAAATTCTAATTTATTTTATAAGTAAAAAAAAAATATTTTCAATATCTTTATTATTATTTTTATTTCGATATGGTTTAAAAAACTTATAATGCCAGATTTTAAATAAAAAAAGTGGTAATGATAAAAAAATAAATTTTGAGTCTTCCGAGTATACCCATCGGACGGGGGACCCTTTCGACGCGAAACAGCTTACTGGAAACTGGCCGCGGAGCCCTTCGCCGCCATCGCATGCCCATATTATTATACAAATTTATAATAATAATAGTCTTTTTAAGATAACCTAATAGTCCATAGTGGTTTGAAGTTCAAACAACAACTGCACCGTCGCCGTAAGTGCTGCGTTCGTTCGGAAAACGACGGAAATTTCCTAGCCCCGTCCGTTTCATATCGGTTTCGCTTGCCTTGCTACATCGATTACTCGAGTACAAGATCAGAACTAACTAAAAACTGTAGTCTAGATCATCCCATTCATGACTTCTTTGGTTTGCCGACCAGCAGCCTGGCAGTTTTTTGTGCACAATTTTTTTTTTTTTAACTTTTTTTTAATTATTTTCAATATCTTTATTACTATTTTTATTTCAATATGGTTTTAAAAACTTAGAATGCCAGATTTTAAATAAAATACATGATAATGATAAAAAAATAAATTTTGAGTGTTCCGGGTGTACTCATCGGACGGGAGAGACTTTCGACGCGAAACAGCTTACTGGAAACTGGCCGCGGAGCCCTTCGCCGCCATCGCATGCCCATATTATTATACAAATTTATAATAATAATAGTCTTTTTAAGATAACCTAATAGTCCATAGTGGTTTGAAGTTCAAACAACAACTGCACCGTCGCCGTAAGTGCTGCGTTCGTTCGGAAAACGACGGAAATTTCCTAGCCCCGTCCGTTTCATATCGGTTTCGCTTGCCTTGCTACATCGATTACTCGAGTACAAGATCAGAACTAACTAAAAACTGTAGTCTAGATCATCCCATTCATGACTTCTTTGGTCTACCGACTAGCAACCTGGCGGTTTTTTGTATACAATTTTTTTAAATTCCAATTAATTTTTTAAATATATTTTTTTTCAATATCTTTATTATTATTTTTATTTCAATATGGTTTTAAAAACTTAGAATGCCAGATTTAAAATAATGTAAGTGGTAATAATAAAAAAATAAATTTTGAGTGTTCCGAGTGTACTCATCGGACGGGAGAGCCTTTCGACGCGAAACAACTTACTGGAAACTGGTCGCAGAGCCCTTCGCCGCTATCGCATGCCCATATTATTATACAAAATTATAATAATAATAGTTTTTTAAGATTACCTAATAAAACAAAGTGGTTGGAAGTTCAAACATCCACCACACCGTCGCCGTAAGAGCTGTGTTCGTCTGAAAAACGACGGAAATTTCAAAACCTAGTCCGTTTCATATCGGTTTCGCTTGCCCTGCTGCATCGATTACACTCGGAACACTCAAAATTTATTTTTTTATCATTACCACTTATTTCGTTTAAAATCTGGCATTCTAAGTTTTTAAAACTATATTGAAATAAAAATAATAATTAAGATATTGAAAATATTTTTTTTTAAATTAAAAAAAAAAATAAGATTTTAAAAAATCGTTCACAAAAAACTGCCAGGCTGCTGGTCAGCAGACTAAAGAAATCATGAATAAAATAATCTATACTACAGTTTTTCGTTAGTTTTGATCTTGTATACGATGTAATCGGTGCAGCAGGGCAAGCGAAACCGATATGAAACGGACGGGGTTTCGGAAATTTCTGTCGTTTTACGGACGAACGCAGCTCTTACAGTGACGGTGCGTTGGTTTTTCGAACTTTCAACTACTATGAACTATTAGGCAATTTTAAAAGGATTATTAATATTATAAATTTGTACAATAATATTGACACGCGACAGCGGTGAGGGGCACCGCGGCAGGTTTCGTAAGTGGTTTGGCGTCGAACGGCTCTCCTGACGGACGGGTACACTCGGAACTCTCAAATTATTTTTTTTTATCATTATCGTTTATATTTTTAAAATATGGCAATCAAAGTTTTCAAAATTTTAATGAAATAAAAATAATAATAAAAAAAACGAAAAATTAAAAAAAAAAAAAAAAGTTTAAAACATCGTACACAAAAATTTGCCAGGCTGCTGGTCGGCAGACCAAGAAATTCTTAAACGGGATGATCTGGACTATAGTTATTCATTAGTTTCATTCGTGTACTCGATGACGTAAAATTTACTATTTTTTACCCCACTTTGACGCCGGCTGCCTGCGAACTTGCCAAGCTGCCGGTTGGCAGCCCTGCTTTTTTCTCATTTTCTAATCGACCTTTATCATATGAAACCATTCCCGTTCGTGTACTCGATGACGTAATTTTTTCGAAAAAAATCGCTGACTATTTCCATGGCAGCGCGGCTCCTGCCAAGAGGCGCACCGGCAGACCAGCTTTTTAAAGGTTTTCTAAGTGTCCATTATCACTAAAAAGTAGTTTCATCCGTGTACTCGATGACGTAGGGTTTACCTATGTCGTCTCCTGGTCTATTAGTTGTGCAGTATGTACGCCTCGCCCGATCACCGTTCGCATCGATCACCGTTCGCATCAATTACCGTTCGCATTACACTTTTTCGTAACGCATTCACCAGCTTACTCCTAAAGTCGAGCGTGCGTAAAGAATTTTTACTTCAAAAATTGCATACATAAATGCTTAGATACCTATATTATATACTAGCTTTTGCCCCCGGCTTCGTTCGCATGGTATTAGGGGGGTTGCCACTCCGCCTCCTCCACCTTCCCTCTCGTCACTCCACTCTCCCCATCCCCCTCCCCTTCCCATACCCCTCCCCCCCCACCCCCGCCCTTTCTTCCCCCCCCCTTTACCTCCACCCTCCTCCCCCTCCCCCCACCCTCCTCCACCATCCACCCTTTCTTCCCTCCCCTTTCTTCCTCCCCCAAACCCCTCCACCCTCCTTCCCCTCCACCCCAGGCAACATTTTTTTGCTTTTCATCTGACATTTGCAATAACTCGATTTTGTTAGGGACAGAAAACGTATGA
This sequence comes from Limnephilus lunatus, assembly GCA_917563855.2. Lineage (NCBI taxonomy): Eukaryota > Metazoa > Arthropoda > Insecta > Trichoptera > Limnephilidae > Limnephilus > Limnephilus lunatus. The sequence continues at coordinate 110,187,290 of OU830592.1, forward strand.
TAAATAATTTCCTAACGCCACAGCTTATTCATTGCATCAGAGGTTACCAATATATATAGCCTATATTACTCGCAAATAATGTAGCTTTCTATTAGTGAAAGAATTTTTAAATTCCATTAAGTATTTATTGCGTGAAAGAGTAACAAACATCCATACAAACTTTCGCCTTTATAATATTAGTAGGATAAACAGACACATTGTTAGTAGCAATTATTGAGATAAGGCTCTAAAGTCGCAAAAATTTTCCTGAAAAATCTTAGCCTGGCACTGTCGTCATCGTTTATGAGAAATCGATTAGAAACTTCTACTTTGAATCGGTATTTGCTTGATAATATTTATTTTATTCCTATTCTTTGACATACATATTACATATAACAGATAATTACATTGGTTTCCGTAGATATAAGTTTAGTAATAAAGAAAAAAAATGTTACTGATCCGTAACTGTATATACCTAGTAGTATTTTGTGAACACCTCACTAGGCGAACCTGTGCTGAGGTGTTCCCATGTTTGGGAATAAATGCTATTCTGTCAACATAAGTAGAAACACCGTCGTGGGTCGACCAATGGCAGCAGTATCGAATACATAAATTAATGATTAGTTGCAGTTAGGATCTGTATATACAGTTATTCATAGCATCTAGTTTATGTACAAGATAATTAATATTTTTAATAAATAGGTAAATATATTTTTCTAGGGACCACACGCAACTGGTATGAATAATTTTGTGATATTAATTTTTGGTCTCAAAACAAAGTTTTTATTTCCTATTATTTTTTTGAATATTTGTTTTTGGTTATGTTTGGTTAGGTGTTATAATGTTTTGATTAAAATGAATACCCTGTTGTTTGATTTAGTCTTTGATGTGTTTTTTGTGAAGAATTGTACATGTATTTGTAGTTAGTAGTTGCTTCAGTGTGGTGGGCATGAAGTTATACAGTTTGGTTGCGTAATACTTAAAGTTTCTTTGCCCGTGTGAGGTATGAGTTTATATTGAGATGAAGCCATACTAAATAATGCAAAATCATAAAAAATCGTATGTTTTTGTTTTAAAAATTGACCGCTTAGAAGTATTATAGATGCTTCAATTAAATACTGCGTGTAGAACATACCTTGGCCCTTAAAAATATCGGTCATTTTTTTAATAAGTCTTTTAATAAGCTTAGAAAAAAATTAAGTATTAGGTCTATAAAAAACATTTTTAAGTGCAAACTCTCCTACTTATAAATACTTTTTCGGATATGGTTTTATTGCATAATGTGGCAAATTCAGTTCCTTATATAATTATCGCAAAAAAAAATTGAAATTTACGCCTGAACCTCACAAAATAAAATATAATATGCATTTTTGCGTTGGTATTTTTGACATCACGGCGCAATACGGCAGTCGACGAATTTGTTATATCAAAGTGAGCCTCAAATTCTCATCTTTTCCAACCTTTCCAAAAGCTTTTTCTCAAGTATTTTTAAACTCCTCCAATAAAAGGGCGTGAATTCCGATTTCGATTTTTTCCTGTACTAGTGGATCGCCTTAAGTGTTTTTTTTTATTGAGGCCCTGGTTTTAATTGCTTATTGAGGTTGCATTTGAATGTGAAGTTTATGTTGGAAGAAATATAGTAGTACAGATTTGGCGTAGAGTTGTCTTATTGTCATGACGTCTAGTGTTTCGTAAATTACATTCGAGCTTGTGTAGCGAAGAACTTAGAGGATCAATTTAATTTTTGCCTTTTGAATGTCTGATGAATGTCCTTTTGAATGTCTGCAATGTGAAATTATGTTGGAAGAAGTATAGCAGTACAGATTTAGCGTAAAGTTGTCTGATTGTCATGACGTCTAGTGTTTCGTAATTTAAATTCGAGTTTGTCGAGCGAGGAACTTGGAGGATTAATTTAATTTTTGCCTTTTGAATGTCTGATGGATGTCCTTTCGAATGTCTGCAATGTGAAATTATGTTGGAAGAAGTATAGCAGTACAGATTTGGCGTAAAGTTGTCTGATTGTCATGACGTCTAGTGTTTCGTAATTTAAATTCGAGTTTGTCGAGCGAGGAACTTGGAGGATTAATTTAATTTTTGCCTTTTGAATGTCTGATATGTTGGCAAAAGATATCCCCAATTCATCAAAATACTACCTACTGACGAGCACTGACCAAAAAAACGTATTTTTTGTACACATACCCCCGCTAAAATAACGTAAAAAAATAATAATTTGTAGCATACTTACAAACCAAGGCAAGCGTGGGCGTATTTATTTATCTTATTCTATTCCTATCCCAATTATAAACACCGACCTATTCTTATCGCATTCAGTATTATTTACACGAGCGCACACAAACACTCGGGTGTTGCCAGTCTGAAAAATAAATTTCTTTTTTTTTAATTGGAAACGGAATGATTTTTTTATAACGGTTGTGAAGTGATTTTTTTAGTAAGGCTGATAGTGTTTTGTTTTGAGAGTTGTATTGAATGTAGCATTGATTATAATATAATATATATGGTGCATTCAGTGTTGCCAACTCAGAATTTCCGTACCCGTTAAATCGTGATTGCTATTTTCGCCTATAAAATTATCGCTTTTGTTATTTTATTCGATTCCGCCAGGAAATCCCTCATCCTGTAAATTCCGTTAGTAATCCTTCAAACATAATGTTACCCACAAAATGGCACTACATAATATGTTAATAAAATATTTTAATAACTAAACATTACTTTTTTATATGAATACCGCACAAGAGTACCAACTGCTCCCGTCTGAAGCCAGTGAGACTATGACATCCCCAATTGGGGTATGTTGTGAGGCTGAGGGTAATGGGAAGGGGAAGGAGATAGGGAAGAGGAAGGTGGGGAAGTACCTGGCTATTTAGATCTGATAACCAAACACGGCTAATGCCATTTCAAGCAACGTTTCAATTCTGAATGGTGGTTTTACACCAGGGCGATACAGGGAGTATCTTCCACTCTGGAACGTGCCGCAAATATACTATATATTATTTTAAATGAATAAATTGTGAAATAACACAAATTAATAAAAAAAAAATATTTGCCACGCCGGGATTCGATCCCGCGACCTTCGGTGTGCGAGTCAAGCGTCTTACCACGATCGAATCCCGGCGGTCGTCAAATAATAATTATCGGTCTACACTAATAATAATAAGCCTTTTTATCCTGAACTTCTGAAAGATATAAATACAATACAATCTAGACATGTTCTTGTTTATTATAATATTTCGAAGCTCAGTTTGCCTCTTGGCATAAGCCAACTCTAACATTATTTCTTCGAGAGCTTTTTCAAGCTCATGTAGTTTTTTCTTTATTATTTTTTTCATTCTTTCTTCGGTTCTAAGGGCTCTCGTATTGAAGGTTGCAATATTGAGTGTTTTGTTTCTTCTTGTTGTTAGAGGGTGGTGGTTTATATCTCCCGCCAATATATTTTATTAAATTGTTTAAAATTATGTTTTAACACTTAATTACAATTTTATCTTATTTTCTTCAGCTAACCTTTTTTATGTCTATTTAAATTACTTGTGTTTTTTAGTATTTTTTTCCTGGCCATCCCTGGCACACTGTAGATACGTGTGATTATATTTCCCTAGTTTTCTACTATCATACAACTTATTGGCACACCTCAGTAAATATTTTTTAAATATGTCATTATTTTTGCATCATGCGAACATTGGTTATTGGGTTGTAATCTATTTTTTTATGTTTGTAATAAATAGTGTTAATGAAAGTTCCAAATAAAATAAAATAATATAGAGTGGGCCATAAGCAATTGCACTTTTGAAATAATCATGAAAATAATACAGAAAAAACAATTTCGTCAAAATTGCCGCCATCTCGCCGCTGGCAAAATATCAAACCAGGCCCTTCGATTTTCGAAATTTTATGACACAAATCTCGGGGTATTTTAATCATTTCTTGATGAACGTTCTCCTTTCATCGGAGTATAGTCGCTGTTTATTTTATTAAAAAAAACATATATGTATATTAATAATAATTTATTTAAAATATAATTATACAATAAAACAAATAAGACAATTTGTCTATTTGTTGTATTTTTTTTATTAATAATGCGACATACAAATATCATGAGTTGCTTTGCTGACAAAGAAACTACAATTAAAGTTATTTGTCCGTCTTCAAAATATTATATCACTTTGTAATTATAAACTTATTTTTCAATCTTCTTATTACTTCAATCTTTGCTACCCAGCTAGACAACAAAACAACAATCATCTGTCATTTTCTGTCTCCATGACAACACCTTTTTAAAATACGAACATAAAGGAATCCTATCCATTTCTAGGTAGGTATTCCTTTACATATGCGGAAACTTTGATAAGCCAACTAGGAATGGATCCAGTTTTAGGCCAGTCAAATTGAAAAATTTAGTTCATATCATAATTTCATATTACATTGTTTTATATAACATATTATTTATATAAGGAAAAAGTGTTACGATTGAATTCCTTGTAGAAGCTTTATTTAAATATACAATTTCGTACTTCAAGAAAAAGAATAAGCTAAGAGAAAAAACAATATCTTAAAATACAAATTTTGTATCGTATGCTTATGTTTAACAATAGATATTATGTTTGATTATTTAAATCGCTTGCAAAAATCGAGAATCAAGACATTCTTCAAGTGTGATAACATAATATTTAACGTGAATGACGTGTCCCTTACTTTAGGAGCCGGCAAAGAGACTCAACAGGATGTGACTCGAAACGGATGATTAAAAACAATTTGAATATATATCTTAAGTATGTATAAAAAGCGACATTAGAAAATGGTTGATACCCAAATGTATTTATTTCCCTTTCCTTGCTTCATTTCTTAATCCTACTGATATATTGTCCCCAAGAGCACTTTATATAAAAATAAAAGCGGTTAAGTAAATAAAAGCCAGATGGTAATAATAAAAAGAAAGATCACCGCAGTAGTTGAAGGTAGAAAAATGGTAAGGGTAGTGATATAAGTTTATAATCTAGTTTGGGGATTAGAAAATAATCGATCGCATAGATTAATGAAGAATAGACTTCTGAAGTGATAAATATGTAATTAAATGAAGACAATATTAGCGAAACTCAATCAAAATCTGAAGATATAAAAATCAGAAAAAGATATTGGTTCCACTGGGACTCGAACCCAGATACCTTAGCATTCATGGCCAACTGCTCTACCGATTGAGCTATGGAACCCATTTCCAATTCGGTCACTTTTAACTGTATCATACTTCGAATAAGAACGACCAACACTATTTTCATTTTTCTTAACGCACATATTATTGGCTGCTATCTTTATATATGATTGCAAGATTCAACCCGAACTAAATGCTATCTAGATAGTGTCTGGATAAATATTAATCCATTTTATTTTTAATATGCGATATTATCTATTGAATTTTCTGCAAGTCTAGCATGAATATTTTTATTTTTAACTTTATGAGTAAAAATTCAAATTAGCGAAACTCAATCAAAATCTGAAGACAGATAAATATTATAATTTGAGTTTTTACTCATAAACTTAAAAATAAAAAAAGGATAAATATGTGTTTTTTTATTGTATGGACTCTAACAAATTATGCATGAGTGTATTTTTTTGTAAATATTTTATATTTATATAGAAATACATCCCATAAAAAAAACAGCTGGGGTAAGATCCGGGATGCGGGGAGGACATGGAATATCTCCTCGCTCTGTTTGTTTTCCTGCCGGTTTTGTCGACATTTTTAAACCATGATTTAATTAAATTAACACTTGGGATATTGATTAATAGTCTGTAATTGTTGATGCAAATGAAATAGGCGGCGTGCATAATTGTTTTGTGAAACAGAACAAAATCATTTTTATGTAAAAATGTTTTACCCAGAAAGCGCGTTGCTCTCCCGTAAAGCGATCCATTGTGACTAAATTTTCAAGAAGCGAGGAGCCACGCACAAGTGACCCCGCTATCCTCGCCAGTTTAGAATCCCCGCTAGCACGATTATAAAAGTGCAAATGCTTATGGCCCATCCTATATAATAAATCTTAAAAAATGCTTATTTCAATAGAACTGTGTATTATTTTGGAGGTACAATTATAAAGGAACTTATTGGAAAATTGCGGGGAATTTGCTATTTTGTTCTCCCCAATTTGGGGAATTTGAACATTTATTGCGGGTATTTTATCACATAAGCATTGGCAACCCTGGTTCCAATTAAAGTTTTGAAATCTGTGGCTCATCATTGGATTAATTTATTAGTGGCTTTGGCTTGTGGATTACTTATTTCTGTGTGTACCAGGTACCTGCACGTGCGGAAACGTGTAAGTATTATAAAGCCGTGAGTAAATTTTAAACTTTAAGTGCTGAAAAAACTTTACGATCCATGATTTATCATATAAAACAAAGTCGGGTTAGGTTAGGTTTTTATAACTCGAGATCGGCTGGACCGATTTTGATGATCTTTGATTTGTTGGATTTGTCTCCGCCCCGAATAACAGAATAACTATACCATAGCAAAAATTCACGAAAAATAAGGTTATGAAGAAAATTATTTTTTTAATACATTTTCAGCCTTACTAAAAAAACCCAGTGAAAATTTTATTCAGTTGACAAACGGCCGCGGATGTGAAAACATTACCAATAACAGTAAAATGATCATTGATCAAACAGACGTTTAACAGCCATAAAAAAGTTCATAGAAAGTTACACATGCTTTTCACAGCCAAGGCACATTACATGTACCCTTTACACGTAGAGTTCGGAGCGGGACGTGCCCCGCGCCACTTCAGGCCGCCGCGCAAAAAAGTCTCACAGTGAACTGCGCTGTAAACCGTTATCTTACTTTCGGTCTTTACTTTTCTGCGCGGCGGCCTGAAGTTGCGCGGTGCACGTCCCGCTCCGAACTCTACGTGTAAAGGGTACATGTGTCATAAATATACCAATCCCCACCTTGTTTATCTGTGTTTTACCGGCCGCGAACTGTCATTTTGGACAGTGTTGCTAACGTAGGCGATTTTTCGCCATTTAGGCTACTCGGAAGCTCGGAACGAGACTCGGCGACGAAAAAAATTAAAAGGCGACTGGTTGCGGATTAGGCTACTTCAGAGACAAGTTATTTAAACCAGCCGAATCGAAAATAATTAAGAAAAAAAACAATATTTCACGCAAATGTAAATAAACTTTCAACCAAGCAATAATTTTTTAGGTAAATATCGGTTCGGACTGGCCACGCTTATTACGAATAATTTTTAGAAAAAAAACTTTAGATTCGCCTTAATTACTATAAAAGGAAACTTTTTGGCTTGGGGACGGCGGAAAATAATGCATTTTAATTTTCAATTGCGTAAATTAAAATTCACTTCGCGAATCTACACGATGTCAAATCGCGGCTATTAGGTACGTCACTGTTATGTTGGTATCCCTGATACATTGCAAAGAACTAAATACTACTGTGGCCAACTTCGTGGGATACATAAAAACTACGAAAGCTGCATGTCATCATAATTTTAAAAAACATCCCAGGTTTTGAATGGTTTGTTTGGCAAAGCAGGGTTTGTATAGCGGGTTTGTGTAATTATGATTGATTGTCTGTGAAATAAAAACAAATGTTAGTTCTTTGCAATGTATCAGTGATACCAACATAACAGCGACGTGCCTAATGGCCGCTGACAGTCACCGATCGATTCGCGAAGTGAATTTTAATTTTACGCAATTGAAAATTAAAATGCATTATTTTCCGCTGCCCCCCAGCCAAAAAGTTTCCTTTTATAGTAATTAAGGCGAATCTAAAGTATTTTTCTAAAAATTATTCGTAATAAGCGTGGCCAGTCCGAACCGATAATTACCATTTTTTATCATCACTCATGACCTTTCTGAGGTGGTTGGTTTCATTCTGAGTTGGTCGGTCACCAAACTGGTTCCATGCCAACTCAGAATGAAACCAACTCAGAATCACCTCAGAAAGGTCATTAAAAGCTATGAAAAAATAATTTTAAAATAGTCGATAACCCTAACCTAACTTAACCATTTTTTCATCATCACTCTTAATGACCTTTCTGAGGTGGTTCTGAGTTGGTTTGATTCTGATTTGGCCGGTCACCAAACTAACCACACACAGATGTACATTTTTTTTTACCAGCGCGCTGGTAGAAAAGCAACTCCGGTGGATCTTGCGCCAGTACCTATTAGCACAGCAACCAGCAACTATATCTTATACTACCGACGATGGCGAAAGTCTTGTTGATGCCTTATTATTGCTAGCAGAAGACGAATCTGAATCATCTTTATCTTTGTTTATTTATTTTTATTTTTGTTTTTAAAATGCTCTATAAATTTACTTTCTTTTAAGATACATTACGGTGTTTTATATTAAGCGTAGGCCTATTTATCAATACATAATAAATTTTGGCGTTTGGGCTACTTAAGGCTACTGCAACTGAAATTCGGCTACTTTATGCAATGACATTAATACTGGACGTGGGGTAGAAATCTCAAAGTGGGAAGCCAAACACAAGACGAATGTAGCTGTCTCTATTTCTAGTACTTTAGTACTAAACTGCTACGCATCGAGTGAGGTCGTGTCTTACCAGTAAGTAAATTGCATTGCAAAGCGCCAAAATGCCCTCCTGTGTGATGAAAAAATGCTTCAATTACACGGCAAATAGTCATAAAGGCGAAGGAATAACACTTCATTTGTAAGTACACGCAAATGACTTATTATTATCAATTATTATAATTATTACAATTAATTTTATAATAATACTTCATTGTATTCTTTACCCTTCCCTGTTTATTGTGTAACCGAGTGAGAGTATCTTGTTATCTCAGTCACACCCATAGGTCACACCCGTGATGTGAAAGCAGTATTCGGCGAAGAAATTAATAAGCCGCTCTACCATATATCTATGACATTCACACACGTACATTCTTTGATTGTCTATCTTTATCACACAGGAATAAAGTTTTGAATTTAGATATTATACTGAAAATCGCTGAAAACAAAAGAGTGTTGCTTGCTTTCCACATTATATTGTAAGTATGTGAGACTATGGCGAGTCTATTTATATAACGTCATTGACTTTATGTATGAGAAACGGCGATATTAGGCCAAGCGCTGTTGGCAACACTGATTTTGGAATAGATTTCTTGGTTGTTGGCGTCGTATTTGTGTTTTGTGAAAAGAAAACAATGTAAGTTCATTTGAATATAGTATTATTTCAATCCACATATTAACTAAATGCCGAATAACTTAACAGATTTTTGCAATATATGTATAACGTTTTTATTTCAGACAATGGAAGATTTCTAAGACGTTTCATTTAATTTCTATGATGTTGTAGATTTTGATGCGATTACCAGGAGGCGTAAATTATACAAAAGGCGGGCAAATCCTTTCGATCTCCGTGATGTCGATTTCAAAATGAAATATAGATTCACCAAACAATACGTCACGGAGATCGTCAGGATTCTGGAGCCTGACCTGATCCGAGACGTGCGCGGCTGTTCAGTTAGCCCCGAGCTAACTGAAATTTATAGCTCTTCGTGCGTGGGGGCACTCTGAGGTGATAATGCATCTTTAATTTAAATACAATACAGTACAATCATGAATATGTTACATGTTTGGTTTAATGAAATATGTTTGTTGTCAAATTCAAGATGACTGTGCGGACTTACACGGAGTCAGTCAGCAGACAGTTTCTAACATTTGTAAGCGAGTAGCAGAGTCATTGGCGAGAAAATCTCACCACTTCATAAATATGCCTTCATCATTGGATGAAAATGACAAAGTTATAAGAGGTTTTGAAGAAGTGTGCGGATTTCGCTATGTCGTGGGTGCCATAGATTGCACGCACATAAAAATTAAAAAAGTCCCTGGAGAATCATCACAGTGAATCGTAAAGGATAGTATTCCCTGAATGTCCAAGTAAGTTTTTTGAGATTTGTATAACATCATTAATATTTAATAATCAAGGTTTTTCAATGAGGTGATTACCAAAAGAATTCATAATCTACTCTTTCGTAGATGGCGCGAGGATAGTTATTTTAGGATAAAACGCTTTTTACAAGTTATGCTTTAAAATATAAGATTTAAAATATATAATAAGATGAATTCATTATTTGCAGCCACACAATATGCAATATGAATATAAATAAATAGTTTTGTCCATAAATGAACTCAAATCTTTCAAGAAAGGCTAACAAACTAGTATATCTCTATGCAAGGGCGTAGCGAGGTACGGGCAGGGGGGGCAGCTGCCCCCCCCCCTAGAAGATTCAGGGATGCTCACAAACCGTAAAGTAATATTACATCGGTAGCCTTTTGTTTGTGAGAATCAATTTAATTTTTATTATTACTTTTTTAGTTTATAATTTTTTTGTGCATCGTGGAAAGTTGGGATAAATATTAGAAAAGCTTTTTTTTGTACCCGCATAACTTACGTATCTAACTAAAGATTGTACGCTTATTTGTACTTTTCTTTTCCTTTTTTTATGTATTATTTTTATGTGCATTTGTAAAACTTCAACCATGTACGGTTCCAAATGTTTTCAAGCAGTTTAGGTATTTATAATTTATGACTTAATCCATAGAGGCCCTCGAACCCTCTCCTTAGAAATATGTATTCTCAATGAAAAAATGTGTCTTTAATTGATGCTTCTTTTCTTATATTTTAAAATACGGTAAGGGCCCTGAGGGCCTCAGACACAGAATTGGGACTACTCAAGTTAGTCAGCTAAAATTTTTGTTAGTTCCTCATTAACAAAATGCCCACATGAGCTAAAGGGCCATCCATAAATTACGTCACACGAATTTCATGATTTTTGACCCCCCCCCTGCCCCTATCGTCACATTTGTGAGACCCCCTTCTCCCCCCCTAGTGTGACATCACATATTTTGCAATTTTACATCTAAAAATAGTCAAAAGAGTAGTTCAATTTTTTTTTCATGTAACGCAGAGCTGGTGGCCCCCCATACCCCTTGTCACACTCAACCCTACCCCCCCCCCCCCCAGTCTGCCTCCCCCTTAACAAAATCCTAGCTAAGCCCTTGTCTCTATGTAACAAACATGATATTGGATTAAATCACTGATAAAATATTGTATTGGTTAGCCTTTCTCGAAAGATTTGAGTTTGTTTATGGACAAAACTATTTATTTATATTCATATGTACGATTGTGTGAGAAACGTGGAGATCTGCAAAGAATGCAAGCGTAATGAGTAAGATTAAGAAAGGGACATTCTGATGGTCTGGGCATGTAGAGTGAATGAACGAGGAAAGGAATGTAAGGAGAATATATGACGCAAATGTGAATGGTAAAAGTAGGCGGGGACGCCTGAGGAGAACATGGCACGACCAAGTAAATCAGATACTTGAGTCAGGCCATTCAAGAGTCAGAATAATAGACGAATATGTGTGTATGAGACGATGTATGAACCTGAATGAGGCAAGGAGTGTGTGCCAAGATCGAGTTGCTTGGCGGTCTGTCCACTCTGTCTACCCCTGCGGCGAAACGGCGTGCTGGTTAGTTAGTTAGTTTTTATATTGCGTTTGTATGGGTGCAAATAATTAATTCATCTTAATATTTTAAAGCATAACTTGTTTTTCAAAAGCATTTTTCTGTTAAATAACTATACTCGCGCCATCTGTGAAAGAGTAGATTATGATTTCTTTTAAGAATCACCATTTATTTGAATGTAATCATTGTGTTTAATTATTCAGGTTGTATGCGATGCTAAACTGCGCATCCGGGATATTGTTGCACGGTGGCGTGGAAGCACACACGCCGCCAGGATATTTCGGGAGAGCAGAATAAAAGAATACATGGAAGCCAGGGAGTTTAGAGGTTGCTTATTGGGGGATTCGGGGTATACCTGCACAGATTATCTTTTCACTCCGCTGTTGAATCCATCAAATGAAAAGGAAGAACGTTATAATTACGCACACATACGCACCCGGAATGTGATTGAAAGGTGTTTTGGTGTGTGGAAGCAAAGGTTCCGCTATCTGTTGAGAGGTTTTATAACCTCATTAGAAAACACCAAGGTGACCATCGTAGCTTTAGCTGTCTTACATAATATTGCACTCAATATGAATGAAGAGATATCCGGAGAAGACAATAGCGATGACCCCCATTTACAAATGCCACAACCAGACACACAACCTGCAAACACAACCGGGAAAGTTGCGCGAAATGCGTTTATAAATAGCTTTTTTTAAACCACAAGTAATCAAAAACAGTTTGCAAACTGTTTTGAATAGAATTGCAGGATACATCCATCAGGGTGGTTTGAATAATTAACTACATAAGTAAAATAAAATAAAAAACACAATATTTTAAAGAATATGAAAATTTTTTAATAAATTAATAGATTTTTTTATTTTTTATTTTTTTATTTATTTATTTTATACACTTTACAAATACAAGACAAAAAGTCCCGATAAACTACTTTTTAGCAGTTTGTCTAACGGGTTCTTTACGTTAAAGATCTTATTGTAGTGATTTAATAGTTACATTTTTACAATTATATAAAATAAAATTTTATTTTTTACAGAAATATAGATAAAAATAAATTTTTGAAAACATAAATAACATTTTTAAAGTCTTTAGAATAATATGTCATTGTAAGCTAATACAAATTAATTTTTTCCATAAGCCAAGTCTTCAGTAAATTCATCAATTGTTTGTTTTGGGCACAGTTTTTAATTTCAGCAGGTAACATATTTAAACAACTGGGAATCATGTAATTTAACGTTCTTTGTCCATATTTATTTGTATGCTTAGGTACAATTAGCCCTTCATTAAAGTTTAAACGAGTATTATGATTCTGTTCCAGCCTGTTAATATATAAAGGATTATTTATGTGCAGAAATATAATTTTGTACCACAGAATTGCTCTCACTGAAAGAACTTTGAGACTCTGATAAAAGTATGGAATATTATGCCTTTCTTTGTATAATTTTTTTTCAGCTAATAAATTAACCAATGAATTTTGCACTGATTGAACATGGTCTATATTTGTTTTTGAAACATGGTCTATATTTTTTTTTAAATTCCAAAGTATTAAATAAATAGCAAATAAGTACAGACAACATAAATAAAAGCAAAACACATTTTTAACGGTTTAATCAGATATATTTTTTAATTGTTTTTTTAGTATTTCCATTTCCAAATCATGCTTCTGGCATTTCCGAATATTCTCTTCTAACAATAACTTTGCTTCCAAGTCAATTTTTTCATAATCGCATTGTGTTGTTCTGATAGTAGTTTCATTTTCAATTCAGTTTTTTTGTTTATGCATAACGCATATTTCTTTTTTATGTTCCTCTATTATTTTAATAATTTTTTGTCCTTCGATATCTGTAATAAAAATATATATATATTCCCTACATTGTTGTTATTACTTGTTTATTTCCAGTGGCCGTTTGTGGTCTTTTTAACAGGGGGTTCAGAAATCCAAGAGAAGTTATATCTAATCAAAATTTACTTTTATAGGAATTAAATTGTTTAATGTTTTTTACAGCAATGCACGTTGCTAATTATTATTGTTTTTACAATAAGAATAATTACGTAGAATATGTAAGTGGACGCGGAGGCCTTTTATTTTTATTTTCCACCCTTTTTTCATAAGTATTAGCATTATGTTTTTATGTACACAACACTGTATTCAGCGATTGTGTAAAAAAATTATTACAGAATATTAGCGACAACGTGGGTGGGTGGTTTGGTATATTTATGACCAAAACAATACTGAAGTAAGTTCAACACAAAATTACATAACAACTAGCGACTTGACAATGCGACGATTGCCGAAAATAATATAAAAAAGAGGAATATAAATGCTAGAAATTTTTAGATTCTCACGCCTTCAAAATTTAAAATTTTTTGAGCGTTTTTTTTGCACGAGGCAAGTAAGCGCCTATTTTGCGCATAATATTATAAGAATTAAAAAGTTAGCTCTTACAAAACGTCAAAAATAGTCTAAGGTTTTTTTTTTTAAATTGTTTCTCATATTACTTCATATTACTTAAGTCATAAAAAAACATTTTTTTAGTAGTTAACGCTTTTATTTGTTGTTACGTAAATAATAATTTTATTGTAATTCCAATCCATCCAAAAGGTAGTAAAAGCTTCAATTTATCCGTAGAATATTTTTTGATGTTCATAATGTAAACCGATTCGTAGTAAAGATTAATCTAAATAGTTTCTAAATGGGATTTCACGTATAGTTTCATCTTAACTTGCACCCGGTGCAAAGGCAATTGTCACTCTCCGACGGTCTCCATCGATAATACTCGTGAAAGATCGGAGATCACGTGATATAATATCCATGACACAGCCGCGGCGCACCAAACATGGATGAATTTGGCAAAGAAATGCATAGTTTCGTTCAAATCACCGTCAGAGGGATCTGTATGTGCAAGGATATTTTTGTAAGAAGAATTTTGTGCGGAGAATAATCACGCATCAAATGGAAATACTCGTAGGTACCGATTTCGACGCGGTGGCGGTGGCGCGAGTTTTAAATACGGATTTTATTGGAGCCCTATTTATAATGTGATTATAAACTTGTTTTATAATGGTTACAGACTTATTATATATTATTATGAAACAAGTTTGTTTTATTTTATCATCTTTTAATGGGGGTTCACTGCATAAACGCACTTTAGAGAAAACCGCCACTTAACGGGAAATTAAATTTAAACTCAAAAATTAAATAGGAAATATTTTCTGCATTGCATTTTTCACGCGTACAATCTTTGATCGAGGGAGAAAAATATCTACCAAACAGCATGTGAATTTCCGAAGCCTTGGTGTTACAAATTTTTAACAGAATTGTCTCCACGACTTTACCAAAACTTTGTTTCAAGGATGCACCGATGGTGTGCAAGAAATAGAAACAGTCGATAGTATCGATGTCCACAACTACGGATGGTACAGAATCAACTTTTGATATCAACAGTCTTCCAAGTGCTGCCTTCTCTGTGTTATATAGATCACCGCGGTAATTGGGAAGAGCTGGAGATGCTGGGGCAAGAGGATAAATAAGGCAGGCTATATTTTCCAATCCTACAGCCAATAAACGCCCGAATATGTCCCTTTCCATTTTAATCAAAGCCTGCTTACTTCCGACTGCACTTTTCTGGACTTTTTTCATGCTCTCTGAAGCGAAATTCATAATCTTATGTCGCTTCAATCGTTTCAAAAATCTTGATTCGTCGTCCTCGCATTCTTTTAGAAATCGAAATTTGTTCTCAACCACCACCACCGAAGATGCATCTCTTCCCGTCGCAATGTGAAATAAGCTGTCAGGGTCCACGGTACAATCTAATGGATTTAAATTTTGCTTTATCGCCTCAACAATCTTGGCAACACCTGTACGATCTTTTTCAATTTTACTCTTTGACAATTCATACGAAGTGTCGTCTCCGCCAGTTATTCCTACCTCTTCACGAACTTCTCATGCTATGGATCATGGACCAGCGTTGCCTAGCAGAAATCGAGTCTGTAAAATGAGTAATACCCGTCAAAGAACTCGCTGCATCCCCGTTAATTGTTTGCTTTAGCGTTAAATCAACGGGAGCTCGTGCCAGGATTCCGCTAGTACGTTTCACACCAAATGCTCCTCTTTTAAAATCGTTTAACAAATTGGAGTTGGTAGTTTTCAACATCAAATTGCACACATATTTGAGCAACCATCTCGCGTAGTTCGGCTGATTAAAAATGAAAAACAAATCAGCGACGTCGAAAATTGCTGCTACGTACAATCGAAATTGCTTGCTTCAATTGATGATCTTTCAGATAAGCTTTGGTTTTTTTGAGGAGATCGATGAGTACCTATAGATAACCAGGTACGTGGTGTCTATTTTTTCTCGGCAGGAACTGATACGGCCCATCAGGGGGACAGACAGCACAGCTTTTTAGTATAGTCCTACCCCTCCCCTATCTCGAGGAACAATCAGAATACGGGTAACTTATCATTACAGAAACCTAGATATTTTTTAATACATTTTTTTTTTAGCGTTGACCGGTCCCAGACATTGGAGCACAGCCATTTTGTGTTCCCCTATGAATGACATTACGATTTATATGTATGAACTTTAGGAGACCTATCAGTACAGGTTTAATGTCGTCGGCTCTCCTACTAATAATGCTGCCCCTCTTACACACTAAATGTCAATAGTCGAAAATGAGACAAACGGCGAACGTAGGTATGTCTCTGCGCCCCTCCAAAGGAAAAATA
Organism: Limnephilus lunatus; assembly: GCA_917563855.2. NCBI lineage: Eukaryota > Metazoa > Arthropoda > Insecta > Trichoptera > Limnephilidae > Limnephilus > Limnephilus lunatus. The sequence continues at coordinate 110,203,514 of OU830592.1, forward strand.
CAATAATAATAAATTTATGAAATGAAACGCATTTTTTTTTCGTACGCTTCACTCAGGACCTATGTCAACATAGGGGATGCTGTGTGAAGGGTATTTTTAAGGAAGAGTAGGATAGGAAGTTCTGGGAAGGAAAAAGGGATGAGGGGTGGATAGGAATCTGGAGGTCAGTGTGTCCGAGAGTGAATCCATCCCTCCAACTGCGGTGCAAGGCCATTGCCTTGACCGGAATTGACCTTTTACCTTGACCTTTCCAGCCGGACTCTTTCGACCCATTGGTCGAGAGAATCCGTCTGGAAAGGTCAAAAGGCCTCCCTCAACCAATCTCTCTCGATCCGGCCCGCCACACAGCAGGTGGGCAGACGCATCCGCCGCCAAGACCCGCACAAAAGTCACCCCATGAACCCGGGCACCCCTGCTATATCACAAAACGTAGCGAACCACTTGGGGTGACCTATGGCAGAGGTGTTAGTTATCCAATAAATGATTGCCGTGGGGGCGGCACCCGTACCCGCTTCCTCTCAAAAATTCCCATAAGTAAGCGGAAAAGCAAGAAAATCACAAAAAATATAAATCCGTAGGTACACAACGCCATCTCTGATACTGACAAAAACAAAACATGGACAGTTTGGCATCGATAAATTCATTGTGTAATTTTTAACTTAATAAAAAATATTTCAACCGTTATTGATTCTGAGGCGGTACGAAGTTCGTCAAGTCAGCTAGTATTATGAATAAATATTACTTTTGTTAAATTCTTGCAAAATTTCATGATTTTAGAACGTTTTTGAAGAAACAAGAAAATAATGTTTGAAAAATCACTTCGACTTCAACTATTCTCGTAAATCAGTTTATATGACATCGATTTATACGGCAAATTCAATAGTTTATAGAACATAACATAGCGGACATTTTGCTAAACCAAAAATATTTCAAGAGCCTGTAGGTAACTATGAAATTTTGGTTTTTCAGTAATACATAAAAATTGTTCAGCTAGATTCTGAAAACGACTATGTACGCTATGTACCTACTGACTGGCTATGACAGGGGATCCGAGGAATGGGCTATTTTTGGAACCAGTTCGTATTGGATTTATAATTGAATACTCTTGATATCAATAAGGGTTAGATGGAATTTCTCCACTATTTATTCGAAATTGTGCAGACCAACTTGCAGTACCAGTACACAAAATATTCATCAAAAGTTTGAAGTATGGGGTATTTCCTGATTTGTGGAAGGTTGCCCACGTCATTCCGATCCACAAATCTGGCAGTAAAAATGATGTAATTAACTACCGTCCTATCAGCCTTTTATCTTGTTTTGGAAAAATATTCGAGTCCATTGTATATAAAACCATTTTTAACCATGTATCATATATACTTAGTCCTTTCCAACATGGCTTTGTTGCTAAAAGATCCACAAATACTAATTTACTTGAGTACATGGACTTTCTGTGTAAATCTATGAATAATAAAATGCAAATAGATGCCGTGTACACTGATTTCAGCAAGGCCTTCGACAAAGTTAGTCACCGTATCTTAATGTATAAACTGGATAAAATTGGCATTCACGGAAAGCTGCTTCGTTGGTTAGAATCATATTTATCACATAAAAGTCAATTAGTTACTGTTAACGGTTTTAACTCTTCCCCAATATTAGTTACGTCGAGCGTACCACAAGGATCTCACCTTGGACCTTTGCTTTTCTTAATATTTATTAACGACCTTACATATAAACTCCGCTGTAATTTTTCACTATATGCTGACGACCTAAAATTGTATAAAGCAATTAAATCTATTGAAGATTGTGAACTTTTACAACAAGACCTTAACACAATATCTGCCTGGTGTGTTGACAATGAAATGGAACTGAATATAGCTAAGTGCAAAGTTGTTTCACCAAGAACACCAACAAAACTCTGTATTCATATAGCATATGTGGTCACAATCTAGAAACAGTTGAATCAATAAAAGATTTAGGAATTATATTCGATAACAAACTTAGTTCAACCAACACATTGAATACATTGTGAGTAAATCAAATAAATTACCCGGTTTAATTGTAAGATCAACCAAACTGTTCAAGAATTCTAATAGCTTAATAATTCTATTCAATTCCTTAATCCGTAGTGTTCTGGAGTACGGGTCATCAGTTTGGAATCCACATTATATTACACAGATATCTAGACTCGAATCAGTCCAAAGAAAATTTACACGGATTTTGTCTTACCGATTAGGTGTCTACCATCTTTTAGACGGGTACGAACAAAGACTTACACATTTCAAATTAGAGAGTCTAGTTAAAAGACGAAACATAAATGACCTTTTAATGCTTTATAAAATTGTGAATAATCGTGTAGATAGTAACTTAGACAATCAAATCAAGTTATACGCCAGGCCCAAATCTACCAGAAACCTTAACATATTTTGGACCGAAATTTCTTCCAATAATACTGGATATTTTAATCCTATATCTAGAATGTCTCGATCATACAACGATCTTGTTAAAATACACACCATCATAGATATTTTTGTAAATAATATAACTAGCTTCAAAAAATATCTCCATGATTTGTGCAACTAATTTTAAAAAAATAAAAAAATAAAATAAATGCTTTTTTTCCATTACTTTTCAATAATTACTTCATAAATATTTCACATTGTTTTTCTTGTGATTGCTTCAGTGAATAATCTTGTTAATTAGTGCATCCAAAAAAAAAGAAAAAAAGATTTGGTTTCATTACTTCTCAATAATCACTTCATAAATATTTCATATTTTTATTATGTATTTCAAGTTTTATAGGTATTTTAGTTTTCAATATTTTGTATTTTAGTTTTCAAATTTTGTATTTTAGTTTTCAAATTTTGTATTTTAGTTTTTAAGTTAACTATAAATAATACTTACATTGTTTTTCATGTTGCTTCTGTGAATATGCAAATGTTATTACTGTAGACACATTAGTCTAGGGATATTTATATTTTATTAGAATTTTTTTTATATTACCTGCAAAAATGTCTTATAAATATCCTATTTGTGTCTCAAATAAATAAATAAAATAAAATAAAAATAAAATAGTCAATGGTCACCAACACTAACCGGGCGAAGCCGAAGCAAAAGCCGCCCGCAGGGCCTAGCAGCAAAAACCTGCGGAGCGGGTTTTTAACTGCTAGTTAAGAGTGAATAACCAGCACATGACAACTTCGATTCCGACACTAGCGCTAACACATCAGGGCTCGCGAGCCGGCGTTTTCAGAACTAAATTTCGTTCCGCGGCAATCCGAGTTTTGAGGGTTTTGTTCACGCGAGCTAGGGCTGCCCGCTACTATTACTACTTTATATTACTATTCTCGCTTCCAGAATTTTAATTAGTAGTAGTTATTTGTAATTTGTATATCGAAGTGCATAAATATAAATAGATTCAAGTGAAATGCGTAAACACAGTAGGTATTAAGTAGATACCTACATGAATAAACAATTTGTTATATTCTTTTTAATATTTTGGTTTTTTGTTTTTTAATTGTATTTTACGGCCATTAGAGTGGAAGATACTCTCAGTATCGCCCTGGTGTAAGACCACCATTAAGAATTGAAACGTTGCTTGAAATGGCTTTAGCCGTGTTTATTGGCCAGATCTGAATAGCCAGATACTTCCCCACCTTCTTCTTCCCTATATCCTTCCCCTCCCCACTACCTTCAGTCTTACAACATACCCCAAATTGGGGATGCAATAGTCCCACTGGCTCCAGACGAGAACAGTTGGGACTCTTGTGCGGTATTCATGAAAAAAAAGAGTAGTATTCAGTTGGATTGTAAAAAATGTCGCATTTTAAAATATTTATTTGTGTGCATAATTAATAATAAGCACTTCAACAAACAGAATTAAAGCGCACAAACCCTTTCTTTCTTTGAGTGGCCTTTCAACGCATGCCGGGTACCCGCTGTATATAATGTTATATAGTGCAGGCGCTTGCATTATAATTCCCGTGACTTGTGATGGAACCATAACAGTTTAGTTGACCGCGAGGTTACAGTGCCCTTGAAACGCATGCCGGGTACCCGCTGTTTATAATTTATTTATGGACAAATAGTCCATTAACAATATAACAATAACACGAAAAACAAGCGTGCGTAAAGGCCCGACCCGCCGAGCAATCGATCACCGTTCGCATTGATTACCGTTCGCATGTCATTTTTCGTAACAATCACCACTTTTCGTAACCCATTCACCAGTTTACCCTCAAGTGTCGAGCGTGCGTAAAAAAGATTTACCCCAAAAAATATTTTGGAGCAGTTGGGACTCTTGTGCGGTATTCACACAAGAATAATTTAAAATAAAAAAAATATTCGAAATTATAAAAATTTTTGCATAAAAATATTCAATGAACATGAAAAATTGCATTCGGGCAACCCTGTAGATTTAACAAACGTGAATCAAGGAATTCGTGTTTATTTCAAATTTCGTTTTCAAATTTCATTTCCAAATATTATTATTCAAAGCGTCGCGAAGACGTGCTCTCCTGGCCGCGTTTGGGCCCGTAATGAAATCTGAAATTTGTGTTTACGGGCTGCGATAAAAATGGTGAAATGCGATGTTCAAAATTATTTAAAATTAAATACTTCCTGAAATTATTTTACGATCAAATTATTTATGATTTGTCAATAACGTCTTAGCAAAATAAGTATGTAAAAAAATCCGAAATATATTTGTTTGTAAGTGCACAAATAAATGCACAAACCGACCAATTTTCGTCAAGAAACACATGTCCGTATATATTTTTTAATAATTTTATTTAAACTAAAATTAAAATTCTGAAAAATAGGTTTACCAGCTAATGTATTGATTTATTTTACTGCATGATTATATGATTTGAAATGGGTGTTGTATAATAAATGTACTTTTTTGAAAATTGAACAAATCTGCGAACGACCTATGGTATAACCTTATTATTCTAAAAATAAACATTTTTTCTCAAAATCTAAAAGATACGTTTACTAGATAAAAGAACAATCTTTTGAAATCCTTTTACAGTTTTTTGTGGAAAAGAGTCAATACGTCTAACCACTGATTTAAAAATGACATATTTCTGGTTTCTCTGCTTATACACTCTTAAACATTATAACGTATTTATTATACTTACATAATAATTATATTCATCATAAAAAATAATTGGAATTAAGTTTTACAAAATAAACAGGAAAAAAACTTTTTCGAATAAGTGTGGGTTCAATTTTAATTTGGATTTTGGTAATCCATCCCTAGACGTTTGATTTGACAGATTAATAAATTTCGACGTTTGAAATGATAAACTTCAAGAAATCTTTGAATATGGGTACCTAAATATTAAATGTCACAAACATAATTGTTGTTTTATAATATAGAGTTTTAATTAAGGCAATACTCCAGGAAAAAAATCAAAATCGGAATTCACGCCCCTTAATGCGCCCCTTTAAAGGAGTTGTGTAAAAGGTATTTAAGATTTTTTTGTTTTACAGGTTGATTTCGTAAAAACCTGTAAAAAATATGTTACTTTTTTAAGCATTGTTTATTGTAATAAAACGGAAATTTAAAATTGATTTCACGAAAACAAGCGACGTGGAGCCACACGTCTATTTACCGCTACGGCCGGGGCGTGACTGATACAAAAGAGGTGTGGCGTGGTCAGTAGTTCTTCGGTGGACGGCATAGGGTTCACTTTGAAAAAACAAATTCGTCGACTAGCGGCATTGTAAAATAACAACGCGAAAATGCATATTTTATTTTTATTTGGGAAGATTGGGCGTAAATGTCAAATTTTTTGCGAACATTAAAAAAGAAACTGAATTTTCCACATAACACAATAAAACCATACCCGAAAAGGGGTTTATAAATAGGAGAGTTTGGACATGAAAGTTGTTTTTTATAGACCATATACTCTATTTTTTTCTAAGCTTATTAAAAGACTTGTAAAAAAATTACCGATATTTTTAAGGGCCAAGATATGTTCTACACGCAGTATTTAATTGAATCATCTATAATACTTCTAAGCGATCAAATTTTCAAAACAAAATTTAGTATGGCTTCATCTTAATTGATAAATAAAACACTCGGGTTGCTAAGTTTTGTAACAAAGAAACGACATTTATGTTTATTATATCACTTTTTAGGTTTCTTCTAACAATCTGAAATTTTACAACAGAATCATAGAATAACAAAACAAGTGACAATTTTCATTCTATCCGACACCACAACAATACATAATATGTAAAAATAGTATTCTTTACCACAGTTTTCTTGTTGGGTACAAACCGCACATTGAAAATCAGCGTTACGTCACAAATTGGAAATAAAATCGTCACTTATGATCGAGTTTATAAATTATCTGAACAACACAGCCCGCATCTTCATAAAGCAATGAAAAGTGTATTTCTTTCGCTAACATAAAATAAATCTCAAATGTTTGCAAGACAGGAAGAGAGAAATCTAACTTTTGATAGTGCAGGGTCGCTCAGGGACAATTTTGTCTCCTGTTATTATAATGGCATATTATGATGTTTTGGGACAATTTGGATGAAACGGGTAAAATGCATGTCACGAATCTGATATTAATCACCTGAAAGTGACATTATTAGTATTTTCTCACACACGCTTTTGGCTTTTTGCTGATAATAATAAGATCCTAAAATTTATCAAAAATTACCATGCTGCCTGGTGTAAAATTAATTGCTTGGAACTAAATGTCGATAAGTGTAATATAATGTCCTTCTAGAGATATAAAACTCCGTTTGTTTTCGAATACAAACTAATTAATAATTGCCTAACAACTCTTCAATCTAGTAAAGACCTTGGTGTCTCTCTTGATAGCAAGCTTTCTTTTCGGGAACATATAAATTTGATTATTAATAAATCTCTCAAACTACTTGCTTTCATCACTAGAATCACTTCCGACTTCAAAAACATAAATACCCTAAGACTCTGTACTGCTCCATGGTTCGCCCCCATCTTGAATATGCTTGGGTTATTTGGTCTCCTTTTTATGCTGTCCATATTCGTCATATTGAGTCCGTTCAACATCGGTTCCTAAAAGGGATTGCTAGGAGGCTAGGATAAGAGCGAGGCAATTACTCCTATGCTAAAATTGAACAAACTCTAAACCTTCCTCCTTTAGAAGACCGTCGGAAAAAATCTGATTTCACCTGTTTCTTCAAAATTATTAACTGTATAATCGATTCACCTACATTACTCCCATTCTATATTCCTTATCCTAGACTCAGAAATAAAGACCTGGTCTTCCTCAATCAGCACTTCACTAATTATGGTTATAACTCACCACTGTCCAGAATGTGTAGAATGGTCAACTCAAGACAAGACCTTGATTTTTTTGGTATAAGCTTAAATGATTTCTGTCGCTCTTTAAATAATTGATGATATTTTATATTAACTGTAATTTTTGCAAAGCCTTGACTTGACTTGACACTTCTATTTTCTCTGTTTGTCTTTGCTCTCATGTACCATCCTCATCCTTACAATGTAAATTCCCAAATTTCGTTAAAAAATGTTGTTAATTGGACGTGAGTCCGTAAATGAATAAAATAAATAAATAAAATGCAAAAATATCAGCTCAGATCTCAGTCTATTCAATTCCTTTTCACTAAAATGTTTTTATAGCAGTTACATATATTGTTACCATGTTTATTGCATTTTAGTCAAATTACATGATACACTTTAAAAAATTACACGAAAAATGCTTTTTAATTTCATCCCATTTGTCAAACTTCCAAAATTTTATGAAACTTACAGCATTTTAAAATTTTACTCGGCAGTAGAGAGAATTACACAAGGAAAAGGAATGGGTCGCGCTATTCAGATATTGAAACCGAACGGAGAGAACTCCTTCACGCTGGACGAAAAGGCCCTCACAAAGCTGACGCAGCAAAAAGATGTCAAAGACCGGAGCGTCGTCGTCATATCAGTCGCTGGAGCCTTCAGAAAAGGAAAATCTTTTCTTTTGGATTTCTTTCTGCGCTACATGACTTCTAAAGTGAGTTATTTTCTTATTCATTTTAATGTAGCTATAATGCTAATTTAATATTTACTAGCAGACCCGGAAACACGTTGCTGTGGCTAACGAAACACAACGCCATAAATAATCCACATTATATTATAAAATCCACACCACCCACTTGCCAGCTGCCCGCTGCCTGAATTGAATATTTGAGTTTCTCAGCTTTTCTCTACTATAATAAGCATGTATTATACATATAAACCTTCCTCTTGAATCACTCTATCTATTGATGAAAACCGCATGAAAATCCGTTGCGTAGTTTAAAAGATCTAAGCGCACATACATTTTGAGCGACTTCATTTTATACTTACATAGTTGCCCGCTGCCTGAATTGAATATTTGAATTTCTCGGCTTTTCTCTACTATAATAAGCATGTACTATACATATAAACCTTCCTCTTGAATCACTCTATCTATTGGTGAAAACCGTATCAAAATCTGTTGCGTAGTTTAAAAGATCTAATCCCGTGGCTCTCTCCTACCGACTTTCTTTTGGGTATGCTTGGAATGAACCATCTACGGGTCAGAAGAGATGTGCTCATTGCTACGCATTTCTTCAGATTGATTCGCGGATGGCTTGAAAACTCAGTTATCATGGAGAGCATTCATTTCTATGTACCCGATGGGTATCTTCGCCACCGACAGCATAGACTATTCTATCTTCCGGCCTGTAGGACTAATTTGCCAATGGTCACGCTGGCCGAATATTACGAACCATTCGGCCGAATACCGAATACCAAATGATGAAAAAATTGCATATAAATTTAATATTTAACATTTATTGTCCTCACAACAAATTTCATAATATTCCCAAATAGGTGATTTTCTATTAAATTGTGCCATTTCGTAAAGCTTTTCGCGAACAAGCAGACGTGATACACACTATAAGTAACACAATTTGATGTAACAATCAACAAATAATGCGCGTTGTGACACTACCTACTCGCAAATGAAACCAATATGTAGTTACCGCACGCACTTCAATGATGCCGGTCGGAACCTGTCACCCGCGAAATGTATCACCGAATATTCCGTTGCCGAATATTCGGTATTCGGCAAAATCACTATTCTTGGCATCTCTAGTCTCAAGCACACACTTTTTTTTTTAATAAGTGAATCAATCTAATTTACTTTAGCTGTTGGGAACATTGAAACAGTGAAATTGATAAGAGTATTTTCCTTGTTTCAGTATGTCTCGAAAGAGACGGGCGACAAATGGTTGGGAGATGAAAAGAAATCTCTCAAAGGATTTAGCTGGAGAGGCGGTTCTGAGAGAGACACTACTGGCATCCTGCTCTGGTCCGAGATCTTTCTCACAGAGCTGGCCAGCGGGGAGAAGGTAAGAGCGAGGCAACTATTATTACTGTAGCGAGCAACGAACAGCCATAAAAAAACTATATTTATCCGATTTTATACAATGGTATCACCGGCCACCTCTCTCTGGTTGGGTGCATGATATTGCACATTCATTCCTAAGCAAGATAATTATTAAATCTGTACCAATTATTGTAACACAAAGTTCTATTGTAAAATATATTTGACTCGCGTTAAATAATGAGTTGTCATTGAAAACCTCCACAATACACGCATCCAGTTTACAGACGTGGCAAGGTTTGTAAACTGCCAAACCCACTGGATAAAATATCAAAATATACCAATATTGCCAAAACCAAACCAAACTAGCATAATTAACAAACATTTGCAAACAACATAGTATTAATAATTAAACATACTAATTTCTGTTGTGGGTCTGTCTCTCTGCGAGTGATTTTAACTCTGGTTCAATGAACTGGGGCTATGTTTTGAATTAAGTCAAGAATTCAGACAAGCATATATTAATAACTAGCTTACCCGGCCACGCGTTGCTGTGGCTAATGAAAAACAACGCCATCTACTGGATGGTTAACCAACCTTTATAACCACAATAAATTAACTGACACCGCCATCTGTTAATTTGCATACAAATCAGCAGCCCGCTCATCTGTTCTGGATAGGGACATCCTAATCACCTAGTGGTATGAAAAAGTGTTGGGTTGGCCAGAGAATGTGATTTTTACATTAGCTCCACACAGGAGGCCCAGAGCAAAATAATTCTCCTCCTGAGACGGATCCGCCGCCAAGACCTGGAAAAACCTAATAATTTACAATAAAAAAATATTTAAAACAAAAAAAAGTTCGAGCAGTTGGGACTCTTGTGTGGCATTCACATAACAATAATTTACAATAAAAATTTAAATAAATAAATAAAAAAAATTGGACACTTGTGCGGTATTCATATAACAATAATTTACAATAACAAAAAAAATAAAAAATTGGAACCGTTCGGACTATTGTGCGGTATTCACATAAAAATAATTTACAATAAAAAAATATTTAAAAGAAATATATATTGCGGCAGTTGGGACTCTTGTGCGGAATTCAATAATAATTTACGATAAAACATATTTAAAAACAACAACAAAAAAATTCACCTCGCCATCTCACACCTCACGGATCTAATACAAAAATGTCATGCAATACAAGAATTACCTCACCTCACCACCTCATACATTTATCCCATACGATACGTGACGTGACATGTAGTTCAATACACCAACCACCTCACACCTCACCTCACATTTGTCCCATGCGTGACAACGTGACATGACATGTAGTCCAATACACCAACTACCTACCTCACCTCATATTTGTCCCATACGTGACAACGTGACATGACATTATAACAACCACCTCACACCTCGTATTTTTCCCCCCTTCATATTTGTCCCATACCTGACAAGACATGAATGTACAACAACCACCTCACACCTCATATTTTTCCCATACGTGACATGACATGAATGTAGTCTAATACACCAACTACCTCACACCTCATATTTGTCCCATACGTTACATGACGTGAATGTAGTCCAATACACCAACCACAAGGCCGTAACCAGGGGGGGATCGAGGGGGTTTGATCCCCCCCGAAATCGACTATACGGTGCGCCGAAGATTTTTTGAAGATTTTTTAACTTTTAACTTTTTACCTTTTTTTAACAGTTGAGAATACAACAGGAAAGTATTTCACTAATGCAATTTTATCTGAATTAAAATCTTTGAGTGTAGATTGCGAATATTTAATCGGACCAGGATATGATGGAGCTTTTTCGATGAAAAGAAGTTTTAAAGGTGTGCCGGCGCTAATTTGTAAGTCACATTCAGAAGCCTTATACGTTCATTGCAGCTCACTGCAGTTGAATTTGGCTCTATGTCATTCTTGCCAGGTTCAGCCTATTCGAAATTCTATTGGTAGGTACTAAAACATCGATTGGAAATTTTATCATGTCCTAGGTAAAACAAACTGTTAAGTGCTTAGAAGAAAATATTGAAAAAAAAATCCATGAAACACAATGGAAAATCCTTACGGCAGTGTGCGAGACCCGTTGAAAATAATTATGGGTTGAAAGGATTCAAGGAAATCTATAAAGTTATTGTTGATACACTCGAAGACTTAAACAGTGACATGGATTCTGAAACACCATCAAAGGCTTATTCTTTTCTGAGACCAGTCATTTCAAGTAATTTTGCTATAAGCTTATGATGCTTAGCCACTGGAGCGATCACGCGAAATAAATAAATTTGCCTCGATTGCTCGCGATTTCCCAGAATTTCATTTTTAAAATTTTTCGTCAATCAATTTGCTTCAAGTGGATTAAAACAGTTTTATCACTAACACCGCAGCCTGCAGCTAACTCGGACGTGGATCCGATTCCACAATAGCCTTCAATTCTTCATTATCAACTTTGGTCTCCGGCCGTCCACGAGGCTTGTTCTGCAGGTCGAAATTTCCAGAACGAAAACGTTGGAACCAAAAACGCACTGTGTTTTCATTGCGGCACCGTCGCCATACACATCATTAATCCTTCGAGCCGTTTCTGCAGCACTGGTGCCACGGTGGAACTCGTACTCGTAAATAACGCGATATTTCAAGTTTTCCATTTTGTAAACTAAGTGACGCACAGAAAAAAAACAATTAAGGAAAAAACAAATGAATTATAATTTTCGAAACACAAATACATGAGTAAATAGCTGTTTAAATTTGAATTTGGAATTCCTAACCAAAGAGAAGATATTTGAGATCAAAGTTGCCAGTACGGCAACTTTGTGGTCTAAAAAACACTCGTTTAAAAAAAAAAAACAATGACGTATCAAGGAGAACACGCAGATTTCAAGTTAGACCGTACCACCTTCCTCGAAATTTGATTAGGTATTTATTTGTTGGGAATTAAGAATAGAATACCGATTTGAATTGGTCAATTTATTGCGTGTCTCCGAAACCGATTTTAAAGAACTGGGTTGAATTATTATAGGTACTACATGTGCAAGCAATTCACCAGAAGTACGAATTACAATTACATTAATATTTCTGGCTATTAGCATTCGTACATAACGTAAATTTTTCAATTTAAGAATTTAAAAACCAAAAGGATTTATGGGCCTTCTACATCATCATAAAACAGTATTAATAGCGTACAGTCTGCGTGTTTGAATTTCAGAACCCGACTTCGCTGCATGTCTGAGCCCCGCCACACGCGCCGCGCCACATATGTGGCGTTGAATTTCAAACAAAGCTACCTTTGTAATTCGGTCTTAAAATCAAGAATTCGACAAAAGATGGCGCTACTTCCATTAGCAGTCTCGCGTGTACGTCTCCCGGGCAGATGTAAATACGACGTTTTAGTGAATTTGTTGCATCTCTCCGGATATATGGAAAGATTGACGGTAGTACTTAGTTGCATCAGCCGGCTATGTATGTATTACTTTGCCCCGGTGACTAACTATGACAGTGGAAGCGAGGAACGGGCTATTTTTGGAACCAGTTCCTATTGGATTTATATGGGCGAAGACAAAGTGAAGCCTTTACCGCCCGCAGGGCCTAGCAGCAAAAACCTGCGGAGCGGGTTTTTAACTGCTAGTATAAATCAATAGACTTTATTTACAATTTACAAGTGAGTTTACGAAACAAACAATCATCTATTACGGCAGTATTTATTTACAATTTAAAGTCATAATTATTAGGCTCGCGCTGTTGACATAACCCCAAAAACTCATTCGATATATTCTCCGTCCGACCGCCTTGCGCGGCTGCGGTAAAAAAATTGACTAATCCCCCCCCCCCCGCTTCTCTTCCCACTTCACCGGGAATGGGAATGTTTTCCATTGCCTATGGTAAGCTTGAAAACAGCAATTTCGAACAAGAATTGTTCAACGCCATGCATATTTATAGTGATGTTCAACCAAACGTTCATGATCTCTGTCGGAGGAGACCCGTCTGTAGTCCTCCATCACGACACAAGGAACATTTTCCGCTTAGTGTATAGTAGGAGATTTGAAAATTGTTGGGTTATTCGTAACCCGGGAATGTTTGCCTTTCTTTTTAAAAAGAAATAAAAAAAGATACGAACACATTCAAATATTTTCCAAGAACTGCAACTTTTATTTTTCTTGGTTACCTTTAACCCGTTTAATCACAGGAGACCATATTTGTCCCAACGCACATAGGTCTCATATAAAACGCTGTAACTCCCTTACTATCATAGTGAGAAATATTTTCTAATCGGTGTTAAAAAAGAAAAACACCACGCTTTATATTCCAATCTAAAAAATAGCCACCAAAAAAGTAAAATGTACGCTTTTATGTATACAAAATTTAAAATCGCAATTTCGAAAAAAAAAACGTGAAACTTCGGGAATTTTTGTAAATTATTTTTATATAGAGCGACAAAAAAGTGAGATTACAATATGTGTTTGTTATATATTTTTCTAATAAAATATGTATGTGTTTTTATTTTTTTATATTATCAGTATCTTTAGTTAGAAAAAACGTAAGGTGAGCCATTTTTGAAACTTTTTTATGTTTGTATGCAAAAATTTTATAATTAAAAAAATATATGTGTATATAGAATTATATAATTTGAAAGCGTATTTCATCACCTTTCTAAAACAGTTTTTAGTTTTTGAATGTGCTCAGAAATATTCCAAATATTTGCATTTTATTGTAAAGCGAAAATATTTTGACCATCTGAAAAAAATGCCACATTAAAAATATATATGTTCCAACAACTGCTTTGCGTTTATTTAGTTTATTTTAAAGATAGAAAACACATTCAATTGTGTTGGAAAATATAGAAAGAAATCAACCTAACCTATGTTCATTCTCATTCCAGGTGGCTATCCTCCTAATGGACACACAAGGCACGTTTGACAGCAACAGCACGGTGAAGGATTGTGCCACGGTGTTTGCCTTGTCCACCATGCTGTCCTCGGTTCAGATCTACAACCTGTCACAGAACATTCAGGAAGATGATTTGCAACATTTACAGGTATTTTCTCATTTGGTGTGCCACAGTTCCACTGGCAGTTCTAGTAAGTTTCGGACAGTTCAGTTTCATGATTAAAATCACAAAGTTTGGAAAACATTCTGCTCGCTAAAAAAAAAATTAGTCTATGGAAGAATGGCATGCCAAAAATTATCGTAAAAGATATATGTATTATTTGCCCTTCATATCATTTTTCACAAAAACAGCACTTTACAAATTATTAATATTTGACTAGCCGAAGTTCCTAGTTGTGAAATCAGATGAATACACTATTTTTTCTCTTATTTTGAATGAGTGCAAAATTTCATCAACAACTACTATCAAAATTCTGCTTTAACCTGTTTAATATCGGTTGGTAATTCGAAAAATTGTGCGGAAATTACTTTATTTATTTATTTACACCTTTTTTCGGGGGTTTTACACAAGAAATTCACAAATTTAATAAAATATAAATACTTTATATTTCTTTTACAAAGAAATATAATTCTTTTACAATGAAATATAATTCTTTTACAAACAAATATAATAGGTATATATTTATTTTACAAATATTTGTTTGAATTTTATTTATTGAACTGCCTCAGTAACGGTATTTTGTATATGTGAAGATAAATTGAAGATGTCAACTTTGTTGCTTTCTGGTCATATCTATTTAAAAACAAAGGAATTGTTTTTTTTGCGATATATCTTATTATTCATGTAGGTACGAGTATATTACATCATACTATCGTAAGAGGTATTTCCAGAATAACTAACTAACTTTAAAAAAAGATAAAAAATCTTTGGGAAATAATTGTCAAAAAATATAATCACACAAATATAAACTGATTTTATTATTTCTACAGTAATTTGAATGCATACCCAACATCAAAAAATACAATTCAAAGGAGTTTGCAAATAAAAAAATACTTTTGTTCGCATTTGAAAATGTTAAAAATCGATTTTTTCGATATTCTAGAGCAGTGTTTCCCAAAGAGGTCCAGGTGGACCCCCAGGGGTCCACGGTAGACCCGACGGGGGTCTACATTGGCGTGATAAAAAAAATGGGGGTCCACAAGTTGTAAGTGGGGGTCCACGAAAATTTATCTGGTTTCGATAGTAAAGATCAAAAATGTTGGCTTGGCTTTATCTATCAAGGTAGGCCACAAAGTTTTGTTGTGGAAAATTTTGCCCATTCCTCCCCCTCCGTTGTGCTAGTGCTATCCGCCCGGTCATAACTGTTTGGGAAAGGGGTCCGTGGGCCAAAAGAGTTTGGGAACCACCGTTCTAGAGTAACAAGATTAATGAATCCAATGATTACGTCAAGAATACGGTCCCAGCCATTCTGACATTATCCTTCATATGATTTCTTAACATAAGGTGTTGCATCCAAAACTGTCTTCGAAAATGACAGCCTCAAATGCAACTGGCGAAAATGGACTGTAAACTACGAAAACGAAAAAGAATTGATTGCAGCTGAATGATTATATGTGTATGGTAAATTGTGGACTACAAGGAAGTAAGGAAAAACCAAGGCACTTGCCAAATTAGAAGGCGAGCACATAAACTTACAAAAAACAGTTCCTTCCAATGTCACAAGTCGACTTGTAGTAACCAATTGTTGGTTGTTATTGTTGTCATGGTTCCCAGCTTTCTTCAGCAATGTGACAAGGTTGGGGAAGGTAGGATGGATAAATGACATTCCAGTAGGTACTGTGCATATTATCATTTCAAAACCAAACATAAGGGTTAAAATTGCATTTAAAAAAAAAGTTTTAAAAAAATCCGACAAATGACAGGGATGGGAAAAGGGGTTGATGGTGGTTTTTTTTTTAAATTTCATGTTGACTTTCTCTTTCTTGACATACTTTTGTTTTTAAAGTCAAGTTTTTTTTATATGAATACCACACCAGAGTCCCAACTGCTCCTGTCTGGAGTCATTGAGACTGGCATCCCCAATTGGGGTATGTAATGTATTACGATAATATAATAATAATGTTTCAATAGAGTGTGCAATATTTCATCTTAAAATAATACCGTTCTTGTTCTCTTATTGTGTTGTTTTTTCCTTATTCTGTAATTATAATTGAGTTATGTTCCAGCTATTCACAGAGTATGGTCGGCTGGCACTGGCCGGCAGCGGTCAGACCCCCTTCCAGCGGCTGCAGTTCTTGGTGCGTGACTGGAGTTCCCCGTTCGAGGCTGCCTATGGGGCCGAGGGCGGACAGCAGATCCTGGATAAAAGATTACAGGTACTATTCCAGTGCCCTTGATCCCATCATGAAGGCACAAAAACTAATCATAAAAATAATTCTCAAAATGCCGCTTACTATCAGCACTGATACGATATTCAATACCTTCAACTTTATGGACATAAAACAGCTCTACTCAATATCCATATTAATTAATTTACACATAAACAACAAAACACTATACAAAGCTACACAAACAATACACAATACCTGAGCCAAAAACAAAGAACTTCTCCAAACTCCTTTTTTTAAAACCACCTTTGGACAAAGACACTCTAAATACATAGCTTGTAAACTATACAATACACTACCAGATATGATCAGACAAACTGACTCCTTTACAAAATTCAAACATGATATTAAAAAAATGGATTTTAAGTATTGGACGCCACACTATTTCAAACATCTGTAAAATAAATCACACATGGACAGAAATAACTATTCACATACAACCTAACCCATATAAAATAAATGAAAATAATAGAATCCTGTCAAATTTAACTCCATAAATAGATTAGACAGAATTTACTTCTTTACTTCATCTCCAAATTTATAAAATAACTCTCTTTAAAAGATTTACCACCCTTCCAATCACTTTTCTGTTTTAATGCTATTCAAAGTGTTTACTTTAAATATTCTTGTAACTACAATATTCATTTATATACCTGTGCGCCTGTCTCGACAAAATTATATCCTAGTGAGACAGGCATACAAAAAAGTAAATATATTTCTTTAAAGATAAATAAATAAATAAACTATTTATCACTTACATTGGAAACATCAATTCCTCAAAGAGGGCAGGCCGAACGATGTGAACCGCTAATATCTCTGTAGTGAGCCATTTATTTATTATCCTCGATATTTATTTATTTTTATTCAGAGAAATATACATAAATTATAATAAATTCAATATAATAATTAATTACATAATATGTGTACATACATATTTGATTTATCCCCATAAAAAAGCAGGGCTTGTGTGTATGGGGGTGTTATTATATTGGTTTAATTGTTTTATTTTTTATATTCAGTTCAAATTTTCGGTATAATTTTTAAGGTGAGTTTTAAATTTTTTGTTATTACTGTTCATGTTTCTGATTTTTTCAGTAAGTGAATTAAAAAATTTTACTCCGAGATATTTATGACTTAACTGTCCTAGTGTTTTTTTACATTTTGGAGTAGGAAGTATTGATGTTTGTTTAAGATTTCTGGTTAAGCATTATAATTTGTTTTTTATTGTTTGTTCGAAAAAAATATTTAAATATATTTTTATCACAGGGAACGGTAGTTACTCGCTCTTTGAAATTAACAAGGAACCTGAAATGGATTGATTTTCAAAAATAGAGCAAATAAAAAAACTGTCATTGTGCGTTTGTTTGGATATTGTTATTTTTTTCATTATGGAAAATTCCTCTTTGTAACATTGACAAGAAACTGATTTCTGTTGTATAAAATGTTGACAACAGACTAATTGTGAAATTGAACATGTTGTAATGGACAACTAATTACTTGCGCGATTCAAGACAAAAGGATTACACTTATTGATCAGAAATTTGGAGGCCTCCCGAGCTGCAGAGAATTGCATAATCAAGGTTGGTGAATTTGTTATTTTTCTTGGAGTGTAAGACTGCTCTGTTCCTTTGTGATATATTTGTTCGCGCAGGTAGAATTTCATTTTAGGATTTCCTAATCGTATATTGGGTATTAAGCCCAGAGAGCTTGGGGAATTTACACACCTCATGCTCACAATTTATAATGCATAATTATGGTCCTTCATAGCCGGATACGTTCTAGCAAGTTAATATAATATAAATGGACATTCGGTTTACGTAATTTTTGGTAAATCCGGAATACCTATATTATATTGCTGGTTCTATTTATGAAGGTTTTCAGAGTCACGTAATAATTGGTGATTTTCTTGAAATACCTTCCTCTTATGGAATTTGTTGGTTATTTCGATTTTACATACTTTTTTCGGTAAATATCGGAGTACCTACCTGTATTATTGCAGATTTTTTGTTTAAAAAAGCAAGTCTAGCAAGAATTTGTGTAATAAATTGACAAATTTCATTGAAAGCTATTGATAGCATTTTACGTTTTCTTCTGTAAATTTCTGAGGTACCTACAGTAATTATAATTATTGTAAACTTTAATTTTTGTGATAAAGTTATTGTATTTTTTTTTTAAAATGCCGAGAATTACAGAAGAAACTTCAGATGATCAACCGGATCGAATGCTTGTTATGTTAACAGCTAAAAGGGAAAGACTTTTTTCACGCATTAACGATCTATTCAACTTAACAAAGAATATCTCGGATTTCGATTCCAGAAGGAATGAGACATTTATGGTGCAGTCCGAAATAATTGATCATATGCAAACACAGTTTGAAAGCATTATTGACGATATAAATGATCGTCAATTGTCCTTAAATCCAAGTTTTCAACCGGAATTTCAGGCTTTGAACGCCTTTGAAGATCTTTTCTTGAAAGTGAAACGAACCCGTAACCAGATACTGGCCACGGCACATACACTCTCGACTCAAAATAATTCTCGCGAACCTTGCGTCATCAAGCTTCCCGCCATAGATTTGCCGAGCTTCGACGGGAAGATGGAAAATTGGGCAAAATTTTATGAGTCTTTTAAAGCTAATATACACAATAATAAACAGCTAACGGACGCTCAACGTGTTCAATATTTGGTTGGGAAATTGACGCACGGGGCGCTTAAGGTCACGGCCGGCATTGTGCCTGCAAGCGACACCTATAATATTATTTGGGATGGTTTAGTAAAAAAGTATCAGGATAAACGTGCGTTAGGTACGTATTATTTAAATAACATTCTAGATGCCAAGGGTTGTATAAATACACCTAGCAGTCTTGATGTTTTTATTCAAAGTTTTTCCGCATCCGTTTCGGCATTGAGGCAGTTAGACATTGATGACTTAGCCGATTTTATAATTTTGAACTGTGCGTTAAGAAAAATAGATCAACAGACTGCTCAGATTTTTGAGTTGACTGTGCGGGGTAAAGAAGTGCCTTCATACACGGAATTAATTTCTTTCGTACAAGATCAAGTGAAAATATTAGAGCGTTCAGAGGGGTCATCAAGTGCCATGAATAAGCCGCCTACGGCGACTTCATCCCGTTCGAACAATTATAAATCTTTCGTCGCGAGTAATGAGAATGTACCTCGAGTACCAACTCCGCCCCCGAAATCTTGTATGTTTTGTAAAAAAACTGATCATGCAATTACTGCTTGCTCTCGGTTCAAAGGGCTAAGTTCTCCACGAGCCCGTTTTGATTTTATAAAATCAAAACATTTGTGTATAAATTGTTTTAGCGCATCACATGCTGTAAGCTCTTGTAAATCGTCGCTTATGTGCGATTTGTGCAAAAAACCACACAATACCTTACTACATTTTGGTAGTGGGAATAATTTGAAAACAAATACTCATGTACATACTCAGTATTGTCGCATGTCTCGCGACGAACGGTCGTTTAACGTGACTGACACTGCAAAAATAAACTGCTTACAAACATAAATTTAACACCTTCGGGACCATGTTCCAAAATGGAACTCAAAATAAATATTGAAAAAATACTTACGGAACTTAATAAAATTGGCAGCACAAAAGCTGCCAAAGAAGCTAAAACCGAAATTGAATCAATATTAATCAATATCGAAGACTCATGGAAGCTTGAAATAACATCACTACAAAACACAATAATAAGTCTACAAAATAAAGTAATTCTAAATCAAGAGGATTACATAGACAAATTGGAAACATTGATAAAAAAAGCTTCAAGTGAAGAAAAAAAATATGAAGAAAAAAGTTACGCAATGGTGGTAAGGGAGAAATCGCACCCAATACCCAAAGCAAATTTTGCGCTACTAATCTCCTCAAAAAAAGACAAGCCTGCAGATGAAATCGAAAAAATATTAAAAGACAAAATAAAAGTATCCAAATTAGGAATAGGAATTTCTGGACTAAAAAAAACTTATCAAAACAAAATAATACTAACATGTGAGAAACAAACTGATACCGAAAAAATAATAAATGAAATCAACAAAAACCCAGATATTGAAATACACGCCAATGAAATAAAGAAAAAAAAACCTTGCATTATCATTAAGGGAGTTGATGCTTGCTACAAGGAAGAAGAACTACTTATAGATTTGATAAATCAAAATGAAGATATAAAAAACGCCATGACCTCAGAAACTGAAAATGAACCCATTATTGTCAAGAAAAAACTCAAGAACAAAAAATCGGAAAAATTATCAAATTTCATTATCGAAACTACAGCAAAACTAAGAAAAATAATAATATCGAAAGAAAGGATCAACATTGGATACTCAAAAGCACACGTAGAAGACTGCTTTCCACTCATGCAATGTTATCATTGTCTTGGATATGGACATACATCACTAAGATGCCTTGAAAACATGAAGAGTCCCAGATGCCTCCACTGTGCAGGAGAGCACAAAATACAAGACTGCCCCAAAAAACAAGAGCCTGCCAAATGCCACAACTGCACTAACAGAAAGGGTTACCAAAATGAACATCCAGGTAACAGTTACCTATGTGAATTCCGCAAGAAAATGTTAAAAAATGCACAAATGCGAATCGAATACGAGTAAGTTTGCATTTTGCATACTTACTTTTTTATCCCCTTAAATATGAATAATTTTTACACTAAACAATTAGATGATTCTCTTAATATTGCGGAACATATTTGTGACACTTTAAATGATTGTAATATCATTGTAGATAAAATACCGAATTCATTCTCAATATTACATTTAAATATTAGATCAATGAAACGAAATTTTAATGAATTCTTACTTTCAATTAATTTACTAAATCATAAACCGGACGTTATTGTGTTAACTGAAGCATTCACCAGCGATTACAATAAATTTTGTATACCTAGTTATAGTTACTTTATGACACAGCTTGCTATTAACCGAAATAGTGGTATTGTTGTATTTGTTAAATCCTGTTATTCAAACATCACAGTGAAAGAAGTACCTATGCAGCGAGTTAATTGCTTAGATATTAATGTAACTGTAAATAAAGTATGTTTTAATATTATCGCAATTTACCGAACGCACGGATCTAATGAGTATATATTCATGGATGAATTAAGAAGCATTATTTTATCAAAAAAAAATAATCAGAACATAACAATAATTGGTGATTTTAATTTAGATGTTTCCAACGAAAATAATAACAAAATAAAAACTGAATTTATCAATCTTATGTCAGAAATGAATTTTAAATTATGTATAAAAAATTATACTAGAGAAATTACGGGTCAACGTCCTTCATGTATTGATCATATATGGTGCAACACTAAACATACCGACAAATTACTTACGATAATATTAAAAAATAATATTACTGATCATCACACTTGTATCTCTATACAACAACTTAATAATAAACACAAAATTTCAGAAAGTAATGTTTTTACAAAAAAGTCATTAAACCTTAATAAATTAAGTATAAAAATAAGTACGGAAACGTGGCGACCCGTATTAGAATCTACATGTTCTGAAACAAGCGCAAATATTTTTGATAATATTCTCTGCAATTATATTACTGCATCGACTGATATTAAAACTATTCATATAAAAGCAAAATTCAAAAAAATAAAACCATGGATTTCACATGGCTTAGTCGTATCTATTAGAAAAATAGAAGAGTTATATCACCTGACAAAGAAATTTCCTTTAGATAAAAAAATATTTACATATTACAAAAAATATAGGAACAAATTAACCTCTTTAATAAAAACAACTAAAGAAAACTATTACAAAAATGAAATTGACCTGGCTAAACAAAATGTAAAACACATTTGGAAAACGATAAATGAAATAAATAGTCGAAAAAACAAAAAAAATCTAATTAAAAAAATTTATATCGGAAAAAACTCTGTTGATGCCATAAGGGAACCGACAAAATGTGCTAATACCTTCAACAAATATTTCGCTAACGTCGGTCAAAATTTAGCTAAACGGATCGATGAAAATTATAAAATAGATGATATCGAGAAGGATTGCCTTAAACAAAATAATCTGTCAGTTTTCCAACCAGTAACAACAAATGACATAAAAAATATAATAAATGAATTAAAAGGTGGATCTGCACCAGGATTTGATGGAGTCACAGTAGAAATATTGAAAAAATACAACAATTTTTTAAGCATTCCAATTACACACATTATAAATATTAGTTTGAATAGTGGAATATTCCCTTCCATTTATAAAAAATCAATCGTAACACCCATTTTTAAATCAGGCAGCCCTGAGGAAATATCAAATTATCGACCTATATCTCTAGTCTCAAACATTGCAAAAATTTTTGAAAAGATCGTAAAAAAGCAACTCATGTACTACATTGATAAAAATAAAATACTTAGTCCTAGCCAATTTGGATTTAGAGAGAAACTAGGCACTCATGATGCCATTGCTGAACTAACCTCAACTATATATAATGCATTAGATAAAAAAAACAAATGCCTTGGCATTTTTATTGATTTACGCAAGGCTTTTGATAGTATCTCCCATAAAAAACTAATTAATAAATTAAACGATATCGGTATTATTGGTAAGGTTAGGTATTGGCTACAAAGCTATCTAACTCAAAGAAGTCAAAAAGTAAAATTAAATAACTCACTAAGTATAGATGAAACATTAGAATTTGGGATTCCCCAAGGGACTGTTATTGGACCAATTTTATTTATAATATACGTTAACCAAATGTTTAAACTATCACTAAATGGAAAACTTATATCTTTTGCTGACGACACTGTAATAATTATCGAAAAAAAGACGTGGAATGATATTACCAATGCAGCCAATCAAGACATGAAGGTTATAAAAAAATGGTTCGATAATAATCTATTATCACTCAACACAGAAAAAACATATTATATTCCATTCTCTCTACAAGAAGATGTGCCAAATAATTTAATTAACATAACAATTCATTCTAAAAATTGTGCAAATGACGGTACATGTAATACGGACTGCGCTAAGCTAAATCATAAATCTAGTATAAAATATCTTGGCATCTTAATAGATAAAAATGTTAAATGGAAAGATCATATCAATCTCACTGTGGAAAGAATAAGAAAACTTATCTATGTATTCTATAACATACGAAATATTTTAAACAAGAAAACCATAAAAATTGTATATTTTGCATTAATTCAGTCCTTATTACAGTACGGCATTATTGGGTGGGGAGGGGCCTTTAAAGCTTCCTTACAACCTATAATCATAATTCAAAGAATAATTATTAAAATCATCCTTAGGAAACCATACGACTTCCCTACTCTAGAGATATTTCGAGAATTTAATGTACCATCCATCACAGAATTGTATAAGAGAAACGCCTTATATCAAATTTATAAAGAGTATTTTATTAAAAAAATTCACCCCTCTGATAGCATAAGCAATAGATTTAAAACGAATGGCTTAATAGCCATCCCTATGCTTAGAACTACCACGGCTCAGCACCACTATCTGTATCTAGGTGTAAGATGGTACAATATATTATTATCTAAAAACAAAATTAGTGTAACTGAAACATTGAAATTTGAACAATTCAAAAAACAAATAAAGTCACTGAAATTGGATAATGATATATTGTACCCTTAATTTAATTTAATTTAAGTTACCCTTACTTTAAATGTAATATTTAATATTTAAAAAAAAAGTATTGACCTTGTATAACAATTTTTTTTCCTAAATTACGAACCTATGTCAATTAATATTTGTATTTACCTCATAAGTTCTTTGAATATTATTTAAACATTTAATTAGAACATTATTATTATTTTATTTTTTGCGTGTGAATAAATACTCCTCCCATAAACACGAGCTCCCAGAGCTCAACTTATGGAGTAGTAGAATTAAAAAAAAAAATGTTGTTTAACCTTGCAAATGTTATCATTTTTTAATGTAAAAACAAGTCTTGAAATAAATAAATAAATAAATAAATAAAATAAAATACGTCGGAAGTACTTACCAATGAGGAGCAGTCTTCCCCCCCTTTGGTACCATCCAGCGTCAGTGGAACGGATAATTGCAATATGCAACTAGAGGAACCCTTGCGCGTTAGCCCTTCGTGTTCGCTGTCAGCCAAAGTAACACCTAATTCGACAATTTTACTTTCAACCGCTCAAATATATGCGAAACTTAAAAATGGTAACAAAATGATTGTTAGATGTTTAATTGATAATGGATCGCAGAATAATTTGATTACGGTAGATTGTTGCAAGTCGCTGAATTTGCCAATAATTCCTTTGAGTAATTCTTTTGTTAAAGGAATTGGTTCAGCATCTCGACCAATTTTTGGTTACGTTTATTTGGACATTGAGTCTCGCGTATACCCAAATAATAAATATAACATACATGCGCTCGTTGTCGAGTGCATTACCGATAAGTTACCTAATCACTATATAGCAAATGGTGATATGAGGTACTTAGAGGGCATATCCCTCGCTGATTTAACGTGGAATATTCCTGGGAATATAGATGTCGTCTTAGGGGCACAATTATTTCCACATATCTATTTAGGGGACAGGGTTGAATCAGGGACTAGTGCACCCCCCGTATTATCGACCGCGTTTGGTTTCGTTCTAATGGGTGACTACCCTCATAAAGTGACCAATACAAATATGTCATTTTCCGCACTCGCGCTAAATGATTTAGTGCAAAAATTTTGGCTGTTAGAAGAAATACCTAACATACAATTTCTGAGTCCAGAGGAGACGGAATGTGAGAATCTGTTTACTTCATCTATTTCTCGCGCTGACGACGGGAGGTATTCTGTTGCTTTACCTTTCTGTAAAGACCCGAACCAATTGGGGAATTCTCGAACTACCGCTCAGCGTCGATTTATGGCCTTGGAGCGGAAATTTAAACAATCGCCTTCTTTACAGGAGAATTATAATAAAGTTATCAGTGAATATATTGAAAACAATTACCTGTCAGAAGTCCCAGAGTCTGATATTATAGATGATGGATATTATATCCCGCATCACGCCGTCATTCGTTCTGATAAACCCATGCCTCGGATTGTGCTTGACGCTAGTGCTAAGACACATACAGGGCTGTCACTAAATGACATCTTGCATACTGGTCCCAATCTACAAGCTGATTTGTTTTTGCTTTTACTTGACTTTCGTCTTTTTCCCATCGCTATGACTGCGGACATAAAGCAAATGTATTTACAGATTGAAGTTCCAAGCAAGCATCGTAGATATTTGAGAATCTTATTTCGATTCTCCAACAACGATCTTATAAGGACATTTCAATTTAATCGGGTCCCTTTCGGACTAACGGCAAGTCCATACTTATCAATGCGGACTGTTCGTCAGTTAGCCCAAGATATGAGACCACATTTACCGGATGCTGCCAATGTGGCAGAGTCCAAGTTGTATATGGACGACCTGGTCTATTCTATTGCAGATGAATCCAGCGCCGTACGTCTTTCTCGAGAATTAATCTCGTTATTTAAGTCCGGTGCCTTTGATTTGGTCAAATGGACTAGTAATTCTCAAGTTGTACTTGAAAACCTTCCAGATTCTCACCGCAGCACGGTGGACTTTACTGTTGGTTCTAACAATACCTCTAAGGTGTTAGGCCTCTCGTGGGAACCAGTTGATGACAGCTTCTTCTTTACGACTTATTATGTCCAGGAGAAGTGTACAAAGCGGAATATACTATCTATAGTCGCCCGCTTATTCGATGTCCTCGGTCTGGTCGCCCCCGTCATTCTGTATGCTAAATTGCTTATTAAGGAGCTATGGCTGTGCAACATTGGTTGGGATGATACTCCCCCTGAGAGCGTTATTCAAAGGTTCTCGGCACTCACACAGGAATTTCCTTTAATTTCTACGATAAAAATCCCGCGTCATGTAGGTGTCCTAAAAGACAGTACAGTGCTCATCGTTGCTTTCTGCGATGCGAGCCTGAATGGTTATGGCTGTGTGATATATTTACACACAACTGATCTGTCTGGGAATATAACCGTGAGATTGTTGTGTGCAAAATCAAAGGTCTCTCCCACCAAAGTAACAACACTTGCTCGTTTGGAGCTGTGTGCCGCGGTCTTGATGTCCAAACTAATTCGGACGGTTCAAAATAGTTATCGTTCGCGTCTTACTATTGCAGGGACTTATGCGTTTTCAGATTCTACCATTGCGCTTTCATGGATACATTCGTCGCCTCATCGATGGTCGGTGTTTGTTAGTAATCGCGTGGCTCAATGTCAGGAGAATTTGTCTCCTGAAAACTTTTATCATGTCGCCGGTAGTGAAAACCCTAGTGACTGCCTTTCTCGTGGCATGCTTCCTTCCCAGCTTATTTCACACGAATTATGGTGGAATGGACCATTGTTGATTCGCAGCCCACCCTCGGGATGGCCATTAAGACCGTTTCATTTCTCAAATATCGGTGAAATGCCTGAGCACAAAACTAATGTGCTCACTGCAATAGTTCAGCGTGAACAATCGGTCCTGAGTGAACTGGCTCAGCGTATATCCACATGGAATAAACTTTTAAGGATTGTCGTTTTTGTCCTCCAATTCGCAAAAAAGGTATCACCCTCTTCTGGAACGGTCAATAATCTTATGACTGCTGAAAAGGCTGTGATTCGTTCCGTGCAGAGTATTCATTTTATAGAAGATATTGCTGCACTCCAGAAAGGCAAATTGCCTTCAAAAAAGCTTAGGAATTTATCAGTTTTTCTCGATGAGGATAATTTGTTACGTATTGGTGGGCGGCTTTCTAAATCGGATTTACCATTTGAGGTTAAACATCCGGTTTTACTACCTAAAAATGACTGTGTTGTGAATCTTATCATCGATCATTTCCATGTCATGAACTGTCATACAGGCCCTGGACTTCTTATGTCCATCTTACGGCAGCGCTATTGGATATTAGATGCCAGGACTGTTATTAAGGCAAAAGTACGGAAATGCAATTTCTGTTTCCGCTTAAATCCGTCGCATCCTATACCGAAGATGGCAGATTTACCTTCCTATCGTGTTGTAGAAGCAAAGGCTTTCGTTCATACCGGTGTAGACTATGCAGGTCCCCTCCGTATCACGCTTGCTCGTCGGAGAGGACAACATTCACAAAAGGCATATGTCTGTCTTTTTGTATGTCTTGTAACCAAGGCCATTCATATTGAGTTGGTCTCTGACCTAACTTCAAATGCTTTCCTGGCTGCTTTCAGCCGTTTTATTTCTCGGCGTGGCCCTGTGTCATGCTTGTATTCAGATAATGGTACCAATTTTGTTGGTGCCAAGGCACAATTAGATGATCTCTATAAGTTTTTGGTTGAGTCGGAATTTGAGCCCGCTTTAAAGCGTGAACTCGCTAATCGCCGGGTTGAGTGGAAAATGATTCCACCACGCGCGCCCCATTTCGGGGGTATATGGGAATCAAATGTAAAGAGTATGAAGACTCATTTGTACCGTGTAATCGGAACTCAGCTCCTCACTTATGAAGAACTACAGACCGTTCTGGTTCAAATAGAGTGTATAATGAACTCGCGCCCACTCACAGTCGTGTCTTCTGAACCCTATCCGGAAGTTATTACGCCTGCACATTTTTTAATGTCGACTCCTTTGCAGTACTTACCTGCTTCTGTTTTGACAGACGCTAAAATAAACTTTGCTCAGCGCAAGCAATTATTAGACGGCATGATTCAATCCTTCTGGAAGAAGTGGCGTTTGGAATATCTGCATACGTTGCAAGTCAGGCAGAAGTGGGCTACCACTGACCATCCTATTAAGGTTGGAACTGTCGTACTTATGGGACAGGAGGATTCACCTCCGTTAAATTGGCCTTTGGGCGTAATCACGGATGTTCATCCTGGTACTGATAAAATCATTCGCGTTGCGACGGTAAAGACTAGATACGGACTCTTTAAACGTCCTGTTGTTAAACTATATCCCATCCCAACGCAATAATTTTGTCTTTATTTTATTTTATTTTATGTTAATATTCTATTATGATCTAATTGTTTCTGACTTAGCCAAGATATGTTTCTATTTATTGATTTGATCTTTACTTGTTTTCATATTCGTTGATTTTTTTTTTGAAAGTTCTGCGAACTTCCAAGGCGGGGAGCATGGTTAAGCATTATAATTTGTTTTTTATTGTTTGTTCGAAAAAAATATTTAAATATATTTTTATCACAGGGAACGGTAGTTACTCGCTCTTTGAAATTAACAAGGAACCTGAAATGGATTGATTTTCAAAAATAGAGCAAATAAAAAAACTGTCATTGTGCGTTTGTTTGGATATTGTTATTTTTTTCATTATGGAAAATTCCTCTTTGTAACATTGACAAGAAACTGATTTCTGTTGTATAAAATGTTGACAACAGACTAATTGTGAAATTGAACATGTTGTAATGGACAACTAATTACTTGCGCGATTCAAGACAAAAGGATTACACTTATTGATCAGAAATTTGGAGGCCTCCCGAGCTGCAGAGAATTGCATAATCAAGGTTGGTGAATTTGTTATTTTTCTTGGAGTGTAAGACTGCTCTGCTCCTTTGTGATATATTTGTTCGCGCAGGTAGAATTTCATTTTAGGATTTCCTAATCGTATATTGGGTATTAAGCCCAGAGAGCTTGGGGAATTTACACACCTCATGCTCACAATTTATAATGCAATTTCTGTTGTTTTTAAATGGTGCAACTTTATTTTGAATATTATCTTTGTAAATTTGTAATGTTGCATGATAAAAATATATTGCACTTAATTTTCTGACTTTAAATTGTTGGAATAAAAGTTCTGACGAATATGAGTAGGGTTTTTTTAAAATTGTTTTTATTATTAGTTTTTGTGATATGTAAATTGTTTGTGTTTGATTTGTATATGTACCGCCCCATCCTATAATGCCGTATTGTATAATTGATTGACAGAAAGCAAAGTATGTGGTTCTAAGTAATTTTTCGTTTAAAATATCTCTTAAACATCTAAATATATATGTTAGTTTCCTTATTCTGTTGTTCAGAATATTTATATGGATGAGTAGTGGCGAAATGTGGTTGTAGTGGTAAGGTCTGTGCTCCACGCCGTAATGATGTTGTCAGCTGGTGGTGAAGATCACGGATATTCTGATATTCCTCCGGGCCGATGCTAGTCGTCTTGCAGGTGGAGGCTTCTTGTGGTGTGCTCCTTAATAATAATAACAAATGAAATTTTTTTAATTCTTTAGAGCATGGAAGCGTCATCGGAACCCTTTCGATTATCTCTAATTTTATTTGCTTTTTAAGAGGCAAAAAACGGTCGCTTCAGCAGATTATAAAACATACATTTCTACGATAGAATCCGGTATACCTACAGCATAATATTAAAAAAATGTGGTCCTATGTTAATTCTCAAAGAAAATCTCGTATCATCGCTGATCATCGCCATTTTTTAGCTATAAATAATGAATGAGAAATCATTTTATTAAACGACTTAGAAAAGGAGGAGGTTATCAATTCGACGGTATTTTTATTTTTTTATGTTTGTTACCTCAGAACTTTCGATTGGGTGAACCGATATTGATGATTCTTTTTTATTAGAAAGCTGGTGCTTCCTGTGTGGTCCCATTTTAATTTGGTCCAGTTCTGACAATGGGATCCATGAGAAAACCATATATTATGTCTTAAATTTGCAATAATTATGTGCGCGACAAATGGACGAATAACTCAATATTACGCCAACAGATTTCGATGATTCTTTTATAAAGTAAAACTTCTTTACGTACGCTTGTCACTAAAAATCAAAAAATAAACAAAAATTAAAAAAAAAAGGACTTCAAAAAATGCACTAAAAAGTTAAAAAAAATTTTTCGTACGATTGTTATTTTTGGAGTCGGTGTCAGCCAAGATCTCCACATCTCATCTATAACTACCTATGTATGTAGTTATCTTAGCTGACACCGACTCCAAAAATAACAATTGTACGAAATTATTTTTTTACTTTTAGTGCATTTTTTTAAGTCATTTTTTGTTTTGTTAAAATTTTTGTTTATTTTTTGTTGTTTTTATTTTTATTGTTCGTATTCTAATTGCATGTGGAATTAGCATTAGATATATTCTTATTTATTATTTAGTTTATGCTTTATTTGTAAATTTTGTAATCTTTTTTATTTATGTTTCACTGTTGTTATAAATGAAATTTGTATTTAATATGTAAAAGCCCAATAGGGCGTCAATAAATAAATAAATAATAATGATGTGTGGTGAAAAAACTGCTAATGACAGTGAAGGAGTAGCCAATTTATTTTCTGAGTATATTGGTTCTGTATTTTCGAATGTTCAACCTGCTCATACAAGCAATGCCACTGATTGTTTTAATTCAAATAGCGTAATTAACTCAAGAAATAACTTTAAAATACCTTAAGTCTATCGATATCAAAAAGGAGCCAGGGAATGATCAACTTCCAGGGATATTTATACATTATTGTAGTAAACAACTAACACCCCCAATTTTTGATATTTTCAAATTATGACTATCTGAAGGAAAATTTCCCGACAAGTGGAAAGTGCCTTGATTTAAAAATGGCAGTAAAAATGATGTCTCCAACTATCGACCTATATCCAAATTGCGGATTCTAAGTAAAGTATTGGAAAAAATTGGTTACGATCAAATACACATCACCTTCACTCTTAAGTGATCAACATGGCGTCATGAGAAACCTCTCCACAACCTTGAATCTTGCGTTTTTTATAAATTTTCTTCACGCTCAAATGGATATGCGATGCCAGGAATATGCCATCAATAAGGATTATTCCGTGTTAATCACTGTATTCTTTTACAGAAGTTATTAAGTCTAGGAATTCACGGTGATCTCTATAGATGGATTGCGTCATATGTCAGTAATCGGCACCAAATCACGGTTATCAACGGTTTCGCCTCCTGTTTAACGGAAATCGTCTCGGATGTGCCCCAGGGGTCGCATCTTGGACCATTCTTATTTAATATTTACATAAATGACATTTATGTATGCTTTCAAAATAGTTATTTATTTTATTTTATTTATTAGCGTTATAAACAGTATTTATCTTACTAATCTTCTTACTATCTTATCTTACTAATATTATAAATGCGTATGTTTGTATGGATGTAACTTACTCTTTCACGCAATAAATATCGAATGGAATTTAAAATTCTTTCACTAATCGAAAGCTACATTATTTGCGAGTAACATAGGCTATATATATTGATAAGCTCTGGCGTTATGAATAAGCTGTGGCGTTATGAAATTATTTATTATACGTTTATTGGCAAAGCGTGTTGCTAAGTAAATGTTTGACGTGGGCTGTCATATTGTTATTTGTTTAGGTTACTATGGAGATTTTTTTGATATTTTATTAGGTTACTCTGGATTCAAATATGAATAAAATACTAATTCCTACGTGAGGCAAAATCATCAGAATAAATTAGGGGAGTAGGTACTTAAAATAAATTTCTATAATTTAAATATTTTCTAAAATAGAATTTTTATTTGCGAAATGTCGTTCTCAAATTTTGAAATTTTCTATTAAACAATAATTATTTTCTATTAGACAAAATAGCAAGAATAATAACAATTATGCCAGTATTTTCCCACTAATACTATGCGCGCGAAGCCGCGGGTAAAAGCTAGTAAATTCATAAATGACAGTGATAATAATATGTGTGTCATTGACCAATAAAATAACGACAAATTAAAATTTAGAACCATAATACCAAAATACACAACAATACCTATAGGTACCTGATATAAACAATTCTGATAAAGTGCATTTTCTTACTTAAATCTACAAAAAGTATTAAATGAAATTATTCGAGAATTTACATTTAAATTTTAATGGATGCTTCCAGACACTGAGCTGTGCAAATTTTAAGGCCGGTGATCTCATTTGGTGTGCAGTAAAAGTAGACTTGCTGTTCGTCAGCATAACAGTGAGATAGGAGACCAAATGACTCGATAATTGATACGACATCATCTGTGAAGAGAATGAAGAAGAGTGGACCCAAAATGGATACCTGAGATACCCCTGAAGAGAATTTTGTGAAATTAGACTGTTTATTTTTAACCTCCACTGCTTGTTAGCGATTGTAAAATGAGAAATTCGTAGTTAATGGTGTCAAATGCAGCACTCATATCTAAAAGTGAAAGAAGTGCTAACTTACCTGACTCTATGGCAAGGGTAATATCTGACAGGACACGAAGTAATCTGGTTTCTGTTGAGTGGAATCTCCTATAAGCGGATTGATAAATGGTAAATAATAATTTATTCAGGTTTATGTGAGAAGCAGAAATTTTTTCAAGTAGTTTTTCTACAAAAGGCAGATTTGATACAGGTCGATAATTATGTCGACAATGATACAGGCCGATAAGTTGTCGGCATCAAGTTGTGTTTTTTTTATGATTGGGGTAAGTATGCATACTGGTGGTTCCGAGAAGTCACCTATGCTTAGGGACTTATTAAAAACGTGAACCAGGAAGGGGGCCAACACGTTGCAACATTTCTTGAGAAGCCACGTTGAGTTAGGGTCACGAAAACATTGTTTAATTGGCGAACTTAGGATTAACTTTCCTACTTCTCCTAGCTTTGTAGGTTTAAAGGAAGACAGTGTCCCTTTGGAATTGACTGAAAATATTGGCGAGGAGCAGAAAATGTGGAGGCACGTATGGATTCTATTTTTTCACAGAAAAACATATAGAAAATTTGCGGAGTAATGTCTGTAGAAGTTTGCGTGTTATTATTAGCGATGATAGTTTTAATGGAGTTCCAGAGACATCGTGGATTTTTTCGCTCAGAGTCAATTTGGTTTATCCAGCATTCGGATCTTAATGTAGATTTTTCAGGTTTCACTGAAATTAGGAGTTTTTGCTCATTTTATCTATGGTGTATGAACTTAGCAGTATTTACATAAACAATATTTAAATACTTAGAAAGTATTTTCACATGGGTAAATTTTCTGGATGACTGGCTTAATACAAATGTTTAATTATAGTGTGTAAGAAAAAGCTGTTGAAAATTGGACAAACGATGTACCCATGCCTGCTTCCCCCAAAGAAAAAATGCAAGCACTATCATACATCTCCCTCATAAGTATTAATGAAATGAAACACCATTGCCGTCGCTGCGCCGTAGCCGTAGGAATTATAAAAGTGCCCATTGGCAATTCACGGTCTGAAATGATTGCTGCTAGATAAAATCCCCCAGATACCTCAAGCTGCTGTACTGTAACATGCAGATACCATGTAAATGCTCTAGAAGAACTCTAGCTCTTGGTTTCATTCTAAAAGATCAAAATAAAATAGTTGTATGTATTTGCTAATCAAGTTGGTGTTTTCTATTTCAGTTATCAGAAAGACAACACCCCGAGCTTCAGACACTCAGGAAACACATCACCTCTTGCTTCACGAAAATATCCTGCTACCTCATGCCACATCCTGGACTCAAAGTTATTGACAAAAAATTCGATGGAAGGTTATCAGGTGATTTTTATTGTTATTTATCCTATTCACTTGGATTCAAATTATTGCCCTTCTTTCACAGGAATGTCTAAGTATCTGATACTCATGTTGTGTATTCACGTATAAGGCCCTTCTTTCACAGGAATGTCTAAGTATCTGATACTCATGTTGTGTATTCACGTATAAGGCCCTTCTTTCACAGGAATGTCTAAGTATCTGATACTCATGTTGTGTATTCACGTATAAGGCCCTTCTTTCACAGGAATGTCTAAGTATCTGATACTCATGTTGTGTATTCACGTATAAGGCCCTTCTTTCACAGGAATGTCTAAGTATCTGATACTCATGTTGTGTATTCACGTATAAGGCCCTTCTTTCACAGGAATGTCTAAGTATCTGATACTCATGTTGTGTATTCACGTATAAGGCCCTTCTTTCACAGGAATGTCTAAGTATCTGATACTCATGTTGTGTATTCACGTATAAGGCCCTTCTTTCACAGGAATGTCTAAGTATCTGATACTCATGTTGTGTATTCACGTATAAGGCCCTTCTTTCACAGGAATGTCTAAGTATCTGATACTCATGTTGTGTATTCACGTATAAGGCCCTTCTTTCACAGGAATGTCTAAGTATCTGATACTCATGTTGTGTATTCACGTATAAGGCCCTTCTTTCACAGGAATGTCTAAGTATCTGATACTCATGTTGTGTATTCACGTATAAGGCCCTTCTTTCACAGGAATATGCAAGTATCTGATACTCATGTTGTGTATTAACGTATAAGGCCCTTCTTTCACAGGAATATGCAAGTATCTGATACTCATGTTGTGTATTCACGTTGCAAACAACTTGTCGCGCACGTCCTTACACGTCGCTACTGAAATCTTAAGACCTGTGTTTTCTCGAAATGTCAAAACGCTTTAATGCTTTTGTGACCCTCACTCACAAAAAACATTTGTAGTAGCTGTAATTTTTATATCCTGTCATCTTTAATGCTTTAATTGCTGTTTTGTTCCTAGCATTGATCTAAAGCAGCGGTTTTCAACCTTTTTGAGCCTGCGTACCCCTTGACCCTTACTACAAATTTTGTTGTGTCCCGTAACTAGTGGCGTAACTAGCATGGGTTATCCCCCAACTACAATATGATGAATATGGCGCACAAAAATGGTCTGATTTGAAATATCTGTCTACTTGCAGAGAAAAATAATTACTCTTTTTTACTCTACCTACAACTGACATCTCCACATCTTGAGACATTTCCCGAATTTGCCGGGAAACAGTTCTGTCTAACAGCAGTGTGTTGGTTATTTTCTTTGATATTTCGTGGCCGAGCATGCATCAGACAATATCTTTGGCACACGGTATAATTAAATCCTCTGCAACTGTATGATTCTTTCCTGATTTAGCGATGCGATAACTTCTCTGTATAATGCTTCCAGAGCTATTTTCTGTGCTTTAGTAGCTCTTGAGAAAAGCGAACCTATGTTGACAGTTAAATGTTTCTGTTTTCTTTCAAAAAAATCTCTAAACTGAGCTGACTGATTGACTGACGTATGGCGTTGCGGCAGGCTGCCAAACCGCTGAGCGTAAACCGCTGAAGTTTGAAAACGTTGAGCTGAGTTTTAAATCCTACATTCGTGCCGTGTACCCCCAATCTTGCTTCGCGTTCCCCAAGGGGTACACGTACCACAGGTTGAAAACCACTGATCTAAATTAATATTAACTGCTATGTTAGTAAATTTATTAATCAATATTTGTTATCATTCATAAGTTTATTTTCTTAATTAAAAAAAAAGATTATATATATATGTATATTATTTTTACTTTATCTTTTTCTATAATAGCACAACTCCCCAATTCAAACACAAGAAATGTTTTCTCTTTTAAATTGGGTAGATTCATTAACTAGAAATAACTTTATCTGTAATTAGTTTTTAAGAACCAAACATTTTCTTTATTAAATCTGTTATATTTCAAATAAATTTTTTTTTTTTTTTTAAACTTTACTAAACAAAGAACAGTCACTTTGTTTTAAACTTTTATTTTTGTTTTGTTTTTTATATTATTTACAGACCATGTTCTGTATGTTAATACTCATCCTAATTTGACTGTCCTAAAACGGGAATCCTCGTAGTTGGGCAGTCAAAAAATTTCTTAAATAATGTATAATCTTTTACTAAATAAAATAAAATAAATAAAAGGGACACTCACCATTATGTGGCACTTTTTATTGATTCATGTTCACAAGACAACCGTTGTAACGTAACATATGCTAACGGGGCACGGACGTTCGCCACCTAACCGGTCGAGGCCGTCCGCGTACAACCCATTACAAGGAGTGAATCTGGGTCTTTAAGAGAGCAATGATGAAGCAGGGAGGAAGGAAGCCATATTGTTACATTCTAAGCACACCAAAATCTTTCATTTTCTTATTTTTTTAATGATTTATTTAAATTCTTTCAGAAATCGACATATTATTCAAGGAGAATCTGCTAAGCCTCGTGCCAATGTTATTAGCTCCACAGAACCTAATCCCCAAGAAAATCAATGGCCAGAAAGTCAAGGCCGGAGATATGGTTCAATACTTCAAATCTTATATTGACATATACAAAGGAGATCAACTGCCGGAACCAAAGTCTATATTTAATGTGAGTGCTACTTACTTTCTTTGACATATTTATTTATTTATTTTGTTATCATTACATAGTATACAATGAAGTCGCTCAAAATGGATGTGCGCTTAGATCTTTTAAACTACCCAACGGATTTTCATGCGGTTTTCACCAATATATAGAGTGATTTAAGAGAAAGGTTTTTATGTATTACATGCTTATTATAGTTGAGAAAAGCCTAGAAATTCAAATATTCATCATTACATAGTATGAAATGAAGTCGCTCAAAATGTTTGTGCAACTGACTGTCCAACTAGGAAGGTCTCCCTTTCTAGAACAGTCAAATTGACAAGTTTAGTTTATATTAGGTTGTTAAGTACGTGAACATTCATATGTGTAGTATTAAGTAAAGTTAAAGTCACAGTGTTTTCTAAGTATACAAAAAAAAAAAAGAGATGAAAAAAAAAAAAATTGGGAAACAAAGGAAATATATAAGGCATAATTCATAATTATGACAAAGCATTTTTTTATAATATTTTTGACTTCTCCTGCCTAAATCTGGTGACTATTTTGTTATTTTTTATACAAGAAAAACAATATACATAAAAACAGTAAAAGAAAATAAAATAAAAATTTTGAAAACAAAAAAGATATGTAAGGCGCTCGTATATAATTATCAGATAACATTTTTAAATATTTTTTCTGACTTCGTCCTGCCTAAATCTAGTAACCATATTGTTACTTTTGGGCCGAAGGATGACACTTCGCATAGTTTTAGTTTTGAAGGGATTTTGTTATACAATAATTTCGGTCCTAGGTACGAGAATATCCTTTGATAAGCCGCTATGTTGCTAGTTGGAAAAGAAAGGGCATTTCTGCCCTTGTTTCTGGTTTGATGTTTGTGTTCGACTGTTTTCATTTTATATTTATTTTTATGAGCACAAATTATTATCTTTTTAATGTAACATTATCGAACATTTAGTACATACATTAAATTCCCTGAAGAGAGCGTCGCTGGAATATCTGAAAGGTTTCTTCATTATAACACGTATAACAGATTTTTGTGCTTTCAATAACGGGTTTAATATTGTTTTTCCTGTACTCCCCACCCAATGCAGCAGCCGTAGGTTATGATCGAGTTACATAGTCCATAACCACTCGAGCGACAGCGCGATTTTTAACTTTTTCCTCCGATTGCTCGTGATTTTTGGTGACCATTTTCCGCCAATGGTGAATATTTTCCGCCAATATTAAAAAAATCTTACCTCCGAATTTTAATATGGAAAAATTGAAAAAAAAAAAATTAATGCATCTAGGGAAAATTTGCCTAAAACTGGCAGCAAAGCAATCCGAGGTATTTTAAATGGTGCCATATTGTGGCAAAAAGCGCTCCAGTGGTTAACTAACTAACTAACTAACTAACCATCACGCCGTTTCCCCGCAGGGGTAGGCAGAGAGGACGGACCGCCAAACAACTCGGTCTTGGCACACAGTCTTTGCTTCACTCACATTCATACATCGTCTCATACATACTCTTCTATTATTCCGACTTTTGACATGGCCCGACTCAAGTATCTGATTCACTTGATCGTGCCATGTCTTCCTCGGGCGTCCCCTACTTCTTCTTCCATTCACATTTGCGTCATATATTCTTCTCACATTATTTTCTTCTTTCATTCGCTCTACATGTCCAAACCATCTGAGGGTCCCTTTCTTAATCTTACTCATTATGCTTACATCAGCCTTGCATTCTTTGCGGATATCCACATTTCTCACACGATCATACATGGTTTTGCCACACATTCGCCTCAGGGATCTCATTTCGACAGCATTCAGTTTACTTTCATCCTTCCTCTGCCAACTCCATGCCTCACTGCCATACATCAAGGTAGGTACCAGGACTCCATTGTGGACTGCTAGCTTCGCGTCTTTTGACAGTGTTTTATTAGCGCCAACGGCATTCAGTCCTCCATTAATGGAGTTACCTGCATTTACTCTTCTTTCAATATCTCTATCAGCCTTCCCATCTCTCGTAAACATACTACCCAGGTACACAAACTCATCCACCTGCTCCAAGTATTCATCATTCACAACTATATTGCACACTGTTTTCGTACTCTCCCTTGCTCCAGTGGTTAATATATATTTTTTAAGTAGTGTGTTTTAAAATTTCCCGCAGTGAAATAAATATATGAATCAGTGGACGCACTCTTTTTCCTACATTTTCTATTTGGTATTTCCATTTGAGGTTATTGTCAACTATAACGCCTAGATATTTAATAAATTTAACACACTCAAAAGTTTCACATTTACATGGAGAGTAATTATTTCCAAAGCTACAATTAATTTCATGTATTATGAGGTGGTGAAGTGCTTTGGGTTGTCCTGAAATAGTAGAGCTGAAAGTTAGGTATTTGGTTTTTGATATGTTTAATGTAAGCAAATTACTGTCCAGCCACTGCTTTACTATGTGGCGACCAGAACGGTCGCCTTATAGTAAAAATCATCGCGCCGCCACTGGTTCTGTAAGGACACGCTAGAAACATCTAACTACCTTCAGTTACAGGTTTACGCTGCACAGCGGCGCCACACATTTCAGAAAACACATCGAAACGTTACGGTTGCAGAATATTCGAGTACCTTCCAGCGTACACATTGCCGGCGAATGGAAAATTAATCAACCGGTCGCGCCTATATAAATGAAGCGACCCAACGCTGAGTTAGTCAGTTCCAGTCAAGTCTAAACATTCAGTAACAGTTCATCAACACACAGACAAACAGTGCACAAGTGATAACGTCCCACAGCGGCAATCGGTAACCGGCCAGATCCACGGCGACTCACTGCCGAAACCTGTGCCGGTGTACCAACAACCTTCGAGGACTCACCATCTCGCAGTTAATTAGTATATTAGTACGTTTAGAAGCTTTTAAAGTTTATTTCATATTTATTCTTCTGCTTTATAATATGTTATGTAAAAACGCCTTAAAATGTTTTTTTATAATGTTTTTAAAATAATAACAATTGAATTGAACTGACATAGTTGGCTGGTTATCTTTGTTGAACTTTTTTTTTTTTTTTTTTTTTTTTTTTTTTTTTCATTTATTTATTACAGAAGATACATTATTTATACAGCAAAAATAACATATAAAATATAATATTTATATTTCAAAATAATCTTTTTTTGATACAAATAAACTATATAATAAATTGACACTGATTTTTTTATTTTTTATTTTGTATGATATTTCTCTTCTATAGAAGCAGACGCTTGTGATTAGAAGAGGGACGAGTATCGGGATGAAAAAATATTTAAAATATATTTTGAATCTTTTGATTTAATTGTGGTAGATACTTAAAAAAAACAAATTTACAAGTTATATAATTTATGATGATAAATTTTATCAATTTGTTATTTTTACTTTAAATTGCTCTTTAATTGCTTTTAATAGGCATTTATCGTCTTCGATTGTTCTTATTTTTTCAGGTAGGCTATTGAAGTATTTTTTTCCTAGATATGTGTAATGATGTTGTGCAAATGAGGTGTTACATTTTTGTGTTGGAAATATATGCTTTTGACGAGTACGACTTTCAGTTAAAAAGCTATGATTTTGTTTTTCTTTTATTATTTGGATTATTATATTTTTTCGAACTAGATCATTAAATTTTAATACTTTAAATTCTTCAAAAATAAGGTGAGTTGGATAATCTCTTCGTTTTTTCAAGATAATTTTTATAATTAGACGTTGCACAATTTCAACAGGGAGTAGATTTGTTTTGTATGCAGCTCCCCAGGTTACTACAGAGTATTGGAGATTTGACTGTACTATAGCATGGTAGACTGATGTTAGATTTTCTAATGAGAGAAAGTTTCGGATTTTTAAAAATATGTAAATTAATTTCCTTATTTTGTTAACGGTAAGGTTGATTTGATCTTTCCAGTTCAGGTTTTTGTCTATTGTTATTCCTAAGTATTTGATTTTATTCGAAATTTTTAATGTGGAACAGTTTATTTTACAGTTATTTTTTTTGTGATCTTTAGAATTATCATGTATAATTATATCAAAATTTACCGGAACGTCCTTTGATTTTATTGCAAATGGTATAACGTGAGTTTTTTCACTATTAAGAGATAGTAGATTTATATCAAACCAGTGTTTAAGTATGTTTATGTCTTCTGTTGCCTTTTGTTTTACAACTTGCCATGTGATTCCACTTTCAATAAGTACTGTATCGTCGGCATAAGAGGTTATACTACCATGAAGTGGCTGTGAGAATATACCGTTTACATATAAGATGAATAATATAGGACCTAGCACAGTACCTTGTGGAATTCCATATTCAGATGTCTCTTCGTCGCTATAAATGTTATTTATTTTGACACATTGAGGGCGATTTTTTAGGTAGCTTTTTATCCAATTTGCTACTTTTTCATTAATGTTCAAATTATCTAATTTTTTCATAAGTTTTTTATGGGATATGCTGTCAAACGCTTTTCTCAGATCTATAAAAATACCTATACATTTATTGCTCATATCAAGGTTTTTATATATGCGTGATGTGACATTTGCAATCGCGTCTTGTGTGCTGCGCGCTTTTCGGAATCCGTATTGATTGTCGTGAAGTATTTTGTTATTTTCAATAAATTCCATTAGTTGAGATTTTACGATTTTTTCAAATATTTTTCCAATATTTGAAATGAGGGAAATTGGTCGATAGTTAGTTACATTTTGTGCGTTTCCACTTTTGAATATAGGTGAGATAATTGTCCTCTTATAATTAGACGGAAATATTCCATTTTTTAAACTTAAATTAATTAGGTGACTTAATGGTTTTATCACGTGGCTTTTAATAGATTTTAACATATTTACAGT
Organism: Limnephilus lunatus; assembly: GCA_917563855.2. Lineage (NCBI taxonomy): Eukaryota > Metazoa > Arthropoda > Insecta > Trichoptera > Limnephilidae > Limnephilus > Limnephilus lunatus. The sequence goes on from OU830592.1 coordinate 110,245,133, forward strand.
TATGTTGTCAAAACCTGGTGACGACCCTCCTTTCATATTTTCAATAATGTTTAGAATATCTACTTCTATTACTAATTACATAGCGTTGAACGGCTTGAAAATGAATATAGGTTGTTTGTTTTTTGTTTGTAGGCGACTGCGGAGGCCAACAATCTGACTGCCGTGGCGGAGGCCTTGCAGCAATTCAACAGTCTAATGGACGGAGTCAGCATGGGCACACGACCCTTATTACTAGAAGCCCACTACATACGGAGTCGGGACAAGGCCATCGAAATGTTCCAGGCTAAGCCGAAAATGGGCGGCGAGGAGTTTTCCGAGGTCTACAAGAAACAGCTGATCAAGGTTAGTTCTTCGGGCATTGGACGAAAGTAGGTTAGAAATTTCTTAAGCTACTTTTAGACAGCGATCACTTAAATATACAACTAAATTTGTGAGGAAACTGTTTCAATTGTACTTACTTCAAGTTTTTTTTATCTCGTTTTATCTAAAAGATAACAATCTTGTTGTCTACATTTACATTTGAGAAGGGGACAAGATGTCGACAGATGTAACTCTGCTAGAATTTATTTATTTATTTATTACACTCCCTGATGGGCTTTTACATTATAGTTTATAGGTTGAGTATCAAACAATGAAGAAAATATAATACAATGAGAAAAGAAAATATGTACCTAATACAATGTAACAACAAAAGCACATAATAAAATAAAAAGTACATATGTAAAAATGATAAGTCTCACATTCAATGTGAACAAAATTTGCAGAAATTATGTAAATCTATTTGTATCTAGAAGAATAAAAGTGATAGAATATACAACATTTATACTGATTTGATGAAATATATCACCTAGATTACAATATTTATTTCCGAGACTGTGAAGTCTCGGAAACGGAGAATTTTGATAATCTAGTGTCCTGGTGTTATTAAAGTAAAAGGGTAATAAATGTCACATATATTACATAAGACATAATTTTTTGGGAACATGGATGTTGATAAATTGAAGTAATTCAGGACAGTCAATTTTGTAATGCAGTATTTTATGTAACAGTATTAAATTTGTGCTTATTCTTCTTTCTGAAAGTTTCAATAAAGACATTTTATCCATTTTATAATCACATTGAGAGATAAACTTTTCTATTTCTCCAGCGAATGTTCTATTCAATATTCTCATGTTGTATGAAAATTTGGCTCTATTCATCATCCAGAGAATTATGAGGGTTTTATGCAATGCTTTTTTTAATCCAGTTTGCATATGGATTTGGTATGAAAAAAAGGATGTGTTCTTTTTTAGTAACGATTTTCACAAAGTTTAAGATGGCGGACATTATTTGATGTCTGTCATTGTTTTACGAGGGTGGTCCCAGAAGTACCCGACCTAACGTATAAATGGCGGTTGTTGCGTTAAAAAAATTACTATGAAAGCCCCAACTTTGTAAAGCTTAAGTTTCAAGTTTTGAGGCGCTACATTGTTTTGTGTTATTTTGGTAGCCATCAATAGTAAACCCTCTCAGTTAATTTGTAAAAATGGAAAAATTGGTCATCTTTATGTGAAACAATACTTTCATTTGAAAGGTCCAAGTCCAACCAATATCAAATAAGAACTGGATTCTACTCTGGGGGAGTCTGCTCCTTCGTTTACAACAATAAAATATTGGGTGGCAGAGTTTAAACGAGGTCGTACGAGCTGCCGAGACGAACATCACAGTGGTCGACCAAAAGAGGTGACCATGCCAGAAAAGGTAAAGAAAATTTATAGACATATGAATTAATATTGATATGTCTATGGTTCAGTTGCATTCGATCTACCGAGAAATGTGCGGAAAAAACATACTTGTTGAATTTCAATGCAAAAATAAATTCCTGGTGCCGCCATGCGCCTGGCACTTTATAAGCAATAAATCGAAACCCACATCGGGAGTTCAACGTCTAATAACAATATAAAAAAAGTGATAAATTTACAAGAATGACTTTTCTTTTTTTTGTATGAATACCAAAATCTCCAAAACATAAAAAACTGAAAACTTCAATTTGTGCAGCAAAAAAATTTCAATTGGGCTTCACCTCATCTTCAGGCACATAGTCTGTTAGCTGCAGGTTGGTCATTCCTGTATTTTTATATGGGTTCCGATATAGTTTCTATTTGGGAATTGGTATGATAAAAAAGCATAATGTAAAACTGTAACAAGTATAATTATTTCGAGCGCATATTGACAAGTTTCACGCTCGAATACTTTCTCTGTCTTGCATTTGTTGTCTCTTACTACCCCGCCGCTGGGGTTTTTTTCACATATAGATCGACCCATAAAAGGTCGTGGGTGATCGTAAAAGTTTAAGTTTACTTGCCGAGGTGTCTGGCGTAACTTCCGGGCTCTAGTGAGAGAGTATACTCGTGAATATTTTGCATAAAGTGACGAGAAAGTAAGGATAATTAGTGTCCTTTGGAGTTATTATTATTGGAATAATAACCATTAAGCTACGGTTATACATAGCTTGTACGTTTAAGTTAGTACTGTTTTTACGATTATTGAACTGTCTACTTGTGTAAATTGCTTGTACCCACCCAATAAAGACTCATTGTGTTTAAAGAACAAAAGCGTGGATTGATTTTATTTAATTACCCCGCAATAAAACGCCATTACTCTTTTGGAACTCGATTGCACCTGGAACAGTGGGAAAAATAATGATAGCACCTTTTTACATTTTCAGGACATGGAAGAATCATACAACCGGCTCAAGGCGCACAACGAGAGTGCACTATCAAGGGTGACTTCGATGATGACGGGCTGGCCTTGGAATCAGCCAGCTTTCTCCGTACTCGTGATAGGAGTGGCAGTCTGCACCGCGTTGATTTCTCCTGTTGCTATCCCTTTGGCCGCACTCGCCGTCGTGGGCACTGTTGGTGTCAATATTGTCAACCGTTTTCTTCGATGGTTCAATTAATATGCAACCAACACTCCTTGTCATAGACATATGAATATTACTAGACCAGAACAGAAAGGTGAGGGGTAGAAACCAACTACAGCGGGACGAAGAGCGGGAATATGGGAATTTGGTGATATGTGATTCGTCAAAGCTCAATCTGACAGTATATATGCACCTCGCATTATATTATCACCATTATTTAGTTCTTAAGAGTGTATTACCGGAGAACACCAGAAATATGTCATTTTTAAATCAGTGTTTAGACGTATTGACTCTTTTCCACATAAAAATATAAATTGGTTTTGAAAAATTGTTCTTTAATCTAGTAAACTTATGTTTTAAATGTTCAGAAAAAATCATAATTTTTAGTATAATAAAGTTATACCATAGGTCGTTGGCGGATTTGTTAAATTTTCAAAAAAGTACATGTATTATACAACACCCATTTCAAATCATATAATCATGCAGTAAAATAAATCAATATATTATCTGGTAAACGTATGTAACAGAATTTTAATTTTAGTTTAAATAAAATTATTAAAAAATATATAAGTACATGTGTTTCTTGACGAAAATTGGTCCGTTTGTGCATTTATTTGCGCACTTACAGACTAATATATTTCAGATTTTTTTTACATTCTAATTTTGCTAAGACATTATTGAAAAATGATAAATACTTATGATCAAAAAATAATTACAAAAAGTACATAATTTTAATAGTTTTATCGTCACGCCTTTCAGAATTTTTGGATGCAGGTATAAATTAAAGCAACTTTGGAATGAAGTAAAATCGATATTGAGTTATAATTTTAAAAAGCTGGTACGGAGAATACCTTATCTTTCTCATTGGAACCGCCTTGTACGATCGTAAGAACATCTTTCGACGAAATGTGGATTTTCGTCCGTTGGCTGGTTATGCGCTCTTAAAATTAAACTCTGCTTTTAAATTAATAGACCTTTTTACATGGGAGCGCGAATTGCTCGCCGCGTAATGTCCAAATTTGTGAAGTCCAAATACAGCAAAGTAAGGTCGCCTATTTTTGATTGAGACCAATACTTTGTTGTCGTATTTAGTTTTAACACTTTTACAAATGTTTCATAATTTAATTTTTATGAGAAAAACTTTCTTTTTATACTTTTTTGAAGGTTATTCCCATCAGTGAAATATATACCCAGACGGAGAGGTTCGAGTCCCAGTTGCGACCATTGTCTTTTTCTGTTTTTCTGTGTCTTGTTCTCTTTCATATTTTCGTTTATATTATTATTGTTAACATATTCTAATATGTTTCATAATTTACTTACCCCAGTAAACAGCGCCGGGCACACGCCATGTATCTCGAGTGATACTACCTATACATTACAAAAACAATCATATTGTGTGATCTAAATTAGCTAAAGTAAAATAATGCTTGCCTATGGCATGTAATACGACAATTGGGTTTATAGCCCATACAAAACAATGGTGGATCACGTGCACAATACTAGGCTTATACAAAATGAAGGTATGATAGTACCTAGATTTTCTAATAAACATGGCCAGCGAACTTTTGAATACATTGTACCACTTATATTTAATATGCTGCCATATGATTTGAAAAAATGTTGCTCGACACCTAAATTTGAACTATTGTTAAAAACATGGCTGTTGGAATCAGATTTTCTGTATTAACTGACTCCTCGTGCATTTTTAATTTGTTTAGACGTTGTCTTCATATTTTTTTTATACTTGTTTATGTTTCTATTATGTACTCATATTTTATTAAATTGCAATATTTTTTTCTTCTATTGTAAGACATTTTATACTGTACTATATTTTTGTCCACACTATTTTCCTGCCGACAAGCTACTTGCAGTAGCTTTGCAGGTGTAATGTAAACAAGAAAAAAATCTATTTTCTGTAATAAAAAAACAAAAAATTCTCTTTTTCTCTTCTATTTTTACACGTTTTTATAGCACAAGCCACCATTTTTGCCGTGTTATTTCGTAAAATGTACGATGAGAGCTCGACACTGGTCCGGACAAGAATGATGACGTCACATTTTTTAGATTCACGCGAGGCTCTCGCAAGCCCAGCCGGTTCCGATGGAATGGTTCCAATGGGAGGGGGAAATAATACACCTTTTATCGCTTAGGGCAGGTCCATCTATTTGTATGTCCATGCTCCTTGTTCATTCTGTATTATTAATTATTCAACTTGGATGACCTAAGGAAAACACTATTTAACTTTATTTATTTTTAAGACTTTATTTTAACAACTTTGACATTCAGCTGTGTACACACACAGCCATAAAAAATAAAAGATCATCACACGCCAAATAACGCTCTCCATACAATCCCTTCAGACCATTCACACCCAAGCGGTCAACCATAGACAGTACGCATCTTAAGCCGTAACCGCTCCTGAGGCGATATACGAAAAGTTATGCGCCCTCTTCTCCGCCAAAAACAGAAAAGGGGGTAATTTTAATTATGGATCTGCCTAAACCGCCGGATGACATATGTCAAGTGGACAGATTCAGTAAAGAGAAACGTGCATTCCGTGGCCGCTCCCTAATTCATCTGACCCCCTTTTCTACCATAGGAATAAATATTTGATAGTGTCGTGTGGCAGTACAAAATATAAGCGCTCGCGGTTCAACAGATGCTCGCGGTTTTATAGCTGTGTGTGTAGACAGCTTTAGACATTTTATATCGAGACCATAGACAATAACTAGTGATGTAAGCAACATTATAATAGGGATGTGATATCCCCCTTCTTAAATATATAACATTAAAACAGATTTAACAAATATATATTAAAGCTTGTTCAGATATGAATATAAACCGCGATCAGATATCTGTTGAACCGCAAGCGCTTATGTTTCGTACCGTTCACACGACGCTATCAAATATTTCTTCCTATGGTAGGAGAGGGGATCAGATGAATTAACGAGCGGCCACGAAGTGCATATTTTTTGTACCGAATCTGTCAACTTGACATCTGTCATCCACCGGTTTAGGCAGCTCCGTAATTAAAATGACCCCCTCTCCTGTTTTCGTCGGAGTGGGGGAACTTAACGGTTGGCATATCGCTTCAGAAGCGGTTACGGCGTAAGATGTACATTGTCTATGGTCGATGTGCGCATAAAGCGCTTAGGTGTGAACGGTCTGAAGGAATTGTATGGAGAACGATATTTGGCGTGCTATGATCTTTTATATTTGATAGCTCTGTCTGAACAGGCCCTTTAACATTAAATAATAAACAATCACACATCATAATATCTATTTTCTAATATTTTATTATTAATTATTATATCTAAGTGCCGTGCTTGACTTGAATAATTATTGTTATTAATATTTATGATTGTTGCAATAAAATTACTGTCATTGGGTTTTGATACAGTAAAACAGTATTTCTCACCTTGTGACAATAGGCCACTTGCATCACAATTTTTTAAAAAAATTTCTGGTTTAGGCAAATATTCTAAGACATTCCCTATTTTTTTTTTTTTTTTTATCGTATTTTTGAAACCCTGGCGATTTTTTGAAAATTTCAATCCGAAAAATCAGACCATTTTTTATAAACGTGCAGCATTCCCACCCGACGCCTGTGCTATAAAGATTGCAATCCGTCTGTTATGAGATAATGACTATGACGATGATGATGGTGACTCATGACGATTGGAAAATCCATACTGACTTGATGTTGAGTGTCAATGATGACGATGACGGTGATATTGACGGTCTTGATGTACTTTTGTGACTGATCTGAAGGACATTTTCTGTGTTTTCTTTTTTGATAATTTTGACCGCATTTTTTGCGACATTATTATTGTTCTTGGAATTTCTATAGCTTTTTCTAGCAACAGCGATGAATCTTGCAATAAGCGATGACGGATATGACTTAGGTTTGAAGATATGTTAGCTATAAAAATATCTAACTAAAATGGTAAATAATAGTTTTTTTTAGAATTTAAAGTCAACAGGTTTTTATCAAACCATAATTTTAGTGCATTGATATCTGGATTTGCCATTTTATTTAATTCAGACCAGGTGTTTGCTTTTAGTAGTAGGATTGTGTCGTCAGCGTAGGAGACAATGTCTCCATATTTGGAAATATGGAATATATCATTGACATATATAATAAATAACAACGGTCCCAAAACTGTACCTTGGGGTATCGAAAAGTCGCTATATTTTGAGTCGCTGATTTGATTTGAGTAATTTTACTTGTTGAGGTCTTTTGTGTAAATAACTAGTTATCCATGCTAATACTTTCCCATTAATTCCTATCGATTTTAATTTATTTATTAATTTTTTATGTTATATGCTGTCGAAAGCTTTTTTCAGGTCTATAAATATTCTGATACATTTTTTATCGGAATCTAGGGCCGTGTATAAATAGTTGGTTATTTTTGCTATCGCGTCATGAGTACTTGTATTTTTTTTGAAGCCGAATTGGTTATCATTAATTATTTTATTTTTTTCTAAGAATGTCCAAATTTGTTTTTTTACAATTTTCTCATATATTTTTGATATATTTGATAGAAGAGAAATCGGGCGGTAATTTTGTGGATCTTTACGACAGTCTGTTTTATAAATGGGAGTTATAATTGCTCTTTTATAATTATTGGGAAATTCGCCATTTGCTAGACTAAGTTTTATTATATGGGTTTATTATATGTGTTAGTATGTTTTCATCGCTTTTATTGTCTTAGCATCAATGTTATCAAAGCCGGGGGCAGAACCTCCTTTTAGTTCCGAAATAGTTCTGTCAATATCGGCTTCTGTGACTGGGTGAAATTTATTTATTTGACATTGTGTTATTTGTTGTGGATTTGATATTTCGGTCGTATTTATGGATTTTGCTAGGTTTTTTCCAACGTTATTAAAATAGTTATTTAAAATATTACAACATTTTTTTGTGTCATTTTGTACGTTATATATTAACTTCCCATCTGATATTTCTGATATGTGCTTATATTTTTTATTATTGTCTTTAGCTTCTGTTATAATTTATGAGTAATAGTCGTTTTTCGTTTTTCTTATTAGAGTAGTTAATATATTTTTATACTTTTTATAATATAGTATAATTTTATTGTTAACTAGTGGCCTTTGTGTTATTTTATAAAGTTTTTTTTTTTCTAATGGCTTTTATTAATCCATTATAGTTATTAATTGCATCTCATGATCGGGATTGTATAATGGACTTTTTTATACTCCAAACACTTTTTAGATTGTAGAGCTATTTATTTTACAACACTTCTTCAATTACAACTAGTATTTTAAAAAACACTTTTATAACTATTTGAGTACAGCCCGACCCCCACAAATGCCTCTTAAGATAACCATTTACAAGGGCAGTACCATAAATGAACTAATACCGGCAGTACGAATAAGAGAGAGAACTTTTTAAGGCCAGTAGCCTTTTTTATATCAAATCATAAAAAAGTCAAAACGGATATTTCTCTTTTTTTGTTGTTAGTTTTTGGGGTGTTATGCCGTGTTGCGCTACCTCCTTCTATAGCCGAAGTTTCGGACAGCGTTACAGTGTCCATCATCAGGGCAGATCCGGTAGATCTGACGATGTGTAATTGTTAGTGTAGAGTGTGTGATTATTTACTTGGAAGCGATACCGTGTCGCCAGCTTCAATCCACTACGAGCTGGTAGGTATTACAGTAAAAAGGGAACTGCGATTTAAGTGAAAGCGCAGTATTTATGTTAGCCTGGGGCCCGTCCATGTGAGAATGTGAGAATGAGAAGCTGGCGACACGGTATCGCTTCCAAGTAAATAATCACACACTCTACACTAACAATTAAACATCGTCGGATCTACCGGATCTGCCCTGATGATGGACACTGTAACGCTGTCCGAAACGTCGGCTATAGAAGGAGGTAGCGCAACACGGCATAACACCCCAAAAACTAACAACAAAAATGCTTTTGGCCGTGAAAATCTAAAAACTTATCGGATATTTCTCTGTTGATATTGAAACCAACCTAGGTCGGTAAGTAGGAATCTGGAACACCTATCAGCTGATTTTAACCCATTCATGACGAAGGTTCCATATGGAACTCGAAAAAGTATTGACATTCATTTAGTCACATCATGCCGATATGTTGAAATAGCGGTGCCAAATACAGTTTGACATAGTCTACAGGCATGTATGAACACATTTGTCTTGGTTGCGTTCAGTTCGTTTGTTTGTGCCGACGTGGACAGAGGTGTCTTTATTGAGTTAGAAAAAAAGTGCAATTTTTTCAAAATGTCAAAACAAGTGAAGTAAGTAATCCATTAAATTTATATAGTAGATTTGATTTTTTTCTCCAAAACGGAATATGATTTGTAGAGAATGAAATTGGTAATTATCGGTTGGGACTGGACACGCTTATTACGAATAATTTTTAGAAAAAAACATTAGATTCGCCTTAATTACTATAAAAGGAAACTTTTTGGCTTGGGGGCGGCGGAAAATAATGCATTTTAATTTTCAATTGGTCGGTTCGCAAAGTGAATTTTAATTTTATGCAATTGAAAATTAAAATGCATTATTTTCCGCCGCCCCCAAGCCAAAAAGTTTCCTTTTATAGTAATTAAGGCGAATCTAAAGTTTTTTTTCCAAAAATTATTCGTAATAAGCGTGTCCAGTCCCAACCGATATTTACCATGAAATTCTCTGACTATTTACAAACACTTTGTTGGAAAAATAATCATTATTGTATCAAAACGAGTACTGCGAACAAAAGGTTTCGATTTTTGGTTACATATGGATCTTTCGGCAGATCTCACTATACCAAAATGTAGTCTTTCAAAGATTTCATTATTTTTTCGTGTTTTTTAGGGGTTTGACTGTTTAAGACGTGATGTTACTGTTTGAAGAACAATCGTTTACGAATTTGGAAGATGATGAAGTAGTGGATATATATGTGGAGCATAATGTGATTTGTCCAGAGCAGATTCAGCTGATGAAGATGATGGCGGAATAATTACCAATATCTCTCGAGCGCAATTATTTTCTAATTTTTAGGCGTCGTCGACACAAAACGGGAAAAGGTACGTTCAATTTTAGATTCAGATCCAGAGAACCCTGATCTAGAGCATTTAAGAGATGTGCACTTGGACTCAGCTTGCAGTGGCCTCGACATATGGAGCGTAGGGAGTGTGGCGAACCCATCGCTCAGGGAGTGGAAATACAAACCTGCAATAACCATCCCAAGCCAAGGTGTGAACTTCCGTGCTCAGGCTGAATGTCCTTGGAACAGTGTCACGAAAGGTTCCTCCGAGAAACAGGGTCGCATTTCAGACTATTTAGACCTAACTCCAGCACTCGGGGGTCTGCTGGAGTGGACCTTCTATTTCCCTGGTCACTCGTGGGACAAAAAATTGGACCATTCAAAAACTAGGGGCCTTTGGGGAAACTAGGAGTGTTGAGGCCACCTCTCTGGAATTTCTTCGTGGGGCCTGCAGGAGATACCAAGAGGAGAAGCCATAGAGTCCATTTTTACCTGGGTCATCGATGTAACAATTCAGAATTGCTGGCTTCTGAAGCGCAAAGTTGGAGTGAAGAGATATCAAAGCAGTATTGCAACTCACCAAAATAGGTCAAACAGCGATGCAGTATGACACCTCCCTACCGCATTATCCTGGGCCAATTCCAATTACAGAAACTAACAAGTGTGGAAAAATGTCTTGTGTATCTTGTAAAAGAAGGCAGCGTATCCGTTGCATCGGGTGAAATGCTTCCAGGGTTACCACAATAAACGATGTGTTAAAAATTTAACTTTCTGTACAATAAAGTTGAAAAACATAAAATTCGGACTAGCTATTTGCCGAAAGTGCCATTTTTAACTCACTCTTCTCTAGCCTCCTGGGGGGTGAAGAAACATTTTTTTTTTAAATTCTGAAAAAAATATCCTTTTTCTAATTCCAAAATCAAACCCCCCTGTGAAATTTCAGCACGAAATTCTAGAAAAAAATAGTTCATCATGAATGGGTTAACATAAAAATGCTAATAGCTAATTAAAGACCATTAAGTATAATGCTACGGCCAGACCCTTGCGACAAGCTGCTTGTCGCAAGCTCAGGCAAGCGAATGGCTGGCGTCCCCACACTTGCAAGCGCTTGTCGCTTGTGGCCAAAATATCCGACCTCGATCGGATCGGCGGCAAGCTCTCGCAAGCCTACGCAAGCCAAGCCACACGCGCGCTCCAGACGCTGGGACTTGTGGACGCTTGCCATGTGTTTGGAGCCGGTATAACAAAGTAACATAGATGTTGCTAGTGACCCAATTCTTAACAAGCTTTTTGTGATATTTTTAGGCGAAGATACAGAGAGAAAATTTAACATTCGGCCTCCAGGTGCTATGCACAAAGCTCGATGGATGGCAAGGGCGCTTTATTCGTTAAAATATCATTAAATTACCGGTAAGGATAAGGCGGCACTTTTAGACGTTTGCTTGTTCATAGTAACATCCTATGTCAAGCCATGGCTACAATGTAATATAGCAGTTAAAACACCTTACCAAGACTAAAAAATTGATGAAAGCATCTGAAAACAGATGCCAGTTTTCTTACCGAATGCCCTACGATGTGGTCAAATCATACTTTGTATCAAGAAGCCAGAAAGAAGGTGTCGTCGCTGAGGGAGTGAATGATAAAGCTGAAAGAGCTGTTAAGTTAATGTAAGATTCACGGTCGAAGAGAAACAAATACAATTTTTGTTACAATGCGTTCAAGAACACCGGAAGACTATAAAAAACAAACTTTGAAGCGAAAATTTAATAAATAAACCATTTTTAAATATAAAATACTATATAATTGAACATTTTTGCAGTTTTTAGTTTTACTTATCTGAGAAAAATTAAAGTTTAAAATCTTTCAGTACAAATTTTTGTACCACATGTTTGCAATCAAGTCGGCACGGGTTGCCGGTGTTTGATAAAAATAATATTTATTAGACGAGTTATTGGGATCAAATGGAATAAAATAAGAGGGTATGCGTATTTAAATTCTTGAAAAAAAAATTCTTCCTTTTGTTTTAGGACACCCTACCAGGGCCGACAGGCCGCTGTTCCCAATACTACTAAGCCGAAACTAAGGTTCAAAACTGCTTAAGCATCACTTAATACTTAATCATCACTTAATACTTAATCATAACTTAATACGTAATCATCATTAGTATAGATTAAGTGATGCTTAATCATCACTTAATACTTAATCATCACTTAGTATAGATTAAGTGATGCTTAAGCAGTTTTGAACCTTAGTTTTGGCTTTACGTGTGTCATTTGCACTCACCCCCACTTATTAAAATCAGTTGAAGTTCAGTTGCATTTGATCTTCCGAGAAATGTGCGGAAAAAACATACTTGTTGAATTTCATTGCAAAAATAAATTCCTGGTGCCGCCATGCGCCTGGCACTTTTTAAGCAAAAATCGAAACCCACATCGGGAGTTCAATGTCTAATAACAATATAAAAAATGTGATAAATTTAAAAGAATGAATTTTCTTTTTTTTTTGTATGAATACCAAAATCTCCAAAACATAAAAAGCTGAAAACTTCAATTTGTGCAGCAAAAAAATTTCAATTGGGCTTCACCTCATCTTCAGGCACATGGCCTGTTAGCTGCAGGTTGGTCGTTTCTGTATTTTTTATATGGGTTCCGATATAGTTTCTATTTGGGAATTGGGATGAAAAAAAAAGCATAATGTAAAACGCCAATACTCTTTTAGAACTCGGTTGCACCTGAAACAGTGAAAAATAATGAAAGCACTTTTTTATATTTTCAGGACATGGAAGCATCATACAACCGGCTCAAGGCGCACAACGAGAGAGAGCTAAGGGCGACTTCGATGATGATGATTTGGCCTTGGAATATTTTTTGGCCCAGCCTTTTTTCTCCAAACTCGCGTTAACAGTGGCAGCCGCCACCGTGATGGTTTCTCCTGTTGCTGCCCCTTTGGCCTTTCTCGTCTTCTTGGGCACTGCCGGTGTCAATTTTTTCAACCGTTCGACGGTTCAATTAATATGCAACCAACACTCCTTGTTCATTCTGAATTATTGGTTATTCGACTTGGATGACTTAAGGAAAACACTGCTTAACTTGATTTATATTTAAATTTATTTATATTTATATTTCCAGCTGTTGTGTTCCAGCCTGTGTATATATAAAGGGTTATTTATGTGCTGAAATATAATTTTGTACCACAGAATAGCTCTCACTGAAAGAACTTTGAGACTTTGATAAAAGTATGGAATATTATGCCTTTCTTTGTATAAATTTTTTTCAGTTAATAATTTAACCAATGAATTTTGCACTGATTGAACATGGTCTATATTTGTTTTACAGGAAAATCCCCAAGCTGTTATTCCATACCTTATAACAGATTCAGTTAGAGATAAATAAAATTTTCAAAGTGTACAGATAGGAACAAAAATTTTTGGTTTATACAATCTGCTTACAATTGATCTTAGTTGTGCACAAACTTTGTTTATTTGTATATCCCACTTGAAAAAGCAATCAATAATAACACCTAAATAAACATATTCTTTAACTAGTTCCATATTTTCACACATACACGTTGCAGGAATACCATTGTGTAAGCAATCTGATGTATGTGTCTTTATTTCAGGTGTAATATATACCTTAACATTAGGGGATCTTATATGTAACAATTTAGTTTTTTTGGCATTTATGATTAAGCCAGAGTCATGAGACCACTTTAGAAGTTCAATGTAGTCTTTCTGTAAAAGATCTATACAAGTTTGCAAATCACTGCTAGAAATCACTAAAGCAGTATCATCCGCGTATACAAAGTGCTTTACATGTCTAAAAATTAATTTAATAAAAGATACATATATAATATACAGAATTGGACCTAATATGGAACCTTGAGGAACGCCGGCAAAAAACTTTTTTTTTTTACTTAAAGAGTTTAAGAGTTTTAATTTCATGCATCGGTTGTTTCAGAGAAATAAAACCTTAGAAATTAAACCCTCTTTTGTTCGACCTTTCATCAGATATTTAGAAACATTTTCATCACAGTCATTTTTATATTTAGTTCCTAGAATTTTATTACACTTCTCCCATGTTTTTTTTGAGTCTTGAAAATAGTTTTTTGAATTTATCATAGTAAGAATTTTTTAATTTAACTAATAATTTATTTAACACATTTCTAGAACATTTATATTCTTTCTCGTAACATTTGTTTGTCGGAGAATTTTTCTAGCGTTTATATAAATTATCTCTTTGTTTAATTTTACATAAAACGCAAGGCCGGGTTTTGGATTTTTTACTTATCACAATTGTGCTATTTTTATACAAGTCATCAAAATAATTCTGAAATTTTGAGTAAATAATAGAACAGTCATTTTCTTCTAAAGGTGAATTCCAATCATAATTTTGGATATTATTGTCGATATGTCTCTGCGAAAGAATCGTTATATTTTCAGTTTTGTTCAAGTTTACTTTTTTTTTTTTAATTTTTAAAAAGAAAGACAAATATTCCCGGGTTACGAATAACCCAACAATGTTTGAAAATCTCCTACTTCCCCCACAGAAAGCCGAAAATGTTGTGATGTGATGGAGGACTTAGCCAGCCGAAGAATCGAACACGCGACGCTTGTGTGGGACCCAACCGCTATGCCCACTCAACCACTGACCGGTCAAAACTTGTTCTATAGAATCTAACTGAACATTAATAGCCGTGGTGTGGTGATCAGCAATGTTATAATCACATACGCATGAGGAAATTGAACTCACACCTGTGAAAGCTCCAGCGGATTGTCTTCCGCTAATCCTTACAAAAAAATGATTGATACACGAGCTGTTTATTTTCTGCTGAACTATCACTTCTCTTGTTACATCATCTATACATTTTATTAAATAATTATTTGCAAGGATATTTTCATAAGTAATTATGACTGAATCATTTCTATTTAATAAGTTTAAGTTGATGTCACCAAAATACATGACACTTTCATTTGGATCAATATTATTTTTAAACACAGAAAATATTTCAGACAAAAATGCTTGTTTATTGAGATTCGGAGGTCGGTATATAGCTAAAAGATTTAAATTTTTGTTATGAATTTCACATAAACCAACATGTTCTGAACGTATTGCTGTTTCACAAAGCATAAGTATGTCAATGTGATTTATGCAGTTTTTAAAATAAGCATGAAAGAGATCCCAATACTTGCAAATTGACCTAATGTTTAGTTCTACAGAAGTTAGATTATTTGTTTCACATTTTCTTGTAGTCTGCATTTGAATCCATTCATGCAAATGATTAACTTTACAATAATTTACATCTCTTTCATCATCAATATAACTAAAATACATTTTTGATTTGAAAATATTCACCTGAAATCCTACCATCAGTATGTTTAGAGTGTAATAGACGCGAAAAATAAAAATAAACAATTATTTTTATAAGAGAGTAACATGTAACAATGTTATCAATATAGTCCTCTTATCCCACTATTGTTACCACTACCTACCAACCTGAAATTTTTTGTCAAATATTTTTACTTTATTGAAAAATGTATTTTATTTAGTAAAAAATATTTGTAAATTAGTCTGTCTCGATACAGGATTTCCTAGTGAGACAGGCAAGGCCAAAAAAAAAAAGTTAACTTTTTTGTATAGATGCATAAATAAATAAAAATAAAAAAGAGTGAATTTGTTTTAGTTATACAGTTTGATATATACATTAAAAGCCTTACATTCATTTGCTGCTAACAATAGTATAGTGAGAGTATACATATCACATACACATGTAAATTAAATTGATTATCTTCATTAATGTTAATTATCAAAATAATAAAATATAACAAATTAAACGACTTCGAAAAGGAGCAGGTTATCAATTCGACGGTTTTTTTTTTTTTTTGTTTTATGTTTGTTACCTCAGAACTTTCGATTGGGTGAACCGATATTGATGATTCTTTTTTTATTAAAAAGCTGGTGCTTCCCGTGTGGTCCCATTTGATCATAATTTGATCGAGTTCTGACAATGGGATCCATGAGAAAACCATATATGTCTTAAATTTGCAATAAGTATGTGCGCGACAAATGGACAAATAACTCAATATTACGCCAACAGATATCGATGATTCTTTTTTTGAAGTAAAACTTCTTTACGCACGCTCGTCACTAAAAATCAAAAATTTTAACAAAACAAAAAACGACTTCAAAAAATGCACTAAAAAGTAAAATAAATAATTTCATACGATTGTTATTTTTGGAGTCGGTGTCAGCCAAGATCTCCACATCTCACCTATAACTACCTATGTATGTAATTACCTTGGCTGACACCGACTCCCAAAATAACAATCGTACGAAATATTTTTTTTTACTTTTTAGTGTATTTTTTTAAGTCGTTTTTCGTTTTGTTAAAATTTTTGTTTATTTAAAATATATCGTTGCATGTTTTTTGATATGATAAAATTAATATTCAATATTTTGTTCAGCAATTATGAACATTTTTTTATATACCTTACAGTTGTTTTTGTCATTTGCTCTATGATTAACTGGAAATGACATTTTATATTTTTCATTTTGAATGCAACAGTTTTTGCAATTTGGTTGTTTATCCTTGTTCCCGCAATCGCTGTATGAGTGATCGAGACCGCAGCAACTGCAAACAGGCTTTTCGTCCTTCTCTCTCTGCAGACATCTTGCAGTACCGTGTCCGAAGCGTAAACAGTGGTAACATTGCATGACCGGATTTGCATCTTCAAAAAAGATTCTTTGGTATCCGATTTTAATTTTATCTTTGTTTATGATTATTCTCCGGGTTTCGCTATCTAATTCGACCACAGATGTGTCATCAAATTTATTTTTAATTATTTTCTTGATGTTAAAGACAGGTTTCTGTTCTTTGTTTTGCGACATAATTTTAAATTCTTCATTTTGTTCAATGATGTCACAAGTGAAGTCTTCTTTATCGTAATCCTTAAATATTCCCTTGAAAATTAAAGTAGGTTTTTTTTTATAATGTTTTAGTATCGATATCATTTATTACTTTTGAGATCTCCATTTGTAATTTATTCGCGTCCTCTTTTTTTAAACACTCAATGATGATTCTGTTTCAGGATATTTTTTTGATGCCTTCAATACATATTCCCAGTTTACTAATTTTAATATATTTTTGTATTTTTTTTTTAGTATTGAGTCAGAAGTGTCACTGTTTGTTTTCGGACTAATCATTAGACAATTTTTATATATTTTTGTTTATTTTGAGGGTAAGCATCAAGGGCGTAGCTAGGATTTCGTTAAGGGGGGGGGGGGGCAGACGGGGGGGGGGGGGGGTGAGTGTGACAAGGGGTATGGGGGGTCACCAGCTCTGTGACGTTGAACTACTCTTTTGACTATTTTTAGATGTAAAATTTCAAAATATGTGATGTCACACTATGGGGGGAGAAGGGGGTCTCACAAATGTGACGATAGGGACAGGGGGGGGGGTCAAAAATCATGAAATTCGTGTGACGTAATTTATGGGTGGCCCTTTAGCTCATGTGGGCATTTTGTTAATGATGAACTAACAAAAATTTTAGCTGACTAACTTGAGTCCCAATTCTGTGTCTGAGGCCCTCAGGGCCCTAACCGTATTTTAAAATATAAGAAAAGAAGCTATAATAAAACAAAGACGCATTTTTTACTTCGAGAATACATATTTCTAAGGAAAGGGTTCGAGGGCCTCTATGGATTAAGTCATAAATTATAAATACCTAAACTGCTTGAAAACATTTGGAACCGTACATGGTTGAATTTTTACAAATGCACGTAAAAATAATACATAAAAAAAGGAAAAGTAAAATACAAATAAACGTACAATCTCTAGTTAGATACGTAAGTTATGCGGGTACAAAAAAAGCTTTTCTAATATTTATCCCAACTTTCCACGATGCACAAAAAAATTATAAACTAAAAAGGTAATAATTAAAATTAAATTGATTCTCACAAACAATAGGCTAACGATGTAATATTACTTTACGGTTTGTGAGCATCCCTGAGCAGCTGCCCCCCCCCCCCCTGCCTGTACCTCGCTACGCCCTTGGTAAGCATATGTTTTATCTCTATTAGCGATTTCTATTTTATTTTTTTCTTCTGACATTTCAATTGCCAGGTGACCTAATAACGATAGTACTTTACTGATTTTTTTGTTGGGATCTTGCACTGCGAAAAGTAGTTCATTAACTACCTCCTTTGCTTCTTCCATAAATTTGTGAAGATTGGACATATTTATTTTTTCGTCACACTTACTCCACTTTACACTTTTAAATCAGTAGTATTGCACAAATATTATTATCACCAGTTTGACAGTTTCAGAATGTTCAAATATTTACTTATTTTTAACTGTTTTTTGTAGAAGATATATTAGGAACTGATTATTATTTTTAATGCCAATCAATAGTGCGCACTTTTTTTATTTAAATATTAGCTTCAGTCTTTGTTTTCGCCAAATATATTTACTTTGCAGAGCACTTAAATTGGGAGCAAAAAATTATACAGCCCTTCACTGTAACTGTAACTATTATAACACAAATTTTTGACACAAATCTCGGAGTATTTTAATCATTTCTTGATGAACGTTCTCCTTTAATCGGAGTATAGTCGCTGTTTATTTTATTAAAAAATATATATATAATAATAATATAATATCATCCAAATTCAGCTATAGAACGAATTAATTTACCTAGAAATTTAGGAGGTAGAGGTGTAGTCAAAATAACATCTTTAAAACATAATCAGGTAGAAATACTAAGATTTTTTTTCCATAGGAAAGCTGATAGTTCAGAAATGCACAAAATAATTTGCAAGGCAGATAGAAATATTTCGCCATTAAATTTATACGACGAGAATGCCAGCATTCTTAAAAATACCAACCAGGAATTATTAGATTCCTGGTCAAATAAAAATTTTCACGCAAAACACTTCAACTATCTCAACCAAACATATGTTGACAAATTTTCGTCAAACAAATGGTTGAGTATTGGAGAGTTGAGCGCAGAAATAGAAGGCTTTATGCTTGCCATTCAAGATAGAGTCATTAATACTAAAAATTATAGGAAGCATATCATCAAAGATGCAAATCAAATTGATGATTTATGTAGAAAATATTTGGCTTTTCCGGAAACTATAAAACATATTATATCGAGATGTTCTGTATTAGCGCCGTCCGAGTTTACATTTAGGCACAATCAAGTTTTCAAAATAATTCACCAAAGTTTGG
This sequence comes from Limnephilus lunatus, assembly GCA_917563855.2. Classification (NCBI taxonomy): domain Eukaryota; kingdom Metazoa; phylum Arthropoda; class Insecta; order Trichoptera; family Limnephilidae; genus Limnephilus; species Limnephilus lunatus. Next base: position 110,264,275 of record OU830592.1, read on the forward strand.
TAATTAAACATAACTTGGTTGACTGCCGTAATGTACCATATTATGAATATGAACCAAATTCATTTTTAGAAAAGGAATTTTATAAAATTTATTATGATAAAACTATTCTAACAGACAGAACAATTAGTCATAATAGACCCGATATAGTTTTACATGACAAAATTAAAAAAATAACTTATATCATTGATGTCGCTATTCCAAATTCTTGTAATATTCAGAAAACTGTTTCTGAAAAAATAAGAAAATATACAGATTTAGGAAATGAGATTAAAAGAATTTGGCATTCTCAGACTATAAAAATATCTCCATTTGTTATTTCGGCTACTGGCATTATACCTAGCTCTCTCATTCAAAATTTAGGCGTATTAGATTTTTAAAAAAATTTGTATATAAAAATGCAAAAGTCGGTCATTTTAAATACATGTAGGATTACGAAAGATTTTTTAAATATTTATATTGAGGGATCAGTAGGATTTATCGGACCAATTAGGATTTCATCAGAGCCGAACCCTCTGATATGAAAATATCTGGAGTCGGTGAAATATTTTCCCATTATGTTTCTGGTGGATTGACGTATTGTTCTTGTATTGTTTTGTATTATACTTATAACTATAGTTCACTTACATTGCGTGAATTTACCAGATATTCATTTGCGGAAAAGTGTGTGGAAGGGTTTAGTCTTCCATTTGGGAAAGATTTAACCCGGACATAAAATCTGGAGCACCGTGTAATAATAATTTATTTAAAATATAATTATACAATAAAACATATGCGGAAACTTTGATTAGCCAACTAGGAATGGATCCAGTTTTAGGCCAGTCAAATTGACAAATTTAGTTCATATCATAATTTCATATTACATTGTTTAATTATGTATATAACATATTATTTATAGAAGGAAAAAAGTGTTATGATTGAATTCCTTATAGAAGCTTTAGTTAAATATACAATTTTGTACTTACAAGAAAATGAATAAGCGAAGAGAAAAAATAATATCTTAAAATACAAATTTTGTATCGTATGCTTATGTTTAACAATAGATAATATGTTTGATTATTTAAATCGCTTTGCAAAAACGAGAATCAAAACATTCTTCAAGCGTGATAACATAATAATTAACGTGAATGACGTGTCTCCCTACTTTAGGAGCCAGCAAAGAGACTCAACAGGATGTGATTAAAAACAATTTGAATATATATCTTAAGTTAATGTATAAAAAGCGACATTAGAAAATGGTTGATACCCAAATGTATTTATTTCCTTTTCCTTGCTTCATTTTTTAATCCTACTGAGATATTGTCCCTAAGAGCACTTCATTTAAACATAAAAGCGGTTAAGTAAATAAAAGCCAGATGGTAATAATAATAAACAAAAATTTTAACAAAACAAAAAACGCACTAAAAAGTAAAAAAATAATTTCGTACGATTGTTATTTTTGGAGTCACTGTCAGCCAAGGTAACTACATACATAGGTATAGGTGAGTTGTGGAGATCTTGACTGACACCGACTCCAAAAATAACAATCGTACGAAATTATTTTTTTACTTTTTAGTGCGTTTTTTGAAGTCGTTTTTTGTTTTGTTAAAATTTTTGTTTATTTTTTGATTTTTAGTGACGAGCGTGCGTAAAGAAGTTTTACTTCAAAAAAAGAATCATCGAAATCTGTTATCATTATATTGAGTTATTCGTCCATTTGTCGCGCACATACTTATTGCAAATTTAAGACATATATGGTTTTCTCATGGATCTTATTATCAGAACTGGACCAAATTAAAATGGGACCACACGGGAAGCACCAGCTTTCTAATAAAAAAAGAATCATCAATATCGGTTCACCCAGTCGAAAGTTCTGAGGTAATGTAGGTACTCAGTGTAGGCTGGTGGTTGAATAAAGAACAACGAGGTTGCGTGATGAAAAACCTTTAATGAGTTCCCACAATAATTATATTTTGTAATCACACAAACACGGACAGCGTAACAGTCTTACGATATTGAATAGTACTAACGAAGTTACACACTGGGTCAAGGTTGATCGCGGATAGAAGAGGCGAGCTGCGGCAATGCTGAATTAACACTGATAGTCGCTGTTGCTGGGCGCTCTTATATAGCCCGACGAGTGGATTGTTGGCAGTAAATCAACACTTGGCTGGTTCTCGAAAGCGCCGGAACTGTGCATTGCAAGCGTACAATGGTTCGTACCTTTTCTGGAACGCGCGAGAGGTAGGTAGGTCTGCGGCTCTGTTTCGATGGACTAGGTACCTACCGTTCAGTCACGTACCGTCCGTGGCAGACGGCTGACGGGAACGCTCTAGTAGTTTCGCTTGCATACATCGATAAGTTTCGGGGGCAATCCCAATGCGTGGGATAGCAAAGGCTGGTTGCTACAGGACTCCCTCCCCAGACAACGCAGGCATGGCTGCGGTGAAAGGAGGAATGGTCAGATGCCGAGGTGGTCGGGAAATCGAACACGCCTTCCAGAACGAGTGGTTGTGTGTGTCCAATCGTGACTGTTATCGAACAACGGAAGGGTTGGTTGTGATGTGGCGGCTGGTGCGTCTGATGCGGTTTGCGAGTGTGATGCAAATCTCTCAAGATCTTGAGCAATGTATGCTGGTTTGAGGCGGTCGATGCTCACGGTGATTTCCTTCCCTTTTACCGTCGGCACGAACGAAATGATGTTCGTTCGTGCCGACGAACGACTTGATGAGGGCCGCTGTAGGGTTGTTGAAGGGGGCTTTTGACGGTGTCGTCCCTCAGAAAGACGTGAGTAGCTTTGGGAAGATTTTGGAAGACGAAATGATGTCCATCACCATGGCGGGTACCTTCAACTGGTCTCAGCTCGTTGAAATGTTTCCGTAGTTCCTTGAGGAAGCTTCCGGTGTCGTCGTTGACATTAGGTCGTGCTGTACATAGGAATTCGCCGGGTAAGCGGAGCGGCTCGCCGTATACTAGCTCGGCTGAGGTTGTAGCGAGATCGTCTCTCCAAGTTGCTCTGATTCCCATGAGTACGGTGGGAAGTGTTTCCGTCCAACGGTTATTCTGATGGCAATTGATCGCTGCCTTTAGTTGACGATGAAATCGTTCCACCATGCCATTTGCTGCGGGGTGGAATGCAGTTGTATGGATTTGCGTCGTGCCTGCCAGGCAATTCAATTGCCTGGGCAGCCTTGACTCAAATTGTCTCCCTTGGTCCGTAGTAATGCGGAGTGGAGTGCCGAATCTTGTAATCCAGCCATTGTAGAAAGCGCGCGCCACTGTTTCAGCCTCTTGGTCTGGGATCGGGAATGCCTCTGGCCATCTCGTGAACCTGTCCACGCATGTGAGGCAGTATCGGCATCCTTTTGAAGAAGGCATGACGATTATGTCGATGTGGACATGCTCGAATCTAGCGGAGGGTCTGGGAAAGGCTCCCAGGGGTGCTGACACGTGCCGTGTCACCTTGCTTCGTTGGCATTGGAGGCAATTGCGTGCGAGCTTAATAGTCTCGGCTTTGATGGCCGGCCAGACATAACGTTGAGTTATAAGCTTGACCGTGGCCTTGATTCCAGGGTGAGCCAGCTGATGGACCGCATTGAATGCCGCAGGTCTGAACTTCTTCGTGACGAAGGGTCTGGCTATGGTAGTTGAGACGTCACAGTAGAGATGCGCGTCAGTACCCGGAATGTTGATCTTCTTAAGCTGTAGGCTAGAATTTCCCTGCAAGTGTTGTTCCAGTTCAGGGTCGCACATCTGGTCAGCTGCCAGCGCTGCGTAGTCCAGAGGAGTGTCTATCGTCTCGACCCTAGAGAGAGCATCCGCGACGATGTTGTCTTTTCCGGAGACGTGTCGGATGTCAGTTGTGAACTGGCTGATATAATCCAGATGGCGGAATTGCCTTGGTGACCATTTGTCTGCTTTTTGTTGAAAGGCGAACGTGATGGGCTTATGGTCGGTAAATATGGTGAACGACCTGCCTTCCACCATGTGTCGGAAATATTTTACAGCGAGATATATGGCTAGGAGTTCTCTGTCGTATGCGCCATATTTCTTTTCAGCTGCCGAAAACTTCTTTGAGAAGAATACTAGAGGCTCCCAGTGACCTGCGACGAACTGATGGAGTGCGGCACCAGCTGTGGTATTAGACGCGTCGCTGACGATAGAGAGTGGGGCGTCGCACTTCGGGTGAACAAGCAGAGTTGCCTGGGCAAGAGCTTCCTTGCACTTGCTGAAGGCTTTTACTGTTTCGGCAGTCCAAGACACGAGTTGCTTGCCTTTTTGGTTCCTTTTTAGGAGGTCATTGAGTGGAGCTTGTGTCCTCGCAGCGTTGGGGATGAATCTCCTGTAAAAATTTATAGCTCCCAGGAAACGGCGGAGATCCTTGATGGAAGCTGGTTGACTGTAGTTGTTGATGGCTTCCACTTTATCTGGGAGGGGTGAAGTGCCTGCGTCAGACACCAGGTATCCTAGGAATTTGACCTTAGTCAGGCCGAAATGGCATTTGGCGGCGTTGATGATAACACCATATTCCTGTAGGCGCTGGAATAATATCTTGAGGTGGGCCAGGTGCTCTTCCTCTGATGTTGAGGCAATAAGGATGTCGTCTATGTAGGCGTAACAGAAATCCAAGCCTCTGGTAACCTCGTCTATGAAGCGTTGGAAGGTCTGGGCTGCGTTGCGGAGGCCGAAAGACATCACTGGGAATTCGAAGAGTCCGAATGGCGTAGTGATTGCTGTCTTCGGAATGTCCTCAGGAGCTACAGGGATTTGATTATAAGCTCGCACCAGATCAATCGTTGAGAAGATCTTGGTGCCGCTCAGTGCCTCTGCAAAATCTTGGATGTGGCGTACAGGGTATCTGTCCGGAATCGTTCTGGCGTTCAGTCTTCTATAGTCGCCACATGGTCTCCACTGGTCTTTCTTCTTGGGTACCATGTGCAAGGGGGATGCCCAAGAGCTCTCGGAAGGTCGAGCGATTCCGAGACGGACCATGGCCTCGAACTCCTTCTTGGCGCGTTTAAGTTTGTCAGGAGCAAGGCGTCGTGGGCGTTCGACTGTTGGAGGTCCTGGCGTAGTGTTAATATGGTGCAGTGTTGCGTGACGAACTTCCTTCCTGACGCCGTCAGGGCGAGTGACGTGAGGGAACTGTTGAAGTAGCTTGTGATACGGAGACGTTCCTGTGACCGTCCTGGAAGCGATGGAAGCGATCTTGTTGTAGCTTCGTTTTCCCGTGATAGTTAAATTCGTCACCTGGTCCAGCAGCCGTTTATTTCGGACATCTACCAGTATAGTTAGATTCGTCACCTGGTCCAGCAGCCGTTTATTTCGGACATCTACAGTAGCTCGTATTTGGCGAGAAAGTCTGCTCCGATGATGGGCTTGGAGACGTCTGCAATGACGAAGCTCCAAGTGAAGTCACGTCGCAATCCCAGATCCAGGTTGAGCGTTAGGCTGCCATAGGTAGCGATTGTGCTGCCATTTGCTGCTGCCAGTTCGTATGTCACTTTAGTGGGACGTCCCTGAACAAGGCGTCGTGGGAAAACGCAGAGATCTGCGCCGGTGTCCACAAGGAATTGGGTACGGGTTACCCTGTCGGTAACAAAAAGGCGACTGACTTGGTTGGGGCTGGCGCTGGTCGCCATCAGTTTGAGCCCCGAGCGTTTCCCTGTTGGAAGTTGCAGGGTTGGGTGCACGTGCGTGCCTTCGTCCCATGCTTCCAGTGGTACCAGCATGTGCCTTCGGGTTGACGACCTCTGGATTGACTATGGGAATGATTGCTCCAACAATGCGGGGTGGTGCTCCTCCTATGCTGGCGAGAGCGTAGTGTGGAAACTTCGCGCCTCAAAGTAGCGATCTCTTGTTGGAGAGGCTGCATCAACCGCTCCATCTTCGATACAAATGAGTGGTTGCCGGTCACTGATTGCTGGTTGCTGGTCATTGGTTGCTGGTTGCCCTCAGATGCTCCGCTCGTGAGAGCCACGATGATGACGATTGCTGTGCGAAATTCACCAAAGAGTTTATTTCGTGCGTGACGTGCTCGCGGTAGTCGTATTTGCGCGCGTCGTGCTCACTGTAGAATTGTCCGTGCACGTCGAAGGTCACCAATGTAGGTGTGGTGTTTGCGTATCACGTCGGGGTCACCAATGTAGGTACTCAGTGTAGGCTGGTGGTTGAATAAAGAACAACGAGGTTGCGTAATGAAACCCTTTAATGAGTTCCCACAATAATTATAATTTGTAATCACACAAACACGGACAGCGTAACAGTCTAAAGCTTCCTCCAGACTACTCGCGAAGTTGAACGAAGTTAGGCGAATACGATAGTGCGGAGAGGCACTTCGTCTTACTTCGTCCAACTTCGGCTCCATTTTCTGTCGGTTTTTGCGACCGAGTCAAAGGACTCGAAGTTGCACGAAGTGGCTGTCTACACTACTCGGCTAACTTCAATTCGCTTCAATACGTCGACGTGAATACACGTGCGCGCTAGTAACTATTTTTTTATTATGAGTGGTACGCAGTGATCGCAGGAACAAATTCTGTTGCTCCTGGAAACATTGCAAGCGGAGCCAATTATTTGGAACCCATATAAGAGAGGTCATAAGGATAAAAAAAAAGTTAACGATGCTTGGGTCCATCTTGAGTCTACTTACGTCTGTACAAAATACAATAAATGTAAAAAAAAAAACTTTTGTATCCATTTGTTTAAGTATTTATTCCCAGTGGTTCTCTTGTCATAGTTTAGTTGCCTTGTTGTAAATAATAAAATTAGATAGAGCCTAAGAATTCATAATAAATTGTAAAGCGCCCTTGAGGTGATTTTTCACAAAAACGGCGCTCTACAAATTGTCCAAATATTATTATTATTCTGTTCCGGTGCATTGCAATCATCCACCATCTTCTTTTCCTCCTTATTTATATTTCTTCATTTGATAAATATGTACATAGTTATAAGTTATAATACGCGAGCGTGCACATTGCAACGGCAGCTGCTACTTTAGCGTTCATAACGTGCGAGTCGTGACGGTAGCACCGCGCGAATGAGTTTCTCGCGAAGTTGAACGAAGAGTGTAGCAACGTACTTCGGACTTCGGTCAACTTTCCCGAGTACTTCGTCGAGGAACTTCGCTAGTAGTCTGGAGCTTAAGTTACGATATTGAATAGTTCTAACGAAGTTACACACTGGGTCAAGGTTGATCGCGGATAGAAGAGGCGAGCTGCGGCAATGCTGAATTAACACTGATAGTCGCTGTTGCTGGGCGCTCTTATATAGCCCGACGAGTGGAGTGTTGACATCAGTGTTGCCAACTTAGTGGATTTTCCACTAAAACTGGTGGTTTTCATACTTCATTTAGTGGCGAAATATTTCTTTTAGTGGCTGGTGGATTTTTTAGTGGTTTCCAAAATTTTTGTTTAATTACTAAAACACAATCACTCAGCCACTAATCCACTTCTATTTTTAATCTTATTCATCCTTTTTCGTTCTACTTTCTTTAATTTTAAATGGGATTTACGTTTACTGTGTAGGCAACACCAGTGGCGTCAAATTCATTAATTGAAATGGAGTGAGATAAGACGAAAAGCACATAAAAAATTTGGAACGAAGTATTCAATTTTAAAGGTGCTCAAGGAGGGCTGAGGTTTAAGGAATTAGCAACTTTTGCGATTAGTCTCCTAATACTGCCTCATTCTATTGCCGATGTTGAGAGACTATTTAGCACCATGAATATAATAAAAAACAAACAGAGGAATAGAATGAAGTTATGTAAATCATTTAACTGCTATATTGAGAGTACGCTGTGGTTTGAGGTTGGAAAGAAAATGCTGCAATGATTATAAAATTCCAGTAGCCGTTGTAAATCAAATCGGTACCATAATATATATCGGTCATATCAATCTGAAACCGACTATTTTGGAGCAGGTAAAAATGGTTCGTCTGAAGAAGACGACTTAATTTATTGAATAATTTTAAAATGTTGATTTACCTACAAATGGTGTGTTGGTTACTAATTATTATTTTTGTAATAATAAAGAAAACAAATAATTTCTAAACTTATTTTCTTTCATCAATGTCTTTCATTAAACTTTATTTTAGGGGAAAATTTTGCGAGTGTGAGTGTAGTACTATATTTTTTAGTGGTTTTCTGGTGGATTTAAAGGTAGAATCTGGTCAATCTGGCGGAAAGCTGGTATAACTGTTGGCAACACTGGTTGACATGTGCATTGCAAGCGTACAATGGTTCGTACCTTTTCTGGAACGCGCGAGAGGTAGGTAGGTCCGCGGCTCTGTTTCGATGGACTAGGTATTAGGGATGTTATGGATATGCAATTTCGGATCTGGATACGGATACGGATATAGGAATAATATTATACCTGTTTCGGAGACGGTTACGGATATGAAATTATTTCGAATTATCCGCTAGTTTCGGATAATTTCGGTAACGGATATTAGAATTTTAAAATTATGAAAGTAAAATACAACATTTCGCCGTCATTTGTCACGCGCGGCTTGTGTGACAAATGACGGCTCGGCCGGGCAAAACAAACAAAAACCTGTCGTAACTCGTAACCTGTCATTTAGACGCGGCTTTTATCCGAAACTATCCTAAACTTTTATATCGGTTACGGTTACGGATACGGATATTTTTTTTATTTCGGATATCCGATAGTTTCGGATCCGGTTACGGATCTCCATAACATCCCTACTAGGTACCTACCGTTCAGTCACGTACCGTCCGTGGGGATTGGTATATTTATGCGTCCATGGCAGACGGCTCCGACAGCTGACGGGAACGCTCTAGTAGTTTCGCTTGCATACATTTGAACACAGGCGCCGCTTCTGGAAACATCGATAAGTTTCGGGGGCAATCCCAATGCGTGGGATAGCAAAGGCTGGTTGCTACAGTAACAAACATAAATAAAAAATAAAATACCGTCGAATTGATAACCTCCCCCTTTTTGAAGTCGTTTAAAAAGAAAGATCACCGCAGAAGTTGAAGGTAGAAAAATGGGAAGGGTAGTGATATAAGTTTATAATCAAGTTGGAGAATTATAAAATAATCGATCGCATAGGTTAATAAAGAATAGACAATTAACTTCTGCAGTGATAAATATGTGTTTTTTTTATTATTGTATGGACTCTAACAAATTATGTATGAGTGTGTTTTTTTGTAAATATTTTATATTTATATATAAATACATCCCATAAAAAAACATTTAGGGTTAGATCCGGGCTGCGGGGAGGGCATGGAATATCTCCCCGCTCTGTTTGTTTTCCTGCCGGTTTCGTCGACATTTTTAAACCATGATTTAATTAAATTAACACTTAGGCACTGATAAATAGTCTGTAATTGGTGATGCAAACGAAATAGGCGGCGTGCATCATTGTTTTGTAGTACAGAACAAAATCATTGTTATGTAAAAATGTTTTACCCAGAAAGTGCGTTACTCTCCCGTAAAGCGATCCATTGTAGAGGCGGGCAAAGGGTCTCAGCTGAGCGAGCCGCTTCACCAGATCTCGTTCAGTGAAAAGATCCGGGTCAGTGAACCGGCTCGATTGAACGACTGAATTTAGCACATCTCTCCCCTCCCCTCCCTCGGCCCTCCTCACTTTATTAAAAAGGGAACCCCAATATTTTGGAGTTCCTTTTTTATTCGGAAATCCTTTGTTTTTATGAAACGTCAGTATCGAAATCTCAATAATAAAGGTAATCGCATAATGCACGTCCCGTTGTACCCGGGATACATAATTACCTATTTTTAAAATTATTTATTACTACTGAATTGTAAGTCTTGTGACTGTAACTTAAAATTTAATGATGTCATCAAGAAATACGGGTGAAATTTGGAATCATTTTTTCGTTGCCACTAATAATAAAGCCAAATGCACGTACTGTTCGCAACTAATTAGATAATCGAAGAAATTAATTAAGAAATCGAAGCATCCCACCGTTCAAACCCTCAGGCAAAATGCCACAAATCAAGGAATCAATGTCAACTGAGATAATTCAAACTCTGAATAATCCCGTTCCATTATTTACAAGTAATGTTCTAACGTTCACTCATTCTGTTATAATAAACAAAATAATGTGGCGGGAGCGCTGACGTCACGACTGACGTATTATGCACGCACACACGCTTGAATTCCGATATTATTATATTAATTGTATTTCGGTAATTACATGCACACTGAGCAGCCACGGCACTCCACCGCGTAGAAAAGTCTCATGGTGAACTGAGCTGTAAGCCGTTACCTTACTTTCATATTTTACTTTTCTGCGTCGCTAACTGGAGTGGCTGTGAACGAACGAACGAACGAGCGAGCAATCCGCATCAGTAGCGAGCCGCGAGATCCGTTGAACGATACAACTCAGTGTTGCCAACTCGAATTTTAAACTAGAGCTAGAAACCCAAAAAAGAGCCAAAATGGAGCCAAAATTTTGAAAATGACCTTAAGCATGGGGGGGGGGGAGGTTGTTAGAGAATTTCAGAGAAGAAAATTCCCAGTTTCTGAGGGATGAGGGGTGGGGGGGGGGCTGTAGTCCTTCTTGTTGGCTGATTTTAATGAACAACTCATAACAAACACTCACAATACAAATACACTTGTTTATTTTTAAATTTTTCAATACACAATTATTTTTTATAACATGGAAGTCTTCAGAATTTTCAAAAATTTTTTAAAAATATTTTTTTAGTTAGACAGCGACTAGTCCTCTTAAAAATCGAAGTAGTCACCCAGTTCCAGTATCAGGATTTTTTTCGTATACAGCCATCGTTCCAATTTTTTTTGAACTTCTAGGGGAAGTTCATAATCCTCGCAACATTTGCTGTGTCGCCTGAGCCCCGATCGAATTGTTAGAATCGAATTAACCATGTCATTACCAAGTCTATTTCTGGTTTTATAAAAACTCGTTCCACTTCTCCGTTTGACCACGGCAGAACAAGTATCGAAACTGCGAAAGAGCTGATTTCGTGGAAAGGATTTTCATCAGCGACATCACGATACTTTAGAACCCCAGCCCAAAACTAAACTTGACTGCGCATTCGAATTCGAAGGAAACTGACGCAAGAAGCAGTGCAATATGCAATACGCAATAGCCGGCCTAGGCAAGTTACTTGTATCGATTTTTAAGAATTTCATTTTTCGGGAAGTCCCTGTACCGATGTTTCCACCATAGTATTTTTAGTAACTGTTTACTTGTGCAGGTGTTCAGGGAATCTCTTTTTTGTGAAGTCCTCGTCCCAATGTTGCATTTTTGAAATATTATTGCAAATATAATTTTTTTCAATATTATTTCACGTAAATTAGAGCTGAAATATCTGAAAAACGAGCTAAGAAGCTAAATGACTTTTTTTGGAGCTGACGACGTCGATTTAGAGCCAGATCTAGCTCTAAAGGAGCTGAGTTGGCAACACTGACACTGCTCCGGCTCCCACGGGTCAGTCGGCTCACCGGATCTGGCGGGTCAGTTGGCTCACGGCTCACCGGATCACTCGTTCGCAAAGATCCGCGAACCGTGAAGATCGTTCGTTCGGATCCGGATCTTACGGATCCGTGTGAAAATCCGGCTAACTGAGCCGACTCGTTCGCGAACGACTCACTTCTAAATTCCATTGTGACTAAACTTCCAAGAAGCGAGGAGCCACGCACAAGTGACCCCGCTATCCTCCCTGGTTTAAAATCCCCGCTAGCACGATTATAAAAGTGAAAATGTTTTTGGCCCATCCTATATAATAAATCTTTAAAAAATGCTAATTTTAATAGAACTGTGTATTATTTTAAAGGTACAATTATAAATGAACTTATTTGAAAATTGCGGGGAATTTGCTATTTTGTTCTCCCCGATTTGGGGAATTTGAACATTTATTGCGGGTATTTTATCACATAAGCATTGGCAACCCTGATTCCAATCTAAATTTATTTATGGATTACTTATTTAGTTATTTCTGTGTGTAGTACCTGCGCGTGCGGAAACGTGTACGTGTAAGTATTATAAAGCCGTGAGTAAATTTTAAAAGCTTTCATTGTGCAATGATATATTTTGTAAAATTTTCGTGAAAATCAAGAAATAATCACCTGTTCATTGTGACCTATGTAAATTAGTGAGTTATTTGTGTAAATAGTTCGTTTTCAGTACGTCACTTTTTTTTAGTTTTCTCTGTATTAAAACTTTACGATCCACGATTTATCATACAAAACAAAGTCGGGTTAGTTACCTACACTATTTATAACTCGAGATCGGCTGGACCGATTTTGATGATCTTTGATTTTTTGGATTTGTCTCCGCCCCGAATAACAGAATAACTATTGAACAAATTCTGAAAGATCATCAAGTTTCCCAATTCAGCCGTTTCCAAACAGTGGAGAAGACGGCGGCAGCAGCGTTTGAAAGTCGCCATCCGCGCAACCGAAATTGGCGTTTCAATTAGGTTTTATCGGCAATCGCCCGGTTTTTTCGATTTGTATTATTGAAATACGCCTGCCACTATCACTAGCAATGAATTTTACGTGTCCTTGATTGTTCAAACAAAAGATTCTGAAAGAATTTCAATGGTTTATTCGCATAAAAAGACATTATACAAGATAAAATGGAATGGTATTGAAATTTGGATGAGGGAAATAAAGAAAGAAGTTTGGTTTTTCAAATAATTTGATCATTTATTAAATGTATATTTTATTCACAATATTCAAAGTTGCATACGTGTACAAGTTCACAACATCTTCACTACTAATAACAACTGTTCTTAATTAAAAATTCTTATTCTTCCTATGAACTTATATTTTATCTTTATGAACTATTCTTTCGGTATAACTTTGAACGTCTACTCTTAATATTCTTATGAACTAATTTGTATTCTTCCCACCAACTACTTCTCATTCTTCTTATCAACTATTCTATCGCTAGTTTTCAACAACTACTTCCTTTTTTACGGTGCTCCAGATTTTATGTCCGGGGTAAATCTTTCCCAAATGAAAGACTAAACCCTTCCACACACTTTTCCACAAATGATTATCTAAATACGTATAATAAATACAAATCAATAAAAGAACAATACGTCAATCCATCAGAAACATAATGGGAAAATATTTTACCGACTCCAGATATTTTCATATCAGAGGGTTCGGCTCTGATGAAATCCTAACTGGTCCGATAAATCCTACTGATCCCTCAATATAAATATTTTAAATATCTTTCGTAATCCTACATGTATTTAAAATGACTGACTTTTGCATGTTTATGTATAAATTCTTTGACAAATCTAATACGCCTAAATTTTGAATGAGAGAGCTAGGTATAATGCCAGTAGCGGAAATAACAAATGGTAATATTTTTATAGTCTGTGAATGCCAAATTCTTTTAATCTCATTTCCTAAATCTGTATATTCATAATATGGTACATTACGGTAGTCAATCAAGTTATGTTTAATTTCCAAACTTTGGTGAATTACTTTTAAAACTTGATTGTGCCTAAATGCATACTCGGACGGCGCTAATACAGAACATCTCTGTTCTATAGTTTCCGGAAAAGCCAAATATTTTCTACATAAATTATCAATTTGATTTGTATCTTTGATGATATGCTTCCTATAATTTTTAGTATTAATGACTATCTTGAATGGCAAGCATAAAGCCTTCTATTTCTGCGCTCAACTCTCCAATACTCAACCATTTGTTTGATGAAAGTTTTTCAACATATGTTTGGTTGAGATAGTTGAAGTGTTTTGCGTGAAGAATTTTATTTGACCAGGAATCTAATAATTCCTGGTTGGTATTTATAAGAATGCTGGCATTCTCGTTGTATAAATTTAATGGCGAAATATTTCTATCTGCCTTGCTAATTATTTTATGCATTTCTGAACTATCAGCTTTCCTATGGAAAAAATTTTCATAGCATTTCTACCTGATTATGTTTTAAAGATGTTATTTTGACTATACCTCTACCTCCTAAATTTCTAGGTAAATTAATTCTTTCTATGGCTGAATTTGGATGATGGCAATTAAACTTTGTTAACGTAGTTCTAATTAATCGTTCTAAGTTATCTATATCTATATTAGACCATTTAATTATGCCAAATGAGTAAGTTAATAGAGGTATTGCCCAAGTATTTATTGCCTTTAACAAATTTTCAAAAATTCTGATCCTAGTTTTAAATGTAATCCTAATATCATTTTTAATACTAGTATGATCTAATCTATTTGATTGCGGATATCCTAAATATTTATAAACCTCATCCCCTTTCATACTTTCAATTTTGAAGTTTCTAAATATACCCTCGTCTCCATCTACAATTTTACCTTTCTCTATATGGATCGTTCTACATTTATCTAAACCAAAAGTCATTTTAATATCATCTGAAAAAATTTTAACTTCTTTAATCGTTTTCTATAAATTTGGTTCAGAATTCGAAAATAATTTTAAATCCTCCATAAATAATAAATGTGAAATTATATGGCTCTCCCTTGTTTATTTTTACGGTGCTCCAGATTTTATGTCCGGGTTGAATCTTTCCCAAATGAAAGACTAAACCCTTCCACACACTTTTCCACAAATGAATATCTAGTAAATTAACGCAATGTAAGTGCACTATATAAGAATAAAACAATACAAGAACAATACGTCAATCCACCAGAAACATAATGGGAAAATATTTCACCGACTCCAGATATTTTCATATCAGAGGGTTCGGCTCTGATAAAATCCTAACTGGTCCGATAAATCCTACTGATCCCTCAATATAAATATTTAAAAAATCTTTCGTAATCCTACATGTATTTAAAATGACCAACTTTTCCATTTTTATGTACAAATTTTTTGACAAATCTAATACGCCTAAATTTTGAATGAGAGAGCTAGGTATAATGCCAGTAGCCGAAATAACAAATGGTAATATTTTTATAGTCTGAGAATGCCAAATTCTTTTAATTTCATTTCCTAAATCTGTATATTTTCTTATTTTTTCAGAAACAGTTTTCTGAATATTACAAGAATTTGGAATAGCGACATCAATGATTTAAGTTATTTTCTTAATTTTGTCATGTAAAACTATATCGGGTCTAGTATGACTAATTGTTCTGTCTGTCAGAATAGTTTTATCATAATAAATTTTATAATATTCATTTTCTAAAAATGAATTTGGTTCATATTCATAATATGGTACATTACGGCAGTCAATCAAGTTATGTTTAATTACCAAACTTTGGTGAATTATTTTTAAAACTTGATTGTGCCTAAATGTATACTCGGACTAATCTAATACAGAACATCCCGATATAATATGTTCTATAGTTTCCGGAAAAGCCAAACATTTTCTACATAAATCATCAATTATATTTGCATCTTTGATGATATGCTTCCTATAATTTTTAGTATTAATGACTCTATCTTGTATGGCTAGCATAAAGCCTTCTATTTCTGCGCTCAACTCTCCAATACTCAACCATTTGTTTGACGAAAATTTGTCAACATATGTTTGGTTGAGATAATTGAAGTGTTTTGCGTGAAGAATTTTATTTGACCAGGAATCTAATAATTCCTGGTTGGTATTTATAAGAATGCTGGCATTCTCGTCGTATAAATTTAATGGTGAAATATATTGTCACATAAATATTATGTGACTAGTGCAGTTCTTGCCTATTTGGTTATTTTGTCTATGGTAATTTTTTTGGAGACTGGCAATTTTTCTTGGGAAGAAAAATGCGAGTTTGTTTATGGTCACTTCCTCCCCGACTGTTTTTGGGCAAGCGGTCGGCGGAATTAGTCACTCACCATAGAGGTGTTTTAGTCACTTAAATCATGTGAATCAAAGTTTGTTTTTTCTTAAAAAGGGCGCGGGGTTTTTTTACGTAACACGAGTGGTTCGTGTACGGTATGATTTTTGGTGGTTATATGAATCCCACTTTTTTCCCGTGTTGGCAGTTGGCCATTTTGTGGAAATGTTTTTTTGACTCGTGGTTGTAAAGTGATTGTTCCTGTATTGTGGCTAGATTAATATGCCTTGTTAACCCCGCGTCGCGAAGTCACGGATTGCTGAGAGTGGAAACCGTAAGTCTTGGAGACTGGTTGGGCCACGTGCCTTTCGGATGGAGATTGATGGGTCAATCCGAGACGGGAGACGCTCCTTGGAGGCATCACATAGAAGGAGGACCTAGGCTCCCTGGATTCCGCGACGTCCTCGGCGGTTGACGCTGGAAGACCCGCCAGGACCGTTCGCTCGACGAACCAAGATGTCGGTCGTCATCCGGCGTTAATTTTCCTCGTTCAGGCTTCGATAAGTTAGTTTAGCATGTCCAGGAGTCCATCCGGTATGTCCTTGTTGTATTAATTGTGCATTCATGTTTGCTTATATTACAAGTTTATCAAAGTTTATCTTCTTATGATTTTCCCAATTCCCACCCACTTGACAGAGAATATGCCCATAATCCTGAGCTGTGCCCTGCTCTGCCGCAGTCATTACATTACAATATTACCTTTAATTTTTATTCCAAACTTGTTTTTAATTAACATTTTAGATAGAGGATTTAATGCTAAGCAAAACCAAAGAGAACTCAATGAGTCTCCTTGGAAAATCCTTCTTTTTATTGAAATGCCCGGTACTATTATTTTCTTATCTTTCAAATTCACAAGCAAATCGGTATTCCAAAATGCCATAATTTTTTCCAAAAAGCTAATAATAATTGGGTTAATTTTGTATATATTTAAAACTTTTATCAGCCACAAGTGCGGGACACTATCGTAAGCCTTTTGGTAATCTATATAACAAATATGTAAATTACGCTTTTGGGTTTGAATCTGTTTTGAAATTACAGAATCAATAACTAATTGTTCTTTACATCCCATATGTTTTCTGCGACAACCTTTTTGTTGTTCAGATAAAACATTTTTTTCATCTAAATGAGTGTATATTAAATCTGTCAAGCAAGAGGTTAAAATTTTATATATTGTCGGTAAACATGTAATGGGTCTATACTAAGGGGGATTATTAATATTTTCGCTTTTAGGCAACATATAAGTAATGCCCTTAGTTAGAAAATTGACTATTATTATCTGTGGAAATTTCATAATCTGCATAATTAACCATTTTATAATTATTGTATTATTGTGTAATTTATGATTTGCTGTCAACTTTCCCAAATATAAATAAAATAAAATAACCAATATTAAACTTGAAATTTAAACGATGAACAAATTTTCTTTGGATGGCTTCAATGCGTTTAATACAAGTATTATATTGAGGATTCCATATTTGCGAAGCGAATTCAAGATGACTGCGAACATATGAAAAATACAATGTTTTAAGTATTTGAATGTTCTTGAATTCTTTTCTAATACGGAATAAGAATCCTAACATTCTAAGGACTTTCTTCACAATCATGTTAATATGTGTTATTAATTAATTGATTAATTATACGTAAATAAGCAAAAGTATACGTAAATAAGCCAGTGACCATACAACAGCTAAAACAAAGCAATCGCATTGAAATTCAAGCCATTACACCAAGCCATGCAAAATGTACTGGAAAGAGCACGAATGTCCGAAGCCGAAAATGGCCACCACTTGAGGGATATAATTTTTCACACTTAAGCCAAAAATATTCCCCATTAATATACTGTATAACAAAAAAAATAACAATAATTAACCATTAAATAAAAAAGTTATTACACATTCAAACCATAAAGGTAGTTTTGCGCCACCCTGTAGTTATAAGAAGGCTATAATAACATACCTCAATCATAATAATCAATGATAGGCATGGTAATATTTATCTGCAAGGCTTCTGTATCATAGTTTACTAGAGATTCAGAACTACTTAATTCAGACATCTTAACCATCAGACACAACTCCCAGATTTGCAAATAAATGCGAATGTATGATATACCGATATACCTGACTAAGCTCGATTCTACTTGCTAACAAGCCACCTTTATTTTACATATTTTTATTCTGCGCAAACATAATGTTAATGCCCACATTATTTTTTTTGGTTGTAACACACATGTTTGTATCATATTGTTATAGTTCTCCGGCGGGGAATTATAAATTACATTTAAAAGAATAACATGTAGGTAAAAGATTAAATGTCAGGGAATGTGATTGTGTTTGTCCAGTTCTGTTAGCTTTTTTAAGGGCGCCACTGGCCGTTGCACCAGGCTAGCAGACTGTAGAGCAAAATCCTCTTTCGGGGCCTTGGGAATTATACACTTTAACTTTATAGTCAATTCTAAGATAAAAATGATAAACGGCATTCATTGAGAAATCAAAATACATTTATAAATTAAACATTTGAACAGTGTTTAATGTGAAAAAAAATAACAATAAATGGTAGCTTACCCCCCTGGATCGACCAAAATCATTAACTAGCTATCTAAATTAAACTTCACCGACAGCAACGAAGAATTGATGAAAAATGTGTGGCCATCCGCTCCAGTAAAATGCAAGAACTCCGCCCAGGGAGTTTGTTTTCTATCATCCGTGATCCATCGATGAGCCAGGTGCAACGGTTGTCACATAAATATACTAGGTTGTCAGAACAAATCCTTTTCCATAGACATTGTAGTAGTTAACCAATCAAAATAATCAATCCGACAGACAATAGATTGTTGGAATCTCCAAGATATTCTCCTCGGTACACGCGTTCGACATTTCAAAAAAATGATTCATTTTGATTAAAAAAAAGAAATACACAACAACGAGTCTCATGTAAACTCCGAATATCGTTAAGACATTTTACTTATGGCATTATCTACTATCTATCTACTACACTATATAAAGAGGTAAGATTTGTTTGTTTGTTTGTTTGCATTGAATAGGCTCCGAAACTACTAAACCGATTTGAAAAATTCTTTCGCTGTTGGGAAGCTACACTATCCCTGGGTAACATAGGCTATATTATATTTTAAAAAAAATAGGCATCCTTACTAAAACTTCAATAATGCAACCCAAGGTGTAAAAAAATTACCTAAAATATTCTTTACATCGCATGCGCTGCGAAAACTATTGATGATAGAATAAAATAATGTACTACGACTTTGTAGAACACATCATTATTTACAAAAAATGTTGCGACAGCATATGTCTAACTATTATGGTTATGCCACAATAAGTATTCTTTTATTTAAAAAATTTAATTAAAATGTCGCCGCTTGAAAAGGCTCTTTATTTGTATCTTGGTTTTAATCCTTATCAAAATAAATTACTTCATATTCAAGACCGCTTCAATACTTTTATTTAACTTTTTGAATTTTTCAATTCGGATATTTAATTAGAAAGATATCACGAGTTTAAAAATGTTAGTATTAGAAAAAAGGTTCGGCTACGGGCCGGGCTGGAGAAGAGTCAAGAAATGAAGTGCCAGGGGGGTTGGCGGGACGGGGGAGCGGGAGAGCGGTGGCGGGGAAGGTGGAAGTGGAACGCTGGAGGGGAACACACGGGAAAGGACATGCAAGGAGTAACATTTTATTTATTTGAATATGGCATTGCAACGCATGCCGGGAAACAGCTATATATTATAAAAGAAAGTAAAAAAAACGTGCGGACCGTAAAAACTCAGAAACGAGTCCCGGTACGATTAAGGGAGTTATATGGTGTGGTAGATCTCTATCCCTCCTAGGGAATAAGGGTAACCGTTTTTACCTAAAGGGAGTGTAAAGATATAAGGGGTGGAAGTTTCGCCCTCTAGAAATTTCGAGAACTATCTTCCGGAAAGTTCTAGAAGGTTCCATAGAGCTCCTAGAAAATTCTGGTAGGAGTGGCAGAGTATGTCGTGGAATTTTCGGGAATAGGGAATCAGGAACATCAGTGTGGAACATTCCAAAACACTCTCGAATGTTGTCCTGAGCGAAGCCAGGTAACCCAGCTAGTGCCATATAAAATACGAAACAAGCGGTACACGCGAGATGTCACTTTAAGTAAACGATTTTAAATGCTTTACATTATTAATATGGAATATGGAAACATCACGTTGACTCTCGGGACACTGTCCAACCTCCAAGGCAAGTCTCCCAACAAGTGAAGAATTGCACTGTTCCAAATACAATACATATTCTTTCGAAAATAAATAAATGAGTAGTTAAAATTCGACTTTTAAAATAAAGTAAATGTGATATTATTCTTTTTTTTTTTTAAATGAGGGTACTTGATTAGACTCGTTGAAAAGAAGTAAAGACAAGATTAATTATTTCATAACATTATACATATGTAGGCATATACTAGCTTTTATCATACATACTTCACATTTTTTTATGTTAGGTCTTATATAAACCTCGCATATTATTTAAATATTGCTTAACTATTTTATTTCTGTTATTTTTAACATACTGATATCCTCCTGTGAACCATTGTATCATGTATCACTTGAATGTAAAAGCCAAATGTATATCTTACATGTATGGTTTATATAAATAAACTAATAAATAAATAAATAATTGAAGTACCTAAAATTTTTTTTATATAACTGTTATAATACAAACCAAATTTTTTATTTATATTACAAACATAAACTCACAACACAATCTCGCCGGACCGGCCGGCAAACTCAGCTGATGACGGCGGGTGATACACGAGCCACGAACTCACCCTAAGTCAGCCGAACGACGCGCGTTAATTCACGAACGCAGAGTTTCGGTGCGGCCGAAGGTTCGGCAGATTTTCTGCCGAAACCGAAACCGAACCTTCGGTCGGTCACAAATTTTTTTATTTAAAACTTTGGAAACAAATTCTTAAATGGTTATACTAACAATTTATGAAATAAAAAAATAATAACCTTTTTTGAGTCATCTACATGTATTTCCCTCCTAAGTCTGTAATAATATTATTTTAATAAATAGAACACAAGAAAATAGACTATTTTTCTTTTTATGTTACCACTCCGAATTTAGGATTGGAACTCAGCCGCGACGCAAATTTCCATCGTGAGATCTAATCTTCACATTTTTTTATGAGTTTTGGGAATGTGATAGAAATGTAGCAGCAGGGGGTCCACCGAAATCAGTAAAATTTTGAAAGTGGCCTACGAGAAAAATAAGTTTGGGAACCTCTGGTCTAGTACCTACTTAAGAACTATTGTGAAATATTTATACAAATAATGAGAATAATATTAGTAGTCTTGAAATATGAATATGTGTATATTATATTAAATTAAATTCTTGCGACAAATTGTCGCGGAACCCCTGTACAGGTTCGGCGGAACCCTAGGGTTCCGCGGAACACAGTTTGGGAAACCCTGGGTTATACTAATAAATCTGGAGAAATAAAGCATCAACTGGTATGGTGGTAAGGAGCACTGGGAATTTTTTTAAGGGTTTATTGGAAACAGACCTAATTTTGGACTACTTGATAAGTCTAATTGATTATTAAGTACTTATATGACTTTTGGTTTTTACAGCTTTTTTTATTTCTAGTGCCTCTAAATTGTTTAGTCTGTTACCATGCCCGTTTTTATGTAAGATGTTAGCAGTTAGCACCGGTGCTATGACATAACGTATGACCTTTATCGATTGGCGAATTCTGAAAAACCGGTATTATTGAGGCAACGAATATGCTCCTTTATCCTAATATTGTCATTACGTGTTGTCTTACCGATATAGAAAGCCGAACAATTATTAAAATTTAATTTATAAATTCCCGAATGACTTAATTTGTCGTCCTTATCTTTAGAATTAATATACCTAGATTGTTATTGGTACAAAAGGCCGGTCTGATTTCAGAAGGAACGTTTTTTTTAGGTAAAATCAAGGATAATCTGTCAAAGTAATAATCCGGTAGAGTGAACATACAGTTGATGCCTTTGTGTTCTGTATTCGTGCGCTGTTTGCGATGTGCTTGTGCCGTGATTACCGCCAATCGTTTCCCTCAAGATCATAATATCGATTCCATAATAAAGGGGTAAGTCAGTCCTGTACAAATATCTAATGTTTCTAACTCCCTCATAAGTATCAACCTGAAAAGTTTATTTAAAAATCATTGATTAGAGTCTAATGATTCGCAGTCAATATATCTACTACTAGAGTGTTTCTTTGACTTGTTCTTTCAGTGCAATTACAGTCTAATGATTCGCAGTCAATATATCTACTACTAGAGTGTTTCTTTGACTTGTTCTTTCAGTGCAATTACAGTCTAATGATTCGCAGTCAATATATCTACTACTAGAGTGTTTCTTTGACTTGTTCTTTCAGTGCAATTACAGTCTAATGATTCGCAGTCAATATATCTACTACTAGAGTGCTTCTTTGACTTGTTCTTTCAGTGCAATTACAGTCTAATGATTCGCAGTCAATATATCTACTACTAGAGTGCTTCTTTGACTTGTTCTTTCAGTGCAATTACAGTCTAATGATTCGCAGTCAATATATATTATCTACTACTAGAGTGTTTCTTTGACTTGTTCTTTCAGTGCAATTACAGTCTAATGATTCGCAGTCAATATATCTACTACTAGAGTGTTTCTTTGACTTGTTCTTTCAGTGCAATTACAGTCTAATGATTCGCAGTCAATATATCTACTACTAGAGTGCTTCTTTGACTTGTTCTTTCAGTGCAATTACAGTCTAATGATTCGCAGTCAATATATCTACTACAAGAGTGTTTCTTTGACTTGTTCTTTCAGTGCAATTACAGTCTAATGATTCGCAGTCAATATATCTACTACTAGAGTGTTTCTTTGACTTGTTCTTTCAGTGCAATTACAGTCTAATGATTCGCAGTCAATATATCTACTACTAGAGTGCTTCTTTGACTTGTTCTTTCAGTGCAATTTTCTCATTTTCGTAAGGTTAAAAATGAGAAATAAGAATATTAAATTTCCAGAGAATAAGGCTGCAGTAAGTGGAGAAACGAACGAATTGGGGAAAAGTTAAAGGCGCCTCAAAAAGAAGAATATGGAGGGATATGTAACTATGAATGTTAGAGAGAGCGCGCTAATATTTAAACCTATAAAATTTAAGCGAAAATTGTGAAAATCTTTAATAAAACACGACTCGTTAAAAATAGAGCAAAAATTTCGTGGGGAACTTTTAAAATAGCAATTAAAGAAACACTGTGAATTTTTTCATCTAACATAACTGCGCCTTACGGTTGAATTTGGCAGCCACCTCTGGTCAGGAGCTCCAAAATACCTGAAAAATACCCTCGAATCTGTGCAGAAACGGGCGGTCCATTTGATAGATTCTCCCATCTTAACAGACGGATTGCAATATTTAGAGCACAGGCGTCGGGTGGGAATGCTATCCTTGTTTTACCGATATTACAATGGAAGATGCTCCGAGAAACTAGCGTCATTGATCCTTTCGGCACCGGTGCGTCGGGAAACACGCCAAACGCGTGCCCAACATTATTACACGGTTGACATTTGTCACATGAGAACTGGTCGTTTCTTCGACTCGTTCTTGTGTTCAACAGCTCGGCTGTGGAATGATTTGCCGGCCTCTGTGTTTCCTCCTTCCTACAACATGGGTCTCTTCAAGACCAATGTTCATTCTTTCCTCAACTCAAAACGACCCTCTACATAGCATCCCAGATGACATAGGCCCTGAGAGAAATTATTTTCCTCAGGGCATCATGTGTGGAGTTAATTTAAAAAAAAAATACTTCTAAAATAAGTGAAAAAACGTGTTAATAATAATTTTCCGAGCAAACTTTGCGATATTGTTCTATCGAGGGAATTTCATATAATTTGCGTTTCGGCGTGGGGAACGTCTAGATATTACCTTCAAAGTAACATACATTTTTTTAAAGTGCTTAGGTAAAAACTTCAAACGTTTAAGAAATCGGTAGAAATTTGGGATGCTTATTATTCTGAATATTGGTTTCTCACCAGCGCTAAACTGGGTAGACTTCACTCTTCAACTTCAACGTGTAGTTTCATAATAGCTATCCAATATTTAATATCTGTATATATGTATAACCACTGGAGCGACAGCGTAATTTAAAACTTTTTTCTCCGATTGTTCGAGATGTTTTGGTGGTCATTTTTTTATATTTTCCGCCCAGATTAAAAAAATCATACCTCCGAATTTTAATACGGAGACATACAAAATGATTATAGTTCTATATAGCCAATGAATTCACCTATCTTTTTTCGATTGTCACATATTCGTAGGATTTATAAAAAAAAAATTATAAAATCGTAAACTTCTACTTCATTACTTACAGATAAGGGAAAATTTGCCAAATTTGGCAGCAATGCAATCCGAGATTTAAATTGTTATTATTTCATAAAATTTTATTGGTTACCGTTTTTTTTGTTTTTTTTTTTGGCTACCACACTAGGCTAATGCCCGTGTTGTGGTAGTCATACATTTAATATTTTAAATAGGAATTAAATACTATTTTATTGAAACAGATAATTAAACATACTAAATAAAAATTGAGAAATACATAAAAGTAAGTGAAAAGAAAAGAAAAGAAAAAAAATCATATTTAAAGAAAAATAGATATAAAAATTAAATTTAAATTTTTAAATACATAAACTAATAATAAAGATGTAAGTGTTAAAAACTTGTGTGTTTTATACAAATAAATTAAAACATATATGTATATAGATTAAAACAGTAATAAAATTAAGTTAAAAACCAAGAGAAAACAAAGAAAAATATAAATAAAATTTCGAAATGCAAAAATTAATAATTAAAATGTAGTGTTAAGAACTCATGTATTATTTGATGTATGCTCGTCCCAAAGCTATTCAAATACGAAATAAATATGCTATGATGTCCGCGCGACTGTCGCCGAACTTCGACCTAATCAGCGTAGTTTGCATACAAAAATAATTTAATCATTTTCTTGGTTTTTAAGGTGTGCATTATTATTGGTTAACAATATAATTTGAATACGGAGAGAATTCGTTCATTTAGTTTAGCGTTCGTTTAGTTTATTCGTTAATTATTCATTCATTTAGTTTATTCGTTAATTGGTCAACAACACCGGCGACATCCGGAAGTGCAGTCTCACCTAGTAAAAATGGCAGATAGCACATCTCCTTATATTTCAATATCTTTGGCTCGTCCCCTTTCGAAAATCCAATGTTGTACACGTGCTATGATTTAGAATTACTTGTCTTTATGTCAGTACTCAGAGCATTATATATTTTAGGAGCGATGAACTAGAATTGTCGTAATAATAATAATAATAGTGCCATATTGAGGCGAAAAGCGCTCCAGTGGTTAAATCATTTTTCACTGCAGTGGGAGGAATGAATTCGAAGGTCCTTCACTCAAAATATTTCATTTTTAGAGCTTTATAAGTATTCGCATTATTATTATCACGTTGTGTTGATAAGAGGTCGATATTAAATTACATTTTTCAAGTTTTTATCCTAATTTAATCATTTTAGTATACAAAATATAGGTAACCGACAAAATCTTCAAATAGAACTCTTAATCAATTTTAGTCTCGATACTTCCTCTAATTTCCAGTTGGTCACTGTAAAACGTTATCTACCGCAATGGACCGAAAGTTTTAAATATAAATATAGGATTTAGCCTGCGAGAGAATGAGACGGACTAAAATAGCTGGATTAACCACTGGCGCTATTTTAAATGTCTCCGATTGCTTTATAAAATGTGTGTTTATGTATGTTTAACATAAATTTCCTATATAGTATGTATATATTTATTTTTATTTATTTATTTCAAGAATTTTGTTTTTACAATACAAATGGTTACATGTGCAAGGTTATACAATAATTCATTTTATATTACTACTACTCCATAAATTGAGCTCAAGAGCTCGTGTTTGTGGGAGGAGTATTAACAATGCAAAAAAAAATTAATAGTGTTTTAATGAGATGTTTAAACAATGATCAAAGAACATTATGGAAATAAATACAAATATTACTTGACAAAGGTACATAATTTAGAAAAAATAGTTTTAGAAGGACAATAACAGTACATATACTTTTAATATTAAATATTTCAGTTTAAGTAAGGCTAAATTAAATTAAGGGTACAATATATCATTATCCAATTTCAGGGACTTAATTTGCTTTTTAAATTGTTCATATTTATTTTATTTTATTATTTTGATTTATTTATTTATTTCAAGACTTGTTTTTACATTAAAAAATGATAACATTTGCAAGGTTAAACAACTTTTTTTTTTTATTCTACTACTCCATAAGTTGAGCTCTGGGAGCTCGTGTTTATGGGAGGAGTACCTATTTATTCACACGCAAAAAATAAAATAATAATAATGTTCTAATTAAATGTTTAAATAATATTCAAAGATATGATATTCAGATATTATTCAATAATATTCAAATTATATTTCAATATATCTCACACAAAAACAGACACACACACCCCTCACCAAACAATGCAGGATTTCATATACTGAAATCACTGAAGGCCGCCAAGTTTCATGTTGGCTATCGTCTGACTCTTCCCGGATGAGGTTTTTCATGGTTTCCTCATTCCCGAAGGCAAATGCGGAAGAGCTCCAAATAATAAGGACATGACCGCCTTTTTCCTACTCCCAACATAACACAAACAGACACGTATGTATTTATGGCCGTCGGCTGCTAGTTTTGATGATGAAGATTGATGTTGAGTCTGGGCAAAACATGCAATTTTAGTAAGGTTTTTAGATAACAATTTTTCCCTACCGATGAAAAACAAGGCCTTTAAGTCTATAAACAAAATTTTTAACAAAACAAAAAACGACTTAAAAAAATGCACTAAAAAGTAAAAAAATAATTTCGTATTCTTCTAAAATTAATAATCAACTTACTTTTTCTACTCATCAATATGTAGATACGATTGTTATTTTTGTAAAGTGTGAAGAAGACGCCGCATGCCGCTACACTTTAAATGGGCATACATTTTGAAAAGTAAACTACTTTTAAACTTAATTACCTCAAGATCTATCGGTTTCAGCCGAGATAGACGGAAAAATATGCATTTAAATTTTTATTTCATAAAAACTTTTTTGTACGTAATTTTTCCTTTGCGAATGACATTTCATGATGTATTCTTTCCATTTTGAAGGGGTACCAATTTTTAAATATTAATAAAGGTTGCAATACCCGAAAAATTATTACCTCAAGAAAAACATCCCAGTTTTCTAGTAGTTTAGCGGCTACGCTAGGTTTGTGTAACATGGTTTGTGTAACATGATTTGTGGTACAAAAGAAAGTGCCCCTTTATAACGCCTACTCGCGTCAAGGCAAGAAAAACATCCCAGTTTTGAAGTAGTTTAGCGGCTACGCTAGGTTTGTGTAACATGGTTTGTGATTCAAAAGAAAGTGCCCCTTTATAACGCCTACTCGCGTCAAGGCAAGAAAAACATCGGCAACACCGTTGCCAGCGATCTCCAAAAATTACCGATTTTAATTCCTAAATATACTCCAATTATGTATTTATTCATAACATGAAAATTTGTATGGTGCAACCTTTA
Organism: Limnephilus lunatus; assembly: GCA_917563855.2. Classification (NCBI taxonomy): domain Eukaryota; kingdom Metazoa; phylum Arthropoda; class Insecta; order Trichoptera; family Limnephilidae; genus Limnephilus; species Limnephilus lunatus. The sequence goes on from OU830592.1 coordinate 110,291,635, forward strand.
GTACCTTCCTCGAATATGTGTGATTTTTTGCGATAAGGCAATCTTTTTTAATATTTATCGATTGGTACCCTGGAAATCGGTCAGTATGCAAAATAATGTAATAAGGCAGGGGTTTCCCAAACTTTTCCAAGTCGCGGCACCCTTAGAAAATTTGAATTTTCTCACGGCACCCCTGTCATATAATGTCTATCTAGCCTCGGGATCTCTCTAGCCGCCGCCGCCACCCCCCCCCCCCCCCTCCAGAACGAAGTATCAATTTTTTTACTCCACTGAATAATACAACTCGTAAAATGGATAAGTGCATTTATTGATAGGAAAACTTGCAAATATAATACAAGTACAAAAAGTGTTTAGTGCGACCGGATTGATACAGCTACTCCTCATTTCTTTTTCCACATTTATTTTTGAGCGATATTTATTTTTGCTCTTTTTTATAACCGCAGTACTTGTACTTGGCAGTTAACTGTGATAGGTGCTCTGTGAAAAGGGTCAGCAAGTTATTTGAAACCTTAACTCCGCTATGGGCCATGTACTGTTGCAATATTGGAAAACAATCTTTGCCTCCATCATCACCCATTTTTCTCTTCCACACTTATAGTTTTTTCCTGAATGAAAAAACTACAAGTGAATGCGGCCTGCGGCTGCTGCAAGCGCAGCACCACAACCGTATCCCCACTCCTGTGCCTCCCACCCAATCCATTCCCAGAGCGCGGACCGGCCACGCGGGTGATTTTCTATTCTATAAAATGTTTGTATTCGTTCATGTCAATTTTGATTTTTAGTAGAGACATCAGGGGCGCCTCGCGGCACCCCTGACCTCTGTCCGCGGCACCCACTTTGGGAACCTCTGTAATAAGGAATGTCAGCCGTAACGAGAAATTACGTAAAATTTTTTTTGTTTTTAAATATAAATTGAAATGCATATTTTTCCACCGGTCCCGACTGAAACCGATGTTTTTTTATGGTAACTAAGTTTAAAAGTAGTGTACTTTTCAAAATCTGTGCCTATTAAAAGTGCGGCGGCTTGTTCACAAATTTATGTTATTTTTTGAGTCGGTGTCAGCCAATGTAGGTTTCTCGTGCGTGCGACACAAGCACATCTCACCTTTAACTATATAGGTTAAGGGAAACCATATTTTCCGTGTTTGATATCTTTTCTTTAGAGAATTCTTAATTTTGTTATAAACATCCGTAGTCGTTATGGCGGTATGTTTGCTTGCATGTTTTAAATCATCGGGAATATCAAATATATGTCCATCGGGTGTCTCGATTGAGGTTACGCAGATCACATTGCTTTTTCCATCCGATGCTGCTGACACTGTAAATGTGAATCTTAATTTTTCCATTTCTAAGGTCATTGTTTCTCTTCACTAAAATTGTAGTTTTATAAGACAATTTGTCTATTTGTTGCAATTTTTTATTAATAATGTGACATACAAATATCATGAGTTACTTTGCTGACAAATAAACTACAATTAAAGTTATTTGTCCGTCTTCAAAATATTATATCACTTTGTAATTATAAACTTTTCAATCTTCTTATTATTTCAATCTGTGCTACCCAGCTAGACAATAAAACCACAATCATCTGTCATTTTCTGTCTCCATGACAACACCTTTTTTAAAATACGAACATAAAGGAATCCTATGCATTTCTAGGTAGGTATTCCTTTACATGTAGTTTACCTTGACTAACACCCAGGGCCGGATTAACCATGTCGGGGCCCCTAGGCAATTCACGTCTCGGGCCCCTCTACCAATAGCGGAAAAATAAAAAATAAAAATTATTATTTTCTGAAAGATGCATTTGTTAAAAATGCTCTGACCAAATTTTTTAAATAAATTCAAAATATTGACGGCAATAGAGTATTTTATGTGAAACCGTTTGAAACAGTTTGTATGTTGAATTATCCTTCGGCAAAACTATGAATGTGTTTTTCTCAAAACTTTTTTAACACGTTTTTCAACCTGATTGACGACATATTAAAAAAATTATACATCCCATTTACATGCACCAAGTCTTAAACTGAAAATCTAGTGTCTATGGCACCACGTAGGGGATTTTTTGTATTTTAAAAAAATAAAAATTGCGGACCATCGAATTTTATTTTCGATTTTTTATATAAAATTTTCATTTCATAAAAGAAAAATGGAGGGGGACCCTTTATAAAAAAATCCCTTAGTGGTTCCATAGTGATTAAATTTTCTAACAGTTTAAGACTTAGTGCGTGCAAATCGGATGTATGGTTTTTCCAATATGTTGTCAACCAGGTTGAAAAACTTAATTTCGAGAAAAACGGGTTCAAAGTTTTGCTGAAGGATAATTCAACATGCAAACTGTTTCATATGAAATGCTGTATCTCCAAGCAAGCAAATAGGTAGTGCTCACTAAAGCTTGTACATATTGATATTTAAGCAATTAGAAATAAAAGCAAAAAAAAAACTTAAACAAAACAAATGCCAAAACAAACCACCACCTACATTTTTTACAACATCCCCATTGACACTAAGTAATGCTGCTTAGAGAATAGAAAGAAAGTAAAATACAACTATGTTTAAATATTTATTTTAATTATTGACTTTTTATTTATTATTTGTGCATGATGTGAACATTAGTTATTGGGTTAGGTATAACCTAATTATTATAATTTGTTGTTTTATAATGCATGTAATGTTATTTATTAACTTTTAAATGTTTCTAATTAAAAAAACAATTTAAAACATCTCGAAAGCTGAATTTTTCCAAAATCAGTGCCAGAGTTGCTCACTAATTGACAGTGAGTATTTGCTCACCATTGACGCAAGTCATTTTTTCTCGGGGCGCGGGGCCCCCAGCCGATGCGGGGCCCCTAGGCAGTTGCCTACTCTGCCTAAAGGATAATCCGGTACTGCTAACACCGACTCCAAAAATAACAATCGTATTTAATAATAAAAAAAATAAAAAAAATACCTTCGAATTGATAACCTCCTGCTTTTCGAGGTCGTTTAAAAATGGAATTTTAATACATCTTTCATTATCCATCCAAACGTAATAGGCCACTTGTATCACATTTAAAAAAAAAAATCCGGTTTAGGCAAATATTCTAAGACATTCCGTTTTTTTTTTATCGTATTTTTGAAACCCTGGCGATTTTTTAAAAATTTCAATCCAAAAATTGGACCATTTTTTATAAACCGGAAAGACGGGACATAATTTTATGGGTGCGAAAAAACGATAATTACATAGCCGAAAATCATTTTTAAAAAAGAACGTTTTCCACACGAATAGCAATAAATTGTACGGGGTTCTCTTCGTAACATCTGTAAAAACACCGCCATCTCTAAAAATCAAACCAAAGGATAAGTTCGCATAGAACAAACAATAAATCTAGTGAACGTTATTTTAAAACGCAAATTCAAAAATTCGCCGGAAATCAAAGTGTTGCCATATAAAAAAAAAAATCAGTGTGGAATTTTACGAAATTAAAGGAACATAATCGGAGACGGGACATTTTCACGTAGTGACGTCACGAGCTCAAATAATGGATTTATTTGTTTAAAAAAAAAAAAAAAAACTACACTTCTAAAAAAAATTACTAACATTTTCGTGATCTTAGTAAAAAAATCTATCCACACGATTTTTTCCAAGTCGTTATGAAATTCATGCAAGTGGCCTATTAGTTGTTTCTTTTGGTGATTAAGTTGAAATGTGTCATTTCCAAAATCTAAGCCTAATAAAAATGCGGCGGTTAGTGTAATGTTTACTAAAATATTTATAAATGTGAATGATGCTAAACCGTACCCCGTAATCCATGGGGTACGCGAAGCAAACATCGGGGGTTCGTTCAATTTCGCAATTAGAATCACTGGTTAAAAATGCTTATCTTATTACACTCTGTATAAAATTGCATTCATTGTATTTGTGTGACTTGGTTAAATTCATGTAAGAATATGAAAAAAAAACGAGTGTACTTTAGACCACACGACTGAAGTAAAACTACAAGACAAACCTCGCCCCCATGAACCCAGGTATCCCTGCTAAGTTACCAAACGTAGTGAACGGTGTGATTTACGACCTTGGGGTGACCTACGACCTTGGGGTGACCTACGATCTTGGGGTGACCTACGACCTTGGGGTGACCTACGACCTTGGGGTGATAATCCTTATCCTTATCACTCCCCAAGTCAAGCGTGCGTAAAGGCCCGACCGTTCGCCTCACCTGATTACCCGATGCGTTCGCATCAATTAGCGTTGAATATTTGTCTTTCTTTAAAAATAAAAAAAATAAATCAGGGTGGAATTTTACAAAATTAATAGAACATAATCATAGACGGGACATTTTCATGTAGTGACGTCACGAGCTCAAATAATGGATTAATTTATTTAAAAATAAAAATAAATGTAGGTAAATTTCTAAATATTTTTTAATTTTTTCTAAGTCGATATGAAATCCATGCAAGTGGCCCATAGCTCCATTTACTCATCCCTTCGTGCGTCTATTCATGTGTTTTTTTTATTTTTCAGCAATCCCATATTGGATCCATGGAGAAATTGAAGTATCTGGTCGAAGGTCAATACGGGAGAGCGGGGACTATGAGAGAGTGCGGAAATTCCAATGATGAAGGTCACAATGCGGTGTATGACGCAATCCGCTCCAACAACGTGGAACTCTTCGATAAGCTCCTCACGCTCCTCAGTAGCTCTACGAGCCCTGAATTATTGGACCAACTTGTCTCCGTGTCCCTGGAAGAATTACTACTGAAAAACGTTCTTATAAATGATGAGATGCTGTTGTTTGTCCAATCTAAACTGATGAAGTTGCGTTTCTACTCGAAAGACAATGAACTCCCTACTACTCCAGATAAAGACTTTATACAACAGAGGCTTCAATTACTTCAAGATAATATCTCAACTCTTACGACAGAATACTCCAACAAGAAAGTAGACAGTCGGTTTATATACATTGCCAAGTTCATAGCGCGGAATATTCATATTTCAAAACAAATATTGAAGTCTACATACTCTGCGGTGCCTTGGGAGGAAATTGAGTTTTGTTTGGTGTGTTTCATATCCGCTCAAACCGAGCGCAAACAAATAAACTTGTTTTATTTATCTGTACTGAGAAAGGATACATTGCTAAAGGCAATGGAAAACTTTTCTCAGACCCTGAATATTTTGGAGGGATTTATCCAAAGTTCCGAGGTATCCAAGCTTCGTTCCAGAGTCCGCTTGGGCCGTAAAGAGGTTATTGCAGGCATCATCAACAAATACCCTCAATTCCAAGATTTGTACACTGTTTATAAGGTCGTACGAGATATTTATTCTCTGGATATCATGAATAGCTACATTAATGCGGCCTTGCCGGTGGACCCTGCGACAAGAGAAGGCCAGCTGAGCATCAAGAGGACTCTGCAAGTGCTGGGAGAACATCTAAAGGACACCCTTGACAGTCCCAATCTGTCCACAGCTGCAAGTGATCTTTTATTGTCGCTGGCACCAAAGGCGACCAGAGACATTCTTAAAGACTTACGCAATTCAATATCACACGTCCACATTATCCAAGACAATGACCAAAAGATAGAAGGTTCAAAATTATACTCAAATATTCTAAATGACATAAAAAAGATTTCAACAGTAATAAATGACATTGCTAATATAAATAAAATTAATGTTTTAAAACAAATATTTGCGAGAGAATTCATTGATATAGAATGCTTGGAAAAAATTCTGAGTAATTTGAATCCAAAATATGTAATCGCTGAAAGGAATCAAGATCTCACCACACAGGAGCACCAGAATATTGGGGACATCGTTGAAGAAATCAGCCGACTCGTTTCAAACAAAACTTCTTTCGAAGAGAAAATATTGTCTGATATGAAAGAGCTGAACAAAGCCAAAATTAAAGACAAAACTTTACGAGAAGAGTTTTTAAAAATTATTAATCACCTTCGTGCACTAGACAATATTTTTAAACATACGACATGCAGCAGGAAGAAGGCTGAATTCTTGAATTTTCGGAAACGAAGTTGCTTTCTTGCAAACATGACAATCTGCCCAGCAGAAGAAGACAATTTGGAAGTAATAAGGAAGATGAATAAATTAACCAACACCTTTTTTGAAAGCGTGAAATTGAAAATCCACCACGAAACTGCACAAAAAATACATTCTTTACTGCTTAAAATCCTTTATCTAAATCGTTATGAAAAGCACTCTATCAACTGGATATACGAATACAGAACGCTGTTATCTTTGGACACACACCATGATAAAGACATTATCAAAGGAACACAGACACATACTAAAAATATTCCACTCAATGAGGTTTTGGATGAACGCATAACCCAACACCTATGTGAACTTGGAGAGGTTATAGGAACCGGCAGATCACACCACACATCTCGCAATCTATTTCCAATGGTCCAAAAGAATAATCTCAACAAACTGAGGGTCGAAGCTCTCATGCTGGACACCATGTCTCTGTTGGAAAAAAGAACTGAGTGTCTCTCGAATAATTGGCTTTATCTTGACGATGAAATTCCTCTGTTGAGTGGAAGAGTCTTAAGAAACTACTTGGCTCACGGCAACCCGTTGGTTGATAGTATTCTATTCGGCAACTCTTTCTCTGCCGTGATCTTGAACATCATGATACTTACAGAACCTGACACTGAAGAAATACTCATTTTAAATAACGGAAAAATGGGCAAGATATCAATGTTCAATTTTAAGCAACTGAAACAGAAATGTGACCGAAACTTAGAGATTATAAACAAACAGGAAGAGATGTGTAAAGCTTTGGTTGAAGGAAACCTCGAGGGTTTGCAAACATGTCTCCGAGAAGGGGCGGACTTATATTCGAGAAGTATAATCGATTGCTCCACCACGTTACACGTTGCTGCCAAGGGAACCAGTATTGAAATGGTTCGAATGTTAATTGAAAACGACGTAAGCCCAGATTTGAGGGATATAAATGGACAGACCCCTTTGCACATAGCTGCAGCTTTTGGAAGGGATGCCATTCTGCAATATCTTGTGGAAGAGATGAGTATTTTAATTGACCAATTTGATAATACCGGGAAGACACCTCTGCACTTGGCAGCTCTAAACGGTCACACGGAAACAGTTGTAACATTATTGTCTCTCGGAGCAAACGCCAACATTAAAGATTGTCAAGAGTTTACTTCTTTATTTTACGCATTAGCAAACAATTTTATGGAATCGGTCAAAGTTCTATTAGAAGTTGATACTGCAGCAATTGATGTAACTCCTCTGCATATAGCTGCTAATCAGGGGCATGCAGATCTGGTGCAGTATCTACTGGAGAACAGAGCTGATGTCAATGCCAAGAATTTTCAAGGCAGGCGCCCGTTGCACTTAGCAGCAGCTAATGGTCATCGGGAGGTTGTTATAAATTTGATTGAACATGGAGCCTATGTGAACTTTCAAGAAACCATCGGATTTACTCCTTTACATTGGGCGGTACTTCATAACCACGAGGATCTAGTGAACATACTTTTGAAGGAAGGAGCTTTCGTCGACGTAGTCTGCAAGAAGTCTCGCAACGCTCCCTTGCATACGGCCATCACTAATGGCCACAAAAAAATAGTCCAGATAATTTTAGAAAACCATCCTAATGTTAACGCTGTGAATAATAATGGGTTGACACCACTAATGTTAGCAGTGACGAGAGGAAACTGTGATATAGTCGAATTTCTCTTAGAAGCTGGGGCTCAGTTGGATTTTAAAAATGCAAATGGTTTGTCTGCATTACACGTCAGCGCTATGAAGGGTCATAATGATATTGTTACGTCGTTGCTTGAACGGGGATTTATAGTTGATGCAAGAACTGCCAAGCAAACGACACCATTACACATGGCTGCACTAGAGGGTCACCGTGAAACAGTAGACATACTGTTGGCTGCAGGAGCTGATGTCAGCTCTGTTACTTATGATGGTTCAACTCCTCTGCACATGAGTGCTGCTCAAGGGCATGCGGCAGTTTCACAGTCTTTAATAATAAAAGGTTCTGATGTAAATGCCAAGAACAAAATGAACTTTACACCTTTACACTTCGCTGCCGTAACATCTTTTCAGAAAACTGTTCAACTCTTACTGAAGAGTGGAGCTAATGTTGAAGAGGTTTGTATGAACAGCAGCACAGCTTTGCATTTAGCATCTTCTGCTGGACTTAGTGTCATTGTGAAAGCACTAATAGATGAACATGCAGATGTCCGTGCTGTAACTGAGAGTGGGGAGACCGCCTTACATCTAGCAGTGAAAGGAAACCACAAAGAAATTGTAAATCTATTATTAGATAACGGTGCTGAGATAAATGCAGTGGACAACAGGCATTATTCTGTATTATGTTCCGTAGCCAATAATAACAGCACAGAAATATTGAAAATATTGCTAGCCAAGGGAGCTGATGTTAACGCAGGGGGAGGTAAAGCGCTGTCTGCAGCCATTTCCGCAGGAAATAGATCTGTAGTGGAAATCTTACTTAATAAACATAAAGATCTAAACATTCATAGTGATGTTGAAGGACCAACCTTCTTACAGTCAGCGGCCATCGCAGGTTATTGGCACATAGGCCGAGCTTTGATAAAAAAAGGGGTCAAGATTGATTCAATTGGACCAGATAACCTTACAGCCTTATTACTGGCTGTGAGAGGTGGTCACAAAGAGTTTGTGGATGTCTTGTTGGAAAACGGAGCGGACGCTAATCTAACACCTGATGGAATGTGGTCACCGCTACATTTAGCAGCTACCCTAGACCATCCCGGTATCGTGGAATCTTTACTTCGTTCGGGAGCCAAACATGATGCACTGTATGAAAACTATACGCCGATAGAGGAAGCAATACTTCATAACCAGTTGAATAATTTAATTTGCTTTTTTAAACATTGTGATCTTGAAATAAATGCAAAAAGCAATCTCAAATGCTCACTTCTGGAAACTGCGGCTAAAGCGGGAAATCCTGATGTCGTGCGATACTTATTAGACCGAGGAGCAGATCTAAATGCCAGAAATTTCACTGATTCAAAAGCGATCCGCATCGCAGCTGCTAATGGGAATATGGAACTTGTAAAGTGTTTTCTCAAGTGTGGAATGAGTATTGACGATCTTAATGGTGATGGTCTATCACTGTTACACTTAGCTTCATTATTTGGACACGCATCACTGGTTCAGTATCTGATCGGTAAACACGCAGATGTGAATGCAGTCGATATGGAGGGCAGACAACCTATTCACTATGCTGCTGGGAGTGGGCACAAGGAACTTGTTATTGTTTTACTCGGAAACGGTGCAATGTATAACATTATGGATGATAATGGTAACACACCGTTAGAATTGACTAGCGATGCGGACATCAGAGAACTGTTGGTATCTGTAGGAAAACTCTTTAAGGCTGTAAAACAGAATGCTCTTTCAATGGCAGAAAGTTTAATTAAAACAATTGGTAAACCCATTGAAGCAAAGAATGCAGATAATACCTCTCTTCTGCATTTGGCTTCTAGGGAAGGTTTTCAGGCGATGTGTGATATTCTATTAAAGAATGGAACAAATCCTGATGCTGTTGGAAAAGATGGGAAAACTCCTCTCCATTTTGCTTCTGAATTCTCTCATCTAGGAATCATTGTATCTTTGTTACAAAATGGCGCAGTTTACAATATTGAGTCTAAAAACGGAAAAACGCCTCTTCATTTAGCAACACAGGAAAATACTATTCAGTTGCTGACACTAGTGCAGTACTTGTTCGAAAAAACTGAAAAATGTGACACAATGGTGATCAGAGACATTAAAAAAATCAGAGATATTGGGATCGTTAAAGCCGCACTCAGATGTCGGAATATGCAAGGAAGCACTCTTGTGGATGTTGGTATTAAAAATAACTTTCCTGAAGTACACAAGTTGTTTGATATTTTGCACGATCAGTTTTCTCTCAATCTGAAGAAAGTGAATGATTTGACGGAACTCAAAAATTTCACAGGAGCTTTGTCTATATTACAGGAACTCTCTACTGAAAGAAAACATTTGTTAGGAATAGATGACCCTGGCACCATTCTTCTTTTAGAAGTGAAAGCTCAAATATTTTTCGGGCAATCAATATATTTCTATGCTTTGTTGATATTTGAAGAAATTTTTAGCAAAAGAAGAAAAACCCTGGGGCCAAATCACCCACTCTCGCTTTGGACAAGAAGTCAGATTGCTGTGGCTCTAATAAGGCTAAATCGGAACCAGGAGGCTTGGGAAGTATTTCAAGAAGTTATCACTAAACAAAAGTAAACTCTGAGCGAGGACCATGTAAATTTATTGCAAACCGAAACACATGCGGCACAATGTCTCGAGGCTCTGGAAAAATTTGACAAAGCTTTACAAATGAATTATGTAGTTCTTGAAAAATTAAAAAATTCTGGTTTAGTTGTCACTAACCCTGCTTTAACTTTGATTGTGCGTATTAACATTGCCTCTGTGCTCAGAAAACAAGGGAAGCTTGAGGAAGCTTTAAGCATTATCAAGCAGGTTTACGATGAAAGTAAAAGCATTTACGGATTGAATGACAGCAGAACTCTGCGTCTTCAGAGTCGCTTGGCAGAAATTCTTAGCAGACAAGGTAAAAATGCAGAGGCACTGGAGATCTACAAGGAAGTCTATGCTATTCAGAAAAATGTCTTAGGCCCCGACCATGTTGACACCCTTGCCACCTGCACTAATATTGTGCATGTGTATCTCTCTCAAGGTAGAGTATTTGAAGCATACGGAGTTTACGGAAAAGGATTGGAACATCGGGATTCCAAAAACAATTTCCCAGATTTATTAGCGTTGGATGCAACCTTTAAAGAATATAAAGAATCTATAACAAATGGAATTCTTCCAGAAATTGGTACTTGCATCCTTGAAAGTAGATGTGAAATGGAAATAATTGAGGCCGCTAGCGAAGGTGACATTACCCTTGTGAAGAGATTGATTCGCAGTGGATCGGATGTGAATACAGCAGACACAAATGGAAGAACACCGTTGCATTTTGCTGCAAGCAAAGGACATTCAGATATTGTTGAGTTGCTGTTGAAGCATGGAGCTGATTCTACCGCTGCTTCCATCAAAGGGAATACGGCATTGCACACTGCCGCCCTCCGAGGTTGTGTGGACAGCGTCAGAAACTTATTACAGACTGTGAAGACGGTTAAAGTTAAAGCTTACAATGATTTTATCAATGCTAAAACCATAGTGGCCGGTTCCTCTGCTTTGCATGTGGCTGCCAAGAAAGGGTTCTTTGACATTGTGAAATGTTTGCTAGAGCACGGCGCCATTTACAACAGCCCGGATAGGAGCAACGGGCACACAGCGCTCCAATGTTCAGGCAGTCAGGTCGTAACCTCTCTACTAGAGTTGGCCCAGGAGATGTTTAACTGTGCCGAGAAAGGAGTGATACCGCAGATATCAGCGGAAAAACAAGAATACTTGCTAGTGGTCCTGGCCTCAAGAGATATGCAAGGCAGGACACCAGTTGAAGTGGCTCGATTCCACCATCACCACAGTGTGATCGCCTTCTTTGAGAGTGCACAACAAACCAATATAACATTAATTGATTCTCCTAGCTCCGTCGATCAAGGGGTTGAGAATATTATTAAAAATCTGTGAGGAATGTGCAAATAACCACAACATGATGTACAACCCCAGGAAGACGGAGCTAAATACATTCCACCATGGAAAAAATCCCGAGAAGAAGTTCCCCGTACAACTTAACAAGGAAAACATAAGCACATCTACAAGTGTAAAATACTTAGGGCACATCATCACTGAAGACCTCTCGGATGATGGTGATATTGAACGACAGAGGAGAAGTATCAGTGTTTTGTAAAATATGATTGCCCGAAGATTCTTCCGATGCAGCAATAATGTTAAAAAAACATTGTTCAATGCATTCTGCCACCGCCATCTTTATTTCCAAGCCGTGCTGTAGACTTGGCGGGAAATCAAAATTCAAAGTAAAGAGGCCTATTTCCCCAAGAAGCAAATACATCATTCCAGCTCTGATTTTAAAGGTTCTAATAGAAAATATTGGTGAATTTAATTTACAGTGAAGGCATGTATATTTCTTGTTTATAAATACTTACCTTTTTCACCTACACAAATCGTTTTGATTCATATTAATGAATATATATACGTACTTACCTAAATCTCATGGGTAAAAAGTAAAATAATTATTGTGGGAAGTAGATATTTACAGTATTTTGACTTCTGTCTTCATAACTAATATTGTCATCTATAGAGAATCTATGGATAACCGCTAAGGAACAAAACCTAATTCTGACAGCTCCAATTTTTATTGCAAAATAAGTGAAAATTAAGCAAAAAACACTACAAACATAAAAAAACAAACAGAAAAAACAGTGATTCGTTAAATAAAGTGAGTTTATATGGTAGTGGCAGTGCCAAATATTTATAAATCTCGTTTAAAAAAATCGAAACAAGTCACAGTAAGCCACAGACAATTTATGTGTTTTGAAAAAAAAGTGTCAATTTTTGTCATAGACAATACAACAAAATAAATAAAAAAAAAAAAGGACTGTGGGGCATTTGTGAACAAACCATAGAAATTTAATCTACAAGCAAAAAAAAAAAAAAAAAACGACAACACAACATGTCTAAATCTCGCAGTAAATTCTCCAGCGCGAAGAAAACCACAACTTCACCACTATTAACTGGCACCATGGACTCACCGTCGGCGACACACCAATCTATGATTAATATAGACAGTGAGTCAATATTTGAATTTATTAATGCGAAATTCGAGGAAATGAAGACAGTAATGCTCAATAAAATTGAAACAGAGCTGCAAGAAATAAAAACCTTCACGAACTTCATCAACGACAAATATGACGACATTATACAAAAACTGCAACAAATCATGGACTTACCAAACAAAATCAACAAACTCAAGGAGGAACTGGAGGAAAAAGAAAACAGATTGTCTACGGTAGAAATCCACCTAGCGGATATAGAACAATCGGCACTATTGAACAGCATAGAAATCAGTGGTCTAAGAATACAGGAAAACATATCCCCGATCCATGCTATTACGCGGATCGCTGAGCTCGCAGGCGTTACGATGTCCCCTGAAGATACCTATAAAATCACCACAAACAAAGCTGATCAAAAAAAATTACGATTAATTTCGAGGATATCACAAAAGTACACACCATGTTAGCAGCTAAACACAGTGACCCGATAAAAAAATTCAACGGGGAAGGAGCCCAATACGTTTACTTGAATGCGGCTTTAACACAATATTATAAAAATCTACACTGGAACACCAGAAAAAGAGCCCAAGAAAAAGAGTATAAATATGTCTGGGTAAAATCCGGAAAAATTCTTGTTAGAAAAACAAAAGACTCTAAGGTTATGGAAATAAAACACCTGAACGATATACATAATAAACTGACATAAACACTAATGTACACCTAACACAACCTCATATCACACCCACCAACATGGCTGATTACATGGAATATATAGACTCTTTTTTAATTCTTCTTCTTCAATGGCGCTACAGCCCATTTCGAGCCTTGGCCTCGTTCAAAATAAGCCTCTACCGCCCTCTGTCCTCGGCCGTCGTCTTCCAATCTGCAACATGGAGTAATCCTCTTGCATCCTTCCTGACATCATCCTCCCATCTCAGTCTAGGTCTGCCCGCCTTTCGTTTACCTCCCGGGTGTCCTGTCAGAACCTTCTTCGGTACTCGTGTGCTTGGCATTCGGTGCAGATGTCCGGCCCATCTTAATCTTTGGAGCCTTAAATGGGTCGAGAGTCTGGGAGCTTGATAAATTTCATAGAGCTCATTGTTGTGGCAGATTCTCCATGCCTCTTCCTCTCGCACCGCTCCTAAGATTCTTCGCAGTACCTTTCTTTCGAAGATGTCCAGCTGTTCTGCTGACTTTGCTGTCAGTGTTCCCGCCTCACATCCATAGGCCAAGACCGTTCTGATAATTGTTTTATATAAGGTTATTTTGGTTTTCCTATGGACGTTTCGTGATTTGAACACTGGCAGCAACGCGAAGTAAGTGTTGTTAGCGGCTGTGATGCGCTTTCTTACTTCTACTGGGTCTTCATTGTCCTGCGTTATGATGGAGCCCAGGTAGGTAAACTCTTCGACCACTTTGAAATTATAATTGTCTTTAAATTTCACTTTATCTTTTATTCTGCGGTGAGGGGTTCTGGTTTGCATCATGATTTTTGTTTTATTTTCATTGATTTGCAACCCCACCTCTTTTGCCGCAGTCTCCAAAGGGTCAATCCTTATAGCCTTACAGCCTGTAGGGATCTTCCGACAATGTTAAGGTCATCTGCGTAGCCAACTATTTGATTGCTTCTGTAGCAGATGTTTGAATCGGTACTGATCATTGTCTTCCTAACGACGTGCTCCAGTACAATATTGAAAAGGGTAGGTGCTAAGCCATCACCTTGTTTCAGCCCCTGGGAGACGTTAAAATCCTCCGTTGTTTCACCTCTTATCCTTACTCGACACCGTGAGCCGACCATTGTTGCTTTTACAAGCTTGACTATTTTGGGCGGTATTCCAAAATTTAGGAGTATTTCATAAATCTTCTCCCTATCTATGCTGTCATACGCCTGTTTGAAGTCAACAAATAGTTGATATATATCTATATCGAATTCCCAGCATTTTGTCAGGATTTGTCGAGTAATGAAGAGTTGATCAGTGGTGGATCTCCCCCTCCTGAAACCTGCCTGATATTCTCCTAGTAAGTTCTCTGAGTAATATTCTAGTCTTTCTTTCAAAATCATTGTGAAAATTTTATACGCTGTGCAAAGTAACGATATTCCTCTGTGATTTTCACACTTCAATTTGTCTCCCTTTTTATGTATGGGGCATATTATGCTAGTTTGTCATTCTTCTGGTACTCTTTCGGCGGTCCATATTTTCACAATGAGATTGTGTAGCAGGTTCTTCAGTTGTTCATTTCCATATTTATAGAGCTCTGCAGGGATATTATCTCCTCCCGGAGTTTTATTGTTTTTCAGTTTCTTTAGTGCAGCCCTTAATTCTGCCATTGTTGGTGCTCTCGTTGTTTCATCACTATTTAGCTCGTCCGGAATGTGAGTTGGTTCGACTGTCAGGTTGTTATTGGGATTTAAGAGCTGTTGGAAATATTCTTTCCACCTAGTCTTGATCTTTTCCTTATCTCCTATTATGTCTCCATTACTATCTCTGCAGAGAGATGTGTTGGGTTTGAAACCCTTTTTAAATACATTGACGCCTTTATATGCCTCACGTGGATTGTTATTTGCAAAGTCATTTTCCATTTTCAACAATATGTTGTTAAAATACAATCTCTTCTTTCTTTTAATTAAATGGTTAGCATCTCTTCGTGCTTGTTCGTAGGCTTGTCTTTTTGCTCTAGTTCCTCTTTCTATACATAATTTTTTTAGAACATTTTTCTTGTGGACGCTCTGTATGCACTCCTCATCGAGCCAGGGATTTCTAGCCTGCCTTGGTCTATTTCCTATGCCTGATTCTGCCGCTGTCAGCAGTGCATCTCTCAGATTGGTCCAATCCTTTCAATATCTTTATTATTATTTTTATTTCAATATGGTTTTAAAAACTTAGAGATCCAGATTTTAAATAAAATAAGTGGTAATGATAAAAAAAAATTTTGAGTCTTCCAAGTGCACCCATCGGACGGGAGAGCCTTTCGTCGCGAAACAGCTTACTGGAAACTGGCCGCGGAGCCCTTCGCTGCCATCGCATGCCCATATCATTATACAAATTTATAATAATTATAGTCTTTTTAAGATTACCTAATAGTCCATAATGGTTGGAAGTTTAAATAACAACTGCACCGTCACCGTAAGTGCTGCGTTCGTCCGGAAAACGACGGAAATTTCCGGGCCCCGTCCTTTTTCTTATCGGTTTCGCTTGGCCTGCTACATCGATTACACGAGTATAAGATCAAAACTAACGAAAAACTGTAGTTTAGATCATCTCCTTCATGACTTCTTTGGTCTGCTAGACAGCAGCCTGGTAGTTTTTTATGTACGATTTTTATTATTTTCAATATCTTTATTATTATTTTAATTTTAATATGGTTTTAAAAACTTAGAACGCCAGATTTAAAAAAAAAGTGGTAATGATAAAAAAATACATTTTAAGTGTTCCGAGTGTACCCATCGGACGGGAGCGCCTTTCGATGCGAAACAAATTACTGGAAACTGGCCGCAGAGCTTTTCACCGCCATCGCATGCCCATATTATTATAAAAATTTATAATAATAATAGTCTTTTTAAAATTACCTAATAGAACATAGTGGTTGGAAGTTTGAACAACCATCACACCGCCATAGCTCATGAACAACCATCACGCCATAGCTCAGTGGTCAGAGCTGCTGACCGGCAATCAGAAGGTCACGGGTTCAATTCCCGTTGGCGGCCAGTATCTTTTCTCGGAAGATTTTTTCAATGTAGATGAGTGTTTCAGGCTGATAATTATTGATTATAATATTTGTTATCAACCATCACACCGTCGCCGTAAGAGCTGTGTTCGTCTGAAAAACGACGAAAATTTCAAAACCTTGTGCGTTTCACATCGGTTTCGCTTGCCCTGCTGCATCGATTACACTCGGAACACTCAAAATTAATTTTTTTATCATAACCACTTATTTTATTTAATATCGGGCATTCTTAGTTTTTAAAACCATATTGAAATAAAAATATTTTTTTATTTTATTTACAGAAAAATTGACAAAATATAAATAAGACATAAAAATAAAACAAGTTATTTAAATGTGTACAATAAACAGGGAAAAATGAGAATACCTGTGCATTTGTTAACATGTATATTTCAATGATCAGAATTGAAATATACATATTAAATGTCCACCGAACCTTATCAGATAGGACCTTCGAGGACAACATAACATATGATGTGAGTATGCGGAAAGAAATTACTTGGTCCAGCCATCCAGGCCATCATAATTGATGTTCAGACAAAGTTAATTAAGTAAATCTATAAATTAGAATTACACAACTAAAAAACAAGAAAAGAAAAACATGAAATATAAAAACCACCAGCAATTCTATATTGTAGTGTGATATGGCTTCGTGCAATCAGAGCATAAAGCCACTTCACACACATCACACTTTGTGAGGGTCCTTTTGAAAATGTTATTTATGTTGCACCACACACATTTCACCTTTTCCCTGCTACGGACTACGAAGTGGTTGCCTTTCAGGATAGGTCGCAGAATCTTTCCTTCAGCTATTAGGCCAATGGTCCGCACAGTCGTGTCAATTTGACTACGACAAAACAGCAGAAGAAGATCATCCGCAACCTCACTCCTGAAGTTTCGGTACAAAATGTCTTTATTTTCCTTGCGGAGCTTTGAGCTGTACAATATATACGCATTCTGCACCGAAATGCTTAGTAGTCTCCTGAAAAGCTTCTTGTACCAGATCAGGTTTCGCTGTCGTTCAATGGGGAAGCCTGCCAAAAGCTGATCTTTTCGGTCGACCCCCCCCATTACTTTGTTATAGTCTAGTACCAGTCCAGGTACCAAACTTTTCAACAGCCCCCAATTTCTGCCTTATGGTAGGTGGACAACATACTTACCAGGTTTTTGTCCAACCAAACCATAACATTGAGGTCCCCGCAGTTCGAGTATACAAGCTCACCTTCCCTCAGTTTTGTCCGGAGATGGGACTTAAATGCAGAGGGCACAAATTCTCAGTTTAACCGCAATGTGCCCATGCAGTCCATTCCATTTCTTTTGAGGCATCGCGCCAATAATGGACTATTATAAAAGTTGTCCATTATTAGCGTATACCCCTTGTTAAACAGAGGGCTGGCCAGGTCGTATACTATCTTTGCAGTAGCCCCAACTGGGCAGATATTGTGAGCACCCGAAATGTTTACCTGTGTCATGTCGTCCGTCATATCTTCTGTTATGTCTTCCGTCATGTCTTCCTGGTCTGGATTTGTCGATTCAGCCTGTATGGAAATGGTCTTCCTAGTATAAATTTGGAATTTCCAAAGATAGCCAGACTTGGACTCACAAAGCTCGTAAGATTTTATACCCGTGCTGGCCGCTTTGGTTTTGATCATCTGGACGAATCCCAAACGGTCTTTATAGCAGAGTAAGGATTCATCCAGAGAGATGTCTTGCTCGGGCAGGTATAAAGTCTCAAATTTATTTAAGAGGTGGTCCAAGACGGGCTGAATCTTTTGTAACCTTCGCACAGATAATGGTACATCAGAAGAAAGACTTTCAAAACGATTATAATCCATGGCTCGGCTGAAATAAGGCATGGCGGTGATTTTTTTTTAATAGAAGTAGTCTTTTTCAACGGGAAGGGGAGAGATACCTTGATACATTAAAATTGCCAAGAATACGTATATTTATCAACAACAACTGTAACTGTAAACCAAACCAGTCACGAATTATTTCTGTTCACAAAATATTTAAAATAAAGCTTAAAAACAAACTATTCCTGTGCCATTGTGTTCCAGTGCGAAAGTTGGGAATCTGCTCATTTCTTTGTGTCATCAACAATAAAAGTCAGAAGCCCGTAGTTTTTATAACAATTAATAATAACTTTACAATAATCCAGTATTAAATATTATTGTTATACCAAAGGCAGGTAACCTGCATTTCCGCACGCCTAGTGACTGAAGTACTGATACTTACTCACTACTACTTGGAAGCGAACGTTATTCCAGACAGCTAACCAGTAATCAGGGGAGTTCAACCTTCTATTTAATTTTTATTTACATAACTAAATTCGAACTAACTATGGATGCGCAGACATACATATCTCTAGCACAAGACGCAATTAATGCACTAACTAATATCGTAATGGATCCCAATAACAAATTCACAAAGGAGCATATTGCAAAAATAATGCCAAAAACTAATAATATTCTAGGGTCCATAGGCCAAATGGCAGCAAGAATGGCTACTCTAGAAGGTGAATTATCAGTGTACAAAAATATTCCTCCTGCTGTTTCCACTACAAATTTGCAACCAAACAACGTCTGTGAGATTATTGCTGAAATGAATGACCAAAGTTTAAGGGAAAAAAATATAATAATCTGTAACATTCCCGAAAGCGAAGCAATAACTCAGACTGAAATTATGAAAGACGATACAACCAGCATTAAAAAATCATCTTCGACCTGGACAACTCTACCAATTCTCTTGACCTGAAAGTTTACAGAATCGGTAAAAGGGATAATAACAAACCGAGGGGTGTAAAAGTCGAGTTCCCTGAGTCTAAATGGCCGAAAATCCTACTCAGCAAAAAACACTCGCTGAAGAATAACATCCGCATGTACCCTGACCAATCAGTTGCTCAAAGGAACTATTTAAATAATTTAAGAATCGATCTAAAAAATAGGCAATCATCAGGTGAGCAAGATATTACAATCAAGTATATCAATAATCACCCAACAATTGTAAGATTAAATCCAAAAAACTGACCAACAAACTCAAAATTTACTATCAAAATGTGAGAGGACTGAGAACGAAACTTCAAGACCTAAGATCTACAATACCAACGATGAATTACGAAATTTATGCCCTTACTGAAACATGGCTTAATGCTGATATAAACGATCAAGAACTGGGTTTTTTTGATCATTTCATTTACAGAAACGACAGATATCAAAATTCCGGCAATAAAACAAGAGGTGGCGGCGTACTATTGTCAGTATCAACCAAACTGAATTCAAGGAAACTGAAATGCCTTCACAAACATCTTGAACAAGTGTTTGTAATGGTTTCCTTAAAAAAAGAAAAACTTATAATCGGTTGCACATATATTCCACCGTCCTCCGGCCTGCAAACATATAAAGATCACCACCTAGAAGTTGAAACTATGCGAAGAAAATTTCCCGATGCTACATTTATTCTGATGGGTGATTACAACCTTCCAAATATTATATGGGACATTGAGAATATCGCGTCCTCGAGCCCGGACAACATCAATCATGGCTCCCATGAAATTTTAGAAATGTCCAACTTTTTAAATTTGCATCAGAAAAACCATGTGTACAATATCAATTCTCGTCTTCTCGATCTTGTTTTTACAAATTCTTCTAGTGTTAATGTTTGTGCCTCTGATGAAATGATTCTTCCAATCGATAAATACCACCCACCCCTAATAATCACTTACTTATGTTAAGGTAATTGATCCCGCGATTGTCAAACGTGATTTTGAAAAAGCGGATTACCCAAAGATTATAGAATTTTTATCTACTAATAATTGGGCTTATGATCTCACTTGTAAAAGCACAAATTTAAATGAGGCCTTAGAATATTTTTACAATGTAATTTATGAAGCAATCGATAACTTTGTTCCCCTACAAAAATATTACACTTCTAAATTCCCTAAATGGTTCGATTCTGAACTAATTAATCTAACATACGATAAAAAAATTGCCCACAAACGTTATAAAATAAATAGAACTCTAGATAATTATATTGCATTCTCTGTTTTGCGTAAGAATTGCAACAGGAAATCGAAAGTATGTTTTAAGAAATACACCAACAATGTTGAAAATTCTATTTTAACAAATATTAATAAATTTTGGAATTACGCTAACTCCTTTCGGAAAAATAACTCTAACTTTCCTGGTACAATGTTTTACGGGAAAAAGGTGGGTCATGACAAAAACGACATTGTAAATTTATTTGCAGATTTCTTTAAGAGTGTATATGTTGAAGACAATGAAAACATTTTATCTGATAAATCCCAATTTATCGAAAGCTCACTCAACTTGCATAACATCCATGTGGAAGTAAATGATGTTGTGACTTTTATCAAAGAGCTGGATATCAGGTCGAATTCGGGGCCAGATATGATTCCCTCAATATTACTTAAAAACTGTGTTCATGTTCTAGCTCTTCCTATTACTATAATTTTCAATTTATCTTTATCTACAGGATGTTTTCCTGAAATTTGGAAAAGTAGCTTTATAACACCTATTTTTAAAAAAGGAGATAAAAGTCAAATTGAAAATTATAGACCCATATGTATTATGTCATCACTACCTAAACTTTTTGAAAAGATTATTTTAAGTAAAATCATTCATCAAATTAAACCACTTATATCAATATTTCAACATGGTTTTATGCCAGGCAGATCTACGTCATCTAACTTATTGCTTTACGAAAATTTTATTTCTAATGCACTGTCCAAGGGTTATCAAGTTGACACTATTTATACTGATTTTAGCAAAGCCTTTGATTCTGTTTCTCATCGCATTTTAATGGAAAAATTAGAACACTTGGGAATAAGCGGCAACTTTCTCGAATGGATTAGAAGCTACTTATCATATAGAAAACTATCTGTAAAAATTAACTCCACAACTTCATACACTTTTTTTTGCCTTAAGTGGAGTCCCCCAAGGTTCCCACCTAGGACCATTTCTTTTCCTACTATTTATTAACGACATATCATTAATTTTCGATAATATTCACTTTCTTCTATTCGCTGACGATCTAAAGCCGTTTAAATCTATCGAAAATTCTTCTGATTGTTTAACCCTACAAAGGAACTTAAATAAACTATATGAATGGTGCATCGTAAACAAATTATATCTTAATATCAACAAATGTCAAACGATCAGTTTCCATAGATCTAAAACCCCTTTATTATTCGACTACACAATTAACAATGCCACTCTAAAAAGAGTCTTTGAATTCAACGATCTTGGTGTTATCTTTGACTCCAAATTACGCTTCTTGAATCACATTATTAGTATAACCAGTAAGGGATTACAAATGCTTGGATTTATTCTCAGAATTGCTAAAGACTTTAATAACATAAAAATCATAAAATTGTTATACACGTCTTTGGTTAGAAGTCAGGTTGAATACAATTCAAGTATTTGGTGTCCTCATTTCAACTCTCATTGTTTACAAATTGAAAAAATTCAAAATAAATTTTTACGTTTTATTAATTTCAAAATTGGTATTCCTATTATTGAAATCAATTATGTCAGTTTACGCAGTAAACTTAACTTACCAAAATTATCTGAAAGGCGAAAAATATTTGATCTCCTTTTATTGTATAAAATTATTCATTCAAGGTTGGACTGCCCTGACGCTATAAACTTGTTATCCTTACACATACCTCCAAAATATACTAGACGGAATATTTTATTTTGCAACAATAACTTCGCTACAAATTCTGCAGTAGAAAGAATACATAGGTTGGGTAATGAACTGACTGATGTCGCTGACATATTTAATTTAAACTTAGATTCATTTAAAGCCAAATTAGTCCACCACTTTTTAGATGTAAATAATGAATGAGAAATTTTTATTTTATTTCGATTTTCTTTTGTTTGTTGTTTTTTTTTGTTCTTATTCCAAAAGCATATGAGTAATTAAGTAAAAATTAATGTGTTTTGATTGTATTTTATGTTTTTGTTGTTCGTAGGTATATGAATTGTTGTATCTACGAGTTCTCTAAAGTCATCCAAGTGGAATTAGCTTTAGATGTATGTACTCCTATTTTTTTATTGAGTTTATGCTTTATTTGTATATTTTGTAATCTTTCTTTAAGTTTGTTATGTACTGTTGTTATAAATGTTATTTGTATTTTATATGTTAAAGCCCAATAGGGCGTCAATAAATAAATAAATAAATAAATTTCCCGTTTATTCGTGGGAGCCCATTTATTGGTAGGCGCATGGCGCTGAAACTGTTTTTTCGCAATCCATTGATCTGCATACCTGTTGGTCTCTCTCCCGATCAGTTCAACGAAATCTGCATCGAAGATTTTAAGAAAGGCATCCACAGGTTTGCCCATTTCGTCGGTATTGAAAGTTGGTCCTGGCGTACCTGTAAATGTCTCCCTTATCCCAGTAAAACATGAGATATCGCTGGACCAATCGAAAGAGTAACCATCAGGCGGCAGAATCAAACGCATTGCCTCACTATCTACCTGGTCTTGTTTACTAAAGTCTATATCCATAGCGGAGTAAGGTGAAACGTTGATAATATTATAATAAGGTATTGGTGGCATGCAGAAGGTATCCTCATCGCTCTCTTTGTGGTCTATGTTGCTCGCTTCGTCGTCTACGTCGCTTGTTCTGTTCATATCCATTTCTGCAACAACAAAAAACCCAAATTAATTAAACGTGTCTATATTACGATTACCCGCTGCCTCTGGTACAACGTTTCAAAATAATGAACTCTTGGTACGATCCTGTTAATCAAATACTTGAGGCGGGCAATGTCAGGAGTCAGAATACCATAGTCAGGTAGGTATGGATGAATTTGAATGAAGAAAAGAGTGTGTGTGTGCCAAGACCAAGTTGTCTGGCGGTCCATCCTCTCTGCCTACCCCTGCAGGGAAATGGCGTGAAGGTAAGTTAGTTAGTTTTATAACTCACGGTTTTCAATTACCGACTCTTCTTGATAGAGAGCTGCCTCGTCCACATTGGTGCTGTCCATGTCTGTCTCTGAAATAATAGAAAACACAAATTTACAATAGAATTCGGATATAATAACTTTGCATATAACGGCCTACCATTTTAAGTGACGATAATGTAAACTCAAGTTAGGTTTCATAGCTTTTAGTAGGAAAACGTATACGTTTAAAGCGACCAACTACTTAAAGCGGCCTATTTTAAAGATACCCACCCACCAATACCGCACCGCCCCGCGCCTCGCTTGGAAGTGACTAGGAAGCTCGACAAAATGAGTTCCGTGAAACGAAAGAGTTGTTTCAATTGAAGAAAAAAGTCCTATATTACACCATTTAGAAGCCGGTAAATCAAATGTAACCCTCGCGAAGGAGTTCGGCGTGTCTCATTCCATAATATCCCTGTTTAATGCCAATCTTTTGAAATGTAAACGTGTCAGGACATTATCTCGAGAACAAATAGATCATGCTTTGTTACAGTGTAAAACTATGATTTCGGTATTCCCAATGCTGTGCGAAGTTCTTACTATCAAACAAAAATTGGCCAAAAACAAACTCAAATTTCAGACTTTCTACTTTAGCAACTACATATTTACTTGCATAGAACGTAGGTACATTGTATCTTTTCGGATTACAATATATTATGTATGTTTGTTATGTGGAATTTTTAAGTACTATGCTTATTTCCTGCCAATATACCAACAGTGAAACTGTGCTAGGGATATCAATATAAAATCAATTATCTATCCGACATTGCAAACTTATCGATTTCACCATACTAGAGCCCCTGGTATGTATGACATTTCAAAAAATAGACTCACCGTTCTCAAACGCCGACAATTCTTGGTAGAACGGCACGTCCACCCACAGCTCACTGTGGTAGCCGCCCTCCGGAGAGAAGAGTTCGCCACGCTGGAGTTCCCCACCCCGCGATGTCCCAGGTAACGGCTCCGGAGATGCCGCCCGGATTGGTGCAGCAGGCGGAATTGGAAGATTGGGAACCGTTGACTGGGTCTGTGCCAGAGTGGACATTCACGGTGGTGGGACGGGTCTTGGCAACGGTGAAGGTGTCCCTTGTGAAAAGGGACACGGTATTCTCTCCGGAGATGGAATTCTGAAAACATATATATAAATCATATGAATCGTTCTCATTCACGCGTGAAACAGTAAGTACAGTAAATAAATAAACAATAAAATTAGAACTCTGTACATTATGCACTGCATAATGCACAGAGCGCTGATCTAACCAACTCTCATTGTAACAGTGGAATGCTGTCGGAGAAAAAACAATAATATTGTATCAAGCATATAAATATGATAACTTACTTTTGTTTAGTTTTTCTTGCAAGTGCGGTAGGGAGCAAAATGCGCGCCGCCTGCTTCTTAAATTTTCGGCTTTCCAGCTCTAGTCGGAAGGAAGCAGACAGGGCCCTAACAGCCTTTACACTATCCTCTCGCACCAGTAGCAAAGCAGGGTCACTGTTAAAATAAATAAAAATATATGATGAGTTCAACGGCCACAGCAAAGTACTTTCATAAAAAAACATTAAAAAATACTCACACTCCAGACCGAGCAGGCAATGCAGCTCTGCGTTGACTCCCACGTCCACGTGCAGTTAGTGCACCAGCTGGTACTCCTTCTGCACCTCTTCCTCTGCCTCCTCTTCCAGTCAGCACTACTCTATATATTTTAAATTGAAAACACTTCATATACTTAAATGTTCAAATTTTGTATACTGCACTAATATAAAATATGAAAAAATTTATTTAAACCTGTTTCGTGGAGTGCTCCCTTCTTTCCCTGGACGATTGCTGTTTCTGCACAAATTTGGTAAAAGAAAATCAATTAATTAATTAGTATACAATGAAACAACTAAATTTTTATTGTGTGACGGAAGCTTTATGTCAATATTGACTACGAAAGTTGTCGCTTTTTTGACATATGACATAAATAATTGGATAAGCAAATATCTGCATTAATAATGAACCAATCCATATAAAACTTATATTTATCTCTTTGTTATGAATCACTCTGATTAAATAACTATATTTCAAATACATAAAAGCAGTAATTATTAATATTTTTGCAAATCAAAAACGATGACATTTTCAGTTGATGCATTTTTACAAAAAAACTTCCACCGAAACAATATATTAGGAACAAACAAATTAAAAACACATTTCAAAGATAGATTATTCAATCACAATTGCACTGATATATAATTATATGTTAAAAACCCAATAAATGAATTACTTATGGCATTTTAAGCAGAGACCAAAATCCGTTGAAACATTGAAAACTTGTAAGTTGATTTCTGACAGGAGCATGACAGGAGTCCTGTGACAGGACGCTAGTTTGCCAAAACTTGTTATAGCAGGGGTTCCCAAACTTTTCCAAGTCGCGGCACCCTTACAAAATTTGAATTTTCTCACGGCACCCCTGTCATATAATGTCTATGTGGTAGCCTCGGGACCGAGTGTCAATTCTCTAGCCACCCCCACCCCCCCCCCCCCCTTCCGGACGGAGAATCAATTCGCTGCAGATTTTTTTTTCAAACCGGGGAATAATGCTTGATACTCCTACTCCTAGCTACTCCTCATTTCTTTTACCACATTTATTTTTGAGCGATATTTGTTCTTTATAACCGCAACCGCTGAAAATTCAGCTTCGCACAGATATGAAGTAGAAAAGGGAATGAGGACCCTTACAGCTTTTCCACTTAGAATCGGATACTGATTTCTGACTGATATCCAAAACTCCGTCAAATCCGAACAAGCGTATTTCATTTTTAGGCTGCTGTCGGTCGAGAGGTCAATTAAATCTTAGTAAAATCTTGAGGAACTTGAGCACGGAATGGATCTTGGATCCATACAAAGTTCTCTACTTGATCTTCTGCGAAGTACTTGGCAAACCAGTTAGTTAACTGTGATAGGTGCTCTGTGAAAAGGGTCAGCAAAGTATTTGAAACCTTTACTCCGCTATGGGCCATGTACTGTTGCAATATTGGAAAACAATCTTTGCCTCCATCATCACCCATTTTTCTCTTCCACACTTGTAGTTTTTTCCTGAATGATGAAATCTTGAATGAAAAAACTACAAGTGAATGCAGCACGCGGCCGCTGCAAGCTCAGCACCACAACCGTTTCCCCACTCCTGTGCCTACCACCCAATCCATTCCCAGAGCGCGGACCGGCCACGGGTGATTTTCCATTCCATAAAAGGTTTTTCGTTCATGTCAATTTTAATTTTTAATAGAGACATCAGGGGCGCCTCGCGGCACCCCTGACCTCTGTCCGTGGCACCCCAGGGTGCCGCGGCACCCACTTTGGGAACCTCTGTGTTATAGCATACTTCAAAGACAATCAATAAGGTCATAGACTGAAAGAATATTTTATCAACTATTCGATAATATAAATAGCTGGCCATGTAAAGGTTTTAAATAATTACAATAAATGTTTTACGAATGGTAGAAAAATCGGTTCGTTTTTGGACCGACATCAATCGGAGAAAAATTAAAGTGGTCGATTTTTCGACCGAAATCGTTCCAGTGGTTATAGTAGTATTGTTAAGTACATATTTTATTATACAGTACAGGTTATAGGTTCAAATGATTATACAAATCTATACAGATTAATAACACCTAGGACCGTTCCTATTTATAATTTTCATCAACGACATTATTAAATTAATGAACGCGTTACCCTTTGTACGTTTTACCCCATCTTTCCCAATGGAATAAAACGAATGCGGGACGCTGTGTGAACCGACTTACTGTTAGTAGGATGTCCCTGTTATGCTTATGTCACTTTGTGATGCAATTTTCGCTGTCTCCTTTTCGACTATTTGCCGTTTAATTGAAGCATTTTCTCATCACGCAGGAGCGCTATGCAATACAATTATTTACTTACTGGTAAGACACGACCTCACTCGACGCGTAGCAGTTTAGTACTAAACAGTTACTACTAAAGGTATTAGTTCATTTATGGTACTAAACTAAAGTACTAGAAATAGAGACAGCTACAATCGTATTGTGTTTGGCTTCCCACTTTTAGATTTCTACCCCGCGTCCAGTATTAATGTCTTTGGCTCTAATATCTACAAAAAAATGTTTTCGATGAATTGGTGATTCGATGAATTGATCATTCGATGAATTGATTTTCGATGAATTGATTTTCGATAAACTCGTTTTCGATGAATTTGCTTTCGATGAATTGATTTTCGATGAACTCGTTTTCGATGAATTTGCTTTCGATGAATTGATTTTCGATGAACTCGTCGGTTACCCATTAAGACTTAGTTACCCATTAAGACTTGGCAGTACTTATTCACATTACTTATTTTCACGCGTATGGTATCCCAGATGACGGACACTAAATGTCACCGATTGCCCCGAGATAGGATCATATTATTATTCCGATTCTAGTACTCGATCCGTCCGGTTGCACGGCAATTTTACCTCACTACCAGTTTGTACACGAATGTATATTCGTTGTAAATAATATTTTAAATAAAACTTAATATCGTGGATAACTAAGTGTTTTCAATTAAACATCATCATTATTATAAGCCTGAACACAAGATCACGGCTTGGAAGTGCCGTGATCTCAAGGAGCATTTTAACCTCAATATCGGTAAAGTATGAAGGCAATCCTGCCTGACGTGGAGAGGATCTCTTCATCAAATACTCTCCATCCACTCATACATCTACTAATAAACACTTCCAACATTGGTGACCCCGAGAATTTCTAATGATAATGATGAACACTGCCAATACGGAGGATTGAGTACTGGAATGCGGAATCCTGGACACCCAATCTTGTGAGTAACATTTCAATTTTTTAAACTTAAATTCAGTAGGTCCAGTATGTACATTAGAATCATATGAAGATAAATCAGTAAAGAACATCATTGTCCAACATTGTTCATTGGTTATTGTCCACCAAATTCAGTAGCGTACGAAAATACCTACATCCCGCTACTACTTTCTTAATAATGCTTCCCCCGCAACTCATTACTTGTTTATGTGGATAGTATATTGCCGGTAAATATCAATTTCAGATAAACAAGAAACCCAGCAGCTAAGGCAGAGTATCCTAACCAACAGACGCGATTTTGCAGATAGACCCAGGTACCCGGATGCCATATACCCGGATGCCATATACCTGGAGAAACTAAAGCCGACCCCACAGCATCCACCGCAGATCGGAGTAAAGCAAGTAACGCAAATTTAACTTCTCACAGTGATCCTTGTTAATAATTGATAATAAGAACATTTCAACGAAATTTAGCAACCCAGCGATAATATGCATATATTGTTACACGGTATAAATTTTTAACCTGCATTGCAACAAAGCATTAATACAATTACAATATATTTGTACTAACATTTCAACGCAAAGATAAGAGATTTGTAAAAGATTTTGGATATCATCAATTTAACTTTTCAGACCTGGATTAGATTTATTGTTATTTTGTTTTATGCACACTTTTGATAATTTTATCTGCATACCTACACGGTCTATCAGTACTACTACTGCTTTCGCCATTGCCTATCACTTGCCATATTACAACGACAATATGCCGCTAGAAGAAACAGCATCAGGAACCAGCGCTAATTACACAATAATGGATCCAGTAATAAACTCCGTATCAGTTAAGCTACCCCCCGTCTGGTGCGACAACATACAGCTCTGGATTGCCCAGGCAGAAAGCCAGTTCTCCAACTCAAGAATCAAAGATGACACCACGAAGTACAACATTATTGTCGCCTCCCTGGACATCGAAACCCTCAGGACCGTCAGCGATGTCGTCATCAAGCCACCAGCAACGGAGAAGTACTCTACCCTAAAATCTGCACTCATCACGAGGTTGCAAGATTCCGAAGGAAAACGTCTCACCCGACTACTGACCGGATTACAGTTGGAAGACAGGAAACCATCCGGACTACTTCGATTGATGCACGAACTCGCCGGCCCCGAGCTTGCTGAAAGCGCAATCATACGCACGTTATGGCTACAAAGACTTCCCCAACATGTACAAGCTATATTGACCGCACGGCCAGACGACAATCTACTACAACTTGCGTCAGCAGCCGATAAAATCCTGGAAATCTACCAGACGACCGAGTGCGGAGCGATAAACAAAAATCAACGTAGAGATAACAATTACAGAGAAGATCCCGACATCACTTCCGTTCTTCAGAGCCTACGTGAACAAATTTCTGGACTATCTCTAGAAGTCAAACAACTAAAGTCAAGTCGCAGAGACAGTCATAGCCCCGTACATCATTTTTATAATCGGCGTAACCCTAGCCCCCGCCGAGAATGGCGTCATCCATCGACGTTGTACTCCAATACCGACCGCCAACACCGATCCCGGTCGAACGATCGAACGGACAATAACAATGAACTTCACAAAACAAACGACTACTGCATATACCATAAAAAATTCGGGCAGAGATCATTCAACTGCGTTCCACCATGCACATTTCACAGAGATAATTCAAAAAACAACGGCAACGCCACACAATAAGTGTGATTTTGCTAAAAATAGCAGTCCATCGTAACTTTCCTTACTTACGCACAAGTAACATAAACACTTGTAGCTATTTAACAAGCACAGACAACAGATATCACCAGATAACAAGAAACATGCGACTGGACGAGATCCAGTAAACGGGCAACGAGCAACTGGGAACTGTCAACATATATCACCAGATAACAAGAAACATGCGACTGGACGAGATCCAGTAAACGGGCAACGAGCAACTGGGAACAACAAATCACCAGATAACAAGAAACATGCGACTGGACGAGATCCAGTAAACGGGCAACGAGCAACTGGGAACAACAGGAATACTAATGGACTCATGAATATCTACTGAATAGCTACGATCTCGAATTTTTTAAAGAAACAAATCGTTTTACCACCATCTTCTCAACTTCAACATCTCCAATAATGTATATATACAGTAGCTGACACAATATCTCAATCTGAAGAGACTAACTGTCCTACTACAAGCAACCAAGGATTGAAGGGAAAGCGCAGAGTCAACCTGACGATTATATTAAGGCAAAAGATGACTCCGCCCTCGTCCTATGTTAAATTAATGTTTCCAACTGTGACCGACTCAAACCTGCATTTTTCCAAAATTCGGAGGAAATACCGCAAAAAACGGCAAGCACACTGCCCACAATAACAACAAGAAAAACACGCTGTGGAAGACACGTACATTTTCCTGAAAGGTACCAGTCGTAAAAGTGATAATTGGCAATACTTCAATTAAAAAAGCTATCGTTTAAACAAATTAATCAGAAAACTTATATTGATGTATCCAAAATTTATTATACGATTTGTATCACGGTACCTCATAATTGATTAAAATTCTAACTAACTACTGTGAAATAAAACTAAGTTTATTTAGGTATTTAGCTAGCGAAACACCGCCATATAAATTATTGTATTATTACGTAGTCAGTATTTCTAACAAATAATAATATTATATCAATTCATTTTCGTATCCCGAATTCTGAACAGTATACAGACTACATTTTATTTGTAAATAACTAATTAATAAGATTAGTAAGGTATATCAAATTTAGCAAATAAGTTATCCAACCTGTAAATAATTTCTGTTAATTTCCGATATCTATTAATTTTACGTAGTGTTATCTTATTAAAAAGAAGCCACATATTAGATCGGACCGTCATAAATGCTAACCAAACTGTATCTGTTTAACAATAATAATATAATAAATAATAATTCGACATTCCAATACCACTGTGGAACTACGTACCTAAAGTCAGGTAGTAAACAAAGACAGCACTTGGAATTCGAATTATTATTTTCCCTCGATTAAAAATGAATTCACTCCTTAGTCTAAGATTTATAAAGTTAATTTTGAATAATATGGTTCATGTATTTTATTTATATTTTAATACACCTTAAAATAACACTTGTATTCAATTACGCATAGTTAGTTATGTTTACTTTCGTTGAAATTGTATAAATGCATAATAAGTATGTACCGAGTCAGCCAGCAGCTACTCGCCTTTGTAAATAATCACCGTTACGCATTCTAGCAGTACCTACCTACCTCAACACTATATGTCTAGCCGTAAGAAGGAACAAGTAATAATAATTTTAATCGGTCAATACCGACTGAGAAATAGGTACTTACTCCTATTACTAATGATAATTAGGACTTGTAAATAAATAACATTATAATTTTAAAACATTTTGTAACTTTTGTTATTTTTTTCTTTTTATAGGCATGTTATGTTCAAAGTTAATGTTGTAAATTTAGAATTGTTCACAAAACTACTTATGTAAAAATTATATTTTCAAGTATGAAAAACATTGTATATATATCTCTGATATGTATATCTCAATAACATACTAAACCATATTTAGGTGTATATAATTATTTTCTTTTCGTATGCCATATTTTGTTATTCGCGTGCAACGCTGGTGGGGAGGTATATGGCAGTACTTATTCACATTACTTATTTTCACGCGTATGGTATCCCAGATGACGGACACTAAATGTCACCGATTGCCCCGAGATAGGATCATATTATTATTCCGATTCTAGTACTCGATCCGTCCGGTTGCACGGCAATTTTACCTCACTACCAGTTTGTACACGAATGTATATTCGTTGTAAATAATATTTTAAATAAAACTTAATATCGTGGATAACTAAGTGTTTTCAATTAAACATCATCATTATTATAAGCCTGAACACAAGATCACGGCTTGGAAGTGCCGTGATCTCAAGGAGCATTTTAACCTCAATATCGGTAAAGTATGAAGGCAATCCTGCCTGACGTGGAGAGGATCTCTTCATCAAATACTCTCCATCCACTCATACATCTACTAATAAACACTTCCAACATTACCTACGCTAAGTAAAAAAATGGATTTTGGTAAATAAATACTAAATAAATAGATACTGATAAAACTTACAATGAAAATCGGTTTTACCTGCTGTCTGGTTTATTGTTTCAACGCGCTTCTTCTTCTCGGGGTACCAGATCCATCTTGATGGCAACTGTGTCCACATAAGTGCTGCCTGCGAAAACAAAATGACAATACGTACATCGACACACAACAACAACATGAACATGAATAGTTGCACTCGGAACATGAATAAGATTTAACTCCAGTTCGGGTGCGAAGGTGACTAACAACATCATTCTTAGGAGAACAGGTGTAGTTGTAATGAGGACAGGAGAATCGTTTATCCATGGGCTGGGGCTTCACATCTGTCGACAAATTTGAAAAATAATACGGATAAAAAGGCTCATGTAAGGCTCTGGAAGTATGTTGCCTATTGTATGCTGATGATGCGGTGCTAATTTCTAACAGTATGGAAGATCTACAGTCTCTCGTGTCAAGGATGAACGAAGTATGTATGAAGAATGAGTTAATGATGAATGTAAGTAAGTCTAAAGTCATGGTGTTTGAAAGAGAGAGTACGAAAACAGTATGCAATATAGTTGTGAATGATGAATACTTGGAGCAGGTGGATGAGTTTGTGTATCTGGTTAGTATGTTTACGAAAGATGGGAAGGCTGATAGAGATATTGAAAGAAGGGTGAATGCCGTTAACTCCATTAATGGAGGACTGAATGCCGTTGGCGGTAATAAAAAACTGTCCAAAGACGCGAAACTAGCCGTCCATAATGGAGTGCTGGTACCTACCCTGATGTATGGCAGTTTTTTCATGTCTGGCACCTTTGAAATTCCACAGGTGAGCTGTTTCAGGCGAAACTAATTGTTCAAAAACCTTTACTATCGTATGTCCCTTATTGTCCTGCCGAATTTCGTGAAAACCGCTGTAAATCAGTGATTTTTTACGAAATTGGGAGACAAAAAATCATGTAAAAAACCGTTGGTTAAATTGCACGCATATAAATGTGCGCAACCATCTTGAATCCTTCTGGAAACTTCTGTTCCCGCGCGGAATTCCAACTGTCGTACAGGCGCTGGAATGTTTGCGCGCGCAGACGGACAGAACAATAGGGGCCATTACACGTACACTTCCGACCGCGTGCCTCGACCCCCAGGCTAAAGCGGCATGCGACCATCCCGCCGAAACGCCGTGTCCGCCTGCAGGCCGACCCCTTGCGCTAAAAAGTCACCCCACTTCCGCGGGCAGGCCAAACCTTCAGTTCTGACCATAGATTATAGAAGCTCCATACAAATGTGCCCTCACGAAGGTGGATGTCTATGGTGTTCGCCAAGCAGCCCGCCGAAACGCCGTGTCCGCCTGCCGGCCGAACAGGTACACTATTTTGGGTAAAAAAGTCGCCACAATTCCGCGGGCCGGCGAAATCGTTGAAAGGGTGACCTTGGGCGACCCTCGCGCGGAAGTGTACGTGTAAAGTGATTTTCAAGCGTTCGGAGCGAACTGTGGTGTGTCGCGGGACATGTCGTGCAGTTCAAAAGTTTTGCTGCGGTTTTGACCATATCGATGATACCTATCAAATGCTTGTCAGCTGTCACCTATCATGTTTTGACAGTTTTAGCGGTGGCGACAAATTATTTATACGAATGAACTTGTAAACCAGTATTTTAATAAAAAATTACCATATTATCATTGACGCTACAAGCATATTATAATTATTTTGATAATGTTTAAAAGGGTGAAGTTAGTTATTTTCATAAGTTAATTAATTTTCATATTATTTTCATTAGAATGATGCCACAATAAATTGTAAAATAATTACAATAAATTGTAAAAGAACTTAAAGTGTACTTATTTTACAATGGATAGTAAATGTTTGGACATACTTTGTGTGGCAGAGAGTATGAATGCAGCATAACGATAGGCTCGTCATCTGGTCTGGGAGACCAGATACGGAGAGGGCTTGTCAGGGTGTTGCAGCGCTACTGTCTCCCAGAATGGTGGAATGTATGTTGCAATATGACTGTGTAAGTCCGAGAAAAATGTGGATCCGATTCAAAATTGGTTCGACTAGGGTGACTTAGACTGATGGCATTATTTAGCGTTGTTAACTGTGTTAGAGAGAGGTGCATAATTTGTTAGTATTAAGATAAATAAAACATTTTTGTTACCTTATAAAACATATTTTTATTTACATACTACATTGAAAAAACAGAAGAAATAAACTATAGCTGTGATAACTTATAAAATTAAAGGTTGTCTCGGTTATGCTAGGATTTAAAAAGTTGATATTTTTTATACTAACTCCACACAGGAGGCCCTGAAGAAAATAATTTCTAAATGATGCTGGGTAGGTCTTTTTGAGGATAGGAAGGACTGAACATGGGTCTTAAAGAGACCCAAGTTGTAGGAAGAGGAAGCACAGATGCTGGCAAATCGTTCCACCACCGAACTGTTGCACTCAAGAACAAATCCTAAAAATTACCCGTTCTTGTGTGATAAATGTCATGACCGGTCAGTGGCTGAGTTGGCAATCCAACAAGCATCCCACTCGGGCATCGCGTGTTTAATTCTTCGGCTGGCTAAGTCCTCCATCACGACCCAAGGAAAATTTTCGGCTGACTGTAGTGGTAGTAGGAGATTTTCAAACATTGTCAGGTTATTCGTAACTCGGGAATGTTTGACTTTGAAAAAAAAAAGCATGTCAACAGTGTACATAAAATATAATCTATATTTTTTAAAAAGAAAGACAAACATTCCCGGGTTACAAATAACTTGACAATTTTGCTTGTGTCGTGATGCAGAACTTGCCAGCCAAGGAATCGTACAATGGGACTCCTGGACGCGATGCCAACTTAGCCACTGGGTCGGTCACGACATTAGTCACATGAGGACGGGTCATTTGTATTTCTCGTTCTTGAGTTCAACAGCTCGTCGGTGGAACGATTTGCCAGCCTCTGTATTTCCTCCCTACTACAAACTTGGGTCTCTTCAAGATTCAAAGCCAACTCAGTCACTGAGCGGTCGCGGAACCATATGTTGATGATGCACACAACTCAACTAGCACACTGTGATGATTGACACCTCTCATATAAAAATTATAATCTTTTACTATGACGGGAACAGCACTTTCAAATACGTGTGTATTAAAACCTCTAAAATCATGAAAAATTTACTTCTTTAATGGCCTATATGTCGTAATATAAAATACATATCGATCATCCAGTTGATTAGTCAGACAATTCCGAAAAATCAATATTTGAGTAGAGTATGCAGTTATTTGTAATACTCAGTTTACTCATAAACACCATCAAATCAATTATAATGCAGAAAAACTTGTGAATTAAATAAACTGTTGATGTTTTTTGGATCACTAGTAGGATATTTCAAAATTTCATACTAATATACTGGGCCGTTATGCCTCCCGGGGTTATTTTATATCATTTTTAGTTTGTAAAACACAGACAAGTGTAAATAATATTTGATTTATAGTGAACATTCAAATAATGTTACTTTCCTCATTATCCCAAAACTTAGTATTTGGAGATATCTGATTAATCAACTGGACGATCAGTATCTGTTTTAGATATTTTATACACATTTGGATAAAAAAATTATATTCAGTTTGTTTGAGTATTTTGGGCTCAAATACAAATTTAAAATTTGTTTGAAAAAGGCTGCGCAGCCGTTCCTCTTAACCTTTTCCACGCGATCGTAACAACAGTTGATACGGCAAAAATCCATGCCTCACACGCGCCCGTATCAGCCCTTGTTACGCCAACTTCGACTGCCGATATCACAGCGCTCCTATGTAACAGTTTTTTTTCCCACTCACTAGGACATTCGTGTAACTATCACGATGCTGACATCTTCAGGCATATTTCGAAAATAAAATTGTATTTCGTAAAGAACATCGATAATCAAGTGAATGTGTCGTCGTGCGTTTGAGTGCCATAGTTCATAATTTAGTCAACAGATGGCGCTAGTAGTCATTCGCTCTTTGCGCATGCGTTTCCGATTGATCATAGTGGACAAGCGTCGATAACATTTATTGTAGAGATCTCGCGTATTCTAAACGTTTGTTTGTATTGTGAAACTGTGATTTTGACTTTACATAAAAATTTTATTAATTTAAGTGTCATCAGAATTTTATAACATGTCTATTTTGGTTATAAATTAGTTACAAAAGTGCGTGTTTATTTTCGTGTTCTTTTTCGTACTGTTTCAAAGTTATTAGGAAACGTTCACAATAAGTTTTTAGTGTTTGAAATTAACTTTAACAATAAAAATGGCCCATATTTTGGAAGATGATGAAATTGAAAATATACTGCAGATGTTGGATTCTGATTATGAAATGTCCGAGGATGAATTTGTACCTTCGGAAATTTCAGATGCAGAAACTCAAGCTGATGAGTCTGTACGGGAAGAAGCAGAAACTCAAGCTGATGAGTCTGTACGGGAAGAAGTGCTACACTCCTGGGTGTCAGGACCTCATATTCCAATAGTACACGAATTTGATGATTTTCAATCCGGCATTTCTGTACAATTTAACGAAAACTCAACAGAAAGTGATTTTTTTGAACATTTTTTGAATCGCTCCATTATGAATGAAATTGTAAGAGAAATACACAACTACCATAGCTTTGTTCTCAATACAAAGGAATTTGGTGCGAATTCAAGAATTCATAAATGGAAGGACACAAATATTGAAGAAATGTATTTATTTATTGCAATAACCATGCTAATGACAAGAAACCAACACTTGACTATTGAAGAGTATTGGAGTACAAATATATTTCTTAGTTCGCCTATTTTTGGCCAGATCATGAGTAGAGATCGATATCAACTGTTATTGCAAAATTTACATTTCTGTGACTCAAATTCGCCGTCTACAGATCGTCTTTATAAAATAAGGTTAGTTTTAAATCACACCCGAACACTATTCAAACAGTCTGTAATACCTTATGAAGATCTATGCATAGATGAAAGCATGATTGTTTTCAAGGGTAGGCTTATTTTTAAACAGTATATTCCATCGAAACGACACCGCTTTGGAATCAAAATGTTTGTTTTGTGTGATGTGAAAACTGGATACATTCTTGATTTTATAATTTACTGTGGAGAAGGCACGGAAATAACGGATGAGCAGAACTTGGGAATAACCGGCGCTGTTGTAACCACACTTATAAATGATTATTTTGGCAAGGGGCACAATTTGTGGTGTGACAATTGGTACACAAGCCCAAAGTTATTCCAGTTTTTGCATTCGGAAAAAACGAATGCCTGTGGGACAGTAAAAAAAAACCGTAAGGAAATGCCCAAATTTAAAAATCTGAAAAAAGGTGAATTTGAGTCAAAAAGCCGCGGTCCCCTTTTAGCATTAAAATGGTGTGATAAAAGGGATGTTCACATGCTAACTACCTTGCACGATGACATATTTAAAGAAACAGGGAAAATAAATCACCGAACTAAACAACCCATTCACAAGCCCGCCTGTATAATCGATTACAATAAATCTATGGGAACTGTTGACAAAGGCGACATGATGCTGAGCAGTTTATCATGTATGCGAAAGACGATAAAGTGGTATAAAAAAGTCTTTTTTCACATAATTGACCTGTATTTATTGAATGCACTTATTTTGCACACCCAAGTGACAGGTATAAAAAAGCCGTTAGCAGATTTTCAATTGGCGGTTATAATGCAACTTGTTGAGAAATATAAACCACAAGTTACACAAATACCACAGCCTACAACATCAGCCCACCTCAGTCCATTTCGGATTCTGCCTAAACATGCCACTAAGCATATGGCAGGATTGATTCCAGCAACCGACAAATCAAATAAACCGCGCAGACGATGTCGTGTATGCCGACTTACAAATAATAAAATGCAGTTAACGAGATACATGTGTAAAGAATGCGGTGTGTCGTTATGTATCGAACCCTGTTTTAAAATATACCATACCTCAAAAAAATTGTGACCGGCGTAAACTCCTCTTAAGTGCTTAGATAATTAAAACAATATTTATTATATGACAAAATCTATTCGTCTCGTGTTATTTTTAAGTGTTGAGTTTTAGAACTTGTTTATTCGAATTAATAATAATAAGTGATTGAGGTACCACTTGTGTCTATCAACGCAGTGTCCTGAGTACAAGCACGCGGGGAAATGGCGCCGCCTTTAAGATAACATGGGTATGTTTTTGTATGGAATTTAATGTTTTTGTTTTTATAAACATCTAGGAGTGTTTACAGACGACGATTTGGTTTCAAATTGTAGATAATAATCTCATCTGTTTATATAGTATGATAAATCATGCCATAATATGCTGTAATTGACATAAAATTGGATGGATAGGTATTTGAAAACATGTACCGCGTATGGGTATTGAACAAACGGAGTAGTTCAACGCGGGGAAAAGGTTAAATGGGAAAATCGCTTTCCGGCTACAAAAACATTAACTTATTTGTTTTCATTTAATTGAAAATACTTTTGGCAATGAAAATCTGAAATCATATCTGAACTAACGTGGTTTATCCTTTAAGATGATAAGGTTTGTCCTAGATGGCTCTAGTTTAATTATTTTAGGAAAAACACTTTTTGCAACTTATGCTTAAAATATCAAGATGAATTAATTGTTTGCACATATAGCACCTCAACACAGGCTTGACCTAGTGAGGTTATAAACTGAATTGTTAACAAAAAATAAATATGTATGATATGAATAAATAGTTTTGTCCATAAACAAAATCGATTCTTTCAAGAAAGGCATACAAATATAACATTGGATTGAATCACCGATACATTATTGTATATAAGGGTTGTTATTACATTGTTAGTTGGTTGATACATTATTGTTTATTGTACGGGACAAGAAATTCAAAGCAAATTAGACTGCCGACAAGAAAAAAATCAAGCACCCAGAAATCTCTGATGTACCAGGCCGTCCAACTGTATAACAACATCCCGAATGAAATTACCGAGATAGAAAATATAAATAAGTTTAAAAAAGAATTACGAAAGTATGTCTACCTCAATTATTAATGTCTTTATTTATGTGTAATATTTAAAGAATGTTTATTTAATTATGTTTGCCAACCAATGTAAATGTTTATATCTTTATAAAATATTAGCACACACAAAGATGTGAGCTAACTTAATATTAATTTATAAAAATAAATAAATAATGTGTACAAGTATTTATTCCTTTCTTGAAAGAATTGAGTTTGTTTATGGACCAAATTATTTATTCATATTCATATTGTATATGTAAACCATTAATTCCACTTAATATTTTAAAGTATAACTTGCAAAAAATGTTTTTCCTAAAAATAATGAAACTAGCGCCATCTGTTGTGAGAGTAGATTTTGAATTCTTGTTTCATTCGCCCTTTGCAAGGGATCATGAATTCATCCATATTATTGAGTTCTTTGGATTGATATTTTGCAAAATGTGGAAGGCATCATCTACCAGTAGACTCACTTTGAAGAGTTTTTGCATTATTATTTAAATGCAGGTTGGCTCGAGATTTGAGGAACCTGTTTTTTGACATTGCTTAACTTTAACATTGCTTATGTAAGGAATATTGAGGCACTTCTACCAATAGAGATGCACCTGTGCTAGTTTTATAATACCCATCATGATAATATCATATGAAGGCAAAGAAATTTCTCTATTTCTTCAACTGAGGTGCATACATTAACGACTCAACTTAGTCTGCTCTACCGTATTGTTAATTATATCATTGTCAAAAAAAAAATCATTTTAAAATATCCAGCAGTAAAATTTTCAGACAGGTCAGAATAGATAAAATTGCAGGTTGTGTCTTGATTATCAATGTAGCGCTGCCTCCAGTGAAGGTCTCGGTCCGTCATTGCCCTTGGCGGACGGATGAGGATGTTCATCAGTGGGGGTCTGCTGGCAACTCTTGGCCCCGCTCGTACAATCTGAAATTAAGTGTGGTCCTTGATAAATAACATATACACACATTATTCATTACACAGAATTTTATAGATAATCTTTCAATAACTTGTTTATATTAACGGGACAATACACTTTTATTAGAAAGTTAATAATAATTAAGATAAAGAGCTGTTTAAAATGGGGCCCTCAGCATTGGTAAGCCACACAGTGAGGCCAACATTATTAAATTATAAAAATGTAAAATATTAATGCTTGAAGATACGACTTTGTACGCAGAGGACACTATATTTAAAACACTGGACATTGCATGATTTTATATTTGCTACCCCCTGTGCCAAAAGTAGCATTAACAAACTTCAGGCGGGCGAAAACCAGGAACCCGTTGGTGAAAATGGGAGTTGTTTTCAATCGATGTATCTAATTTTTTTTTCTGTAGTTTGTAACTGTACAAGTTTTGTCCAAAATTATAGCCTAATTCGTAATAGGGATAAAAAAAATGAAAATTAAAGTCAGTGTAGGGACATTTAGTGACCTTTTTGTGTATACTTCACAAAAAAATTGCTTTTCACTTTGGTACAAATTATTACAAAAAAAAGAACAATTTGATCTCTAATGCCAAAGTGTAAGTTTCCTTGTGATAAAAATTATTCCACACAAATGACAAGGAGATAAGAAGATTTCCCCGTCTTGTATCACATATACATATATATTATATACATATTTATATGTTTTTACATATACATATATGTAGTGTATATACAGGGGCAGTTACTTAAATGGTTAGGAAGCTATTTAGAAAATCGGAGCCAAAGAGTTAATATTAATGATACTCTAAGCGATCCAGCAAATATCGAATTTGGTGTACCACAAGGAAGTACTTTAGGACCGATATTGTTTAATATCTATATCAATGAACTTTGCAACAGTAACCTTGCCGATCATATCATCACTTTTGCTGATGATACGGTCTTAATATTTGAGGGCAAAAACTGGTACGAAGTGCATAGAAAAGCCGAAATTGGAATAAACAATGTCAAACAATGGCTAGACAATAATCTCCTTACTCTTAACACGGATAAGACCAAATTTATACGTTTTAGTGCAACACAAGCGGGACAACCCAAGGTAATTATTAATATTACTATTCACATTTGCAATGAACCGAACACTTGTACGTGCAATAAACTAGAATGCGTTGATAGTTTAAAATATTTAGGAATCATCATAGATAAATATCTGAGATGGGAAGAACACATTAACTCAACTGCCTCAAAAGTCAGAAAACTTACTCACCTTTTTATTACCATCAGAAATATTCTCTCTGTAAAAGACATGAAATCAATATACTATGCCATGTGTAATTCTTTACTTGAATATGCATCCCTAGGATGGGGTGGATGTGCCAAAACAATATTGGACTCCCTGGCTAAAGCACAGAAATCTTTACTAAGAGTCATCCTTAAAAAACCATTCAGGTACCCCAGTGATGCATTATTCACGGAATTTAAAGTTCTCGATGTTAGACAATTGTATATTAGAAAGATTGTATTACATGCTCAAAA
Organism: Limnephilus lunatus; assembly: GCA_917563855.2. NCBI lineage: Eukaryota > Metazoa > Arthropoda > Insecta > Trichoptera > Limnephilidae > Limnephilus > Limnephilus lunatus. The sequence goes on from OU830592.1 coordinate 110,333,465, forward strand.
ACGACGCCAGCACTACCCTTCCATTGAGCACCTTCACGACACCCGACATTCAAGGAACAATCCAATAGTCCCAATAAAAACCACGACGTCCCTTGGACAACGTCAATTTTCGTACTTAGGACCTAAATTATTTAATATCATTTCTAATGCTTGGAAAACGAAAAGTACTAATGTTTTGCGCAAATTAATCAACGACTGGCTCCTTGATTTAGGGAGGGTCAAAAGCGAAGATATGTTGACCAAGAGATAGGCTTCTTATTATTACCATCTGGCTTGTATTTGCTTTATTTACTTTACCGGTTTTATTTACTTTACCGATTTTGTTTACTTTACCGGTTTTATCTTTTATCTTTTATTTGTATTTGTTTTTGTTTTTAAGCGCTCTAGGGGAAAATATCTGAATTTGATGTTAAGATATCATTATTTGTCTTCTTTTTCTCATGAGTACAAAATTATATACTGTTAGGAATACATAATTAACACCTTTTCCTGCTGTAAATAACATGTTATGTTAGTAAACAATGTAATATGAATCTAAATTTGTCAATTTGACTGGCCTAAAACAGGATCCATTCCTAGTTGGCTAGTCAAAGTTTCCACATATGTTTTATTGTTCAATTTTATGTGAAATAAAGTTATTATTATTATTATTATATTATTATTATTAATTTAAGTTAGAACCCTTACCAAGAGATTGGTGTACAATCTCTACATATAATAAATTAAAGTCCTCCGACTGTCTATCTGTCTGTCCGCGATAAACTCAAAATGACTTAACGGATTTTCATGCGGTGTTCACCAATAGATAGAGTGATTCATGAGGAAGGTTTAGGTATATAATTTAAGTTCACTTTTCAATACCACTAACTTACCTACTTATACTTATCTCATACTCTGTAAATCCAAATATATTATATGTTACCAGGTTAATTCGGTAAATCCGAATTCAATATATGCTACCAGGTTACTTTTTCTAAGTACATTGTCACAAAAAATGTATGTATATACATATTTCTTCATTATACAACTTAGTTTAAGAGAAAATAGATTTTTTTTTTTTGTAATTACATATACATTTCTGAAGGAATAATGTGAACTAAACCTGTCAATTTGTCTGTCCTGGAACGGGAAACTTTCCTAGTTGGACAGGCAAAACTACCTAATATGTATTTTGTACTTTATTTTGTATCTATCAGTAATAAATAAATAAACAAAGAGTAGCATAGAAAGTATCTACACTGAACAACAATTTATAATTTTGCATACCGTCATCGACAGCAAGTCTTTCTTCAACAAATACATCCACCCATTCCTCGTCGGCGGTGTCACGGTTTCGCAATTCAGAATTCTTTCTAATGTTCTTCATTTTCGTCTTTCAACTCCTTGGCAGAGATCAGCCGCAGAGTTAATCATATTCCACCTCCACCATGTAGGAGACATTTTCTGCAAACGATAATCAAATAAAATGTATGAATTACAGACAAATGTAAGTCTTGCTTCTCATCAAAACACATAGTAATGGATAATTATATTATCTGGAGAAATAGTCGAAAAAATATTTTTAATTTTTGAACTGTCAGTTTTGAAATTTTATTTGCTCTAATGACCAGTGTTGTTTCGAAATTACAAAATAATAGTCTGGGACATTAAAAACATATGTTATCTTTTCGCTTTTAATTATATTTTGCTTGTAAGTATGTACATTTTTCTAACAAAAAAAGTAATGAAATAAAAATATAAAAACCTCATGACAGTCAATGACATATGACAGTTGACAGCGTTGATAGTTATCCTCGGAGAACTTGGAGCCATAAATAAACCACTTGGAGCATAAACATAAATATGGTGAGCATAAATGAATTAATACCAATGGAGGCCAATGTAATGCAGTGTTGCCAACTCTCAAAAATAGGCACTGGAGCCTTCCTAAACTATTTTTTATCTAAAAAAAAATCAAAATGGATTTGAAATCAATTCAATAGCTTACCTGGATCCGGAGATATTTATCATGAGGGTAAGATCGCCTGTTTCAACCTGTTTAAAAAACGCGCCTCACAGTCTACACTTTAGCTTCCTAGAGCCGACCGAAGACCGAAGGGGGTGCGAAGCGTAATGAAATAGCGCTCCTGTAGAGGTATTGGCGCGTATTAAAGATTGCACGAATACCGCGAAAATCGAGTTTTTTGGTCTTCCCCCAATTCCCGATTTACCCCAACTCACCCTATATAACAAAAACAATACGATGTGCCGATAAATTGTATAACAGTAGAAAAAAAGGAAACATAAAAAAATAAGGTAATTATAATCATAGATACGGTGTGCCAGGTTTGGGCTAGAAGAAAAAAAAATCTGAAAAAGACACAAGTAATTTAAAAGAGACAAAAAAGAGTTAGCTAAAGAAAGGAAGATAAAACAGTATTTTAGTTACAATACAATTTAAGCCCATTTAAAAAAATTATTTTGTTAATTTATATTTAATAAAGTTTTTAAACTTACAAAATGATGTTACTAAAATTTTTTCGATGCGGCACAACTTATAGGATTAATGTAACCAAATAAAACCTTAGTCAGCCTTTTGCCGTAAGCGAAAATGTTTACTAAAACACGGAAAGGCTCCACACAGGAGGCCCTGAGGGAAATAATTTCCCTCAGGGCATATGTCATCTTTGGAGATGCTGTATGGAGGTTTTTTTAAGGAAAGGAAGGAGAGGAGAGTTCTGGGAAGGAAAAGGATTTAAGGGGTGGGTAGGAATCTGGGGTTCAGTCTGTGCTGGTCATCCGTCTCCAAGACCTAAACAAACTCACTCCATGAACCCGGGCACCCCTGCTAAATCACCAAACGTAGCGAACCACTTGGGGTGACCTATGGCAGAGGTGTTGGTTATCCAATGAAAGTTCCCGGGGTTTTGACGTTACTTTATATTTTTTCTTAGTAAATTAAAACTAAAACATTGGTTACGCCCGGGTTCAAGGGAGTAATTCGCATTTTATTAAAAAACGTCGGATTTTCCATCATTTACGTCAATTTATGGTCGTAAATGATGGAAAACTTCAACTTAAATTTTCACAATATACAAACTTCGAGTATACAGATCGACGCAGTTTTTTTTTCGAGTAAAATGGCATCAAAAAGTGAAAATCGACCAAATGTTGGTTACGTCAATTAGCCTTTCTTTTACACACTGGAAGAAATAGAAAAAAAATCTCAATGTAAATCCATTTTATAATACAAAATACCGATGGTAAAGTAAGAATGATGTGTACTATAAATGACTAAATATAATATTATATAGTTTTTCGGGAACAACTTGCTAAGAGAACCATTTACCAATTTTAAAAGAATTGCGCCTTAACTACTCAGAAGATTATAAAAATTACTTACAAACGAACTGGGAAATTTTCGATAGTTTACTTGCAATGGTCCATTAAAAATGACTTATACTCTTATGAGAAAATACATATTTATTATTAGAACAAGAACATTTCACAGCCACATTGAAATTTCTTGCGACTGGTTGTACTTCCGAATTAAAAAAAAATAGTATCTGCATTAATTATACTAATTATTCTCGAAACGTGCAAAGCTATTTTAGAAGTTGATGATTAAACCTAGATGGTATTTTTTGCAAACAAATCCCGGTTTGAAAATATTTTTTTTAAAAGATGGAAAAAAAAATCCTTCACAGAACTCACTAGCTTGTTATATATAACTAACAGGGATACCCGGCCTCGCCCAGGGAGTTATGTATAACTAGTTAAGTACCCGGCATCGGTCAGGGAGTTGATATGAGATTGAACTGAATTTTGAATCCACGATGTGTCTGGCTTTATATACCCCTACCTATGAGTAGCCCCACGCCCCACCCATCCAAAAAGGCTTCCAATAGTCCACAATGTTCCAGAACATTCGAGAGTGATCTTGAATGATCTGGAATGTTCGGGATGTTCCCGATCGTTTCAGACTATTCCCGAACATTCCACAATATCAGAATGTTCCGGGATGTTCTGGAATGTTGTGGAATACTCTCGAATGTTCTGGACTATTCTAGAAATTTCTAGAGTGCGAAACTTCCAGCCCTTACATCTTCAAAAGCACGTCCTTCAGGTAAAAACGGGAACCTTCTTCGTGAATGGGGGTTAGGGGGCACCACACCGTATTACTCCTTTGATCGTACTGGGACTCGTTTCTGAGTTTTAGCGGCACGTACATTGTACATAATCTTGTATAATATAGAGGTACTGATTATATGTATATTTGCCTTTTTTGTTTATTGGTAGGTTTATGTAATGTGACGCCATTTCCCAAAAGTTAAAAAAAAAAACATATTTCAGGGATAAGCAAACAACGTTTTACCATGTTTTTGAGGATAAAAAAATATTTTTAGAAAGACTTCATTGAAAATTTAAATAGGAAAATACTTATTAAAAACACACCATACATATACTACATATATACATACCATACATATACATAACTTTTATTTTTTGTTTTATCAAGCTTAATTTACAGAGTTCTATTTTCAATTAAATATTAAGATTAAAATATAAATAACAATAATAATAAAAAAATTACGGTACCTAGAGTAGGTACCTTATTAAAGTTACTTATATGGTTATATTCAAATCATTTTATTAATTTATTCATATCATTATTAAATAAAAAGAACCCGTACACCCGTACTAAAGTTCAAGAACTACATTCCTGAATTCGGCATTTCACTCACGCGACCCATGCAAAAAAATCATATCCACTCAAAAGTAGATCATTTGGCGACCGCTAAAAAGACATGCCTTGTTCGATATGGTTTTTTGAGAAAACCGTGGAGGTTTAAACGACCCAAAAAAACCACGCATCTGGTAACACTGAATGGTAGATAAATTAATTCTTGAATAAAATCAGTCGGCATTAGTATATTTATGGTCGGCAAACAGCCATAAACAAACAAAAAAAGTGAAAGACATCTCGCGCGACACCCGCTCCAACCCTTACGTGTGTTGGCTCAACCGGGCCAAACGCTGATACGAACTGGCGGGTGACCCGAGCGTTTCGCCTGCGAGTCGGTCGCCTTTACACGCACGTTTCCGCCAACGATTCGGCGCGAACTGTAGTGAGACTCGCAGGCCAAACTCTACGTCTAAAGGCCGCTAATTGTGAATGACCGACAATACCTACTTACAATCAGGGGCGAATAGCGGCCATTAGACGTAGAGTTTGGCCTGCGAGTCTCACTACAGTTCGCGCCGAATCGTTGGCGGAAACGTGCGTGTAAAGGCGACCGACTCGCAGGCGAAACGCTCGGGTCACCCGCCAGTTCGTATCAGCGTTTGGCCCGGTTGAGCCAACACACGTAAGGGTTGGAGCGGGTGTCGCGCGAGATGTTTTTCACTTTTTTTGTTTGTTTATGGCTGTTTGCCGACCATAAATATACTAATGCCGAGTGATTTTATTCAATAATTAATTTATCTACCATTCATTGTTACCAGATGCGTGGTTTTTTTGGGTCGTTTAAACCTCCACGGTTTTCTCAAAAAACCATATCGAACAAGGCATGTCTTTTTAGCGGTCGCCAAATGATCTACTTTTGAGTGGATATGATTTTTTTGCATGGGTCGCGTGAGTGAAATGCCGAATTCAAGAATGTAGTTCTTGAACTTTAGTACGGGTGTACGGGTTCACAACGTCTTTTTATTTAATAATGATATGAATAAATTAGTAAAATGATTTGAATATAACCATATAAGTAACTTTAATAAGGTACCTACTCTAGGTACCGTAATTTTTCATTATTATTGTTATTTATATTTTAATCCTAATATTTAATTGAAAATAGAATTCTGTAAATTAAGCTTGATAAAACAAAAAATAAAAGTTATGTATATATATGGTATGTATATATATATATATAGTACTAGCTGGGTCACCCGGCTTCGCTCAGGAAAACATTTGAGAGTGTTATGGAATGTTTCACAATGATGATCCCGATTCCCTATTCCCGAACATTCCACGACATACTCCGCCACCCCTTCCAGAACTTTTTAGAGTTCTATAGAACCTTCTTGAACTTTCCGAAATTTCAAGAGGGCGAAACTTCCAGCCCTTATATCTTCAAAAGCACGCCCTTTAGGTAAAAACGGGTACCTTTTTTCCCGAGAGGGGACAGAGATCTACCACACCTTATTACTCCCTTGATCGTACCGGGACTCGTTTCTGATTTTTTGCGGTCCGCGCGTTTTTTTGGATTTTCTTTTATAATATATAGCTGTTTCCCGGCATGCGTTGCAATGCCATATTCAAATAAATAAAATGTTACTCCTTGCATGTCCTTTCCCGTGCGTTCCCCTCCAGCGTTCCACTTCCACCTTCCCCGCCACCGCTCTCCCGCTCCCCCGTCCCGCCAACCCCCCTGGCACTTCATTTCTTGACTCCTCTCCCGCTCGGCCCGTAGCTGAAACTTTTTTCTGATACTAACATTATTAAACTCGGGATATCTTTCTAATTAAATATCCGAATTGAAAAATTCAAAAAGTTAAATATAGGTATTAAAGCTGTCTTGAATATGAAGTAATTTATTTTGATAAGGATTAACACCAAGATACAAATAAAGAGCCTTTTCAAGCGGCGACATATTAATTAATTTTTTAAAATAAAAGAATACTTATTGTGGCATAACCATAATAGTTAGACATATGCTGTCACTACTTTTTTTGTAAATAATGATGTGTTCTACAAAGTCGTAGTACATTATTTTATTCTATCATGAATAGTTTTCGCAGCGCACGCGATGTAAAGAATATTTTAGGTAATTTTTTTACACCTTGGGTTGCATTATTGGAGTTTTAGTAAGGATACCTAATTTTTTTGAAAATATAATATAGCCTATGTCACTCGGAGATAGTGAAGCTTCCCAACAGCGAAAGAATTTTTCAAATCGGTTCAGTAGTTTCGGAGCCTATTCGATGCAAACAAACAAACAAATCTTACCTCTTTATATAGTGTAGTAGATATGTATGGTGTTTTTTTAATAAGTATTTTCCTATTTAAATTTTCAATGAAGTCTTTCTAAAAATATTTTTTTATCCTCAAAAACATGGTAAAACGTGGTTTGCTTAACCCTGAAATATGTTTTTTTTAAACTTTTGGGAAATGGCGTCACATTACATAAACCTACCAAAAAACAAAAAAAGGCAAATATACATATAATCAGTACCTATATATTATATAAGATAATGTACAATGTACGTGCCGCTAAAACTCAGAAACGAGTCCCAGTACGATCAAAGGAGTAATACGGTGTGGTGCCCCCTAACCCCCATTCACGAAAAAGGTTCCCGTTTTTACCTGAAGGACGTGCTTTTGAAGATGTAAGGGCTGGAAGTTTCGCACTCTAGAAATTTCTAGAATATTACAGAACATTCGAGAGTATTCCACAACATTCCAGAACATCCCGGAACATTCTGATATTGTGGAATGTTCGGGAATAGTCTGAAACGTTCGGGAACATCCAGATCATTCAAGATCACTCTCGAATGTTCTGGAACATTGTGGACTATTGGAAGCCTTTTTGGATGGGTGGGGCGTGAGGCTACTCATAGGTAGGGGTATATAAAGCCAGACATATCGTGGGTTCGAAATTCAGTTCAATCTCATATCAACTCCCTGAGCGATGCCGGGTACTTAAGAGGACATTACCAGAGAAACCAGAAATATGTCATTTTCAAATCAGTGTTTAGACTTATTGACTCGTTTCCACAAAAAATTATAAATTGATTTTGAAATATTGTTCTTTTATCTGGTAAAGTTATGGATTAAATTTTGAGAAAAAATGTTTATTTTAAGTATAATAAGGTTATACCATAGGTCGTTGGCAGATTTGTTATATTTTCAAAAAAGTACATGTATTATACAACACCAATTTCAAATCATATCATGCAGTTAAATAAATCCATACATTATCTTGTAAAGTTATGTTTTAGAATTTTAATTTTAGTTTAAATAAAATCATTAAAAAATATATACGTACATGTGTTTCTTGACGTAAATTGGCCAGTTTGTGTATTTATTTGCGTACTTCCAAACTAATATATTTCAAGATTTTTTAAATACTTATTTTGCTAAGACATTATTGACAAGTCATAAAAATTTTGATCGAAAAATAATCATAAGAAGTAATTAATATTAATTAATTTACAGCTCGCGTTTTACCATTTTTCTTATAGCTCGACGACTCGAGAATTGAATTTTTTTTAGATAAAAAATAGTTTAGGAAGGCTCCAGTGCCTATTTTTGAGAGTTGGCAACACTGCATTACTTTGGCCTCCAAGTTCTCCGAGGATAACTGTCAACGCTGTCAGCTGTAGTGGTGGGCGTTTCTGTTCTTTTTAAAAAATGAAAACGAGCTGTTATTTGTAAAACGCCAACTGTTTTCCCAAACTGTTGGAAAAAAACAGGCTGTTTTTAAAGCAGTTGTATGAAATAGCAATAGGTTTGTAGAAGTTAGCACTGTTATGTTAGCAGTTTATCAGTAGCGTAACTGAGGGGTGTATCTAGTATCTGTATCTGTCCATAACAATAAAACCCGGACTAAGTGCCATTAAAATTACATTATGTAAAATATTTTTCAAAGCGGCCGGATTCATTTTTCAGTTTTACCATTATTCACTTATCAGGTTTACCCCGATATGTAAATATCTTGGAAACGAAATAAATTTTAATTTCATTGTTTATAGGAAGTATGATTGATGCTATTAAAATTACAACGAAATGGGCTTTTAAAATATTTGTCTAAGCTGCCGTCCAGGGAAACTTTGCAGGTTCATTTATTAATTATAATATGCAGTTTACCAGATTTATCTGAACAGTACTTAGGGGGTTCTTGGAAACATAATTTTAATACCATTCTTAATAGGCCGTATTATAGATATTTAATAGGTACGTATTAAAAATAGGTAGTAGGTAGCTACGCATATCGTAAACATTACGAACGTTAAATATCCCATTGTCCACTGAGGGGGATGCAGGCGAAAAACAGTACTTCTTCAATGAAAAACAGTATCTTACCTTCTCGCACTAGCGCCTTAACATTATGTGTGAGTAAGGAGAGGCACCTGTTATTTTCTAGGAAATAGGAAAAAACATTAGCTTAACGTTTCACACTTAAGGCTAATTACGGCAAAGAGCGAGAAGGCAATCCTGTTATTTTTCAAACGGCTGGAAATCGAATGGAACTAACGCAAAGAAATGTGCCTAATTTTACTTAAATGATTATTGAGTGTTTAAATTTTTATTTATCATGTTGTTTATTTTTAAAATAAATAAATATATTTGTTCTCCTTTGAAAATTTGTTGGTTTCTATTTTTACAACGTGACTATGATTTTTGATACCTAATGTGGAAATCCGGAAAGAATGGAACGATGGTAAACGTATTGGATAAGATTGAAAGAAAGTCTAATAGCAGTAATATGTAATATTCAGGCAATAGTTTACACGAGCCGTTTGGCGAAGTCCATCCGTTTGACGTTATTCTGTTTACTCGTTTCGTAAGTAAACAACAGAACAGAAGGTAAAACGAAAAACAGCGGAACAGCCCTGCAATTTTTTTATTTCAATTGAAATCTGTTTTTAAAAATAACAGGATTGCCTTCTCGCTCTTTGCCGTAATTGGCCTTAAGTGTGAAACGTTAAGCTAATGTTTTTTTCCCATTTCCTAGAAATAACAGGTGCCTCTTCTTACTCACGCATAATGTTAAGGCGCTAGTAAGTGAGAGAGGGTAAGATACTGTTTTTCATTGAAGAAGTACTGTTTTTCATTTGCAATAGACCTATCTCACTCTCAAATATTATTACGACGTTAGTGCGAGAGGGTAAGATAATGTTTTTCGTTTGGAGCGGTTATGTCTTCTGTCTCATCCACTCTCACGCTTTCGTGATATAAGATAGAAGAGTCGACAAAACGGACAAACTGTTTGTAAGGATTATAGAAAACAGTTTTGGCGTTTTTTAATTCCAAACATGTTGTGCAAACGTGTTTGTCGTTTTTTGGACTCACCACTAGTCAGCTGTCATGCTGTCATATGCAAATTAAAGCGAAAAGATAACGTATGTTTTTATTGTCCCAGAGTATTATTTTGTAATTTCGAAACAACACTGGTCATTAGAGCAAATGAAATTTCAAAACTGACAGTTCAAAAATTAAAAATAATTTTTCGACTATTTCTCCAGATAATATAATTATCCATTACTTACTATGTGTTTTGATGAGAAGCAAGACTTACATTTGTCTGTAATTCATACATTTTATTTGATTATCGTTTGCAGAAAATGTCTCCTACATGGTGGAGGTGGAATATGATTAACTCTGCGGCTGATCTCTGCCAAGGAGTTGAAAGACGAAAATGAAGAACATTAGAAAGAATTCTGAATTGCGAAACCGTGACACCGCCGACGAGGAATGGGTGGACGTATTTGTTGAAGAAAGACTTGCTGTCAATGACGGTATGCAAAATTATAAATTGTTGTTCTGTAGATACTTTCTATGCTATACTTTGTTTATTTATTTATTACTGATAGATACAAAATAAAGTACAAAATACATATTAGGTAGTTTTGCCTGTCCAACTAGGAAAGTTTTCCGTTCCAGGACAGACAAATTGACAGGTTTAGTTCACATTATTCCTTCAGAAATGTATATGTAATTAGTAATTACATAACAAAAAAAATCTATTTTCTCTGAAACTAAGTTGTATAAAGAATAAATATATATATACATACTTTTTTTGTGACAATGTACATAGAAAAAGTAACCTGGTAGCATATATTGAATTCGGATTTACCGAATTAACCTGGTAACATATAATATATTTGGATTTACAGAGTATGAGATAAGAATAAGTAGGTAAGTTAGTGGTATTGAAAAGTGATAAAAACCTAATAACAAGATGGAGGAATCATAATATAATTTACAATATAGATGAAGTTATGTATTTAGAAGTGTGAACTTATAATACATAGTACACTTATAAGAGAAACTACATTCAAATTTACAATATTGGATATAATTTATGTATGCAATAATATATATGATTTTTTTAAGCATTGTAACTACAATGTGTAATAAATTATGTGCAAACATGATTATTTTCACATATTATTTTATACGACAATACGAATATACTTAATAATATATAACTATAATTACTATATTGAAACACTTTAGGTGGAAAGGATAGTTCTACCTTTTACGCCGGTTCTACTTGAATACCTGGAAAGGTAATGGTGTCAAGTATTTTTATATGAATACTAGCTAACTCAGCCACGCGTTGCTGTTGCTAATGAAATACAACGCCATCTACTGGATGGTTACCCAACCTTTATAACCACCGCCATCTGTTCATTTGCATACAAATCAAATCAACACCGCCCGCTTGCCAGCAGACATTCTTCTTTATATATTTCAACCAATTTATACAAAAACTTAAATTATATACCTAAACCTTCCTCATGAATCACTCTATCTATTGGTGAACACCGCATGAAAATCCGTTAAGTCATTTTTGAGTTTATCGCGGACAGACAGATAGACAGTCGGAGGACTTTAATTTATTATATGTAGAGATTGTACACCAATTTCTTGGTAAGGGTTCCAACTATATGTATATGTAAAAACATATAAATATGTATATAATATATATGTATATGTGATACAAGACGGGGAATCTTATCTCCTTGTCATTTGTGTGGAATAATTTTTATCACAAGGAAACTTACACTTTGGCATTAGAGATCAAATTGTTCGTTTTTTTGTAATAATTTGTACCAAAGTGAAAAGCAATTTTTTTGTGAAGTAATAAAATACAAACATTTTTATACACAAAAAGGTCACTAAATGTCCCTACACTGACTTAAACTTCTGTTTTTGGATCCCTATTACGAATTAGGCTATAATTTTGGACAAAACTTGTACAGTTACAAACTACAGAAAAAAAAATTAGATACATCGATTTAAAACAACTCCCATTTTCACCAACGGGTTCCTGGTTTTCGCCCGCCTGAAGTTTGTTAATGCTACTTTTGGCACAGGGGGTAGCAAATATAAAATCATGCAATGTCCAGTGTTTTAAATATAGTGTCCTCTGCGTGCAAAGTCGTATCTTCAAGCATTAATATTTTACATTTTTATAATTTAATAATGTTGGCCTCACTGTGTGGCTTACCAATGCTGAGGGCCCCATTTTAAACAGCTCTTTATCTTAATTATTATTAACTTTCTAATAGAAGTGTATTGTCCCATTAATATAAACAAGTTATTGAAAGATTATCTACAAAAGTCTGTGTAATGAATAATGTGTGTACAAGTTATTTATCAAGGACCACACTTAATTTCAGATTGTACGAGCTGGTACAGAACCAGTATGGGGCGAAGAGTTGCCAGCAGACCCCCACTGATGAACATCCTCATCCATCCGCCAAGAGCAATGACGAACCGAGACCTTCATTGGAGGCAGAGCTATATTGATACTCATTTACTGCTGGATATTTGAAATGATTTTTTTTGACAATGATATAATTGACAATACGGTAGAGCAGACTAAGTTGAGTCGTTAACGTATGCACCTCAGTTGAAGAAATAGAGAAATTTCTTTACCTTCATATCATGATGGGTATTATAAAACTAGCACAGGTGCATCTCTATTGGTAGAAGTGCCTGAATATTCCTTACATAAGCAATGTTAAAGTTAAGCAATGTCAAAAAACAGGTTCCTCAAATCTCGAGCCAACCTGCATTTAAATAATAATGCAAAAACTCTTCAAAGTGAGTCTACTGGTAGATGATGCCTTCCACATTTTGCAAAATATCAATCCAAACAACTCAATAACATGGATGAATTCATGATCCCTTGCAAAGGGTGAATGAAACAAGAATTCGAAATCTACTCTCACAACAGATGGCGCTAGTTTCATTATTTTTAGGAAAAACATTTTTTGCAAGTTATACTTTAAAATATTAAGTGGAATTAATGGTTTACATATACAATATGAATATAAATAAATAATTTTGTCCATAAACAAACTCAATTCTTTCAAGAAAGGAATAAATACTTGTACAGATTATTTATTTATTAATCTTAAGTTAGCTCACATCTTTGTGTGTGCTAATATTTTATAAAGATATAAACATTTACATTGGTTGGTAAACATAATCATTCTTTAAATATTACACATAAATAAAGACAATAATTGAGGTAGACATACTTTTGTAATTATTTTTTAAACTTATTTATATTTTCTATCTCAGTAATTTCAATTTCATTCGGGATGTTGTTATACAGTTGGACGGCCTGGTACATCAGAGATTTCTGGGTGCTTGATTTTTTTATTGTCGGCAGTCTAATTTGCTTTGAATTTCTTGTCCCGTACAATATACAATAATGTATCAACCAACTAACAATGTAATAACAACCCTTATATACAATAATGTATCGGCGATTCATTCCAATGTTATATTTGTATGCCTTTCTTGAAAGAATCGATTTTGTTTATGGACAAAACTATTTATTCATATCATACATATTTATTTTTTGTTAACAATTCAGTTTGTAACCTCACTAGGTCACGCCTGTGTTGAGGTGCTATATGTGCAAACAATTAATTCATCTTGATATTTTAAGCATAAGTTGCAAAAAGTGTTTTTTCTTAAAATAATTAAACTAGAGCCATCTAGGACAAACCTTATCATCTTAAAGGATAAACCACGTTAGTTCAGATATGATTTTAGATTTTCATTGCCAAAAGTATTTTCAATTAAATGAAAACAAATAAGTTAATGTTTTTGTAGCCGGAAAGCGATTTTCCCATTTAAGAGGAACGGCTGCCCAGCCTTTTTCAAACAAATTTTAAATTTGTATTTGAGCCCAAAATACTCAAACAAACTGATTATAATTTTTTTAATCCAAATGTGAATAAAATATCTACAACAGATACTGATCGTCCAGTTGATTAATCAGATATCTCAAAATACTAAGTTTTGGGATAATGAGGAAAGGAACATTTAAATGTTCACTATAAATCAAATATTATTTACACTTGTCTGTGTTTTATATACTAAAAATGATACAAAATAACCCCGGGAGGCATAACGGCCCGGTATATTAGTATGAAATTTTGAAATATCCTACTAGTGACCCAAAAAACATCAACAGTTTGTTTAATTCACAAGTTTTTCTGCATTATAATTGATTTGATGGTGTTTATGGGTAAACTGAGTATTACAAATAACTGCATACTCAACTCAAATATTGATTTTTCGGAGTTGTCTGACTAATCAACTGGATGATCGTTATGTATTTTATATTACGACATATAGGCCATTAAAGAAGTAAATTTTTCATGATTTTAGAGGTTTTAATACACACATATTTGAAAGTGCTGTTCCAGTCATAGTAAAAGATTATAATTTTTATATGAGAGGTGTCAATCATCACAGTGTGCTAGTTGAGTTGTTGAGTTGTGTGCATCACCAACATATGTTCCCGCGACCGGTCAGTGACTGAGTTGGCTTTGAATCTTGAAGAGACCCAAGTTTGTAGTAGGGAGGAAATACAGAGGCTGGTAAATCGTTCCACCGACGAGCTGTTGAACTCAAGAACGAGAAATACAAATGACCCGTCCTCATGTGACTAATGTCGTGACCGACCCAGTGGCTAAGTTGGCATCGCGTCCAGGAGTCCCATTGTACGATTCCTTGGCTGGCAAGTCCTGCATCACGACACAAGCAAAATTGTCGGGTTATTTGTAACCCGGGAATGTTTGTCTTTCTTTTTAAAAAATATTGATTATATTTTATGTACACGGTTGACATGCTTTTTTTTTTTTAAAGTCAAACATTCCCGAGTTACGAATAACCTGACAATGTTTGAAAATCTCCTACTACCACTACAGTCAGCCGAAAATTTTCCTTGGGTCGTGATGGAGGACTTAGCCAGCCGAAGAATTAAACACGCGATGCCCGAGTGGGACGCTTGTTGGATTGCCAACTCAGCCACTGTCCGGTCATGACATTTATCACACAAGAACGGGTAATTTTTAGGATTTGTTCTTGAGTTCAACAGCTCGGTGGTGGAACGATTTGCCAGCATCTGTGCTTCCTCTTCCTACAACTTGGGTCTCTTTAAGACCCATGTTCAGTCCTTCCTATCCTCAAAAAGACCTTCCACCCAGCATTATTTAGAAATTATTTTCTTCAGGGCCTCCTGTGTGGAGTTAGTATAAAAAATATCAACTTTTTAAATCCTAGCATAACCGAGACAACCTTTAATTTTATAAGTTATCACAGCTATAGTTTATTTCTTCTGTTTTTTTTAATGTAGTATGTAAATAAAAATATGTTTTATAAGGTAACAAAAATGTTTTATTTATCTTAATACTAATAAATTATGCACCTCTCTCTAACACAGTTAACAACGCTAAATAATGCCATCAGTCTAAGTCACCCTTGTCAAACCAATTTTGAATCGGATCCACATTATTCTCGGACTTACACAATCATATTCCAACATACATTCCACCATTCTGGGAGACAGTTGCGCTGCAACACCCTGACAAGCCCTCTCCGTATCTGGTCTCCCAGACCAGATGACGAGCCTATCGTTATGCTGCATTCATACTCTCTGTCACACAAAGTACGTCCAAACATTTACTATCCATTGTAAAATAAGTACACTTAAGTTCTTTTACAATTTATTGTAAATTCACTTTGTGGCATCGTTCTAATGAAAATAATATGAAAAATAATTAACTTATGAAAATAACTAACTTCACCCTTAAACATTATCAAAATAATTATAATATGCTTGTAGCGTCAATGATAATGTGCTAATTTTTTATTAAAATACTGGTTTACAATTTCATTCGTATAAATAATTTGTCGCCGCCGCTAAAACTGTCAAAACATGATAGGTGACAGCTGACAAGCATGTGATAGGTATCATCGATATGGTCAAAACCGCAGCAAAAACTTTTGAACTGCACGACATGTCCCGCGACACACCACAGTTCGCTCCGAACGCTTGAAAATCACTTTACACGTACACTTCCGCGCGAGGGTCGCCCAAGGTCACCCTTTCAACGATTTCGCCTGCCCGCGGAATTGTGGCGACTTTTTTACACAAAATAGTGTACCTGTTCGGCCGGCAGGCGGACACGGCGTTTCGGCGGGCTGCTTGGCGAACACCATAGACATCCACCTTCGTGAGTGCACATTTGTATGGAGCTTCTATAATCTATGGTCAGAACTGAAGGTTTGGCCTGCCCGCGGAAGTGGGATGACTTTTTAGCGCAAGGGGTCGGCCTGCAGGCGGACACGGCGATTCGGCGGGATGGTCGCATGCCGCTTTAGCCTGGGGGTCGAGGCACGCGGTCGGAAGTGTACGTGTAATGGCCCCTTATATGTTTGATTTGACCTTGAAACTGCAAAACGCGAAACCAAATTCTTATAGATAAAGCTGAATTATAGATAGGTCAAACTTTGTGTTGTTTAAACCATGGATTAAACGAACATGAATGTCTGAATGTCATGAATTAATTCGTCCAAAATTGTATTTGAATTTGCATTGTTTACGTCGCCGATGGGCATATTTCGTTCAAAAATCGTTTAAATGAATTCCAGAGGTGGAAAAATGGTCTAAAAGTGTCCGCAATTGATCCAGAAAACAGGTAATTACATTAACATTCAGCTAATTTATCTGTAAATCAATTTGAGGTTAAATGACATTTGTATTGAAAAATATGCTTTCAATTTTACTTTAATAAGTCACGTACGCGTACGCCTCGAACGTCATACAAATGTCTGTTAATGTTATACTATCGTTAAAACAAGCTTATGGGTCCGAGTGGTTAATGTTTCACAAATTTTGTTTCAGAAAATGTTCCAGTCTTTGAAGCTTCACATTACGAACATCTTATAACATTGTTTGGCAGACCATAACATTTTTATTGGCAGGTGAAATTAATAATGCTTTAACTAACTAATTGTCACGCTGTTTTCCCGCTGGGTATTCAGAGAGGACGGACCGCCAAACAACTCGGTCTTGGCATACAATCCTTGCCTCATTCACATTCATACATACTATTCTATTATTCTGACTCTTGACGTGGCCCGCCGCAAGCAATGATTCACTTGATCGTGCCAGGTCTTCCTCTGGTTTCCCCGACTTCATTACCACTCACATCTGCATCATATATTGTTCTCCAATGATCATACGTGTTTTTTTCATTTTTCACATGTGTGAACAGATGGGAGAATATTTTTCCCTTCTGATGAACAAAGTATGTCATCACAAGGGAAAAATATTGTACGTTTTGTTCACAAACTTTGTTTAATGTGATATTTTTTTTTCAGAACACATGATGCTGTTTTTACTGTGGGCTGGCTAGGTCCTCGATGAAGGTATATTCTGTTTTATTTCGGTTGAAAGGAAATAGTATTTATATATTTAGAATATGTAGATTTTTATTTCATTCTACAAGAACTAAGATATGTACGGTGACTGCTGGAAAGGAAAAACGGCTAAAGCGCTACATAGCTGTGACATCAAAGATGAACGTATGTAAACAAACAATATAGCTTATTGTGCAGGTTCATCTTTAATGTCACAGCTGTATGTTGATTTAGCCATGTTTTCTTTCCGGCGTCGATATTTTTTTTCAATTCTTCGAATTCACCGAACCAGTGTTTTTATGTGCTATTATCGATTGTCTTTCTGAAAATAAAAAGTATTTAAACATGTACCCCCGAGTTATCATTTTTCAAGCAGAAAAATGTAAATTCGTTGTAGAAAACCATAATCATTATTTGAAAATTTTTTCCTTTTATAAGGAGTTAATATTTCAAGTATTTTAGGTTTTTTACTAACGCTTGATTTTTTCCTCAGGATAACAGGTTTCCATTTGACAAAGCTCCCTGCAGAGAAAATGAGCTGTTAAACATTATCTAAAGCTCATTCCCTCAGGCTTTGTCAAATGGAAAGTTGTTTCCTAGGGGAAACAAAACATTTTTCTGCTTTCAAGTATTTTTATTTTTAAATATTTTATTTGGCTAATGAATTAACGAAGTAGGTCGAGTGCAATATTGTCTATGGTGACAAATGGCCTTGAACGCCTTGAACTTCCTCTATGTTATTGTCTACGGTAGAACCAACGGTGTTTTCCGTGGTTAAGTTGGTGACAAAAAACTTACTAGGAGAAGGCCCGAAGATATCAATCTAGGGGTTAGTATATTTATGCTTACAATTTACAATTTATAATACCGCACAATGCGCGTAACATTAGTGCCGTCTAATGATAGATGTTTGTACTTAAATAACAAACAGAAGGCCTAGTTGAACAAATCACATTCGAAATGATATTTTATTCTCACGTTTATTCCAGAACGAACAAACGAAATAGAGATGTTTTCTTTTCAACTTTGCTCCGAATGTTTGGTTGGAAGTGTTGTCAAGTTGCAGCTTTTGTAATTCCATCTCGTAAATAATTAATGACATTTCCTTTCCCAATGTGTTTATACAGGTACAGTGTTTTCCAATATTGAGAAGTGAATAAAGTGTCAGCTGTTAAAAAACACTTGATGCTAAAAAAAAAACACTCCAGTGACCTTTTTTTCAAAAGTGTTTTTTTTAATTAAACAATAAAAGTGAATAATTAAATTAAACAAATTAATAATATGACTTTTTAGATGAACAATCTAATAATTCCAAGTTTAAATAGGTTGTTTTCATTAAAGAGTGTGTTGTGTTTCTTCCGGAAAGTGCAATTTCGATTTTTTTCTCTCTTTTCGGTACAAGTGTTCCCAAGTGAATAAAAGTGTCTACAAAAAAATTATTTTACGTTTTCTAGGGGAACCCCTGCGCAAATTTTTCAAAAATTTGACACTTAGAAAAAATTTCAGAATTTTTTTTTTCTTCCATAGTTTATCACAATGGAAGACAACCAAGCATATGCGTCATCGGACCTGGGTGTCATTCCCAATGCGCACAGTTTATCAAAGTCTCAACTACAGTCTGCTTTGAAAAACAGAGGACTTTCACCAATAAACAAATCAAAAGCTGCAATGAAGGCTTATGCATTGTTATTCAACAAAAAGTACATCAAGAGGATAAACCTCGCTTCATCGGATGAAAACAACCCACGTGTTACTACCCAAGTTTTGGAAGTTCTTGTCCCTAGTAAAGAACCTGGAACAATTGTCAAAGTGAAACAAGATACTGCATCCATCACTGCACAAGAAAAAACCTACGACCTCTCCTCCTGGAAAATCAAGTACAACGGCGTTTCCAATGTACTAGACTTCATTGATCGAATTGAAGAAACGGCCACAATCAAGAACATTCCATTGGATGTACTACAAAAAAAATTTATAGAGCTCATTTCTCCAGAATTGATCCCTTGGCACCGCATTCAGAAAACAAAATGCAAGGATTGGATTAAGCTTAAATCAGCTTTAATTTCTAGCATCGGCAAAGCAGAAGCACAACACAGAATAAAACTATCGTTACTTTCCATTAAACATTTGGCAAGTGAAACGGTAGCAACATTTATAGAAAGAGCCGAGTCTATCAACATAAAGCTTGCTCATCCTGTCTCTGAAGCCGAATTATTACCAGTTACAACTGATGGCCTCCTACATAAATACGAAAACATTATCACCTCACAAAAAATCTCGTCGTTGGCTCAATTAAACGAAGTTTGCCTCCTTCTGGAAGCCTACCAGGATAGGAGAAACGCCAAAGATGTTTCGGAAAATATTGTTGTGCCAAGCCGTTCTTCGGTATTAAAACCGGAATTTGACAACAAGAAAGTCTGCTCCTTTTGTAAGAAAGTAGGTCACCTGGCTGCCACATGTTTTAAGCAAGCCAAACTTCTGGAGTCAAAGGAAACCAGAACTTTTAAGAGGCACCGCTCTAGGGACCGCTCTCCTCCACGCGATGAACTGCGTGAAACTTTCAAAAGGTCGAGGAATAATATGGAAAGACTACAAGAAGCAGGCGATGTCAAACCTCAGGTGGATTTCTCCAAACCTCCACCCAATTTTTTCCCAAGAAAACCAAAAAACTAAGTGCTAACCTCTCAGGCATCCGTTCTGTACCAAGGTCTAAGGAATGGACTGATTAATTATCTCACATAAAATATTTCAACCAGACCTTGAATGTTTCCTCGGTTTGTTGCAAGCAAGCTAAAGATGGGAGACCTTATGCCCTTTTCTCCGTTAACAATGTTCCTTTTTCTGGACTACTGGATAGTGGTGCATCCGTTAGTTGCCTCGGCAACAATGCCCATCTACCTTTTGTTAACAATGGTTTTAAATTTTCTTCTCAATCTACACACGTGACAACTGCAGATAATACTTCTCAGCTAGTCATTGGTGCTCTTGCCTTGCCAATTAATTGTAATAATAAAATAATTACAATTAATTTCCTAATAGTTCCTTCTATAGCCCAGAACTTCATCCTTGGTGTTGATTTCTGGAAGGCATTTAACGTTGCTCCACAAGTATTTAATACTCTTGGTGAGACACCCCCTGTTGCCCAAATTAGTGAAGTTCGTACAATTATACCTCACGAAAACTTAAGTACTGACCAAGCTCGTCAATTAAAGGAGATGGTCAATAAATTCGAATCAATATCTTTCGAAAAATGTGGCTTGGGTCTAACTAATTTGGTAAAACACCATATTAAAACTGATGGTCCACCAATTAAACAACATTATTATTTTTTGGCTCCTCAAAAACTCAAGCTTTTAGAAAAGGAACTTGACGAAATGTTGAAAATGGGAGTGGTGGTTCCCAGCAGAAGTGCCTGGACCAACCCAACTCCCTTGGTTTCTAAAAAAGACGGCTCTGCTCGGTTCTGTCTCGACAGTAGGCGCCTCAATTCTTTAACAGAAGCTGACGCGTACCCACTGCCATACGTTCACGCAATTTGAGACAAATTACGTAATGCAAAATACATCTCTTCTGTCGATCTAAGCAAAGCTTTTTGGCAGATACCCTTGGACGCAGAATCTTGCGAAAAAACTGCTTTCGTTGGGCCTGGTAGGGGAATGTTCCACTTTAAAAGGTTACCTTTTGGTTTAAAAAATAGCCCCGCCAAACTACAGAGACTGATGGACAAACTGTTTGGTCCTGAAGCCGACAATACCTAACTTATTCTGCTATCTTGACGACCTCATCATTATTAGCGATACCTTTGAAAAACATCTGTTAATGCTGGAAAAAGTTTTTCAACAACTTAAGTTTGCTGGTTTAACCATCAACTTAAAAAAGTCCGAATTCTGCAAGTCTCGTTTACGTTATTTGGGATTTATAGTCGACGAAAAAGGTCTAAGAACAGACCCCGCTAAGGTGGAAGCCATGGCAAATTTCCCCCTACCCAAAAACGCGAAGGAAGTCAAAGGTTTCCTTGGACTTGCAGGTTATTATAGGAGATTCATTAAAGACTTTTCCACTATCTCAGCACCTCTTAATAAGATTACTGGTACCAGTAAAGGTGTCAGCAACTTTCGTTGATCTGCCGAAACCGAAGAAGCTTTTATAACTTTAAAAAATGCTCTTCAAACAGCCCCAGTCTTAAATTGTTCAGATTTTGCACTCTCCTTTACTCTGCATACAGACGCATCTAATGTTGGGATCGGTGGAGTTTTAACCCAAGAATTCCCCGACGGAGAACACCCCGTAGCCTATTTTTCCCGTAATTTGAATAAACACGAGAAAAACTACGGAATTACCGAAAAAGAGTTGCTGGCAGTACTGGATTCTGTTCACCATTTTCGTGGTTACATTGACGGTAGCAAATTTACTGAAGTCACTGACCATAGTAGTTTGAAATGGTTGATTTCCTTAAGAGTATATTATAGGGGCAGAATTGTAATTTGCTGAAAAACGGCTCTCTAAAACGGCTTAATACTACCTTTCGTGTGTCATTCTCAGACTTGATATTTTTTGTTACCAAATAATGGACTTTAATTTTTCAATCTGTTTATTTTTTTTTGTAATCGATGTAGGCATTTGACCATGAAAAATAAAAACATTGATACACCATTCAACCCACTTTTAAAACTTTAGTCTATGATTATCGCGTAAATAATGATTTTACACAATATTTTAAATTTAAAATATATACATAATACACACATCCGTAAAAGTACGGCCTCTTATTATAGTTATGATATCTGTGGATATTGATAATTAAATAAATACTTCATTTTTCACCAAAATCGAACACATTTCGTAGCTTCTGTTCATTCCGGGCTAGAATCTCCCGTTGGCAGGCAGGGAATCTGTACGCTCCTCGTTTGACAGCGTATATATTTTGAAAATACGGGCGAAATGTTTTATTAATAGCTTTAAACATAGAATACCGACTCACTTGAACCACTGCAGTAAACTCAGTAAGCTACAAAAACAGAAAGTACTCGAAAATTCTCTTTTTTGGTGAAAGTTTGTCGAATTGTGTTTTTTCAACCGCCATACTGTATAAATCGTTTAAAATATAACATTTCATGTGCGTTATACTTCCGAAAATGGTTTGTGCGATGTTCATATTGTTCCATGCGTGTGGCGACGGGCACGTTTTGCAAGTATGTGTGAGAATTCAATGCTGCGTACACACACACAGCTATAATATATGTAGCGTGACGTATTTCGGAATATCAGTATTAGTTCATTTGTTTGTGTCGTGGGCATTCATTCACTCGTCAAACATTCCTCCGTAGGTACATTATGTACGCTGTGTTTGGTAGTAGATACAAAAATTACCTTATATGATTAGTATTAGTATTAAGTATAATAGACAAAGAGACAAGATAGGTAAACCCTACGTCATCGAGTATACGAATGAAACTACTTTGTAGTGATAATGGACGTTTATAAAACCTTAAAAAAACTGGTCTGCCGGTGCGCCTCTCGGCAGGAGCCGCGCTGTCACGGAAATAGTCAGCGATTTTTTTCGAAAAAATTACGACATCAAAACAACGAGAATAATAAAGGTCGATTAGAAAATGAGAAAAAAGCAGGTCTGCCAACCGACAGCCTGGCAAGTTCGCAGGCAGCCGGCATCAAAGTGGGGTAAAAAATAGTAAATTTTACGTCATCGAGTACACGAATTAAACCAATGAATAACTATAGTCCAGATCATTTCATTTAAGAATTTCTTGGTCTGCCGACCAGCAGCCTGGCAGCTTTTTGGGTACGACTTTTAAAAAAAAAAAAATTTAATTTCCGTTTTCTGAATTATTATTTTTATTTAATTATAGTTTTAAATTAGAATGCCATATTTTTTAAATAAGCCAAAACCTGCCGCGGTGCCCCTCACTGCTGTCGCGTGTCCATATTTTTGTACAAATTTATAATAATAATAGTCATTTTAAGATTGCCAAAATAGTCCATACTAGTTGGAAGTTCGAACAACCAACGCACCGTCGCCGTAAGAGCTGCGTTCGTCCGTAAAACGACTTAAATTTCCGAACCTCGTCCGTTTCATATCGGTTTCGCATGCCCTGCTGCATCGATTACATCGAACACTAGATCGAAACTAACAAAAAACTAATCTAGATCATCCCATTCATGATTTCCTTGGTCTGCCGACCAGCAGCCTGGCAGTTCAAAAATAAAAACACCATAAAATCGACTCCAAATGTGAACCACGAGAATAATTACGAAGCAGAATATGTTTATAATAAACTGTTTTTATTCAATACATAACTACGAAATACATAATCACGAAACAGAACTTGTTTATAATAAACTTTTTTTATACATTAAATAATAATATTATTGAACATTTAAAAAAAATAAAAAAAGAGTGTGCAAGACCACACGACTGAAATAAAATTTCACTTATCTTATAAAAGAACATATGACATTGGGGTGACATAGACGTTGACATTCCAGACAATTTGGTTTGTTGCAGTACACACTCAGGCGTCTTTTTTTCGCTGGGCAAAAGTTGTCCCGTTTTCTTTTGCATGTTTCGTTTCCTTTTTTAATAACATTAATCACCGTTCGCATTGATCACTGTTCGCATCGATTACCGTTCGCATCACACTTTTCGTAACGCATTCACCAGTTTACCCCCAAGTGTCGAGCGTGCGTAAAGAAGTTTTACGTCAAAAAAAATTATTTATACAATGCATAAATACGAAATACATAATTACGAAGCAGAACTTGTTTATAATAAACTGTTTTTATACATTAAATAATAATATTATTGAACATATAAAAGAAATAAGAAATTAAAATGGAGTTCTACAAAATAAACTTAATAACAATAATTGAACCACGAGATTCCAAACGTCGCGTCGGTAGTTTATAATGGGAGCTGCGCGAGTGTATACGAATGACGTGAACTATGGGAAAAAGCCATCAACAAGCAAATAATAAAACATTCGTAAAAAGGATCATACTAAATATTCTACCAAAATAATAAGTTCCATAAATTAAACACACTTTGTTATTGGTTTGGTTTTTACTTCGATATTTAAAAATATTGTGCTCGTCATAACATAACACAAGTTGAATGTTGACGTTTTAAAATTCGCGATGGCATTACTACCGACATCTAGCGATGTAATAATTAATACATTTTGACAGTTTTCGAATTCGGCCGTGGCTAGTACATCCCTCCGGTAGACTCGCTCGGTGGGCAACTCGTTTGTCCCAATATGATTTTGATGTCATCCACCGTAAGGGCGCGGAAAATATTGTTCCGGACGCTCTTTCAAGAATTGAACTAGCTACTTTGAATGTCAATGAAATTGCCCCAACACCATCCACAAAAGATGAATGGTACCTTAAAATCTTTGAAGGTTGTAAAAATAATCAACAAAAGTTTCCTAATTTTATTATAAAATAAGGACAACTATACCGCAATTGTAAGGTTCCACTGTCTATCCTTGAAGATTATTCTTGGAAACTTGTTGTTCCCCTCGAAAAGAGAGAACAAATAGTGATCGACAATCATAGTGCTCCCGATTCTATACACCCAGGAACTTTCAAGACGTATAAAAAGATTTCCTTGAAGTATTACTGGCCAGGCCTCTTTAAACAAGTTCGCAATTATATCGCTAAGTGTGAAACATGTAAAGCGTATAAACATAGTACGGCATCACCTGCCGGCCTAATGGGCGAACCCATAGCCGTTCTTAAGTGAAGTCAAGCCTTGGTGTTAGACGTGGCAACAATGCATTTAGTCTATGGTGTGACCGGGTGCGAACCAGGGGCGTATAGAGCGCGTTATACACGAGCCCGATTTTCAGCCCGATTCCCGTATCGAGACCAACGACCAAATTTTTCGTAATACACGATAACTATTTTCATCAATATTTCAGTTGGCATCACTGCAAACAACATATGATCGGCTGTCACATGGCTGTCACTTGTCACGAGGATTTTATATCGCGAGATGGGTGGTTTGGTATATTTATGATCGCGAGCCGTGGGAGGAATTGGTTTATTTAAGTCGTCAGTTGTCGGTTTTGTCTCATACATCTTTATTATATATATTTTAGGAGGATGTGGTCGCATCTGCTACAAACCTCTGTAATTTAGGGCGACGACCTCCAACATAGAATTGTAAATTCAGGCAAATTCGCAGTGCCTGATTTATACTTGACAGTGAGATTATCTGGGAAAATACTGATAATTTAAATTATTATTATATATTTAATGAAATTAATTACATTTTAAACAGTATTATCACAATCTACTCTGGGCTGAGTTGGTTGAACAGTATTGTCATGATTTACTCTAATTACCTGCGTTCCATGCCTCTCTGCCAGGTAGGAGAGTACCTGTACCTGACAGAGAGGCATGGAACTGGCAGAGGAAGGATGTAAGTAGACTGAACGCTGTAGAAATGAGATCCCTGCGAATGTGTGTAAAAACCATGTATGATTGTGTAAGAAGTGTGGAGATCCGCAAAGAATGCAAGGCTGATGTAAGTGTAATGAGTAAGATTAAGAAATTATGTAGAGCGAATGAACGAGGAAAGGAATTTAAGAAGAATGTATGGTGCAAATGTGAATGGTAGAAGAGGTGGGGGATGCCCTAGGAAACATGGCACTACCATGAAGCAAGGAGTGTCTGTCAAGACCGAGTTGTTTGGCGGTCCGTCCTCTCGGTCTACCCCTGCGGCGAAACGGTGATGGTTAGTTACTCTGGGGTGCACTTGATGCAACGTGCTTAGCCATGCCAAAGCTTTTTTCAGGATTCGGTGGAACATAGGCCAAGCCATCAGCAAAAGGTTGCAATGGACCATCACAATCCTAAACCTGCTGCGGCCAGACAGCCACATATGTACATATTCTGGTAATTTAAATTGAATTCTCGTATTATGCATTTAAACAGTATTATCATAATAATATTATATTAAAACAATCTTAAACTTTTTTCCACTTAATTTATTTGTTACTGTAAATGATTTCAGCCCATTAAGGCCATCTTCAACCGAGGTTTATTCACATAACATTATACACAGTACTATCACAATCTGGGGTATGGTTGATGCAATGTTTGTAATTTGTAATCTTTTTTTAGAAATCAGACGTAATGAAGATCATCAGATGCCATATAAAATAATCCTAGAACATCTGCAGCTGATCGCGTGCTAAGCACCCCATCATATCCACATCGGTAGGTTCTCTTACTGCAGAATGAAACCAACACAACTGTTGCAACATTTGTTGAGAGTATCTTGAATGAAATTGATGAAAAAGATCGAAGAAAAACAAACAAACCATTGGAAACAAGGACCAAACTGTTCCAAGCATTTATTCTATTCGCGCTACAAATTTTTAGAAAAACAACAATTTTATTATTTTTGTATATTTATGTAACTTTATAAATTGCTAATTATTATAGTCTGGGTCATTATGAACTTTTTATTTTATATTTTTACAATACAAATAACATTCAATGTAATAAATTTAGAATACAGATAACATTCACAACACTGCAATGCATGACGATATCCCTGAATTCTACATTTATATAGTTACAGTATGTAAGTATGGTAACAGTATATCAAGTATGAAAAGATACATATAGCAGTGACATTCATTGCGTAACAGCAAAGCACATAAGTACCTCTAATAAAACTCATACAAATAAGAAAAATACTAAAGCTGTGATGGGTGTTGATTTTAAATAATAAGATCTGAACTAGTTAATTCAAAGTATAATAGATAAAAGCAAGTTAACAGGAACTTATATGCATACAATGTTATTCATGTGTGGTAAAAACCAATTAAAAACAAAAATAAGGATAACATAATTAGAGAAAAGATTTAAAAACAGGAGAAAACTAATGAAGTTACCTAATAATTGGCACATTCAATTGGAATTACTTGCTTTTCGGAGATTAGCAAATTAAATAACACAACGAAAATGACTGTGTAATAAAAAATAAATGTATAAAAAGGTTATAATTTTTTTTTTTTTTAAATTACAATGCAAATTTTTAAAAATATATACGAATAGGTACCCACTAGGAGGTAAATTCGTTTGTTTCAGAAAAGTATTTATTAAGACTTTCACCACCGATAAGAAATCTGTTGCAATTAGGGCTTTTACAAATATACATAACAATACAATATATTCATGAAAATAACGAGAAAGAAAGACAGTATTTTAAAAATTTTATCAGCCTTTTAATCAACGTTCTTTTGCACATCCAGAGTTAAACGATTACTCTACATAAATCAGCTCTATTCGATGACAAAAAAAGTAAAGGAGCCAGCTTATATTGTAATATTGCTGAACTAAAACCATATTCCCAACTTATTAATTTTCAATACAGAAACTAATGAAATATTACTAATGGAATAATAAAAATGGATTCATTATTAGGCAAAACCACATAATATGACATTTGTTTATGTAGAGTTGTAAGTTATTATCTTGACACCATGTAAAAAGTTTGAACAAGTTATTTGACAATATATGGCAATCATTAACATTTCTTATTGCCTTGAATAATTTTAAATCATTTGCAAACATTAGGACATGAACATTATTGAAAATATACAAAACATTATGAACATGCCACTCGTAGCAATGAATTTATATGGTAATATGTCATCTATGTTAACAGCATTCAAGCATATTGTCTTCAGAGCCAAAAGATGTGATGGCTCTTATTATTTCAATTAGGCCAACACAGCATTGTTTTAATTACATTTAGTAGATGCTAATTATAAATTTTTATATTTAGACATTGGCGCCAATGGTCGCAATAGTGGGTTATACAGTGAAAGCTCACTGAATCATGCAAACAAATAGTGCATTGAACGTTCCACATGACAGGTTTGTTCACCTGGAAGTGAATCCTGCCTTTGCCATTTGTAATAGTTGCAGATGACACATTTTTCCTTGTCTAATAATATTATGAAACCATACGCTCACCGCCAGCCCGATTTTCAGCCCGATTGCAGATTCGGGCTGAAAAACGAGACGTGCTCTATTTTCAGTTGGTAGTACCGGGTTTCGTACAGATTAATTGGCGGTACTTTTGACTTTGACATCTGTCATTGTTTCTTGTATTTGTACCGATTGTTTTTATAAGACGGTTAATGGACGGATAGAAACGGGATTTTGAAAGTTATCGCTTTGGCATCTGCGGCAGTTTACGCTGCAGTGATTTAACAAAGGCGAGTGACTCGCAGAATAGATTGGATGTTGTGGAGAGAACCGTGGCTTCTCCGGTATAACGAACACGGCGCCCTAAATATCCTGGAAGTCTAAAAGATCGTACTGTTTATTTAAAAAAATATTTGAGAATGCCAGACGCGGTGTTCCTGAAACTATTGGCGATGTCCAAGGCACCTACCTATAAAAATATCTAAATTATTTACTTATTGCTATAATTTCTCCCAACATTTCCTAGCTAGAGACTTGGAAAGTATATATTTTCCTCGGACCATTTACGAAAGCCCATCCTTGTTATTATAGATTTTTAGCAACAGGAGAAACGTTTAAAAGCCTGATGTATGCTACTAGAATATATGATTCCACCATCAGCAACGTTGTTCCAGAAGTGTGTGCTGTTTCACGGTTTTGAAAGGAGATTCCTATCCAAAATTTACCTTCAGATATCTTCGACTGAACAGGAGCGGCTGGAGATTGCCAAACAATTTCAATTAAAATGGAATTTCTCAAACTATCTGGATGCTCTACATGGGAAGCAAACTGTCTTCAGGGCCAAAAGATGATGGCTCAAAAAAATGGCTCTTACTATTTTAATAATAAAGGTCAACACCACATTGTTTTAATGGCTAGATTATAAATTTAATAGGTAGATGTTAGCACCAATGCAAGACTGTTGGTGGGGTATACCGTCAATGCTCACTGAATCTTGCTATAACAAATGTCTCATAATATTATTAAACCATATATGCAGTGGGGTTTGACCCCTGAAAGCGCATTTGCAAGCAAAATTGACAGAGCGAGAGCACCAAACTTGTTGAGATCCGTTGTTGAACACCGGGCAGCAAACGGACCTCCAAGTGCTTCACACTTGTGGATTCTTTTCAGATTTCTTCACGTCACTCATTAGCTGGAGCTGTTCCCTGGCAGATGTTGAATAATGTCTATGTATAACGGTTAAGTCACTACTTATCTTAGTTGTAATCAATTTGGGAGGCGGGTATGGGTACCGCCGTCCCGGGAACCATTTATTGGATTACCAACGCCTCTGCCATAGGTCACCCCAAGTGGTTATCTACATTTGGTGACTTAGCAGGGGTGCCCATGTTCATGGGGTGAGGTTTGTCTGGGTTAAATGCATCTGCCAGCCAGTTGCCTGGCAGCGCGGATCAGGAGAGAATGGTTGAGGGAGTCCCTTTGACTTTCCCAGCCGTACTCTCTCGGAACATCGCCTTGCACTGCAGTGGGAGGGATGGATTCATATGTCACTCCTTGATGCACTGACACCCAGATTCCTACCCACCGCCAATACCCTTTTCCTTCCCAGAACTTCCTCTCCTTCCTTTCCTAAAAATACCCTTCACACAGGATCCCCAAAGATGACATAGGCCCTGAAGGGAATTATTTTCCTCAGAGCCTCCTGTGTGGAGCTAATGTAAAAAATAAGTTTAAAGTTTGGGTTAGATAAAATAAGTTGTAAAGCTTGTTTGCCCCATTAATCCAAAAACAAATTGTTACAATGCGTCCTTGAGTAAAATTGTAGCGTTGATACAGGGATATTTTCAGGAATTGCAGGTGTTATTTGTATTATAAAAAATAAAAAAAAAACGAGTTGATAATGACATAGAGTATAATAATTTTATTTATTTTTTATTTTTATTTTTATTAATCATTAACGCCCTTATGGGCTTTTACATACATTTACATTTTTTTTATATTTTAGTGCATACAGGTGTGTTCAGATGACAAAGAAAACATAATAGGTTTCAGACATGGTACACAGAAGTAAAGATGGTAGGTAAAGAGTATAGCATTATACAATAAAGAGACAGAAAAAAAAATCAGTTTAAGAGATACAGATAGCATAATAAGTATATAACAAATAATAATAATGTGTGGGTACTTAATATATGTATAATTTTTACGTGTTGAATACATGGCGAAGTTGATTTATTAAACAAAAATACACACTACCGACTTGCACCGCACTAGAATTATTATTCAAAGCGATTCCATTTTAACCAATTACATTTACGACAGAGTTTCTGCTTAAAGAATTCAATTTCAGAAGACCAAAAACTTTATATTTATAATGCTACCACAGAATACTTAAGGTATAAACAAATAATGTCAGATTGTTGGGTATACAATCACGGAAAGTAGAAATGAATTCGATAATTTAATATAACAGAGTATCTTATTTTAATCAAATTAAAATATTAATTAAAGTTTAAGTAGTTTAAGCAATTTGTAAAGATACATATAAATGGACAAAAATTATAAAACATATTTTTTATTTTAAATTTGGCTTGCGCCTCCGCGACGACTTGAGACACTTTGCTTCTTGTTTCTATCGCCAAGTGTTATTTCATTCAAGATACTCAACAAATCTTGCAAAGTATACTGTATACATATATTTGATACTGTCGGCAAACTTGAGTGTGTTGATACTGCAGAATTACATTCTCCAGTAAGAGAACCTATTGATGTGGAAATTATGGGATGCTTAGCGTGTTCTTTGCTGTAGACGGTCAAGGAGTTGTTATAAGCCATCTGATAATATACGTTCCACCGAATCCTAAAAACAGAATAAAAGTCATTACTATTTCCAATTAGCGTTGCATCAAGCGTACCCCAGGTTGTGGTAATACTGTTTAAATGCGTAATAATGCAAATCACATTTAGGAAGATAAATATTCTGATCAAATCCTTGTACTATTGTACCGCCCATCTTAGAATTTTACAGTAGGTACATTTTTATGCAGCATCGCATTCATTGGTGAAATCATTGTAGGTACATATAGTTTCGCATCAGTGATCGATGAACCGGTGGATGCAATTTTTAGCTATAAAATGTTATAATGGTTTATTGTAGTTAGAAGTAAGATTGTAGAAATGTATTAAAGTGTGTATAGCGTGCAGCGCCCTTAAGGTGATTTTTCACAAAAACGGCGCTACACAAGTCATCCAAATATTATCATTATTATAAGAATTCAATTAAAATTACTGTTGTGTTTGGCCGCAGCTGGTCTAAATTTGTGACCTTTAGCCTCGGTTAAAAAACAATGCATAAGCAGAATCGATGGGGACATTTGTAATGACAAGCATTTTTTTTTCTGTCTATTTTGTCTAGACTATATTTGGATTAGTCTATGACATCTGATAATATATGTTCCGCTGAATCCTAAAAAAGATTAAAGTTGTTATTACTTCCAAATACTGTTGCATCAAGCGTACATGTAGTAATACTGTTTAAATGGATAGTAAGAATTCAATTTAAATTATCAGAATTTTTACGCCGCTGTGTGTGGCTGCAGCTGGTTTGGTATGTTGGTCTATACCACCTGATAAGTTATGTTCCTTAAAAAAGATAACAGTACAAAAAGATACTATAGCCAATGAGCATTGGATAGATTGTCATAAAAATTTAATTTTAATTACCCGAATACGAAAACTGCCATAATTCGCTGCGACTACTCTTGGATTGTGATGGTCCAGTGAACTCGATGGTCTTCATTCTACCAAATCTGAAAAAATATTAAAAAATACTATTTTCAACAGGTGTTGCATCAAACATACCCAATATTGCAGTAAATAATTTATTTATTTATTTATTCAACACCCAGAGGGCTTTTACAGGAGTACAATTTGTTTATGACAGATAATTTTTAAACAGATAGAGAAATGATAAGAATAAAATTAGATAAAAATGCACACAAAAATACAGCGATTTGATAAGTTTACAAAAATAAATATATGTTTAGGAATAGTTTTGGAATAATTACAAGATCTACAAAATTCGCCAAGTTGATGTTGAATATGTCAACATCACTTAAATACTGATTTCCCATAGTGTGAAATCTACTATAATACTATTTAAATGTACATATAATAAGAATTCAAGTTGATATAATGCCCATGTATGATTATGTGAGAAATGTGGAGATCCGTAAAGAATACAGGGCTGATGTAAGCGTAATGAGTAAGATTAAGAAAGGGACGCTCGGATGGTTTGGGCATGTATTGAATGAAGTAAGGAATATAAGGAAAGGATATGACACAGATGTGAATGGATAAGTCGGGGACGCACGAGGAAGACATGGCACAATCAAGTGAATCAGATACTTGAATCGGGCCATGTCAAGAGTCAGAGAAAAGAAGAGTATGTAAGAGAAAAGATTTCATTCAACGTAGATACTAAACATTTTATTTAAATATGATCCATACTTCAGAAGCTTACCTATTTTACGTTTAACGTAATTTAGGGCGCGAATCTGAAAAATTGGCCGCTTTTCAGAGGGGATTTATAAAAACCAAGCTGCATACTTGTCTTAAATTCCTACCATGTTTGATCGCATTGTATTTCATCGGTAAATTTTCGTAAGTGGTGTCCACGCGTATTATTAATAATTTTTAGAAAAAAACTTTAGATTCGCCTTAATTACTATAAAAGGAAACTTTTTGCATTCCGGGAGGCGGAAAATTATGCATTTTAATTTTCAATTGCGTAAAACCAAAATTCACTTCGCGAAACGATCGCCGACTGTCAGCGGCCATTAGGTAAGTCACTGTTATGTTGGTATCCCTGATGCATTAACAAGAGCTAAATACGACCCATAAATGAACTAATACCATACGACCGTAGCCATCTTCGTGGGATAAATGAGAGTCGCGTAATTATGAGAAAACACGACAGGTAAACTAACCTCTAATCAGAAACACTTCAGCGTCTAGCTGAGGCACTCGAATCATGTTGGATTTCATCGTCATTATAATTGAAGAATAGAAATAATAATAAACAAAAAATAAAAGATTTCAGCAATTTTGAAAAATGAATGGAGTCAGTCTTTGTTTTTGAGCACCGATCTTTTCCACAGGAATTCGCAGAGATATCCCTCATAATGGTATTCCTCGTCATTATAATTAAAGAATAGAAATAATAATAATAATAATAAACAGAAAATAATGTTTTTTACATTGAAAAAAATTTTTTTACATTGAAAATTAATTTTTTAAGTAAAAAAAAAAAACGCCGCGTTTTTTTTTTTTACTTAAAAAATTAATTTTCAATGTAAAAAAATTTTTTTCAATGTAAAATTATTTTTTTATAGCTAAAAATCATGGTAAATGTGCATTTAGTCCACCTCACGGACAATACGGAACTTTGAGGTTAAACTACGAAAGCTGCATGTCATCATAATTTTAAAAAACATCCCAGGTTTTGAATGGTTTGTTTGGCAAAGCAGGGTTTGTCTAGCGGGTTTGTGTAATTATGATTGATTGTCTGTGAAATAAAAACGGTAAATATAAAATGGCGTTACCGCGTAAGCGAATCAAATTAAAATGTTAAATGCATATTTTTGCATGTATTTTTGCCTCCCGCGACATAAATACTCACTTTTCGTGATAATAAAGCTAAATCTAACTGTTTGAATAAAAATATTATTAATTCTGTTTTTCATAATTACGCGCGTCTTCGTATGTCCCACGAAGATGGCTACGGTCGTATTTAGCTCTTGTTAATGCATCAGGGATACCAACATAACAGTGACTTACCTAATGGCCGCTGACAGTCGGCGATCGTTTCGCGAAGTGAATTTTGGTTTTACCCAATTGAAAATTAAAATGCATAATTTTCCGCCTCCCGGAATGCAAAAAGTTTCCTTTTATAGTAATTAAGGCGAATCTAAAGTTTTTTTCTAAAAATTATTAATAATACGCGTGGACACCACTTACGAAAATTTACCATTTCATCTTACAAACATAATCGTTTCAACATTACACTCGAAATTAAAACGATGAATATTTTCAATTACCTCTGACGCGGACATTCCGCTTTTAGATTCTCTTTGCGTTTTCGGTTGCGTAAACAGCCCGCAAATATTGGGTTTTTTTCTTTACGTCAGTTGAAGTGGTGTTGGGTCGAGTAATCGAAACGAGCTGTGCCAAGTTCTTTTCAGCGGCTGCTCGAACATTGCGGTTATGATACAGCGGATTTTTCACGTCGTACATAAACTGTCGCGTCTCGTATGCGGCTATCAAAACCTCAATTGCCTCGTTTGACCAAGACATTATGATGACGGTCCAAAAAAACCAACGACTCACGATATGAAGTGATGTTTTGTGTTGTTGTTTTATGCTGTCACAATGTTTTGATATGATCTGTCACCTGTCAGAGGTTGGTCGCCATTTTTAAAACGCGTTGCTGGGTGTTGCTATTTAAAAGGTGTTGCCATTTTTTGACGGTTTCGGACGGCCAAATCATAGGTATTTAAATCTATGGTCCAAATAAACGATGAAAAAAGTGACGAAAATCAGGACTACCAACTACCAACCATCAATGTGGTGGTTGGTACGTCTTTTTTTTTTATCTCAACCACCACGGTTGGTAATGCCGTTTTTCGTGCAGTTTACAGTTTAGTAATTTTGGCGGCAGGCAGTATTTTGACATCTGACGTATGTCTGACGTCTTCTGTTTGTAAATTGAACGCTTTTTATTAAAAGTTATGGATAGAAACGCTATTTTAAAAGCCGTTGCTGTAGCATCCGCGGTGGTTTGCACTCCCGTTATCTTGGAAAGGCGAATGAGTCGGAGAGAAGATCGGAGATGGTGGACGAAGCCGTGGCTTCTCCGGCGTCATGTGCAGCACGGCGCACTAGAAATGTTAGACAAATAACTTCGCAATGAAGATCCGGCGTGTTTCAAAAACTATGTAAGAATGCCAGAGGCGCAATTCCAAAAATTATTAGAGATGATTTCACCTCTGATAAATCGTGATGAGACAAGCAATTTCGCCAAGGCGCAGGTATCTATAAAATCTGTATATTATATATTGTCATAATAATTGTGTCTCTCAAAACTAGAGAAGTATATATATTTCATTACCCATTCATATTATTTTCAGATTAGCTGTAACATTAAGGTTTTTGGCAACGGGAGAATCGTATAGAAGCTTTGTACGCCACCAGGGTACATGAATCTACCATAGGTAGAATTGTTCCAGAAGTCTGCTGCATTGTACGCTGTTTTGAAGGAAGACTACTTAGGTAAAATTTGTCATTATAACTAATATTCATTAATTTTTTCGAAGAAAACGTCTTTGGAAAGGTTTTCACTTTGTGATGGCATTATTTATTTTAATTAAAAGACAAATAATTTTGTTTACATCACTTTTATTTTCAAATGTATACATTTGATCCTTATGATGTGAACATCGTTCATGAAACATGTTGATTGTGTATAAATAAAAGTGAACAAAGTTATTTGTCTTTTCATTAAAATAATATTCATTCTATAATATTATGTGTAAAATTACTGTTATGAATATTATTTAACATTTCAGATACCTTCGACTGAAGAGGAATGGTTGGAGATTGCAGAACAATTTAAAAAAAAATGGAATTTCCCAAATTGTCTGGGTGCTCTAGATGGTAAGCATATTGTCTTCAGGGAATTATAAAGGCCAACACAGCATGGTTTTAATGGCATTAGTAGATGCTAATTACAAATTTTTATATGTAGATGTTGGCGCCAATGGTCGCAATAGCGATGGAGGGGTATACCGTCAATGCTCATTGAATCGTGCTATAACAAATGGCACATTGAATATTCCTCATGACAGGTGTTTACCTGGAAGTGAATCTTGCCCTGTGCCTTTTGTAATAGTTGCAGATGATGCATTTCCCTTATCTGATAATATTATGAAACCATACGTGCAGAGGGGTTTGACCCCTGAAAAATGTATTTTCAATTACTGTCTAAGCAGGGCAAGACGCGCGGTTGAAAATGCCTTTGGGATTTTGGCTAGCAGATTTAGAATTCTCCTAGCTCCAATCAACCTCGACGTGAATAAAGTTGAATGCATTACATTGACGGTGTGTGCGCTTCACAATTTTCTACTTAACGAAAATGGACAGGGCGAGAGCAGCAACCTTAGGATCAATTGTTGAACGCCAGGCAGGAAACAGACCTCCAGCAAGTGCTTCACACTTCCGGGATCTTTTCAGAGATTACTTCATGAGCGATGCCGGAGCTGTTCCCTGGCAATACAACGTTGAATAACATAGTTATAATAGTATAAACAACATAACCTAACAATAAAATGCTGAAGGTCTGTTTCCTGCCTGGCGTTCAACAATGGATCCTAAGGTTGGTGCTCTCGCTCCATCAATTTCCATGCATTCTGCTATTTTATCTTCTGTTAGAAAATTTTGAAGCACCAACGTAATGGATTCAACTTTATCCGACAGTTATTTATCAGTTTGTTTGCCAAAATTTCAAAGGCGTAAGCAATCATGCATTGTGCCCTGCTTAGACGACAAAAGAAAATGTGCTTTTCAGGGATCATATTTTGAGCGTATGGTTTCATAATATTATTAGACAAGGAAAAATGTGTCATCTGCAACTATTACAAATGGCAAGGGCAGGATTCACTTCCAGGTGAACAAACCTGTCATGTGGAACGTTCAATGCACCATTTGTTTGTATGATTCAGTGAGCTTTCACTGTATAACCCACTATTGCGACCATTGGCGCTAATGTCTAAATATAAAAATTTATAATTAGCATCTACTAAATGTCATTAAAACAATGCTGTGTTGGCCTAATTGAAATAATAAGAGCCATCACATCTTTTGGCTCTGAAGACAATATGCTTGAATGCTGTTAACATAGATGACATATCACCATATAAATTCATTGCTACGAGTGGCATGTTCATAATGTTTTGTATATTTTCAATGATGTTCATGTCCTAATGTTTGCAAATGATCTAAAATTATTCAAGGCAATAAGAAATGTTAATGATTGCCGTATATTGTCAAATAACTTGTTCAAACTTTTTACATGGTGTCAAGATAATAACTTACAACAACTTAACTTACAAATGTCAAATTATGTGGTTTTGCCTAATAATGAATCCATTAATTTTTTATTATTCCATTAGTAATATTTTGTTAGTATCTGTATTGGAAATTAATAAGTTGGGAATATGGTTTTAGTTCAGCAATATTACAATCTGGCTCCTTTACTTTTTTGTCATCGAATAGAGCTGATTTATGTAGAGTAATCGTTTAACTCTGGATGTGTAAAAGAAAGTTGATTAAAAGGCTGATAAAATTTTTTAAATTCTGTCTTTCTTTCTCGTTATTTTCATGAATATATTATTTAGTATTGTTATGTATATTTGTAAAAGCCCTAATTGCAAGAGATTTCTTATCAGTGGTGAAAGTATTAATAAATACTTTTCTGAAACGAATGAGTTTACCTCCCAGTGGGTACCTATTCGTAAAAATTTGCATTTAATTTAAAAAAAAAAAATTATAACCTTTTTTATACATTAATTTTTTATTACACAGACATTTTTGTTGTGTTATTTAATTTGCTAATCTCCGAAAAGCAAGTAATTCCAATTGAATGTGCCAATTATTAGGTAACTTCATTATTTTTCTCCTGTTTTTTAAATCTTTTCTCTAATTATGTTATCCTTATTTTTCTTTTTAATTGGTTTTTACCACACATGAATAACATTGTTTGCATGTAAGTTCCTGTTAACTTGCTTTTATCTATTATACTTTGAATTAACTAGTTCAGATCTTATTATTTAAAATCAACACCCATCACAGCTTTAGTATTTTTCTTATTTGTATGAGTTTTATTAGAGGTACTTATGTGCTTTGCTGATACGCAATGAATGTCACTGCTATATGTATCTTTTCATACTTGATATACTGTTACCATACTTACATACTGTAACTATATAAATGTAGAATTCAGGGATATCGTCATGAATTGCAGTGTTGTGAATGTTATTTGTATTCTAAATTTATTACATTGAATGTTATTTGTATTGTAAAAATATAAAATAAAAAGTTCATAATGACCCAGACTATAATAATTAGCAATTTATAAAGTTACATAAATGTATAAAAATAAAAAAAATTGTTGTTTTTCTAAAAATTTGTAGCGCGAATAGAATAAATGCTTGGAACAGTTTGGTCCTTGTTTCCAATGGTTTGTTTGTTTGATTTTCTTTAATCTTTTTCATCAATTTCATTCAAGATACTCTCAACAAATGTTGCAACAGTTGTGTTGGTTTCATTCTGCAGTAAGAGAACCTACCGATGTGGATATAATGGGGTGCTTAGCACGCGATCAGCTGCAGATGTTCTAGGATTATGTTATATGGCATCTGATGATCTTCATTACGCCTGATTCCTAAAAAAAGATTACAAATTACAAACATTGCATCAACCATACCCCAGATTGTGATAGTACTGTGTATAATGTTATGTGAATAAACCTCGGTTGAAGATGGCCTTAATGGGCTGAAATCATTTACAGTAACAAATAAATTAAGTGGAAAAAAGTTTAAGATTGTTTTAATATAATATTATTATGATAATACTGTTTAAATGCATAATACGAGAATTCAATTTAAATTACCAGAATATGTACATATGTGGATGTCTGGCCGTAGCAGGTTTAGGATTGTGATGGTCCATTGCAACCTTTTGCTGATGGCTTGGCCTATGTTCCACCGAATCCTGAAAAAAGATTAAAAGCCTTGGCATGGCTAAGAACGTTGCATCAAGTACACCCCAGAGTAACTAACCATCACCGTTTCGCCGCAGGGGTAGACCGAGAGGACGGACCGCCAAACAACTCAGTCTTGACAGACACTCCTTGCTTCATGTTTCCTAGGGCATCCCCGACCTCTTCTACCATTCACATTTGCACCATACATTCTTCTTAAATTCCTTTCCTCGTTCATTCGCTCTACATAATTTCTTAATCTTACTCATTACACTTACATCAGCCTTGCATTCTTTGCGGATCTCCACCCTTCTTACACAATCATACATACATGGTTTTTACACACATTCGCAGGGATCTCATTTCTACAGCGTTCAGTCTACTTACATCCTTCCTCTGCCAGTTCCATGCCTCTCAGCCAGGTACAGGTACTCTCCTACCTGGCAGAGGCATGGAACGCAGGTATGAAAGGCAGGTAATTAGAGTAAATCATGACAATACTGTTTAACCAACTCAGCCCAGAGTAGATTGTGATAATACTGTTTAAATGAATGTAATTAATTTCATTAAATATATAATAATAATTTTCATTATCAGTATTTTCCCCAGATAATCTCACTGTCAAGTATAAATCAGGCACTGCGAATTTGCCTGAATTTACAATTCTATGTTAGAGGTCGTCGCCCTAAATTACAGAGGTTTGTAGCAGATGCGACCACAGCCTCCTAAAATATATATAATAAAGATTTATGAGACAATAACCAACAACTGACGACTTAAATAAACCAATTCCTCCCACGGCTCGCGATCATAAAAATATACCAAACCACCCATCTCGCGATATAAAATCCTCGTGACAAGTGACAGCCCATGACAGCCGATCATATGTTGTTTGCAGTGATGCCAACTGAAATATTGATGAAAATAGTTATCGTGTATTACGAAAAATTTGGTCGTTGGTCTCGATACGGGAATCGGGCTGAAAATCGGGCTCGTGTATAACGCGCTTTAGCTCTGTCAAAATTTGTGTCCTGTGACCATAAATAACTCTTACTCTAGCGAAAGTGCCACACACCACAGACAAAGCTGAACTCTAGATAGGTCTGTAATTTTGATTTTCGCCATCTCTCGCTCTCTACGTGTGTCAGAAAGAGATGCTCATACACCTACGTCACTAAAAAAAAGGTACCAAATGTATGTATTATTTATGGTACCAAATGCAGGAAACCGCACATCGCACTATCTGCAGGAAATCGCATCTATGGATTTGCCATCCGCCATGTCAGGGGGGTATAACTCCGATTCAAAAATTCAACCGTATCGGTATTCATGTCTGTGTGACGTCACCTGTACGCTTCTCCTCGCTCGTCCAATGGAAAGCTCTGTTAGCAAGACCTTTGTTCATGTTATTGTTGACAGCTGGCGGTAAGATCCAGTAAAATCTAACCTAACAAAATTGACGCTCTCAACTCCGACTCAACGTAAATATTCGGTTTATTTTTTGTGAAATGCCTAAAACTCAGTGTTGTGTGAGAGTTTGTGTGGACGCATATTCACCCTGGCATAGGCTTCCATCCAGGGAAAACAAGGAGAATATGTTTCGGGAATGGTCGATGAGAATTGGCAGACTCGACTATATTGATTACCCGATTATGGGGACTCTTGCCCGTGTATGTGGATCTCATTTCGTATTCGAATGCAAAACAAGAAATGGACGGTTAAAACCAAATGCATTGCCCACGCTAAATCTTCCCGATTTTCCTCGTGAAAAGAAGATCGGTAAGTGTAACCCAAGTACAGGTGGGAAGCTGTCTTTGTGTATTGTTTTGTGTTCCTGATGTGTTGTATCTATACTAATGTATCTATTTTTATTTTTTAGACCGCATCCGTACACCACTTAGATGCAACACGAATTTTGAAGTTGCTCAAGAGCACATTGATGTATATCAAGAGCATAATTACATCAAAGGTATAAATAACTTAATAATCGTTGGATGACTTGTATAGGTACGTTCAAAGAAGAAATTTATCTAAAACAACGTCTTCATGTGGCAATTTGCTACAGAAATATAACCTGCTTTTATTATATTCTTGTTTAAAATAAGTACATGTAATTCTGAGTTTTACATTTTTCTGTTCTAAGATGAAATTTTTTTAAATTCAGTATCGCATAATCATATTTTAATTATATATTCTGTCTTGTATTTCCTGTTTCTAAATGTTTATAATAAAATTCTCTTCATGTAATTACGAGTTTTATTTTTAAAATAATATTTTAGGCTAATGATTTGGGTGGTATTGGGTAGGTACCGAAAGAGAATTATATTGTCTATGGTCGATCCATTTTTTTTTTGTTTCCTCTATCCTTGTCGATGGTATGTGTGACGTCGGTTGTACTCGCTGAAAAATAAAGGCGTAAAATAGCGTCGAAAAATTGTCTATACAAAAAGCACGAAGTTATCAATCTAATGATTGGTTTATTTATGCGCCATGTTTTTACAGACGCCGCCGTTGTTTTGGTAATTTGCCGATGAATCGATGAACATATTTTATTCAAAAAATGCTTACATAAATTCTAGATGTGAAAAAAGTGTTTATGTTGATCAAGAAATCAGGTAATTAATTACTTAAAACATTATCATTCACCTTAATTTATCTGTAAATCAATATTTGAGGTTAAAATATAGAGATGGAATGATGTTTGAACGAAATACTTAATTTATCGTGAAGGCAAGCTTATTGGTACTAGTGGTTAATGTGTTTCCATATTTCGTTTCAGAAAATGTTCTACCACCTCATAAAAACGTATCGAAGCCTATACTTTAGGAACATTGTTAACGTCAGATTTGTGACCATGATTGTGAGATCATACATTGTGGCTGGGGATGCGATGATGTCGTCTCTCACCTGGCATGTCGCTTGAAGTCCCGAAAACCCTCTGTACAGAAGGAGAAAGACTCATCCGAAGAAGATCGTCTCTCACCCCAGAAGATAGGCGGAGGCTTGAAACGTCAACGTTAAAAATGCCCATCTTATACAAGACTTCATACAAGACCTCATACAAGGTAAAATTGATAATGCTTTAAAACAAACCATTACACTGTTTCCCCGCAGGATAGGTAGAGAGGACGGATCGCCAAACAACTCAGTCTTGGCATACACTCCTTGCCTTATTCAATTTTACATTAAATGTATGTGGTGTATATGGTAGCATTCAATACAAAATGTTGTTTAGTGAACATAAGTTTATCAGTTGTCATGCTAAATCTTAAGTAATATTTGAGATACAAATATTGTAAAAACTGTTTTCAATTTTCAGATATAACAGGAACACCAGAGGAGAGTTCAACGTCCCAGCTGAAGACATGTCGCATGATTCCAAAGAAAGGTGACTGTTTA
Organism: Limnephilus lunatus; assembly: GCA_917563855.2. NCBI lineage: Eukaryota > Metazoa > Arthropoda > Insecta > Trichoptera > Limnephilidae > Limnephilus > Limnephilus lunatus. The sequence goes on from OU830592.1 coordinate 110,376,085, forward strand.
TTTCTCTATTTGCTATGATTACTTGCACATACATAGGGTCAAATAATGCTCGTAGAGCTTTATTTTAACCTCTCGTTCCTCCACCATAAAGAAAGAAAGGTCCTGTTGCAGACGATTATTAACAACTTGCTCTCTGCCATAAGCCTCTCACTTATTTGGACTCACCGAACTCATGTAAACCGACTAACACATTCTATTCTGACTCTTGAAGTAGCCCGTCGCATACAAACTTTGTTCATCACAAGTATTCTATGTTCCGTTCCCAAACTTTGTTTAATGTGACATATTTATTTCAGAAGACATGTTGCAGTTTTTTTTATCAGTTGTCATGCTAAATCTTAAGTAATATTATTTGAGATACAAATATTGTAAAAACTGTTTTCAATTTTCAGATATAACAGGAACACCAGAGGAGAGTTCAACGTCCCAGCTGAAGACATGTCGCATGATTCCAAAGAAAGGTGACTGTTTATTTCTCTATTTGCTATGATTACTTGCACATACATAGGGTCAAATAATGCTCGTAGAGCTTTAGTTTAACCTCTCGTTCCTCCACCATAAAGAAAGAAAGGTCCTGTTGCAGACGATTATTAACAACTTGCTCTCCGCCATAAGCCTCTCACTTATTTGGACTCACCGAACTCATGTAAACCGACTAACACATACTATTCTGACTCTTAAAGTGGCCCGTCGCATATAAACTTTGTTCATCACAAGTATTCTATGTTCCGTTCCCAAACTTTGTTTAATGTGACATATTTATTTCAGAAGATATGTTGCAGTTTTTGCTGTGAGATGGCTGAAATATATCCACGGAAGGTATTTCATATTTTTGTATAAAGAATTTTGTGTTTTTGGAACATTTATCCATTGTATTTATGAAAATAAAAATAATATTTAAACATGTACCCTGAGTTTTCATTTTTCTAATGCAAGCAGAATTTCGAATTTTGCTGCTATAAAGCATTTTTATTTTTTATATAATTTATTGGGCTAATGAATCCATGAAGTAGGATAGAGCGATTATATTGTCTATGGTAGACAAATAAACTTCCTCTATCTTTTAGTCAATTCGCGCCACGCAAGTCATTTTGACAGTTAAGTTTGACGACCACATCACTAGTATGGAGAAAGCCCGAAGATATCGATCTAGGGATTAGTATATTTATGGTGCGAACCAAGGTTATATTTGACAGGTGAAAGACTTGTTGTATTTCATGCGTTTGTAGTAGGATTTTCGAAGAGGAAATGTATATTTCCAGTCGTTAATGGTGGAATTGCCTATGTCATTTTGGTAATTTGATTTACGTACCAGAAAGTTCTCTTATTTGAATGTTCTGAATACCGACGTTAGGTGCTCTGGATATAGAGTGATGGCACTTTCCCAAAACGTTTTAAGGAACAGAAGGATTCCTCTACCGGTTCTCACGTCAAGACTCTACTTTTGATTTTAAAACGAAGCTACTGTTAAATGATTCTAAAAGCCCCCGACTGTCCCTACACGGCACAACCTACATTTATACATACCAAAAACTTTAAAGTTCTCTTCCGAGGCAGTTTGTTCCTGTTCTTGAAGCTAGTGGAGAGATATATATACATAGAGGAACATACATTATAAAGTAAAAGCATATTCAAACACGTTCCTACGGCAGTATACAACACAAGATCCGCATCTAGAGCTTCTGGCAAGCCACAGGCAGCTCTATCGAGACACAGTGCGATGGGAAGGTGGTCCTTCAAATCATTCACACCATCCCCGGCAGCACAGTGGCCAGACGTGACCCCTATAAAGACGGTGGGATAGTGGAGGAGAGACTTCTGAAGAACCCAGGGAACTAAGTAACTCACTCCAGCCGACAGGACCACAAGCGAACTGGAGATCGGGGTCGAAAGAAACCCCTCCTCTCACTTCTACCGCTACGTCAGGGGTGGTGCAGTGGATAGTGCAGGAAACTAGGCGCTTACTTAAGATATGAAACAAAGACACCACCTGCGCCAGGCAGGGACAAGGGGGCTATTTGACCCCCTTTTGGGGAGAGAGTAACAGTACAGACGAAGAAGCAGTACAATTCTAGCCTGTTTGATAATAAACAGTTAATATAATAAAAGATCAGTATCATTCCTAGAAGAAAACAAAAAAAAAACAAAGAAATTCATAAGATTATAGCTGTCAGTAGGACGATAGATAGAATCAGGGCAAAAAAAATAAAATAACAATTAAAGTTACATAGTATAGGATCGTTGCCTTCCTATCTAATGAAAAAGTCAAAATATTGATACAGCATTTTTTGCACCACGAAATGAATAAACAATCATCATCCCCGGTCCCAGGGATTCGGGGCGATTCAGTAGCTAGGGCATTTCTTGCGGGCATTAGGCCCCACATGTATTTTACACATTCAACATTCATTTTAATCAGAAGAAAACAATTCTTTTAAAACAGCAAAGTTATCAAATGGATCAGATAATAATGGTTAAGAATTTTTTACCTGCATATATTATGATGCTAGATGTCATCACCATTTAATTTAAATAAATGCCAAAAGGATTTGTTAAAATTTAGAAATAAAGTTCGCCAATAAAAACTTAGTTCCGCATTCATTAAAAAAGCAGATAAAGGATAATTTATAAAAATTACAATAAAGGCACTTTACAGTAAAAAGTAAAGAATCAGGTTCGGTAAGAAAATTATGGTGATTTTAATGGTATGATGTATGTTTTATGTATTAATAAAAAAAATTAAATAAGTATACATACGTACCTATTAATTAAAACAAACTTACTGTTTTAAAACACTTTATTTAATTTTATTGTCAACCAATTACAGAAGAACCCTTCCTTTCTTAGAACAAAATACAAATTAACAATACAATTAACGACAATAACCAAATATTAAATAATTACAATAACCAAAATACAAAGAGAAAAGTAATTACAATTACCAAAATACAACTGGAGTGCAAGAGTAAGCCAAGTGAGGCTTACTCTTGCACTCCAGTTGTATTCACTCCAGTTGTGAGGCTGAAGGTAGTGGGGAGGGAAAGGATATGGGAAAGAAAAAGGTGGGGAAGTACCTGGCTATTCAGATCTGATCACCAAACTCGGCTAAAGCCATTTAAAGCAACCTTTCAATTCTGAATGGTGGTCTTACACGGAGAGTATCTTCCACTCTGGAATGTGCCGCCAATATACTATATACGTATTATTTTAAATGAATTAATTGTGAAATAAAATTTATTTTGCCACCCCGGGATTCGATCTCGCAACCTTCGGATTGTGAGTCAAGAGCCTTGCCCTCAACCACTGTGGTTTATGTGCTGCCATACAGTTCCGATATCCGATTGCAATAAAACTTTAGTGCTTTGTTGCACGCACGCCCGTAAAGGTTATAGTCTATATATGTATGGTGTTAAGAAATTTGTATAAATAAAAATTTGTGTATTTCATATATTTTAGTGGCAGGGAGGAAAGGCAGGGGTGGGGAACGGGGGGTTCGCAGGAGAGGTGACAAGGGAGGGGTAAGGCAGTGAAGGTGGAAGGGAAACGCGGGACGTGAACGGGGGCATACAGAGAGAATCAATTTATTTTTTTGAATGGCATTGCAACACATGCCTAGTACCAGTTAGTATCATATAGAAAACTGATTACGGTAAAAACAAACTTATTTTTCCATGTTTAAGAGAAAACTTGACATTTACTTGAATAGCATTTAGGTAGAAGATTAATTATGCTGTTTTACGACTATTTTATTGCTTTATCCACAAGCAAAATGCTTCTAATCTTTTCTCTACCGGTATTAAAATAGAAGATGCTCCGAGGTACTAGCGTCGTTGACCCCTTCGACACCGTGCATAGCTCACGTAGTACAGTATCAATACACGGCTCAAATTTGTCATGTGAGAATGGGTCGTTTTTAAGTTCAACAGCTCGGCTATGGAAAGATTTTCCAGCCTCCGTGTTTCTTCCCTTCTACAACCTTCCCCTCGCCAAAAAGACTACACAGCACCCCTGTAGATGACATAGGCCTTGAGGGAAATTATTTTCCTCAGGGGCCTCCTGAGTGAAGTTAAGGTGATTATCAAAAGAATTCATATTCTACTCTTTTATAAGCGTGCTGTAACATATCTATTTCGTGAGCAGGTACTGCGCAAAGTAGGTACTGTTTATTGTCTATTGATTATTATTTTTTTTTCTGATTTTAACTTTGTTGGTTGGCAAAACTGGAAGGAGACCGGAAAGGAAAGGGATTCATTCTTGGAATCATGGCGGAGGACATAACTTAGTGCTTGTTGGCGGCGGGGTTTTTTGGGGCGTTTGAGTTTTAAGTTTTTTTATCCTAGTGCAATGTAGCCGGGAAATATTATTTTGTTATGTCACGAGAGTGTGTGACGACCCAAATGGCATTGAAGCCTTTTTATTTTTATTAATCCCTCGCCGGATGTCGTTGGATAAAATGATCCGCGTGCGGAAGTTAATTTGGACTGGAATCAACGGATGATGTTCGGCCCGCAAGGATTCTTTTGCTGTCTGTTTGTTTGGCCGGCGAGATTTGCCAACGCCGCCTGAGGGGTGGCAAATCGCCGTGCTTATTTTGTTGGGTGGATTCCCTTTAATGAAGCGGCTCTTCGACACGCGCAGGACCCGCAAGTATTCTTTTGCTGTCTGTTTGGCCGGCGAGATTTGCTCGCGCCGGTGAGAAACCGCCGTAACTATTTTATTGGGGTGGATTCCCTTTAATCGAGCTGCCCCCCTGCGACGCGCTGGACGGCGTTTTGGGATGGCTGTTTGCGAACTTGAGGCGTTTCGCTCTGCAAGAGGAGAATCACGACGACGCACAGTGGCTGATTTTGATGATTTGGCGCGACATCGCTCTCGGCGCTCGACCATTTGGCAGTTCATTGATGTTTTTTTAAGTATTAATAAGGAATACCACTTATTTTTTGTTAATTCTTATTAGTTGAAATGTTGATAATGATTTTTAATGCTTTTATAAAAAGTATCATGTAACTTGAGCGCAAGTATTGTATTTTATAGATTATAATTCTTTAATAATAAAAAAAATACAGTGAAAGATAATAAAAATACAGTGAAAACTAAATATATAATTATTTTATAGATTATAATTCTTTAAAATAACATAATAAATATTTAATTGTCACTTAAAATAACAGATAATAATACAGTGACAATTAAATATTTATTATATAATTTAACATACCTAGATAAAAAATGTGATTCCCAGTAGTAACCCTATATTTATAATTATTTGGGAGAAACTTTTTAGGTGATTAACGTTAACTTAGAATCATTGAAATCTCTAATGACACTGAACCTGATAAAAATCGGAGGAGAAACCCAATCATTAGGCACAACATTATTAATTGATGTACATAGCAATAATACTCGTAGGTACTTGGGATTTTCCAGACAGTGGAGAATAACAGTTTAATAATGGGGGTAATTAGCGTAATTCACACCCTATACGAATATTTTAACTCCCGCTAATAATGTGTAAAAGCTAATTGAATGCATTTACGAAAATTTTATAGTCGGCACGTACTTAAAGATATATATAGGTAGGAGTTGAAGATTGGATTTTGAAAAAAAGTTGACGAAAATTACAATAATTTCTTAAAAATGCAATTACTGGAGTGGCTGGCTATAGTTGGTGGTGATTTTTTTCTTCCATATACAAAAGAGACACCGCAATAATATCCTATTAAAATTGGAGTGAAGACTTGTAAAGTTTTTTATTCTTACTCCATTAAAGACAAAAAAAAATTAAAAAGTTAAAAAAAAAACGCAAGCTTTTAACCAAATCAACAGATATATTATATTATTTTTTTTAAAGTTATTTTAATACAAGATATATCTTGAAATATATTTTAAGTATTGAAAAAAATGTATATCCAATGATAAGTAGGTACACAAAACACTTGAATCCGCATTCCTTCAAAATCACCTACAGCAGTGTAAATGTGAGCCCAGTGTACCCCTGTTCTGTGACTAATTACAGAATAATTAAGTTTCAGATGTTAATGTAAATTGACAGTGAGTAATTGTGAATAACTAAAAAAAATTCTAATGGTACGCAGAACTAAATATTATATTAAGTTGATCTTTCGTTGACATATTATCGGAGTCAAAGATTGGATTCTGAAAAAAAAATTGAGTAAAATCATTTCTTAAAAATGCAATTACTGGAGTGGCTGGCTATAATTGGTGATGATATTTTTTTTCCATGTACAAAAAAGATTCAGTAATAATATCCAATTAAAATTTGAGTGAAGACTCGTAAAGATTTTTATTCCTACTCCATTAAAGTTAAAAAATTGGAAAAAAGTTAGGAAAAAAAAAACGTTAACTTTGAACCAAGGCAACAGATATAATTTAAGAAAAAATACTTTTTAAAGTTATTTAAATAAAGGGTGTATCTTGAAGTATATTTTAAGTGTTGAAAAAAATGTATATCCAATGATAAGTACACAAAAAACTTGATTCCGCATTCCTTTAAAATCACCTACAGCAGTGTAAACGAGAGCCCAGTGTATCCTTGTTCTGCGACTAATTACAGAATAATTAGGTTTCAAATGTTAATTTAAATTGACAGTAAGTAATTGCGAATAACTTCATATTTTTTCTAATGGTACGCAGAACTAAATATTACATTAGTTGATCTTTCTTTGACATATCGGAGACAAATATTGGATTCTGAAAAAAAATTGTCGAAAATTAAGTACAATCATTTCTTAAAAATGCAATTACTTGAGTGGCTGGTAATAGTTGGTGGTGATATTTTTTTTTCCATTTACAGAAAAGATCCAACAATAACATCCTATTAAAATTGGAGTGAAGACTTGTGAAGGTTTTTATTCCTACTCCATTAAAGGCAAAAAATTGGAAAAAAAGTTTGGAAAAAAAACGTTAACTTTGAACCAAGGCAACAGATGTAATTTATGAAAAAAAAAATTTTTTGAAGTTATTTAAATAAAGCACGTATCTTAAAAAATAACTTAAGCTATTTTTTAAATTACTTTTTTTGTATAATAAGTACACAAACAACCTGATTTCGCACGCCTTCAAACTCGCCTAGATACAGCAGCGTAGTTGCACGCCCGAACATCTCAGTTCTGTGACTAATTACCGAGTAATTAAGCTTCGGGTGTTATTTTTAATGTTTTTTTTAATGTCAGTGGTTAATTGAGAAAACATTAGTAAAAAAAAAATCATTTCGGGAACATGTCGATCTGGGGTCAACGTCGCGCCAGCGCTCAAATTTCAGCCACTGTGCGACGTGACGTATGCGGTACTAAAAATTAACTGTGATTTTAAAAAACTCTCTCTCTCCAAATCTGTTGCTAAATGCTCAAAGGTATTTATGTCCTTTTGTTAAGCCTTCTTTGGTGTTTATTTTCCTTGCAAAGTGCAATAAAGTATTATTATAATTTCACTAGAAAAAATGGATGCTTCATTTATATGCATGACCTCAAATCCCTGACTCCACCATCCTGAGAAGGATGTTCTTTTGCTCTGGGATAAGCTGCCGGATGACAAAGGTGGGTTTCCTACATCTCTCAAGTGTTACAGTGCATATAATTATTTTACAGAAAATAACGCTTTTGGCGCCAATCAAATTATTTTAGGTTTTTAATGCTTTTTGCACGTTACGCTTTAAAATTTTGGGGTAAATTAATTGTTCGCGCCTTTACATAATTAGAATATAAATAAATAGTTTTGTCCATAAACAAGTCCATTTCAAGGTTAAAAATTCAATATTGTATCGGTGACTCAATCCAATATTGTATTTTTCAGCCTTTCTTGAAAGATTTGGGTTTGTTTATGGACAAAACTATATAATTATATTCTAATTAAATGTGCACGGGCGCCAATTAATTTGCATTAATATTTTAAAGCGTAACGTGCAAAAAGTATTAAAAACCTAAAATAATTTGATTGGCGCCATCTGTGAATGCGTAGATTATAACGTACGTGACATTTAACCTTAACATGAATATAAATAAATAGTTTTGTCCATAAACAAACTCAAATCTTTCAAGAACGGCTAACACATTATGGATGGAGTCACCGATAAAAAATTGGATTTGTCAGCCTTTCTTGAAAGATTTGTGTTTGTGGACATTATTCTGGTACTAGCAGTTAAAAACCCGCTCCGCAGGTTTTTGCTGCTAGGCCCTGCGGGCGGTTTTTGCTTCGGCTTCGCCTGGTTAGTGTTGGTGACCATTGACTATTTTATAAATCCAATAGGAACTGGTCCCGAAAATAGCCCGTTCCTCGGATCCACTGTCATAGCTAGTCACCGGGGCAAAGTAACCGGGACGGGCAATGACGTCATATGTATTTGGAGGTGTACAGTAGGTACCTCTATGTTGGTTGTGTGTGTGGGAGGAAACACATTGGGAGTTAAAAGAATAACACGTCTACTTCAGAGCTAGTGCGTTTAATGACTGGCTGGTTAGTCCCAGCGGTAAAATGTATTGCGACAATGTTGAGGTGGGGTTGCCTGTGACCTAGCCACTACATGTAATATATACATAGTTGGGTGATGCAACTAAGTACTACCGTCAATCTTTCCATATATCCAGAGAGATGCAACAAATTCACTAATACATAGTATTTGCATCTGCCTGGGAGACGTCCACAAGAGACTGCTAACGGAAGTAGCGCCATCTATTGCCACATTCTTGATTTTAAACCTGAATTAGAAAGGTAGCTTTGTTTGAAATTCCATGTACACAGATGTTATTTGTGGCGCGGCGCGTATGGCGGGGCTCAGACATGCAGCGAAGCCGGGTTCTGAAATTCAAACACAAAGACGGTAAGCTAACTGTTTGATGATGATGATGATTATATTTAATTAGTATTATGTATAATCTAATATTTATTCTAGTTCATATTGAATATGTATGGGCACAAACAATTAATTCACTTTAATATTTTATAGAATAATTGCAAGTGTCAAAAACCTAAAATATTTTAATTGACGCCATCTGTGAATGCCTAGATTATAACGTACGTTACGTTTAACCTTAAGGTTAAACGTCACGTACGTTATAATCTACGCATTCACAGATGGCGCTATTCAAATTATTTGAGGTTTTTAATGCTTTTTGCACGTTACGCTTTAAAATATTAAGGTAAATTAATTGTGCGTGATCGTACATATTTAATTAGAATATAAATAAATAGTTTTGTTCATAAACAAACCCAAATCTTTCAAGAAAGGCTGAAAAATTCAATTTTCTATCGGTGACTCAATCCAATATTGTATTTTTCAGCCTTTCTTGAAAGATTTGGGTTTGTTTATGGACAAAACTATTTATTTATATTCTAATTAAATATGTACAATCGCGAACAATTAATTTACCCTAATATTTTAAAGCGTAACATGCAAAAAGCATTAAAAACCACAAATAATTTGATTGGCGCCATCTGTGAATGCGTAGATTATAACGTACGTGACGTTTAACCTTAACATAAATACAATGGAAGTGTATGTAAATCTGTTATTGAGATACAAAACAACTCATTGAACAACCGAACAATGCGTAAGTGTTGTAGGGGTGATCTTTCACAACATACATTTTATCATTATTTTTAGCCTGAGAAACAATTTACTAAATATTAATAATTATTTAAATTACATAGTAAATTAAATGACTGACTTAATTTTTCTGGCAATATCCATTCCAAATCATGATCTGGAGTGCATTATTTTTTTTATAAACAACTTCTTGCTACAGTCCCATTCACACATCGTCTCGTACTCGTACATACCATTCTTTTTATTCCATTAACTCCACACAAGAGGCCCGGGGAAAATAATTTACCTCTGGGGGCCTATGTCATCTTTGGAGATGCTGTGTGGAGGGTCTTTTTGAGGAGAGGAAGGAGTGAACATGGGTCTTGAAGTTGTATGTTGTAGGAGGAAGGAAACACAGAGGCCGGCAAATCATTCCACAGCCGAGCTGTTGAACTCAAGAACGAGTCGTAGAAGCAACCCATTCTCATATGACAAATATCAACTGTGTACATAATATGTTGGGCGCGTGTTTCCCGACTATGCACCGGTGCCAAAGGGATCAATGACGCTAGTTCTTTGGAGCATCTTTCATTGTAATACCGGTAGAACAACGACAGCATAGCTACCTGACGATGCTCCGCTAAAGATTGCAATTATCAAACAGACCCCCGTTTCTGCACAGAGTTTTTTTCACGAATTTTGGGGCTCCAGACCAGAGGTAGCAGCTAAATTCAATAATAGGGCGCACTTGCGATTTATAAGGATTAGCAGTTGTGTACTATTAACGTATCTGCAGGCCCTGTACAGTACGCCCAGCTTCTGACAGGCTAGCTCGACTCTGGCTTCGATGGAGCCCCCGTGCCTGAGCTGGTCATTTAGAGTTACACCAAGCATATCAATAGAAATATCCTTCTGTTATTTTGACTCGATCATGATATCTATTTGGTTCACTTGATCTGCCATGTCTTCCTCATTCGTCCTCGACTTCTTCTACCATTCACATTAGCATCATAAGCTTGTTCTTCTTACACTCCTTTCTTTGTTCATCCGCTTTACATGCCCAAATCATTTAAGCATTCGTTTCTTAATCTTACTCATTATGCTAAACCAGCCTTGTATTCTTTGCGGATATTCACATATTTCACTTGGTCGTCACGGTTTTACCACACATATCTCATTTAGGGATCACATTTCTGCAGTATTCAGTATAAACAACATCATAAATGAAATAAATTCCAGTCATATTTCATGATGCCAGAGCCATAATGTTGAAGAGTTTTTAGCAGGACATAAAAACAGATTGTACATCCTACGCCTCCGGGATCTCATTTCTACAGCATCCAGTATACTTTCATCCTTCCTTTGCTAATTCCACGCCTCACTACCATGCTTCAGGGTTGTTATCAGCACTCCATTGTGGACTGCTGTAGTCTACATTTAAAGTGTAAAATATAATAATATTCACATGACTTACTTGTACATTCCATACTGGGTCCACAGTTAATTAAGTTTTAAAACTGTCAACAAATTCACTACAATTTAAAAAATGTCTCTTTTCAGAAACACATCAAATTGATTATTTGTCGAAATAACATTCTTATCGCACTGAAGGATTTTCGTTTTGATATGTAAATATTTATGTAGATTCCACATGGACTTCCATCTGTCACTTCACTAATCTCTTCACCGATGGCCAAATCAAATTTGCATTGTCGTCTCAGATTCAGCTCCATTTTTCAAATCAATGTCATGGTTTGACATCTCCCAGGCTCTCTCATTTCTCTAAAACAAGAAATATAAAACATTACCTAATATACGCTTTGAATAGTGTTTGACAATGTGTAAAATAGTAATGTAGCGACTTACGTTAAACAAGTTTACGTAATGCAATATTTACATCATTGATTGCACTTACATCTCTTTATAGAAATTACTACTTATGGATATATTACTGTAAAAATGTGAATAAACCTTACATTGTAGCTTTATTCAATGATGATTATAAACTCTAATCACAATATTTTGTGACGTAAATCTTTACACAAAGTATACTTTGTTAGAATCTGAAAAACAACATAAGCATTATTATAGGTTATTATACGCCGATAGTTGAAAAGTGTAAAACCATATCACACATCATTAACATAATATTTATTGTAAAGGGTGAATAAACACTACATTCAACGGTGACTAAAAACTGAGTCTAATCTGAACATAATCACAATATTTTTTTTATCATAAAACACGTGTATTTCGTAAAGAATTTGTAAAAACAACACTGCAAATACTGGCGGAGACGAGTTGATGCTTGTAACGTGTAAAACGATAGTTAACATCATATTAAATGTAATAGTAACTGAAAAAATGTGTTTAAACGTTACCTTGAAGTTTTATTAAAACAATGATTACAGATTGAGAACCGAATCATACAATTTTCAATGAAAATTCATTATCACAATATCAACAACACGTAGACATCAGAGGGAAAAACGGAAAAACTGTTCGAATGACTAGAAATTACACGACTACTAGCAGCGTTGCCGGATCTCCAAGGCCACGTCTAGTAATACTGTAAAGGTGTCTATGGCGAACCCAAACGCGCTGATAGACCCCTCCAATCGTTGTCTATGGACCTCGTTGGACCCTTCCCCCGAAGTTATGCCGGACATATGCATATACTCAGCGTAGTGGATATTTTCACTAAATTTTGTTGGATTTTCCCTTTAAAAAGAGCTAACGCGTCAGCCATTGTTAAGCTCCTGGAAAAACATATCTTTATACCTTACGGAATACCCAGAACCGTAATTGTTGACAACGGAAAACAGTTTTTAGCCCAAGAATTTAAGGATTTCCTTGCTAAATACGGGATTAAGGATATTTATTATAATACCTTGTATACGCCCCAAAATAACACCGTCGAACGGTATAACCAGACTATTAATACAGCTCTGGCTATTTTGGTTGATAAAGATCAACGTACTTGGTGCAAGAATTTAGATAAAATCCAAGCCGCTATAAATAATACTGTTAACCTAACCACTGGCTACACCCCTTTCTTTCTAAAGCACGGTATAGAACAAATTGTCCATGGTCCGTTACATTGGGACACGAATTTTCCTACGTCAACCACTCCTACAGGTGATCCTACCGCTGCCTATGCCCATCGCTTAGAAGAATTGTCTGCCATTTATAGTGAAGTTACTGATGCTCTACTACTGGCCCACCAAAAGAGTGCGGACAGATATAACTTACGTAGGAAACACGTCACCTTTAATGTCGGCGATGTTGTCTGGAGAAGGAATAATACCCTTTCTCAAGGAGCCCTGTACTTCTCTGCCAAATTGGCACCCCGTTTTGTCAAAGCCAATGTTTTAAGAAAAATATCGGATCTAGTTTATTCTTTGTCTGATTCCTCTGGCAAACATATTGGTAATTACCATATTAAAGACATTGTAAAGTCTGGAAGTAAGGAACCAGTTGAAACTGCTCCCACTGTCTCAGCAATCATACACTAAATCATTGTGTGTCTCCTTTTTTGTAAGCTTATAAAGTCTTACTATTGTTGGCGTGTAAAGTGTCAATTACATGTCCATCGTTTCGTTAATGAAACAAGTTGTAAATTATTTTGTAAATTATTGCATACTCTCATTGAAGGTACTTTCAAATGTTGCTTTTGCACTGGTTTTCTTTCCCTCACGGCAATTTGTTTTTTTTTTCTTTTTTTTTCACCTGCTCTAAAACTGATCACTTTGGAACGGAGACACCTTTTCGAGTTTCAATATGTGGGAAGTCATGAGCCCATTTGTTGTTTCTCAACCCTTACACTATGCAATGTTCATGCCATGTCTTATCTTGCCTTGTCATGTAATTTTGTAATTTTTCTTCTATTTTTGTTGCATTTTTGTCGTGTGGGAAGGAAGTTGCTCATTTTTTTTGTTCATGTAAAGTAGTTGACAATTGCGCATCGGCGTGTCTTCTAGAAGTCGGGTTTTGTAAATTCCAAAGTGTTAAATTCCGACTCAGAACCAGTTAACTATTTTTACGTTTTTTTTTCTTTTTCTTTGTTCATCGTGAATTGTTAAACCTTCCGAGGTATCTCTAGTATGAAAATCAAATAGTGGTTACTTACATAGTCGCCTCTCGTGTATATAAGTTTTTTCAATTTTTTCTTCTTAAATTAAAAATTGATGGCGTCCTACCCAAATTCATGCTTATGTACCCAAATTGGATATCGACACGTTCCATTTTGGAATTCGTATTTATAAAACCAATGATTGATTTTTATAATCCTGTATATAAATCAATTTGGCTCGTTTCAACTAAAGTACGTAAAACCGAATCATCCGGTCTTTGGTTGTTATAACAAAGTCACTGTTTTTTTTTTGTTTTTTTGCTTTTACGTTACGTATGTCTTGTATGGCACATTTCAACCCAACGGGACAGGTTAATAAAACCTCATGGTTATCCTGATTCTCGAATTCACATTCAACTTTTATGTGTTCATTTAACCAAGTGTTTACAACTTAAAAATTGTATATCACGCGGTACGTTTGTAGCTATACAAAAGGTATGTAAAACCACAACCGGTCCTTTTGTTTTCCTCACTAAAGGTTGCTACAATAGACAGTATGTAAAACTATTATAGGTCTGTCTTTGTTTTAATACTTGGTGTAAGTAGAAATATACTCTGCCATCACCCTCGCACTTTGTAACATGTGAAGTAACGTCAAATCGTCTATCTTCTCTGTTGTTCTATCGTACGCCTTTTGGGCTACGGAGTTAGTTAATCTAACAAATCTTCACTTACGGTATTAAAATACTACTGGTAACGTTTATTGTGTTGCATTTAAACGTAATCTTGTTACGCAATAGGAGAGATCCTTAAAACATCTACCATTATAGGAGGGATCCTCAGAATACCCGCCATGATACGAGAAGTTCGTTATAATTACTTTTGCTTATAAATAAATGTTATTATTTTGGTCGTGTGTCATTCATTTGTCATGAGTACCGCTTTTGTATTTTGGTCGTGTGTCATTCATTTGTCATGAGTACCGCTTGTATGTATAATTGTGTACAACCTTGTACACGAGACGTGGAGACGTAACAATAATACTTACCGTGATTCGTGCGAATGACATAATATCGGCCTTGCTATCTTCTTTAAGATGCATTGTATAACACTCTTTGACTTCTGTCTATAATTGAGTTGTATCTTGTTTGTACTTGTATACTCTGTTCGCCATACGTGAAGACGTGAAAATACTTACCATGATTCGTGCGAACGATACAATATCGTGTGTCATCTTTTATGATGCAATTTTTGCCTTTTTTACATAACTCGTTGTCTGGGGAACGAACAAGAAAAACCCCAGGTTTGTGAAATTGGAGCAAGGGTCTGTCTTTTCTCACAATCATGTAGAAGTTTTAAAATGACCCCTAATCTTTTGTCAAATACACGCGAAAGATTAGCCTTTTGGTATAATGTGTATTCAAATTCTCATCTCATTGTTTTTAAAAGAACCCACTTTGGTACAATGACGTTATATTATAAATAGACTCGCCATAGTCTCACATACTCACAATATAATGTGGAAAGCAAGCAACACTCTTTTGTTTTCAGCGGTTTTCAGTATAATTTCTAAATTCAAAAATTCATTCCTGTGTGATAAAGACAGACAATCAAAGAATGTACGGGAGTGAATGACATAGATTCATAGTAGGGCAGCTTATTAGTTTCTTCGCCGAATACTACTGTCACATCACGGGTGTGACCTATGGGTGTGACTGAGATAACAAGATACTCTTATTCGGTTACACAATATGACAGGGAAGGGTAAAGGCGGGTAAAACGTGACACACGGGCAAATATTTTTATATTTATTATATGAGTTTTCATAAGTAATACAATATTGGTACTATTATAGTAGTATTTTTAAGTACATATTTTATTATACAGTACAGGTT
The DNA here is from genome assembly GCA_917563855.2 of Limnephilus lunatus. Taxonomy (NCBI): domain Eukaryota; kingdom Metazoa; phylum Arthropoda; class Insecta; order Trichoptera; family Limnephilidae; genus Limnephilus; species Limnephilus lunatus. The sequence continues at coordinate 110,391,593 of OU830592.1, forward strand.
TTAGGTTCAAACTATTATACAAATCTATACAGATTAATAACACCTAGGACCGTTACTATTTACAATTTTCATCAACGACATTATTAAATTAATGAACGCGTTACCCTTTGTACGTTTTACCCCTTCTTTCCCAATGGAATAAAACGAATGTGGGACGCTGTGTGAACCGACCTACTGTTTTGTTTACTGTAGGTTTTCCTTGTTATGCATATGTCACTTTGTGATGCAGCGTTCGCTGTCTCCTTTACTCATATATTATTGCGGGCGGAAAACATGAAAATTAATTGTAATAATTATAAAAATTGATAATAATAAGTAAATTGCGTGTACTTAGAAATGAAGTGCTATTCCTTTGCCTTTACGACTATTTGCCGTGTAATTTAAGCATTTTCTCATCACACAGGAGGGCATTTTGGCGCTTTGCAATGCAATTTACTTACTGGTAAGACACGACCTCACTCGACGCGTAGCAGTCTAGTACTAAAGTACTAGGAATAGAGACAGCTACAATCGTATTGTGTTTGGCTTCCCACTTTGAGATTTCTACCCCGCGTCCAGTATTAATGTCTTTGCTTTGGTAAATGTAAAGAGTCAGGAAATCTGCTGGTTGATCATGTTTCATTCTCACATGGAGTTTGAAGTGGAAATTAGTCCAGTCTCTAGCAAGTTTCGTCACTCAACTCCTTTCCTTTCTCCTCACCATCATGTTCTCAGGTATATGTTATGAAGTGGAAAATCTGTTGTTGACCATAATTCGCCCTCACTGGGAGTGCGAATCGGTAAATTGACCAGTTATCAGCAGGCTTTCTCCCTCACTCTCTACGTATGTCTCACCATTTTCATTTTAGTTTTAATGAAACACATTCATGAATGTTGGATATGTATTGGTATGCACTTGGCGTATCGTCTGTCTCTCGGACAACCTTTATTCATGAATTGGTTTCTCTGCTTTTGCCGTGACTCGTTCACGACTTCGTTGTCTTGTGCTTTGAAATTCTACGAAAATGTTACCGCCTTTATGTTAACATAGGCCATGGAAGGCCGGTTGTTTTTTCAACGAAGGCATTTTGTCACTCGGCAAACGCCAGGTTATCCTAATAGAGGAAAATGTTTATGTTTAAAAAAAAAAAAAAAACTTTAGTTAGGAATCTCTCGTTCTCTCTCTGGGTCTGTGGTTGTTAAACGTCGTTTGTTTCATTCTCTGGACAAATTTTGTTTCTCTCCAAACCTTTTATTCATTGGTCTCTAGGCAGGTAAATCTCAAGAATCTTGGCTTTTAATAATAATTTCTCCCGGATTTAAAAAGAAGCCCAGAAGGATGTCCCCATCGGCAGCCAAGCTGAGCTCCACTTCCTGGCGGTCCTCGCTGTGGTTACAAGGTCCCTTCGCTGTGATGTTCTACACATTTGTTCCTAAAAGCACAAACCATACCGCACATATGTATGTTGTCTTGTTGTGCCGCTGCAAGCCGAGTTGTCCCACTATACATAATGACACTCTGAACTACCTTTTGGGCACGCTAGCCCCTAGGTTTGTTCTTGCTCTTGCTGCCAAAGCCAGTTATACCGTCTCTTGCTCTGTCATCCAGTGACGTATACTATGTCTTGTGTAAACCATTATTACCTTGACTCCCCAGTACTTGCTGAATGCGTATCTCTACAAGTTATTCTGAGCTACACTATGCTTCGATAACCATTATATACGATCCGTGCTTACCATAATAGCACATTAGGATTCGTACTGGCATGTCTGCAAATCGTGGATTCTTCTCTTCAACGACCTCTGTAACCATAGCCGCGGCACTGCGACCACAGTCTCCACTCCGCAACCTTCGACGTCTACGATGAATCGAAGTGTTTTTTTCTAAGACCTAGTGTACTCCTGAGTGTTGTCTCAAATGGGTCAGATTACAGTGATATTGTAATCCTTTTAGAGTCTGTGAAACCACGCCTTCTTCGCAATTCTTCAAAACTCTTCGAAATCCAAACAAATCTACGCTTCGCAAACTTAGCTCCCAGACCAATGAAACCTTTAGAGTCATATTCATAAGTATTGTTGTTCTTTCTCACAAAAGATTGAATTCACATGTTTCAATTGCATAACTTTGTTGATTGTTTTCCCAATTGCATAACTTTGTTGATTGTTTTCCCAATTGCATAACTTTGTTTATTGTTTTCCCAATTGCATAACTTTGTATGTTGTTTCACACCATTTTTTTTTCAAACTCTTCAGTCCTTATGTTTCATGTACCTTTCCTCCCTACCCTTGCAAACATTGTACCTAGCCTATGGCATAATCTATTCTGTTTTATGTTTTAGCTAGGCATTGTCTCTAGTCAACCCAAGTCTCTCAAGTCCTGAGGTCTCTTTCGTCAATTCTGTCAAACCCCCGGTGGAGGCATAGAGGATTGTTGCCTTATTGCTCCATTGCCACGTCGCTTTTTTTCCGAGCGCGGGGGGAAGTGTTATGTAACACGAGTAGGTACATGGTAATTTCCGGGAAGAAGTGTTTCCAAAAGCGTCAACACTTGAAGCTTGCGCCCGTTGGAGCTGGCCAGTGGCATGATCCAACGGCGGGCACCCTTTCCCCCCGCTTCCCGTTTTTCTCCCCTCTCGGTCCGCGGAGACCCCGCGCGCCAGAAACGAACGAGCTGTGGAAGTAAGCTGACCTGTGCTCACGCTCGCCCCGTTGGCCGTTAAACCCAACATGTAAATTTACGTACTCCTAATCTGTGGACGGGGAGAATTGGAGTTGGTCCCCCGTTCCGGCAGTGGTTTTCTACGCCGGTGGATGTCAAGCTAACGTACGCCACGCGCTCGGGCCTCTCTATGAGACTCGGTATTGTTTTTTCCTCGCTACATGCCGCCCGACAAACACCGTGAGTTGCTACATTTTCCCATTTAATTGTGTCCATGTAAATTTCCTTGCACCTGCGCGATAAACCCAGACTTGGAGAGAGAAGTAGCTAGGATTCAGGTAGCCGATTTACCCTGATATAATCCATGTACGATGTAACAAACTATAGAATACAATACACTGCTTTTCTTACCCTGAAGCATTCTTTGTTTTGAGACGGATCATGTGTGGAGTTTCCCCAATTAACCATTTCTTGCTGCCCACCCGCCCCTGGGTGAAGGGAGCCTGCTCTACACCGGAAGGACTGAGCTAGACACCGGAAGCAGGTTTGCTATAACTTGGGGCCCTTTTTAGTTAACAATTGTTTTTCATGTTGCTTCTGTGAATATGCAAATGTTATTACTGCAGACACATTAGTATAGGGATATTTATATTTTGTATAAGAATTTATTTTATATTACCTGCAAAAATGTTTCATAAATATCCTGTTTGTGTCTCAAATAAATAATAAATAAATAAACATGAAAAAGGTATTTCTCCACTGTGAGTCAGCATGTAGATAGTCAAATTGCTTTTGTGGGAACATGAATAGTTGCACTTGGAACGTGAAAAAGGTTTTTCTCCACTGTGAGTCCGCTTGTGGCGAGTCAGGCTGCGATTGCAGGAACATGAATAGTTGCACTCGGAACATGAAAAAGGTTTTTCTCCACTGTGAGTCAGCATGTGTATATTCAGATTACCCTTTAGAGAACACGAATGATTGCACTCGTTACATGAAAAAGGTTTTTCTCCACGTGAGTCCGTGTGTGTTTCTTCAAACTACCCTTTTCAGAACACGAATAGTTGCACTCGGAACATGAAAAAGGTTTTTCTCCACTGTGAGTCCGCTTGTGGCGAGTCAGGCTGCTCTTGCAGGAACATGAATAGTTGCACTCGGAACATGAAAAAGGTTTTTCTCCACTGTGAGTCCGCTTGTGGCGAGTCAGGCTGCTCTTGCAGGAACATGAATAGTTGCACTCGGAAAATGAAAAAGGTTTTTCTCCACTGTGAATCCGCGTGTGTTTCTTCAAACTACCCTTTTCAGAACATGAATAGTTGCACTCGGAACATGAAAAAGGTTTTTCTCCACTGTGAGTCCGCTTGTGGAGAGTCAGGTTGCTCTTGCGGGAACATGAATAGTTGCACTCGGAACATGAAAAAGGTTTTTCTCCACTGTGAGTCCGCTTGTGGAGAGTCAGGCTGCTCTTGCGGGAACATGAATAGTTGCACTCAGAACATGAAAAAGGTTTTTCTCCACTGTGAGTCCGCTTGTGGCGAGTCAGGCTGCTCTTGCAGGAACATGAATAGTTGCACTCGGAACATGAAAAAGGTTTTTCTCCACTGTGAGTCAGCTTGTGGAGAGTCAGGCTGCTCTTGCGGGAACATGAATAGTTGCACTCGGAACATGAAAAAGGTTTTTCTCCACTGTGAGTCCGCGTGTGTTTCTTCAAACTACCCTTTTCAGAACATGAATAGTTGCACTCGGAACATGAAAAAGGTTTTTCTCCACTGTGAGTCCGCTTGTGGAGAGTCAGGCTGCTCTTGCGGGAACATGAATAGTTGCACTCGGAACATGAAAAAGGTTTTTCTCCACTGTGAGTCCGCTTGTGGAGAGTCAGGTTGCTCTTGCGGGAACATGAATAGTTGCACTCGGAACATGAAAAAGGTTTTTCTCCACTGTGAGTCTGCTTGTGGATCGTCAGATTGCTTTTTGAAGGACATGAATAGGTGCACTCAGAACTAGAAAAAGTTTTTACTCCACTCTTAATATGCATGTGTTTCTTCAAACTATCCTTTTCAGAACATGAATAGTTGCAATCGGAACATGAAAAAGGTTTAACTCCAGTATGGCTGCGAAGGTGACTTACAAAACTATTATTATGAGAGCAGGAGCAGTTACAATGATAACAAGATAATCGTTTATCCACAGGATGCGTCTTCAGATCTGTCGACAAATTTGAAAAAGAATACGGATAAAAAAGGCTCATTAAGACTTATTACCTACGCTAAGTGAAAAAATGGATTTTGGTAAATAAATACTAAATAAATAGATACTGATAAATCTTACAATGAAAATCGGTTTTACCTGCTGTCTGGTTTATTGTTTCAACGCGTTCCAAGCATTCTTTTTTAACATCCGACAGATTTACGTCAATTTCCATATAAGGAAAACTCTCTTCATCTTCTTCTCGGGGTACCAGATCCGTCTTGATGGCAACTGTGTCCACATAAGTGCTGCCTGCGAAAACAAAATGACAATACGTACATCGACATACAACAAAAACAACAACAACAACATGAACATGAATAGTTGCACTCGGAACATGAATAAGATTTAACTCCAGTTCGGGTACGAAGGTGACTAACAACATCATTCTTAGGAGAACAGGTGTAGTTGTAATGAGGACAGGAGAATAGGCTGGGGCTTCACATATGTCGACAAATTTGAAAAATAATACGGATAAAAAGGCTCATGTAAGACTCTGGAAGTATGTTGCCTATTGTATGCTGATGATGCGGTGCTAATTTCTAACAGTATGGAAGATCTACAGTCTCTCGTGTCAAGGATGAACGAAGTATGTATGAAGAATGAGTTAATGATGAATGTAAGTAAGTCTAAAGTCATGGTGTTTGAAAGAGAGAGTACGAAAACAGTATGCAATATAGTTGTGAATGATGAATACTTGGAGCAGGTGGATGAGTTTGTGTATCTGGGTAGTATGTTTACGAAAGATGAGAAGGCTGATAGAGATATTGAAAGAAGGGTGAATGCCGGTAACTCCATTAATGGAGGACTGAATGCCGTTGGCGGTATTAAAAAACTGTCCAAAGACGCGAAAGTAGCCGTCCATAATGGAGTGCTGGTACCTACCCTGATGTATGGCAGTGAGGCATGGAACTGGCAGAGGAAGGATGAAAGTAGACTGAATGCTGTAGAAATGAGATCCCTGAGGCGAATGTGTGGTAAAACCATGTACGATCGTGAGAGAAACGTGGATATCCGCAAAGAATGCAAGGCTCATGTAAGCGTGATGTGTAAGATTAAGAAAGGGACTCTCCGATGGTTTGGGCATGTAGAGCGAATGAACGAGGAAAGGAGTGTAAGGAGAATATATGATGCAAATGTGAATGGTAGAAGAAGTCGCGGACGCCTGAGGAAGACATGGCACGACCAAGTGAATCAGACACTTGAGTCGGGCCATGTCAAGAGTCGGAATAATAGAAGAGCATGTATGAGACGATGTATGAATGTGAACGAGGCAAAGAGTGTGTGCCAAGATTGAGTTGTGTGGCGGTCCGTACTATCTGCCTACCCCTGCGGGGAAACGGCGTGATGGTTGGTTAGTTAGTTAATTAGTTAAAACGCTCATTGAAACTTATTACCTGCGTTAAGTTGAAAAAGTGGATACTACTCAATATTAAATCTTACAATTAAAATCGGTTTTACCTGCTGTCTGGTTCATTCTTTCAACGCGTTCTAAGCATTCTTTTTTAACATCCGACAGTTCTACGTTGATATCCATATAGGGAAAACTCCCTCGGGATCCAAGATCCGCTTTAATGGCCACTGTCTCCACATTAGTGGTGCCTACAAAAACAAAATGATAATACATACATTGTTCTTTGACATATAACTTCTTCTTCATCCTTCATGTGCCCTATCAGGTCCCCCGGACATTGGCGATCACTCTGATAAATGAATCTCCATCTTGCGCTGCCCTGAATAGCTCCTCCACACTTCTTATACCGGTCCACTATCGTACGTTTCGCAGCCAAGATATTTGTCTCCTACCAGGCCCTCGGCGAACCTCTATCATGCCTTTTAATATTTATTTGAGCAAGTGATATTTCTCCCCTCGAAGTATGTGATCCAGAAATATAATTTTCCTGACTTTTACTAATGTCAGCAGTTGTCTATCTGCTCTAGCGCGCCTGAGAATTCAAAGTCCATGTCTTACATACATACAGCAAGACCGACCACACATAATATTTTTTACATTCTCTGCCTTAGTTTTAAATTGATATTGTCATTGCAGAAGGATTTCATTTTAAATAATGGAGTTCTTTCTTCAATTCTGCACTTATCCTCTACACCTTTTATTTTTATTTTCATTAGTCAGGCACATGCCGTGGTATGGTGGTCGATCTGGGTCAAGAGTCTCCGTGAGAGTGCTGCTGAGATATCTAAATCTTTCCCGCTTTTCGACATTGCAACCATTTAACTGTATCACTGACCCAGAGTGATCTAGTCGTCCAAATGTCATTCATTTAGTTTTTTTGAAGTTGATTTAATAGATCTTGGTGGTCATTGATACAGTCAGCTAGTAATACAGTACCATCTGCGTATCTTATGTTATTAATCACAACTACGTTGATATTCAGCTCCTACTCAGTACTTAGGGCTCTTTTAAAAACATAGTTGGTTCAGAGATTAAAGTATTTTCGTACTCCATGCTGAATGGCGATTGTATTATATCTCTCGTTCCCATTTCTTATTTCTGCTGTTTGGAACCAATACAGGTTTTTGAAGAAATTTCTGGTATTTGGTGTCAACGTTACAATCCGCAAGCATTTTCATTATGTCAGAACGATTTACCCTGTCAAATGCCTTTTCGTAGTCAATAAAACAGGCAAAGACTTTTATTTCTTTGGTCATCACACATTTGCAATAGTACATAGAGAGACACAACAAAACTATTTTTTTAATTAAAAACTTTAAATTTAAAAGATTAAACATCATTTATTATTTGTATAGGCAGGAAATTGGATAATATTCTTAAGGGTCAATATAAGATAAAAGAATGACCCCAGATGTTAGCTTCAGGGACCGATGCTTCAAGAAGGACCCTGCTCTTGAAGACGTCAATGGAAAGGTTTTTACTTCAATCAATTTTTTCGCATTTATAGTGCATAATAGTGAGTGTAACTTAAAACATGTCCCAAATAAAAAGAGGTGAAAACTTGAGGAATCGGGAACTTATTGCAAGTAATACAAGTAAGCTGAATTCCAAATTACACATGCTATATTTTTAATATATTCAATGTAACTAACTGGCTGTTTGTGTATTTTCCGCATATTGCAAACGTTCCTTCTTTACATCTTGGAGGTCGAAATCTATATCCGTATACAGCATTACAACTCCGCCTTCTTCCTGGGACCCTGGTTCCGTCTTGATGGAAACAGTCTCAGGATTTAGTAGATCCATGGCCCTGCTGTGGTAGCTTCAAGCCAAAACAAAAATTCCTGAAACAACACTTTCATAATGTAAATTTAATTGCGCGAGCTTTGAATATTTGGTTTTGCTTGGAAAATTATGCCAAAACATTGAAGTCGCATACATCCTATCCTACTAATATTATAAAGGCGAAAGTTTATATGGATGTTTGTTACTCTTTCACGCAATAAATAATAAATGGAATTTAAAAATTCTTTCACTAATAGAAAGCTACATTATTTGCGAGTAATATAGACTATATATATTGGTAAGCTCTAGTGTTATGAATAAGCTGTGGCGTTATGAAATTAATTATCATACGTTTTCTGTCCCTAACAAAATCGAGTTATTGCAAACGTCAGATGAAAAGCAAAAAATTGTTGCCTGGGGTGGAGGGGAAGGAGGGTGGAGGGGTTTAAGGGAGGAAGAAAGGGGAGGGAAGAAAGGGCGGATGGTGGAGGATGGTGTGGGGAGGGGGAGGAGGGTGGAGGTAGAGGGGGAGGGAAGAAAGGGCGGGGGTGGGGGGGAGGGGTATGGGAAGGGGATGGGGGTAGGGGGGGGGGGTTATGGGAGAGTGGAGTGACGAGAGGGAAGGTGGAGGAGGCGAAGTGGCAACCCCCTAATACCATGCGAGCGAAGCCGGGGGCAAAAGCTAGTAAATCATATTTTGAAAAAATTATATAATAATTATTGTGGCAGTATTTTAAGCTCGCATTTGACATTTGAATACGGTTGAGAGAATTGTCATCAATAGTGGCATAACCGAATACAATGTATACAACATGCGTATTTATCTCTGAAGGTAAACCGGTATTACCTTATTTTGGATCCGCCATTTCGCTTTTAACAGAAAATCGGAAATACTTGTAAACAGAGGCGGCTCTGGGAAATATCCAGAAGTGAACGGTCATTTAAAAAAAATGGTGTGCTTTAGACCGCACAACTGAAATAAAACTTCACTAACTTATAAAAGAACATATGACATTGGGGTGACATATGACCATAGGGTGACCTATGACCCTGGGGTGACCTATGACCCTGGGGTGACCAATGAGTGTAGGGTGACTTACGACCGTAGGGTGACCTATGACCATGGGGTGGCCGATGACCTTGGGGTGACTTATGACCTTGGGACGACCTATGACCTTGGGGTGACCTATGACCTTGGGATGACCTATGGCATGGTTATTCAATAAATGTGCTTGCACCTCTCTCTCTTGCCCCAACAGTAATATACGAAACGTACCTCTCTCTCTTTCTATCTTCACTAACTTATATCTCCCTCTCAACTTCCGATCGCCTCGCCCGATCACACTTTTCGTAACTCATTCACCAGCTTACTCCCCAAGTCAAGCGTGCATAAAGAGGTTCTACTTCAAAATTATATTACCTATGATACAATATCAAATTAAATATTTATTTGTAGGAACCTCACGAGTTTGAGAGACAAATTCATCAACATACGTCAAATGACATTTAATATAGTGTTTGCGCATTATTATATGGGATTGGTTGGGTATTGCATTCGCAGACTTGGTGGGTAGAATATGTCAAATTCCTGATTTTATCCCACCTACCTAATATTCCTATCCCAAAATGTCACCTTGAAAAAGAGCAATTGTTGCATGAAGAAGAGGTGACACTATTTCAAACAGTACAAATTAATGTCTCAGACAGGGAGCACATATTGAGCATATACTGTTGCAAAAATAATATTGCAAGTTATTAAACATAGTGAAGTGCACCAAAACCTGGAGATCAGAGAGGCCCCATCTGCAACTGGTGAGTCCTATTTTCCCTTTCCGTTCTGGGCTTATCTAATTGTCCAAAAGCCCAGATCTGAACATCGACTGACTATCCATCAGGTTTTGCGAGTGCATGCTATCTAATCGTCCCATATAACATAGCGACCGCGTAGTTTCGGGACTGGTCCTTTGAGGGTTGCGTCAGGGCTTTGCTCTGAAGCAAAACCGCCAATTTTATAGTGGAGTCGCAGTTTCGCGACACCATATAGTAAATTATTTCATGCGACAAGCGTAAAATATGCAAAATCAACCTACGTTTATCAAACCATCTCTTTCAGTCGCTGACATTCAGCATGCTCTCTCTCCCTCACGGCAATGACCCAAACTGTCTTCAGAATCCGAATTTTTTTACTAAGTGATGTAGTGCCATCTCGTTTATTGTGTGGTGCGTGAAGAGACAGAATATATGATATCGGGGCATTTCATAATTTGACCCAGCCAATTATGGTGCGTGGGAAAGAAAGCTTCCATGTAAGACGTTAGATGTCACTGCTTGCTGCTGCCGGCTATCTCGCGTTGCATTTCAAATGCATTAGAATAATACCAGTTGTTTTGATTTGCTTAATATTTCATAATAATAATACGTTTTACTGTCATTTTATAATTTTGGGAGGTTTTTGACCTTTCGACCAATTGTCCTGAGGGAAGGACCGCCACTGCTTGGTAATATAATGTGAGTATTTTAATCAATGCAATTTAAAAACTGTATGCTGCCAATATTATTTATAGACGTGTTTACAACAACAAGCTCCGCCAGTGTTATTTGTGTTATTGAATGCAGGGCTTAAGAAGTAGGCAACTGATTTAGTCAATAAGGGATACTAGCAACAATGGATATTGCCACGACTGACGCCTATGTTGCCAAATTTTTAGGATTAGAAAAAAATGTGAGAAGATGCTATCATATATTAACCGTAGACTATTGCTGTCTCACTCTAGTACTGCTGAAGTCAAAGAAGCAATTTAATTTTTCCACAGAAACACTAATCCAAAATAAGGTATAATTGGTAATTAGGTAATTTGACAGTTTAAATATTCCTCGAAAAAAACATAAAATACATTCCCTAACACACGTTGGTGTTCCGATTGGCGTTGATAGGGTAAGCTAGGTCGCTTTAGACATAGCGCAGTTTTGCATGTGAGCTGCCTGCTCAAAAGAAAGAACAGTTGTCGATTAGTTTGGCTGTCAGCCGCTACCAAATGAATAGCGTGATTAATATCAGCATTAATACTTACCAATAACTATCACAAGTATGGGATGATAAATTTCACTTGGTGGATTAAACAGAGAAAGGGATATTATGTAGAATTAGAAATTACAAACAGGATGAAACGACTGACGGTGTAGAAAGCTTGTGTCAAACAAATATCCATAAATATAAATAAACCAGTCATTAGATTGATAACTTCCTGCTTTTTGCTCAGACAAAATTTCAACGCTATTTCACCATAGATACGCCATAAATGTGACGACTTTTTTTTTTCCTCGCGGTATGACGTCAAAGACACCATCGACAAGAATAGAGGAAACAATGAAAGGCTCGACCATAGACAATATAATTATCTTTCGGTACCTACCCAATTTTTTTAGCCTAAAATATTATTTTAAAAATAAAATGGAATGTCATAATAAATGAAAACTCAATAACATGTTTTAATATTTTATTATAAACAGGCAAATACAAGAATTAGTGAAACAAGGAAATACAATACAATAATACAAGAAGGAAATACAAGGGCATGTACAGCGAATGAACGTTTGTGAATAGTAAAAGAAGACGGGGACGCCCGAGGAAGTGAATCAGATACTTGAGTCGGGCCATGTCAAAAGTCAGAATAATAGGAATGAATGAGACAATGTATGAATGTGAGTGTGTGCCAAGACCGAGTTGTTTGGCGGTCCGTCCTATCTGCCTACCCCTGCGGAGAAACGGCGTGATGGTTAGTTAGTTAGTTAAAAACAGGAAATACAAGAATAACGGCGTGATGGTTAGTTAGTTAGTTAAAAACAGGAAATACAAGAATAACCAACTAACCATCACGCTGTTTCACCACAGGGGTGGAAAGATAGGACGTTCCGCCAAACAACTCGGTCTTGGACACACTCTTCGCCTCATTCACAAATCGACTCATACATACTATTCTGACTCTTGACGTGGCCCGAGGCAATATATCTGATTCACTTGATCGTGTCAGGTCTTCTCCTCTGGCATCCCTGAGTTCATCTACCACTCACATCTGCGTCATATTACTTACATTCCATGCTTCGTTCATTCGCTCTACATACCCAAACCATCTGAGGGTCCCTTTCTTAATCTTACTCATTACGATTAGCCTTGCATTCTTTGCGGATCTCCACATTTCTCACATGATCGTAAATAATAATATTTTAATGATCTGTATAGCGCCAGTTTTGTAAAAAAATCACCTCAAAGGCGCTCTGCACAAACTTATAAATAAAGTAGACAAACCACTTTAACTTATAGCAAAAATTTCATACACCGGTTCAGCGATCACTGATATGAAACTATACTCATACATTCAATTTGACCAATAAACGCTTTGCTGCGTAAAATATACATATATTGATTTAATTATACTCTGTACAGGCAGAAAGGGACTATACATGATTTTACCACACTTACGCCTCGGGGATCTCATTTCTACAGTATTCAGTCTACTTTCATCTTTCCTCTGCCAGTTCCTCACTGCCATACATCAGGTACAGTACTCCATTGTGGGCTGTTATTTTCACTTCTTTAGACTTTTCAGGTTTTTTGTTAGCGCCAACGCCATTCAATCCTCCATTAATAGAGTTACCTGCATTTACCCTTCTTTCAATATCTCTATCAACCTTCCCATCTCTTGTAAACATACTTCCCACGATATACAAACTCATTCACCTTCTCAAGCATTCATCATTCACAACTGTATTACACACTGTTTTCGTACTCCTTCTACTGATAAAAATATAAAGTACAGAATAGAAAAGGCGTACTGAGAATGTGTCGTTCTTGTCGAGTTATGGTGGAGACTCTTCCTTCTTGTGTTCTCTCAAGGACAGCGGTGCCAGGAAGTGGTGGAATAAGTCAGCCCCCCATCTCCCGGCATGACACCACAACGTTACTGAAGGAAATGAGTGTACTCCAGCATTTGTAGTCTCCGCCAACCTGCCAGCTGTAGGGGTAGAAAGTAGGCAGCCCGACACTATATCCGTCTCTTTGGTGTTTCGAGCTGAAAGTATTAGAAAAACTCGTGAGATACATAAAGACAGACAGATCAAAACAAAACATTATAAAACAAGATTAAATTAATGTACCTATGACACTATGAAGTGATTGTAATTATTCGCTAAAATAGCCGTACGAAATGAGCTTAAAATTCCATATAAATAATCAACATAAATATTTGTACCTGGAGGTTATGAATAAGGAACTCCAGTGAAAAATATTATATCTTTAAAAAAATATGCTCATATAGACCAATAAACGCTGATTCTGAATATATAACTTTTATTTAATAATATTAAACGTACAGTTTTTAAAAAAATATTACAAAGTGCATTTTTAATATTCTCGTTAAAACACAGCGTCAGGTTGGTATGGTGTGTGGTGAAGTCACGATGGTAATCACTGTAATGACAGGTTTATTTATGCTGTACGTCATTTGTATGGGAATTTAGGTATGACACAAACGAATGTTCTATATATTTCTTATTTTTGAAGATGTCGTAAAAGCATATACCTTTATAGAAACTTAATAGAATTGCCTTTTAGATTTTTGTATCTGACATATACGATCGCGTTTGAAAATTGCAGTATTTTAAGTTTCAAAATGAAAAAATTAAAAAAAACAGCTGACTCTAAACATAATCTATTAAATGGTCGAAAAATTTTGGAAAATTAAAAATTTTAAAGATACAGTCCTCTTACTTTATGAATTTGGAATAAAACTGTCACTTCATTTTTTATCTCGTTCATACAATTAAAAATGATAAAAAAATATTTTAATGATTCCGTAAAAATAACTTTAAAAATATGACATCTTGGATTCGGTGTTACGCAATTTAATGTGTTGATTTCTGTATTTTGTATTCATTTACACATGCATATTAGTCTTTAACATTATTAAATAATATTACTTTTATGGAAGTTTTATTAAATTCACGCGGAAAAGTCATTAAAAAATTTTTTCAGACGTAACCTTAAACCTATCGTACAACGGAAATACACCAACAAAACACTATTTAAAGGACTAAAACTGAAAAAAAAAGTAACGCAGCATTGGTACTTATGATGAATTACACTAATATCCAGTGAATTGATCATTTAAACGTAAAAATTAACTTCAAAAACATAAAACTGAATTAACTTCAAAAGCATAAAACTGCAAGTAAAATTCATCATGTCATTTTTGCGAAGCTTCTGATCTCGCCGTCGCCATATCGTCGCCATTGCCCATACACCATAAATAGACCAATCAACGCGTTAAGATGGCCGGCGGCGCCTGCGCAAAATCTATGTGAGATTCAAGGAGACCAACATAAAAAACATGAAATGCGTATCGTTATTAAGTAGATGAACTGTGACGTCACAAAATACATCTTAAATTTGACGGGTTTTTGAGGGACCTTGAAAAATTGAAACTTTGACAATTATTTTAACTATTAAAACTAACTCTAAAAAAAAAAAAATGCAGTTATTTAAGTTAGAAGGTCATTATTCATAAAAAAAATAAAAAAAAATTGGACTGGACTTCTCTATTCACGACGATTATGCATTCAATCGCAATGTGCCATTTCACGATAGTATTATTTAAAAACACATGCACGAGTTCTCAAAATCGGGTAAACAATGTATTCAAGTCTGCTAATTCCACACCGCGCTGATATTTACATGTTTAAAGTTTTAGATTGTGCTCGGGTAAATAAAACGTGACATTTTGAAGAGCGACCGTTTTGGGATTATATGGATTATACACTGATACACATACGCATAGCTGTCAAGCTTTCCATTGGTCCTCGCGGTATGACGTCACGCAGTCATAGAAATTTACCATTTTTGAACTCGGTTGAAGAAATGAAGCGGAGTTATACCCCCTGTCAAATATCTAAGTTATGCATAAACATGGCATAAACAGTATGAAGTCATAGACAATTATAAAAATTTCTATTCATATCACGTCTTGCATTACATAAGTGCCCCCCACACGCACACTTCGGAGCGACCGAGTCCCGCGCCACTTCAGGCCGCCGCGCAGAAAAGTCTCACGGTGAACTGCGCTGTAAACCTATCGGTCTGTACTTTTCTGCGCGGCGGCCTGAAGTGGCGCGGGACTCGGTCGCGCCGAAGTGTGCGTGTGGGGGAGCCTATTTTGGAGCTAGCAGATTCTTCAGGCTGTTGAATGTGGGACTTTGGCGACCGAAAAAATGATGCGCAGAAAAATCATAGATCATAATTTCCAAGCCGCCTGAGAAGTTACATACATAAAATAAAAAACGTTTCTAAGCCAAGCGATTCTGACCTTGTTTTTCATTCAGTTGTAGCGACTGAGAGTTGTAGTGACTGGTTGATTTATGGTAGCGACCACTTTCGCTAGTACTTACTGACACCATATAATTCGAAAATCAATTTTGAAAACATGAATCATTTTTCACTTGTTGGTTGTCAAGGTAAACAGATAGAGTAACCAACAAGCAGTCTCCGTAAAAAAACCATTCACCGCAGTTTGGTATATTTTTTGAATTAGTAACATGTAACAGCACACAGACAAACAGTGCACAAGTGATAACGTCAATGTGGGGAAATTGGTAACCGTCCAGAACTAAGGCAAATCACTGCCGGAACCTGTGCCGGTACGTACCACCATCTCGCTGTCCGGCCCATCGCGCCACGACATGAGATGCGATCACCTGCATCTATCAAGTCTGTCAGAGTTCATCCTCATCGCCTCACAAGGTTCACCGCTGTCGATCTCTGGTTGAAGGCTTGTCCCAAGAGGTATGTAGTTGCAATCTTCCTCGTCATAACTGGTGCCTTCGATTATTCGTGGTGGGCAATGATACGTACAAAGGAGCGTAGGTACAGGCAGTGTTCCAAACTTTTATTCCAAGCTTTTGACGACTATCTCTCTGATCGTACCATTACGATTTGCTTCGGAGACTTCTTGATCCAGAGGGAAACCAACATGGGATGCCCGCAGGACTCCATTCTTGGACCTGACCTGTGGAACCTCACCTTTGACGACTTCTCTAGGTTACCCTTAACTGAAGGATGTATCTCTGTCGACTACGCTGATGACAAAACGTATCTGGTCGCTGGAGACAGCAGAAAGGAAGTTAAGAGCATAGGCAGTGAAGGTTTGAAAATGTTCCTGGATTGGGGGAAAAGAAACAAGATGACCTTCGCTCCCCATAAGACCAAAGGCCTCCTAATAAAGGGCTTTCTCAGTAGAGAAAGAAATCCCACCATCAAAATGGGAGACTCGTACATCCGCTTCCCTGAAACTGTTAAATATTTAGGCGTTACTCTTGATGGATCGTCCTCTTTCCTGGCTCACGTCAAAGATGTATCCAGTAAGGCTCAAGCCCTCTTCTTTAAGCTAAGGAGACTCTCCACAGCTGAGTGGGGACTGCGTAATCCGGCTCTACGAATTCTATATAGGTGCGTATGTGTGGCGCAAGTCTCGTATACCGCCTCTGTATGGGAGCATCGTCTGGATAACTCACTCGCAAGCACAAAGTATATTTATAGGTGCACACATACATATACACACATCTATACAGGTATAAACACACATATACGTACCCATATGCGCACCTACTCACATGTATACACACACACATCTATATACATTACAGGGCCGATATATCAGTTGGTCTAAAGCTCGGCTTTGACGCAATGTGGAGCTTAAGCGGGGCTTAGCACACAATCCGTATATGAGTCGTAAACCTAGAGTTGACCAATTTTAAACGTTTAGTATATGGTAATTTTGGTCATAAGTCATGCCGAACCAGTCTATTTATGTAAATATCTATGGATTCTATGGTTAAAATCAAACGTCAACGCAAGGGGGTATCTCCGATACATTTCTTCAACCGAGTTCAAAAATGGTAAATTTCTATGACTGCGTGACGTCATACCGCTAGGATATGGCTAGGACCAATGGAAAGCTTAACAGCTATGCGTATTTGCGTATGTGTATCAGTGTATAATCCAAAATCCAAAATGGTCGCTCTTCAAAATGTCACGTTTTATTTACACGAGCACAATCTAAAACTTTTAACATGTAAATATCAGCGCGGTGTGGAATTAGCAGACTTGAATTCATTGTTTACCCGATTTTGGGTGAAATGCAGAATACGCCAATGTCAGGGAATTTAATAAAAATGCACTTTCTAGATGAGAAAAGTGTGTAGAAACTCATTAAAAAAAGAATTAATGTGCGGAAAGCAATATTGAGGGAGATACAGCCGATCAAAGTTTTATAAAATTTCACTTCGCGAACTGATACTATGACAGCCCGCCCGCCATCGTTGTCACTGTTATGTTGGTATCCCAGACCTGATACAAACAAGAGCCTAGATACGATTGACATTATAAGGCGCGTAATTATGAAAAACAGAATTAATAATATAATGTAAATAGGCACTGGAATGGAGAATCCCGCCAGACAAACCATTTAAAAACGTAGGCTGTTTTTTAATGTAAAGATAACATACACAAGCCCGCTAGAAAGGTTAGGTTAGGTTCGGTTCGGTTAGGTTAGGTTAGGTTAGGTTAGGTTAGGTTAGGTTAGGTTAGGTTATGGGGGGGGGGGGCAGATCCGGCGCTGGGTTAACATACACAAGCCCGCTAGAAAGGTTAGGTTAGGTTCGGTTAGGTTAGGTTAGGTTAGGTTAGGTTAGGTTAGGTTATGGGGGGGGGGGGCGGGCGGACAGATCCGGCGCTGGGTTAACATACACAAGCCCGCTAGAAAGGTTAGGTTAGGTTATGGGGGGGGGGCAGATCCGGCGCTATACACAAGCCCGCTAGACAAATTTCATAATTACGCGCCTCCTGTGTCCCACGAAGTCGGCTACAATCGTATCTAGGCTCTTGTTTTGTCTCTTCAGGGATACCAACATATCAGTGACAACGGGCGGGTTGGTATCCCTGACCTGTTGTTGTGGTAGTAGTACTTTGGGTTGTTTGTAGTTCATTTATGGTAGTGTGCTGTTCGTCGTTCGTCGGTCATTGTATAGTTCAGTTTTGGTAGTGTGTTGTGCGGCGTGTGATTGTGTATACATATAAGTATTCTTTTTTTGCTAATATGCGTCTGTTAGAGATTGATGCGTTGTGTAAAGACACGGAGTTGTTGTTGTGTAAATTGCGTGAGTGGAAGTTAATAACGCGCCTCAAGTAGGTCCGGGTCCGGGATACCAACATAACAGTGACAAAAGATGGCGGGCGGGCTGTCATTGAAGTGAAATTTTATTAAACTTTGATCGGCTGTATCTCCCTCAATTTTGCTTTCCGCACATTAATTCTTTTTTTAATGAGTTTCTACACACTTTTCTCATCTAGAAAGTGCATTTTTATTAAATTCCCTGACATTGGCGTATTCTGCATTCCTCCCCCGATTTTGAGTGCATGTGATTTTGAATAATACTATCGTGAAATGACACATCGCGATTGAATGCATAATCGTCGTGAATTCATAACCTCCAGGTACAAATATTTATGTTGATTATTTATAATATGGAATTTTAAGCTCATTTCGTACGGCTATTTTAGCGAATAATTACAATCACTTCATGGTGTCAAAGGTACATTGATTTAATTTTGTTTTCACGTATTTATAATGTTTTGTTTTGATCTGTCTATCTTTATGTATCTCACGAGTTTTTCGGAAAAAGTTCGGTTTATGGGCGAAATTCCTAAAAAATAAAACTAGTTATCTTTATACTAACTATGGGCCGGGGAATCCGAATCTGAAAGAATTAGGTTGGGGCAAGCAAGTATAAACTGAATTACACGAGTGCAAAATTATGAATTCATACACAGTTAACAGGTGATTTTGACGTTTTTGACGCTCTCAACAATGCCATAGAAAAAACCAAAGATATTTTTTGTTCAACTACAGAAAATTAAGTGTTGCCATAAGCAATAATATCAATAACGTAAAACTTTCGACACGATACTTCCTCACATGATAATTCATCACATAACTCACATTAACCTGATGAATTATGACTATATAAATGAGTATATAAATTCCACCTAAACAATCAGCATACATATGAATTTCCAGTAAGCATAGGCTCAATAACCACCAATCAAGTAGTTTAGCGGCTACGCTAGGTTTGTGTAACATGGTTTGTGATAGAAAAGAAAGTGCCCCCTTCGTAGCGCCTACTCGCGTCAAGGCAAGAAAACATCCCAGTTTTCAAGTTATTTAGCGGCTACGCTAGGTTTGTGTAACATGGTTTGTGATAGAAAAGAAAGTGCCCCCTTCGTAGCGCCTACTCGCGTCAAGGCAAGAAAACATCCCAGTTTTCAAGTAGTTTAGCGGCTAAGTTAGGTTTGTGTAACATGGTTTGTGATACAAAAGTTTATAAAATTTATAAAAAATAATCACTGAAATATATAAACATGTTTTTTTACGTTATTGATATTATTGCTTAATGGCAACACTTAATTTTATATGTTAATATGTAATATCTTTGGTTTTTTCTATGATATTTATTGTCAGAAAGCGTCCAAAATGGCCTTTTATATTGTTTGTGAATTCAAAATTGTATAGTCGTTTAACTCAGTTAATATTGCCGAGTGTAACCTAATTCTTTCAGATTCGGATTTCCCAGCGCAAAGTTAGTATAAAGATAATTAAATGTCTTCTTTCGGAGTATCGCCCATAAAAAGATGTGTCATTAATTCATTGCAGATTGTTTGTGTATCGAAAATTTTTAAGTCGTGTAATTCAGTTTATATTTGCTTGCCCCAACCTAATTCTTTTAGATTCGGATTCCCCGGCCCAAAGTTAGTATAAAAATAACTAGTTTTATTTTTTAGGAATTTCGCCCATAAACCGAACTTTACCCAGTTTTTCTAATACTTTCAGCTCGAAACACCAAAGTGACGGATATAGTGTCAGGCTGCCTACTTTCTACCCCCACAGTTGGCAGGCTGGCGGAGACTACAGATGCTGGAGTACACTCATTTCCTTCAGTAACGTTGTGGTGTCATGCCGGGAGATGGGGGGCTGACTTATTCCGCCACTTCCTGGCACCGCTGTCCTTGAGAGAACACAAGAAGGAAGAGTCTCCACCAGAACTCGACAAGAACGGCGCATTCTCAGTACGCCTTTTCTATTCTGTACACTATATTTTTGTCAGTAGAGAGAGTACGAAAACAGTGTGTAATATAGATGTGAATGATGAATGCTTGAGCAGGTGAATGAGTTTGTATATCGTGGGAAGTATGTTTACAAGAGATGGGAAAGTTAATAGAGATATTGAAAGAAGGGTAAATGCAGGTAACTCTATTAATGGAGGATTGAATGGCGTCGGCGCTAACAAAAAACCTGAAAAGTCTAAAGAAGTGAAGATAGCAGCCCACAATGGAGTACTGTACCTGATGTATGGCAGTGAGGAACTGGCAGAGGGAAGATGAAAGTAGACTGAATGCTGTAGAAATGAGATCCCCGAGGCGTATGTGTGTAAAATCATGTATAGTCCCTTTCTGCCTGTACAGAGTATAATTAAAGCAATATATGTATATTTTACGCAGCAAAGCGTTTATTGGTCAGATCGAATGTACGAGTATAGTTTCATATCAGTAATCGCTGAACCGGTGGATGAAATTTTTTGAAGTGATGAAGTGGTTAGTTTGTCTACTTTATTTATAAGTTTCTGCAGAGCGCCTTTGAGGTGATTTTTTTTTACAAAAATGGCGCTGTACGGATCATTAAAATATTATTTATGATCATGTGAGAAATGTGGAGATCTGCAAAGAATGCAAGGCTAATCGTAATGAGTAAGATTAAGAAAGGGACCCTCAGATGGTTTGGGTATGTAGAGCGAATGAATGAAGCATGTAATGTAAGTAATATGACGCAGATGCGAGTGGTAGATGAACTCAGGGATGTCAGAGGAAGACCTGACACGATCAAGTGAATCAGATATTGCCTCGGGCCACGTCAAGAGTCAAAATTGTATGTATGAGTCGATTTGTGAATGAGGCAAAGAGTGTGTGCCAAGACCGAGTTGTTTGGCGGAACATCCTATCTTTCAACCTCTGTGGTGAAACAGCGTGATAGTTTTTTTTTTTTTTTACAATGAATACCGCACAAGAATCTCAACTGCTCCCGTCTGGAGTCAGTGAGACTATGGCATCCCCAATTGGGGTATGTTGTGAGGCTGAAGGTAGTGGGGAGGGCAAGGAGGTGGGGAAGAGGAAGGTTGGGAAGTACCTGGCTATTCATATCTGGTCACCAAACACGGCTAAAGCCATTTTCAAGCAACGTTTCAATTCTGAATGGTGGTCTTACACCAGGGCGATACTAATAGTATCTTCCACTCTGGAATGTGCCGCAAATATACTATATATTATTTTAAATGAATTAATTGTGAAATAACACAAATTAATCAAATAAAATTTATTTGCGCACGCCGGGTTCGAACCCGCGACCTCCGGATTGTGAGTCAAGAGTCTTAGCCACTGGACTACGGAGGTCGTCAACGGTTAGTTGGTTATTCTTGTTTTTAACTAACTAACTAACCATCACGCAGTTTCTCCGCAGGGGTAGGCAGATAGGACGGACCGCCAAACAACTCGGTCTTGGCACACACTCTTTGCCTCACTCACATTCATACATTGTCTCATACATTCCTATTATTCTGACTTTTGACATGGCCCGACTCAAGTATCTGATTCACTTCCTCAGGCGTCCCCGTCTTCTTTTACTATTCACAAACGTTCATTCGCTTTACATGCCCTTGTATTTCCTTCTTCTTGTATTATTGTATTGTATTTCCTTGTTTCAGTAATTCTTGTATTTCCCTGTTTTTACCTGTTTATAATAAAATATTAAAACATGTTATTGAGTTTTCATTTATTATGACATTACATTTTATTTTTAAAATAATATTTTAGGCTAAAAAAATTGGGTAGGTACCGAAAGATAGTTATATTGTTTATGGTCGAGCCTTTCATTGTTTCCTCTATTCTTGTCGATGGTGTCTATGACGTCATACCGCGAGGAAAAAAAAAAGTCACATTTATGGCGTATCTATGGTGAAATAGCGTTGAAATTTTGTCTGAGCAAAAAGCAGGAAGTTATCAATCTAATGACTGGTTTATTTATGTTTTTAGCGCAAGGGGTCGGCCTGCAGGCGGACACGGCGATTCGGCGGGATGGTCGCCTGCCGCTTTAGCCTGGGGGTCGAGGCACGCGGTCGGAAGTGTACGTGTAATGGGCCCTATTGGCGGGGCGTATATGTTTGATTTGGCCTTGAAACTGCCAAGACGGAGACCAAATTCTTATAGAATAGATAAAGCTGAATTCCCTATAGATAGGTCAAACTTTGTGTTGCGCCAAACGATTAAACTGTATTAGTTATTAGTTCATTTATGGATTAAACGAACATGAATGTCATGAATTCGTCCAAAATCCTATTTGAATTTGCATTGTTTACGTTGCCGATGGGCATATTTCGTTCAGAAAACGTTTAAATGAATTCCAGAGGTGGAAAAATGGTTTAAATGTGTCCGCAATTGATCCAGAAAACAGGTAATTATGTTAACATTCAACTAATTTATCTGTAAATCAATTTGAGGTTAAATGACATTTGTATTGAAAAAATATGCTTTCAATTTTACTTTAATAAGTCACGTACGCCTCAAACGTAATACAAATGTCTGTTCATGTTATATTATCGTTAAAACAAGCTTATGGTTCCGAGTGGTTAATGTTTCACAAATTTTGTTTTAGAAAGTGTTCCAGACTGAAAGATTTTGAAACTTTACATTTACACCTTACAACATTGTTTGGCAGACCATAACATTGTTATTGGCAGGTAAAAATAATAATGCTTTAACTAACTAATTGCCTCGCCGTTTTCCCGCAGGGTATTCAGAGAGGACGGACCGCCGAACAACTCGGTCTTGGCATACACTCCTTGCCTCATTTACACACCCAAACCAGAATCTGAGGGTCCCCTTTTTAATCTTACTCATTACGCTTACACCAGCCTTGCATTGTTTGCGGATCTCCAACGATCATAAGTGTTTTTTACGTTCTTCATATGTATGAACAGAAGGGAAAACATTTTTTCCTTCTGATGAAAAAAGTATGTCATCACAAGGAAAAAATATTGTACGTTTTGTTCACAAACTTTGTTTAATGTGATTTTTTTTTTCAGAACACATGATGCGGTTTTTACTGTGGGCTGGCGAGGTCCTCGATGAAGGTATATTCTGTTTTATTTCGGTTGAAAATAAATAGTATTTATATATTTAGAATATTTAGATTTTTATTTCATTCTACAGAACTAAGATATGTTTGGTGACTGCTGGAAAGGGAAAAACGGCTAAAGCGCTATATAGCTGTGACATTAGATGAACGTATGTAAACAAACAATATAGCTTATTGTGTAGGTTCATATTTAATGTCACAGCTGTATGTTGCAACGCAAACAGCAGCTGTTTAGCAACGTTTTCTTTCCAGCGTCAATATTTTTTTCAATTCTTCGAATTCACCGAACCAGTGTTTTTATGTACTATTATCAATTGTCTTTCTGAAAATAAAAAGTATTTAAACATGTACCACCGAGTTATCATTTTTCAAGCAGAAAAATGTAAATTCGTTGTAGAAAACCATAATCATTATTTGAAAATGTTTTCCTTTTATAAGGAGTTACTATTTCAAGTATTTTAGGTTTTCTACTAACGCTTGATTTTTTTCCTCAGGATAAAAGGTTTCCATCTGACAAAGCTCCCTGCTGAGAAAATGAGCTGTAAAACATTATCTAAAGCTCATTCCCTCAGGCTTTGTCAGATGGAAAGTTGTTTTCTTGGGGAAACAAAACATTTATCTGCTTTCAAGCATTTTTATTTTTAAATAATTTATTTAGCTAATGAATTAATGAAGTAGGTCGAGTGCAGTTATATTGTCTATGGTGACAAATGGCCTTAAACTTCCTCTATGTTATTGTCTACGGCAGTGATGGGCAAAGTACGGCCCGCGGGCCAGCTCCGGCCCGCAAAAGGATTTAATCCGGCCCGCCGACGATCTTTTGAAATTACAAGTACACTTATTAGGTATATACTATTAATTTCGAAGGTTCGTCGGCGTCAAAATATAATTATAGACAGTAAATTATAAAGTAAATTATTTGATGTTGAAAAAGAAGCCATTACTAGATTAGCCACGTAGTTTTAACTGTCACCGATCGAGCCCAACGTGTGGTACAGTTTTGCTTGATTGCGTAGGTAATTTCGTTTTGAATTTGAGTAATGCAGAAAAAAGGTGAAGGTCTGAGCAACAAAGTGCGTTAATATAAATAAAGCAAAATACTGCACGGAAGGCTTCTACATTGGCAGGATACATTGTGGGTTATAAAATAGCTTAAAACAACAAACCATACTCGGAAAGGAGAGTTTGTAAAAGATTGCATGGTGAGTAAGTAACATTTTATGCCCCCAAAAAAAAACTAAAGAGTTTGAGCCTGTCAAATATCGATAAAATATAAATATAATTATCGCGAAAAATAATAACAACGCGAATTGATGCTATTGCATCAAACTTGTCGACTTAACTTAGGCAACGTATAGAAAAGTTTAAATATTTTTTCTGTGACTATGGATGAAAGTACGGATAGAAGTGGCACTGTTCAATTATTGATCTTCATTAGAGGAGTTGACGACGAATTCAATATCGCTAAAGAGTTAGCTTGCTTGCAATCACTGAAATGAAAAACGACGGGCCAAATAATTTATAACGAATTTTCCGGAGGTCTTCAAAATTTAAATGCATCTATTTCAAAATTATGCAATATAACCACAGAAGGAGCCCCAAATACGGTTGGAAACTGCATAGAGAAGAATAGTGAGAACAAACGTCTGACTGAAAGAATTCAGTCAGGCGTTGAAGAAACTTCACACAGAATTTGAAGCTAGGTTTCAAGATTTTAAGAATATTCAGTCGTCGCTTGATGTTTTTTCAATGCCGTTTAATGTGGACCCGGAGAATGTCCATGCAGAAACGCAGTTGGAAATTGTGGAAATGCAATGCAGCCCCCATTTATAAAAAAATATTCTTAAATTCCGAAAAATTTGATTTTTATAGAACTACGAAAACTGAATATCCAAAGATAATTAATCACGTCGTATGTCTGCGAACAGACTTTCGACCATGAAATTGCGGAAAAACTCATTTCTCGCTGCTAAGGGTTACTTCGTCGCAGCTCAAACCTGCATTTAAAGACATTATGGCCAATCAAAAACAATTTCATAATAAACTTTTTTCTGGAATAAACTTTTATTATTATTATTATTATTATATGTCTCACATACCTACCATAATAGCAGGGCCTTCGAATAAAAGTTAAATAATTGTAATCTATAACTTATATTAGCGTTTGTGTGTGAAGTTTTGTAATTAAAATATGGATTTTAAAACAAAATGCATTTTGGCTATACTCATAGCCCTCCTCTGAAATGTCTTAAAACTATCTGGCCCCCCATGAAAAAAGTTTGCCCACCACTGGTCTACGGCGAACCAACAGCTTTCCGTGGTTAAGTTGGTGACAGTGAGATGACAAAAAACTTACTAGGAGAAGTCCCGAAGATATCAATGATTCAATCTAGTTGGCATGATTGGTTTATTTATGTAGTTGGCTATTTATGCTAGTTGGCATAAATAAACCAATCATTAGATTGATAACTTCGCGCTTTTTGTACGGACCAAGTGTCAACGCTATTTGACCATAAACAAGTCAATATTTAACGATTTTTTATTCGATTTGAGATCATGTCGTCACACAAACCATCGACAAGGATAGAGGAAACAAAAAAAAAGACTCGACCATAGACAATATACTTCTCTTTTAGTACCTACCCAATTCATTAGCCTAAAATATTATTTTAAAAATAAAATGAAATGTCAAAATGTTCCCCCAGGGCAACAGGGCCATCTGACGGATTACTGTCTTGAGAAAATGAGCTTACTTTTCTTTACGGCTCATTTTCTCCGGACAGAGCTTTGTCAGATAAACCCGTTGCCCTATGAAGAAACCAACTGTCGTAAAAATAACCTAAAATTACTTAAAATTTCAATCCCTTCAAAAAGGGGAGTACAATTTCAAATAAGATTTAGCTTTTCTACGATAGTATCGACTTTGACATTTCTCTGGTTTCAACAGAAAAATGAAAAACTCAATGAAACGTTTTAGTATTTTATTAAAAACAGGAAATACAAGAATAACTAACTAACCATCACGCCATTTCTCCGCAGGGGTTGGCCGATAGGACGGACTGCCAAAAAACTCGGTCTTGGCACACACTATTTGCCTCATTCACACTCACACATCGACTCATACATACTATTCTGACTCTTGATGTGGCCCAATGCAAGTATCGGATTCACTTCATCGTGTCAGGTTTTCCTCTGGCGTCCCTGACTTCATCTACCACTCACATCTGCGTTGTATATTCTACTTACATTCCATGCTTCGATCATTCGCTCTACATGCCCAAACCATCTAACGATCCCTTTCATAACCTTACTCATTACCATCAGCCTTGCATTGCATTGCTTGATCATCAATAATAACAATATTTGGATGATTTGTGTAGCGCCGTTTTTGTAAAAAGTTACCTAAAAGGTGCTTTGCACAAACTTATATTTCTACAATCTAATTTCAACTACAAATTAGACAATCCATTACAACAACTTATGGCTAAAACTTGCATCCACCGGTTCATCGATCATTGATATGAAACTATTTACAACGATTTGACCAATGAACGCTTTGCTGCATAAAAATGTACATATATTATTTTATTTATACTCTGTACAGGCAGAAAATATATAGGACCATACGTGGTTTTACCACACATCCTCGGGGATCTCATTTCTACAGCATTCAGTCCACTTTCCTCAGCCAGTTCCATGCCTCACTGCAATACATCAGGGTAGGTACCAGCATTCCGTTGTGGACTGCTAACTTCGTTTCTTTAGATAGTTTTTTGTTAGCGCCAATGGCATTCAGTCCTCCATTAATAGAATTACCTGCATTTACCCTTCTTTCAATATCTCTATCAGCCTTCCCATCTCTCATAGACCCACGATATACAAACTCATCCACCTGCTCCAAGTATTCATCATTCCCAACTATATTGCACAATGTGTTCGTACTCTCTTTAATAATAAAAATAGTACAAATTTAGAAAAGCTAAGCGTACTGAGAATATATTGCTCCTGCCGCATCCTGGTCCAGTCCATGGAGTACTCTTCCTCCTTCTTGTGTTCTCTCAAGAACAGTGGTGCAAGATAGTGGTGAAACACGTCAGCCCCCATCTCCTGACATGACACCACAGCGTTACTGTCCTACATACCTACAACAAACAATCATATGTCATCTTAAGGTGCTAAATTAATGCTTTTATATGTATTATTATAATAATGTAAAATGCAAACAAACCCTGAGACCTGTAGGCGCGGGCCGTCGCTCGTGGAACGTGCTCTCTACTCTGGGAAAATGACAATAGTAATCTCCACCAGCCTGTCAGCTGTAATATCCTCACGTCCAGCTCATTATATCCGTCACGATTTGGTGTTTCGAGCTGAAAATATTAAAGAAAATATCTCATGAGATACATCAAGATGGATAAAAACAAATCAAGATAAATGCAAATGCATAAATGTTTCATATAAACGTTTGTACCTGCAGGTTATAATATTTTGCACGAGCATCATCATATCGCGAAATGAGACATTTTGCGATACTAGTAGCCACAAACATATGCACGAGTTCTCAAAATCGGGTATTATAAATGTATTTAAGGCTGCTAATTTCACATCGCGCCTATTTTACTTGTTCAGGAAGCAATTTTGAATTCGCGTCGCACGTAAATAAACCGTTGAGAGCAAACATTTTGATAAATTAATTCACCAGCTGTCAACAGCTTTTCCATAGAAAATCAAAGTTTTCCCATTGGTGGAGAGATAGTGTCGTCACACAGTCATAGATATTATCCATCTTTTGTCTTGGTTGAAAATTAGGATCGGAGTTATACCCCCCTGGTTGGCGACAACGTGGGCGTGGGTGTGGGTGGGTTGGTGGTTTGGTATATTTATGGCCAAAACAATACTGAAGTAAGTTCAACACAAAATTACATAACTAACGACTTGACAATGCGACGTTTGCCGAAAATAATCTAAAAAACAGGAATATAAACGCTAGAAATATTTTGATTCTCACGCCTTCAAAATTAAAAATCGACCTTTTTTGTACGAGGCAAGTAAGCGCCAAAGTGTTTTTTTTTTAAATTTATTTTGTGCATAATTTTATAAGATTGAAAAAAAGTTAGATCATACAAAACGTCAAAAATAGGCTAAGCCATAAAGGGGTATTTTTTTAAAAATTGTTTCTCGTATTACTTCATAGTTACTAAGTCATGAAAAAAATTGTTTTAGTAGTTTACGCTTATATTTTTTGTAACGTAAATAATAATTTTATTGTAATTCCAATCCATTCAAAAGATAGTAAAAGCTTCAATTTATCCCTAGCATATTTTTTGATGTTCATAAAATAAACCGATTCGTAGTAAAGAATAATCTAAAATCTAAATGGTAGTTCACGACGTTCACGTATAGTTTCATCTTTCATCCGGTGCAAAGGCAACTTGTCACTCTCCGACGGACTCGATCGGTAATATTCGTGAAAGATCGGAGATCACGTGATATCCATGACACGGAATCGCTGCGCACCAAGCAGTGTTACCGAAGCTCCCGATTTTTCGGGAGATCTCCCGATTTTCACTTCATCTCCCGATCTACCGGAATGGCATCAAAATCTCCCGATTTTTCGAAGTTCTGAGCGAATTCGTTTCTCATCGATTCTTTGATTATGGTCTGCTCAACGGGCAACTAATTTTCCTGACTGCAACAATTCTTCTCCTCGAAAAAATAACTAAAACGGCACTTGCTAACTAACAGTGATGAAAAATATTTTTCATGTCCCGACTGCAATTATTCATATTGTACAAAGGAAATTCTTTAAAATCATTTGCTGACTCACAGTGACATAAAGCCGTTTACATGTTTCTACTGCGACTAATCAAGTTCTACAAAGAGGCACCAAAAAATTATATATTTACCCACAGTGGACAAAACCATTTTCTTGTCCCAAATGCAGCTATACAAGTTTTCAAAAGGAAGATTTAAAAATCCGCAGTATAATTCACGGAAGAGAAAAACCTTTTTCATGTCCTGACTGCAACTATTCGTGTTCTCAAAAGGGATATCTAAGAAGTCACTTGCTGACTCACGTAGAGAACAACCTTTTTCATGTTCCGGCTGCAACTATTCTTGTACTACGAAGAAAAATCTAAAAATCAGATGGTTACCCATAATGGAGAAAAACCTTTTCATGTCCTAAATGCAACTATTCTTCTTCTCGAAAAAAACTAAAACGGCACTTGCTGACTCACAGTAAATAAAAACTTGTTCATGTCCCGACTGCTACTATTCATGCGCTACAAAACGGTATCTAAAACTTCACACGTTTACCCACAGTAAACAAAATCTTTTTCATGTCTTGACTGCAATTATTCATGTTGTACAAAATAACTTCTTAGAAATCATTTGCCGACTCACAGTGACATAAAACCTTTTACATGTTTCTACTGCGACTATTTATGCATTATTATATTAATGTTTTACAAAGAGGCACCAAAAAATCACATGTTTCTTAGTGAAACTATGCATGAACTACGATGATAAATCTAAAAAGTTTTCCCATAGTGGAGAAAAATCTTTTTCATGTACCGATTGCTACTATTCATGTTATCGCAATGAACATCAAAAATATCACATATTAACCCATAATGGACAAAAACCTTTTTCGTGTCCCGACTGCAACTATTCATGTTCTCAAAAGGGACGTCTGAGAAAGCACTCGCTGATTCACAGTTGAGGGAAACCTTTTTCGTGTCCTGACTGCAACTCTTCATGTTCTTCCTTTGTCACGAGAGCGTTTATAGGCCAAGGACAGTTGATGATGTAAATCGGAACGGTCCCCAAGGTCGAAGTTTCACAAAAATTTGTGCTGAGTTTCCAAACTTAAAGTAAGTCCCCGTTGAACGTTAGGGAAAATTGCATTATTCCACGGGCAACATCTACAATAATCGTATTGATGGCGCTGCTTATGGGTTTTTTCATTTGTTGTTAAGGTTCTGCTCCGGAATAATAAAAGGGATTCGGAATATTGACAAGGGAAGAATTTTATTATAACAATTCTGGTCATCTCCCGATTTTTCAAAATTCTCCCGTTTTCTCCCGATTTTTAGGCGTAAATACTCCCGATTTTGAAATTTTGGGTTCGGTAACACTGGCATTAAGCGGGAACGAATTTGGCAAATAAATAATAAATGGATAGTTTCGTTCAAATCACCGTCAGGGGGGTCTGTCTGTATGGGGCAGTATGGTACGGGGTATCGGCCAGGATGTTTTTGAAAGGAGAATTTTGCGCGCAACCACATCAAGCGCCAAATGGACATTGGTACCGATTTCTACGCGGTGCGCGGTGGCGCGAGTTTAAAATACGAATTTTAATGGAGCCCTATTTATAATGTGATTGTAAACTTGTTTTATAATGATTCCAAACTTGTTTTATTATAAAACGAGTTTGTTTTATTTTATCATCTTTTAATGGGGGTTCACTCAGTGGCGTAGCGTGGGTATCAGCCGCCCGGGGCGGAGGAAAATTTTGCTTTGCCGCCCCCCCCCCCCCTATATAGGTACTTCTTTGGGGAGGGGGGGGGGTAGTGATCTTTTTTTTTTTTTTATATTTATTTGCCGATTTTTATTAATTAAATCTGTATGCGGTGAATTAAAACTACACTCAGAACATGAAAACGGTTTTTCTTTGGTTCTTACAGCACATAAATTGTCTGCAACTAGAATTTTATATTTGCACTTCGAAAAAAGTTATGTTTTCCTTCGAAATATGTCAGCAGATGAATACACAATTGGAATTTTACATTCTGAACAATAAACTGGCTTAAATTTTATCTGTATGCGGTGAATTAAAACTACACTCGGAACATAAAAATGGTTTTTCTTTGATTCTGGCAGCACATAGATAGTGTGCATCTAGAATTTTATAACTGCACTTCGAATAAGTATGCACAAACCTGTCAGCTATTTAACTTTTCTGTGATAATAAATTTAAAATATATACACCGTGATATATACGTGGAAGAAAACCGTATAAGTGTAATTTTTTGTGGGCTTTCAGCAGGGCGCACAAAGCTTCGCGAATATAAAACACAAATCGACTATCAATTAGAACTAAAATGATACTGTTGCTATTTACATTTTTATTTAAAAATAATGTATGTGTTAGAAATAAAAACAAAACGTCTGTCATTAATATTTTGATTTTAATAGTATATAAAACTTGAGAAAGATGTTAAGAAACTATAAACTAGAAAAAACTTTTAAGTCCTGACGCGAGAATCGAACCCGTGACTTCCCCAATCCAAATTTTTACAAGATGATTATTGATTGTGAAATTTTGCCGCCCCCCCCCCCCCCCCACGCTACGCCACTGGGTTCACTGCACAAACGCACTTTAGAGAAAACCGCCACTGTAAGAATGTACGACATAAAAAGACATACAGATATTTTTGGACCCATTATAACGCACTGTGTCAATAGACTAATTATTTATTCAAGCTGAATTGCCTAATGATCTTAAATGTGCCTATATACAAAGGAGGAAATCAGTCCGAAATTGGAAACTATCGACCTATTACGTTAGAAAACTCTTTCAACATTGGCGTTATGGCCGGAATCGCAAATTAATAATCCGCCGATTTCAGAAGTTCGGAATAAAATTCTTCATTAACAAATGATTTAAAATAAGCAGTCCACTTTTTTGTGCCAATAGCTTTTTGAAGTCGGAGTTATCCTTCTGTTTTTGTAAAAAAATTATAAAGTTCTGCCATTGGTCAAAAAGTTTCTGTCATCTAACTGCATTTTTTTTAGACAGAATGTCTATCGTTTCTGCCACGTGCTCCCAGCTTGGTACCTCAGCTAAAGTCATCCATTTAAAGTGTTTCAATTCGGCACTGAATTCACTTGTCTAAGAGTTTAAGTAGTCTTTGGCAATTTTGTACATATTATTCATGTTTGCATGTCTGACTGAATAATGAAAAAAACGCACACGCTGCCCGCTGAACGCACGCTAACTACACGTTTCTGGCGCAGACTAAAGACAAAATTCACACGTTACACTGTCAAAAAGCCTAACAAAAGCCGGACAGGCCGGACATGTAATTATTTGGCCGGACACGACCTCAAAAAGCCACCATATCCGGCTAAAGCCGGACAAATGGCAACCCTAGCCACGACTCACTACATGCATTGAACGGAATGTCAATTATGTGGGAAAATATTCAACAAGTGAATCAACAAGATCCAATAATTTGCACGAAGAGATGGGCATATTGTGCATACTGGAAGTGCCCACATGCATGGAAAAATGGGATCATCTGCTGTACACACGCCAAGTAGCCGTCCCAAACACCACGACGCGTACGCTCAGAATCAATGAACTTCTTCATCAAGGTAACCATGTGGAAGTATCTACCGAACCCACAAAGCAGCGGTAGGCCCATTATCCTTGAGGGATTCGAGATGATTCTGAAATTTAGTCAAAGCTGACACCAAGGAAACTCTTCAACTTTTTCTGAAGTAAGTTCCTCCATGCTGGTCAGCATAGTCAAGATCTCTCTCTTCTGTTCCATTTCATTTTCAACAATAAAAATGTAATTTTTAATGATAAACTTTCATTTTGAACAATAAAAGCTGTAAAATAAAATACATTTTGGTTTAAAACCACGAGATTTATTAATTTATGAACCGACCGGTTTCGCTTTACTCAAGCATCTTCAGGGTACAAATTAATACTTAACAATAAGTATGTACATAATGTGTGCTTATATATAACAAAATTTTGAGGGAGACAACCTAATAATAATACAAACAAATATAACCAACACATAGACGGCCATAAAATACATTTACATAAGTACACAAGTAATGGAAACATAGACAGCCATAAAATACATTTACATAAGTACACAAGTAATGGAAAAATAGACTGTAGACCGATTGAAAACGATCAGCAAATGTGTTAGCCACACCCAAGCCACGAAATTCCTGATTACCTTTCATCATGGTGTATTCAAGACCACCATCCTTCTGAAAGGATTTTATATAGTGCCAAAACATCTTGGGATCATGCATGATGTTTTCCTCGATTTCAGACACGTAAGCTTAATAGGCCACTCGAATCTCGCGCTTAACTAACGTTAAAAACTTAACAGATCGTATTCATTCTGAAGGCCTCCAGCTTTCCAACGCTTATGGGGGCGTGTTTGATATCTATATTCGAGATGACTTCTCTCGGGGACCACTTCGGGTACTTGCGACCACCACCACTGTCGTTAGCAAACGAAGCGCACTCGTTTCCTCGTTGATATCCATTAGAATAAACTTGTAAATGATTTTAATAATTTTAAAATTACGCGCGTGGCAAAAAAGATGTACGTCCTGCCGGCGAACTATCTGGAGCACTGATGTGATGGGATGGGTTTCTCTGGGTCTCCTACCGCTCCCCTGAAACTCTGAAACGCCCCCCAATTTTCTCTTGGTCTTCTACCGCCCCCCTGCAGGTGTGAAACGCCCCCAAGGGGGCGTTATCGCCCACGTTGAGAACCTATGATGTAGACTAATCACTAATGGGTTATAGGTACCTACTAATAAATCTGGAGAAACAAAGCATCAACTGGCATGGTGGTAAGGAGCACTGGGAATTTTTTAAGGGTTTATTGGAAACAGACCTAATATTGGACTACTTGATATGTCTAATGAATTATTAAGTACATAAATGACTTTTGGTTTTTACAGCTTTTTTTTATTTCTAGTGCCTCTAAATTGTTGTCTGTTACCATGCCCGTTTTTATGTAAGATGTTAGCAGTTAGCACCGGTGCTATGAGAGAACGTTTGACCTTTATCGATTGGCGAATTCTGAAAAACCGGTATGGGTGGTTTGGTATATTTATGAAACCGGTATTATTGAGGCAATGAAGATGCTCCTTTAT
This sequence comes from Limnephilus lunatus, assembly GCA_917563855.2. Classification (NCBI taxonomy): domain Eukaryota; kingdom Metazoa; phylum Arthropoda; class Insecta; order Trichoptera; family Limnephilidae; genus Limnephilus; species Limnephilus lunatus. Next base: position 110,425,884 of record OU830592.1, read on the forward strand.
CCTTATATTGTCATTACGTGATATAGAAAGCCGAACAATTATTAAAATTTAATTTATAAATTCCCGAATGACTTAATTTGTCGTCCTTATCTTTAGAATTAATGAGAAATTTACCTAGATTGTTATTGATATAAAAGGCCGGTCTGACTTCAGAAGGAAGGTTTTTTTTAGGTAAAATCAAGGAGTAATCTGTCAAAATAATAATCCGGTAGAGTGAACATACAGTTGATGTCTTTGTGTTCTGTATTCGTGCGCTGTTTGCGATGTGCTTGTGCCGTGATTACCGCCAATCGTTTCCCTCAAGATCATAATATCGATTCCATAATGACCATAATAAAGGGGTAAGTCAGTCCTGTACAAATATCTAATGTTTCTAACTCCCTCATAAGTGTCAACCTGAAAAGTTTATTTAAAAATCATTGATTAGAGTCTAATGATTCGCAGTCAATACATCTACTACTAGAGTGCTTCTTTGACTTGTTCTTTCAGTGCAATTACAGTCTAATGATTCGCAGTCAATATATCTACTACCTACTAGAGTGCTTCTTTGACTTGTTCTGTCAGTGCAATTACAGTCTAATGATGGTCTAATGATTCGCAGTCAATATATCTACTACCTACTAGAGTGCTTCTTTGACTTGTTCTTTCAGTGCAATTACAGTCTAATGATTCGCAGTCAATATATCTACTACCTACTAGAGTGCTTCTTTGACTTGTTCTTTCAGTGCAATTACAGTCTAATGATTCGCAGTCAATATATCTACTACTAGAGTGCTTCTTTGACTTGTTCTTTCAGTGCAATTACAGTCTAATGATTCGCAGTCAATATATCTACTACTAGAGTGCTTCTTTGACTTGTTCTTTCAGTGCAATTACAGTCTAATGATTCGCAGTCAATATATATACTACTAGAGTGCTTCTTTGACTTGTTCTTTCAGTGCAATTACAGTCTAATGATTCGCAGTCAATATATCTACTACTAGAGTGCTTCTTTGACTTGTTCTTTCAGTGAAATTACAGTCTAATGATTCGCAGTCAATATATCTACTACTAGAGTGCTTCTTTGACTTGTTCTTTCAGTGCAATTACAGTCTAATGATTCGCAGTCAATATATCTACTACTAGAGTGCTTCTTTGACTTGTTCTTTCAGTGCAATTACAGTCTAATGATTCGCAGTCAATATATCTACTACTAGAGTGCTTCTTTGACTTGTTTTTTCAGTGCAATTACAGTCTAATGATTCGCAGTCAATATATCTACTACTAGAGTGCTTCTTTGACTTGTTCTTTCAGTGCAATTACAGTCTAATGATTCGCAGTCAATATATATACTACTAGAGTGCTTCTTTGACTTGTTCTTTCAGTGCAATTACAGTCTAATAATAATAATAATAAAAGTTTATTCCAGAATGTATGCAGGGGTAGTGCAATGCAATACATTCCATATTTTGAAACAAAAAAAATGGGTTAATAAATAAATTTAAAAACAAACAGCATGCAGCTGTTTACGGAGGGTATTTTATCGTCTCCCGTCTCCAGAGGGCCATCAGGGGGGACTCCAACCAGGTAGTCATGGCGGTGATGATTGCATTCTTCGATTGGCGTAGTCTGCGCCATAAACTTCCCATGCGGTGGCGGAGAAGTGCTCGGAAAGTGTGCACTCGTCCCTCCAGGAACATTTCCGTAGCACTGCAGTATCTCGGTAGGCGGAAAAGTTGACGGTATGCGTTGTTGTAAGCAACCTTTAACTTGTTCCATTGGGATGCAGTGTAGTCAACCCACAGTTCTGATGTATACAGCGAGGTACAGAAAGCGTTGAACAATATTCTTTTTACTTTTGGGCTGCATAGGTAAAAACGTCTTGACAGCATACCCGCTCTAACAGATATCGCTCTTCTCTGCCTTTCCATATCCTCGATATCCTTAAGGTCGTCTGTGATGATGTGTCCCAGGTACTTAACGCTGTGATAAACATTCATTTTCCTGTCATCTAACCATACTGAGGGTGTTTGAATGGTTTCGTTTTTGTTTTTAAAAACCATAACTACTGACTTGGTAGTATTATATAACAGGTTATGGTTTTTTGCAAAGTTTTCACAAATTCTTAGTAACTTCTGTAATGCGCTTAGTGACGGTGCAAGAAGAACCATGTCATCTGCGTAATTAATGTTGTTCACACATACTCCATGTATATGGCATCCTATTTTCGTGGCATTAAGTTTTTTAATAAGATCATCGGTATACAGATTGAACAGAACCGGAGACATGCTTCCTCCTTGCCTTACGCCACTTTTTAAATAGAATGGATTAGACAGCTCCCCAGACCATTTCACAATATTTTCTTGTTGCGTGTGCCAAATTGAAAGAATCGCTATTACATCTTCCGGAACTGCTCTTTTCCTTAGTTTTTCCCACAGTGTATTATGACGTACACGGTCAAACGCTTTGCTTAGATCTAGAAAGCAGGTATAGATTGGCGTTTTCCTTAGTTTATAATAGCTGATGGTTTCTTTTAGGGAATATATTGCCATAGATGTTGACAGTGCAGGTTTGAATCCGAACTGGTTATCTTCTGTTTTTAGATGGTCTGTTACAACAACGGATAAAATTTTTTCAAATAATCTCGCCACGGCGGTTGAGAGTGAAATTGGTCGGTAGTTATTGATCACGGATGGATCAAGATTTGTTGATTTAATTATGGGAATAATTACCGTTTTTGTCATTTCATTCGGGATGTGCCTGTAACGCAAAATATTTGAGAATAGTTTTGCTAGGATGAAATGAATCGCTGGTCCAGCATACTTAATGTGTTCAAGAGCTATTGAGTCATGTCCTGTGGCTTTTCCTGCTGCCATTTCTCTTAAAGCTTTTTCAACCATACACGGAGTAATACTGATAGCGGTGGTACTATATTCAGTTTTCAAGCAAAAATTTATATCCAGAGATTTTTCTGCCGCTAATGATTCGCAGTCAATATATCTACTACTAGAGTGCTTCTTTGACTTGTTCTTTCAGTGCAATTACAGTCTAATGATTCGCAGTCAATATATCTACTACTAGAGTGCTTCTTTGACTTGTTCTTTCAGTGCAATTACAGTCTAATGATTCGAAGTCAATATATCTACTACTAGAGTGCTTTTTTGACTTGTTCTTTCAGTGCAATTACAGTCTAATGATTCGCAGTCAATATATCTACTACTAGAGTGCTTCTTTGACTTGTTCTTTCAGTGCAATTACAGTCTAATGATTCGCAGTCAATATATATACTACTAGAGTGCTTCTTTGACTTGTTCTTTCAGTGCAATTTTCTCATTTTCGTAAGGTTAAAAATGAGAAATAAGAATATTAAATTTCCAGAGAATAAGGCTGCAGTAAGTGGAGAAACGAACGAATTGGGGAAAAGTTAAAGGCGCCTTATACCCGCTCAAAAAGAAGAAGATGGAGAGATATGTAACTATGAATGTTAGAGAGAGCGCGCTAGTATTTAAACCGATAAAATTTAAGCGAAAATTGTGAAAATGTTTAATAAAACACGACTCGTTAAAAATAGAGCAAAAATTTCGTAAAGAACTTTTAAAATAGCAATTAAAGAAACACTCTGAATTTTTTCATCTAACATAACTGCGGCTTACGGTTGAATTTGGCAGCCACCTCTAGTCAGGAGCTCCAAAATACCTGAAAAATACCCTCGACTTTGTGCAGAAACGGGCGGTTCATTTGATAGATTCTCCCATCTTAATAGACGGATTGCAATATTTAGAGCACAGGCGTCGGGTGGGAATGCTATCCTTGTTTTACCGATATTACAATGGAAGATGCTCCGAGGAACTAGCGTCATTGATCCCTTCGGCACCGGTGCATAGTCGGGATACACGCCAAACGCGTGCTCAACATTTGTACATGGTTAACATTTGTCACATGAGAACTGGTCGCTTCTTCGACTCATTCTTGTGTTCAACAGCTCGGATGTGGAATGATTTGTCGGCCTCTGTGTTTCCTCCTTCCTACAACATGGGTCTCTTCAAGACCAATGTTCATTCCTTCCTCTCCTCAAAACGACCCTCTACACAGCATCCCAGATGACATAGACCCTGAGAGAAATTATTTTCCTCAGGGCCTCCTGTGTGAAGTTAATGTAAAAAAAAACTTCTAAAATAAGTGAAAAAAACGTGTTAATAATAATTTTCGGAGCATACTTTGCGATTTTTTTCTATCGAAATTGGCATAATATTTGCCATTGATTGTTTTACCCATTTTAAGGTAGTCAATTTAGATGTGGGCACTTTAGATCACATATTTTTTGGTTGTCCCTTTCTAAATAAATATCCTCTCTTCTATCAAGCGTTATCTAAAATTGCCTCCCCTCCATTCAACATTTCATCTCTTCTAAGTCTGAACTCGACTCCAATCTCCCATATAATTCTGAAATTTGTACATTTAAATAAAATTAATACATAAATTCACCTTTCCCTTTCTCTGTAATTTTAAATGATGGCCTAGAACACCCTTGAAGGGTGAAAGCCAGAAATAATTGAAAAAAAAAGGTAGTCAATGTGGATTGTTCCGCGTGCATCCCAAAAAAACGGTCGCCATGACTTTATTGGCTGACAAACCCACCTTGATCTTCTTTGGTGTCGATTCACCCCGAGAAACCCACTGTTTTGACTGCTGTTTGGTCTCTGGTATGTTGTGGTGGATCCACGTTTCGTCCACGGTTACGAAAAGGCGCAAAAACTCGTCCATATTGCGGTTAAACAACGCTAAACACTCCTGTGAAGTTGGCGGCGAGGTATTGTAAACAAAACACTGCGCGTCGTTCTAACCGGACGAATTAACATTAAAATAGGTCGCTTTAAGCAGTTGGTCGCTTAAAACGGAATCAATCGTTTTCCTACTAAAAGCTATGAAACCTAACTTGAGTTTACATTGTCGTTGTTAAAAACGGTAGGCCGGTATTTGCTTTCTGGGTGATAGAAAACACTGCATTCAAAAATTTCAGTTATGTAAAATGAACATTTGCGGCCGCGAATGTCCGTGATCTCATAAGACAAAAGCAATTTTTTATCTTACGTAATTGAATTTATGTAGTATTTTTCCTCGCCCCGAATGCAAATAGTTGTCTTTTGTTCAACTACCTAGTTGTCTTTTCTTCAACTAGATATTGATTCATTTAATGATTGGTGCAAAATTAGCTGCATGTATCTTAATGTTGATAAATGCAAATTTTTGTCGTTCTGTAGAACCAAAAAACCTATTCAGTTTGATTATGAACTAAATAATGTTTGTCTCTCTACATCTATCAAGGACCTTGGGGTCACTCTGGACTGCAAACTTTCTTTCCGTGATCACATTAATATCATCGTAAACAAATCACTTAAACTACTCGACTTCATTCATAGAATTACCTACCTCTGACTTTAAACATATAATTACACTTAAAACTCTTTACTGTTCGCTGGTTCGCCCTCACCTTGAATATGCTAGTGTCATTTGGTCTCCTTTCTATGCTGTCCACATTTGTCACATCGAATCCATACAACATAGCGATGTTAGCACAGAGAGCGCCCTACGAAGAATTGCTTGGAGGTTGAAAGAGGCGAGTACTGGTATTATGAAATTGAACAAACTTTAAACATTTCTTCTTTAGAAAAACGTAGAAAGGACTCTTATCTAATTTGCATATTCAAAATTATCAACAGTATTACTGACACACCTGCTTTGTTACAACTCATCCAGTTCAACATCCTTTCACATCCCGTAGACTCCGAAATAATGAATTGCTGTTCCTCAATCAACATTCTACTAATTATGGATATCATTCTCCTTTATCCAGAATGTCGAGACTTGTCAACTCAAATCAAAGTATTGAATTTTTTGGTATAAGCCTAAATGACTTTCGGCAGTCGATATGTTATGTGTAATTTTTAAAGCCTTTTTAAATCCATCTTCAAGCTACTTGTAGTTATCTTTTATATGTACTTTTATATTATTTGTATATTGTCAATGCTCTTCATTTATAATTAATTAATAATTATAATTATAATTCAAAGAATAATTATAAAAATCATCCTTGGGAAACCATACGACTTTCCTACTCTAGAGATATTTCGGGAATTTAGTGTACCATCTATCACATAATTGTACAAAAGAAACGCCTTAGGATATCAAATTTATAAAGAATACTTTATTCAAAAAATTCACCCCTCAGATAGCATAAGCTATAGATTCAAAACTAATGGCTTAGAACGACCACGGCTCAGCATCACTATTTGTATTTAGGTGTAAGATGGTATAATATATTATTGTCCAAAAACAAAATAAGTATAATTTTTTCATAAGAAACAATTACTTGGTGGTTAGACATTATATTATAAAAATAAAGGGATATAAGTAATAATAACTGTTATTATAAGTAATAATAACTGTTATAAGTAATAATAACTGTTATTATTACTTATATCCTGAAGAAGCTTGATGTAAGCGAAACCGGTCGATATATATAATTATAATAAATTCGTGGCCAAATACAAAGTGTTTTATTTATTTTTATAAAATAAGTATAACGGAAACATTGAAATATGAAAAAGCAAATTAAGTCCCTGAAATTGGATAATGATATATTGTACCCTTAATTTAATTTACCCTTACTTAAACTGTAATATTTAATATTTACGACCTCCGTAGTCCAGTGGGTAAGACTCTTGACTCACAATCCGGAGGTCGCGGGTTTGAACCCGGCGTACGCAAATAAATTTTATTTGAATTATTTGTGTTATTTCACAATTAATTCATTTAAAATAATATATAGTATATTTGCGGCACTCTCAAGAGTGGAAGATACTATCAGTATCGCCCTGGTGTAAGACCACCATTCAGAATTGAAACATTGCTTGAAAATGGCTTTAGCCGTGTTTGGTGACCAGATCTGAATAGCCAGGTACTTCCCAACCTTCCTCTTCCCCATCTCCTTCCCATCTCCTTCCCATCCCCACTACCTTCAGCCTCACAACATACCCCAATTGGAGATGCCATAGTCTCACTGGCTCCAGACGGGAGCAGTTGAGATTCTTGTGCGGTATTCACTGTAAAAAAAAAAAAAAATGTCCTTCTTTAACTAAATACATAGGTACCTATGTCAAAAAATAATGTTTGTGTTATTTCATAAGTTCTTTGATAATTGTTTAAACATTTCGTTAAAACACTATTTCTTTTTTGCATGTAAATACTCCTCCCATACAAACGAGCTTCTAGAGTAGTACTTATGGAGTAGTAGAATTAAAGAAAACGACTTCAAAAAATGCACTAAAAAGTAAAAAAAATAATTTCGTACGATTGTTATTTTTGGAGTCGGTGTCAGCCAAGGTAACTACATACATAGGTAGGTGAGATGTAGAGATCTTGGTTGACACCGACTCCAAAAATAACAATCGTACGAAATTATTTTTTTACTTTTTAGTGCATTTTTTGAAGTCGTTTTTTGTTTTGTTAAAATTTTTGTTTATTTTTTTTATTTTTAGTGATGAGCGTGCGTAAAGAAGTCTTACTTCAAAAAAAGAATCATCGAAATCTGTCAAAATCGTTCATTTGTCGCGCACATTCTATTGCAAATTTAAGACATTTATGGTTTTCTCATGGATCCCATTGTCAGATCTGGACCAAATTAAAATGGGACCAAACGGCAAGCACCAGCTTTCAAATAAAAAAAGAATCATCAATATCGGTTCACCCAATCGAAAGTTCTGAGGTAACAAACATTAAAAAAAAAAAAAAAATTGTTGAATTGTTAACCTCCTCCTCCGCCATTGAAATTTGCATCAATCCATACAAAAAAAAACAACATAAAAAATTAATAGGGATATAAAAAAATATCATTACATAGTATAAAATGAAGTCGCTCAAAATGTTTGTGCGCTTAGATCTGTAGCAGCTTGCCACCGCAGCTAAATACCTTTGCAGGATGCCGACCTCAAAACCATAAAAATCAACACGAGCGGGAATGCGAAGAAAGCTGAATCAACAATCAGACAGCAATACATTACGAAACACTAATTTAAATATCGATCAATGACACCCGAGACGAAAACCGCTGATCAGGCAAAGGCATTGCAAAATATTCATTCAATGATGACCCGGTAGACGAAATACTGTACTCGTGCTAAAATAATAAATAAAATGACACCGTCAGCGATCCTGCGGGTTCGAGGTCCAGACGCTTTACCCCCACCATGGAAACGAGAACAAAGGGATCATCACCTATATAAACGGAGGAAGATTACTCACTCACTCACTCTCTCCGACAAGACACTCTCGCTTCGACACGACCGACTCGCTCCCTCGCGAACACGCTGTACTGAATCTTATCGACTTTACATTTTACACGTATTTAATTTGTTTCACCATTAAATATATTTAAACCTTCTGCTGAGTTTGCTGTCCATCCTCTCCGGCGTAGTATCCGAATACTTACAGTGGTGACCCCCGACGAACACACGCAACATCGCCTTCAGAACCAACCAATTAAGCCAACGAGAGGTCCAGTGACAGCACCAGCAACGAAGTAAAGACAGCGCCAAAATGCAGCAGCCAAAACCGAGTGGAAACGCGGCTGCCGAAATTAACAGAGTGGCGGTGAGGATCCCGCCGTTCTGCCCAGATGACCCGGAGATGTGGTTCTGCATGGCAGAGAGGAGTTTTGAGGCATCAGGCATCGTCGCAGTCCAGACCAAATTTGGCTACATCCTGGGAGCCTTGGAGCCAAGATACGCTGCCGAGGTACGAGAGATCATACTCAAACCACCTGAAACCGGTGCCTACCTCCTGCTGAAGACTGAACTGACCCGCCGGTTAAGTTCAACACAGGAACAGAAGACGCGCCGGCTCCTAGAACACGAAGAAATTGGGGATAGGAAGCCGTCTCAATTCCTGCGCCACCTACGCACCCTAGCGGGTGTAGCAGTACCAGACGAGGTACTCCGAACGCTGTGGATGGGCCGTCTTCCTCACACCATGCAGATGGTACTGACGACACAGAAGGGCGTTATCCTGGACAAGGTGGCTGACTTGGCAGACGCAATTGCAGACTCCACAAGCAGAGCTCACATCGCAGAGATAACGCCCGGACTTGATGCGCAGTTAGAAGACCGACTGCATAAGCTGACAAAAACATTAAAATCGGAGATACAAGACCTACGGGCTACGCTAAGGAACGAGATCCAAGGCGTCAATGCTCCCGAGACAACATACGGCAGACGCGTCCGCGAAACCCTTCGCAATCGGGATCGGGTTAGGACACGCTCGAAGAGCAGAGGCGAAGGCTATCGCCCACGTTCTCAAAGCAGGAGCGGAGAAAGAGAGGAGGACATGTGCTGGTACCATCGTACTTTCGGAGAAGCCGCTCAAAAGTGCAGAGTCCCCTGCACATTCCGCTCGGGAAACGACCAGGGCAAGCACTGATGACGGCCAGTAACTCATGCCCGACTTCCAGCCGCTTATTTATTACCGACAAAAATACCAAAATACAATACCTGATCGACACCGGCGCAGACCTCTGCGTCTTCCCCAGGAATAAACTCTGTGGACGTTACGACAAGCAACCGTACGAACTATCAGCGGCCAATGGAACCATAATTTCTACATACGGGAATCTTACATTGACCTTGAACATTGGACTCAGGCGAGACTTCACCTGGAGATTCGTCATCGCTGATGTCTCCAAACCCATCATTGGCGTCGATTTTTTAGCCCATTTTGAGCTGTTGGTTGACGTCAAAAATCGCCGCTTGCGAGACCAGACCACAAAACTATCAACTCAAGGACGTAACAGCACTTGCGAAGTTGCTTCTGTAAAAACCGTAAGAGGATCGACTACCTACCACCAACTACTACAAAAATTCCCTGACCTAACTCGCCCCGATGGACAGATGAGAGAGACCCGGCACGCAACCAAACACCATATTCGAACGACTCCAGGACCCCCCGTCAGCGGAAGACCCAGGCGGCTCGCACCAGAGAGATTCCGCGCCGCAAAGAAGGAGTTTGAGACCATGATGCGAATGGGAATCGCCAGACCTTCCGAAAGCTGCTGGTCATCACCACTCCACATGGTTCCTAAAACCAACGACCAGTGGAGACCCTGTGGTGACTATCGGGGTTTGAATGCTAGAACAATACCAGATAGGTACCCTGTTCGCCACATCCAGGACTTCGCCCAATCACTCCGGGGCAGGAAAATTTTTTCTACAATTGACCTGGTCCGGGCGTATAACCAAATTCCGGTAGCGCAGGAAGACATCGCAAAAACAGCAATTACTACTCCATTCGGACTGTTCGAATTTCCTTACATGTCTTTTGGACTTCGGAACGCCGCACAAACATTCCAACGCTTTATCGACGAAGTTTTGCAAGGACTGGAATTCTGCTATGCTTATATTGACGACATACTTATTGCATCCACTTCAACGGATTTTCATGCGGTTTTCACCAATAGATAGAGTGATTCAATGAAAAGATTTATATGTATAATACATGCTTATTTTGGTAGATAAAAGCCGAGAAATTCAAATATTCAATACAGGCAGCGTGCAGCTGGCAAGTGAGTGGTGTGGATTTTATAAAGGTTGGGTAATGGCGTTGTGTTTCGTTAGCCACAGCAACGTGTAGCCGGGTCTGCTAGTATTATATAAAACATATATATTATGTAAATAAATAATTACATAAATAATCCAACATGAAAAATATCGAAGGAATCGTTTTATGTGGGAAATTTTGAACTTTGAATAAAAATGTAATTTTAATGCATCTTTTATTATCTGTCCAAACGTAATTAGTTGTTTCTTTTGGTGATTAAGTTGAAATGTGTCATTTCCAAAATCTAAGCCTAATAAAAATGCGGCGGTTAGTGCAATGTTTACCAAAATATTTATAAAGGTGAATGATGCTAAGTTAATGGTCTATAGCAGCGGTTTTCAACCGTATTCCGTATCCCTTGCGTACCCCAAGGGATACGGAGCAAACGATACGAAGCAAAAATCAGGGGTACGAAATATCGTTGCACGAATGTAGGTTCGTTCAATTTCGCAAGTAGTATCACTGATTAAAAATGGAGGCGTCTACTAATATCTACAGGAATTCCAAAAACTGAACAAATCGGACTAATATCTATGAGAACCAAAGTGAGGACGAATATCTATAGCTCAAACTGCTGACTAATATCTATGAGAACCGAAGTGAGGACGAATATCTACAGCACTGGCAGAGGTTGGATTTGCAATTATGCGTAGTATATTAGAATAACGTAATATTGTGTATGCAGTTAGAAAAACTAAATTTATGTAAAAATCCCTAATATCGGACTATTCGACACATTGCTGATTATTAAGGATTTGCCCACTGAAGATATTAGTCCCACCTACGCTCCATAGATATTAGTCACCACTGGGACCGTCATAAATATTAGTCCGACCTTAGCTCTGTAGATATTGGTCCTCACTCTGAAGTTCATAGATATTTATCCAACATATGAGCTGTAGATATTCGTCCGACATACAGGCTATAGATATTAGTACCTGGAGTCGTTAAAAATGCTTGTCTTGTTACACTCTGTATAAAATTGCATTAATTGTATTTGCATGACTTGATGGTTAAATTCATGTAAGAATATGAAAAAAATAAAACTTGTCTTTTATTACACATGTTCACACGATAGTCAGAGGATACGGGGTTCAACAAATTTATAGTAAATGGTAGTCAAGGAGCCTTTTAACCCAACATAACTCCTCTTTTTTAATAGGCCACTTGCGTCACATTTAAAAAAAAAAATCCGGTTTAGGCAAATATGTATATTTTAGTATATATTTTTTTTAAATGTATTTTTGAAACCCTGGCGATTTTTTGAAAATTTCAATTCGAAAAATCAGACCATTTTTTATAAACCGGAAAGAAGGGACATTTTTTTATTTATTTACAGTGAATACCGCACAAGAATCTCAACTGCTCCCGTCTGGAGCCAGTGAGACTATGGCATCCCCAATTGGGGTATGTTGTGAGGCTGAAGATAGTGGGGAGGGGAAGGAGGTGGGGAAGAGGAAGGTTGGGAAGTACCTGGCTATTCAGATCTGGTCACCAAACATGGCTAAAGCCATTTTCAAGCAACGTTTCAATTCTGAATGGTGGTCTTACACCAGGGCGATACTGATAGTATCTTCCACTCTGGAACGTGCTGCAAATATACTATATATTATTTTAAATGAATTAATTGTGAAATAACACAAATTAATCAAATAAATTTTATTTGCGCACGCCGGGTTCGAACCCGCGACCTCCGGATTGTGAGTCAGGAGTCTTACCCACTGGACTACGGAGGTCATCAAATATAAATACGGAGGACATAATTTTATGGGTGCGAAGAAGAACGTTTTTCACACGAATGGCACAGGAGAATAACGAGGCATACCAAAAATATTACATCTAATAAAATTTTTTTCCTTGATCATCTTTGATCATAAATCATTATAATGATCAACGTCTATATATGACAAAATCCAATGTAATATACTTGTACTTGTAAATGATAGTAATAATAAGTATATGACAAAATCCAATGTAATATACTTGTACTTGTAAATGATAGTAATAATAAGTATATGACAAAATCCAATGTAATATACTTGTGCTTGTAAATTATAGTACCTAATAATAAGTATATTATAAAATTTGATTTTGTTAAAATCAACACCATTACCATTATCCTTCTAAAACAGGTACATAAGCAATAAATTGTACGGGGTTCTCTTCGTAACATCTGTCGAAACACAGCCATCTTTATCAAATCGTCAAACCAAAGGATAAGTTCGCAGAGAACAAACAATAAATCTAGTGAATGTTATCCCTGCAAAAATTTGGCTTTTTTTTCAGATGGTCAAAATATTTTCGCTTTATAATAAAATGCAAATATTTGGAATATTTCTGAGCACATTCAAAAACTAAAAACTGTTTTAGAAAGGTGATAAAAAAATAAAAGTGTTTTAAAAATGACTCACCTTACGTTTTTTCCCACTAAAGTTACTGATAATAAAAAAAAATATAAAAAAATACATATTTTATTAGACAAACGTATAACAAACACATATTGTTAACTCACTTTTTGTCGCTCTATGTAAAAATATTTTTTTTTAAATTCCCGAAGTCACAAATTTTTTTTTTCAATTTGTGATTAAAAACTTTGTATACATAAAAGTGTACATTTTACTTTTTTGGCGGCAATTTTTTAGATTGGAATATAAAGCGTGGTGTTTTCCTACCGTTGAACACCGTTTAGAACATATTTCTCACTATGATAGTAAGGGAGTTACAGCGTTTTATACGAGACCTATATGCGTTGGGACAAATATGGTCTCCTTCCATTCGACGGGTTAAACGTCAAATTCAAAACTTCGCCTGAAATCAAAGTGTAGCCAAATAAAAAAAAAAAATCAGTGTGGAATTTTACAAAATTAATAGAACACAATCGGATACGGAACATTTTCATGTAGTGACGTCACAAGCTCAAATAATGGATTTATTTATTTAAAAATAAAAAAAATATACATTTCTAAAACGTTTTCGTAATCTTAGTAAAAAAATCTATCCACACGATTTTTTCTAAGTCATTATGAAATCCATGCAAGTGGCCTATTGCTCCATTTTTTGATCCCTTCGTGCGTCTATTTATGTGTTTTTTTTTTTTTTTCAGGAATCCCATATTGGATCCATGGAGATATTGAAGTGTCTGGTCAAAGGTCAATACGGGAGAGCGGGGACTATGAGAGAGTGCGGAAATTCCAATGATGAAGGTCACAATGCTGTGTATTATGCAATCCGCTCCAACAACGTGGAACTCTTCGATAAGCTCCTCACGCTCCTCAGTAGCTCTGCGAGCCCTGAATTATTGGACCAACTTGTCTCCGTGTCCCTGGAAGAATTACTACTGAAAAACGTTCTTATAAATGATGAGATGCTGTTGTTTGTCCAATCTAAACTGATGAAGTTGCGTTTCTACTCGAAAGACAATGAACTCCCTACTACTCCAGATAAAGACTTTATACAACAGAGGCTTCAATTATTTCAAGATAATATCTCAACTCTTACGACAGAATACTCCAACAAGAAAGTAGACAGTCGGTTTATATACATTGCCAAGTTCATAGCGCGGAATATTCATATTTCAAAACAAATATTGAAGTCTACATACTCTGCGGTGCCTTGGGAGGAAATTGAGTTTTGTTTGGTGTGTTTCATATCCGCTCAAACCGAGCGCAAACAAATAAACTTGTTTTATTTATCTGTACTGAGAAAGGATACATTGCTAAAGGCAATGGAAAACTTTTCTCAGACCCTGAATATTTTGAAGGGATTCATCCAAAGTTCCGAGGTATCCAAGCTTCGTTCCAGAGTCCGCTTGGGCCGTAAAGAGGTTATTGCAGGCATCATCAACAAATACCCTCATTTCCAAGATTTGTACACTGATTATAAGGTCGTACGAGATATTTATTCTCTGGATATCATGAATAGCTACATTAATGCGGCCTTGCCGGTGGATCCTGCGACAAGAGAAGGCCAGCTGAGCATCAAGAGGACTCTGCAAGTGCTGGGAGAACATCTAAAGGACACCCTTGACAGTCCCAATCTGTCCACAGCTGCAAGTGATCTTTTATTGTCGCTGGCACCAAAGGCGACCAGAGACATTCTTAAAGACTTACGCAATTCAATATCACACGTCCACATTATCCAAGACAATGACCAAGAGATAGAAGGTTCAAAATTATACTCAAATATTCTAAACGACATAAAAAAGATTGCAACGGTAATAAGTGACATAGCTAATATAAATAAAATTAATGTTTTAAAACAATTATTTGCGAGAGAATTCATTGATATAGAATGCTTGGAAAAAATTCTGAGTAATTTGAATCCAAAATATGTAATCGCTGAAAGGAACCAAGATCTCGCCACACAGGAGCACCAGAATATTGGGGACATCGTTGAAGAAATCAGTCGACTCGTTTCAGACAAAACTCCTTTCAAAGAGAAAATATTGTCTGAAGAGCTGAACAAAGCCAAAATAAAAGAGAAAACTTTACGAGAAGAGTTTTTAAAAATTATTAATCACCTTCGTGCACTATACTATAGTTTTCAACATACGACATGCAGCAGGAAGAAGGCCAAACTCTTGAATTCCTGGAGACAAAGTTACTTTCCTTCAAACATAACAATCTGCCCAGCAGAAGAGGAAGACGAATACAATTTGACAGTACTAACGATGATGAATAAATTAACCGACACCTTTTTTGAAAGCGCGAAATTGAAAATCCACGACGAAACTGCACAAAAAATACATTTTTTACTGCATAAAATCCTTTATCTAAATCAGTGTGAAAAGCACTCTATCAACTGGATTGACGAATACAAAATGCAGTTGTCTTTGCACACACACCATGATAAAGACATTATCAAAGAAACACAGACACATACTAAAAATATTCCACTCGATGAGGTTTTGGATGAACGCATAACCCAACACCTATGTGAACTTGGAGAGGTTATAGGAACCGGCAGATCACACCACACATCTCGCAATCTATTTCCATTGGTCCAAAAGAATAATCTCAACAAACTGAGGGTCGAAACTCTCATGCTGGACACCATGTCTCTGTTGGAAGAAAGAACCAAGTGTCTCTCGAATAATTGGCTTTATCTTGACGATGATATTCCTCTGTTAAGTGGAAGAGTGTTAAGAAACTATTTGGCTCACGGTAACCCCTTGGTTGATAGTATTTTATCCGGCAACTCTTTCTCTGCCGTGATCTTGAACACCATGATACTTACAGAACCTGACACTGAAGAAATACTCATTTTAAATAATGGAAAATTGGGCAAGATGTCAATGTTCAATTTTAAGCAACTGAAACAGAAATGTGACCAGAACTTAGAGATTATAAACAAACAGGAAGAGATGTGTAAAGCTTTGGTTGAAGGAAACCTCGAGGGTTTGCAAACATGTCTCCGAGAAGGGGCGGACTTATATTCGAGAAGTATAATCGATTGCTCCACCACGTTACACGTTGCTGCCAAGGGAGCCAGTATTGAAATGGTTCGAATGTTAATTGAAAACGACGTAAGTCCAGATTTGAGAGATATAAATGGACAGACCCCTTTGCACATAGCAGCAGCTTTTGGAAGGGATGCCATTGTGCAATATCTTGTGGAAGAAATGAGTATTTTAATTGACCAATTCGATATTACCGGGAGGACACCTCTGCACTTGGCAGCTCTAAACGGTCACACAGAAACAGTTGTAACATTATTGTCTCTCGGAGCAAACGCCAAGATTAAAGATTGTCAAAAGTTAACTTCTTTACATTACGCATTAATAAACAATTTTATGGAATTGGTCAAAGTTCTATTAGAAGTTGATACTGCAGCAACTGTGGATGATGGCGTTGATGTAACTCCTCTGCATATAGCTGCTCATCAGGGGCATGCAGATCTGGTGCAGTATCTACTGGAGAACAGAGCTGATGTCAATGCCAAGAATATTCAAGGCAAGCGCCCGTTGCACTTAGCAGCAGCTAATGGTCATCGGGAGGTTGTTATAAATTTGATTAAACATGGAGCCTATGTGAACTTAAAAGAAACCAACGGATTTACTCCTTTACATTGGGCGGTACGTCATAACCACGAGGATCTAGTGAACATACTTTTGAAGGAAGGAGCTTTCGTCGACGTAGTCTGCAAGAGGACTCGCAACGCTCCCTTGCATACGGCCATCACTAATGGCCACAAAAAAATAGTCCAAATAATTTTAGAAAACCACCCTAATGTTAACGCTGTGAATGATTATGGGTTGACACCACTAATGTTAGCAGGGATGAGAGGAAACCGTGATATAGTTGAATTTCTCTTAGAAGCTGGGGCTCAGTTGGATTTTAAAAATGCAAATGGTTTGTCTGCATTACACGTCAGCGCTATGAAGGGTCGTAATGATATTGTTACGTCGTTGCTTGAACGGGGATTTATAGTTGATGCAAGAACTGCAAAGCAAAAGACACCATTACACCTGGCTGCAGTAGAAGGTCACCATGAAACTGTAGACATACTGTTGGCTGCAGGAGCTGATGTCAGCTCTGTTACTGATGATGGTTTAACTCCTCTGCACCTGAGTGCTGGTAAAGGGCATGCGGCAGTTTCACAGTCTTTAATAATAAAAGGTTCTGATGTAAATGCCAAGAATAAAATGAACTTTACACCTTTACACTTGGCTGCCGTAACATCTTTTAGGAAAACTGTTCAACTCTTACTGAAGAGCGGAGCTAATGTTGAAGAGGTTTGTATGAACAGCAACACAGCTTTGCATTTAGCATCTTCTGCTGGACTTAGTGTCATTGTTAAAGCACTAATAGATGAACATGCAGATGTCCGTGCTGTAACTGAGAGTGGGGAGACCGCCTTACATCTAGCAGTGACAAGTAACCACAAAGCAATTGTAAACCTATTATTAGATAACGGTGCTGAGATAAATGCAGTGGACAACAGGCATTTTTCTGTATTATGTTCCGTAGCCAATAATAACAGCACAGAAATATTGAAAATATTGCTAGCCAAGGGAGCTGATGTTAACGCAGGGGGAGGTATAGCGCTGTCTGCAGCCGTTTCCTCAGGAAATAGATCTGTAGTGGAAACTTTACTTAAACACAAAGATCTGAACATTCATATTGATGTCGAAGGACCAACCTTCTTGCAGTTAGCGGCCAACGCAGGTTGTTGGCACATAGGCCGAGCTTTGATAAACAAGAGGGTCAAGATTGATTCAATTGGGCCAGATAACTTTACAGCCTTATTGCTGGCTGTGAGAGGTGGTTACAAAGAGTTTGTGGATGTCTTGCTGGAAAACGGAGCTGACGCTAATCTAACACCTGATGGAATGTGGTCACCGCTGCATTTAGCAGCTACCCTGGACCATCGCGGTATCGTGGAATCTTTACTTTGTTCGGGAGCCAAACATGATGCACTAGATTTTAAAAATTCTACACCGATAGAGCTAGCAATACTTCATAGCCAGTTGAATAATTTAATTTGCTTTTTTAAACATTGTGACCTTGAAATAAATGCAAGGGGCAATCTTAAATGCTCGCTTCTGGAAACTGCGGCTATAGTGGGAAATCCTGATGTTGTGCGATACTTGATAGACCAAGGAGCAGATCTAAACGCCAGAAATTCGATTGGTTCAAAAGCAATCCACTTTGCAGCTTCTAATGGGTGTGTGGAAATTGTAAAGTGTTTTCTCGAGTGTGGAATGAGTATTGACGATCTTAATGGTGTTGGCCTATCACTGTTACACTTTGCTTCATTATTTGGGCACGCATCACTGGCTCAGTACCTGATAGATAAACACGCTGATGTGAATGCAGTCGACGTGGAGGGCAGACAACCTATTCACTATGCTGCTGAGAGTGGGCACAAGGAACTTGTTATTGCTTTACTCGGAAACGGTGCAATGTATAACACTGTGGATGATAATGGTAAAACACCGTTAGAATTGACTAGCGATGCGGACATCAGAGAACTGTTGGTATCTGTAGGAAAACTCTTTAAGGCTGTAAAACAGAATGCTCTTTCAATGGCAGAAAGTTTAATTAAAACAATTGGTAAATCCATAGAAGCAAAGAATGCAGATAATACCTCTCTTCTGCATTTGGCTTCTAGGAAAGGTTTTCAGGCGATGTGTGATATTCTATTAAAGAATGGAACAAATCCTGATGCTGTTGGAAAAGATGGGAAAACTCCTCTCCATTTTGCTTCTGAATTCTCTCATCTAGGAATCATTGTATCTTTGTTACAAAATGGCGCAGTTTACAATATTGAGTCTAAAAACGGAAAAACGC
This sequence comes from Limnephilus lunatus, assembly GCA_917563855.2. Taxonomy (NCBI): domain Eukaryota; kingdom Metazoa; phylum Arthropoda; class Insecta; order Trichoptera; family Limnephilidae; genus Limnephilus; species Limnephilus lunatus. Next base: position 110,444,801 of record OU830592.1, read on the forward strand.
CTCTTCATTTAGCAACACAGGAAAATACTATTCAGTTGCTGACACTAGTGCAGTACTTGTTCGAAAAAACTGAAAAATGTGACACAATGGTGATCAGAGACATTAAAAAAATCAGAGATATTGGGATCGTTAAAGCCGTACTCAGATGTCGGAATATGCAAGGAAGCACTCTTGTGGATGTTGGTATTAAAAATAACTTTCCTGAAGAACACAAGTTGTTTGATATTTTGCAAGATCAGTTTTCTCTCAATCTGAAGAAAGTGAATGATTTGACGGAACTCAAAAATTTCACAGAAGCTTTGTCTATATTACAGGAACTGTCTACTGAAAGAGAACATTTGTTAGGAATAGATGACCCTGGCACCATTCTTCTTTTAGAAGTGAAAGCTCAAATATTTTTCGGGCAATCAATATATTTCGATGCTTTGTTGATATTTGAAGAAATTTTTAGCAAAAGAAGAAAAACCCTGGGGCCAAATCACCCACTCTCGCTTTGGACAAGAAGTCAGATTGCTGTGGCTCTAATAAGGCTAAATCGGAACCAGGAGGCTTGGGAAGTATTTCAAGAAGTTATCACTAAACAAAAGGAAACTCTGAGCGAGGACCATGTAAATTTATTGCAAACCGAAACACATGCGGCACAATGTCTCGAGGCTCTGGAAAAATTTGACAAAGCTTTACAAATGAATTATGAAGTTCTTGAAAAATTAAAAAAATCTGGTTTAGTCGTCACCAAATCTGCTTTAACTTTAAATGTGCGTACTAACATTGCCTCTGTGCTCAGAAAACAAGGGAAGCTCGAGGAAGCTTTAAGCATTATCAAGCAGGTTAACGACGATAGTAAAAGCATTTACGGATTGAATGACATCAGTGCTTTGCATCTTCAGGGTGAATTGGCACACATTCTTAGGGGACAAGGTAAAAATGCGGACGCATTGGAGGTCTACAAGGAAGTCTATGCTATTCAGAAAAATGTCTTAGGCCCCGACCATGTTGATACCCTTCATACCTGCAAAAATATTGTGGAAGTGTATCTCTCTCAAGATAGACTATTTGAAGCGTACATAGTTTACGGAAAAGGATTGGAACATCGGGATTCCAAAAACAATTTCCCAGATTTATTAGCATTGGATGCAACTTTTAAAGAATATAAAGAATCTATAATAAATGGAATTCTTCCAGAAATTGATATTTGCATCCTTGAAAGTAGATGTGAAATGGAAATAATTGAGGCCGCTAGCGAAGGTGACATTACCCTTGTGGAGAGATTGATTCGCAGTGGATCGGATGTGGATACAGCAGACACAAATGGAAGAACACCGTTGCATTTTGCTGCAAGCAGAGGACATTCAGATATTGTTGAGTTGCTGTTGAAGCATGGAGCTGATTCTACCGCTGCTTCCGTCAAAGGGAATACTGCATTGCACACTGCCGCCCTCCGAGGTTGTGTGGACAGCGTCAGAAACTTATTACAGACTGTGAATATGGTTAAAGTTAAAGCTTACGATAATTTCATCAATGCTAAAACCATAGTGGGCGGTTCCTCTGCTTTGCACGTCGCTGCCAAGAAAGGGTTCCTTGACATTGTGAAATGTTTGCTAGAGCACGGCGCCATTTACAACATCCCGGATAGGAGCAACGGGCACACAGCGCTCCAATGTTCAGGCAGTCAGGTCGTAACCTCTCTACTGGAGTTGGCCCATGAGTTGTTTGACTGTGCCGAGAAAGGAGAAATACCGCAGATATTAGCCGAGAAACAGGAATACTTGCTAGTGGTCCTGGCCTCAAGAGATATGCAAGGCAGGACACCAGTTGAAGTGGCTCTATTCCACCATCACCACAGTGTGGTTGCCTTCTTTGAGAGTGCACAACAAACCAATATAACATTAATTGATTCTCCTAGCTCCGTCAATCAAGGGGTTGAGAATATTATTAAAAATCTGTGAGGAATATGCAAATAACCACAACATGATGTACAACCCCAGGAAGGCGGAGCTAATTACATTCCAACATGGAAAAAATCCCGAGAAGAAGTTCCCCGCACAACTTAACAAGGAAAACATAAGCACATCTACAAGTGTAAAATACTTAGGGCACATCATAACTGAAGCCCTCTCGGATAATGGTGATATTGAACGACAGAGGAGAAGTATCAGTGTTTTGTAAAATATGATTGCCCGAAGATTCTTCCGATGCAGCAATAATGTTAAAAAAACAATGTTCAATGCATTCTGCACTAGCCTGTATACGTGTGAAATATGGTGTCAATACCGAGTAAACTCGATGGAACGTCTCCGGATCCAATATAATAATGCATGCAGAATCATATTTGGATACCGAAGGTATAGCATCAACAATGTTTACAGAATTAGGACTCCATGGATTCACCAGCCTGATGAAACACCGGGTCACTGGAGCGAGGATGTGGCTAATGGCCTCCGATAAAACAGTGGTGATCGCAACCTTCCAGCACCAAGCGCTACTACTGAGTGCAGTACCGGATTATCCCTAAGGCAGAGTAGGCAACTGCCTAGGGGCCCCGCATCGGCTAGGGGCCCCGCGCCCCAAGAAAAAATAACTTCAATGGTTCGACTCACAATAAGTGAGCAACTCCGGCACCCATTTTGGAAAAAGTCAGCTTTCAAGATGTTTTAAATATTTTAATTTTTTATTACGAATATTTTTAGGTTAATAACATTACATGCAATAAAGAAAACAACAAATTATAATAATCAGGTTATAACCCAATACCTGTTCACATCACGCACAAATAATAAATAAAAAGTCAATAATTAAAACAAATATTTAAATATAGTTTTATTTTACTTTACTTTCCTTCGTCTCAATGGGGATATGATTATAGGTGCCGTGTGTGGTTTATATTGGCATTTGTTTTGTTTTTTTTTTTGCTTTTATTTCTAATGTTTAAAATATAAATGTTGTGTGTGTGTGCACTACCTATCTGCTTGCTAAAATTCTTTGTTTCTCTTCATACCAAGGTTGTCTGGAAGAGATCACTTTAGTGATAAGACCGCTCATTGTACTATTGTATTCGTTTAATTTTTTTTTATTGAATGGGGGTGAAGGCATACCTTCAAAATGTAGTAAAAAAACAGATTAATTATGAATAAAATTACGTTGTGGTAGAAAAAAAAAGGTTTGGAAGTTAGAAAAGGGTAAAGTGCAGTGGCGGACTAAGCCCGTCCGAGGTCTAGGGCGGAAAAGCTGAATGACCCCCTCTCCCCCCCTAGTTTAAGAAGTTGATGTAATTTTACAAGCTTTTCTTCAGTTCATACGGTTCTTGACTCTGGGGGGCCTCCAGATGCCTTCCTTTGATCAAATCCTAAACAAGGCTTTAAGGCACCAGGCCACTGCAAAAAAATGTCATATATTGACTCTTTTTCACCATAAAATTATAAATTGATTTCGAAAGACTTTATCTAGTAAAGCTATGTTTTAAATTTTGAGAAAATATATTTATTTTTAGTACATTAAGGTTTTACCGTAGGGCGTTGGCAGATTTGTTAAATTTTCAAACAAAATTTTGTATTATACAACACACATTTCAAATTATATAATCATGGAATAAAATAAATCCCTAAAATGTCTGGGAAAGATATGTTTCAGAATTTTAATTTTAGTTTAAATAAAATCATTAAAAAAAGATCCGCGCATATATTTAAAAAAAAAAAAAAAAAATTTTGCTTAGACATTATTCAAAAAATTATAAATACATTTGATAAAAAAATATTTAGAAAAAGTACATAATTTGAATAGTTTTATTATCACGAGATTGAGCATTTTTTGAATTTAGGTATGTATCAAAGCAAATTGTGAATAATTTTTTTTTTTTTACAGTGAACACCGCACAAGAATCTCAACTGCTCCCGTCTGGAGCCAGTGAGACTATGGCATCCCCAATTGGGGTATGTTGTAAGGCTGAAGGTAGTGGGGAGGGGAAGGAGGTGGGGAAGAGGAAGGTTGGGAAGTACCTGGCTATTCAGATCTGGTCACCAAACACGGCTAAAGTCATTTTCAAGCAACGTTTCAATTCTGAATGGTGGTCTTACACCAGGGCGATACTGATAGTATCTTCCACTCTGGAACGTGCCGCAAATACACTATATGTATATTATTTTTACTCAATTAATTGTGAAATAACACAAATTAATCAAATAAAATTTATTTGCGCACGCCGGGTTCGAACCCGCGACCTCCGGATTGTGAGTCAAGAGTCTTACCCACTGGACCAGTGGCGGTTCTTCACAGGGGGACAATGGGGACAGTCCCCACCAGTTACACTCAAAACCTACTAAAGGAAATAACAGTCGATGCTTTGTCTTCACCAAAATGAATGAATTATTTAAACATAAAATTAATTAATATTTGCAGAAATAAAATACAAACAATTATTCCGGATGATTTTAATAAGACCCTACGCGCGTACATCGAACAATATACGGCGCAAAAAACAGCATGTCTATTTCTCAGCGCGCAGAATCTAATGCGCATTTTGGGGACAATCCGAACTATCCCTATACTTTCCTTGCGTTGTTTCGCGATCGTATGCAACTGCGCATGCGCGGTAGTATGAGAATTCAAGTACCTGCGGGGACAATCCTTTGGATCCCCACAGAACCATTTGTTTGCGAAGTTACGGGCGGGAATCGCTCGCGTTCAAATTAGTTTGATAATAATATTGCAAGATAAATCTTTATTTTTATTATACTATATTGTAAATTGGCATAAATCTATAGACATTTTATATTATTTTGTGTTATTCTACGGGTGGTGAGATTACGGTACAGTACGTACAAAATGTCGATCCCCACCACTAAAGAAGTGCTCGAGCCGCCACTGCACTGGACTACGGAGGTCGTCGATAATATCGTCGAAAATAATATCGATATTGAGCTATTATGTTAAAATGCTGGTATGGAGAATAATTAATCTTTCTCATCGGAACCGCCCTGTACAATTGCAAAGGTACGAGCGCAAGATCATAGTTCGACGAAATTTAAATTCTCGGCCGCTGATTAATGGCATTAAAGCCTTGTTAAGGATTTGATAAAGGGGACATGGAGGGGTTTGATGGCCCCCGAGGACCAGAGGCCCGGGGCAGGCCACCCCCCCCCCCCCCCGTTATTCCACCATTTGTAAAGGGGCCCCGAGACGTGCATTGCCTAGGGGCCCCGACATGGTTAATCCGGCCCCGACTGAGTGAGCTCACCCCAGACCACGCCCTACATCACACATGAGCAACTGCCGGCCCTGATTCATCTCGGCGAAGTAATATAAAAAGAAATTAATACTTCCAGGGAGAGATTTTTCACATTTAAATTTGTAATCAGTACATGATATTAATATTACGTCGTTCACATGTTTTAAATCAGTAAAAATAATCATGTTTGCACATAATTTATTACACATTGTAGTTACAACGCTTAAAAAAATCATATATATTATTACATACATAAATTATATCTAATATTGTAAATTTTGTAGTTTCTCTTATAAGTGTACCATGTATTATAAGTTCACTCTTCTAAACACATAACCTAACAAAACTTATCAGGTACCTGGTTTACACTTTTCAATACTACTAACTTACATACTTATCTCATACACTGTAAATCCAAATATATTATATGTTACCAGGTTAATTTGGTAAATCCGAATATAATATACAGGGTGTCCCAAAAGAAAGTTTATATTTGTTTTGCTTTCTGTGTGAATGCAACTTTTTCGAAGGGCCGTGAAGTGCGTGAGTTTTACAAAAATGGTGATTCGGCGACTGTAGCGCGTAAAAGATTCTGCAATATTCGAGGTTTTTGTCAATTCAATGATGCGCCAAGCATTCCTCTCATTAGAAAATGGGTCAATAAGTTTGAAGAGATCGGTACAATGCTGGCAAATCCAAAATTCTGGCAACCAGGTCATCGAGAACGGTAGAAAACGTAGACAGTGTTTATCAGTCTTTTCGTGACGACTCAAACTTTTCGATTCGGAAGCGCGCAAGTGCTTTAAATGTGCATATATCAACCTTCCACAGCATTTTGCACAAAGATAACCCTACAAACATAACCAAAGAACATGGTTCCAGCAAGACAGAGCAACATCACATACGTCCAATCCGTCTCTGCCACGAGTTCGTGAAATTTTCCCTGGGAAATTGATCTCCAGTAGAGGTGACATAAATTGGCCTCCTCGTAGTCCTGACCTAACCTCTATGGACTTTTTCCTGTTAGGTTATCTCAAATCTAAAGTGTACGCCAATAATCTGACTTCCCTGATGCAATTAAAAGAAAATATCCATCACGAAATGGCAGCCATCACGAAGCCTAACTGCCGAGCCGTCATAAGAAATTTTACTCTTTGATTAAATGAATGCCGCGAACGCGAGGGTTTACATTTGGACGATATTATTTTTAACAAATAAATTCCCAAATTCTTTATTTTAGTATTTAATAAACATTTTTTCGATACAACCCTTACTTTTTTTTAAATCGATCCACAAAATATAAACTTTCTTTTGGGACATCCTGTATGCTACCAGGTTACTTTTTCTACATTGTCACAAAAAAATGTATGTATATATATATATATATATATATATATATATATATCCTGCTACATTTGTTGCGTCCACCCCCTAGAATCTCCATAGCATTGCTGCGTCCACCGACTTACGGCGTCCGATATACGGACGCAACAATATTTTGACTTCAAAATTGGCCAGATTGATGCTTACCCCATATTGAATCGATTGGCAAAAATTGTCATGGAAGCAAAAAATCTATCAGAATGTCTGGAAGCGAATATTGAACGTTTGACGATTTGCCGCCAGGTTCGCTACACGAAGTATATTTCGATCAGTGTATATTTTTATACATAATGGCGGTCCTTCTGCGTCCCCGCAGAAATATATATATTTTTAAGACATAACGACGGTCGTGCTGCGTCTTCACAGTTGGTCCTTTTTGCGTCCACGCTATTATCACGCAGCAATATTATTTTTAAGACATAACGACGGTCGTTCTGCGTCTACACAGTTGGTTCTTCTTGCGTCCACGCAGCAATATTATTTTTAAGACATTACAACCGTCGTGTTGCGTCTACACAGTTGATCCTTCTTGCGTCCACACTATTATCACGCTACTATCACGCTATCATCACGCTATTATCACGCTATTATCACGCAGCAATATTATTTTTAAGACATAACGACGGTCGTTCTGCATCTACACAGTTGGTCCTTTTTACGTCCACGCAGCAATATTATTTTAAAGACATAACGACGGTCGTTCTGCATCTACACAATTGGTCCTTCTTGCGTCCGTGCAGCAATATTATTTTTAAGACATGACGATGGTATGCGACTACACATTCATATTACTTTTAGTGCATAACAACGGCAGTATTGCGTCCTCGTGGCCATTCACGAGTAGATAGTAAATATTGTTATGTATTGTTTGAGCTCTTGGTAAAGTAAATCTCTAGATTTGGCAACAGTGGGTTTATTTACAACGATGCCGCGTGCCACTTACAACTAAGAAGCGACCCGCGGGTGGATATTCTTATAAGATTTTTTCTACAGTGGACGGTGAAATGATGTTCTGGCCTAAAAATGTCCAACCACACACTACGAGGGCGCAAAGCGGTGTGTTATGAAACGATACATTTTGAGTAAGGGCATCGCTGTAAAAAAAAACTGTTGCAGGCCTGCGCCCAGTAGGTACTTTTTGTATACAAATGATTTATTTCGACTCTAACTACTATCAAAATACAGTTCGTTAGCATACATCGACATATTATCATTACTATTATTACCGGAAGATTATTATTACGTGTTATTCGTCTTCAACAATAATTACTTATACACATATAAGATATCCAAACTACACATACCGCACGGAAAAAAAATTCAGCATGGGAGTGTTTGATATCTGTACCTATCAGAAGATTAAGTAAGTTAGCAATATTCAAAAGACGTAAAATTTAAAAAGAGCGAAAGGATAAGAAACTACATAAATATCTGTTTATAACATACAATGTATATGCATTCGGACGCCAAAATAATATATTCGGTACGGACGCGAAAACTTCATTAAAACAGTTAACAATATACAGAAGACGTAAAAATTATATTAGAGTGAAAGGACGTGAAACCTATATTAGAAGAAACCTACAATATATAAAAAATATACACCCGGACGTGAGTATGTACGTGACGCAAGAAATTTATGAAAGTATACTAAATATCAATTCTTGTATTTTTTACAATATTAAAAAAGTATGATATCAGCGATTAGTATGAGCAGTACATAACGCAATATTCACAAAAAAAATCTGAAAAAAAGAACTAGAACTGATGGACGCCCAAAGACGGATTTACGTACGGACGCAATAAGTGTAGTGGGACCTATATATATATATATATATATATTTATATATACATATGTAAAACAATTTTCTCGGTTTACCCGCGTAACGTAGTCCTTAAAAGGACTTTTTAACTCCTGACGTTTCAGACAGATCACACTGTCCATCTTCAGAGGCCTTATGTCTTGAGTTTTTGTCTCAAACTGATAGCTTTCGCATGTCTGTTCGGTCCAGAAGCTAAGACTTAAGTGAGTGCAAGTCACTTCTTATGTCTAGAACGAAGTACCCGGGTTGAAGGTGATTGATGGTGGAGGGGGTGGGGGGTGGGGCCGGCAGTAGATACCTGATTGGTGAAGCTAATTGGAGATACTACTGGTAATTTTGGAAATGCCGTTTTTGGGGGATTTTCATCGATTATGACTTTCCAGGTGTTGGGAATTCTGATTGAGTCATTTCTAGTATTCATATTATTTTTATGTTTATAGATTTCTATCGCTTCGCGTATATATAGTGGAAACGGCTACCATTATTTAATTTTTCACAAGTTTTGCAGGGCTTAATTTTATCAACTCTTACTTTATTAACAAATGTATTTCTCTTGAATTTATCATAATTATTTTTATTGACTGTTTGTTCACGTTTACCAATTTCATTGAATAGATTTGCAGTCGATGTTATAGATTCCTTATTCATTTTGTACATTATATAATCTGGTAGACCCATAACAATAAGATGAATCAATGTCTGTGTGTCAATATTTTTATTTATCTCTAATAACAATCTTTCTTTCTTTGTGGCATATTCTCTTAATGAACCTCCTTGAAATTTAAAGGCAAATGCAAATTTAACTTGTGACCAACCTTTGTTTCCGTATGTTTCACAAAAATTTGTTTTCCATATTGCCCATTCTGCGTTTACTGTATATTTTATTAACATACTAGTGTACCAATCTAGGCACTGTTTTTCAAGTAAATACTTTAAAGTCTCAATTTTTTCTGCCTACTTTAATATCTCGAAACTTTTACATTCATTTTCAAAATCATTGATCCATTGGTGTACATTTGATGTTTTTCCTGAAAACTTCTCGAGTAAAAATCTTTCTGTTGTTTTTCCTAGATTTTTATTTTTAGTACTAATATTATTGTCAGAAAGTTTCGTGTCATATATAATTTCTTCCAGGTATTGGTCACCAAATTGTATATTCTCACCATCATCCAAGTAAATTTTCCTCAAATCTTGGGTTAAGGGAAACCATATTTTCCGTGTTTGATATCTTTTCTTTAGAGAATTCTTAATTTTGTTGTAAACATCCGTAGTCGTTATGGCGGTATGTTTGCTTGCATGTTTTAAATCATCGGGAATATCAAATATATGTCCATCGGGTGTCTCGATTGAGGTTACGCAGATCACATTGCTTTTTCCATCCGATGCTGCTGACACTGTAAATGTGAATCTTAATTTTTCCATTTCCAAGGTTATTGTTTCTCTTCACAAAAATTGTAGTTTTATGAGACAATTTGTCAATTTGTTGTAATTTTTTATTAATAATGTGACATACAAATATCATGAGTTGCTTTGCTGACAAAGAAACTACAATTAAAGTTATTTGTCCGTCTTCAAAATATTATATCACTTTGTAATTAAACTTATTTTTCAATCCTCTTATTACTTCAATCTGTTCTACCCAGCTAGACAACAAAACAATCATCATCTATCATTTTCTGTCTCCATGACAACACCTATTTAAAATTCGAACATAAAGGAATCCTATGCATTTCTAGGTAGGTACCTATTCCTTTACATATATGTATATATTTCTTCATTATACAACTTAGTTTCAGAGAAAATAGATTTTTTTTTATGTAATTACATATACATTTCTTAAGGAATAATATGAACTAAACCTGTCAATTTGTCTGTCCTGGAACGGGAAACTTTCCTAGTTGGACAGGCAAAGCTTCCTAATATGTAATTTTTACTTTATTTTGTATCTATGTATAATAAATAAATAAATAAAATTATATTAATAAAAAATATACTTGAGAAATAGCAACGTGTTTTATTTAATTTAATATTAATTTATTATGTTTAATAATTTGTTCCTTCACTCGAAGACAGAATGGCCTCACACCTAGGAAAGGTTGCCCATGTCTGCCCCCTACATTATAATTTATTTTATTTTTATTGTCGCTTATGTTTTTTTTCCTATTATATACTTGATTTTTTTTTTCTCTACTTACAATCTGTTGTGTAAATATGTATAACTCTATGGGACGTGTGGGATTGCATTATCCTCCCCATATCCTGGAATAAAACATTATTATTATTACCAAAGCCATCTCTAATAGGTAAGTCTATTCTATGGTTATTTCAGTGGAGTCTTTGGTCCCTATCTTAACCCGCCCCACGAAATTGCCCAACCAGGTAGCGATAAAAAACCCCTGGACCTAGTCCGTACAGAGAGTGGCGCACGTAAAAACAGTTTTCAAGGATTAAATACCAAGACGAAATTGTGAGGCAGTGTATCCTCTTTAAGTATAAATTAATCTTTGTAGAACGTACAGGTACTAAAAGGAGCTAAAAAGTACGACAGACGCGCACGATTATTGGCAGTCAGAACTTGTCAGATATATGGGATCAACAAATGAAATTATGCATTTCTAACCATTCATCCAATCGCGATGAAACTTTGTGCATGCCCATGATGGTTTCTATGTGTATACTGGTGAGCTCTGACATTATGTAATTTGTATAAAAAAATAGCAATAGTTGGCACGCGAGCTGTTTGAAAACTGAATGTACAGGGACTGAATATATGGAACACGGGAGGGGGGAGGAAAATGCGAAAGGGGGGTTCGCGGGACCGGGGAAGCGGGAGAGGGGTGAGGGAAGACGGAGTGGGAACGCCTGAGGAAAGGGGAAGCGGGAGAGGAAGGGGAGGCGGAAGGAAAATGAGGGGAGTGATCGAAGAACCAGTGGATGCAATATTTTAGCCTTAATTTATAATGGTTTGCCTAGTCTGTAGTTAGACATAAGATTGTAGAAATATATTATAAGTTTGTACAGCACCCTTGGGGGTCGTACATTAATCACGTGATGTTTTTTTAGTAACTTTTTAACCCCCCACCACCCCTGGTGATATGTGGTGAGGTTTTAGACTACTCCCCGCACCCTTTTGAGGAGATTAAGGAATGAACATTGGTCTTGAAGAGACCCGTGTTGTAGGAAGGAGGAAACACAAAGGCCGGCAAATCGTTCCACAGCCGATTTGTTGAACACAAGAACTAGTCGAAGAAGCGACCCATTCTCATGTGACAAATGTCAACCATGTACATATTTTTGAGGAGAGGAAGAAATGAACATTGGTCTTGAAGAGACCCATGTTGTAGGAAGGAGGAAACACAAAGGCCGGCAAATCGTTCCACAGCCGATTTGTTGAACACAAGAACTAGTCGAAGAAGCGACCCGTTCTCATGTGAGAAATGTCAACCATGTACATATGTTGGGCATGCGGCACATTTCCCGACCATGCACCGGTGCCAAAGGGATCAATGACGCTAGTTCCTCGGATCATCTTCCATTGAAATACCGGTAGAACAAGGATAGCGTTCCCCACCCTACGCCTGTGCTCTAAATATTGCCATCCGTTTGTTAAATTAGGAGAATCTATCAGACGGATTGCCCGTTTCTGCACAGAGTCCAGGGTTTTTTTTCAGGTATTTTGGAACTCCACCAGAGGTGGCTGCCAAATTCAACCGTGGGGCGCATTTGTGATTTGTACAGGGTTAGCAGTTACTATTATACTATAAAGAAAAACAATTTTATCGAAATTAAATGTTTATTAATGATAAAATGTATGGATACATGACTTAATGCTTACAGATAATATTGTGTACTCATAACTAATGCAACATATTATATTTATATTGAATTCTCCTGTAATACTATGTACAGCAATAATTATAATATTAAGTTAGATAGATTTTAATAAAAATAATATTATACATGGTAAATTAGTTATGTACGACATTTTGTTCACTCTATTTCATAAGTTTATTAATTTTATAATAATAAATAATACGTCGATCATCCAGTTAATTAGTAGACATCTCCGAAAAATCTATATTTGAGTTGAGTATGTAGTTACATGAAGAAGTGTACCTTCTATCTGGTACAATTCTCAGATTACTTCTAACCACTGGAGCGCTTTTTGCCAAAATATGGCACTATTTAAAATACCTCGGATTGCTTTACTGCCAATTTTGCCTTATTTGAAAGTAATTAAGTAGAATTTTACGATTTTATAATTTTTTTTATAAATCCTACGAATATGTGATAATCGACACAAGATAGGTGAATTCATTGGCTATATAGAACTATAATCAGTTTGTATGTCTCCATATTAAAATTCTGAGGTATGATTTTTTTAATGTGGGCGAAAAATATTCAAAATGATCACCAAAAAATATCAAGCAATCGGAGAAAAAAGTTTGAAATTGCGCTGCTGCTCCAACACAAAAACTTGCAGCGAATTAAAATAAATGTTGTTTTCTGGGTCACTAGTAGGATATATCAAAATGTCTTACTAATGTACCAAACTGTTATGCTTCCCGGTGTTATTTTATTGCATATTTAATATGTAAAACATAGACACTAATTGTAAAGGATGTTTGATTTATGGTGAGCATACAAATACTGCTTTCTTCATTACCTCAAAACTTAGTATTTGGAGATGTCTGACTAAGCAACTGGACGATTGATGTGCTGTTAACAAAAATAATATGCATTTTAATTATTTAATGTTGCAAACTTGACAGCTGTGTAAAAAAAATTTGTAAAAGGTACATTTTGAGCATTTTAATAGGGTTCAAACAAATGGGTTCAAAGTTAAAACCCATAATATGTGAAAATAAATTTAAAAGTTATCAAAAACAATATAGCAATGTATAAAAATCAGCATCCCCAAAGATGACATAGATCCTGAGGGAAATTGTTTTCCTCAGGGCCTCCTGTGTGGAGCTAATGTAAAAAAAAATAATAAATCATAACTGTTTTGCTTTAATCAAGTAAATTTAAACATTTATAAAGAGTGTTAAGGGACATTCTCAACTTACTTTAACCAGTGGTTCCTGACATTATTTGGAGTAAAATATGTAATTTTTTTTTTTTGATAATTACAAGTAACAGCCTAACTCATAAGTTATCAACGTGGGCGATAGTGCCCCCTTGTGGGCGTTTCAGAAAATTAGGGGGCGTTGAGATGGCACAGTGAGGGCGTGGGCAGGTAAAAAAAATGGTCTAAAAAAAACACGCTAATCACATATTAATAAAGCAAAATAAACTTAAATATAGGTAAATTTTTGTTATTGCATGTATTTTAATCATTTTTATCTCCTGTGCGAAAATTCACATATTTAGGTAGTTCGGGAAGTGAGTGAAAATTGAACTGTTCTTAAAATTGTACTGTACAAAATTTCATTTAAGTACATTTTTTAGACTCCAGGTACTAATATCTACATCCTGTATGTCGGACGAATATCTACAGCATATTAGACAAATATCTATGACGGTCGCTACAGAGCTAAGGTCGGACTAATATCTATGACGGTCCCAGTGGTGACTAATATCTATGGAGCGTAGGTGGGACTAATATCTACAGAGGGCAGCTAAATGAGTCCAATAGTCCGATATTAGGGATTTTTACATACATACATACATAAATTAAGTTTTTCAAACTACATACGCAATATTATGTTATTCTAATATGCTACACATATGCAAATCCAACCTCTGCCAGTGCTGTAGATATTCGTCCTCACTTTGGTTCTCATAGATATTAGCCAGCAGTTTGAGCTGTGGATATTCGTCCTCACTTTGGTTCTCATAGAATTAGTCAGCAGTTTGAGCTGTAGATATTCATCCTCACTTTAGTTCTCGTAGACATTATTTGTCCGATTTTTTCAGTTTTTGGAATTCCTGTAGATATTAGTAGACGCCTCCCATTTTTTACTCCAAAAAATGTCAGGAATCACTGCTTAAAGTAAGTCAAGTTCCTTAAAACCCTGTTTATGAAATAATGACTCAAGAAAGCAAAAATAACTATCACTCTTGCAAATACAAGAATAAAAATAAAACTTAAACAAACATTGTCTAAAAACAATTTTTAAAATGCAAGTATTTTTTTAAGTAAAAAAGTAACATTGTGATTATAGGTTATACAATTAGAGTTAACCCAAACATAGCAAACTTACGATATGCATATATACACTTCTGATATTGATATCCTTGCTAAAAGTCACTGAGAAACAGCCTTTTGTCTTCCTTACACCTGCTTATTTGTTATAAGCAAGAAAGGGACAATAAGTAGTGTATACGTTGATACAGTTTAAATATTCAAAAAGTTTAACAGTGTGAAGATATATATATTTTTTTAATTTTCACTATATCATGCTGCATGCAAGCAATGCATCTGCGTGAGTAGGTACTGTGTTTGAGTCAACTCTGACTGCGATACCTATAAATTTTGAGGTTCTTAAGTCAGTAGTGACATGTCAAAATATAAAATAAAGTGTTACAATATAAATATAATACTTAATTAAGTACTAGATTAAGTTTCTTTGTATAATTAAATAAGTGTTTATTATTAAGTAAACTGGTCCCAAACTTATATATTATTTGAGCTAACGCTGAGTTTAAATTATGTGCATTTTATTTATAAATTAAATTAGAAATATTCTGCAGAATTAATTTGTTTTGGACGGATAATGTAAAAATGACATATATTCAAAATGGCTGCCACCAAAAACAAAATGGTTACCGTAAATACCATAGATAATTTCAATATTTAAAAATAAGGCCACATAATTTGCTTTTGTAACAAATAATATCTTTTAACCATTGTGATCAAATAAATTGAATTTTTATGTATAAATTTATAAAATGTATAAAAACTCTTCATCAAAAATTCTTATTGCATAATCATTTATAATAATATTTTTTATGCAAAGGCCCTGTCTTTTAAATTAATTTTCTTATAAACTAATTCATTTTACATATATATTTATAAACTATTTTATATAAATTTTACAGACTCGACATTTTTTAAAGAATAACTACACAGTTTTTAAATAAAACAATTTTTAATGACATTTAAAAGAGCTATAAACGTGGAAATGTTAAAAGGCAAACATCTGCCCTGATGATGGACATCGCAAGGCAGTCCGAAACGTTGGAAATTAAGAAGGAGCAAGCGTAACACCGCTCATTACCCCAAAAATCAACCAATGTAAGACAATATTTTGGTTATGAAAATCTTAACTGTACTGCGGAAAATCAGTTTGTTGTCCTATGAAAAACTTGTTAACTGTGAACTCTGGCATTGTGAAATTAGAACAGATATTTATGTCTGGAATTTATAGCTCAACAGATTTATTTATACAATTTAGGAGGCGTTTACGGGTACCACCGCCCCAGGAAACATTTATTGTATAAATTCACCCCTGCCATAGGTCACCACAAGTGGTTCACTACATTTGGTGACTTAGAAGGGGTACCTGGGTTCACGAGGTGAGGTTTATCTAGGTCTGCATTTGTCCACCTACTGTGTGGCGGGCCGGATCGGGAGAGACTGGTTGAGGGAGACCTTTTGACCTCTTCAGACGGACTCTCTCGACACATCGCCTTGCGCCGCAATGGGAAGGACGGATTCATAAGTCTGTCACTCTTTGACACATTGACCCCCAGATTCCTATCTACCCCTCACACCTTTTACCTTCCCAGAACTTCCTCTCCTTCCTTTCCCTAAAAATAAATACTCCTAGAGGCATTTTTTTTCCTCAGGACCTCCTGTGTAGAGCTAATGGAAGAAAATAAATAAAAATACAATGTTTTCTTTATAAATATCGAGACACTCAGCAATACAATAACAAATTCTAACTAAAATCGTTGTAATACAAAAAATTAAGGCACCGATAGACTATGTTTTTTTTAATATTTTACATTTATATTTAATAATAGCGTTTATAGGTACAATTTAAATATAAAAATATACTTAATCACTAGAAAAATATGTTTATTAATACAAAAAAAAAATAATTCTCTGATATTTTTACTAAAACAGTAATAATTTTTGATTGATTTTCAGATGAAAAAATAATATATATTATGTTTAAAGAGTTATTATTTTTACTGGCATTAAAAAAGTGTAATAATATCATGGATATTCAAATCGATAGACTTGTAAAATGATATTATTTCAACGAGATGGAGACAAACCGCATGATACCAGGAGGGATCAAAAATGCTTTAAATAAATTACAACAATAAGTTCCGCGCATTGATTTTCCTCATATTTCATAGAGTCAGAAATAGAAATCAGATAGACACCCTCCAAATGTGGCGTAGAAGAAAAATGTTCAGGATTCTTGATTCAAAAAATATTGGTTTACGAAAACATTTATCAAAAAGAAAGTGAATTTTCTCACAGTCAAAAGATCGCAAGAAGCTTTGGTTTGTACCTTTTGTTGATCTGCGTGGATCTAATTTGTTTTGCAGCAAATTCACAGCAGCGGAATCACTAGCTTTGTGAAGATCATTTTTCAAACACAAAATTAAGGCAGTTAGAAATATTTTAGTTATGGGCTATCACGGACTTTATTATTAACAATTTAATAAGTTATATTACGAACATTAAAAAAAAATAAACGCAACGTATAGATTCGAGGCAAGCATATCGAGAAAAATAACATTTGATAAAAAATGTTTAATATCTTCCTAGCAAAACAACTGTCACGCAAGAGATGGTCACCCCAGGTGGTTCGCTACGTTTGGTGATTTAGCAGGGGTGCCCGGGTTCATGGGGTGAGGTTTGTCTAGGTCTTGGAGGCGGATGACCAGGACGCAATGAACC
The DNA here is from genome assembly GCA_917563855.2 of Limnephilus lunatus. Taxonomy (NCBI): domain Eukaryota; kingdom Metazoa; phylum Arthropoda; class Insecta; order Trichoptera; family Limnephilidae; genus Limnephilus; species Limnephilus lunatus. The sequence continues at coordinate 110,462,091 of OU830592.1, forward strand.
CCAGATTCCTACCCACCCGTTAAACCCTTTTCCTTCCCAGAACTCTCCTCTCTTTTCTTTCCTTAAAAAAAAAACCCTCCACACAGCATCCCCAAAGATGTCATAGGCTCTGAGGGAAATTATTTTCCTCAGGGCCTCCTGAGTGGAGCTCATGTAAAAAAAAAAAAAAAGATGCGACAAAATTCGATGGGTAGTTTAGTTGTATTATGAAGTTACTCAGAGTTGTTGCTCCTTTTGGATTGAAATTAGGTACGGGAAGGCTAGTCTATGGTTATTATATCAATGACGGATCTATCAATTTGAATGTCTGTGATTAATATTTAGAAATTGTGAATTTATTAAGAATTACATATTTATTATGTTGTGATCAGGTAACTGTATTTTTTAAAGAGGTACATATTGTATAAACTATTTTGTGAGATTTTATATAAAACTTAGTGAATATAAAGAAATATTATGCATAACCAGGGATGAAAACATTTTAATTTGCAGGTTAAGTATGTATTTGTTATTTTATGATATGCAATGCAATATTTTTACAAATAAATTGCTGTTTTGCTAAACTTTGCTTTTATGCAATCACAATTTAATGCTTTTTAATACTGTTTAACGTAAAAACAACATACTATTGTATCTATATTGACTTTTATTTCATTTCTCATGCACTAAAACGATAAAATAAATTATAAAAATAAGATTCATTAAGCATTTAAAAATTAATTGAATGTTGTCTTCAAATGTTCATTCATCGCCATTTTGTTTTTTTTGACATTTGAAAAGTTCCCGTTAAACATCGATTCAAGGTGCGTTTTAGCTTTCCATCAATTTATAATAAGCTGACAAGCTTAACAACATGATGGTTGTCCTCTTCTGTTTGTTACAATCTGTTCAAAAGTTGAAATGGACTTAGAATCGTCACTTAATGGGAACTTTTCAACTGTCAAAAAAAAACAAAATGGCGCTGATGGCTATTTGGTGACTTTGTCACATGTGAATTTCTGCGAAACAACTGGGCATTGATGTGTTTGCTGTCAGCAGTGATAACCTTGTGAAGTATCACTGAGAAACAGCTTTTCGTCTTACATATGCCTGCTTATTGATCACATATAGCGAAAAATGGATCAAGTTGACATGATCATCGAATTTGAATAATCGGAAAGTTTTTATATTATTCGAAAATTGACAAATCAGTTCCAATTTTGAAAAAGCCAATTAAAATAATTTTCTATTTAAATATTATATTATAGGTAGGTACTTATTTTATCGCTTGTCTGAATCTTGACAAAATCAGTTCAAATATTAAAAATGACACTTACAATCAGAGCAAATTTGAGTTCATTGAAGCAGACTACCGAAATTAGTATGTTTGAGCATTGAAAACAATATTTTTCAATTTTACTGGAAGTCATATATCAGGTTTGGAAAATGCTGTAAACATGCAATGCATCTGTGTGAGTGCTGTTGTGTTCTCTTCAACATTCGCCGCGATACCTACATAAATTTTGTTTGGAAAATATCAGTAATTTCAGCATATTTTTCCTTTTTTAATGTAATTTTCACATTGATACAAAAATGTATTTTTAATTTTTCTATTACCTGAGAAATATTTTAAATAAAATAGCAATTTGTTGTAATTTTATTGTTAATTTTGTGCCCCGCGTTTGTAAGGCCTGCCAATTAGTGAGAATTTTCTGAAAAAATAAGCAAAAAAAAAAACATTAAATTTTCGTTTGTATTTTTCTAACTAATGTCACCAAAAGCGAAAATGGTATAAAGCGAAGTGAAAAATCGTGCATGAGAGATGTAAGACAATCACAAACAGAAAAAAAGCAGAAAAATCCAAGCAAAATCTTAAATAAATAATATAAAAAAATTATGAAAACAGCAGGTACAGTAAATATTGTGTTTTTTTTTTTATTGATAAAAAGGACTTAGTTATTTATTTTAACCACTGGAGCGATTTTTGCCATATATTGGCGCCATTTTAAATGTCTCCGATTGCTTCTCGGATAAAAAAAAGGCAATTATCTCTTGATTCGGCAATTATTTTTTTTTTTAAATATTTGTAGCTCCCTCGTTTGTTATTTTGGACTTAAAACGAAGCTATTGAAATGCTTTATGTATTACGACCATAGATGTCACAAAAACGAACTTCGTAGACTATTTTATAACAATGTTAAAAAATATTTTTTTCATGCAGAATTTTAGATCAGCTTTTTGCGGTTAAAATTAAGTCATTTTTCCATAGATATGTATGTACCTGTCATTATCAAGTATACCACAGACAATACATAGAAATCGAAAATATTCTATGTTGACTCGAATAAGTACCTTTCACGGCAGTTTCAAAGTAACAAACATGCAGAATTCGCGCGGTTATAAACTTTACGATTTTTTAATATTTTTTTTATAAATCCTACAAATATGAGATAAACGGTAAAATACAGGTTGATTCATTGGCTATATGGCACTATAATAAATTTTATGTCTCCATGTTAAAATTCAAAGGTATGATTTTTTTATGTTAATCTCGAGCAAACGTAGAAAAAGTTTTAAAATGCACTGTCGGTCCAGTGATTATAATATCGAACGCGTTTTGTGACAAAATCTGAATAGTCAGGTACCTCCCAACCATTTTTTTCGCTTCTCTTTCCCTTCTGCACTACATTCAGCCCCACAATATGACCTAATTGGGAATGTCATAGTCTCACAGGCTTCAGACGGTTGGGAGCAGTCGGGACTCTTGTAAGGCATCACTCATTCACCAAGGCGATACTGAGAGTATTTACCATTATATTGTGAGCCTATATTATATTTTTAGGGGTTAAAACTGTTGGTCTTTCTTTTTTTTTACATTAACTCCACACAGGCGGCCAAGAGGAAAATAATTTCCCTCAGGGCCTACATCATCTGAGATGCTGTGTGGAGGGTCTTTTTGAGGAGAGGAAGAAATGAACATTGGTCTTGAAGAGACCCATATCGTAGGAAGGAGGAAACACAGAGGCCGGAAAATCGTTCCACAGCCGAGCTGTTGATCACAAGAACGAGTCGAAAAAGCTACCCGTTCTCATGTGAAAAATGTCAACCGTATACATATGTTGGGTACGCATTTGGCGTGTTTCCCTTCTATGCACCGGTGCCGAAGGGATCAATGACGCTAGTTCGAAGAGGATAGCATTCCCACTCGACGTCTGTGCTCTAAAGATTGCAATCCGTCTGTTAAGATGGGAGAATCCATCAAACGGACCGCCCATTTCTGCACAGAGTCGAAGGTATTTTTCAGGTATTTTGGAGGTGGCTGCCAAATTCAACCGTGGTCTACAAAATTAATTATGTTTTTAAAAGAAGAATTTCATTTTAGAATTACATATTCAATCAACAGATTTCTGTATATGTATATTATGTAATAATATTATATGCATACTATGCCATTAAGGATGCAAAAATGTAAATAGATTCTATGCCATAAGACTACAAACTATGTGCATAGATTTATATAACATCAAAGATTAAACATAGAGATTCTTATATTATAAATTCTATATATTATCTTAACAACTTAATTTAATTTATAAATGGCTTTTTTAAATATTGTTTTAATTTTACAAGCATTGATTGATTCACTGCTATGGCTCGAATAATAATAAATCTATCGTCGTATAACATGCAAAAATTGTATACCACAAGCATCCCACCATCAAAAAGCATCTATTCCCTACCATAAACAATATCCATAGACAGACCATATCCATAGACGATAATAATTATTATAACAAACAAAAACAACAATAGACAAAATGAAGTTTAAACAGCTTGAAAATATTTCTTTGTGTCTCATTTACCGCTTGGGTTTCTTGAGCTGCTCTTTATTGAGGTTATGGTGATGTTGCCAGTTGGAGTCACTAATTTGCTGTGAGGAGAGGTTTTATGTATGCTCAGTCCTTTATCCGAGAGATTCTCTTGGCTGACAGACTTGGTGCTCTGACTGTGAAGAACGGGGATCTTCGAAGGACTTACAGCGGAGTTCTTATGAGGAGATGTCGGCTTATCGGGCAATTTGACAGGAATCGAACTCGGTTTGGTCGAAACAACTGGTTTCCCGTGCGTAGGGCTTGTCAAACTTTCAGAGCTGCCTTTCTCAAAGTTCGATTTTAATATTTCTATCTGCGACAATCGCTTCTCTGATGACGTGAGCCGATTTGGAGTTGTGGTTTGCGGTTCGTACGTCGCGGTTCTGAATTTTATGTGCGTATTTCTCGGCAGATCGAAATCGCTGTGTCTCTTTTCGTTGGATTGCATCGTCGATGCTCCATTTTGCACGGTATTATCGGGACTGTAAGATTTTCTGCGTTCGTATTTATCGGAGTCAAGCTTCTCTTTTTCGGAGAATCTTCGTTCGTTGTTTAAAAAGTCTCCCATGAAAGAGATATCTATTTCGCTGAAACGAGTGGGCTGCGAATAATATGCCGTAACTGTTTCAGAAGTCTGTTCGATTGGACGGTTCAAATCTGATTTTTGTTTGGATAACTTTTCTGTTCTGGGGGTCTGGACTTCGATTTCAGTGATGTAATCTTTTACGGGGGTTTCGTTAGCTTTAATTTCCATTCTGCTAACGACCGGCCTATCGACGTGGCTCTCCCTTGTTACATGTTCTGACTTCACAAAGATATTGTCGCTCATTCTCGTCGGTTCCCCGTTTGAGCGGTTGATTTTATCGACCATTTTGTGGACTGCTTCATTGGACAACTGCTGGTTAAGTTCTTCCGCGTCTTCCAGGCGTACATTGCTGTGAGATTCAATCATTTTGTAGTGTTTGATCGGTTCGTTAGTGCTGTCATCTTCCTCTCTAAACTTGTAAGAGGCCTGGGTCATCTTGATGACTGGGTGTCCGTCAAATTCTCTTTTGGATTCATCCACGATTGTTTTGGTTTCTGTGATAATGATTCCTTGTGATTCCCCTGGACCTGCACCCATAAAGACTTGAGGATTGCTTTGGAATCTCTCCAAGAATGCTTTAGTTTCTTCTTCTGACATGTTGGCATTGATTGTCATGGTATCTGTGTTAGTATAGCTGGGTTCTGAAGAGATAAACTTGATGTTAGGATTCTGGTGTTGAATTTCTGACATGATCTTTGCATCCAGGTTTTCACTAAAATCAGAGTCTTCTATCCTTTGGATATCGGCTGCAGTAGGGTTCTTGATGATTCCAAAGGTATACTGTTCCACTTCAATTGGAGCTGAAGTGACAGTAACCATTCTAGTGACAGTTTGCTCTACATTCTGTGTTATGATTTTATTACCGTGTTCGTCTTCGGTTACGCTAACAGTTACCGTTTTCTGTCCGGGTAAATCGATGGTTTGGGTATCGATAGTATACGGACTCATTCCAATGTTGTGCCTTTCGTTTCCTTCGATCAAATAAGTGGAGCTTCCAGATGAGATAACGGGCATTTCTTCGCTGATTTCTGCGTTGCCTCTCTGTAATTCTGTGATGATTTCATTGTAGAGGGTCTGCTCTGTTTCGCTTTGATCTTTCTTGGTCATGGTGTCATCTTTGGAGTCATCGAGGGAGCTGTTAACTTCGATGGAGTTTCTAAAGTTTTCAACGACATTTTGAAGATTCGGGTCGGCTTCGATCGTGATGATTGAAGAAGGTTGACTTCCATCTGTTGAAATGGTGACAATATTGTCATTCGTCGAGAAGAAACTTCTAGCGGGAGCCTTTTCAGGAGAAGTGGCGGGGTATGAGCTATCGAAATGGAAGTTGATTTTAGACGCCTCGTTTTTAGACGTAGCTCCGATGATATTGATATTGCTGATGAAGTCAGTTTCGGCTTTAGAAGGATCGTCGCTTTCCATTAGCACTTTTCCACTGTTTTGTTTTATCTTCAAGTTAACAATATCGGGTTGATTTAACAAGGTGAAAGATGTAGCATTGATGGCTTTTGGATCGAGTGTTTCATTCAAATGTTCTGCGTAATTGCCTTCTACAGTCGAAGCACCGGAACTGATCAACTCATTCTTTTCTACATCTGTCTGCGAATCGTTACCTGACTTGTCAATACCGGCACTTAAAGCTGGGTTTTGAGCAAGCAGTTTCTTCATGAGGTCAGATTTAGGTCTCTCTAAACTGCTGACCAAAGTATGCCTCGAAACCTTGATGTCATCAGGAATATTTGTATCGTAAATCATGGTCAACTTGTCTTCCAGCTTAGGTGACATCCTGCTCGAGCCTACAACTGTATTATCTGTCTTATATTTGTTGCTTGAATCAGAGATATAAGTGCCAATTTCAAAGTTTGGCCTTGTGTCGTAACTTTCAACGTGCATCTGCTTTGTTCTGATCTGTACTTCTGGTTTCACGACCGTTGTCTTTTCAATCGTTGTAGTTGTAGTGACAGCAGTGTCAGGAGAAATCTTGAATACTTCCTTTTGTGTGTGTGTCATTTCGTTGTCAAGTGCCTGAGTTTGAATTCTCAGATTGTCGTGTAATTCGTTGGTTTTAACAACGGCCTTTTCAACAGCTTCTCCAACAACCGTACTGGAAACTAATCTCAACTTGTTGATTTCGCCGTTTAATTTTGCATTTTCATCATCCAAAGCTTTGGCAATGAGACTTTTGCCACTGGCATCTGTTTGATTGAGGTTTTCGGCAGAGGTGGCCATCTCGGAAGATCCGGAATTAGTTGAACCTGTCAGATCTTTCTTCAACAAAATGGCATCTTCCAAGTTACCCCATTCTGAAGCTTTCTTCAATCGGTTTCTCTGGAAAGTATTGAGACCCTCCATCGAGATATTGCTTATGTTCAAGCTCAGTCGTGGTTCCTTTGAATGTCCCAAAGACTGGTTGACATTATCGCTAGAATCTAGCGGTGCATCATCGGAATTATCCTCGTAATAGCTTCCATCAAACACAGAGTTAGATTTACGCTTCTTAGGAGGGGCGTGCTTCTCATTAGCTGTGATCTTAGCTTCTTCGGAGGTGATATCTAGACTTTGCGCTCGTTCCAAAGTGCCTTGAGAAGGTTTCCTCGACTTATCGGCTGGTTCGAGCCTCGAAAGATCTCCAAGACTAGCCGCCTTACGTTCGTTATCATCCATATCTCCCATGGGATTATCTGAATCATTCGTAGGCGAACTATGGATCGTAATATCGCTGGAGTTCAACTCAATCATAGTTGATGCATTAGCAATCTTATCCAATTCGCTGATGGTGTTTGAAGCAAAGCTGTCTTGGCTGAGAGAAATGATAGAATGCCCATCGAGATTTGACGATATGATAGACTTAGAGTCTTCAAAAAAATTGTTCATCGAGTCATTGGGTTCTTTCTTTTGGTACGGCTTCAATTCATAAGTGTCAATGTCGTCTCGTGCATCCAATTGAGAAAGATCGACCGGTTTTTGCGTCGGGATATCAGGCCTCATTCTCTTGACGACTTTATCCACTTTAGGGGTGGATGTGTTAATCTTTCCCAAGATCATGTCATCGGATCTGTTTGACTCGTGCATAGAAGCGGAAAGATTCCTTTCTCCATCTATAAAGGTCTGCATGTCAGATAGGTTGTGATCGTTGAAGTTATCGGTGAAGTTCATGTGTGTTCGAGGTGTTTTGATGTCGACACTGACAACCGTGTCTTGTGTGACGTTAGAGCTCTCAGTGTCACTAGAGTTTTCAGACCTGGATGCGTCAGGAGGGGAAGGGGCCTTCCCTTTAGACTTCTTAATAGCTGCAGCGGCTTTAATAGCAGCAGCTTCTTTTTCATTTTTGATCTCGATCTTGGTAAGTTCCCTTTTAGGTGGAACTTCAGGCTTTTGAGACATGGCCTGCGATTCTGCGGAAGGTTTGCGATTACTCCTCGCGTACATTGCAGCTTCCATCATGTGCTGAGGAATCTCTTGCGGGATGCCCTGAGCGTCACGTTTAATCCCGCTCGAGTTAAGATCGTCCGACCGATTGAACCCGACATTTTCGTATTCCATTGCCTTAACGTCGGGAATTGAAGTTTCCATCTTTATTTCGATGTGTCCCGGACTTGAGACGTTATTAGGAGGAAGTATTCTTGCATTCGGCACCGGTGCAAGAGGCTTCTCACGCCTCTTAGCCACGACGGGAGCGGTAACCTTAGTTTTCTGCGCTTCAATATCCGATCCGGCACTCACGTTAACATTTACATTATTAGCGAAGTTCTTATCTACTTCATCGATGCTTCTAATCTCAGCTACAATGTTTCCATTCTCAGTTCCTGGCTTCATAGCGTTATAATGAGAAGTTTTGGATGGGATGACAGTTCCATCATCTGGAATATTTGGAGGTAAGACTCGGATACCAAACTTCATTCCCTTTTTGCTGGCATCAGACTCTCTTTTCTGAACTTCAACTTTCTCAACCTTGGCGCTGTATCTGTCTCCTCCGTCTTTAATAATGACCACATCAGGGGGGGAAGACATTCGTTGATTAGCGTTTACATTTACATTTGCATTGCCAACGATCAGTTCTGCAGAGTTCCTGTTCTTGTTTCGTTCTGGCTTTGAAATTTGGCTGCTTTCGACTTCAGGGGCTCTTCCTTTCTTGTCGGTTCTGGGGCTGACATCCATGTGATGCTTATTTTTAGCATTTTTTTCATTTTCTCTTTCCAGGGTGGTCATGTGGATGTCTTTCTTGGGGGCGTGTTGGTGGTGCTTGAGGCGTTCCAGGGTAGATGAGGTGTTGATCTTGTCGGAGATAATCTTCTTGATGGCGCTGCTTGCAGAGGTGTTCTTGTGGGAGGTCTCGAGGGTGGAGTTGGGCGAGGGTTGAGGCCTCGTTGGAGGATGACGGGTTGCTTTCTCGAGCTAGAAAACAAACAAAAAACAATCATTAGTTTAGATTAATATTCTTATTATTATCATTTTTAATATTAGCGTTCTCCCTCTAACTTTCGTATTTACATATCTCCCTTCTTCTTATTGGAACTTACTACCGGGCGTTAAAACATATTTGTAATTCAAATAATCTAAAAAAAACAATAATAATCCCAAATTGGTATTATACAATCTTGATACAATTCGATGAATCAACGTACAGATTAACTTTTTTTAAATATTTTTTTGCACTCTTTATCAATTCTTTATCTTAATTAAGATTTTTATTTCTTTTACTAGCTTTTACCCACGGCTTCGCTCGCATAGTATTAGTGGGGAATTACTGGCATAATTGTTGGCATAATTGTTATTATTCTTGCTATTTTGTCTAATAGAAAATAATTATTGTTTAATAGAAATTTTCAAAATATGAGAATGACATTTCGCAAATAAAAATTCTATTTTAGAAAATATTTAAATGATAGAAATAGATATTTATTTTAAGTACCTACTCCCTTTATTAGTATTTTATTCATATTTTAATACAGAGTAACCTAAAAAAATAAGAAAATGACAGTCCACTTCAAACGCTATGCTTTATAGCAACGTTATGCTTTTTGTTCGGAGAATAAACATTTTTAGAGATATGTAGATATTAACTACGACGCCAAAAAAGTACTCTTTTTAATCACAACAAAGCACTCTTTTTAAGCCTAAAATTTAAATTGTTTCCAAGGTAACAATTTGTTTGACGTTTGCGATAACTCGATTTTGTTAGGGACAGAAAACGTCTGACACATAATTTCATAACGCCACAGCTCATTCATAACGCCAGAGCTTACCAATATATAAAGCCGTTTTTACTCGCAAATAATGTAGCTTTCGATTAGTGAAAGAATTTTTAAATTCCATTCGATATTTATTGCGTGAAAGAGTAACAAACATCCAACCAACCATCCATACAAACTTTCGCATTTATAATATTAGTAAGATATATTTAACAAAACTAACTAACCATCACGCCGTTTCTCCGCAGGGGTAGGCAAAGGGGACACACCACCAAACAACTCGGTTTTGGTACACACTCCAACCCTCATTTACATTTATAGATCATCTCATACATACTCTTCTATTATTCTGATTCTTGACATGGCCCGACTCGAGTATCTGATTCACTTTATCGTGCCATGTCTTCCTCGGGCGTCAATAAGTTTGGTAACACACCAGGGGAGCCCAGGTTCATGGGGTCCAGGTTTGTCTAAGTCTTGGCGGCGGTTGCATTTGCTCACCTACTGCGTAGCGGGCTGGATTAGTTTATTAGGGGTTGAGTCAGACCTTTTGATCTCTCCAGCTAGAATCTCTCGACCCATCGCCTTGCGCTGCAGTGGGAGGGATGGATTCATATATCTGTCACTCCTGGACACATTGACCCCCACCCCTCATACCTTTTTCCTTCCCAACTATAACTACTAGAACTCCCAATCCTTCGCTTCATTAAAAAGACCCTCAATACAGCATCTCCAAAAATGATATAGGCCCTGAGGGAAATTATTTTCCCCAGGGTCTCCTGTGTGGAGCTAATGTAAAAAAAAAAACCTTTTTCCTTCCCAGAACTTCCTCTCTTTTCTTTACCTACAAAGACCCTCCACAGAACATCCCCAAAGATGTGGAGATAATGTAAAACAACAAAAAAAACACAAAAAATCTGATCCCAACCATCAGGAGCCAGTGGAACTAAGACAACACCAATTGGAGTATGTTGTGATGCTGAAGATAGTGGGTGGGGGGAGGAGATTGGGAGAGGAAGTACCTGGCTATTCCGATCTGGTCACCAAACACAACTGATGCCATTTCAAGCAACGTTTCTATTTTGAATAGTGGTACTTCATCAGGGCGATACTGAGAGTATCTTCAACTATGGAGTAATGGTTTGAACATCAAAATATGTTATCATTTGCCAATGATAATACTTCAGTGATAAAATAACCTTGCAAAACATTTGTGACCAACCAAAGAAATCAATATTATAAATTCTAAGAATTCCTTAAATTTTTCTTCTATTTATTCAGATGGTTTTGAATTTGTTTCGATAACAAGTATTTCACAGAGAAGATTTAATTACGGCAACCACGCACACTCCTTGCCTCAATCCCATTCATACATACTCTTCTATTATTCTGACTCTTGACATGGCCCAATTCAAGTATCTGTTTCATTTGATCGTGCCATATCTTCCTCGGGCATCCCCAACTTAATCTACTATTCACATTTGCATCATATTCTTCTTAAACTCCTTTCTTCATCATGCCAAAACCATTTGATGATCCCTTTCTTAATCTTACTCATTAAGCTTAGATCAGCCTTGCATTCTTTGCGGATCTCCACATTTCTTCCACGTTCATACACGGTTTTACCACATGCACCCTTCAGGTATCTCATTTCTACAACAATTAGTCTACTTTCATCCTTCCTCTGCCAGTTCCAGTTCCATGCTTCACTGCCATACATCAAGGTAGATACCAGCACTCCATTGTGGACTGCTAGCTTTGCTTCTTTGGACAGTTTTTGTTAGCACTAACGGCATTCAGTCCTCCATTAATAGAGTTACCTGCATTTACCCATCTATCAATATCTCTATCAGCCTTCCCATCTCTCATAAACAAACTTCCCAAATACACAAACTCATCCACCTGCTCCAAGTATTCATCATTCACAACTATATTGCACACTGTTTTCGTACTCTCTCTTTCAAGCACCATGACTCTAGACTTACTTACATTCATCATTAACTCATTCTTCATACATACTTCGTTCATCACAGATACGAGAGACTGTAGAACTTCCATAGTGTTAGAAATCACCACCACAACATCAGCATGCAACAGGCAACATACTTTCAGATTACTCAATTTCGCGCCCAATCCCATCTCTTTCAATTCTTGCATACAATTATCCATGTATAGATCGAATAACCATGGTGACATTACGCAGCCTTGCTTAACACCTTTTGTGATGTCAAATCACCCCGTAAAACCACAGTTCACCCTAACACAAGCAGTGCTTCCCTAATACAGAGACGCAATTGCCTGTATGAGATTCGTATTCACTCCATACTTGGACAACACCTTCCATAGCTTTTTTCTGTCGACTCGGTTGTATGCTTTTTGTAGATCTAGAAAGGTCCAAAAGAGTTTCTGGGTTTTAGCCAGAAACTACTCAGTGAGCATCCTCAAAGAAAAAATTTATAAATGCAAAGAACCATAACCTATATATCAACTGTTTTACTTACTTCATTGACGTCGGAATGACTGGCTGCTCTCATCATCTTGGGGTGCGCCAGGGGGCTGCGCATCACGTCGGAGTAGGACCCACCAGGGCCCCCGGTTCCTTCCTCCACCTCCAGCCGCAGCTCGTAAGGGCTGGCGTAGGACAGGATCGCCACTGCATCTTCGTACACCATGTGACGGAAACTTATGGTAACAGCGTTGATGCGGTCACCTGGAAAGATTAACAGAATTATGTAGTATACTTTTTTTTACCTAAACGCTACACAGGAGGTCTAAACCTTTTGAACACCAAAGTATCCATATGGATATGTATAAAAAATCATTTCTCTAATTATAACCAGTTATTTTAGAGAAATAGTTAGATTATATACTATAGAGTTAGATTTTATACTATTTTTATAAATTTTGAGCCTATGTCATCTGTGTCATCTTTGGAGATGCTGCATGGAGGGTATTTTTAAGGAAAGCGTATTTTTGTTATTAAACACTGCAACCTTAGTCATAAATGAAAAGTACAAATAAAAGTGGTCCGAAATGAGAGCCTTGGGGAACATCGCTAGAAGCTGTGAATTGACAAGAATGATTGAATTCTCACACTAGCAAATCGAAAATTCTCGAGTATTATATAAATAATCGAGAATTCTACCAACAAAACTTTGGAATAACAAGGCTCCATCTGTTGTGGTAGGTAACGTCATGCGATAATGGGATCTAAAGTAAACTACTTTAGAGTTCATTATCGCATGATGCTACCGCAACAGATGGAACCTTGTTATTTTTAAGGGTCGAAATACAGACACAATATAGATGATTTTGAGGTAAACAATAGAGAAAGGAGGGAGTACTCTTGAAGTGATTTTCTTACAAAACGGCGTCGTAGAAATGATCCAAAAATTATGGTATATGCGTGCAAAGGAAAAAGACATGTAGCATACGTGGTATATGCATGTATGTAAAGGAAAAAGACATGTGGACTACATGGTATACGCATGTATGTAAAGGAAAAAGACATGTGGACTACATGGTATGGTATATGCATGTATGTAAAGGAAAAAGACTCGTGGACTACTCACCAGGGTGAATTCTACCGCTCTCGGCAGCTGGGCCCCCTCGCAGCACGCTGCTGACATGGATACCATCGCGCATGCCCCCCGCCACCTCGAATCCTAGTCCCGTGAAGTCCCGCGACCAGAGCGGGACAGCCGAACGACCGCGAACATTCTGGAAATAACAAACATGTAAATATTAAAAATGGTAGACCATTACATTGATCTTTTTTTATTAGAAATTTAGTATTACTATTACATTAAACAATCAATATATGTACAATGTGCGTACCGCTAAAAACTCAGAAATGAGTCGGGGTACAATCAAGGGAGTTATATGTATAGTGTGGTAGCCCTCTATCCCCCATCCATGAAAAAAGTTCCCGTTTTTACCTGAAGGGCGTGCTTTTGAAGATATAAGATCTGGAAGTTTAGCCCTCTAGAAATTTCTAGAACAGTTCAGAACATTCAAGAGTATTCAAGAGCATCCCACCATATTTCAGAACATCCTGGAACATTCTGGAATGTTTGGGAATAGTCTGGACCGTTCGGGAACATCCTGGAACATCCCAGATCTTTGCGGAACATTCCAGAACACTCTCAAACGTTCTTGAACATTGTAGACCATTTGAAGCTTTTTTTTATATAGGTGGGGCAACTAGTTGGTAGGAGTATATAAAGCAAGATCCGTTGTGGGTTCGAACGTCAGCTCAATCTTATATCAACTCCTTGAGTGAAGCCCTGTTCCCCAGCTGGTTTTGTAAAATTTATAATTTCGGGGTGCGAACTGTCGGGTCACCCTTGAAATGAACTCTTCAAATATAAAAATAAAACGTTGGGGTGACCTACGACCTTGGGTTAGTATGTACGCCTTACTTAGTTGTGCAGTATGTACGCCTCGCCCGATCACCGTTTGCATCAATCACCGTTCACATCGATTACCGTTCGCATTACACTTTTTTGTAATGCATTCACCAGCTTACCCCCCAAGTCGAGCGTGCGTAAAGAAGTTTTACTTAAAAAATCCTGTTTATTTCAAAAATTCTACATTCATAACAGAAATATTATTACACTATTTTGTATATTTATTTATTTATTTTATTTATTTATTTATTTGTAAGAAACAAACAGCTTTTACATAATACATAATTGAACTGGAGTCAAGCCACAGAGGTTTCTTATGCTAAAGTACATCGTAAATGAAGTTTTATTATATTATAATTAATGTTGGGTTATAGGAAGGGGAGAGAAAGAGGAATATAGGAAAATGATAGGAGATGCTCACGATACATTCTCATATTAATAATCGATCGTACGCGTTACTTCATATCGATATTTCTTTAGGTTTTTACTAAAAATGTCAATGCTGTGAAATTGTGTATTATATGTATAGTGCACATACACGAGGAATTGGTGAGTTTTTTCTAATGTTTGTTCTACAAGAGGGTAAATAAAATAAATCGGATTGCCGGGTTGATCTTGACGGAATATGAAAATTTATTAAATTGGTAAGTTCTGGTGAGTCCAGGCCATTGTTTAGAATTTTAAACAATAGGATTTGATCAAAAATTAGACGTCGTGTTTGGAGGGATTTGAAATTGTGAAATGTAATGGATTCGGTATAATTTGAGAAGTGTAATTTGAATTTATAATTTAAGTGTTTAAAAAAAAAAAATTTAATATAATTATAGAAGATACGAGATGCACAGAACCTGCAAGCTACAAGGTATGGCATAATGGCTACCCATTATGATGTATGTAGGTAACAATAATCAACAGAGAGTTATAATGTTCCTTTGTGTACCTAATTTAGGTGGCAAGTCGAAGTTTGAAGACACCATTGTCACACTGTGAACACCTGCACTCAACACCAAACCACTCCCTGATGTTATTCTCATATTTAACATATTCAACACTTCAATTAGTTGCTTAGAAGAAGTAGTGACATCAATTTGTGTGACTAACATTGTCATTCATAGGCCGTACAGCGCCATTTTGTTTTTTTGATATTTAACCAGTGTTGCCAACCCGTTTTTTGAAAAAGACGTAGATCGGACTAGAAAATTACGTAGAATCGTATAATTTGGATTATGAAAAGTTAGTAGATCTACGTACTTTTTTTCTTAGTGAAATATAGAAGTTAGGGTAGGTGAAAATAATTAGTTATTTCTTGTAGTAATTAAGTTGAAATGTATCTATTATTTTTAATGCATTTTTTTAAATTTTGATTTTTTTTAATGATAGGTTCTCAACCTCGCCTCTCACTCTTAGTTCTCAGTTTTGCCCACCACCCACTTTACGATTTTTTTTAGAGATCCCCTTTTTTCTTATGGGGGGGGGGGGTTAATGGATTCAATTTTCTTCCACTTCCTCAACTACCGAAAAATGTGATTTTTTGCACACGTGATAAAAATTATTACAATATAAAAAATAACAAAAATTAACCAATATTAAAGTTTATTTTTCTTTATTAGTAGTACGTGATGAGCGTGTTTTTTGTCTTTTTAGACTATATTTTTTACTTGCCCTCGCCATCACTGTGCCACCTCAACGCCCTCTCTTTGGGTCTTCTACTGCCCCCTGAAAGTCTCAAACGTCCACAATGGGGCGTTATTTATTGCCCACGTTGAGAACCTAAGGTTTAAATGAAACGAAATATAGTTTTGGTAATTATGCAAATGTGGGGTAATAGGCAATATTTACGGGAAAAAACATGAATATGGAGTAAACAGTTAAGATCTAATACTAGCAATAAATAACTTAGCGATGCCTTTGTCTAAAATTGTGTATTTTTTACCGGGAAGTAGAAGATTACAAGTCCAATAAAAAAAATTGTGGTAATAGTTCGAAATTTTCCTAGATTTGTGCTGATTTCCCTTTTGCCTAAAAAATATTTTTCTCCCCTAGGGTAATTTCCCTAGACATCCCAACCCCGGCGCGGACTCTAGTAAGAAACGGAACGTTTGTAGGAGTCCGCGCCACATACTTTGCCCCGCAGACGGGGGCGCCACCGTAAAGTAACATAAAATATGCTTCTTCAGCCTAATGAGTTATGTTATTTTGCAAATTTGTACAATTTAACAAAAAATACGTAGATTCTGGACTGAAGTTAGTAGATGTTCAGGAAGGACCTAAAATACGTAGATCTACGTAAAAAGACGTAGAGTTGGCAACGCTGTATTTAACCCTTAATTAGGCGCACGGGGTCAAGACCATTTCAAATTATTAAAACAAAATATGTTGTGTTTGGGATGTGACAGCGCTCTTTCTAGCTTCCTACCTTCTCGCGGGGTACGCAAATCCGCAAATCAGTCGCGGATAGAAAGCCGACATGACTGGTTTATTTATGAAGCCGACACGTACGCACGTGTCGCTGCTCTCTTGGGGGCAGACCCCATGCGACCAATTACTTAACAATTTTTATACCAAATTACATAAGTAACAATTTTTGTACCAAATTGCTAAAAGCGTGGTAAATTTATTTGTCAGGAACACTTCAGAGGCCGGTATTCGAATTTCTACCGATTTCTTGCAAACCTCCCTTAAACATTTGAAGTTTTTAAGCTCTTAAAAAAATATATGTTATTCTTGAAGATAATATCTAGACATTAGTCGCGCCCAAACGCAAATTATATAAAATTCCCTCAATAGAAAAAAATCGCAAAGTATGCTCCAAAAATTATTATAAACACGTTTGTTTCAGTTATTTTACAAGTTATATGTATGAAAAAATTCACAGCGTTCCTTTAAATGCTGTTTAAGACAATTATCGCGAGATTTTTGCTCTATTTTAAACGAGTCGTGTTTTATTAAAGATTTTGGCGTCGATTTTATCGTTGTAAATGTTAACGCGCCCTTCTAACATTCGTAATTTCATATCTCTCCATCTTCTTCTTTTTGAGCGCAAAGATAGGTACTACTGGTAGGTAATACTACTTTCGGTACCTACTACTAAAATATAAACTAATTTTAAAAATGGAAAGGTTAATTGAAAAATACTGCTTCCGTTTAAGAAGACCAGATTGCAATTTCGATCCAATTTTAGAAGTAATGAATTAACCAACCTCTACAAAGGTGTCGTCCTTGAAGTCAGGTCTGCTGGGCGGCAATACCGTGGCGCCCCCGCCCTGCTTGTTCCCGGTGAGGGCTGGTGGCTCCTGACTACGGAGCCAGGCTCCGCCCTCGCCTATCTTGAAGCCAGGGTTGTCGAAGGCGAACTCGTCCTTGACGTTCTCGGGATCGCTGGCTAGCACGAGGTGTTTGTCTAGAAAGAAGAAAAAGAGAAAATTAGTTAATAAAACATTTAAAAAATACTGTGTGCAGTTCACGCGCAATAGAAGTGAAATCTTAAAAACTAGAGTAGACAAGAGAGGGAAGGCTTTGAAGCATCGCACAAAGAAGAGACCAACAGGCTAAAAAGCACCGCACAAACAGGAGACCGATTATACTATAGATGTAGGTGTTTTTAGTGTCGCTATATTTCGTTTCATCGAGTTTCAAATCACAACGGTGCAAAGAAGTTTTCACTTCAATAATATGATTTTCTTCTTCTCATTAGCATACATAAACTCCGCACTGGATGTGTCATCTTTGGGGATGCTGCGTGGAGGATCTTTTTGTGGAAACGGAGGTTTTTGTGGTCTTGAAGAGACCCAATGTAGTAGGGAGGCGGAAACACGGAGGCCGGCAAATCATTCCACAGCCGAAGTGTTGAACGCAAGAACGAGTCGTAGAAACGACTGATAAATTGTATGTAAACAGTATGCAAATGTTAGGCGCGCGTTTGTCTTGTTTCCGGATTGTGCTCCGTGTTGTGGAGGATCTTTTAAAAGAAAGGAAAGAGTGGAAGTTCTAGGAAGGAAAAGTGACGGACGTTTAAATCCACCTTCCCACTGCAGTGCAAAGCGATGGGTCGAGAGGGTCCGGCTGGAGAGGCCAAATGATCTCCCTCGACCAGATTCTCCGAAAGGCGAACAAAATATTAGCCTTGGGCAATAAATACGCGCCATTATTTATAGCCATAGAAAAAGAGTTTTTTTAAATCTGCAAGTATCTACTTAATGTTTTTTCTATGTAAATAAACCAGATCAACAAAAACACGCCAATTAACACAACTCAACATCCCACAAAAAATGTGTTTTGGACAGATCAACTCTTTACAATTCGCTATAGAAATATCAGCGTGGATAATTTCTAAGAGAGAAACCGCACATAGAATCCAAAATACCATTCATTAAGTTCAATTATTACTGAATATGAAAACTTACAACAGTTATTTTTTATTTATTTTAATTTTATTGATGTTAACAGCTTTCTCGGCCAATCAATCAATTCAACACACGCGTTGAAATCGGAGAAATCAAATTTAAATAATACATCTACAAAATGATACATCAGTTCAAAATTCTACTAAAAAGTTTCGGTTTATCTTTAAGCCGTCGCTACCCGAATGTCTACCGATTTCTTTCGTATCTCCATTAAACATTTGAAGTTTTTAAGCTATTAAAAAATATTTATGTTATTTTTTAAGATAATATAGGGTAGACTGGGGACGATTGAAACACGTTATGATTGAAACATCTCAATTTACTCGAAAACTATAATACCTAAGAGTGTGATACAATATTCGAAACTCCGTCAGGTCTGTTGGGACGTTTCTACAAAAGCGCAGTAGCCGGCGAGTGACTCAATCGTGCATAGGGGACATTATTGAATTTCGCACTAAAACGTAAATATTTAAGACATTATTGCTTATCTTATAACTCATTTTACTCTCGCAGCTTGACGAAATGTTTCATTACATTCTCTTCTTTATCTATTTAAGAGTATTTATAATGCATTTGCGTGGCGTTAATGTCTATTTAAAAGGCATGTTTTTGACTTTTAAGCAGAAAATGCAGCGTGGGGATGTTTGAAACAACTCGTGTGGGGATGATTGCAACGTTTCAATCATAACCATGTTTCAATCGTCCACACTGAGAGAAAATTTAAAAGTTATAATGAAAAAAGGTCAGAAATTTAAATCATTAAGTATTATTCAAATTCAAATCATTAAGTCTAATGTACTTCTGTGATCTTGAAAGGTGAACTTCTGTGATCTTGGTTGATGAAGTCGATCTCATTCGACCACATTCGACGTCATACACCCTCACGTGACAATTTCGTAATAACATGTCATTATTGATTTTTTTACATTTCTAACAACAAAAAAATCAACGTTAATAGTATACAATGTTTTATCAATTATGTAAGTATAAAACAGAGAAAAAAATTATGTTATGAAGAAAGTATGTTCCCTTCTCAAGAAACTGAGGTTGCAAACTATGCTAAAAAAACAGCCAACATTTACCTGTTTTGGGCTATCTTCAAAAGATTTAAGACAATTGGCATTTGATTTGACCACACGGTACAACCTGGCAAGGCCAGATTCATGGTACACAAATTGGATGGCCGGAATAGAATGGCTCGGAGGATTTTTGCGCGCCATCCAGAATTTATTATCTATAAGATGTGCCCAAGCCACGAGTAGGTATGGCACAAGCAATAAGTTTTAATTGACATAATGTTGATGAATTTTTCAACAATTTAGCGAACGTTATGGATAGTTTTAAATTTGAACCAAAGGACGTCTATAACGTAGATGAGACCGGTGTCACAACTGTTCAAAAACCTAATCGGTTTATAGCCAGGAGAGGAACTCGGCAAGTAGATGCAGTAACGTCGGCCGAACGAGGAACTTTCATAACTGTCTGTAGCGGCAAATGCAATTGGCAACTCAATTCCGCCGATGTTCACATTTTTACGTATCAATTAAGCCATTTCTTAAAAGATAGTCCGATTGGTAGTATCGGTACCACGAACAAATCTGTCTGGATGCAAGAAGAAGATTTTACCAAATTTCTTATTCATTTTCAAAAATACACCATTTCGTCCTTAGATCGCAAAGTTCTTTTATAACTTGATAATCATTCATCGCGGTCGAATCCTACGAAATCAAAAAAGAATATTATATTGTAAAATCAATATAAACCATTCCAAAATGAACAGGCAAAAAAAACTACACCTAGAGACTCCGAAGAAGAAACCACAAATAAGATGACCAATGTATAGGAAAAGGTGCACTGGAATCCGAGGACAAAAATATGAAAAAAATCACCCTACACATTGATAAAAAAAGTGCTTCGTAGTCCCCACTCTTGTCTACTTTGGTTTTCTGTATATTTCACTTCTACCGCATGTGAATTGCACATTTTGCATTGCAGATTTTTCTCTTCTTTTAATAGATAATATTTACTTGTTTAATAGATTTTAATGCCAATTAACAGATTATTTAAAAAAAAAATAGTAAAAAGTTATAAGTATGAAAAAATTCAGGGTTTCTTTGAATGCTGTTTTAGACAACCCTCGCGAGATTTTTTGCTCGACTTTAAACGAGTCGTGTTTTATTAAACATTTTCACAATTTTCGCATCGATTTTATCGCTTTAAATATTAGCGCGCTCCTCTAACATTCGTAATTACATATCTCTCCATCTTCTTCTTTTGAGCGTGGTTACGGCGCCAGTATTTGAGGAAAATATTTAATAAAACGGTAGAAATGCGGGAAGCCGGGAAGTTGTAAAAATAAATACGAATCGACGATTTTATAAAAATAATCGTTTACTGTAAAGCAATACATATTATATCTGTTTATATGTATGACTTTTATGTTACTAACAACACGAGATGATGTCATGAAATTTGCATAGATGTTTCTGTAAGGAATTTCTAGGTCATCATATTCGCGGAATGTAACTGGTCTCTAATCTATCATAATATCGAGTAAATATCTACCAAGAAACAGAAAATCTTGGTCAGGAAATAGCACAACCTATCGATCGGTGAGTAAGTTCACGATCATCAAATTAGCTTTTTTTAATTAGCCAAATTAATTACTTTCTGCTTGCAATGTTCAAATTCAGAAACGTTTATTGTACAAAATATGCATAAAGTACAAAGGATATAGATAGGTTATTTTTTACAGTCAACTAGATTACCAATAAGTTGAGTAGTTACCTACTACATGTAATATTAATGTAGTGTAAAAATTCCTAACGAAGAGGCAAAACTGTTAGAAAAAATAGGTTTTTCTGACGTAGCTCTAAACCTGTTAAAATAATATCTTCAGGATTATTGTGTTAAGGTAACAAAAGTTGAAAGCTCAGTATCAGAACCGATCGAAAACAGCTTAGGTATTCTGCAAGGGTCGGTGTTAGGCCCAATTCTATTCATAATTTACATAAATGATATATCTTTTATATTTAAATTAAAATTTTATTTAACAATGTTATTATCAAGTTCTGCAAGTATTTTAATCTTTTTTGTTACAGCTGTTTCGGTGTAAAAGACCATTTTCAAAATGTACAGTTTTTTCAAGCCGAAACAGCTGTTACAAAAAAAATACTAGCTGAACTTGATAATAAAATTATTAAATTATGTATATTTAAAAATTAAATAGAACTACGAATTAAACACAAAAAGAATTTATAAATGATATAATTAAAAGCATAAAACATTGCAAAATTAGACTATTTGTAGACGACATGTTAATTTATGTTTCATGTGAAGAAAAATATAGATGCAATAAATAAAATGAACGAAGACCTACAAGATATTATAGTAAAATGACTGAAATTAAACAAGTGAAAATGAACGTTAAAAAAAAAACAAAATATATAGAAATAGGCAATGAAACGGGGTTAAATTTGACAATTAATGATGAAAAGTTGAAAAAAGTTTAAAAAAATACCTGGGTTCACAGCTAATTTTGAATATGTGCTAAAGAAAGTATCAAAAAGATAATTTTTTGAAGACTTAGGAAATAAACTAAATAGAAACACTAAAGGGCTCATTTTTAAAACTATAGTTGTTGCATATTTATATTGCTGCTCTTCTATGTTATATTTGGCCAATGAAGGAAACTTGGACAAACTAGAAATTATACAGAACAGAGCTATGAGATGTATATTAATTAAGGAAGGCAGGTATATGCAAAAGTGAATCAAAGAGAAGATGTTACCTAAAATATTTATGGTTCATAATTAGGGTTGCCAGATACGGGCTTATCTTTTCCTGGACATTTCTACTACTACTAAAAAATAATGAGATTAAGATCAGATTTCAATTTTTCCTGCGAATAGGGTCCTAAAACACTGCGTGTGATTTCCGAAGCCTTTGTACGTCCACATGTCATTTTTGCAGTTATTTGATAATAATAATTGGCTAATTTATATAGCGCCGTTTTCGTGGAAAATCACCTCAAGGGAGCTGTACAAATAAATATGTAAAATAATTAATATTACTGGCTTATAACTAAGATTTACAATTATAACTAGTGACTTAAGTAGATCTCGAATTATCCGAAATTATTTTGTGTAAATTTTTTCCTAAGCTGTTTTAAACTATTGTAACTCAAACCATGTTTTACATTAAGATAAACTAATGCTACTTTTGCATTTACAATCGATATTTCTTAGTTAGTATCTTTCTTCATAAAAAAAGTGTCCATGCACCTTGAAGTCTTTTTGGCTGACACCATCTTTTTATGCTTGGCACTTGGTCGAAGCGTGGCACTATTGGCGTGAACCTACAATAATGTAATGCAATACAAATTACAATACAATTATTGAGATAATTTGTACAAAAGCAATAAGCCTACTAATAAATACCTACTTTTACATTTCACCCACAGTAAAAAAACGACGACGCCAAATTGGCGTCGCCTACCGTATAACTTATAGTGACGACTTACTGTCAACGCGCGGCGACCTTCATACTGAATTGCGATGTTTGAGTTAGGTGTTTTACAAATTTCAGTAAACTCATTTTGTTCCCAATCCAGTATTTAAAATCAGGATCATTCGCCCAATTGTCGTTAAAACCTGTGAATCTCTTTTTGCTCGTTGAAGGTAACGACGATGAGTCCACATCGATGAACAATGTACGTCCACTCCGATACCGATTTCATGAATTTCGGGACAGTAAGGCCCTCCTTTCATTGAGAAACTTGCAAGCGACTCGATCCACGTGCGCGTATCATATGCGCCGATCGTAAGTACCCCCCGTACGATTTTAAATAAATAAATAAACATATATTATGCTTTTCTTACCTGAGCTTTATTAATATTTTCCCTCGATACTGACACACTCCCGCATAGTTGTATTTTTGTAATGGATACTAGGGGTCAATAATTGCACCAAGTTTAAGTAAGTATCCTTCGACATTCAATTAAACTTGTTGTCATCATTCTCATACAGTTCCTTGGCGGCAACGAATGCCCTACAGTTCAGATTTTTTTCGATGTATGGGTGAACCCAAATTCTCCTATTACATCGCTTTTTATTCTATTATCTTCGTCGCTAGAATCGCTTGACATCGTGTTTACTGAGCGGCTGCACGTGAAAAATGATTAAGTTCAGTATATTTCGGGTAGCGCCGTGTACGGAGACCAGCATTAAAAAGTTGTATATCAGCAGGGTACTTGTGGTTGCGTCACAATTACGTAGATTGTCAGTATCTCCATGAAAAGAGGCCCTAAGGTATAATTACTGAACACGGGACCACACGCAAAATTCCGGGACTTTCCCGGAATTCCCGGACATCTGGCAACCCTATTCATAATTAAGGTAGTAGTTATTTAAGTACCTACTTACGAATCTTATGTTTTCTGATGGAATTTACAAAAATAACTTTATTTATAGATACATTTTTTAATTAGTATCTAACAAAAAGATTCATAAATAACAAATAAATTTTATTCAGCAATTAATTACCTACATAAATGATGTTTTTGTTGTATCCCCATAAATATGCAGGGCTTGTGTGTATGTATACATACATTTTTGTCATATATTATTTTGTCATCTTTGGGGATGCTGTGGGGAGTGGGATCTTTTTGAGGAAAGGAAGGAGTGAAAGGAAGTCTTGAAGAGACCCATGTCGTTGGATGAAGAAAACACAGACGCCGGTAAATCGTTCCACAGCCGAGATGTTGAAATTAAGAGGTAGTCGTAAAAACGACCCGTACTCCAGTAAATTAACTTGGAAAAAGCACAGTAAATTAACTTGGAAAAAGCACATAGACGAAACTTTAGCCTCAGCAAATAAAATTCTTGCAGCCCTATACCACATGTTAAATAAAAAAAAAATAAAAAACTCTCAACTAAAAATAAACTCCTAATTTACAAGTCAACTATAAGGCCAAAACTAACATATGCAAGCCCCATCTGGGCCCACGCTTCAGAGTCCCTTTTGAAAAAACTTCAAACATTCCAGAATAAAGCCATACAAATAGCCCTGGGCGCCCCCAGATGGATGAGGGTAGCTCTAACTTCACAAAGACTCTGAAATCCCCTTATTAAAAAAACACATTTTAAGTCTCGCGGAAACTTTTTATGCGGGAATTCCCACCCATGAAAACGCGTCCATAAACTGCCTCGCCCGGTACGACGAAAACGTACGTACCACACATAAAAAACCAAAGCAAATCCTCCGTAAGGTCTAACCTCCCCATATTGCAGCCATGTACCTTTGCAAAAAAAATTTAAACAAACAACTAAAAAAATCAAAAATTTTCAACAACCGTAAATATAAATTCATGATGAAAGAGAAAGGGGCCTTTTTGGCCCGGAGCTCTGTATGCCAATATTTCAAAAAGTCAAAAAAAAGACCCGTACTCATTTGACAAATGTCAACTGTATGCAAATGTTGAGCACGCGTTTGGCATGTTTCCCGACTGTGAACCGGTGCCAAACGAATCAATGATACCTCGGAGCATCTACCATTGAAACACCAGTAAAACAAGGATAGCATATCATCCACCTGACGCCTGTGCTCTAAAGATTGCAATCATTTTGTTACGACAAAAGAATCTATCACGAGGATCGCCTGTTTCTTCACAGAGTCGAGGGTTTTTCCATGTATTTTGAGGCTCCAAACCAGAGGTGACTGCGAGAAAGCGAGGTCTACTCTTCACAGAATTATTAGTAAATTAACAACGATATATCGTGGTTGGCGTTCAGTGGGTTAAGCGTTAAAGAGAGCCGGTTTGTTTGGCGCAGTAAAACGCAAGGTTAAATCCCCGCTATGTCGAAGTTTAACCCCGATAGCGTAAACTTGACTTGCGTGTTTCCTACATGAGTTATATGCAAAACAGTTTTACATTTAACCACTTGACGTGTGAGCAACGATGTTGATATTAATGGCACCTACGACCCCGCATTCCTAATTTCTACCGACATTATATTTTATAATAATAGTAATATCTTTATTTGGAAAACAAACAGCTTTACAAAGATACATAAAAAAGAAAGAGTGCTAAAATAAAACAGTAAGCCTAAAAACATGTTTTCGCTGATAATTATTTTTTTTTTTTAGTAGCTAGACAATAAAAACTAAGAAAAAAAAATAGTTAAGTTGAATTAAAACATAAAGAAAAAACTAAGAAAAAAATAGTTAGGAGAAGCTAAATACTTAAAAATGCATGATAAGAATATAGAAAAACACATTAAAGGGTAAGCTTATGATCTTGTAGGAGTATAAGGATGATATGTATGTAATTAGGGAATGTGTAAATATATTGCAAATTAGGAAAAGAAATCTGATTAATAATAGGTATAATAAATATAAATATGGATGTTAAGGGGTGTGTTGTGATGCATTACAATTATCTAATAGTGTTGCTTTGAATTTGTTAAAAGTTATATTTAAGATGTCTATATATATGAGGTGTGTGTTATGATAATGGCAGGCTCGATGTATGAATTCATTTCGTAAGTAGTTGGTATTGGAGCGGCTGTTATAAAAAAGGAATACGTTTCTACTATTACGACCAGGAACTCTAATATCTATTTTTTGTAAAAGATACGGGGAAGATACCGTATTATTTAGGATTTTGTACAATAACAATTGATCAGAAATAATTCTTCTACAATTTAATTTCGGGATTTTAAAGAATTGACTTATATCTTCATTTGATTGGAATGCGTAAAACGACCGAAAATTTGTGTAGGAGAGAAATTTTTGGACTAAATCGTGACTGAGGACGAGACCCAGATACACTACACGATACCAGAGACAAATGAACAATCCCAGTCATTCAGAATCGCCGAAGCAAAGTTTAAAAACGAATTACAGAGCGTAGCTCATACCTGGCGAGTGCGGTGAGTGGAAGCTCCATCGCGAACGGCTGCCACGCCGAGACTAAGCGTCACAAAGGGTGCAACGTAATGGGGAGTTTGGCAAGGGGAAATCTGGCTACATAACACTGTTAAATCGTTCCTCGCGACCGCAGCACCTTGGAGACCTTATTTTACGGACAGGCCTCGTATATATAAATATACGTTTCTATGTATGTAAGTTGTCTATGTTTTACTATATTAAGAATTGAAAATATATGAAACTTTCAAAATACCTTCTTTACACCCTCGCGAAGATTTCTGGATTATTACAACCACATGAAACATCTGATCTTTAATCATTACAAAAACTCTTACGAAACTGTCAAAAATGTCACAATTTGAGAATGACATTTTGCAAACCATCGATTGTTAAATCAAAATTCAATTTTCGAATAAACTCTTTAAATTAATGAATTTAATCGAAAAACGTTCGCGGGAGAGGGGAAAGGGAAGGCGGGGAATGTGGAGGGAGAATGCGTGAGGGAAGGGGACATGGGTGCGGAAGGGGAGGCGGAAGGTAAACGGGACGAATGGGAAAAGACACGCAGGGATTTTTTTTTCTTTATTAGTGGCATTGCAACTTATATGCCGGTAACTCTTTAGTGATGATATAAAATTTCCTCGCTTTAAGTATGTTCCGAAAATTATTAAAAATACTTAGGTTCTGTCATTTAACTTGTTACAGGTATGAAAAAAATCGTTAACTTTCTTTAAATGCTACTTTAGACATTTATCGAGAGATTTTTCCCCTATTTTAAATAAGCCGTGCTTTATTAAATGTTTTCGCTTACACGCATTAATTCAAATAGTTTTTATTTTCCGTATTTACATCTCAGACGGCCTCCGTGGTCGAGGGTTAATGCTCTTGACTCGCAACCCGAAGTTCGCGAGATCGAATCCCTGCGTGGGCAAATAAATTTTATTTAATTAATTTGTGTTATTTCACAATTAATTAATTAAAAATAATATATAGTATATTTGCGGCACGTTTTGCGCCCTGGTGTAAGACCATCATCCAAAAAGTTGCTTGAAATGGTTTTAGCCGTTCTTTGGTGACCAGATCTGAACAGCCAGATACTTTCCACCTTCCTCTTCCATCTTCTTTCCCTCCCTATCACCGTCAGCCTCACAATCTACCACAATTGGGGATGCCATAGTCTCACTGGCTCCAGAAAGGAGCAGCTGGGACTCTTGTCAGATATTCACATAAAAAAACCCATTTTCAAACTACCTTCTTCTTCTTTTTGAACGCTAACTACGGAGCATTCCATTAAGCTTTGCATTATGTGCGAATTTCCACATTTCTCAAACAATCATTTATGATTTCACCACACATACGCCTCATAACATCATTTCTACAGCATTTAGCCCTAAAGGTAACATTCCAACAAATTTATGACTCATTATTTTCACTCCAAACAGTCTAACATAACAGTTTGTTGATCAGTTAGGTCACTTTATGGGACATAGAACACCATATATACAAATCGTTCGATTATTTAATCGCCCTACATTGATTGTTGATCGTATGTGCCGCTACAGGAAGTCGACACATATTTTTTTCCTTACTTAGAGCAGTCGTATCGACATTGCCAAATCAAATACGGACAGACAAACATTAGTTATTCGTGACGTTATGTAAGGCATGGTTAACAAAATGTTGCTCCTGATAGTACATAATTAAAGTGTCTCAAATAACACGTCATCAATGGTGTAGCGGTAGTCTTGATTCTACATAAATAGTCTCTAGTTCTAGAGGTTTAGCATAGAAGATCGACGTTTATTATTTGACCAAATCCGTTATCTATGGTCAGTTATCAATATTTGCGAGCACGGTCAACGATTGTTAACAGATATTCCGATTTTTTAAATATTTATATTGAGGGATCAGTGGGATTTATCGGTCCAGTTAGGAGTTCTACCGAGACCTCTGATATGAAAATATCTGGAGTCGGTGAATTATTTTCCCATTTGGTCTCTGGTAGATTGACGTATTGTTCTTGTATTGTTTTGTATTTATTATACTTATTGTTAGGAAATGAAGTAAATAGAAAATAGAGTAAAAGTTTGTGTGCGCCTGGCACAGATGTCAGGAGTAATTAGTTTAGGTTCCGTGACATAGGTGTCAGGAGTGGCTATATTTTCCCCCCAACAGACCCATAATGGAGGTTATAAATAAAATGATTCTCTTAAATTCGACCTCTTCTGCATCAGTTTTGCCTTTAAAAGGAAACACCACATTATCGGTCCGTTGGGGGTCTTCAAGGGCATTTTGTATATTTTGTTGGTTACAATAAAAACTATCTTTGATGTACCTGGATTTATTGTTGAAGTTAAAGTCCTAAAATCTTACACAAACCAAACTCAAAGACTTATATAGTGCACTTACACAGCGTGGATTGACTAGATAAACATGCGTGGAAAAGTGTGTGGAAAGTCTTTCCTGTGGGGAAGATTTAACCCGGACATAAAATCTGAAGCACTTAAAAAACACAATATTTCATTTTAAAGTAACAGACAATCATCACCTTACCATTGAAAAAATACATACCAATAAGTTAGTTTTCATAATATCTTTAATGTTAGATCGGTTTTGGCTGGTAATCACTTGATGTCGGATTTATATTTAAGATACATTGTGTTTTGTCTAATGAGCAGTACAAGTGCATTGTATAGTTTTGTTGTAAAGTATCTAAAATTTCTTTAGCCAAAAGTTGTTTTTAATGAAAGGGATAAGTAATAGATAATGCCCTTTGGTTCTAGCATCTAGTATAATTTATTTATTTGTAAGAAACAAACAGCTTTTACATAATACATATACAGTGATAAATATATAATTGAACTGGAGTCAAGCCACAGAGGTTTCTTATGCTAAAGTACATCGGAGATTAAGTTTTATTATATTATAATTAATGTTGGGTTATAGGAAGAGGAGAGGAAGAGGAATATAGGAAAAGGATAGGAGATGCTCACGATGTATTCTCATATTAATAATCGATCGTACGCGTTACTTCATATCGATATTTCTTAAGGTTTTTACTAAAAATGTCAATGCTGTGAAATTTTGTATTATTTTGTGCACATACACGAGGAATTGGGGAGTTTTTTCTAATGTTTGTTCTACAAGAGGGTAAATAAAATAAACGGATTGCCGGGTTGATCTTGACGGAATATGAAAATTTATTAAATTGGTAAGTTCTGGTGAGTCCAGGCCATTGTTTAGAATTTTAAACAATAGGATTTGATCAAAAATTAGAAGTCGTGTTTGGAGGGATTTGAAATTGTGAAATTTAATGGATTCGGTATAATTTGAGAAGCGTAATTTGAATTTATAATTTAAGTGTTTAAAATTTTTTTTTGAATTCTTTCTATTCTTTCAATATGGGCTTGGTATAAAGGAGTCCAGATCGGTGTACAGTGTTCCAAGTGCGGGCGAATATATGAGGTGTAAAGGGAATATAGAGTGTTTATGTTGTGGAAGGGTTTTGCTATACGAATTATAAATCCCAGCACTTTATTGGCTTTGTTGATTATTTCATCAGTGTGTTGGATAAAGTTTAATTTGACATCCATCGTTACCCCAAGGTCCCTGATATATTTTACTTCATTGATATGTGTGCCGTTCAGTGTGTATACAAATGAAATTATACTTTTATTACGTGTAAATGTTAATTTATTGCACTTTGAGATGTTAATAACAAGTTTGTTTAATTCGCAATAGACAAAAAGACGATTGAGGTCTTCTTGGAGTTTAATGCAGTCATTGATTGATTTAATAACTAAGTATATTTTTTTATCATCTGCATATGCTAGGTAATTAGCATGTAAAAAACATTTGTAAATATCATATATATACACATTAAATAATAATGGGCCTAAATGAGAACCTTGAGATACACCGGAGGGCACAGAAAAGAAGCTGGACTTTGTTCCCCCAATTGAGACACTTTGAAGTCTACTCCAAAGTATAATAATCAAAATATATTATAAAAGAAAGTCCAAAAACACGTGCGTCCCGCAAAAACTCAGAAACGAGTCCCGGTACGATCAAGGGAGTTATATGGTGTGGTAGATCCCTATCCCCCCCTCCAGGATGACGGTTCCCATTTTTACCTAAAGGGCATGCTTTTGAAGATATAAGGGCTGGAAGTTTCGCCCTCTTGAAATTTCTAGAACAGTCTTCCGGAAAGCTCTAGTAATGTTCGATAGAGCTCTAGAAAGTTCTGGAAGGAGTGGCGGAGTATGTCGAGGAATGTTCGGGAATAGGGAATCACGAACATCATTGTGGAACATTCCAAAACACCTTCGAATATTGTCCTGAGCGAAGCCGGGTAACCCAGCTAGTAGTAGTATAATAATATCAGATAAGTTTCAGTCAATTGTCAATATAAATGTATTTTTAAATAATGTTCGTTATGCAAAATTACTGTTTTATTTAATGAACGGATAGCACTAACGAAGCTCTTAGAATTGAAAGTAGTATAAGCGATCCATACTTAAAAAAATGCATCTAAGACGCTATCAATTTATTTCGTTCGATCTTTGATAAGACAACACTAATCAGGTACTTCCCCACCTTCCTCTTCCCCATCTCCTTCCCCTACCCACTACCTTTAGCCTTTCAACATACCCCAATTGGGGACGCCATAGTCTCACTGACTCCAGACGGGAGCAGTAGAGACTCTTGTGTGATATTCACATTAAAAAAAGCAAACAAACGATCTGAATTGGTTCAATATAATTTTAAAGAAAAGCGTAAATAATCGAACCCTCTCTTTCTCGATTATTTTTAAATCGATTTAGAAACTCATCTAGAAATAATATCGACCCGATTTCTCGTAAGTATTTTAATAACCTCATAAATAAGCTTTATTATTTTAATCTTAGATTTATTAATTTTGCATGGATAAGCCGGTAATTTAAAATGATAGACGAATCGTAAAAATAAATTCCAATTAACGATAAAAACCAGCCTACATGAAAAATGTAGATTGTGATGAATTTAAAAAATCACATGTTTATGTATTGTTATGAAAGAGAAATTTAAAAAAATTAACTTCTAATTTAAAATGTCTTTTAAAACTTTAAATAAAAAGTGGTTTGACTGAGGATTGAACCTTCCTACCAAGGAACTGGAGTTAAGGCCCAATAATAAGGCTCAGTTAGCGGCCCCAAAAAAAAAGAAGGAGAGATACGAAGTTACGAATGTTAGAGGAGAGCGCCAACATTTACAGCGCCAAAATTGATGCAAAAATTGCTAAAATCTTTAATAAAACACGACTCGTTTAAAATAGAGCAAAAATCTCTTGGGGCTGTCTAAAACAGTATTTAAAGAAACACTGTGAATTTTTTCATACATATATAACTTGTAAAATAACGGAAACAGACTCGAAAATAAAAAAAATTGGAGCATACTTTGCGATTTTTTTCTATCGAGGGAATTTTATATAATTTGCGTTTCGGCATGGGGAATGTATAGATATTATCTTCAAAAATAACATATATTTTTTTAAGAGCTTAAAAACTTCAAATGTTTAAGGGAGGTTTGCAAGAAATCGGTAGAAATCTAGGCCTCTTAAGCCCTCAAAAAGAAGGGGAGATATGTAAATAAGAAAACTAGGAAAATGTTTAATAAAACAAGACTCGTTTAAAAAAGAACAAAAATCTCGTGTAAAAAATATAACTTTAAGTGTCGCTGAAGGGATGTGCAGAGAGGATGTACCGCCGAATAAAAAAAGTATAAAACATATTTTCATTTAAAAGCATCAATGATAAAACTACTTGTCTATATACTGTATATACCAGTGTATAAGTACAAGAAATCGACAATGTAAATAAATTCGTTTAATATCCACACCAACTTATTATTAAGGTATTTTTTAAGTCAATTTTGGGTTTGATATTGGTAAATATTGGTTTCCCCGCAGGGGTAGGCAGATAGGACGGACCGCCAAACAACTCGGTCTTGCCACACACTCTTTGCCTCATTCATACATTGTCTCATACATACCTACTCTTCTATTATTCAGACTCTTGACATGGTCCAACTCAAGTATCTGATTCACTTGATAGTGCCATATCTTCTTCGGGCGTCCCCGATTTCTTCTACCATTCACATTTGCGTCATATATTTTCCTTACACTCATTTCTTCGTTCGTTCGCTCTACATGCCCAAACCATCTGAGCGAACCTTTCTTAATCTTACTTATTACGCTTACATTAGCCTTGCATTCTTTACAGATCTCCACATTTCTCATACAATCATATAATATGGTTTTACCACACACACGCCACTGTGTGTGGGATGTAATTTGTCAGCATTCAGTCTACTTTCATCCTTCTCTGCCAGTTGCGTGGCTCATTACATCAGGGTAGGTACCAGCATTCCATTGTGGACTGCTAGCTTTAGCGCCAACGACATTCAGTCCCCCATTAAGGCAGTTACCTGCATTTACCCTTCTTTCGATATCTCTATCAGCATTCGCATCTTAAAACAAATTATTTACTTCAATATTATATTGTTAATCTACAAAATAATCAACAGCCATACGTCTATTGAACTCATACACATGAGACGAGGAAAAGAAATGAACTAAGACTCCCCTTCAGGAAAAAAACACAGAGTCAAAAGTCATTGATGTACGGGGCATTGAAGATATTTGGAGAATTACCAGAAGAAATAAAATTTTAAGAGAGCATAAAGGCATTTAAAATCAAATTGCGAAGATATGTGATTGATTTGGTATAGATGTGTTATTTTTAGTGTAGGTATGTATATATAAGGATTGTATTAGGACGTTTTCGTAATTTCATAATAATTATAATGTCGGGGTCACCAATCACAAAATACAAGAATTTGTTTGCTGGTATGGAGTGCAGTAATAATGTGACAAAATTTATGTACAGACGACACAGTGACACGAAAAGCTGGCTATGTGGTCAACATTCAGCGGTCACATTGTAAAAGTGTCAAACTGTCCCGTTGTCTGTACCGTAACGTAGACACACTCGTTTAGTTGTTGACCAAACATGGACAATAATGGACACTGGATACGGTTGTTTTAGGATAGGTTGGATTGGATCTGTTTATAACGTGGCGTGTTTATTGGCGATTTGTTTCATCGATTGACGAGGAAGAGGCAGTAAAAAATCACACCGTAAATAACAAAGTTTTTTAGTTATAATAAATCTATTTTCAACGTCTTTCCCAGTTTTTTTTGGTTTGACTGGCGATTGACCCTTTCTTCCCAGAAACTGGAGTCGACAACTCTACCAAAAGAGGCAAATGCGGATCGGATAAGACCGTCATTTTTTGTCTTAGATTAGGTATTAATTGATGTAATGTCATCGAATTTCAGATAAACGCGTATATTTTATTTATTTATTTATTAATTTTCGGGAAACCGTCAGTTTACATTTTTTCAGTTTGTACAAAAGTAGATATAAAATAGCCAAAATAAAAACAATTATGGATTTCTTCCTTGTGACTTTTCCTCTACTGAGACAGCATAATAAGTAAATTAAATTTATAAGAAAGGAATATGAAGCCAAAAATTATACATATAAAACAAAAAGAAAAATTACAAAACAAAAATGTGTATATGTCCTCGTATGTGTGTGCGTTATTGACACCAAAAGTAATGCATTGTAATCGACAACGAGTCTATCAGCTAAGTTTCAGCTCGATCGGATGTCGGGAAGTGGGTTAATTTCCACATCCAAGATTCCACTTGCGATTCCATTACCTGTGTGAGGAGAGGATGGGTCTACCATGGACGGAGGCCTAACAATCAGCACAAGACAGGGACGTATGGAGGAGCCTTGTCGATGCAATGGGTCCCCGGCCCGAATAGGACAAGGGGAAGAAGATGGTGATGAATGCGATGATGAATCCACTTCAAATCGGTATCTATTGATACCGAATACGGACGACGTTTGTTTTGTATACAAATCTAAAGTTTTATTCCGAGAATGATGAAATTTTCGACACTTGCCCTTCAAAGCAAGAGGAAGGTCACTGTCTATTATAAGAGTTTAAATAAACAATTATTAAAAGCAATAATTATCAGCCTGAAAGACTCATCTACATACATTGAAAAAATCTTCCGAGAAAAGATACTGGCCGCCAACGGGACTCGAACCTGTGTCCCTCTGATTGCCGGTCAGGAGCTCTACCACTGAGCTATGGCGACTTATCTAAAACCCGCCAAATAATTCAATATATACTAGTGCTTCATTCAACAATTACTGCTTATTACATTTTTCCACCTGAAAACAACCAACTTTATTTTTTTGTGAGAGAGGCATAGTTAATACTAAATCGCTCGCTAGGTGGCGTCGAGACAAATTATGTCTACGTTTTTTGGTGAAATACTTTAACTTGTCAAATATTAATTATTAGTTTTAATTGATAAACTAACGTTTAAGACAAGATTTTTATGCATAGCACAAAGGGTAACAATTATTATAAGCAATAATTATCAGCCTGAAACACTCATCTACATTGAAAAAATCTTCCGAGAAAAGATAAAGGTATGTTTTCTATCTTTTCTATCTTAGACATATCTTTTCTCGGAAGATTATTTCAATGTAGATGAGTGTTTCAGGCTGATAATTATTGCTTATAATAATTGTTACCCTTTGTGCTATGCATAAAAATCTTGTCTTAAACGTTAGTTTATCAATTAAAAATAATAGTTTAAATAAAGTCTATTTAAAAAGGGTAGAAAAGAAAGGTGATTTTATTTTATAACCAATATGGTCGACCACTCAAAATACAACTCGATGGAAATTAGAATTCACCTTTTCAGACAGTTATATCCATAGTCAGAAACTTTTTTTCTCTCAAACCCATCTCCTTCCCCTCCCCACTACCACAGCCTTACAACATATCCCAATTGGGGAGTCCATAGTCTCACTGGCTCCAGACGGGAGCAGCAGGGACTCTTGGGAAGTATTCACATTAAAAAAAGAAAAGATATAAATATGTCACAATTTGGGCCCCGGGAACCATTTTTTGGGATAACTAACACCTCTGCTATAGGTCACCCCAATAGTTTTGCTTCGTTCGGTGACTTAGCAGGGGTGCCCGGGTTCTTGGAGTGAGGTTTGTCTAGGTTTTGGCGGCGAACACTCAACCCCAGACTCCTACCCACCCCTCATACCTTTTTCCTTACCAGAACTTCTTCTACTTCCTTTCAGTAAAAAGACCCTCCACACAGCATCCCCAAAGATCAAATATGCCCTCAGGGAAATTATTTTCCTCAGAGCCTCATGTGTAGAGTTATTATTAAAAAAAAATAATTTAAAAACTAGCATATTCAAAGAAATACATTGTTTCTTCCTGAATCACCTTTCCCGTGCGCCCCTGTTCCCCTACCGCGTCCCCTTCCTAGCTAACAACACAAATTATAGCCTATATGTTATTCTGATGTATGAGCTATATTATTGTAAAGTTTCATTCAAATCCATTCACTAGTTTTTGTGTGAAAGAATAACAAACTCACATACATGCATACAAACTTTCGCGTTTATAATATTAATAAGATTAGTAAGATAAAAATGCCGGAGGCCAACCGTCGGAGGATCAACTATGACGGAACCCTTTATAATAAACATTGGTCATCAGGAGTAGCTGTGAAAAATATACTGGTACCGATGTCATTGGAAATTGTTTCATTTTTCTTCAAAGTTCATGTTTAAGGGTCGCTGTTTTCAACCTGTGTGCTTTTTTATGTGCGCCGGTAAAAATCTATACAAACGAGTATAAAAATCAATGTACGCTTGCTTGCATGTATGTATGTATGTTTGTTACTTATGCATTGCTAAACCATTCATCTGATTGCGATGAAACTTTGGGGATTTGATGTGCACATGCTCTCGATGGTTTCTATACATAATAGTGAGCTCTGGCATCATGAAATTATGCGTTGCTAAACCATTCATCCGATTGCGATGAAACTTTGGGGATTTGATGTGCGCATGCCCGCGATGGTTTCTATATACAGTGATCAGTTCTGGCGTGATAAAACTTGTATAAAAAATTGCAATAGGTGGCACGCGAGCTGTTTGAAAACTGAATGCACCGGGACTGAATGTATGGAACGCGGGAGAGGAGAGAGGAACCCAGGAGGGGGGTTTGCGGGACGGAGGAAGCGGAAGATGGGAGTGGGAAGAGGGAAGGCGGAGAAAGTGGAGTGGGAAGGCATGAGATGAAGGGAACACGGGAGAGGAAGGAAAGGCGGAAGGGGGACGGGACGAATGGGAAAGGACACGCAGAGAGAAAAATTTATTTATTAAGTGGCATAGAAACGCATGCCGGGAACTCGCTAGCATGAAATAAAACATACACGTGCGTAAAATCAAGATAGCAACTCAAACTGGCTTTCATAATTTGGCCAAACCATAAAAAATAATAATGGCATCGGTGAAAATTGGGTCAGTTTTGTTTAAAAAATCGTGTTCAACGGTGCAGCTTTGACCTCGAAACATAGATGGCTCTGTACGCCAATTCGTATACAATACGAAATCAAAGACAATAATAAAATGAAACCATAGACGATGACATAAAACTGCATCCTTTGTTAACTTGCCGTATATGGCAGCATTCTGACCTTGTATGGGAACGCATTGGGTTTTGAATGTTAAATAATAAATTAATATTATTCTATTTATCTTTGCATCTATTGATTGTACGCGGCCCCATTGAAGAAAGCTTTTAGGTTTGGTTGTCAGAAATGATATTAGTCATCAACCTGCGTTCTGCGTATTATTTGTAAAAGATTAGTAGGTAGATATTCTACCTACTACTAAGTATCGGCCTGTTAAAAGACAATCATTCAGAAACGAAACTTTGCTTGAAATGGCTTGAACTATTTTTGAAGTAAAACTTCTTTACGCACGCTCGAGTTGGGAGGTAATCTGGTGAATGCGTTACGAAAAAGTATATATACATATATATTTAATGTGAACGGTAATCGATGCGAATGGTGATCGATGCGAACGGTGATCGGGTGAGGCGAAAGGTCAGGCATTTATGCAGGATTGTCACCCCAAGGTCCTAGGTCACCCCAAGGTCCTAGGTCACCCCAATGTCATAGGTCACCTTAAGGTCGTAGGTCACCCCAAGGTCGTAGGTCACCCCATGGTCATATTTCACCCCAATGTCATATGTCATCCCTAGGTCATAGGTCACCCCGTTCGCTACGTTTGGTAACTTAGCAGGGACACCTGGGTTCATGGGGCGAGGTTTGTCTTGTAGATTTACTTCAGTCTTGTGGTTTAAAGCACACTCGTATTTTTTTTTTACTTTAACTCCACACGGGAGGCCCTGAAGAAAATAATGTCCCTTAGGAACTATGTCCGCTTTGGAGATGTTGTGTGCAGGGCCGGATGAAGGTTCGGCTTCCCCCATTTCTACCGATTTATTAAGTTTTAAAGCTCTTAAAAAAATGTATCTTATTCTAAAGATAATAACTATACATTCCCCACGACGAAACGGCAATTATATGAAATTCCCTCGATAGAAAAAAAATCGCAAAGTAAGCTCCCAAAATTATTTTAAACGCGTTTTTTTCAGTTATTTTACAAGTTATAAGTATGAAAAATTCACAGTTTTTTCTTTAAGAGCTATTTTAGACATTCGCTACGAGATTTCTGCTCTATTTTAAACGAGTTGTGTTTTAATAAATATTTTCAGAATTTTCACTTAAATATTATTTTGAGCGGGAATACGGCGCCTTAAACATGTCGGGGCCCTTAGGCAATGCACGTCTGGGAGGCCGTTTACCCTAGGGGCCCCTAATTGTGTGGAGGATCTTTTAAATGAAAGGATGGAGAGGAAGATCTTGGAAGGAAGACGGTATGAGGGATGGGTAAAAATCTAGGGGTTAGTGTGTTCAGAAGTGGACCCATCCCTCCCACTGCGGTGCAAGTTGATGGGTCGAGAGACTCCGGCTGGAGTCGTTAAAGAGTCTCCCTCAACCTACCAGATCTGGCCTGCCACGCATACCCGCCTCCCAAACTGAATTGTCGAAAGTTAATATTATATTACTGTGTTCATTTTCGTTACCTAATTTTATTCAATATTCTGGTTAAAAAATGTTGTTCAAGTTAAAAAGACATAATTTACAATCTAAATCTAAAATATTATTTAGTAGAAGGACGTAACTAACAAAGAATTCAGTGTTGTTATCATTTATCAGTACCTAACGTAAAAATAAACATTCTTAACAATTAGGCAAACAATGAAACTGATTGCGCTAAGTGTTGCTAGCTTAAAATATAACGTAGGTACATTTATTACAAAATGTATTGTAAAGATTACAAAATTACACAAAAAGCGACTGGACTAGAAAAAACGTGGTTTGAAACACTATTTGTAACTAAAACTGTAGGTTAAGTATGCACTTGGGTTAAAAAAACGAGTGTGCTTTAGTCTAAAGTAAAAGTACACGACTGAAGTAACTTATGCCGTGCATTAACAATATAACTATAACAGGAATAAAAATATCCCCATCCCCTCAACATCCCCATCAACTCAACTCAACTCTCAACTCTCAACTCCCAGCTCTCAGCTCTCAGCTCTCAGCTCTCAGCTCTCAGCTCTCAGCTCTCAACTCAACTCAACTCAACTCAACTCAACTCAACTCAACTCAATTCAACTCAACTCAATTCAATTCAACTCAACTCAATTCAACTCAACTCAATTCAACTCAACTCATATCATTGATTAGCGTTTCACATTGATAAGCGTTTCGTATTGATTAACGTTTCACATTTTTTTGTAACGTGTCACATTTTTTCGTAACGTTTCATATTTTTTCGTAACGTTTCATAACGTATTCATCATTTTACCCCCAAGTGTCGAGCGCATTTTATATTTTTAAACTTCGAATAATTTATTTATCTCTAGCTGAATCTGTTATAAGGTATGGAATAACATCTTGGGGATTTTCCTGTAAAACAAATATAGACCATGTTCAATCAGTGCAAAATTCTTGTGGTTAAATTATTAGCTAAAAAAAAATTATACAAAGAAAGGCATAATATTCCATACTTTTATTAAAGTCTCAAAGTTCTTTCAGTGAGAGCAATTCTGTGGTACAAAATTATATTTCAGCACATAAATAATCCTTTTATATAAACAGGCTGGAACACAACCATAATACTCGTTTTAACTTTAATGAAGGGCTAATTGTACCAAAGCATACAAATAAATATGGACAAAGAACGTTAAATTATATGATTCCCAGTTGTTTAAATATGTTACCTGCTGAAATTAAAAACTGTGCCCAAAACAAACAATTGATGAATTTATTGAAGACTTGGCTACGGAAAGAATTAATTTGTATTAGCTTACAATGACATTAAGACTTTAAAAATGTTATTTACGTTTTCAAAATTTTATTTTTATCTATATTTCTGTAAAAAAATAAATTTTATTTTATATAATTGTAAAAATGTAACTATTAAATCACTATAATAAGATCTTTAACGTAAAGAACCCGTTAAACAAACTGCTAAAAAGTAGTTTATCGGGACTTTTTGTCTTGTATTTGTAAAGTGTATAAAATAAATAAATAAAAAATTATTATGTCAAAGGGCTAAACATTAAAAACTCCCAAATTGTTAGCACTGGTGTTGTGAAAATTGCACAACTTTTCTTAAGAGGAATCCCGATCGCCGAGAAATTTGAATAATATGAAACTCTTGCTCTCACTGTCGCTTTACAACCCTGAATACTGTAAACTGTAATTTTTCCAACTAAATTAGAAGAAAATATTCTATGTCTGAACGTTTTGCTTTTTTCATTTTTATACTGAACGTCTATTGACAGCGTTCAAACCAGGCAATTTTTAACAATTTTCGGAGGGTCCTAACTTCTCTAAAAAGTAACTCATCAAAAAGCCAATTTGAAGAGATATATATTTATTTTTATTTCAAAAGTTTCCGCGCGTTATATAATTCGATTAATCTCAAAGATAACTTAGTACCTACTTTCACTTTTGAACAAGAGATGTCTCGTATCTCTTTTAATTACTTGCTATTGACACGTCGCGAACTGAAATTATTGATATATTTTTTCTTACAAATCATTGTTTATATTTAAAAAAAATAATTTTCGAATTTAAATTTATATCTATGATTATCAACTATAAAAGTAATAATATTTAATACTAGCTTTTACCCACGGCTTCGCTCGCATAGTATTAGTGGGAAATTACTGGCATAATTATTGGCCTAATTGTTATTATTCTTGCTATTTTGTCTAATAGAAAATAACTGTTGTTTTAAAAAATTTCAAAATTTGAGAATGACATTTCGCAAATAAAAATTCTATTTTGAAAAATATTTGAATTATAGAAATAGAAATTTATTTTAAGTACCTACTCCCTTTATTAGTATTTTATTTATATTTGAATCCAGAGTAACCTAAAAAAATAAGAAAATGACAGTCCACTTCAAACGCTATGCTTTATAGCAACGTTATGCTTTTTGTTAGGAGAATAAACATTTTTATAGATACCTATGTAGATATTAACTACGACGCAAAAAAAGTACTCATTTTAATCACAACAAAGCACTCTTTTTAAGCCTAAAATTAAAAAAAAAAAAAACATTGTTTCCAAGGTAACAATTTGTTTGACGTTTGCAATAACTCGATTTTGTTAGGAACAGAAAACGTATGATACATAATTTCACAACGCCACAGCTCATTCATAACGCCAGAGCTTACCAATATATATAGCCCCTGTTACTCGCAAATAATGTAGCTTTCGATTAATGAAAGAATTTTTAAATTCCATTCGATATTTATTGCGTGAAAGAGTAACAAACATCCAACCACCCAACCAACCAACCATCCATACAAACTTTCGCATTTATAATATTAGCAAGATTGTCCAAACAGGTACTACGTACGCCAATTTTAATTTTAAATTCAATAATAACAGTATATTGCGTTAACAAATTTGACGATTTTTTATAATTAATTATGTAACCTAAAAATATGGGATTAACAGTTAAAAATAGTGCATACAAAGGCTCTTTAGCACTACAGGCAGTTTATAAATCACCATATTAAAATTCGAAGGCATGATTTTTTGAAAGAGAGCGTAAAATTTCCAGACACAACATCAAAAAATTCTGAGCACTTTAGGGTAAAATTGCTCGTAAGGCCACCAAAAACAACGATCGAACGGTGAGCTCCTGCATAACAATTTGTATTTGGTGCTTTA
The DNA here is from genome assembly GCA_917563855.2 of Limnephilus lunatus. Classification (NCBI taxonomy): domain Eukaryota; kingdom Metazoa; phylum Arthropoda; class Insecta; order Trichoptera; family Limnephilidae; genus Limnephilus; species Limnephilus lunatus. The sequence continues at coordinate 110,503,721 of OU830592.1, forward strand.
CGTGTTTCTAAACTTGTTAAAATGATTGAACTTCGAACCTATTAACCTATATAACTTCCTTACCATGTATAGGTAGAAAAAAACGCCACTCCTTTTTAGTAATAATTTGTGTTCAATTGATTAAAAAGATACGTCAAAAACTTTGACTTTTTTGGACCACCGGACGTTCTGTGAAAATGGAAACATTTTTAGTCCATAATTATAAGTTGCGTTATCATTTAACAGGATATTGACTTTTGCAGATGACACACTGAGCAAACGGGCACATATATTAAAGGTGTCTTACGTCAGCGTTGCATTCCTCTCTAGAATATTGGTATTCTGTGTATGTTCACTATACGTTACCGTATTATGTGTTAATAGAATTGCGTAAATAATGATTAAAGCTATATGCTCCAAGTTGTTTATTGAAATGGGAATATTCTTGGTTCCTTTCCGTACCTTTTTGATTTTCCTGATATTTCTATCTATACACGTGGAAACATGGACACTTAGAGCCAGAGAAAGAAACCAGATAGACGCCCTTGAAATGTGGTGCTGGAGAAAAAGGTTAAGGATTCCATGGTCAGCCAGACGTACAAATGTATCCATTCTGAAAGAGCTAGGTATCCACAATAGGCTTTCAGCTATCTGCCTATAACGTATTTTAAGATACGTTGGACACGTTGCTCGCCAAGCTGAGGACTCCAACTTGGAGAAATTTAAAGTCACTGGCAAAGTTTTTGGTATAAGAAGCAGAGGAAGGTCACCAATGCGCTGGAGTTATCAAGAATCACTGGCGTCTGGTACTAGGGTGTCCTTGTCTCTCCACGCAGCGCAGATCCGTGAGAAGTAGAGAAGCCTTGTCCACCATGGAAATTGGAGTAGGGGTCACGATCCTCAGCAATGAGGAACCGATTTAATAAGAAGATCTTTCCCTTACCATCACCTTGCTGGAAATCTATTTGAAATTTGGATCATACGCGAGAAAATAGTGTAAATTCGAGGGCAGTTGTTATGAAAACCAAAGATGGTTTCGGGCTACCTTGAAAGCAACTTGTTGATGTCGTTCGTGTATGTAATTTGGGAATTGGGCAGTTGTTATGAAAACCAAAGATGATTTCGGGCTACCTTGAAAGCAACTTGTTGATGTCGTTCGTGTATGTAATTTGGGAATTGGGTAGTTGTTATGAAAACCAAAGATGGTTTCGGGCTACCTTGAAAGCAAGTTGTTGATGTCGTTCGTGTATGTAATTTGGGAGGCGGATATGGGTACCGCCGCCCTACTAATACACTGTCAAATCGCATACTAAACGACTGTGGGTGGCGTACAAACTATAGGCAAAATTAAGAAATTTTTGGAGGGTCCTATCACCTATAAGAAGTAACTTATCAAGCAAAACGAAGAAACATACCAGTGTTTTACAACTATATTATATTAGCTGACCCGGCGAACTCCGTAACGCCTCAGAATCAATAACTATTGTGTTAACTTATTAGCTGAATTCAATTCAGTTTTTTTATTAAGTTAAAAATTACACATAGAAGCAATTATCGATGCGCAACTGTCAGTATTTTGTGTTTGTCAGAGATGGCGTTGTTTACGAATTTTCTTATTTTCCACTTACTTACGGGAATTGCGTTTCATTTTCTTTATACGTACGAGGGAGATTTATTATAATTATTGTATTTTTCCTTTGGAGGGGTGCAGACATACGTTCACCGTTTGTCTCAGGGGGCATCCATTAATTACGTGAGCGCATTTGCATTTTTGGAATTCATCCATTATTCGATATTATAGGTACTTATCACAATATTGCTGCAGCTCTTTCAAAAGATGAGAATTCGTTCCATACTAAATATATGAGGAAAAGTTTTTTCTTTTTTGTCAGGAAAACTTTTTTGTCTCGAATTTTTCCGATATTTTAAAAGCTATTCTGCTATTTGGGGCGAAGACAAATCCAACAAATCAAAGATCATAAAAATTAGTCCAGCCGTTCTTAAGTTAGAAATGGTGTAACTAATCCGACTTTGTTTTATATATTAAGTTTACAAAAATATTTGTACTAGTGTCAAAATCCAACTCGCGTTCTTCTTAACCACCTAGAGATGATATTTCACAAAAATAATTAAAATAACCAACATTATTAGGTATTACCAAATTGCAAAGCTATTAAAAAAACTGATAAAAAACAATCCATTGTATTTCTTTAAGAGGTGTCCAAACCAAGGAATTCCCTGCAATAAATTCGATTCGTTCAGACAACTCAATTAGACGAAATACCTGCATAAAGTTTTTTTCATGTCTTTTTTTACCTTATAGATTGATTCAACAAGTGTCCATTGACCTTGTTGACGGTAATTGCGAATAGATTCAAGAATTTATAGATTAACGAGTAAGTATAGTTATTTTTAATTTAATTAGTGGTATGGATTTGTAAAGAATTGACCGGCAAATGATTGTAGGTTATAACAAATATTATAATCAATAATTATCAGCCTGAAACACTCATCTACATTGAAAAAATCTTACGAGAAAAGATACTGGCCGCCAACGGGAATTGAACCCGTGACCCTCTGATTGCCGGTCAGGAGCTCTGACCACTGAGCTATTCAATTCCCGTTGGCGGCCAGTATCTTTTCTCGGAAGATTTTTTCAATGTAGATGAGTTTTTCAGGCTGATAATTATTGATTATAATATTTGTTATCTACCCTTTGTGCTATGCATAAAAATCTTGTTTAAAACGTTAGTTTATCAATTAAAAATAATAATTAATATTTGACAAGTTAAAGTATTTCAGCAATAAATGCAGACATAATTAGTCTCGACGCCACCTAGCGGGAGATTTAGTACTTAACAATACCTCTCTCACAAAAATAAAGTTGGTTGTTTTCAGTTGGAAAAATGTAATAATAAGTAATTGTCGAATGAAACACTAGTATATATTGAATTATTTGGCGGGTATTAGATAAGCCGCCATAGCTCAGTAGTCAGAGCTCCTGACCGGCAATCAGAGGGTCACGGGTTCAATTCCCGTTGGCGGCCAGTATCTTTTCTCGGAAGATTTAATCAATGTAGATGAGTGTTTCAGGCTGATAATTATTGATTATAATATTTGTTATCTACCCTTTGTGCTATGCATAAAAATCTTGTTTAAAACGTTAGTTTATCAATTAAAAATAATAATTGTAGGTTATGTTCTGTTGTCAATCACATAAAATATATTTAATTAAATGAAGACAATATTAGCGAAATTCAATCGAAAATCTGGAGACAGAAAAATCAGAAAAAGATATTGATTCCACTGGGACTCGAACCCAGGGCCCTTTTTTGACATGAGTAACCCAATAATATGTGCGTTAAGAAAATGAAGATACTGTTGGTAGTTCTTAGTCGAAGTATGATACAGTTAAAAGTGACCGAATTAGAAATGGGCTCCTTTTTTTCTGATTTTTCTGTCTCCAGATTTTCGATTGAGTTTTGCTAATATTGTCTTCATTTAATTAAATATTATAATTTGAGATATTACTCATAAAGTTAAAAATAAAAATAAAACATAAACAATACGTCACATTCATTGTGAACAGCCATCACTACAAGTGAGCTTCACGATTTAAGAGGAAACCCGGTCGCCGAGAAATTTGAGCAAAAGGTATTTTACCAAATGATTGCTAACACTGTCCCTCTTACTCCCCAAATACTGAGAGGACCTCAGGGACCCTACCCTAAAGGGACAACCGCACCAAAGGCTGATATAATACCTAAATAAAATTATCAAAATCGAGGTTCTGTATTACCCATTTTTCTCCTCCAAAATTGTACCGATTTTTTATATTTTTTTAAGTGAAAACTTATTTAGTTAGCATCGTTGTGATTTAAAACTCGATAAAACAAAAAAGCGACACTAAGAAGAGACAAGCACATACTGATCTAGCCCGTGAGAGAATGAAATAGAATAACCGGTTTCCTCTTTGTGCGGTGCTTCGTAGCCTCCACACTATTGTCTACTCTAGTTTTCTGAAGGTTTCAATTCTACCGCGTGTGAATTAAAACCCTTGTATTTTTTACTAACTGTATAAGAAGAAAATACTCTATGTCTGTACGTTTTGCGTTTTTAAAAATACATTGTCTAGTTTGTATTCTGAACGTCTGTTGATGGCGTTCAAAGCAGGCAATTTTAACGATTTTTGGAGGGTTCCTATAAGAAAAAATTAAAAAAAAAGAAAAACATACCGAATTGTTCGTCGTGTCGTCGATATCTTTATTATCTTACTTCTTACTAATATTATAAATGCGAAAGTTTGTATGGATGGTTAATTGGTTGGTTGTTTGGATGTTTGTGACTCTTTCACGCAATAAATATCGAATGGAATTTAAAAATTCTTTCACTAATCGAAAGCTACATTATTTGCGAGTAACAGGGGCTATATATATTGGTAAGCTCTGGCGTTATAAATGAGCTGTGGCGTTGTGAAATTATGTATCATACGTTTTCTGTCCCTAACAAAATCGAGTTATTGCAAACGTCAAACAAATTGTTACCTTGGAAACAATGTTTTTTTTTAAATTTTAGGCTTAAAAAGAGTGCTTTGTTGTGATTAAAATGAGTACTTTTTTGGCATCGTAGTTAATATCTACATATCTCTAAAAATGTTTATTCTCCTAAAAAAAAGCATAACGTTGCTATAAAGCATAGCGTTTGAAGTGGACTGTCATTTTCTTATTTTTTTAGGTTACTCTGGATTCAAATATAAATAAAATACTAATAAAGGGAGTAGGTACTTAAAATAAATTTCTATTTCTATAATTCAAATATTTTCAAAAATATAATTTTTATTTGCGAAATGTCATTATCAAATTTTGAAATTTTCTAAAACAATAATTATTTTCTATTAGACAAAATAGCAAGAATAATAACAATTAGGCCAATAATTATGCCAGTAATTTCCCACTAATACTATGCGAGCGAAGCCGTGGGTAAAAGCTAGTGTTATTATATAAATAGTGTCAAAATCCAGAGAGGAAATTTGAGAATTCCTTTGTATGTTTCATAAACATGTACATTTTAATTATATTGTGGTTAACTTTTAGATTTTAATATATAGCGTGGTGTTTTCTCATTCCAATACCGTTTAGATATAGCGATATAATTTGTATAGCGCCGTTTTTGTGAAAAGTCACCTCAAGGGCGCTGATAGTAACGGAAACACAACGATTTCTCTATACGAGTTGTTCCGAAAATCGAACAAACTAGCCTGAAGGCAGTGGCGGACTAAGGGGGGGGCGGCCCGCCCCGGGCCCCTGGTCCTAGGGGGCCCTCAAACGCCTCCATGTTCCCTTGACCAAATTCTAAACAAGGCTTTAAGGCACCACTGTAAAAAAAAAAGATTTTTTTTAATTTCATTTTTTGATTGATGCACTCACCAAATTTATTGAAAATAAATTGTAAAAATTGACGGAGATACAAAATTTTATGTGAAACCGTTTGAAACAGTTTGTATGTTGAATTATCCTTTTGAATGAATTTTATTTTTGATTTTTTATGGTAAATTTTCGCCCTTCATAAAAAAAAAATAGAACGGGGACATTTATAAAACAATCCCTACGTAGGGTCATAGCAGGGGCGTGCACAGAGTTTTTGATCAGGGTAGGCAGTAAGAAAATACAGCAAGTTTTACAGATTAAAATTTCCATATTCTATCAGATAATTTCAGAATTAAAGTACGACAAACGTTTTTGAACCAACAATTAGCATTTATGAAAGATAACTATTTGATAGAAGTACATAACAACAGATGTTTTTGTCGTCACTGATTGCCATTTGCTAATTTTGTTCTAGAAAGCACTGCTTAATACTAACAAAAAAACCTCATAGAAGCAAAGGACAAAAGACAGTTCTACTCTATGCTTTGTGCATTTCGTAAACATTGAATCATGTCTTGTATGAAGTTAGCTCTAGTCAGAAATAATTCCTGCTTAGATCGCATTTTAGTGAGGCAGTTGGAGGGCACGCGTGTAGTTTCTAATTACAGTTTATGCCGCGTTTGTAGTATGCCGTTTGATGTGTCGCTCGCGTAGTTTCGGTTGCTCAGCTTTTTCGCGCTTATTTTTGAAAGTGTGTATTTATTTTTAGCAATAATTTTATAAATTATAATATTATTTACACGCTTATATTTTACAAAAACGGCAGGGTAGGCAGTGCTTATGTGCCTATATGGAGTGTACGCCCCTGGGTCATAGTCAGGGCCGGATTAAACATGTCGGGGCAACTAGGCAATGCACGTCTCGGGGCCCCTGGGCAGTGGCCTACACTGCCTTGTGGACAATAGGGCCCTGCCAGGGCCAGCTTCAACATGTCGGGGCCCCTAGGAATTGCACGTCTTGGGGCCCCTTTACCCTAGGGGCACCTACCTAATGCGGGGCCCCTAAGCAGTTGCCTATACGTCTTATGGATAGTACGGAATATAATCGATTTTTTATGGTAAATTTAATCGCATCGTTCATTAAAAGAAATGAAAGGGGGGCCATTTATAAAAAAATCCTTGCATATGGTCATAGTCAGGACCGGATTAAACATGTCGGGCCCCTAGGAAATTCACGCCTCGTGGCCCTTTTACCCTAGGGGCCCCTACCCGATGAGGGCCTTATTGACAATAGGGCCCTGCCAAGGACGGCTTAAACATGTCGGGGCCTCTAGGAATTGCACGTCTCGGGGCCTCTACCTGATGCGGGCCCCTAGGCAGTGGCCTAAACTGCCTTATGGACAATAGGGCCCTGCCAGGGCCGGCTTAAACATGTCGGGGCCCCTAGGCAATGCACGTCTTGGGGCCCCTTTACCTTAGGGGCCCCTTTCCAATGCGGGGCCTCTAGGAAGTTGCCTATACGTCTTATGGATAATACGGAATACAATGAATTTTATTTTCGATTTTTATGGTAAATTTCATGGCATCGTTCATAAAAATAAAAAAGGAAGGGGCCATTTTTAAAACAATCCCTAAGTTGAGTCATAGTCAGGGCCGGATTAAACATGTCCAGGCCCCTGGAAAATGCTCGCCTCGGGGCCCTTTTATCTTAGGGACCCTGCCTAATGTGGGCCCCTAGGCAGAGGCCTACACTGCCTTATGGACAATAGGGCCCTGCCAAGGCCGGCTTAAACATATCGGGGCCCCTAGGCAATGCACGTCTCGGGGCCATTGCCAGATCGATGCTGGGCCCCTAGGCAGTGGCCTACACTGCCTTATGGACAATAGGGCCCTGCCAGGGCTAGCTTAAACATGTCGGGGGCTCTAGGCAATGCATGTCTTGGGATCCCTTTATCCTAGGGTCCCCTACCCAATGCGGGGCCCCTAGGCAGTTGCACATACGTCGTATGGATAATACGGCCCCGGCTATAGTGACTGGTTTTTCGAACAGTTTAAGATTTGGTGCATGGTGCATAGATGTATAGTTTTTCTAATGAGGTGTCAAACAAGGCTTTAAGCCGCGCGCCTCTACCCGAATTTCTACCGATTTCTTTCATATCCCCCTTAAACATTTGAAGTTTTTAAGCTCTTAAAAAATATATATTATATTATTTTGGAAGACAATATTTATACATTCCCCACGCCGAAACGCAAATTACATGAAATTCCCTAGATAGAAAAGATTCGCAAAGTATGCTCCGAAAATTATTATAAATACGTCTGATTCAGTTATTTTACAAGTTAATATGTATGGAAAAAATCACAGAGTTTCTTTAAATGGTATTTTCGATAGCCCCCAAGAGATTTTTTCTCTATTTTAAACGAGTCGTGTTTTATTAAACATTTTCACAATTTTCGCTTCAATTTTACCGTTTTAAATATTACATAACTCTGCATTTTCTTCTCTTTGAGCGGGGATACGGCACCTTAAGGCACCAGGACACTGTAAAATTTTTTTTTTTTTTTTTACATTTTCCGAAGTTAACAATGCTCTCACCAAATGTTTTTTTACAGCATTTTATTTGAAACCGTTTGAAACTGTGTATGTTGAATTATCCTTCAGCAAAACTTTGAATGCGTTTTTCTCTGGTTTAATCGGTTTTTAAACGAAGTTGACAACATATTAAAAAAACTATACATCCGCCTGTATGTATTTTTATTGCATTTACATTTTCATTTGCATGTACCAACTCTTAAACTGTTCGAAAATCCAGCATCATCCCACCACGGAGGGGAATTTTCATATTTAAAAAAATGAAAAATGGCGGACCAGCGAATGTTATATTCAAAATTTTCAGCGTTCTTAAAAAAAAAATTGGAGGCGCCAAAATTAGAAACCCGGAGGCCCTTTATAAAAAAAATCCTGTGTGGTGCCATAGTGACTGGATTTTCAGTTTAAGACTTGGTGCATGCAAATAAGATCTATAGTTTTTCTAAGATGTTGTCAACCAGGTTGAAAAACGTAGTTCGAGAAAAACGCTTTGAAAGTTTTTCTGAAGGTTAATTCAACATACAAACGGTTTTAAACTTTCTTAATTTTTTTTAGAATTTCCTTAAAACATTAGGTGATAGCATCATTAACGAATTCATTTTTTAGAAAATGAAATACAAAAAAATTACATTTTTTTTACAGTGAGGCCGCCCAGGACCAGAGGCCCGTGTGACATGAATAAAGATCTTGCAAAATTACACAAACTTTTTATACTAGGGGGGGGGGGGGGGGGCCTCATTCGGCTTTGCCGCCCCGGGCCTCTGACGGGCTTAATCCGCCACTGCCTGAAGGGCTAGACTCCATTTTCCAAGGATGTTTATGCCTATCACCTAAAATCGCGGCGATATGAGGCACCCTAACAATACATACATTTTTGACTTGTGGTTCCCTCTTAAATAAAACCAAAAATACTTCTGTATTTGATATTATAATTAGGTTTACATAGATGTTCATTTTTATTTACACAGTTTTCAATCCGCAAGCACAGTTAGCTTTCGTGTTTATCCGCGAGATGCCGTTTCATGATGTCATTATCAACAATGACGCTATCAAATAATCAATGTCAATCAGGTATCCGCCATTACTATTTTACGATTGAACATTTTTATTTCAATGTCAAGTAGAGTCATCGCATGCAATGTTGAACAATGACAGATCGAACCACGATCCTTCTAAAAGTCAGCGTTTCGAAATGATACTAATAAATAATTTATTATTGTATTCATCGTATTTTGCTCAGCTGCCCTCTGTAGATATTTAAGTGAAAACTTCTATAGCACCGTTGCGATTTAAAACCCGATGAAATGAAAAAAAAATCACACGCTATAGAAGTGAGACCTTCAGAAAACTAAAGTAGAAAATAGTGGTGAGACTACGACACAAGAGTTCCAACTTCTTCCAACCGCCTGGAGCCAGTGAGACTATAGCATCCCCAATTGGGGTATGTTGTGAGATTGAAGGGTAGTGAGGGGGGGATGGAGATGAGGAAAAGGAAGGCGGGGAAGTACCTGGCTGCTCAGATCTAGTCATCAAATACCGCTAAAGACGTTTTTTTCACATAAGCTCCACACATGAGGCCTTGAGGAATATAATTTCACTCGGGCCTATATCATCTTAGGGGTTGCTGTGTTGAAGATTTTTTTTAAGTAAAGGAAGAATAGAAAGTTCTGTGAAGAAAATAAGTATGAGGAGTGGGTAGGAATATGGAGTGAAAGACGTATGAATCCTCCAATTTAGATGCAAAGCGATGTGTTGAGAGAGTCCGGCTGAGGAAGTCAACAGGCTTCCCTCGACCAGTCTCTCTGGATCCGGCCCGCCACGCGGCAGGCGGGCAGACGCATCGGCCGCAAAGACCTTGACAAACATCAACCCATGAACCCGGATACCCCTGCTGACTCACCAAACGTAGCGAACCACTTGGGGTGACTTATGAGAGAGGTGTTGGTTATTAAATAAATGGTTCCCGTAGCGGCAATACCCATACCCACCTCCCGTATTATAGCATGACTGCAGATCGACCACGAATAAAGAACAGTTCACAAAGACTACATATTCGATGTCAACTGTTGTTTGTACGTTAGCAATATGCATTTGTCCAGTGTACAGGGAACGATGAGAAGTTCCTGAAAGTTTTCGTTGTTAGTTTTTGGGGTGTTATGCCGTGTTGCACTACCTCCTTCTATAGCCGACGTTTCGGACAGCGTTGCAGTGTCCATCATCAGGGCAGATCCGGTAGACCCGACGATGTGTGATCTACCGGATCTGCCCTGATGATGGACACTTCAACGCTGTCCGAAACGTCGGCTATAGAAGGAGGTAGCGCAACACGGCATAACACTCCAAAAACTAACAACGAAAATGCTTTTAACCGTGAAAATCTAAGAACTTATCTTACCGAAAGTTATGGATTCAATGCTTATCAATCGATCGTGTTAGGTCAGGTTAGGTTAGGTTAGGTTATAGGTACTTAGGTCCAGGGTGATACTGAAAGTATCTATCACTCTGGAACGGAGGCGTCTACTAATATCTACAGGAATTCCAAAAACTGAACAAATCGGACTAATATCTATGAGAATCCATGTTCTGACTAATATCTATACGAGGTATGCTGGAACAATATCTATGGGAACCAAAGTGAGGACGAATATCTACATATCAAACTGCTGACTAATATCTATGGAACAGGTGATGTCGACGAATATCTACAGCACTGGCAGAGGTTGGATTTGCAATTATGTATAGCATATTGGCATAACGTAATATTGCGTATGCAGTTTAAATTTTTTTATTTATGTTAAGTTAGGTTAGATTAGTATTACGTAATTGAAGTAATTTATGCTTTTCCGTAGAAACCTCTTGCTAAGCTGCTCTCTACGCTCCATAGATATTCGTCACCACTGGGACCGTCATAAATATTAGTCCGACCTTAGCTCTGTAGATATTAGTTTTCACTCTGAAGTTCATAGATATTTGTCCAACATTTGAGCTGTAGATATTCGTCCGACATACAGGCTGTAGATATTAGTATCTGGAGTCCTCTGGAACGAGCTGTAAATGTACAACAACACTACAATAAATCATTCCACGATTGCAACGCATAAAAATCTCAACAGATAAATTTGTATTTTACACGTTTTGACAGCAGATTGTACGGTTGCAGGTTACAGAGGAAATTCTAGAAACTTCGGTCGAATTCCAAAGTATTGAGAAAATTCTGTGGGAATGAAAGTGAATTCTAAAGAGATTGCAGCTGCGGTAACGTTTGAACTCTTGGGAAACAAGGTGATACTAGCAGTACTTAATCATTCAAACAATACAGCAAAAAGAAGAAGACTGGATGATGAAAAAAAATTATAATTAGGTACTAAGTACGCAGTGAAAGACAATTGAGAGGTTTCGTCGCTACTCTTGCATTATTAAATAGTATAAAAACGACTAGCGATTTCCCGACATGCGTTGCAGTGCCACTTAAAAAGAAATTATTTCTCCCTGCGTGTCCTTTCCCATTCGTTCCGTTCCCATTCCGCCTAACCTTCCCCTCCCGCGTTTCATACATTCAGTCCCGGTACATTCAGTTTTCAAACAGCTTGCGTGCCACCAATTGCAATTTTTTACACAAATTTCGTAATGCCAGAGATCACTAGTTTATATAGAAACCTTGACAGGCTTGCGCATAACAACTCACCAAACAGTCAACGCAATTGGATAAATAGTATAGGAAATAATTTCATAACGCCAGAGCTCATCTTATAAATATAGAAACAATCTGCATACGCACAACAACTCACCAAAAATTTAATTTTACTTTAGCAACTCATAATTTCATGACGCCAGAGCTCACTATTATATATAGAAATCATCGCGGTTATGTGCACATCAAATCCCCAAAGTTTCATGGCAATCGTGTGAATGGTTTAGCAACGCATAATTTTATAATTTAATTACGCCAGAGCTCACTATTATATATAGAAACCGTCGCGGGTATGTGCACATCAAATCCCCAAAGTTTCATTGCAATCAAATGAATGGTTTAGCAACGCATAATTTCATGACGCCAGAGTTAACAATAATAATATACCTACAGAAACCTTCGTGGGTGTGAGCACAGCAATTCACCGAAGTTTCATAGCAATCGGATACATGGTTTGGGAAATAATTTCATAACACCAAAAGTCATCACTATATATAGAAATCTTCGCGGGCATACCCACAACAAATCCCAAAAATTTCATCACAATCGGATAAATGGTTTAGTAACGCATACGAGAAAAACAATGAAACATTAATTTATATACATAAAGATTATAATTTCGGAGGGGGGGGGTGTCAACTTACAGGAGATCAACTGTCGGGGTCACCAACATCATTATACATAAGTATAATCACAGTAAGAAACTATACTATTCCCACACGTTGTATGTCTAGAAAGAGTAATGGAATTATGAACTATGACATATAGCCTCCATATAATAACTTTATTACTAGAACAATGCTTGGTACAACAGACGAAGTAAAAATGTAATTAAGTGATTAACTTGCCATATCTATGTAGTTATATGTGAAAATGTGCGTTGTCACTTGGAGAAAGGTTGTGAGAAAGTGGCTGAATTGGCAAACGCGCCTGGTTCCCACCCAGACGTCATCAATTCAATTCTTAAGATGAAACTGATCTGTCACTGTCGCTCTACTGAGCGAAAGGGACAACTGCACTTCAGGCCGATAATCAGACTGATGAAGTAATTAACAAGGCCAATAAAATGCTGGGGTTTATAATTCGTATAGCAAAACCCTTCCACAACATAAACACTCTATATTCCCTTTACACCTCATATATTCGCCCGCACTTGGAACACTGTACACCGATCTGGACTCCTTTATACCAAGCCCATATTGAAAGAATAGAAAGAATTCAAAAAAAATTTTTTAAACACTTAAATTATAAATTTAAATTAAACTTCCCAAATTATACCGAATCCATTAAATTTCACAATTTCAAATCCCTCCAAACACGACGTCTAATTTTTGATCAAATCCTATTGTTTAAAATTCTAAACAATGGCCTGGACTCACCAGAACTTACCAATTTAATAAATTTTCATATTCCGTCAAGATCAACCCGCCAATCCGATTTATTTTATTTACCCTCTTGTAGAACAAACATTAGAAAAAACTCCCCAATTCCTCGTGTATGTGCACAATATAATACAAATTTTCACAGCATTGACATTTTTAGTAAAAACCTAAAGAAATATCGATGTGAAGTAACGCGTACGATCGATTATTAATATGAGAATATATCGTGAGCATCTCCTATCCTTTTCCTATATTCCTCTTCCTCTCCCCTTCCTATAACCCAAAATTAATTATAATATAATAAAACTTCATTTCCGATGTACTTTAGCATAAGAAACCTCTGTGGCTTGACTCCAGATCAATTATATATTTATCACTGTACATGTATTATGTAAAAGCTGTTTGTTTCTTACAAATAAATAAATAATTATAATCAACATATATTATAAAAGAAAGTCCAAAAAAAACGTGCGGCCCGCAAAAACTCAGAAACCAGTCCCGGTACGATCAAGGGAGTTATATGGTATGGTAGATCTCTATCCCCCCTCCAGGATGACGGTTCCCGTTTTTACTAAAAGGGCGTGCTTTTGAAGATATAAGGACTGGAAGTTTCGCCCTCTTGAAATTTCTAGAACAGTCTTCCGAAAAGTTCTAGAAGGTTCCATAGAGCTCTAGAAATTTCTGGAAGAAGTGGTAGTGTGTCGTGGAATTTTCGGGAATAGGGAATCGGGAACATCATTGTGGAACATTCCGGAACACTCTCGAATGTTGTCCTGTGCGAAGCCGGGTAACCCAGCTAGTTCCTAAATAAAATCATAAAAATCGAGGCTTTGTATTCCACATTTTTTTCCTCCGAAACAGGACAGATTTTAAAGATATTTTTTACAAAGTGTACTAGAAGAAAATAATCTATATTTGTACGTTTTGCTTTTTAAAAAATACATTGTCTAGTTTGTATACTGAACATCTCTTAATGGCTTTCAAACTAGTCAATTTTAACGATTTTTGGAGAGTCTCAACTCCTATAAGAAGTAACATAACTAGGTGTGGGTTACACCCGTAATTAAAATTTACGGATTACATAAGATTTTGACAGATCACTCACAGGAGCGTTTACATATGCATCCGACTTGTGGTAATTAATGATCACGGAAGTTGTTCGGAAGTTCGACCTGTATAAATGCTCATGCGGCCATTTACATCTGTAAATTTATTTGCGGTAAGCTGGCTTCCTGTCAACAACGACTTGCTACTGTCAAATTTACGCGATTTGGTCAATAAAGACGAAATGGCCCAAATAAAGTGTTGAAATAGATTTTGGCTTCAATTAAACAATTCTCCACGCGCTTTTGTGCCGTCAAAGGCGGCAATTAATTTCGTTTTATCCGAATGGCAGCTTCCTGACAGCAACCGACTTCTAATTCAAAATTTCAAATACGTAATTGTTAAAAACAGAAACATCAATATTGGAAAGGATTGGACCGATAATTGAACAGAAAGATGCTCGTTTTCCAGAAAACTTAAATATGGAAATAAATACTAGTTTTGTAGGAAAAAAATCCAATGAAAACAATTCTTTTAATTTTTGACATTTCGCAACGGCGCATTTCGGAACTATTTCTTGCGGTAAGCCTCTTAGCTTATCAAACTGATTTTATAAGCTGTAAGAAGGCTGGAAATTCGCGCGGGCGCAATTAGACCTGTCAAAAAACTTACGAAAGAATAAGTTCTGTAACTTGCTATAAATTACGTTAAGTGACTTTTGGTGTCGTTCACATTGGTAATTTGGCCATAAATCGCTTACAAGAGCGATTTACAGGGAAAAACTTACGAGTCTAAACCCAGGCTAAGACCTAGTGGTCGATACACGTACATCTATATCTAAGATTAGTATAGGATTCAGACTGCGAGATAATGAGAGAGTATAATAGGTCTTTTCTTTGTGCGGTGATTCGTAGCCTCCCCTCTCTTGTCTACTTTAGTTTTCTGAACATTTCACTTTTACAGCGTGTGATTTGCACACTCTGATATATTTTTTTTTTGTGTCTTGTTCTTTTTCATATGTTTAGATTTATTAGTATCATCTTTTTCTTCAATGATATATTACATTGAAGGATACATAACCTTCAAAAGTTATTATGCTCGTTGTCGTGTCCTCTGTGTTGTGATTGTCCTATTTCATATTTAAATTCATTCTTTTCATAACACTTTTCATTCTTAGTATTTATCTCGATGTGTACAGTCCTTTACTTTTAACTTTTTATGTCTATACCACCTCTTACTTTAAAACTTTTTGTCTATGCTATTTCATAGTGTAATATTGTAATTAATTTCTCATCTATATTGTCTTTTCTCTGTGGTCACGTCAAATCTTGCTTTGTTTATAAATACGGGTGCATTGTTTTGCCAACTCATTCTAAAAATTCTCTTTCTAAAAATTCTCTTTCTAGAAATTCTCGCATCACTCTCTCTTACCGACTCAATTAAACTAACTAATTGCCAGTCACCTCGATTGTAAAGTATAAATAAAGTTACAATTATATCCAGAACATAAGTGTTTCAAGGATAACCCTCAATCTCTCCTCCCAGTACGCCCATCTTGGCGTTGAAACGAAAGAGGCCAAAAAAGCAGCGTCAGCCTTACAACCTGACCGGAGACTTCCCGAGACCACGCCAGGGCGCCTACTTCACTCGTAACAAAAATTAATCCAATAAAAATTAAAAGACCTATAGGTATATTATCTCAAGAGATTAATCTGAAATGTGTTTATTACGTGTTGTATTTAACCTTTAGATTCCAAAAGAAGTGCGTAAACCAAAAATTTAACTTAATAATAAAATTATCTTCGCTGCAAATAACCTTGTTCCAATTTCCTCATAGTTGATAGCTGAAGACATATGGAACAAAGTTTATGAGAATTTACAATACCATATGAGCATTTTGTTCTATGGTATTTTTCTTGCGAAATTTCAAACACCTAATCGATATGTTCACCATTAGTAAAAAATAATGTGAGAGGTTTTTTTTTCTTAAATTCTTTTAAATGAGTTATGCAATATTGCAATATGTAACAGATTCCTTTGATGTTTTATTTTTACTATAATGATGTGATGTTTTAAAAAACACTTCCAAATAATGAGTTATTATATTAACTAGAATGAAATTATACAATTAATACGAATAGTAACATATTATTTTATTATTAACTAGCTGGGTTACCCGGCTTCGCCCAGGGATTTGATATGATATTGAACTGAAGTTCGAACCCACGACGGATCTTGCTTTATATGTCCCTACCAATGGATAGCCTCACCACAACAAAAGAGGCTTCGAATGGTCCACAGTGTTCCACAATGATCTGGGCTGTTCCTGAACGTTACAGACTATTCCCGAACATTCCAGGATATTCAGGGAAGTTCTGGAATTCGTGAACTGTTCTACAAATTACTAGAGAGCGAAACTTACAGCCCTTATATCTGCAAACCCGCCCCCCCCCCTCCCCTCCTAACAGAACTACTTCTATTTTTTATAATTTATCTACCAACGTGCGAACAACAAAAAATCCCATAAAAACATAATTTGATGATATTTGAGTATTGCAATCAAATTTTTCTATTACAATTAAAGATTATGCCCATCTGTACATACTAAAATCAATGTATTAAGAAGAAACCGGGAGGCGTTTTGTCCATACAAACGTTTTCCCTTATTTCTTCTCTGGATTTTGACACAACTGCACATATTTTTTATTATAATATACATATGAACCACTTGCGAGTCGGGAAGTTTTGCTTTTTTTCATAATTTACTTCTTATAATTATTATAAGCAATAATTATTAGTAATATTTAATTAAATGAAGACAATATAAGCGAAACTCAATCGAAAATCTGAAAACAGAAAAATCAGAAAAAGATATTGACACATCTGGGACTCGAACCCAGGACCTCTCGCTTACCGGGCGAACGCGCTAACCTCTGCGCCACCGTGTCGATATCCAATTCGGTCACTTTTAACTGTATCATACTTCGACTAAGAACCACCCACACTATCTTCATTTTTCTTAACGCATATACTATTGGCTGCTATCTTTATGTATGATTGCAAGATTCAAACCCGAACTAAATGCTCTCTAGATAGTGTCTGGATAAATCTTTATCCATTTTATTTAATATGCGACATCTATTGACTTTTCTGCAAGTCTAGGATGAATATTTTTATTTTTATTTTAACTTTATGAGTAAAACCTCAAATTGTAATATTTAATTAAATGAAGACAATATAAGCGAAACTCAATCGAAAATCTGAAAACAGAAAAATCAGAAAAAGATATTGACACATCTGGGACTCGAACCCAGGACCTGGGTTCGAGTCCCAGATGTGTCAATATCTTTTTCTGATTTTTCTGTTTTCAGATTTTCGATTGAGTTTCGCTTATATTGTCTTCATTTAATTAAATATTACAATTTGAGGTTTTACTCATAAAGTTAAAATAAAAATAAAAATAATTATTAGCCTGAAACACTCGTCAACATTGAAAAAATCTCCCGATAAAAGATAAATGCCGCTGACGGGACTTGAACCCGCGTCCTTTTGATATCCGGTCAACTGCTCTACCAACTGAGCTACGTCGGCTTATCTCCTACCCGCCAAATAATTCAATATATACTAGTGTTTCATTGAACAATTACTGCTTATTACATTTATCACCTGAAAACAACCAACTTTTTTTGTGAGAAAGGCATTATAAGTGCTAACTCTCCCACTAGATGGCGTCGAGACAAATTATGTCTACATTTTTTTTTGGTGAAATACTTTAACTTGTCATATATTATTTATAATTTTTAATTGGTAAACATTAGTTTACTACATTAGTTTTTTGAGGTTTTTATTTAGGTGTTATCAGCCTGAGTTGCAGTTGTCCCTACAGTTCAGTATTCGGGGGAATAAGAGCGGCAGTGACAGCAACAAATTAGTAGAATACCTATTGTTCAAACTTCTCGGCAACCGGGTTTCCTCTTAAGTATTTAATATAATCAAACATAATATTTTGTATTTCTTTGTCCATGCTTTTGAACATAATCAGAATAATCTACTAAATCTTTTTTGTCTGCGGGAGTAATATTGAACCATTTTTGGTTAGAACAAGAAAAAAAAACTTTTTAAGAATACAATTTTACGGCTAAACTTATCTGTTCTTTTCTTTCTTATAAAATTATTCACAAAATAAATAAAAACCACTTTTGTGCTTCTAATCGTGACCTCTAGATTCCGTTTGCCGAGCGATTTTTATGCCTGTTACCTATATCCGTGGCGATATAAGTCACACTAAGAATGGATGTTTTTATATTGACGGCATAAAGAAGGTAATAAACATACGTTCCTTATCACAATATTGCAGCAGCTCTTTCAATAGATGAGATACACAATGTACGTAGGTCTGTTTCCTCCAAAGGAAAAGGGTCATCATTTTCTTGCATCTCTCTCACACATCGCACCGTGACGTCTCCGTAGACCTCTACAATACTACGAGCCGTGACGATAATTTTGAAAGTATGGATTATAGTTTTATAAGAATAATATTAAAGTGTGAGTGAATTCCAAAATTTCCAAAACTTCAAACTCAATGCGGTAATGATTTTGATTTTGTTCTTAAACATATAATGCTGCCGCTCTTTCTTACATACTAAATAACAACAGTCGAAATGAGACAAGCGGTGAACGTATGTCTGCACCCCCCAAAGAAAAAATACAATAAACAACAGTAATTGAATTGTAATTTTTGTTTTTCTTTACATTTTAATTTATATTGGTATTATATTAGCATTACAGTAACTGTATTTTTACATAAAGTATCTTCGAAAATTGCTCAATTCTTCGTGATATTTTTCCTTAAAGGAAAAGTTCCTTCTTTACTTTCATTTTTATTTTTCATTTTCTTGTTTTATCTATTAACATCTCTTTAGTTTATTATGTCAGCTAAACAATAGCAAAAAAATGTCGTGGTATAACTGAAAGTATTCTAGAATATGAATATACATATGTATTATTTTACCAACAGAATAGTCAACACTATAATTTACATGTAAAAACATTATCATACTGGAATGTCCTAAAACGGGCAATTGCCTAGTTGGACATTTTAAGTTCACTATATTGTATTATGTAATATTTTCAAACAATAAATAAATAAATAATCATATTCGTACATCTCACGTCGCACGTATTTTGTGTGTCTCACCATTATTTAATGTGTAAGAAAGAGCTGCAGCATTATAGCGATAAGGAACGTATGTTTATTGCCTTTTTTGCCGTCACGGTAAATATAAAACCGTCCAATACAGACATTTTTGACTTGTGGCTACCTATAAACTCTACCAAATATATATGAATTTAGTTTTAGCAAAAAGCTCAGATCGTAAACACAGCAGGACTATTATAAATATATTAATTTGCATATTAAACTGGTTTTAAATTAGCATTTTGCTTTTTTGTAAGCGTAAATTAATGCAAAACACTGTTTAATATCTCCTTGTATAATAAAGCATTTAGTTTAGTAATTTAACAGGAGGATATTCCTAAAATTATAATGCCAAACAATAGGAGAACGTCTCACAGCCAGTTTTGGCGCAAACACAGATGCGTGGCTAGCATAATATGTGGCTCTCATTTCATAAATTGGGAGGAGGGTATGGGTATCGCAGCCCTGGGAACTATTTATTGAATAACCAACACCTCTGCCATAGATCATTCCAAGTGGTACGCTAAGTTTGATGACTTAGTGTTCAGGTTCACGGGGTGATGTTTTTTTATTATGTATTTATTTATTTAACGCCCAGAGGGCGTTTACATGTTTGGTAGTACAATTAATTCATGACAAATGATTTTTAAACACATTAAGAAATAATAAAAATAAAATTAGATAAAAAATGCACACAAGTCACAAAAATACAAACATACAGCGATTTGATACGTTTACAAAAATACAGATATGTTAAGGAAAAGTTTTGGAATAAGTTTTTTAACAAGATCCTCAAAATTCGACATGCTGAGAATATTTAGTAATAGATTATATTTTAAGTCTTCTAGAGGGATATTAAATATAAAATTTATAAAACGCATATTTTATTTTTATTCGCTCGGTGTTACTTTGTGTTATATCTGCCCTTTCCTCGGCAGATATTAATTATTACAAGGTTCTTTAATATAATGGTGTTTACTACCTTTTTAATAACCTAGCTGGATAGCTACGACTGTTTACTATTCGGGGGTAGGTAAATCTCTGCGCTCCCAACTCGGGAGCTGGTAAAGTCTATCTCTAGTACCACTTCTTGTGCACTAATGCCATCTGGCGAGCTATGGCGCAAGCTAAATGCTTACCGCCATCTATCGTATTATTTCCATATTAAATACCTATTTACTATACATTACACTTTGTAAGATGGAGACCAAACTACCGAGTTATATTTAATTTGGCTTCTAACTAGAGATACATACAATAGTTTAATGGCTTCTATGGAATTAAAGTTTTTAGTTGTTCTTAATACGAAGCCTAGTGTTTTCGTACCTTTGTTCATAATTTCATGTTTATATAGGTCTTGATGGTGAATGCGTTTGTTAGGGAGAGACTGGTTGAAGGTGTCCTAACCCAGACCTCTCCAGATGGACTCTCTCGACCCATCGTCTTGCACCGCTGTGGGAGGGATGGATTCATACATCCCGTCACTCTTAGAAACATTGACCCCCAGTTTCCTACCACCCCTCATACCCTTTTCTTTCGCTTCCTCTCCTACCCTTCCGTAAAACACCCTTCACATTGCATCCCCAAAGATGATATAGGCCCTGAGAGATTTTTTCCTCGGGAACTCCTACGTGAATCTGTTGCTGTCACTGTCGCTTTTACCACCTGGAATACTGAGTGAAAGGGACAACTTCACATCAGGCTGATAATACCTACATAATTAAAATCATCAAAATCGAGGGTTTTTTCCACCATTTTTCTCCTGCAAAACTAAATCAATTTTTAAGATTTTTTTTACCAACTGTATAAGAAGAAAATATTCTATGTCTGTACGTTTTGCTTTTTTAAAAATGCATTGTCTAGTTTGTATACTGAACGTCTATGGATGGCGTTCAAATCAGGCAATTTTAACATTTTTGTAGAGTCCTAACTCCTATAAGAAGTAACTTACCAAAAAAATCAAAACGTACCGAAACGCTAGTGGTCGATATCTATATTACATAAAAAAATATTTGCAGAACTGTCAAAATTTTGAGAAAAAATTGGGAAATAAGCACGGACGTACAAAATATATGGACTTGCCCTTACGTGCTAAAAGGCGTGTTATTTCCCCCTCCCATTGGAACCATTTTTCGGAACCGGCTGGGCTTGCGAGAGCCCCGCGTTAATCTAAAAAATGTGACGTCATCATTCTTGTTCGGACCCATGTCGAGCTCTTATCGTACATTTTACGCACGGACGTTGTATGCTATGGAACACATACTATGACATCGAGATACATGGCAACGCGAAACACAAAGCCGCTGTTTACTGGGGTAAGTAAATCATGAAACATTTGTAAAAGTGTCTACGGAAACAAAATATTCTACTATGAAAATACTCAGAACCTTACTTAGCGAATTTGGACTTAACACATGTGTTCATAACGTGGCAAGCAATTCGCGCTCCCATATAAAAAGGTCTATTCATTCAAAAGCAGATTTTACTTTCAAGAACTAAATGGTGATATTAAAGTGCGAGGTGCCTATATACTGTTAGATTGATTTATTGGCGAATCACAAGTCTCTTTCCTCTCTTCGTCCCGCCATAGTTGGTTTTTACCCCTCATCTGTAAGTTCTCGTCTAGCTATTTGTATGTCTATGGAAATAAGCTTGAATGGACAAAACGCCGCCCAGTTCCTCTAAATTCAGTTTTTTTTATCTTCGTGTGCGGTAGAAGGATAGGGTTTTTTGTAAAAACCCTTTTTTGTTTTTTTGGGTTCGTTATGAGCATGATTATTGATTATTCATGGAAGAATCAACCCCAAGACCCGAAACTCTTTTTTAAAGGTTTAAATTTAATAAAAAAGACTTTAATGAAGGGTTGGAATCAAACCCGGCATATCCCACGGGGTACAATGTACAATAAGGACTGGAATCAAGAAATTGATGACTTGCTGTTTTAGCTCCCAGGCCTCGGGCCTATTTTGTCGGAAGGTCAAAATACTTCCGCTTTGTAATAAAATCCAAAAAAAATTGAATATTTCTAAACACATCCAAAAAATAAAAACGGTTTTTGAAATGTGATGAAATATGCTTTCAAATTTTATAATTCGAAATATACATATATCCATCTGGAGTGCCGCAAGGGTCCCATTTGGGCCCAATCTTATTTCTTGTTTTTATAAATGACTTGTGCGATGTTATTTTCGATTCTGAAATTTTGTTGTTTGCTGATGATTGTAAGATATTCAAAATTATCCAAACGTCACTAGACTCAATACTTCTCCAAAATGATATTAACAGAGTTTCAAAGTGGTGCAACAACAATAGAATGTTTCTAAATTCTTTAAAATGTGTTCACATAACTTTTACACGTAAACACAATCCTATTCCAACATATATGAAATATAATTTTTTTGGAAGGAAATATAAAAAAGTTTTAAAAATGGCTCGCCTTATTTATTTTTTTATTTTTCTAACTAAAATAACTAAACGAAAAAAAAACACTCATATTTCATTTGGAAAATGTATTATAAACGTTATCGTCAACACATTTTTTGTTTTTAGTTTCATATTTAATTTTTTTTTAAATCGTTTGGAAACTTTGATTTCATAAAAGTGTACAATTTAATCATTTTGTGGTTACTTTTTTCATTTTTGAATATATGTATAAAGCGTTGTGTTTACTCTTTCTAACTCTGTTTAGATCTAACAGTTGTTTTTTTTTTTATTCCAATTAAAAGAAAATTACATTTTCACTCATTTAACTAGAAATAATTATGCTACTAAATATTTCAATACAGCGCTATTCTATTTCATTATTTTGTTTATCAAGAATAAATATTAATATATATTTTTTTTTAATTTACCCAACTTATTTTCGTTTTTAATGTCATTTGGGAGGCAATTATATAAGTTGCCCCCCTCGTAACCAATGGATTGTTTACCATAATTAGTGTGGATGGTGTTTAAATGTATGTTATCATGTTGTCGTGTAAAGTGTTTATGTACTTGAGACGTTTTAATGAATTCTGTGTTTGTGTGTACGAGATTATTTTGTATATAAGGAGACATGTATTGTATTCATATAGTTTTCTTAATGTTAATAGTTTTGTTTCCATATATAATTCTTTTTCCATATATAATTCTTTTTCCATATATAATTCTTTTTCCATATATAATTCTTTTTCCATATATAATTCTTTTTCCATATATAATTCTTTTTCCATATATAATTCTTTTTCCATATATAATTCTTTTTCCATATATAATTCTTTTTCCATATATAATTCTTTTTCCATATATAATTTCGAAATGCGAAGAAATTAGCCTGAGGTGTTGGAGATCAAATTGTTGTAAAAATGATGATTTTTAAGATTAAATCGAATATCTGAGATGTAAATTGTAAAAAATAGTTTTTTTACACTAGCTCCACACAAAATTCAATGAGGAAACCAATTTTTCTCGTGGCCTATGTCATCTTTGGAGACGATGTGTGGAGGGTTTTTTAAGGTTAAGGGATAGGAAAGAGTGGACCTTCTGGGAAGGAAAAAGGTATGAAGGGTTGGCAGGAATCTGGGGGTCAATGTGTCCAGGAGTGACGAAGTATGAATCCATCCCCCACGCTGCAGTGGAAGACGATGGGTCGTGAGAGTTAAGCTGAAGAGGTAAAAAGGTCTCCGGCCAGCCAATCAGTACGTAGGCAAACTCGTGTGCCGCCAAGACCTAAACAAACTTCACCCCATAAACAAGGGCATCAAAATTACCAAACGTAGCAAACTACTTGGGGTGACATATTGCAGAGGTGTTGGTAATCTAATAAATGATTCCCGGGAAGCGGTAAGCATATCCGCCTCCCAAATTAAAATACGACCCACCTACCCTAATCCTACAAGTCGATAGCCTTACCTCTCGACCACGGAGGCCGTCAAACTCTTTAAAATTGTAAAGGAACGAAACCGTCAAAATCTATAACACCTTGGTACATTCATTTAAAAGGGAATAACCAGACAAAACCGTAAATATGTCATTTTTAAATAAAATTTTACACGTATTTACTCTTTTCCATAAAATTAAATTATAAATTGATTTCGAAAGACTATTCTTTTATGTAGTAAAGCTATGTTTTAAATTTTGAGAAAATATGTTTATTTTTAGTACAATAAGGTTTTACCGTAGGTAGTTGGAGATTTGTTAAATTTTCAAACAGTATTTTGTATTATACAACACACATTTCAAATCATATGCAGTAAAATAAATTAATAAATTATCTGGGTTATGTTTCAGAATTTTAATTTTAGTTTAAATAAAATCATTTGAAAAAAGATCCGCGCACGTGTTTTGTGACGAAAATACTTCAGTTTGTCTATTTATTTACGGTCTTTTTAAACAAAAATATATTTAAGATTTTTTTTCATTCTTATTTTGCTTAGACATCATTGAAAAATTATAAATACTTATGATCAAAAATAATTGCAAAAAGTACATAATTTTAATAGTTTTATCATCACGCCTTTCAGCGTTTTTTAATGTAACTAGGTATAAATTAAAGCAAATTTTGAATGATATAGTTATAATTTTAAAAAGCTGGTACGGAGAATAGTTAATCTTTCTCGTTGGAACCGCCCTGTACGATCTTAAGAACATCTTTCGACGAAATATGAATTCTCGGCCGCTGGCTGGTTAATGGCCCTTATATAATCTAGTACGAATCTAGTAAGCCTAAAAGCAAGGTATCGAATAACTTCAAATACTTCATGCATCGTTACATTACTTCTACCTGCCGATAGTCCTTTTATGCCTTTACCCTCGGGGGCGGTGCCGCAAGGAAAAGGGTGCTATTCCTCTATTAGGGAAGAATTCGGGACCAGGTAATTCGATACCCCCCCTCTACTAATTCCCCTACCCTTTACCCCTTACTACTTCTAAGAAGTGATTTAATCACTTAAAACGTGGCTAGATTTTTAAATGAGTTTTTTTGTTTTTAATAATATAAAATTACCATCCACACAGCATCCCCAAAGATTATACACCAAGGGATTTTTTTTTCTTCAGGTCCTCCGGTGTGGAGAAATAAATTGTAATATCATTATTTAGTCCCCCAAAATAAAATTTTCCTACAAATTTTTACAATGCGCAAATTGCTGGCTGCGTAAAAAATTTAACTAAAAAAATCTCGAATCGGGTAAACAAAAGTTCGGGCTTTTTCCCAAAGTCAAATATTTAGTTTTACAAATCTTACTAATATTATAAACGCGAAAGTTTGTACGGATGTATCTTTGTTATTCTTTCACGCGAAAACTACTGAATGGATGTTAATGAAACTTTACAATAATAAAGCTCATATATCAGAATAACATAAACGAGCTCTGGCATTATGAAATTTGTACAAAAAAATTGTAAAAGGTGGCACGCGAGCTGTCTGAAAACAGGGAATGAATGTATGGAATGCGGGATGGGGCAGGGGGGAGGGTAACTCGGATAGGGGATTCACGGGAGGAGTGGAAGGGACCCGGAAGGGGGGAGGGGAACCTGTGAGAAGGGAGAGGAATTCGGGAGGGGGGGAGTGGAGTGGGGAGAGGGAAGGAGGAGGAATCGGAGTGGGGAGAGGGAAGGAGGTCTAATCGGAGTGGGTACGCGAGAGAGGAAGGGGACGCGGTAGAGGAAAGGGAGTGGAAGGACGAATGGGAAAGGACACGCAAAAAGAAAAAAAAAAAATTTCAAAATATAAACAGAGTTCGATTGCCAAAAATGAAGAAATCAAAATCACAGAATTGCCTAATGTATAGAGGACTAAAGATGTATGATGAAATGCCTGAAAGTATGAAGAATGGAGAAATAATGAATGTATTTAAAAAGAAATGTTATGCTTACTGTAAAAATATTTAAATTTATGAAATGTTACATTGTGCTTATTAGTTTATATTCATGTAGTATAAACTAACTCAATAAATAATTTTAAAAAAATTAAAAAATGGAATAGCAACGCATGTCGGGAACCAGCTAGCGTATTATAATTTACTTATCGTACGATCGGAAACATTTTAATATTTGTGCCTGACTTCACAAAATAAAATAAAGCAAAATTAAGATTATTGTCGACAAATAATTTTAAAAAAAAACACCTCTATACCTTTTTCCGACCCCATCTTGATACTTCTTGTTTAAAAATTGCACGCTTGACGTTCATAAAAAGAGGGCTATTACTACGGTTATATTAGATTTTGAAAAACTCTCCGTAAAGCCCGGGCAACGCCGGGGACATTAACCAGTTATATTATAAATTAGATAAGTAAAGTTGTAAGCAATATTTCAGACGAAAAATAACAATATTTATGACTTGAATACTCAAAAACTTCAATCAATCATCTCAAAAATGTAATAGACAAACTAGGCCAGTACCGCCCGACAATTACTGTTTTTATCATACCGCTGACTGATACATAAAAGGATTATGGATGACTGTAACCTTCAGAAAAAAATATATAATAGACAGTATATACCACAGGTTGTGTAGTGCATAGAGCAGCGGTCGACAATTAGTTTAGGTTGCGGGTCGTGTGAAGAGCTTATAACCAAAGAAAACAAGAAATATGTCATTTTTAAATCAGTGTTTAGACGTATTGACTCTTTTCCACAAAAAATATATACATAGATTGATTTTGAAAGATTGTTCTTTTATCTAGTAAACGTATGTTTTAAAATTTGAGAAAAAAATGTTTATTTTTAGTATAATAAGGTTATACCATAGGTCGTTGACAGTTTTGTTAAATTTTCAAAAAAGATTTTGTATTATACAACACCAATTTTAAATCATATAATCATGCAGTAAAATAAATCAATACATTATCTGGTAAACGTACGTTTCAGAATTTTAATTTAAGTTTAATTAAAATCATTCAAAAATATATACGTACCTACATGTGTTTCTTGACAAAAATTGGTCCGTTTGTGTATTTATTTGCGCGCTTACAGACTAATATATTTCAGATTTTTTTACATTCTTATTTTGCTCAGACATCATTGAAAAATGATAAATACTTATGATCAAAAAATAATTGCAAAAAGTACATAATTTTAATAGTTTGATCAACACGCCTTTAAGCATTTTTGGATGTAGGTATAAATAAAAGCAAATTTGGAATGAAATAAAATCGATATTGAGTTATAATTTTTAAAAGTTAGTACTACGGAAAGAAATTCATGTTTCTCATTGGAACCGCCCTGTACGATCGTAAGAACATCTTTCGATGAAATGTGAATTTTCGGCTGCTGGCTGGTTAAACGCTCTGAATATGTCAATTTTTGAATTAAAACTTCTTTACACACGCTTGACTTGGGGAATAAGCTGGTGAATGCGTGACGAAAACGTTACGAAAAGTGTAATCGGGCGAGGCGAACGGAAGTTGAGAGGGAGATATAAGTTAGTGAAGATAGAAAGAAAGAGAGTTACCTTTCGTATATTACTATAGGGCAAGAGAGAGAGGTGCGAGCACAAGGATCATTTATTAAATAACCATGCCATTGGTCACCCCAAGGTCATAGGAAACCCCAACTTCATAGGTCACCCCAAGGTCATAGGTCACCCCAAGGTCATAGGTCACCCCCAAGGTCATAGGTCACCCCACGATCGTAGGTCACCCCACAGTCAAAGGTTACCCCAGGATCATAGGTCACACATTTTCTTTCTCTCTTCAGTGTAGTTTTATTTCATTCGTGTGGTCTAAAACACAATCGTTTTTTTTGGGATGACCACGCGATTGTTGATTAAACTCGTGCGCGTGCGAGTCTGATCAGTCAGTGCGCTTGTGACTGCCCGCCTGATCGTCCAAGATACTGAAAAAGCGCTGCAGGTAAAAAATTAAGTGTAAATCACGCATTTTTGAAGTGAATCATCACGACCAATCGGTTGGTAGCGTGGTAGTTAATGGTTCCCACGCAGAAGTTGCAGGTTCGATCATCTACTAGTGTAGCCCTCCATCGTTGAACAAGCCATATTTTTTCACTTATAATTATGGAAGGGGGTGGATTTTCAACATTCTAAGATTATTGGTGTATGACAGCACACACAAAAAAAGCGCCGCATGTGAAGTGATCAATACAAGTTTCGAAATGCGTGGTAGTTCTCAATTTGGTAGGCGGATATGGGTACCACCACCCCATTTATTGGACAATCAACACCTGCGATAGGTCACCCCAAGTGGTTCGCTATGTTTGGGACTTAGCAGTGGTGCCCGGGTTCATGGGGTGACATTTGTCTAGGTCTCGATGGTGACTGCGTAGCCCACATACTGCGTGGCGGGCGGCATCTGGAGAGACTGGTTGATGGAGACCAGCCGGACTCTCTCGACCCATCGTCTTGCACCGCAGCGGGAGATTGATTCATTCGTCTGTCACTTATGGACACGCTGACCCCTAGATTATTATCTATCCCTTATACATTTTTCCTACCCAGAACTTCATCTCCTTCCTTTCTTTAAAATACCCTCCAAAAAACATTCCCAAATATGACATAGACCCTGGGAGAAAATATTCTACCCGAAGCCTTCTGTGTAGGGTTAATGTAAAAAAAAAAATTACAAGTGTGCAGTTCACACGTGGTAGAAGTAAAACCTTCAGAAAACTAAAGTAGACAAGATTGAGGAGGCTACAAAGCACCGCACAAAGAGGAGGCCGATTTTACTATCTCATTCTCTCGCAAGCTAAATCCACGTTTGTTTATCACGTTTTAGTGTCGCTTTTTTGTTTCATCGAGTTTCAAATCACAACAGAGCAAAGAAGTTTCACTGCAAAAAAAAAAATCTGTTAGAAGGAATAACGTCAGTTCGGGAGCCCGCGGGCCGACAATTGCCGATCGCTGGTATAAAGTATAGGGCGTATAGGCTGTAGTATAGAGTATAGACCACAGGTGGTACATGATTATAGTTTACAGGTAGAAGAAGGGACAGGAATGTTGAAAGTGAAAAGGTACGGACCTTTTTTACCTGCAACTTTGAACGCAAACAAATATTCAACAACAGGTGAACTCACAATTTCACGATTGATTTTTATTGTCCAATTGGAATCTAAGATTCTTATAGCTTTCATTATATATAGCAGCGGCTATTGAGTTAAACAAGGTAGGTACTCACTCAGATGCATTGCTTGGTTACAGCATGTTTCAAACATGTTATTCGACTTCAGAAAAAGAAAATTTGTGAATTTAAAAAAAAAACTCAATGTTTGCTAGTAAATTTATTTTATTTATTTGTGCATCTATATAAAAAGGTTTGCATTTTTTTGGCCTTGCCTGTCTCTTTAGGAAATCTTGTGTCGAGACAGACTAGTTTACAAATATTTTATAAAAATTAAATAAAGTAAGGTCTGAACCAATTATTTGTGATTCAATTGATCATGCCATGTCTTCCTCAGGTGTCCCCGACTTCTTCTACCTTTCACATTTGCGTCACATTTTACAATCCTATCTTCGTTCATTCGCTCTACATGCCCAAATCATTTGAGCATCCCTTTCTTAATCTTACTCATTACGCTTACATCAGCCTTGCATTCTGTGCGGATATCCACATTTCTCACACGATCATACATGGTTTTACCACACATGCGCCTCCGAGATCTCATTTCTAAAGCATTCTGTGTCTACTTTCATCCTTCCTTACTTCACTGCCATACATCAGGGTAGGTACTAGCTCTCCATTGTGGCCTGCTAGCTTCGCTCCGTTTGACAGTTTTTTGTTAGTTCATTCAGTACTATTGCATTTACCCTTCTTTCAATATCACTATCACTCTCTAAATAATAACAATAAGTGAGTAAGTCTTAGATAATCAAGGCTGTTTCTCAGTGACTTTTCCCAGGGACGTCGCTGTCGGAAGTGAACACAAATATGCAGAATTTCTTGGTCAACAGACCTATAATCGGCTCGGCATATAATTCGCATCGTCAAATTCGGAATTTATAAATATCAAGTCGACTTCCACTAAAACATTAAATTCCACGTGAACAAAATATATTATATATCTAATTTCTAGTAGGCAGATGTAGAAACACAAGTAATCGTTTTAATAAAAAGACTTACAGATTAAACATTGAGAAGAAATTCCGTGCTTCGTCGTATTTGAATAGCAGACACAAACGATTCCAAAAGAACTCACCTGCAACAAAGAAAAAATAACAAATTAGTATTTAAATATATTATGTACATGGAACTTTTTAAATATGTAATTTTTTTAATCAATTTGGGAGGCTGGTATCGGTACAGTCGCCACAAGTCACCCCAAGTGGTTTGCTACGTTAGGTGATTTAGCGGGGGTACCCGGCTTCATTAGGTGATGTTTGCCGATGCGTCGAACAGCGTGGCAGGCCGGATCGGGAGTGACTGGTTGAGGGAGACCTTTTGATCTATCCAGCACGACTCTCTTGGAACATCGCCTTACACCCCAGCGGGAGGGTTGGATTTATATGTCCGTTACTCCTGGACACACTGACCCCTCAGATTTTTACCCAACCCCGCATACTTTTTCCCAATTAAAACTTCCGCTCCTTCCTTTTTTAAAAAGACCCTCCACACAGCACCTCAAAGATGAGATAGGCCCTGAGGGGAATTATTTTCCTCAGAGCCTCTTGTAAGAAGCTAACGTAAAAAAGAAATCATATTCAAATTACATCAAATAAAGCTTTGAATATGTTGGTTTGTATATTAAGAATAGGACGCAGTCAACATAATACTATTTAAACCATAAAAAAATGTAGGTGTCATTAGTTAGGAGTCAAATCGAATACAACTCAACAATGTGGTCACCAAGTTATTTTTTTTAAATTATTTATTTATTGACGCCCTATTGGGCTTTAACAAATAAATATACAAATAAAGCATAAACTCAATAAAAAAAATAGGAGTACATACATCTAAAGCTAATTCCACATGGATGACTTTAGA
Organism: Limnephilus lunatus; assembly: GCA_917563855.2. Lineage (NCBI taxonomy): Eukaryota > Metazoa > Arthropoda > Insecta > Trichoptera > Limnephilidae > Limnephilus > Limnephilus lunatus. The sequence continues at coordinate 110,534,884 of OU830592.1, forward strand.
GAACTCGTAGGTACAACAATTCATATACCTACGAACAACAAAAACATAAAACATAAAAATGATGTTCATTTACTCACGATAGAAAGAATGCAAAATAATTTTTTTTTTAAGTTAACTTCAGAAAGGGTATTACAAGGGGATGTCTCAATTTTAATTATCTACTGTGTCTACTGAATTTGTAAAATAATTTAATGATTCAACTTGTTTATATAAAATCATTAATTCAATAATTGACTGATCTATGAAAACTTATATCAATACGATATTGACTAAATCTGTTATCGATGGGTTATCAATATACAAAGTGAATAGAGTTCATTGCGCTGATTTCGGAGTTAAATACCTATTTGTAGTAATTGCCCCACTATATTATGTTATGCCCTACTCATTTTGTTTAAAATTAATAAAAAAATGTTTACAGAAAAGCGTCTAGCAATAAAAATATTATTATTCCATTATTTCGTAACGAAATCTGTGTTATGAACAAACTAAGGTAAACCGCAAATTGCAAATAATGGCGGTTACCAATGTATCGCATTGCACCCACAAGAATCTGAATATTTTATTACAAATACAAGGTACAAGAATTGCAAGAAAATGTCATCGAATAAGATGCATTTTTGTTTACAAATCAATGGCGTAATATTGTGACATTTTTCGATTGAATGAACGACAAATTATTGCATGAATTCCAGCGGTGGACGTGAAGTTTATGGTGACTGGAAAACTCAACAATGTGCAACTTCATCACTCCTTTTAAACGTCATTAAAAGCGATCAAAAAAACTTGGTTAATTAGGTTACGTTAGGTTGGGTTATGGAATTTTTGTATTTTTATATCTTTGGGGTATGTCGTAAGGTTTAAGATTGTAATCAGGTGAAAGAGAGGGGGAAGAGGAAGTTAATTAAGGTATGTATTCGTTTTGGGTGAGTAGTAGTAGATGGTTTGCAAAATGTCATTCTCAAAGTGCTTGACAGTTTTTGTAATGGTTAAAAAAAAATCAGATGTATTGGGCAACATGATTTTAGGCAACAAGTTTGGTGGTATTATAGATAATAATAATAATAATAATTGGATAATTTATAGAGCGCTGTTTTTATGAAAAATCACCTCAAGGGCGATATATTCACTGATTCCCTTTATAATCTAAAATGCAATTTAAACCAACACTTTGTGGAATCCTACAAATTAATAATGTGGGTATAATATATTTAACGATTTGATGTGTTATTGTAATGTTTTATATTATATTTTGTTCTATGTTATTGTCAAATATTATATTGCTTAAAATATTTCACGGTTTTACGCTAAATTCTTCCAAAACTACTTGTATAATCTTAAAATTTTTCACTTTTATGGTTTATTTTTTGGTAAGTATAAAATCCATGTATGTGAACCTAATCCCCGATAACTTAAATATTATTTTATAATCTATGTAAAAGCCCCAATGGGCGCATAACAAAAATAAATAAATAAACAAACAAACAAACAAACAGCAAGCGAGCATACACGTATTTATTTTTATACGTATAGATATCCTTTCTCAACTCGACTTGTGATTAGAGATTATCATAAAAATTGACAAATATATTTTTTAAAGTGCTTAAAAACTAAAAGTGTTCAGGGGAAGTATGTCGTCAAATTATGTCAGTAGAAATTCGGAATGCCGGGTTTAATTAAAATAAATTATCGACATCTGCATAAAAATTTTGCAGACTTTTCGGCGTTCAATCTCAACATATTTGCGTGGTAATGCGGTACGATTTATGCAGATTTGCGGCGAGAGTTTTGAACGCGCCGGAAAAGGACAAATACCGCCATTTGTATTCCTCGCGGCCATCTTGGATCGCGATTGTTTATGGTCGGCGGGAAAAACGAAAGTGACAGTAGTAGTTGTTGCGGCGACCGCCATTATTTGTTTGTTTATTCAGAATGGCTGCGGAAAAGATTACAAAATAAGAATCCTGCTGAGAATTATTAAGTTTATGTTGGCAATTCACGTAATCTATGGATTATTCAACTTTGCAGGCGGTCAGAAATGGAAGTCAAAAATCCATATTAACTTTCACAGCAAATTTTAAATATGTAGATCGTCCAGTTGATAAGTCAGACATCTCCAAATACTAAGTTTTTAGATAATTAGAAAAGTATTTTGCTAATGCTAGTGTCTTACGTATTTATTGTTAATATTATAAAAATGAATTTTTCTTTGCCCCTTATGGGTGCGTAAACCATTGATCCGATTGCGATGAAACTTTTGGGATTAGATATGCGCAAGCCCGCGATGATTTATAAATATTATAGTGAGCTCTGGCATTATGAAATTGTTTCCTATACTATTCATCCGATCGCGACGAAACTTTGGTGAATTGATGTGCGCACACCGCAAAGGTTTCTGTATTCGCACTGGTGAGCTTTGGCGTTATGAAATTTGCATAAAATTATGCAATAGGTAGTGCGCAAGTTGTTTAAAAAATTAGTGTATTTCAAATGTTTAGCGGCAGGGAAAGGAGGGAGAAGCAAGGGAATCCTTGAGGGGAAGGGGAACGCGAGAGGGCGGAATTTAACTCGTGAGGGGAGGAAATGGGAGAGGGGAGGGGGGAAGGCGTGGAAAGTGGAAGGGAGGGGGAGGCGGAAGAGGAACGGCGACGAATGGGAAAGGACACGCAGGGAGAATCATTTTATTTATTTAAATGGCTATGCCATGCATGCCGGGAACTCGCTAGTAAGTAATAAAAATAAAATAAAATGACCGGTCAGTGGTTGAGTGGGCATAGCGCTTGGGTCCCACCCGGGAGTCGCATGTTCGATTCCTCGAAGTCCTCCATCACAACACAAGCAACATTTTCGGCTTTCTGTGGTGGTAGTATGAGATTTTCAAACATTGTTGGGTTATTCGTAACCCGGGAATGTTTGTCTTTCTTTTAAAAAAAAAAAATAAAAAAAAAAAAAAAAAATAAATAAAAAAAAAATAAAAATAAAAATAAAAAAAAATATTCATGTTACTCGGCTGCCGTTTCTATTCGAGTTTCTCCAAACTTAATATAACTGTGTTTGTTTTAAAATAATATGAAGCGATACAAATTGGAAAATCCATAAATAGCGAAACGAATTTTTTAATATTTGATTTTCTATGATTATTTAAACATTTTGGTTATCCAGTTATTAAGAATGAAAATTGGCATAACGTCCATTAAACAGCGAAAGTATAATATACATAAATATTTTTTCCTGATTTTTTAAATGATTTATCCATTATCTTTGTAAAAACCATTAACAAATTTATAGTCGATTTTCTATGTTTAGTAGAACTAAAAACAAAATTTAATAGAAAATGGTGTAGTAAAACATAAACATTATTAATTATGACTAAACAATATTCCAAGAGTAACAAATGATCACAGGGAGTACGGCATCTCCAGTTGGTTTATATGTTGTGAGCATGGAAGCATAATCCATACTCTTAGGTTGTTAGGTTATCTAATTATTGAGGCCTGGCCACTAAACAAGACTAACGGGAAGGCGGATATGGGTACCGCCAAGTACATAAATCGGATATTTTTCGTATGGGTCTTGATGCAGTTTCCATTTGGGGAATAATACACTACTGGTAACCCGTACAATCGCAAGTGCGCCCCACGGTTGAATTTGACAGCCATTTCTTGTCTGGAGCCCCAAAATACCTGAAAAACCCTCGACACGTGCAGAAACAGGCGTTCCGTTGGAGGCGTCTACTAATATCTACAGGAATTCCAAAAACTGAACAAATCGGACTAATATCTATGAGAACCAAAGTGAGGAAAAATATCTACAGCTCAAACTGCTGACTAATATCTATGAGAACCAAAGTGAGGACGAATATCTACAGCACTGGCAGAGGTTGGATTTGCAATTATGTGTAGCATATTAGAATAACGCAATATTGCGTATGCAGTTTAAAAAACTTAATTTATGTTAAGTAAGGTTAAGTTAGGTTAGTATTACGTAATTGAAGTAATTTATGATTTTCCGTACAACCTCTTGCTCAGCTGCCCTCTGTAGATATTAGTCCCACCTACGCTCCATAGATATTAGTCACCACTGGGACCATTATAGATATTAGTCCGACCTTAGCTCTATAGATATTTGTCCAACCTATGAGCTGTAGATATTCGTCCGACATACAGGCTGTAGATATTAGTACCTGAAGTCGTTCTGTTTGATAGATTCTCCTATCTTAATAAACGGATTGCAATTTATTAGATCACGGCGGTCGGGGGGAATGCTGTCCTTATTCTACCGGCATTTCAATGGAAGATGCTCCGAGGAACTAGCGTCATTGATTCCTTCGGCACCGGTGAAGAGTCGGGAATACGCCAAACACGCGCCCAACGGTACAACGTTTGTATACATTTGTCGCTTGGGTTTTACAGCATTGGTTCGTACAGAGGAGTCGCTTTTAATACTTGTTCTTGAGTTCAACAGCTCGGCTGTGGAACGATTTGCCAGCCTCTGTGTTTCCTCTCTCCTATAAAATTGGTCTCTTCAAGATCCATATTCACTTCTTCATCTCTTTAAAAAGAGCTTCCACACAGAATCTTCAAAGACGACATAGGAGGTTCACGGGATGAGGTTTGTCCAGGTCTTAGGGGCGTTTGCCCACCTACTGCGTGGCGGGCCGAATCGGGAGTTCTAGTTCCTTTCTATATAACCTTTCACATAGCAACCACAGGCCACAGGGCCTCCTGAGTGAAGTAAAAATGAATGAAAAAAACACGATTTCCCAGCACCTTGTTTTTATGGACTTAATTTGAAGACGGTCGTTTTGATTTCGTACAATGGTAACACCGAAAAATGTTTCATTAGTGATTTAACAAGCGCGTACTTCTGTTCAGAGAAAGTTCGTCGTGTTGAAACACTATTTGACAGTTAAATAATAAAACCGACTGTTCATAAAAGCAAATTATGTCATCCATGTTTGTTGACGGGTGCGTTGACTCGTTTCTTACATATGACTGACTGGAAAGTACGTTTTTTCTTCCATACTAAAATCCCGCCAGAATTTTTGTTTTTACATTAGCTCCACACAGGACACCCTGATGAAATAATTCCTCAGGGCCTATGTCATCTTTGGGGATGTCGTTTGAATAGTCTTTTTAGAGAAATGAAGGAAACAGGTATGAGAGGTGGTTAGGAATCTAGAGGAAGGAGTGACGGAAGTATGAATCCATCCTTCCCACTGCGATGCAAGGTGATAGTGAGGTCGACGTCTATATATGATATTAAAAAAATATTTGCAGTTGTGTTAAAATCCAGAGAGGAATTGGGGAATATGTTTGTATGGACAATACGCCGCGCGCTTTGCTTTTTTGGTTCTTTGGAAAGGAATATGGAAAGTTTCGAGATTTTTTTAGTAAAAGGTGAGTTTACGATTTTGAAAATAAATTTGATGACATTTTTATTATCACGACGTTTTACTAATTAAGTTTTATGCAGAAAGGTGTGATGATAAAACTATTATAATTATGTACTTTTTGTAATTATTTTTTGATCATGAGAATTTATAATTTTTCAATAATATCTAAGCAAAATAATAATGTAAAAAAATCTTAAATATATTAGTTTGTAAGACTAACTGAAGTATTTTTGTCACAAAACACGTGTGCGGATCTTTTTTTAAATGGGAAACATAGCTTTCCCAGATAATTTATTGATTTATTTTACTGCATGATTATATGATTTGAAATTTGTTTTGTATAATACAACAATTTGTTTTAAAATTTAACAAATCTGGCAACGACCTACGGTAAAACCTTATTGTGCTAAAAATAAACATATTTTCTCAAAATTAAAAACAGCTTTACTAGAATACAAGAACAGTCTTACGAAATCAATTGAAAAAAATTTTGTGTCAAATAGTCAATACGTCAAAATTTTGATTTAAAAATGACATATTTTCGGTTTTGTCTGGTTATTCCCTCTTATACCTATCATATATTATATGTTTACATAGATACTAATTAATTCTGAATTATTTCCGTGTTAGAAGGATGGTGCACCCAAATAAATGCGAATAAATTGAGTTAATAAAAAAAAAATCGTTGCGTAAAAGCATAATATTATTTTAGTTATGTTTGAGTGGTTTGGACACAAGGACGGGAGATTTCACCTGTGACAACCTCCAAATGGACTAAAGTGATCCAAGGTTTAAGGTAATTAATGTATCTCTGTTATATAATCAAAAAGACAGTCCCTCGCCCAGCAGTGTATATGAATACCTAAATTAAATTTTTTAAAAACTAAGTGACAAAAAAATTGTAGTAAATCTATATTAATAAAAATGAATCGCCGAAATGTATGTACGCGCATAACTTCCGAACGACTGCACCAAATACGATGATTCTTTTTTGTTGTGTTTGTTATTGTCAGAACAAGGTTTGTATAAGGTGAGCTCTGACATTATGAAATTACTATAAAAATGAATCGCCGAAATTTATGTACGCGCATAAATTCCGAACAAATGCACCAAATTGGATAATTCTTTTTTTGTTGTGTTATTGTCTGGTGAGCTCTGGCAATATGAAATTTGTATAAAAAAATTGCAATATGTGGTACGCAAGATGTTTGAAAAAAAAAACATGAAATTCGTGTGACGAGGCCCCTTAAGGCGCCGCAACCGGGCTCAAAAAGAAGAAGATGGAGAGATATGAAATTACGAATGTTAGAGGAGCGCGGTAATATTTAAAGCGACAAAATCGATGCGAAAATTGTGAAAATGTTTAATAAAACACGACTCGTTTAAAATAGAGCAAAACTCTCGCGGGGGTTGTCTTAAACAGCATTTGAAGAAACGATGTGATTTTTTTCATACATATAACTTGTAAAATAACTGAAACAAACGTGTTTATAATAATTTTTGGAGCATACTTTGCGATTTTTTTCTATCGAGGGAATTTTATATAATTTGCGTTTCGGCGAAGGGAACTTCTAGATATTATCTTCATGAATAACATATATTTTTAAGAGCTTTAAAACCTTAACGTGTTTAAGAGAGATATGTAATAAATCGGTCGAAATTCGGGTAGCGGTGGCGGCTTAAATTTGTGATTCTAGCGGCAGACACGCGAGTAAAGCCGAACGCGACGGTCGTGACTGAAGCTCGTTCATTGGCCGAAACAGCCGAAACCGAAACTTCTGTCAGTCGCTATTCAAGGGTTCTAGAATGTCTCAACAATGTCCCTCCCACTCCAGAATAGAAATAATATGCAGATGGGATACAGAGGTTAAATAAGACAAGGCATTTCTTCTGTGGGAGTAACAGAAGAAACTTGAAGACATTCAAGAGTTCAACACCACTATCAAACTACTAATAGCCCGGTCACACTTCCGTCGTAAAAACGGAGATGGGTCCGTCTTTACGACGGAAGCCCTAGCCGCTGTAGTGGCTCTATGGAGCTGTTCGCACTTGTCGGATCCGGCGTGAAGACGGATCCGTTATTTTTTGCCGGAGAGTTCGCCTACGCAGAGTGTCCGCCGTGAAGCCGGAAAGGAACGCGCTGGCTCATACATTTCAATGGAGCTGTTCACACTACACGGCGGGACGACGGATCCGTTATGAACCCGCCACACCCCGCTTCACACTTCACCACCGCCTGCTTCCAGACGCAAGCGAGCAGGCAAATTGCGTTTTTATGGGGCGCGCGTTTGGCGTTTATAATATTATTATATAATATATATGTTCGTTCCAGAATGCGATTTTTTCTATTTAATCTCAAGAAAATATTTATTCATATCATTTATGTTTTTTAGTCATTTTAGTTATAATAATTGTTGGATGATTTTCGCATACTTTCTCCTTTTCAGGTATGCAAATAAAGCTTCATCGTCGTCCATTGTGCAGTGCGCACGACCGTCTACTGAAGAATGATAAAATGTTTTGGTCGTTGTTTTCGTAGAGTACGATCCGTCTTGAAAACGGAAGTGTGAACAGGGGCCTAGGGCTTCCGTCTTAACGACGGAACCTGTCTCCGTTTTTACGACGGAAGTGTGAACGGGCTCTTAAGGTATACAATCAGGTAGGGACTCATACAATATCGGTTAGGGCCTGGCCCTAAAGCACGGAATAAACTCCCACGTAAACTAAGGCTATTCGTACACAGAGATACTTACAAGCAACGCGACTGTGATGCAACTACAAGTCGCCTACTGATATGCTAGATAAAGCTGGTTTCCTTTACACATCCGAATTATTTATTGAATTGAAAACTTCTTTAGTACCGTTGTGATTTGTAACTCGGTGAAACGAAAAATAGCGGCACTAAAAAGAGACAACCACTCACATCTACACAGAATGAGATTGTATAATCTGTCTCCTCTTTGCGCGGTGCTTCATAGCCTCCCCACTATTGCCTACTTTAGTTTTTTTAAGGTTTCGCTTATATGGCGAATGAATTTCACACTCTGTTTTTTTTATTTTTTTTATTTATTTACAGTACAAATACCTTTAAAAGAGAAAAAAACTAATTTTATTAGAACAAATCTCATTTTATAACTTTTAACGGTTTTTCCCATCAATGTAATATATCATTGAAGAAGGAGATAACAATAACAATCTAAACTAAAACATGAAAGCGAAGAGGACACAGAAAAATAAAAAAGATAATGATCGCAACTGGGACTCGAACCCATAACCTCTTGTCTGACAGGGACAAAAGCCTTACCAATTCGACCATTATCACCTCTTATTGCTTCATTGTGTAATTTTAAACATAAAAAAAAACTGAATTTAATTCAGCTAATAAGTTAACACAACAGTTATTGATTGGGAGGCGGTACGAAGTTCACCGGGTCAGCTAGTATTTATTAAAACACGAACTGCTTAAAATAGACCAAAAATATCTCAACATCTAAGTTAAGTAGCATTTAAAGAAACATCGTGAATTTTGTAATACCTGTAAAATTAAAAATAACAAAACCAGCTGTGTTTTTTAATACTTTTCAGAGCATACTTAGCATTTTTTTTTTCTATAGAGAGAATTTCATATAATTACTTTTTTAAATTCGGCATCTTAAAGAGCTTAAAAACTTAATTATTCGAGTGAAATAAATTACAAATATGCTTAAAACCAGTGTGGTTTTCATTCAAACTTACACACATTAATGACAAACCTATACCAACGTCATATAATACGAGAAAATACTGAATTAGATTCATTTAAATTCTAATATGTTACTTATAAAATATGTTTTCCACGTTCTCGAAAGTAAATTCCTCACGTATAATTTATTTAAATACAGTGTCAGCTAAAACGTTCGCTAAAAATTACAACTCAGTAGTTATATGACAAATACCTTTAATAAAAATATAATTTTGCAACGTCAAAGCATTTAGTCTTCGTAAAACAATGATGCAGTAATCTTTTTGTTTTGAAAGGTGATTCCTTCACGTTTTGCAAAATTACGTGCCTTCCTGCTATCAACAAGCCACTATAAATAGCTACAAGCAAATAATGGCCAGCGATAGACACCCAGTATCATCTTGGAGAAAGACCACCATTCAGAAATGAAATGTTGCTTGCTTGCTTTAGACGTGGTTGGTGTTAGATCTAATACAAATAATCCTCTACAATTTACCAAACACTGGAAAACTCAGGCGTTTACCAAGTGAACTGCTCTAATTGCCCATCGTATTACATAGTTCAAACTGGTAGATCATTCAAAATCCGCATAAAATAACATTTTACAAATTGGGTGAATGATAAAGGCGAATTGTCGAATGTGGCGTCATAACTACTAGAAAACCAACACTCGTTTAACAAAGATAGAGATGTTAAAATTCTCCATACTCTAGATATAAAGGCCATAAACTAGATAAACTAGAATCCTTACAAATCACCCGCCTAAAGTATACCCTAACTTTTTAATGAATAAACAATTATAATAATTTATTTGCTAAATCTCCGCTTCTAAATAAAGTTAAGTGGAAAAAAGTTTTATATTAGTTTTATTATAATATATTACCAAACGCTGCCGACATCGATCCAATTTTGAAAGCACAGAAACTAATTATAAAGATTATTCTAAAACTTCCGATCACAAGCAGTTAGGATAAAATCTTTGGGAGAATCTGTGTTTTGGATATTAGGCAACTTTATACCAAAAATATGCTAGCATACCTCTTCAAAAACAGAACTGCTTTTTAAAATGACTAAACTGCTCGAGATACTAGAACCAAAAGGCATAATCTGTTACTTATACCTTCCATTAAAACAACTTTTGGTCAAAGACATTTTAGATACTTTGCAACAAAGCTATACAATGCACTTCCACGACAGAACATAACTTATTTTAAATATCAAGTCTTGGATCATCAGCTAAGACATCAATCATCAACATTTATGCTGTTTTCCGTTTTCCAGGTGCTTCAAATTTTCCATCTGCCTTTTCCCCTTCCTTGGCGATTTATCTTACCGTTGATTCAGATTTACCTGTGGTGGAAAGCATCATTAAAATTATTATTCTATAGAAGGTAGTAATTGGCATAAATCTTGTAATACTAATGAAATTTATTAAAAACACTATACTACGTACCAGTCATTTCTGCAGTTCGTTTGTAAACATCTTCCAAATTAGATATGAGCGTCGTCGCGCGATATTCAGCTAGGCAGCGTTGAGTTGAAAAACGCAGTATATAACTTTTTTTTTTTTTTAATAACTTAAAAAAAAAAAAAAAAATATATTAAAAAAAATATTTAAAATCAGTATGTTTTTATCCATATTTTTATTTTACATATATAATAGTCGAATAAAACCTTTTTCATTTACTCTAACTATGAAATACTAACTTTATATTTTATATGTTTTTTTTTTTAAGTCTATTTTATACTTTGTGTACTTAGAAATATAGTATTTTGTTTTTAATATTACCCACACTCAGGCAGTGCCTTAGTGGGTTTTCATTTCTTGTTTATACTATATGTTATTATGTTTTATGTTATAATATACTATTAATTTTCTATTATACATTATATGTAAAAAGAAATGAGAATAAATAAAGTTAAAAAAAAAAAAAAAAACTTCTCTTGCCCCACTACGAATTGGTTTGTTAATTTTAATTCAATTCAAACAATGCACGGGCAAACAATGACATTTTTTTTATTAAATAAGCGATCTTCAGTATCTTCTACACGTATTTAAGACAGTAAATCAATATTACATGATAGCCATACGAAACGTCATAGTCAAAGCGAGTAATTTGGTGTTGCTATTGTAATGAAAAAATTTAGTTCCAATTGAATAAATTTCTAGACTTACTTAATTGCCAAACTTATAAATCTAATATCGCAAAACAGAAATTCTTCTTAAGAACATTTCTCCCGAGAAAGACATTTCGAACGTTTATCTCTGGTGCCATTAAAATTAAGGTGTTTTGTTTGTTGTCGCACCTTTTTTAGCTTTCAACGACGGGTCCGCAATGATGAATGGAGCTATTCATCAATTAAACTGTTCATAACTTGTCGATCAATGAGAAAAATAAATTTATAAGTATGCATTTCCAATGGTATGATGATGATTGTCTGTTGTTTTGAACCTAATATTGTATTGTTATTTGTATTTTTACTATAAACTGCTTATGTTTTATACCGCGCCAGCTCTAAACACAGGATTTCATGGTGAGACAGGCATAGGACATCACTAACTACTGCAATAAAATTAATAAAGATAAATAATAAGAATCCGGTGTCCCACAAGGAAGTGTCCTTGGACCTATTTTGTTCTTCATATACATCAATAACCTCCGTAACTTACCGAACATATTATAGATCTGAATAGCCAAGTTCCCCACCAGAACATAGGTGGTTGACTTCCCTAAGGGTTGGGTATGCCATAGTCTTAGCTCTTAGCATTGGCTACGGTTAGCGGCCATCGGTTTGGGACTTTTGTGTAGTATTCCCATGAAAAAGCTATAAAAAGCCTATAGAGGTTCCATAGGTAGGTCGTACTAACACTAACATATATCGACGAAAAATCTTCCTATTCACAAGTTATGCATGAAAAAAAAAGACAGAAGGTCCCAGACAGAGATCATACTTACTCGTGTATATATATATATAAACTCACCCTTATAAATATTTAATAAACTCCCAATGACAATTAAAAATAATAACGTCTTTACTGCAAAAGTCAAATATAATCGAAGATACTGATGATTCATATTGATGCCCTGCCGAAGCCCTTGCATTCCCAATTGGAACTCACTTTCGAAGGAAATGGAATATCATTATAATTTTGTAATGATTCATGTATATGAAAGTATTTGTTTACTAGATGATTATATTCATTTGCTTATATTAAACTCGTTTGTACTTGTTTATATACGGCTTATACTGCTATTTATGTATTTACAACTATACTATTCTGTAATTTAAACAATTTATCTAATTTTTATTTTATCATCAACATTATACGTATATACTGTTTGAAAATGTACCATGTTATTGCATAAAATGGTGCCATTATGTACCTGCTGACAAACTACATAAGTAGTTTAGCAGGTTTAAATTTTAATAAATAAAAAATAAAAAAAAACGAAAAATCTTCCTTCTCACAACAAGTGTATGATCTCAGGCAAGTGTAAGAGAGACAGAGCATGTTAAATGGGCTAGGACCAATAGAAAAGAGCGTAATACACGAGCCCGATTTTCAGCCCGATTCCAATTAGACACAAAAGTCAACATTTTTCGCTTTACGCGATCGCTGTTTTCAACTCTATTTTCATACCTACGATTTCAGTAGGCATCACAACAAACAGTATGGTTCATGTGTTGTTTGCAGTGATGACAATGGAAATCCTAGATATGAAAATAGAGGTGAAATGAGCGATCGCGCAAATCGAAAAATGTTGACTTTTGTCTCCAATTGGAAACGGGCTGAAAATCGGGCTCGTGTATAACGGCCTATACTAAAGAGCGTAATACACGAGCCCGATTTTCAGCCCGATTCCAATTAGAGACAAAAGTCAACATTTTTCGCTTTACGCGATCGCTGTTTTCATCTCTTTTTTCATATCTACGATTTCAGTAGGCATCACAACAAACAGTATTGTTCATGTGTTGTTTGCAGTGATGACAATTGAAATCCTACATATGAAAATAGAGGTGAAAATAGCGATCGCGCAAATCGAAAAATGTTGACTTTTGTCTCCAATTGGAATCGGGCTGAAAAAAGGTGTCGTGTATAACGGCCTTAAGTCAGTGGCGACATTGTTTTCCAGTCAATTCTACATGAAGGCATTGCTAGTGTGATTTGAATGATTTCGTGTCTAAATTGCATCGCGTGCAAAGTTTTCGCTGATTGTAAAATTGTAAGAAAACCGCCAGGAGAAACGTTGACTAAAACAGTATAAATTCATGATCTTGAATTTCAGCTACTGGGGAATGCTGTGAGACTGAGAGAAATGGGAAAGGAGAAGATTAGATATAACCTACCTGGCTATTGAGATCTGGTCACTAAACAAATTAATTCTGCTATTTCGGTCGAGGTCGCGGAATCAAATGCCGGCGTGCGCAAATAAATTTTATTATATGTATTCATAAAAACTCTACTAGTATTATACTGCCCTGAAGAAGCTACGATTGTAGCGAAACCCGTTCGGCATAAAGTATAAAAATAAAAGTGGTGTTTACAAACTTATTGTTTTATTTTAAATTATAATGTCACATCACAGGGTATCTGCTTCATATGAACAAATAATTTATTGTCTTTACAGGATGTATGTATTATTTTTGTCTCATTTTTATGTTAGGTTAGGTTAGGTTTTAGTGGATATTTGGTTGGGGGATGTTTTGTCCATAGGATAATTTGTCGCGGTACGAACAGTCGCAGAACCATTTCATAGCCCATCGGTCTCCTCTTTTTGCGGTGTTTCTCCTCACTTTTCTTTAGTCCACTTTAGTTTTCTGAACGCGTGAACTTCCAACTTCCAACGCGTGAACTGCACATAATTTTTTTTTTTAATGTGAATACCGCAAAAGTGCTCTAAGAAAATCAGCAATACACCATATATTGTGTTGTTTTCCTTTTTGAACGACTTCGAAGAGGTGGAGGTTCTCAATTCGACATTTATTTATGTTTGTTACCTCAGAACTTTCGATTGGGTGAACCGATATTGATGATTCTTTTTTTATTAGAAAGCTGGTGCTTCCCGTGTGGTCCCATTTAAATTTTGTCCAGTTCTGACAATATGATCCATGAGAAAACCATATATGTCTTAAATTTGCAATAAGTATGTGCGAGACAAATGGATGAATAACTCAATATTACGCCAACAGATTTCGATGATTTTTTTTTTAAGTAAAACTTCTTTACGCACGCTCGTCACTAAAAATTTAAAATTTTTTTTTTAAAAAATTAACAAAACTCCACATCTCACCTATAACTACCTATGTATGTAGTTACCTTGGCTGACACCGACTCCAAAAATAACAATTGTACGAAATTAGTCGTTTTTTGTTTTGTTAAAATTTTTGATTATTCAATAAAGAACTGCAACGTCTTCAACTCCAACATTGTAACTGTATTAACTCCGTACAGAAAGTATTATTCGCTCATTGACTTGTTAATTGATGCATTATCGTTGGAAAGTCGAGTCTCACATCGGCTCTTTGGTGATTGCCCCAATCCCCCGTGGAGCAATAGGTGCGCCGGTTACTGCGAGTCGGCGGTCGCGTGGGAGATACGAGTATTCAATACCCAGTACAATGCATCACGCAGACAAATTGGAATTCCATTCAGTGACAATTCAACCGGAGTTGTGCAAGAAGTCGACATTCCTAAGAGAAATGATGGAGTGGATTGATTTTACTTCATCACTGTGCTTGGTTGGTGGGTTAATAGCCACTAGCAGTCTATAATTGAGTGTTGATACAAATCCTGATGTAATATGGCGTTGTTGTGGTGTTATTGATGTATATGTGGAATAAAATAGGTCCAAGGACACTCCCATGTGGGACGCCGGCTGGATTGGTAATTGGTAGAGGATTACTTGCATTAATTAGCATGTCTTTTTATTTTGCCTGCTAAACAGATTTTTGATGAATATTTGGAGCAGGTGGATGAGTTTGTGTGTTTGGGAAGTATGTTTACGAGAGATGGGAAAGTTAATAGAGATATTGAAAGAAATGTAAATGCAGGTAACTCCATTAATGGAGGATTGAACGCGGTTGGTACTAACAAAAAACTATCCAAAGAAGCGAAAGTATTAGTCCACAATGGAGTGCTAGTACCTATCCTGATGTATGAAAGTAAGGCCTGGAACTGGCAGTGGAAGGATGCAATGAGGATGACTGAATGCTGTTCAAATGTAAATCAAATGCTTATGACTGTGTGAAAAAATGTTGAGATTCACCAAGATTGCATCGCCGATGTAAGCGTAATGAGTATGGAAAGAGACGCTTAGATGGTTTGTGCATGTGAATAAAAGGATATCTCTAGCTATAAGCGTTTGATGTTTTATGTAAATATCGTATAAGAGTTCAAACTGCATGCCTGCAGCCAGTTAGACTGTGGCATCCCTGATTGGGGTATGCTGTGAGGCGGCTGAAGGTAGTGTGGAAGGGAAGGAGATCTGGAAAACAAAAACTGGAAATTACCTTTCTATTCAGATCTTTCTATTCAGGTCGACAGCCGTATACACCAGGCTTAGGCTTGCATTCAATAAAAGGTCGAAAATAATCGAATAATATAGACCTAAAACTGAGAATACTCGTCATAAAGACCTATGTATGGAGTATCTTGATGTACGGCTGCGAAACATGGTGCCTATCCGAAAGATATAAACGGAGACTAGAGGCTTTTGAGATGTGTTCCTATAGAATACTATTAGGAATTTCCTGGAGAGACCACATTGCAAATGAGGAGGTTCTCCAAAGAATCGAAGGAGGAAGGCACCTGGTCAGGACCTTGTCCGAAAGGCGTGCAAGATGGATCGGCCATGTAATACGACAAGAAGTCCCTTTGCATGCCATAATGGAGGGTATGACCGAGGGGACAAACTCTAGAGGACGCCTACGCTGAGAGTACCTGGAGAACCTGCTGGTGGACGTGCGCTGCTCATCATATGCAGACTTCAAAAGAGCCGCACAAGACAGGGAAGAATGGAAGAAAAGAATAAAGGAAATTGCTGCAAACCAATCCCAGGATTGAAACCAGAGAGAGAGATATTCAGATCTATAATGTGTTCGGTAAGTTAGCGAGGTTATTGATATACACATGGAACAAAATAGATCCAAGGACACTCCCATGAGGAACACCGGACGAATTGGTAAATGATAGAAGATTAATTACTTTAATCTGTCTTTTTTTTGCCTGCAAAACAGATTTTTTTTAAATATGAATATTTACCGTATAAGTGTTCCAATTAGCCAAAATCAGTGAGACTAAGAGGTCCCTAAATTGGGGTCCAATATTGTGATGTCTAATGAAATGGGGAATCGAAGTAGATTGAAAAAGGAAGGTTAAAATTAAGTCATAAAATACTACTGGTTAACCTTGGCTTTGGACCAAAATGAATATCAATATTATTTTTATGACGCCTCGTCTACAAAGAACAATGGACAAAAAGACCTTCACAAAGATTGAAAAGACGTCATCTGATTTCTCAGCATCTCTGGTCCTCAGGAAGACCGTAAATACCCGGATGATCTTCCAAAACAATTCGATATCCATCATATTAATATTATCTGAGAATCAGCACATCCCACAACACTTAAATTAAGTCTAAAATAAAGTATCCACGAACAGATGACGTTATCTTATTAATTATTATAGTTCCGTGAGAGTTTTAAACAATAATATTATTCATAAATACCATAAACAGAAACCACAAGGCTGGGATTTGATTTGATTCTCTTTACTATATATTCTTTTATTTGATTATTTTGTTTTGAAGAGTTTTAATTTTCAATGTACATTGTTACTTTACATTTTAAATTTTCTGCTACCGGTTTCGACACATCCGTATCATTCACTAGTAAACTTAAAACTGACTTAAATATTCTATGCAAGTACACTACGATTAGATTTAAATTGGGTGGGGGTACTGGGAGGGATGATTTTGGGGAGGGGAAGAAGAAAGGTGGGAGGAGTCGACATTAATTGGAAACATCTTGTAGATATTATAAAGGTGAAAGTTTGTATGGATGTATGTTTGTTACTCTTTCACGCAATAAATACCGAATGGAATTTAAAGATTATTTCACTAATAGAAAGCTACATTATTTGCGAGTTAAATAGGCTATATATATTGGTAAGCTCTGGCGTTATGAATAAGCTGTGGCGTTATGAAATTATTTATTATACGTTTATTGGCAAAGCGTGTTGCTAAGTAATTAATTAAGAAATAATTAATTAATAGTATTCTAATATGAATATTTAGTGTACAAATATAAAATAGGTACTAATCTACATTTTGACTTAAGCCAACAGCTATACTAATATTATTAATGCGAAACGGAGTGTATTTGATTGTTGATTGATTGGGGGAAGGGGAGGGGGGTGGGGGTGGGGGGTGGAGTGGAAGGGGGGTGGAGTGGAAGGGGGTGGAGTGGGGCGGACGAATTCGCAAGCGAAGCCGGGGGCAAGAACTAGTTGTTAATAAGGGTGATTTGCAGGGTGCTACAAGTATTATTTTATTAACTAAATTATTTTTTTATTTAATTTTTTTGTTTATTTCCAAGGTTTCTAAAGCGCACAAATTAAAATATTGATTTATATTGGAAAGTTTAAATTTAGTTTTTTCTTTGTTGAAGCTATGGCCTGTCTCTATTAAATGGTTAGCAAACTCGGAATAATTATTATTTCGCCAACAAAGTTCACGTTCACTTCATGTATTGTTATAAAACAAATAGCCCTAAACAATGGATACAAACCTGAAATAAAATAATAAATAAAAAGATGAGGATTTTCTGGGAAGGAAAAGAGTATGAGGGATGGGTAGGAATCAGAGGGTCAACGTGTCTAGTAGTGACGGACGTATGCATCTATCCCTCCCACTGCGGCGCAAGCCGATGGGTTAAGAAAGTCCGGCTGGAGAGGTCTAGGTTATGTCTCCCTCGACCAGTCGCATTTGCCGCCAAGACCTGGACAAAACCTCATCGCGTGAACCCGGACTTCTCTGAAAAATAACCAAACGTAGCGAACCACTTGAGGTGGCAGTTTCATAATTCATCAAAATATTGCGCTAAAAAATTTTCTTTGGAATTTATTGAAACCAACAGCATTAATTGGTTTGCCTTTGGACCATACGTTCTCAACGTGGGCGATAACGCCCCCTTGGGGGCGTTTCAGATCTTCAGGGGGCGGTAGAAGACCAAAAGAAAATTGGGAGGCGTTTCAGACATCCAAGGGGGCGGTAGGAGACCCAGAGAAACCCATCCCACCACACCCTATCTTGCCCCATCCCATTCACAAAAATATTGTATTTCTATCCCATCACGCCCCGTCCGTCGTGGCAAATGTAACCCCATGTTGGTGCCCCCTTCGTCGTTGTATCCTGTTACGCCCCCTCCGTTGTAGCAAACGTGACCCTGTCGTGATATCCCATTACGCCCCCTTCGTAATGGTCAATTGCTAATTGCTGTTTTGGATTCACGAGTTAGAGGGCGCTAGAAATAAAAATATTCTCAAAATGGGCGGTGGGCGAAAAAGGTTGAGATTCTATGCTTTGGACCTAGTAAAATTTTGCAAATATGCTTAAGGGTGGACAGTGGGCCTAAAAAGGTTGGAAACCTCTGTGTTAGAACATGAGAAATTGGAATATACGTAATTACCACTTTCTAAACACAGTTCTGATCGATTTTTCATCGATTTCCGTACAAATATTACATGTTTCGATTATGTTCTAGTAGCCGATATGAAGTTATAGCCAATTGCGCAGCAAGCTTCCGCAAGTAGTGTTTTTATTATTATAACATCGTAAAACACTTCTTCAAAATTCGCAGAACAACTTTTATTGAATAATCATGTTCCACAACAAGCCTAAATGGCCGTTATACACGACATCTTTTTTCAGCCCGATTCCCGTATAGAGACCAATTTTATTTTTTTTCTTTGCGCGATCGCTGTTTTCATATCTATTTTCGTAACTACGATTTAAATTGGCATCACAGCTAGGGTTGCCAGATACGGGCTTATGTTTTCCTGGACAATTCCACTACTACTGAAAAATAATGAGATTCTTTTAAATCAGATATCAACCTTTCCTACAAATAGGGTCCTAAAACACTGCGTTTGATTGCCGAAGCTTTTGTACATCCACAATCCACATGTCATTTTTGCAGTTATTACTAGCTGGAATTATTTTGTGTAAATTTTTTCCCAAGCAGTCTAAACTATTGTAACTCAAACCATGTTTTACATTATGATAAACTAATGCTACATTTACGATCGATATTTCTTCCTTAGTATCTTTCTTTATGAAAAAAGTGTCCATGCACCTTGAAGTCTTTTTGGCTGACGCCATCTCTTTATGCTTGGCGTGAACCTACAACAATGCAATAGGTACAATACAAATTACAATACAATTATTGCGATAATGTGTACAAAAGCAAAAGGTATACTTAAATACCTACTTTTACATTTCACCCACAGTAAAAAATTTAAAACATAATAAATTAATATACCTAATAACGACGACTTTCTGTCAACGCGCGGGGACCTTCATACTGAATTGCAATATCCGAGTTACAAATTGAAGTAAACTCATTTTTTTCCCAATCCGGTATTTAAAATCACCTCCCCTCGCACCTCACGCACTCACTCTCACACAGGCTCTATGAGTTGCGTGTGTGATACGACCGACGACACATACCTACAGACTGCGGCAATAGTTTTTTTTGTTGCGTTGCGCGTTGTCCTGTGGTGCCGTAATTTTTTGGAAATAAACTAGTATTCATGAATTTCGGGACAGTAAGGTGTAATTACTGGACACGGGACCACACGCAAAATTCCGGGACTTTCCCGGAAATCCCGGCCATCTGGCAACCCTAATCACAGCGCAAACACCACATGAACCATGTTGTTTTAGAGCAAGAGCCCGTGACGATCAGACCTTCGTTATTTTATAAAACCTGAAAGTCTCTCTGTGTATGTCCCAAATACAGGAAAAGACGATCCCCGACTATGAAGTTTGGATAACGGTTAAGCCGCTGCTACCCGAATTTCTAACGATTTCTTACATAATATATCTCTCTTAAACATTTGAAGATTTAAGCACTTAAAAAAATATATGTTATTTTTTAAGATAATATCTAAACATTGCCCACGCCGAAACGGCATTTATATGAAATTCCCTCGATAAAAAAATCGCTAATTATGTTCCAAAAATTTCTAAAAACACGTCTGTTTCAGTTATTTTACATGTTATAGTTGTGAAAAAAATTCACAATGTTACTTTAAATGATACTTAAGACGCCTTCCATGAGATTTTTGCTCTATTTTAAAGAGTCGTGTTTTATTAAACATTTTCACAATTTTCGCATCGATTTTATCGCTTTAAATATTAGCGCGCTCCTCTAACATTCGTAATTACATATCTCTCCGTCTTCTTCTTTTGAGCGCAGATGCGGCGCCTTAAGAATTTGAAGTTTTTAAGCTCTTAAAAAAATATATATTATTTTTTAAGATAATATCTATACATTCCCCATACCGAAACGCAAATTATATAAAATTCCCTTAATATAAAAAAATCGCAAAGTATGCTCCGAAAAGTATTATAAACACGTTTGTTTCATTTATTTTACAAGTTATATGTACGAAAAAAATGCTACATTAGACATTCCCCGTGAGATTTTTGTTCTATTTTTAACGAGTCGTGTTTTATTAAACATTTTCACAATTTTCGCTTAAATATTATCGTATTTAATATTAGCACGCTCTCTCTAACATTCGAATTTACATATATCTCCATCTTCTCATTTTTGAGCGAGTATACACTCCCTCTGGTTACCTAGTATACACACTATATATGTATAGTATACACTCCCTCTTTTGTTTAGGTGAATGAAATCAGAAAAAATGGTATCCTAAAGGTTAGGATACCTAGTTTTTCACTAGAAAGACGAATGGCGTTCGCTAGATTCCAATCAAACGCGTAAGTAAGTAGTATAAGAAAATAAATATTTAGAATCAAAGCAAGTTATGCTTGCCGCTTCCGCGCATTTGCAAAAAGAAACTCCATCGAGTTGCGGCCGACAAATTGGCGCGCCTAATCGCCTGTAATTTAGTCAATGGACGGAGCAACTGCATTAATTTGTTGCCTCAATACGGTGCTAATCAACCAGTGTGCGACGAGACCTTCCTAGGCCGCACGAGAGAAGAAAAACATATTTTTTTTCGATGAAACATCTAAAGAGTGTTAATAATTTATTAAATTAACCTAGTAGATCTTGTCAATAAAACTAAATGGATGATTTTTGGACGACTAGATCACTCTGGATCAATGATACTGTTAAATGGTTGTAATGTCGAAAAGGTGGAGAGATTTAGATACCTCGGCAGTATTCTCACGGAGACTCTTGACCCAGATATAGAGATTAGGTGCAGAATTGAAGCAGCAAGAAGTGCGTTCATAAAAATGAAATCCCTCTTCTGCAATGACAATATAAGCTTAAAACTAAGGCCGAGAATGCTAAAATGTTATGTGTGGTCGGTCTTGCTGTATGGTTGTGAAACATAGACCTTGAAAATAAATACCATGAACAGGTTAGAGGTTTTCGAAATGTGGCTTCACCGGAGAATGCTCAAAGTCCCATGGACCGACATGATCACCAACACAAAAATTCTCAGGCGGGCTTAAATTAAAATCAAGAAAATTTCATATCTGGGTCATATACTTCGGTGGGGAGAAGTATCACTTGCTCCATTTAATATTGAAAGGCAAGATAGAGGGTCGCCGAGGGCCTGGTAGGAGACAAATGTCTTGGCTGCGAAATATACGAGAGTGGACCGGCATTAGAAGTGTGGAGGAGCTATTCCGGGCAGCGCAAGACAGAGAGACCTTTTCAAGAGTGATCGCCAACGTCGGGGGGACCTGATAAGGCACACAAAGAAGAAGAATAATTATTAAATTTCCATTCGAATGTGCACATATAAAAGAGCAGCCAATGAATCGTGACTATTTAAAAAAATATATATATTCAATAAATCACCTTTCGTAAAATAATCTTGAATGAACCATTAAAAACGGTCACCATCTTTGGAGCAGAAACGGAATGTACAAATAAATTTACAGACAGACTAATATTACAAAATAGAGCAAAAATATCGTGGAGAGCATCTTAAGAGCGCGCAGGAGCGCCGAGAAATTTTAACGATAGGTATTTGTAAAAATTATTTCTATTTCGTTCATCTCAGCGGGGACAGCAAAAGCGCTATCGGTGTATTGGTGAACCCCAATGCGTGTGTCTGCGTGGCTGCAGGTGTTGGAAGCACGAATCGCCGCGCCGCGCCCGCCAGCGACTTCGCGTTCTTATTATTTCATTTACTGTTATTCATTGACCGGTCAGTGGTTGAGTGGGCATAGCGCTTGGGTCCCACCCGGGCGTCGCATGTTCGATTCCTCTGCTGGCTAAGTCCTCCATCACAACACAAGCAACATTTTCGGCTTTCTGTGGTGGTAGTAGGAGATTTTCAAACATTGTTGGGTTATTCGTAACCCTGGAATGTTTGTCTTTCTTTTTAAAAAAAATAAAAAAAAAAAAAAAAGAATTTATTCCAAAAATTAAGTAGGTGCCTAGGTACATATTCGTAATAAAATAGCGAGGTCTACATTATTTAATATTGTATTGTACTTAACTTTATTATTATTATTACTTACTACAAATACATGTGACTGCCTGCTCCGAGCTCATCTTCTGCACACGCACAAGTCAATGAGACTTGTGGGTGCGTGTATACAGGTTGCTGCCTGCTGCAACAGATAAGTCAATACGCGTCGCGACTTGAGCGTGCGTATTCCTATATAATAGATATCTTCTGCGCTCATAGTTCATTCATCTTGTTACTATTAGTAAAGTAAGATGCACGCTGTTTTGGTTTAGTAATATCGGGAGATTCATACCATCTTTTTTTATAAAACGGCAGCATAGGCGCAGTAGGTACATCACGTACTTTGTGATTGTATAGTGTTTTTATTTTTCGCTGGCTGCATCACTCTACTGTTTTTGACTAGCCTTTTTACTGGAAACTATTCTACGTCAAATACAGACCTTCGAATTTTGACCCTGAAACCCCCTTGAATATTGAAATCTGTTTGGTCATTTCTCACGATTTACACATATAGGACATATGGTGAGTAGATACCTACTAAACTATTCATAAATTATTCATAAACTATTATTATAAACATAAACTATTCATTCATAAAAACTCAATATTACAACACAATTTCCTTTTTTAATTAATCATATAAATATCGCTAAAAATGTTGTTGTTTTTTGGCTCTCCCTGAATAACGTAAATTCATCAGTTTTGACTGTATGCATAAAGTGCATTAGTGCAAGTCGGTACATTTGTTAACATATCTAGTAACCTATAATAAATATTATTCTACGTCTTAGGCTGCGTATACACACGCCAGCCGAACAACGGATTATGGGAAAGGAACGAAGCAAAAGCAAACTGCCCGAAACGCTGCGCCGCTTGCGGTTGCTTCGTACCTTTACCATAATTCGTGGTTCGGCTCGCGTCTCTGTCCGCAAAGAGTGGCGTGCACTGATTTTTCAGTGGGCTAGAATCCTAAGATTGAAAATACGACATTAATGATGTTGTCGAAGCTGAAAATTATTTTTTTTCCGAAATTTCAATTTTCAAATTCTGTGCACGCCACTATTCGCAAATATATACGTAGCATAAGATATGTGTATTTAGAAATTGAGTTACATAAAATCGACTACTATATTACCTACCTTCAACTCAAAAATTTTTTTCTTACAGATAAATAATGGGTAAAAGAAATGGAAACAAAGCGCGTTTGTTTTTATCTGCTAGACGAAAAAAACCGATTATTAGTATCAAACGACAGATTCATGTTGCACCACGTTCGACATCTAGGTAAGTCGAAATATCGCTTTCCTGTCACTCTTACTACTGAACCTTCCTAAGGTTACCTTTACGTACGTAAAGTTTTTTTTCCCGTAAGTTGCTCACATAAGAGAGTTATGGCAAGATTACCAATGGGTATCGTTTACATTGATAATTTTGCCATAACTCTCTTACGTGAGCGACTTACGAGAAAAACCTAAAGATTTATGCTATGAGAGCCGTGTATTATGTAGCATGTATAACGGGAAAATGGGATGGACAAATTTAAATAAATAAATCATTTGCATTTACAGGGATATGGATGTCATCGATACTACTTTTGGAAACTTAACTACATCTTCACTAATGCATGAAACTTCCATGGATGAATCATTTGCTCCAAATATAGACGAAAACGCAAGTTCATCATCATCAACAACGCTTGATGATTTGGTGATAGAACCAGACCATATTGATGAAACCGATAATTTCGAAGGTCGCAGAATTGTGGATATAAAATATTTGTTTTCGGAGATATCAAATATAAAGCACGAACACACCAACTGCACATTTTCCGATTTAAAATTTATGAAGGAACGACGAAATGGTCTTCTAAGCCAGTATGTTTTCGAGTGCAAAATGTGCAAGAAAATAGAATACATTCACTCCGAAGACCCGAAACGGAAAATGTCTATAAATACTGCTGTCGTCGAAGGAGTGATGTGTACAGGAAATGGGTATTCACAATGGAATGAAATTTGTGGGGTTTTAAATATGCCAAATATGGATTGTAAGACTTACACGAACATAGAACAATGTTTAGCGCCAACAATTGAAGAATGTGCCTTAGAAGAAATGATCGCAGCTGGTGAAGAAGAAAAAAGGCTAGCCATTTTAAACGGTGACGTAGACGAGGGTGGCTATCCTTTGGTAACGGTGGTTGCAGATGGCTCCTGGGCAAAGAGGTCGTACAAAAGTGGATTTAGCTCCTCATCTGGCGCAGGGTGCATAGTTGGACTACGAACTAAAAAGGTTTTATTTCTGGGAGTGCGAAACTCATACTGCTGCATATGTGCTAGAGCTACTAAACTACACATAGTTGCTTCTGAGCACAGGTGCTTCATAAACTGGCGTGACAGTGCTAATGCCATGGAAGCCCACATTATAGCAGAAGGGTTCTCGAGAAGCATGGAAATGCATGGATTGAAATTTAACAAACTAGTTGGTGATGGCGACTCCAGCATCATGAAAAAAATAATGCAACAAATGCCATATGGTCCTAACCTTATAGTACAAAAAATAGAGTGCAAAAATCACTTACTCCGCAATTTTTGCAACAAAATGAAAGCACATGGAAAAAAAACCAACAACGCTAAAGGCTTTGTACCAGTTCATATAAGGAAAAAGGTTGAAGCAAACGTTTTACGCATGAGAAGAGCTGTAGTTGGAGCAATAAATTACAGGAAAGAGCAAGAAAACACAGTACAAAGTGATAAAATTAAAAATTTGAAAATGGACATAAAAAATACCGCAAATCATGTGTTTGGTGATCATAAAAATTGTGCATCGTACTATTGCAAGCCGGAGAAGTATACTGATGATCCAAATTTAGTAAGCGATCTTCGAGATTGTGGAATATGGACTGATATCCAACAATTCTTATTGTCTCTAATAGCAAATGCAGAAAGTCTTATTATTGACGTGACAAATAACACTGTGGAGCAATTCAACAACGTTATCGCCAAATTTATAGGTGGAAAAAGGGTAAATTTTACTACAAGAGGATCTTACCAAGCAAGATGTTTTGGAGCAGTAACTTCGTGGAATAGTGAATTGGCAACCCATTCAAGAATACAAAAGAAAATCCAAGGCCACAGTCCCGGCAAATACACGAAGCACTTTATAGAGAGAAAACGACGTTCGAAGGAGAATAAACAAATGTGTCGAAAAAAAAAACTAAAGTATAATGAAAATACGACAGAAAAAAGAAAAAAAGTTACAGGGCCCGATGAAAATTATGGTCAATTGGAATTAGAACCAGATATGCCACCTGAAATATTTGAAACGAAAAAAGAGGAATTTCTCAAAGAATTATCTTCAACCAATAAGGAAGAGCTCGAACGGAATACGGTAGGCCAAAGCAATAACAATCTGTGGGCAATTGAAAGACGTAAGCGGATAACGGCGTCTAACTTTGGAAAAATATATAAGCTTCGGCAAAAAACTTCAGTTACGGGAGTACTAAACTCTTTACTGTACTCACAATTCAAAGGAACTATGGCCACAAATTATGGAAAAGAAAATGAAAGCCTAGCAATAGAGCAATTTTCAAAAAAAACAAGTTTTCAGGTATCCGCTTGTGGGCTATTTATCGATAAAACCAAAAACTTTTTAGCGGCAAGTCCGGATGGCCTTATCGGTGAGGATTCTATAATTGAAATTAAATGCCCTTATAGTATAGCAAATATGTCACCAGAAGAGGGAATTGCACAAAAGATAATTGATTACTGTAAATTGGAAGACCATTCTTTAACATTAAAACGGAATCATAATTACTTCTACCAAGTACAAGGCCAGTTACATATTACTCGTCGTAATTATTGTTATTTTGTTGTGTGGAGTCCAAAAGGTTTGCTGTATGAAAAAATTGAGAGGGACGATGAAATCTGGCAAAAAATCGTTCCACTGTTAGAAAATTTCTACCACCAATGCCTTTTACCAGAAATAATTGACGGTCGCATACCAAGAAATTTACCGGCGAGGGAAAGGTCTGGACCATAAATTGTTTTAATTTCATTGTGTAGATGTTAAACAGTAATTTTTTTACAATAAAGCGTTTAAAAACAAAAAACATTAGATCATTGAAGAAGATTGAAAATGTCAAGTGATGTAGGAGGTATTCCCAAAAGTGCATTTTTCTGTAATAATATAACGTATTAAAAAAGTTAAATAAAAACTAAACTAGTTATGTGTATGTACCTAATATGTAGCACAATAAACAATATGGTGCCTCTTATACATAGATTTCAATATTCATTTGTATAATATGATATTATAATAACATAATCGATTCAACAACATGTGGTAGATGCATATACCACTGAACATACGCTGTACCAGCATTCCATCAAACGATCAGTGGTGTATGTACTTACCATCACACATTTTCTTGTAAAATATAATTTTTTTGAAAAAAAAATCTAGAACAATATATTTAGTCAAATATAAAAGTTTTTTTTTGGTTCGGTAGTTGTATCTTAAAAAAAGTGTCCTATAAAGGGATAATATTATGTTGAGTACAATCTTCAAAAGTTATCAAAAAATATTTTAATTAATTTTTGTGTTCCATATCCAACTCGGCAATACGGAACGGAATCATCTCGGGGTCTGTCTGTAACAGGTGTTTTTTTTTCAATTTTTTTCCATTAATTTATTTGACGTAAACAAATTAAATTTGTCACAATAACTTTAGTAAATAAGCTCGGTAAGTATTGGCACACTCAAAATAAGTCACCAAACAGAAAAATAATTTTAAAAAAACATCGATAACTCGGGACATGACAACACTAGTGGACTAGTGTATCGATATAATTATTGAGAATGTCACATCACTTCGTTGACTGTATACGTATTCAACAAAACCCTCTCCGCCCCCCCTCACCCCCGAATACTGAGAGAAAGGGACACATGCACCTCAGCCTGATAATACCTAAATAAAATTGTCAAAATCGAGGTTTTGTTGTCCTCATTTTTCTACTCCAAAACTGAACCAATTTCCAAGATTTTTTTTACCAAATGTATTGGAAGAAAACATTCTATGTCTGTACCTTTTGCTTTTTTTAAAAATACATCGTCTAATTTGTATACTGAACGTTTGTTGATGGCGTTAAAAAAAGGCAATTTTAACAATTTTTGAAGGGTTATAACTCCTATAAAAAGTAACTTATCAAAAAAATCAAAACGTACCGACACGCTTGCGGTCAATATTCATATTATGTAAAAAAAATATTTTCTCTAGTGTCAAAATTCAGAGAGGGAAATGAGGAATACGTTTGTATGGAAAAAACACCACCCGGTTTCCTCTTAAGTATCATTTAAAGAAACATTGTGAATTTTTTTCACAAATATAAATTTATAAGAAAATAGAAATATACTTGTTTCATTGACTTGGGGTTTTTTTTAATAATTTTTGGAGCATACTTTACGATTTTTTTTATCGAGGGATTTATTTCGAAATACACGGCACCACATGTGAAATTAACATAGTTAACATATAAATAGTATCTACAACAACAATATTAACATAATTTCAAATAATTTGCGTTTCGACGTGGGCAGCATCTAGACATTATCTTCAAAAATAACATATATTTTTTGAAGAGCTTAAAAACTTCAAAGTTTTAAGGGAGATATGTAAGAAATCCCCCCCCCCCCCCCCCCCCTTTAAGCTCACGTAATTAATGTATGCCCCCAAATTAACAAAAAAAAGGTGACCAGACAACTCGGAATGAAACCAACTCAGAAGCCCCCCAGAAAGGTCATTAAGAGTGATAATAAAAAAATATAAAAACATTGGTTAAATAGGTTAAGTTAGGTTAGGGTTACCGGCTATTTAAAAATTATATTTTCATAGCTTTTAATGACATTTCTGAGGTGGTTCTTAGTAATTATGAGTTGGTTTCGTTCTGAGTTGACACGGAACCAAAAAAAACAGTACATTATTAATTTTGACAGAGACTTTGGATTTAAAAAACATTAATTAATTATAATTTCTCCACATATTTGCAAATAATATTATTTAACTAGCGAGTACACCCGGCATGCGTTGCAATTCCACTCTGAAGATAGAAATTGTTTCTCTATGTTTTCCCTTTCCCATGCGTCCCTTACCCTTGCCCTTTCGCGTTACACTTCCACCTTACCGCCTTCACCCCCTCCGTCGTCCCACCTCCCGGGAACCCCCCTCCTTCATTCCCCTCCCGTCTCCAGGATTCCCCCCCTCCTGTCCTCCCTCCATATAACTAAACTATATGAAATACATACTCACATTTTTCAAATACATCGCGAGCCACCTATTGTAATTTTTAATACGAATGTATACCGCTAGAGCTCACCATTATATATACAAACTTTCACGGGCATGTGCACAACAAATCACCAAAGTTTGAACGCAATCGCATGAATGGCGTAGGAAATAATAAGAGTTAAACAAAGAATTTACACATATAATTTATTTATATATATATACATATATAGATCTTTTTTAGATAACAAAAAAACTGAGAAAAGGTTTACGATCGCAACATACCAAAGTTTCTAAAGAACGTCTTAAAAATTCAAAAACATGAACAGGTCGGTACCCATTTATAAAAAATACATATTTATTAGTAGCTCTTATAAAATTAATGCCCATTTATGAACAATCTCTTTCGGTAAATGCGACGTATTTTGATCTATTAGGAATTTGGAACACATTGCCTTCAGCAATAGATCGATTTAAATGTATGTCAATATTATCATACTCGCGAAAATAACACTTATGCAAATAGAGATAATGTTCAATTTGCTATGAAATTATGATATGATTTTAGTTGGAAATTTTCTATTCGATTTCTGCTATCAACAGTTAAAAGAAAGATTTATGTCAACATCAAGATACAAGGGAAAATAACACTTAGGTTAATGGAGGTAATGATCAATTTGCTATGGAAATATGATGTGTGTTTGGTTGTAAATTTTCTGTTCGATTTCTGCTATCAGTTGTTTAAAGAAAGATTTATTTCAACATCAAGATACAAGGGAAAATAACACTTATAGTTATTTGCGATAAGAATCAATTTACTATGAAGTTATTGTGTGACTTGTGTGAAATCAGTTCTCTCATTTTTTAAAGTTAACTATTGTAAGGAATTTTTGAAACAGTTTTGAATGATAGGAGAATAATTTTATTTTTAAATAGCTGACCCGGCGAACTTCGTACCGCCCCAGAATCAATAACTGTTGTGTTAACTTATTAGCTGAATTAAATTCAGTTTTTTTTATTAAGTTAAAAATTACAAATTGAAGCAATTATCGATGCGCAACTGTCTGTGTTTTGTTTTTGTCAGTATCGGAGATGGCGTTGTGTACGAAAAATTATGTATTGTGATTTTCTTACTTTTCCACTTACTTACGAGAATTGCGTTTCATTTTCTTTATACGTGTGAGGGAGATGGATTATAATTATTGTATTTTTCCTTTGGAGGGGTGCAGACATACGTTCACCCGTTCACCGTTTGTCTCATTTTCGATTGCTGATATTTAGTGTGTAAGAAAGAGAGGCAGCATTATTTGTTTAAGAACAAAAGCAAAACAATCAGCGCATTGACAATTGACGTTTTTGAATTTTTGAAATTCACTCACTATTCAATATTACACTTATCACAATATTGCTGCATCTCTTTCAAAAGATTAGAATTCATTCCATACAAAATGTATGAGGAAAAGATTTTTTTTTTAAATTTTTTTCGTATATTTTCCCGATGTTTAAATAGCTATTCTGCTATTCGAGGCAGAGACAAATCCAGCAAATCAAAGATTATAAAAATCGGTCCAGCCGTTCTTGAGTTATAAATGGTGAAACTAACCCGACTTTGTTTTATATATTAAAATTAATAATTATATTATGTATGTATTTTTTACACTGTAATTGAATAAACTAAAATGTAATTGAATAATCATTGTAATTGAACAATAACATCCTGATGACAATTGCTTAATTGCGGCCTAACGGTATTGTAACTTGTAAAACACTAAAAATCCAAATAAAAGTGCCGCCATATTGTAGATGATTTCGTTTAGACAGAAAGTAGTGCTGTATCCTTCATTTACAAGCTCATAGTCTGTTGGTATTCAAAGCGCGTAACCATTCGTGACCGGCAGAAAACGAAAGGAGTTGAGAAAAAAGGAATAGTAAAAAGCAAAAAGTGACGTGTAAAAAGCAGGTAATTGCTGCTGATGAGTTAGTTTACGGGTAAAACTAATTAGTAAAGGGTAATTGTTATTCCATTGGACGATTACAGACAGACATACATAAGTGACTCAGATCACACAACTTGGGGTCCTAGCACGGTCGATTGATGAGGATTTATAAGATAATTTTCGGTAACTTCTCATCGTTTCCTAAAACAACTGCAGATCGCTAACGTACAAACAACAATTGACGTCGAATATATTAATACCACTCAGTCATTTTGAACTGTTACTTTTTCTTTTATTTGTTTTGAGGGTGTTATGCCGTGTTGCGCTACCTCCTTCTTTAGCCGACGTTTCGGACAGCGTTGCAGTAAACGCTTTTAGCCGTGAAAATCTAAAAATGTATCTATTACTTTTTCGTCAGCGATCTGCAATCATGCTAGGGAACGATGAGAAGTTACCGAAAGTTATCGATCGACTGTGCTAGTCTAAATTGGAGCTGGAAGTCTAAATTTTATTATATAATTTTGATCCAGAAAATGAGTGCCCAAATAAATAAATCCTGAGCGAGAGCTCCTAAATTTTCGACGGAGGAACAATTTTCGTTTTTGAAAGTAATGGAGTTGGTACAACTATAAAAAGCGTCACTACAGATAGAAATTGAGCACAAGAAACAAATTAATGGATCATCTAGTCTAGATTACAAGAAAACATAAAAGATCTCATACATAACATAACTATGAAATGAGGCAAAAAGAGGTTTTGTTGTAGGAACTCAAACAAAACAGGCTCTAGAATATTTTGAAAAAGTAAGGGATCTGTATGAAAACTTTAAAAAAAAATAACTATCTACCCGTGCGAAGCCGGCGCGGACCGCTAGTATGTTATATATACATTATCTTTATTACACAACTTAGTTGCAGAAAAAAATGTTGTTTTTTTTTTTTTGTTTGTTTTTGTTATGTATTTATGTACATTTCTTGTAATAATATGAACTAAACCTGTCAATTTGTCTGTCCTGGAACGGGAAACTTTCCTAGTTGGACAGGCAAAGTTTCCTAATATGTAATTTGTACTTTCTTTTGTATCTATCTATATAATCTTAATATATAAAACAAAGTCGGGTTAGTTACACTATTTATAACTCGAGAACGGTGGGGCCGATTTTGATGATCTTTGATTTGTTGGATTTGTCTCCGCCCCGGAAAGGATAATAATTATTAAAACATCACAAAAAATAACGAAAAATATAGTTATTAAGAAAATTCTTTTCCCCATACATTTTTTGTGGAACGAATTCTCATATTTGAAAAAGCTGCGGGAATTTGTGATAAGTACCTATAATGTTGAATAGTGAGTGAGTTCCAAAAATTCAAACCATCAAATGTCAATGCGCTGATTGTTTTGTTTTGTTATTAAACTTTTTTTTTAAATTATTTATTTGGCTTTCACCCATTAAGGGTGTCCTTGGACATTTCTTTATTATAAAAATTATTCACATTTTCATTTTTCTTACATTATCAGTGTTTTTAAAATTAGTGACATATTCAGGTTTTTTAAAATTAGTTACATTTTCAGTTTTTTACATGGAATAGATAAATTATATTAGCAAATATAGACAATGGGCTAAGACAAATATTCATATGATTATGCAAGTTGTACTAACATACAGATTTGGTATTGATAATAATTACAAAATAGTAAATTGTACTAATAACACTACAGGAACAAAGCATACGCCTGGAAGAGAAAGAAATGTGATTGATGCTTAAATGTTAAGGCCATTTTTACAAATAAATTTTGCTAACAAATAGTGAATTTCATGAGAGTTGATACTTATAAGGGAGGGAACACTGGTAGAGAATTCAATTTTAGGTTTTACCAATTCATGTAGGTATGTAGTTTGGAAATTGGTAATTTATAGGACACTCAAAAAAATTATGGTCTAAAGTGTCCTCTGAACCACAATCACAATAAGGCGAATTGGCTATGTGGAATCAGGCCAGATGGCTAAGACAACAAGTATGACCTAGAAGCATTCGAGTTATGGAAGAGATGTATTTTTTTAGGAACGGAAGTGTATTTGTGAAACCAGGGCTTGACAGGAAGAGAAGGTTGAATTGATGAGTACTGGTGATGAGAGAGGATGGTTTCTATTCAGAGGACTATTGGCGTAGTCCCTTATTTTTTAAAATAGGGAAATAGTGTCTTATAGGAATATGTATACTACTTAATGGACCATGGACAATGGATTCCTCAGCAATAGAATCAACTTTTTCATTTCCAACAATACCAAAGTGTCATGGAATCCAGGCCAAGACCACTAACACGCTTGAGCCAGCGACATGGAATGCAGGTCTCGGATAGAGTAGGTTAGAGAGTCACTACTGGAATTGAGAAGGGATGCGCTTATTTTTTGTAGTGAGCTAAGTGAGCCTGAAAGGATGAGATCATTTCTAATGTTGAGAGATTTGACGAGTCGTAAAGCTTCTATGATACGAGAGCTATGCATTCAGCAGGGAAAATGGAACACTATTTGGGAAGTCTGCGTGGGAAACACAATTTCCTGTAAGGTGCATAGACACTGGCTCACAATGGGAGTCCGAACTGAGTTTGGAACCATCTGTGAAATTTTTTATATTATTTGGCCAGTTATTTTCATTAATTTTGTTAAATTCTGCATTACTGGATTGAGCTGAGTTTTTTTATATTTTTTTTACATATTCCTATAGATTGGTGCACCTTTGGATAGAAAGTAAGACTTTCATAGGGTTATGAGTGTAAGGGGAGAGATTCATTGCGATAGAAGTTTGTGGATGCATTCAGGACAGAGTTGAAAGAGGAAAGAATTGAAAGAGGAAAGAGTTGTTGATATTAAACATATAATGCTGCCCCTCTTTCTTACACACTATATGTCAACAGTCAAAATGGGACAAACGGCGAACGTATGTCTATGTCTACGTCTACACCCCTCCATAGGAAAAATACAATAATTATAATAAATCTCCGTCACACGTATAAAGAAAATGGAACGCGATTCCCGAAAGTAAGTCGAAAAGTAAGAAAATCACATAAATTATAAATCCGTACACAATGCCATCTCTGATACTGAAAAAAAACGCGAACGCATCAATAATTGCTTCATTGTGTAATTTTTAACAAAATAAAAAAAACTTAATTTAATTCAGCAAATAAGTTAACACAACAGTTATTGATTCTGATGCGGTACGAGTTCGCCGGGTCAGCTAGTAAATAAAATAAAATCAAATTTTAAATGATGAATACTTGGACCAGGTTGATGAGTTTATGTATTTTAGGATAGAGTCATTAAAAGTTATGAAAAAAAAAAGAAAAATAGCCCTTAACCTAACTTAACGTAACCTACTTAACCATTATTTTTAAATTTTCATCGCTTTAAAAGACTTTTCAAAGGAGGTGTTGAAGTTGCATGATTCTGAGTTGTCCGGTCACCGTATTTAGGAAGTATGTTTACGAGAGATGGGAAGGCTGATAGAGATATAGAAAGAAGGGTAAATGCAGGTAACTCCATTGATGGAGGACTGAACGCGGTTAGAGCAAACAAAACTAATTGTCCAAAGAAGCGACGCTAGTAGTCCACAATAGAGTGCTGGTACCTACCCTGATGTATAGCAGTGAGGCATGGAACTGGCAGAGGAAGGATGAAAGTAGACTGAATGCTGTAGATATGAGATCCCAGAGTGGTAAAACCATTCATCTTTTAAGATGCTGTGTGGAGCGTCTTTTTGAGGAGAGAAAAGAGTGAACATGGGTCTTTAAAAGACCCATTTTGTAGGAGGAAACACATAGATAGGTTCTACAGTCGAGCTGTTGAACTCAAAAATGATTCGTAGAAACGACACGTTCTCATGTGACTAATGTCAACTGTGTGCATACCTATGTTGGGCGCGTGTTTCCCGACTAGGCACTATGGGGATCAGCAAAGAATGTGAATATTAGCAAAGAATATAAGACGTAATGAGTAAGATTAAGAAAGAGACGCTCAGATAGACAGATGGTTTGGGCATGTAGAGCGAATGAACGAACAAAGTAGTGTAATCATGATCAGGGTTGCCAGGTTTTTTCCAAATATATACCAAACAGTGAGCAAAAAAAATTTTCGAGGTGTATTTCCCTAGATTTCGGTGGTACCGTGGTAAATCAAAACCCGCGTCGGGGGGGGGGGGGGGGGTAGTGAGCGCGTGCACAAAGCGGAAACATCGCACAAACTAATTAGGATGCTACGCAAAACATCGATTGCCGATTGCGTCAAATCTGAATCGTTTATTAGGGAGAAAAATTAATCAGAAAAAATACCGAACCGCCCATACTTCGGTATTTTTGTCATACCGAACACCGAACACGGTGCTAAAATACCGAACGGTTCGGTAGAATACCGAACACCTGGCAACCCTGATCATGATACATGACGCAAATATGAAAGACATGGCACGATCAAGTGAATCAGATACTTAAATCGGGCCATAATAGTCAGAATAATTCGAGACGATGTACGAATTTAAATGAGGCAAAGAGTGTGTGCTAAGACCGAGTTATTTGGCGGTCCGTCCTCTCTGCCTACCCATACGGGGAAAACGGTGTGATGGTTAGTTATTTAGTTAGTCATAGATACTAAATACATATCACTTTTTTTTTTTTTTTTTAAAGAAAGACAAACATTCCCGGGTTACGAATAACCCAACAATGTTTGAAAATCTCCTACTACCACAACAGAAAGCCGAAAATGTTGCTTGTGTTGTGATGGAGGACTTAGCCAGCCGAGGATTCGAACACGGAACGTCCGGGTGAGACCCAAACGTGATGCCCACTCAACCACTGACCGGTTTTGTTCAGTATATTGCATAGGTTTATTTCTAAAAAACAATGACGGCGTGTTTGTTCTAGTATGGTTTGAGTCAACTATAATAAAATTGCTCGGCCTATATGAATATGACCGTCTGTTTATCATTTTTATTGTTTATAAATTTGTCAAAACCAACATTCCTAGTTTTATAAATAACACACAATAATAAGCACTTTGGAAAACAGCGATTTACGGTTTTGTAAACATCATTCCTCGAGATAAGGAACTCGCAGTACTTAACTGCGTTTTTACTACGTTTGCAGATGATGAAATAAAACCTGAACACAAAACATACCTAAAGGTGTACAGTATGCTTTATGATTACATTCACAGCTAGCTTAATTCACACACGAAAACCAGAGTGGAAGGTACTCTCAGTATCGACCTGCTGAAAGACCTTCATTCAGAATCGATTGGCTTTAGCAGTGTTAAAAATAGTAAAATGGGAAAAAATAATACAGATAACAAGATATATTAGATTTGTCAAAAAATTTGTACATAAAAACGCAAAAGTCGGTCATTTTAAATACATGTAGGATTACGAAAGTTTTTTAAATATTTATATTGAGGGATCAGTAGGATTTATCGGACCAGTTAGGATTTCATCAGAGCCGAACCCTTTGATATGAAAATATCTGGAGTCAGTGAAATATTTTCCCATTATGTTTCTGGTGGATTGACGTATTGTTCTTGTATTGTTTTGTATTTATTATACTTATATAGTGCACTTACACTGCGTGAATTTACTAGATAATCATCTGTGGAAAAGTGTGTGGAAGGGTTTAGTCTTTTATTTGGGAAAGATTTAACCCGGACATAAAATCTGGAGCACCGTTAACAATAATTTATTGTCTATACAGAATGTCTGCATTATTTTTGTCCCATTTTTTGATAGGTTAAGTTTTAGTAGATATTTTGTTGTAGGATGTTTTTTCAATAGGATATTTTTCGGAGGATATTTGTCGCGGGATTAAAAGTTGTGGAACCGTGCTAGGGGGCCAGACTGGAGAAACCGGTACCGCGGGTTTTCATCCGGCGACAAAATATCCCGGACACAATATTCCCCGACAAAATATCCCTCGACATAATATCCCAAGAACAAATTATCCAACGGAAAAAACATCCTCCAACAAAATATCTACTAAAACCTAACCTAAACTAAACTAACCTATTTTTATAAGAAAAACTGTCTTTTTTATAATTTTTTGAAGGTTATTCCCATCAGTGAAATACATCATATTAGAATAAGTTAACAATAATAATCTAAACGAAAATATGAAAGAGAACAAGACACAGAAAAACGTGGAGAAAAATAATTAGTTGATAATAATGTAATTATAAAATTTGAAAAATGAGATTGACAATTATGACGGTTTTGACAGAAGGTGGCAATAGCGAAATTAGTTAACGCGCTCGTCCCGGTTAGACGGAGAGGTCTGGGTTCGAGTCCCAGTTGCGACCATTGTCTTTTTCTGTTTTTCTGTGTCTTGTTCTCTTTCATATTTTCGTTTAGATTATTATTGTTAACTTATTCTAATATAAACTAACCTAACCTAACCCAACCTTATTTTACATTTTACTATTTTTTAACAATAATTTGTTTTCTTTACAGGAAGTCTGAATTATTTTTGTCCCATTTTACTATTTTTGAACAATAATATGATTTATTGTCTTTATAGGATGGCTGTATTTTTTTTGTTAGGTTAGGTTAGGTTTTAGTAGATATTTTGTAGGGGGATGTTTTGTCCGTAGGATATTTTAACGGGGATATTTTGTTGCGAGTTGTAAAGACGCGGAATCGAGGATTTAACCCGCGACGACCTGGAGGGAACAAAACGCCTTTGCCTTGGCTATCAGGTCAAACTGAATGGAATCAAACTGTACGGGAACTTTTCCATACAATAATAGTATACAGTCCTCTTATCGCAATTTAAACAATATATTATTACTATATGACTGAGTTGGGTAGGCACTAAGTACTAGGTACTCGTACCATCTGGTCTTACAGCCTTTATCAAGCCAAATACACAGAGCACTCCACTTATAGGGGAAGTACGGATATTATCGGACACATAGTGTTGTTGATATGTATTTTGTTAATAGTTCTTCAATATAAACGGATTATGAAATAATCATAAGTGGAAAGGACAGATCTACATGGTACACTAATTTTAAAAATCAGTAACCATCATTGTTTCCCAAAATTTAGATTTTAAAATTACGAAATTTTCGTTTATTATCGGATTTCGACGGGTGGTATCGGACAAATTAGCTCCTTGGTTTAACGCCGTACTTTCTTTTGTTTTATAATAAAACGATTACTAATGATTAATAACAAAAGATTTCAAACATATCAAGACAATATCTTTATTTAAAAAAAATACAAGCAAGAGAAATACAAGAAAAAGGGCAACAAAGTATTTGTAAGAATTGTATAATATCGGACATCAAAGGTGGTATCGGACACGAAAGTGGACAAAAAATATGCATGTTTTTTAATTAAAAAAAGGATTTTAAAAAAGTGGTAAAGCCGTGTTCAAACTTTTCATAACACGTTATGATAAACTGAAAATAAATATTATTTCTGGCATAATTCACATTTGTAAGAATGCTGGTAAGATTCAAGACCTGTACAATTTTCATGGGCCCATCCGTGACAACCTTGGAATTGAATTAAGTATTCTTTGAAGCTTTCTCCACAGATTATGCAAATTTCATCTTTGTTATAATCCTTTTGTAGTTTTAGTTTATCTGCTTTAAAATTGTGTTAAAATTATTTTCTTTATTGTGTTTGGACGGATTTTTTTTACGGTTTATCCATTTGAAAATCTTTTTAGCACTGTTTCCTGATAGTTTTTTTGTTTTATTTTGATTGGGAAACCCGGTACTTGTGTTTTGGCTACGTTTTTTACATTTTTTTTTACTTTTTAGAAGTGCCTTATCCTAAATCCTTTCTTAAATTTCAACAACCTGTCACTAAGTGTACTTTTAGGGACATCAAAATATAAGGCAGCTTCTCAAATTGTCATCTTGTTTTCACAAAGTACCTATTCCTCGGCTGATTTCATGTTGCAATCCTTCCATTCACCCCAAGCCCCTGCTCCCACTTTTTTTTCTGGAAAAATGTAAGTAAAACAGAATGATTCTTTGAAAATAATGTTTTTAAATCAACAATAGCAAACCCTTTATACATTGTTTTCGCAATGCAATATACTTTCATAGTACCTATACACACTATACAGGTGTATAAAAATATAAAACACTACAATTGGTGTATATCTATTAATTTAAATAAATAAATAAAAAAATAAGCATTTATTCGTTTGTCCGATATCATCCGTAACAGCCATGTCCGATATTAGACAAACGACTTGGAGTTAAAAAAATAACCGCCTACCTGGTATGGGAAACAAATATTAAAACATAAGATCGTCATTTGATTGCCACTGAAATGTAGTATACCGTCTTATATATATAAATGTAATTAAATTAATAACGTACCTTTTATTTGTCTTCAAATAAAGCTG
The DNA here is from genome assembly GCA_917563855.2 of Limnephilus lunatus. Lineage (NCBI taxonomy): Eukaryota > Metazoa > Arthropoda > Insecta > Trichoptera > Limnephilidae > Limnephilus > Limnephilus lunatus. The sequence goes on from OU830592.1 coordinate 110,574,304, forward strand.
AGGACACAATATCCGGTGGTCAAATTTCGTTTTCTAAGCACAACACGACCCCAACGGCTTTGGCGATAGTCATGCAAACACTAGGCACCTAGAAATAGTTCGGCAATATTATGAACTAACTTGCATCGTCCTATCTATACGCCAGTTAAAAAAATAACACTTTTCCGATACCATACGTTGTCCGATAATGTACGTACTCCCCCTAACTAAACTGTTTACATTTTACTGATTTCATCACGATTCAACAAACACGAGGTCGGCCAATTATTCAAGAGCGATTTGGATAATTACCTTAAGTTTAATTGGGATTATTTTTATTGCTTGATCATAGATTATTTAATAAATGAGAGATAACCGAACTTTTATACTATAATCCCAGCTAACTTAACAAAAGGAACAGTTTTTCATTTTCGATTTCCATGATATATTAAATTGAAAATAGTCTTGTAAGCCAAAACAGCTGTCACAATAATAAAAAAAAATGAATCTGTAATTCACACGCGATAGAAGTGAAACTATAAAGTCGCTAGATGTCGCTTTCTTTTGCCTGTTTATTAAGAGGCCGGTATTCGAATTTCTACCGATTTCTTGCAAACCTCCCTTCAAAATTTGAAGTTTTTAAGCTCTTAAAAAAATATATGTTATTCTTGAAGATAATATCTAGACATTAGTCGCGCCCAAACGCAAATTATATGAAATTCCCTCGATAGAAAATAATCGCAAAGTATGCTCCAAAAATTATTATAAACAGTTTCAGTTATTTTACATGTTTCACAGCGTTTCTTTAAATGTTGTTTAAGACAATTATCGCGAGATTTTTGCTCTATTTTAAACGAGTCGTGTTTTATTAAAGATTTTCATGATTTTTGCATCGATTTTATCGTTGTAAATGTTAACGCGCTCTTCTAACATTCGTTATTTCATATCTCTCCGTCTTCTTCTTTTTGGGGCAGGGAACGGAGCCTTAAAGTGATTTGAAGATTGCATATTGATGTACGAAAATATTTTTTTTATTTTTTATTTCGTAGGTTTCGAACCTCCGTCCGCTGGATTTCTCTGGCCGCTGAGATTTGCGACGCACTATACCGCTGCGCTATGGGACGAGGCGTTGCGAGGCGCGAATTTACGCATTATATTCTGACGACCTATAAAAAAACAAAGCGGCCAATGAGAGCATACTTATTGTCGTATCCGTTTTATATCTAAACCATCTCAACTTTTGGGAATATGGATGTTGATTAATTGAAGCAATTCCGGACAGTCAATTTTGTAATGCAGTATTTTATGTAATACCCATATATTTATGTAATACCCATAATAGACATACAAATAGATGGACCTGCCCTAAGTGATAAAAGGCGTATTATTTCCCCCTCCCATTGGAACCATTTTATCGGAAACGGCTGGGCTTGCGAGAGCCTTGCGTGAATCTAAAAAAAATGAGACGTCATCATTCTTGTCCGGACCAGTGTCGAGCTCTCATCTATATATTTTACGAAATTACACGGCAAAAATGGTGACTTGTGTTATTAAAACATGTTAAAATAGAAGTGAATAAGATAATAAACCCAATTTTCGTATTACATTCCATAGGAAAGCATTATTTTAGGCTTATTCAGATCATATAATATGTTAACACATCAAGATACATCGCGACGCGAAACACAAAGCCGCTGTTTCTTCAAGATACATGGCGACGCGAAACATAAAGCCGCTGTTTACTGAGGTAAGTAAATTATGAAGCATTTGTAAAAGTGTCTCAACTAAATACGGAAACAAAATATTTCACTCCTAAAATAAGTGAAACTTTACTTTGCCAAATTTGGACTTCAGATATTTGTTCATATCGTGGCTAGCAATTCGCGCTCCCATGTAAAAATGTCGATTCATTCAAAAGCAGATTTTACTTTAAGAACGAAATAATCATATTATAATGCGAGATGCGTATATACTGTTAGATTGATTTATTGGCGAATCACAGTCATCGTCCCTCTCTTCGCCCCGCCATAGTTATTTTTTACCCCTCATCTGCATGTTCTGGTCTATCTATTTGTATGTCTATGGATTACCAGGTCTAGGTCTATGGTCTAGGTATTAACCTAATATTAAATCTGTGTCAATTCTTCTTTCTGAAAGTTTTAATAGAGACATTTTATCCAGCAGGTAATTATATAATCAATGTTTTGTACAGGAATATGCAATTTATGGTTTGTTTACCTCAGGAACTTATGTTGAATCTTTTCAATGCTGTCGGAATGAATATTGTAAAACCGAGACCATAACGTAGAGTTATACTCTAGTTGGCATCTGACAAGGATTTTAAATAACACGATAAATGTGCCTAAATTATTAAGAAGTCTTTTGCAGCTCCCAAAATTATGCTCCAGAGAGTTTTGGGGTTATTTATACACTCCATATTGCGATACAATGTCGGTAGAAATTCTGAATGCAGGGTCTTGGCAAGAATTCATTTAGTTTTGCGTGTTATTATTTGTCGCATTGACGCCATTATTAAAAGCAATTGAACGCAGAAATAACAGCATTCATAATCATATCACAATCGCTATAATGGATCCGTTAAAAATTCGGAATCAGCATACAATGGCCCGTGGTTGCATAGAACTGAGCAGGATTGTTGTCTGACCGAATTTGGAGCAAATTACTTGCAACAGATTATGAATTCGTAATTAGGTGTTATAATGGAATACAGTGCGCCTTAGTGGTTTATTACAGTACTGATAGCAGATAATCGTTATGACTTACAGAATAGCCTGGAAAGACAGAGAAAGATCCTGGAGGATAATGGCCTAAAAATTAGCAGGAAAAAGACTGCCATTTGAAGACACAAATGCTCTACCTCCTTTGATGCAACTGGATGGAGTAACGTTAGCCAACTGTGACTCAACTAAGTGTCTGGGCTCACTCATCCACAGAGACGGAGAATGTGCGACGGATGTTGATCAAAGAATAGGTGTGGGATGGATGAAATTTAATTTAGATCCGTAACAGGAATCTTGTATGACCCGAAAATGCCTGTAAAACTTAATATTATATACTTAATGTAGATATCGACTACTAGCTTGTCAGCACGTTTTGCTTCTTTGTTACTTAGTTAAAATTGCCTGGTTTTTACACCATCAACAGACTGACGTCGATGAAGCTCCATATGCGTTCTTCACTGTGTGGTCTGATGGTCTCCGTCTTATGTGCCCTTAAAGTATATTTGCACTGATACGTTTTTAGATTTTCACGTCCAAAAGTATTTTAGTTATTTGTTTTTTAAGTGTTATGCCGTGTTGCACTACCTCCTTCTTAAGACAACATTTCGGAAAGCATTGCAGTGTCCATCATCAGGGCAGATCCGGCAGATCAGACACATTATTTGCATTGATGTCAAAATCCAGAGAGGAAATTGGGAAGGATTTTTCATCACTTTTCAATAGTGTGTTGATTCGCCACTGGGTTGACTTGTCCGGTGACCTTGCGAAATATATAATTAAAAAACATATGAGTTGAACAGATTTAACAAATTGTGTTTTACATTCAAGGGCAGGCAGAGAACAATGAGCTAAATACATACTGATAATTACTTGGTGGACGTGTTGATAATAATTCTAAAGAAACAATGACTTAATGCGATGTTAAAAGACTATAAATGAGTGTTAAATCTAATACGTTAGACGTGAGTAGGTAATTTTTTATAATGAGACACGTTGTAAAATTATTATATGTAATTTTATATGAGGCGCGTACATTTTGTATGTGCGCGCAAGGTTGATTTAAACATAATTAAGAATAAGAAAGGAACACTTGGGGTTTGAAGAAAAAATATATTTTGTAAAGTGGGCGTTGGGCCAGATAGGATTAGGAACCTCTGCGATACAAGGTGGTGCTAGGCACTACACGAACCGGTTCCGCGACTTTTCATCCCGCTACAAAATACCCCCCCCCCACACACAAAATATCCCCGACAAACTATCCTACGAACAAAACATCCTCCGACAGAAATCTACTAAAACCTAACCTAACTTAACCAACTAATCTAACCTAACAAAAAATGGGACAAAAATAAAATAGACACCTGTAAAGACAATAAATTATTGTTTAAAATAGTAAAATGGGACTAAAATAATACAGACAACCTGTAAAGACAATAAATTATTGTTTAAAATAGTAAAATGGGACTAAAATAATACAGACAACCTGTAAAGACAATAAATTATTGTTCAAAAATAGTGAAATGTAAAATAAGGTTAGGTTAGGTAAGGTTTTAGTAGATAATTAGTTGGAGGATGTTTTGTTCGTGCGATATTATGTGCTGATGGTAGTGGGGAGGGGAGAAGCCCTGAGGAAAACAAAATTCCCCTCAGGGCCTATGTCATCTTGGGGGATGCTGTTTGGAGGGTCTTTTTAAGGAAATGAAAGAGAGGAGAAGTTCTGGGAAGGAATAAGGAATGATATGTGGGTAGGAATCTGGGGTTCAACGCGTCCAGAAATGACGGATGCATGAATCCATCCCACTGCGGTGCAAGGCGATGGGTCGAGAGTCCGGCTGGATCCGTCCAGCCGAGTAAGTGGGCAAACACATTCATTGCCAAGACAATAAAAAGACAAAGACATTGCCAAGACAATAAATTAAACAAAAAAAAAAAAAAGTCATGGACAAATCTCACCCTACTCGCCTGGGCACCCCTGCTAAGTCACCAAATCTAGCGATACATTTGGGGTGACCTATAGCAGAGGTGTTGGTTATCCAATAAATTGTTCACGGGGCGGCAGTACCCAAACCCGCCTTCCAAATTGTAAAAGACTTTTCAAAGGAGTGATGAAGTCGCACATCGTTGAGCTTCTGGTCACAAGATAACGAAAGCTCTGAGGGATATTTTTGCCTCAGGGCGTCTTAGAGTAAAATACTGTCAGCCATTTGGAATTTCACCTATGGCATTCCAAAGGTTAAATTTCCTATAATAAAGTTAATTTGTCTCAGCCAAAGGAGCAGGTAAATTCCCCAAATTTATTTTCCTCATTTATCGTAACCAACATGTTTTCCCCAAATATGCAATAAATAAATTATATTTTATTTTAATTATGTATACAGGTAACAGGACCTATAATGCTTAATGTCAAACCGCAGTGATTGCTTTCTAAGAAACGGGAGATTCTAGCGGGAGATTTAGTATTAAAAATACCTCTCTCACAAAAATAAAGTTGGTTGTTTTCAGTTGGAAAAATGTAATAATAAGTAATTGTCGAATGAAACACTAGTATATTTTGAATTATTTGGCGGGTATTAGATAAGCCGCCATAGCTCAGTGGTCAGAGCTGCTGACCGGCAATCAGAAGGTCACGGGTTCATTTCCCGTTGGCGGCCAGTATCTTTTCTCGGAAGATTTTTTCAATGTAGATGAGTGTTTCAGGCTGATAATTACTGATTATAATATTTGCTTTCTAAGAAAATACGATTAACTAAAAATCAATAATATAAATTTTTGTACAGTCAATGATGACGAATTTTATCTTTCAATATTTAAAGGTGTTTCTTTAACATTAGCTCCACAGTTCACAATTTGGAGGCGGGTATAGGTACCGCCGCTTAGGAACCCTTTATTGGATAACCAACGCCTCAATTAATAAGTCACTTCAAGTGGAAAGCTAGTTATTTTGGTGAATAAGCCAGGGTTCCCGGGTTTTTGGGGTAAGGTTTGCCCGGATCTTGGTGGCAGATACATCTGCCCATCTATTGCGTGATAGGCCGGATCGTTAGAGACTAGTTGAGGGAGACTTTTGACATCTACAGCCGAACTCTCTTGGGACATAGCCTTGCACCGCAGTTGGAGGTATGGATTCGTCACTCCTGGACATAATGACCCCCAGATTCTACCCATCAAGGCCTCCTGTGTGGAGCTAACATATTTTTTTTTCAATTATTATAAGCTATAATTATCAGCCTGAAACACTCATCTACATTGAAAAAATCTTCCGAGAAAAGATACTGACCGCCAACGGGACTCGAACCCGTGTCCCTCTGATTGCCGGTCAGGAGCTCTACCACTGAGCTATGGCGGCTTATCTAAAACCCATAATTTGTATTATAAACCCATATATAGACATAATTTGTCACCAAAAAAAGTAGACATAATTTGTCTCGACGCCACCTAGCGACCGATTTAGTATTAACAATGCCTCGCCTCTCTCACAAAAAAATAAAGTTGGTTGTTTTCAGGTGGAAAAATGTAATAAGCAGTAATTGTTGAATGAAGCACTAGTATATATTGAATTATTTGGCGGGTTTTAGATAAGCCGCCATAGCTCAGTGGTAGAGCTCCTGACCAGCAATCAGAGGGACACGGTTTCGAGTCCGGTTGGCGGCCAGTACCTTTTCTCGGAAGATTTTTTTCAATGTAGATGAGTGTTTCAGGCTGATAATTATTGTTACCCTTTGTGCTATGCATAAAAATCTTGTCTTAAACTTTAGTTTATCAATTAAAAATAATAATTACTATTTTTTTTCAGTTGAGTACCTACTAAAACTACGAAATCGAAGACAGTACAATTGCCTTGTCTTTGGCTTACCATTTCGAGATTTCTACCACGCGTCTACATATTGAACATAACGTCATTGCTTTGCACCAGATTCGACGTCAAAATCAGAAATCAGTAAAGAAAATTTCCATCTCAGAACAAGGTGAAGTGAAGTTGGAACCTTATTCAACCTAAATGACGATGTGTCATTTTATGATTGTTCATAGTCACTAATGTAGCCTCACGTTTTCAATAGCTTCAGTAAATACTATAAATAAGTTATGACCGTGTATACGACACCGATTGGTCAGCCTTCAATGTCATGTTTAGTGCACTGTAAACCCCTGTGTGGTTTTATGAAGTGCATAATTCTCCACAGATGCAACGCATTAAACACACTGTGGTCATTCTAGGAATTTTCATTCAAATCACGATGTGATACGACACGAATGTACCTGCAAAGCCAAGAATATTTCTGTCTTGTTATTTAATTTTTTTTAATGATTGCTTACCTTTAATTTGAAGAGAAGCTTATCCAAGCAGAAAAAACACCATTGGCTTACCTGAAACAAACAAACATAATATTTAACACAAGCGAGTTCCCGGCGTGCGTAGCAATGCCACTTAATAACTAAATTGTTTCTCCCTGCGTGTCCTTTCCCATTTGTCCCGTTTCCCTTTCGCCTCCTCTTTCTCTCCCGCGTCCTCTTCTCCTCACGCGTTCTCACTCCGCCTTCTCTCTCCCAAATATCCCCGTATCGCAACCCCCCACTCCCACATTCCATATATTCAGTTCCAGTACATTCAGTTTTCAAACAGCTCGCGTGCCACCTGTTGCGATGTTTTTTATATAAATTTCATAATGCAAGAGCTCACCAGTATACATATAGAAACCTTCGCGGGCGTGCTTCTCACAAAGTTTCATCGCAATCAGATGAACGGTTTAGCAACGCATACTTTACAACGCATACAGACGCCAAAGCTCACTATTATATATAGAACCATCACGGGCATGCGAACATCAAATCCACCAAGTTCCATCGAAATCGGATGAAGGGTTTAGCAACGCATACTTACGCATACAGACGCCAAAGCTCACTATCACTAAGTTTCATCGAAATCGGATGAATGGTTTAGCAATGCATAGACATCTTATATACTCATATACATACTCATATAAATACCTACACAGCCGAGCCATCCACAGCCAAAGCCAAGCTGTTGAACTCAAGAACGAGTCGTAGAAATTATCCGTTCTCATGTGACAAATGTCAATCGTGTGCAAATGTTGGACGCGTGTTTGACGTATATCCCGACTATGCACCGGCGCCGAATGGATCAACTACGCTTATTCCTCGGAGCATCTTCCACTGTAATACCGGTAGAACAACGACAGCATACCTACATGACGCATATGCTCTAAAGATTGCAATCCGCTTGTTAAAATAGAGTAATCTATCAAACGGACCGCCCGTTTCTGCATAGTCAGAGGTCAGACATACTATCGCCGTTCGGGTCTAAAACCCGAACGATTACAAAAATGTCAGGTCCGCGCTTCAGATTAACACACAGCATCATTTAGAACGGACGTTAAGGCGATCCACTAGTACAGGAAAAAATCGAAATCGGAATTCACGCCCTTTTATGGGGGGAGTTTAAAAATACTTGAGAAAAAGGTTTTGGAAAGGTTGGAAAAGATATCTGAGAATTTTTTTTTACATGTTGATTTCGTTAAGTCCTGTAAAAAACATTAATTCCTTTTTTATGCATTGTTTATTGTAATAAAACGGAATTTTAAAATTGATTTCGCGAAAACAAGCGGCGCGGAGCGTAACACGTCGTTTCTCCGCTCCATCCGGAGGAGTAGTGACCGAAAATAGGGGCCGCTGCCAGTCGTTCTTCGGTGGACGGTATAAGGTTCACTTTGACATTACAAATTCGTCGTCTGATGTATTGTCGCCGTTATGTCAAAAATACCAACGTGAAAATGCATATTATATTTTATTTTGTGAGGTTCGGGCGTAAATTTCTTTTTTTTTTGCGATTATTTTAAAATATCTAAACAAAATTTGCCACATTAAACAATAAAACCATATCCGAAATGAGGTTTATTAGTAGGAGAGTTTGGACTTCAAAGTGTTTTTTATAGACCTTACAATTTATTTTTTTCTAGGCTTATTAAAAGATTTATAAAAAAAGACCTATATTTTTAAGGGCCAAGATATGTTCTACACGCAGTATTTAAGTGAAGCATTTATAATACTTCTAAGCGATCAAATTTTCAAAACAAAAACGTATATGATTTTGCATTATTTAGTATGGCTTCATCTTAAGTCCAGTTAGATATTCATTGTAAATATGACATGATAATAAAAAGATAGTAATTTCGACGAACCGAAGAGTATTTTATTGAAAAGTTCTAATCATCAGAATTGTATTGCTAACCAAAGGAATTACCGGTATTCCGCGTATTTAATTCCATTAATTTAGATTACTCTCTAATAAATAGTAAAACTAATAAAATATCTAGTCATAAAAGCGAATATATGATCAAACGAATCACGTATTATGATTTTGTGGTTGGACAAGAAAGCATACCATTAAAAATGTAATTATAATAATGAACAAATAAAAAAAAAACAGAAAGTATAGATGTATTTAATCATTAGTAAGACATGTTTACCATTTTTTAACCCCTCAGGCTAATTTGTTCGGTTTTCGGAACAACTCACAAAGATCTCGTTGTAATCGTTGTGTCTCCCTTACTATCTTTGTTTTTTTTTTTTTACATTAGCTCCAAACAGGAGGCCCAGAAGAAAACAATTTCCCTCAGGCCTATGTTATCTTTGGGGATGGTGTGTGGAGGGTCTTTTTAAGGAAAGGGGGGAGAGAAATGAAAAATATATGAGGGGTGGATATGAATTTGGGGATCAGTGAGTCCAGGAGTGACGTTTGAATAAATCCCTCCAACTGCGGTGCAAGGGGATGGGTCGAGTGTCCAGCTGGAGAGGTCGAAAGACCTCCCTCCCTCAACCAGTCTCTCTCGATCCGGCCCGCCACACATAAAATGGGCAGTGGCATCCGCCACCAAGACCTAGACAAACCTCACCCCATGAGCCCGGGCACCCCTACCAAGTCGCCAAACGTGGCGAACCATTCGGGGTGACCTACGGCAGAGATGTTGGTTATCCAATAAATGGTTATATCCGCCTTCCAATTTGTAAAATATATATTTATTCAAGATAACCAAATAAACAAACTTGGCCCTTTAACCAGCTGCCGATAATTCAAATTTCGTCGGTAGATGTTCTTGAGAATCGTACCCTTGGAACTGTACAGGAAGGTTCCGATGAGAAAGATATAACTCAATATCAATTTTATTTTATTAAAATTTTGCTATAATGTGTACCTACGTCCTACTTTCAAGTTAGCAATAAAAATGTTGAAAGGCGTGATGATAAAATTATTCAAATTGTTTTTGTAATTATTTTTTGATCATAAGAATTTATAATTTTTCAATAATGTCTAAGCAAAATAAGAATGTTAAAAAAATCTTAAATATATTAGTTTGCAAGACCGTAAATAAATAGACAAACTGAAGTATTTTCGTCACACAACACAACACGTGTGCGAATTTTTTAAAAATGATTTTTTTTAAATAAAATTAAAATTCTGAAGCATAGCTTTCCCAGATAATTTATTGATTTATTTTACTGCATGATTATATGATTTGAAATGTGTGCTGTATAATACAAAATTTTGTTTGAAAATTTAACACATCTGCCAACGACCTACGGTAAAACCTTATTGTACTAAAAATAAACATATTTTCTCAACATTTAAAAGATAGCTTTACTAGATAAAAGAACAGTCTTTCTAATTCAATTAATATTTTTTTGTGGAAAAGAGTCAATACCTACGTCTAAAATTTGATTTTAAAATGACATATTTCCGGTTTTGTCTGGTTATTCCTTCGGCGATCCAATATTACAGAAAAAAACGAAACCGGAATTCAAGCCCATTTATAGGAGGAGTTTAAAAATACTAGAGAAAAAGCTTTTGGAAAGGTCGGAAAAGATATTTGAGTTTTTTTTTGTTGATTTCGTAAAGGCCTGAAAAAAAAATTTATTCCCTTTTTACGCATTGTTTATTGTAATAAAATAGAATTTTAAAATTGATTTCACGAAAACAAGCGACGCGGAGCCTAACACGTCTTTTCTCCGCTCCGTCCGGAGGAGTACTGAAAGAAAATAGGAGTGGCTACCAGCGTTCTTCGGCGGACGGTATAAGGTTCACTTTGATATTCCAAACTCGTCGACTGCCGTATTGTCGCCGTGATGTCAAAAATAACAAAGCGAAAATGCATATTAATTTCAATTTTTTTGCGGTTATCATAAAAGAAACTAAATTTGCCTCATTAAATAATAAAATCATATCGGAAAACAGGTTTATAAATATGAGAGTTTGGACTTCGAAGTGTTTTTTATAGACCTTCAAATTTTTTTTTTCTAGACTTATAAAAAAAATTACCGATATTTTTAAGGGCCAAGATATGTTCTACGCGCAGTATTTAATTGAAGCATCTATAATACTTCTAAGCGATCAAATTTTCAAAACAAAAACGTATGATTTTGTACGATTTTGCATTATTTAGTATGGCTTCATCTAAAAGGGAACTTTATAATATCTTGTTCAGACATAATATCCAGTTCTACAGCCCAGGGGTCTGAATATTCGAAATTCTCGTGACTGACCTTCAGAAGTGTAGGCATAGACAATACATAGACAAATAATAGTACCTACCTCCGCTTATAAAACACTAGGCGACGTGTGATTTACAATGCGAACTGCTTCTATTGTTACAATCTCTTTATTCCCAAGTCCGAGACAATATACCAAATACCGACACGTCTCATTGTTATATTTGATTAGCATTTTAACGAAATTACATGCGGTTATAGTAATACAGGCCAAACTTTAATACCGACCTGGAACTCTAGCACAGTCGATCGATAAGTATTGATAGGATAACTTTCGGTAACATCTTATCGTTCCCTAGCGAAGAATAAGCACAGACGTAACACTATTACATAAAATACTGCATTACAAAATTGACTGTACTAAATTGCTTCAATTAATCAACATCCATATTCCCAAAAGATCTAGCCGACATTAATTTACTACCCTTTTATTTTAGCAACACCAGGACACTGTCTTACCAAAATTCCCCGTCTGTATTATTTTTGTCCATTTTTTTGTTAGATAAGGTTAGGTTTGGTTTTAGTAGATATTTTGTTGGGGGATGTTTTGTCCGTAGGATAGTTTGTCGGGGATATTTTGTCGGGGGGTATTTTGTCGCGAGATGAAAATTCACGGAACCGGTTCATACCAAGCATGCCCAAGAAAAGTCGGTAGGACAGGGCCACGGGTAGTAGCCATACTCCCTCAAGTATCAGGTAAAGAAATCTCAGAAATTACTTCTGAACCTTCTCCAACATGGGGGAATACTTCACATGGTGCAGGCTCCAAACCACCGATCCACTATCAAGCCTACTCCTAACCAAAGCATTTTATAGCACTGTGTGAGCCCGAGTGTCTCTGAAATTTCTCGCAGTGCGTAGGACAAAACCCAGCAATCTCTGAAGTACTACACTTCATTAGGATATGAGCATAAAAAGTTATCCTACTATAAAATACAATGCCAAGATATTTTATGGTGGAAACACGTTTTGAATTTGGGGCTTTCATAGTATACCGCTAAAACCAAGAATGACACGCTCTAGTGAAAGAAAGAATGAAACATTTAGAGATATTGAATTCAACCTGATTCTATTTACTCCAGTCAACAATTCTATCAATGTCCGATTGGAGCCGAATGCAGTCGTCTAAAGTTTGTATTTCCAAGAAAAGTTTTGGGTCATCAGAAAAAAGAAGTGACCTGGAACGCAGAATAATTTCCGTTACATCATTAATAAAAATCTAAAAGAGGAGCGGTCATAAATAAGAGTCCTGAGGAACTCCAGAGAGCACAAGAAATAATTTTGATAAGAATATTCATGTGATACAAATTGTTTTTTTTTTTCAGTATAATTCCGGTTTCTAATAGCTGGTACAGAATATTAGAAACCGGATAGAAAAACCTATCGTTAAAAAAATTTAAAAAAATATAACTAGCTGGTCCCGGCATGCGTTGCAATGTCATACAAAGAAATAAATTGATTCTCCATGCATGTCCTTTCCCGTGCGTCCCCGTTCCCTTCCACCTTCCCCGCACTTCCCCTTCCCTCGTGCCTTCTCTCCCCTTTCCCCTTCCCCGGCCGCTAAAATATATGAAAAACACACATTTTCATTTATACAAATTTCATAATGCCAGAGTTTACCATTATATATGTTATTCTAATTAGTACGAGCTATTTTATTGTAAAGTTTCATTAAAATCCATTCAGTAGTTTTTGCGTGAAAGAGTAACAAACACACTTACATCCATACAAACTTTAGCGCTTATATATTAGTAAGATTGTATTTTTCCTTTGGAGGGGTGCAGATATACGTTCACCGTTTGTCTCATTTTCGACTGTTAGTTGAAATTTAGTGTATAAGAAAGAGGGGCAGCATTATAAGCTTAATAACAAAAGTAAAACAATCAGCGCATTGACATTTGACGTTTTTGAATTTTTGGAATTCACTCACTATTCAATATTATACTTATCACAATATTGCTGCAGCTCTTTCGAAAGATGAGAATTCTTTCCATAAAAAATGTACGAGGAAAAGAATTTTTTTCATAACTTTTTTGTCGTGAATTTTTCCGATGTTTTAATAGCTATTCTGCTATTCGGGGCGGAAACAAATTCAACAAATCAAAGATCATATAAATCGGTCTAGTCGTTCTTGAGTTATAAATGGTGTAACTAACCTAACTGTTTTATTTAAAGATATTATTAGAAACCGGATAGAAAAACCTATCGCCGACAATTTATTCAATAATGAGAAATTGTCTTTGCAAATTTTGACACCTCATATCTCAGAACTAGGTAGGGGAATTGTGCTTAAGATGACATACATAGGTAAGACGACATAGTATTTACATCTGTGAAACTATACGCGCCACAAGTCCCAAGATGTCGTTTACATGCCGGCTCATAGATGGCGTCACCGCTCAACTTTAGTGACCGCCCGATCGCGTTGTTTGGATGTGGTGTGCAACTTTGTGATATCGTGACTCAAAAATATTTTTGTTGCAAAAGTGTTTCTGCCGATGAATTTGTATCAGGTACGTTTTTTATTGTATTGACTACTTCGTTATGAACTGTGATTATTATGGGCTATGAATATCGAGGAATGATTTAAGTAACCTCAAAGTTTATAGTCACAAAAGGCGGCAAATATAAATATTACCTCGCAGGGTAAGATGACATAGCAACTGTCGGCTTAAGACATAGAGATGGCTTAAGATGATATTGTAAAAAAGAGAAGAATTATGCGCCGATAAATAGGTATGTCAATTTAAACTGATGTGTGTTAACTTACCCACTTGGACATGATCGGTGTTTTTTAAATTTAATTTTAATTATGTAATTTTCTTTAGAGTCAAGGTAATTTTGTGCGCTTCGTAAATAAACGTTTTTAATATGTACCCTTAGATTTATTTTTTATCACCTTTGAATAATCAAATATTTGCCTCCAAAAAAAAAGTATGTCATCTTGAATACAATTCCCCTAATGTTCTAACCTGTCCAACAAAGTGACGCCATATCGCGTTACCTTCATAGAAAACCTACGTAATTTGTTGCTTTAAAATATCTTAATTTGATAAAAATAACAATTGTCCAAATATTTTCATTTTGATAAGATCAATAACAAACGCGATGAATACAATAATCAACATCGCATTCCTTTCCTGTGCTAAGTAATTAATTAATTATTGATGACATCATTCTAAGTATAATCAATGGAAAACACGATCACAGTCGACGACCTTGATAAGCAAATTATATCTATTCGATTTAAAGAACAGAATACTTATCGGAATTAATAATAAGTTTATTATTGAGTCATTGAAAACGAATGTTGTCTTACTCTCAGTATCGCCCTGGTGGAAGACCAACATTTAAAACGTTACTTAAAAGGTGATTTAGCACCATAATATCAATCTACTTCTTTTTATTTTTTTGCTTCTAATCTTCTTCTTTACATCTCTACATATTGTAAATTAAAGTCCTCCGCCGCGTCTGTCTTTCTGTCTGTGGTGTAGTTGTCTCTTTCGGTCAGTATTCGGGGGGAATAAGACCGACAGTGACAGCAACAGTTTGTTAAACATCTTTTGTTCACGTTTCTCCAAAATATTTCAAATTGTGCAATTATTTTAACCCTAAGAATGGCAGGAGACCATATTTGTCCCAACGCACATAGGTCTCGTATAAAACGCTGTAAATCCCTTATTATCATAGTGAGAAATATCTTCTAAACGGTGTTAGAAAGGGAAAACACCATGCTTTATATTCCAATCTAAAAAATATCCACCAAAAAAGTAAAATGTACACTTTTATGTATACAAAGTTTTGAATCGCAAATTGAAAAAAAAAAATTAAACTTCGGGAATTTTTTATAAATTATTTTTACACGTAGTGACAAAAAGTGAGATAACAATGTGTTTGTTATACGTTTGTCTAATAAAATATGTGTGTATTTTTATATTTTTTTTTATTATCTGTAACTTTAGTTAGAAAAAACGTAAGATGAGCCGTTTTTAAAACTTTTTTATGTTTGTGTGCAAAAATTTTATAATTAAAAAAATATATGTTTATTTTGAATTATATAATTTGAAAGCGTATTTCATCACCATTCTAAAACAGTTTTTAGTTTTTGAATGTGCTCAGAAATATTCCAAATATTTGCATTTTATTGTTAAGCGAAAATATTTTGATCAACCGAAAAAAATGCCAATTTTTTGAAGGGTTAAAGCAGAACTGATAATATTATTATTATCATTAATTGTAGGAATTTATTAATCACATAGAACAATGTAATTTTATAATTGATGAAGGGACCCCAATGAACACAGTCAGTGATGGATTAATCTAAAACGGTCCAAACGATTCAGATGTGACGTATGCACTGAATATAATTATTCCTAGAAGGTTCATGTATCATGCCGAGTTGAAGGAAAATGATTTTTTCGTGTCCGGTTAAAACAATAACTTAAAGATTTTTGTAAAGTACAAACACGACCTTTTATTAACTCCTCAAGCTAATATGTAGGCTTTTAGGAACAACTCATATAGGTCTCATACAAATCATTGTGTCTCCCTTACCATCACAGTGAGACATATGATATAATTGGTGTTAGAAAGAGAAAGGATCGAGCTTTATATACAGATCTAAAAGCTAACCACAAATCAAAATGTACACCATTATAAAGCCAAAGTTTCTGACGGGTATCGGTACCGCCGCCCCGGGAACCATTTGTTGGATAACCAACACCTGTGCCATAGGTCACCCCAAGTGTTTCGCTACGTTTTGTGACTTAGCAGGGATGCCCGGGTTCATGGGATGAGGTTTGTCCTGGCCTTGGCTGAGGATACGTCTGTCCACCTACTGCGTGGCGGGCCGGATCGCGAGAGTCTTGTTGAGGGAGGCCTTTTGACCTTTCCAGTCGGACTTTCGACCCATCGCCTTGCACCGCATCGCATTGACACATACGTCACTCCTGGCTTCACTGATCCCCAGATTCCTACCCACCTTTCATACCTTTTTCCTTCCCTTCCTTAAAAAGACCCTCTACACAGCATCCCCTAATATGATATAGGCCCTGAGGGAAATTATGTTCCTCAGAGCCTCCTGTGTGGAGCTAATGTAAAAAAAATGTATTTTTGAAGACGATTTTAGGTTTGAAATTGGTAAATAATGTACAAAAGATTTTAATAATTATAATTTCGGGGAGTCGGCGATATGGGAATCAAACTGTGGAGTAGCCGTATTTATCATGGCTCGTGCAAAAGATGACACGGTGAAAACCAGAAGCAATTGTAAAATCGGCTACTAATATCTTACTAATATTATAAACGCCAAAGTTTGTACGGATGTATGTGTGTTTGTTACTCTTTCATGCAAAAACTAGTGAATGGATTTGAATGAAACTTTACAATAATATAGCGCATACATCAGAATAACATATAGGCTATCAATTATTAATAAAGCTACCTAGGAAGGGGACACGGGAGGGGAACGGGGACGCACGGGAAAGGTGATTCAGAGAGAAACAATGTATTTCTTTGAATATATATATATATATATATTTTTTTTTTATTTGTATTAAAAGTGCTACATATTATAATACTAGCTTTTACCCGCGGCTTCGCTCGCATGGTATTAGTGGGAAATTACTGGCATAATTATTGGCATAATTGTTATTATTCTTGCTTTTTTGTCTAATAAAAAATAATTATTGTTTGATAGAAAATTTCAAAATTTGAAAATGACATTTCGCGAATAAAATTCTATTTAAAAAAAATTTTAAATCATAGAAATTAATTTTATGTACCTACTCCCCTAATTTATTCTGATGATTTCGCCTCAAGTAGGAATTAGTATTTTATTCATATTTGAATCCAGAGTAACCTAAAGAAATAACAAAATGACAGTCAAATAATTACATGGCAACGGAATGCTTTTCGTCCGGACAATAAATATTTAGAGATAGGTAGATATTAACTATGACGCCAACAAAGCACTATTTTTAGGGTGAATTGCCTAAAAAAAAAACATTGTGTCCAAGGTAACAATTTGTTTGACGTTTGCAATAACTCGATTTTGTTAGGGACAGAAAACGTATGAAAAATAATTGCATAACGCTACAGCTTATTTATAACGCCAGAGCTTACCAATATACATATAGCCTATATTACTCGCAAATAATGTAGCTTTCTATTAGTGAAAGAATTTTTAAATTCCATTCAGTATTTATTGCGTGAAAGAGTAACAAACATCCATACAAACTTTCGCCTTTATAATATTAGTAGGATTCCAATATATATGTGCAGTTAATACAAACACATCTCAATCAGACCCTTTAACTAAAAGATACAAACATGGATGAATTCAGTAAGAAGAATAACAAGTATAATATTTAGTGTGACATTCTCTAAAATACTTTTTGATAGAGTTCAACAATTGTAGTCTGTCTCTAATGCTTCTGATTTCTACTGGTAGGTTATTGAAGAAGTGTTTTCCTTGGTGACTATTATGGTGTTGGGCAAAAGAAGTGTTTAATTTGGGGCACACAAGTACGATTTTCATTAATGAATGAGTATTTATCTTTTTCTTTTATAATTTGTACGATTGAATTTTTCACAAATAAGTTTTTAAAAGTTGGAACTTTGAATTCATCGAATATGCGATCAGTGGGAAAGTCTGGAGGTTTTTATAGTATCATTTTTATTATTAGTTTTTTAACAATTTCTATGGGGGTCTGACTAGTTTTGTAAGCTGCTCCCCAACTGATATATGGCATTGGAACGCATGCCGGAAACCAGATAGTATCATAATGAATTCACAATTATATTATAATGATACTAAATTCCCAGCCCATTCAAATCTGTGCGGAGATGAAATTCTAAAATGTTTCCAGAAACAAAACATATTTACATTCGAGAAAAAAAACTTGACAGACCAGTTTTTTGTAAGTTGTTTTGACGTTTTTTGCACATGGTGGGCAGAAAGACGAAGAATGGACCTCCAAACCCAGGGGTCACGTGATTCTTGGTTATTCCATTATGTTTACTAGTCAATGACGAAAGAATTATTGGGAAAAATTATTGGGTTTGCAACAAAACAAGAAATCTGGCAACACCGTAAGAACTTTACAATAAAACCAAAAAACACGAAGAAGACAATAAGGAGGATGTATGTTAAATGATATGACATACTAATTGAAGTCCCCGGCGTTGCCCGGGCTTTGCGCAGAGTTTTTCGAAATCAGATGTAAACCATTTTCAATTTGTGAGACGAATACGGGCAGCGCCGCCCCGGGAACAATTTATTGGTTAACCTTGTGTTTTTGAGGTCAAGTGAATGGTAGAAGATGTCAGGGAAGTCCGAGGAAGACATGGCATGATGTAAATAAAATACTTGAATCGGGCCATGTCAAGAGTCAGAATAACAGAATGGTATGTTTGAGACGATGTATGAATGTGAATAATCAATAACGAGATATTTGCATGCTTTAGCGTCCCCATGACTATTCCGTGCTTTTTCATGTTATATAAAATACAATATTATAGATTGTATATACCTTCAATCTACATGCATTCTAAGCTTTGTTTTGAGAGCTGCAAAAGACTTCAATAATTTAGGCACATACCTATATCAGGTTATATAAAATCCTTGTCAGATGCCAACTAGAGTATAACTCTACGTTATGGTCTCCCTTTTATAATATTCATGCCGAAAACATTGAAAAGATTCAACATAGGTTCCTGAGGTATATAAAAATATAAATTGCATATTCCTGAACAAAACCATAATTATAATTGAGTGACTATGACAGTGTTTACAACTTGTTTCATATACTCAATAAAGATATAAATTTTCAACATCATTACACACTAGTACCATATGTTTACAGGTTTATTTTATTTACACGTTTTTACTATTTTTTTATTATAACTTTACCAATTTAACCATGTGTTTACACTAGACTACACTCAAAGTTACTATCCTTAATTAATCACCATGAAACAGGCATTCGCCTAGTATGGTGATTTAATAAATCTTATCTATGGAAATGTCAAATATATGTAACATGTATTATATAAATAAATTAATAATTACATCACTGGATAAAACGTCCCTTTTATACGCGCAGATTTAACATTATTACATAAAATATTACGGTTTGATGGAAGGTGACAATGGTTGAATTGGTAAAAGCGCACGTCCCGGTTAGACGAGAGGTTCTGGGTTCGAGTCCCAGTTGCGACCATTATCTTTTTCTATTTTTCTGTGTCTGGTTGTCTTCAATATAAGTGTTATCTTCTTCTTCAATGATATAATTTAAATGTTGTTTATTCCGATACTTTAATTTATCTAGACATGAATAGACATATACTTCCTACTATTTTTGTTATATTAAATATTTATTTACGTGAGAATTCTTAGTCTTCGCTGTTCACATTTTTAACAATGTATTTTATGCTTTTGTTGTTTCAATTTTCATTGCATTACTTCTTCCTTATTGTTTCAATTTTGTAAGTATTTTTAATAACAGTGAAACAAATAACTTATACAATTGTATGTAAAAGTCCATTAGGGCGTGTAATAAATAAATTTCAATTAAATACCTAGGTGTAACGCTTGACTCCAAGCTCACCTGGAAGAAACATATAACTGGAAAAATTAAAGCAGCTAATAAATGTCTATCATCACTTATTTATTTATTTATTTCTATATATTACAGTTTTTACCTTATATATTTAATATTTTAACATAATATATTTTGGAAAACATTTTTACATATTAATTAAAATAACATTTTATTATGTTGGGTGTAAGGTAGGTTTGAGAAGGTGAAACTGTTGGTTTATAATGTTGTATGTTTCGTGAACACCTCACTAGGAGAACCTGTATCCACTGTATCCAATGATGGGAAAAAGAAGTCGTTTATCAACGAACAAAAAATTACTTTTATATAAAACAACAATAAGGCCCGGCTTCACCTATGCTTGTCCCGTTTGGGGGCATGCGGCACCCAGTCTCATTCAACAAATACAAACCTTTCAAAACAAAACCGTTAGACATGCTCTCAATGCGCCTAAATGGAGTAAAATTTCTTGTCTCCACAAAGACTCCAACATCCCGTTGATAAAGGACTTAATTTTCTCACAAGCAACCAAATTTTACGCCGACCTACCCGGCCACTCTAATTCTACGATTAATACGCTCGCGAAATATAGCGAAAATGATAATTTTAAATTTAAAAAACCAAAGGTAGTCCTCCGGAAGGAACAAAAAAACCTGCATACAGCCACAGTATAGTAGTTACTCTCATTAAAAACCACACCTAAAAAATAAAATTAAAAGTAAAGTATCATTAGATAATCCATATATGTATAATTATGTTCGAGTCAGTAAACTCATGTTTAGGAACTCTGTAAAATAAGTCAATAAAAAGTCAAAAAGTAATAAATAAATAATTTCCTCCTTACTAATAGAAGTGTTTTAAATGTTACACAACTGATAACAACACACCCTCAACATGCCAAAGAACTTTGACGGAACTTCAATAATCGATTGTAAGGTTATAGGTACCATCGCCTCGGGTCACATAAATCATCCCAAGTGGTTCGTGACGTTTTGGTGACTCAACCAGTCTCTCCAGCAGGACTCTCTCTGAACATCGCCTTGCCCCGCAGTGGGAGGTATGGATTCATACATACTTCACTCCTGGAGACACTGACCCCCAGATTCCTACTCATTCCTCATACACTTTCCCTTCCCAGAACTTCATCTCCTTCCTTTCCTCATACCTTCCATACAGCATCCCCAAAGATGACATCGGCCCTGAGAGTAATAAATTTCCTAAGTGCCACATTCAGTGAAAAAAATTCGTACTCTTCGTTTATTTGGGTGGTTTTTGACAGTTATACGTTCATTGTAAACAAATCGCTATATAACATACTTACTTACTTACAACAATACTTAGGACGGGTTGTTTAAAAAAATTTGACGGATTCATCAAATATTTGAAGTTAATTTTCACGTTCTGTGTAAGTTCTGTGATTATTTCAGTTTTATGAAGCAACTGGCCAGTATAATGATATAATAAAATAGTACTTGAATAGAACTTACACAGAACATGAAAATTAACCTCAAATATTTGATGAATCCGTCAATTTCTTAACAACCCGTTCTTACTAAAACAACTCAAACGCAAATACATCAACGAGTGGGACCACTCAAACCCAAATAACAAGCATTTTCATGTTTCTTCCTGGAGACTGAAAAGACCAAAACTAAACAACACGCCTTTTCCCCAGAGGGATAGGCAGAGAGGACGGACCGCCACACAAACATGGTTAGAAATTTATATTCAACTTCATAATTTAATTAATTATTTTTACACTAAACGTTAAAAAGTGAGTTGATAATATCGTTTATAATATATTTGCCTAATAAAATATGTGCGTGGTGTAATTTTTTATTTATTTCTTAAAGTAATTTAAGTTAGAAAAAACAAGAGGTGACCAATTTTTATAAGCTTTTTCAAGTTTGCATTCAAAAAAAAATATTTAAAAATTTGAAAGCGTATTTCATCACCTTTCAAAAACAGTTTATAGTTTTCGGATGAATTCAGGAATATTACATTTATTTAGATTTTAATGTAACACGAAAATATTATCAGGAATATTACATTTATTTAGATTATACCTAATGTAACACGAAAATATTATCAGGAATATTACATTTATTTAGATTATAATGTAACACGAAAATATTATCAGGAATATTACATTTATTTAGATTATAATGTAACACGAAAATATTATCAGGAATATTACATTTATTTAGATTATAATGTAACACTAAAATATTATCAGGAATATTACATTTATTTAGATTATAATGTAACACGAAAATATTATCAGGAATATTACATTTATTTAGATTTTAATGTAACACGAAAATATTTTGAGCTTCCGTCAAAATAGGCGCGAGGCCTGGGGGTTAATTGTATCATTTATTACTATTATTGATCTGCCTCACCTCTGCCACAAATGAAAGTTATTGGACAGTAAAAAGTACCATCGTGTGACCCACATACTGCGGTCTGTGACATACATACATTGGCCTGTACATTATTCTCTACACACTATCATACTATACACCACACACTTCTCTATACAATACACTTCTACACACGTCGGGGTAATGACAAGAAATGCCGCATGTAAGTCTGGCATTTCAAATGGAGTTTAAAAAAGAAGAAGTCGGTTTGAAAGGGAGATATATGTAAATGCCTAACGAATGTCGGAAGGAGCGTGCTAATATTAAAAAACGATAATAACTATGTGAAAATCAATGTAGGCATATTATTAAAAAAAGTGCAAAAAATGTGCGTCCCGCTAAAACTTAGAAATGAGTCCCGTTACGATCAAGGAAGTTATATGGTGTGGTAGCCCTCTATCCCACATCTATGAAAAAGGTTCCAGTTTTTTTCTGAAGGGCATGCTTTTGAAGATATAATGGCTGGAAGTTTCGCCCTTTGGAATTTTCTAGAACAGTCCAGAACATTCGAGAGTATTCGAGAACATTCCACAATATTTCAGAATTAAGATTGTTAAAAGTTGGAAGAAATTCGGAATTAACCACTGGAGCGACAGCGCAATTAAAAACTTTTTTCTCCGATTGCTCGACGTTTTTTGATGATCATTTTGAATATTTTCCGCCCACATTAAAAAATCATACCTCCGAATTTTAATATGGAGACATACAAACAGATTATAGTTCTATATAACCAATGAATTCACCTATCTTTTGTCGGTTATCACGTATTCGTAGGATTTATAAAAAAAATATTATAAATTCGTAAACTTCCACTTAATTACATTCAAATGAGGGAAATCTGCCAAAATTGGCAGCAAAGCAATCCGAGGTATTTTAAATAGTGCCATATTGCGTCAAAAAGTGGTCCAGTGGTTAAAGTGATGCACTAGTAAGCAATGTTTTTTTACGCTTCGCCCGGAAAGCGAGAGGTCCTGGGTTCGAGTCCCAGAGGTGCCAATATCTTTTTCTGATTTTTCTGTTTCCAGATTTTCGATTAAGTTTCGCTTACATTGTCTTCATTTAATTAAATGTTACAATTTGAGGTTTTACTCATAAAGTTAAAATAAAAATTATATATTCATCCTAGACTTGCAGTGAAGTCAATAGATGTCGCATATCAAATAAAATGGATAAAGATTTATCCAGACACTATCTAGAGAGCATTTAGTTAGGGTTTGAATCTTGCAACCATACATAAAGATAGCAGCCAATAATATATGCGTTAAGAAAAATGAAGATAATGTAAGTGGTTCTTAGTCGAAGTATGATACAGTTAAAAGTGACCGAATTTGATATCGACACCTTGGCGCAGTGGTTAGCGCTTTCGCCCGGAAAGCGAGAGGTCCTGGGTTCGAGTCCCAGAGGTGCCAATATCTTTTTCTGATTTTTCTGTTTCCAGATTTTCGATTAAGTTTCGCTTACATTGTCTTCATTTAATTAAATGTTTTTTTACATTAGCTCCACGCAGGAGGTCCTGAAGGAAACAATTTCCCTCAGGGCCTATGTCTTCTAAGATGCTGTGTGGAGGGTCTTTTTGAGGAGAAGAAGGAATGAACACTGAAGAGACACACGTTGTAAGAAGGAGGAGAGGTTGGCAAATCTTTTCACAGCTGAGCTGTAGAAGTTAAGAACGAGTAGAAGAAGCGACCCGCTCTCATGTGACAAAGTCAACCGTGTACATATGTTGGGCGTTTTCTCTATAGCACCTATGTTTTTAAGTATCTTTCGCTTAACGTTCATTGTAAAGTTAGTAACTGCGTGAGAATTTTTCGTACAATGTTCAAAGTATGGCGTGTACTATAATACATTATGATAGTATTAAAATATATTCATTCATTCCCCCATTAATGAAGGACTGAATGCCGTTGGCGCTAATAAAAAATAAAAAAAAACTGTTAAAAGAAGCGAAGCTAGCAGTCCACAATGGAGTCCAGGTACCTGATGTATGGCGGTGAGGAATGTAACTGGCAGAGGAAGGATGAAAGTAGACTGAATTTTTTTTAACATTAACTCCATACAGGAGGCCCTGAGGAAAAAAATTCTCTAAGGGCCTTTGTCATCTGACTGCTGTTGAAATGAGATCCCTGAGGCCCGTGTATGATAAAACAAGGATAAAACCATATATGATCGTGTGAAAAATGTGGAGATCCGCAAAGAATGCAAGGTAGATATGAGCGTAATAAGTAAGATTAAGAAAGGGACCCTCAGATGGTTTGGGCATGTAGAGCGAATAAACATTGAAAGTACTATAAGAAGAATATATGACGAAAATGATAATGGTAGAAGAAATCGGGGATTCCCGTGGAAGACATGGCACGATCAAGTGAATCAGAAACTCGATGCACCTATGAATGTGAGTGAGGCAAAGTGTGTGTGCCAAAACCGAGTTGTTTGGCGGTCCGTCATTTTTGCCTACCCCTGCGGAGAAACGGCGTGATGGTTAGTTAGTTAGTTAGTATTAAAATATATAATACTTATAAACTGCCTTTGAAAACATCGGCCACAGCCAAGTCGCAACGGTAATGCAAAATGGTCTCTGCGGAACATTTCCTGCAAACTGACAGTTTCTAATACACTTTCCAGCCATCATCGGAAGAAGCTGTCATTAGAAAAGCCTCCATATATCAACCTGCCACAAATATACCAATCTGGCAACCTGCCCGACTGGAAATCACGCTCCATTGATGCCAACCGTACGATATTATGCAGGGCATATGTTTTCATAAACCTCATCACCATAAAATTGCGATCTCATGAACTTTATTGAATATTTATGGATGTTAAATAGTATAAATTATTAGCCAAATAAATTAGGAAAATAATTTATTTTTATTCGAGGCATGCGAAAGTTAAAAATGTGAACATTCTATTTGTGTATTTATCAACTAGAAATTTTAACAATATAAAGTGTATTAAACTGTTATATTTTGCCTACGTAAGAAGTCAACTTAAGTACAATTCTCTCGTCTGGAACGCACATTATAATATCCATGTACAAGATGTTGAAATAATACAAAACAAATTCTTAAGTTTTTTAAATTTTAAAATGGGTATTCCAGCAATTAGGTTGAACTTTTTTTTTTCATGTATACCGCAAAAGAGTCCCAACTGCTCCCGTCTGGAGTCAGTGGGACTATGGCAGCCCCAATTGGAGTATGTTGTGAGGCTGAAGGTAGTGGGGAGGGGAAGGAGGAAAGTGGGAAAGTACCTAGCTATTCAGATCTGGTCACCAAACACGGCTAAAGCCATTTCAAGCAACGTTTCACTTCTGAATGGTGGTTTCACACCAGGGCGATACTGAGAGTATCTTCCACTTTACATACCTATATTATTTTTAATTCATTAATTGATAAATAAAACAAATTAATCAAAATTTGTTTGCGCACTGCGGGATTTGAACCTGCGATCTTCGGATTTCCAGTCGAGAGCCTTACCCTCGATCACGGAGGCCGTCGAAAAAATATTTATATTATATTGTTATGTATTTGCATTTTTTGAAGTGAATACTTCTTTAGCACCGTTGTGATTTGAAACTCGATGAAACGTAAACGAGCGACACTAAAAGAGACAAACGTATACATCTATAGGATTTAACCTGCGAGAGAATGAGATAGTATAATCGGTCTCCTCCTTGTGCGGTGCTTCGTAGCCTATCGGCCTCCTCTTTCTCCGGTGATTCAAA
Organism: Limnephilus lunatus; assembly: GCA_917563855.2. Taxonomy (NCBI): domain Eukaryota; kingdom Metazoa; phylum Arthropoda; class Insecta; order Trichoptera; family Limnephilidae; genus Limnephilus; species Limnephilus lunatus. The sequence continues at coordinate 110,600,330 of OU830592.1, forward strand.
GAATAAAATGTTAAATAATTTTTAATCATGGTAACAATCTACATATATATACATAGATATATAAAAATAAAAATACGCTTGCTTGTATGTATTATGTTTCTTGTGCGTTGCTAAACCGTTCATCCGATTGCGATGAACTTTTGGGAATTTGATGTTCGCATTCCCGCGATGGTTTCTATATAGTATAATAGTGAGCTCTGGCGTCATGAAATTATGCGTTGCTAACCATTTATCCGATTACGATGAAATTTTGGCGATTTGATGTGCGCATTCCTGTGATGGGAGTGTACGGATGGGAGGGGGGGGGGGGGACGCACGGGAAAGATGAATCAGGGAGAAACAATGTATTTCTTTGAATATGGCTTTGCAACGCATGCCGGAAACCAGCTAGCAATAAGTTATCCAAGTTAAAAAACCACATTCGGACAAAGAAACTACACTTATTTTGCAACTAAACTCCATAACATTCTTCCCCAAGACGTAAAAATTATACAAAAAAAAATTTATGAGTACAAATCAAGAATAAAAATATGGCTGAAAGAGGTCAATGAAAACACCCTAATGAAGACACTAAAACGAACATAGAAGACAAATAAACTATAATTAAACAATTTTAGTCCGCCTCGGCACAGGAACCCCTAGTGAGGACTAAGAAATACAATATCTTTACTCACATTCCCCCCCCCCCTTCCCCCAATCAATCAACAATCAAATACGCGCCGTTACGCATGCATAATATTAGTATAGCTGTTAGCTTAGGTCAAAATCTAAATTAGTACCTATTTTATATGTGTACATTAAATATTAATATTAGAATACTCACATTTGAATTTTTGCTATCAAAGAAATCTCCATAGTATTATGACAGTCCACGTCAAACATTTACTTAGCAACACGCTTTGCCAATAAACGTATAATAAATAATTTCGTAACGCCACAGCTTATTTATAACGCCAGAACTTACCAATATATATAGCCTATGTTACTCGCAAATAATGTAGCTTTCGATTAGTGAAAGAATTTTTAAATTCCATTCGATATTTATTGCGTGAAAGAGTAACTCACATCCATACAAACTTTCGCATTTATAATATTAGTAAGAAGATAGTCGCTTAAATAAAAAAATAATAAACCCTACAATTATCCTACTCCTCTGACACTCTGCATTTGTCTCATTCTCTCGAAGCTTAGTTTTCTGAAGGTTTCGCTTCTACCGAGTATGAACTGCACACTTATTTATTTATTTTATTGGCTAATGATAATATAGAAGATAAAACGAAATATTTCAACCGTACTGTATAATATCTGATCTCAGCGAGAATGGTGTTACCTCGCGGCATATCCAAAAATGTGTCCCGGATAGTCCAAACTGGATTCCTCGAACCGGTAGGCGGTAAGCCGGTTGCAGGTAGACCGGCAGGTACCGACGGCCGGTGGCTGGAATCTGTCCTCCTGCCTCTCTGGGTGCCCGGGGCGATACTAACGGTACTGCAGAAGTTGGAGGGGGCATATCTTATACTCTCTCAACTCTCTAACTTATAGTACTGTGTATATTGATGAGATGTGTTGTGATTGTTTCATCTTGTATTGGTTTCATACTTGTATTATCACGCAGAGAATGATTGGGCGTTGACTTGGCTGGTATACCAGTTGCTTTTTATGCTAACTAACTAACAATCACGCCGTTTCCACGTAGGGGAAGGCACAGTATTTTCCTCATACCTCGTCTCATACATACCCTTCCATTATTTTGATTCCTGACATGGCCTAACTCAAGCATCTGATTCACTTTATTTTTTTTAAGATTTTTAGAGAAAATGTGTCCTTTCTGGGGTACCCCATTCTAAGGACAAATTGTACATGTTTTCTTGTTTGAAATATAAGTAAATACCTATGTTAAAATATTACAGACGAAAATTATAAAGTTAAATCTAAAAGAAAGTACAATACAAGCATTATTATTTGTTAAGTTGCAAAATTGTATCTATAGTCTTCCTTCCCATGTCCATAATCCATATATTTATGCTTCTTTTGAGGTCGGTTATTTTTTCATGGTTTTTATTGTAAGGGGTAGTAAATTAAATAATTTTATAGTTAAGTATTGCATATTTCTTTGTCCAAATGTCGTTTTAGTTGTAGGTTGGTGGAATGTATGTTGTAATGTAGATCTTGTGAATCGGCTCGAGTTTGTCTGTGTAAAGTTATCCTGGTTTTTGAACGCGTACATTAGAATATCTTTTGTATATAATTGTTTCAGTGACATTAAATTCAGCGCTTTAACAACATAGTCTTGAATACTTGATTGAGCCTTGTCTTCCTCGGATGTCCCTGACTTAATTTACCATTCCCATTTGCGTCATATATTCTCCTTTTACTCCTTTCTTCGTTCATTTGCTTTACATGCCCAAACCATCTGATGTCTCTTTCTTAACCTTACTTATTCTCATTACACTTGCCTCATCTGTGGATTTCCACATTTCTCACACGATCACACAAAATGCAATGTTTACCAATTCCCGTATAACCTTTAGAAGCCTTTATAATGTGACTATGGCCTCCTCTATCGGGGTACGTTGTGATGCTTAAGATAGTGGGGAGGAATGTGGAAGAGTAAGGCGGAGAAATACTTGGCTGTTCAGAACTGATAATTTCAAGCAATTTTGAATGATGGTCTCACATCAACACGATGCTGAGAGTATCTTCCACTCTGGAACGTGCTGCAAATATACTATATATTATTTTTAAATGAGTAAATTGTGGAAGGGGAATTGGCGTTACAAGCCCGTGCACAGGAGGATGCCGCTTGCCTCCTACTGGACACGAATTTGGAGGAGAAATGGCGTTACAAACCCGTGTTGATTTCGAGGCATGGTTGCCTCGTACTGAACACGGAAAAGGAAATACGCGGGCCGGATCGAGAGAGACTGGTCGAGGGAGGCCTTTTGACCTTTCCAATCGGACTCTCTCGACCCATCGCCTTACCCCTAGATTCCTACCCACCCCTAATACACTTTTCCTTCCCAGACTTTCCCCTTCTTCCTTTCCTAAAAAGACCCTCCACACAACATCCCCAAAGACGAGGCCCTGAGGAGAATTATTTTCCTCGGGGCCTCCTGTGTGGAGCTAATGTAAAAAAAAATCCTGCTTGCCAGTCGAGAGCCTTACCCCTCGACCACGGAGGCCGTATAAAGGCCATTGGTCGATAAACCAGCAACAAATAATTATTCCTAAAATCAGTTTTGTAAAATAAATGTGAATAATGTTGACGTATCCTATCTCTACGAAATATGCAGTTGAAATATGTCGGTGTTGCCATTGAAGGTAGTTTTTTTTCTGACATTAATTCAATTATCGGTCGCCGTTCTTGATCGGGACGTCGATAAACGTCGACAGGTTGCAAGTTGTTTATTTAACCGACATTGCTACGTTGTCGATATTATGGGCATTCTAGGCCCCCGGGGATTATGAGACCCAATTCGTCTCTGGAAACGATTCTGCATTCCACAGATATCTGCCATTCATATATCTATCGATGGACATATGGCTACATTTGCAGAAATCTACTATAAACTATCATGGTGGGAGGTATATCGAAGTTCATAAAACACTGAAATGTAACTGGAGCAATTTGCACTCAGTTTTTTTGCATTAATTCCACACTGTAGGCCCCGAAGAATATAGACGGTATTTTAATGGAAAGGAAGGAGAAGAAGTTCTGGAAAGGAAACTTGTGTTGAGGGATGGGTAGAAATCTAGGGGTGAGTGTGTCTAAGAGTGACGGAGGTATGAATGTATCGGATGTGTCCCTGCTAGTGTTTTTTTTTTCTTCTTTTTGGCGGTGTTGCGGCGCGGCGGGGGCCAAATGATCCACCTCGAGGAGGAGGGATCAAATGCCGAGTGGACTGTATATGCGGCTCTACAATATTTAATTTATTATGTTTAATCACTTACCAAAACTGCAAGTCTGCCTTCCACTGATGTTCACCAGGAAGGGTTTGTTAGTGGGAAGAGATTTCGGGAAGGAATGGTGAAATGAGCGAGGTGAATAAACGTTTGATAGTGCAACTCGCGGCGATGGTTATTTTGCAAATGGTTGCGGTTTTAGGATTGCGCGGGGCGAGACGAATTTTATTGCAAAGCGGTGCGGATTACGGACTAGTGTCCTTTGCGGTGATGTTAATAGAACTGAGCAGGAGAGCAAACTCAAGGGAGTTGCAGAAAGTAACACGCAACAATAAAGGCGTGAACAGGCGGGGTATGTTTGCAAGTACCGGGAGCCAAGGGAGAGGAGTCGATTTCAAAGTTCCGCTGATGGTTCGCATCGTGGCATTAAGTTGAACGTCGACCATGGAAGTGTGGGTGCTTCTGGCCCATACTGGAGCACAGTATTCAGCTTCTGAGAAAATCAGGACAATGGATGCCGTTCTCAGCGTGTTGGCGTCGCATCCCCAGCTAGTACCAACTAGCTTACTGACTAAGTTTAGTCTTGTCGTGGTTTTTTTAGAGAGGTCAAACGGTCTCTCTTGATCCGGCCTGCCACGCAGAATCTGACCATAGTCTTAACTGGCAATACCACCTGGAGCCAGTGAGACTACGGCATCCCCAATTGGGGTATGTTATGAGGCTAAGATAGTGAGTGGGGAGGGGAAGAGAAAGATGGGGAATACCTGGCTATTAAGATCTAGTCACCAAACACGACTAAATCCATTTCAAGAATGGTTGTCAGTGAATGATTGAAAACCAGTTGAATGTTTGAATATTTTACTCTGGAGCGTGCCGCAAATTTATCTATATTATTTTTTTAAATAATTAAATTCTGAAATAACACAAATCAATCAATAAAATTTACTCGCGCTCGTCGAGATGTGAACCCGCGAACTCCGGACCGCTAGTCGAAAGTCTTATCCCTCGACCTCGGAGGCCGTCAACTGAATGGGGGACCGGATCAGAAGAGACTGCTTGAGAGAGATCTAACCTATACCTCTCCAGTCGAACTCTATCGACCCATCATCGCCTTGCACCGCATTGGGAGGGATAGATCGATTGACCATTCCCAGATTCCTACATAACCCTCCCAGAACTTCCTCTCCCTGAAAAGACTCTACGCACCGCACCCCCAAAGATGACATGAGCCCTGAAGGATTTTTCTCCTCTATGTGGGGCTAATGTAAAAAAGCCGGAAAACAGGCCAAACACGCACCCAACATTTGTTGTCGTAAATATTTGAAGTTTGTTACATGAGAATTAATTGCTTCTACGACGCGTTTTTGTGTTCAACAGCTCGGATGCGAAATAATTTTCCGGCCTCTAAGTTTCCTTTAAACTACAATGTAGGCAGGCTGTAAAATAGTACAAATTAAATCCAAAACATAAATACTATACTTCGTAGTAATCATCAAACAGTATTAATAGCTTAGAGACTGTATGGTTGAAATTTAAGATTCCGTCTAAGAATGCAACTCTGACGCCGCGCCTTACGCAAAATCGTTTACGTACATGGAGTTTTAATACAAATCTACCATTGTAATAGAACCGAATTAAGCAATGCCAAAAGATGGCGCCACTTACGTTAACAACTACGTGATTAGCATCCCCTGGCAGGCGTAAGTACTAGCGCGGATTTGTAATTTCGTGTATCTCTCCGGATATGGAGAGATTGACGATAATATGGTTATCATTATAACTGGCAGTTGTGAATTTAAATTTACCCAACTTATTTTCGTTTTTAATGTCATTTGGGAGGCAATTACATAAGTTGCCCCCCTCGTAACCAATGGATTGTTTACCATAGTTAGTGTGGATTGTGTTTAAATGTATGTTGTCGTGTAAAGTGTTTATGTACTTGAGACGTTTTAATGAATTCTGTGTTTGTGTGTACGAGATTATTTTGTATTTTGTATATGTATAAGGAGACATGTACTGTTTTCATATAGTTTTCTTAATGTTAATAGTTTTGTTTCCATATATAATTTTTGGTGGATGTTCTGGGCTTGTAGTTAAATAGTTTTTTGATTACCTTGTTTTGTATAATAAGATTAATATAATTTTGTATTTTTGTAGAATAATAATACCACGCGGTTATATATTATCTATGACGTCATTGCCTGTCACGGTTCCTTTGTCCCTGTAACTAGCTGTCACTGGATCCCAGTGGATCCGAGCAACAGGCTTTTTTGGAACTAGTTCCTATTGGATTTAAAAAATGGTCACAAACACTCAAACTGGGCGAAGTCGAACCAAAAGCCGGCGCAGAGCCTAGCAGCAAAAACCTGCGGAGCTAGTTTTTAACTGCTAGTATAAATATATTATTTTGTGGCGTGGTTTGCTTGGCAGTAAAGTTCAACGTTTGACCATGAACATTATGAAACCGTTCTCAAAAGGTAGATTTTAACACATTTTATAGATTTATGCTAATTCTAGTAATCGATACATAAAAACACGTAGCGAAATTCAATATTAACACTACATTTGTAATGTATTATTTCTAAGTATATTAAATGTTTGAAACTAACAACCAATGATACACGATGTCCGGAAACAGCTCTATTTTTATTATTATTCGTGTATTTATTATTTCTTATTATTTCCAACTGTATAACAACATCCCGAATGAAATTACTGAGATAGAAAATATAAATAAGTTTAAAAAAGAATTACGAAAGTATGTCTACCTCAATTATTAATGTCTTTATTTATGTGTAATATTTAAAGAATGATGAGAATTATGTTTGCCAACCAATGTTTAAGAATTAATTTGTATTAGCTTACAATGACATAAAAATGAAATTAAAGACTTTTGTTATTTATGTTTTCAAAAAATTATTTTTATCTATATTTCCGTAAAAAATTAAATTTTATTTTATATAATTGTAAAAATGTAACTATTAAATCACTATAATAAGATCTTTAACGTAAAGAACCCGTTAAACAAACTGCTAAAAAGTATTTTTATTTTTATTTTTAACTTTATGAGTAAAAACTCAAATTATAATATTTAATTAAATGAAGACAATATTAGCGAAATATCTTTTTCTGGTTCCAGTGGAACCAATATCTTTTTCTGATTTTTCTGTCTTCAGATTTCGATTGAGTTTCGCTTATATTGTCTTCATTTAATTAAATGCTAAAAAGTAGTCTATCGGGACTTTTTGTCTTGTATTTGTAAAGTGTATAAAAAAAAAAAAAATGTAAATGTTTATATCTTTATAAAATATTAGCACACACAAAGATGTGAGCTAACTTAAGATTAATAAATAAATAAATAAAGTATTACAGACTGTGTGTCCATTTACAATACAAATGTGACACAAACTACACCTTTATGGTTAAATAAAAGAAACATTAAATAGTAACATGAGATACATACATATTATGTGTGGTATCTATTAATTATTATTATGATTATGTACGCCGTTACTGCAAGGGCCTACCTCCTTCTTTAGCCAACGTTTCGGACAGCGTTGCAGTGATGGACACTGCAACGGGATCCGAAACGTTGACTAAAAAAGGACGTAGCGCAACAAATAACGAAAAAAAAACTTATTATGTACTTATATGGTTTCGAGCATAGAATAAATAGAACAACTTATTCTATGATTTTGAGGACAGAATAAATAGATAACCTTTTCTTTGGTTTCGAGCTACAAATGCATGAACAACAATACTTTTATTCATTATTAAAATCAATTTAAATTGCGTATATAATGACTACGATAAATTCTTTGAAATCAAAGGATAAATTATATTTTTTTATCGAGAATATTCGATCTCGTGTTTTGTTATTAATTTTAGCTTATATCTGGGAATTCAGATAACGCGAATCTTATGTCAGAACAATATTGACAAAACGAAACATTCTGCTAATGAACTGAGACAATGCACATTCACTAATACAAGATAAACCAATAATTGCTAAAGATTAAAACCTGCAGATAAGATTTCAAGAAAACACTGCGTTCATTTAAAATCTTCACATAGTATAAAATGAAGTCGCTTCCGCTATAAGTGCGCTTAGATCTTTTAAACTGCGCAACGGATTTTCATTTTTTCAGGAAGATTTTTAGGTATATAATTTGTCAAGATTTTGTGTAAATTGGTTGAAATATGTAAATAAAGGGAGCGGGCTGGCATGCGGTCGGTGGGGATTTGATTTCACAGATGGCGTTGGTTATAAAGGTTGGGTAATGGAGTGACGTTATGTTTCGTTAGCCACAGCAACCTGTGGTCGGGTCTGCTAGTTATCTTATAATTAGTAAGTATCGGGCATGCGTTGCAGTGCCACTCAAAGAAAGAAAGTGTTTGCGTTTTAATTCTGTCCCCTCCCCCTCTCGCGTTCCCCTCCCCCTCTCACCTTCCCACCCTCTCTTTAAACTATATGAAATACACTCATTTTTTTAAACAACTCACTCGCTTTTTTTGTAATTTTTTAGACAAATTACATAACGTCAGAGATCAGGATTATATATAGAAACCTTCGCGGGTGTGCGCAAAAGAATTCGCAAAAAATTCATCGCAACCGGATGCATGGTTTAGGAAATAGTTTCATAACGTCAGAGTTCACCTTAAGCTATAGAAACCTTTGCGGGTGTACGCACAACAACTCACAAAAGTTGCTGCACTCCGCGACGCTGAATCTTGGCGTGACAGCCGTTCGCGATAGAGCTTCCACTCGCCGCACCCGCCAGATGTGAATTACGCTTTGTAATTCGTTTTTGTATCGTTGGTTCTAGCATCTCGAGCACACTGTCAAAAGCAGTTCTGTGTTTGAAGAGGTATAATAGTATGTTTTTGGCATAAAGTTGCCTAATGTCCAAAACACAGCAACCGGGCTCAAAAAGAAGAAGATGGAGGGATATTAAATTACGAATGTTATTTACGAGATATGAAATTACGAACGAGGAGCGCGCTAGCATTTAAAGCGACAAAATCGATGCGAAAATTGTGAAAATGTTTAATAAAACACAAATCGTTTAAAATAGAGCTAAAATCTCGCGGGGGGTTGTCTTAAACAGCATTTAAAGAAACACTATGAATCTTTTCATACATATAACTTGTAAAATAACGGAAACAGACGTGAAAATAGTAATTTTTGGAGCATCCTTTGCGATTTTTTCTATCGAAGAAATTTCATATAATTTGCGTTTCGGCGTGGGGAATGTATAGATATTATAATTAAAATTATTAATTATTTTTTAAGAGCTTAAAAACTTCAAATTTTTAAGGAGGATATGTAAAAAAATCGGAAGAAATTCTGGTAGCGGCGGCTTAAGAATCGCTCCTCCCCAGGCCATAATACCGTACTCAATTAAAGATTCACATAGCGCATAGTAAATTGTTTAAGTTGATTCAAGATAAATTAATTAGATGGTTTGTTACAAAGTTATAACTATATCCAATCAGTGACGATGAAATTGATGTAGATTTTACTGCAAAATCGTTTTAAAAATAACAATTGCTTGGGGAAGTCGTAAGAAACTTGAATGGGTCACATCAAATTATAATTGATGCATTTTCTCTGATGCGTTTATAATTGCTGCTCGTTTTGAATTGTTTATTTCGAGTCCATTACTTCAATGGGGAACCATAGGCTATTAAAAATTAACCATGGTAAATCTATAACGGTTATTGAAAAAATAATAACAGTAGTTTCTTTTAAAGAGACATTTCTGGAAAACGAATAACATGACAGTATTTTAATTCTTCCTACAATCGTAAATATGTATAGTCACAAAATGTTTTTTTCATTATTTGTTTTTGGGGTGTTATGCCGTGTTGCGTTACCTCCTTCTATAGTTTCTTGGAACCTGTTCTTATTGTAGCATGCCTGATTACGGAGGCCATTTAAAATCTACAACCATTTTGAAGTATACTGTAATACAAGTTCGTGGTAGAGTGGAGCCCCAAATAATAATACCCCAAAACAAATAACGAAAATACTACTGGTCGTGAAAACCTAAAAATGTATCTGACAAAATGTTGTTTGTGCAGTGATGGAGGACTAGAATGAACCTGAGACGACTGAGTAATAACTAAGAACCCGACGCATTAGGCCACTTGATACTTATTTATATTACTTAATGTAAGTAAGTCTAAAGTAATGGTATTTGAAAGAGAGAGTTCGAAAACAGTGTGCAATATAGTTGAGAAAGATGAATACTTGGAGCAGGCGAATGAGTTTGTGTATCTGGATATTGAAACGAGGGTAAATGCGGGTAACTCTAAAAGAAGCGAAGCTAGCAGCCCACAATTGGGTGGTAGAGAAAGGATGAAAGTAGACTGAATACTGTAGAAATGAGATTCTTGTGGGGTAAAACCATGTATGATCTTGTGAGAAATGTGGAGATCGGAAAAGAATGCAGAAAGGGACGCTTGGATGGCTTGGGCATGTAGAGCGAATGAATGAAGAAAGGAGTGTAAAGAATGTTGACTCCCCAGATTGTACATTCTGTGGTCTAGAAGTAGGAACTTTAGATCACATATGTTGTGGTTATCCCTCTCTAAACAAATATCCTCTCTTCTATCAAGCGTTATCTAAAATTGCCTCCCCTCCATTCAACATCTCTTCTATGTGTGAACTCTACTCCAATCTTAAAAATATTTTTTTTTTAACTAGGTATATAATTTGTTTATTATTTACATTTTAATATGAAACACGTCAGGTATATATATAAAATAGAAATTATATTCGTAGTCCTCCTCACTAGAGATCCTGTGATCGGTTTAACTCCATGGTTTGGGTAAGGTTTTCCAGAAACTTCTACGACGATGTTTTAAGTATACTAGTAAGTTCATTTTACGTTAGTTCTTTCAGCCAACATTTAATGTAGCTATTTTTATTTTTATTTGTTTGATACTAAGTGGGAGTTTGTTATATAACTTTACTGCTAAAAATTCAGAGCTTCTTTGTCCAAACGTAGAGTTACACTTTGGTATATTAAGTATGTCTGTTTGTTTGGCTCTGGTTTTATGAGAATGTGAGGTGTCTGCCCCTGAATCATTTTTGAGGTGTACTAGAATGTTTTTGGCATAGATTTTCTGTATGCTTGGAACATCAAACTGTTTAAAAATGTCTGTTGTTGACGTCCTTATGGGGACCTTTAGTATGGTATTTATGATGCAATTCTGAGTTATTTTCAGTTGTTTTATGTGTTTTAATTGCAAAATTTGCCCATTTAAATAAAATTTATACAAATAATTAATCTTTCCTTTCTCAGTAATTTTCAATGATGACCTAGAACACCCTTGAAGGATGAAAGCCAGAAATAACAGAAAAAAAATCTCTATAAACTTTCCTCTGCCATGCGAAGAAGAAGAATGAAAGAATAAGCAAGTAGGTACCTCGAGAATTAACTTCCTTAAATCAAGTTCACACAGGTTGTTGGGAAAATGCAGGTGGAAGCACTGATAAAAGCATGGGAAGCTGTTAGCAGGAAGTTGTTAGACCTTCATTAAGCTCTATACAAACAACTTAGAATTACGCTATTTGAAAACATACGAATATTTAGGGATTTAGCCCTGCTGAATAATAACAATATATAAATATATTATACCAAAATGATGGACCGGAGCAAGCAATTTAATAATGGACTATCTATTAAGGTGGGTCATTTAAAAAGTTATTTTTTAAATTCTAAGAGCGATTAAAGGGTGCCAAATGGGTTCAAAACGACGTTTTTAAATTTTTTTAAATTTCTGATACGATCTACCTCCGGGTTCACTTCAAAGTTTAAAAAAAATCATTTTAAGGGGTTATTTCTAGTGTTTATAAAAGTTACTATGAATCCTTCAAACCATTTTCTATTGCAAATGTAGTAGGTATATATTTACGAAATCATTTACAAAAAATCCCAAGATTGAGTCTCGCAAAATAATGCCGAAATTTGAGAGTAGGGATTTTGCTGATATTTGAATACACTGCCTTGAGATAATTTGAATATATAATTTTTTAAATAAATAAATCAAAATATTCACTCTTTTTCGTGTTTTATTGAAAAATAGTTAATTTTTAGTGGTTTATCTAATATTTTTTAAGGATTTAACAAGGGTGAGTTTTTCTCTATTATGTGAAATTTCAATGTCAATCCGGAGGAAGTAGATGATATCCAAATATTACAAAAATTACGTGATTTTATATCTTCATTTAGCACCATTATATCACTATTAGACAATTCAAAATAAGATTTTTTTCTCATACAGTCGTGACTCACCTTACTATCTATGTATATAAAATATGTATTAAATCAATGAAGACAATAATGTCAACAACTCTCGATGAAATTAAAGGACAGATAACGGTTGCAACCGGGATTCGAACCCAGATCCTCTAGTCTTACCGGGACTATGTCTATCTCTTTCAAATGTGTACTTTGTTGTTCTTCAGTAATTAATAATTTTCAAGTTTTACTGTTTTCCTCGTTAAGTTATAAGGGGAGCATCTTCTCGGGATTTAAAGAGTAGTAATTTTTCATAGTGATACTGAGAATGCCGTACTTCGCTTTCTGTCAATCCATAATCCAATATGGTATAACAGGATGGGGGCGCCTATAAAACTCACACACAATCTCTTTACATTGCGCAAAAATTAAAATAATATTAAAGAAATCATTTTTATATCCATCTGAACGCATATTCAAAGAATTTAAAGTCAGAAATTAAATACTCTTTTCCTGTATCACTCAATCTTACAAGTTCACAAAGAGAATATTCTAAACAAAACCGTACCTTTCAAAAACACAGCAAATCTCAGGCAAAAATACATGTTAGCAATTCCGATTTGCAAAAAAACTTTGGGTCAACGAAACTACAAATACTTAGTTACAAATTTCTTCAATAAAATGCTACAAAATATAAGATCCCTTAATGACAGATTCAAAGAATCCAAACACAATCAAAAAATATATACTGAAAACCCTAAATAAAAAAAAACTTAAAATAAACAAATAAATAAAAAATTAAAATAAACAAATTTAAAAAACTTCTAAATAAAAACAGCAATAAAAACAAAACAATTCTAAATAACTAAACAAATAATACCTCCTCCCATACACACAAGCATTTGCTTATTATGGGATAACATTAAAAAAATAATACTTAATAATAATAAAAAAATTAAAAAAATTAATAAATTAATAAATAGACTAACTACTCAGTTAGAATCAAGAACAATTCTCCACTAACCGGGAATGAAATTAGTTAACTAATTAAGATTGTTATATATTATTTTATTATATTGTATCTTTTATTATACAATAAAAAAAAATATAAAAAAATAGTAGGTATGTATGAAAATGGTGATCGCGCGAGTAATTGATGAGATATTTGCTGCATTATTGTTGATAACTTCTAAATAGAGAAGGGTAGTGTGCCTGGTACGCCTCGCTGGAACATTTAAACCGCTGATGGATAGCAATAAAATTCGTTGTATTTCTTACAATTCAATTCGTTGTATGCTTCAAAAGTTTATTCCCTACTTTATAGACTGCACTTCAACGGTGGGAAATTGCTCACTGCTAACGAAGGTGGCAGCGGAAAACCACACTCCTGATGGTATAACCATTAACCATAAGCAATCGTCAACAATAGAGGTCGAAATAAAGCATTTACGACCTCTGGTTCAAGAATTCAAGGTGTGAACCGGACGGGTTTATTTATTTACCAGCAGTAATCATTACTACCAAGTGAAGACTTAATGACCAGATGGGTGATTTTTTATCTTTTGCAACAGCTTAACGCTTGTTTAATCGGCCGTACACGAGACATTTTGACAGTTTATACCGTGGGTGACGGTCAAATGCTGCGTTTGTGTTAAGACATCAACTATTCCGCGTTATTCTTGTTAAGAGATGTCATTTGCGGGAAAATTTGCGAATTGAATGTCAGCGCGTACAAAGTTAAACATCAAAATAATAGGACAAAGGAATAGTCATTTATGAACGCCTATTAGGCTTTATATGTAAATACATAGTTACGTATAGTTATAGTACGTAATTAGCCCACACCAACTGACATCAAAACACGACGGGCACAGACAAGCCATTGAAAGCCATAGAAAATCACCGACCTTTGACAGCCGATAAAGCGCGACGGACATCTTCCGACATCCGACGGATTTTGCCATTCTAAGAGCTTCGATAGTTCAATTCCTTTCATTAATAAGGCAGTAATTTTGCACGAACGACTTTATTAAAAAAAAAATGTGTTTATTGACAGTTAACCAAAACGTATCTGATACTATGAAGTCCAGGCTAAAATTTATCAATCGTCGCGCATCGGTCGGAATATCTGTCACCAATTTATTGTTAACCGTGATCGCAAATATTGATAACTAACTATAGATGACGGATTTAGTCAATATTGTATTGATATAGGGTTTTATCGATTGTCCATGCTAGACCTTCTCGCAATTACTATTTCTAATTGTCATAAATCAAATTAAATAGCGATACACGTATCGAGCAGTGGAAAAGAGATGGAGCTCCCAATTTTGATTAGCTCTCTCAGACTTAAGTATAGTCAGAAGGTATTATGTAATTTTATTGTTTTCATTCTCGACACGGTACACACTTCTATTGTTTGTTATCTCATGAATTATCTGTGGGACTATAGCATCCCCAAATGGGGTTCATGGTAGTAGGGAGGGGAAGGAAATAGGTAAGATGAAGATTGTTAAGTGCCTGGCTGTTCGGATATATAATGTGTTAGGTAAGTAACAGAAGTAATTGATGTGCATATAAGGATAACAAAATAGGTCCAAGGACACTTCCTTGTGGGATACCGTTTGGATTGGTAATTGGTAGAGGATTACTTACTCTTTTGTCTGATATGGTCACCAAACACGCCTAATTGAAAATTGAATTTTTAGAGGCATGGACTATATATCAAATAACGCAAAATTTTATACGCTATTAAGTACTGCAAGGTTCTCATTCTTTCTCTATTGAAGACTTTGCTAGTGCGTCTCTCTCGGTGGAGCAAATAACCGGGCGGTGTTTTGTCCATACAGACGTATTTCCTAAATTGCTCTCTGAATTTTGACACTATTGCAAATATTTTTTTATGTAATACAGATATCGACCACTAAACGTGTCGATTGCTTTGTAACGTGTACGTTTTGCTTTTTAAACGACTTCGAAAAGGAGGAGTTTATCAATTCGCCGGTATTTTTTTTAAATATATTTTTTTATGTTTGTTACCTCAGAACTTTCGATTGGGTGAACCGATATTGATGATTCTTTTTTTTATTAGAAAGCTGGTGCTTCCCGTGTGGTCCCAGTTTAATTTGGTCCAGTTCTGACAATGGGATCCATGAAAAAACCATATATGTCTTAAAGTTGCAATAAGTTTGTTCGCGACAAATGGACGAATAACTCAATATTACGTCACTAAAAATCTAAAAATAAACAAAAATTTTAACAAAACAAAAAACGACTTAAAAAAAAGCACTAAAAAGTAAAAAAATAATTTCGTACGATTGTTATTTTTGGAGTCGGTGTCAGCCAAGATCTCCACATCTCACCTATAACTACCTATGTATGTAGTTACTTGGCTGACACCGACTCCAAAAATAACAATCGTACGAAATTATTTTTTTACTTTTTAGTGCATTTTTTTAAGTAGTTTTTTGTTTTGTTCAAATTTTTGTTTTTTGATAAGTCACTTCTTATAGAATTTAGGACCCTCCAAAAATAGTTGAAATAGCCTGCCTTAAACGCCTTCTGTATACAAACTAGACAATGTATTTTTAAAAAAAGCAAAACGTACAGAAATAGAGTATTTTCTTCTTATACAGTTAGTAAAAAAAAATTAAAATCGATCCAGTTTTGAAGGAGAAAAATGGTGAATACAAAACTTCGATTTTGAAAATTTTATTTAGGTATTATCAGTCTGAGGTGCAATTGTCCCGCGGGAGTAAGAACGAGGGTGACAGCAACAGTTTGGTAAAATACCTGTTGTTCAAATTTCTCAGCGACCCTGTTTCCTCTAAGTGCTTATCGTGGTATGCCTTTACTTAATGAAGCAATATCCTATTTCTTATTCTAAGAAACATTAAACTTGGTATTTAAAGATACCTGTCCTGTTTGTGTTGGTAGCAAGCATTCTATTAATGGTAGTATTATAGGCATCACAACTATCAAATTTAATTAAGTGGCTAAGGCAGGTTTCTTTGCAAGAATTCTAAGAATTTGATTTTACTGTGTTTGGTGTATCGCGCTTTCCGGTCCCTTATTTTTATTATTGCGCCGTACCCCCGCTCAAAAAAATTAAGACGGAGAGATATGTAATTACGAATGTTGGAGAGAGTGTGCTAATATTTAAAACGATAAAATTGGAGCGAAAATGTTTAATAAAACACGACTCATTTACTTAATATAGAGCAAAAATCTCTTGAGGGCTGTCTAAAACAGCATTTAATGAAACATTTTTTTTATACATATAACTTGTAAAATAACTGAAACAGACGTGAAAATAATAATTTTCGGAGTATACTTTGCGATTTTTTCTATCGGGGGAATTTCATATAATTTGCGTTTCGGCGTGGAACGTGTCTAGATATTATCTTCAAAAATAACATATATTTTTTTAAGAGCTTAAAAACTTTAAATGTTTAAGGGAGATATGTAAGAAATCGGTAGAAATTCGGGTAGCGGCGGCTTAAGTTAGAAGTATACTTTGGGCGTGTCTATTTGCACGAAGTAAGGTGATATTTACCTCACTTCTGTTTGAAATTGTCGAAAAATTTACAATTTTTTTATTTACTTTTTGCAATAGCCAACATCTATGACATAGGTCACCCAAGTGGATCGCTGCGTTTTGTGATGTGGCAGGGGTCGCCGGATTGAAAGAGACTGGTTGAGGGAGACCTTTTGACCTCTCCAGCTGGACTCTTTCGACCCATCGTCTTGCATCGCAGTGGGAGGTATGGATTCATACGTCTGTCACTTCTTACCCACCCCTCATACATTTTTCCCTCCTAGAACATCCTCTCCTTTCTTTCCCTAAAAAGACTCTCCACACAGCATCCTCAAAGATGATATAGGTCCCTCAGGGTCTCTTGTGCGGAGATTTTCCAACCAGCCCCCTTTCTCCCTAGCCCCTCCCTAGGATCGACCCCCCCCCCACAACCTGAATGCTATAGCTACGCCCTTTATTGGCGACATAATGACATATTTAATAAATCTACTTGTACCTACACGAACAACTATAGACAAACATTAACGTTTTATATAAAGATTTATATGTTAAAAATTCATTAATTCAAATTATAAAAGAAAAAGATAAACAGAACTCGACTAAAAAAAAAATATTTTCTATGCCCAAAACTAAATACCTCTTTTGCACAACATCATTACACTTACCAGGGAAGAACTATTTTCAATCGTCTACCAGAAGAAATCAGAAGCATTAATGATAAAACTCAAATACTGCTCTCTGTCAAGAGACATTTAAAAATATTCTGAAGAAAAAAAATACTATCACTTAATTAATCTTACAAATATCCTTAGTTTTCCATAACTTTCTTTCTTTTTTTTTAAATACACACTATTATCAAAATAAATACTACAGCAAACATATATTTATGTACAATGAATTATTTAAGTACTAAGTAATAACAACATTTATGTACACTCCCGACTCCCCTTCCATACACAAGCAAATGCTTTCAATGGAAAAGTAGTAAAAACCAAGAAAAAAAAAATTAAAATTATCATTATGTACCATGTAAAACGTATTATATTAAAAAAATATATATATATATTTATACAAATTATAGTTTGTATTCCCCAATACTACATTTACACAATAGTCTTGATAACAAATACTTAAACAATATGGATGTATTTGACAACAATTTGAACTTGGCAAACTTCAAACACCGTATGTACCAACTATTTCAAAAATTTCTATCTATTTCAAAAACTATTGTGAACACTAATTTTAAACAATTTTAGTAATATTATTATTGTTGATTTGGTGGATATTGGCTGATTGTCTATTTTACTTCACTAACATTCTATGTTACCTACTTTGTGTCAACTCTTATATTTTATGTAACCTATATGTATTTGATGTAACCTATATTTTATGTAACCTATATTTTGTTTCTTATATTTTATGTTTCCTGTATTTTGTTTCTTATATTTTATGTAACCTATATTTTGTTTCTTATATTTTATGTTTCCTGTATTTTGTCAACTTTTTATTTTCATTGTAAGTAATTAAAAAAAAAAGTAATACATTAAATTATGTAAAAGCCCTATAGGCGTTTAAAAATTTACATTGTGTGAAAATCTGTTACTAGATTTTATGTAATTGTATTATTAAGTTTATTGTAATAGATGTAAATAATCTGCTGATTTGTCTAAATAAATTAACAAGTTTTCTTTCTGTATACATATGTATATGACATTTCTACAGACTATCTGTTCAGTAGATATAATGTTTCTGTGGAACAGGAAAAAGTTATTTCTTCTCGGAAAAGTGATAAAATACGTGAAGGAACAGGCAGTGACGTGCATAATTAACCGTCTTTGAGTATTTGCCGACTTATATGAAAGATTAGTTAAGTCCTTGGCTCCGGAACCAAACCCAGTTTAATTTTTTCCCAACAGTTTTACTAATAATAATTCCTTTTTTTGAATCTGTAAAAGAATTTGAATTTCACTGTCATTTTCTTGATAGAATGAATGTATGAATGAAGTGGAATCTTGGATGTGGAAATTAGCACCACTTCCCGACATCCGATCGAGCTGAAACTTGGCAGATGGACTCGTTGTCGATGATAATGCATTCTCTCAACTGGTGGCAATAACGCATACATAAGTAGAAATTTTATTTTATTTTATTTTATTTTATTTTATTTTATTTTATTTTGCAGAAACAAACAGTACATAATTACATATTAGAAAGTAGTTACAAGTTATAGAGTTAATACAATAATTGGTACCAATGACATGTCGCTGTTATATAGTATATATATGTTTTTATGTGACAAATGATGCATTTTACCTATATTTAATTAATAAATTATTGAGGGAGAGGGGTAAGGGTGTGTGTGAGGGTGTGTGTGTGTGTGTGTGTGTGTGTGGATGTGTGTGTTATGTGTGCAAGTTCAGTGTGCTAGAAATGTTTTTCTTAAATAAAGGAAGGGAATCAAAAAATATATCGATATTTGTACTTGTTTGAATTGAGTTGAATCTTTGAAGGATGCGGGATATGGGGGAGTTGGCTGCAGCGTTCGTATTATTACTGGTTGTGTAAAAAAGGTTGGTGTGGCGAGTTCTTTTAGATGGGATGTTAAAATTTATTTGGGATAGGAGTTCTGGGCAGTCTATTTCGTTATGTATTATTTTATGGAGAAATGTCATGTCGGCTACCGTTCGCCTGGATTTCAGGGATTGGAGAGTGCAGATATAATTATTGTTGTATTTATAACCGAGATACTTAATAAATTTATTTTGTATGCGCTCTATATTATTGACGTATTGGGTGTATTTGGGATTCCAGACAGGCGATGCAAATTCCAGTGTACTTCTGACTAGTGAGGAGTAAAGCATTACTAGCGTATTTGGATTTTTAAATAATTTACTCAGACGTAGTATGAAACCCAACATTTTGTAGGATCTATCAGTGATTGAATCAATGTGCGTATTAAATATAAGTTTACTGTCTAAATATACTCCTAGGTCCTTACATTCATTTTTTGAGATCACGGGTTCATCGCAGAGTGAATAGCGGAAGTTAATTATATGCTTGTTTCTAGTAAAGGACATAGTGTGGCATTTAGAAACATTGAGATCCAAGTAGTTAGCTGTGCAGTAGTTGCAGAGCCTATCTAAGTCACTTTGTAGCTCTTTACAGTCCGATAGAGAGCGAACCGTTTTATAAATTTTCATATCATCTGCATACATTAAAAATTTAGAGTGTTGGAAGCATGAGCCTATGTCATTTATGTATATATTAAAGAGGAGCGGACCAAGATGGGAACCCTGAGGGACACCCGAGGTTGCTTTGATAATTTTGGATAAAACTCCATTTATTGAGATAACTTGACTACGATTGCTGATGTATGATTTGATCCATCTAAACAAGTCACCGTGTATTCCAAGACGAGTGAGTTTATTTAACAGAATTGAGTGGATAACGCGGTCGAAGGCCTTTGAAAAGTCGGTATACATAGCATCGACCTGCACCCTTTCGTCCATATTGCTGTGCAAATAGTTGACGAAAAGGGCCAGGTTAGATGTTGTAGACCGATTTTTCATGAATCCGTGTTGGTTCTGTGTAATTATTGTTGTGATAGTCGGGTAAAGTTGGTCGTAAACGATTTTTTCGAGAATTTTACTTAAGATGGGAAGTTGAGAGATAGGTCTATAGTTTGTAACGTCATGTTTGTCGCCCTTTTTAAAAATCGGAGTTATTACGGCAGACTTCCACTTATGAGGAAAAGTTCCTTCACTTAATGATTTTTTGAAAATTGCACTGACCGGAGGAGTGATATATTTACTACAGTTACGTATGAAGATACCAGGCAAACTATCTAAACCGGGTCCTTTGTTAATGTCAATGGATGAAAGATACTTGTAGGTGATGTCGTCATTGATTGTAATTGAGGTTATAGATATATTATTCAGTGGATCAGGTTCGTGAACATCGGATACAAAATTTTGGGTATGATCAGTGAAGACGGTAGAGAAATAGTCAGCAAACAGATCTGTAATCTCCTTACTATTGTGTGCGATTCTCGGGCCGTATGTTAGGTGTTCAGGTATGGAAGGAGATTTTCTTTGCGTTACAATACACGCACTTCTATTTTTTTAATTCGATGACATTACAGCAGTTACACAAAATAAATGTCGATCATGTCCTATCTGGATTTGGCCCAGATGGTAGTATATTTGACCCAGTTCCTGGGTAGGAAGGTTCAATTCTCAGTCAAACCAATTTATTTTAAGCTTTTAAAGACATTTTTTTTGAAGAACTTAAAAACTTGAAGTATTTAAGTAAAGTTTATTATAAATCTGTAGAAATTCTGAATGGGGGTAACATAATATATGTATATAACCTAGTTTAACATAATATATCACATATTTTGTGGATGTTTTTACATCTCCCCCGGCAAAGTGTTATTTCAATAATTTGTCAATTATTTCGAATTAAGCTGAGTACGAAAATTTGAACAAAAACTTGAATCTGTGATTTGAAAAGTTAATTATGTTGTTCCACTTATTTATTTGGTGCCGGACCGGTTTCGCCCAGACAGACATACCAGGCTGGAGATGTCCGCAACAGAAGAAACCGGTCTGGTACCATACAAACAAGTAGAACAAATAATTTATCCAACGTTTCTAATCATAAATTCCACAATGATCTCAGATTCATAAATCGTCATATTATTAAATATGTATCTAAAATATTCAGAGAAAACTTCTCTCACTCCAACATATTTTTTATTCTTATTCTGTCTTGAAGATGTTTCGCGTTTTCCTCATATTCATCATCATCACTCTTGGCTCTACAACCCCTGGAGGCTCTTGTCCTCCTCAAGAGTCATCCTCCACTCGTCTCGGTTTTGTGCCAGCTCTCTCCAGTTTAGAATCTCCAAGGTGGATATATCTTTGAGGACGTTGTCGCTCCATCTTAATCTTGGTCTTCCCAGGCTCCTTCGCCCTGTCGGTCTTGAGTTCAGCAGGGACTTTGATACTTGATGCTCAGTCATTCTCTCCACATGATCCAGTCACCAAAGTCTTCACAGTTTTATAAATTTTGTGACGTTTAGCTCCTCAAACAGAGTATATATAGCTCATTGTTGTAACGCCTGCGCCAAAATCCATTCATACCTCATGTTTACTTAACAATGTTTTGATGTTGTTTTTTTTTTCGAATTGTTTATGCGCATATTATTTTTTTTACTTATCCTGTCTTCATAGTTTTTATAATTTCCTTATCTTCATTTTTGTGTTTACTTAGCCAAATTTTGATATTGTTTTAAGAAAATTATCTATATGGTACTACATATTTTTGCACTTTCCTCCTCTTGTGTTAAAAAAAATAATAATAGTTAGTTCTAGAATGTATACAGGAGTAGTGCAATGCAATACATTCCACATTTTGAAATAACAAACAAAGAAATTAAGACAAATTATTTTGTTCTTATAGCCATATTTTTGTAATTAAAAATTATTTATCTCCATGTTATTTTTTTTCTTATTTAGTCTTCATAATTTTGACAAATTTCCCATCTTCATGTTTAATTAACCATAATTATGTTGATTTTTTAAAATTGCTATTTTTACACTCATTATATCTGTATATATATTTTATAATTTTCTCGTCTTCATGTTTGCGTTTGCCGAGCCATTTTTGAGGTTGTTTATTAAAATTATTTATCCACATGATATTTTTATACTTATTCTGTATTCATAATATTTATAATTTCCTCATTTTCATGTTTAATTAGCCATATTTTGATGTTGTTTTTAAATATTGTTTACCTCCGTGTTATTTTTACATTTGTTATGTCTACATAATTTTTATTATTTCCTCGTCTTCATGTTTGCGTTTACTTAACCGTATTTTGATGTTATTTTTAAAAAATAGTTTATCTCCATGTTATTTTTACACTTATTGCATCTTCATATCTTCACGTTTAGGTACTTAGCCATATTTTGATGTTGTTTTAAAACTTGTTTATCTCCGCTATATTTATACATTTACTATGTCTGCATAATTATTATTATTTCCTCATCTTCATGTTTGCCATTTAGCCATATGTTGATGTTTTTTTTAATTTTTGATACATTTTAATTTAATTTTGAATATTCAATTATAGATCGAATAACCACGGCGACATTACAAAACAGCATTCCTCAAACAAAATAAAATAAAACGTAATTAAAAATGTTTCTTACCTTTTTTATTCTTCCAGTAATATCTATAGAAGATATATACAAATCCCAGGATCACAATTATAACAAGGAGGGTCCCAAGGACGGCCCCTGCGATACTCCCTCCCCCATAACAGGTCTCCCCTTGAGCAGCAACAAAATCCAACAACAAAACACAACACAGAACCACCCACAGATTCACCCGCCCTACCTTAGCCATGTTGAGCAAATAAATCAGCATAAAAAACAACTATTTATACACTTTGTCATCGAGACTACACTTAAAAACAGCTAACACTTTAAAACAACATTCCACGACACACTCAAGTCCAAAAACAATTGTAAATTACTTATGTTATTTTGTTTAAAAAATAGATGGCACTAATTTGAATAACTTCTAAATGCAATTTTAATAATATTTACACTGCAGTAAATAAGTACTGGAATCACAACTACTATTATTTATATTGCATATAAACACACTTTTGCAACGCGACAACATTCGTGTCACAGTATTATAATATTTATAATATAAAATCACAAATTAAACTTCAAGGTTGTCGCTTTTTAAACTGAAACTAAGACAATTTAGTCTTGTTTTGTTAAGTTTTTAATTTCGATGTTTGATGACGCATTTGTATAACTATTATTGTGAATTTTACAGGTTTTTTTGATTTGTTTCGCGTTTTTTATTTGTCGTAGCGGCCGTGTTTATCGCTCGATGGCCGCCTCCGGTGTGAGGCGAGGAGTCGTGAAGACATTTAAGGGGAGGGGAAGGGGTCAGGTAATGGGAGAGAGGTGGAGGGGGGAGGTATGTAAGCACACACCTGTTTGAATGCTCAAATCTGGTATTAAGGTGTATTGGAAGAGATGGATAACTGTCGGTTCGCGAGTTGTTATTCTGAAAAAAAAGATTAACAAACTATTTATTGTTATCTATTTTATTTTGTAGGACTCAATGCTAATTTATTTTGTATATTCGTGTATTATGATTTAATATATAAATTATTTAATACTAGCTGGTTCCCGGCATGCGTTGCTATGCCATTTAATAAAGACATTGTTTCTCCCTGCGTGTCCTTTCCCATTCGTCAGGTTTCCCTTTCCCTCTCACGTTCCCACTCCGCCTCCTCCACCTTCCCTCACCTCACTCCACTCCCCCTCACCCCACTCCACTCCCCTCCGTCCCCCGTCCCGCGAACTCCCCTCCCGAGTTCCCCTCCTCCCTCCCAGGTTCCACCCCCCCTCCCGGGTTTCACTCCCACCCCCCCCCCTTCCGCGAACCCCCTACGTGAGTTCTCCCCCCCCCCTCCCGCATTCCATACATTCAGTCCCGGTACATTCAGTTTACAAGCCCACGTGCCACCTATTGCAATTTTTTTATACAAATTTCATAATGCCAGAGGTCACCAGTAGTTTTACACAAACCTTGTCCTGGTCCTGACAATAACGAACACAAAAAACAGAATTATCCAATTTGGTGCAGTCGTTCGGAAAGTATGCGCGTACATACATTTCAGCGATTAATTAATTTTATTTCTACATATAGATAGATATAAAAACAGTTTATTACAAACAAGTTCTGCTATGTAATTATTATTACGCGCGACAGCTGTTTCGCTCTCTGTAGGCATTATCAAACTATGGTCATATTACTATAGGTCTAGATAATAAAAATAAAAGCAACAATTTTTCATCATAAGTACCTATCTAGAAATGATATAAATACATCTGTAAGTCATATAAATATACCTGTAAATCATACTGTAAGTAGTATGACCACAGTTTGATAATGCCTTCAGAGGGCGAAACAGCTGTCACGGGTAATAATAATTACATAGCAAAACTTGTTTATAATAAACTGTTTTTATAGATTAAATTAATAATAATATTATTGAATATCTTTCCATTGTACAAAGCTCCCGCTGTCTGTACGCTGAAATCTTTTAAAGTAGGCAACGAATTTTCATGCGGTTTTCACCAATAGATAGAGTGATTCATGAGGAAGGTTTAAGTATATAATTTTACAAGGTTTTGTGTAAATTG
This sequence comes from Limnephilus lunatus, assembly GCA_917563855.2. Lineage (NCBI taxonomy): Eukaryota > Metazoa > Arthropoda > Insecta > Trichoptera > Limnephilidae > Limnephilus > Limnephilus lunatus. Next base: position 110,625,259 of record OU830592.1, read on the forward strand.
GTTGAAATATATAATATATAAGCTAAGCGGGCTGGCAAGTGGGCGTGTAGATTTGACATGTATGCAAATTAACAGACGGCGTTGTGTTCCGTTAGCCACAGCAACGTGTGGCTGGGTCTACTAGTTTAAAATAAATAAAAATGAACACAATATTAAGCGCAGCGGTCTGTTTTGAGTCAACCGTTTGGCATTTCGGTAAATATTCCACTAACCGCCGCACTTTTAATAGGCAAAGAATTTAGAAATTACACTACATTTCAACTTAATTACAATAAGAAAAAACTAATTACGTTTGGATAGAAGGCAAAAGATGCATTTAAATTTCGTTTTTATTCAAAATTCAAATTTCTCGTATTAAACGATTCCTTTGCCGCCATTAAATTTTTTGAAGTGAAAACTTATTTAGTTGTGATTTGATACTCGATGAAACAAAAAAAACGACACTAAAACGATACAAACACAAACTTTTTTTTTTAAAGAAAGGACAATATTTGAAAATCTCCTACTACCACCACAGTAAGCCGAAAATGTTGCTTGAGTGGTGATGGAGGACTTAGCCAGCCGAGGAATCGAACACAGAACGTCTGGGTGGGACCCAAACGCGATGCCCTTTGCGTTTGGGTCCCACCCAAATTTATTTGTTTGGATTAACATTTGCGTGAGTTTTGGTTTTAATTTGGGAGGCGGGAATGGGTACCGCCGCCCCAGGAACCTTTATTGTATAACCAACACCTTTTCCATTGGTCACCCCAAGTGGTTTCCTCAGGGTCTCCTGTGGGGAGCTCAAAAAATAATAATAACCCAAACTAAGAACCTAATAACCGATTAAAAAATACTTTTTCATTCTGGTTAAGTATTTTGGCCTAAAATAGCTGTTTCTCCTAAATTCATAATTTGCTCCATCGTTGATGGCGCTAATTTCCTTATTTTAAGAAAAAACATTTTTAGCAATTTATGCTTCAAAATATTAAGATGATTTATTTGTTAGAGCTCGAACGTGTGCAATATGAATATATTTTTTCCCTGTACAAACTTAATTCTTCCAAGAAAGCCATACAAATACAATACTGTATCAGTCGTAGGTCACCCCAAGGTCGTAGGTCACCCCAAGGTCGTAGGTCATCCCATGGTCATATTTTACCCCTATGTCATATCTCACCCCTAAGTCATGGGTCACCCCATTCGCTACGTTTGGTAACTTAGCAGGGATACCTGGGTTAATGTGGCGAGGTTTGTCTTGTAGTTTTACTACAGTCGTGTGGTGGTAGAGGTTTAAGAACACTCGTTTTTTTAAAACGTTATAATTTTGGAACAGTTTCTCAACTGTCGCCGCGACTAAAGTCTTTCGTCTGCGAGCCGTTTTACAGTTGGCCACCTCTGGAAGTGTCTCCACAAGCCGCCAGGGGAACGACTGTCAAAACTTTGGTTATATTTTTTCAGCTCGTATGAATTTTTTCAAAGTGAAAAATGTTTTCTCAATTAAAAACCGGTGTGGCGGGTCCACTGGCTGCCTCCCGACATCTTCTGGTGTATTATTCAGTCCTCTATAATACATACAATATATTGTTATAATACTAAGACGTCCACGTTTCAAATACTTAATAACAAACGATAATATAATCAAAGCTAATTCTCCCACTTTTGTACACTGTGGTTTTTTCGGAATAAGTATCTTCATATATTATACTACTTGCTTATTATTTCTTTGTAATACTTCTACTATGTTATTGTATTTCTTTCTATTGTGTATTGGTTTGGGCATGTAGAGTGAATTAACGAGGAAAGGAGTGTAAGGAGAATATATGATGCAAATGTGAATGGTAGAAGAAGTCGGGGACGCCCGAGGAAGACATGGCACGTCCAAGTGAATCAGATACTTGAGTCGGGCCATGTGAAGAGTCGGAATAATAGAAGAGCATGTATGAGACGATGTATGAATGTGAACGAGGCAAAGAGTGTGTGCCAAGATCGAGTTGTGTGGCGGTCCGTCCTCTCTGCCTACCCCTGCGGGGAAACAGCGTTATGGTTGGTTAGTTAGTTCTATTGTGTTTTTATTTTATTGTTTTCTGTATTTTCTGCACGTTTTATATGTTCTTTTTTTACATTCTATGTATTATTTTTACTGTATCCTGTTATTTTATTATGTTCTGATAAAATCTTATGTTATGTTTTACTAAGTTCATATTTTTCTAGTACTTTTTTGTTCTTTTACCACATTCTTTTATTATCTCAAGCTCTTTTCTTGTATTGCGTTCTGCTACGTTCTTTTTTATCTTTTGCCAAGTTCTTGTATGATTTTTAGAAATGTTCTTGAATCACCTTCTGCCATGTTCTTATATATTGTCTTCTGCTTCCTAGTATAATCTTCTGCCGCGTTCATATAATTTGTATATAATATGTCAACGTTTTGTGTAAATTGGTTGAAATATAAAGGATAATGTCTGTATGTGGTGGACGAGCGGGATAGCAATTGATTTGTATGCAAATGCATGGCAGTGTGAGTTAATTTATCTGGTTATAAAGGTTGGTAACCATCCAGTAGATAGCCTTGTGTTTCGTTAGCCACAGCAACGCGTGACTGGGTCAGCTAGTTGTATTATAAATTAAAGTCCTCCGTCGCGTCTGTCGATCTGTCTGTTAGCGATAAACTCAAAAACTATTGAACGGATTATCATGCGGTTTTCACCAATAGATAGAGTGATTCATGTGGAAGGTTTAGGTATATAATTTGTCAATGTTTTGTGTAAATTGGTTGAAATATATCTAAGACCCTATATAAAGAGGTAAGATTTGTTTGTTTGTTTGTTTGCATTGAATAGGCTCCGAAACTACCGAACCGATTTGAAAAATACTTTCACTGATGGGAAGCTACAATATCCTCGGGTGATATAGGCTATATTATATTTTCAAAAAAATTAGGAATCCTTACTAAAACTCCCATAATTTAACCCAAGGTGTAAAAAAATTATCTTAAATATTCTTTGCATCGCGTGCGCTGCGAAAACTATTGATGATAGAATCAAATAATGTACCACGACTTTGCAGAACACATCATTACTTACAAAAAGTGTCGCGGCAGCATATATCTAACTATTGTAGTTATGACGCAATAAGTATTTTTTTTATTTTAAAAATTTAATTGAAATGCCGCCGCTAGAAAAGGATCTTTATTTGTATCTTGGTACTAATCCTTATCAAAATAAATTACTTCATATTCAAGACGGCTTCAATATGTATAACTTTTTGAATTATTCAATTCGGACATCCTATTCGAAAGATATCACGAGTTTAAAAATGTAAGTATTAGAAAAAAATTGCGTGGTCGCCGGTCACCCCGCTCGGCTAGCTAGGCAACATCTTATGCGATCTAGGCGTCACTGGGATACGGGCCGTACGGAAGGGGAGTCAATGTCAAAAGGATGGAAGGGGAACGCAGGAAGGAAAAGGGACGCATAAGAATATCCATTTATTTATTTATATATTAACGCTAAACATTTAGGAATAAACAATTTATTTATTTTAATGGCGTAGCAACGCATGCCGGGAACTAGCTATAATATATAAAAGATAATGTCCGTATGTGGTGGACGAGCGGGCTGGCAAGCGGGCGGTGTGAATTTGATTTGTATGCAAATATACAGTAGGTATTATTCCGAGATTGATGTTGATTGCACGTGTGACCTTCAAAACAAGAGGAAGGTCACTGTCTACATTTGATTTCAAAAACTCTGTGCAAAGCCCGTGCATCGCCGGGGACTTCAGCTAGTTTTGTATTGTATATTGACTGAGTTTTAAAAATTTTATATCACTTTGTAAAAAAACCCGCACTTATTAAAACAAATAATGTAAAACTCTCTATATTTTATTCGGGGAACACAATATTATCAAAGATTATTTTTTTATCTAGTTATCTGATCAGGCAAACAAAAATATTTAATAATATTAAATTGTAATATTCACATGAATGTTATTTTAATATATAGAAACGGAGATTTTTAATACAAGATAATAAATAAGGAATTCCTCTAGTCCGGAAATGAGGCATGTGATAGGCATATTTCTTGTTTATTCTTGAATGAAGTCTTCATGAGGTAATCAAATAACTTGATAAACAACGATCAGGTGTTTCGGATTTCGACGCCATTGGTAAAAAACTATAAGTAAAAAAAAAATCCCAACCTTCATCCTTTCATCACACTCCTCTTACACTCCATTCAGATTAACTAACCATCACGCCGTTTCTCCGCAGGGGTAGGCAGAGGACGGACCGCCAAACAACTCGGTCTTGGTACACACTCACATTCATACATCGTCTCGTACATACTCTTCTATTATTCTGACTTTTGACATGGCCCGACTCAAGTATCTGATTCACTTGATCGTGCCATGTCTTCCCCGACTTCTTCTACCATTCACATTTGCGTCATATATTCTTCTAACACTACTTTCTTCGTTCATTCGCTCTACATGCCCAATCCATCTGAGGGTTCCTTTCTTAATCTTACTCATTATGCTTACATCAACCTTACATTATTTGCGGATATCCACATTTCTCACACGATCATACATTGTTTTATCACACAAACGCCTCAGGGATCTCATTTCAACAGCATTCAGTTTATTTTCATACTTCCTCTGCCAGTTCCATGCCTCACTCCCGTACATCAAAGTAGGTACAAGGACTCCATTGTGGACTGCTAGCTTCGCTTCTTTTGACAGTTTTTTTATTAGCGCAAACGGCATTCAGTCCTCCATTAATGGAGTTACCGGTATTCACCCTTCTTTCAATATCTCTATCAGCCCTCCCATCTCTCGTAAACATACTACCCACATACACAAACTCATCCACCTGCTCCAAGCATTCATCATTCACAACTAAATTGCATACTGTTTTCGTAGTCTCTTTTTCAAATACCATGACTTTAGAGTTACTTACATTCATCATTAACTCATTCTTCATACATACTTCGTTCATCCCAGACACGAGAGACTGTAGATCTTTCATACTGTTAGAAATTAGCACCGCATCATCAGCATACAACAGGAAACATACTTTCAGATTACTCAATTTCGCGCCCAATCCCATCTTCACAACATGAATATCTCAATTATTATTGGTGATGCCATATCATGACGATTTGCAGTTTCGAACAGTTATGCGCGGTATACCCTCCCCGCTCGAAAAAAATAAGATGGAGGGCTATGTAAATACGAATGTTTGTGAGAGCGCGCTAATATTAAAAACGATAATATTTAAATGAAAATTGTAAGAAGTAATTGTAAAAACACCACTCGTTAAAAATAAAGCAAAGATCTCGTGGGGATTGTCTAAATTCATACATATAACTTGTAAAATGACTAAAAAAAAACGTGTTTATAATCATTTTCGGAGCATACTGTGCGATTTTTTTTTATCAAGGGAATTTCATATACTTAATTGCCGTTTCGGCGTGCGGAATGTATAGACATTATCTTCGAAAACTAATTTTGTAATAAATCGGTAGAAATGCTGGAAGCCGGGCCGAATATCGGTGGTTGAAATGGCTTTAGTCGTGTTAAGAGGAAGCCACAAGCCAAAAATGCACGTATTTGTGTGCCTTATACATTTTTAGTAGTTTACGCTTATATTTTGGTAATAATATTAATATTCGGAACAAAGTCAACGGTTAATACGCACTTTTTTTTATAAAACTTTTAGATTCTTCTTAATTACCATAAAAGACAACTATTTGCATTGGGGGAGGTTGAAAATGTTACATTTTTAATTTTAGTTACGTAAATTGAAAATTTGCTTTCGTATTTAGATATACCATAAATATGCAATTTGTAATGATTATTGTCATTTTATTATGTTGGTATTACTGATATGGAAAGCTAAATCATACCGTAACTAACTTCATGGCAATATATTCAAAGGCGCGTAAATAATAATAAAAAAACAAACCTTTATCAGGATAATCTGTTATGAAATAAATATTCCGATGTCATCATAATTTTAAAAAACATCCCAGGTTTTGAATGGTTTGAGGGCAAGGCAGGGTTTATCCTAGCGGGTTTGTGTAATTAATTCTTTAAAAAAAGGTTATCTTATACAGCCAGTGCAATATAAAATATCAGTAATACCAACATATTAAAATAACAATAATATGGCAAACAGAGTGATTTGACAGTGTGAAAGCAAATTTTTAATTTACGTAACTAAAATTAAAAATGTAACATTTTCAACCTCCCCCAATGCAAATAGTTCTCTTTTATGGTAATTAAGAAGAAACTAAATGTTTTATAAAAAAAAGTGCGTATTAACCGTTGACTTTGTTCCGAACGATTACCAATATTTTTTTATAAAGTACCTAATTAACAATTTTATTCTTTCAAATCCAGGCTTACCTATAAACTATAGGTACATCGATCGTCCAGTTGATTAGACAGACATCACCAAACACAAAGTTTTAGATAATGGGGAAAGCAATAGGTATTCGAATGCTCACCAAATATTATTTACACTGGTCTGTATTTTGCATACATGCTATAAAATAACACTGAGGTAATAACAATAACAGTCCGGTACAGATGACATTTTGAAACTGTCTACTAGTAACCCAAAAAACACAACATTTTGTTTTTTCACTACAAGTTTTTCTGCATTATAATTGATTTGATCGTGTTTATAAGTAATCTGAGTATTAAAGCACAAAGAGAGTACACTTTTACATATAAATCAACTCAAAATTTCTATTTTTCTGACACATCTGACGTATCGCATCAATCGAATCATAATCGAATTATTTGTATACTATTTTAGAATAAAATACTTCTTTTCTATATTTGAAAAATGGCATTATGTCTACCTTTTAACGGCCATATAAAAATGGATGTCAAAATAAATAATAGGTACCTACGCAGTGAAAATAATAATATTATTTATGGTTTTTTACACGAGTGTCACATGAGAAGAGTGGGGTAAGATAGTACGAAAATGGGGCAAATTCCACCGTGTCTCCGAAACGTTTTGCTAACAACTTGTATTGTAAGATAAGATTGTGAGCACTGGAGAGATAAATCGATAACAGTGTGTTGTGGGCAGGTCCGTATACCCGAAGTAAACATTTTTTTTCATATTTCTGTTAGAATTAATAATAAAAATAATATTTGGAGGATTTCTACAATGTCTTGAATAAATTAACTTAAATATAAAAGGACCTACGCCTCACCGGGCGGAGCTCTACCAATTGTGCTAATGTGTTCCTATCTGATTCGGTCATATTTAACTCTACTATACCTGGGTTCGAGTTCTTGATGAGACCTATCTATTTATACCTAGTATCTTTTTCTGATTTTTCTGTTTTCAGGTTTTTGATTGAGTTTCGCCAATATTGTTTTCATTTAATTAAAATATTACAATCTGAGGTTTAACTCAAAATAAAATCTGAGGTTAAAAATAAAAATTCCTCCTGGACTTGCAAAAAAGCAGATAGGCAAGTCATAGATGTCGCATTAAAAATAAAAAAGTTTTTTTACATTAGCTCCGCACAGGAGGTCTGAGGAAAACAATTTCCCTGTTTCATTTTCAAGGATGCTGCGTGAAGGGCGTTTTAAGGGAAAGGAAGGAGAGGAAGTTCTGAGAAGGAAAAAGGTTTGATGGTAGTAATCTGGGGATCAGTGTGTCCAGGAGTGACGGACGTATGAATCCGTCCCTCCCACAGCGGTGCGAGGCAATTTTGAGAGATTCCGGATGTAGAGATCAAAAGGTCAAAGGTAGCGTATTACTTGGGGTGACCTATGGCAGGGGTGTTGATCATCCAATAAATGGTTCCCGGGGTGGCGGTACTCAGAGCCGCTTCCCAAATTTAAAATATCGATAGCAAGTGCCAAGGGCGTGTCAGTGTTACTGGAAAAAGCTCATTTTTTCCTCTGAAAGGGATCAGAAGAAAAAAAAATCAAAATTCGTTACTGAGCTGTTATTCAATTTGGCATGACTTACAATCATTTTCTTATTGGTACAGTTTACACTTCTAGGCAATATCCGTTCGGTGATTGTAAGAATATCGGTGCTAATCCAGGCAAAGTCCCCATTGACTTAGAACTTAGAATATTACAATATTATGTAGGTAGGTACTTTGTTAGTAATATGGTATAAAAGTAATTATTAATTACTTTCTCATACCTAATTAAAAGTATAAAAGAAAATTGATTTTTAAATCCTTTTTTGAAGTAAAACTTTACGCACGCTCGACTTGGGGAGTAGGCTGGTGAATGCGTTACGAAAAAGTGTGATGCTAATCGATGCGAACGGTGATCGATGCGAACGGTGATCGGGCGAGGCGTACATACTGCACAACTAAGGTAAGGCGTACATACTAACCCAAGGTCGTAGGTCACCCCAAGGTCACCCCAATGTCGTAGGTCTCCCCAAGATCGTAAGTCACCCCAAAGTCGTAGATCACCCCAAGGTCGTAGGTCACCTCAAGGTCGTTGGTCACCTCACGGTCGTAGGTCAATAAGTGGTCATAGGTCACCCCATGGTCATATGTCACCCCAATGTCATATGTCACTCCAATGTCATATGTACTTTTATAAGTTAGGGAAGTTTTACTCCTTTTACCTGGAAAATATGTTTTGTAATTCTTCTTTAGTTGGTTCCTCAATGCTGAAGTTCGTGACCCTTACTCCAATTTGGTGGACAAGGTTCCTTTACTCCTCCCGGTTCTGTGCTGCGTGGAGAGCTAAGGACAACCTAGTACCGGACGCCAGCGATACGCCAGGGTCACTCCAGCGCATTGGTGACCTTCCTCTGCTTCTTTTGTGAAACAGATTGCCAGTGACTTTGAGTTTCTCCAAGTTGAATTCCTCAATTTAGCGAGCAACGTATCTTAAGATACTATTACATAATTAAATATTGTAATAAGACGGAATAAAACTAAAATCCAAAATTTGACTAAGCGTACCCAAAGTAACTTTTTTTATGTGTATTTTCAAGAGTCCTAATAGTTCCCGTCTGGAGCCGTTGAGACTATGGCATCCACAATTGCGGAATGTTGTGAGGCTGAAGGTAGTGAAAGGACAAGGAGATGGGGAAGGGTCAAAGCCATTTCAATCAACTTTTCAATTCTGAATGGTAATCTTACACCAGGGCGATACTGAGATCATCTTCCACTCTGGATTGTGCCGCAAATACGCTACACAAAGTAAATATGCTAAATGCACAGAAGTGAGAAATAAGACAAATTTATCAAATAAAATTTAATGCGCACGCCCAGATTGCTGGAGGACTTAGATAGAAGACGATCGAATCCAACCCATATTATTATAAAACACAACCTACATATATTATGCTCTCTTCGGCTGAAATAAACAAACTTATTATTATGATTTGCCCATTCAGCTACTACTTATCACTACGTAAATACCGTACAACAGTCCCAACTGCTCTCTACTGTCCGGAGCCATTGGGTAAATGTTAAATGTTAATTTAATAATCTTATTTATTGTACAATTAACTTATTTTTCATTTAAACGCCAATAATACATTGTACTTTCACATTATTTATAGGACGACATCTATGAATGTACATTTTAAGAACGCCATAAAAAAGTCGCGTGCAAACCACTCCATCCTATTCCGATCGCTTACGAAACGAGTTTATCTTGCAAGCGATATTCACTCGAATGGACACTGCGAATAAGGCATGGTTTTGCCTGAAACGCTCTGCGAGTTAAAACGTTCGGGATCAGTAGTGTCAACTAGCTGGGTACCGCATTCCAAAAGTTGAGATGTCTATGGACAGAACATACCTGTTTTTATACGAGTGTGTGTGCCACCATTTACCGTGTGATGGTAAAATGATTGACACTTTAGAAATGTCACATTTTTTGTTGATTTTTTTTTTATTGTGGCCGTTTTGACAAGATTTTAACGTGTGCAGTGCACGCTATCATCCAGCCAATGAGCTCTTTTATTGTTACCGTGACCTTCCATGATTGTTGTACCGTGACTGCACAAGAAAGCATAAAACGTACGTTATTTATCCTATTAATGCTGCAGCTCTTTTTTACACATTAAATAATGATGAGACAGATGATGAGACACACAATATACGTGTGTTTGTTTTCTCCAAAGTATTTTTTTTCATATGGGGGAAACAGATATATCTTATTATGGCTCAGCTACAGCGACGGGGATTGCGTTTCATATTCTTTATACGTAAGAGGGAGATGTATGATAATGATTGTGTGTTTCCTTTAAGGGGGTGTAGACATACGTTCACTGTTTGTTATTAGTATTTAAGAAATACCGGCAGCATTATATGTTTAAGAACAAAAGCAAAACCAACAGCGCATTGACATTTGACGTTTTTGAATTTTTAGAATTCACTCACACTTCAATATTATCCTTGTAATAATTATATTCCATACTTTCAAAATTATCGTCATGGCTAGGAGTATTGTAGGGGTCTACGGAGACGTCACGGTGCGGTGTGTGAGAGAAATGTAAGAAAATGATGACTTTTTTTCCTTTGGAGGAAACAAACCTACGTACATTATGTACCTCATCTTTTGAAAGAGCTGCATCATTATTGTAATAAAGAACATAATATGTTTATATGCTTTTTGTACCTTAACTCTTCTTGTGCTCTTAACTGGACTCCGTTTAATAGTGTTTTTAAGTGTTTTTGAAGTAAAACTTCTTTACGCACGTTTGACTTGGGGAGTAAGCTGGTGAATGCGTGACGAGAACGTTACAAAAAGTGTGATCGGTTGAAGCGAACGGAAGTTGAGAGGGAGATTTTTTATTTTTTATATATATATATAAGTTAGTGAAGTACCCCACGGTCATAGGTCACCCCACGGTCATAGGTCACCCCACAGTCATATGTCACCCCAAGGTCATAGGTCACCCCATGGTCATAGGTCACCCCACGGTCATATGTCACCCCAAGGTCATAAGTCACCCCAGGGTCATAGGTCACCCCACGGTCATATGTCACCCCAATGTCATATGTCACCTTAATGTCATGTTCTTTTATAAGTTAGTGAAGTTTTACTTCAGTCGTGTTGTCTAAAGAGACTCGTTTTTTTATAAATGTTCGTTTCTGACCGCCTTATCTCGAGGTAGCACACAAACAAGCGGATACCCGATCAGAGAGCAGTCAGAAAGGCAGTGAGTCGCGCCCGGGGCCCGGCCTTTTTCCTCTTTCGTATTAAGGCCGCGGAGAAAAACGTCGTGGTAGCGGTGACCCAAAAACAGGCCGCGGCCATACAAACAAACAATCAAACAGTGCATTGATTGATTCGTGTGCAGACACGGCTGTCCATATCCAGTTGGAGAAGATGGACCTCGATCAGAAATAATACACAATGTGAGGAAAGGTTGTTTGGCGAGGAAGATGAGCATGAATATCTCTTTCCATATCTTACTAAAGCGAAAGGAAATCTCTTCACAGTGATTTATAGGAAAAAGCTATCACCTATCACCATGCCGACGTCCAGTTGATTAGTCAGATATCTCCAAAAACTAAGTTTTGAGATAAGGAGGAAAGGCAATATTCTACTATTTAATATGTAAAACACGTGTCTTTGTTTAAAATATTAAATGCAGAAACTTCAATATTTTGTTTAATTCACCACAAGGTTTTTCTATATTATAATTGATTTGGTGGCGTTTATGAGTAATTTGTGTATTGTACCAGATAGAGGGTACACTTTTACATATAACTGCATACTCGGAGTTGTTTAAGTAATCAACCGAACTATCTATTTTTCTACGTCATTAATTAATCCAGGCCTCTCCAAAGTCCACATTAACAAATCTCTTCCTACGGCCCTTTCACAAACATTTTTATAACACCTTCTAGTATCTATCACCAAATCGCTCAAATATGTCCATTCTGGAAGAGCTAGGCATCCACAATAGGCTTCAACTATCTGCCCACAACGTGGCATTTGGCTCACCAAACTGAGAACTCATAGTCACTGGCCAAGTGTTTGACAGAAGAAGCAGAGGAAGGTCACCAATGTGCTGGATTAACCAAGTATCACTGACGTCCGGTACGCCGATGAACGTAGCTCTCCACGCAGCGCAGAACCGCAAGGAGTGTAGGAGCCTTGTCCACCATTGAAATTGGAGTAGCGGTCACGATCCTCAGCAATTAGGAACACCTATCCCATACGTTGCGCCAAACAGACAGAGTGCTCTTGGGAGATGTCACAAAAATGGCAATTTTTAGGTTGTAGGTAAATTTGTAGAAACAGCTTTTCCTGTTTTTGAAATTCTAGGACAGTTTTCTACTGTTTCTAACATGAGTTGAGTTTTTAAATGTCTTAGTCACAAATTACAATCTGTATTCAACGCTGCGGCAAGACTCATCACTGGCGTATCTAAATATTCCCATATTTCCGAGCATCTCAAAAATCTTCACTGGCTCAAGTGTCCTGAAAGAATCCAGTTCAAGCTCTGCTGGATGGTATTCAAATCCCTTAACAGAATGGCTCCGGCTTACTTATCGGAAATGTGTATTCCAGAAAATTCCAACTCTCGACAATCAACCCTCAGGTCAGCAGCAACATCAGCTATCGGAAGGTTGAAGGAACCAAAGCGCACACCAGATACTAAATTCGGTGAGCGTGCTTTCGGAGTGTCAGGACCTAAAGCTGGAATGGACTGCCACACGAGTTAAGAATGATCACAGATTCAGCGGAATTTAGAGCTAAACTAAAAACTCATCTTTTCAGACAGTCGTATCCATAAAAAAAAAATAATAAAATAAAATAAAAACCTTTCAACTTCAGCTTCACTTTCAAATAAATATTAACTCAACTTTGGCATTAATCTTCTTATAAATATAAATGTAAAACCAACAGTGATGAGGGTAGCAAAGGTAAAGTCATGCAATGTCCAGTGTTTTGAATATATTGCCCTCCACGTGCAAAGTCGTACCTTTCCCAAGCATAAACTTTCTAATAAAGTGTGTTTTTCGGAAGTGACTTGCAGGTAAGTATGTTTTTGTATCTTTCTGTAAATAATAAAATTAAATAGAACCTAGGAATTCATAAAGAATTGTAAAGCGCCCTTGAGGTGATTTTTCACAAAAACGGCGCTCTACAAATTGTCCAATTATTATTATTATTATTATTAGGCAAGCTACAAAATGCATCAAGAAAAAAATGTCGATTTCTATTAAATGTTGGCTTTCATTAGGGCAATTTTTCACGTGAATTTCGCTAGACCAATTTTGAAAATCCATCCACAGTTCGAAAAATTAAAAAATATCACAGTGTGCAATTCAGACGCGGTAGAAGTGAAAGTAGACAAGAGTGTGGAGACTACGAAGCACTTTTTTTATCAATGTGAAGGATGATTTTTTCCATATTTTTGTCGTTGCATTCCAGTACACCTTTTCCTATTCATTTGGTCATCTTATTAGTATTTGTGTTTACTTCTTCGGAGTCGCCAGATGTCGCTTTTTTGTGTTTTCTTTTGCGTGTTCATTTTGGAGTGGTTTGAAGACTGGATATTGATTTTACAAAAATAACAAATTTTGATGTCGTAGGATTCGATCCTTGGCCGTGGAGGTTCGTCAGGCGCTTTATACCACTAGACCAAAGGAGATTTGCGTTGAACCGTGGATTTATCGTATTATATTTTAACCGAGTCATTTAATATAGTAGTAAATCTTATACATATATGTAAGTGTTTGTCTCTCTCCGTTTCATCGAGTTTCAAATCACAACGGTGCTAAAGAAGTTTTCACTTCAATCACTTCATTTTCTTCCCAGAAACAAAATTAACAAACCTACTTATTCATATTCATAAAGCCTCGTAGAAAATATTAACAGTAATGTATATTTCAAATGTTTACACATTTTTCTCAAGTTCCCACGCTCAGCGTTAAATGTATTCAAGTGGATATATCGTTAAAAAAGGAAAGGAATGTAAAATTAATTTAAATTTTATTGATCGGTGCCAAAACTGTTATTTAAATGCTGGAAACGAGGAATGTGTGAAAATTAATACAATGGAAACTTCTGAGAATTAGACTCGTTAATTATTTTTGCTGAGAATGTAATAATATGGATATTTTAGGAAACGGGACTAAATTTTGGTGCCGGCGATGCATTTAAGAAAAAAATGCAAAATCAAATTTAGCATGTCGATCAGTCAGTCGATTAATCAAACATCTCCAAATAGGAAGTTTGGAGATAATGAGGAAAGCAGTAATCGAATGCTCACCATAAATCAAAAATTATTTACAAGTTCCTGTGTTTTACACATTAAATATGCTATAAAATAACTCTTGGAAGCATAACGGTCCGGTACATTAATATTATATTTTGAAATTTCCTACCAGTAATCCAGAAAACATTTTTTTGTTTAGTTTTTTTTTTTTAATTTTTCTGCATTATAATTGATTTGGTGGTGTTTATGAGTAATCTGAGTATTTTACCAGATAGACTGCATACTCAACTCAAAATTCGATTTTTCGGAGATGTCTGAATTCAACTCGACGATCGATGTTTCGTTTGAAGGTATGATCGCCTAGAAATATTATAGATGCTTTAATTAATTGCGATAAGCACACATCTGGATATCTAGCACGGTCGATCGATAAAGCTATTATCGATGAACCAGTCACAGAGAGAGCTCGTACGAACATCATCGACGTTCGTCCTCTTTATTTTTAAGCATACTGTTTGAAAACGAGAAGATATCATTTGCAATTTGGGAGGCTGGTGTGGGTACCGCTGCCCCGGGAACCATTAATTGGATTAGCTGCACCTACGCCATTGGTCACCCCATGTGGTTAGCAAAGTTTGGTGATTTAACTGGGGTGCCTGGGTTCATGGGATGAGGTTTGTTCGGATCTTGGCGGCAAAATGTGTGGCAGGCCGGATCGGGAGAGACTGGTTGAGGGAGACCTTTTGACCTCTCCAGTAGGACTCTCTCAGAACATCGCCTTTGGGACGCACTGCAGTGGGAGGGATAGATTCATACGTCCGTCAATCCGTCAAGCCAAATTGGGGGTACGCAATAACGTGGCACGCATGTAGAATCACTGGTAAAAAATGCCTGAAGTCGTGTAACAATCGTTAACAATTGTTAAAATTGTGTACATAATAAAGAAATTACTAAGAATTACAAATTAAACACCACTTTCATTACACGCGTACAAAAGATAGATATAGGGTATGGGGAACAACAAATTTGTAGTAAGAGTCAAGGGGTACGCCGCGCCGGCTCGAAAAGGTTGAAGACCACTGACATAGACCACGAGGAAAATTATTTTCCTCCTGTCTGGAGCTAATTTAAAAAAAAAAAACAGACACTAGAACTTGTATAACGCTGGGTATAATGTCGAAAACTTGTCTTCGTTACCGAGTGCTACTGCAGATCGTAAACGAACAGACAACAATTAATTCACGTTATTATAAGTTATTTATACGTTAGCGATCTGCAGTCGTGCTCGGGAACAATGATAAGTAATCGACATTACCGATAAATCCGTTATCGGTCGACCGTGCCAGGAATTACTAGAGATGCCACGAATAGTGATTTTGCCAAATACCGAATACCGAATATTCGGCTAAGCTCTCGGCCGAATACCAAATATTCGGCGACACTTAGTACATTTCGCGGGTGACAGGTTCCATTTAAAAATTTGTAGTGAGAACAATAAATGTTAGATTTTAAATTTGTATGCATTTTTTTCATCATTTGGTATTCGGTATTCGGCCGAATATTGCAAACCATTCGGTAAGAATATTCGAATAGTAAAAAAAGTGGCCGAATAGTAGCCAGACTTTTTTATGAGATCAAATAATTTCAGGCTTGTAAAATGCTTTTTCTTTTCTGAAGTCGAGTAACAAGTTTGAAATGTGCTGAATGCAAGCAATGCATCTGTGTGATTAGGTACTGTGTTTGATTCAACTTGGGTTGCGATACCTTTTTAACTACAACACTTCTATTAATTTTATCAAGTTACAAACAGATTAGGTTTCTTACGACAATAATCATTTTCGATCATAAACATTGTTCAATAAAGATAACGTATTTTTATAAACATCATTGCTAAAGTTACTTATTTCATTATTCAAGTATAAACACTAGTCAACACAATTGTGTAATGGGCGTGTCCGTGAGCCCGAAGTAAATAATTTTATAAAATTGATCTAATGTTTTAAAAAAATATCGATTTTTCTTTCTTGGACACAATATAATTAATTTTATTGGCAGGGAAGTTTTAAAATTGCGTCCCCGGGAACCGTTTATTGGATAACCAACACCCCAAGTTTGATGACTTAGCAGGGGTGCACGGGTTCACGGGTAGGTATTGGCGGCGAATGCGTTTGCCCACCTAATACATGAAGAGCCGGATCGGCAGAGACTGGTTGAGGGAGACCTAGAGATCTCCAGCCGGATTCTCTCGGCCAGAGTGGGAGGGATAGATTCATACGTCCGTCACTCCTGGACACACTGACCCCCAAATTCCTACCCACCTCTCATACATTTTTCCTTCCCAGAAATTCCTCTCCTTCCTTTCCCTAAAAAGGTCTATCACATAGCATCCCCTAATACGATATGGGCCCGAAGGGATTTTTTTTCCTAAGGACCTCCCGTGTGGAGCTATGGTAAAAAAATATGGTTTGAAGACGTAGAGCGGTTGAACGAAAAAAGGAGTGTTTACTACGAGAAATTTAATGGTAGAAAAAGTGGGAGATGCTCGTGGAAGACGCAGCACGATCAAGTGAATCAATATGTGATTCGGGTCATGTCAGAATAACAGAATAATACGAACGAGGCGATGGATGAATGCGAATGGCGGTCTATCCTCTCTGTCTACTACCCCAGTGAAACGGCATGACCGATTGTTAGTTAAGTTACCTAATTTAGAAAAAAAATCAATTGTGGTATCATTTTTGTGTTAAAGGGTTTCATATTACCCCGATTTCCCTATTTGCATAATAAAAATAAAGCTTTTGTTTTGTACCGTTGGAGAAATTGCGCAACATTGACTAATTTGTCTATTGTCTTTGCTATCTCGATTTATTATTTCTGCTTGGCGCTTTTTTCGACGTTTGTGCGTGTTTTAAATTATAGTTTTTTTTCGTTAAAGTTAGTTTATTTTGAATGTTGATTTTATTTCTCGATAATGAAAACAAACAGGTGCGTGAATCACGAATATGACGCCGAGTGCTTTGCCGTTTTTGCCAAGGAAGCAGACAGCGGAGAGGTAATTCTACAAATTGCAGAATTCAGCGAGGATTTGGAAATAATTGTGGAAAACACTGAAGGAAGCGTCCAATACGTCCTGGACTGTAACAACCACTTCCAGGTGACCGAAATAGACGAAGATAACATACTAAATGAAATTGTAGACGTTTTAGAAAAGTCTGATTTATATTTACCAAACATGGCGTGTCCTACAAAGTTACCCTCCAAAATGATTAGAAATCTAGATCCTTTTCTCAAAGCGATTGAAGATTATACCAATAACAATGATGTTGACCATCTAATTGACCCTAATTTTGTGCCTTTAGACTTTAATCTAGAAGATTTAAAGAGTCTTGATATTTCTACTAATAATGTAATAACAACACCAAAAGATAAATTAAAAACTGAAGCAGTTGTGGTCTTGGAAGATTGCTGCATTATGAAACGCTTTGAAGACAGAGTAATTGCTTCTTGTTTCGAAGAAACCATAGAATACGAAGAGATCATCGAAATCATCGATGACAGTAATGAATTATTTGAAGATATCGTTTATCAGAATGCTGAAGAAGTGAATGAGAATGGAGAAATGATTTACAGCGACGATAACAAGGAAAACTTTAAAGAAATTATTTACACCGACGATACCGAGATTCGTCGCAAGGACGCCGTCGTGAGAAGTGAGCCTTCATTGCGTTCTGTGCGTAAAAAAATATTGACCTGCAAAACGTGTCAGTTCGTTGCGCACACCCAAGAGTTGCTGAAAAAGCACGAGAAGCAACACGAACCAAAGAAATCGGTTCGCAATACTAAGAAAGCTATTCCAAAGAAATCGGTTTGTAATATAAAGAACGCCTTACCAAAGAAATCCGTTTTTAATACTAAGAAAGCTTTGCCAAAGAAATCAGTTTGTAATACAAAGAACGCTTTACCAAAGAAATCCGTTTGTAATACAAAGATTACTTTACCAAAGAAATCGGTTTGTAATGCAAAGAACGCTTCGCCAAAGAAATCGGTTTGTGATGCAAAGAATACTTTACCAAAGAAATCGGTTTGTAAAACTAAGAACGCTTCGTTGAAGATAATCAGCGAGTATAAATGCCGATTTTGTGATGAATCATTCCCGTACCGCTCCTTTTACGAGAGACACCATTTGAAGTGTTTTAAAAAGTTTACTAAAAAAACTTGTCCGCTTTGTGGAAAGAACTTCCATGATATATACGCATATGAATTGCATCTGATTTACCATAAAAACAGGAAATATATGGACTAAAATTAGCAAATACAAATAAAGTATACATAATTCGCTGGCGATAAAAACCTTTGGGGATTATTCTCTTGCTAGTTTTCCTTCCGATGCTCTCAACAGAGGTTATATATAAAGAAGCGAAATTTATTGATTTAATCTAGGAAACACCACTTCTCCAGGAAGTTATGCCAAAAATTTGTAGTAATTGTCTCCGCACCATACAGTCAACAAAGTTGAGACCTTTCAACACTCAAAACACAAGATATATAGACTTATACAGAAGCAAATTTAATGTACATACACCATCGGCGCTACAACTCTTATGTTTCTGATTGTTTCTAGAAAACGCTTTTTTTTTCTTTTGTTTTCCTTCAGTAAATTGTGCCAAAAATATGCAGTAATTGTCCCCACAACATTCAGTTACCAAAGTTGAGGTCTGCCAACACTCAAAACACAAAATAAATAGAGTAGCAAATGTTACATACATACACCATTGGCACTACAATTCTTAGAGAGTCCTGGTTACCTCTAGGAAACGCCTTTTCTTCCGGTAAGTTGTGTCAAAAAGATGCAGTAATTGTCTCCACACCATAGGATCACCAAATTTGAGGACTGCCAACACTCAAAATAGAGAATGGACTAATAGAGAAGCAAATGTAACATACATACACCATTGGCACTACAACTCTAAAGAGAGTCCTGATTGCTTCTGGGAAATCCTCTTGTTCCCCACACAATAGAATCGCCAAATTTGAGGACTGTCAACACTCAAAACACAAGATATTTAAAGAAGCAAATTTGATGTGCGTACATCTTATCCTGTTTTTTCTCACCAGTTCATCATGCTTGATGCTGCAGTGTTAAAGGAATCTGATCTCCAGTTCTCTTGCGGTCCTGTCAGCTGGAGTGAGTTACTTAGCCCCCTGGGCTCTTCAGAAGTCTCTTCTCCACTATCCCATCATCTTCATAAGGGTCACGTCTGGCCACTGTGCTGCCGGGGACGGCGTGAAGGGTTTGAAGGACCACCTCCCAGTTCTTCTGCTCACTGTCTATCCTCGGAACTGCCTGTGGCTTGCCAGAAGCTCTAGATGCTGTTCTTGTGTTGGACGCTGCCGTGGGAATGTGTTTTAAATTGCTTTTACTTTCTAATGTATACTCCTCTATATAAATGCTGTCAGAACAGGAACAAACTGCCTCGAATGAGAACAATTAAAAGTTTGGTATGTATAAATGTATGTTGTGCCGTGTAGGGTCATTCGGGGGCTTTTAGAATTATTTTATAGTAACTTCGTTTTAAAAACAAATGGAGTCTTGATGTGAGAACCGATAGAGGGACCCATCTGGTCCTTAAAACGGTTCGTGAAAGTGGTGGGTGCCCTCGACTGCAGTGTTAAAGACTTTCAACAAAATGTCTAATCAAATTCTGTATTTTCATGTAACTATGGTCCAAATTCACAAAATTTTTTAGGTTTTTCGTTATAGTTTCTAAAATATATTTTAATTAAAAAAAAAAAAAACAAATTCTGTAAACCTCTTACAAATCAACTACAAAATATTACAAATTAGAATAAGTTAACAATAATAATCTAAACGAAAATATGAAAGAGAACAAAACACAGAAAAGAGACAATGGTCGCAACTGGGACTCAACCCACACCTCTCCGTCTAACCGGGACGAGCGCGTTAACCAATTTCGCTATTGCCACCTTCTGTCAATCTCATATTTTCAAATTTTAGAATTAACATTATTATCAACTAATTATTTTTCCATATTACGGGCAACTACCCTTTTTATTGGAAACAATTATTCTAAGAATTGGTTTGTAACCTGGATAGCGTCTCGGATAGATATATCCGAATTTATTTATATGGAATAATTGACTTTTTTTTAAAGTTTGAATGAATATTCAATTTTATGAAATTGAAATTGGTTAACGCGCTCGTCCCGGTTATACGGAGAGGTCTGGGTTCGAGTCCCAGTTGCGACCATTGTCTTTTTTCTGTTTTTCTGTGTCTTGTTCTCTTTCATATTTTCGTTTAGATTATTATTGTTAACTTATTCTAATATGATATATTTCACTGATGGGAATAACCTTCAAAAATGTTATAAAAAGAAAGTTTTTTCTTATAAAATTAAAATATTACATCTTTTTTAAATGAAAAATAATGTTTCATTTTGAAAAATTTGTATTTTTTTATATGCTAATCAGTGGTTATACTTCAAAATAATTATTTTTCTTAATTTTTTGTTTGCAAAATCGAACAAGTTCGAAAGTTACACAAAAGATAATCGTACGTCTCTCGGACGTATGGTGTATGTATTTCTCCGTAATTATTGTATTTACCGTGATGACAGAGCCGCCCAGCGCTAAATCTGCTCAGCAAATGAGCTAACTGAGATAGACAGCGCGCTACGTTGCGAAATAAAAAAAAGACAGCAATTCTTGTATATCACTCACGTCTCAAAGATGTAGATTATCTTTCTAAGGTTAAAAAAGTTTCTTGTCTTGATGTAATCTGTTGAAAGTTTAGTAATTGATATTAACATTTAAGGACACGCACGTCAATTTTTAACACAAGTACTCGCTACCGGGTGCACTGGACCCAGTATAATATCATATGTTTATTCCAAAACTGCTCAATAAAAGTGATCGTTTACTTATTTGTAAGGATAATGAGTGAACAAAAAAGGCAATATTCAATTAAATATTAATATTTATTGGTTTTACTTAATCAAAAAGTCACTACAAAAATAAAAGGAAATTTACCATATTTTTATGACAAGATTAAGGTTAATTGTTAAAGTTTCTGTAATTATTTATTTTAAGCAAAATCTTCTATATTTTCTTACAGTATTATAATGAACCTACTTAGACAAATTAATAATAAGAGTCTATCATTATAGAAAAAAAAAACAAAAACATCTTTGAAAATTAACAAAATATCTTCTCAGGAATAAAATCACATCTCTACATTGTTAGGTCTCTTTCTACTACAAATTTAGTTATAACAACTTTAACAAAGGTGCTTCACGTGCTCTCTACAATGTTTATTGCATTTTTTGCAAAAAAATTGTTTTTAATCTTTTTTCCAGTTACATAGCCCGTTATCGCCTTCTTGTTCGGAATCCGATTTATCCTCATTTATTTCTAAATAGTCTTCAGTCTCAGAACAGTCTTCATTTTCTATTTCTTCATTGACATATTCTTCTATTTCGTTAGGTCTCAAAAACCTATTGATAACCATTTTTCTATGAAATAAAGTTAATAAATAGTAGGAAAAAACAGTTACATTTAGTCGCTAGCGGGTCCAGCGGACCCATACACACCTTTTAAGCTCTTACCACTCACTCGGATTGCTAACTGACGACTTAGATCGTCATCTGTAGTGCTACATATCTTTGAAAGTTACCAAGAGCGGCAATGTCACAAACATCAAAATTTTAAAATTACTACACAAATTATGAAGAACTGGGTCTGTTAGACCCATTAGCGAGTCCTTAAGTGTTAAGGCGATGCACTACAAAGCAATATCATGTGATTTTGCATTGAATATTAGATCTCTTAAAAATAATTTAGATATTTTAATTAATACTGTGAGTAGAACACATATTTGCCTTTAAAATTATTGAGTATTTATTAGTCTTTTTATAAACCCAGACAAAAGTATTAGGCCTATAAAAACTGCTGTAAGCACTCGAACCCAAAAGCTTGTTTACACGACAAGTTAGTAATAATTAGTGGATTTTTCACTATGCTTTTTATGCAGACTTCTTTTCAGTTATCTGATAGTATTAATAAAAGTTGAACCATCTTGAAGTTTTTTACAAAGCCACTGTCGTGACCCCCGCCGCCTGCAAGGCCTAGCAGCGAAAACCTGCGGAGCGGATTTTAACTGCTAGTTTTAGAATTGTTTTAATATGAACCAAATGTTACATAAAAACTGTTTTTTTTTTTTTAAATACATTTAATGTTCTCTATATTAGATATAATTTATTAGAAACAAATGTTTTCAGATTTTATTTTACATGCGTATTTTTTTTAATGAAAACTATTTAAATACCTTTGAATTAGTTCCTAATTATCATTAACTAGTTAAACTTAGTTATAAGACATTTAAAAATAATATTTAAAGATTTTTTCTTACCTCTATATAATTTTTATGATCTAAAATATAATTTTTATTTACCTATTCGTTATAAAAAATTAAGAAACTAACCATCGCTCAAGAAAAAAAAACTGTTTTCTTATTTTATTATATAATAATAATAGCCTTTATTCAGACAGTAAATTACATTATTTATAATATTCATAACACTTATCATGCATCGACTCCCTGTCTGTATGTCACTAGTTGACAAAGGCCTCCTCCAACTGTCACCACTTCTCTCTATCATTAGCTAGTCTTGTCCATGTACCACCTGCTATGGCTTTGATGTCATCAAAATTTTATTACAAATAATTAATTAGTTTGAGGAATTATTTTTCAATAGGCTCATAGCGAATGTAAAACATTTTTAATAATTGTTTATATGATAACCACTTTAGCGCTTTTGGTCAATTAGCAGACACCCTCAAGCATTTGCTTGCCAAAATATGGCAAATATGAAGAGATATTTTAAAGTATTTATTGTAATTAATCACAAAGGTAACTTAGTAGTTTCACATTTTTACAAGAGATGTCTCTCATCTCTTCTGAATTATTTGTTATTTAATTCACAAACTGAAATATTTTTCTTACAAATCATTCATCTTCTTATGGTGCTACAGCCCATTTCGAGCCTTGGCCTCCCTTAAAATAAGCCTCCACCGCCCTCTGTCCTCGGCCGTCGTCGTCCAATCTGCGACATGGAATAGTCCTCTTGCATCCTTCCTGACATCATCCTCCCATCTCAGCCTAGGTTTGCCCGCCTTTCGTTTACCTCCCGGGTGTCCTGTTAGAACCTAATTCGGTACTCGTGTGTTTGGCATTCGGTGCACATGTCCGGCTCATCTTAGTCTTTGGGGGCTTAAATGGGTGGAGATTCTGGGAGTTTGGTAAATATCATAGAGCTCTCCCTCTCGCACTGCTCCTAAGATTCTTCAAAGTACCTTTCTTTCGAAGGTGTCCAGCTGTTCCGCAGACTTTACTGTCAGTGTTCCCGCCTCACATCCATAGGCCAAGACTGTTCTAATAATTGTTTTCTATATGGGGGGGCAACTAATTTGAATAAAATAATCAAATCGCTCTTGGTTCTTCTACTACACTATAGGTCAGTTAAATTAAGTATTATCATTAAGTTTACATATTTAATTTGTTCAATAGGTATGGAGACTTTGAAATTAATGAACCTTAAAAATTTATGTTGATCTTTCTCAATATTTATTTGATGTGCTTATTCTTGTATGGGGACCAAATAGTGGAATTGTATTCTAAATTACTTCTTACTAAATTTCATCGTGTTCAAATCGTTCATCATGTGTTACATATTAAAAAATGCATGTTTAAAATTAAATTTAAATCTGTGATTATAAACTAGAATATAGACAACATAAATAAGTCATAATATTTAACATTCTCCAAATAGGTACTATGTACGTCAATTTTGCAAATGATACTCTGAATTTATGCGTTAAAAATTTTAAGATTTTTTTTTATGAATCTTCAAAATATGGTTTAAATGGTTAAATTTAATATAGGTGATTTCAATAGCTCTCTAACACTATTAGCAGTTTATATGTTACCATATTAAAATTTTGAGAAATGATTTTTTGAAAGAGAGCTGGAAATTTTCGAGCACTCAAGATTGATATTGATTATATAGTGGAACATTCCAGTGGTTATATTTTTTTATTTACTACACATCTAGTTGTAATTCTACTCATGTTTTTAAAAGTACTATGCTGTACCACAAACTCATAGCAAATTTTACATGTTATATAATTCATATTGTGATATCATTATAACAAAGAGACTTTTATAAACATTTATCCCTTTATTATATTTTATTAAAATACTAGCTGGGGTACCCGGCTTCACTCAAGGAGTTGATATGAGATTGAACTGACGTTCGACCCCACGACGGATCTTGCTTTATATACCCCTACCAATAGGTAACCCCAGTACCCCACCCATACAAAAAAGGCTTTGAATGGTCCACAATGCTTCAGAACATACCAAAACATTTGAGAGTGTTCTGGAATGTTCCACAATGATCTGGGATGTTACCAAACGTTCCACACATTCCAGAATTTTCCGGAATGTTGTGGAATGCTCTCATATACTCTTGAAGGTTTTGGACTGTTCTAGCAATTTCTAGAGGGCGAAACTTCCAGCCCTTATATCTTCAAAGGCACGCCCTTCAGGTAAAAACGGGAACCTTCTTCATGGATGGGGGATAGAGGGCTACTACACCATATAGTTACCTTGATCGTACCAGGGCTTGTTTCTGAGTTTTAGCCGCACGTACATTGTACACTTTCTTTTATAATATTTATATTGATTATAGCCTATCTAATTAAATGTAACTATTAGTTCATAAAAGTACCATTCCATAAGTAGCATATTATGTCGTGTGATAATTGTTAACAAAAGTATTTTGCAAACATTTTTGTAGGTGAGATGTTTTGTGATAAAAAAAAACTGCAGCATGTGTTCTCATTAGTTTGTAACTATTACAATTCCATAAGTTAATACCAAATATTATAACACGTTTTTGACTGTTCATGTGATAATAATTATAACAAGTATAGTTTTATAAGAATTTTATAAAATGCTTTACCATTAGTTTGTATAAGTTTTTGTTTATTTTTTTATGCTAAATGCTGGTGTTATTTTTTGTTTTTAAAACCATCCTAATAATGTATTAGTTATAATAATATTGTGGGGTAATTACTATAACTTACAAGTGACTTACAAAGGACCTCTTGTAAGTTCCAATACAGTCAAAATATTCATTATAAAAAGAAAGAATATTGCTATTTTTTTTAAATAATTTTAATTGAAAAATAGTTCCTTTTTATACTCAGTAATATTGAGTAAGGGCCATTATTTTAGTTATTTTTAGTAATGATATCACTTGGCTTATCTTGTCAGAGCTCTTAGTGCAAAGGAACTTGAAAATTGTAAATATATCTCTTATGGCTTGTTCGCACTCGGCAAGTAATTTAGTCAAGTAGCAAGTTACTCGCTTACTTGTGAAACGCCACTCGCCCAATAACATAGAATGAAATGTTTTGACTCTACTAAAGAGCTGGCTAAACTACTCTACTAAATTTGTGTTGTTCGGACGCGTTTATTTACTGACTAAACTTTACTATTCGACTAAACTGCTTGCCCAGTGCGAACGGGTCTTTAGCAAACTTAAAGAGCAACTAAAAATTTCGGGCCTAATTTTGCGTTCCCACCTTGTCCATACTATGATATAGATCTATCTACTTCATAGAATCTATGATATACATCAGTGATAACTGGCTTTCTATGCATTAGAACGCCCATTAGAAACAGAAACCCAATGTTAAAATCAACTTCAACTTTCATTCTATTCTATTCTATATAGGATAGAACAAATGCGAATGCGCTTCGATTCCTTTCCATTTTCAAATGATTCATTCCATAGTCATGGAATAGACCAGGTGAGAACCTAGCTAAGTGATCCAAAGTGATGTTTAGTTTTATTTAAAATAATAAGAAATAGTAGAAGACTGTTTATTGTGGTATTTTAAATAGGTACATAGTTATCTATGTCCTAATACAATCCTTATATATACACCTTATAGACCGGTCAGTGGTTGAGTGGGCATAGCGCTTGGGTCCCACCCGGGCGTCGCATGTTCGATTCCTCGGCTGGCTAAGTCCTCCATCACAACACAAGCAACATTTTCGGCTTTCTGTGGTGGTAGTAGGAGATTTTCAAACATTGTTGGGTTATTCGTAACCCGGGAATGTTTGTCTTTCTTTAAAAAAAAAAAAATAAAAAAAAAAAAAAAATATACTTAAAATAACACATCTATACCTTATCAATCACATATCTGCGCAATTTAATTTTAAATACATTTTTGCTCACTTCCAATTTTATTTCTTCTGGTAATTCTCCAAATATCTTCAATGCTCCGTTCATCAATGACTTTTGACTCTGTGTTTTTTTCCTGAAGGGGAGTCTTAGTTCATTTCTTTTCCTAGTCTCATGTGTATGTTTGCTTTGTAGTTTATCAATTTTTCTTAGGAATTCAATAGACGTATGGCTATTGATTATTTTGTAGATTAACAATATAGTATTGAAGTAAATAATTTGTTTAAATGACAAGATATTTAACTCCTTCAACATTTTCTTGACTGAAGTGTACCTATTTTTCTTCAATATAGTTCTCATAGCTATGTTTTGTAGAATTGTCATTTGTTTCATAAATCCGTCGTTGGCTAAGAATAGAATGCTGCTACAGTAATTTATGTGTGGTGCAATGATTGCGTTGTACACATTTTTACTGGAGACTGTTATTAAAATTTGTTGTAATTAACTTAGTTTTTTTATAGTTTTTATTTAAATCTTCCAATTAGAAAGTATGTTAAACCACTGGGGTGCTTTTGGTCACATTTTGGCAAATTTACAAACACTCAAGTGTTAAAAACATTATTTATTGGAATTATTTCAAATGTTCCCGCAGGTTGGAATCTTCGATTAATCACAAAGCTAACTTAGTAGTTTCACAGTTTAACAAGAGATGTCTCACATCTCTTCTGAATTATTTGTTATTGACATTACACCAACTGAAATTATTTAAATATACTTTCTTACAAATCATTGTACTGTGTTACATATTAAAAAAGCATGTTAGAATTTTAATTTATATCTGTCATTATAAATAGGCTATAAGATTTTCCAAATAGGTACTACGTATGCCAATTTTAAAGTAAATAATATGCATATTTCATGTATTTATAAATTTAACAATTTTTTATGAATCCTTAAAATATGGGATAAACAGTTAAATATAGGTGCATTAAATGACTCTATAACACTATAAGCAGTTTATTTGTCATCAAATTAAAAATCGAAGGTATGATTTTTTTTAAAAGGCTGGTAAATTTTCAAAATGACAGCTAAAAAATTCCCGAATGCTCAAAGTTGAAATTAAATAAGAAATAATGCACGACTGTTATTGAAATTTGTTGTAGTTTTTATTTAAATATTTAATTAGAAAGAATAAATTATAGATTTTTTTTTTTTAAGTTTTCTTTATTCATTGAAATTTTTTTATTTCATAAATTGGGGATTTTTCGGCCAACACGCTAGGCGATCTGACTGTTATTAAAGTTTTTTTTAGTTACTCATAGTAATATTGTTATGCTTCCAAGCTAAAGTCACTATTTGATAAATACATACATATTTTCTGGTATACAAATATGACATACGACAATTGTAATATTTAAAAAATAAATATGTATAATATTGTATAAGAAATGCAAAACTATGTCGATACTTTTTTCGTTTGAGCATTTTTCAGATAATGTTACATGATTGTAGCCATTTTGTTTAGGTAGGTACTTTAAAAATTGTATTATTGTTATTTTATTGTTGTTTTTTTTTATGTTTACTGCATTTTATAAGAAAAAAAGTACACAATTTATCACAATTTTTTTTGGTTTGTTTTACAGTTTTTGTTGATGCACTTAACTGTATTTTTTTTAGCCTTTTTAAATTTTGTTCATAATTTTTCACATTCCTTTCATTTGAAATTTAATTAAAAACATTTTACAAAATGAATCTCTTTTTTTATTTTTCACCACTCAGCAACGTAAGCAGATACACACGTTAATATGATAATAGCAGTCAAGTACAATAAGCGTGTTTTCACATCAACGCGTGTGTTTCCACAGAAATCGTTATAACTCCGTTATTGTTCTAGTGACATCCCTAAAACAAAAAGTAGAAGCTCCATAATAAATCAAGCTACCCATTACTATTCAAGCTGTCCATAAAAATACATAAAAAAGACCTATTCTGTCAGATACACGGTTGATACATATTTTACGCGCGAAATTGCCTACGGGCCGCTAGACATTGTTAATTTTTATTAAATATTCTTGTATGAAATGAAAAAAAAATGACGTGACTAAATTGTTTATTATACATTTATTCAATAGAATAAATATTGTTTTTTACATATCCCGTGATTTTAGTACTGTTTTCACATAAAAAAACATCACGTGTGTCATTTTAACATTTTTTTTATGTTTGCATTCTAAATTTTAATATTTAAAAATGTTAATATTTATTTGTAATATAACAATTTAAAAGCTTATTTTGTAACCTTTCAAAAACAGTTTTTAGTATTCGGCTACGTTCAGAAATGTTTCATTTATAAAGTTTTAATTGTGAAGCGGAAATAATACAAAGTTTTCATAAATCTGACATTTCGTTTAAGACGTAAAAAGTGCATATTCGCGATAGATCGGAGTGGTTAAATATGTTGCACACAAGGGATATAACCTCAAAATATATATGGGCGTGGCCTCTATCACCATATTGCATGCCATAGGCCGGCCGCACACGTCAGGTTTTTCCATCCGATTTTATGATCCGATTCAAAACCCGATTGGACGGCTGGAGAAGAAGGGCGTGGCCTATTTTTAATTCGCGTTGGCCGTCCAATCCTGTACGCGTGCGTGTAACAATAATAACTGTCGGATCAGACAATCGGATGAAAAAACCTGACGTGTGCGGCCGGCCATAAAATACAAAACAAGTTCGTCGCTAGTTCTAAATTGTCCAAATGACCATTTTAGTTTTGGTTCAATCTCCACTTTAAAATTAAAAATAAAGTGATAGTTAATCACTTAACTTAGAATTATTATAATGAGACCTTTACCTTTACAGAAATAGCCTTATCTTAAACACCAATCATAATGTTTCATTGAAATAATGAAAGAAAACCTTCTCCTCGTGTAAAATTTTCTAATGGTCATTTGGACAATTAAGAACTAAGGCGACGAATTGTCACAGATGAGTAAAATGAAAAAATAAATGTGGGCGTGGCCTAGATGATGTTCCTTGATCTGCTGTTCGAGAGATTATTTTTTATTTATTTATTTATTTATTTTTTATTTAATATAGATATATAAGTGTACAAAGGTGTTACATAAATTACATATCGGTACAGAAATTATTTAAAATTGCAATCTCATCAAAGAAGAAGCTAGTTCTTGTGCTTGATGAGCGAGTTACACTAATTATAACAGAAATAGAATAACATTTATTTATTTATTTATTCTTAGTATATTTACATTACAAAGGTATAGTATATTGTCCTCCACACTAGGAGTTCACCTGTATTGTAGAGGACATTTTTCAGTTGAAAATTATAAAATGTAAGTATATAGTAAATTACAGTGCACAGTTGTAAATTACATTATGCAAAAGGTAAGTATATAATACGAACAATTGAGACTTCTGGATCATCAATATGTGTAGGTGTACATACATAGGATACGGTACGAAATTCGAAAAATCTAAATAAAATAGATATGAATATAATTTATAATAAATGGAAAGAAAGAGAAAAACAGGTAATTATTTAGTTTTAATTATTCCTGATGAAGTGTAGCTTCAGTTTGAGTTTCAGTTTATTGATGTCTTTGGTTTTTTTTTATTTCAATTGGAAGGTTGTTGAAATACTTTATTCCTAAGTAGATATAATTGTTTTGCATTAGTTTGGTATTAAATTTTGGTATTTTGATGTTGTCTTGATATTTTTGAAATTTTTCTTTTTTTAGGGAGTACCCGGAATGCGTTGCAATGCCACTCAAAGAAAGAAAGTGTTTTAATTCTGTTTATTGAAGTGCTTTTGTAATAAATTAGAAGGTTTTCTAACAGGTAACATACAGCTCGTCGCCCGAGTTCTTAATTGCGCAAACGACCATTTTAACGAAAATGAGTTTTAAATGCAATAATGTTAAGGATAAAATTCCGCGTCGTTAGATAAATAAAAAATAGTTTTACGAGCCTTATACACTTAATTATAAGCTTTTTAAAATGTCAATGTCCTCAACAATATTCTAAAAGTGAGTTCTTAATTGGTCAAACTCCTTGTTAGTTCAATCTCATTTGCTGCGAAATAAAATTTGCGGGCTAGATTGCTCAACCTCCACCAATTGACCAATCACAGTACGCCGATTCGCGATTCCGCCGCCGCCATGTTGCATATTTACGTCACACTATTTTTGTTTTATGGCGTGTTACGCCGAAGCAAAAAGCATTTTATTGTATTACCAGTGAGTTTTTTATTAACAAAATAACAGTAAAATGTCAAAAACTATTTACAAAAGTTCATACATACGCAGCAGTGCTGAAACAGAGCTGTAATTATTAGTTTTAAGTATCCTTATCAATGCCGTTTTAGTTTTGTTTTATACATTGCAAGGAACTTTGTAATACAGCGTGTTCACTTTTTCAGATTCTCCTTTTCGAGTTTTTGTTAACTGCCATTTCATATTTAATGAATTCGTCCAGTATTTTTTATTTATAATTATCACTGCGTGTCCTTTCCTATACATTCCCGTTCATGTTCCCGTCCCCGTCCCCGTTACCCTAATGCTTCCCTTCTCCCTTTTCTCAGATTGTTTATAGTCAGTGGCTGAGCCGGCATCGCGTTTGGGTCTCACCCGGGCGTCACGTGTTCGATTTCTAGGCTGGTTAAGTCCTCCATCACGAGACAAGCAATATTTTCAGTGATTTCAGTAGGAGATTTTCAAATATTGTTTGTCTTTTTCTCACCAAAAAGAGTGTCAATAAATTAAAAAAATATTTTAAAGCGTTTCAATTATAGCTCGAGTATTTTTGTATAATTATTCCTGCGTGTCCTTTCCCATGCGTTCCAGTCCCGTTCCCCTCCCGCGTCCCCTCTCCCACCCACGTTCCTCTTTCAACTTCGACGCCGCCCCCCTTCCCACATTCCTTCCCCCTCCCGGTTCCACTTTCCTCGTCTCCCCACCCATGTTTCACTCCCGCGACTCCCCCTGCTTCTTTCCTTCCCCCCTCCCAGATTCCCCAACCCCTACCCCCTCCCCCCTACCACCTTACTATGTAAAATACACACATTTTTCAAACAACTTGCGAGCCGCCTAAAGTATTTTTTTTACATAAATATTATGAAGTCAGAGCTCACCATTTTATATAGAAACCTTCGCGGTTTCAGCACAATAACTAACCAAAGTTTAATCAAAATCGGGTAAATTGCGTTAGAAATAATAAGGTAATTTTAATGTTAATTTCATAAAACCAGAGCTCACCATTACATCTAGAGACCTTCGCTGCCGTGCGTACAACTACTCACCAAAGTTTCACCGGATTCGAAGAGAATAATAAGGTAACTTTTATGCAAACTACATAACGCTAGATCTCGTCAATATCTCGCCAAAGTTTCATCGCAATCGGATGAAAGCTATAGGAAATAATGAGGGAATTTCAATGCAAATTTCATGACGCCTGATCTCACCATTATATATAGAAACCTTGGCGGGCGTGCATAAAACAATGCACAAAAGTTTCATCGAAATTGGAAGAATGGAATAGAAAATAATAAGGGAGTGTGCAAATTGCATAAAGCCAGAGCTCACCTTTATAATATATAGAAATCTTCGTGTGCAACAACTCACCAAAGTGTCATTACAATCGGTCGAATTTCATAACCCCAGATCTGAATTTGTGTGCAAATTTCATAAAGCCAGAGCTTACCATTATATATAGAAGTCTTAGCATGCACGCGCACAAGAACTTACCAAAGTTTCATCACAACCGATTAAATGGTATAGAAAATAATGAGGGACAAAGAAATCCAAAATCTGCCGGATCTGCCCTGATGATGGATGAAACGCTGTCCGAAACGTTGGCTAAAGAAGGAGGTAGTGCAATACGGCATAACACCCCAAAAACAAATATCGAAAAATAAATATCCATTTGCATTTATATTGCCTCTCCGCAAGTTAAAAAAGCACTGAGTATTTTAAGTACTGAGTTGCTACCGACTCCAGGTACTAATATCTACAGCCTGTATGTCGGACGAATATCTACAGCTCAAACTGCTGACCAATATCTATGGAACAGGTGATGTGGACGAATATCTACAGCACTGGCAGAGGTTGGATTTGCAATTATGTATAGCATATTGGCATAACGTAATGTTGCGTTATATATAACCTAACCTAACTGTAATGTATAGTAAATAGGTATTTAATATGGAAATAATACGATAGATGGCGGTAAGCATTTAGCTTGCGCCATAGCTCGCCAGATGGCATTAGTGTACAAGAAGTGGTACTAGAGATAGACTTTACCAGCTCCCGAGGTGGGAGCGCAGAGATATACCTACCCCCGAATAGTAAACAGTCGTAGCTATCCAGCTAGGTTATTAAAAGTAATAAACACATTTATATTCAAAGAACCTAGTAATAATTAATATCTGCCGAGGAAAGGGCTGATATAACAACTGGCGCAGCCGTTAAAGTATAATTGTGTGGAAAGTTACGCGTGCGAATAATAATTTGTGCTGGGCACGGAGGACTAAGTCACTGCGGAAGTGACTTGCAGTTTGGCAAAGGAATCGGAAGAGATTCTGCTCGGGATTAAGGAGCATTTGTTTCCGTGGCTACGGGCTGGAAGAAGATTTTTTGTTCTAGGAACAAGAAGAAGAATACCGCAAGGAGGCGATCTGGTTGTGGATCATTGGATTAATCGTTTCAAGGACTAATCATTGGATTAATCAGAGGACAAGGATACAACCCAGAGGAAGGGAAGGAGAGGACCAGACCAGAAGAGTTCCTGAGTTAAGTTCTTTTGTTTCTTTGAGAGGGATTATTTGTTATTGTTGTTTTTTTGCCGATCTATCTGTTGGGAGTTATGGAATCGGGTAGAATACCTCCGTTTTGCCATCTCTCCGGAGACTGGGAATTGTTTCGACTTCGGATAGAGCAATTTTTCGTGATTCATGATGACAAAGCGTCTGGTGAGAAAAAACGGGCTTTTTTATTGAATCTCCTAGAATCAGAAACGTTAACCTTACTAATTAATCTGTGTTTTCCAAGTAAAGTAACGGACTTATCTTTTGATAAACTTTTAGCGCTTCTCGACAAACATTGCAACAAAAATCGTTTAGTTTTTAAAGAACGGGAGAATTTTTTTTTAGCGAGACAACAAGAAGGCGAGACGGTAAGAGATTTCGCAGTAAGACTTCGTTCTTTAGCAACGTATTGTCAATTTGAAACGAGGCTTGAAAAAAATCTTATAGACATGTTTGCAATCGGGTTGTTACCGGGTCGCGCGAAAGAGAAAATTTTTGTGGAAGGGCAAAAGTTATCGTTTAATGAAATAGAAGGACTTGCAGTTAATATGTCAACTTTGGATAGTGTTAATACGGTTAAATCAGAAGTAAATCTAGTAAAAAAGCGAGTTATTAGCGATGGGTTTAAGCGAGATCAGCGTAGGGAACGATCGACGAACCGAGACGAGCGACGAGGTAGTTTTAACAGGAAACCAGCATATAGGTTAGGATCAAATTCAGGTACGAATTTTAGATCACCCTCTGGTAATGTTAAAAAACAGTGTTTTATTTGCAAAAGGAATGATCATCTATCGTTTGATTGTAAATTTCGTAATGTGAAATGTTTTAAATGTAAGGGCGTTGGGCATTTACAGAAATTTTGCAAGAATAATCCTATAAATCCCATTTTTGAAAATCACAGGGATAGTAAAGTTTTAGTTGCGTCAATTAGTCCTATCACTGCTGAAATTGAAATTAATAGCAAGAAGTTTACGGCAATGATTGATTCAGGTTCATCTTTATGTGTGATGCCAGAGTGTATTTTTAAAAGACATTTTAGCTCAATCATTTTGTCACAAGACAAGCGAATTATTTCAGGTTATGGAAATAATCGTTTAAAAATCGTAGGAAAGGCGATTTTTGATGTGAAATTCAAGGGTAGGAACAAAAATATTAATTTTATTGTAGTAATAAATGGAACAGAATTAATTGTGGGTAGAGATTTTATGGAATGTTTCGATCTTGGGATAACTTCTCAGGAGACAATTAATTCAGTGACAGTACAAATGAGGAATTTACATGTTGGACAAAAATGTCTAGTCAAGGACTTTCGTCAGGTGAATAAAGTTTGTTGGGTTAGAGGTATTGTAGAAAAGAAAGTGGGAAAAAAAGTTTATATCGTTAGAATCTGTGGTACTCCGTTGACTTGGAAGAGGCATATTGATCAGTTAAGGAGTTTATCTGTGAAATGGGAAGAGGAGAGTGTAGAAAATAACCCACTCACCGCGTCTGAGGTCACGAAATGCGCTTCAGACGAGTTGGGGACCTCAGCTTTGTTGAAGGGGCTAACGGGGTGTTCTCTTGATTTCAGATTACCAGCGGATGATCGAGAGCAAACTACTCAACCAAGACCTTGGGACGGGAGGCTCCGCTCAAGGCGTTCATAGAGGTCCCTCCCAGAGAAACAGAAGTACTTAAGTTGAAGTATTTAAAATCATGACTATGTTTGGTTGAATTTAGTATATAAAATCGTGTAAAAATGAAATATTTAAAATCCCATTTTTGTCAATTGTATAGCATCATTTGTAAAGAACATGACTTGTATTTATTGTAGCCAGGGGCTTGAGATTAGGTCGGGGAGGGTGTAATGTATAGTAAATAGGTATTTAATATGGAAATAATACGATAGATGGCGGTAAGCATTTAGCTTGCGCCATAGCTCGCCAGATGGCATTAGTGCGCAAGAAGTGGTACTAGAGATAGACTTTACCAGCTCCCGAGGTGGGAGCGCAGAGATATACCTACCCCCGAATAGTAAACAGTCGTAGCTATCCAGCTAGGTTATTCAAAGTAATAAACACATTTATATTCAAAGAACCTAGTAATAATTAATATCTGCCGAGGAAAGGGCAGATATAAAACTAACTTAACATAAATTAAGTTTTTTAAACTGCATACGCAATATTACCATTATGCCAATATGCTGTACATAATTGCAAATCCAACCTCTGCCAGTGCTGTAGATATTCGTCCACATCACCTGTTCCATAGATATTAGTCAGCAGTTTGAGCTGTAGATATTCGTACTCACTTTGGTTCTCATAGATATTAGTCAGCAGTTTGAGCTGTAGATATTCGTACTCACTTTGGTTCTCATAGATATTAGTCAGCAGTTTGAGCTGTAGATATTCGTCCTCACTTTGGTTCTCATAGGTATTTTTTTTATTTTTTATTAGTGACTATTTAGTTACAGGTTTGATGACAATTACAAGATATGATGATATATATAAATATTTAATCCGTTTGTTCTTAGTCCTCCTCACTAAGTGGTCCTGTGCTGAGGCGGACTGGTAGATTTCTTTGATTTTCCGTTATTTAGTTTCTATGATGTTTTTAATACATTCTCTAGTATGTCTGCATTAATTTCTTTCACCCATGTTTTGATTTTTTCCTTAAACTTATTTATCTTTTCTATCTTTTTCAGACTTGGAAGAAGGATGTTGTAAAGTTTAGTTGCCAGATATATGTGGTTTCTTTGGCCAAAACTTGTCTTGTCTGAATTTTGGAACATCTCGTATATCCTTTTTTGAGGCTCTTGTGTCATGTACCCGAGTTTCATTAGGAGATTTTCTGTTTTTAAAATGATGTATAAGAATATTCTTGGCATATATTTGTTTTAAATTAAGAACGTCAAAACACTTAAAAATATCTTTTGAGGGGGTTCTGATGGGTAATTTTAGTATGGTTTTTATAATGCTCTTAGTCCGATTTGTTCAGTTTTTGGAATTCCTGTAGATATTAGATGTGCAGCTGGTGTTTAAACACTACAGATAACCAGTGTTGGAGTGCAGAAAATTGAAGAATACTGGTGAAGAGAGTGGCGACTGCTACAACGTCCTTGACTCCTCAGAATACTGGTGAAGAGAGTGCCGACTGCTACAACGTCCTTGACTCTTCAGATTGTTTTTTTAAATAAAAAAATAATGTTTCATTTTATGTCTAAACGGTATTTTTTTTCATGTGCTGTGAAAATTTAAATACTGATCGGTTGTTATATTTAAAAATAATATATGTATTTTTTTTCGGTAACTGACATTTATACGAACAAGTCTGAAAGATACACAAAAAGTCCTACTTAACACAGTTTAAAGGTGGTTGAATAATTAGTGTAGGGTTTTGTACTTAAAATAAAACCAAAAAAGTATAAAAAATATAGGTATTTTAATTAAAAAAATAACAAAATTCTGAAAACCTCTTACAAATCAACTACAAATATAAAGTGATGTCATTTATGTCTAAATCGTATTATTTTTAAATGTTATGAACTTTTAAATGTTATATTTTATATGTTAGATACATAATTTTGTATTTATTTATTTATTATTAAGATTAAGATCTTCAGAATGTGTCATCGAGGCTTAAGAGGACATTACCAGAGAAACCAGAAATATGTCATTTTTAAATCAGTGTTTAGACTTATTGACTCGTTTCCACAAAAAATTATAAATTGATTTTGAAAGATTGTTCTTTTATCTAGTAAAGTTATGGATTGAATTTTGAGAAAAAATGTTTATTTTAAGTATAATAAGGTTATACCATAGGTCGTTGGCAGATTTGTTATATTTTCAAAAAAGTACATGTATTATACAACACCAATTTCAAATCATATAATCATACAGTAAAATAAATCAATACATTATCTGGTAAACGTATGTGTCAGAATTTTAATTTAAGTTTTAATAAAATTATAAAAAAAATATATACGTACATGTGTTTCTTGACGAAAATTGGTCCGTTGGTTTATTTATTTGCGCACTTACAAACTAATATATTTCAGATTTTTTTTACATACTTATTTTGCTAAGACATTATTGACAAATCATAAATAATTTTAATGGAAAAATAATTTTAGGGTGTATTTAATATTAATTAATTTACAGCTTCGCGTTTCACAATTTTTCTTATCAACGACAACACGAATCGAGAGCGCTCATTCAAACCGCAACTGCGGCCACCGGCGGTTGTCTTCGCGGCGCTCTACATCGTAACATTTTCAAACGAATAACGAAGCAAACTAAATACGATTTCATGTTTGTAAAATTTATAGGAGTGCCCCAACGGAAAATTTCATGTTCATTGAGTATTTTTATGATAAAATTTTTATAATTTTGAAATTTTTTTATTGTAAATTATTCTTATGTGAATACCGCACAAGAGTCCCAACTGCTCCAAAATATTTATTTTCAAGTAAAACTTCTTTACGCACGCTCGACACTTGGGGGGTAAGCTGGTAAATGTGTTACGAAAAGTGGTGATTGTTACGAAAAATTTCCTGCGAACGGTAATCGATGCGAACGGTGATCGATTGCTAGGTGGGTCGTGCCTTTACGCACGCTTGTTATTCGTGTTATTGTTTTATTGTTAATAGACTATTTTTGCGTAAATAAATAGATAAATTAAATTATTTAAAAATATATACGTACATGTGTTTCTTGACGAAAATTGGTCCGTTTGTTTAGGAATAGGTACTATTTAATAGTACTATTATAATATTTTTGTAAAGGAATAGGTACCTACCTAGAAATGCATAGGATTCCTTTATGTTCGAATTTTAAATAGGTGTTGTCATGGAGACAGAAAATGATAGATGTTTTTTGTTTTGTTGTCTAGCGGGTAGCACAGATTGAAGTAATAAGAAGATTGAAAAATAAGTTGATAATTACAAAGTGATATAATATTTTGAAGACGGACAAATAACTTAATTGTAGTTTCTTTGTCAGCAAAGCAACTCATGATATTTGTATGTCACATTATTAATAAAAAATTACAACAAATAGACAAATTGTCTTATAAAACTCTTTTCTTATGGAAAAAATTTGACTCCATCTTTCTATGTCCTGTATTAATCTTGTATATTGATTGGGATAGTTTATCGCCGTTTTCTAATGGACTGAACGAAAGGCTAAACCAAACACTCGTAAATAAAATAAGGTGTAAGATAAATGAAAATCTAAATACTAAAGCATGGACAACTATTGCTCATAATTGTGTTGATAGATATAATAACACGGAACACTCAATAACAGGCTTTGCACCGAGGTACCTATTGGATGGTACTGATGTTTCATTCATACCAAATGAACTTAAATTAAAAAAAGAAGCAGATGACTGGATTAGAGATGGAAAATTTGCATTAGAAAGAACAATTAAGTCACATGAATATAATAAAATGTTAATTGATAAAAAAAGAACAATTCATAATTTTAAAATAGGCGATATGGTATATGTTGAAAATGGTCACAAACTAAATAGAAGAAAATTAGATGAGTTAAGGATTGGTCCATTTAAAATAGAAGATAAACTATCCCAATCAATATACAAGATTAATACAGGACATAGAAAGATGGAGTCAAATTTTTTCCATATTACAAAACTTATTCCTGCCCCCATACTAGAAGAAAATGAAGATTAGAAAGAAGAAAAAGGAATTGAAAGAGACGAAAATCTCCAGAGAAATTTTCTAACCCTAGGGGGGAGATGTAAAGGAATAGGTACCTACCTAGAAATGCATAGGATTCCTTTATGTTCGAATTTTAAATAGGTGTTGTCATGGAGACAGAAAATGATAGATGATGGTTGTTTTGTTGTCTAGCTGGGTAGCACAGATTGAAGTAATAAGAAGATTGAAAAATAAGTTGATAATTACAAAGTGATATAATATTTTGAAGACGGACAAATAACTTTAATTGTAGTTTCTTTGTCAGCAAAGCAACTCATGATATTTGTATGTCACATTATTAATAAAAAATTACAACAAATAGACAAATTGTCTTATATTTATTTGCACACTTACAAACTAATATATTTCAGATTTTATTACATACTTATTTTACTAAGACATTATTGACAAATCATAAATAATTTTGATGGAAAAATAATAAACACGAGAATCGGGTATGGGTACCACCGCCCCGGGAACCAATTATTAGATAACCAACACGTCTGCCATAGGTCATCCCAAGTGGTTCGTAACATTTGGTGACTATGCCCACCAGCTGCATGGCAGGTCGGATCTGGAAAAGTTAAGGGAGTCCCTTTGACTTCTCCAGCCTTACTCTCTCGGAACATCGCCTTGCACCGCAGTGGGAGGGATGGATTCATACATCCGCACTCCTGGACACGCTGACCCCCAGATTTCTACCCACCCCTAATACCCCTTTCCTTCTCCGAATTTCCTCTTCTTCCTTTCCCTAAAACGACCCTCCACACAGCATTCCCAAAGAAGAGATAAGCAGTGTGTCGAGCGAGTGTAAAAAAAACGGTCTCTCCCGATCCGGCCTTCCAGGTAGTTGGTGGATGTACCTTCCAAATTACTGATACTACCTATTGACGGCCGGCGTGGTCAAGGGGTAAGGCTCTTGACTCGCAATCCAAAGGTCGTGGGATCGAATCCCGGCATAGGCAAATAAATTTTATTTGACTAATTTGGGTTATTTCACAATTATTTAATTTAAAAATAATATATTTGCGTCACGTTTTAGAGTAAAAGATACTTTCAGTATCGCCCTGGTGTAAGACCACCATTCAGAATTGAAACGTTGTTTAGTGACCAGATCTGAATAGCCAGGTAATTCCTCGCCTTCCTCTTCCCCCACTATCTTCAGCCTCGCAATATACCCCATAGTCACGTCATAGTCTCACTGGCTCCAGTAGGAGCATTTGGGTCTCTTGTGCGGTATTCAGATAAATATAAAATAAAAAATTGTGCATAAGAATAAATATTTCAAAATGAGACATTTTTTACAATCCAACTGAATATTACACTTTTTTCATAAATATACCGCACAAGAGTCCCAACTGCTCCCGTCTGGAGCCAGTGGGACTATGGCATCCCCAATTGGGGTATGTGGTAAGACTGAAGGTAGTGGGGAGGGTAAAAATATAGGGAAGAGGAAGGTGGGGAAGTACCTGGCTATTCAGATCTGGTCACCAAACACGGCTAAAGACATTTCAAGCAACGTTTCAAATCTTAATGGTGGTCTTACACCAGGGCGATACTGAGATATCTTTCGCTTTAATGGCCGTAAAATAAAATTAAAAAACAAAAAACCAAAATATTAAAAAGAATTTAACACATTGTTTATTCATGTAGGTATCTATTTAATACCTACTGTGTTTACGCATTTTATTTGTATCTATTTATGTTTATGCACTTCGATATACAAATTACAAATAACTACTACTAATTAAAATTCTGGAAGCGAAAATATAAGCATACCGTAGCCATGTAGCCGCCCTAGCTCAGCGCGATACCCAAAA
The DNA here is from genome assembly GCA_917563855.2 of Limnephilus lunatus. Taxonomy (NCBI): domain Eukaryota; kingdom Metazoa; phylum Arthropoda; class Insecta; order Trichoptera; family Limnephilidae; genus Limnephilus; species Limnephilus lunatus. The sequence continues at coordinate 110,666,042 of OU830592.1, forward strand.
CCCGGTTTACAGCGGAACGTAATCTAATTCCAAAAACGTCCGCTAACAAGCTCTGATATGAGAGCGCTGGCGCAGGAATCAGAATAATGATTAGCTGGTAAGATACTCTTAAGATAACTCTCTTTATGAGATTTACACACACTTTCAATCATCTTTATGTTAAATTGTATTTATATTTATATGTATCTAACCATACATATTCTTAAATACTCTGATATACTTGTTTTAATTGTATTCAAATCAACATGTTTTTAATCTTAAATATTCTGAAATACTCTTATATATGAAATTTATTTATGTACCTCTACGCCTGTCTCAACTCAGGTATACCCTAGCGAGACAGGCATTGAATAACATAATGTAAACATACCTTATAATCAATAAATAAAAAATTTAAAAGCACTCATTATGTGCTTTAATGTGCACCTTCAAAGAAGGCGACTACACTGTGGTGATGGTGGAATCTAGCCACTTCAACTGGTGTCCTGCCTTGCATATCTCTTGAGGCCAGGACCACTAGCAAGTATTCCTGTTTCTCCGCTGATATTTGCGGTATCTCTCCTTTCTCGGCACAGTCAAAAATCTCCTGGGCCAACTCCAGTAGAGAGGTTATGGCCTGACTCCCTGAACATTGGAGCGCTGTGTGCCCGTTGCTCCTATCCGGGATGTTGTAAATGGCGCCGTGCTCTAGCAGACATTTCACAATGTCAAGGAACCCTTTCTTGGCAGCCACGTGTAAAGCAGAGGAACCGTCCACTCTGGTTTTTGCATTGATGAAATTATCGTAAGCTTTAACTTTATCCGTCTTCACAGTCTGCAATAAGTTTCTGACGCTGTCCACACAACCTTGGAGGGCAGCAGCGTGCAATGCCGTGTTTCCTTCGACGCAAGCCGTGGTAGCATCAGCTCCATTCTTCAATAGCAACTTTAAAATATCTATATGTCCTCTGCTTGCAGCAAAATGCAACGGTGTTCTTCCATTTGTGTCTGCTGTATCCACATCCGATCCACTACGAATCAATCTCTCCACAAGGGTAATGTCACCTTCGCTAGCGGCTACAATTATATCCATTTCACAAGTACTTTGAAGGCTTTCGATATCAATTTCTGGAAGAATTCCATTTGTTATAGAGTCTTTAAACTGTTTAAAGATTGCATCCAACGCTAACATACTTGGGTGATTGCTTTGGGGATCTCGATGCTCCAATCCTTCCCTGTAAACTTTGTGCGCTTCAAATTGTCTACCTTGTGAGAGATAAACGTCCACAATATTGATGCAGGTGACAAGAGTATCAGTGTGGTTGGGGACTAAGACACTTTTCTGAATAGCATAGACTTCGTGGTAGACCTCCAGGGCCTCCGCAATTTTACCTTGTTTGTTGAGAACATGCGCCAAGTAACACTGAAATTGCAGAGATCTGCTGTCATTCAAATCCAAAATTCTTTTACTATCCTCGCAAACCTGCTTGATAATGCTTGAAGCTTCCTCAAGCTTCCCTAGTTCTGTGAGCCCATAGCCTATTTCGGCTCGCACAGTTAAACTTAGAGTGTTAGTCGGATTAAATTTTTGTAATTTTTCAAGAACTTCATAATTCATTTCCAAAGCACTGTCATATTTTTTCAGCGCATGCAGACAATGTGCCGCTTGTATTTTGTTTTGCAATAGATCTATGTGGCCCTCGCTCAGAGTTTGGTTTTGTTCATTGATAACTTCTTGAAACACTTCCAAAGCTTCCTGGTTCCGTCCTAGCTGCTCTAGTGCTTCAGCAATCTTACTTCTCGTCCGTAATGAAAGTTGGTGATTTGGTCCCAGGGTATCCTTTCTTTTAGTATAGATTTCTTCAAATATTGATAAAGCGTTGAAAAATTTTGATTGACTGCATAATATGAGAGCTGACACTTCTTTAATAAGAAGGTTGCCAGGGTCATCTCTTCCTAATAAATGTTCTCTTTCATTAGACAGTTCCTGTAATATAGACAAAGCGTCTGTGAAATTATTGAGTTCCACCAAATCTTTCACCTTCTTCAGATTGAGAGAAAACTGATCTTGCAAAATCTCATACAGCCTGTGTACTTCAGGAAAGTTGTTTCTAATAGCAACCTCCACAAGAGTGTTTCCTTCTGTATTCCGACACCTGAGCACGGCTTTAATGAACCCGATTTTTCCAATTTTGATAATGTCTTCGATCACCTTCATGTCACGATTATTAACTTTTATGAAAGAGTCATCCACAAGTTTTAATAAATAAATGGTATTTTCCTGTGTTTCTAAATCGAATGGTGTTTTTCCATTGTCCGACTCAATATTGTACACTGCACCATTTTGTAACAAAGATACAATGATTCCTGGATGAGAGAATTCTGATGCAAAGTGGAGAGGAGTTTTCCCCTCTTTTCCAACAGCATTAGGATTTGCTCCATTCTTCAGTAGAATATCACATATTGCCTGAAAGCCTTTCCTAGAAGCCAAATGCAGAAGAGAGGTATTATCTGCATTCTTTGCTTCTATGGATTTACCAATTTTTTTGATTAATTTTTCTGCCTTTGAAAGAGCATTCTGTTTTACAGCCTTAAATAGTTGTCCTACAAACTCTAACAGTTTGCTGATATTATTATCCTTAGTCAATTCTAACGGTGATTTACCATCATTATCCGTAGCATTGTACATTGCACCATTACTGAGTAAAGTAATGACAAGTTCCTTGTGCCCCCTCCCAGCGGCATAGTGAATAGGTTGTCTACCTGCCTCGTCGATTGCATTCACATCAGCGTGTTTATCCATCAGGTACTGCGCCAGTGTTGGGTGTCCACCTGATGCAGCCAAGTGTAACGGTGTGGCGCCGCATTCACCGAGCTCACCAATACTCATCCCTCGCTCGAGGAACAACTCTACTAGTTTTTGATGGCCTTCATAAGTCGCAATGTGTATCGCTTTTGTACCTTGTGAATCCCTAGAGTTCTGATCCGCTCCATGTTTCAGCAAATATTGCACGATTTCGAGATTTCCCGCTTTAGCCGCAAATTCCAAAAATGACCATTCGTCACTCCTTCTAGCATCTATTTTTACATCGCAATCCTTTAAAAAAATTACTAGATTATTCAATTTATTGTAATCAATTGCTAGCTCTATCGGTGTAAAGTTATTATTATCTAGAGCATCATGATTGGCTCCTGCACGAAGTAAAGATTCCACTACACCGGGATGGTCCTGGGCAGCCGCTAAATGCAGCGGTGACCACATTCCATCAGGTGTTAGATTAGCGTCAGCTCCGTGTTCCAATAAGACATCCACAAACTCTTTGTGACCACCTCTCACAGCCAGCAATAAGGCTGTAGGGTTATTTAGACCAGCTGAATCAACCACGGCTCCTTTCTCTATCAAAGCTCGGCCTATGTGCCAATAGCCTGCGATAGCCGCTAACTGCAAGAAGGTTGGTCCTTCAACATCAATATGAATGTTCAAATCTTTGTGTTTAAGTAAAGTTTCGACTATAAATCTATGTCCTGCGGAAACTGCTGCAGTCAGCGGTTTACCTCCCCCTGCGTTAACATCAGCTCCCCTCTTTAGCAATAATTTCAATATTTCTTTGTTGTTATTATAGGCTACATGAGATAATGCAGAATGATGCTCGTTATTCACAGCATTTATCTCGGCACCATTATCTAATAATTGATTTACGATTGCTTTGTGGTTTCCTGTCACTGCTAAATGTAAGGCAGAATTACCATCTACATCTACAGCATGGACATCTGCTTGTCCTTCAATCAATGCTTTAACGACGGTGCTATGTCCACGACCAGATGCTATGTGCAAGGCGGTGCGGTTATCCATATTAACTTCTTCAATATTAGCTCCGCTCTTCAGTAGGAGCTGAATAGTTTCCTCATTCAAAGCTTTATTGGCAGCCAAGTGTAAAGGTGCCAAGTTCATTTTATTCTTGACATTTACATCAGAACCTTTTATTATTAAAGACAGTGAAACTGCCGCATGCCCTTCAGCAGCACTCATGTGCAGAGGAGTTGAACCATCATCAGTAACAGAGCTGACATCAGCTCCTTCAGCCAACAGGATATCTACAGTTTTACTGTGACCCCCCTCTGCAGCCAGGTGTAATGGTGTCAGTTTATTTGGACTTCTTGTATCAACTATAAATCCCCGTTCAAGCAACAACGCAACAATATCATTATGACCCTTCATAGCACTGATGTGTAATGCAGAAAAACCATTTGCATCTTTAAAATCCAACTGAGCCCTAGCTTCTAAGAGAAATTTAACTATATCACAGTTTCCTCTCCCCGCTGCAAACAGTAGTGGAGTCATCTTATCATTATTCACAGCGTTAACATTAGGGTGGTTTTCTAAAATTATCTGGACTATTCTTTTGTGGCCAATAATGACCGCCGTATGCAAGGGAGTGTTGCGAGAGCTCTTGCAGGCTATGTCAACGTAGACTTCTTTCTTTAGAAGAAATATACTTTTTACTACATCTTCTTTGTTACTAAGTACGGCAGAATGTAAAGCAGTAAATCCATTTAAAGTTTGCAAGTTCACGTAGGCTCCATGCTTTATAAGATTTATAACAACTTCCCGATGACCATTAGCTGCTGCTAAGTGCAACGGGCGCCTGCCTTGAAGACTCTTGGCATTCACATCAGCTCTGTTATCCAGTAGATACTGCACCAGCTGTGTGTGCCCATGTTCTGCAGCTATATGCAAAGGAGAAAAATCCATGCGATCATCCACAGTTGCCGTAGTATTATCTAATAGAACTTTGACCAATTCCATAAAGTTATTTGCTATGGCGTAATACAAAGAAGAGAAGAGTTGACCGTCTATAATGCGGGAGTTTGCTCCGAGAGACAACAGTCTCAGAACAGTTTCCGTATGACCGTTTAGAGTTGCCATATGCAGAGCTGTCTTTCCAGTATCATCAGGTTGATCAATTAAAACACTCATCTCTTTCACGAGATATTGCACAATGGCGTCCCTTCCAAAACGCGCTGCTATGTGCAAAGGGGTCTGTCCATTTATATCCCTCAAATCTGGACTTACGTTGTTTTCAATTAACATTCTAACCATTTCAACACTGGTTCCCTTAGCAGCGACGTGTAATGTGGTGGAACAATCGATTATACTCCTGGAATATAAGTCCGTCCCTTCTCGGAGACACGTTTGCAAACCCTCGAGGTTTCCTTCAACCAAAGCTTTACGCATCTCTTCCTGTTTGGTTATAATCTCTAAGTTCTGGACATATTTCTTTTCCAGTTGTTTAATATTGGGCATTAATATTTTGCCCATTTTGAGATTGTTTAAAATAAGTTTTTCTTCTGTGTCAAGTTCTGTAAGTAATATTGTGTTCAAGATAACAGCTGAGAAAGAGTCGCCGGATAGAATACTGTCAACCAACGGGTTGCCGTGAGCCAGATAGTTCCTCAACACCCTTCCACTCAGTATAGGCATATTGTCTTCAAGATAAAGGCAATTATTAGAGGTCCTTTCTTCCAAAAGAGACATGGTATCTAGCATGAGAGCTTCGATCCTTAGTTTGTTGAGCTTAGTCTTTTGAACTAATGGAAATAGATTGCGAGATGAGTGGTGTGATCTGCAGGTTCCTATAGCCTCTCCAAGTTCATGTAGGTGTAGGGTCATGCGTTCAACCAAAACGCCATCTTTGGGAATATTATTAGTTTGTGCCGCTACTTTCAAGTTGAAATCTTTACCACGGTGTGTGTGCAATGACAACCGTGTTCTGTATTCGTCAATCCAGTTGATAGTGTTTTCATTACCAAATAGAACATTGATTTTGAACAGTAAATTACGTAAATAAAAATTAAGTAAGTAAATTACTTCATTTGCAATTTCAGGACGGTTTCTCCGTGACACACTATCACAGAAGCTGTTTGATAATGTCTTTAATACACTTAAAGTCCTTAACACTTCCGAATTACCCTCTGTTGAGTTGAGTGTGATGTTTGCAGGAAGGTATCTCTTCCTCCACCAATCTAAGTATTCAACTTTCCTCCTACCAAATGTTGTACGTTGGAAAAGAGTGTCTAATAAACGAAGATAATTAATAATTTTTAAAAACTCTTCTTGTAATTTTATGTTTTTTGTTTTGGCTGTGTTCAACTCCCTTATTTCAGTCAATGTTTTCTCCTCAAACGGTGTTTTGTCCGGGGTGAGTTGTCTGATTTCTTCTATTATGTCTCCAATATTCTGTTGCTCCTTTGTGCTAATTTCTTGGTTATTTTCAAATATTGAAAACTTTGGAAAGTGATTCAAATTACGCAGGATTTCTTCAAAACGTTCAATTTTTATGGATTCATCCAAAAATAATCGTTTTAAAACATTGATTTTACTCATGTTATCAATGTCACTTATTACCGTGGAAATCTTTTTTATATCATTTAGAATATTTGAATATAATTTAGAAACTTCTATTGCGTTGTCATTGTCTTTGATAAAGTGGTTGTGTGATATTGAATCGCGTAAGTCTTTAAGAATGTCTCTGGTCGCCTTCGGTGCCAGCGACAGAAAAAGATCACTTACAACTGTGGACAGATTGGGACTGAAAAGGGTGTTCTTCAGATGTTCTCCCAGCACCTGCAGAGTCCTCTTGATGGACAGTTGGCCTTCTCTTGTCGCAGGGTCCATCGGCAAGGCCGCATTAATGTAGCTCTTCATGATATCCAGAGAATGAATATCTCGTACAACCTCGTAATCAGTGTACAAATCATGGAATTGGGGGTATTTCTTGATGATGTCTGCAATAACCTTTTCACGGCTCGAGCGGACTCTGGAACGAAGCTTGGAGATCTCGGAACTTTTGATGGATCCCTTCGAAACACTCAGGGCCTGAGAAAAGTTTTCCAATCCCTTTAGCAATGCATCCTTTCTCAGTACAGATAAGTAAAACAAGTTTATTTGTTTGAGCTCGGTGTGAGCGGATATGAAACACACCAAACAAAACTCAATTTCCTCCCAAGGCACCGCAGAGTATGTAGACTTTAATATTTGTTTTGAAATATGAATATTCCGCGCTATGAACTTGGCAATGTATATAAACCGACTGTCTACTTTCTTGTTGGAGTATTCTGTCGTAAGAGTTGAGATATTATCTTGAAGTAATTGAAGCCTCTGTTGGATGAAGTCTTTATCTGGAGTAGTAGGGAGTTCATTGTCTTTCGAGTAGAAACGCAACTTCATCAGTTTAGATTGGACAAACAACTGCATCTCATCATTTATAGGGACATTTTTCAGAAGTAATTCTTCCAGGGATACGGAGACAAGTTGATCCAATAATTCAGGGCATACTGAGCTACTGAGGATCGTAAGAAGTGTATCGAGGAGTTCCACATTGCTAGAGCGGATTGCGTAGTATACCGCATTGTGCCCTTCTTCATCCGTGGAATTCCCGTACTCTCTCATAGTCCCCACTCTCCCGTATTGACCTTTGACCAGACACTTTAAAATCTCCATGGATACAGCACGGGATTCCTGAAAGATAACCATGAATGGAAAAAATTCGGTTTATTATATATTATTCGAACTTTAGCCCAAAGTAAACGACAATATTAGGGCCTTTGCCCAATGGAGAAACTGAAATGAAACCAGTTCTCAACGCAATTCGAAAAACTTGACAGTTCGTGAGCCGCTACCATGGCAACCTGTAAACAACGCAACTGAAACGCAACTGCCACACAACCAGCAGTGCTGGTGCGTTGACAACTGGTTTCATTTCAGTTTCTCCGTGAGCGAAGGTCCTTAGAATTTACAGTCACAAGCGACAAGTTTATTTTTTCATACTTTTTTGCGTAAATGTTAAAAAATTTGTGTTCATAGCACTCTCTGAAAGCTATCACAACAATTTCCATTTCAGAAGTACATTTTTATCACATTTGTGGACATACTTTGAAATTTTTTAAATTTTTACCGTGTAATTATTTATTTATTTATTTTATTTATTTATTCTTAGTATATTATTTACATTAACAAAGGTATAGTATATTGTCCTCCACACTAGGAGTTCACCTGTATTGTAGAGAACATTTTTCAGTTGTAAATTATCTTAATCTTAAACACTATATAAAGAGGAAAGATTTGTTTGTTTGTTTGCATTGAATAGGCTCCGAATCTACTGAACCGATTTGAAAAATTCTTTAAAAAATTACCTAATATATTCTTTACATCGCGTGCACTGCGAAAACTATTGATGATAGAATAAAATAATGTACTACGACTTTGTAGAACATATCATTATTTACAAAAAAGGTTGCGACAGCATATGTCTTAACTATTATAGTTAAGCCACAATAAGTGTTCTTTTATTTTAAAAAAATAATTAAAATGTCGCCGCTTGAAAAGGCTCTTTATTTGTATCTTGGTTTTAATCCATATCAAAATAAATTACTTCATATTCAAGGCAGCTTCAATACCTTTATTTAACTTTTTGAATTATTCAATTCGGATATTTAATTAGAAAGATATCACGAGTTTAAAAATGTTAGTATTAGAAAAAAGTTTGGGCTACGGGCCGGGCGGGAAAGGAGTCAAGAAATGAAGTGCCGCGTGGCCAGGCGGTATAACCCCGATCCAAAAAGTCAACCGAATCTTTGGTGACATCATAAGTCTCCTTCGATTAGTTTATGGTCCCCGGCTACGGTACGGTACGGTACGGTACGGTACGGTACGGTACGGTACGGTACGGTACGGTACAGTACGGCTATGGTACCCGGCTAGGACTGAATATTTGGAATGCGGAAGGGGGGTTGGCGGGACGGGGGAGCGGGAGAGCGGTGGCGGGGAAGGTGGAAGTAGAACGCTGGAGGGGAACGCACAGAAAGGACATGCAAGGAGAAACATCTTATATCTTTGAATATGGCATTGCAACGCATGCCGGGAAACAGCTAGTAAATTATAAAATGTAAGTAGTAAATTTCAGTAAATTATTCTATAAATTATATCAAATTATCATATTAATATTAATACTATCAAATTATTATATTCAGTAAATTATAAAATGTAAGTAGTAAAGGGCATTTTTCAGTTGTAAATTATAAATTATAAAATGTAAGTAGTAAAACAAAAAGAAACAGTGGTCTTAGTTAATATAAAGAAGAAACAATAAAAATCAAAATATACAGAAACAATAAAAATTAAAATATAAAATCGACTTCTATACGAAAAATTATAAATCAAAAGGATTGTAGCCAGTTCCATATGTTTTTTTTGTATTCAATAATATTAGTTGTTTTATATTGTGTTGGAAGTGAATTGTAGGTACATATAGTTTAATAGCCCTGTAGTGTTTTTGTCCAAAGGATGTGTTTGTTTTTCTTGTAAAGGAAAGTTAGTATTGGTTTTGAATATAATTTTTGAATTTTCAGCACTGGGAATTTTTCGAATATGATTGAAGTCGGTGTTAGTATTAGTAGTGGGTAATTTAAGTATTACTTTTATTAGGGTTTTCTGAGCTTTAAACAGTGTATTAATGTATTTTTTACTGGCACAGCCCCAGGCAATAATGCCGTATTCCATTATGGATTGTGCTAGTGCGAGGTATATATTTTTTATATCATATATGTTTAGAATATTTCTCACGTTTTTAAAGAAGTAAATCAATTTGTTTATTTTTCCTATAACTGAATCTATATGTCTATCCCATTTTATATAACAGTCGAAGTATATGCCAAGATATTTAATATTTTCCGTTTGTGTAGTTGGGGGACAATCGTATAGGGTGTGTGTTGATTGACAAGAGTGTATTTTAAGATGGATGTTATTGGAGGGTTGGCTTCTTGAGTTTATGCTGAAAGTTATGAATTTCGTTTTATCTATATTTAAAGTTAATAAGTTAGAGTCGAGCCATTTTTTTAGTAATATTTAAACCAAGTTCTGCTTTTGTGATTAGTGTTTTCCAGTCATTTGCCTTAAAGAGTAACACAGTATCGTCAGCGAAACTTACAATTTCCCCGTCTATTTGGAGGTGACAAAGGTCATTAATATATATAAGGAATAGGATTGGACCAAGCACGCTGCCTTGGGGTACTCCGTAGGATACTTGTTCCTTGTCACTACATGTGTTTTCTATTGAGGTATACTGTGTGCGATTTCCCATATAGCTTTCGATTAATTTGAACTCTGTTCCCTTGATTCCGATGTTTTTAAGTTTATTGAATAGGTTTTGATGGTGAATTGTGTCAAACGCCTTAACTAGATTTAGGATGCATTTTTGCCCTGATCTATATTTGTTTTGAGGAAATCTGTTACTGAGGCTATTGCATGTGAGGTACTGAATCTGAACTACCCCGAATCCAAATTGATTGGGTGATAGTATATTATTTTTGTTGAGAAAAGTTAACAGATTGTTTTTGATATATTTCTCGAGAATTTTAGAAAGTGTGTTCAGAATTGTAATTGGTATGTAGTTATTTATTTCTTCCTTGTTTCCATTTTTGTGGATTGGAATCACTTTGCCCGTTTTTAAAATTGTTGGGAAAATGCCTTCTTTAATGGACCGATTTATTAGTATAGTTAGCGGGATATGAAGTGCAGAGTTTAATATTGTTAGTGTTATCGGTGATATTCTGTTACTGCCTTGTGAGTTTGTATTTTTTAGGTTGTTTATAAGTTTAAGTGTTTCTTTTTGGGTAATGTATGGTATTTTAAATGGTGAAATTCCGGTTATTATTATTCTTTATGTCATCTAAATCTATATATCCATAGGAGCGACCACACGAAATAAATAAATTTCCCGCGATTGCTCGAGATTTCCCAGAAGATCATATTTTAAATTTTTCGCCAACATTAAAAAAATCGTGCGCCACATAGCCAATGAATCAACCTGTATTTTACTGTTTATCTCATATTTGTAGGATTTATAAAAAAAATTGTTAAGTTTATAACCGCGCGAATCCTGCGTATTAGTTACTTTGAAACTGCCGTTAGGGGTACTTATTCGATTCAACATAGAATATTTTCGATTTCTGTATGTTGTGTGTGGTATACTTGATAATGAAAGGTGCATATCTATGGAAAAAGGATTTAATTTTAACCGTAAAACAGCTGATCAAAAATTCGGCTTAAAAAAAATATTTAAAAAATGTATTTTTAACATCGTTCTAAAATAGTCTACGAAGTTCAGATTTGCGACATCTATGGTTATAATAGATAAAGCATTTCAATAGCTCAGTTTCATAAATATACCAAACCACCTCAGTTTTCAAATAAATGGCTGGCCATGGAAATGTTTTAAATCATTTCAGTAATTGTTTTATGAATGGTAGGAAAATGTGTCCAATTTTGTAACGCTCTCAATTGAAGAAAAATAAAAGTGGTCCATTTATATGAGATGTCTATGCGTTGCTAAACCATTCATCCGATTGCGATGAAACTTTGGGTATTTGTGTGCCCATTTCCGCGATGGTTTCTGTGTGTCATGAAAATATGCATTGCTATACATTCATCCGATTGCGATGAAACTTTTGGGATAAATAATTCGATCAATGTGGCAAGGCGTCAGTTTTGTTCTCACTTTGATATCTGACGATCGAAGGATGGCCCGTCGAACGAATTGATATCGGCGTGGGTACAGAAGTTTAGAGAAACCGAATCAGTCGGAAATGAACCTCATCCTGGACCTTCAACAACTGTAACTACTCAGAAATTTTACAAGATCCACGTAAGTCTGTCTGAAAGATTGCAGCATCAAAGTTATGAAAAAGATGTCAGTTCAGAAAATTATTCAAACCAAAGAGTTAATAACAAAATCATTAAAATGCACACCTTTATGAAACCAAAGTTTCCGACCACAATTTGAAAAAAAAAAATTGAAACTTTGTTAATTTTTTTTTCATGAAAAGACGAAAAAGGGATGTGATAATAACATTTATAATACATTTGTCCAATAAAATGTGTACGTGTTTTTAAGTTTTTTCATTATCGGAAATTTTAGTTAGAAAAAACGTAAGATGAGCTATTTTTAAAATTTTCTATCTTTGCATTAAAATTTTTATATTTTACTAGCTGGGGTACCCGGTTTTGCTCAGGAAGTTGATATGAGATTGAACCGACATTCTTACCCACAACGGATCTTGCTTTGTATACCTTTGTATATGATGTGGAATGTTCCAGAACATTCTAGAATTTTCTGAAATGTTTTGAATGCTCTTGAATGTTCTGGACTGTTTTAGAAATTTATATCTTCAAAAAATCGCCCTTCAACAGGAACAACCTTCTTCATGGATGGGCACCTTCTTCATAACTCCCTTCATCGTACCAAGACTCGTTTCTGAGTTTTAGGGGCACTTTTGTGGCATGCAAATTGTGTTACACTTTCTTTTATAATATATATTTATTATTTGAAGTTTTGCTTTTTTTGTGTAATAATTAATTTTCAGACAATTATTCTACAAGTCCTTCCTAAACATGAAATCACAAGCACCATCCTACAAATTACTCAGCAGACAATTCATACTAACTTCAAGACTCGAAATAGCAATAAAATCCGCATACCTCAAATACACACTACAAAATATGGGATGAAATCTCTGAACTATGTTGCCTATACTACACTATATAATTCACTTCCAGATATGTACAAGGGAATCCAGCAAAATAAAACAATTCGGAGTAATGCTTTAAAAGAATATTTAAGTACGTTTAAGTATGAAGCTATGTAATTTTCTTGTCATGTTCAATTGTCTTAATTCTTTCTTTCCTCTTCTTTTCTTTTCCATTTAATTGTAATCTTACTAATATTATAAATGCGAAAGTTTGTATGGATGGATGTGGCGTTACTCTTTCACGCAATAATCTTCTTACTAATATTATAAATGCGAAAGTTTGTATGGATGGATGTGGCGTTACTCTTTCACGCAATAAATGCCGAATGGAATATAAAAATTCTTTCACTCATCGAAAGCTACATTATTTGCGAGTAACATAGGCAGTAATATATTGTTAAGCTCTGGCGTTATGAATTAGCTGTGGCGTTATGATATTATTTATTAATAGCTTTTGCCCTCGGCTTCGCTCGCATGGTATTAGGGGGGTTGCCACTCCTCCTCCTCCACCTTCCCTCTCGTCACTCCACTCTCCCCATACCCCCCCCTACCCCCATCCCCCTCCCCTTTCCATACCCCTCCCCCCCACCCTTTCTTCCCTCTCCCCTCTACCTCCACCCTCCTCCCCCTCCCCCAACCCTCCTTCACCATCCGCCCTTTCTTCCCTCCCCCAAACCCCTCCACCCTCCTTCCCCTCCACCCCATGCAACAATTTTTTGCTTTTCATCTGACGTTTGCAATAACTTCATAACACCAGAGCTTACCAATATATATAGCCTATATTACTCGCAAATAATGTGGCTTTCTATTAATGAAAGAATTTTTAAAATCCATTTGGTATTTATTGCGTGAAAGAGTAACAAACATCCATCCATCCACACAAACATTCTCATTTATAATATTAGTAAGATACGTTTATTGGCAAAGCGTGTTGCTAAGTAAATGTTTGACGTGGGCTGTCATTTTGTTATTTGTTTAGGTTACTATGGAGATTTCTTTGATAGCGAAAATTCAAATATGAGTATTCTAATATGAATATTTAGTGTAGGTAGATACAAATATAAAATAGGTACTAATCTACATTTCGACCTAAGCCAACAGCTATACTAATATTATGAATGCGAAACGGAGCGCATTTGATTGTCGATTGTTAGGGGAGGGGGGGGTAGTGCGGTGGGAGAGGGGTGGGGGGGGACGAATATGCGAGCGAAGCCGGGGTCAAAAGCTAGTCATCCATATTTGTATAATCTTGTTCCTTTTTTCTTTAATTGTTTTCTATTGTTGTTTGTTCTGCTCAACCTGTCTTTTATTTTTCGTCTATATTGTATATTTTTAATATCTAAATTCCTATGTAAAATTGTAACTATTTCCTCCCACCCACGAATTGTATGTTCCTCCTGTCCTAAAATGAGTTCTGTAACTCATCGGGATTGCTCTATCAAGAAATAAAAAGATTTTTTTTTTTTTTTAAAGTTCATCTTAACACAGTTAAGAACTAACGAACAAACAAACAAACAATGAACTAAACTCCCAATGTTAATCTATATTGAACTTAACCCCTCAGGTCTAAGGCCTATTTCTTAACACATCCGAAAACTAAAAACTGTGTTTGAAAGATGATGAAATACGCTTTTAAATATTACAATTCAAAATGAACCTACCTATATTTTTTATATTAAATTTTTTAATGAAAACATAAAAACCTTTTTTTCTAACTAAAATTACTGATAACGAAAAAAATAAAAACAAACACATATTTGATCAAGACAATTTTTTTTCATAAACGTTTCATACAAAAATAATTAATAAAAAAAATTCATAATTTTTTTTTTACAATACTAACAAAACTTTGGTTTCATAAAGATGTATATTTTAATTGTTTCGTGGTGAACTTTAAAATTTTAATATAAAGCGTAGTGTTTTCTCTTTCTAACACCGTTTAGGTCATATTTCTGACTATTTTTTTACATGAGCTCCACACAGGAAGCCCTGAGGAAAGTAATTTCCCTCAGGGCCTATGTCATCTTTGGGGATGCTGTGTGGGGGGTGTTTTTAAGGAAAGGAAGGAGCGGACAGTTCTGGGAAGGAAAAGGGTTTAAGGGGTGGGTAGGAATCTGGTGTTCAGTGTGTCCTGGTCATCCAGCTCCAAGACCTAGATAAACCTCACCCCATAAACCTGGGCACTCCTGCTAAATCACCAAACGTAGCGAACCACTCGGGGTGACCTATGGCAGAGGTGTTGATTATCCAATAAAGGTTCCCAGGGCGGCGGTACCCATTCCCACCTCCCAAATTATGAACTGTGATAGAAAGGGAGATGCAACGATTTCTATAAGACCTATACAAGTTGTTCCAAAAACTGAACAAATTAGCCTTAGGGGTTAAACATCTCGATGAAGAGAACATTGTCTCAATTCATGTAGATGTTGTATCTAAAAAGTGATATAATCAAAATAAATAATTTGGCTTACTCACAAACAAACTATGTTTCGATTCCGAATGGTGATCTATTACCAGGGCGATACTGAGAGTATCAAATACCATGGAAAGTGTAGCTATAAATGTATTTTGCTGTTGTGCCCTGACTACTTCCCTTCCACACTCCCTTCAGCCTCTCGGCACACATTGACGGCCTCCGTAGTTGAGGTGTAAGGCTCTCGACTAGCGATCCAGAGGTCTCGGGTTCAAATCCCGGCGAGCGCAAGTAAATTTTATTTGATCGATTGATGATTGTAGGTAATGATTGTGTATGTAAGTAATGGCTCTGCAGACATTCGCAGAACAACTGTAGGTAATGATTCTGTATGTAAGTAATGGCTCTGCAGACATTCGCAGAACAACTGTAGGTAATGGATCTGTGTTTAAGTAATGGCTCTGCTGACATTCGCAGAACAACTGTTCCGTATGTAAGAAATTGCTCTGCAGACATTCGCAGAACAACAACAATATTACCACTTCAAAATATTTTACACACATTGTTTTATAAAGTAAATTCACAAAGTAGACATTCTTGACCTTCAGAAATATAGAATGTATCAGGAGCATCTCCATCCTTATCTTATATTCCTCTTCTTCTTCCCTTTGGCTAATTTTTGGTTAAAGGCATAATAAAACTCCCGTGTCTTACCAACTTTTCATTGAAAAAGAAACTTTTTTGGCCTTATTTAATCTCACATAAATATCTTGTTATTATAAAATGTTTGTTTCTTATAAATAATAAATAATGCAAATTTGAAACACAGCACCTTTCTAAGCAGATAATAATACTGTTTTTATGAAATATTCCTGGTTTTTCCGTGTTCATGCTTGTCTTTAATTTTTGTTTCAGGCGAAAACTTTTTTGACACTTCCATGACACTTCTGTCGCTTCTGTCAGTGATCGGAAATAGAAAGTGAAAATGGAAACAGTGTTGCCATCTTGGAATTTCCGTTCCCGCTAAAACCAATCCCTAGATCGATATCTTCCACAGTCAATTTCATTAGCCCAATAAATTATTTAAAAAATGGAAATGCTTGGAAGCAGAAGACGAATTTTAGTGCCACTACCACACGGAAGACAACCTTCCTCACCTTCCTACTCCGAAGTTGGCCGATCGTGTGATGGCTGCGGCCAACCCTCCAACTCCGAACTCCAAAATAGCGGACGTCGATTAGCTGATTCGGCGCTATATCTTATCAGTTGCATACAATAAGGAACTCCAGTGAGAAATATTATGGCTTTAAAAAAATATGTTCATATAGACCATAGGTTCTCAACGTGGGCGATAACGCCCCCTTGGGGGCGTTTCAGACCTTCAGGGGGGCGGTGGAAGACAAAGAGCAAATTGGGGGGCGTTTCAGACTCCCAGGGGGGCGGTAGGAGACCCAGAGAAACCCATCCCACCCCATCAGTGCTCCAGATAGTTTGACGGCAGGACGTACGTCTTTTTCGCCGCGCGCCGTAATTTTAAAATTATTTAAATGATTTACAAGTTTATCCTAATGGATATTAACGAGGAAATTAGTGCGCTTCGTTTGCTAACGACAAGCGGTGGTGGTGGCAAGTATCTGAAGTGGTTCTCGAGAGAAGTCATAGAGATATAATATACTCGAATATAGAGATCAAACACGCCCTTCATAAGCGTTCTGGAGAAAACTGGAGGTCTTCAGAGTGAATACGATCTGTTAAGTTTTTACCGAGCGTTAGTTAGGCCTGAGGTTCGAGTGGCCTATCGAACCTACGTGTCTAAAATCGAGGAAAACATCCCACGTGATCCCAAGATGTTTTGGCACTATATAAAACCCCTTCTGAAGGATGGTGGTCTTGAACACACCATGATAAAAGGTAATCAGGAATTTCGTGGCTTGAGTGTGGCTAACGCAGGGGGTGAGGGGCTTCAAACATTGATTTTGATATGTTTACGGAATCTGACATTATGAGTGCCATAAGTCTCATGAAGAACTCACACTCTATCGGACAAGACTTCGTTCCCGTATTTTTTATTAAAGGGTGCATAGAGTTTCTAAATACACCATTATATATCTTATCTTTAACTTAGCTATCAGTACTTCCACTTTTCCTGAAGTATTTATGGAAAACTTCAAAAATTTATCCTATTTTTAAGAAAGGTTCGAAAAAGTTAATCGAAAAATGATAGGCCAGTCTGTTGCCATATTATCAGCTACTGCTAAACTATTTGAAAAATTAATTCATAAATTCATTATGCCTCAGATAGACGCATACATTATCCCCGAACACCATGGTTTCGGGAAAGGAAAATCTACTGAAACCAATCTGATGGTTTTCACCAACTATTTTGCTAGGTCCTTAGACAGTGGATACCAAGTAGACTGTTCGTATAAAGATTTCTCCAAAGCCTTTGATACTGTGAATCACGATATCTTACTCACAAAACTTGCCCAGTTGGAATTTTTCCCTTTGGACGTTAAAGTTTTTAAAAGTTACCTCAAGAACAGAAAGCAACTTGTCGCACATGGAATCTTCCAATCTGCTGACTGTTTTGTTTTTCTGTGGTTCCCCAAGGATCGATCCTAGAGCCTCTTCTCTTTTCCATTTTCATTAATGACATTGTTGGAGTCATCCGTTTTTCTTGCTTTTTGCTGTTCGCTGACGATCTAAAATTATTTCTTCTAATAAGACTGCCTGTGCCTTTAAGCTGATGTTGATAACATTTCAGAATGGAGTCAACGAAACCAGCTTCTTTTCAATGTCTTGAAATGCGTAGTTCTGACTTTTACCAGAGCTTACCAGTCTCACCTATCACCGGTACACTATGTTCAGTCATAATCTCAAACGAGTTTCAAATATAAAGTATCTTTGAATGAAAGTAAGTTGATATTTCATCCTCTCATGACCGTCAGAATTTTTCGGGATAGCCGTGCTTTGAAGATTTTATACTTCTCCCTGGTCCGCAGTAGGCTGGAGAGTGGTTCGCTTATCTAGAATCCTCATGAGGTGGGGTGCTCCCTCATGTTTGAGAGGGTCCAAATAAAGTATCTAAGATTTCTCTGCATGAGGGAGTACGACCACTATCTATGGCTCTACCCGACGAACTTTCTTCTGGGCATGCTAGGATTTCACTCCCTGTAGCTCAGAAGAGAGGGGTGTGCCACCACCCACTTATTCAGACTGCTGCGAGGCTATATTCAGAACTCAGCTATTTTGGAGCGCGTGAGTCTCTATGTTACAGATGATTATCTTAGACAGCGTCATCATAGATAATTCTATCTTCCTGCTTGTAAGACTAACCTGCCAATGGTTCTCCCTGTAGGGAGGAGTATATTGCTCCCGAACTAAATCTTGATATATTTGGCCTCAGTGAGGACAAATTCAAAAGGGAAATTCTTTTGATTCTTGAAAGAGTCTTCCCCTTCTAACGAAATCTTCACCACAGCCTGATTTTTTTTTTTTAAATTGCCATATTTCTTGAAATTTTTTATGTATAATATTATCTTTTATGTAAATATTAGTGAACAACTTTTTGAAAAATATTTATATATTTATATGGCGTTATTTCTTACATGTAATAAACTCAAATTTGTAATGGTGTAAGAAGTTAAAAAAAATAATTATTATTATAATATCCTATCTTGCCCCATCCTATAACGCCCCCCCCCCCCCCCCCCCCCCCCGTTGTGGTAAATATAATTGTGACGACAATTGCTGTTTCAGATTCACGAGTTAGGGGGCGCTAGAAAAAATAATATTCTCAAAGTGGGCGGTGGGAAAAAAAAGGTTGAGAATCTATGATATAGACTATAGACCAATAAACGCTGATTCTGAATATATAACTTTTATTTGATAATTTTAAACGTACAGTTTTTTTTTAAATATTAAAAAATGTATTTTTAATATTCTCGTTTAAACACAGCGTCAGGTTGGTATGCTGTGTGGTGACGTCACGATGGAAGATTCACCTGGTGATGGCATTTTGAAATGTATGAGGCAAGCCGTTCAAACACAACATTTCGTGTTTTTTATTTATTTTTATTTTTTTTTACATTAACTCCACACAGGAGGCCCTGAGGAAAATAATTTCCCTCAAGGCCTATGTCATCTTTGAGGATGCTGTGTGGAGGTTCTTTTTGAGGAAAGGAAGGAGTGAACATGGGTCTTGAAGAGACCCATGTTGTAGGAGGGAGGAAACACAGAGGCCGGTAAATCGTTCCACATCCGAGCTGTTGAACTCAAGAACGAGTCGTAAAAACGACCCGTTCTCATGTGACTAATGTCAACCGTGTACAAATGTTGGGCGCGTGTTTGGCGTGTTTCCCGACTATGCACCGGTGCCGAGGGGATCAACGACGCTAGTTCCTCGGAGCATTTTCCATTGTAATACCGGTAGAACAAGGACAGCATTCCCACCTGACGCCTGTGCTCTTAAGATTGCAATCCGTCTGTTAAGATGGGAGAATCTATCAAACGGACCGCCCGTTTCTGCACAGTGTCAAGGGTTTTTTTGAGGTATTTTGGAGCTCCAGACCAGAGGTGGCTGCCAAATTCAACCGTGGGGCGCACTTGCGATTTGTACAGGGTTAGCAGTTGTGTACTTTTAAAGTATCTGCGGGCCCTGTACAGTACGCCCAGTTTCTGAGAGGCTAATTTAACTCTGGTTTCGATGGAGCCCCCATTCCTGAGCTGGTCGCTTAGAGTTACACCAAGCATATCAATGGAAGTCCTGTTCGGAAGAATGCTTCCGTTGAAGGAGACTAGATTATCATTTCGATCCCTTTTAGACGTAATCAAACATGATTGGGTCTTTGAAACATTAAATTCGACGGGGTTATTCTTACCCCAAGAGAAAACACTCTTGAGGTAACCGTCCATTCTCCGAGCTATTTTAGCTTTGGTTTATTTACATACTGTTAGTAGAGATTTAGACATATAATAGTTGTTGTGTTTATTGAAACATTATTTAGGCCTTCACAATTAAAATTATGACGGAAAAGGGCTATATTTGCGGACAATCTGATATTTCCAGGATAATGTTTTTCAAATATAATACGGACTGTGTACCTAAGTGCTGAATTTCGTGGGATAAAAGTTGGTTAGTAAATAAACCATCTTATTAGTTGTGTTTGACAGTCGTAGTAAGCTGTAAAAATAGATTTTTGATAATCTTCAGTAAATGTGGCCTATTTGAGGTTAAAGTCATGTCAATTTTGACATTTTGTTTGTCTACCATAAGATCGATCATATTTTCGAATTGGTTTATTATCAAGGGCTTTTTATACAAGTCATGATACAAGTGTTTCTGTATGTGTTATACATAATACAATGTATTATGTTAAAGCAAAAGTCACACCTGAACACAAAATTCTACGGCTTACGATGTCATTTTTATTTGCAATGAAAAACATGATTAATTGTTATTGTATTGCACTTTGGTACAATACTATAATAGCCTTAATACTTGACTTGGGGTATAAGCTGGTGAATGCGTGACGCGTGACGAGAGCGTTATGAAAAGTGTGATCGGGATGAAACCGATGTGCTTCTGGCGCGTCACGACACGCCACGACACGCATGTGTGTTTCTGCCTTTACTTATAACTAAGGTATTTATAGGATACCCTCATATTGATTTATGGATAAATTTAGCTGATTGTTCATGTTTTATATAATTACCTCATTCCTTGACGAATTGTTGATGTACCGGACGTATTTTAAGATTAATTATAGTATAATTTATTTTTAATTTTATGTAATACTTTATGACAAAATAAACATATTCACGGGGTCAGGCAGTCAGCCTAAGACAAAAAATAAAGCTTGGCCCCACCCTCTGTGTACATACCTACACACTACCTTAATTAAATAATAAAATTAATCAGGGGTCATAGCAGTCGACCTGAGACAAAAGAACAACGCTTGACCCCACCCTCTCTGTGTACAAACCTACACACCTTTTAATATTTAAATTGACTTTTTCCTTTGCACAAATTCGATCTGTGCGACGCCGTTCCTATACAAACCTTCGCACGGGTCCAATTTGTGCAGATCTCTATTATTTACACTTGCATAAATTCAAATTTGTGCAACCTATGTATTTTTACCTTTATAAACACTTGCACAAATTCGAATTTATGCAACCTATGTATTCGTATAACAGTTTTGCATAAATATAAAATAATTCCAATTTGTGCAGACTGTTCATACCCTATGTAAAATATAAAATGTAAAATGTGCAAACTCACATAATAAACGAATGATCGGAGAGGCATCGAGAGTAGGTCGAGATAGAACTCTGTGGCGTTCTCAGCTTCGTTGCGCAATAGCGAAACGAACGCGGTGGCGTTTTACAACTCTAACAGTCAAAATTCTAAGAATTTCATCTCAGTTCGTAGAATTGAGATGAACAAAGGACTGAGACGGGCAGACTCCCGTCTCTGGACCCTTTAAATACGGCTGTTAGACCGCCAGATCGGCAGAGTTCCAGATCTCACCGCTTCAGCAACATCTCGCCTTCTCTTCTGCCTTCTCCGATCTACCCCTGGAAAACTTGGACTTCTTCTTCTCCGCCCTGGTTGGACCGCCCTCCAAGAAGAAAGCATTACAATAAATTGGTCGATCGCGCAAATTTCCCCTCTACCTCCCTTCTTCCCCTCTACTTCCCCTCTACCTCTACCCCCCTTCCGCCCCCCTTGCCTTCTACCTTTCTCCCTAAATTTACCCAATTTTCCTGAAATCTCCCCACTTTTCCCTCTCCCTACATTTTTTCCTCACTTTCTCCCTAGGTGTCGAAGCGGCCAGCCGGCAACTTCCCACTTCATCGTCTGTGCGGCTGGCGACTACAGTGCCTGTCCCGTACATGGTCCTTCGAGCCGGATCGCCGTCTTCACGCCTTCACGCCTTCACGCCTTCACGCCGTCCAGTGACGTCCCGAGATGCCGTCCCTGCGAAGCGGTCGCCGAGCTTCGAGCTCGGACTCACAACCCGACGTAGAGCCAGGGCTGCCCCTACCCCCTGCCGGTGCTGCCAGCCCTGCTGCCAGGGCTGCCCCTGTCGATCTACACGCTGCCGGCCCTGTGGGCCCTCACCCTGCCGGTGCTGCCAGCCCTGAGGCCAGGGCTGCCCCTGCCGGCCTACACGCTGCTAGCCCTGCGGGCCCTCACCCTGCCGGTGCTGCCAGCCCTGCTGCCAGGGCTGCCCCTGCCGGCCCGCACGCTGCCAGCCCTGCTGACTCACATCATGCCAGCCCTGACAGCGTACCGTCCTCGGATGCAGAGGATGACTCTACCACCACAGAGGACACCGTCAGGCAGCTCCGGAGGGACAACCGAGCGATGAGCAGACAACTCGATGCACTGCTCGCATCCATCCCCACCGCAACGCAGTACCTCCCTGGTGCGCCCCCTGGCGCCTACCCTGGTGCCCATGCTGGTGCGCCCCCTGGCGCCTACCCCGGTGCGCCTCCTGGTGCCCATGCTGCTGCGCCCCCTGGTGCCCATGCTGGTGCGCCCCCTGGCGCCTACCCTGGTGCGCCCCCTGGTGCCCATGCTGCTGCGCCCCCTGGTGCCTACCCTGGTGCGCCCCCTGGCGCCTACCCTGGTGCCCATCCTGCTGCGCCCCCTGGTGCCCATACTGGAGCGCCCCCTGGCGCCTACCCTGGTGCGCCCCCTGGTGCCTACCCTGGTGCGCCCCCTGGCGCCTACCCTGGTGCCCATGCTGCTGCGCCCCCTGGTGCCCATGCTGGTGCGCCCCCTGGCGCCTACCCTGGTGCGCCCCCTGGTGCCCATGCTGGTGCGCCCCCTGGCGCCTACCCTGGTGCGCCCCCTAGTGCCCATGCTGCTGCGCCCCCTGGTGCCTACCCTGGTGCGCCCCCTGGCGCCTACCCTGGTGCCCATCCTGCTGCGCCCCCTGGTGCCCATACTGGAGCGCCCCCTGGCGCCTACCCTGGTGCGCCCCCTGGTGCCTACCCTGGTGCGCCCCCTGGCGCCTACCCTGGTGCCCAAGCTGCTGCGCCCCCTGGTGCCCATGCTGGTGCGCCCCCTGGCGCCTACCCTGGTGCCCATGCTGCTGCGCCCCCTGGTGACTACCCTGGTGCGCCCCCTGGTGCCCATGCTGCTGCGCCCCCTGGTGCCTACCCTGGTGCGCCTCCTGGTGCCCATGCTGGTGCGCCCCCTGGTGCCTACCCTGGTGCGCCTCCTGGTGCCCATGCTGCTGCGCCTCCTGGCGCCTACCCCGGTGCGCCTCCTGGTGCTCATGCTGCTGCGCCCCCTGGTGCCTATGCTGGTGCGCCCCCTGGAGCCCCTCCTGGAGCACACCCTGGCGCGCCCCCTGGTGCCCACCCTGGCGCACCCCCTGGTGCCTATGCTGGTGCGCCCCCTGGAGCCCCCCCTGGTGCATACCCTGGGCCCCCTCCTAGTGCACACCCTGGCGCGCCCCCTGGTGCCCACCCTGGCGCACCCCCTGGTGCATACCCTGGCGCCCCCCCTGTTGGATACCCTGGAGCGCCCCCTGGTGCCTACCCCGGCGCACCTCCTGGTGCCCATGCTGGCGCGCCCCTTGGTGCACACTCTGGCGCTTACGAGGGCGCCTACCATGGCGAACCATCTGCCTCCCAACCACAGCCCACACCTCAGGGCTTCTCACCGCTGTTCCCTCCGCAGCCGACCGCCGACGAGACTGCTCATCACACTGGCGAGTGGGTTCGTCAGTTCGGCACCATGCTGGCTGACGCCATCCGCTCCACGCGCGACCAGGACAGCCCCAGGCCCTCGTTAGATGACAACATCAGACTGACCGCCCTCGTCGCCCGGCAGTCCACCGCCAAGGACCTTCCCACATTCTCCGGGGACACCCTCGAATGGCCAGCTTGGTTTGCTCAGTATGAGCAATCCACAGAAACCTGCAAGCTGACCATGAGCGAGAACCTTATCAGGTTGCAGCGGGCGCTGAAGGGGAAAGCCAGGGAGAATGTCTACTCCCTTCTGCTGAACCCGGAGTGCGTGCCTCAGATCGTGGCGACCTTGAAGGAGCGGTACGGGGGCTCTGGGTCCATTGCCAACCTGATGCTGGAGAAGGTAAAGAAGCTACCCTTCCTCGGACCGGAAGCCACCCTGGAGGATGTCGCGGACTTCTCAGGGACGGTCCAAAACCTGGTGACTTCTCTGCGGGAGCTGCGGACCGGGGGCTACCTGACCAACCCCACCCTGCTGGCTGACATCACCGCCAAGATGCCTTGCACCCTGAGGATGGCCTGGCTGCTGGAGCTGCGTCACCTGGGCAAGACGACGCAGTCCACCATCATGGAGCTTGCAGCATTCCTCAGGAGCGTCACCGGCATGATCCCGCTCAGCGGGATGGTGGATCCCCTGCGGCCTGGCAGAAGGCGCCGGGAAAATGTGCTGGCCAGTGCGGAGGACAAGCCATCCGGTGGAGCGGCCAACCGCCCACCACCACCGGCAGGAAGGAGGAACAGTGACAATAAAAAAAACAGTGTAACCTATAACAGGTTGTGTGCTCAGTGCGGGGAGCAACACAAACTCGGTGATTGTGCTCAGTTTAGTGAGAAATCAGTTTCCCTCCGGTGGGAAACGGTGCGTGCAAACAATTTGTGTCGGAAGTGCCTGGATCCCCACCACTCCAGGGAGTGTAAGGAAAAAGTGTGGTGTGGTGTGGGTTTGTGCCGAGGCCCGCACCATCGTTTGCTCCACCGGGAGAGCGTTGTTGTTGACGAACAAATTCATATGTGACGCCAGACAGAGGACTGCCGCGTGTTGTTGGCGATAGTGCCGGTCGTGTTGCGGGGCCCTACCGGGGGGCAAGTGTCAGCATTCGCGTTGTTGGATTCGGGTTCCACCATAACCCTCATCGACGCTGACACCGCGACGCAGATCGGCGCCCATGGCCCGGTCCAACACCTGCGGCTGCATGGAGCGAGGGGATTGTGCAGCTCCGACGCCCACTCCCAACGCGTGAAGCTGATGGTCCGGGGCACTGGTCTGGAGACCACCTTCACCATCACCGCCAACACCGTAGCCGACCTGAGCCTGCCGGAGCAGCGCGTTCCTGGACGACGCGTCACCCCAAAGCTCTTGATCGGGCAAGATAATGCCCACCTTATTATATCAAGTGAGGTCCGTCGAAACAACACTTCCCGCATACTGTCACGGACCGCTTTGGGGTGGGTCGCTCACGGAGGCTCAAACCTCAACAATGACGGGCCAGCTACCACACTGGCCCTCCAGTCAGAGACCGCCGCAGATGCTCGCCTGAGGGAGTTGGTAAAATCCAACTTTGCCGTCGACTCCCTCGGCGTTACGTCTGCGGCCAGAGTCAATGCCATGGACGCCAAAGCCATGGCATTAATGGAGAAGACCACCCGCCCCCTCGCAACTGGGCGGTGGGAAACTGGTCTCCTCTGGAGACACCCTGACGCCACACTGCCCGACAATCGGCAGTGTGCGCTGAAGCGGCTCCAGTCCCTCGAGAAGAAGCTGGCTGCGGACACCAACCTGGCAGCGGCGTACACCGACAAGATGGCCCAACTTGTCGCCAAAGGATACGCCAGACGCCTCTCTCCACATGAGGCGTCACTCCCTGCCCCGCGAAAGTGGTATCTTCCCCACTTCGCCGTCACCAACCCGAACAAACCAGGGAAGATAAGGGTTGTGTTCGATGCCGCCAGCCGATGTAAAGGGACATCGCTGAACGATGAACTCCTGACTGGCCCCGACCTGCTGTCCTCTCTCCTGGGAAACATCCTCCGTTTCCGGGAGGGCAGCGTAGCTATTGCTGCAGATATCCAAGAGATGTTCCTGCGGATCCAGATCAGGAAAGAGGACCAGCCCTCCCAACTCTACCTGTGGAGGTCGTCAACCAAGAGGGAGCCAGATACCTACCAGCTGGCGTCCATGATGTTTGGGGCGACCTGCTCGCCCAGCAGTGCCCAGTACGTGCGGGACAGGGTGGCCGGGCAGTACGAAGACCAGTACCCGGCCGCCGCAGCAGCCATTCGTTCACGGTTTTACATGGACGACTACCTGGACGCTGTGGAAAACCCTGACGACGCTGCTGCCCTAGTCCGCGACGTAAGGGCCCTCCTTGCAAAGGGAGGGTTCCACCTTACAAACTGGGCCTCAAACAGCCAGGACGCGCTAGCTGGAGTACCCCCTGATGACCGCGCCACCTCCACGGTAGCGATAAACAGCGGGTGCAGCGAGACTGAGAGGGTCCTAGGGTTGGTGTGGGACCCATCCACCGACCGCTTCATCTACACCTTCCTTGAAGCGGTCAGCCCCGAAGAAGCCACGCGGCCCACAAAGCGGCAGCTCCTCTCCATCGTGATGAAGATCTTCGACCCGGTGGGCTTCGTGTCCTGCCTCACTATACGGTCGAAGATCCTGCTGCAAGCCGTGTGGCGTTCAACTGTTGGGTGGGACGACCTCATCACTCCGGAGCACGCCGAACGCTGGAGGGACTGGATGAGCCTGCTACAGGAGAGCAGCGTCTCCGTCCCGCGACAGTCTCTGCAGCGGAAGACGAGCAGCGTGACCCTGCATCTCTTCTGTGACGCCTCGGAGCAAGCCTGCTGTGCCGTCGCTTACTTCGTGGAGGAAGTGCAGGGCGCTCTACAAGCCACCTTCATTGCGAGCAAATGCAAGGTGGCGCCGCTAAAACCTCTATCCATACCCCGCCTTGAGCTGCAATCCGCACTCATGGCGGCTAGGCTGGCCAGAACCATCCGGTTGGAGAGCCAAGCGAGGATAGCTGCAACCATTTTTTGGACGGACTCGACCACGGTGCTGTGCTGGTTGCGCACGGACCCGCGCACCTACTCTGCGTTCGTGTCCAACAGGTTGGGCGAGATAGACGAACTCACCTCCATAGCCAACTGGAGGTGGGTTCCCACCAAGCAGAACCCGGCCGACATCGGCACCCGGGACTTGGAGCTGCCCGACCTGTCACTCCAGGGAAGATGGTTTTGCGGCCCCGCTTTCCTCACCACACCGGAGAGCGACTGGCCTAAGGAGCGGACCCTCGTCAAACCAGATGACCAGACCCTTGAGACCAGACCTCAGCACTTCGTCGGCCACATCACCACGGCCGGAGAGGCGCTACCTCTGCTCGAGAGGTTCTCTTCCTGGCACCGGCTGATCCGCGCTACAGCGTGGATGCTGCGCTTTGTCAGGCGCTGTCGGATGGGCCCGAACCGACCCGCCGAGTTCACGCTACGCGCGGAGGAGCTGAGGGAGGCCGAGCGCAGATGGGTGAAGAGGTCCCAAGAAGACGCCTTCTCCACCGACCTGCACACCATTAGGCTCGGCCAGGCGCTACCTGCCGCCAGTCGCCTGATCAGTCTGGCCCCCTTCCTCGGACCTGATGACGTTTTGCGGATGGGCTCGCGGTTGAGGAACCTCACCGGAACAACCAGCGTGGCGAAGACTCCCGTGATCTTGGATGGCGCAGACCCATATGCCCGGCTGCTGATCCGCCACTACCACGAGAAGGCAGACCATCCAAGCACGGAGAAAACCGTTGCCGAAATCCGATGCAGTTTCTTCATCCTGCGACTCCGCACCGTCAGCAGGAAGATAAATCATGACTGCCCCACCTGTCACATACGACGGAGCAAGCCCGCTCCACCACAGATGGGAATACTGCCGCCGTCTCGCGTGGAACACCATGTCCCGGCCTTTACAAACTGCGGGCTAGACTACTTCGGGCCGATGGAGGTCACGGTTGGCAGACACCGAGAGAAGCGCTATGGAGCCCTTTTTACCTGCCTCTCCACCCGCGCCATCCATCTAGAACTGACGACCTCACTGTCTGCCGACTCAGCCATCATGGCGCTGCAACGGATGACTGCCCGAAGAGGTCAACCCGCGGTGCTGTACTCGGACAATGGGACAAACTTCCGTGGTGCTGACACGGAGATCCGGAATGCCGTGGAATACCTACAGCAGGATGCCAGGATGACGGATGCCATGGCCACCAAGGGCATCGAGTGGCGCTTCAACACCCCCCTCAGTCCTCATATGGGGGGAGCCTGGGAAAGGTTGGTCCGCTCGGTCAAGCTGGCCCTGAGCGCCACACTAAAGGAAAGGGCGCCAAGGGAGGAAACCCTGCGCACAGCACTGGCAGAGGCTGAGTTTGTGGTCAATAGTCGGCCACTGACTCATATCTCTGTCGACCCGCGGGACGAAGAGCCCTTGACCCCCAACCACTTCCTCATGGGATCTGCAGGAGGCCGCCCGCATCTGTCGCTCTACGACAACAAGGAGGAGGAGGTATGTCTCCGACGACAGTGGCGTATCAGCCAACAACTGGCGGATATGTTCTGGAGGCGGTGGCTCCGTGAATACCTCCCCACCTTGGGTGCCCGACAGAAATGGCACCACCCGACTGAACCCCTCAAGGTCGGTGACCTGGTGCTCATCATGGACCCCGCGCTACCACGCAACAGTTGGCCGCGCGGGCGTATCATCGAGGCCATCCCTGCTGCTGACGGCCAAGTGAGGACCGCCCGAGTCCAGACAGCCACGGGAACTTACACCCGTCCTGCCGTAAAACTGGCTCTCCTCATCCCGGCACCCGCACCAGTACCAACCTCGACTGCAGCCGGACCAAGGACCAAACAGCCCAAGGGAACCGGACTTCGAGGATCCCGCCGACCTGTATGTCCTGACAGCTAGGCGCAGCCGTGACTGCACCGGGGGGAGGATGTACCGGACGTATTTTAAGATTAATTATAGTATAATTTATTTTTAATTTTATGTAATACTTTATGACAAAATAAACATATTCACGGGGTCAGGCAGTCAGCCTAAGACAAAAAATAAAGCTTGGCCCCACCCTCTGTGTACATACCTACACACTACCTTAATTAAATAATAAAATTAATCAGGGGTCATAGCAGTCGACCTGAGACAAAAGAACAACGCTTGACCCCACCCTCTCTGTGTACAAACCTACACACCTTTTAATATTTAAATTGACTTTTTCCTTTGCACAAATTCGATCTGTGCGACGCCGTTCCTATACAAACCTTCGCACGGGTCCAATTTGTGCAGATCTCTATTATTTACACTTGCATAAATTCAAATTTGTGCAACCTATGTATTTTTACCTTTATAAACACTTGCACAAATTCGAATTTATGCAACCTATGTATTCGTATAACAGTTTTGCATAAATATAAAATAATTCCAATTTGTGCAGACTGTTCATACCCTATGTAAAATATAAAATGTAAAATGTGCAAACTCACATAATAAACGAATGATCGGAGAGGCATCGAGAGTAGGTCGAGATAGAACTCTGTGGCGTTCTCAGCTTCGTTGCGCAATAGCGAAACGAACGCGGTGGCGTTTTACAACTCTAACAGTCAAAATTCTAAGAATTTCATCTCAGTTCGTAGAATTGAGATGAACAAAGGACTGAGACGGGCAGACTCCCGTCTCTGGACCCTTTAAATACGGCTGTTAGACCGCCAGATCGGCAGAGTTCCAGATCTCACCGCTTCAGCAACATCTCGCCTTCTCTTCTGCCTTCTCCGATCTACCCCTGGAAAACTTGGACTTCTTCTTCTCCGCCCTGGTTGGACCGCCCTCCAAGAAGAAAGCATTACAATAAATTGGTCGATCGCGCAAATTTCCCCTCTACCTCCCTTCTTCCCCTCTACTTCCCCTCTACCTCTACCCCCCTTCCGCCCCCCTTGCCTTCTACCTTTCTCCCTAAATTTACCCAATTTTCCTGAAATCTCCCCACTTTTCCCTCTCCCTACATTTTTTCCTCACTTTCTCCCTAGGTGTCGAAGCGGCCAGCCGGCAACTTCCCACTTCATCGTCTGTGCGGCTGGCGACTACAGTGCCTGTCCCGTACAGTTGACATATTTTAACCATTTTGTTCACCTCTTGAATTCAATGTTCAATGATTTTTCGATAATTATACAGGATTAACTTGCGGACGAAGTAACGCGTACGAGCAACAGTTTCGTCATGTTTCCGTTAGTGACGAGCATCTCTTTCTGAGACACGTAGAGAGCGAGAGATGGCGAAAATCAAAATTACAGATCTATCTACAATTTAGCTTTATTTATAAGAATTTGACTCTTTTTAAATAAACGCGCCTGCTAAAACCTAACGGATCATCGGTCAGAATTCCATCAGACACCCGGTGTTGACCATATTCACACGGGGGAGGGGGGATACCTTGAGAATTTCAGGGACACTATACTATAATATATTTCTTCCTTTGGTAGAAGAGGGGATCAGTTGAATTGGTAATTATAAGAGCTGCCGCGAAATATCATTTCTTTGTACTGTCATATATCTGTCAACTTGAACTTGACAATTGTCATCCGTACGTGCCATTAGGATTTCAGGAACACTATGCTATAAAATATTTCTTCCTATGGTAGGAGAGCGGGTCTGTGGTCTGTATGACACTTTACCCTTTTAAATTTAAAAAAAATATATTTTGCTCATATTGTAAAAAAATATTATTTACAGTGGTAATACAATGTAAATATCATTGACGTGATTGGTCAAAGATAATTACGTTGGCCAATCACAGGCGAGTATTTTTATTAAAATAGGCGAGTATAATTTCTTCTCTCTGGCAACACTCTCTTTGGAAATGGCGGCGCTTCCTGTAGTCTTCGCAAAACGCGCTCCAGACAGTACACGTGATCGCTGTACAAGTGCCCGGGATTATGCCGGCGCTGTGGGCTTTATAATTAAATAACTCGTTCAGTTTCATCGTTAGTGACTTTATCAATCAATGGGCCCACCAGGTAAGCTATATTTACAATTTTCCGACACGTTTCTGTGATGAAATTAAATAAGTTTTCGCCCACGTGGGCGGCAATTTAGGAAAACCGATTAGTTTATCTCGTGTTTTTACAAAATTGAACAAGCTATGCCAACAAAATTAATAATATTCATACTTTTTTCAATATAAGGTTTATGAATCAAGTCGGCAATTTTCCATAAATCAAAATTGATATCCCATGCTTTCCGATTTGTGAAGTTTGAGGTTATGTCTAACAACTTTCAACGTTTATTTTTTATGTAAATACGCATTCGCTGTTGCTTCTCGTTTATTTTCGCAACTTTATACGCACATTGTTTTATTTATTACGGTATCACAAACTTTTGTAAAGCTCTTTATGAATGTTTTCGAAAACGTGTTGAAAATCGTTCTTGTGTCAAAAATATCCACAAATGATGAACAAACCTCATGCATCCTGAACTTTTCATGATGACCATTTTATACCACTACCCAATTCTGATGTGGATGTACTAATATAATCAATCAGTAATGACAAGCAAATATTAGCTGCATTTAGAGGTTATCCTAACCTAACTTTCACAACATCACGACGCGTATGTTTTCTAACGTGTTTGTATCTTGTTTTTCGGACTGATTGTGACAAGAGTGCTCATTCATTTTAATTATCATTCTTTGTTTATCACTGTTATTGCCTCTAAGTACGAACCTAATAACGTATTTTGTGATTTTTTTTCCCATTTCCCCCCCGACTTGTTTCCAGTAATAATGTTAAAATTGATTATTATTTTGGAATTACTTAATCGAGTGTTTTGTTGTGAATAATTTTGAATGTGAAGAATGTGTTACTATTTAGGGTAATTTTTGGAAATCGCTGGCAACGGTTAATATGCACTTTTTTTTGAAAAAATCTTTTGATTCACCTTAATTACATTAAAAGGCAACTATTTGCATTGGGGGAAGTGGAAAATATTTCATTCTAAATTTTTTCTTGCCTTGACGCGAGTAGGCGTTATAAAGGGGCATTTTCTTTTGAATCACAAACCATGTTACACAAACCTAGCGTAGCCGCTAAACTACTTGAAAACTGGGATGTTTTTCTTGCCTTGACGCGAGTAGGCGTTATAAAGGGGCACTTTCTTTTGTATCACAAACCATGTAGAATGAAATATTTTCCACTTCCCCAATGCAAATAGTTGTCTTTTAATGTAATTTAGGTGAATCTAAAGATTTTTTCAAAACAAAGTGCGTATTAACCATTGACAGCGATCTCAAAAATTTACCCTATTTAGAATAATCATTTCCCTTTTTCATAATGAAGCTAACAATACTAATGCAGCAAGTAACTCACCAATTACTCGCGCAATCAAAACTTATACCCACTACGAAAAAGTGATGTAAATACACATTATAAATTTTAGAACTACTTACACTTAACCTTTCACTAAACCTTAATCAGTCATTTAACCTTTCACTAAACCTTAATCAGTCATTTACAATTTAGTGAGCATATAATCCTTCTTTTAAAGTGTCTTTCTATCTCCCCCCCCCCCCCATCCCTCCCTTTTCTTTCTTTCTATTATTATTAGTTGTTTTAAAACCCGTTTTTACATATTTCAGGCGTAATTACCAAATGGCATTCTGTGACATACGTAATAGGTACATAACCATGTAAAACTTAAACGTCTTATAACTTGTATTACAATGTACTGTGTTTGTCATTAATAAAGAAATAAATAAAATAAAATTAGTCAGACATCTCCGAAAAATCTAAATTAGAGTTGAGTATGCAGTTATGTGTAGACGTGTACACTCTATCTGGTACAATACTCAGATTACTCATAAACACCACCAAATCAATTATAATGCACAAAAACTTTAGTGAATTCATCAAAATTTAAAAAAAAAATCTCGTTAGATTTCTCTTAAACTCCACCAAATTGGCTGCAAAAAAACTTGTAGTGAATTCATCAAAATGTTGATGTTTTCTTAGTCACTAGTAGAATATTTCAAAATGCCATTATCACGGCCATTTCGACGGCCGGCGTAGCGCAGCGGTAAGACGCTTGACTCGCGCACTGAAGGTCGCGGGATCGAATCCCGGCGTGGCAAATAAATTTTATTTGATTAATTTGTGTTATTTCACAATTTATTCATTTAAAATAATAAATAGTATATTTGCGGCACGTTCCAGAGTGGAAGATATTCTCTGTATCGCCCTGGTGTAAGACCACCATTCAGAATTGAAATGTTGCTTGAAACGGCATTAGCCGTGTTTGGTGACCAGATCTGAATAGCCAGGTACTTCCCCACCTTCCTCTTCCCTATCTCCTTCCCCTCCCCACTACCCTCAGCCTCACAACATACCCCAATTGGGGATGCCATAGTCTCACTGGCTTCAGACGGGAGCAGTTGGGACTCTTGTGAGGAATTCATGTAAAAAAAAAAAAAATCAAATATTATTTACACATGTCTGAGTTTTGCATATTGAATGTTTCATAAAATAAGACCGTGAAGCATAACAGTCGGGTATTAATACTGACAATTGAAATATATTAAACAAAAGGATCTTGCATGTCTAATCATAGTGTCGTTTGTTTTGCAGGATTCACACCCAGAGGTGGTGGCGGAGGTTTCCGCGGAAGGGGCGGAGGACGTGGGGGCGGCGGTGACCGCGGGGGGTTCGGTGGCGGTCGGGGAGGGGGCGGGGGCTTTGAGCGTCGCAGCGGGGGCTTCGGGGGAGACCGAGGGGGCGGCAGGGGAGGATTCGGCGGAAGAGGTAAGAATACACCACTTGCAATACTTTGAAATAATGTGCATTTTCATTCAAACAAAATCTACCCTTTTTTTTAAATATTCTTATTTGAATTTTGTTTTCTCGAATGAATGCAAATCTTGGAAGTGGAAATTAACCCACTTCTCGATATCTGATAGAGCTGAAACTTGGCGGATAGACTCGTTGTCGATGACAATGCATTCTATCTAATTTTGGTGACACGCATTTCTCTGGAATCTGGCTACTAACCGGCCCAAGAGATCGCGCAAAGATGTACTTTAGTAAAAAGAACTTTGTTTTTATTTGTTGAATTTTTGTAAATTTCTCTTAATTTAGGACGGGTTGTTTTAAAAATTTGACGGATTCTTCAAATATTTTAAGTAAATTTTCTCATTTTGTGTAAGTTCTGTGATTATTTCAGTTTTATTGAGCAACTGGCCTGTAATGATGTAATAACACAATTTGAATAGAACTTACATAGAATGAAAAAATTAACTTCAAATATTTGACAAATCCATTAACTTTTTCGAACCAACCCATAAAAGTGTTTTATTTGTTAAATATTTTCTAAGACGCATTTTATTTGAAAGAACTATTTCAGTATCTAAAAATGGAAAATTTTCATTAAAAATTTGGATAATATGATGTATTTTTGTCGCATTGTTTTATTTTTATTAAATAGTATTCAAATCACTTTTTTTAATTAAAACTGAACTAAGAACCATTGTAGGTTCTAAATTCATAGTTTGGGTTAAATATGAGAAAAAAAATTAAACTTATCTTGAAAGTTTTACAATTGTGACCATTTCCTATTTTTCTTATTATAATTGTAATTTCGAACAACAGCTTGAGAGACTGTGCCCTCCTTTTATATCATTATATTATAATCGATTGAAATAACCAATGTATTTATTTCCTTAAAATGATGAAAAAAAGAATCATGCTTTACTGAACTATTCATGATGACCATCTTATACCACTACCCTATTCTGATAAGGAAATAAAACTATTCTGCCATTATTAGCTAACCATCTATTAGATTTATTATTATCAATAATAATAATAATAGTTTTAATTTGTTTTTTCCAGGGCGAGGGACTCCCAGAGGACGGGGAGGTAGCGGAGGAGGTGGTTTTAAGGGAGGAAAACAAGTTATAATTGAACCTCACAGGTAATTTTACCATACTCTATCAGCATCTTTTCTTCATTATTAATTATTACTAGAGAATTCACCAAATTCGTCTTTGAATGCTGTTTTTTTTTCTGGTTCTGTGACAAAATATCTACGACAAAATTAACGTAACCTAATGACACTTAACCTAACCTAACTTAACAAAAAAATGGGACAAAAATAATACAGAGAATTCGTTAGTTAATATACATTATAAAATACTAGTGATGCAACAAATACTACTTTTACGGATACGAATATCAAACCTACTATCTGGCAAATACGAATAACTTGGCAGAGTAATAAAACACTAATTTATTTAACCCTTTTTTAATTAAAATTTACAACTGTCAACTTTTTATTGAGAAAACTCAACATCTGTAGATTCCCCGGTGACAGGTGATTTCTTTTTTCAGTTTGGATATTGTCAGCCGTTGAAAAAAGCCTCTCCGAGGCGACTGTAAATGGCTTGTACGAAAAATATTTTTGCGCGAGTTTTTTCAGTTGTGGGAAATGTATATCGTCTCGCCAGAAGAGCAATGGATCTGCAGACGGCGATACATTTGGGAACTTTAAATAAGCATCAATCACGTTTTTAATGATCAAAGTTCCTGTAAAAATAAGTAATAAATATTAAAAAATAATTTTATTATAGACATATTTGAAGAATTTTGTCATTGCGTTTGTTGTTTATTTTACATATTTGTCGTTGCGGCCATAGCGTTCGGATACAGAGGTGCGTGACACACAGTATAATCAAACGGAGATGCGTACAAACGTTTTTTTTTTTAATAGTATTTGTATTCATTCGTAAATATTTGTTCGCCGAATACAAATATTTGGTAAATGTCTACTATTCGTTACATCACTAATTATTACAAAGTGTGTACAAAAAATATAAAAATTTTATCAGACAAATTATGTGGTTTATTCTCTATTTCAAAATGATGTTTATCTACAATACTTTCGTTCTTCTTAATTCTATTGAAGACACTATTGTCCTGATTGACCCTCCCATACCACTGCAACACTTCCCATTGACCTGACCAGTGTATTAATGTGTGTGTTGGCCCTCCCTCTATTTCCAGACACGCCGGAGTGTTCATTGCCAGAGGAAAGGAAGATGCGCTAGTCACACTTAATTTAGTTCCAGGATCCGAAGTCTACGGAGAAAAAAGAATATCAGTTGAGGTAAGAGAAGAAGCCATCAATTGAGCGCTTTTATTATTACATGTCAAATTCAACGGGGAAGGAGCCCAATACGTCTATCTAAATGCGGCATTAACACAGTACTACAAAAATTTACATTGGAACACCAAACAAAGAGCCCTAGAAAAAGAATATAAATATGTTTGGGTTAAAGATGGAAAAATTCTTATAAGAAAAACTAAAGACTCAAAGGTTATCGAAATAAGACATCTCAACGATATACCTATTAAGATGATTTAAAAAAAAAAAAAACCCTATATACACTCCATCTACTCTATATCTTTATAATGGCCTCTTTCACAACGGAAACACTTGAAAAACTGATACCTCAACCAATAATCACCACAAATACCTGCATGTTAAACCGTATACTCCAGGACGAGTTCCCGATCCTGAACATAATTCATCAAAACATTCGAAGTATTAACAAAAACTTTGAGGATTTCACTGTGCTGATAAATGAATTAATTTTAGAACCTGACTTATTAATCCTCACAGAATGTTGGATAAATTCCTCAACATATGTGCATAAAAACATCAACAACTACAAAGTCTTCAATACTAAACTTCACAAACATCAAAACGACGGAGTAATTGTATATTGTAAAATTAATATGGAATGCAAAATAGAAGAAATTGAACTACAAGACGCAAACTGTTTGAAAATAAAACTCGATCAAGATACATGCATCTTCGCTATCTACAGATCGCCTTCATCTGCAAATTTATCACCATTTCTTGGATCACTAGACTCCATACTACTTCAAGAACGAAACATCAGGAACCTGTTCATTATTGGGGATATTAACATTAATATACTGGATACTGGAAGGCAACATCCACAAACACAGGAGTACCAATTACTCCTCCTCTCCCACGGGATGTCTGCCGCAATAAGGGAACCAACAAGAGTGGATCACAAAATGAATAAATCAATCCCCTCGCAAACTTGCATTGACCACATAATGGCAAAAACGAATAAAAAATACTCCACAATCATACATCAATCCACCATCACTGATCACTACACTTTAATTCTTAACATTCATGCAAAGAAAAATCGACCATCGACTCAAAATTTAACGTGGAATAAACGTGTTATAGACTATACAAAACTAAAAAAATCACTACAAACTGAAACCTGGGAGTCAATATATAAAGCTGAAGACATAGAAGTTGCTTGGAAAATGTTTATTGAACACTTGCAATTAAAAATACAAAACCACACTTCAATAAAAACTTACACGTATTCACACAATAAAATTATCAAAAAAGCTTGGATCACACCTGGCCTACTTAAATGTATAAGAAAAAGAGACAAGATCCATCAGCAAGTAAAAAACAATCCTTATGACTTTTCTTTAAAACTATTTTACAAAAACTATAGAAACATCTGCTCCAATCTTACTAAATCGGCTAAACAAAATTACTACAGATCTAAAATAGATCAATCCAATAATAATCCAAAACTTATCTGGCAAATAATTAAAGAAATCACCTACACAGATCAAAACAAAACAAACCCATTGGAAGAAATCAACACAGATAACGGTACACTCTCGGTCAACAAAAACGTACATAAACTAATTAACTACACAAACAACTTTTTTGCAAACATAGGCTCGAATTTAGCGAACAAAATAACCAAACCTCAACACTTTAACCCGAACATAAACAAACAACCAAATCCACAAAGTATTAAATTTGCCCTAAAACCAATCACTAAACAAGAACTAACACTAATGTTATCTAAATTCAAATCAACATCCTCATCTGGTAGTGATGAAATCACAATGAAAACAATAAAATTCTTACAAGATGAAATTACCGAACCGATACTCTTTCTAATAAACAAATCTATCACAGAAAGCAGATTTCCATCTCAACTCAAAATAGGGACTATTACACCAATCTTTAAATCAGGAAATCATAAAGATATCAATAACTACAGACCAATCACAATTCTAAACACATTATCTAAAATCTTAGAATTAACAGTTAAAACTCAACTCGTCGACTACCTAGAATCAAATAAACTATTATCACCAAAACAATTTGGCTTCAGAAAAAATTTAGGAACATCCAACGCCATAGCCTTAGTAATTGAATATATTAAAAATTCTCTAGACTCTCATAAAAAATGCATTGGCATATTTCTCGACCTTTCTAAAGCGTTTGACACAATAAATCACTCACATCTTTTTGAAAAACTAGAGAACATAGGAATTACTGATAATGAACTAATATTTTTAAAAAGTTACATGGGAAATAGAAAGCAAACTGTGAAACTTAACAACATAACCAGTGAGTGTATTGATGTCAAATTCGGGGTGCCTCAAGGAAGTATTCTGGGTCCGATTCTGTTCCTTATTTATATTAATGACCTATGCCACATAGAATGTGACGGAGAAATCATCAGTTTTGCGGATGATACTGTTCTCCTAATAAATGGGAAAAATTGGGCAGAAACATTTAAGAAAGCAGAAGACACACTTAAAAGAATTAAAAATTGGCTAGACTACCATTCACTTACACTTAATGCTAATAAAACCAAATTCATCACTTTCAAAATAAAAAATAAGAAAAACTCTGAAGAAAACCTGAACATGAAAATTCATAGTCAGCATCACTTAAATGAGCATTGTAATTGTCCTTCATTAGAAAACGTTGACCATATAACGTATCTGGGTCTAAAAATTGACCAAAACTTAAAATGGACCGAACACATTACCTATTTAAATAATAAAATTAAAAAACTAAGTTATTTTTTCAAAACTATTAGGAATGTCCTCATTAAAAAAGACTTAATCAAGATTTACATGGCTCTCTGCCAATCACTGTTAGAATACGGTATTATCGGATGGGGCAGTGCAAATAAAAACATACTAAATCCACTAATTAAAACTCAAAAATCCATAATGAAAATTATACTGAAAGTTCCTGTAAGAACTAGCACTGATGAAATCTTCAACAATCTTAACATCATGTCAATTAAACAACTGTATTCTAAAACTATACTCATTTACATTCATAAGTACAAAACCCAAGAAATGACAACTTACACGTACATTAGAAACACTAGATCTCATGGTCAAAAACATATCCAACAAGTAACTACTAACACAACATTTGGGCAAAAAAGCTTCTTGTATTATGGTATTAAACTTTACAATAAAATACCACTCTCACTTAAAAACCTCAACAGTATAACATTTAAATCTCAAATAAAAAGCTGGATACTAAATATAGGGAGAACAGAAATAGAAAATATACTGATATCAAATATAGACTAAAACCGAATCTACTGATCTGAATTAAAAAAAAAACACAATTTTATTTAATTTTTAATTATTTAACAAAATACTACATGATACCTATACGTTTATAACAAATT
The DNA here is from genome assembly GCA_917563855.2 of Limnephilus lunatus. Lineage (NCBI taxonomy): Eukaryota > Metazoa > Arthropoda > Insecta > Trichoptera > Limnephilidae > Limnephilus > Limnephilus lunatus. The sequence continues at coordinate 110,705,393 of OU830592.1, forward strand.
CATATTAATTTCTTATAATTAAAATATAATATGTAAATGAAATCCTCAGCACGGGAAATCCCAGTGAGGATATCATTATCTTTAGATGTTTGTAAAGAAAGAAAAACAATAAATCATTATTATTATTATTATTATTACATCTGGGATTACGGTACCAATAAACATACATTCCTTATAGCTGTATTATTAAACTGTTATATTTTTCCTATGTTAGAAGTCAACTTGAGTACAATTCTCCCGTGTGGAACCCACATTATAATGCGGGGTCCATTGCGCCGGCAAACGCCAGAATTTTGCTTGACAGTCCTATACAACAATCAAGGTCACAATTTTTGCCAACACTCAAGGCCGCAGTGTTTGTGCTTCCCGTGTTTGGCGGAAAACAAAACTTAAACATCTCATCCCGGGTGAAGCGGGAAGGCAAGCGGGGTCCAGCGGAGGGGGAGAATTCATTTTTTGACAGAAGTCGCGCGGTGCGGTCCGTGTATGTAGAAAAATCGGAACGGATTTTTGTGGTTATGTGCTATGTATGAGCGAACATAATCACGAGTTTAAAATATTATTATACCTAAATATATTATAATAATAGAAATATTTGATAATATAATATCAAATATTTATAATTATTCTGTTGTTGACGTAAATATTTACGTACTTTAGAGTAGAATTAGATTTTAGATAGATAATAGAATTTAGATTCTATAGTTCTAAATTAGGTCGTGCAATAAAATTACGTTATTATATAATGTCATTGGTGCAATAATCGATATTAGTCGGAAATCTTTCCTGATAAACCCTGATCTGTGTTTTCTTCCTGATGCAGGTAGCATCTTTTCTACATCGAACGCATTTTAACATTTATGCAAACGATAAACGTCAAATTTTTTGGTACGCGGACCTAATAATTATGATTTTAAGTTGTAAATAAACACACTGTCGTAATGGATGATTATTTCTTTCGTGAACTCACTTGTAAATAAAGTCTATTAATTTATTAATCGGTTTCAGAGACACGGGAGAAATTGACCATTGTAAATAGATATTCTATTTTTGATGCTACGTAATTATTTACGTAGCAACAATACGTATTCACTCTAAATTCTTAATAAATAGTAACTTTAGGTCGTGCGTATAAGTCGGAAATCTATCTATTAAAATATCTGTGTTTTCACCCTGATGCATCTCTTTTGTCATCAGAACGCATTTTAATATTGATATAAACGTCAAGTGTGCGTGCCGTGGACACGTACGTACCTCAGACCACTTGTCGAATTGTGTGGACCGCGCGAACTTAACCCCAAACGATGTTGGTGTAAAGTTATGGCCTCGAGTGTTGGCAAAAATTATGACCTTGATTGTTGTGTTGGACTGTCAAAAGTCTGGCGTTTGCCCACGCAATGGACAAAGCTTTATATACATGAAATACCAAGTGAGTGAAAATCCTTTTGTCTGACAATTTGAGCATATTCATATAATTTAAAAGAGTGTTGTAGTTCAACATAATTGCTGGAATAACCATTTTAAAATTTAAAAAAAAAACGTTAAAATTTTGTATTCTTTCAACAGCTTTATACATGGATATTATAATGTGGGTTCCACACGGGAGAATTGTACTCTAGTTGACTTCTAACATAGGGCAAAATACAACAGTTTAATACAACAATAAGGCATGTATATTGGTATCATAATCGTCATTGACGTATGATATCTAGACGCGCCCTGTGAAATGCAAAATGACCCCAGAAGCCAGCAAAAGCAGGCTCACGGCCCATTTATGAAAAAGTGCCTGCATTGTTTTGCACCGTTTAGATCGCATAGTGCTTTGTGTTGTACCTTTTATCGGTCTACAAGGTCTACACCGAAACCAATTTGTGTTCCAGCCGTCCGCACCGGAGTTTTTCAAACACAAAAATATCTAACTTCCGAATGTTGTACAAAGTACACACCGCGGACTTTATTTTTGAAAATGTAGTCAGCTATCTGACTACAACAAAAAAATAGACCTTACATATGTCTTTTAGACAGCGTTTTCATAAACGTAATAATGTTACAGAATTACTTTTGTTGCCATCAAAGTTTCCTACGTCATCAAATCACCGCACTGCCTGTGTTCGACTACTAATACATACAAGGAGGGCTAGTATCACAATTTGGAAGAGTTTTCAAACTTTTTTAAAGCGCGACCCGCTTTTAGTAATAAAATAAATTATATTATTTCCATAAAATATAATTATAATTACATAAATTCACCACCAGCTATTTTTTAGGAATGATCGACCTTTTTAGTCGAAGTATTATTAATGTATCCATTATTATTATGTACTTATGCGGACCTTGGTGGGAGGGTATGTACAACATAACCTGGTTAACTTTTTTGTCGGTGGAGTCGCAAACCTGCTTTACATATTATAAAACAATATTTGTTTAATTAAACTATCAAAGAGGGTAAAAAAAAAGCCGCAGCTGAAAATTTTATATCCGCAATGCCAAAACAATGAATGATATCGATTTTTTTCATTTGGAAATGTTAAATTTTGGCGGTTGATTCAAAAAGGGCAAAAATTGCCAGACAAAATTTTTACTACGTTCAAGGTCAAACCAGTAAATGGTGTTAGTTTATTTTCGTTTGTAATTACAATATTTATAAGTACAATATTTCGTCAAGATAATTTTTGTTATTTTGTAAAACGGAAACCTTTAAAATACATAAAACACAGATTTTAACAAAAAATCGTTGCAAAATTCTTTAATTAAGGTCGCAAGTTAAACAATTAACAATTACAATTAACACTTATAATTTAATTGTATGAAATTTCCCCCGATAGATAAAAATCGTAAGATATACTCCAAAAAACATTATTAACACGTATTACAAGATACGGGGTCCGCCAAATAACTTTTTTTTTTTGAAAATGCTATAAAAAAAAAACTACTGAATATTTTCTCAAATTTCTTTTTTTATTTATAAGTACAATCCTTCCGGTTAATAATGGAAAATAATTTCATTCAAATGGCTGCCTCGGCAGGCCATGCAGTAGCCTACACGATCGGTCCAATTTTTAAGCACATTATCGATTGTGTGCAGCTGTATTTCACCAATGGCTTCACGAATATTGTCCTTTAAAGCGTCAATTGTCTCTGGCTTGTCGGCGTAACATTTATCTTTGAGGGCACCCCACAAATAATAGTCCAACGGTGTCAAATCGCAGCTCCGAGGTGGCCAAACGACATCAGCTCTGCGGCTGATAATGCGATCTTCAAAAACAGGGCGCAAAACATCGAGTGTAGCTTCGGCTGTGTGGCACGTAGCGCCGTCCTGTTGAAACCAAATGTTGCCAATATCCTCCTCTTCAATTTTTGTGAACAAAAATTCGTTCAACATGGCCCGATAACGATCGCCATTGACTGTAACGGCCACTCCTTGCTCATTTTCAAAGAAAAATGGCCCAATTATGCCTCTGGACCAAAATCCGCACCAAACAGTGACTCGTTTTGGTGTGTACCGGCTTTTCAATGTATGCGTGCGGGTTTTCTGTGCCCCAAATACGACAATTTTGCTTGTTTACATACCCGCCAAGATCAAAATGAGCTTCATCCGAAAAGATGATTTTTTTGGCAAAATCGGCATCTTCTGTAAGTCGATCGCAGGCCCACTTCCAGTGGCCCACGCAGCGTTGTTCAAGCGTATACACAACCATATTCGCTCAGCGGAAGGATAAAACTAATTATCTGTCAAATCAGACATGAGCTAAGTGTTACCATTCACGAAATAAGCACTAGTTGAAAAAAAAAACTTTAGATGGCGGACCCTTTATATGGGTATACGAAAAATTTCGTAATTCATTGTTTTTTTCAAATCCTTTTTGAGACATTTTCCGTGAGATTTTTGTCCTATTTCAAACGAGTCATGTTTTTAAGAATAGCGCGCTCCCTCTAACACTCGTATTTACGTATCTCCCCTTCCTCTTCTTTTTGAGCGCTTACTACTGGGCTTTAAGTATCCACTAATTTCAGTATTTTTTTTATTTATTATACGCAAAAAACTTAATGTTTTGAGTAGCTGATTCAAAACTTTAAAAAGAAATTATAGTTTTTGGCTAATACCTTTTGCAAAACGGAACAGAAGCCTTTGAATATTTTTAGCGCAATTTTTTGATATTGTTTTGTAGTCAGTCCGAAAAGCAGTAAATGGGCTTACGGACCGCTGGTTGCTCATCACTGTGTTAATGATGAGCAACCAACTTGGGTATCCAACTTGAGCGGTAAAAAGATGATTTTTTCGTAAATGTTTTCAAGCAAATGATGATTGGTTTTTTTTAATAAACTCATTAAGCTTACGAACCAACAGAAAAAAAATGCAGACGCATCTGCCGCCAAGCCCTGGACAAACATCACTCCATTAACCCGGGCACCCCTGCTTAGTCACCAAACGTAGCGAATCACTTGGGGTGACCTATGGCAGAGGCGTTGGTTATCCAATAAATGGTTCCCGAGGCGGCAGTACCCATACTGGCCTCCAAAATTGAATCGCTTGTCAAAATAAAGTAAAAAAATATTTTTTTCCAATTAAATTTATGAATGTCTCGTGACCCCCACTTTGAAAACCACTGTATACAGCACGGCTTGTGGATATTGTTCATGCGGCCAATCCGTGAACAACTATTGATGTATTAGTTTGACAGAATTACACAATAGGATAACTTGGCGGTCAGTTGTTTATTGCCGGGAACTCTGTATGCAAGACGGCGGAATTGGAAGGAGAGTTTTGTTGCGAAATTACTGTTACTGGTGTTATTTTATTCTGATTGTTACTATGAGAGGGCTTGTCTAGGGTATACTTGGTCGAAGATAATCGTAGATCATCACTGTAATAATAAAAGCTCTCACTGACTTTCTTAAAGAAGATTGCATTTTTATGAATATAAAATTAAACCAAATCTTTTTAAAATGATGAAAAACAGAATCATGCATTACTGAACTATCCGTGATGACCATCTTTATACCACTACCCAATTCTGACCAAATCAACCACAACTAAGCTATCTTGCTAAATATGTACCGTATAATAATGTAATTGTATTTATTGGTTGTTTCAGACCGATGGAGAGAAGGTGGAGTACCGGGTGTGGAACCCCTTCAGGTCCAAGCTGGCTGCAGCCATTTTGGGAGGAGTGGACATGATTCACATTGCGCCCGGCTCCAGGGTACTGTACCTCGGAGCCGCTTCAGGAACTACCGTGTCTCACGTCGCAGACATTGTCGGACCGGTCAGTATATCTATATGATACAGTGGAACCCTCTTATGACATTTTCCTAGTGACCAGAAAAACAAACTTCTTAAGAGTGAATAACCAGCACATGACAACTTCGATTCCGACACTAGCGCTAACACATCAGGGCTCGCGAGCGGGCGTTTTCAGAACTAAATTTCGTTCCGCGGCAATCCGAGTTTTGAGGGTTTTGTTCACGCGAGCTAGGGCTGCCCGCTACTATTACTACTTTATATTACTATTCTCGCTTCCAGAATTTTAATTAGTAGTAGTTATTTGTAATTTGTATATCGAAGTGCATAAACATAAATAGATTCAAGTGAAATGCGTAAACACAGTAGGTATTAAGTAGATACCTACATGAATAAACAATTTGTTATATTCTTTTTAATATTTTGGTTTTTTGTTTTTTAATTGTATTTTACGGCCATTAGAGTGGAAGATACTCTCAGTATCGCCCTGGTGTAAGACCACCATTAAGAATTGAAACGTTGCTTGAAATGGCTTTAGCCGTGTTTATTGGCCAGATCTGAATAGCCAGATACTTCCCCACCTTCCTCTTCCCTATATCCTTCCCCTCCCCACTACCTTCAGTCTTACAACATACCCCAAATTGGGGATGCAATAGTCCCACTGGCTCCAGACGAGAACAGTTGGGACTCTTGTGCGGTATTCATGAAAAAAAAGAGTAGTATTCAGTTGGATTGTAAAAAATGTCGCATTTTAAAATATTTATTTGTGTGCATAATTAATAATAAGCACTTCAACAAACAGAATTAAAGTGCACAAACCCTTTCTTTCTTTGAGTGGCCTTTCAACGCATGCCGGGTACCCGTTGTATATAATGTTATATAGTGCAGGCGCTTGCATTATAATTCCCGTGACTTGTGATGGAACCATAACAGTTTAGTTGACCGCGAGGTTACAGTGCCCTTGAAACGCATGCCGGGTACCCGCTGTTTATAATTTATTTATTTATTTATGGACAAATAGTCCATTAACAATAACACGAAAAACAAGCGTGCGTAAAGGCCCGACCCGCCGAGCAATCGATCACCGTTCGCATTGATTACCGTTCGCATGTCATTTTTCGTAACAATCACCACTTTTCGTAACCCATTCACCAGTTTACCCCCAAGTGTCGAGCGTGCGTAAAAAAGATTTACCCCAAAAAATATTTTGGAGCAGTTGGGACTCTTGTGCGGTATTCACACAAGAATAATTTAAAATAAAAAAAATATTCTAAATTATAAAAATTTTTGCATAAAAATATTCAATGAACATGAAAAATTGCATTCGGGCAACCCTGTAGATTTAACAAACGTGAATCAAGGATTTTTTTTTTTTTTTTTTTTTTTTTTTTATTTATTTTATATATTCAATAATTTTATTATTAAATTAATAAAAACAGTTTATTTATAAACAAGTTCTGCTGGTAATTATTATTACGCGTGACAGCTGTTTCGCCTTCTGAGGGTATTATCAGAAGAGAAACAGCTGTCACGCGTAATAATAATTACCAGCAGAACTTGTTTATAAATAAACTGTTTTTATTAATTTAATAATAAAATTATTGAATATATAAAATAAATAAAAATTAAAATGGAGTTCTACAAATTAAACTTGATAACAATAAATAAAGTGAATCAAGGAATTCGTGTTTATTTCAAATTTCGTTTTCAAATTTCATTTCCAAATATTATTATTCAAAGCGTCGCGAAGACGTGCTCTCCTGGCCGCGTTTGGGCCCGTAATGAAATCTGAAATTTGTGTTTACGGGCTGCGATAAAAATGGTGAAATGCGATGTTCAAAATTATTTAAAATTAAATACTTCCTGAAATTATTTTACGATCAAATTATTTATGATTTGTCAATAACGTCTTAGCAAAATAAGTATGTAAAAAAATCCGAAATATATTTGTTTGTAAGTGCACAAATAAATGCACAAACCGACCAATTTTCGTCAAGAAACACATGTCCGTATATATTTTTTAATAATTTTATTTAAACTAAAATTAAAATTCTGAAACATAGGTTTACCAGCTAATGTATTGATTTATTTTACTGCATGATTATATGATTTGAAATGGGTGTTGTATAATAAATGTACTTTTTTGAAAATTGAACAAATCTGCGAACGACCTATGGTATAACCTTATTATTCTAAAAATAAACATTTTTTCTCAAAATCTAAAAGATACGTTTACTAGATAAAAGAACAATCTTTTGAAATCCTTTTATAGTTTTTTGTGGAAAAGAGTCAATACGTCTAACCACTGATTTAAAAATGACATATTTCTGGTTTCTCTGCTTATACACTCTTAAGCAGGAAAACCTTATATGTGGGAAAAATTAAGTCAATTTTGGGCCGAGGGAACGAAAAAACCAAACTTCTTCAGAGAGTTTCACTGTATGTATTAAATTTTAAAGGATACAATTCACAAATGATGAAAAAAAGAATCATGCTTTACTGAACTATTCATGATGACCATTTTATACCACTACCCTATTCTGAAGAATTGATCCTAAATTAATCGACAAATCATTTTCTGCAAAACATTACTTTTCCCTTTGTAAATAGTTGTCTAATAGTTTGTATGTGTGTTGTTGTTCTCAGGAAGGTTTAGTTTACGCTGTGGAATTCTCCCACAGATCGGGCAGAGATCTGATTAACGTAGCAAAGAAGAGGACCAACATCATTCCCATCATTGAAGACGCCAGACATCCCCTTAAATACAGGTAAAACTCATTACAATTTCAATTGCAGTAGAAGCCCCGTTAATTTTTAATCAACCGGACATTAAAGATCAATTTTAAATTGACAAATTCCTAAGTACAGTACAATCTCACTAATCCAGCACTATTAAAAACCAGAGTGTAACCTAGTGTCTTGTGTTTCCGTTTACTTTAATTACACACTATTCTCACTTCAAAACAACAGGTAAATACGTACGCACATGACATAAGTTGTGAGGTTAGACTGCTAGACGACGAAGCGGCGATGGAGCGCATATGCGTAGAGGGGCGAGGAAGGTGTGGTCGGAGGGTGCCCGATTATTGGACGTATCTGTCTATTGAAGTGCCGGATTAGTGAGATTGTACTGTAATTCGAAATTTTAAGATAAAATTGAGTTCTTTGACCATCCCTTCAGTTTCAATAAGGCTCTTCGGAGTTCTAAGTAGATTTGTAAATAATATGATTTCCCGATTTTCGCAGCTGGTTACCGTTTTGGCAGGCCTTTTAAATTTAAATATTTATTTATACTGGGTTCGTTCGCACTTACGTGAGTAAATCCAGTTATAAAACTCAATTGTTACACAATTATAAAAATCTACGTTAAGTTTTGGATAGGCTCCGATTAAATTTTTCAGAAAAATTTACAAAGAAATTTACAAGAAATGTATTCAATGTTATTTTATAATAAAAATTCATAATAGATCTACAAAAACGGGAGATATGATTTTTTGAAAAAAAAAAAAAATTTACTTTCTTTTCGCTCGCTCTCCTGAACGATTAACATTTTGTCCTTTACAACATTTAAAATTTCCGTGATCGATGTTATTTATTTTTAGCAAAAATTGAATTTCTTCAAATTACACGAGCAAATCTTCGTTTGCAGACCTAAATAAATTTCGAGTATCAAATTAAAAAAATGTTTTGTATGAAATTTTCAAGTTAACTGGTTTCTACTATATTATTTGTTTATTTATCACATTGTGTTGTTTCCCAAAATGATGAAAAACAGAATCATGCATTACTGAACTATCCGTGATGACCATCTTTATACCACTACCCAATTCTGAACTGGAAACAATTAAAAAAGGACTTCTTTCACATAAAAATGTTTTTTTTTTTTTTTTTTAAATTTTACTATGTGTTCTAATGTTGTTTCAGAATGTTGGTGGGTATGGTAGACACAATATTCGCCGACGTAGCCCAACCGGACCAAGCCAGGATCGTCATTCTCAACGCACAATATTTCCTCAAGAACGGCGGACATTTTGTCATCTCGATCAAGGTAAGTTACTCTCTGAAATATCGCATCATCCAGTCGTGTGTCTTGCCAATTGTTTTCGTCCGTCTCACAAATGATGAAAAAAAGAATCATGCTTTACTGAACTATTCATGATGACCATCTTATACCACTACCCTATTCTGATGTGAGAATTTTTATTTATTTTTTATTACGAAATCCCTCTGCCATTTAGCGACCCCCATTTTTTTAAATGAAACTTCTTTACCCTCTTTGTGATTTGAATTTCGGATGAAACGGAAGTGCGTCACTGAAATTTATGGTTCTTATATAATGCGATAAATTCACGACCACGCGCGAGCCTCCGATGGCGCTGCGGTATAAAGTGCCCGACTCTCAGTGCCCAGAGAGACATCCAGCGGAACGGAGGTTCGAAACCTACCAAATCAAAAAAATAAACATTTTATTTTTGTAAAATCAATATACAATCTTCAAACCACTTTAAAATAAACAGGCAAAAGAAAAAAAATTACTTGTCTAGTCTCACTTCTACCGCGTGTGAAGTCACTCTTAATTTTTTTTTTACATTAGCTCCACACAGGAGGCCCTGAGGAAAATAATTCCCCTCAGGGCCTATGTCATCTTTGGAAATGCTGTGCTGAGATGGAGGGTCTTTCTATAAAAGGAAGGAGAGAAAGTTCTGGGAAGAAAAATGATATTAGGGGTGGGTAGGAATCTAAGGTCATTGTGTTTGAGTGAATCCATCCCTCCAACTGCAGTGCAAGGCGATGGGTCGAGAGAGAGTAGCTAGAATGGTCAAAGGGTCACCCTAAACCGACCTCTCCCGATCCGGCCTGCCACGCAGCTGGTAAGCAGGAGCATCCGCCGCCAAGACCCGAATACACTTCACCTGATGAACCCCGGCACGCCAAATGTAGCGAATCACTTGGGGTGAATATGGCAGAGGTGTTGGTTATCCAATAAATGGTTCCCGGGATGGCAGTATCCATATCCATCTCCCAAATTGAATCTGCCTATCTAAAAAGACCCTTTATACGGTATCCCCTAAGATGACAAGCCCTCATGATCTAGCGTGGGGAGCTAATGTAAAAAATAAACTCCTTTTGAAAAAGGGTTTGAATCTTGCAATCATATATAAAGACAGCAGCCAATAAAATATGCGTTAAAAAAAATTAAGATAATGTTGGTAGTTCTTAGTCAAAGTATGATACAGTTGATACAGGAACGGATGATGCCATCGCATGTCTCACTGAAACTATTGCAGGGAATATGAACCGTGGCAAGAAAACTATTGCCCTTTTCCTGGACCTGGCCAAGGCATTTGACACAATATCTCACAAAATTCTTTTACAGAGACTTAGAAATATAGGAATAAAAGGAAAAGCTTTTCAATGGATAGAAAGTTATATATCTAATAGATTTCAACAAACTAGAATTAACGAGGCTATTAGCACTTCACTAAAATACACTTTTGGGGTACCACAAGGAAGTACACTTGGGCCCCTTCTCTTTATTATATACATAAACGAACTTTGTAACCAACACATTGGTGGCAAAATTATCACGTTCGCTGACGATACAGTTATTTTGTTTGAAGGAGATGATTGGAAAGAAACACACCACCTTGCGAACACGGGTATAAACAGAGTAAAACAGTGGCTGGACACTAATTTGCTTACACTAAACATACAAAAAACAAAATATCTCACATTTAGCGCTACCCTTGCAGGTCAACCCAAAACACCTCATCACCTCACAATACATAATATTAAGTGTAGCCTTGGAAATAATAACCATACTTGTAAATGCGAAACCCTTGAATGTGTTAAATCTATTAAATATTTAGGTATAATAGTGGATAACCACCTTAAATGGAAACAACAAATTGAAAACACAGCTAATAAAGTGCGCAAGCTTATTTATATATTTATAGGATTGCGGGAAATTATAAAAACTCAAGACATTAAAAAATTATACTACGGGCTCTGTAACTCCGTCATAACCTACGGTTGCATTGGATGGGGTGGAACAGGTATAACAACATTATACCCGCTACTGAAGGCACAGAAATCCATTCTACGCGTCATTATGAAGAAACCCTTCAGATACTCGAGCGACGCTCTCTTCAAGGAGTTTAAGGTGCTTGATGTTCGACAATGTTACATAAAAAAAATAACAATCTGCGTCCATAAAAATAAAAACAAAACGATAACAATCGATCATAATCATCAAACCAGAAGTAAAAGCAGAAACGACCTTTCTATTCCAACAAGCAATACTGCGGCTTATCAAAAAGTTTTCTCATACCTGGGACCAAAAATATACAACAAAATCCCCTCTCAATTGAAACTGTGTGAATTATCATCCTTCGGTACTAAAATTACAAAATGGTTATTAGACTTATGTAGGACAGATTCCGAAAAATTATTAAAAAACGTAGTCTGAGTTGATTTCTTCGATTTTGTATTTGTATTTTCCTATAAATTATTTTCTTCTTTGTTTTTCTTTTTTATTTTTCTTTCTTATATTTATATATTATATTTTTATTCTATATTTTACATATACCTACCTGGATTTTATTGCTTATTACTGCTAAACTGTATTTTCATAAAAAAAAAAAAATCTTTTTTTTATTATTTTTCTTTCTTACATTTGTTATATTTTAGTTCTACTTTATATTTTACAAGTACCTATCTGGATTTTACTTTATATTTTACATGTACCTATCTGGATTTTATTGTTTATTACTGCTGTATACCTAGAATAACACAACTTATATCCGATATTGTACCTAATATCTAAGTAACTCCCCCAATATGTACCATTATTGTTATTTATTATTGAATCCACTAATGTGAAATTATGTACACGCAACCTGCCAAGTTGACTGTCCTAAAACGGGAAACCTTCCTAGTTGGGCAGTCAAAGCTTCCTTTTATATTGTTATTTCTTGTATGTAATAAATGTAATAATAATAAATAAATAAATAAATAAAAGTTAAAAATGACCGAACCAGATAGGGACATCTTAACTCAGCTGTGGCTCGGAACGCTGAAGGTCCTAGGTTCGACTCCCAGAGGCGCCGATACCTTTTTGATTTTTTCATTTCCATATTTTCAATTTAGTTTCGCTAATATTGTCTTCATTTAATTAAATAAACTCCTATTTACAAAAGTAACGAAATATATTCCCAGATCTTTAAATTTTTTTTTTTAAGGTTATTACCGAATTCTCACATGTGTAATTTTTTTTTCAGGCCTCCTGCATAGACTCCACAGCGCAGCCCGAAGCTGTGTTTGCAGCGGAAGTAAAGAAGCTGCAGGCCGACAAACTAAAGCCCCAGGAGCAGATCACCCTGGAGCCCTACGAGAGGGACCACGCCGTCGTTGTGGGAGTCTTCAGACCCCCCAGCAAAGGAGAATAGAACCCGCTCCCCCCTGTTACTATTATTATTATATTATTACATTATCCGCAATAACACATCATGTAAAGGCCCCTAGTATTAACAGAATAGCTATAAAGACGTAAATCATCAATTAGTAGTATTAACCTCTTGCTGGCTGGAGTCCCACTGGGGAACAAAATTTTTGAAGCGATTTTGTCCCCTATGTATTAAGAAATTGTATGAAGAACAAGGTCAGAATCGCTTGGGCCATTCTCGTTCTTGACGTAACAAAAAGCCGCATAGCGCCTAGCCTCTCGGAATAAATTACAAAAAATATCTTTGGTTGACTTGGTGACCTCGGCGTCACTTCAACTGTCATTTTGGGTGTGTAAACTTTGAAAATGTAAAATATTTTACGTTTTCAAAGAAGTCCCAATGTCATAACTTCGAAAACACCATTGGATTGTTTTTTTTTTTTTACGTAGGGTGTCTATTCAGGTTTGTGTAGAAATAAAAAAATCATTCATTTTCGTATAAATATATTTTTTTACGATTTGTTTCCGGAGTGGGAAAAAGCTAATTTCGCGCGGGTTTTTACAAATACGCCTGGCAAACAAGAGGTTAACCTCTTATGTGTCGGAAACGCCAAAGTACGATTGGTGTGTGCGATGCGCGCGGAAAAAGTTTCAAAAAAATATTTTTGAATGCGATTTTGACCTTTCTGTGTACACAATTTGTATGAAGAATTTGCGCCAACATAATTGATGATATAGCCACTAGTTTCATTCACCTGGCGACACCAGAATATTTTTAAATGATTTTATGTTTGGAAACAAAATGTCAAACTTGCCGTCATTAAATCCGATGTGTGATTCTTGACTAAAACATCGTAAAACTTATCAAACTTCAGAGGCGCCGTTCGTTCACCGGTGAGATCGGCTAAAAAGCGGCCAAAAAAATATTTTTATATGCGATTTTGACCCTTATATATAAAGAAACTGTATGAAAGTCAAGCTCAGAATGGCTTGCGCTAACAGTACTGTTGATACCGCCAAAAGTTTTATTCATCTGGCAGCACTGGAATATTTTAAAAAGCATTTTCTGTGGAGTACGAACGTCATATTTTGCCACGGTTGAACTGTCAAATGTTTGGTCACAAAAACTTATAAAAACCTATCAATTCATCAAATAAACACAAGTAATAGTGTTTTTATCGATAGTTTATTGTTCAAAGAATGTGTTGTTCAGTCAATAAAATATACGATAGTTCAAAATAAATGCACAAAATATTACTTCAAAAGTGCTCTTTCCGAGATTTGGTCAACAAATCCTGGCCCCACAAAGGTTAATGCAAGTAATGTTGTTTTGGTACATAGTTTATTGTTCTAGGAATGAGTTTCGGTCAATAAAATACATGATAGCTCAAAATTAATCAACAAAACATTCAATTCAAAATGGTGCTTTGTTAGGGAATTTCTTGTTAGGAAACGGCCCTTGACAGGTTAAGAATGCAACTCTTACTCTGATGCCGCGCCTTACATAACTAAGACTTTTTCCTCACGATGACATTATTGTAACTTAAATTCGGTCAAGTAAATACGACCTTCAGAAGGTAATGGTAAAAAGGCCAAATGAGCCGCAGTACTAGTAGCTAGAAACGTGAAAGGGTATTGCAAAGCCCTAGCTAGTTAGAGGATTACGAAAGAATCTGTAGAATCAAAAAAAAAGCCTTACATAACTGTTTTCGTACGTGGAGTTTGCATACAAATCTACTTTTGTAATAGGACCACACTAAAGCAATGCCAAAAGATGGCGCTACTTAGGTCAACGGGCTAGCGGGAGGAGCCAAAGGCATGTGCTCTTCAGATAACAGTGTGCAAATCACTCTACGCGGCGCCCGGTAATTGTTTATTCATTATTTATGCTTTGAAACGCTTAATAAGAAATATTTTTTTATTCAAACAGTTAGATTTAGCTTTATTATTACGAAAAGTGAGTATTTATGTCGGGGGAGACAAAGAAACATGCAAAAAAATGTGCGTTTAACATTTTAATTTTGTTTAAATTAATTCCCTTACGCGTTAACGCCATTTTATGTTTACCGTTTTTATGATAAACAATCTATCAATGTTGCCAATCATAAACAAAGTGAATGCATTATTGACAAGTTTGTACCTGTATTTATAACATTTTGAATTTTTTATTTTTTAAAAGAAAGATGAACATTCCCGGGTTACGAATAACCCAACAATGTTTGAAATCTCCTACTACCACCACAGAAAGCCGAAAATGTTGCTTGTGTTGTGATCGAGGAATCGAACATGTCAATCGACCCAAGCGCTATGCCCACTCAACCACTGACCGGTCAAATGTATTAGAATAATTACTCATACCCGCTAGACAAACCATTCAAAACCTGGGATGTTTTTTTAAATTATGATGACATGCAGCTTTCGTAGTTTAACCTCTTATGTGTCGGAAGCGCCATAATATGGTCAGTGTGTGTGTGCATGCGCACGGAAAAAAATATTTATGAATGCGATTTGGACCCTTCTGTGTACAAAATTTGTATGAAGGACAAGGTCAGAATCGCTTGCGCCAACATCATTGATGATATAGCCACTAGCTTCATTCACCTGGCATCACCAGAATATTTTAAAATGATTTTATCTGTCCGATTTTTCAAAGTCCGATGCGTGATACTCGACGAAAACATCCTAAAGGTTGTTTTGGTACATAGTTTATTGTTCTAGGAATGTGTTTCGGCCAATAAAATATATAATAGCTCAAAATTAATCCACAAAACATTCAATTCAAAGTGGTGCTTTGTTAGTAAATGGCCTTTGACAGTGAAAAGTGAAAAAATAAGATAGTTTTAACCTTTTTGTTTTTACTAGGGGCCTATAATATTATGAATTAATATTATTCATTATATCAAAATTTTAAGTATGTATAATTTTTGTTACGGGTCTTTCAAATAAATCCATTAAAACAAGGTATACGTTACCTTATTGCTGCGATTCCTTCAAAATCAGTAATTCTGTTCTTTTCACATGTATTATTTTCCTTAAATGACCATGATTATAAATTTAGTGTTGCGCAAATTTTGTTTGTTACAAAAATAATATGAGAGGTGTTTTAGTATGAAAGTTGTGAGAAAGGCGTTCTTTATAATTGATTCCCTGTTATTGAACTAAATTTAAGGTTAATTTTAAGATATAAATGCGTTATTTTAATGTACAAAGAAAAAATAAAATAAAACATTTTAATAAACTACTTTGTTCTTATTTGATGATTATCTCCCAAGGCTAACTCGTCAAGTATTTCACCAATACCAAAATACTTAACTCGTCCAAGTATTTCACCAAAAAATGTAGACATAAATTGTCTCGACGCCACCTAGTGAGAGATTTAGCACTTACAATGCCTTTCTCATACAAATAAAGTTGGTTGTTTGCAGTTTGAAAAATGTAATAAGCAGTAATTGTTGAATGAAACACTAGTATATATTGAACTATTTGGCGGGTAGGAGATAAGCCGGCATAGCTCAGTGGACAGAGCATGATCGGAAATCAGAAGGACGCCGGTTCAAGTCCCGTCCGCGGCATGTATCTTTTCTCGGGAGATTTTTTCAACATACATAGATGAGTGTTTCAGGCTAATAATTATTACTTTTAATAATTCTTCATTGGGACTTTTTGTCTTTAAAGGCTCCTGTTTGGCGTATAGCACCAAAAATATAACTTTGTGACAGGGTCATCATTTCTCATCAACCATTGTAAAAAGAAGTTTGTACTCTACCACAAATTCCTTGCCACATATATTTATTTTTGATAGGAGTCAATTTTCTGATTTGGTCTCTGATCCTTTCGGATTCATTTACATTAACTTCACACAGGAGGCCCTGAGGAATAAATAATTTACCTTAGGGCCTATGTGAACTTCGGGAATGTTGTGAGGAGGGACTTTTTGAGGAGAGGAAGGAGTGAACAGTGTTGAAGGGAGGAATCAACACAGGCCGGCAAATCGTTGTGTGGAGAGTTATGGAGAAATAATAATAGAAGGCCGTTTGTACTTCAATATGAACAATGCGTATTTATTATTAAAAACACAAATTAAACCTAATAATAAACACAAACACAATTATGAATATTTATTTACATTAATCAAATGCTTCATTGTAACAAA
Source organism: Limnephilus lunatus (assembly GCA_917563855.2). Taxonomy (NCBI): domain Eukaryota; kingdom Metazoa; phylum Arthropoda; class Insecta; order Trichoptera; family Limnephilidae; genus Limnephilus; species Limnephilus lunatus. The sequence continues at coordinate 110,722,232 of OU830592.1, forward strand.
ACTGAAATCTTTTACATGAAATAAGCGATGGAGTGGCACAAAATTGTAATATATATATAGGATTAGACTTGTAGTTTCAAGATTCTTCAACAGATGGCATTATTATAATATGTAGTTTTAATGTGTCTCAACAGATGTCAGTAGTTGTACTATAGAGAGAGATAACTGTCACCTGTTCGGGTCTAAAATCCGATCGGTTACAAAGATAGCCGATCGTATCCAATATTCAGAAGGCACCTTCAAGGATCATTTCCACAATTCCAGATTTACATTGAGCATCTTTTAGAACGGACATTAGATCCAGTTAGATAGATATTCATTGTAAATAAGAGAATAAAAAACACAACTAGTAATCTAGACAAACCGAAGTATTATTGAAACTCTCAATCGTCACAATAATACTCTCAGTATCACCCTGCTGTGAGACCGCTGTTCAGAATTGAAACATTATGCAAAATGGCTTTAGCTATCGTGTTTGGTGACCAGATCTGAACAGCCTATCCAACCTTCCTCTTTCTATCCAAACTCTCTTCAACCTTGCGACATACTCCAATAATTTTGAATGCCATAGTCTCACTAGCTTCGAATAGTTAGAACTCTTATGCAGTATGCACATAAAATAAAGTAAATTAAAAATGTATACATAACTTGGGATTGCTTAATAAAGAGGTCTGTAATATAAATTTTAGAGTTTTAATTTCAATTCTTATAAATAAATTAGAGAATAAACATTTTATTTCATATATTTGAGGAAACGAGTTTTGTCACCAAAAAGCATTTGATATAGCTGACTTAGTTTTTTTTTTTTACACTGAAAATGTAATAAAGGAGAAAATTGCACACGCTGACATTAAAATCACTGAAAAGCAGAATGGACAGTTAAATAGCTATACAGGGTGTTGAGGGACATACTTTACTAAATACAACCAAAATTTCATTTACATTTTGCACTCCAAATAATGTCAGGAATCACTGGTTGAAGTAACTCAAGTACATCCCTTAAGAGGAATATAAACGCTAGAAATATTTCGATTCTTGTGTTTTATTAAATCTAAAACCGAGCGCCGTGTACCGTCATATTTTGGTCTGATTTGCACGAGGCAAGTAATTTGAAATAAATACTGTTGCTATGACGTGGTGCTTGCAATACGTAAGAAGCGCCCAGCGAGATCTCCGTTCGCCGATGCTTCTACACATACCTTGTTACCCGGTGGATGAATACCGTCAATTCTATTTTACCAGCAGCGGCCGAGACGGGAACGGATCGAGAATCCTCAAACTATGGGGAATGCTAATAAAAGTAAATGTTTATAAAATTTGAATTGATTTTATTTATTTACAATCTAAAAAATTTTATGAAAGTGAATTATTAATACATATTATTTTAAATACATATAAATATTAATAAAAAGAAAATTGATTCAAGTTAAATATAATATGTATATATGTTAACAAAATGTAACTAATACGTACTTTTATAAAACTTGGTATAGGTATGTACTTTTATCAAATTTACATACACTTTCAAAATACCCAAATTACATATACTCAAATTTCCACATCTAAATTTTTTGTAAAATTCATTTATAAAAATAAAATTTTTGGAAACAAATCAATAAACCAATCTCAGTATTAGAAATGATGACGGAACAACTCACAGCTAGGTTTAAAAATATTCTACATTTGATACATCAGTTTATTGAAACATACACTTAAAAAAAACGGTGAAAATAAATAACTTGCATCCTCATATGCTGAATTTATCCTAAAAGAGCATAATTAAAACGAATGCAATATAATATTTTAAAATAATAAGTAAAATTTCGACGGTCTCCATGGTAGAGGGGAAAGGCTGCCAGCTAGCGATCCGGAGATTGCGGGTCTTAGTATTAGACATTATCAAGGAACAGTTCACAGCTACATGTATTAATAAAAAGAAACTTGATTAAGTGAAATGTAATATATATATATATATACGTAACTAATACATACTAATAAACTAATGTAAATGTTATTAATATATACTTTTACAAAATTTGGTATATGTAGGGTAGACTGGGGACGATTGAAACACGTTATGATTGAAACATCTCAATTTACTCGAAAACTATAATACAGTGTTGTAACAGTGTGATACAACACTCGAAACTCCGTCAGGTCTGTTGGGACGTTTCTACAAAAGTGCAGTAGCCGGCGAGTGACTCAATCGTGCATAGGGGACATTATTGAATTTCGCACTAAAACGTAAATATTTAAGACATTATTGCTTATCTTATAACTCATTTTACTCTCGCAGCTTGACGAAATGTTTCATTACATTCTCTTCTTTATCTATTTAAGAGTATTTATAATGCATTTGCGTGGCGTTAATGTCTATTTAAAAAGCATGTTTTTGACTTTGAAGCAGAAATTGCAGCGTAGGGATGTTTGGAACAACCGTGTGGGGATGATTGCAACGTTTCAATCATAACCATGTTTCAATCGTCCACACTGAGAGAAAATTTTGTATTATTCAAATTCAAATCATTAAGTCGAATGTACTTCTGTGATCTTAAATGGTGAACTTCTGTGATCTTGGTTGATGAAGTCGATTTCATTCGACCACATTCGACGTCACACACCCTCACGTGACAATTTCGTAATATCATATCTTTATTGATTTTTTTACATTTATAACTAAAAAAAAATCAACGTTAATAGTATACATTGTTTTATCAATTATGTAAGTACAAAACAACAACAAAAAAATTATGTTATGAAGAAAGTGTGTTCCCCTTCTCAAGAAACCGAGGTTGCAAATTATGCTAAAAAACAGCCAACATTTACCTATTTTGGGCTATCTTCAAAAGATTTAAGATAATTGGCATTTGATTTGACCACACGGTATAACCTGGCAAGGCCAGATTCATGGTACACAAATGGGATGGCCGGAATAGAATGGCTCCGAGGATTTTTGCGCGCCATCCAGAATTTATTATCTATAAGATGTGCCCAAGCCACGAGTATGGCACAAGCAACAAGTTTTAATTGACATAATGTTGATGAATTTTTCAACAATTTAGCGAACGTTATGGATAGTTTTGAATTTGAACCAAAGGACGTCTATAACGTAGATGAGACCGGTGTCACAACTGTTCAAAAACCTAATCGGTTTATAGCCAGGAGAGGAACTCGGCAAGTAGATGCAGTAACGTCGGCCGAACGAGGAACTTTCATAACTGTCTGTAGCGGCAAATGCAATTGGCAACTCAATTCCGCCGATGTTCACATTTCTACGTATCAATTAAGCCATTTCTTAAAAGATAGTTTGATTGGTAGTATCGGTACCACGAACAAATCTGTCTGGATGCAAGAAGAAGATTTTACCAAATTTCTTATTCATTTTCAAAAATACACCATTTCGTCCTTAGATAGCAAAGTTCTTTTATAACTTGATAATCATTCATCGCGGTCGAATCATACGAAATCAAAAAAGGATATTATTTTGTAAAATCAATATCTAGTCTTCAAACCATTCCAAAATAAACAGGAAAAAAAAACTACACCTAGAGAGTCCGAAGAAGAAACCACAAATAAGATGACCAATGAATAGGAAAAGGTGCACTGGAATCCGAGGACAAAAATATGAAAAAAAATCACCCTTCACATTGATAAAAAAAGTGTTTCGTAGTCCCCACTCTTGTCTACTTTAGTTTTCTGTATATTTCATTTCTACCGCATGTGAATTGCACACCCAGATTTTTCTTTTCTTTTAATAGATAATATTTAATTGTTTAATAGATTTTAATGCCACTTAACAGATTATTTTTTAAAAAAACTCAAATATTGCGATATTTTGTATAATGATGTCACATCCCAAACCATAAATTCAATAATTTTTTATTTTGTCGACGTCTGAATTGTTGAATTTTACACACAAAAAATTCTCTTAATTCAGAGGTAAATTCTACATTGTTATGATTGAAACAGTGTGATGGTTGAAACAATCACTTTTGTATGAAAGCAAAAAACTTATTTTTAATACCGTTATATTCTGCTCCAGGATAATATCGCAGTAAAAGTATGTTAATTATGCCAAATACTCATAATAAGTATAACTAAGAGCACGTTAACATAAATAATAAAAAATATATTTAAAGTTGTTTCATTTTATGTTAATAATTTTAAAAATACTTGTGATATGTTTAATCACTATTCATGATCTCATTGAGTACTGTTTTAATAATGAAAATGTTGAACATTGATTACAATTATTCCAATTATTCCATAGATATTTAGAGTGTTTCAATTATCCCCACATACTGTTTCAATCGTCCACACTATGGGGATAATTGAAACAGTTTTTCCCATCGTCTTTAAGTGGTCATTGTAGCTTACCAGTACGAGTTGTGGCCATCCAATAAATTTAATTTGATAAATCGATAGATCATAGAACATCTAGTACAAACATCTTATCCATAATTACAAAAGAAATATTACTACACCTAGTTAAAGTAAAAGTGTTTCAACCATCCCCAGTCTACCCTACTTTTATCAAATTTACATACACTTTTATCAAATTTCCGCATTTAAAATTTTTGTAAAATTCATTTACAAATAAAACTTTTGGAAACAAATCAACAAACCAATTTCAGTATTAGAAATTATGACGGAACAACTCACAGCTAGGTTTAAAAATATTGTACATTAGATACATCAATTTATGGATACACACACTTAAAAAAAACGGTGAAAACAAATAACTTGCATCTACCTATGCTGAATTTATCCTAAAAGAGCATAATTAAAACAAATACAATATATATCGCGGTTTCAAACCCCGGCAAACAAATCTTAGTATTAGACATTATCAAGGAACAGCTCCCAGCTTCATATATTAATAAAAAGAAACTTGATTAAGTGAAATATAATATGTATATATATTAACAAAATGTAACTAATACATACTTTTACAAAACTAGGAATATATACTTTTATCAAATTTACATACACTTTTATCAAATTTCCGCATTTAAAATTTTTGTAAAATTTATTTACAACTAACATTTTTGCAAATAAATCAACAAACCAATCTCAGTATTAGAAATGATGACGGAACAACTCACAGCTAGGTTTAAAAATATTGTACATTATATACATCAATTTATGGATACACACACTTAAAAAAACGGTGAAAATAAATAATTTGTATCTACCTATTCTGAATTTATCCTAAAAGAGCATAATTTAAACAAATACAATACATATATCGCGGGTTCAAACCCCGGCAAGCAAATCTCAGTATTAGACATTTTCAAGGAACAACTCACAGCTACATATATTTAAAAATTATTCTTTTAAAATATTAATCCTACCGATAATGAATTTAAGCATTATATTCGTCAACCTAAAATTTCTCAAATGATATAACATTCTGAACATCAAAAGAGTTGAAATCAGGAATAGTTGATGCCGACTCATTTTGAGCTCACGCTGTTTGAGAACCAAGAATGCTCGCTGTAACAACGAATCCGCTACGTATATTGCAAGTAAAAAACTTCGAAAACACGGGCACAGATCCCACGTCCGTTTCTGGCCACGGCTCGCGGCATTATGGTGGAATACAAGCGTTGGGCGCAGATCGTATGAATTAGTACGGTTCTAAAAATTTGACGTAAGCGCCAAAGCGGTTTTTATTTTTTTTGTGCATAATTTTATAAGAACGAAAAAAAGTTAGAACGTAGAAAACGTCAAAAATAGTCTTAGCCATAAAGGGGTATTTTTTAAAAATTGTTACTTACATTACTTCATAGTAAAGTCATGAAAAAACTTTTTTTTTAGTGGTTTACGCTTATTTTTTTTTGTTACGTAAATAATAATTTTATTGTTATTCTGTTACGTAGAAAAGGTAGTTAAAGCTTCAATTTATCCGTAGCATATTTTTTTATATTCGTACTGTAAACCGATTCGTTGTAAAGATTAATCTAAATAGTGATTTCACGTATAGCTTCATCTTAACATCCTGTATAGACGGAAATGTGTACTCTAAAAAAATAAATAAAATATTATTCAATCAGATTTTGTTTAAATTTATTAATATTTTCTTCTTTTTAAAGATTAAATAAATAATTGCCTGCAAATCAAATTCAAAAGCTTCTAGTATAAAAATACAGTAGAAGAGACACCAGTAAAATTTTAACGAGACATTTGTTTTAATAATGTGTAAACAAAGAAATTGGTTCATAATACGAAGGATCGTAAGTTTCAAATGGAAACAAAGATCGCACTGAAGCAGCTACCAAGCGGATCACCACTTGTTTTTTAGGGAAGAGTCTGAGATATTGTTTGATAATATTTAAACAAAGAAATTGGTTCAGATTACGAGGGATTCAAGCGTCCATTTCAAACAGACGCAAAGATCGCACTGAAGCAGCTACCAAGCTGGATCACCACTCATTTTTTTAGGGAAAAGTCTGAGCTACACGCTGGTGTATTTGTTTTGAATTTAGGTGTCATTTTCAAAACTGGAACTGATTATGTGAAGAATACAGACAAGCATTAACCTCTCAGAAATAGACGTTTTGTTTATTATGTGTCCCTTAGAAAACTGTCAAAACGTGATAATATTTGTGTTGTTTACGATTTTTACTAAAAGCTTCATAAATCACGTTTTGGGAAACGTAGCCTCTTTCTAAAAACTGTTTTGAAAAGGTTATGAAATAAACATTCAAATTGTATTATTACAAATTAATAATAACATTTTTAAATATTAAAATTTAGAATGCAAACATAAAAACATTGTAAAAATGACCCACGTGATGTTTTATGTGAAAACGGTACTAAAATCACAGATTATGTAAACAAAAATACTTATTCTATCGTACAAATGTATAATAAACAATTTTGTCACCTCACTTTTTTACCATTTCATACAAAAATATTGTAATAAAAAACTAACAATGTCTTGAACAAATGACAATCAAACAAGATGGAGGTTCCATTCGGCTCAGATAATTAATCTCTACGTTCCATAGATATTTTTGAATACAGACGCGTAGCGTTGTTCATTATCGATATTGAGTTTTTTATTTCATGGTAATCCGTATACTAGTGATGGAAATAAATCAATTTTTGTAAAATCTCGCTCGTTGACGTCAAAAGACGCTCTAATGTCTTGACCGCTATTATTATATTTGCGTCTTTTGACGCTCTAATGTTCCGAGTGGTTAAGTACCTGCCTATGATATATTTATAATAGAAAATTATTTAAATTGTAATTTTCAAAATTGGAACAGATTTGTCAAAAATTCAGACTACCCTATGATTTTTCATGGGTCTGGTCTACTTTAGTATTGTATATTTGCGACACATTTTAAAATCGTTTAATACTCTCGAGTATCACTCGAAATGGATTTAGGCGTGTTTGGGGACCAGATCTGAATAGACACCCACCTTCATCTTACCCATAACTTTCAGAGGCTTGACACATTTAACTTAACGTCAAGCTGTAATTAAAAAGCAATATGAATTAAAAATGAATCAGCGAAACACAGTAAAACATTTATGTACATAGATTGTAATATTATTTTTTAAACAATTAAATAATTGATTTTCGATTCATTTTTTTATCGCTATACAATACCAATAATCACGTCAAATGCCAACTAAATCGGGTCAATAACAGTTGATCCCCTGACCGTTGGCCCCCTGGCATACTTATATACAATATGTAGGGGTACGTAAATTTCGCAAATAAAAAATCGTGATTTCGCATTTAAAAAAACTGAAAATAGAAAATTTCGCATTTATTTCGCAAAAAAAAATTCAACGTTAAAAACTCAATTAAAGGCTAGCATTGTTGTAATTTCTACATTTTCATCTTTCATTGTTTGCCTGCGATCAGTTACGACAATGTTGTAGATACTAAAGTACCTCTCGGCATCAAAACTATTGACAGGGCAATTGAGACATTGAATAGCTGCTTTTGCAAATCCAGGGTACCAAGATTTTGATGTAACTAAAACTTGCATTACATCCACAGGAGCTTCTTGGCCGACCAATCGAAGTAATTGTCTGTGAAAATGAGAGTACCCGTCAATTAGTTCTTCTTGTGGTACACTTTTGAAAAACGGAATTTTTGCAAAGCTTTCCACTATGGAATTTGAATTGACAGAAGATGGCACATTTGCTGCTTCCGATGGACAAAATAGATGGACGGACGCCAACCCACGCGCCGATAATCGCTCGCTCCTCATCTACGCAACAACTCGTGCCGTCTCTGTCTGTTTTGAACAGAGTTGTAATAAATGTTAGCGCGTCTGATCAACATTTGAAAGCACGTAACGTAAAAAGTTGTGAAAGTATTAAATTTTCAAATTTCGCTTGTATCGCAAATAAATGCAGATTTCGCTTTTATCACATCTATTTCGTAAAAACGAAATTTACGTACCCCTAACAATATGCAGTCGGTTTAGGGAAAATACGACATATCTACTTACACAAAACATAACTAAGTGCCCCTGAAGGGATGTGCAGAGAGAATGTACCGCCGAATAACAATAAGTATAAAACATACTTTAATTCAAATGCATCAAGGATAAAATTACTTGTCTATATACTGTATATACCAGCGTGTAAGTACAAAAATTCGACACTGTAATTAAATTCGTTTGATATCCATACCAACGTATTGTTAACCCTCGACCCGTCGCGTGGGGTCTTTAAAAGCCCAGGTTTTACAGAAATGCTAATTATGTACATTTTAAATGTTCCCACTGATTCCTTACTTTAGGTAGCTTCCTAAAAGGGACTGTGACGCTAGCGCCGCCAACATTCAGTCAGCGCATGTGAGATACAGACTTGTGTTTCGGCATGAGGCTCAAAAAAATCAACAAAATAGTATATACGTTTTTTCATTGTATTTTGTTATTGTAATAATAAGTCTGTATCAATCTCAAATAGTTATAAGTTTGATAGAAATTGGTTAGATTTATTTTTAAAGTTATTAAAATAGTATGTTTCAAAATTATAAAAAAATGTTCCTTGTTGATTTTTACGCTTTTGCATTGAAAATAAATATCTAATTTTTAATATTTCTTTTTATTTCAATGCAGTCATTATCACCTGACTACAGTCCCTGGCCAAATTATTAGACGCACTGTATTTTTTTTGTAATTTTATGTTTCTTAAGAGTTTTTATGCAATAATGGTATATTTAAACTACAATATCATTGATTTTTATTTAAAAGAATTGTTGTAGACTACATATTTGTATTTATTTTTAACATATGGCAACACTGTATTGACAAAGTGATACATGAACGTAAACAAGTACAAACCTGTATCAGTCGCGATCGGAATCGAGTCAGGTACGGACGTGTTTCTGTGGCTCTGGTGACTGTGGTTGTTTGTTTAACAGTTTTATACTACTCAGTTATTAGTTTATTTTGTATGCAGTGATTTAAAAAAGTAATTGGACTATTTTCATTATGGGTAGAAAAGGCGATCTTTCACAATTTTCACTTTTCTTTAAAACTTAATAAACTTATGCTTTCTAAATTCATGCTGTTTTATTTATGTCAAATAAATCGATAATTCATTGAATATAAAAAAAAAAAAAACAAAACAATCTAAAATAATAAAACGGTACAATAACACCCGGTAATTAATATTTTACATGAAATCTTGCAGTGCGTCTAATAATTTGGCCAGGGACTGTATAATCAGTTTAAATAACACATAAAATGGGAGGCGTCTACTAATATCTACAGGAATTTCAAAAACTGAACAAATCGGACTAATATCTATGAGAACCAAAGTGAATATCTACAACTCAAACTGCTGACTAATATCTATGGGACAGGTGATGTGGAAGAATATCTACAGAACTAGAAGAGGTTGGATTTGCAATTATGTATAGCATATAGGCATAACGTAATATTGCGTATGCAGTTTAAAAAGCTTCATTTATGTTAAGTTAGGTTAGGTTAAGTTAGTATTACGTAATTGAAATAATTTATGCTTTTCCGTACCACCTCTTGCTTAGCTGCCCTCTGTAGATATTAGTCCCACCTACGCTCCATAGATATTTGTTACCACTGGGACCGTCATAGATATTTATCCGACCTTAGCTCTGTAGATATTAGTTTTCACTCTGAAGTTCATAGACATTTGCCCAACATATGAGCTGTAGATATTCGTCCGACATACAGGCTGTAGATATTAGTATCTGGAGTCCATAAAATGTATGCTATAACAACAATTTAATCATATTTATTTTTGGGGTCCTAAGCGACCCCGGGTGACACCTCGCGTCGAAAAAAAGGCGCGACGGGTATTTTTGAAGTCGATTTTCAGTTTGAAATTGGCAAATATGCGTAAATAAAAATAATTTTTCATTTCAGGGGATAAATCTCGGGGGATCAACTGTTGGATCTCCGCTAAATACAATTCCCTTTATCACAACAATAGTTAAGGAAACAATCTCACCAATTGTTTCACAAAATCATCACTTTATTTTTGACGTTGTTCACTTACACAAAATAAGAAAAAATATGTAAAAAAAAATTATTCATAATTGTAGTGTATCTAAAAGCTTCCTGCTTACTCACATAGATGGCAGTACTAGACTAAGAACTGTCCTAAAACTCCGCTAGATGGTGGCTAGCTTAGTACAGGCTGGGGGCAACAGAGGGTCCGACAGCTCAGAGGGAGTCTTCAGCAGATCTCTCACGATCTACCTTACACACAGTGGTTGGGCGTTTACACAATACATAACTACACTTACATACACACATCTACATATATCATAGACCCTGTGCTTGTAGCTTGATTGTCACATATCCCATCCCTATGATGTTCCTTTTCCCCAACCTATCCCATCCCTATGTTGTCATCGTTACCATAACAATCAGTGTCATCAATGAACTCGCCGCGTGAAGAAGTATAATATTACGCACCCCGCATCCGCTAACTGAATCCGCATCCCGCGCTTAATCATTGTACAAGTGCATGAACAAAACCCTGGTTCAAGGAGGTTAAGGAGTCAAGTTGAGGAGATAAGATTCCACCGTAAGTCCCTTCCTTTCCTTCTCCTTTGTGCTTTCAATCTTACTTGTGCAGTGGTCTAACATACATTTAACAAACACACGCAAAGTCCTTCGACATCCGCAAACTACACCATTCATAGTCAAACCGCAACATCATTTTATAGTTCTTCTAGCCGCACTTTTCATCCGCATTTACACTTCACACAGTATCCCTAAAGATGACATAGGCTCATAATATGGATATGGATTCATAAAATGGACATGTTGACTCCCCACATTCCTACACATCCCCAGGGCTGTATTATCCATAAGGCAGAGTAGGCAACTGCCTAGGGGCCCCGCAACGGGTAGGGACCCCTAGGGTAAAGAGGCCTCGAGACGTGCATTTCCTAGGGGCCCCGACATGTTAATGCCGGCCCTGGCAGGGCCGTATTGTCCATAAAGCAGTGTAGGCCACTGCCTAGGGGCCATGCATCGGCTAGAGGCCACTATGGTAAAAGGGCCCCGAGATGTGCATTGCGTATGTCCCAACATATTTAATCCAGCCCTGCACACCTCTCATACTATTTTCCTTCCCAGAACTTCCTCTCCTTCCTTTCCCAAAAGAGACACTCCACACAGCATCCGTAGAGAGGACTTCAGAAACATAATAATCCGCTGTTATTTTTACTAGTTGAAAGCAAAGAATCAAGCTTTATAATTCACCGGTATTCGAAAGTCGAATTCACTGGTCCACCAGTGTATCTCGATTTCCTGCTAAGCACTAGCATACTGCTTACTAACAGCGTATGCAGGGACACTGGAGGTCTAGATTCGTTCATTCAAAAAAATTAGAGTCCTTGCGAGAGCCTTGAAGGAGTAACCATCTGTTACTTATACCAGGGAGGGGAAGTGGTGGATAACCTCCAATGGTCCACCGAATGCACTGTCGCTCAACTCGAACGTCAAACTTTATACACCAACAGGTTGGGTTTTCTTACTCTTTCAAACTCGGTTACTATAGCGCCGTCAAGCTTGCTTGAGCTGGGTTCATTATTGTGTTGTTTTAGGACACATCTGTTTGCTCAGAATTCCATGGACAGCCAGATGCATAAATGTGTCCATTCTGAAAGAGCTCGGCATCCACAATAGGCTCAAAACTATCTGCCTACAACGTATCTTCAGACACTTTGAACACGTTACTTGCCAAACTGAGGACTCCAACGTGGAGAAACTCATAGTCACTGGCAAAACGGAAGGCAGAAGAAGCAGAGGAAGGTCACCAATGCGCTGGAGTGATCAAGTAGGTGTCTGGTGCATCGGTATCTGCAGCTCTCAGCACAGAACTGCGAAGAGTGCAGGAGTCTTGTCCACTATAGAAATTGGAAAAGGAGTCACTATCCTCAGCAAGGAGAAATCGACTTTTGAAGAAGAAGACAAATATGAATTTCCAGAGGCAGTATATTATAAATTACAATTTTTTTAAGTAAATTATATAACTACAGGCCTTTTCAACTTATAAAGATCATTGTTTAACCACTGGAGCGAAATAAATAAATTTGCTTCGATTGCTCGAGATTTTCCAGAAGATCATTTTAAAAATTTTTCACCAACATTAAAAAATCATACTTTCGAATTTTAACATGGAAACAGAAAAATTTATTATAGTGCTATATAGCCAATGAATTAACATATATTTTACCGTTTATCTCATATTTGTAAGATTTATGAAAAAAAAATAGAAAAAAATCATAAAATTGATAACTGTGCTAATCCTGCGAGTTTTTCACTTTAAAACTGCCGTGAGGGGTACTTATTAGAGTCATCATAGAATATTTTCAGTTTCTGTATGTTGTCTGTTGTATACTTGATAATGAAAGGTGCATATCTATGGAAAGAAGGACTTAATTTTAACCGTAAACAGCTGATCAAAAATTCGGCGTGAAAAAAATATTTAAAAAATTTATTTTTAACTTTGTCCTAAAATAGTCTACAAAGATCGGATTTGTGAAATCTGTGGTCATATTAGATAGAACATTTCAATAGCTTTGTTTTAAAATAATTCGCTGGCGTGGAAATATTTTAAATAATTAAAATAAATGTTTTACAAATGGTAGGAATGTGGTCAAATTTTGGACCGCTATCAATCGCAGAAAAATAAAATAGGTCCATTTTTCGACCATAATCGCTTGAGTGGTTAAACCAATGAACTGAAATGTATTATATAATTTGTGAAGAAAATAACAAATCCCAAATTTCTACGTCTGCCTTAAAGTATAAAATAATCTGCCTCAAAATAATCAACATTGAATTTGTACATAAGATGCGAATGAACGTAAATGATATTAATAAATTTGCCATACATATTATTTGTAATTATGGTTTTAACTATGTACATTCTAATACATATCCGAAACATGGCAATTTTTCATGGCATAGAAAAAAAAAAATAGTCACATCATTGACATCTTCCAACAATTTTTCAAAGTACTTTTTTTCAATCCTTGAACGATTTTTTTTTTTTGCAAAACTTCACGTGACGTCCAACTTGTCAAAGAGTTCAAACAATAATTTTAAAATCACCAAAATTTTCACATCATGATGTAATAAAGAATTAATAAAAATTATCCAACTTTGCACAACACAACATTTTTATTTTTAAATTGACAGTCAAAATTTTCACGACGAAAGAATGAAAATCAAAATTTGACATTTACAACCATCTAACTTTAAAAAAAATAATAATAATGGAGAATAATTATTTAGAAATTTTTACAAAATGAAAAAATCAATTATCAACTAAAACATCGTTTTCAATAATTGTTTACACAAGTAAATTTACCACCACATCTTAAATGTGTACGTAATTTGTTTCTTACATCAGATTAGATTCAATACCAATGTCTGAAATTATCCAAAACTTCATTTTCACACCATGTAAACAATGTTTACATGAGAACATTAACATAATTTTGATTCATTAGTTTTAAATTTCATTTTGACACCGTGCAAACAATGTTTACATGAGAAAATTTATAACTCGATGTATAATTTGTTTCAAATATTAAATTAAAACATCCCAAACTTCATTTTCATACTGTGCAAACAATGTTTACATGAGAAAATTTAATTTGTTTCAGCTTAGATTAAATTGTCCAAAACCCCACTTTCACACCGTGTAAACAATGTTTACACGAGAAAATTCACTCGATGTATAATTTGTTTCAAATTTACATTAGATCAAATCGTCCCAATCTTAATTTCCTACCATGCAAACGATGTTTACATGAGAAAATTTAATTTGTTTTAGCTGTACATTAATTGTCCAAAACCTCATTTTCTCACTGTGCAAACAATGTTTACATGAGTAAATTTACACTTAACGTATAATTTGTTTCCGTTTTTACGTCAGATTAGATTCATCGCCGATGTCTGTGTGCCCGGTGTCGCCTGCCAGAGTCCACCTTGTGCGATGAAGAGGATCTGTTATTGATTGCGGAGGTGGTGGTGGCGGAATGGCGCGAGGAGCGGTGCGGTCGGCGCGGGTGTTTGGGATCGGCTGTTCTGTCGCTGCGGCCGCGCTCCTTGCGTCCTTGCGGGGGGCTCGGGGGCGAATGTTCAGAGTTCAAATCGAAGTCGTCATACCTTGCGATCAGAACGAAGAAATTTATTACAAAAAACTTAAGCAATTTACTCTAAAATGTAATGCAATACTGATTTTTTTTTTTTAATATGGCATGTATTGCTTTAACTAAAGGTAGGCTGTATAATTCTCAAGTTGGAGTATTGTGATAGTTTGAGCTATAAGACACAGATGTCTCTAGTATAGATCTTAGAGGTTACAGAGTTATCCAACAGATGTCAGTAGTATACAGGTTTGCCCCTCCGTGTTCAGAATAGAGATGGGCTAGCAGTCAATTTGAGAAGCGGGTATGGTACCGCTGCCCCGGGAATCATTAATTAGATAACGAACACCTCTGCCATAGTTCTCCCCAAGTGGTTTGTTACATTTGGTGTCTTGGTGTGGGTGCCCTGCACCTGCTGTGTGGCGGGCTGGATCGAGAGACTGGTTGAGGGGAGACCTTTTGACCTCTCCAGCCGGACCCACTTGACTTATCGCCTTGCAACACTGTTGGAGGGATGGATTCATACATCCGGTACTCCTGGACACCAGATTCCCACCCACACCTCAAACCCTTTACCTTCCCAAAACCTTTCTCCTTCCTTTCCTTAAAATGACCCTCCACACAGCATCCCTAAGATGTCATAAGCCCTGATTGAAATTATTTTCCTCAGGGCCTCCTGTGTGGAGCTAATGTAAAAAAAGTTAGGTTTCTAGCAATAGAGAAATTTTGAGAGCATAATAGGGTTAAAAAATAATAGAAATTTCACTGTATTTTACTTTTGTTTGTTGATTATTTGGTGGATGGATTGAAGTTGATATCTTGGTTAATTGTTGAAGATGAATGACGGTGTTGACATGCTAATAAGCAGCATCACATACAATAGTCTAGTTACCTGTTGCGAGGAGCTTTTCCCGAGCTGGAGTCGGAGCTTGAAGAGCTGCTGGAGGAAGATCGAGAAGACGGGGAACCGCTTTCCGATTTTCTGCAGAAACAAAATATTAAATCAGTCTTGCTAATTAAACGTGCGTTTTCAATTTTAACAACGGTTTACGTTACTTACTACATAAATTAAAGGCAGTCAGGTAGGTAGGCAGAGTGGACGGACTGCCAAACAACTCGGTCTTGACACACACTCTTTGCCTCATTCACATTAATACACTCAGGAATCCCTGACTCTTCTACCACTCACATTTGTGTCATATATTCTCCTCACTCCTTTCGTTGTTGATTCGCTCTGGATGCCCAAACCATCTGAGTGTCCCTTTCTTAATCTTACTCATTACGCTTACATCAGCCTTGCGTTCTTTGCGGATCTCCACATTTCTCACACGATCATACATGGTTCTACCACACATACGCCTCAGGGATCTCATTTCTACAGCATTCAGTCTAACTTTCATCCTTCCTCTGCCAGTTCCATGCCGCACAGAGCAGGTACCAGCGCTCCATTGTGAACTGCTAGCTTCGCTTCTTTGGACAGATTTTTGTTAGTGCCAACGGCATTCAGTCCTCCATTAATGGAGTTACCTGCATTTACCCTTCTTTCAATATCTCCATCAGCCTTCCCATCTCGCGTAAACATACTTTCCAAACACATAAACTCATCCAGCTGCTCCAAGTATTCATCATTCACAACTATATTGCACATTGTTTCCGTACTCTCTCTTTCAAATACCATATGGCCTATTATCTGTGCTGAACCGAGTGACTTCCGATGCAGTCGACTGTCTGAACAAACTCAGTATCGCACTCCACTCATAACCTCCATCATACGAAGAAAAGTAAAAAGACTAGGACATCTGCTATTAAAAGTATATTTTACCTTCTTCTTTTTTCTGCGGAATTCTTGGAAGGGGGTGACTTGGTTTTATTCCTGGGACTGTCGTTAACTTTCTCCACAGGGCTGTTATTGGCGGCCGGAGGCGGTGGTGATTTTGATTGGCCTGAAAAATAAAATAAAATACATTAATAATGATCCTAATTTCAGCTGAAGATAAATTTGTCATCAATTTTAACACTGTTTTCATTTTAGTGATTGATTTTAACCACTCCGATACATAAGCGGACACGTTCTAGTGACATCCCTAAAACAAAAAATCCATAATAAATCAAGCCGCACATCCATATTCAAGTTGTCCATAGAAATACATAAAAAGACCTATTCTGTCAGATACATAGTCTACGCGCCGTCAGACATTGTTATTTTTTTTATTTAATATTCTAGAATGAAATGATTAAAAAGTGAGGTGACTAAATTGTTTATTATACATTTATACGATAGAATAGGTATTGTTTTTTTACATAATCCGTGATTTTAGTACCGTTTTCACATAAAAACATCACGTGAGTCATTTTTACATTTTTTTTATGTTTGCATTCTAAATTTTAATATTTACAAATGTTAATATTTATTTACCAATTTTAAAGCTTATTTCATAACCTTTCAAAAACAGTTTATAGTATTCGGCTACGTTCGGAAATGTTTCATTTATAGAGCTTTAATTGTGAAGCGGAAATAACAAAAAGTTTTTGTAAATCTGGCATTTCGTTTAAGACGAAAAATTGCATATTCGCAATAGATCGGAGTGGTTAACACTGTTTAAATTTTTGTCATTGATTTCAACATTGGGAACCATTTACTGGATAACCAATACCCCTGCCTTAGGTCAGCCCAAGTGGTTAGCTAGATTTGGTGATTTAGCAGAGGTGTCCGGGTTCATTGGGTGAGGTTTGTCCGACGGATGCGTTTGCCCATGGATCGGGGAGACTGGTTGCGGGAGACCTTTTCAGTCGGAATCGCTCCGCCCTCATTGCCTCACACCGCAGTGGGAGGGATGGATTCATACGTCGCTCACTCCTGGACACATTGATCCCAGATTATTTTTATTTTTTATTTAATTTGTTAGCGTTATAAACAGTCATTACAAGTTCATATATAACAGTGTTAGAGATAGTCATATCATTGACAAATAAAATAACGACATAAAAATTCCTGCCCATCCCCCATGCCCTTTTTCTTCCCAGAACTTCCTCTCCTTAATTTTCTTTAAATGAACCTCCACAAAGCATCCCCAAAGATGATCTCAGGCCCTGAGGAAACAGATCTCTTATTTTTTTTCCTCACTAGTTAAATTGGTATTTTTCGTTGGATTTTACCTAGCAAGCAGTAAAGGTGGTAGCCATTTTTATATTTTGAGAGGAGTTTTTTGTGTTTAATCTCGACATTTTTTTCTTCAGATTTTTTAAAGTAAGTTTTGAAGGTATTTTTTTCAATGTTTAATTTTTAAGTAATTTGAAAAAATGTAATAATTTTTTTTTGGGTACCTTGCCACGTGGGAGGGATGGATTCATACTCTTGGATATACTCACCTTCAGATTCCTACCCACGCTTAATACCCTTTTCATTCCCAGAACTTCATCTCCTTCCTTTCCTAAAAAGATTCTTCACACAGCATCCCCAAAGATGACATAGGCCCTGAGGGTTCTTTTTCTCAGGGTCTCCTGTGTGGAGCTAATGTAAAGAAAAAATGATATATTATATTTAAGTACCTTTTTCTCCCCCTTCTTCATCCTCACTCCCCCACAAGTCGTATTTGGAGAGGTCCCCTTCTTCGCCCGACTCTTCGTCCTCTTCTTCAGGGGCGGCGACTGCGGGTGCGGGGTCCTCGGGTTCCTCTACCTCGTCAGGCCGCGGAGCCTCCGTCGGTTCCTCGTCTTCATCGTCAGCACGGGACCTCTGGAACAAGAGAGACAACACTTAATAAACAATAATAAGAATAAGGTAAAGATTTTTTTAAGTGAAACTTCTGTAGCCGTGCTGTGATTTGGAATTCGGATGAAACGGAAATGACACATTACTGCACCTGCGACGCATCAACTGCGTTCATTGGCCGCTTTGATTATGATGTCACTTTTAAAGGCTCCTATTGGTTGAGCTATGAAACGGAAATGACGCTAGGTCTACGCTCATTGGCCGCTTTGATTATGACCTCACTTTTCAAGTATTAGTTGAGATTGTTTTGGTAAAGTTTCGCTTCTACCGAGTGTAAACTGCACTCGATTTTTTTGTTTTGTATTTCTTTAGCATTAACCATATAACAATTTCTAGATATTTTGTTTTGAAGGGTTAAATTTCACACATACATTCTTTACTTAATTTTAGTAAATGACACATTTATGTCGAAACTGGTAGCAGATGAATAATAATTAAGTAACATATGTACATGTGAAATAAAATTCTCAGCATACAGTAGATTGTCGGACGAAAATATGCAAAACTGTGTGAAAATTACCTCGAAGAGTTTTCTCAAAAATGGGACTTTTTTTTACGTTAGCTCCAGTCAGCAGGCCCTGAGGAAAAAAAATCCATCAGGGCCTGTGTCATCTTTGGGGATGTTGTGTGGAGAGTTTTTTTAGGGAAAGAAAGAAGATCTGTGTAGGAAAATGGTATGATGGGTTTGGTAGGATTCTGGTGGTCAATGTTTCTAGGAGTGACGGACGTATGAATCCATCCCACTGTCTAGGTTAGGTCTCCCTCAACCAATCTCTCCCGACCCGGCTCGCCACGCAGTAGGTGGGCAAACACATTGACCACCAAGACCTAGATAAACCTCGTCCCATGAACCGAGGCACCCCTGCCAAGTCACCAAACTACTTGATGGGATGTTGGTTATCTACTAAAAGGTTTCAAATTGATTGGATTAGAAACTACCAGATAATTTTTATTTCATTATTAAAATATATTTCATGTTTGTATCCTAACACTTTTCCCCCAGAATTTATTTATATAAAAAAAAAAAAAAAACTCCCGTTTGGGAGAAAATTGTCGATAAAATATATTTATATGAATATATAAACTGGTTTTATTGTTTCTACATAAACCTGAATACTTATCCTACATGAAAAACAGCAATCAAAAGATGTTTTCAAAGAAATAATGACCTTTTTACTACTTTGAAAATTCAAATATTTTCATTTTTGCAACACCGTTTTACGAAAACGAATTTTGACATTTATTTCGTAGATACTTCGTTCATGAAAAAGTAATATTGCAATCTTGGTGCCTCCGTAAATGACGTTACTCACAAGCTACTCGAGCCTCGTGCGCGTAGTATGCGCGCCGCTCGTGAGTACCCCCGGTACGATTTTGCTAGTGTTTGTTCACGGCGCTTGTACGGCGGTTTGAAGTCAGTTTCACGCTACCGAAGGTGCTGATCGTACGCTAAGCTTTGCATCATTCTTGTCTACTACTATTCGTTTGAAGTTTGACAGAAATGGCGTTGGAAGATGAAAGTAATGTTAGATTTGTTCTGGAAGTGGAAAAAAATGCGTGCTTACCAGAATTACTTTACCAGAATATGTAAGAAAGGATTTAGTGGAGAAGGCATGGATTGATGTTGGAAAAAGAGTAATTTGACATCGCTTGACATTGTGTTAACTCCACGGCTGCATGTGAAAAATGATCAAGTTCAGTGTATTTCGGGTAGCGCCGTGTACGGAAACCAGCATTAAAGAGTAGCATATCTGCAGGGTACTTGTGGTTTCATCACAATCAAAGAAATAAAAGCAACCTCGTGTGGATTGATGGACTTGCGACACAACATAAAAAGCGATAAACCATAACCACCGCCAACATGCAAAATAAAAATCACAAAAAATAAACCAACCTTCTTGCGTTTGGCACCTTTCTTATCATCATTCTTAGCTTCATCACTCGGATTCTTGCCTAACTTCTGTTCGTTGATTTTCCTCAATCGATTCAGCATGATTGGCTTGGGGGCGAAAGCAAAACTCTTGAAGCTTCCAACAATGGGCTTTTCCGAAGGCAGTTCCAGATAATTATCAGACGGGACTTCAAAATTGAAGTCCGCAATCACTTCCGGATCTTTCGGAGCTGTATCTTGGTGCACGGGACTCCCCGGATCGAACATGTCGCTCAAAAAAGGGATGCTAGCCGGTTTTTTAACGACTTCTTCGACGTCGCAATCTATAACTTCCTGTTGTTTTTCTTCCACAATTTGCAAGTCACCTTCTTCGACTGTTTCCTTTTGATTTTCTTCTTTTTCTGGGATTACTTCTGGGATTTTTTCAGGGCTTGCGGTAGTAGATAAGTTTTGTATATTTTGAAGAGCTCTTATGAGGTCGTTTGCGTTGATGTTTGCAAAATTGAAATTGCAAATTGACGATGAGAGATTGGGAGATTCAGTTTGTACAATCTGCGGTGGAGGTTTGGAGAAGTCGATCGGAGGCAAGGCGAAAATAGGCGGAGGATTGTTGATAACTGTAGGTTTGTTGTAAACATCTGGCGATTTATTGCAAGTGTCTGGCAATTTGTTATAAACACCCGGCGACTTGTTCTGAGTGTCTGCCAATTTAATGCAAGAGTCTGGCGATTTGGCGGAGGCTTCTGGTGATTTATTGTTAACGCCTGGCGATTTGTTATAGGCATCTGGCGATTTGTTGTAAGAGTCTGGCGATTCCGCGTGAGCATCTGCCAATTTATTACGGGTGTCTGGCGATTTGGTACAGGCGTCTGGCGATTTGTTGCAAGTGTCTGCCGATTTATTGCAAGCACCTGGCGATTTATTATAAGTGTCTGGCGATTTAGTATAGGCATCTGGCGATTTGTGATATACACCTGGCGATTTGTTGTAAGTGTCTGTGGATTTGTTATAAGCACCTGGTGATTTGCTGTAAGCATTTGACGATTTGTTGTAAACATCTGGAGATTTGTTGTAAGCATCTGGTGATTTGTTGTAAGAATCTGAAGATTTGTTGTAAGTGTCTGTGGATTTGCTGTAAACATTTGACGATTTGTTGTAAACATCTGGAGATTTGTTGTAAGCATCTGGTGATTTGTTGTAAGAATCTGAAGATTTGTTGTAAGTGTCTGTGGATTTGCTGTAAACATTTGACGATTTGTTGTAAACATCTGGAGATTTGTTGAACGAATCCGAAGATTTGTTGTAAGCATCTGGCGATTTGTTGTAAGCATCTGGAGGTTTGGAAGCAGTCACTGGAGTTACAGTAAAAACTTCCGGAGGATTGTATACGGAAGCTGCAGGTTTGGTAACAGCCACCGAAGAGTTGCTGATGACAATTGGAGATTTAGTTACAGCAACTGGATTTTTGGTTACAGCAAATGTAGGTTTAGTGACAGTAACTGGAGATTTGGCTACAGCATACATTGGTTTGGTTGGAGAAATACAAGGTTTAGTTACAGCATACGTTGGTTTGGTTGGAGAAACACAAGGTTTGGCTGAAGCAGGTATATATTTGGTCACCGTAGGTGTGCTCGAAACGACTATAGGTTTGTTTACAGCAACAACAGGTGGTGGTTCGCTGAAAACAATTGGAGCATCGGCAGCAAAATCTGGCACTTGGGCAACAATTGCCGGAGGAGACTTGGTAACAAAAACAGTTGCAGAAGATTCAGTATCCATCGATTGGCACATGACTTTAGTAATGGTAGTCATATTTTCCGTCATGTGGTCTTGTACTCTTTGCGGTTCTTGCGCAGTCTCTGTCACCATGGGACCGATGTTGGGCGCAGCCGGTGGAGTCCTCAACATAGTCCTATCAGATCCTCCATCCGAAGAGGAATCCTTATACAGATCATCTTCTTCAGGTAAATAATCCTCAAACATGGGCAACTTAAAAACAGGCTTCTTCGGAGATTCTTTCTTCTTAATAATATCGAATATATCGGGTTTTTGCGGACTGATTGTGGCTTTTTTCGGCGAGGGTAATTTAGAAATCAGCAGTGGTTGAGCGCTGCATTCCAAAATGACATCATCAACATTATCATCAGTGAAAAATTGATGATTTCTCTTGGCCATGGCTGGATTTATCTTTGTCGGGATATATTCTAAAACGAGTTCGTCGATACGTTCGGCGCTATTAGCGCTGGATGTCATGCTTTCGTAAATACGTCGCATTGCCACGCTCATGTTTTTCGTACAGCGTTGCTGCGCACTAGAACTATTATTGCGAGTTTCGTCGTTCAAGATTTTAATCTTTTCCTTATGAGCGAATTTCGGCAACGGCAAATTGATAAAATCTGTATGAGATGGTTGGTATTTAGGAATTTCTTTCGGTGCGTTATACGGTTCTAGAGCCACTGGACTAGATTTCTTAACAGTTTCGTCTTTCCCGTACATTTTTTCATAGGAATCAGTTTCGGAAGCATTTCCATCGCTGCTATATCGATCGCTTTCAGAAACGATGTCCTCCAAGACGTTTAGCAAGGGATCAATTGGTTTTGGCGGTGTTTTTTTCTCTTTCGGCACATTCGGCATCAAAAACTGTCCAACCTCCGGTGCGACGTGTTTAATTTCGACCTTGTTAGCTTTAGCAGCGAGTGGAACATCATCATGGAAGTAAATATCTTCAGAGAATTGAGATTCGGGTATTTCCACTCTGACCGGCGACTTGGAAAAATTTGCGAGGTCTGCCCTCATGATGGTCAACGCGGGAGTAAAAGCTATGTTATTATCTTCGGTGGTATATTCTTCGTGGTTGTCTTGGACGGTTTTGCAGCTATTTAAATTCACGCCTGCGGTGACCGGAAACTTTTCGCCATCTTCAGGCGAAGCGTCAGATAAAACGATAGGTTCGTTAGGTAGAGCTTTGACTTTATGCTTCTCCTCACTCAAAACGATAACTTTCTTAAGCATCGGCAAGTTATTCCTGTTCAATTTCCTCGGTAGTTCTTCGCTTTCGGAAGTGCTGCTATCTGTTGTGTCTCTGGATGGTATATTTTTGTAATACCGCAGGCGTTTACGTCGGTTAAAACGCCCGGGATGTGCGCTAGCGCTGTTGCGACTGCCGGGATTAATACTGATGAAGTCTTCGTCGTTCTTGTTGGAACTGTGGGACGTTTGAAGCGTTGGTTCGTCATCGACGAAGAAGTGCTTATCGACGAGGCACCCGTTGTAAAGCAGACGCTGCCGCCAGGCGAAGATGGTTTTGAAGTCGGGGGCAGGCTTATCGAAGGCGTTTTGAAACTTCTCGGAGCTGAGTCGGCAGTTCTGGTATGCTAGAGCCCAGGCGGCAGCCGTCACCCGCTCCTGCAGGGTGTAGGTGACCTCGAAGTTCTCGTCTCGGGTCTTCCCAGAGAAGCGGTACTTCAGCTCGTTGGTGGAGGAGACCCGGTTCTCCATGATCAGGGTGCGGGGCCGGGATGTCGCCGTCACCTGCCGAGAGCAAAAGTCCCATCTTTAGTCACATTGGGTTGTTGCTTGTCTGTCAACTCTCTCATTGCATGGGGGACATTCAAATACACCGGCACCCGAATCGTTGCGAAATAAACAAATAACACACCATTGCGACACATTCTTTATTTCAACTTTAAATGTGACATTTTTATTTCAACTTTAAATGTGACACTTTTTTTATTTCAAGTTTAAATGTGACATTTTTAGTTCAAGTTTAAATGTGACACTTTGTATTTCAAGTTTAAATGTGACACTTTTTTATTTCAAATCTAATTTAACCTTATGTAAGCTGCTGTTGCACATCTTTACTGGTCAGTGGCTGAGTTGATCAGCGCATCGAATTACCACTCAGGCATCATGGGTTAAATTCTTCTGCTGGGTATGTCCTTCATCGCCGCACAAGCAACATCTTCCGCTTATAATGATGGTAGAAGGAGTTTGTCACATATTGTCAGGTTATTCTTACTGGGAAAAAACGCCTGTCTTTTTTTTTTTTTTACTAATAAATTATATTAAAAAATCAACGAGAGCCCATGAGGGCTACGACTGTTGCGAGCAGTCGAGTTGAAGTAATAAATATTATGCAAAGTCTGATTACAGAACTACAATATTATAGTTTGAACAAAAACTATGAATTTTACATTGTATAAATGATTACAAAAGGCTATAATGGATTTTTTTTTAAATGTGAATGCTGCAGAAGAGTCCCAATTGCATCTAACTGTCCGGAGCCAGATGAAGTAGAGGTCGGAAAATACCTGGTTATTCAGAGCTGGTCAAACACGATGGCTAAAGCCATTTCAAGCAAAATTTCGATTCCGAATGGTGGAATTTCACCAGTGCGATACTGACAGTATCTACCACACACGACAAACAAAAGCAAAGACAAAATCATAAAAGCATTCAAAATACATAAAAAAATTAAAAAGGCAACAAAAAATGAGTGTGATTGAAAGAGTTATTCTGCCGTTATAAGTAAAAACACAGCAATCTTCTTGAGTCTTATAATGTATCCATAATATCAGTTCCAACATTGTTTCCTGTTGTCTATGCCATATTCGGGTCACATGGTGTTAGTTACGACGTGTGTCGAATATAGCTGAACAGACAGGCAAGTCATTATTTTGAGGGAGCTCTTCAGACAAAATTTAGCTCCTGAGTTGCAAGGATGTATGTCCTCTTAAACCATATTTGTATATTAACAAAATAGTAATAAGTAATCTTAAAGAACTATAAGTCTTTCAATTAAAACATAATAGTACCGAGATACAAGCCAGTACTAATAATAAATATAATATCTCTGTAGAAGATTGCATAAAAGATTTTAAAAGTCTTAAGAACAATACTGTGTTTTTACTTATGATGGCAGTATTGTAAACCAAAATATTTTTCTTTTTGGGAGAACGATTGTTATTCAATGATATTACAAAACTTATAGAGTCGTAGAGTCGTCGCAGAGAATTTAAAGTGGCAAACAAAAGATATGGTAATTAGCACCCTTGAGGTGATTTTTCACAAAAATGGCGCTATGCAAGTCATCCAAATATTATTATTATTATTAATTGTCTTCTTTTCGATTATTTCTAAACTCTGTCATGAGCCCTGAGAGAGGTTGTGTATTATCTTTAATAATATTGTGATGAGATGGCTTTTCCATTACACGACAAACACTAGTAGAGCCCAAGTAATAACATTTCATTCGTAAATACACGCAAATTACATATTTTTATAAATAACTAGCAAGTACAATGCGTTGCAATGCCACTAAAAGAAAAAAGTGTTTGAATTAATACTGTCTATTGTAGTGCTTTTGGAAACACAATATTTTTAATTAAATAAAAAACACCACTACATAATCAATATTATCAATGTGTTTCAAAAACAAAGTTTTCTTCCTCAGGATAAGAATAATGAGAATTTAATTAAAAATGATGTCACAAAGTATATTTGCAAAATTTTTTGTTTTTCCATCTGGTTCATAAACAAATAAATCAGAAGATTTTCATATTTACAGCTGACTGTCGTGGAAGCATGAATTTACCAATTTTGCCCCATGCTATCCCCTACCACTATTATAATCCCTTCTTCCCCTCCCTCGTCCACCATCCCTCCCCTGCGGGTCCTCTCCCATGTGTCTCTGTTCTCCTCCCGCTTCCCCTTCCCCTCCTAAATTAATGTTCAGCACTGCCATTTTTAGAGGTCTCAACGTACCCATCGTTGTTGTTTGTGTTGACAATTTCAATGTTTCTTTTGGTATAAAATGACCATTGTCCTTGTAAAAGGTTCTCATTAGTAGAATATGTGGGGAGGCAGGTTGTACACAAAATTTATAACGTGTTGATTCAAATTCAAGTTGTTGTTAAAGGTTTATTGTAAATAAATGACTCAAACATTTAAAAGTGTTTGGAATACTAAGAAGTCCATTATAAAAAGGTGTTTTTTTTTCAGTTACCCCATTAGCAGATGGACTAAGATTGGAACAAATAGAGGGTTTGGGTACAAGGCAAGGTCCTGCCTGTCTGTTTGACAGGCTGCAGTGGTTCCCACGACTCTCATGCACATAATAAACGCCAAAGGGACCATTTACTCATTCTCCTCAGACATAAAAACTTTGTATTACCCGCCTCCTAAATTGTAAAAATGTTTTTGAAAAGAATAAATTTGAACTCCAGAGGCTATGTGAGGAGAGGATGAACATGCTACGAGAGGGACACCACTGAAATAGGTTCCCGACCAGAATAGGACAAGGGAAAGAAGATGAGGTGAGACTAGGTTTATTTGTTATTATTTTTCAATGTTCTGTTTTTTCATACAAGCAAATCAAATATATCGATCGACCAGTTGGTTAGTCAGACATCTCAAAACAATCAAAATTAGAGTATGCGGTTATATGTAGACGTGTACACTCTATCTGGTACAATACTCAGATTACTCATAAACACCACCAACATCTATTATAATGCACAAAAACTTGTAGTGTAATTTTATTTTAATAATTTGTGTTATTTCACAATTAATTAAATAAACTTAATATACAGTGTATTTGCGGCACATTTCAGAGTGAAAGATACTCCTAGTATCGCCCTGGTGTAAGACCATCATTCAGAATTGAAACGTTGCTTGAAATGGTTTTTTTTTTATTATGTAACTATATATTTATTATTTTTAACATTTTTATATGAAACATGTAAGGTACAGTAGCGTGCATAGAGTTTTTAGTGAGCTAGAGTGCTAAGTTTGAAAAATTCGACGTAAATGATGTCGTTGTAGCTGAAAATGTTTTTTTTTTTTTCGAAATTTCAATATTTTGTATAATGATTTTTTATTCATGATAGGCATACCTATAGGTATGCCTACCATGCCTATGCTATAAAATATATGCCTACGCTAGATAAAAATCTTCGTACAAAAAATTGAAATTTCGAAAAAAAAATAAATATCATTTTCAGCTACAACATCAATAATGTTGTATTTTCCAGTCTTAGCCCTCTAGCTCACTAAAATTTCTGGGCACGCCCCTGATTAGGTATACATATAAAATAGAAATTATATTCGTAGTCCTCCTCACAGAAGATCCTGTGCTGAGGGGGACTATGCTTTGGATAAGTAAGTTCATTAGTTTCCTCTTCCCCATCTCCTTCAGCCCCACAACATACCCCAATTGGGGGGGCCATAGTCTCACTGGCTTCAGACGGGGGCAGTTGGGACTTTTGTGTGGTATTAACATTAAAAAAATTGAAATAAACATTAAAAAAATTTGGTTTTCTGGGTTACTAGAAGGAAAATTCAAAATGCCATAAAAATGTACCGGACTGTTTTGCTATATGGTTCTATTTTATAGCATATGTAATATGTAAAACAATAACAAATGTAATAAATAATATTTGACTTATGGTGAGCATTTGAATATTGCCTTCATCATAATCTCAAAACTTTATTTAGAGATGTCTTGACCGATCAACTGGACGATCGATGTATTAAAATCAAATCAACTGAATCACGTGTTGATGATTACCAACCTTGTCCTGTGTGGAACCGCAGTCCTTGAGTTTCCGCTTCTTCCTGCGGCCGAATTCATCGTATTCATCGTCATCCGAGTCCCGTTTGGGGCGATACTCCACGGTGCCCCGCTCGTTGTAGCCCCCGCCGTACCCCGTGCGCGCCTCCACCTGCTGAACATTACGCGTAAACGGTGAACGGACAAATTGTAAAATGAAAATATTTATACAAATAGTACTTGCATGGATTTCATAACAACTTAGATAATATCGTGGGGATAGATTTTTTTACTAAGATTACCAAAACGTTAGTAAAAATTTTAAGAAATGTATTTTTTTTTTTTTGAATTAATAAATCCATTATTTGAGCTTGTGACGTGAAGTTTGAGCTTGTGAAGTCAAGTCACTACATGAAAATGTCCCATCTCCGATAATGTTCTATTAATTTTGTAAAATTCCACACTGATTTTTTTTTTTTTATATGGCAACACTTTGATTTCAGGCGAATTTTTGAATTTGAATTCACTAGATTTATTGTTTGTTCTCTGGTTTGACGATTTTATAAAGATGGAGGTGTTTTGACAGATGTTACGAGAACCCCGTACAATTTATTGCCATTCGTGTGGAAAACGTTCTTTTTTTAAATGATTTTCGGCTATGTAATTATCGTTTTTTCGCACCCATAAAATTATATCCCGTCTTTCCGGTTTATAAAAAATGGTCTGATTTTTCAGATTGAAATTTTCAAAAAATCGCCAGAGTTTCAAAAATTCAATAAAAAAAAAAAAAAAAAAAACGGAATGTCTTAGAAATTTGCCTTCACCGGAAAAAAATTCAAAAAATGTGATGCAAGTGGCCTATTTTTGGATGATTTTTATAGACCTTTTTCGTGAGAAATTCACCTCAAGGGCGCCAAAATATTACAGCTCTCCTTTTATAACCTTCAAAAGTTATAAAAAGAGAGTTGTTCTTATAAAAAATTGAAAAATAATGTTTTATTTTATATCTAATTTTAAATGCTTATCACTTATATTATTATTATACTTTAAAATAATAACATTTTTAAGTCTGAAAGTTACACAAAAGATAATCATACGTCTTTCGAATGTAAGGTGTATGTATATCTCCGTAATCATTGTACTTGCCGTGGTGACAAGCTCTGCTCAGCATCTGAGCTAACTGAGATAGACACTATGTCGCAAAATAAAAGAAAGACAGCAGTACTTTATACCAAGCCCATATTGAAAGAATAGAAAGAATACAAAAAAAATTTTTTAAACACTTAAATTATAAATTCAAATTACACTTCTCAAATTATACCGAATCCATTAAATTTCACAATTTCAAATCCCTCCAAACACGACGTCTAATTTTTGATCAAATCCTATTGTTTAAAATTCTAAACAATGGCCTGGACTCACCAGAACTTACCAATTTAATAAATTTTCATATTCCGTCAAGATCAACCCGGCAATCCGATTTATTTTATTTACCCTCTTTTAGAACAAACATTAGAAAAAACTCCCCAATTCCTCGTGTTCAGGATCTCAACTTCCGCTCCCCTGACAGAGCAATCCGGCGCGGTAACACCAGATTCCGAAAGGAAGTGTGGCTGGAGTAACTCTTCAATAATAACTCCAGCTCTCGAATATCGGTCTTTATTGAAACAATAAAAAGACCCGTAGGGTAGCTCATGTACGGTGAGCCCAATATTGCTATCTCTCTCCGCGGTTTTATAACCCACATGAAATGAAAACCTGGCAGCAGACGTTTTGCCAAAAAACGACCCGCCCAAGACGGATGGTAACAAGAGAAGAAAGAAAAATCCGTGGCAATACGAAATCGCCCTGGCAATCGCCAACACAAAAATGTTGCCACAACCATTAGGGTGACAATCACAAATATTAATATTTCAGTACCTGAAATCTTAACATATTCCCGCCCCAAAACGGATATTAAGGAATAGTCGTTTTTCATAAAATAATGTAGAAAGAGATTGCAACATTGGTACTCAGAATTTACCCAACGAGTTCACATACAAAAATAAACAATATTCAATATATGGATATCAAAATAATAACAAAAAACTTATAACTAAGTACATAACCCTATGTCAGACTTTTCATTAAAAAAAATAAAAGTCTAATAATGTAGAATCTTCTGGTGCGCTGCACCCACTTATGAGACAATAGTTTATCACTTGGCACTGATGAGCCTGACAGCACTTTGATTCACACATCACATCACTTTTAGCGTTGTAATTGGTTCTTAATCCAGGTTGGAGGAAGGATCCTCCATGGGAAGTAGACAGAGCTGTGTCACGGCTCTTTTGGTGACACCTCTGGCCGTCCTCAAGGAGACGACGCGGACGCGTCCGTCTTGGCCAGGGTGGATCTCCGTCACTCGCGCCATCCTCCAGTACTGCGGAGGTAGCTGGTTGTCTTTGATGATGACCATGTCACCAGGCTGTAAACTGCGTTGACGTCCTTCTTGCCATTTGACTCGGTTCTGCAATTCTGCTAGGTATTCCCGGCTCCATCTGTGCCAAAAAGATTGAACAACAGTAGACATCTTTTGGTAAATATTAAGCCTGTTTGTAGGCAGATGATGGATATCAAGCTCAGGCAATGCTAACAGGTTGTCGCCAATAAGGAAATGTGAGGGAGTGAGTGCGTTTAAATCATTTGGATCTGATGTTAATGGAGTCAGAGGACGGGAATTTAAACAAGCTTCAATCTGTATTAGTATGGTATTCATGCCTTCGTATGTCAAAACAGTTGACCGCATTGCCTTTTTTAAATGTAACTTGTTCATTTTAACTGCACTTTCCCAAAGTCCCCCGTGATGCGGTGAGCGGGGAGGCAAGAAACTCCAGCTAATATTCTGCTGGGCTAAAAATTATGGATTTCTTTATCGGATGCCTTCAAAAAATCAAATAGTTCAGTAAGTTCCCTATAACTACCGGTAAAACTGGATCCATTATCACTAATGAGTCGTGAGGGTTTACCCTTCCTAGCTATAAATCTTTTCAATGCATTCATAAATGCCATTGAAGTTAAATTAGTCACTAATTCTAGGTGAATTGCCTTCGTTGAAAAACAAATAAATAAACATATGTAAGATTTTACACTCTTAGCATTTCTGGTTAAACCAGACTTAATTAAAATTGAACCTGCATAATCTATGCCGGTTACATAAAATGGTCTTTGGATTCGAAATCGGTCAGCAGGAAGGTCACCCATGAGCTGGCGACACTCGCGCGGACGGACTCGGAAACATACAATACATTTATGCAGTGCTCGCTTCACTGCGTTTTTACCAAATATTGGCCAAAAACGTAAACGCAGTAATGCGAGCAGAGTATTACATCCTAACTGTAAATTCTCATAATGCAGATGGGTTATTATTAAGTCAGTCAACTTATGATTTTGTGGTAACAAAATTGGATGTTTTTGAGAGACCGAGGTAATATCGGATTGTGATAGTCGACCTCCAACACACAACAACCCATCCTGCATAAAAGGATTTAGTGCCTTTACCTTGCTCCGCCTAGATACAAATCCTCCATTACTCACAGACGCTGGTAACGATAAATTTTTTAGTGGGGCTACACGAGATTTAGCGCATATTAACTGTGATTGGTGAATGCCGTGTTCATCGGTAGATCTTAAATACAGACAAGCGCCATATGCTACTAGAGATGCATCGCAAAAACCGTGTAAGCTAAAAGATTTTTTATTAAAGCAGAAAATTTTCCTTGGTACCCGAATATGATTTGCTTTTCTGAGACTCAGCGTGTAAGTCTGCCAGGCCAATAAAAGGTCATTGGGTAGCTTGTCATCCCAGGATGTTTTTAGCTTCCACAATCTCTGCATAATTATCTTACCGACAATGATTACTGGGCCTACCAGTCCTAAAGGGTCAAACACTTTTGAAATTAATGATAAAACTTGACGTTTTGTTACTTCTAACTTTGAGTCTATGCTTTCTACCTGATAGGTAAACTCATCAAGTTTGGTGTCCCATATTAATCCGAGAATCTTAGCTTCATTGGATTCATTTGGCAATAATTCCAAATTTTCTTTAGAATCATTAATCGAGGGCGCATTAGACCTCCATTTTCTAATCTCCATGCCTGCTGTAGCAAGCGCATTAATGATTTGTGATTTAAGCAAGTGACAAGTATCAATGGAATCACTACCAGAAAGAAAATCATCTACATAAAAATTTTCCTTAAGGGATTTACTAGCTAATGGATGAGTAAATGAAACGTCATTACCTAGCTGATGCAGACAACGTATTGCTAAATAAGGCGAAGGAGCCAAACCATATGTCACCGTGTTTAGCGTATAGTGTTTCGAACAATCCTCCGCATCCCTTCTCCATAATATACGTTGGTAATTTCTGTGTTCCGGGTTGATATTAATTTGGCGGTACATCTTTGCAATATCTGCGGTGACTGCATATTGATGTTTTCTGAAAAATACCAAGTGACAAAATATATCATTCTGAATGGTGGGCCCAATCATTAGAGCGCGATTCAAAGAAATCCCTCGAGCGGGTTTAGCCGACCCGTCAAAAACAACACGAATTTTAGTAGTTGTGCTAGATTCTTTAAATACAGCGTGATGTGGTAAATAATAAGTAGTTTCATCGCGTTTTGGAGGTTCACATTCAGTCATGTGACCTAACGCAAGATACTCATCAATAAATTCCGAGTATTGTTCCTTTAAACTAGGTTGTCTTAAGAATTTCCTTCCCATTGACACTAATCTACCTTTAGCAATACTAAATGAATCTCCTAATTGAGATAGGTTAGATTTAAACGGTAAGTTGACTACAAATCTACCGTTTGCATCGCGTTTATGCGTGCCTTCGAAAATCTTTTCACATTCACTATCTTCCAGAGAGTGATGCTTACTATTTTCGGTTTCTTCAACCTTCCAAAACCTTTCTATTTGGTTCTGCAAAGAATTTAATGAAATATGACAAACTTTAACTGGCCTCGTATTATGACGCCTCTGTACAGCTCCTGATATTATCCAGCCTAGCTCCGTTCGATGCAATGTAGGTTTATCCTTTCCTAACTGTATCTGATCCGTACGAAGCACCTGCCAGAACATCTCTGCTCCGATCAGCATATCAATAGAAGCTGGCTGGTAAAACTGCGGATCAGCTAACTGGATACCGTCTGGAATGTTCAACATTTTTGGGTTAATCAAGGTCTGCGGAAGATTGCAAGAAATCTCATCCAATACCAAACAAGATATTTCATCCTGGTATTGAGAACATAATGATTTAAATTTAATGTCAATTGTTTCCTTTACATGAATTAAATTATTATGCAAACCTGAAACAGGTATATTCAACTTTGTACAATGCAAATTTAATCTTTTACAAGTATCCTTTGTAATAAAATTAGACATTGAACCCGAATCCAAAAGTGCGCGTATTTTGTGTGTTCCACCATACGCGTCTTCTATTTTTACTATTACGGTAGATAGTAAAATTTCTTGCCCGTTCATGTCGCTATGACATGCTAAATTTACTGGTGCCTCCGACTGACTCTTGCCAGTTGAAGTACCCGCTTGTACATTATCAGTATTGATATGTAACAGAGTGTGATGTTTTCGATCACAAACACTGCATTTTTCCTTCCACCTGCACAACCTTGAAGGGTGCCCCGGTTTTAGGCAATTATAACATAAATTGCTTTCTGAAACGAACTTTCTTCGTGCCGCTGGTTCTTTGTTAACAAATATTTTGCAAGAATATATGAAATGACTGTCATTACACAGCATACACTTAACGTTGCTTGACGCTAACGTAACCTTGTTTGTAGAATTCCTTTCCTTAAAATTAAAAAACTTTGGTTTTGTCGCAACTGGTTCTACTTTCTGTTGCATTCCACCAATACCACCTTGGATAGTTTCCAGGATCTGAGACCTTTGTGAAATAAAATTGCTAAACTGCTCGAACGTAGGATAAATTTTATCGCACTCCACTGATTCCCAAAGGCTACGTGTGTGATTATCTAACTTTGAGGTTAACATATGTATAATTAATGTATCCCAATGTTCTGTTGGAAGCTTTAAATTATGTAAAGCTCTCAAATGAATGTTTGCTTGATCAATTAAATTTCGTAATTCATGATGATTCTGTCGTTTTAACGGTGTAAAATTAAATAAGAAATTCAAATGTCTATTTGCTATAAGTCGGATATTTTCGTATCTAGAAATAAGCATAGTCCAGGCTGCACTATAATTATCCCCGGTTATTTCTAGAGAACTAATCAAATCAAGTGCGTCTCCGGACACATAACTAATAAGGTAATGAAATTTCTGAACATTATTTAATTTACTGTTATCATGAATTAAGGCAATGAACGAATTTTTAAAAGTCAACCATTTATGGTTGTCACCTGAAAAAACGGGTATAGAAATTTGTGGTAAATTTACTGAAGTACTTGGGACATTTTCAATCTTCTTAAATTTTGATAACATTTCCTGTCCTAATGCAATTACATTAAAATATGTACCTTCAAAATTATCCCTCGCGTCATCATCTTCTGATTTGTTCAATAAATCAATCTCCAGCTGAATTTTGGAGAATTCTATCAGAGATGGTTTGATGGCATCTAACCTGGATGACAATACGCCAGGTCTAATATCATCTTCGTTGCTTAAATAGGTTTCGAATCTCGTTAATGAACCTTTCAAAACCCCGCGCCGTTTAATCAACCTGTCGAGTTCCATTTTTTAGAAACGAAATGACACAATAACTTGATTTAAAAACTGAATACACAACACGCGACAACACGGCAGTTTGACGTAAACACAAATCTATGGATAATGGATACTATGGATTATAGAGAAACCAATCACAATTCTATGGCATGCAAAGACGTAGCTTGCAAACGCGTGGCTAGAAGTGTAGGTAGGAGAAGCAAAGTTATTCAGCAGTCTGAATACAACAATAAAAATTATTATCAACAACAAATTTATGCTAAATTGAAAGCATCTGATTATGAACACCCGAATATAATTCGATATAATCAATACGAAATAATGTGGCATTTACACAGATTTTTAGCTTTTTAAATGGAATTTGAAAGGACAATGAAAGGAAGGCTACAACCTGATTTGCTGTGCATGCGAGCGTCGTGATGAGGCTCGCTTGATCAATCCAATGATGGTGATGAGGACGCCGACTGGACCACTCCCGATGATGATGAGGCCTGACTGGGCCACTTCAAATAGTGATCTTCCGTCTCAAATGGATCAATCCAAATAATGATCATACGGCTCGAATGACCAATGTTCAGGATCTCAACTTCCGCTCTCCTGACAGAGCAATCCGGCGCGGTAACACCAGATTCCGAAAGGAAGTGTGGCTGGAGTAACTCTTCAATAATAACTCCAGCTCTCGAATATCGGTCTTTATTGAAACAATAAAAAGACCCGTAGGGCAGCTCATGTACGGTGAGCCCAATATTGCTATCTCTCTCCGCGGTTTTATAACCCACATGAAGTGAAAACCTGGCAGCAGACGTTTTGCCAAAAACGACCCGCCCAAGACGGATGGTAACAAGAGAAGAAAGAAAAATCCGTGGCAATACGAAATCGCCCTGGCAATCGCCAACACAAAAATGTTGCCACAACCATTAGGGTGACAATCACAAATATTAATATTTCAGTACCTGAAATCTTAACACCTCGTGTACAATATAATTCAAAATTTCACAGCATCGACATTTTTAGTAAAAACCTAAAGAAATATCGATGTGAAGTAACGCGTACAATCGATTATTAATATGAGAATATATCGTGAGCATCTCCTATCCTTTTCCTATATTCCTCTTCCTCTCCCCTTCCTATGACCCAAAATTAATTATAATACAATAAAACTTCATTTCCGATGTACTTTAGCATAAGAAACCTCTGTGGCTTGACTCCAGTTCAAAATATTCATTACTGTACATGTATCATGTAAAAGCTGTTTGTTTCTTACAAATAAATAAATAAAGTACTTGTGTCTCGCTTATATTGCAAAGACGTAGATCAGCTTTCTAGGGTTAATTGCGTGCACGAAATGGAATTCAGCAACTGTTTAAAAAAGTGAAGGTTACTGACATCTATCGTAGTGCCTTGAAGCTCGTTATTATGGGCAAATCTCTACCTGCACCGAATGATATAATCTCAAAGCTTTTGTAGTCGGTAAAGCAGACTTCGGTACATGGTAGGCTATGTGTTCACAGTAAAGTCATATTAAAAATGTCGTTTTGATTGTGTGAGTTTTTTGTAATTAAAAATACTGTGGTCAGTTGAGAATAAGGTAATTTTTGGATAGGGCCTGACACGCTTATTATGAATAATTTTTAGAAAAAAACTTTAGATTCGCCTTAATTACTATAAGAGGAAACTTTCTGCATTCCGGGAGGTGGAAAATTATGCATTTAATTTTCAATTGCGTAAAACCAAAATTCACTTCGCGAACCGACCGGCGACTGTCTGCGGCCATTGGGTATGTCACTGTTATGTTGGTATCCCTGATGCATTAACAAGATCTAAATACGACCGTAGCCATCTTCGTGGGATATAAAAAGAGGCGCGGAATTATGAAAACACAACAGAATTATAATGTTAACAAACCTCTATTCGTATATATTTATTATTACCATAAAATAACGATTAGCTAGAAGTTACGTAAAATAAAAATAAAACATGCGCATTAGGTAAGCACTACTTTGACGAAATTCTGAAAATAAAATGAATAAAGGCCTTTAGGCAAGTTTTTTTACATTAAAAATTTTATTTACAATGTAAAAATAAAATTTTCTATGTAAATTTTTTTTTTTAAATTACAAATAATGGTAAATATGCATTGAGTCCACCTCACGGATAATACGGAACTTTGAGGTTAAACTACGAAAGCTGCATGTCATCATAATTTTAAAAAATATCCCAGGTTTTGAATGGTTTGTTTGGCAAAGCAGGGTTTGTTTGTCTAGCGGGTTTGTGTAATTATGATTGATTGTTTGTGAAATAAAAACAAAATTAAAATGTTAAATGCATATTTTTTGCCTCCCGCGACATAAATACTCACTTTCCGTGATAATAAAGCTAATCTAACTGTCTGAATAAAAAATATTCCATTTTAGAGTATTGTTATTTTACGGTGCTCCAGATTTTATGTCCGGGTTGAATCTTTCCCAAATGAAAGACTAAACCCTTCCACACACTTTTCCACAAATGAATATCTAGTAAATTAACGCAATGTAAGTGCACTATATAAGAATAAAACAATACAAGAACAATACGTCAATCCACCAGAAACATAATGGGAAAATATTTCACCGACTACAGATATTTTCATATCAGAGTGTTCGGCTCTGATGAAATCCTAACTGATCCGATAAATCCTACTGATCCCTCAATATAAATATTTAAAAAATCTTTCGTAATCCTACATGTATTTAAAATGACCGACTTTTGCATTTTTATGTACAAATTTTTTGACAAATCTAATACGCCTAAATTTTGAATGAGAGAGCTAGGTATAATGCCAGTAGCCGAAATAACAAATGGTAATATTTTTATAGTCTGAGAATGCCAAATTCTTTTAATTTCATAAACAGGTATCTCCAGAAATGGCGCCAATTTTTTTAAATTTTGTCGAATGACGTCAGTTGACGTAGAGAAGTCGTTTTCGGCGTTTTGGGTGACAAACATCAAAAATTTTTGCTCGAAAATTTGGAAAAATACTTAATTGTATATTGTCACAAAAACTATGCATAATTTTAAGAATATTTCGATGTTTTTGTATCGTCAATTTTTGTATCATTTTTTGTTTTTGTATATTATTATTATTATTATTATTTCTATTCTTCAATTATAATGCGACGAATACCAACACCTCCAACTTTAATGACGATGAAATCCAACATGATTCCAGTGCCTCAGCTAGACTCTGAAGTGATTCTGATTAGAGGTTCGTTTATCTACATTATTAATTCTGTTTTTCATAATTCCGCGCCTCTTTGTGTATCCCACGAAGATGGCTACGGTCGTATTTAGCTCTTGTTAATGCATCAGGGATACCAACATAACAGTGACGTACCTAATGGCCGCTGACAGTCGCCGACCGGTTCGCGAAGTGAATTTTGGATTTACGCAATTGAAAATTAAAATGCATAATTTTCCGCCTCCCGGAATGCAAAAAGTTTCCTTTTATAGTAATTAAGGCGAATATAAAGTTTTTTTCTAAAAATTATTCGTAATAAGCGTGTCAGGCCCTATCCAAAATTTACCGAGAATAACTCTCTTCTCTCTTGAAAAAACAACTAGAAAACAACTAAAGGCCGTTATACACGAGCCCGATTTTCAGCCCGTTTCCAATTGGAGACAAAAGTCAACATTTTTCGCTTTACGCGATCGCTGTTTTCAACTCTATTTTCATACCTACAATTTCAGTAGGCATCACAACAGACAGTATGGTTCATGTGTTGTTTGCAGTGATGACAATTGAAATCCTAGATATGAAAATAGAAGTGAAAATAGCGATCGCGTAAAGCGAAAAATGTTGACTTTTGTCCAATTGGAAACGGGCTGAAAATCGGGCTCGTGTATAACGGCCTTAAGTAATGGTCTAAGGACCTTTTTAAAGTGATTGCAGGTCGGGAACAAGTTTTATTGTACAATGTGATTATAATTAAAATAAATCAGTTTGTTAAAACCAGTGAAGAATCGATTGTGTCTTTATCCAAGATTTCCAACAAAAATGCCAAAACAAAACAGCAACTTTATCAAAGTATGTACCTACATTCCGGAATGGTAGATGCACTCAGTATCGCACTGGTAAAGACCGCCATTCAGAATTGAAGGGCTGATTGAAATGGCTTTAGTAGGTTTTAGATATTTTTAAAAATAAAAACAGTATTGCAATGTGAAAATGGCTAACAAGACAGAAGCACAATATTGCAGCTGCTTAGAGTTGAAAACAAAGGAAAAACAGATGTATTTAGTGCAGGAGAGTGTTTATAAGTGTAAAGAAGAGTTAGAATAGGAAATAATATAGAATTATTATCAACAAACCTCTTCATGTAATAGGTAATAATAAAAAAACAGTATTGCAATGTTAATTTGGCAGGCAAAACTGATGTACAATGTTTTCAACTGTTTAGATTTGAAAACAAAGGAAAAATTAGCTGTATCTAGTTGAGAAGTGTTTATAAATGTAATGGAGAGTCAGAAGAATAGGACAAAACATAGAATTATTAACAAACGTTTTGCAATGTTATACAACGGACGTTCAATATTCGCAGCGGTTTAGATTTGAAAACAAAGGGAAAAACGGCTGCATCTAGTTGTGCTAAGTGTTTATAAAGGTAATGAACATTTGGAAGAATGGGAAATAACTCAAATAACACAGAATTATCGACAAACCTCTCCGAACTTGGGCGCATTACAAACATTGCAAGTTTGTCGCCGGGCCCAGTTGACATTGGCGCATTTATTGCACTGCCAATCGTCTGCGCTAAACAGTCCCCTAGACTTGTCTGCGGCCGATTTGCCGATTTCCGTCCCCAGTTTCTTCTTGGATTTGAGATCAACTCGCTCCTTGCCGCATCTGTTGCAGGAGTTTCTTCTCGCGAAGTTAACATTCCCGCAAACTACATCGGGACACATCCAGTCGGTGTCCCCAACTCTGCCGCCCGAATTCGCCGGTTGCGCGGCGAACGGCGGTATCACTTTTGGGCTCTTATCACTCATTTTTAATGAAGTTTAATTATTAATAATGTCCTTATGACTATCAGGAATGTTCCTGCCAGACAAACGTCTCACTGATTCGCGAATTTTCATCGAAAAATGTAAATTTTCTCGCTGTCTCGACCGAGCGAAATGAAGCCAGAAAATATATTGCCAGTGGCGAAAGTTTGTTTAGACATGTAACGAAAAAATATATTTTCCCTACAAAAAGTAGCTACCCTTGTATCCACAAATAATATTATTTTATTCGTTCGGAGTGAATTTTTTTAATCCAATAAAATTTGTAATAAGTAATAAGGTAAAAATTACAAAGTAATCAGATAAATTAATATGATTATATAAAATTAATCAAATGAATCAGTGAATTCGTAACCTTTCTATCGTGAAATATTTACCCATCTACCCTATTTTTATATTACCTAATGCTTACATTATATTACTTCCTTACCTCCTTCCCCTCCCCTCTCCATTTAGCCTCACAACATACCGAACATCCCTTAATTGGGGATGCCATAGTCCCAATGGCTGGGGACAGCGGACAATGTTTTAATGATGGTGTCGAAGTATTCATTTGATGGTTAGAGTTTTTTTTAGATTAACTCCACACAGGAGGCCCTGGGGAAAATAATTTCCCTCAGAGTCTATGTCATCTTTGAACATGCCTCCTACAACATGGTCTTGAAGAGACCCATGTCAGAGGATGGAGGAAACACAGTTGCTGGTAAATCGTTCCATAGCCGAGCTGTTGAACTCAAGAGTTGTAGAAGCGACATGTTCTCATGCGACAAATTTCAAGCGTGTAAATATGTTGGGCATGCGTTAAGCGTGTTTCCCGACTATGCACTGGTGCCAAAGGGATCAATGATGCTAGTTCCCGGAGCATCTTCCATTGAAATACTGATAGAACAAGGACAGCCTAACGCCTGTGCTCTAAAGATTGCAATCCGCTTGTTAAGATAGGAGAATCAATCAAAAAGATCGCCCGTTTCTACAAAGAGATGAGGGATTTTTTCAGGTATTAGGGACGAACTTGCAATTAATACAGGTTAAGCAGTTGTGTACTAATAAAGTATCGGTAGGCCCTGTACAGCCCCAGCTCCTGAGAGGCTAACTTGACTCTGGCTTTGAAGGAGCCTTCGTGCCTGAGCTGTTCACTCAGAGTTACACCAAGCATATCAATGGAAGGTATGATGGGAAAATTGCTTCCGTTGAAAGAGGCTAGATTGTTTAAGCGCCCTTGAGGTGATTTTTCACAAAAACGGCGCTCTATAAATAGTCCAATTATTATTATTATTATTGTTATTTCATTTCTTTTTAGTCATAATCAGACATGATTGGGTCTTTGAAACATTAACTTCAACGAGGTTATTCTTACCCCAAGAGAAAACTTCCTGGAGGTAACCGTCCATTCTCTGCTTCAAAGCCCTCGGAGCTGTTGGAGTTTGTGAGCCCTTTGGGGGCTTGTCAAACAAAAAGCTATCACCGACTGTACTGTCATACGCTTAACAATTAATTGGTGCACATGACAAAAAGTCATTGATGTGCAACAAAAACAAAGTCAGAGACAGAACCGATCCCTGTGGGACGCCAGCATTTATCAAATGTGAATAAGATGTGATACCATCAGACGACGTCCCCCTGAAATGTGAAGCAGGTAGCAGAGTGGATATATAAAAATAATAAATAATGGAATTAAAAATTCAATTCCGTTGTGTAAATTCTTTAATATAGTAGTAAATAAAATAGGTGTACATTCTTAATTATAGCAAAAAAAATATACAAATTTGAACATTGATAAAAAAATCATAAAAATCACATCAAATTTTCTAGTGACGCTTGTAACTGTACATAGAGGTTTGTTGAACAACATAGAAAAATTATGGTGCAAAAATAAAAGGAACATTATTTATATGAATTTTAAACCATTGAGAACTGTAATTCTTTGTATAATTTCCAAACAAAATATGTATTTACTTATATTTAATCATTTTTATGCAAGTCTTACATCTAATACAAGGGCTGTCCGTAAAATAAGGTCTCCAAGGTGATGCGGTCGGGAGAAACGATTTTACGCGCAATCCTGCAACACTAGCGTGTAGCCTGGTTTCCCCTTGCCAAATCCCCACCACGTTGAACCCTCTGTGACGCTTAGTCTCGGTGTGGCAGCCGTTCGCAATAGAGCTTCCACTCGCCGCACCCGCCAGTTGGTAGTTACACTCTGTAATTCGATTTTAAACATTGCTTCAGCGAATCTGAATGATGCCACTGGGATTGTTCATTTGTCTCTGGTGTCGTGTAGTGCATCCGGGTCTCGTCCCGAGCCACAATTGAGTAAAAGAATTCTTCGCCATCGATGTCGTAGTACTGAAGGAATTCGCGGGCTGCTTCAACCCGTTGTTGTTTGTGATTTTCGGTGAGCATTTTAGGACCTACCTTGGGCAGACTTTGTGGTCACCCAAATTTTCTGTCAAAATATTGTCAATAGTGCTCTTACTGACATCAGGGATCATATCACAGAGCTCCCGAACCGTCACCCTGCAATCATTGTTTTTTCCACTTTTTTGCATTTTTTTTCATCTGAAACTGATGGCCGTCCGGCACGTTTTTAAATTCTCTGCACCATTTGCGCATTTTTTCGCACTCATACACTATTTTACATACATTTCAAGTAGCTGAGAATGAATTTCTACCGGGGTTTTGTTATTTGCACAAAAAACTAAATATAGAGAGTAAATCACACCTGGCGGGTGCGGCGAGCGGAAGCCCCATCGCGAACGGTTGCCACGCAGAGACTAAGTATCACAGAGTGTGCAGCGTGGTGGGGATTTGACGTAGGGAAACCAGGCTACACGCCAGTGTTGCCGGATCTCGCGTAAAGTGGTACCTCGCAACCGCAACACCTTGGAGACCTTATTTTATGGACAGCCCTCGTACTTAATATTCTTATATCTAATACTTAATATTCTTTTATCTAATACTTAATATTCTTATATCCAATACTTAACATTATTTTATCTAATATTTAATATTCTTATATCTAATGCTTAAAATTATAGTATGTATTGTACTGTTAATTTGAATATAAAACAATTTTGTTCGTATTAAAATCTAAAGGCACTTTAACCCTGGTAACACTCTAACGTAGAATAAAATTATTCAATAGCAAAAAATGGTAACATTATCAATTCCAAAATTTGCAGACCAATCACAAGGTGTTTAATTCTCTCAATTAAGTAAATATTAATAGTTCTGTTCTGTTTCGGCCGTTTGGCATTTCATCTGTCTGTAAATTTGTTTGTCATTTATTTTAAGCAATCTGACTCTGACTAGACGGCTAACTTTGACTAGGCTTTTCAATATTATGGTACCTACCTGTCTGAAGAAAGTTCGAAAAAAGGATTGTTATTAAGACAGTGACGTTTCTATGGAAAAATTGAATACATAATTCCTTTTTTGAAATTTAAAAAATATTACATAAAATATATTATATAAGTAAGAAGATAGGTATTTAAGTAGGTACCTACTTACAAATCATGTGATAAATTTTTGCTTTTGATTTATTAAATAAAAGAAAATTAGAAACATACTTATTTAGACACGAGGTTTACTGTTCGCAGAACAACCGGTTTATAATCCACTTTACATTTAAAAATAATGTTTCTTTATTGGTCCCGTATGCGTTCCTAAACCATTCATCCGATTGCGATGAAACTTTGGTGATTTGTGGTGCGCATGCCCGCAAAGGTTTCTATATATAATAATGAGTTCTGGCATTATGAAATTTCATATGGTTTAATGGCAGGGAGGGGGGAGGGGATCAAATGGGGTGGGGTTCGCTGGAGGGGGGTTGAGGGAGGGGGAAGGCAGGAAGGTGGAAGAGGAACACAGGAGGGAAACGCGGGGAGGAGGGGGGGTTCGTGGGACGGGGGATGCAGGAGGGTGGAAGACAGGGAAGGTGGAAGGAATATGCGAGAGGAAAAGGGGACGCATGGGGAGCAGGGAGAAACAATTTTTTTCTTTATGTGGCATTGCAATGTATGGTAGGTTAATTAGCTAGTTATATAATAAAACTGATTCTAAATATTTAGAATCAGCGTGATTTTTAAGCCATAATATTTTTACTATTGTGCACTTGCAATTAAACTAAATTCGACTTTCTTTGTTAAAAAATATACTTAGCTTTAAAATAATTAATAAGGTAATAATAATTACCTTAACCCATTTGCGGGCATTTTTCGTCAACTAATTCCGAAAAGCGGTATTATCAAATTTGTGCGTAAAACTACATTATTTATTTATTAACGCCCCTTTTAGGGGTTTTTGTGTATGGATGGTAAAAATTATACAGTATTTGTTATACATAACTGAACTACTTCAGTAACAATATTTTGTATTTGTTTAGTGACAAATTGAAGATAATAATAATATTTGGATGACTTGTATAGCGCCGTTTTTGTGAAAAATCACCTCAAGGGCGCTGTACAAATTTAT
The DNA here is from genome assembly GCA_917563855.2 of Limnephilus lunatus. Classification (NCBI taxonomy): domain Eukaryota; kingdom Metazoa; phylum Arthropoda; class Insecta; order Trichoptera; family Limnephilidae; genus Limnephilus; species Limnephilus lunatus. The sequence continues at coordinate 110,766,336 of OU830592.1, forward strand.
AATACGTTTATACAATCTTATTTCAACTATAGACAACACCAACTTTTGGCTAAAAATTGCATCCACCGGTTCATCGATCACCGATACGAAAATACATGTGAAATGATTTGACCAATGAACGCGATGCTGCTGTAAAAATGCACTGTACAGGCAGAAAATATATACAAGACCATACTTACCTGGAGGGTCACTAGAGATTAACACTGTTATTGTTTATTTAGAGAAATTAAGACACAGTTCGCACGCAGAGGATATAATTGGGAACTGAGCGTATTTTGAAAACAAAAGCGATAATCTCCGATAGGTATTTTTATTTAAGGGTATGAGAGCCCAAAAAGGTACATTTTTAATTTGGACCTAAAGATGTCCACTGACTTGGTATAATTATTTCCCTTCATTAGAAGTCTGGGCAAAGAGGAATGCTTATGGTAGTTAGTCCCACAATTTCCCGACTTTTGATATTACTAGAGCTTGGTGCATGCAAATCGGATTTATAGTTTTTTTTAATATGTTGTCAACCAGGTTGATAGTTTAGAGAAAAACATATAAAGTTTTGCTGAAGGATAATTTAACATACAAACTGTTTCACATAAAATGCTGTGTCTCTGTCAATTTTAAGAAATTCTTTAAAACATTTGGTGAGAGCATTCTTAACAAATGCATCTTTCAGAAAATGAAATATTAAAAAATGACAAAAAAAAATAATTTTACAAATATTTAAAAAGAAAGTGGTTTTGTAACATTAATTAAGTACTATTTAATCTTATAATTAAGAAGAACACAAGAAATGCAATGTGGACATGTTTCATAATCGTAAAGTCTGGCCAGTCGGACCTTAAAGTTTCAATACAAAACTGTGCTTCATTGTGCATCATTATGATAATCAGGAAAGTGTAAGAGAGACAGAGTGCGTGCTAAACGGGCAAACAAAGATAAATTAGTCGATATCTCATCATTGCACAATAATTGAAAAATATTTAACAAACAAAATGGTGTGTCATCTTCTTTTTTAACGGTTAAATGGACGTTTATAGTTCCATAGGTCATGATGGACTTAAAAGTTGCTAGCTGAAAATAAATGCTTTGTATTTCTTGGGCATTAACTATGTAACAATTTCTAGACAATTTTGAAGAGTTTTACTTTCCATGTTCATTTGTTACTTAAATTTTAATTTCTCTGCTATGGGTTTAGTCGCAACCGTGTCATTCACTAGCAAACTTAATAGAGTACAATCTCACTAATCCGGCACTTCAATAGACCGATACACCTATGCGCTCTATCGCCGCGTCGTCGTCTAGCAGTCTAACCTCAAAACTTATCTCTTGTGCACGTGTGTACGTATTTACCTGTTGTTTTGAAGTGAGAATAGTGTGTAATTAAAAATGTCAAGTCATTTTATGTGTCATTTATTCAATGACATTAATACTGGACGCGGGGTAGAAATCTCAAAGTGGGAAGCCAAACACAAGACGATTGTAGCTGTCCCTATTTCTAGTACTTTAGTACTAAACTGCTACGCGTCGAGTGAGGTCGTGTCTTACCAGTAAGTAAATTGCATTGCAAAGCGCCAAAATGCCCTCCTGTGTGATGAGAAAATGCTTAAATTACACGGCAAATAGTCGTAAAGGCGAAGGAATAACACTTCATTTGTAAGTACACGCAAATTACTTATTATTATCAATTATTATAAATATTACAATTAATTTTCATTCATTCCTTCCCTGTCCATTGTGTAACCGAGTGAGAGTATCTTGTTATCTCAGTCACACCCATAGGTCACACCCGTGATGTGAAAGCAGTATTCGGCGAAGAAATTAATAAGCCGCCCTACCATATATCTACGACATTCACACACGTACATTCTTTGATTGTCTATCTTTATCACACAGGAATAAAGTTTTGAATTTAGAAATTATACTGAAAACTGCTGAAAACAAAAGAGTGTTGCTTGCTTTCCACATTATATTGTGAGTATGTGAGACTATGGAGAGTTTATTTATAATAAATAACGTCATTGCATTTATTATGATTTTTTCTCTATAATCCAGTAATCCGAACATTCCAATAATCCGGCACCCTCTGGTTTTTAATAGTTCCGGATTTGTGAGATTGTACTGTACTAACTTAAAAATATATATAAGTACAGAAATGATTAGATTTTATTAAGTGGGGGTAGTGGTACCCCGATTTGGTTGGGCTGAAATAATAGTTATTATAAAAATATAATTTTTTGTGCTATATTTACAAATTTCAAATCAAAAATCGACTTAAAAAATAAATTTAGTAATAAGTTGGTATGGATATCAAATGAATTTATTTACAGTGTCGATTTCTTGTGCTTATACGCTGGTATACACAGTATATAAATAATTAGTTATATCCTTGAAGCATTTGAATGAAAATATGTTTTATAGTTTTGTTATTCTGTGGTACATTCTCACTGCACACTCATTCGGGGACACCTAGTTATACATATTTTGTGTAAGTAGGTATACCGTATTTTCCCTAAACCTACTGCATATTCAATCAATTGTCATGGAACCGAGTTTTACAGTTAAAGATTAATGTGGTTTTATTCAGTTTTAACTACTTCTTGTGCCTGCCAATGCATTCCATCCCCAGGTAACTTACTAACTAAGAACGGTGAAATCCACGTTATATACCATCGTTCCCCCAACACGTCAATCAAATTACTCTTCCAACCTTTATCATAACTAACAGCATTCCTCCGTTTACTTTCCGGAGTTATTTGGCCTCTCAAAATCACACGGCCGTGATAAAAAAACAAGAAACCGGTAAATCCGGTAACAATTATATTTACAACGAAGAATAAAATATTGAAACTATCCATCGACGAATCAAATGCAACGGCCGCTAAAGGAAATAAGAATTTTGTGCAATGCAACCAGCTAAGCAAGTTCCACGGCATATGATATATAATAAAATAAAGGTTAAAGTAGAAAGCGTAGAGCGTTGAGATGAAGACGTGAAAAACAAACATGGAGAAATAACGGTGGTTTAAATACCCTACGCAGCAGCCGAAGAAGTTGCAATGATGATCGCGTTTTAATATGCAAACATCACAAATTGCGCAGTGCCACGATCGCGGAGGGGAAACACAACTGCAGACTTCGCACAGTCTGGACTCCGGTTCAGCAGGAGGTAGAATCTTTCCCACAACAGTTCCTCCACCCCTGGCTCCGTTGGCCCAATTTCCGGCCACGTTGTGGAGGAGGAAGACAGAGTTAACAATGTGTATGTAATAAAAGATTGTTGGTTCTGGGTAGAGGGTTGGAAGGATGTAGAAAACCTCGTAGCAGTAGAGTAGAGGTGTCAAAATGAGACACAGAAGCACGTGTGGCCAATCTTGCATGTGCGGTAATATCCCTCGACGCATTGCGAATTCTGTAAAAAGATACATTGGTAAATAAATATATAGAAAAGTGGGACACAGTTAACATACTTTAGGCGGGCAAAAATAAGGAAACCGTTAGAGAAAAAGAAATTTGTTTAAAATCCATATTATATCTTTGAAATGTACCTGTCTCAAAACAGACATAGTCTAGTGAGGCGGGTTACTTTCTTGTTAGTAAACGATAATTTAAAACATAGATTCTCAACCTTTTTTTGCCCACCGCCCCCTTTGAGAATATTATTTTTTCTAGCGCCCCCTAAATCGTAAAAAAAGCAATTGTCTTGTCGTCGTATATTATAACAACGGGGGGGGGGGGCGTAATGGGATGTGGAAAGATGGGATACAATAAATATTTTTATTAATTTCTTACACCATTACAAATTTGAGTTTATCACATATAAGAAATAACGCCATATAAATATTTTACAAAAAAATGTGTACAAATATTTATACAAAAAAGAAATTTCAAGAAAAATTGCAATTTAAAAAAAATTTCAGGCGGTGGTGAAAATTTCGTCAATATGTAGAGACTCTTTCAAGAATCAAAATAATTTCCCTTTTGAATCTGTCGTCACTGACGCCAAATGCATCAATCTCGGAGGAGATTTGGTTCAGGAGCAATATACTCCTCCCTACCGGGAGAACCATTGGCTGGTTAGTCCTACAGGTAGGAAGATATAATAATCTATGATGACGCTGTCTAAGATAGTCATCTGGAACATAGAGACTCACGCGCTCCAAAATTGCTGAGTTCTCAATATAGCCTCGCAGCCATTGACGTATGATAATCTTAGAAACTTTTTTGAACCCTCCCAACATGAAGGAGCACCCAACCTGAGGATTCCAGATAAGCGAACCACTCTCCAGCCTACTGCGGACCAGAGAAAAGAATAAAATCTTCGGAGAACGGGTATCCCGAAAAATTCTGATGGTTTGGAGAACAAACCCTAATATTTTTAAGGCCGACTGGCACACTCTTTCGATATGAGGGCGAAATGTCAACCTACTTTCATACACAACCTCAAAATCTTTTTTCCGAAGGGATTTTATGTAGTGCCAAAACATCTTGGGATCTTACATGATGTTTTCCTCGATTTCAAATATTTTCACTTAAGCTCGATAGGCCACTCGAACCTCGCGCTTAACTAACGTTAAAAACATAACAAAACGTATTCATTCTGAAGGCCTCCAGCTTTCCAACGCTTACGCTTATGTTTGATATCTATATTCGAGATGACTTCTCTCGGGGATCACTTCGGGTACTTGCGACCACCACCGCCTGTCGTTAGCAAAAGAAGCGCACTCGTTTCCTCGTTGATATCCATTAGGATAAAAACTTTTAATAATTTTAAAATTATGCGTGCGGCGAAAAAGACGTACGTCCTGCCGGCGAACTATCTGGAGCACTGATGGGGGGGTGGGATGGGTTTCTGTGGGTCTCCTACCGCCCCCCTGAAAGTCTGAAACGCCCCCCAATTTTCTCTTGGTCTTCTACCGCCCCCCTGAAGGTCTAAAACGCCCCCAAGGGGGCGTTATCGCCCACGTTGAGAACCTATGATTTAAAACAATAAACGCCCGGGTTGCCGGCATTGAAATACAAATATATACATTTCGCACCCAGGGAATAACAATGGCACAAATCCAAAAATGGAATTTTTGAGTTAAGTATGCAGAAATATTCCTGGATATCTATTTTATCCTTGAAAAAAACGGCATAATTCTTAAAAATATTATAATGTTTTACTTAAATTCAAGCGAAAATGGTGGCACAATGATAATAATAATATAATAAAGGTCTTTATTCCAGGATGTGGGGAGGAGAGTGCAATCCCACACATCCCATACAGAGTATAAGTACAGCATATAATAAAATCATAGGTATTTATAAGTAAATAAGAATTAAGATGAAACAGAGTCAAGGCTAAAAAATAGTAAAATAGATTAAAAATAAAAATCGAAAGCAAAGAAAAATATGAAAGTGACAATAATATAGTAAGATTGAATTTAGAAAGATAAAAATAAAATAAAAAAAGTAATATCATTAGATAATAATAAGGATTCAAAGATATATGATAAAATCTTTTACTGAGCTCTTATTGTGGGAGCCAGTGTCTTTCTCCAGTGTTCTTCGATGCTCGAACCTGAAGACAGACGGGATTCTATGATGAGAATATTTCTGGAGTAGTTTATCTTTTCCCTCAGTCCTGCAATCCTGGTCCTTAATAGAGCTTTAAATCCTGGAACTCGCCCTTCTGTAAACATTTAGGAGGCACTGCAGTGCCTGGGGAGTCCGAACATCAGACGGTAAGCATTATTATATTGTACACGAAGCCTTTCCATGGTTCTTTTTTTGAAGTTTGCCCAAAGCTCGCATGTGTACAGGGTGGTGTAATGATCATTGTACCACTACATATTATAATATTAAACCTAATAAATATGAATATACTGCTTTTCAACTTTTGTAAAATAATGTTTTTATTGGTTAATAAACTGATTTAATACACTTAAACCAAATATTCAAACTGCTCTCCTGAAAAAAGCTTTTTTTTTTTAGTTGTGCCATTGTTATTCCGCGGGTGCGAATTTGAATGATTTTTTTTTTGTAGTACTCACACTCCAGCTGTACAAGTATTGTCCAAAATTATAGATTACTTTGTAATAAGAATCCATAAACAGAAGTTAAAGTCAGTGTTCGTCCATTTAGTGACGTTTTATGTGTAAAAAATGTTTGTATTTTATTGCTTTACAAAAAAAATGGTTTTCACTTTGGTACAAATCATTACAATAAAAATAATAATTTGCACATCTCCAGTGCCAAAGTGTAAGTTTCCTTTTGATAAAATATTCTTCGACGCAAAAGACAAGGAGATAAGAAGGTTTTTCCCATCTTGTATCACATATACATAGATATTTTTTCGTATCCATGTAATTGGAAGCCTTACAAAGAGATTGGTGTACAATATTCATATAAAATTATTTGACAACAAAGCTTTTTCAGACATTCAAGTAGGACCAGCGTAAAAGGTAGAAATACTTTTCCTGCCCAAACTATGTTATTACCATTATGCCCAAACCATCTGGTCATCCCTTTCTTAATTTTACCCTTTATGCTTACATCAGCCTTGCATTCTTTGCGGATCTCCACGTTTCTCACATGATCGTACATGGTTTTACCGCACTCAGGGATCTCATTTCTATAGTATTGTCTACTTTCATCCTTTCTCTGCCAGTTCCATGTCTCACTGCCATACATCAGGGTAAGTACCAGTACTCCATTATGGACGGCTAGTTTAGACAGTTTTTTGTTGGCTCCAATGGCGTTCAGTCCTCCATTAATGGAGATACCTGCATTTACCCTTCTTTCAATATCTCTATCAGCCCTCCCATCTCTCTGATAATTAATTACATATTTTACTTAAACACTTTATCAGTTAGGTAATAATAAAAAGCAAGTATTTCAGTAACTGAAAAGGAAAATTTATTTACAAGAAACAACTATTACGATTGCAAAAAATGCAATATTGAAAAAAAAAGCAAGATTGTAAAGATGCGATAATCCATTTTTATTACATCTAAATTTCCCTTATTCTTTATAATCTTTAAAACTCCACACGGGAGACATGAGTAATTTTCAAGAACCTAATAACCTGTGTTTTGCGTGAAAATCGTTATTTCTTTTCATAATTGTTGGAAAAAGTGTAAATTCCATAACCAGTGCGTAAAATTGCAACGATTAGGTAAATAATTACCAATAAATGGTAAATTTTTGAGATCGCTGGCAATGGTTAATACGCACTTTTTTTTTGAAAAAATCTTTTGATTCACCTTAATTACATTAAAAGACAACTATTTGCATTGGGGGAAGTGGAAAATATTTCATTCTACATGGTTTGTGATACAAAAGAAAGTGCCCCTTTATAACGCCTACTCGCGTCAAGGCAAGAAAAACATCCCAGTTTTCAAGTAGTTTAGCGGCTACGCTAGGTTTGTGTAGCATGGTTTGTGATTCAAAAGAAAGTACCCCTTTATAACGCCTAATCGCGTCAAGGCAAGAAAAAATTTAGAATGAAATATTTTCCACTTCCCCCAATGCGAATAGTTGCCTTTTAATGTAATTAAGGTGAATCAAAAGATTTTTTCAAAAAAAAGTGCATATTAACCGTTGCCAGCGATCTCCAAAAATTACCAAATGTATTTAAAAAATATGGCAATAATTGTATTTCGGCACAGCCGATCGATGAATATTTGTAATCACGAGTTATACAAAATTACGGACAACCTTGCAATAAGTTACAGGTTATTTGCTGAATTCTTAACCGATCATTTTTATAATTGTGCAATTTACAAACCTTTTAGAGGAAAATGTACGTAGCCAAAATTATCTAACACACTTACGATAAAGGAAAACTTTACATTTCATATAGTAATATTATCTCAGACTTTGAAAGCAAATTAATCTTATCTTTATTGCATTTTTAAAGCGGGTTTGTCATGGGGTTTGTGTTGACAGCACTCAGACCATAGATATACCCATGATATACCCTCCATGAGATTCTGACAGATGTCACATTTATCACAACTGTCCACAAAATTTATCTATGGTTAAATTCTCAGGTAAGAACTATTATTGGAAATAATGACGAATAAAATCCTTGGTCGATGGGAAGAATAAAAAAATACGATAAATATGACTGCGAAAAAATTAATGCAATCTTCGACCAAGTATATCATACGTCAATGAATGCAATAATAAAAATTGAGGGCGTTGCAATAGTTGGCAATATTGAGATGGTTTTTTATTTATTTTTTTATTTATTATACAAGTAATACAAGAAAAAACACATTTTACAGAAAAAAGAAAAGTCCCAATAAACTACTTTTCAGTAGTTTGTCAACGGTCAAAAACTTATTTTACTTTATTTTGCAGTTAGACTTTTTTGTGTTAGAGTCTAATACAAATTATTTCTTTCGGCGAGCCAATTTTTCAACATCATTTTTTTTACCTTTTTTACATTTTTTAAATTTCAGCAGGTAACATATTTAAGCAATTTGGTATCATGTAGTTCAGCGTTCAAAGATAAAAGGGTGAAACCTTAAAAAAATCTCTATTGCACAAGTGCATTTTTCTAACATTGTAAATAGATTTTCAAAGGGAGATAATCCTACATCGAATTCTAAATAAATTTGATATTCTTACTTTTTATTTGTAATGTTCTTGATATACGTATAACAAGACAAACAAATGAATTTGTAATGTGAGATAGGATCGTAATAGACGAGTTTATTGACGTTATAAAGTTTACAGTGTAATAGTATCTCCTATGCTAAGGTCTACGAGAGAATGAGCGCTCAGCGGCCGAAGTACTGCGCGCTGCCTGCCTCCGACTACCGACTTCGGGTGCCATCGGAAGCGTTCGGCTATTTCCGTTAATTTTGCCATGCTAAAGCAAGCTAGCGGATACTACATTTTTTTTATTTTTTTATTTATTTATTTCAAAAATTTTGTTTTTACAATACAAATGATTACATGTGCAAGGTTATACAATAATTCATTTTATATTACTACTACTCCATAAATTGAGCTCAAGAGCTCGTGTTTATGGGAGGAGTATTAACATGCAAAAAAAAAATTTATAGTGTTTTAATGAGATGTTTAAGCAATGATCAAAGAACATTATGAAAATAAATACAAATATTACTTGACAAAGGTACATAATTTAGAAAAAATAGTTTTAGAAGGACAATAACAGTATATATATATATATAACATATTCTTTTAATATTAAAATATTTCAGTTTAAGTAAGGGTAAATTAAATTGAGGGTACAATATATCATTATCCAATTTCAGGGACTTAATTTGATTATGTAATTATTATTTGTAATGTTTTGTAAGTGAGACGATTGCATTTTTTTAATAGAAGGCTTTTACCAAGGTGCTATGTCTCCAACCATTATTATTTCGAATTATACAAAGTTGAATATTATATCAGAATCTTTTTTAAAATTCAACGTGGAAATAATATTACATTAAGTAAAAAGACTGATATTTATGTTCGTTTCCTGAGTATAATGAAAGACCGCTCGTTAGCTGAATATTCGACATTAGGTTGTAAGAAATAAATAATAATAATAAATTATGTGAAAATGTAAAATCGGAAAAAACCAAAATTTTATTTCAGTGAATTTCAGTCTATCCATAATTCCATAATCTATCTTTTGACAGTTTCTATGATCTATCTGTCACTGCTGTCATGTTGAAGTTTGGTCAATATGTTTTCACAGTACAATGGAATTTCATCTTCTTTTGCTTTTAGATAATAAATACAGCTGTGAATTACATTAAACGCCATCTATTTTCAATCTAATTGGATTGAATAATGTCTCTGCAAAACAGATAATTTCATGAATTCCAACTGAACTATTTTTCATGGGCAAAACTTTATAACTGAAGGTTAGTGTTATTTCTTTCTATTTGTTAGTTTATAGAACTATTATTCTATATTTAATAATAAATATAGGTAAACCTATTCTTTAATTACAAACCCCATCAATAAGCAGGCAGTTTGTGTTAATATTTTGTTTATTTACACGTATTTATGAGTCACCTTCTATAGTTTTTCGCAATATTTTTTTATCAAAGTAATTTCTTCATACTGACGTGCTTCATCTGTAGAATATATTTCAGTATTTTAAATTTGTTTATTTAGATTTAAATCGCTTTCAATTCAAATCGCTAAATACACAAAGATGTCATTATACAAAGCAAACTAAATATTTTATAATCTAAGTAGAATCCACTGTGATTCCAATACAAGCAGGAAGTAGTGTGTGCCATGACACAGTTTCTGTGCCTTCCCGTGCTGAGAAGTGCCGTGATCTTAAGACATTAAATAAGTTGAAAATAAAACATGTAAAATGTCTTTTAATTTATTTCAGACCGATACAATGCTGGACATAAGGAAAGAATTCTTTTCACAATTAAACTATTTGACTGGTTCAAATGGTTTCCTACGAAACAAACACAATTTATAAAAATGTAAAAACCTTAACAGTAAAATGACAGAGTTCGACTCAGAAGACAGATCTAGGAGTCCTGATCCTCTCAAGTGCAATGTTACCATCGCAGAAAAAAAAATTAACCCGGATAATGACAACTATTCATTTTTCAAATCTGTCAACATTCAAGAATACATTTCTTCAAATTTGTCATTTCAATTTGGCCTCAATGGACTTGCTCTACAAAAATATTCAAACAACTACGAATCGGACGAAGAATGGCAGATTAATATCGGCAGTGGAGAATTGTCCATCACCGAAGTTGTTGAACCGATTAAAACTAATATTGAAAAGATTCATAAAGATAATTTTCACAATGTTACGATAGCAGCCGATCGTTTGAATCACAGGGCTGATACAAGAATTTTGGGAAGTGACGGATTACAATCTTTTTTGGAAAGTAATGCATCATTTTTTCATAGTGAATCTTTTTTGCAATCTAATGCTCCTCTCTTGAAGACAGATTTACCTTCGACGAAGGCAAATGGATTTTATACGTGGACAAACGAATGCTGTATCGGAGAGTGCTTCGCTTTCTGTAAAGATTTCTGCACGGGAGGAGAACTGCGAACTTGCGGTCTTTGCAATTATCAAACGCAACATTTGACTCTTCTGCAACTGCACTTACGCTCCCATGCCACAAACGAGAAGAAATTTGTAAGTAACGAGAAAAGATATATTTGCGATCAGTGCGATTACAGCACAAGGAAGTCGTACAGTCTTAAATCTCACAAACGAACCCACACAGGTGAAAAGCCATTCATTTGTGACTTGTGTCCTTTTGCTTGCAACGATGGAAGCACGCTTAAACGACATAAATATACGCACACAGGATACAAACCTTATTCTTGCCAAAAGTGTAGTTATCGATGCACGAGAAACAGTCACCTACAACGTCATATAAGAACGCATTCTTTAGGAAACAAATACATTTGTGATAAATGCGACTTTTCTTGCGATCTGAAGACAGTTTTGCAAGCGCACAAGATCGAACATTCTGATAAAAAATTGATGAGTTGTCCGTCTTGCGTTTACGTCACGATAGACAAGAGCTCAATGCGACGACATAGGTTGATCCACTCCGAAGATAAGCCACACTGCTGCGATCGCTGCGATTATAAATGCCGAAGGAATTCGCACTTGCGCCGACATCTCAAATCGCACGATCGTAAAGATATGCTGAAGTTGCAAGATGATCTTAACCCGTTAATCTGTAACGAATGTGGCTTCTACGCAGAACACGCTTTAGTTTTAGCCATGCACAACTGTACGCAGCAAGAAGAACGAATATTATATTGCAATCATTGCGAATTTTGTACGGAAAGCGCGAAGGAATTAAAATTACATAAATCCGAACATATTAAACCTCGTTTGCGATGTAACTTGTGCCCTTACACCAGCGATAATTACATTTCTTTAAAGAAGCATGTATTGAGTCATTCAAAGATTAAGAAATACTCCTGCAAGGATTGCGTTTACAGCACGGATCATTTTTCATCCATGCGAAAGCACAAATTGAACCACTCTGAAGATTATCGACACAAATGTAATTCGTGTTCGTATTCATCCAAGAGATTACTGAATTTAAAACGCCACCAAGATATACATAACAGAGAATCCATTACCAAAGGTAACAATTTTATAAATAATAACTCCACTTTAGAAGACGATAAATCTATCATTCAAAAAGTAGATTTTAACGATAAAGTGGTAAATTGGTTACAAAATTTAGAAAATATATCAGGAAAAGGTTTAAACGAAGTTAATTTTGATTTAAATAATTGTTTTGATTCTAATTTGAATGCAAAAGTTGATAGCACTTTAAAACAGGACATTAAAAATAGTCCTACTGATTTGCATTTGAATTTTGTTGAAGAACTTTCTAAAATAGTTAAAACTAGTAAAAACAAATCTGCATCATCTATTAGTGATAATTTAGTAGTTGATCAATCAAAATTTGATCAAAAACTTAATTTTCAATTTAAAGTTCCTCTCCCACCTTCAACTGAATGTATAAATATGATAAAAACTAAAAATATTTGTCCTAAAAATGAAACAAAACTTAAAAAATCTAACGAAATTAAAGAAATGACAAATTGCTTTCAAGATGCGGAGAGTTGTATTAAAATTTATGAAATTACCAAAATTAGCAGTGGTCTCAATTCTAGTGATGTTCTTTTGCCAAATGGTAAAGTTCTTATTGATGAGAATCCAAAATCTTCTAGCATTAAAACGAAAAAATATAGTTCGATCCCTTCTTTAAATAAATCGCCTCTTACAGATTTGTTGTATAACAACAATTGTTTAACTGATGGACTTAACTTGAATAGTAGAATTGATTTGCCTAATGTGGATATTGCTGTTGATATCATTAATTAGATGAGATACGCCGATGGAAGTGTGTTGTGTCTAAATTAAGGTTATTTTTTCCTTACTTCTGGGGTCTGGCATGGTTGATTGATACAACCCTGTCTTGTTCTCAAGTCAGTTCCTCATTGCTAATGATTGTGACATAATTTCCCTCAGGGTCATGTCATCTTAAATGTAAATGCTCCAATAATGGAGGCCTGAAAGCTGTTGGCGCTAACAAAACTGTCCAAAAAAGCGAAGCTAGCAGTCCACAATGGAGTGCTGGTACCTACCTTGATGTATGGAAATGAGGCATGGAACTGGCAAAGGAAGGATGAAAGTAGACTGAATGCTGTAGAAATGAGATCCCTAAGGCGTATGTGTGTTAAAACCGTGTATGATCGTGTGAGAAATGTGGAGATCCGAAAAGAATTCAAGGCTGATGTAAGTGTAATAAGTAAGATTAAGAAAGGGATGCTTAGATGGTTTATGTGAATGGTAGAATGATGGCATATGTGAATGGTAGAAGAAGTCAGGAACGCCCGAGGTAGACATGACACAACCATGTGAATCAGATACTTTAGTCGGGTCATGTTGAGAGTCAGAATAATAGAAGAGTATGAATGAGGCCAGGCCCAAGAGTGTGTGCCAAGACCGAGTTGTTTGGTGGTCGTCCTCTCTGCCTACCCATGCGGGAAAAATGGCATGATGGTTAGTTAGTCTTACGGGACACCTTTTATATTATCAGTGAATCCCGGAAAGCCTACAATTTTCAGGGTGTTTTTGTCAATCGGTTTTTGTGGCAATTGTGGCTATTGATGTAGAGATGGGAGTTATGTAAAAATAAATTAAATCACCAAAGTATTTGCATAATTACAAATATTATGTACCATGTTAGTCACTAGTGTAATCTTTTAAATCTAGTTAATATGGGGAAACTAGTGAAATTCTTTGTATTTTTGTATAAAATTTAAATCTATGACTTAAATAGGTACACACATAAATATATTAGATTTTTAAGTACATCAATCGTCCATTTGATTTGTCAGACATCTACGAAAAATCTAAATTTGAATTGAGTATGCAGTTATATGTAGACGTGTACACTCTATCTGGTACAATACTCAGATTACTCATAAACACCACCAAATATATTATAATGCACTAAAACTTGTAGCGAATTAAATGAAATGTTGATGTTTTCTGGGTAACTAGTAGGATATTTAAAAATGTCATACTGAATTACCGGATGCCTCCCTGTGTTATTTTTTATCATATTTAATATGTAAAATACAGTCACCTATAAATATTATTTGAATTGTGGTGAGTATTTGAATATTGCATTCCTCAATATCTCAACAATTAGTATTTGGAGATGTCTCACTAATCAACTGGATAATCGAAATATTATAATAACAAAATATTATTCATTTTTATTGTTTACGTATACAGGATGACTGATAAGTGATGCGCAATTTTGTAAAAATTATTAAAAGATACATTTTTTATACAAGCAAAACAATGTATTGCACATATTTATTTATTTATGCCCAAAATTTTAGCTTTATGCATTGATTTAATATTTTAATAATATACAGTGTGTTAAGAGACGTACTTGACTCACTTTAACTAGTGATGCCTGATGTTATTTGGAGTAAAAATTAAAAATTTTTATTTTTTTTGGATTTTCTACGTGATATAGATTCACCAGTTTTTTGCTTGCACTACGAGTTTCTGGACACCATGTATAAATGAAAATAGTCATGATAGTACCAAAGCACCCTAAATTAACATTTTTTGAAAAATTTGTACTTTATTTTTATTAATGTTTCGGTTCAACTACAAGTCACCTTATATCTCATAATTTTTATTTATGTTTTAATTTAAATCACCTATAATAACTTTACCAAATGTATATTTACCAAAAAAAAATCTATGTTTAGAAAAGTGTGTTATTATTTATTTATTTATTTAAGATTTATCTATTATAAATCATCAAGTCACTGCTAATACCTAATATTATGAAAGAATTGTTACATCCATAGGTGTGGATGCTCTCAGTATCGCCCTGGCGAAAGATAAACATTTATAATGGAAACATTGCTTGAAATGGCTTTAGCCATTTTTAGTGACCATATCTGAACAGCCAGGTACATCATCCCAATCTTCCTCTTGTCTCCTTCTCTTCTTCGCTTTATTCAGCATCACAACATTCTCCGAATTAGCATATAGTATCCATAGTCTCACTGTCTTCGGACAGTTGGGGCCCTTGTACAGTACTCAGGTATGAGTACCGCCACCCTGGGAACCATTTATTGGATAACCAACACCTCCGTCATAGGTCACCCCAAGTGGTTCGCTACAATTGGTGATTTAGCAGGAGTGCCCCGGTTTATGGAGTGCGGTTTGTGCAGATCTTGGCGGCGGATTCAACTGCCCACCTACTGGGTGGCGGGCTGGATCGAGAGAGACTGCTTGAGGGAAACCTTTTGACCTCTCGAGCAGGACTCTCTTGGAACAACGCCTTGCACCGCAGTGTGAGGGATGGATTCATACGTCTGTCACTCCTGGACATACCCACCCCCCCTAATACTGTTTTCCTTCACAAACGTTCCTCTCCTTCCTTTCCTAAAAATACCCTTTACACAGCACCCCCAAAGATAAGGCCTCCTGTGTGGAGCTAATAAAAAATGGCTTCTCCATTAAAAAAATATGTGCTGGACACAATTGTTTTTTGTCTGAAGTAACTTTAATTTTTTTTGTTTTTACCTACTAGCTTTAATGTGTTGACCAAATCAAATTAAAAATAAATTATTGTTACAATGTTTTTTTTTTTCATTTTATACAAAATTTGTACATGTTAGGCAAAAAATTAAAAAAATTTTAAATAATGTATTATTGTGTATAATAAAAACTTTCAATTGGTATTGGAATAATATTGATTGGGAGTAGGATAAATTTATTATTAAAATGTGTACAACTTTTCTGTGTTCAAATAAAATTGTTTTACAATGCCAGCTCTTTTATTTAAAACCACAGGTACGGTTTGCACAATTAAAGTTGACCTAAGCAACAAACGCATAGGATTGTGTGTATTGGCGGTTATGTATGCAGTTCCTACAATGATGACCTTGCGAAAATAAATAGTTCAATGTCATCCGCAAATAAGAAAAACTTAGAAATTTTTAAGCAATGATAAATAGCGAGAAAAGTAAAGGTCCAAGATTTGACCTTGTGGAACTCCAGAGTTTGTGATGAAGTTTGTAGAGTGAAAAAAAATATAAGTTGCTGTCTTTTTGAGAAATAACTTAACCCATTGGCCGCAAACCCCGGCTCTCAGCCGGGCAAGGGTGGATTTAGGGGGGGGGCACGGGGGCACGTGCCCCCCCCAGACGGTATTTTTGTGTACTGTGGAACTGGGAAACATAAAAGAAAACTGTCTTTATTAAACATTTAATTTTTCTATTGTTTTGACACTTTCATAAACCTTCCTGTACATATTTATTGTTATCAAGTTTAATTTGTGGAACTCCATTTTAATTTTTATTTCTTTTATATATTCAATAATTTTATTATTAAATTAATAAAAACAGTTTATTTATTTATTTCAACGCCATAAAATGGCTTTTACAATCCGGTGATACACAGTGGTACTCAGGAGGGTAATTATAATGATAACAAAATAAGAATGTACATTAAACCAAGTACATATATATGTGTGATAACAACTAGTATTCAGTTATAGGATACAATTATGTATTACAACCAAAAAAAAGAATATGAGCTCGTATAGAGAATACACATTTTATGCAGAATAAATAGAGGTGACTTCTTAGAAAAATTGTTAACATCAAGTATAATATACTTTAATTCTATTTGAACATATCGTTGGATTCCAGGAATTGGCTAAAATGGAGTACATGATATTATTGTTACCTTGTATTATTATATTATTGTTCAGCTGGTAATTATTATTACGCGTGACAGCTGTTTCGCCTTCTGAGGGCATTATCAAACTGTGGTCATGCCACATACAGACAATCTATTTATAGTATTTCTGGATAGGTTTGTACTATGACTAATTTCCAATTTCTGATTAAAAATGTACATATTCTATACATACTTGAACTTTTAGAAATAAACTTGAAGTATAAAATATTAAATAGATAAACATTCCAGTTTATTTCTAACAGTAATTGTTGATTTTTTTGCCCGTCTGCCCCTTGTGCCCTCCCCAGAAAAAAAATCCTGGATCCGCCCTTGCAGCCGGGTATGCAAATCAGGTACTTAACCACAAACCCCGGCTCTCAGACGGGCTAGAGTAGGTCGGCCAAAAAACGAAAAACGAGCATAATACTGACATCTTTATAAGCTCTATAGGTAATGAAGCGTTCATTTTGTGTCATTTATTTATTTATTTATTTATTGAAAAAAATAAGAAATACATGAAAACATAAGCTGCACATCTCACTAGGGGATTCCTGTAACGAGATATGCAGTTTTACAATAAAGTAATTTAAAAAAAAAAGAAACATACATATACCTAAACTTAAAAGAAATATAATAATAAACCTACAAAAGAAGCACTGAGTACAGTTATTTAAACATTACTAATTAATAATTATTACAGCTGGGCAGTATGCTCATTGTTGACAAAAATAACATTAAACTGTAAACTAAATATTAAATATGTAAATACAAGGTACCTGTTGTGGCTTACCAGATGCAATAAGAGGGTGATCATACCACAGTAGCATTAAATTATTAACAAAAAATAAAGAATAATAAACAATTATGTAATAAATTTATAAAGTTTATGAAATAAATATAATAAGTATATTAAGTAAATATGTAGATATAAATAAATTAAACAAATAATATAATATAATATAATTATGAGTAAACAATAATAAACAATTTAATAATAATAAGTAAATAAACATAAGTAAATAAAGTACATAATAATTATGAGTAAATACTAATAAACAATTATAATATTGTATAGTAAGTAAATTATAGTACGAAAGAAGTAGAAAATAGTAAGTAAATACTTATAACAATAAGCAAATTAAAAAGTACATAACAATAAATAAGTTAAGTACATACAGAGTAATTAAATATGGATTGTATCAAATATAGCTTAATTCCATAGTGATTTATGATATAATAATGTTTCTTCAGTTTTTACACTGATATTTTTGTTTGAAGCACCCAGCCGCCATTTAATTTCTTCAAAATTGGGAGTGGTACCTACTAGGTACTGGTATTGGCTTTATTAGTATATATTTATGTAAAAAACAAAAATTATTAATTTTCGATTATGTTTTTTTGTATCTTTATGAATAAAAATGTGAAAAAACTTACGAAAACAGAAAAAGTTAAGTTTGTATCCTTATTTACTATAATATAGTTAAATTTACAATATAAATTTACCATTTTTAATATTTAAAAATTTTTTTTTTTTTTTGATTTTCTTTACCAATACAATATGTAAACAGTTAAAAGAAATTAATTCATTTTAATATATGGTTTAAAAGTTACAATAGATTTAATACACCAATGCAGGTTTTCAATTTTTGGTGCAAAATTAATTCAGTGTTGATGGCCAATTTTTAAGCTGAATAATTCTGTGGCCAATGGGTTAAAAGGAGATATATAAGAGTTTCACTTAAAATTCAAATTGGTCGAGCTTATTAGAAGAATAAGCGGACCTACCGAGTCAAAGGCCTTTGCGAATTCGTTGTATGATACATCTAGTTGATTGTTACTATCAAGAACTGGAGATACGTACTCCATAAAAACCATTAGATTAGAGACAGTAGATGTATCTAAAACCATGCTGTTGGTCAATCATAAAGAATTCAACTTAGGTATAAAAATATTCATGAATTACTTGCTGGGGTACCCGGCTTTACTCAGGACAACATTCGAGAGTGTTTTGGAATGTTCCACAATGATCTGGGATGTTCCGAGATGTTTTCGAACGTCCCAGACTATTCCCGAACATTCCAGAATGTTGTGGAATACTCTCGAATGTTCTCGACTGTACTAGAAATTTCTAGAGGGCGAAACTTCCAGCCCTTATATCTTCAAAAGCACGCCATTCATGTAAAAACGGGAACCTTCTTCATAGATAAACATTCACATGAAGCAGCTAGCTAAAACGCAAAAGGCAATAATAAAAATAATCATAAAAGTTCCCATAAAAACTCCATCAAAAGAAATTTTTAAAAACTTTAATGTGTTCAGCATTATTAAATTATACTCAAAAAATGCACTACTCAAATTTAAAGAAAAATATGAATACCCTGCTGACCAATGCACCTACACTACAAGGTCGAAATCCTCAAAACCACTGAACATCCCGCAATTAAATACATCTTTTGACCAGAAAAACCATAATTTCCATGCTACAAAATTATATAATGCTCTTCCAATTGAAATTAAGAACACCATGGAGAAACAAAAGTTTAAATAAAAAAGACATCAAATTATGGTTAAGTAAACAGGACGATGAGGAAATCATTAAAATTATGAAGTAACCCCAATGCAACCTGCAGACAACAAACATAAATACTTTTATTTTATTTATTGTTTATTTTGTGAAAATCAAGAAACTAGAAGATGAGGAAATAAAAATCAACACCCATTCAGCAACATACAGTCCGCCTCGGAACAGAAATACCTAGTGAGGAGGACTGTAAACAAACCACTTAACTTTGTATTTTTACTTATTTTGTAATTTTACTTTATCTTATATTGTCATTAAATAATAAAAAAAAAAAGATAGGGATAGAGGGCTACCGCACCATGTAATTCCCTTGATCGTGCCGGGACTCGTTTCTGAGTTTTAGCGCCATACACATTGTAGTACACTTTATTTTACCCGGCATGTGTTGCAATGCCATTCAAAGAAATAAATTGAGTCTCCCTGCATGTCCTTTCCTGTGCGTCCCCGTTCACCTCCCGAGTCCCCTTCCCCTCCCGCATTCCCCTTCCACCTTCCTAGCCTTCCCCCTCCCGCGAACCCCATCTCCCCCGTTCCCCTCCCGTCTTTCCTCCCTGCTACTAAAATATATGAAATACACACATTTTCATGAAATATACAAACGCCAGAACTTACCATTATATATAGTCTATAACAAATAACCTAACAAATAACCTATAACAAATCATCAAAGTTTCATCACAATCGGATGAACGGTATGGCAGCGCATAAAATACAAAAAAAAACAAATAATTAAGAAGATATTGATAAGTTCAAACAATTTGGCTGGACAGGATAGGATCGAAGGGCCTGAAATTAGAGATTGAAGCCTTATCACCAGTTTTATGTAATGGCGTAACTTTGGAGATCTTCTAAAAATCTGCAAATATTCCTTAGAGCAGGGCTTCCCAAACTTTTTTCAACTGTGACGCCCTTGGGAAGTTGCCATATTTTGGCGACGCCCCCCCCCCCCCCCGGTGACTAAAAATCTAAGCCCCCCCGCCGCTCATTTGTACCAAGCGTAGTATTTTGAAGC
Source organism: Limnephilus lunatus (assembly GCA_917563855.2). Lineage (NCBI taxonomy): Eukaryota > Metazoa > Arthropoda > Insecta > Trichoptera > Limnephilidae > Limnephilus > Limnephilus lunatus. The sequence continues at coordinate 110,786,682 of OU830592.1, forward strand.
CCCCCCCCTGAACGGGTCAAGTAGTATGGGTACGTTACCTAATAACAATTTGTCAGAAAAACTCCAAATAGTATCTAATTTTTTTATTAGAAAATAAAGAACACAACATAAAAACAAAAATGGATAGTAAAGACCGATAGGTTTACAGCGCAGTTCACTGTGAGACTTTTCTGTGCGGCGGCCTGAAGTGGCGCGGGACTCAGTCGCTCCGAAGTGTGCGTGTGGAAGACGCTATAAAGATTGCCTCACGACGCCCCTGGGATGATCCCGCGGCGCCCCGGGGCGTCGCGACTCACAGTTTGGGAAGCCCTGCCTTAGAGGCATGTGACGCATGATCTGGACAAGTGCGAGCAAGTAGCAAGCAATAGTTAGACATGCAAAAGTTCGAAATATGTATTATAACTTACAGTCTTCTTTCATACCCCTCTCTCTAACCACCTACTCAAAAGTTCATTCTGATCCTCAACATCAAGTACTTACCCACGGGACTAAAACACCATTATCGGAAACACTCCTCGATGTAGATATACCAATATATAAGTATTGCTTGTCAAAATAGATTGAAAGCAGCATAAACAAATAATTAAGTCGGTAAAAAAAAAACAATAAATATATATGTCCCGAACAACAATATTGAATGTGTGATTTTGTAGTTTTGAAGTATAACTGTTTCGTTTATGCATTTTTATTGTTTTTGAGATTAAAAAACATAGTTTTGTTTCGATGTTTTGCATTTCATTCAAAATTCCAGACTTTTAAATCATCGTAAGGAAATTAAAATAAGCCAAACAAATGATTTTCAATTTTTAGCAGATCCGACATTGTTCTTCGGGACCGTCGATATATATTTATTATATTAGTCGACATTAGCTCCACATGGAGGCCTCGAGGAAAACAATTTCCCTCGGGACCTAAATCATCTTTGGGGATGCTGTCTGAAAGGTCTTTTTAGGGAAAGGAAATTCTGGGAAGGAAAAAAGTATGAGGTGTCTGCACGTAAATATGTCCATATAATTTATGAAACCATCTCTCTGAGAGCAGCAGTGGTGGCTCGAGCACTTCTTTAGTGGTGGGGATCAACATTTTTTACGTACTGTACTGTAATCTCACCACCCGTAGAATATAATATAAAATTTCTCAAAATAAAAATTTGATGGTCTAATCATGCTAGTCGGATATATTTAACACAAAATAATATAAAATGTCTGTAGATATATGCCAATTTACAATACAGTATAATAAAAATAAAGCTTTATCTTGCAAGATTATTATCAAACTAATTTGAACGCTAGCGATTCCCGCCCGTAACTTCGCAAACAATTGGTTCTGTGGGGATCTGAAGGATTGTCCCCGAGGGTATTTGAAATCACATACTACTGCGCATGCGCAGTTGCATACGATCGCGAAGCAACGCAAGGAAAGTATAGGGATAGTTCGGATCGTCCCCCAAGTGCGCATTAGATTCCGCGCACTGAGAAATAGACCCGCTGTTTTTTGCGCCGTACATTGTTCGATGTACGCGCGTAGGGTCTTATTAAAATCATCCGGAATAATTGTTTGTATTTTATTTCTGCAAATGTTAATTGCTTTTATAGTATTTAAAGAATTCATTCATTTTGGTAAAGACTGTTATTACATTGATGATTATTATTTTTAGTAGGTTTTGAGTGTAACTGGTGAGGACTGTCCCCATTGTTCCCCTGTGACGAACCGCCACTGCAGAGCGGTACAAGGTGATGGGTCGAGAAAGTCCGGCTGAAGAGGTAAAAAGATCCCCCGATCTGGCCCACTACGCAGTAGGTGGGCAGCCTGCGCCGCAGAGACCTAAACAAACCTGAAAACGGGCACCCCTGCTAAGCCACCATATGTAACGAACCACTCGGGGTGAGCTATAGCGGGGGTGTTGGTTATCCAATAAATGGTTCCTGGGGCGGCGGAACCTATACCCGCCCTTCAAATTGAAAAATAATAACAGAGGGGCAATATTTGTCAACTCAGAATGAAACCAACTCAGAACCACCTCAGAAAGGTCATGATAAAAAAATATTTAAAAAAAAGGTTAGATAGATAAGTTAGGTTAGAGTAACAGGCTATTTTAAAATAATTTTTCATAGCTTTTAATTACCTTTCTGAGGTGGTTCTGAGTTGGTTTCATTCTGAGTTGGCATGGAATCAATATTTGTTGCTCCTAGGAGGGGGTTCAATGATTATTATTGTTATTTTTTCAGATTATGTAAAATACTTACCTACCCCGGTATTAAATAATTTCCAAAATTATTTAATATGACAACACTTAAAACATCAGCTGTCTTTAAATTTTGTAAACCAAAACAATATAACCTTCAAAATTTGACAGCCGCGAAAATGGCTTTACGAGTAAAATATCTTGTCAACAGCTTACAAAATCAAATAAAATTACAAAAAATATCCAGTTGCTATAAAGAAAGGCCCATTTCGATTGCTAAAAGATGTATATCGACAACAAACCGTAAATATGATTACTTTTTAGAAGATTTATATTATTCATGGTATTTTTAATTGCGCAACTTAGGGGTGAATGTTAACAAAATCAGCATGGATGAAATAAAAAGATCGATTAAATGTATGAAGAATGTTAAGGCTGTTGGCTTCGATAAAATTGCTGACGAATACTAAAGAAGTTTTATTCTCACATGGTTGTGCAAACTTTTTAACCTATGTTTAGGAGAATTACACAGGGCTGTAATCGTATGGAATGTGGAAATCATAGGGTTATTAGCCTACTAAGTTCAGTCGGCAAGCTGTATGGTAGAATATTGATTGAAATGATAAGATTTGAAACAAAGGATAAAATATGGGATGTGCAAGGCGCTTTTATGAGTGGAAGGGGGCGCACGGGCCAGATTTTCGAATTGCGTATGCCCACTGAGAAGTTGCAGGTAAAAACCAGAAACTCTTCTGTGCCTTTGTAGATCTACAAAGAGCATACGACCAAGTCGACACGAAAAAGCTATGGAAGGTGTTGTCCAAGTATGGAGCGAATACAAATCTTATACTGGCAATTACATCTCTGTATGAGGAAAGCGTTGCATGTTTTAGGGTGAATGGTGGTTTTACGGGGTGGTTTGACATCACAAAAGGTGTTAAGCAAGGCTGCGCAATGCCACCGTGGTTACTCAATCTATACATGGATAATTGTATGCAAGAATGGCCGACGTAGTACAGCGGTAAGGCTCTTGACTCGCACATCGAAGGTCGCCGGATCGAATCCCGGCATGGCAAATAAATTTTATTTGATTAATTTGTGTTGTTTCACAATTTATTCTGCTTGAATTGATAAACTTCCGGATTCCACTACGTATTACTAGAAGTCAGGATTTATTTCAGAGCAGAAATTCTGGAACTCACTATCATATGTATTCCTCTTTGCCAAGAATACTAATGGAGGGAAATAATTATACCAAGTCAGTAGACATCTTCAATTTGTCTTTAACCTTTTAAATGCCAGTAGGTAGAAGTGTAGCTGTGTACAGCAGGCCGTGAATTTTTAATCAAAATAAATCATTTTTAAATCTTATTTAAAAAAAAAATATCAAAATCATCCCAATAGATGTATCTGTGTGTTCCATATTTTAAATTAATAAAAAACGGGACATATGTATGATACAGAGGCTCAAAGAAGAGCGAGATAACTCGCTATTTTTCTATGGCCGGCCTGCTGGGCACGGCCAAGGATGCGAGAAATCTCGCTCTTGGCACAGAAGCGGTTAATAAAATACAAAATATTGTTACTGAAGCAGTTCTGTTATGTATAAAGAAATATATAGGATTTGTATTTTTATTGTAATTTTTAAATTTCATATGTAAAAGCCCCGAAAAAGGGGGTAAATAAATAAATAAATAAAAATAATATAGAATATATTTACGGCACGTTCCAGAGTGGAAGATACTCTCAGTATCGCCCTGGTGTAAGACCACCATTCATAATTGAAACGTTGCTTGAAACGGCGTTAGCCGTGTTTGGTGACCAGATCTGAATAGCCAGGTACTTCCCAACCTTCCTCTTCCCTATCTCCTTCCCCTCCCCGCTACCTTCAGCCTCACAACATACCTCAATTGGGGATGCCATAGTCTCACTGGCTTCAGACAGGAGCAGTTGGAACTCTTGTGTGGTATTCACAAAAAAAAAATATAAAAATAAATTTAAAAATTTTAAGAGATGGGATCGGGCGCGAAATTGAGTTATCTGAAAGTATGTTGCCTGTTGTATGCTGATGATGTGGTGCTAATTTCTAACAGTATGGTAGATCTACAGTCTCTCGTGTCTAGGATGAATGCTATATGTGGAGCTAATGTAAAAAAAACACTACAGGAAATTTTCAATTTATGTTATTTTATTTGGTGTTTTACTTAATATTTCCAGGTTTATTTCACGGTGAATTTGAATATGAGGATCCCAAATCTGAAGATGAAGTGTAAGTACAACTTGTTTTAAATATTTTTCAACAGTTTTTCATGTATTTATAAAGTGTGAAGTGTGTAATGTGAATTTCAATACGGTTCTTATTCAGTTATAGAAAGGAGAAAACAGATTTATTATTTATGTCTTACTCCGCTTACTTGTTAATACGGAATATTTTTTATTCAAACCGTTAGATTTAGCTCTATTATCGCGAAAAGTGAGTATTTATATCGCGGGAGACAAAGAAACATGCAAAAAATGTGCATTTAACATTTTAATTTTCTTAAATTAATTCGCTTGCGCGGTAACGCCATTTTGTATTCTCCGTTTATATTTCATAGACAATCAATCATAATTCCACAAACCCGCTAGACATACCCTGCTTCGCCAAACAAACCATTCAAAACCTGGGATGTTTTTTAAATTATGATGACATGCAGCTTTCGTAGTTTAATTTTTTGTATTTTTTGGGCATAAACTTTGTAACAATTTCTAGACATTTTGTTTTGAAGAGTTTTAATTTTCAATGTACATTTGTTTCTTGAATTTTAAATTTTCTGCGACCGGTTTCTTAACTTTAACCTTAACCTTAACGGTTAACTTAAAAGTTTGTTTTAAGTTTGCTCGTGAATGACACGGATGTGTCGAAACTGGTCGCAGAAATTTAAAATTTAAGTAACAAATGTACATTGAAAATTAAAATTCTTAAAAACAAAATTCGTAGTTTAACCTTAGGAATATTTCGTATTATCCGCGAGGTAGATCAAATGCATATATACCACAGATTTTTGTAAGGTTCAATTGAATAGGCCACTTGCTTCACATTTTAAAAAAAAATTCCTGTTTAGGCAAATATTCTAAGACATTCTGTGTTTTTTTTTTTAAATCGTATTTTTGAAACCCTGGCGATTTTTTGAAAATTTCAATCTGAAAAATCAGACCATTTTTTATAAACCGGAAAGACAGGACATAATTTTATTGGTGCGAAAAAACTATAATTACATAGCCGAAATTCATTTAAAAAAAGAACGTTTTCCACACGAATAGCAATAAATTGTACGGGGTTCTCTTCGTAACATCTGTAAAAACACCGCCATCTTTATCAAAAAATCAAACCAAAGGATAAGTTCGCATAGAACAAACAATAAATCTAGTGAACGTTAAACGCAAATTAAAAAACAGTAATCAGTGTGGAATTTTACAAAATTAAGGGAACGTAATCGGAGGCGGGTCATTTTCATGTAGTGACGTCACGAGCTAAAATAATGGATTTATTCATTTAAAAATAAAAAAACTATACATTTCTAAAAAATTTTACTAACATTTTCGTAATCTTAGTTAAAAAAAAATCTATCCACACGATTTTTTCTAAGTCGTTATGAAATCCATGCAAGTGGCCTATTGCGAATGGCAATTTAAATTTAATTTGAGTTTTTTACAGTTTCCTATGTCATTGTGACATTTTAATTTTGTAATGTGTGATGAATAAATTGAATTGAATTGTCTATAAAAGAACCTTGATACATCGTAATATATTAGGGGGGCATACATTAATTACGTGAGCAGTTCTTCTTCCAATCTAGACCCCCCCCCCCCCCCCCCTTTTGAGCTTACGTAATTAATGTATGCCCCCTTACGATATGTCAGAATTTCGAATTTCCATGGCAGTCCAAAAATAGGCAACTTCTCAAAGACCAGCTGCCAACGGCGACGCAACCAGTCACTCGCAACTCACCGTGCTAGTCGTTGCTATGATTGCACCTCACGACCTGTCAATTTTCGAGTAATGTGCGATATGTCCGAGCAGGAAAATATTGGTTTGGTTCGGGAGGTTGATAAATTATTATAATTAGAGACCGGATTATATGCGAATGTGTGTTTGCATATGCATTTGCATATTTAGACCTTTTTCAGCGGTAGTTGCATATTTTAGCAAAAAATTTGAGATCTTGCATATTTACGCTTGATCTCGTTCATCGTTCAGATGCCTCACATAGTGACATCAAGGGTATTATCAATGACTTCGATAGTGCAGAGGCTTTGGCAGTTTTCCAGTGCAAAGAAGCGTTTGACAATGCTAGTATTAAAAAGAACTAGCTATGATTAGCCCTCATTTCGCCTACATTTCTGCAAGTATAAAAAAACTTGAAACTCGTGGATTGGCATTGAATGAATCTATTTAGGTTATGAAGAAAATTCGCCTTATAAATTCCTCGTTGTCAAAACTATTCCCGAGTAAACTCAAAGAAAAGTTTGAAAACTTATTGAACAATAAACCAGGGTTTGAACCCTTGTGCCAAATTGATAGCTTCATCAACGGGGCAGGTGACATTTTGCCCGGCACAATAAGTTCAAAAATTGCACCCAAATAAAAAAAATTAAATTCTGTCCAGTCTCATCAGTAGACGTAGAACGCTCCTTTCCGCTTACAAAAATATATTAAGCGATGTAGACACAATTTGTCTACAGAACATTTAGAACAGTGCGTAGTCATATATGTTTTTAAAGGTAAATTGTAAATTTCACTGTTAAAAACATTTTGTAATTGATATTTTCGAAAATATGATTATTATCCTTGAGAACTAATATATTGGCTGGGGTACCTGGCTTCGCTCAGGGAGTTGATATGAGATTGAAGTGACGTTCCAACCCACGACGGATCTTGCTTTATATACCCCTACCAATGTGTAGCCCCACCCATACAACAAAAGGCTTTGAATGGTCCACAATTTTTCAGAACATTCCACAACATTCGAGAGTGTTCTGGAATGTTCCACAATGATCTGGGATGTTCCGGCATGTTTCCGAAGATTCCAGACTATTCCCAAACATTCCGGGATGTTGAACGTTGTGAAATGCTCTTAAATACTCTCAAATGTTGTGGACTGTTCTAAAAATTTCTAGAAGGCGAAATTTCCAGCCCTTAAGAGGCCGTTCTCCGAATTTCTACCGATTTCTTGCAAACCTCCCTTAAACAATTGAAGTTTTTAAGCTATTAAAAAAAATATATGTTATTCTTGAATATAATATCTAGACATTTATCGCACCGAAACACCAATTATATAAAATTCCCTCGATAGAAAAAATCGCAAAGTATGCTCCGAAAATTATTATAAACACGTTTGTTTCGGTTATTTTACAAGTTATATGTATGAAAAAATTCACAGCTTTTCTTTAAATAAAGTTAAAGACAATTATCGCGAGATTTTTGCTCTATTTTTAACGAGTCGTGTTTTATTAAAGATTTTCATGATTTTTGCAAATGTTAGCGCGCTCTTCTAACATTCGTAATTTCATATCTCTCCATCTTCTTCTTTTTGGGGCCGGGAACTGAGCCTGAACACTTTCTTTTATAATATATATTGATTAAGGTTGATAATTGATAAATTATTAATAAATTACATTTTTGTTGAACAAGCTGATATAATTACTGAAATCGTAAAGTTGAGTTGCGCCGTGAGAGAAACTTTTTTAAGTTGCCAACCACTTCTAGTTTGATTTCGGTAAGGGTGTAATAAAAATGTCCTGTTGGGGAATTGGATATAATTGTTAATAAGTTGTTCTGTTTCAGAGTGAATATAACGTACATAGACAAAGAAGGCAAGAAGTATAATGTGCGGGGGAAGGTGGGGGACAATGTGATGTATCTGGCCCATAGACACGGCATCCACATGGAAGGTAACGTCTTTGCTTTTTTAGAGAAAAAACATCTTATGGGCCTCCTGTTAACATTGACAGGAAGCCCTGAGAAAAATTATTTCCCACCTTTGGGATGATGTATGTAGGGTCTCTTTGAGGAACCTGGGTCTTAGACAAATTGTTCCATAGCCGAATTGTTAAACTTAAGAACGAGTCGTAGTAACGACCCGTTTTCATGCGACAAATGTCAACTGTGTGCAAATGTTTGACGAGCGTTTGGCGTGTTTCCCGACTGTGCATTGGTGCCAAAAAGATCATTGCCGATAGACCCTTGGAACATCTTCCATTGAATACCAGTAGAACAAGGATAGCATACCCACCTGACGCCTGTGTTCTAAAGATTGCAATCCGTTCGTACATTGTTTGCGGGACACGCTTAAATGGGTATTTTTCATACTGTTGATAAAGAGCAGGAGATGGCTAAAACCGTTTTTGTATATACATACTATTGGTAGACGACGGCGGGTAATGCAATGATGTGTTGTTATTCGGTAAAGTAAAATATTAGGCACGAACTCTCGTGAGACGTGTACCAGGTACCCAGCAATTGGTAGAATTATTGGCAGGTGGCAAACTAAGTTTGTCTGAACTGCACTTGAATTAGCGATAACAGTTTTTTTTTGTCTTTTCATTTTTTCATGGATGTACCATTACGTAAACGGATCCGTTTCCAACTATTTCAAACAATATTATTGTTGATATTTACATATATTTTACAAAATATTATGTTTGAACGTGCATAAAATGACCAATTAATAGACAATAACTGTAAAGTGCAGTTTTTTTCAAAAATTTTACCTTGTAACAAATATAATTATTTCGAGCGTAAATTGATGTGTTCAATTTCGAATACTTTCCCTTTCTCGCATCACTTCGATGATATTGTTAGAATATGTATCCCGCTGCTAGGGCTTACAGATGGACTGACCAATATAAGGACATGTGAGACCTCGAGAGTTTAAGTTTGCCTTCCGGGTTGATCCGCTCAGCTTCAGGTTTCTAGAGAGAAATTCTTTTAGTCCTATTGTTTAACGAGCGGTTGAGGGAACAATTGGTTTCCTTTGGGTTGTTAAAATATCCATTGTTATAATTTATAGTTATTGTTATAATTTTGTACTGTTTTACTATGGTTGAACTGTGTCATACTTGCAAATTGATTTACCTACTCCAAATAAAGACTCATTGTGTTTACCAGTGACGGTTTTCTCTAAAGTGCGTTTGTGCAGTGAACCCCAATTGAAAGATGATCAAATAAAACAAACTCGTTTTATAATAATAATATTATCATAAAACAAGTTTGGAATCACATTATAAATAGGGCTCCATTAAAATTCGTATTTTAAACTCGCGCACCGCATCGAAATCTGTACCTATGTCCATTTGGTGCGTGATGTGGTCGCGCGCAAAATTCTCCTTACAAAAACATCCTGGCCCATACAGACCCTCTGACGGTGATTTGAACGAAATTATCCATTTCTTTGCCAAATTCATTCCCGCTCTGTGCGCCGCGATCCCATGTCATGGATATCACGTGATCTCCGATCTTTCATGAGTATTACCGATTGAGTCCGTCGGAGAGTGACAAGTTGCCTTTGCGCCGGATGAAACTATACGGTGAAACTATACGTGAACTCCCATTTAGATACTATTTAGATTAATCTTTACTACGAATCGATTTACATTATGAACATCAAAAAATATGCTATGGATAAATTGAAGCTTTTACTACCTTTTGAATGGATTGGAATTACAATAAAATTATTATTTACGTTACAAAAAATATAAGCGTAAACTACTAAAACAATGTTTTTCATGACATAAGTAACTATGAAGTAATACGAGAAACGATTTTTAAAAAATACCTTTTTATGGCTTACGACTATTTTTGACGTTTTGTATGATCTAACTTTTTTTTCAATCTTATAAAATTATGCACAAAATAAATAAAAAAACACTTTGGCGCTTACTTGCCTCGTACAAAAAAGAAGGTCGATTTTAAATTTTGAAGGTGTGAGAATCAAAATATTTCTAGCCTTTATATTCCTCTTTTTTAGATTATTTTCGGCAAACGTCGCATTGTCAAGTCGCTAGTTATGTAATTTTGTGTTGAACTTACTTCAGTATTGTTTTGACCATAAATATACCAAACCACCCACCCACCCACGTTTTTGCTAATATTCTGTCTTAATTTTTTTACACAATCGCTGAATGCAGTGTTGTGTACATAAAAAATAATGCTCATACTCATGAAAAAAGGTTGGAAAATAAAAATAAAAAGGCCTCCGCCCACTTACATATTCTACGTAATTATTCTTGTTGTAAAAACAATAATAATTAGCAACGTGCATTGCTGTAAAAAACATTAAACAATTTAATTCCTCTGAAAGTAAATTTTGATTAGATAAATTTCTCTTGGATTTCTGAACCCCCTGTTAAAAAGACCACGAACCATGATAAAAAAACATGATAAAAGATTTTATTTAACGTAAGACACTGAAAATTTCATTTAAATATGATTTATATTTTGGAATTCATAGATATTTTACGTGAAATGTAATTTCTCACGCGAATCTAAAAAAAATCTGGCACATTTTAGAGGGATTGATAAAAAAATCAGCCGCATACATTATTTATTTATTTACGCCCTCTTTCGGGGCTTTTACATACTAAGATACGAGTACCTTCTCTGATAAAACAAAATGATTTTTTTATTTATTTCAGGAGCTTGTGAAGCGTCACTAGCTTGTACCACTTGCCACTGTTATGTCCTGGGGGATATGGGAGAACAGATCCCCGAGTCTACAGAAAAAGAAGATGACCTCCTGGACATGGCGCCATTCCTCAAGGATAATTCTAGATTAGGTAAAATCTTTATAATTACAACACACCACCTGGACAACTCAGGACAAGTGACAAAATACACATTTCTTATAAGGATCCTCCATACAACATCCCCAAAGATGACATAGGCCCTGGGCGATTTTTTTTCCTCAGGGCCTCCTGTTTGGAGCTATCATAAAAATAATCACATTTGAATGTATGTATGTATTTTTCCACACTGATAGTGTCGAAAGTTTCAAAAATATTTTCCAATTAGTTTGGAACCATTCCAAATTTACCCCCTGCTATCCCGTACTGCTACTATGTCTCCTTTGCAATCCCTCCGTTTGCCTTTCCCTTATCCCGCACCGCTCCATCACCTTCCCCTGCATGTTTTTCACTCCCGCCCCTTTCCCCTCCTGCGTTCCCATTCCACCTCCACCTCTCTCCCCCTCTCCCGCATTCCTCTACCTTCCCTACCTTCCCCCCTCCCTCGCCTTCTTCTCCTGCGAACCCCCCACTCTTTCCTTCCTTCTTCCCATCCCAGATAAACTATATGAAGTACATTCATTTTTGAAACAACTCTATTGTAAAAATTTTATACCAATTTCATAACGCCAGAGCTCACCATTATATACATATATATATATATCGAAACCTTCGCGGACGTGCGCTCAACAAATCTCCAAAGTGTAATGGCAATTGGATGAATGGTTTAGCAAAGAAACATTCATTTTTATATGTATTTTAAGATTATTATTAATTGATTATGTTTGCATTGTTTCCAGGTTGCCAAATAATCTTAACACGCGAACTGGACGGAATAGAAGTGAAGTTGCCGCAAGCCACGAGAAACTTTTACGTAGACGGTCACAAACCAACGCCACATTAAATATACTGTAACCCGTTTCTCATACTCCAACCTTTTCAATGTCTTGCCTTTTCAACGCAATCTAACCCGCCATGCGGCAAGTTTTAACACAATGTATGTCAATATCAGAAATTTGAAATGCTGTAAAAGACAATAAATCCAAAAATTGGTTAAAAATGTCATTTTTCTCCGTTTTTTTTTTTTAAACGAAAACATCTTTAGCACTGTTGTGATTTGAAACTCTATGAAACGAAAAAGTGACACTAAAAAGAGACAAACACATACACCTACAGGAGCCTTGAGAGAATGAGATAGTATAATCGGTCTCCTCTTTGTGCGGCGCTTCTAGCCTTCCCAATCTTGTCTACTTTAGTTTTCTGAAGGTTTCACTTCTACTGCGTGTGAACTGCACACTAATTTATTTTCTTTTTCAGTGAACGTCATCGAAATATTTCTAGAAAAATAAGTGCTTCTTTTACGACATGTATTTTAAGACGATTTTTTTTTTTAATTTAAAAATAAATTAATTACTGATATTAGTAAAATTTACAAATGTGTTAAGTATTCTGAAAGATCTTTTTCAATGTTATTTTATAATAAAAAATTCATAATTATAGGTCTATAAAAAACAGGAGATGATTGTTTGAAAAAGTAAAAAACTTTCTTTTTGCTCTCTTGAACAATTAACATTTTGCACTTTACAGCATTTCAAATTTCCATGATCGATGTGTCTTAGTGATACATACTTCATGGATCAAATATGTGACAGTCGCGTATGGGGACAGCCGCCGATGTATCATATATACGACAGCCGCCCTAATAAGGTTAAATTTCAACTCAAAAGACATTATATATTATGTAATTTGTGTTTTGGAATGATTCTTTATTAGAAGTTTATTCCAAAATTAATAATACTGTATTAGATTACAAGACAATGTTTAATTAGGGAGTTTAAAGGCAATTAAATGCATTCATATTGTTTGCTCTTTATGTTGCCATTTGCTCAATACCATAGACACCCAAATTGATAGACCAACCCATCAAGGAAAGAGGAACAAACCAAGTTGCACGGAGCAAATTTTTTTTTATGTTAGGGCAAATCTATCAATTTGGTTGTCAATGCTCAGTAAATATTATTTGAAATGTTATGTATTTTTTCTCATGTAAGATCTAAAATGTTCAATCTTTTATTTGTAGTTAGTTTGTATGAATTATATTTCCTAGTATTTACGTAAAATATTCTGTAAAATAAATCAATACTCATTTATTAGCTCCTAAACCTTCTTGTTAAAATTTAATTTGTGTTGGTTCAATTAAAACAAGCAACACCCTTTATTTGTTACAGTATGACATACTTATTTATGCCTTAGGGGAGAGGGTGTTCAAAATAAATTATTTTAGATACAAAAGTCTTTGAATTCAAAACTATTTAGTCAGTTCCTCTTTGACGGCCTGCAGAGATAAGAATGTCATTCTGTAAGATGGTTACTGGTTACATCCAATGACATTACAAATATATGTACATGTACAGACACACTGGCCCCACGTACGCGATACACACAATACTGGTTCCTAGGTCGACATGCACACTGGTTCTATGCACGCATAGCATATGACCAGCCAAGCGATTCCGTATCTTTTGGGGGATCGTTATTGGATAACGGACGTTATCTCCTGTCAGATTTGTGTGATTTTTACACATTTATTGTCACATATTTTAGTTTAGATCGATTTGAACACGAATTCCTTCAAGTACGCATGATTATTTATTCATTTAATGTACACTGTACACAGAAAAAGCAAATAACACCCATAAAAATCACGCAAATCTGACAGGTAATTACGTCCAATATCTAATAACGATCCCACAAAAAATACGGAATAGTTCGGCAGGTGACAAATGATCTCTAGTTATTGTGTACATGGTGCACAGGCCAACGACGTTATATATTACATCTAGACTAGCCATTGTCTCACAAACTCAAGATACAATGTGGCAAGTAAGAAACACTCCTTTGTTTTTAGTAAATTCTTAATTCAATTATCAAGTTGTTCATGTATGATAAAGATAGACATTCAAAGAATGTGTGTGTATGAACGACATAGATATAGAACCGGATGGCGTTTTCATTTGTGCCAAATACTATATTCTACATCACGGCTGTTACTGAGATGACAAGCTACGCTTGCTTACACTAAGACGAATACCGAATGTTATGTGAGACATAGGTTGTCCTTCTTATATTTAATATTTTGCTATCTCACTTTCTCTAATGGGGCTAAAAATCTTTAGAAAATAATTGTATTTTTTATAGTGATAAATAATTTTTGTGTATTTACAAATGAAATGTTATTCACATTGGCTTTTACTAGTCGTCGCCTTAGTTCATATTTGTCCAACAAACCGTTAGAAAATTTGACAGGAGAATAAGGTTTTCTTTAATTATTTCAATTAACCATTATGATAGGTGTTTAAGATAAAGCTATTTCTGTAAAGGTAAAGGTCTCATTAGTTTAAATAATTCGTAGTTAAGTGATTAACTATCATTTTTTATACTTTATTTTTAATTTTAAAGTGGAAATTGAACAAAAACTAAAATGGTCTTTTGGACAAATAAGAACTTAGGCGACGTAGTGTTTGCCGTGCAATAGAAATCACTTCTCGTCACACAGGAGGGCATTTTGGCACTTATTTATGCAATTTGGTTAGAGAATGTACATGACCTCATACGACATGTATAGTTTAATGTTAAATCAATAGTAAGACAATTACCATATCTTTTTCTTGCCACTTTAAAATCTCTGCAACGTGTCTATAACTTTTGTAATGTCATTGGTTACACCACAGCGTAGACTATTTTGTCTCCCAGCTTGCAGAACTAACTTGCCAATGGTTATGCCAGTCGGGAGAGCTGTCTTGTTGTTAAATAGAATCACTTTGAATATCGATATGTTTAACATCAATGAAGCACAGTTCAAATGGCAAGCTTTGTTGCTGTTAGTCTTAAATCTGTTTATTTCATCTAAAATATTTTTCTTTTTTAAAAACACTTTGAAATTGTAATTTTGTAATGTTTTTTAAATTAGTTGAATCCGATATTTTCAGTGCAGGATTCAAACTGTTTAGAGCTCAGAAATGTATTGTACTATAACTGTGATGATTTCAGAATAAATTATATTACATTAAATCAATTTTTTAAATCTTTATATGAAATCTTCCTTCCCTTTAGGTTCCTTTCCTGCAGCATTGGAGAGTAATAGGCCCACTCACAATCCTATTTAAAGCACTGCTTGAAGGACTGCATGCAGGGTCTGTGCAAACTGAAAAAAACCCTGGACTCTGTGCAGAAACGGGCGGTCCGTTTGATAGATTCTCCTAACTTGACAAACGGATTGCAATCTTTAGACCACAGGCGTCAGGTGGGAATGCTATCATTGTCATTGATCTCTTTGGCACCGGTGCATAGTCGAGAAACGTGCCGTACACGGTTGACATTTGTCACATGAGAACGGGTCACTTCTTCGACTCGTTCTTGTGTTCAACAGCTCGGCTGTGGAACGATGTGCCAGCCTTTGTGTTTCCTCCTTCCTACAACATGGGTCTCTTCAAGACAATGTTTATTCCTTCCTCTCCTCAAAAAGACCCCTCACACAGCATCTCAGATGTCATAGGCACTGAGGGAAATTATTTTCCTCAGGGCCTCATGTGTGGAGTTAATGTAAAAAAAAAATTGATATTTGTAAGCAAAACTGCCAGCTGAATTATTATTATTCCATTTATGGGCCTTTTTTTACAGAAGGCCCTGGGAAAACAATTTCCCTCAGGGCCTGTGTCATCTTTGAGGATGCTGTGAGGAGGATCTTTTTAGGGAAAGAGGAAGTTCTGGGGAGGAAAGAGCCATGAGGGGTGGGTAGGAATCTGGGGGTCAGTGTATCCAGGAGTGACAGACATATGAATCCATCCCTCCCACAAGGTACAAGGCGATGATAGGTCGAAAAAGTCTGGGTGGAGAGGACTAGGTTAGGTCTCCCTTAATCAATCTCTCTCGATCCGGCCCGCCACAAAGTTGGTGGGTAAACGCATTGGCCACCAAGACCTAAAAAAACCTCACCACATGAACTCAGACATAAGTCATCAAGCATAGCAAACCACTTTGGGTGAGCTATGGCAGGGGTGTTGGTTATCCAATAAATGGTTCCCGGGGCGGCGGTACACATACCCGCCTCCCAAATTATAGTTGATTGAAAAAAATGATGGACAGGAATGAAGATGTTATGGTTCGGATGAATAAAGAAAAAGAGGTTATTAAAACTATAAAAATCCAAAAACTTCAATATCTTGAACATGTGATGAGACATCCAGAGAAGTACGAGATCTTGCATCTCATAATGCAGGAAAATATTGCCGGAAGACAGGGCCCTGGAAGAAGGAGAACATCATGGCTGAAAAACCTGAGACAGTGGTTTGGCCAGTCTACTGCAGAGCTGTTCCGGGCCGCAGAAAACAAAGTCCGCATAGCCAAGTTGAACGGACAGGGCACAAGGAAAAAAAAATGTCAACAGAGACCAAAGTGGCCTCTACATTTTTAAACCAAATTTTTTAAAAGTCTCTTCAGGCAAATGCCCTGTATATAAAAATAATTAAAATAAAAGACAAATATGTATACTCAAATACATTTTATTTGTAGCAACTACAGAGTAAAATTCACATATTTTTTGGAAATACGGAATAAAGATCTTAATTATTAATTAATTAGATTAAATAAAACTATGATTTATAATAATAATATATGAAAAGATAGTTGCTAAAAAATAATAAATGGTCTTATCGTAAAATGTAATATCAAATAATAATGATGCCTTAAAACTAATGATAAATGATGATTTTTCATAGAATAAAATTCATATTATAAAATAAAACTTAGTAAAATGGGAATATGTGATCTCTAATAACTAGTAGCCATTTTTTTTTTAAATATTTACAACTTCTGAAGAATAAAAAAATTCTATTAAATCATTTAAACATTTCTATAAAGTTTGTAACTTGTATTTTTTAACCAGCCAAATTGTATTGCATCAAGTCCCAAAAAAACTATTAAAATACATTTTCATTTGTTTATATCGCACAAGAGTTCCAATTGCAAGGAGCCAGTGGGACTATAGCATTCCGATTGGGGTGGGCTGTGGGGCTGAAGGGATGATAAAAATGTTGGGCAGTGTAGTAATCTTGTACTTATTATGATTAAATTTTGAGGTGTGCGCTTCTTCTGTCTGAATTGCAAAGCTATACAAAAAGTTTGCGCATAACCTCAAAAGTTAACCAAGTACAAAAATCTGTTTTCCGAAGCAGCAGTAACTCTTGAACGGTGGTGTAACTTGAATCATGAAAATTGCACAGCTTTTTTTGTATGAAATTTCTAGCTCAATGAAACTATTTTGAGCTCGCAAACTTTATTTTCATCATGAATTATGGAGCTTTAAAAAATTAATTAAAAATAGTGTTTTAGCCACGGACATACAAAATATATGGACATGCCCTTACGTGTTAAAAAACGTGTTATTTCCCCCTCCCATTGGAACCGGCTGGGCGTGTCCGGACCAGTGTCGTGCTCTCATCGTACATTTTACGCACGGACGCTGTATGTCTATGAAACACATACTTAGACATCGAGATACATAGTGACGCGAAACACAAAGCCGCTGTTTACTGGGTTAAGTAAATCATGAACATTTGTAAAAGTGTCTACGGCAACAAAATATTCCACTATGAAAATACTCTGAACCTTACTTTGCGAATTTGGATTTTACACATCTGTTCATACCGTGGCATGCAATTCGCGCTCCCATACAAAAAGGTCTATTCATTCAAAATCAGATTTTACTATCAAGAACTAAATAGTGATATTATAGTGCGAGGTGCCTATATACTGTTAAATTGATTTATTAGCGAATCACAAGTCTCTTTCCTCTCTTCGCCCCGCCATAGTTGGTTTTTACCCCTCATCTGTAAGTTCTCGTCTAGTTATTTGTATGTCTATGGTTTTAGCTACCTATAAATTTCCAAAAGTTTGTCAAGTAAGAAAGTAATAAATGATAAATATTTTTTGAAAAACATAACATATTTAAAATATTTACAGACCCTGACTATGGAAAGAAGATTCAGACAACTCCAAATACTAAGTTTAGAGATAATGAGGAAAGCAATATTATAATGCTCACCATAAAATAAAGTATTATTTACACGCGTCTGTGTTTTACATATTAAATATTTTATAAAATTAGACCGGAAGGCACAACGGTCCGGTACATTAGTGACATTTTGAAATATCCTACTAGTGACCCAGAAAACATGAACACTTAAAAATATCAAATTTATGTTTAATTCACTACAAGTTTTTGTTCATTATAATTGAATTGGTGGTGTTTATGAGTAATCTGAGTATTGTACCAGATAGAGTGTACACGTCTACATATAACTGAAATACTTGACTCAAATTTCGATTTTTTGGAGATGTCTGCCTAATCAACTTGGACAAACGATTTCTGTGGTAGATAATGAGTACAATTCCGGGTGTTAGATTCGGCTGAGCTCACTACAATAATCATACCTCCAAATATTAAGATGAAGCCATACTAAATAATGCAAAATCATACAAAATCGTATGTTTTAGTTTTTGAAAATTTGACCGCTTAGAAGTATTATAGATGCTTCAATTAAATACTGCGTGTAGAACATACCTTGGCCCTTAAAAATATCGGTAATTTTTTTTAATAAGTCTTTTAATAAGCTTAGAAAAAAATAAAGTATTAGGTCTATAAAAAACATTTTTAACTGAAAACTCTCCTACTTATAAACACTTTTTCGGATATGGTTTTATTGCATAATGTGGCAAATTCAGTTTCTTATATAATTATCGCGAAAAAAATGATATTTACGCCCGAACCTCACAAAATAAAATATAATATGCATTTTCGCGTTGGTATTTTTGACATCACGGCGACAATACGGCAGTCGACGAATTCGTTATATCAAAGTGAACCTAATACCGTCCACCGAAGAACGACTGGCAGCCGCCCCATTCTTCCGTCATTACTCCTCCGAACGGAGCGGAGAAACAACGTGTTAGGGTCCGCGCTACTTGTTTTCGTGAAATCAATTTAAAAATTCCGTTTTATTACAATAAACAATGCATAAAAAAGGAATTAATGTTTTTTACAGGCCTTTACGAAATCAACATGTAAAAAAAAATTCTCAAATATCTTTTCCAACCTTTCCAAAAGCTTTTTCTCAAGTATTTTTAAACTCCTCCCATAAAAGGACGTGAATTCCGATTTCGATTTTTTCCTGTACTAGTGGATCGCCTTAATACGGAAACATAATATGAACTGCTTACTGTGATTTCAAACCGATGCGCCCTTGAGGTGATTTTCTCACGAAAATGGGGCTATAGAAGTCATCCAATTATTATTATTATTAATGAATCCACGTAGATTTCACCATTTATCTAATATTTGCACTTTTAAAAAAAAAACATAATTCAATTTAACCATCGAAAAACAAGTAACACCATCTATGAGTAATTTCATAATAAAGTTACACATCGAATTCCGTCGTATCTCTTGTGTGACGTGTTTTGCTAGGAAGAAATTAAACATTTTTTATCAAATGTTACTTTTCTCGATACACTTGCTTCAAATCTATATGTTACATATAATTTTTTTAAGTATTCATTTAACTGATTAAATTTTTAAAATTAAAGTCCATGATAGCCCATAATATTTCTAACTGCCTCAATTTCATGTTTTAAAAATGATCTTAACAAAGCTAGTAATTCTGTTGCCGCGAATTTGCTGGAAAACAAATTAGCTCCACGCAGACCAACAAAAGGTACAAATCAATGCTTCTTGCTTTGTTTTGCTTGTGAGAAGATTCATTTTCTTTTTGATAGAAGTTTTCATAAACCAATATTTTTGGTTCCGGTGTCATTTTTAATACCCAAACGATATGTCTAGGTAGATATACTTGTTCGAAAACTTTAATAAATAAAAATCATCTACCCAAATTTGGGTAGCTGTCGCTCAAGTGTATAATGTCATTGAACAAGTTTCACATAATTAAATAAGTTTATAAAAGTTATTTTGGGACAACTGTAATTCAAAGTACAATAATAATAATATTATTACAATTAATTATTCTATATTGCAAAGCTATCCGTACTGTACACAATTCATGTTTTAATTTAGAATATAATGTTATATACAGCGAAGCACATTTCTATTGTGAAAATACAATATGCAATTAATTTGATATAGAGTAGTACCTATGTAAGATTGACCTAAGTAATGTATGCAAAAATTACCCATATAAGTCTGGATTTGTTTATGGAGATTTTATCATGAGATATTACAATAATAATAAAAACGTTTATTCATCAATAGATTTTTTTACAGTATTATATATATTTTGTTCAGCTACAATTCAGGATTTCTCCTGGAATGCAGCTGGTTTTATTAAGCAGTGCCTCCATTAAATTGAACTTAAATAGCAGGGGTAAAAATAAGGAATATACAGTCGACTCTCGATAATTCGAAACTCGAGAGACTCTTAAAATATTACGAATTATCGAGTGTTTGAAATATCAAATGGTTCGAAATTTGTGAGAGTAAATAAATAAAACTTCGAATTCTTAAGTGTTGATCAATTAACAGTAACTGAATGATAACACAAACCAATTCGTTAGAGTGTGTCACAAACTAATCATAACAAAAACAATACACGTTTGAACTTGTCGCAAAATTGTATTTGTACTAACGTGTGTGTAACAATCTTTCCGCCTCTTTCTCTATGCAACTTTGAATTGTCGAACGTTGAACGCCGATGAGTTCGAATTAACGCGTCGTTTTGTTATATAGCAATGATTTTTTCGTTTGAATTACCAAGTGTACAAAAATGTATGGATTTAGTTTGAAATATAAAGAGATTTCGTAGGGAACTCGTGATAACTTTGAATTATAGAGAGGTTCGAATTATCGCAGGTTTGAATTAACGAGAGTCGACTGTAATATGAGAAATTTTTTTATCGGCAGTGAAAAAGTGTCAGGCTCAACATATGACTAGGTTAGGTTAGGTTAGAAGGTTAGGGATTGACATTATTTGCTGATTAATCTTCTACTTGTGAAAACATGGAGACTTACAGCCAGCCAAAGAAAGTGGATAGACGCCCTCGAAATGTGGTGCTCGAGAAGATTTCATGGTCAGTCAGACGCACAAATGTATCCATTCTGGAAGAGCTAGGCATACACAATAGGCTCTCAACTATCTGCCTACAACGTATCTTAAAGACACTTTGGAAACATTGCTAGGCAAATTGAGGTCTCCAACTTGGAGAAACTCATATAGTCGCTGGCAAATGTTTGGCAGAAGAATCGGAGGAAGGTCACCAACGCGCTGGAGAGATCAAGTATCACTAGGGTGTCCTTGGCTCTCCACGCAGCGCAGAACCGCAAGGAGTGTAGGAGCCTTGTCCAACGTGGAAATTGGAGTAGGGATTAAGATCTTCAGCAATTAGAAACCGACTTAAGAAAAAAAAATCTTCTACTTGCTGACCACAAGTGACTATAATTACGGGATGTTGTTTTGGGTTTTTCATGTGATGAGATTCACCAGTTTTACACTCATACTAAGAATTTTCGTACACCGAGAATAATTTCAATTAAACCAAATATTGCTCCTAAATTTTTTTGTAAATTTAACATAATTTAATTTTTTTTAAACATTTTAGTGAAATTTTTATATATATTATTTAAATATAACTTAAAATTTACAATAATTAAACAATGTTGATTTGTTTTCAGGAATATCTTACTAATATTATAAATGTGAAAGTTTGTATGGATGTAAGTGTGTTTGTTACTCTTTCACACAAAAAATACTGAGTGGATTTTAATGAAACTTTACAGTAATATAGCTCATACATCAGAATAACATATAAGCTATATTATAAGCATTACGAAATTTGTATAAGTAAATGAAAATGTGTGTTTCATATATTTTAGCGGCATGGAGGAAAGGCAGGGGAACGGGGAAGGTGGGGTTCGCGGAGAGGGAAGAGACGAGGGAGGGGGAAGGCGGGGGAGGTGGAAGGGAA
The DNA here is from genome assembly GCA_917563855.2 of Limnephilus lunatus. Taxonomy (NCBI): domain Eukaryota; kingdom Metazoa; phylum Arthropoda; class Insecta; order Trichoptera; family Limnephilidae; genus Limnephilus; species Limnephilus lunatus. The sequence continues at coordinate 110,808,661 of OU830592.1, forward strand.
CGGGGATGCACGGGAAAGGACACGCAGGGAGAATCAATTTATTTCTTTGAATGGCATTGCAACGCATGCCGGGGACCAGCTAGTATAAAATATTATATCTATGGGACTTTCTAAGAAATTTTATATCAATGGAGTCGATATTATTATGCAGAAAAAGCGTTATTGATAAAATGTGATTATTTTTATATAAATGCTTGTCTTATTCTAAATGTAAATTACAAAGTAGTTTTTTTTTGCAAATGACTATGAAAAATAATTTACTTTATTGATTGGTGTTTTATTTATTATGTGTGACATTATTTTTGTGAAGTTCACCAAACTTAAGTCAACATTTACAATAATACCCAGACAAAAGACTCCATAAAAACACGGAAAGTCTAAAGTGAACATTATTTTCTTAAAAATACCCTTCACAGCATCCCCAAAAATGATGTAGACCCTTACAAAAATTATGTATATATTTTTTTACATTAACTCCACACAGGAGTTCCCGAGGAAAATAATTTCTCTCAACGTCCACGTTGTCTTTGAAGATGCTGTGTGGAGGGTCTTTTTGAGGAGAGGAATACTCTTCAGCTCGTCGAAATGATAAACGACACCCAGATTTCATGTTAGAACAAGTCTATCAATTTGGATGTCTACTATATGAACATAGAAAACATTTGCACGGGTGATATCACTTATTAAGCAGCATAATATATTGTATATTGCGAACATTCTGGAAATACGTATACACTACAACTAAATAATTACAATGTATATTAACTAAGTTAAATATCATGTCGTCATGATATTTTTAACTTTACGTCGTGGCATCGACGAAATAATGTCGACTTTAATGTAAAATCACATTTTTTTAATCTCGCTCTGATCAATAATTATTGATAACAATTGTTCAACCGTGCATTATACCTGGACCGATCGCTTCCAATTGTAATGTTCCATCTTGCATCGTGTGAACTTGCAACGTTTGCACGTGGATATTTCCTTGCATATGATCGTGGTCTTGCATACCGTCCTGCATCATTTGATTGTGGATCTCTTCGACCTGTATGCTACCATCCATATGTATCGTATCGATCGTATGCATCATTTTCGGCGCTTTAGCAGCGGCAATGTGTGACTTTTTATGTTTGTAAAGATTGGTGAAACAGTTAGTGTTGAAGTCGCATTCGTCGCAAGCAAACGGATCGGGTCTGTGTATCATTTTGTGGACTTTAAGATCGAACGCCGTGCGATAGCTTTTTGCACACTCGTCGCAAGGGAATGGTTTAACAAGCGCGTGAGTCAGTTTGTGGGATTTGAGATAGCTCGGCAGTTTGCAGGTGTAACCACATTCATCGCAAGCGAAAGGCTCGTCCTCTCTGTGTATCAACAAATGTAGTTTGAAATTTTTGGATTTTGTCGATTGATACTTGCATTGTAAGCAGGAAAACAGTTTTGATTTCTCTGTTTGTGGGCGCATGTGTTTCTTCATGTGCGTTCTAAGGTTAGATTTCGATCTGCATGTAAACTGACAAATCGTGCATGAGAACGGTTTTACCGGAGAATGCGTTTGCATGTGTAATTTAAGCGCTGTCGCTGTTGGGTTTTTAGGCGTGAATCCACACTCGTCACAAGATGTTTTCTTTTCTTCGTAATGGGACTGGACGTGCTTCTTGAGATAGAACATCTTGGTGCCAACAAAGCTGCATAAATTACAAGCAAACAACTTCTTCATGGCGTGTTTTTTCATGTGTCCGTTGAGCGTCACTTGGTAGCTGAATCGCAGGCCGCATTCTTGGCAAGCGAATCGCTTTTCATGCGCGTGTACGAGCTTGTGATTCTCTAGATCGTACATCTGCGTGCAGATATATCCGCACTCATCGCAAGAAAATATTTGTTTCCCCTGCGCATGGTCATAGTTGTGTATCTTCAGCTCCGCTAGTTTTGGGAAACTTAGTCCGCAGACGCTACACGAAAAAGGTTTAGCTTGTGTGTGCTTTAGTTTGTGTATTTCCAGTTTGCTCTGAGACTGGAAGCGGTAGTCACATTGATCGCAGGCGTATCGTCTGAGTCTTCGGTGCATGAGTTCGTGATGTTTCAGATCTCGCTTCTTGCCGCAAGTGTAACTGCAGACTTTACAGTTGTAGATGTTCTGCTGGGTGTGCACGCTTCTCTTGTGGCGCTTTAGCGTGCTGGGGTATCTGCAGGAGTAGGAGCACTCGTCGCAGGTCACGATCCTGGGACCGGGAGCGCGGATTCTCTTGACCGGCTTCTCTTCGACTTCGTCGCCTTTAACGCTGGAATCATCGTCGTCGCTTTCAGGGACGGGATCGGTTTGAATGCCGATTGAAACTTTGCGCTTAGCCCCGCTGCTTCGATCATTGTAATCGCTATCGTAGCAATCTCTATCAGGAACCTCGATATCTTGTTCTTCGATATCATGGATGGTTAGCTTGTGCTTCCGTAACACAGCCGGGGTCTTGCAAGAATATCCACACAGCGAACAGACTATCGGCTTATTCTGTTCTTTGTGAATCAATTGATGCTTCTTCAGATTTCTTTCTTTAGGAGATGTGTAATTGCACTCGTTACAGAAAAACGTTTCACCGGTCGGTGGTTCGTGAATTTTCATGTGCGTTTGCAAGTTGAATTTGCGCTTGCTAGCAAAGCCGCATTGATCGCATTCGTAAGGCCGATCCAATGATTTGATCTTAGTCGCGTGCTTGGTTGCGGAGACCTTCTTGCGTCGTACGAGGTTTCCTGGTTTTTTACCGTACATATGCCCTTTCATGTGGTTTTTCAAATAGAAGACTTTGCTAGTTGTATAGCTGCATTGATTGCATCCGTAAATCTTTCTTTCTTCGTGCTTCTTCATATGGCCGTTCAACGTGACCTGATAGCGGAAACGCAGGCCGCATATGTTGCAGGCGAACTTCTTTTCTTGTTCGTGGGTGAGTTTGTGATTGTCAAGATCGTAAGGCTGCGAACAGATGAAGCCGCACTCTTCGCAGGTTATCATTTCCTTGCCCTGCGCGTGCGTCGCATTGTGTATCTTCAAATCGTCCAGCTTTTGGAAGGGAAGCGTGCAAACGCTGCACGTGAAAGGTTTAGCTCTGGTGTGCTTGAGTTTGTGTATCTCGAGTTTGCTCTGAGATTGGAAGCGATAGTCGCATTGATCGCATGCGTACCGTCGCCACCTGCGATGGGACAGCTCGTGGTGTTTGAGATCGCGCTTTTTACCGCAGGTATAATTGCAAACTTTGCAAGAAAAGATGCTACCCTTGGTGTGGCAGTTCTTCTTGTGTTTCTTCAGAGAGCTAGGGTAGCGGCAACTGTAGGAGCATTCGTCGCATGATATCGGTTTGGTTTGCGTAACTTTGTCGTTATCGCAAACAGTCAACTGCGCAAGGTTAATGTCTTCTTTTTGCATGATCTTCTTTCCGTGCTGTACTTCGAGCTGTATGTTCATCTGTTCTTCAGGGACCTGGTGATGGTGTTGCTGTAACATGTGGTGCTGCTGTTGCTTCTCCATAACTTTATCAACCTGTTCCTGATCGGCCACTGTGACTTGAATCAGATAATAGTCTTCCTGTCTTCGCTCGTAATTACACAAACCATCGATATCCTTCTGCATCATGTCCGAAGCTTGATCTTTTTGTATGTAAGCTTCCTGCACTTTGTTCATGTAGTCTTGCTTGTCGGGTAAAATGTACGCTTCTTGATCTTTAGGTACGATGTAGGACTGCGTCTTAGGGATGATGTACGCATCTTGGCTCTTCGGCGGGATGTAGGTCTCTTGCGTTTTCGGAATAATGTACGACTGCGTCTTGGGCACCATGTAAATCTCCTGCTCTTTAGCCGGCAGATAAGACTCCTGCGTCTTGGGAATCAGTTGATATGTCTCTTGCTGCTTTGAGATGATGTATTCTTCCTGCTGTTTTGGGATGATGTACGAAGCTGAAAACACGCGAGACGCAGTCATATCCTGTTCTTTTGTGATGTAGGACTCATTGGTCTTCGGCACAATGTATTCTTGTGTTTTGGGAATGATATACTCTTGCGTCTTGGGAATAATGTAAGTCTCTTGTCCTTTAGGTATAAGATATGTCTCTTGTAGTTTTGGCACATTGATGTACGTCTCTTGACCTTTCTGCTGGATGTATGCTTCTTGGCTTTTCTGGTTGATGTAAGCCACTTCTTGATTCTTCTGATTGATGTAGGATTCCTGCGATTTCTGCGCGATGTAGGCCTGTCCTTTTGTGGCGATGCTGTACCCGACATGTCCTTTTTGGGCGATGTAGGTTTCTTGTCCTTTTTGGGCGGTGTAGGTGGTCTGAACCTTCTGGGTCATGTAGGTTTCTTGGGGTTTGTGGGGGATGTAGGTCTCCTGCCCGCGCTGCAGGTAAACATTCCTCTGGAAGTTGGTGTTGAGGTTGAGGGGGTCATCATGGGTCAGGTGACCCTGCAGGTAGGAGATGTGCTCCATGTTGATAGGGTGGTCCATCTTAATGTGTTAGGGTGGACCGATCTGGGAAGAAAGAAAAACAATTTAATAAATTATTTTATATTTTAAACATTATGTTATACGCCACCGGTAAGGGCTTTTATATACTTATAATTATTTTGGTGCAAAGGGAGTTATCATTAAGTACTTAGCTAATATAAATTGTGGCATTGAAGAATAATACTTCGGGAGGGTGCCCCACAGTTGAGCCCTTGACAGTTGCCCCCCCGAAATTATAATTATTATAGAATAATAAGTTTTTGTGCATTTTTTACAAATTTCAAATTTAAAATCGACTTTAAAAATACCTTAATAATAAGTTGGTATGGACATCAAACGAATTTATTTACAGTGTCGATTTTTGTTCTTATACGCTGGTATATACAGTATATAGACAAGTAGTTTTTTCCTTGATGCATTTGAATTAAAATATGTTTTATACTTTTGTTATTCTGTGGTACATCCTCTCTGCACATCCCTTCGGACACTTAGTAATATTTTGTGTAAGTAGGTATACCGTATTTTCCTTAAACTGACTGTATATTGCATATAACTGACGGCCGATGAAGTCCAGCGGTAAGGCTCTTGACTCGCACACCGAAGGTCGCGGGATCGAATCCCGGCGTGGCAAATAAATTTGTGTTATTTCACAATTTATTCATTTAAAATAATATATAGTATATTTGCGGCAAGTTCCACACTCTCAGTATCGCCCTGGTGTAAGACCAACATTCAGAATTGAAACGTTGCTTGAAATGGCATTAGCCGTGTTTGGTGACCAGCTCTGAATAGCCAGGTACTTCCCTACCTTCCTCTTCCATATCTCTTTCTCCTCCCCACTACTTTCAGCCTCACAACATACCCCAATTGGGGATGTCATAGTCTCACTGGCTTCAGACGGGAGCAGTTGGGACTCTTGTGCGGTATTCATATAAAAAAAAATATATATATATATATAAGTATGCCGGGGGGCAAATTGTCTGGAGATCAACTCTTCTGGAGAGATGGAAAAACATGCACTAAATAAGCAGGTGTTTTTAGTTTGGATTATTTAAATAATTTGTGCTTATTTAGATCAAAGTGGAACCTTTCGGCAAACGTCACTTCGTACTAACAAAATCAAAGATGGCGGAAAAACATGTTTTAAAATGTGAAATGTTGATCCTCGATTGAAAAAAAAAAGGAACTTTAGCTCATCTTTTCCAATAAATAGTTGTTTCGTAGTCTTTTAGGATATCAGGACATGCTCAAGGTGAAGGACATGCTCAAGGTGTGTAAAATTCAGGATAATGCTAACAATAATACTCCTTACGTTAAAGTTTAAATTACCGTTTAACATCAGCTGCCTGTTTTGATTTATTCACGAAAAATGTTTTGATTTATTCTATTTTTTCGAAGCTCAGGGACAGATGTTTAAAAGTTTTATGATCATTTAATTAAGAATTTAATTTTCCACATTATACAATAAAACCATAACAAAAAAGGGGTTCGTAAGTAGGAGATTTTGTACTTTTAAGAATTTTTCATAGGTCTGATAATTTATTTTTTTCTGGGATTATAAAAAGACCAATCAAAAGAATACTTAATTATTTTAAAAGCAAATAAGTATTCTGCTCGCAGTTTTTAATTAGAGCGGTGGGAATTTGGGAGGCGGGAATGGGTACCGCCACCTCGGGAACCTTTATTGGATAACCAACGCCTCTGCCGTAGGTCAACCCCGAGTGGTTCGCTACGTTTGGTGATTTAGCAGAGGTGCCCGGGTTCATGGGTGAGGTTTGTCTAGGTCTTGGAGGCGGATGACCAGGACACACTGAACCCAAATTCCTACCCACCCCTTAAGCCCTTTTCCTTCCCAGAACTCTCCTCTCCTTCCCCTACCCTAAAAAAAACACTCCACACAGCATCCCCAAAGATGATATAGGCCCTGAGGGAAATTATTTTCCTCGGGGCCTCCTGTGTGGAGCTCATTTAAAAAAAAAAAGAGCATCTAAAATATTTCTAAGTCATCTCAAAATCAGATGATTTTGCATTGATTAGTAGTGCATCACCTTAATATGAATTTTTTTTTTTAAATATCACGTCAATTAAACTTAATTTCTATAAAATATTACTTTTTAACACGGGGAAAGACGGAAAATACTACATTTAACCACTCTGACATGTAAGCGGATATACACGATAATAAAACGATAGCAATCAAATACAATAAGCGTGTTTTCACATCAACGTGTGTGTTTCCACAGAAATTGTTAAACTCCGTTATTGTTCAAGTGACATCCCTAAACCAAAAAGTAGAAGCTCCATAATAAATCAAGCTACCCATCACTATTCAAGTTGTACATAGAAATACATAAAAAGACCTATTCTGTCAGATACATGATAGACCGCAAAATCGCCCATGGGCCACTAGACATTGTTATTTTTTTATGAAATATTCTTATATGAAATGATAAAAAAGTAAGGTGACTAAATTATTTATTATAGGTACATTTGTACGATAGAAAAGTATTGTTTTTTACATAACCCGTGATTTTAGTACCGTTTTCACATAAAAACATCATGCGAGTCATTTTTACACCTTTTTGTGAGCAGTTTTTCTTCCAATTTAGACCCCTCCCCCCTCCCTTGGAAAGATAAACTTGGGCTACTTCGTATATCTGTTTCAATTAACGTGAGATTTTGCTGGACCCCCCCCCCCCTCCTTTTGAGCTCACATAATTAATGTGTGCCCCCAAAGTCGATAGCAAACATAAAGCATAAAGACAACCTATGACAGAAGGTCTTCTCATGGCATCTTAGTCACACTCGCGATGTAGAATGTAGTATTCGGCGCAAATACGAAAACGCCGTCCGGTCTTTCTCCAATGGCGCTAAAAATCTTCGGGAAACAATCAAAATAATTGTATCTTTGATAATAATAAATAATTTTGGTGTGTTTACAAATGAAACATTTTCTCAACACATGGATATTTTAATGCTTTTATGCAATTTACTTAGAGGCACACAACCTTATGTGACACATGGCAATTGAGTACCAAAATTATGAAATCGAAGTCAATACAATTGCCTTGTCTTTGGCTTACCACTTTAAAATTCTTACTACGTGTCTATATATTACATAACGTCATTGATTTTAAGTTCCATTTCTCTTAAACTTAAAAATTTCATGCGTTTGACAATTTGGCCATTTTTTTCTTATTTGTATTCACGTTGAGCTTGTCCAGGGGATTCTAAAAGATCACCATTAATTCTTGTTTAATTAGGTTGAAATGCAATGTTAAACCAAGTAAAGAAACATTACTGAAATGGCTCTAGCCTTGTTTAATGACCAGATCTGAATAGCTAGGTATTTCCCAACTCTCCCTTTCACCTCTCACTCCCTTGAACCTTACAACACCCCAATTGGAGATGCCATAGTCCCACTGTCTCTAGCAATTAAAAATCTTGTGCAGTATTCATGTAAAACTTACTTATCTTTGTAGGTATTTGATTTTTTTATAAATTTCAAAATAGGGAGGTGTGCCTATTTAATTTGACAACGTTGAACCATTTCAAAAGAAAATACAAAATATTTGTATTCTTGGCCATACTTAATTAATTCAGCATTATAATTATAACAGAAAATGTAGAAATACCAATACATAATAAGTACCTATAGAAGAATTTCAGCCATCTAAAATAATCGGGAAGGTCCGTGTTTTGATTACGTCCCGAATTTCATAATAACTCGATAACAAATTTGTTTACATGTCAAAGAAAGGTAAAATACAAACGTTCGGTCGCGAAAAACACAATTATTTTCGATGGGGAACAAATAAAACTTTCATGGCGTTCGTAGGTGAACCACTTTTTCTCTTGTCACAGGATTAAATCGCTTGGGAGAGTCCATTCACCAGAAAACAAACGTCCTTTATTTACCGAAAGGCACAATTAATTGTAAAGAAATAAACTCACGCGAAGACACCATCAAATATGATAAATAAACAACAATTTGCTTTTAATCTCCACGTAACTAAAACACTAGGAAAGGCAGCGACGGCAGCGATTTACTTGGCAAAAGCATTAATTTTATTGTATACTTATGGCCGATCTATAAAAGGAAAGAGGAATGTAGCGAAGGATCCAGTCAAAAGGGCTAGCTTATTTGTGTTATTTTAGTTATGTAAAGCTGCAGATTGTAAGTGCCTTTTGCTAAAATCGCGACATTTTCTAGTTAGTCGATAATTTGCCCCGCCTAGACGCCTTGTATTTCGGCAGAAATATTGCAAAAATCTTATTATAACTCACCATTTGTTATCCATTAACGCTTCACGGTGTCCATTTAAGTTTTCGCTCGCAATTCTGGTGGTGTTAAGTCAGTAAATATTAATTATCGACGAGTTTAGATTTGGAGAGACGAGCCAACAAAATGACGCGGCCACTCAAGAGTGCAGTTTGCACAATGCACATCGTTCATATAAAACATGGCGGCCCGAATCGATGTTCGTCAATACGAAGCCAACAGCACGAGTCAAATAATACTATTAAGACCTTTATAATCTAAATATAAAACGCATTCTAATCATTCTTAAGCCTTCATTAACACAATTGCAAGAATGTTTCATTTTCATAATCCACATTTTTCCATATTTTCGCTCGCAGCATTTTACTTCGGCAATCATCGGGTTTTGTACGCCATCTTGTTTTCCGAATTTCCGAGCAGCCAGGCCAAAAATTATAAACTCCCTAGCAAGGGGGATAAAAATTCCCAGAAATTCATAAAAATCCCCACATATTAGGTTTTCTATAAATTTTTTTTTTTTTTTAAGTATTTCATAGTGCTTTTAGGTATATGTTATTTATGAAGGCGAAAGATCTAGCTGTGAGTGAATCGATACAAATCAATGGAACCTACAAAAACCCAGATTTCAGAATATTTGTACGTGGTTGTAAAAAGCGGCTTAATAATAACACAATTTTGTACTAACGGTTTTTTAATTTATTGAATCTTCACAGATACTGAAATCTCCCTAGATTTTATCAATAACTCCATCTTCTCCAGGGATTTGTTATTTCTCCCTAAGCGTGGGGAGAAATCCCTAGCAATATAGCAACGCTGCGCCATCTTGTATTCTTGTATGACAAAAAAATCCATTCGCTCTGTGAAGTCGGGTAGGTACTTGATACGCGTTTTATTTTGTATCAGACAAATAATTTAGCCTTAGGTACTTCATTTCTTTATTATTTATCTACACATAATTTCCTCATAAATAGTGATTGATTTATTCTTAAATATAATATGAATTTGCCGTGTGCTAATAATAATGCCGACATTTGGAAATAAAATTATGTTTGATTTCTCACCGTGCAGTGCTTTTTGACATTTCGCTAGAGCCACAATAAGAACTGACAGTATTTTAAATCTGAAATTGGCAGTTTTGAGCTCAATAAATCGTAAAATCTAGTAAAGAAAATGTTTGGAGACACGTAAGTTTATATTATCTTGTAATTATTAGATTTACCGCGGGATTTTTTTTATTCCGAGTATATTAGTACCTACCACAATGTTCTAAGCATCTTGAAATAACATAGTGCCTACTTAATTATTATGAAATTGTTTTGACATCAAAGTTTGTTCCAAATTTAAAATGGAAATAAAAATATCATAGCATTTTTGTTTAAAGTAAGTTTTTTAAGTTATAAATGTGAACGAGTGCACTGTGAGTATAAAATAAGATTAATTTTACTTTATAATAATTTAGGTTATATTTTTACCTTATATCTTTAAATTGAATTATGGAAATGTTAAATGTTGTCAAAGATAACGAAGATTCATTCCACAACGGTGTGCTGATAAACTTTGGAACTGGCAGAGAAAGGAAGATAGTAGATTGAATGCAGCAGAAATGAGATTCCTGAGCTGTGTGTGTTGTGTGCTAAAACCATGTGAAAAGTGTAGAGATCTGGAAAGAATTTAAAGATTAATGTAAGTGTAATGAATAGGATTACTCGGAAGGTTTGGACAATAGAGCGATTGAAAGTAAAGTGTGAGACAATGCGTGACTGTGAATGGAGCAAGGAACGTGCCAAGACAGGGCAGTCCTTCCTCTCTGCTTACCCTGGAGAAATGGTGTGAAGTCTGTATTTGTGCAATGAATAGGTACTAATAATGTGTTTTTTTGTTGTTTTACAGTCCAGACATGGAAGAACATCAAAGCATGATGGAAGATCAACCCAGTGAGATGGAAGAAGATCTCGGCATGGATAACCTGGAATACCACATATTAGAAAGGAACTTAAATATGGAAGATCAAAATTATTCAAATGATGAAGACGCTGAACCTAATATCAAAGAAGAAGTCGAAGATGAACACTATATGAACGAAGATGAAGAAACACATCATTCAAATGAAGATAATGAAACAGATCATTCAAATGAAGATGAAGAAATGCATCATTTAAACGATGGTGAAGAAACACATCTTTTGAACAATGATGAAGAAGCACATCATTTAAACGATGATAAAGAAACACAACATTTGAACGATGGTGATGAAGCACGTTATTTAAATTATGAAGAAGAAGCACATCATTTAAATGAAGATGAAGAAGAACATAATTTAAATGAAGACGAAGAAGAACATAATTTAAATGAAGATGAAGAAGAACTTAATTTAAATGAATATGAAGAAGCTCATCGTTTAAATGATGATGAAGAAGAACATAATTTAAATGAAGATGAAGAAGCGCATCGTTTAAAAAATGATGAAGAAGCGCATCGTTTAAACGACGATGAAGAAGGGCATCATTTAAACAACGATGAAGAGGAACATAATTTGAGTGAAGATGAAGAGTATCTTTCAAACAATGATGAAGAAGTACATCATTTGAACAATGATGAAGAAGCACATCATTTAAACGATGATGAAGAAGCACATCGTATAAACGATAATGAAGAAGCACATCATTTTAAGGAAGAAGAAGAAACACAACATTTAAACGAGGATGAAGAAGAACAAACACATTATTTAAACGATGATGAAGAAGCGCATCATTTGAGGGAAGAAGAACCAACGCATCATTTAAATAATGATGAAGAAGTGCATCATTTTAACGAACGTGAAGCACATCGTTTGATGAATGAACAAGAAACGTATTTGAGTGAAGATGAAGATGGAAATTTTGATGAAGTCGGTTTGGGATCGAGTGAAAAAGAAGGTGACAATTTGGAAGAAGTCGATCTAGATTTACTTGGTGAAAAGGAAGATGAGCGAGTTATGGAACAAGATGAGAAGGAAGAGAAGCCCAAGATAAAAGAAGAATTTGATGTGAAGCCGTTCTTGCTGGAGGATTACGATGTACAAGGAATGATCACTATCCTGGTCCCGCATGATGATATGGAAGAAAGTAAGATTAAGGTAAAGTATAATCAATTTTATTAAGAGTAAACTGGACGGTGTTTTGTCCATGCAAACGTATTCTCCAATTTCTTCTCTGGATTTTTAAACTCTTGCAAACATTTTTTTAATATAATATAGATATCGACCACTAGCGTGTCGGTACGTTTTGCTTTTTTTCTTATAACCCTCTGAAAATCGTTAAAATTGCCTGGCTTGAACGCCGCCATCAACGAGACTTTTAGTAAACAAACTAGACAATGTTCTGACGGCCGGCGGTAGTCCAGCGGTAACACGCTTGACTCGCACTCCGAAGGTCGCGGGATTGAATCCCGGGGTGGCAAATAAATTTTACAATTTAATAAATTACTTTGTTTTTACCACTATAATTTTATTTGATTAATTTATGTTATTTCACAATTTATTCATTTCAAATAATATAGTATATTTGCGGCACGTTCCAGAGTGGAAGATACTCTCAGTATCGCCCTGGTGTAAGACCACCATTCAGAATTGAAACGTTGCTTGAAATGACTTTAGCCGTGTTTGGTGGCACCTTCCTCTTCCCCATCTCCTTCCCTTCTCCACTACCTTCAGCCTCACAACATACCCCAATTGGGGATGCCATAGTCCCACTGGCTCCAGACGGGAGCATTTGGGACTCTTGTGCGGTATGCATGTAAAAAAAAAAATCTAACATAGAATTACTCTAATTTCAGTTGGAGACCATGGACTACGAAGATGTAGACCCCGAGTCCCTCCTCTACAACATGGACACCGAGGAAGAAGGAGAAGAAGATGAAGACTTCTACATTATCCAGGTTTCTGACGAAATGGAGCGCAAGCGCAGGCAGTACACCCGCCGCCTCAAATACCTCGACGAGCCTAACCTCAAAATCATCCACTGCGACAAGTGCGAGTACTGCACACCGGACAGCAGCAACCTGCGTAAGCACATGTACACGCACACGGACGAGAAGCCCTATGCGTGTCAACACTGCTCCTTCACTTGCAAGCTGCCCAAGTACCTGAAGCAGCACGAGATGACTCACATGACGGTGAGACTATACCCATGCTCCGTCTGCTGCCACCGCTGCAGGAACATCACCGAGTTGAACCGACACCTCAAGCGGCACATGAGGATACTGAACAAGACCAGCCTGAGCGAGATTGGACAGGAAGGAGTCACTTATTGTGTGTGCCGAGACGGCTGCAAGAGTATCGGAAAGTTTAAAAAGATGAAAAGAAAATCTGCCGTGGAATAAGTCAGTTTTTAGGATTTTACAATTCATTATTTTAAGTTACAAAGCAATGGTTGCAAGTTTTAAAAGTGTTCTTTTATTTTTTCTCCTATCGGAGGCTGGCTATCATCGGGACAATCTTTACCCCGCAGGTTGCAGAATAGCTCTGCATTATCGCCAAAACGATTTTGTTTAGATAAATGACTGCTTAGTTAATATGTACATCGATGTGTAACTGCAATTTTACAACAACAAAAAATATTTTAAATAATTACACAACGCTCATCCCATACAAAAGTGTTGCAAATCAAAATTTTCTATTTATGAAAATGATCCAGGAAAATCGTATTTAAGTTAGATCACTCCATCTCCGTGAGTTTTTTTTTTTTTCACTACACCGGAGGCCCTGAGGAAAATAATTTCCCTCAGACCCTATGTCATCTTAGGGGATGCTGTTCTGAAAGTAGTAAAAAGGTATGACGGGTGGGTAGGAATCTAAGGGGTTAGTGTGTCCAGGAGTGACGGACACATGAATCCATCTCTCCAACTGCTGTTCAAGGCGATGGGTCAAAAGAGTCCGTCTGGAAAGGTCAAAAGGCCTCCCTGAACCAGTCTCTCTTGATCCGGCCCGCCACGCAGCAGATCCACAGCCAAGACCTGGGCTAACCTCACCCCATGAACCCGGGCACCCCTGCTAAGTCACCAAACATAGGGAACCACTTGAAACGACCTAGGCAGAGGTGTTGATTATCCAATAAATGATTCCCGGGACAGCGGTACCCATACCGCCTCCCAAATTGATGATATGCGGATATATACGGACGACCTCCGTAGTCCAGTGGCTAAGACTCTTGACTCCCAATCCGGAGGTCGCGGGTTCGAACCCGGCGTGCGCAAATAAATTTTATTTGATTAATTTGTGGTATTTCACAATTAATTCATTTAAAATAATATATAGTATATTTGCGGCACGTTCCAGAGTGGAAGAAACTACCAGTATCGCCCTGGTGTAAGACCACCATTCAGAATTGAAACGTTGCTTGAAAATGGCTTTAGCCGTGTTTGGTGACCAGATCTGAATAGCCAGGTACTTCCCAACCTTCCTCTTCCCCACCTCCTTCCCCTCCCCACTACCTTCAGCCTCACAACATACCCCAATTGGGGATGCCATAGTCTCACTGGCTCCAGACGGGAGCAGTTGAGATTCTTGTGCGGTATTAACTGTAAAAAAAAAAATATATATATATATTTGTTTGTTTTCGCCCTCCTTTAAAATAACTTTTTTTGACTTGCGACACTTTTCTAAGGGATGTGCGATGTGTGATTATTGAAGAATCTTGCGAAAGTTGCTTTTAAGCTGTTCTTACAAATGCACTATGGATATTTCAAAGCTCCTTTACTTACTCACTACGTGCTCGGTGGGAAATGATTGTAGGAAAAACGGCCGCTGTTATTTTAAGTTTGTGATGTTCAAGAAGGCATCGAACTGAATATTTTATTTTTTATCTTAGAAATGAATTTGAAACACGGCTTTTTATTTGCTTCACAATGATTTTAATTTATTTTTTGTGAAATTAATATTTTTAAGCTACTAAAAAAATTATTAATAATCCCTCACATTTCAATGAAATTCTTGTATGGAATTTTACAAAGTAGCTCTGCTACTCTCCATATCGATCGTAGAATTGATAAGTCAGACATCTATGAAAAATTTATATTAGAGTTGAGTATGCAGTTATATGTAGACGTGTACACTCTATCTGGTACAATACTCAGATTACTCATAAACACCACCAAATCGATTATAATGCAGAACTTGTAGTGAAATAAACATGAATTTGATATTTTTTGGGTCTTTAGTAGGATATTTCAAAATTTCGTACTAATATACCGGATTGTTATTCCTCCCAGTGTTATTTTATAGCATATTTATTATATTAAACACAGACATGTGTAAATAATATTTGATTTATGGTTAACTTTCTAATATAGCTTTCCTCATTATATCAAAACTTAGTATTGGAGATATCTGACTAATTAACTGGAAGATCGATATATTCTATCTTTTTGTATGTATTATTTTCGCTAAATACCTTTATAGAACATTTTACTTCAATCATTACATACAGTTTGTCAAATAAGAGTAGAAAATAAATGAGGGCACCACTATTGCCCAAATGGCAATACTAAAAATATAACAATGGTGTTAATCTAAAGCTGTGTAACCTACATTTTTATTAAAAATTAAAAAGGCATTAAAGTGAAAAAAATATTTTTCACTGCTATATAGATACCCACTGATCTCAAAATTAGAATTGCATTTAGGTATATTATTATTATACATTTGCAATTTTGTGTTAACATAATGAAGAATAACGATATTATAATAAAATATAAAGCACACTTTAGAAATTGCTTACATTTATTTAATAATAGGTACCTAGCTATTATTAATTACCTAAATTAAATGAAAGCCAAACACTTTGTAAAACACAATTTAATCAAATTTATGTCATTTAGTAGGTACCTTCACAATAGTGCTTATTCGATTTTATTTTTTTTTAAGAACAAAAAAATGTTTTTTTAAATGCGTATACAGCGTTTTGAATTTTCAGTGTCATTGCACTTGAATATTTGACAGATAAATTGGTGTTGCCAGCCTAAAAATTTCTTAGTTCCATTTTATTTACTTTCTACTCTTATTTGACAGACTCTATTATAAGGTATTTAGCAAATATTAATTGAAACATGAAAATCAATAGAAAAATGTTTTTCTGTGATTTTTAGATCTTAAGCTTGCTTTACATTCGTAAGTTTTTTTACCGTAAATCACTCATGTAAACGATTTATGGCCAAATTACCAATGTAAACAACACCAAAAGTCACGTAACGTAATTTATAGCAAGTTACAGAACTTGTACTTTTGCTAGTTTTTTGACAGGTCTAATCTAATCGCGTCCGCGCAAACTTCCAGCCTTCTTACAGCTTATAAAATCAGTTTGATAATTTGAGAGACTTGCCGCAAGAATTGGTACCAAAATGCGCCGTTGCGAGATGTCGAAAATTAAGACAGTTTTCGTAGAATTTTATTCCTATAAAACTAGCATTTATTTACACTTATATAAGTTTTCTGAAAATGAGCATCCTTCTATTCTATTATCGGTTCAATCCTTTCTAATCACAATGTTTCTGTTTTTAACTATGTATTTGAATTCGAAGTAGGTTGCTGTCAGGTAGCTAGCTGCATTCGGATAAAATGAAAGCACTCCATTAATTTCCACCTTTGATTGTACAAAAGCGCGTGGAGAATTGTTTAATTACAACCAAATTCTATTTCATCACTTTATTTGGGCCTTTTCGTCTTTATTGACAAAATCGCAAAAAAATTTACAGTAGTAGATCGTTGTTGACAGGAGCCATCTTATCGCAAATAAATTTTACATATGTAAACGGTCGCATGAGCTCACAGGTTTAATTTCCGAACAACTTCCGTGAGCATTAATCACCATAAGTCAGATACATATGTAAACGCTCCTGTGAGTAACTTGTCAAAAACTTATGTAAGTCTTTACATATAACTAGCCTTAGAATTTGAAACACTATACAACAATTTGATTGTGAATGTGGAGGGTTGTTAAATTAATCTCCAAAAAAGAGAATGTATGTATATATAGCCCCTAGCTTAGTTAAATAATTTTTTTTCCCTATTTTAAACCAAACTGTGGTATTAATTTATTTGTACATATTTATTTTTTAGCAAGTAATCTGAAAAACTCAAAAGCAGATGGCGCTAATTAGTTGGATATCATTTGCATTATATGGCAACTATGTGGTACGGTTTAAAATATATATATATTAAGGATTTAAAAGCAATTTTTAGCCATTCAGGCCTCAAGCCTATTTTGTCGGAAGGTCAAAATATTTCAGCTTTGCAATAAAATCCAAATAAATTGATTATATCTGAACACATCCAAAAACTAAAAACTGTTTTTGAATTGATGAAATACGCTTTAAAATTTTATCATTCAAAATAAACATTTTTTCTGACTAAAATTACTGATAAAGAAAAAAAAACACATAACTACATATTTTATTCTCTCTCTGGTTTCAATCCTCGGATGGTTTGTAGCAAATTCCTCTAATCTTCTCTTCCATTCTTCCCTGTCTTGTGCGGCTCTTTTTAATTCTGCATTATGATGAGCAAATGTATTATAAACATTATCGTTAAATCACTTTTTTGTCATTTTATGTATAAATAATTAATAAAACATTCCCAAAGTTTTATACATTTTTTTCAAATTCCTATCTGAAACTTTGGTTTCATAAAAGTCTACATTTTACTTATTTTGTGGTTAACTTTTATATTTGAATATAAAGCGTGGTGTTTTCTCTTTCTAACACTGTTTATTTCATATTTCTTACTATGATAGTAAGGAAGACAACGATTTCAACGAGACCTATATGAGTTGTTCCGAAAAGTGAAATAATTAACCTGACTGGTTAAGACATAATTTACATTTTTTCTTAACTGTTCATCACTTATAAACCTAACATTCTCGAAGAAGTTAAAGTCACAATACAACATTGAGACACTTAATTTCTACAATTATTTGTAAACTAACTGTCTCCATTGCACCAGAATAATGGCTGACATGACATCCAACTACGCCAGCGCCAATAGTTGATTAAATCGTTTTAGATTACATGCTGTTCTGTAAAAATTTTATTTTAAGAATTAAATGAAGACAATATTAGCGAAACTCTCAAAAATCTGGAAACAGATAAGATATTGGCACCTCTGGGAATAATATCTTAGAAAACGGTATTGGTCCCAGAGGTGCCAATACTTATTGAGTTTCGTTAATATTGTCTTCATTTAATTAAATATTACTTTTATTCTTGATAAAAATAAATTTTATTTTATCATTCAAAATGATTATTTCTTTCAAATAATGTAACTTTTTTATTTCTTGCAAGACTTGCAAAGTCACCACCTATTAATATTTTTAAAATGTTATTATGTATGTACATAGGCGATACACCAATGTAAAATTTGTGTTCAGGCCGCTAACAATAAAAAAAAGTTATTTCGATAACTCATTTTTTCTGCGTTCGGGCTCAATTTTAGGTCACTTGCATTCTACTGGAATTAAATTAATATACATAATTACCGTTTGATAAACTTATCTCTTTAGGTGGCCATAAGCAAGACTAAAGAACATTAATTTAATCCATAGATAATTTGTATCTACATCTACAGTTGCAACACCCCCAAATGCATAGATAAGTTTGGAAATGCAGCCAACGAGAAATGAATGATGTACTAAGTAGTATTTAATTGCCTCTGAGTAAACTGTCAATTAGTGCACATATATGTATATATCTGTTTCCCACCCTTAAGTAATGCTAATCAGTGGCGACCTTCCCTCAGGTCAGTTGGTCAAAGACCTCCCAAAATTATAAGATGATTGTAAAACATAATATTATGCAAATCAAAACAACTGATATTATTCTAATGTATTTGAAATTCACCGCGAGATAGCCGGCAAATTGACGACCTCCGTAGTCCAGTGGCTAAGACTCTTGACTCACTATCCGGAGGTCGCGGGTTCGAACCCGGCGTGCGCAAATAAATTTTATTTGATTAATTTGTGTTATTTCACAATTAATTCATTTAAAATAATATATAGTATGTTTGCGGCACATTCCAGAGTGGAAGATACTATCAGTATCGCCCTGGTGTAAGACCACCATTCAGAATTGAAACGTTGCTTGAAAATGGCTTTAGCCGTGTTTGGTGGCCAGATCTGAATAGCCAGGTACTTCCCAACCTTCCTCTTCCCCACCTCCTTCCCCTCCCCACTACCTTCAGCCTCACAACATACCCCAATTGGGGATGCCATAGTCTCACTGGCTCCAGATGGGAGCAGTTGAGATTCTTGTGCGATATTCACTGTAAAAAAAAAAAAAGCTGCAAGTTGTGATATCCAACCTCTTAAACGGAAGCTTTCTTTTCCACGCACTATGATTGGCTGGGTCAATTTACAAAATGTCCCAATATGATGTTTCTATCTCTTTACACGCCATACAATAAACGAGATGGCACTATGTCGCCTAATAAAAATGTTATTGGATTCTAGTTCTTGTTAAGACAGTTTGGGTCATTGCCATGAGGGAGAGAGCATGATGAAATTACGCGTCTGAAAGAGGTAGTTTGATAAACGTAGGTTGAATTTGCATATTGTACACTTGTCGCTTGTAATAATTTATTATATTAAATGCAATTTTTCTCTCAAACTCGTGAGGTACCCATGTGAAATGAACATTATCGTATTTAATCTGATATTTATTATATCATATTTTTAAATGATCTTCCACTGCTGGACCTCGAGAGCCGCCTCTGATGCTAATCCTTCGATTAAAATTACTTTACGAGTAGTCACTCATCAGTTTACTCAGAGATGATATAATACTCACTAACTATTTGAACACTTAACAAAATAATTGAGAATTGTATCCACTGGAGCATGCAGTGCAACTCTAGTAAAATTTCATGTAAATATTATAATTATAATTTTTTAAATTGGGCACTAATAATATTATAAAGTGTTAGATTTCTCATGTTTATTTTATAAGTACATAAATACATTTTCATATGAGTATTTTTTTTTCCCACTTGAAATCCTTGATGTGAACAATCGCTTAACCCTCTGCCCGTCGCGTCTTTTTTTTAAACTTGAGGTTTCGCATGGGGTCGCTTAGGACCCCAAAAATAAATATGAATAAATTGTTGTTATATCATACATTTTATCTGTTATTTTAACTGATTATAGTCAGGTGATAATGACTGCATTGAAATAAAAATAAATATTCAAAATTAGGTATTTATTTTCAATGCAAAAGCTTAAAAATCAACAAGAAACATTTTCTTATAATTTTGAATCATACTTTTTTTAGTAAACTTTAAAAAAAAATCTAACCAATTTCTACCAAACTAACTAACTATTTGAGATTGATACAGACTTATTATTATTACAACAAAAAAAATCAACAAAATACAATGAATAATCATATAAACTTGATTTTTCATGGTATTTTGTTGATTTTTTTGAGCCTCATGCCAAAACACATGTCTGTATCTCACATGCGCAGACTGAATGTTGGCGGTGCTAGCGTCAAGTATAGTCCCTTTTAGGAAGCTACCTAAAGTAAGGAATCAGTGGGAACATTTAAAATGTACATAATTGGCAATTCTGTAAAACCTGGGCTTTTAAAGACCCCACGTGACGGGTTGAGGGTTAATGTTGATGACAAAACCATGATAAAATTTTACTAGCAAAGCCATGTAGCTATTCATTTCATACAAACTTGGCCATAAACCTATCAATGTTTGATGACTTAGCAGGTGTGCCCGGGTTCATGGGGTGAGGTTAGCCTGGGTCTAGGCAGCGGATGTGCCTGCCCACAAGCTACGTAGTGGGCCAGATTGGGAGAGGCCGATTTGGGGAGATCCTTTGACCCCTCCAGCTGATATCTCTGGACCCATCGTCTTGCATCGCAGTGGGAGGAATGGATTCCTACGTCCGTCACTCCTGGACACACTGACCCCTAGATTCCTACCCATTCCTCGTACCTTTATCCTTCCCTGGACTTCCTTGCCTTCTTTTCCTTGAAAATTCCCTACACACAGCATCCCCAAATACTACATAAACCCTCGGGGAAAATTGTTTATCTCAGAATCTTTTGTGTGGAGTAGATGTAAAAAATAAAAAATATGGGTGGAACAAAGACAGCAATCCCACCTAGCTCCCTAACATGATCGATCGATATAGGTTTTATCGAAAATGTCGGTAACTTGTCATCGCTCTCGAGCACGACTGCAGACCGCCAACGAACAAACAATAGTCCACAACGACTAAGGGTACCTAATGTATTTGACGTGAACTGTTGTTTGTTCGCTAGCGGCCTGCAGTCGTGCTCAGGAGCGATGACAAGTTACCGACATTTTCGATAAAACCTATATCGATCGACCATGCTAGGACCCCCAGATCTCCAAAGATTGCAATCCGTTTACTAAGATAGGAGAAACTATCAAACAGACTGCCAATTTCTGCACAGTCGAGGGCTTTTTTCAGGTATTTTGGGGCTCCAGACTAGAGGTGTTTGCCAAATTCAAAAGTAGGGCATACTTGCGATTTGTACATGATCAACAATTGTGGGCCCTGTGCAGTACGCCTAGCTTCTGAGAGACTAATTTAACTCTAGCTACGATGATATCCCGTACCTGAGCTTGTCACTTAGAATTACACAAAGCATATCTATGGTAGGCCTGTTTGGAAGATTATTGATTGACTATACTATAACTATAGATTTTGACCATCGTATTGAAATTTCTTCAAAACATGAGCGGCGCTCATCAATGCCTCGAAACTCTTCAGCGTGGCGGAAATATCTGAAGACACAATACATCACGGTTTCAAGGTCAGACTGAAGTTATACTTCCCTTAATCAAGATTTGTAAAGAAAACTTTAACAAGGTTCTCTCATGTAAGAACTTTTTTAGAAAAAACTCATCAGGCTTGCAAGCTCGTGAGGTAGCTTGAAGTCCAGTTGGAGTCTAAAAAGCATGATGATCTCTTACACGGTTCCATGACAGTTGATCATCCGATAGTTGGTCTCCCGCTATACTTACATACAATATGCAGTCAGTTTAGGAAAATACGGGAAACCTACTTATATAAAATATAATTAAGTGCCCCCGAAGGATGTAGAAAGGAAGTACCGCCGAATAACAAAAGTATAAAACATATTTTCATTAAAATGCATTAAGTATAAAACTACTTATCTATATACTGTAAATACCACAGCGTATAAGTACAAAAAATCGACACTGTAAATAATTTCGTTCGATATCCATACCAACTTATTATTAAAGGTATTTTTGAAGCCAATTTTAGCTTTGTAATCAGTAAATAATGCACAAGGCCAACTGTTGGCGTATCAACTGTTGGTTCACCCTCTTTCACTTTTCACTAGGTAATTATACGGTGCTCCAGATTTTATGTCCAGGTCAAATCTTTCCCAAATTAAAGACTAAACCCTTCCACACACTTTTCCACAAATGGTTATCTAGTAAATTCACGCAATGCAAGTGCACTATGTAAGTATAATAAATACAAAACAATACAAGAACAATTCGTCAATCCACCAGAAACATAATGGGAAAATATCTCACCGACTCCAGATATTTTCATATCAGAGGGTTCGGCTCTGATGAAATCCTAACTGGTCCGATAAATCCTACTGATCCCTCAATATAAATATTTTAAAAATCTTTCGTAATCCTACATATATTTAAAATGACTGCCTTTTGCATTTTTATATATAAATTCTTTGACAAATCTAATACGCCTAAATTTTGAATGAGAGAGCTAGGTATAATGCCAGTAGCCGAAATATAATATTATGATTTGTTAAATCTAAAATAATTTCCTCACACTTGTGTTTGAACAAGCAAATCAAATGAAAGTCGATAAAATGTTGTTTTTTAATATGTAGTCACAATATGGTACACAGTGGTGAAAGGTAAAAAACGTAGGGGACGGCTGAGGAAGACATAGTATGATCAAGTGAAACAAATACTTATGTATGGTAAAATTAGGCGTTTGTAATGAATGAAGAGAGTGGTGTAAGAAGAATGTATTGCAGGAAGTGAATGGTAGAAGATGTGGAGGACGCCCGTTGGTTGACATTATTTCCCTGCGTGCACCATCCCCTGGAATGGGCATGACCCTGAGGAATTTAATTTCCTTGAGGCCTCCTGTGTGGATTTGATGTTAAAAAAATACTTTTATCTTTAGCCATGTTAAAATTTTGCTTATTTCAGTATAATTATGTTGTTATAAGTAAACTGTATTAAGACCGACAGGGCAAAGGAGCCTGGGAAGACCAAGATTAAGATGGAGCGATAACGTTCTCAAAGATATATCAACCTTGGAGATTCTAAACTGGAGAGAGCTGGCACAAAACCCACATGAGTGGAGGAAGACTCTGTGATGGTGAAGTAAATTGTATTGTTCCATTTAGCTCCGATGATTAGAGTTTGGGCTATTTCGGTATGGGGAGGGGAAGGAAACGGGGGGAAATGAAGGGGGGAAAGTACCTGGCTATTCACACATGGTCACCAAATAAGGTTAAAGCCATTTCAGACAACGCTCTGATTCCGAATGGTGGTCGAATGAATTTCCCCGAGGTGATGCCGAAAGTGTCTGCCACCAGGTGCGATTCTATGTAGGAAAGGAAGGAGAGGAAGTTCTGGGAAGGAAAAAGGGAATTAGGGGTGAGTAGGAATCTGGGGTTGGGTGTGTCCAAGAGCGACGGACGTATTTATTTATTTATATATAATTTGTACATTTATTTATAACAAATAACAGGCAATATAGCCTAAGACATTATAATCAGACCGGTCAGTGGTTGAGTGGGCATAGTGCTTGAGTCCCATCCGGGCGTCACGTGTTCAATTCCTCGGCTGGCTCAGTCCTCCATCACAACACAAGCAACATTTTCGGGTTTCTGTGGTGGTAGTAGGAGATTTTCAAACATTGTTGGGTTATTCGTAACCCGGGAATGTTTGCCTTACTTTTAAATAAATAAATTATCATACCATTTATGCAGTGTATATGCAATGCCAAAAATCTTACAAATGCGCTATAGGACACAAAAAATAAATCTATGTTTTTTATCCACCTCATTCAAAAAACACATAGCTCTCCCCACAGGTGAGTTCATAAATAAATTTGTGCAGCTTGCTCTACTATATAGGAGGTTGTGATGACGTCCTCGAAAGTGAGACTCTGGTACAAAAAAATGTAATTGGACCAGTATCTCATTATTAGATAAATGACCGTTTATTAGTCGAAAAAAATATTTAAGCAAAGCAATACCTCTACGTGTCTCTAGGGAGTGGTAATTGGTCATGCCTAATATATAAATCGATGGGTAAAGCCAAGGGTAACGTCCATAGAGCCGCGAGAATAAAAACCTTAAAAATTTGTTATGTACTCTTTCAATGCGTAAAGTGTATGTTAATTTGTGTGGGGCCCAGATGATCGAATTTGACTCAAGTACGCTCAGGACTAGTGTTTTATATAATAACGTCAGTGTTTTTGTGTTACGAAACGGATATGAGTTTCTAATTACGAAGCCTGTATGAATCCATCCCTCCCACTGAGGGTTAAAGGCGATAGGTCGAGAGAGTCCTGCTGGAGAGATCAAAAGGGTCACTCAATCAGGGTCTCCAGATCCGGTCCACCACAAAGCCCACCATGCAATAGGTGGGCAGACGCACCTGCTGTTAAGACCCGGATAAACCTCACCCCCTGATTTCAGGCACTCCTGCTCATCATCACAGTCATCAAATTTAGCTTGTTACTTGGGGTGATCTTCGGCAGAGGTGTTGGCTATCCATAAATGGTTCCCCCGGCGACGGTACCCATACCCGCCTCCCAAATTGTTATGCACCAATACCTTTACACAAGCCTAAGTAATTGATTATTATGTTATTAATTGATTATTATATTATGAATAACTTGCTTTTATATTGTATGGGTCTACTATAGCTACTTATTTTATTTAAACTTCATAACAACATTATCTTAATATATGTATAATAATTAATGTTTCTTTGTTAGTCCTTTATGCGTTCCTACACCATTCATCCGACTGTGATGAAATTTTGGTGATTTGTTGTGTACACTCCCGCGATGGATTCTATATGTAATCGTGAGCTCTGGCATTATGAAATTTGAATACAAAAGTTGCTATAGGTGACGCGCGAGTTTGAAAAATGTGTATATTTTATATGGTTTAACAGCAGGGAAGGAAGGCAGGAGAGCGAGGGGGGAAGGGAACGAATAAGACATGGGGATGTTCCCAGGAAGGTGGAATGAGATACAGAGGGTGGGATTTAACATTAGACATAGTAGCGGTAGGGGATAGCAAGAGGTAAATTTGGAAAAATCCTTGCTTTTCTCACGGACTGCTGTGAGGTGTGTGTGTATTTCACACAGCTTAGCAGCAGGGAGGGAATGAAGGTAGGAAAAGAAATTTGGGAGGGGGAAGGGTAATGAAAGAAGGAGGGGAGCAAGGCGGGGAAGGTGAAAAAGGAAAGAAAAAAAATAAAAGTAAATTTCACACAGATTGCTCTTTGAGTGGTATTGCAACGCATGCCGGGTATTCGCTAGTAACTATATAAATTTTCAATATCTATATTTGTTATCATTCTTACAAGTTTTATTTATTTCTAACTCCAAACAAAAAAATGTAACTATCTTTTTTCTTTAACTTTCAATAATGGCACGGCCCCCCAATTTACACCAGAAATGTTTTTCTTTATTAAATTGGGTAGTTTCAGAAAAAAAAATACTTTACTGTAGGTAATTAGTTTTTAAGAACCATGTATTTTTCTTCTGTAAACCTGTCATATGTATGTATTTCAAATAAAAAAAATAAAAAAATAAGTACCTATTCCCTAACGATATTATACTCGTATTGATTAGTCTTTATACTTCTAAGAAAAGCACTATTTTATTAGGTGGCTATATTTTTACACAATAAGTAGGTACCTAGGTACCGTACAGGAAAAACCTTTCGAACTTAATTCGTAATTTGGTATGTATCTAAAACCATGATATCTATTTATAGGTGTGTGTTCGCCCACACTAACCGCAATACAAATAATAAGCAGACGTATATACAATAAATAATATATCTACATAAAAACTGAGCTAAAACCAGTATATATTTCGGAGCTCTTTGCCGGTGTACGTGCGTTCAATGTTGGTTAGACCGATGTGTCAAAATACGCCGTTTTATACGCAATGCCAACGCGGAAAATGTCAAGTTTGTTGTGTCGTCGATAATGTCGCAAATGCTGTGAAAATTACAAAAGAAAACTCAATGCCGCGCCAGATATTTAATATTTTCTCGCCATATTGACAATGCGTAGGTTGCAACAACATTTTAACGTGTGTTAAAAACGCCGCACGCCAAAACAGAATCTCAACCGGAAAATTTTTGCACTTTAAATTAAAGCGATCTTTGCGGCAGAAATGATAACTATAATAATAATCCAAGCTTATAATTCAATCCATAGTTAAATTTATAATTTACATACTATAGTTTTAGGTTATATTTTTATCCGCGTTGTGATTTTATTCATTCAAAAACGTATGATTATGAATTAGTTTCCGTATTTTCTTCTTGTAATTCGTTCGCGAATTGACAGATTGTTTTCATTTTGAAGGCCACTGCTATTATGTATTTGATATAACAATTAATATTATTGTGTTTATTACTACATTGTTTGTAAAGAAAATGACATTAAGCATTCTGATTATTGTGTTCTGTAAGATTTCCGCTCAAACAAGTCAGTACTATCACTTGTCTTATTATAAATCTATTAAGTGGGTGTAATAATGATTGGTACACCTACTTGCCGATATTGAAAAGTATTTCGGTCCCTTGGAACAACAAGTTTCCATGTCATATCTGCTTTTATCGGTTTACCCAATTACTGCATCGTAAATTTAACTAAATATCTATAAAATGAGGTGTATCCAAATGATAACTCTGAATTTTATTTTTCCCGAATAAAATAGGTGTTAAAACTTTACTTGATGTTAAAAGGAAACCCGGTCGCTGAGATATTCGAATAAGTATTTTACCAAACTGCTGCGGTCACTGTCGCGCTTTCTCATCCGAATACCTACTGAGCATAAATATGCCAAACCACCCACTAGATCGATAACTTTGGGCGCTACTAAGCGCTCTGCCGTTATGAAATTTGCATTCATAAATTTGCATCTGCCGATATGAAATTACAATGGGTAGCGCGCGAATTGTTTGAAAAAATGCGTGTATTTCATATAGTTCAGCGGTAGGGAGGGAAGGAGGGAGGAGGAGGGGATTCCGGGAGGGGGAAGGGAACGAAGGAAGGTGGGTTCCCCGGGGGAAGGGGCGGGAGAGGACAGGAAAGGTGTAAGAGGAACGCAGGAGTAAAAGGGGTCGTGGGAGGGGATCGTGGCCGGGCATAGGGACGCATGGGAAAGGACACGCAGGGAGATATATATTTTTAATGTGGATTCTTTATATGCAACGCATACCGGGTACCTACTAGCTATAACTCAATAAATGTCGGTCTGATGCACTCGGTTTTTAGAGTTGTCGGCTCCAGTTCTTGGATAGGAAGGTGCAATCTTCAGTCAAATAATTTTTTTTAATTTGAAAGTCATGAAGTAATATCGTAATATAGTATTATGATTTAGAGCAGTGTTTCTTAACCGTATTTAAAGAATCGCCCCCTTTACAAGTTACCGGCAGTATCGATAAAACCTTTGTCGATCAACCGTTCTAGGTACCTTGATAATCTCAATACAAATGCTTAGTTCATGCGATGGATACCATTTGTCGTTAACCCAAGTTTCTAAGTGCATATTGATATCATTTATATCGTGAAACACGTTCTATTAATTTGATTTTAATTACGTAGTTACCAGAAGTACCTACTACATTATTAATATTACATAAGTTTCCAGCAATTTTAAAAGATATTAATTAAATACTTATATTAAATCACGAATACATAATATTACGTGGGCAACTACAAAACTCATACAAAATGAATGACAGAATTGAATTCGAGAATGCAAGTTTAGTGACAGACCATAATAACAAAGAAAAGTACAATAATAAAATGATGAAAGGTGTTCATATAAACGATGGTGATGAAACAAGCGTTGAAATAACTAGTAATTGTGGAGGACATACATCAGAAAACAAAGATATTAGACCAAGTGTAAAAGCAGGTTCTAATACGCCAGTCGACAATTATTGTTACCGTCAAATCAACAACGCAAATTTAGTGATGAACTTTGTCCAAGAAACTGACAATCTTTCGGAAGATGGTCATTTAAACAGTGATGAAGATGAATCAAACATTGAAATATCTGAAGATTTTGAAGTTAAAATATTAGAATTTAAAGATAAGTCTCCTTCAGAGAAAGTGGATTCAGTTAAGAATTATCCAGATCTGGGAATCAAGGACAAAGAAAATGACAATGTATCAGAAGATGATCATATAGATAGTGATGAAGAAGAAACAAACATTGAAATATCTGATGATTTTGATGTTAAAACGTTATATAAAGACGTGTCTCCTTCTAAGAAAATGGATTCAGTTGAGAATTATCCAGATCTGGGAATCAGCAATGATTTGGAGATAGTCAGTGGTGTTAAAGCATTGAATGATGCGACTTTTGTAATCGGAATGGAGACACCAGGGTCTGGTGGAACCGATCGGGACAGTTTCCTAACTTCAGGAGATCCTGAAATCAGGAATGATGTGTTTTTTGGAAAATCTCCCGAAGTGTCCAGAGCCGAAAATGAAGGATTCGCCACACCGGCTCCTGTCACCAGTGCTCCAAGAAAACATCGAACTTATGGTGAGTATTTAAAAAAAACTTAAATCAAAACTAACAGATTTGTTTCATTTCGTTTTCTTGTCGTAATCTGACTTGGGACTCATTGCTTCTCAACCCCGGATCTACGACCCTAGTTCTAGATGCGACGAGGATTCCCCTGGCAGAGACATCACGTACATTGCATGGCGTTCAAAATCGACTTGGGATAGGTTCATAAATCAACTTAGAATGTGTTCAAAAACCAATTGGGCGTTTTAAAATCAAATGAATAATTGATAGAACAACGTACGCTGGATGCCAGGCGCTTTGCGAATCAAGTTTTTTAAACGACTTCGAAAAGGAGGAGGTTATCAATTCGATGGTATTTTTTAATTTTTTTTATGTTTGTTACCTCAGAACTTTCGATTGGGTGAACCGATATTGATGATTCTTTTTTTTATTAGAAAGCTGGTGCTTCCCGTGTGGTCCCATTTTAATTTGGTCCAGTTCTGACAGTGGGATCCATGAGAAAATCATATATATCTTAAATTTGCAATAAGTATGTGCGCGACAAATGGACGAATAACTCAATATTACGCCAACAGATTTCGATGATTCTTTTTTTGAAGTAAAACTTCTTTACGCACGCTCATCACTAAAAATCAAAAAATAAACAAAAATTTTAACAAAACAAAAAACGACTTAAAAAATGCATCAACAAGTAAAAAAAAAAATTTCGTACGATTGTTATTTTTGGAGTCGGTGTCAGCCAAGATCTCCACATCTCACCTATAAAAACGTAGGTACCTTGGCTGACACCGACTCGAAAAATAACAATCGTACGAAATTATTTTTTTACTTTTTAATGCATTTTTTGAAGTCGTTTTTTGTTTTGTTAAAAAAAAAATTATTTTTAATCAAACGTGTAAATTACGATTTTGGCGCCCCCTAAAACTGCCCCCTGGGATTTGCCCCCCCCATAGATCCGAGGCAGTCGCTTCTACCAGGGGCCCTAGCATGGTCTGTCTATAAAACTCTATCGATCGTCCAGTTGATTAGTCAGACATCTCCAAATACTAAGTTTTGAGATAACGGGGAAAAGAATATTCAAATGCTCGCCATAAATCAAAAATTATTTACACGTGTCTGTGTTTTACATATTAAATATTGTTAGGGTACCCCGATGTCGGCTTCTAAACCAACATCAGCACACCAACACGTCCCTGGCTAGCTCTCAGCGGGACTATGGTACTCTCTATTCAGGGGGGTGGGCAGCTCAAGGCTAGGGAACTTCTCTCCATCCTTCGGTGACCCACGGGATCCTCACTGGTCAACAATCCTCCCGCCGTAGCAGAATAATAACAATGTTAAATCATTTAGACATGTATTGTAAACTCAAACACATACATAGGTTTTTACAGTACAATTCAATTACAAGAAATGCAAATTACACAAACCTAGCTAAAGTGTTTAACTCTCCCTGACTGTCTCTCAAAACGAAACTCTCCGAGTCGTGATTTCCGCGGGGGCCCTACATTTCACTGAATTACGGACAACATTTAAAGAGGAAATCAAGATACAGCTTACATGTAGGTTGGCAGGAACCTCGTCTCATGTGGCAGCTTCATCAGGCACTTTCATAGTCTAAATAGACCGAACTATGGTGCGGCAAAAGGCCAATTATACTCAAAGGTATTTCAATAATACATCGCGGCCCGTTGAATTGGGTCCGCCGGCTACAGTGAGCCGCTAGCGTGCGTTCTCCAAGGCGCTCGGATTTCGTCTGTCAGGCGAGCGCAGCGGACTCCGAGTCGCCGGGCAAGCGGAGAGGTAAGGAGAAACAGGATACGGGGCGGGGAGAGGCGGCGGCGGAACTGTGGGCTAGCTGCTCGCGTTCTCGAAACTACTCGCTTCAAGGGCGTATCGTAACACTTCCCCCCGCGCTTGGAAAAAAAGCGACGTGGCAATGGAGCTGTAGGAAAAAAAAATCCTCTTAAACTTCCATTGGGGTTTTTGAGAGATTTGTTGCTTGAGAGATGCCTAGCTAGAACATGCAATTTATGTTATAGTTTAGGACACAATGTTTGTAGGGAATGGGTGAGGGGTACATACAATGTTTGGAAAAGAACAGTTTTGGTGAAAGTACATGGTGTGAAACAACATACAAGATTATGCAATTGAAAGATGACAATACATGGTTATGCAATTGAAAAATAACAATACATGGTTATGCAATTGAACAAAATAACAATACATGGTTATGCAATTGAAAAATAACAATTCATATTTGTACAATCGAAGAACAAAAAAACAACAAGAACAAAAGTGCCTGTGTGATTCTAAAGTTTCATTGGTCTGGGAGCTAAGTTTGCGAAGCGTGGATTTGTTTGGTTTCGGAGAATTTCGAAGAGGAGGACGTGGTTTCACAGATTCTAAGGATTACATTATCACTGTAATCAGACCCCTTTGAGATAACACTCAGAAGTACACTTGGGCCTTAGAAAACACTTGGTTTTGTCGAAGACGTCGAAGTTCATGAAGTGGAGACTGTGGTTGCTGTGCCGCGACTATGGTTACAGAGGTCATTGAAGAGGAGAATCCAGTGTCTGCAGACATGCCAGTACGAATCCTAAAGTGTTATTAAGGTAAACACGGATCGTATATAATGGTTATGAAGCATAATGTAGCTCAACATAACTTGTATTGGTACGCATTCAGCGAATACTGGAGGTCAAGGTAATGATGGTTTACACATGACGATATATGCGTCACTGCATGACAGCGCAAGAGACGACATGGTTGGCATTGATAGCAAGAGTAAGAACAAACCTAGGAGCTAGCGTGCCCAAAAGGTGGTTCAGAGTGTCATAATGTATAGTGGGACAACTCAACTTGCTGTGGCACGACAAAACAACATACATATGGGCGGTATGGTCTGTGCTTTCAGGAACAAATGCGTAGAAAAATGGCAGCAGGAGGGACCTAGTAACCACAGCGCGTGCTGTCAGGAAGTGGAGCTCAGCTTGGCTGTTGGTGATGACATCCGCCTGGGCTTCTTTTTAATCCGGGAGAAATTATTATTAGAGCAAAATTCTTGAAGTTTACCTGCCTAGGGACCAATGAAGAAAAGGTTTGGAGAGAAACAAAATGTGTCCAGATAATGAAATAAACGAAGTTTTAATCACCGACCCAGAGAGTGACGAAGAGAGAGTTTTCTAACTAAATTGTGATTACATGAACATTTTTCTTTACCAGGATGACTTGGCGTTTGCCGAGTGACAATATGTCTTGGTTAAAAAAACAACCGGCCTTCCATGGCCTATGTTAACATAAAGGTGGTAACATTTTTGTAGAATTTCAACGAACAAGACAAAGAAGTCGTGAATGAGTCACGGTAAAAGCAGAGAAACCAATTCATGAATAAAGGTTGTCAAAAGGAGACAGACGGTACGCCAAGTGCATATCGTACATATCCAACATTCATGAATGTGTTTCGTGAAATTGAGAACGAGAACAAAAGGTGAGACATATGCAGAGAGTGAGGGAGAAAGCCTGCTGATAATTGGTTAATTTACCGATTCGCACTCCCAGTGAGGGCGAATTATGGTTAACAACAGATTTTCCTCTTCATAACATATACCTGAGAACATGATGGTGAGGAGAAAGGAAAGGAAAAGGAAAGGAGTTGAGTGACGAAACTTGCTAGAGACTGGACTAATTTCCACTTCAAACTCCATGTGAGAATGAAACATGATCAACCAGCAGATTTCCTGACTCTTTACAATTGTTAAAAGGATGAGGAGGAATTTGAATACACATTAACAAAGAGACTAATCTTTTGCGTGTATTGGGCAAAAGATTAGGGGTCATTTTAAAAAACTCCTGCGTGATTGTGAGAAAAAGACAGACCCTTGCTCCAATTTCACAAACCTGGGGGTTTTTCTTATCCGTTCCCCAGACAACGAGTTGGGTGGTTTTGTGCTCAATCGATTAACTCCCACAGCACTATGCCCCATAGTTAGCAGTGAAGCTACAAACTAGTCCTTTTGGGATAGTAGATATTCCTGGGCTTCTTTCCTTTTTGCAAAGAATTAAAAAAACAGGAGGTCCACGGGCATTGGCGTTGAATGACAACAAAGGGTTGTGGACTACATTTCGTAGATCGCACACAAAAGGTTTGATATTATTTCGTTCGCACGACTCATGGTAAGTGTTTTAACGTCTCCACGTATCGTGTACAAGGGTTGTACACAATTATACATACAAGCGGTACTCATGACAAATTAATGACACACGACCAAAATACAAGAGCGGTACTCATGACAAATTAATGACACACGACCAAAATACAAAAGCGGTACTCATGACAAATTAATGACACACGACCAAAATACAAAAGCGGTACTCATGACAAATTAATGACACACGACCAAAATACAAAAGCGGTACTCATGACAAATTAATGACACACGACCAAAATACAAAAGCGGTACTCATGACAAATGAATGACACACGACCAAAACAGATTGTACAAAACGGTGCTCATGACAAATATGTCACACGACCAACTCAATAACATTTAGCTATGAGCAAAAGTGATTATGACGAACTTCTCGTATCGTGGCAGGTATTTTAAGGATCCCTCCTATAACGGTGGATGTTCTAAGGATCTCTCCTATGACGGTGGATGTTCTAAGGATCTCTCCTATGACGGTGGATGTTCTAAGGATCTCTCCTATGACGGTGGATGTTCTAAGGATCTCTCCTATAATGTAACAGGGTTACGTTTAAATACAACACAATAAACGTTAACGATGCTTGATTTTAACACATTTTATAAAGATTCGTTAGATTAACTAACTCCGTAGCCCAAGAGCGTACGACAGAGAAGATAGACAATTTGATGCTACTTCATGTGTTACAAAATACAAGGGTGATGGCAGAGTATAATTCTACTTACACCAAGTATTTAAAACAAAGACAGACCTATAATGGTTTTACATACTGTCTGTTGTGGCAACCTGCAGTGAGGAAGACCAAAGAAAAGGGACCAATTACGGTTTTACATACCCTTTGTGCAGTTACAAACATACCAGGTTATGTGCAATTTGGGTTGCAAATACTTGGTTAAATGGACACCTAAAAGTTGTGAATTCCAAAATCAGGATAACCATAAGGTTTTATTAACCTGTCTCGTAGGGTTGAAACGTGTCATATAAGACATACGTAACGTACAAGCAAAAAACAAAATAACAATAAAGCAGTGGCTTTGTTATAACAACCAAAGACCGGATGATTCGGTTTTACGTACTTTAGTTGGAACGAGCCAAATTGGTTTATATACAGGGTTATAAAGACCAATCATTGGTTTTATAAATA
Source organism: Limnephilus lunatus (assembly GCA_917563855.2). Lineage (NCBI taxonomy): Eukaryota > Metazoa > Arthropoda > Insecta > Trichoptera > Limnephilidae > Limnephilus > Limnephilus lunatus. The sequence goes on from OU830592.1 coordinate 110,842,605, forward strand.
CAAGTTCCAAAATGGACGTGTCGATATCCAATTTTGGTACAAGAGCATGAATTTGGGTAGGACGCCATCAATTTTTAATTTAAGAGGAAAAAATTGAAAAAAACTTATATACACGAGGGGCGACTATGTAAGTAACCACTGTTTGATTTTCATGCTGGAGATACCTCGGAAGGTTTTACAACTCATGATGAACAAGATGAAAGGAAAAAATTGTAAAAATAGTTAACTGGTTCTGAGTCGGAATTTTAACACTTTGGAATTTACAAAACCCGACTTCTAGAACGACACGCCGATGGGCAATTGTCAACTACTTTACATGAACAAAATAAACAGGTGAGAAAGTTCCTTTCCGCACGACAAAAATGCAACAAAAAAATAAATAAAAAAATTACAAAATTACATGACCAGTGTGATAACCCCCCCCCTCCCTACGAAGTAAAGGCTTCCTCTTGATTTCCAAATGCTGCTACATTGCTACAGCTACCCCGCTCGGCCTTTAAAAAGCTCGTAGCTCGCCCGTTCTCGCGTCTCTCCCCTGAATTTCTTTTGCAGCGCCTTCTCAACCCCATCACGTAATACTTTTATGCAAACGTGACGAGATGCTCTCAATTAATCAATTGTAATTAACCCCACAACGTTGTGTACTTTTTTGTTTGAGTGGTTTGGTATAGTTAATCCAATTTAATTAATAATTTATTTGTGGTAAACCCTTGTTCTTTTAGGTATGGCGTGTTACAATTTGCAAGGCTTCGAATAACAATGACTGGGTCTGACTAACTTGAAAAATAACTAATTATCTAACTATATTCGTTCAGCTTCCTCCCCTAGCACCTGTTAAACACCTACGCTCATCGACGACTATTTTTATTGAAGTAATCTGCATTTTCCCTCCTAGCATCTAATATATAAATTTACATTCAAACGGCGAATTGAGAAGATCCTACCTTTCGATGCGATGTCACGTACTCTCTGCAGCTCTATAAAATGCTATCATGAAGATAATTTGACATTTATGTACATTCTAACAAAAGATTTACACTCAAGCAGTACGGATTGCAATGATTCTACACTCACAGTTCTAGATGCAGTTTGTTAGTTAGCTAGCTTGTTTTATCTTGTTAATTTGATTCTACGGGTAGGTATTTTGGATTAACATGAGACAGAACATGTGCTGTTTAAATAATTGGACTCCTCCATAGCCCAACTGATAAGGTGATGGTCATAGACCGCCGAATCAGCTTCCAATTCCAACGCCTCCGGAGAATGTTAAGGTCGCAAGCGACGAATGAAAATCGACATGTTTTGCCTTCTGTCGGGAAAGGGTTTGATGTGTGTTTCTGGATCATAGAGTGATAATGGGAATAATATCGACCACTACGCCGCCAAATTAAAAATATGTTGATGATGATGATGAGAGGTCATCTCATACCGTTTGATATGAGGGTCTGCTCCGATTAATGGCGTGATAGCCGATGTCAGGAACTGTTCAGGAAATGTGTGGGTGGCACGAGGTTTTGGATCGTGACATCCTACTCTGGATTGATGATGATGATGATGATTCTGAAGTTCTTCAGCATGCCGATGACTTGAGTTCCATTTACTCCTAAAGCACCGGCATAAACATTAAACCGAAGTTGATTAGACAATCGGCAATGTCAGGAGATCGGTGGGGCCGCTCTCTCCTCTGATCTGGCGATGTATGAATTTAATTAAGGAAAATTTTGATGTCACCGATCCTCGCCTTGGCAGTCACTCATGTCCTCAATAGTCCCGTTCTCCGTCCAGCACGCCGCCTCGAACCAGTAGAAATAATGATTACGTTTTTCCTAGGCGCGCTACAAAAACATGCGCCAGCCTGCAATCGCGATGGTCATCGGTATTTGATTTGAATGAAAAATACGTCCTCTCGCATAACATACACAAGCGTAACGTGGGACCTTCCCCGAAATGTCACGGGCATATGCTCTACGATAGGCGTACCCCAACCTCAAACTCAAACATCAGCTCAAAGAAAGGAATGTCAAGCTCGGCTTCCAGGGTGCTGGGTCCAAGAATGAAAGGCACCAGGTCGTGAATCTGGCTTCCCTCCCTTTTATTTCCCCGGCTGCGCTTTCGTCCAGAGTACATTCCCACCCTGATGCTGGATGATCCCTATTCCTAGTGTGAGGGAGTTAAGAAAACTTTTGCTACTTATGTAGGTGGATATAACGCATTACGCTTAAAATATGAATACCTACTGACGGCTTCATTCAACCGACAATGTGAAAGTTTTTGGCTAAATCGAATATCGAAGGAAATATACCTAGGAAGTAAACCAAAAGTAGTTAAGAAAACTTATCCGGATTCCAACAAAGAACCGCCGATCGGTTGCCAAACGATTCCATATGTCATGTTCCCTTCGTTCCGCCGACAAGGCAGACCCCACACGAGCGTAACCTAAAAGGTAGTGAAGCCCACGCAAATTTCGTCACTTCGTTTCCCCCATGACGAAGGTAGTCCGGCCAGATCGTAATCTTCGTCCTGCATCAAACTGGCCTCCCGCGACGACAACTTTTATCCGCTGGTACCTCGGAGCGGCGGTAGAAGGAGGGCGAAATGGGTGCACGTCCTTTGTTCTCCTGAAGTCCCCCAATGCCTTAGTGACGTACATACGTCGACATCATGGAATGGCTCCGGCCACGCTTCCAATCCAGTCTAGAGCGGGTACGAGATCCACGTTACCGAGATGTGATCACAAGGGATTCCAATTTGCTCGGACCAGACACGACCATCGCTTACTTCGCCTCCACATTAGGAAAATAGTGTAAGCCCACCTGCATTTCGATCACATCGCCCCCGATAAAGTCGCGTGAGATACTTCCTCATGGTGAAATAGGAAAGCCGGACCCGTTAATTCATTCGACAACCGCCGTCCATTCTCGAGTCGTAACCCGCTCAATTAAGTTTGAAGAAAAAGAGTTTGTTAATTAAGTAGGTGGATATAGCGCATTACGCTAAAATGTGAATACCTACCGACGGCTTCATTCGACCGACAATATGAGAGTTTTTTGCTAAATCGAATATATCGAAGGAAATATGCCTGAACGTGAACCAAAGGTGATTATATGATAAGGTATCGAACCAATTTTATGCAAAGCCTTGTGTAATCGACTTGTCGTGATACCTAAAATTTGGGATAAGATATGGGAAATTTTTTGGGAGTGGGAATTTAATTATGTCAGATTTTGTTAGTAAGCAAAGATGCCCATGCTACGCACCATTCTATAAACTGTTAAATTACCCAATGCCTTTTCAAAAACCCTTTCCTAAATATAGTCCCCTAGCTACGTTTAAAAATATTATTACGAAACTCGTAAATAATAATTAACACCTCCAAGGCGCTTTACAAATTAATTTATACCTACATTCTATACCTATGTATTTTGGTACCCGTTATGTATTGGAGAATACCCAGTAACCTAATTTTCTAGATCACCAACAAAGCACTTTTAAAGGGTTTTATTATTGTTTTGTGGTTTCAAAATCCCGTCTTTTAAATGAAGTCTCTCGTCTAAGATTTATTGCCCGAAAGCGCACTTTGTGCTTCAAATGCTATTTTAGTCCATTGAACCCCAAATTATTATTTTTACAACGGTCTCGTCTCAAGAATAACTTCACCCAACAAAGGTACTTGCTAGCCGGTCATTCCGGAAACGTGCAAAGCTCCGCTCGACTTAAAAAAAAAGGTCCTAGATTCCTAAGGCTTGTATATAAACCCTAATTGACTCTTTCCTGCAAGGCCCGTACTAAATATGTTAATAATTTTATACAAACTTACCAAATTCGCCTTGTTGCACAAAATAATTTCACTAATCAATTCACTACAATAATATTTAATTAAACAAGCACTTCTAAAACACAACCCGTCATGCAGTTATTTATTCCAAGATGCAGCCGTCGAACACAATTCTCGCGTAGATTTCTTTTTTTAAATTTCACCCTGACCCTGATAGACGCCCCGAAAGTACGTCCCGACCGCCTCAATTTACAAATTATATTATTTAACTTCACCGACATGAACTCGCAAGCCTCAATCTCTGACTTCCCTATTCGCGTGGACTCTTTTTGTTTAATAAAACGAAATATCCTTTGTTTAATTAAAATGAAATATCCCCGATTTAGACGCACCAAACTGGTCTCCTCGCGACTATCGGACCTCGATCCCTTAATTTAAACCTTGCTTCCCAACGACCAAATCTTGACTCCCCTCAATCGCGTGAACTACCTTTTTTCAATTAATGAATTATTCCCGTTTACGCGCACCAAATTATAATTCTACAGTTTATCAAAACTCGATGTTTTTTTTTCGACCGTGCGTGCCCAGGTTCTTTTTCCGACCGTCTTCCAACACTTTCCTGCCCCAACTGCCCAGTTCCAACCCCCTGCCTTCTGACTCCCACCCATCCACTTGTGTGGTTTCAATAATTTATTAGTCACTTTTTTCAAATCTTAAGTGATAAGCACATCTCCCAATATGCATATATCAACGTTTAATAGTCAAAAATGTCACATAATAACTCTTATTTCAGAGAATTTTGTGTAGAAACCATGTTCGTTATTTTTTTGTTGTGTAACCTTTAGATAACAGAATACAAACTAATTTTGTCTGCGCCGGAGTCATAAATTATTCCAATAGCGCTTAAAAGAAGAGCTCAGTGGCGTACTTCAATCTAATACTCTTTCTCAATACTTGCGTTGACTATTGGTTATATAATAACATTATATATTCATTGTCCGAACACGCTTTTGTCCTTTCTACGTGCGTCACTATTTAACGAATTCTGCAATCCTATTTCGACAAATATGTCAAATATTTCAACCCGTAATCGTCGCGTCGCTCTAGTATATTTAAATGCACCAACGATCAATCCTTATTGCCTAATTTTCAACTCCCCACTCCCATAGAAAATGCACAAGACAATTGTTTCACAAATCAATTTGCTCGCGTTAAAGTCAGTCACCACTCGGGCAAATATCCATCGGCCGCCCCTGACTTGATAATGAACCTGAAATATCCATTAGGATTCCTCCTCCAACCAAAGTATTTTGGCACACGTGTTTTTCCTAGTAATGGCCCGGTTTCATAAATCACCCTTAAGAGTTGGAACAGAGAATTGTATTCTGAAACCATACCCTGTTACAAAATTAAATATATTTCTAAATCGATCTCTCAATTTTAAAAGAATTATTTCGTAGGCCTAAAGGCGAGATCATCACAGTCTCCCCTTTATGGAAAAAAATAGTGGAGGTAGATAGAAACCCAAACTACAATCACCTATTTTGTTCCAGAACTTCAGCAGTAGTCAGCCCGTTTGAACTCGCCTTAAATCTTTGTGCCCTTTTTTTTCAAAATTGTAATGATGAATATTTCCTAATCCGGCCCTGTCCTGTACGTCATCGCATCCCTTCCCTATTCCGTTTCTTCGTCGACCTTGCCCAATGTTTGTCTAATGTTGAAACTACGGTCAATGTACCTTGCGTTACGCCTACATATTTCCAGGAATTTGTCCCGGTTACCACCTACAACGGTACCTAGTCATGGTACCCTAACTGTCTCCTATTGTACTCCCCACATAAGCCGACAATATAGTATGTGAGCAGTTAGGTATCTATTATTGTCTCTAAACCAATTAATCCAAATTTTAATTTCTGCCTAACTTTATCACCTATTTACGCTGATTTTAAATACCCACTGCTTCACAATAAACTCTGTTTGCGTAATTTGTAAACCCTTCCACAATCTACTACTAAACATTATCAATGTTCCAATGCTCCACATCTCACTGTGTCTAAACTCATAATGTATTTTTCTCTATAAAATAACCCAGAGTGTTTTCCCCAATTCGGCTCTGTCATTGTTATCGGTAATACGGCTATCACTCGTAAACTTGCTCCGTCTATGTTCCCCTGTTTTCAAAACACTGTTGAAACTGTATTTGCTTAGTCGCTGTTATCTATTTTAAGAGGCGATCAGGTGACGTTTCACCCATACAACTTCCCTTACAAAATTGCAAGTATCTGCTCGCACAGAGCGCTTAAATCGGTACTTCTCCCCTTAATAATTCCTTTCGGTTTCACATAATGGCCGTCTCGAAGATCCGTCTGCATTTTTTTTTCCCCATAAATATCCCTACCGTAATTATACGAGTGTGACCGACCTTTCCTTATTTTTTTGTTTGTTTTTTCGTTAAAGGAACTTTGCCCAAAATGAACCTGACCGTTGTTCTAAATTTAACAATTTGGTACTGGGGACCAATATCATCATAAAAGTATCTAACTGCTAAGAAATGCTAATTGTCTACAGTAGGTACCTAGTCATTTTATTTCTCCAGATTCATACGTTTGAGTACGTAATTATTATTGTAGTCCTTTTAATCTAGTGCATTATTAGAATTAAACATTTTGGATACGTTTATTCTGTAAGTCGGGTTGAATATTAGCAAACAATTTATTTTTAAAAATTTAATTCGCCATCAAGAACCGACTTCCTCCCCTCACATCGGAACACCTTTTATTCCCTATACTTATCGGAGGTTGCCTAACATTTTACCTACCTCTCCCATCTTCAATTTGATTTCATTGTCTTCACGCCTAATTCGGCTCACGTCACCAATGTTTATTCTACATGTATTTTGTTTTTCAACAGATTCTGTCTCTTTGAACTATTTAGTTAAGAAAAGTTTGTATTCCTAGCCCAACGTATGTCTACCTACTGGTTAGTTTTATTATTGTTTCACCAACTACGGGTTTTTTTTTTTCTTCTTTCTATTATAGGCACCTCCACTAACCGCTACTCGGTTTAATGACCTACTTATCCCTTTAGAAGTACCTACACTCGAACCATGCATCACCAAAAGGTATGCTCTTTATTGTTTCTGTTTCAAAAACCGCACTGTCCCACCACTCGTGGCTAGACCTCCGTTCATGGTTTCAATTTACCGTTACGTTAAACGCACAAACCTATTTGACACATATCTCCGCTAGTCGGCACTCGGTTTAATGACCTCCCTTTTTTTTGTTCTCCACACTGAGCGTTAAATGTTTAAATGATCTGCCCTCAAAATGAAAGAGACCCTTTTTTCTATTGTTGACACTAAAGGACACTAATACCTATCAATATTACAATTGTAATGTTTTGTTTACTTCGGTAACCAGAACTACTCCTCGATGTTTTGTATTTTTATTATTTTAACTAATCGTCCGGTATCCAATTTACCAAACGTTCAAACCCAATTGAAAGTTGACTAACATCGATATTATCACCTTGGCGATTTGATATTGAATGCATTATTGAAGGACTATCTCCCCTAATAACGTAACACCCTTTCTCACTTTATCGAAGGTGGGATATCATTAGTTTCTCTTGATTAATTTTTGTTCCAAATATTATTGGAGTACAGCGCTCCTCCCCTCAAAATATGATACCTTTAATCTGCGTCTTATCAGAAATTGGACATCATCAACCAACCTCTCCTAAATTTATCTGGTTAAGCTAACGTGTACATTATTGCACTACCTACTCTCTTGATTAATTTTGTTTCACCTTTTATAGACGTACGGCGCTACTCCCCTCAAAACATGACACCTTTAACCTGCGTCTCATCGGAAGTTGGAGATTATCGGCCTATCTTTCCTATATTTATCTAGTTAAGCTAATGTAAACGTTATTGTTTCTAATTCCTCTACCACACATCTATTGGCCTAGTATTTTACCTTTTTTTTCGTTGTGTTTTCAGTCATTTTCGGATGACATTTGAACCTGTTTCTAATTCCTCTGCTACACATCTATTGGCCTAGTATTTTACTTTTTTTTTCGTTGTGTTTTCAGTCATCTTCGGATGACATGCGAACCGTTATACCTACTGTATTATTTTTTTTTTTCTATTCTTGTTTAAGTCATTGTATAAAGCCCAGCAAAATGCAACACTTTGTAATACCATACCTCCTGGTCACTTACCACTGTGATAACCCCCCCCCTCCCTACGAAGTAAAGGCTTCCTCTTGATTTCCAAATGCTGCTACATTGCTACAGCTACCCCGCTCGGCCTTTAAAAAGCTCGTAGCTCGCCCGTTCTCGCGTCTCTCCCCTGAATTTCTTTTGCAGCGCCTTCTCAACCCCATCACGTAATACTTTTATGCAAACGTGACGAGATGCTCTCAATTAATCAATTGTAATTAACCCCACAACGTTGTGTACTTTTTTGTTTGAGTGGTTTGGTATAGTTAATCCAATTTAATTAATAATTTATTTGTGGTAAACCCTTGTTCTTTTAGGTATGGCGTGTTACAATTTGCAAGGCTTCGAATAACAATGACTGGGTCTGACTAACTTGAAAAATAACTAATTATCTAACTATATTCGTTCAGCTTCCTCCCCTAGCACCTGTTAAACACCTACGCTCATCGACGACTATTTTTATTGAAGTAATCTGCATTTTCCCTCCTAGCATCTAATATATAAATTTACATTCAAACGGCGAATTGAGAAGATCCTACCTTTCGATGCGATGTCACGTACTCTCTGCAGCTCTATAAAATGCTATCATGAAGATAATTTGACATTTATGTACATTCTAACAAAAGATTTACACTCAAGCAGTACGGATTGCAATGATTCTACACTCACAGTTCTAGATGCAGTTTGTTAGTTAGCTAGCTTGTTTTATCTTGTTAATTTGATTCTACGGGTAGGTATTTTGGATTAACATGAGACAGAACATGTGCTGTTTAAATAATTGGACTCCTCCATAGCCCAACTGATAAGGTGATGGTCATAGACCGCCGAATCAGCTTCCAATTCCAACGCCTCCGGAGAATGTTAAGGTCGCAAGCGACGAATGAAAATCGACATGTTTTGCCTTCTGTCGGGAAAGGGTTTGATGTGTGTTTCTGGATCATAGAGTGATAATGGGAATAATATCGACCACTACGCCGCCAAATTAAAAATATGTTGATGATGATGATGAGAGGTCATCTCATACCGTTTGATATGAGGGTCTGCTCCGATTAATGGCGTGATAGCCGATGTCAGGAACTGTTCAGGAAATGTGTGGGTGGCACGAGGTTTTGGATCGTGACATCCTACTCTGGATTGATGATGATGATGATGATTCTGAAGTTCTTCAGCATGCCGATGACTTGAGTTCCATTTACTCCTAAAGCACCGGCATAAACATTAAACCGAAGTTGATTAGACAATCGGCAATGTCAGGAGATCGGTGGGGCCGCTCTCTCCTCTGATCTGGCGATGTATGAATTTAATTAAGGAAAATTTTGATGTCACCGATCCTCGCCTTGGCAGTCACTCATGTCCTCAATAGTCCCGTTCTCCGTCCAGCACGCCGCCTCGAACCAGTAGAAATAATGATTACGTTTTTCCTAGGCGCGCTACAAAAACATGCGCCAGCCTGCAATCGCGATGGTCATCGGTATTTGATTTGAATGAAAAATACGTCCTCTCGCATAACATACACAAGCGTAACGTGGGACCTTCCCCGAAATGTCACGGGCATATGCTCTACGATAGGCGTACCCCAACCTCAAACTCAAACATCAGCTCAAAGAAAGGAATGTCAAGCTCGGCTTCCAGGGTGCTGGGTCCAAGAATGAAAGGCACCAGGTCGTGAATCTGGCTTCCCTCCCTTTTATTTCCCCGGCTGCGCTTTCGTCCAGAGTACATTCCCACCCTGATGCTGGATGATCCCTATTCCTAGTGTGAGGGAGTTAAGAAAACTTTTGCTACTTATGTAGGTGGATATAACGCATTACGCTTAAAATATGAATACCTACTGACGGCTTCATTCAACCGACAATGTGAAAGTTTTTGGCTAAATCGAATATCGAAGGAAATATACCTAGGAAGTAAACCAAAAGTAGTTAAGAAAACTTATCCGGATTCCAACAAAGAACCGCCGATCGGTTGCCAAACGATTCCATATGTCATGTTCCCTTCGTTCCGCCGACAAGGCAGACCCCACACGAGCGTAACCTAAAAGGTAGTGAAGCCCACGCAAATTTCGTCACTTCGTTTCCCCCATGACGAAGGTAGTCCGGCCAGATCGTAATCTTCGTCCTGCATCAAACTGGCCTCCCGCGACGACAACTTTTATCCGCTGGTACCTCGGAGCGGCGGTAGAAGGAGGGCGAAATGGGTGCACGTCCTTTGTTCTCCTGAAGTCCCCCAATGCCTTAGTGACGTACATACGTCGACATCATGGAATGGCTCCGGCCACGCTTCCAATCCAGTCTAGAGCGGGTACGAGATCCACGTTACCGAGATGTGATCACAAGGGATTCCAATTTGCTCGGACCAGACACGACCATCGCTTACTTCGCCTCCACATTAGGAAAATAGTGTAAGCCCACCTGCATTTCGATCACATCGCCCCCGATAAAGTCGCGTGAGATACTTCCTCATGGTGAAATAGGAAAGCCGGACCCGTTAATTCATTCGACAACCGCCGTCCATTCTCGAGTCGTAACCCGCTCAATTAAGTTTGAAGAAAAAGAGTTTGTTAATTAAGTAGGTGGATATAGCGCATTACGCTAAAATGTGAATACCTACCGACGGCTTCATTCGACCGACAATATGAGAGTTTTTTGCTAAATCGAATATATCGAAGGAAATATGCCTGAACGTGAACCAAAGGTGATTATATGATAAGGTATCGAACCAATTTTATGCAAAGCCTTGTGTAATCGACTTGTCGTGATACCTAAAATTTGGGATAAGATATGGGAAATTTTTTGGGAGTGGGAATTTAATTATGTCAGATTTTGTTAGTAAGCAAAGATGCCCATGCTACGCACCATTCTATAAACTGTTAAATTACCCAATGCCTTTTCAAAAACCCTTTCCTAAATATAGTCCCCTAGCTACGTTTAAAAATATTATTACGAAACTCGTAAATAATAATTAACACCTCCAAGGCGCTTTACAAATTAATTTATACCTACATTCTATACCTATGTATTTTGGTACCCGTTATGTATTGGAGAATACCCAGTAACCTAATTTTCTAGATCACCAACAAAGCACTTTTAAAGGGTTTTATTATTGTTTTGTGGTTTCAAAATCCCGTCTTTTAAATGAAGTCTCTCGTCTAAGATTTATTGCCCGAAAGCGCACTTTGTGCTTCAAATGCTATTTTAGTCCATTGAACCCCAAATTATTATTTTTACAACGGTCTCGTCTCAAGAATAACTTCACCCAACAAAGGTACTTGCTAGCCGGTCATTCCGGAAACGTGCAAAGCTCCGCTCGACTTAAAAAAAAAGGTCCTAGATTCCTAAGGCTTGTATATAAACCCTAATTGACTCTTTCCTGCAAGGCCCGTACTAAATATGTTAATAATTTTATACAAACTTACCAAATTCGCCTTGTTGCACAAAATAATTTCACTAATCAATTCACTACAATAATATTTAATTAAACAAGCACTTCTAAAACACAACCCGTCATGCAGTTATTTATTCCAAGATGCAGCCGTCGAACACAATTCTCGCGTAGATTTCTTTTTTTAAATTTCACCCTGACCCTGATAGACGCCCCGAAAGTACGTCCCGACCGCCTCAATTTACAAATTATATTATTTAACTTCACCGACATGAACTCGCAAGCCTCAATCTCTGACTTCCCTATTCGCGTGGACTCTTTTTGTTTAATAAAACGAAATATCCTTTGTTTAATTAAAATGAAATATCCCCGATTTAGACGCACCAAACTGGTCTCCTCGCGACTATCGGACCTCGATCCCTTAATTTAAACCTTGCTTCCCAACGACCAAATCTTGACTCCCCTCAATCGCGTGAACTACCTTTTTTCAATTAATGAATTATTCCCGTTTACGCGCACCAAATTATAATTCTACAGTTTATCAAAACTCGATGTTTTTTTTTCGACCGTGCGTGCCCAGGTTCTTTTTCCGACCGTCTTCCAACACTTTCCTGCCCCAACTGCCCAGTTCCAACCCCCTGCCTTCTGACTCCCACCCATCCACTTGTGTGGTTTCAATAATTTATTAGTCACTTTTTTCAAATCTTAAGTGATAAGCACATCTCCCAATATGCATATATCAACGTTTAATAGTCAAAAATGTCACATAATAACTCTTATTTCAGAGAATTTTGTGTAGAAACCATGTTCGTTATTTTTTTGTTGTGTAACCTTTAGATAACAGAATACAAACTAATTTTGTCTGCGCCGGAGTCATAAATTATTCCAATAGCGCTTAAAAGAAGAGCTCAGTGGCGTACTTCAATCTAATACTCTTTCTCAATACTTGCGTTGACTATTGGTTATATAATAACATTATATATTCATTGTCCGAACACGCTTTTGTCCTTTCTACGTGCGTCACTATTTAACGAATTCTGCAATCCTATTTCGACAAATATGTCAAATATTTCAACCCGTAATCGTCGCGTCGCTCTAGTATATTTAAATGCACCAACGATCAATCCTTATTGCCTAATTTTCAACTCCCCACTCCCATAGAAAATGCACAAGACAATTGTTTCACAAATCAATTTGCTCGCGTTAAAGTCAGTCACCACTCGGGCAAATATCCATCGGCCGCCCCTGACTTGATAATGAACCTGAAATATCCATTAGGATTCCTCCTCCAACCAAAGTATTTTGGCACACGTGTTTTTCCTAGTAATGGCCCGGTTTCATAAATCACCCTTAAGAGTTGGAACAGAGAATTGTATTCTGAAACCATACCCTGTTACAAAATTAAATATATTTCTAAATCGATCTCTCAATTTTAAAAGAATTATTTCGTAGGCCTAAAGGCGAGATCATCACACCAGGCAGGGTATGACGTGGCATGAACATTGCGTAGTGTACGTGTTGAGACAATAAATGGGCTCGCGACTTCCCAAACATTGAAACTCGAAAAGTGTCTCCGTTCCAAAGTGATCAGTTTTAGAACAGGTGAAAAAAAATAAAGAAAAAAAATTGCCGTGAGGGAAAGAAAAAACAGTGCAAAAAAAACAACATTTGAAAGTAACTTCAAGGAGAGTACGCATTAATTTACAAAATAATTTACAACTTGTTTCATTTATGAAACGATGGGCATGTGATTGACACAATACACGCCTGACGTAGTAAGACTCTGTAAGCTTACAAAAAAGGTGATACAAACTGGATCATTTTACGTTTGCTGGGATAGTGGGGGCAGTTTTACTTGACTCCTCACTTCCAGACTTTACAATGTCCTTAATGTGGTAATTACCAATGTGCTTTCCAGATGAGTCAGACAAGGAGTACACTAGGTCTGATATTTTCCTTAGGACTTTGGCCTTCACGAAACGTGGTGCCAGCTTAGCAGAGAAATACATGGCTCCTTGGGAAAGTGTGTTGTTCTTTCTCCAAACTATGTCTCCTGTATTGAAGGTGATATGTTTTCTACGTAAGTTATATCTGTCCGCACTCTTTTGGTGAGCCAGGAGCAAAGCATCAGTGACTTCACTGTAAATGGCCGACAGTTCTTCCAAGCGATGGGCATAGTCTGCGGTAGGGTTGCTTGTGGTGGCGGATGACGTAGGAAAGTTTGTGTCCCTATGTAGAGAACCATGGACGACTTGTTCCATACCGTGTTTTAAGAAGAAAGGTGTGTAACCAGTGGCCAGGTTAACAGTGTTGTTCATAGCGGCCTGAATTTTATCTAGGTTTTTACACCAAGTGCGTTGATCTTTATCAACTAGAATAGCTAGAGCTGTGTTGATTGTTTGGTTGTAACGTTCGACAGTGTTATTTTGGGGAGTGTACAAGGTGTTATAATAAATGTCCTTGATTCCGTATTTGGCAAGAAATTCTTTGAATTCTTGGGCAATAAACTGTTTTCCGTTATCAACAATTACGGTTCTGGGTGTTCCGTAAGGTATAAAAATGTGTTTTTCCAGAAGTTTGATGATGGCGGACGCGTTGGCTCTTTTTAAAGGGAAGATCCAACAGAATTTGGTGAAAACATCCACTACACTAAGTATGTGCATGTGTCCGGCATAACTTCGAGGAAAAGGTCCGACGAGGTCCATTGACAATGACTGTAGAGGTCTGTCGGCACGTTTGGGGTTACCCATTAGGCCGGCAGGTGCTGCCGTGCTATGTTTATAAGCTTTACAAGTTTCACATTTAGAGATGTAATTGCGAATTTGTTTGAAAAGACCAGGCCAGTAATACTTCAAGGAAATCTTTTTATACGTCTTGAAAGTTCCTGGGTGTATAGAGTCGGGAGCACTATGATTGTCAATTATTATTTGTTCTCTTCCTTCGAGGGGAACGACAAGTTTCCAAGAGTAATCTTCGAGGATGGATAGTGGTGCCTTGCAATTACGGTATAGTTGTCCTTCTTTTATGATAAAATTAGGAAACTTTTGTTGATTATTTTTACAACCTTCGAAGATTTTCAAGTACCATTCATCTTTTGTGGATGGAGGGGGGGCAATTGTGTCAACATTTAATGAAGCCAATTCAATTCTTGAAAGAGCGTCAGGAACAATATTGTCCGCGCCTTTACGGTGTACAACATCAAAATTGAATTGAGACAAACGGGAGGCCCAACGAGCGAGTCTACCGGAGGGATTACTTAAAGAGATCAACCATTTCAAACTACTATGGTCTGTGACTACAGTAAATTTGCTACCGTCTATGTAACCGCGGAAATGGTGAACAGAATCCAATACAGCCAATAGCTCCTTTTCGGTAATTCCGTAGTTTTTCTCGTGTTTATTTAATGTACGGGAAAAATACGCTACAGGGTGTTCGCCATCTGGGAATTCTTGAGTTAGGACTCCACCGATTCCTACGTTGGAGGCATCCGTGTGGAGGGTAAAAGAGAGTGCAAAATCCGGGCAATTCAGAACGGGGGCTTTTTGAAGGGCATTTTTTAAAGTTGTAAACGCTTCTTCAGTTTCAGCAGACCATCGGAAGTTGCTGACACCTTTACGGGTGCCGGTAATTTTATTTAAGGGGGCTGCAATTGTGGAAAAGTCTTTGATGAATCTTCTGTAGTAACCTGCAAGTCCAAGGAAACCTTTGACTTCTTTCGCGTTTTTGGGTCGGGGGAAAATTTGCCATGGCTTCCACCTTAGCGGGGTCTGTTCTTAGACCTTTTTCGTCGACAATGAATCCCAAATAACGTAAACGGGACTTACAGAATTCAGACTTCTTCAAGTTGATGGTTAAACCAGCGAACTTGAGTTGTTGAAAAACCTTTTCCAACATTAATAGGTGTTTTTCAAAGGTGTCGCTGACGATGATGAGGTCGTCAAGGTAACAAAACAGGCTGTTATCGACTTCAGGACCGAAGAGTTTGTCCATCAGTCTTTGTAATTCGGCGGGGCTGTTCTTTAGACCAAAGGGTAATCTTTTAAAATGGAACATTCCCCTACCAGGTACAACGAAAGCAGTTTTTTCACACGATTCTGCGTCCAAAGGTATTTGCCAAAAAGCTTTGCTTAGGTCAACAGAGGAGATGAACTTGGCGTTGCGCAGTTGGTCTAAGGTCGCGTGGACGTAAGGTAAGGGGTATGCGTCAGCTTCCGTACAAGAATTTAAACGTCTACTGTCGAGACAGAAACGTGCGGAGCCATCTTTTTTAGAAACCAAAAGAGTTGGGTTGGTCCATGCACTTCTGCTGGGAACCACCACACCCATTTTTAACATTTCATCAAGTTCTTTTTCCAAAAGTTTAAGCTTTTGGGGGGCTAAGTTGTAATAACGTTGCTTTATGGGTGGGCCATTGGTTTTAATGTGGTGTTCTACCAAATTTGTCAAACCCAATCCACATTTTTCGAAAGATATTGATTCGAATTTATTGACCATTTCCTTTAGTTGGAGAGCTTGGTCCGTGCTTAAATTTTCGTGAGGTATTATTGTGCGGATCTCACTAATTTGAGCAGCAGTGGAGGTTTCGCCAAGAGTATTAAATACTTGGGGAGCAACGTTAAAAGCCTTCCAGAAGTCAACGCCAAGGATGAAATTCTGGGATATAGAGGGCACTATTAGAAAATTGATTGTAATTATTTTATTGTTACAATTAATTGGCAGTGCAAGGGTACCGATGACCGGCTGGGAAACATTATCCGCAGTCGTCAGGTGTGTTGTTTGTGGCGAAATTTTAAAATCACTGTTAACAAAAGGCAGGTGAGCATTGTTGCCAAGACAGCTGACAGATGCACCGCTATCAAGTAATCCGGAAAAGGGCACATTGTTAACAGAGAAAAGAGCATAGGGTCTCCCATCTTTAGCTTGTTTGCAACAAACCGAGGAAACATTTAAGGTCTGGTTAAAATACTTAATGTGTGATAACCAATCAGTCCATTCTTTAGACCTTGGTTCAGAATGGGTACCTGAGAGGTTATTATTTAGTTTTTTGGCCTCTTCATGTAGAAATTTGGTGGGGGCTTGGAGAAATCCACCTGAGGTTTGACATCGCTTGGGTTTTGTAACCTTTCTGCATTGTGCCTTGATTTCTTGAAAATGTTGCGCAGTTCGTCGCGTGGAGGAGAGCGGTCCCTAGAGTGGTGTCTCTTGGAGGTTCGGGGTTCCTTGGATTCCAGAAGTCTTGCTTGCTTGAAACAAGTAGCGGCCAGGTGGCCTACTTTTTTGCAAAAGGAGCACACTTTTTGTTGTCGAATTCTGGCTTTAAACCAGACGAACGGCTTGGCACAACCACATTATTCGACACATTCTTTATGTTTTTCCTATCCTGGTACGATTCCAGGAGGAGGCAGACTTCGTTTAGCTGGGCCAGGGATGCAATTTTCTGTGAGGTGATGATGTTCTCGTATTTGCTTAAAAGGCCATCAGTTATGACTGGTAATAGTTCAGCTTCCGGAACAGGATGTGAAAGCTTGATGTTGATGGATTCAGCCCTTTCTATGAATGTAGCCACAGGTTCATCTACTAGTTGTTTAATAGATAGTAGAGATAGTTTGATCCGGTGCTGGGCCTCCTTTTTTCCAAAGCTAGAGATTAGGGCAGCTCTGAGTTTATTCCAATCTTTGCATTTAGTCTTTTGGATGCGGTGCCACGGAATTAATTCTGGGGAGATGAGTTCTATAAAGTTTCTCCGTAGAATCTCGAATGGGATATTTTTGATTGTAGCCGTTTCTTCAATACGGTCAATGAAATCCATTACATCGGAGACGCCATTATATTTGACTTTCCAAGAGGATAAATCGTAAGTTTTATCTTGTGTCAAGATGGGTGCGACGTCCTGTTTTATCATTACATGCGGCGTAGGTTCTTTGTCAAGATTATCCAAAACTTGCGTAGCCGAACATGAATTATTTTCGTTGGAGGGGGCGAGATTTATTCTCCTAATGTACTTTTTGTTGAATAAAAGTGCATATGCCTTCAATGTAGATTTAGATTTGCTTGATGGCGAGAGTCCTCTATCCCTTAAAGCAGCTTGTAAGTGGGCTTTGGATAAACTATGCACATTGGGAATGGTACCCAAGTTGGATGATGTAATAGCTTGCTTGTCCTCCATTGCGAGTTTCCTGGGTGGTAAGGAGAAGAAAAAAAATTGGCCAGGGGTTTCCTTTAGAAAGCGCAAAAATTATTTTTTTGTGAGGCACTTTTCACTTGGTGATCACTGTTGGCACTTCCAAATGTGTTTTGTATACGTGACACCAGAATTCTTGTCAAAGAGGGGCAGACGAGAAAAAATTTTGCGTGGAAAGACCTTAGTGGTAAAGGTTTTTGTATTTCACTGACCACTTTTGAGAAAACTGTGAAATTCACAAGTATTTATTTATTTTAGAAAAATTTTGCCAGGATTGACCTTTAGAAAACAGGTTTTTTATTTTCACAAAAACACTTTGCACTGAGAAAGGCACTAAAGTTCACAAAAGGCACATTTCTGGCAAATAAAGGACAAACTTCCGGATGAAAATGACTGAATATGGGGTTTATTGCATCCAACCATATTAAAATTATTTTATTTATTCATGGAATCAGTCATTGGCTTTATTATTATTCCACTTTTCACTTATGTAAGGGAGAAAACACAATTCACTTTCACTTATGCTGAAAAAAAAACAGTACCTATAATGTACAATGGGGAAAGAAAGTCATTATTTTGTCCATTTGGAGAAACATTAAATTGTACTAATTTGACAGACACAAGTGGGCCAATTGGTATATTGTGCAGAAATAATAAAAATACGTAAGTCCGAAATTTTCATTAAGGAATTCGCAAAATAACTGGGGTTCCAGAATCAATGATTTCCGTTGGTATCCCGGTTCAGTCATAAAAACGGTTTGGATTTAAAACGCAGCCTAGCAACAGTCGGTTAGGATTCCGGCGGGAACAAAGCATTTGCGCGCAATCCGGAATATCGCGTGAAACAAAGGCCGTTGGATTTGGCGGGTATTGCTGTTGCTAACGCGCCCGCCGCTTGGTGACGCAATTCAGATTCGCGGTCAAAAGCTGGCGTTTCGGGTACTCAAAATGGCCGTTTCACATGCGATTTAATTTCATAATTACAATCAGATCTGTTATGGATCTGATTTACATATTGGTTTCTGTGGTTTTTTCACAGGATTCACTGTAGAATAACAAGGCATAATTAATGTTTTACAAAATAGTTGTTGTGCGGGAAGGATTTTGACAGAGGAAGGTCCCGCAAAGTGACCGGGGTAGAGAAAAAAAATTCCAACCCCACGATCGGGCGACAATTGTTAGGGTACCCCGATGTCGGCTTCTAAACCAACATCAGCACACCAACACGTCCCTGGCTAGCTCTCAGCGGGACTATGGTACTCTCTATTCAGGGGGGTGGGCAGCTCAAGGCTAGGGAACTTCTCTCCATCCTTCGGTGACCCACGGGATCCTCACTGGTCAACAATCCTCCCGCCGTAGCAGAATAATAACAATGTTAAATCATTTAGACATGTATTGTAAACTCAAACACATACATAGGTTTTTACAGTACAATTCAATTACAAGAAATGCAAATTACACAAACCTAGCTAAAGTGTTTAACTCTCCCTGACTGTCTCTCAAAACGAAACTCTCCGAGTCGTGATTTCCGCGGGGGCCCTACATTTCACTGAATTACGGACAACATTTAAAGAGGAAATCAAGATACAGCTTACATGTAGGTTGGCAGGAACCTCGTCTCATGTGGCAGCTTCATCAGGCACTTTCATAGTCTAAATAGACCGAACTATGGTGCGGCAAAAGGCCAATTATACTCAAAGGTATTTCAATAATACATCGCGGCCCGTTGAATTGGGTCCGCCGGCTACAGTGAGCCGCTAGCGTGCGTTCTCCAAGGCGCTCGGATTTCGTCTGTCAGGCGAGCGCAGCGGACTCCGAGTCGCCGGGCAAGCGGAGAGGTAAGGAGAAACAGGATACGGGGCGGGGAGAGGCGGCGGCGGAACTGTGGGCTAGCTGCTCGCGTTCTCGAAACTACTCGCTTCAAGGGCGTATCGTAACAATATGCTATAAAATAACACCCGGAAGCAAAACGGTCCAGTAGGTACATTATTATTGAATTTTGATATTTCCTACTAGTAACCCAAAAATCATATATTTTTGTTTATTTCACTATAAGTTTTTGTGCATTAAAATTGATTTGGTGGTGTTTATGAGTAATCTGAGTATTGTACCAGATAGAGGGTACACTTTTACATGTAACTGCATACTCAACTCATTTTTTTCGGAGATGTCTGACTATTCAACTGGACGATTGCTATATCGATACTATATTGACTAAATCCGTCGTATATGGTTATAAGGCGGTGTGTGCGAACACAGTCAATATTTGACAAAATACGCCTTATTTAGCGCGGCCTCTTGAATTTTTAAGATAAACTTCTATTAACTGTCAATATACACTTCTCTTTGAGTAATGTCGTTCGTTATGCAAAATTATTGGCTTATTAACCCGCCATTGGTGACGTGAATTTGACTTGCATCGTTGGTGACCCCGGTCTCACGCACCAGGGTTTTTGACTACCAGTTTTTCAATAATTTACTGTTCATTGAAGAGTTTATAAAATGAAATCCTTTTCTACCAATAAAACATAGGTATTCCGTATTCCTTAAATCAATTCTCTTTTATTAACATAACACAATATCTTAAGTTGCATTAAAATTATGAGATATTTTAACAATATTTATTTAAACCCAACAATCTTAAATATTTAACGACAAAATCAGTCTTCGTCAGTCTTATAAACATTTGAAACATAAAATAAAAAAACATAAATGACAATATATCATATTAGAATAAGTTAACAATAATAATCTAAACGAAAATATGAAAGAGAACAAGACACAGAAAAACAGAAAAAGACAATGGTCGCAATTGGGACTCGAACCTAGACTTCTCCGTCTAACCTGGACGAGCGCGTTAACCAATTTCGCTATTGCCACCTTCTGTCAAAGCCTTCATATTTGTCAATCTCATATTTTCAAATTTCAGAATTACAGAAAAGTTTTAGAAAATATGAGATTGACACATATGACGGCTTTGACAGAAGGTGGCAATAGCGAAATTGGTTGACGCGCTCGTCCCGGTTAGACGGAGAGGTTCGAGTCCCAGTTGCGACCATTGTATTTTTCTGTTTTTCTGTGTCTTGTTCTCTTTCATATTTTCGTTTAGATTATTATTGTTAACTTATTCTAATATGATATATTTCACTGATGGGAATAACCTTCAAAAATGTATAAAAATAAAGTTTTTCTTATAAAAATAAATGACAATACTTATTAATATTTCTATTTTTGAAACTGATAATTCGTGGTGGAAGTCCATTATAATAAAACAAATAAAAAACTTTACTTATGTTTTTTTTTTTTTATTTTATCTTATAAATTACACAATAACCATTTGACTTACTTAGCTGGTGATGCCGGTCTCACGCACCGGGTTGGCGCCAAAACTCCATGAGGTGCGTCCGCGTCGCTGTCGCGGGGTAGACTGAAGGTAGGGGCGTGGAATAAGGCAGTTACTCGAAATCGCAGTATGATTCGATGAATGGTAAAAAAATATTACAATTTTTCGAATTACCCGGTCTCACAGTCATATACGTCATCAATGGCGGGTTAACGGACGTATGTGAACTAACGAAGCTCTTAGAATTGAAAGACGTCCGAATCCGTTGGAGCTTGGAGAACAGTTTTCAGACACTTGTTCAGAATATCAAAAGTTATGATTAAAGATCTCTTGAACAATTAAGAAGAAACCACAAGTAAAACATGTATGTAGGTATTCTTAGTGTGTCTTATAACGACACGAATATAGGTAAAATGCACAAAAATCGCTTAGCAAACGGAGTCCTGAGGTCGTGAGTTCAAGCGCTAAAGCGGTTTTTATTTATTTTGTGAATAATTTTATAAAAAAGAAAAAATATTATCGATGGAAACTGTCACAGATAATTTAAGCCATAAAATTGTATTTTTAAAAAGTTTTTCTTACATGCGTTCACACATTTCAAATGAAAAAATAGTATATTAAAATATAAGTCGATAAACAGGTCTTTAAAACACGCGCGATTTTTCGAGCACGACGGCGTAGCCGAGTGCTCGAAATAAAGCAAGTGTTTTAAAGACCAGTTATCGACGAATATTTTACGCTATTTTTTTTTATTGGTACACTTTGAAAACATAAATATTGATATTATTATTAAAAATTTGGAAATAAGAACTATTAATGAATTCGTGATGTGACATCACAATATCTTGTTGTCATGGAAATGAAAAACACAAACATTAATTTGCAATCTGTCACATAAGATTTATAGTTGACATCACAGTTTTTACTAGTTATTGTGTGTTGTAAAATGAGTTCAAACATTGATAATTTAAATACCAAAGCAGAATCGCGGTTAATACCTGAAAAATCCAAAGACGTTTATAAAAAAGAATATGAAAGGTTCATAACATGGATGGAGGAGCAAAACGTAGTAGATGTAGATGAACGAGTTGTGCTTGCTTACCTTCAGAAAATGTCGGAACAGTAGGTACAAAGCATCGACTATGTGGGCCATACATTCGAAATTGCAATGTCTGTTGAGGATTAATAAAGGGGTTGATTTAAAATCATTGAAACATTTGTAATGTTTAATTTGACGTTTAAAATATTCCTGTCAGATTTATAGTTAAAAGTTGACATTTAGACTTCACATTTTGTTGATTTGTTGATGTTGCCATGGTAACTTTAAAAAACGCGCGTTCCATAAAGTGCGATTTAAACACGCTAGAGCGTACTTTAAATGAGTAAAAAAGGGCACCAATAAAAAAAAAAATTTTTTTGTAGTTTACACTTATATTTTTTTTGTGGTTTACACTTATATTTTTTACAAAGTAATTAACAAATGTATTTTTATTCTATTCAAGGTAAACTGTAGGAAAAGTTTCAATCTATCTAAAGCACATTTTTTGTATTTATTAAACGACTTCGAAAAGGAGGAGGTTATCAATTCGACGGTATTTTTTTATTTTTATTTTTTTTTAATGTTTTTTTACCTCATAACTTTCGATTGGGTGAACCGAT
Source organism: Limnephilus lunatus (assembly GCA_917563855.2). NCBI lineage: Eukaryota > Metazoa > Arthropoda > Insecta > Trichoptera > Limnephilidae > Limnephilus > Limnephilus lunatus. Next base: position 110,865,162 of record OU830592.1, read on the forward strand.
ATTGATGATTCTTTTTTCATTAGAAAGCTGGTGCTTCCCGTGTGGTCCCATTTTAATTTAGTTCAGTTCTGACAATGGGATCCATGAGAAAACCATATATGTCTTAAATTTGCAATAAGTATGTGCGCGACAAATGGACGAATAACTCAATATTACGCCAACAGATTTCGATGATTTTTTTTAACTAAAACCAAAAAATAAACAAAAATTTTAACAAAACAAAAAACGACTTTAAAAATGCACTAAAAAGTAAAAAAATAATTTCATACGATTGTTATTTTTGGAGTCGGTGTCAGCCAAGATCTCCACATCTCACCTATAACTACCTATGTATGTAGTTACCTTGGCTGACACCGACTCCAAAAATAACAATCGTACGAAATTATTTTTTTACTTTTTAGTGCATCTTTGAAGTCGTTTTTTGTTTTGTTAAAATTTTTGTTTATAATGTAAACAGATTCGCAGTAAAGATTTACTCTAAAATAGTAATGGTTTGCCTAACGTACAAAATATTTCCCGAATACAGGATTTCCCCCACGCGGCCTATGCTAAAAATATCTCACTCAAAGTACATATTATAGGTATTTGCAACCGGAAAAAACGACTCCAGATACTAATATCTACAGCCTGTATGTCGGACGAATATCTACAGCTCATATGTTGGACAAATATCTATGAACTTCAGAGTGAAGACTAATATCTACAGAGCTAAGGTCGGATAAATATCTATGACGGTTCCAGTGGTGACGAAACTGACGAATATCTATGGAGCGTAGGTGGGACTTATATCTACAGAGGGCAGCTGAGCACCTAACCTAACCTGACCTAACCTAACCTAACCTCTGCCAGTGCTGTAGATATTCGTCGATATCACCTGTTCCATAGATATTAGTCAGCAGTTTGTAGATATTCGTCCTCACTTTGGTTCCCATAGATATAGTTCCAACAGATTTTAGTCCGATTTGTTCAGTTTTTGGAATTCCTGTATATATTAGTAGACGCCTCCGAAAAAACTGTATCATTCATCGTTAGATATGGTTATTTATTAAACGATAAATAGCGACATTTAAAAAGAGACAAACACATACATCTTCAGGATTTAGCCTTCGAGAGAATGAGATAGTATAATCGGTCTCCTCTTTGTGCTGTGCCTCGTAGCCTGCCCACCATTGTCTACTTTAGTTTTCTGATTCTTTTAAAAAAATGTTTTTCATCAACTCACAAATAACTGCCCAAGTTGCCTCTAAAATCATTAAATAAATATTAAAATCATTAAATAAATATTAAAATCTATAATCAATATATTATAAAAGAAAGTGTACTACAATGTGCGTGCCGCTCAAACTCAGAACCGAGTCCCGGTACGATCAAGGGAGTTATATAGTGCGGTAGCCCTCTATCCCCCATCCATGAAGAAGGTTCCCGTTTTTACCTGAAGGGCGTGCTTTTGAAGATATACGGGCTCAAAGTTTCGCACTCTAGAAATTTCTAGAACAGTCCAGAAAATTCGAGAGTATTTGAGAGCATTCCACGACATTCCAGAACATCCGGAACATTCTGGAATGTTCAGGAATGGTCTGGAACGTTCGGGAATATCCCGAAACATGGACGGGGGATAGAGGGCTACCACAACATATCTCCTTTCTGAGTTTTAGAGGCACGCACATGGTACCTACACTTTATTTTATAATCAATACATATTATAAAAGAATACCAAAAAAAAATGTGCGGCTTGCAAAAACCCAGAATCGAGTCCCGATACGATCAAGGAAGGTGTATGGTGTGGTAGATCTCTATCCCCCCTCCAGGATGACGGTTCCCATTTTTACCTAAAGGGCGTGCTTTTGAAGATATAAGAGCTGGAAGTTTCGCCCTCTTGAAATGTCTAACACATTACAGTTACATACAGTTTTCCGGAAAGTTTTAGAAAGTTCGATAGAGCTCTAGAAAGTTCTGGAAGGAGTGGCGGAGTACGTCGTGGAATGTTCGGGAATAGGGAATCGGGAACATCATTATGGAACATTCGAGAACACTCTCGAATGATGTGGAATGTTCTGGAACATTGTGGATCTTTCGAAGCCTTTTTTGTATGGGTGTATAGTTGTATAGTATATAAAGCAAGATCCGCCGTGGGTTCGAAAGTCAGTTCAATCTCATATCAACTCTCCGAGCGAAACCGGGTACTCCAGCTAGTGCCCTATATTTTATAATGTAAAACACAAATAAATATAGTAATACATATCCGTACTACCTACATATTTGAAACACGTTTTGATTACAAAAATAGTTTTTCAGTTTTGTTGGTTATTTTGATCTCAAATACAAAATTAAAATTTGTATGAAACGGGCCGAAACCGACCACGCATTCGCCTGAAGAAGGAATAACCTGACACAACCGGAAATATGTAATTTTTAAATAAAATTCTAGGCGTATTGACTTTTTTCCACAAAAAAGTATAAATCGATTTCGAAAGACTGCTCTTTTATCTAGTAAAGCTATGTTTTAAATAGTGAGAAAAAATGTTAATTCTTAGTACAATGAGGTTTTACCGTACGTCGTTGGCAGATTTGTTAAATTTTCAAACAAAATTTTGTAATAAAACATACATTATCATATATATTCATACAGTAAAATAAACCAACAAATTATTTAGGAAAGCTACTTGTCAGAATTTTAATTTTAGTTCAAATATATTTTTTTTCAGTTTGTCTATTTATTTACGGTCTTACAAACTAACATATATCGTTTTTTTTTCACATTTTTATTTTGCTTAGACGTTATTGAAAAATTATAAATACATTTGATCAAAAAATAATTATAAAAAGTACATAATTTCAATAGTTTTATTTATTAATTTTCGGGAAATCGACAGTTTACATTTTTTTCAGTTTGTACGTAAGTATTATGTAGCCAAAATAAAACCAATTATGGATTTCCTCCTTGTGACTTTACCTATACTGAGACAGCATAATAAGTAAATTAAATGTATAAGAAAGTAATATGAAGCCAAAAAAAATTATACAGGTAAAACGAAAAATTACAAAACAAAAAAAAAATCAATACATTGATAGCCGTGGAGAGAGGTTGTACATATAAATCAAATCATAACAGAAATATAAACATAATATTATTCACGAAACATCACACATTTGAGCATTTTTGAATATAGGTAGGTATATGTATACCAAAGCAAGTTCTTATTGAAATAAAACCGATATTGAGTTATTATTTAAAATGCTGGTACGGAGAATAATTAATCTTTCTCATCAGGACCGCCCTGTACAGTTGCAAGGGTACAATCGCAAGACCGCCTTCGAAATTTGGAAGTACAAAAATTACATTTCAGAATACAGGATATTCCCCACGCGGCTAATTATGTTTCAAGTCTACACATTTTTAATGACCGGTAAAACTATATATGTATATGGTTATTTGAAAAAAAAACATTGGGGTTTATATTTTAAATGACACACGATTAAAAAATCCATGATAACATCATATCTGGTAGCACGTTACATGCAAATTCTGCTATCAATAATACTTTATATTAATAATTTTACGATAATGTACCTACTATCATTATAGTGTTTCTTATCTTCTGTCTTCTGATAAGGGAAATACACAGCTAGCAGTTTTATCGCTTAGCATGAATGTAATTCGTCAATATATCGTTATTTCTTTTATTTGTGTAAAGTATATTGATTAAAATCAATGGGCTTGTAAATGGCGTGATGACTTTCGTTGGTTAGAGTTAATCCAAACTTTTTTTTTGTTAGTGGCTATTTAGTTACAGGTTTTATGAGAATTACAAGATATATGATAAGGTATATAAATATTTCATCTGTTTGTTCTTAGTCCTCCTCACTAGGTGGTCCTGTGCTGAGGCGGACTGGTAGATTTCTTTGATTTTTCGTTATTTAGTTTCTATGATGTTTTTAATACATTCTCTAGTATGTCTGCATTAATTTCTTTCACCCATGTTTTGATTTTTTCCTTAAACTTATTTAGCTTTTCTAACTTTTTCAGACTTGGAGGAAGGATGTTGTAAAGTTTAGTTGCCAGAAACTTGGTAGAAACTAATCAATTTATATATATCTACATGTTATAAATTAAAGTCATCCGCCGCGTCTGTCTGTCTGTTCGCGATAAACTCAAAAACTACTGAACGGATTTTCATACGGGTTTCACCAATAGATAGGGTGATTCATGAGGAAGGTTTAGGTAGGTATATAATTTGTAAAGGTTTTGTCTAAATTGGTGGCAAGCGGGCGATGTGGATTTGATTTGTATGCAAATCTACAGTTTTATGCCGAATTTGATGAAATTTTGCACATGTGAACTTCAAAACAAGAGGAAGGTTACTGTCTACATTTGATTTCGAAAATTTTGTTTAAAGCCTGGGAATCACCGGGGACTTCAGCTAGTATTATAAATTAAAGTTCTCCGACGCGTCTGTCTCTCTGTCTGTTCGCGATAAACTCAAAAGATATTGAACGGATTTTCATGTGGTTTTCACCAATATATAAGAAAGGAAGGAAGTTATAGGTAGATATATAATTCGTCAAGATTTTGTGTAAATTGGTTGAAAAATATAATATATAAAAGATAATGTCTATGTGGTGAACGAGCGGGCTGGCAAGCGGGCGGTGTGGATTTGATTTGTATGCAAATTAACAGATGGCGGTGGTTATAAAGGTTGGGTAACCATCCAGTAGATGGCGTTGTGTTTTGTTAGCCACAGCAACTCGTAGCCGGGTCAGCTAGTATTTATTATCAAAGAGAGTGTACCATGTGCGTGCCGAAACGAGTCTCGGTTAGATCAAGGGAGTTAAGTGGTGTGATAGCCCTATATCCCCCGTCCATGAAGAAGGTTTCCGTTTTTATCCGAAGGGCGTGCTTTTGAAGATATAAGGGCTGGAAGTTTCGCTCTCTAGAAATTTCAAGAACAGTCCAAAATATCCAAGAAGCATTCCAGAACATCCCGGAACATTCTGGAATGTTCGGGAATAGTCTGAAACGTCCGGAAACATTCCGGAACATCTCAGATCATTGTGGAACATTCCAGATAGTATCTAGTTTGATAATAAAACCGGTTTTGTTTGGAATACGGATTTGGAGGCGGATATGGGGACAGCCATTGGGAACCATTTATTGGATAATCAACACCTCTGTATTAGGTCACCCCAAGTGGTTCGCTATGCAGCGGGAGGGATGAATTCATGCGTCCGTCACTCCTGGACATACTGACCCCCAGATTCTGACCCACCCATCATACCTTTTTCCTTTCCAGAACTTCGTTTTCTTCCTTTCCAAAAAACCCTCCACATAGCATCCCCAAAGATGACGTAGGCCCTGAGAGATTTTATTTTACCTCAGAACCTCCAGTGTTGAACTAAACGTATATAATGATATTTTTAGTCTTGCATAAAAATAGAGACGCAATTGTGTTTCTCTGTAATGAACAAAAGAAACAACATTTAAAGTCCTTATTTCAGGTTTCTTTAAGTATAATATAAGATAGTATTGGTTACTAAGGTTACTGTAGCTAACATCACATCTGTCAGCAGTGACATCTAGTGAGCCACCAACTAACTTGTCGGTAATACAAATTAAAGGAAAGCACTCCGGTTTTCTTTACACGTATACTGTTGTAATGTGTTATATACAAAAGTTATGTATACACAGGTGTTAAGAGGAAACGCGTTCCCTGAGAAATTTTAACAAGAGGCATTTTACCAAACTGTTGCTGTCACTGTCGCTCTAAGTCCTCCGAATACTGAGTGAAAAGAACAACTGCATCTCAGGCTCATAATACCTAAATGAAATCATCAAAATGGAGGTTTTGTATTCCCCATATTTTTTCTCTAAAACTGAACCGTTTTTTATTTAATTAAAAAATAGGGTATTTTCACAAACTGGGGATACTGTTAAAAATATGTGGAAGATTTAAAGTTTATTTTTCTGATTACGATTATCATACTCAAAATGAACAATTTTAATATTTTCATTCATAATTATTGATTTCAAAAGCAGCCAAATATTGTTCATCCAGAAACGGCCCATTATTGGTTCATAGAATCATGACGTCACACCCGTCATCCATTACCGGCTGATTCGCTCATTGTCATCTTTTTGTTAGGAGTTAAAACATTGTTTGTTGTTATCGCCTGTTTTCAACTGTTTTGTTTAATTTTTTTAGACTTTTGTGTTATTTTATAATAGTTTAATATAATATAGTGTTGTTATAATGACTGACAGCGGTTTTTTACGGGCGCAGTCCGACAATTTGCCCAAAGTAGATGCTATAATGATGGCATCTTTAATTGCTGGTAACAGTAATTTTCTAAGTGCTGAATTCAGAGGTTTTAAGGCAACCAGGTAAGAAAAACATATTGTGTAACTCTAATCCTATACATATACTTGAACATTTTGTAAACATGCGCACAAAATAGTGTTTATTTTGGCCCTTTATTGAAATTGAAACAAGTGACAGTTCGGTCACCTAACCTCCATTTCGTAAGATGCTTTGTAAAACTTTGGCCATTCTCAAAGTAAATTTCCTTATTATTGTATAGATGTCCTCCTTACAACTATACACAAAGGTTGTAATATTGTTTCTACCTTTAAATTATGAATATAATTAGTTAATATCTTTATGCTGTTATTGTTATGTTATGTCAAATCTGCAAAAAAACATTACCCCCCGCCTGCTAATAATGCCATGTTTTGGTAGATTAATGTGTCGATTTGACAGTGGTATTTGTACACATAGGTACTAAACAATACTTATATCGCAAGTGGGAAGACATCGAAACAAATATAATGATATTAACCGAGCAATCTGGAGGTTCACAATCAAGCCAACTGCAACGTACGTAATAACTGGTACTGACAGATCTCACTTATGGCGGTGATTGACGGGGCTGACGTCACAGCTCAGCGACGGTACATTCGGCGCGAAAAAATCGTTTTGGCGGCATTTTAAAAATGGCATACTTTAAATCGTTGTAGAAAATTTATAAATCATCATATAAATAAAATAAAAATTTCGTTTTTCTCGTAATTTTTTACTTTATTTTTTTCGGCAATAAAAAAAAAACTGTGAAAATACCCTATTAGAAGAGAATACTCTACGTCTGTACGTTTTACTTTTTTTAAAATAGTTTGTCTAGATTCTAGATTGTATACAGAACGTCTCTTGATTGCGTTCAAAACAGCCAATTTTAACGATTTTTGGAGGGTCCTCCTAACTCCTATAAGAAGTTACTTATCAACAAAAAATACAAAGTACCGACACAGTAATGGTCTATATCTATATTATATGTGCAGTGGGGATACTACGCAACACCGCACAAAGAGGACACCGATTATGCTTAACATTCTTTCAAAGGCTAAATCCTAGTATACTGAACGTCTATTGATGGTGTTTAAAACAGCCAAAAAATGTTTTTTTATCATTCAAAAGAGATGCATAAGAAAAATTACAAACTCTGCTCGTCTAAATTCATGTACCATGTACACCTGTGTTTTAAAAATCTGAAAATTCTGACAGTCACAGACATAAATATATGTATATCATATGAAACCATTCCCGTTCGTGTACTCGATGACGTAATTTTTTCGAAAAAAATCGCTGACTATTTCCATGGCAGCGCGGCTCCTGCCAAGAGGCGAACCGGCAGACCAGCTTTTTTAAGGTTTTCTAAGTGTCCATTATCACTAAAAAGTAGTTTCATCCGTGTACTCGATGACGTAGGGTTTACCTATGTCGTCTCCTAGTCTATAATGGAGTTATGCATGTTAGTGCGATCATCTACAGACAAGTTCCCACAAAAGAACTCAACTCATAAATACGCTACAAGGTTCACAGAAAACGTATTAATGCCAAAAGCAAACAAAACAATATTCCTTATACATATAAGTACTATATTACCATAAAAGTATAACAACCTTCCACATAACATTAAACAAATACAAGATACACACAAATTCAAATCGTCACTTAACACTTTCCTTGTAAACAAATGTCATTACACCAAGTGAATACCTCATAAATGAAACATCTATTTTTATTGGTATATTTTTATTTTCTCATTTGTCTAAACATTATAATATTCTTCTTTGTATAAACATTATAATAAAACATGTATGTGGGTAGCTGGAAGAAATGGGGTCTACCCATAAGCTACATCTTTTGTATTTTTTATTTGTACAATAAATATTTTTTTATTTGATTTGATTTTAAAGAAGTTTTCACTTAAAAAAAAACATCCTCTGTTCTTTTTAAAAGTATTTTTTATTTATTTTGTTTTGAAATACATACATATGACAGATTTACAGAAGAAAAATACAAGGAACTAATTACAATAAAGTAATTTTTTGTTAATGAAATTACCTACACAATTTATAAACAAAAAAATTTCTCGTGTTTAAATTGCAGGCTTACCAACTATTAAAATAAGTACATAAGTACTAAGTATCAGAATTATTTATAATATTTTATTTTTAGCTTGGTACACGATTTAATATTCGCTAAGAGTTGAGTTGTTTTTTTTTATAATGACCTCGAACGTTGAATTCTCGTACACGTGTAGTGAAAAATTTTTCTTGGTAGAAAGACTTTGATGTATAAATTGCTAGGTAAAACGGCGGTTATTTTTATGTAATCGGAGAGACCATTTACTTTGTGGCTTGTCATGATCCAATATTAATTTGGTTTATGAAATCCTAATGAGTACCCGGTACACGTTGCAATGCCACTGCAAGAAAGAAAGTGATTTGTTTTAACTTTGTCAAAGTGCTTTTTGATACAATACAATATTTTTTTGTTTTTACATCTGGTGCTTACACGAATAAATCTGAAGGTTTTCCGACAAGTGCTTATGCCACATACATAGCTGTTCGATTTTCTAAATTTACCCCTGCTATCCCCTATCGCTTCTATGTCTCCTTTGCAACCCCTTACTTTGCCCCTCCATCGACCCCCCCCTGCGTGTCCTTTCCTATGCGTCCCCGTTCTCGCCCCATTTCCCCTCAAGCGTCCCCTTCCCCTACCACGTTTCTTCCACCTGTATTTATTTTATTTATTTATTTATACTGGGTTTTACAGATGTTTACATTTACATGAGAACAATCCAGTTATAAAACTCAGTTATTTATTTATTTATTTATTTACCTCCCCCTCACTTCTTCCCTTCCTGCCGCTAAACTATATGAAATACACACAATTTTCAAACCATTCGCGCGCCACCTGTTTTAATTCCTTTATTAAAATCCCATAACGTCAAAGCTCCAGTATATATAAAAATCTTAAAAATCAACAACTCACCAAAGTTTTATCGCAATCTAATGAATAGTATAGGAAATCAATTCGTAACGCCAGAGCTCACTATTATATATTGAAACCATCCCGGGCATGCGTACATCAAATTCCCAAATTTTCATCGTATAATATTTTTCTATATGATACACTTTATTACATATTATTCATTACAGTCAGTCAGTCACAATTTCATAACTCCAGAGCTCAGCAGTATATATTGAAACCTTCGCGGGCATGCTCACAACAACTCACCAAAGTTTCATCGCATCGAATGAATAAGTATAGGAAATCATTTCATAACGCCAGAGCTCACTATCATATATTGAAACCACCCAGGGCATGATCAAATATCCAAAATTTCATCGTATAATAATTATTTTTCTTTTTCGTATTATTTATTCATCTCAATCAGTTAGTCACCTTTAAATTTTGTATTACTCTTCTTCTTCTTCTTAAGACTCCTGTCCTAAGCGGCTGACTTCCAATTTAGTACCTGGAGAAGCTGTGCTGCATCCCCACTTTTCTCTTACCACCTGGGTGTCCAGTCAAAATTCTTTTTGGGACGCGTGTGTCCGACATTCTCTGCACATGCCCAGCCCATCTCAGCCTGAGGAGTCTCATATGTGCTGAGATGCTAGGGGCCTTATATATGTCATACAATTCTGTATTGTGCCGGATGCGCCATTATTCACCCTCTTTCACGGTTCCAAATATTATTCTCAGCACTTTTCTTTCAAAAGTATCCAGCATTTCAGTCATCATTTAGCCATCTTTTATTTTGTATTACTCACCTTCACTAATTATTATTATTTCTATGCCATCTGCAATAATTTAAAAACTTTAATTATTTAAGTACCTACATTATTATTATTCTTCTTCTTTGAACTGTCCCAACTCATTGCCTAGGTAGGCTGTTGGGGTCGGCTCATCTCGTTCTCAGGTTGTAGTTTCTTCGGTTTTGAGTATCGCCTTCATCCAGGCCGTTTCTCTGAAGTATTTTTGAGTATTGAGTCATCAAGGAGTTCTTTGGTCTTCTCTGGATGACTATCGATGAAGCTCCATAGACATTGCCTGCTTCGCTGTGTAGTCTGATGATCTCCGTCTTACGTGCCCATACCATCTCAACTGTCGTTCCTCCAGCTTACTGTTTATGTCCGTGACACCCAGGCTACCACGAATGCGTGAACTTTTAATCTTATCTTTTAGTGATACTCCTGCCGACCATCTAAGCATTCGCATTTCTGCTGTTTCGAGTTGCCTAGAGTAGGAGTTGCATACAACTATGTATACATAGTCCAGCATTCGGAGCCATACATTATCGCAAGTCTAACTCTATAATAATTATCTTATATAAAAATTATCTACTTATATCTATGTCTGGTAGGTATATCTTTCCTTCAAGTTTTATAGGCATTTTCGTGTCATTTTCGTGAATATATACGCTATGTATGTATTTTGAAAAAATAAACAATCTTATGGAAAATAAAGGATATTTGTAAGATTAATTTAGGTGGCAGTAGTTTTTTTCTTAAAAATGTCTAATGTTTCTTGACTGAGTGCAATATTTGGGTTTATCATTCATGCTTCTGATTTCTTCATATTATCTTCCTCTTATCTATGTTTCTATATTTATATCTAAATATTTATTATCTATATCTATATATTAGGTACACTTTAAAATTAGCCTCATGAGTCACGATTCATAACTCATAAGTCATATTATGAACCTTTCTTTTCTCCTAAAAACCGATGCAAAATGATTATGAAAACATCAAGTGAATGCGTGCACCTCGGCACGCGCTGAAAACGCATAAGAGATTACAAGAGATACGTGCGTAAGTTTTCAATCAAGCGTTCAAAAAAGGTTCGTCTGAATAGGGCTCTAGGTACATTGCTACATACTTACTGTATTTTGAACTTAATTTTCCGAAGAAGCTAAGCAGTTCACAATGAAGTGCTCATACGTACCCTGATATATGGCAGTGAGGCGTGGAACTGGCAGATGAAAGTTGAAAGGAGAATGAATGCTGAAGAATTTTTTTTTAAAGTGAAAATCTAGTTACGAAAAAGCGATACAAAAAATAAATCTATGTATAGGATTTAGCCTCCGAAAGAATGAGATAGAATAATCGGTCTCCTCTTTGTGCGGTGCTACGTAGCCTCCCCACTTTTGTTCATTTTCGTTTACTGAAAGTTTCACTGTCCGGCTTCCCGCATTTCTACCGATTTATTACATATTTTCCTTAAATACTTTAAGTTTTAAAGCTCTTAAAAAATATATGTTATTCTTGAAGATATATCTCTACATTTCCCCACGCCGAACCGGCAATTATAAGAAATTTCTTCGATAGAAAAAAATCGCAAAGTATGCTCCGAAAATGATTATAAACACGTTTGGTTCATTTATTTTACAAGTTATATAATGTATGAAAAATTCATAGTGTTTCATTAAATGCTATTTTAGACAATCCCCACGAGATTTTTGGTCTATTTTAAACGAGTCGTGTTTTATTAAACAGTTTCACAATTTTCGCTGAAATATTATCGTTTTTCATATTAGGGCCCTCTCTCTAACATTCGTACTTATATATTTCTCCATCTTCATCTTTTTGAGCGGGTATCCAGTTGCCCCCATCGTAACCAATGGATTGCTTCCCATAGAGTGGATGGTGTTTAAATGTATGTTATCGTATTGTTGTGTAAAGTGTGTATGTACTTGAGACGTTTCAATAAATTCTGTGTTTGTGTATGTATGAGTGTATTGTTTATTTTGTATAAAGAAGACATGTATTGTATTCATATAGTTTTCTTACTGTTAATAGTTTTCTTAATGTTAATAGTTTTGTTTCGGTATACTTACATATAATTTTTTGGGGATGTTCTAGGTCTGTAGTGAAATAGTTTTTTTATTATTAAGAACCTTGTTTTGTATTACCTGTAATTCATTTATCTATGTTTCACATGCGTTTCCTAGATTTCAATTAAGTAATTTAAATGCGAATGTGCGTGATTATAATATATAAACCTTTTATTTATTTATTTGGTAACAGATACGATAACCAGCTAAAGTGATTTTATCTTTAATATCTGGTATAATGCTGTCAATCACAGCCTAAGATATTTTTTCCTGTATCTTAAATGTGAATGAATGAGGTTATACCTAATATGATAACCAACTTCTTCTTCTTCGTGTGCCTTGTCAGGTCTCCCTGATGTCGGCGATCACTCTGGTATAGCTCCTCCACACTTCTAATACCGATCCACTCTCGTACATATCGCAGCCAAGACATTTGTCTCCTTCCAGGCCCTCGGCGACCCACTGTCTTGCATTTTAATATTAATTGGAGTAAGTGATATTCCTCCCCTCGAAGTATGTGACCCAGATATGAAATTTTCCTGAGTTCTACTATTGTGAGCAGCTCTCTGCCCGCCTGAGCATTTCTGTATTGGTGATCATGTCGATCCATGGGACTTTGAGCATTCTCCGGTGAAGCCACATTTCAAAAGCCTCTAACATGTTCATGGTATTTACTGATATTGGTACAAATTGATAAAAACTTTGTAGAAAAAAATTAAAACGTAACATAAAATTCTATAGAGGTATATTACAAAATTCTATATATTTATCGATAACCAGCTAAATACACTAATTAAGAGGGTGATTTTATCTTCAATAACCTTTACAATGCTGTGAATCACAGCCCAAAATATTTTTCCTGTATCAAGATTTGCAAGTCGTTCTTTTAAATTTTTATAAATACGTGAGTAGGCATTTTTTACGGCTTGAGTTTAAATGGTGTAACCTGTTTTTTGTTAAATAATTTATGAGATCCCTGAGGCACATGTGTGCTAAAACCATGTAAAATTATTAGGATTAAGAAAAGGGTTCCATGTCAGTTGATACCCGCAATTAGCCTCCCAACACACTTATATTCTTATATAATAATGGTGGATCTTAAAGTGACGGGACCAAATAGAAGAATTGTATTCGACTTGACTTCGAACTCGAATTAGAGAAGAATATAAGATTTTTAATGTTTAAATATTTAGAAAGTTTCTGCCATTACGGAGAAAGATGCCAAGCATATTTAATCCTTTGTAACTGTATTGATGTGTGAAAGAAAATTAAATTTGTAGTCGAAAATAATGCCAAGATCATTAATTTCATTGACAGAGTTGAGGTAAGCATTTTTAACTTTATATTTATAAACGAATGGTTAATTTATTCTGAAAAATCTTATTACGTGCATCATTCACTGATGTTTAGATAAAGTTACGAGAGATTTAAAGGCTGATAGCGATATTGAAAGAAGAGGAAATGCAGATAACTACATTTGGAGGACTGAATGACATTGGCGCTAACAAAAAACTGCCTAAACAAGCGAAGCTATCAGTCTACAATGGAGTACTAGCACCTGCCCTGATGTATGGCAGTGAGGCATGGAACTGGCAGAGGAAGGATAAATAGACTGAATATTGTACAAAAATGAGATCCCTAAGACATGTAGGTATATGGTAAAACCATGTAGGTACTTATGATCGTATGAGAAACGTGGAGATCCCCAAAGAATGCAAGGCTGATGTAAGCGTAAAACGTAATATTGAGAAAGGGACGCTTAGGTAGTTTGGGCATGTAGAGCGAATGAACGAAGAAAGGAGGGTAAGGATAATAAATGACGCAAATGTGAATGGTGGAAGAAGTCGGGGATGCCTGAGGAAGACATGGATAAAGTGAATCAGATACTCGAGTCGGGCCATGTCAAGAGTCAGAATAATAGAAGAGTATGTATTAGACGATGTATGAATGTGAGTGCGGCGGAGAGTGTGACAAGACCGAGTTGTTTGGCGGTCCGTCCTCTCCCTCCTGCGAGGACACGGTGTGATGGTTGTTTAGTTAGATAAAGTTTGTTAAGTTTGCATCAATCTTGTAGTTTATTTTAATTTAATTGAATGTGAATACAGTCATCGATAGTTTTTACAAGTTTTAATAGATTTAAATCATCGGCGAAAAGCAACACTTCAACATTATTATTAAAAAAAAAACAATGACAATATCATTTATAAAATCTCAGAAAAGTAATGGGCCTAAATGCGACCCTTGAGGTACACCGCTAGTAGACATCAATTTGTTTGACAGGTTAGAATTATTTTTTACTTGAAGAATTGTTTTTATCCATTCCAATAGTTTGCCCTCTATTCCGAATGTGCAAATTCTATTGAAAAGAATTTCACAGTTAACTTTATCTTTAAACGAGTTTGGCAAAGTTTCAATAATGAGTTTTATACAGAAAATTTTCTGTAACGTTTTAATTTTTTCTACAAAGTTTTTATCAATTTGCTAACAACTTACTTCAGAGACAAACTACATTACAATAGAAACTTACATACACACCACACAAGACAGAAAGAAAACATTAAATATTGACCGGTCAGTGGTTGAGTGGGCATCGCGTTTGGGTCCCACCAGGCGTTCCGTGTTCGATTCCTCGACTGGCTAAGTCCTCCATCACGACTCGAGCAACATTTTCCATATACTGTGGTGGTAGTAGGAGATTTTCTAATATTGTCTGGTTATTCGCAACCCAAAAAACTCGGCAAAAAAAATTGACTAAAAAGGTTGTTCTTTACCTACTTGCCTACGAATAATGCATATTAGCTCCACCCAGGAGGCCCTTATGAAAAAGAAATCCCTCAGGGCCTGTCATCTTTGGGGATGCTCTGTGGATAGTATTTTTATGGAAAGGAAGAAGAGGAAGTTCTGCGAATGAAAAAATGTATGAGGGGTGGGTAGGTATGTAGGATCAATGTGTCCAGAAGTGACAGGCGTATAAATCCATCCCTCTCGCTGAGGTGCAAGACTATGGGTCGAGAGAGACCAGCAGGGGAGGTCAGAGGGTCTCCCCAAACCGGTCTCTCCCGATCCGGCCCGTCACGCAGCTGATGGGCAGGTGGATCTGCCGCCAAGACCTGAATACATCTCACCCGATGAACCTACCAAGTCACCAAACGTAGCGAATCTCGAGTGGTGACCTATGGCAAAAGTTTTAATTATCCAATAAATGATTCCCGTGGCGGTGGTACCCATAGCCGCCTCTCAAATAACATTTGAAAAAACTACGGTACCCCCAAATGGGGTATGTTGTGAGACTATGGTATCCCCAATTGGGGTATGTTGTGAGACTGAACGGGGAGAGGCACGGGATGGAGTAGAGGAAGGTTGGGAACTGTTCCTGGATATCCAGTTATGGTGTCAAACGTGGCTAAAACTATAAAAAGTATTTTCGCTTCTGAATGTTTGTGTTTTACCAGGGGGATACTGAGAGTGTCGAACACATTCATAACATTTACACTAAGCGAAAAATGCTAGGTAAATAGAAAGTAGATAGGTAGGTATAGGTACCTAGATATATTTTTTTTATTTCATACAAAATATCTGAGTTGTTTTGTTGGAAGAAAAAGTCACTTGGCAATATGTCACCTTTACTTTACTTAAACAATTGCATACGTACTCAATGTTGATAAAAACATGTCAATTTATTTGTACAAAGTAATTAACATTTTATAAGTTGTTCATTAGGTATTGTATATTTCGTTTGACTCCTACGCTGGACAGCTGATTGCGATTCGGTATAAAAATAGCCCACATGCTTCTCAATGTCGCGTGGTCGCATTTAATACATTTATAAATAGCTTATTTAATTAATTAAAATATTATACGTTATAATAATAAAATATTATATTGTTTGAATAAGATGTTAGTGGGAACTTTTCAGGTTAGGTACCTAAATACTTATTTTATTATCGGCGGCCATTTTTTTCAATGTTTTCCCTCCATGTGCCGTTAGCGGTCGCGTTCCTACCGGTCGATTCAACGAATTGAGATTTCAATACAAAATTATCGGACCTACTTGCAGTGCGGTGAAATTAATGGTATAATCGCCTAATTTTATTTTATTTATTTAAGTTTTTATTCCAGCAGGGCTGGAAGGTTAGTGCAATCCCAGTCCGTCATATTACATACCGAGTAAATAAAAATCTAAGCATCTGAAATGCAACTCTGCCATTCTAATACAAATATATTTTCCAACGATTTTCATGTTGTTAATTGTATTTTTACATTCGATAAATACATTACAAAACAACTAATCTGAGAAACAAAATTTTTAGTCTCGAAGCACTTTCTCAAACAGATTTTTTTTTGTAAAATAAAGAATATATATACATATATAAATATATATATTTTACAAAATTTCTGTATAGCTTATCATAAAAGACGAGCTCTTGTACCTGATAAGGGAGCCACGAATCTTACTTAGGTTGTATATTATAATATATTTTGTATAAAATATTTTATAAGTTTTTTTTTTTAATGGTTTAATTTTATTTATTTTTCCTGATTGGTTGATGATACAGCGCAATTCAGAAGGGAGGTAATTATAGTTTATGACTTGGTAAATATAACGGTTTTGCGTATGAGTTGTTTTAAAATTAGGACTAACAAATAGATTCCAATTTCTCTTTAGTTTGTAAAATTCTTGATATTTTTTGTTAAATTTTTCTTTTCACGGATATTCGGTTTTGTTAGATCTATCAATCGGTTTCAGTTTCAACTGTAACTTATTTTTCAATTAGATGAAAAAAAATAGAAGACTTCGACATTTTTTACATTAGCTCCACACATGCGGTAATGAGGAAAAATCTCTTAGGGCATTTTTAGGGAAAGAAAGGAGAGAAAGTATGGGAAGGGAAAAGATTTGAGGGGTGTGTAGGAATCAGGGGGTCAATTTTTCCAGGAGTGACGAACGTACTGCGGTGCAATCGCACATGGGTCGAGAGAATCCAGCTGGAGTGGTCTAGGTTAGGTCTCCCTCAACTAGCCTCTCTCGATCCACGCATTAGGTGGGCAAACGCATTCGCCGCCAATACCTAGTTATACCTAATCCCATGAACCGGGCACCCCTTCCAAGTCACCAAACGTAGCTAACCACTTGGGTTGACTTGTGGCAGGGGTTCTCGGTACTCAAAACAGTTCTCGAGGCGGCGATGTCCATATCCAGCACCCAAATTGTTAATGTGGTTTCAATATATTGATGATTTTCCTCCAGAAAACGAAACACGTTGTTGTTTACAAAGCATTATTCAAAACTACCATTTGCAACTGGATTTAGATCATTGGTTCATTCGATCACCGGGTAGCAAATTGTTTATTTTTGTAAAAAGTTGGGAGACTAAACAGATAAGAAATCTATATTTACGATCAATATGTGAACCAATCCATCTTAATAATTTTTGGGGTAGCGACGGTCGTTACCGAATATTATTAATATAATTATAGCGGAAAATACCCATTGTATGACACACGTGTAAGCAAATGACCAACAAGAATACCAGTTAATTTCGTGTAGAAAAACAATTTATGACTGTTCAATTGCGGGTTGCAATATTGCGTTGAGAAAATCTTAAATCACATTATACAAGATAATATCATTTGAGATTTTCAAGACTAAAAGTATTATAGTGATTTATTTTTGGGGTATTATGCCGTGTTGTGCTACCTCCTTCTTTAGACAACGTTTTGGACAGCATTACAGTGTTCAACATCAGGGCAGATGTGTAATCGAAGATTGTGGTGAAGTGTGTGCTTAGGTATATTATATGTAAATGCGATACAGTGTTACCAGCTCCAATCCCATGAGTTGGTATTACAGTATAATTTAAAATGGTTTTCTGGGTTTAGTTTTGATCTAACTATTGAGCTTAGCCCCATCGTTCTTATTAATATGAATGTGATTTTTGTGAATTTAAATTCTTCCATAATTAGGCGTGTTCCATGCGATTTGGGTCTTCCAAGGACTTCAGAAACAAACCCAAAGTAATTTTATGCAGTAAAACCACAAAAATAAAACACATGCAAATTGATCCCGTTTGTTTGGTGTGGTTGCTTATTTGAACCAAGATCTTGTCCAGACATGTACCGAACATTAAAAATCTATTATCTTTTAAAAGCATGAGTTTCAAATGAGTCACATGAAATTTAAATCCCTTTTTAATTACCCTAATCTGAGTAAAGTTTACTAATTACGGTAATCGAATACCAAGTTACCCATTATATTTGTTGTTATTCTGAAAACTTTATCGCTTCTACCGTGGTTACAAATTCAAGCATAACAATCCCATATAATGAGATATGACCAACTTACCCGAAGTGTCTCTTCCAGGAAATGATAAAAGGGGCTGAATGACCATGTCTTTTCAGCAGTTTCGATAGTGGTTCAACGATACTGTAGGATGATATTATTTATGTTTATTTTGAACCAACAACTACTATGAAAACAGCTCATATATTATAATAATTATAAATAGAAAAAAATAACAATTCGAATGCCACTTTATTGTATGTAAAGGTCTTTAATATATAAGACCAACCAGCCAGAAATGGCCGGCGTACTTCAGCGGTAAGGCTCTTGACTCGCAATCCGAAGGTCGTGGGATCGAATCCCGACGTGGCAAATACAATTTATTTGATTAATTTGTGTTATTTCACAATTTATTCATTAAAAATAATATACAGTATATTTGTAACACGTTCCAGAGTGGAAGATACTCTCAGTATCGCCCTGGTGTAAGACCACCATTCAGAATTGAAAGGTTGCTTGAAATTGATTTAGCCGTGTTTGGTGACCAGATCTGAATAGCCAGGTACTTTCCAATCTTTCTCTACCCTATCTCCTTCCCCTCCCCCCTACCTTCAGCCTCACAACATACCCCAATTGGGGATGCCATAGTCTCACTGGTTCCAGACGGGAGCAGTTGGGACTCTTGTGCATATTAGTTTAAAAAATATATTTAAATAAGTAAAACCATACACTATCACACTACTAAAAGTAGAAAAGTGAAAATAATACAAAGGCCATGTAATTTTCCATTCCATTTTGTTCCATAGTAGAAGATATTACCATTCAGAATTGAAGTTGTTTTCGACGTGTTTGGTGATCAGATCTGAATAGCCAGGTACTTCCCTACCTTCCTCTTTCCCATCTCCTTTCCCTCTTCACTACCTTTATCCTCACAACATTCCCCAATTGGGGATGCCATAGTCTAATTGGCTCCAGACGGGAGCAGTTGGTACTCTAGCTTCGGCAATAACATAAAAAAAGGAAAATTTATGGGTTATCCAGAGTTTCCAAAACTGTGTTCTGCGGAACACAAGGGTTCTACTGAACCTGAATAGGCGTTCCGCGACAGTTTGCCGGATGAATTTCATAATGAACACATATTCATATTTCAACACTACTGATATTATTAAATGTCTGCTTTCTAGGAACCTAACCATTTTTTTTTCGAAATCGACTTTACCTGAAAGTAAAATAATGCAAAAATCGTTCAGTCTTACTGCATCCTTGTTAGCAATTAGTCGAACTATAAACGCGCATTTGCCGTATATGTTGGTGAAAAAGTGAAAAAAATATACAAAATACAATGCTAAATCAGTAGGTTTATGCGCAAGTGAGTTTGAAAATCTAATTGTTTTAAAATTGACTCTTAACTTGAAACGAAAATATAAAAATCAGCCTTTAAATGATTTCTGAAAGAGTTTGTCAGAAGAGTACCCCGATTTATTAGGCTATTATTGTTTTACTTCCGTTTTCTACAACCTATGCGAAGCTGGATTTTCTTATTATTATTTTTTTTTTAATGTTCTTTTTTCAGTAAAGTTTATATATTACAGAAAATGGGTAATTTTTTGGCCATCACACTAGGAACATGCCCGTGTTGTAGTGGCAAGTATGCTGCAACGAAGTCAAAGTGCAGGAACAGGCTCGACGCCACATCAGACATTAGAATCAAACTTACCAATATTGTACCTGATCTCAATAAGATATGCAATTCACGGACTCAATAACGTCAGTCATTTTTTTTTTTTTTTTTTTTTTTTTTCTTTTTTTTTCCATTGTATCTACATACATACAAAAGTAATTTTGCATAATTTCTAAATACAGTAAGAGTAAATATAAGGTACAAGTAATGTAAAAGTTACCAATAAGTAAAATATATAATAGAATAAATATATAATAAACAGCATTAGGTGCTGTATTTTATTTATTTACTAAATAAATAGTTTGTTTGATATTTTTTTTTATTTTATTGTTTAGATACTATTAGGATTTACCAACATAAAAACTAAGCCAAGTGTTCCGTTAAAATTTAAGGGTTCGCAAAGTGTTCCATTGCAGAAAAAAGTTTGGGAAACCCTGGGTTACACGATTGGATATGGCACAAGCTCAACAATATATACTCTTATTATTTTTAATTGATAAACTAACGTTTAAACAAGATTTTTATGCATAGCACAAAGGGTAGATAACAAATATTATAATCAATAATTATCAGCCTGAAACACTCATCTACATTGAAAAAATCTTCCGAGAAAAGATACTGGCCGCCAACGGGAATTGAACCCGTGACCATCTGATTGCCGGTCAGCAGCTCTGACCTCTGAGCTATGGCAATCAGATGGTCACGGGTTCAATTCCCGTTGGCGGCCAGTATCTTTTCTCGGAAGATTTTTTCAATGTAGATGAGTGTTTCAGGCTGATAATTATTGATTATAATATTTGTAATATATACTCTGTTACCCTGAGGGCACTATATTCTTACTCTGAGGGCACAAGCGAATCGATTAGAAAGTCGGGGATAACCTAGGAAGACAAATCATTATCTTGCATTCTAGTTTCCAGTTAATCAAACAATTTTAGCTATTTAATTTCAAGAGTTTATTTGCATTTCGGAATTCCTGTAAATAATTTCAGTATTATGACTTTTGAAAATTGGAATTATGACATTTGACGTGTAATTTTACTAAGCGCTTTCTAAACATCTGCAAGTGAAGCAACCATAAACTAGAATAATATTAAGAGAAATTATATTCAAGCGAATAAAATATATTTTAGTATGCTAGGAGCATATTTTAAGGTTCAAAATACAATAAAATCGAGGAAAGTACGATGAGTTACAAGCAAATACAATTTAGGAGGCGGATATGGGTACCGCCGCCCCGGGAACCATTTATTGGATAAAACTCACCCCTGCCATAGGTCATCCTAAAAGGTTCGCTATGTTTGGTGATTTAGCATGCATCCCCGGTTTTTAGGTGAGATTTGTCTAGGTCTTGGTGGCTATTGCGATTGCTCACCTACTGCGTGGCGGGCCGGATCGGGAGAGACTGTTTGAGGCAGTATAATCTAAACCTCTTCAGCCGGACTCTCTCGACCCATCGACTTGCTCCCTGCCCTTGTGAGGGATGGATTCATACGTCTCTCACTCCTGGACACATTGATCCCCAGATTCCTACCCACTTCAGATATGTTTCCTTCCCAGAACTTACTCTCCTTCTCCTCCCAAGATGAGAAATTTTTTCCTCGGGGCCTCCTGTGTAGAGCTATTGTAAAAGAAAAACACGGTGAATTCACCGCACAAAACGGCTACAAATAAGTATCTACGCTAGACGTTAATGATAATATATTATCAAGTCTTTTTCAACATTATACGAGCGATCCTATTTACAAAAAACACACTCATATTAAATAAATGAATATCATGTTAAAATCAACAAATATTATTAAGCGTTTAATAGAATAAATCAACTGTTGATTCGGAGGAACGAGCGGAATTATTTACAATATTGGGAACTTTCTTTATTACAGTACGTCTCTCTCGCACACATAAATATGTATTAAGTTAGAGCGAAACAGAGATAGCCATGTTCGAATTCAGTTCATTTTATAATGTAACAACACAACACAGCTGATCGCGAACATGGATGCCGTTATGGGAGGGGAGCAGTATAGAGGAGACTCGACAGTTGTGGCAATTATGTTAAATTTTTGATAAAAATGGCACAGGTGGTACAATTCGAGTTGATGCGAACAACATATACTAAAGATGTGTGGCGAAGAATGTATCTTACTTTCTATTATCTAATAAATCAAAACCAAAATTTCCTCTGAAATCATAAGATTTGTACTTACGTAGGTTCTTAAATACCTACCTACATTATTATCTATTTTTTTTTTAAATATCAAATAAGAAATTACACAATTTATTCAAAGAAACGTCACTATGTCAATGAGATTTATTTTTCAAATTTTGTTCAGGCAGATAGTTAAAATAATATTTAAAAAAATGTGAATAATAACGTCCAAATAAAAACATCGCTTTTACATTACACAAAAAATAAGCTTTAATAAATAATTAAAACGATCAATAATTGAAACGGAAATGGAACTTACAAACAAATGTGCGGACAGACGACATACAAAACGTTCCAGTTAAAAAAGGACTTCGCTACGGTCAGTCAATCACCATGTTATTTTTATTTATGAGTTGTTGAATTATAGTTATTCGCGTACAATTATATTCATCGAAGCTTACAAATCTACAAATGACTAATTTATATAACTTACGAACTATTTATTTCTCTTTTGCTTAATGTGAGTCCAACAATCTATCTATCTACCAATTGGTGCAGATAATATAATTTCCGACCCGACCACACGTTGCTGTGGCTAACGAAACACAACGCCACGCCATTACCTAACCCTTATAACTTACCTTTATGACGCTCCCTTTATCTATATATTTCATCCAATTTACAAAAAACCTTGACAAATTATGTACATTAAAACCTTCCTCATGAATCACCCTATCTATTGGTGAAAACCGCATGAAAATCCATTGCGTAGTTTAAAAGATTTAAGTCACAGACAGCGGCAGCGACTTCATTTTAAACTATGTAAAGATTTCATTGCACGTCCGTGTGTTATGGTAACTCGTTGTTTATCATTTCATGTATTATAAACATCGTGCCCTGTGGCAATCCAAACAAAAAAATGTTTCTTAAAATACTTAGGTTTGCTATAGTATGTAGCAACAATTTTAATGATGTGCATATTTTAGCAAACTAATTTAATAACGGCTAATCTGAAGGTAACGTTTACTTTATTTTTTTATGTTTTACGATCATTTCAAATGTTAGTATAAGTTCAGCGTTCTTAAGGCCCGGTTCAAAAAGAAGAAGATGGAGAGATATGTAAATACGAATTTTGAAGGGAGCGCGCTAATATTAAAAACGATAATATTTAAGCGAAAATTGTGAAAACACGAATCGTTTAAAATAGGACACAAATCTTATGAGGAATATCTAAAATAGCATTTCAAGAAACACTGTGAATTTTTCATACATATAACTTCTAAAATAACTGAAAAAAACGTCAGATAAGTTTGAAAAAAACGTGTTTATAATAATTTTCGGAGCATGCTGTGCGATTTTTTTCTATCGAGGGAATTTCATATAATTGCCGTTTTGTCGTGGGGAATTTATAGATAATATCTTCAAGAATAGCTCATATTTTTTAAGAACTTTAAAACTTAAAGTATTTATGGAAAATATGTAATAAATTGGTAGAAATGCGGAACGCTGCGCGTTAAGTATGAAAGTTAATATAAGTTAATATAAATTACACACGTATTTAAAAAAATATATAAATGTAGATCATACCACTACTATATCCCAGACGGGCCAATAAATTTTTTTTTTCCACTCAATAAAGAAGATCGATAATTATTAAAAAATTGCTTTGAATATTACGAATAAGATCAACAAAAATTAAGAAAAATTGAGTTTACTATGTACTTCGGACATTCTTCCATCGGTTTATCATTTCTTCACTGATTCGCTGCCACAAACATCGGGGTATACTATGCGGAGAGGGACACCGCTTCGAGCGAGAACGAGACGCCACCACACGAAAGGACCACCACATTATTTTCTATGGAATCCGAGATCAGTCATTCCGTTTTCATTTCGCCGGCGGGTTGTCGCCGCTCGCTTTTATTTCAATATTACTATTTTAAAACAGGTTATTTCCAGTAAAAACTTACCAATTGCCTGCATTAATGTTATATGTGTTATAAAACCGTAAATTCAGTTAAATATTCGAAGTTATTTCATATAAATTTCATGTTTTCAAGTGCCACGAATCGCAGTGCTAATTTTTCACTCTGTTAGTGTTGTACCTACTAAGCTTTCATTTTGAAATTTTATTGAAATTAGTATAAAACAAAAATTATTTGTGGTTAAATTGTATTTTCCCGACGTTTTAACCAGTAGTGCGTCATAGATAATAGTTATTTGTTGATTTTTTGCAATTTTTTCATTTTATTTTGCAGTTTTCAAGTGCCACCAATACAACAATGCGAATTGCAAGTGATCTAGTTATGATAACAAATTTGTTTCTCTAATAATAATGAAAATGTATAAATCATCAAATCAAGTGTCTTATCTGATTTCGTCTCAAGTGTTTTTTTTTTAAATCATTTATGTGAATACCTCACCAGAGTCCCAAATGCCCGGAGCCAGTGAATTTTCGGCATCCCCAAAATGGGACATGTTGTGATTGTGTGGCTCGATGGAGTAGGGAGGGGAAGGTTGGGTACAAATACCTGGCTGTTCAGGTCTGGTCACCAAACACGGATTTTCGAGCATTGTTTCGATTCAGGATTTAAAATTTATTGCGTTGTGAAGTTTTATGTGAATGGTAAAATAGTCGGGTTATGTCAAAAGTTTGAAAAACAGAAGAGCATGTATGAAACTATGTATAAATGCGAATGAAGCAAGAATCGCGTCTATGGCGGTATATCCTCTCAGTTGACCCATGCGTGTATAGTTTAGTTGGTAAAATAACTTTTTAATCTGGTTTTAACAACAACTGACATTAGTCATAACCTCGAAATTGTTTCACATGTAATTTTATTTTTATAAATCAAATCGCAAATCTCTCTATCAAAATATTCTTTCATCGTTTTTTAACTATATATTATATATAAATAATCAGTATTTGTTTTGAAATTAGTAGTTTTTTGTTGTTTTAATTATTGCATATATATTATGTCACAAAGTTCAAACATTAATAATGGTTGTCAAAATTGTGATACCTTGGTTTAGAAAAGTCATTTGTGAAAGTTGGTATCGGATTTTATTACGTAAAACGTTTGTTAATGTAATTAAATTGTATGACGTTATATTCTCATTCAAACGAAGCATCAATAATTCAATATTGAAACAGTTTTAATTTACTAACAATAAATTATAACAGTAATATGTAAAAAATATTTCCCGTTATTCAAATTGACGTCCATACTAAAGTACCATTTTGACTTTTTGTCGTAACATAACTTTCAAAGCATTTCTTTTTGTATTTTAAATGTTTTTTAATCGACAGTAGGTGTTATTAAGTCTTGTTTTTATTGATTAAATGCATTTTATTGCATTTTTTTATCAGTAAATTAATGCATTGTGATGTTTCATGTTTCTATGCGCCATCGTATAAACCTGCCGTCCAACATATTTCTTATATTAAAACTACTTTTTATTGCATATTAAGTTCTAAAATGATATTATTTGTGTAGTAGAATATCCATGCATTGATTTAAAATCAGTTTTGTCAAGGTAAATCATAGTTATAAATTATCTTATCGTGTATTATTTGTGAAGTTTGGTGTTTTTGAGTGCCGTTGTCAAAATCCGCCGTGCAACATATTTCGTCAATTAAAACTACTTTATCTCGCTCTTAAAGTTGTGTGACTATATTATTTAAATAGATAATTAACTTTTTATTGTTTTAAAATATATTTTATATTAGTTTTTTCAATGTAAATAATACTAAATTGCATTTTAATTTGGTGAAATTTGCTGTTATCGAGCGCCGGTAGCGCCAAGATAGCGCGGCCATTTTGCGGCCAAGACGCCAAGTTGATAACTTGGTCCCTTGGAGTAACAAGGTCCCACCTGGCACTGCAATGTTATGCGATAATGAACTCTAAAGTAGCTTTCTCTAGAGCGCATTATTCCATGATAGTTACGTGTTGATGAAACCTTGCTTTTCTTAGAGGGTGTTTACTGTCAAACTGCCGTAACACTTTCGAAACAAGCTACTGGGCGGTTTATTTGACATGAGGATTTTATTTTTAAAAAATAGTAAATATTTTTCTGTTTTTTTGCACCCCTGTCTTCCAAATTCTCTCACGTCTTTTCAAGGCACTACTATAAATGAATTATTAAATATATCACATCTGTTCTTACCAAAATAAAAGCCCGTGAAATAATAGTTTAAATTTAATTTATTTTATATCGATATTTCCTCGTTTAAAGCATTTTTATTCTTTATAAAAAGTTAAAAATATATTTTTTTATATCCAACCTAAAGATTCTAATTTTTTATCATTGAATCGGTGTTTCTTATTTCTTCCGCACGGTCGTTTTTATAGCCCGATTAGTTTTAGAAATACTCAGTTGGGAACTAAATTATACATTTTGATGTGTTAAGAAATAAACAATTCCGTGTTTTAGTTTCGTTAATTTTTTTTGTCTTAATTTTTTTTCTGTCTTGTATGGTATGTGGGTCTTTATTATAATGTAGTTTATCTCCATAATTATTATTATTTTACTAGCGCAGTTATTATTTTATTAATCAGTTACAATTAGAAATACAAAAATGTTGTGTTGAAATATTATATTACATGTAGGTACTTTATGAATTCACAAGCTAATTTGTTCGCTTTTGGGCACAGCTCATTTAGATCCCATTGAAATTGTATCTCCCTTACTATGGGGGGAAAAATTATCTTAACGTTGTTAGAAAGAGAAAGCACCTCTCTTTATATTCAAGTCTAAAATTTAACCACAGCAAAATTAAAATGTACACCTCTATGAAACCAGAGTTTCCTACCGCATTTGAAAAACAAATTATGAAACTTTTTAGTAGGTAATTATTTTTACTTGAAATACACAATTACACAAATAGCGAGGTGACAATAACGTTTATAATAGATTTGTGTAATAAAATATTTCTGTAATAAAATATTTCTGTGCGTTTTCATTTGTTTCGTTGTCATTAATTTTAGTTTGAAAAAAAAAAACGGAAAGGTCACGGACGTACAAAATATATGGACATTCCCTTACGTGTTAAAAAACGTGTTATTTCCCCCTCCCATTGGAACCATTTTTCGGAACCGGCTGGGCGTGTCCGGACCAGTGTCGTGCTCTCATCGTACATTTTACGCGCGGACGCTGTATGTCTATGAAACACATACTTAGACATCGAGATACATAGCGACGCGAATCACAAAGCCGCTGTTTACTGGGTTAAGTAAATCATGAAACATTTGTAAAAGTGTCTACGGCAACAAAATATTCCACTATGAAAATACTCTGAACCTTACTTTGCGAATTTGGATTTTGCACATCTGTTCATACCGTGGCATGCAATTCGCGCTCCCATATAAAAAGGTCTATTCATTCAAAAGCAGATTTTACTATCAAGAACTAAATAGTGATATTATAGTGCGAGGTGCCTATATACTGTTAGATTGATTTATTGGCGAATCACAAGTCTCTTTCCTCTCTTCGCCCCGCCATAGTTGGTTTTTACCCCTCATCTGTAAGTTCTCGTCTAGTTATTTGTATGTCTATGGGAAAGGTAGACATTTTTAAAACTTTTTTATATTCGCATGAAAGCGTAGGTATTTCATCACCTTTCAAAAACAATTTTTAAGTAGTTTTCGTAACCGATCAGAAAATGTCATTTTTTTGGATTCTATTTCAAAGGAGAAATAATCGATCCATTTAACGCAATAATGACAAACGCACATCACAGAACACCGAAATAATCGATCCATTTAACGCAATAATGACAAACGCACATCACAGAACACCGAAATAATCGATCCATTTAACGCAATAATGACAAACGCACATCACAGAACACCGAAATAATCGATCCATTTAACGCAATAATGACAAACGCACATCACAGAACACCGAAATTAGTATGTAGTACTATATTTGGTGATGTTTTAATTTTAAATGGAAGAACACCGGTATTTTTTAATGGGTTCCATGCCAACTCGGAAACAGCTCAACACCTCTTTGAAGTCATTAAAAGCCATGAAAAAATAATTATAAAATAGCTCATAACCCCAACCTATTTAAGAGGCCGCTATCCGAATTTCTACCGATTTCTTTCAAACCTCCCTTAAACATTTGAAGTTTTTAAGCTCTTAAAAAATGTATGTTATTCTTTAAGATAATATGACATTCGTCACGCCGAAACGCAAATTATATAAAATTCCCTCGATAGAAAAAAATCGCAAAGTATGCTCCAAAAATTATTATAAACACGTTTGTTTCAGTTATTTTACAAATTATATGCATGAAAAAATTCACAGCGTTTCTTTAAATAAAACTGAAGATAATTATCGCGAGATTTTTGCTCTATTTTTAACGAGTCGTGTTTTATTAAAGATTTTCAGGATTTTTGCATCAATTTTATCGCTGTAAACCTTAGCGCGCTCTTTTAACATTCGTAATTTCATATCTCTCCATCTTTTTCTTTTTGGGGCCAGTAACGGAGCCTTAAGCAGTTTTTTTCATCACTTTTAATGACTTTTTCAAAGGAGGTTCTGAGTTGATTTCATTGCGAGTTGTCCAGTCACCCTTTTAAAGCCTATCTGGAATGTGTTAAACCGAGTGAAGTAACTGTTTCGCCAAGACCGCCGTTGCACCGTTTCCAGTACTTGTATTATTTTCACGGCGTTGGTACAATATTAGTATTATTATTATGTTATAATCCTACTTTTTATACTTCGCGTAGAACCGTGGCCTAGTTTTGAAGTCGACTCGCATAACTACCGAATTATATTGTTCAGTCTTGACTCAAACATAACGATTTGGTACTGTTTTGCCATCGGTTTGGATACTTGGAACTTCTTTGCCATGATACCTACAATCTAGTTTATTAGTCAGATATGAGGAAAGCAATATTCAAATGCTCACATTAAATCTAATATTATTTGCACGTGTCTGTTTTTTACATGTTAAATATGGTGACCGGCCGCGTATTTCCTTTTCCGTGTTCAATACGAGGCTATCATGCCTCGAAATCAACACGAGTTTGTAATGCCATATTTTCTCCAAACCCTTGTCCAGTAGAAGGCAAGCGGCATCCTACTGTGCACGGGTTTGTAACGCCAATCCCTTCCCAAACCCGCGTTCAGTACGAGGCACGCGTCCTCCAAACGTGATTATAACATAAAAAAGGAAGTGTGTGCATACACGCCCAATATAATGGATGGGCAATAAAACGCAAACAGCCTCACTAATAAAATAAATAAAAACACTTTATAATATAGTACTTTATAGTACCAACTTATAAAATAAATTCTCTAAAATAAACTCGCCTGTCCTCATAATTTAAAAAAAACATCCCAGGTTTTGAATGGTTTGTTTGGCAAAGCAGGGTTTGTCTAGGGGTATGTGTAATTATTCTAATACATTTATTTATATGTTCTGCTGTTTTAAGTACAGGTACAAACTTGTCTATAATGCATTCACTTAAGGCGGTACACAATCCTAATAATTTTTCCTAAGATCTTGTCCTGGGGATGTAAGTTCTTTGTATTTTAGATTAATAAAAACAATACCTTACCATTAATATATTTTACGTACAACGATTTTATAACTTTATAACCCGTATACAACCATAAAGTTAGCGGTAAGCACCAGATTTTATTTTTCTAGACGATAAATTAATAACTTCGGCAGTGCGACAATCATGGCACATTTATAATTTTTGTAACACGTTCTTCAGAATTAATGAAATTGAACGCGGTGGAAAGGTCTAATCTCCATGCATGCTAGGGTGAATTCCACCGTACGTTCGTACAGTACGCTGTGCAGCGGGCGCATATTTGTTTACACGCTTTCTTCACTTTCGTCGTAAAGATTCCCACATTATTCGTCTTCTTCTTCTATTCTTTGATAGGGAAAATTCGACAGTAGGTCCGTGCAATGTACGGGTCGCGAGTCGCTATTTGTATACACGGCTTCTTTACTTACGACGTTAAGATTCTGAATATATTTTAGGGTATATTGTCGTCTTAACATGCCTTGTACTGAACATGGGTTTGAGAAGGGAATTGGCGTTACAAACCCGTGCATAGTAGGATGCCGCTTGCCTTCTACTGGACACGGGTTTGGTGGATAAATGGCGTTACAAACCCGTGTTGATTTCGAGACATGGTTGCTTCGTTTTGAACACGGAAAAGGAAATACGCTGACCGGCCGACTCACAATGAAACCAACTCAGAATCACATAAGAAAGGTCATTAGGAGTGATGATAAAAAAAATGGTTGAACAGGTTAGGTTAGGTTAGGGTTACGGGCTATTATAAAATTATTTTTTCATAGCTCTTATTGACCTTCATGAGGTGGTTCTGAGTTGGTTTCATTCTGAGTTGGCATTTTACGTGATTACCGCACAAGAGTCCCAACTGCTCCCATCTGGAGCCAGTGGGACTATGGCATCCCCAATTGCGGTAATTTGTGAGGCTGAAGGTAGTGGAGAGGGGAAGGAGATAGGGAAGTACCTGGCTATTCAGATCTGGTCACCAATCACGGCTAAAGCCATTTCAAGCAACGTTTCAATTCTGAATGGTGGTCTTACACCAGGGCGATGCTGAGAGTATCTTCCACTCTGAATAGTCTGAATGGAACCGTATAGGATATGGACAACATCTATGCAAAGAGCCGCTTTATACCCTTAACCGACCCCTGGGTTAGTTTTTTTTTGTTTTGTTTTTTTTCATAGCTTTTAATGACATTTTAAAGTGGTGTTGAGTTGTGTAGATGGATGGAGTTTTTGATATTTTATACCTACTTGAACGTGGACGGGTGATATATTATATTCGTATGAAGAATATCCCATCACAAGAGACCATGTCCCAGCTCTCATATAAATCATTGTACCTATCTCCCTTATTGTAATGGTGAGAAATATGAAAAAATGTTGGATAGAGAAAACTCCACGCTTTATATTCAAATCTAGAATTTAACCATAGAAAAAGTTAAATGTGCACCTTTCTGAAACTATTTTTCCAGATAACAATTTGAGATACTTACTTAAATGTAAAAAAGTTAGAATTTTTTTATAGTAATTATTTTTATATTAAACGACAAAAACGTGAGGTAATAACGTTTACAATAAATTTTTCAAATAAAAAATGATTCATCTTTTTTCGTTATCAGTTATTTTAGATAATAGTCATTTTTTAAAACACGGTGAGCAAATTTTAAAACTTTTTTCTGTTTTTAATATTGTAAATTTATTTGCATTTTATTACAAAGTGAATTTTGACCTTCTAAAAAACGCCCGATTTCTTAGTACGTGTGTACTACCTACCTAGTAGGTTTTAACTAACTAACCATCACGCCGTTTCACCCACGATCATACATGATTTTTAGCATACATTCGCCTCAGGGATCTCATTTCGACTGCATTCAGTCTACTTTCATCCTTCATCTTCGGGATCTCATTTCTACTGCATTCAGTCTACTTTCATCCTTCATCTGCTAGTTTCATGCCTCACCACATATATCAGGGTAGGTACCAACACGCCATTGTGAACTGATTGCTTCTTTGGACAGTTTTATTTTGGCGCCAACGGCGTTCAGTCCTCTGTTAATGGAGTTACCTGCATTAACCCTTCTTTTAATATCTCCAACTCTCGTAAACACACTTCCCAAATATATAAACTCATCCATCTGCTCCCAAGTATTCATCATTCACATCTATATTGTACACTGTTTTCGTACTTTTTGGACTTTAGACTTACTTACATTCATCATTAACTCATTCTTCATACATACTTCGTTCATCCTAGATACGAGAGACTGTAGATCTTTCATACCGTTAGAAATAGGTTTTAACGGATTCTGTATGTATATATGACTTAATTATTTACATTGTGTATAAGTATAACATGTATTACATTATATTCATTAACAAAATTATTATTTTAGTCGTGATACCACCTTTATCTTATCGATAAAATGAACTTAGTTCATTCAATATACTAGAATGTATTTATTGACTTTGACACTAATTTTGGTCTTGGGTATTTTGAACCTGGTTTGTGGAGAGTAACTGATAAGACTTGATATGATATACCACAAAACGGTGCTATATAAATTCGTTGTTTGTTTTTGTTATTATAATCAAATTTTTTATCTCGTCGAGGCGTATGTGTGGTAAAAACATGTATGATCGTGTGAGAAATGTGGAGATTCAACGTTACAGTGTCTGCAACACTGTCCGAAACATTGGCTAAAGAAGGAGGTAGCGCAACACGGCAAAACACCCCAAAAAATAAATAACGAAAAATAGTATGTGTTGGATACCTATTCAATAAATGGTTTCCGAGGTTGCGATACCCATACTCGCCTCACTAATAGAACAATTGAACAAATTGGGTCATTCAGAATAACGGAATAGTATGGAGACGATGTATGCATGTGAATGAAGCAAGTTGTGTGGCAATCCATACTATGCCTACCCCTGCGGTAAAACTGCGATTGATTAGTTATTTAATTCGAAATTGTCTATTCAACAAGGTTCTAGGTAACTGAAATGATATTTGAATGCAAAACCATTTTTTTCGCTCATTTCTATAACAGCATAATTTTCAGAATGATTTGTGTTATATTTCCGTAGATACTTGTGGGGCATACAATAATTTACGTGAGCAGTTTTCGTCTAATCTAGAACCCCCCCCCCCCCCTTGGTGAGATAAATTTAGGCCACTTCGTATATTCTTTTTGCTAGACCCCCCCCCTTTGAGCTCACGTAATTTATGTATGCCCCCTTGTACGAAGAAATTCTAAAATCACGCTCAATTTATTTAACAAGGTTCTAAAATCACTTACACTTTCTATTTTGTTTGTATCTGACAGTTGTTATGAGGCGCATTATAGTTCTTCACTTTGGTTGGATTGGGTTATAACTTCGCCTTACCATGTACTAATAATATAAAGTTTGAAAGTTTGTGAAGACGATTTTTCGTAATCTATTGTAACAATTTTTGATTTTGAGGTTCAATTTTGTGTAAATAGTTTTCAATTTGGGAGGCGGGAATGGGTACCGCCGCCCCGGGAACCTTTATTGGATAACCAACACCTCTGCCATAGGTCACCCCAAGTGGTTCGCTACGTTTGGTGATTTAGCAGGGGTGCCCGGGTTCATGGGGTGAAGTTTGTCTAGGTCTTGGAGGCGGATGACCAGGACATACTGAACCCCAGATTCCTAAACACCCCTTAAACCGTTTTCTTTCCCAGAACTCTCCTCTCCGTCTTTTCCTTAAAAAAAAACCCCTCCACACAGCATCCTCAAAGATGACATAGACCCTGAGGAAAATTATTTTCACCAGAGTCTCCAGTGTGGAGCTCATGTAAAAAAAAAGTAAATTAGTTCATCATATTTTAATGGAAAATATTTAAATAGGACGTGGCCAAAGATATTCAAATACAAAAGAGATATGTTATGATGTCCGCGCGACTGTCGCCGAACTACTACCTAATCAGGGTAGTTTGCATACAAAAAGAATTGGTTATTTTCCTTGATTTTTTGAAGGTGTGCATTAGTACTGGTTAACAATATAGTTTGAATACGGAAAGAATTCGTTCATTTAGTTTAGCGTTCGTTTAGTTTATTCGTTAATTATTCGTTCATTTAGTTTATTCGTTAATTGGTAAACAATATCGGCGACACCAGGAAGCGCAGTCTCACCTAGTAAAAACGGCGGATAGCACATCTCCTTATATTTCAATATCTTTGGACGTAACCCTACTAATAATAATAATAATAATTGGACAATTTGTAGAGCGCCGTTTTTGTGAAAAATCACCTCAAGGGCGCTTTACAATTCATTATGAATTCCTAGATTCTATTTAATTTTATTATTTACAGAAAGATACAAAAACATACTTACCTGCAGGTCACTTCCGAAAAACACACTTTATTAGAAAGTTTATGTTTGGGAAAGGTACGACTTTGCACGTGGAGGGCAATATATTCAAAACACTGGACATTGCATGACTTAACCTTTGCTACCCTCACTGTTGGTTTTACATTTATATTTATAAGAAGATTAATGCCAAAATAGAATTAATATTTATTTGAAAGACTGGAGAATTGAAAGAATTTGCTTTATTTTTACAAAATTAGTTATTTACTATGTCGCGAGCCGTGAAGCTGAAGTTGAAAGGTTTTTTTTTTTTTTTACTTATGGATACGACTGTCTGAAAAGATGAGTTTTAGTTTTGCTCTAAATTCCGCTGAATCTGTGATCATTCTTAACTCGTGTGGCAGTCCATTCCAGGCTTTAGGTCCTGACACTCCGAAAGAATATGACTACCTTTGAATTGCATTAGGGAAATGTAATTAGAACCTTATGCAATTAATTATTATACCATAGTTGGTTGCATATCGTTCTATCTGCATGTTTACTTGTGTTCAAAAAGTATTTTCTTTTTCAATTAAAATACTTCGCACAAGATTCAACCTCAAAATCAGAAATTGGTAAATAGATAATGAGTGCATGTCTTTGCAAACTTTGACACCTCATATCTCTGAACAAGATGAAAGTGAAGTTAGAACCCTAACCAAATAAGGTTGATTATATCGACAGTACAACGTTATTCTCATAACATTTTGTATCACGCATTTGTCTCCACAGTGTTATTTAAACTAATTGAAGATGCAAAAACATTTTTGTTTTTAAATTAATTTATACTAAAAAGGCTTTCTTCTGTACGTAATTTTCAATATTTGTATTCAATAAACCTCCAGGTCTCGGGAATATTTTGCCAGACGGTCAAAATATTGGCGCTTTGCTATATAATCAAAATAAATGGGAGATATCTGAACGTATCCGAAAACTAAAAACTGTTTTTGAAATATGATGAAATACGCTTTCAAATTTTATAATACATATACTTATTATAAACGCGAAAGTTTGTATCGATGTATGTGTGTGTGTATGTTAGTCTTTCACGCAAAAGCTACTGAATGGATTTGAATAAAACTTTACTATAATATAGCTCATACATCAGATTAACATATAGGCTATAATTTATGTTGCTAGCTAGGAAGGGGACGCGGGAGGGGAACGGGGACGCACGGGAAAGGTGATTCAGGGCGAAACAATGCATTTCTTTGAATATGGCATTGCAACGCATACCGGGAACTAGCTGGTTCAAAATAAATTTTGAACTAGCTAGTTCCCGGTATTAACTTGAATTAAGCTGATTATAAAAAAAATAAAAACACGTGCAAATTTTATTAGACAAACATGTTATAAAAGTTATCATCACTTCACTTGTTTATCGTTTAATGTGGAAATAATTAAAAAAAAAAAAATACCATGGTTTCACTTTTTTTAGTTGCTGTCGGAAACTTTGCTTTCATAAGGTGATTTTAATTATTTCATAGTTGAGCGAATATCCATAAAAAAACGAAAATATGTCATTTTTAAATCAAATTTTAGACGTACCGACTCTTTTCCACAAACATTGTAAATTGATTTCGAAGAACTTATTAGGATTTGTTAAATTTTTTTAAACAAAATTTTGTTTTTCACAACACACATTTCAAATCATATAAATCATGCAGTAAAATAAATCAATAAATTATCTGGGAATGCTATGTTTAAGAATTTTAATTTTAGTTTAAATAAAATCATTAAAAAAAGATCCGCGCATTGATTTGTGACGAAAATACTTCAGTTTGTCTATTTATTTACGGTCTTACAAACTAATATATTTAAGATTGTTTTTCATTCTTATTTTGCTTAGTCATTATTAAAAAATTATAAATACTTATGATGTAAAAATAATTACAAAAAGTACATAATTTTAATAGTTTTATCATCACTCCTTTCAGCATTTTTTAATGAAGGTATAAATTAAAGCAAATTTTGAATGGACGGTGATTTATAAAGATTTTGATTGTGGCCAGGAAGGAAAATTCTACATTGTTTTTTATATTTAAAAAAAAAGAATTTTTGTAATTTTTGTCACGAAAACCATTGAATGTCTTTAATTTGAAGTATTCTAAGCATTATTAATATTACAAAATATTATTATTATTTAAGAATTTACTTAATAAGATATCGTTTAGTAATTAAATTACCTACCACAAGTTTGCATAACTTACTTACCTGTTATTGTATACAGATACAAGTTATTTCAATAATCGTGTTATTTTATTTTTTCCAATACTTGCATAGTACCTACCCAACCTTATAACATGCTAGTTATGTTTATCAAGTATTTAAAATTGTGCGTGAGTCATTATTCAACCCCCTAGGCCTCGACCTTATTTTGTCAGTATGTCAGAATTTTTCGGCTTTGCATTAAAATTCAAATAAATTTAATATTTGTGAACATATCCTAAAACCCAAAACTGTTTTTGAAAGGGGACGAAAAACGCTTTCAAATTTTATTATTAGAAATAATGATAATTGTTTGCAAACATTAAAAAGTATTTTAAATGGCCCAACTTACGTTTTTTCCAATTAAAATTACTTGCTGATAAATATTTTTTGGACAAATGTGTTATAAACGTTATTGTCACTTCACTATTTTAACTTTGCAAAAATAAATTTAAGAAATCCCAAAGTTTCATCTACTTGTTCATATTGTGATTAGAAACTTTAGTTTCATAAAGATTTAGGTACATTTTACTTCTTTTGTTGTTGACTTTTCGATTTGAATAAGAAGCAAGTTGTTTTCTCTTTGTAACAACGTTTATATCATATTTACAACTATGATAGTAAGTTAGACACAACGATTTCTATGAGACATATATGAGTTGTTCCGTAGAGCGTACAAATTAGTATAAATGGTTAATAATACTAAAATAATGCCCTGATGTCCAACAAATTCCGATTACATAACGTATTTATTATGAGATTCAGCTGAACATATTTCAATTCCTTATATTTCTATCACTATCTGGGGTACCCGGCTTCGCTCGGAGAGTTGATATGAAATTGAACTGACGTTCGACCCCACGACGGATCTAGCTTTCTATACCCCTATCAATGGGTAGCGCCCCACCCATACAAAAAAGGCTTCAAATGGTCCACAATGTTCCAAGAACATTCCACAACATTCAAGAATTCCACAATGATGTTCCCATACCCTATTACCGAACATTCCACAACATTCCAGAATGTTCCGGGATGTTGTGTAATGCTCTCGAGTACTATCGAATATTTTGGACTGTTCTATAAATTTTTAAAGGGTGAAACTTAAATGTTATTTAGCTAGGCAGATGATTAATAATAATAATATTTGGATGACTTGTATAGCGCCGTTTTTGTGAAAAATCACCTCAAGGGCGCTGTACAAATTTATAAAACGTTTATACAATCTTATTTTAAAATATATACAACAACATCTTATGGCTAAAAATTGCATCCATCGGTTCATCGATCACCGATACGAAACTATATGTGCAATGATTTGACCAATGAACGCGATGCTGCTGTAAAAATGCACTGTACAGGCAGAAAATATATACAAGACCATACTTACCTGGAGGGTCACTAGAGATTAACACTGTTATTGTTTATTTAGAGCAATTAAGACACAGTTCGCACGCAGAGGACATAATTGGGAACTATAATTATAATATATAAAATGTTCTGTAATGAGCGTATTTTGATAACAAAAGCAAAATTTTATGATACTCCGATAGGTATTTTTATTTAAGGGTATGAGAGCCCAAAAAGGTAAGGTAAAGTCACTAATGCTGGACAGTGAACTAAAGGAAGACACTTACAAAAAACCTTCTTGTTTTAAGAACAATTTTAGTAATATGACTCTAATGTCAATATCATAGGACTCCTTGCTCTATCTATAAATCATTCTCAAAAGCTTTCATAGAGTTTCTATATGAAATTTCAAAATTACGTCAGTTGTTGTAAATTATGTGACTGAGTGAACGCGCGTTTCGCGATTTCTTATTGTATAGGTTAAGGAAGCAGAAATTTTGAAGGTAAGTTTTGAATCAATATTTATTAGAACTTTACTTTTTTAGTTGTTTATGAAGGTATCAATGTTACTTAAGAATAGTTATAAACGTTTTTTTCTTGTTTTTGTTAATGTTTTTCTAACAAATTATGATATGTCTACTATTAGTTCAAAAAATAGGGAAAAATCTAAAAGATGACATGTGTGTCTTCCATTGGTGTTCTACGATATTGAATTTTTAACTTTATTTTAGCACTATCTTGATCACCATTCCCAATTACAAGGTTACTGTAGAAATATCGACAATTTTGGATCGCTTTTACTAAAGGTAGACATGGTGTCTATTATTGGGGTATACATGATGTCAACTATTGGTTCTATCGTTTTAGACTGATAATCATGCCGCCAATAAAATAACAGATATTCCGTTATTCCCAAGCGGAAATGGTAGCAGCTATTCAAGAATGCAGACGAGGTGTACCGACATCAACTGCGGCAAAAAAATGTGGAGTACCTAGGGTAACTTTGCTGAATAAAGTAAAGGGGAAGACACCAATGAAAATTAAAATGGGAACAACATCCTACATCTCAGAAGATAATTAAACTATGCTTGCAAAGTGGGCAAAAGCAATGGTGAAACAAGGATTTTAGGCAAGGTGAATTTACAAGACAGTGATAAAAATTGTTGATGATTGAATAATTCAACATCAGAACAAAGCAATACCATTGAAACATTACCATCACTTACCACGGGTCAAAGTAGCAATCCATTTATAATCAAACCCATATCACAAGATACAATTTTAGAGCCTCCTTTACAATATTTACCCCTAAATGAAGACCCTAAAACTCCCTGTAAAGAAGTCCAAGAAAGTATTTCTCTAAATCTCGAGGCCACAATGGACAAAGGTTCGTTGATAGAACCACCTACGTCAAGGCGTTATAGACCACAAGAAAGTTGCTCAATATAATCATATGGTAATACCAAGTCCATTCAAAAGAGCTTTTTTTTGGCCAAACCCAAAGAAAACTCAAAACGAAGAAAGAAAGAAAAAGTGCCTTCTGTTATATCATCTTTGGAACGGCAAAGATATTATGAAAACAAAGAGAGAAAGAAGACTGAATTAGATGAAGAGGAAAAAGAAGAGCTGAGGAAAGAAAATAGAAGAAAGAAGAGACTGAAGAAAAACGAAAACCTAAGACTGATGAGAAGTTATCTAAGAAGAGTAAAAATAATGTAAGAAAAAAATCTAAGAAGACTGACTACAACTCAGGTACGGGAGAAGAATGGGTACAGTCTGGAGACAGCGCGGATGATTTTTCTGATGAAAGCATTGATGAGGAAAATGAAGAAGAAAGAAATGAGGAAGCGAGTGGAATTAAGCAAAGTGATTATACTATTATTGTTAAGTTTCCTGGCAAAAACAGATATTACAAATAAGTTTGTGTTGTTCAAAAGGTAACTAAAAGAGACATTGAAGTTATGGCTATTGTAGCATGTGACGAGTCTAAAACTTTATTCAAAGAAAATGAAAAAGATATAAGTATTATAACTGAATCTCAAATAATTCCTCAACAATGATTATAACGGGGGTTGGAATTAAGTACAAATTTGATAATGCCTTAGAGGTTGAGAGATAATTATTACACTTACATTATAATAATAAGTTTGTATTGTTATTAAGTATTTCATTTCTGTATTTCATTAATTAATGTCAAGTAGTATGTCAACTATTAGTGCAACTGACTGTCTACCTATGGAGATTTTATTTTTTGATGATGTCATCTATTAGTACTTATGACAATATTAAAATAAAAAAATATAATAATTGAAAGTATGTTGATTATTGGAGATTTTATAACAAAATATTATTTTCTAAGATTCACTGTATTCCTACATAAGAAACTGTAGTTGTTTTGTTTTGATAAATATATTTTTTTTTCATCTAAAGATTGTGTTTTCCTTAAAGTGTCGAGCATTAGTTCTTTTACCTTACGTTTTTAATTTGGACCTAAATTCTGTTGGGCTTGTTATGCATCTAAGTTCCGGTGGGAGTTTATTCCAAGCCTTAGGTCCAGACACTCCGAAAGCGCGATCTCCAAATTTCGTATTTGGCTTGCGTTTAGGTTCCATTAGTCTGCCTATAGCTGATGATGTTGCTGATCTAAGGGTTGACTGCCTCAGACCAGTATTTTCTGGGACACATAGTTCAGAGATGTAAGATGGGGCCATTTCATTAATTGATTTAAACACCATCCAGCACAATTTGTACTGGATTCTTTGAGGGCACTTGAGCCAGTGAAGATAACGAAGGTGTTCTGAAATATGTGAATATTTAGAGACTCCGGTTATGAGTCGAGCGGCTGCATTAAACACGGATTGAACATAATATGGATGCCGTAGTCTCACTGGCTCCTGAAAGTGTTAGTCTTGTATCACATAATACAAAGTAACTCTTAATAGATTAATTCAGCTAGGTCTGTAGACATGGAATCAGTGTGGAAGATATTCTGGTGTTCGACCACTATACCTTGCTTTATATACCCCTACAAATGAGTAGCCCCATTCATACAAAAAAGGCTTCGAATGGTCCACAATGTTCCTGAACATTCCACTGCATTCAAGAGTGTTCTGAAATGTTCCACAATGACGTTCCCGATACGTTATTCTCGAACATTCCAGAATGTTCCGGGATGTTGTGGAATTCTCTCGAATACTATCGAATGTTCTGGACTTTTCTAGAAATTTCTAGAGGGTGAAACTTAAATATTATTTAGCTAGGCAGATGATTGAACATAATACGGATGCCGTAGTCTCACTGGCTCCTGAAAGTGTGAGTCTTATATCTTAAAACACAAAGTAATTCATTATAGATCAATTTAGCTATGTAAATTAAGCTGGAAGATATTTTGGTGTTAGACTACTATACCAAATTGAAAAGTTGCTTAAACTTATGGCGTATTTGGTGACCAGATTTGAAAAGGGTGCTTTGGATCCTTTTTCTTTGCTATTTCTTTCACTTCCCAACTTACTTCTATATATCCTAATTGAGGATGCCATAATCTCATTGGCTTTGAACTGTTGGAAGAAATTGGATGTGCGGTATTTACATAAAAAATGTTGGTCAATAGAGTCAGTTTAACTAACTAGGACGATTTTTCTATAAATTTTCAGATTTTAAAATTACAATCAGTGTGAATGAACAAAAAATATATAAAATGAACTCTTATAACGATAAAAACATTAAAAAACTCTACGCAAATGTCAACGACATCATTAAAAACCAACAATAATTATTTAAAGACTGACCAGCAGACAAACAAAGTTATTCCAAAGATGAGAGACGACAACGGAAGCAGAAAGAACCACGAATCCGGGTACTACGAGGGGAGTGACCGCGAATCAGTCAGTATGGACACCTCCTCCCGATCTTCCAAGACCAGAAACCCAGACAGAGCCCACCAACACCAGAGGTACAAGAATGGAGACAGTGCAGAATTATCTGCAAGTTCAGACAGATCGTCCAAAAGCTCTGTCAAATACGGCAGGCAAAAGAAGCAACCCAAAAGAAACGAGGAAGATCAAAGTTGCTTCAAGAAATATACCAAGAATGCAATAGAACCATCAACATACAAACATCAACACATAGACGTGATGAAAATTAAAAGTGAGAGTGTCATCAATAGAAGTCATTATAGTCCAAGCTCTCCAATAGAGTTCTTGGACGATGATGAAGAAGACGATAACATCACACCAAAAGATCTTGGAAGAGTCAAAGCAGAGAATGGTGGTAATTCTGCAGGTTTTAATGGGCAGTGCAATCAAGGAGGTAATTCTAAGCATCCAAGGAGGATGAGCATCAATTATGAGGGTGCTGAACTGCCTCCTGTTGACTTGACGCAGAGTATGGAAGTCATGCCTAAAGCTGAGAGGAACAGTTCTGTTCAGGTAGTGGAGCCTGAGGGAGACTCGGATCTCGTCATCACCAGTAGAATATCAAAGAAAACAGGTAATTTCATATTTTTATTCTTTTCTTTTGGGTGTTGGTGAAAATTATGTTGACTATGTTATGCTCATATCGTAATGACGCGAGTGCTTCACTGAGAATGCTGGGTTTTGTCCTAAGCACTTCGAGAAATTTCAGAGACACCCTGGTTCTCACAATACTATGCAATGCTATGGTTAGGAGTAGGCTTGAGAGTGGAATGGTGGTTTGGAGCCTGCACCTAGTGAAGTATTCCCTCATGTTGGAGAAGGTTCAGAAGAATTTTCTGAGATTTCTCTACTTGAGGGAGTATGGCTCTAACCTACCGACTTTCTCTTGGAAATGCTCGGTATGAACCATCTACGGGTCAGAAGGGATGTGCTCACTGTAACACATTTCTTCAGACTAATTCGTGGATGGTTCGAAAACTCAAATATCATGGAGAGTTTTTGTTTCTATGTTACCGATGGTTATCTCCATCACCGACAGCATAGACTGTTTTATCTCCCGACTTGCAGAACTAACCTGCTAATGGCAAAGCCAGTCGCGAGAGCTATCTTGTTATTAAATAGCATCAATGAAGCAAAATTCAAATGGCAAGCTTTGTTGCTGTTAGTTTAAATCTGCTTATCTCGTCTAAAATATTTTCTCTTTAAACTTCCAGAAATATTCCCATTTTCAGGAATATTCCTGGGAATTTAACCATCCATTAATACAAGCCACCTGAAAATTAACAAAACTCGAAACTTAAACTGAGTTACAATTCATTTCAATTCAATTTACTCATTTTAAAGTCATTACAAAATTACAATCCATAATTGGATTGTAATTTTGTAATGACTTGTATTAATGGATGGTTAAATTCCCAGGAATATTCCTGAAAATGGGAATATTTCTGGAAGTCATTTTAAAATCCTCAGACTAAACAATGAGATTATCTCCTACAACAAATTTCATATTGTTTATAAATTATTATAAGTAATAATTATTAGCCTAAAACACTCATCTACATTTAAAAAAAATCTCCCGAGAAAATATACATGCCGCCGACGGGACTCGAACCCGCGTCCTTCTGATATCCGGTCAAATGCTCTACCGTTGAGCTACGTCGGCTTTGCGGTAGAGCATTTGACCGGATATCAGAAGGACGCTGGTTCGAGTCCCTCCGGCGGCATGTATCTTTTCTCGGGAGATTTTGATTTAATTGTTAACCTTTGTGCTATGCATAAAAATCTTGTCTTAAACATTAGTTTATCAATTAAAAATAATAAATTATTTATAAATGTTATTTGTTAATTTGGAGGCGGGTATGGGTACCAACACTCTACCATACTCTACGGTACCTCTGCCATAGTTCACCCCATGTTTTTCGTTATGTTTGGCTTAGTAGGGGTGCCCGGGTTCATCGGGTGAGGTGTGTTCAGGTCTTGACGGTGGATGCGTCTGTTCATTTGAGACCCTTTAAACACCGCTGTGCGTTGGTGCGAACGGCAGTAGTATATTGGCGAAACGCCATTTGCAGAACTTACAACAAATTACTATTGCGATTTATTATTATGAATTGAAAAAGCAACGTGTTTATTAAAATCTACTACACTATATAAAGAGGAAAGATTTGTTTGTTTGTTTGTTTGCATTGAATAGGCTCCTAAACTACTGAACCGATGTGA
Source organism: Limnephilus lunatus (assembly GCA_917563855.2). Lineage (NCBI taxonomy): Eukaryota > Metazoa > Arthropoda > Insecta > Trichoptera > Limnephilidae > Limnephilus > Limnephilus lunatus. Next base: position 110,909,068 of record OU830592.1, read on the forward strand.
AAAATTCTTTCACTGTAGGGAAGCTACACTATCCCTGGGTGACGTAGGCTATATTATATTTAAAAAAAATAGGGATCCTTACTAAAACTCCAATAATGTAACCCAAGGTGTAAAAAAATTACCTAAAATATTCTTTAAATCGCGTGCGCTGCGAAAACTATTGATGATGGAATAAAATAATGTACTACGACTTTGCAGAACACATCATTATTTACAAAAAATGTCGCGACAGCATATGTCTTAACTATTATAGTTATGCCACAATAAGTGTTATTTTATTTTAAAAATTTAAATAAAATGTCGCCGCTTAAAAAGGCTCTTTATTTGTATCTTGGTTTTAGTCCTTATCAAAATAAATTACTAAATTCAAGAATGCTTCAATACCTTTATGTAACTTTTTGAATTATTCAATTCAGACATACCATTCGAAAGATATCACGAGTTTAAAAATGTAAGTATTAGAAACGTAAGAAAGTATTAGACGCGGGAGGGGAACGGGGACGCACGGGAAGGTGATTCCGGGAGAAAAATGTATTTATTTGAATATGGCATTGCAACGCATGCCGGGAACCAGCTAGTATCTTATTAATAGAATTTAAATAAACGTGTGCCGGTCGGGTTATTATTATTTGTATAGATAATCGATAATGGATACTGGCTGGATTGCAATCCGATTGACGTTCCTTCCTATATATTACACGTGCTGCAGTTATTCCGACTGTGCTTTGGATGCTATTCAAATGCATTTTATTAGTCACGATGCATTATAGTTTTTTTATAAAATACCAATAAATAATGTATTGCTAAAATAACTGATATTGAAAGAAGGGTAAATGCAGGTAACTCCATTAATGGAGGACTAAATGCCATTAATATTAATAATAATTGGATAATCTATGTAGAGCACTATTTTTGTGAAAAGTCACCCCAAGGGCGCTGTAAATTTATTATGCATTTTTAGGCTCTTTCTTATTTTATTATTTACAAATAGATAAAGAAAACATACTTACCTGGCAGGTCACTTCTGATCAACACATTTTAATTAGAAAGTTTTTGCTTGGAGAAGATACGGCTTTGCACGTGGAGGACATTATATTTAAAACACTGGACGTTGCTTGATTTTACATTTATTACCCCCATCACTATTAGTATTACATTTATGAAAAGATTAAAGCAAAAGTAGAGTTGATATTTATTTTGAAAGACTGGAGAATATAGGACTCTTTAGGGCTGGAGAATTTTTATGAAATGACCTTTACAAAAGCTTTTAAATAAGATTTTTAACATTTTTACACAGTTAGTTATTTACAATGTCACGGGCAGTGAAGGTGAAAGTGAGAGGTTTTTTACTTTATTTATTTATTTTTTATATTATATGTTTATTATTATATTTTGACTTTATGGATACTATTGTGTGAAAAGATGAGTTTTAAGTTTAGCTCTAAATTACGCCGAATTTGTGATCATTTTTAACTCGTGTAGCAGTCCATTCCAGGCTTTAGGTCGTGACACTCCGAAAGCACGCTCACCAAACTTAGTATCTGGTGTGCGCTTTGGTTCCTTCAACCTTCCGATAGCTGAGGATGCCGCTGACCTGAGGGTTGATTGTCGAGAATTGGAATTTTCTGGAATACACAATTCCGATAAGTAAGCCGGAGCCATTCCGTGAATGGACTTAAATACCATCCAGCAGAGCTTGTACAGGATTCTTTCAGGACATTTGAGCCAATGAAGTTTTTGAGATGCTCTGTTGGCACTGAGAAAAAAATTGTCCAAAGACAGCAGTCCACAATGGAGTGCTGGTACATATCCTGATGTATGGCAGTGAGGCATGGAACTGGCAAAGCAAGGATGAAAGTAGACTGAATGCTGTAGACATGAGGTCCGGTGTGTAAAACCGTGTGAGAAATGTGGTGGTCTGCAAGGCTGATGTAAGTGTTATGGGTAAGATTAAGAAAGGGATTCTCAGATGGTTTGGGCATGTAGAGCGAACGAATGAAGGAAGGAATGTAAGAAATATATGACGCAAATATGAATTGTTGAAGAAGTTGGAGATGCTCTAGGAAGACATGGCACGATCAAGTGAATCTGATACTTGAGTCGGACCATATCAAGAGGCAGAATAATAGAAGAGTATTTATGAGACGTTGTATGTATGTAAAGTTGTAAAGAGTGTATGCCAAGACCGAATTGTTAAGCGGTCCGTCCTCTCTGCCCACCCCTCTGGAGAAACGGTGTGATGATTAGTTATTTAGTGTTTTCAGTATTACCATGTTGAGAAATAATGCATAAGGATTTAATTTTAATAAAATTAAACAGAACAAGACACATAAAGTAGAACGTTCACAACCGAGAATCGAACACAGGAGCTCTGTCTTACCGGGAGAACACTATACCACTGTGCTAATGAGATCTGATTATTTTCTGTCATTTTTTATATTTCAATTTAAGAATTACAAATATTTTATTTATTTATTCATTGTAAAGTTAGATTATAAACGATTTTTTCGATACCTAGGAAATACCTATGTCGAGACAAACGTAAGATGTACATAAATACATACATAATATATATAAATGCAAAGGTCAAATACATTTTTACATGTTATGATATTATGCTCAATAATTGTGCTAGTGGAGAGCCTTGCCCCTCGTGGTTGAGGGCAAGGCTTTCGGCTTGCAATCCGAAGGTCGCGGGTTCATATTCCGGCATGCGTAAATCAATTTTACTTGATTAATTTGTCTAATTCCGCAATTAAATAATATAAAGTATATTTTGCGGCACTTTTTAGGATGAAAGAAACTATCAGTAAGGCCACTATTCAGAATTATATGTGGGATGGATTACATACGTCAGTCACTCTTAGACGCATTGATTACCAGATTTCTAACCACCCCTCATCCCATTTTCCTTTCCAGAACTTCCTCACTTCCTTTCCCTAAAAATACCATCCACAGCATCTACAAAGATGACACAAGCCCTGAGGGTTTTTTTACGGCTAATGTAAAAAAAAAAAATATTTATTGCACCCTTTAAAAATAAAAGAAATCTAATTAATAAATAAATCAATACTTCCTACTCCAAAATGTAAAAAACAATAGGACCGTTAAAATATAAATATCTCTTAGTTATTTTTTTAATTCACTACCTGACAAAATCAGAAACAGGAACAGTAATATAAAAAATTAAAACTCAGCTTAAAAATTATACCGAAAATTTGAACTGAATAATAAAAAAAAAGCAATATAATTACACCCCCTATACACACAAGCCCTGCTTATTTATGGGGGTAAATCAAATACGTATATTATGTGATTAATTATTGTATAAAATTTATTGTAATTTATGTGTCTTTTTGTGAATATATATTTTTTTAAATACCATTCTGACTCTTGACATGACCCGACTTTATTTGAATCACTGCCATATTGTCTTCTTCGGACGTCCCTGATTTCTTCTACCATTCACTTTCATGTTGTATATTCTCCTAACACTCCTTTCTTCGTTCATTCGCTTTGTCATTGTTGAAATTGTGTTTCTTTCAAATCGACATGAAGCGCACTTCTATTGTCTAATTCTAATATATCACTTTAACAAACTGAGACTTTATTAAATCTGAGTCATGTTTTGACTTATGCATATAATAATAAATAATTTCTTTGTTGATAATCTTATCGTGAAATTTGTCGTTTAATTATCAATAAGAATGCGGATTCAATGAGCAAGTCTTAATGTGTCCATTATTTCAACAACTAATGTACGATAGGTACCATTAGCAACTTAAATGGATCCACATAACCAGGGCTGGATGTAGAAAAAAAATCACCCGAACTTTTACAAAACCTTTTGTAAACTTTCTTATATTTTTATTTTCATTTTTTAAAAAGAAAAACACACATTCCCCGGTCATGAATATCGCGAATATCTATATTTGAAAAATAGCTACTACAATCGTTGTAATGTTGCATGTGCAATGATGGGGGACCTATTTTGTAAGAGAATTGAACCTACGATGCTCGATACATTTGTACACATTCCTTTAAAGTCAATCCTTTTTTGACTCTACCGTTCTGCATTTCTTCTATCTGTTAATTTGGTTGTTCGTTCCGTTTCAAGATGGTGGCCGTTTTAATATCAAGGTACCTTGGTACCCAGGTACCCATCTGCCTGAACAAAGTTTAAAAAAGATTTGGCATCAAGGCCCCGTAGTAAGCTCTAAAAAAGAAGAAAAATGGGTGATATGTAAATACGAATGTTAGAGGGAGTGCGCTAATATTAAAAACGATTATAATATATATATTTTTTATTTTCATTGCATAAATATCATGGTTACATAATTTGTGGATTTTTCGACCACCATGCTAGGCTGAAGCCCGTGTTATGTAATAATTATGCGAAAATTGTGAAATTGTTTAATAAAAATAATAATAATATTTAATAATATTCGAGTTCGCCTCAGTAATTTGGAATCCTCAATATCAAACATATATTCATCGCATTGAAAGTATCCAGAAACAATTTATAAAACACCTATCGTATCGCTTTAGTGATCATCAATTTGACCCTATCGCCTTATACATATAAATGCAGACAAATCTCTGATGCATTATTCTTATACAAAATCATGAACTGCCTTGTTGATTCATCATATCTGTTAGAAAATATTGCATTTCGTTGCCCCAAACAAAATACCAGATCGAACGACTTATTTAGACTAACAGTAAATCCAAATACGCGCAAAACTCTGTAATAATACGTATCTGTGCAACTTACAATGCCTTATAGCCGGTTCACACGGTTCAACATTTGTTGATCAACTCGACAGTTGAAAGCTAATTGACAAGTGTGAACACTTTTTCAACAAAGTTGATCAAGTTTTTTGTTGACTAGCTAAAGTTGAAAGCCCGTCTACTTTTGACGTTCAAGTATGACCATCGCCATCTTGGTATGACTCATCGATCAAGTTTCATAGAGAATCGACGAGTATGAACACGTGTTTCCACTCGCTTGGGTTTTTTCGCGGGCAAAAGTAAATGTCAAACGTGTTACCTTGTTTCTACCGTCATGGAATCTGTAACGAAAAATATCTGAAATGGTCGGATGATTTGATGTTCAGGTTTTTGGATCTGTATCAAAGCCATCACTGTCTTTGGGATCAAAAGAAAGAAGTATACAAAAATAGAAATGCCCGTGATACTGGGATAAATAATATTATTTTTGAAATGGGTATTGTGGAACTGACGCCGACCGACGTAAAAAATAAAATAAAAACTATTAGAACGATGTACAAGAAGGAACTAGGATTAATAAATAAATCAATAAAATAAATGTTGGCAAGCAGCTCATCAAAATTGTTTTTCTGTCATCCTCAAGTGATTTCTATATCCCTTGGAGTCTTCTAGGGCCATCTCTTTCAAAATTGTGTTGGATGCGCCTAATTCACTCCTTCTCATGATCCATTTTCTCGCCCAAATATTACGTTTTTTATGCTTTTTCATAATCTCGAGCTCGTCTCGCAGAACATCAGAGAGACGCACGCACTGACAATTTCAGTTGACGCCATCTTGAAGGTCAAATTCGGTTCTACTTAAATTGAAACGTGTGAACATAATCTCATTCAACTTTTAACGTTCAATAAAACTGGATCAACAAAAATCGAAACGTCTGAACGCGCCCTTACGAGATGTAGACATTTTCAACCATGACTTGAAATCATATAAAATGCAGCTTTATATATTAATAACTTAAAATACTTTTTTTTTCTTTTTTGTGAAAATTTATAATATTATTATCCGTAGTAAATAGTATAACTATGTTTGTTAATAACTTTACTTTTTTCTTTATTACGTTTTATATTTTTCCTTATTATGTTTATTTTTTTGTCACATAAGTTGAGTAGATAAAAAAAAACTATATCAAAATTTTAACTTAATGGATCCTAATTGGTCTACAACATATGAATGTTCATTGTTATATTATCATTTTGTATGACTGTTTGTTTCCTAAATAAATATTTAAAAAAATAATAAAAACACACGACTCGTCTAAAACAGAGATCACTGCTATAGATGTATGTGTATGTCTCTTTATAGTGTCGCTTTTTAGTTTCATTGAGTGTCAAATCACAACGGTGCTAAAGAAGTTTTCACTTACAAAAAACTTTGAAGAGCAATTACAGTACTGTTCGAATTAATCTGAACACAAGTGACCAATTGGAAAAAATAATAAATATACTCTCTATTGAGGAAAAAAATAGAGAAACAATTACAATTATTTTTTTTAATACCAAGTGTGTCCTCCCTTAACTTTTTTAACTTCTCTGCATAGAAGCAACAAGTTTTTTTTTTTACAATTTTCTGATATTTGCGTGTCTCTAAACCATATCTGAATTACTGTCTCAATCAGCTTGATTTTTGTTGTGCTTTTCTTGCTTTAACCATAGCCCACTGATTTTCAATTGGATTAAGATCCGGAGAGTTACCTGGCTATTCAAGGTATGTTTTTTTTTGTCTTTAAAATATTAACAATCTTAGTGCCTTTTTAAAGAGAAATATCCATCTTCAAAAATTAGAAACAAAAAAGCTTTATTTAAGTTTACCTCTGCAAAAAACTGTTATTCTAAAAAATTACAAAATTTAAGGCATCTGTAGTTTGGTGTGTCTCGTAACTCATTGAATGATTGAACAAGGACACAAAATGGCCGCTATTACAATATGCTGCACTAAACAACTGCGAAAAACAAGATTATTGTGCTAATTATCACGTGTTCACATTAATTCGCACAGTACTGTATTTGGAACATGCATGCATCTCTTTAATTCTTTGATTTGATATATCAAATATATTTTTAATTTTATCATGTGTAAAAGCGCTAATTGGCCGTGTACAAAAAAATAAACAAAACTCGTTGAGTCCGGTACTGTATACAAACAAATCAATTTAAAACTACCGTGGCACTCGAAATGGTTGACAAACTAACAAAATCCTATACTTATAATTATGGTGTTTTCTAATTGCTAATGTTCGTGTGAGTTAGTTTACGTGGTACGTTGAACTCGACTGCACTTACCGACCTAGCTGATAATTATTAGACTGTAGTTTTAGAGACTGGTATTTTTACTAGTCAAATAGTGTCACTATAAGGTGACCAGTGGTACAGGTTTTATCAGTACAGTACCAGTTTTTGTTCCTCTGTTCTGGTTAGGTTTGGTTAACCGAAAATATTAAATACTAATTTTGCATACTTCGATTTACAAAAGTTGCACCATGCGTTTTCAGAAAGTACCTACATAATGCCACCTCATTTCACTTTACCTTTTTCTTAGGTTTGCGGTGTCAAAGTTTGCAAAGACGATTTCTCATAATCTATTTAGCAATTTATGATTTTGACGTTGAATTTTATGTGAAGTATTTTAATTGCACATAATTTAAAGGAAAATATTTAAATAGGACGTAAACTTACATACCTAAACATGCAAATAGAACCATATGCAACCAGCTAGGTAATAATGATTCATTGCATAAGGTTCTATCTGCATTTCCCTAACGCCATTTCAAGGTAGGGTAAAGTTATAATTAAATATTTTCCCTTCAAATATGTTAAACTAAAACACTCCATGAATTGTTAAAAAGATGAGTACATTAAAAATTAATAATAATTAACATTAAAAGATATAAGTACAAGTTGAGTATGTGTTGTCGATTAACACCACCTAATATAACTTTCATCTATCTATCTATCTATCTAGTTGTGTTGTGAACCTTGTGGCCTCGCGTCTATATCTTAAATTTTTGAGGTTTTCTTCTTTTTTTTTATTTAAAAAGAAAGACAAACATTCCCGGGTTACGAATAACCCAACAACGTTTGAAAATCTCCTACTACCACCACAGAAAACCGAAAATGTTGCTTGTGTTGTGATGGAGGACTTAGCCAGTCCAAGTGAAAACTTCTTTAGCACCGTTGTGTTTTGATACTCCACGCAGGATCCCCAGTCATCTTTGGGGATGCTGTGTGGAGGGTCTTTTTGGGAAGAAGGAGAAGAGAGTTCTGGGAAGGAAAAGGGTTGAAGTGGTGGGTAGGAATCTGGGTTTCAGTGTGTCCTGGTCATCCGCCTCCAAGACCTAGACCAGTGATTCTTAACGGGGGCGCCAGCGCCCCCCTGTGGGCGTTTTGGAGGTCTGGGGGGCGTTTTAAAATTTTTAGCATTTAGGGGGCGCTGCAAAAGTTCGATTGGAGATTGTGTCAATATAGAAAATAAGCTCATTCCACAAAAAATTTAACTGAGGTTTAATATTCAATGTCAATGTAATGATAATGTGTCTACTTTAATTTTAAAAATACTTCTCATCATTTTTATTTGTAGTAGGAAATCCATTGCGGAAATGGACTTCCTACTGAAATGTTTACTTTTCAATTTTCGTTTCGGGGGGGCTGGATAATTTGACTGTGGTAAAGGGTGCGATTCTTTCAATAGGGTTAAGAAACACTGACCTAGACAAACCGGGCACCCCTGCTAAATCACTCGATGCAGCGAAAAAGCAACTTTAAAAAGAGACAAACACATCTATAGGATTTAGCCTGCGAGAGAATGAGATTGTATAATCGTTCTCCTCTTTGTGCGGAGCTTCGTAGCCTATCGGTCTCCTTTTTTGTGCGGTGCTTCGTAGTCTCACTACTCTTGTCTACTTTAGTTTTCTGAAGTTTTCACTTTTACCTCCTGTGAATTGCACACTCTGATTTTTTTTAGACCCTGAGGAAAAAAAACTCTGGGTCTATGTCATCTGTGTGGAGGGTCTTATGAAGGAGCTGTTCTGGGAAGGAAAGAGATATGAGAGGTGGGTAGGAATGTGTTCAGGAGTGAAGAACGTACGAATCCATCCCTCCCACTGCTGTGTAAAGCGATGGGTCTCCCTTAAAAAGTCTCCCAATCAGGCCCGTCACGTAGTAGGTGGGCAAACTCATTCGCCGCCAAGACCTGGACAAACCTCACCCCATAAACCCGGCACCTAAATCATCAAACGTAGTGAACCACTTGGGGTGACCCATGGCAGAAGTGTTGGCAATCAAACGACTCCAGATACTAATATCTACAGCCTGTATGTCGGACGAATATCTACAGCGCAAACTGCTGACTAATATCTACGGAACAGGTGATGTCGACGAATATCTACAGCACTGGCAGAGGTCGGATTTGCAATTATGTATAGCATATTGGCATAATGTAATATTGTTGTAGATATTCGTCCTCACTTCGGTTCTCATAGATATTAGTCAGCAGTTTGAGCTGTAGATAATCGTCCTCACTTTGGTTCTCAAAGATATTAGTCCGATTTGTTCAGTTTTTGGAATTCTTGTAGATATTAATAGACGCCTCCCTTGGGGTGACCTATGGCAGAGGTGTTGGCAATCAAATAAATGATTCCCGAGCAGCGGTACCCAAACCCGCCTCCCAAATTGAATACCTATGTAATTTATGATTGATTTATGTATTGATAATTATTTATAGTGTTTAGATGCAATGTTCTTTGATAGTGCTCACCGCAATATATTTTTATTTTTTAATACCATTATTTATTTTTATTATAATCTTTATTTATCAAGTTACATAGGTGATTGTGCTGTGCCTGTCTTACTAGGAATTCCTGTGTTGAGAACAGGCGCATTTTAGCATAAGTAGTTTAACACAAAAATAAGGATAACAACAATGTTATTTACATTTAAAGTAAAAGTACAAGGACATTCAGCATCGTACCAATGGGAAAGCATGCATTAGGAGGTTCTAAAAATATTTCTAATATATGATCTGTCTTTGCTAGTGATCCAAGACTTGGTATCTGATTTTTATTTTACATAATGAGCGTGCTGTCTAATGGTCAGTGGAAGTGTATTATAAAGTTTTGTTGCAAAGTACCTGAAGTTTCTTTGACCAAATGTTGTTTTGGCGAAAGGGATAAGTAAGAGATTTTGCCCTTTGGTTCTCGTATCACGAACAGTTTGGATATTGTCAAAAACAGTTCTATGTTTGAATATATAAGTTAGTATATTTTTTGCATAAAGTTGCCTAATGTGCAAAACACCGATTCTCCTAATTATTTCATCCGAACTGCTTGTGAGCGGTAGTTTTAGAATAAGTTTTATAATTAGTTTCTGGATTTATTTGTTTATAACCCATGTTTAATTTGTGTTTTTTTTACATTGTTTCAGTCAACCTCAATGGCAAGGCGGCCGTCTCTATGTCAGACTTCGACATGATCCGAGTCTTAGGAACGGGAGGTGAGTTTTGTTTGAATTCTTTTTGTTTATAAAAACAGTACAGGATATGGTAGATCCTTATATATTTAGTGGAAACTTAGATAAATTTTGGTCCCGTTGTTTCCCGGCAAGGGTAGGCAGAGAGCACAGTATGCCACACACGCCTTGATTCATTCACATTCATATATTGTTTCTCACACTCTTCTATTATTCTGACTCTTGACATAACTTGACTCAAGTATCTGTTGATTTCGCTTAAATAAAATAAATAAAATGATTTAACTTGCGGGGATAATGAACATAATAATTAATTAGCAAAATATATTTTTTATAATTTATATGTAAAAAAATAAATAATAGAGCAAATTAACTTAATTTAATGTTGGCAGACATTTTTTAAAATAGTTCCTTCCATTTATTAATAACCAATACTGAATATTTATGTATCCAATTGTAATTATAAGTAAAAATTAATTTAATAAGCAAAACAATTTTATTTTATTTTTTATTTGTTTATATCTTAAAATTGCTACATATTATAATATTACTGGTCTTCCATTAAAATCATTAGCTTGTGGATGGAAGAAGAGTTTACATTTTTTCATATATGTACAAATACATTCACGTGTACAGTTAATACAATGCAGTTAATACAGTTAATACATTTCATATATGTACAATTACTATAGTCATGTATTTCAATATATAGGTGCAGTTAATACAGACACATGACACATTGCAATCAGACCCGTAAACTAAAAGATACAAACATGATGTATTCAGTAAGAAGAAAAATAAGTGTGATTTTTAGTGTGAAATTCTCTAAAATACTTTTTGATGGAGTTCAACAATTGAACTTTGTTTCTTAACCCTTCGAATAATAAGAAAATAATATCTGTAACCTTTTGCCTGTCAAGGTTCACGCGCAAAATTCCTGGTTCTTGCCATGCATCTTAAATTTTCCTATTTATGGGTTATTTTTTTAACCCTTTTGCAAAAACAAAAATTGTTCTAAAATTTAGATAAAATAATCTTTCCGATGTGTTTATTAGAAATCAACCTTTTTTTTTCTAAATATTAAAATTTTGATATTGGAAATGTAAATTAGCTAAAAAATGCATACCTGCGAATATTGGAATTAAAGTACTTAAAATAGAATAAACTTACAATTTTAAATACAGATTCCCTTTTTTAACAAAATTTGTAATAAAACTGTTACCTCACTTTTTAGCACTTTCATACAATTTTATTTTAAAATTAAATGTTTGTTACGTCAAAAATTGGCTCGAAATAAAACCGTCACATATGATCGGGTTTGTAAAATATCTCAACAACATAGCTCATATAATCCTAATACAATGAAAAGCATTATTTCTTTGGCTCTCTAACATAAAAATCACAAATATTCATAAATAAATACTCGTAAATATTCATATATAAATCACTCTCTTCCTGTCATGCGAATATTTATGATTTCTTTTATGTTAGAGAGCCAAAGAAATAATGCTTCTCATTGTATTAGGATTATATGAGCTATGTTGTTGAGATATTTTACAAACCCGATCATAAGTGACGGTTTTATTTCGAGCCAATTTTTGACGTAACAAACATTTAATTTTAAAATAAAATTGTATGAAAGTGATAAAAAGTGAGGTTTTATTTCGAGCCAATTTTTGACGTAACAAACATTTAATTTTAAAATAAAATTGTATGAAAGTGATAAAAAGTGAGGTGACAGTCTTATTACAAATTTTGTTAAAAAAAGGAATCTGTATTTAAAATTTTAATTTTATTCTATTTTAAGTACTTTAATTCCAATATTCGCAGGTATGCATTTTTTAGCTAATTTACATTTCCAATATCAAAATTTTAATATTTAGAAAAAAAAAGTTGATTTCTAATAAACACATCGGAAAGATTATTTAATCTAGATTTTAGAACAATTTTTGTTTTTGCAAAAGGGTTAAAAAATAACCCATAAATAGGAAAATTTAAGATGCATGGCAAAAACCAGGAATTTTGCGCGCGAACCTTGACAGGCAAAAGGTTACAGTTATGCTTCTGATTTCTATTGGGAGGTTATTGAAAAAGAATTTTCCTTGGTGAGTATAATGGTGTTGGGCAAATGAAGTGTTTAATTTGGGGCATACAAATACATGTTTAAGTCTAGTACGATTTTCGGTTATGAGTGAGTATTTGTCTTTTTCTTTTATAATTTGTACGATTGATTTTTTTATAGATAAGTTTTTAAATGTTGGGACTTTGAATTCTTCGAATATGCGATCAGTTCATTATTCATGTATTAAATCATGAATAATGAACTGATCGCAAAACGAGGATTGAGTGTGAGTCGCGATCACGGCTTGACGCGTTTTTCGAGCTCTTCGGTTTTTAGTGAATAACTCCGTTAGATTTGATTCAATCGGGCTAAAAATTTGTCAGAACACGTATTTTAATTAATAGATTCAGTTTTCAATCTTGAAATTGTGCTTTTTTGTGTAATTGACCTACAATTTGCAATTGTTTAAAAGTTTTAAACCGATTAAATTGGACCTTGGTTTGCAAGTGTTTCCATAGGACACAAAGGATATACACGAAGACCGAAGACATCTATTAAGATAAGATTCACTCAAATTACAATTTTATTTATGGCTTTTTACGATCTGTTTATTTTATCCTAATTATGTCCCCATCTTTAGCGGTCTGTTACAGCGGTGTTCAACTACAGGCCCACTTGATTTAAGGTGGTACGGTCATTGGGATGTTGCTATTTAAAAAGGTTGCGAGTCACTGAATCTTCGATTTGAGGCGTTGACAGATATCGGTCATGTTCGTTTCATTTAATGACTTTTAGTTTCAGAATTACAAAGGGACCTTGTCAATTTTGATTTTTAAATATTTACTTCAAGTGTTTATGTTTATTGGTCGCTTGTTGGCGCGTTTCGTTCCAGCATGAGGTCTTTTGAATCGTTCCAAGAGATTATTATTACTCAAGTGGGTCTTTGGTCATTGCATTTCAAAGGGTGTCCTTCATATTATGTACATGGAATTTGTGTGCACAGACAATTAATTTTAAAAATTAATTACAGGTATTTAATTAACTTTTTCTATATATATATTTTTTTTTGGTTGGGTTTTTATTTTATTTTAACAGAATGCATAAATATGGTGGTTGGTCCCGGAGTTCCTGCGCTGAAGAAGATCCCGACTTACAACATCAAGTGAAATCCGAATGCTTATCAATGCAAGCGATTCTGGATGAAGTGCCAATCAATAAAAGTCTTTCAGTCTGACAATTCAAGCAAATGCATATCATTTTAAGATATAAATTATGTCTCGACGAACTTACCGACATGAATACGATAAATGGAGGGAAAAAGTCGGAGAGAGGATATTTTATTTGATGATCTGATTCGAATATTCAAGAATAAGAAAGAAGAAATAAGTTGTGACAGGAAACCCCAATAAGAGCCACGAAGCAAGAATAGGCAAGGGAAAGTATGAAGAACCAAGAAAAAATAAGATGCAAGAAGAGACGAGAAAGGCTACGATAAGAAAAAAAAGGCCGAGAGGATCCAAGAAGTTTGCAAGAGGATTCAAGCTGAGATTAGAAGAGCCAAGAAGAGGCAGAAAAAAGCAATATAAAGACAGAAGAACCAAGAAGAGTAAAAAAAAAAAAAAATTGCTAGTTGAAGCAGGATAAAGCAAGAAGTGGAAAGAAAATAAAAAAGTCAGGAAAGAACCAATAAGAGCCACGACAAAAAACAATAATAATAATAAGCAAGAAGAGACCGGTAGAGGCGCAAAATTGAACAAGGGAGTGGTTGGAAGCAGAATGGGAAGCATAAAGAGGTGGGAAGCGAGTAAACAACGTTCAATCATCTCCTTGATTCTTTCATCTACGTACTTGTCGATTAAACTCCGCAAGAAAACGCAAAAAAAAACAGACAAGGCGAACCAAGATGGGAGAATAAAATGCAATAAGAGTTGAATCGAGCCAAGGAGAGACAGAAGGAGACAAGAATAGACAAGAAAAGTCGGTTAGAATATTTATGAAGAGCAAAGACGAGACAAGAAGGGGCGAGAAGAGGCAAAAAGAAGTAATAGGAGTCAAGAAGAGATGATGGCGTCCAAGAAGATCCAAGAAGAGGCAAGAAGAGACAAGAAGAGCCTAGAAGAGCCAAGAAGAGCCAAGAAGGGGTAAGTGGAGACGAGAAGAAGCAAGAAGAGCCAAGAAGTGTCGAGAAGAGTCAAGAAGAGTCAAGAAGAGTCAAGAAGAGTCAAGAAGAGTCTAGAAGAGTCGAGAAGAGACAAGATGATTCAAGAAGAGGTAAGAAGAGACAAGCCAAGCCAAAAAAGGGCTAGAATATCCAAGAAGAAGTAAGAAGAGCCAAGGAAAGCCACGAAGAGCTAACAAGAGCCAAGAAGAGACAGAAGATTCAAGAAGCGACAATAAGAGACAAGACGAACCAAGCAGAGGCGAAAAAAAAAAAACCAAGAAGATCCGTGAAGATACAAGAAGAGTCAAAACGAGACGATAAGATCCCAGAAAAGACGAGAAGATTTAAGAAGAGGCAAGAAGAGCCAGGAAGAGTCGAGAAGATCCAAGAAGAGGCGAAAGGAGCCATGAAGTGACAATAAGAACCCAGAAGAGAAGAAGACCAAGAAGAGACAACAAAAACCCTGCTATGGCAAGCGTATGGCGGAAAACATAAATAACGGGAAGCCGGAAACGAGAAGCTAGAAGCAGCAGGAGGCAACAACCAAAAAATACATATATACGCGGGAAATGGGAAGATGAAAACGGAAAGCAATAAGCTGGAAGCGAGAAGAAACCGGAAGCAAAATAAGCGAAAGGCGAGAAACGATATTTATATATATATATATATAGCTCAATCATTTCCTTTATTCCTGCCCATCCTATATTCCAATATTGGCTCCAGGTTGCCATGTATGCCGGTCGATTAAATTCCAACCTCCTTCCTATCCTCAGAGCACGTGTTCCAGTCCTAACAAACAGTGCCCCCTGGTGTACCGGTCTCACCGGGACAGGAGTGCTCCTGGCTGGGGTGGTACAATCGTATCGTATCGTATCGTATCATTCTGACTGTCCTAAAACAGGTAAAATTCCTAGTTAGACAGCCAAAGATCATTGTAATATGTAATGTTTTTTAAAAAATCCTTTATAATGCCGATATTCAGTCGACCATAGATCGAATCTTACGAAATCCAAAAAAAATAAATTATTTTTGTAAAATATATATCCAATCTACAAACCACTCCAATCCAAAACAAAAAAGAAAGCGATTCCGAAGAAAAAACACAAACAAAAAAAGATGACTAAATGTATAGGAAAAGGTGCACTGGAATTCTACGACAAAAATATGGAAAAAAATCATCCTCCATATCGATTAAAAAAAGTGCTTTGTAGTCTCCCCAATCTTGTCTACTTTAGTTTTCTGAAGGTTTCATTTCTTCCGCGTGTGAATTGCACATGATGATGTTTTTTCGCTTTTCTGCCGAACCTAGAAACCTTGGCATAATCTGACTGTATAAACGAGCATTGTCAGCGTGTTGGATTGTATATGGTGTCTTGTATATTGCAATATATTGTAATGCAGTATTTTGTCAATGCATTTCCGCCTACCAGGACAAAAGTAACACTTACCTCGGCTACCTGACCAGAATTTGTATGCCTCGAACTGCAGGTGATGCTATAATAATGCATGGTAATGTTTTTTTTTCTGAACGAAGATGCCAATATAACGAATAATTTTGTGAAATTTCAGCATTTATTTATCTTTTGATGACTATGAAACGGTGAGCTTAGCTCTTGTGAAATTTATACAAATTTTAAACTCTCAGTTCTCGGGCATATTTTGTAGGAAGGTCAGAATATTTCCGCTTTGCTGTTAAATCAAAATAAATGGAGTATTTATGAACGTATACGAAAATTAAAAGCTGTTTTTGAAATGCAATGAAATTCACTGTCAATTTTTTTAAAATTATAATTAAGAGGCTAGACATTCAACCAAACGCGGAACGTTTAGGTATTTCATTATATCTACTTTGTCCTGCTCTAAACAAGCTCACCCATAAAACGTGCGAATGGGACAATTGCCGTAAACTCTCTAATTTACCTACAGAAATCGCTCGAAAAACGGTTTAGGGAGAAGACATTTTTCTAAACCGAAATTTTAATTTTAAATCAAAAATTTGTTCTCGAAAGAAGAAGCTATGTCGGTATGTTTTTATGGTTTTGTATTTCTATAGAGAATTGAGTTAGCTGCATTTTTTCCTATAAAGTAATATTTTCCAATAAATTACACACGTTTGACAATTAATATTTACGTTAATACAAAACACATCAAAAATTTAAAAATATTCCGACATAGCTTTTACCTTCTAGAAGGCAATATAAAAAAAGTAATTTCGTGCAATTTTCGATGTAGAAAAGTGTTTTTTTCCCGGGCATCCTTTTTGTATGGGCCGAAAAGCGAAGTCTATCATCTTAAACATGTTTTTTTAAATATAGGTACATTTTTTTAATGCGAACAAAATTTAAAAAAATATTTAAGTAGATACCTATAACATAACATGAGAGGGATGGAGTCACGCGTCCGTCATTCTGGATACATTGTATCCCAGGTTCCTAACCCCTTACCCATCCTCTTATAACTTTTACCTTCCCAGAACTTCCTCTCCTTCCTTTCCCTTTCTACACAGAATCTCCAAATATGAATGCCTGAGAGAATTTTTCTTTTCGGCCTCCTGCGTGGAGCTGATGTTTAAAAACATATGTGCAGTTCACACGCGATATAAGTAAAACTTTCAGAAAACTAAAGTAGACAAGAGTGGGGAGGCTACAAAGCACCGCACAAAGAGGAGACCGATTATACAATCTCATTTTTTCGCTTTATACTGGCAAATAACACTAACATACTTGGAAAAATAATAGAAAAACTGAAACCGCTTTTGAAATCAGTAGGCCTGACCCTGAATGAAACAAAAACTAAACTCTTAGTCAGAAATCCAATGAGAATAGTTCCAGAACCACAATGGTACAACGTAGGAGGAATCCGTATGAAACCCGAAAAAGAAATTAAATACCTAGGAACTTATATAACCTCAACAATGAGCAGGAAGGACACAATCAAGAAACGCTGCAAACAGGCTGTTCAAAATACTAAAATCGTAATGCCATTCTTACTTAAAATGAAAATGGACTGGCACACCTCTAGACTACTTTACATCATGACCATTGCACCACCAATGATCTACGGACTAAAAGCCGTCGCTCTAACCAAAGCCAACAGATCAAGATTACGAAGATACGAACGATACATCCTGAAACAAATGCTGGAAGAGTCTAGGAACGCGCCTAAAGAAAAAATATGCCAAATACTAGAAGGTAAAACAATTACTAAGAAGATAAAAACTTACAGGTTAGGATACCTCGGACACATTTTAAGACGAAAGCCGTCGCATCTATTAACAGCAGCTTGGAACTACTCTGCAGGTAAACGTAAAATTGGAAGACCTATTTATACGTGGAATAACTCTTTACAACATGACATGAGCTACTATGACAAAACGCTGGAAGAATGGAAGGAAATAGCTAAAGATAAAGACAAACTTCGAGAGTCAACTCAGAAAATATATACTATGAACGAAACGGATTCCGATAATAGTGACCCGGCAGAATAAGTGGGAAACGGGAGGAGGAACTAGAAAACAGGTAGAAGGATGAAGGAAGAAACGACATGAAAGGGGAGGAACTGCGAAAGTGGAAAAATAAATATATATTTTTAAATAAACATTGCTCAACCCATCCCATTCCGGCCCAACCTACTTTCCAATATTGGCTCAATAGGTTGCCATGTATACCGGCTGATTAAACTCCAACTCCCCACCCATCCTTAGAGCACGTGTTCCAGTCCTAACAAATCAGTGCCCCCTGGTGTACCGGTCTCACCGGGACAGGAGTGCTCCTGGCTGGGGTGGTACAATCGTATCGTATCGTATCGTATCGGCTAAATCTTATAGATGTAGTGTCGATTTTTTTTGTTTCATCGAGTTTCAAATCACAAGGGTGCTTAAGAAGTTTTCACTTCAAAATACTAAAGAAAACACAAAAAGTTAATGTAAAAAAAACATGTGTGTAGTTCACACGTGGTAGAAGTAAAACCTTCAGAAAACTGAACTTCTAGAGAATGAGACGAATACAGAGTATCGGGAGTAGGATAATTGTAGGCTTTATTTATTATAATATTGTCACCAAGTTTAAACATTATTTTACATTTTATTCTACGAAGCATCGCACAAAGAGGAAGCCGATAGGATACGAAGCATCGTACAAAGAGGAAACCGATACCGATAAGTCTATCTCATTTTTTCACAGGCTAAATCCTATAGATGTACATAATGTGTTTGTCTCTTTTTAGTGTCGCTAGATTCGGTTTAATCGAGTTTAAAATCACAACGGTGCTAAAGAAGGTGTGTGTGTGTGAAAATGTTTGCAGTTCACAAGCGGCAGAAGCGAAACCTTCAGCAAACTAAAGTAGACGAGATTGGGGAGGCTTCTAAGCACCGCACAAAGAGGAGACCGAGAGTGTTGCTTTTTAGTTTCATCGAGTTTCAAATCACAACGGTGCTAAATAAGTTATCACCTCAAAAACCTTAAATTGCACATTCCTTTACGTTCATCGTCCCTTATTAATTGATGTATTTTACTTATGGTCATTAAACTCGGATCAGTTAAGAGCGTATGACCAGAGAAAACCAGAAATATGTCATTTTTAAATCAGTGTTTAGATGTATTGACTCTTGTCCACAAAGAATTATAAATTGATTTCGAAAGATGGTTCTTTTATCTAGTAAACCTATGTTTAAAATTTTGAGAAAAAATGTTAATTTTTAGTATAATGAGGTTATACCGTAGGTCGTTGGCAGATTTGTTAAATTTTCAAACAAAATTTTGTATTATACAACACACATTTCAAATCATATAATCATGCAGTAAAATAAAATCATTTTTAAAAAATTGGCGCACGTGTTTTGTGACGAAAATACTTAAGTATGTCGGTCTTACGAACTAATATATTTAAGATTTGTTTTACATTCTTATTTTGCTTAGACATTATTGAAACATTATAAATACATATGATCAAAAAATAAATACAAAAATTACATAATTTTATTAGTTTTATCATCATGCCTTTCAGCTTTTTGAATGTTTGTATAAATTAAAGGTAATTTTGAATGATATAAAATCGGTATTGAGTTAATATTTAGATAAGCTGGTATGGAGAATTATTAATCTTTCTCATTGGAACCGCCCTGTACGATTGTAATAACATCTTTCGATGACATTTAAATTCTCGGCTGCTGGCTGGTTAATGGCCCTTAATTGATGTATTTCACTTAAGGCCATTAAACTCGGATCAGTTAAGTTGGCAAGCATGTTTACAGGTAATTATTTCACACAAGTAGAATCGGACCGTTAAAAATAATAACAATGTGAAATAGCTACCAGCCAACCCACATGTTGAGTTATATATATGTTATTATGGTTTTAAGTTAACATTAAGCCATAGTTCCCCTGGGTAAACACCCTACCTGCCTCTGCTGAATGTAAATACGACACCTGTGATATTTAATTGTATAAAATGCAGCCAAACGATGGTAATTTTTATGCAATAATTAAGGGATTACATGGGTTTCGAAGATTAGAAAAGAGCGTATTTTCTTTTTATATTTTTTATATAATAAATAAATCTTATCTTACTAATATTATAAATGCGAAAGTTTGTATGGATGGTTGGTTGGTTGGATGGTCCTTACTCTTTCACGCAATAAATATCGAATGGAATTTAAAAATTCTTTCACTAATCGAAAGCTACATTATTTGCGAGTAACAACGGCTTTATATATTGGTAAGCTCTGGCGTTATGAATGAGCTGTGGCGTTATGAAATTATGTATCTTACGTTTTCTGTCCCTAACAAAATCGAGTTATTGCAAACTTCAAACAAATTGTTACCTTGGAAACAATGTTTTTTTTTAAATTTTAGGCTTAAAAAGAGTGCTTTGTTGTGATTAAAAAGAGTACTTTTTTGGCGTCGTAGTTAATATCTACATATCTCTAAAAATGTTTATTCTCCTAACAAAAAGCATAACGTTGCTATAAAGCAAAGCGTTTGAAGTGGACTGTCATTTTCTTATTTTTTTTAGGTTACTCTGGATTCAAATATGAATAAAATACTAATAAAGGGAGTAGGTACTTAAAATAAATTTCTATAATTTAAATATTTTCTAAAATAGAATTTTTATTTGCGAAATGTCATTCTCAAATTTTGATATTTTCTATTGAACAATAATTATTTTCTATTAGACAAACAGCAAGAATAATAACAATTATGCCAATAATTATGCCAGTAATTTCCCACTAATACTATGCGAGTGAAGCCGTGGGTAAAAGCTAGTTTTTTTTTTTTTTTTTTTAGTTTTCTTTATTCATTAGATTTTTCATTACATACATTGGGGATTTTTCGACCACCATGCTAGGCATATGCCCGTGTTGTGGCGATCGATTTACATCTAATATATATTTTTAAAATTTTAACATATAAAAGTGCAACATTTAACAATATTTTTGAAAAATTCATCCAAAAATTTAAAAAAATCAGCTGGTATTACCTGGTTTTTGGAAACAAAACTTTAAAAAAATTTGTTTGTAAATATTAACAGTAATTCACAAATAATTGCCAAAGTTGCCTCTCAAATAAAAAAAAAATAACATATTATTTAATAGTCTATATTCTATATTTGTTTTTATTTAACGCACAAATTCTAATCCTTTGATTTAAAAAAAATACTATTCAATTTTGACCTCAAATTAAAATTTTACTTAACCGTTCCCCTTAATTTTATTTTTATTTATTTATTCATTTGTTATAAAAATACATTAACAGTATAAGAAGCTTTGACTGTCCAAATAGGAACGTTCTAGGAAATATAATAAAATCGCTTGTCTAAATCGTTCCAACCATCAGTTCCAATTTTGAAAATCTCAGCAAATTTCAGTTTTAGAGGTGATTGAACCAGAGTTACACAAAGATCTTTTTTAACATTAATACCGCACAAGAGTCCCAACTGCTCCCCTCTGAAGCCAGTGAGACCATGGCATCCCCAATTGGGGTGTGTTGTGAGGTTGAAGGTAGTGGGGAGGGGAAGGAGATAGGGAAGAGGAAGGTGGGGAAGTACCTGGCTAAGTGTGTTCGATTCCTCGGCTGGCTAAGTCCTCCATCACTACACAAGCAACATTTTCCGCTTACTGTGGTGGTAGTAGGAAATTTTAAAACATTGTTGAGTTTTTCAATAAAAAAAAATTAACGTGCTGTACGCTAGCAACGCATATGTGTGAGTAGTGCACTCGATTCAAATATGATTGCAATACATTTAACATAACAATGAAATTTATCTGACCAATATAACACGTTCTCTGATTTGAAGACCGTTTAATATGCACTCGGTTTCTACCTAGTAATATTGCTCCGTTACCACCTGGCAATCGCGATGGTATTCGACACCAACACACCCACCATGTCGTCCCTTTCACTCTCACGTAAATCGCGCTAGGCCGCCAAATTATTTCATATCGTTTTCTCTTTCTCTAGGCACCATGTGTTCACGAGACAGACCTGTGTTTCCCAAATAGTTACATTTTTGCTAGCATTGTTTTATTAAATATATAAATAATTAAATCTCAGGTATGGGGGGCCTGAGGATACCATCTATTTAATCTATTCTAACCAACTTAACCATCACGCCGTTTCCACGGGGGGTAGGCAGAGAGGACAGACCGCCAAACAACTATCTTTATGGAATTTACCCACACTTTCAATCATCGTTATGTTTTAATTGTATTCAAATTAATATGTATTTAACCTTAAATATTCTTATGTTATTCTTAAACATTCTGATATATGATATTCATTTATGCACCTCTACGTCTGTCTCGACACTGGTAGGTATATCCTAGTGACACAGGCATCGAAAAATCCAATGTAAACATACTTTATACGTATAGATAAAACATAAAAAAATATGAAAAAAAACTCGCTCTTCTCAGACATTCTTTGCCTCTTTCACGTTTGTACGTCGTCTCATACATTATCTTTTATTTTTCTGACTCTTGACATAGCCCGACCCAAGTATCTGATTCACTTGATCGTGCCATGTCTTTTTGGAGCGTCCCCGATTTCTTCTAGCATTCTTATTTGCGTCATATATTCTCTTTACACTCCTTTCCTCGTTCATTCGCTCTACATGCCCAAATTATCAGAAGGACTCTTTCTTAATCTTACTCATTAAGCTTACATCTTCAGCCTTACGTGGACTTGTGGATCTCTTCATATCTCGCACGATAATTCATGGTTTTACCACACGTACGACTCTGGGATCTCATTTGTACAGCATTCAGTCTACTTCTTCAAATGTAGCAAATGTATTTGGTGGCACCTTATTAAATTCAAAATTAAAAGAATTTATTTGTTTTATTCACTACTAGCTGACCCGACGAGATTCGTACCGCCTCAGAATCGACAACTGTTGAATTAAATTAAGTTAATAATTACACAATGAAGCAATCATCAATGTGTTTTGTTTTTCAGTATCAGAGATGGCATTGTGTACGGATTCATATTTTTTGTGATTTTATTATTTTTCCACTTACTTACGGGAATTTGGGAGTCGGGTGTGGTTGCCGCCGCCCCGGGAACCATTTATTGGATAACCAACACCTCTGTCATACGTCACCCATAGATCACCCCAAGTTGTTCGCTACGTTTTTCGATTTAGCAGGGGTGCCCGGGTTCATAGGGTGACGTTTGTCCGGGTCTTTTGATCTTTCCATATGGACTCTCTCGACCCATCGCCTTGCACTCCCCTTCCTTAAAAAGACCCTCCACACAGCATCCCCTAGAGGAAAATAATTTTCTTCGGGGCCTCACGTGTGAGCTGATGTAAAAAAAAAATGCTTTTCATTTTCTTTATACGTGTGAGGGATTTTAATTATAATTATTGTATCTTTTCTTTGGATGGTTGGAGACATACGTTCATCATTTGTCTCATTTTCGACTATTGACATTAAGTGTATAAGAAAGAGAGGCAGCATTATATGCTTGAAAGAATAAAAGCAAAACAATCAGTGCATTGACATTTGACGTTTTTGAATTTTTGGAACTCACTCACTACTCAATATTATAAGTACTTATCACAAAATGCCAGCAGCTCTTTCAAATATGAGAATTCGTTCCATAAAAAATGTATGGGGAAAAGAATTTTCTTAATTACTATATTTTTCGTTAATTTTTGTGATGTTTTAATAGTTATTATCCTTTCCGGGGCGGAGACAAATCCAACAAATCAAAGATCATCAAAATCGGCCCGACCGTTCTCGAGTTTTAAATAGTGTAACTAACCCGACTTTGTTTTATGTATTAAGATTTTTATTTTTATTGTTTATAAAAACGACGTGTTTCGAGAGCGATGCTCACTTTTTCAGGGCTTACTAAAAACTTACTTTAAGTTGGTTGGTTCCCTGAGGAAGTGAGCATCAAGATACTCCATTGTGGACTGCTAGCTTCGCTTCTTTGGACCGTTTTTTTGTTAGCGCCAACGGCGTTCAGTCCTCCATTAATGGAGTTACCTGCATTTACCCTTCTTACAATATCTCTATCAGCCTTCCCACCTCTCGTAAACATACTTCCAAAATACACAAACTCATCCACCTTCTCCAAATATTCATCAGTCACAATATATTGAACACTGTTTACATACTCTCTCTTTCAATTACCATGACTTTAGACTTACTTACATTCTTCATTAACTCATTCTTCATACATACTTCGTTCTTCATGGACACGAGAGACTGTAGATCTTCCATACTGTTCGAAATTAGCACCGCATCTTCAGTATACAACAGGCAATGTAAAATTTTGGAAGAAGGTAAACTTGTAAATGAAACGCATCATTCAGGAAATTAAAAGGACTAGTGAATTTTATTGTTATATTCCCAATTACATTGTGAATATCGTTAGATCCAACTACCCAAGACAGACCAAGGAGTTTATGTTGTTTATGAAGCTACGTCGAAGGAAAGAGAATTAAAAGAACCGCAACTGGATCTTTTATAAATTATTTGTCTGGCTGAGTGGGAGTTTGCATCTAGCGACATCTATTAATAATTCTCACAATTAATTAGTTTGGTTCCCAAACAAACAATTCATTTTATCTACATATTTTGAGAGGTGTGAGTCCTAGCTAAAAACTAACCCACAAATTTATACAGGCAACATACTTTCAGATTACTCAATTTACATAACTTTATGCACAAAAATGACCACAAAATACATACATACTTCGTTCATCTTAGACACGAGAGACTGTAGATCTTCCATACTGTTAGAAATTAGCACATAATGATCTTTAAAAAAGAAAAACCGTTATTCTAAAGACAGTAATAATCCTCGCGGTTTGAGAGACCCTGATCTAAGGTCTACCTTCTTACCCACTACACTGGCAGGGTTCGTTGGTTTGGGGTCCACAAGGGTCCACTGAACTTGTCGGGTCTACCAGACACCAGACGCATCTTCGCCTAATTAATATGACCGTTGCACCCGTAACGCATCTTTTTTTAATGAATTTAATACGGAAATTCTGTCGCATTAGTCAATCGACCTTTAAAAAAAATCATTTCTTATTTCTTGTTCAGAAGTTTGTCGAAATGTTTGACGAAAATGCATGTATTTATTGGATCTAAATTTTTTTTAACCGGTAATAAATTAATTTGGACACTTTCAAAATTGAAATTTAGAATCATATATATAAGTCGTCTCAAAGTGATCTAACCATAGTTTCAGCCTTATAAGTAGAGATGGCAAAATTTATCATTAATTTTCAGATTTTTTAGCATTAACAATTGGAAATTTAGCGTTTTATAACATTTTGAGGCATAATTTAGCGTTTTGTAGCAAAATAGAAAAAATGTATTTCCTGAATGTTTTTAGCGCATATTTTAAGTATTTTTGGTAAAATATATGTTTTAACCTTCATTTGCAAATATTTCCATGTGAAAGATTATAAATAATTAATTTTAATATTAAATTAATAAGGAAGGAAACTCTAAGTACGGGTCGAACACAACACAACTAATGCAGATTGCGATTAACATCAATAGGCGTAATTTATTTCGCACAATTTGTGTAATGTCAAAAACCAATTTTAGCCTACAGTACAAAAATATTAAATATTTACTTACACATAAAATAGTAACAAAATTATAAAAAATCGTAGGAAAGGCTTCCAAAAATGAAATAAAGTAGGCATAATACTTTTCCATGCACATTCACATGAAACTACCTTCCTTATGCATTTTTCTCAATTCTTCTTTAGTTGTACTGGACTAAATATTACTGTATCAGCTTCTCCAATTTGTATGGTTCTTTGACTTCTGAAATACGCTATAAGGGTTTTCCCTACATCGCGCGTTGAAGAACGTGCGATGTAGGGAAAACCCGAGCTTACGACAAAGTCGGGGGAGCGCGAGATGAAGTTAGAGATGATTTTTAATCACTTATTTCCGCTGATAAATATCGATTTTTTGAAATTCTCACATATTATTTTAATACCCGGTATTTTCGGGAAATTCGCGCCTATTTCGCAAAATAGAATAATTTCGCTGAAATACGGCCTTTTCGCTATTTTTTCGCGTTTTTCGTTAAAACGAAATTTTGCCATCTCTACTTATAGGCTGTAACAGCTATCACAATAATAAAAATCTAAAATACTTGCAGAATTTAATACCATTATTAAATTTATTTTAAAAAAAAATGGAGTTCTACGATTTAAACACAAAAACAATTCACCATCATCTTCTTCCCCTTATCCTATTCAGGTCAGGGACCCACTGCATCGACAAGACTCCTCCATACGTCCCTGTCTTGTGCTGATTGTTCAGCCTCTGTCCATGGCAGACCCATCCTCTCCTCACACTGTTTCTGGAGTTGCCTCGCCCAACTGTGTCTGAGGCGGCACAATTAGTTAATACATTAATTGGATAACCAATATCTATGCCCTAGTTAACCCCTATAGTTCGCTACGCTTGGCGCTTTAGCAGGGGTGCCCAGGTTCATCGGGGGAGGTGTGTTCAGGTTTTTGCCGCGGATGCACCACCTCGGGAGAGATCAGTTTAGGGAGACCCTCTTCCCACTACAGCTGCATTCGACTGATGGCCTTGCACCGCATTTAGGAGGATGGATTCATACGTCCGTCACTCCTGAACACGCTTACACCCAGATTTCTACCCATACATAAAAAGATCCTCCAAATAGCATTCCCTAAGATGACATAAGTTCTCGGGACCTCCTGTGTAGAACTAATGTAAAAAAATGATACGCGTATTACCCCCCATTCGGAGCAGGGGAGGGTCAAATTGATTTACCTGTGCCAAAAAAATGTCAAAAGGAGCGAAGCTAGCAGCCCACAATGGAGTCCTGGTACCTACCCTAATGTATGGCAGTGAGGCATGGAACTGGCAGAGGAAGGATGAAAGTAAACTGAATTCTGTATAAATTTTTATTTATTTTATTTTATTTTATTTGTGTACAAAAATTTACAACATTACAGATATTTTATCTAATTAATTGTAATAGTACCATTTTCACAGTGAGAATGTAGCGCCTAAAACCTTACAAACTCATTGAATTTTTCGAAGAATATGTCGAAATTTTTATCTAATATATTTAAATAGCGTATCGCTCTTCCCACGGGCGAATTCGGGTACAGATTTGTACGACTCAATCGGCAATATAATATATAAATGAGATCAATGAGGCGTATGTGTGGTAAAACCATGTATGATCGTGTGAGGAATGTGGATATATTTAAGGCTGATGTAAGCATAATGTGTAAGATTAATAAAGGGACCCTCATATGGTTTGGGCATGTAGAGTGAATGGATGAAGAAAGTAGTGTAAGAAAAATATACGACGCAAATGTGAATGGTAGAAGAAGTCGAGGACGCCCGCGGAAGACATCAGATACTTGAGTCGGGCCATGTCAAAAGTCAGAATAATAGAAGAGTATGTATGAGATGATGTATGAATATGAGTGAAGCAAGGAGTGTGTGCCAAGACCGAGTTGTTTGGCGGTCCGTCATCTCTGCCTACACCTGTAGGAAACGGCGTGATGGTTATTTAGTTAGTTAAATATTGAAGTTGTTAAAATAAATTCTCTGGATAGGTAGGCATCCATCATTATCTCAGTTAGACATGTTTTGGCTTGCGGCAGTGTACTCGTAATTGCTGGTATGAGATCTTATGTTGTTTTTAGTCCTTTATCGACCCATTCGTGGGCCGTGGGTCCAGTGTGGGTCTGGTGTGAAATTGGAGCGGTCAAGGCAGAATACAGAAGACACCTGTCGCGCCATAACCGAGTTATGGGTTCAACGCCTCGTGTTTCGCGAGACCACCACATAACATACCTAACACTAGTACTGCTACCAGAGGCGGTTTTTTCTATGTTTATGTAATGAAATTTTTTTTTAAAAATACATGAAAATATGATAAACTCGTATATTTTTCCACACTTTGCACATCGCGTCATTCAAATTCTGTGTTAAAAAAAATACACCCAATCCAGGAGTGAGTCACAAATAAATCCCATGTATGCGTTATGATTGTCTGGGACTATGGGATTTTCTGCTCCAAGTCTAGTTCGGACTAGGCTAGTAGTTTGTTTAGTCTTGTGTAAGTTCACAAAAAAAAATAAGAAACTTTGAGAATTTTTGATTAATTATTTTTTTCGTGAAAGTGTAAGTATATATTTTCTTTCAAAAACGGTTTTTAGTTTTCGGATGCCTTCAGAAATATTCAATTTATTTGGATTTTATTGCAAACCGGAAATATTATGACCTTTTTACAAAATAGGCTCGAGGCCTGAGGGACTCAATCTGTCTATCTTCTATACATATAAATAAAAATGAATCGCCGAAATGTATGTACGCGAATAACTTCCGAACGACTACCCCAAATTGGATAATTCTTTTTTTTTAATAATAATAATAATATTTGGACGATTTATACAGCGCCGTTTTTGTCAAAAATCACCTCAAGGGCGCTGTACATACTTACCATACATGCCTAAAATCTAGAAAGACTACAAGCTAGACAAACAATTAAAAACAACTTATGGCTAAAAATTGCATACACCGGTTCATTGATCACCGATACGAAAATATATGTACAATATTTTGACCAATGAACGCGATGCTGCCTAAAAGGGGTCTCCACACGGTGCTGCCGCAGTAACAACTGCCGAAGAACTGACTAAAAACTAGTCAAAAGCGCCAGCCGTATTGTTATTATAATAACAATACGGCTGGCGCTTTTGACTACAGTCAACTAAAGTTCTGCAGCAGTTGATGCTGCGGCAGCACCGTGTGGAGACCGTCTTAAAATGAATTAATACAGGACCATACTTACCTGGGAGGTCGCTTGAAATTTAAACTGTTTATTGTCTATTTAAAGAAATTTAGATAGAGTTCGTGACATAATTGTGAACATATGTTGTTTAATTCTGTGTTCGTTATTGAGAAGACATTGTATAAAACTACTGGTGAGCTCTGGCATTATGAAATTTGTATACAAAAATTGCGATAGGTGGCATGATAGCTGTTTGAAAACTGAATGTATGGAATATGGGAGTAGAGGGGGGGGGGAACCTGGGAGGGGGTAGGGGCACTCGGGAGGGGGGTCCGAGGGACGGGGGAAGGTCAGGCGGAAGGGGAACGGGATGAATGGGATAGGACACGCAGGGAGAAACAAATTCTTTATAAAATGGCATAGCGACGCATGCCGGGTAGCAGCCAGTACACAATTAAAACTTGCCGTGCGTGCAGCGCTCTACTGCGATGATGCATGGCCCATCTCCCTTGTTTCTATTATATAAGTGTTCAGACCCTGTTTGAATCCAGTTGCGCGTGATGTCCAAGAATTTGCTCTAATTTCTAATAAATGTCTTTTCTTTGCTCCGCAGTGCATAATAACATCTTTTGAAAATATGCGTCGTACAAGTCAGAAGTCATTTTTTCGCTCAATTTTTGGCAAAAGTCCAGAATTTTACGCAGTAAATGCATTATTCTGTACCACTCTTTTTGAAATGCCCGATTTATAATATTGGCCAGCCATATTTTACGTCTTTTCTTATACATACATCAAACATACAAATTTCGGTTGTCTGTGCGTGGTTTTTTATTTTTTTAATTACATTAGCTCCACACTCCCTCTCAGGGCCTATGTTATCTTTAGGGATGCTGTGTGGAGGGTCATTTTAGGTAAATTAAGTAGTGGAAGGGAGGGAAAAAAATGGTATGTGGTGTGGGTAGGAGTCTGGGAGTTAGTGTGTCCAGGCAATATTCTGAGAGTCCTGCTGGAGAGGTCAAAAGATTTCCCTCAACCTGCCCCTCCCGATCCAGCCTGCCACGCAGAAGGTGGGCAGACGTATCCGCAGCGTAGACTTTTAACAATCCTAACCCCATGAACCCGGGCATCCCGCTAAATCACCAAACATAGCGTACCACTTAGAATGACCTATTTCAGAGATTTAAAGTGGGTTATCAATATTTTATGTAAAAAACGATATAATAATAAGTATGTTTTGTATAGCGCCATTTTTGTGAAAAATTACCTCAAGGGCGCTGTACAAACTTATAATACATTTCTACAATCTTACTTCTAACTAAAAACTAGACAAACCATTATAACAACTTGTGGCTAAAAATTGCATCCACCTGTTCATCGATCACCGATACCAAACTATAATATGTACAATGATTTGGCTAATGAATGCAATGCTGCGTAAAAATGTACTATACAGGCAGAAAATATAATATACAAAACCATACTTACCTGGGAGGTCATCACTGTTTATTGTTTATTTAGAGAAATTTAGGTACAGTTCGCACGTATAAACATAATTGGGAACACATGATATTTAATCATGATGTATGCGATTTACTTATAAAATCTTTGCTAGGCACTTGATTGCTGTCTACGAAAATAGATTTATATTATAGTCTCCAAAAATAATTTTAAAAAGTTTTTTTTAAGCGCCATAACAAAATATGAATAAAACTATTGTATTACAAAATTCACTGGTAGAAAATGTTTCTTGTGCTTTTATTCGTGGTATGACTAAAGAACATGACTGCCGAATGTCACCTTTCAATGAATACACTCGTAATTATATCGCGAAGCCAACGATCTACGTCTTGCCTGCTCAATGCGAGGACTATGAAGCTGGAGACAGTATTGGATGCAGAAACGTGATGAAGGAATACACACAATATTTAAAATACATCGATCGTCCTGTTGGTTAGTCAGTCTTCTCCAAATACTAAGTTTTGAAATAATGAGGAAAGCAATATTAGAATGCATAAATCAAATATTATTTACAAGTGTCTGCGTTTTACTTATTAAATACATACTACTCCGCAGGTTTTGCTGCTAGGCCCTGCGGGCGGCTTATAGTTGTTCTTCGCCCAGTTTGAGTGTAGGTAGAACTTTCTAGGTCAAATCGAGCCGTTTACTATGATCGATCTTTTCGTGTAACTGGCCCGCTCATTTGGAACAAACTTCCCTCAGTTCTTACTAATATCCAGAATTTGGCTGAATTCAAAAGGGCTTTAAAAACAAACTTATTTAAAAAATCATACCTTTTATGAATTTTGACTCCTTTTCAATATACTATAATAAGCCATGTTCCTCAAGTTTCCGGTAATTGTTTGGTTTCGATTACCTCCTCAGTATAGTTTTATATGCACTCCGAATTTGTATTATTTCTAAACGTAAACTACCTCCTGTTCTATATTATATTTTAGTTTTAATGATTCTTGTTGAATGGGCACCGTTATGGTTATCATTATCTAATGTCCTAATATTGTTCTTTTGGAATTGCTTTGTAATACTGTAATATTGTAATGTATGTATTGTAATACTATATATACTGTAAATTCTTTGTTTTACATTATTTAATCAATTTTTGTTAGGACTCGTAAGAACACTAAATTTAAGTTTATTATAATTAAGCGCACTTGAAGTGAAATATCACAAAACTGCGCTATATAAATTCTATGTTATTATTATTAGGTAACCGTTTTATAAACCCGATAAGAACTGGTTCCAAAAATAGCCGGTTTCTCGGATCCACTGTGATCCAGTGACACTAGTCACTGAGTTAAAGTAACCGTTACAGGCAATGACGCCATATGTAATCTCTCCATATCCGGAAAGATACTTAAATTCTATAAATCCGTAGTACTTATAACTAGGGAAGAAATGTCCACATGCGAGCTGCTGACGGAAGTAGCGACATCTTGTGTCGAATTCTTGAATTCGAAACCGAATTATAACAGCTTTGTGTGAAATTTCACGTATTCAGATGTTATTTGTTGCGCGGCGCATATATGGCGTGGCTTCAGACATGCACTCGTAGCTTGGTTAACCACGCAGACGCTAAGGTATTAATAACGGTCGATGTTGTAAAATAACACCGGGAGGCATAACAGTCTGTTACATTAGTATGACATTTTGAAATATCCTTCTAGTGACTGAGCTAGTATAATCGGTCTCCTCTTTGTGCGATGCTTCGTGGTCTCCCCACTCTTGTCTATTATAGTTTTCTGAAGGTTTACAGTGTTTACACCCTCTGATTTTTTTGAAGTAGGAGGTCTCTCTCTAATATGTAATTTTCAAAATTAGAACTGATTTGTTAAGAATTCAGACTAACCCGTGATTTTCACTGATTTGCGCTGAAAATGTACTTTATACTGACTGACTGTTCTGAAAATACTGACTCTTTTTTCCACTCCGAAAAGTATGTGTTTAAAATGAATTTCTTTACACCGAATAGTTTTTTCTGAAGTAAAATACTAAATTTGAAACAAGCTGTATTCAAGCAATGTATCGCTATTCGTGTTAACTACCATAACGCTGAAACAATCGTATGTTACAAAGTCAATATCTTCTTTTTCTTCTAATCTTTAATCATGTGGTAAAAATAATAATTATTATTATTTCAGTACGGGGGTGACTTACACTGGGTCGGGGTGCTTGACCGGTGGAGCCCAGTGGACTTCTGACACTTGACAAAAATTACAAAATTACAATTCGGCTTTTTATTTTTATTGAGAGAATTGCAGGCAAGGTCGGGACTGTGGGTGGAATGACTTTTGTACAGTTTCGGAGGTCGGTAAACTTTGAAGTTCACCCAGACGAAATTTAGAATTATTCATGTATTTTAATAAACGAATTTCGTGTACAATGTTACAAAATACTGTTTTATTTTTATTATTCGACTTCACACGAGTTTCAACAACCTCAAAATCTGCGTATGAAATATTTTTTTGTTATCATACAATAAACATAATAATGCTAGGACTTCTACAATTACAATGCGTCAATCAACAGAGAGACTCATTTATTTTAATTCTTTTTTAATTTTCTTTATTCATTTTGTTTGTTACAGGTTTGTTTTAGATGGCTTATCGAATACCAAGCTAGGCAAATGCCCGTATTATGGTAGTAGAGATTCATAAGATGTTATATTAAGTATAAAATTTTAAGTATAATCTTCCATATATGTAGATGAAGCATTTGGGATGCAAGTGTGATTTTATAATTTGGGAGGCGGGTGTCGGTACCGCCGCCTCGGGAACCATTTATTAAATAACCAACACCTCTGCCGTAGGTCACCACAGGTGGCTCGCTACCTTTAGTGACTTAGCAGGGGTGTCCGGGTTCATGGGCGAGGTTTGTTTGGGTCTTGGCGGCGGATGCGTCTGCCAACTACACGGAAGGCCGGATCGGGAGAGAATGGTTGAAGGAATCCGTTTGACTTCGCAAGCCGTAATCTCTCGGAATATCGCCTTGCAGCGCAGTAGGAGGGATGGATACGTCCGTCACTACACACTGACCCCGAGGTTCCTCTTTTTCCTTCACAAAACTTCCTATTTTTCATTTCCTAAAAAGACCCTCCACACAGCATCCCCAAAGATCTTATTGGCCCCGAGGTGGCAAACGTATGAATGGCATAGGAATCCATACGGGACAAACAAAGAAGCATTCATTTTTATATATAAAGATAAACAAATATTATAATCTAAAACAATTTCCGAGGAGATCGACTAACTATTCCATGTATACGACGAACAGACGTACACAATATACGTTATCGTGGCGTAGGTTCGAAGAAGCGTCGACCCCAGACCTACCCCTAAAAGTTTGAGGGTACTTCGGCGTTTGAACTTCGCAATGAACCTAGGTTTACGCTTAGTATCGGGTCGGTACGCGCTCACATTTAATTTTAAGGGCTGATACTTGAATTAAAATTATGTATCTAAAACGATTCCATGATAGTTAATCTCTCGACGGTTAGACCCCCGCCATACGCAGTCGGTTTGGCTAAATAACGTACACCTACTCACTTAAAATATAACTTAGTGTCCCCGAAATGCGAAATAATAACGTATCGAAAAATAATTAATAAAAGAATCTCAAAGTTTCATAATTTTTTTTAAAATTGCGGTCAGAATTTTGTATTCATAAAGGTGCACATTTGAATTATTTTGCGGTTAACTTTTAGATTTGAATATAAAGCGTTGTATTTTTTCATTCTAACACCGTTAACATCATACGTTTTCAACGTGGGCGATAACGCCCTCTTAAGGGCGTTTTAGACCTTCAGGGGGGCGGTAGAAGAACCAAGAGAAAATTGGGGGGCGTTTCAGACTTTCAGGGGGGGCGGTAGGAGACAGATAAGATAGGATGGGGTGAGAAATCCATCTCACCCCATCCTATCTTGCACAATCCCATCCCATTAGGGGTCGTCCATAAATTACGTCACACCTTAAAATATATTTTCCCTATCCCATTACGCCCCCTCCTTTGTGGCAAATTTAACTCTGTCGTGGTATCCCATTACGCCCCCACCGTTTACTGTTTCGGATTCACGAGTTAGGGGGCGCTAGGAATAAAAATATTATCTAATTTGGCGGTGGGTAAAAAGAGACTGATAATCTATGGTTTAGAATTTAACCCGTCAAGTCTATTTGTTCGGTTTTAGGAACAAATAGACTTGACGGGATAAATCCGAAACAAATCCGAGTTCATTGAACCATAGTTATAATCACTCACAGACGGACCCACAACCGAAATTGGTGTATTTGAATTGAATTAATAGTATAGATTGCTAATCGCTGTAGACTCCAGACGACCTTCGAGGTGTATGCCCCACTCTTAGTTTAGCCAATGCGAGGCCTGTCGAATTCATCATTTTCTCCGCATTTATTAGCTGCTGGTGTGGGTGGGGTCGGGGGGTGGTGTTGTTCATCTTTTTATAAACCTAAATACACAGAGTCCGGAAACTAGTGGAATAAACTCAAACAAAAAAATAACAGAAATTAATAAATTTAACAAAAGTAAAAATATGGTTGAGAGAACAAAGTGAAAATGAACTATCAAACATACTGAAGACCATGTAAAGACAACTGATACTAAATAAAAATGTGGAAAAACTACAGGCCGCCTCAGAACAGGAAACCCTAGTGAGGAGGACTGTGAAAAAAAAAAAGTACTTTATAATACATAAAAAAAATAATGTACTTTATAATACCTTAATATAATATAATTTATAAATACATTATGTACAAATTTTGCTATACATACTAATTAAAAAAAAAAAAAAAAAAAAAACGGGAAACTAGTGGCTGTACATCACATGGAGAACCCAAAAAATATTTTCATTTTCAATCTGAACAGTTCAAAGGCTTAAAAATTTTTTGGAGCCGGGTTTATAATTCGACACATTTTAAAAGACATTGAAAATCTGATATTAATACTCTAGCGACTGATTTTTTTTCAAATTTATCTTAATGCTTTGAAGTCGATTTACTTGCTAGTTTTTAGTTCAATTTGGGAGGCGGGTTTATTTATTTATTTATTTATTTCAACGCCATAAAATGGCTTTTACAATCCGGTGATACATGATACATGATACACAGTGGTACACAGGAGGGTAATTATAATGATAACAAAATAAGAATGTACATTAAACCAAGTACATATATACGTGTGATAACAACTAGTATTTAGTTATAGGATACAATTATGTATTACAACAAAAAAAAAGAATATGATACTCATTTTATGCAGAATAAAAATAAGTAAATAAAGGTGACTTCTTAGAAAAATTGTTAACATCAAGTATAATATAATTTAATTCTATTTGAACATATCGTTGGATTCCAGGAATTGGCTAAAATGTAGTACATGATATTATTGTTACCTTCAGTTTGAAATGACTGCAGTTTGAAATGAATACAGGTACTGCTAATTAGTTCTGCTTTTCAGGGCTGTCAGTTACAGATTCAATAATAACTTTGTTTAAAAAATAATAATTTTGAAAAAAAAATTGAAAGTTAACACTTAACTAGTCTGCTTGATAGTTAATATAAATGAAGTAAGTGCGTAGTTTGGAATCTATAGTAGAGTATGATATAGACGCCGTGCAGATGAACACTATTTTACCTAACATTGATTATTGTGATTGAGGTATGATATTATAGCCTTCTTATAACTATATTCGGTGCAGTTGAACACATCTACTACTTCTGAGAAAGCATTGCCAACTGCATGCAATCTAGGTATAAGCGAGTATCTAAATGACTCAGTCCTGATATTTTTGTTGCAATTAAAAAGAATTTTGGATCGAGTAGTTCTAGTAGGTATGTGAAAGGTAATTAGGTTTAATAAATCAGGACTGTCTATTATACCATTAACAATTTTAAAAATAAAAGTCAAGTCAAAAACAAGTCTTCTATCTGAAAGTTTGAGTAAGTTTAATTCTTTCATCAAGTGATTGTAATTTATTGATTCTATTGGTAGACCAAGTTTATAGTTAATGAATCTTAAGAATTTATGCTGAATTTTTTCAATGGAATCGGAGTGGATTTTGAAGTGAGGTGACCATATAGAAGAATTATATTCAACTTGACTTCGAACTAGAGAGGAATATAGGATTTTTAATGTTGAAATGTTTTGAAAGTCTCTGCCATTTCGCAGAATGAAGCCTAGCATTTTTAATCCTTTATTGGTTACTGTATTTATATGTGAAAGAAAGTTAAATTTGGAATCGAAAATAATGCCAAGATCATTAATCTCACTGACAGAGGTGAGGGAAACATTGTTAATATTATATTGATAGTTAAGGGGTTGATTTGTTCTGAAAAATCTTATTATCTGGCATTTACTTATATTCAGATAAAGTTTATTAGTTTTGCACCAATCTTGTAGTTTATTTAAATTTAATTGAATGTGAATACAGTCATTTATCGTTTTTATAAGTTTAAATAGTTTTAAGTCATCGGCGAAAAGCAACACTTCAACATTATTATCAAAAACAGTGATGATATCATTTATAAAAAGTAGGAACAGTATTGGGCCTAGATGTGACCCTTGAGGTACACCGCTAGTCGCCATGAATTTGTATGATAGGTAAGAGTTATTTTTTACTTGGAGAATTCTATTGGTTAAGTAACTCTTTATCCATTCCAATAGTTTACCCTCTATTCCCATTTTACTAAGTTTATTGAGAAGAATTTCGTGGTTAACTTTGTCAAACGCTTTGATGAAGTCTGTATTATATTGAATCGACTTGGGATTTATTTTCAAGCGAACATGCTATAAATTGTTCGTACAAGGAAAGGCATAAAGCCATGTTGATTAGGTACTATGATCTTATTAATATGTATGGAGATTATGTCAAGGATAAGTTTTTCAAACAATTTGGGGATAGTTGAGAGCATGCAAATGGGTCGGTAATTAGTGACATCATGAATATCTCCCTTTTTAAATACAGGTGTTAGATAACAGTTTTTCCATAATTCGGGGAAGCAGCCAGAATTAAGTGATTGGTTAAATATTTGACATAGTGGCTTGGCTAGTATCGATACACAGTTAATTAGAAAAGCAGGACTAACTTTGTCAGGACCAGCTTTTTTCTTTATGTCGAGTGATTTTATTTTGCTTATAACATCTGGAACATTAATATGTAAAGCGGGAATGTGGACCGATTTCTTTGGATGAAAGGATGGAAGTTGAACATTTGGGATATCCTTATCGTACACATTTTTGAAGAAGTCAGCAAAAAAATTAACAATGTCATTAGTATCACTACTACTTTTCCCTTCGAAATACATGTAAGTAGGTATGCTGGGTTTATTCTTTCTCAGTGAGTTTATGTGCGTAAAAAAGTTTTTAGTATCTAGAGAAATAGACTTTTCTGTGTTAAGTATGTATGTTTGATATAATTTACTGGCGAGTATTTTGCAGTCGGTTCTATGTTTATGAAATATTTTGTAGTCTGAAATGGAGTTGCTCTCTTTGAAGTTTTTGTGCCAAATTTTTTTGTTTTTTATTAAGTGCTTTAAGTCTTTATTAAACCATTTGGGGAACTTTGATGGTTTGAATTGAATAGAGGGTACGTATTTTACGATAGCCATGTTGATGATGGAGTAAAAAGATTCTAGGTTATGATTAACATTTGTGTTTCTGTCTAAAAAGGACCAATCTGCACTTTCTAAGTATTTTATTATAAGTGGATAATCTGCTTTGGCAAAATTGTAAGAAAAATTAGGAACAGTGTTAGAGTAAGTATTGGGAAAGTTGTTCGTAATGGTTATGTTTAGGGGAGGGTGGTGGGAATCTATGGGGAGAAGAGAGTCTATGGATTTACTTAGTTTTACTGAGGAATCACTACAAAATGCAAGGTCTAATAGGTGTTGATTAGAATTATATACATTATTAATCTGTTTAAGACCTAGGAAATTAGACATATTTATAATTACACGAGCATTAGCAGATATGTTAACATGAATTGTTGGATTATTACTAAGGGTAACCCAGTCTATATTGTTTGGAATGTTGTAGTCACCAGTTAGCAGCATTCTAGCTTCCTAGCTTCGCTAGTTTAGCAATAGACCCAATAGAAAAATTACAAAATGGGACCAATTCTGCAATTTGGGAGGCGGGTATGGGTGCCGCCGCCTCGGGATCCAATTATTGGATAACCAACTCCTCTGCCATAGGTCACCCCAAGTGGTTAGCTATGTTTGGTGACTTAGCAGGGGTGCCCGGGTTCATTGGGTGAGGTTTGTCCGGGTTTTGGCGGCGGATGGGTCTGCCCACCAACTGCATGGCAGATCGGGAGAGAATGGTTGAGGGAGTCCCTTTGACTTCTCCAGTCGTAATCTCTCGGAACATCGTCTTGCACCGCAGTGGGAGGAATGGATTCATACGTCCATCACTCCTGAACACTGACACCCAGATACCTACCCATTCCTAATAAATTTTTCCTTCCCAGAACTTCCTCTCCTTCTTTTCCTAAAAAGACCTTCCACACAGCATTCTCAAAGATGGCATAGGCCCTGGGGAGAATTTCTTTCCTCAGGGCCTCCTGTGTGGAGCTAAAAATGTATTTCGATACGTTCAGAAATATTCGGTGTATGTGATTTTATTGTGAAGCGGAAATATTTTGACCCTTTGACAAAATATGGCCTAGGCCTGAGGTTAAATTAAAAACAAATCTCTATCAGCCTTCTCATCTCCCGTGACCATTTTTCACAACTTTTAATTTGGTTTTTCTATAATTTGTTAAAGATTTTTCGAGTTCAAAGCACCAGCTTCTAGTCTTCAATTTGCGTTACAATTACGCTCTCTTCAAACCGACCATTGATATAAGCATAATTACGTAGTAAGTCTGAAGACAGATTAAGTATGACCGTTGTAGAGTCCTCCCGACAAGGAATGACCTTCGAGGTCTGTGACCCAGTGGGACTAGGCAGGGGGGCCGAACTCGGTGCAAGGACCCCCGAATTATCATTCGTTACCCCTGGCACGAGTAAGTAGTGAGGGGGTTGTCAACATTTTGATTTTAGTGAATTTAGCAAGGTTTAAAAGTATATGGTATTCTGACCTGGGGCCTCAACACGGTCAAATTGATGAATTAACAATATCGGAGCAATATTTTTTTATGTGAATACTGTGCAAGCGTCCCAACTACTCCCGTCCAGTATTAAGGTGTAGTGAGGGGGTTGCCAATCTTTTGATTGTGGTGAATTTAGGAAGGTTTAAAAGTACTTGGATGTTCTGATTTGGTGCCCCAGCACGGTCAAATTAATATCTTATCGGATCGATATTTTTTATGTGAATACCGCAGAAGAGTCCCAACAGCTTCCGTCTGGAGTCAGTGAGACTATGGTGTCCTCAATTAGGGTATGTTTTGATGCTGAAGGTAGTGGGGAGGGGAAGGAGATGTGGCAGAATGAAAGTACTTGGCTATTCAGATCTAGTCACCAAACACGACGGCTAAAGCCATTTCAAGTAACGTTTTAATTGTGAATGGTGGTCTTAGGGCGATACTGAGAGTATCTTTCACTCCGGAACGTGCCGCAAATATACTATATGTATATTAATTTAAAATATTAAATTGTGAAATAGCGCACGCCTGGATTTCAACCCGTGACCTTTAGATTGCTCTTATTTTTACGTTAGCGCTACACAGGAGGCTCTGATGAAAATAATTTCCCTCAGGGCCTCTCATCTTAGGTGATGCTGTGTAAAGGGTTTTTTTATGGAAGGAAGGAGAGAAATTTCTGGGAAGGAAATAGGTATCAGGGGTGGGTAGAAATCTGGGAGTCAGTGTGTCCAGGAGTGACGGACATATGAATCCATCCCTCCAACTGCGTTGCAAGGCGATGGGTCGAGAGATTCCCGCTGAAGAGGTTATACGACCTCCCTCAACCAGTCTCTCTCGAATCGGCCAGGCACACAGCAGGTGGGTAGACGCATCGGCCGCCAAGACCTGGTCAAATCTCACCCCATTAACCTGGGCAACCCTGATAATCACCAAACCACTTGGGGTGCCCTATGGCAGAGATATTGGTTATCCAATAAATGGTTCCCGGGGCGGCGGTACCCATACCCGCCTCCCAAATTGCAAAATGGTTGCCTTTTGTAATTTTCTATTGGGTTTATTGCTACGTTCGTTGCACTTCCCCAAGCCATTATGCCATGCGTGATAATGGATTGACGAAGTGCAAAAAATATGGTTCTGAGGATTGTTCTTGGAAATATGTTTTTAATTGACTTTATGAGATGCCGTATATAATAAAAACCCATTTTTTAAATTCTCTTAGCCTAATAATGTCTCACGGACCATTGGTTTGTACTTCCCAATTCCGCGTATATTCGTACCTTTGTCTGGCCGACTACTGCTGTCTCCCGTCTGCCCCCGTTTGACCTCGTTTCCCCCGCCACCCTACTTCCAAAAAACCTCCCCAAAGGCCTCCCTGAAACGCCCCCCTCTGTACCTTCAAGTCTCGAACCCCAAACCCTCGCAGTTCGCCCCATTCCAGACCTGTCTGAGTCTACTCCAATCCAACGAAATTATTTTATTGCGTAGGAATTTGGTGTAATTATGCTAAAGGGAATCAAGTGACTATTTTAAGTCTTCTGACCTTTCCATGGATTTATGTGAAAATATAACTAATTTATTACTTTTTATTCTTTATTGTAAATAACTCACAATAGTCCCAGCTGCTCACGGAGCAGAGCGAGTGAGACTATGGCATCCGCAATTGGGGTATGTTGTGAGGCTGAAGGTAGTGGGAAAGGGTACAAGGTGAGGACGTACTTGGCTATTCAGATCTGGTCACCAAACACGGCTAAAGGCGTTTCAAGCAACGTTTTAATTCTGAATGGTGGTCTTACACCAGGGCGACACTGAGAGTATCTTCCACTCTGAAACGTGCCGGAAATATACTATGTATTATTTTAAACCGGTCAGTGGTTTTTGACCGATCAGTGTTTGAGTGGGCATAGCGCTTGGGTTCCACCCGGGCGTCGCGTGTTCGATTCCTCGGCTGGCTGAATCCTTTATCATAACACAAGCAACATTTTCGGCTTTCTGTGGTGGCAGTAGGAGATTTTAAAACATCGTTGGGTTATTCGTAACCCGGGAATGTATATCTTTCTTTAAAAAAAAAAAAAAATTATTGTGAAATAACACAAATTAAACAAATAAAAATTTATTTACCTACGCTGGGATTCGATCCCACGACCTTCGGATTGCGAGACAAGAATCTTACCGCTCGACCACTGAAGCCGCAAGCTAACTAACAATCACGCTATTTATTCGAAGGGGTAGGCAGAGAGGACGGGTCACCAAACAACTCGGTCTTGGCACACTCTTTGCCTCATTCACATTCATACATCGTCTCATTCCATTAGTCTGACCCTTGACATGGCCCGACTGAGGTATCTGATTCACTTGATCGTGCCATGTCCTCCTCGGGCGCCCCCGACTTCTTTTACCTTTCACATTTGCATCATATATTCTTATCACACTAGTTTCTTCGTTCATTTGCTCTATTAGTTTCGACCCAAACCATCTGAGCGTCCCTTTCTTAATTTTACTCATTACGTTTACATCAGCCTTGCATTATTTGCTGATCTCCACATTTCTCACACGATCATACATGTTTTTATCACACATAATACGCCTCAGGATCTCATTTCTACAGCATCTAGTCTACTTTAATTCTTCCTCTGCCATACAACAGTACTGCATTTTACTTTTTTTCTTCATCTTTTTAATCTATAAACTAATTAATAAAGTAAAATAAATAAAAGTTTGATGATTTTGACTTAAATTAATCGTGGTGTTTCTGTTGTTCCCAGCTTACGGCAAGGTGTTCCTCGTCAGAAAGACAACCGGAGCTGACAAGGGTTGCCTGTACGCCATGAAAATTCTCAGGAAGGGTATTATCGTCATGAAGAAGAAGACTGCTGAACACACCAAGACTGAGAGACAGGTTTGTCGTCATCCCACTTTACCTTAGACAAAATAATATTCTATTCAGCTGAGCGTCAACTGATTAGATTGAATTATTTAAATTTGATAATAATTTAACCTGTTTAATCAGAGGAGACCCAAATTGTCCCAAAACATCATATGCCGTTATAATAACAAGAGATTTGAATTGTCCCAGAGCGCCCGTGCGTTATTAAAAGTTAGATATCTCTCTTCGTGTCATGCAAACATTTGTGATTTCTTTTATGTTAGAAAGCGAAAGAAATAATGCTTCTTATTGCCTTAGGAATATACGAGCTATATTGTTCAGATATTTTACAGAGCTATGGGGAAACGTGTTATGATATAAACATGAACTATATTTTAATAATAAGGAATACTATCTGATAAACAGAAAATAATTTAAAAAATAAAAATTATAGTTTTTAGTCCGATTTTTGAGCAAAACTTTGTCACTATGATAGTAAGGGCGTTTTATACGAGACCTATGTGCGTTGGGACAAAAATGGTCTCCTGCCATTCAAAGGGTTAAGGTAATCCACTAGTCCTTGAAAAATTAAAAATCAGAATCCCCGCCTATTTTTGGGAGGGATTTAAAAATACTTAGAAGAATAGTTGGAGACGCTTTATGAGAGTTGTTTTTAATAGATTGATTTCGTAGAGGACTGTAAAAAACTTTTTTTTTTTAAAATTTTAATACAATACAGAAAATAATGAAAAATACATAAAAAAGCTTAATATAATAAATGTATGTATAAAAAAATCCCACAAAGGTTAATGCTTGTGCGTGGGTATAAAATCGTTTTTTTAAATTTTATTTTTATTTCTATGGTTAAAGTGAAGATTTTAAGTACATATAAATTAGGGATTTAAAAAGAGTAACTGAATAAATGCAATTAAAAACTACAACATAATAACAGTCCGCACTGATTATCTCATTTTTGAAAGTTTTTTAAGACTTAATGTTACAATTGCAATTTAAAGACATAAAAAAAAACATACCAAACAATATAATATATTTACTCTAAAAGCTGTCTAATGATAGATATAATTAATGGCTTTGTTAACACTTATAATGAAAATATATCTGCTTCAGTGTTTTTTAGCCAAATTTTGGTATATTTTTTATAATAAGATTAAAGATTTTGACATGTGTTCTCTTTAAAGGTTTTACATTAATTCCTTCCTTACTCATTGTTTATTTTTATTAATTAATTTCCTTGTTATTACAAGGAAATTTAAAATCTAGAAACATTTGATCGCCACCGCAATGGGGCATTTTTTTTTTCAATTATTTCTGGCTTTCACCCTTCAAGGGTCTTCTAGGCCATCATTTAAAATTACAGAGAAAGGAAAGGTGAATTTATATATTCATTTTATTTAAATGTACAAATTTCAGAATTATATGGAAGAATGGAGTCGAGTTCAGACTTAGAAGAGATGAAATGTTGAATGGAGGGGAGACAATTTTAGATAACGCTTGATAGAAGAGAGGATATTTATTTAGAGAGGGACAACCAAAAAATATGTGATCTAAAGTGCCCACATCTAGACCACAGAATGTACAATCTGGGGAGTCAAGGATGTGAATTTTAAAAAGGTGAGAAGGAACGGAACAATGTCCGATTCTCATTCGAAAAAGTGAGGAAATTTCTTTTTTGGAAAAATGGGGAAATTTTTGAAACCACGGTTTTTATGGGATAGTCCTTTGTATTGAGGCGTAGTGGGCTCCCTTGGATTGACTAGCAATGTTCCAATACTCTGTCCAAACATTGCGGGATCTATCTTTGATGATGGAAAAAATATCAGATAGGGGAATATGCTTTACGAGGGTAACAATAGGGTTAGACGCTCCTTGTTTTGCCAAAGAATCCGCAATATCGTTACCCACTATGCCAACATGTCCAGGGATCCAAACAAGAATTACGGTTTTTCCAGAGCTTTGAATGGAGGCTATCAGCACTTTAATAAGGCATACAAAGTGATCAGCAATGGGGCATTAACTGACAATAAAAAAAACACATCGTCTTTATGCCGGACCGCATAATTCGAAATTCGTTGCTCGCTTTCCATTTTGATCTAAATAGCGCGAAATTGTTATGTTTTAGTTTTATTTTGTGAAATTCTGGCTCAAATATTAAAATGTTTTTCGATCATTTTTTAAAGAACTTAATTTGACAGATTATTCAATAAAAGTTTATCCGAAAGGGGGTTCACTAGTTCGAGAATTTGCGCTTAAAATATTTTCGATATTTAATATTTTGCCAGACTTACAAAATATTCGATTATTTCTAAGGCCAAGATGTGTTCTACTCGCAGTAATTAATTGAAGCTTCTATAATACTTCTAAGCGATCAAATTTTCTAAACATAAACACATGATTTTTTATATTTTGTATTATTTCGCATGGCTTCATCTTAAACATAACTAATTGTATTATTCTTTGTTACAGGTTCTAGAAGCTATCAGACAATGCCCCTTCTTAGTAACTCTTCACTACGCTTTCCAAACTGACTCCAAACTTCATCTTGTTCTCGGTAAGTTAAATTTATTTTATAATTGGTCCATTTTTGCCAAAAGGCGTATAGCCTAGCATAGGCGAAGAATAATGCTGTATCACTTGCTTCTATTAATCTTTACGACGAAAAGGTTTACATTATACGTAACAAAAAATATGCTTTTGATAAATTGAAGGTTTTCCTATCTTTCCCATTGAGAGCCTTTATT
Source organism: Limnephilus lunatus (assembly GCA_917563855.2). Lineage (NCBI taxonomy): Eukaryota > Metazoa > Arthropoda > Insecta > Trichoptera > Limnephilidae > Limnephilus > Limnephilus lunatus. The sequence goes on from OU830592.1 coordinate 110,954,036, forward strand.
TTTACCGTGACGACCCACGTTTACGGTACCGTGACGGCAAAAAGGCAGTAAACATACGTTCCTTATCACTAAAATGCTGCATGGTGAGAAAAGATGAGACACAAAATACGTGCGACTGTTTCTTCCAAAGAGTGTTACTTTTTTCCTTTTGATGAAACAGATATATATTATTACACCAGTTACGGCGACAGGAATTGAGTTACATTTTCTTTATACGTGTGAGGGAGATGTATGATAATGATTGTATGTTTCCTTTGGGGGGTGCAGACATACGTTCACCATTTGTCTCATTTTCAACTGTTTAGCTTAAGAACAAAAGCAAAACCATCAGCGCATTGACATTTTTGAAATTTTTGGAATTTACTCACACTTCAATATTATCCTTGTAACTATATTCCATACTTTCAAAATTATCGTCACTAGCTATTGTGGGGGCCTACGGAGACGTCACGGTGCGGTGTGTGAGAGAGATACAAGAAAATTGTTACCTTTTCCTTTGTAGTAAACAGACCTACGTGCATTGTGTATCTCATCTTTTGAAAGAACTGCAACATTATGTCTACGCGCGATTTCATCGCGCGACAAAATGTCCCCGACACCATAAAGGTGCTCCGACAAAACATCCCTCGACGGGATATTATACCTAGGACAAAATATCTTACTGACAAAACATACTTCAACAAAATATCCACTTAACCCTTTGAATGGCAGGAGACCATATTTGTCCCAACGTACATAGTCTCGTATAAAACGCTGTAACTCCCTTACTGTCATAGTGAGAAATATATTCTAAACGGTACTTGAAAGGGAAAACACCACACTTGACATTCCAATCTAAAAAATAGCCGTCAAAAAAGTAAAATGTACACTTTTATGCATAAAAATTTGTGTATTGCAAATTGAAAAAAAAAAATTGAAACTTCGGGAATTTTTTATAAATTATTTTTACATAGAGCGACAAAAAAGTGAGATTACAATATGTGTTTGTTATACGTTTGTCTAATAAAATATGTATGTGTTTTTATTTTTTTTTTTTATTATTAGTAACTTAAGTTAGAAAAAACGTAAGGTGAGCCATTTTTAAAACTTTTTATGTATGCAAAAATTTTATTATTAAAATATATGTTTATTTCGAATTATATAATTTGAAAGTACATTTCATCACCTTTCTAAAACAGTTTTTAGTTTTTGAATATGCTCTGATATATTCCAAATATTTGCATTTTATTGTAAAGCGAAAATATTTTGTCCATCTGAAAAAAATTCCAAATTTTTGAAGGGTTAAACCTAACCTAACCTAACTTAACCTAACCTAACCTAACCTAACCTCATTTTACTTTTTTTTTACTTCACACAGGAGGCCTTGAGAAAAATAATTTCCCTTAGGGCCTATGTCATCTTTGAAGATGCTGTGTGAAGGGTCTTTTTGAGGAAAGGAAGGAGTGAACATGGGTCTTGAAGAGACCCATGTTGTAGGAGAAAGGAAACACAGAGGCCTGCAAATCGTTCCACAGCCGAGCTGTTGAACTCAAGAACGAGTCGTAGAAGCGACCCTTTCTCGTGTGACTAATGTCAATCGTGTAAAAATTTTTACTATTTTTGAACAATAATTTATTGTCTTTACATGTCTGTATTATTTTTCTCTCATTTTTTGTTAGGTTAGGTTTTAGTAGATATTTTGTTGGGGATGTTTTGTCCGTAGGATATTTTGTCGCAGGATGTTCTGTCGGTAGGATTGTTTGTCGGGGATATTTTGTCGTCGGGGGGGAGGAGGGGGGGGGGGGGTATTTTGTCGCGGAACCAAGTATTACTAAGAAATGTATTTTTAGAAATCTATGAACGCATGTAAGAAACAACTTATTAAGACAGATTTCATTTCACTTTTTTCTTTCTTATAAAATTACTAGCAGACCCGGCAACACATTGCTGTGGCTAACAAAACACAACGCCAATACCCAAACCTTTATAAAATCCACATCACCCGCTTGCCAGCTGCCCGCTGTCTGAATTGAATATTTAAATTTCTCGGCTTTTCTCTACTATAATAAGCATGTATTATACATATAAACCTTCCTATTGAATCACTCTATCTATTGGTGAAAACCGCATGAAAATCCGTTGCGTAGTTTAAAAGATCTAAGCCCACAAACATTTTGAGCGACTTCATTTTACACTATGTAATGATTATTCACAATGTTTGCCTTTCTTAATAAAAAAACTCGATCCGTAAAAATCGTTCTAAATATTGTTCTGTTCAGTGTTTGGCTTAATCAAATTTTATTGCTTGGCCAAAAAAACAGTACTTTTTTGTAGAAAGGTCAATTCAAACATTGCCAACCGGTAATATTAACGGATTTATTATTTTAGCAAATCGGACAACTTTCTAATTCGTGAGGTCTCGTTGAAAAAATAATAAAGTTAAGTCCTTATTTGAGGTAATCACATATTAACGAAAGCAGTTTTTTTTTGAAATATCGCACTGGAGTCCCAACTGCTCGTAACTGCATGGATTAAGTGAGACTATGGCATCCCGATTTGGGTATTTTGAGAGGCTAAAGGCTGCGGGGAGGGGTAGGCGATGGGAAGAGGATGGTGGGGAAGTACCTGGCTATTCAGATCTGGTCACCAAACGCGGCTTAAGCCATTTCAAGCAACTCTACTCATACTCTGGAACATGCCGCAAATGTACTTTTTATTATGTTAAATTAATAAATTGTGAAATGACACAATTTAATTAAATAATATTTACTTGCGCTTGCAGGGATTTGAACCCGCATTGCCAGTTTTCTCTTTTGTTCAAACATTGAACTCTGGATTGCTAGTCGATAGGCGTATCCATCGGCCGTCAAATGTTTTTAGTCGAAATTTTTGGTGGCTAGGTCTGAATTGCCAGGAGTTTGCAAATCTACCTCTTCCCCACCTCATTCCCTTCCCCACTCCACAATACCCTCCGATTGGGGTTTGCTACAGTGCCTCTTGATCGATGAACGATGCCATTGGTAAATGTGAATTATGTGAATGCAGCACAAGAGTCCCAACTGCTCCCCAATGTCCGGAGCCAAGTTTGCAAACACGGAAATTCGTCTTTGCAAACTTAGAAACCTCGGAACATGATAAGGGGGCATCCATTAATTACGTGAGCAGTTTTTTTTTCAATCTAGACCCCCTCGTTGAGATAAATTTGGGCCAATTCATATATTTTTTTCAAGTAACGTGAGATTTTGCTGGACTCCCCCCCCCGTTGGTGCTCACGTAATTAATGGATGCCCCCTAAGGCGATGTTAGAACCCCATCCAACCAAAGTGACGAACTATAATGTGCCTTGTGACAACGATTAACTGTAAGATACAAACAAAATAGATACCTACTGTAAGCGATGTTAGAACCTTGTAAAATAATTATAACTTTCTCAACAATATTATTTATTATAAAAGAAAGTGAACAATGCGCGTGCCACTAAAACTCAGAAACGAGTCCCGGTACGAGATCAAGGGAGTTATATGGTATGGTAGCCCTCTATCCCCTATCCACGAAGAAGGTTTCCGCTTTTACCTGAGGGGCTTGTTTTTGAAGATATAAGGGCTGGAAGTTTCGCCCTCTAGAAAATTTTGGAAGAGTCCAGAACATTCGAGAACATTCCACGATATTGGAATTAGGGAATGCAAATCTCGCGAGATTGGGGCTCAAGCGAGATCTCGCGAGTTTATGAATAACAATACTGCGAGATCTCGCCAATTTCGAGATCTCGCTAGATTGGCAGTTTTGTGTGTTTTTTGCAAATAACCACAATATTTAAATACATTAGGAAAAAAATAATAAGTATTATAGGATAAACCTTTATTTTCGCGAATTTTTCAATAGACTTTTATGCATCAAACATTGTTTGACGTATTTGTCTATAATTTTTTAATAAACTTCTAAGTAGTAAACTTTGACGTACGTATCTATCAAATAACAAATGAAAGAAACAACCAGTCTTCTCTTCTAATATCAAACAAAAATCTTTTGTAATAAAACAGTTCTTTTATAACAAACAAAACAACGAGAAGTAAAAAAAAATGAAACTTTTTATCTAAGTTGAGTTGACTATTAAACTGAGATATTATTATCAATTAAATTAAACTATATGTACTCAGTAGATACATTAGATATAACAGATTAATTAACAAAATATACCAATTAGTCAGACTATTAGAAAATACAGATTGCAACTCCGTCCGTGTCAGTCCGTGCTTCGAATAAGACGTTTTTATGCTCGAGTGCAATCTCGTTAAACTCGCGAGATCTCGCCCTTTTTTCGTCCGAGATCAAACTCGCTAAAAAAGGCCGAGATCTCGCGAGAACGAGATTGCATTCCCTTAATGGAATATTGTAGAATTTTCGTGAAGAACATCATTGTGGAACATTCCAGAAAACTCTCGAATGTTGTGGAATGTTCTGGAACATTGTGAACCAAATCTAAGAAAATACATCATAGATGGTTCTAAAAATTATTTTGGTTTTAGAAGTTAGCAAAATAAATGATTTGGCATTCAAAGGTCATTTTTGAAAAAAAATATAGAGGTTTATTTATTTATTGTATTTTATTTAACAGACTACGTCAGTGGAGGAGAACTTTTCACACATCTTTACACCAAGGAGCGTTTTGCCGAGGAGCACGTGCGCATCTATATAGCCGAAGTCATTCTGGCCATTGAGCAACTCCATAAGGTAACTATTTTCTTTATTATTTACATTAGCTCCACACGGGAGGCCCTGCGGAATATAAATCCCTCCAGGGCCTGTGTCAACTTTAGAGATGCTGTGTGGAGGGTCGTTTCAAGAAAGGTAGGAGAGGAAGTTCTGGGAAGGAGAAGAGTTTTTTATGTGAATATGTCACAAGAATCCCAACTACTCCCGTCTGGAGCTAGTGAAACTTTGGTTTTCCCAACGGGGTGTTGTGAGGCTAAAGATAAGTGGGGAGGGGAAGGAGATGTGGATGAGCATGGTGGGGAAGTACCTGACTATTCAGATCTAGTCATAAAACACGTCTAATGCCATTTCAAGCAACGTTTCAATTCTGAATGGTGATCATACACCAGGGCGATACTCTCCTAGATCGCTAGTTGAGTGCCTTGCCCCTCGACCAGTCTCTCCCGATCCGGCTTGTCACGCAGGAGGTGGGCAAACCCATGTGCTCCAAGAACTAGACACACCTCACCCTATGTACTTGGGAACCCCTGCTAAGTCTCCAAAAGTAGCTAATCACTCTGGGGTGACCTGTGACAAGGATGTTGGTTAAATTTCTCAAATTGAATGTATAACAATAATAATATATTATTTTTTTTAATAAAATTCACTTGCGCACGCCGTGATTGAACTCGCGACTTTCGGATTGATATTCGAGCTTCTTACCCCTCAACTATGGAGGCCGTCTCGCGAGCCAATTAAAATAAAATATAATTGTTTTAATATTATATTGTAATCGGTCGCAAAAAATGCATATTGTAATCAATTAATATATTTGGTCACCGTTACGCAAAAACTGTTTCCAAAAGATTGTCTAATGCAGTGCCGGTCAACCTTTTTAGTCGGAGGCTCAATTTATCAATTTTCAAGGTTCCACGATGTTGTGTTCTCACAAACAAATTCTCCAACACTTCTTGGAAAGAGAGGATTTCATTTGAAAAGAACAGTTCTTTGGACAATCTTCATTGTGTGCCTTATCAGGTCCCCCCGACTTTGGCGATCACTCTTGAAAAGGTCTCTCTGTCTTGCGCTGCCCGGAATAGCTCCTCCACACTTCTAATGCCGGTCCACTCTCGTATATTTCGCAGCCAAGACATTTGTCTCCTACCAGGCCCTCGGCGACCCTCTATCTTGCCTCTATTAAATGGAGCAAGTGATACTTCTCCCCTCGAAGTATATGACCCAGATATGAAATTTTCATGATTTTAATTAATGTTAGCAGGACAATCTAATATTTATTAATACTAGCTGGCTCCCGGTATGCGTTGCAATGCTATATTCATGGAAATAAATTGTTTCTTCCTTCATGTCCTTTCCCGTGCGTCCCTTCCCGTGCGTCCCCCCCCCCCCCCCGCATCCCCTAACCTCCCGCGTTCCCCTTCCACCATCCCCGACCACCCTCTCCCCTCCGACAAAATATCCCCGACAAAATATCCTAAGGACAAAACATCCCCTCATTTTATATCTACTAAAACCTAATCTAACCTAACCTAACAAAAAAATTACGACAATAATAATTATCGTTCAAAAATAGTAAAATGGGACAAAAATAATACAGATAACAATAATTTATTGTTTAAAATAAAACAATAACTTTGCAAACACCGCTTTTATTTTCTATACTTTATGCCGACCGGGTTTCGCTACAACCGTAGCTTCTTCAGGGCAGTATAATACTCTACTAAAATTAAGTTACATGTGTTATAGATAATATATGTTTTAAAAAATGAGCTGGACTCCTCGAGTGGAGGAAGAAGTAAGCGTAGGTGTAGATGGAGTATAGGGAAGGGAAAGGGAATGTACTTTGTCAATTGGGAACAACCTGAGTATTTGACTTTTATTTAAATTTATTTGATTATTACTGTTAGTGTTTTTCGTCTCCTTTATTCTAGTACTTAGATACCTATCGTATTTCTATCGCAAGTATCTACTTCGTATAATGCTTCATATAATATAACAAATAATTAATTGTCTTTGCAGGATGTCTGTATTATTTTTGTCAAATTTTTTTGTTAGGTTACGTTAGGTCTTAGTAGATATTTTTTGGGGGATGTTTTGTCCGTGGGATATTTTGTCAGGGATATTTTAATATTTCTATTTTTGAAACTGATAATTCGTGGTGGAAGTCCATTATAATAGATTATAATAAAACAAATAAAAAACTTTATTCCACTTAATTTTATTTGACCGTAACCGGTTTCAGCTCGTCAGAGCCATCTTCAGACTGGTACAAATAATTCTTAGCCTACGGTTTATATACATAACATATGGGGGAGAGGGGTGGTCTACAAGGATTTTAATGAATTATTTTGGTTACTAAGTCGTTTTAGACTGTCGAATTTCTAAGTATTTTGGTAATTTCAGTGGGCTTTGGGTTTGTAGCTCACTTCAATATCTATTGATTAGAGAAAAAACCTTACAAGTAATGTGAATTATTAATGGACTAATTTTATTGTCAAATCGTTATTATACATATCTATGATCAATGGGATTTTTTAATTGCTTTTTGAAGGGATGCATGTTTACATTGGAGTGGGAATGGTCAAAACTAAATACATATTTTAATTTCAAAATTATTATGAAAATTATACCGGATAAAAACCTGGTGTTTCAGTAAATGATTCTAATAGCTTATTAATTACAAAGTTACTTTTTGAAGGGATGCATGTTTACATTAGATTAGGAATGGTTTAAACTAAATACATATTTTATACAAACTACTCCTCTCCCCCTCCCCCATATGTTATGTATATAAACCGTAGGCTAAGAATTATTTGTACCAGTCTGAAGATGGCTCTGACGAGCTGAAACCGGTTACGGTCAAATAAAATTAAGTGGAATAAAGTTTTTTATTTGTTTTATTATAATCTATTACCAGGGATATTTTGTCGCGGGATAAAAAGTCGCGGAACCCTTACGAAATGGGCTCACGTTCCGCTGGTCGCTCATCCCTGATCTAATCGTTGGTGACTGCAACATAAACAGTACAGTATTTCTACCAACAATAGAGAGTATTGGTAATGGTACCAAGACAGCAGTACCTAGTATAATATAGTGCGACTCGCCGGCAATACGGTTTACCCTTGGCCGACTTAGCCGGGTCTGTTAGGCCAACTTAGTAGTAATATACCTGTGTTCCGTGCATACCTAGAGTAAATCATCTGTTCTTGTTGCTGACTGTCGTTGACGCAACCGTAACGTTAATTTTTTTATGAATTGTTTTTTTTTAAAGTAAAACTTCTTTACGCATGCTCGACTTGGGGGTAAGCTGGTGAATGCGTTACGAAAAGTGTGATGCGAACGGTAATCGATGCGAACGGTGATCGGGCTAGACGAACGGTCGTACTTTACGCACGCTTGACTTGGGGAGTAAGCTTGTGAATGCGTTACGAAAAGTGATATGGAGAGGTGCGAGCACAAGGAATTATTTGTTGAATAACCATGCCATAGGTCACCCCAAAGTCGTAGGTCACCCCAAGGTCGTAGGTCACCCCAAGGTCGTAGGTCACCCCAAGGTCGTAGGTCACCCCAAGGTCTTAAGTCACCCCAAGGTCGTAGGTCACCCCAAGGTCGTATGATCTTAACGGTGTTAGAAAGAGAACACCACGCTTTATGTTCCAAACCAAAAGTTAAACACAAAATAAGTAAAATGTGTACCTTTATTAAACCAATGGTTCGGATAGTAAGATTAAGAAAGGGACCCTCAGATGGTTTGGGCATGTAGAGCGAATGAATGACGAAAGTAGTGTAAGAAGAATATATGACGCAAATGTGAATGGTAGAAGTCGGGGACGCCCGAGGAAGACATGGCATGATCAAGTGAATCATATAATTGAGACGGGCCATGTCAAGAGTCTGAAAAATATGTATGAGACGATGTATGAATGTGAATGCGGCAAAGAGTGTGTGCCCAGAGCGAGTTTGGCGGTCCGTCCAGTCTGCCTACCCCTGCGCGGAAACGGCGTGATGGTTAGTTAATTATGTTTCGGATAACAATTTTTGGGAATTTTTTATTCATTATGTTTTTATGAAATGACAAAAACGTGAGGAGATATAAACAATAATAATACACTAGCTGGCTTCCGACATGCGTTGCAATAATATATTCAAATAAATAAATTGTTTTTCCTGCATGTCCTTTCCCGTGCGTCCCTTTCCGTGCTTTCCCCTTCCGGGTCCCCTTCCCCTCCCCCATTCACCTTTCACCTTCCCCGCCTTTCCTCTCCCGCTCCCACGTCCTGCCAACCCCCCTCCCGCGTTCCATATATTCAGTCCCAGTACATTCAGTTTTCAAACAGCTCGCGTGCCACCTACCATATTTTTTTAATTCAAATTTTCATTTTTGTGTATTATAAGAACAATCAATCAAATTTGGTACCTAACATAATTACCTATTTAAAATACCTATAATTCTTACTTATTTGGTTCTTCAAATAAATTCATTAATTTAAAGAGTTTATTGGAAAATTGAATTTTGGTTTGCAAAATGTCATTTTCAAATTGTGACATTTTTGACAGTTTCGTAAGAGTTTTTGTAATGATTAAAAAACTTTTCATATGTATTGTCATGTGGTTGTAATAATCCAGAAACCTTCGCGAGGATGGAAAGAAGGTATTTTGAAAGTTTCAAATATTTCCAATGCTTAATAATAACAATACATAGACAACTCACATATACATAAGCATGGATATTTTGATTTTTATATATATAAATTGATAGGAGGCGTCTACTAATATCTACAGGAATTCCAAAAACTGAACAAACTGGACTAATATCTATGAGAATCCATGTTCTGACTAATATCTATACGAGGTATGTTGGAACAATATCTTTGGGAACCAAAGTGAGTACGAATATCTACAGCTCAAACTGCTGACTAATATCTATGGAACAGGTGATGTCGACGAATATCTACAGCACCGGCAGAGGTTAGGTTAGGTTAAGTTAGGTTAGGTGCTCAGTTGCCCTCTGTAGATATTAGTCCCACCTACGCTCCATAGATATTCGTCACCACTGGGACCGTCATAGATATTTATCCGACCTTACTTCTGTAGATATTAGTCTTCACTCTGAAGTTCATAGATATTTGTCCAACATATGAGCTGTAGATATTCGTCCGACACACACAGGCTGTAGATATTAGTATCTGGAGTCGATTGATATATTCCAAATAAAGTGACGAAATACCTAAATCCTGTTATAAATTGGCGCCCAACTGGGGCTCTATATGTTAATCCTGTTTTGATAAATATATTTTTTGTTTCCGTAGTTGGGCATCATCTACCGAGACGTCAAGTTGGAGAATATCCTTCTGGACAGCTCTGGGCACGTGGTCATCACAGACTTTGGACTATCGAAGGAATTCCAGCCAGACGAGAGCAGGGCATACAGCTTCTGCGGGACCATCGAGTACATGGCGCCTGAAGTGGTCAGGAGCAACAGCCATGGCCACGATATCGTAAGTCTTTTTTATTTAACACTGTTGTATGAAGCGAAAGACGCACCGGGAATGTGGTTCGTCGACCAGGTTTCTTTCGGACAACCTTTGTTCCAAGACGGCTTCCTCTGAAAATTATTGAGGTTTTGAGTATTCTACTAATATTATAAAGGCGAAAGTTTGTATGGATGGATGGATGAATGGATGGATGTATGGATGTTTGTTACTCTTTCGCGCAATAAATACTGAACTGATTTTAATGAAACTTTACAGTAATATAGCTCGTACATCAGAATAGTCTATAGGCTATAAATAAGAGCTCTGGCATTATGAAATTTGTATACAATTATACGTTTATTGTCCAGATGAAAAGTAAAGCGTTGCTACGTAATTTTTTGACATGCGCTGTCATGTTGTTATTTGTTTAGGTTACTGTGGGTAGGGGAGGGTAAGGGGGGGGGGGGGTATTCTGGCATGGGGGGGAGGTATTGGGGGAGGGGGGGGGGGGCGCGTGCGAAGCCGCGGGCAAAAGCTAGTTATAAAATAAATGTCAAAAATTAAATTTCGACATATTGAAGGATAAAATTAACTTTTATTTTTTTTTACATCAGATCCACACAGGAGGGCTCAGAGGAAAATAATTTTCCTCAGGGCTTTTTTCATCTTTGGGGATGCTGTGTGGAGGGTCTTTTGAGGGAAAGAAAAAGGGTATGAGGGATGGGTAGGAATGCGGGGTCAATGTGTCCAGGAGTGACGGACGTATGAATCCATCCTTCCCACTGCGGTGTGAGGCAATGGGTCGAGAGAGTCCAGCTTGAAAGGTAAAAAGGTCTCCTTCAACTAGTCTCCCGATCCTGATCTCCAAACGCCAATTGATGATAACGCCATATGATGCCAAGATTTGGATAAACCTTGCCCCATGAACCCTGGCACGCCTGCTAAGTCACCAAACGTAGCTAACCACTTCGGTTATCCAATAAATGGTTCCCGGGGTGGCGGTACCCATACCCGCTTCGGCGCACTAAGAAAATCAGAAAGATATTATGAATATTTAAAAAAACAACAAAGATAAAATAACTTGGTCTGTTAACCAGCGGCCGAGAATTGAAATTTGGTCGAAAGATGGTCTTGCGATCGTACCCTTGCAACTTGTACAGGGCGGGTCTAATGATAAAGATTGATTATTCTCTAGCAGAATTTTTAACAAAATAACTCAAAATCGATATTATTTCATTCAAAATTCGCTTTAGTACCTACATATATAGGTACCTAAAACGCGTGAGGGTATAATTTTTTTAATTATGTTCTTTTCGTAATTATTTTTTGATAATAAGTAATTATAATTTTTCGATAATGTCTAAGCAAAATCTACTACACTATACATATAAAGCAATATTACTTTTAAACGCGATAAATATTTTTTTATCTTTTCTGTTTTATTTTTTTTATCAGAAGCTTGTCGGTTATCGCCCCCTAGAGTTTTTTTTTTTTTTTTCATAATTCAGAAGATATTACGAGTGTTGTATGAAAAATGCATTATCATTCATTTGTTTGTTTATCTAAAGTGATAAAATAAGGAAATTGTTTCATATAAGACGCTAGCGATCAGAAATATTACATTTATTTGAAACTAGCGAAATATTAAATAAAGAAATTATTTCTCCCTGCGTGTCCTTTCCCATTCGTCCCGTTTTCCTTCCGCGTCCCCTCTCCTGCTTCCCCGTCCCGCAAACCATCCTCCCGGGTTCCCCTCCCCCTTCCCGCATTTTATACATTCATTCCCGGTACATTCAGTTTTCAAACAGTTCGCGTGCCACCTTTTGCATTTTCTCACCAGTAGATATATATATAAACCTTTGCTGGCGTGCGCACAAAACTCACCAAAGTTACATCGCAATCGGATGAACGGTTTAGCAAGGCATAATTTCATGACGCCAGAGCTCTTTATTGTATATAGAAACCATCGCGGGCATGCGCACATCAAATCCCCAAAGTTACAGCGCAATCGGATGAAAGGTTTAGCAACGCATAGACATCTCATATACAAACTCATATATTTATAAGGATAGATATTTTCATTTTTAAATGTACAGATTAATTGCATAGCGGCTATACTCCGACTTTCTGTCAGAATATGTCCGAGGCCTGTGGGTTTAAACCGCCGCTACCCGAATTTGTACCGATTTCTTACATATCTCCCTTAAACTTTTAAATTTTTAAAGCTCTTCGAAAAATATATGTTATTCTTTAAGATAATATTATCTAAACATTCCCCACGCCTAAACGTTAATTATATGAAATTCCCTCGATAGAAAAAAATGGAAAAATATGCTCCGAAAATTATTATAAACACGTTTGTTTCAAAACGAAAGAAAAGCCGCCATTGCTCAGTGGTCAGAGCTCCTGACCGGCAATCAGAGGGTCACGGGTTCAATTCCCGTTGGCGGCCAGTATCTTTTCTCAGAAGATTTTTTTCAATGTAGATGAGTGTTTCAGACTGATAATTATTGATTATAATATTTGTTATCTACCCTTTGTGCTATGCATAAAAATCTTGTTGAAACGTTAGTTTATCAATTAAAAATAATAATTAACGTTTGTTTCAGTTATTTTACAAGTTATATGTATGAAAAAATTCAGAGTGTTTCTTTAAATGCTGTTTTAGACAACGTCCAAGAGATATTTACTTATTTTAAACGAGTCGTGTTTTATTAAACATTTTCACAATTTTCGCTTCAATTTTATCCTTTTTCGACCATTTTTCGCTTCAGTTTTAAATATGCGCTCTCTCCAACATTCGTAATTAAGTATCTCTCCTTCTTCTTCATTTTGAGCGGGGATACGGCGCCTTAACATAAATCTTTGACGAAACCAGGTAGTATAGTTTGCATAATTTAGAAGAAATTTAGCGTCAATTTTTCTCTGCCTACTTTTATTATCATTAATAATTAACTTTTTTTATCAATCAGCTTCGATTCATAATACAAAATGAATACCGTAATAGTCTGTACCTACTAGACTTGACCTATAAACAAATAAAATTGTGTCAAACGCTCTTACGGCAGACCTGTAATTATATGTATATAGTCACCTCTTTCACTCTCATTCATGGAGCATTATTAGACAGAGAGAGATGAATACATTATCGACACACACTCCTGTAACAATGAATAATTTCACTTGTTGAATTGTTGCCGTCCCACTTGCACTAGTTGCGAATAGACAGCGCTAAATGAGACGCAAATACTTGTACGTTTTGAACAATATTGGTAAAAATTTAATATTTTTAAAATTTTATAATTAGTTTAGTAGCCGAGTGGACAAATTCAATGGGTTACCAATGCGGTGTCGCGGGTTCAATCCTCTTGTTAGCCAATTCTTCGATTATTGCACAAGCAACATTTGACCTATTATAAATAATAATATTAAAATAATTTGGGAGGCGCGTCCCGGTAACCATTTATTGGATAAACAACGCCTCTACCACAGATCACCCAAGTGGTTCGCTAAGTTTGGTGACTTAGCAGGGGTGCCCCAGTTCATGGGGTGAAGTGTGGCCGGATGTTGGTGGCGGTGTCTGGCAACCAACTGCGTGGCCGGCCGGATCGGGAGAGACTGGTTGAGGGAGACCTTTTGACCTCTTGCAGTGGGAGGGATGGATTCATACGCCCATCACTCCTGGACACACTGACTCTCAAATTCCTACCCACCCCTCACACCGACTTCATTTCCAGAACTTCCTCTCCTTCATTTTCTTAAAAAAAAACTCCACATAGCATCCCTAAAGATGACAAAGGCCCCGAGGGGAGTTATTTTCCTCAGGGCTTCCTGTTTGGAGTAAAAAAAAGTAATGAGTAAGATTAAGATGTTTTTTTAACATTAAATTACACAGGAGGCCCTGAGGCAAATGATTTCCCTCAGGGCCTATGTCATCTTTGGGGGTGCTGTGTGGAGGGTCTTTTTAAGTTAAGTAAGGACAGGAAGTTCTGCAAAGGAAAAAGGTACGAGGTTTGGTTGGAATCTGGGGTTCAGTGTTTACAGGTCATCCGCCGCCAACACCTAGACAAACATCACCTCGTGAGCCCGGGCACCCCTTTTAAGTCACCGGCCGTAGCGAACTACTTGGGGTGACTTACGGCAGAGGTGTTAGTTATCCAATTTTTTTTTCCGGGGCGGCAGTACCCATTCCCGCCTCGCAAATGTAGGGCGAATGAACGAAGAAAGGAGTGTAAGGATAATATATGACGCTACCTACCCCTGCGGGGAATCAGCATGATGATTAGTTAGTTACATAACATTGTTAACCACCGGAGCGACAGCGCGATTTTTAACTTTTTGCTCCGATTGCTCGTGATTTTTTGGTGACCATTTTGAATATTTTCCGCCGACATTAAAAAATCATACTTCCGAATTTAATTATATGGAAAAATTGAAAAAAGAATCGAGTGTGCTTTAGACTTAGACCACACGACTGAAGTAAAACTTCACTAACTTATAAAATAACATGACATTGGGGTGACATATGACATTGGGGTGACATTTGACCATGGGGTGATCTTTGACCCTGGGGTGACCTATGACCGTGGGGTGACCTATGACCTTGGGGTGACCTATGACAGTGAGTGACCTATGACCTTGGGGTGACCTATGGCATGGTTATTCAATAAATGATTCCTTGTGCTCGCACCTCTCTTGCCCCTACAGTAAATACGAAACGTAACTATCTCTCTTTCTATCTTCACTAACTTATATCTCCCTCTCATCTTCCGTTCACCTCGCCCGATCATTCATTTCGTAACGCTCTCGTTACGCATTCACCACCTTACTCCCCAAGTCAAGCGTGCGTAAAAAAGTTTTAATTCAAAAAATAATTTAACGCATCTAGGGAAAAATTGCCTAAACCTGGCAGCAAAGCAATCCAAGGTACTTTAAATGGTGCCATATTTTGGCAAAAAGCGCTCCAGTGGTTGGGATCTCGAAAAAGTTGCAGGCAGACACGCACTTTCGAAATTATCGTACCTATCCATGTATTTTGATTTAAAAATATTAATATTTTCGATATCGTGTCCAAACCTCCTTAATAATAATTCTAGTTCACGTCCCCATTAGGAACAATGGTACTTAATTCGTATGCAATATTTGGAAATGAGAACATTTACAAAGTTATTGCTTAACTTGCCCCATTTAAGAAATACAAAGCGCCAAGCAAATAAAAATGCTACGAATCAATGTAATTATGGGAAGAGGAAGGTGGGGAAGTACCCGGCTATTTATGTAGGTCTGGTCAATAAACATGGTTAAAGCCATTTCGCAACAGCGACAGTATTGTAAAATACATATTCAAATTATCGATGTTCGCGTTTCAGCTTCCTGCATTTCTACCGATTTATTACGTATTTTTCTTTGATACTTTAAGTTTTAAAGCTCTTAAAAAAAAGTTGATGATGAAGATAATATCTATACATTCCCCACGCCGAAACGGCAATTAGGTATATGAAAATTCTCCAGAAAAGAAAAAAAATCGCGAAGTACGCTCCGAAAATGATTATAAACACGTTTTTACTATTATTTTACAATTTATATGCATACAAAAATTCAGTGTTTTATTAAATGCTATTTTGAGACATTTTCCGCGAGATTTTTGCTCTATTGTAAACAAGTGTTTTATTAAACATTTTCACAATTTTCGCTCTAACATTCGTATTTACATATTCCGGGAGACCATTTTGTTCAATCGTTGTGTCTCCCTTACTATTAAAGTGAGAAGTGTGATCTAAATGGTAATTGAAAGAAAAAACAACACGCTTTATATTCAAATCTAAAAGTTAACCACAAAATAATTAAAACGTTCACCTTTATGAAACCAACGTTTCTGACCGCAATTTAAAAAAAACAATTATGAAACATTTTGAATTATTAAGAATTGTTTTTACATGTAAAAGCCCTCTAGGCGTTGAATAAATAAATAATACATTAATAAAGAAACAAATGCTTACCTACTGTAGTTAAACAATTTGACGACCTCCGTAGTCCAGTGGCTAAGACTCTTGACTCACAATCCGGAGGTCGCGGGTTCGAACCCGGCGTGCGCAAATAAATTTTATTTGATTAATTTGTGTTATTTCACAATTAATTCATTTAAAATAATATGTAGTATATTTGCGGCACGTTCCAGAGTGGAAGATACTATCAGTATCGCCCTGGTGTAAGACCACCATTCAGAATTGAAACGTTGCTTGAAAATGGCTTTAGCCGTGTTTGGTGACCAGATCTGAATAGCCAGGTACTTCCCAACCTTCCTCTTTCACACCTCCTTCCCCTCCCCACTACCTTCAGCCTCACAACATACCAACCTTCCTCTTTCCCACCTCCTTCCCCTCCCCACTACCTTCAGCCTCACAACATACCCCAATTGGGGATGCCATAGTCTCACTGGCTCCAGACGGGAGCAGTTGAGATTCTTGTGCGGTATTCACTGTAAAAAAAAAAGTTAAATGTAACGAATGCGTAGTTAAAAACTTGATAAATTAAAAAAAAAAAAAAAAACAAAAGAAAAGTTAGGTGACAATGTTTGTAATTTATTTTTGTGTTTAAATTTTTTTTTCGTTATCAGTAGATAATTTTAGTTTTAAAAAATTGTAAGGTGAGCCATTTTTAAAACTTTTTTATGTTTGTATTAATAATTTTTTTTGTTTCTATTAACGTATTTTATCACCCTTCAAAACAGTTTTTAATTTAAATTTAAAATAGGATGGAAGCCGAAGTGGTTAAGATTTGTACAAAAAACGTTGCGCAGCATTTCCCCTTAAAAATGTAGCCCATATTTATTCCCGTTAACTTGAGCGTAATACATATTTGGAAGGAACTTCGCAATATACCGCTATTTTATACCACAGTACCTACTGCAGGGCTCGCTGTATCTGAACAGGTAACTAACGTCTCTCTGCCTGCCCCGTACTCCCTTACCCACATCTCACCTCAGAGATTATCTTGGCGTTGCCACGCTGTTGGCTATAAGCCGTAATAATACCTACCGGAACAACTTTGTAACCCAGATTCCATCACAGACATTCTCTGTTTAACCTTTTTAAAATTATTTCTTTATTTATATTGGTTTAACGGTTCAAATGCCACGATAAAGTGAATCAAATAATGGTGACCGGATGAAGAATGAAATCAACGCAGAACCTCATTTGAAGTCATTAAAAGTGTTGAAATTTTTTTTTTAACAAAACAAAAAACGGCTTTAAAAAATGCACTATAAAGTAAAAAAATAATTTCGTACGATTGTTATTTTTGGAGTCGGTGTCAGCCAAGGTAACTACATACATAGGTAGTTAGTTATAGGTGAGATGTGGAGATCTTGGCTGACGACTCCAAAAATAACGATCGTGCGAAATTATTTTTTACTTTTTAGTGCATTTTTTGAAGTCGTTTTTTGTTTTGTTAAAATTTTTGTTTATTTTTTGATTTTTAGTGACGAGCGTGCGTAAAGAAGTTTTAGTTTTTACTACATCGAAATCTGTTGGCTTAATATTCCGTTATTCGTCCATTTGTCGCGCACATACTTATTGAAAATTTAAGACATACATGGTTTTCTCATGGATCCCATTGTCAGAACTGGACCAAATTAAAATGGGACCACACGGAAAGTACCAGCTTTCTAATAAAAAAAGAATCATCAATATCGGTTCACCCAATCGGAAGTTCTGAGGTAACAAACATAAAAAAAAATAAAAAATTGTCGAATTGAGAACCTCCTCCTTTTCGAAGTCGTTTAAAAAATTAATAAAATTGGTTAAATGGGTTATGTTAAGTTATGGGCTATTTGAAAGTTATTTTTTTCATAGCTTTTAATAACTTTTCTAAGAGGTGTTGAATAGACTTGATTCTGAATTGGCATAGAACCGAAACAAATATGACGTGATTGAATCGGTTCAAAAGCAGACTAACTATCAATTATTGTAATAAGTGAGGCGATGTGTGAATGTGAATGTGAATGAAGAAGTGTGCCAGTGTGTGTCGGTAGAGTTGCGTGGCAGTAATTTTTTTTACATTAGCTCCACACAAGAGGCCCTTTGGAAAATAATTTCCCTCAGGGCCTCTGTTATCTGAGATGCTGGATGGAGGGTCTTTTTAACGAGAGGAAGGAGTGAACATTGGTCTTGAACATTGGTTGTAGGAAGGAGGAAACACAGAGGCCGGCAAATTGTTCCACAGCCGAGCTGTTGAACACAAGAACGAGTCGAAGAATCGACCCGTTCTCATGTGACAAATGTCAACCGAGTACATATGTTGGGCACGCGTTTGGCGTGTTTCCCGACCATGCACCGGTGCCGAGGGCATCAATGACGCTTATTCCTCGGAGCATTGAAATACCGGCAGAACAAGGATAGCATTCCCACCTGCGCCTGTGTTTTAATTATTGCAATCCCTTTATTAAGACCGGAGAATTTATCAAACGGACCGCCCGTTTCTGCCCAGAGTCGAGGCTTTTTTTCAGGTATTTTGGAACTCCAGACCAGAGATGGCTGCCAAATGCAACCGTGGGGCGCACTTGTGATTTGTACAGGGTTAGCAGTTGTATACTATTAAAGTATTAGCGGGCCCTGTACAGTACGCCCAGCTTCTAAAGGGCTAACTTAATTCTGGCTTCGATGGAGCCCCCATACCTGAGCTGGTCACTTAGAGTTACACCAAGCATATCGATGGAAGTCCTGTTCCGAAGATTGCTTCTGTTGAAGGAGACTAGAATATCATTTCGATCCCTTTTAGACGTAATCAGATATGATTGGGTTTTTGAAACATTAAATTCAACGTGGAAATCATAAAACATTTATTATTATTCATACTGTAAAATTGTAAACAAACCACACAATAATAATTCTTGAAAGGTTTTACCTATTATATTGAGAATATTGTTGAGTTGAGGTATTCCCCGAACGCTTGTGACGTCACCGCCGCGTGGAGCCGTCGCGTGACGCGTGATGACGCGTGGTGACGGGTTGTGACGCAGCCGACGGCCGCGTGATGACGCGTGGCACTAGATTGTGACGTGACGCGTCTTTACAATTTGTTTTAGGTAACAATTTACGAGTCGAGACGTAAAATTTTTGAGCGTATTTTCCACAAACATCTTTTATATTATTAATTATTATGAATACCTAAATTTTTTTTTTAAGTGAAAATTTCTTTAGCACCTTTGTAATTTGAAACTTGATGAAACGAAGAATAGCGACACTAAAAAGAGACAAACACATACATCTATAGGAATTAGTCTGCGAGAGAATGAGATAGTAAAATCGTCAATCGGTCTCCTCTTTGTGCGGTGATTGGTAGCCTCCCCACTCTTGTCTACTTTAGTTTTCTGAAGATTTACTTCTACCGCGTGTGAACTGCACACATGTATTTGTTTTTTTCGTAATGATCTAGAGATGACCTAGTTTCATTCACAGTCATACATCGTTTCATCCGTGCATCCAGAATGGAAGATACTCTCAGTATCGCCCTGGTGTAAGACCACCATTCAGAATTGTACCTGCAAACAACCAACTTTATTTTATTTGAGAAAGGCATTGTAAGTGTTAAATCTCCCACTAGGTGGAAAAATATAATAAGCAGTAATTGTTGAATGAAACACTAGTATATATTGAATTATTTGGCGGGCAGGAGATAAGCCGACGTAGCTCAGTAGTTAGAGCAGTTGACCGGTAATCAGAAGGACGCCGTTTCGAGTCCTGTCGGCGGCATATATCTTTTCTCGGGAGATTTTTTTAATGTATGTAGATGAGTGTTTCAGGCTATTAATGTATTATATTACTTATAATAATTGATTAATTGATTATGAGCGATGCTCTTTCACCAGGGCGATACTGAGAGTATCCGCCACTCTGGAATTTGTCACGAATACCGAAAAGCGACAAGTATAATAGGTAAAACTGTTAGTTTTTCGTTGACACACTTTCGCCGAGACTTTGGCCGTTTTAATGGCGAAACTGTTGTACAAGACCTTACCTAGACTTGCTTCTAACTAAATATTTCATATAATTAGGTCAGCTCTTGTTCACCGCCGTATGAAGGTCCCGCAGTCTTCTAAATTTGTGCATTATTAATTTATAATATTAAATCACGGGATATTTTTTATTTATATTGATCTACTCTTATTCGGGCATTTCTTACTAATATTATAAATGCGAAAGTTTGTATGGATGGATGGTCCTTACTCTTTCACGCAATAAATACCGAATGGGATATAAAAATTCTTTCACTAATCGAAAGCTACATTATTTGCTAGTAACATAGGCAGTAATATATTGGTAAGCTCTGGCGTTACGAATAGGTAAGCTGTGGCGTTATGAAATTATTTATTATACGTTTTTTGGCAAAGCGTGTTGCTAAGTAAATGTTTGACGTGGGCTGTTATATTGTTTAGGTTACTATGGAGATTTCTTTAATAGCGAATATTCAAATATAGGTATTCTAATATGAATATTTAGTGTAGGTAGATACAAATATAAAATAGGTACTTATCTACATTTTGACCTAAGCCAACAGCTATACTAATATTATGCTTGCGAAACGGAGCGTATTTGATTGTTGATTGATTGGGGAGGGGGAGTGATAGTGCGGGGGGAGATGGGGGGGGGGGGGGGACGAATATGCGAGCGAAGCCGGGGGCAAAAGCTAGTACTAAATATGTGATATACATTATAGTGGAACAGACGGGAACCCATACCTACAGAAGAATGGTAGACATAATGCCAACATTAGTTTTTTGAAATATGTTATTAAGAGGAAACCGGACAGCTTTTTATCCATACAGAAGTATTCCCCAATTTCTTCTCTGGATTTTTACACCAGTCCAAAAATTTTATTTAATGTAATATAGATATCAACAAGTAACGTGTCGGTACGTTTTTCATGTCCAAACCACTCCAAAATGAGCAGACAACGAAGTGCGACATCTAGCGACTCCAAAGAAGAAAACACAACGAAAGAAACACAACTCTCAAAGAAAGTGAGAGAATGTGATATTAATAAAATATTTATTTTTTTCGCGGGTACTCGGTTCCAATATAATACGATAAATCCACGGTCGATAGCGAGTCTACTTTGGTATAGTGGTATAAAGCGCCTGACGAACCTAAGCGGCATTTTCATCGGAGAAAGTATCGAATACTATGAAATAAAATTTAAAAAAAATATATTTTTGAATTTTTGTAAAATCGATGTCTAATCTTTAGATCACTCCAAAATGAACATGAAAAAAAAATTACAAAAGAAAGCGACATCTAGCGACTCCGATGAAGTAAACATAAATACTAATAAGATGACCAAATGTATAGGAGAAGGTGCACTGGAATTCGACGACAAAAATATGTTAAAAATCATCCTTCACATTCATCGACGTCAGTGTTCACATTGATAAAAAAAAGTGCTTCGCAGTCTCCCCACGCTTGTCTACTTTAGTTTTCTGAAGATTTCACTTATACCGCGTGTAAATTGCACACTTCTTTCATATTTCCATCTCTCTTGTTTATTTCGCAATAGAGTAGAGGTTTTTATGTTTGTTTTCTGTGTATTGTTTTCATTACCTAATTTTATAAAATATTAGTAATCACTCCGGTAATACCGTTTCAAGTTATTTTTTCCCGTCTTAAATTATTGCGGGTTTTATCCTTTGATAGTAATATTATTATTTTTAATATTATTATTTTATTATTATTTTTATGGACAGGGATAAAATTATTTTGATAGATAGTTATTAATTTAATAATGTTAATGTTTATAGTGATAAAGTTATCTAAGCGCTTCCCAATGGCAACTCATTAATATGATAATTGATAACACTACTTAAATGTTTCAAAAAATAAATATGTAATTAATTTGTAAATTCCATCGGAATTTCCTCATTTGCAATTTAATAAAATTATTAGTTTTTAAACGACTTCGAACAGGAGGAGGTTATCAATTCAACGGTATTTTTTTTGTTGATGTTTGTTACCTCAGAACTTTCGATTGGGTGAACCGATATTGATGATTCTTTTTTTTATTAGAAAGCTGGTGCATCCCGTGTGGTCCCATTTTAATTAGTTCTGACAATGGAATCCATGAGAAAACCATATACCTATGTCTTAAATTTGCAATAAGTATGTGCCCGGCAAATGGACGAATAACTCAATATTACGCCAAAAAAATTTAAAGTAAAACTTCTTTACGCACGCTCGTCAACTAAAAATCAAAAAAAAATCAAAATTTTTAACAAAACAAAAAACGACTTCAAAAAATGCACTAACAAGTAAAAAAATAATTTCGTACGGTTGTTATTTTTGGAGTCGGTGTCAGCCAAGATCTCCACATCTCACCTATAACTACCTATGTATGTAATTACCTTGGCTGACACCGACTCCAAAAATAACAATCGTACGAAATTATTTTTTTACTTTTTAATGCATTTTTTGAAGTCGTTTTGGTTTTCTTAAAATTTTTGTTTATTTAATAATTTTATTTAATTTGTAAATGGGGAATTTCCTATCGAACGTAAAAATTAAAACCACTCGAGCGACAGACCGATTTAAAACTTTTTTCTTCGATTGCTCTAGATTTTTTGGAGATCATTTTGAATATTTTCCGCCCACATCAAAAAATCATACCTCCGAATTTTAATATAGAGACATACAAACTGATCTATCTTGTGTCGATTATCACATATTCGTTCGTAAGATTTATAAAAAAATGTTATAAAATCGTTAACTTTGGTAAAAAAAATGTGGTCCAATTTTGGACCGCTGTCAATCGCAGAAAAATAAAAGCGGTCCATATTTTGCTCTCAGTCGCTCCAAGGGTTAGGTACTTATTGTTTGTTTAACATTTTGAAGTGAAAACTTCTTTAGCACAGTTGTGATTTAAAACTCGATGAAACGAAAAATAGCGACACTAAAAAGAGACAAACACATAGGTACATCTAAAGGATTTAGCCTGCGAGAGAATGAGGTACTATAATCGGTCTCCTCTTTGTGCGATACTTCGTGGTCTCCCATTTCTTG
This sequence comes from Limnephilus lunatus, assembly GCA_917563855.2. Classification (NCBI taxonomy): domain Eukaryota; kingdom Metazoa; phylum Arthropoda; class Insecta; order Trichoptera; family Limnephilidae; genus Limnephilus; species Limnephilus lunatus. Next base: position 110,977,248 of record OU830592.1, read on the forward strand.
TCTACTTTAGTTTTCTGAATGTTTTCACTTTTGTCGCGTGTGAATTGCACACTCTTTTAATGTAATTACTTGATTACAATTTGGGAAGCAAGTATTAGTACCGCCGCCCCTGGAACCGCCTCTGCCTAGTACCGCCTAGTACCCCTAGTACCGCCTCTGCCGTAGGTCATCCCAAGTGGTTAGGTGCGTTTGATGACTTATCTATAAGGGGTGCCGGGTTCATAGGGTGAGGTTTGTCCGGGTCTTGCTGGTAGAAGCATGTGCCCACCAGCTGCGTGGCAGGCCGGATCGGGAGATAAAGGTTTGGGGAGACCTATTGACCTCTCACAATTTGGGAGGCGGGTATGGTACCGCCATCCCGCGAACCATTTATTGGATAACCAACACATCTGCATAGGTCACACCAAATGGTTCGCTAGATTTGGTGACTTAGCAAGGGTGTCTTGGTTCATGGAGTAAGGTTTTTCCAGGACTTGACGGCGGGTGCGCCTGCCTGGCGGGCCGGATCGAGGGAAACTGGTTGAGGGAGGCCATTCCAGCCGGATTCTCTCGACCCATCACCTTGCACCGCAGTTGGAGGGATGGATTCATACGTCCGTCACTCCTGGATACACTGACCCCGGATTCCTACCCAACCGTCATACCATATGATATAGGCCTTGAGGGAAATTATTTTCCTCAGGGCCTCCGGTGTGGAGCTAATGTAAAAAAACTCTCGGAATATCGCCTTGTACCGCAGTGGGAGGGATGGATTCATGCGTCACTCCTGGACACATTGACTCCCAGAATCCTACCCACCCTTCTACATTTTTCATTCTCAGAACTTCCTCTCCTTCCTTTCCTCAAAAGGGTGACGGCCGGCATAGTCCAGCGGTAAGGCTCTTGACCACTCCGAAGGTCGCGGGATCGAATCCCGGCGTGGAAAATAAATTTTATTTTATTAATTTGTGTTATATCACAATTTATTGATTCAAAATAATACATATTAGGTATATTTGCGGCACGTTCATACAACACGCCACATAGTACAAGACGGTTCCAATGAGAAAGATTGATTATTCTCCGTACCAGCTTTTTAAATCAATATCGATTTTATTTATTCCAAATTTACTTTAATTTATACCACAACATTAAAAAATGCTGAAAGGCGTGATGATAAAACTATTATAATTATGTACTTTTGTAGTTATTTTTTGATCATAAGTATTTATCATTTTTCAATAAATTAAGAATTTAAAAAAAAAAGAAATATATTAGTTTGTAAGTGCGCAAATAAATACACAAACGAACCAATTTTCGTCAATAAACACATGTACGTGTATATATTTTTATGATTTTATTTAAAGTAAAATTAAAATTATGTAACATACGTTTCCTAGATAATAATGTATTGATTTATTTTACTGCATGATTATATGATTTTAAATGTGTGTTGTATAATACAAAATCTTGTTTGAAAATTTAACAAATCTACCAACGACCTTTGGTATAACCTTATTGTACTAAAAATAAACATTTTTTATGAAAATTTAAAACATAGCTTTACTAGATAAAAGAACAATCTTTCGAAATCAATTTATTTTTTTGTGGAAAATAGTCAATACGTCTAAAATCTGATTTAAAAATGACATATTTCTGGTTTTCTCTGGTTATTATATATATAATTGACTTTCACCATTGCAATAAATACAAGAAGAGTGTCTAGAAACACCCATTTCTAGGAATTATGTATGTTCACCGGCGTATACATATTACGTTAGTTCGCAATGCGCTCAGTAAGAGATAATATATTTTTTTAGTAAGTAGGTCACTGGGTCGTGCGATTCTCGCATACATTTTACCTTGGGCCGAATCACAACATAGCATTATCAAGTATTCCACGTGCCCTACACGAGATCTGCAACAAATCTGTATGCGAGAACGCGAAGTTTTAATTAAAATACATTTTTGTAATTCGTCCCTTTACCTTGGGTAGAATTACGCGATGATTTGATTGAAAACTCTCAATGCTTCGAGCGTTTTATGCTAGAATTTTCGTTGTTAGTTCGCAGAGTTTTAAGTTGGTTTGTGTTTTGTGGTTTTTTAGTTTGTTGCTGCTTTTAGGTCACAGTATGGAAAAAACGGATACATTTTTACAGCTTAATTAAATAGAATAAATTTCTTGTTCGTATTAAAGAAAATTTTAATTTGTTTGTTTTAAAACATTTATTATTAAGTCTTGTTTGGTTTTGGTATTGAGGTATTTGAAAAATTAATTGAAAAGTATTTATTTTATTTTAACTTAAGAGGAAACCGGACGGCGTTTTGTCCATACAAACTTATTTCTCAATCTCCTCGCTTTATTTTGAGACTAGTGCAAATATCTAAAAACTGCTTAACGGATTTTCGTGCGGTTTTTGAGGAAGGTTTAGGTATATGATTTGTAGAGGTTTTGTGTAAATTGGTTGAAATATATAGTATATGTATAAAGGAGAACGTCTGTATGTGGTGGACGAGCGGGCTGGCAAGCGGGCGGTGTGGATTTGATTTATATACAAATCTACAGTTTACGCCGAGGTTGATGAAATTTTGCACATGTGACCTTCAAAACAAGAGGAAGGTCACTGTCTACATTTGATTTTAAAAAAACTCCGTGTAAATCCCGGGCATCGCCGGGGGCTTCAACTAGTTTTTTTTAATATAATATAGATATCGACCACTAGCGTGACGGTACGTTTTGCTTTTTTGATACGTTACTTCTTATAGAAGTTAGGACCTTCCAAAAATCGTTAAAATTGCCTAATTTGAAGGCCATCAACAATACAAACGTTCAATATACAAACTAGACAATGTATTTTTTAAAAAAGCAAAATATACAGACATAAAGTATTTTCTTCTAATACAGTAAGTAAAAAAATCTATAAATTCGGTCCAGTTTTGGAGGAGAAAAATAGGGAATAAAAAACCTCAATTTTGATGATTTTGTGTAGGTATTTTCAGACTGAGGTGCAGTTGTCCCTTTCGCTCAGTATTTGGGGGAATAAGGGCGACAGTGACAGCAACATTTTTGGTATAAAATTTCTCCGCGACCGGGTTTTCTCTTAATAAATAAACCATAATATTGTAACAGAAAAAAATACGGTCGCATCCAGGAATCGAACCCAGGATCTTAGCCTTGCCTGAGCTCTGCTCTAATCCCCTTCGGTCATATTTAACTGTATCATACTTCGACTAAGAACTACCAACATTATCTTCATTTTCTTATTAAAATTTCTGCTTCACAAAAGTTATACCAAACAATGTGCTTACTCCAAATGTGATATAACTTCACCAATTTCTCACTTATACTACTAGTTTCTAGACACCTTGTAATATAAATAGATAATATAAGATAGATATCATTATTTTATCCCTTGTTAGGGACAATAACAACAATTTCAATTTGGGAGGCAGGTATGGGTACCGCCGCCTCGGAAACCGTTTATTGGATAACAAACGCCTCTGCCGTAAGTCACATTTAAACTTAGAAGGGGTGTCTGGGTTCTAGGGGTGAGGTTTATCTAGGTCTTGGCAAAGGATGACCTGAACACGCTGAACCCCAGATTCCTAGAACCTTTTTCCTTCCCAGAACTTTCCTCTCCTTCTTTTACTTCCTCCACACAGCATCCCCAAAGATGACACAGACTCTGAGGGAAATTATTTTCCATGAGAGTGTAGAGCTCATGTAAAAAATAGTATTTGTTCGTTTTTATAGCGCATTTTTTAATTACTGCAATGATTAATGAATGAGTATTGTCTTTTTTTCAATTTTTATTAATTTGCAGAATAAACAAAAAATAAATCAGGAAAAATTCCTCACAAAAGTAGGAAATAATAATTTTGTTTTATTCAGCTATTTTATACACGTAGGTATGTGTCATTTTTCGTAATTTAAAACAAATTCTCCTGTGATAGTAAGTGACTGCATAATATTATGGTGACATTTTTAATTATAGAAAATTATTCACTTCAAATGGGTCTTTCTCTGGTGTTCCCGACTTCTACCATTCACTTTTGCATTCTATATTCTTCTTACACTCATTTCTTTGTTCTTTCGCTCTAATCATCTAAGGGTCTCTTTCTTAATCTTACTTTAGCCTTGCATTCTTTGCGGATCACCACATTTCTCACATGATCATACGTGGTTTTACCACACATACGCCATAGTGATATCATTCAGTCTCACATACATCGGGGTAGGTACCAGCACTCCATTGTGGACCGCTACATTAATAAAGTTATCTGCATTTACCCTTCTTTCGATATCTCTATCAGCCTTTCCATCTCTCGTAAAAATACTGATATTTTTATGTGAATATCGTAAAAATACTGATATTTTTATGTAAATATCGTAAAATAAACAAAAATTTTAACAAAACAAAAAACGACTTCAAAAAATGCACTAAAAAGTAAAAAAATAATTTCGTACGTACCAAGATATCCACATCTCACCTATGTATGTAGTTACCTTGGCTGACACCGACTCCAAAAATAACAATCGTACGAAATTATTTTTTTACTTTTTAGTGCATTTTATGAAGTCGTTTTTTGTTTTGTTAAAATTTTTGTTTATTTTTTAATTTTTAGTGATGAGAGTGCGTAAAGAAGTTTTACTTCAAAAAAAGAATCATTGAAATCTGTTGGCGTAATATTGAGTTTTTCGTCCATTTGTCGCGCACATACTTATTACAAATTTAAGACATATATGTTTTTCTCATGAATCCCACTGTCAGAACTGAACCAAATTAAAATGGGACCACACGGGAAGCACCAGCTTTCTAATAAAAAAAGAATTACCAATATCGTTTCACCCAATCGAAAGTTCTGAGGTAACAAACATAAAAAATACCGTCAAATTGATAACCTCCTCCTTTTCGAAGTCGTTTAAATACTGATATTTTTATGTTAATATCACACAAAGTCCCAACCGTCCAGATCCACGGCATCTCCGATTGGGGCTGAAGGGATTGGGGAGGGGAAAGAGCAAGGTTGAGGTTGTATAATATGATACCGATTGAAAAAAACGTCTCTCTATCTTGCTTCAAAATACAAAAAAAATGCCATATTGTTTTTTTACAAGAAGACCTACTTTAGGAAGCCGGTGTTCTAAATTTAAATAATTTATACCGTTACGCGACAGACTGACGAGGTATCGGTGTGATACACTTTTCTATGTTACCTATATCTGTCTCGTTCGCACTCGCTGCTTCGCTATTACCTGTGACCTACTGACAGTGAAAGTGAACATTTTCAGTGACAAATCCATTGATTTGCAAATCGTCATCTCATTTGGATATGGTTTTGACTGACATCTTTTTCAAAAATGATCTTATTAATGAACTAGCAGACCCGGCCACACGTTGATGTGGCTAACGAAACACAACACCATTACCCAACCTTTATTAAATCCACACAACCCGCTTGCCAGCTGCCCGCTGCCTGAATTGAATATTTGAATTTCTCGGCTTTTCTCTAAAATAATAAGTATGTATTATACATATAAACCTTCCTCTTGAATTACTCTATTGGTGAAAACCGCAAGAAAATCCGTTGCGTAGTTTAAATGATCTAAGCGCATAAACATTTTGAGCGACTTCATTTTATACTATGTAATGAAACGGTGCTCCAGATTTTATGTCCGGGTTAAATCTTTCCCAAATGAAAGACTAAACCCTTCCACACACTTTTCCACAAATGATTATCTAGTAAATTCACGCAATGTAAGTGCACTATATAAGTATAATAAATAAAAAACAATACAAGAACAATACGTCAATCCACCAGAAACATAATGGGAAAATATTTCACCGACTCCAGATATTTTCATATCAGAGGGTTCGGCTCTGATGAAATCCTAACTGGTCCGATAAATCCTACTGATCCCTCAATATACATTTATTTAAAATTACTGCCTTTTGCATTTCATTTTATTAATGTTTTTAATTAGTAACTTTTTTTTATTAGTAACGTTCTTCATTATTTTACGTATGAAAAAGGGCGCCAAAACCCGTCGTGTAAATTATTGTTCACTAAAAAAGTGCAATAAATAAATTCACCTTGATTTTATCGGATCTCATTTTTAAAATTGTCAATTTTTTATTTATTTATAAGATGGTTGAGGAATTGTCAGCAGGGTTAGATATTATCAGTATCGCCCTGGTGGAACACCATCTTTCGGAATCGAAAAGTTGCTTGAAATGGCTTTAGCTGTGTTTGGTTAACAAATCTGAATAGCCATACTTCCTAAACGTCAGCAGTGTTGAATACTCCCAGTACCGCCCTGGTGGAAGACCACATTCAGAATCGAAAAGTGGATTGAAATGGCTTTAGCTGTGTTTGGTAAAAAGATCTGAATAGCTACACGGTGCTTTCCAACCGTCAGCTGTGTTAAGTACTCTCAGTATCGCCCTGGTGGAAGACAACTTTCGGAATCGAAAAGTTGCCTAAAATGGCTTTAGCTATGTTTGGTTAACAGGTCTGAATAGGCACATGGTATTTCCCAACAGTCAGCCGTGTTAAGTACTCTCAGTATCGCTCTGGTGGAAGACAACTTTCGGAATCGAAAAGTTGCTTGAAATTGCTTTAGCTGTGTTTAGTAAACAGATTTAAATACCCATATGGTACTTCCCAACCGTTATAATGCCGAGGGTAATAGTACTTTAATTACTCTCAGCATCACCCTGGTGGAAGATAATTTTTGGGATTGAAAATTGAAATGGCTTTAGCTGTGTTTGGTAAACCGATCTGAATAGCCACATGGTACTTCCCAACCGTCAACTTACCCGCCTCCTTACCCTCCCCACTACCTTCAGCCTCTCAACATACCCCAATTTTGGGATGCCATAGTCTTACTGGCTTCGACAGGATCAGTTTTTTTTTTACTACAACTTCACAGAGCGTCTTTGGGGATGCTGTCTGGATGGTCTTTTTGAGGATAGGACAGAGTGAATAAGGGTCTAAAAACAGATTAAGTTGTTGAACTCAAGAATCTGTCGTAGAAGCAACCTATTCTCATGGACAAATGTCGGCATGTTCAAAATGTCAACCATGTTCAAAATGAAGTTTTTCAAATAGTTTATGATTTATCTTTAACTTATCATGGAAAATGTATTTTCTACCTTTACGATTATTTATAATGTTTAATATTCTCTTCCAGGCCGTGGACTGGTGGTCCGTCGGAGTCCTTACCTACGAGCTGCTGACCGGTGGCTCCCCCTTCACAGTGGACGGAATCAACAACACTCAGCAGGACATCAGTCGGCGCATTCTCCGGGGTATCCTGCCCAACTCCGACAGTCTGGAGCCCAGGGTGGCTGACTTCATCAACAGGTGAGGACGTGGCCCCTTTCTTGATAATCATCACTAGAGACCGGATTTTATGCAAATGCATATTCGCATATGCATTTGCATATTTAGACCTTTTTCAGCGGTAGTTGCATATTTTAGCAAAACAATTGAGATCTTGCATATTTACGCTCGATCTCGTTCATCGTTCAGATGCCTCACATAGTGACATCAAGGGTATTTATCAATGAATTCGATAGTGCAGAGGCTTTGGCAGTTTTCCAGTGCAAAGAAGCGTTTGACGATGCTAGTATTAAAAAAAAAACTAGCTTTGATTAGCACTCATTTCGCCTACATACCTGCAAGTATAAAAACTTGAAACTCATGGATTGGCGTTGAATGAATTTATTCAGGTTATGAAGAAAATTCGCCTTATGAATTCCTCATCGCCAAAGCTATTCCCGAATAAACTCAAAGAAAAGTTTGAAAACTTATTGAACAATAATAACCCAGGGTTTGAACCCTTGTGCCAAATTGATAGCTTCATCAACGGGGCAGGTGAAATTTTGTCCGGCACAAAAGTTCAAAAATTGCACAAATTTAAATTCTGTCCAGTCACATCAGTAGACGTACGAGTAGAACGCTCCTTTCCGCTTACAAAAATATATTAAGCGATCGTAGATACAATTTGTCTACAGAACATTTAGAACAGTACTTAGTCATATGTACGTTTTTAAAGGTAAATTGTAAAATTCACTGTTAAAAACATTTTGTAATTGATATTATCGAAAATATTTAAAAATACGACTTCCTGTATTATTTCATGTTGCATATTTTGGCCCTTTTTATGTATTTTCGTGCATATTTTAGCTATTTTTATTGCATATTTGCATGCATATTTTGGGCTGTTTTTGTTGCATATAATCCGGTCTTTGATCACATTAGTTGGACAAGATTCCGACTACATATTTTTCAAAAATGACCTTTGAATGAACGGCAGTTCTATCTTTTACGCCGGTTTCATTTGAATGCTTTGAAAGGCATTGCTGTCAAAAAATTTATATTACTATTTTACACTCATCTCTTTGTATGTTTTCCAACTGTATGTATATCCACTGGAGCGATTATGGTAGAAAAATGGACCACTTTTATTTTTCTGCGATTGATAGCGGTCCAAAATTGAACCAAATTTTCCTACCATTCGTAAAACATTTATTATAAATATTTAAAACATTTCCTTGGCCAGCCATTTATTTTCAAACGAAGCTATTATGACCATAGATGTCGCAAATCCGAACATCGTAGACTATTTTAGAACTATTTTAAAAAAATATTTTTTTTACTTCGAATTTTTTTATCAGTTGTTAAGATTAAGTCCTTTTTTCATAGATATGCACCTTTCGTTATCAAGAATACCACAGACAACGTATAGAAAACGAAAATATTCATCCAAATGCACATACATATTATTATTTTCGAAGATACAGTGGAATCCATTTATAATGACATCGAAGGGAAATGACAAACACGTCATCATACTAAGCGGACTCCATATAAAGCTTTTTTTTTTTAAATAAACAACCAAATGTGAAAATTTAATTTAAGAAATTTGATAAATTGTTCAAATTTTTTGAAAAAACCTGCCCTTAAATTATTATGCACTGTTACTAATTCGTTGGCGATCTGCAATCATGCTAGGGAACGATGAGAAGTTACCGAAAGTTATCTTATCAATCCTTATCGATCGACTGTGCTAGGGGCCAGACTTGGCTGCCAAATTCAACTGTAGGGAGTTTTACAGTGCGCCCAGCTTTCTGTACGTAAAACTCATAGACATACAAATAGATAGACCAGAACATACGGATAAGGGGTAAAAACTAACTATGGCGGGGCGAAGAGAGGGACGATGACTGTGATTCGCCAATAAATAAAATAGGCATCTCGCATTATAATATGACCATTTAGTTCTTAAAAGTAAAATCTGCTTTTGAATAAATCAACCTTTTTACATGGGAGCACGAATTGCTCACCACGATATGAACAAATATATGAAGTCCAAATTTGGCAAAGTAAAGTTTCACTTATTTTCGGAGTGAAATATTTTGATTCCGTATTTAGTTAAGACACTTTTACAAATGCTTCATAATTTACTTATCTCAGTAAACAGCGGCTTATGTTTCGCGTCGCCATGTATCTTGATGTGTTATCATATTATATGTTCTGAATAAGCCTAAAATAATGCTTACCTATGGAATGTAATACGAAAAATTGGTTTATTATCTTATTCACTTCTATTTTTACATGTTTTAATAACACAAGTCACCATTTTTGCCGTGTTATTTCGTAAAATATACCGATGAGAGCTCGACACTGGTCCGGACAAGAATGATGACGTCACATTTTTTAGATTCACGCAAGGCTCTCGCAAGCCCAGCCGGTTCCGATAAAATGGTTCCAATGGGAGGGGGAAATAATACGCCTTTTATCACTTAGGGCAGGTCCATCTATTTGTATGTCCATGGTAAAACTTGATGATTCATCTTATATACTTTTTTTGCAGGTTATTGGTGAAAGACCCGAGGAAGAGGTTGGGTGGAGGAGTCGATGATGCCAATGAATTAAAGAGACATCCATTCTTTGAGGTAATTTAAAAAAAAAATTTATTATTTAATTTACAAAACTGTTCAAAGAAGCGAAGCTAGCAGTTCACAATGGAGTCTGGTACTACCCTGATGTATGGCAGTGAGGCATTAAACTAGCAGAGGAAGGATGAAATTAGACTGAATGCTGTAGAAGTGAGACGTTTGAGGCGTATTTTTGGTAGAACCATGTATGATCGTGTGGGAAATGTGGAGATCCTCAAAGAATGCAAGGCTGATCCGAGCGTATGAGCATGTTGAGCGAATGTACGAAGAAAGGAGTGTATTGAGAATGCATGACGCAAATGTGAATGATAAAAGAAGTCGGGGATGTCCTAGGAAGACATGGTATGATCAAGTGAATCAGATACTTGAATCGGGCCATGTCAAGAGTCAGAATAATGGAAGAGTATGTATGATATGATGTATGAATGTGAATGAGGCAAAGAGTGTGTGCCAAGACCGAGTTGTTTGGTGGTGTGATAGTTTGTTGGTTTCCATTCCCTCCGAGCTGCTGCAATTTAGGGATGCTATCTTAGAAGGCCAATTTCAATTTGGGAGGGGCGGGTATTGGTATTGCTGCCCCGTAAACCATTATTGGATAACCAACCCCTCCTGCCATAGGTCACCCCAAGTGATTTGCTACGTTTTGTAGACTTAGCAGAGGTGCCCGGGTCCATGGGGTGAGGTTTGTCCCGATCTTGGTGGCAAATGCGTCTGCCCACCAACTGCGTTGCGTGACGGATCAGGAAAGACTGGTTGAGGGAGACCTTTTGATATCTCCATCAGGACTCTCTCGAAACATCACCTCGCACCGCAGTGGGAGAAGTTGATTGATACGTCCGTCACTCCTGGGGGCACTGACCCCCAGTTTCCTACCCACCCCTCACACCTTTTTCAAACACAAAACTTTAAATTGATTTATAACCACTGGAGCGATTTCGGTCGAAAAATGGACCACCTTTATTTTTTTTGTGATTGATTTTGGTCCAAAAATGGACCACATTTTCCTACCATTCGTAAAACATTTATTGTAATTATTTAAAACATTTCCTTGGCCAGCCGTTTTTTTTAACACGAAGCTATTGAAATGCTTTATCTATTATGACCATAGATGTGGCAAATCTTGAACTTCGTATACTATTTTAGAACAATGTTACAAATAAAATTTTAAAATTTGTTTTTCCCACCGAATTTTTAACAGCTGTTTACGGATAAAATTAAGTCCTTTTTCCATGGATATGCACCTTTCATTATCAAGTATACCACAGACAACATACAGAAACCGAAATTATTCTATGTTGACCCGAATAAGTATCCCTTACGGCAGTTTCAAGTAAAAACACTCAAAATTCAGGCGATTATAAACTTTATTATTTTTATAAATCCTACAAATATGAGATAAACGGTAAAATACAGGTTAATTCATTGGTTATATAGCACTAAAATAAGTTTTTATGTCTCTACGTTAAAATTCAAAGATATGATTTTTTTAATGTTGGCGAAATATTTAAAAAATGATCTTCTGGGAAATCTCAAGCAATCGAGGCAAATTTATTTCTCCCTACGTGATCGCTCCAGTGAATAATATTACTTTATATTATTTATTAGTAATATTCCAAAACAAATAATAAAAGTTATCTTTTTCTGATGTTTTATTTAAATATGTAGAGAAATTATAGTGAATTCAGATTACAACATGATGTGCGTGCATCTGTAAGACCTACAAGGTGACTAATTTGCCATTCATGTTGATAATCTGCTGTTAGTAATGTTATCAGGTTGTTATTACACATTTCATTTTGTTTATATATGAACAAACAACAATGCAGACTTATTTTGTTACTTAACCACTCAGCAATGTCAGCAGATATACACGTTAATACGACTATATGGTGCCCTCACCCAAATGCCTTGTCGTTGACAGTTATTGTAGTAATAATATTGCTGTTTTTGTATTGTGTATATGCAAGCAATAATGTAAACAGAAATAAAGTATTGCCGTATAAGAACATATATTATACATTTATAAGTAAACCATAGACAAAATTACGAGACACAATTTACTAAAAATTCTGCCTCAATACAGGTTCGCCTAGTGAGGCAGGCTATGAACAACTTAAAATATAGTATATTATGTTACTTCTACATGACAGTTCTTACCTAGGTATATATTTATTTTTCCTCCTTTTTTGATGCAGTTCTAATGACATCAATTATTATAATATTATTCTTTTAAAAATGTTATTAACATACAGATTATTATAGATATTAACTTACTAATGCATTATTACCTTATGTTTTTAACTTTGTAAGTAACTGAATGTTATTCTCATTAATATGAATGTTATTCTCATGATATTTTTTTTGGATGAAATAAATAAATTTAATTTAATTTAAGAGCAGTATAATTTAATTTAATAAGCGTGTTTTCACATCAACGCTTATGTTTCCACGGAAATCGTTTTAACTCCTTTATTGTTCTAGTGACATCCCTAAAACAAAAAGTAGAAGCTCAAAAACAAATCAAGCTACCCATCACTATTTAAGTTGTCCATAGAAATACATAAAAAGTCCTATTCTGTCAAATACACGGGTGATACATATTTTACCCGCGAAATTGCCTACGGGCCGCTAGACATTGTTAATTTTTTTTAAATATTCTTGTATGAAATGATAAAAAAGTGAGGTTACTAAATTGTTTATTATACATTTATACAATAGATCAAGTATTTTTTTTTTTTACATAATCTGTGATTTTTGTACCGTCTTCACATAAAAACATCACGTGAGTCATTTTTACATTTTTTTTATGTTTGTGTTACATTGTCTATACTGGTATTGCTTGTCTATTGTTAACATCTATTGTCTATGTAAGAAGTAGCGGTTTCTGGCCGAGTACTTCCGCCCGCGCCCTCTGTAAAATATACTGGCCCGAACAACATGTCATTGTTATAACGCTTGTAATACAATACAGTGAATCATAACAATCAACTGCCCTTTGATTGTAAAACCATTGGCACATAAGGAAACAGTTTGCATTCTAAAATAAACAATTTAAAAGCTTATTTCATAACCTTTCAAAAACAGTTTTTAGTATTCGGCTAAGTTCAGAAATTTTTCATTTATAGAGCATTAATTGTGAAGCGGAAATAACACGAAGTTTTCGTAAATCTGACATTTCGTTTAAGACATAAAAAGTGCACATTCGCGATAGATCGGAGTGGTTAAGCAAGATTTATTTTTGTCTGACTTATTGTGTTGCGATGTGCTCTCGCGTGATGGCTAGCTATCACATATATATGTCGTGTTCTGACGCCTTCTGATGATATTTTGAATCAAGACAATAATAGCACTCGGATGTTCAAATGTTTTCCCATGATTCAGGACTTGCATACTTTAAATTTAATTAAATTTTATATCGAGACATTGGAGGTTATCCACCACGTTACTCCTTCAAGACTCTCGCTATTTTTTTGAAAGAACGAAGCTACATTTCGTTTAGAACGAATTTAGACCTCCACTGTCCCTGCATACGTTGTTAGTAAGTGGTATGCAAGTGCTTAGCGGGAAATATCAAGACAAATATACATGCGGCTCTGACTCGTCACAACAGAACACTGGCACGTACATGTACATACTTAACGGTCTCCGTTGTCGAGGGGTAAGCCTGTCGACTTGCAATCCGAAGGTCGCAGGTTCAAATCCTGGTGTGCTTTGATTAAATTGTGTTATTAGTCAGGTACTTCTTTATCTTCCTGTTCTCCGTCTCCTTCCCTTCCCCAGTACCTTCAACCTCACAACATACCCCAGTTGGGGATGCCATGGTCTCACTGGCTCCAGACGGGAGCAGTTGGTGCGGTATTGGGGTCAGGTCAAGAGTCAAAATAACAGAAGAGTTATGAATGAGACAATGTATGAATGTGACGATGTATGAATGTGACCATGTATGAATGTGACCATGTATGAATGTGACCATGTATGAATGTGACGATGTATGAATGTGACGATGTATGAATGTGACCATGTATGAATGTGAGGATGTATGAATGTGAGGATGTATGAATGAGACAATGTATGAATGAGACGATGTATGATTGTGACGATGTATGAAAGAGACAATGTATAATTGTGACGATGTATGAATGTGAGGATGTTTGAATGAGACAATGTATGAATTTGACGATGTAGCAATGTGACGATGTATGAATGAAGCATGGAGTGTGTGCCAAGACAGCGTTGTGCGACAGTCTATCCTCTCTAATGTAAACGGAGTAATGGTTAGTTTTCGTGAAACATTTGTGGGTTATTATGATAACATTTATATTACATCTAATATAATATCTGTGTGTTTATATTTATTTTCATTATCAGTAAGTAATTTTAGTTAGAAAAATTTGAAAAGCGAGCCATTTTTAAACCATTATGTTTGCACTCAAAATTTTAATATATTGAAAATAATTTAATTCAAATAATAAAATTTGAAAGCGTATTTCACCACCTTTCGAAAACAGTTTTTAGTTTTCAGATGAGTTCATAAATATTCCATTTATTTGGATTTTATTGCAAAGCAGAAATATTTCGGCCTACTGACAAAATATGCTCTAGGCCTGAGGGGTAAAATTAAAAAAAAAAATTAAAAGGTTTTGTACTAATTAAACACGAAAACAATTAATTATATCTGTTAGTTTAACTACTCGTACACATAAGCTGTTTTCACGATAATATAACATTACCAGACATATGTATGACTTATGAAGCATACCTGATTTATTAACAATATATTTTATTTTTAGAACCTGGATTGGGAAGCCCTGGCCCGTAAGGAAATCGCTGCCCCCTTCAAGCCTCGCATCACCGGCGAGCTGGACACCTCCAACTTCAGCGAAGAGTTCACCAAGCTGGAGCCAGAGGACTCCCCCGCTGAGGCGCCCGCCAATCACGAGAGGCTCTTCAAAGGTAACTTCCACATTCCTCCTTTGGCGCAAAAATGTTGGAATGTGTGATCAATGAAAAACTGCTCACATAATTCGAGAAGAACAAAATTATTAACGACCGTCAATACGGATTCCGGCAGAACCGCTCGTGCGTTCTTCTCGCTTATGTGACGCATGTTTTGGGGCAGTGCTTGGAACGTTTTGGTGAGACCCAAATGGTTGCACTGGACATTTCCAAGGCCTTTGACCGGGCTTGGCACTGAGGGCTTCACAACAAACTGCTTTCTTACGGACTTCCCGCATCCTTGTGTATGTGGATTGCCGACTTTTTGAGGAAGAGGTCGATTCAGGCGGTTGCTGATGGTATCACCTCTTCCTCGCATTCGATAAATGCTGGCGTCCCACAGGGATCGGTTCTGTCTCCGACTTTGCACATAAATGACCTCTTGTCATTTGCACCGATTCATTGTTACGCGGATGACAGTACAGTCCATGATAGCTTTTTGTTTGACAAGCCCCCAAAGGGCACACAAACTCCAACGGCTCGGAGGGCTTTGAAACAAAGAATGGAAGATTATCTCAAGATTGTTTGCTCTATCAAAACGGACCGCCCGTTTCTGCAGAGTCGTTACATTTAGTATTGCTTGTTTCAGGATATTCCTACATCGCCCCCAGTATCCTGTTCTCCGAGAACCTCATCTCGGACGAGATATTCTGCATGGATGACTTGAGGGATGCAATGGATCCCACCGACAAGAAACCGTCCAATACAAACCTCATTCGCTGTAAACTTAAGGTAATTAATACACTCTCAAAACTATGTCGTATTTTAGGTAAGAGGTTATACAAGGTGAAATCAGTGGCTATTTTTTAGGTATTACATTGATTCTGTGTAAAGGAGGGTGGTCCGTATGATTGACAGTCCGCTGATGCACAGACGCAAAGTAGGCAAACCGATTATGTTCTACAGATACTTCAATGGAGTCTGCTATTGAACAAATTGGTGACCGGACAACATAAAATCAACTCAGAACCCCCGTTGAAAAGTCATTAAAAGTGATGAAAAAAATACATAAGAAAATTAATTAAACAGGTTACGTTAGTTTATGATTATGGGCTATTTAACCACTCCGACCTGTAAGCGTGTTTACACGACAATATAACAATAGCAGTCACACACAATAAGCGTGTTTTCACGCTAACACGTGTGTTCCCACAGTAATCGTTATAACTCTGTTATTGTTCTAGTGACAACCCTAAAACAAAAAGTAGAAGATTCATATTGAATCAAGCTTCATATCTCTATTCTAAGTTGTCCATAGAAGTACATAAAAATGCTTATTTTGTAGAAACAGTTTTCACCCGCCAAATCGCCTACCATTAGACATTGCTAATTTATTATTAAATATTCTTGTATGAAAGGGTAAAAAAATGAGGTGACAAAATTGTTTATTATACATTTATACAATATAATAAGTGTTTTTTTTTTTTACATAATTCCTGATTTTAGTACCGTACACATAAAAACATCACATGAGTCAATTTTACAATTTTTTTATGTTTGCATTCTAATGTTAATATTTATTTGTAATATGTATAACAATTTGAAAGCTTATTTCGTAACCTTTCAAAAACAGTTTTTAGTATTCGGCTACGTTCAGAAATATTTAATTTATAGAGCTTTAATTGTGAAGCAGAAATAACACAAAGCTTTTATAAATCTGACAGTTCGTTTGACAAAAAACTTGCATAATCACAAAATACCTGAGTGGTTAAAAGAAGTTACTGTACTTTATTATCCTCTGCCACCTTGCAAATTCTGCATGATAGTGTTTGTTAAAATATGCAATCTGACAAATTATTGTACAATTCATATTATAAACAGACAGAACGTCTGCATATGCATATATTTATGTACTATTTATGATCGCTCAATTCCGTCCACTCACAGTTTCATTTTATGCACTGAATGCATTTTGAGATTTTCTCCTTATTCATCCATTCTTCTAAACACATACAATAATTAATATATTTTTGCACACTCATATAATTCTGTATGTGTCTGCTGTCTTACCAAATTCATTTCTGCTGTTATTTCCGTAACATTCAGACGTGCTGTGTGTCAATTTCTATGCGTAATTTTATTTTGTTAAAATGTCTTACCACGATGTCCCTAAATATTTTAATATTTGTTATTCTTTCTTCATGAAGCCAGTTTTTGATCCTCAAGTATGTAGAAGAGTATATTGATTCCTTTAAGGCAGAAACACACTTAGTCCACGCGACGCGACGCTACGTAGGTTTACGTCACCATTTCCATATCTGGACTACTTATCTTCCATACATTTTCTATGGAAACGGGTGCTTTAGAATCACACTAGCCCCACGCAACGCAAACCGAGGTGCCCTACGCGACGCGGATCTGCCACAGCCAGATCGGCGTGGGCCGTGTGGAAGGTGGAGGGGGTACGGTCACGCCTACTATGAGATGATTTCATATCTTTTTGGTGTTATCTAAGCATAACGCGTTTTGCTATATCTGTGGTTGTTTTTTTTGACATTTATTATCGTTTATTATTAAAAAATGGGTGACGAATAGTTCATTGAAACTGAGCACGAAGTTATTTATAATATCAAATCTCAGAATTATAGAGATTCTGCTATACGATTATATAATAAATAACTAATTTCAATATTATACCCCTATAATGAATGTCTTTCTCTAGCCCAAATTGACTTTCGAAGACGTGTGTTTTCTTTTTTTATATCATATTCAATTATGCTGTGAAGCTCTTCAAATACCACTTTACTCATACGGAAGTATATGGAGAATCGTCCGTATCAGATTATAGATCTTTTACTAAAGTATGGAACTCTCCAAACATTTGTCTTCGTTTGTTAATGTTGTGGACCCAAATACTTCTCACCTTTTTGTTTTTCTTTTTACGAGAATATTGATTTAATAATAATAATCGTAGCAAATCATCTTCAAATTCGCTTTTAGAAGACATGGCAAAGCTGTCGTCTGCTGAGAAAAGAATCACATAAACATAACAAAATAAATGTCAAATGTGTCAAATCAAACGCGCCGGCGCACCAGAGACCTATTGTCACGTGGTCACAGCGACGCGTATGGCCAGTGTGAACATGGACAGGAACTTTGCATAGCGTCGCGTCGCGTTGTGTGGGCCTAGTATGTTTCTACCCTTACCCATAGTTATAAGCAGATTTTACTCAATATCAATATGGATATAAACTCGAAAGCAAATACTAATGTCCTTCTTTCACAGGATTACACAAGTATCCAATATTCATATTGTGTACTTGCGTCGCAAACAACATATTGTGCACACGCTACTGAAATTGCGAGACCCGCATCACCACCAATCATTGTTGAATTCTCGAAGGGTCAAAACTAGAATCTTTACTCACTCAAAACAAAACAGTTGCTGTAAAACTCATTTTTATATCCTGTCATTCTTTTTTGACTGTTTTGTTTCTAGCTTTGATCTAAAGCACACGTATAATTACAAAATGTTTCGACGCCATATTTAAAGTTACAGTGACATGCTTCAGCAATGTCTGGTGTTGCCGATTGTGTGCATGTGTACGAACGTCTGCGCAGATGTATGGCGATAGTCATCAAGATACTTGAATCATTAAATACTGGATGCTTGCGAATCCCTCAATGGAGGAAATGTCAGAAGGATGAAGAAATTATTTTATCTGTGGTGTTAATTTCCTGTTTTGATAGAAGAAGGCTCAGATACCTGGAAAATTGATTACCGTGTTGTGGAATCTGGAGACCTTGACAAACCTTCAATGACAACCCTGCTGAAATTTATTAAAGGGACTGGACTACTGTAGGAATAAGGTTGCATATGGGAGACTACGTAACATTCCTGCGACCTGAGTGCTTGCAAATTCTTCAAAATTTAATTGTAGAATATTGTAACATATAATTTTTGTATTCTTGTTTTAATATGGTATATTTTTTTGTCTATTTCTAGGAGTCCAAATTTTTCAAAAACTACGATATCAACCTGAGAGAGAGCATTTTGGGTGACGGTTCTTACTCCATCTGTAGAAAGTGCACTCGCAAAGATACCAAAAAATCATACGCCGTTAAGGTAAGAAATATTTAATTTGTTTTTCCAAATTTTCCAAATTGTAAATCAGTTTGATATACCGTCCGGGAGGCATAGCTTCTAGAAAACTGTTGAATTTGGATTGCTGATTACACAATAAATAAATAATTATATAGTAATTACTGAATATATTATTAATTTTATTATTATATAGGGAAAAGTTAATCACAAAAGAAGTAAAAAATGTACACCCTTGTGAATCAAAATTTTTTGTATGCAATTTAAAAAAAAAAAATTTTGTAACTTTGGGAATTTTTTTGTTATTTATTTTTACATGGAATGACAAAAAATGAGGTGAAAATTACATTTATCATATAACTTACGAAAGATGTATGTGTTTTTTTTCATCATCAGTAATTTTGGGTATGATTTTAGATTTTCACGGCCAAAAGTATCTTCGTTAGTTGTTTTTGGGGTGTTATGCCGTGTTGCGCTACCTCCTTCTTTAGCCTACGTTTCGGACAGCATTACATTACGCTGTAACGCTGTCCGAAACGTTGCCTAAAAAAGGACGTAGCGCAACATGGCATAACACCTAAAAAACAACTAACGAAGATCAGTAATTTTAGTTTGAAAAAACATAAGATGAGCAATTTTTAAAACGCCATGTTTGCGTGCAAAATTTTTGTATTAAAAAAATTATATTTTTAATTTGGTTTATAAAATTTGAATGCGTATTTTATCGCTTTTCAAAAACAGTTTTTAGTTTTCGGATATGTTCAGAAATATTCCATTTATTTGAATGTTGTTGTAAATCGGAAATATTTTGACCCTCTTAAATAATACAGTCAAAGCCTGAGTGGTTAATTAATCCTCGACCCGTTGCGTGGGGTCTTTAAAAGCCCAGGTTTTACAGAAATGCTAATTATGTACATTTTAAATGTTCCCACTGATTCCTTACTTTAGGTAGCTTCCTAAAAGGGACTATACTTGACACTAGCGCCGCCAGCGATGTGAGATACAGACTTGTGTTTTGGCGTGAGGCTCAAAAAAATCAACAATATACCATGAAAAATCAAGTTTATATGTTTTTTCATTGTATTTTGTTGATTTTTTTGTTGTTATAATAATAATAATAAGTCTGTATCAACCTCAAATAGTTATAAGTTTGATAGAAATCGGTAAATTTTTTTTTTAAAGCTTTCTATTAAAAAATATGATTCGAAATTACAAAAAAATGTTTCTTGTTGATTTTTAAGCTCTTGCATTGAAAATAAATATCTAATTTTTAATATTTCTTTTTTATTTCAAAGCAGTCATTATCACCTGACTATAATCAGTTAAAATAACATAGAAAATGTATGCTATGACAACAATTTAATCATATTTATTTTTGGGGTCCTAAGCGACCCCGCGCGATACAAAAAATCTATATCTCGCATTACAAAAAACGCGCGACGGGCGGAGGGTTAAGGAAAGATTGCTAACTAAAGGAAACATAGTCAACTATTGCCCCAGTGGAAGTTACCCAGAGTTGGACCGATGAAGAGGTGAATGGAGTATGTGTGAAAGAAGATTGGAGTAGGACGGAAGGGCTGAGGTGTGGAGATGAATGGCGAGGGACTGCAGGAAGTTTTCTAATTAGTTGCTTCTTTTTCTAGATCTGTTCGAAGGTGGTGAAATGTGAGGAGGAATTAAGACTTCTAAAATTCTGCCAGGGACACCCCAACATTGTGACGCTGCACGAGATATACGAGGATCCTGTAAGTAACATACATACATTCAATTTAATTGTAACTCCATTTTGTAGACTTCTACCGCAATCAATATTACAAATGCTTTATCTGGAAATTCTTTATACCCATAAAGAATTTTTAGATAAATTCCTAAACTACCCAGTTTAGGAAATAGTCTAAGGTTTCCAGTGGATGCAATTTGCTTTGTACACCGACGGGTTAGGTTATCTTTTATTATTATATTAGCGAGTTCCCGGCATGCGTTGCAATGCCACTCAAAGAAAGAAAGTTTTTGAGTTTGGATAGACAATATTTTTTGTTTTTCCGACTCGTGAGCAGGCTACATACAGCTGTCCGTGTGGGAAGCATGGATTTTCCAAATTTGCCCTCTGCTATTCCCTATTGCTCCCTTGAACCCCCCCCCCTCTTTCGTTCCCTTCTCGAATTCCCCTCCCCATCCCCCCTTCTCACCTTGCCGCTGAACTATATGAAATACATACATTTCTCACAGCTGTCGATGTGAGAAGTATGGATTTTTCAAATTTACCCCTTGCTATTCACTACTGCTACTATCTCTCCTTGTAAATCCCTCCCTCGTCTTCCACCTCTTTTTCGCTCTTCCCCTGCATGTCCTTTCCCGTGCAAATAAATTTATTTGAATGAAAAGACAAATAACTTTGTTTACATCACTTTTATTTGTACACAATCAACATGTTTCATGAACGGTGTTTACTTCATCAGGATCAAATGTATACTAAACTTAAAAATTAAATATAGATCACATATGGGAGGAAAGGGTAGAAGGGAGGGGGAGGGGTAAGAGTGGGGAAAGTTTATCAATTAGGGATTTCAAAGCCATTAGCAGGGAAAGATCGGTTAAGTGAGAAAAGGTTCCAAAGAGGTTTTATAAAAATTTTCTGCTTATTAATTATGTCTGCTTTATTATTTACATTTTTTCTAATTTCTAAAATCTCTTAATTATTTATCTGTGATGCCTTATAGCCTGTATGTAATATTTTAAGTCCATGGTTTTTGTCAAAATTGTGATAATTTTTTATTAAATAATCTGCGAACTCGGATCCGCTATTGCCATTTAATGCCCTGATATGTTGTTTTCTTGGAAAAATTCAAAAAAAAAAAAAACAAATAAATTTCATAAAGTCAGAGCTCACTATTATATATAGAGACCTTCGCGGGTATGCGCACAACAACTGACCAAAATTTCTTCACAATTGGATGAATAGTCTTGTTTTACTCTAAGTGACCAGCTCAGGTATGGGGGCTCCATCGAAACCAGAGTTAAATTAGCCTTTCAGAAACTGGGCGTACTGTACAGGGCCCGCAGATACTTTAATAGTACACAACTGCTAACCCTGTACAAATTGCAAGTGCGCCCCACGGTTGAATTTGGCAGCCACCTCTGGTCTGGAGCTCCAAAATACCTTAAAAAAAACCCTTGACTCTCTGCAGAAACGGGCGGTCCGTTTGATAGATTCTCCCATCTTAACAGACGGATTGCAATCTTTAGAGCACAGGCGTCAGGTGGGAATGCTGTCGTTGTTCTACCGGTATTACAATGGAAAATGCTCCGAGGAACTAGCGTCGTTGATCCCCTCGGCACCGGTGCATAATCGGGAAACACGCCAAACACGCGCCCAACATTTGTACACGGTTGACATTAATCACATGAGAACGGGTCGTTTTTACGACTCGTTCTTGAGTTCAACAGCTCGGATGTGGAACGATTTACCAGCCTCTGTGTTTCCTCCCTCCTACAACATGGGTCTCTTCAAGACCTATGTTCACTCCTTCCTTTCCTCAAAAAGACCCTCCACACAGCATCCTCAAAGATGACATAGCCCCTGAGGGAAATTATTTTCCTCAGGGCCTCCTGTGTGGAGTAAATGTAAAAAAAAAAAGTCTAGAAAATAATTTCATAATGCCAGAGCTCACTATTATATACAGAAACTTACGCAGTCATGTGCACATCAAATCGCCAAAGTTTCATCGCAATGGGATGAATGGTTTAGGAGCCAATAAGGGACAAACAAAGAAACATTAATTTTTATACATATTTTAAGATAATGATGAGCAGACAGCATTCTGCTGATGTGCTCATCTGTTTCACAATAAGTTTACCAGAAAATCGAGTTGCTTTAAATTTAAAAATAAGTTGGTCCTTTCTTCTCTCCAAATAAGGAATCCAATACAGATTTAACCACTCAGTAACGTAAGCAGATATACACGTTAATATGACAATAGCAGTCAAGTACAATGAGCGTGTTTTCATTTCAACGCGGTGTTTCCACAGAAATCGTTATAAATCTGTTATTATTCTAGTGACATCCCTAAAACAAAAAGTAG
Source organism: Limnephilus lunatus (assembly GCA_917563855.2). Classification (NCBI taxonomy): domain Eukaryota; kingdom Metazoa; phylum Arthropoda; class Insecta; order Trichoptera; family Limnephilidae; genus Limnephilus; species Limnephilus lunatus. The sequence goes on from OU830592.1 coordinate 111,000,314, forward strand.
AAGCTCAATAATAAATCAAGCTACCCATCACTATTCAAGTTGTCCGTAGAAATACATAAAAAGACCTATTCTGTCAGATACATACATGGTAGACCGCAAAATCGCCTACCAGCCGTTAGACATTGTTAATTTTTTTTAAATATTCTTGTATGAAATGATAAAAAAGTGAGGTTACTAAATTGTTTATTGTACATTTATACAATAGAATAAGTTTTGTTTTTTTACATAATCCATGATTTTAGTACCGTTTTCACATAAAAACATCACCTGATTCATTTTAATTTTTTTTTTATGTTTGCATTCTAAATTTTAATATTTATTTGTAATATAACTATTTGAATGCTTATTTCGTAACCTTTCAAAAACAGTTTTTAGTATTCGGCTACGTTCAGAAATGTTTCATTAATAGAGCTTTAATTGTGAAGCGGAAATAACACAAAGTTTTCATAAATCTGACATTTCTAAATGTAAAAAGTGCATATTCGTGATAGATCAGAGTGGTTAAATAGGTTTATTTTTGTAGTGGCACGTCGTGAAAGATTGTTCCATGTTTTTGCGTGGTGTTTTCTCTTTCTAACACTGTTTAGATCATATTTCCCACTATGATAATAAGGGAGATGCAAGAATTTCTATAAAATCTATACGAATTGTTCAGAAAAGTGACCAAATTAGCCTGAGTGGTTAAATACTATGAGCGATTATCTCATAATAGAAAATGAATGCTTTATAATATTACGCCTTCTTCATTAGAATCTTTTCCGTTCTGATTCCAGCTTCACACTTACATCGTGATGGAACTCCTCAGCGGTGGAGAGCTCCTGAACCGCGTGCCGATGGACGAGGTGCGCGCCGCCAAGATCATGCGCCAGCTCATGTCCGCCGTTGTGCATCTTCACGTCAACAAGGTGGCTCACCGCGATCTGAAACCAGAGGTGAGTTCATTACGGTGGTTCCGGACAGAGTCATCATGATGAATTTCAATGGGATGTATGTCGTATCTGCGCTCAGTTTAATTTTGAAGGATGACAGTCACCTTCTTCAATGGCACTACAGCCCATTTCGAGCCTTGGCTTCCTTAAAGATAAGCCTCCATCGCCCTCTGTCCTCGGCCGTCGTCTTGCAATCTGTGACATGGAGTAGTCCTCTTGCATCCTTCCCGACATCATCTTCCCATCTCAGCCTAGATCTGCCCGTCTTTCGTTTACCTCTCGGGTGTCCTGTTAGAACCTTCTTCAGTACTTGTGTGTTTGGCATTCGGTGCACATGTCCGGCCCATCTTAGTCTGGGAGCTTAGTAGATGTCATAGAGCTCATTATTGTGGCGGATTCTCCATGCCTCTCTCTCTTTTACCGCTCCTAAGATTCTTCGAAGTATCTTTCTTTCGAAGGTGTCCAGCTGTTCCGTAGACTTTGCTTTCAGTGTTCCCACCTCACATCCGTAGGCCAAAACCATTCTAATAATTGTTTTATATAGGGTGACAGTGACCATTCTTATATAATACACATCTTACTACTACTTGTAGTACTACTACCCTAGCGACTGTACGGTTGAAATTTAAGAATCCAACTCCGAGTACAACTCTGACGCCACGCCATGTGGAAACTATCTGTGAATGTGATGTTTATGACTAACATACTATCATAATATAACCGAATTAAAGCAAGTAGCTGATAATGCCAAAAGATGTCTCCATTTACGTTAACAGCTAGCATGTATAGCATAAAAGTCGGCTGGCAGGCGTAAGTACTCTTGGATTTGCATTTTCATGAATCTCAACTGGGTGAAACCGAACCAAAAACCGCCCGAAGAGCCTAGTAACAAAAGCCTGTGGAGCGGGTTTTTAACGGCTAGTTTTTCTATAATTTATTTATTTATAATATTAACGCCTTTCAGCTTTTACATAATATAATATATTGTATAGCATTAACATGAAAAATACAGCTCTAGTGAGTTTGTAAAACAGAAAGAAATAGTTTAGAAAGACATATGTAGTAGATATTCAGATAACAAAACGAAAATAAATGCTATGATACTTAAATATTACAATATTGTAATAATGAAAAAATATATTTATATATAATACATGCAAATAACATAACTTAAAGAGGATAAATGATTTATTATTTCATGCTTATATTTTATAAGCGACACATTCTATACATCTATTTGTGAAAACATATTGCCTAAGTTTTGAATTCTGTGTAGTGGTATATTGAAATGGGACATGGTCGTAGTATTGCCACAATAAAACGGTAGTACTGACCTTGTTTTTCTGGCTGGCACATTAAAATTTATGAGCGCCAAGACTTCAGGGCTGTTAATTTTACTATGCAAGATTTTAATTAAAAATACTAGATCGAAAATAGTTCTTCTGTCAGTCAAATTTAATAAATTAGATAAACACAGAAGATAGGTGTGGTTTGACCACTCGGAACATTAGAGCGTCAAAAGACGCAAATATAATAATAGCGGTCAAGCCATTCGAGCATCTTTTGACGTCAACAATGATTTATTTCCATCACTAGTATACGGATTACCATGAAATAAAAAACGGAATATCGATAATGAACAACGCTATGCGTCTGTATTAAAAAATATCTATGGAACATAGAGATTAATTATCTGAGCCGAATGGAACCTCCATCTTGTTTGATTGTCTTTTGTTTAAGACATTGTTAGTTTCTTATTAAAATATTTTTGTATGAAATGGTAAAAAAGTGAGGTGACAAAATTGTTTATTATACATTTGTACGATAGAATAAGTATTTTTTTTTACATAATCAATGATTTTAGTACCGTTTTCACATAAAACATCACGTGGGTCATTTTTATAATTTTTTTATGTTTGCATTCTAAATTTTAATATTTGCAAATGTTATTATTTATTTGTAATAATACAATTTGAAAGTTTATTTCATAACCTATTCAAAACAGTTTTTAGAATGAGGCTAAATTTCCCAAAACTTGATTTATGAAGCTTTTAGTAAAAATCGTAAATAAAACAAATATTATCACGTTTTCACAGTTTTCTAAGGGACACATAATAAACAAAAGTCTATTTCTGATAGGTTAATTGTTCTTTCGGTATTTTTAGTTAGATACGATCTCTTCTAAATATTGTTTGCAAATCGCCTTTTAACCATCATTTTCTTTAATGTCAATACTTCTCCCACAACCACTAGCTACTGAAGCTCGACTTATGGACTAGTAGGAATAAGGAAAAAAAGTTAAATAATTTCATTTACTACTAGCTTTTGCCCCCGGCTTCGTTCGCATGGTATTAGGGGGGTTGCCACTCCATCTCCTCCACCTTCCCTCTCGTCACTCCACTCTCCCCATACCCCCCCCTACCCCCATCCCCCTCCCCTTTCCATACCCCTCCCCCCCACCCCTGCCCTTTCTTCCCTCTCCCCTCTACCTTCACCCTCCTCCCCTCCCCCCACCCTCCTCCACCATCCGCCCTTTCTTCCCTCCCCTTCCTCCCCCAAACCCCTCCACCCTCCTTCCCCTCCACCCCAGGCAACAATTTTTTGCTTTTCATCTTACGTTTGCAATAACTCAATTTTGTTAGGGACAGAAAACGTATGATAAATAATTTCATAACGCCACAGCTTATTCATAACACCAGAAGTTACCAATATATATAGCCTATATTACTCGCAAATAATGTAGCTTTCTATTAGTGAAAGAATTTTTTAAATCCATTCGGTATTTATTGCGTGAAAGAGTAACAAACATCCATCCATCCATCCATACAAACATTCTCATTTATAATATTATAGTAAGATTATAATTTGAAATGTTATATTCTTTTGTAGTAAATAAATAAATTTAATCTTGCAGAACCTGATATTTGAGAACAACTCGGAAGATGCTCAACTGAAGATAGTGGACTTTGGGTTTGCGCGGCGCATTCCCTCCTACGAGGGATACGGCAGCGGAAGCTCTTCAGCGTCAGACGACCGGATGAGGATGCACACTCCTTGCTTCAGGTAACGGACACCTTCCTCTTTAGTCGCTTACTCATTGCTTATGATCGTGACCCCAACTCCAATAACTCTGATGAACCAGGCTTCTACATTACTTGCTGTCCTGCGTTGCGCGGAGAGCCGAGGATATCCTTGTTCCGAACACCTGTGATATTTGGTCACTAAAATGCATCGGTGACCTTTCTCTGTTTCTCCTGTCTTCCAATTTACCAATGACGCAGAGTTTCTCCATGTTTGAGTTCTCAGTTTGGTAAACAACATAGGGGTAAGGATACCGCTGCTCCGGGAACCACTTATTGGATAACCAACATCCCTGCCGGCGACTTGCGGCATTGGAGATGCGGATCTACAGAAGAATACTCAAAATAAGCTGGATGGACAAAGTTACAAATGAAGATGTTATGGTTCAGATGAAAGAAAAAGAAGTTAATAAAACAATAAAAATCTGAAAACTTCAATATCTTGGACATGTGATGAGACATCCAGAGAAGTATGAGATTTGCATCCCATAATGCAGGGAAAGATTGCCGGAAGACAGGATCCTGGAAGAAGGAGAAAATCATGGCTGAAAAACCTGAAACAGTGGTTTGACCAGTCTACTGTAGAACTGTTCTGGGCCTCAGTAAACAAAGTCCGCATAGCCAATGTCCGTTGAACGGACAGGGCACAAGAAGTAGAAGAACACAACCTGCCACTAGACACCCCAAGTGGTTCTCTGTTTTTGTTGACTTAGCAGGGGTGCCCGGGCTCATAGGGTGAGGTTTGTCTAGGTCTTGGCTGCAGTCTTGCTTTTGCCCACTTTTGTGCACTGCATCTGGAACCAGTACTATGACTACGGACTATGGCATCCCCAATTGGAAAATGTCATGAGGCTGAAGGAAATTTTTAATATTTTTTTTTTTATGTGAACACCTCGCAAGAGTCCCAGCTGCTCCCATCTGGAGCCAGTGAGTATGGCATCCTCAATCGGGGTTGTCGTGAAGCTGAAGGTAGTGGGGAGGGGATGGAGATGGGGAAGAGGAAGGTTGGGTACCTGGCTATTCAGATGTGGTCACCAAACATGGCTAATGCCATTTCAAGCAACATTTCAGTTCTGAATGGTGGTCTTACATCAGGGCGATACTGAGAGTATCTTCTACTCTGGAACGTGCCGCAAATATACTATATATTATTTTAAATGAATAAATTGTGAAACAACATAAATTAATCGACCGGTCAGTGGCTGATTTGGCACAGCGTTTGGGTCCCACCCAGGCTTCACATGCTTGATTCCTCAGCTGGCTAAGTCCTCCATCAAGACACAAGTAACATTTTCCGCTTACTGTGGTGGTAGTAGGAGTTTTTCAAATAATCTCAGGTTATTCGTAACCCGGAAATGGTTGTCTTTCTTTTAAAAAAAAAATCAAATACAATTTATTTGCGCACGCCGGGATTCGATCCCGCGACCTTCGGATTGTGAGTCAAGAGCCTTACCCCTCGACCACAATAATAAAAGTGGGGTGGGGAAAGAGATGGGGAGAGGAAAGTTGGGAATTACCTGATTATTCTGATCTAGTCACTAAATGCGACGGCTGAAGCCATTTTGTGCAATATTTCGTTTATCATTTCTATTAATTGTGTTTCGATTTGATTTTAGCTCATATTAATTGATGTATTGTTCTTCTAGTTTGCCGTACGCTGCCCCCGAAGTTCTGGACCAAGTAACGGGAATTAAAACGGGCTACAAAGAGACCTGCGATCTGTGGAGTTTAGGAGTTATTCTGGTGAGTTGTTCTTATATGCTTTCAGGCCTGAATTAAAACTAACTAAAAATATTTTTGACGTCTGGTAAGAATTAGTAGATTTATTTGAAATTTTTTGATATATATTTTTTCAATATTTAAGATATTAACCACAGCGATACGTAAGCGGATATACACGATAATATAACGATAGCAGTCAAGTACAATAAGCGTGTTTTCACGTCAACGCTTGTGTTTCCACAGAAATCGTTATAACTCCGTTATTGTTCTAATGACATCCCTAAAACAAAATGTAGAAGGTCCATAATAAATCAAGCTACCCATCACTATTCAAGTTGTCCATAGAAATACATGAAAAGACCTATTCTGTATTCTGTCAGATACATGGTAAACTGCAAAATCGCCTAACCGCCATTAGACATTGTTAATTTTTTATTAAATATTCTTGTATGAATTGATAAAAAAGTGAGGTGACTAAATTGTTTATTATACATTTATACAATAGAAAAAGTATTGTTTTTTACGTAATCCATGATTTTAGTACCGTTTTCACATAAAAACATCACACGAGTCATTTTTACATTTCTTTTATGTTTGCATTCTAAATTTTAATATTTACAAATGTTAATATTTATTTGTAATATAAAACAGTTTTTAGTATTCGGCTACGTTCAGAAATTATAGAGCTTTAATTGTGAAGCGGAAATAACACAAAGTCTTTATAAATATGGCATTTCGTTTAAGATGAAAAACTTGCATATTTGCAATAGATCCGAGTGGTTAACCACTTTAAAATCTAAAATTTAAATTAAACTAAAATGTACAGTAAGGAACTCCAGTGAAAAATATTATGGCTTTAAAAAAATATGCTCATATAGACCAATAAACGCTGATTCTGAATATATAACTTTTATTTAATAATATTAAACGTACAGTTTTTAAAAAAATATTAAAAAGTGCATTTTTAATATTCTCGTTAAAACACAGCGTCAGGTTGGTATGCTGTGTGGTGATGTCACGATGATAATCACTGTAATGACAGGTTTATTTATGCTGTACGTCATTTGTATGGGGATTTAGGTATGACACAAACGAATGTTCTACATATTTCTTATTTTTGAAGATGTCGTAAAAGCATATACCTTTATAGAAACTAAATAGAATTGCCTTTTAGATTTTTGTATCGCGTTTGAAAATTGCAGTATTTTAAGTTTCAAAATGAAAAAATTAAAAAAAAACAGCTGACTGTAAACATAATCTATTAAATGGTTGAAAAATTTAGGAAAATTAAAAATTTTAAAGATACAGTCCTCTTACTTTATGAATTTGGAATAAAACTGTCACTTCACTTTTTATCTCGTTCATACAATTAAAAATGATAAAAAAATATTTTAATGATTCCGAAAAAATAACTTTAAAAATATGACATCTTGGATTCGGTGTTACGCAATTTAGTGTGTTGATTTCTGTATTTTGTATTTATTTATACATGCATTAGTCTTTAACATTATTAAATAATATTACTTTTATGGAAGTTTTATTAAATTCACGCGGAAAAGTCATTAAAAAAAAATTTCAGACGTAACCTTAAACCTATCGTACAACGGAAATACACCAACAAAACTCTATTTAAAGGACTAAAACTGAAAAAAAAGTAACGCAGCATTGGTACTTATGATGAATTACACTAATATCACAGTGAATATCATTTAAACGTAAATTAACTTCAAAAACATAAAACTGAATTAACTTCAAAAACATGAAACGCAAGTAAAATTCATCATGTCATTTTTGCGAAGCTTCTGATCTTGCCGTCGCCATATTGCCATTGCCCATACACCATAAATAGACCAATCAACGCGTTAAGATGGCCGGCGGCGCCTGCGCAAATCTATGTGAGATTCAAGGAGACCAACATAAAAAACATGAAATGGAACTGTTGATGACGTCACAAAATACATCTTAAATTTGGGGGGTTTTTGAGGGACCTTGAAAAATTGAAACTTTGACAATTATTTTAACTATTAAAACTAACTCTAAAAAAAAAAAAAAATGCAGTTATTTAAGTTAGAAGGTCATTATTATTCATAAAAAAAAATTAAAAAATTGGACTGGACTTCTCTATTATGCAAGGTTTTAAAAAAAATAAATAAATTGAATTAAATAATATGTTTATCTATTTATGAATGTGTTTCAGTACTTCATGCTGACTGGGAATGCCCCCTTTGAGTCAGCCAGTGCCAACGAGCCCATCATGGGGGTCATTGACAGGATCCGGAGAGGAGAACTCAGCTTCGAAGGTCAGTCATTCTTCCCTTTTTATACTCCGCCACAAACGTCTTGCAAGAAATGTCATACAAATGTACCAGACCATTATGCTTCCCAGTGTTATTATTATTGGAGATGAGGTGGCAACAATGTACATAATGGATTACTTTGAGCAAGATTGACTCACATGGCAGATGCAATACAAAGGTATATTAAACTAAAATGACCTCCTGAAAACAAAGGCTGTTTGGCAAGGGCTTGCTTATGTTTAAATAGTTCATGTTGATACCGTGGTAAGTTGAAATGACGCATGATGAAATCTCCTTTTGTGGAACGAATCTCACATGGTGAGATGGGCAGGACTCCAGAGAATTGGCTCCCAGCCAAAAGGACCCTCCAGAAGCATGAGAGGCGGATGATTCTCGATGCTAACCATCCCTCCAGGATGATTTCCAGTCGGCTCCCAAGATGGCCAGTATCACGACCATAGACATATGAATATTAATAGACCAGAACATAAAGGTGAGGGGTAGAAACCAACTACAGCGGGACGAAGAGCAAGAAGACGGCTTTGGTGATACGTGATTCGTCAAAACTCAATCTGACAGTATATAGGCATCTCGCACTATAAAATCATCATTTAGTTCTTAAAAGTAAACTCTGCTTTTGAATGAATAGACCTTTTTACATGAGAGCGCGAATTGCTGGCCGCGCAATGAACAAATTTGAAGTTCAAATACGTCAAAGTAAGGTCGCCTATACGGTCGAGTTCAATATTTTGCTCCTGTAGTTAATACACTTTTACAAATGTTTCATAATTTACTTACCCCAGTAAACAGTGACGGGCACACGCCATGTATCTCGGAGTGATAGTGTATGTATGGGTGGTTTGGTGTATGTTCAAAAACGATCATATTATGTGATCTGAATTAGCTTAAAATAGTGTAAAATAATGCTTGCTTATGGAATGTAATACCACAATTGGGTTTATTCTCTTTTTCTCTTTTATTTTTACACGTTTTTATAGCACAAGCCACCATTTTTACCGTGTTATTTACGATGAGAGCTCGACACTGGTCCGGACAAGAATGATGACGTCACATTTTGACGCGTGGCTCTCGCAAGCCCAGCCGGTTCCGAAAAATGGTTCCAAAGGGAGGGGGAAATAATACGCCTTTTATCGCTTAGGGCAAATCACGATCGTAGCAATCTTCAAAAATGATTCATCGTGTTGCGGTCGAGATGACCGCCCTAAGCTCTCGGCTGCTCCACAAGGAATGTTCTTTTCAAATCTGCTGATTTGAATCTGTGCAGGATCAACAATTGTTGCATTCCAAAATATTGCAGGGCTCGCAATATAACCATTGCCCAAATGCCGATGGGCAAATACTGGAGGTGCCACACACCGAGACCATAAATAGACTCATTAAAGTGTGTATGAGAGGGTGCACATATCTTGTTACAAATTCTTTTATGAAACATTATTTTATAACATATTTAATACATAAAACACAGATAGGTACGTGTAAATAATATTTGATTTACGAGAAGCATTCGAATACTGATTTCGTCGTTATCTCAAAACATAGTACAGTGAAACCCTCTTAAGAAGTTTTCCAAGGGACCGGAAAAAACCAACTTCTTAAGAGTGAATAACCAGCACATGACAACTTCGATTCCAACACTAGCGCTAACACATCAGGGCTCGCGAGCGGGCGTTTTCAGAACTAAATTTCGTTCCGCGGCAATCCGAGTTTTGAGGGTTTTGTTCACTCGAGCTAGGGCTACCCGCTACTATTACTACTTTATATTACTATTCTCGCTTCCAGAATTTTAATTAGTAGTAGTTATTTGTAATTTGTATATTGAAGTGCATAAACATAAATAGATACAAGTGAAATGCGTAAACACAGTAGGTATTAAGTAGATACCTACATGAATAAACAATTTGTTATATTCTTTTTAATATTTTGGTTTTTTGTTTTTCAATTGTATTTTACGGCCATTAGAGTGGAAGATACTCTCAGTATCGCCCTGGTGTAAGACCACCATTAAGAATTGAAACGTTGCTTGAAATGGCTTTAGCCGTGTTTAGTGGTCAGATCTGAAAAGCCAGGTACTTCCCCACCTTCCTCTTCCCTATATCCTTCCCCTCCCCACTACCTTCAGTCTTACAACATACTCCAAATTGGGGATGCAATAGTCCCACTGGCTCCAGACTTGTGCGGTATTCATGAAAAAAAACGAGTAATATTAAGTTGGATTGTAAAAAATGTCGCATTTTGAAATATTTATTCGTGTGCATAATTAATAATAAGCACTTCAACAAACAGAATTAAAGCGCACAAACCCTTTCTTTCTTTGAGTGGCCTTGCAACGCATGCCGGGTACCCGCTGTATATAATGTTATATAGTGCAGGCGCTTGCATTATAATTCCCGGGACTTGTGATGGAACCATAACAGTTTAGTTGACCGCGAGGTTACAGTGCCCATGAAACGCATGCCGGGTACCCGCTGTATATAATTTATTTATTTATTTACGGACAAATAGTCCATTAACAATATAACAATAACACGAAAAACAAGCGTGTGTAAAGGCCCGACCCGCCGAGCAATCGATCACCGTTCGCATTGATTACCGTTCGCATGTCATTTTTCGTAACTATCACCACTTTTCGTAACCCATTCACCAGTTTACCCCCAAGTGTCGAGCGTGCGTAAAAAAGATTTACCCCAAAAAAATATTTTGGAGCAGTTGGGACTCTTGTGCGGTATTCACACAAGAAAAATTTAAAATAAAAAAAATATTCGAAATTATAAAAATTTTTGCAAAAAAATATTCAATGAACATGAAAAATTGCGTTCGGGCAACCCTGTAGATTTAACAAACATGAATCAAGGAATTCGTGTTTATTTCAAATTTCGTTTTCAAATTTCATTTCCAAATACATATTATTATTCAAAGCGTCGCGAAGACGTGCTCTCCTGGCCGCGTTTGGGCCCGTAATGAAATCTGAAATTTGTGTTTACGGGCTGCGATAAAAATGGTAACATGCGATGTTCAAAATTATTTAAAATTAAATACTTCCTGAAATTATTTTACGATCAAATTATTTATGATTTGTCAATAACGTCTTAGCAAAATAAGTATGTAAAAAAATCCGAAATATATTTGTTTGTAAGTGCACAAATAAATGCACAAACCGACCAATTTTCGTCAAGAAACACATGTCCGTATATATTTTTTAATAATTTTATTTAAACTAAAATTAAAATTCTGAAAAATACGTTTACCAGATAATGTATTGATTTATTTTACTGCATGATTATATGATTTGAAATGGGTGTTGTATAAGAAATGTACTTTTTTGAAAATTGAACAAATCTGCGAACGACCTATGGTATAACCTTATTATTCTAAAAATATTTTTTTTTTCTCAAAATCTAAAACATAAGTTTACTAGATAAAAGAACAATCTTTTGAAATCCATTTATAGTTTTATGTGGAAAAGAGTCAATACGTCTAACCACTGATTTAAAAATGACATATTTCTGGTTTCTCTGCTTATACACTCTTAAGCGGGAAAACCTTATAAGTGGGAAAAATTGGGCCAATTTTGGGCCGAGGGGCCGAAAAAACTAAACTTCTTAAGCCATGAAACTTTTTAAGTGGAAACTTCTTAAGAGGGTTCCACTGTATTTAGAGATGTCTGACTAATCAACTGGATGATCGATCTGATATATATAAAAAATCTGAAGTTCTGTATTAAAATTTTGATTTTCTATTCCAGGACCTAGCTGGTCTAGAATCTCTCCCAACGCAAAACACCTGGTGCGCAACTTGCTGCGCGTGGATCCAAAGAAACGCATCACCATCGAGGAGATCATGGTGCACCCCTGGGTGAGTTCCCGCTCCTTCACCTTTACCCTCTCCGTACTAAACTAACTATATATAGATGTACTGGAACAAAGTCAGAAAAAATCCTTGTGATAATTCTTCCGTCTAACAGCTTAACCCCACATACTAATTTGTTCAGTTTTTGGAACAACTCAGATAGATCTCGTAGAAATCATTGTATCCCCCTTCTATCATAGTGAGTAATATAATATAAACGGTGTTAGAGGGAGAAAACATTACATGTTATATTCAATTCTAAAAGTTAACCACAATAGAAATAAAATGAACACTTTCGGATTGCAATTTGAAAAAAAAATTATGAATTGTTGGGAATTTTTTATTAACCCTCTGCCCGTCGCGACTTTTATAATGCGAGGTGTAGCGCGGGGTCGCCAAGGACCCCAAATATAAATATGATTAAATTGTTGTTGAAGCAAACATTTTATGTGTTATTTTAACTGATTGCAGTCAGGTGATAGGGGCTGCATTGAAATAAAAAGAAATATTAAAAATTAGATATTTATTTTCAATATAAAAGCTTAGAAATCAACAAGGAACATTTTTTATAATTTTGAATCATACTTTTTTTAATAGTTAACATTAAAAAAAAATCTAAGCAATTTCTATCAAACTTATAACTATTTGAGAGTGATACAGACTTATTATTATTACAAAAAAAAATCAGCAAGATACAATGAAAAAACATAAAACTTGGTTTTTCATTGTATTTTGTTGAGCCTCAGCTGAAACACAAGTCTTTATCTCACATCGCACATGCGCAGACTGAATGTTGGCGGCGCTAGCGTCAAGTATAGTCTCTTTTAGGAAGCTACCTAAAGTAAGGAAACAGTGGGAACATTTAAAATGTACATAATTAGCATTTCGGTGAAACCTGGGCTTTTAAAGACCCCACGCGACGAGTCGAGGGTTAATTATTTTTTCATGGAACGACAAAAAAGTGAAGTGACAATAACGTTCATAATACAATCGTCTAATAAAATATGTGTGTGTTTTTATTTTTTTTTCCATTATCAGTTAATTAGAGTTGAGGTGAGCCATTTTAAAAACTTTAAAAAAAATAATAAAAACACATATTTTATTAGGGTAAATATTATCGTCAACTAATTTTTAGTTTTTGTCATTTTAACCTTCCGACAAAATACATTCGCGGTCTGAGGTTTTAAATATTTAATTTAAAAAATTTAAACCTTGTGTACCTGCGTATCTCTCGTACACTAGTCATGTTCATCAGGGCTTCGAAAATTAATAAATAATAATTCTAATCGTATTTATTTCCGTAGATCACCAACGGAAACACCCTCAAATTGGACTATCCCACAGCCTCGACTTCTGGCAGACGGGGAAGTGGAAGGTCTGAACCCAAGGCGCCCATCATCCTACAGGTGAGGGTACAATCCCTAGTGATTGCTGAACACCAAACAGCCACAGCGTTACAATGTTAAAAATCTCTTTCATCCAAGAACTTATACCTTCAATTTGGAGACATGTCGGGTATCGCCCGATAATGGATTCATACGTCTGTCACTCCTGAACACACAGACCCCCAGATTCCCTCCCACCTATTGTGTGGCGGGCCGGATCAAGAGATTTTGGTTGAGGGAGACTAGTCCTCTCCAGCCGGACTCTCTCGACCCATCGCCTTGCTCTGCAGTGAAAAGGATGTATTCATACTCATACAAAACTATGTTTTTTCCTTTCGTTAAAAAGACCCTCCATAGAGCATCTCCAAAGATAACGCAGGCCGCATGTAAAAAAAAATCTTACCCCATGCAGTTTCTGTTCCTCAACTTGAAATTATATTGTTACATATTTATTTATGCAAATTATAAATAAAATTGGACCCACTACAGATCCTTGAGGAACTCTCAGCTCGCTTTCAACTTTTGATATGCACCTATTAATTTTATAAATCTTTTCCAGGAGGTTGTCAACGCCAAGCTCGCCCAGCGCAGACGGCAAAAATCTGCCAACGAGAGTGCTTCCGCCGTCATTCCGGACCAGGTCCACAAACCCAACACCCCTCTCGAGGCAACGCCGCCCCCGCACCATCCCCTGGAGCCCGCAGAGCCCCGCCTCAGTGACGAAGACATTGAGGTTATGTCGTACACCCTCGGCCAGCCGCCTCCAGCCGAAGATGACATCATGGATCGCGATACCCCCCCACTGTACGAAGACAGTGAACCTAGTGCCGTGCAAATTGATACAACTGCCGATAACACCAGGTTAGCCGTTGATGTCGAGTCCACGTTTGCCAAAGATGTTACCAACACTTACACAAGAAGAAAACGTCCCCTCGATGACTTCATGATCGTAGAGAGAATCAAAAGGGAAAGAATGCTAGAACCATCCTTTGAGGAAGAAGAGAGTTTGGTAGTTAAATCACCACCGAAAAAGAAACACAAGCTCGACATCTACATCAAAATCGAAGGGATGTCAAAGAGATCTACTAGAAGCACTACAAACGCTGTCAAACATACACCAAACAGGTCGGGCAGGATCAGAAAAGAACTGAACGAACTCGCCGAATTAGCAAAAGAAAAGAAAGCCGCAAAGAAGCGAAAGGCCGAAGAAAAGAAAAAGAAGCGCGAAGTGAAGCGTAAAATCGTAGAAACAATCCTGTCAGAAGAACGGTGTTTGAGAAGCGCTACCAAAGGCAAGAAAGGAAAAAGGAAAACGATCAAACGATCGAAAAAATCTAAGAAAGCTGCCAAACCTAAACAAATCGGCGATGCTGTACCAAAAGAAAAACGCGTATGGAACAAATTCGTCCCGCCTTCTTCCGGTAGGGTGACACGTAGTTATATGAAGCTATTTTCATGTCCGAATGATATTTCAATGTTATCGCTCGATCCCGTGCCTTGTTCGAGTGGTAACGTCAACGTTGAACCGGCTGCCACGTCTCCCGAAGTTGTCGCGTCCAAGGCGCTCGACTCCAAGCTTCAGGCGAGGCTCGAGCGCGAGATCCGAAACCTCCTCAACTTTATGGACTTTCCGAAGAGCCGAAACCTCCGGGCGCGGTCGGCCAGCGTCAAGAACTTCGGCAAGGTGGTCACCAGCAGGAAACTGAGCAGACGCAAGAAGTACAAGCGCAAGAAGAAGGGCAGCGCCAAAGTGAACAAGGCGAAGAAAGAGTCCAAGTCCGCCAAAAGCAAAGCGGTAAAAATCAAAGCGGTGAAAGTCAAAGCGGTAAAAGTCAAAGCAGAGCCGGTCAAGATCTTGACGAGAAACCGCAGCAAGACTAACATCGCCGGCAAGTGAATGCGGATCTACTAGTGAGTTCACATTACAAGCGTTAAAATTTGGTTATAGTGACAACTTAACCTGATTCTGGCCACGGTCTCTGCCTACTATCACATGGCTTAAGTGACACTTATCTAAAGTAACGTTCGGCCACAATGTAACATGGCTAAAGTAACATGTGACTTGAGTTAAACCCAGCTTAAGTGAAACAAGGCTGAAGTTACACTCAGCTTAAGTGACACTTGAGTAAAGTGACACTTGGCTTATGTGACATTTGGCATAAGTGACACTTTATTTAAGTGACACTTGGCTTATGTGACATTTGGCATAAGTGACACTTTATTTAAGTGACACTTGGCTTATGTGACATTTGGCATAAGTGACACTTTATTTAAGTGACACTTGGCTTAAGGGACGTTGGGCATAAATGAAAATTTGCTTAAGTTACACTGAGTTAAAGTTACATTTGGTTTAAGTGAAGCTTGACTTAAGTGACACTTGGCTTAAGTTAAATTTGGCTTAAGCGGCGCTTGGCTTAAGTGACACTTGGCTTAAGTGACACTTGGCATAAGTGACACTTTGTGGCAAGTGTCTTGAAGGTCACCATAACCAATTGCACCGCGAGTTACTATTTAATTATATTTGAGTGATTTTATTGTTAACGAGACTTTTGTCGTTGTGATGCTTCAACATATATTTAAAAGTGCGCACGTTTCCACGCGTATAAAATACATGATATCTCAACGTGACGAACACTATATTATAATATAATTTATTGATGAAATACACTACAACCTACCTACTTTTATAATATATAAATCAATAGTCTTCTTCTTCTTTGTCCCTTATCAAAGGTTGGCTATCGTCGGAGCAAAGTCTTAAGTGAATTTAAACCAAACTTGAAGGTAGTTTATGCATATGGTTTAACATGATGAATGTTTATATACGACTGTGTATTATAATATTTATTTTTATTATTATTCTTTTTTTTTTTACACTTATGTTTTCTTTATTTTATTATTATTGTACTTATATTTTAATTCTGAATCCGGCACTGCTGGATTAAAAAAAAAACTTACAAAATTATAACAATTTTTTAAAATGTGTCGATTCTTTTGAAAACTTTTCTAAAAAAGTCTTTTATCAACTTGGTATAATAATATATATCATTTTTAAAAAAAAAAGGCAAAACATGATTGATATATAGGTGCAAAATTCAATCGAAAAAAACTGGATTATTAAAAAAAACCATACAACATGTTAACAATTTTTTAAAAATTTGTTTATTTCTTTGAAAAGTTCTCTAACCACTGGAGCTATAGCGCGATTTTTAACTTTTTATTCCTATTGCTCGTGATTTTTTGGTGACCATTTTGAACATTTTCCGCCGACATTAAAAAAATCATACCTCCGAATTTTAACATGGAAAAATTAAAAAAAAATTAATGCATCTAGGGAAAATTTGTCTAAAAATGGCAGCAAAGCAATCCGAGGTATTTCAAATGGTGCCATATTGTGGCAAAGAGCTCTATAGGTAAAAAGTATTTTTATCAACTTGGTATAATAATATAGCATTGTTTAAAAAAAAGGCAAAACATGATTGCTATATAGGTGTGCAACCTAAAATTAAAAATTCAAAGTTTTACGTGACTGTATACAGATACTTAACCTTTATCTTTTAGCAATCCGGATACTCTCAGTATCGCCTTGGTGAAAAACCACCATTCTTAATCGAAAATTTGCTTTAAATGGATCTGTCGGTTTTGGCTGAAGTTACTCTTGGCTTAAGCGACTTTAGAGTAAAGTGGAACTTGACTTAAGTGAAATATGGTTTAAGTTACACTCGGCTTAAGCGACACTTGAGTAAAGAGACACTTGGCTAAAGTGATACTTAGCTAAAGTGGCACTTAGCTAAAGTGGCACTTAGCTAAAGTGAAACTTTGCTAAAGGAACACCTGGCTAAAGTGACACTTTGCTAAATTGATACTCACGTAAAGTGACACTTGGCTCTGGTGACAATGAGTTAAAGTGAAAATAACAAGACATTTGTCATTGTGTTGCTTCATATATATAAGATAATTAATTTTTTCAAATCCTCAACTTTTTTTGCTCCATTCGGGTGATCCCAACATACGCTCTATCTGTGAGGTTAGGTTAGGTTACATTAAGAGGGGCACGCATAATGCGATGGTAATCACATCGATATAGCCACTCAAAAATTTGTTTATTTTCGATTGCATTTTGCATTTGTATAACAATTGTTTACTGACAAAACCATTTTATTATTCATTTTTTTATATTTTAATCTGTGCATCTGAATTATTTTCTGATGGGTTGGTGATGGAATGAAAATTAAATATTGTTCAGATGATAAACTAAAACTTTAAAATAAAACCAAAAAGTGCACTTAGTAATTTTTATTTTTTCTTAGTATGTATATTATTATTCTTTGGTATTGTGAATAGTAGATTTTCAAAATTTGCTTGAAGGCGCATAAAATTCTTCAAATTAGGCCGTTCGTTACGCATCTGCTGTTAAATATTTAAACTAGAGAATTTAATTTACATTTTAAAGAACCAAAATTGTACATATTTATAATATCAATATTTTCTTGAAATAATCATATAGGCTTTTCTTATCTGAGGTTGGCTGTCATCAATCACTTTGAAATATGGTTCTGCATTTAAAGTTTGTATATCAAGCATAAAAATCCTAATTGATTCATATTTGTCACTGAACTGAATCGATTCATTTGAGTCAATGGTCTTTTCCGCTTATCTCTAATCTGAAAAACAAATTTTTCTTTATGTCTGTCAAAGATCATATTTAACTGAATCAATTCATTGTTTTTTTTTCACTCATCTATTCTGAAAGATACATTTTTATTTATATCTATCAAAGATCATATTTTAAATTGGTTCATATTTGTCACTGAATTGAATGAATTCATTTGATTCATTGATCTTTTCAGCTCTTATCTATTCTGCATCACAAATTTTTCTTTATGTCAAAGATCAAATTCGGAATTGATTCATATTTGTCACTGAAATGAATCAATTCACTTGATTTATTGGACTTTTCCGTTCATATCTATTCTGAAAGACAAATTTTTCTTAATGTATATCGAAGATCAAATTTTGAATTGACTCATATTTGTCACTTAAATGAATCGATTCATTTCATTCATTGATCTTTTTTGCTCAAATATTCTTCAAGACAAATTTAAGATCAAATTCGGAATTGATTCATATTTGTCACCGAAATGAATCGATTAATGTGACTCATTGGTCTTTTCTGCTCATCTCTATTCTGAAAAACATTTTTCTTTATGTATGTCGAAGATCAAATTTTGAATTGATGCATATTTGTCACTGAAATGAATCAATTCATTTGATTTATTGGTCTTTTTCGTTCATACAGTCAGTAAGACAAATTTTTCTTTATGTATGTCAAAGATCAAATTCCAAATTGATTCATATTTGTCACCGAACCGATACAATTCATTTAAATCATTCGTTCATTTTGCTCCTGTCTGCTCCGTAAGACATGCTTTTCTTTTGATTTAAATGATAATATTTATGTAAAAAATTTCTTGAAAACAAATTATTTTTAGACAGATTGAAATGAGCACTAAATATTTGGTAGGAAAAGAAAAAACCTTTTGTGTATAATATTATGTAGTTTTTATAAAATCAAATTACCTTCCAATGAAAAACTCATTTTTAAATGATTTGAATTATGTTTTATTTCAAATTAAATTAAGTTTAAAAAGTTAAATTAAAAACACTTTTTGATGCAATAAAATTGTATAAAAAAAAAACAAATTTTTCTTTTTCGAATCACCAGTAAAGTGATTGCATCTATCAATTTTTTTTTGCATAGTGTAAAAATCGTTTTTGCCTTTTTTTTGTTGAATTTTGAACAAGTTACCCATGTTTTTGTTGAATTAAATTATTTATTTAATGTACCTTTTGTAAAAAAATTGGTTTTAAACAATATGAAATGTAATAATAATTTGGGAGAAATTGAATTATAATATGTAAGAAAATCTACCAATTACACGCAGACATACTTATCAATTGATTAACATGTCAAGTTTAATGAAAATGAAATTGACTTCTCCGTATGTCTAAAAAATATCTTTTTGGTTGAATGTACATAAATTTTTTTTGCGCTGGGGCAGGATTAGAACCAATAACCTCTGGACCCTGAGTCTAATGTTTGCTCCGCTGGACTGTGGAATCAAAGTTAGTTATTTAATCTCTAAGCTAAGCATCACTTTATGTTTGATATCTCGTTACTACGATGGCAATAGGTATTGTAATTATTTTTGGTTTCTTTGAAAAATTGTATCAAATAGTATTTTATTCTTTGATATAACAAAAGTATACGATTGTATAGTATGTTATAGGTAACGCTGCGCATGTTGACTTAAGCGCAGTACTCAAAAAGTGCATTGCAAATTTGTTATTTCACACTAGAAAAGGAATTCGTGTGAAATTAAAAATAGGTTAACGAGTTTAATAAGTGTAGTCGGGAATCACTTGCCCAACTTTTATACACTGATATTTGAATGGTTGCTTTTATAATTCTCACGGCGACGGCAATGGCATGCGGCATCTCATTTTTTTGATACGAGTGAGGGAGATGTAAGAATTTTTTTTTTCCTTTGGAGAAAGCAGACATACATATATTATATTGTGTGTCTCATTGACTAGGCACTTTTAAAATTCCCATGTTTATGGAACTGCAACAGTACCAAAAAGGCTATAAACATATGTTCCTTATCACTATAATGCTGCAGCTCTTTCTTACACATTAAATAACGGTGAGACAAAAGATGATACATACAATGAACGTATGTCTCGTCTTTTCTCGCACCAGTATTTAATGTGTAAGAAAGAGCTGCAGCATTATTGTCATATGGAACGTATGTTTATTGCCTTTTTTGTACCGCCGCCGTTACGTAAACTAACTAACTAACTAACCATCACGCCGTTTCCCCGCAAGGGTAGGCAGAGAGGACGGACCGCCAAACAACTCGGTCTTGGCACACACCTTTGCCTCACTCACATAAATACATCGTCTCAAACATACTCTTCTATTATTCTGACTTTTGACATGATCAAGTATCTGATTCACTTGATCGTGCCATGTCTTCCTCGGGCGTCCCCGACTTCTTCTTCCACTTTCATTTGCATCATATTTTCATTTCACACTATTTTATTCTTTCATTCGTTCTACATGCCCAAACCATCTGATGGTCCCTTTCTTTATCTTACTCATGATGCTTACATCAGCCTTACATTCTTTGCGGATATCCACATTTCTCACACGATCATACATGGTTTTACCACACATCCGCCTCAAGGATCTCATTTCAACAGCATTCAGTTTACTTTCATCCTTCCTCTGCCAGCTCCATGCTTCACTGCCATACATCAGGGTAGGTACCAGGACTCCATTGTGGGCTGTTAGCTTCGCTTCTTTTGACAGTTTTTTTTTTACTAGCGCCAACGGCATTCAGTCCTCCATTAATGGAGTTACCAGCATTTACCCTTCTTTCAATATCTCTTTCAGCCTTCCCATCTCTCGTAAACATACTTCCCAGATACACAAACTCATCCACCTGCTCCAAGTATTCATCATTCACAACTGTATTGCACACTGTTTTCGTACTCTCTCTTTCAAACACCATGACTTTAGACTTATGTACATTTATCATTAACTCATTCTTCATACACACTTCATTCATCCTAGACATGAGAGAGTGTAGATCTTCCGTAGATCGTTATTTAAACATGGGAATATTAAAAGCGCCTTTTGTCCGCCATTATTTAGTGTGTAAGAAAGAGCTGCTGATTGTGATAAGGAAAGTACGTTTATTGCCTTTTTGGTGCTGTTGCCTTGGGAATTATTAAAGCGCTCAATGGGTCGCTCTACGACTCGTGTCTTTGTTCAACAGCTCGATCTTAGAATGATTTCAGCACACATCATCTCCGAAAATGAAGAATTACATAATTGTGTTAGTGATACATAGATATATATTATATCCTATTGCTATCGTTGTAACGAATTGATTCTGATCAAATTTGTAAATAATATTTTAAATTGTTTTGTGAAGAGTTATAATACTTTTTATATTGTTATAAACATTGTTTTCATAACTAATGCAGGGGGAGAATGTTTGTTATAAGTTATTGAAAGTGTGATTTAAGTGAATGTGGCCTTAGATTGAAGATGAAATGTAGTTTTTCAAGTTTTGGAACTGAATTATATGAGGTTAGAACCATCCGTTTTGAACCCGAAGCTGAAGCTTTGATAGAGTTATTTTTAAAATTAACCTTTCGCGAATAAATGTTAACTCAAATGGTTAAATGTTAACTGAAGTGGTTAAATCATTGTTCAGGTTAAATAATGTTAACCACAGAAATATATCGAACATAGTAATTATTGATAATATTATTATGCCAAGTTTGAAAGTTTGTAATAAAAAATTTGGTTTGTAAAGAAAATTTTGTTATTATTTTTGTATCGACGAACCCTAGATGAAAATATAAAAATCCTTGCAATTGATTTTTAATTCAATTTTTTTCTTATCAGAATTTGGACGGCTTTGCGACTGTCTACTAAATACGTGGGTGCAATAAAAGTATTGCACATTTAATACTGTGGACTGTGATGGTTTTATATTAGTCGGGAGACTGCAATTAACGCAATCTGTAGTAACGGGTGATGAAGAAGAGACATTGGACAAATGGTCACACTCTTTTAGACTCTTTTTCGCTCTCTCGTGACATCTCTTGTTGATATTTCAACTGAACAATTCTTCGAGACTCATAAGCTAGGATTTTCTTCAAAGTGTTTTTTTTTTTACATTTTTACACTGAATGAGTTCACACAGAAGAAATCTTATTCAAATTTAAAAATTTTGTAATAGCATGAGAAATAAACATATTTTTAAAGAAATTTCTCTTTATATTTAACTGCTCTTAAAACTTTTTTTTCAAAATAATATAAAAAGGGCCAATTAAAAAAATACATTAAAAAATGTATCAAATGCCTTATCTCATACTCAGTATGATCCCTGATTGTAGATTTAGAAGAAAAAAATACCAGATTGAATCGATTGATAAATTTTAAAGAATTAAAAATATCTTATTTTATTACGATGAAGCGATTGATGTGATATATGATTTGATAAAATGGGAAAATAATTAAATACTTTGGGACTTTTCAATTGAATGCCATTCATTACGTTAATGAATCAATTCGGTTACTTTCAGTAGATCAATTCAGTTATATTCACCACACAAGTTCTGTGTGGTTCACCCCAGAATCAATGGAACGATTATGTTTGATTAACCATAAAGGCGAATCAATTTTGTTTGGTTAAACACATTGTAAATCAATTTGATTTTACTAAGTGAATTAATGGAATCATTCATTTTGTCCTATTACGCCAATGAATCAATTCTGTTTGTTTTAACACATTAAGTGAATCAATTTAATTTGTTTCACCTTGTTAAGTGATTTAATTGAATCGATTCAATTGACTTGCTATGTCATTGAATCAATTCAATTTGTTTCACAGCATCAAATGAATCAAAATTCGAATGAATTAAATTAAGTGAAAATAATGTGTTATTTCATTCGGTTGATTGAAGAAGATAATACCTACTAATAAGTCTAAACGAAAATATGATACAGAACAATACAGAGAAATATAAAATGGTGACAGTAGCAACTGGGACTCGAACCCAGGATCTCTTATGTTACCGTAATAAGCGCCTCAACAAACTTGTGTTTTTTAATATTTTCTATTAGATTTATAAGTATAATATTCTTCTTTATTGATGGGAATAATCTTCAAAAGTTATTATAAAGAGAGGTCTAATAAAAATTGATTCATAATTATAAAATCTTTAATTCACTATGGAATTATTATTATTACAAAATTAATATTCATTCATATTTTGTCACTGAACTGAATCAATTCATTTGATTCATTAATTATTTTTCTATCATTCTGCAAAACATCCGAATTGATTCATATTTGTCGCTGTATGGAATCGATTCATTTGATTCCTTCGGTTATTTTCCCTCATATCTTTACTGCACGACGAAATTTTTGCAATTGCAGCTTATTGTCAGCATTATGAGGCTGGTGGGAAGTGAACAATACTTAACAGTCTTGTATTTATTACCTGCATAACAGACAAAGAGGTATTTTCATGAACTTACTAGAAAATGGAATTTTTGTGCTGCCCTTTAACACTTTAATACATTAATTTAGAGCGCTCAAGTCCTTATCAGAAAAAAGATATCTTGTTTAATTTCCAATAGTTTAGCTAGAGTAAGGATTGTATATCAAAGGAAATTATTTATGTAACCTGTATGTAACATTTATAGATTTATTAAAAACAATGAACGATATTTAGCAAAAGAAAATATGTAAAAATGCCAAAAAATATAAAAATGGTTAATATTATATTACGGAAATATAATATATTATAATTGTTTTAAGTTTTTAAGTAATATTGAATAATTTGTTTAAAGTAGCTTAAGAATTGTTTGTTTATGGGTTAAGAACTATTATTGTTTATTAATTATATTATTGTAGTTTGTTTGTTTTTAAACTATTTTCAAGAAGATGTTATTAATTTCTGTTGTAGTATTACTCTCTTGATTCTCTGACAGGGAATATGAAATAAATGTCCAATGTGGATTTATTCCATTTTATCCTGGTAACACCATTGTTTTATTTCTTCTTTTATCCTATAGATACTCTTAGTATCGCCCTGTTGATGTGATTTCACACGTAATCTCCTGTAAAATTTGTGTGATTGTCTGTGGCTTGCAATTGCCTTTTTTATGGACTGACATGTCAGCTGTCGTATTTCAACTAGTTTAAAACACGAAATGCGTAATCGTGCTAGCGGGGATTCTGAACGGAGGAGGAGAGCGGGGCCACTTACGCGTGGCTTCTCGCTTGTTGGAAATTTAGTCACAATGGATCGCTTTAAGGGAGAGCAACGCGCTTTCTGGGTAAAACATTTTTACAAAAACAATGATTTTGTTCCTTCCTTTTTAACAATGATTCTATTTTGCTTTACAAAACAATGATGCACGCCGCATATTTCGTTCGTATCACCGATTACAGACTATGCCCAAGTGTTAATTTAATTAAATCATAGTATAAAAAATTCAAAGTTACCGGCAGGAAAACAAACAGTGCGGCAATGGAGCAAAAGAAATAGGTTAAAGAAATTTTCCCTAACAAACTGATCCCGTGCAAAGGAGATATTTCATGGCCTCCTCGCCAGTGTTGCCAAGGCTCATGTTCTAAAATAACCGCAATAAATGTTCAAAATCCCCAAATTGGGGAGAGCAAAATATCAAATTCCCCACAAGTGTCTTCATAATTCTGCCTCCAAAATTCTGTTGAAAATAGCATTTTTTATTTGTTAAAATTTAAAAAATATTGTTACATACATAATATAAGATTAAAAAATAGGTTACATCCCAATAACCAATATTGAAGCAAAAATAATGACATACAAAAGAATCAATTAGATGTGCCAATAAATTGTATAGCTAGTTGGAAAAAAGGAAACAAAAATAAGGAAATATAATCGTACATACGGTGTGCCAGGTATGGATAGGAGAGAAAAAAACTGATAAGGTAAGTAATTCAAATGAGACAAAAAACAGTTAGTTGAAGAAAAGAAGATAAAAATAGTATTTTAGTGCTACATTATAATTTTAACCCATTTTGAAAAATTATTTTGGTAATTGATATTGAGACCAATATTTTTAAGCATTGAAGTTAATTAGTAAGCAATTTACATTATTATAGATTTTTCATCACTTTATTCATTTAAAATTCTCTTCACTGCTTTAGTAAGAAGTAATTTAGAATACAATTCCACTATTTGGTCTCCATACTATAAAGCACACAAAATAAAAATTGAGAAAGTTCAGCATAAATTTTTAAGGTTCATTAATTTCAAACTCTCCATGCCTATTGAACAAATTAATTATGTTAATTTAATGAAAATGCTTAATTTAACTGACCTATCGTGTAGAAGATCCAAGAGCGATTTGGTTCTATTATTCAAATTAGTTAATGGATTTCTGAAGCACCTGACTTAACAAAACCAATAACTTTCCGAGTACCTAATCGTGACACGAGACTTCCTGAGCTGTTCTTTGTTTATCCGTCTAAAACAAACTATTTCATTAATTCCCCAATCCAAAGACTTCATAGGCTTGGAAATGAATTCAGTTCGGTTGATATTTTAATTTATTCTTTACCTAAATTTATAACAGAAATTTCTAAAATTCTTATGTAAATTTTATTATTATTCTTCTAATATGGTTTTTGTTGATATATCTTTTAAATTCTGCTTATATCCTTATTGTTCAGTTTATTATGTTATATATTACTCTTTTATATATTAATATAATTGTACTCTTGAATAAATTATGTATCTATAATAACATGATTTTATAAAAGCCTTTAAGGCATGAATAAATAAATAAATAAATTATCAGACTTTATTAACAACATGTATAAAGGATTATAAACGAAATAAGCATACATACAGGTGGTGTAAAATAATTACCTAGTTTTATCAATTACTGCATCATGCTTTTTTTGGTTAAAATGTTGTTTGAATGATTAAACTTCAAACTTTCTCCTTCTTTTTTAATCCCTTTTCGAGTTGCCATCAATGCTACCACAGTATCTGTGTGAAGACGAATTCTATTTTCTGTTTTCAAATTTTTAAGAACACTGAATTTTCTCTCAACAGAAGCATTGGAAAATGGCAACACTATCAATAAACTTATTACAATTTTAAATTTAGGAACAAGTATCGTCCTGTACTTCGATCAATTAGGTCTAGATAAGCCCTACCTAACTAACTTGCCTGTGAATAATGACGCCATGATATTAATGTTAACAATACAACTCTTCATCGTATTCCACCGCCTCGCTCAAAAAGCCTAGAGAAGCCAGTTCCTAAAACACAAAGTTCGTTCTCAAATCCCATTATGTAGTTTGACATTCATCAACCAATCAGATGCCTTGAATATCACGCGACACGTATTGTGGAGTTGAATTTATCACTCCTACTTGGTATAAACTAGCCGTACACGCTCGCTAAGTCGCTTGAAGAAATAACCCGAGGGCGTTCAGTGTGTGACAAGATGTGGTCTTTTAATTTTAAACAAGCCGTTATGTTTTGTTTTGAGCCTGTATGTCAATGTATTAGTGAACGAACCGGGCTACGTGGCATGACGTCAGAAATATTGCTCGACCAAAAGTAATTTCTTTAACATTATTACGTTTATTGAAACGCTGCCTAAAAGACATCTGTAAGGTATATTTTTTTTGTTGTATTCAGATAGCTGACTACATTTTCAAAAATAAAGTCCGCGGTGTGTACCTTGTACAATATTCGGAAGTGGTATATTTTTGTGTTTTAAAAAAATTAACTCGGTCCGGACGGCTGACACACAAATTAGTTTCAGTGTAGATCTTGTAGACCGATAAAAGATACAACACAAAGCACTATGCGATCTGAACGGTGCAAAACAATGCAGGCACTTTTTCATAAAATGGCCTTGAGCCTGCTTTTGCTGGCTTCTTGCGTCATTTTGAATTTCACAGGGCTTGTCTAGATATCAATGGTCCTGTATTATTTTTTAGGCGAAACACTTTAGCACAGTAACTTTCAGCATTGTCATCTACATTCCGACCTTGTAGGGTGAAATCTAGAATAGCGTGTAAAATCTAGAATCTATCCTATTATTTGCTAGTCATAGAAGTTCTATGACTAGCAAATTCGTGTATCTTCGAGTTAGGGCCCCGAACTTCAGGAATCCCCCGACTATTATTGTTTACAAATAAATGTTACAATGCTGCCATAAACTATGACGTCTTCCATCGAATACACATATTTTTCAAAAAAAATTTAATAAACAAAAAAATGGCCAGAATCCCCGCAAATTCCCCGCAAAACGGTGTTCCCCGTAAAACACCCAATTCTTAAAAATTCCCCGCAATTTGGGGAATTACCCACAAATCGGCAACCCTGGCTGATTGATGATGTTAAGAGATTCCGACACTATCAATAGTAGTTTCTGTCAAACACGTAGTTTTTCGTTAAGTTGGCAACACTGCGCGTAGTTTTTGTTTGAGCCAAGCGATTTGACAGTCTACAGAGGAAGCTGGTGGCTTGCTTCAAATGATTTACGTGATGGCGGCGAGCTTGATGCGAATTGATATTTTTTGAGGATAGACAACTCATAGACTTATATTTTTTTTAAATTATTTATTTGGCTTTCGCTCATTAAAAGTGATCTTGGCCATTTCTTGAAATTAATTACATTTTCGAAGCAATGGCGGAATCATAAAATAGGAACCCATGTACATTAATAGTTAGCGTTATTCGACATAAAAGAACAGATTTTTTTCAAAATTAGTTACATTTGTTACGATCATGAAACAATTCTATAAATTAGATAAAATTAATATAAAATAAGTATTAATTGTTTTTGTGTTTAATTTGTAGAAATGCATCAGATTTAAAAAAAAACTAATTTAATTATTAAGTTGTTTAGATATATATATATATAAATGAATCCCTGTTTCCCTTGGTCACGCCATAACTTCAGAACCACTTTACCTATTTCATTCAGATTTTTTAAAAAGTTTTCTAATACTTTGTAAAAGGTTCTTCCGGAAAGAAAAAGTAAGAAAATTGGAGGGAGGGGAAGGAATTGAAAGTTTTTTTAAGCCTTACAATACTTTGTGGAAAGATCTTACGGAAAGAAAAATTGACGGCCGGCGAAGTCCAGCGGTAAGGCTCTTGACTCACAAACCGAAGGTCGCGGGATTGAATCCCGGCGTGGCAAATAAATTTTATTTGATTAGTTTGTGTTATTTCACAATTTTTTCTTAAAATAATATAAAGTATATTTGCAGCACTTTCCAGATTTTAAGATACTCTAAGTATCGCCCTGGTATACCACCATTCAGAATTGAAACGTTACTTGAAATGGCATAAGCCGTGTTTGGTGACCAGATCTGATTAGCCTGGTACTTCCCCACCTTCCTCTTCCCTATCTCCTTCCCCTCCCACTACCTTCAGCCTCATAACATACGCCAATCGGGGATGCCATGGTCTCACTGGCTCCAGACGGGAGCAGTTGGGACTCTTGTGCGGTATTCTCGGAAGGGGACTCGGGAGGTCAACGGGGACGCACGGTAAAGGACATGCAGGGAGAATTAATTTATTTATTTTAATGGAATTTCAACGCATGCCGGGTACCAGCTAGTATTATATATTATTAAGTTCTGCAAGTATTTTATTTTTTGTTCTCTTATTGTTTAATATTATTGTAACTGCTATAGTGCTATTGATTAATAATGTTATTATTCAGTTCTGCAAATATTTTTTTGTTTTGTTTTCATATTGTTTAATAATAATGTAACTGCTATTCACTGATTTCAAAAATAGTGTTTAGGTCTTGTGAACATCTGAGAAATAGGGAATAAATAATTTTCTTTTATCAATTAATGTTATATTAAATTATTAATTATAACATTTATTCATAATATCAATTGAAATATACAACAATGCTTCGTAAGAACGGTCATCTATTTGGAAAAAATACGCGTAATCATTTGGTGCTGTTGCCTGTAATACGCTTTGTAAATGCTTATTGGTAAAGCGGGATCTCAAATTGTACCATTCTTGACACCAAATTCGTTTTTTTTTTATTAAAACACATAGCTAACCCAAGAGCTAAGAATGCTTTGTCTCTGTTAGATTCCATTATATTCCAGCAGCACAAAATTCACTGTCAAGAATAAATAAATCAAACCAACTATCCATCTAACCCCCAAATATCGAAAATCACATCTATGCATAGACAAATTCTTGACAGAACGCTTGTAGACTATCAAATGGCTTGACGGCAAACACGTAAATTTATTTTCCGTTATTGTCTATGAATATTTGACTCAAACAGCTTGACGCGCGCTTCAAACCATTTGAGTCAAATCTAGTCTATGCCTAGATGTTGGCTTCCTGTCATTTTCGGTAGTCGAAAGTGATTTTTGTGCGATATGGAATCTAGTAAAGAAAAATAATTATTTGTTATGTTATAATAAATGTTATTTATTGATATTTTAATAAAACATTAACTTAATAACATTATTAAATTATATTTACATCAATTTAAAAGAAAAATCAGATGTATTTCTACAAATTAAAACACAAAAACAGTTAATACCTATTTTGTAATAATTTAATCTAATTTTATAAACGTTTTACGTGATACATAATTTCTAGAATCACCAAGTAGGTACTTATTTGTCTATGATACGACCAAAAATATCAATTTGATTCAATCACGTAGATTATTGCGCAATGTTTGAATCAAGCGTCAAGCTTCCTCTGGAGACGGTCAAAACTCTAGCCACAGACCAAAAAACTCTAACCATAGACAAAAAACTACGTGTTTGAGTCAAACGATTTGATAGTCTCGCTAGCCCTTTTATTAGAAAATTAACACATTTCTGCCAACTTTTTATTAGAAAATTAACACATTTATTTTGATTCATTGTACTATTTACTGACATCTATTGGAATTTTCGTTTACTATTTCGTGGAAAATAACAGATTATCTTGCTACCTTCGACCAAACCTATCCGCGATATTTCGATCATATTTTCGTGAAAAATTACAGATAAATAAAAGAAATCTATTAATTCGTAATAATATTAAACATAATATTTTTTCAAAATTAATGGATTACTTAGTTTTAACCACGATTATTGTTTATAAAAAACCGACATTTTAAAACCGAAAGGATAAAGGAAAGTACCTTACGAGATGTTTACCAACTGGAGCGATCACGCGAAATAAACAAATTTGCCTCGATTGCTCTAGATTTCCCAGAATTTCATTTTGAAAATTTTTCGCCAACATTAAAAAAAAATCATGCCTTCGAATTTTAACATGGAGACATTTATAGTGCTGTATAGTCAATGAATTATTGACCTGTATTTTACCGTTTATAAAATAATCCTAAAGTTTATAATCGTGGAAACTGCCGTGAGGGATACTTATTCGAGTCATCATAGAATATTTTCGATTTATGTATGTTGTCGTTTTTTTTATTTCTATATGCAACTCGCGTGCCAGCTATTCAAATTTTTTTATTCAAATTTTCTTTTTTCATATATTGAAAATAATAATTTTTGTAAATCATAAGGGGTCGTCCATTAATCACGTGATGTTTTTTAGCAACTTCTTAACCCTCCCTATTTATTTCCCTAGTATCCTATTAATTTCGAATTAAAATGGTGCCACAAAATAAGTTTTGCTGTGTTTAAAGAAATACTATACATTTTTTCTGTTTCTACAGAGTTTCTACAGGGGGTCGTGGATTCACATCCCGACCGGTGTGCTAAAATAAATTTATTTGGTACCAAATTTTTGTATTATTTCTCATTTAATTATTACAAAAATAATGTGTATCTAAGTATTTACTGCACGTCCCAAAGTGATTGATAAGGTATCAACCACTATTTAGGTATACCTACTCTTAGTGACGCCCTGGGGAAAGACATAATTCAGAATTGAAAAGTTTCTTGAAATGGCTTTATCTACGTTTGGTGACCAGATCTGAATAACCAGGTACTTCCAAACCTTCCTCTCCCTCATCTCATTCCATTCCCACTCCCTTCAGCCACACAACATGCCCCAATTCCACTGGTGCCGGACGTTGGGAGCAGTTGGGACTGTTGTGCCGTAATCACATAAAAAGAACTAGTTGTTCAAACATATTATCAAAGAAATTTTAATGTTTGTGTGAAGTGAACGTACCAAACAAAATTATTAATTAATTTAAAAACAGAGTGTCCAATTCACATGCGGTACAAGTAAAACCTTCAGAAAACTAAAGTAGACAAGAAAGGGGAGGCTGCAAAGCACCGCACAAATAGAAGAGCGATTATTCTATCTCATTCTCTCGCAGGCTAAGTCCATTTTTTTATCCACACAGGAGGCCCTAAAGAAAAATAGTTCCCCTCAGTGTCTATGTCATTTTTTTCTTAGGGAAGGAAGAGTCTGAAGTTCCGGGAAGGAAAAGGGTATGAGGGATGGGTAGGAATCTGAGAGTCAGTGTGTCCAGGAGTGACAAATGAATGAATCAAACCCTCCCACTGCGTGCAAGGTGATATTCCGAGAGAGCACGGCTGTAGATGTCAAAAGGACTCCCGCAACCATTCTCTCCCGATCTGGCCTGCCAGGCAGCTGGTGGGCAGACGCATTCACCGCCAAGATCAGGACAAACCTCACCTCATGACAATCCTATAGATGTAAGTGTTTTCCTATTTTTAGTCTCATCGAGTTTCAAATCACAACGGCGCTAAAGAAGTTACAATTTTTTTTAACTTGTATACATACTAAGGATATATTTCACCATCCTTCTGATAGCTTATCCATACGTTAACGAATATTAATAAATAAACAAATAAATACTCGCAACAGGTAAAAAACTCCGCTAACCTTTCCTATGCATTGCCTCTATTCATAGGTTTAAGTACAGAATAGTGAAATAAATAAATAAATCGTGATTAATTAATCGAAAGTCGTTATCGTATGTTCTATAAACGTCCACTGAATATTTATTGATATGTCAGATTTGAATTTACGCGCGGAAAATAGTGAAATGCGCGCGAAAAGTATTGATTTTAACAACAGAAATTGCAATATGGCGTAACAAAGAGACGAAACAGTTCATAATCTAAACACGCCATAGCGCATGCGATTTTCAACGATTTCCCTATAGTTTTTTCTTGGCATTAGGGTTGATTTTCCCTCGAAGCGCGCGCACATCAAGCCAGCAACGCCGAGACACGATTCTATTCGCTATTCGGTGCAATATCGCGATTTTATGGATCATTTTCGCTTGCAGGCGTGGCGTATTCGAAATACGCTTTGAAATTTTCAGTTGTCGTGTGGTTTTTCCTAGTGGGTGTCGCGGGACGTCAGCGAGTTTTAGAATTTTATCATATCTCTTTTATGGCGTATTAAAGTGAAGAAACATTTAATAATATCTGACGCATATTTGCCAGGGAGATGTGTGTATAACAATAATACAAAACAACACAAAACTTCCCTAAAAGTGTCGTTTGTGTCAATTTTTGCTTAGATTTTCATTGAGCCTTTCGCCCTAGTTACGAAAAAAATGTTTTTTTCCAAAGGATTTACTGCTATGTGCCTCGCGAAGATGATTTTATTTGGTAAGTTCAATTCCTTAACATAAATAAATGTATTTTATTTTAATACATTATGTTTTTAGCCTAAAAATCAATTTTTATTAATGAAGAACAACATTTTCACAAAAGTAGCTTTGTTATTAATAAAGTCATTACTAAAAAATGCGTTTTTATTTAAATAAAAGCATGTTATTTTGATAAAATTAATATTAAAAAAGAAATGACGAAGCTAATATTGCAAAATGGTAGTTCTTTCATAAATTTTAGAGTTGTGTTACCACCCTTTACAAAATTATTTTCTTTTTGTTATTTTGTATAATAAGCGAGGCTAACAGTCCAAAATGGTGAGCTGATACCAACACTTAAGTATGGCAGTGATGTGTGAAACTGAGAAAAGTAGATTTAATGCTGTAGAAATGAGATTCTTGAGGCGTAAGTGTGACCGTTTGTAATGATTGTGATGCTAACAGTCTACAACGAAGTTCTGATAACAATCCTTATATTATAAAACTGGCAGAGGAAGGAAGAAAATAGTTGATTTAAAAAAAAAAAATTGAGGAGAGGAAGGAGTGTTTTGAAGAGAACCATGTTGTAGGTAGGAGGAAACACAGAGACCGGCAAATCATTTCACAGCCGAGCTGTTGAATTGAACGATTCAAAGAAGCAACCATCGTATATGTGACAAATGTCATCCGTGTACAATGTACATATGTTGGGCGCGCGTTTGATGTGTTTCCCGACTATGCACCGGTGCCGAAGGGATCAATGATACTAGTTCTTCGTAGCATCTTCCTTTGTAATACCGGTAGAACAAGTACAGCATACCTACCTGGCGTGCGCAAAAATTGAAAAACGTTGGTTAATTTAGTGGAATCAAAGATATTGAATATAAGAGATGTGCTATCCGCAGTTTTACTGGGTGGGACTGTGTTTCCGGGAGTCGCCGATATTGTTAACCAATTAACGAATAAACTAAATAAACCAATAATTAACGATTTAAAAATAAGTTTTATATGAATACCGCACAAGAGTCCCAACTGCTCCCGTCTGAAGCCAGTGAGACTATGGCATCCTCAATTGAGGTATGTTGTGAGGCTGAAGGTAGTAGGGAGGGGAAGGAGATAGGGAAGAGGAAGGTGGGGAAGTAGCTGGCTATTCAGATCTGGTCACCAAACACGGCTAATGCCATATCAAGCAACGTTTCAATTTTGAATGGTGGTCTTACACCAGGACGATACTGAGAGTATCTTCCACTCTGGAACGTGCCGCAAATATACTATATATTATTTTAAATTAATAACACAAATTAATCAAATAAAATTTATTTGCCACGCCGGGATTCGATTCCGTGACCTTCGGTGTGCGAGTCAAGAGCCTTACCGCTGGACTACGCCGGCCGTCAAAATAAATTTTAAAAATGTCAAAACGAATAAACTAAACGAACGTTAAACTAAATGAACGAATTCTTTCCGTATTCAAACTATATTGATAACCAATACTAATCCACACCTTAAAAAAAAACAAAGAAATGAACAAATTCCTTTTGTATGCAAAACTACCCCTATTAGGTAGCAGTCCGCCCACAGTCGCGAGGAAATCATTTCATATCCCTTTTGTATTTCAATATCTTTGAGTGGAATCTATCAAACGGACCGCCCGTTTCTGCACAGAGCACAAAGACCAGAGGTGGCTGCCCGATATGTTACCATATGTACCTACAGGGTCAGCAGTTGTGCTTTAGAAATGGGATCCCTGAGGCGTATGCATGACTGTTTGTAATAATTATTGCGTGACAATCAGTCTACAATATAGTTCTGATGCCAACCCATGTATAATTTCAACATCATCCAGTCAACTTTAAATTATGTATTGTCTTAAACGCCTTCATGCAGGCAATTTTCATTACACCACAATTTATTACGACTACTAATGCAATGGGTATGGGTACCACCGCCCCGGGAACCATTTATTGGATAACCAACACCTCTGCCATAGGTTACTCCAAGTGGTTCGCTACATTTGGTGACTTATCAGGGGTGTCCGGGTTCATGCGGTGAGATTTGACCAGCTGCATGGCAGACCATTTGACTTCTCCAGCCGTACTTTCTCTCAAGATCGCCTTGCACCGCAGTGGGAGGGATGGATTCATCAGCCCGGGTTCATAGAGTGAAGTTTGTCCAGGTCTTGGCGGCTGATGTGTATGCCCACCTGACGTGCGGTG
The DNA here is from genome assembly GCA_917563855.2 of Limnephilus lunatus. Taxonomy (NCBI): domain Eukaryota; kingdom Metazoa; phylum Arthropoda; class Insecta; order Trichoptera; family Limnephilidae; genus Limnephilus; species Limnephilus lunatus. The sequence goes on from OU830592.1 coordinate 111,034,996, forward strand.
GGCAGGATCGAGGGAGACTGGTTAAGGGAGGTCTTTTATTCTCTCCAGCCGGAATCTCTCGACCCATCGCCTAGCACTGCGGGTTGAGGGATGGATTCATACGTCCATCACTCCTAGACACACTGACCCTCAGATTTCTACCCAACCCTCATTTCTATTTCCTTCCCAGAACTTCCTCTCCTTCCTTCCTTATCCACTGGAGCGACCACGCGAAATAAATAAATTTGCCTCGAATGCTCGCGATTTCCCAGAAGATGATTTTTAAAAATTTTATACCAACATTAAAAAAATCATACCTTCGAATTTTAACATTAAAACGCAAAAAATTATTATAGTGCTATATAGCCAATGAATTAACCTGTATTTTACCGTGTTTTTCATATTTGTGGGATTTATAAAAAAAAATGAAAAAATCGTAAAGTTTATACCGCGCGAATCCTGCGTGTTGTTACTTTGAAACTGCCGTAAGGGGTACGTATTCGAGTCAACATAGAATATTTTAGATTTTTGTGTGTTGTCTGTGGTATACTTGATAATGAAAGGTATATATCTATGGAAAAAGGACTTAATTTTAACCGTAAACAGCTGATCAAAAATTCGACGGGAAAAAAATTATTTTTAACATCGTTCTAAAATGGTCTACGAAGTTCGGATTTGCGACATCTATGATCATAATAGATAAAGCATTTTAATAGCTTCATTTTAAAATACATGGCTGGCCGGGGAAATTTATTAAATAATTACAATAAATGTTTTATGAATCGTAGGAAAATGTGGTCCAATTTTGGACCGCTATCAATCACAGAAAAATAAAAAATCGTCCATTTCGACCATAATCGCCCCAGTGGTTAATAAAGACCCTCCACGTCACATTCCCTAAGATGACATAGGCCCTGAGGAAAATTATTTTCCTCGAGGCCTCCTGTATGGAGCTAATATAAAACAAATAAAAAAAAACACATTGATCTGAAAGTTATTTTGATTATAGAAATGAGAAAAGAAATGGTTTTGGTTTCAAAAGTTATTTTAGAATAAAATTACAGTTATAACCTTGTCTAACTGAAGTGTCGACATCAGCGTCATATTTGGCGTGTCGGTCGCAATACACAAAAGCAGTTTAAAATAATATTATTAATTTTCCTGAAATTCATTGCGTTTTCAGAATTTTCACACTTCTAGCCCCCATAAAACACTACAACTGCCGAAACTGAGGACTTAATGTTCCACAGGTTCCATAGCGTGTTCAAATACTATTAGAATCTATGAAAATATTATTTTATACAGGGTGTATCAGGCGTACCCGACAGACTGTACTTCAGAGGGGTGATTCTAGTTTTCGGCTGTGTATAAATTAAATATCTTACTCTTAAACAGCATATACAGGATATTAAAGACAAAATCATCCCCTTAATTAGCGTATTTAGCCGGCTATCATATCTGTTGACAAATAAATTTTAAAAAGGTTTATATTATAGTCTCGTACTCGTATACTCACATATTTGATTGAAATCTGGGGAAACGCATGTGAAACATACATAAATGAATTACAGGTTTGGCAATATTGGTATATTTTGATATTTTATCCAGAGGGTTTGACAGTTTACAAAACTTGCCACGTCTGTTAACTGGATGCGTGTGTTGTGGAGGTTTTCAATGACAACTCTCGATTTACCGTGAGTCACAATGAAACTTTGTGTTGCAATAATTAGCACAGATTTAATAATTATTTTGCTAAGAGGAAAAGCAGGCAGAAGGAACGAATGCTAAAACCGGAATGAATGCACCTTATCATGCACCCGGCCAGAGAGTGGTGGCCGGTGATGCCATTGTATAAAATCGGATAAAAATAGTATTTTTATGGTTGTTCGTTGCTCGGCTACACAGGTAATACAAAACAAGGTGATCAAAAAACCATTTCACTACAAAACAAGAACATCCACAAAAAAAGTATATGGAAACAAAACTATTAACATTAAGAAAACTATATGAATAAAATACATGTCTCCTTATGTATACAATAAACAATAAATTCGTACACACAAACACAGTCATTAAAAGGTCCCAAGTACACAAACACTTCACACGACAACACGATAATATACATTTACTCGTAAACACCATCCACACTAAATATGGTAAACAATCCATTGGTTACGAGGGGAGAAATTTGAACAAAAGGTATTTTACCAAACTCTTACCATCACTGTCGCTCTTACTCCCCCGAATTCTGAGCGAAAGGGACAACTGCACCTCAACCTGATAATGCCTAACTAAAATCATCAAAATCGAGGTTTTGTATTCCCTATTTTTCTCTCACAAAACTGGACCGATTTTTTAAGATTTTTTTACTACCTAATTGTATTAGAAGAAAATACTCTATGTCTGTACGTTTTACTTAAAAAAGATACATTGCCTAGTTTGTATACTGAACGACTGTTGACGGCGTTCAAAGCAGGCAATTTTAACGATTTTTGGAGGGTCCAACTCCTATAAGAAGTCACTCCTATAAAAGCATGCAAATGCCCTAAAAAGGTAGATATGATGGGTGAGTAGGAATATGAGAGCAAGCTGAGAGTTCCTCAAGGATCTGTAATGGGTCCACCAAAAGTTGATAGAATGCATTGCCATCGCTGAGTTTTAGTTCGATCGGATGTCAGGAAGTGGGTTAATTTCCACATTCAATCAAGGAAATTTGGAGGGCGGGTATGGGTTCCGCCGCCCCGGGAACCATTTATTGGATAACCAACACCTCTGTCATAGGTCACCCCAAGTGGCTCGTTTGGTGACTTATCAGGGGTTCTCTGATTCATGGGGTCAGGTTTGTCCGGATCCGTGGCAGGCCGGATCGGGAGAGACTGGTTGAGAGAGATCTATTGACCTCTACACCCTCTCAAGCAGGATTTGGTGGAGGGGATGGATTCATTCGTCCGTCACTCCTGGACACACTAACCCCTAGATTCCTATCCACGCCTCATACATTTTTAATTCCCAGAACTTACTCTCCTTCCTTTCCTTAAAAAGACCCTCCACACAGCAGCAGGTGACATAGGCCCTGATGGGAAATATTGTCGTCAGGGCCTCCTGTGTGGAACTAATGCAAAAAAATAAACATATATATATATATATATATATATTTGTGTAACGCATACTTTGAGCCTAATTATATACACTTTTATACACTTTTTTTTTTTCGCCATTTTGTTGCAGCCGCCCTTAAAAACCACCCCCACACAGCTATATACGTCTATGATGTTCCGTTTTAAATATATATCGAAACATATATCTAACGCATAGTTTGAAGACATTTCGATTTTCGATATACACGATAGTTTGGGGACTGTCCTCAAACTATGCCTTATGTATAAACTGACTCGTGGTCTCAAAGAATGCATTACACAAAGAGGTGTTTCGTGTATGTAAAGCATACTTTGAGACCTACGGTAAGTAGGAAACTACTATTGCATAAATGAAAAGTCATTATAATCTTGTCGCTAGATGACTCTAATAATTATGATGATAAAAAATGTCTAGTTTCGTCCTCAAGTCAAATCTTTCAATTAATACATACCTACACAATTTGAAATTAATCATAGGCTTGCAAATTTAGAAACCCTTTTTTTCCTTTCTTAGATAGCTACAATGTTTTAACCATAGACATATGGCATGGAAGAGTGTCGACTGTCGCCAAGCATAGACCGTACTTGTAATTCTTGGCCATTTTTTTTTTGTTTCTGATATAGGTATATTTTTGCTTTTTTATAAGTCTACTTAACTAGTCGATTTAACCAATAGACCTAATAATATATTAATAAATTAACATGGTATATTAAGAACAAACTTTAAAATGTTAAATAAAAATAATATTTTGCTTTGAAATAATTCAATAAAAATAATATTTTATATTTTGCTTTGTGCAAATAATTATCTCTAATGCACAGACGCAATATGGGCTAGTTGTGTCTGTTCTACAGATATTTCAATGGAGCCTGCTCTAAGGAGCTTGCAGCATTGATCCCCGGTGCACCGGTACACGTGCGTGCAACTCAACGGACGCCAGCAGAACACCCTTTCACAGTTGATGTTGGCTTTATGAGAATGGGTCGTTTCTTCGACTCGTTTTTGTGTAAGTCGGCTCGTATGTGGAACGAGCTACCGGTATCTGTTTTTCCTCCCTCATATAATCCGGGCCTCTTCAAATCCCGCATTAACAAATCCCTTCCTACAGCCCCTATCTTAACCCGCCTCACAACGCTGCCCAACCGGGTGGTGACATAGTTCCCCTGTCTATACAATGTAAGGACGGGGGCTCTCTTGTGAGGTGTCACATAAAAATAAAAGTTTTGTATGATTTTTTTTATACATAGGTAACATTAATAAATGACTTTTTTTAACATTAACTCCCCGGCCCGGAGGAAATAATTTCTCTCAGGGCTTATATCATCTTTGGGGATGCTGTGTGGAGGGTCATTTTGAGGAGAGGCAGGAGGGAACATTGGCCTTGAAGAGACCCATTTTGTAGGAGGGAGGAACCACAGAGGTCGGCAAATCATTCCGCAGCCGAGCTGATGAACCCGGAACGAGTCGTAGAAGCGACCCGTTCTCGCGTGACAAATTTCAACCGTGTACATGTTGGGCGCGCGTTTGGCGCGTTTCCCGACTATTTGCCGGTGCAGGTCAAGGGTTTTTTGGAGCTCCACACCAGAGGTGGCTGCCAAATTCATTTATCTGCGGGCCCTGTACAGTAGGCCTTGTAGGCCCGGCTACTGAGAAGCTGACATATATTTTGTTATTAATTTGTTTAAATGTATATGTAAATGAGGGTACCCGGTACACCACACAACCCAGAACTTCGTCCCAATTGAATATTGATACAAAATTAGGAGTAGGGAGTGGGGCAAGGGGCAAGCCCCCCGAAAATCCCGTCAGTCGTCAGTCGTCACATTCCAAAAATCAGTTTGATATACCGTTCTCGCATTGCGCGAACTATCAGATATTGAGCTTGAGCATTGAGCTGATAAGAATTATAAAAACAGTAAAACAGATACTTCACTAGTTCACTTTGGTCTTATCCAACAGGCCGAAGAAGCTAAGAAATTTTGGGTTTAAACTTACCTGCTGAAAGCGTTCGTGTGCGAGATGCGAACGGAAGTGGCGCCATCTTTGAACGGCAATATATATTATAATTTGTATCGAGATTTTTTGTCGAGTTGTTTTAACTATAATATACAAATATATGTAAGTAGGTATATGGGAAGGTCCGATGCTCTGCTCTGTAGGGAATCCGATGCCCGCTTGCACAGCGCGGGTGTAAACTGTGCAACCTAACGTTTAAGTTTAGACTTACGGATTTAAATACCTACTTCGTTTGTGTGAAAGCACTATGAAATAATAAATGATTTTACTTCAATGGCAAGCCAGAGATTCATTTATTTATTTGACTGTGTATGTTTGACTGTTTGAAACCCGGCGTGCGCAAATAAATTTAATTTGTTTAATTTGTGTTATTTCACAAATTCTTCATTTAAAAATAGTATAAAGTATATTTGCGGCACGTTCCAGAGTGGAAGATACTCACAGTATCGCCCTGGTGTAAGGTCACCATTCAGAATTGAAACGTTGCTTGAAATGGCTTTGCCCGTGTTTGGTGACCAGATCTGAATAGCCAGGTACTTCCACACCTTCCTCTTCCCCATCTCCTTCCACTCCCTAATAACTTCAGCCTCACAACATACCCCAATTGGGGATGCTATAGTTTCACTGGCTCCAGACGGTTGGGACTTTTGTGCGGTTTCACACATAAAGACGACGGCCTCCATAGTCCAGTGGTAGGATTCAGGACAATGAAACGGGAGGCCGCGGGTTCGAATCCCGGCGTGCGCAAAATTTTATTTGATTAATTTGTGTTTTTTCACAATAAGTCATTTAAAATAATTTATTAAGTATATTTGCGCACGTTCCAGAGTGGAAGATACTCTCAGTATCGCCCTGGTGAAAGACCACCATTCAGAATTGAAACGTTGCTTGAAATGGCTTAAGCCGTGTTTAGTGACCAGATCTGAATAGCCAGGTAATTCCCCACCTTCCTCTTTCCCATCTCCTTCCCCTCCCCTATCATCAGCCTCACAACATACCCCAATTGGGGATGCCATAGTCGCACTGGCTCCAGAGGGGAGCAGTTGGGACTCTTGTGCGGTATTACATATAAAAAAAAAAATAAAAAAACAGTACAGTATGATACAGTTAAAGGTATGTTAAAATATGACATTGCTATTGTAACTATTATGGTCCATAGAATATCATTAGGTAATTTCGCCTGAGATTGTTCTTAAAACTTAACTAGATTATAGGGAAGAAAGTGTAGGTACTTAGCGTGACTACACACTTTCGCCAGTCGTTTCCAGTTTCTTTAGTCACGCTAGGTACACTTTCTTCCCTTATATTAGTATAATGTAGTTAAGTTTTAAGAACAATCTCAGGCGAAATTACCTAATGATATTCTATGGACATACATAATAGTTACAATAGCAAGGTCATATTTTAACATACCTTTAACTGTATCATACTGTAGATACTGTGTACGTCTGTATGTGTGAAACCGCACAAAAGTCCCAACCGTCTGGAGCCAGTGAGACTATAGCATCCCCAATTGGGGTATGTTGTGAGGCTGAAGGTATTAGGGAGTGGAAGGAGATGGGGAAGAGGAAGGTGTGGAAGTACCTGGCTATTCAGATCTGGTCACCAAACACGGGCAAAGCCATTTCAAGCAACGTTTCAATTCAATTCAATAAACAAATAACTTAATTAATAAGCGAACATTTTTATTTAAATCGCGTCTAAATATTTTTCGTTTTATCCTGATGAAGAAATCATTGATTGCGAAACACGTAGTTAATATGGTGACCGGCTAACTCAGACGCGCGGCATTTCAAAGTAAATAACTAATTTTGTAAAAATTATTCAAATTCTTACAATTCTCCAGTCTTTCAAATAAATATTAACTCAACGTTGGCATTAATCTTCGTATAAACATAAATGTAAAACCAACAGGGATGAGGGTAGCAAAAGTAAAGTAATGCAATGTCCAGTTTTTTTAATATATTGCCCTCCACGTGCAAAGTCGTACCTTTCCCAAGCATAAACTTTCTAATAAAGTGTGTTTTTCGGAAGTGACCTGCAGGTAAGTATGTTTTTGTATCTTTCTGTAAATAATAAAATTAAATAGAACCTGGGAATTCATAGTGAATTGTAAAGCGCCCTTGAGGTGATTTTTCACAAAAACGGCGCTCTACAAATTGTCCAATTATTATTATTATTATTCAGAAGCCCTTTGAAAAGTCATTGAAAGTGATGTAAATAAATAAAATAAAACCTTGGTTAAATAGGTTATGTTAAGAGGATAGATTTCGCACCGAACGCAGAACGTTTAGGTATTTCATAATATCTGCTTTGTCCCGCTCGAACCAAGTTCACACACACTTAGAAAATCAAAACAATAAGCGCACACACACTTGGTGACACACTGCCGGCCGGAAACCCCACCCGCCCTCGACCAATCCCTACACCTCACCCGCACAGCTGTGATACATTGTGCGTCTTCTAGACTTCTAGTTTCTAACTGCCTATTAGCATCTTATTCGGAACTCGGAAGTGCGTACAGCCGTGCACATACCTACCTACCGAAGCAATCCGCATAATAATGATTTGTTATTCAACTTAGTGATTCTGTTATGAGAAGAATATAAATAATTATAAGAATATCGGTGAAGATATATAAATTACAACACATTTTATATAATAACTAATAACATAATATACATACATGGATAACGCGGTTGGTGTCACCCCCCCCCCCCCCCCCCCCCCTATTAAAGTTGACAATCACTAATTTCAACCCATGAAAAGTTATTATATTGGTTTAATTTTTTTTTCTTATTTTTATTTATTTATTTATTTTTTATTTTATTCAGTTTAAATTTTCAGTTTAATTTTTAAGCTGAGTTTTAATTTTTTTTTATATTACTATTTACGTTTCTAATTTTTCAAGTAGGGAATTAAAAAAATTAACTCCGAGATTTTTATTTTTTTTTTTATTTAGGAAACAAACAGTCATACAAAATGATAATATAACAAAGAAAATTCATATGTTGTAGACCAATTAAGTTAAAATTTTGATATAGTTATTTTACCTATTCAACTTATGTGGCAAAAAAATAAACATAATAAGGAAAAACATAAAACGTAATAAAGAAAAAAAGTAAAGTTATTAACAAACATAGTTATACTATTTACTACGGATAATAATATTATAAATTTTCACAAAAAAGAAAAATAAAAGTATTTTAAGTTATTAATATCTATATTAAGCTGCATTTTATATGATTTCAAGTCATGGTTGAAAATGTCTACATCTCGTAAGGCATTGTAAGTTTCACAGATACGTATTATTACAGAGTTTTGCGCGTATTTTGATTTATTGTGTGGTATTCTAAATAAGTCGTTCGATCTGGTATTTTGTTTGGGGCAATGTATGCAATGTATGCAAATGCAATGTATAATATTATGTGCATCCTTTTTTATAATTTTTTTTTAGTATGTAATACAACACAAGAGTCCCAACTGCTCTCGTCTGGAGCCAGTGCGACTATGGCATCCCCAATTGGGGTATGTTGTGAGGCTCAATGTAGCGGGGAGGGGAAAGAGATGGGAAAGAGGAAGGTTGGGAAGTACCTGGCTATTCAGATCTGGTCACTAAACACGGCTTAAGCTATTTCAAGCAACGTTTCAATTCTGAATGGTGGTCTTACACCAGGGCGATACTGAGAGTATCTTCCACTCTGGAACGTGCCGCAAATATACTTTATATTATTTTTAAATGAGGAATTTGTGAAATAACACAAATTAATCAAATAAAATGTATTTGCGCACGCCGGGTTTCGAACCACTTACCATTACCGTTTACCACTCGGCTATGGAGGCCGTCAAACTACTAAACCTGTACTAAACTGTAAAATGAGGAATTTGATTCAGGTGATCGTGCCATGACTTCCTCTATCTTCCCTGACTTGTATCGCAAATCAATCTTCCGTATTATATAATCTCCTGAAATAGGGTAGACTGGGGACGATTGAAACAGGTTATGATTGAAACATCTCAATTTACTCGAAAACTATAATACCTAAGAGTGTGACACAACACTCGAAACTCCATCAGGTGTGTTGGGATGTTTCTACAAAAGCTCACTAGTCAGCGAGTGACTCAATCGTGCATAGGAGACATTATTGGATTTCGCACTAAAAAGTAAATAGGTATTTAAGACATTTTTGTTTTTCTTATAACTCATTTTACTCTCGCAGCTTGACGAATGTTTCATTACACTATCTTCTTTATCTATTTATGAGTATTTATAATGCATTTGCGTGGCGTTAATGTCTATTTGAAAGGCTTATTTTTGATTTTGAAGTAGAAAATGCAGCGTGGGGATGTTTGAAACAATTTGTGTGGGGATGATTGCAACGTTTCAATCATAACCATGTTTCAATCGTCCACACTGAGAGAAAATTTAAAAGTTATAATGAAAAGAGGTCAGAAATTCAAATCATTATGTATTATTCAAAAAAGTCATAAAATCATTATGTATTTAAGTCTAGATGTACTTCTGTGATCTTGAATAGTGAACTTCTGTGATTTTGGATGATGAAGTCGATCTCATTCGACCACATTCAACGTCACACACCCTCACGTGACAATTTCGTAATAACATATCTTTATTGATTTTTTTTGAATTTATAACTTTTAAAAAATCAACGTTAATAGTTTACATTGTTTTATCAATTATGTAAGCACAAAAAGTTAACAACAGAGAAAAAAAATATGAAGAAAGTATGTTTCCCTTCTCAAGAAACTGAGATTGCAAACTACGCTACAAAAACAGCCGACATTTACCTATTTCGGGCTATCTTCAAAAGATTTAAGACAACTGGCATTTGATTTGACCACACGGTACAACCTGGCAAGGCCAGATTCACGGCACTAAAATGGGACGGCCGGAATAGAATGAAAAGGTGCACTGCAATCGGAGGACAAAAATATTAAAACAATCACCCTTCACATTGATAAAAAAAAGTGCTTCGTAGTCCCCACTCTTGTCTACTTTAGTTTTTTGTATGTTTCTCTTCTACCGCGTGGGAATTACACATATTTTTTCGACTTCTTAATTCTTGAATTTTACACAGAAAAAATGCTCTCTATTCAGAGGTAAATTCTACATTGTTATGATTGAAACAGTGTGATGGTTGAAACAAGCACTTTTGTATGAAAGCAAAAAACTTATTTTTAATACCGTTCTATTCTGCTCCAGGATAATATCGCAGTAAAACTATGTTGATTATGCCAAATACTCATAGTTAGTATAACTAAGAGCACTTAAATACAAATAATAAAAAATATATTTCAAGACAATTTATATTTAAAATAATTGTGATTTGTTTAATCACTATTCGTGATCTCATTGAGTACTGTTTCAATAATGAAAATGTTTAACATTGATTAAAATTACTCCAATTATTCCAAAGATATTTAATAACTAATAATAACTTTAATAACTTTAACTTTTTAATAACTTTATTACATAGTATCATTGACGTATAATATTATAAATCAAAGTCGCTACCGCTGTCTGTACGCTTATATCTTTTAAACTACGCAACAGATTTTCCCTCGGTTTTCACCAATAGATAAAGTGATTTATGAGAAAGGTTTAGGTATATAATTTGTCAAGGTTTTGTGTAAATTGGTGAACACAGCGAGCAGCGGGCTGGCAAGCGGGTAGTGTGGATTTGACATTTATGCAAATTAACAGATGGCATTGGTAATAAAGGTTAGGCAATGGCGTTATTAAAGTAGATGGCGTTGTGTTGACTTAACAGTGGGTCCAGGTTCATGGGGTGAGGTCCGTCGGGGTCTTGGCTGCAGATGCTTTTTTGCAACTTCAGTATTTCAAACATAAATATACCTATCTGGTTTAAAAATCGTTTTGGTTACATTAAAAAAAAGAAACACGACAACAAGTATTTAAAAATGATATAATTAAACATTCGGTTAATAAGATATCAATGAATAACTTCATAATTATGATGTACAGTTCATGCGGATGCGGGATGCAGCGAGAGCCGAATTGCGGCCCTTCGTTTTATTACTGTTACATCGGCCATATATCACGTGCCGTCCTCGACTTCTTCTGCCTCTTCTTCACATTTGCATAATTTATTCTCTATACATTTCTTTCCTCGTTCATTCGCTTCACATGCCCAAACCACCGGACCGTCCCTTTCTTAATCTTACACATCACGCTTACATCGGTCTTGCATTCTTTGCGGATCTCCACATTTCTCACACGATCGCACATGGTTTTACCACACATTGGCCTCAGGGATCTCATTTCTACCGCATGCAGTCTACTTTCATCCTTCCTCTGCCAGTTCCATGCCTCACTGCCACACATCAGGGTAGGTACAAGCACTCCTTTATGGACGGCTAGTTTAGCTTCTTTTGACAGTTTTTTGTTGGTGTCAACGGCGTTCAGTCCTCCATTTATAGAGTTACCTGCATTCACCCTTCTTTCAATATTTTTATCAACCTTCTCATCTCTCGTAACTGCTAGTTACTGCTTCTAAAAATGCAGTGGGAGGGATAGATTCATATACCCGTCACTCTTAAACACTGACCCTCAAACTCCTACCCACCCCTTATAAATTTCACTTTCCCATATCTTTTTCTTCCTCCTTTCATAAAAAGACCCTCCACATAGCATCCTCAAAGATAACATAGGTCCCAAAGGGAATTATTTTCCCCAGGTCCTCCTGTGTTAAAAAAATCATTTCTAAATAATAAAAAAATGTATTTTACGCTTATATTTTTTCTGAAGTACACAAAAAACACAATTATTTTTCTACTCAAAAAACGATAGGAAACGTTCTAATTTAACAAATAATGCATTTTTGGGGAATACTTAATGAAAAATAATTTGTTCTTTTCCCCATCTCCTTCCCCCTCCCGACTTGCTTCAGCTTCACAACATACTCGTACGTATCCCAATTGGCTCCAGGCGGTTGGGAGCAGTTGTGACTCTTATGTTTGTAGGTATTTACAAAAAAACATCAGAGTGTTCGATTCACACGCGATAGAAGAGAAACCTTCTAAAAACTTATGTAAGTAAACAAGAGTGGGGAGGCTACCGAAGTACCGCACAAAGAGGAGACCGATTATACTTTCTCATTTTCTCGCAAGCTAACTCCTATAAATGGATGTGTCTGTCTCTTTTTAATGTCGCTATTTTTTATAAAATATCCTATATTATAATGTTGTCATACGAAAAGCTTCGGTTTCGTTGTTCGGTAATAACATGATGCTCGTAGTACATAGAGTTATACTATATGTATATCTTTGTCGTAGTATAATATTGCTTCATGTTCCATAGTTTTTTTTAATGTGAATACCGCACAAGAGTCCCACGTGCTCCCGCCTGGAGCCAGTGAGACTATGGCATCCCCAATTGGGTTATGTTGTGAGGCTCGAGGTAAGTGGGGAGGGGAAGGAGATAGGTAGAGGAAGGTGGGGAAGTACCTGGCTATTCTGATCTAGTAACAAAACGACTAAAGTCATTTCAAATTAGCTTGGGGGTTTGGGTACCGCCGTCCCGGGAACCATTTATTGGATAACAAAGACCCATACAAAGGCCACTCTAAGTGTTTCGCTATGTTTGGTGACTTACTCGTAGCAGAGGACCAAGGGCCGCCAAGGGGGTGAGGTTTGTCCGGATCTTGGCGGCTGATGCTTTTGCCCACCAACTCCGTGGCATGCCGGATCAGGACAGACTGGTGGAGACAGACCTTTTGACCTCTCCAGCAGACTCTCTCGGTACATCGCCTTGTATCGCAGTGGGAGGGACAGATTCATACATACGCAGCTGGTGAGCAGACACATCCGCCACCAAGACCCGGACAAACCCCATCCTATGAACTCGGACACCCTGCTACGTAAGCTGACTTTACGTAGTGAATGACTTGGGGTAACCCATTGTAGAGGTGTTGGTTATCCAATAATTGGTTCACGGGGCGGCGGTACCCATACCCGCCAAAAGTATGAGGGGTTGGGAGGATTTTGGGGGTCAGTGGGTCCAGTAGTGACGGACTTGTGAATCCATTCCTCTCAATGCGGTGCAAGTCGATGGGTCAAGAGCAAGAGAGTTCGGCTGGAGAGGTCAAAATTCCCTCCCTCCCTCCCCACAAATAATGTCGGCTAACACATCCACCGCATTAAGAAACAGACAAACATCACCCCATGAACCCGGGCATCTCTGCTAAGTCACCAAACGTAGCGAATCATTTGGGGCGGACTATGGCAGGGGTGTAGATAATCCAATAAATGGTTCCCGGGGCGGTGGTGGCGGTGCCCATGCTGGTCTACCAAATTGAAAATACGTACCTATTATATTATAATATTTCCAAATATATTTATTACTTGTTAGGTTAGTAGGTAGGTACCTGTTAATTCTACTCATTGTTTTTTTTTCGAAATTATCTTTTATGTTAGAAGAAGTACAATACAATATGTTACAATAATATATTATTAATTCTTATTATTAATAATAATTATACTATCGTAAGAATTCTTCTTCTGCAACGGAGCACGGAGTCCTTCCGCAGAATATCACGTGTTATTTGAATGTGCCCTGTCTAGCTTCTGAAGGCACCGCGTAATAAAGGTCGCCTATCTACAGTTGAAATGGTACGTTTGAAACAAACTTTCTGCTCGCCTTGGACCGGATGCGTGAACAACAACAAAAAATATGCAAAATATATTATACAGATAATAATAATAATATGACATTTGTGCGCAGTTTTGTATTATTTCACTTCAAGTGCGCTCTACTGTGATTAACTTAAAAATATTTTTTTGTTTTTATTTTTAACTTTGTGAATAAAAATAAAAATATTCATCTTAGACTTGCAGAAAAGGTCAAAAGATTTTTTTTTCTTTATATGAGTTCCGCACAGGAGGCCATGAGGAAAATAATTTCCCTCAGGGCCTATGTCATCTTTGGGGATGCTGTGTGGAGTTTTTTTTAAGGAAAGGAAGGAGAGGAGAGTTCTTGGAAGGAAAAGTTTTTAAGGGGTGGGTGGGAATCTGGGGTTCGGTGTGTCCTGATCATCCGCCTGTAAGACCTAGACAAACCTCACGCCATGAACCCGGGAACCCCTGCTAAATCACCAAACGTAGCGAACCACTTGGAGTGACCTATGGCAGAGGTGTTGGTTATCCAATAAAGGTTCCTGGGTCGGTGGTACCTGGTACCCTAATTACGCCTCTCAAATTGTATGTATTAAATGTCGATGTCGCATATTAAAAATCTAGATAGCATTTAGTTCGGGTTGAATCTTGCAATCATTTTTTTTTTCATGAGCTCCACACAGGAGGCCCTGAGGAAAATAATTTCAATCAGGGCCTACGTCATCTTTGGGGATTTTGTGTGGAGGGTTTTTTAACTCTTCCGCAGCCAAGTGGGGCCGAAGGTAGTACCCAAAATTACTATCCTCCTTATATCAACTAAAATACTTGAAATATTTTGATAAGATTTTACGTATTCCTGCGCAAAGGATTAATACATAAGTTGGCATTTAAAAAAAAAATGTAAAAAAATCGTAGATCGCAAGAAAAATATTTTGTCAAAAAATAGGTAATATTCCTTGCCTAAACAAAAATTACTTGCGTGGCGGAAACAGAAACCATATGCATAAGTCAGTAGGTATAATAAACCTAGCCCTATAGTCCAGTCAAATAAGGATTTCACTCCTAAATGAAACGGAATAAGCTGAAACTTTGTATAAACCTTTATTATGGTATTCTACATGTTGCCTCAAAAGTCTCATAAGGTCAAGTGTGCGCGTCTTTGGATATTCAAGGTCAAAGGTCACGAAAATCAGTTTTTTGAAAATATCTCGCTTCCTTTTCCTCGAATCGTATTTGCATTCATACAAAAGTTGTAGAGTATAAAATTCTCTACAAATTTTGTCTTCATAATTTTTTTATACGGTTAACCGTTTTTAAGATTGAGCGCGAAGAGAGCGGAGCGCACAGCCGTACATGCCATGGCGCAAGGTCAATTGTGAATTTAAGTTCATGGTACGGTTTTTTTAAACTATATTCGTTAAATATTAATAACTATTTAATATTTTATTTATAAATGTTACTCATAAATCAAATAGTCATTTAATATTACTTACATATTTCAAATAATAATTATGTGAATTATTGGAAACATATTGTAATTATAATCTCATTAAGAATGATTGTATTTTAAGAAAGAAAGTGGTATTTTAGGAAAGAAATAAGGTATTTTGTTTTTAAATGTGTACATAGACCCGAGTCTACGTACACATTAAGAGTATATCTGGAAATACAGAGTATTCTTGGAAAAACATACTCCTACTTAACGACCTTTTTTATAATTGCAAGATGAATCATCAAATTTTCCATTGTTTGTATAAATAAGACCGTTTTCTTTCTGATGGAACTACTTTCTACCAAATTTATTCGTTAGTTTTAAAGTGCATCTTGGCAACGACGGACGTAAGATTATAAGAGTTATCATGGCTGATTTGTGTTTTATATTTAATAAGTCACTTTCTGATGGTAATGTTGTAAATGTTGTGCGCGGTATACAGACCATAAAAGCAGCAAGTGTTGAAAGAAATGATGGACACATAAACTATTTAAACACTTTAACTTCTGTGAATGTTCATACCGAGTGTCGAAAAGTGTACATTAGTAAAAATTCAATCAGAGCATCGAAAAAACACCTCGAAGAGAGTGAACCTTCAACGTCGTCAAGTGTACCTCACAAGAAAAGAATTGAAGTGTTTGATTTCAAAGAATTGTGCTTATTTTGTGGCGAAGCAGCTGATGAAGGAGCAGAGGTGAAAAAACACAGGAAGTACAAACGCACTATTAGTAAAGTAAGCACTCTCGAATTCAAAGACAATGTTATTAAAAGAGCAGCAGAACGAAGCGATTGTTTAGGAGAGTTAGTAAAATATCGTGTATCTTATGAGCATGACTTGATAGCTGCTGAAGCAAAATACCACGCCGTTTGCTACAGTAATTTCTTAAAGCCAGTACCGTATCTAATAAGAAAGCCTTGCCAAGATGGTCAAGTAACACAATCAATGAAAAAGATTTTTGACTATATAGAAAATCATGAAGATTCCCAATTTACATTGTCAGAGCTTAAAGATGTCCCTACGGAGTATGTACCAAGTGATCAGACAAAAATTTTAAAACTACAACAGAAGTATTTAACTGATATAATAGGGTTGCAATGTTTGTTAGCTTGTAGCCAATGTAATGGATATGCATGTCTCAACGCTTCATCGTATCAAAATGATCTCGATGAAGAAATCGCATATGACCCTGAAGTTTCTTAAGGTTTGGAGATGAATGTCATTGATAACGAGGAGGATAATGATAATGTCTTTGAGCGACCAGAAGAAGAAGAAAACGAACTCCCATACCGGCTAACTAATAATTAAAGTAAGAAAAAATCTTCCAATTAAAAACTTCAACTTGGATTGTACAAATTTATTGATAGATGATTGCTAAATAAAAATATTATTAAAAAATGTATTCCTAATTTCTTTCCTAGTTGTTCTAATGAGATTATAATTAAAATATAATATTAAAAATAAATAAATTACCGAGCCGAACCCTCTAATATGAAAATATCTGGAGTCGGTGAATTATTTTCCCATTTGGTCTCTGGTAGATTGACATGTTGTTCTTGTATTGTTTTGTATTTATTATACTTATACATATAATGCACTAACATAGCGTGGATTGACAAGATGATCCTTTGTGGAAAAGTGTGTGGAAGGGTTTAGTTTTTCCTGTGGGGTAAGATTTAACCCAGACATAAAATCGGAAGCATTAAAAAAATTACTTTATTTTTTATTTGAAAAAGGCAAGTAATATTAAATGACTTATAAGAAATATTTATAAATAAAATAATTAATAAATTAAAAATTTATAAGAAATATTATATAAATAAAATATATTTAATAGTTAATAAACAAATATTTAACGAATAATTAAGTTAAAAAACCGTTCGATTAACTGGGATTCGGTATTGACCTCGCGCTACGGCATATACGGCTGAGCGCTCCACACTCTTCGGGCTTTATCTTAAAAACGGTTAACTGTATAAAAAAATAATTCAAACAAAATTTGTAGAGAATATTATACTCTATAACTTTTATCTTGAACGCAAATACGATTTGAGGCATAGGAAGCGAAATATTTCCAAAAAACTGATTTTCGTGACCTTTGACCTTGAATATCCAAAGACGCGCACACTTGACCTTATGAGACTTTTGAGGCAACATGTAGAATACCAAAATAAAGGTTTTTACAAATTTTCAGCTTATTCCGTTTCATTTGGGGATTATCCCCCTTTTTTAGCTTAATTGACTGGACTACTAGCGCGCCGTGACTGGCACCGACTTACCTACAAAATATTTTATTACACCTCTTTCAAGGAAGCGGATGATAAATTATACGATAGGTATGTACCTATGTATAATTATGCTTTAATACATATATGTTATTATTATACATGTATTCCGGAAATATGTCAACGGATTTAAAAATACATAGGTATATCCAATTTTTAGCGCGCTTCATTATATTATATTGATAATGATATTTCGCCAGTTCCGAAAAATCCGATGAAAGATATAGTTATATTTTTCGTCCATATCAGACAATAATTCTATCAAAGTTGATATCAAAATAACTCGTTGCTCTTCAAAAACAAAACTTCAAAGTAATATTCGTAATAAATAATATGTGCGCAACGTGACACCTCACCCATAATCTGTCGAAAATTTCGACAGATTCGACGATTTCGACTCGAAATACAATCAATCGTAGACGGTGTCTGTGCCCATCTGAGGTACAGTTAGCAGTTAGACGGTCTCCACACGGTGCTGCCGCAGCACCAACAGCTGCAGAACTTTGGTTGACTGTAGTCAAAAGCGCCAGCCGTATTGTTATTATAATAACAATACGGCTGGCGCTTTTGACTACAGACTATACGATTTTTAGTCAGTTACTGCGGCAGCACCGTGTGGAGACCCCTTTAGTTTCGGAATGAGCCCCAGTGGAACCAATATCTTTGTCTGATTTTTCTGTCTCCAGATTTTTGATTGAGTTTCGCTAATATTGTCTCCATAATTAAATATTAAAAATAATCTTTTTCATCCATTATCAATAAACTCACGTATTCATGAATAAATACCGCGAACGATGAAAACGACAAATAAATATTAACATATCTTGCTCTGGATTCTAGCGTTTTTAGTCTATGTATTATCTATGTCAATTTATTTTTTTTCATTATCATTATTAAGATCGCTAAATGTATTTTTAAATGTATTTTGAAGCCATAAGTATTTGAAATATAAATTACAAAATACCTCAGCATCAGGTAATTGAAATACCAATTACAAAATACATTTTTAGGAAGTAATTGAAATACAAATACAAAATACGTAAGTATTTGAAATTTACAAATAATTTTACAAAATTAAGGGAACATAATCGGAGACGGGACATTTTCAAGTAGTGACGTCACAAGCTCAAATATAAGATTTATTTATTTAAAAATAAAATAAAACTATACATATCTAAAAAAAGTTAAGTACTAAAATTTTCGTAATCTTAGTAAAAAAATCTATCCACACAATTTTTTCCAAGTCGTTATGAGATCAATGCAAGTGGCCTATTATTAGTGACTAGAAATGAAACGGATTTTAAATATGTAAGCTCCGCACAGGAGGCCCTGAGGAAAATAATTTCTGTCAGGACCTATGTCATCTTAGGGGATGCTGTGAGGAGGGTCAAGGGGAGGATAGGAAGTTCTGGGAAGGAAAAAGGTATGAGGGGTGGGTGGGAATCTGGGGGTCAGTGTGTCCGGGAGTGACGGACGTATGAATCGATCCTTCCAACTGCGGTGCAAGGCAAAGGGGCGAGAGAGTCCGACTGGAAAGGTCAAAAGATCAGCAGGTGGGCAGACGCATCCGCCGCCAAGACCCAGACAAAAGTCACCCCGTGAGCCCGGGCACCCCTGTTAATCACCAAACGTAGCTAGCCACTTGGGGTGACCTATGGCAGAGGTGTTGATTATCCAATAAAAGATTCCCGGGGCGGCGGCACCCGTACCCGCCTCCCAAATTCCCGTAAGTTGAAAAGGTAAGAAAATCACAAAAAATATAAATCCATCCACAACGCCATCTCTGATACTGACAAAATTACGGATAGTTGCGCGTCGATAATTGCTTAATTGTGTAATTATGAAATTTTATTAATAAAAAAAAATGAATATAATTCAACAGTTATTGATTCTGAGGCGGTACGAAGTTCGTCGGGTCAGCTAGTTTATAATATAATAAGGCTGTCCAGTGTCCAATCATTCAAGCAAATAAAATTATAATATATATTGCCGTTCAAAGATGGCGCCACTTCCGTTCGCATCTCGCCACGAACGCTTTCAGAATGTACGTTTAAACCCGGCTTTCCAATTTTGCCGTCAAGCATCGCTTCTCTTCTCGGCCTGTTGGCTAAGATCAAAGTGTAGTATCTGGACCAGTATTACAAACTGATTTTTGGGATGTTTTTGTTTGGGTATTCCTCCACCCTCCACGACCTCCACTCCTGTCGCGGGTTGTAGGTTCAGGTTGTATTATGACGAATGACAAATTTCTGGGTTGTGTATTGGTGTGTGTGCCCTCATTTATATATACTTTGAAACAAATTGATTAATTATATTATATAATAATAAAATATGTCAGCCTCCTGGGGTGGAGCCCCAAAATTCCTGAAGAAACTCATAAAACCCTTGACCGGCACCGGCAAATAGTCAGGAAACGCGCGCCCAACATATTTACACGGTTGAAATTTGTCACGCGAGAACGGGTCGCTTCTACGACTCGTTCCTGAGTTCAACAGCTCGGATGTGGAATGATTTGCCGGCCTCTGTGGTTCCTCCCTCCTACAACATGGGTCTCTTCAAGGCCCATGTTCACTCCTGCCTCTCCTCAAAACGACCCTCCACGCAGCATCCCCAAAGATGATATTATAGGCCCTGAGAGAAATTATTTCCTCCGGGCCGTGTGGAGTTAATGTTAAAAAAAGTCATTTATATAAAAAATAAATGTATAAAAAAAATCATACAAAACTTTTATTTTTTATGTGACACCTCACAAGAGAGCCCCCGTCCTTACATTGTATAGACAGGGGAACTATGTCACCACCCGGTTGGGCAGCGTTGTGAGGCGGGTTAAGGTAGGGGCTGTAGGAAGGGATTTGTTAATGCGGGTCTTGAAGAGGCCCGGATTATATGAGGGAGGAAAAACAGATACCGTTAGCTCGTTCCGCATACGAGCCGACTTACACAAAAACGAATAGAAGAAACGAGCCGTTCTCATAAAGCCAACATCAACTGTGCAAGGGTGTTTTGCCCGCGTCGTCGAGTTTCACGCACGTGCACCGGTGCACCGGGGATCAATGCTGCAAGCTCCTTAGAGCGGGCTCCATTGAAATATCTGTAGAACAGACACAGCAAGCCCATATTGCGTCTGTGCTTTCGAGATTATTATTTGCACAAAGCAAAATATAAAATATTTTTATTGGATTATTTAATTTTTTTTTTATATACCATGTTAATTTATTCATATAAATATCTAATGAGAAAAAATGATTTAACTAAATAAAAAAATAAAATTGTTCTGAAAATGCAAATTTCTCCGACATAAATAAACTAAAAAAGAATATAAACGTAAAGTAGGTATGTATCTAGGTTTTTAGCAAAGTTCATTTCCAATCGAAAATTCCAAAATCAAAGAACGATACGCTAGTGACATCTATTACATATTTTACAACTTATGGCCCAAAGAATGCGTTGTGTATAATTTTGAAGATGGCTTCAAACTATGCATTACATATATAATGCAAAACGATACTTCGGGGTCAGATACTTTGGGCCTGTCCTCAAAGTATACAAATGTCCCTGAAGTATCGGCAAGGTAGAATAAATGACCTCAAACCATGCGCTTCACATATATATATATATATATATATATATATATGTGTTTATTTTTTTGCATTAGTTCCACACAGGAGGCCCTGACGACAATATTATATATATATATAAACGTACTGATACACCCTGTATCTACCCTAAAGGCACTTAGTACCTACCCAGTAGCAATCCACCTTTTTTAATTCCTAAAGAAAAATGTCTTGAAATGTAACTTCTATTTTCGTAATATTAAAATTTCGTACGCTGCTCTATTTTTAAATATTATTAATTTTCGTGATATATATCATTTTTAACTGCGTAAGTTAAGGCGTTTTAAAAATGAAAGACTAACATTGGGTCATGAATTACTACCGTCCAGTTGCTTAGTCAGACATCTCCAAATACTAAGTTTTGATCAAATGAGGAATGCCATATTCGAATGTTTACCATAAACCAAATATTATTTACACATGTCTGTCTTTTACATATTAAATTTGATATAAAAAAGCATCGGAAGGCATAACGATCTAGTAGGTATATTATTATGACATTTTGAAATATTTTACTAGTGTAATGATTCAGAAACATTTTTTTTGTTTAATTCGCTACAATTTTTAGTGCATTATAATTTATTTGGTGGTTTTTATGAGTATTCTGAGTATTGCACCAGATAGAGGGTACACTTTTACATATAACTGCATACTCGACTTTAATTTTGATTTTTTGGAGATGTCTGCCTAATCAACTGGACGATCGATATATGTATTTCAATTCCTGCTATTGTCATCATTATGGTGGGAAATTTTGCTTTTGTAAATAATGATGGAGGGCTTACCTGCAGGTTGGGGGGCTGGTATGGGCACCCCAAGTGGTTCGCTACGTTTGGTGAATTAGCAGGGGTGCCCGGGTTCATGGGGTAAGGTTTGACTAGGTTCGGCAGCGGATGTGTCTACCCACCTGCTGCGTGGCGGGCCGGATCGGAGAGACTGGTTAAGGAGGTATTTTAACTTCTCCAGCAAGAATCCTTCGAACCGTCACTGCAGTTGAAGGGATGGATTCATACGTCCGTCACTCCTGGACACACTGACCCCCAGATGCCTACCCACCCCTCATTCCTATTTCCTTCAAACCCTTCACACAGCTTCCCCTAAGATGACATAGGTTCTGAGAAAAATATTTTCCCTGTGTGGAAAATAAATCAATCTGGAATTCTTGAACGACGACGTCATGGGGGTATTACTAGGTCAGTTTGATAAATGCAATGTTAATTTGAATTTTAAAAAAACACACTTTAAAAAAAACACTGATGATTTTTTTTCTATCGAAGAAATTTCATATAATTACCTTTTCGGCATAGCAAATGTATGGATATTATCTCCAAAAAAAATTTTTAACAAAACAAAAAACGACTTAAAAAAATTCACTAAAAAGTAAAAAAATAATTTCGTACGATTGTTATTTTTGGAGTCGGTGTCAGCCAAGGTAACTACATACATAGATAGTTATAGGTGAGATGTGGAGATCTTGGCTGACACCGACTCCAAAAAAAAAACAATCGTACGAAATTATTTTTTTACCCTTTAGTGCATTTTTTTTAAGTCGTTTTTTGTTTTGTTAAAATTTTTGTTTATTTTTTTATTTTTAGTGACGAGCGTGCGTACAGAAGTTGTACTTCAAAAAAAGAATCATCGAAATCGGTTGGTGTAATATTGAGTTATTCGTCCATTTGTCGCGCACATACTTATTGCAAATTTAAGACATATTTGGTTTTCTCATGGATTCCACTGTCAGAACTGGACCAAATTAAAATGGGACCACACGGGAAGCACCAGCTTTCTAATAAAAAAAGAATCATCAATATCGGTTCACCCAATCGAAAGTTCTAAGGTAACAAACATAAAAAAAAATAAAAAAAATACCGTCGAATTGATAACCTCCTCCTTTTCGAAGTCGTTTAAAAAGGGTGCCAAATGGGTTTAAAACGACGCGACGTGTTTAAAATTTTTCAAATTTCTGAAACAATCTTCTTCCTCCGGATTCACTTCAAAGTTTTGAAAAATTTCATTTTAAGGGGTTATTTCTAGTGTTTATAAAAGTTACTATGAATCCTTTAAACCATATTTTTTGTAATAGTCCATAGCAAATATAGTATATTTTTACGAAATAATTTACAAAAAGTCACAAGATAGAATTTCGCAAAAAAATGCCGAATGTTGAGAGTAAGAGGGATTTTGCTGGTATTTGAATACACTGTCTTGAGATAATTTGTGTTGCATCCGAAGCTATCTTCGAAAATGACAGCCTCAAATGCAACTGGCGAAATGGACTGTAAATTACGAAAAACGAACAAGAGAATTGATTGCAGCTGAATGCTTATATGTGTATGGTAAATTGTGGACTACAAGGAAGTAAGGAGAAACCAAGGCACTTACCAAATTAGAAGGCTAACACATAAACTTACAAAAAACGGTTCCTTCCAGTGTCACAAGTCGACTTGTAGTAACCAATTGTTGGTTGTTATTGTTGTCACGGTTCCCAGCTTTCTTCAGCAATGTGACATGGTTGGGGAAGGTAGGAAGGATAAAATGACATCCCGGTAGGTACTGTGCACATTACCATTTCAAAACTAAACAATTTGAATTATATTATTTTGATAATTAAATCAAAATATTCCCTCTATTTCGTGTTTAATTAAAAATAGTTAATTTTTAATGGTTTATCTAACATTTTTTTAAATAATTAACAAGGATGAGTTTTTCTCTATTGTGTGAAATTTCAAAGTAAATCCGGAGATAATAAAGAAGATGATATGCAAAAATTGGTGACCCGACAATTCGTCCGGCAACAATTCATTCGGCGACAGTTTATCCAGCGACAGTTCATCCTGCCGAGAGTTCATCCTGCCGACAGTTCATCCTGCCGACAGTTCATCCTGCCGACAGTTCATCCGGCCGACAATTCACCCGGCGACAATTCATCCGGCCTGATCATTTAGAAGATTTTTTCTTCATGTAAGTATGCAAAGAGGATATACGGCCGTACAACCAAAATCGATATACTTATATCTGAAGGCATCTTGAGTGGAAATCCGCTGTAAAAATATTTTTACTACCAATAATTTCGACTCTCCGAAGAAGCATGCGTGAATAACAAAATACGACATACTTATACGTGCAGTCGGCTTAGCAAAAAATCGTAAAGATTCCTACTTGCATATAATATAACTTTTTTATCTGAAATTAACACTATCTTTTTAGGGTGAATTGACTAATTTGTTAGGTTAGGTTAGGTTAAGTTGGGTTAGGTTGGGTTAGGTTAGGTTAGGTTAGGTTACAGCTGATTTCCACTCACGATGGCTTTAGATATAAGTATATCGATTTTGATTGTACGGCCGTATATCCTCTTTGCATACTTACTTGAAGAAAAAATCTTCTAAATGATCAGGCCGGATGAATTGTCGCCGGATGAATTGTCGGCCGGATGAACCGTCGGCAGGATGAACTGTCGGCAGGATGAACTGTCGGCCGGATGAACTGTCGCCGGATGAACTGTCGCCGGATGAACTATCGCCGGATGAATTGTCGCAGGATGAACTGTCATGGAACCGCAAAAATTATTTAAAAAATCACGTGTTTTTAATCATTATTAGACAAATCAAAACAAGTTTTTTTTCCCATACAGTCGTGACCCACCCTAATGAATAGTCCCTTTTTGAGCCAGTTCCGGTTTCTTGTAACCCATTTCAAGCCCTATGTTATTTCTATTTACGGTGTTGCCAGAAAGCATTATTACAGTTGGTAATATTATTAGAAACAGACATTTTCAATTTAGTAGACGGATTCTTAGAATGGATTAACCTTTGCGTGTAACAATAGACTATTAAGGTATATAAACACAACACAGGTAAACGAACCATTAGACGTGTCTTGTGGGCGTGGGCGTCCCTATCCTTCCAAACTCAACTCAATTTTTCCCCACTGGAGCGATCACGCGAAATAAATAAATTTTCCTCGATTGCTCTTGATTTCCCGGAAGAACATTTTTAAAATTTTAGCCAACATTTAAAAAATCATACCTTCGAATTTTAACATGGAGACATAAAAATGTATTATAGTGCTATATAGCCAATGAATTAACCTGTATTTTAACGTTTATCTCATATTTGTAGGATTTATCTTACTAATATTATAAATGCGAAAGTTTGTATGGATGGGTTGGTTGGTTGGATGGTCCTTACTCTTTCACGCAATAAATATCGAATGGAATTTATAAATTCTTTCACTAATCGAAAGCTACTTTATTTGCGAGTAACAGGGGCTATATATATTGGTAAGCTCTGGCGTTATGAAATTATCTATTATACGTTTATTGGCAAAGTGTGTTACTAAGTAAATGTTTGACGTGGGCTGTCAATGTTATTTCTTTGATAGCGAAAATTCAAATATTAGTTTTCTAATATGAATATTTAGTGTAGGTAGATACAAATATAAAATAGGTAGGTACTTATCTACATTTTGACCTAAGCCAAAAGCTATTCTAATATTATGAATGCGAAACGATTAGGGATTATTAGGGGAGGGGGAGTTGTAGTGCGGGAGGGGGGGGGGGGGGGGGGGGGGGGACAAATATGCGAGCTAAGCCGGGGGTAAAAGCTAGTAAAAAAAATATTTAAAAAATCGTAAAATTAACCGCGCGAATCCTGCGTGTTTTTTACTTAAACTGCTGTGAGGTAACATAGAATATTTTTGATTTCTGTACGTTGTCTGTGGTATACTTGATAATAAAAGGTGCATATCTACGGAAAAATGACTTAATTTTAACGGTAATCAGCTGCTTAAAAATTCGGCATGAAAAAAATATTTTAAACATTTATTTTCAACATCGTTCTAAAAAGTTCGAATTGCGAAATTTATGGTCATAATAGATAAAGCATTTCAATAGCTTCGTTTTACGAATGGTAGGAAAATGTGGTCCAATTTTGGACCTCTATCAATCGCAGAAAAATAAAAATGGTCCATTTTTCAACCATAATCGCTCCAGTGGTTATTATTTCTAAAATTTATAAACATTTTCACATATTGGAATGCCTCCTTCTTATTTTATTAATTTTTTATTTATAATTTCTATTTAATTTTTTTTTTGAGTTAGCTCCAGATAGGAGGCCCCGAAAATAGTTTCCCTCAGGGCATATGTCGTCTTAGGGGATGGTGTGTGAGTTTTTTTAAAGAAAGGAAGGAGAACTGAGGGGAACTAACGGGTTTAAAACTAACTTGACAGAACAGAACAGAAAAAAAGTAAGCGCGTAGGTACCTACTGCTTTGCAGGCATGGTAGGCATGCGCACAACCAAACCCAAAGTTTCATCGCAATCGGATGAATGGTTTAGCAACGCTTAGCGGTTAAACATACAAATATATATAAAGCCGCCTGCAGGGCCTAGAAACCATACGTTAGTATATAGACACCATTGTAGGCATGCACACATCAAATCCCCAAAGTTTCATCGCAATCGGATGAATGGTTAAGCAATGCGTAATTTCATGATGCCAGAGCTCACTTTTGTATACAGAAACCGTCGTGGGCATGCACAAATCAAATCCTCAAATTTTCATCGCAATCGGATGAATGGTTTAGCAACGCTTAGCGGTTAAACATACAAATATATATAAAGCCGCCCGCAGGGCCTAGCAGCAAAAACCTACCATACGTTAGTATATAGATACCATTGTAGGCATGCACACATCAAATCCACAAAGTTTCATCGCAATCGGATGAACGGTTTAGCAATGCATAATTTCATACAGGGCGGTTCCGATGAGAAAGATTATTTATTATTTTTAATTGGTAAACTAATGTTTAAGACAAGATTTTTATGCATAGACATAATTTGTCTCGACGCCATCTAGTGGGAGAGTTAGCACTTATAATGCATTTTCTCACAAAAAATAAAGTTGGTTGTTTTCAGGTGAAAAATGTAATAAGCAGTAATTGTTGAATGAAACACTAGTATATATTGAATTATTTGGCGGGTGGGAGATAAGCCGATGTAGCTCAGTTGGTAGAGCAGTTGACCGGATATCAGAAGGACGCGGGTTCAAGTCCCGTCGGCGGCATTTATCTTTTCTCGGGAGATTTTTTCAATGTTGATGAGTGTTTCAGGCTAATAATTATTAATTTTTCGAAGAAAACTTCTTCGGAAAGGTTTTCACTTTGTGATGGCATTATTTATTTTAATAAAAAGACAAATAACTTTGTTTACATCACTTTTAATGGTACACAATCAACATGTTTCGTAAACAATGTCTACTTCATCAGGATCAAACGTATACTAAACTTAAAAATTAAATATAGATGACACATGGAAGGAAAGGGTAGGAGGGAGCGGGAGGGGTAAGAGTGGGGAAAGTTTATCAATTAGGGATTTCAAAGCCATTAGCAGGGAAAGGCCGGTAAAGTGGGAAGAGGTTCAAAAGAGGGTTTATAAAAATTTGCTGCTTATTAATTATGTCTGCTTTATTATTTACATTTTTTCTAATTTCTAAAATCTCTAAATTATTTATCTGTGATGCCTTATAGCCTGTATGTAATATTTTAAGTCCATGGTTTTTGTCAAAATTATGATTATTTTTTATTAAATGATCTGCGAATTCAGACTCGCTGTTGCCATTTAATGCCCTGAGATGTTCTTTAACCCTTACTTCAAAGTTTCTATTTGTTCTACCTATATAAAAGCTATTACAATCTTTACAATCGAGTTTATAAACGCCCGATTTTTTTGTTTTGACGTCGCTGTCTTTGTTATTGAGGATGAATTTTTTTAATTTGTTATTTGTGTAAAATGCAGGTTGTATATTACTGGGAATATTTTTGCTAATTATTTTTGATATATCGTTATTAACAACAGAAAGGCAACTGAACATGTTCTTAAACTTTTTAAATAAATTTCATAAAAACATTCAATTCACACTAGAAATAGGTAAAGAGAAGAGTTTAAATTTCTTAGATTTAAATTTAACACTAATAGGTAATAAAATAGATTTCAATATATTCCGTAAAGATACGTACACCGATACTGTTATAAATAATTCATCTAATCATCCTTTCACTCAGAAACTCTCGGCCTTTCATTCTATGGTTAATAGATTAGTTACGATTCTTTTGTCTGTTCCTAATTTTACTTCAGAATTAAATCTCATTAAGCAAATAGCAGTTAATAATGGTTATTCTACTAAACTAATAGATCAAATACTTAATAAAAAGAATAAACAGAAATTCTCAAAACAATATATCTACCCTTTTTCTCAACATAATAATAATCAATGGCGTAGAATTCTATTTGTTAATAACGATATATCAAAAATAATTAGCAAAAATATTCCCAGTAATATACAACCTGCATTTTACACAAATAACAAATTTAAAAAATTCATCCTCAATAACAAAGACAGCGACGTCAAAACAAAAAAATCGGGCGTTTATAAACTCGATTGTAAAGATTGTAATAGCTTTTATATAGGTAGAACAAATAGAAACTTTGAAGTAAGGGTTAAAGAACATCTCAGGGCATTAAATGGCAACAGCGAGTCTGAATTCGCAGATCATTTAATAAAAAATAATCATAATTTTGACAAAAACCATGGACTTAAAATATTACATACAGGCTATAAGGCATCACAGATAAATAATTTAGAGATTTTAGAAATTAGAAAAAAATGTAAATAATAAAGCAGACATAATTAATAAGCAGCAAATTTTTATAAACCCTCTTTTGAACCTCTTCCCACTTAACCGGCCTTTCCCTGCTAATGGCTTTGAAATCCCTAATTGATAAACTTTCCCCACTCTTACCCCTCCCCCTCCCTCCTACCATTTCCTTCCATGTGTCATCTATATTTAATTTTTAAGTATACGTTTGATCCTGATGAAGTAGACATTGTTTACGAAACATGTTGATTGTGTACCATTAAAAGTGATGTAAACAAAGTTATTTGTCTTTTTATTAAAATAATAATTATTGCTTATAATAAAGATTATTTATTCTCCATACCAGCTTTGTAGCATAACAAATCAATTTTATTTCATTCAAAATTTGCTTTAATTCCTACATTAAAATATTCTCAAACTTGTTATGATAAAACAATGAAAATTATGTACTTTTTGTAATTATTTTTTTATCATAAGTATTTATAATTTTTTCAAAAATTTCTAAGCACAATAAGAATGTAATTTTTTTTAAAATCTATTAATTTATTTTACTGCATATGATTTGAAATGTGTGTTGTATAATTCAAAAATTTGTTTTAAAAATAAATAAAAAAACTGCAAAGACCTACTTATCATACTTTATTAATTGTTTTTGTGTTTAATTCGTAGAACTCCATTTTAATTTTTAGAAATTTAATTAAATTATAATTGATAATGTTATTATAGAGTTCTGCAAGTTTTTTAGGATGTATTGCAGAAACTTGCAGAACTCGAAAATAACATTATTAAAAATAAACATATTTTCTCAAAAATTAAGACATAATTTTACTAGATAAAATAACAAAATTTCAAAATTAATTTATCCTTTTTGTGGAAAAGAGTAATTTAGCCTAGAATTTTAATTAAAAATGACATATTTCCGGTTGTCTGCTTATTCCCTCTTAAAAGTTGATGCCATTTTGTTGTCCGATGATCTATTTTTTAATTTTAAAAAAATATATTTCAATCACACGTCGCCACTGATTACATTCTTACAAGTCGCGACAGGATCACGTGATAAGCGCGCTGTTTCGTGTGTTACCGTGCTGCTTGAACGAGACGGAGCGCTTATAAGTGACCCGCTAGTCTATAAATACCCGACTATGTTACAACGTGTGATGTAAAAATATTTAAATTATTTTTAATTGAAAAAATATATCATCGGAAAGCAAAATTACATCTGCATTTTTTTATGGAATTGCTAGTTTAGTGCCTCTCCCCTCGACCACGGAGGCCATCAATTATTTCCGCGCATTAGCTCTGATGGACGTCAATTCTGTGATTTATTTTGGTATTTTATGACATCATCCTTGTGTGGGAAATAGCCTTCCAAAATAGATTGTCCGATCAGGTGACATGACACTATTATCGGCTTTAAAGGTGGTTTACAACGGATCAGTTATAATTATACCACCGAAGTTACACTGGCAGTATTTTTTAATTTTTTTAGTTACCTGAGCTCCACACAGCAAGCCCTGAGGAAAAATATTTCCCTCAGGGCCTATGTCATCTTTGGGGATGCTATGTGAAGGGTTTTATTTTAGGAAGAAGAAGAGGAGAGTTCTGGGAAGAAAAAGGGTTTAAGGGGTGGGTAGGAATCTGGGGTTCAGTGTGTCCTGGTCATCCGCCTCCAAGACCTAGACATACCTCACCCCATGAACCCAGGCACCCCTGCCAAATCACCAAACGTAGCGAACCACTTGGGGTGACCTATGGCAGAAGTGTTGGTTATCCGGTTATATGGCGGTACCCATTCCCGCCTCCAAAATTGACAACACCTGTTCAAAATTACCCAAAATTTTGAGAATTTAGCAATTTTAGCTAAATTTCTACCGTTTTGTAACATATTTCTCTTGAACCCTGTAATTTTTTTAAGTTTCTAAAAAAATTTGTAATTTTTGAAGATAATATCTATACATTTGCCACGCCGAAAGAGTGATTATATTAAATTCCCTCGATAGAAAAAAATCGTAAAGTATGCTCCGAAAATTATCATAAACACGTCATTTCAGTTATTTTACTGGTTATATGTATGAAAAAACTCATAGTGTTTCTTTAAATGCTATTTATGACATTTCCCTAGAGGTTTTTGCTCTTTGTTAAACAAGTTGTGTTTAATGAAACATTTTCACAATTTTTGCTTAAATATTATCATTTAGCGCGCTCCCTCTAACATTCGTATTTACATATCTCTCCTTCTTCTTTTGAGCGCTTACTTGAGAACTTTGAAAGCTAAAACTACGCCTACCCAAATATTATTTTGCGCTTTTTTATTTTTATTTTTAACTTTGTGAGTAAAAACTCAAATTATAATATTTAATTAAATGAAGACAATATTAGCGAAACTCAATCAAAATCTGAAGACAGAAAAATCAGATCCAATATCTTTTTCTGTCTTCAGATTTTGATTGAGTTTCGCTAATATTGTCTTCATTTAATTAAGTATTATTTTTGCTTTTAAAACGCAGTTAGCCATGAGCATTTGAATATTGCTGACGAAATGATGAGCCCCTTTTCCACTCTCGTGATTTTGGTCGAATTGACCACTTTTATTTTTCTGCGATTGATAGTTGCCCAAAAATGGACCACATTTCCCTACCATTCGTAAAACATTTATTGTAATTATTTAAAACATTTCCTTAGCCAGCCATTTATTTAAAAACGAATCTATTTAAATTCTTTATCTATTATGACCATAGATGTCGCAAATACGAACTTCGTAGACTATTTTAGAACGATGTTAAAAATATATTTTTTAAATATTTTTTCCCTCCGAATATTTGATCAGATGTTTACCTTTAAAACTAAGTTCTTTTCCCATAGATGTGCACCTATAATTATCAAGTATACCACATACAACAAAAATCGAAAATATTCTATGTTGACTCAAATAATTAGTATACCTCACGGCAGTTTTAAAGCATACCAAGGCGGGATTCGCGCGATTATAAACTTTACGATTTTTCTATATTTTTTTTTATAAATCCTACAAATATGAGATAAACGGTAAAATACAGGTTAATTCATTGGCTATATAGATTGTTAGGGTGCCTCGATGTCGGCTTCTAAACCAACACCAGGGCCCAAACACGTCCCTGACTAGCTCTCAGCGGGACTATGGTACTCTCTATTCAGGGGGGTGGGCAGCTCAAGGCTAGGGAACTTCTCTCCATCCTCCGGTGACCCACGGGATCCTCACTGGTCAACAATCCTCCCGCCGTAGCAGAATAATAACAATGTTAAATCATTTAGACATGTATTGTAAACTCAAACACATACATAGGTTTCTACAGTACAATTCAATTACAAGAAATGCAAATTACACAAACCTAGCTAAAGTGTTTAGCTCTCTCTGACTCTCTCTCAAAACGAAACTCTCCGAGTCGTGATTTCCGCGGGGGCCCTACATTTCACTGAATTACGGACAACATTTAAAGGAGGAAATCAAGATACAGCTTACATGTAGGTTGGCAGGAACCTCGTCTCATGTGGCAGCTCCATCAGGCACTTTCATAGTCTAAATAGACCGAACTATAGTGCGGCAAAAGGCCGATTATACTCAAAGGTATTTCAATAATACATCGCGGCCCCATTGACTTGGGTCCGCCGGCTATAGTGGGCCGCTAGCGTGTGTTCGCAAAGGCGCTCAGATCTCTTCTGGCGAGCGCAGCGGACTGTCGAGTCGCCGGGCAAGCGGGGAGGGACAGGGGGAAACAGGATACGGGGCGGGGAGAGGAATTGTTGTGGGCTTGCTGCGTTCTCGAAACTACTCGCTTCAGGGGCGTATCGTAACACTTCCCCCCGCGCTTGGAAAAAAAGCGACGTGGCAATGGAGCTGTAGGAAAAAAAATCCTCTTAAACTTCCATAGGGGTTTTTGAGAGATTCGTTGCTTGAGAGATGCCTAGCTAGAACATGCAATTTATGTTATAGTTTAGGTCACAATGTTTGTAGGGAATGGGTGAGGGGTACATACAATGTTTGGAAAAGAACAGTTTTGGTGAAAGTACATGGTGTGAAACAACATACAAGATTATGCAATTGAAAGATGACAATACATGGTTATGCAATTGAACAAAATAACAATACATGGTTATGCAATTGAAAAATAACAATTCATATTTGTACAATCGAAGAACAAGAACAAAAATGCCTGTGTGATTCTAAGGTTTCATTGGTCTGGGAGCTAAGTTTGCGAAGCGTGGATTTGTTTGGTTTCGGAGAATTTCGAAGAGGAGGACGTGGTTTCACAGATTCTAAGGATTACATTATCACTGTAATCAGACCCCTTTGAGATAACACTCAGAAGTACACTTGGGCCTTAGAAAACACTTGGTTTCGTCGAAAACGTCGAAGTTCACGAAGTGGAGACTGTGGTTGCTGTGCCGCGACTATGGTTACAGAGGTCATTGAGGAGGAGAATCCAGTGTCTGCAGACATGCCAGTACGAATCCTAAGTGTTATTAAGGTAAACACGGATCGTATATAATGGTTATTGAAGCATAATGTAGCTCAACATAACTTGTATTGGTACGCATTCAGCGAATACTGGAGGTCAAGGTAATGATGGTTTACACATGACGATATATGCGTCACTGCATGACAGCGCAAGAGACGACATGGTTGGCATTGATAGCAAGAGTAAGAACAAACCTAGGAGCTAGCGTGCCCAAAAGGTGGTTCAGAGTGTCATAATGTATAGTGGGACAACTCAACTTGCTGTGGCACGACAAAACAACATACATATGGGCGGTATGGTCTGTGCTTTCAGGAACAAATGCGTAGAAAAAATGGCAGCAGGAGGGACCTAGTAACCACAGCGCGTGCTGTCAGGAAGTGGAGCTCAGCTTGGCTGTTGGTGATGACATCCGCCTGGGCTTCTTTTTAATCCGGGAGAAATTATTATTAGAGCAAAATTCTTGAAGTTTACCTGCCTAGGGACCAATGAAGAAAAGGTTTGGAGAGAAACAAAATGTGTCCAGATTATGAAATAAACGAAGTTTTAACCACCGACCCAGAGAGTGACGAAGAGAGAGTTTTCTAACTACACTGTGATTACATGAACATTTTCCTTTACCAGGATGACTTGGCGTTTGCCGAGTGACAATATGTCTTTGTTAAAAAACAACCGGCCTTCCATGGCCTATGTTAACATAAAGGTGGTAACATTTTTTGTAGAATTTCAAAAAACAAGACAAAGAAGTCGTGAATGAGTCACGGTAAAAGCAGAGAAACCAATTCATGAATAAAGGTTGTCAAAAGGAGACAGACGGTACGCCAAGTGCATATCGTACATATCCAACATTCATGAATGTGTTTCGTGAAATTGAGAACGAGAACAAAAGGTGAGACATATGCAGAGAGTGAGGGAGAAAGCCTGCTGATAATTGGTTAATTTACCGATTCGCACTCCCAGTGAGGGCGAATTATGGTTAACAACAGATTTTCCTCTTCATAACATATACCTGAGAATATGATGGTGAGGAGAAAGGAAAGGAAAAGGAAAGGAGTTGAGTGACGAAACTTGCTAGAGACTGGACTAATTTCCACTTCAAACTCCATGTGAGAATGAAACCTGATCAACCAGCAGATTTCCTGACTCTTTACAATTGTTAAGGATGAGGAGAAATTGAATACACATTGTTAAAGAGACTAATCTTTTGCGTGTATTGGGCAAAAGATTAGGGGTCATTTTTAAAAAACTCCTGCGTGATTGTGAGAAAAGACAGACCCTAGCTCCAATTTCACAAACCTGGGGGTTTTCTTATCCGTTCCCCAGACAACGAGTTGGGTGGTTTTGTGCTCAATCGATTAACTCCCACAGCACTATGCCCCATAGTTAGCAGTGAAGCTACAAACTAGTCCTTTTGGGATAGTAGATATTCCTGGGCTTCTTTCCTTTTTGCAAAGAAGTAAAAAAACAGGAGGTCCACGGGCATTTGCGTTGAATGACAACAAAGGGTTGTGGACTACATTTCGTAGATCGCACACAAAAGGTTTGATATTATTTCGTTCGCACGACTCATGGTAAGTGTTTTAACGTCTCCACGTATAGTGTACAAAAACATGTAAGTACATACAAGATAAAACTCAATTATAGACAGAAGTCAAGAGTTTATACAATGCCTCTTAAAGAAGATGGCAAGGCCGATATTATGTCGTTCGCACGAATCACGGTAAGTGTTGTTATTACGTCTCCACGTCTCGTGTACAAGGGTTGTACACAATTATACATACAAGCGGTACTCATGACAAATTAATGACACACGACCAAAATACAAAAGCGGTACTCATGACAAATTAATGACACACGACCAAAATACAAGAGCGGTACTCATGACAAATTAATGACACACGACCAAAATAGATTGTACAGAAAGGGTGGTACTCATGACAAATATGTCACACGACCAACTCAATAACATTTAGCTATGAGCAAAAGTGATTATGACGAACTTCTCGTATCGTGACAGGTATTTTAAGGATCCCTCCTATGACGGTGGATGTTCTAAGGATCTCTCCTATGACGGTGGATGTTCTAAGGATCTCTCCTATGACGGTGGGTTACGTTTAAATACAACACAATAAACGTTAACGATGCTTGATTTTAACACATTTTATAAAGATTCGTTAGATTAACTAACTCCGTAGCCCAAGAGCGTACGACAGAGAAGATAGACAATTTGATGCTACTTCATGTGTTACAAAATACAAGGGTGATGGCAGAGTATAATTCTACTTACACCAAGTATTTAAAACAAAGACAGACCTATAATGGTTTTACATACTGTCTGTTGTGGTAACCTACAGTGAGGAAGACCAAAGAAAAGGGACCAATTACGGTTTTACATACCCTTTGTGCAGTTACAAACATACCAGGTTATGTGCAATTTGGGTTGCAAATACTTGGTTAAATGAACACCTAAAAGTTGTGAATTCCAAAATCAGGATGACCATAAGGTTTTATTAACCTGTCTCGTAGGGTTGAAACGTGTCATATAAGACATACGTAACGTACAAGCAAAAAAAACAAAATAACAAAAAGGCAGTGGCTTTGTTATAACAACCAAAGACCGGATGATTCGGTTTTACGTACTTTAGTTGAAACGAGCCAAATTGATTTATATACAGGGTTATAAAGACCAATCATTGGTTTTATAAATACAAGTTCCAAAATGGACGTATCGATATCCAATTTGGGTACATGAGCATGAATTTGGGTAGGACGCCATCAATTTTTAATTTAAGAGGAAAAAATTGAAAAAAACTTATATACACGAGGGGCGACTATGTAAGTAACCACTGTTTGATTTTCATGCTGGAGATACCTCGGAAGGTTTTACAACTCATGATGAACAAGATAAAAGGAAAATTGTAAAAATAGTTAACTGGTTCTGAGTCGGAATTTAACACTTTGGAATTTACAAAACCCGACTTCTAGAACGACACGCCGATGGGCAATTGTCAACTACTTTACATGAACAAAATAAACAGGTGAGAAAGTTCCTTTCCACACGACAAAAATGCAACAAAAAATAAATAAAAAAATTACAAAATTACATGACAAGGCAGGGTATGACATGGCATGAACATTGCGTAGTGTACGTGTTGAGACAATAAATGGGCTCGCGACTTCCCAAACATTGAAACTCGAAAAGTGTCTCCGTTCCAAAGTGATCAGTTTTAGAACAGGTGAAAAAAAATAAAAGAAAAAAATTGCCGTGAGGGAAAGAAAAAACAGTGCAAAAACAACATTTGAAAGTAACTTCAAGGAGAGTGTGCATTAATTTACAAAATAATTTACAACTTGTTTCATTTACGAAACGATGGGCATGTGATTGACACAATACACGCCTGACGTAGTAAGACTTTGTAAGCTTACAAAAAAAATGTGATGGTACACACTGGATCATTTTATATACAACACAAAATTACAAAAAAGGAGAAAAGAAAGGTGGCAATTTGCATTGTTGCACCTAATAGTGAGGTATTCTCACGATGGCCATAATGTATGGACGAACAGTAACATTAATGGGTAAAAAGGAGTTGATAATCTCAAACAAAACCGTGGCACAAACTTGAGGCCCGCATGTGAGATTAAAAACATCTTGAACAAATCCTTGTTGAGACGAGGTTTGTTGTATTTCGCAGTATTTGATTCTGCTAAAAGAAACGTTGGTGTCGCTCCGTTTCCTCATAGTTTTTTCGGCGCCTTGCCTCTTAATACGCTTTGCTTGCGGGCGGCGCCTAGCTATGAGTTTGCCAATCCTTGTGCACGGCTTTGCAGCCCACGTGTCCCGCCCATGGCCGAGCACGCGGCCGAAGTATTTATTGGAACCGGCATACATTGTTATTTTGATTGTTGCAGCGGCTACGGTTGTCAGTGGGACATTTATTGATGAAATCATCCTTGTTTCCAACGTCGCTTTCTGTGCGCGTTCCATAGTTGACTTTTTGTTGAACGACAGTGCATATGCCTTGCTATGAACCAGGGAGAGTCCTCTATCCCTTAAAGCAGCTTGTAAGTGGGCTTTGGATAAACTATGCACATTGGGAATGGTACCCAAGTTGGATGGTGTAATAGCTTGCTTGTCCTCCATTGCGAGTTTCCTGGGTGGTGAGGAGAAGAAAAAAAATTGGCCAGGGGTTTCCTTTAGAAAGCGCAAAAATTAATTTTTGTGAGGCACTTTTCACTTGGTGATCACTGTTGGCACTTCCAAATGTGTTTTGTATACATGACACCAGAATTCTTGTCAAGGAGAGGCAGACGAGAAAAAAATTTGCGTGGAAAGACCTTAGTGGTAAAGGTTTTTGTATTTCACTGACCACTTTTGAGAAAACTGTGAAATTCACAAGTATTTATTTATTTTAGAAAAATTTTGCCAGGACTGACCTTTAGAAAACAGGTTTTTTATTTTCACAAAACACTTTGCACTGAGAAAGGCACTAAAGTTCACAAAAGGCACATTTCTGGCAAATAAAGGACAAACTTCCGGATGAAAATGACTGAATATGGGGTTTATTGCATCCAACCATATTAAAATTATTTTATTTATTCGTGGAATCAGTCATTGGCTTTATTATTATTCCACTTTTCACTTATGTAAGGGAAAAAAACACAATTCACTTTCACCTATGCTGAAAAAAAACAGTACCTATAATGTACAATGGGGAAAGAAAGTCATTATTTTGTCCATTTGGAGAAACATTAAATTGTACTAATTTGACAGACACAAGTGGGCCAATTGGTATATTGTGCAGAAATAATAAAAATACGTAAGTCCGAAATTTTCATTAAGGAATTCGCAAAATAACTGGGGTTCCAGAATCAAATTTATAATAATGATTTCCGTTGGTATCCCGGTTCAGTCATAAAAAACGGTTTGGATTTAAAACGCAGCCTAGCAACAGTCGGTTAGGATATCGGCGGGAACAAGGCATTTGCGCGCACAATCCGGAATATCGCGTGAAACAAAGGCCGTTGGATTTGGCGCGGATTGCTGTTGCTACGCGTTCGTTGTTTGGTGACGCGTGCGCAATCAGATTCGCGGCGTTTCGGGTACTCAAAATGGCCGTTGTTTCAACTTGCGATGCAATTTATAATTCCAGTCAGATCCGTTATGGATCTAATTTACATATTGGTTTCTGTGGTTTTTTCACAGGACTCACTGTAGAACAACAAGGCACAATTCATGTTTACAAAATAGTTGTTATGCGGGAAGGATTTCGACAAAGGAAGGTCCCGCAAAGCGACCGGGATAGAGAAAAAAAAAATTCCAACCCCACGATCGGGCGACAGTTGTTAGGGTGCCTCGATGTCGGCTTCTAAACCAACACCAGGGCCCAAACACGTCCCTGACTAGCTCTCAGCGGGACTATGGTACTCTCTATTCAGGGGGGTGGGCAGCTCAAGGCTAGGGAACTTCTCTCCA
Source organism: Limnephilus lunatus (assembly GCA_917563855.2). Taxonomy (NCBI): domain Eukaryota; kingdom Metazoa; phylum Arthropoda; class Insecta; order Trichoptera; family Limnephilidae; genus Limnephilus; species Limnephilus lunatus. The sequence continues at coordinate 111,073,798 of OU830592.1, forward strand.
TCCTCCGGTGACCCACGGGATCCTCACTGGTCAACAATCCTCCCGCCGTAGCAGAATAATAACAATGTTAAATCATTTAGACATGTATTGTAAACTCAAACACATACATAGGTTTCTACAGTACAATTCAATTACAAGAAATGCAAATTACACAAACCTAGCTAAAGTGTTTAGCTCTCTCTGACTCTCTCTCAAAACGAAACTCTCCGAGTCGTGATTTCCGCGGGGGCCCTACATTTCACTGAATTACGGACAACATTTAAAGGAGGAAATCAAGATACAGCTTACATGTAGGTTGGCAGGAACCTCGTCTCATGTGGCAGCTCCATCAGGCACTTTCATAGTCTAAATAGACCGAACTATAGTGCGGCAAAAGGCCGATTATACTCAAAGGTATTTCAATAATACATCGCGGCCCCATTGACTTGGGTCCGCCGGCTATAGTGGGCCGCTAGCGTGTGTTCGCAAAGGCGCTCAGATCTCTTCTGGCGAGCGCAGCGGACTGTCGAGCAGGGTTGCCAATGCTTATGTTCTAGAATACCCGCAAAAAAATTTCAAATTCCCCAAATTGGGGATAGCAAATTGTCAAATTCCCCGCAAATTCCCCACAAGTTTTCGGCCTTCAAAATGAAACAAAATTCTATTGAAAATAGCATTTTTTTTTAAATATTATTTTATTTGGAACATGAACAGGAGATTAAAACATATTATTACATAATATAAGATTAAAAAATAGGTTACAGCCTAATATTGAAGCAAAAATAAGGAAACATAAAAAATAATGTAATATAATCATACAAGTGGTGTGCTAGGTATGGCTAGGAGAAAAAATTAACTAAAAAATACAAGTAATTTAAATAAGACAAAAAAGAGTTAGTTAAAGAAAAGGAGATAAAATATTATTTTAATGTTACTACATAATTTTACCCATAATTATATTGAGATAGTAAAAAAACGATAAAAAAGTAACTAATATTGAGACCAATAATTTTAAACAGAGAAGTTAAGTTAATTAGTAAGCAATTTACATAATTACAATTATCAACATGTTTAAAGGCTTATTAACAGAAGACGCATACATACAGGTGATGTAAAATAATTACCTACATATTAGTCAATTACTTCGTCATGCCATATTTTTTTGTATATCATTTTGTTTGAAGGATTAAATTTCAAAGTTCCTCCTTCTTTTTTAATTCCATCTCGAGTAGCCATCAATGCTACCACAGTATCTGTATGAAGGCGGTTTCTGTTTTCTGTTTTTAATTTTTTTCATAATAGCAGTAAAACAGCATTGTTTTATGGTCTGTCGTTTCATCCATTATGAGTGAAAAAAGTGTCCTTTCGTACGTATTTTTTCACTGATGTTCTCCATAAATGAATTTCCCAAGACATTTCTTAACACAGCTGTCGTTTTGGTTTTGCGCAAGTTCAGGTTTTTAGCTATAGTTGAATCTGGGAAAATGTTTGCACAGAGGGGACCCAATGTATCCATAAATGACATCGGCATATTGTGTTCAGCTAAAGCACCGGCTAATTTTAATTCAGCTATTCTGTCACAATGTTGCCATAAAATAAACTACGAAATCTTTCACCGAATAAACGGCAACACGAGCAATAAACTTATTACATTTTTTTATACTTGAAATAATATTTTTTAAAAAGGTTGGATAATCAAAAATGCCCAGAATCCCCGCATTTTCCCCACAAAAAGGCAATCCCCACAAAATACCCAATTCTTGAAAAATCCTAAAAATTCCCCGCAATTTGGGGAATTACCCACAAATCGGCAACGCTGCTGTCGAGTCGCCGGGCAAGCGGGGAGGGACAGGGGGAAACAGGATACGGGGCGGGGAGAGGAATTGTTGTGGGCTTGCTGCGTTCTCGAAACTACTCGCTTCAGGGGCGTATCGTAACAAGATCTATGATAAGTCTTTATGTCTCCATGTTAAAATTCGAATGTATGATTTTTTTTAATGTGGGCATAAATATTCTGGGAAATCTCGAGCAATCGAGGCAAATTTATTTATTTCGCGTGATAGTTCCAGTGGTTTGTGGTAATCTTTCTTATATATTGCGAAGAAGATTGTCTGTGGGTGTGTTTTTTATACAAATCTATAGTTTTAATCAGAGGTTGATAAAATTGTAACACTTATTTTTATTTTTAACGAATTTCTACCGATTTCTCACATATCTCCCTTGATCATTTGAAGTTTTTAAGCTCTTAAAAAAATATATGTTATTTTTTAATATAATGTCTAGATGCTGCCCAAGCCTAAACGCAAATTACATGAAATTCCCTCGATAGAAAAAAATCGCAAAGTATGCTCCAAAAATTATTAAAAACAAGTCTGTTTCTATTATCTTATAAATTATATTTGTGATAAAATTCACAATGTTTCTTTAAATGATACTTAAGATGCTCCCCAAGAGATTTTTGTTCTATTTTAAACGAGTCGTGTTTTATTAAACATCTTCGCAATTTTCGCATCGATTTTGGCGCTGTAAATGTTAGCGCTCTCCTCTATTATTCGTAATTTCATATCTCTCCATATTCTTCTTTTCGAGCCCGATTGCGGAGCCTTAATGAATAAAACCTCAAATTCAATATATGCAAAACTCAATCGAAAATCTGAAAACAGAAAAATCAGAAAAAGATACGGGCACATCTGGGACTGTAGCCCAGGACCTTGGCCTTGTCAGGGCGCAGCTCTACTAACTGAGCTAATGTGTCCCTATACCAGTGGTCTTCAACCTTTTTGAGCGGCGTACCCCTTAACTCTTACTACAAATGTGTTGTTCCCCGTACCCTTTTTTTTTTTTTTTTTTTTATTAGAAAAAAAAGTAAATATTTACAATAAATAATAATATATTACATTTCATATCAGACTTTTTTTGGTTACCCAATTAGTAGAGAAATATTCTCGGGTCTAACTGGGGAGCTAGTCTATGTAATTATATACATAGATAATAAATAATATGCATAGTTACAAAAATGGAAAAATAATATTTTCAAAAATACTGTGAAATATTACAAAAATATTGTACAATAAGAAAATAACATATAATTAAAGAAACAGAATATCAACAAAAATCAACAAAAATCAACAAAAAATCAACAAAAATAATAGCAACATACTGAATATATCTGAAAATCATCGATAAAAGCGATTCAATCTTCTCTGTACAAATACAACAAAAGTTTTTTTAAAAATTTAGAATAGTTTTTCTCACTTTTTATTGTATCCGGTAAATCGTTAAATAACTTTGGGCCTACATATTCATAATGGTGTTGTGCAGCTGTCGTGTTGCATCTAGGTACATATATGTTCCCAGAGGTTCTAGGTCTTATACTTCGCGTTGAGGACATTTCAGATTCTTTAAAAACTTTTAAAATAGTATTTCTTTGAAATAGTTTTGAAACCGGTAGGACCTTAAATTTTTCAAAAAGTTCTTTGGTTGGAAAAATTCTTGGTTTTTTAATAATAACTTTGATGATCATTTTTTGTGTTGTTACTATCGGATACAGATTATTCTTGTAGATGCCCCCCCATGCGATTATTCCGTACTGCAAAACTGACTGCACAAGAGCAAAGTAAACCATTTTAATATTTGAAAGATTTAGGATATTTCTTAATCGTGATATTTCTATCTATCTTTTGTACACGTGTAATGAAAGTGGTGTTTCATTTGTAATTCTTCATAATTTCTTTATTATGTACATGATTTTAACAATCAAGTCACACAAACAAAATTTTCGCAATTTTATATAGAGTGTAACATGACTTCAGGCATTTTTAACCAGTGATTCTACAAGCGTGCCACGTTATTGCGTACCCCCAATTTGGCTTTGGGGGTACGCGTACCACAGGTTGAAAACCACTGCCCTATACGATTCAGTCATATTTAACTGTATCATACTTGGACTAAGAACTACGGGTTCGAGTCCCAGAATTGCCCGTATCCTTCTCTGATTTTTCTGTTTTCAGATTTTCGATTGAGTTTCGCTAATATTGTCTTCATTTTACTAAATATTAAAATTTCGGGTTTAAAAAATCATGCTAGACTTGCAGATAAATCAATAAATGTCTCATATTAAAAATTATCCAAGACACAATCTAGATAGCATTTATTAGGGCTTTAAACTTGCAATTATACATAAAGATAGCAGCCACTAAAAATATGCGTTAAGAGGGAATAACCAGACAAAACCGAAAATTAGTCATTTTTAAGTAAAATTTTAGCCGTATTGACTCTTTTCCACAAAAAATTATAAATTGATTTCGAAAGATTGTTATTTTATCTGGTAAAGTTATGTTTTAAATTGACCTTTAATCTGCCAACGACCATAGGTCGTTGGCAGATTTGTTAAATTTTCAAACAAAATTTTGTATTATACGACACACATTTCAAGTCATGTAATCATGCAGTAAAATAAATCAATAAATTATCTGGGAGAGCTATGTTTCAGAATTTTAATTTTAGTTAAAATAAAATCATTAAAAAAAAGATCCGCGTACATGTTTTGTGACGAAAATACTTCAGATTGTCTATTTATTTACGGTCTTACAAACTAATATATTAAATACGTATTTTTAGATTTTCACGGCCAAAAGCATTTTCGTTATTTTTTTTGGGGATCTGTCGGATATGCCCTGATTATGGACATTGCAACGCTGTCTGAAACGTTGTCTAAAGAAGGAGGTAGCGCAACACGGCATAACACCCCCAAAACAAATAACGAAAATTATATATTAAAGTTTTTTTACATTCTAATTTTGCTCAGACATTATTAAAAACCTATAAATACTTATGATCAAAAAATAATTACAAAAAGTACGTAATTTTAATAGTTTTATCATCACGCCTTTCAGCATTTTTGAATGTAGGTATAAATTAAAGCAAATTGTGAGTGAAATAAAATCGATATTGAGTTGTAATTTTAAAAAGCTGGTAAGGAAAATAATTAATCTTTCTCATTGGAACCGCCCTGTACGATCGTAAGAACAAATATCGAAGAAACTTAAAAAAATGTTGGTAGTTCTTAGTCGAAACCTGATAATTTAAATATGACCGAATCGGATAGGGACACCTTAGCTCAGTTGGTAGAGTTGCGCCCTAATGAGGCGAATTATTCGAGCCCCAGATGTGACCGTATATTATCGTATATTTTTCTGTTTTCAGATTTTGGATTGAGTTTCGTTAGTATTGTCTTCATTTAATTAAATAAAAAAAATATATGTAAGGCTTCTAGTGTTTAATATCTGATCAGTGGCAATAATGTAATTATCGTTTGTTCTAGTGGTAATGGTGGCTTCAGTGGCGGCTCTTCAGCTGGAAGGGCTTTCTACCAAGAAGCCCCGGGTCACCAAATACAGCAGAACGACGCCACTGCCCGGAGATAATGTAACTACCAACTAATTATATCTTTATATTTATATAAAAATTTTGCGTCACGATGTTTGTTCGAGACAAATTCCGAAACTACTTAGCCGATTTTGATGAAATTTAGCTTAATGTGTGTAATTTGGTTCAATTTAAAGGCTAGTTTTTATCTCGATTATTGACGTCAATAATCGAAATGGTACACAACATTTGGTTATCTTTAGGTTGGGTAAACATCCAGTAGATGGCGTTGTGTTTAGTTATAATCTATATATCCAAGGGCGGATTTAGGGGGGGGGGGGCACGGGGGCACGTGCCCCCCCCCAGGACGGTATTTTTGTGTGCTGTGGAGAGTCCATCACAGTACATACTTAGCAGCAAATCAAATTATCAGAGTTGTTAAAATATAAGAACATGAGTGAAACTCTTGTCTATTTCTGGCTGGAATTGCGAATTCTGTTCGTTGCGTCCCATTCATGCACTTGCAAATCATCGGTCTACTGGCAAAGTCCACTAAGTCACTAAAATACAATCCTGAGATAATCGCATTTCAATATTTAGCAATTTTGGAAAGGCTACAAGTGGATGAATATCTCCAAAATATATATTTTTAAATATTTATAATTTAGAATGAACCCTTAAGTACCTTATCAATATGCAATATGTTATTTGCTTGTTAAGTTTACTGTTAAATTGTTGACATTAATGCCGCAAAATGGTTTAAGATTATTTTAAAGCTGAATTTGTGGATTTTGCTTGTGTTTTAACGGTCTAAATCAGTGTTTCTTAACTCTATTGAAAGAATCGCCCCCTTTACCACAGTAAAATTATCCAGCAACCCCCCCTCCCCCCCCCCCCCGAAACGGAAATTAAAAAGTACACATTTTAGTATAGGAAATCCTGCCGGTGCCGAAGGGATCAATGAGTATTTTTGAGGTATTTTGGAGCTCCAGACCAGAGGTGGCTGCCAAATTCAACCATGGGGCGCACTTGCGATTTGTACATGGTTAGCAGTTGTGTACTATTAAAGTATCTGCGGGCCCTTTATAGTACGCCCAGTTTCAAAATTCTTCACGACCATCTTGGCATGACTAAAGTCAGCGCAAGATGGGTGCTGGGAATGCTGACGCTGCCTCAAAAACAACAGCGCGTGGAGTGTTCTCGTGCATTTTTGGTAGGGGAAGACAAAGATGGAGTGTTGGCTCAAATTGTTACTGGTGATAAAACTTGGGCTCATCATTATGAATTTGAGTCAAAAAAGGACGCAACGCAGTGGCACGGAAAGGCACACCACTGCCCAAGAAGTTTAAAGTGTCACAATCGACTGGGAAAATCATGGCGACAGTCTTCTGGGACTCAGAAGGAATCCTGTTGATCGATTACAAAGATAAAGATGTCTCCATAACCGGAGATTACTACGCTTCAATCCTAGAGCAATTAAAGGAAGCCATCAAGGAGAAAAGAAGGGGAAAATTGACCAAAGGTGTCCTTCTGCGCGACAGCGCGCCTGTTCACGAGAGCCGTGTTGCGATGGCTGTCTTGCAGAAGGTGTGCTTCGAAATTTTGCTACACCCACCCTGCAGTACTGACCTGGCTCCCAGTGGTTATTACTTATTTCCACACTTGAAAAAAGAACTTCGTAAACAAAGACAAATAATTTTTTTTGAGGGTAAACATAAGATAATTGATAGATCCGAAAAATGTATTAGGGTAGCAGGTGAATATATTGAAAAGGAAAAATAAATTTGAATTTTTATTTCTACTCCTTACCCCCCATTCTGCGATCTTAAAACCCACCCTCGTATAATGTTTGACTTAATGTGTTTTGCTTGACAATAATATCGGATTTATGACTTATGGTGAATTTAAAAACACGTTTAAGTCGAAAACGATTAAATGTACGACTTAATGGAGTATGCCAGACGGAAGAGGACGATTTTTACATAAGACCTCATACTTAATTTATTTCATGAAAAAACGTGACTTAGTGGACTTTGCCACTAGACCGACAAAATGAAAGATGATAATCAGCATTTGCGAGAGCGGTCGGAAAACCCCCCACCCCATTAAATTCGACTTAAAAAAAAATAGTCCATCCTAGGGGGGGGGGGAAGAATTGTGCTCTTGAGCGGCACCTCCCCATCGGGTGGCACCCAGAGTGGGCCGCCCCCCCCCCCCCCTCCGCCCCTTCGCCCCTTGTGCCCCCCTCAGAAAAAAATCCTGGATCCGCCCTTGTATATATCTATGTATCTAATATAAAAAAGAATGTATGTTTGCTTACTTGCTTATTTATATTGCTATACGAGCATAGGAAATGTTTGAAACTTTCAAAATACCTTCTTTCCACCCTCGCGAAGGTTTCTGAATTATTACAACCACAAGATAACACATGTAAAAAGTTTTTTAACCATTACAAAAACTTTTTTTATTTTTTTTATTCTTCATTTTAAGCAAGGCAGTTTGTCAGCAGGTCAATTTAACAATATTAATATAACACTAAAGCACAAATATAACAAGAAACCACAATATGCAAAATAGATACAGAAGAATAACTTTTAAGTAGAATACAAAGACATAAAATATACAGACAGACAGATATTATACATAAGATTACAAACAATATCAATATAAAAAGTTTTGATCAATAAGCCATTTTTTAATTTTTTTTTTGAGATCGGTGGTGCAATTTGATTCGATTTTTATGTTCATTGGCATCTTATTAAATATGGTAGGGACAAGATAAGTGAGAGTCCGTTGCCCGTATTTATTTATAATTTTCGGAATGGATAAACCCTCATTTTTACTAAATCTAGTGCCATGTGCATGATCAACTTTTTCTTTGTATATTGAATCCGACAATACGTTTTGGCATACAATTTTAAACCATAATATCCCTCGAACAGGTAATATATTAACTGATTCATATAATAATTTTATGTCTCTTCTTTGTGCATAAATACTTTTGCTTACCAAGAGCTTAGTCAAAGAGTTTTGAATTGTTTGAATGTAGCCTATATTTGTCTTGCACGAGTTTCCCCAAGACGTTATTCCGTATCTGATAGTAGATTCCGCTAGTGACAAATAAATAATTTTTAACGTACTTATGGGCATAAAATATTTAATTTTGTAAATTCGCCCAGCAATAGCTCGTAGGCGTTTGCAAATGTTGCTTATGTGAGTATCCCATTTCATGTGCATATCTACAGTTATCCCCAAATATACATACGTTTGTGCAAGTTCAATGGTTCCGCATTTGCAGTATTGTGACGAATTGTGTATACATTCAAATGTATGCGATTTTATTAAAGGCGTGATGGTAAATTTGGCATGTGGAGATCGTATGTGCATTAATTTTGTTTTTTTTTTTTAAAAACAAAATTAATTACGAAACTCTTACTCTTACGAAACTGTCAACCATGTCACACTTTAAGAATGACATTATGCAAACCATCGATTGTTCAATTAGATTTCAATTTTCGAATAGACGCTTTAAATTGTTGAATTTAATTGAAGTATTCACGTATGATCTTCTTCTCCTCGTGCTTTGTCCGTTCAACGGACATGGAGAATTCCAGGGAAGCCTGTTCAGCATCAGTCTCCTCTCATCCTGCATGCCGGATGCACTTGTGGTGAGGAAAACCAAACGGCCATGCACATTCTGTGGCACTGTTAGATCATGATGGATGCTCGAGAGGAAATGCTTGAGGGTTTATAAGGTATTACTACCAAGCCGGTTGGGATTCTGACCTGGTATCGAATTTTGAGAGCCTTAAAAAGGTAGAGAGATGGGATGCGCTTATAATCACTGAACTAGAATAAAATCATTACTTCGTTTCTGGTGACAGGTGTGCTGCTCCTACAGGGAGCAGCACACCTGTCACCTGAGTATCGTTGGAAATGTTTTGAATCGTATGCCATGATTTATGCTAAGTAACTTTATTTATTATTTTACTTATTTTGCTCTGCTTCTATTGTCTTCTTCTTCTTCTTCCTTGCGCTGTCCCAACTCATTGCCTAGGTAGGCTGTTGGAGTCGGCTCTTCTCGTTCTCAGGTTGTAGCTTCTTCGGTTCTGAGCATCGCCTTCATCCAGGCCGTTGCTCTGAAGTATGTTGGAGCATTGAGTCATCCAGGAGTTCTTTGGTCTTTCTCTGGATGACTGTCAATGAAGCTCCACAGACATTGCCTGCTTCACTGTGTGGTCTGATGGTCTCCGTCTTATGTGCCTATACCATCTCAACTGTCGTTCCTCCAGCTTACTGTTTATGTCCGTGAATTTCTTTGTTTTTTTTTTTCTTCCAGGAATGTTACTGGAATCTATTAATATTTTACTGATTATCAAACTGGCCTTTACTCCCTCCCACGTAAGGGGGTGGAATAGCCCCCTTGTCCCTGTCTGGCACAGGTGGTGTCCTTGTTTCATATCCTTAGTAATGAGCGTAATACACGAGCCCGATTTTCAGCCCGATTCCAATTAGAGACAAAAGTCAACATTTTTCGATTTGCGCGATCGCTATTTTCACCACTATTTTTATATCTAGGATTTCGATTGTCATCACTGCAAACAACACATGAACCATACTGTTTGTTGTGATGCCTACTGAAATCGTAGGTATAAACATAGAGTTTAAAACAGCGATCGTATAACATACTCGTGTATTACGCTCATAAGGGCTTATGAGCGTAATACACGAGCCCGATTTTCAGCCCAATTCCAATTAGAGACAAAAGTCAACATTTTTCGCTTTACGCGATCGCTGTTATGTGGGTATTCATAAGTTTATGAGTAGCAGGAGTTCGCAAGAGTTGAATTTAGAGTTTTGTATTTTGAATAAAAAAGTTAAGTCGTTTATTTTATGTCTGTATTCTAATGTGAGTATTTTAAGAATATTTAATAAAAAAAAATTAATTAAATGAAGACACTGTGAGCGTAACTCAATCGAAAATATGGAGACAGAAAAATAAGAAAAATATATTAGCACCTCTGGAACTTGAACCCAGGACCTCTCGCTTTCCGGGCGAGCGCGCTTTCCACTGCGCAAAGGTGTCGATAACAAATTCGGTCATTTTTAACTGTACTTTGACTAAGTTCCACCCACATTATCTTCATTTGCTTAACGCATATTTTATTGGCTGCTATCTTTACGTATGATTGCAAGATTCAAACCCGAAAGAAATTCAATCTAGATAGTGTCTGGATAAATTTAGATTTTCGATTGAGTTTCGCTCATAGTGTCTTCATTTAATTAAATATTACAACTTGAGGTTTTACTCAACAAAAGAAATACATTTTAAGTCTTCTAGTGGGATATGTAATTTAAAATTTATTAAACGCAGATTTTTTTTGTGTTCACTCAATGTTATTAAGGTGAATTTTGATTACAACATTTTGCTTACAAATGGAGACCAAACTACTGAATTATATTCACTTACTGATATGTTTGTATTTATAGGTATCTCTGTCTGCTGGGAATCTGGTTGGTCCTGCACCAACTTCTACCAGTTCATTCCTCTACAGGGTAAATAGTACCTCGGGGGCTACCTGCATTCTACTCAAGACAGATGCCTTACTGACTATCAAGTATAATAACAAACTCGGAGATCGAGTGGTAAGTAATTAAAAAAAATATATATTAATCTTATAATAAAATTAAAATAACTTTGTAAACACCACTTTTATTTTATATACTTTATGCCGACTGGGTTTCGCTACAACTGTAGCTTCTTCAGGGTAGTATAATACTCTACTAACCTGAAGTGTGTTATAGATAATATATGGTTCAACAAAATGGGCTGGACTCCTCAAGTGAAGGACGAAGAAGGCATAAGTGTAGATCATAGATTCTCAACCTTTTTTTTCCCACCGCCCACTTTGAGAATATGTTTATTTCTAGCGCCCCCTAACTCGTGAATCCGAACGCAGGGGTGTAATGGGATACCACGACAGGTTACATTTGCCACAACGGATGGGGGGTAACGGGATACCACGACGGAGGAGGCATAATGGGATACCAAGATGGGGTTACATTTGCCACAACGGAAGGGGCGTAATGGGATGCTTTGGTTTCATAAAGGTGTAAATTTGAATTATTTCGTGGTTAACTTTAGATTTGAGCGTGGTATATTATTTTTCCAATATTTCAAGTTTTTTTATATGAATACCGCACAAGAGTCCCAACTGCTCCCGTCTGAAGCCAGTGAGACTATGTCATCCCCAATTGGGGTATGTTGTGAGGCTAAAGGTAGCGGGGAGGGGAAGGAAATAGGGAAGAGGAAGGCGATGAAGTACCTGGCTATTCAGATCTGGTCACCAAACACGACTAATGCCATTTATAGCAACGTTTTAATTCTGAATGGTGGTCTTACACTAGGGCGATACTGTGAGTATCTTCCACTCTCGAACGTGCCGCAAATATATCATATATTATTTTAAATAAATAAGTTATGAAATAACACAAATTAATCAAATAAAATTTATTTGCCACGCCGGTATTTGATCCCGCGACCTTCGGCGTGCGAGTCAAGAGCCTTACCGCTGGACTACGCCGGCCGTCAAAGGTGAAAATTGTGATGAAATTTACGGATGGCCCCGATGGGGTGGTATGGGTTTCTCTGGGTGGTCTCTTACCGCCCCCCTGAAAGTCTAAAACGCCCCCCAATTTGCTTTTGGTCTTCTACCGCCCCCCCTGAAGGTCAGAAACGCCCCCAAGGGGGCGTTATCGCCCACGTTGAGAACCTATGGTGTAGATGGACAATTAAGAAGGGAACAGGAGTGTTCTTTGTCAATAGGGAACAATCTTAGTATAGGACTTTTATTTAAATTTATTTGGTTATTAATTAACTTAGTTTTAGTGTTTCAGTTCAAGTGCCTCTAAGTTATCCAACCTGATAGCGATAGCTATAGTGTTTTTATGAATTAGGGTGACGCCTGAGTGTTTATAAAATTTATGTTCTGTTTCGATCAAGTAGTTTGCAAATTCCTAAAATCCAGTGCTGTGTAAACATCTAAGATGTTCTTTGAAACGGGTGTCCATGTTGCGTGCTGTTTTTCCTATATAAAAAGCGGGACAGTCACTGCATTGGAGTGAATAAATTCCCGAGTGAGATAGACTATATTCCTTGTCCTTACCGTTCATCAAAAGCTTACCTATACTATTATTAGTGGCATAAAGTATTAAAAAAGTGGTGTTTACAAAGTTATTGGTTTATTTTAAATTATAATGTCACATCACAAAGTATCTGCTTCATATGAACCAAAATTATTTTTTACTGTTTTTATTTCTTGCTAGGACAATCCTGACTAGTTATTCATTTTAGGGCGGGAAGAACTTACAATTCATAAAGAGGAGGTAGTGAGCGCTTTTTTATTACCGTTACGATCCACGATTACAGCTTAGAAATGAATTACCATATGACATTTCTATGCTCCTTGTATTTTGTACATGTCAACAGTTCACGATTTGTCCCTTATTTTACTTATCCACTGGAGCACTTTTCGCCACAATATGGCACTATTTAAAATACATCGGATTGCTTTGATGCCAATTAATTAGGTAGAAGTTAACGATTTTATAATATTTTTTTTATAAATCCTACGAATATGTGATAAACGAAAAAAGATAGATGAATTCATTGGCTATATAGAACTATAACCAGTTTGTATGTCTCTGTATTGAAATTTGGAGGTATGATTTTTTATAATGTGGGCAGAAAATATTCAAAAAGATCACCAAAAAATCTCTAACAATCGGAGAGATAAGTTTTAAACTGCGTTGTGGTTATAAAATACCTTGTACTCCAGTGGTTATAAAATACCTTGCGCGGACCCGTGAAATTCAAGGAGAGTCTGAATCCTTGACAAATAGAAGGGATATGTTCATTGTACACATTCCTTTAGACTGATTCGTGGATGGTGCGAAAACTCGGCTATCATGGAGAGCATTATTTTGTATGTCCCCGATGGTTATCTCCACGGACGTATATAAGGGGGGGGTCTTGGGGGTCCGGACCCCCCCCATTGCACCATCGATTTTATTTAAATAAGGAGCGATAATTATGTTATGTTTATTTTTAGTTCAAATATCAGAGACTGAATGATTTATATATATAATATTTAAAAATAAAGGCTGATTGATTAAGACTGACTATTTTTTTCACGAAAACATGACCTTATATATATTTTTTTAATTTGCGGACCCCCCCCTTATCAAAGCTATATATACGTCCGTGGTTATCTCCGTCACCAACAGCATAGTCTGTTTTATCTCCAGGCTTGCAGAACTAACTTGCCAATAGTAATGCCAGTCGGGAGAGCTGTCTTGTTGTCAAATAGAATCACTTCGAATATCGATATTCTGGCAATATTGGTATATTTTGATATTTTATCCAGTGGGTTTGACAGTTTACAAACTTTGCCACGTCTGTAAACTGGATGCGTGTATTGTGGAGGTTTTCAATAACAACTCTTTATTTAACGCGAGTCAAATATATTTTACAATAAAACTTTGTGTTACAATAATTGGCACAGATTTAATAATTATCTTGCTTAGAGAAAAAGCACGTAGAAAAAACGAACGCTCGAACCGGAATAAATGTGCAATCTCATGCACACAGCCAAAGTGTGGTGGCCGGTGATACTATTGTATGAAATCGGAATTTTTTTTATGGTGGTTCGTTGCTACAATATAAAGCACAATTTAAACGTCAAGCCTTGTTGTTGTTAGTCTAAATCTGTTTATTCTCATCAAAAATATTTTCTCTTTTAAAAACGCCTTTAAATTGTAATTTTGTAATGTTTTTAAAATAATTAAATTTAATTTAATTAAGTTTATTATATATATTCACAATACATTTAACTGTGAAGTTATTGAAAAGTGGTCAACGAATAACTCTTTTTTAGGAGTTAGGGTACAATATAAACATTTTAAACCATTAAACATATATGCTATATACAGAAAACTTAACAACAATATAAATTATTGGAAAAAATTCGGTTTATGGGCGAAATTCCTAAAAAATAAAACTAGTTATTTTTATACTAACTTTGGGCCGGGGAATCCGAATCTGAAAGAATTAGGTGGGGCAAGCAAAAATAAACGAATTACACGACTTTAAAAAATTCGATACACAAACAATCTGCAATGAAATAATGACACATCTTTTTATGGGCGATACTCCGAAAGAAGAAATTTAATTATCTTTATACTAACTTTGGGCTGGGAAATCCGAATCTGAAAGAATTAGGTTACAGTCGGCAATATTACCTGTGTTAACGACTGTACAATTTTGAATTCACAAACAATATAAAAGGCCATTTTGAACGCTTTCTGACAATAAATATCATAGAAAAAAACCAAAGATATTACATATTAACATATAAAATTAAGTGTTGCCATTAAGCAATAATATCAATAACGTAAAACTTTAGACACGATACTTCCTCACATGATAATTCATCACATTACTCACATTAACCCACCTAATTCTTTTAGATTCGGATTTACCGGCCCAAAGTTAGTATAAAAATAACTAGTTTTATTTTTTAGGAATTTCGCCCATAAACCGAACTTTACCCTTAACATTAATGTTCTTAAAAAAAATGATACGACAAAAAAATATGTGAACACTTTATTTTCATATAATTATTTCACATTCCACGAGAGTTACGGAAACCTGCAGTTCTCTCTTAGACCATATTATATCAAATAGAGAAAACATATCTTCAACGACTTCCAATATTGATAACCAGATAAGTGATCATGGTATAATGATGTTAGACTACCAAAACTCTTTGAAACACCACTCTAACAACAGAATACAACCAAACATAGAGAGCTTTGAGAACATATCTTGAAACCTAACCGTTTTCTCATAACACCACCAACATAACCGAAAATTTTAATCAACTCTTTAAATATATCAAAACAACAATCGACACTTGCAAATTTAAGCCAAGGTTACGAATAGGAAAGCCTAAGCAAGGTAATATACCATGGTTTGACAAAAAACTGGATCTTCTTATTAGAAAACGAAATACTAACTACAAACAGTGGAAGAAAGATCCGCAAAACAGTCTTCTTTTATCACAAAAAAAATAAGTTGAGAAATTCGGTAACTAATTACAGACGTTTTAATTACATTTTTAAAGAAAACATACATAATCCAAGACAAACCTGGAAGACAATAAATACAATCATAACTAACAGTCCAAAGAACTCGACAAATAAAATTGAAACTCTTACCATCAATAATATAGACACAAATGACCCGAAGCAGATATGTACAGTTGGTGAAAATTTAGCTGCGAGTATCCCATATTATTCAGATGACATGAATACAATAAACATGGAACCAAAGCCATTACAGTCCCTCTACATGGCCAATACAAACAAACTAGAAGTTTTAAAAATTATCTCAAAACTAAAAACTAATGCATCTCCAGGAGTCGATGGTATGACAACTAACTTACTCAGATTCTGTAAAGAAAAATTATCGGATCATCTTGTTATTCTAATTAATCAATCTTTAGTGAGTGGACTGTTTCCGGATCAATTAAAGCTAGCAAAAATCGTTCCAATTCACAAAGAAGACTGCAAAAAAAATCCATCTAATTATCGTCCAATATCAATACTCTCAGTCTTCTCCAAAGTATTTGAACATGTAATTAAAAATAGACTAACAAAATATCTCACAACTAATAATATTCTCACGCCTCAACAATATGGGTTCAGAAAATTCTCCAACACGAAATGTGCTGCCTTTGATTTTATACTAACTCTTCAAAAACACTTAGATCAAGGAAAATATGCAGCGGGCATTTTCGTAGACCTCAAAAAGGCATTTGATACGGTTGATCATAAGAATCTATTAAAAAAACTTGAATATCTGGGAATCGTGGGCAACAGTCTAAAACTTTTATCTAGTTATCTTACGGGTAGGTGCTGTTCGGTTGTTATTGGAAAAGAATCAAGTGATCATAGAAATATAACATGTGGTGTACCACAGGGCTCGATTCTCGGACCATTATTATTTTTGATTTATATAAATGATATTGCAAAATGGGGAGTGAAAGGTACACTTTAACTTTATGCTGATGACACAATATTATTCTACCATAATACTAATTTAAACGAAATGGAAAAGGACATGGACAGGGATTTGGCTCATCTAGCCGAGTGGCTGAGATTTAATAAACTTAGCCTTAATATTAAAAAGACTCACTATGTGCTATTCAGGAATAGGAGAGGACAACGCCTAAACATTTCCCTGGGAATAAACAAACTGGAACAAACAGATGTCGCGAAGTATCTAGGACTTTTAATTGACTCACGGCTTACATGGAAAAACCATTTTGACCATGTTAAATCAAAGTTTGCTCCGGTGACCGGTGTAATGTATAGACTACGTAGATTGCTTCCTACAGCCATACTGCGATCTTTGTACTATGCTATGATTCACTCCTACTTGGCATACCTTTCGAGTATCTGGGGTTTTTGCTACAAAAAAATGATGTCGGAGGTGCAAATAATCCAAAATAGAGCCCTACGTAACATTTTTGGCTTGCCTTGGGATACACCTATTAAAGATATTTACCGTCACGCACTTGTATTGCCATTTAAGATTGTTCCTAGCTTTGAGATAACAAACACCATTTTGAATATTATTCAGTGTAACACCCACACAAATATAAAACTGAACTATAACAACGACTTTCACCAATATAATACACGACAACACAACAAACTACACATATCAAAAATACACTCAACAAAGTTCGGACTGAAATCATTAGAATACATTGCCTACACTAACTATAACAAACTGCCTGAAAATTTGAGACAGGTATATTGCCTTCAACAAATCTCGAAATGATATATTGAAAACCTATTTTTTCAAATGTTATTTGGAAAACGAGTCATAAGTAGGTACAAACTCTGTTCTGATAGCCCTGATTATCTTCAAATACTAAACTTATAATATGATGGGCGCGGTTTATACCTTTTTTAAATCTCGTCATGTATTTGTATGTAAACATGTTGTATTAGTTCTGTATATTTTTGAGCCCGTACCTTATATTGTATTTTCCTGATTTTGTTTTTTTTATGCATTTCTTAGTTCATCTCATTAGTCCATCATGGAGGAAACTTTATTTTAACTTTTTGAAACCAAAAGTACATAAATCAAATGAGTCGGTTATACAAATTCATAAAATCTTATAAGACATGTTTCTGTGAAATATTTGTTAAGTGATTCTTCATATGTTTGTGTCTGTATGTTGCTTCTGTGAAATGCTTTGTAAATTTTTTATTCATACATTGTGTCTATATATTGGGTTTAGTTGGGTTTAACTTCTCAAAAGTACCAATTGGCGATCCCTTAATGAGTTTTGATAACTCATGGGAGTGCAACTTCGTTTGTATGTTTTTTTAATTTATTCAATAAACGAATTATTTAAAGACTTAGGTACCTCGGCAGTATTTTCACGGAGACTCTTGACCCAGATATAGAGGTTAGGTGCAGAATCGAAGCAGCAAGAACTGCCTTCAGTAAAATGAAATCCCTCTTCTGCAATGACAATATCAATTTAAGACTAAGGCAAAGAATGTTAAAATGTTATATGTGGTCGGTCTTGCTGTATGGATGTGAGACATGGGCCTTGATGGTAAACAACATAGAGATAGAGAGCTGCTTACATTGGTGAAAGTCAGGAAAATTTCATATCTGGGTCACATACTTCGAGGGGAGAAGAATAACTTGCTCCAATTGGTATTGAAAGGCAAGATAGAGTGTCGCCGAGGGCCTGGTAGGAGACAAATATCTTGGCTGCGAATTGAACCACAGTGGACCGGAATTAGAAGTGTGGAGGAGCTATTCCGGGCAGTGCAAGACAGAGATACATTTTTCAGAGTGATCGCCAACGTCGCGTCAGTGGGACCTGATAGGGCACACCAAGAAGAAGTTTATTATAGTTAAGCGCACTTTTTTTTTTTTTTTACATTAACTCCACACAGGAGGCCCTGAGGAAAATAATTTCCCTCAGGGCCTATGTCATCTTTGAGGATGCTGTGTGGAGGGTCTTTTTGAGGAAAGGAAGGAGTTAACATGGGTCTTGAAGAGACTCATGTTGTAGGAGGGAGGAAACACAGAGGCCGGTAAATCGTTCCACAGCCGAGCTGTTGAACTCAAGAACGAATCGTAAAAACGACCCGTTCTCATGTGACTAATATCAACTGTGTACAAATGTTGGGCGCGTGTTTGGCGTGTTTCCCGACTATGCACCGGTGCCGAGGGGATCAATGACGCTAGTTCCTCGGAGCATCTTCCATTGTAATACCGGTAGAACAAGGACAGCATTCCCACCTGACGCCTATGCTCTAAAGATTGCAATCCGTCTGTTAAGATGGGAGAATCTATCAAACGGACCGCCCGTTTCTGCACAGAGTCAAGGGTTTTTTTTTAGGTATTTTGGAGCTCCAGACCAGAGAAATACCACAGAAGTGAAATACCACAAAACTGCGCTATACAAATATTACGTTATTATTATTATTTGTGCGGTGCTTCGTAGCCTCCCCACTCTTGTCTACTTTAGTTTTCTGAAGGATTCACTTCTACCGTATGTAAATTGCACACTCTGATTTAAAAAAATTAATAAACGTTTATTTGATTTCCAGGAAGCCGATGTATTCATTCCTGAAGTGACTGCCGTGACTGGAAACTGCAGATATGAAGATACGGAAACTATGGTCATTGTATTCAAAGGATTTAAGCTAACGTGGGACTTTGCCAAGGTAAGTAGTTTTATCATCCAACTCAAGAAGCCAATATCCACAAATCATTAAATAGTATAAAATGAAGTCGCTCAAAATGTTTGTGCGCTTAGATCTTTTAAACTAAGCAACGGATTTTCATGCGGTTTTCACCAGTAGATAGAGTGATTCAAGATGAAGGTTTATATGTATAATACATGCTTATTATAGTAGAGAAAAACCTAGAAATTCAAATATTCAATTCAGGCAGCGGGCGGTGTGGATTTTATAAACTTTGGGTAATGGCGTTGTGTTTCGTTAGCCACAGCAACGTGTGGCCGGGTCTGCTAGTATATCTATAAAATTCACTGTCAGTTATAATTCTGCGGGTCCTGTTCAGTACGCCAAACGTCTGAGAGACTAACTTGACTATGGCTTCAATGGAGCCCCCATACCTAGTTACTTAGTTACACAAGCATATCAATGGAAGCTATCTTGGTAAGATTGCTTCTGTTTGCAAAATTGGTTCTGTCTCTACTACTCTACCTTTATTTTTGTTGCTGAAAAATGAAGTTTTTTTTTCTCATTTTTGATGTATTTCAGACACCCGGTGGTGAGCGCTGGTACGTGTCCCGCCTTCAGCTGCTCTATAACACGGACAACAAGGCATTCGAGCATGTGGCCATGGTGGGCGTGAAGGCCGAGCTGGGCACCAAAGTGCCGGCACTGCTGTTCCCCACTCCCGTTGGCAAGTCGTACGCGTGCGAAGAATCGTCCGTTCTACTGCAGTTGCAGGATCAGCCGTGGGTATCTTTATGTTACATAGCTGACCTTCTATGTACATCTTTGTTCTCTACTTATGTTAAGTACCGTACATAGTCTGTTTTCTTTCTATTAACAAAAATTGTTTTATTTTCTTGGTTTGATATTACTGTGTACATCAAATACCAATTGTATTACCCCATTTTTAGTCACTTGCGGCGTGCCCCAAGGCTTGCATCTCAGTCCTATTCTATTCACTACTAGTACTTTTTTGTTTTGTTTCGCTGTTTGTTGCGGATATTCTTACTAGCTCTGTAAAATGTATTTATTAATGCTAAATGGAGCATGAGATTTTAGATGTCAATACTACAAAAATCAACGCATATCTTTGAGCCACGCGCAGTGTACCACAGGGCTCGCATCTTAGTCCTGCACTATTTAATACCAGTACTTTATATTTTCAGAAACACATTGGACCATGAAGCCACCCTACTTCTTCGACAATTCCAACTGCAAGCCTTCATGTATAAGGCTAAGAACGCGTTCGGCGCTCCGTTTCAGTGTGCGTTGGCAGGCTCAGTGAGAGATGAGACTGCTCCGATAGCCGTTGGTGCAACTCTAAGCATCGCAGTCCTCTTCACTGTAACTGGCTATGGCATATTCAGGTACCTCAAAGTGAAGAAGGTACAGTATGACACAATGGAATAGTATAGAGGGATCTAAGTGTTTAACTTATCAATAGTTTTATATTATGTTGATATTTATATCACCAATTGTAGCGTGTCTCAAACTAATTACAAAGCTTTTGCCAAAAATCCATTCTTATATTATTTTGGAAAATCTTTTTTTACGATTTTCATGAAAGTTAGTCCCAAAATCCGCATCAGATTGAAATATGGCACATTGAACAGCTAGAATATTGGATTCTTTTGACGTCTAAAGTCTGGAAACATAAAAGAGAAAGCACTACCAACAGGTCGCAAGACGTTGTCTCTCTCTTTCGTCGACTAAAATAATTATTGATATCTGATGGCTTTCTCCATGTACACTATGATTTACTGCAATGTTCAATTTCGTTTTAAATTCGTTTCAGTTTTTTCTGCGTTGCATCGTATCATACAGCAGTAGTCATAATATTATAGTAAATTTGAGAAGCACCATTTTAATGGTACATTTTTATTTTGCTGTCAAAAAAATTTAGATTACTGAATATGTTATCCAATTGTGCAAATTATTATTTTTTTAATTAAATATTTGTTTTATATTATATTTGTCAAAATGTTTAATTCTTACTTTATTCTGACAGGGTTATAATGTAACAATATGAAGTTATTGCGTTTTTAAGTTCTGGTGTACCAAAAACTAAGTAAATCTTTTAGTTAGTAAAGAATTAACTTTTTACAGGAAACTCGCACATTGTTGAGATTTTTAATATTTTTTTATGATTAATGTATCATTTATGTTTTGATGATGTTGAAATTATAGTTGATATTATAGTTTTAAGTCACTACATTAATATTGCATCACTCCCGATTTTGATCAAATGTAAATGTGTACCCCAAGACTCGATAACTGCATCCCAATTTGATATGATGTCTGCATCAAAAATCAACTAATAATATCTTTGAGCCACGCGCGGTGTACCCCAGGGCACGCGTCTTGGTCAAGTACTATTTATTACCAGAACTTGATATTTTGATTTTCGGTCTCAGAAAACCATATTTTATTTTGTGTTAATGAAAAAAATGTTATGTTGTTATGAATATATGTATATTTAAGTTATATAATGTTCTGTTGATATTGTGTTAGTATTTATTATCCATAAAGATCCATTGGGATTTAATCCAAAGAAATTTTATCTTTGTCAGGGTGTTTGCACAAACTGATTTTATATAGTTTAATTTTCAGCTTAATAATGTTGTATTAAGATGTTGCCATTATTTTTAGTTAATTTTGGGTTTTCCTTAATTCGTAATAGTTTCGGAAAATGTTCGTTTAATTCCAATGTATTGTAATAACTTATTTTGGCCATGTTTTTACTAATCTAGTTTAAAAAATGTTCTGTCTTGGTTATGTCGATTATAATTGATGTTAGTTAATGTTCTGTTGGGAAAATGTTGGTATTTTCCCCAATTATTGTTCAAAATCTTGAATTGTGTAATTGTTGCCATAAATCGATGATGTATGTCGGCACAAAAAAAAATTTCTATACCTACTTAAAACTAGTCCTAATAAAAAACAACTATGATTTGAAATTGACACAAGTAGAAACTTCAATATTTAAATTTAAAATATTCAAATTTCAAATGTTTTTAATCCAAATTCTAAAATGTTATAAAAGAATTGTGGGGGAGATTTTTAAATCATCGAAAGATATGTTAAAAATCTATTTAATTATTAATCATATCTATAATAAATTTATATTATTAGCCTTATAGGATTTTTTTTTAAATGTTTTTTTTACAAGTGTTTGAAGGAAGATTGTCATATAATATGGATGGTGGATTATAAATATATAAAAAAAAACTAGTCAAATATTTCCAAATTGAAACAAAATATTATTATACGAAAGTTCCCTAGGAATCCACTTACTATAATATTTGATGAAAACAATTTTTTTTTGGTTTTTTTTAGTAATTTAATTTAAAAAAATTGGCAATATTTAACAACATATCAATTTTGTAATTACAGAGCTCAATTCTCGAAAAATAACCTTAAAGTTATTATTAACTACGAGTTAGTTATATTGTAAAACATATCTTTTGAGGCATGATAAAATTATTTAATAAAAACTGATTTTCAAATTCATAAAACTAATGGAAAAAAATTTATAATGTTATTGAATCGCAAAGTTGATTCAAAAGCTTTTAAAAATAACAAAATATTAAAAATAATACTTAAAATAAATAATTTTACCACGAACAAACCTCCTGTAACACATATATGCTGCGTATCCACATGCGAGCCGAACCTGCGAGTCTAACCACGGTTTTTGGGAATGGAACGAAGCAAGATAAAATAGCGCGAAACGCCGCTTGCGGTTACTTCGTTTCTTTCCCATAATTCGTGGCTCGGTTCGAATTTCGGTTCGCATATGTATACGCAGCGTAACATAACGCATTATAAACAAAACGTATCAACCGCCTTACCAACTGGGCCAAATCTCAAGAGTTGGTAAGACCAACATTTATTTCGTAAATTATTTGTTTTAATTTCTTCACATTTCAGAAAAATGCATAAATTTCTGCGTGTGCGTGTGCGTGATTGCCACAGAAAGTTAATAGAATGCATTGCCATCGACAATGTTTTCTGCGAGTTTAACCTCGACCGAAGGTCGGGAAGTGCGTTAATTTCCACCTCAAAAATTCCGCTTCATTCGAACAAACAAATGTGAAATTCAAATAGATGTATTTAAAAACCAAACCTTAAATACTCAAGGAATTGGAAAACTTAAACAAAAACTTAACCGGAAAACCAAAAACCTAAAATAATAACAGAATCGGAAAACTTAAATAACAACTGAACCGGAAAACCAAAACCTCAAATAATTAAAAGAATTGTGGCGACAAAAACTTAAATAATAACTGAACCGGAAAACGAAAACCTGAAATAATAAAAGAACCGGAAAACTTAAACAATAACTGAACCGGAAACCTAATCATAAAACCAAAACCTTAAATTGTAATTGAATTGGAAAAGTTAAATAACAACGGGATTATAAAACCAAACCTTAAAATTATAACTGAATCGGAAAACTTAAATAACATTGGAATTAGAAAACCAAAACTTTAAATTATAACCGAATCGGAAAATTTAAACCTTTAACTGTTACCAGAACTGAAAACAATAATAACTGAATTGGAAAACCAAAACCTTTTAAATATATTTGAATCAGAAAACTTAAGTAATAACTAAACAGGAAAACCAAAACCTTAAATAAAAACAGAATTGGAAAACTTAAATAATAACAGAACCGAAACTTTAAACTAAAACTTAAATCATTTCAGAACTGAAAAACCGAAACTTTAAACTAAAACTTAAATAATTTCAGAACTGAAAAACAAAAACTTTAAACAAAAACTTAAATAATTGCAGAACCGAAAAACCGAAACTTTTAACTAAAACTTAAACAATAACAGAACAGGAAAACCAAATTCTTAAATTCTAAAAAAAACTAAAATTAATAGAAAAATACTGTTACATCTTAAAACGTTGAAAACTTACATAGAAAGATTATAATAAATAGCCGTATCAAAATATTGTCATTTAAGGCTAGATTAGTTCAATTACTTAACTTAAGAAGTATATAAACATATCCAATTGAAACAGTTATCTTCCAAACAACTTCATATCATCTTATAATGTTGTAAAAATATATTACATACGTTTAATAAATATGTATTCTGTTATATATATAATAAAACATATTTTACATTTCTTAATTGTAGAAGTCTTGTTGCAAATTATAATATATATACTACCCTATGTAATGATTTGATGTTGCTGTCATTGACGAATTTATGATTGTATGCATCGTTTGCATACGACATGTTTTCAACCTGTTCTTCTGAAATTCCGGTGAAATTAAAAAAAAGTTGATTAACTTTTAATAAAATTAGAAAAAGAGCTCTCTGTGTATATATTTTTTGGAATTTTAAATAATTTTTCAAATATTCAATGTTGATCAACGTTTGAATACAAAATACTGCTTTCGCAAAGATATCACTGTCAGAGGTGTGTATGTATTTTACATATGCACCAATACACACAATCATATTGTAAGTTGTTTGCTTAATTGCGCGAAGTCATGGGGGCAGTTTCATTTACATATATTATATAAGGCGCTAGATATCTTGATCGATTTTTCAAAAATATCGCGAAATTGCAAATCATTTTATTAACATGAATCATAAATTCGAAGAGCTTTTTTTGACAGTGTCAACCGAGAACAGCGCAACTCAACAAAAGTCGCCTGAAGGGCCTAGCTTTTGTTTATTATAAAAAAATATTAAATCAGCATGTATTTTAATGATTTACAAAATTTAAAAAAAACATTCCCGCGTTACGAAATAACCTGGCCATATATAACTTCATCACTACTATAATCAATATAAGTTGAAAAAAAATGTAAATTCGATGAAGATTTTCAGATATTTATTGTTAAACTTTTGTAGTTAGTAAAAATCTGTTATAATATTGCTGACAAAAAAAATTGTCAATTATAAATCTTTTCCTCTTCTATAAAAATAGGTTATCGATTTATTTTAATTACAATTTTTAATTTCTTGTTATCATGCTTAATTTGAAGAACTCCATTTATATTTTAATTTTTTTTTTATTATGTTATTTTCTTAGTTTATTTATAAACAGGTTGTTATGTGTAATTATTATTACGCGTGACAGCTTTAATAACTAACTTAACTTTAACCTCAAGTGGTTCGCTTTGGTGACTTAGCAGGGGTGCCCGGATTCATGAGGTTTATCTTGGTCTTGGCGGCAAATGCATTCGGATCGAAAGAGACTGGTTGACGGAGACCTAACCTGGATCTCTTCAGCCGGACTCTTTCGACCCATCATCTTGCAGTGGGAGGGTTTGATCCATTCGTCCGTCACTCCAGGACACCTTTTTACCCAGATTCCTACCCACCCCTCGTACTTTTAACCTCCCCAGAACTTCCCATCTATCCTTTCCCTAAAACAACCCTCAAAGCATCCCCTAATTCTGCGGACAAAATTAAGGGAAATTAAGAAAGCAACGACAAACGACTCGAAACGCCGCCCGCGATTGCTTCATTCCTTTCCCGTAATTCACGGTTCGGTTCATGGAAATACCTACATATCTATACGCAGCATAAAATGACGTAGACCTCTGTAGGATTTTTTTCCTCAGGATCTCCTGTGGGGAGCTAATGTGAAAAAAAACAAATGGATGATAATTACAGTTTGATAATGCCTTCTAAAGGCGAAACAGCTGTCATACCTAACAATAATTACACAACATAAAATTGTTTAGATATAAACCGTGTTTATTATTGAATATAATATAAACAAAAAAAAATGTTAAATTATTTTAATAAAAAAATTATGTATTTGAAACAGGGGCCGAATTTGAATTTCGTAATTTTTAGCATTTTTTTATGTATAAGATTTAGTCATTTATTTGCACAACATTTATATGATAAATGCACCTTGATAACATACATCGCAAATACCGTAGAAAAGTGTCGTCAGTAAAATTTTTCTATTTTAAGTTTTGTCTCTGAAAAGTAAAATGATTGTAATCGGTTCCGCGACTTTTCATCCCGCGACAAAATATCCACTGATAAAATATCCTACGGATCAAACCTCCCCCAACAAATTATCTACTAAAATCTAACCTAACATAACCTAACAAAAAATGGGTCAAAAATAATACAGACATACTGTAAAGACAATAAATTATTGTTCAAAAATAGTTAAATGGAACAAAAACAATACATATTAACTGTAAAGTTAGGTTAGGTTAGGTTTTAGTAGATATTTTGTTGGAGGATGTTTTGCCCGTAGGATATTCAGTCAGGGATATTTTTTTGCGGGATTAAAATGCACATTACCGTTGTAATCTGTGCCCCACGAATACTGTACTTAAGTTAGTTCACTCAATCTCCTCAAGATGTCACTATATATCTTTTCGAGGGGACCGTTTGTTCATCATTAATTAATTTGTTTTCGCTCTCTTGTAAAATCATCTTTTTTGACATACAACACTTTTCTACGGAATGTGCGAAATTAGTTTTAATCATGTGAGTATATAAACTGTAAGAAATACTAATATCGGCAGCTCTATATAACAAAATTCATAACATTCAAAGAAGAATGAAAAATAATATTTTAACAATAAAAAATACTTTTGTAAAATGCAATTGTAAAAAAATGAACACTACTAGACATGAACTTGTGCCAATTTTTTTGTTCATCTGTATTTTTATTTCGAAAATCCCATAAAATAAATTATTAGAGTTTTTGAGTGTTTTTTTTTAATTCTAAAAATGTTGCGACCTTAAATTTTTTTTTTAAAGACTTTGAGGTAAAAAGAATGATAATTTCAATTGAAATAACACTTTAAAGACAACTGAAGGGTGATTCTGTATGTTTTGTTGTCGGATGTCGGAAGTCGCGCGTTATCGGCTGTCATATTTATGTGATTTTCTAATTTCAATGGCTTGTCTATGCCTGCCATATGTTGATGTCGGTTGGTGTGGATTAATTACGTACTTAAAAACACAAAGTACTTTTTTTACATACTCCACATAGGAGAAAAAAATCCCCTCAGGGTCTATGTCATCTTTGAGCATGCTGTGTGAGGGGTATTTTTAGGGTAACGAGAAGAGGAAGTTCTTGGAAAGAAAAAAGATATGAGGGGTGCCTAGGAATTTGGGGGTCCGTATTTCCAGGTCGTATGAGTCCCATCCGTGATGTTCCGAGTGAGGCTTGCTGGAGAGATTAAAATGTCTCCCTTAACCAGTCTCTCCCGATCCGGCCTACCATGTGGGTCAGACGCATCCGCTGCCAAGATCCGGACAAACTTCACATGTGTCCTATACAACCGATTTAACGGTTCCGCGGCTTTTCTAAATGTAAAAAAAATTACTACGGACAAAACATCCCCCAACAAAATATCTTCTAAAACCTAACCTAACCTAACCTTACAAAAAAATGGGACAAAAATAATACAGACATCCTATAAAGACAATAAATTATTGTTCAAAAATAGTAAAATTGGACAAAAATAATACAGACATCTTGTAAAGTTAGGTTAGGTTAGGTTTTAGTAGATATTTTGTCAGGGCCATTTTGTCATGGGATAAAAACGCGCATTACCGATTTAACACGCGTTACGTTGTCGCAAAACATACAGAATTACCCTTCAGGAAAGCTAAAAAGATTTTTTTGTTGTTAAATTGTTGCCTGTCACATCAATATGTTGCACATTTTTTTATGAATTTTAATTCAGCTGAGTTTTTTTTAATTTATTCTTTCCCTAGTCTGTTATTTATATTATTTGCTGCTCTGGTTTATTAATATATATTGTATGTCGTGCTCTGCCAAAAAAAACGCTATTAATATAAATGTGTTTGGCATACCAAATATCTTTTGCTTGTTTTAAGTTATACAGGGTGATAAGGGACGTACTTAACTTACTTTAATCAGTGATTTCTGATTTTCAATTTCAATTTCTTCAAACCAAACAAAAAACTGCTGAATAACCGTCCAACTCCTAACCCTACCCTAACTAACCCTAACCTAACTGTCCAATACTGATATTGTCGTGGTCATTCCCCGATCTTAATTTTTCTTCATTCTCAAAGATACTAGATCTCGCAATGTTTGGGCAGAGCATTGGCACATTGCTAGTCAATTCAAGAGAGCCTGCTATGTCTCAATACAATGTACTATCCCATCAAAACCGTGGTTTCAACAATTCCCCCATTTTCCAAAAAGAAATTTCCTCACTTATTCGAATGAGAATTGGACATTGTTCCGTTCCTTCTCACCTTTTTAAAATTCACATCTTTGACTCCTTAGATTGTACATTATGTGGTCTAGAAGTGGGAAATTTAGATCACATATGTTTTGGTTATCCTTCTGTAAACAAATATCCTCTCTTCTATCAAGTCTTATATAAAATTGCCTCCCTCCATTCAAAATCTCATCTATTCTAAGTCTGAACTCGAATCCAATCTTCCATATAATTTTGAAATTTGCTCATTTTAAATACACATTTCCTCTCTCCATAATTTCAAATGATGGCCTAGAACACCCTTGAAGGGTGTAATCCAGAAATATTTGGAAAAAAAAAATTATAAATAGCACCGGAGACCAAAATTTCATTTACATTTTTTACTCCAAATAATGTCAGGAATCACTGGTTAAAGTAAGTCAAATATGTCGGGTAAACTCGAAGAAATGTCGAGAAAACAATAAAAAATTGCAATTATTATCGATTATTAAATCGAAATTAAGAAACACCCTCATTACTTATTTATTTATTTCAGAATGCTTATGTATATATTTGTTGATATATATAGCACATCCCATAGAAAAGTGTCGTTAGTCAAAAATTTGTATTCTACGTTTTATCTCTGAAAAGTAAAGTGATTTTGATTAATAGCGATTGTCTATGCCCCACGAAAACCGTATTTAAATTAGATCAATCCGTCTCCACAAGATGTCGCTAGTACCTCTTTTCGACGTGACCGCTTGTTCATCATTCGTTCATTTGTTTTTTTTTCATTAACTCCACAAAGGATGCCCTGAGGAAAATAATTTCCCTCAGGGTCTATGTCATCTTAGGGGATGATGTGCGGGTTTTTTAAGGAAAGGAAGGAGAGGAAGTTCTGGGAAGGAAATAGGTATGAAGGGTGGGTAGGAATCAGTGTGTCCAGGAGTATTGGAATGAATCCATCCCTCCAACTGCGATGTAAGGCGATGGGTCGAGGGATTCTGACTGGAGAGGTCAAAAGACCTCCCTCAACAAGTCTCTCACGATCCGGCCCGCCACGTAGACCTGGACAAACCTCACCCCATGAACCCTGCTAAGTCATCAAACCTAGCGAAGGGTGACTTATGGCAGAGGTGTTGGTTGTCCAATAAATGGTTCCCCAGGCGGCGCTACCCATACCCACCTACCAAAATACTTTTGACTCTTCTGTAAAATTAACTTTTTTGACTTACGACACTTTTCTGCGGGATGTGTGATAAATGTATATATATTTATATCTTACCCACAAATATATATTAAAATATCCACGTGTTGTTGTTATTTTGAATTCATAACTGTAAGTATTTAAATCAATTTAAAAAAATTATAGGAGCTTTTCTTCTCTTGGCTTAAATGTGTATTTTTGATGTACCTATATTTGAAAATATTGTTAATTTATTATTTAACAGGCACAGTTACATGAGGCATTTTTCTATTTAAAAATGCTCAAAACTTTCCAATAAATTATAATATACTAACGAGTTCTCGGCATGCGTTGCAATGCCACTTAAAAAAAATGTTTCTCATGCGTGTCCTTTCCCATTCCCCTTTCACCTCCCCCTACCTTCCCGCGTTCTCCTTCCACCTTCCCCCTCGTCCACTCCCTGTCACTAAACTATATGAAATACACTTATTTTCAAACAACTCGCACGCCATTTATTGCACAATTTTTATGAAAGTTTAATAACGCCAAAGCTCACCAGTATATATAGAAATATTTACGGTGTGTGCACAACAAATCACCAAAGTTTCATCGCAATCGGATGAATGGTTTAGGAACGCATTAGGGACAAACAAAGAAACATTCAATCATTCATTGTTAAAAAGATGATTACCTATTCCAATGCAATTTTATCATTGTGTCAAGAAATTTTTGATTGTTTAAGTTTAAATCATCGATCATAATATTATTATTATTGTACAGTACAATCTGAATTAATAATTACCTGAATTATTGGAATATTAACAATGATACTAGCTTGTGGTCATCGTATATTGCAACTTTTCTGACAAACGACCAGATCCAATATAACTATAACAGTAATTTTACAATACAACTCCCCATCGAGTCCACTGCCTCGCTTCGAAAGCCTGATAATATAAATGCATGTTCCCTACAATATAAAACAGAACACTAAGTTATCCCTCAAATCCATGATGTAATTTGTTCGTTTATCGGCCAATGAACTTAATAATCCAACTTGATGTAAACTTGTTGTACAAGCTTCTAAAGTCGTATGCGATACTAGCGAAGAGCGTTAATTTTGTGGCAAAAGTTTCGTCGTAATTTGAATACACGAAATAGTAATCTGTTGTACAAGCTTCTAAAGTCGTATGCGATTCTAGCGAAGAGCGTTAATTTTGTGGCAAAAGTTTCGTCGTAATTTGAATACACGACATCGTAATCTGTTGTACAAGCTTCTAAAGTCGTATGCGATACTAGCGAAGAGCGTTAATTTTGTGGCAAAAGTTTCGTCATAATTTGAATACACGACATCGTAATCTGTTGTACAAGCTTCTAAAGTCGTATGTGATACTAGCGAAGAGCGTTAATTTTGTGGCAAAAGTTTCGTCGTAATTTGAATACACGACATCGTAATCAGTGGGTAAAATGGCGTCAGAAACTTTGCTAACAATAAATGTAATACTTTTAATTACATTATTTGTTAATACGCTGTCCTCAAACTATATGCAAGGTATATGTATATAATTTTCTCCGAGTATTCTACTGCCCCCCTGAAAGTCTCAAACGCCCCTAAGGGGGTGATATCGCCCACATTGAGAACCTATGACATAGGGTTTTATGAGTTGGAAATATCTTGTTAATATTCCAAAAGATAATTACTTTTGCGATTTTCGAAATCTTAATATTTTAAACAATTTGTAGCAAAAACTGTAACATGTACTAATTTGAGGAAAAATTTAAGAAATCTTAAAATGAAAAATGTTCTTATTTTGGGCAAAGGTATACCATATATGTATGGATTTCTTGAATGTTTGGTATTCAAGTGAGTGAAAACAATAATTTTTCAAACTAGCAACATTGTATTTTAAATAATATGTATTCTATTTTGAATCTAGCAACTCTGTATTTTAAAAATTTCTAATCTACTCTGAAACAAGCAGTAATAATTATATTTTAAATATTCATTGACAAATTTGTACCTTATTCTGTAATAAAAGTAGAAATATTCCATATCATATTCGTAATATATTGAAACAATAGTTAAGGCCTGTAGTTGTTTCACCACTTTTCACACGTAACTGATTGTCGTCAGAGCTCCAATTGACGCCATTTTGATTTTTCTGTCATTTTAATAGGCGCCCGTTAATCGCCGATCCTACGCGTTTTTCAGTTTTTTTTTTTAATAATTGTATCTATCTGACAATCAGTTTGCCAGCCGGTCACAATTTGTTTAAAAGCTTAAACTGGCCTAAAATTAGCGTTTAATAGCGTAATAATAACAAAACAAAATGGCGTCTGTTAGAAGTTTGGTGACAACGTTAAATTTGAGTATCGGTGAAAAGTACTTGCTAGTAACTCTGTAATTTGAATCTGTTTTCTCGTTTTTCGATGGAGAAATGTCTTGTTTCAGCTGTGTGATAATTAAAGATTAAAGAAGTATAAAATGTATCTAAAATATATAAAAACGGATTGATACGTGAGCCATCGTCTTGTCTTCCATTAAATAAATATGTATTCAATGTTAAACTAAGCAAAATATATTATTAAAACGATAGGACTTGTGTAATCATTTGTAGATTGTGAATGTTGGCATATCTGATAAAAAGCTTAGCACTGGGGTTAGAAGAACTCGGAATAAAAGAACACAGAAGTTATGTTTTGTTTGAACAAAGAATATGGAAAACAGAAACACAGAAATGGGGTATTTTCACCGATGAAGTTACAATACATCTGGACTTGATATTGTCTCACAAACTCAAGATAATTTTGGCACGTAAGAAACACTCTTATGTTTCCAGTAAATCCTTAATTCAAACGTTGTTCATGAATGACAAAGATAGTCGAATTGTATGGACGAAATAAATTATAGAATGCGGGCGGCGTTTTCGTATTTAAGATGCGTTAAAAACTACCTCAAGGCTGACTAGAATAGGGGCCTGTGCATCTGACAGATTTGAGGTGGTCGTATCACAATAAGCTGCGACAATTTGCAAATGGTGGCGTTTTTTTTATATTCCCTTTGTTACCGCTGATTTGTATGTTATTTTACAGCAAGAGTGACTAGACTATTTTAAACATCAAAGTTTACTTAGCGACAGCACTGACTTCTGTCGCGCGCCCAGACCCTGTACTCTAGTAGGCCTTGCATTCTCTGATGACGCATACAATCTTCGGGGGGAAAACAATTGTATTAAGTACTTACAATTACCTATCGATAATAATAAGCTCTACACAGCATCCCAGATGACAAAGGCCCTGAGGGAAATTATTTTCGTCAGGGCCTCCTGTGTGGAGTTAATGTAAAAAAAAGTAATTTGCGTCTATTTACAAATGAAAGGTTATTGCCCGGATTTTACTAGTGTTTTCCGAGTAAATAAAACTATTTCTTGTTACACTTGAGAGCATTTTGACACATTTTAAAGACAATTTACTTAAAGGTAGCACACCACCATACACGATGATGCATGGCAATTTAGTACCTACTAATACTTTAAAATTGAAAACACTACAATTAACTTGCTTTTGGCTTACCACTTTGAGATTTCTACACCGCGTCTACATGTATTGTAACATCATTGAATTCCACTGTTTTATTTTTATTTTATTTTTAGGCTAACGAATCAATTTTCTACGCCGTTTTAAAATGTTGCATTTTAGCTTCTCTGCCAAAATGACATACTTATTGGTTTTTGTTCGTAAATTTGGCGGCGTTGACGTCACGCCAGCCAAACTCGGTGACAGCCGTCTTACCAGACATTGGCGTTTTCCATATCATAATGACGTTGTATCGAGTTGGAATCATTTTGTTTCAGATCGATTTTTAAGTCTATTTATGAATGAAAATTAGACATTTACATTTATATGTTATCCACAGTTTGTGAAAATACCCCATTGTGTCACAGAAGTGGAATGTTAAAATACTGAAAGAATGTTTCGATTCGACAAAAGAAACACTCAGAAAAACACCGATTGATGTTTTGTTGTAAAAAAAAAATATTAAAGATATAACAAAATAACACAGAAATAATGATATTTCGTTACAATAGAACACAGAGATTGTGTTTTTTGTTGTTCAAGAAAGAATGTTGAAAAGTTATAATATTATAAAATATATTTTGGGTTTTTATCCTCGTTATTTTTATTCAACAAATTAAAATCTTTTTAACATAGATGGATTTAGAAAGAAAGTAACTCAATTTGAAACCAACTCTAATTACAAGGTTTAATTTTTATTTTAACCAGAATTGATTTACGAGAAATTCTGGGAAAATAAGTAAGCATATAATTATTTTAAATAATAATAAAATTATTATTAAAAATGCCCGTTAAATCCAGTTTTCCGTAAATAGATAAATATTTTTTTAAATCCAATTTATTAGCTATATACTCCCAGTAAAAAAAAACTTTAATAATTTAGATAACAATAGAACGATAACTTTTAAACCCAAATATTTAACAAAAATACATATTTTAGAAATAATTCAGATAAATTTGTTGGTCTGTAATTTATTTTTTCAATTTGATTTTTCCCATTATGAATAATGATAAGAAAAAAAACTTAGTTTTAATTTAAATTAAATTTTATTTTGACAGATTTCACTATATAATTCGCACATCCAGCAGAAAAGGGTCGTAAGTCAAATTTTTATTTTTATCTCTGAATAGTAAATTGATTGTCATTGTCTATCTATGAAGAGATAAATCCACTTCAGGCAGAACATATAAGGTTCCGCGACTTTTCATCCCGCAACAAAATATCCCCAACAAAATATCCCCGACAAAATAACCCCGACAAAATATCCCCGACAAAATATCTCCGACAAATTATCCTACGAACAAAATATTCCCGTCAAAATATCCCAGACAAAATATCCCCGACAAAATATCCTCGACAAAAACACCCCTGACAAAATATCCTCGACAAAACATCCCTGACAAAATATCCTCGACAAAACATCCCTGACAAAATATCCTCGACAAAACATCCCTGACAAAATATCCTACGGACAAAACATCCCCGACAAAATATCCCCGACAAAATAACCTACAGACAAAACATCCCCTAACAAAATATCTACTAAAACCTAACCTAACCTAACCTAACCTAACCTAACCTAAATTAATCTAACCTAACCTAACAAAAACTGGGACAAAAATAATACAGACATCCTATAGAGACAATAAATTATTCTTCAAAAGTAGTAAAATGAGACAAAAATAATACAAACATCATGTAAAGACATTAAATTATTTCTCAACAATAGTAAAATGGGTCAAAAATAATATTGACATCCTATATTATTTTTTAAGTTAGGTTAGGTTAGGTTTTAGTAGATATTTTGTTGAAGGATGTTTTGTCTGTAGGATATTTTGTAGGGGATATTTTGTCGCGTGATGAAAATGCGCTTTACCGAGCAGATAAGTTCCTTATTTCAATATGTTTCACACTGGTGTCTCTTTTCGACGGGACCGCTTGTTTCATAAATCATGATTTCTATTCGCCCTCCAGTTAAATATTCATTTTTGACTTACCACACTTTTCCACGGGATGTGCGATATATGTATAGGTATCGCGAAGCAAACCTAAGCTTTTTATTGGAAAAATGCGAATATTATTTGATACACGTACATTTAGCTTAATGTAAAATTAAAGTGCTATATGGAATTATTTATTAGTTTGATATTATTATATATATTTGTCCAGTTGATAGTCAGACATCTTCAAGTACAAAGTTTTGAAATATGGAGAAAATCAATATTCGAATGCTTACTACAAATTAAATTTTATGTACACATGTCTGTGTTTTATATATTAAAAATGCTATAAAATAACACCGGGAAGCATAACGGAACGGTACATTTGTAGTGTGACATTTTGGAATTTCTTTTCAAAAATACATCATTTTTTTCACTACAAGTTTGTTTGCATTATAATTGATTTGGTGGTGTTTATGAGTAATCTGAGTATTGTACCAGATAGAGGGTACACGTCTACATATAACTGCATACTAAACTCCAATTCCGATTTTTTGGAGATGTCTGACTAATCAACTATTAAAATAAATAAATAACTAAATACATCATATTTAAATGCATGAATTGTTTGAATTTAAAAAAAATTGCTTTGTTATACAAATTATTTTATTGGTGTTTACTGAAGTTAAATTATAACATATTTATTTTATTTGAAGTGAATTGAAGAATAATAATGTATTATTATGGGTTGTTATAATTTTGATATTATGTGTGTTTTGAATTATATTAGGAAGTATTTAATTGATTTAAAACATTGTTCAAGAATATGCTTGATTATATTATATAAACAATATTAAATAAAATACTGCGTTTAAATGTTGTTTTAATTATATTTTCAATTTGGAAAGCTGGTGTTTTTTTTTTTATTTTATTAGTAACAAATAGATACATAAATTACATATAATTTTATACAGTAATTAATTACATAATAGATATATTTGATGTACCCCCATCAGTAAGCAGGGCTTGTGTGTGTGGGGGGTATGTTGAAACCATTTATTCGATTACCTCGATTCCGCACATCTTCATCCCCCGAAAAAATATCCTAGGGACAAAACATTCCCCAAAAAAATATCTACTAAAAAACCTAACCTAACCTAACCAAAAAATGAGACAAAAAAATAAATAATAATAATAAAAGATAAAAGATTTTACGTAACTTTATTTATTTAAAATTCTCTTCCTGCTTTAGTAAGAAGTAATTTAGAATACAAACCCACTATTTGGTCCCCATACTAGCAGATCAAATAAAAATTGAGAAAGTTCAATATAAATTTTTAAGGTTCATTCATTTCAAACTCTCCATGCCTATTGAACAAATTAATTATGTTAACTTAATGAATATACTTAATTTAACTGACCTATCGTGTAGAAGAACCAAGAGCGATTTGGTTATTTTATTCAAATTAGTTAATGGATCACTTG
Source organism: Limnephilus lunatus (assembly GCA_917563855.2). Taxonomy (NCBI): domain Eukaryota; kingdom Metazoa; phylum Arthropoda; class Insecta; order Trichoptera; family Limnephilidae; genus Limnephilus; species Limnephilus lunatus. The sequence continues at coordinate 111,110,355 of OU830592.1, forward strand.
ACGCACCTGACTTAACAAAACTAATAACATTCCGAGTGCCAAATCGTGACACGAGACTTCCCGAGCTGTTCTTTGTTTATCCGTCTAAAACTAACTATTTCATTAACTCCACAATCCAAAGTATTCATAGGCTTTAAAATAAATTCAATCCCGTTGATATTTTCATTTATTCCTTAACTAAATTCTGATGTAAATTTTATTATTATTATTCTAATATTGTTTTGGTTGTTATTTATTTTTAATTCTATTTCCTTTCAATTAGTGTAAAGGTAAAGAAAGAGAAATAACACTATAAAATATGTTTTTAATTTAATGTTTCTATTTTAAATATAACTATGTAACACGATTGATGTAAATGCTCCAATGGCGTAAATAAATAAGTAAATGAATAAATAAATACAGATATCCTGTAAAGATAATAAATTATTGTTCAAAAGTAGTTAGTCAGCGTAGTGGAGATACATTTTGTCCTTGGGATATTATGTTGAGGGATATATGTTGTCGGAGGATATTTTGTCGGGGATGTCGGGGGATGAAAACGCGCATTACCGATTACCTCAGCCTTAGGCAATGAATGGTATAGTGCAGTGGCGTACCGTGGGTATCAGCCGCCCGGGGCGGAGGAAAATTTAGCCACCCCCCCCCCTATATAGGTACTTCTTCAGGGAGGGGGGGGGGGGGGGGGTAGTGATCCTTTTTTTTTTAAAAATATTTATTAATTAAATCTGTATGCGGTGAATTAAAACTACACTCAGAACGTGAAAACGGTTTTTCTTTGGTTCTGGCAGCACATAAATTGTCTGCAACTAGAATTTTATATTTGCACTTCGAAAAAAGTTATGTTTTCCTTCGAAATATGTCAGCAGATGAATACACAATTGGAATTTTACATTCTGAACAATAAAACTGGCTTAAATTTTATCTGTATGCGGTGAATTAAAACTACACTAAGAACATGAAAAAGGTTTTATTTGACTCTGGCGGCACATAACTTGTCTGGAAGAATTTTATTAAGCACTTCAAATAAGTTTTTTCTTCGAAATGTGTCGTCGGATGAATTCACAACTGGAATTTTACATTCTGAACACAAAAGGGGTTTTAATTAAATCTCTAAGCGGTGAATTAAGACTACACTCGGAACATGAAAATGTTTTTTCTTTGATTCTGGCGGCACATAAATTTTCTGCAAGAATTTTATAAAGCACTTTAAATAATATAATGTTTTCCTTCGAAATGTGTCGTCAGATGAATCCACAACTGGAATTATACATTTTGAACACAAAACTGCTTTTAATTAAACATGTATGCGGTGAATTAAAACTTCACTCAGAACATAAAAATGGTTTTTCTTTGATTCTGGCAGCACATAGATAGTGTGCATCTAGAATTTTATAACTGCAATTCGAATAAGTATGCACACACCTGTCAGCTATTTAACTTTTCTGTGATAATAAATTTAAAATATATCACCGTGATATATACGTGGAAGAAAACCGTATAAGTGTAATTTTTTGTGCGCTTTCAGCAGGGCGCACAAAGCTTCACGAATATAAAACACAAATCGACTATCAATTAGAGCTAAAATGATACTGTTGCCATTTACATTTTTATTTAAAAATAATGTATGTGTTAGAAATAAAAACAAAACGTCTGTCATTAATATTTTGATTTTAACAGTATATAAAACTTAAGAAAGATGTTAAGAAACTATAAACTAGAAAAAACTTTTAAGTCCTGACGCGAGAATAGAACCCGCGACTTCCCCAATCCAAATTTTTACAAGATGATTATTGATTGTGAAATTTTGCCGCCCCCCCAAAAGTGCCGCCCGGGGCGGGCCGCCCCCCCCCCCCCGCCCCCCCCACGGTACGCCACTGGATAGTGTATAGTATAGGAAATAATTTCATAATGCCAGAGCTCACCATTATATATAGAAACCATCGCGGGAACGTGCACAATAACTTACCAAAAGTTTCATCGCAATAGGATGAATAGTTTAGGAACGCGTAAGGAACAAACTAAGAAATATTCGTTTTTATATAGGTATTAGAAAGATGTATTCATTCTTTATATTGGGGATTCAATTAAGAGAAGACTAACAAGATATACATTATGTGACTATGTCCCCACAATGCCTGCAATGAGATTTATAGTCCACCCAGGACGAATGATCACAATAGTATGAGCATGTGCCTAGTGTGGAAGTCGAAAAATCTTGAGCTGTTGAACACAAGAACTAGTCGAAGAAGCGACCCGTTCTCGTGTGACAAATATCAACCATGTACACATTTTGGGTCCGCGTTCGGCGTGTTTCCCGACACGCCAGACACACACAAGTTAGGAGAATCTGTCAAACGGACCGCCCGTTTCTGCACAAACTCGAGGGTTTTTCAGGTATTTTGGGGCTCCATACAAGAGGTGGCTGTCAAATTCAACCGTGGGGCACACTTTTGATTTGTACAGGGTTAGCAGTTGTGTACTATCTGTAATCTGTAGTATCTGTGGGCCCTGTACACTACGCCCAGTTTTTGAGAGACTAACTTAACTCTGGCTTCGATGGAGTATTTTATTTCTGCAAATATTAATTGCTTTTATGTAAAGAAATTACTTTTGGTGAAGACAACAACGACTGTTATTTCCTTCAGTAGGTTTCGGGTGAAACTGGTGGGAACTGTCCCCACTGTCCCTCTGTGAAGAACCACCACTGATATAATGATAAAAACTTTAAATTGTCTCAAATGCTAAAAATTTATGCGATTTGACAGTTTTCCCAACCCTGCCTAACCCAATGGCGTCTTTCGTAATACGGCACCGACTCCAGATACTAATATCTACAGCCTGTATGTCGGACGAATATCTACAGCTCAAACTGCTGACCAGCGCCGGATCTGCCATACGTTCAAAAACGTGCAAAAAACCTGGTGCCAACTCCGAAGGGGCGCCGTGAGAAAATAAATATTGTATTAAAATTTAGTTATAATATTCCCTGAATCGTTTAAAAATTACCCATAGTACGAAATAATTATTACGCTCTAGCAACACTTTCCAAAGAAACAGAATGCGCACTCTTCAGGTTGAAATCAACGGCTTACGAATTTATAGTCAGTTACAGAATTTTTTTACAAATTCCATATATTTAGTTTAAACGTAAGATCTATTTTTCCATAAATCTTTTACGACGAATGGGTGCGATCCAAATTCAATAACCAATCACAGCGCACTTCTTTGTTCCCGTGAATCATACAAACCGACTTGCGCCTTTCAAAATGCTGACAATTTTTGTTAGTGTGTCGTCCATACTCTCGCTATTGTTTTATTTTGTACGATTTAAGTCTCTAGGAGAAGGTAGTTAAAGACCATTTTCTTATGAAATCTTCAGTAAATTCCATTATCAAAAGCATCGCGCGGTTTGCATGATTTCCAGGTTGCAACGTGTTGACAGTTTCATCATTGATTTGACATATTATTTGAAGTTCGTTAAATGTATAATTAATATGTATTAGATTTGTTGGATTTGTTATTTTACGGTTTCAGTGTAAGCGTCTTTCGTAAGCCGTTGATACGTTGTTCAGTTTTTGTATTTCCTGTAGATATTAGTAGACGCCTACGGCACCTAGTGGAAAAAAAAACTCAATGTGTCCTTGCATTATGAAAAAAAAGGTTATTTCTTCCTAAAATAAACGTAGGTACCTAAAATATCGATGACAGCGATCCCATCACTACGAAACGTCAGAAGTTTTCTAGATTAGTGATATATCTATGGTCACTACTACATTCAACAGATTGAACCAGGGGGGTATAACTCCGATTCAAAAATTCAACCGTATCGATATTCATGTCTGTGTGACGTCACCTGTACGCTTCTCCTCGCTCGTCCAATGGAAAGCTTTGTTAGCAAGACCTTTGTTCATGTTATTGTTGACAGCTGGCGGTAAGATCCAGTAAAATCTAACCTAACAAAATTGACGCTCTCAACTCCGACTCAACGTAAATATTCGGTTTATTTTTTGTGAAATGCCTAAAACTCAGTGTTGTGTGAGAGGTTGTGTGGACGCATATTCACCCCGGCATAGGCTTCCATCCAGGGAAAACAAGGAGAATATGTTTCGGGAATGGTCGATGAGAATTGGCAGACTCGACTATATTGATTACCCGATTATGGGGACTCTTGCCCGTGTATGTGGATCTCATTTCGTATTCGAATGCAAAACAAGAAATGGACGGTTAAAACAAAATGCATTGCCCACGCTAAATCTTCCCGATTTCCCTCGTGAAAAGAAGATCGGTAAGTGTAACCCAAGTACAGGTGGGAAGCTGTCTTTGTGTATTGTTTTGTGTTCCAGATGTGTTGTATCTATACTAATGTATCTATTTTTATTTTTTAGACCGCATCCGTACACCACTTAGATGCAACACGAATTTTGAAGTTGCTCAAGAGCACATTGATGTATATCAAGAGCATAATTACATCAAAGGTATAAATAACTAAATAATCGTTGGATGACTTGTATAGGTACGTTCAAAGAAGAAATTTATCTAAAACAACGTCTTCATGTGGCAATTTGCTACAGAAATATAACCTGCTTTTATTATCTTCTTGTTTAAAATAAGTACATGTAATTCTGAGTTTTACATTTTTCTGTTCTAAGATGAAATTTTTTTAAATTCAGTATCGCATAATCATATTTTAATTATATATTCTGTCTTGTATTTCCTGTTTCTAAATGTTTATAATAAAATTCTCTTCATGTAATTACGAGTTTTATTTTTAAAATAATATTTTAGGCTAATGATTTGGGTGGTATTGGGTAGGTACCGAAAAAGAATTATATTGTCTATGGTCGATCCATTTTTTTTTTGTTTCCTCTATCCTTGTCGATGGTATATGTGACGTCGGTTGTACTCGCTGAAAAATAAAGGCGTAAAATAGCGTCGAAAAATTGTCTATACAAAAAGCACGAAGTTATCAATCTAATGATTGGTTTATTTATGGATTGAACAATAACATCAAATAACATTGACATCATAATCATAACCTCAATTTTTTTATATAGGCAATTTACCCTAAAAAGAGTGCTTTGTGAACCTTTAATTTGTCGTGAATCTTTCTTACTTCGGAGGCAAATACTTCTGTGACTGGACGGTGTCTATCTAACCACCTACGCTGACCAGCTTGAAGGAAATACATATAAACTAAACAGTTACCAATATCTACGCTAGTCACGGTGCACGCTAGTAACTTTGTCAGAAGTTTCCGAAAGTCAGCAATTCAAATAAAACTGAACTGAAAACTTTAATAGAACGGGATATTTTGTAATAACAGCATCATAAAATTTATCTGGAAAAACATTAATTCATTTAACAGGTATTTATCATTACACTTATTATTGTGAAGAAATAGAAATAATTTGCCATCCGCCAGATAATGATTGCAATGAAAAGAGATTTCGGCCCTCGTTATACAGATGTTTCTAAATACGAGGGCTGTCCGTGAAATAAGGTCTCCAAGGTGCTGCGGTCGCGAGGAACGATTTTACGCGCAATCTTGCAACACGGGCGTGTAGCCTGGTTTCCCCTTGCCAAATCTCCACCACGTTGCACCCTCTGTTAGTCTCGGCATGGCAGCCGTTCGTGATTGAGCTTCCACTCGCCGCGCCCGCCAGATGTGAGTTACGCTCTGTAATTATTTGGTAAATTTTCGTAAGTGGTGTCCACGCGTATTAATAATAATTTTTAGAAAAAAACTTTAGATTCGCCTTAATTACTATAAAAGGAAACTTTTTGCATTCCGGGAGGCGGAAAATTATGCATTTTAATTTTCAATTGCGTAAAACCAAAATTCACTTCGCGAAACGATCGCCGACTGTCAGCGGCATAAATATACCAATCCCGTCAGCGGCCATTAGGTAAGTCACTGTTATGTTGGTATCCCTGATGCATTAACAAGAGCTAAATACGACCGTAGCCATCTTCGTGGGATAAATGAGAGTCGCGTAATTATGAGAAAACACGACAGAATTAATAATAAAATGTAAACTAACCTCTAATCAGAATCACTTCAGCGTCTAGCTGAGGCACTCGAATCATGTTGGATTTCATCGTCATTATAATTGAAGAATAGAAATAATAAACAAAAAACAGAAGATTTCGGCAATTTTGAAAAATGAATGGAGTCAGTCTTTGTTTTTGAGCACCGATCTTTTCCACAGGAATTCGGAGAGATATCCCTCATAATGGTATTCGTCGTCATTATAATTAAAGAATAGAAATAATAATAATAAAAAATAAAATAAAATAACAGAAAATAATGTTTTTTACATTGAAAAAATTTTTTTTACATTGAAAATTAATTTTTTAAGTAAAAAAAAAAAACGCGGCGTTTTTTTTTTTTACTTAAAAAATTAATTTTCAATGTAAAAAAAATTTTTTCAATGTAAAATTATTTTTTTATAGCTAAAAATCATGGTAATACAGAACTTTGAGGTTAAACTACGAAAGCTGCATGTCATCATAATTTTAAAAAAAATCCCAGGTTTTGAATGGTTTGTTTGGCAAAGCAGGGTTTGTCTAGCGGGTTTGTGTAATTATGATTGATCGTCTGTGAAATAAAAACGGTAAATATAAAATGACGTTACCGCGTAAGCGAATCAAATTAAAATGTTAAATGCATATTTTTGCATGTATTTTTGCCTCCCGCGACATAAATACTCACTTTTCGTGATAATAAAGCTAAATCTAACTGTTTGAATAAAAATATTATTAATTCTGTTTTTCATAATTACGCGCGTCTTCGTATGTCCCACGAAGATGGCTACGGTCGTATTTAGCTCTTGTTAATGCATCAGGGATACCAACATAACAGTGACTTACCTAATGGCCGCTGACAGTCGGCGATCGTTTCGCGAAGTGAATTTTGGTTTCACCCAATTGAAAATTAAAATGCATAATTTTCCGCCTCCCGGAATGCAAAAAGTTTCCTTTTATAGTAATTAAGGCGAATCTAAAGTTTTTTTCTAAAAATTATTATTAATACGCGTGGACACCACTTACGAAAATTTACCAATTATTTTTTAAACTTTGCATCGACAAATCTGAATGACGCCACTGGGATTGTTCCTTTGTCTCTGGTGTTGTGTAGTGTATTCAGGTCTCGTCAAAAGAATTCACGGGCTGCTTCAACCCGTTGTTGTTTTTGATCTTCGGTGAGCATTTTGGGACCCACCGATGACCGTCTGACCGATTTGAAACCGATGGCCGTCTGCCACGCTTTTAAATTCTCTGCACCATTTGTTCACCTTTTCTACACTCATACACTGTTTTCCGTACACTTCAAGTAGCTGAGAATGAATTTCTAGCGGGTTTTGTTCTTTGCACTAGTACTTTGTGCTTTATTGGCTGTGTCGATACATTGCATGTGCAATACATATTGTGCACCATTTGTTCACCTTTTCTACACTCATACACTGTTTTCCGTACACTTCAAGTAGCTGAGAATGAATTTCTAGCGGGTTTTGTTCTTTGCACTAGTACTTTGTGCTAGTTTTTGTGTGGCGTGTCGATACATTGCATGTGCAATACATATTGTGCATGTCTAACCTAACCATACATCCCATTTTGAACGGGACCGTCCCGAGGAGAGCTTCGAGACGCCAAAATGTCCGGTTTACATAAATGAAACAGAAAAATATTGGTAATTATTCCTATAACCAGCAAACTTTTAAGCACAGGTTATGAAAATTACGCCTAATTTCAACAATTACTCAACTATTTACTTGCACAAAATAGGTTATGAGGTTTTTAGTTTGGATTAAATATTCAATTTTGTGTATAAGAGCAACTCTCTTTTTATAAGTTTTGAAGGTTATTCCCATCAATGTAATTGAAGAAGAAGATAACACTAATAATCTAAACGAAAATATGAAAGAGAGCAAGACACAGAAAAATAGAAAAAGATATTGTCGCAACTGGGACTCGAACCCCGGACAAATCTCATCCCATGAACCCGGACTCCTAAATCAGTAGCGAACCACTTGGGGTGACCCAAAAGTCTGCTGTAGCAGAAGTGTTGGTTATCCAATAAATGGTTCCCAGGGCGGTGTTACCCGTACCCCCTTCCCAAATTTGGGTTATTTGAAATTTTCAAATAAAGGTTCTAACTCACTTAACGAATTGACGTTGATCATCTACAGACCCCTAAAACCTAACCTAACCCATTTCCATTTTTTTTTATTTCTCCATTGACTGATCTCTCCGTGTGTCTATTCAGAGTTTTGTTAACAATTATTATAAGGAATAATTATTAGCCTGAAACACTCATCTACATTGAAAAAAATCTCCAGAGAAAAGATACATGTCGCCGACGGGACTTGAACCCGCGTCCTTCTGATTTCCGGCCAAATACACTGAGTTACGTCGGCTTATCTCCTACCCACCAAACAATTCAATATATACTAGTGTTTCATTTAACAATTACTGCTTTTTACATTTTTCCACCTGCAAACAACCAACTTTATCTATATGAAAATGTAGACATAATTTGTCTCAAGCCACCTAGTGAGAAATTTAGCACTTACAATGCCTTTAATAATAATAATAAAAATTGGATAATTTGTAGAGCGTCGTTTTTGTGAAAAATCACCTCAAGGGCCTTTCTCATATACCTAAATAAAGTTGGTTGTTTGCAGGTGGAAAAATGTAATAAGCAGTAATTGTTAAATGAAACACTAGTATATATTGAATTATTTGGCGGGTAGGAGATAAGCCGACGTAGCTCAGTGGTCAGAGCATTTGACCAGAAATCAGAAGGACGCGGGTTCAAGTCCCGTCGGCGGCATGTATCTTTTCTCGGAGGTTTTTTCAATGTAGATGAGTGTTTCAGGCTAATAATTATTGCTTATAATAATTGTTACCATTTGTGCTATGCATAAAAATCTTGTCTTAAACATTAGTTTATCAATTAAAAAAATAAATAGTTTTGTTATTTTTCAGAAATCCCATATTGGGTCCATGGAGATTTTAAAGTGTCTGGTTAAAGGTCAATACGGGAGAGTGGGGACTATGAGAGAGTGCGCGAATTCCAAGGATAAAGAAGGACACAATGCGGTGTACTACGCGATCCGCTCCAACAATGTGGAACTCCTCCATATGCTCCTCACGCTCCTCAGTAGCTCTGCAAGCCCTGAATTATTGGATCAACTTCTCTCTATGTCCCTAGATGAATTATTACTGAAAAATGTCCCCGTAGAAGATGAGATGCAATTGTTTGTCCAATCTAAGCTGATGAAGTTGCGTTTCTACTCGAAAGACAATGAACTCCCTACTACTCCAGATAAAGACCTCATCCAACTGAGGCTTCAATTACTTCAAGATAATATATTAACTCTTACGGCAGAATACTCCAACAAAAAAGTAGACAGTCGGTTTATATACATAGCCAAGTTCATAGCGCAGAATATTCATATTTCAAAACAAATATTAAAGTCTACATACTCTGCGGTGCCTTGGGAGGAAATTGAGTTTTGTTTGGTGTGTTTCATATCCGCTCACACCGAGCTCAAACAAATAAACTTGTTTTATCTGTCCGTACTGAGAAAGGCTCCATTGCTAAAAAGATTGGAAAATTTTTCTCAGGCCCTGCATGATTTGGAGGGATTCATCCAAAGTTCCGAAGTCTCCCAGCTTCGTTCCAGAGTCCGCTCAAGCCGTGACAAGATTGTTGCAGGCATCATCAGCAAATACCCCCAATTCCAAGATTTGTACACTGATTACAAGGTCGTACGAGATATCTATTCTCTGGATATCATGAAGAGCTACATTAATGCGGCCTTGCCGGTGGACCCTGCGACAAGAGAAGGCCAGCTGACCATCAAGAGGACTCTGCAGGTGCTGGGAGAACATCTGAAGGGCACCCTTGACAGTCCCAATCTGTCCACAGCTGCAAGTGATCTTTTACTGTCGCTGGCACCAAAGGCGACCAGAGACATTCTTAAAGACTTACGCAATTCAATATCACACTTCCACATTATCCAAGACAATGACCAAAAGATAGAAGATTCAAAATTATACTCAAATATTCTAAACGACATAAAAAAGATTGCCATCGTAATAAGTGACATAGTTAATATGAATAAAATTAATGTTTTAAAACAATTCTTTTCGGATGAATTCATTGATATAGAATGCTTGGAAAAAAGTCTACGTAATTTGAATCCAGAATTTTTAATCTCTGAAAAGAACCAAGATCTCACCACACAGGAGCACCAGAATATTGAAGATATCATTGCAGAAATCAGCCGACTCGTTTCAGACAAAACTCCTTTCGAAGAGAAAATATTGTCTGACATGAAAGAGTTGAACAAAGCCAAAATAAAAAACAAAATTTTACAAGAAGAGTTTTTAAAAATTTTGCATCATCTTCGTACACTGGACCAAATGTTTCAACGAACAATGTGCAGCAGCAGGAAGGCTAAATACTTGAATTTCTGGAGACAACATTACTTTCCCGCAAACACCACAAACTACCCAGCAGAAGAAGACAATTTGGAAGTAATAAGGATGATGAAAACATTGCCACACAGCTTTTATGAAAGCGTGTCTTTAAGAATCCTCCCTGAAATTGCAAAGGAAATAGATTATTTACTGTTTAAAATCAGTGTTCTACTTTGTAATGAAAAATACACTATCAACTGGATTGATGAATACAGAACGCAGTTGTCTTTGCACACACACCATGATATAGACATTATCAAAAGAAGAGAGGCGCATACTAAAAATGATGAGATTTTGGATGAACGCATAACCCAACACCTATGTGAACTTGGAGAGGTTATAGGAACCGGCAGATCACACCATACATCTTGCAATCTACTTCCATTGGTCCAAAAGAATACCCTCAACAAACTGAGGGTCGAAGCTCTGATGCTGGACACCATGTCTCTGTTGGAAGAAAGAACTGAGTGTCTCTCTAATAATTGGCTTTGTCTTGACGATGATATTCCTCTGTTGAGTGGAAGAGTCTTAAGAAACTATTTGGCTCACGGCAACCCGTTGGTTGATAATATTCTATCCGGCAACTCTTTCTCTGCCGTGATCTTGAACACCATGATACTTACAGAACCTGACACGGAAGAAATGCTCATTTTAAACAATGGCAAAATGGGCAAGATATCGATGTTCAATTTTAAGCAACTGAAACAGAAATATGACCGGAACTTAAATATTATAAATAAACAGGAAGAGATGAGTAAAGCTTTGCTTGAAGGAAACCTCGAGGATTTGCAAACATGTCTCCGAGAGGGGGCGGACTTATATTCGAGAAGTATAATCGATTGCTCCACCACGTTACACGTCGCTGCCAAGGGAACCAGTGTTGAGATGGTTAGAATGTTGATTGAAAACAACGTAAGCCCAGATTTGAGGGATATAAATGGGCAGAACCCTTTGCACATAGCAGCAGCTTTTGGAAGGGATGCCATTGTGCAATATCTTGTGGAAGAGATAAGTGTTTTAATTGACCAATTCGATACGACCGGGAAGACACCTCTGCACTTGGCAGCTCTAAACGGTCACACGGAAACAGTTGTAACATTATTGTCTCTCGGAGCAAACGCCAAAATTAAAGATTATCAATGGTTTACCTCTTTACATTACGCATTAACAAACAATTTTATGGAATCGGTCAAAGTTCTATTAGAAGTTGATACTGCAGCAACTGTTGATGATGACATTGATCTAACTCCTCTGCACATAGCTGCTGAGCACGGGCATGCAGATCTGGTGCAGTATCTACTGGAGAACAGAGCTGATGTCAATTCCAAAGCCAACAGTCCTCAAGGCCTGCGTCCGTTACACTTAGCAGCAGCTAATGGTCATCGGAAGATTGTTATAAATTTGATTAAACATGGAGCCTATATGAACTTTCAAGAAACTTTTCTAGGGCTTACTCCTTTACATTGGGCGGTACTTCATAACCACGAGGATTTAGTGAACATCTTTTTGAAAGAAGGAGCCTTCGTTGACATAGCCTGCAAGAAGACTCGCAACACTCCCTTGCATACGGCCATCACTAATGGCCACACAAAAATAGTCCACATAATTTTAGAAAACCACCCTACTATTAACGCTGCGAATAATGATGGATTGACTCCACTATTGCTTGCAGCGATGAGCGGAAACTGTGATATAGTTGAATTTCTCTTAGAAGCTGGGGCTCAGTTAGACTATAAAACTGTAGATGGTTTTTCTGCATTACACATAAGTGCTATGGCCGGTCATAATGATATTGTTACATCATTGCTTGAACGGGGATTCATTGTTGATGCAAGAACTGTGAAGCAACTGACACCATTACACCTGGCTGCAGACGGGGGTCACCGTGAAACTGTAGACATTCTGTTGGCTGCAGGAGCTGATGTCAACTCTGTTACTGATGATGGTTCAACTCCTCTGCACATGAGTGCTGCTGAAGGGCATGCGGCAGTTTCACAGTCTTTAATAATAAACGGTTCTGGTGTAAATGCCAAGAACAAAATGAACTTTGCACCTTTACACTTGGCTGCCAAAAAATCTTGTAAGAAAACTGTTCAACTCTTACTGAAGAGTGGAGCAAATGTTGAAGAGGTTTGTGTGAACAGCAACACAGCTTTGCATCTAGCATCTTCTCTTGGACTTAGTGTCATTGTTAAAGCACTAATAGATGAACACGCAGATGTCCGTGCTGTAACTGAGAATGGGGAGACCGCCTTACATCTAGCAGTGGCAGGAAACCACAAAGCAATTGTAAATCTATTATTAGATAATGGTGCTGAGATAAATGCAGTGAATAACAAGCATTATTCTGCATTATGTTCTGTAGCCCATAATAACAGCACAGAAATATTGGAAATATTGCTAGCCAAGGGAGCTGATGTTAACACAGGGGGAGGTAAAGTGCTGTCTGCAGCCGTTTCCGCAGGACATAGATCTGTAGTGGAAACCTTACTTAAACACAAAGATCTGAACATTCATATTGATGTTGAAGGACCAACCTTCTTGCAGTCAGCGGCCATCGCAGGCTATTGGCACATAGGCCGAGCTTTGATAAACAAAGGGGTCAAGATTGACTCAATTGGTCCAAATAACCTTACAGCCTTATTACTTGCTGTGAAAGGTGGTCACAAAGAGTTTGTGGATGTCTTGTTGGAAAACGGAGCTGATGCTAATCTAACACCTGATGGAATGTGGTCACCGCTGCATTTAGCAGCTACCTTGGACCATCCCGGTATTGTGGAATCTTTACTTCGTTCGGGAGCCAAACATGATGCACTATGTAAAAACCATACACCGATAGAGCTGGCAATACTTCGTAACCAGTTAAATAATTTAATTTGCTTTTTTAAATATTGCGACCTTAAAATAAATGCAAGGAGCCATCTCAAATGCTCACTTCTGGAAATTGCGGCTAAAGTGGGAAATCCTGATGTCGTGCAATACTTGTTAGACCGAAGAGCAGATCTAAACGCCAAAGATTCGACTGATTCCAAAGCGATCCACTTCGCAGCTCTTAAGGGGCATGTGGAAATTGTAAAGTGTTTCCTCGAGCGTGGGATGAGTATTGGCGATCTTGGATGTGAAGGCGCCACACTGTTACACTTAGCTTCATTAGGTGGACACGCAACGCTGGCTCAGTACCTGATAGATAAACACGCTGATGTGAATGCAGTTGACGTGGCGGGCAGACAACCTATTCACTATGCTGCTGGGAGTGGGCACAAGGAACTTGTCATTACCCTACTCGGAAACGGTGCAATGTTTAACACTAAGGATGATAATCGTAAAACACTTTTAGAATTGACTAGCGAAGCTGACATCAGAGAACTGTTGGTATCTGTAGGACAACTCTTTAGGGCTGTAAAACAGAATGCTCTTTCAAAGGCAGAAAAGTTAATTAAAACAATTGGAAAACCCATAGAAGCAAAGAATGCAGATAATTCCTCTCTTCTGCATTTGGCTTCTAGGGAAGGTTTTCAGGCGATGTGTGATATTCTATTGAAGAATGGAGCAAATCCTGATGCTGTTGGAAAAGAGGGGAAAACTCCTCTCCATTTTGCTTCTGAATTCTCTCATCTAGGAATCATTGTATCTTTGTTACAAAATGGCGCGGTTTACAATATTGAGTCTAAAAATGGAAAAACACCTCTTCATTTAGCAACACAGGAAAATACCATTCAGTTACTGAAACTTGTGCAGTACTTGTTCAAAAAAACTGAAATATGTGACACAATGGTGATCAGAGACATTACCAAAATTGGAAATATCGGGTTCATTAAAGCCGTGCTCAGGTGTCGGAATACAGAAGGAAACACTCTTGTGGAGGTTGCTATTAGAAACAACTTTCCTGAAGTACACAGGCTGTTTGAGATTTTGCAAGATCAGTTTTCTCTCAATCTGAAGAAGGTGAAAGATTTGGTTGAACTTAAAAATTTCACAGAAGCTTTGTCTATATTACAGGAACTGTCTACTGAAAGAGAACATTTGCTAGGAATAGATGACCCTGGCACTATTGTTCTTCTCGAAGAGAAAGCTGTAATATTCTACAGGCAATTAATGGTTTTCGACGCTTTGTCAATATTTGAAGAAATTTTTAGCAAAAGAATAAAAACCCTGGGGCCAAATCACCAATTTTCGCTTTCGACAAGAAGTCTGATTGCCGCGGCGCTAACTTGGCTAGAACGAAACCAGGAGGCTTGGGAAATATTTCAAGAAGTTATCACTAAACAAAAGGAAACTCTGAGCGAGGACAATGAGGGTCTATTGCGAACCGAAATATGTGCGGCACAATGTCTCGAGGCACTGAAAAAATTTGACAAAGCTTTAAAAATGAATTATGAAGTTCTCGAAAAATTAAAAAAATCTTGTTTAGCCGTTTCTAACCCTGTCGTTTTATTTTTGGCTGTGAGTAAAAACATTGCCTCTGTGCTCAGACAACAGGGAAAGCTTGAGGAAGCTTCAAGCATTATCAAGGAGGTTTACGACATTAGTAAAAGCATTTACGGATTGAATGACAGCGGAACTTTGCGTCTTCAGGGTGACTTGGCACATGTTTTAAGGGGACAAGGTAAAAATGCAGAGGCATTGGAGATCTACAAGGAAGTCTATGCTATTCAGAAAAATGTATTAGGCCTCGACCATGTTGATACTCTTTCCACCTGCACTAATATTGCTTATATGTATCTCACTGAACGCAAACCATTTGATGCGCACACAGTTTACAGGGAAGGACTGGAGCATCGGGATCCCCAAAACAATCTCCCAGATATGTTAGCGTTGGATGAAACCTTTAAACAATTTAAAGAATCTATAACAAATGGATTTCTTCCTGGAATTGATGTTTACAACCTTGAAAGTAGATGTGAAATGGAAATAATCGAGGCTTCTAGCAGAGGTGACGTTACCCAGGTAGAGAGTTTGATTCGTAGTGGATCGGACATGAATACGGCAGACGCAGACGGAAGAACACCGTTGCATTTTGCTGCAAGCAGAGGACATGCAGATATTGTTAAGTTGCTGTTGAAAAATGGAGCTGATGCTACCGCCGCTTGTGTCGAAGGAAACACGGCATTGCACACTGCCACCCTCCGAGGTTGTGTGGACAGCGTCAGAACCATATTGCAGACTGTGAAGACGGTTAAAGCTAGAGCATACGATGATTTCATCAATGCTAAAACCGTTATGGACGGTGCCTCTGCTTTGCACGTGGCTGCCAAGAAAGGGTTCCTTGACATTGTGAAATGTTTGCTAGAGCACGGCGCCATTTACAACAGCCCGGATAGGAGTAACGGGCACACAGCGCTCCAATGTTCAGGCAGTCAGGTCGTAACCTCTCTACTAGAGTTTTCCCAGAAGATGTTTGACTGTGCCGAGAAAGGAGAGATACCGCAGATATCAGCGGAGAAACAGGAATACTTGTTGGTGGTCCTGGCCTCAAGAGATATGCAAGGCAGGACACCAGTTGAAGTGGCTCGATTCCACCATCACCACAGTGTGGTCGCCTTCTTTGAGGGTGCACAACAAACCAACATAACATTAAATTGACTTACTAAACTACTTAAGTTGGTTTTATAAACAATAAAAGTTGTCAAAACTAACAACGGGTTGTTTCGGAGAATTCCAGTAGTCGCACCCTTGCACCGAACATAGCAGTCGCACGCGGTCGGTGATTCCTTAACTTTAGGCGGCTGGTTTTAGACGACTGAATATTTCATGATATTATTATATACATAGCATATAATTAAAAAAGTATTTTATCCACTGGAGAGCTTTTTGCCACAATATGGCACTAATTAAAATACCTCGGATTGCTTTGCTGTCAATTTTGGCAAATTTTCCATTATGTATTTGTAAGTAATTAAGTAGAAGTTTACTGCTGAAAGGTTAAAAGTTAATTCAAATTTAAAATTTAAGTTTTATTCAAGTTCTGTTATTATATACAATATGGGGAAATACTTCTATAACAAATCTGAAGCAAGTCCAAGTTGTACAAAACGCAATTGTAAAATTATTAGTCGTTCCTAATATTTTCAAACAGAGACATAATACACCATTACTGTTTCAGAGTGCTAAAATTTTACCTGTTAAGGCAATACTATGGCACAAAATTATAATTCAGTATATATTTACCCAGCAGCATAAAGAGAAATTAGAACATAAATACAGCACTAGATTCACGCGCAACGACGGGTTAAAAGTTCCGAAATTTAATAATAAGAACGGACAGAGAACGTTTGAATACAACATACCGAAAATATTTAATTTATTACCTGATACTATAAAGCAATGTAATTCTATGAATAAGGTTAAATATATGCTGAAAAATTGGCTATCGGAAAAAAAATATTTAGATTGATTTGTATGAATAATGTTGAATTTGTAGATATAAGATGTAAAATTATAACATTTAAAATTTATATGTAACTTAATTATAAGCACCTGCTGACAAGCCAATTCAATTGGCTTAGCAGGACTTGTTTGTGATTTGTAATAACTATTCTTACAATAATAAATAAAAAAAATTACAGTTTTGTGTAGCAACTGGCCCATACTGATATAATAACGGAACTTGAATAGGACTTTCACAGAACCTGAAAATTAACTTTGTAATTTTATGAATTATTAAAATTCTCCAAAATAACCCGTTAAATATTTTATTAATTTTGAAATATAAAAATTTTTACAATTTAAGTAATAATTATTAGCCTGAAACACTCATCTACATTGAAAAAATCTCCTGAGAAAAGATACATGCCGCCGACAGGACTCGAACCCGCGTCCTTCTGATTTCCGGTCAACTGCTCTTATCCACTGAGCTACGTCGGCTAATCTCCTGCCCGCCAAATAATTTAATATATACTAGTGTTTCATTCAACAATTTTGTAAAATAATTTTGATAATAAAATTGAATAATCATATAAACAACAAATGTCTTATTATTGAGGAAGTAACTAACTAACTAACCGTTTCTCCGCAGGCATAGGATGGACTGCCAGACAATTCGGTCTTGGCACACACTCCTTGCCTCATTTACATTCATACATCGTCTATGCACACTTGATGGCCATGGCCCGACTCAAGTATCTGATTCACTTGATCCTGCCGTGTCTTTCTTGATTCCATATCCAGATACATCGTCGGATCTACCGGATCTGCCCTGATATGGACACTGCAACGCTGTCCGAAACGTCGGCTATAGTAGGAGGTGACACCCCAAAAACTAACAACGAAAATGCTTTTGGCCGTGAAAATCTAAAAACTTACCTGAAAAAATTTGTTCATTTAGTTTAATATTCGTTTAGTTTATTTGTTAATTAGTAAACAATATCGGCGACACCCGAAAGCGCAATCCCACCTAGTAAAAACTGCGGATAGCACATCTCCTTATATTTCAATATCTTTGGTTCTGTCATTTTTTCAAAAATGGTCTTTGAATGCCAAAGCATTTCCTTTGTTCATTTCTATACCCAAAAATAATTTTCAAAACTATCTGAGTTGTATTTTCGTAGATATTATATATGACAAAGTTCTAACATCAAGTAAGAGGCGGATACGGATACCGCCGCCCGGGGAACCATTTATTGGATAACGAACACCTCTGCCATAGGTCACCCGAAGTGGTTCGCTACGTTTGATGACTTAGCGGGGGTTCATGAGGTGAGGTTTGCACGGGTCTTGGTGGCGGATCTGTCTACCCACCAGCTGCACGGTAGGTTGGATCGGGAGAGAATGGTTGAGGGAGTCCCTACGACTTCTCCAGACATACTCTCAGAACATCATCTTGCACCGCAGTAGAAGGTATGGATTCATACGACCGTCACTACCTACCCACCCCTAACACCCTTTTTCTTCCCAGAACTTCCTCTCCTTCCTTACCTAAAAAGACCCTTCATACAGCAACCCAAAGATGACATAGGCCCCGAGTGATTGTTTTCCTCAGGGCCTCCTGTGTGGAGCTAATGTAAAAAAAAAAAAGAAAAGGGAGCTGACGTCTATGCTGGAGGTAGATTGAAACAAAAAGTTTTTTTTAAAATATTTTATTACTTCTTTTAAAGTATAAATTAGGTTTAAAATATAATTTGAAATATAATGTTAAAAAGGTAATACTAAACTTATAAATGGTAAACATACAATGACTGTAACAGACCAAATATTCAACATGTTTGATGTACGTAAAACACTGCACAAACTATAATTAATATGATAACTTTACACAATATCGGATCGATAAGTTGACTACCAATGATTTTATATCAAGGTCTCGAGCATGGTTTCACCTTCGACAGCCGAACCGATATTGACAGGAAACAATTAAGAAATAGATATAAGCTGGCTTAACTGAAGGTATTTTCTATGAATTGACACTACGAAATGTAAAACGAAAAGCAATTACTTACAAATATTAATAAATTAGCAATGTTGAATTAAAATACTAACCTAAATATGCATTGGCATTCTGTATTTACTTTTTGACACTAAACGGGAGTTAATTAGTTAATGAGGTCTTAAATCATATTTATATCATTTTCGTTTATCGAAGATTGAACGGAATAAATTGATTGCATCTTAGATGCATTATTTAAGTCTACCGATCACGTATACAACTTCTTTTGAAACTTATCTGATACTATGGTGGCCGCACTAAAATTTATCAATCGTCGATAGGAATATCTGTTGACAATCATAGACCGTGCTCGCAAATATTGATAACTGACCAAAGATAACGGATTTGGTCAATATCGTATCGATATAGGGTTTTATCGACCATCTTTGCTAGAATCCCTGTTAGACAGGCGTACCCACAATAAAAACATTAAAACTATCAACATTATCAAACAATGTTTTAACCCTTAAAGTATATTTGTTTGGTTTTCGGAACAACTGACATAGGTCTCATAGAAATCGTTGTATATCCCTTATTATCATAGTGAGAAATATGATGTAAACGGTGTTAGAAAGAAACAACACCAACCTTTATATTTAAATACAAAAACTAATCACAAAAGAAGTAAAATGTACAACTTCATAAAACCAAAGTTTCGAATCGCAATTTGAAATAAATTTATGGAACTTTGGGAATTTTTTATTAATTATTTTTACATGGAATGTCAAAAGAATGAATTCAGTATTACATTTATAATACATTTGCCTGATAAAATATCAGTAATTTTAAATACAAAAAACACGCTTTATATTAAAATCTATAACTTAACCAGAAAATAATTAAAATCTACACTTTTATGAAACCAAAATTTTCGCCACCACACCGCAATTTCAAAAAAAAAATTGCGGTGCGGTGAATTTTTTAATAATTATTTTTACATGAAACGACAAAAAGGTAAGGTGAAAATAATGTTTATGATAAATTTGTCAAATAAATTGTTGTTTGTGTGTTTTAATTTATTTTTTGTTATCAATATCTTTAATTAGAATAAAATGTAAGGCGAGTCATTTTTAAAACTTTTGTATGTTTGCATGCAAAATTTTTATATTTAAAAAAAAAAAAAAAAATATCTTTGTTTGGATTTACAATATTTGAAAGCATATTTATTACCTTTCAAAGACAGTTTTTAGTTTTCGGATACATTTAGAAATATTCCATTTATTTGGATTTCATTGTAAAGCCGAAATATTTTGACATACGAGGGACATGAAAGTTAAAATATGAAGTTATTGTATAAAATATGAAGTAATTGTATAAAATATGAAGTTATTGTATAAAATATGAAGTTATTGTATAAAATATGAAGTTATTGTATAAAATAAAAAAAACATTATAACATTTCAGATCAACTGATCGCAATGGATGTTGGGAAAGTCCTCATATCCAGAGGAGACCTGAACCAAGTTTTCTCCTTGACGTTTAAAGAACATTTCTATGTTTGGGACCTTGCCATGTTCCAAATCATGCTTCAGGGACAAACTGGCTGCCTTCTCCACCAGGGCTTTCTTAACACCGTTCAACGTTCTGTTGCACAACTTCAGGCAGGTTTCCGGACTCCAAGATTTCTGAAAATATCAATCATTACTGTTGCGTGTTGTATTGTGATTGTCCCATTTTATAATATTTAACGTCATTCAGCTGTTAACACTTTTATTTCTCATTTACCTAATCTCGATGTGTAGTTTTAGTGTTTTACCTTAACTTTTCATGTCTATGCAACCTCTTACTAAAATATTGCTATGAATTTTGTATCTATAATATCTTTTGTCTGTGGTCACGTTAACTTTCTATTTAAACAAATAAGCATAAAACGGCGTGTTATCTTTTTCAATGTCATTCTACTTCTTGCAATTCTCGACTCAATTAAGTTCTATATTTAATACTAATTGCTAGTCAAGTGTTTAGAATCAGCCTCCCTCTCACTGTGAATTATTCTCTGAATAAACTAAGTAACAACCATAGCCAATACAAACACAAGTGTTTTAACTAACAAGGATAACTTCAAACCTCAATCTCTCTCAGAAACTGTACGCTAATCCTTGGCGTGGAAAGAAGGAAGCCACCAAAGCAGATAAGCCTTACACCCTGACTGCGACTTCTGGACGTCACAACCAGGGACACTAAGCAATTACATCTAAAAGGGATTGAAATGAAAATCTAGTTTCCTTCAACGGAAGCAATCTTCCAGACAGGTCCTCCATTGATATTCTTGGTGTAACTCTAAGTGACCAGCTCAGATATGGGGGCTCCATCGAAGCCAGAGTTAAGTTAGCCTCTCAAACACTGGGCGTACTGTACAGGGCCCGCAGATACTTTAATAGTACACAACTGCTAACCCTGTACAAATCGCAAGTGTATCCCACGGTTGAATTTGACAGCCACTTTTGGTCTGGAGCTCAAAAATACCTGTGAAAAACCCTCGACTCTGTGCAGAAACGGGCAGTCCGTCTCATAGATTTCCCTATCTTAACAAACAAATTGAAATCTTTAGAGCACAGATGTCGGGTGAGAATGCTATCCCTGTTCTACCATTGGTATTTCAATGAAAGATGCTTCGAGGAACTAGTGCATTGATCCCCTCGGCACCGGTGCTGGGTACATAGACGGGAAACACGCCAAATGCAGCGCCCAACATATGTACACGGTTGACATTTGTCACATGAGAACGGGTCGCTTTTTTAACTCGTTCTTGAGTTCAAGAGCTCAGCTGTGGAACGATTTGCCGGCCTTTGTGTTTCCTCCTTCCTACAACAAGGGTCTCTTCAAGACCAATGTTTACTCCTTTCTCTTCTCAAAAAGACCCTCCACACAGCATCTCAGCATCTCAGATGACATAGGCCCAGAGGGAAATTATTTTCTGTGTGGAGTTAATGTAAAAAAAATCAAGTGTCCCTATTTTAATCGTATTCATTACATTTACATCAGCCTTGCATTCTTTCCATATCTTAACAATTCACAGCATCACACCATACTGCCGTAAATCACGTATCATCATTTCATCGTGGATACTTTTTATTTTTATACCAATCAGTCCTCCATTAATGGAGTTACCTGCATTTACCCTTCTTTCAATATCTCTATCAGCTTTACCATCTCTCGGAAACATACTTCCTAAATACAAACTCATCCAATTGTTAAATTAATTAATTCAATTAGTCATATTATTAATTTATTCTTCTAAAAAATATTTAAAAAATCTTTTCCTATCGTAGTGTATTTTTATTTGCCTCTGCTCCAAACCACTTGCTCAAATCATTCGTCATTCACAAGTATATATTGCACACTGTTTTCAGTTTCATCCTTCCAGAGTTGGTTCGTTTTGACACTATTGAAGTAATATTCTTACATTGGCGATTCGATGCATCTCAGTGGGAGAAGATTCCTCCACCGAAAGCAGTTCCCCGAACTTGTCCCGGTGTCCAATGACGATGTTGTTCAGACCAGCGAGGTAAGCCTGCGACCAGAATTTCCTTGTCTTGTAAATCCTGGAAGTATTACCATATTTTAAGAAGATATACTACATGAAATATAAATCTAAAAGAGATGCTAACTTTTTGAGGGGGAGATCGATTCAGATGGTTGCTGATGGTTTCACCTCTTCCTTGCACTCGATAAATGATGGCGTCCCGCAGGGATCGGTTCTGTCTCCGACTTTGTTTTTGTTGCACATCAATGATCTTTTGTCATGTGCACCAATTCATTGCTAAGCGGATGACAGTACAGTCCATGATAGCTTTTTGTTTGACAAGCCCCCAAAGGGCTCACAAACTCCAACGGCTCGGAGGGCTTTAAAGCAAAGAATGGACAGTTACCTCGAGAGTGTTTTCTATTAGGGTAAAAATAATCTAGTTGAATTTGATGTTTCAAAGACCCAATCTTGTCTGATTACGTCTAAAAGGCAGTGGCGGTTCTTCACAGGGGGACAATAGGGACAGTCCCCATCAGTCACATTCAAAACCTACTAAAGGAAATAACAGTCGATGCTTTGTCTTCGCCAAAATGAATGAATTATTTAAACATAAAAGTAATTAACATTTGCAGAAATAAAATACAAACAATTATTCCGGATGATTTTAATAAGACCCTATGTGCGTACAGAGAACAATATACGGCGCAAGAAACAGCGGTTCTATTTCTCAGTGCGCAGAATCTAATGCGCACTTGGGGAACGATCCGAACTATCCCTATACTTTCCTTGCGTTGTTTCGCGATCGTATGAAACTGCGAATTCAAATAACAGCGGGGACAACCCTTTGGATCCTCACAGAACCATTTGTTTGCGAAGTTACGGGCGGGAATCGCTCGCTTTCAAATTAGTTGCAAATTATTTTTCAATAATCTTGCAAGATAAAGCTTTATTTTTATTATACTACTAGCTGGTTCCCGGCATGCGTTGCAATGCCATATTCAAATAAATACATTTTTCTCCCGGAATCACCTTCCCGTGCGTCCCCGTTCCCCTCCCGCGTCTAATACATTCTTACGTTTCTAATACTTACATTTTTAAACTCGTGATATCTTTCGAGTGGTATGTCCGAATTGAATATTTCAAAAAGTTAAACAAAGGTATTGAAGCATTCTTGAACATGAAGTAATTTATTTTTATAAGGACTACAACTAAGATACGAATGAAGAGCCTTTTCAAGAGGCGACATCATAACTATAATAGTTAGACATATGCTGTCGCGACACTATTTGTAAATAATGATGTGTTCTGCAAAGTCGTAGTACATTATTTTATTCTATCATCAATAGCTTTCGCAGCGCACGCGATTTATAAAGAATATTTTAGGTCATTTTTTTACACGCTGGGTTACATTATTGGGGTTTTAACAAGGATCCCTATTTTTTTTTAAAATATAATATAGCCTATGTCACCCGGGAATAGTGTAGATTCCCAACATTGAAAGAATTTTTCAAATCGGTTCAGTAGTTTCGGAGCCTATTCAATGCAAACAAACAAACAAATCTTTCCTCTTTATATAGTGTAGTAGATATTGTAAATTAGCATATATCTATAGACATTTTATATTATTTTGTGTTAAATATATCCGACTACCATGATTAAACCATAAATTTTTTTTTTCGGGACATTTTATATTATGTTCTACGGGTGGTGAGATTACGGTACAGTACGTAAAAAATGTCGATTCCCAACACTAAAGAAGTCCTCGAGCCGCCACTGCTAAAAGGTAATAAAATGAAAATCTGGTTTTCTTCAACGGAAGCAATCTTTCGAACAGGTCTGGAGCCCCAAAATACGTGAAAAGAAAACCCTCGACTCTGTGCAGAAACAGACGGTCCGTCTGATAGATTCTCAAAATTTAATAAACGGATTGCAATCTTTAGAGCACGGGCATCGGATGGGAATGATATCTTTGTTC
This sequence comes from Limnephilus lunatus, assembly GCA_917563855.2. Taxonomy (NCBI): domain Eukaryota; kingdom Metazoa; phylum Arthropoda; class Insecta; order Trichoptera; family Limnephilidae; genus Limnephilus; species Limnephilus lunatus. The sequence continues at coordinate 111,134,709 of OU830592.1, forward strand.
TACCGGTATTTCAATAGAAGATGCTCTGAGGAACCCTGCGGCACCGGTGCATAGACGGGAAACACGCCAAACGCGGGCCCAACATATGTACACGGTTGACATTTGTTACATGAGAACGGGTCGCTTTTTCGACTCGTTCTTGTGTTCCTCCTTCCTACAACATGGGTCTCTTCAAGACTAATGTTCATTCCTTCCTATCCTCAAAAATACCCTCCACACAGCATCTCAGATGACATAGGCCCTGAGGGAAACTATTTTCCTCAGGGCCTCCTGTGTGTAGTTAATGAAAAAAAAAAGTAGAATATTTTCTCATAATAAAATAATGATGAGAAACACAAAATATGTGTGACTATTTCCTTTTTTACATTAACTTCACACAGGAGGCCCTGAGGAAAATAATTGCCCTCGGGGCCTCTGTCATATTTGAAGATGCTGCGTGGAGGGTATTTTTGAGGAGAGGAAGGAGGAATTTCAGAGGTCGGCAAATCATTCCACAGCATAGCCGTTGAACTCAAGAACGAGTCGTAGAAACGACCAGTTCTCATGTGACTAATGTCAACCATGTACAAATGTTGGGCGCGTGTTTAGTGTGTTTCCCGACGATGCACCGGTGCCGAGGGGATCAACGACGCTAGTTCTTCGGAGCATCTTCCATTGTAATTCCGTTGTGCTCTAAAGATTGCAATCCGATTGTTAAGTTAGGAGAATCCATCAAACGGACCGCCCGTTTCGCACAGTCGAGGTTTTTTTTTAAATCTTTTTTTATGCCGTTGCAATAACGTTACCAAGAATCATCACGGTAAATATGAAAGCGTCCAATGTACATTCTCACAGTAAATATGATTGCTTGCAATATAGTTATGCTGATGTTATCATGTTTATTCCTGGAAAAGTAATGTAGAAGAGTGACTCACTGTTAAAAGTAAGCATATAAGAGAAGTAGATATTATATTTTTCTTGGAACTTAGCACCAACATAAATACATCGCTGAGTATTATTCACACCACAAGAAACTTGCAAGATTGTTATTATGATAATATTAACACGCCTCAGGCGGACGAAAACAATGAATCCGTTAGTGGAATTTATTTTTACCACTCAGGTATTTTGCGATTATGCAAGTTTTTTGTCTTAAACGAACTATCAGATTTATAAAAATTTAGTGTTATTTTGGCTTCACAATTAAAGCTCTATAAATGAAACATTTCTGAACGCAGCCGAATACTAAAAACTGTTTTTGAAAGGTTTTGAAATAAGCTTTCAAATTGTATAATTACAAATAAATTGTATTAACATTTATAAATATTATAATTTAGAATACAAAAGGTACTAAAATCACAGATTATGTAAAAAAAAAATATATATATATATTAAAAAAAAACACTTATTCTAAACAATGTCTAACGGCGCAGCGATTTGGCGGGTGAAAACTGTTTCTACAAAATAAGTCTTTTTTTATGTACTTCTATGGACAACTTTGAATAGATATGTGAACTTGATTCAGTATGAATCTTCTACTTTTTGTTTTAGGGTTGTCACTAGAACAATAACAGAGTTATAGCAATTACTGTGGGAACACACTTATTAGTGTGAAAACACTCTTATTATATTGTACTTGACTGCTATTGTTATATTGTCTTGAGTTTAGTATGCAGTTATATGTAGACGTGTACACTCTATCTGGTACAATACTCAGATTACTCATAAAAACCACCAAATCGATTATAATGCAGAAAAATTGGTGATGAAGTAAACAAAAAAAAATTATATTTTCTGGGACACTAGTACGAAATTTCAAAATGTCATATTAATGTACCAGACCATCATTCCTCTTGGTGTTATTTTATAGCATATTTAATATGTTAAACACACATGTGAACAATATTTGATTTATGGTGTACATTAGAATATTGCTTACCTCATTATCTCAGAACTTGTATTTGGAGATGTCTGCCTAATCAACTGTACGATCGGTATATTCGAAAATAATATGTACATCTGAATAATTTTTTTTCTAAAATATTCACCACACCCCAACCTTTTTTATTTTTTACATTAGCTCCACACAAGAGGGGAATTATTGTTCTCAGGGCCCGTGTCATCTTTGGGGATGCTGTGTGGAGGGTATTTTTAGGAGAGGAAGGAAAAGGGTATTTGGGGTGGGTAGGAATCTGAGGGTTAGTGTGTCCAGGAGTGACGGATGTATGAATCCATCCCTCCCACTGCGGTGCAAGGCGATGTTCCGAGAGGGTACGGCTAGAGAAGTCAAAGGGACTCCCTCAACCATCCATCCATCCTAATTTATTTTGTACGATAATCAGGTAAGTCCAATTATGGTACAATTGTCAGATTGATAGCATAGCACCACCGGCCGGTCGACCAAATGTCCAAAAAAAAGCATCCCCTAAGTGACATAAGCCCTGTGTGAAGCTAATGTAAAAAAAAAACACAGGAAGCTTTGAGGAAAAAATCTATGTCACCAAAAAGTTCCAGGAAGGAATGGGCAGGAATCTGGCGGTCAACGTGTCCAGGAGTGGCGGATGTGTGAATCCATCCCTCCCACTGCGGTGCAAGGCGATGGGTTGAGAGAGTCCGACTGGAGAGGTCTAGGTTAGGTCTCTCTCAACCAGTCTCTCCCAATCCGGTCCGCTAAGCCCAGTGGGCAAATTCATTCGCCGCCAAGACCTAGCCAAACCTCACCACCTTCTGATTTCAAATCCAGTTTTTATCCATATTGATAAAACAGTCTTTCTGGGCAGATAAAAATAAATTTAAAAGGCTTTCACGGAATTGTTTACCTGAAAGTGTTGCTTTTTTTAGGACCCCTGCTGTCTATTGTGGTGTGAAGGTCCACCAGATCTGCTCCGTTCAGCATCTTCAGGACTGACGACTTGTCCCCTTTGTCTTCCACGGGTGCCTTTCCTCCTAGACGGATGCCGTCCACAGTTCCGGTGTAAATGATAGTATGCTTGTCCAACTGGGATTGGAATACGCACAGAAAGCGCTCAATGCCAAACGCAAGCTTCTCCGTGTCGATCTCACCCCCTGGTTCATCTGACAAAAACAATGATATATAAATTAAACATCCGGCCGTCGAAGCTGGAAGTCTTGTAAGGTATTGATCGAGTAATTAGAGGCCGTTAGTAATTCGTAAGTATTAGTAATAGTAACAGTAATTATGTAGTATTAGTAATTCGTAAGTATTAGTAATTCATTAGTATTAGTAACCCTTCTGGAAGGAAGGAGAAAGACTCCTTCGATCACCTCTCACCCCAGAAGATAGTTGGAAGCTTGAGTGGCAATCGGCCAACGTCAAAAACGCCCGTCTCGTTCAAGACCCCACTGAGAGACAGCCTGGGTTCTCATTGCCTCGCAAACTCTGGGCCGCCATCAGTAGGATAAGGCGCTCCCATGGCCGTTTGACTCACATGATGCATAGATGGGGCCTTAAAGAGTCGGCGATGTGTGAATGCGGTGCGGTGCAGACCACCAAATATGTGGTCAACGAATGCCCGCTCCATTCATTCCCCGACCCGACGGGATTAATGAGGTCTGCAGGGCAACGCCTGAGGCCCTAGACTGTCTCGCAGACCTATATGTCCCACTCTGACCCCCCACCATACGAAAGAAGAAGAATTAGTAATTCGTAAGTATTTTCAAGAACCTTACCTGTTTGCATAAACTGTTGAAACTTTAACCCCCACGCTGAAGCATTTTGTCCATTAGTTAAATTAATATTGGAAATAGGATGGCTCTCCGTAGCAGCAGATAGATATATAACATTGTTGGCCAAGCAAGCAGATATCTTCAGCTTATTGGTCAGAAATAATTGGGTTAAGGTAGTCTTGGTGCAGACAATTGGAGCATCCATAACGATTTGGGGCCTCACCACCCTCAAAACTTCCTTATTCTCTTTCAGGAAAGTCAGGAAGTTAAGAAACGTCTGATTCTGATCAAATTCTCCCGCATTTATAAACTTCTCATTCAGATCAAATGGTAATTCGTGGATTGGCACATGTCTGATGTATTTTAGGCGAGATGCGTCGCCCACGTATTTGTAGTCTTGATTGATGCTGTAATATCCGACTATTGTTGGTTCCATTTTCAAGTTATGGTTTTCGGAAAAGTTGTGCGGCTTCTGTACGCCGGTGGTTTCTTTTTTCACATTTTGTTGTCTCCAAGGTCTGCGGGGTTTGGGAGGGCTACCAGTCACGGACATGAACATGATGGACGCTGCGATTTGATGTAATTAACACGAAAATATCACTGAATAATCGGTAATGATGCAGAAAACAAAGATAAACAAGTTAAAAACTTCCACGCCGATAAAAACTCTATCTTAGACTGATAATTGCGTAAATCACCCAATCCCGATAACTAACAAGCAAATAATGACGGAAAATTCCTATTGATGCCGTTTATATTGAGAATGCACCAAGCCCCCGAAAACGGTGAAAAACCTGTGAATAAGATTGAAAGGTTGCGTTCAAAAATAAATTTAATCCGCCTGTATGTTTCCGCGGGAATTCCCGAGTTTAAGTAAAATAAATAGGCAGCGAGTAATCAGTGTTGCCAACTCAGCTCCTTTAGAGCTAGATCTGGCTCTAAATCGACGTCGTCAGCTCCAAAAAAAGTCATTTAGCTTCTTAGCTCGTTTTTCAGATATTTCAGCTCTTATTCACGTGAAATAATATTTGCAATAATATTCCAAAAATGCAACATTGGGACGAGGACTGTCAAGTTTAGTTTTCGGCTGAGGTTCTTAAGTATCGTGATGCCGCTGATGAAAATTCTTTCCACGAAATCAGCTCTTTCGCAGTTTCGGTACTTGCTCTGCCGTGGTCAAACGGAGAAGTGGAACGAATTTTCAGCCAGTTAAATATTGTAAAAAATAAAACCAGAAATAGACTTGGCAATGACATGGTTAATTCGATCGGGCCCAGGCGACACAACAAATGTTGCGAGGATTGTGAACTTCCCCTAGAAGTTAAAAAAAAAAAATGGAACGATAGCTATATACGAAAAAAATCCTGATGAAGCCGGTCCTAGTAGCGCGATGGTACAGGAACTGGAACTGGATGACTACTTAGATTTTTTAGAGGACTAGTCGCTGTCTAACAAAAAAAAAATTTAAAAAAACAATTTAAAAAATCCTGAAGACTTCGATGTTATCAAAAATAATTGTGTATTGAAAATTATAAAAATAAACAAGTGTATTGTGAGTGTTTGTTATGAGTTGTTCAAAAGCAGCCAATAAGAAGGACTGCAGTCCCCCCATCCCAGATATGGGAATTTTCCTTCCCTGAAATTCTCTACCAACCCCCCCCCCGTGCTTTTTGTCATTATCAAAATTTTAGCTCCTTTTTGGCTCTTTTTTGGGTTTCGCCTAGCTCTACTTTAAAATTCGAGTTGGCAACACTGAGCGAGTTCGGTGACCGGACAATTCGACATAACTTTGTCATCGTACGGGTACGGCTTATCGTCGTGTGAATATTAATCACATGATTATAAAGATCGAGATAGTTCATCAAAGTAATAAATAAGAACGGTTATGATTCAGAACGATGAAAACTGAGAATTTGTCTTTAGAATATTAATATTTGGCCCACTTTGGTCACTTTGCTAAACGTGAGTATTTTTTTATATGAATACTGTGTAAGGTCCCGAAAGGAAAAGCCTTAAAAAGTGTTATTATTGATTTGTTCACTTTTTTACAATATGTTGAACAATTATAAATAGGCCTTAGTGTTCTAAGTTCTAACACGGCGTATAAATACAATTCTTACAAAAGTCTGGAATACCACTAACGAACAATAGTGATAGCTAATTATTATATACTAGCTGGGTTACCCGGCTTCGCTCAGGAATACATTTGAGAGTGTTATGGAATGTTTCACAATGATGATCCCGATTCCCTATTCCCGAACATTCCACGACATACTCCGCCACCCCTTCCAGAACTTTCTAGAGTTCTATAGAATCTTCTTTAACTTTCCGAAATTTCAAGAGGGCGAAACTTCCAGCCCTTATATCTTCAAAAGCACGCCCTTTAGGTAAAAACGGGTACCTTTTTTCCCGAGAGGGGACAGAGATCTACCACACCTTATAACTCCCTTGATCGTACCGGGACTCGTTTCTGAGTTTTTGCGGTCCGCGCGTTTTTTTGGATTTTCTTTTATAATATATAGCTATTTCCCGGCATGCATTGCAATGCCATATTCAAATAAATAAAATGTTACTCCTTGCATGTCGTTTCCCGTGCGTTCCCCTCCAGCGTTCCACTTCCACCTTCCCCGCCACCGCTCTCCCGCTCCCCCGTCACGCCAACCCCCCTGGCACTTCATTTCTTGACTCCTCTCCCGCCCGGCCCGTAGCCGAAACTTTTTTCTAATACTAACATTATTAAACTCGTGATATCTTTCTAATTAAATATCCGAATTGAAAAATTCAAAAAGTTAAATAAAGGTATTGAAGCTGTCTTGAATATGAATTAATTTATTTTGATAAGGATTAACACCAAGATGCAAATAAAGAGCCTTTTCAATCAGCGACATATTAATTAAATTTTTAAAATAAAAGAATACTTATTGTGGCATAACCATAATAGTTAGACATGTGCTGTTGCGACCTTTTTTGTAAATATTGATGTGTTCTACAAAGTCGTAGTACATTATTTTATTCTATCATCAATAGTTTTCGCAGCGCACGCGATGTAAAGAATATTTTAGGTAATTTTTTTACACATTGGGTTGCATTATTGGAGTTTTAGTAAGGATCCATAATTTTTTTGAAAATATAATATAGCCTATGTCACCCGGGGATAGTGTAGCTTCCCAACAGCGAAAGAATTGTTCAAATCGGTTCAGTAGTTTCGGAGCCTATTCGATGCAAACAAACAAACAAACAAATCTTACCTCTTTATATAGTGTAGTAGATATGTTATGTATTTAATATTGATTAGGAATAAGTATGGGTCTAAACAAATAAAAGCTTATGGAAAGTTACTCGTTCATATGAAGTCTATAGATATGAATATTTTATTAGTTCTGATAATGACAATTACATATTTAAAATAATGGATGTTGTTCTAACTAACTAACTAACCATCACGCCGTTTCCCCGCAGGGGTAGGCAGAGAGGACGGACCGCCACACAACTCGATCTTGGCACACACTCTTTGCCTCGTTCACATTCATACATCGTCTCATACATGCTCTTCTATTATTCCGACTCTTCACATGGCCCGACTCAAGTATCTGATTTACTTGGTCGTGTTATGTCTTCCTCGGGCTTCCGCGACTTCTTCTACCATTCACATTTGCATCATATATTCTCCTTACACTCCTTTCCTCGTTCATTCGCTCTACATGCCCAAACCATCGGAGAGTCCCTTTCTTAATCTTACACATCACGCTTACATCAGCCCTGCATTCTTTGCGGATATGTTGTTCTATTGATATCTAAATACATCTGATATGCAATGGAAAGTCACAACTTTAGATTGGGAGATTGATAAGTATGCAAGTAGCTATTTTTAAATGTGAAATTGATAGTTGGGTACATAACAACTGCACAACAGTCCCAGCTGCTCCCCTTTGCAGCCAATGAGACCATGGCATCCCCGATTGGGGTATGTTGTGAGGCTGAAGGTAGTGGGTAGGGGAAAGAGATGGGAAAGAAGAAGGTGGGAAGTACCTGGCTATTCAGATCTGGTCGCCAAACACAGTTTAAGCCATTTCAAGCAACGTTTCAATTCTGAATGGTTTCTTACACTAGGCCAATACTGAGAGTATCTTCCACCCTGAAATGTACATTATATTATTTTAAATGATAACACAAACTAATAAAATAAAAATTATTTGTGCATGCCGATACTCAAACCAGCACCCTTCAGATTGCAGGTCGAAAACTTAACCTCGCGACCACGGAAGCCGTAGAAATATCATGTTGAATAAGTTTATTCTAAAAATTCAGATGATGAATTCCTACATTATGAGTTGTCATGGATGGAACCGTAAAATATGTAAACAGTATCCTATCAGTGTTGCCAACTCAACTACTTCAAAATATGCTAAAGTGATGTGAAAAATATGCCAGAAATATGCTAAATTAATTTATAAAATGCCAAAAAATATGCCAAGACGTTTTTTTAAATTAATATTCGTGCATTTTGTTCGATGTAACCTCATTTCGCTGTGTTTGATGTCAGAAAATCGGTATTTGCATAACTCCGATAAATGATCTACGGCTATAATTGAACAGTGCTCGCAAACAAACAAAGCTAGTGAAGATTCTGCTTTCTGGGTGTTCAAATTTTTTTTACTATGGGAAAGTTAGTGATTTTTTGACTTTTCATTGGCTCTATTGATTTTCTGTGCTTTGTTGATAAAATATGTAGCTTCAAAATAGACATTTTCGCAATCATGTCGCACTTGCAGTACTTAGGGTGCATACATTAATTACGTAAGCACTTTTTCTTCCGATCTAACCCCCCCTCCTCCCTTGGTGAGATAAATTTGGGCCACTTCGTATATTCTTTTCAAGTAACGTGAGATTTCGCTGAACCCCCCCCCCCCCCTTTTTGAGCTCACGTAATTAATGTATGCCCCCTACAAAAAATAGGCTTGTGATGTATCGTTTTCAACAGGTTGCAACCACTCTTTAAAGTCTGCCATTTTCTCCCAGTCTGACCGTTACTGTTGATTATACTTGGGCCAGTGGCGTACCGTGGGGGGGCGGGGGGGGGCGGCCCGCCCCTGGCGGCACTTTTGGGGGGGCGGCAAAATTTCACAATCAATAATCATCTTGTAAAAATTTGGATTGGGGAAGTCGTGGGTTCTATTCTCGCGTCAGGACTTAAAAGTTTTTTCTAGTTTATAGTTTCTTAACATCTTTCTTAAGTGTTATATACTGTTAAAATCAAAATATTAATGACAGACGTTTTGTTTTTATTTCTAACACATACATTATTTTTAAATAAAAATGTTATGTGGCAACAGTATCATTTTAGCTCTAATTGATAGTCGATTTGTGTTTTATATTCGTGAAGCTTTGTGCGCCCTGCTGAAAGCGCACAAAAATTACACTTATACGGTTTTCTTCCACGTATATATCACGGTGATATATTTTAAATTTATTATCACATAAAAGTTAAATAGCTGACAGGTGTGTGCATACTTATTCGAATTGCAGTTATAAAATTCTAGATGCACACTATCTATGTGCTGCCAGAATCAAAGAAAAACCATTTTTATGTTCTGAGTGAAATTTTAATTCACCGCATACATATTTAATTAAAAGCAGTTTTGTGTTCAAAATGTATAATTCCAGTTGTGGATTCATCTGACGACACATTTCGAAGGAAAAAATTATATTATTTAAAGTGCTTTATAAAATTCTTCCAGACAATTTATGTGCCGCCAGAATCAAAGAAAAAACATTTTCATGTTCCGAGTGTAGTCTTAATTCACCGCTTAGAGATTTAATTAAAACCCCTTTTGTGTTCAGAATGTAAAATTCCAGTTGTGAATTCATCCGACGACACATTTCGAAGAAAAAACTTATTTGAAGTGCTTAATAAAATTCTTCCAGACAAGTTATGTGCCGCCAGAGTCAAATAAAAACCTTTTTCATGTTCTGAGTGTAGTTTTAATTCACCGCATACAGATAAAATTTAAGCCAGTTTTATTGTTCAGTATGTAAAATTCCAATTGTGTATTCATCTGCTGACATATTTCGAAGGAAAACATAACTTTTTTCGAAGTGCAAATATAAAATTTTAGTTGCAGACAATTTATGTGCTGCCAGAACCAAAGAAAAACCGTTTTCACGTTCTGAGTGTAGTTTTAATTCACCGCATACAGATTTAATTAATAAATATTTAAAAAAAAAAATTAAAAAAAAGGATCACTACCCCCCCCCCCCCCCCCCCCTCCCTGAAGAAGTACCTATATAGGGTGGGGGGGCGGCAAAATTTTCCTCCGCCCCGGGCGGCTGATACCCACGGTACGCCACTGACTTGGGCGACATAATGGTATGAAAATCAAATTGCAGAATTACACATATTGCACAGTAATAAACTTTTACTCTTAAAACAACACGCGAGACTAAATGCGACTAGTTAGGGGAATCCTATAGTATAGACGGTATAGAGAATCAACATACGCCCGAAAAAGGATTGTCCATAGTGCAAGTGAGTGGGGCACCGACAAAATTATCGATATAGTTTTGTTAAAATAAAATGGTTTTTATTATGTTCATGTTTCTGTAAAAATAAGCCAAATAAATATGCTATATGCTAAAAGCCTAATAAGTATGCTAAACACGGAGTAATTATGCCAAATTTAGCATATAATATGCTAAATTGGCAACACTGTATCCTATCTGTATCTATATCTATGGGTGCGCCCCGATATATTTATTAAATTTCATCTATGGTTTTCTACTGTCACCAGGGTTGCCAATGCTTATGCTCTAAAATACCTGCAATAAATGTTCAAAATCCCCAAATTGAGGAGAACAAAATATCAAATTCTCCACAAGTTTCTTCATAATTCTGCCCCCAAAATAAAACACAATCCTATTGAAAATGGCATTTTTTATTTATTAAAATTGATTAAACATATTATTATATACATAATACAAGATTGAAAAATATGTTACAACCCAATAACCAATATTGAAACAAAAATAATGGCATTAAAAAAATTCAATATGGTGTGCCGATAAATTGTCTAGTATGAAAAAAAGAAAACATAAAAAATATGGTAATATAATCATACATACGGTGTGCCATGTACTGCTAGGAGAAAAAAATACTGAAAAAAAGTAATTTAAATGAAACAAAAAAGAGTTAGTTGAAAAAAAGAAGATAAAATACTGTTTTAGTGTTACAATATAATTTTAACCCATTTTAAAAATTTATTTTGTTTTTTTTTTACATTAACTCCGCACAGGAGGCCTGAGGAAAATAATTTCCCTCAGGGCCTATGTCATGTTTGAGGATGCAGTGTGGAGGGTCTTTTTGAGGAAAGGAAGATCAGAAGAAGGCCGGTAAATCGTTCCACAGCCGAGCTGTTGAACTTAAGAACGAATCTTATAAACGACCCGTTCTCATGTGAATAATGTCAACCGTGTACAAATGTTACTTCATATTGAGACCAATAATTTTAATTAGTGAAGTTAGGTTAATTAATGAGCAATTTACAAAATTATAAGACATGTAATGAATTATTAACGAAATCAGCATACATGTAGGTGATGTAAAATAATTAATAATAAATAATGGTATTATTTATTAATATAATTAATAATAAATAATGGTATTATTTATTAATATAATTAATAATAAATAAATAATGCCATAATAATGCCATCACAAAGTGAAAACCTTTCCGAAGAAGTTTTCTTCGAAAAATTAAAATAATTACCTCCTTTCATTAATTACTGAATCATCCTTTATTTGTTTTTTTTTTATTTTTTAATTTAATATTTGTTTGTTTTTACAATAATTATACATTTTTTTTACATATTAAACAGGTTTGTAATATTAATGTAATAAAAGCCTTTCCTCACCATAAAGAGACAAACTTGGTTAACATTTTGTTTGAAACATCCTCCTTCTTTTTTAATCCCTTCTCGAGTAGCGATGAATGCTACCACAGTATCTGTATGAAGGCGATTTCTATTTTATGTTTTCAAAATTTTAAGAACACTGAATTTCCTCTCAACGAGAGCGTCGTTGGAAAACGGCAACACAAGCAATAAAATTATTACAATTTTTTAATTTGGGAACAAGTTTCGTCTTGTATTGTTTTTTAGGCCAAACACTTTAGCCCCCGTAGAAGTTCTATGACTAACAAATAATGCATGTATCTTCGATTTAGGGTCCCGAACTTCAGGAATCCTTCGACTATTCTTGTTTAGGAATAAATGTTACAATGCCGCCATAAAATAAACTACGAAATCTCCCACCGAATATACATATTTTTTCAAAAAGGTTGGATAATTATAAAATGCCCAGAATCCCCGCATTGTCCCCGCAAAACGGTATTCCCCGCAAAATACCTATAAACACAGAAAAATAAAAAGGTAATGGTCGCAACTGGGAATCGAACACAGGAACTCTGTCTTACCGGGCCAGCGCCTTAACCTACTCGGCCATTGGGACCTATTTATTTTATGTCATTTTTGTCAATGTCATATTTCAAATTCAGAACAATTTTATCTTCAACATTTTTTTTTCCTGACTGTATTATTATTATATTTTATTGTTTTAACTGGACCATTTTGTTTTTCGTTTATATATTTTTATGTACGCTCCTTTTCAATATGTTGTCTTTTTATGGCTCTGTAAATATTTTTCAATAACGTCGTGCTTATTTGGACTTTCTCATTAGCTTTTTTTCAGTAATGGTACCTACCTGCCTGAAGAAAGAGTAGCGTTTCAAAATCTGTAATATACGGTATTTGTACCTACTTTCTTTGAAATCTTATGATTTCAAAGGAAATTTTGGTTATGATTTAAAGAGAAAATTAGAAAAAAATACTATCTACTTTTCACAGAACTATTAGTAAATATAAAATTATTTCTACACAAAAAAGGTATTTTTATGTCAAAGTTTTGGGTTTATTATTTCTGCCACTTTTTTTCATAAGGCAACACTAAATATTCCGACCAATTCCGACTGTGTACGATTTGCTAAAATATTAGTTGTCGGCGGTTTCTTGAATTTAGCCTGTTTTTTAAAACTTGCAAACAATGGAAGAGGATGCCGGTGAGTTATTCCACGTTTTAACATATTTTTCAATTATTATACATTAATTATTGATCAAATAGCCATTGTTATAATCGTGCAATAACTGCCTTGTTCCACATAACCTCACCGAGCATTTACCTTTCGAAAAAAACTACATTACCGTTTTATTTGGTTCCTTATCAACAATAAACAGTATTTTCTTTTAAAATGGTAGTTGATTGTCTATATTATATTATTGATCTAATGAAAAGTGTTGGATATTGGTAATAAACACAGTTTTGGCTATTGATTTGCCCAACAGCCGAACGGCGACAAAATACTTTCATAGTAAATAATTCATTAATTATTCAAGTAAAACACCTAGAAAATTGAATTAAAAAATTGCGGCATAACATAAATTGCGTTAGTTATTGATTTAAACCAGCTTATGATTGAAATTATGAAATCAAAAATGTTTTTGTGTATTTTTAAGACGTCAACATTTTTGACAGGACATTTAAAAAAATGGATGCTTTCATGCAATAACAGTTCATTTCAACTAAACTAACAGTTCATTTAAAAATGTTGATTTTTAACTCACTTGTGATATCATGGTCCATTATCACGACTGAAATACATCAGTATCTTATCAGAATTAAAATCTTGCTCAAAACGAATTTGCTATTCTAGTTCTAAATTGCTGACTATGATATAACCTCACTCTTTCCCTTTATTCTTCCTCTGCTCTAAACTGTTCACCAATAAGAATGGACCATGAAATTATTAACATTAATTTGGGTAAATAATCTGCCGCACTTTTATTATATTTTTGTGAAAGCTGTACAAATTTATAACCTATTTCTACTACAGACTAAACAAACCATTATAACAACTTATGTTTAAAAGATTGCATCCACTGATTCATCGATCACTAATACAAAACTATATCTATAAACATAAACTACTATACTATAATACAAAACTATAACCATATCAAAATATCTACAATGGACAATATATATATATATATATATATATATAAAATATTCAATACTACAAACTTTCAAAGAAATACAGCTAAAAAAATTACATTTCAATATATCAGCAAGATATCAAAACAATATTAAAATCCCAAAATTTAATACCAAGCACATCCAAAATACCCATCTGTATCTCGGTATACATTATTTCAACAAACTCCCATTAAAGCTAAAAATTATCGAAAATAAACGTAAATTTCAAATTAAATTAAAAAATTACCTGAAACAACTGTAAGAGTACATTACTATTATTAATATTTCATTTAAATCTGTTTATTGATATATCTCAAGTTTCTCTATTGTTATTATTAATTGCAATGTTATTATTATCTTACTCAAATGATAACATTGATAACATAATTGAGCATGAATTCACTCACCAAACACAAGAAAGAGCCTCGTCTCTTTATGGTGAGGAAAGGCTTTTATTATATATTACAAATATTTCTTTTATCATATTACAAATATTAAATAAATAAAAAAATATATATTTATGTAATTTATTTATTTATTATTGTTATACGCCCATAGGGGCTTTTACATAGATTATAAATAAGTTTTACATAAGTTATCGAGTTAGAATTTATACCAAAAGTTATAAAAGTGAAAACTTAAAAAAAAGTATATACAAGTAGTTTTTGAAGAATATGGCGTAAAGAAATATTTTAAACAATATAATATTTGAGTTATCGAGTTAGAATTTATACCAAATGTTATAAAAGAAAAAAAAATATATATATATATATACAAGGTGTCCGAAAACTCGTAGTACAAGCGGGAAACTGGGGATTCCCCATCACATTTGGAGTTGATTTTGTAGTGGAACTTTTTTTGATTTGAGCTTTTGTTTTCGAGTAAATCGAATCAGAAGTTGTTTTTTTTTTTTGGTCAAATTCTTATAAATTATTACTGACTATCATAGTACCTAACTAATAAAAACTATTGAAAAGAAAAACAAATAAAGAATTCCGGATTTTAAGCATTATTTTGAAATCGCCCAAAATTTAATTCACTGTAAAAATAAAATAATTGGTCATTCGACGGTTAAATAAATCATCGTAATATTTTCGCAGCTTGTAGTATAACAAAATCCGCTCTGTCTATTAGCTCCTTTCAATAAACACGTGAAATAAGAGACGCGCGATAGTTTTCAAGAAGTAGAATCATTCGCAGCTTGTACGTATCGCATTCCAAAACAAAATTAGCTATCTCTATTCGCTCATTTCAATACACGCGAGAGAAGAGGCTAGAAGATTGCGGCTATGTTCGGACCTGTATGATCACGTGTTTTCGGGTATTATTGTTTATGCAGTTTTCGGTTCACGGCTCACGAGATTGACGCGTTTTGTTGACATTTTTTCTATCAGCAACCCTTTCGTTCATTAAACTTTAAAACAATGTGTGTTTGTGTACTATTTTGTGATATTTTCGTAGTTTAACGTGATTAATTATTGTGTATTACAATGGAATAATACCAACGCCTGTTATTATGTTTTTGTGATGTACCAATGACATTTTAATGTGTTTTTTGTGATGTGCCTAGGGTTTTTGGATTTGAAAAGGAACATTACTACATAATGTAAGTTGGAACACAAATATGCTAATAATTTCTCTCACAAGGCTTATTCGAATTGGCCGAAAATCATTCGTATTACTTTCAACTGGAGTAAATTATTGCCCGCCGCTTATTCAAATTGCTCCACAACAAAGTAAATACGTTAATTAACCATATTTTAATGCCTAGAAGAGGTGGAAGAATAACTTAGTAAGTGAAAATAAATAAACTATGGACATGAAAAAAGATTTTGCAGCTTATAAATAATTTTATAGTAGCATCTTCGAACTGTCAAAATAACATTTCCGTGTATCGGTAACCCTAAATAACCCGAAAAAATTTATTAGATATATTTTTTTAAAAATTTGAACGTAAAAATGCTTAAATTGGAAATCTTTATGTTTATTTAGGTTCCCTATGTGATGTAGGTTCACCAGTTTTCCGCTTGTACTACGAGTTTTCGGACACCGTGTATATATAGTTTTTGTAGAACATGGCGTAAAGAAATATTTTAAACAATATAATATTTGAGTTGAGTTAGAATTTATACCAAAAGTTATAAAAGTGAAAAATTTATAAAAATATATTGGTAGTTTTTGAAGAACATGGCGTAAAGAAATATTTTAAACAATATAATATTTGAGTTATTGAGTTAGAATTTACACCAAAAGTTATAAAAGTGAAAAATTAAAAAAAATATATTTAAGTAGTTTTTGAAGAACGTGGCGTAAAGAAATATTTTAAAACAATATAATATTTGAGTTATCGAGTTAGAATTTATACCAAAAGTTATAAAAGTGAAAAATTAAAAAAATATATATAAGTGGTTTTTGAAGAACATGGCGTAAAGAAATATTTTAAACAATATAATATTTGAGTTATCGAGTAAGAATTTATACCAAAAGTTATAAAAGTGAAAAATTTAAAAAAATATATAGGTAGTTTTTGAAGAACATGGCGTAAAGAAATATTTTAAACAATATATGTATAATGCATTTGTCCAATGAACGAGATGCTGCCTAAAAATGTACATGTATTGTTTTACTTACATCCTGTTTGGGCAGAAAATATACAGGACCACACCTACCTGGGAGCTCACTTGAGATTAACACTCTTTATTATTTATTAGATAAATTTAGATTATTTGTGTATTGAACCGTTACTCGTTAATATGGAATATTTTTTATTTAAACTGTTAGATTTAGCTTTATTACTACGAAAAGTGAGTATTTACATCGGGGATACAAGAAACATGCAAAAAATATGCATTTAATACTTTAATTTTGTTTAAATCAATTCACATACGCGGTAACGCCATTTTATATCTATCGTTTTCATTTAAAATTTCATAGACAATCAATCAATGCTGCCAATCATAGAAAAAATATTATTGCCATATAAAACAAAGTGAATGCATTATAATGACAAGTGTGTTCTGTATTTATAACAGCAGAACATGGATAGAAATGTATAGGAATAATTACACATACCCGCTAGACAAACTCTGCTTTGCTAAACAAACCATTCAAAACCTGGGATGTTTTTTTAAATTATGATGACATGCAGCTTTCGTAGTTTGAATCCCAACCCAATGATTCGAAGTAGGTACTTTTTTGTTTTTATTTTGACGAGAATTTATTTTATAAGATTGGTACTTCCGACAAATGTCATATTTGATTGTTTATTAGTCAAAAAAGGAATATTCCGTATTATCCGTGCATCAAATTTCAAAAACACAAACGTTCTGTATTATCTTTGAGGATATTTACCAAATTTAGATACAGTTTGCACGATTTGAGATTGATAACGTAATTGGGAACACATGTTACTGGAAATGCCATTATTTAATCCTGGTATATATTTTAATAATAATATATAATACACACGGGGAAAGCAAATACAACATTTTGTGATGAGCGGCATATTTTGTGATGAGCGGCATGATAACCAGATCTTGGTTTTCTTTGTATGCATTAACCTCGGAAATTTATCTGTCTTCACTCACTGATGATGACTACTATTGACGGAACTACACGAAATCGAAGACGAAAAATTTGCAAATGGCTCAACGCATGCTAAGATACTCTCGGTAGATATCCATGGGCACGCTGCTAGCTAGCGCCCTTTAATTCACGGCAAAAACTGGCTTGCCGCAAGTCAATTGCGGCATGCTCACAAGCCACACTATGATTTTTAGTAACATATTATGAATATAGCTCGCTAATATGTACGTGGCTTAAGTCACCAGACCACTGAATTTTTTTTTTTAAATTTCATTTTCTGAAAGATGCATTTGTTAAGAATGCTCTCACCAAATGTTTTATTAAAGAAATTCGTAAAATTGACGGAGATATAGCATTTTATGTGAAACCGTTTGAAACAATTTGTATGTTCAATTGTCCTTCAGCAAAACTTTGAATGCGTTTTTTTCGAAACTACTATTTTCAACATATTAAAAAAACTATACATCCGATTTGAATGCACCAATCCGAATGCGTCTAGATATTATCTTAAAAAATAACATATATTTTTTTAAGAGATTAAAAACTTCAAATGTTTAAGGGAGATATGTAAGAAATCAGTAGAAATTCGGGTTACCGAGGCTGAAGGCATTGCAGAATTGCATTGATATGTTATACTTTTATTATGTTTTTAGATTCCGGAGGCGGAACAATGAATAGATCTGGATCTTCTGTTTCCAGATCCTCCTCACCAGCATCTAGAAATGGTAATCCCTCAGCTAACGTTGTGTCTCCTATACTATCATGGTAACAAATATGATCTAAACAGTGTTTAAAACACCACATTTTATATTCAAAATAATTCAAATGTACATCTTTATAAAACCAAAGTTTCTGACCGCCATTTGAAAAAAAATTATGAAACGTTGGGCATTTTTAATTAATTACATTTACATGAAACGACAAAAACTGAGTTCACAATAACATTTTTAATATATTTGTCTAATAAAATATGTATGTATTTTAAAAAATTTATTATCATAATTTTAGTTAATAAGGCGTGACGTAAAACATGACGTCACATGCACAAAACGACTGTCACAAAAATATTACGCCCCCTCCCTTGTGGTATCACATTACATTACACCCTTTCTGTCGGGTAGCCTCCGCTGTTGTGGTAAATATGACGTGACGATATTAAATGTTGACGAAAAACTTGAAAATATTTTCAACTATTATTTTTACATGTAAAACAGCAAAATATGTGACGTCAGGGGGAAGAGGGGGGGGGGGGGGATAATCTGGACTCCCTTTTGATGGATCCAGATTCCTCTGTATATGATGATCATAGTACAGGGTTTCAATGACAATAAGAAGACGTAGGTAGTCTGTTGATGTTTATTCCGGGATTATACTACAGTGGTTCTATCAAGGAAGTCTGATGGTAAGAGGACGAATGGACAACAACCACACCCTTTTATACGTTCCTCATGTTGTCTCACTCATACACACATGTCTCTTTCATACCGCAAGACATACGTTCACCACAGTTAGTTAGTTCCAACAGCCGTTTTTTTACATTAGCTCCACACAGGAAAATAACTCCTCTCAGGGTCTATGTCATCTTCGGGGATGCTGAGTGGAGGGTGTTTTGGTGGAAAGGAAGGAGATGATATTCTGGGAAGGAAAAGTTATGAGGGATGGGTAGGAATCTAGGAGTCAGTCAGGGGTCTCCAGGTTGATAGACTTATGAATCCATCCCTCCCACTACGGTGCCAGGCAATGTTCCGAGAGAGTCCTGTAGAGAGGTCAAAAGGTCTCCCTCAACCAGTCTCTCCAGATCCGGCATGCCGCGCACCAGGATAAACCTTACCCTATGAACACACCATAGAACCCTTGCTAAGTAATCAAATTTAGCGAACCACTTGGGTGACCTGTGGCATAGGTGTTGGTTATCCAATAAATGGTTCCCAGGGCGTTGGTATCTATATGCTTCTCCCAAATTTACTATCTATTTCATCTTGTATTTATTTTATTTTTTTCTTTCCAGGTTCTGCATCTCCTGAAAGATCCAGCAAATCCAAGTAAATAAAAAAAAAGTTGCTATTCAATATAAGAATCACTTCACGAGTTAGATACATAGTATGAAAACTCTTATGTATTTTATTTGGCTTAGTAGTGTTTGGATATAAACACTAGTGACCAATTTCAAAAGTTTACTTAAATTGCAATGCGAGTGTTCACTTGCCCACAATACTATATAAATTAACTAGCAGACCCGGCTACACGTTGCTGTGGCTAACGAAACACAACGCCATTACACAACCTTTATACACTACCCGCTTGCCAGCTGCCCGCTGCCTGAATTGAATATTTGAATTTCTCGGCTTTTCTCTACTATAATAAGCATGTATATCACTCTATCTATTGGTGAAAACCGCATGAAAATCCGTTGCGTAGTTTAAAAGATCTGAGCGCACAAACATTTTGAGCGACTTAATTTTATACTATGTAATGATTTTCTTTTTATCTTTTGTTTATCTAATCTTTGTTTTCGTTTCAGGTCACGTTCACCGAGTGGTTCTCCTACAAAGACAGATGTCAGGTCACAAACGGGTTCCCCTGTTTCAGTGAGATCCGGATCTGGCTCCAGAAAATCCAGATCTCACTCCAAGTCCAGGTCACATTCTAAATCTAAATCCAGGTCACACTCTGGATCTGTAAGGTCACGATCAGGTTCTGGATCACGCAAGTCAAGATCCGGTTCACGCAAATCCAGATCTGGATCTCCCAAATCCAAATCAGGATCTCCCACATCTGTACGGTCTGGATCTCCAAAGTCAAGATCTGGTTCCAGAAAGTCCAGATCTGGTTCTAGAAAGTCAAGATCTGGTTCCAGAAAGTCCAGATCTGGTTCTAGAAAGTCCTTGTCAGGTTCTAGAAAGTCAAGATCTGGTTCTAGAAAGTCCTTGTCAGGTTCTAGAAAGTCATTGTCAGGTTCTAGAAAGTCCCGATCTGGTTCCAGAAAGTCTAGGTCTGGTTCAGCTAGGTCTGTATCTGGGCCAAGGAAATCAAAATCCGGATCCGCCAGGTCTAAATCTGGTTCTGTAAAATCTCATTCCGGTTCACCTAAATCCAGATCAGGATCTAGGAAATCTAGATCTGGCTCCAGGAAGTCTAGATCTGGTTCGGCTAGGTTAAAATCTGGGTCTGTGAAATCTAGATCCGGCTCTGCAAGGTCCAGGTCTGGGTCCAGAAAGTCTCGTTCAATTAAATCCGTATCTGGCGGAAGAGAGACTGCTAGTCAAGCTTCTAATAAGTCACGTTCTAATTCCAAGAAATCTAATGGTTCCAAGTCCAAATCCAGAAGTGGATCTGCTAAGGAGAAGTCCAAATCTAAATCTGGCTCTCCTACAGTTCTGTCTGCCAGTGCCGAAGTAGTGGACGAGACATCGAATGAGAAAAAATTGCACAAGAGCAAGAAAGACAGTCTGAAGAATTCGATTAAGGAAAGAACAAGGAACTTACGATCTCGTTCTCGATCTGTTGAAAAAGAAGGGAAGGCGACACCAGATGTCGCCTTGGATTCAGAAAGGAGGTCCAAAAGCGGATCAGTCAAATCCAGAAGTGGATCTCGCCATTCCAGGAGTGTAACTCGCAAATCCAAAAGCGGTTCTGTAAAATCAAGGAGCGGATCCAGGAAATCCAAAGATGGTTCGGTAAAATCGAGAAGTGGATCTCGTAAGTCTAGAAGCGGTTCCAGAAAGTCTAGAAGTGGTTCTAGAAAGTCTAGGAGTGGATCCATAAAGTCTAGGAGTGGATCCGCAAAGTCTAGGAGTGGATCTAGGAAGTCCAGGAGTGGATCTAGAAAGTCTAGGAGTGGATCCAGACGTTCCAGAAGTGGCTCGGCAAGATCTCGCAGTGGCTCCAGGAAATCCAGAAGTGGATCTAGGAAGTCAAGAAGTGGATCTAGGAAGTCAAGAAGTGGATCTAGGAAGGCTAGAAGTGGCTCCAGGAGGTCTAGATCTAGAAGTGGTTCCAGAAGCAGATCTAAGTCGGGTTCTAGATCACGTAGCAGGAGTGGATCCGCTAAAAGCAGGTACCTACTATAAATATTTAATATTTATTATTTCAATTTTCCTGTGAATATGACGACTGTTTTTGTAACTAACCTAATTTTTGTTGTTCATTTTTACATACCTACTTCTTTGTTTGTAGGTCTCGTTCGAAATCCCGTTCGAAATCTCGTTCCAGATCCCGAAGTGGGTCCAGGAGGTCCAGAAGTGGATCTGGTTCCATCGGTAAAGCCAAGAAAAGGACCAGAGAAGTCCTTTCCGATTCTGATGACGAAGGTGAGAAGTTTTCTGTTTTTTTCTTTTTTAGATAGGCCGAAAGAATTAGGAAACCGTTACTTTAATCTACTTTTGTTTTAATGAGTTAATAGCAAGGAATACTGCTCCCCTCTCCTCCAATGATGACAACGGTAGAGTGCTAAACTCCTTGACTTTGGACATTTTCTGGATGTTTTGGAAGATATATCGGTTTAAAACAAATTCCATTTTCTCGAAAGGGAACCCTCGTTTTTGCCCGCCTGAAGGGTGTTAATAGGAAACCTAGTATCCTGTAGGATTTTGATGTAATTTATTTACCAAAAATTAATTTTTTCTGTCTAAGTAAACAACTAGATCTTTAAATGCAGATGTAGTTTTAAAGGTGTTAATTTGTTAGAATAGATGATTTTATTTCTAGTGATAAGTTTAAGGACAATAAGTTTGATTCACGGTATTCGCAAAAATGATCAAGATCGCTTTGAAATTTTATACAATCGATAAAGATTGTATACAAAAAAACTCTATCATTCGGTCGATTAGCTGTCAGCAATCATTGGATATGACTAGCGACAACCAGAGATTCTCTGTTGTGAAAATGACGACCAAGTTCAAGACTCGAAACGCCCGGTCTACACAATTTATACATCTATGGTCTACATCAACGCAGTACACCGCTTATGGATCAGTCAAAGATGGAATCCTTTTGACTGGATCACTTAAAATAGATAGATAGTCAATCAAGTAACATTCTTTAACTTTGTTTTTAGTGAACACACCGAAGAAGAAACATGTTTCAGGACTCATTGACTCTGATCACGACGGGGAAGATGACGCAGGTTAGAATTATTCATTAATGCCATAAACTATTAGTTATTATGTTTTTTATTACATAGATTTGTTGCCGGGGATGAGGTGGCAACAATGTACAAGGTAAATTATTATGAGCTAAAATGACTCGCATGGCAGATGTAAGGAATAGGTTAATGATTTTCAAAGAAAATAAGGTATTAGAAATGCAAAAATATATATATTAGACTAAAAGGTGACATCCTGAAACTAAGTCTGTCTGGCTTGAGCTTTCTTAGGTTTGAACCACGTCGTGAAATGGGCAGGACTCCAGAGAAATGGCTCCTAGCCAAAAGGACCCTCCAGAAACAGCAAAGGCGGATGATTCTCGAAGCCAATCATCCCTCCAGGATGACTTCCAAGTCAGCTCTCAAAATTTACAATCACGATCGTAGCGGTCTTCAAAAAGGATCCGTCGTGTTGCGGTCGAGAGGACCGCCCTGAGCTCTCGGCTGCTGCACAAAGAATGGCGTGCTTTCTTTTCAAATCTGCTCATTTTGAATCTGTTCAGGATCAACAACTGTTGCATTAAAAAAATATTGCAGGGCTGCATATGACATCATTGCCTGTCACAGTTATTTTGTCACGATTACTTTTCTCAGTGACTAGCTGTCACTGGATCACAGTGGATCCGAGGAACTGGCTATTTTTGGAACCAATTCCTATCGGATTTATAAAATGTCGCCAACACTCAAACTGGGAGAAGCCGAACTAAAAGCCCACTGGATCACAGTGGATCCGAGGAACTGGCTATTTTTCGAACCAGTTCCTATCGAATTTATAAAATCCGGACTAAGCTGAACTAAAAGCCGCCCGCAGGGCCTAGCAGCAAAACCTGCAGAGCGGATTTTTAACTGCTAGTTAATATTATCATAACATATATAATCATATCTATTGATATGATAATTTATTGGTGCGTTGGGTAGTGTTGCTATCAAAATTTATTTGCATTTCCAGGTCCTAAGAAGAAGCGCGTCACAGGCCTCATTGATTCTGACCACGAGGGTGAAGACGAGAATAAGGGAGGGGATGAAGATGGGGAGACCAGCAAGCCGACTGAAGAGGGGGAAGCAGCACCCAACGGAGCACCAGACGAAGAAGGGGCAGAACCCAAGAAGGCGGACGATGATGTTGATTCGGACGATGGAATAGAACCGGATAGAGACTTGAATAGGTTATTTGATCTTTTTATTAACTAACTCATGTTGATGACTATTGATCATGTTGATGATTATTTGATCTTTTTATTAACTAACTCATGTTTATGACTTTTGATCATGTTGATGATTATTTGATCTTTTTATTAATTAACTCATGTTGATGACGATGGCACTGTTCAGCCGTGGGCCACACTTTAACCACTCAGGTATTTTGCGACTGTGCAAGTTTTTTTGTCTTAAACGAACTGTCAGATATATAAAACCTTTGTTATTTCCGCATCCCAATTAAAGCTCTATAAATATAATATATGTACAATTATGGAAGAAGACTGACATATGATTTTTGGATGAGGGAATCTCTTCTCATTTTTTAATCTCTTATTTTGATCTCCCAATAAAACAGTCCTTAAGCTGCCACTGCTAAACACTACTAAAGTTTTATCGAAGGAAGCAAATACTTTTCTGGTGTGACATTATATATTAAATGAAGAAACACACTTTGTAAAACACCACTTTATTAGAATTAATAATTATTTGACAGCCATTGAGTTAATATAATAGCCCTGATGAAGCTTGAGCTAAGCGAAACCTGGTTGGCTGTCAAATAATTATTAATTCTAATAAAGTGGTGTTTTACAAAGTGTGTTTCTTCATTTAATACTACTAATGTTATTTAACGCAATTTTGTAGCCGTATATATTGACTGCGAATCAATTTGTAGACTAATAAATAATTTTTAAATAAACTTTTCAAGTTGACACAACTATGTGGGAGTTATATTGCCCAGACACTGTCAGATAGGGACTTGGATGGAGTTGGTGGAGCAGTAAGGTTGGAAGGAGAAAAAAGGGAACATTTGCTAGAGGTAGATAGATGTATATAGTTGCGTCAAGATTTTCTGAACGATTTTCCTTCAACAGGGCGCTATTAGAAGTATCTACTACTCTGATTTCGATTTAATATTAATTAATGTTTTTATTTTTACAGTCGCGAGGGAGGCATGACCGACTTCGAGATAATGCTGCTCCGCAAGAAAGAAGAGCGCACGAAAAGAAAGAAGAGGAGAGATATAGACATAATCAATGACAATGATGACCTCATCGCACAGTTGCTGCAGAACATGAAGACAGCTGCAGAGGTAGGTTATGTTAATCTGTTCATCCACTGGAGCGATTTTGGTTGAAAAATGGACCACTTTTATTTTTCTGCGATTGATAGCGGTCCAAAAATGGACCACATTTTCCTATTTGTCGTAAAACATTTATTGTAATTATTTAAAACATTTCCTTGGCCAGCCATTTATTTTAAAACGAAGCTATTGAAATGCTTTATCTTTTATGACCATAGATGTCGCAAATCCGAACTTCGTAGACTATTTTAGAATGATGTTAAAAATAAATTTTTAAAATATTTTTTTCCCGCCGAATTTTTGATCAGTTTTTTACAGACAAAATTAAGTCTTTTTTTCGTAGATACGCACCTTTCATTATCAAGTATACCACAGACAACATACAGAAATCGAAAATATTCTATGTTGACTCAAATAAGTATCCCTCACGGCAGTTTCAAGTAAAAAAACACGCAGCATTCGAGCGATTATAAACTTTATGATTTTTTTTGTATTTTTTTTATAAATCCCAAAAAATATGAGATAAACGGTAAAATACAGGTTAATTCATTGGCTATATAGCACTATAGGGGAGAGTAGGGTATATCGTACCGGTCGATAAATCGTACCACCTTATTATTTCCGCTACTGGTCACTTTTTATTAAGCCTGACAACACTCCGTGAACCCTTTGAAGTGTCATAGTTGTCACGTCATTTTTAATTAGTGTTGGATCGTGCGTTTGTTTGCAGTACAGTTTTTTTGCTTTTTCACAATCTTGATCTAATTATTTTGGGTCCTACCTAAGGTGATATCGTGTTCAAAGGTATGTTTGTTTTTTCTCAAATTATCTTCAGCTAACATGTTTATATTCTATAATTTGCTATTACAAAATCACATTTGTCAAGTCTATTGTTACACGTTCTGCAGTCATTATTTCATAGAAACTCAGAGTTCGCTAAATCGTACCGCCAGTGGTTTGATAAATCGTACCGGTACGATTTAACATACGTTGTTTTCTTGTTTTCTAGTTTTTTTTTTTTATTTTAGATGACGTCGAAAAGAAAGTATTATCAGTGGTCTAAAGCAGATTTGGAAGCAGCGATTTCGGCCATCAAGAACAACGTAATGGGACCAAACGAGGCTTCACGAGTGTTCATAGTTTCTAAACCTACATTAAAAAGACATATGCAAAACAGGAATGTATTTGCAAATAACTTGGTTTTACAAAGGGGAAGACCAACGATTTTTCAAAATCAGCTCGAAAGTATACTTGTAGAGCATTTGTTAAAACTTGAGGTTCATTTGTTTGGTTTAACCATAAGCGATATTCGTCAATTATCTTACCAAGTTGCTGAGAAGAATTGTATTCCACATACTTTCAGCAAAACCAAAAAAATGGCGGGTAAATCGTGGTTTTACAGTTTTATGAAACGCCACCAATGATTTAGAAGTTGCTGCTCGTAGACGCTCAACTGTCAAAATTCCCAAATTAAAAATTGAGAAAAAGACAAAAAAGATTATTAAAAAAACAGACAAAAAACCCAATAAGGGTAAGAGTGTAGTCGACGAAAGAAGCCTAGAAATTGCAGTAGTAGCGATAGTGAAGATGCTGATACTATTGTCGTTTTGGATGATTCGGACACAGATATTGATGATGATGATGAAGAAAACGAGTGCCATCTATGTTTTGGAAATTATTTTGACAAGGCCGGACCCAAAGGAGACTGGATTCAGTGTGTTCGATGCCATAAATGGGTGCATGAAGCTTGCACCAATAACCCAGATATTTGCGACACATGCATGCCTTAAAAATGACCATATTTTCTTTAATGTAAATTGACATAATGTTCTAGGTACGATTTATGTTCCGGTGGTACGATTTACCATACCGGTTGGCCAAATCGTACCGAAAATCATTTTTTATAAAACCTTTAATTTGAAAACTTTACAGATGCATGAAAAATATGATTTAAATATACATGGTACCCAATAAAACAGGCTTTCATTTGAACCTAATTCCACTTCTCTAATCCAATTCCATCATACTGTATTAAGAGTTAAGAGCAAAGTGGTACGATATACCCTACTCTCCCCTAATAAGTTTTTATGTTTCGATGTTAAAATTCGAAGGTATGATTTTTTTAATTCTGGCGAAAAATTAAAAAAATGACTTTCTGGGAAATCTCAAGCAATCGAGTCAAATTTATTTATTTCGCGTGTTCGCTTCAGTGGATCAAAGTCCCTCGCAACAGATGAGAAGCAGTTTTTTTTAGTTTGGGGCAGCATTGTGAGGCGGTTTAAAGTGGGGATTGTAGGAAGAGACGTATTAAGGTGATCCCCTAGTCCTTGAAAAGTTTCAAATCGGAATCCCCGCCTCTTTTTGGGAGGGGTTTAAAAATACTTGAGAAGACATTTTTGGAAAGGTTGGAGAAGGTACCTATTTGAGAGTTGTTTTTTACAGGTTGATCTTAACCACTCAGGTATTTTGCGATTATGCAAGTTTTTTTTGTCTTAAACGAACTGTCAGATTAATAAAAACTTTGTGTTATTTACGCTTCGCAATTAAAGCTCGATAAATGAAACATTTCTGAACGTAGCCGAATACTAAAAACTGTTTTTGAAAGGTTATGAAATAAGCTTTGAAATTGTTATATTACAAATACAGTCGAACCCTGTTAAGAAGTTCTTCAAGGGACCGGTCAATAAAAACTTCTTAAGCGGGAAAACATCTTAAGAGGGTTTTCAATTTTGTATTAAATTTGACTGTCAAGTTAACATCCAATCAACGGTTTTATAAATATTGTAGTTGTACGATAGGTAGGTTAAATAAAAATATGTATATAAGACAATTTGTCAATTTGTTGTAATTTTTTATTTGTCAGCTTGCTACAAAAAGTTCACTTTAAAAGTTTTTAAAGTTCCTTTTACTTAAAATTAGAAGTCAAGAATTACTTTATTCATAACAAAAAAAAATGTTTTTGAAAAAAAAAAATAATAACATACTGGGTTTTGGGTATCGACCTTACTAAAAACATAGCAACCATGAAACGTTATCCGAAACTAACATTTTGTTTTTATTTTCATGGTAAGGAAGGCTAGCCAAGATACAAATCAAAAGGGCGGGAAAAGTTCACAAAAGTCAAATGTTTCGTCCAAATGCTAGGTTTCATTTAATGTAGTGGCAGGATAAGCCATTTTCCCAAAGTGTTCAAAATTTACACCAGTCAAAAATACAATCACAAAATTAGATTAATATTTCAACCTCTTAGAGATTCATCCGACAAAGCAAAGTTTATGGGATAATGGGCTCTAAGGGAAGATAATTTAGAGTTTATTATTTGAAACACTCTGAATTCGTAAAATTTCCTTTTACCTGTTAGGTATCATGCACCTAACCCAAAAGTTGAATAGGTGAAGATGATTTGTTTACTCAGTATTGACTGGCAGGTCGGATAGTAAAATTCCGTAAATGTTCTGATAAAATTTACGTACATATTTGAAAAAGGTATCCACCAACGAGTTCATTTCAAATTTTGGCAAAAGCAATGATTTGACCCTCTGCTGAGTTCACGGTTAACTTGGCAGAGCTCTTTATTTCAAACACTCTGAATTTGGAAATTCCAAAGGCATTTATTTTGCCAACATGTTAGGTGATAACAAAAATGTAAACACATGCGGGTTAGCGGTACTTTTATGGGCACATTATTTTAAATGCCGATTTACAAAGGAATACTAGGTTTTCCCGCCTAAATTTTCGGACGACTGTTGACTTCCAAGAAAATCAAATTAAAGTACTGTTAAAATTTACTTATTTGAAAAGGTATTCACCAACTAGCTCATTTCAAATTTTGGTGAAGGCAATTATTTGACTCTCTGTCGACTTCACAACCTGCTACCTTACACTACTTGTCAGCTGGGCACAGATACCATCTGTTGTTATGATTGACTAAAAGTAAAAAGCGTTTCTCCAAAATATTAATATTGCATTAAAAAATGTTAAAAAAATTTAAAACCTTTAAAACGATTTTTTTTAATGTGAAAACCTCACAAGAGCCCCAGCTGCTCCCGTCTGGAGCAAGTGAGACTATGGCATCATGATATGACATATGGCCAATTGGGGTATGATGATGTGAGGCTGAAGGTAGTGGGGAAGGGAAGGAGATGGGGAAGAGTAAGGTTGGAAAGTACCTGGCATTCAGATCTGGTCACCAAACACGGCTAAAGACATTTCAAGCAACGTTTCAATTCTGAATGGTGGTCTTACACCAGGGCGATACTGAGAGTATCTTCCACTAATATACGAACGTAACGCAAATATACTAGTAGAACCCCGTCAATTCAAAATCCACGGGACATCAAAAATAAAATTTCGAATTAACGAATTCCCACATAACTTGAAATTTCACGAAAAAAAAAATCGACGAAAATTAAATTTCTTAGCGGCAAATTCAAATTCGGGTAGGTTCTTCGGAATAAATTCGTAATAATACGACTTATTCCCTAAGTAAATCTAGTTAACGCAGTCGTGTAGCGCCGCGGACTGCGCCCTATTCGAAGTATAATTACAGAAAAATACGATATTTTCTGAGTAAATCAAATTTTCGGGGCCGATTACCGTTACGGCCATCCCTTTAAACCCAAAAAAATGTGATATAAGTATTACCGCGTAAATCGAAATTTCGCAGCCTATTTCCGATGCAGCTGGCCCTTTGAATTCAGGTACTCGAAGTAAATTCGTAAAAATACGATAAATTTCGCTAAAATCGAAATTTCACGACCGAATACCGTCGCGGCCGGCCATAATGCAGATACGTATTCGGAATAAATTCATGAAAATACGATGTATTTCGCGTAAATTGAGTTTTCGTGGCTGATACCCATCGCGGCCGGCTGTAATTCAGATACGTATTCGGAAAAAATCATAAAAAATCGGTATATTTCGCGTATATCGAAATTTCACCACTGAATCCCGTCGCTGCCGGCCATAATGCAGATACCTATTTGGAATAAATTAAGAAAAATACGATATATTTCGCGCAAATCGAATTTTCGCGGCCGAATTCCATCGCGGCCGGCACTTGTTCAGATACCTATTCGGAAAAAATCGTAAAAATTCGATATATTTCGCGTAAATTGAGTTTTCGTGGTTGATACCCATCGCGGCCGGCTGTAATTCAGATACATATTCGGAATAAGTTCATAAAAATACGATATATTTCACCTAAATTGAGTTTTCGCGGCTGAATCCCGTTGCGGCCGGCCATAATACAGATACCTATTGGGAATAAAATCATAAAAATACGATATATTTCGCGTAAATTGAATTTTCGCGGCTGAATTCGGTTGCGGCCGGTCATAATGCCGATACCTATTCGGAATAAATTCATAATAAAACGATATATTTCGCGTAAATTGAGTTTTCGCGGCCCAATCCTGTCGCCGCCGGCCATAATGCAGATACCTATTCGAAATAAATTTATAAAAATACGATATATTTAGCGTAAATTGAATTATCGCGGCCGAATCCCGTCGCGGCCGGCCATAATGCAGATACCTATTCGGAATAAATTCATCCAATTAAGAAATATTTCGCGTAAAATGAATTTTCGCGGCTGAATTCGGTTGCGGCCGGTCATAATGCCGATACCTATTCGGAATAAATTCATAATAAAACGATATATTTCGCGTAAATTGAGTTTTCGCGGCCCAATCCTGTCGCCGCCGGCCATAATACAGATACCTATTCGAAATAAATTTATAAAAATACGATATATTTCGCGTAAATTGAATTATCGCGGCCGAATCCCGTCGCGGCCGGCCATAATGCAGATACCTATTCGGAATAAATTCATCAAATTAAGAAATATTTCGCGTAAATCGAATTTTCGCGGCCGAATTCCATCGCGGCCGGCCCTTGTTCAAATACCTATTCGGAAAAAATCATAAAAATTGGTGAAATCGAAAAAAATGGTAAAAGACGGGCTTGTCAGATGCAGATTTGCCAGATTTTGTTTGAGATAAGATGACATGTTTCCGCGGAATTGAAATTTCACGACCCCCAACATTATTAAAATAAATAATTTTATTTTTGATTTGTGTAGATCTGTAGATGCCACCTTTTTCTATAAGCCACATCGATCCCAGCTGTCAGAAAGCTTTGGCTTCTATCTCTATCACATCCATTGTGATTTATGTGAAAGTGGAGAGAGGCAAGAGGATTAAAATTTTCGAATGAAAAGGGTTCCATTTGACACAACGACGTTATGCGATAATGGTCTTTAGAGTATTAAATTTTAGAGCTCATTATCTCATGTTTATGTCTCGGGTTATTCCAGTGCATTGATAATGATCATTTTTCAAATAGGTGAAATGGGTTTTATTTGTTTATTGGACCTTTTAGAGGCAGAACAAAGGACAAAGCCGGCGCGCCGGCATGACTAATATAACACGAAATGGGTTGTTTTATTGGGCAAGTTAAATGCTTTCAATTATATTTTGTGCTGTAAAAACTTTTTAAGAGGGTAATTATTTTGTTGGGGGTTTATATTTTTGAACTTCTTAGGCGGGAAATCCTTTCTTGCGGGAAACATATTAAACGGGAACAAAATGCGTGTTTTGTATGGGAATTTTTCGGGGTTGAAAAAACTGCACTTTTTAGGCGGGAAAACATATTAAACGGGAACTTCTTAAGCGGGTTTGACTGTAAATATTAACATTTGTAAATATTAAAATTTAGAATGAAAACATAAAAAAATTGTAAAAATGACTCACTTGATGTTTTTATGTGAAAACGATACTAAAATCATGGATTACGTAAAAAACAATACTTATTCTATTGTATAAATGATAAACAATTTAGTCACCTCACTTTTTTATCATTTCATACAAGAATATTTAATAAATAAATAAAAATGTCTAACGGTGCGTAGGGATTTGGCGGGTGAAAACTGTTTATACAAAATAAGTATTTTTTATGTACTTCTATGGACAACTTTGAATAGAAATGTGAAGCTTGATTTAATATGGATCTTCTAATTTTTGTTTTAGGGTTGTCACTAGAACAATAACAGAGTTATAACGATTTCTGTGGCAACACACGCATTAATGTGAAAACACGCTTTTTGTACTTGACTGCTATTTTTATATTGTCGTGTTTAAATGCTTACGGGTCGGAGTGGTTAATGTGAATCTTGAGGTGGTCCGGATTATATGAAGGAGGAAAAATAGATGCCGGCAGCTATAAAAAAAGGATTGGAGCAATACTGCAACCATTAGAGGAAAAACAGTGTTGATGTTTGGTTGATCATATATATTTTGTTGCAGGACGATCGCGAGCTGATTAAACAGAACCAGCCTGCCGTCAAGAAGATCTCCATGCTCAAGCGCGCCATGTCCCAGCTCATCAAGAAAGACCTCCAATTGGCCTTCCTGGAGCACAACGTCCTGAACGTGCTGTGTGACTGGCTGGCCCCCATGCCCAACAGAGCCCTACCTTGTCTTTCCATCCGTGAGGGCATTCTGAAGCTGCTGCAAGACGTAAGATAAACTGCTTTACCAATACACCTACCATAACCCACTAGACTGAGCAAAAGATGATGGGTGACCTAACCGAACTGATAAATTATTTTTCTAATCAAATGGTATAATGAATATATATGTACTATATGTGCTACTTTATTTATTTGTGCTTTACATCATTAATAAAAAAAACATATTAAAGACAATTTCAATGATTTTAACCACTCCGATACATCGCGAATATGCACTTTTTACGTCTTAAACGACATGTCAGATTTACGAAAACTTTATGTTATTTCCGCTTCACAATAAATGAAACATTTCCGAAATTAGCCGAATACTAAAAACTGTTTTTGAAAAGATATGAAATAAGCTTTCAATTACAAATGTTACAAATAAATATTAACATTTGTAAACATTAAAATTTAGAATGCAAACATAAAAAAAAATGAAAAAATGACTCACGTGATGTTTTTATGTGAAAACGGTACTAAAATCACGGATCATATAAAAGACAATATGTATTCTATCTTATAAATGTATAATAAACAATTTGGTCAACTCGTTTTCTTATCATTTCATACAAGAATATTTAATAAAAAAATAACGATGTCGAACAGTGGATAGGCAATTTGGCGGTCTGTCATGTATCTGAGAGAAAAGATTTTTTTTTATCTATTTCTATGGACATCTTGAATAGTGATGGTTAGCTTGATTTATTATGGAGCTTCTCCTTTTTGTTTCAGGGATGTCACTACAAAAATAACGGAGTTATGACGATTTCTGTATAAACATACGCGTTGACGTGTAAACACGCTTATTGTACTTAACTGATGTCGGCATATTAACGTGTATATCTGCTTATGTTGCTGAGTGGTTAAAGGCAACTTTTGCAATTATTTGTGTGTTGATTGTTACTACAATCAAATGAAAAAATAATTTTGCTCTATTTACTATGCAAATATGATGAAATATAAAATAAAAATGTTTAAAAAAATAATAATACACATTTCGATATTCACATTTTTATTTTTCTGTGTCTTGTTCTTTTTCACATTTTTCTTTAGATTTATTAGTATTATCTTCTTCATCAATATATTAAGGTTGTGGCTACTCAATATGTGGCGAACCGACTATTTTCATTCTGGTATCATTGTTTTACGTACACTGGCCACACTTGAGAAATCGCCAAGCCCGACATTGCGGTTTCTGTATCGGAGTCGATAACACATGTAATTTGTCAATCTATATCCTGATAATTGTTGCGGTTGATAATTTAACCTGTGCCTAATATGTTAAAGTTACAAATAAATGCAATCACTATCACCAAGTTATTATTCATAGGTTCCTGCGACCTTATGGCATGGTTTATTCCTGGTAAATTATACTATCTCCTCAGCTATAAATGATGACCCCGACGTGATCTGAACACGCTACCTTCTGATACACCTTCACCGGTGAAGAGTCATGCGATGATGTTGAATTTTTTAATCCATCATTTGCGAAGACTGTTGGAAATGATTTATTAGTATGTTGTTAAGTTGATTATTTTCTCCCTTCCAGTTTCCCACAATTGACAAATCCTACCTCAAGCAATCGGGCATCGGCAAGGCAGTCATGTATCTCTACAAGCATCCCAAGGAGACAAAGCAAAACAGGGAGCGGGCCGGTCGACTCATATCTGAATGGGCACGACCCATTTTCAACCTGAGCGCAGATTACAAAGGTACGCAGCACACTTATCTCTTGCACTTCTAACCCCTGGAGTCAACACAAATAACCACTGGAGCGCTTTTTGCCACAATATGGCACTATTTAAAATACCTTAGATTGCTTTGCTGCCAATTTTGGCAAATTTTTCCTTGTTTGTAAGTAATTAAGATGAAGTTTACGATTTTATTATATTTTTTTTATAAATCCTACAAATATGTGATAATCGACAAAATGAATTCATTGGCTATATAGAACTATAATCAGTTTTTATGTCTCCGTATTAAAATTCGGAGGTATGATTTTTTCAATGTGGGTGAAAAATATTCAAAACGGTCACCATAAAAATCTCGAGCAATCAGAGAAAAAAGTTTTAAATTGCGCTTTCGCTCCAGTGGAGAATGTCATGTCATCAAATGTGCCCCACGGTTGAATTTGGTGGCCACCTATAAAATACCTGAAAAACCCTCGAATCTCTGTTAGAAAGGGGCGGTCCGTTTGGTAGATTCTCCGGATTGCAGTCTATTGCATAGGCGTCGGTTGGGTATGCTGTCCTTGTTCTTTTTTTATTTTAATATGAATACCGCACAAGAGTCCCAACTGCTCCCGTCTGAAGCCAGTGAGACTATGGCATCCCCAACTGGGGTATGTTGTGAGGCTGAAGGTAGTGGAGAGGGGGAGGAGATAGGGAAGAAGAAGGTAGGGAAGTACCTGGCTATTCAGATCTGGTCACCAAACATGGCTAATGCCATTTCAAGTGACGTTTCAATTCTGAATGGTATTCTTACACCAGGGCGATACTAAGAGTATCTTCCACTCTGGCATCATTGATCCCCTGAACTAGTGTCATTGATCCCCTCCGCACCAGTGCATAGTCAGAAAACACGCTAAACGCGCGCCCAACATATGTACATGATTGACATTTATCATTTGAGAATGACTCGGCTGTGGAACAATTTGCCGGCCTCTGTGTTTCCTCCTTCCTACAACATGGGTCCTTTTAAGAGCAATGTTCATTCCATCTTCTCCTCAAAAAGGTCTCCACACAGCATCAACAGATGACAGGCCCTGAGGGAAATTATTTTCCTCAAATGTGAAGTTAATGTAAAAAAATATATTTTTAAAATTGACATTTTGGGATAACCATTTATTGGACAACCAACACAGGTCACCTCATGTGTTTCACTATGTTTGGTGACTTAGCAGTGGTGCCCGGGTGAGTGGGGGGAGGTTTGTCCGGGTTTTTTGTTCTGATGCTCATCAATTGCGTGGCAGACTGGATCGGTAGAGACTGATTGAGGGAGATCTTTGATTTCTCCAGCAGAACTCTCTCGGAAAAGCACCTTGCACCGCAATTGGATTCATATATCCGTTACTCCTGGACACACTGACCCCCACACTCCTTCCCACTCCCCATCCTTCAAACCTTTTTTCCTTCCGGGAACTTTAAAAAAAAGACCTTGTTCCCTTTGTAAATTATGCCCTATTACCCCCCTCCCCCTTCCCACTCCCGCCTATCCATTGACACCTTTAAGTCTATGTCTATTGTTATAATTATGTAGTTTTAAGTAAACCCTGATGAAGTAAGAAGTCTTTGCTTATGAAACATGTTGGTTTTTTAAAAAATAAACTTGGTTAAAACTAAGTACATATTCCATTAATTTTGAACAATAATAATAAAAATAATGAACTGGCAGTAAAAAACCCGTTCTCTGCAGGTCTTTGCTGCTAGGCCCTGCGGGCGGCTTTTGGTTCGTCTTCGCCCAGTCAGTGTCTGTGACCATTTTATAAATCCAATAGGAACTGTTGCCAAAAATAGCCCGTTCCTCAGATCCACTGTCATCCAGTGATAGCTAGTCACTGGGACAAAGTACGTCATATGTAATATACATATATAGCTGCTTGATACAACTGAGTATTACCGTCAATCTTTCCATATCCGGAGAGATACTACAAATTCGTAGTACTTATATCTAAGGGAGGCACGTCTCCATGCGACCTGCTAACGGAAGTAGCGCCATTCTTTGATGAATTCTTGAATTCGAAACCGAATTACAACTGTAGCTTTGCTTGAAATTTCACATACACGGATGTTTATATGGTGCCGAGTACTCAAATTCAACCACGCAGACGTTATCCTATTAATTAAGCAATAGATGGCAGCACTTTACTTTGTATCTATTTGCGAATAGAGCGTGTACGCAGGCGCAAGGCTATTAATACTGTTTGATGATATTTAATAACAATATAATCTATTTCCAGCAATGACTCGTGAGGAACGTCTGGAGAGAGATTTAGCTCAGATGTCTACAACCAAGAAACGAACCAGGGAAGACTCTGACGAAGAAAGGGCCAGTAGCAGTAAGAAGACCAATATGCACATCGGTGCTAAGGAAGATGAAATGTAAGTTTAAAAAAAAAGTGTGCTTTAGACCTCACAACTGAAGTAAAACTTCACTAACTTATAAAAGAAGAGAGAAAGAAAATGTGCGCGTGCACTGCTCTCTCTTGCTCTTACAGTGTGATACAGACAATAGGCCTGCACTGTGTCTTAGATATACGAAACGTAACTGGCTATGAGAGAAAGAGAGAAAGAAAATGTGGAAAAAGAAACCGGCCGCCAAGACCTCGCCCCACTAACCCAGGTATCCCTGCTAAGTTACCAAACGTAGCGAACGGGGTGACATATGACATTGGGGTAACATATGTCATTGGGGTGACGTATGGCCATAGGGTGACATATGACTATGGGGTGACCTTTGACCTTGGGGTGACCTATGACCTTGGGGTGACTTATGACCTTGGGGTGACCTATGACACGGTTATTCAATAAATGATTCCTTTTGCTCGCACCTCTCTCTCTTGCCCCTACAGTAATATACGAAACGTAACTCTCTCTCTTTCTATCTTCACTAACTTATATATCCCTCGCAACTTCCGTTCGCCTCGCCCGATCACACTTTTTCGTAACGCTCTCGTCACGCATTCACCAGCTTACTCCCCAAGTCAAAAGTGCGTAAAGAAGTTTTACTTCAAAAATTATTCGCTGCACAAGCTGCCCTGAGCCAGTGGGTTTAAGACATCCCAAGTTGTTGGCGTATTTTGAGATTGAAGATAGTTACATGGAGAGGAAGAAGATTGCGAAGTATATGACTATTGTAATTATTGTGCCTATGCTCAGTTGACTTCTAGTGTGCCAAGACATCCACTATCAATTTCTGATGTTTGTAACGGGAAAATATTTTGTTTTTGGTAATTCCAAGACATCCTCTGTGCGCATTTCGGGTGCCTAAATGCAATTTCCTTTTGATAAATTATTCTTCCTCTCAAAAGACAAGGATATCCACTTGAGCGATCATGCGAAATAAATAAATTTGCCTCCATTGCTAGAGAACTCCCAGAAAATAATTTTTAAACTCGTGATATCTTTCGAATGGGATGTCCGAATTGAATAATCCAAAAAGTTATATAAAGGTATTGAAGCAGTCTTGAATACGGAGTAATTTATTTTGATAAGGACTACAACCAAGATACGAATGAAGAGCCTTTTCAAGCGACATTTCAATTAAATTTTTAAAATAAAAGAACACTTATTTTGGCATAACTATAATAGTTAGACATATTCTGTCGTGAAACTTTTTGTAAATAATGATGTGTTCTGCAAAGTCGTGGTACATTATTTTATTCTATCATCAATAGTTTTATAAAGAATATTTTAGGTAATTTTTTTACACCTCGGGTTACATTATGGGAGTTTTAGTAAGGATCCCAAATTTTTTTGAAAATATAATATAGCCTATGTCACCCGGAGATAGTGTAGCTTCCCACCAGTGAAAGAATTTTTCAAATCGGTTCCGTAGTTTCGGAGTCTATTCAATGCAAACAAACAAACAAACAAATCTTACCTCTTTATATAGTGTCTTAGATTTGTAGGATTTATAAAGAAAATATTAAAAAATCGCAATGGCAGAAAAATAAAAGTGGTCCATTTTTCGATCATAATCAGGCAATCGAGGCAAATTTCTTTATCTCGCTTGGTCGCTCTAGTGGTTATACGGATATTTGACCGCAAATCATCAAGGTAATTTTCGCGCGGTTTTCGAAATCTCATCCCACGTTCAACAGGTTAATACTAATTATATTAATTATGTGTGCAAATTTCAGAACGCCCCTGAAGCCAGGAGAAAAAGGGTGGGTGGGTAGAGCCAGGGTCCCCATGCCTTCCAGTAAAGACTACGTAGTGAGACCCAAATCAACTTGTGAAATTGAAATGTCAAAGGTAAGCTTAATACATATACATATCTAACATCATCATCAGCACTCTCAACATCAATTACAACCCGTGGTGGGTCTTAGCCTTCTCAAGAGTCTTTCTCCACTCATCTCGGTTTGTGCCAGCTCTCTCCAGTTTAGAAGCTCCAAGGTAGATATATCCTTGTCGCTCCATTTTAATCTTGGTCTTCCCAGGCTCCTTTGCCATATCGGTTTTGAGTTCAGCAGGGACTTTGGTGCTTGATGCTCGCTCATTCTCTCCAGATGAACCAGCCACCGAAGTCTTCCCAGTTTTATAAAGTGTGTGACGTTTAGATCCTTAAACAGAGTGTATAGCTCATTGTTGTAACGTCTGCGCCAAAATCCATTTTCTAGAACCGGTCCGAAGATACGCCTCAAAATTTGTTGTTTCATGTAAAAATAATTCATAAAAAATTCCCAAAGTTTCATAATTTTTTTTTTCAAATTGTGGTCAGAAACTTTGGTTACATAAAGGTGTACATTTTAATTATTTTGTGGTTTTTACAAACAGATTTGTAATATTAATGTAATAAAAGCCTTTCCTCACCATAAAGAGACAAGGCTCTTGTGTTTGGTGAGTGAATTCATGCTCAATTATGTTATCAATGTTATCATTTGAGTAGGTGAATAATAATATTGCAACTATTAACAATAGATATAGTAAGAGAAACTTGAGATGTATCAATTAACAGATTTAAATGAAGTGAAATATTAATAAGAGTAATGTAACTCTTACAGTTGTTTCAGGTAATTTTTTTAATTTAATTTGATTTTTACTTTTATTTTTGATAATTTTTACTTTTAATGGGAGTTTGTTGAAATAATTTATACCAAGGTACAGATAGGAATTTTGGATGTGCTTGGTATTAAATTTTGGGATTTTAATATTGTTTTGATATCTTGCTGATATATTGACATGTAATTTTTTTTAGCTGTATTTCTTTGAAAGTTTGTAGTATTAAATATTTTTTATGTAAATTGTCTATTGTAGATACTTTGAATATTGAAAAGATTTTTTCAGTAGAAAATGTAGATGGTTTTTTCAATATAACCTTAATTATTAATCTTTGAACTATTTTGAGAGGATTTAAAATAACATCGTATGTTCCTCCCCATCCTATAATACCGTATTGTAATATAGATTGAACAATTGCATAGTACACTCTTAATATAAAGTTTGGTTTTTTCTCTTTCTAACACCATTTAGTTTTGATCATATTTCTAACCATTATAGTAAGAAGCGCAGCTAGCCGTCCATAATGTAGTACTGGTACCTACCGTGATTTATGTCAGTGAGGCATGGAACTGGCAGAGGATGGATGAAAGTAGACTGAATACCGTAGAAATGAGATCCCTTTACGATCGTATTAGAAACGTGAAGATCCGCAAAGAATGCAAGGCTGATGCAAGCGTAATGAATAAGGTTAAGAAAGGGACGCTCTGATGGTTTGGGCATGTAGAGTAAATGAACGAGGAAAGGAGTGCAAGGAGAATATATGATGCAAATGTAAATGGTAGAAGAAGTCGAGGACGCCCAAGAAAAACATAGCACGACCAAGTGAATCAGATACTTGAGTCGGGCCACGTCAAGAGTCAGAATAATAGAAGAGCATGTATGAGACGATGTGTGAATGTGTGCCAAGACCGAGTTGTTTTGCGGTCCATCCTCTCTGCCTACCCCTGCGGAGAAACGGCGTGATGGTTAGTTAGTTTATAGTAAGAGAAATACCAAAGATATTGATATACAAAAGAGATATGTTATGATGTCTGCACGACTGCCTGCAGATTACTACCTAATAGGAATAGTTTGCATACAAAAAGAATTTGTTCATTTCGTTGATGTTTTGAAGGTGCTTAAGTATTGGCTATCAATATAGTTTGAATACGGAAAGAATTCGTTCATTTAGTTTAACGTTCGTTTATTCGTTAATTATTCTAATTTAAATAAAATTTTATTTCTTCCAGGTAACCAAGAAAAAGATGACCAGATACGAAAAGCACGTGAAACGCTTCATCGATCAGAAAAGATTGAAGTCGACTGGAAGAGCCGTAGAAATATCAATAGAAGGAAGAAAAATGGCACTATAAATGTATTGCTTGTAATTTAATTTAATAAGGTTAATAATTATAAGTCTCTCCTAGCTCGTTTTAAATCTATGGATATTTCAAACAATAGTTTTAAACGAACACAACATCTTCGATATAGGATGAGCTAGATTGGACCTGTGCAGTAAAATAATTACTTATGCAAATCTATTTAACCCCCCGCCCGTCAGGTATTTTTTTTAACGCGAGGTGTCGCGCTGGGGTCGCTGAGGACCCCAAAAATAAATATGATTAAATTGTTGTTATAGTTTTCATTTTATGTGTTATTTTAACTGATTATAGTCAGGTGATAATGACTGCTTTGAAATAAAAAGAAATATAAAAAATTAGATATTTATTTTCAATGTAAAAGCTTAAAAATCAATAAGGAACATTTTTTTATAATTTTGAATCATACTTTTTTAATAAACTTTAAAAAAAATCTAACCAATTTCTATCAAACTTATAACTATTTGAGATTGATACACACTTATTATTATTACAATAAAAAAATCAACAAATTACAATGAAAAAACATAATTTAAACTTGATTTTTCATGGTATTTTTTGAGCCTCACGCCGAAACCCAAGTCTGTATCAAGAGATTGTACGTGAGTACATACGCAAGTATGCCCAACATTAAAATTTGGAAGCCACCCCTGGGCTGGATCCCCAAAACACTTGATAAACCTACTTGATTCTGTGAAAAGAAGGCGGTCCGTCTGATTGACTGATTGACCGATTGCTGTCTCTAATTACACGACGCAATGTAGGCATGCTGAGTCTGTTCTACAGGTATTTTAATGGAGCCTCATTGATCCTCGGTGCAATAATTAATCCTTTCCTGCAGCCCCTGCCTTAACCTGCCTCGCAACGCTGCCTAACCGGGTGGTGACATAGTTCCCGACGCTCTTGTGAGATGCATAAATGATTTTTAAAAAACATTAATGTGGATTTTGCGTATCTCCGTTTTTTCTATTCAGTTCTATTTCCTATATCAGTGTATCCTATATCCAAGGTGTTGTCATTCATAATCAGTTAAATGAAAATATTTTATTTTTATTTTAAGACTTTTGTAAATTATCTTATAGAAAGAAGATGCATGCTTGCGTAATAAATTTAAAAAACTATTTCACGCGACAGTCAAGTGTGATTTACTGTATTAACTGCATACCCTGACGCGGGTACGGCATTATTGAGTGTTTAAAAGATATTATTTTTGATTAAATAAAAAAGAATGTATGGATTTTTTTATGATTTAAAGCTATACAATCATTATTTTTCTTTTAAGCGATTTCGAAAAATGTTTTTACTGTTTTTGTTATTAAACCTTTGTTGGTTTTGGCCGTGCTTCGTATGCGGTCGTTACTTGCGAACACTTACAGATGAAAATGTGTTGCGTATTAGTGTTGAAATGACATGCGTTTAAAGGGTTAAAAGGGGAAATACATGTAGATGACTCAAAAAATGTTTTTTTTTATTATTTCATAAATTGTTAGTATTTATAAGTATTTAAGAATATGTTCCCAAATTATTGAATACAAATTTCAATTCGTTCCGGTGTTACGAGGCTGTTTAAGTGAGCTTCCCCCCCTGAAGTGCCGAACCGCGTGATAAACTTGAAACACGTTTTTCTTGAAACGACCTTTTTTTGAATTTGTGTGCACTCTAGCTCGGAAAGTTTTTATCGAATCATTTTAAAAATTTGCAGATACTTTATTTATATAATTATGTTCTACGTAAATCTAAAATATTAGTAATATAATATATCCAACGTATTTTTTAACTACAAAAAAAAATGGCACAATTTTCCTGTTTATACACATGTAAAAAAAATTGTTTTTTTTTTTTTTGAAAAGTTAGGTTTACATAGAAGAGACGCATTATCTTAAATTAAATTCAAAACCCTATTGATTTGAGATAAAAACTGTGGCCTCCAGAATGGGCACAAATAGCTACTTCTGATGGTGACGTTCGCTGGGTAGCAGCAGATAATTTTAATTTTTTCCAATGAAATTCTTCCAAGAATTCACAATATTTTCTTAAATAGATGTATAAAATGACCTCAAAGTATCAATAAATTATATACATTTCTTCTAAGCCAAAAAAATTCATGAAAATCATTAAAAAAAACCTGGTCCTACATATATTTCCCCCCTTAAATAACAGAAAAATCATGTTATTTCAAAAAGGTTTTAATTTGTATAGCAAAACATTAATTTTAAAATTTGTATCTGTAACTTGTATAAAATATTATTGAATTAACTAGAATGTGATTATTAAAGAAATAACTTATTTAGTTTGTTTATCATATACGTAATTATTCTTTCTTGAATGTGGAAGAAGCAATATTATAATTTTTTTGTATGTACAGTGAAACCCTCTTAAGAAGTTTTCCAAGGGACCGGAAAAAACCAACTTCTTAAGCGGGAAAACCTTATGAGTGGGAAAAATTGGGCCAATTTTGGGCCGAGGGGCCGAAAAAACCAAACTTCTTAAGCCATGAAACTTTTTAAGTGGGAACTTCTTAAGAGGGTTCCACTGTATTTGATTTTATATCAGTTTTGGTTGTCAGGAACAAATAATAATGATTGTTTCATTTAATTGAATGTAAAAGAAATTACTAAATAAAATATAGAAAGAGACTAATTTGATGCTCTAATCAAAAAAAGCAGCTTAGTACGCGTTATTTCATAGAATTTGAACAATTCATGAAATTTTTAAGTCAATTATCCATCATCAAACAGAATTAATAGGTTAGAGACCGGCCAACTCAGAACCGCCTCAGAAAGGTCATTAAGAGTGATGATAAAAAAAATTTGCTAAATAGGTTAAGTTAGGTTAGGGTTACCGGCTATTTTGAAATGATTTTTTTCCATAGCTTTTAATGACCTTTCTGAGTTGGTTTTATTCTGAGTTGGCATTAAACCCTATTACACATGACGTCATTGCCTGTCGCGGTTACTTTGTCCCGGTGACTAGCTGTCGCTGGATCACAGTGGTTCCGAGGAACAGTTCCTATCGGATTTATAAAATGTGAACCAACACTTAAACTAGGCAAAGCCGAACCAAAAGCCGCCCGCAGGGCCTAGCAGCAAAAACCTGCAGAGTTGGTATTTAACTGCTAGTTTCTATTATGTGAAAGTGGCCTATAATAATGTTAAAACAGAACTTGAAAATTATATTGAAATTTTATGAATTGTTAAAATTCTGTGAAATAATCCGATCTTAGATTTTAATAAAATTACACAATCTTTATACACACATAAATACTTCCTTTCTACGTGTACAATAACACCGTCTGGATTTAAAAGAGTCTTAGGCGTGGATCTACGATAAAAAGATGTGTAGTGTAACCGTAAAATATACACCATAGCGAAATTGAAGAATTTTTAAAATTTCATTTCTCAGTGTTTATTATGGCAATAATCATTATCTCTGAAGTGAAAATGTGTATGAACGTCGATGAGGCAAATTTGAGTAGTGTGACATTGTGTGTTTTATGAGATTCTGTTGTTTCTAATTTTATTTGTTCAAATGTAGTATTTTTTTTTTTTACATGAGCTCCGCACAGGAGGCCCTGAGGAAAATAATTTCCTTCAGGGCCCATGTCATCTTTAAGGGGTTTTTTTAAGGAAAGAAAGGAGAGGAGAGTTCTGGGAAGGAAAAAGGTTTAAGGGGTGGGTAGGAATCTGGGATTCAGTGTGTCCTGATCATCCGCCTTCAAGACCTAGACAAACCTCACCCCATGACCCCGAGCACCCCTGCTAAATCACCAATGTTACTATTATTTCATTATTTTAATTAAAGTCATTTAAATAAATGATCTTATAGTGTATTTGC
The DNA here is from genome assembly GCA_917563855.2 of Limnephilus lunatus. Lineage (NCBI taxonomy): Eukaryota > Metazoa > Arthropoda > Insecta > Trichoptera > Limnephilidae > Limnephilus > Limnephilus lunatus. Next base: position 111,178,898 of record OU830592.1, read on the forward strand.
ACTTTATTACACAGTGGAATATACTCTCAATATAACCCTTGTGAAAAATCACCATTCAGAATCAAAATGTTGCTTGAAATACATAGCCTTATTTATGTTTGGCGACTAGATGGTACTTCCCCACATTCCTCTTCCCCATCTCCTTCCCCTCCCCACTACCTTCACCCCAATTGGGGATGCAATAGACTCACTGGCTCCAGACAGGAGCAGCTGGGACTGTGAGGTATTCATATAAAAAAAGAAACCCCTACTTACAATATTCTCCGTATTTAGGGTGACATAATCCTGCTGGCTCCAAACATACGTCTGTTATGAGATTATGTAATACTTTTCTTAATTATGCATTTATTAACTAACCAACCATCACGCCATTTACCGTAGGGGTAGACAGAGAGGCTAGTCTGTCACACAATCTGTCCCGCACACACTCATTGCTTCATTGACGTTCATACACCGTCTCATGTATTTCTGACTCTTGACATGACCTGATTCAAGTATTTGATTCACTTGATCGTGCCATGTCTTCCTCGGGCCTCCCTGATTTCTAATATTATGTGTGGACTTTATAATAAGAATTAAATTTTTATGTTTTACTTTAATACTTCTGTAAACTTTGTTACATAATAAGTTATCATGTAAATATTTTTCATAATAAAATAAGATCAAATCCAATTTTTACCTCTTTGTTTTATTTGTGTATCGATCGTGCAGTTGATTTGTGATACATAGAGCATGCAATACCGCAGTATATATTCAATGCCGTGATATTGCGGTATCAGACATGTTGGTAGGGCGAATTAAGTTAAATCCATTCGTTTACGGGTGCGTCTCATCAACAAATAATTAATTTACTAAACTGCTCAAAATGCCTTGAGGAAGGGGTAGGTTTCAAGGAAGAATGCCAAAGACCTACCTTGCCTTTCTCGTTCTTCTTTTTGGCTGCTGGTTCCTCGAGATCAAATGTCGTTATTCATAATGAACACAAAACAGTATAATTAATACACGGCAAAACACGATGTTTCACATCGGGCGGTCAAATACACTTGCGCGTGGCGGGAACAAATACTATACGTTGTGCGAAAACGTTGCTTGCACACCGGCGGGTCAAAATACAATGGCGAGCCATATACTCAATAAGAACTGCACGCTCGTCTGGTAACAAAACTATATGCAGTTCTGGCAACCTTACAGGTCTTTGGCAAAAAGGAATGGATAAGTGGGGCGGGATGTTTAAAGGGAACAAAGCGTTTTGAGCAATAGACAATTTGATAATTAAAATATAAATTGGCCCAACCACATGTAATACTGCAAAATTAGCGATATTGCAAAATTAGTAACAAAGACCATATATCTTCTGAACTTACGAAAACTTTAAATAGTAATCCGTCTTTTACCACCATATGGGACACTTTCATAGAAAGAGAATAATTTTTTTTCTTCGAAATAGTGTGATATTTTCCTTTTTTTCGCCGGTGACTGTAGTTTTTCGATGTGGTCATCTTAGTTAATTAAGGTTGAGGTTGTAGCTGTTACCTCGGTAGATTGGCTGCGGCTCGTAGTTCATATTGCGCTAGGACAATCAACCTCTTCCGATATCTCGTCGGAGTTAACATCTTTAGCTCCAATTCCGTGCTTAGTGCGTAAATTAATGAGTATGTAGTCCGCTTTTTGATCGACCACTAATTTTAATCTATAGATCGCAAAAAATGTTTCCACACTATATTAGAACTTTTACAAGTCTTTGAATTCAACACCATTAAGAGTGAATAACCAGCACATGACAACTTCGATTCCGACACTAGCGCTAACACATCAGGGCTCGCGAGCGGGCGTTTTCAGAACTAAATTTCGTTCCGCGGCAATCCGAGTTTTGAGGGTTTTGTTCACGCGAGCTAGGGCTACCCGCTACTATTACTACTTTATAATACTATTCTCGCTTCCAGAATTTTAATTAGTAGTAGTTATTTGTAATTTGTATATCGAAGTGCATAAACATAAATAGATACAAGTGAAATGCGTAAACACAGTAGGTATTAAGTAGATACCTACATGAATAAACAATTTGTTATATTCTTTTTAATATTTTGGTTTTTTGTTTTTTAATTGTATTTTACGGCCATTAGAGTGGAAGATACTCTCAGTATCGCCCTGGTGTAAGACCACCATTAAGAATTGAAACGTTGCTTGAAATGGCTTTAGCCGTGTTTATTGGCCAGATCTGAATAGCCAGGTACTTCCCCACCTTCCTCTTCCCTATATCCTTCCCCTCCCCACTACCTTCAGTCTTACAACATACCCCAAATTGGGGATGCAATAGTCCCACTGGCTCCAGACGAGAGCAGTTGGGACTCTTGTGCGGTATTCATGAAAAAACGAGTAATATTCAGTTGGATTGTAAAAAATGTCGCATTTTGAAATATTTATTTGTGTGCATAATTAATAATAAGCACTTCAACAAACAGAATTAAAGCGCACAAACCCTTTCTTTCTTTGAGTGGCCTTGCAACGCATGCCGGGTACCCGCTGTGTATAATGTTATATAGTGCAGGCGCTTGCATTATAATTCCCGGGACTTGTGATGGAACCAGTTTAGTTGACCGCGAGGTTACAGTGCCCTTGAAACGCATGCCGGGTACCCGCTGTTTATAATTTATTTATTTATTTATGGACAAATAGTCCATTAACAATATAACAATAACACGAAAAACAAGCGTGCGTAAAGGCCCGACCCGCCGAGCAATCGATCACCGTTCGCATTGATTACCGTTCGCATGTCATTTTTCGTAACAATCACCACTTTCGTAACCCATTCACCAGTTTACCCCCAAGTGTCGAGCGTGCGTAAAAAAGATTTACCCCAAAAAATATTTTGGAGCAGTTGGGACTCTTGTGCGGTATTCACACAAGAATAATTTAAAATAAAAAAAAATATTCGAAATTATAAAAATTTTTGCATAAAAATATTCAATGAACATGAAAAATTGCGTTCGGGCAACCCTGTAGATTTAACAAACATGAATCAAGGAATTCGTGTTTATTTCAAATTTCGTTTTCAAATTTCATTTCCAAATATTATTATTCAAAGCGTCGCGAAGACGTGCTCTCCTGGCCGCGTTTGGGCCCGTAATGAAATCTGAAATTTGTGTTTACGGGCTGCGATAAAAATGGTGAAATGCGATGTTCAAAATTATTTAAAATTAAATACTTCCTGAAATTATTTTACGATCAAATTATTTATGATTTGTCAATAACGTCTTAGCAAAATAAGTATGTAAAAAAATCCGAAATATATTTGTTTGTAAGTGCACAAATAAATGCACAAACCGACCAATTTTCGTCAAGAAACACATGTCCGTATATATTTTTTAATAATTTTATTTAAACTAAAATTAAAATTCTGAAACATACGTTTACCAGATAATGTATTGATTTATTTTACTGCATGATTATATGATTTGAAATGGGTGTTGTATAATAAATGTACTTTTTTGAAAATTGAACAAATCTGCGAACGACCTATGGTATAACCTTATTATTCTAAAAATAAACATTTTTTCTCAAAATCTAAAATATAAGTTTACTAGATAAAAGAACAATCTTTTGAAATCCATTTATAGTTTTTTGTGGAAAAGAGTCAATAAGTCTAACCACTGATTTAAAAATGACATATTTCTGGTTTCTCTGGTAATACACTCTTAATTGTACTATTCATTTTTTTACAAATAAAATTTTGATACACGGATGCAAGAATACGTTAATATATTATATTAGTCAAAATTATTATTTTTTACGCTTTAAGGTAGTAAACAAATAAAATAGGACAGATTAGTCCATTTGTCCGACTTGCGAGTGAGACTGAGTAAGGCGTTTGGGAAAGGCAGGTTTTTCTTACACAAAAATTGATGTTCTTGCAGATAAGCTTTGGTTTTTTAAACGACTTCGAAAAGGAGGAGGTTATCAATTCGACGGTATTTTTTAAATTTTTTTTTAATGTTTGTTACCTCAGAACTTTCCATTGGGTGAACCGATATTGATGATTCTTTTTTTATTAGAAAGCTGGTGCTTTCCGTGTGGTCCCATTTTAATTTGGTCCAGTTCTGACAATGGAATCCATGAGAAAACCATATGTCTTAAATTTGCAATAAGTATGTGCACGACAAATGGACGAATAACTCAATATTACGCCAACAGATTTCGATGATTCTTTTTTTTAAAGTAAAACTTCTTTACGCACGCTCGTCACTAAAAATAAAAAAATAAACAAAAATTCTCCACATCTCACCTATAACTACCTATGTATGTAGTTAACTTGGCTGACACCGACTCAAAAAATAACAATCGTACGAAATTATTTTTTTTACTTTTTAGTGCATTTTTTGAAGTCGTTTTTTGTTTTATTAATATTTTTGTTTATTGAGGAGGTCGATGATTATAGATACCCGGGTACAAGGAGTCTCTTATTTCTCGGCAGCAGCTGATACGGCCCATCAAGGGGACGAGCAGCACTGCCTTTTCGTATAGTCCTACCCCTCCCCTGTCTCGAGGAACAATCAGAATATGGGAGACTTATCATTACAGCATTGACCGGTCCCAGACATGACAGCACGGTCATTTTGTGTTCCCCTATGAATGACATGACGATTTATATGTGTGAACTTTGGGAGACCTATCATTACAGGTTTAATGTCGTCGGCTCCCCTATTAAATGGGCCTACGGCTTGAGTTACTCATGGGACTTTATCTGGATATCGCTCTGCTTTATACAAAAATTATAATCATTACATAGTATAAAATGTATGTGCGCTTAGATCTTTTAAACTACACAACGAATTTTCATGCGGTTTTCACCAATAGATAGAGTGATTCAAGAGGAAGGTTTATATGTATAATACATTCTTATTATAGTAGAGAAAAGCCGAGAAATTCAAATATTCAATTTAGGCAGCGGGCAGCTGGCAATCAGGTGGTGTGGATTTTATAAAGGTTGGGTAATGGCGTTGTGTTTCGTTAGCCACAGCAACATGTGGCAGGGTCTGCTAGTAAATAAATAAAAGGTAAAAAAACTTCCTCTTTCAGCATATTTATTTATTTTTTCAACTCTTTTTGGCGTACTCCTCACAATATATTTAAGTATTATATATTTTGCATTCTTACATAGCACATTTAAACACATTTCATTTTTATTCATATTTTTTTGCATTCAATTTTTTAGTTACTTTTTAATATCTACAAAGTTGCTAAAACATTTTATTAAACAAAATCACAAATTTAACAATAACAAACCACAAAAACAATCATTAAATTAATATTATGTACCATTTTGCTTTGAATCAATAATCATTTATTTGATTTAAAATAAAACATTGATTTTAAATTACTTGACAACTTTAATGTGTTAATCTCAAAATAAAATTTCAGTTAATTTTAATATTTTTTAAAATCTTTTACAGAATGTACAACTCAGCACCTTTCGTTCTTTATTTAAAATAGGAATAAGAACAAGACGTTATTTGTCTATGCTTTGTTTGTCCGAGGACAATTATTATATTACAGAATAATGGGTAGGTACTTTTAAAAAGTATTAGAAAAGGGGGAGGTTGTAACAAATTAAAAATAAATGTTTATTTTATTTTAAATTAATATCTAAGTGCCAAGTAAATTTTCTATAACTAAAAACATGTTCAGTATAAATATTTTTAATTGTTAAAACAATGGACCCTAATAAAAACTATTTCACTATGTTCGACATTACATTTAAGTGCGACAATTATCATTAAAAATTAAACCATACAGTTTTAAATAATTATCAAGCAACACTCAGTTTTATTTTATTTCTACACACAGAATATTGATTTATCTAATTATTACATAATGCCATTTTTGTTTCATAAAGTCATAGAAAAAAGAAAACATGTTTTGTAATATTCTCAAAACATTTTTGTAAAACAATATTTAGATGTACATAGATTATTATTGATATTTTAAGGTCCTTTTTGTAGTTGTTTCACTCTTTATTTTGCAAAAATGTTTGCGGACAGTCCAAGGTTATTAAATTGCTAGAAAAATATTCTTGTAAGCTGAATTTGAATCCCACAGTGGGTTACTAGTGATGCTTCACTAAACAAATTCACTATTAGGCAAAAGCTTAAGAGAGTAAAATAATAAGAGAGTAAAGAGAGTAAGAGAGTAAAAAGCTTAGAGAGTGTTGACAAAAATGGACAAATCCTGGATTGAATAATTTTGAAAATATATGGCCTGATTTAGTTTTAATAATTAATAATTGTGAATATCCCACAAAAGTCTCAACTGCTCCCAACCGCCTGGAGCCAACGGGACTACGGCATACCCAATTGGAGTATGAGACATAAGTGAAGATAGTGGGGACGGGAAGGAGAAGAAGAAGAGGAAGGTGGGAAAGTGCCTGGTTATTTAGATCTGGTCACCAAATAAGCCGAAGCCATTTCGAGCAACATTTCGGTGCTAAATAGTGCTCATTTACCAGGGCAATACTGAAAGTATCTCTCTTGAGTTGAGTTCAGGGCCGGCTCTGCGCAGGCACAAAAGGAGTAGTCCGCTCCGGGCTCCGAATTGCATAGGTGCTGATGATACCTAGTTTGGCCCTGCTTACTTCAGCCAATTATGTAAATATCACGCATGAGTATGCCATGAGTATGTCACGAGTATGTCACACACGAGTATGTCAAGCGTGCGTAGAATCCTTAATCATTAAGTTTACATAATAAACTAGAATAGGTTAGGTTATTTTTGAAACAAATTGAAAAAATTTGGTTGCCTCCTTTCTTATTGGCAATTGACACTAAAACATACATCAACAGTTGTAAAAAGTTGCATTTAACGCTTGGTAAAAGTTAAATCTAATAAACACTAGGTAAAGAATTCTATTTATTTTTTCTAAAATAATTATTTTAAAATATGAAACAGATTTGTCCATTTTTGATAATAGTATCAACAAGTTTTGTAAACAAGTGGGGAATCTGCGATAAAATTAAAGTTATAAGCAATGTAACTTTCCACACAAACCCTGAATTTTTTTTCCAAGTTAAAACGTAATTATAATAAAAAATTTTCATCTTTTAAAATTTACAAAAAAAAAACTTGTTTTCCATTTGCCATTATAAGCAAGAAGTTAATAAAGTATCAGTTTTTTTAGAAAGGATTTTGAAATAATTGTTGAGGTGTTACATTTGAACAGAAACCAGTATTTGTATAAAGTCCTTTTAAATTGTTGAAAATAGGTACAATCAACATGGAACTATGGTAAATTACAATTTCATTGAATTTAACCCTTTGGACAAATTAAACCAAAAAAAACTTTCATTTTATCACTTTTGTAATGCCAATATTAGAAGATGCATATTTATGAATCACGGCAATGCAAGGGTTCATAGATAAAAGCGTTCTAAGTGTTATCTAAACTGATTTGAAAGAGTATGAATGTCGCCAATGACGTTATATAATATAATATACAGACCCGTGGTAGAAATCTCAAAAGTGGTAAGTCAAAGATAAGGCAATTGTATTGTCTTCGATTTCGTAGTTTTAGTATTCAACTGCCAGGTGTTCTAAAAAGTCGTGTACTACGTAAGTGAATTGCATTAAATGAGCGCCAAATATGATGAGAAAATGTTTCCATTACACGGCAAACACTAGTAAAAGCCAAGGAATAACATTTCATTCGTAAATACACGCAAATTATTTATTTCAAGAAGATTTTTAGCGCAATTGCAGAAAGCGATATAGCAAACATAGTAACAATTAAGTATAAGAAGGACAACCTATTACAGTAGGTCGTCTCATAAAGCATTGCGTAATACGTCTTAGTGTAAGCGAGTAAGCGTATCTTGGCATCTCAGTCACACCCGTGGTGTAGAATGTAGTATTCAACACAATATGAAAACGCTGCTTTGTTGTGCATCTACGTCGCTCATACACATGCATTCTTTGAATGTCTGTCTTTACAATACATGAAAAGCTTTTGAATTAAGAATTTACTGAAAACACGAGAGTGTTTCTTACTTGTCACATTTTATCTTGAGGTTGTGAGACAATGGCGAGTCTATATATTATTTATAACGTCATTGGTGGTCGCCAATTCATATAAGGCCTTTCGATTCAATGAAATTGCTTACTGCCTCAAGAAAGAATTTCAATACTTGAAAATGTTTGATCAATTTGACCAGGAATAGGTAAAAAGTGAGCTTATTTTGGGTACATGCCCACAAAACACTTCTATCGGTTAATATGTTCAGTGCATTTAACAGTTATGTTTCTTGTAGACCGTGGTAAATAGTCGAAAGGGTTAATAAAATCGTCCAAACTATTCGTATAACACATCCAAAGGGTTAAGAAAAGAAGAAGAAGAGAATAAATGGACTTGTGTTCAATTAGACATTTATGTAGTTATTTAAATCTTTGCGAAAATGTTGAATATTGCAAATAAATGTATAAAATAGATATGCAGGTTATATTCTTCACACCATGATCTATGAATATATCTACTCGTACTTACAGTAGATAAAGAGACATTTAATTTCTAATATTGACTGGTTTTTAGTAGAGATATTTTCTAATTGATATGTTAATAATATGCATTGATAAAATAACAATATTGCAGATCATATTTATTATTATTAACCATAAGAAAGTTGAATCGGGTGAACAGCTTAAAAGATGTAAAAAATGTCAGTTGATCAACATTTTTTTCTATATGCTTGCCTAGACGCTGTCTGCTCGTGTTGAAAATTATGTTATGAGCTGAGAATAGTGGCGCTGATTATGATATTTTAAACAGGAAAGACCGCGCAATTTTCATGGCACCAAGAGTTTCAGAAATGGATATTTTCTGCTTTTTTAGATAAGATTTGCAACTATTATCAGCCCTGGATCTACAACTTTTTCAAACCGGGGCAGAAACTCTCGCCAGCGTTTGAGATGGGGCCAAACCGCTCATTCTAGATGCGACGAGGATTCCCTGGCAGAGACATCATGTACACTATGCACGCATTCAAAATCGACTTAGGATATTTTCATAAACCAACTTAGGATGTGTTCAAAAACCAACTGGGCGTTTTAAAATCAAATGAATAATGGGGTATTTCCACGTAATTTTTTTATTGCTTAAAAAAATTAAGCAAAAAATTACGATGATTACAGCATTTTTATTTTATTTTTATGTTGACGAATAAATTTTCTAGAGCGAGTTGAAGTTTACCATTTTTGAATCACCGCTAAAACGATATTTTAGGGCGTGGCTATCGTGTGACGTCGTGAGTGCGGACGCTCCCTGACAGTGCTTATTTGTGCTGGTTTAGCCGGGCATAGCCTGCGACGTCACAAACCCATTTGAAAAAACGGGCCGTTTTGATTTTGTCAGTTTTCGAGCGTTTTTAAAATCAATAATATTGAATGAAAACATAAAAAACAAACATTTATAGTAGGATGATTAAAATCAGAAAAATTGTCTTTAAATATTCCGTACATTTTCAACAGAATCCCTCGTTTGTGGAAATACCCCATTGATAGAACAACGTGTGCTGGATACCAGGTGCTTTGTGAATCAAGTTTTTTTTTCAATCAAACATTTATATTACGATTTTGGCGCCCCCTAAAATTTCCGCTCCTCACTAGATCAGGTGCTGACTGTTATCCATGGTTCATATTCTCTGAGGGAGTTAGCAAGATTATTGGCAGGACACCATCACCTCATACACACATATCTGACGCATGCAGCTGTTGGGAGTGAAAAGGAAACACTAATAGCTCTAGAACATGTCAGCAGATGAAGAAATATCCATTCACATTTTGTGCCAATGACCAGCTTTAATGGAAAGAAGGCTCAGACGTAGTACGTGCCTAACTTTAATGCTGACCTGAGGCTGATTCAGAAATGTGAGTGATGACATTCAGGTGAGTTTTAGATCCGAAAATCAGCGTACGATGGGCTCAGAAGGGGAGAGAGGCAGTCCAATCTCGCAGTATTCGCCTACGCCTTTAACCAGACGAGCTATTTTATATCTTTTGTGGGAACGAGATAGTTCTCGGCCGATATCTGCTGTCAGATTTGTGTGATTGTATATGGCTCTTATTTGCTTTTTCTATGGGCCGATGTCAGAATTTCATTTGAATTTGTGAGCTGTCATGTATTTTAGTTTTTAACACGAATTCATGCAAGTATGCATGATTATGTATTCATTTAACAGCATTAGAAGATAACACAAATCTGACAAGAGATCTCGCCCGATATCTATCTCGATGGAGACGGATATCGGGCGAGAACTATCTCGTTCCCACAAAAGATATAGAATAGCTCGCCAGAAGACATGGATGTGACAAATGTCAGACAAAGTGACCTTTATTAAAGGGACTGGGCTAATGCTAAGGGAATATGAGGTATGGTACAAATGCAGTCTTTTCCTGCAGCAATTAATTAATTGTTCAATAAACATGTCAATGGATTTCATATAAAAACCGTTTAAGCCTCGATTTCATTGAGCGAGTTTACAAGCTACTATCTACTAAGTTTAAAAGCGGGTGAATCGGCAAGTGAGATTGTCATGATGCCACACAAAACTGTCCACTCCCTCAGTAGCATAGGAAACTGAGCTTGTAGGTCGCTGTTAGCGCAACAGCTAGTCAGTAGCGAGAATAACGACGTCTGCGTGAACTGATGTTTGACAGTCGAAATCAGCTGTTTGTTGGCCGCCATTTTGAGCGCATAAATATACCAATCACGAGTAAGCGAGTAGCAAGTAAAGTTGACGACCTTTTGACTTTTTTCGTAGATTGTCAACAATCTGCTAGTTAGCAAGTAATATGATTACACTGAGCGAGTTTACTAACAGATAGTGAATTTCCCAGATAGTAGCTTGTAAACTTGCTCAATGTCATCGAGGCTTTAGACTAGTTTAGACATTAGGCAGTAGATATTGTTTATTCATAAGTGTTCTTTTCAGCAAGTTACTTTTAAAGTGTGAAACAAATCATTTAAAAGGATCATAAATTTTGTTGCTGAAAGTTGCAAACATTTTTAATACATACATATTTGATTCATTCTCTCAATAAAACAATTTCCACTTCATAGTTTGTACCAACCAGTTAATTTTTAAAATACATGAACAAAGCAAAAACTCTTGTGCATTTTGGGAATCTCTTTTCCCAAAAACAGTATCAAATATTTATAATATTATTGTTTTTTCAGCTTTTCTTATATTTTTGTCATAAATTTTTGGATACACTTCAGACTAAAAGATAATATTTTAAGGTAAGTACTAAATTTTACAGAAGAATTCATTATAAGAAGTGTACGTTTGATAAAAAATGTGTATTTTAATGATTGAATGGACTGAAATATATTATAAACATGTGTACTCAATATTATATTTTTATAGTATTTAAAAGAGAGGTTATGAATACTTGAATACTTGGAGCAGGTGGATGAGTTTTATTTATTTGGGAAGTATGTTTACGAGAGATGGGAAGGCTGATAGAGATATTGAAAGAAGGGTGAATGCAGGTCACTCTATTAATGGAGGACTGAACGCCGTTGGCACCAACAAAAAACTGTCAAAAGAAGCAAAGCTAGCTGTCCATAATGGAGTACTGGTACCTACCCTGATGTATGGCAGTGAGGCATGGAACTAGCAGAGGAGGGATGAAAGTAGACTGAATGCTGTAGAAATGAGATTCTTAAGGTGTACGTGTGGTAAAACCATGTATGATCCTGTGAGAAACGCAGAGATCCGAAAATAATGCTAGGCTGATGTAAGTGTAATGAGTAAGATCAAGAAAGGAACGCTCAGATGGTTTGGGCATGTAGAGCGAATGAACGAGGAAAGGAGTGTAAGGAGAATATATTACACAAATGTGAATGGTAAAAGAAGTCGGGGACGCCCGAGAAAGACATGGCACGACCAAGTGAATCAGATACTTGAATCGGGCCATGTCAAGAGTCAGAATAGTAGAAGAGCTTGTATGCGACGATGTATGAATGTGAACGAGGCAAGGAGTGTGTGACAAGACCGTGTCGTTTGGTGGTTGTCCTCTTTGCCTACCCCTACGGGGAAACGGCGTGATGGTTAGTTAGTTATTTAGGTTTTGAAAACATTTCGTTTATTAGTTTATGAATGGTGAATACTTGGAGTAAGTGGATTAGTTTTTATATTTGGGAAGTATGTTTACGAGAGATGGATCGGGACATTGAAAGAATGGTAAATGCTGAATTTTTCAATTTGGTAGAGCGCCACCGGCAAGGAAACCATTTATTGGATAACCCACATCTCTGAATAAATCACACCCCAAGTGGTTCACTGCGTTTTTTGTGCCTGGATTACAGGGTGAGGTTTGTTCAGGTCTTGGAGGCGGATGTGTCTGCCCACCAGCCGTGTGGCGGGCCAGATCGAGAGAAGCCAGTTGAGGGATACCCTTTGACCTCTCCAATCAGACTCTCTCGATCTTGCATCGCAGTGGGAGGGATGAATTAATACATTTGTCACTCCTGGACATACTGACAACCAGATTCCTACCCTAATTCCTTTTTTCTTTCCAAAAATTCCTCTTCTTAAAAAGACCACCCATGCAGCATCCCCAAAGATGAAATAGGCCCTTAGGGAAACATTGATTAATGAACTGACAGCAAAGGAAGGACAAATAAATGTTTAGTTCGATAGACAATTGCTTTTACAAGTTCCATAAACCAATTAGGTCAGGATATTAAACAACGCTTTTTTTAATTGCATTCTGGATTAAGAAATTTATTTATATTTGAATACTATTTCAACAAATGTCAAAAGAATGAAGAATATGCCATATTTTAAGCTCTGGTTCAGCACCATTTAACTCAGTGATTACTAACAGGGGCGCCCCTTTGTGAAAATTTTTGAGGTCTGGCGGGACGTTTTGAAATAGTTTTAGCATTTAGGGAGCGCTGCATTGTGCTGCCTTGTGTCAATATAGAAAATAAGCTCATTCACCAGCTATGCACACCGATACACTGAGTCACTTTCTTTAGGCGCTCTGATTTTTTAAATAAATAAACTAAATTAAATAAACTACACTTTCACGCACAATTTTTTTTTTTTTTTTACACTAACTCCATACAGGAGGAAAATAATTTCCCTCGAGGCCTATGTCATCTGAGATGCTGTGTGGAGGGTCTTTGTGAGGAGAGGAAGGAATGAACATTGGTCTTGAAGAGACCCATGTTGTAGGAAGGAGGAAACACAAAGGCCGGCAAATCTTTCCACGGCTGAGCTGTTGAACACAAGAACGAGTCGAAGAAACGACCCGTTCTCTTGTGACAAATGTCAACTGTGTACACATGTTGGGCACGCGTTTGGTGTGTTTCCCGACTATGCACCGGTGCCGAAGGGATCAATGACGCTAGTTCCTCGGAGTATCTTCCATTGAAATACCGGTAGAACAAGGATAGCATTCCCACCCGACGGCTGTGCTCTAAATATTGTAATCCGTCTGTTAAGATGGGAGAATCTATCAAACGGACCGCCCGTTTCTGCACAGAGTCGAGGGTATTTTTCAGGTATTTTGGAGCTCCAGACCAGAGGTGGCTGCCAAATTCAACCGTGGGGTGCATTTATGATTTGTACAGGGTTAGCAGTTGTGTACTATTAAAGTATCTGCGGGCCCTGTATAGTATGCCCAGTTTTTAAGAGGCTAACTTTACTCTGCCTTCGATGGAGTCCCGATATCTGAGTTGATCACTTAGGGTTACACCAAGCATATCAATGGAAGGCCTGTTCGGAAGATTGCTTCCGTTGAAGGAGACTAGATTTTCATTTCGATCCCTTTTAGACGTAATCAGACAAGATTGGGTCTTGGATGAGTCAATGCTCCAAAATATTACAGAGAAACGGCCTAGATTAAAGCGATACCCAGAACCGAAGAAGTTATAACCTGAGAACGAGAAGAGCCGACCCTAACAGCCTACCTAGGCAATTAGTTGGAACAGTGCAAAGAAGAAGAACATTGGTTATCCAATGAATTGTTCCCAGGGTGACCCATACCAGCTTCTTAAATTAGTTTATAGTGAGGTAGGCTACATACTTAATTCTGTGAAGTAATTTTTTGGTAAAAATAATAATTTATTGTTATATATTACCTTTTGTGTGTTCTGTTGTGTATGAAGCGCAGTATATTTACTCTGCCAAGCCAGTATTGTATTTTGATAGTAATATTTAGGGATAGTTATAATTCAAAGTTGCCACATATATAAAACTTTGATTTAAAAAAAAATATACAATATTCTGCGGCAACTTTGAATGATTTTTAGCAAAATATGCAGTGTCTTTGAATTATTTTTGTCTATGGTTTTCGCAATTATATATTAAACAATTTAATGGAATGAATTCACAGTCGTTTATATAAATTGTTAATGATTTCGTTAGTCTTGTTAAAAATAATTTAACGAACTGCAAATGTTGCCCGGTGTTGAAATGAAAGTATTGTTTGTATAGTGTTGCCATGTAATTTTATTAATAATTGATTTATAATGTTTGATAAATGTCTTAGTGTGTTAAACACTGTAGGCTGATTTATATCAAAAGATATTATTTGTCCAAAACTTTAAGAATGAGAGATATTCTCGTATTCTCAATAATTTCTTTTGAATAGTTTGGACAAACTTTCCTTCGATATAAATACACTAATCTACTGCTAAAACATATGCCTAGAAACATATGTCACATATACATAGATTTATATTAGTTAATTATAAGAAAATTACACAAAAAATATGATTTTATTATGTAAGTTTACTCTAATAGCTCTTGTCTATGGTGATTTTGTCAGCATGTGATTTGTCTATGTTTATGTAGAGTTTTAATATTGTTTATGTTAATTTTGGAATGCTGTCCTGTGCTCTATGTCAAAAATGTTGATTCAGCATGACATATTTAACTTTGCAAGCGTCCAAAAGAGGAACTAATGAACGGAAAACTTTTAAAAATAATTTTTCTACGGCATTTCTACTGTAGATGTCGTTGATACAAATAAATTGTGGATTAAAAAAGTTTGATCATTTGTAAGTTCCTCCTTTAGTTGCCTGCAAAGTTAAGTGTGTCAAGCTATATAATGTTAATTGAATTGCAAAATGGGATTCCTTACATATAAGAAGCATGTCTATGTATTTCAACTTGTGTTTTGTATTTTAATCTTTTATACTAAATACCTTCTACAATCTTTGACTACACAATAAACAACGATGAATAGTAGTATTACTAGTGATATTAATTATTTAATACTTTGTCACACACATCCAAAGCTACAAAATTACGTTAATAATTCGATATTCGTACGTCAAAATAGCTGATAAACAATGAATAGTTTGTTGAAAATGTGACAAAAACCTAAAATATTTTACTGCAAGATTGATACACAATAAAATAAACCAGATATATTTTACTGCAGAATGATAAAGTAAGTTTGACAAACGGTTAAAAAAAACCATAGATATTTTACTTCAAGATTGATAGACGGCAGAGATATTTTACCGCAATATTTACACATCATGGTTATAAAAACCAGAGGTAACATACTGCCAGGTTGACATATTTATACAGTAAAATAAACCAGAGATAAATTTAAATGAAATTAAAGAGAATAATTACTTTTTCAGTTCAAACTTTAATGGATTTTTTGCTATCGAAAATAAAATGTGTTAGTATGACTAATCTTTTAGTCTTTGTGTATCCAAAAATTTGCCCATTTGAATATAAATACATACAGAAAGATACATAACAGAAGTATTTTTGACATGAATAAACCTATAGTTTTTACATATTATATGTTAGTTCACAGAATGTTTTATAGAATTATATAATTTACCAAAGTAAGCTTACAATATGTTACTGAAACATCAAGCAGAAACTCTAAGATATGTTTGGTGTTATTGTCAAATGTATTAAACATTCAAATTCTTAGACTAGAAATACAGTAGAATGCAGGCTAACAATATCAATTAAACGATGACCGGTCAGTGGCTGAGTCGGCATCGCGTTTGGGTCCCACCCAGGCATCGTGTGTTCAATTCTTCGGCTGGCGTCCTCCATCTCGACACAAGCAACATTTCACGCTTACTGTGATGGTGGTAGCAAGAGATTTTCAAATATTGTCAGGTTATTTATAACTTTTAAAAAAAGATACTTCACAAGAACTCCACGGTCTGTACGTGTACACTCAATTGGGCGAAGTTGTGAGGACGGTTAAGGAAGGAACTGCATGAAGTGGATACTCAATGCAGGTCTTGAAGAGTTCCAGATTAATTGAGGTACCAAAGATGATTTTTAATTGATATCAATTTTTTACTCATTGCATTATGCACCGATTCTGTGTTGGACAGAGTGTCGATACTGATTCTGGATGTAATAAATAAAAGTTATATAACTGATTTGCGCTAGAAGGTAATGCAAGTACGTACTCTATTTGCAAGGCTTGGATAGATCAGCAAGCGCAGTTGTTATCTAACATGCTTTACAAATATTATAATTTTTTTTAAGAAACTAATAAATCATTAGTGTAAGGAGAATAAGACGCGAATACTAATGGTAAAAGAGGTCTGGGATGCCCAAGGAAGAAGAGACACGATCAAGTGAACCAAATACTTAATATAAGTAAATACAAGATGATGTATAAATGCGAATAGAAGAATGAGTGTGTACCAATACCGGGTTGTTTGGCGGTGATGTGATAGTTAATTAATTAGAAAACAAAAGTGGACTAAAGTGGGAGCCTTGAGGAACTCCTGAAATTTCAATTAAATACTTTTGTTTGTTTTCCAGATTATTCACGTCTTTAATACCCCTACCCCTACGGATAAACGACAAAATGGTTAGTTAGTTAACTTCCGCGACAAAAATATGACCTATAGCTCGCTCCACATGTTTGTAGATAAAGTAGAGATCAGGAGTAACTATTCGTTCTCAATCTACCCACATCAATAACTATGAATTGATGTTCCACTACATTCATTTTGGGACATCATCTTTACAGACCTTGTTAAGTTGATTATTAACTTTAATAAAACCTAGACAGATGACAGGACATCAAAAGAAATGACTGTGTGGGTGAAAAAGAGGTGGATGGACTATGTGGAAGATTGGAGCAAGATAGGAAGGACTGAGGACTAGATGTAAATGACGGAGGACCGCAGTCACTGGAGAACATTTGTGGAGAAGTCCAAATCCTACGTTGGGAATGCACCGAAATTATAATTAACCTTTCAAGAATGTATTGATAATCTGCATTCTGCCGTATTTCAACAGTCATGTAAGTGCGTAAACCGATGCGTACAAAAACTTATTAATTTAATGTAAAGTTGGTCATACGTCACGCTTATAGCAAAATAGCAGCTCCACGCTTTTTAAAAAACAAACACATTGTATTCAATATTCATTACAACTATACATTACCTATAAGACGCTCTAAAAATAGTCACACTTTAGAAGGTTAGAAATATTAGTACAGACATAGATTTACGACATTGTTAGTGTTACAAAGATTATTACTGTGGGATTTCCTTGAGACGGCACTTCGCCATAAATTACAGACAGCTATGATAGCCAAACTTGTGGTGTTTTATCAAAGTAATGACTCTTCGAAACATTTGAAATAAGTTAGGCGACTTGAACATAAATACATCAAAATACATTGCTTAGGTTAGGTTAGTTTGTTTTTGAAAAAGTTAAGAACAAAATCGAGATCCATTTTGGAATGTTCGGAATTCACCGGAATCATCAGATCAAAAATCAATCAATTGTATTTGTAATCAAAACACTCAAAATTCGTTGAAACGAATGTTAGTTGGGTTATGTGAACTTTTAGGATATAACCGGTTCCCGTTAATTGGTGATTCTCGTCCTGCTTCAGCGTTTGATCAAATTTTTATAATCCGTCAAACATAGCGATCATGCTGATATGCTTGACGGCTGATCGAAATTTGTTCAAACTCTGAAATGAGTAAGAAAGGAGTAAATTTCATAAAGCCAAAACAATTGTCAAACATATAAATTTCGGTTGTCTGTGTGTCCCCATGAAATCTTACTCAATGAACTCAAATTCGCTTTAAATTTAGATGTCATTTTCAAAATTTGAACTGAGTGTGTGAAGGATTAAGACAAGAGGTAAAGTGGGCCTGTCTATAAGATTATATTTTAACAAAAAACATTTTTATTGTTAAATATTAAATCTTCACACAATTAAAGTTAAATTTAAAGCAAAATTGAGTTCATTGAATCAGAGTTACGCAGGACAGACACACATCTGAAATTAACCTTAACCGGCAGTGGTTAGAGAAGTAATATTTCTTTAGTTTTAGTGCTGTCAAATATGTATCCATTAATTATTTTGAGGGTCCGACAGGTAAAAAATCTTTGCCATACTTAGTCCGTCGGTAATATTAAATACTAGAAGAATATTGCAGAACTGTTTTCTTGTGAGAAGTTGTTTGCACAGTTTTTGGTTCCTCAAACAAAACACATCTGGGATATAACTAGTGATCTAGAACAATTTGCTATTGTACACAGAATAAGACTATTGTAAAGCCGGGGCTCAAAGTTACAAAATCAGTTTCAATTCAGTTTGAAACGAACCGATTTGTAACCTATCCCCCCTTTTTACTTTATATATATTTAAGTTTTAGTTAGAGATACTTAGGTTCCATTTTATATTAGGTTGTATGCATTATAATTGACTTTCATATCACCTACAATTTATTTATGTAAGCGAAACTTATCTTTAGCACATGCATGTTGACACCACAGTGCGGGCTGAGTGCGACATTTGCGGCCATTTTGTTTCATGATATATGGAGTTCGAAATGAAATATACAGCATTTTGTAATATTCGTGTCAAAATCATGTCATTTTATATAACTTTTCACCATGATCAATTCATTATATATGACATTTCATCAAAATCAATCCATTTTACATGATGTATGTATCATCAGAATCAATCCGTTCTTCATAACATTTCATCAGATTAAAATTTAATCTATATGACATTCCATTAAAATCAACCCATTTTACATGTCATTTCATCAGAATCAATCCATTTTACATGACATTTCACCAAAATCAATCCATTTTACATGATGTATCACCAGAATCAATCCATTCTCCATAACATTCATCAGAATCTATCCATTCTACATGACATTTCATCAAAATCAATCCATTTTCCATGACATTTCATCTGAATCAATCCATTTTTGTAACATTTTATCAGAAGCAATCTGTTTTACATGACATTTCATCAGAATCACTCCATTTTACATGACATTTAACATAATCAATCCATTTTCCATGACATTCCATTAAAATCAATCCATTTTACATGACATTTCATCAAAATCAATCTATTTTCCATGACATTTCATCTGAATCAATCCATTTTGCATGACATTTCAACAGAATCAATCCATTTAACTTGTTTCATAAACTTGTAACAGATTTTATGATGATATCTCGACATGATTCCAAACTACTCAGAACCAGTAGGATTATTGCATCCCCAATTTGAGGAGGAGAGGGAAGTGGGGAAAAGGAAGGTTGAGAACTACCTGGTCATTCGGATCTGATCATTAAACACGACTAAACCCATTTCAAGCAACATTTCTATACTGAATTGTGATTTGTCACCAGGGCAATACTGACAATATCCTTGCAAATGTCACACCCACCGGATTTGTATGTTTTTTTTTTACATCATAGTGTACTAAATTAGGGATTGACTGTTATTTTCATTTTATATCATAGCAGGAAAATAGAGTTTAATTTGACAATCAGTACACAGAAAATAACAATATCTTGACAAATTTTTCTTTATATGGTGTTGTTAAGTTATTTATTGAATTTATGGACAGTATGGTTATTGTTATTGCATAAAGTTATGAAATTTTTTTCTTAGTTGACAGTTTCAGTTGCGTTGAAGGGTGAATAAAGAAAATTAAACAATAATGATTATTATTATTGGCAGTAATATACAGAAGTTTTATAACGTTATGTGAAAATAGATTTATATTTAAAAAGATATGTACTTATTAGATATTACTTATATTTTATAACTTGGGCATTGCAGAATAAAATGTTTGAGAGATTTATAACTAAATTCGTGCAAATAATAAAAATGTGTTGATATTTTTGAACGGCAGAAAAAATATGTGAAAATTCTATTCAAAACAACGAAGTACGAAATGTATACAATGCTTTATAACTTTGTTTTAAATATTTATTTGGTACATTTACGCACCGGTTTCGCCCTGGTACAGATATTCCCAGATTGGCATTTTTTTATTGCTACACAAGAATCACAACTGATCAAAGCCAGCGGGACTAAGTCACTCACATTTTGGGGTGTGTTGTGAGGGTGAAGGAAGTGGGGAGCGGAAGGAGATGGTTAGGAATTAATCGGCTTTTCAGATCTAGTCACCAAACATGGCTAAAGCCATTTCAAGCAACGTTTCGATTCTGAACGGCGGTCATGCACCGGGGTGATATTGACGGTATCTATCATTCTATTACATCTTTGCCAATCAGAAGACGCCTGTATTAGGGTGAAATCAACCATTTTTTTTTAAATAATTAGAACAAAGTCATACATTTTTGAAACTAGACTAAAAGAAAAAAGGAATATCAGAAAGTTGACAAAATTATCACCAAGAAATGAAATTAGGTGTGAAAAAAATGGACATAACTGCCGACAATATTGCTTCCCCTAAATATTTAACATGCAAAAAAGAAAGGAGATAGAAATAATAAATAATTAAATGATGAAATCTTCATCTCTCTAAAATATTTGACTTTAATTAACCTAGTTCAAAATTTGCAAAATTATTAAAGAAATACATTTGTAGTAGGTACTTACACTCATTGCCCCCTCTTCAAAGCGTCTAGTTTTCAAAAATATATTCATGAATTGGGCACCACCCCCCTGGGAACCATTTATTGGATCACCAACACCTCTGCCACAGGTAACCCCAAGTGGTTCGCTATGTTTGGCGTCTTAGCAGGGGTGTCCAGGTTCATGGGGTGAGGTTTGTCTGGGTTTTAGTGGCGGATGCGTCTGCTTACTTAATGCGTGGCGGGCCGGATTGGGAGACTGGTTGAGGGAGACTATTTGGTGTAAAAACGTGTCACTCCTGGACACACTGACCCCAGATTCCTACCCACCCCTCATACCCTTTTCCTTCCCAGAACTTCTTTTCCTACAAATGACCCTCCACACAGCATCCCCAAAGATGACACAGGTCCTTAGGGAAATTATTTTCTACTTATATTATTTTAAGAGAGATTGAAAGATTTCACCTTGATATAGAAAATAAAAATAAAACAAATAAAAAATAATTGGAACATAGTTTATTAAATTGAACACAACTAAAATAAAATGAAAATAATAAACAATAAGTTTTGACATCAGAGTCAAAAAATTGTAAAAAATAAAATAAAAAAACTAATTAATAAACCTTTAGTAAGGTTGAAAGTAAAATAAGGAATATTTAAAAATGCAAAAAAAAAGAAAACACAAATTACTACGACTTTATTTGGGCATGCAAAATAAAAGTGAAAAAAATTACTTAAGAAGCATTAAAAATACTACATACTAAATAGTGGTGAAAATGAAAATTTAAGTATTTCTTTAGATTTAACTAAGCCTAGATGGCTTGTGCTATGAATGGCTGACAAAGATGGTAAACAAGCATGCGTTACAAAATATTATCCATGCCTTAAAACTGAATTAAAAATACATCAAATGAATTAATTAACAGCCCACCGTACTAGCCACCAAATTTCTTATAAAAGTACATATTACAAATTCTGAGATTCAATCAAATATCTAAGCTGTAAATAGCAAAAAATCCGAAAATATAGCTCTGATATAAATACCTTATCAATTTATTTATCCGCTGGAGTGCTTTTTGCCAAAATATGGCACTATTTAAAATACCTCGGATTGCTTTGCTGCCAATTTTGGCAAATTTTCCCTTATTTGTAAGTAATTTAAGTAGAACTGTACGATTTTATTACATTTTTAATATAAATCCTACGAATATGTGATAATCCACAAAAGATGGGTGAATTCATTGGCTATATAGGACTATAATCAGTTTGTATGTCTCCATATTAAAATTCGGAGGTACGATTTTTTTAATGTGGGCGGAAAATATTCTAAATGGTCACCAAAAAATCTCGAGAAATCTTGCAATGGACACTTAGAGCTAGTGAAAGAAAATAGATAGACGCCCTTGAAATGTGGCCATGGAGAATGATGCTCAGAATTCCATGTACAGCCAGACGCACAAATGTATCCATTCTGGAAGAGCTAGGCATCCATAATAGGCTCTCAACTATCTGCCTACAACGTATCTCAAGACACTTTGGACACGTTACTTGCCAAACTGAGGACTCCAACTTGGAGAAACTCATAGTCACTGGCAAAGTGTTTGGCAGAAGAAGCCGAGGAATGTTACCAATGCGCTGGAGTGACCAAGTATTAATGGCATCTGGTACAGCGGTGTACTTGGCTCTCCATGCAGCGCAGAACCGCGAATAGTGTAGAAGCCTTGTTCACCATGGAAATTGGAGTAGCGATTACGGTCCTCAGCAATAAGAAACATGAAAATTGATAGAAAATGTATTAATGTTCAAGTAACAGAGATGCATTATCAATTTTTTTTTATTTATTTTACCTTAGATCTTCGATTGGATATTATAATTTGTAATACTTTGGCTAGTGTGAAGGGTTGTTAATCTTTAATAATGTTTGACAACTTAACCAAGTAATTAATAATTAAAGAAGAAAATAAAATTAAACTTAAGCTAAAACATACTAAAAACCTGTCTTTTGTAATAAACAATTTGCTAATTAAAATCTAAGAACATCAAGGAAAAACTAGATTAAACATTTATTCACTACTAGTGGAAAATTAAATTCTCCTCACAAAGAAATGTTCACTACTTAAGTTCTAGACTAGTTCCAATCAACGTGCCAAAACATATCGCCCCTTTTTTAGGCTTATGGTTATTTACTTTCACCGCTTTGAACCTTGTACGTTCGAGGGGTAAATAATTATACCACTTTTTAACCCTTTACCCATAACATGGTAAATAATTTTACCACTTGTTAACCCTTTACCCCAAACGTGGTAAATAATTTTACCACTTCTTCTTAACCTTTTACATAACAAGGGTAAACATTTTTACCACCTTTTAACCATTTACGTTTCAAGGGTAAATAGATTTACTATTTTTTAATCTTTTACGTATTAGGGGTAAATAATTTTAGACCATGCGAAAGTGTTAATGATTTTTAATCACTTTTTGTTCTTCAATAAAAACATCTTATTGAAGTTTACAACTTTTTAAAAGTGTATTCATTGGTGCGCCATGATATATTAACAGAGGAATAATGTTGCGAAATACTAATTAACAATTGTTGAGATATTGGGGTGCACCGATAAATAGGCGTTTCTCATTATATTATAGCCTTGCAGTTATACTAAAACAGGTTTTTGTTCTTTTTGATGTTATGTGATAAAAATATTTACCGCAATTTTTAAAAAGTGGTAATGCTGATTTCTTATAAAGGGTTTAAAAATTGATAAGAATGATTACCAGCTGCCTATAAAAAAGGGTTTTAAATATTAAATTACAACTTTTCATACAACTTACGCCCGACTAAAAATCATTATTTTTACACAAGTGTTAGTTCCTTTCCACCCCATCACATATTTTGGTTCTTTTCAAGAAATGTTACTTACAAGATTTACACAATTGTAAAATGTGATATGGAATATTGAAAACAAACATTCAAAAATGAAAAACAAAAAACATTTCGAGGGTTGTGATTTTCTAGAATGCAAAATGAAAAAAAGAAAAAAAAATTAACAACTAGAATTCAAACATTCAGTTCATGCAAATTTTCAGTAATTTTTTGTTCTGTTGCTGATAGCCGTTAATAAAAAAATGATGAGAGTGAATGAAGGGTTAAAAACATATTTTTAAGGAATCTCTCAAACAAATGATAATTAGTGATATTTTTATAATAAATAAAACATGAGACCTTCAAATGGCGCAAAATTCAATTAAGAACCTAGGAAATTTCTTAAATAACCTTCTTTTACACATATTATATACTTCTTTTTAAAGTAGTTAATGTAGTAATTATAATTTTTAAAACAGAAACGGCGGCGTGCGCCGATACTTTCCGTCAAAAAATTGGTCAATTGTATAATTAATAATTTTTTTTATTTTCTTCTCGTAATAATTGCGTAGAATTTCAAGCAATCTTAAATTTACAAAATAAAATTTAATGCCGGTCAAATTGTCGGCAACGTCAAAATTGCCAAAGCGTAAATGATTACATAATAGATACCATTTTTAGTACTAATGCCAAGTTCAAAGACAAACTGCGATTTTTTTCAATTTACTATTGTAATATAAAATAAAAACACTTTGATAAGTGAAATTTTAATTGACTGGATTCGAAAATAAATAAGTTATAATTCATTTTTAACATAAAGAAGTATGTGCAATTAACAAGCACACATTTAAATCAATTTATACTCCTTTTTTACATTTATTTTTTATTACAATATGGAAAATATCAACACAAGCAAATTGATAAAAAATAATTATGTGAAATAATTGTTGGCTATTTCAACTAAAATAACGCATGGTGAAAAGATGACAACATTTCATATTGGCATTCTTAAAAAAACAAAGGTGGTACGCGATTGAAATAAAAATTATCGTGAGAATTGCAATACGCATTGTTGAAACAAGTATGATATTGCAACTATTTGTTAACAATTGCCATATTTAAAAATAAAATAAATGATAGCAATAAAAAAACATTGTCATCTTTTTTTTAATAAATGCAAAAGTTTCGCTTTGTTTTCGAAATGGAAAAATATTCTTGATTAAAAAATTTACTTAAATAAAAAAAAAATACTATTGTTTTTTCTAGTCAATAATTAATTGATTGATAATAAAAAATAAAACTAAAGCTTTAACGTTATTATTATTGATTTATTTATTTATTACGAGTACCAGTTGCAGAAAAAAAAATCAATAAATT
Organism: Limnephilus lunatus; assembly: GCA_917563855.2. Lineage (NCBI taxonomy): Eukaryota > Metazoa > Arthropoda > Insecta > Trichoptera > Limnephilidae > Limnephilus > Limnephilus lunatus. The sequence continues at coordinate 111,204,005 of OU830592.1, forward strand.
CAACATTGCGAAACTTCACATAATAAGGGAATGAAATGGAGTCTTTGATTATGACGCCTAGACTTAAAAGTTATGAGTCAAAAAAGATATCGGGACTTAAATATTTAAAGTCAACAAAGATACAAGGACTCGGATAAATTCCTAGTCCACAAGGATCCATGACTGATTAGTCTGATACCGACACATAAAAGTCAACAAAATAAAATGGGAACAAGTACATAGTTGACAAAAATACCGGTACTAAATTATAAGTAAATAATTATGAACTGGGGCGTGTTACACCAGCCAACAAAGAAAAAGAGAATTATAAATCCATGTCGACAAAGATACAAATAATAAATCCATGTCAACAAGGACACAAAGAATTATAAATCCAAGTCAACAAAGACACAAAGAATTATAAATCCAAGTCAACAGAGATACAAAGAATTACACATCCCAGTCAACAAAGATACAAAGAAAAACAAATCCAAATCGACAAAGATACAATGAATTATAAATCCAAGTAGATAAGATGTAAAGAATTATAGATCCATATCGACAAAGACATAATGAATTATATTGTATCCTAGTCAACAGAGATGCAATGAATTAAGTCGACATAGAAGGCAGGACTTATATACACAAGTCAACAAAGATACCGGGTCCCACAAATCATAACAAACAACGAAACGCAACTGCCGGACTCTGGAAAGTGACGGATCGATTAAAAGTCCTGGTCGTTTTTGCGGGTGCCTTCCTCCTTACCGCCGCTGTTGTTGCTGCTGCTGTTGTTGTTATTGCCGCCGAGGATGGACTGATTGTCGTGAGGGGAGCGCCTGCCCCCGTGCAGCCCGATGGAACGCGCCGAAGAGAAGCACAGCTTCATGAGGAAGGGGAATTTGGCACCTGCAAGAGACAAACACAATCAAGTAAAGGAGACAAATCAAAAACAGCAAACGAATCAGGACATTATTCAATAGAAACTCACCGAGGGAGCTAGTAGGACAAACAAAAGGTAAAGGAGACAGTTACGATCAAGCAAAAGGAAAAGAAGACAGATAGGATCAAGTAAAAGGTAAAGGCGACAAATAGGATCAAGTAAAAGGTAAAGGAGACACATAGGATCAACTAAAAGGTAAAGGAGATAGATAGGATCAAGTAAAAGGTATAGAAGACAAATCAAAATGATCATAAATGATCCAAATCCCAAAAAGAATTAGGAAACTTACTCAAAAGACAAACTTGGTAAAGCGAAAAGTAAAGGAGATAACCCAAAATAATTATAAGTGATTAAAATCCCAAACGAACCAGAAAACTGTTCAATGTGGATAGAAACTTAATGAGGGAGCTAGTAGAACTATTGACAGAACAGAGCGGACAGCACCAGCAAAAGGATAAGGAGGAAAATCAATATGATCATAAAAGATTTGAAAGCCGAATGTACCAGGTTAATATTCAATATGTACATAAACTTACTGATGCAGCTATTAGGACAAACATGGTTAAGTGAAAGATAAAGAAGACAAATAAAAATGCTTTAATACGCCTCTGCAATCAGGCCAAGCAGATTCCTCAAAAGTGATCAGCTGCTGACTCTAATAATAGATTTATAGTATGTCCAACAATTGAATTTGGAGGCCAGATTGCCAAAACATATAATCAATTAACCAGGCAAAATTTTAGAGTTTCCTGGCTGAATTTACTTTCAGAAAACGGGGCATTCTGTACTGGGCTAGCAGATTCCTCAATATTGAAGTTTCTAGCAACTTCTGCACGCTAATGCAAAGGCAAGTTTCTTTTCTAACTAATAATTTGTCTTTTGAATATGTTTTTTTTTTCATAAACATAAAATAATAAACCTGGATGCATGATGGTGGCGTGGTTGCAGGCCATTATGGCCATCACTGCCTGGGAGATACTGGAGAACTCCATCAGTCCTGAAGACGACCTGGAAAAATTAAATCAATTGTAAATAACAAAAGTAAGTAAAAATAACAAAACTCAGGGTAAATTAAAAGCAAGATAAAAGAGGGATGAAGGCTACAAATTGTGAGAAAGGATGGTGTAGCCAAAGCCAAATGTAAATAACAGTAGATGAGGGTGTTACCAATAATAGAAATGATTAGGAAAAAAGATGAAAAACTGGCTCAAGGCATACTATAGGCAATATAAGAAGAGAAAAGAAATGATGAGAGAAGTAGATTGAAATAATTATGGAGCTCCCAGGAAAAAGGAACAAAGAACCAAGACAATATGCTCTCGAAGGAAAACAATTGGGTGTTTAGGAAATTGACCACCACATTAATTTAACTCACAAGTAAAAAGAACATTTCTCTTTCAAGTTTAGTGGTGCCATAGATCCAGTGCATACACCCAATTGAACTGTTGTGCGGCGAACACATAAAAATAAAATAAGTTACCTTTCACTCTTCAGCGGAAACTTGGAAATCTGAAGGGGAGAAGTCACATTGTAGTCGGCAAACACCTGTCTCAGTTGCTCTTCACTCACATCCGGAGGGGTATTGAAGAAGTGAATAATCTGGAAATCAAATTTAAAAACATTTAATTGAAATTTCAGGAGTTACTCAAGGTTCCCACTTAGGTTCACTTTTGTTTTCCAACTTAACTATCAGTCCGTTTCCCAGAGGCAACTTTTCTGTAGACAGAGAGGATGGTCTGCCAAAAGTCTTGTCACACTCCTTGCTTCATTTACATTACACACCCATTCACATTCATACACACCCTTCAGTTATTCTGACTTGACTTGGCCCGACTTAAGTATTTGGTTCACTTGATCATGCCATGTCTTCCTCAGGGTCCCCGACTTCTTCCACCATTCATATCCGCATCAAACTTTCTCCTTAGACTTATTTCTTCGTTCTTCCGCTCTATTCATCATGCTTACATCAGCCTTGCATTCTTCTGCATCACCACATTTTTGGCACAATCATGCATGTTTTCACAATGTTTACATCTCAGGAATCTCATTTCTACAGCATTCAGTCTACTTTCACTACCAATTCCATGCCTCACCGCCATACATCACTGTTAGAATCAGCACTCAATAGCTTCTCTTCTTCGGACAATTTTTTTGGTAGTGTCAAACACATTCAGTCCTCCTCCATTGATTTATTTTCAATCATAACAACGAATTACTAAACCAACATTAAATCATTACGATTGAATATGAAGATATCTGAAAGGTGATAGTGGCATAATAACATTTATATACGGTGGTGACATAACTAGCAATTCAGTTTTGATTTGTTAAAAAATTGGCCTCAAATTGTAATTATTAAAGAAAATTAGACAATATATTATAAATAAATGTTAGCAGAGTCCAGTCTATTTTTTGTGATGTTGATTGTTATGTTTAACATACTTTGCAAAAATGCCTTTGCAGCTGTTGTAGGGAACACTGACAACAACCAAATCTTACCTTAGATGGGGGCTGTATCCTATTCTTGTGTATGGAGGCAGGGGTGAGGAACCTATTGTTCTTGTTACCCATGTACTCCTTGAAGGAAGGGCTCTTGTCGGCCAGCGGGTAGGGGTTGATCACCTCTGACAGGAATGTCTGCTTTGAGAAGCTGCAAATGCAATAATAGATTAGAACAAAACCCTAAACACACACACAATTTGCATTCCTCAAGGATCTCACATTGGACCACTCCTAATTTTGACTATATAACTGAGACAATTCTCCGATAAACAATAAAAGTCATGAAACGCCAGGGGGACACTAAAAGAATTTACTCATACGAATATGTATATTTGTAAGATTTGTTAGTCTAATCAGGAGTTCCTCAAGGTTTTCACAATGGACCACTCTTATTTTTTTTACTTATTGGCGTTATAACTGTAATAGTGTTTCGATATATAATGACAGTCATTAATCACCAGGGGGATACTTAAAGTATATACTCACACAAGTGTGTACGTATGTTAGATTTGATAGTTTATTCAAACGTGCCTCAAAGTTCCCACATTGGTCCACTTTTATTTTGAATTTATAACTGAAGCAGTGTTTCAATACAGAATGGTAGACAGTAATAATACTGAAAGTATATACTCACGCGAGTGTCATGGTGTGCTCATTGACCGTGACATTGTTGAGGTTCTGGACGCATCGCTCAACGGACAGAGCGTCTCCCATCTGCACCATTGCTGTTCCCTCCTTTGTCTTCAGGAACTTGATCTGGGGAATAAATAAAACATCAATATTTTTGATAACAGATCGTTTCTACAATTTTACGGCTGTGGAATGATTTGCCGGCCTCTGTGTTTCTCTACCTGAGGGAGTATGGCTACTACCCGTGGCTCTACCCTAGCGCCTTTCTCTTGGGCATGCTCGGTATGAATCATCTACGGATCAGAAGGGATGTGCTCATTGTAACACATTGCTTCAGGCCGATTCCTGGATGGTTCGAAAACTCAACTATCTATAATTCTATGATCCTGATGGTTATCTCCGTCACCGAGACTCCAGATACTAATATCTACAGCCTGTATGTCAGACGAATATCTACAGCTCATATGTTGGACAAATATCTACGAACTTCAGAGTGAAGACTAATATCATCAAAGCTAAGGTCGGATAAATATCTATGACGGTCCCAGTGGTGACAAATATCTATGGAGCGTAGGTGGGACTAATATCTACAGAGGGCAGCTGAGCACCTAACCTAACCTAACCCAACCTCTGCCAGTGCTGCAGATATTCGTCGACATCACCTGTTCCATAGATATTAGTCAGCAGTTTGAGCTGTAGATATTCATCCTCACTTTGGTTCCCATAGATATTGTTCCAACATACCTCGTACAGATATTAGTCAGAACATGGATTCTCATAGATATTAGTCTGATTTGTTCAGTTTTTGGAATTCCTGTAGATATTAGTAGACGCCTCCGTCACCGACAGTATAGACTGTTTTATCTCCCTGCTTGCAGAACTAACTTGCCAATGGTCATACCAGTCAGAAGAGCTGTCTTGTTGTTAAATAGAATCACTTTGAATATTAGTTTAATATCAATGAAGAACAATTTAGACGGCAAGCTTTGTTACTGCTAGTCCAATTGTGCTTCATTGATGTTTAAATTGCTTAAATCCACTTGAATCTTAATATTTTCTATATTAAACGCTTTAAAATTTAAATTTTGTTATGTTTTAAAATGAATTGAATTGAAGTCCCTCCTACAAAAAGTTCCATCCTTCCTTTGCTCAAAAAGATAAACATACACATTTTTTAAAGTTAACCCTATCATTGCCACGGCGTCAAGAATAAACTAACCCTGGCCACGTTCCCGTACAGGCATACGAGGTTGAACAGGCGGTCAGTGTTGGCCGTGGCGGGATCCAGCCCGTAGACCATCATCACGCAGCCGTGGTGGTGCGGGGGAGGGGGTGGGGGCGGTGCCCCTCCACCCTGGTGGTGCCCGCCTTGGAACATCTCCTAACAAAACACAACATATTATTAGTGCTTATTCATTATTATTTTTTATAAACTTAAATAATCATATTTATTTAAAAATAAATAAATACTTAACAAAGGGATTTTAACACTGGACTTGCTGAAGAGTTCGACGTAACCCAACTTTTGTTTAAGTTAAAATAATAAGTTACGAAAATAATTCAATAAAATTTTATAAAAAATATAAATATTGAACGTTGATTAGTCTAATCTCCGAAAAATCAAAATTTGAGTTGAGTATGAAGTTATTCGTAAAAATGTACCCTCTATCTGTATACACCACCAAATCAATTGTAATGCAGAGAAACTGAATTTTAAAAAAGGGTCACTAGTAGGATATATAAAAAATTTCATGCAAAATGCTTCCGAATGTTATTTTATGGCATATTTAATATGTAAAACATACACACATCTAAATGTTGATTTATGGTGAGCACTCGAATATAGCATTCCTCATTTTCTCAAAACTTTGTTTTTGGAGATGTCTGACTAATCGACTGGTTGATTGATATGTAGTGTAATTCTACAAAATATAGACAATATCAAGATAATTTATGGAAACATTGATTTTTAAATTTAGATATATTCTTTACAAGAATATTAGAAGTATAAACTGATTTTATGAAATGGAAAAAAAAACTCGCAAGCCATGAAGTTTGTGCAGAAATTTCTAGGTCAGAGCAATTATTTTTAATTATTATTTTTAATTGGTAAACTAATGTTTAAGACAAGGTTTTTATGCATAGCACAAAAGGTAACAATTATTATAAGCAATAATAAAATTATTAGCCTGAAACACTCATCCACATTGAAAAAATCTCCCGATACATGCCGCCGACGGGACTCGAACCCGCGTCTTTCTGATTTCCGGTCAACTGCTCTTATCCACTGAGCTACGTCGGCTTATCTCCTGCCCGCCATTTCACAAAAAAATGTAGACATAATTTGTCTCGACGCCACCTAGTGAAGATTTAGCACTTACAATGCCTTTCTCATATAAAAATAAAGTTGGTTGTTTGCAGGTGGAAAAATGTAATAAGCAGTAATTGTTGAATGAAACACTAGTATATATTGAATTATTTGGCGGGTGGGAGATAAGCCGACGTAGCTCAGTGGTAGAGCAGTTGACTGGATATCAGAAGGACGCGGGTTCAAGTCCCGTCGGCGGCATTTATCTTTTCTCGGGAGATTTTTTCAATGTTGATGAGTGTTTCAGGCTAATAATTATTGCTTATAATGATTATTTTTAGCTGAAAATGTCAATCTCATCTCAAATAAGTGTCTAAATAATCATAAAAAACACAAGTTAGGTCCACTAATAATATACACCTTCATTATTCAAACAATGCAACAGTTACTTGTCTATCTGATTTGATTATCAACTAGTTATAATTAAGATCACAAGCGAATTTGATAGTTGAAAAAAAAAGTGATTAATGAAAAATGATAACAATTGTTACTCGTACATCTATTGGCACCTGGTGGTGAGGAGGCATGCCTCTGTGGCCTCCCCTCGGGTCCTTAATCAGACCCTGTCCGCCGCCACCACCTCCGTACTCCATATCTGCAACAAACAAAACAATTTCAAATAAGAACTAAATCTTTGGCACGCCAATGGCATGCAAGGGGAACACACTGGCACGCGGATGGTAAGGTTAAATATAGGTAAAAGTAAAATTGTGGCCAAGTGGCACGCGGATGGCACGGGGTTAAATGGAGGGTAAAGTTAAATTGTGCGCAAATGGCACGCGGATGGTAAGGTTAAATTGAGGGCAAAATTAAATTGTGCCCAAATGACACGCGGATGGTAAGGGGTTACATGGAGGGCAAAGTCAAATTGATACCAAATGGCACACAAATGGTGATGGGTTAAATAGAGGGCAAAGTTAAATTGTCCCCAAATAGCACGCCGATGGTAAGGTTAAATTGAGGGCCAAATTAAATTGTGCCCAAATGACACGCGGATGGTAAGGGGTTACATGGAGGGTAAAGTTAAATTGATACCAAATGGCACACAAATGGGTTAAATAGAGGGCAAAGTTAAATTGTGCCCAAATGGCACGCGGATGGTAAGGTTAAATAAAGGGCAAAGTTAAATTGTGACCAAATGGCATGCGGATGGTGAGGGTTAAATAAAGGTCAAAGATAAATTGTGCCCAAATGGCTCACAGATAGTGATGGAATAAATATAGGGCAAAGTTAAGTGCCCAAATGGCACGCGGATGGCGAGGCGTTAAATATAGAGGGCAGAGATAAATAGTGCCCGAATGGCACGTGAATGCGGAGTGAATGAATAAGGAGTTAAATATTGGAAAGAATTATTGCGCCCAACTGGCACGCGGCCATTAGAGAATTAAATAATGACACATTAACAATTAGGGAAGTGGCACACGGATGTCAAAGGGTTAAATAGAGAATATAATTTTCGTGTGCAATGGATGGGTTAAAACATAAAAATTTTGACTTCAGCAGATGAATAAAAATTTTTTTCAATCTTTATTCTTTTACTCTAGTCCACACATAAAAAGGAAAAAAATCCTTAAGGTCTATGTCATCTTTGGGGATGCTGTGTGGAGGTCTTTTTAGAAAAATTAAGGAGGTGAAGTTCTGGGAAGGAAAAAGGTATGAGGCGGATAGGAATCAGGGGGGCGATGTGTACAGGAGTGACGAACGTATGAATGCGTCCTTCCCACTGCGATGTTGCCGCATATTTGCGTTGATGGGTCGAGAGAGTCCGGCTGAAGAGATCAAAAGGTCTCTCTCAACCAGTCTCTCCCGATCCGGCGCGCCAGACAATAGGTGGGCAAAAGCATCCGCCGCCAAGAGCTAGACAAACCTCACCCCATGAACCCGGGCACCCCTGCTAAGTCACCAAAGGTAGCAAACCACCTGGGGTGACCTATGGCATAATTTATATTTAATTGTAGTGGAATTCAAATTAAGGATAGGCGCAATATTCAAAGGGAAATTTAATTTTAGAAAAGCTTGTTAGGAACAACGTTAAGTGCATTAGTGAGCTTTAAAAAATCATACCTACACCTTTATAAAAAAAACATTTCAACTATTTGATAAATTAAATTAAATTCAAAGCAAACCGAAAATCCATTTAATTGTTAGTAAAAACCACCACCATATTATTGTTATACAATATTGTTAGAGAATTATTTTACATTTAAATAAATGTTATTACAAAAAACCAAGCAAAATATCATAATTTTCTACCGACAAATTTAAGACTTTTAAATAGTTGCATAATAAAAATAAATAAAATAGTATATAATACGCAGGGTGTTTGTTACAGCACGTACTTGAATTATTTTAAACCAGTGGTTCCTGGCATTATTTGCAGTAAAAATGAGAAAGAAATTTGGTCTCCGGTGACTTTTTTGATGTTTTTTTTAATTGATCTTTTTTTGTTAATCAAACAAAAAAACTTTCTTCCACATGTCATCACTGGTCACTCAGCCGAGTTACCACCCAACCCCTCATCCCGACCCTATCTGTCTTTAAGCAACTGATTTTTTAATGTTTTAAGTTGAAAAAGAGAAAAAAAGATGTCACCGGAGACCAAAATTTCATTTACATTTTTTACTCCAAATAATGTCAGGAATTATGTTTTTTACATTAGCTCACACAGGAGGCCTTGGGGAGAAAATCTCTCAGGGCCTATGTCATCTTTGGTGATGCTGAATGGAGGGTCTTTTTAGGGAAAGGAAGTAGGGGAAGACCTGGGAAGGAAAAAGTTATGAGAGGTGGGTAGAAATCTGGGGGTTAATGTGTCCAGGAATAACGAACGTATGAATTCATCCCTCCCACTGCGGTGCAAGGCTATGCGCCAAGAGAGTCCGGAATAAGTGGGAAAACGCATCCGCCGCCAAGACCCAGACAAACTTCACCCCATAACCCTGGGCTAAGTCACCAAACGTGACTTACTAGTGGTGTTGGTTTTCCAATAAATCACGGGGCGGCGGAACCCATACCCGCCTCCCAAATTAATGTCATGAATCACTGGTTAATAAAGTAAGTCAAGTACGTCCTGTAACACCTTGTATATATATATATGTTAAATTGTATTTGTGACAATAGTACTATTTTTTAAATATTTACAAAGGTAGGTGCTTATTGTAATAATCCTGTAACACCCTGTATATTAAATTGTATTTGTGACAATAGTACTATTTTTTAAATATTTACAAAGGTAGGTGCTTATTGTAATAAATTTGTATTTTTCTGATTGTGTGCTTTGAATCTTTCTCGTTTTGATTTGTATTGAAGGCAGATTAGATTAAAATATGAATGTTCTACACGATGCTTGTTTTCGTTCAGTTTCCGTATGGATTCGGGATTTAAAAAAAAAGACATATTCTATTTTGGTACAGATTTTTGAATAGTTTAAGATGGCGGACGTTATTTCACATCTGTCATTGTTTTGAGTAACTAGGTAAAATATTACGTGGAAATTATGCATGTTTATTTTCGTTTCGTTTTTATTTCATTTCGTTTTTATTTCATTTCGTTTTTATTTAAAATATTGATTAAAGACTATAATTGTGTGTTTATCACAGATTGGGAATTTCACATATTTTTCGATGACTTGTTGACGCCGACGGCAAAGGCAAATGACAGATTATTTCATGTGATCCATGATGGTTGTTGGTTATGTTTAAGATTTATTCACAAAATATTATGTCTTCTCTAATGACACATTTATGAAATCGATGTACGAAAATAATGATCGTAAATAAAGATTTTTCATATGGGTTCCAATATGGATTCCATACGGCCATTATCGTAGTGAAATTGTGGCAATGTTTTAACTGTGCCGGTTTTGGAGGATATTTTAAATATTTCGTATATAGATAATTCGGAATTTCGGTAGGTAGGTGTGCTCGGCAACATACTCTAAATAAAATATTCAAGTGATACATTTTTCGTAAACGCAACTTTGTTTAAATTTTTCTATAATATTCTATTGTATAATATGCTACTATATTAGTATTCTATTGTATAATATTCTACTGTATTTCTATAATATATCTTGTAGGTGTGCAGTTCTGAATTTGTCTTGATTGTTTGCAGAATAGTTTATAATGTTCTTCAATTGTTACATTTCTCGTCAATGTGACTTTGTTTCAACGGTAAGTTAGGTATTTGTAGGACATTTGTAACTTATTGTAGAATTTATACTTGCAGGTTGGGCTCGGAAATATACAACAAATACAGAAAGTAGGTGTGCAGTTTTGAAATTGTCTTGATTGTTTGCAGAATAGTTTATAATGTTCTTCAATTGTTACACATCTCATAAATGTGACTTTGTTTCAACAATAAGTTTTGTATTTGTAGGACATTTGGAACTTATTGCAATTATACTTGCAGGTGGGCTCGGAAATATACAACAAATGCAGTGTACAGTAAGTAGGTGTGCAGTTCTGAAATTGTCTCGATTGTTTGCAGAATAGTTTATGGTGTTCTTCAGGTGTTACATTTCTCGTAAATTTGACTTTTTTTAACGGTAAGTTCAGTATTTGTAGGACATTTGGTACATTAGGAAATTGTCTTGATTGTTTGCAGAATAGTTTATGGTGTTCTTCAGGTGTTACATTTCTCGTAAATTTGACTTTGTTTCAATGATAAGTTCAGTATGTGTAGGACATTTGGTACTGATTGTGTTCATACTTGCATGTGGGCTCGAAAATAGAGTAGTATTGTATATATAGTATACATATAGTACAGTAGGTGTGCAGTTTTGAATTTGTTTTTATTGTTTGCAGAATAGTTTATAATTTTCTTCAGTTGTTACATTTCTCATAAATGTGACTTTGTTTTAACGGTAAGTTTAGTATTTGTAAGATATTCTATACTTGCAGATGGGCTCAGAAATATACAACATATACAGTGTAGAACAGGTGTGCTATTCTGAATTGTCTTGATTGTTTGCAGAATAGTTTAAAATGTTCTTCAGTTGTTACATTTCTTGTAATAAATTGTGATATCGTTTTGACTGTACGCATTTTGTGAGATATTTTAAATATATTATTATGTATTATACCTATTGTATGCTCTTATAGATGTGCTTTATCCCAGGCCAAATAGTGTATAACATCCGTAAGTAGTGTTACATGTGGCCGAATAGTTTATAACATCCTTAAGTAGTGTTACATATATCTTGTAATTGTGACATAATTTTAATTGTGTCCATTTTGTAATGTATTTTAACATCAAAAAAATTGTATTTTCTTGTAGGTATGCTCTGATTTTCGCTTTATCGTATGTAAAACAGATTAATATATTATTCTTCAAGTGTTACATTTCTTTTCATTGTGTCCTATATCCAACTGTGTTTCTTTGTATAATATTTATAAAATGTAGTAAGTTGAATAAATGTGATTTTAGGTATATTGAATGCATTTAGATATATTTTCGGGATCATTACTTGTAGATATGTATTTGGTCGCATTGTTTGTGGATTAAAAAATAAATATTAATGTTGGGATAATATGATTTTTGGTACTTTCATAAAATAATATATTTTGTATGTAGGTATCCAAGAAGAAATAACGTGTCCATAAAACAGTATAATTATATTAAATCAAATTAATAAAGGAAAAATAAGTAAATACTTGAAGTGCAAAACATCAAAATTAAGGTTAATCGAAAATTTACGACAAAATAATTTCATATTAATTATCATAATCATTAGCATTATTCTCGTCCAAATATTATGCATGTCAATATAAGATCATCACAAATAAACATCACGCAGGAATTTAGCAAATGTATTATAGATTATTGTCACAACTCAAAAATGGGATTTGTCATTGCGGCTTTCGTTCACAGATGTCACCCTTTTGCGAGCCTTTTAGTATTAGAAGTTGGTAGAATACTGCTGTCTCTTTCACACTCACCGTCTCTTCTGGCCGAGTCTTCGCCGGTCTGATCCGCCGTCTCGCTCTCTCCGCCCTCTGTTTCAGATTCGAAAAACAATCCACCACGTTTATTGGCCGAAGAAACAAAAATATTCAAAACGATTCAATTTGAAAAAAAAAGGTTTACAGAAAATCATTTGAACAAAATTGTCGATTAGCAAATATCTGCACTTTGGTCACGAAGTTAGAAGACGATTTTTAAGGAAATATATTCAACATGAGATATTAAATTAGAAGAAGCAGACAAAATAATAAATGTAAAAAAAACAGTAAGCCAACATAAATAAAATTGAAAGCAATTGAAGAATAGGCATGCAATACAAAATGTTGTTCAAACTATATTTCATTTTTTTATAATTATTAAAACTTTTAATTCTAACAGCTCCTTTTCACCACTTTAACAATGAATAAAGTTACAGAATATATAACTTTAAAATTATGTGTGAAAAAAATCGATTAATTTATTTAAATATTAAATTTCCCAACACCACAACCTTTTATATTACCTAATCACAGATTATTACCAAGTTTTATCATGATAGAAATAATACAAATTACCATTGTGAAATAAAACAACCCATCCCAACAAAAAAATAATGGATTATAATGTAAGATCAGCTGCAAAGCTTAAAGAAAAGTGTCAGAATTAAAAATAAGGACTGGAAAAGGTTTTAAGAATTTAACAAAAGGAAATTGGAATTAATTGTTTGGGTAGTGTTTGAAGAAACAAATTAAAAGCCGTGATGAGATAATGCAAGTATAACCAAATACATGACGGTGTTTTAAAAACGAATATTAAAAGTAGAAAAAAAAATTAAATTTGATTGTAAAGATTGTCACAAAACCGGGCAATCGTGTAAATGGAATTGTAGGATTGTGTCACTAAACCAGACAATCGTGAAAACTTATTTGTTAGGTTCGTGTCACTAAACCACGACAGGATTGTAAGATGGGTCACAAAACAATACAGATGAAACTAGTGAACATTTTCTGTCAGTCGGGAAAACTGATTGTTAGGATTGTGTCAATGAATCGTGTAAATGAAATTAGTGTTAGGATTGTACCTACTCGTACCACAGAACCAGCCAATAGTGTAAATGGAATTGTTAGGAATGTGTCACAGGACCAGGGAATTGTGTAAATGGAATTGTTAGGATTGTCACTAAATCAGCAAACAATGCATGAAATTGTGGAAGGTTGTGTCAGTCGTGAAAACTGATTTGTTAGGATCGTGTCACAAAACCAATGAGCAATCATGAAAGCTGATTTGTAAGTGCAGTCGGGATACAACAAGATTGTAAGGGCGGTGTCACAATACCTCTGAAGTAGTTCCTTTCCGGTGGACGGCGCCTTTCATCGTCGCCTATAGCGAGTGGAGGGGAAAAACAAAACAGAACACATGTAGCAAAACCGTGGGAAAAACACAACACAACACAAGTATCAGTGTTGGTGACACAAAAATAAATATAAATTAAAACATTAAAAAAATTATGAGGGGGATAAAAAATAATGTTCAAAAAAGGGGAAAAGATAAAATAATGGGTTTTCTCTATTATAGTCCATCCCTCAAAATGAGATCTTTAAAATTTTGTTGTTTGAACTTTGGCATAGTAATAGATTGCTAATGTTTACCAAACAAAAACGTGCAAAATTATCTACTACTTATGGTGCTTTCTAAGGATGGGTAAAAATCATGCTTCGGCAAAAAATAAGTAGTGTAACAAAATGAAGTAAATTATAAAATAAAAAATATTAAAGTTGCTTAAAACCTAGATTAGCTTTTCACAAATTCAAATGAATCAATAATGAATGTTCATTTAACAAAAATAAATTATGGCTTTCTTGTAGTACCTAATACTCAATATAATAGAAAATCAACGATAGCGATAGTATTACTTCAATAAAAGATGCGTGATACATGTAACATACCGGCATACATCAATCCCACAATTTAAGTCTTTTTCAAATCATCATTCTTAATCGCAATCGTACTTTAATTTGAAAACGAATCGATAATAATAATGTCCTAAAATACAGTTCTCAGAACCTATACTATATTATATATGATTTAAAAGGGGAAATTATTACTTGGTCCTTTTACTGGTACTTTTTGAGGATTTTTATTTTCATATAATAACATCTAACTACAAACATAGTGTTATGCACAGAAATTGGTTTACAAAATGACATTATTTGTATTGTTATAATAGAAAATAAGAGTGGACCAAAGTGGGAGCCTTGGGGAAGTCCAAAAATAATTGATTACCGAAATAACGTCTTATTGACAAAAAATACGTAGGTATGGTAAGGTATATTATACTATATATGATTTAAAGGGGGAACATGTTACTTGGCCCGTTTTACTGATAATTTTTGAGAATTTTCATATATTTAAGTACAAAGAAATCGTTACACACAGATATTGATTTACTAAATAAGTAATATTCATTTTATTGTCATAATCAATATATATATCATAAAAGAAAGTCCAAAAAAATGTGCGGCTCGCAAAAACTCAGAAACGAGTCCCGGTACGATCAAGGGAGTTATATGGTGTGGTAGATCTCTGTCCCCCTCCAGGATGACGGTTCCCGTTTGTACCTGAAGGGCGTGCTTTTGAAGATATAAGGGCTGGAAGTTTCACCCTCTTGAAATTTCTAGAACAGTCTTCCGAAAGTTCAAGAAGGTATAGAGTTAGTCTAGTTCGATAGAGCTCTAGAAAGTTCTGGAAGGAGTGGCAGAGTATGTCGTGGAATGTTCGGGAATAGGGAATATTATTGTGGAACATTCTAGAACACTTTCGAATGTTATCCTGAGCGAAACCGGGTAACCCAGCTAGTAGAAAATAAGAGTGGACCAAAGTTGAAGCCTTGGAGAAGTCCAAAAATAATTGTTTGCTAAAATAACTTCTTATTGACAAACTATACGTTGGTATACTGAATGTGTTTAACAGTCCCAGTGGAACCAGTGAGAACCCGGCTGGAACCAGTGACTCTCTGGCACCCCAATGAGGGTAATGTTGTGATGCTGAAAGTAGTGGGAAGGAAAAGAAGTTGGGGACGAGGAAGGCGGAGCAGTACCTGGCTATTCAGATCTGGTCACCAAACACGCTAAAGCCATATCAAGCAACGTTTCAATTCTGAATGGTGGTTTTACACTAGGACGTATCTGAGAGTGTCTTCCTCTCTAGAACCTGCCGCAAATATATTACAGTGGAGCCTGCCCGGAGGAACTACCAATCAGGAAGGAATTCGATGACAAAGAATGGAATCTTTTATTAATGATGAAAGTAACACCATTAAAAAATCATGATTCATTTTATCATTCTTAAGGTACGGAAAATCAAAGGCAAACTAAGAATATCGATATGCTGTTAAAGTTCAGAATCCTATAATAGGTACGCTGTAAATAGCAGACAGGACGGTCGCATCAATATCGACTGCCGAGGCATTTTGACCTTTGTGGCGTGCGGCACGCGAGTATAGTAATAGCTTCCAACCAACGAAATATGTATGACAAGATTGGCTACTTCAGTCACAAATAGTCTGGTTAAAAATAAAACCAGATTACTGTCTCATTTGGTCACCTGAAGAAAAACTGGATGAACATGTTTTCGGCACACTTTTCAAATTATGTTTCTTTTTGAAGAGAAAACTTCTTTAGCACCGTTATGATTTGAGACTCGATGAAACGAAAAATCGACACTAAAAAGAGATAAACACATACATCTATAGGATTTCGTACGTTCGTCACTCAAGAACACATCGATTCCCAGATTCTTATCCAAACCTAATACCCTTTTCCTCCCCAGAACTTCCCCTACGTCCTTTACCTAAAAAGACCCTCTATACAACGTTCCCAAAGATGACATAGGCATAGAGGATTTTTTTTCCTCGAGGCCTCGTGTGTGGATACATGGTACAAAAAAATGCAGTTTACACGCGGTAGAAGCGAAACTTTACCAAAACAATCTCAACCAATAGGAGGAACCTTGAAAAGTGTGGTCATAATAAAAGCAGCCAATGAGCGCAGACCTAGCGTTATTTCCGTTTCATATCTCAACCAATAGGAGCCTTGAAAAGTGACATCATAATCAAAGCGGCCAATGAACGCAGTTTGATGCTTCGCAGGTGCTGAAATGCGTCATTTCCGTATCATCCGAATTCCAAATCATAATGGGGCTAAAATCGTTTCACTTCAAAAACCAATGGTACCAAGCCTTGGGCGAAAATAACTTTTTTAAATATTGCGCCCTTGAGATGTTTTTTTTTATGAAAACGGCGCTGTACAAATCATCCAATTATTATTATTATTAAAGTTCAGACCAACAACATCAGTGAGCCCAATAAAATTGCATTTCTATAAAATCCTCGATGAAATTGAGCGAGTTTACAAGCTAACTATCTGGGAAATTCACTATCTGTTAGTAAACTCGCTCGGTGAAATCGTATTACTAGCTGGCTAGCAGATTGTGGACAATCTACGAAAAAAAGTTAAAAGGTGGTAAACTTTACTCGCTACTTGCTCAATATGGCGGCCTACCAACAGCTGATTTCGAAATTGTCAGAACTAGTTCGCGCGTTAGCCGTAATTCTCGCAACTGGCTAGCGTGTGGCGCTAGCTACGAGCTCAAGTTTTTTACAAAATGTCGACCGAATTGGTTCGCGCGGGAATCGTTATTTTAGCTGCTACTGTCGCTACTGAGCGAGTAGACAGTTTTGTGTGTCATCATGACAATCTCACTCCCCGATTCACCCGCTTTTAAACTTACCGGTTAGCAACTTGTAAACTCGCTCAATGTAATCGAGGCTTTAGCGAAGGCAAATCTAGTGCACTACATTTCGTTGGTCCCACCACCCAGAGATGGCGCACCATAGCACGAAATTACTGTCAGTCGTCAGTCTAGTTATTTCGTGACATTATTTTTTTATTACTTTTGTGTTTTCGAAATTAGCCAATCTCGTTAAAAAGACGTTAAATGAAACCGTAAAAAATCCACATAATATTTATGGAGTAAATATTTAAATCGGAGAATTCCGTGCATATTCCATTTACTAGTCAAAAATTCTGAGGAAAGACTGGAAAATAGTTATAAATCGGTTATTAAAATGTTAGTTTTTTACACGGTGACTAACTAAATGGCGATATCTCCAAAATATCATAAATATCCAATAATTCGACCGTTTGTAAATTGTTTGCAAATTGGTGTGAACTTTCCGGTTTTATAAATCTGCTGCATCCACTTTACAATTTAAGCAAGCCATTAATTAAATCTAAAATTATCGAAAATATTCACTAATTTCAGCTTAAGGTGAAGTTATACGTGAAATCCTATTTAGATACTATTTAGATTAATCTTTACGACGAATTGGCTTACAGTATCAACATCAAAAAATATTCTACGGATAAATTGAAGCTCTTACTAGGTTTTCTATGTAACGGAATTACAATAAAATTATTATTTACATAACAAAAAAAATAAGCGTAAACCACTAAAAAAAATGATTTTTTCATGACTTAACTATGAAGTAATACAAGAAACATTTTTATAAAAATACCCCTTTATGGCTAAGACCATTTTTAAGGTTTTCTATGTTCTAACTTTTTTTCACCCTTATAAAATTATGGACAAAATAAATAAAAACCACGTTTATATTCCTCTTAAGAGGGAATAATCAGATAAAACCTGAAATATGTCATTTTTAAATCAAATTTTAGACGTATTGACTCTTTTTCCACAAAAAATTATAAATTTTGTATTATACAACACACATTTCAAATCATATAATCATGCAGTCAAATAAAATATCTGGGAAGCTATTTTTCAGAATTTTAATTTTAGTTTAAATAAAATCATTTAAAAAAGATTCGCGCACCTTTTTTTGTGAGCGGATCTTATTTTAAAAACATGGATGATGTTTTCGTTATTTGTTTTTAGGGTGTAATGCCTTGTTGCACTACCTCCTTCTTTAGCCAACGTTTCGGACCGCGTTGCAGTGTCCATCATCAAAGCAGATCCGGCAGAGCCGTGTTGCGCTATCAATTACACAATTGATAGCGCAACACGGCTTAACACCCCAAAAACAAATAACGGAAATACTTTTGGCCATAACAAACTAACTAATTAACCATCACGGTAGGCAGAGAAGACGGACCGCCAAACAACTCGACCTTGGCACACACTCCTTGCCTCGTTCACATTCATACATCGTCTCATAAATGCTCTTCTATTATTCTGACTCTTCACATGGCCCGACTCAAGTATCTGATTCACTTGGTCGTGCCATGTCTTCCTCGGGCGTCTCTGACTTCTTCTATATATAATATATTCTCCTTACACCCCTTTCCTTGTTCATTCGCTCTACATGCCCATACCATCTGAGCGTCCCTTTCTTAATCATTAGGCTTACATCAGTCTTGCATTCTTCGCGGATCTCCACATTTGGCCATGAAAATCTAAAAACGTATCTGACATGGATGATGGTTTATGGATCCAAAAAAATTATTTAATTTTCTACTTAAAATTTCATTCAATAATGGTAATCATTGTATAATCTAAACAATAATAAAATTCACAGCAAAAATACTGCGAACATTAATACAATTCCAACAATTTTGAAACAAAAACTGAATTTTTAAATTTCATAGACGCTTGTCCATCTCGCCATGTCAAAACAATAGACACATTAATAACATTTCAACAGTTGAAAGATTGAAAAGAAAAACAAAAAAACCAAAATGGAACAGACGATCTTTCAGAAAACTGGGAAGAACAGAAGTAATGAGGTAAAACTGTTTAGTATACAAATATTGGTATAAGAATTTTGAAAATGTTTCATTCATATCGTAAATGACGAAAGAAATATGCAAGTCGGGTTAGTTACACCATTTATAACTCGAGAACGGCTGGCCCGATTTTTATGATATTTGATTTGTTTGATTTGTCTCCGCCCCGAATTGCAGAATAGCTATTACTACCTTTTCGTAATAAATAATAATAGTTACTGCCAATCCGTGGCTGGTTTAAAACCTACACAAGAGTGGAACTCTCAGTATAAATAGCCTTGGTGAAAAACCACAATTCAGAATAGAAAGTTGATAAAAATGGCTTTATCCGTGTTTGGTAACCAGATCTGAACAGCCAGTCACTTCCTAACATTGCTCTCTCACTCTCTTTCCTCTCCCCCTTCCTTCAACCTTCTTCACAATACAACATATAAACTTCTCAACATACCCCAATTATTGGAGAAAACCATTTGAATGTTGCTACTGCTACTCAAAATACTCATACAAAAACGGCTCCTCCATGTTAAATTATCAAAGTTTTTTTTCAAATTAAGAATAGTAATTTTGTTCGAGAAATGATATTTAAAAATTGAGAACGGCGGCCATTAATCACCGTCCCGACGTCCTGTCAACGGGACGCGGCGCGATGCAAACGATGCGAGAATCCTGTAACAGGGTTGCCACCAATAACGCTAACATACTTTACTAAAATAGTTATTAATTTTTCAAATTTATTGATTAAACTTATTCCGAAAGTAAAGGAAATGTGAAGAGGGGTAGCACCTATTGGATAACCAACACCACTGCCATAGGTTACTCCAAGTGGTAAGTGAATTAGCAGGGGTTCCCAGGTTCATGGGGTGAGGTTTGTCTAGATCTTGGTGGCACATGCGTTTGTCGACGTACTGGGTGGCGGACCGGACCGGGAAAGACTGATTGAGGGAGACGTTTTTACCTCTCCAGCCGGACTCCCTCGACCCATCGCATTGAACCGCAGTGGGAAGGATGGATTCGTACGTTCGTCACTCCTGGACACATTGACCCCCAGATTCCTAAACACCCCTCATACCTTTATCCTTCCCAGAACTTCCTTTCCCTAAAAAGAATCTCCACACAGTATCCCCAAAGGTGACATAGGCCCTGAGGAATATTGTTTTCCTCAAGGCCTCTTGTGAGGAGCTAATGTAAAAAAAGGCTGGTGTAGTGAAAATGAACGTGAGAAATTACTATTTAAATCAAAATAATATAATGAGATTAATTATTTACAATGTCAAAAATTGAGATTGTAAAATTCCAACTTAACTAGCAGCAAAAGTTTTATCAAAATCTCGAGTACATGTACTTGTTAAATCTATTAAAATTCTTGGGTAAATGAGGGAAAATCCGTATTTTTCTACTTATGTAAAAGCGTTTTTTTACTTATCGTTTTCCCCACTTTGACAGGCTCGAGTTAAAAGATGTAAACCAATATTATATACATACATGTATTAAAAAATTAAAAACAAATAGACGGAGACCAAATTTTTATTTCTTTTAAATATTCAATAATATCTTTTTTCAATTAATGGATACAAAATTACTGTTGAATTAAAATGAATAAAAAATTCGCAAAAAAAAAAAATCGATACAGCAGCTATATATTTCTTATTTTCACAACCCTGCAAAAGGAAATTACTTAAACTTAAAACTGTCACCGAGGCGATGGAAAAATAATGAATGACGGGCAATCTTCTTACCAAATATTAATAGGTATTATAATACCTAGTACTTATATCGAATTAGCCATTTACGTTTTAGAAGTACCTGTTGCAAAAATGACAGTAATAAAATTATTATCTATATAGGTATTATGGTGCCATATACCCGCCCAAAAAGAAGAAGAAGGAGAGATATGTAAATACGAATGTTAGAGAGAGCGCGCTAATATTTAAAACGATAAAATTTAAGCGAAAATTTTTGGAAATGTTTAATAAAACACGACACGTTTAAAATATAGCAAAAATATCGTGGACTAAATTTATTAAAATTCAACCACCTAAATCTTTTAACAATAATGTGAATGCCGCATTATAAAATCTTTATCGTTTCATTTGATTTTGAATGGAATTAAGTAGGTACCTAAGTAAGTACTCATCTGATTTGGTTTCATAAAACTTCATATTAATATGAATGCTGCGTTACCTACTTTTTTTATAAAATTTTCTTTATTCATTACATACATATTATGGTTACATTATTAGTGGATTTTTCGACCATCATGCTAGGCTGATGCCCGAGTTAAACCCATAATACACGACATCTTTTTTCAGCCCGATTCCAATTAGAGACAAAAGTCAACATTTTTCGCTTTACGCGGTCGCTATTTTCATCTATATTTTCATATCTACGATTTCAGTTGGCATCACAACAAACATTATGGTTCATGTGTTGTTTGCAGTGATGACATTTGACATTGGGTGGCACTGGCATATGACCACGGGGTGACCTTTGACCCTGACCGATGACCGTCGACCGTAGGGTGACCTATAGCTTTGGGGTGACCTATGACCTTGGGGTGACCTATGACCTTGGGGTGACCTATGACCTTGGGGTGACCTATGAACTTGGGGTGACCTATGGCATGGTTATTTAATAAAGGATTCCTTGTGCTCGCACCTCTCTCTTGCCCCTACAGTAATATACGAAACGTAACTCTCTCTCTTTCTATCTTCACTAACTTATATCTCCCACTTAACTTCCGTTCGCCTCGCCCGATCACACTTTTCGTAACGCTCTCGTCGCGCATTTACCAGCTTACTCCCTAAGACAAGCGTGCGTAAAGATTACTTCAATAAATAAATAGTAATTTTCAGATAAAGGCCTAGTTGCTTGAAGCCCGGTGACATCGATGGCTTAAAACTAAGGTATGGTGTTTCCATTTTTTGGCGAAAATCACTTTTGAACTACTCAGGTATTAATTAGAAGAACAAACATTTGTTACTATTTGTTAGGCTACGAAGCACCGCACAAAGAGGAGAGAAATTATTCTATCTCATTCTCTGGCAGGCTAAATCCTATAGATGTATATTTTTGTCTGTTTTTAGTCTCACTTTTTCGTTTAATCGAGTTTCAAATCACAACGGTGCTATAGAAGTTTTCAATTCAAAATGTGCCTACAGTGAGCATTGTTTAGAATGCAGATTACAAAATTGGTCCACAGAGCCGGATAAAACAAAGATGCGGTTTTGGTCTCGACTTACAACTTACGAGTACAACTTACAGCCAACGAACTTTCAATTTGAGAACTTCCCCAACTACTTTGTCCTGCAGGCTTATTGTAAACTTTCGGCTCACTTAACGGCTTTGTGTCTAACGTAACTGGACTTTGATTTAGGCAAATTCTAAAAGGAAATTTCTGTTTGTTCATATGAAGCAGATACTTTGTGATGTGACATTATAATTTAAAATAAAACAATAACTTTGTAAACACCATTTTTATTTTCTATACTTTATATCAACTGGGTTTCGCTACATCCGTAGCTTCTTCAGGTCAGTATAATACTCTACTAACATTAAGTTACATATGCGTTATAGATAATATATGATTTAACAAAATGGGCTGGACTCCTCGAGTGAAGGAGGAAGAAGGCATAAGTGTAGATGGAGAATTGGGAAGGGAACAGGAGTGTTCTTTGTCAATAGGGAAGAATCTTAGTGTAGGACTATTATATACATTTATTTGGTTATTAATTACCTTACTATTAGTGTTTATGGCTTTTCTTAGTTCAAGTGCCTCTAAGTTATCCAACCTTATACCTATAGTGTTTTTATGAATTAGGGTGAAGCCTGAGTTTCTATCAAATTTATGGTCTGTTTCGATCAAGTGGTTTGCAAATTCCGAAAATCCAGTGCTGTGTAAACTTCTGAGCTGTTCTTGATACTTTGGAAATTTCTGTATTGCCCGCATTGGAAAATAATGTTAAATGCCTTTGAAATGTTAATTAATTGCTAAAATTATAAATTATAACCCATTGGTTCCAACCAGGTCTTGGAATTTTACGAAAGTGACTGACAGCGCATAAATAAATGTAGTTTATTATTAAAATAAAATGACGCGTTGTGGCTTAAATTAGGAGGCGATACAAGTACCGCAGCCCCGGGAACTATTTATTGGATAACTAACACCCCTACCATAGGTCAACCCAAGTGGTTCCGCTACGACTTAGCGATGGTGCCCTGGTTCATGTGGTGAGGTTTGTGTAGGTCTTAGTTGTAAATCACTAGTTATAAGTCTTAGTCGTAAATCACTAGTCATAAGTTTGAGTTTTAAGTCACTAGTTATGAGTATTAGTTGTAGGTCACTAGCCATAAGATTTAATTGTAAGTGCTAGTTATGTTATAAGTTATAGTTGTAAGTCACCAGCCATATGTTTTAGTTGTAAATCACTAGTTATAAATCTAAGTTGTTAGTCATTAGCCCTAAGTTTGAGTTAAAGTAACGAGTTATAAGTATTACTTGTAAATCACTAACCATAAGATTTAGTTGTTTGTCACTAGTTATAAGTCATAGTTGTAAGTCACTAGCCGTAAGTTTGAGTCACCAGTTATAAGTTTTAGTTGTAAGTCGCTAGCCATACGTTTTAGTTGTACATCACTAGTTATAAGCCTTAGTTGTAAGTTATGATTTATAAGTCAAAGTGATAAGTTGTACGTTAAGTAAAATAAGTTGCAAAGCGTCATTTAGGTGCTTTTCCCATAAAAACGGCGCTATACAAGTAATACAATAATTACGTATCATTATTTAAAAAGAAATTATAAACCTAAAATTTATTTCTTCCTTCCTGACCAGAACAAACATGTCGATATCACTTCAAAGATGTTTTAATTAATATTTTCGGTCAAGCAAAATATTTCAATTAACGGAGCGAAACTTTTTTTTCAAACGTCCAGCTTAAAAATAGGTCAAGTCTGTTTTTTGTTATTTTTTAACAAAGCGCGAGCTCAACACAACGCACATCCGGTAGCACGTGTGCTTTCAGACGTGTAGTTAATTTTACGCAATAGACATGAAATTTCTTTGGCAGTGCTAGACAAATTTATACAAAATCTTAATAGGTATATAAAACAAAGTCGGGTTAGTTACAGCATTTATAACTCGAGAACGGTTGGAAAGATTTTTATGATATTTGATTTTGTTGGATTTGTCTCCGCCCCGAATAGCAGAATAGCTGTTAAAACATTGCAAAAATTCATGAAAAAAATAATTATCAAGAAAATTCTTTTCCTCAAACATTTTGTATGGAACGAATTCTCATCTTTTGAAAGAGCTGCAGGAACATTGTGATAAGTATAATATTGAGTGAGTGAATTCCAAAAATTCAAAAACGTCAAATGTCAAAGCGCTGATTGTTTTGCTTTTGTTCTTAAACATATACCTAATGCTGCCCCTCTTTCTTACACACTAAATGTCAACAGTCGAAAATGGGACACACGGTGAACGTATGTCTGCACCCCCCAAAAAGAAAAATACAACAATTATAATAAGAAACGCGATTCCCGCACGTAAGTGGAAAAGTAAGAAAATCACAAAAATTATAAATCCGTACACAACGCCATTTCTGATACTGACAAAAACAAAACACGGACAGTTGCGCATCGATAATTGCTTCATTGTGTAATTTTTAACTTTAAAAAAAACTGACTTTAATTCAGCAAATAAGTTAACACAACAGTAATTGACTGTGAGGCGGTACGAAGTTCTCCAGGTCAGCTAGTTTAAATATAATAATATCTAAAATAAAAATCGTTTTCCTTTTTTTAAGATTTCTCTAAAACATCGAGATTTCAAAATTGGATACCAAGTCACAATATTTTCTCCGTTTTTTATTTTATAATAACGCGACAATAATTGAATTGCTCCTGCTGCCATACAGTGAGAAAATGTTGCTTGTGCAATTATGGAGGACTAAGCTAGCATAAGATTGAACCCGATGTATTTGTCCACTCGGCTGCTAAACGTATCATAATTAATAACTTTATAACTTTGCTCCATTTGTTTTTTTGAACCGGAATGGTTTCACCCTTCTGCGAACAACTTAAGACGGTTAGGTATTAAACAAAAGCGAGTCAAGCGAAAAAAGAGTCACGTCAGCAAGTCAGTGCCATCGAGCAACATCAGTTTGCAAATAGCTGTGATTGTTGTTGATACTCGTTGTTACTGCTGATTTGGGTGTTGTTTAACCATATTTCAACAAAAAAACAATGAAGTTTACTTAGCGACAGCACTGACCTCGTAATTTGGCTGTTTCACGCCTAGGTATGTACTCTTGGCAGGCCTTCGGGACGTCTCCGATTTCTTATTCCATCCACATCGTTCTTGCATCCTTTTCAGACCTTTTGATTCGTAATATAGTTATGCATGTTTTATCACGCACACTTGAAAGATTTAATTTCTACCGCATTCGATCATCCTTTCTCAGTTGCAAGCCTCACTGCCATACATCAGTGGTGCTATCAGAACTCCGCTGTGGACAGCTAACCTGGGTATCTCTGACAACTTTAATAGTACTACTGCATTCACCGTTCTACCAATGACCTTTTCGGCCCCTCCCATATCGCACTAACATACTCTCTAAGAACACATCATTGCTCCTCGTTGACCTAATTTCTGCAACATCATTTAAATTTTTAAGATATTGTGGTCAGAAAAGGCAGAAATTCTAGGACCGCTACAAATAACGCATTTTTATCATAAAAAACTTTATAATTACTAGAAAACCAAACGAAAAACCAAAGTAGAAATTACCTATTTATCTACTGCAAAAGCTTTAAAAAATCGCTCTTTTATAAGTATATTACTTGTAATAATGCACTTTCCACAAACATCAAAAGTACTAGAGTGGTACTCACTGTAGGGCTGCGGTCTTCCTCCGGTGAACTGCGGCGACTGCAAGAGAGGAACGGAACGCTGCTGGTTAGGCAAGCTGTCCTCTTCAACTGAAAAAACAATGAAAATATTAAAACACGCATTCAGATATTGAGAATGATTGAGGCTCATCGGCAATATTCAATTGCTCTTGCTAAGCAAGGCGATGACTGCCATGGGGAACAGTGTTGAAGGATAATATATCCACGAATCGCATAGTCAGTCACCAATCAATCCAGCATTGCCGATTATACTACCAATAATTCACTTTAAACTGTACTTGAAGACCATTGGACGAACCTGTTATTGGATTTGTAGTCTTGATGGCATATTTTTAAAATCCTTGGAAAAAAAACCCGAAAAGAAAGTAAAATATTACACCAGTTTTCATAATTGTGTTAAAAGACGTCGGATTTTCAGTACAATAGCAAACATAACTGAAGAATTATCATAATTCATTAGTTACTATTGGACAGGATCATTTGTATCCACTTCTGCTATGATCGTTAAAGTCCTCTTCCTTGTATCGATGATGAAATAAATAAAAGGCTGCCGTATTTCTGATGAAATTTAACTTAATCAGCAACAATAAAACCAAAAATGGCTAACGAGAAGCAAATAAAACCAAATTTAAAAAAAATAAAATCTATCGGTTTGCCTTACCTCGTGCAAAACCCGAAAAGACTCACCTTAAAATGTCGCCTACGACGTTAGTCGGGTCTGATCGTGTCCTCTATCTTTCTTTCTCTCTCTGGCCAAAAAACAGGGTATCCAGAAGACCCGGAGCAAGGCCGAAGCTGGCTGGTACCAGGCCCTGCACACACAAAGACAAACACACTCCAATATATCGATGGATTTCCGAACTAACAACCTGCCCTTTCGACCCCAACCCCTCGTTTATGATACACCGATCCAACAGTCCAGCAAAATCCACGTGATCTCTACATGATTTCGTTAAATCCAATCTTGGTCAAGTCCAAATAAAAACCCCGAGACTTCCATGACCAATAAAACAATTGACAGCATCTTGCATTGGGTCTTCAAATGGTACATTTATTATATTGTAAACCATCAGCTCAAAATATTTTACAGTGTTTAAATCTCCACACCAATTATTTTGATCATCAATCGATTGCTTCATCATATTACGATTGCTCTTAATGCGACTCCAACTAATGCGAGAATCTTGATATGGCATCGACTTCTTCATTCTTCAGCATTCCAAATAAATTTTTAATACACACTGTTTTACTTGGGTCCTCGTTGAAGACAAATACAAAACAAGATGACCGCTCCACCACAGTTCTTCTTTCGATAAAAAGCTATCAAAATTTTAAAAAAAATCCTGTGTCTTCCAGGATTTTATCAATGGACTCGTAAAAAACCACTTTTGCAAAAAGCCTGGCTGACTATGGCTCCAATCATTTGAAACAAGACGAAGGTTTGAAATGAGAGAATTTATAAGGCATCCCAAGAGAACAGTTTTTGTCCAATAAAGCACCCAGACTCCACCAAAATTCCAGAGATGTCCAATTTAGCTTGGAATGTTTAGCATTATCCAGATTCTCGCATTCCCGAGGAGCTGAGGCGACAGGCACTCGGTTGTGAGTTTGACGATCCATCTCTTGCAAAAGGCTAATCTTTACAATACCGTACACGTCCGTCACAACAGGGATGCGTCCAACATGGTCAAGAGGTTTCCAATACATGAGAGCAATAGCAATAAGAAAAAACCAAGGCATCATATCATAATATCATAAATATAACTACCCAAGAGTAATCCAACACTCTTACGAACTCAATACAGAACCAATATTATATTTTTTGTGAGAGCTACAACTGTTTTCTGTTATTGTATCTGTTTCAACAAATCCAAAATCCTCGAGGTTGACACAGAAGTGTCGTGTGGTGATTGGATTGTGTCGTGTCGTGTATGAGTTAGGCGAGGCTAGTTGCATTACGCTTCTCTTGTTCTGTGAGCTGTTGTGCTTCTGTCTTCCTTTGAGTCTGTTAGTAAACTAATCTCAGTGTTATCGGACGGTTCTCCTTGCCGCGGTGAGTGTGATTGGATCCTCTCTGACAGTAGTTACTAAGTCTTGATTGGTTTTCTGATCGTGCTTGTTTAGTCTCTTCGAAGCCGGGTGTCGTGTCTCTCTCTTTCTGTTATTGGTAAAGGTGTTGATTGTTGGTTGGGCTGGTGGTTCCATGCAGTATTGTTATCTCAATTGTTGCAAGTTACTGTTGTTATGTAAATCATGAAGCGTTCGGGCTCGGTGGGCAATGGCATTCGTTAAGCGAAGAACAAAATGCATGTGTACTGAATGCTGGAGTCTGTGATGCTTTGAGCTGTGTTCTGTCGCAAGTCGCCGGATTAGATGGACGCGCTTTTCTTCGCTTCTAATCCCCGGGCAGTCCCAGCAGATTGTACTGAGACATTACTGAATTTAACAATGTCTTTTGTTGTATAAATACAAAATTCATCATACAATATAATATAATATTAAACGAGTGTGTTTGTCTTTGATATATGTGCTTGAAAAAAGATATACAAGTATATTATTGAGATAAGAGAGATAGAGGAGGCGTTATTTGAGAAAGTAATTATAACCAGATCTTCTATTGGGGTAGTGGTGATAATAGCTAAGACAATAGTCACCAAACTGCGCCGGTTCCTGGGACTAGAGTTGGAAATAGTTGGCAATGGTTTGGCACTTGCGGAGGACAGTGAGGTAAATACACAAAACAGTCAAATCACAAGATACGTACCTCCGGGTGCTGGTTGGTCTGGTGTTCTCTGTGGTGTTCACTGTAGTGTTGGGGTGTTTGGGATCTGTACTACTCTATGGGAGTGTGTTTTCTAATATCAGGCCGAATTTGCCCCTCTTATTTAGGATTTTACGAAAAAAAATGACATAGAAAAGCGGCAGGAAGAAAATTAGTCTTTTAGATGATAAATACGGTGAATTCAACCAGTCGCAATATGAATCAGATGAAATTACTACATGTAAACTAACCTAAATTTTAATGTTGTAAGGCTATAAGAAGTGCGGATTAGGAAGGAGAAGAGAGTAAAAATGAACGTTGGCAAGATGACTGTTGTCAGATTTCTTTTTTTTTTGTTTGAATTTCGATGATAAATTAGTTGTCCTGTGAACAGTTGTAGACCTTGCGCCCAAAAAGGTATGATTCTAATTTTCTCTTATTTAATCAATCGAAACCAGAATTTCCTCTGTATTCACCATCACCATCTTGAACCGGAAACGGAATATACAAACAAATTTACAGAGAGAGACGAAATTGAGGTAAACAGGACTTCGCTACGCTCAGTCCAAAAGCGGATAGGGAAATATTGGGTATCTATATGTATATGTATGAACAATAATTTGTAATATTTAATCATTGAAGAACATGAAATAACAAATCTCGTTGAAACATGAAAGAGAAAAACATGACTTAGAACCTTCGTCTTTTCGATACAACACTTTAACAACTGAGCCACAGAGATCTAAATTGGTAGTGTTATTCCAGGTTCGATTCCCAGTTGCGACCGTTACCTTTCTAATATATGCGTCTTTTTCTATTTCAAGTTTCAATGAGAGTTGATGATATTGTCTTCTTCAATGATCAAATATTACAATGATTTTTATAAGCAGTTAGGTATTCCAATAAAATGAATAATAATTTGTAAAATGATCGGTGATAATTCTAAAGCATTGTAATGAAGTCAGTGTTCCTCTCTTTGTGCATGTGGAATGATTTGGTGAAGTATATTGGGGCATCTCTGTGGTGTGAGGTTTATTGGCAAAATTGATTTGGCCACGACAACTCTACATATTTAATGATATTATTTTCAACACTACAACACTTTTCTACGACATGGCACTAACTATATTGTAATTGATTAGATTTAAGTAAATATAATTAGACAAAACAACGCAACGACATAACAAAATATAAAATTAAATAAATTATTAATAGTAAATACAAACAATTAGTAACACAGATAAAACAACATGTAGGTTAAAAAATACATTATTAATAATGGACTCCGTTAAAAGTGTGTTGAGGCCATGTCCGTGTGCCCGAAGAAAAATCATTTTCCTAGCTCAGATGAAACTAATCACTACTTTCTTGAACAGTATCGTAGCACTGCTTCAGTTACATACTCGAAATGTTAGAATTAGCAGTGGTCCAATGTGAGATCCTTGACGGATGCCTGATATACAAATATTAACATTGATTCATATACAACAAAATTCTTTCTTAAACTAAAAGAGATAAATATAAAATAATATATATACTCAACTTCATTGGCTTGTCTGGGGCCTAGGAGTCGTAAGGTTTATGTAAACTGTGGATATCAGTTTTCATTCAAATTGGTTTAGGTCGTGCATGTAGAAATTTTCTTTTAATTTCAGTGCTTATAATGCCGTATAAATTAGTCAATTCTTGGTGATGAAACAAAATCTAATTGAACACAAATGTATCTTACGTCATTGTTGCTATTTGAGCAGTGTAATAAAGGTAATAAACCTACACCAGATGAAATTGATCACAACTGTCTTGAACGGTATTGAAGCACTGCTTCAGTTATATACTCAAAATGTTAGAATTAGTAGTGGGATAATGTCGGATCCTTGGGGGATGCCTGATTATTCAAATATTGACATACTTTCATAGATAAAATTAAATTAAATTCTTTCTTAAACGGTTTTTATCTAACTAACAGATAGTTAGATAATAGACAGTCACCCTCATTGGCCCGTCTGCGTCTAGGAGTCGAAAGATCTTATGTAAATTGGCGCCATCTGTTTAATTTCAAATCGGTTTGGATTGCACACGCAGAGATTTTCTGTTCAGTTTTTATAATGCCATATGAATTAACTTCTTGGTGACGAATAAAAACGTTGTTGCTAGTTGAGAAGTGTAATAAATAATTAATTTGTTGTGTTTTTATCGTTTTAAGGCAGGTGACTTAAGTTAGTTACAGGTTATAATCGAATCATTCTACATTAAAGGTTGTGAAAAATCGCTAAAAATTAACGTTGAGTTACTGACACAGTCCTCCAAATCGAACTTTACTCTCAGAATCGCCCTAGTGATAAACCACCATTCAAACTTGAAACCCCGATTCTCGTAACCGCTTTAGCTAAGTTTAGTAACGAGATCTGAATAGTTATATGCTTACATAGAAAACGCTTTGAATTTTTTAAACATAAATGTAAAGCGTTTGTGTTCTTTGTTGGCTAAAATAAGAAGTAACCCATTGAATTCAATTTCGGTTGCAGGTCTATCTGTGATTGTAACTCTGGTTCAATAATCTCTTTCAAAATTGGAACAGATTTGTCAAGAAATCAGTCATACGATAAAGTACCTACAAATTTCAAATTTGAAATGTGCAATTCTTTTGTTTAAATTTCTTAGGTTAATCTTGAAAAGAAGTACCTAATATCAGATTTCGTGATTTTTCAAGGGGCTGCGCTTTTTACTACAATTATTTATCTACAACTAGCTGACCCGGAGAACTTCGTGCCCCCTCAGAATCAATAACTGTTGTGTTAACTTATTAGCTGTGTTAAATTCAGTTTTTTTTATTAAGTTAGAAATCACACAATGAAGCAATTATCGATGACCAACTGTCCGTGTTTTGTTTTTGTTAGTATCAGAGATGGCGTTGTGAATGGATTGATATTTTTTGTGATTTTCTTACTTTTCCACTTACTTACGGAGATTGCGTTTCATTTTCTTTATACGTGTGAGGGAGATTTATTATAATTATTGTATTTTTCCTTTGGAGGGCTGCAGACATACGTTTACCGTTTTTGTCTCATTTTCAACTATTGACATTTAGTGTGAAAGAAAGAGGAGCAGCATTATATGTTTAAGAACAAAAGCAAAACAATCAGCGCATTGACATTTGACGTTTTTGAATTTTTGGAATTCACTAACTATTCAATATTATACTTAGGTATCACAATATTGCTGCCGCTCTTTTAAAAGATGAGAATTCGTTCCATACAAAATGGTATGAGGAAAAGAATTTCTTCATAATTTTTTTTCGTGAATTTGTACGATGTTTTAATAGCTATTCTGCTATTCGGGGCGGAGACAAATCCAACAAAACAAATATCATAAAAATCGATCCAGCCGTTCTTGAGTTATAAATGGTGTAACTAACACGATTTTGTTTTATATAAGATTATTTTCACAAGTCTGTTAGTAGATTTTATATAATTTCCTAATAATGTTATGTTTGGTAACACAATAAAGGTTCGTAAAACACTGTGTATTCAAAGGGCATAGTCAATACGAAAAAAACAAAAGAAAACTGATACGAAATAAGAAAATATTGGCAAAATCAACAGAAGTTGTGTCAACAAGTGAAACAAAAATAAGAAGATATTGGACATTGGTAAAATCAGGAACAGTAAACAGATTAGCGAACGAATCTAGTACGTACACAGGATCATATCGTAAGGATTAAGAAGTGAATTCTATTACTTTCGTAGTAAATAGTATCAGAATTGATGTGATTTAAGATTGTAGAGAGCCGACTATACACTAAAGCAGTGGTTTTCAACCTGTGGTACGCGTACCCCTTGTGGTACGCGAAACAAGATTGGGGGTACGCGGCACGAATTTACGATTTAAAACTCAGCTCAACGTTTTCAAACTTCGGCAGTTTAAATTCGGTCGTTTGGCAGCCTGCCGCAACGCCATACATCAGTCAGTCAGTCAGCTTAGAGATTTTTTTGAAAGAAAACAGAAACATTTAACAGTAAATATAATAATATAATAACACAGTAAAAAAAAATGTAGTAAGGGTCAAGGGGTACACAGGCTCAAAAAGGTTGAAAACCGCTGCACTATAGTGACAACTCAAGTTATATAATAGAACGTAAATTCAAAGACTTTCCATATCAGGATTGCAATCTTTAGAGCACAGGCGTCAGGTGGGAATGCTGTCCTTGTTCTACCGGTATTACAATGGAGGATGCTCCGAGGAACTAGCGTTGTTGATCCCATCGGAACCGGTGCATAGTCGGGAAACACGCCAAACACGCGCCCAACATTTGTACACGGTTGACATTAGTCACATGAGAACGGGTCGTTTTTACGACTCGTTCTTGAGTTCAACAGCTCGGATGTGGAACGATTTACCAGCCTCTGTGTTTCCTCCCTCCTACAACATGGGTCTTGAAGAGACTTCCTTCCTCAAAAAGACCCTCCACACATCATCCTCAAAGATGACATAGGCCCTGAGGGAAATTATTTTCCTCAGGGCCTCCTGTGTGGAGTTAATGTAAAAAAAAAAATCAGGGGTCTTGCACAATTATTTAGAGTGCAAAATAACAGCCGTTATTTCCAACTTTTTGGTCGATCAATCTGAGACTCCGATCAGCTAAATAATTTGTTTAATAACGCTCGATTCGCCTGTTGGCCGGAGAGTTGTGTTGGGAAGAGCGTATTTGTGCATGTGAGGAGTAGTGAGCCAAAATTTCGGCTCAACAGTTGATCAGTGGGATTGGGAACAACGACCGTAATTGTTCGATTCAATTTATTTATTTTAAAAATATATAAAAATTACAATTTTAAAGCGTTTTTAAAAGAGAAAATATTTTTGGTAAATCGGTAGAAATGGGATATGCAGCATTTAGCTCGTTAGTGCGATACGGAACACCGCATTTAAGAAAACTGTCAATATGTGTCGTATACGGCCGATTTGAAACGCGTTACGATGCTCTAGCAAAAAATCCAGAATCACCCTTCTCTTACAAAATGATTGTTAATATATTAAAATAGCGCAAACCCGTGAAAAATTATGTGATAGTCTGAATTCTACGGTTCTACGGATGTAACTTCATTCTCAATTTATTTAAAAAATCGGCATTAAATTTGGGGACAAAGGAACTTCAAACTTGGAATGATTGTCAAATAGTTGATCAAAAATTAGATATTCAATTCAATTTATTTATTCTTTCAAAAACATTACAAAATTAAACATTTTAATGCGTTTCTAAAATACAATTGTAACAGTTTCACATTAAACATAAATGGTAGGCTACAAACTATACAAGCATTAATAGAGCTTGTCTTTTAAAAACAGCTTCACTAACGCTAAATATGTCGATATCCGAATTAATTCTGTTCAACAGCAAGATTGCTCTCCCGGCCGACATGACCATTGGCAAGTTAGAACAGTCTATGGCTATGCTGTCGCTGGCGAAGGTAATCATCGGGAACATAGAAATGAATGCTCTTCAAGATAGCTGAGTTTTCAAACAATCCGCGAATCAATCTGAAGAAATCCGTAGATGGTTCATTCCGAGCATACCCAAAAGAAAGTCGGTAGGATAGAGCCACGAGTAATAGCCATACTCCCTCATGTACAGAAATCTAAGTTTTTTCTTAACTCTCTCCAACATGAGGGAATATTTTAGTTGGTGTGGACTCCAAATTACCGAACCACTTTCAAGTCTACTCCTTACAAAGGAATTGAATAGGATTATGAGAACCCGGGTGTCTCCAAAAAAT
Source organism: Limnephilus lunatus (assembly GCA_917563855.2). NCBI lineage: Eukaryota > Metazoa > Arthropoda > Insecta > Trichoptera > Limnephilidae > Limnephilus > Limnephilus lunatus. The sequence goes on from OU830592.1 coordinate 111,238,609, forward strand.
CCTTGCTACTGCAAGGAATTTTTGGAGCATTCTCAACAAGCCATCTGAATATGACTATGAAATGTCATTCTACTATCAAACATGATTGCAAGGTCTTTCATGGTGAAGACACGTTTTAGACTTCGGGCGTCCATCGTATATCGGTAATACCAGATATGGACACGCCCTAGTAAATGACAAAATTAAACATGAAAACGCTTTTGTACAAAAGGCTATATAATATGTATGCATATTTTTTTTAAATTTATAGCTTGCAAACAACTAGTTGCCAACCTCTGATTTCGGTTGACATTCTCGTGGATCCTTGAATTCAATTTAATATCTTTGTCCAGCAAACAGATTTCTGTTAGAGGTTCAGAACACAATTAAGTCTGGAGTTAAGCAAGGAGCACAGACTTGGGGCGTTATTCTCGAATCTCTAGTGCAAAATCTATCTCTTTTTTAAAATTATTCCTTTATTTAATGCATTGTTCATTACATTTATCGAAAATTTATCAACCACCATGATAGGCACAAGCTCGTGTTGTGAGAGTCGATTTTATATACAGTGCATTAAGATAATTTAAAAGAATATAAAAAAAACATAATAGAATATTATAGAATACACAAGAATATTAGAAGCACATAAATTTAAAAAAATATAAAATAAAAGTAAGTACTAATACTAAGTAAGCAAATATGAAAAAATGACATAATGATGATATTTTATATGTGAGAGTTACAGTGACATACCTAAGTTATTTTTCAGCAATTTCTGTATTCTTTATTAATTAATTATTATTATTGCCTGTGTCTGTCTGTTCGCGATAAACTCAAAAACTAGTCGAAATTTCACCAAAAGTTGTCGCCATCGCAATAATTGTCATAATCAGCGCCCTTGAGGTGATTTTTCACGAAAACGGCGCTATATAAATTAGCCAAATATTATTAATGACGAACTTCAATCAACTTTTTTTAAACAATATTAGATAGATACCTTTTATGTGCAATATAATTTTTTAAAGAAAGGTTTCATATAAAATAAAGTTTGAATTTTCTATTTTGTTAAAAGGGGATGATCTGAAGCGTTAAAACAGTGTTAATCGAATTATGATAGGATGACATCACAATAGTCAATGTGTTCACTACGCTTTGCGATGGTGCCGTGATCGGTATATGATGATGTCAAAGGCGTTTTTGTACACAATCAAGCAATCCGTTTTCCGGGATTAACCTCGGCTAACCGATAGTTTGTGGGTTTTTTTGGTCTTATCAATTGGATGGTGGGATTTTGGGAGGCGGGTATGTGTACCGCCGCCCCGGGAAGCGTATTCCCAATCCCTAACGCGATTCAGTCGCTCTACCGACTGAAATGCGTTAGGGATTGGAATGCATAAATCACCTTTATTTTTTTACATTGATGTAAAAAAAGATTTTGTAAGTAAAAAAAACGCGGTCCATCCTCTCTGCTTACCCTTCTATAATTATTGTCCCTAACAGAAACAGAGAGCCACAAAGCGCGAAGGCGACTGAAACGCGGTAGTGTTTGGAAGGTGATTTATGCATTCCAATCCCTAACGCATTTCAGTCGGTAGAGCGACTGAATCGCGGTAGGGATTGGGAATACGCCCCCGGGAACCATTTATTGGATAATCACCACCCCTGCCATAGGTCACCCCAAGTGGTTCGCTACGTTTGGTGACTAAGCAGGGGTGACCGGGTTCATGGGTTGAGAGGTTTGTCTAGGTGTTGGCGGCACGTACGTTTGCCCACCTTCTGCGTGGCGGGCCGAAACGGGAGAGACTGGTTGATGGAGACATTTTACCTCTTCAGCCGAACATGCTCAACCCATCGCCTTGTACCGTGGCGGGGGGATAGATTCATACGTCCATCACTCCTGACACATTGACCCCAGATTCCTACCCACCATACTTACTTTTTCCTTCTCAGAGTTTTCTGACAGTTCTTTCTCTAAAAAGACCCTCCACACAGTATCCCCAAATATGATATAGGCCCCGAGAGAAATTGTTTTCCTCAGAGCATTAAGTGTGGAGCTAATATAAAAAAAGATGGTGACGAGAGTGGTTGCAAAATACCTGGCTATTCCGATCCGGTCAATAAACATGACTATTGCAACGTTTCGATTCTGGGTGCCGGTCTTTCACCAAAGCGATATTGAGAATATCTACCAAATATACATATTAAAAGGAAATTTTTTTTTCAATGTACGCAAAATCATATAATTTACTTAAATCCATCATAAAAAGTGGGAGAAGTCAGAATAATTTTTTTAAAGTTAGAGATTCAAGAGACTAAATGCTTTTTTTTAAAAAGCGTATACGAGTTAAATCGTTCGACTTTCGAGAATAGGGCCCCAAAGTCTTTGATTGCCAAAGCGCCACAGGCATATTTTTATCATCTGCATACATCCCCGGCTTCTTGTTCGAATTGCAATCTGGAAATGGGGGCAATATTAGAGAAATGAATTTGGTTACAAATCTCTACTGGAGCTTTGTCAAATGAAATTCAACAATTATAACGACAATCATATTATTACCATGCGACAATTTCATTGACGTGTTATATGAGATTATTGGTATATTTCGGAAACTTCGTTAACGTATTAGCCTAATCGAATCGAGAGGTTGCTGGTTCGATTACCGTCGTGATGCGAAAATAAACTAAAGATTGTTATTTTTTCATTTCATCAGAAGGTGCAAAATTAATTTCAAAATCATCTCAAATTGACAAATGGCGTCGTGTCTTCTATCGTCACATTTAACATCGTCACATTTAATTGCATTGTCCAATTTGACATCGTCACATATGACATCATCGCAATTCAATGTACTGCCATTGTGCTTGTGTGACACTAAGTGACAATATTATTGAAATGTTTTTTTTTTGGGGTCTCTACAGATTTACATAATATCTACAATATTCATAAATTGTGACTGGAATCAAAATTAGAAAGAAAAAAATCAAACGTCATTAATACCGTAGCGTCTGCTCGGTTGAATTTAAGAATCCGGCTTCGAACATGTCTGCCGCCGCGACTGCCGTCGCACCATATAAACGTCCATGTACGTAGATTTTCAGACAAAGCTACCGTTGTAATTCGGTTTCTCATTTAAGAATTCGTCACAAGATGTCGCCACTTTCGTTGGCAAGACGCATAGGGACGTGCCCTTCCTAGGTTACGAATTTGTGAACCTTGAGATTTCGAAAGATTGAGGGTAATACTCAGTTGTATCAAGTGGCTGTATATTAAATATGACGTCATCGCCCGTCCCGGTTAATTTTTCGCGGTGACTAGCCATCACTGGTTGACAGTGGATACGAGGAACGGGCTAATTTTGGAACCAGTTCCTATTGGATTTTCAAAATGATCACAAACACTAACTGTGCGTAGCCGAAACAAAAGCCGCCCGCAGGGCCTAGCTGTAAAAACCTGCGAAGCGGGTTTTTAACTGCTAGTCCCGCTACTGTCCAATCGGTCTATATCAACGTCGAGTAATCAGGTTCGAATTACAAATGACGAAAGACGACCATAATTAAAGATCCATCATCACACGTCAGAATTACAGTGCAGTGACTGGGGCTGGACAAACAGGAAGTAACTGGGAGAAGGAGGAAGGAAGATAGCAGTGTAAAGGATGCAGACAAAATATTCATTAATTTATTTAATTTATTAAAAAAACAATCAGTGAAAAATGAATCGAAAAAGAATCCAATTATAATTACATTGAAAGGAAATGACAAACACGTCATACTAAGCGGACGTCATACAAAGCATTTTGTAGAAAAAAAACCTCCTGTTTTTGCTAGGTATTTAATGAATGTATTTATTTTAATAGAGAGAAACATAGCATATTAAGACTGGTGACGTGCCACACACGCGCTGAACGTCGTCGGGCGTCACACGACCCTCCCGAACACTGCTGAAGGTATTAGGAATCATGTTAGTCACTAAGACCGGCATAATTTTACATGAAATTAGGACATAATTCATTAAGAAATAAGCGACATGTCACTACAAGCGAAGTCATTATATCCGTCTTTGTTATAAAGAATTTTATACGAAAATCAAACTTGGCTGTGTAATTACTTCATGTTAAACGGTTGGTCAATATAGGCGGAGTCATAATAAACGGATTCTACTGTATTTCGGTTGTGTAAGTCCATCCGCTCTTCGGGCAACTGAAAAAAACCAGTTACCAACTCAATCGTTATCCACAGGAAAGTAATTTGCGAATTTCATTGGCGGTCCGCACACAGGCAACTTGTTAATGACCAGTTGTCAAGGGCGACGCAGCAATTCGCAGAGCCAGTCGCTGCGGTCGATGCGTTTCAGTTGCCAAGTTGCCATGATATGATATTTTGCCAGGTTGCCATCACGACCTGTCAAGTTTTCGAGTAATTTGCGATATGTCAGAGCAGGAAAATATCGATTTTGTTCGGGAGGTTGATAATTGATAAATTACGTGGGTAGGCTGAAAAGTAATGAACACATGATTGTACAGCGTGAACAAAATGACCTTCAAAAGCGCGCCAGATGGAATATGGAAGTGAAATTCCTCCTCTATATGTACGCGCAAGTTTGAGGTCGCTGAATTCATCTATTGTATTTTGAGAAGCGGAAGTATGGAGACGTGTTTTAGTGTTATGTCAACGCAAGATAAATGCATATGACGTGACGGTCCATCTTCTCTGCCTTCTTTTCCGGGGATACGACCTTATGGTTGGTTAGTTAGTGTAACGAATCTTCAACAATTATTTCATCACGAACGGGGACTTAGGAAATCGATATGATAATGGACCCCGCCGCGTAATGCTCTGGTCGCTAAATGCACACAAAGCTTTGAGCTTCGCCTTTTTGCCGCAGCGTGTCGCTTTACGCTTGATATTTCTGTGTAAAGGAAGACACTGCAATTAGCAAAATAAACACACTGAAATATTGTGTGAAAATTGAACGATAATAAATAAATTGCGAGAGATTTTGACGTGGCAAAAAGGTGGAAGATGGAACCGGGGATGTTCCAAAACACAAATCAAATTAGTAAAAATCAATTAAAATTTTTTTATTTTAACTTTATGAGTAACATCTCTAATTGTACTATTTAAAATGAAGACGCGCGGAACCTTTTTTTATAAGGCTGTTTCAAACAGAGCAATGTTGCATAATGCCTGTCTCGACACAAGTATATTCCTAGTGAGACAGGCATAAAAAAAAACAATGAAATATTTCTACTTTTATAGGTAAAAAAGAAATTATCCGCGAACTTGTACACATTTTATCCAAGGTTTTGAAAAGAAAAAGTTTAAAAAAAGAAGTGTAAAGGTCTCTGGTTTATAATTCTACTTTTTGTATGTATTTTTTCTTTCTTTTACCATTTTTTAGTAAAAATGTGTCCTTACTGGGATACCCCGTTCACATTGCACAAGTTTTCGTGTTTGAAATATAAGTAAATACCTATGTTAAAATATTACAAGAGGAAAATTATAAAGTTATATCTAAATGACAGTACAATACAAGCATTAATCTTTGCTAGGTTGCAAAATTGAATCTATATTCTTCCTTCCCATGTCCATAATTCATATCTTAATGCTTATTTTGAAGTCGGTTATTTTTTTAATGGTTTTTATTGCAAGAGGGGGTATATTAAATAATTTTATTAAAAGTATTGCATATTTCTTTGTCCAAAAGTCATTTTAGTTGTAGGTTGGTGGAATGTAATATAGATCTTTTGAATCGGCCCGAGTTTGTCTGTGAAAAGTTATCCTGGTTTTTGTAAATTATAATATCTTTTGTACATAATTGTTTCAGTGACATTAAATTCAGTGCTTTAAAAACGTAGTCTGTAGGAGTTCTGATAGGGACTCTAAGTGTAATTTTCAAAATTGTACTTTGTGCAATGAGGACTGGTTTTATTGTGGAATCGCATGAGCTTCCCCATCCGATAAGACCATATTGATGTAGATGAGATTGGGCTAATGCATAACAGATTTTATTTAGCTGTTCTTTATCAATAAAATTTCTTGTTGTTTTGAAAAAATAGGTTAATTTATTTTTAATTTGTTGCTCACATTTTCCACTTGGGAGTTCCAATTTAAGTTTTGATCAATAATTATTCCAAACTAGCTTTTACCCACGGCTTCGCTCGCATAGTATTAGTGCGAAATTACTGGCATAATTATTGGCATAATTATTGGCATAATTGTTATTATTCTTGCTATTTTGTCTAAAAGAAAATAATTATTGTTTAATAGAAAATTTCAAAATTTGAGAATGACATTTCACAAATACAAATTCTATTTTAGAAAATATTTAAATTATGGAAATAGAAATTTATTTTAAGTACCTACTCCCTTTGTTAGTATTTTATTCATATTTGAATCCAGAGTAACATAAAAAAAATAAGAAAATGACAGTCCACTTCAAACGCTATGCTTTATAGCAACGTTATGCTTTTTGTTCGGAGAATAAACATTTTTAGAGATATGTACTAATAAAGTACTCTTTTTAATCACAACAAAGCACTCTTTTTAAGCCTAAAATTTAAAAAAAAAACATTGTTTCCAAGGTAACAATTTGTTTGACGTTTGCAATAACTCGATTTTGTTAGGGACAGAAAACATATGATACATAATTTCATAACGCCACAGCTCATTCATAACGCCAGAGCATACCAATATATAAAACCGTTGTTACTCGCAAATAATGTTGCTTTCGATTAGTGAAATAATTTTTAAATTCCATTCGATATTTATTGCGTGAAAGAGTAAGGACCATCCATCTAACCAACCATCCATAAAAACTTTCGCATTTATAATATTAGTAAGATAATATAAGTACGAAATAATTTGAAAGCAGAGCATTAGCACAACCACTTGTACGTAAGAGTTTAACAACTTTATTCATCTGAAACTGCAATCCATAAATACAATTCAATATACTGTCACACTCAGAACAGAAGTCTGTATACAAGTTAATTCCGCCAGCAACAACAAAATAACAATAACAACAACAACTTCCGAGTGACACGGTGCTGTAGATAATTTCACCTGCGGCGCATAATATCGTCCAATCGGTAACTCTGGGAACTTTCAGGCAGCATGGGTCGAACACTGTCGGCGGCAGGGAGCAATCTAAAACAGACGAGCTTTTACTAACTAACTAACTAACCGTCACGCCGTTTCTCCTCAGGGGTAGGCAGAGAGGACGGACCGCCAAACAACTCGATCTTGGCACACACTCTTTGCCTCACTCATATTCATAAAACGTCATATACCTATAAACTCTTCTATTATTCTGACTTTTGACATGGACCGACTCAAGTATCTGATTCACTTGATCGTGCCATGTCTTCCTTGGGCGTCCCCGACTTTTCTACCATTCACATTTGCGTCATATTATATTCTTTTTACACAACTTTCTTCGATCATTCGCTCTACATCCCCAAAACATCTAAGGGTCCCTTTCTTAATCTTACTCATTATCCTTGCATTATTTGCGGATATCCACATTTCTCGCACGATCATACATGGTTATACCACGCGCACGCCTCAGGGATCTCATTTCAACAGCATTTAGTTTACTTTCATCCTTCCTCTGCCAGTTCCTTGCCTCACTGCCATACATCAGGGTAGGTACCAGCATTCTATTGTGGAATGCTAGCTTCGCTTCTTTTGACAGTTATTTATTAGCGCCAATGGCGTTCACTCCTCCATTAATGGAGTTACCTGCATTTACCCTTCTATCAATATCTCTATCAGCCTTCCCACCTCTCGTAAACATAGTACCCAGATACACAAACTCATCCACCTGCTCCAAGTATTCATTCACAACTATGTTGCACATTGTTTTGCACATTTGACTTATTTGTTGTAAATTAAAAAAAAAAACAGTGTCTAATTCACACACTGTAGAAGTGAAACTAGAATGTCACTAGATGTCGCTTTCTTTTCTTTTGCCTTTTTTTAAAAGTGGTTTGAAGATTGGATATTGATTTCACAAAATAAAAATGTTTTTTTGGATATCATAGGATTCGAACCTCTGTTCGCTTGATGTCTGTCTCTTTAACCGCTGAGACTTGTCAGGCACCTTGCCCACTGCGCTATCGAAGGCACGCACCAATTTACCGCATTATACTCGTATTAGAACTGAGTATTTGTGTAGAACTGAGTTGTGGCGCATTTCCGTTTCATCCGAATTTCAAAACACTAACGGCGCTAAAAAAGTTTCACTTCAATAACAAATAAACTAAACACTAGTTCGAGGGAAACCATAATTTCCCGAAGCAATAATTGCATCCCAGAATACAGTCCACAGAACAAACTTACCAAAACAGAACATAATAATAATCTGCTAGCAGGTTGACAGGTGTATTAAGTTCCAGTCCAATAGCACAAACAGTATAGTACCTTACTGTATGCACTTTGCACCTAATGCAGTATGCATTATTGTGTGCAGTCACAAGTTATTAGCGACCGGTGAAACGTCTGGGAAATGCAAGACACAAGTTCCTAAGCTTGCAGCAGACTGAAGAATACCATATGGCTCTAATTGCAAATGTCACTATGTCTGCAGACCAAGCGAGCTTTGGGATTTCACATATTATGGTATTTTAGGAAAAGACGTCACTTGTTGGTTTGGGAATATGGAAATTTGAACTAATTAAGATCTACTTACGAAAATCTATTTACGAAAACAGAGTAGAACAAGAGTCAAAAGGCTGCGCTTTCTTGCCTTATATTCACAATGTGACGAGGACCGAAATCAGTATTTTTATTTATTATATAATAAGCAATAACTATTAGCCTGAATACCTCATCTAATTTGAAAAAAATCTTCCGAGAAAAAATTCATGCCGCCCGCCGACAGAACTTGAACCCGTGTCCTGATATCCGGTCAACTACTCTTTTATCCACTGAGATACGGCGGCTTATCTCCTACCCGCCAAATAATTCAATATATACTAGTGTTTTATTCAACAATTATTATTGCTTATTACATTTTTCCACCTGCAAACAACTAACTTTATTTTTATATGTGAAAGGCATTGTAAGTGCTAAATCTCCCACTAGGTGGCGTAGAGACAAATTATGTCTACATTTTTTTGTGAAATGGCGGGCAGGAGATAAGCCGAAGTAGCTCAGTGGATAAGAGCAGTTGACCGGAAATCAGAAAGACGCGGGTTCGAGTCCCGTCGGCGGCATGTATCGGGAGATTTTTTCAATGTGGATGAGTGTTTCAGGCTAATAATTTTATAATTACTTATAATAATTGTTACCCTTTGATCTATGCATAAAAATCTTGTCTTAAACATTAGTCTATCAATTAAATATAATAATTAATGAATAATTGTTAAAAAATAGTAAAATGCTACAAAAATAATACAGACATCCTGTAAAATTATCAAATATCTACTAAAATAAAGGTTTTAGTAGATATTTGTTGAAGGATGTTTTGTCTGTACGATATTTTTTCGGGGATATTTTATCGCGGGATGAAAACGCGCAGTGTCCTCTCAAACACACGGAATAATGACCGAAAAAATAAAGAAAAGCAAATAAATATAACACAAAAATTTTAAAATTATTCGTCAAAAGTTTCGACGTACAAATGTACCGAAGTTCCACTGCCTCCGAACGCGGTTAAATCCCTGGATCAATTAATGTCGAGAGCGACAATATTTAAACGAACGCGTGTCGCGCATGTGACCCCCGGGGAACGTGAATCGGGGACAATGTGGACAGGGGACGCCCCCCAGAGTAAACCAGCCGAGGCTTTAAAGTGGACTGTGATAGAGGTTTAAACTAACATTGTTAAAATAATATGGGCATTGGTTATATTGGTACGAACATTCGTAAAAATAAAATAAAATAAACATACATTGCAGATATCATTTCGCAGTGTCATGATTCAAAATATGTCAAAATGGAAAAATGAACCATTATATATATTTTTAATTTTTACATTTACAGAAGATACATTTTAAATTTTTATATATAAATAATAGATATAGATTATATTCGTAGTCCTCCTCACTAGGAGATTCTCTATGAGAGGGGGACTATGTTTTGGATAAATTTCCAGCGACTTCTATGGAACCAAGTTCAAGTTTTTCAGAAACTTATGACGATGATTTTAATATACTGGTTAGTTCTTTTTCCGATAGTTCCTTAAGCCAAGATTAATTTAATGTTTTTAATGTAGTTAGTTTTTGTTTTAATTTATTTCATACTGTGTGGGAATTTCTTATATATATTTACTGCTAAAAATTCAGAGCTTCTTTGATCAAGGACAGAATTACACCATTTTTAGTATTTCTATTTGTTAGGCTCTGCCGAGCTATTCCCTATTTTTTGTGAGATCTTTAAGATAACGTGCGAGATCTCCTGTCAAATGAGTGTCAGATTTGGGTGGCAGAGTTGGCAACGCTGCCTGTCATAAACTCAGATATGGGTGATTTTCTATGGCTGTTATTTGCTTTTTCTATAGATATCAGCCAGCTTCGCCGTTTTTAAATAGTTTTAAACATTTAAACACGAAATACTGTAAATATACATGATTATTTTTAAAGTTGTATACCGTGGATTTGACATTTGCGAAATTTCTGAATGAATTACTTAGTTTATCAAAATTAATCAAATTATATTTCACTCGTATTTGTTTGAGAGAATCAAGTTTGTTTATTCTCTTTAGTTGCTGAATGTATAATTGTTAGAGGCAGATAATGCCGGAAAAACACTTTATTTAGAAGAAATCTAACCACAGGCGAAGTACAATCGTCGCAATAGTGACTTTAGAACTTCAAACTTGTATTACTTGAACGTATATCAGTAAACTAGATGACAGCCAAACGTCAGTATGAAATTCGAATATTCGACATCTCCACCCGTTGCTCTTTTTATTTAATAACTTTGTCGTGCAAATTACCACAGTATGCAATTAAAAACTTAAAATAAATAATCACGCATTCATAAAATATGTGACAGCTATGACAGCCAGCGTTGCCAACTCTACAATCTGACACTCATTTGACAGGAGATCTCGGACGTTATCGATCTCACAAAAAATAGGGAATAGCTCGGCTGGTTTTATGACTGTGAGGTGATTTAAGTTATTTTTCCGAAAGTTCCGCCAATATTAATTTGTCCTTACTGTAGTCAGTTTTTGTTTTAATTTGTTTGATACTGTGTGGGAGTTTTTTTTGTATATCTTTATTGCTAAAAAATCAGAGCATCTTGTTCGAAATAAATTTCTTAGTATGTTTGTTTAGCTCTAGTTTTATGATTGTGTGAGGTGTTTGCTTCTGTGTCTTTTTTGAGGTGATGAACCAGAATATTTTTGGGTTAGATTTTTTTGTATACTTGGAAAATGAAACTGTTTAAAAATGTCTGTTGTTGTAGTCCTTATGGGGACCTTTAGTATGGTCTTTATGACGAAATTCTGATTTATCTTCAGTTGTTTTACATGTTTTACTACTGCTGAGCCCCATCTTTGCGTATTTTATTTTATTTCCCCTGATAAATCGTAAATAAAAGATTTTGTATATTTATGTATAAGTGTTACATGAGACCGTATAGAATTACGTACAACATGTAATTATGTCAAAATTTTAACTGGCATGGATTTAGGAGATTTCGAAAGCTGTGCTTGATGTATTTAAAACGAATTAAATGGATTATGTTACATCCCGAAAATAATAACAGATGCATACTTTATTATTTTTAACGGAAAGAATTAATCCCAGAAATTTTGAAACAGTACCAAGATTCACATACCTAGGTTCCCTGATAACAAACGAGAATAATACCACAGAGGAGATCCAGAAGCGCATAGTGATTGCAAATCGCTGTTATTACCGCCTACAAAACCAAATAAAATCCAGACTGCTGTACAGAAACATCAAGATATTAGTGTACAAAACACATATCAGACCAGTACTCACATACGCAGCTGAGACTTGGGTACAAACTAAGAGGAATGAGCGAGCACTGGATGTTTTTTAAAGGAAAATTTTGAGGCGTATCTTCGGACCGGTTTCAGAAAATGGATTTTGGCGCTGACGTTATAACAATGAGCTATATACTCTGTTTAAGGATCTAAACGTCACAAAATTTATAAAACTGGGAAGACATCGGTGGCTGGGTCATGTAGACAGAATGACTGAGAATCAAGCACCAAAGTCCCTGCTGAACTCAAGACCGACAGGGCGAAGGAGCCTGGGAAGACCATATTTAAGGTGGAGCGACAACGTCCTCAAAGATATATCTACCTTGGAGCTTCTAAACTGGAGAAAGCTGACACAAAACCGAGATGATTGGAGGGAGACTCTTGAGGAGGCCAAGACCCACCAGGGGTTGTAGAGCCAACTCGTACTCTAATTGACTTTTCGGAAAAAATTGGAATATATTACTACTTTTTACGTTTCAAAAACGTTCAGAATGTTTGATTTAATAACTCACGTAAAATAACAAATAAATAAATTAATTTATCAATCTATATCATAGATTCTCAACCTTTTTTTGCCCACCGCCCCCTTTGACATTATTTTTTTTTTCTGGCGCCCCCCAACTGTTTTTACATACCATCTTGTGGGGGGGGGGGGGGGAGGGAGATGGGTTATGGCTCTTATCCTATTTCTGAGAAGAAGATTGTTAATTAAAACGCGTACTTAATTATATAGAGAAGTATTTTTATTAACATAGAAAAGGTATTGAATTTATAACTTATTTAATGAGATGGTTGAATTTGATGCGTTTTAAGAAGTTTGTTTATATTAGGCTTGATTTTACTTAAAAACAAACGTAAGTCGCCGCGTTCTGTAATATGGAGCCTATTTCTCTTTTTGGTTACCAACGTTGCTACAGCACTGAATCCACGTTCAGCTAAATAAGACGATGGTAATGCTATTAAAAATCGTTGAACTACCGACCATAATCCTGGGTACAGTTGCAAAATCGGCTTCTGCAGCCAAAACTCTTGGTACCCATTCTTAAATTTAATTTTTAAAATTCCTCATTTGTCGTCAGTTCTATTAGTTCTTCTTCTAACTGGGATGATCCTGCTGTGTTGACATTTGAAAAAGGATCCAAAACCCAATCTTGTATGTCCATGTTTAAAATATCCTGGAATCGTTCCTTGAAATCAATGTGGAGGTTTTCCAAGTGTTGACTGTAAACAAGCAAGTCATCGTTCTTGAATGATACTGCTGATAAATTTGGGAAGTTATTAAATTCCCGTCTGCCGATATTTCTTTTGTATAATAGCAGTTTGGATACAAAAGCTGCAACACAATTTTTTGTCTTGATCAAATTTAAGTCGTCGCCTTGAAGTTGGAGATTGACATCATTAAACAATTTATACAGGTCTGTCAAGTACGCAATATCGTTCTTCGATGAGGTGAGGTTGTCGCGCAATTCTGTGTCTTTGTTTTCTAGGAACTCTATCACAGACTCAAACAGATTGTAAAATCGAGTCAAACATGAACCTTTTGACAGCCAGCGCACCTCTGTGTGAAGCAGCAATCGGTTGAAATCTTCATCATTGGCAATGCAAAGCTGTCGAAATAATCTGTCATTCAATGAGTTACTTCTGATTTTATTAACTGCTCTGATAACATATTGCAGTGATGTATGGAGGCGTTCACTCAGATTTTTCGCAACCAAATGCTAGCGATGAATTACGCAATGCACAGCAAGCAAGTCAGGAACTTTAGTTTTTAAGCATGCTATGAAGCCTTTGTGGCGCCCTGTCATAGCTGGGGCGCCATCCGTAGCAGCTGACAAAATATTATTTAAATGAATTTTTTTTTCGTCACAAAACTTTTCCAGTGTATTAAATATGGTTTCTCCTTTTGTATCTGTTTCCAAATTTGTAACAAACAATAATTCTTGACATATTTTCTCATCTTTGATGAATCTCACGTATGACAATAACAATGCTTCATTGGTTGGTAAAGTGGACTCATCCAGCTGAATTGAAAATCGACAAGACTGCAGATGATTGAACAATGATTCTTCAATGTTTTCAGCCATTTCATCAATTCGTCTTTGCACAGAACTATTGCTCAAAGGAATTTTTCTGATAATATCTGCAGCTGGTTTATGGAGCACAGTGGTTATAACTTCTTTTACTGCTGGTAAAATTAAATCTTCCCCTATAGTATGTGGTTTGCATGTTTTAGCAATCAACAATGAGATATTGTACGAAGCTCGAAGTCCATCATCGTCTTGCTTAGAAGCTGTCGAAAATTGTTTTGATATAGTTGGCTGAATTTCGTACTTCTTTTTCATGTCTTGAAAATAGGTCACATCTTTGTCTTTCTTATCCGGGTGGATTTTATTAAAATGATCTTGAAGCCTAGAAGGCTTCATCGCTTCATTTGAAAATGTTTTTCGACAAATAAGGCACATTGGCGATGATGGATTTGTAGGATTTTCGATAAATCCGTATTTAATATAATCCACACCATATTGCCGTATCTTCTTTTTTACTTCCGACATTTAGAGATAGGTTCGTGAGTAAAAGATTAACTCTTAAAACCCTGTTATTAATGACGCGCGTTAATGTTAATGAACATAAAATGATAAATCAGTGCCTTTATATAGGTTGGAGACATATAACACGCTTCGACAGGAATAAAATAAACACGCAGTGACTCGCTTTCAGCACCCGGTCGCGTATTTACAAAACCTACACCGGTTCAGTCGCAGCGGCCGCGGCAGCTGAAATGGGATAGGGTTTGTTGTGCAAAATCATCAACAAACCCTAAAAAAACTGTTTCGTTTGCTTCGTTTCGTTGCTCTCTCTGCTTCAGTTACACTGTTTTCTACAATAACATTCAAACATACAAGTCCATTCCTACTAGTACCTACATCTCAAAAACTACAATACCATCAGATATTTTTACCGCATGGGTAGGAGATAGGATGACCGCCAAACAACTATTAAATACCAATGGCTAAAATATTAGTAAGATGTATCTATTCTCATACATATAAATGTGATTAAGCCAGCAATGGAACCGAGTTGTTTGGCGGTCTATCCTCTCTGCCTCCCTCTGCGGGAAGCAGCCTGATGTTATTAGAGAAACGGCCTGATGTTATTAGCTACCATAACTGAAATTGTGGGTATATAATAAAGACTAGTAAACAAGACGATGTATAAATGTGGTTAAAGCAAGCAGTGTGACCGAGTTATTTGGCGATCCACCATCTCTGCCTACCCCTGCGGTTAAACTATCTGACGGTATTAAAGTCTGTTGGGATGGCTGAACTGGTAGGTTTGGACTTGTACGTAAATTTAACTATGTAGGAATGTCAGTGAAGCAAGGAGTATGCGGTAAATGACAAAATATGTATTGCTAGTTTTAATTATGTGTCAAAATGTACTGCGACTGCACTTATGATCCAACATAGTTTGAGTTCACCCATGAGTTTCATACCTTTTGAGAATATAATGCAAGCTATGAATTGTACACGTTTTTATAAATTTACGAAATAAATATATAACCATGGAAATGCACCAGCACCAACACCAACAGAAGCTACTCTATAATTACGGTCCCCACAGTCTCTGAAACAGATAGATAGAGCAACGAAGCGCGTTGGCGACTGAAATGGTATTAGGTGTGTTGATGATTTTACACAAAAAAAAATTCCATTTCAGTCGCCGCCGTGACTGAACCGGTATAGGTTTTGTAAATACGCCACCCGGCGCAGAAATAAAACGCGGGCTTGTCGCGGAGACAAAGGCGACGCAGGAACAGAATGGATCGGGGGCTAAGGGACCGTCTTGTCGACGCATGCAAGCTCACTCGTTGACTCCCGAATGCATTGACGACACTGAGCAAGTTAGATCAATACACAGATAATACTGTCAATTCTTGCAGGATTGCAAAAATCCCGTTATTTAACAAAAAACGTTATAATTTAATAGCTAAAGACTTTTTATTTATTAACAGGCTTTTATTAACTTCGCCTGTATTTATGTATGTATGAGATATTTCACGTGAAATCGGAAGATTTTATTTAAAAAAAAAAATTATTCTAATCAACAAATTAAAATTTTCAATAATAAAATTTAATGTAGATCTGAATGTAACGTAATCTATCAGTTCAATTTTCATTCACTTCCCGAATTCTCGAATGAATTTTCGCAAACGTGATAAAAATGATTAAAATACACAACAATAACAAAAATTACCCATTAAAGTTTACTTTGCTTTATTTTTTTATTTTATTTTTTTATTTATTTATTGTTTGTAAATATTACATAATACAATATAGTTCACTTAAAATGTCCAACTAGGCAATTGCCCGTTTTAGGACATTCCAGTATGATAATGTTTTCACATGAAAATTATAGTGTTGACTATTCTGTTGGTAAAATAATACATATGTATATTCATATTCTAGAATACTTTCATTTTTTATTTATTAGTATGTGATTAGCTTGTTTTGTTTGTCTTTTTTAGACCATAATTTTTTTTTCTTGTAAACGCCCCCCTGTGCCATCTCAACGCCCCCCCAATTGTCTCTGGATCTTCTACCGCCCCCCTGAAGGTCTCAAACGCCCCCAAGGGGGCGTTATCGCCCACGTTGAGAACCTATGATCTATATGAATCTTTGATATAAACAAAAATGAATCCCCGAAATGTATGTACGTGCATAACTTCTGAACGACTGCACCAAATTGGATAATTCTTTTTTTTTTGTTCGTTATTGTCAGGACAAGGTTTGTATATTATAATACTGCTGTGCTCTGGCATTACGAAATTTGTAAAAAAAAATTGCAATAGGTGGCACGCGAGCTGTTTGAAAAATGAATGTACAGGATCTGAATGCATGGAATGAGGGAGGGGGGAGGGGAACTCGGGTAGGGGGTTCGTGGGAGGGGGGGAGGGGAACCCAGGAGGGGGAGGGGAACTCGGGTAGGAGGTTCGCAGGACGGGGGAAGGGGGAGAGTGGAGTGGGGAGAGGGAAGGTGAAGGAGGCGGAGTTGGAACGCGAGAGGGGAAGGGGAGGCGGAAGGGAAACGGGACAAATGGGAAAGGACACGTAGGGAGAAATAATTTCTTTATTAAATGGCATAGCAAAGCATGCCGGGTACCAGCTAGTATTAACATAAAGTAATGTCACGGTGTTACTCTTTTTGCTTTGTTTTGTAAATAATTAAAATTTATATGAAGTGTTCACAGAACAAAGTTAGCCATCAGTTGAATGAATACGTGCTAAGTCTCAAAATTCGTGATATTTTAAATGATGTCGGGGCTACTTTTCAAAATCATATAATTTATAAAAAAAACCCTTCAGCAAACACGAACAATATATTCTTTGAACATAAGTACATAACCCTCCCTACATAAGTCGTATTTCTAAACCTAACCTCCAGAAAAAAACTTTTAATGAGGGCAAAATCATAAGGGTCGGTAGGTAGGTACTCGAAAACTTTACTCAAAATAAAGCAGCCATTATAATCTGGAAAAGATAAAGCCGGCGCGACCTTAAAATACCGAAACTGATTCTGATAATAAATAGTAAAAAACATATTGATAAAAAGCTTTTTTATATATGTTTATACTGTTTGATCCTATTGCTCTATATAAAAAAGCACCAAATTTATGATGCTTTAGTCTTATACAAATTTGTGAGCTGTCGTGTTGATTCATCATTCATCATACATAAAAATATTAATAGTTTTTAAATAAAACTAATTGAGGAATCTGGAGGATATACAAATATATTACAAAGTATACAGTCTAAAATCACTAAAGAGAAAATCCCAAGAAGTGTAACGTACGTATACCGAATTTAAAAAAAACTGATCTCGCCAATTTAAATGTTAACGAAATTGATTTGTTTTCGAAAGAATTTCGACATGTGAAAATGCTCAATTTCACCAGAATAGAAAATTTTTTTAGGCACCCGGGACACGTCCAAAGCACATTGCTATCGGTTTTTATCTCTCGAATATTTAAAACGAAGATGCTGTTATCTACATAAAATCATGCAAAGTTAATTTCTTACACAAAACACATATTGTAATGCACATTTCATCAAAAGCGCGGTTAACTTTAGACCAGTGATGCACAACCCGCGGTCTAATTCGACATTATAATTAAATGGTAAATTTTTTCAAGTTTTGTGAATCAACTGACTATCGGGACGGGTTGTTGTTTCACAGAATTTTAACAAATCATCAAATTTCAATTATCGTGAATTAATTTTAGGGTATTATGCTGTGTTGCACTGACTTCTTCTTTAGCCAAAGTTTCGGACAGGTCCATCATAAGGGAAGTCCGAAACGTTGGCTAAATAAGGAGGTAGCGCAACAAGGCAAAAATACCCCAAAAATAAATCACAATAATACTTTTGGCCGTGAAAATCTAAAATCATATCTGATCAAATTTCAATGCTAAAATTCAAATTCTGTGATAGTCCTTTTGAAGTTCTGTTATTATCCAAGTACTAAGACAATCATCTCATGTTGAAACACAAAAAAAACTTAACAAGAACTTTCACAGAACTTGAATAGGTATTAACTTATACATTTGACAAATTGTTCCAAGTTTTGTGAAACAACCCGTCGTCGGTGTTAGTTTTTTTCGGAAGCTCGTCATAGTCATAGTACAAAATCTACGAAACAATAAAAAAAACTCTTGTAACCATTGTAGCCATGAACTATTGGCTAACATTTTAAACTTTAACACTAAAAGATTGTGCATCACTGTTTTATAAGATAGGTTAAGCACTGAGCAAAACCTACCAAAAAAACATATCGCTAAACAACAAATGTAAATTAAAACATCCCATCGTTTCTCCCAGTGTAAGAACATACATTTAGCGATGTTAAATGTAATGTAATTTGTAGGTACTATATTGTATTCAGTCGTTGATATTTCCTTTTAATTTGAAGATAATTTTTTTACTACAATAATAAACTCTAAAGCATTCAATATAAAAATCAAACTTACTTGTGTAGTCCCAGCTCTCTTGATTGTTTTTGAACACATTCAATCTCTCCGGCTGAAACAAAACAAGTAAAATATTATTAAAAAAATATTCTCAAAACTTAAGTGCCGTTTTTCAAGTATTTTTTTGTGTGACCAGAATTACGTGAAAGTTTGCCGAAAAAATACTTATTTTTGTGCGTTAATAAAAAAACACAAAGTTTTCACGTGGTTAATCGTAAAGAACCTCGAAACTTTGATAATTCATTCATTTCTAGAAATAATATTTATAAAAAGGGTAAAAAATTATGAGCGTTACGCTAGTGGCGGTCATAGCTTTGCTTGTGTAAAAGCAAACAAACCATTTACAGCTCCGTAAGGGTTGCGGCCCTAATTTTAATATTCAGGGTTGGCAAAGGGAACAATTTATTTTTGAGCTAGCGCAGTCCAGTGAAAAATCACGGTATAAAAAAAGGTTCCATGCCAACTCAGAATCAAGTCAACTCAACACCTCTTTGAAAAGTCATTAGGAGCTATGAAAAAAATAATTATAAAATGGAAACCAAACCTAATCTAAACTTAAAAATCATAATTTAAAAAAGGAACCATTTTAAATTATTTTAGTTAATTATTAGTATTTTCCTTTCAAGCTTCCCTACAAAGAAAACATTGTCAGAGAAACACAAGACTGGGTTATAATAAATTCACGACATAAAAAAGTAAGTTCCGTTAAGGCGCCGTATACCCATTCAAAAAGAAGAAAATGGAGAGATATGTAAATACGAATGTTAGAGAGAACGCGCTAATATTGAAAACGATAAAATTTAATCGAAAATTGTGAAAATGTTTAATAAAACACGACTCGTTTAAAATAGAGGAAAAATCTCGTGGGGAACATCTAAAATAGCATTTAAAGAACACTGTGAATTTTTTCATACATATAACTTCTAAAATAAGTTAAAAAAACGTGTTTATAATAATTTTCGGAGCTTACTTTGCGATTTTTTTTAATCGAGAGAATCTTACTAATATTATAAACGCGAAAGATTGTATGGATGTATGTGTGTTTGTTACTTCTTCACGCAAAAACTACTATAATTTATATTGCTAGCTAGAAAGGGGACGCGGGAGGGGAACGGTGACGCACGGGAAAGGTGATTCAGGGAGAAACAATGTATTTCTTTGAATATGGCATTGCAACGCATGCCGGGAACGAGCTTGTTTCATATAATTTCGGTTTCGGCGTGGGGAAGGTCTCGATATTTTCTTCATAATTAATTTTTTTTTAAGAGCTTAAAATCTTCAAATGTTTAAGGGTAGTAATAGGTAAGTAATCGGTAGAAATTCGAGATGCGTCGGCTTAAGTAG
Source organism: Limnephilus lunatus (assembly GCA_917563855.2). Classification (NCBI taxonomy): domain Eukaryota; kingdom Metazoa; phylum Arthropoda; class Insecta; order Trichoptera; family Limnephilidae; genus Limnephilus; species Limnephilus lunatus. Next base: position 111,258,918 of record OU830592.1, read on the forward strand.
CTGAAAAAGAGGAGTTTTAAAAAGTATAAACCGCCAGGAACGACGTGGAATTTTTTAATAGGTAAAATTTTTAATAGGGCTTGTTTAACGGAGAAAAGCAGAGACTTCCTGTTCACAAAAAAGGAAACCGTCCAACTTCAACATCTTTGGCTTACGCAAGGTAAGTTCATAATGATATAAAATTGTGAAATAACGCAAAGTTTTCCATAACCAATTAGACTAATTAGAGTCTTATATAATATTCGCTTCTTCGTATAGAAGCTAACAACACAAATGCAGCAAATAACTCACCAATTACCAACTTTTATTCACTACGAAAAATATTACACTTATACATTTGACATGATTCCTTGCCAACATACAAAACTGTTTATCAAATTTATTAGCGTCATATAAATACTAGGGCTGTCCGTAAAATAAGGTTTCCAAGGTGCTGCAGTCGCGAAAAACGATTTTACGCGCAATCTTTTAAGCGTAACCCCTGGCGAGCGCAAGGTCCATCGCGAATGGCTGCCACGCCGAGAGTAAGCGTTACAGAGGGTGCATCGTGGTGGGGATTTGGTAGACTACACGCCAGTGTTAAAAGATTGCGCGTAAAATCGTTTTTCGCGACTGCAGCACCTTGGAGACCTTATTTTACGGACAGCCCTCGTAATTCTAAAACTATTTACACTTCTTTTTTCTTGATAATTTCTTACAAATCATATAAATAAGTCGTTTCAAAGTGGTTTAACCATAATTTTAAAATGGCCTTGTAAGCCGAAACAGTTACAATAATAAAAACTAAAATACTTGCAGAACTTAATAATAAAATTATGATATTAAATTTAAAAAAAAAAGAATCTGGTGTATTGCTGAACTGCAATACAACAGCGGAGCGCACTTGCGTTACAGGTTCCACATCAAAAATACATTTCAGCACCCCTATTCTACAACTTCCCCCCCCCCCCCCACCCCCAAAGGTTCTATCTTAATTGCTCCAACTAAACAAAGGGGCAGAGATCGCATTAGAAGGAGCAGAGACAAAAGGAGGGAGAATTTTTTTTTCATCCCAACAAAGAAGAAAAGCTGCGGCGGACCGGTATAAAAGAAACGATTGAAAGATTGCACGGGTTTCTTTAAAATTAAAACTTATTGTCCGGTCTTTTGATTGTTAATTTCCTGACAAAAGGGGTAGAAAGGAAGAGAAAAAATATATTTTATGGGGTTAATAGAACAATTGAATCCCATCGTACGATTAAAAATTCCTGATGTAGCATTTAAAGTATAGAATCCGGGATCGACATTCTTGTAGGAACTGCAAGAATTTAAAATCTTAAGAGGGAATAACTAGACAACACCGGAAAATATCATTTTTAAATCAAATTTTAGACGTATTGACTCTTTTCCACAAATAAATATAAATTGTGTTCGAAAGACTGTTCTTTAATCTAGTAAAGCTATGTTTTAAATGTTAAGAAAATATGTTTATTTTTAGTACAATAAGGTTTTACAGCAGGTCGTTGGAAGATTTGTTAAATTTTCAAAAAAAAATCGTATTATATAACACACATTTCAAATCATATAATCGAGCAGTAAAATAAATTATCTGGGAAAGCTATGGATTTTAATTATAGTTTAAATAAAATCACTTAAAAAAAGATCCGCACACGTATTTTGTGACGAAAATACTTCAGTCGACTTTTCGACGACCTCCGTAGTCCAGTGGCTAAGACTCTTGACTCACAATCCGGTGGTCGCGGGTTCGAACCCGGCGTGCGCAAATAAATTTTATTTGATTTATTTGTGTTATTTCACAATTAATTTATTTAAAATAATATATAGTATATTTGCGGCACGTTCCAGAGTGGAAGATACTATCAGTATCGCCCTGGTGTAAGACCACCATTCAGAATTGAAACGTTGCTTGAAAATGGCTTTAGCCGTGTTTGGTGACCAGATCTGAATAGCCAGGTACTTCCTATCCTTCCTCTTCCACACCTCCTTCCCCTCCCTACTACCTTTCAGCCTCACAACATACCCCAACTGGGGATGACATAGTCTCACTGGCTCCAGACGGGAGCAGTTGAGATTCTTGTGCGGTATTCACTGTAAAAAAAAAAAAAGTTTGTCTATTTGTTTACAGTCTTACAAACTAATCTATTTAAGATTTTTTTGCATTCTTATTTTGCTAATTACAAAAAGTACATAATTTTAATAGTTTTATCATCACGCCTTTGAACATTTTTGAATGTAGGTATAAATTAAAGCAACTTTTGAATGAAATAAAATCGGCATTGAGTTATTATTTTCAAAAGCTGGTACGGAGAATAATTAATCTTTCTCATTGGAATCGCCCCGTAAGATCGTAAGAACATCTTTCGACGAAATATGAATTCTCGGTCGCTGGCTGGTTAATGGCCCTTAATCGAATGAGAGTGGAGCTAAATTGGATTCCAATAAAAAAAGAGGCTGCTATCTATTTAATGGGTTATTTTTTGTAAATAAAGTTACGAAAAAATGCAAACATCTAAAAGGATGAAATGTTTTTCATAGAGATATGATATACATTTTTTAGTTTTCGATTATTTTTTGTTTTCGGATGCATACGTAAATATTCCATTTATTTGGATTTTATTGCAAATCTGAAATATTTTGATCTTCCTACAAATTAGGTCCAGGTGGTTAAAAATCACATCGCCAACAAAACACAGAAACCACGCATTAGGAACGTAGAGCAGCCATCGTGTAGGAAATAGCAGCACTCCAGTGGGGTTGGTTTCGAAATGCGCCCTTAAGTGACAGGTCGTGTACTCATCGAATATTCATCCATCCAGACTTGAATTGCAAAACAAGACCGGGACAGGAATAATTCCGCTTGCACAGAGTGAGGATATATTAAACATAACAGTGTGATTCTCTGTACATCAAATTGTACATTCGTGGGGACAGACAAACTCTACAACGAGTTTCATTTTAAAGCCTTCCACCAAACGACGAACTCCTTGAAAAAGTATTACGTAAGTACCTAGTTGCAATCGAAAATCCAAGCTATAAATCGCAAAAAATACGATAATTTAGCACTGGTTCCTTCCTTCCTAACATAAATACATTTTTCAAATTTAAAGGGCATTGCAGCACATAATATCTAATAATAAAAGCTTTTTTTATTCGATAATAATGAATTGATTAACCGCTCGATAGCTGTTTGCCACAATATGGCATTGTTTAAAATGCCTCGGATTGCTTTGCTGCCAATTTTCGAAAATTTGCACTTATTTGTAAGTAATTAAGTAGAAATTTACGATTTTATAATACTTTTTTTATAAATCCTACGAATATGTGATAATCGACAAGAGATAGATGAATTCATTGGCTATATAGAAATATAATCAGTGTGTTTGTCTCCATATTAAAATTCGGAGAAATGATTTTTTTGATGTGGGCGGAAAATATTCAAAATGATTACCAAAAACAAACGAGCAATCGGAGAACAAAGTTTTAAATTGCGCTATCAAACATATAATATTGCCCTATCTACTATGTAACACACAAGAGGAAACCGGACGGTATTTTGTGCATACAAACGTATTCCTAAATTTCCTCTGGATTTTGAACCCACCACAAATATTTTTATATTTAATAAAGATATTTAATTACCTAAGTACCTACTTATACTAAATACCTACATACCTGATAATCACAAATGTTCACAAGATACAATATATCAAAAATTAGGGTCACCGCAATCTGTAACAGAGCCCGAGGCATTCATTGACCGCATAAATCTAAACTGTACAATCGCTGCATAAATCACACAACCTGCTATTAGTCCCAACTGACCAGACATGACTTCACTGCTGATGTTGGTAACGCACTGTTCCAGAATCCAGAGGGACTGAAGAGGACCTGTCTAGGAATTATGCAGCAGAGGGTGAGTAAGGTAGATATTTAGGAGGTCACGAAGCTAAATGATGGATGGGTAGGACCTTGCCAAGCTATTTCAGAAGTAATAATCGATAAAGCAAAATGGAGACATCAGAATTTGTAGAAAAAAATATAATAACTTTTTTTATTTTTTTATTTTTTTTTTTTATTGAGTAAATTTTTTTACAATAAGTTTATTTCATTCTAATATTACATATTTTATATACTCTCCTAATAAAGCAAGTGCTTGTGTTTAGGAGAGGACAACTTGATAATAACTTTTTTTTTTTTTTTCAAATCCTTATAACAAACTTAAAAACTTAACTTATGAATAGATTTATAATATGACAAACTTAAGAACTTAACTTATGAATAGATTTAGACTTAATATCATATTTTTTAAAGATTAATAAGGGTAATTAAACAAAATATATATATAGGATGTACATAAAACCTTTGGAATAACAAACAGTCAAAAACATATCCAATAAAAGTTAAAATTATATGGTGGGACTACCAAAATATGATTTAATTTTTTTTTTATATTTGTCGTAATTTTTTTCTGTTCGCATATCGGCGGGTAATTGATTAAATAATTTTATTCCTTTATATACATAGTGATTCTGTGCTGTTGTGGTTCGTATGGGTGGTATAGTTAGTCCACCAATACAAGTATTCCTTATGCTAATATTTAGCAGTGGGGTAATATTTTTTTTAAATATATCTTTGTGTAGCTGAAGTAGTGCTATTTTTTCGTAAATTTTTGTAAGTGGGGGAACAGGGAATTCTTGGAATACGTTTATTGTTGGGTAGTAATACGGTTTTTTTAGGATAATTTTTATAAGAATTTTTTGAATTGTTTCGAGTGGGATAAGGGATGATTTATATGCACCCCCCCAAGCTATGATTCCATATTGTAATACCGAGTGCGCAAGTGCAAAGTAAATTTCTTTTAATATTTTTAATGTGATAGTATTTCTAAGTCTGAAAAATATATATATTAGTTTTCTCATTCTGTCTATTGTGGAGTTTATTTGATTTTTCCATTTAATGTTATTGTCGATAATTATTCCAAGATATTTTATTTGTTTTTTACTACTAATATGTATACAATTTGAGTTACAGGGTGTGATTTTAAGTAGACAGTTTCTGTCGTGAACTTTAATGTTTACATTTATATTTGAAATAAGTTCTGTTAGGCTCAGAGGTAGAAAATGAGTTTTTTCAACATTTAAAGAAAGTAAGTTTTTGTCAAACCATTTTTTAATGATATTTATTGCATTATTTGCCGATATTTCGGCTTCTTTCCAAGAGTTTTCTTCAATTGTTAATACTGTATCATCCGCATAAGATATAATCTTTCCGACGATTGGGAGTTCAAAAAGTTCATTTACATATAATAGAAATAGTATTGGGCCCAGTACAGTTCCTTGTGGGATTCCAAAATTAATTTTTTCCATATCACTTAACTCGTTATTTATTTTCACTTGCTGTGTTCTTTGATATAAATAACTATTTATCCACGATTTAGCTTTGTCGGTTATTCCTATATTATTTAGTTTGTTGATTAATTTTGAGTGTGAAACACTGTCAAAAGCTTTACGGAGGTCAATGAATATACTTAAGCATTTTTTCCCTTTATCCAATGCTTTATAAATAACTCTAGTTAATTCCGCTATTGCGTCTTGTGTGCTCATTTTTTCTCTAAAACCGTATTGACTAGGATTAATACATTTTTTATTTTCCACATAATCTACAATTTGTTTCTTTATTACTCTTTCGTATATTTTAGCTACATTGGATATTAACGATATTGGGCGGTAATTGTTTATTTCTTTCGAATCTCCGGATTTATACACAGGTGTTACAATGGCTTTTTTGTAATTTGATGGGAATATTCCATTTTCACTAACTAACTAACTAACCAACCAAGGCCAAGAGAATGGACCGCCAAAGAACTCGGTCTTGGAACACACCTCTTGCCTCGTTCACATTCATACATCGTCTCATACATCTATTATTCTGACTCTTGACATGGCCCGACTCAAGTATCTGACTCACTTGATCGTGCAATGTCTTCCTCGGGGTTCCCCGACTTCTTCTGCCATTCACATTTGTGTCATATATATTCTCCTTACACTTCTTTCCTCGTTCACTCGGTCTACATGCCCAAACCATCTGAGCGCCCGTTTCTTAATCTTACTAATTATGTGGACATTAGCCTTGCATTCTTTGCGGATCTCCACGTTTCTCACACGATCATACATGGTTTCACCACACATACGCCTCAGATATCTCATATCTACAGCATTCAGTTTACTATATTTTGTTTACTTATTCATATCTACTACTTTCATCCTTCCTCTGCCAGTTCCATGTCTCACTGCTATACATCAGGGTAGGTACCACCACTAGTGTTTAAAAATACAACAGGATTGTTTAGAAAATAAAAAGGTCAAAGTCATGTAAATGGGATGTGAAAAATAAACTAGAATATTTAATTTGATTGGAGTGTTCTACTGAGTGTGACCTTAAAATTAAACTGTTGTACATCTAAAAGCTTCGGAGCTGGTTACATAGAGGGCAGTGCTAAGAGCTGCCCCGAAAGTCCGCAAGATGGCGATTAGTTTAGTTCGGAGTTTGTGCACCAGGGGGTCGAGGTGCAGTTTGCAGATGCTCACATAATTCAGATCAATTTCAGCTAGCTTCTAGTTAGGTTCACTACTCGCAGTCACAACTCTTGTAATACGCGAAGCATTAATAAATCCAGATTAACATGAAGAACTCTATTATTCCAAAGAAGTAATCTCCTTCCTAAAGGTTAGAGGCATTTGAAATGTGGCTTCACCGGAGAATGCTCAATGTCCCATGGACCGACATGATCACCAACACAGAAATTCTCAGGCGGGCTAGACCTGATAGGGAACTGCTTACATTAATAAAAATCAAGAAAATTTCATATCTGAGTCATACACTTCGAGGGGAGAAGTATCACTTGCTCCATTTAATATTGAAAGGCGAGATAGAAGGTCGCCGAGGGCCTGGTAGGAGACAAATGTCTTGGCTGCGAAATATACGAGAGTGGGCCGGCATTAGAAGTGTGGAGGAGCTATCCCGGGCAGCGCAAGACAGAGAGACATTTTCAAGAGTGATCGCCAACGTCGGGGGGACCTCATAGGGCACACAAAGAAGAAGAAGAACCTCCTTCCAAGACGAGTTGGAGAACCTGATTGTGTGAATACAACAACTAAAGAATACAACGTAAACATATATTATTAGGTCCTTACATGTGAAATTGGCGTTTTGTATGGGAGGAACTTTGTATGGGAGATTATGGGAGTTTTGGATGGGAGCTTTTTCACCTTCCCAATTTGCTTCAAGTGGATTAAAACAGTTTTATCACTAACACCGCAGCCTGCAGCTAACTCGGACGTGGTTTGCGATGGATCCGCTTCCACAATAGCCTTCAATTCTTCATTATCAACTTTGGTCTCTGGCCGTCCGCGGGGCTTGTTCTGCAGGTCGAAATTTCCCGAACGAAAACGTTGGAACCAAAAACGCACTGTGTTTTCTTTTGCGGCACCGTCGCCATACACATCATTAATCATTCGAGCCGTTTCTGCAGCACTGGTGCCACGGTGGAACTCGTACTCGTAAATAACGCGATATTTCAAGTTTTCCATTTTGTAAACTAAGTGACACAAAGAAAAAAAAACAATTAAGGAAAAAACAAATGAATTATAATTTTCGAAACACAAATACATGAGTAAGTAGCTGTATAAATTTGAATTTAGAATTCCTAACCAAAGAAAAGATATTTGAGATCAAAGTTGCCAGTACGGCAAAACGCCAATTTCATATGTAAGGACCCAATATATAATAATTATTATATAGTCACAACGTAGTAAGAAGAAAAGCATACAAAAAAAACAAGCATGATCACATAAAATAGCACTATTTACTAAAATGCGTGTTTGCCAATGTATCCGATAGCGGAATTAACATTTGTACGTTCTACAGGCAATACCTTATCATCCCAACATCTAGATTACATGAATGTCACAGTGTAGCACCCTCAATACGTGCCGAGATGTCGGAATGATACTGTCCAAAGCGTTTAGCCTGCGGCGAGTGGAGTAAACATAAATAACGTTTAAGAATATGCGGAATGAAAAACCACCGCAGTTCCGCAGGGGGAGAGGGTGGCACATGGTTTGTTGAGAAGGAAAAAAGGAGAAGAAAAAATAGAAGCAACGACACTTTGAAAGGCAGTAAATCATGACTTGGACGGTAAAGCTGTCGCTACCACCGCGGGAGGAATATGGACTAAAACTTGATGGACAACGTTTACTGACACATTTTTAGATATTTTATCAATAAACCGATCTTCAAGTTTATTAGTCAGTGTTTGTTTATTTATTTTATCTGTTTATTTATTGCTTGGTACATAGTTATCTATGTCCTAATACAATCCTTATATATACATACTACATACACTTAAAATAACACATCTTTACCAAATCAATCACATATTTTCGCAATTTAATTTTAAATGCCTTTATGCTCTCTTCCAATTTTATTTCTTCTGGTAATTCTCCAAATACCTTCAATGCTAAATACATTAATGACTTTTGACTCTGTGTTTTTTTCCTGAGGGGGAGTCTTAGTACATTTCTTTTCCTCGTCTCATGTGTATGTTTGCTTTGTAGTTTATCAATTTTTTTTAGGAATTTAATAGACGTATGGCTATTGATTATTTTTTAGATGAACGATATAGCATTGAAGTTAATAATTTGTTTGAATGACATGATATTTAACTCCTTCAACATTTTCTTGACTAAAGTGTACCTATTTTTCATCAATATAGTTCTCATAGCTCTATTTTGTAGAATTGTCATTTGTTTCATTAATCCGTCGTTGGCTAAGAATAGAACGCTGCTAAAGAAATTTATGTGTGGTTCAATGATTGCGTTGTACACATTTTACTGGAGACTAAAGGAATCTTCTTATTCTTCCCAACAGCGAAATTTTTTAGCCAATCTTTTTAATAATTTGTTTTGTATTTTGAGCGAAAGTCAATTATCTGTAATTACTAAGTTTTGAGATGATGAGTAAAGCAATATTCAAATGCTCACCATAAATTCCCTCTTATCCAACGCTACCGCCATTGATCCAATTTTTAAAGCTCAGAAACTAATTATAAATTAAACTACCAATCACAAGCAGTTCGGATGAAATCTTTAGGAGAATTAATTCGACATTAGGCAACTTTATGCCAAAAACATACCAGCATACCTCTTTAAACACAGAAATAAAATTGAAAATGTTCGAACTGCTCGAGATACCAGAACCAAAGGACATAATCTCTTACTTATCCCTTTTGATAAAACAACCTTTGGCAATAGAAATTTTAGATATAATTGTAAAAAGCATTAACTTGGTGGCTCGCCATAATCAATATATATTATACATTATAAAAGAAAGTCCAAAAAAACGTGCGTCCCGGTACGATCAAGGGAGTTATATGGTGTGGAACCTAAAGGGCGTGCTTTTGAAGATATAAGAGCTGGAAGTATCCCCTCTTGAAATTTCTAGAAGTCTTCCGGAAAGTTCTAGAAGGTTGGATAGAGCTCTAGAGAGTTCTGAAAGGAGTGGCGGAATATGTCGGGGAATGTTCGGGAATAGGGAATCAGGAACATCTTTGTGGAACATTCCAGAATACTCTCGAATGTTGTCCTGAGCGAAGTCGGGTACCCCAGCTAGTTTACAATAAAAAAAACACATACATTTGTTACAGACCACTTTAATTTTATTAACACCCTATTACTTTCGGAGGCACCTTTCCTTCGTCAGGAGAATATCATCAGTTGTAATATTCTCCTGACGAAGGGTGCTTCCGAAACCGGTAGAGTGGTAATAAAATAAAAGTGAAAAAAGGTTCGATCAAGGGAGTTATATGGTGTGGTAGATCTCTATCCGCCCTAGGGAATAAGGGTATCCGTTTTTACCTAAAGGGCGTGCTTTTGAAGATATAAGGGCTGAATGTTTCGCCCTCTTGAAATTACTAGAACAGTCTTCCGGAAAGTTCTAGAAGGTTCCATAGAGCTGTAGAAAGTTCTGGAAGGAGTGGCGGAGTATGTCGTGGAATGATCAGGAATAGGGATCGGGAACATCATTGTGCAACATTCCAGAACACTATCTTATTGTCCTGAGCGAAGCCGGGTAATCCAGCTAGTATATTATACTTTAAATGTTATATTATGTTATTAACGATCGATTGTGTTATTACAACATAAATCGATTGTGTTAGTAACATGGTTCCCGGGGTGGTCGGCGGTACTCGTATCCGCCTCCCCAATTGTGGTTGTTGCTTCCTCCACGCTAGTCGCAGGCCCGGGATGAGAGGCTCGTAGGCGAGCACGTAGCGCGCACTAAATACACGCCGTTGATAGTGGGGAGAGCCAGATGAGGAAATACAGCCGCGGGCCCTGGCCGGACCACAGGCTCTCAAGACGGGGCTCGCATACGAGTACCTAACTATATATGTGGCACGGGTTCCATAACATAACATTGAAGACAAGTGAAGAAAAAAAACGAACAAACTAGAAACCTGACCTAACTTAAACAAACCTAACCTAAACAATCCTGTAATTATATCATTTTCTGTTTTGTGACTGTTAAAATAACCTAACCCAACCTAACCAAAACTAACCTAATCAAACTTAACATAACATGACCTAAACAAACCTAACCTAACCTTCATTGAATATCCCATGCTTTGTTCTGCGCTCTCGTTCTTTCTCTCACAAGAAATTTTAGAGATACCTGAGCAATCATAATTTTTTTAAATTCCTCAATAAGGAGTAGACTTAAAAGTGGGTCGATAATTAAGTATTTCCTCATGTTGGAGAGAGTTCAGAGGAAATTTCTGAGAACCCATGTTTCAACCCAAAAAAGTGTAGACCCGAGCGTTTTCCGAGTTTGCTCTTCAGCATTTTGGGAACCCAATGAGCACGCAATTTGCAAACGCCATTTTTCCCTAAAAATCGTTTGTGTGGTAGACTAACTGACGTCTGGGATCAAAATTGCGAGCTTACGAACTTCCACAGGGCGGATTCGGACGCGGAGAACGCGAATAATCTTGCAGGCGGCGGGATTCGATAACGAAGCGTCCATTTCAAACGAACGCAAATATCGCACTGAAGCAGCTACCGCGCCGGATCACCGCTCGTTTTTTAAGGGAAAGTCTGACCTACACACTAATGCTGCAATATTTTGAGAAATAAGGTCCACCACGCCGAAAATGAGGAAAGGTCATTAATTCTTGGACAACCCTCGTACTTCTGCTTTCTCGTGGTCTACATATATTAAAATCCCGTGTTTTAGAAGCGCTGAGAATCAGAAAAGGAACTCTTTATGATGGTGAAAATATATCTTATGACGGAAAGAAGCAAGCGGGAAGATGATTCTACGAAGGAAATTTATTCTCTTCATCGTATCCCCGCAGGCGTGGGCAGAGAATCAACAGACAAGTATTTACCATAAATGTGACGATAGAATGAACAGAAATAACAACAATTTCTAAGAAATTTGTTGTTATTTTGAAAAAACAACCCTTGTAATATCAAAACCCAAGCGATAAATTTGATGTAAGTCAAAATAAGGTGGGCTTTTCCAAAAAATGGTTAATATTAATTATTAAAAATACTAACTCCGGATCAATATACTACGAATTATCTACTGAATTTAAGCGAAGATCAAATTCATTGTCAAAATTTTATCTGTTTGAACAAATTCAGACAAGACTTAGTTCGATATAAATAGGATTTATTTCAAAAAATTGTCTGAATAATCTTTATTAATAGTTTGATATAACTGGAAGTTCATTTCCAAAAATTATGTCTGAATAATTTTTGATAGTTCGATATAACAAGAAGTTCATTTCCAAAAATTATGTCTGAATAATTTTTGATAGTTCGATATAACTAGAAGTTCATTTCCAAAAATTATGTCTGAATATTTTTTGTTGATAGTTCGATATAACTAGAAGTTCATTTCCAAAAATTATGTCTGAATATTTTTTGTTGATAGTTCGATATAACTAGAAGTTCATTTCCAAAAATTATGTCTGAATAATTTTTGTTGATAGTTCGATATAACTAGAAGTTCATTTCCAAAAATTATGTTGAATAATTTTTGTTGATAGTTCGATATAACTAGAAGTTCATTTCCAAAAATTATGTCTGAATAATTTTTGATAGTTCGGTATAACTAGAAGTTCATTTCCAAAAATGATGTCTGAATAATTTTTGTTGATGGTTCGATAACTGGAAGTTTGAATATTTGAATAGTCTGTAGTTAGAAGTAAGATTGTAGAAATATATTATAAATTTGTACAACGCCTTTGAACTGATTTTTCACAAAATTGGCGCTATATATATCCAAATATTATTATTATTATCGCAAAGCTGAATATAAGAACTAGGAAAGATACGGTGCAATAACTCAAAACTTTCTCTGCTTTTCCATATTGTATATTCTCTGAAACTTCGCAGATATCAGTTTTAGCTTTTACCCAGCGCTGTGTAGTCTTGCGACATTCCCCCTGTAAAGTCAAGGCATTCTCTAAAGTACTTTCTGTAGCGTTTTCCATAGCCGTTCCACGAAGAAATTTCTTCACACATACTTACGGTGCATTTCGCTAAAGTGTAATAGAAAATATATAAAGAGGAAAAGAGTGGGTTGCAAAAGTGCAATGGAAAAGATTGTGGAGCGAACGGTTGCTGGGAAAGTAAGCAACACAATATAAAAGTTTTAAAATAAAGAAGTACCATGAATGAACCTTGTGGTACACCAATCTTTTTTAAATTAAATTAAAAGTATATTTTTGATATCTTTTGTGAAACTCATATGGTAAACTCACTTAGAGACTTAATAATATAAATTTTAAAACGTCTGTATCACCAATCAAAAAAACTAATTTTGATTGTCTGTGCTTTATGCGTTGTTAGTACTGCATGAAATATTGTTTAATGAACTCAAATTCGCCTTCAGTTTAAGTGTCATTTTCAAGGTTTGTACTGATTGTATGAAGAATTCAGCTAAGCGATAAAGAAAGGCTTTCGGTATTGTATCGGTAATTCAATCCAATGTTGTAGATATTTGTAAGTCTTTCTTGAAAGATTTGAATTTGTTTATGGACAAAACTATTTATTCATATTGCTCATGTACGGGGCCAAAAATTAATTCATCTAAACATTTTAAAGCATAAATAGCATAGTTTTATACCATTAAGACGTACACTCCATACAGAACTATTCCACATGCTTAATTACAAGACAAATGCAGCAACTAATTAATTATATTTACAAACTAAACCATGTCCCTATACAACGAGTAGAAACAATAAGAGATCTTGGAGTAATACTAGACTCTAAAATGTTATTTAGGGATCATATTGAAAATATTCTGGAAAAAGCTTATAAGCAATTGGGTTTCATTATTCGCATTACAAAACCTTTATATATGTCATATGTACGGTCACAACTCGAGTTCGCCTCAGTAATTTGGAATCCTCAATATCAAACAAATATTCATCGCATTGAAAATATCCAGAAACAATTTATAAAACACCTATCGTATCGCTTTAGTAATCATCAATTTGACCCTATCGCCTTATATAAACGCAGAAAAATCTTTGATGCATTATTCTTATACAAAATCATGAACTGCCTTGTTGATTCATCATATCTGTTAGAAAATATTGCATTTCGTTGCCCCAAACAAAATACCAGATCAAACGACTTATTTAGAATACCACACAGTAAATCAAAATACGCGCAAAACTCTGTAATAATACGTATCTGTGAAACTTACAATGCCTTACGAGATGTAGACATTTTCAACCATGATTTGAAATCATATAAAATGCAGCTTAATATATTAATAACTTAAAATACTTATTTTTTTCTTTTTTGTGAAAATTTATAATATTATTATTATCCGTAGCAAATAGTATAACTTTGTTTGTTAATAACTTTACTTTTTTTCTTTATTACTTTATATGTTTTTCTTTTTTATGTTTTACCCTTATTATGTTTATTTTTTTGTCACATAAGTTGAATAGGTAAAAATACTATATCAAATTTTATCTTAATGGAACTTAATTGGTCTACAACACATGAATATTCTTTGTTATATTATCATTTTGTATGACTGTTTGTTTCCTAAATAAAAAAAAAATTAAAAAAAAAATTTAAAAAAAAAATTAAAAAAACTAATTCGCCAATCAATCGTGCTCTTCATATGTTCAATAGTATAGGTTTAAATTCTAACATCGACATTTTCTACGATTCACTGCCCAAATTTAAAAAGGGCATCATGTCAATAATATAAATTGTTCAATGCGCATACATACATACACACATACTCGGACACACACACATCACCCGGTAATTACTTAATATGCATACCATAAATAAGACACTACAATGAAACACATAATAGGTACCCACCATGAAATATAATTATTAATTGTAAATTGTTTTCACCAATTTAAGTAATGTACAGTGGTTACGCCAATACACATACCTACATAGCACGCATACATAATGTTACTGCTTGGGATTAGTATTAATATTGGTATTCCAGCAATTATGTTGAACTACAACACTATTTTAAATGATATGAATATGCTCAAATTATCAGACAGAAGAATTTTCACAGACTTGGTATTTCTTTATAAAATTCTAAATGATTTAGTTGATAGTCCATTATTACTTGAATTAATAAGCTTCCGGATTCCTCTACGTAATACTAGAAGTCAGGATTTATTTCAGTGCAGAAATTCTGGAACTAACTACCATATGTATTCCTCTTTGCCCAGAATACTAATGGAGGGAAATAATTTTACCAAGTCTGTGGACATCTTCAATTTATCTTTAGACAAATACAAAATGCTGTTACTGAGGCAGTTCAGTTATGTAAAATAAATACTGTATATTTCTTAGTAAAAGAAATATATACCTTTTATATTTATTGGTAAAAGAAATATATAGTATTTATATTTTATTTAATGAAGTGTAATTTTTAAATTGTATATGTAAAAGCCCCGAAAAAGGGCGTAAATAAATAAATAAATAAATAAATAAATATTGTTGCAAATCCTGTCCTACCTTGCTCCAAAACCGCACCTTTAACTACTATAACCACGTTCTCCAGTCTATAATTAGCCGCCCGCCGCAACATATCATATAGCCATTGTGCTCCCGCTATCGGTGAATCGCCATTATCACAACTCCGCCGTGTTCTATCAAATAAACGAAACCCACGCATATTACTGTTTGTGCCTGTTGGATGGGGGAGAAAGCAGACAAGTGCATTGCCAGCATACGAGTTCTTTATCCCTTTCGGTGAGTCTTTTCCTTTCTATGCAGCATATGTTCTTCTCATTTCCAGGCAGTAACAGTAACACAAAATCAAGGTCCTTCGTCAGTCATTCTTTACACAAACATATCAATCCACTCTACACAATCATAATCTCATTCATACAGTTTGTTTTTGTTAAGGGTTTATTAGAATATAATGTATTACTTATTTCTTGCGTCTTTTGTGACTTTTTTATCTGTAAGAACTTGGTAAGAACCCAGCATTAGTATGAACTATGATATTTGATGTGAGCTTTAGAATAACGAAGTTGTTATTAACATTATTAGTAAAACTGCACTTTTATACGCAAAATGTTTCCTTGATATTCCTCTCTCGAAGTCGAATCAGATTGATCGTCAACAGTTTATTCCCACCGTCATACTTAAATCATAAATGATTTAATACCACAGTATCTGGGTAGTATGTTTACGAGAAATGGGAAGGCTGATAGAGATATTGAAAAAAGGGTGAATGCTGGTAACTCCATTAATGGAGGACTGAATGCCGTTGACGCTAATAAAAAACTGTCAAAAGAAGCGAAGCTAGCAGTCCACAATGGAGTCCTGGTACCTACCCTGATGTATGGCAGTGAGGCATGGAACTGGCAGAGGAAGGATGAAAGTAAACTGAATGCTATTGAAATGAGATCCCTGAGGCGTATGTGTGGTAAAACAATGTATGATCGTGTGAGAAATGTGGATATCCGCAAAGAATGTAAGGCTGATGTATGCATAATGAGTAAGATTAAGAAAGGGACCCTCAGATGGAGTGGGCATGTAGAGCGAATGAACGAAGAAAGCAGTGTAAGAAGAATATACGACGCAAATGTGAATGGTAGAAGAAGTCGTGGACGTCCGAGGAAGACATGGCACGATCAAGTGAATCAGATACTTGAGTCGGGCCATGTCAAAAGTCAGAATAATAGAAGAGAATGTATGATACGATGTATGAATGTGAGTGAGGCAAAGAGTGTGTGCCAAGACCGAGTTGTTTGGCGGTCCGTCCTCTCTGCCTACCCCCGCGGGGAAACGGCGTGATGGTTAGTTAGTTAGTTAGTTATTAATACCTGCCGTTCCTGCAGTGTACTAAATAAATAATGGTTGCCATTTCCACATTAGCATAATGAACGGAACAATATTATTATAAACGGTATAAGAAGGTATGTAATATTATATTTGTTATGCAATGAGTTTAAAATTACATGTAATTTTATTTTAAACATTCGCAGTTTGATATCCTAGAACAAAACTAATTTTGTGTAAATACTCGTAAATTCAAAAAATTTGATAATTATGATACAATTACAAAAAAATATTATCTTCGTACATAATATTATACGCGTCAGTGACGGCGTTTTGCCAAAAGATAATAGTTCTGATAAATTTAATGATATGAATATTTAATGAAATTAGTAGGTTCCCTTGTCAATACTTAATACCTACATGTGCTTGAAATTATAATAAAAAATAAATAAAAAAAAATAACTAGCAAAAAGCGTTTTTTCCTAAAATAATAAAACTCGTGTCATCGATGAAAGAGCAGATTATTAGTATTTTAGCATTATTACTAAAAAACAAATATCAGAAATACAGGTGATTCAAAATCGAGCTATAAGGAAATCTACCATCTACCGTGGGATACACATATCAAACATATATATTCAAAGACAAACATACTTCCTTTTACGGTTCTACCTAAATAAAATATCACTTCTGCAATATTACAAATCATACATAGATCCTCACACACTAACATCAGACCAGCCTTTAATTCAGACAAACACCAGCACAAAACACGATCCCAAAATCAAATACACTTTAGCATCATCTACCAACACAACTAAATTTGGTATTAACTCATTACAATATATCGCATATAGACAATACAATGCATTACCTAATGAAATAAAGCAATCAGTAGCTAACAAAAAATACTAGTTAAAACGCTTACAGAATATTTCCTGAAAATGTATTTAAACCAGTGAATATTGGCTCGCCTTCATACGTTTGTTTTTTATGTTTTATATGTTTGGATGTCTCTCAGTATTTCTAAAATCTCTATTCTTGACAATGCATTTTTTATTTATTTATATATATTTTTTTTCCTTTTCAATTGTATTTTTTAAACGTGTAATGCCTGTGTAAAATGTACTTATATCTATCTGTCCTTCCCGTAATGAGTTTTCTTCTCAACTCATTGGGAATAATGTGTTACTTACCATGTTTTTGTAATACTTTATAATTAATAAATAAACAAAATAAATTATTATTTTTAAGTACCTATCACCTAAAAGGAATTGAAACAAGCATCAGCTGGGATATTTACAATTCTTTTCGAATATTCCGACACACGTAAAAAACTAAAATGCCAATCTCCAAAACTGGATGCCTCAACTTTTGAAACTTTCGGTAAAAGTTAGGTATCGTCTCGGATTCAGTTTCACAACAGGGTGTCACGTAATATTAGGAACTTTTTAAATAGCGAAATAATGTCATGGGTTGTAAGGCGGGCCGAAAGTTAAGTTATCGACGGTGAAATGCCGACTGTGCCGTAACACATATATATAGGCGAAACCTGCACTGAACCATATAATGGTATCTTTATTTTTACAGGCTTTTTCCAAATGAAGAAAAAATGTATAGATGTTCAATTGAATTCATTTTCATTATTTAAAAAAAATAATTACAAAACGTCATTTTATAAAAGGTAGCATTTATTTTTGTATTAGCTTTTACACAGGAGGCGTTGAAGAATATTCCCCCAGGGCCTATGTCATCTTTGGGGATGCTGGGCGAACGGTATTTTTAAGAAAGGAAGGAGAGTTCTGGGAAGGAAAAAGGTATGAGGGGTGTGTGGGAATCTGGGAGTCAATGTGTTCAGTAGTGACGGACGTATGAATCCATCTCTCACACTGAGTTGCAAGGCGATGTTCGCAGAAAGTCCTACTGAAGAGGTCAAAATGTCTCCCTAAACCAGTCTCTATCGATCCGGCCTGCCACGCAGCAGGTGGGCAGGGGAAATTGCCGCCAAGATACGGACAAGCCTCACCCCATGAACCCGGGTAGCCCCGCTAAGTCACCTAATGTAGAGAACCACTTGGGGTGACCTGTGTATGGCAGAGGTATTGGTTATCCAAAAAATGATTCCCGGGCGGCAGTACCCCTACCCGCCTCCCATATATAACATTTTCAATAAACGCACGGAGCCAACCAATAAAATCACTAGAACTAAAACTACACGAATGCCATGGAAATAATATACAATGTAACTGCCCCGTCATCGAAAAAACGCAACACATAAAATATCTCGGAGTAATAATTGACGAAAATCTTAGATGGGACCTACATATTAAAGGTATTACGGAAAAACTCACAAGCCTTATAATATAATATATTATATTTCTTTAAAAATTTAAGAAACGTGGTAAATAAAAAGGATATGAAAAAGGTCTACTACGCGTTATGTCATTCTCGAATTGAATATGGAATCATAGGATGGGGATCTGCTACACATACGTACCTCCACAACCTGAATACGATTCAAAAAGGAATCATAAAGACCATATTGAAAGTACCAATTAGAACGCCTTCAATTGAAATTTTCAATAGCTTCGACGTACCAAATGTACAACAAATATATGCCAAAAATATATTATTGAAGCTTTTCAAAATTAATGAATCCTCTACTAGACCATGTATGCATAACACTAGATCGAATAAAAACGATATAAAAAATATTCCAAGTTATAAAACCACTTTCGGACAAAGAAACTATACATACTTTGCAACAAAACAACATAACATCCTTCCCCAAGACATAAAACTAATAAAAAATTCTAATGAATACAAATCAAGAATAAAAATATGGCTAAAAGAGGTCAACGAAAAAACCCTAATAAAGACACTAAAAACGACATAGAAGACAAATAAACCATATTTAAATAACTTTAGTCCGCCTCGGCACAGGACCCCCTAGTGAGGAGGACTAAGAAATACAATAATTTATAATTAATTTCACCATTATATCTTGTATGTAACAATTATTTTAAATAGTCGCTAAAATAAAAAATAAATAAAAAAAATATTAAAAATTTTTTTTTAAAAAATTGATTCCTCCAATATGTCTTCCATCAATCTTCCTCTGTATTATCAATTGGATAATCTAGCACATAGGTTCTCAACGTGGGCGAGCGATAACGCCCCCTCGTGGGCGTTTCAGACTTTCAGGGGAAGGTAGAAAACCAAGAGAAAATTAGGGGGCGTTTCAAACTTTCATGGGGGCGGTAGGAGACTCAAAGAAACCCATCCCACCCCATCCCATCCCATTACGCCACTCCCCCCCTTGTTGTGGTAAATATAATCGTTAGAATAGCTATTTCAGATTCATGACTACAAATGGTAAGTATAAGCAGTTAAAGGGCGCTAGAAAAAAAATCTCAAAATGGGCGGTTGGCAAGAAAGGTTGAAAATCTATGATCTAGCATTGGTCGCACCTCATAATGTGACCAAGATATTGAGGTATTAAGTCACAGATTATCAATAATAATACAAAATATGACGCGCCGCCATCTTGAAAAGCTATCACAGACCACAAACTTTGATCACCGCACTGTTTCCTCTAAAGTTACACCACATTATATAAATGTAGGCATGTACTTTCTACGCCCCCTGTACATATTGCTACTGAAATGCCTCTTTTCGATTCACTCTAGTAAAGTTGTTCTCGGGAGGAAACTTTTGACATTTCTACGAGCAAAGTTCGGAACACCCCGTAGATTGAAAATATCCATAGAGGCGCGTTAGAGCGGAAATAAAAACATATTCTAAAGTGAATATGTTTTTATATTATGTGTGTAGCTATAGTCGTGCTGAGAAAAGTATATATAAAATACATTTAGGGTTTTTAGTTGAGTTTGACCGGTCAGTGGTTGAGTGGGCATAGGCAGGGCTTGGGTCCCACCCGGGCGTCGCGTGTTCGATTCCTCGGCTGTCTTGTCTAAATCTTCCATCACAACACAAGCAACATTTTCGACTTTCGCCGATGGTAGTGGGATATTTTCAGGGAAAAATTTGTCATTAAAAAAAAAAAAATAATTTTACGCAGCCAGCAATTTGCGCCTTTATGAAAAAATGTGTGTGGTGTAGGTATAGTCGTGCTAAGAAAAGTGTATATAAAATACATTTAGGGTTTGTAGTTGAGTTTTTTTTAAGCAGCCAGCAATTTGCGCACTATTATAAAAATGTTTAGTAACTCATAAGGAGGTTTTATTACAAATAAATATGTGAAGGCAGAGGTCTTTATATATACGTGTCTAGAAATAGTCGTGCTGATAAAAGTATATTTAAAATACTTGAGTTATTTTACGCAGCCAGCAATTTGCGCACTAGTGTAAAAATGTTTAGTAATTCTTAAGCAGGATTTATTAAAAATAAATATGTGAAGATGTCTTTATATTAACGTGTCTAGTTATAGTCGTGCTGAGAAAGGTCTAACATGAAAAACATTTGGGATTTGTAGTCGAGTTTTTTTTTACGCAGCCAGCAATTTGCGCAGTATTGTAAAAATGATTAGTAATTCGTAAGCCGGTTTTTAATTAAAAATAAATATGGGAATGTACCTACTATTCTTAATTTTCGCAGAATCGACCCAATTTCAATACTCAAAAAACAATATAAAGTCATGTCTTATTAATTTTATCACAGCAGGATATTTCAAGGCTCCATAGCTCATAAAGGATGACCTGAAAACAACACCGACTGGCCGAAGCTAGTGGGACCAATGAATCTGCAATTAGGTTGCGTTGTGATGTTGAAGAGAGTGGGGAGGGGAAGGAGATGGAAAAGAGGAAGGTTGGAAGGGCCTGGCTATACAGATCTAGTCATCAAACACGTCATTTTTTGCATTAGCTCCACACAGGAGGTTCCGAGCAAAATAATCAGGGTCAATGAAATCTTTGGGAATGCTGTGCGGAGGATTTTAAGTAAAGCAACGAGAGATGTATGAGGGGTGGGTAAGAATCTAGAGTTCAGTGTATTCAGGTCATCCGCCGCAAAGACCTAAACAGACCTCACCCTACGAACCTTGACACCCCTGCTAAGTCACCAAACGTAGCGAACCACTTGGGGTGACCGATGGCAAAGGTGTCGATTCACGTCTCCTAAAATGAAAATACATTTCAAGCGAAACATTGCTTGAAACGGCTTTAGCCGTGTTTTGTGATTAGATATAAATTGCCTCGCACTTACTCACCTTACTCTTTACCATCTCCTTCTCTTCCTCACTATATATAGCCTCTCAACATACCCCAATTAGTGATGAGTAAATACAGCTAGATTCATATCCTATATAAACCTTCAGAAAACTAAGGTAGACAAGATTGGCGAGGCTACGAAGCACCGCACAAAGAGGAGACCGATAGACTACGAAACACCGCACAAAGAAGAGACCGATTATACTATCTCATCGACTCGCAGGCTAAATCCTACAGATGTGTGTGTTTGCCTCTTATCAGTGTCGCTATTTTTCATTTCTTCGAATTTCAAATCACAACGTGCTAAAGAAGTTGTCACTTCGTGTGCTTTAGACCACACGACTGAAGTAAAACTTCACTAACTTATAAAAGAACATATGACATTGGGGTGAAATATGACATTGGGGTGACATATGACATTGGGGTGACATGACTATGGAGTGATCTATGACCCTGGGGTGACCAATGACTGTGGGGTGACCTACGACTGTGGGGTGACTTATGACTGTGGGGTGATCTATGACCTTGGGGTGACATATGACCTTGGGGTGACCTATGGCATGGTTATTCAATAAATGATTCCTTGTGCTCGCACATCTCTCTCTTGCCCCTACAGTAATATACGAAAAGTAACTCTCTCTCTTTCTATCTTCATTAACTTATATCTCCCTCTCAACTTCCGTTCGCTTCTCCCGATCACACTTTTCGTAAGGCTCTCGTCACGCATTCACCAGCTTATTCCCCAAGTCAAGCGTGAGTAAAGAAGTTTTACTTCAAAAAAATGTATCGTTGAAGCGCAATAAAATTTTCAGAATAAAATTCAAAAATTTCTGAACAGGATTAAAATTCAAATTTCATGCGTTTTTTAATGTGAATTTCAAAACGGGTTTCCCATTTCACAATTTTACGAGAGAAATGTCATCGTTTATTGCAGGCGGCCCGTGGCGGGTACTAATATTGACGGGAGTCGGCAACGCGTGTGCGGCGAGCCGTCATATGCCCCGGGCTATTGCCTCGCGTTTGAGAAAAATACGAATGAACGATGCACTAATTAAAAACCTTCCATTCGCCGAATGTGTTGCAGAGGTGGCAAACTTTGGTATGCGAGCCGACATTTCAAGTCACCACACAAGGCTTGCTTATAAATATATGTGTGCAAGATCGGTAAAAGCACTCGAACGGTAAGCTCTGGTGTTATGAAAAATTCACAAGATTTTGTCTACAATTTTCAGGTAATCTCAACCATTTTCAGGTTGAAAAGTGATTTCCAACACGAGTACTGGAGTTTTAATCAAACCTTCTAATTTCGGTTGTATGTATGTGAAATTAAAGTTTAAAATATAAAATACTAGCTAGTTCCCGGCATGCGTTGCAATGCCATATTCAAAGAAATACATTGTTTCTCCCTGAATCACCTTTTCCGTGCGTCCCTGTTTACCTCCCGCGTCCCCTTCACAGCTAGCAACATAAATTATAGCCTATATGTTATTCTGATGTATGAGCTATATTGTTGTAAAGTTTCATTTAAATCCATTCAGCAGTTTTTGCGTGAAAGAGTAACAAACACACGTACATCCCTACAAACTTTCGCATTTATAATATTAGCAAGATTTAAAGAAGTAATAAGATTGACGTTCAATGAAAATAAATTTTCCTGCACTTTTTCAAAAATAGAACTGTTTGTAATAAGAATAAGTCAGAAAAGCGATAAAATACCTACGTATTTATCTACGTCGAATAAAAAAATTGGGTAATGACCATAAAGGTGTTGTAGACATATTTAACACATCATTCGCTAAATATAAGCAAGTCATAGTAGAATTTAAATCGGAAAAAAGAACAACACATTTAAAACAAACTACATAGCTCTGCTTCGACTTATTTCATCTATGTATTGTACTTTTCCCAGTATACCGTTTTTTTCCATCTTGCGGAGTAATTTGTTTTTGAATTTGCTTTGGTTTTTTGATTTCGCTATTGATTTTGATTTTGCTTTTGCTTTTGCTTTCGATTTTGTTTTGTATTTTGCTTTTAATTTTTTTTTTGTTTTTGTTTTTTGTTTTGGATTTCGTTTTTGATTTTACTTTTAATTTTGCTATTGGTTTGTTTTTGTATTTTGTTTTCGATTTTGTTTTGATTTTGCTATGCTCATTTAGATGTACTTGGTGAAATAACAAAAAAAACACATAAAATCACAGCAGTTGTGAAGCTGAAAGAAAGTGGGAAGGAGAAGGAGATGGGGAAGAGGAAGGTGGGAAAACACCTGCCTATTCAGATCTAGTCATCAAACACGCCTAAAGTCATTACAACTATATTTCAATTTTGAATGGTGGTCAGGGTGATACTGAGACCATCTCTCACACTCAAACGTTCCGCAAATATACCTTATAGCATTTTAAATAATCAAATTGTGAAAGCACAAATCAATCAAATAAAACTTATCTTCGCACAACGAGATTTGAACCCGCGACCTCCGTATCGCTAGTCGAGTGCCTTGCCACTAGACCACTGAAGAAAAAAAAAATAGCCTATAACCTAACATAACATAACGCATTTAACCTAGTTTCTTTTAATCACTTTTAAAAGGTGTGTTGATATGCCGCTGTTTCGAATTGTCCGGTCACCAAAATACAAAAGAAAAAAAAGTTTTTTTAAAAATCTAAATAAAGATTTCGTGTACCACAATTTACGTACCCCTGAAATGGTTATCCATTTGGGCAGTAAAAAATCTGGGCAATATGGCATACGCGGGCACTGCGGGCGCAGGGGGTGTGTCGTATAGAACCGGCCGTTTGTAATGGACGTTCAATCGGTCGCCGCTGTCCGGTCGTATAACAGAGCTACGGATTTTAACGTCGGACATTTGAATTTAATTTCTGAAATGCATTTTCAAATGTACTAAATCATGTAAATAGAGAATTTTCCAATTCCTGTACACCAAATTAAATATAACCGCCATTCGTTCGTAAAAGCGCCTTTGGGGTGATTAACAAAAAAACAGCGCTATAAAAATAGCTAATAGTCGTAGATTCTTTTCGAATCTGCACGACGTTCATAAAAGGTTTTAATAAACATTCGCCTAAGTGATATAATTTCTGGGTTGGCATCAGCACTCCATTGTGAACTATTAAAATAGAATGTAGATTTGAATAACCAATTTTACTTTGATCGTTAACACAAGTTTCTTGTATTGATAAAGACGTTCTATTGATAGTAATAATATAATTGGATATTGAATCTACACAAATCCATTCATACAGATCAATACAAGCCATCCAGCAGTCACATTATGAAAGGCGTAGCTAGCATGGGTGCGGATAACGTGGTGTCCTAAGAATTAGTTATCCTCTGATTAGATTTTGGACAATGTCTTACCTAATATTGAAGAAAATAATTTTGGTATTATGATTGGCGGCGTTAGTAATGCGAGGATTGCCTTTTATTATAAAAATCGAAAGCTAACATTATTCAAATCCTCATTACACATCAATTTTTCTTTTACCGAGGAACGAATCAATTTTAGGAAAATAAATATTCTGATCAAATCCTTGTACTATTGTACCGCCCATCATAGAATTTTATTTTTACTTTATAGTTCTTAATTATGTCCAAATTTTTCTCAATAAACAATAACATTGTTAATCTCTAGTGACCTCCCAGGTAAGCATGGTCCTGTATTTTTTCTGCCTGTACAGCACATTTTTACGCAGCATCGCGTTCATTGGTTAAATCATTCACTGTACATATAGTTTCGTATCGGTGATCGATGTACCGGTGAATGCAATTCTTAGTCATAAGTTGTTGTTGTCACAATCAAATGTGTAAACGTTTTTCATAATCTTCCTAATTCTAGATTCTGCTATAATTGTATGGTTTTGAGTTTATTACGAGTAGTTATCGTTTATTACAAAAAATGAACTGTCCAATTCATTTACCTTGTTTTTCGAAAGATGTCTTTCAACACTAACAGAATAATAACTTTTTCACTAATTCACGTCAAACAATAGGTAACAATTCACTTCACGAGTTCACGTCAATCACAATGTACCAAAGAAATAAGAATGACACAGGTAACAAACAAGGAATATTTCAGGGGAATCCCCAATCGGGCTATGGTTAGAACTAGGAACGAAAATAAAATAACAGTATTTTTTCGGAATCCCCGACCGACCGAGCCATATAGCTACGACAATATAAATAACAGAGGTGTTCATGCGTAAAATATTTTTGTAGCAATATTCTACCTTCGTAAGTTTTTTTTCACGGTCGGATGTCACCCCCATCGGGTGGCACCCGGTGCGGTCCACCCCCTCTAGCTACGCCACTGATCGTACCCATCACAAGTTAAGCAAGTTTACAAACTTGGCCACACTAAGTTTAGCGGACGAATAGCAGTTTGTCGTATTGCAAAACAAGATAATATTATTGTGGTAAAGTTATTGTATCAAATGGATACATGTTCAGTTAAGACAGATCTTAAATTAATCCAATAACAATGTCTTAACTGCAACAGAGTTAAGTCGAGTTGGTCCTGCTGTAGTTATTCTGTTAACTTTAAGTTCAAAGCGAGTTGGACTTAAATTTGTCCGGCGTTAAGTGTCGCTTTGAAGTTGAAGCTTAAAGGAAAAACGCTATATTTTTTGTTATGAAATCTCTTCAACATTGTAATTTACATTGGCATCAAGTTCCAAAAATTACAACTTTAACGAAAATAAAATTAAATAATAGGTATAACACGCGTATTTTTTTATTTTCCTTTGAAAATAAATGTGGGGAATATTTTGGTTCCATAGCCAACTCTTGAAAAGTCATTAAAAGGTATGATTTTTTTTTTTAAAAACCTATTTCAAAATTTTTAAACCGATTTTTTTTTTTTTTCTTTCATTCTGAGTGGTCCAGTCACCGAAAATTAAATCCAAATGATAAACTACCACGTGTGTAAAAAGCAATAAAAAACATTTATTGGATAACCAACACCTCTGCCATAGGTTGCTATAGGATAACCAACACCTCTACCATCCCAAGGTTCGCAAAGTTTGGTGACATAGCAGGGGTGCCTGGGGTCACGGGGTGAGATTTATGCTTCTGTCCACCTGCTGCATGGCGGGCCGGATCAAGATACTGGTTGGTGGATGCCAATTGACCTCTCCGGTCAGATTCTCTCGACCCATCGTCTTGCACCGCAGTTGGAGGGATGGATTATACATCCGTCACTTCTGGACACACTGATCTTCGGATTCCTACCCAGTCCACTTACTTTTTTCCTCCCCAAAACTTCCTCTCCTTAAAAAGGCCCTCCACACAGCATTCCCTAAGATGATAATATAGGCCCTGATGGAAATTGTTTTCCTGAGGGTCTCCTGTGTGGAGCTAATATAAAAAAAAAACTTACAGTTAACAGCCATAAAATAGTTCATTGAAAGATGTACATTGTTTATACGGCTATAGAGAGTTGATTAGCTGTTGAATAAACTTCAAATTTCGTAATAAATGTGCTTTAAATATCTTCTTTTTGAAAATGTCATAAAACAAATAATATTTCAGAAACCAGACAAAATCAGACAGAATTGACTACACCTCCATGACTTATCAGCGAAAATAACATTAATTTTGTGAAAAACATCTATCATTATTACGATTAACAGTATTCGGTAATGATGGTCACAACAGAGTAAAATGTGACCAGTGATCACAACAAGTACAACACAAATTCACAAAGAGGAAATGACGCAAGTTCGCTTACTAACGCAAATGCTGTAGGTACGCTCAATTAATTCATTATATTATCGTGCATTGTGAACACAAGGCTAAATTATTCAAACACATATGTATCATTATTATATTTGGAACTAGCGGTTGATTCATGATTATTTTTTTAATATGATTCATCATCGTCACTATTGGCTTCACAACCCCTGGTGGGTTTTGGCCTCCTCAATATTCTTCCTCCAATCATCTCGGTTATATGCCAGCTCTCTCCAGTTTAAAAGCTCCAAGGTAGATATAATATCTTTGAGGACGTTGTCGCTCAAGCTTAATCTTGGCCTTCCCAGGCTCCTTCGCCCCTTGAGTTCAGCAGGGACTTTGGTGCTTGATGCTCGGTCATTCTCTGGACATGACGCAGCCACCGAAGTCTTCCCAGTTTTAATATGATTACTGCACAAATATCCCAACAATCAGAAGCCAGAGTTATTAAGTCATTCCCAATTTTCGGTCTATTGTGAGATTAATAAGATAGGCAAATGGAGGAATAAATAAAGGTTTGAACGTGGTTGGCGCTAACAAAAAATCTTCCAAAGAGGCGAAGCTAGCTAGACAACGACATGGCACGATCAAGTGAACCAAATACTTGAATCGGGACATGTAAGAATAATAGAACAGGATGTGCGAAATATATATGAAAAATATATATAAAATCCAGACTGCTGTCCAGAAACCCCTAGAAGTTAGTGTACAAAACACTTATCAGACCAGTACTCGCATACGCAGCTGAGACTTGGGTACTAACTAATAGGAATGAACGAGCACTGGATGTTTTTGAAAGGAAAATTTTGAGGCGTATCTTCGGACCGGTTTCAGAAAATGGATTTTGGCGCAGACGTTATAACAATGGAGCTATATACTCTGTTTAAGGATCTAAAGGTCACAAAATTTATTAAACTGGGAAGACTTCGGTGGCTGGGTCATGTAGAGAGAATGTCAGAGCATCAAGCACCAAAGTCCCTGCTGAACGCAAGACCGATAGGGCGAAGGAGCCTGGGAAGACCAAGATTAAGATGGAGCGACAACGTCCTCAAAGATATATCTACCTTGGAGCATCTAAACTGAAGAGAGCTGGCACAAAACCGAGATAGTGGAGGCTCTTGAGGAGGCCAAGACCTACCAGGGGTTATAGAGCCACGAGTGATGATGATGATTAATGTAAATTCTAAATTTCAAATATGAGATTGACAAAAAACACCCAGTTGCGACCGTTAACCTTTATATTTTTCTGTATCCTGTTTTTTTCTTCATATTTTCGTTTAAATTTATTAGTATTATATTCTTCTTCAATGATATATTACATTGATGGAAATACCACTCAAAAGTTATTACAAAAGAGAGCTATTCTAATAAAAACAAAAAACATCAATATACTGAACACGAAAACATCGATTAACTCGATATTTTCAACACAAAAGCATCGATCAAAACCAAAATACCTCCGGAAAACATATTTTCACGTCACTTAAAGTAGTTAATTTTAAAACGTGTATAAAAAGGTGTAATCAACTTTGGTTGACACTTGCAATTTGTCCAATCGGCACTTTTATCGACACAGCTCAGGGCCGCGAGTGCGGACGGATGAAATTTATCCAGCACAGTTTACCTCCAATTCCGCTAGCGATATTTCACGCCGATAATATTAGAGTCAGTATTAATTGCTACATTAATAAACGAAGACTGTGAATTTTTCAGTGCGAAAGTATCATTTTTAATATAAAATAACAGGGAGAGTAAAAGTAATATCATTTTGAAGATTGAATTTTTAAAGTAAAAACTTCTTTAGCATCGTTGTAATTTGAAACTCGATGAAACAAAAGCGACACTAAAAACAGACAAAACATACCTAAATAGGATTTAGCCTGCGAGAGAATGATACAGTATAATCGGTTTTCTCTTTGTGCGGTGCTTCGTAGCCTCCCCACTCTTGTCTACTTTAGTTAACTGAAGGTTTTACTTCTACCATGTGTGAATTGTACACAAATTTTTGAGATTGAATTTTTGAAGTGAAAACTTCTTTAGCACCGTTGTGATTTTAATCATGAAACGAAAATGCGACACTAAAAAGAGATAAACACTTAAATCTATAGGATTCAGCCTGCGACAGAATGAGATAGTATAATCGGTCTCTTCTTTGTGCGGTGCTTCGTAACCTCCCCACTCTTCTCCACTTTAGTTTTCTGAAGGTTGCACTTCTACCGCGTGAATTGCAGACTCTGATTTTTTTTATGTGAATACCGCAAAAGAGTCTCAGCTGCTAACAACTGTCTGAAGCCAGTGGGACTATGGCATCCCCAATAAGGTGGCGGAAAAGAGGAAGGTTGAGAGTATCTGGATATTCAAATCTGGTCACCAAACAGGACTAAAGCCATTTCAAGCAAAGTTTAAATTATTTTTGGTAGTCTTACACCAGGGCGATACTGAGAGCATCTTACACTCCGGGACGCGCTGCAAATATATTATACGTTATTTTAAATTATTGAATTATGAAAAAACACAATTTGTTTACTTGCGCACGCCAGGGGTTCGTATCCACGACCTTCGGATTGCGAGTCAAAGCAGTACACCTCGACCACGGAGGCTGTCAGAACAAATTATAGTATAATATTATGTGGGTTTCTTATAGAAGGTATATAAAATATTTTGTTTGATGTTGAAATAAAAAAAAGATACGTAAAATATTTATGATTTTTTTATGTGAATACCAAGAGGACCAGCCACTACTGTCTGGAGCCAGTGAGACTGTGGCATCCCCAATTGGGGTATGTTGTGAGGCTGAAGGTAGTGGGGAGAGGAAGGAAATGTGAGAGAATGAGGTGGGGATAGTACCTAGCTATTCAGATCAAGTCAACAAACACGGCTAAAGCCATTTCAAGCAACTTTTCAATTCTGAATGGTGGTATTACAGCAGGGCGATACTGAGAATATCAAAAGGTATCTTAATAATTTAAAGACCCAAAGCAAAGGTTTTAAACTCTCTTTTTTATATGAATACCGCACAAGAGTCCCAACTATGACATCCCCAATTGGGGTATGTTGTGAGACTGAGGGTAGTGGGGAGGGGAAGGAGATACGAAAGAGGAAGGTGGGGAAGTACCTGGCTATTCAGATCTGGTCACCAAACACGTCTTATGCCATTCCAAGCAACGTTTCAATTCTGAACGGTGGTCTTACACCAGGGCGATACAGGGAGTATCTTCCACTCTGGAACGTGCCGCAAATATACTATATATTAGGTATTTTAAATGAAAAAATCGTGAAAAAACACAAATTAATCAAATAAAATTTATTTGCCACGCCGGGATTCGATCCCGCGACCTTCGGTGTGCGAGTCAAGCGTCTTACCGCTGCGCTACGCCGGTCGTCAATCGCCGGTCTATCAAGAAGGACGCAAAAAAAACTACTGCATCGGATTTATAAAAGCTTTAAAAGAGTATATTTTAAACCGAAACAGCTGTAACAAAAATATTTAGTAACATACTTGTAGAACTTGATACTAAAATTAACAAATTTAATTTCAATTAAATTTGAAAATAAAAAGGGTAAGCGTTTTTGTGGACGCCCTATGAAATGCGCTAATGGAAGTATTTACCGATTTCGACCTATTAATCAAGCGGGATATTATATACGTAAAAGATTTATGGGAATTAATATTTAAAAAATATATAACTGTCGGATTTCGGATAAATCATTTTCAAATTTTGAAAAAAGCACGTTCTAAATCTTTTGAAGTGAAATTCGTGAATAATTACGGTAATTATGACGAGTAACGGGCGACGATGGATAAACTGGCATGATTAAGTAAAACCAATTAGTAACAAAGGGAATCTTTAGCAGAATTAAAAAGAAATGCGACAGATTTTGAAAATTTGTCTCAGAAACTAAAATATTATTTGGAAATTGATTGATACGATCCGAATATATATATATTGTTTTTATCTGAAGATTAAAATATAAATTTATATCGACTGAGTATTGACACGATAAAAACCTTAATAGTGTCAATGCTAAATGTTCGTGCCCCATGGCAGATACCATACATTTTATTTGTACCAGAGTCTCACTCTCGGGCACGTCGCCATAACATATTATATTGCCGATTGAGTCGTACAAATCTGTACCCGAATTCGCCCGTGGGAAGAGCGATACGCTTTTTAAATATATTAGATAAAAATTTCGACATATTCTTAGAAAAATTCAATGAGTTTGTAAGGTTTTTGGCGCTACATTCTCACTGTGAAAATGGTACTATTACAATTAATTAGATAAAATATCTGTAATGTTGTAAATTTTTTGTACACAAATAAAATAAATTAAATAAAATAAAATATTTACACATATCTTTCATATAGGTACGAGTATATTATAATGACCACCGCATTTAAGGGCTGACCGCCATTAGCAAGATGTGCCTATTAGGTTAGAGGTTTATACTATAATGACCAGCCAGAGAAGGCTTTAAGCATAATTTTAAGGGTAAGTAGCTAGATATTAAAAATATCTCAACTTAAAGGTTCTAACATGGACTTAACTACCCTTAAGCAGACATTAACTAAACGAAGGTATGTAAAGTATACTAAAGGCAAGGACGCTTTATTTTGGACTCGGAGGATGTTTAATTATTTATTAAACTTATTTATGTAACACACTTAGGGCCGAGTAAATAGTTGTTCATCAGTTGTGTAAACTTTAAAACACTTTAAGGCGTAACATAACCCTATTCATTTAGAGGAGGAGGTATTTATTTAGAAACATCTTAAATATTAGTAACACGTTCTTCAGAATTAATTCAAATAATCCCGGCGGAAAGGTCGAATCTCCAGGCCTGCTAGCGTGAATTCGATCGTACGCCCGTCCAATACGCCGTGCCGCGGGCGCATATTTGTTTACACGCTTTCTTCACTTACGTCGTTAAGATCTCCACATTATTTTTCTTCTTCTTCTTATCTTTGATAGGGCAAATTCGACAGTAGATCCGTCTAATACACTAATCGCGAGTCGCAATTTGTATACACGGCTTCTTTACTTACGTCGGTAAGATTCTGAATATATTTTAAGGTATAGTGTCGTCTTAATAGTAAGGTGGTGAATACTTGATTATCGTGGTCTCGGTAAGATGGTTCATCAACAATTTTTAAGAAAGTTAGAGAATGGTTGTTCATCAGTTGTGTAATTTTAAAAAACGTTTATTAGTAAATTAGTTAAAAGTAACAACAGGAGGAATTTAGGCTGGAGAGGTCTAGATTATGTCTGCCTCAAGCAGTCTCTCCCGATACGAACCGCCACACAAAAGGTGAGGAAACGCATTCGCCACCAACAACTAGACAAACCTCACCCCAAGAACCCGGGAACCCCTGCTAAATCGCCAAACGTTGCGAAACACTTGGGGTGACCTATGCAGGGGTGTCGGTTATTCAATAAATGGTTCCCGGGGCGGCAGCGTCCATACACGCCTCCCAAATTGTCAACCTATACCCTTCCCAAATTATATAAAATTGAATGAATCTGAATGAAATTGAATGAAATCTTATGGTCCGATAGAGATTTTAATATTCAAGCCAATCAATCAACTTTAAAACACCATTAACCACTGGAATGCTCACGTGAAATAAATAAATTTGTCTTGATTGCTCGAGGTATCCCAGAAGGTCATTTTAAAAATTTTTCGCCAACATTAAAAAAATCATACCATCAAATTATAGTGCTATATAGCCAATTATTTAACCTGTATTTTACCGTTTATCTCATATTTTTAGGATTTATAAAAAAAATATAAAAAAATCGTAAAGCTAATAAATGCTGTATGTATGTTTTTTCCTTGTAACTGTTGTGAGGGATACTTATTCGAGTCAACATGAATATTTTCGGTTTCTGTATGTTGTATATATAATGAAAGGTGCATATCTATGGAAAAAGAACTTAATTTTTTTATACTTAACCATTGATCAAAAATTCGGCGGGAAAAAAATATTTTTTAAATATATTGTTAATATCTTTCTAAAATAGTCTACAAAGTTCGGATTTGCGACATTTATGGTCATAATAGATAAAGCATTTCAATAGCTTCGTTTTAAAATAAATGGCTGGTTAAGGAAATGTTTAAATAATTACAACAAATGTTTTACGAATGGTAGGAAAATGTGGTCCATTTTTGGACCGAAATCAATCGCAGAAAAATAAAAGTGGTCAATTTTTCGACCAAAATCGCTCCAGTGGAAACATATCTCACTAAACCTAACACTTGACATTAAATCAATATTTTACACCTTCTATCACAAATTGAAGATACACTATTTTATATCGTTTCTCTTTTGAGTTAACCGTTAACCTTAAGTGTATGAATTGAGAATGGCCGTGTTGTTTCGACCGTGTACCAAATAGTTAGAGCCGAATTTATATTTAGCCAAAACTTTGTAATTTATCATTTAATTAGTTTAAACAAAGCTTCGATTCAAATGTTAATGCGGATTTCAAAATGGGTAATTTTGGACAAATATACATTGAGCTAAACAAACAAAACAACACAGCCAACGAGTTAGATTTAGTTTACTCAACAAAATCAAAATATGTTTTAATAATAAATTAACTGAACATCATTTGAATATCACCCATATTCCTCATAATTACAGTCCACAACTCTACATGTAAACTAAGTCACGAAACTGTATTAGCTATTTGAAAGGGGTTCCGCGACTTTTTATATCGCGAAAAAAATATCCCCAGACAAAACATCTCCGACAAAATATCCTACGGACAAAGCATCCTCCGACAAAATAACCTAACCTAACCCAACAAAACCTAACCTAATCTAACCCAATCAAACCTTTCGGCACCGAATTTTAATCGAAACTTCCTTGCTGTCTCCTTCCTTCCTTGTTGGAAGATGTTTTGTCCGTAGGATATTTTGTCCTTGTGATTTTTAGTCAGAGGATATTTTGTCGGGGATATTTTGTCACGGGATGAAAATGCGCGGTACCACTTAAAAGGCATCGCTAGTTTCGCCAAGAGTAAAAAACTACCATTCAAATTCAAAACGTTCCTTGAATGGATTAACGTGTGTATTTTTTTACAATAGCTCTACATTCGATGCCCCGAGGAAAACTATTTCCCTCGAGGCCTATGTCATATTTGGGGATGCTGTGTGGAGGGTCTTTTTAGGGAAAGGAAGGACGGAAGTTCTGGGAAAGAAAAAGGTATGAGGGGTGCAAAGGAATCTGGAGGTCAGTGTGTCCAGGAGTGACGGACGTATAAATCCATTCCTCCAACTGCGGTGAAAGGAGGTACATCGTGAGAATCCGGCTGGAGAAATAAAAAGGTCTCCCTCAACCAGTCTCACCCACAAGTCATGCAGCAGAAGGGTAAACGCATCCGCCGCCAATAAATAAACAAACCTCACCCCATGAACCCGGGCATCCCTGATAAGTCACGAAACGTGGCGAACCACTTGGGGTGACCTATGGCAAGGGTGTTAGTTCCGATACCCGCCTCCCAAATGGTGTTATTGGTGATTAGATTTGACTAGACCGATACGTCGGTACTTTTATAAAATTATATCTCAATATTGATTTTATTTAATTCAAAATTTGCTTTAATTTATACCTACATTCAAAAATGCTGAAAGGCGTGATGTAAAACTATTAAAATTATGTACTTTTTGTAATTATTTTTTGATTATAAGTATTTATAGTTTTTCAATAATGTCTAAGTAAAATAAGAGCGTAAAAAAAATCTTAAATATATTAGTTTGTAAGACCTTAAATAAATAGACAAACTGAAGTATTTTCGTCACAAAACACGTGTGCGGATCATTTTTTAAATGATTTCATTTAAACTAAAATTAAAATTCTGAAACAAAGCTTTCCCAGATAACTTAATGATTTATTTTACTGCATGATTATATGATTTGAAATGTGTGTTGTATAATACAAAATTTTGTTTGAAAATTTAACAAATCTGCCAACGACATACGGTAAAACCTTATTGTAAGTACTAAAAACAAAAAATATTTTCTCAAAATTTAAAACATACCTTTACTAGATAAAATAACAATCTTTCGAAATCAATTTATATTTTTTTTTTGTGGAAAATAGTCAATACGTCTAAGATTTGATTTAAATTGACATATTTTTGGTTTTGCCTGGATATTCCCTCTTAACGAAGTATTTTAACCGAGGAAAATCTAACAGAAACGAAACGAATGATAAAACGCTATAACTAGCTTTAAAGTTTTAATCCTAAAAGTCTCATTTTAAAAATAAGCAATTAAAAACCAAACACGCCCAATAAAAACAAAGCTCGGAAACGCTTTCAACAAAATTGAAAAAAAACCTCCAACCCTGCAGCAATACACACATTTTTTTAAGCCAAGTGCAGTGCAAATAGTACGTGAGAGTCTCGCTCAAAGCCAGCGGGAACAGAGGCGGTGGATTAAATATGCACTTCAGAAAGTGGTCAGGCCACTTGGCGACGCAATCTGGTCTCAGAGTATCCGAGCATAGAGGCGCTAAATCTCGGCAGGATTATGGCCTGTATTATGTGGTCGGATAGGGGAAGATGGCTAGATTGAGTGGTAGAATCTGATAGAGCAGGGCTAGATTGGACAGTGGAGGCAAATTTTGATATTAAAGAATGCCAACTATTGTCAAAACAAAAAAATCATCTATACTACGAGCAAAAGCTTGTCATATTTTGGATACGCATTTTGCACAGCTGTTTTTGCCTGTAATTTTGAACTGTGTTTAAACATTTCTTCTTTAGAAAAACGAAGAAAAGACTCTGATCTAATTTGCTTATTCAAAATTATCAACAGTATTACTGACAAACCTGCTTAATAATGGACTCCGAAATAATGAATTCCTGTTCCTCAATCAACATTCTACTAATTATGGACATCATTCTCCTTTATCCAGAATGTCGAGACTTGTCAACGCAAATCAAAGCATTGAATTTTTTGTGTAGGCCTTAATGACTTTCGGCAGTCGATACGCAAGGTGATTTTTTAAAGTCTTTTAAATCCATCTTCAAGCTTCTTGTAGTTATCTTCTATATGTACTTTTATATTATATGTATTTTGTCAATGTACTCTCCTTTCATTGTCATCTCTTTTTCTTTATTCGTGCTATGGTTATATTGTTAATAAACTATTTGTCCATAAATAAATAACAATGTTTAGCTCACAATGAAGTTTTCATGGTGAGGTGCGAAAACTAAATACCTTAACAACTGCAGACAAGGCGCCATATTATATTTCATAATTTTCTAATGTTTAACAGGAAAAACAAACTGATATTAATATATTAAAAGTCAGGTGAAAATAGTTTTTTAGCAAATAGGTTTATATAAAAAAATCTTTCTGGCGTTCTAATTAGTTTTCCATTTCAAATTTACAACATTTCAGTGTCTTGAAGTTAGGTTACAACTCTCTAAAGCTGAAGGGATTTCTATTTCATATGAATTTTACCAATAATTACATTAATAGGTACAGGAATTATTACTACTCTAAAAACCCCCGCAGGTGCACAGATGTTTTTTAAAACCTTTTTAATAAATTAGAAGATGAACTCCCTCCCATCAAAAGAGAATTAAATCGCATAATCTCGGAAATCCATAATTAGAGTGGCCCTAGATGGGTTCCCTGTGGTACGCCATATACTCTAGGTAGGTGGCGTGGGTAGTTGAGTGGTCGGGGCCGCGTATTAAGTATATTGCAGGCAATTAGGCGGAATTATCACATTGTTTGGAGTGGCAGGGAGGGGTTTAGTAAATGAAGGAAGAGCAGAAATGGAAATAGTTGCGGTTAAATTATGGCGGACTGGAAGCTTTTGAGCCAGTGCATATTTCTACATATGTATTCATGAAAGTACTAATTAAATTAGTTATGTCGACTATGAAACGAGGAATATTGGTACACTGAACGCAGAAATTATGAGGACAACAGTAAATATTATTTATATAATACCTAAATTTTACGTTCATTGTCAATCACGTGAAAATTGGACAATGGTGACTAAAATCCAAATAATAAGCATTTTAAAATATAGTAAATATTTTTAACATTAATTTTTTATTTAGAAACTATATATTTATTTATTTTTTACATTTTTATATGAAAAGTGATAGGTATATATATAAAATAGAAATTATATTATAACCTCACTAGGAGATCCTGTGCTGAGGGGGACTTAGTTTTGGATAAGTTTTCAGCGACTTCTATTGTTTAACTGCATGGTGTGGGAAAGGTTTTCCAGAAACATCTACGACGATGTTTTAAGTATACTAATAAGTTCATTTTCCGATAGTTCATTCAGCCAACATTTAATATCCTTAATGTAGCTACTTTTATTTTAATTTGTTTGTTACTAAGTGGGAGTTTGTTATATAACTTTACTGTTAAAAATTCACAGGTTCTTTATCCAAACGTAGAGTTACACTTTGGTATATGAAGTACCTCTGTTTATTTGGCTCTGGTTTTATGAACATGTGAAGTGTCGACCTCTGAATCATTTTTTTTTGAAGTCATGTACTAGAATATTTTTGGCATAGATTTTCTATAAGCTTGGAAAATCAAAGTGTTTAGAAATTTCTGTTGTTGACATCCTTATGGGGGCCTATTTAACTTTCTAGCTTAAACAGGTCCCACAAGGCGTAATATATTATAAATGCTGTGTTATCGCCAGGGCGATACTGAGATTATTAGAAAAATGCGTTAAAAAATTAACGTTATCGAAAAAAACAAAAAATCTTATAACAATTACTACGGTTTTCAATTAATATCGAATATTCTGATAGAGCTTAAGTAAAAATCGAACGCTAAATCAGGAGTTAGTGATGCTTTGGTTTAGTATGGTTCGGTTTTTTTGTGGACAGACGAGGCTAGCTTAGCTTAGAATAAGTTAGGTATCACTTGAGCGAATAGTTTAGAATAGATACCAAAAATATCATCTCAGATAAACAGGCACAACGTAGTAGAATGTCAAAACTCAAATGGAATCGGTAACTATTGGACAAGTTTAGAGTATAGTTTTGCACCATAAACAACAGTCACTACTAAACAAGGAAAATCCCCAGCCATTGTATGTTATATAAATATGTATTGTGCAAAGGCAACAGAAATAAATCCTTCCGTTCAGTTATTCGACCTAGGCTAAACGTTTCAAAACTTTCAAACAGTCACAACTTGGACTTCTACTGAATTAGAAGTTAGAGCCAGGGCCACCGCATAACCAACCAAAAATATTAAAGCTTTCAATAATATGTGTTCCCAAAAGGGGGTCATCCAGTGTGAAGGCTGTTTTTTGGTGTCTTGGGATTTTTTTATCGGCGAAATAAATAAACATTCAATTGCTAACTTTTTACCATTTTTAGCCCACTTTACAATTTTTCAGCATAAAATATTTGGCTCATTATTGAAGCTCACAGTAACTTAGCCACGCAACACCATTCAACAGCCCAACATTTTTACGTGAATTCTGGTGTTCAACAAGATGCCAAAAATTGACCATTCAATATTTTTTAATAATCCTAGTTCAAAAACTAGGTCACTGATTAAAATACCGTATGATTTATTTGTTTCAGATAAGCAGAACGTTCGCAATCGTAGTCACCTCAATTTTGAAGATATTTTAATTTAATCAAGTGATGCAAAGTGCACTCAAAATATAAATTAACATAAGGTAAAAAAAATCGCAATGGTATGTTTATTGAGTTCGCCAAAAAAATCACAAAAAAGCGAATAAATAGCGTTCACACGTGATGCTCCCCTTAAACGGTGACTTGTGAGGTAAAATTTTCCCAGAGGTGCCCTTTTAGAGTGTCGCTAATTCATTCGTCTTCAATTAATGATAATTTTAGACCTAATTTTCGTGAAATTAGCACATCATTTAAGTCGGAAATTTATAGGTATTACGGGCAAGGTACCCACATACGTAATCTACCCAAATCTAATATAACCTAACCTATACCGGTATCTTGTCATATTCTTCAATTG
Organism: Limnephilus lunatus; assembly: GCA_917563855.2. NCBI lineage: Eukaryota > Metazoa > Arthropoda > Insecta > Trichoptera > Limnephilidae > Limnephilus > Limnephilus lunatus. The sequence continues at coordinate 111,298,250 of OU830592.1, forward strand.
CGCAATATTTTGAAGAAATATTTAAAAAAAATATATAATGAAAGAAATCTAAAAATCCGAACATTATTTGCTTAAATTTCTTGTGCAGAACTGTGTTTTACAGACTGACTTCAGCAAAGCATTCGAAGTTTCTCATAAAAATTTTGTAAAACAAATTAAAAGTATATAGGATCAAAGGAAATTGCTTGAGACTTATTTAACATCTATGTAGAAAAATTTATATGTAAAAACATCTAAACATAATGTCTTGAATTTGAAGCAAGCGGGGTGCCTCAAGGTTCCCACTTAGGTCCGATTTTATTTACTATTTATCAAAGAGATTTCTATAAATGGAGGAGTCTATTTCCTGACTCGCCAAAGACTTAAAACTTTACACTATTAATTAATTACATTTAAGGTTTGTTTTTTTTTTTCCTTTGTGTTTACAAATTAATTATTTATTATAACTTACATGCATTCTCTTAATGTGATTGCTAAACTCTTATTGAATTTGGCAATTGGTGCAAACTATATATTTTCCGGCATGTATAGAGTACACTGTTTTGCATTTTGGCTTTGTCCTTTTGGTAGTTTGATTTCATTGCGAGTCCTTGTTAGGTTAGCTTTTGTTTCACTGTTATAACAACTTAGCTCCTAAATTTAATGGGACTGTCTTGCTTTGCAAAGTAACTGATCGATTATATGATTGGTGTAACATAAACTATTGATTTTTAGACATAAACGCATCGCAACATCAATTCATCAGTTTTACCCCAAATAAAAATCCAATATTTTTTTAATTTATTTATATTCTCACCATACATTTTGTTGTTATTTTTTTTACATAAATTAACCTCACTTGGACTAATGCCTGTATTGAGGTTAATAATTATAATTTGAGGATGAATTTTACATACAAAACACAATATAAAAATACACTACTTTAAACACTAATATTACATACTACTTACCCATCTGGTCACTAGACCAGATGGGTAATTTGAGAATGATTTGTAACAATATTTATACCTGCCAAAAGCAAAGTAAGTTCAAAAGAACTAGGGTGACACTTCAATTTGTGCAAATGGAACTCTTATTATTTAAAAAAAAAACTTATTATTTAAAAAAGGACAAGGATGAAAATATAGTATGCCAATCCTCTGTCAACATAAATTTCTTAATATTATTTTTAAATTTAGTTAATGAATTGGAAGACTTAATGTAATCTGGCAGAATATTAAACATAAGTGGAGCCTGATATAAATAGTTTCTTTAGCCAAAAGATGTTTTAGTATGTATTGCCACATAGTTCATTGTTGAGCCAATTCTAGTGGTATGGGTTTGTTGGGTCCAACCAAATTTATATGAAATAAACTTTCGGGAACCCTGATAAGTTTACTGTTTGTGTAAGAAACGGATTGAAGTACAAATACAAATAGAGAGTAAAGTATAATAAATGTGGAGAGGTAGACAAAGCACTAGACGTCACAGAAGAAAGTAGAGAAAACTAGAAGTCTGGGTCCGATACCTGATAAAATATGTATGCCATTGGAAATAGTTGGACCACTTCTCCCCATTCTACTCGGTCAAACTGCTCAAAGCGCAAAGTTTTCTCATATGTTGTGCACTCAAGTTGTATTGCAAGAGATATAGAAGAACAATTATTGACAATATAAATACTACTCAACACAAAATTGATAAAGTTGGAAATAAGAAAGAAAGTAAAAATATCTCAAGTTTTCAAACGTGAAATTGTTGTGCAACGAAGATCATATTTTACCAAAATTTCATGCGTGTTAAAAGCAGAAAATCATTTTAAATTATACTGTAATACCAGCTCGTAGAAGATTGGAGCTGGTAACACAGTATCGCATCTACGTACATAAGCATACGCTTACAAGGAAAGATTCACTACGCATACTCCTGAAGGATCTATAAGATTTTAATGAACAAGAAAGTAAACGAAATTTAACTGAGATATAATTTTAGATTTTCACGGCCAAAAGTATTATCGATTACACACCTGCCGTGATTTTTTATTTATATATTGATTAACGCCCATTTTCGGGGCTTTTATATATGAATGGTAAGAAATATACAGTATTTATTGTACATAACTGAACTGCCTCAGTAACAATATTTTATATTTGTTTAAAGACAAACTGAAGATGTCTATAATATGGTATAATTGTTTCCCTCCATTAATATTCCGGGCAAAGAAGAATACATATGGTAGTTAGTCCCAGAATTTCTGCATTGAAATAAATCCTGACTTCTAGTATTACGTAGTAATAGCTTCGTAGCTTCCGGATGTAGTGGTATACGGAAGCTTATCAATTCAAGCAAAACCGGACTATCAACTAAATCATTACGAATTATATATCGAAGTCGGTAAAAATTCTTCTCTCTGACAATTTGAGCATATTCATATTATTTAAAAGAGTGAATACCCTTTTTAAAATTTAGAAAGCGTAAGAATTAGTTTTGTATTCTTTCAACAGCTTGTACATGTATATTAAAATGAGGGTTCCAGACAGGAGAATTGTACTCAAGTTGACTTCTTACATAGGCAAAATATAACAGTTTGATACACTTTATATCGTTAAAATTTCTATTGACGCTGTCCAAAACTAGCTAATATTATTTCTATGGACGCTGTCCAAAACGTTGGCTAAAGAAGAAGGTAGCGCAACAAGGCATAATACACCAAAAAATCACTAAAATAATAATGTCAGTTACATTTTATCGTGTTCGATATTTCCTCTATCATAATATTAAGACCAATTTACGAAACACCTTAATGCAATCATTAGGAAGCGTTACTCTAATGCATTCAGTACATTATTCGCATAACATGGACGAGATGATACCTACATTATTCCAAGTAACAAAATCACAGGCATCGATCGGTCGTAACACCGAGGGCTGAGTGCACTTTTACGATCAGGGTGATGGGAAAACGGACCTAAGTGCAATGGTAGTTAATACCTATCTGGTAGTTTCATCAAAATTTAGAACGAGAATGGATATACATAAGAGTTGAGTGTTGTGTTGTCCTATTTGCAATATTTAACTTAATTTTCTACCTGTCATTTTGTATTTAAATTCATCTTGCTTCATTTCCGTCTATGGACTCTTATACTTTCAATTTCACGTCTGTTAGACATTTTATCTTCATGTTTATACAATAAAATTGTCTTTGTTTCATTTGAATATACTTTCACGATAATAAAAAGTGTCATTAAAAGTAAAAATTATTAGTAAAGTTAAAAGTCATCGAAACCTAATGTTATCAGTTTTTTTTAAAACTTAAATTCAACCATTCCATTGCTAAAAGCCTTACAGCCAGCATTTAAAATCATTTCACCAGTTACTAATTTAAGTATTTTTAAAAGCCTTACAGCCAGCATTTAAAATCATTTCAACAGTTACTGCAAGTTCATCTGAAATAATTTATAAGCAATCCATGAATATATACGTGATCTAACACAGGTGTTATTATTTGAGAATAACAACCCCTTGCTTGGAAGATGACATAAGTCATTTTTGGAGCTCGGTTTACGCCCGATTCCAGAAATCTACAAGGCACAGTACAATAAGTTATAACACGAAAATCTGGCTGCATGAAGCAGCAAAAAACTTTAAAATTGTGAGCTCCGACACCATCACCTACAGCCTTTAGTGAAGATTCTCAAATTCTCAGTAAGAAAAATGGATTTGGTGTGAAACAACAATTTCAGAAAATGGACGTTTGGTTGAACAGGTTTGAATTTTTTCAAAAATATAAAAATCTATTTCGGACTCGATTTACCCGAAAACGAAACTTAAAACAAAAAAGGTATACCATGAATTCGACGCCAAATGTGTTGTAGATCAGAATCACACTTATACCACGGGTTTCCGGACACCGTATATACATTCAATTATTTAAAGAGAAAATTCTTACAACATAGTGAATATTACTTTAATAAAAAAACTGAAAAAAGTGTAGCTTTTATTACATAAAATGAAGTTCTATCAGCCACTGAAAAAATGCATATTTAAATGTACTAATTTCGGTGGCACCACCGTAATATTACCTCTAGAACTTTTGCTTTGAATTTAAGTTAAATATTCAGAATTGTAAGTATTTGTGTGGAGAATCCAGACAAGCGATAAAGACCATTATGTTTAAGGTGGACAATGTTACATTTAAATTTCTGCGAAAAAACTTCAATTAATTCCTCCGACCACAACTCCAATTTATTTGGCCTTTACACAAAATTACTTCGATCCCATCCAGAACTCCACGAAAGTTAACGACCAAACTGACAACGGATGCATCAACTATCTAGCAACTCCATCAGACGTACCTAATCTGAATTCACTACTGAAACTATTACGATTATTTTCATCGGAGTAACAGATGGCCATAAAATTGCTAATGCATCCTGATGCGAAATGAATAGATTGGATTAGATGGCAGCTAGCAACGTTGAATTGAAACATGCTCATGTTAATTGGAGGTAATAATTCATAACATGTTACGTACGTGCGTTGTTTATCGAGCACTTTAACATATGCTTGAAGTATTGATATCGTTATAAACGAGGGCAGTTGACCAACGATTTCATCGAATTGATGAGTTCAAATTCAAATATCTGTAAGAGGTTCTACATAAATACGAGATCTTGGCATAATAATGGATGAGAAACCAGACTCACGGTCCATATACAACAAACTGTAAATAAGGGTATGAAAACATTAGGAATTATGTTAAGAACAATTAAAAACTTTGAATGGCTACAAATCGTAAAACTGTTATAAATATCCCTTGTTAGAAGTCTAAAAGAACATAACTCCATAGTTTGGTCACCATTTAACAAAATATTCATAATTTTGAAAGAATTCAGAGAAATTTTAAATTTTAAACTAAACTTTAGAAAAAAGGGGAAAAATAAACGACCTAACCTTTTTATTAAAATTATTAAACTCTAAATTAGAGTATTGAGAACTCCTGCAATTAATAAATCTACACACATCCCATTCCATATAGTTTGCATTTCGCAATATAACAGTCTAAAATGAGACAAACGGTGAACGTATGTCTGCACCCCTCCAAAGGAAAAATACAATAATTATAATATATCTCCCTCACACGTATAAAGAAAATGCAACGCAATTCCGGTAAGTAAGTGAAAAAGTGAAAAATAACAAAAAATATAAATCCATAGACAGCGCCATCTCTGATACTGTCCAAAACAAAACACGGACAGTTGCGCATCGATAATTGCTTCATTGAATAATTTTTAATTTAATAAAAAAACTGAATTTAATTCAGCTAATAAGTTAACATAACAGCTATTGATTCTGAGGCGGTATGAAGTTTTCCGGGTCAGCTAGTATCAAATAATGACGGAAAGTGATCACTGAATAACATAAGTAATAAGTGTTTCTCTTACCTTTGCGTATTCTATCTTAAGTGTACAGCAGCCCGAGTAGATGTCTGCTCCTGACAAAGCTTCCTTCGCTCTCGTGGCTGATTCCAGACTCTCGAACGTGGATATATTAGTTAAGGAAATATTTCATAGATGGCACATGCTTATACGATAATCATCACAATTAAATAATACAAATACATTTAGCAAGAAAATTACTAAATTTATATAGGGCTGTTGATTAAAAGACAGGCCTGTACAATGAGTACAAGTGTACGGGAACCAATCCTTGTCTAGATCGAACGGACCATATCAAATACCTTGGTCTTACATTTATTTGATCAATATCGAATCAATCATTGAATATGGAATAATCGCATGGGGAGGTGCAACACTATCAGCTATATATTCATTATCGAAGGCACAAAAATTAATTATGAAAGTTATTCTTCAAGTTCCCATAATAGCAAGTACTGTAGATATATTCAACAAATTCCATGTATTAGATATTCAACAAATTTACACAAAAAAAATCTTAACAAATATTTTTACTTTATTGAAAAACGTACTTTGTTTAATATTTACAAAATATTTGTAAACTAGTCTGTCTCGGCACAGGATTTCCTAGTAAGACAGGCAAAGCCAAAAAAATGTAAACCTTTTTATATATGTTCAAAATAAATAAATCATTCGATAACCAACATCTCTGCCATAGGGCACTCCAATTGGTTTGCTACGTTTAGTGACTTAGGGGGCATCCGTTAATTACGTAAGCAGTTTTTCTTCCAATCTAGACCCCCCCCACTCGGTGAGATAAATTTGGGCCAACTAGTATATTTTTATCAAGTAACGTGAGATTTTGGTTGACCCCCCCCCCGTTTGTGTTCACGTAATTAATGGATGCCCCCTTAGCAGGGCTGCCCGGGTTTATGGGGTGAGGTTTGTCCAAGTCTTGGCGGTGGACGCATCGGCCCACCAGCTGCGTAGCCTTATCGGGAGAGACTGAATGTGGGAGACCTTTTGACCTCTCCAGCAGGACTCTCCCATAACATCGCTTTGCATCGCAGTGAGAGGAATGCATTATTCATACGTTCGTCACTCCTGGAGTCAATTATTCCTAGATTCCTACCCATCCCTCATACCTTTTCCCTTCACAGAACTTAATCTACTTCCTTTCCTCAAAAGACCCTCCACACAGCATCCCCAAAGATGACACTGGTCCTGAGGTGAATTATCCTGTGTGGAGATAGTATAAAAATAATTTTTAAAAATGAAAAATGCATCTAGAGTAAAAAAAGTAAATCGGGAAAATTATACCCGTGAATGAAAAAAAAGCTGAGTGTGCGATTCACACGCGGTAGAAGTGAAATCTTCAGGAAACCAAATTAGACAAGAGTGGGGAGGCTACGAAACACCGTAAAAAGAGGAGACAGATTATAATATATCATTCTCTCGCAGGCTAAATCCAATAGACGTATATGTTTGTCTCTTTTTAGTGTCGCCATTTTTCGTTTCATCGAGTTTCAAATCACAACGGCGCTAAAGATGTTTTCGCTTCAAAAAGGTATTGCCATTTTGATTAGGTACAGAAGACTTATGAACGAAATGACCAATGACGTAATGCGCATTGAAAAATAAAATAAAATTTACAGCAAGTCTTCAGATGAAGTTAATTCGGCAGAAATTTTTATACAAAAAGTTAAGAAATAAATTACGAAGGCAGGTAAATTCTTAACAAATTTGCGAGTAAAATATTTCAAATTTCTTTGCGCGTTCTCTGAAATCACATTAGAAAAGAAAAGTTCTAAAGACTTGATTGGCAAGAAATTAAGCAATAAAAAACTCAATTAAAAGTTATATAAAAAAAAAACTTTACTTTTTGGGCACCATAAAATATAAACAATTTTAAATTATTCAGGTAAGAAAGTAGATAACAGCGTACCGTTTGCATTATATTTTTTTCTTTAAATTTTAAATCCCAAGTACGTATAGCATTTGAATTACTTAATCGTTTTTTTTAATTGAAAATTCATGTTGAATTATTACAATTTTTTTTGTGAAACCGCACAAAAGTCACAATAGCTCCCAACTGAACGGACCCAGTGGGATTATTGCATCTCCAAATTGGATATGTTTTAAGGCTGAAAGGAGTGGGGAAGGGAAGGAGATGTGAAAGAGGAAGATTGGGAAGCACATGGCTATTAAGATTTTTTTACATTAACTCCACACAGGAGGCCACGAGGAAAATAATTTCACTTAGGGCCAATGTCATCTTAAAAGATGCTGTGTGTAGGGTATTTTTGAAGTCAAATTGTGGAGAGGATGGAGTGAACGTGAGTCTTGAAGACACCCATGTTGTAGGAAGGAGGAAACACAGAGGCCAGCAAATCGATCCGATAGCCAAGCTGTTGAACTCAGGAACGATTCGTAGAAGCGACCCGTTCTCATGTGACAAATATCAATCATGTACATATTGGCGCGCGTTTGGCGTGTTTCCCAACCACGCACCGATTCCGAGAGGATCAATTACGCTAGTTCCTCAGAGCATATTCCATTGAAATTCCGGCAGAACAAGGACAGCACTCCCACCCGACGCCTGCGCTCTAAAGATTGCATTCCGTAATTTGATCACCAAACACGGCTAAAGCCATTTAATACAACGCGTGTTTGTAGAGGAGTTTTTGAGATTGTAAATACTCAGGGGTAAAGGCCCGTTCAGACTAGGCTAGTAGTTTAGTTGAGTAGCGAGTATTTTAGTAACTAAACGTGTCCGAACACCTTTAATTTAGTAGTAAGTAGTAGCATATTAGTCAGTCAAATGGCGAGTTACACGCTAGTCGACTTAACTACTAGCCTAGTCTGTACGGACCATAATAGAACATACCTTCCCTGAGCATTTTAAACAGCAATTTCTGAGAATATCTGGAGTATAAAACATGGATTTCATTTTGTTGTCGGATGATATTTTTTATCAATCAAAAACAAACAAAAAAATTCCATCACACGTCGGAACTGCGTAGTTGGATGCAGCTAGCAAGGGTCACGCGTTACGCACGCCGTCTCGTTCTAGCAGCACTGTAATAGCCCCCGTCGCCAAGCGATGCTAATGAGATCAGCAATGATGTGCGATAGAAACGAAATTTATTATTTTTAATTTTAAAAAAATATCATCGGACAGCAAAATGGAATCGCTAGTTAAAAGCCTTCGGGAACCTTACAAATTTACCAATATTTTTACCAATTTACCAAACGTCAATTTTACTATGACGTACCCAAAAACCACGTTCAATGTATATACCATATAATATTACACAGTGTCCACTTCAGAGAGAGATGGAGAATGATTAATCGTTGGAAACTGATGGGCGAAAAAAAGAGTGATGGATTTTAGGTCAAATATAGTCCTTAATAGACAAACGTATATGAAAGTGTAGCTGAGATAATCTTTTTGGAGATTAATTACTTGTGTGTGTTGTCTTAAGCCTCGATTACATTGAGCGAGTTTACAAGCTACTAGCCGGTAAGTTTAAAAGCGGGCGAATCGGCGAGTGAGATTGTCATGATGACACACAAATCTATCTACTCGCTAAGTAGCGGCAGTAGCAGCTAAAATAACGACTACCGCGCGAACCAATTCAGTCGACATTCTGTAAAAAACTTGAGCTCGCAGGTAGCGCCACACGATAGCCAGTAGCGAGAATAACGGCTCTCGCGCGTACTAATTCTGACAGTTGCGAAATCGAGCGAGTAGCAAGTAAAGTTGGTTACTTTTCAACTTTCTTCGTAGATTGTTTACAATCTGCTAGTTAGATAGTAGTAATACGATTACACTGAGCGAGTTTACTAACAGATAGTGAATTTCCCAGATAGTAGCTTGTAAACTCGCTTAATGCAATCGAGGCTTTAAGGTATTAAAGATTTACAAGAAATGACTTAATTTTTCAATGAGTTTTAATATTATGAATGGTGTTCTCTCTACAGTTTGATATAGACAGATACTGTTGTTATGTGAACTCCCAATTTTCCGGAGCTAGTGGGACTATGGAATCCCCAACTGTGGACGTTGGAAAGCTGAAGGGAGTGAGGAAAGAAATGGAGAAAATGAAGGTTCGGGAGTACCCGGCTTTACAGAATTGGACACCAAACATGGCTAACGACATGTCTAGCAAAGTTTCGATTATGACTCTCTTACAAGGCCCAAGTACAAGTTGATTTAGAACCTATGTAAAGGATTACAGAAAGCATTTTATTTATCTTTCAATTATATTAATTTAAACCCATACAGATTTTAGAACTATTTTCAATTTTCGTTCCGTGAAATGCCGAAAGCGCCAATACAGCAAATTTGAAGGAAAGGGAAGGTATAAATACCAACGACGCTTTCCAGTATCTCAACTCGCAATAATTGATGGTAATTTCTTCCAACACAAACTACGATAGCCTTAGAAGATCAATTTAATCGAAATCTAAAAATATATATAATACCAGCTGGCTCCCGGCACGCGTTGCAATGCCATATTCAAATAAATAAATTGTTTCTCCATATATGTCCTTTCCCGTGTCTCCAGTTCCCCTCCCGCATCCCCTTTCCCTCCCGCGTAGCCCTTCCACCTTCCCCGCCTACCCTGTCCCCTCTCCCGCTCCCCTGTCCCGCCAAACCCCCTCCCGCGTTCCATATATTCAGTCCCAGTACATTCAGTTTTCAAACAGCTCGCATGCCACCTATTATAATTTTTTTATTCAAATTTTAATTTTTAAATATTACAAATATACATTTTCGTATATGATAAGACCAATCAATCATATTTGGTACCTAACATAAGTAGGTACCCATTTAAAATATCTCTAATTTAAAAACTCCATAGACAATTCCTTTTTTACAAAAAAAAACAGCTGCCTGCTAAATTCACATTCATCAAACGCGCGAAATGTCAAACGTGCGAAGTTAAAATAGTCCTTAAGTTTTCTGAAATTATCCAATTCACTTAATTTTTCTTTCCGTATCTTCTACAAAGTATTAACAACTTTAAGAAAAGGGTGAATAAAATAGGTAAAGTCATTCTGAAGTTATGGCGTGACCTAGGGAAATAAGGATTAATTTTTATATACACAGATTTCTATCAAGAGTCTTGAAATATCCAAATAATTAATGACAAGACGTCATATTTTAAGATCCATATTTTTCAATGGTTCAAAACTAAAACAAAATTCAAGTAAAGAATATGGATTATCGGACGAATCAACGGAGTAAAATCAATGACGTTATATAAATAGACTCGCCATAGTCTCACATACTCGCAATTTAATGTGGAAAGCAAGCAACACTCTTTTGTTTTCAGCGATTTTCAGTATAATTTCTAAATTCAAAAAATTATTTCTATGTGATAAAGACAGACAATCAAATATTGTACGTGTGTGAATGTCATAGATATATGGTAGGGCGGCTTATTAATTTCTTCGCCGAATACTGCGTTCACATCACGGGTGTGACCTATGGGTGTGACTGAGATAACAAGATACTCTCACTCGGTTACACAATGGACAGGGAAGGGTAAAGAATACAATGACGTATTATTATAAAATTAATTGTAATATTTATAATAATTGATAATAATAAGTGATGTGCGTATGCTTACAAATGAAGTGTTATTCCTTCGCCTTTACAACTATTTACCGTGAAATTTAAGCATTTTATCATCACACAGGAGGGCATTTTGGCGCTTTGCAATGCAATTGACTTACTGGTAAGACACGACCTCACTCGACGCGTAGCAGTTTAGTACTAAAGTACTAGAAATAGAGACAGCTACAATCGTCTTGTGTTTGGCTTCCCACTTTGAGATTTCTTCCCCGCGTCCAGTATTAATGTCATTGAGTAAAATAATTTTAATATCTGAAACGTAAGATTTGAAAGCGTTGAAATGGAATAGATTTTCTGAATGCAAATATAGACTGTCCAGTTCATCAAATTAGAGTGGTATGATAGAATTCAATTTTCCTTTTGAAATGCACATCGTTTGAATATAATAAAAATAATTTTGCAATGGCGGTTTCCGGAACGGCGCCTTTTTCGACGTGGCCCCTTCCGGGCGGCGCCGGCGATTAGTTCCTACTCGGTTTGTTCCGCGCTTCCGGCGGAAGTACACTGTGCACACATGCACACATACATGAAATCTCACAAATACATATATACATGTGTGTATATACTTTCCGACATGAAAGCCTGAGCACTTTATATATTAGGATGTGGTTAGCTTGCTAGGGTTGCAATATTTTTGAAAACACCGAAAAAAAGAATTTTAATTACCTAGATTGCATACAGTTGGCAATACTGTCACAAAAGTAATACATGTGTTCAGCTGCACGGAATATAATTATAAGAAGGCTATGATAACATACCTCAATAATAATAATAATCAATGTTTTCTTCTGCATGGGTTCTATATGTATAATTTTAATAGCATCATGATTACTGGTTCCACAAAATTATTGTACACTAGCTGGGTTACCCGGCTTCGCTCAGGACAATAAGATAGTGTTCTGGAATGTTGCACAATGATGTTCCCGATTCCCTATTCCTGATCATTCCACGACATACTCCGCCACTCCTTCCACAACTTTCTACAGCTCTATGGAACCTTCTAGAACTTTCCGGAAGACTGTTCTAGAAATTTCAAGAGGGCGAAACTTTCAGCCCTTATATATTTAAAAGCACGCCCTTTAGGTAAAAACGGATACCCTTATTCCCTAGGGGGGATAGAGATCTACCACACCATATAACTCCCTTGATCGAACCGGGACTCGTTTCTGAGTTTTTGCGAGCTGCACGTTTTTTTGGACTTTCTTTTATAATATAGACCATATTCAAATAAATAAAATGTTACTCCTCACATGTCCTTTCCCGTGCGTTCCCCTACAGCGTTCCACTTCCAACTTCCCCACCACCGCTCTCCCGCTCTCCCGTCCCGCCAACCCCCCTGGCACTGCATTTCTTGACTCCTCTCCCGCCCGGCCCGTAGCCGAAACTTTTTTCTAATACTAACAATTTTAAACTCGTGATATCTTTCTAATTAAATATCCGAATTGAAAAATTCAAAAAGTTAAATAAAGGTATTGAAGCTGTCTTGAATATGAAGTAATTTATTTTGATAAGGATTAAAACCAAGATACAAATAAAGAGCCTTTTCAATCGGCGACATTTAAATTAAATTTTAAAAATAAAAGAATACTTATTGTGGCATAACCATAATAGTTAGACATATGCTGTGGCGAACTTTTTTGTAAATAATGATGTGTTCTATAAAGTCGTGGTACATTATTTTATTCTATCATCAATAGTTTTCGCAGCGCACGCGATTTAAAGAATATTTTAGGTAATTTTTTTACACCCTGGGTTACATTATTGAAGTTTTAGTAAGGATCCCTAAGTTTTTGAAAATATAATATAGCCTATGTCACCCGGGGATAGTGTAGATTCCCAACAGTGAAAGAATTTTTCAAATCGGTTCAGTAGTTTCGGAGTCTATTCGATGCAAACAAACACAAACAAACAAACAAACAAACAAATCTTTCCTCTTTATATAGTGTGTTAGATCACATTGTTAAAGCCCGCATAGGCCGTAGAATACATAAATAAATAAAACATTGAAGAAAATAATACCAATAAATCTAAATAATAATAATAATAATAATTGGACAACTTGTAGAGCGCCGTTTTTGTGAAAAATCACCTCAAGGGCGCTAAACTAAACGAAAATATGAAAAAGTAATGGTCGCAACTGGGACTCGAACCCAGTATTTCTCGTCTTACCGAGACTAGCGCCTCCACCAACGCGGTCATTGAGACCTCTTATTATATATAACATTGATGGGAATAACCTTCAAAAGTTATTATAAAGAGTTATTCGAAAAAATATTATATATAGTTATTCTAAAACCTAAATGGATGATATTTGGACGACTAGATCACTCTGGATCAATGATGCAGTTAAATGGTTGTAATTTCGAAAAGGTGGAGAGATTTAGATACCTCGGCAGTATTCTCACGGAGACTCTTGACCCAGATATAGAGATTAGGTGCAGAATTGAAGCAGCAAGAACTGCGTTCAGGAAAATGAAACCCCTCTTCTGCAATGACAACACCAGCTTAAAACTAAGACAGAGAATGCTAAAATTTTATGTGTGGTCGGACTTGCTATATGGACTTGCTATGTGAAAAATGGACTTTGAAAATAAATACCATGAACAGGTTAGAAGATTTTGAAATGTGGCTTCACCGGAGAATGCTCAAGGTGCCATGGACCGACATGATCACCAACACAGAAATTCTCAGGCGGGCTAGAGCAGATAGAGAACTACTTACTTAATAAAAATCAAGAAAAGTTCATATCTGGGTCATATACTTCGAGAGGAGAAGTATCACTTGCTCCATTTAATATTGAAAGGCAAGATAGAGGGTCGCCGAGGGTCTGGTAGGAGACAAATGTCTTGGCTGCAAAATGTACGAGAGTGCGGACGGGTATTAGAAGAGTGGAGGAGCTATTCCGGGCAGCGCAAGACAGAGACATTTTCAAGAGTGATCGTCAACGTCGGGGAGACCTGATAGAGCACACAAAGAAGAAGAAGATTCTAAAAATAACAAAATTGATACTTCGTAATCAATTGCGGTCCATTCTCTATGCCTACCCCTTCGGGGAAATGCGCGACGGTTGGTTAGTTTATAGCGCCGGAGTGCAAAGCTCTCAAGTTCCGGAATCAAATGGCCGCGGAATCGAACATATAAAACTAATATTAAAAAATATGGATTATTTCACGTTGTTGCGATTCTATTACCATGATAAAAATCGAAACGGTGCTTGTAATGGCTTAAGCCATGTTTAATAACCCGATTTGAATAGTGAAGATTACTCTATCCCGCCGACTTACATTCCCCACTTCAAAACATACCCCAAATTGGGGATGCCATAGTCCTACTGGCTCCAAGCAGTTGGGACACTAGAGCGATAGTCAAACAAAACACACGATAATTTTATTCAACATCAAATGTCGATATTGTGGCAGCCCTAAATCAGGTGCATTAAATAGTTTAGTTCTAGTGGTGTCTAGTATACATAGGGTTGCCACACACGTGTCCCGCATTAATAGAACTTCTTTTTCTTCTTTCTTTATTCATCATATTTACTTTCATTCAGTTTTTACAGGTGATTCGACTACCATGCTAGTCACGTGTCCGTATTATGGTAGTCGAATTAGTACTGCAGAACTGTAGAAGTCATGGTGTTTGAAAGAGAGAGTACGAAAACAGTATGCAATATAGTTGTGAATGATTACTACTTAGAGCAGGTGGATGAATTTGTGTATCTGGGTAGTATGTTTACGAGTGATGGGAAGGCTGAAAGAGATATTGAAAGAAGGGTGAATGCCGGTAACTCCATTAATGGAGAACTGAATGCCGTTGGCGCTTATAAAGAAAGAATTGTCAAAAGAAGCGAAGCTAGCAGTCCACAATGGAGTCCTGGTACCTACCCTGATGTATGGCAGTGAGGCATGGAACTGGCAGAGGAAGGATGAAAGTAAACTGAATGCTATTGAAATGAGATCCCTGAGGCGTATGTATGATAAAACAATGTATAATCGTGTGAGAAATGTGGATATCCGCAAAGAATGTAAGGCTGATGTAAGCATAATGAGTAAGATTAAGAAAGGGACCCTCAGATGGTTTGGGCATGTAGAGCGAATGAACGAAGAAAGTAGTGTAAGAAGAATATACGACGGTAGTATATGGTAGAAGAAGTCGGGGACATTCGAGGAAGACATGGCACGATCAAGTGAATCAGATACTTGAGTCGGGCCATGTCAAAAGTCAGAATAATAGTAGAGAATGTATGAGACGATGTATGAATGTGAGTGAGGAAAAGAGTGTGTGCCAAGACCGAGTTGTTTAGCGGTCCGTCCTCTCTGATGGTTAGTTAGTTAGAACTGTGGAAAGTAGAACTGTCATTCTTCTGTCCTGCATTAATTTCTGTCTAGTATTTTTGTATTGACATCATTTAATACGAAATTACGATGATCCTCAGAGGTCAGTTTTATGCAAACTCGTACACTCCTTGCTTAATCCACATTTATACATCATTGCAAACATATCCATTACCTACTTAAATTCTTGAAGTTAAACTCGACCGCAAGAGAAAAGAAGAAGAAGATAGAGCATGTTTCTTAAATGTCTGTGTCTTAAATAAATAAATGTCACATAATATATAGAAAGACGGCCTGCGTGGTCGAGGGGCAAGGCTCTCGCCTAGCGATCCGAGGGTCGCGGGTTGAAATCCCGGAGTGCGAAAATAAATTTTATTTGATTAATTTGTAATATTTCACAAAAAGTCAATTAAAAATAATACATAGCGTATTTGCGACACGTTCCAGAGTGGAAGATAAGCTCAGTATCATCCTGGTGTAAGACCACCATTCAGAATTAAAACGTTGCTTGAAATTTAATAACCACACGCGGTAAAAATTAAACCTTCAGAAAACTAAAGTAGACAAGAGTGGGGAGGTTGCGAAGCACCCCACCTTAAGCGAAGCACACACCCCACAAGAGGAGACCGATTAGTCTATCTCAATCTATCGTAAGCTAAATCCTATAGATGTATGTGTTAGTCTCTTTTTAGTGTCGCTATTTTTCGTTTCATCGATTTTCAAATCACAACAGTGCTAAGGAAGTTTTCACTTCAAAAATATATATGGGGTCGTCCATTAATCACGTGATGTTTTTAGCAACTTTTTGACCCCCTCCCCCCCCCTGGTGATATGTGGTGAGGTTTTAGGCTAACCTCCCCCCCCAAATCACGTGGATTTTTTTTAGTACAAAGTATTGGACGTTCACCTTTAGAAATCGTGCGTTCAATGAAAAATAAATACACGTGATATCGCATTTTAACCCCCCACCCCCCCCCCCCCCCCCCCTTCGTGATGTTTTATGATTTTTTTCGACCCCCCCCCCCCCCCCTTTCGAGCCTCACGTGATTAATGGACGAGCCCTATGTACATGGTTGACATTTGTCACATGAGAACGGGTCGCTTCTTCGACTCGTTCTCTGTTGCCGGCCTCTGTATTTTCTCCTTTCTACAACATGGGTCTCTATTAAAGACTGTTCATTCATTCCTCTCCTCAAAAAGGCCCTCCATACAGCAACTAAGATGACATGACATTTTTTCTTTACTTTTCACTTACTTTTATGTATTTCTTATTTTTTATTTAGTATGGTAATTACGAGTATCTGTTTCAATAAAATTGTATTTATTCCTATTTAAAATATTAAATGCTTGACTATCACAACACGGGCATTAGCCTAGTGTGGTAGCCTAAAAAAACAGAAATCTGTAACCAATAAAACTTCATGAAATAAAAAAAAAAAAATAAAAAAAATAAAAAATAGGTCCTGGGGGAAATTATTTTATAGTAAATGTAAAAAAAAACACTGGTCATACGAGTACCTAGTTTCCTAGTTGCAATTTAAAAATGCATCCTAATACAGATTGAAAACCCTGGCGACAACCCTACTTAAAATGAAATGCTAAAGCTGTGTGTACACCGCACCCGGAACACGGTGTGCCACACGGAGTACAGCCTCCGTCCGGCCGGAAGTGACTTCCATGCCACCGCTTTGCCACGGACCAACCAACCACCCCCTTCCCCTTCCCCCGCGGCTGAACCGCCGTGAAACGTCGCTTTGTAGCGAAGGAGAGCTCCGGAAGTTCGCGGCCGGCATGTTTGTTCTGTTTTATTCTGCTCGGTGTGTTGGATTCGTGGGATCAACATATGTATGAAGCACATAGAAGAGATAAGACGATAGAAATGTTTTGTGAGCGTCTCCGTGTGTCCGAAATAAGTGCAACAATTCCTCTTTACATCCAGTAAAAGTTATATTAAAGTAAAAAAAATTATATAAAAAAGTTATTAAATATTCTATCAAAACGTACCAATAAACAGAGCGATTCAAATGCTTAAGAATTCCGCATTGACCACCGACAATTTCAATGTCACAAGAGCCGTTCGCACACGTTAAGTATTTTAGTCGAGTAGAGAGTATATTAGTTACTATATTAGTAACTAAACGCGTCCGATCACCACAATTTTAGTAGAGTGCTTTAGTCAGCTCTTTAGTAGAGTCAACCCATTTCGATCTATTTTTTTGGGGGAGTAGTGACCCCCCCACCACGCGTCCCTGCGCACTGAGATGCGCGAACCCGCCGTTTTAGCAAAGTTCATTTGAAGAAGCGCGGAAATGTGGCTTTGGAGCGAAGATGCTACTCTAAAATTATTTATTTATGCTGCTATTAATCTCTTTTCGTGTCCATAGTTTATTTATTTTCATCTTACTAATTTATTCTTCCACCTCTTCTAAAATAAACATTACAATCAGTTTAATTAGCGTATTTACTTTGTTGTGTAGCAGCCCGTCATCTTACAACGGGCTGCGGGCACTAATGTACTCGTACTTGAAAGTAATGCGAAAGCTTTTCGGAGCAAGTTACTGATTAAACTAATCTCTTAATGCGATGCTATTACAGACAGTTCAGCAACTATCTTTTGACGCATGTCACAAAATAATAAAACTGCCCCCATGCCTTTTTAATTTGTAATCTTCTACTGTAATATTGGTGTACAACTGTTTTACGGAGAACATGAAAAAAAATATATATCAAAATTCTGCCTCGAACAGATATGTAATAAATTTCATTGGCCATTTTCTATCAATCGTTTTAGATCACCTTTCTATCAATAAGCTGTATTTAGGTATATTTGCGTCACGTTTTGGAGTGGAAGATACTTTCAGTATCGCCCTGGTGTAAGATCATCATTCAGAATTGAAACTTTGCTTGAAATGGTTGAGCCAAGGACATCCTAGTACCGGACGCCAGTGACACTCCAGCGGATTGGTGACCTTCCTCTGCTTCTTATGCCAAATACTTTGCCGGTGACTATGAGTTTATCCATGTTGGAGTCCTCAGTTTAGCGAGCAACGTATTCCAAAGTATCTTAGAATACATTGTAGGCAGATAGTTGAAGCCTATTGTGAAAGCCTAGCTCTTCCGGAACGGACACGTTCTTGCGTCTAGCTGTCCGTGGAATCCTGAGCAATTTTTCTCCAGCACCACATCTATCAGCTTACTTTCGATTTCTCTAATATTGATTATTTGATTACGAAAGAATTTCGACATTTGAAAACGTTGCACAATATCAACCAAAGTAAGATAAAATTGATCTCAAGTGGGGACACACACAAACTCACAAAACCCGTCTATCAGTATACACTCTTCAGTGGAGAAAAGTTTTACTTAAAGCGATGCAATTTCGACTAAAGATTCAGAATTCAAAATACCATCCGGTGCTCACAGATTTAAACAGAAAATAATAATAAAAACACTTTGAAAAATCTGCTATAAATTACTTAAGCGGGCAGCACAACTTGAGCAGTTTAAACAAAACCCTTAACTAATTACACATAATGCTTTTTTAGAACCATTATGCAAAGCGGGAAGAATTCTTGGAAGGGTTGAAAGCGTTGCGGTGAACGAGTGAAATTTAAATTTATAATCAAACGCTGAAGGGTTTAAAAATTAAATTCCGTCTGCTGCGCTAGAGCTGCACTCTCGCGATGAAAATGCATACAAAAAATAATAAAATAAAAAAACGTTACAACAGACTTTGAGGTGATGCACTGCAAGTAATTCAAATTTGTGTTTTTGGTTTAAAAATTAGATCACTTAGAAATATTTTAGATGCTTTAAAATTAATGCGAGTAAAACACAAACAGTTTGTCAAATAGGAGTAGAAAAATAGGAGGGCGGCACTGTTGTTCAAATGACAATACTAAAAATATTCTTCTTCTTTGTGTGCCTTATCAGGTCCCCCGACGTTGGCTATCACTCTTGAAAAGGTCTCTCTTTCTTGCGCTGCCCGGTATAGCTCCTCCACACTTCTAATGCCGGTCCACTCTCGTATATTTCGCAGCCAAGACATTTGTCTCCTACCAGGCCCTCGGCGACCTTCTATCTTGCCTTTCAATATTAAATGGAGCAAGTGCTACTTCTCCCCTCGAAGTATATGACCCAGATATGAAATTTTCTTGATTTTAATTGATGTAAGCAGTTAAAAAATACTAAAAATATAACACATGCTAAAAATGTAAAGCTGTGTAACCTACATTTTTATAAAAAATATTTTTTCATTGCAAAATAAATACCCAATAATCTCAAAATTAGAATTCAATATAGGTATATTATAATTATACCTTTGCAATTTTGTGTTAACAGAACGAAGAATGATGATATTGTAACAAAATTTAAAGTACAGTTTAGAAATTGCTTACATTTATTTAATACTAGATTAAGTACCTAGCGTTGCCCGGAATTTAGATCATGTCTCTAATTTTAGATCTAAATATATTTAACTCATTCAGATCTAAAAGTAGTGTAACTAAACTCACCATTAGTGATTCTTTCTTTCTTCCTACTGTTAAATTCAAATTTATGTTAAATTAAATTAAAGCAAACAACTTTATAAAACACCATTTAATCAAATTTATTTCATTAAGTGAGTACCTTAAAAACAGTGCTTCTTTGATTTTTCTTTAAGAGCAAAAAAATGTTTTTAAAAATGTGATATAGAGTGTTCTATATTTTCAGTGTCATTGCGCTTTAAAATAATATTTGACAGTTAGATTGGTGTTGCCAGCCTACAAATTTTGTAGTTCCATTTTTAATATTTTCTATTCTTAATTGACAGACTATGTTTGCCGAGGAGGGGGGGGGGGGGGGGGCGAATATACGAGCGAAGCCGGGGGTAAAAGCTAGTATAATATAAAAACGCGTGGTATTATTATTCACAACTCACAACTGCTAGTTACAATAATAATCCTATTATCATCAACTCACCATACCCGGACGAAGTTCTAAAACCAATAGTAGGCACTTATACATACTATGCGGCAGGTCTTCATGCGATCTCTAGACGTAAGTGGCGCCATCCTTCGGCATTATTGGCTACTTGCTTGAATTCGGTTCTATAATAAAAGTAGCTTTTAACAAACTTCAAGTACGAAGATGGTTTTGCGTACGGTGCGTCATCAGAGTTGCTTTCTTAGCCGGTTACATAAATTTCAACCGTACAATCTCTGGCCTATTAATACTGTTATTATTATTAATTTAAGAAAAGAAAATACTCAGCAAATACTCATTAAAAAAATCCCAAAAAGTGTGATCTATGTTTACTGGAAGAAAACCGATGTCGTCTTTAAGCTGCAATTGGAATCCATAGCATTTGACCACTCAGCTACTGTGTTCAGTATACAAAAAAATAGACACAATATGAAAGAAAAAAGAAATATCCAACCCAGTGTAATTAGAGATCCATGAATCCACTCTATCTTTCACGACCAAATAAATGACATTTAAAGACCAAAAATGAAATGGTACAAAATCGGCCACTCCATTAGCGAATTGCACAATATGTGAAAATATCCCTACCAAAACTTGATCTGGTAACTAATTGACCGTCCAAACAGAAATATGAACGAAACTTTGATATTCTGGAATAATTTGCAAGGTGTGCCATTTACTATCAGACTAGACTAAAATATTGTGCAGACGATTTTTTTAATAGTATTTTTCATTTTCAGGTTCTAATTTAAAACTAATTTAAAATAGATACAGGTTCGACAATTTTATTTAATTTACTACATAATACACATATGATTGTGAACAAATAGATATATTTGGTTTCTGACAATTTTGCAAGATTCGAAAGGCAACTAACTTCTATTCTATCTTCGGATTTTATTGTTTTTTTCTTCTTTTTATAAAAAAGCTAATCATTTAATATTAGATACTTTATCATTTACTTCATTGTTGACAACACTCACAAATAATTGATTCCATACCAATACATTCCCCAGAGTCTTACCCACTGGACCTCCGTAGTCCAGTGGGTAAGACTCTTGACTCACAATCCGGAGGTCGCGGGTTCGAACCCGGCGTGCGCAAATAAATTTTATTTGATTAATTTGTGTTATTTCACAATAAATTCATTTAAAATAATATATAGTATGTATGCGGCACGTTCCAGAGTGGAAGATACTATCAGTATCGCCCTGGTGTAAGACCACCATTCAGAATTGAAACGTTGCTTAAGAATGGCTTAAGCCGTGTTTGGTGACCAGATCTGAATAGCCAGGTACTTCCCAACCTTCCTCTTCCCCACCTCCTTCCCCTCCCCACTACCTTCAGCCTCACAACACACCCCAATTGGGGATGCCATAGTCTCACTGGCTCCAGACGGGAGCAGTTGAGATTCTTGTGCGGTATTCACTGTAAAAAAAAAAAATCTAGCCTTTTTTAAATTATTTAAATTGTATTCTTTATTTTTTTGTTATTGGTACAATTATAATATTTATCAAGTAACTGTAATTTATTGTAAAATTTTAATGTAAAAGCCCACCAGGGCGTTAATAAAAAAAAAAAATTGTGCAATTCACATTCTGAAGATTTCGCGGTATAAGTGAAACCTTCAGAAAATTCAAGGAGACTAGAATCAGGAGACTACGAAGCATTTTTGTGATCAATTGATATTTTCCACATTTTTGTCCTCAAATTCCAGTTCACCTTTTCCTATACATTTGGTCATCTCGTTAGTATTTGTACTTTCTTCTTCGGAGTCACTAGATGTCGCTTTATTTTGTGTTTTCTTTTGCCAGTTCATTTTGGAGTGGTTTGAAGATTGGATATTGAATTTACAATTTCTTGTTTGTTTTTGTTTGTATTTTGTAGGATTTGATCATTGGTCCGGTAAATGTCAACAGAGGTTCATCAAATGCTTTATACCACTATACACCAAAGGGTACTCGCGTGGAAAGATGGATTTATCGTATTATATTGGAACCGAGTACCCGTGAATTAAATAAATATGTTATTGCTATCTCATTCTCTCGCAGGCAAAATCCTATAGATGTATGCGTTTATCTTTTTTTAGTGTCGCTCGTTTCCGTTTCATCGAGTTTCAAAAAACAACGCTGCTAAAGAAGTTTTCACTTAAATAAATTAATAGGTTAAAAATATATGACTTTCCAATATTCTGTAACTAGCTTTTGCCCCCGGCTTCGCACGCACCACCCCCTCCCCCTCTCTTCTCCCCCCCCCCCGCTCCTCCTTCCCCACCCCCTCAACGTAACAATCAAACACGCGCTGTAAATCTTAACTATCAAAGGGATCATCTTCATAACAACCTAAACAAAATGAGAGCGTAGCAACGTTTTGCTTTTCGTCTGGACAATAAACGTATAATTGTACACAAATTTCACAATGCCAGAGCTCTAAGTTATAGCCTATAGCCTACTCCTGGGTATGAGCTATATTACTGTAAGGTTTCATTAAAATCTATTCAGTATTTATTGCGTGAAAGACTAACAAACATCGATACATCCATACAAAATTTTGCCTTTATAATATTAGTAGGATAGGATAGGATAGTAGGATATCCAATCAAAATCAAGGGATATGTCAAAAAAGCAATCTACAAACTTTGCACCAACACACATAAATTCAATTTGTGTTGTTCAACTCAACTATAATTATAACGATTTATAATTTTCCAACGCACTCAAAACATGAATAATTAATTCACCTCACGACAGGCGGATGAGTAAAGTTAGTACTAATATAGATAGAATTAAATAATTTTCCAGTCTAGCTACAGCAATCTCCGCTTCTTCTTATTATAAATCTCTCTTCTATCTCAGACTTCTTCCTACCTCCTAGCAGGTAACGAAATGGAACGTGACCTGCATCGGGAAGCTGAACTTTCAGAGATTTCTCCCATTTCATAGAGAATTTTCTTCCGATTTCGTGCGAACTCTTTTTACTTCTCCATTTTTCCTAATATTTTTAGTCCGGGCGTAATTACAGTCAGAGGCAAAAGGGGAGTAAAATTTAGGTTACCTTTATATATCAAGTTTAATCGAGAAACGTGTGCTTAGAGGGAATAATCAGACACAACCAGAAATATGTCATTTTTAAATAAAATTCTAGACGTATTGACTCTTTTCCACAAAAATTTATAAATTGATTTAAAAAATCTGTTCTTTTATCTAGTAAAGCTATGTTTTAAATTATGAGAAAATGTGTTTATTTTTAGCATAATATGGTTATACCATAGGTCGTTGGCAGATTTGTTAAATTTTCAAACAAAATTTTGTATTATACAAAACACATTTCAAATCATAGTAAATATATTCAGTAAAAATTTTAACAAAATAAAAAACGACTTAAAAAAAAGCACTAAAAAGTAAAAAATAATTTCGTACGATTGTTATTTTTGGAGTCGGTGTCAGCCAAGGTAACTACATACATAGGTGATATGTGGAGATCTTGTCTAAGACCGACTCCAAAAATAACAATCGTACGAAATTATTTTTATACTTTTTAGTGCATTTTTTGAAGTCGTTTTTTGTTTTGTTAAAATATTTGTTTATTTTTTGATTTTTAGTGATTAGCATGCGTAAATAAGTTTTACTTCAAAAAAGGAATCATCAAAATCTAAATCAACATTGAGTTATTCCGTTTATTTGTCGCGCACATACTTATTGAAAATTTAAGACATATACGGTTTTCTCATGGATCCCATTGGTAGAACAGGACCAAATTAAAATGGTACGACGGGAAGCACCAGGTTTCTGATAAAAAAAGAATCATCAATATCGGTTCACACAATCGAAAGTTCTGAGGTAACAAACATAACAAAAAAAGAAAAAAAAAAAACTGTCGAATTGATAACCTCCTCCTTTTCGAAGTCTTTTAAAAATAGATCAATATTTTATTTGGGAAAGCTATGATTCAGAATTTTAATTTTAGTTCAAATAAAATCTTTAAAAAAGAGAAACGAGCACGTGTTTTGTGACGAAAATACTTCAGTTTGTCTATTTATTTACGGTCTTACAAACTAATATATTTAAGATTTTTTTACATTCTTATTTTGTTTAGACATTGTTGAAAAATGATAAATACTTATGGTAAAAAAATAATTTTAAAAAGTACATAATTTTAATAGTTTTATCATCACGCCTTTCAGCATTTTTGGATTTAGGTACAAATTAAAGCAAATTTGGAATGAAATAAAATCGATATTGAGTTATAATTTTAAAAAGTTGGAACGGAGAATAATTATCTTTATCATTGGAACCGCCGTAAGAATACGAATACGATCGTAAGAACATCTTTCAACGAAATGTGGATTTTCGGCCGCTGACTGGTTAAAGGCCCTTAATATTAAGAATCCTAATAACATAAATATTTTATTTTTTGGATAACCAACACCTCTGTTATCATGGGGGTAAGGTTAGTCCGGATCTTGGCGGTGGATGCTTCTACCCACCAACTGCGTGGAAAGACTGGTTGAGGGAGACCTTTTGACCCCTCCCGTAGGATTCTCTCGGAACATCGCCTTGCACCGCAGTGGGAGGGATAGATTCGTACGTCAGTCACTCTTGGACACACTGACCCCAGATTCCTACCCACCCCTCATACATTTTTCCAACCCAGAAAAACTTCTCCTTCCTTTTTTCTTCCCAGAACTTCCTCTCTTTCCTTTCCCAAAAAAGACCGTTCACACAGCATCTTTAAAGATGACATAGGCCCTGAAGGATTTTTTTCCTCAGAGCCTCCTGTGTGGAGCTAACATATTAAAAAAATGTCTGTAATTTTCGGTTTATTATTAGACATATAGTCATTTCTATCATGAGATACGGAGCAAATAAATATTTTGATTACTATTAAAAATGAAGACGAGCTGATAGTTTCATATTCTTGAATCATGCTTCGATGTTCGATAAGAAAAAAAAGTTTTGAAAGTCGGGAAATAACTACTTACCTACAACCCAATTTAGTCATAAAACATATTTCAGGACATCAAGAAATACGAGGGTAGACTTAAAAGTAGGTAATGCACACACGCTTGTACAGCGCGAAAAAAACGAACAGAAGCGCGCCAGGGTGAATGTGGAAGTGACATTTCCCTTCTAAACGTACGCGCAGGTATGAGGTTGTTTTATTCATCCAGTGTATTATGAAAACAGGAAGTATGTCAACGAAATTACAGATAACACTTAGGTTATCATAGATAACAAATTATTTAAAGAATATAATTCCGATTTTCGAACTCAAAACCTCTAGGTTAATAATAATAATAAGACGGAATAATATTAGGACGATTTATATAGCGCCGTTTTTGTGAAAAATCATCTCAAGGGCGCTGTACAAACTTACCATACATGCCTAAAATCTAGAAAGACTACAAGCTAGACAAACAATTAAAAACAACTTATGGCTAAAAATTGCATACACCGGTTCATTGATCACCGATACGAAAATATATGTACAATATTTTGACCAATGAACGCGATGCTGCCAAAAAATGAATTAATACAGGACCATACTTAACTGGGAGGTCGCTTGAAATTAACACTGTTTATTGTCTATTTAAAGAAATTTAGATAGAGTTCGCACGCAGAGGACATAATTGTGAACACAAGGTTAAAGCTAAGAATCGTCTGCTTCACTCATCATAAATATTCAGAACATTCATAAACTTCCATTTAACTCCGCAATTAGAACTTCTAGCAATCATTAACTGACGGATATATAATAATAATATTTTTGGCTAATTTATCGGGGTCATTAGCTCCACAAATCCCAAATAACGGAGACTGCCGACAATTTAGATACAATGAGCTTCAAACTTCAGGCGATCAAAGAGAAGTATTTAACTATTCTGGCTATACCCCCCCCCCCCCCCCCCTTCCCACACCACCACTGAAATTATCCGGATGAACTTAATGATTGTTGCGTCATCATCCAAGCACCGGCGATGACGTCACAGATATAAGGAAAACACCAATCGTTGAGATGCCTCAGGTGTATAGGGGTGCAAAGATTTGTAAGTTTACATACGTAATCTATATATTATTAGGGAATAATCCTAGCGGATTTTTTGCAGAAAAGAGAAACGGTCACGGGGCAGTGCTAGGGTGAATTATTGGACCGATTCGATAAGAAGTTAATATCGATATAAGAAATATAAAATAAAGTCGAGTTAGTTACCCCAATTATAACTCAAGAACGGCTGGACCGATTTTTATGATTTTTGATTTGTTAGATTTGTCTACGCCGCGAATAGTAGAATAGCTACTAAAACATCGGGAAAATTCAGGAAAAAATATATTACGAAGAAAATTCTTTTCGTCATACATTTTGTTTGGCACGAATTCTCATCTTTTGAAAGAGCTGCAGCAATATTGTGATAAGTATAATATTGAATAGTGAGTGAATTCCATAAATTCAAAAACGTCAAATGTCCATGCGCCGATTGTTTTGCTTTTGTTCTTAAACATGTAATGGTGTAACTCTTTCTTACACACTAAATTTCAACAGTCGAAAATGAGACAAACGGTGAACGTATATGTCAGCACCCCTCCAAAAGGAAAAATACAATAATCATAATAAATCTCCCTCACACGTATAAAGAAAATGAAACGCAATTCCCGTAAGTAAGTGGAAAAGAAAAATTACAAATCCGTACACAACGCCATCTCTGATACTGATAAAAACAAAACACGCATAGTTGCGCATCGATAATTGCTTCATTGTGTAATTTTAAACTTAATAAAAAAATGAATTTAATTCAGCCAAAAAGGTAAAACAACAGTTATTGATTCCCAGACGGTACGAATTTCGTAGGGTCCGCTAGTTTCATATAATTCCCGTTTCGGCTCTACAAACGTTAGATATTATCTTAAAAAATAACATATATTTTTAGGAACTTAAATACTGAAAGTGTTCAAGAAATATATGTTAAATCGATGAAGTGCCAGATTAAAACTAAATAAAGTTGACTCCTCCACCATAACTATGAACTTCCTCATGTAATAGCAGCGATTATACAACCTCGACCTAGAAGCATTACACGCGATGATATAATTTCGGCTAAATTCTGATGTAGCGATTAATTTTCGGTATAATGATTAGCTCCTTTGCACATTAAGCTCCGTGTGAATCTATTATATGTAGCCGCGCCGTACCGGAACGTCTATTCTAGTCTGACCGACATAGCTGAAATGAAATCGTTATTTTGTCGAAAGCGATTGCATTCAATTCCTAATAACTACCTACTAATAATGATGTTAAAACGTTCCAGATCAGTGCTGGATTGGTGGTGCATGATTGCTATATTCGTGTCGATTAATATGATGAGTTTATTTATTTATTTTATTTTATTTTATTTATTCAACGCCCAGAGGGCTTTTACAGTAGTACAATTTGTTTATAACAGATGATTTTTTAAACAGATACAGAAATGATAAAAATAAAATTAGATGAAAATGCACACAAGTCACAAAAATACAGAGATTTGACAACACTTAAGTACTGATTTCCCATAGTGTGAAATCTTTGTATCGGAGAGTGGGTAATGTAGTTCCGCTTATGAATGCTGCAGTAGAATAATGTATATTTTGTCGTGAGGTTACTGTCGGTATTCGTAAGTTTATGAGTTGTAGGAGTACGCAACAGTCGAATTTAGAGTTAAGTATTTTGAATAAAAATGTTAAGTCATTTATTTTAAGTCTGTCTTCTAGTGTGTGTATTTTTAGAATATTTAGTAATAGATTATATTTTAAGTCTTCTAGTGGGATATTTAATTTAAAATTTATAAAACGCAGAATTTTTTTTTTTGAATTCGCTCACTATTATTAACATGAATTTTGTAAGATGGAGACCAAACTACCGAGTTATATTCAATTTGGCTTCTAACTAGAGATACATATAATAGTTCAATGGCTTCTATGGAATTAAAGTTTTTAGTTGTAAGATCATTGGTTCTGAGTTCACAGGTTACGTGTACTAACCCAGGAGAGGTGAAAATAATATTGAATCAATTGCAATGTGTCTTGCCAGTTTAACAACGGCAAAGTCCTAGGTTCCCTCCAGGTAAGTTTAAAAAAAAAATTATTGTAATATAAAACATGATTTACATATATATTTTACAAATTATTGTAATAAAGGTCTTTATTGCTCATATATACCTTATCAGAAAAGAGGACCTCTTGTGCTATAATCTGTTTTGAATAAAATTATTTACATTTTACTGTAATATATTTTTTTAAATTGTTTAATTCTATTTATTTGTTCTGATTGGTTGATGATACAGCGTAATGCAGAAGGGAGGTTATTTTAGTATTTTATGGCTTGGAAAATAAAATGATTTTGCATTGAGTTGTTTTAAAATTAGGTGTTAAATTGGTTTCCATTTCTCATTAATTTGTAAAATTCTTGATATTCTTTGTTATTTTTTTCTTTACACATTTTTATAATGGAAGCTTGCTTGAATATGTCATCGACATTTGGTACTGGAAACGACTGTGACAATCGCAATTGCACGCGGATAAACGTTAATAACCATAATAAACGTTAAAAAAGAAGACGTATTTGAAAGGAATATCTTTTTTATATGAATACCACAAAAGAGTCCCAACTGCTCCCTTCTGGAGTCAATGAGACTATGGCATCCCCAATTGGGTATGTTGTGAGGCTGAAGGTAGTGGGGAGGGGAAGGAGATAGGGAAGAGGAAGGTGGGAAAGTACCTGGCTATTCAGATCTGATCACCAAACACTGCTAAAAGTCATTTCAAGCAACGTTTCAATTCTGAAAGGTGATCTTACACCAGGGGGATACTGAGGGTATCTTCCACTCTGGAACGTGCCGAAAATACACTATATATTATTTCAAATGAATTAATTGTGAAATAACACAAATGAATCAAAATAAACTTTATTTGCCACGTCGGGATTCGATCCCGCGACCTTCGGATTGCGAATCAAGAGCCTTACCCCTAGATTACGCCGACCGTTCATGTGAATAAAAAATATTAGAGAGAGCGCGCTAATATTTAAAAAAATCTATAATAATTAAGAGAAAACCCGGCCGCCGAGAAATTTAAACATTAGGTATTTTACCAAACTGTTGCTGCCACTGGCGCTCTAACTTCCCTTAATACTGTGCGAAAGGGACAACTGCACACCAGGTTGGTAAAATCTACCTGAATAAAATCATCAAATTGAGGTTTTATATTCCCAATTTTTCTCCTCTAAAACTGGAACGATTTTTAAGATTTTTTCAACTAACTACCTACATTGAAAGAAAATACTTTGTATGTTTTGGTTTTTGGAAAAATACTTTGTTTACAAATTTTATGCAAAAATACGTTTTTCCAAAAGCCTATAGCCAAGTGCATAGCTGCACACGGACCCGGGAGGAGGTAAGAATGATTTGCAATATTTTTTTAAAGATTTTCACAGCAATACATTTTTGCATATCGCCACTTTAAGATAAACGTACTGACGTTATTTAGTCAAATTCGGGGGAAAGTTATTACATAAAATAACAAAAAAAAAATAGTATGTCAAAATAGGGCTGAAATTGCTCCAACCCTGTTTCCATCAGAATATTTCCAGATCAGAAGTTTCTTCGTGACTTAGTGAGGCAGATGCCACGTCACTGTTCACCGCCGCACAGTGGGGCCGCTAGTATGGAACGGTGGGAATAAGAAGTTTTTGAATTGAAAACTTCTTTAGCACCGTTGAGATTTGAAATTTGATTTGAAACGGAAATAAGCGGAATAATGATGAAACACTAAAAAGCGACAAACACATACATCTTTAGGATTTAGCTAGTGAGAGAATTAGATAGATCAGTGATTCTTAACGGGGGCGCCAGCGCCCCCCTGTGGGCGTTTTGGAGGTCTGGGGGGGCGTTTTTAAATTTTTAGCATTTAGGGGGCGCTGTGTCAATATATAAAATAAGTTCCTTAAGTTAAATAAGGTCCCTGTTCGAGGAATATTATGGTTTAAAATTGTACGCCAAAACCTATTGTCGGATTCAATATACAAAGAAAAAGTTGATCATGCACATGGCACTAGATTTAGTAAAAATGAGGGTTTATCCGTTCCGAAATTTATAAATAAATACAGGCAACGGAATCTTACTTATCTTGTCCCTACCATATTTAATAAGATGCCAATGAACATAAAAATTTAATCAAATTACATCACCGATCTCAAAAAAAAAAAAAAAAATGGCTAACGGATCAAAACTTTTTATATTGATATTGTTTCTAATCTTTGTATAAATATGACTTATGAGTAATTTGCCTATATTATATCTGTCTGTCTGTATATTTTATGTCTTTGTATTGTAGCTAAAAGTTATTCTTCTGTATCTATTTTGTATATTGTGGTTTCTTGCTATATTTGTGCTTTAGTGTTATATTAATATTGTTAAATTGACCTGCTGAAAAACTGCTTTGGCTGTCTAGCAGGTGCTTAAAATGAAGAATAAAAAAAAAGCTCGTCCCACATAAATTTTAACTGAGGGTAATACCTACTCAATGTCAATATAATAATAATGTGTTTTAAATGATGTGAACTTATTAATTTTTTCGATTCGAGGGGGGGGGGGGGGGGGGGGGCTGGATAATTTTTAAACTTAGTAACAATATTATAAAAATAAACCCTACAATCATCATACTGATACTCTGCATTTATATAATTCTTTCGAAATTCAGTTTTCTGAACGTTTCACGTCTACCGCGTGTGAACTGCACACATGATTTTTTTTATATAGATCATATAAAAAGTTATTTTTCTGTTAGAATTCCTTCTTTATCAAAAGTTAAAGGTTTCCATACCAGAGAGACCACTATGGTGAACGGCGGACCCCGGATATTTTTTGCGACCATTACTAGATTCTTGACCCCCCACAATAAATGTAGTTTCGCCATGCAGGAAACGCCGACAACAACAAAAGTCATTTTAAAAATACCAAAAATGCCGTATTGGTTTCAGAAATCAAAGTTTTTTTATTATTAAATAAATGAATATCTAAAACTGAAATGATTTTTTCAGTAACTAAATAAATTATTTTGTTACATAGTTAATGCCAAAAAAATACAAAAAATAGATCAAATTATTTAAATTAAAAAAAAAAAAATTATGTTGGTGACACCCTTGCTAGTGGCTTGGCTTATTTCAGTATATCGTTCGCTCACGCCCGCCATACATTCCCAACGGGACTGCAATATTTGACAGTTTGCAAAGTTGGGTATTTTCACGGTGCTTTTATTAAAAAAAATAAGAATATTTACTGTAATTTAGATATTTTTATTTTATTTTTATGATGAAGAATTAATTTTCTATGGCGATTTTTAAAGTAACACTTTTGATTTGCCTCCAAAATAACATTTCGATTTTATTCGTGAATATGACATCGTTGAGGTCACGCTGGGCAACATTGGTAACGGCCATCTCACCAGTCAAAGCCGTTTCAGTTAGAATTAGAACCGTTTCGGAATGGGTGCTTTTAGATCGTTTTCGAAATCCATACATTTTTAACGGCATTCGCGGTTTGCGAAAATACCCATTTCTGGTAAGGAATGATAACCTAAAAATAGTTTTAAAACCATGTGAGCGGATCATAATTAAGCTTTTTAACAAAAAACAAGGTTACTTTGAAAAAATGTATTTTTTCCGCCTCGGCCCCACTGTGCGCCGTCAGTGTTGGGCTATATCCGTCCGAGAATTGTTTTCATTCAATTAGTACAATATTTATCTGCATGACGGCAGCATAACGAAACTGAAAAAGTTAAAGAGAACAAACTAACACGTGCGAGGTTGGGAAAACGAGTTGATTTTTTAAATATTATATGTGGAAAAACGATTTAAACGTCATAAAATTTGGAATTTAAAATGAAAAGAGACGTTTTTAAACGCGTGAAAGATTCCGAGAATGAAATTTTCCAAGAAAAACCTAGACAAATTCCAACGATCAAAAAGAAGAAACGGTATACATACACGGTGTCCGGAAACACGTAGTACAAGTGGGAAACTATACTGTGGTAAATCAAGATCGTATTTGGAGTCGATTTTGTTATAGAATTTTTTTTAAGCTTTAATTTTTGGGTAAATTGGGTCAGAAGTTGCAATTTTTAGGTAAAATTTGGA
Organism: Limnephilus lunatus; assembly: GCA_917563855.2. Taxonomy (NCBI): domain Eukaryota; kingdom Metazoa; phylum Arthropoda; class Insecta; order Trichoptera; family Limnephilidae; genus Limnephilus; species Limnephilus lunatus. The sequence goes on from OU830592.1 coordinate 111,330,748, forward strand.
AAAAAACGGTCGCTAGAAGATTAATATCTTTTAAAATTTGCCAAAGGCTCCAAAAGTTTAATGCTGAAAAGACGATTTTTTTAAATACGAATTTTGAAAAAAATATTAATGTAGATATATTTAAGACGTTGGATTCACTAGTTTCCGTTTGTACTACGAGTTTCCGGACACCGTGTATTGTAGATTATTACATGATTTTAGAGATAAATTAGCATACTATTAATTTGAAATTTGCTTGTCAAAAAAGCAACGGCTCGGCTGGCTTGAAAATATGATAAAATATAAGTTAGATAAAATAAAAAAAGCAAAACATTGGTCAAAATCGTTTGTAGGTTCGAAATTTTGATTCTTTGCAGCACAAAAAATTACGTTTAAGCGTTTTAAAATTACCATGACGATTCACGGTTACGGAAATTTTACGTTACGACATAAAAATGCAATAAACATACGTTCCCTATCACAATAATGCTGCAGCTCTTTAAAAAAATGAGATACACAATGTACGTAGGTCTGTTTCCTCCAATGGAAATAAAGTCATTATTTTCTTCCATCTCTCTCATACACGGCACCTTGAGGTCTCCGTAAATCTCTACAATACTACTAGCACTAGCTTATGCCTGTTGCAAATGCAACTAACGGGTTAAAACTAACTTGACTTACTAACTAACAGAAAAAAAATCATAGTAAGCGGGTAGGTACCTACGGTTAAACATACAAATATATATAAAGCCGGCCACAGGGCCTAGAAGCAAAAACCTGCCATACGTTAGTATATAGACACCATTGTTGGCATGCACACATCAAATCTCCAAAGTTTCATCGCAATCGGATGAACGGTTAGGCAATGCGTAATTTCATGATGCCAGAGCTCACTTTTGTATACAGAAACCGTTGTGGGCATGCACACATCAAATCTACAATTTTTTATCGCAATCGGATGAATGGTTTAGCAACGCTTAGCGGTTAAACACACAATTATGTATAAAGCCGCTCGCAGGACCTAGCAGCAAAAACCTGCCATACGTTAGTATATAAACACCATTGTAGACATGCACACATCAAATCCCCAAAGTTTCATCGCAATCGTATGAATGCTTTAGCAATGCGTAATTTCATGATGCCAGAGCTCACTTTTGTATACAGAAACCGTCGTGGGCATGCACACATCAAATCTTCAAATTTTCATCGCAATCGGATGAAAGGTTTAGCAACGCTTAGCGGTTAAACATACAAATACATATAAAGCCGGCCGCAGGGCCTAGCAGCAAAAACATGTCATACGTTAGTATATAGACATCATTTTAGGCATGCACACATCAAATCCCCAAATTTTCATCGCAATCGGATGAACGGTTCAGCAATGCGTAATTTCATTATGCCAGAGCTCACCATTGTATGCAGAAACCATCGCGGGCATGCGCACATCAAATCCCCAAAGTTTCATCGCAATCGGATAAATGGTTTACCAACGCATAGCGGACATACATACATACTTACTTGCAAACATTTATTTGATTTTTATATATATAGAAGATAGCTGGTATCCGGCATGCGTTGCTATACCATTTAATAAAGAAAATGTTTCTACCTGCGTGTCTTTTCTCATTTGTTCCAATCCCCTTCCCCCCCCCCCCCCCTTTTCCTCACCAGCGTCCGCTTCCCCTTTCCCCCACTTCACTCCTACGCTTCTCCGTCTCGTAAACCCCCTCCCGAGTTCCCCTCCCCCCTCCCAGGTTCCCCCTTCCTGTTTCCACCCCCCCTGCCTCATTACATTCACTAATTCCCGGTACATTAAGTTTTCAAACAGCTCGCGCGCCACCTATTCAATTTTTTTTTACAAATTTCGTCAAGCCAGAACTCACCAGTAGTTTTATACAAACCTTGAACTAACAATAACGAACACAACAAAAAAAGAATTTTTCAATTTGTTGCAGTCCTTCAGAAGTTATGAGCGTACGTACATTTTCATACCAATTTTATAATTCCAGAACTCACCAGTAGTTTTACTGCTTAAAAATAAGCGCTATATTAATTTAATACTTAAAAAATATCCCGTTCAACTTCGAGTAATTTCATTGTAAAATTAGAAAACTAATACATATGCAATATCGTCGGATGATATCGAGTGTTTATGTGCAGGTAGGAACCTACTTATATTCTGAGTATAGGTACTTGCATACATACGTAAAAAAGAACTCATATTTAGGCTGGGTTGTTTAACGAAATTAAAAATTCTTCAATTTTTCAAGTCAATTTTAACGTTCTGTAAAAGTTCGGTTCGAATTCTATTCAAGTTCTGTAATTATTTCAGTTTTATGATGCAACTGGCATTTACTGATAAAAAACAGAACTTACACAGAAAGTGAAAATTAACTTTAAAAAATTGTTAAATTATTCAGTATCGTGGAAACAACATTACCTTAGAAAATTAAATTGCATCAAAAACCTAAATAATTGTCCAACTGCCCATTCCGGCAGGTACCGGCGCATTTCCTTACAAAATTCCGGCAATGTTTTTGCTTTTCTCATCATATTTGCAATACTACCGAGATAAGTAGGTACCTACCCTGAATTAATAACATTTCAATGTACTGGCCGGTAAATATCCACCCTACTGAAGTGAATCTATGGACACCAATTTTCTTGTTTTTTTTGGAAAATTTTATAGGTTTTTCGGCGACCCTGAACTTTTTTACATGGGACGGACACTTTATATCGTTATCAAAAGTTGCCTTATATTGCCGGGTACCGAATTTTTCAAAAACATCTAACCGGGGATCGTTTTTTCGGCTGCAATGCCATTTTCCAAAAAACAACAACCCAAACCGCTGAGAGATCCGTTTTGTTTTGACATCTCGGATAACTGATAACTGACCTGTCTCAACATTCTCTCTAATATTTACCATTGAATTGAAACTAAGGCCTAATTTGTGGTTCTTTTTTTTAATGCGAACCTGTCGGCGGGAACTATAACTGAGCCGAATTGGTTGATTTAATGAGAAGTTCCAGTTTTCGCCGTTAATTCGTATGAGAAAATAAATCGCTAGCGACGTTAATTTTGTCTACAAAAAAACTCTATTTCCGCGATTGAATTTCACCTCCTCAGTAAACGGTCTCTCAGAAATAAAAGCTAGTGTCAAACAAATTCAAAGGATTGTGAACTTTAAATTGTTCCGAAATACCGACCGCCGAGGTCCATTCTGGCTTGAGATGATCGACACATTTTTTGGCTGAATTTTTCCCATACAAAGGGTGGGCCGCGGGCCTTTGAGGGAGAGTGAACCTTTAAGTGTGCGAAATTAAAACAGGCTAGAGGTCTTTTTGGCGTGCCAGCGGCATTTTTGCGTCGCCAAGCCGATTTGAACCTTGAGGTTGGTGAAACGCGAGGGGCGGTGCGGTCGTTTTTCGCATCAAGGCAAAAGTGAGTTTTTCAAAAAACCAAACAATACTATATAGTATTGACGATAAATTTGAAAGTATGGAATATAGTTTCAAAGATAACATTGAAATGTAAGTAAATTCGAAAAAATCAAAAACTTCAAATGTCAATGTGCTGATGGTTGAGCTTTTTTTCTTGCTGCAGCTTTTTCTTACACACTAAATAACAATGAAAAACAGTCGAAAATGAGATAAAGAGTGAACGTATGTCTGCACCCCCCCAAAGGAAACATAAAATCATTATCATACATCTCCCTTAAACGTATAAAGAAAATGAAACGAAAAAATTCCCGTGGCCGAGCTGTAATAAGATATATTTGTTTCCTCCAAAAGCAAAAAAAAAGAGTACTTTGGAGAAAACAGTTACACGTGTTTTGTGTGTCTCATCTTTCTTAATGTGTAAGAAAGAGTTGCGGCATAATAAAGAAAAGTAACGCATGTCTATTGCCTTTGCCGTCACAGTACCGTAACCGTGAATTGTCACGATAATTAATTATAAAAGCGTCTATTTTCAAACAACAAAACACTATTTAACATTATTAATTGTAAATAGTGTTTTGGGATATATGATATAATATATAATACCAAAAAGCCAACATTTCGCAACTAAAATCCCCAAGTATTTAGCAAATAATCCGATTTACGAATGCATATTATCGAAACGGCTGTGAATTCAAAACAACTCATTCCATTAAGTCAATAATCACGTACGTTGCAATCGGCGTATTAAACCACGTCGCAATTGCAGCAATATGGGAAATGCATCTGTTTTATGTCTTCGTTGATCGGAATTATTCTAAACATCAGCGCGAATTCCACCAATCATCACCTATACATTCCACAAATAATGTGAATTCAATAAATGATTAATTGGAATATTTTAAACATTGTTTGTCAGAATTATAAATAACAATTTTATGTAAATTGGGGAAAAGCGGTTAACTATCAACATCATCATCAATCAAACAGTATTAATAGACTAGAGACTGTACGGTTGAAATTTAAGAATCCGGCTAAGAATACAACTCTGATGCCGCCGCCTTACGCAAAACTGTTTTCGTAATAGAACCGAATTGAACCGAAAAAGATGGCGCCACTTACGTTAACAGCTAGCGTGAGGAACGTCGGCTGGCAGGCGTAAGTACTACTGGATTCGGACTTTCGTGAATTTTTCCGGGTATGTAGAGATAAATGGTATGATTATTATTGTAACTGGCATTTGTGAATAATAACATCACATTGTGATTTCTACAACGCGTCTATATATTACGTATGATGTCATAGCCTGTCGCGGTTACTTTTTCCAGGTGACTAGCTGTCACTGCTTGCGAGGAACCGGCTATTTTTGGAACCAGTTCCCATCGGATTTATAAAATGGTCACCAACACTCAAATTAGGCGAAGCCGAACTAAAAGCTGCCCGCAGGGCCCAGCAGCAAAAACCTGCGGAGCCTGGTTTCAGCTCTGTGAGGTCACATTTTGAACTACTGTTTTTATTATTTTTATATGTAAAATTGCAAAATATGTGACGTCACACTAGGCGGGAAGGGGTCTCATAAATGTGACGATGTGTCACAGGGACGGAGGGGGGGGGGGGGGGGGGTCAAAAAATCATGAAAAGGAGTTCGTAAGTAGGAGATTTTGAACTTTAAAGCGGTTTTTATTTCTAGATACCTAATTTTTTCTGGTCTTATAAAAGGACTAATAAAAAAATAGGTACTCAATTATTTCAAAGTTAAATTATGTATGTGTTCTATTCGCAGTCTTTAATTAAAGTAAAATATTTCTAAACGATCTAATTTTCAAACCAAAAACCCATGATTTTGCTTTGCTTTATACGAATATAAGAAGAAAAAACACTTCGATTCACTGAATTACTTTGAAATACAACCATTTGCATTTAAGGGGAGCGGAGAATAGAGCATTTCAAAATACAATTACGTCAGATGAAAATGTTATTTTGTTTGGGAGTCCGCCATAGTGATTTTTTACAACAATTTTCATACTATGAACACTTCGGTATGTCAGTTTTCCTGATATTTCGTACTAAACATAACATAGGTTTTTAGTCAAGTTTTTTAAATATTAAAAACGCTATTTTAAATTTTAAAAATTTGACTTTCTTTCATAAAATATTCATTTCGTAAAATGGTGGTCGTCCCATACAAAATAAAATGTTCAATGGCCAGCTGTCCTAAAAGTTTACTTAAAAATAAAAACAGCGCTTTAAAAAAAAACTCATCCCTCTGCTTGACGGCTTGTTTGACCAAAAGCTGAAACTAGCAGGGAATAGGAAAGTAAATGGGACACTTAAAATGCCAAAATTGTCAATCGTCAGTAAAATGTGACTGGCAGTTCTAATATCTCTGGCGTCACAAATTCGCCAGATCGGTTAACCACAGATGTGTAAATAAGATAAATAGGTAGAAATTTTTTCACTTACCAATATTTTTACTATCGTCAACGGTGTGTATAAGTAGGTAAAATATCACAGATAATAGAAACAAAGGACGAAATGCCATGGAAGGGTGCTGAATGTGGCCTCGCTACGACCAAATTGCATAGAATATCAAAGAGGCTACGCAATGAAAGTTTTACATTTGGCCTGTTGGTAGAAACAAATGCGGGAGCCGCTGTGCGTAGATGCGAGCAGCAATAAAATGGATGAAAGATTTTGGCGATACTTGCGGTGCAATACTAATAATGACTCATGGCACATCTACCTTGTTTCTATTATTATCTTTGTAAAATATTGTGTTGTATTGTAAAGGATATTCGACCATCGCCTGTACGCCGTTCTTCTTAAAGACCACAATGCGCTGCACTTGTCCATGGGGAGAGCTGATGGTGTGGATCACGTCCTGAAAAAAAAAGAGAATAGATACATTAGCGAAACGCTAAAAAAATGACTATAAAATCAAAGAATATCGACAATTTTTCTTAAACAGAAATCTATTTCATTAATCTATCAAAGGCCTTACAACAAAAAAATTAATTTTCATAAGAAATACTTTCTTTTTATACTTTTTTGAAGGTTATTCCCATCAGTCAATCAGTTACAATCAATGTAATTCTGAAATTTGAAAATATGAGATTGACAAATATGACGGCTTTGACAGAAGGTGGCAATAGCGAAATTGGTTAACGCACTCGTCCCGGTTAGATGGAGAGGTCTGGGTTCGAGTCCCGGTTGCGACCATTGTCTTTTCTGTTTTTCTGTGTCTTGTTCTCTTTCATATTTTCGTTTAGATTATTATTGTTAACTTATTCTAAAAAAAATAATTATTAAATCAAAAATTTAATAATAAAACTGCTAGACACTTTAGTTTAGAACAATCCAGGTTCTTAATCTTGTTGGAGATACTGATCCCCACCAGTTTCATATGCGCATTCACCGAACCCTTCTTAATTGGAAAAACAAAATATGATTTTTTCAAATTCAAAACAAAGGTATATATTTGTACATAGGTGCACAAAATGAACAAAACCATTAAAGAACAAAACCATTGGACAAGCGGTCATCGCGAATCATATGAGTCGGGGGTGTGTCTTGACCTCCGCAGAACCCGCGAGACTGACTCAATGAACCCCTGGGGTTCGATCGAACCCAGGTTGAGAACCACTACTTTATGTAAATTGGTGTATCAGTTTTTTTTTCTTTCAAATCTATGGATTTTCTGTTACTATTTATAACTAGCAATTCTGAGACAGCATACCTGGCATCCAAAAAAGGTATGCATCTAATTTTATCTAAAATTTCGTTTGAAATCAAACGATTTATAAGTAGAAACTTTAATACCTGCTTACTGAAATTATAGACCATACAATATTTTATGTGAGTTTTTATTTATAATTATTCAAGTCCTCAATCCTCGGTTCTATTTTGTCATAAGGTCAAAATATTTCCGCTTTGCAATAAAATCCAGATAAATGGAATATTTCTGAACGCATTTGAAAACTAAAAACGGTTTTTGAAAGATGATGAAATACGATTTCATATTTTATAATTCGAAATAAACATATATTTTTTGAAACAAAAAAAAGTTTTTAAAATGGCTCACCCTACGTTTTTTCTAATTCAAAAAAGAAAAAGAATAAAAACACATACATGTTTTATTAGGCAAATGAATTATAAGCGTTATCGTTAACTCACTTTTTTGTCGTGTTATATAAAAAAGAATTCATAAAAAAATTCCCCAAGTTTCATAAGTTTTTTCAAATTGTGGTCGGAAACTTTAATATCATGAAGTAGTAATACATTTTAATTATCTTGCGGTTAACGTTTAGATTTAAATGCAAAACGTGGTGTTTTTTCTTTCTACTACCGTTAAGTTCATATTTCTAACTATGATAATAAGGGAGACACAACGATTGCTTTGAGACCTTGTTTTTAAAAGAAAGACAAACATTCCTGGGTTACGAATAATCGGACAATATTTGCAAATCTCCTACTACAACCACAGTAAGCCGAAAATTTTGCTTGAGTCGTGATGGAAGACTTAGCCAGCCGAGGAATCGAACATGGAATTAATGGATTAATTCATTTTTAGGCAGCATCGCGTTCATTGGTCAAAATATTGTACATATATTTTCGTATCGGTGATCAATGAACCGGTGTATGCAATTTTTAGCCATAAGTTGTTTTTAATTGTTTGTCTAGCATGTAGTCTTTCTAGATTTTAGGCATGTATGGTAAGTTTGTACAGCGCCCTTGAGGTGATTTTTCACAAAAACGGCGCTATATAAATCGTCCAAATATTATTATTATTATTATTATTATGGAATGCCCGGGTGGGACCCAAACGCGATGCCCACTCAACCACTGACCAGTCGTTGTTTATATTAGTTGTTCCGAACAAATTAGCCTGGGGTGCTGTAAATGAAATTATACAAATTTTCAAAAAAATCGTCACTATCTCATTAACAATTATTTTTTCAAAAATTTCTTCAAGCAGATAGGTACCATGGATATTGATTATTTCGATTTGACAGCTTGTAGGATGATCTACGCTCATGCGGTCTCTGTCAGTATAAAATATAAAAAGATTGCATCCAACAAGTCACCATCTTGAACCGGAACACACAAAAAAATTTACAGACAGATAAAATGCCACAGGGTCGAGTTAAAACAGAACGTCGCCCAGTCAGTCTATTACATTGCTACAATTTGTACTTTAAATTTACTCAACATCATTGTAAGCCTTCGCCCCTCGTTATAACGACACTCTTAGTAACCATAATCCCGTTTACAGCACCAAGTTAAGTTTTGTCATTAAAATTCGTCGTAATTTTTACCGCGCCTAATCCCGCACAGAGGAATAATTAGCATATTGCCGACATAACCACCAGGGTTTAAGGTCTCGAAGTGGGGGTCGTAAAAATTATGAGGACACTTCGTAATGGGTTGAATCCTTTAATTTTTGGTGGGGAGGACCTGTTTTTGTTGCGAATTAAGATTAGAGTTAATGAGAATGGGAAATGCCTAAATTTGAAGTATTTAAACAGAGAATTGTTAGAAGTTCGAGAAGATATGAACAGATAAAGTGGGTCATACTAAATGTAAACCGATAAAGTGTCTATAATATACTTAATGTAAACCAATAAAGTGGGTCGCACTAAATTTAAACCGATGAAGTGTCTATAATGTACTTAATGTAAACCAATAAAGTGGGTCGTACTAAATGTAAACCGATAAAGTGTATTTCATGTACTTAATGTAAACCGATAAAGTGTCGATAACAAATATTATAATCAATAATTATCAGCCTGAAACACTCATCTACATTGAAAAAATCTTCCGAGAAAAGATACTGGCCGCCACCGGGAATTGAACCCGTGTCCCTCTGATTGCCGGTCAGGAGCTTTGACCACTGAGCTATGGCAGCTTATCTAATACCCGCCAAATAATTCAATATATACTAGTGTTTCATTCGTCAATTACTTATTATTACATTTTTCCAACTGAAAACAACCAACTTTATTTTTGTGAGAGAGGTATTGTTAAATACTAAATCTCCCGCTAGGTGGCGTCGAGACTAATTATGTCTGCATTTTTTGCTGAAATACTTTAACTTGTAAAATATTCATTATTATTTTTTATTGATAAACTAACGTTCAAACAAGATTTTTGTGCATAGCACAAAGGGTAGATAACAAATATTATAATCAATGATTATCAGCCTGAAACACTCATGTACATTGAAAAAATCACTAGTATATATTGAATTATTTGGCGGGTATTAGATAAGCCGCCATAGCTCAGTGGTCAGAGCTCCTGACCGGCAATCAGAGAGACACGAGAGACAATTCCCGTTGGCGGCCAGTATCTTTTCTCGGAAGATTTTTTCAATGTAAATGAGTGTTTCAGGCTGAAAATTATTGATTATAATATTTGTTATCTACCCTTTGTTCTATGTATAAAAATCTTGTTTAAACGTTAGTTTATCAATTAAAAATAATAACGATAAAGTGTCTATTATGTACTTAATAAAAACCGATAAAATGGGTCGTACTAAATGTAAACCGATAAAATGGGTCGTACTAAATGTAAAACGATAAAATGAGTCGTACTAAACGTAAACCGATAAAATGGGTCGTACTAAATGGGACCGCGGCACAGAAGACCGCGTAGAACAAGCCAGCTCGACAAAAATCGTACACGATAACACGATTATTGGAACACCCCTCAGCTGACATTGTCGGATTATCAGATTATTTCCGCATTACAATAAAATCCAAATAAATGGAATTTTTCTGAACGTATACGATGACTAAAAACTGTTTTTGGAAGGTTGTGAAATACGCTTTCAAATTATATCATTAGAAATAAACATATAATTTTTAAAATATTTAAATTTTAATGCAAAAATGAAAATTAAAATTTTTGCTCTTGAATTCGCGACTAACCTTAGACTGCATTTGCCAAGCGATTTTTATGCCTGTTACCTGTATTTGTGGCGAGATAAGATACATACGTTTTCAGTTCATTAAAAAAAAATTATGACAATGTAAGGCACATTTGACTTTTTGTGAAACATACAAAAATAAATGCTTAAACAAATTTAAATGCATAAAATGAAGACAACCTTTGATTAATTTACAAAATTAACGATTAGACGCACATAACTTTGGCAAATTTGCGACTTTTCGAGTCTTCGCTGCGAGACATAAAGAGATTTTACGACATAGTTAAGACAAGATCGACATTATCTCCCGGACATGTGTCGCGATTTGGGATGAAGGGCGCTTTTCATATTTATCGAGATTTTGTAAGCTCGAGATAACGAAATATGAAAAGATTAAAATAACCCACCATTTTTTATGCTTTTGATAAAGCTATCCATTTAACAACGCATGCTTTATGAGGAAACCCGGTCGGCAAGATATTTAAGGAATACATATTTTACCAAACTGTTGCTATCACTGTCACATTTATTCCCCCGAATACTTGGCGAAAGGAACAACTGCACCAAATAACATCATCAAAATCACGGTTTTGTATTCCCTATTTTCTCCTCCAAAACTTTACCGAATTACATTTTTTTAATAACCGGATTTTAAGAAAATATTCTATGTCATTTATCGTTTTGCTTTTTTAAAAAATACTTTGTCAAGTTTGTATATTGAAGTCTGTTGATCGCATTCATACCAGGCAATTTTAAAGTTTTTGAAGGGTCATAACTCATATAAGAATTAACTTAACAAAAAAAGCAAAACGTACCGACGCTCACAATTTGCACTAGGGTCAAATAGGGAATACGTTTGTTTGAACACGCCACGTTTCCTCTTAACTTCCCAATCCAAAACTAATTGATTAATTTATTTTACGTATGAATAATTGTCTTCTGGTGAAGTAACGGGTCTTCCGAAACCGGTCGACACAAAACATTATTTAAACAAAAAAATTATTTCATCAAGGTTTTATGTTTCAACCAAGCATCGATTTAAAAAAAAAAATTATGTGAAAAGCGCAGAAGAGTCCCAAGTTGTCTCAACTGCTCCCAACCGTCTGAGCCAGTGAGACTATGGCATACCTAATAAGGCTATGTGATTATTGTTAAACTTAAGGAAGTCAAGCATAACCTTACATACATTATCTGAATATACTATTTAATCTAGATCACTGAAATTTCTATTAATTATAATTTATTTGCCAGCGGTTACTATTTACTTTTTAAAATATAAATATAACAAATAATTGGATATTAATACTGACTTTCATCACAGAGTTTGAGGGATTACTGAAACAATCATAGTTAGAGGATAATTAACTATGGAAGTGTTATTGTAAGCTTAAGTTATTAGCAACTCCTATACAGCACGTAAACGTAGTAATGTTTGAAAGCTGTCGAAACAAGCGATCATGTTATATGTAAATTCTGACGTTCAGTAGCGAATTTCGTAAATCAATGCTTTTCGCACTAGTGGATTTAGTTTCAATAATAGTTATTCCTATTATTGAAACAATGAACAAGTAGATATTCCAGAATTTTTTCTCTATTTTAAGTCAAAACTAAAAATTTCATCTCAAATCATAAGATTTATAAGAAGGTACGTACAAAAAAAAACCATCTATTAAAATAGTAAGAAAGACGACGATTTCAACTTTTGAAAATATTTTTTTTACTGAACCATTAACTTGTGTGCCTACGCAAAATTTTCGACGTGCGTTTGCTGATTCTGTTTTCGTAAAATGATATTTTTTTGTAAATTTAATTATTTTCTAGATGCCTAACCTCGGCCAAAACGCTACCTTAAAAGTGTGAAACATACCCTAAATAAAAAAATAAAAATTAATTCGTTTTAAAAAACATTACAAAATTATAATTTCAAAACGATTTAGACTATAACAGCAACAAAGCTTGCCGTTTGAATTGACCTTCATTGATGTTAAACATATTGATATTCGAAGTGATTCTATTTAACAACAATATAGCACTCCCGACTGGCGTAACCATTGGCAAGTTAGTTCTGCAAGCCGGGAGATAAAACAGTATATGCTGTCGGTGACGGAGATAACCACCAGGAAAATAGAAACTAATGCTCTCCATGATAGTCGAGTTTTCGAACCATCCACGAATCAATCTGAAGAAATGTGTAAGCATATCCCTTCTGAACCGTAGATGGTTCATCCCGAGCATGCCCAAGAGAAAGTCGATAAGGTAGAACAACGGGTAGTAGCCATACTCCCTCAGATAAAGAAATCTCAGAAATTTCTTCTGAACCATCTCCAACATGAGGGAATACTTCACTTGGTGTGAGCTCCAAACCACCGATTCACTCTCAAGCCAATAATGCCATTTGCCAAGACGTAACTCTAAACATTATTATGACACTTAAAAAATGTAGCGAAATCTTTATCAAACATAAAACCCAAACGATGGCACTTCAATGCTTGGCATAAGCGTCCGAAGCAATCTTTTAAACGATATATTTTTTATGGTCACCGTGTAATCTCGCTTATCCGCACTGTCACTTTTTAACCGAAATATGTGCAAATAACTGAGAAAAACACGGATAATACGAAACGAATAAGAGCTAAATAGAATTTTTATTTATGTATTTAACTCACAGAAGAGTTATTTTCTATCTTTTGTGGGATCGTAATCGAGATAACGGACGTGATCTCCTGTCAGATTTGTGTGATTTTTACATATTTAATGTCACACAATTTATTTAAGATCATTTTAAACACGAATTCCTGCAAGCATTTGATGTACGTTATACATAGAAAAAGCAAATAAATCACACAAATCTGAAAGGAGATCACGTCCGTTATCTCGATAATGATCCCATAAAAGATAGAGAATAACTCTTTAGAGGGCTTTTACATGATTGGTAGTACAATTTTAACACTACAGATGATTTGAAACTTAATAAGGAAATAATAAAAATAAAATTACATTACATAAAAAAGCACACAAGTCTTAAAAATAAAAGAAACAAAAACTTTAAAATACTGTGATTTGATAGGTTTACAAGAATACAAGATGGGTTTAAGAATAGTGTTGGAATAAATATTTTACATGATAACACGATCCACAAAACTCGCTAAGTTGATATTAAATATATGAACATCACCCAAGTACTGATTTCCCATAGTGTGCAATCATTGTATCGGAGAGTGGGCAATGTAGTTATGCCAATGAATGCAGCATTAGAATAGTGTATTTTGTCGTGTTGTTAATGTGGGTTTTCGTAAGTTTATGAGTTCACGGTAGTCGAATTTAGTATTTTTACGTATGTCTTCTAAAGTACGTTTTTTTAGAATATTTAATAAGAAATAATATTTTAAGGCTTCTAGTGAGATATTAAATAATCATTTTGTGAGCTTAGCATGCTTTCGTGCAGTAGCATACAACTAGTCTGTCCGTACCATTACACTTGACATCCCGGGATAAACGAGAAATCGGGAAGCGGATAACCGAGAGTGTTTCGTTTATCGCTCAATTTTAACGTCCATCCAAGATGGAAGGGGGCATTTTATGATTTTATATTATTATTGCGAATAAACCGGAGAAGCATTAAAAGGAGCCATCCAAGTTATGAAACGGACAGTTAAGCGATCCATCCGCAAAGTTAACATACTTGGTCAGTCGCTAGAATCGAACGCCGAAAAAAATACTCGAAAAAATTACGAAACTCGAAGTGGGAAAATAAAATAATAAATACACAATTGTTGTGATTAATTTTTGGGTTATCATGTAATTCCTCACTTATTCGACGTTTTGGACAGCGTTACAGAATTCAGTACACACACTTAGAATCGAACGCCGAAAAAATTACAACTACAAAAAGCTTCTTAATTCAGTCTCCAGGGGTTTCGGGTACGAAACTCGGAGTGGGAAAATAAAATAATAAATACGCAATTGTCCTGATTAATTCTTGGGTTATTTTGCCGTGTTGAAATTACTCCTTTATCCAACGTTTCGGAGAGCGTTACAGAAATCATTAAAACATTACAAGTACACACACTTAGAATCGAACGCCGAAAAAATTATAACTTAACAAAAAAAGCTTCATAATTCGGTCTCCAGGGGTTTCGGGTACGAAACTCGGAGTGGGAAAATAAAATAATAAATACACAATTGTTGTGATTAATTTTTGGGTTATCATGAATTTCCTCACTTATTCGATGTTTTGGACAGCGTTACAGAATTCAGTACACACACTTAGAATCGAACGCCGAAAAAATTACAACTACAAAAAAGCTTCTTAATTCAGTCTCCAGGGGATTCAGGTACGAAACTCGGAGTGGGAAAATAAAATATTAAATACACAATTGTCGTGATTAATTCTTAGGTTATCATGCCGTGTTGCATTTTCTCATTTGTGCGAAGGTTTGGGCAACGTTACAGAATTCATTAAAACATTACAAGAACACACGCTTTTACATGACAACATGATAAAATGCATTTAACCCCTTAGGACTCCGTCATATTTTGTCACAGGTTCAAAATATTTCCGCTTTGCAATAAAATCCAAATAAATGGAATGTTTATGAACGTATTCGAAAACTAAAAACTATTTTTGAAAGGTGATAAAATAAATACGCTTTCAAATTTTACACTCGTAATTCGATAAAAACGTATAATTTTTTAAATATAAATATTTTGCAAGCAAAATTGGCTCATCCTACATTTTTTCTAACTAAAATTACTGATAAAAACCCGTACATATCGTATTAGACAAATGTATTATAAAAAAAATTATTAAAAAAACAGAGTGTGCAAATTACACGCGGTAGAAGTGGAACCTTCAGAAAACTAAAGTAGACAAGAGTGGGAAGGCTACGGAAGCACCGCACAAAGAGAAGATCTATATACTATTTGACGACCTCCGTAGTCGAGTGGCTAAGACTCTTGACTCACAATCCGGAGGTCGCGGGTTCGAACCCAGCGTGCGCTAATAAATTTTATTTGATTAATTTGTGTTATTTCACAATTAATTCATTTAAAATAATATATAGTATATTTGCGTCACGTTTCAGAGTGGAAGATACTATCAGTATCGCCCTGGTGTAAGACCACCATTCAGAATTGAAACGTTGCTTGAAAATGGCTTTAGCCGTGTTTGGTGACCAGATCTGAATAGCCAGGTACTTTCCAACCTTCCTCTTCCCCACCTCCTTCCCCTCCCCACTACATTCAGCCTCACAACGTACCCCAATTGGGGATGCCATAGTCTCACTGGCTCCAGACGGGAGCAGTTGAGATTCTTGTGCGGTATTCACTGTAAAAAAAAAAAATACTACCTCATTTTCAAGCAAGCTAAATCCTAAAAATGTATGTGTTTGTTAGATACGTTTTTATATTTTCACGGCCAAAAGCATTTTCGTTATTTGTTTTTGGGGTGTTATACCTCCTTCTTTAGCCGACGTTTCGGACAGCGTTGCAGTGTCCATCATCAGGGCAGATCCGGCAGATCCGATCACATCTGTCGGATCTGCCCTGTAGATGGACACTGCAACGCTGTCCGAAAGGCCGGAAGAAGGAGGTAGCGCAACACGGCATAACACCCCAAAAACAAATAACGAATAGGTTTTTAATTTTTAATTTTATTTATTTCATATTTTTCGTTTCATCGAGTTTCAAATCACAACGGTGGTAAAGAAGTTTTTACTTCAAAAATTCTAAAAGCTTAAAATTTTTTAAAGGATTACATTTTACTGGAATTTACTGGAAACATAAGAGTGTTTGTTATTTGCCACATATTGGGTTGGTTTTGTTAGACTCTCTGTTCTCTGTCTATTAGTGGTGCAATTTAATTTAATAAAGCCATTTTTAGGTTAATGCAATCTGTAAATAACTGCACTTTTAGACAAATAATTCATCCATCTTTCTTCTGATATCCGCTCGAAGCAGGCAGTAAGCCGTTTCATCCAAACCGAATGATAAAAATAATATCATTTAGACATAAGGAGAAGGAAAAGGAGAAGAGAGATTGACTGGAGCGATGAGAGTGACTGGAATATCTCTCGAGACGTTATTGCGAATTAAGAATTTTACGACAAGTCAACGATTCGAGCGACAGAAGACATAAAAAAATACGAAAAAATCAACGATTGTAAAAATGTGTAAGTCAACATTCATAAGCTTTTAAGGCGCCGTATCCCCGCTCAAAAAGAAGAACATAGATCTAAATGTAATTACGAATGTTGGAGAGAGTGCGCTAATATTTAAAACGATAAAATTGAAGCGAAAATAGTGAAAATGTTTAATAAAACAACCTTGTTTAAAATAGGGCAAAAATCTCTCGGGGGGCGTTTGAACAGCAATTAAAGAAACACAGTGTTTTTTTTCATACATACGAGTATAACTTGTAAAATAATTGAAACAAACGTGTTTATAATAATTTTCGGAGCATACTTTGCGATTTTTTTTCTATCGAGGGATTTTCATATAATTTGCGTTTTGGCGTCGAACACGTATTTATTTATTTATCTTCAAAAATAACATATATTTTTTTTAAGAGCTTAAGAACTTCAAATGTTTGGGAGACATGTAAAAAATCGGAAGAAATTCTGGTAGCGGCGGCATAATCTATACATATAAAAATCGAATTATGCTTGCTTATATGTATGTATATAAGTGAGTTGTCTACGTATTGCTATGTTTGAAACTTTCAAAATACCCCCTTTCAACCCTAGCAAAGGTTTCTGGATTGTTACAACCACATGACAATACATCTGAAAAGTTTTTAATCATTACAAATATAAAGATAATAAAACATTTATAATTATTATTATAACATGATTTATTTATAAAAAGTGAACTAACATCATATCGCGTTGTAAGTAGGTAATTTATTTATCAACTTGCCAACGAAAGCCCCTGTTAATTCCGTCTCGCTAAAAGCCTCGGAGTTGCCCGTGCTAATTCCTTGATAAATCGGCCGTGCTGATGCCGAAATAAATGCCGACGACACGGCTTTGTTCGTGTCTCGGCATATAATGTCTTGGGATGCTAACACACACGCGAGCCGAACGACGAATTGTTTATATAGTTGCTTCGTTTCTTTTCCATAATTCGTGGCTCGGCTCGCGTCCCGGTTCGCAAATGTATACGCAGCTTTAGGTCACATTATTGTAGGGTTGAGAAGCGGGGTTTATGTATGTACATGTATACAGGATGTTTGTATTTTATTTAGCGTTCTAGTCGACATTGTTTTATATCGTTGAGTTTACATTTTAATTAAATTAAATTTCTTGCAGTGTTTTCATACACAAAGAAGAAATAAGATATCACCAGTATCTTGGTCATATTTTTTAGTACTGCAGAAGAGATCCAACCGCTACCTACCATCTAGATCCAGTGAGACAATGGTATCCCCTAATGGGTTGTGTTTTGAGTCTGAAGGTAGTGGGAAGGAGAATCTGATGAGGAAGAAAAGGGTTAAATATATAGTTATTAAAATCTGGTCACCAAACGCGGCTAAAGCCATTTTAATCTTGAATGGTGGTGTACCACCAGGGCGATACTGAGAGTATTTTCCACTCTGGAACGTGCCGCGAATATCGCAGTATCTAATCATTGAAGACAATATTGTAGAATCTTGCAATCATACATAAAATAAGATAGCAGTTATAAAAATATGGTAATGTTGGTAGTTCTTCTTCAAAATTTGATACAGTTAAAAATGACAGAAGTTGGTATAGTAAAATGACCTCAGTGGTCAGAACAATGGCTCGGCAAGACAGAGGTCTTGGGATCTATTTCAAGATGCGAGCGATTTTTTTCCTGTCTTTTTTGTTTCACATTTTTGAAGTGGTTAATATTGTCTTTAACAATTATTCTTTTTACATTAGCTCCACACAGGACTGGTTGAGGCAGACCTTTTGACTTCTCCAGCCGGACTCTCTCGAACCATCGCTTGGCACCGCAGTTGGGATGGATGGATTCATACGTCCGTCACTCCTGGACACATTGAAACCCGCTTTTAAACTCACCCCTCATACATTTTTCCTTCCCAGAACTTCTTCTCCTTCCTTTCCCTAAAAAAGATCCTCCACACAGATCATAAGATCCTCCAAAGATGATATCAACCCTTAGAAAATTTTTATACTTCAGCTCCTCCACTCAGCATCCCCAAAGATGACCAGGGCCTCCTGTGTGGAGTTAATGTAAAAAAAAGTCTCTTCCAATCCGACTGCCCACGCAGCAGGTGGGCAAACGCATCCGCATTGAAGACCTAGACAAACCTCCCCCGATGAACCCGGACAACTCTGCTAAGTCATCAAACGTAGCGAACCACTTGGGGCGACCTATGGCAGGGGTGTTGGTTATCCAATAGGTTCCAGTGGCGGCGGTACCTTACCTGCCTCCCATTTGGATAGTAATTATTTGAGTTCAAATTACAATTTGAGGTTATTCCATCTTTAGGCAGTATAAAATCAAGTCGCTCCAGCCAGATCTTTTAAACTACGCAACGGATTTTCATGCGGTTTTCATCAAAAATAGATTTAATAAGGTTTTTCGGTATATAATTTGTCATGGTTTTGTGTAAATGGGTTGAAACACAGTAACTTTTGGCCAGGTCTGCTAGTTGGCTATAAGAATTGAATACTTGTATCTATTTCTCCCACCTACACTTTGTATAAGTATAAGAAGATATGCGTTATTTTATGTACTCTTGAGACACAAAGCTAGACTATTTTTTTTTATGTGACAATGTTTAAAACCGTTCATTACTTCTAATACAACCTGTTTATATGGTATATTTACTACCAGGAGGACAGAGATTAGAAGAAGCTAAATGAGTGTAACAGTTATAATCGTCCATCCTTAGAGAATGGCACGAACTAGGAAAGGGGCGACAGGGTAGGAAATCAGGGGAGGAATAATTTAATTATCGTTTCTCGTACATACTTTGTTTGATACCAGTATTAAGTGTGATTTGTTCAGAAGACAAACGAAATGCACTGGAAACGTTTATGGATGGCAATATTTTATGCAAATAAATATATTATTACATAAATGTATCTAATCGACAAAGACGACATGGCAGCAAAATGGAAAAACCAAATACAAATAGAATTAAATTCTTGTAGATTACCCCCCTCCCTCTCCCCCCATATGTTATGTATATAAACTCTAGATTAAGGCCCGATGTATCCGCTCAAAAAGAAGAAGATGGAGAGATATGTAAATACAAACGTTAGAGGAAGAGCGCTAGTATTAAAAACGATAATATTTAAGCAAAAATTGTGAAAATATTTAATAAAACACGACTCCTTTAAAATAGAGCAAAATTCTCGCGGGGAATATCTAAAATAGCATTTAAAGAAATACTGTGAATTTTTTCATACATATAACTGAACAAATTATGTTTATAATAATTTTCTGAGCACTTTGCGATTTTTTTTCTATCGAGGGAATTTCATATATTTGCCGTTTCGACGTGGGGAATGTATAGATATTGTCTTAAAGAATAACATTTTTTAAGATCTTAAAATGTAAAGTATTTAGAAAATATGTAATAAATCAGTACAAATGCGTATTATGATAGCCAGACCTTAAGAATTATTTTTACCAGTCTGAAGATGACTTCAACAAGCTGAAACCGCTTCATTTTTATATATTACAAGTTAAAATAATATAATTTTCAATTAGATTCAAAGCATTCGATTTTGATTAGTACCATAAGTGAGTACTTCGATTAAATTCATTGATTTAAAAAGTTTATTCGAATATATGAGGGTTTATTCGAATAAGGAGAATATATGACGCAAATGTGAATGGTAGAAGAAGTCGTGGACGCCCGAGAAAGACATGGCACCACCAAGTGAATCAGATACTTGAGTCGGGCCATGTCAAGAGTCAGAATAATAGAAGAGCATGTATGAGGCGATGTATGAATGTGAAGGAGGCAAGGAGTATGTGCCAAGACCGAGTTGTTTGGCGGTCCGTCCTCTCTGCCTACCCCTGCGGGGAAACGGCGTGGTGGTTAGTTAGTTTTTAGTTTAGTTTATTCGAATATTGAATTTTGATTGAACAATCAATGTTTGAAAAATGTCATTTTCAAACGGTGACATTTTTGTAATGATTAAAAAAACTTTTCAGGTGTATTGTCATGTGGTTGTAATAATCCAGAAACCTTCGCGAGGGTGGAAAAAGAGTATTTTGAAATTTTGAAACATTTCCTATGCTTAATATAGCAACGCATAGCGGACATACATACACACAAACATTTTTTAATTTTTATGTATATATAGATAGAATTCCACCACGAATTATCATTACATTGTATCAAAAATAGAAATATTAACAACAAGAAAGTATCCTTATATTCACTATTACATAAGGCGCTAAAAACCTAGAATCTACATTACCAATGTGGAAGAACTGTTCAATCTGAATACTAGTTTAAAAAGATAATAATTACCAACCTATTATTATAAATAACTCAATTGTAAAGGCATTCAGTCGCTTGACGCCATTAACTTGTATTGCAGTAAATTCAAATCTCCCAGTGGAGAAAGGACTTCAAGTTACGTCACAACTTTCTAGCCAAACCCCGCTATACACCCCTCGACGAATGTTAAATTAATTCACTACGAACCTTGCACCAAAGCCTACCAAACACTCAAGGCATGGTGATGTCAAATTACTTTACAAAGATATTACTGTATATTTTTTGAAAAAGGCTATAAAAATTAGGCTAAAATCTCTCAAGTACCGACGCTAACGTAACATAATGGTTAGAAAAAAAAAGATAAATCAATTACTTCGCTAACCGCCACGCATTTTGATAAAATTCTCTTCTTTTAATAACTTTATAAAGTCATTTTCCAACGACTTAAATCTCGATAGAAGTCGAAAATATCGTAAAAACTGATTAAAAAGGCATTAGATGCGAGCTTTTATAATTTTTCGTGTAAAATGGTTTTAAAACCAAGAAATAGTAGAATTCTTTTCGAGAAAGGCGGAAAAAATAAAGGGTAGTTATCATTATTGATCCCATTGGCAGTTTTAATATGTTAAAATATTATATAGCACATTTGCACTTTTATAATCGTGCTCGCGGGGATTCCGAACTCGCTTCTTGGATATTTAGTCACATTGGATCGCTTTACGGGAGAGCAACGCGCTTTCTGGGTAAAACAATTTTGCAAAAACAATGAATTTGTTCTTTTCTGTGCAACAATGATTATATTCTGTTTTACAAAACAATGTTGTACGCCGCCTATTTCGTTCGCATCACCAATTAAAATGCCCAAGTGTTAATTTAATTAAATCATGGTTTAAAAATTTCGAAGAAACCGGCAGGAAAGCAAACAGGGCGGACATGGAGCAAACGAAATTGGATAAAGAAATTTTGCGATATTTATGCGATACGATCTGCCCTGATGATGGAGACTGCAACGCTGTCCGAAACGTTGGCTATAGAAGGAGGTAGCGCAACACGGCATAACATCCCAAAAACAAATAACGAAAATACTTTTGGCCGTGAAAATCTAAAAACGTATCTCAATTTACTTTGTTATTTTTAAAATACATTTTTTCATACATTATTTAATAACTTAACAAGTTATAATAAAATAAAATAGCACCATTTTTACGTACCGATCTACTAAAAATTCAGTTTAAAAAATACGCTAAGCCAAAAATAATCTTCACCCTGAGCGAGAACGAGCAAGAACCGAAACGTGAAAAAAAGGCGACATAAAAAGGGAGAATTTCCAAGTTACAACATGCCAGACTGATTAATCCGAACGGACTAGACCGCTAAGTACCAGACACGAATCGTAGCGGGCGGTACCTATATATACCCCTAACACAGTAGTCTCCAAACTGAATAAGGGAGCTATAAATATATATAATTATCATTGATACAGTAATTTCATACAAATTAGAATCTACGCCACAATATTAAGGATGGGCATATTATACTGAGACGTAGGCCGCGCAGAATTAGCAGATCAGGCCACACTGGGTAATGTATGGACGTGTATGAAACGACATAACTACAAATACCAAAAACAAACACATCCTTAGGACAGAAACACCACAGATATCAGGCTATAAAACTATACAATTCTCTTCCAACACAATATAAAACAACTAATATTATTGAATACAAAAAAAACATAAGGAACTGGCTACAATCCTTTCAACTTTTAATTTATAATTTTGTCGAATTGAAGTCGATTTCATATTTTTATTGTTTCTCTTTTTTATATTAACTAAGACCACTCTTTGTTTCATTTGACTACTTACAATTTATAATTTACATAACTGAAAAATGTCCTCTACAATACAGGTGATCTCCTAGTGTGGAGGACAATATACTAAACCTTTGTAATGTAAATATACTAAGAATAAATAAACAAATAAAATAAAAATATGCTGTGCAGGTACGTGCTCTGCTCTGCGTTGAGTTGTGGCCGCAGCGCAGATTTTGGTGGACAGTATTTCCCATGAAAGTTGCGCTTTGAAAGACCATAAATCAATAGCAAATTAGTATTATCAAATTCAGAATCGAGCTCGGAACTTGACATTCTAAAAAACGACCAGCTTCCAAGCAGACACAAGCTGAAGTAAGCTGTGTTGCCTGCGGCGATGCATGTTATGTTGGTCACCGATTTCTGATTCGTCTATCCTGCGGTGACATTTCTGGTCTGCTTCGCTCTGCGCGGCCTGCGTCTTAGGTCGCGCAGAGTAAGGCAGATTTGGTAATGTATGAACGGTTCTCCCCACAAAATTGGCACCCAATCTGTTTAAATTCATATAAATTCATCACAAATTGGCAACCCTGGTAATTGGAGGGTGTCCAACCACTTTCCCACGGCGCACAGTGGTCCCAAATCCCAATCTAGCTAGAAAAAAATATTTTTCTATGGTATATGATGCAAAAGGGTCACAATATAATAAAAAAATACTTTAAAAAATTTACATGTATTTTAACCATTGTTACAGAATTTTCAAAGTAAAAAAAATATTAATAAAATGTGTATGGTAGAATGGTTCAAAAAAGTCACGCCAATGTGTTTATGTAATTACCTGTAGGAGGGGTAAATGTTTGCCCTCCTCTCTTTGGCCTCATGTCGTATGTTAAAATATTGCCGCTTGGTGGTTAATAATAATTTATTGTTAATAATGAAAGCTAGGGCTTCCTGTGGTGAATACGGGATTGGTTTGAAATTGTTATTCTTCATAATGTGTTTCATCTTTGTAGCTCGTTTAGGTGAAAAGTCCGTCGCCTGATAAATAATTATGGCAGCATCCCGCTTTCCATGTGACCTCAAGCTGGTTTGGGTAGCATGAGAGAGCTCTTGTGGACTTCAGGAATTCAGAAGACATTTAATTTTTCTGGTTTTACTTTTCGAGGAACATAAATCAAATTCTTTTTGCATCAAGGTCCTGGGTTTGCGCCTACCACGTGGCCCCTCCGCACACAATAACACAGGAAGAACAAAAACTGCATTAAGCCATTTTGTGTTTTTTGATTTGAATTTTAGCGTACTTCTTCCGACATCAATCCATTTTTTGTGAAATTTTAACAGAAATTAACCGATTTTCTACTTTAATATATTATCTTCGAAACGTGTGATTTTTTTTTTCTTTAGTAAATTTTTTATATCTTCATAAATACACTCCCTTGTTTCAACACAATTCATCTTTGAAGTGCTTCGCTCTTCTAACATCTCCAAAATATCTGAACGATAGATCGTTGGAACAGGCTCTGTAAAAGACAAAAGAGCAAGTAGGCGCAAACAAATTATATAAAAAAATATAGATAAAGAATGTTTTTATATGAAAATGATTTCGTTCAGAGGCACGATTGTGTACGATTAATTGAAAGTTTAATCAAACTTTGGAAAATAATTGTAAATATTAACACTGGTTTCATAATTTTTCAATTAATAATAAAAGTAATGTTGAATAATCCAATTATTTAATACTTAACTACATTTGAAAGAACATACCATATACTTCAATTTTCATTCATACGCAATTTCTCTCTAATTTCAAATAACGCCACAAACTACCGAACAGCGTGCACACCAAAAAGCGACTGGCCGCCAAGCTGCCGATTGGCACCTCAAAAGTGTCGTGTTTAGAACGTTGCCACGTATCGTGCGTATTGTTTTAATTTTTTTATCATTGAGAACATAATACTACGGACTGTTTTCAATGCTGTGAGTATAAATTTGAACATAAATAAAAACATCGTTAAAATTTTTTTGTCTAGCTAGTTTCCTTTAAGGGAACTACTGTGCGGCGCGGCGTTCTAAGGAAACATATGGTTTCCTCCTTCACCGTACACCTCATTTTATCGAACGAAGCTACATTTATTTAAACGACTCTAGACCCTCCAATGTCCATGCATACGGGGTTAGAAAGCAGTATGCAAGTACTTACATTAATATACTTGCATAATACAAAATAATAATAAATGTTGCAGCCCGTGGAATGATTCTTCTGAAATCTATAGGATAAATAATATATACAGATAAAAGTGTTAGTAAGTAAAAAAAAAAAAAAAATAAGAGCTGCGCCCGTTTGAGGAAGCCTGGAATAAGAGAAATAACAGAACAAAAAAAAATAACAGTAATAATATAATGCAAGTATTTACAATAATAATAGAGAGAAAATAAAATGCATAAAAAGAAAATATTCAGAGAAGGTATTCCACAAACCACCAGGCAGTCCCAATTACAATGTGCATGGCTATCGGCCTAACCGCAGACGAAACCCGTTGTCCGCGCCTTTTAGCCGGCTCCCCGATTTTGCCTCGAAGAAATATATGTGGGAAAGAAGAGAAAGTTTAAGAAGACTCGGCAACCCTGGTCAATCTTACTTTAGTGAAAAATACGACATTAGTGATGTTATATCTGCAAAAAATATTTCAATTTTTTCAAAGAAATATCACGGACCGTCACTGATAGATAGGTGCATATATTATCTCTTGTCTGAATTATTCTTCATACAATGAGTTCCAATATTGAAAATGACACTTAATAACGATACGATACGATTGTACCACCCCAGCCAGGAGCACTCCTGTCCCGGTGAGACCGGTACACCAGGGGGCACTGTTTGTTAGGACTGGAATACGTGCTCTGAGGATAGGAAGGAGGTTGGAGTTTAATCGACCGGTATACATGTCAACCTGGAGCCAATATTGGAATATAGGATGGGCAGGAATAAAGGAAATGATTGAGCTATATATATATATATAAATATCGTTTCTCGTCTTTCGCTTATTTTGCTTCCGGTTTCTTCTCGCTTCCAGCTTATTGCTTTCCGTTTTCATCTTCCCACTTCCCGCGTATATATGTATTTTTTGGTTGTTGCCTCCTGCTGCTTCTAGCTTCTCGTTTCCGGCTTCCCGTTATTTATGTTTTCCGCCATACGCTTGCCATAGCAGGGTTTTTGTTGTCTCTTCTTGGCTGTTCTGCCTTCTTCTCTTCTGGGTTCTTATTGTCACTTCATGGCTTCTTTCGCCTCTTCTTGGATCTTCTCGACTCTTCCTGGCTTTTCTTGCCTCTTCTTGAATCTTCTCATCTCTTCTGGGCTCTTCCTATTACTTCCTGTCTCTCATTGTCTCTTCTTGGCTCTCCTTGCATCTTCTTGGATCCTCTCGTCTTTAATATTGAAAATGACACTTTAATAACAAAGAAACATTGAGTTCATTAAACTTGAACATTTTTACGCAGGAATATTAACGAACATCATCACAGACAACTGAAATTTTGTTCCTGCATTATATTTAGTTTCATAGAAGTAAAATGAAACATACACAATGACATCATTCAGTGCGTTATTTGAATATACACATCAATCGTCCAGTCGATTAGTCGGACATCTCCGAAAAATCGAAATTTGAATCGAGTGTGCAGTTATACCTAAAAATCATTAACACCGCCAAATCAATTACAATGCAGAAAAAAACTTATGGCGAATTAAACAAAATGTTGATGTTTTCTGGGTCACTAGTAGGACACTTCAACACTAAAGTCCTAACGGTATTATTTTAGCACATTATGTAAAACAGAGGCACGTCAAAATAATATTTGATTTATGGCGAACATTCGAATATTTCTTTCCTCATTTTCTCAAAACTTAGTATTTGGAGAAGTCTGACTAATCAATTGAACGATCGATATGTGCGTTTCTGTTAGTACTTATGAAGACGTACAAATTATCTTGAAAATAAATTTGCGAGCCACCCTTTGGCAACATTTGATAGCTCTAGCACCAACGTATATGTTGCCTATACGACGGAGCCTCTACGCGAGAGAGCAAAAACGAAACGAAGAGAAAAAAACAACACGGGCAAAAAAGAAGTCACTTCGAGCTTTCCGGCGGCTTCCAAAGGGGACTGGCAACTTTTTCAGAGGGTTTTAGTTGGGCGAACAGAACGCCGATGTTCAGTTTTTGCAGTTGTTGAATTAGTAGTTGCTGATTAGTTTTTACTACGAATTACTAATTACTCAGGACTTGGCAGTAGTTGCAAAAGTTGTATTTTGAAAAAACTGAAAAGGGATGGTACATTTTACGTTTTTAATTCGTTGTTTGATATTTGATTCGTGCAAAGACGTTAAATTTTATAAGTTTTAACGGTTCCATTACAATTCAACACAGTGACAAGTCAATGTGGTATAAAGTTAATAAAAGCGACTAACTATCCTAACGAAATCTCTTTAACATGTTCAATAACCTAGTTTTTTTTCGTCATTATTCATGACGTTAGCACGAGTTCATGGGGTGAGGTTTGTCGAGGCCTTGGCGGCGAATGCGTTTGCCCACCTACTGCGTGGCGGGCCGGATCGGGTGAGAATAGGTGAGGGAGAGCTTTTGATTTCTCCAGCCGGACTCTCTCGACCATCGCATTGCACTGAGATGAATAGATTCATGGATTCACACGTCCGTCACTCCAGGACACACTGACCCACCCCTCATACATTTTTCTTAACCAGAACTTCCTGTCCTCCCATTCCCTAAAAATACTCTCCACACAGCATCCCCAAACAAGATATAGGCTCCGAGGGAAATTATTTTCCTCAGGACCTTCCGCGCGGAGATATTGTAAAAAAACTACTCTATATCACTGTTCAAAAGTGTGCTGATTTGTCAGTGTGTTGAATTGTCCGGCTACAGTTTTACCACGACTATAACATTGTCGTGATTATTTTTTTGAGTTATTATGCCATAGTGTGCAGATATACTCGTATTGGCAGTTCAACAGTAGCGTGCAGATATATTGGCAGTTGAACACCTACGATAGTGGACACTGTAAAGTTAGTTGTTGGCTAAAAAGGGGGAAGCGAAATATATGAATAATAGTTGGAAAATTTATAGAGCGCCGTTTTTTGTAAAAATCATCTTAAGTGCGCTGAAATAGCGTAATAATTAAAATAAACAAAAATTTTAACAAAACAAAAAACCACTTAAAAAAAAAAATAACTAAAACGTAAAAAAATAATTTCGTACGATTGTTATTTTTGGAGTCGGTGTCAGCCAAGGTAGCTACATACATAGGTGAGATGTGGAGATCTTGGCTGACACCGACTTGAAAAATAACAATCGTACGAAATTATTTTTTTTACTTTTTAGGGCATTTTTGAAGTCGTTTTTTTTTTGTTAAAATTTTTTTTTTTTTTTAGTGACGAGCGTGCGTAAAGAAGTTTTACTTCAAAAAAAGAATCATCAGCGTAATATTGAGTTATTCGTCCATTGGTCGCGCACATACTTATCGCAAATTTAAGACATATATGGTTTTCTCATGGATCCCATTGTCAGAACTGGACTAAATTAAAATGGGACCACACGGGAAGCACCAGCTTTCTAATAAAAAAAGAATCGTCAATATCGGTTCACCCAATCGAGAGTTCTGAGGTAACAAAGATAAAATAAAAATAAAATACCGTCGAATTGATAACCTCCTCCTTTTCGAAGTCGTTTAAAAATAAAAAAAAACGATAATAATGTTGGTACTATATGATAACATATGACTATTCAAGTTGAAATTTAACAACATACATACATACTCGTAAACGCACACTTAACCACAATCTTAAATTGCACCCGCCCTGATGATGGACACTGTAATACTGTCCGAAACGTGAGTTAAAGAGGAAGCTAGCACAACACGGCAAAATACCACAAAAATAAAACACGATAAGTTGAAAATTGGACATGATCACGACATGATAAGAATGAAAGTGGATTTAAGAATTTTACATCAATTTATACAGGTTTTTCGGTTCGTAATAAATTCTATAATGAATACAATAATTACAATATTCAAATGATGAAACATTTTTCTTAACGCTAAACCACAATGTATTATAAATTTCACCTCTAAAGAAGAGATTTATCTGTGAGACACCACCCTCGCATAATATAAACTGCATAATTTACTTTTTAACCCTCCGCATGCCTGGTAGGGTCTGACAGACCCAGGGTATTTGAAAACATCTGTAAACTATTTAAAATCTTGCGCGCGAATGTCATGCGTTAGCTGTCGCTAATGAATAACGCTGACATTACATGAAAACAAGTAATGTATTTTATTTTATTTATTAGCGTCATAAACAGTGTTTATTTATTTTTTAAAAGAAAGACAAACATTCCCGGGTTACGAATAACCTAACAATATTTGAAAATCTCCTACTACCACCACAGTAAGCGGAATTGTGGCGTGTGTCGTGATGGAGGACTTAGCCTGCCGAGGAATCGAACACGCTACTCTCGGGTGGGACCCAAGTGCAATTCCAACCACTGACTGACTGATTCAAGGGGTTTGCTATGTTTGGTGACTTAACACATGTGCCGGGTTCATGGGGTGCGTTTTCCCACCTCCTGCGCCGGATCGGGAGAGAATGGATGAGGTTGACTTTTTTACCTCTCCAGCCGGACTCTCGACCCATCACCTTGTACCGTAGTGGGAGGGAGATCGTCACTCCTGGACACATTGATGCCAAGATTCCTACCCACCCCTCATACCTTTTACCTAACCAGAACTTCCTCTCTCTTTCCTTCCTTTCCCTAAAACACCTTCCTCACAGCATCCCCAAAGATGATAAAAGTCGTGAAGGAAATTGTTTTTTTTTTAGGGCCTCCTGTGCGGAGGCTAACGTAAAAAAGTGAGTCAAGGTTCTGGAATACTTGCAGAACTTAATAATAACATTATTAAATTTACTCGTAGAACTTAATAATAACATTACTAATTTATATTAAATTTAAAAAAATTATGAGGTTCTACAAATTAAACACAAAAAGAATTAATAAAAAAATGAGGTTTGATTTTAGCTCATAAATTTTGGTGAATAATGGAGTAATAATTTCTGAAATGTTTTATATTTATTTATTAGAAAAAAAAAACATGTTTACAAATATAGTATCACCGGGTCTCACAGACCCCACCAGGCATAACTAGCGGCATAATTTCACCAGGCGCGCAGAGGGTTCAACGTAACACTTAGTTTAAATTGCACTAATTTGCACACCCAACTAGACAAAGTGGCACGAAATTATCATAAGTACCTACCAAATTAATTCCATTAAAAACTACTCAGCACCGTTAAGGGATGATTTGTTCGCTTTCAAGATAATATTATCATTTCCAGTGGCGTGCACTGCTCTCTCAATTATTCTTCTCCGTACTCGCGCCCTTCTTCCTTCCACGGAATTAGATGGGAGATAATTATGATGCAATGACGGAACGTGGTGATAAAAAAACATTTAGAGCTTTACATGCTTAATTCTGCAAACGGCTAGAAAAAGCCCCGAGGGCAATAATTCCCCTCAGGGCATATGTCATCTTAAAGGATGCTGTGTGGAGGGTTTTTATAAGGAGAGAAAGATCTGTGGCTAAGAATGAAAAAGATATGAAGGCTAGGTGTCAGGGTGTCCAGGAGTGACGGATGTTTGAATTCATTCCTACCACTGCGGTGCAAGACGATGTTCCGAAAGTTTTGCTGGAGAGGTCAAAAGGTCCCCTTAATCCAGTCTCTCCCGATCCGGCCTGCCACACAGATGGTGGGGATAGGGAACCCGAGCACCCTTGCTAAGTCACCAACTTAGCGAACCACTTAGGGTGACCTATGGCAGAGGTGTTTATTATCCAATAAATGGTCCCCGGGGCGGCGGTAACCATTAACGCCTCCCAAATTGACTTTGTATGCGTACCTCTACAGGCGGCCAGAAAAGGAACTAAATACGTCATGTTTTTAGCTCCTTTAAAAATAATTTCTTTTGAGATTTTTATTTTTTTAAAATTTTCCATTTTGGGTTTTATGCACGGACGTACAAAATACATGAACTTGCCCTAAGCGATAAAAGGCGTATTATTTCCCCCTCCCGTTGGAACCATTTTTCGGAACCGGCTGGGCTTGCGAGAGCCACGCGTCAATCTAAAAAATGTGACGTCATCATTCGTGTCTGGACCAGTGTCGAGCTCTCATCGTAAATAACACGGTAAAATGGTGGCTTGTGCTATAAATACGTGTAAACATAGAAGAGAAAAAGAGTATAAACCCAATTGTGGTATTACATTCCATAAGCAAGCATTATTTTACACTATTTTAAGCTAATTCAGATCACATAATATGATCGTTTTTGAACATACACCATAAATATACCAAACCACCCGTACATACACTATCACTCCGAGATACATGGCGTGTGCCTGTCACTGTTTACTGGGGTAAGTAAATTATGAAACATTTGTAAAAGTATATTAACTAACTACGGGAGCAAAATATTGGACTCGACCTTATAGGCGACCTTACTTTGACTTATTTGAACTTCTTATTTGTTCATTGCGTGGCGAGCAATTTGCGCTCCCATGTAAAAAGGTCTATTCATTCAAAAGCAGAGTTTACTTTTAAGAACTAAATGATGATTTTATAGTGCGAGATGCCTATATACTGTCAGATTGAGTTTTGGCGAATCACGTATCACCAAAGCCATCTTCCTGCCCTTCGTCCCGCTGTAGTTGGCTTCTACCCCTCACCTTTATGTTCTGGTCTATCAATATTCATATGTCTATGGTTTTATGATATGAAGCGGTTAAAATCAGCATAATTCTCAAGGTTTTGGTCTCTACAGACTGTGAAACATATAGAAACCCCAGATAAAAATTGATATTCAGACTTTTAGAAAAAGGTCAATCGACGTTCAATGTAAATAAAATCGGATAAGTTATATGTGTATCCAAAATACTATCTAGGTTAAAAACCAGTCCTTTGAACGTTCTGATCATATAAAAAGGTAGAAGACAAAAATTTGAGAAAAAAATTCGTCGAAGATAATATTGTTAAATCTGAATTTGAAAAATGAGACTGACCAAAATGACTTAAAAATACGTGGTCTCAATGACCGAGTTGGTTAAGGCTCTTGTCCCAGTAAGACGAGAGCTCCTGGGTTCGAGTGCTAGTTGCGATCGTTACCTTTTTATTTTTCTGTATCTTGTTCTTTTTCATATTTACGATCAGATTTATTAGTATTGTCTTCTTCTTCAACGAAAATAAAATTAGTCGAAATCGAACGCACGAAAATTATGTATTACTTTTTAAATATTAAATGACTAATTACTGTTTTTTTAAATCACTTCCAGATTTATGCTGGTGGTGCGCTATACGAAAAATATTACATTTTAATATTTTCATCATTAATTTCAAAACTGTACATTATTGTAGGAAGTCTTTTTTTGTTGCGTTGTTTTCCCAATAACTGCAGTAGCGACGCCCCCGACTGTAATGTTGAATAAGTGGATCTTGCCTCGTGGCTGTCAAGTTAGGTAGTTCCTTTATCTAGGTGCTAATCAATATAACAGGGAAACCATAATAAAAAAAACTAACCTATAGATGGAGTCACTTAATAGGTAATTTCGATAATAATATTGTATGTCAGTTCTAAATTCAGATAATAATATAATTTCCAGTGGCGTGCGCTGCTGTCTCAATTATTCTCATAACCCGCCATCCTTCTACGGAAACAGACGGGAGATATGATGTAGGGATGGAACGCAGAGAGGAAATGGAATGGCTGGCAGTGCAGAATCGTTTCCTCTTACCTTCAGCGATAATGTATGTAAATTAGTTCCACGGGTTAGAGGTATGTTACCACCAGGGGCGTGCGACCGGAATTTGTTTTATTTTACAGACTTGAATCAATAAAATTTTTTTTTGTTTCTTGGGCAAAAATTTTCTAGACATTTTGTTTTAAAGATTTTTATTTAACATGTACATTTGCTACTTAATTTTATTTATCTGCTACCGGTTTCGACATATCCTTGTCACACGTGAGTGACTGAGGGTGAGTGAATGAGAGCCATGCTGTAGGAGGAAGGAAACATAGAGGCCAATTATTCCACAGCCCATAGAAACAACCCATTCTCAACAGTGTAAATATGTTGGGCGCGCGTTTGAGGTGTTTCCCGACTACGCACCGGTGCCGAAGGCATCAATGACGCTAGTTCTTCGGAGCATCTTCCATGTTAATACCGGTAGAATAAGGAAAGCATATCTACCTGGCGCCTATATATAATAACATTTGCGTACGAAATATTGAAAAAATTTAATCAATTTGCAAAAGTATAAAGTTTTTCTTAATAAAATTACATGCGAAATAGAAAATATAAATAATATAGACTACTATGGAATAAAATAATATAAGAAATTAAACACAGAAGTCGACATTTCTTGTACAGAGTTGAAAAGCGCGTGGAAATCTGTAAATAAACGAACTTTTGGTGTAATCTCATTATTAGTGACCGACCGAAGGTTCGGTTTCGGTTTCGGCAAGTTTCGGCATAAAAATCTAGTTTCAGCATCATATTCGCTTTCGGCAGATTATCTGCCGAACCTTCGGCCGCACCGAAACTCTGCATTCGTCAATTATCGCGCGTCGTTAAGCTGACTTCGGGTGAGTTCGTGGCTCGTGTGTCACCCATTATCATCAGCAAAATACTAAATTGTTGAGGTTCTTCCTTTATAATGAACATACGTGTTGATTATTGACAATTTTTTTTCCAAGAATAACTAACATGTTTTGTTATTTTTTAATTTTTTTTGTTTAATAGCAGTAATATAATGTTTTTTTTCACAATTTCATTTATTGTTTTTATTTCATTTAACGCGTGTTAACTGTCTGTAAAATGTAAAAAGTAATCAAAATTTCTGTAAACTATTTTTATTTATTTAATTATAATGTATTACAAAAACATGGTAAGTAATACATTATTCACAATGAGTTGAGAAGAAAACTCATTACGGATTTAGATATAGATTGTTAACATGCCTAAAAAAGTTTCGGTTTCGGTTTCGGTAGAAAGTCCTGTTTCGGCGGACACTAACTCATTATACAATCAATATTGATTTACGTAAAATTCTGCGAATAGGCTATACTCGTAATCTCTAAACGCTAGATTATTTGCAAGTAATTGTAAAAATTCACAATCTAAAAGCATTTTTAGCTGCACATGAACGGCAACTCTAAAACTTTAAACATATTGAACATCGAAAAGAAGGCTGAGATGTCAAATCTAACATTACAAAAATTAGAACATTAAAAATTATTACTTACAAAAAATTTCACGTCATAAATTAAGGAAAAAAAACCAGAGCTGACAGTTGAAAATAAAAGTATGAAAAAACGCACAACGGTGACACGAAGATAGCTTCGTAAAAAAAAAACTATAAAATTATTGACCAAAGTTTGGGATAGCTAAATTAAAACGTCAGCGGAGTTGACAAAACTGTCAGGAGGAAATTTTGTAGGAAAGTTAAAAAAAAACACAATAAAAAATAACCTAACATAAAAAGTTGATGGAGGTGAAATCTGTATTGTACATCGCATGCCAATGCAAAATTGTGACAAAAGGATAACAAAACAATTTATTAAAATTAAAACTTTAGAAAAGTAAAAAAAAATATGACATTTGAAACTAAGCGCACGCCACTGCATAAATGCAACCTTGTCGGAAGAGCTCCCACTGTCGGGTATCTTTAAATTATTATATCTAGGAGATAACGGATAGTTTAAAGATAGGATAGAAATTATGGCTCCTAGACAACTGTTAGTTATAATTACACATTACACTGAAGCAGAGCCAAACTCGCACCATTTAAATTACAGATTATTAATTCATAATTAAATCTGGGAAACATTTAATATGTATAGATAAACAACACTTCTCCCATAGGTCACCCCGAGTGGTTCGCTACATTTGACGACATTTCAGGGGTAAGATGTGCCCAGGTCTTGCGGTGGATGCGACTGCCCACCTTCTGCATGGCGTGCCGAATCCAGAGTAAGTGAAACCTTTTGACCTATCCAGCAGGACTCTACCAGAACATCACCTTGCGACTCAGTTGGAGGGATGGATTCATAAGTCACCCCTGAACACACCGACCCTCACCCCACCGCCTACACACTCAACTTACATTTTTGTTCCCAGAACTTTCTTTCCTTAAAAAGACCCTCCAAACAGCATCTCCAAAGATGACATAGGCCCCGAGGGAAATGATTTTCTCCGAGGCCACCTGTGTGGAACAAATATAAAGAAAAAAAGCAAGGGTGCAATTCACACGCGGTAGAAGTGAACGCTTAAAAAAACAAAATTAGACAAGAGTGGAGTGGCTACGAAGCACCACACAAAGAAGAGACCGATTATTTATGAAGCACCGCACAAAATGGAGACAGATTCTCATTCTCGAAGGTTAAATCCTATAGATGTATATGTTTGTCTCTTTTTAGTGTCGCTCACTTCCGTTTCATCGTGTTTCAAATCACAACGGTGCTAAAAAAGTTTTCACTTCAAAAACAGAGTGTGCAGTTAACACGCGGTAGAAGTGAAATCTTCAGAAAACTAAAGTAGACAAGAGTGGGGATGCTACGAAGTACCGCACAAAGAGGAGATTGATTATACTATCTCATGCTAAATCCTACAGATGTATGTGTATGTCATTTTTTAGTGTCGATATTTTTCGTTTCATCGAGTTTAATTTCACTTAAAAAATTAAACTAAATAAAAAAATTACAAGTGTGCAATTCACATGCGATAGAAGTAAAACCTTCAAAAACCTAAAGTAGACAAGAGTGGGGAGGCTATAAAAGCACCGCACAAAGCAGAGACCGATTATTCTATCTCATTCTCTTGCAGGCTAAATCCTATAGATGTATGTGTTTGTCTCTTTTTGGTGTAGCTATTTCATTTCATCGAGTTTCAAATCACAACGGTGCTAAAAAAGTGTTCACTAAAAATATTTTTCTCGCATAAATTTCCACTGCGTATAATCGCATAATTAACATATTTTCAATATTTAAATATCGTTACGAAATAATCCTTAAAAGCTCAGCCATCGCAAAGCTGCGACACTGTTTGAATATTCACACAGATTAACTGTCAGGAATATTTCGAATACATCGATATCTACAATTCAATCCCTCTCCATCAAAGGATGCTTTGAGTCGCTCCAAATTCGCACAGGATTAAGGATGTACTGAAGCGTTATTCATTAAATATGCATTAGTGCAGTGTTTCGAGTGCATGACACAAGCACAAGGCACGATGCATGCAAAGTTGCATGCAGGGAAGCGAGATAGATGCAGCGATGCAAAATGACGGAAGCCTAACAGGGTTCAGTTAGTATATTATGGAACTTCGTTAAGAAAGCTTAAGGAGGGTCTAATTAAGACGTGTCCTTTATACTAAATATAACGGAATACCTGCTGTTACGAATTAATTTAATATTAATTTAATCATCAAAAACGTGTATTCGTTCCAAACAGCAGAAATAAGACATGGGAATGAGAGATCTAATGCAATCGCCATTCAGCGTAGAGTACGACAAGACTGTATCCTGGTCGCCACTATTATTTAATCTCTATTCCAACTATGTCTTTAAAAGAGCCCTAAGTAATACCGAGAAAGGTTTGAAGATAAACGGCGTTGTCATTAATAACACAAGATACGCAGATGATACTGTATTACTAGCTGACCGTATCAATGACCTACAAGACCTATTAAATCTTGTTAATAATGCTGGTGAGAAACTGGGCCTAACAATCAACGTCCATAAAACTAAATGGATGAAATTTGGACGACTAGATCACTATGGATAAATGACACAGTTAAATGGTTGCAATGTCAAAAAGGTGGAAAGATTTAGATACTTCGGCAGTATTCTCATGGAGACTCTTGACCTAGATGTAGAGGTTAGGTGCAGAATTGAAGCAGCAAGAACTGCGTTCAGTAAAATGAAATTTCTCTTCTGCAATGACAATATCAGTTTAAAACTAAGGCAGATAATGCTAAAATGTTATGTGCGGTCGGTCTTGCTGTATGGATATGAGACATGGACTTTGAAAGTAAATACTATGAACAGGTTAGAGACTTTTGAAATGTGGCTTCACCGGAGAATGCTCGAAGTCCCATGGACCGATACGATTACCAACACAGAACATAAATAGAGAACTGCTTACATAAGTAAAAGTCAGGAAAATTCCTATCTGGGTCGCATACTTCGAAGGGAGAAATATCACTTGCTCCAATTAATATTAAAAGGCAAGATAGAGGGTCGTTGAGAGCCTGGTAGGAGACAGATGTCTTGGTTGCGAAATGTACGAGAGTGAATCGGTATTAGAAGTGCGGAGGAGGTATTCCGGGCAGCGCAAGATAGATATAGATTTACCAGAGTGATGGCCAACGTCGGAGGGACCTGATAGAACACACGAAGAAAAAAGATGATTCTTTCACCGGGAACTCTGCTGTAACATTTCTGTCTGTTAGCGGTCGTTAATTAGTAACGGACACGATTTAAATAGTGACAGTAGAATTAATAGAATTAGATTCTCAAAAGTAAATAAAATGATAAAGGAACTAAATTAGCTAACAGTGAAACAGATGATATTTATACATAAAATATTAAACAACCTGTTACCAAAATAATCTTCAAAGAAAATCGTATACAACAAGGACATTCACCGACATAACACAAGGACGTGCAATGAAATCAGACTACCACAAAAGAACAAAGTCAACACGCAAAACAGTCCCACAAAGGGCTGAAATATAATAAGGCGCTGCCGGAAAATATGGTCTGCACAAATTGGTAGACTCGAGATGTAAAAAGACACTGTCTTACTGTTTGAAGGTGACACTTGCCCAGCTTGTCTATAAAAATCTGAAACGGATGTAAGTATTATTAAGAAATGGTTGGATATAAATACCGAGAAAACAAAATACTTCACATCAAACATAAGTACTACTGGTAAACCCTATGATGATGCCTCTATTAGAATACACATAACTATGAATTCCGACGAAGGTTGTCAGTATCCCTACATTGAACGAGCTGCTCGGCCTCACCATTGATCCAAATCTCAAATGGAATCTTCACTCAAACTAAATGCAAACAGTTTGCATCTATAATAGATAGAAACCTTCGTTGACGTGCTTACAACAACTCACCAAAGTTTCATCGCAATCGGATGAATGGTTTAGCAATGCATAATTTCATTATGCCAGAACTCACCACTGTATACAGAAACCATCGCGGGCATGCACAAGTCAAATCCCCAAAGATTCATCGCAATCGGATGAACAGTTAGCAATGCATAAAAAATAAAAGAAGTTTATTCCAGAATATATATATGGCATAATTTCATGATGCCAGAACACGCCTCACAAACTTGGAATCCAAGATATATAACATATGTTCATAGAATATAACGTTTCAGGAAAAATTTCTCTCCTACATAAATTTTCGGTCGTTTTATGCATTCCAATCTAATGAAGATATCCATCAATTCTTTAAAATCCCGAAATTAAATTGTAGGAGAATTATTTCTGATCAATTGTTATTGTACAGAATCCTAAATAATACGATATCTTCCCCGCATCTTTTACAAAAAATAAATATTAGAGTTCCTGGTCGCAATGGCAGAAACGTATCCCTTTTATATAACAGCCGATCCAACACCAACTACTTACAAAATGAATTCATACATCGAGCCTGCCACTATCATAACACAGACCTTACATATACAGACATCTTCAATATAACTTTCAACAAATTCAAAGCAACACTATTAGATAAATGTAATGCATCACAAATCACAACACACCACTTAACATCCATATTTATATTTTTAATATATTATTAATCAGATTTCTTTTCCTAATTTGCAATATATTTACATATTCCCTAATTACATACATATCATCCTTATACTCCTATAACTATTTTTTCTTAGTTTTCTTTGTGTTTTTCTTGTAAAAAAAAAATTATCAGCGAAAACATGTTTTTAGGCTTACAGTTCAAAGTTTAAGAGTTTTTATACTTTATCGTTTTATTTAAACTAAATTTAATTAACAATAAAAATGCCTGAAATCGCGATATCTAGTATTTTTTTTAAAACTCATTCAATGAAACCGATTTTTTGTTATTCAAATCTAGCTCTAGCGACTGCGGCCACATTCAGCCAGTGAATAATTATCACAATGGCCGCGAACTAACTACTGCTGCACCTTGCAAATTGCCCCAGAAAACTTCAATTCAATTGCACCAGAGAACGTGGCCCCTATTCGGGCACCAAAGTAATTTGGACGCCTTCCTTCGTGAATAATCAAATTTAATCTGCACCTTTTGCCTGCCCGGGATGTGCTGGTGGCTGCTACCACAGTATTTGCAACGGGAAGCAATTCGCGAGAGGTTTTACGGGGGCACGTTGAAAATTCCGTTTCATTACTACCTGCACCCTATAACATACTACATAGCTTTGGTTTGTGTTAGATAATAATATGTGTGCGAAAAGAAAACGTGATGAGTAAAAACATGTGATTTAAAAAAAGTATTATTATTTATTTATTTAAATTTACTTATTTTATGTTTGTTACCTCAGAACTTTCGATTGGGTGAACCGATATTGATGATTTTTTTATTTATTAGAAAGCTGGTGCTTCCCGTGTGGTCCCATTTAAATTTGGTCCAGTTCTGATAATGGGATCCATGAGAAAACCATATATGTCTTAAATTTGCAATAAGTATGTGTGCGACAAATGGACGAATAACTCAATATTACGCCAACAGATTTCGATGATTCTTTTTTTTTAAGTAAAACTTCTTTACGCATGCTTGTCACTAAAAATCAAAAAATAAACAAAAATTTTAACAAAAAAAAAAACTACTTAAAAAAATGCACTAAAAAGTAAAAAAATAATTTCGTACGATTGTTATTTTTGGAGTCGGTTTCAGCCAAGATCTCCACATGTCACCTATAACTACCTATGTATTTAGTTACCTTGGCTGACACCGATTCCAAAAATAACAATCGTACGAAATTATTTTTTTACTTTTTAGAGCATTTTTTGAAGTCGTTTTTTGTTTTGTTAAAATTTTTGTTTATAATAATGAAATATTGAATATATCAGCAATATTGGCTTAAAAATTACCCATGGTGACTATTCTTTATTTATTTATTTACGCCCTTTTTAGGGGCGCTTTTGCATTCTATTTATTACAGAATTGTGGCCCGAGACAGATTTTTATTTTTATTCCGGTATGGGCAGGATCGAGAGAGACTGTTGATGGAGGGCTTTTGACTTCGGTTAGGCGACTTTTCACCCCGCGACAAAATACCCTCCGACCAAATATCCCCGAAAACGGACAAAACATCCTTCGACAAAATATCCTACGGAGAAAACATCCCCCAACAAAATATCTACTGAAACCTAACCTAACCTAACTACACCTAACAAAAATGGGACAAAAATAAGACAGACAACCTGTGAAGGCAATAAATTATTTATTGTTAAAAGATAGTAAAATGTAAAATAAGGTTAGGATAGATTAGGTTAGACTAGGTTAAGTTAGGTTAGTTTAGGTTTTAGAAGATATTTTGTTGGAGGATGTTTGGTCCTTGGGATATTTTGTCCTTGGGATATTTTGTCGGAGTATATTGTATCGGGGATATTTTGTCACAGGATAACGCGCGGTACCTTTGACTTCTCCAGCCGGACTCTCTCTACCCATCGCCTTGCACCGCGACTGGAGGGATAGATTGATACGTCTGTCACTCCTGGACACTGACCCTCATATTCCTACCCACCCCTCACAACTTTTTCTTTCCCAAAACTTGCTCTCCTTCTTTAAAAAGACAATCCACACATCATTCCCTAAGATGACATAGGCCATAAGGGAAATTATTTTTATCAAGGAAACTATTTTCCTCTGTGGAGTTAATGTAAAAAAACATATTGTAACAATTTTTTTTTTAAATACGGAATATCATAGATATTTATTATTACTTTTTTGGATTAAAAACCATTATAGATAACTATAAAATCTTTATATAGTAGATATAAAGCAAAGTTGCTCCCGCTGTCTGTACGCTTAGATCTTTTAAACTACGCAACGGATTTTCATGCGGTTTTCACCAATAGATAAAGTGATTCATCAGGGAGGTTTAGGTATATAATTTGTTAATGTTTTGTGTAAATTGGTTGAAATATATAATATATAAAAGGCTGTGTGGATTTGATATGTATGCAAATTATCAGATGGCGTTGGTTATAATGGTTGGGTAATGGCGTGGTCATTAAATGGCGTTGTGTTTCGTTGACCACAGCAACGTGTGGCCGAATCTGCTAGTTAGAAATAAAAACTAATTTCATATTCAATCTCAAAGGATATAGATATATAAAAATACGGTAAGGCCGAATAGAATCTACCTATTCCTTTGACATGTAGAAATTATCCTTTTCTTTGGTTGAATTTCGTTGAAAATACTCGAAAGCTCTTCAGGCAGATTAAATAAACGATAACTGGAATTTACATAATATTTACAGATGTCACTGGTTCCGAAAGGACTCGTATATACATCAGCAAAGATATTAAGGAGTAATAATATGCAGAACATTAGCAGTGTTTGAAAGCAAAACAATCTTGGAATCTACGTCAAAGACGTTACAAGAACTACGTCAGAAAATGAATCACGCAGAATTAAAATGAAAACAAGAATTCGAAGATCTAATTGAGCATTGGACCATCGTAAGAAGTAGGTCACAAAGACAGGACAATGGACATTGTGAAAAAACGCAAGATGACAGGACATCAAAAATTATGATCAGTTTGGTGACACATTAGAGCGACCAGTCACAAAGACAGGACACTGGATATTGTGAAAAATGCAAGATGATGATAGGACATCACAAGTTATGATCAAGTTGGTGATACATTAGAAGCGACCAGGGGCAGACCGAGGAAGACGTAAATGGACTATATGGAAGAGGATTGAAGCAGGGCAGAAAGGACTGAGGACTAGAGAAGAAAGATGAGGGACCGCAAGTCAGTGGATAAAAGTTTTAGATGAGGTCAAAGCCTATCTGTTTGACAGACTGCAGTGGTCCCATGACACCACGGACGTACAAAATATATGGACATGCCCTTACGTGTTAAAAAACGTGTTATTTCCCCCTCCCATTGGCTGGGCGTGTCCGGACCAATGTCGTGCTCTCGTCGTACATTTTACGCGCTGACGCTGTATGTCTATGAAACACATACTTAGACAATGAAGAAGACTTGGCGAATCACAAGTCTCTTTCCTCTCTTCGCCCCGCCATAGTTGGTTTTTACCCCTCATCTGTAAGTTCTCGTCTAGTTATTTGTATGTCTATGCATGACACAGTACACGCCAAGGGAATAATTTAATAAAATAAACATAAAACATAAAACTGCTGTATTTGAGGTTAGTTTTAGCTATTCATCATCAAAACTTTGGGATGAAATACTAGTGTCTATTCGAATATCGACATCGTTGCAGTGCTTCAAGAAGCTATGCTGCGAATGGTTGCACAGTCAACAGCACAAAATCTTAATTAATAAAATAAACAATTAAAGGAGTATTTTCTACTTGTGTTTGTGATTATTTTTTACAGTGCTCCAGATTTTATGTCCGGGTTAAATATTTCCCAAATGAAAGACTAAACCCTTCCACACACTTTTCCACAAATGATTATCTAGTAAATTCACGCAATGTAAGTGCACTATATAAGTATAATAAATACAAAACAATACAAGAACAATACGTCAATCCACCAGAAACATAATGGGAAAATATTTCACCGACTCCAGATATTATTCGGCTCTGATGAAATCCTAACTGGTCGGATAAATCCTACTGATCCCTCAACATAAATATTAAAAAAATCTTTCGTAATCCTACATGTATTTAAAATGACTGACTTTTGCATTTTTATATATAAATTCTTTGACAAATCTAATACGCCTAAATTTTGAATGAAGAGAGCTAGGTATAATGCCAGTAGCCGAAATAACAAATGGTAATATTTTTATAGTCTGAGAATGTCAAATTCTTTTAATCTCATTTCCTAAATATGTATATTTTCTTATTTTTTCAGAAACAGTTTTCTCAATATTACAAGAATTTGGAATAGCGACATAATGATATGAGTTTTTTTTTTATTTTGAACTTTATTTATTTGAATTTTGATTTATACGATTTAATTTTTTTTAAATTTTATTATTTATATTATATTAGCTGGGTTACCCAGCTTCGCTCAGGACAACATTCGAGAGTGTTCTGGAATGCTCCACAATGACGTTCCCGATTCCCTATTCCTGAACATTCCACGACATACTCCTCCGCTCCTTCCAGAACTTTCAAGAGTTTTATCGAACTTTCTGGAAGACTGTTCTAGAAATTTCAAGAGGGCGAAAATTCCAGCCCTCGTAACTTCAAAAGCACGCTTTTTGGGTATAAACTAGAACCGTTATCCTGGAGGGGAGATAGAGATTTACCACACAATATAACTAACTTCCTTGATCGTACCGGGACTCGTTTCTGAGTTTTTGCGATCCGCGCGGTTTTTTGGACTTTCATTCATAATATATATATTGATTGTTTATTTTATTTGAGATTTGATTTAACATATATATTTAAGTATATTATATTATATTATAGCATATATATTAGAGGTACTACTGAAAACCAGCTGCATTTAGGGAGAAATCATGAATGATAAAAATGTATATCTAAAGTTGTAAAAATCTATCAATAAATAAATATATTAAATAACAATTAAAAAAAATCCTATGAATACAGAAAAGTTACAAACCTACTCCGATCAGTTATTAAAAATGAAAACAAAGAGAGAC
Organism: Limnephilus lunatus; assembly: GCA_917563855.2. Classification (NCBI taxonomy): domain Eukaryota; kingdom Metazoa; phylum Arthropoda; class Insecta; order Trichoptera; family Limnephilidae; genus Limnephilus; species Limnephilus lunatus. Next base: position 111,374,317 of record OU830592.1, read on the forward strand.
GACACATTGATGAAAAAAGATGAACGTTTCATAATAAAACACCATAACAGATATTAATTAGCCTTTCGACCAAACGTCGATGGTAAATATTCCTGACGGAAAATGAATTCCTTAAATTAATAATAATTGAATGAAACTAAAACAACTACACAGGCAGCAATTTACTTTGAAATCCGCCAAGTCATTAAAGTTGTTTGAAATTTATAGTCGAAGCTGTAATCATAATTTCAAACTTCAAATGAAGCAAACATTGAAATCAAATGAACTAGATTGGACTTACACCAATTTTCGTTTAAATTAAATCCTTTTAGTCCAGTCAAGTTAAACATGAAAAGGGGGTTGTGCTTGCAAAAGGTCCAGTCATTCTGATTTTTTAATATGTTGTTAAGACAGATTTGCAATTTCCAAAGTGCTGTGCGAGAGGAGGTGGACCCAAAAAACCATGAAATTTTCGGACTTCTTTCAGTTTTGGTTCAATATCTCAGTGAAAGGTCTGACCAGAATAGTCAGCATAAATACTTTTAAAATTTGCTACAATTTGAGACCAAAGCGAGCTATATATAGCCATTGGTTCCCAAGATACAGTTCTTCGAAAATAGGCAATTTTTTCTGTTTTCTGTAATTTTTCAGAGTATAAAGTATAATTTGGTAAAAAATCACTGTTTTTTTTAAAGAAAAAACTTCTTTAGTACACTAAAAATAGACAAATACATACATCTATAGGATATAGTCTGCGAGAGAATGAGATAGTATAATCGGTCTCATCTTTGTGCGGTGCATCGTAGCCTCCCCACTCTTGTCTACTTTAGTTTTCTGAAGGTTTCACTTTCACCACAAATTATTTTTATCCCTTTTTTGTTGTTAGGTTAGGTTATGTTAAGTTTTAGTAGATATTTTGTTACGGCCATAGATATATGTATACTATAGAGGCGCTATCCCGTACATAATTCTCCGAGATTAGTGTTCAAATCATGCACGAACAGGACTTCCGGAAAGTGAATTCGAACTGAAGCCACCGCGTCGAAAGGCTCGGCCGTCAGACCGTCATTTCCTTTTACTCAAGCCCATGGTTTCATCCTTTTCCATCCTACTTTGATACGTCACACGCCAGCCACAATCGACGGTTGTAGAACTACTAGACAAATGGAGGTACTAACCTACGATTCCGTTGAACCAATTTATTCGCTAAATATCTCATCTATGTATATATATATCAATGTTACGGCATGAAAATTTGCATTACCGGAAGTATCTACGATGATTTTATTTTTTACATGTGTCTTATTTTAAACGATTTCTTACAAAGTAAGGCACGTCTAGAACTTTCTTTACCAATGGTAGTCGTAATTATTATTGTTTCACAATTCCACCCGTAAACCGTAAACTAATGTGAAGTATTATTAAAACTTCGCCATTGTGGATATACGATTATACATGTTTCAATTTCAGAGCGGAATCGAAATTTCTCGATGCAATCATTTATCGCGTGATACTATTTTTATTTGGTAAATCGATAATCATAAATTAACATAATACCCTCCACTGAGCAGAAAATCCGTAGAAGTGTAATATATCATCAATTTATTTAAGATCTTTCGATTCCTACGCATGCAGGCCAGAGAAATCTCTACATAATATAAATTAAAGTCCTCCGCCGCGTCCAACTATGTGTCTGTTCGCGATAAACTAAACGATTGAACTACTGACCGGATTTTTATGCGGGTTTCACCGATAGATAGGAGTGATTTCAAGAGATATAATTCGTCAAGGTTTTGTGTAAATAGGTTAAAATATATGATATTTATTGGAGAATGTCTGTATGTGGTGGAAGAGCGGGCTGACAAGCGGCCGGTGTCGATTTGATTTGTATGTTGATTATTTATGCATTAAACCGCTTACTCGTTAAAACGGAATATTTTTTATTCAAACAGTTAGATTTAGCTTAATTATCACGAAAAGTGAGTATTTATGTCGGGGGAGACAAAAAAACATACAAAAAATATGCATTTAACATTTTAATTTTGTTTAAATTAATTCACTTACGCGGATACTCCATTTTTATATTTTTAGTTTCTATTTAATATTTCATAAACAAATCAATCAATGCTACCAATCGTAGAAAAACTATTATTGCCGTATAAAACAATAATTTATTCACGCTGTGAAGTTAATGCATTATTGACAAGTTTGTCCCTGTATGTATAAAAGCAGAACATGGAAATAAATGTATTAGAATAATTATTACACATACCCGCTAGACAAACCCTGCTTTGCTAAATAAACCACTCAAAACCTGTGATGTACCTATATCAAAATTATGATGACATGCAGCTTTCGTAGTTTGAACTTCAACCCAATAATTCGAGGTAGATACTTTTTTGTTTTTATTTAGACGAGAATTGATTTTATAAGATTGGTACTTTCGAAAAATGTCATATTTGATCGTCTATTAGTTCAAAAAGGAATATTCCTTATTATCCAAGCGTCAAACTTCGACAACACGAACGTTCTGTATTATCCTTGAGTTGGACTCTACGCATATTAAACGGGAAAAAGTAGTAAATTGGAGGAAACCGACAAACATTCATTGTGTGTCTCATCGTTTGTCTCACTGTTTGTTATGTTTAGTGAAACACATGTCACGGAAGACATAGAAGATAATGAAACCAACTTTCCGCATTACAATATTAGAAGATGTAACTCATACAGCAGACGTATGGGTGGAGTAATTCTATAATTCAAACAAAATATAACATTTTAAATAATTACCAATGAACAACACGATAAAACAGCATAGATGTTGGCGATAAAAGTAAAAAACGGCTTAAAAAAGGGGGTTTACTGTATTTTATACCGTTCACCTAATTCGAGTATGAGGGATTTCTTAACGTACTTTGAAACATGGTGTTCAGAGAACATCAAAGAAAGACAATCTAATATTATAGTAGGAGATTTCAATATAAACATGAAAAACAAAATGCAGACACTTATACAAAAAAACTTTAAAATATCATTGAATTCAATGGGATGAAACAACTGGTAAAAGATCCCACTAGAGACTAGAGTAACTCTAACGTCAAGTACATTGATTGATCTGGTGATTTTTTTATTATTTTATTTTTTTATTAACCAATACATATAATATACAATTAAACAAACTATACATAATATTGGTGGTAACAATACCTCCCTAATTGATAAATTCTCGTGTTTAGAGAGGGAGCACTATCAGATTGACAGTACTATACATGCTAAACAGTTGTTACAATTTGGATTATGTAGAACTACTTTTTTTTAATTACATAAGTTTGAATTTTTTTTTTGTGCACAATGAAATTTTTTTATACATAATGAAAATATAAGTTGGCACTTTTTTGTACGTAATGAAAAATAACGTGAATTTTCATACACAGAGAAAATATAAGTTGACATTTTTTTGTTCAGAATGGAAATATAAGTTGGCACATGGTAAATGTATTTGAATTACAGATAAATCTACTATATTCACCCAGAATCACACACTCCAGAATTCAAATTATAGAGCAAAATCTAAATACAAAAAAAAAAAAACATTTTAAAAACAACAAAGTTTATCGGAACTATGCAAAATATGACGAAGAAGAACTAAGATGACAACTTAGAGCGCAAAATTGGAATTAGATTTTGATACGAAGGTTGAAACACCAATAAAAAATATTATTTAGTGTGTAGATTCAGCATTATTGGGCAAATAAAGTATGTTATTTGGTATTTTATGCCGTTGGATTATAAAAGGGCGTCGCTTATCAACGAGAATTTAACGAACTTATCTCATAAATTACAGTTCTATCCCGTTTAACCCGTATTGGCTGCATTTTTCATAAAAATCTCCGCATAATTTAAAAGACACAGGTGGTTCACCTCAGCAGAAGTCGGGACAGGTAAAATTCTGTGAATATGTTTTCACAAATCCAGAGCATTATGCAAATTTGAAGGAGACATTTCCCTCAACGAAATCCCAGTGAAAAGCAGACATTTTAGGATGTCTTGTCTGTACAATTTCATTGAGAAAATGAATTGCTACAAATTTAAATTTTATTCATAAGAAGAAATTAACTTTCTCTTTTTGTAATCTATAAATATAAATAAAAATGAATCGCCGAAATGTATATGTACGTGCATAATTTCTGAACGACTGCACCACTTTTTTTTTGTGTTCGTTATTGTCGGGTCAAGGTTTGTATAAAACAAATGGTGAGCTCTGGCATTATGAAATATGGATAAAAAATTGCAATAGGTGGCAGGACTGAATGTATGGCGGGAGAGGAAGGCGAGGCGAAAGGGGAACGGCACAAATGGGAAAGCACACTCAGGGACAAACAATTTATTTATTAAAGGCATAGCAACGCATGCCGGGTACCAGCTTGTTTACATTAAATAGAAACGTACGACATGGTTAATGGTTAGGTTAGGTCCTTGATTAACACAAATTATTGTAAAATATGGGTATTTGCAATATCTACATATATTTTACACAAATGCTAAAAGATCTATTACTTCTACTAAAATCTATCAAAAATACAGTACTGTATGTGAGTTTTTATAATTTTTTTTAATGAGAATAGCGCATAAGAATCCCAACTACTCCCGTTCGTCTGGAGCGAGTGAGACCATGGCATCCCCAAATGGGATATGCTGTGAGGCTGAAGGTAGTGGCGAGGGGAAGGAGATGGGAAAGAGGAAGGTGAGGAAGTACCTGATCTATTCAGATTTGTTCACCAAACACGGCGGATGCGATTTCAAGCAAGTTTAATTTCTGAATGGTGGTCTTACACGAGGGCGATATTGAGAGTATTTTTAATTCTGAAACGTGCTTTTTGGTAGAGTTGAGTGCAAAACAGTAATTTTTTGATACAATCTTTAAGAGGCCGGTATTAGAATTTCTACCGATTTCTTGCAAACCTCCCTTAAACATTTGTAGTTTTTGAGCTCTTAAAAAAATATATGTTATTCTTGAAGATAATATCTAGACATTAGTCGCGCCCAAACGCAAATTATTTAAAATTCTCTCGATAGAAAAAAATCGCAAAGTATGCTCCAAAAATTATTATAAACACGTTTGTTTCAGTTATTTTACAAGTTATATGTATGAAAAAATTCACAGCGTTTCTTTAAATGCTGTTTAAGACAATTATCGTGAGATTTTTGCTCTATTTTAAACGAGTCGTGTTTTATTAAAATTTTCATGATTTTTGCATCGATTTTATCGTTGTAAAGGTTAGCGCGCTCTTCTAACATTCGTAATTTCATATCTCTCCGTCTTCTTCTTTTTGGGGCCGGGAACTGAGCCTTAATACGCCTTGAAATTTTTTTTTTAAATTTTTTTTTTATTAAAATCCTTTGTTCAAGCACGCGACTAACCAACTATCCCTGTTTTTTAAATTTAAAATTAAGTTATCATGAGTTATCCTGCTCACCGCAAGGACATTTTTAAGAGGTTTCCGGAAACCAGGTGCCGACAGCAGAATTTTTCAAAATTTTCGATGTAAATTTTATAAAATGTTGTTTTGCAGTTTTATATGTTTAAAATTTTAAATAATATAATTTATTTATTATATAAAAAAATAGAGAAAATATTATTTTTACTAATATTCGAAACCAACGTAACCCCTAAAGGAAATTTCAATTACATTTAACACTACTGGTTCCATGACAGTTCATCCTGCGACAATTCATCCGGCGACAGTTCATCCTGCGACAATTCATCCGGCGACAGTTCATCCGGCGACAGTTCATCCGGCCGACAGTTCATCCTGCCGACAGTTCATCCTGCCGACAGTTCATCCGGCCGACAATTCATCCGGCGACAATTCATCCGGCCTGATCATTTAGAAGATTTTTTCTTCAAGTAAGTATGCAAAGAGGATATACGGCCGTAGCTAAGCCGACTGCACGTATAAGTATGTCGTATTTTTTAATATTTATTCCACGCATGCTTCTTCGGAGAGTCGAAATTATTGTTTGTAAAAATATTTTTACGGCGGATTTCCACTCAAGATGCCTTCAGATATAAGTATATCGATTTTGGTTGTACGGCCGTATATCCTCTTTGGATACTTACTTGAAGAAAAAATCTTCTAAATGATCAGGCCGGATGAATTGTCGCCGGATGAATTGTCGGCCGGATGAACTGTCGGCAGGATGAACTGTCGGCAGGATGAACTGTCGCCGGATGAACTGTCGGCAGGATGAACTGTCGGCAGGATGAACTGTCGGCAGGATGAACTGTCGCCGGATGAACTGTCACCGGATGAATTGTCGCCTGGCGAATTGTCGCCTGACGAATTGTCGGGTCACCAACACCACTGTATAATCGGTAGTCATGCCATATACATTACCAAACATTTTCCTCATTAAAAGTGTCATTTTTATGCCGGCTTTTGGGTTTTCGCCTTCCTCCTACGACATGGGTCTTTTCAAGACAGTGGAATCGGTTGAAACTTTATTAAAACTTTACTTACAATTCTTTCGACATAGGTGCCAAATGAAACACTATCGTTTTACACGATTTTCTCAGTCGGCAGTATAAAAAGCTTACCGGAAACAAAAGAAATTTAAAAAAATTAGTTTTCCGTTGCACAGAAGGCTTTTACATATAAATATAGGTAGTGTAACTTAAACAGGAAAAATAATTTAAAAAAAGAGACAGAAATTTTTCATAAATATAAGAAGTATAACTTTAACACGAGAAATAATTTTAAACACGAGAAAGAAATCTACATATATATAAAAATGAATCCCTGTTTCCCTTGGTCACGCCATAACTTCAGAACGACTTAACCTATTTCATTCGTTTTTTTGTAAATAATAATAATAACTTTATTTCACATAAAATTGAACAATAAAACATATGTGGAAACTTTGACTAGCCAACTAGGAATGGATCCTGTTTTAGGCCAGTCAAATTGACAAATTTAAATTCATATTACATTGTTTACTAACATAACATGTTATTTATAGCAGGAAAAGGTGTTAATTATGTATTCCTAACAGTATATAATTTTGTACTCATAAGAAAAAGAAGACAAATAATGATATCTTAAAATCAAATTCAGATATTTTCCCCTAGAGCGCTTAAAAACAAAAACAAAAACAAATAAAAGATAACAGATAAAAGATAAAAGATAAAACCGGTAAAGTAAACAAAATCGGTAAAGTAAATAAAACCGGTAAAGTAAATAAAGCAAATACAAGCCAGATGGTAATAATAAGAAGCCTATCTCTTGGTCAACATATCTTCGCTTTTGACCCTCCCTAAATCAAGGAGCCAGTCGTTGATTAATTTGCGCAAAACATTGGTACTTTTCGTTTTCCAAGCATTAGGAATGATATTAAATAATTTAGGTCCTAAGTACGAAAATTGACGTTGTCCAAGGGACGTCGTGGTTTTTATTGGGACTATTGGATTGTTCCTTGAATGTCGGGTGTCGTGAAGGTGGTCAATGGAAGGATAGTGCTGGCGTCGTTTTTGAGCATGTAATACAATCTTTCTAATATATAATTGTCTAACATCGAGAACTTTAAATTCCGTGAATAATGCATCACTGGGGTACCTGAATGGTTTTTTAAGGATGACTCTTAGTAAAGATTTCTGTGCTTTAGCCAGGGAGTCCAATATTGTTTTGGCACATCCACCCCATCCTAGGGATGCATATTCAAGTAAAGAATTACACATGGCATAGTATATTGATTTCATGTCTTTTACAGAGAGAATATTTCTGATGGTAATAAAAAGGTGAGTAAGTTTTCTGACTTTTGAGGCAGTTGAGTTAATGTGTTCTTCCCATCTCAGATATTTATCTATGATGATTCCTAAATATTTTAAACTATCAACGCATTCTAGTTTATTGCAAGTACAAGTGTTCGGTTCATTGCAAATGTGAATAGTAATATTAATAATTACCTTGGGTTGTCCCGCTTGTGTTGCACTAAAGCGTATAAATTTGGTCTTATCCGTGTTAAGAGTAAGGAGATTATTGTCTAGCCATTGTTTGACATTGTTTATTCCAATTTCGGCTTTTCTATGCGCTTCGTACCAGTTTTTGCCCTCAAATATTAAGACCGTATCGTCAGCAAAAGTGATGATATGATCGGCAAGGTTACTGTTGCAAAGTTAATTGATATAGATATTAAACAATATCGGTCCTAAAGTACTTCCTTGTGGTACACCAAATTCGATATTTGCTGAAATATCTTTATACTTTGTAGAAGGCTCATACTGAGAGAAAAAATTAAGAAAATTGGATAATTTCAGAAAACTTAACGACTATTTAACACGTTTGACAGTTCGCGCATTTGATGAATGTGAATTTAGCAGGCAGCTGTTTTTTTTGTAATAAAATAGTAGGTCTATGGATTTTTAAAATTATAGATATTTTAAATAGGTGCCTATATAAGGTACCAAATTTGATTAATTGTTTTAATAATAAACAAAAAATAATATTTGTAATATACGAAAAATGATAATTTGAATATAAAAAATGTAATAGGTGGCACGCGAGCTGTTTGAAAACTGAATGTACTGGGACTAAATGTATGGAACGCGGGAGGGGGGGTTGTAGGACGGTGGAGCGAGAGGGGAGAGGGTGGGAGGGGAAGGTGGAAGGGGGATACGGGAGGGTAGGGGATGCGTGAGGGGAACGGGGACGCACGGGAAAGAACATGCAGGGAGAAACAATTTATTTCTTTGAATATGGCATTGCAACGCATGCCGGGAACGGCATATTTATAAATAATGTTATTTTAAACTGTTTACTGAAAATAAGCACATTGATATAAAACTATTTAAGCCTTGTACTACACAAATATTATTAACATAATGTTTTGCTTTGAAAATACTGTAACAGTGGTTTAAACAAATCTATTTTTTTTATATCCTTTTGCATTACATTCCATGGAAAAATATTTTTGTCTAGCTAGATTAGAATTTGGGACCACTGTGCGGCGGTTGTTACTCCTTGTGTACTATTTTTCCTTCAAAATCATCATTGCAAGTTATTTAAAATCCCCATTTTGAAAATATAACCTTAAAATACGCCATCTAGTGTATATTCAGTACAATTCCCACGACAGTCTTATAAAAATAAAGAAAAAGAAGTCGGGAGGCATTACGTCTGATAAACCAATTTACCTAACGATGGCTGTAGCGGGCGGATTTGTCCCCCGGGTCAGATATTAGGGGAGATGGGGTAGGAGAAGGACAATGGAAAGGGAGAAGGTGAACGAACGAGAGTTGTTGATATAAGCAATAAAAAAGGGAAGGTCGACAAACCTACTCTGCGTAAAACAGAGATACATTTGCAACAATAAGATGCATTTGCAAGATTACGCTGTTGGCCCAACTTTTTCATGAATATTCTTTTATGTTTACTCCACACAAGATACTAAACTTTGAAGCGTCCTTCAGGGTATATTCCACGTTTAGGGATGCTGCGTGGGGGTTCTTTTTAAAGAAAAGAGAGGACTAAACCTGGAATTTCGTAGACAAATGTTGAGGAGACAGAAAATACAACAGCTGGAAAATTATTTATTATTATTTAGAGATTAATATGGCAACATAGAAAATATTAGAACCACACATAAACTTTCAGTATCGCCTATGAACATCACAATTTTGTTTGTTTTTAACCCCCGCCGCAAGCTATGGGTTTGACCGCCGTCTATGTGTCTGTGTACCTGTCTATGGCATCGTAGCTCCTATACGAATGAACCGATTATGATGCGGTTTTTTGTTTGAAAGCTGACGTGATCGAGATGGTTCTTAGCTACAATTCTTGAAAATATGTTCAGGCGTTTCAAGGTTATCAGCTCTTTTTTGTGTCGGGGGTTGCTTAAAATTTTAATTAATGTTTCATTACAAGAGCACCCTCTCTGTGAGCTGTGAGTAGGATTAAGGAAGGGGCTGTAAATTGTTGATGGATTTATTTTATTTTATATGAATACCTCACAAGAGTCCCAACTGCTCCCGCCTGGAGCCAGTATACTATACAGACTATATACATCCCCAATTGGGGTATGTTTTGAGGCTGAAGGTAGTGTCGAGAGAAAGGAGATGGGGAAGAGGAAGGTGGGGAAGTAGCAAGATATCATGTGTCAAGCAACGTTTCAATTCTGAATGGTGATCTTAAACCAGGGCGATACTAAGAATATCTTCCACTGTGTAACGTGCCGCAAATATGCTATAAATTATTTTTAAATGAATAAAAATTGTGAAATAACACAAATTAATTGAATGAAATGATTTGAACCCGCGAAATGGCTTTACCATAGATATTGAAATATAAGGAGATGTGCTATCCGCCGTTTTTACTAGGTGAGACTGCGCTTCCGGGTGTCACCGGTGTTGTTTACCAATTAACGAATAAACTAAATGAACGAATAAACCAAGCGAACGTTAAACTAAATGAACGAACTCTTTCCGTATTCCAACTATATTGTTAACCAACGCACACCTTAAAAAAATCAACAAAATGAACAAATTCTTTTTGTATGCAAACTACCCCAATTAGGTAGTAGTTCGCCGACAGTTGCGCGGACGTCATAGCATATCTCTTTTGTATTTGAATATCTTTGGGCTTTAGCAATATTTAGGTGAAAAGATAAAACGAACTTTTCTTTAAGGATGCTGTGCGGAGGCAACAATTTATGTTGTAGGACGGAAAAAGCACAACATGAACTATCACCAATTGCTGACATAAACTCATTACTTTAATCGCTATGAATTAATAGGGGCCGCGTAAGTAAATTTACAAAAGTGACTCAATAACAATCCTTCATTTGTCTACGGAAACATTTCACTTTAAAAAATATATTCAACCATCTACCGACAAAATTTACTTAAAATATCATAAACAAGACATTCTAAATAGCGTTCAGATACAATTTTATTTGCAACAGTCACATTTTTGTGAACAAGTGTTTCATTTCTTCCATAATACAGCCAAAATCCGACGATTTCAACAATAAACAGTCAAAACTCTACACCATAATACTTTGTCTTTAGTAATAATGTTTTTTATTTGACGTCAAAACCCAAAATAACTAAAGTTTTGACAGACACAGCCACGGACGTATATAAGGGGGGGGTCTTGGGGGTCCGGACCCCCCCCATTGCACCGCGCCGATTGTAGAAATAAAGGCTGATTGATTAAGACTGACTATTTTTTTCACGAAAACATGACCTTATATATTTTTTTTTAATTTGCGGACCCCCCCCTTATCAAAGCTATATATACGTCCGTGGACACAGCCACGGTTACTTTCAACTGGCCTCATCGACCAAAAATACAAATGATTCCACACAATTTCTGGAGGTAATAAAACCCACCCATAATAACGTCTCGTTAGAGTGTATGGCTGATATAACGGCAATTTATAGCGAACGATATTGTCAATTATTAGTCTGGAATATATTATAATACTAATACGATAATAAGAAACAGCTGTCTGCAATACAAAATTGTCACATCTGTAGAAAGCCGCTGTTGAAGAGATGAAACATGAATAGAGACAAATGGAAAGACTTTCAACTTTTTTTTATCTATCATTTCCTGGACTGTTGGAAATGGTATAGATCCCCGCACCTGTTACGTAGATAGTTTAAACACCAACCAAAATTGTACGATCACAAAATCAAATACACTTATCGTCATCTACTTACACGACTAAATTTGGAATTGGCTCCTTACAACATCTGGCCTCATACAAAAGATGCATTAAGGCGATCCACTAGAACAGGAAAAAATCGAAATCGGAATTCACGCTCTTTTATGGGAAGAGTTTAAAAATACTTGAGAAAAAGCTTTTGGAAAGGTTGGAAAAGATATTTGAGAATTTTTTTTACATGTTGATTTCGTAAAGGCCTGTAAAAAACATTAATTCCTTTTTTATGCATTGTTTATTGTAATAAAACGGAATTTTTAAATTGATTTCACGAAAACAAGCAGCGCGGACCCTAACACGTTGTTTCTCCGCTCCGTTCGGATGAGAAATGACGGAAGAATGGGGCGGCTGCGAGTCGTTCTTCGGTGGACGGTATAAGGTTCACTTTGATATAACAAATTCGTCGACTGACGTATTGTCGCCGTGATGTCAAAAATACCAACGCGAAAATGCATATTATATTTTATTTTGTGAGGTTCGGGCGTAAATATAATTTTTTTTCGCGATAATTATATAAGAAAATGAATTTTCCACATTATGCAATAAAACCATATCCGAAAAAAAGTGTTATATAAGTAGGAGAGTTTTCAGTTAAAAATGTTTTTATAGACCTAATACTTTATTTTTTTCTAAGCTTATTAAAAGACTTATTAAAAAATGACCGATATTTTTAAGGGCCAAGGTATGTTCTACACGCAGTATTTAATTGAAGCATCTATAATACTTCTAAGCGGTCAAATTTTCAAAACTAAAACATACGATTTTGTATGATTTTGCATTATTTAGTATGGCTTCATCTTAAACTAAATTTGTATGCTAGTACCACGTAAATATTATAATACATCATGTAAACATTATACGCCTACCAGTACTTCACACTAAAATTACTCATGTACTAGAAATCATAGGTACATGTAAAATTTATCATATCGGATAACATAATCTAGAATTTTTACTTTTATATTTTATATTTAAATCTTTGTTGGTAACTTTTAGAGATATCTTATATTTCTACATTTTACTTTTTATTGCTTTATTTCTCACTTAACATTTTTATTTTTGCTTTTTACCTAATAATTTATAGTTTGTACTTTATATTTTATACTTTATTATTTACTTTTATACATTTTACATTTTATTCACTGCTTATTACCATACTTCTTACCTTTTTTATTAAATTTCACTTACATCCTTCATGTTGTTGTACTATTTATAAGTATGTCAATTATGTTAATGGCACGTGTTGTCCCGTATATGTCTAAATAAATAAACATGTCGCACATACGCAATACAACACATTACCTAATAACCTAAAACTTCCAACATCAAACAAAAATTCATTGGCAAAAGCGCTTAAGGGGGTATTCTGGTATAGAAAAAAAAAACTTTTTCTTCATATTTGGATAGTTTAGATATTCAAGAATATCTCCATTTTTCAAAATCCCAATTCTTTTAAAAGTTGTTGCCATTTTAGTACAACCGCGTAACCGATTTAAACGGAATCTAACTAGAATCTAAATAGAGCAAAACTTTAAGCTCCCTTTTCTCAAAACTACTTTTTTCGAAACGTTTGTCGCCAAATCTCAATATAATAATAACATAGAATTTATATAGCGCAGTTTTGTGATATTTCAATTCAAGTGCGCTTAATTATAATAAATTTAAATATGGTTTTCTTACGAGTCCTAACAAAAATTGATTAAATAATGTAAAACAAAGAATTTACAGTATATATAGTATTACAATATATACATTACATACAATACATACATTACATACATTACATACAATACAAACATTACATACAATACATACATTACATACAATACATACATTACATACAATACATACATTACATACAATACATACATTACATACAATACATACATAACAATATTACAAAGCAATTCCAAAAGCACAATATTAGATAATATTAGGACACTAGATAATGATAACCATAACGGTACCATTTAACAAGAATCATTAAAACTAAAATATAATATAGAACAGGAGGTAGTTTACGTTTAGAAATAATACAAATTCAGAGTGGATATAAAACTATACTGAGGAGGTAATCGAAACCAAAGAATTACCGGAAACTTGAGGAACATGGCGTATATTGAAAAGGAGTTAAAATTCATGAAAGGTATGATTTTTTTAAATAAGTTTGTTTTTAGGGCTATTAAAAATTGACATGAATTTTCTTTATATATCCTTTCTATGGTAGGAACCAACAAAAAATCCAAATTTTTAATTTTTATTATTTTTAAGAATTCGGAAAAGTTACAAAATATCTGATAAACATATTTGTGAGTAGCCGCCATTTGCAAGATTTTTTTTCCATTGTGTTGGTCCTACAATAATGACATTTGTACTGATAGTGATACTGACATTTTTTGTGAATTCATAAAATATAAATAAACATATTATAAAAATATGTATGTACCTATGTTAATTGTCCTCTCCTAAACACAAGCAGCTGCTTTATTAGGTGAGTGATTGAAATATTAATGAATATATTATGTTGTAAAACTGTAGCCTTGTTATATTCTTAAATAATAAAAAAAATAATAAAAGAGTTTTTTTAAACGACCGTCAAAAAACGCCCCAAATTCGGGCTTCTAGACTAGAATACCCCCTTAAAGGATACTTTCTCAGCAGCTTTATTAACAAGCAACATATTAAGTAATCTTTCTTTGTAACTCTTATACATCTTTCAAAATGTATTTATGAAATATTCTTCAATTAGCTGTAACAAGTGTGTCTAGTCTGTTTTAAAATCTATGTATTTGTCTTCCCGAAATGAGTTAAAATGTTGAGAGTTTAACTCCTTGGGAATAATGTATTAGAAATATTATTGTTGTGATTTTGTAATAAAATAAAAATAAAATAAGGATGGCGCCCGGAGCAGATTGAATATTGGCTATTGGCGTTTCGTGTATGCATATCAATTCATTGACGGCCTCCGGCGAATCCCAACAAGTAATTCATTTGATTAATTAGTGTTATTTCAATTTGGGAGGCGGGTATGGATACCGTCGCCCCAGAACCCATTCATTAGATAACAAAGACCCCGCCATAGGTCATCCCATGTGGTTCGCTACATTTTGTACTATTAGGGGTACCCGGGTTTAAGGGATGGGGTCTTGGTGGCGGATGCGTTTGCGTTTGAGACAGGCCGGTTGAGAGACCTTTGACCTCTCCAGAAGAACTCAACCCATCGCCGCAGTGGGAGGGATGAATTCATATCACATCACTCCTGGAAACACGAATCCCTAGACATCTACTCACCACTCAAACCTTTTTTCCCAACAACTTTCTTTCTAACCTTTACTTAAAAATAACCTTCACACAGCATCCCCAAAGATGACATAGACCTTTAGGGAAATTATTTTCTCTTCGGATGTAATAAAAAACAAAGGCAACAGTAGTGTGAAAATGTCACGAACTAATGAATCATCTTATTAAAATTTCGTTTTGTTCTACAGCTCATTGCGCCCTCAATAAGCGCGCAAAAGACCTATGACTCGACAGCAGAAAAAAAATTAAACCACTCCACATGAATAACATAACGAACTCGCTCTGCACGACCGGTCATAAACACGGCGTGATGTCTGAACAACGGGTACCAATGTCACACCGCCACACTGTCACACTGTCACAGCCGTGACTTTATACGACCGGTCATAACAGTTAAAGGCCGAATGGCTGAAAATCTGACTGGCTAATGAAAATGGGATGACAAAACACTAGACGTAAAAATGTTAAATATACCTACACGTTGGCGTTAACAGTGTTGGGAAATATCCCGTGATCTAGGGAAAGTTATAGTGTAGAGATTTTTTTTCCTTGATTCGGGGAAATTACATAGTGATCTGATGTAATATCATGAACAATACGTACCTACGTCTTACTTTTTGTTAATATTTTCAATAATTTGATGAGAAAAAAAGAGTGGTGAAACTCGAGCAACGCCGAGTAGTATAAACAATGATATACGATGTGAGAAATATATCTAAGTCTGTCTGTGATTTAAAAAAAAATATAAACAAATTTTGATAATAAAACGATTTATTAGGGTCAAAAAACACTTGGGAACAAATTTCTTTATTAAATTGACAGAAAATGTAAGATCCCCTAATAATAGCTTCAAAGAATTCAAAACACATTTAAAAAGTTTACTGAAAACTTAAAATAAAAAATGCAACACGGAAGGCTCAATAAAAAATAATAATGTTTATTAATTCAGCTGAACAGAGCGGAGAGTTAGAATATTCTGTCAAATATGTATATTAATCACATGATGAATACATTATATAAAATTGAAAAATGCACCCTTCCTTCTGCCAGGCGCTGCATCGCCAAGGTAGGCCGAACAGCGCCCTGTATGCGTGGTTATACTGTACTCGGAGTGTGTTCATGACGCCTTCAGTGCAACTTGTCCGTAGTTCGCTAGTGTAAAAGCTCATGAAGTACATCTTGCATCTAGTATGTTGGCACGCACACTTCTTCAGCGTTCGATGTCATTTTTATCAATAAGGTCTTCTTCTTCTTCCTTGCGCTGTCCCAACTCATTGCCTAGGTAGGCTGTTGGGGTCGGCTCTTCTCGTTCTCAGGTTGTAGTTTCTTCGGTTCTGAGTATCCCCTTCATCCAGGGCGTTTCTCTGTAGTATTTTGGAGCATTTAATTATCCAGGAGTTCTTTGGTCTTCCTCTGGATGACTGTTGATGAAGCTCCATATACATTGCCTGCTTCACTGTGTGGTCTGATGGTCTCCGTCTTATACCATCTCAACTGTCGTTCCTCCAGCTTACTGTTTATCTCCGTGACACCCAGGCTACGACAAATGCGTGAACTTTTAATCTTATCTTTTAGTGATGCTCTTGCCGACCATCTAAGCATTCGCATTTCTGCTGTTTCTAGTTGCCTAGAGTTGGAGTTGTACATAGTCTAGCATTCGGAGCCATACATTATCGCGGTTCTAACAAGAGTCTATATTATTTTTATCAATTGGGTCATCAATGACGACATGCCCCAAATATTTCATTTCGCTGCAGATTTTGAGATTTACTTATTTTTTATTGTTTTTTTTTTTTTTTTTTTTTTTTTTTTTTTTTTAATTTCTCTTCTACGGCTGTTCTTACGTCGACAGTCATGTGGGTGGCTTTGACGTGTCCATACCATTTTGTAAACAGTCAATAGTAGTAGATATATGGACCCTCTAGGAAATGGACGATAAAAACTTGAAAGCTGGCCGTAACAGTAGGAGGACATAAAACCGAAATAAACTATCTTTTTATGTCCGCCACTATTCTACAACACGCAGAGTTAAACAACCTTCTATCCATACAAACAACACTATTAAACGCTGCAAAAGCACTTTGGTAATAGCTTGAAAAACTGGTGTGTTTATAGGTACCGAAGTGACTTTGATTATACGAGTAAATTACACATACACAACATATTTGCTAAATAATACAATGCGTAATGCAGTCTCTCATATCTAGGAATTTTGAGATCGCGCTTTCGGAGTGTCTGGGCCTAAGGCTTGGAATAAACTGCCTCCGGAACTTAGATGCATAACAAGCCCAACAGAATTTAGGTCCAAATTAAAAACCTACCTTTTTGGGCTCTCATACCATTAAATAAAAATACCTATCCGAGAGTATATTTTTTTTCTTTTGTTTTCAAAATACGCTCATTACAGAACATATTATATATTATAGTTCCCAATTATGTCCTCTGCGTGCGAACTGTGCCTTAATTTCTCTAAATAAATAATTACAGTGTTAATCTCTAGTGACCTTCCAGGTAAGTATGGTCCTGTATATATTTTCTGCCTGTACAGTACATTTTTACAGCAGCATCGCGTTCATTGGTCAAATCATTGCACATATAGTTTCGTATCGCTGATCGATGAACCGGTGGATGCAATTTTTAGCCATAAGTTATTGTAGTGGTTTGTCTAGTTTATAGTTAGAAATAAGATTGAATAAACGTATTATAAATTTGTACAGCGCCCTTGAAGTAATTTCTCACAAAAAACGGCGCTATACAAGTCATCCAAATATTATTATTATTATTATTTAGGATGAACGAAATATGTCTAAAGAATATTTGAAAGAGAGAGTAGGTACGAAAAGAGTGTGCAATATATTTGTGAATGAAGAATACTTGGAGCAGGTGAGTGAGTTTGTGTATTTGGATGTATGTTTACGAGAAATGGGAAGGCTGATTGAGATATTGAAATAAGGGTAAATTCAGTTAACTACATTAATGGAGGACTGAACGCGATTGTACGCCTACAAAAAATTGTCCAAAGAAGCGAAGCTAGCAGTTCACAATGAAGTGCTGGTACCTACCCTGAAGTATGGTAGCGAGACATGGAACTGGCAGAGGAGGATGAAAGAAGACCGTATGGTGTAAAAAAGAGATCCCTGAAGTGTATGTTGTATAAAACCACGTATGATAAATGGACGCTTAGATGGTTTGGAGCGAATGGACGAAGAAATGGGTGTAAGGAGAATACACGATCCAACATAGCCAACATCTTGAACCGGGACCAGAACGAATCATAGAAATTTACATACAGATGAAATGCCAAATGGTTATGATAAAACAGCTCTTCGCCACACTCTGTCAATATTTATCGGATAGAAACTTTTCAATTACGTAGCTTGTAGAAAATGCCGTTACCATATACCTAATAACCAACTCCGGAATACCCCAGGGATGAAACTCAGGGCCCCTCCTCTTTCTTTTATTCATTAACGACGAAGGTAAGATCAGATAAAAAGTCACATCATTTCCTTCTTCTGCAGAATTCTCTTGGCAAATTGGTCGGAACTAATAATTATTGAGGATGTTTAAATGATTCAAGAGTAAAGTTATCTGACCAACTCAATATTAAATGTATTACTTTAATTTTATAACGGCATTAACCGTGTTTGGTGACCAGATCTGAATAGCCAGGTACTTCCCCACCTTCCTCTTCCCTATATCCTTCCCCTCCCCACTACCCTCAGCCTCACAACATACCCCAATTGGGGATGACATTGTCTCACTGGCTTCAGACGGGAGCAGTTGGGACTCGTGTGAGGTAATCATGTAAAAAAAAAAAAAAAATGCCGTAGGTCTCCCACCTCCGCGCTATAAACATCCACCATTCAGGGCTGTTAGACTGCCGAAACTAGACATTAGCATGTTGAATTCTGAGTTCGGATCTCTTCTATACTCCTCCTAACACTATATAACCTATAACAGTTTATAACCAGAATAACGTAAGTTTATGACGTCATGCAGGCGAGGCCATAACTTTATTATGAATAGAGATTGCATCATTGATGACGTCAGCGACTGGAAGCGTAATTTCATCAAAATATATTTCACTGAAAATGCATACAAGATTATACACAGTGTTCGGAAACTCGTAGTACAAACGGAAAACTGGTGAATGTCAATCTACATCACAACTAATGCTGCATCTAAAATTAATAAAGCTATCCGACAGAACTTTATCTGATGTCATTTTTCTTTTTAAAATCATTAATTCTCTTATTGACAGCCCTGCATTATTGCATTTCATGTTACTAATAGAGTCACACGAACTAGCAATATCCTTCACTGCAACAATCATGTCAAACCCAAATCCTTTATGTACTCCCGTATACCACGCGTACGCTAGTAAGCTTGGGTAACCAATATGCAGAAGTAGGAAATATTTTCAATTCATCTCATGTTACTAATGGAGTCACACGAACTAAAAATATCTTTCACTGTAACAATCATGTCAATACCAAATCCTTCATGTACTCTCTTATACCTTATACCACTCGTACATAGCTTAGGTAACCAATATGCAGAAGTAGCAGATATTTTCAATAGCACCGAAAGGACTCACAAAAAGCATTTCACACATTTTCTAAAACAGAAAAGAGCTAAATACTGCACTCTTAAAAGAAGTTACATTAACGCCAGAGATAACGGAGCGTTTTGCCGCGTAATCCTTGTTAAAAGATGTCAGTCGCGGGAAAATTTGCGAATCGAATGTCATCACGTACAAACATCAAAATAATACGACACAGTGATACGCATTTATGAGAATGTATGGTAGGTTTATGTGAAAGTAGTTATAATAAGTAATAAAGAGTAATTCATATTTTTAAGTAGGTAATAATTATGACATCAACTCAACTGACAGGCATAGACAAGCCGTAGAAGATTTCATAGTCAATAGCGTACGACGGACGCGATTTCCGACGGATATGACTTTTTGTCTTAATTGTCTCATAACGTTGACTTAACACAAAAAATAACACAAATGATAGAGAATCACCCTTCTGGTATTGGATAAGGAACGCGAGGAAGAACGTTTTAATGTATTGAAAGAGCTTCTATCGGATGCCGACATCGGATGCCAGCAGGGAAAGTGCTTCTTTCGCTTGCCGACAGGGGTGACCGGGTAGACCATAGATTCTCAACCTTTTTTTGCCCACCGCCCCCTTTGAGAATATTATTTTTTCTAGCGCCCCCTAAATCGTAAAAAAAGCAATTGTCGTCGCATATTTACCACAACGGGGGGCGTAATGGGATGGGATATAATAATTATTTTTATTAATTTCTTACACCATTACAAATTTGAGTTTATTACATATAAGAAATAACGCCATATAAATATTTTACAAAAAAATGTGTAAAAATATTTATACAAAAAAGAAATTTCAAGAAAAATTGCAATTTAAAAAAGATTTCAGGCGGTGGTGAAAATTTCGTCAATGTGGAGAGACTCTTTCAAGAATCAAAATAATTTCCCTTTTGAATCTGTCGTCACTGACGCCAAATGCATCAATATCGGAGGGAATTTGGTTCAGGAGCAATATTCTCCCTACCGGGAGAACCATTGTCTGGTTAGTCCTACAGGCAGGAAGATATAATAATCTATGATTATGCTGTCTAAGATAGTCATCTGGAACATAGAGACTCACGCGCTCCAAAATGGCTGAGTTCTCAATATAGCCTCGCAGCAGTCTAAATAAGTGGGTGGCGGCATACCCCTCCTCTTCTGAGCTGCAAGGAGTCAAGTCCCAGCATGCCCAGAAGTAAGTTCGTCGGGTAGAGCCATAGATAGATTTCGGGATACTTCCTCATGTAGATAAATCTTCGAAACTTTTTTGAACCCTCTCCAACATGAGGGAGCACCCCACCTCATGAGGATTCCAGATAAGCGAACCACTCTCCAGCCTACTGCGGACCAGGGAGAAGTATAAAATCTTCGGAGAAAGGGTATCCCGAAAAATTCTGTTGGTTCGGAGAACAAACCCTAATATTTTTAAGGCCAACTGGCACACTCCTTCGATATGAGGGCGAAATGTCAACCTACTTTCATACACAATCCCAAGATCATTTTTATTAGAAACTTGTCTGAGATTATGACCGAGCATAGTATTGTCGTAGGTGAGACTAAATGCTCTGGTAAAAGTCAGAACTACGAATTTCAAAACATTGAAATGAAGCTGGTTTCATTGACTCCATTCTGAAATATTATCAACATCAGCTTGAAGGCGCAGGAAGTCCTCAATATTTCTCATTAGAAGATATAATTTTAGATCGTCTCCAACAATGTCGTTAATGAAAATGGAAAAAAGAAGAGTCCCCAGGATCGATCCTTGGGGAACCCCAGAAAAAACAAGAAATTCAGATTGGAAGATTACGTGGTGACAAATTGCTTTCTGTTCTTCAGGTAACTTTAAAAAAACTTTAACATCCGAAGGGAAAAACCCATCTGGGAAAATTTTATGACTAATCGTGATTCACCGAATCAAAGGCTTTGGAGAAGTCGTTATACTAACAGTCTACTTGGTATCCACTGTCTAGGGATCAGCAACATAATCGGAAAAAAACCTTCAGATTGGTTTCAGTGCATCTTCCTTTCCTGAAACTATGCTGTTCCGTGGATAATGTCTGAGGCGTAAGGAATTTATGAATTCGTTTTTCAAATAGTTTAGCAGGAGCTGATAGTATGGCAACTGGTCTATAATTTTTGATAAACTTTTTCGAACCTTTCTTAAAAATAGGACATATTTTGGAAGTTTTCCATACTTCGGGAAAAGTGGAAGTACTAATAGATAGTTAAAAATAAAGTTAAGGTTAAAGTTAAGTTAAAAATAAGAAGTAATGGCGTTTTTAGGAACTCGGCGAACCCTTCAATAAAAAAATACGGGAACGACATTTGGTCCGATGAAGTGTGAGTTCTTCATGAGACTTATGGTACTCATAACGTCAGATTCCGTTAATATATCTAAATAGACGTTTGAAGCGCCTCTGGTATTAAATACGGCTGCATTATTAATGTCTAGAAGTGGAGAGTCTTTATTGAAAACGAAAAGTCCGTTTGAAAACGATCAGCAAATGCGTTAGCCACATCCAAGCCACGAAATTCCTGATTACCTTTCATCATGGTGTATTCAAGACCACCATCCTTCCGAAGGGATTTTATATAGTGCCAAAACATCTTGGGATCTTGCATGATGTTTTCCTCGATTTCAAGTATTTTCACGTAAGCTCGATAGGCCACTCGAACCTCACGCTTAACTAACGTTAAAAACTTAACAAAACGTATTCATTCTGCATGAAGGCCTCCAGCTTTACAACGCTTATGAGGGCATGTTTGATATCTATATTCGAGAAGACTTCTCTCGGGGACCACTTCGGGTACTTGCGACCACCACCGCTTGTCGTTAGCAAAAGAAGCGCACTCGTTTCCTCGTTGATATCCATTAGGATAAACTTGTAAATGATTTTAATAATTTTAAAATTATGCGCGCGGCGAAAAAGACGTACGTCCTGCCGGCGAACTATCTGGAACACTGATGGGGGGGGGGGGTGGGATGGGTTTCTCTAGGTCTCCTACCGCCCCCCTGAAAGTCTGAAACGCCCCCCAATTTTCTCTCGGTCTTCTACCGCCCCCCTGAAGGTCTGAAACGCCCCCAAGGGGGCG
The DNA here is from genome assembly GCA_917563855.2 of Limnephilus lunatus. Taxonomy (NCBI): domain Eukaryota; kingdom Metazoa; phylum Arthropoda; class Insecta; order Trichoptera; family Limnephilidae; genus Limnephilus; species Limnephilus lunatus. The sequence goes on from OU830592.1 coordinate 111,397,013, forward strand.
TTATCGCCCACGTTGAGAACCTATGGGGTAGACGGTGGTCGTCGAGAGTGGTTTTCGCCAGCCTACCACTCAGATTCAATTAGCCGCTAGTAAACACTATAAATTGTAGTATAATTATTGTAAACACGTGAATTCATAATAAACCAGTTTGCATCAAGGAGCAAGAACCTATTGTCATTGAGAAGTACCCTTACAGAACTAATAGTGTTTGAAAGTGAATAATTCCAAACATTACAAACGCAAAATCCCTCTTAGAACTAAGGCAGCAGATTCCCGGAAAATACTGTTGGAAAACCCCGAACTCTCTCATTGTAGAGGCATAGTTAAAATATGGACCGATGGCTTATAATATTTCCCAACTGCAACCCTCGCCCGTCGCATTGTAACCCCGTCCAATAGTGGAATATTGGACAACAGATGATTGATTACCCGCTGCACAAATGGACTGAAGGACCAATAGGCGTGCGACCAGACCGATGTATGGGAGGTGGGTAGTGTCAATTGGATATAGTAATGGGGTAATTAGATTGCAGGATCATTAGGACTGGTGCGATGGGGATTATTTGATGAGATTATGAGGAATTATTTGATGTGGTTATCGTATATTAAGTTATTTGCATTTAACATTTGAAGTAAATTTGATTAATCTGTGGTTAACGTATTTTATCGATTTACGATTTATTTATTTATTCATTCCGAGTTTATTACTCGGTACTCGAATCTATGAATAGGTTACAGTTCTTATAATATGGTCCGGTATATTTGACCGGTCAGTGGTTGAATGAGCATAGCACTTGGGTCCCACCCGGACGTCGCGTGTTCGATACCTCGGTTAGCTAAGTCTACCATCACAACACAGGCAACATTTTCGGCTTTCTGTGGTGGTAGTAGGAGATTTTCAAACATTGTTGGGTTACTTGTAACCCGGAAATGTTTGTCTTTCTTTAAAAAAAAATCTGTTGATTTTAAGATCGCCTTGATTGGAATTCAGTTAAATGGTACAGTAGGTGCTTACCTGTTCTATAGATAATAATATATATTAACAGGAAATTATTTTAACCGTAATTTCTTTACTTGAAACAGATTTTTCTTCAGGGGTCTGCATTAGTACTTACTATAAAGTTTTTTATTATTCATATTTATTAATTCTATGTAGTTTTTATTTATTTTATAAATTCAATAATATTATTATTTAATGTATAAAAACAGTTAATTATAAACGAGTTCTGCTTCGTAAAAATTTAAAAACTGTTTTTATCGCTTAATAAACAGTTTTTATACATTAAATAATAACATTATTGAATTTATAAAATAAATAAAAATTAAAATGGAGTTCTACAAAATAAACTTAATAACAATAAATAAATCTATGTAGACTTACAATTGTGATGCCCTATGGCTGTCACATAGGAAAACCTGAGTTGAGAGCAGGCGCTTTACAATACGAGCAGTTTATAATAAAAATAATAACACGTACAATAAAAATATAAATAAAAACACAAAATTACATTTAAAGTAACAGACAATCATCAACGTACAATTGAAAAAATTCATGCCTATAAGTTAGTTTTGATAAAAACTTTGATATTGGATCTGTTTTGGCTGGTAATCCAGGATTTGGTGTCAGATTTATATTAAAGATACAATGTGTTTTGTCTAATGGCCAGTGGAAGTGTTTTGTATAGTTTTGATGCAAAGTATTTAAATTTTCTTTGGCCAAAAGTTGTTTTAGCAAAAGGAATAAGTAAGAGATAATGCCCTTTGGTTCTAGTATCTCGAGCAGTTTGGACATTTCAAATGTAGTAGTTCTGCGTTTGAAGAGGTATGCTACTATGTTTTTGGCATAAAGTTGCCTAATGTCCAAGACAGATTCTCCTGAAAATTTAATCAAAACTGCTTGTGATCGGTAGTTTTAATATAATCTTTATAATTAGTTCAATCGGATAAATAGCGGCTCCCCAGGCTATAATACCGTACTCGATTAAATATTGACATAGGGCATAGTAAATTGTTTTGAGTTGATTCAAGTTAAGAAAGTGGCGAGAATGTATATTGATTTTCTAAATTTGTTTGCTATAGTGATAATATTATGTTCTTTCAACTTTAAATTACTGTCAAATATAATACTTTAATTCAGTGAGCAAATTGAACCTATTATGAAGGTTTAATCACCAGTTTAGTTAATGTGAGGTTTACGCAAAGCTTTGACAATTCGTACCTAATTTAAATACCTATATATTTCCACTAAAACTATTCCCATTAGATTGAAACGCGTCAGTCGTGACAAGGGGATTGGATTGCATCGTAAAGCGGGGTGCACACTGCACACACTAGATTATTACACCAACTGCACATTGGACAATATTAAGCTGCTCCGAATGCATTCTAAACGCCTGCATAAACGCGGAACAGACAAACAAAGCCAAACAGGAAAGTAGATAATGGTAAATATAGTAAATAGGTGTATGTGGTCGAATGAGCCTTATGCATAAATTTTTAATTGACTTATAAAAAAATCACGCAAACAGACTTTTCTATGGCGAAAATAGAAATTCCATATTTTCTGCCTATACAGAGCATAAATAAAACAAAATATTTACATTTTTAAGCAGCATCGAGTTCATTGGTCAATTAGTTAGTTTTGTATTAGTGATCGACGTTCCGGTGGACGCAATCGTTTAGCCATAAGTCGTTAGTATGTTTATATAATGTTTTGTCTAGTCCGTAGTTAGAAGCAAGATTGTAGAAATAAACCATACATTTGTACAGCGTTCTTGAGGTGATTTTTCACAAAAACGGCGCGATAGAAACCATCCTAATATTATTATTAAAAAAATAATTAAGAAGACTGATAGTTACTTACTAAAAGTTAAAAAAAAAAGTCTTTATTTTCATCTCCGCAACATAAAAATGATCTAATTTGATTACAATAACTCCTTTAATTGTTTTATATGTGATAACTGTACGTCGTTTTCGAAATTCAACGTTAAAAATTTTAAAACTGAGAGTGAAATTGACGATTTTGTGTCAAAATATACTAATTTCGAATGTTGGTGCATGGGTGAACGCTTGATTTCAAATAGTACCTATTCCAGGGTAATCCGTAAAATTTTTCGGGTCCAATGAACTTTTCATTTTCAAAATGGGAACTGATATATTGTTAACTAAAAAAGGGCCCCACGTTGGGCGCCAGTGTTAACTAAAAAAAGGGCCCCCCAGGTTATAGCAAACCTGTTTCCGGTGTCTAGCTCAGTCGTTCGGTGGTAGAGCAGGCTCTCTTCACCCAGGGGCGGGTGGGCAGCAAGAAATGGTTAATTGGGGAAACTCCACACATGATTCGTCTCAAAACAAAGAATGCTTCGGGGTAACAAAAGCAGTGTATTGTATTCTAAAATTGGTTACATTGTACATGGATTACATCAGGGTAAATAGGCTACCTGAATACTAGCTATTTCTCTCTCCAAGTCTGGGTTTAACGCGCAGGTGCTAGGAAATTAACATGGACACAATGAAGGAATGAAGGGGAAAAGGAAGCAACTCGCGGCGTTTGTCGGGCGGCAATGTCGTCACGTACTCCATACGTTATTTGGACATCTTCCAGCGTAGAAAACCACTCCGGAACGGGGGACCAACTGTAATTTCTCCCCGTTCACAGATTAGGACTACGTAAATTCACATGTTAGGTTTAACGGCCTACGGCGCGAGTCAGAGCGCGGGTCTGGTTACCTCGGCGGCTCGCTTGTTTCTGTCGCGGCGTGGTCTCTGCGGACCGAGGGGGGAGCAAAACGGGCAGCGGGGGGAAAGGGTCCCGCTGTTGGGTCAGGCCACTGAGCGGCCCCAATCAGCGAAAACTTCCGGTGTTGCCGACTTCGCGAAACACTCCTTCCCGAAAAATTATCATGTACCTACTTGTGTTACATAACAATATAAATCATATCGGACACGCGATAACGTAGATAAAAACTTTTTTTTTAATAAATACATAATTGTCGGCTTATCAACTGTCATGGAACGCCTTTTCATAAGTGATGCAACATTTTTGTTCGTTACCTACGTATGGATATATCGTTTCATTGGATTAATTTTTAAGTTTATTATTTATTTATTTATTTATTCGTAAGCTAAATTTCTGCCATTGAAAGATCGGAATGCTAATATTTTTTATTATAATGCGGTTTTAAGAGTACTACTAATAAATACTGAATATCTTAAAAAAACCTTTCGGAACCGATATATTTTTTTAAGAATTTATAAATAATGATGCAAGTGGCTCATTGGTACGGCAAATAGATGTAAATGAACGGCAGCCACAACGTGTCGCCCGTGTTCGTAGATTGGCACAAAGGACTGCCAATATCAATCGATCTGATGTCGGATGATCGCGCAGTGTGATGGAAGCTGGAAGCTAAACTAACTTCCTCGGTGTCATTTGCACTGAATGGACGCTTTTATAATTACCGTGACGATTCACGATTACGGTACCGTGACGGCAAAAAAGGCAATAAACATACGTTCCTTGCTGTCGTAATGCTGCAGCTCTTTCTTACACATGAGACAAAAGATGAGGTATACAAAATATGTGTGTCTCTTTCTTACAAAGTACCTACTACTTTTTAAAAAGTAAATGAAGATAATATAAGCGAAACTCAATCGAAAATCTGGAGACAGAAAAATCAGAAAAAGTTATTGGCACCTCTGGGACTCGAGCCCAGGACCTTATGCTTACATGGCAGATACATGAATTCGATATAGAAACCTTAGCTCAGTTGATAGAGCTGTTGCCATGTAAGTAGAAGGTCCTGGGTTCGAGTCCCAAAGGTGCCAAAATATTTTTCTCATTTTTCTGTCTCCAGATTTTCGATTGAGTTTCGCTAATATTATCTTCATTTCCTTTTTAAAAAGTAGTAGGTAATATTACAATTTGAGGTTTTATTCATAAAGGTTAAAATAAAATATAATATACTAGCAGACCCGGCCACACGTTTTTGTGGCTAACGAAACACAACGCCATTACCGAACCTTTATAAAATCCACACCACCCGCTTGCCAGCTGCCCGCTGCCCACTGCACGCTGCCTGAATTGAATTTCTCGGCTTTTCTCTACTATAATAAGCATGTAATATACATATAAACCTTCCTCTTGAATACTTACTTACGGGAATTGCGTTTCATTTTCTTCATCCGTGTGAGGGAGATATAATTATTGTATTTTTCCTTTGGAGGGGTGCAGACATAACGTTCACCGTTTGTCTCATTTTCGACTATTGACATTTAGTGTGTAAGAAAGAGGGGCAGCAGCATTATATGTTTAAGAACAAAAGCAAAACAATCAGCGCATTGACATTTGACGTTTGTGAATTTTTGGAATTCACTCACTATTCAATATTATACTTACTACAATATTGCTGCAGCTTTTTCAAAATGTGAGAATTCGTTCCACACAAAATATACGAGGAAAAGAAATTTCTTCATAATTATTTTTTTCGCGAGTTGTTCCGATGTTTTAATAGCTATTCTGCTATTCGGGGCGGGGACAAATCCAACAAACCAAAGATCATAAAAATCGGTCCAGGCGTTCTCGAGTTATAAATGGTGTAACTAACCCGACTTTGTTTTATTTACCTATTAAGATTTAACTTAATTTTATGCCCATGGATCGATAGGCGTAATTATGATTTTATATAGATATCCCTAGCACAAGCAGCACAGTTAAAAATCCAGTAGTACTTACGCCTGCCAGGCGATGCTTCTCACGCTAGCTGTTTAAAAGTGGCGCCATCTTTTGGTATTGCTTTAATTCAGTCCTATTATAAAAGTAGAGTTGTATACAAACACCACATACGAAAACGGTTTTGCGTAAGACGCGGCGTCAGAGTTACATTCTTAACCGAATTCTTACATTTTAACTGTAAAGTCTCTGGGCTATTAAAACTATTTGATTATTAACCTATATTCAGATAAAACAATACTCTCAATGCAATCTAAAACTCACCTGAGGGCTGGCACAATAATAATGGCCAAACATCCCGTACGACGCGGCCGGCGTACACAATGCAAACTCTCAATAATACGGGACAGCAACAATATGGGACGCCCTGACATAAGGCAGAGCAATAATACTAATAGAGCCCCTAACAGCAGTTGTGAGGAACCTTTTCTTACAACCAAATTCCCGAAACACATTTTGATTAGAAAAAAATAAGGAAAACTAAAATTACTTAAGTGAAAACTTACATTATTTAAATCTATGGGATATGTGGGATTGAACTTACCTTCCCACAGTCTGGAATAAAGACCATGATTATTATGTATTATTGAAATAAAAATATAATAAGGTAACAACTAACAACACATCGAACTGAGGAGCGATTCTGTATCTTTTTGAGTATACGAAAAAGATTCCATGCGGAATCGACTACCAAATTTGTGTGATTTTCTATGGTTGTCAGTTGCTTTTTATCGGTGACGTTGGTCGATGTCAGATGTCAGCTTTCGTATATTTTAGTTTAGAGCGTTTAAAACCCGAATTACTGTAAGATGACTATTATTAGGTAAACATGATTAATAATTCATTTAATGTACGTTTTAAGTTGTGTACCATGGAAGTGTCATTTGCAAGTTTCGTTTCAATCTAAATACGCACGAATTACTTGGTTTACCTAAACTAAAAACTATCAACCTATTTTATGCACGTAAATAGATGTTTTTTGTAGTAATTGTTGAAATGAAGTGTAATTTGCAAAATCTGTTCCTAAAAGTTCGGCGGTTAGTGGAATAATTATTGCAAACAACAAATATTTAATCAAAACCGATTTATAAGTACGCATTTCCAATGGTTCGATGATAATTTGTTTTTATTTTAAACGTTATATTGTGTTGTTATTTTTATTTCTGTTATAAACTGCGCATGATCTCAATACAGAGATAGCAAGACAGGCACAGCCATGGGCGTTGCCAGGTTTTTAATTAGGGTGATGCAAAAATAAAAATCTAAGATAGGTACAGAAGGTATCTAAGATAGGTTCAAGCTTTATGAATACATGAATGAAATATGAATACAAAGAATATGAAGGGAAGATGAAAAAAACCATCCTTTGAATTTCTGTAAATTTGAAAACCTGACTAGGTCGACAATCCATAAGGTCATTCTTCGGCCAGCCAGGGAGGGACAAACGCCCCACCTTGCCCCACCGCACCTACACCCATCGGCATAGCACACCAATAAAGAAAGAAAAAGACACACAAAGTTCTGGTCGGGATTTATTTCATCATCCCTTTCGCAAGGCAGGTGGATGGCGGTAGGGACACTGTCGTAAGCTGTCATTGCATGATGTTGTTGAATGATTTTATTGCATTTAGTAGAAAGTTGTTGCCGCAATTGATAAAACAGCAGTTTATTCAAAACTTGTAACAAATTCGCGGAACACCATTTAATGACCACTGCCATACGAACTACATGCGAGCCGATTGGTATAGTGCACATGATACAGGAAGCCGCGAAACAATGGTCGGGATCAGGGGGGGGCGACAAGCGAGACAAACGGGACACATGCGGGACAAACGGGTCCCGGGCGGAACAAATGGGAGTCAAGCGGAACACTCGGTCGGGGAAGGGTTAAGTACACTCACGGACAATGGACGCGAGACGTGTGATTGGCCGTGCAGAGCTGATTGCCTAAATTCAACTAAGCAAAGGAATTAATCAATAACTAACTACGTTTGAATAATAATTACAAATTTAAACCTGTACTTACGTGCAAATTAAATAGGAAAACCAAGAGAATTGATTTACTGTTCAAAATTGTTTAAAACGCTGAAACATGTTCAAATGTGTTAGGTATATCTTGGACATAAATATTAATTTTAATCGGTAATGTTCGGATGAAATCTTCAGAAAAATATGTGTCTTGGATATTAGGTAACTTCATGCAAAAAAAACATACTAGCATATCTCTTCAAACACAGAAAACTACCTTTGAAAATGTAACTGCTTGAGATACTAGAACCAAAAGGCATAATCTCTTTTTATTATCTCTATTGCTAAAACAACATTTGGCCAAAGAAATTTTAGATACTTTGCAACAAAACTATACAATGCACTTCCACTGGCCATTAGACAAAACACAGCATATTTTAAAATAAATCTGATACCGAGTCCTGGATTACTAGCCAAAACAGATTCATTTCAAAGATATTATCAAAACGAACTTATAAGTACGTGTTTTTTCAGTGGTATGATTGTCTTGATGATGATTGTCTTGTTACTTTAAACGTAATATTTTGTTATTATTTGTATTTTTATTAAAATAAGTGTTATTGCTTTTATTATAAATTGGTCATGTTCTAAAGCGCCTTCTCTCAACACAGGTTTTCCTAGTGAGACAGGCAGAGGACATCACAAATTTTAAGTCTAGAATAAATAAAAATGAAATAAATAAAAAAACAATAAATTTATATAAAACTCATACACATGTGCATACCAAGGTCGATTGCGACGATTGGAAAGATATGGCTAAATATTTAATTACTAGCGCAGACACGTGAAAAAACACGTGATAGTCTGAATTCTTGATAAATAAGTACAAATTTTTAAAATGACAATTAAAATAATTTCCTTTTAAAATATTTTTGAATTATAGGTAACGGCTCGACTGAATTCGTAACCCTAAAACATCCGCACAATCTTTACCAGTTATTTCGAATTCGATATTAAATTAGTTATATTTGCACTCATTTCCCTTTGATTTCTCCGACTTGCTAATGGCACACAGCACAGCAATACCCACTGAACACATAATCTCTAGAAGTAAAATAAGAAACTAATATTAAAGGAAACTGACACAGTTACTTACATACATAAGACACTTCGACTCTTAGAACCGAGACATGCCAAAGAAACAGATAATCCATTAATAAAATCAGTGTCCAATTCACACGCGGTAGAAGCGAAACCTTCAGAAAAGTAAAGTAGACAAGAGTGGGGAGACCACGAAGCAGCGCACAAAGAGGAGACCGGTTATACTATCTCATTCTCTCGCAGACTAAATCCTACAGAAGTATGTGTTTGTCTCTTTTTAGTGTCGCTCGTTTCCGTTTCATCGAGTTTCAAATCTAAATGGTGCTAAAGAATGTTCACTGCAAAAAGAAATTGAAAATGTTAAATCAATTAACCAAATTTCGAAGAATATTCGAGATTACTTCTGACACAAAACACCTCTGTAGGTTTATCTTTCAGTGGCAAAGCCGGAAATCAAGCGAGGCACCATCTTGAAATTTCAAATCTCCCGCCAATGAAGTCGGGACATCCGGTTTGAATCGGCACTGGAAACGAGTTTACGCGACTTTACACGGAAGCTCGCAACAGCTCGAAAGCGGAATTTGCAACAACTTTAGATTGGTTCAGGTACTAGAAGATGAGCAAGAATCGAAAATTTTACAGATAAACTAAACGAATTTATCATAACTGATCTTACCGAGGTCGCCACTTCCTAATTAACTAGTAAGTAATTCTGTAAACAGTAAAGAAGACCTCGCATCGAAAAAAGTATGTTTGTAATTTTCTATTGTTTAATAAAGCAAAGCCAAAATTGCTGCCATCCAATCTGCTTAAACCATATATTTTCATTAGCGATCTCAATCGAAAATCTGAAACAGAAAAATCAGAAAAAAATACGGTCACATCTGGGACTCGAACACAAGACTTGCAGGGTCAGTGCTCTGCCAACTGAGCTAATTTGTACCTATCCGATTCGGTCATATTTATCTATATCATTCTTCTACCAAGCACTACCAAAATTATCTTCATTTTCTTAACGAATATTTTTATTGGCTGCTATATTTATGTATGATTGCAAGATCCAACCAGAACTAAATTCTATCAAGACTCAAGACCGTGTCTTGGATAAATTTATCGAATTTTTATTTAATATGCGACATCTACTGACTTTTCTGCAAGTCAGGTAAGAATATTTATTTTTATTTTTAACTTACGTAATACTTTTTTTACATTAACTCCACACAGGAAGCCTTGAGCAAAAAAAAAATCCCTCGGGGCCTATATCATCTGAGATGCTGTGTGGAGGGTCTTCTTGAGGAGAGGAAGGAATGAACATTGGTCTTGAAGAGACGCATGTTGTAGGAAGGAGGAAACGCAGAGGCTGGCAAATCGTTCCACAGCCGAGCTGTTGAACACAAGAACGATTCGAAGAAACGACCTGTTATCATGTGACAAATGTCAACCGTGTAAATATGTTGGGCACGCGTTTGGCGTGTTTCCCGACTACGCACCGGTGCCGAAGGGATCAAAGACGCTAGTTCCTCGGAGCATCTTCCATTGTAATACCGGTAGAACAAGGATAGCATTCCCACCCGACGCCTGTGCTCTAAAGATTGCAATCCGTCTTTTCAGATGGAAGAAAATATTAAACGGACCGCCCGTTTTTAATACTTAATTAACGAAGACAATATTAGCGAAACTCAATCGAAAAGATACGGTTCCATTTGGGATAAAAACCCAGGACCTATGACTTGCCGGATCAGTGCTCTAAAACTGCCATAAACTACTAGTTTCGGGCAGTTGGGACATTAATGCGTTATTCACATTATTATAATAGAGTCTTAGGAGCGGTAACGCATAATGCACATTAAAAAAACAACGAATTACGTCAATAATTCTTAAGTGTTTCTTTCTACCAAATAAGACGTTCGCAAAGTGATAAAAACCCCTCTAGACAATCACTCCATCTGATTAAAGATATCAAATATCGTCTCAGCGCCCCCTAGAGCCAGCGAGGGTACAACAAGCACCTAACCGCCCCCTCCTATCCGTTAACCGCCCCCTTAGTTGATCCGACGTCGTCGTCATTATTTGTCGGACTTAATCTGATGCAAGTGGGAGCCTTAATGGGAATCTCTAAATAGGCGTCCAAACCATCGCCAGAGGTCTCACTCTTCTAAGAAGTCATTGAAATACAATACAACAGGATATTAGAGCATTAAGCCTCGATTACATTCAGCGAGTTTACAAGCTACTATCTGGGAGTGTAATCGTATTACTAGCTAACTAGCAGATTGTGGACAATCTACGAAAAAAGTTGAAAAGTAGTTAACTTTACTCGCTACTCGCTCAAGATGGCGGCCCACGAACAGCTGATTTAGTAACTTTCAGAATTAGTTCTCGTGGGAGTCGTAATTCTCGCTACTGTCTAGCGTGTGGCGCTAGCCGCGAGCTGAAGTTTTTTACAAAATGTCGACAGAAGTGGTGACAATCTCACTCGCCGATTCACCCGCTTTTAAACTTACCGTTAGTAGTAGCTTGTAAACTCGCTCAATGTAATCGAGGATTTAGATGTCGATTAATCAGAAGCTAGTAATACTGTGAACAGTGACCTCGAGTCAACTAAGAAATTCCAACATTATATTCATTTTCTTAACGCATATTTTTATTGGCTGCTATCTTTATGTAAGATTGCAAGATTCAAACCCGAACTAAAAGCTATCTAGATTGGTCGAAGTACGATACAGTTAAGATGAAGCCATACTAAATAATGCAAAATCATACAAAATCGTATGTTTTTGTTTTAAAAATTTGACCGCTTAGAAGTATTATAGATGCTTCAATTAAATACTGCATGTAGAACATACCTTGGCCCTTAAAAATATCGGTCATTTTTTTAATAAATCTTATAATAAGCTTAGAAAAAAATAAAGTATTAGGTCTATAAAAAACATTTTTAAGTGCAAACTCTCGTACTTATAAACACTTTTTCGGATATGGTTTTATTGCATAATGTGGCAAATTCAGTTTCTTATATGCAACAAAGATATACAGTGTTCCAGATATAAGTACAAAATTTTTTTGAAAATTTGTATCGCTGTGCAATTTTAATTCGTCTATTTCTGATTCGTTACTTTTTTTAAGATTTTGACGTTAAGATGAAGCCATACTAATGCAAAATCATACAAAATCGTATGTTTTAGTTTTGAAAATTTGACCGCTTAGACGTATTATAGATGCTTCAATTAAATACTGCGTGTAGAACATACCCTGGCCCTTAAAAATATCGGTCATTTTTTTGTAATAAGTCTTTTAATAAGGTTAGAAAAAAAATAAAGTATTAGGTCTATAAAAAACATTTTTAACTGAAAACTCTCCTACTTATAAACACTTTTTTGGATATGGTTTTATTGCATAATGTGGCAAATTCAGTTTCTTATATAATTATCGCGAAAAAAATAGATATTTACGCCCGAACCTCACAAAATAAAATAAAATATGCATTTTCGTTGTGGTATTTTTGACATCACGGCGGCGATACGGCAGTCGACGAACTTGTTATATCAAAGTGAACCTTATACCGTCCACCGAAGAACGACTGGCAGCCGCCCCATTCTTCCGTCATTAATCCTCCGGACGGAGCGGAGAAACAACGTGTTAGGGTCTGCGCTGCTTGTTTTCGTGAAATCAATTTAAAAATTCCGTTTTATTACAATAAACAATGCATAAAAAAGGAATTAATGTTTTTTACAGGCCTTTACGAAATCAACATGTAAAAAAAAATTCTCAAATATCTTTTCCAACCTTTCCAAAAGCTTTTTCTCAAGTATTTTTAAACTCCCCCCATAAAAGGGCGTGAATTCCGATTTCGATTTTTTCCCGTACTAGTGGAACGCCTTAAGTTGTTAGAGTTGTGCCCCGGCAAGGCTGAGGTCCTGGGTTCGGATCCCAGATATGACCATATCTTTTTCTGATTTTTGTGTTCTCAGATTTTTTAATGAGTTTTGCTAATATTGTCTTAATTTAATTAAATATTAGAATTTGAGGTTTTACTCATTAAGTTAAAAATAAAAATAGATAATATATAAATTCGGTACCCGGGAAGCATACGGATACAAGTCCAAAAAGGTAAATGTTCAAGAGAGCCAAAAAACGTTTTTTTGTAACTATGGTCTCATACTCTTTTTCGGATATGCATGCTGATAGATAACAAAAAAAGTAATTGTTAAATCAATTAGTTTTGTTTTTAAAACGAGCAAATAAAACGAAATATTTGATATGTAAAGTCTTTAAAAATATTGTTTAAAAAAACGCTTAAAAAAACACGCACTTGAGTACTTCTGCTTCAAAATGAAATGGAATATTTTGTTATGACATGTGGTGTATTATGAAAGGATCAATGTTTGAAAATTGTTTACTTCCATAGAAAGTGTAGTAATGTTAGAGGCAGAAGGATGCAACTGGATTTGAGTCCTAATACTCAAAATGCAAATAAATCATAAAGATTATTATTTTTAATTGATAAACTAACGTTTAAACAAGATTTTTATGCATAGCACAAAGGGTAGATAACAAATATTATAATCAATAATTATCAGCCAGTCCATGTACATACATCTTTCTGCATCTAAGATTGTTGTTGCATCAAAGGTACTCGTAGTTGTATCCGTATACATTTTTGAAAATTCTATTTTTCTTCATGATAGGACTTGTATCTTTTGGTCTCTGATAAACATGATAATTTACTTCAAGTCTGCATCAAAAACTCATTTCTTTAAATTTTGGACTTGCATATTCGTATGCTTCTCGGCTACAGAATTATTGTAGACCAATATTTCTCTCTACATTATATATCGTGAGCATCTCCTATCCTTTTCCTATATTCCTCTTCCTCTCCCCTTCCTATGACCAAAATTAATTATAATATAATAAAACTTCATTTCCGATGTACTTTAGCATAAGAAACCTCTGTGGCTTGACTCCAGTTCAATTATATAGTTATCACTGTACATGTATTATGTAAAAGCTGTTTGTTTCTTACAAATAAATAAATAAATTATCGAAATCAAAACAAACAAATTATTATTGTGAAACAAATATCGTAACTAACGCTTATAAAAGCTGAAATATTGTAATTAGATACCTTTCAATTTTAAAAACCGAATCGGTATACCAAATTTCCCCACAAAATTGCATTGCAAAAGAACGAGCATATTGTACGCATATATATATATTAAATTGAATTTGATATCGGATTCTAGAAATACAAATAATTCCAAACCAACAGTTCTCTCTGCATTATCGAAATTAAAACAAACGTAAAAACGTGCTACAATCATCACTACATCGTAATTAACAATCTAAAAATTGTAAAACTGAATCTATAAACAAAATTTCCCCGTAAAACTGCATTGCAAAAGAACGGGCACTCTAGCGACCCATTGTATCGAACAAAAGCTGCCATTTGTTTTAATTATGTTCGACAAACGGCGTGTATGTTAATTAGAATACAATGCAACTGTAATACCGAAATCAATTAATTAATTTAACCAGTCGGTGGCGGGTGCGCTTGCAAAATATGCAGTTCCTGATGCAATTCAACCAGCAGTGAATCAGGGGTCGACAATTAACGGTTGATAGTAAATCACCAGCTTTTATCACATCATTTGTGACGATAGATGCAACATTAAACAAACAAGGTGGTAGATATTCTCATCAGTACCGCACTGGTTAACCGGTCACCATTCAGAATCCATAGCATGACATTTTGTTTTATAATAGCGAGTTCCGGGGATGCGTTACATTGTCACTTAATAAAAAAAAATTGTTTCTCTCTGCGTGTCCTTTCCCATTCGTCCCGTTCGCCTTCCGCCTCTCCTTCCTCTCCCGCGAACCCCCCTCCCCCCTCCCGCATTAAATACATTCAGTATTCCTACAGCTCGCGTGGCACCTATTGCAATTTTTTTATACAAATTTCATAAAGCCAGAGCTCACTTTTATATATAGAAATCATCGCCAGTATTCGCACATCAAATCCCCAAAGTTTCATCGCAATCGGATGAATGGTTAGCAACGCATAATATCATGACACCAGAGTTCACTATTGTTTATCGAAACCATCGCGGGCATGCGCCCATCAAATCCGCAAAGTTTCATCGCAATCGGATGAATGGTTTAGCATTTTTATTTATTCGTTGGCGATCTGCAGTCAAGCTACCGAAAGTTATCGATATAATCCTTTTCGATCGACCGTATTAGGTGTCAAGGGGTTCTGAGAGAATCTATCTACCATTCTGGTTGATGATTTCTATACCCATAATGATCCCTGTATTAAAATTTTTATCCAGTTTCAGAAAAGGCTCTGCATCCCTTACTGCAATGTTTCAGCGATGGAAATATTATTGGAAACAATAAATCAACTTCAGAGGGGATATGGGGAATTGGGGGGGGGGGGGGGGGGGGTTATTAATGTGACAATTAGCATGATGGATCGTCTCCAGTCTCCCCTCCACCCCTTAATATACGGGAAGCAGGGGACACCGTCATGGCCACGAACCAGTCATCCAACTATAAAGGAAATTATATCTATTTATCAAGTATTGGATAAATAATAACTAATTACTATAGATAAAATGTTATGCAAAAGAAATCCTAACTTCTAAATCAACGATAAGGCCAAAACTAACTTATACAAGCCCCATCTGGGTACACGCATCAAAAAACTTTAAACATCTCAAAATAAAGCCACACGCAAAGCTCTGGGTGCCCCCAAATGGATAAGGGTATCCCAACTCCACAAAGATTCTGAAATCCACTTATTAAAGCCAAACACGCGCCCAAGATTTGTACACGGTTGACATTCTCGGCTGTGGAACGATTTACCGGCCTCTGTGTTTCCTCCCTCCTACAACATGGGCCTCTTCAAGACCCATCTTCACTCCTTCCTTTCCTCAAAAAGACCCTCCACACAGCATCCTCAAAGATGACATAGGCCCTGTGGGAAATTATTTTCCTCAGAACCTCCTGTGTGGAGTTAATGTAAAAAAAAAAAAAATAAAAGAATACATCCTAAATCTCGCGGAAACGTACGTACCACACATAAAAAACCTAAACAAAGCCTCCGTAAAGATTAACCACCCCATATAGGAGCCGTGCTCTACTTGCAAATATTTTTTAACAAATAAACAATTTTTTCAACAACCATTATTATAAATTCATGATGAAAGAGAAGAGGGCCTTTTTGGCCCGGAGCTTTGTATGCCATTATTTCAAAAAGACAAAAACAAATTGCTAAAATAATCTACAATTATATCAATTTATCTTTTAACTTTTGATTTGATTACAAATATGTACACCATCAACAAAAAATTGAAAAATCGTCGTGCAAGTATGGAAATCTTGAAAAAAAATATATTTTTCAGCTATAAAAACATTAAAAATGTCGTATTTTTTTCAATATTACCACTCTACCTCACTGAAAAGACACTAACCGTCACTGGCATGTATATATTTATGTACCTCCTACGTCCGTCTCAACACAGTGAAACAGACATCGAAAAATCATTTATGATGGATATTTTACATGAAATATATAAATAAAATAAAATAAAAAAAAACATTATTTGAATTCGAAAATCTAAATTGCTGAAAAAAACATTACGACTTCAGAAAATTAATAAAAATCCTAAAAAAAAAATCAACTAAAAACGGCGTTCAAAATAATTTGCGAGATGAAATTTGCTCCGAAAAGAAAAAATTTCCACCGAGATAGAAAAAATAATAATAATAAATTGTCTTTTTATGCTGAAAACATCTCCGCTTTAATAATTAACGCCCGAAAAGACACGACTCGATAAAATATAAAATCGTTTGACAAGGATCTCATCTCTGTGTACACTTCACACTTCTGTGCGCATTCCTGGTACACTGAATTTACACTGTACAGCAGTGTAAACAATATTGGAAGATGCTCCAAGTAAATTGGCGCTCTCAAGGAGGGGTTGAAATATAATATTTCGAGAAGAGATAGCTAGCGGGGTTTGTTAGCATTGTCGGAGCAAAGATGTCCACTTGATGAATTTATTCGTTATACAATATCTTTTGTTTACTTTGCATCGGATTATTAGAATTGTGGAAGGCTTACATTGTTTGAGGGAAACTTAATAAGGGTCGTTTCACAGAATGCAATCTGGTCTCATTCAGAGGCAGGTATCACTTGTCTTTTAAATGTTTTAAATTATAAAATGAACGTAAAATTCTTAAGTGGTAGCACACTATTTTTGCATGTTCTAGATAAAATTGAAATTGTTTTGATGCCTTAAAAACACGCGAAAATGCGTTAAGGCGATCCACTAGTACAGGAAAAAATCAAAATCGGAATTCACGCCCTTTTATGGGAGGAGTTTAAAAATACTTGAGAAAAGGCTTTTGGAAACGTTGGAAAAGATATTTGAGTTTTTTTTTACATGTTGATTTCGTAAAGGCCTGTAAAAAACATTAATTCCTTTTTTATGCATTGTTTATTGTAATAAAACGGAATTTTTAAATTGATTTCACGAAAATAAGCGGCGCGGAGCATAACGCGTCTTCTCTCCGCTCCGTTCGGAGGAGTAATGACAGAAAATCGGGGGCGGCTGCCAGTCGTACTTCGGTGGACGGTATAAGGTTCACTTTGATATAACAAATTCGTCGACTGCCGTATTGTCACCGTGATGTCAAAAATACCAACGCGAAAATGCATATTATATTTTATTTTGTGTGGTTCGGGCGTAAATATCATTTTTTTCGCGATAATTATATAAGAAACTGAATTTGCCACATTATGCAATAAAACCATATCCAAAAAAGTGTTTATAAGTAGGAGAGTTTTCAGTTAAAAATGTTTTTTATAGACCTAATACTTTATTTTTTTTCTAACCTTATTAAAAGACTTATTACAAAAAAATGACCGATATTTTTAAGGGCCAGGGTATGTTCTACACGCAGTATTTAATTGAAGCATCTATAATACGTCTAAGCGGTCAAATTTTCAAAACTAAAACATACGATTTTGTATGATTTTGCATTAGTATGGCTTCATCTTAACGTCAAAATCTTAAAAAAAGTAACGAATCAGAAATAGACGAATTAAAATTGCACAGCGATACAAATTTTCAAAAAAATTTTGTACTTATATCTGGAACACTATATCTTTGTTGCAAAGTATCTAAAATTTCTTTGCCCAAAATATGTTTTAGCGAAAGGGATAAGTAAGAGATTGCTCTTTGGTTCAATAGTATTTCGAGCAGTTCGGAAATTGTCAAAATATGTGTTTGAAGTTAAAGTAGGAAGTTTTTTTTGTATGAATATCGCAAAAGAGTCCTAACTGCACCCGTCTGGAGCCAGTGAGAATATAACATCCTCAATTAGGATCAAACCATGTTTCAATTCTGAATGGTGGTCTTACACCAGGGCTATACTGAGAGCATCGACCACTCTGGAACGTGCCGCAAATACACTATATTTTAATTAATTAATTTTTTTGAAATACCACAAATCAATTCAATAAAATGTATTTGAGTCAAGAGTCTTACCCTTCGACCACGGAGGCCGTCAAAGTTCAATGTTTGAAGAGGTAAGCTAGTATGTATTTGGCATAAAGTTGCCTCATGTCCAAAACACAGATTCTCCTAATAATTTCATCCGAACTGCTTGTCATCGGTAGTTTATGTCGGTCTTTATAATTAGTTTCTGATCTTTAAAAATGGCAGCGTTTGCTCCTCCCCAGGCTATAGTACCGTACTCGATTAAAGATTGACATAGTGCATGGTAAATTGTACTGAGTTTATTCAAGTTAAGAAAGTGGCGAATACTTAAGAAGAATATAGATTTTCTAAGCTTGTTTGCTGTAGTAGATGTTCTTTCTACTTTACATAACTGTCAAAAATAATTAATATAATATAAACACCAAACGAATGTCACAATAGGCATTCGAGATGTGGATCTGCGGAAGAATAATTAAAATAAGCTGGATGGACAGAGTTACGAATGAAAATGTTATAGGTTCGGATGAATAAACAAAAAGAAGTTATTAAAACAATAAAAATTCGAAAACTTCAATATCTAGGATATTTGTTGAGACATCCAGAGAAGTACGAGATCTTGCATCTCATAATGCAGGGAAAGATTGCCGGAAGACGAGGCCGTGGAAAAATGAGAACATCATGGCTGAAAAACCTGAGACAGTGGTTTGGCTTTGGCCAGTCTACTGTAAAGCTGTTCCGGGCCGCAGTAAACAAAGTCCGCATAGCCAACATGATTGCCAACGTTCGTTGAACGGACAGGGCACGAGAAGTAGAAGAAGAAGAATATCGCAGTGGTCTCAAGACCATTATTTATCTTTTAGGTTTATTTAAGGGGCGAGTTCTTCCATTGGCCGGTGCGACAGTCCAACTATAATAACATCATAATTACGAATGAAGAACATATTATTTATCAATAATAATCTAAACGAAAATATGAAAGAGAACAAGACGCAGAAAAACAGAAAAAAACAATGGTCGCAGCTGGGACTCGAACCCAGACCTCTCCGTCTAACCGGGATGAGCGCGTTAACCAATTTCGCCATTGACACCTTCTGTCAAACCGTCATATTTGTCAATCTCATATTTTCAAATTTTAGAATTAACATTATTATCAACTAATTATTTTTCTCCATATTACGGGCAACTACCCTTTTCATTGGAAACAATCATTCTAAGAATTGGTTTGTAACCTGGATAGCGTCTCGGATAGATATATCCGAATTTATTTATATGGAACAATTGACTTTTTATAAAAGTCTAAATGAATTTTTTTTTAAAAGAAAGTTTTTCTTATAAACATTGAATATTCATTTAGACTTTTATAAAAAGTCAATTGTTCCATATAAATAAATTCGGATATATCTATCCGAGACGCTATCTAGGTTACAAACCAATTCTTGGAATGATTGTTTCCAATGAAAAGGGTAGTTGCCCGTAATATGGAGAAAAATAATTAAAATATTATTTGTTGGTTATATCGAATATGATAATAATGTGAACGGTCATAAAACAATCGTATGTGGGTTCGCCCCGACACGAGAGGGTTGTGACGTCGTTCAGGTGACAGGCCCCTAATAGAGCTGAAGTATCAGCTCCGAGTGCTCAATCAGTGATATAGAATACATGGAAAAAATTCGGTTTAGTGGCGAAATTCCTAAAAATACAAACTAGTTATTTTTATACTAACTATGGGCCGGGGAATACGAATCTGAAAGAATTAGGCGGCGGCAAGCAATATTAACTGAATTATACGACTTTAAAAATTTTTTTTACACACATAGGAAAATGGCCATTTTGGAAGCATTCTGATTCCTAGAAAATCAAACTAGTTATTTTTATACTAACTTTGGGCCGGGGAATCCGAATCTGAAAGAATTAGGCGGCGGCAAGCAATATTAAATGAATTATACGACTTTTAAATTTTCAATATACACAAACGAAAACAGCCATTTTGACACATGAAAACCATAGAAACCATCAAATTAAGTGTTGCCATTAAGCAGTAATATCAATAACGTAAAACTTTCCGACACGATAATTCTTCACATGATAATTCATCACATAACACATTAACCTGATGAATTATGACTATCTCAACGGCCGTATTCTTAAACCAAAAGTATGAAAATTCGTAGTCTTAAAAAGTTGTTACCTAGACCGGTCACCAATATCAATGTTATTATATAAAACCTAACCTAACCTAACCTAACCTAACATAACCTAACCTAACCTAACCTAACCTTATCTAACCTAACCCAACATGGTTTGTGCCCCTTTATACCGCCTGCTCGCGTCAATTAAAAAAAAACATCCCAGTTTTCAAGTAGTTTAGCGGCTACGCTAGGTTTGTGTAACATGGTTTGTGCCCCTTTATACCGCCTGCTCGCGTCAATTTAAAAAAACATCCCAGTTTTCAAGTAGTTTAGCGGCTACGCAAGGTTTGTGTCACATGGTTTGTGCCCCTTTATATCGCCTGCTCGCGTCAATTTAAAAAAACATCCCAGTTTTCAAGTAGTTTAGCGGCTACGCAAGGTTTGTGTCACATGGTTTGTGCCCCTTTATACCGCCTGCTCGCGTCAATTTAAAAAAACATCCCAGTTTTCAAGTAGGTTAGCGGCTACGCTAGGTTTAGGTAGCCTGGTTTGTGATACAAAAGTGAGTAAAATTTATAAAAAGTAAGTACTTAAATTATAAACATGTTATTTTACGTTATTGATATTACTGCTTAATGGCAACACTTAATTTGATGGTTTCTATGGTTTTCATGTGTCAAAATGGCTGTTTTCGTTTGTGTATATTGAAAATTTAAAAGTCGTATAATTCATTTAATATTGCTTGCCGCCGCCTAATTCTTTCAGATTCGGATTCCCCGGCCCAAAGTTAGTATAAAAATAACTAGTTTGATTTTCTAGGAATCAGAATGCTTCCAAAATGGCCATTTTCCTATGTGTGTAAAAAAAATTTTTAAAGTCGTATAATTCAGTTAATATTGCTTGCCGCCGCCTAATTCTTTCAGATTCGTATTCCCCGGCCCATAGTTAGTATAAAAATAACTAGTTTGTATTTTTAGGAATTTCGCCACTAAACCGAACTTTAGCCGAATACATTAATAATGTGAAAGATTTCCCACTAACTTAACAGGCGCTCAAAGTTACGATTTGTATTGATATAAATAGTCGGGTGTAAATTTAAACTAGGCCAACTAAAACTAACCATCACACCGTTTCCCCGCAAGGGTGGCAGAGGATGGACCGCCAAACAACTCGGTCTCGGCACAAACCCTTTGCTTCACTAACATTCGTGCATCGTCTCATACCTACTCTTCTGACTTTTGACTCAAGTATCTGATTCACTTGTTCGTGCCATGTCTTGCTCGGGCGTCCCCGACTTCTTCTAACATTCACATTTGCGTCATACGTATTCATTTCGTCATTTGCGTATTCCCGATATCATACAAAAATTTGAGTTTTATGTCCCCGACAACTTCGCAAGAGCGCGCAGAGACAGAACTTTTGTTGTTCCGAGATGCAATTTACCATTAGTAATGCCGCTCGGAAAAATGATTCTGTTACTAAATTACCTATCCCCTGACATAGATATTTTTCAACTAAATATTCAAAAATGCTATTATTACTTAATAAAATACAATGTATGTTTATTATAGGTTTTTTTAAAATGTGCATTTAAAATAAAATAAATAAATAAATATTCTTCTTACTCTACTTTCTCCGTTCATTCGCTCTATATGCCCAAACCATCTGGGGGTCCCTTTCTTAATCTTACTCATTACGCTTACATCAGCCTTGCATTCCTTGCGGATATCCATATTTCGCACACGATCATACGTGGTTTTACCACACATACGCCTCACGGGTCTCTGCCATACATCAGGGTAGGTACCAGCACTTCATTGCTAGGTTCGCTTCTTTTGGCAGTTTTTTATTAGCGCCAACGGCATTCAGTCCTCCATTAATGGGGTTACCTGCATTTACCCTTCTTTCAATATCAGCCTTCCTGTCTCTCATAAACATACTACCCAGATACACAAAATCATCCACCTTCACCAAGTATTCATCATTCACAACCATAATTCACACTGTTTTCGTAATCTTTCTTTCAAAAACCATGACTTTAGACTTAATTACATTCATCATTAAGAGGCCGGTATTCGAATTTCTACCGATTTCTTGCAAACCTCCCTTAAACATTTGAAGTTTTTAAGCTCTTAAAAAAATATATGTTATTCTTGAAGATAATATCTAGACATAAGTCGCCCCCAAACGTAAATTATATAAAATTCCCTGGATAGAAAAAAAACCAAAAATTATTATAAACACGTTTGTTTCAGTTATTTTACAAGTTATATGTATGAAAAAATTCACAGCGTTTCTTTAAATGCTGTTTAAGACAATTATCGCGAGATTTTTGCTCTATTTTTAACGAGTCGTGTTTTATTAGAGATTTTCATGATTTTTGCATCGATTTTATCGTTGTAAATGTTAGCGCGCTCTTCTAACATTCGTAATTTCATATCTCTCCGTCTTATTCTTTTTGGGGCCGGGAAAGGAGCCTTAAATCATTCTTCATACATACTTCATTCATCCTAGACACGAGAGACTAGATCTTCTTTAATTAATTCTTAATTTTCTCCATAAAACGGTTATCCATCAATACATTTAAGATAAGATTAATAATTTGAAGTACATGGAAATATAAAAAGGTCTAAAGATAGTTGCAGAACTGTATGTAACGGCCGTTGCTCCCAACTTTTCGATCGATCAATTTGAGTCTCCGATCAGCTAAGAGATTTGTTTAGTAACGCTCGATTCGCCTGTTGGTCGGAGAGTTGCGTTGGGAAGAGCGTATTTGTGCATTTGAAGAGTGTTGAGGCAAAATTCGGCTCAACAGTTGATAATGCGCTAAAACGTACAAATTCGCTCTTCCCAACGCAACTCACCGACCAACAGGCGAATCGAGCGTTACTGAACAAATCACTTAGCTGATCGGAGATTCAAATTGATCGACCGAAAAGTTGGAAACAACGGCCGTAAATACAAACAATTTATTCATTCAAATATTTAATTAGTTACTAAAGTAAGTAAAATACATTTATCTTTAAAATCGCCTGTAAAATTTAATATTCCATGGAAACTCAGGAAGCACATAAGCAAAACAAATTAAACAATTATAACAGGCAGTGCTTAAACTATAAGGTTGCTCTATAAATAGGGAAAGAAATGTAAGTAAACCTTTAGTTAAATTACTTTGGCAGATTTTAATTTACGGAACACAAGAAAACTTGATTAATAAACAAGAACTTGTAATTATATCTATTTACAGATGTCGCAGACAGTTCCACCGTGAAAAGTTTCAGATTGGTGGGATAAAGTTAGGGAGAGTTTATATCTACAGTATTCCACAGATTCCAGAAAGCCATGGCACGATTAAGTGAATCAAACGCTTGAGTCGGGTCTTGTCAAGTGTCAAAATAACAAAATAGTGTGTATTTTTCTTACATTAGCTCCATATACGAGGCTTTGACGAAAAAATGTTTCAGGACCTGTGTCGTCTTTGGGGATGCTGTATGAAGGGTACTTTAGGGAAAGGGAGGAGAGGAAGTTCTGGAAAAAAAGATGTGAGAAGGAATCTAGGGGTTAATGTGACCAGGAGTGACGAACGTATGAATCCATTCCTCCCACTGCGGTGAAAGCCAATGGGTCGAGAGAGTCCGGCAGTCTCGCGCAATCAGTCGCGCCCGATCCGGCCCGCAAAGCAATAGGTGGGTAAATGCGTTTGCCGACAAGATCTAGACAAACCTCATACCATGAACCCTGATAAATCACCAAACGTAACAAACCACTTAAGGTGACATATATATATAGCAAAGGTGTTGGTTATCCGATAAATGGTTCCCGGGGCGGCGGTAGGTACCCATACTTGCCTAAATTGAAAGTATGAGACCGTATATATGAAAGCATTGACTGTATGCCGAGGCAGAGTTGTAAGGCGGTCAATACCCTCTGTGTACCCCTACGGAGAAACGATGTGATATTTAATTAGTTACCATAAATGATGAAAACACATTGCCAGTATAAAAAAAACATCAGCAGCATTACTGTTCTTTATAACGTGTTCAATAAAACGGTCTGTAAGCTCATTTTAATGCATATTTATAACTAGCGATGGGCCCATCTAATGTAGTCTGTACCACAGCACTCAGCTCACAAAGTAAACACAAGAAAACTCAGTAATTGGACTTCAAATTGAATAAATAATACTAATAGGTTTTGTTCAAGGAGTTAGAAAACCTTTTACATTAAAGCACGAAATTATTTATTTGTGTGTTTCTACGATTTAAATAGAAATTGATGACTGCAAATACAAAATCATTTTGATTCCAATTGATAATTCTTTAATTGAAAACATCAATAAAAAAAACCACAGTGTGCAATTCTCACGCGAAGTGAAATCTTCAGAAAACTAAAGTAGACAAGAGTGGGAGGACTACGAAGCACTTTTTTGATCAATGTGAAGGATGATTATTTTCATATTTTGTCGTCGAATTCCAGTGCACCTTTTCCTAAACATTTGGTCATCTTATTAGTATTTGTGTTTTCTTCTTCGGATTCGCTAGATGTCGCTTTCTTTTGTGTTTTCTTTGCCTGTTCATTATGGAGTGGTTTGAAGATTGCATATTGATTTTACAAATACTTTTTTTTTTGGTTTTCGTAAGATTTGATCCTTGGTCCACTGAATGTCTGGATGCTAAGGTTCATCAGGCGCTTTATACCACTAAACTGAAGGAGGTTTGCATGAGAACAGGGATTTATCGTATTATATTGTAACCGAGTACCGGTGAAATAAATAAATGTTTTATTGCTATCTTATTCTCTGGCAGGCTAAATCCAATAGATGTATGTGTTTGTCTCTGTTTGGTGTTGTTTTGTTTCCGTCTTATCGAGTTTCAAATCACAACGAAAAAATACACATGAAAATTTAAATACCTAATTGATTTTGTTGCATGATTGTTAAAATTTGAAAATTTTGTGGGTTCAATTAAAAATATATAGGAGATTACATTGGAGGACTGAATGCCGTTGATGTTAACAAAATAATGTCCAAAGAAGCGAAGCTGTCCAAACAATTGAGTGCTGGTACCTACGCTGATGTATAGAAGTGAGGCATGGAACTGGTAGAAGAAGGATGAAAATAGACAGAATGCTGTAGAAATGAGAACCTTCAGCCGTATTTGTGGTTAAGCCATGTAGGGTCCTGTGAGAAATGTGGAGTTCCCTCAAGGATGGTATCCATAAAGGTCATATGAACGATTCTTATCAACAATAATATTAGAAGACGAAGGGTAAGTCAGTCCTTTACAATATCCCAATCTTTAACAACTCCTATAGTTATGTCAACTTAAAATTAATTTAAAATTATTGATTACAGTCCACAGATTAATTCGCAGTCAACATACCAGCGACTTCATTATATCTATAAATTAGGGGACCCTATTCAGAAATGAGACTGTGTAGGATGATTTAGTTAATTTTTAATACTTTCTGTACGAGAGTCGTCGTAAACGGCATATAAAACTGCAATCATCACCACCAACTGCCTTGGTTTACTAGATTAACAAACGCTTTCTTATGGGCTTTTGATAGAGCTCTGGCCCCTTTCTCTTTCATTATGAGTTTAGATTAATTGGTTGTAGAAAAAACCCTTTATTGACGCTCCAAACAAAGACGTTTATCTAGAGCCATCTATATTTCTAAAATCCAAACAAACATAACAAAACTATACAAATTATGCAGTATCAGAACAAAGAGCTTACGAATATTTGTATAAAATAAACCGAAAAACGAACGGTTGCAGCTCTATTGAATTATTTATAGTTTTTTTACCATGACGGAGAAGACAAAAGGATATCATTGACTCAATATTGAACTGAAGTAAAAAATTCCATCTTGTTATTGAATAAAGTGAATAAATTGGATTGAGGTGAAAGCGCCGTAGGATTGTTTACAAAGCAAACAGAAAAATTGTGATGCTGAATTATTCAGGAAAAAATAAAAATAGGTATATGCGATTGCGATGATGCCGGAATGAAAAAGATTTATAATGTAACTTTATTTTTATTGTGTTGTAGGTAAGTAAATGAGGTTTTATAAACTGCATTAAATAAATTAAGAAGAAAAATAGACACGATTTTTTTATAAACCAAAGTAATAAAGTCCGATCACCACAACACGGGATTATAGTTAGCATGATGGTCGAAAATTTCTCAAATTATGTTATTATAAAGCAACATATTATTACTAGCAGTTAAAAATCCGCTCCTCAGATTTTAACTGCTAGGTCCTGCGGGCGCCTTTTGGTATGGCTTCGCCCAGTTAGTGTTCGTGATCATTTTGTAAATCCAATAGGAACTGGTTCCAAAATTAGCCCGTTCCTCGTACCCACTGTCAACGTGTCAACCAGTGATGGCTAGTCACCGGTAAAAAAGTAACCGAGACGAGCGATGACGTCATATGTAAAATACGGACGCTGGATACAACTGAGCACAGAGTATTACCGTCAGTCTTTTGAAATCCGGGAGATACTCCAGGTTCACAAATTCGTAGAAATTATACCCTAGGAAAGGCACGTCCCTTTACATTCTGCCGACGAAAGTGTCGTCATCTTGTGACGAATTCTTGAATAAGAAACCGAATTACATCGGTAGCTTTGTCTGAAAATCCACGTACACGGATGTTTATATGGTACGACGGGTAAGGCGCGGCGGCAGACATGCAATGGAAGCCGGATTCTTAAATTCAACCACGCAGACGCAAGGCTATTAATAACGTTCGATGAATAAATAAAAAAATAAGGAGAAAGCGCTACACGCCATATTAATCTAAAAATTATTTAATTGCCTGTTTACATCTCCGAAACACTCCTACATTCCTATTCGCATACAATTTCGTAACTCAAACAAACGTAATCTTCAAATCTTTCAAAACCTTAGAACCTGTCAGAGAACGTTATATTTCCTAACCAATTCTCTCGGGACGAAGCAGTCGGTAAATACGGTAAAAAAAAAAACAAACAGGCGTCGACAAAAACTTCAGTATGAATTCTGACAAATCTCCATGAATTGAGTCAACACGATTGGGATGTGGATTTGATGGTCCGCGGTCCACTTATGGCCCTTCAGAAAGTTGAATGTTGGTCTTACAAAGATGATTTTATTTGTTTACTTATAAGTATTTTTAAAGAAAAACTACCTATGTAAAATGTAAAAAGAGTCCCATAGATAATCAGGCGAACCAAAAAACTACGAGACTTTTTTAATCAATGTGAAGGTGGATTTTTTTCCATATTTTTGTCGTCGAATTTTAGTGCACTCCACTTTTCCAATATATTTCTAGTTATCCTATAGGTACATTTTGTCATCTTATTAGTTTTTATATTTTCTTCTTCGGAGTCGCTAGATATCGCCTTCTTTCACTAGTACATTTTGAAGTTGTTTGAAGATTGGATATTTAGTAGGATTCGATCCTTGGTCCACTAAATGTCCACAGAGATTCGTCAGGCGCTTTATACCACTACACCAAAGGAGACTTGCGTGGGACTGTGGATTTATCGTATTATATTTAAACTGAGTACCCGTGAATTAAATAAATATTTTATTGCTATCTCATTATCACGTAGAATATATCCTATAGATATATGCGTTTGTCTCTTTTTAGTGTCACTCGCTTCCGTTTCATCGAGTTTCAAATCACAACGGTGCTAAAGAAGTTTTCACTTCGAAATAGTGAAACTGCTTGGACAACGCAACTATTTACAGTTCTAAACATCATCATTTTCGTCGTGGACTAATTCAAGATATGATGGACTTATGCAGCAGAACTATGTTCTAGCACAACATAGCGTGACGAGAGGAATGGTGCTATTAAATAAACAAATCTAACAGAGTAAATGTATTAAAGCACCTACCCTTCAAATATGAAATTTATAAAAATGAAGATTATTTAATTACATAGCCTTACTTATAAAAAAAACATTTTAAGACAGTTAAACGTTGTTTTTGTTACACATCATTATGTGGTTTAGTATACAGAAATATACCAATAAAAGTCAAACTCCTAGATGAATAAGATGAAAAAACTTGCAAACCCCTGAAATTCAATGCCTTTAGCGGTGTGGGCAGAGAGGGGGAGGGGGTGGATACAAGTAGGAGAGATAAAAGCTGAAGGGGGTACCCGGTTAACGCCCGTGCTAGGCCGGTAACGCAATACAACCTGTAAGGCGGGTCAACGGCCTTAGAGGTACTGCGCACTTGTTAACTTGGCGTTGGGAAGGAATAAAACAAGTGATGGCTCACTGTTAATAAGGTAGTGAAACTTCGGAGAAAATTTGATAGGTTTGAATTTAAAAGAGTTTAATCTACTTTGTAGAGAGCTATGTTTGTGAAATATTACCTCAAAGGTGCTCTACAAAGCTAGGTAAAAGATAAAGTATGGTAAACTACGAATTTCGGTATACTGCTTGTAAAAAGTTTCGATTTGCGACATAACTACTGCTAATGAAAAAACAGAAAGACACAATAATGCAAAAAGAAAACATAAGATTTTGGAACTATTGGGATAACCTAATATAATAATGAACTTAACCTAACCATAGAGCTACACAATTAGAGTAGCTATTGCCTACTAATTGCCCTAACATCTTGTTGAAACGTGTTCCCCTAGCGATGTCAGATGCGCACCGCGCGTAGACAGGATTTAGAAGTTTCTAATTTTTTTGCGTTTTTTTTTTACATTTTTAGTTCCACACAGATAGCCCTGTAGAAAAAAAATCCCTAAGGGAATGTGTCATCTTTGGGAATGCTGTGTGAAGGGTCTTTTTAGGAAACAGAAGGAGAAGAGGTCCTGGGAAAGAAAAGGGTATGAGGGGTAGATAGGAATCGGGGGGTCAATGCGCCTAGGAATGACGGACGTATGAATTCATCCCTCCCACTGCGGTGCAAGGCGATGAGTCGAGAACCCGGATGGAGAGGTCTAGGTTAGACCTCTCTTAATCAATTTTTCCGGACCGCTACGCTGTAGGTGGGCAAACGCATTGGTCGCCAAGACCTAGACAAACCTCACCCCATGAAGTTGGAGGCCAAATCGGACAATTTGGACATACAAAGGGGGAACCTATTTTTTCACATCATTTATAAATACAATACATAACTAGAAACCTAAACTAAACATTTTATTTTTTTATGTATAAATTTTGAGTTGCGCACGTAAATTGGTTATTTTTATAATCTCCTATGTTTTATGAGGGCTGTCCGTAAAATAAGGTCTCCAAGGTGCTGCGGTCGCGAGAAAAAACTGTACGCGAGATCCGGCAACACTGGCGTGTGTTTCCCTACGCCAAATCCCCACCAAGCTGCACTCTCCGCGACACTTAGTTTCGGCGTGGCAGCCGTTCGCGATGGAGCTTCCGCTCGCCGCACCCGCCGGTGTGAATTATGAATGTGTGAATATATTTTTGAGATTAAATGCATTAGAACTGATAACCGGAACTAAGTAGATGTGTGATGTGAATTGTGCACATTGTTTCCATAAAACTTTCGGTAGGGTGATCTTACCAATTTGAAAAATTGATGGACGTGAAATTTTTTTTTAAATTTTAAAACAAATTATGATTGCATACAATAAATCCACACGTATTTACTCCCTTCAAGATATTATAAACACTGTGGTCCATAGCTATGTTTTATATCTTGATCTGAACATGCCTCCCATCGCCTTCGTGTCACTAAATAACCAGCAATCATCGGGGGTGTGACAGAACCACTTGCTCCAAATAGCGAAAGCATTTCCAGAAACACATAACAAAAATTATAGCTTTCCTGGAGCCGGCAATAATTATGAACTTTTAACCACCGACTTGTGAGTGTGAAAATTAAAAACTAATTTATGATCCATATAATTTTAACGCCTCTACTATTGTCAACACTTATTTAGCGCGTGATTTTTGTTTTTGACGCACTTTCAAAACACACTGAAGAACACACAATAGAAGTGTGCTGTGGGCGTGTCGGGTGTGCCCAAAGTAAGCCAAAACTTCCAGACTTCCAGATGAAACTCTTCAAACTTTTCCAAACACCGAAATTCTTGCTTGAATAGAATGTATCTTAATTGACTTCAGTTATCTTTGAAATCGGTAGTAAGGTTTTTTAATGTGCACTAGGGTCCCAACGGTCCAGAGCAAGCAGAACTATGGGATATCGTCGCACCGGGAACTAACACTTCTGCCATAGATTACCACAAGAGATTCACTACGTTTGTCGACTTAACAGGAGTGCCCGGTTCATGGGGTAACCTTTGTCCAGATCTTAAAGGCGGATTCATATGCCCTCCAGCTGCTCCTGCCGGACTATCTCGACTCAACGATTCGGGCTGGATGCATACGTAACTCCTGGACACATTGACCCTCAGATTCCACTCAACCCCTCATAACTTGTTTAATTGTTGAATATTACCAATATTTTAAAATCGTCTTTTTTTACATTAGCTCAACACAGGAGGCACTGGGGAAAATAATTAGGCGATGCTGTGTTAAGGGTTTTTTTAATTTAAGGAAGGAGAGGAACATCTGGGAAGGAAAAAGGCATGAGGAGTGGGTAGGAATCTAGGGGTCAGTGTGTCCCGGAGTGACGGACGAATGAATCCATCCTTTCCACTGCAATGCACGGCAATGTTCCGAGAGAGTCCTGCTGGAGAGGTCAAAATATATCCCTCAAGCAATCTCTCCCGATCCGGTCCGCTACGATATTGGTGCACATCCGCCGCCAAGATCCGGACAAACCTGACCCCATAAACCCGGGCTCCCCTGCTAAGTTACCAAACGTAATTAATGACCTAACGACGTCTATGCAACAGCCGCCACTGCAGGAAAGTGAGGTTAGAAACATCTATTCAGATCTAGACACAAAACACGATGAATGCCTTTCAAAAACGTTTCTCTTCTGAACATGGACCATATATCGAGAGATACCACGCGTTTTCATTCTCCGACAAAATATTCCCGACAAAATATCCCAAGGACAAAATGTATCTTCGCTGCGCTGAATTCTTTTTTTTTGTTAGGTTAGGGTGGGTTAGGTTAGGGTAGGTTAGGTTAGGTGAGGTTAGGTTAGGTTTTAGTAGATATTTTGTGGGGGATGTTTTGACCGTAGGATATTTTGTCGGGGATATTTTGTCGCGGGATGAAAAGTCGCGGAACCATATCGAGAGTACCAGCTACAAGTCTGGCAACACTTCTAGAAATTTTCCTTTCAATGACAACACATATTCAGCATATTCACGACTGTAAGATAATTTACAAGTGGCTTGCATTTTGTTTCATATTTTGTTAACACATACATATAACTGTATGCATTTACTGTGAACGTTCATTAATAATATTGCTGCTTATATTTGGGGGGCGATTGACCAAATGACCTCTATACAATAGCCGCCACTGTGGGGGAGATGGAAGTTAAAAATAACTATTAAAATCCAGAAACAAAACACGGTGATTGCTATTTTAAGAAACCTTTCTCTACTGAGCATGGACGATATATTGAGAGTATCAGCCACCAGTCCGGTACAGCCGACACTTCCAGAAATTTTCTGTTCAGTGACAACACATATTCAACATGTTCACGACTGTGAGATAATTTACGAGTATTGTGCGTTTTGTTTCATCTTTTGTTTATCGGGCGGCCAATGCCCGAAATAAACCACAGTGCTTTCGCGTTCGTTATCGTAAATTCACCAAACTAACTACTAACAACGGCAAGACCCAACATTTACTACAATCAACAGTTTTGAGAGCGCCAAAAACGCCCGGAAAAAGCAAAACAATAATAAACCTTTTATTTCAGAGTGGAAGAACGATAATTTTGTATAACTGAAGCTCTACTTAGAGCGTAGTAGCGAACACTTAACGAAATGGGCTTTCGGTCTCACTAGAGATTTTATTATTGTAATTCTCGTAAAAGACGAGAAAATGAGAGGATTGCAATATCTAATCACTTGTTGGGGGGAAAAACGTTTATTCATGTAACTAAGTTTGGTAAAATAGGGAAAATAAAAAAAATCCGTGTAA
This sequence comes from Limnephilus lunatus, assembly GCA_917563855.2. Taxonomy (NCBI): domain Eukaryota; kingdom Metazoa; phylum Arthropoda; class Insecta; order Trichoptera; family Limnephilidae; genus Limnephilus; species Limnephilus lunatus. The sequence goes on from OU830592.1 coordinate 111,429,485, forward strand.
CTAACTTGATACTTCTTCGTTATATGTACATAACTGCTGAAGGTATCAATACCTATTATATAAGTGCGTATCAAAGATCAAAGAAAATACTATACATGCCATAAAAAAGGAGAAGAAATATTCTTATGTAAATACGGATGTTACACAGAGCGCGCGAATGTATAAAAAAAAAACTTTAATTTAGCGAAAATTGGGAAATATTTCATAAAACACGAATTGCTTAGGCTTAGAGCAAAGATCTCTCGACAAATGTGTAAAGTAGCATTTAAACAAACACTCTTGTGAAATGTTTTATACCTACAACGTGTTAAATGACAGAACAAAATGTGTTTTTAATACTTTTTGCAGCATACTTTGCTATTTTTTCTACCGTGAGAATTTCACATACTTCGTTAATTTTCAAACCGGTCGTCGTGATATTTTAAAACATGTAAAATTCACTTAATTTTTTTCGCCTACGGCGCTTTTTCTGTGTTTTCTATCTTACTTTTTTTTTATGCAGAGGGGGGAAGCGTTGTTGAAAAATTTACTTCTGATAAGGTTGGAAACCTTTGCTCTATATGATGCTGCTAGCTGTTAGGCACGACACGAAGCACGATGACGACGAGAGATCATAGCACTGATGTGATGTCTAGGGAAATTTCCCTAAATCTAGGGAAATTTAGAACTCTGGCAAAAACAAAATTTACATATGACAATATTACTGGTATTGCTAGTCGTATTTTTTTTTTTTGAATTCCCATGAATTTTAAATATTGTTGATGTACAAGCAATGTTGTTTTAAAAACACTGACAACTCAAAATGGTATTATGTACCTAAAAAGGTTCTAAAAAAAAAAATTTTATCTAGGTTTCAAGTAACGTTTTTATCTTTGTTTATTACAAAAAATTTTCTTCAGTTTCAGTGATTGCGTTTGATTTTTATTTTGCAAAGTGATTTTTATTAGGAATTCCGTTTCTAATTCAGTGGTAAAGTACATACTTTCAAATTATGGTAAATTTTCGATCGAACTGGCTATAAACGAATATTTACGATATTTTTAATAATATGAATATTTTTTAGAAAATATAAAAAACATTTTTTTAATAATGAGAAAATATTTTTTAGTAAATATATCATTGCATTGCATTCGGGGCGATGGGAAACAACGCAATTAAATTTTAATTCAGAAAGTGAAATTTTACTTCGGATACTGATTTCGCGGGCATTTGCGGGTTTTTATGATTTATTGGGCATCACATCCCTGGATCATAGTCAGAAACGCACTGACTGAGCAGGTTCGCACGCGCACGATTGACGTATTGATACGGTCTGCCACCAAAACTAATTGCCGACCACTACTCTACTACGTACATTTCCACACTTTCTCGTATTTATCTACGGGCAAACAAAGTCATTCAGACCTCCCGCATTGTAATAATATTAATATTGTAGTATATTCCACTCTTTACCCTTCTCTTGAAAGATCGCCAGCGTGCGAGGAATTTGTGGACTAGACAAGATAGGAGAAGACTTGGCGAAATTGAATACTTATGATGTTTGGTTTAACATTTACAACGGATGCATGAATTTGGTACTTTATTGTTTCTTCTGACCGTTGTGAAATGTGTGTGGATTCTATGGACGCACATTCATTTTACATGAATGGATTTTTAAATAGGTATGAGGAGCTTAGGATTTTTTTGGCTTTTGATAGCTTTGCGATCTCCGTGGTCGAGGGGCAAGGTTTTTGACTGCCAATCCGAAGATCTCGAATTCAAATCGCAAGGCACAAGCAAATAACATCGGTTTAATTTGTGTTATATCACAATTTATTAATTAAAAATAATATACAGTATATTTACGACAAGTTCCAGTTCGATCCTCTGCTAGTTTGGTCCTCCGTCATTGCCGAAGCCACATTTCTACTTATAATGATGGAAGTGGAAAATTTTATTTGATAACCAACTCCTCTGTCATGTGCCATTACAAGTGGTTCGCAAAGTTTGGTGACATAGCAGGGGTGCCCGGGTTCATGGGGCGAGGTGAAAAGATCCTCCATACATTATCTATAAAGATGATATAACAAATATTATAATCAATAATTATCAGCCTGAAACACTCATCTACATTGAAAAAATCTTCCGAGAAAAGATACTGGCCGCCAACGGGAATTGAACCCGTGACCTTCTGATTGCCGGTCAGGTGCTCTTGACCACTGAGCTATGGCGGCTTATCTAATACCCGCCAAATAATTCAATATATACTAGTGTTTCATTCGACAATTACTCATTATTACATTTTTCCAACTGAAAACAACCAACTTTATTTTTGTGAGAGAGGTATTGTTAATACTAAATCTCCCGCTAGGTGGCGTCGAGACTAATTATGTCTGCATTTATTGCTGAAATACTTTAACTTGTCAAATATTAATTATTATTTTTAATTGGTAAACTAACGTTTAAACAAGATTTTTATGCATAGCACAAAGGGTATATAACAAATATTATAATCAATAATTATCAGCCTGAAACACTCATCTACATTGAAAAAATCTTCCGAGAAAAGATACTGGCCGCCAACGGGAATTGAACCCGTGACCTTCTGATTGCCGGTCAGGTGCTCTTGACCACTGAGCTATGGCGGCTTATCTAATACCCGCCAAATAATTCAATATATACTAGTGTTTCATTCGACAATTACTCATTATTACATTTTTCCAACTGAAAACAACCAACTTTATTTTTGTGAGAGAGGTATTGTTAATACTAAATCTCCCGCTAGGTGGCGTCGAGACTAATTATGTCTGCATTTATTGCTGAAATACTTTAACTTGTCAAATATTAATTATTATTTTTAATTGGTAAACTAACGTTTAAACAAGATTTTTATGCATAGCACAAAGGGTATATAACAAATATTATAATCAATAATTATCAGCCTGAAACACTCATCTACATTGAAAAAATCTTCCGAGAAAAGATACTGGCCGCCAACGGGAATTGAACCCGTGACCTTCTGATTTCAGCAATAAATGCAGACATAATTAGTCTCGACGCCACCTAGCGGGAGATTTAGTATTAACAATACCTCTCTCACAAAAATAAAGTTGGTTGTTTTCAGTTGGAAAAATGTAATAATGAGTAATTGTCGAATGAAACACTAGTATATATTGAATTATTTGGCGGGTATTAGATAAGCCGCCATAGCTCAGTGGTCAAGAGCACCTGACCGGCAATCAGAAGGTCACGGGTTCAATTCCCGTTGGCGGCCAGTATCTTTTCTCGGAAGATTTTTTCAATGTAGATGAGTGTTTCAGGCTGATAATTATTGATTATAATATTTGTTATATACCCTTTGTGCTATGCATAAAAATCTTGTTTAAACGTTAGTTTACCAATTAAAAATAATAATTAATATTTGACAAGTTAAAGTATTTCAGCAATAAATGCAGACATAATTAGTCTCGACGCCACCTAGCGGGAGATTTAGTATTAACAATACCTCTCTCACAAAAATAAAGTTGGTTGTTTTCAGTTGGAAAAATGTAATAATGAGTAATTGTCGAATGAAACACTAGTATATATTGAATTATTTGGCGGGTATTAGATAAGCCGCCATAGCTCAGTGGTCAAGAGCACCTGACCGGCAATCAGAAGGTCACGGGTTCAATTCCCGTTGGCGGCCAGTATCTTTTCTCGAAAGATTTTTTCAATGTAGATGAGTGTTTCAGGCTGATAATTATTGATTATAATATTTGTTATATACCCTTTGTGCTATGCATAAAAATCTTGTTTAAACGTTAGTTTACCAATTAAAAATAATAATTAATATTTGACAAGTTAAAGTATTTCAGCAATAAATGCAGACATAATTAGTCTCGACGCCACCTAGCGGGAGATTTAGTATTAACAATACCTCTCTCACAAAAATAAAGTTGGTTGTTTTCAGTTGGAAAAATGTAATAATGAGTAATTGTCGAATGAAACACTAGTATATATTGAATTATTTGGCGGGTATTAGATAAGCCGCCATAGCTCAGTGGTCAAGAGCACCTGACCGGCAATCAGAAGGTCACGGGTTCAATTCCCGTTGGCGGCCAGTATCTTTTCTCGGAAGATTTTTTCAATGTAGATGAGTGTTTCAGGCTGATAATTATTGATTATAATATTTGTTATATACCCTTTGTGCTATGCATAAAAATCTTGTTTAAACGTTAGTTTACCAATTAAAAATAATAATTAATATTTGACAAGTTAAAGTATTTCAGCAATAAATGCAGACATAATTAGTCTCGACGCCACCTAGCGGGAGATTTAGTATTAACAATACCTCTCTCACAAAAATAAAGTTGGTTGTTTTCAGTTGGAAAAATGTAATAATGAGTAATTGTCGAATGAAACACTAGTATATATTGAATTATTTGGCGGGTATTAGATAAGCCGCCATAGCTCAGTGGTCAAGAGCACCTGACCGGCAATCAGAAGGTCACGGGTTCAATTCCCGTTGGCGGCCAGTATCTTTTCTCGGAAGATTTTTTCAATGTAGATGAGTGTTTCAGGCTGATAATTATTGATTATAATATTTGTTATATACCCTTTGTGCTATGCATAAAAATCTTGTTTAAACGTTAGTTTACCAATTAAAAATAATAATTAATATTTGACAAGTTAAAGTATTTCAGCAATAAATGCAGACATAATTAGTCTCGACGCCACCTAGCGGGAGATTTAGTATTAACAATACCTCTCTCACAAAAATAAAGTTGGTTGTTTTCAGTTGGAAAAATGTAATAATGAGTAATTGTCGAATGAAACACTAGTATATATTGAATTATTTGGCGGGTATTAGATAAGCCGCCATAGCTCAGTGGTCAAGAGCACCTGACCGGCAATCAGAAGGTCACGGGTTCAATTCCCGTTGGCGGCCAGTATCTTTTCTCGGAAGATTTTTTCAATGTAGATGAGTGTTTCAGGCTGATAATTATTGATTATAATATTTGTTATATACCCTTTGTGCTATGCATAAAAATCTTGTTTAAACGTTAGTTTACCAATTAAAAATAATAATTATAAAGATGACATATACCGTGAGGGGAATTAATTTCTTCAAGGCTTCTGTGTGGAGCTAATGTAAAAAAAGTACGGGTGGTAACAAAATGCACAAAATAAACGATAAAATTCGTGTTTTCATAAAACTTTGGTATAACTATCATCTCGGCAGTATAAAAAATGAAGATCTGCAAATCCGCAAAAAAATGTTGTATATTATGTACCTAATGTAACTGTATAATACATTGGTTTAAATGTCCCAATGAAGCCACACTTACCTTTTTCACTTAGAAGCTAACAACACTAATGCAGCAAATAACTCACCAATTACTCGCGCAACCACAACTTATTCCCACTATGAAAAATTACTACACTCAGACAATTTCCATGATTCCTTGCAAACATACAAAACCAAAAAAAAAAAAAGTTGGTTGTTTTCAGGTGAAAATGTAATAAGCAGTAATTGTTGAATGAAGCACTAGAATATATTGAATTATTTGGCGGGTGGGAGATAAGCCGACGTAGCTCAGTGGTAGAGAAGTTGACCGGATATCAGAAGGACGCGGGTTCAAGTCCCGTCGGCGGCATTTATCTTTTCTCGGGAGATTTTTTCAATGTTGATGAGTGTTTCAGGCTAATAATTATTGCTTATAATAATTGATATAAAACCAATTTAATAAATTTATTGGCGTGATATTAATACATATTACAAAATTTTAACTGTTCACTAAACCTTTATCAGTCAATTAAAGTTAGTGAGCCAATAATTCTTGATTTAAAAATGTCTCTTTATCCCCCCCCCCCCCTTTCTTTCTTTTAATAATTATTACTTGTTCATTCACTAATTTAAATTTTAAAACCCGTTCATATGTAAGGCGAAACTACCAAATGACATTCTATGGACTTACGTAATAGGTACAAAACCATGTAAAAATTGAATACCTTACAACTTTTTTCATAATGTACTGTGTATGTTTTAATACACAAATAAATAAATAAAATGTTACTTTCAAATTAGCGTAAAAATAATTAATTAGTTAAAGTACTAAAGACTGAGTTAATTAGCTTATTACATCGGGTATTATTTGACATCCTAATTACTAATTAAGGGAACAAACGCCTCTCCCAGAATTATCCAGCGATATCATTATACATATCGGATATGTCAACAGATTGGGGCGTGTTCCTCATATACCGCAGTACCCACTAAGAATAACACGTAATTTTGAGTGTTTTTAAGAGGTTTTAACGAAGGACATGGTTCGAAGAATTTTATTTTGAAAAATGTAATTTTTGGGGGGTGGTAAGCAACATAATATATATGAACTTCCTTTAGCTTTGGTTTCAAGATGGTTTACATTCGTTTTTTCCGAATTCGAATTTCTTCTTTTTTAGCAAATTTAATTTATAGAAAGGCGTTTTTCTAGTGTAACATTGAGCTCAAAAGAACAAAAAATACCTTTCTCAGAATCGAAAGAATTCGAAAGAAAACCGAATTGTAACGGCCATTAACCAGCCAGCGGCCGAGAATTCATATTTCGTCGAAAGATGTTCTTACGATAGTACAGGGCGGTTCCAATGAGAAAGATTAAAATAATAACTCAATATCGATTTAATTTCATTCAAAATTTGCTTTAATTTATACCTTGTTACGATACGCCCCTGAAGCGAGTAAATACGAGAGCACAGAACGCAGCACAAGTCCACACGGCTCGGCCGCCGCCTCTCCCCGCCCCGTATCCTGTTTCTCCTTGCCTCTCCCCCGTGCCCTGCCACTCGGCATTCCCGCTGCGCTCGCCACAGAAGAGATCTGAGCGCCTTTGAGAACGCACGCTCGCGGCTCACTTGTAGCCGGCGGACCCAATTCAATGGGGCCGCGATGTATTATTGAAATACTTTTGAGTAGAATCAGTCTTTTGCCACTATAGTTCGGTCTATTTAGACTACGAAAGTGCCTGATGAAGCTGCCACATGAGACGAGGTTCCTGCCAACCTACATGTAAGCTGTATCTTGATTTCCTCCTTAAATGTTGTCCGTAATTCAGTGAAATGTAGGGCCCCCGCGGAAATCACGACTCGGAGAGTTTCGTTTTGAGAGAGAGTCAGAGAGAGTTAAACACTTTAGCTAGGTTTGTGTAATTTGCATTTCTTGTAATTGAATTGTACTGTAGAAACCTATGTATGTGTTTGAGTTTACAATACATGTCTAAATGATTTAACATTGTTATTATTCTGCTACGGCGGGAGGATTGTTGACCAGTGAGGATCCCGTGGGTCACCGGAGGATGGAGAGAAGTTCCCTAGCCTTGAGCTGCCCACCCCCCGGAATAGAGAGTACCATAGTCCCGCTGAGAGCTAGTCAGGGACGTGTTTTGGGCCCTGGTGTTGGTTTAGAAGCCGACATCGAGGCACCCTAACAATTGGCGCATCAACGTGGAGCCTGGAATTTTTTTTCTCTATCCCGGTCACTTTGCGGGACCTTCCTTTGTCGAAATCCTTCCCGCATAACAACTATTTTGTAAACATTAATTATGCCTTGTTATTCTACAGTGAATCCTGTGAAAAAACCACAGAAACCAATATGTAAATTAGATCCATAACGGATCTGACTGGAATTATAAATTGCATCGCAAGTTGAAACAACGGCCATTTTGAGTACCCGAAACGCCGCGAATCTGATTGCGCACGCGTCACCAAACAGCGAGCGCGTAGCAACAGCAATCCGCGCCAAATCCAACGGCCTTTGTTTCACGCGATATTCCGGATTGTGCGCGCAAATGCCTTGTTCCCGCCGATATCCTAACCGACTGTTGCTAGGCTGCGTTTTAAATCCAAACCGTTTTTTATGACTGAACCGGGATACCAACGGAAATCATTGATTCTGGAACCCCAGTTATTTTGCGAATTCCTTAATGAAAATTTCGGACTTACGTATTTTTATTATTTCTGCACAATATACCAATTGGCCCACTTGTGTCTGTCAAATTAGTACAATTTAATGTTTCTCCAAATGGACAAAATAATGACTTTCTTTCCCCATTGTACATTATAGGTACTGTTTTTTTTCAGCATAAGTGAAAGTGAATTGTGTTTTTTCCCTTACATAAGTGAAAAGTGGAATAATAATAAAGCCAATGACTGATTCCATGAATAAATAAAATAATTTTAATATGGTTGGATGCAATAAACCCCATATTCAGTCATTTTCATCCGGAAGTTTGTCCTTTATTTGCCAGAAATGTGCCTTTTGGAACTTTAGTGCCTTTCTCAGTGCAAAGTGTTTTGTGAAAATAAAAAACCTGTTTTCTAAAGGTCAGTCCTGGCAAAATTTTTCTAAAATAAATAAATACTTGTGAATTTCACAGTTTTCTCAAAAGTGGTCAGTGAAATACAAAAACCTTTACCACTAAGGTCTTTCCACGCAAAATTTTTTCTCGTCTGCCTCTCCTTCACAAGAATTCTGGTGTCATGTATACAAAACACATTTGGAAGTGCCAACAGTGATCACCAAGTGAAAAGTGCCTCACAAAAATTAATTTTTGCGCTTTCTAAAGGAAACCCCTGGCCAATTTTTTTTCTTCTCCTCACCACCCAGGAAACTCGCAATGGAGGACAAGCAAGCTATTACACCATCCAACTTGGGTACCATTCCCAATGTGCATAGTTTATCCAAAGCCCACTTACAAGCTGCTTTAAGGGATAGAGGACTCTCGCCATCAAGCAAATCTAAATCTACATTGAAGGCATATGCACTTTTATTCAACAAAAAGTACATTAGGAGAATAAATCTCGCCCCCTCCAACGAAAATAATTCATGTTCGGCTACGCAAGTTTTGGATAATCTTGACAAAGAACCTACGCCGCATGTAATGATAAAACAGGACGTCGCACCCATCTTGACACAAGATAAAACTTACGATTTATCCTCTTGGAAAGTCAAATATAATGGCGTCTCCGATGTACTGGATTTCATTGACCGTATTGAAGAAACGGCTACAATCAAAAACATCCCATTCGAGATTCTACGGAGAAACTTTATAGAACTCATCTCCCCAGAATTAATTCCGTGGCACCGCATCCAAAAGACTAAATGCAAAGATTGGAATAAACTCAGAGCTGCCCTAATCTCTAGCTTTGGAAAAAAGGAGGCCCAGCACCGGATCAAACTATCTCTACTATCTATTAAACAACTAGTAGATGAACCTGTGGCTACATTCATAGAAAGGGCTGAGTCCATCAACATCAAGCTTTCACATCCTGTTCCGGAAGCTGAACTATTACCAGTCATAACTGATGGCCTTTTAAGCAAATACGAGAACATCATCACCTCACAGAAAATTGCATCCCTGGCCCAGCTAAACGAAGTCTGCCTCCTCCTGGAATCGTACCAGGATAGGAAAAACATAAAGAATGTGTCGAATAATGTGGTTGTGCCAAGCCGTTCGTCTGGTTTAAAGCCAGAATTCGACAACAAAAAAGTGTGCTCCTTTTGCAAAAAAGTAGGCCACCTGGCCGCTACTTGTTTCAAGCAAGCAAGACTTCTGGAATCCAAGGAACCCCGAACCTCCAAGAGACACCACTCTAGGGACCGCTCTCCTCCATGCGACGAACTGCGCAACATTTTTAAGAAATCAAGGCACAATGCAGAAAGGTTACAAAACCCAAGCGATGTCAGACCTCAGGTGGATTTCTCCAAGCCCCCACCAAATTTCTACATGAAGAGGCCAAAAAACTAAATAATAACCTCTCAGGTACCCATTCTGAACCAAGGTCTAAAGAATGGACTGATTGGTTATCACACATTAAGTATTTTAACCAGACCTTAAATGTTTCCTCGGTTTGTTGCAAACAAGCTAAAGATGGGAGACCCTATGCTCTTTTCTCTGTTAACAATGTGCCCTTTTCCGGATTACTTGATAGCGGTGCATCTGTCAGCTGTCTTGGCAACAATGCTCACCTGCCTTTTGTTAACAGTGATTTTAAAATTTCGCCACAAACAACACACCTGACGACTGCGGATAATGTTTCCCAGCCGGTCATCGGTACCCTTGCACTGCCAATTAATTGTAACAATAAAATAATTACAATCAATTTTCTAATAGTGCCCTCTATATCCCAGAATTTCATCCTTGGCGTTGACTTCTGGAAGGCTTTTAACGTTGCTCCCCAAGAATTTAATACTCTTGGCGAAACCTCCACTGCTGCTCAAATTAGTGAGATCCGCACAATAATACCTCACGAAAATTTAAGCACGGACCAAGCTCTCCAACTAAAGGAAATGGTCAATAAATTCGAATCAATATCTTTCGAAAAATGTGGATTGGGTTTGACAAATTTGGTAGAACACCACATTAAAACCAATGGCCCACCCATAAAGCAACGTTATTACAACTTAGCCCCCCAAAAGCTTAAACTTTTGGAAAAAGAACTTGATGAAATGTTAAAAATGGGTGTGGTGGTTCCCAGCAGAAGTGCATGGACCAACCCAACTCTTTTGGTTTCTAAAAAAGATGGCTCCGCACGTTTCTGTCTCGACAGTAGACGTTTAAATTCTTGTACGGAAGCTGACGCATACCCCTTACCTTACGTCCACGCGACCTTAGACAAACTGCGCAACGCCAAGTTCATCTCCTCTGTTGACCTAAGCAAAGCTTTTTGGCAAATACCTTTGGACGCAGAATCGTGTGAAAAAACTGCTTTCGTTGTACCTGGTAGGGGAATGTTCCATTTTAAAAGATTACCCTTTGGTCTAAAGAACAGCCCCGCCGAATTACAAAGACTGATGGACAAGCTCTTCGGTCCTGAAGTCGATAACAGCCTGTTTTGTTACCTTGACGACCTCATCATCGTCAGCGACACCTTTGAAAAACACCTATTAATGTTGGAAAAGGTTTTTCAACAACTCAAGTTCGCTGGTTTAACCATCAACTTGAAGAAGTCTGAATTCTGTAAGTCCCGTTTACGTTATTTGGGATTCATTGTCGACGAAAAAGGTCTAAGAACAGACCCCGCTAAGGTGGAAGCCATGGCAAATTTCCCCCGACCCAAAAACGCGAAAGAAGTCAAAGGTTTCCTTGGACTTGCAGGTTACTACAGAAGATTCATCAAAGACTTTTCCACAATTGCAGCCCCCTTAAATAAAATTACCGGCACCCGTAAAGGTGTCAGCAACTTCCGATGGTCTGCTGAAACTGAAGAAGCGTTTACAACTTTAAAAAATGCCCTTCAAAAAGCCCCCGTTCTGAATTGCCCGGATTTTGCACTCTCTTTTACCCTCCACACGGATGCCTCCAACGTAGGAATCGGTGGAGTCCTAACTCAAGAATTCCCAGATGGCGAACACCCTGTAGCGTATTTTTCCCGTACACTAAATAAACACGAGAAAAACTACGGAATTACCGAAAAGGAGTTATTGGCTGTATTGGATTCTGTTCACCATTTCCGCGGTTACATAGACGGTAGCAAATTTACTGTAGTCACAGACCATAGTAGTTTGAAATGGTTGATCTCTTTAAGTAATCCCTCCGGTAGACTCGCTCGTTGGGCCTCCCGTTTGTCTCAATTCAATTTTGATGTTGTACACCGTAAAGGCGCGGACAATATTGTTCCTGACGCTCTTTCAAGAATTGAATTGGCTTCATTAAATGTTGACACAATTGCCCCCCCTCCACCCACAAAAGATGAATGGTACTTGAAAATCTTCGAAGGTTGTAAAAATAATCAACAAAAGTTTCCTAATTTTATCATAAAAGAAGGACAACTATACCGTAATTGCAAGGTACCACTATCCATCCTCGAAGATTACTCTTGGAAACTTGTCGTTCCCCTCGAAGGAAGAGAACAAATAATAATTGACAATCATAGTGCTCCCGACTCTTTACACCCAGGAACTTTCAAGACGTATAAAAAGATTTCCTTGAAGTATTACTGGCCTGGTCTTTTCAAACAAATTCGCAATTACATCTCTAAATGTGAAACTTGTAAAGCTTATAAACATAGCACGGCAGCACCTGCCGGCCTAATGGGTAACCCCAAACGCGCCGACAGACCCCTACAGTCATTGTCAATGGACCTCGTCGGACCTTTTCCTCGAAGTTATGCCGGACACATGCACATACTTAGTGTAGTGGATGTTTTCACCAAATTCTGTTGGATCTTCCCTTTAAAAAGAGCCAACGCGTCCGCCATCATCAAACTTCTGGAAAAACACATTTTTATACCTTACGGAACACCCAGAACCGTAATTGTTGATAACGGAAAACAGTTTATTGCCCAGGAATTCAAAGAATTTCTTGCCAAATACGGAATCAAGGACATTTATTATAACACCTTGTACACTCCCCAAAACAACACTGTCGAACGTTACAACCAAACAATCAACACAGCTCTAGCTATTCTAGTTGATAAAGATCAACGCACTTGGTGTAAAAACCTAGATAAAATTCAGGCCGCTATGAACAACACTGTTAACCTGGCCACTGGTTACACACCTTTCTTCTTAAAACACGGTATGGAACAAGTCGTCCATGGTTCTCTACATAGGGACACAAACTTTCCTACGTCATCCGCCACCACAAGCAACCCTACCGCAGACTATGCCCATCGCTTGGAAGAACTGTCGGCCATTTACAGTGAAGTCACTGATGCTTTGCTCCTGGCTCACCAAAAGAGTGCGGACAGATATAACTTACGTAGAAAACATGTCACCTTCAATACAGGAGACATAGTTTGGAGAAAGAACAACACACTTTCCCAAGGAGCCATGTATTTCTCTGCTAAGCTGGCACCACGTTTCGTGAAGGCCAAAGTCCTAAGGAAAATATCAGACCTAGTGTACTCCTTGTCTGACTCATCTGGAAAGCACATTGGTAATTACCACATTAAGGACATTGTAAAGTCTGGAAGTGAGGAGTCAAGTAAAACTGCCCCCACTATCTCAGCAAACGTAAAATGATCCAGTATGTATCACCTTTTTTTTGTAAGCTTACAGAGTCTTACTACGTCAGGCGTGTATTGTATCAATCACATGCCCATCGTTTCGTAAATGAAACAAGTTGTAAATTATTTTGTAAATTAATGCGTACTCTCCTTGAAGTTACTTTCAAATGTTGTTTTTGCACTGTTTTTTCTTTCCCTCACGGCAATTTTTTTCTTTTATTTTTTTTTCACCTGTTCTAAAACTGATCACTTTGGAACGGAGACACTTTTCGAGTTTCAATGTTTGGGAAGTCGCGAGCCCATTTATTGTCTCAACACGTACACTACGCAATGTTCATGCCACGTCATACCCTGCCTTGTCATGTAATTTTGTAATTTTTCTCCTATTTTTTGTTGCATTTTTGTCGTGTGGAAAGGAACTTTCTCACCTGTTTATTTTGTTCATGTAAAGTAGTTGACAATTGCCCATCGGCGTGTCGTTCTAGAAGTCGGGTTTTGTAAATTCCAAAGTGTTAAATTCCGACTCAGAACCAGTTAACTATTTTTACAATTTTTCCTTTTATCTTGTTCATCATGAGTTGTAAAACCTTCCGAGGTATCTCTAGCATGAAAATCAAACAGTGGTTACTTACATAGTCGCCCCTCGTGTATATAAGTTTTTTTCAATTTTTTCCTCTTAAATTAAAAATTGATGGCGTCCTACCCAAATTCATGCTCTTGTACCAAAATTGGATATCGACACGTCCATTTTGGAACTTGTATTTATAAAACCAATGATTGGTCTTTATAACCCTGTATATAAATCAATTTGGCTCGTTTCAACTAAAGTACGTAAAACCGAATCATCCGGTCTTTGGTTGTTATAACAAAGCCACTGCCTTTTTGTTATTTTGTTTTTTTTGCTTGTACGTTACGTATGTCTTATATGACACGTTTCAACCCTACGAGACAGGTTAAATAAAACCTTATGGTCATCCTGATTTTGGAATTCACAACTTTTAGGTGTTCATTTAACCAAGTATTTGCAACCCAAATTGCACATAACCTGGTATGTTTGTAACCGCACAAAGGGTATGTAAAACCGTAATTGGTCCCTTTTCTTTGGTCTTCCTCACTACAGGTTGCCACAACAGACAGTATGTAAAACCATTATAGGTCTGTCTTTGTTTTAAATACTTGGTGTAAGTAGAATTATACTCTGCCATCACCCTTGTATTTTGTAACACATGAAGTAGCATCAAATTGTCTATCTTCTCTGTCGTACGCTCTTGGGCTACGGAGTTAGTTAATCTAACGAATCTTTATAAAATGTGTTAAAATCAAGCATCATTAACGTTTATTGTGTTGTATTTAAACGTAACCCTGTTACATTATAGGAGAGATCCTTAGAACATCCACCGTCATAGGAGAGATCCTTAGAACATCCACCGTCATAGGAGAGATCCTTAGAACATCCACCGTCATAGGAGGGATCCTTAAAATACCTGCCACGATACGAGAAGTTCGTCATAATCACTTTTGCTCATAGCTAAATGTTATTGAGTTGGTCGTGTGACATATTTGTCATGAGTACCACCCTTTCTGTACAATCTATTTTGGTCGTGTGTCATTCATTTGTCATGAGTACCGCTTTTGTATTTTGGTCGTGTGTCATTCATTTGTCATGAGTACCGCTTTTTTATTTTGGTCGTGTGTCATTCATTTGTCATGAGTACCGCTTTTGTATTTTGGTCGTGTGTCATTAATTTGTCATGAGTACCGCTCTTGTATTTTGGTCGTGTGTCATTAATTTGTCATGAGTACCGCTCTTGTATTTTGGTCGTGTGTCATTCATTTGTCATGAGTACCGCTTTTGTATTTTGGTCGTGTGTCATTCATTTGTCATGAGTACCGCTTGTATGTATAATTGTGTACAACCCTTGTACACGAGACGTGGAGACGTTAAAACACTTACCGTGATTCGTGCGAACGACATAATATCGGCCTTGCCATCTTCTTTAAGAGGCATTGTATAAACTCTTGACTTCTGTCTATAATTGAGTTTTATCTTGTATGTACTTACATGTTCTTATACACTATACGTGGAGACGTTAAAACACTTACCATGAGTCGTGCGAACGAAATAATATCAAACCTTTTGTGTGCGATCTACGAAATGTAGTCCACAACCCTTTGTTGTCATTCAACGCCAATGCCCGTGGACCTCCTGTTTTTTTACTTCTTTGCAAAAAGGAAAGAAGCCCAGGAGTATCTACTATCCCAAAAGGACTAGTTTGTAGCTTCACTGCTAACTATGGGGCATAGTGCTGTGGGAGTTAATCGATTGAGCACAAAACCACCCAACTCGTTGTCTGGGGAACGGATAAGAAAACCCCCAGGTTTGTGAAATTGGAGCAAGGGTCTGTCTTTTCTCACAATCACGCAGGAGTTTTTAAAATGACCCCTAATCTTTTGCCCAATACACGCAAAAGATTAGTCTCTTTGTTAATGTGTATTCAAATTTCTCCTCATCCTTTTAACAATTGTAAAGAGTCAGGAAATCTGCTGGTTGATCATGTTTCATTCTCACATGGAGTTTGAAGTGGAAATTAGTCCAGTCTCTAGCAAGTTTCGTCACTCAACTCCTTTCCTTTTCCTTTCCTTTCTCCTCACCATCATGTTCTCAGGTATATGTTATGAAGAGGAAAATCTGTTGTTGATCATAATTCGCCCTCACTGGGAGTGCGAATCGGTAAATTGACCAATTATCAGCAGGCTTTCTCCCTCACTCTCTGCATATGTCTCACCTTTTGTTCTCTTTCTCAATTCTACGAAACACATTCATGAATGTTGGATATGTACGATATGCACTTGGCGTACCGTCTGTCTCCTTTTGACAACCTTTATTCATGAATTGGTTCCTCTACTTTTACCGTGACTCATTCACGACTTCTTTGTCTTGTTCGTTGAAATTCTACAAAAATGTTACCACCTTTATGTTAACATAGGCCATGGAAGGCCGGTTGTTTTTTAACCAAGACATATTGTCACTCGGCAAACGCCAAGTCATCCTGGTAAAGGAAAATGTTCATGTAATCACAATTTAGTTAGAAAACTCTCTCTTCGTCACTCTCTGGGTCGGTGGTTAAAACTTCGTTTATTTCATTATCTGGACACATTTTGTTTCTCTCCAAACCTTTTCTTCATTGGTCCCTAGGCAGGTAAACTTCAAGAATTTTGCTCTAATAATAATTTCTCCCGGATTAAAAAGAAGCCCAGGCGGATGTCATCACCAACAGCCAAGCTGAGCTCCACTTCCTGACAGCACGCGCTGTGGTTACTAGGTCCCTCCTGCTGCCATTTTTCTACGCATTTGTTCCTGAAAGCACAGACCATACCGCTCATATGTATGTTGTTTTGTCGTGCCACAGCAAGTTGAGTTGTCCCACTATACATTATGACACTCTGAACCACCTTTTGGGCACGCTAGCTCCTAGGTTTGTTCTTACTCTTGCTACCGATGCCAACCATGTCGTCTCTTGCGCTGTCATGCAGTGACGCATATATCGTCATGTGTAAACCATCATTACCTTGACTTCCAGTATTCGCTGAATGCGTACCAATACAAGTTATGTTGAGCTACATTATGCTTCAATAACCATTATATACGATCCGTGTTTACCTTAATAACACTTTAGGATTCGTACTGGCATGTCTGCAGACACTGGATTCTCCTCTTCAATGACCTCTGTAACCATAGTCGCGGCACAGCAACCACAGTCTCCACTTCATGAACTTCGACGTCTTCGACAAAACCAAGTGTTTTCTAAGGCCCAAGTGTACTTTTGAGTGTTATCTCAAAGGGGTCTGATTACAGGGATAATGTAATCCTTAGAATCTGTGAAACCACGTCCTCCTCTTCGAAATTCTCCGAAACCAAACAAATCCACGCTTCGCAAACTTAGCTCCCAGACCAATGAAACTTTAGAATCACACAGGCATTTTTGTTCTTGTTTTTTTGTTCTTCGATTGTACAAATATGAATTGTTATTTTTCAATTGCATAACCATGTTTTGTTATTTTTCAATTGCATAACCATGTATTGTTATTTTGTTCAATTGCATAACCATGTATTGTCATCTTTCAATTGCATAATCTTGTATGTTGTTTCACACCATGTACTTTCACCAAAACTGTTCTTTTCCAAACATTGTATGTACCCCTCACCCATTCCCTACAAACATTGTGACCTAAACTATAACATAAATTGCATGTTCTAGCTAGGCATCTCTCAAGCAACGAATCTCTCAAAAAACCCCAATGAAAGTTTAAGAGGATTTTTTTTCCTACAGCTCCATTGCCACGTCGCTTTTTTTCCAAGCGCGGGGGGAAGTGTTACGATACGCCCCTGAAGCGAGTAAATACGAGAGCACAGAACGCAGCACAAGTCCACACGGCTCGGCCGCCGCCTCTCCCCGCCCCGTATCCTGTTTCTCCTTGCCTCTCCCCCGTGCCCTGCCACTCGGCATTCCCGCTGCGCTCGCCACAGAAGAGATCTGAGCGCCTTTGAGAACGCACGCTCGCGGCTCACTTGTAGCCGGCGGACCCAATTCAATGGGGCCGCGATGTATTATTGAAATACTTTTGAGTAGAATCAGTCTTTTGCCACTATAGTTCGGTCTATTTAGACTACGAAAGTGCCTGATGAAGCTGCCACATGAGACGAGGTTCCTGCCAACCTACATGTAAGCTGTATCTTGATTTCCTCCTTAAATGTTGTCCGTAATTCAGTGAAATGTAGGGCCCCCGCGGAAATCACGACTCGGAGAGTTTCGTTTTGAGAGAGAGTCAGAGAGAGTTAAACACTTTAGCTAGGTTTGTGTAATTTGCATTTCTTGTAATTGAATTGTACTGTAGAAACCTATGTATGTGTTTGAGTTTACAATACATGTCTAAATGATTTAACATTGTTATTATTCTGCTACGGCGGGAGGATTGTTGACCAGTGAGGATCCCGTGGGTCACCGGAGGATGGAGAGAAGTTCCCTAGCCTTGAGCTGCCCACCCCCCTGAATAGAGAGTACCATAGTCCCGCTGAGAGCTAGTCAGGGACGTGTTTTGGGCCCTGGTGTTGGTTTAGAAGCCGACATCGAGGCACCCTAACAACCTACATTCAAAAATGCTGAGAGGCGTGATGATAAAACTATTAAAATTAAGTATTTTTTGTAATTATTTTTTTATCATAAGTAATTATAATTTTTCAATAATGTCTAAGCAAAATAAGAATGCAAAAAAAACTTAAATAGATTAGTTTGTAAGACCGTAAATAAATAGACAATCTGAAGTACTCGTATTTTCGTCACAAATCAGTGCGCGGATCTTTTATTTAATGATTTTATTTAAACTAAAATTAAAATTCTGAAACATAGCTTTCTCAGATAATTTATTGATTTATTTTACTGTATGATATTATGTACATGATTTGAAATGTGTGTTGTATAATACAATATTTTGTTTGAAAATTTAACAAATCTGCCAACGACCTACGGTTAAGCCTTTTATTGTACTAAAAATAAACATATTTTTAAAAAATTTAAAACATAGCTTTACTAGATACAAGAACAGTCTTTCGAAATCAATTTATAATTTTTTGTGGAAAATAGTCAATACGTCTAAAATTTTATTTAAAAATGATATAATATATGGAAATATCTCAAAATATATCAAAATATGGAAGTTACGAAATATTTAGGGCTATTAATAGACTCTAAACTTACGTGGAATTCCCATTTTGAGCATGTGAAATCAAAAATTTCCCCAATTACCAGTGTACTGTACCGACTCCAAGGTCTCTTGTCCATACCTCTACTACGGGCCACTTACTATGCGATGATTCACTCCCATCTGAGTTATTTAGTTAGTATCTGGGGCACTATTACTAAAAAACAAATATCAGAAATACAGGTGATTCAAAATCGAGCTATAAGGAATATCTACCATCTACCGTGGGATACACATATCAAACATATATATTCAAAGACAAACATACTTTCCTTTACGGTTCTACCTAAATACAATATCACTAGTGGAATATTACAAATCATACATGGATCCTCACACACTAACAACATCAGACCAGCCTTTAATTCAGACATACACCAGCACAAAACACGATCCCAAAATCAAATACACTTAGCATCATCTACCCACACAACTAAATTTGGTATTAACTCATTACAATATATCGCATATAGACAATACAATGCATTACCTAATGAAATAAAGCATTCAGTAGCTAACAAAAAAATATTAGTTAAAACGCTTAAAGAATATTTCCTGAAAATGTATTTAAACTAGTGAATATTGGCTCGCCTTCATACGTTTGTTTTTTATGTTTTATGTGTATGGATGTCTCTCAGTATTCCTAAAATCTCTATTCTTGACAATGCATTTTTTATTTATTTATATTTTTTTTTTTCCTTTTCAATATACTGTATTTTTTAAACGTGTAATATCTGTGTAAAATGTACTTATATCTATCTGTCCTTCCCGTAATGAGTTTTCTTCTCAACTCATTGGGAATAATGTGTTACTTATCATATTTTTGTAATACATTATAATAAATAAATAAATAAAAAATATATTTCGGGATTTGTCTGGTTATTTCCCTCGTAAAGCGAATTAGAAAAAGTCTATATATAAAAACTGACATTAGATACGAGTATTTTAGAAGCAAGAAATTAAATTGATAGAAACTATATTAGCTTATAACATAGATATTTTAATAAATTTCGAAAGACTGATTTGGGCTAGGCGGCGAGTTTCATGAATTATTGGAAAACTTTAAAAAGAAAACTGTTGATTTTGGTTAGGCACAAGAGTTGCTCGACGGTTTTCAAAATGCTAACCAAATTATTGAAATGCTATTCCTCAGGGAAGATTCTTCAAATTGGATGCAATTGAAATGCAAATCCTCATAACTTGAAACTGGATTTAAAAAGCTTGGGACGGCTCTCATTTCAGTAAGGAATAAAGATCAGTCCCTTGCACTCTGTACTTTACAGTCAATCCCGCAATTTAGTATCTGTAATAATTATTTCTAGTACCTGTAATAATATTTAAAAATGACTAATGATTTAAATTATAAAATTATAGGTTATGCAATTGTACTTGAATACATATCTAATATATATGAAATTGGGACAGAGAAGTAAGAGCCTCTTGTGTAAAGTTAAAATTTAAAAAAAAACGAGTGTTCTTTAGACCACACGACTGAAGTAAAACTTCACTAACTTATGCCGTCCATTAACAATATAACAACAACAGGAATAAAAATATCCCCATCCCCTCAACATACCCATCAACTCAACTCAACTCTCAACTCTCAGCTCTCAGCTCTCAGCTCTCAGCTCTCAGCTCTCAGCTCTCAGCTCTCAACTCAACTCAACTCAATTTAACTCAATTCATATCATTGATTAGCGTTTCACATTTATAACGTTTCATATTGATTAGCGGCAGAGTGGAAGATACTCTCAGTATCGCCCTGGTGTAAGACCACCATTCAGAATTGAAACGTCGCTTGAAATGGCATTAGCCGTGTTTGGTGACCAGATCTGAATAGTCAGGTACTTCCCCACCTTCCTCTTCCCTATCTCGTTCCCATCCCCACTATCTTCAGCCTCACAACATACTCCAATTGGGGATGCCATAGTCTCACTGGCTTCAGACGGGAGCAGTTGGGACTCTTGTGCGGTATTCATATAAAAAAAAAATTAAAAAAAGCGTGTCACATTTTTTCGTAATGTTTTTTTTTTTTTCGTAACGTTTCATAACGTATTCATCATTTTACCCCCAAGTGTCGAGCGTGCGTAACGAAGTTTTACTTCAAAAAGGTAATGCTATGAACCAAAAGCGCAATCTTAAAAAAAATCTTATATTTCTTAAGTTATATCTGTTCTTCCTTGGGTTTGTCAATTGTTCCTCAAGGCGATCCAATAGAACAGGAAAAAATCGAAATCTGAATTCATGCCCCTTTACGAAAGGTTGGAAAAGGTATGTAAGAAATTTTTTTACAGGTTGATTTCGTAAAAAACCTGTAAAAAACATTAATTCCTGTTTTACGCATTGTTTAAAGTAATAAAACGGAATTTCAAAATTGATTTCACGAAAACAAGCGACGCTCTGTTCCCCGCTTCGTCCGTGGGAGGACTGACAGAAAATACGTGTGGCTAGTTAGTAGTTCTTCGGTGGACGACATAAGGTTCACTTTGAAATTCCAAATTCGTCGACTGCCGTATTGTCGCCGTGATGTCAAAAAAAACAACGCGAAAATGCATATTGTATTTTGTTTTGTGAGGTTCGGGCGTAAATTTATTTATTTTTTGCGATTATCATAAAAGAAACCGAATTTGCCACATTAAACAATAAAACCATACCCGAAAAGAGCTTTATAAGTAGGAGAGTTTGGAGTTGAAAAAGTTTTTAATAGACCTTATACTTTATTTTTTTCTAGGCTTATTAAAAGACTGAAGAATGACAGACATTTTTAAGGGCCAACATATGTTCTACACGCAGTATTTAATTGAAGCATCTATAATACTTCTAAGCGATCAAATTTTCAAAACAAAAACATATGATTTTGCTTATTTAGTATGGCTTCATCTTAGGGCTGATGTAGTAAGTAAAAACACAATGAATTCTTTCATACTCTCAAGAAAGAAACTGTATTTTTACGTACCACTGCAGTATATGGCGTTTTTATAAAAATAATAATAAATATAGTACTCACAATAATTATAGGTGCCACACTAAGGCGGCTGGAAGCAAAAGGCGACTGTTTTTCAAGGTTTTTTGCTTTAATGTAGAGAAATAATTCTAGTAGTACGAAAAGCTTACCTGTAACAAAAGAAACGAACAAAAAATTAGCCATTTGTAAAACATATTAAAAATTCGAGCAAGTGTTAAAATGGTGAAGGCATAAATACAATTGTGATTGAAATTCAATTTGGGTGCTTCAGGAACCATTTAATGGTTAACCAACGCCTCTACCGTAGGTCACCCAAAATGGTGACTTAGCAAGGGTACCCGAGTTCATGGGGCGAGGTTTGTCTAGGTCTTGGCCGCAGATGCGACCGCTTACCCTTTGAGGCCTTTTGACCTATCCAGCCGGACTTTCTATATCCATCGCCTAGCACCGCCGTTGAAGGGATGGATTCAAACGTCAGTCACTCCTGGACGAACTAAGCCCCGGATTCCTACCTTTCATACCTTTTTACGGCGCGGGAAATTTATTGATATTGTCTTCAAGAATAAAAAAATATTTTTTAAGAGCTTTAAGGTACATAATATGTAATAAATCGTTAGAAATTGGGTATGCCGCGGCTAAAGGGTTAAATGACGAGGGTACAATATTTCTAATCATTTAAATTTGAAAAGGCGCCTCAATTCAAGCGCCATTTAGCTCAGGACCATAACTGCCCTTATCCCATAAACCATCTTTTGAAAATATTAATTCAAACGATTTTCATACATCTTTTACCTATTCAATTTTCCAGTGAACGAACAACCCATTCACTTCGCAAATTGGACAACTTTAATTTGCTGAAAAATCCTCGAGCAAAACGCTCGACAACCTTTGCAGGATTGAAAATACAGCCTGGCCAAGGGACATCAAAGGCGCAACATCTGTCAAAAACAAAATTCTAATAACATCGGATTGATCAAGTCAAAATATCCGAGTTTGTGCTTTAATCAAATGGAATAGAATTTACTGTGAAGGTACTTTAGATAAGAAAATTGCTAACTTAAGAAAATTAATATTATTATTTAATTTTTTAATGGAAACGACGTTTTTATGATCTCCGCGTTACAGCTGAGAGTCTCTTTTTTACATTAATTCCAAACAGGAGGCCCTGAGGAAAATAATTTCCCTCAGGGCCTATATCATCTGAGATGCTGTGTGGAGGAAAATTTTGAGGAAGGAGTGAACACGGGTCTTGAAGATACCTATGATATAGGAGTCAGGAAAAACAGAGGCCGGCAAATCATTCCACAGCCGAGCTGTTGAACTCATGAACGAGTCGTAGAAACGACCCGTTTTCATGCGACAAATGTCAACCGTGTAAGTATGTTGGGCGCGTGTTTGCCGTATTTTCCGACTATGCACCAGTGCCGAGGGGATCAATGACGCTAGTTCTTCGGAACATCTTCCATTGTAATACCAGTAGAACAAGGACAGCATTCCCAAGATTGCAATCCGTTTGTTAACTAAGGAAAATCTATCAAACCCGACAGCACGTTTCTGCACAGAGATAGTTATTTTTTAGGTTTTTGGGGCTCCAGACCAGAGGTGGACGCTCTTACGCTCGGTTGGAATATTTTTCTGCATTATTTTTTTGTATAGAACAGTGGCACCATGGGGCATTTCGTCGAGGGGAATGAAATAGAAGAGAAAGAGGAAGATTGGGTTAGGTTAGGTTACCAAATATTGTCAAAGGGTGTAAGGTGTAGTACTTCTCAATTTGGGAGACCCATGTTCACTCTTTCCTCTCCTAAAAAACACCCCCACACAGCATCTTCAAATACTACATAGGCTCTGTTTGGAGTTAATGTAAAAAAAAACTGCATACAAGAAATTCCAATCTAGCAGTTATTGTACCATAGATTAAAAAACACTTTAATTATAAATCAAAGCTCCAAAAAAATAAAGCTTCCAATCCAAATTTACCAAAAAAGAGCGGAAAATTAAAGTGATTTCTCTCACTCAATATATTTATGTCGACGGGTAATCGAAAACGCTTGGGAGGAAAAAATATGCCGTTCGTTTGAAATTTCACATTCATGAAGCAGTGAGACGAGAAATAATAATATTAAAAAATAACACGGCTGGCGTTACAAGGGACCGAATCCATTTTTCATGGATTTATTATTTATAGATCGGATACAACTGTTTTATTTGAAGCGGAAAAAACTATTGACGGATTCGTTGGTACCGTTTTTCTTACGAATAATACAAAATTTGATTTGAGAAATGATACATCATTTCGAAAGTAACTCTGTGCCCGAAAATCTTAGGAGGTTTTGAATGATGTTGAAACATTGAAGGACTAATGAAATTAAATAATAAAACAAATGCAATCATAAATGTTCTCTAAAATGACCTTGAAAGAATCTCATCCTTGCGATCTCTCGAAAGAAACCATTCCTTTGTTATGAATGCAATTGTTAATGATGTCCAAAATGACCTTGAAAAAAATCACATCCTTGCGATTCTTTTAAGGGCACAAAGAAACCATTCCTTCGTTCCAATTATTAATATTATGCAATTATTAATATTCTCAAGAGTTATGAACTGTCCTGAAACGGGAAACCTTCCCAGTTAGACAGACAGAGCATCATTTAATAATGTATTGTCATATATACATCTTTATAAATAAATGAAAAATAAAATAAATATATATGATACTTATTTCCACGTTAATTTAATTAACCCTAAGCCGTTTCAGCTTGTTAAGGCCATCGTCAGATTGGTACAAATTATTCTGAACCTACGGTTTATACATTCCTTAAAATAAAATAAATAAAAAAACATGTTGGGGAGGGGAGAGGGGTGGTCTACAAGGATTTTATTCAATTATACGGGTTTTCTTACATGTGTTACTAAGTCGTTTTTCTCTGACGAATTTCTAATTATTTCAGTTATTCCCAATAGGCTTAATTACCTCGGATTTGTAGCTGAGGCTGTTGTACAAAAATCAAAGCTTAGGTGTCAAATGGCATCTCGATTGGAGGAAAGCTCAGATACCTGAAGAATTAAATGCCGTGGAACTAAAAGACGTGGCTTCTTCCTCTTCTTTTTGTTTTGTTTTTGTTTATTAGGGAAACAAACAGTTGTACATATTATAAGGTAATTACATATTACATGGGTGCGTTAACCAGTGAAGTTTCCGCAAAAAATCTCCTTCCTTGCACTGTCCCAACTCATTGCCTAGGTGGGCTGTTGGGGTCGGATCTTTTCCATCTTTAGATATATCTTCTTCAGTTCTGGGTATCGCTTTCATACAGGCCGTTTCTCTGTAATATTTTGGAGCATTGGGTCATCCAGGAGTTCTTTGGTCTTCCTCTGGATGACTGTTGATGAAGCTCCATAGTATTGCCTGCATCACTGTGTTGGTTTCCGTCTCATGTGCCCATACCATCTCAACTGCAGTTCCTCCAGCTTAATGTTTATGTCCGTGACACCCAGGCTACCACGAATGGGTGAACTTTTAATCCTATCTTTTAATGAGACTCCTGCCGACCATCTGAGCATTCACATTATCTAAGAGACGTACGTGGCTAAACACCCAAAAACCCTGCTGAACTTTACAAATATTACTGTCAAGGGCAATAAGGTCTAAAATTGCAATCGCAATGCATACCGTAAAATTCTCGACCAGTCAGAAAGATAGGAGTTAGCGCATTTTCACTCTAAAAGTCTAAATAATTATTGCTCGGTTTCAGAAGTCTGGCAGAATTAAAACCTTCAAATGTTTTCCGCGAATGAGGCACGCCGCGCCCGGTCAGAAAAAATAATAAAACACGTCCCGTGGGAAATTCGGCTGAGTTTCCTGGGAAACGGGGAATTCACAAAACTACGGGGGAAATTAAAAGCGGCGGAGACTTTTGCCGCCGTTTAACCGCGAAAACACGGGTAAATAATTCAGCCGAAACGAGATTAGGCTAAACGAAAAAAAAAGGAATGTTGCCATACCGGGTGCGATCGTCCAACTGGGAATAGTTTATTTTAAACAAGAATCTAAATGCTGCACTACATACAGATGAATTTTATATACGACGTACATAACGCGACACTGACTCATCTAAATTTACAACAAGTCTGAGCAAAAATGATAAAAATTCAATTTATTCATTTAAAAAACATTACAAAAGTAAAATCTCAAAGCGTTTTTAAAAAAGAGAAAATATTAAGATTCAAGCAGAATTAAGCAATTTAAACATCACAATCAGATTAACAGCAATAATACTTGCCGCCTAAATTATGCTTCGTTGATGAAACATGTCGCTATTCGAAGTGATTCTATTTAACAACAAGACAGCTCTCCCGACAGGCATGACCATATTGACCATGGCAAGTTAGTTCTGCAAGCCAGGAGATAAATCAGTCTATGCTGTCGGTGATGGAGATAACCATCGGGAACATAGAAACTAATGCTCTCAATGATAATCGAGTTTTCGAACCATCCACAAATCAGTCTGAAGAAACGTGTTAGGATGAGCACATCCCTTCTGACCCGTAGATGGTTCATACCGAGCATGCCCACGAGAAAATCGCTAGGGCAGAGCCACGGGTAGTAGCCATACTCATAAAATGGTATAATAATGGTGTTACATGATGCAAACAGACTGGAATTCATCGATTAAAAAACTATTTAACAATACAAGGGAAAGACTGAAACATTTTTGTTCATCAAAAGCTTTTATTGTAGAGTTTTGCATCGTCCTATTTGAAATTTCCATGGGCTTTTTTCTATGGGCTCTCTTTCACTTTCAATTTAACTTCTGTGCTACATTTTTTCTTCATTTTCATACAACAAAATTGCTTTTAAATCATTTTGTCCATGCTTTCCCAAGAAGCAAAAAGTATCAAATCATTTGAAAACTATTCCTTGCAAAAATTCAATCATTACATTTCTAAAAGCCTTACAGCCAGCTTCTAAAATCATCTCAACAGTTATTGAAAGTTTATCTAAACTATTTGTACACTAGTAATTTATTTACAAATAATTTAATACAAGTGTTTTATTCCGAGCATAACCTCCAACATTACTGTGCGATCACCCCCTTGTTTTGGAAGACTAAAGAAGTATTGCAAGGAGCTCTAGACTACATTTACGACCGACTCCAAACCTCCAGAGACCTTCAGGTGACCGTACATTTGCATCGTTGCTAACGATACTACAACCTAATATATTTCCTCTGCCGGCCTGTTTCGCGAAACCTCTATAACTTTCATGAGGACAAACTAGAATACGTTTAGAATGGGGATTGGCTCGGTACCGCGCGTTTTTATCCCGCGACAAAATATCCCCGACACAATGTACTGCGACAAAATATCCCTCGACATAATATCCCATGGACAAAATAACCTACGGACAAAACAGACTTCAACAAAATATCTACTAAAACCTAACCTAATCTAACTTAACCTAAACTAATGCAACCTAACCTTATTATACATTTTACTATTTTTCAGGATTTTTATTTCATTTAGGATGTCTTTATTGTTTTTGTCCCATTTTACTATTTTTGACCAATAATATATTGTCTTTACAGGTTGTCTGTATTATTTTAGCCCCATTTATTTGTTAAGCTAGGTTAGGTTGGGTTAGGTTAGGTTGGGTTAGGTTAGGTTAGGTTAGGTTCCGTTAAGTTTTAGTAGATATTTTTTGTCGGAGGATATTTTGTCCGTAGGATAGAATGTTGGGGATATTTTGTCGCTGGATGAAAAATCGCGGGACCGATTGACTCCTAAGTGGAGACAGTGTAACTATGCTATCCCCAATTAAGATATGTTGTGTGCGGCTGCAAATAGTGGGGTGGGGAAGGAGACACGGAAGAGGAAGATGAGGAAGTAATTAAAAATTCAGGTCTAGTAAATTAAACACGGCTTAAGTCATTTCAAGCAAAATTTTAGATTCTGCATGGTGGTCTTTCACCAAGGCGATACTGAAAGTATCTATCACTCTAATATAATTCACGCAATAATATTTTATTATTTGAATAAACTTATTGCGAAATTACTTAATTTCCTATCGGAATCCGGAATTTTAATCCGCGACCTCCAGACTCGTAGGCAAGGATCGTTGCCACTCAAAACGGAGGCCGTCTAACAGTCAAGTTAAACTTCACACACACAATAAAAATAAAAATATAGAAATAACTAAGTGGACTAACTCGTTACGCAGGTTGACATAATAACAACACAATTATAACATTTATGTTGATTGTACGAGAACGAACATCAATTACTCAAAATTGACTAATTCCCGGGTTAATATGCCCGGCTTTACTGGCAGACACGGGGGACATTGTTATGACAGTGTGCGTAAACAAGTTTAATAGGCCCGCCCTATTCCTCTGCCACTTACTAGTTGGCGGATTTGCGACAATAATAATAACCTCGATACGATCAGAGGTTGCCAACCGCTCGGTCGTGGAACCAAATTTAAAAGTTGGATAATCAAACTATGCTAAGTAAAAATCAACCAGAATCTGCCTCATTGTTTTTTATACAGTAGCTCCATACAGGAGGCCCTCAGTGCCTCTATCATCTTTGGGGTCGTCCATTAATCACGTGATGTTTTTTAGCAACTTTTTAACCCCCTCACCCCCTGGTGATATATGGTGAGGTTTGAGACTACCCCCCCCCCCCACCCAAAATCACGTGTATTTTTTTAGTACAAAGTATATTGAAATTTTCAGAATATTTTCTTTAATCACAGGTATAATAATCTGATAAAAAAATAACGTGATATCTCATTATACCCCCCACCCCCCCTCCTTGTGATATTAATTTTTTTCCGAACCCCCTCACCCCCCTTTCGAGCCTCACGTGATTAATGCACGACCCCTTTGGGGATGCTGAATGGAGGTTTTTTTGTGAAAGGAAGGAGTGCAAGTTCTGGGAAGGTAAATGGTATGAGGGGTGGGTGGGAATCTGGGGGTCAGTGTGTCCAGGAGTGACCACTGACTGCGATGCAAGGTCCGAGAGAGTCCGGCTGGAGAAGTCAAAAGGTCTCCCTCAACCAGTCTCTCCTGATCCGGCCTGCCACGTAGTAGGTGGGAAAACGCATCTGCCGTCAAGACCTAGACCAACCTCACCCCCTGCTAAGTCACCAAACGTAGTGAACCACTTGGGGTGACCTATGTCAGGGGTGTTGGTTATTCAATAAATGGTTCCCGGGGCGGCGATATCCATACCAGTCTCCCAAACTTCCTTGTTAACTTCGATATTCGATTAAAATAATATTATATCACATTGCGCTAAGGTGGCTTATTACACAAAACAATAATTTCAAGATTAAAAACAGATACAATAAAATAAAATATCTATAATTACATTTTTTAACCCGATTGAACGTAATTTTATTTATTTATTTACTTTTTCTTTGTTTTACATTTTTTCAGAGTAAAATGTGTCCTACTGGGGTACCCCGTTCTAAGGACACATTGTACAAGTTTTTTATTTGAATATAAGTAAATACCTATGTTAAAATATTACAGACGAAAATTATAAAGTTGAATCTAAAAGAAAGTAGGTACAATACATTAATATTTGTTCGGTTGCAAAATTGTATCTATCTTCTTCCTTCCCATGTCCATAATCCATATTTATATGTTTCTTTTGAAGTCGGTTATTTAATTAAGTTATTATTCACAAAAAAAACCAAAACGTCGACAAAACACGTCAAGCCGTTATCCAAAAAGTATGTATTTTTTTCAGTGAAATCATGCACACAATAGAAATAAATAATTCTATGTATGTAATCAACTAGGCAGTCTCGCGAACCGCAGTTGGTGCACCCCTTCCACATACATATTTTATCTAAACACTATTATTTATTCGCAATATTTTATAACTCGTAGCGTTTGACAAACGATCTCAGTCGACATCCCGAATGTCGCCGGGTCTTTACTGTCTACAGTAATGAAGTGTGTGACGCGAGGTGTTTAAAGAACGAAAATTATCGTAAACAAACGACGAACTGATGGAGAAAAGCTAAGAAATAAAAAGTATTTACAAAATATATATTACTAGCTGACCCGGCGTACTTCGTACCGCATCAGAATCAATAACTGTTGTGTTAACTTATTAGCTGAATTAAATTAAGTTTTTTTATTTTGTTAAAAATTACACAATGAAGCAATTATTGATGCGTAACTGTCTGCGTTTTTTTTTCAGTATCAGAGATGGCGTTGTGTACGGATTTATAATTTATGTGATTTTCTTACTTTTCGACTTACTTTCGGGAATCGCGTTTCATTTTCTTTATACGTGTGACTGATATTTATTATAATTATTGTATTTTTCCTTTGGAGGGGTGTAGACGTAGACATACGTTCACCGTTTGTCCCATTTTGACTGTTGACATAAAGTGTGTAAGAAAGAGGGGCAGCATTATATGTTTAATATCAACAACTCTTTCCTCTTTCAACTCTTTCCTGAATGCATCCACAAACTTCTATCGCAATGAATCTCTCCCCTTACACTCATATCCCTATGAAAGGTGCACCAATCTATAGGAATATGTAAAAAAGTATAAAAAACTCAGCTCAATCCAGTAATGCAGAATTCAACAAAATTGATGAAAATAACTGGCTAACTTATTGTGATTGTGGTTCAGAGGACACTTTAGACCATAATTTTTTTGAGTGTCCTATAAATTACCAATTTCCAAACTATACCTACATGAATTGGTAAAACCTAAAATTGAATTCTCTACCAGTGTACCCTGCCTTATTAGTATCAACTCTCCTGAAATTCACTTTTTTTTAGCAAAATTTATTTGTAAAAATGGCCTTAACATTTAAGCATCAATCACATTTCTATCTCTTCCATACGTATGCATTTGTTCCTGCAGTGTTATTAGTACAATTGTACAGGTTCCTATTTTTTGGAACCTGTAGGTACATCTTCCTACTCTACTATTTTGTAACTATTATCAATACCAACTCTGTATGTTAGTACAACTTGCATAATCATAAGAATATTTATCTTAGCCCATTGTCTATATTTGCTAATATAATTTATGTATTCCATGTAAAAAACTGAAAATGTAACTAATTTAAAAAAACCTGAATATGTCACTAATTTTAAAAACACTGATAATGTAAAAAAAAGAAAATGTGAATAATTTTTAATATAAAGAAATGTCCAAGGACACCCTTAATGGGTGAAAGCCAAATAAATAATTTTAAAAAAAAGTTTAATAACAAAAGCAAAACAATCAGCGAACGAACATTTGATGGTTTGAATTTTTGGATCTCACTCACTATTCAACATTATAGGTATTTATGACAAAATGCCCGCAGCTCTTTCAAATATGAGAATTCGTTCCATAAAAAATGTATGGGGAAAAGAATTTTCTTAATAACTATATGTTTCGTTATTTTTTGTGATGTTTTAATAGTTATTATCCTTTCCGGGGCGGAGACAAATCCAACAAATTAAAGATCATCAAAATCGGCCCGACCGTTCTCGAGTTATAAATAGTGTAACTAACCCGACTTTGTTTTATATATTAAGATATTGCTGAGCGTGGCAAAACCTGTCCCGAAAGCTAGCTCAGTCGATCGGGGTCGTGGGCATGTAGGATCCTCTCATCATCAGGGTGTGCGGTTGCGGCTAAAAAAAGGTTAGAATTAGGGTGTCTCCCGTCAGGCCCACACATGTGAACTTGCTCAAATGAAAGAATGGTTCAGAGTAAACAGAGCATTGTATTGTAAAAATAGATACAGCGTACATGAATCACGTAAAATGGTACATAGCCCTATCTAGGGATCTGCCTATCAAAATCTCTCTCTGAGCCCGGGGTTTCTCATCGCGCAGGTCAAATGTACGGGGGACACATTTAAAAGGGTTCAATGGTTTGACTCACGGCATGGTGGCGGTGGGCGGCAGTTTCCTTTCCAGCAGTCCAGGAATCCAGGTGAGATCCTCGCGGTTTCCGTGGGGAGGTCAGAATGCACGCCGAATGTTAAGTTAACTTGGCAATGGTACCAAAAGGGCAAAGCGGCACGGATGGCCGTGGCAATTACTCATGCCCGATCTTTAAATTGTGTTGTACGTAATTTACATGTTTGCGATCGCGCGGATAAACCGTGCGAACCGGGCAGCGGAGAGCGCTGGCCCCGACCAGGTGTTGCAGGGTTCAAATCTCTGCTAGCTAATTCCGGTTCCATGTCAACTTAGAATCAACTCAACTCAACAACTCTTTGAAAAGTCATTAAAAGTTATGAAATATTTTTTAGCTATGAATTAATTAATATTACAATTCAAGAAAACGTGTGCAAAAATGATCATAATGTATGTGTGTCACTTTTTAGTGACGTTTTTTTCTTTTCATCGAGTTTCAAATCACAACGGTGATTAAGAAGTTTAACTTTAATAAAAATTGAAAAATAGCCCATAGCCCAATCTAACTAATTTTTCACCTATGTAACTAATTTTTTTCACCTCTTTAAATGACTTTTCATGGGAGGTGTTGAGATGAGTTGATTTTGAGTTGTCCGGTCACTCTAATTCCTTCATCATTGCTTAAGGTGCCGCAACCGGGCTCAAAAAGAACAAGATGGAGAGACGTGTAATTACGAATGTTAGAGGCGCGCGCTAATATTTAAAGCGATAAAATCGATGCGAAAATTGTGAAAATGTTTATAAAACACGACTCGTTTAAAATAGAGCAAAAATCTCTTGGGGCTGTCTAAAACAGCATTTAAAGAAACACTGTGAAGTTTTTCACATAAAAAATAACTGAAACAGGCGTAAAAATAATAATTTTCGGAGCATTCATTGCGATTTTTTTTCCATCGAGGGAATTTCATTTAATTTGGGTATCGGCGTAGAGAATGTAAAGATATTATTTTAAAAAATAACATATATATTTGAAAGAGCTTAAAAACTTCAAATGTTTATGTAAGAAATCGGTAGCGGCGGTGAAGGATGTTGAAACTGATGACCTCCTTTAAAAAGTCTTAAAAGTGATAAAAAAATATATATATATACAAAATTGGTTAAATAGGTTACGTTGGGTTAGGTTATGGACCATTTTACAATATTTTTTTTCATGGCTTTTAATTGACTTTCCAAAGAGGTGTTGAATTCTGAGTAGTTATGGAACCGTTGAAGCTAAATGCATAATCCTATATAATCCACAATATCTGTGATTGCAAGCCGAGAGTTCCAACCCCTGCACACCTGGCTCCAATATCACAGAACTAAAGCAAACACTATGGTTTAAAGAGAAATGATGTATTGCACTGTATACATGTCAAATCAGCTATTGCTCGCCTTTGTTGCAAAGTTTGAAATGTGCAATCAAAGTTATTGTTGAATTTTAAGGTAAGATATTTTATAAATTTGTTATGAATATGTTCTATGCTATCTATATATACTTTGTACTGCGGGTTCCAATTGGCGAGGCATATTCCAGTGTACTTCTGACTAATGCAAAATATAACATTACTACTGTACGCGGGCTACTGAACACTTTTAGAACTTAAGAGCGCGCAGGAGCGCCGAGAAATTTTAACGATAGGTATTTGTAAAAATTATTTCTATTTCGTTCATCTCAGCGGGGACAGAAAAAGCGCTATCGGTGTATTGGTGAACCCCAATGCGTGTGTGTGCGTGGCTGCAGGTGTTGGAAGCACGAATCGCCGCGCCGCGCCCGCCAGCGACTTCGCGTTCTTATTATTTCATTTACTGTTATTCATTTATTCCAAAAATTAAGTAGGTGCCTAGGTACATATTCGTAATAAAATAGCGAGGTCTACATTATTTAATATTGTATTGTACTTAACTTTATTATTATTATTACTTACTACAAATACATGTGACTGCCTGCTCCGAGCTCATCTTCTGCACACGCACAAGTCAATGAGACTTGTGGGTGCGTGTATACAGATTGCTGCCTGCTGCAACAGATAAGTCAATACGCGTCGCGACTTGAGCGTGCGTATTCCTATATAATAGATATCTTCTGCGCTCATAGTTCATTCATCTTGTTACTATTAGTAAAGTAAGATGCACGCTGTTTTGGTTTAGTAATATCGGGAGATTCATACCATCTTTTTTTATAAAACGGCAGCATAGGCGCAGTAGGTACATCACGTACTTTGTGATTGTATAGTGTTTTTATTTTTCGCTGGCTGCATCACTCTACTGTTTTTGACTAGCCTTTTTACTGGAAACTATTCTACGTCAAATACAGACCTTCGAATTTTGACCCTGAAACCCCCTTGAATATTGAAATCTGTTTGGTCATTTCTCACGATTTACACATATAGGACATATGGTGAGTAGATACCTACTAAACTATTCATAAATTATTCATAAACTATTATTATAAACATAAACTATTCATTCATAAAAACTCAATATTACAACACAATTTCCTTTTTTAATTAAACACATAAATATCGCTAAAAATGTTGTTGTTTTTTGGCTCTCCCTGAATAACGTAAATTCATCAGTTTTGACTGTATGCATAAAGTGCATTAGTGCAAGTCGGTACATTTGTTAACATATCTAGTAACCTATAATAAATATTATTCTACGTCTTAGGCTGCGTATACACACGCCAGCCGAACAACGGATTATGGGAAAGGAACGAAGCAAAAGCAAACTGCCCGAAACGCTGCGCCGCTTGCGGTTGCTTCGTACCTTTACCAAAATTCGTGGTTCGGCTCGCGTCTCTGTCCGCAAAGAGTGGCGTGCACTGATTTTTCAGTGGGCTAGAATCCTAAGATTGAAAATACGACATTAATGATGTTGTCGAAGCTGAAAATTATTTTTTTTCCGAAATTTCAATTTTCAAATTCTGTGCACGCCACTATTCGCAAATATATACGTAGCATAAGATATGTGTATTTAGAAATTGAGTTACATAAAATCGACTACTATATTACCTACCTTCAACTCAAAAAAATTTTTCTTACAGATAAATAATGGGTAAAAGAAATGGAAACAAAGCGCGTTTGTTTTTATCTACTAGACGAAAAAAACCGATTATTAGTATCAAACGACAGATTCATGTTGCACCACGTTCGACATCTAGGTAAGTCGAAATATCGCTTTCCTGTCACTCTTACTACTGAACCTTCCTAAGGTTACCTTTACGTACGTAAAGTTTTTTTTCCCATAAGTTGCTCACATAAGAGAGTTATGGCAAAATTACCAATGGGTATCGTTTACATTGATAATTTTGCCATAACTCTCTTACGTGAGCGACTTACGAGAAAAACCTAAAGATTTATGCTATGAGAGCCGTGTATTATGTAGCATGTATAACGGGAAAATGGGATGGACAAATTTAAATAAATAAATCATTTGCATTTACAGGGATATGGATGTCATCGATACTACTTTTGGAAACTTAACTACATCTTCACTAATGCATGAAACTTCCATGGATGAATCATTTGCTCCAAATATAGACGAAAACGCAAGTTCATCATCATCAACAACGCTTGATGATTTGGTGATAGAACCAGACCATATTGATGAAACCGATAATTTCGAAGGTCGCAGAATTGTGGATATAAAATATTTGTTTTCGGAGATATCAAATATAAAGCACGAACACACCAACTGCACATTTTCCGATTTAAAATTTATGAAGGAACGACGAAATGGTCTTCTAAGCCAGTATGTTTTCGAGTGCAAAATGTGCAAGAAAATAGAATACATTCACTCCGAAGACCCGAAACGGAAAATGTCTATAAATACTGCTGTCGTCGAAGGAGTGATGTGTACAGGAAATGGGTATTCACAATGAAATGAAATTTGTGGGGTTTTAAATATGCCAAATATGGATTGTAAGACTTACACGAACATAGAACAATGTTTAGCGCCAACAATTGAAGAATGTGCCTTAGAAGAAATGATCGCAGCTGGTGAAGAAGAAAAAAGGCTAGCCATTTTAAACGGTGACGTAGACGAGGGTGGCTATCTAAATTCTTGTAAAATATAATTTTTTTGAAAAAAAAATCTAGAACAATATATTTAGTCAAATATAAAAGTTTTTTTTTGGTTCGGTAGTTGTATCTTAAAAAAAGTGTCCTATAAAGGGATAATATTATGTTGAGTACAACCTTCAAAAGTTATCAAAAAATATTTTAATTAATTTTTGTGTTCCATATCCAACTCGGCAATACGGAACGGAATCATCTCGGGGTCTGTCTGTAACAGGTGTTTTTTTTTCAATTTTTTTCCATTAATTTATTTGACGTAAACAAATTAAATTTGTCACAATAACTTTAGTAAATAAGCTCGGTAAGTATTGGCACACTCAAAATAAGTCACCAAACAGAAAAATAATTTTAAAAAAACATCGATAACTCGGGACATGACAACACTAGTGGACTAGTGTATCGATATAATTATTGAGAATGTCACATCACTTCGTTGACTGTATACGTATTCAACAAAACCCTCTCCGCCCCCCCTCACCCCCGAATACTGAGAGAAAGGGACACATGCACCTCAGCCTGATAATACCTAAATAAAATTGTCAAAATCGAGGTTTTGTAGTCCTCATTTTTCTACTCCAAAACTGAACCAATTTCCAAGATTTTTTTTACCAAATGTATTGGAAGAAAACATTCTATGTCTGTACCTTTTGCTTTTTTTAAAAATACATCGTCTAATTTGTATACTGAACGTTTGTTGATGGCGTTAAAAAAAGGCAATTTTAACAATTTTTGAAGGGTTATAACTCCTATAAAAAGTAACTTATCAAAAAAATCAAAACGTACCGACACGCTTGCGGTCAATATTCATATTATGTAAAAAAATTATTTTCTCTAGTGTCAAAATTCAGAGAGGGAAATGAGGAATACGTTTGTATGGAAAAAACACCACCCGGTTTCCTCTTAAATGACTTTTCAAAGAGTTGTTGAGTTCAGTTGATTCTGATATATCGTGAAACCATTGAAACTAAATGCATTATCCTATATACCACAATATCTGTGATTGCAAGCCGAGAGTTCAACCCCCGCACACCTGGCTCCAATATCACAGAACTAAAGCAAATACTATGGTATAAAGAGAAATGACGTATTGCACTCACAAAGGCGGCCGGCAGATGCGAATCCAATGTAAATATTGCCGATTAATAAATCAAATCGTGCGGGATAAACAATAATAACAAAACCAATGGGCGAGGCACTTGAAAAAAACTAGAGTCAATATTGAAATTGATTGTTGCGCTATGCTAGCTAGTACGTGATGTTTGTTTCCATTCCGATGACGTACGAATGAAGAATGCTTTAATCGGTACCGCGAGTTTTCATCTCGCTACAAAATATCCCCGACAAAATATCCTCCGACAAAATATCTTACATAATATACCAAGGAAAAAATTTCCTACGGACAAAACATCCCCCGATAAGGAAGGAAGAATTTTAAATTTGGTGTCGAAAGATTTTGTTGGTTTATGTTAGATTAGGTTACGTTGGTTGGGTTGTGTTAGGTTAGGATAGGATATTTATTTTGTCGGGGATATTTGTCGGCATAATATCTCTCGACATAATATCCCAAGGACAAAATATCCTACGGACAAACTATCCCCCGACAAGGAAGGAAGGAGACAGAGCAAGGAACTTACAGTTTCAATTTATATTTTAAATTTGGCACCGAAAGGTTTTGTTGGGTTAGGTTAGGTTAGGATATTTAGTCGGGGATATTTTGTCGACATAAATATCTCTCGACATAATATCCCAAGGACAAAATATCCTACGGACAAAACATCTCCCGACAAGGTACTTACAGGTTCGATTTAAATTTTAAATTTGGCGCCGAAAGGTTTTGTTAAGTTAGGTTAGATAAGATTAGGTTAGGTTAGGCTTGGTTAGGTTTTGTTGGGTTAGGTTAGGTAAGTTAGGATAGTTTGTCGGGGGATGTTAGAGACAACGAAGAAAGGAGGCAGAGCAAGAAACTTACGGTTTTGATTTAAATTTTAAATTTCAAATTTTGACGCCGAAAGGTTTTATTGGGTTAGGTTAGGATATTTAGTTGGGGATATTTTGTCGAGGACTTTTTATCGCGGGATGAAAAGTCGCGGAATCGCATGGATCAGTCGCTGGCGCTAGCTTTGTTGGCGGTCATGCATCGCCAATCTTTGTTTATTCCAATGCAATGACAAAAGTCTTTTTACAAAGTAAATAAAATAATAATTAAAATGCATCAATGTCGTATCGTGCCTTTGTGCTCCTCGAGAACGTCTGGACACAAGTTTCCAAGTGAAAACAGTTAAGAAAAAGAGGATTGTGCATTGAAAATACATAAATATATATTTAGACATTATGTATTTTTAATGCACAATAATTATATAGGTAAAACTTCGAAAAACTATGAAATAAGAATAAAGGAACATATATGAGATGTTTAAACAATCATAGTTTCTCGGAGTTTGCCATTTTGGAGAAGAGTCCCGTTTTTGACTGTTAACCAAATTGTAATTTTAATGGTGATCATTTGGACAAACTTAAAATCTTACAAATCATAAGGAGCGTAATTTAAATAATACCTAAAAAAATCTAAAAATATTTTTTTATGACCCATTATTAAACTTCCTCCCTTTGTAAAGTATGTCCTATTGCCCCCTTCCCACTCCATCGACACCAATAAGTCTATGTCTTCCGAAATATAAATCAGCAAATTACAATCTGTGTATATGTGCCACTAGTAGTATATTTCATTAAAGCTTATTAATATACCGCATCGTTATACCTCCCGGTGTTATTTTATAGTTTTTTTTTATATGAATACCGCCCAAGAGTCCTAACTGCTCCCAACCGCCTGGAGTCAATGAGACTATGGCACCCCCAATTGGGGCATGTTGTGAGACTGAAGGTAAGTGGTGAGGAGGAGGAGACGGGGAAGAGGAAAATGGGGAAGTACTTTGCTATTCAGATCTAGTAACCAAACACGGCTAAAGCCATTTCAAACAACGTTTCAACTTTAAACGGTAGTCTTACGATACTGAGAGTATCTTCCACTCTGAAAGTATATTAGTAAAAATAATCAGAATGCGCAATTCACACTCGGTAGAAGCGAAAACTTCAGTAAACTAAAATAGACATGAGTGGGGAGGCTACGAAACACCGCACAAAGATGAAACCGATTATACTATCTCATTCTCTCGCAGACTAAATCCTATAAATGTACGTGTTTGTCTCTTTTTAGTGTCACTATTTTTCATTTCATCGAGTTTCAAATCGAAACGATGCTAAAAATTTTCACTTCAAAAAATTTTACGGTATTTTCTGACGAATATTTTCGCTTGAAAATGTCTCGTTCACAAATTTCGCTTCACCAACTTGTCACCTTGTATAAAGGATTACATAAATTTTTCCGGTCCCTTTTTATGCTTATGCACTACATTCACTACAGGTAAGACAAGATAAAATAAACAAAGAAAGATAAACAGAAAGATAAATAATGGTCAAAAATGTT
The DNA here is from genome assembly GCA_917563855.2 of Limnephilus lunatus. Taxonomy (NCBI): domain Eukaryota; kingdom Metazoa; phylum Arthropoda; class Insecta; order Trichoptera; family Limnephilidae; genus Limnephilus; species Limnephilus lunatus. The sequence goes on from OU830592.1 coordinate 111,468,672, forward strand.
TGTTGTTCAGTTCAGAAGATGATGTCGGGGGGATTTGGGACGAATCATAAATCAAAAGTAGATAAAATTCATAAGGATTTGCAGTGGTAAATGGATGTGGATTTATAGTTGTAAAAAACACAACCCACCATCCGTGTGCTCCCAGATGATTGCAAGAGAAGGCAAATAAAGGAAGAAGGAGGAAGTATTTTCTTAAATGGAGTGAAATATGGTACTTCGGGTAGTCCAAAGGGTTTTCAAAGAAATCAGATATTTAGGTAATGCTTGTCGGAAATCATAGAATTATTTAAAGTTTTCGTGTTTTTTTAACGTTAAATATTTTTACGCGCCACAGAAAGTAATAGCACGTACCCGAATAATTTTAACCAATGATTCCTTAGCATATTTGGAGTAAAAAAAGAGAAATGTCATGTTTATTGTTGATATTTTGCTGATGAAACTCGGTTGTGAATTGTTATTGACTGAGCGTACCTAGGTACTGTTATAACTCGATCGTTTTACATACTTCGCTTTCCATACCTATACATTTAATTTGTCTTATATGTATCATAAATCAATATATATTGAATACTTTGTATTTGCTAACACAACTGTATTACTTATGTATATTTGAGCTTACTCTAAGGTCAGCAGATCTTGATGTTAATAATCGTTTAATCGAACTTTCTAGGTCAAATCGAGCCGTTTACTATGATCGATCTTTTCGTGTTACTGGCCCACTCATTTGGAACAAACTTCCCTCAGCTCTTACTAATATCCAGAACTTGGCTGAATTCAAAAGGGCCTTAAAAACAAACTTATTTAAAAAATCATACCTTTTATGAATTTTAACTCCTTTTCAATATACTATAATATGCCATGTTCCTCAAGTTTCCGGTAATTGTTTGGTTTCGATTACCTCCTCAGTATAGTTTTATATGCACTCCGAATTTGTATTATTTCTAAACTTAAACTACCTCCTGTTCTATATTATATTTTAGTTTTAATGATTCCTGTTGAATGGCACCGTTATGGTTATCATTATCTAATGTCCTGTGACAAAACAGCACTCACAATTTTTGTCAATATTGTTCTTTTGGAATTGCTTTGTAATACTGTAATATTGTAATGTACGCATTGTATGTTATGTATGTATTGTAAAACTATATATACTGTAAATTCTTTGTTTTACATTATTTAATCAATTTTTGTTAGGACTTGTAAGAACACTATATTTAAGTTTATTATAATTAAGCGCACTTGAAGTGAAATATCACAAAACTGCGCTATATAAATTATATGTTATTATTATTATTATTATTATATATCTTGTAAAAGCCCAGTAGGGCGTAAATAAATAAATAAATACTGTAAATTTGATTGTACATTCCGTTTCTGTTTCAGGATGATAGTTACATTTTGATGTTTCAGTAAAGATTCTTTTTTTCAAATGTGAAGTTGTCGCGTTTATTTGGACTTTCTTATTCGCATTTTTTCAATATTATGGTACATACCTCTCTGAAGAAAGTTTGTAAAGAGAATTGTCATTGAGACAGTGACGTTTCTTTAGACAAATTTTGTAGGTAATTCCTTATTTGAAATTTAAAAAATGTTAAACAAGGATTGTGATTAAGTAGGTAGGTTTTTTTTCGTTCTTTATTTTTGGGGTGTTATGCCGTGTTGCGCTACCTCCTTATTTAACATTTTGGACATTGTTAGCATCCATCACAGGACAAATGTGGATGATGGATATTGTAACGCTGTCCGAAACGTTGGCTAAATAAAAGGGTAGCGCAATGGGTATGCACAACTTAAAATATATTATATTCTGTTACTTCTGTATAACAGTTCTTACCTACATATTTATTTTTTCTCCTATTTTGATATTGCTCCAATGACATCAATTATTATAATAAAATTATTCTTATAACAACGTTATTAACTTACTAACGCATATTAACTTACTAAACTTATGTTTTTAACTTTGTAAGTAACTTCTTTTTTTTTTCTTTATTCATTGCATAAATTATTTACATAGTAAGTGGATTTTTCGACCACCATGTTAAGCTGATACCCGTTTTAAGATGGTCGTTGAATGGTGGTCGTTGTCGTTGGGTACTGTATGTTATTGTCATTAAAATATGTTAATATTACCACTGTGTAAAAGAAAAGGAAGAAAATAAAAAGTAAAAAGGGAAAATAAACTTAAAATGTAACCAATACACGACTGTTATATGATAATATATTAAAATATATTCATGATATGTTTTGGATAAAATAAATAATTTAAAAAAGACCGCATAACACTGGAAAAATAAATTTAGAAAATACTTTTTGGACGTGAAAATCTAAGATCATATCCAAGAAGGTAAATATTTACCAATCTTATTCTGATTTCGGATTATATTATGGTTTTGATTTATTAAAAAAGAGAAAATTAGAAACATAAATGTTAGGACTCGAGTTCTACTAACTGTTGACAGCACTACTAGTTATTTTTAATTAAACGCATAAATAATTAGCAGTGAAGAATAAAACAAAAAATTAAAATTAAAACAACAACAAAAAACACGTTTTAAGATAAAAAAAATGTGAAAGAACAGCAAATCTTTTGATGAAACGAAATGATAAAAAACCTACGAGACGAGACTAGTTTTTGACGTTCAATCTCCCGTCTGGACGTTTCTCTCATTTCTTGTTCACAAGACAGAGACAGACCGAAGGAGAAATAGACAATGCGACCAACACGTGACCACACAAATATTCTAGAGGAAAGAACAAAAATAATCATCTGACAAGATGATGAGATGACATGGGGAGGACTAGATGACACCTGACATCACAGGAAATCACTTTTTTTTTTAAAAATATTACTGAAGTAAGACTTCTTTACGCACGCTCAACTTGGGGGGTAAGCTGGTGAATGCGTTACGAAAAGTTTGATGCGAACGGGGTGATGGGGCGAGGCGAACGGTCGGGCCTTTACGCACGCTTGACTTGGGGAGTAAGCTGGTGAATGCGTTACGAAAAGTCTTATGGAGAGGTGCGAGCACAAGGAATCATTTGTTGAATAACCATGCCATAGGTTACCCCAAGGTCGTAGGTCACCTAAAGGTCGTTGGTCACCCCACTGTCGTAGGTCACCCCAGGGTCGAAGGTCACCCCATGGTCATGTGTCACCCCAATGTCATATGTCACCCCAATGTCATATATTCTTTTATAAGTTAGTTAAGTTTTACTTCAGTCGTGTGGTCTAAAACTCTAAAGCATACTAGTTTTTTTTTTTAAATTTATTAACGGACTTACGTCCAATTTACAAGAAAGTAACGTGAAATTTGGAAATGTACATTGTAAGGACCAACAGGTGGGTGGTACATGAAAGCAAAGGCAAACAGAGAAAACATAAGAAAATAGAAGAAAATGGAAGTGTCGGGTAAAGACTTTGCAAAAATTAGAGTAAATATAAAATACCTTCAATTGTTTAAAGAGCGAAGAAATCATTTAAGGTTAAACGTCACGTACGTTATAATCTACGCATTCACAGATGGCGCCAATCAAATTATTTGAGGTTTTTAATGCTTTTTGCACGTTACGCTTTAAAATATTAAGGTAAAGTAATTGTTCGCGATCGTACATATTTAATTAGATTATAAATAAATAGTTTTGTACACAAAAAAACCCAAATTTTTGAATAAAGGCTTAAAAATACAATATTGGATTGAGCAACCTATACACAATTGAATTTTTCAGCCTTTCTTGAAAAATTTGGGTTTGTTTGTAGACAAAACTATTTATTTATATTCTAATTAAATATGTACGATCGCGAACAATTAATTCACCTTAATATTAGAAACCATTAAAAAGCATTAAAAACCTAAAATAATTTGATTGGCGCCATCTGTGAATGCGTAGATTATAACGTACGTGACGTTTAACCTTAAGCTTATACCAAAAAAACAAGGTCTTGAGTGAGTTGACCATTCCACACATTCTAGACAGTGGTGAATTATAAAATTATAACCATAATTAGTCGAGTGCTGATTGAAGAAGAGCAGGTCTTTATTTCTGAGACTACGAGAAAGTATATTGAATGGAATGAGTTGTAGTAATGTAGGTGAATCAATTATACAGTTAATAATTTTGAAGAAACAATTTTTTTCCGACGGTCTTCTAAAGCAGAAAGGTTTAGAGTTTGCTCAATTTCATCATACGAGTAATTGCATCGTTCTAATACAATCTAATTATGTCAATTATCGTCGCTAAAATAATACTGTAAATAAATTACTTCCCTTTGTATTTGTTAAATAATCAGTCATTAATAAAAAAAAATAAAAAAAGAAGAAACATTCCATTAATTTTCATGACTGTTGGATTTTACACCAAAGGCCTCCTCTAGTAACACGAGAACAAAAAAAATAATAGATTATAACAATAAACATAATGTTTGAAGAAACATTATGATGTTTAATTAATGTTTTGGACAGCGAACCAGAGGCATCCTCTAGTAACTTTAACACCAATGGAGTCAAAGAGATCAAAAAAATAATAGATAAATCGGTCAGTAAAAAAACAAGAGGAAGATAATAAAATGTATTTCTGAAGAGAATTTATATCGCTGAATAAAGTTTATCTCTGGTCCTATGACCAATGGGGTTATTTTATAGTCAAGATACTTCGCTGAGAGCTGGACGGGGAATAAATTTAATTTGAAAGTGGCGACATATGGATGGACGTTAATCTATTTAACTAAATTCATTATGGCAGCTGCTAATCCAATTTTCTCAGGCCTTAAATGTAATAATCGACTTTACAACAACTAGACAAACATCCTCTTACAATTAGAAGGTGGGAATAGACGAGCTTATAGTAGCACACAACTGCTGACCTGTATAAATATCAAATGCACCGTACAATTGAGTTTGTTTGGAGTTCAAGTTCGCAAGCTAACGTTCACGTTCGCAAGCTGGAGCGTGTAAGTGTAAATAACCTCAAAACTTGATGGGCGTTATATTCTTAAAATTATTGATTAATGAATTTACTTGCGGATAAAGAAATATATCAAAAAAGTGTCTAAATGTATAACAATGACAGCAACTTTATAAAGCCACGCTTTCTGAATAGGCTCTTAGGTTTAATGTATTTGAAATTATCATTCTCGCTATATGTAACGAGAGAGTTTATGGTGGAGTTTTCATGCCCGGCTAATCGGGCATAAAATTTTTCAAATTGTGTAACAATTAAATCCTTTTGCTTTTTTTGTTTTGCAGGGTTTTTTTGTTTTGTTTATAATATGTGTGTGAGCATCATGACCCCAAATAGGTGCAGCGTATGTGAAATCCTGTCCCAAGTTGATGTGTACTTTCAATTTCCCAAAAACCATTTTTTTTTAAATTCCATATAAAGTATCTTTAGATAATCCATTTCGTTAGAGTCAGTAAACTCATGTTTAGGAACTCTGAACATAAATAATATCCACATCCAAAGAATAGGCTCTAAGGTGGGCTCCACACAATAAAATCACCACGCACAATAGCAATATAATAATAATAATAATTGGATAATTTATAGAGCGCCGTTTTTGTGAAAAATCACCTCAAGGGCGCTGTAAAATTTATTCATAATTCTTAGGTTCTATCTATGTTCTAATATGTTCTAATATGTATAATTAATGACAGAAACAGGTAAGGTCATCGATACAAGACGATCCGACAAGACAGTAATATACACTATACACGATGATTTTGCATGTAGAGTTTTTCGTGTCATAATAACATTACTTGAAAAATTCAAATCCTTGTCCAAAAGGATACCTCCACACTATCTGTAGTCCCTACCCAATTCAACGGGCACCATATATTTAATGTTGATGACAATACACAGAGACCGCCAAACAACCATTTTGATGATATAAATATTTAAAAAATTATTTCGAGATCAAAACAAAGTAGATATTTATTATGATTTTTATTTTATTTTAAATACATAAACGGCTAAACTGCCTTTTATAAATAAACATATAATAGAGTACAACAGTAAGAAAAATAATATCATTTCATAATAGTAGTTTTAAATTTTAAAATAACATACAATCATTTTGTACATCACAACAAAAAATAACAAAAAAGAACAATGAGAAATATCAACATTTCATTTCATCATGTCCATATTGCGTACATAAAGTTACATTTTGGAAAAATAATTTTTGAGTGCATGTTTGTATTGCGCTAATTTTAAGAAATAAATGTCGCCGATGTTAGCATGTTCATTTCCCAAAATGTGTAATCGACTGATTGGTGAGTAATAATGTGATAATGTATGTGTGTTATTATAGTAGAACGGTAGAGTGAGTCTATTGTTAGCGCGACCAGGGCAATGAAATCGTATTAGTTCTATTAAATCAGGGGTATCCAGGACCGAGTGAATTATTTTATATAATATTAATAGATCACAGATTTTTCTGCGATCTGATAAATTTACGAGATTAGTCCAATTTAATAACAAATTATAGTCTACGGATTCTCTTGGAATACCTAATTTAAAATTAATATACCTAAGGAATCTATGCTGGACTTTTGCAATCGCTTGAATATGGATATTATAATGTGGAGCCCAAATCGTAGAATTATATTCCAAAATGCTTCTCACTAGCGTTATGTATAAAATGCGAATAGTATCAACGTTACAAAATTGTTTGGTTATTCTAATAATAAATCCTAAAATCTTCATTGCTCTATTAATAATATTAATAGAGCAATGAAGATTTAAGATGATGCCTAAGTAATCGGTGTCCCTGTTTTTCCACGAAACGTAGGGCCTTGAGCACCGGAGAAGACTGATTCATCAGGACTATCGGAGCGGAAGTCACGATCCTCAGCGGCGATGCAATGACTCAAGAAGTATATGTTAAATACACGTGCTCGATAGGGTTGATAGCTCTAAACAATAACTCGAGCAAATCGTCCGCAATATTCCCGATCGCTCCCCATCCATCACTGACGCCAGTATTAGAATAAACTAAAACCTCTAGTCGGAAGAAATTGGCTCCAGGCTTTCGAGTATTCGTCGTTTCACTCGAGCAGGTTAATCGAGCGGGGAATGGAAACGCAACTAATGGCTCGCAAAGAACAATAATAAAGCGACCATCGCTAATCTATATTGGTTAAATAACAAAGCTCGTTGTAATCATGATTGCTTGCATTGTTCGGAATTAGTTTCGACGGTATTATTGTCGGAGTTGGGAGTTATTAGTACGCGGGTCAGGTTGCGGAATACCCAACGAAATAGTTGAATAATAATTAGTGGGCAGCTGGTTTTGTTCAGGCGAGCTCAAATGTTAGCAGAGATGGCGATTTTAGCAAAATAAGGTTAGAGTATCTATGTATAGAAATCTTGACTCCGAGGGTCTAACCAAGAGACAACTAACTGTATGAGAAAACTTCAGGAATAGGTAAATGATAGTACGAAAAAAACGCAAATTGCAGACGATTCTATACTGATTATAAAATATAATATCAAATTAACGATGACCGGACAGTTCAGAATGAAATAAAATCAAAACCTCATTTCAAAAGTCATTAAAAGTGAAGATATAGATATTAAAAAAGGGTTAAATAGGTTAAGTTAGGGTTATGGGCTATTTTAAAATAATTTTTTTTCATAGCTTTTAATGAATTTTCAAAGAAGTGTTGAGTTGTCTTGATTCTGAGTTGGCTTGGAACCAAATTAACACCAAAGAATAGTGGGGCAGCAATTGACAAAGATGGACTTAAAACGAATTAACTTTAAACATCGACTAAACCGAATTTACGCTATATATTTTTTTAAATTATGAATACCGCACAAGAGTCCCAACTGTTCCCAACCGCCTGGAGCCAGTGAGACTATGGCATCCCCAATTGGGGTATGTTGTGAGAATGATGGTAGTGGGGAGGTGAAGATGATGGGGAAGAGGAAGGTTGGGAAGTATCTGGCTATTCAGATATAATCACCAAACACTTTCAAAGCCATTTCAAGCAATTTCAATTCTAAATGGTGATCTTACACCAGGGCGATACTGAGCATATCTTCCACTAAATTGTGAAATAGCACAAATCAGTTAAATAAAATTTACTTGTAAATGCCGGGATTTGAACCCGCGAACTTCGGATCGCTATTCGAGAGCCTTATCCATCGACCACGGAGGCCGCCAGGCCAGTTTTCAGTAAACTCAGAAATGTCATGATTCGGAAAGGAAGTTTACTAAAAATTTGATCCATTTTAAGAAGTTAGGGTTCGCATTGAAATCAGACGCGTTGCCAAATCAGCCACTTGCCGGTCACTGCGTTACTTATACCTATAAAAATAAGAAAACCACAACGCCTTGCAACATTACGATCCTTTAGAATAACAAGGTTCCATCTGTTGCGGTAACATCTTGCGATAATGAACTCTAAAGTATCTTACTATAGATCCCGTTACCACGTGATGTTACCGCGATAAATGGACCCTTATTATTCCAAAGGTCGATAACCAGAATTCTGTCCATTAAAACTAGCTGACTTAAAACTCACCTTTCCAGACAATCGTATCCATAAACTCATAATCTTTCACCTTAACATTCAATGCCCGCGACACTGTTTATAACTAACCTATAAAAATGTGGAAAAAAAACTATTTGTAAGCGTTTGTAAAGGTCATTTCATGAACATTCTGCAGCCCTAAAGATTCCTTAAGTCTCCAGTATTTTAAAATATATATCAACTCTACTTTTGACACTAATCTTTTCATAAATGTAATACAATAGTGATGGGGGTAGCAAATGTAAAATAGTGCAATGTCCAGTGTTTTAAATATAATGTCCTCCGCGTCAGTCCTCGTGCAAAGCCGTATCTTCCTCCAAGCATAAACTTTTTAATTAAAGTGTGTTTATCGGAAGTGACCTGCCAGGTATGTATGTTTCTGTATGCATTTGTAAATAGTAAAATTAGATAGAACCTAAGAATTCTTAATAAATTGTAAAGCGCCCTTGAAGTGATTTTTCACGCTCTATAAATTATCCTATTATTATTATTAACTCTTCCTAGAAACACTGAATAAACCAAATTTGATACGAATTGTAAATCAGTAATCCACAAAGGTTCATATTTGATCTTACAAGTGCGCTGTTAGCAGCATACGACTTACAGCTTCGAAAGATGTGATAAATCAAACGCAGTTTCCACGAATCAGCTGTTTTTCGGATAGGAGAAGAGGAAGGGGGGCGGAGAAGATGGAAAGGGGAGGGGCAGGGGAAAGAGGCAACACGTGGCTAAATTTATCACGGAAATGGCACGAGCAAAAAGCGCTAGCGTTTTAATAATAATAATGTGTTTTGATGTATTTTTGTACTTATATAAAACACAGATAGTACTGAAACTGCTAACTGCATGTAACTACAGCACAATTTTAAACAAAAATTCAGTTCGTTGAGTTTTTCTTTCACAAAACTATTGCTATAAAAATTTATAAATATTTGATATTGGTTAACGTCTTTTTAAAACCATAATTGTTTCATTGAATATGTATGTATATTAAATTTGTATAAAGTTTGTATTAATTGTTCGCTAAAGAATATCTGATGTCGAACACAAAAAAACTAACATTATTATGGGCAACGCAGCGAATGACTGCAGAAGATAAACTCTAAAAAGTCTAAACCATATAAGTTAATAATATAGAAAAAATGTAGATATTGAAAGCTTTTAAAAGAAATGAATTAATATTTTTAAGTTTTTTTTAACGTTTTACGTAAAACATAGTTTTTTTTTCTAAATATGTTTATAACATGGTAGGTACAATGTATTGTTAAACTTAATATATAAAACAAAGTCGGGTTAGTGACAACATTTAAAACTCAAGATCGGCAGGACCGATTTTTATGATCTTTAATTTGTTGGATTTGTCTCCGCCCCGAATAGCAGAATAGCTATTAAAACATCGAAATAATTCATGAAAACAAAAATTAAGAACAAAATTCTTTTCCTCATACATTTTGTATGCAACGAATTCTCATCTTTTGAAAGGGCTGCAGCAATATTGTGATAAATATAATATTGAATAGTGAGTGAATTCCAAAAATTCAAAAACGACAAATGTCAAAGCGCTGATTGTTTTACTTTTGTTCTTAAACATATAATGCTGCTGCCCCTTTTTCTTACACACTAAATGTCAATAGCCGAAAATGAGACAAACGGGAACGCATGTCTGCACCTCTCCAAAGTAAAAATACAATAATTATAATAAATCTGCCTCACACGTATAAAGAAAATGAAACGCAATTCCCGTAAGTAAATGGAAAAGTAAGAAAATCACAAAAAAAATCCGTACACAACACCAGTTCCATGACAACGGAACTGAATGAAACCAACTCAGAACCACCTCAGAAAGGTCATTAAGCTATGAAAAAATAATATAAAAATAGCCGGTAACCCTAACCTAAGTTAACCATGTTTTTAAATTTTTTTTAATCATCACTCTTAATGACCTTTCTGAGGTGGTTCTGAGTTGGTTTCATTCTGAGTTGGCCGGTCACCGTTTTTTTTCACAAAGTCCCAGCACTTGTGTTGTGACTTTAAAAAAATTTTCCACGTGCGATTAGACAGCTGCTCAAGTGAGAATATAAATATTTTAACTGCCGTTTAATAGGCACTAAATAACCGGCAAAATAAAAGAAAGAACACGAGTAATTGATGCTATTAAGATTTAATCACTATTCCCAGAAAATATATGACTACACCTTGCAGCTCCCGTCTCGATCAGTGAGTAAATAAACTGCGATAGAATTATGTCGTGGGCGTGTACGTACGCCCGAAGTAAGCTCAATGTTATCTTACTTTGGGTGGAATAATTTATCAAAAATGTTTAAATATATAAATTTTGGTTTTTGTAAATGTGTTGACAAAATTAGGTATAAAACTTGGAACACTAACAGCCGCTGTTCCCAATTCTACTAAGCTGAAACTATGTAAGATTCGAAACAGCTTAAGCATCACTCAATCATCACTTAGTCTGGATTAAGTGATGCTTAAGCAGTTTGGAAGTTCCCAATTCCCAATACCTAGTTCCCAATTCTACTAAACTGAAACTAAGGTTCTAAACTGTTTAAGAATCACTTAATCATCACTTAGTCTAGATTAAATGATGCTTAAGCATTTTGGACCTTAGTTTTGGCTTAGTAGTATTGGGAACAGCGGCCGTAACAGCCGTTGTTTCCAATCTTCTTCTTCTTTGTGTGCCTTATCAGGTCCCCCCCGATGTTGGCGATCACTCTTGAAAAGGTCTCTCTGTCTTGCGCTGCCCGGAATAGCTCCTCCACACTTCTAATGCCGGTCCATTCTCGTATATTTCGCAGCCAAGACATTTGTCTCCTACCAGGCCCTTTGGCGACCCTCTATCTTGCCTTTCAATATTAAATGGAGCAAGTGATACTTCTCCCCTCGAAGTATATGACCCAGATATTAAATTTTCTTGATTTTAATTAATGTAAGCAGTTCTCTATCTGCTCTAGCCCGCCTGAGAATTTCTGTGTTGTTTCCAATCCTACTGATCAACAGTTGAGTGAAAATTTTGGCTTAACACCCCTCAAATGCATAAATACGCTCTTCCCAACGCAACTCTCCGATCAACAGGTGAATCGAGCGTTATTAAACAAATCACTTAGCTGATCGGAGACTCAGATTGATCAATCGAAAAGTTGGGAACAACGGTCGTAAGAAATAAAACCAAATAGAAACAATTTTTATTTGAAATAACTTTAGAAGGTTATAGCCTTCAATGTAATATGTCATTGAAGAAAAAAAAAACACAAAAAATTAAACGGCAAAGGTCGCATCTAATTAGACTCTTATTTTTTCTTAGTCTTTTATAAACAGGGTGTTAAGGGACTTGACTTACTTTAACCAGTGATTCAGGAAAATATTTGGAGTAAAAAAACCGTTAATGGAATTTTGGTCTCCGTTGACTTTTCCCAAAAATTATTCCACATGTCGTCACTGGAAACGACGAGTGTTTATCCAATCGCTCACATCGACCCTAGCTGTCCAATACTTACTGATTTTCTAGGTAATTAAATAAATAAATAAAAAAAACCATTTACATTTTTTATTCCAAATAATGTCGTAAATCCCTTAACACCCTGTACATAGAAATTTAAATTTTATTTAATTTTCAGATAAATTAACTGCAGATGTGAGAAATGGAAACAAATTTTGTACAAATAATAAAAAATAACTTTTAACGACTTTTATTGTAATAAATTGATGTAATTACTTCAGCATTTCAAAGCGTTCTAAAATCAGTCATCAAGATATGATCACCTCCTTTAATGAGGCATTAAAGTCAGCCTCCCGGCAGTCAGACAGACAAAGCAGGGTCTCCGGAGTCGATACCATCTCCTCTCCTCGCACAGAGCCAGCTCCTTAAACACCCATAAAGAAGATATGCATCTCGGCAGTAATGTAATTCTCAAAAGCGCTTGGAGCTCTATCTATAGCGACTGCTGAGATGAACTGATCATCGCTAGAAGTGATAATTTAATATTATAAAACAGGTCAATTTTATGTGAATAAAATACCCAACTGTCCGAAACCAATAGGATAACTACAGCTTACTTTTCGATACTAATTTTTATTTTACACTGGCGAGTCCCGGCATGCGTTGCTATGCCACTTAATATCCCATTCGTTCCGTTCCCCCTCCGCATCCTCTTCCCCTCACGTGTTCACACTCCGCCTTCCCTCTCCCCACTCCCCTCCACTATTACCCTTGTCCCGCGAAATCCCCTCCTCCTCCTGCATTCCATGCATTCAGTCCCGGTACATTCAGTTTTCAAACATCTCGCGTGCCACCTATTGCAATTTTTTTATACAAATTTGATAATGCCAGAGCTCACCACCATATATAGAAGCCTTCATGGACATGCTCACAACAACTCACCAAAATTTCATCGCAATCGGATGAACGGTTTAGCAATGCATAATTTAAAGATGCCAGAGCCCACTATTGTAAACAGATTATCGCGGGCATGCGCATATCAAATCCCCAAAGTTTCATCGCAAACGGATAAACGGTTTAGCAATGCATAATTTCATGATGCCGGGGCTCACTATTGTATACAGAAACCATAGCGGGCATTCGCACATCAAATCCCCAAAGTTTCATCGCAAACGGATGACAGATCCGCCTGGAGATAAGTAAGATTTTTTTTTTTTTCAATTTTGCCAGAAGTAAGGTAAGGTTGATCTTACCTCTGTTGACAAGTGGACACGCCCACGGCGCGTTTCTATTGGTTTATCTCTTCAATAATCTCAGTTGTAATTCTCTAAAGTCTAAAGCAGGAGTGCCCAATCCAAATCGTATGGTGGGTGAACAGCATTTGCTGAAATGATGGCCATTCGATTCGTCCATGATTTGTTTATTTAATTTTATTTTTATTTAAGTGACAAGTAATAAAATAATTCTGTTTACAAAATATAATGGTCATGTTAGGTAAAGACATTGCATTTCTTAGTCCTCCTCACTGGGGGTTCCTGTGCCGAGGCGGAATAGTTATTTAATTATACTTATCTTCAAATACTAAACTTATACTATGATGGGCGCGGTTTATACCTTTCTTAAATCTCGTCATGTATTTGTATGTAAACATCTTGTATTAGGTCTGTATATTTTTGAGCCCGTACCTTATATTGTATTTTCCTGATTTTGTTTTTTTTTATGCATTTCTTAGTCCATCTCATTAGTCCATCACGGAGGAAACTTTATTTTAACTTTTTTAAACCAAAAGTACATAAATCAAATGAGTCGATTACACAAATTCATAAAATCTTACAAGACATGTTTCTGTGAAATATTTGCAAAGTGATTCTTCATATGTTTGTGTCTGTATGTTGCTTCTGTGAAATGTTTTGTAAATTTTTTATTCATACATTGTGTCTACATATTGGGTTGAGTTGGGTTTAACTTCTCAAAAGTACCAAGTGGCGATCCCTTAATGAGTTTTGATAACTCATGGGAGTGCAACTTCGTTGTAAGTTTTATTTAATAAAAAAATAGTTTATTTGTCTTCCATGACGTTTTTAGTGTCTTCATTAAAGTTTTTTCGTTGACCTCTTTCAGCCATATTTTTGTTCTTGATTTATATTCATAATTTTTTTATACCTAAGTTTTATTTCTTGGGGAAGGATGTTATGGGGTTTTTTTTGCAAGGTGTAGTTTCTGTGTCCGAATGTGGTTCTATAACTTGGAATGTTTTTTATGTCATTTTTATTCGATCTAGTGTGATGGATATGCAGACATAATTTTAACGGTGTTCCAAAATAATGTTATTGTGAATATGAGAGCGAAGCCGCGAGCAAAAGCTAGTATTATATAAATGTGATAAATTTACGAGAACCGTCTTTTTATGAATACCAAAATCCAAAATATATAAAGCTGAAAACATCATTTTGGGCCGCAAAGAAATTTTCAATCGGGCCGCAGGTTGGGCACGACTGGTCTAAAGCGACTTAAATACTATCTACTGATAGGTAGTTACTTTAATGGCCAGTCTATCTTATTATATCTTAAGTAAAAGGTGAATCTGAGCATTAGACTTTAGGGTGTCGAGGGATTCATTTCATTGATCTCTGAAATCTGAGTGGTTTAACCACTCAGGTATTTTGCAACTGTGCAAGTTTTTTGTCTTAAACGAACTGTCAGATTTATAAAAAACTTTTGAGTTATTTCAGCTTCGCAATTAAAGCTCTATAAATGAAATATTTCTAAACGTAGCCGAATACTAAAAACTGTTTTTGGAAGGTTGTGAAATAAGCTTTCAAATTGCACTATTACAAAAAAATATTAACACTTGTAAATATTAAAATTTTGAATGCAAACATAAAAAAATTGTGAAAATGATTCTATGTGAAAACGGTACTAAAATCACAGATTATGTAAAAAAAAACTTATTCTATCGTATAAACGTATAATAAACAATTTTGTCACCTCACTTTTTTACCATTTGATGCAATAATATGTATTTAATAAAAAAATTAACAATGTCTGACGGCGCGTAGGCGATTTGGCGGGTGAAAACTGTTTCTTCAAATTTCTAAAAATAAGTATTTTTTTATGTATTTCTATGGACAATTTTGAAGAACGATGTACAGCTTGATTTAAAATCAATCTTCAACTTTTTGTTTTAGGGTTGTCAATAGAATAATAACGGAGTTATAACGATTTCTGAGGGAACACACGCGTTAGCTTGAAAACAAGCTTTAATTGTACTTGATTGCTATTGTTATATTGTCGTTTAAACAAGCTCAGGGGTCGGAGTGGTTAATACAGAGCTTCCCAAACTAGGGGTCCGGAAGTAGATAAAAATGCCAACCATAATAACTACACAGGAGACACTGGATAAAAAAAAATCCCTCACAGCCTATGTCACCTTTGGAGATGGTATTTTTAGGGAAAGGATGGAGAGGAAGTTCTGGGAAGGAAAGAAAAGAATCTGGAGTCAATGTCTTCAGGAATGATCAACGTTTGAATCCATCCGTCCTACTGCGGAGCAAGAGTGTGACGAAAGTCAGGATCTCCCTCAACAGTCTCTCCCGACTGGCCAGGCATGCGTAAGTTGGGCAAAAGCATCCGCCGTCAAGACCTAGACGAACCTTACCCCGTGAACACGGGCAACACCTGCTGAGTCACCCAAACGTAGCGAGACACTTGAGGTGACCTATGACAGAGATGTTGGTTATCCAATAAATGGTTCCCGGGGCGGCGGTACGCACAATCGCTTCCAAAATAATGAATTGATAAATTTTTATTTTTAAATTGCGGCCGGAAACTTTGATTTCTTGATTTTTACATTTTAACAATTAAATTTAAATACCTTAGTAACCGAATTTCATCAGAAAAACTATTTAACTATATTTATTTTTAATTAAATTATTAAAACACTTTGTTTTTACCACAATAATCTTTATTTAAAAAGTCGCCATGTTTTGAGAACGATGTTCTCTTCATCAGGACATTTTATGTACTAAAACTAAATTATCAAGCATAGAAAGACAGGCGTGGGTGGAAATGGAATTAGTTGGAGGGTGGGGGTTATTTTTGTAGAGATTTCGGGTGGCTGTCGTACCAAAATGTTTGAAAAGCACTGCTTTGTTGACGAATATGACGTAGGATTGCCATAAGAATAAAAGGGTCGGCAAAATCATGACTGTAATTAAATATCGAAGAATAACCCATCGTATTTTTAAGCAAAAAAAATATCTGTAATTCTATTTGAACGTTGTCTTGTATACATATTTTTACTTTGAATAAAATTTTATTAGAAAACAGATAACAACATTAAATAACGAAAGGAAGGAGAGGAAGTTCTGTGAAGGAAAGAAGTATGTGAGGTGGGTAGGAATCTAGGGGTTAGTGTCCGGGAATGACAGACATATGAATCCATCCCTTCCACTACAAGATTATGAGTTGAAAGAGCAGCTGGAGAAGAAAGAGCAGAAACCGGCATTTATCGATCCACCGCCAAGACCTAAACACACCTCACGCGATGAACTCGGACACCCCTGCTAAGTTACGAAACGTAGCGAACCACGTAGGAGACCTATGGCAGGGGTGTTGGTTATCATTTTTTTACATTAACCCCACTTCGGAGACCACGAGTAAAATGATTTACCTCAGGGCCTGTCATCTTTGGAGATGCTATGTGGGGGATTTTTATAAGGAAAGGTAGAAGAGGATTAAAGAGTCATGTAAATCTTAATTAAGTATTGAGGGCATTCCCGATGGTTTTTTGAAAAATAATTAAATTTTTTAATTTTATTGAAGTGAAAACTTCTTTAGCGCCGTTGTGATTTGAAAATCGATGAAACGAAAAGACGATACTAAAAATAGATACACACATACAGCTATAGGATTTAGCCTGCGAGAGAATGTGATAGAATAATCGGTCTCCTCTTTGCCCAATGCTTCGTAGCCTCCCCACTCTTATCTACTTTAGTTTTCTGAGGGTTTCTACCTTGTGTGAACTGCGCACATGTATTTTTTTATTATTTAAATAAGTAATGATTTCATTCAGTACGTTTTAAATATAGATAATTGAAATTGGTTGATAGAAAAATCGACATAGTTTTTTAAAACTTTCATATTAAGTACTGTTTTAATCATTACCTACATTCACGATATATATAGCAGTATTTTTTTAATTCCTTAGAACTGTATAATCTGTAACGTTACAATCATATTCAAATCTGAAAAAAAAAATTAGGTAGATTATTTGATAAAAAACAGATAATTTTGCTACTTAAACAAACAATAAAAAACGTTTATCTCTTATTTTTGTGTTTTTTTACAGAACACAATATTATAAGGGTAGCAGAAAGCCTTTAGGCTGGTTCTCCACACCCCCTCTACAGAGAAAAGGTGTTTTGGTTTCTGTAATAGACGATGTTTGATACTATGTTAGTTGGCGGTGGTTGGGGACATAAAGGTGGGATGGTGGGGAATATAAATGCCTTCATGGGAAAAAAGCAAGGTGTTTTCACAGAGATGGATTTACAATTGCACGGATAATTTTTTATTATTATTTTAAACTGAGTAAAACCTCAAATCGTAATATTTAATTAAAATAATACATTATTAACGAAACTCAATCGAAAATCTGAAAAGAGAAAAATCAGAATAAATATACGGTCACATCTAGGACTCGAACCCAGGATCTTCGCCTTGCCAGCGCGCAGTTCTACCAACTGAGCGTATGTGTCCGTATCCGATTCGGTCATATCAGCTATCAACATTATCTTCATTTTTCTTAAGGCATATTTTTATTGGCTGCTATCTTTAGGTATGTATGATTGCAAGATTCAAACCCGAACTAAGTGCTATTTAAATAGTGTCTTGGATTAATTTTATCCATTTTAATTTATAATATGCGACATCTGTTGACTTTTCTGCGAGTCGTTACGAAGATTTTTGATTGATTTTCGCTAATATTGTCTTCATTCAACTAAATACAAAAAACCGATAAAAAATATTTTTGCTATTAAAATAACAACCACAAAATTAGATAGTGATATTTATAAGGTTTAGCTTAAATAGTAGGATCTTACGCTGCTTATAAACGGGTAGGTATTATCGCAAGTCGAGCCACGATTTATGAGAAGGGAACGAAGAAACCGCAAGCGGCGTGGCTAGCCTCGCGAGGATACCTACTTGGCGAACTTTTGGCCGTAAAAACGCAAATCAAATCCGATTGAAGTATCGGACGTTATTATTACGCTAACGTCTGTGAGGTTAAAATTTAAGAACTCTGATGCCAGGCCGTACGCAAAACCATATTCGTACTTGAAATTTCTTAAAAGCTACTTTTGTAATTCGGTTGCAGTAGCCAATAATGTCAAAGGATGGCGCCACTTACGTTAACAGATCGCATGTGGACGTGTCCCTGGCAGGTACAAGTACTACGGATTTGTAAATTTGAGTATATCTCCGGATATGAAAAGATTGACGGTAATATGATTATTATTATAACTGGCAGTTGTGAATAATAGTATCACGCGGATATATATTACATATGACGTCATTGCCTCTCGCGGTTACTTTGTCCCGGTGACTAGCTGTCACTAGACGTGGGTCGTTACGACATTTTCAAGAAACGTAACGAAACTAGTTTCTTGGTCGGCGTAACCTGTTTCAAAACAGGTTATTTTTGTAACTAGTTATTTTCATTCAGCTACTGTGATTGTTTGTGTATACCTCCACCAACTATACAGTTACACACGAAACGAAAATAAATTAAATGACTATCTAGTATATAAGTGTTTGTAAGCTATACAGTGAAATCAATAATATTACTTTAACAATAGGATTACTTCGGATTTCGTGTCACGCACTATACTCCCGCTTACTCGGAAATTTTCGATGTGCCATCTAGCTAGCTCGGCCGGCCGGTAGGCGCGATGCGAAACTACTCACGTCACACCCAACACCAACAATCACAGTTTCAGGAATAACGCATTTACAAAAATCGCTACTTGTAATTTTATCGAAACTAGTTATTTCCGTTTCATTAACGAAACTAGTTATTGTATCTAGTTACGTTAAATAACGCGCACGCCTAGCTGTCACTGGATCACAGTGGATCCGAGGAACCGGATATTTTTGGAACCAGTTCCTATCTGATTTATAAAATAGTCACCAACACTCAAACTGCCCGCAATAAAAATGCCGCAGGGCCTAGCAGCAAAAACCTGCGGAGCGGGTTTTTAACTGCTAGTACTCTATTATTCTGGTACATTGTGAAAGCGCCCTTACTCTACACTCTCTACAGAACGCGATAGAGGGAATATAAGCTGGGAGAAGACTGTAAATCCCGCTTTCTTCCTACTAGTACCCTCTGCATGAAATGTTACATCATCTAAAAATTCAAAAGAGTGCCTACTTATGTACTGTGGCGTAAAGGTTAACATAACGTAAAGGTTCAACATCCTTCAATAGATATCGTTAGTATAATTAGTTACATCTAATTTTGTGATATATCAACAGACGTCAGATAAGTATTATTTTAGAAAAGTATCATCTATCGTAGTTCGTGTCTAATGTCTAATGAACGAACGGTAACGATGATAGCCAAAGGCAACTGGTAGACGGGTAGACACCATCAGTGGTGTCGCAGCCCGAAAGAGCAGAATCACTTAGAACTTACTAGATTAAGGACGTCTGGTCCAGTTAAAAATTCATTGTAAACCTTACGATAAACGTAAATAATGCAACTTGTAATCCTAACGAACCCCGATCTCTTAATTGGAAGATTTCCAACACATTTCAAATAGTCTTAATCATTGAAATTGATATACATATTGTACTACATGTACAAACATATTATCTACAATCATTATATTAATCTGGGAGGCGGATATCAGAACCGCCGTCCCGGGAACCATTTATTGGATAACCAACACCTCTGCCATATGTAACATTAAGTGGTTCACTACGTTTGGTGACTTAGTAGGAGTGCCTGAGTTCATGGGGTGAGTTTTGTCGGGGTCTTGGCGGCGGATGCGTCTGGTTGAGGGAGACATTTTGACCTCTCCAACATGGCTCTCGAAACATCGCCGTGCACCGCAGTGAAAGGGATGGATTCATTAGTCCGTCGCTACTGGACACACAGACCCCTTAGATTCCTACCCATCCCTGATACCCTTTTCCTTCCCTGAACTTCCTCTCCTTCTTTTCCAAAAAAAGACTCTCCACACAGCATCCCCAAAGATGACATAAGCCCTGAGGGAAATTATGGTCGTCAGGACCTCCTGTGTGGAGCTAACTTAAAAAAAAATCGGAGTGTGCAATCGCACGCGGTAGAAGCGAAAACTAAAGTAGATAAGAGTGGGGAGGCTACAAGCACCGCACAAAGAGGAGACTGATAGGCTACGAACCACCGCACAAAGAGGAGACCGTTTAGGTAAAACTCCAGGCAAAGAAATTTGCCTTAATTACACGTGTGGCCATGCAATTAACATTATAATGCAAGCACATTTTTGTGTTGCACCCAACACACAATATTTACAGTACTTCAATTACAAAACTATACTCTGTTTTTGCACTGATTCATCTGCGTGGAAATTCTTCTGTTCAATGAAAATATTTTCGGTTCACAGCAGGAACCATGGACATCTGAATTATCCACAAGAATGAAAAGAAAATATGTAATGTCGAATCAAGAGCGTTGAAATGCGGGCGCAGCTGATTAGTGTCGAAAATTGTTTATACAAACTTCACAACATATTGTTTTTAACGCCAAATGTTTGAAATCAAATAATAATCTGCAGCTGAACCAATGAAAAAAGACACCTGCTGATTCAATGATATTAGCTAGATGCACGAAAACATTCAGAAAAACTTGACTGATTCTTCAGGGTACCTAGCACGGTCGATCGACATAGGATTATTATCGATAGCGACGGTAACTTGTAATCGTACCCAAGCACGACTTCAGATCACCAATGGACAAACAACAGTTCACGTCAAATAAATTAGGAACACTTATGTAGGGTGGGTTGTTTAAAAA
This sequence comes from Limnephilus lunatus, assembly GCA_917563855.2. Taxonomy (NCBI): domain Eukaryota; kingdom Metazoa; phylum Arthropoda; class Insecta; order Trichoptera; family Limnephilidae; genus Limnephilus; species Limnephilus lunatus. The sequence goes on from OU830592.1 coordinate 111,489,721, forward strand.
AATTTGAACAATAATTCTTCAAATATTTGAAGTAAATTTTCACGTTCTGTGAAAGTTCTATTCAAGTTCTGTGATTATTTCAGTTTTATGAATCAACTGGCCTATAATAATATAATAAAAGCACTTGAACAGAACTTACACAGAACGTGAAAATTAACTTTAAATATTTAATGAATTGTTCAAATTTGATAACAAGTATTCTTCCTTATTTCATTAATATCATCTTTCCAAATCGTACTGTATCTTTCATAGACGCCACTACATTCTGCCTTCATAAATACTTTCAGCAGATGATAAAAGAACAAACTAGTAGAAAATATAAAAGAAATAAGCGAAGAACCTTGTAGGAAAAACGAAGAACAAGAAACGTTGCCAGATGGCCCCGATATAGTCTGTTGTATATCTTCTACATTATGTACCATCCCTGTTTTTAGGAACAGTTTTTCTTCTAATGGTGTCTATAAAAATAATAATAATTGGATAATTTGTAAATCGCATTTTTTGTGAAAAATCACCTCAAGGACGCTGTACAATTTATTATAAATTCTTAGGCGCTATTTAATTGTATTATTTACAAGTACTTAGCTGGATATACTTAGCTGGAAGGTCGCTACTGATAAACACACTTTAATTAAAAAGTTTATGCTTGGAGAAGATACGGCTTTGCACGCGGAGGACATTATATTTAAAACACTGGACATATCAAGATTTTACATTTGCTACCCCCATGACTGTTAGTATTGCATTTATGAGAATCTATGTCTGTTCTATTCTAATGTGGCCTTTGCCATATTTGGGGATGTTGTGTGAAGGGTGTTTTGAAGGAGAGAAAGTTCTGGGGTTCAAGTTCAGAAAGTTTAGATGTCCATTAATCTGGGAAGGAAAAAGGAATGAGGGGCCAGTGCGAATCTGTGGTTGAATATGTCTAGAAGTGGTAGACGTAAGAAAACTATTGTGATATTTATGGTGTGAATAAATATTACGCGAACACGTCACAGACGACGTAACGGAATCGTCCGTGCCAACGATACAACGATACGAACGGACGTAACTGAGGCGCTTACGACCGGATAAAACCATACGACAAACTTGGCAAGTACGAGTCAAAAATGAGTCATTTAAGAAAGGATGATATTCCTCGTTTAAGATAATAATAAAATTTTGAAGTGAAAATTCTTTAGCACTGTTGATTTTAAACTAGATGAAACGGTAACGAATTACACTAAAAATAGACAAACACATACTCTGTAACTAGCGATCACTGGATGACAGTGGATTCGAGGAATAGTTGAATCCAGTTCCTATTGTAGCGCGCCTGATTACGGAGGCAATTGAAATCTACAACCATTTTGAAGTATACTGTAATACTAGCTTGTAGTGAAGTGAACACGGTGTCGCTTCCAAGTAAATAAGCACACATTTCAACACTACCAATTACACATTTGTCGGATCTACCGGATCTGCCCTGATGGACACTGCAACGCTGTCCGAAACGTTGGCTAAAGGAGGAGGCGCAACACGGCATAACACCCCAAAAACAAATAACGAAAAAAAAACACATACTCGTACATCTATGGATCTTACCTACGTACAGGACCTACGAAGCTTTGCGCTCTGTCGAGCTGCGCGAATTGACCATGTCTATACTATAGAGGCGCTACCCCGTACATAATTCTCCGAGATTCATCCTTTTCCTTCCTACTTTGAGACGTCACACACCAGCCACGGTCGACGGTTGTTGTTGTTGTTGTACTAATAGAGAAATGGAGGTACTAATCTACTATTCCGTTGAACCAATTTATTCGCTAATTGTCTCATCTATGTATATATATATATATATATCAATGTTATTAGCTCACTTTTTAAGGCTACTTGGTTGATATTGTGTGAGTGATGGTTTCACTTCTACTGCGTGTGAACTGCACTCGATTTTTTTTTCAATTATTTGCTTTCTGATACATTGCATAATATTATTAAACTAGCGAGTTCCCGGCATGCGTTGCAATGTGCAATGCCACTTAAATAAAACTGTTTTTCCCTGTGTATCCTTACCCATTCGTTACTGTTCCCCGGCCACCGCGTTCCCCGGCCACCTTCCTCCTTCCCTCCCTGCCGCTAAACTACATGAAATATACTCAACAACTCGCGTTAACTATCGCAAAATTTTAATACAAATTTCACAACGCCAGAGATCACAAGTGTGCATAAAAACCTTCGCGGGCGTGCGCACAACAACTCACCAAAGTTTCAACTCAATTGGATAAATACTAAGGGAAATAATTTCATAACGCCAGAGCTCACTATTATGTATAGAAACCTTACATGCGTACATCATATCATCAAAGTTTCATCGCAATCGGATGAATGGTTTAGGAATGCACAAGGGACAAACAAAGAAACATTTATTTTTATTGAAAATAAACGGCAAAGCAGTTCCCACTTCCCCAAACTGGTTGAAGACGACACACTCTAAGAAATTTCAAATTGAATATTGCTTATGGGATAACTTTTAAAGATAAACAGCAAATATCAAGTTTGGGACTCTGCCAGAGGACTTGGTGCCATAAAGGGGTATGGAAGTAGGCCCGAAAGTATGAAGACATCATTTAGATTTATTCAGACTAATCGTTACGTGTTCCTTTCAGAGTATATTTCATAACATAATAAAAAAAAACCGCCAGAAGGATATATTTGGTAAAAAAAGTTAAGGTGATCCAATAGTCCAGGAAAAAATCGAAACCGGAATCCTTGCCCTTTTTGGGAGGGATTTAAAAATACTTGAGAAAAAGCTTTTGGAAAGGTTGGAAAAGGTATTTGAGTGTTGTTTAATACAGGTTGATTTCGTAAAGGACTGTAAAAAACAATAACTCCTTTTTTACGCATTGTTTATTGTAATAACAAGGGATTTTAAAATTGATTTCACGAAACCAAGCGACGCGGAGTCGACGTCTATTCCCCGTCGCCGGCGGGGCGTAACTGATACAAAATGGGTGTGCCAAGTTTGAAGTCGTTAGGTGGATGGCATAAGGTTAATTTTAAAAATCCATCATAACAACGAAAAAATGTATATTTTATTTTATTTTGTGAAGTTCGGGCGTAAATATCAATTTTTTTTGCGCATATTATAAAATAAACTGAATTTGGCACATTAAACAGTATTCTAAAAGGGGTTTATAAGTTGGAGAGTTTGCAGATGAAAGTGTTTTTTTGTAGACCTAATACTTCATTTTATTCTAGGCTTGTTAAAATGACCGATGTTTTTAAAGGCAAAGATATGTTTCCACGCAGTATTTAATTGAAGCATCTATAATACTTCGAAGCAATCAAATTTTCAAAATAAAAATACGTGATTTTGAACGACTTTGCATCATTTCGCATGGCTTCATCTTAAGACAGATTTAGAGCCTCCGCTCACGGTGAAAGTGAAAAAAAACAGTTGTCGACTCAATCGCAATCAACCTCCTGAACAACATCGATATTTTTCTGATCTATAGCTAACAACCTGTCCTAAGTATTACTGTCAAACTTTCAATTCTACAAGTCAGTAGAACTTAAACCTAGGGGGGCACGTCCTCGTGCGACCTACTTACGTCAGTGGCGCCATCCTTTGACGAATTCTTGAATTCGAAACCGAATTACAAAAGTAGTTTTTTAAGCGTACAAGGATAGTCCTTTGTATCAAGTAGCTTTTTAGCGTATGAATAATATAGATGGCAGCACTTCCGTTTCTATATATTTGTGAATCGAGCATGTACGCGAGACGCAAGGCTATTAATACTGTTTGATGATTGATCATATGTTCCAATGAGCGTTTTATGGAGTAAATAAAACAAAATTTTATGATGGACGGTTCTGTTTGTATTTTGATGTGCATATTGCTTTTGAGTCATTGATATCTAATTCATCTGTACGTAATTTTAAGAAAGTTCCCAAGTTATAAAAACAACGTAATGTCAATTTTAAAATGCCGGGCGTGCCACCTTATGCAAAGACAGTTTATAATAACTGCATTATTGTTTTTGTTACACTGCCAAAAAATCTCCTAGGCACAGTCATGCATCTTTTATTTCAAACTCACCGCAAATAACTTACTGACAACTTCAGTCTCAGATTAACGAGAAGAATGCGTTAATAACTCAACCCTCAAAATAACAAATGAGAAATCCGACAAAATTGAAAAAAAAAACGACAAAAATGCTTAAAGTGTTAAGTTGGTTAGGGTTTGCACGAGCTAGTAATTAAAAAATACAGTACAGAGTGCCAAAAATGATACTATAAATTTTATTTTTGAAACACAATTCAAGGATGAAATTGTGTATATTTCAAAAAAATAAGCTGGATGGACAGGGTCACGAATGAAGATGTTATGGTTCGGATGAATAAAGAAAAACAAGTTATTAAAACAATAAAAATCCGAAAACTTCAATATCTAGCACATGTGATGAGACATCCAGAGACGTACGAGATTTTGCATCTCATAATGCAGGGAAAGATTGCCGGAAGACGGGGCCCTGGAAGAAGGAGAACATCATGGCTGAAAAACCTGAGACAGTGGTTTGGCCAGTCTACTGTAGAGCTGTTCCGGGCCACAGTAAACAAAGTCCGCATAGTCAACATGACAGCAAACGTCTGTTAAACGGACAGGGCACAAGAAGAAGAAGACATTTCAATTTGGGAGGCGGTACCTCTGACATAGGTCATCCCAAGTGGTTAGCTACTTCTGGTGACTTAGCAGGGGTGCCCGGATTTGTGCACCAACTGCACGGCCGTGGGAGGGATGTCCATCACTCCTGGACACACTGACCCTTAGATTCATATCCACCCCTCATACCTTATTCCTTCCTGGAACGTCATATCCCTACTTTCATTTTTAAAAACCCTCCACACAGCATCTCTAAGGTTGATATACGTCCTGAAACCTCGACAGATAAAACAAACAGTATTTTTTAGAGGAAAAAAAGGATTTATTTATTTATTTATTTATTAAAAGTATACAATACAGAATATAGTATATTATATAAAGCATTGTACTCCCAAGAGTTAATAAACTCATTGCGGGAATGATACGCATTACATGAAACATATAGCTGTATGTATTAAATGGACATATCATAGGACATACACAACATTATTATTTCAGATAGTCATTCATAAAATGAAGTTTGAGCATTTTAGTTTGGGTCTTTTTACATTGACTTGCACATTTGATCTCGTTGGGTAGTTGATTATATTTTGTGTAAGCTATGTATTCTAGGGATCTTAGTCCATATTTTGTTGATTTGATTTTTGGTATATGAAGTTTGTTGTGATTTCTTGTGTTGTGTTGGTGTACGTCGCAATTGTAATTGAGTGTAGTGTTGGAATGTGCCGAGTGTTGAATTACTTGTAATATAGTTTTTGTTATTTCAAAAGTGGGAATGGTGTTAAAAGGAAGTATTTGGGTGTTTCTGTAAATGTCTTTGACGTGTGTATCCCAAGGTAAACTGAATATATTTCGCAGGGCTCTATTTTGGACGACTTGGACTTCTGAAATCATTTTTTTTGTAGCAAATCCCCAGATTCCGGCGAGATATATTAGATGTGAGTGAATCATAGCATGGTAAATCGATCTTAATAGAGAGGGAGGAAGTAACCCACGAAGTCTATATAAAACACCAGTTATAGGAGTAATTTTGGATAGAACATGTTTAAATTGGTGATTCCATGTGAGTTGTGAATCAATGAAAAGGCCAAGATATTTTGTAACATCAGCCCTTTCAAGGCGGTTATTATCAAGACTTATATTAAGACTTACATTTTTTTTATTTGCAAACAATATGTAATGTGTTTTTTTTATGTTTAGGCTAAGTTTGTTTAATCGCAGCCAGTTTGCCAGGCAAGATATATCCCTTTCCATTTCCTTTTCTAGTTCGTTTAAATCGTTATTGTGATAAAGAATCACTGTATCATCTGCATAAAGTTGTATTGTACCCTTAAGTCCCCATTTAGCAATATCATTTATATATATTAAAAATAGTAATGGTCCAAGTACGGAGCCCTGAGGCACACCACATTTAGACATCCTTTCACATAAGAAACCAAATCACGAGTTACTAAAACATGTTCTCTTTCACAAAATATATATTTATAAATAAAAATTTGCAGTAACAGTATGGAAGATCTACAGTCACTCATGTTTAGGATGAACGAAGTATGTATGAAGAATGAGTTAATGATGAATGTAAGTAAGTCTAAAGTCATGGTGTTTGAAAGAGAGAGTACGAAAACAGTGTGCAATATAGAAATTACGTATGTTAAAATACAAAAGAAAACCAATGAATGATGAAAACTTGGAGCAGGTGGATGAGTTTGTGTACCTGGGAAGTATGTTTACGAGAGATAGGAAGACTGATATTATATTGAAAGAAGGTTAAATGCCGTTGGCGCTAGTAAAAAACTGTACAAGAAGCGAAGCTAGCAGTTCACAACGGAGTTCTTATACCTACCCTGATGTATGGCAGTGAGGCATGGAACTGGCAGAGAAAGGATAAAAGCAGACTGAATGCTGTTGAAATGAGATCCCTGAGGCGTATGTGTTGTAAAACAATGCATGATCGTGTGAGAAATGTGGAGATCCGCAAATAATGAGTAAAATTAAATAAGGGAACCTCAGATGGTTTGGATTTGTAGAACGAATGAATGAAGAAAGTAGTGTAAGAAATACGATGCAAATGTGAATGGTAGAAGAAGTCGGGGACGCCCGAGGAAGACATGGCACGATCAAGTGAATCAGATAATTGAGACGGACCATGTCAAGAGTCAGAATAATAGAAGAGACGATGTATGAATGTGAATGATGCAAAGAGTGGGTGCCTCTTTGCGCGACCGACTTAAAATATTTCAGTGAACTCGCAAACAATAATAGCTTACTGTATTATTTTCTTAAACACGGATTTTAAAATCAATTGGCCAAAACCGGTGACGCTGAAAAAATGTCAGAAAAGTGTGCCAAGCCATTAAAGTTGATTGCTTTTGTTGTTATTAATTTGAAGACAGGAGGTGCATATTTCTAAAGACTTCTATTCTCTCTGGAGTAATGTAAAGGCCAGTCGCTCAAAGATAAATCTGTTATAATAATACCTGAACAACAAAAAACTTGAATCATTTTCACGAAACAAAAGATGCTAATATCGCCGAGTAAATGAAATAAACACACAAGTCAAAAACTAATAAAGTTAAACACTGTGATTTTTTTCGTAATTCAGAATAAAACTAGTTTTCAATAATTTTCGGGGATCGAGATAGATATCGGACGAAATCTCCTGTCAGATTTGTGTGATTTTCTATGGTTGTCAATTGTCAAAATTCAATTTCAGGCAAATTTACATCTATAGAACAATTGAAAATTTGAGGACGAAATCGCTAACCGCTAAAACCGCCGCACATTTAGGCAAAGATAAGTAAAATTTTCAAAATTTTAAGCAACCCCCGACTTAAAAAAGAGCTGATAACCTTGAAATGCCTGACTATATTTTTATGAATTGTAGCTAAGAACCATCTCGATCACAGCAGCTTTCAAACGACAAAAAAACCACATCATAATCGATGCATTCTTTTAGGAGCTACGATGCCACAGACAGACCAGAAACACAGAAAGTCAAACTTATAAAACCGCTCCTTGCGTCGGGGTTTAATTGTGAAAATTACACTTCATTTCAAAAATTAGAACAAGAAACCACTATTTATGAGCAAAATAGGTTTTTAGGTTAATTTTGACAAACTAAGTAATTCATGCGTATTTGGATTGAAACGAAATATCGCAAGTGTCAAATCCATGGTATACAACTTTAAACATGTATTAAGTGGATATATAATAATTTATATTTACAGTATTTCGTGTTTTAAACTACCTATTTAAAATCGGCGAAGCTGGCCTGATACCCATAGAAAAAGCAATTGACAGCCATAGAAAATCACACAAATCTGACAGGAGATCTCGTCTGATATCTATCTCGATCCCACAAAAGATATAGAATCGCTCTGCTGACTCGTTAAATCTGTAGAAATTCAGAATGTAATTAAAATTACAACGTAAAACCGTGTGAAATTTACCGTTACGTTATTTAAAAAAAACTTCCAAAAGTTAAAGGAGGTAAATGCTATTTTATTTGAATATTGTTAAATATTTAGACTTGCGCTCGTAATGTATTAAGACAGCGATGTTGTCGCCAAAACCTAAATAATGTGGTGCTCAGTAATCTAGTGTTCGGAAACAGAATAAAGAATTTATACTTTGTTTTATAACGATTTGTAAAGACTTTCCTACGTAAGAAGTCGGCGTGAATCACTTCGCTGATGCTGTGTTTCATAGGAAGATATTGTAGGCGTTAAAATATAAATACAAATAAAATCAAATGCTCTGAAATTGTGATGATATTATGCTAATTTGTGAGAGTCTGATATTATTGGGAAAATTTCCCATTTTCCTATCTGGATTTTGAGACTAGCGCATTTTTATGACTATAATATAGATATCGACCACTAGCGTATCGGTACGTTTTGCTTTTTTTATAAGTTACTTCTTGTAGAAGTTAGGATCGTCCAAAAATCGTTAAAATTGCCTGGTTTGAACGCTATTAACAGAAGTTTAATATAAAAAATAGACAATGTATTTTTTGTAATTTTCTATTCCACTGATTTATTCTTTTTTTATGTGAATACTTCAGAAGAATCCCAGCTGCTCCCGTCTGAAGCCAGTGAGACTATGGCATCTCCAATTGGGGTATTTTGTGAGGCTGACGGTAGTGGGGAGGGGAATGAGATGGGGAAGAGGAAGGTAGGGAAGTACTTGGCTATTCAGCGATTCTCTTCTTTTGTGAGATCTCGGGCGAGATCTCCTGTCAGATTTGTGTGATTTTATTTGGCTTTTATTGGCATTTTCTATGGGCCGATATCAGAATTTCAGCTGTGAGCTGTCATGTATTTTAGTTGAGTTCAACACGAATTCATGCAAGTATGCATGATTATTTATTGATTTAACAGGCTTAGAAAATCACATAAATCTGACAAGAGATCTCGCCCGATATCTATCTCGATCGAGACAGACATCGGTGAATATGTGTGAAATGAATGTTAAAAAAAGCCAGAAAACGAGGTAGTCTGTATTCCTTTTCTATGTGGGGAAATTGTTCATTTTAATATTTTATTCAATTCGCAATAAGGGTGCGAAAATCCAATTATGCGGTCCAATTATAAAATTCAATTGTTCTAACCAACACAGTGCATACATCCCCCGTCCATTCAACCCGCGGTTAGACTCAAACACCACAATCATAACTGGCGGTTGATTGTAATCTGACGTAGGACAAACGTTGTGGCTTGGTGCAAGTACAGTGCATCCAATGCAGGCAATTCGGTTTCTAAATGTAGGAAGTTTCAAATAATATTATCTTTGAAATGGGATTCCGTACAGAACGTGTATAAAGTGGTACTGTACCTTCCTTGAAATTTGCTATCTTGCAAGCGCTGAAGACATACATAACTTTTTTTTTTTTTTTTTTTTTTTTCATTTATTTATTACAGAAGATACATTATTTATACAGCAAAAATAACATATAAAATATAACATTTATATTTCAAAATTATCTTTTTTTTATACAAATAAAACTATATAATAAATTTTCACTGATTTTTTTATTTTTTTTGTATAATATTTCTCTTCTATAGAAGCAGACGCTTGTGATTAGAAGAGGGACGAGTCGATGGATGAAAAAATATTTAAAATATATTAACAAAATATATTTTGAATCTTTTGATTTAATTGTGGTAGATACTTAAAAAAAAAAAACAAATTTACAAGTTATATAAGTTATGATGATGAATTTTATCAATTTGTTATTTTTACTTTAAATTGCTCTTTAATTGCTTTTAGTAGGCATTTATCGTCTTCGATTGTTCTTATTTTTTCAGGTAGGCTATTGAAGTATTTTTTTCCTAGATATGTGTAATGATGTTGTGCAAATGAGGTGTTACATTTTTGTGTTGGAAATATATGCTTTTGACGAGTACGACTTTCAGTTAAAAAGCTATGATTTTGTTTTTCTTTTATTATTTGGATTATTATATTTTTTCGAACTAGATCATTAAATTTTAATACTTTAAATTCTTCAAAAATAAGGTGAGTTGGATAATCTCTTCGTTTTTTCAATATAATTTTTATAATTAGACGTTGCACAATTTCAACAGGGAGTAGATTTGTTTTGTATGCAGCTCCCCAGCTTACTACAGAGTATTGGAGATTTGACTGTACTATAGCATGGTAGACTGATGTTAGATTTTCTAATGAGAGAAAGTTTCGGATTTTTAAAAATATGTAAATTAATTTCCTTATTTTGTTAACGGTAAGGTTGATTTGATCTTTCCAGTTCAGGTTTTTGTCTATTGTTATTCCTAAGTATTTGATTTTATTCGAAATTTTTAATGTGGAACAGTTTATTTTACAGTTATTTTTTTTGTGATCTTTAGAATTGTCATGTATAATTATATCAAAATTTACCGGAACGTCCTTTGATTTTATTGCAAATGGTATAACGTGAGTTTTTTCACTATTAAGAGATAGTAGATTTATATCAAACCAGTGTTTAAGTATGTTTATGTCTTCTGTTGCTTTTTGTTTTACAACTTGCCATGTGATTCCACTTTCTATAAGTACTGTATCGTCGGCATAAGAGGTTATACTACCATGAAGTGACTGTGAGAATATACCGTTTACATATAAGATGAATAATATAGGACCTAGCACAGTACCTTGTGGAATTCCATATTCAGATGTCTCTTCGTCGCTATAAATGTTATTTATTTTGACACATTGAGGGCGATTTTTTAGGTAGCTTTTTATCCAATTTGCTACGTTTTCATTAATGTTCAAATTATCTAATTTTTTCATAAGTTTTTTATGGGATATGCTGTCAAACGCTTTTCTCAGATCTATAAAAATACCTATACATTTATTGCTCATATCAAGGTTTTTATATATGCGTGATGTGACATTTGCAATCGCGTCTTGTGTGCTGCGCGCTTTTCGGAATCCGTATTGATTGTCGTGAAGTATTTTGTTATTTTCAATAAATTCCATTAGTTGAGATTTTACGATTTTTTCAAATATTTTTCCAATATTTGAAATGAGGGAAATTGGTCGATAGTTAGTAACATTTTGTGCGTTTCCACTTTTGAATATAGGTGAGATAATTGTCCTCTTATAATTAGACGGAAATATTCCATTTTTTAAACTTAAATTAATTAGGTGAGTTAATGGTTTTATCACGTGGCTTTTAATAGATTTTAACATATTTGCAGTTATGTTGTCAAAACCCGGTGACGACCCTCCTTTCATATTTTCAATAATGTTTAGAATATCTACTTCCTTGATCATTTTAAAATGGGACAGTGAGTTTACACTATGTATATCTTCAATAATTTGTTGAGTTGTCGCTCCCTTTGTTACATTAATTTTTTTAGCGAGGTTTTGTCCAACTTTCGCGAAGAAGGAGTTGAATATATCCGCGCATTTTTTAGGGTTTTCCTCTGCATTTATTTTTACGTCATTTTCGTCTACAATTACCTTGATTGAATGTTTTTGTTTATTGTTATCTATTGCACAGTTAATTGCTTGCCAGATTATTTTTGGATTGTTTTCAGAACTTATTATTTTATGTTTGTAATATTCATCTTTACTAATTTTTATTAAGCGTGTCAATTTATTTTTATATTTTTTATAATTAAATTCTATTTTTTTGTCGTTTGGGAATTTTATTGTTTTTTTGTATAGCTTACCTTTTTCTTTGATTGAATTTAATAAACCCGGTGTGATCCATGGTTTCAAGTATTTATCTTTATCTAAATTACGATATGGAATATCTGTTTTTGAGTTTTCTACATGTTTGGATAAAATGTTTTCAAAGTACTTTGAGCATATTTCAACTTCTTCGCAGTTGATTACAGGTTGCCAATGTTCCGTTTTCAAGTTTTCAATTAATTTTTGCAGATTTATTCTGGTATATGATTTTTTTATTGATTTATTTTTTGTTTGTATTGTTTTTTCTTCCTCGTACAAAAATATACACGTATGATGATCGGTGATGTTATTTTTCCAGACAATGGTTTTTATTTTATGAAGATCTTTTATGTTAATATTCGTCCAAAAATGATCTAGGCAAGATGGTTTCTGACCTTGAATTTCGCGCGTATTTTCATTTATACACGATTTAAAGTTGTTTTCAGTCATACAGTTCAAATATTCATGTTTAATTCTATTGTCTATATTTTTGTTAATATTGATATTAAAATCCCCTGTTATTATGCAAGTTTTGTTTTTTAAATTTGATATTATATTTCGTATTTGTTCGATAAATAAATAAGCGTTCGATTCATGCGTTCTATAGATTGCTAACAAATAATAATTGATTTTATTGTGGTTAAGATGGATTTCTATGCAGTTTGATGAATCTAAGTTGTGTTCTGAATGTGTAACAATATTATATTTCTTACTTACGAATATCGCAATGCCACTGTTTTTATTTATGTTTGTGTTTGTTTGCATGTAGATATAATCACTTAAATTATAATGTGGTGAGTCACTGTTTGTGTATGTTTCAGTTAATACTATAACATCCGGCTTTACATTAAGATTATTTATATTGAGTATAAATTCTTCTATGTTTTTTTGAAGGCTGCGGATGTTAAGATGGAGTATTTGTATACCAGAGAATTTGTCAGTGATGATTTCGTTGCACTCTTTTGCACTTTGACTATTGAATTCACTGATTTTGAAGCAGTTGTCCAGTTGCGTGTTTACGAAGTCATCCATAGTTGTTTGTTTTTTTTTTGTTTTTATGATATTGTAATATTTTTTTTAGTTCTTTTATGTATGTGGTTAAAGCAGAAGAATGTGTCCGATAAATAATAATTATATTAAATGAATAATTTTTTGAATTTATCTCCAAGTTTAATAAATTGACAATATTCACCATTATTTCATTTACACTTGTGACAGCGTAAATATTTGATATAAATATGGCAACGCCGTTATTTCTGTTAATTATATATTTTGTTGCGTAGTACAAGTAACTCGGTATATTATAATTAATTTCATTCGATGAATGCGTTTTTGATAATATTATAGAGTCAATTCTATTTAATTGTTTAATAGTTATTAGAAATTCTTCGAATTTTTTTTCCAAAGATCTAACGTTCATGTATATTATTATTAGGCTGACTGTAGGTTTTATATCAATAAAATCGTTTGTTTTATTTACCGTGTTTAAAATCCTTTCGTCTATTTTATATGAGTTATCTATTGCGTTTATTATAAATTCGTTCATTTTGAGGTAGTAATAATTATTATAACAATAATGTTGGCGCTGGGAATACACTTCACATTTGCAATTATAGTAGGTATTATATGTGTGTATATTATCACTGCGTGTTAACACTTTGCGGGCGGGCTTTTGGAAATATTTTTTTGAAATATTGTAGATATTATTTAGGTTTTCGTTAGACTTGTAATTAATAATATGCATAATTAGTCGTAATCGATGCGATCCCTCGCAATTTTCAGCATTTTGTTTCTATAGTTGCACTTAATACTGTTGGCTGTGTGGTCCGTGGTGTTTTTTTCTCCATATTTAGAATTTTGTCTGGTGCAGTTTACACACGCTGGTATTGTTTCTCTTCCCGGACATTTTGAAAGGATGTGGTCGCCCATGCAGTGTGGGCAAATTGGAGGGCCGGTTCGGTGTAGGCACTTTTTAGCTGTATGCATGAACATACAGCAATGAAAACATTGAGTTAATGGACTGCAATCTTCAATTTTTACTCGTTGAAACTGAAATAACATGGAAGTAATAGGAAGAAAGTAATGAAATAACATAGAAGTATATTGTCTACTTTTGCCACTAATCTTCTCATAAATTTATTTATTTATTTATTTATTTGCAAAAACAGCATAAAACCAATACATTGCAAGAGCGGTAAGAAAAGATACATAATAAATACATTTACAGTTAAAGTAAGTAATACATTTCGTTAAAACATAAGTGTTATTTCACGCTTAAAATCGTTGTAGGAAATGTGGAATATATCCACATTTCCTGCGAGGCAGTTAATTAACCTAGTGAGTCGTCCCAGGGGCATCACTATTGGTAAGTTAGTTCTGCACCTAGGAAGAATCAAAAGTCTGTGTTGGCGGCCTCGCGTGAAATTATCCGGGACATAGAATCTTATTTCAGCCAGAATATCTGGTACCGATACAAAACCATTTAAAAGCTTATAAGCCATCAGCAGTAATGCGACATCTCTTCTGGAACTAAGGCTGCAGATACCCAGCATTCCCGAGATAAATGCTGTTGGAAACAGCCATGGGTAAAAACCAAACTCTCTCATATAGAGGTATCGTAAAAATTTCTTTTGTATTTTCTCGACCATTAGTACATACACGATGTCCTCTGGCCCCCATATCTGAGATCCACTCTCGAGAATGCTACGCACCAAGCTAAAGTAAAGCAGCCTTATAACTGTGAGGTTGGTCAATTCCTTTGAATTGTGTATGACAAAACCCAACATCTTTGTGGCTGATTTACAGATCTTTTCAATGTGAGCATGAAATGTTAAGCGAGCGTCATACACAATTCCTTGCAAGTCACCATGTGTTTCAATGACGTGTCTTTCATTTTATAAATGTAGGTAATACTAACAGTAATGCGGGTAGCAAATGTAGAATCTTGAAATATTTAGTGTTTTAAATATAATGTCCTCCGCGTGCAAAGCCGTAACTTCTCCAAGCATAAACTTTCAAATTAAAGTGTGCTTATCGAAAGTGACCTGCCAGGTAAGTATGTTTTCTGTATCTACTTGTAAATAATGAAACTAAATAGAGCCTAAGAATTCATAATAAATTGTACAGCGCTGTTGAGGTGATTTTTCACAAAAACGGCGCTATACAAATTATCCAATTATTATTATTATTGTGAGCTCGTTCGTGTGCCCAAGGTAAGCACAATCCAATCTTGGGAGTATATAATATACGTGAGTTATGAGTTGTCTATGTATTGCTATATTAAGCATAGAAAATGTTTGAAACTTTCAAAATACCTACTTTCCATCCTCACTAAGGTTTCTGGATTATTACAACTACATGACAATAAATTTGAAAAGTTATTTAATCATAAAAAAAATTCTCACTAAACTGTCAAAAATGTCACAATTTGAGAATGACATTTTGCAAATAGTTAATCAAAATTCAATTTTCGAAACTCTTTTAATTAATTAATTTATTTGAAGTACTCACATATGGCACTAAGCAAAAACGAATACTTTTGACCTAATCAAAAATTATATTCATTTTAAATAGGTACCACGTTAGGTACAAAATTTGATTGATTGTTCTTATAGTAGGGGAGGAAATAACGCTAAATGGGTAGTTACTCGAGCGTTGTGGAGACCTATTGGATTGCAAAGATTAGATGCTAAAAAGAAAAAAAGTTTATGTGATGTATGCCATTTCAGTGGTGGGGGGAGGGAGTGTAAATTTTCAAAAATGTAAAAAAAAATCGTCACAATGACTTACTCGAGCGCGTCAGATATTAATAGCGTATACGCCCTACGTGTTTCTGGTCATGGAGAGATATTAATCTGACGAGTTGAGTGGTGGGGGTGGCCGTATGAAGAGGTAGAAAATTGAAAAAAAAAGGATTTATTCGAGCGTGTCAGATTAAGGTAATGTGAGTTAATTACATGCAGAAAAGTTTAGATTTCAATAATCTGACGATTTGGACGTAACCTAAACTCGTGGCAGATTTTTGAAAATGTAAAAAAAAATCGTGACCTTGACATACTCGAGCGCGTCAGATTTTTATACAGACGGTTCAGTTTGATGTCCTTGTTGTGCTGACCTATAATCTGACAATTATGTGGAGGGGTTTTCTTAATCTGGCAGTTTTAAGTTTTTTATTTTATTTTTTATTACTGAATAGAATTACAATGAACAAAAAATAATATATACCTATTATAATGATAAATAGAAAATCGCTTAATTAAACTTCTTAAAAAAATGACTTATTAAATTTCTTTACACAATGAATAAACCAAAGCGTTGTACACGAACGCGCGGCCTAAGGGCCTCCGGCTCTGTCACAGAATATAAAACAAGCAAGCGCCTATCAACGTACGACTCAACCATAGACATGAATTTTACTAGACCTGCCCTAAGTGATAAAAGCGGTCTGCCTATATATATATAAAGAGGAAAGATTTGATTGTTTGTTTGTTTGCATTGAATAGGCTCCGAAACTACTGAACCGATTTGAAAAATTCTTTCACTGTTAGGAAGCTACACTATCCCCGTGTGACAAAGGCTAATTTATATTTTCAAAAAAATTAGGGATCCTTACTAAAACTCCAAAAATGTAACACAAGGTGTTAAAAATAAAATATTATTTACATCGCGTGCGCTGCGAAAACTATTGATGATAGAATAAAATAATGTAGTACGACTTTGTAGAACACATCATTATTTACAAAAAAGATCGCGGGCTCTTAATTTGTATCTTGGTTTTAATCCTTATCAAAATAAATTACTATATATTCAAGACAGCTTCAATACCTTTATTTAACTTTTTGAATTATTCAATTCGGATATTTCATTCGAAAGATATCTCGAGTTTAAAAATTTTAGTATTAGAAAAAAGTTGCGTGGTCACGGTCACCCCGCTCGGCTACGGGCCGGGCGGGAGAGGAGTCAAGAAATGAAGTGCTCGGTATTTAAAAAACAAACAATCAAATCTTTCCTCTTTAAATATAGGCAGACGACTTTTATCACTTAGGGCAGGTCTAGTAATATTCCTATGTCTATGGAGTCGAGAGTTAGTATGCAGTTCTCAGCGCCGTCAGCCGCTGTACGCTCCACATTCAGTGATGATTTTAGCTTCTTCGGCATGTTGAAATCGTCAGATTATATTATTTCTGTGATCCTTACATTATTTCCTTCGAAATAAAAAAAAAATTAACCGCGCTCGAGTAAATCCACGTGACGTTTTTTTTTTGCAACTTTGTGACTCGCTAATTTTCTTACGTCACGTTCAAATCGTCAGATTATTGAAATGTAAACTTTTCTGCATGTAATTAACTCACAATACCTTAATCTGACACGCTCGAGTAACTACAGGTATCGATTTTTTTTATACTAATCTGATCGGTTGCCCTAGCCGCACCCACCAATATTATTGGTTCATAAATGGTGGTAGTCCATAGCAGGGTCGGGAGGTATCTCCCCTTAGTTAATCTGACGCGCTTGAGTAAATCCCAAAATCCCTGCTCCGCCTCCCCTACTATTACAATACCTATACAAAAATGAATGCTATTTTTTAAACGAAAAATTTCAATAGGTGGCACGCGAGCTGTTTAAAAATCTGAATGTACCAGGACTGAATATATTGAAAGACAAGCAGGGAGAAACAATTTCTTTATTAGTGGCATTGCAACGCATGCCGGGAACTCACTAGTATTTTATAAAACAACACAGAAAGGCATAACGGTCCGATACATAAGTGTGATATTTTGAAATATCCTTGCGACCTATATACGGATTAAGCCCGACGTTCCAACTAAACCGAGCTTAAAATCAATTAATATATCGGGTCTTACACATAAACCTACCTATAGGTATTAGGTACCTACCTATAAATCTGTACACTTGTCACAATCTGAAAGTAAACACGTGTGCAACGTAAAACGGTGTCAGTTCTCTCCTGTCAAGTGTCAACCTGACAGGAGCAGCGACCACTCAAAGCTGCGGCAGGCAGATGCAGTCCAGACCGCACAACGTCCGATGTCCCATGACCGCTGATTGTAAGTGACAGGGAGACGTTGAAATGCACGTCTGCCAAACGGTGTTAGATGCAAGACGTGTTATTATTACTATTAATATTATAAATGCAAGTGTAGCCAGATTTGTTATTACAGAATTATAGCATATATGTTATTCTGATGTATGAGCAGTGGCGGTCCTTCCCTCACGTCAATTGGTCAAAGACCTCCCAAAATTATAAGATGATAATAGTAAAACATAATATAATGCAAATCAGACTAATGGTACTATTCTAATGTATTTGGAATCTACCGCGAGATAGCCGGCAGCGGTAAGTAGTGAAATCTAACTTCAAAAATGAAAGCTTTCTTTTCCACGCACTATGATTGGCTGGGCCAATATACGAAATGTCCCAGTATCATGTTTCTGTCTCTTTACGCGCCGTACAATAAACGAGAACGCACTATGTCGCCTAATAAAAACGTTTTCGGATTCTGAAGACAGTTTGGGTCATTGCCGTGAGGGAGACAGAACGATGAAATTATGCGTCTGAAAGATATGGTTTGATAAACGTAGGTTGATTTTGCGTATTGTATGCTTGTCCCATGAGATAATTTACTATATTAAATAACGTAATTTTACTCTCAAACTCGTTACATATCCACGTTAAATTAACATTATCGTATTTAATCTGATGTTGTATCAAACTTAAATCATTTTTTTAAATGACATTCCACTTCTGAATCCCTAGAGCCGCCTCGGTGTATGAGCTATATTATTGTAAAGTATCATTAAAATCCATTCAGTAGTTTTTGCGTGAAATACTAACAAACACACATAAATCCATACAAACTTTCGCGTTTATAATATTAGTAAGATGCAAGTGTATCCAGATTTGTTATTACAGTACGGTGTCGCTGCGCATATGGCTTAAACGGGCAGATGCCTATCCGAGATTTTGCAAAGACAAAAACACTTCGAACTAAATAACTATCACGCCATTTCCTTGGAAGGGTAGACCAAGCGGAAGTACTGACTATTAAAATGATCCGACACAGGTATTTAATTCAGTTGATCGTCCGATATCTTTACCCACTCACTTGTGCGCCATATGATCTCCAAAAACACAATCCTTACTTTATACACTCTCGGATAAAGCCTTATACATTATACATACTCCACTGTTGTACCTACCAACTCTTGAAAATTACTTGACCGTTCGATATCTTCAAGGATATCCCCGATACGTTTTCCCAACACTTAATTTATTTATTTACACATATACGGCACAACACGCGCTATTAACATAATTAGTCTAATCATTAGGATAGATAGTGAACATGTCATTGACATATATAAGGAAGAGTATAGGCCCGATTACTGTGCCTTGTGGAATTCCATATTAAGAAGACAAGGGTCCACTTAATTAATTATTAATATTCTTTTGTTGTACCTACCGACCTCTTATATCGATATCTTCAAGGATGCCTTAGCAATGCTAAGGAAATCATGAAGAGTTAGACGTGAAAAATGTGTTCATGCTGGAAGAGCTAGGCATCCACATTAGGCTAATTATCTGCATACAACGTATCATCGTATAAGATACTTTAAACACATTGCCAAATTGAGGACTCCAACTGATATGAAATGACAGTGGGGAAACACATAGTCACTGGCAAAGAAGAAGTAGAGGAAGGTCACCAATGCGCTGGAGTGACCTGAGTATCACTGGCGTATACTAGTGTATCCTTAGCTCTCCACGTAGCGCAGAACCGCGAAGAGTGAATGAGCCTTGTCCACCATGGAAATTGGAGTAGGGGTCACTATCCTCAGCAATGAGGAACCGACTTGAGAAGAAGAATAATATTTATACCTTTGGTATTAAATACATCAAATTAATTACCTACCTAATTATAATATGGAGCACTATTTACAATTATTATGCAATAATTATTAGCCTGAAACACTCATCAACATTGAAAAAATCTCCCGAGAAAAGATAAATGCCGCCGACGATTTTTTTTACGCGAAAACCGAGGGACTTGACTTGGGTTCAAGTCCCGTCAGCGGCATTTATCTTTTCTCGGGAGATTGTTTCAATGTTGATGAGTGTTTCAGGCTAATAATTATTGCTTATAATAATTGTTACCCTTTGTGCTATGCATAGAAATCCAGTTTACCAATTAAAAATAATAAGCACTATTTACATTTGAACTTATCGGGAACATTGTTTATCCGGTATTTAATTAAAGATCGGGAGTGTACCTACTGCATCATAAAACGCTAATGCGCGTCGGAGCTGCATAACTCGCATTCTTGTATTAAGCCTAGGTATCGGATGAATTCTTGGAATCTTACAAAAGCTATTTGTGCCAACTTGAATGAATCAGTTTTGTCTAAGATATTGCATTCATACAACGCGAATGACACTTAAATATATTATGGGAATTTGCCAAATAATTATGCATTATTATCTTATTCATACAAACAAAAGCCCGCCTTTGTATTACAAGCTCTCTTTGAAGGATAATTTCAAAACAGACTAACTAACTAACTAACTAACCATCACGCCGTTTCCCCGCAGGGGTAGGCAGAGAGGACGGACCGCCACACAACTCGATCTTGGCACACACTCTTTGCCTCGTTTACATTCATACATCGTCTCATACATGCTCTTCTATTATTCCGACTCTTCACATGGCCCGACTCAAGTATCTGATTCACTTGGTCGTGCCATGTCTTCCTCGGGCGTCCCCGACTTCTTCTACCATTCACATTTGCATCATATATTCTCCTTACACTCCTTTCCTCGTTCATTCGCTCTACATGCCCAAACCATCGGAGAGTCCCTTTCTTAATCTTACACATCACGCTTACGTCAGCCTTGCATTCTTTCTGACAGAATCTGATTTAAACAGAATCTGATTTAAAGCTTTGAAGTGTGCATTTGGTTCTAAGTATACTTTAGAACTAGCTGGTTCCCGGCATGCGTTGCAATGCCATAATATTCAAAGAAATAAAATGTTTCTCCCTGCATGTCCATTCCCGTGCGTCCCCGTTCCCCTCCCGCGTTCCCATTTCACCTTCCCCGCCTACCCACGCCTCTCTCCCGCTCCCCCGTCCCGCCAACCCCCCTCCCGCGTTCCACATATTCAGACCGAGTACATTCAGTTTTCAAACAGCTCTCGTGCCACCTATTACAATTTTTTTATTACAAATATTCATTTTTGTATAATATATTATTATAAGAACAATCAATCAAGTTTGGTACCTTACGTAGGTACCAATTTAAAATATCTATAATTTAAAAAATACATAGACAATTATTTTGCTACAAAAAGAAAAAAAAAACAGCTGCCTGCTAAATTCAATTTCATCAAACGCGCGAACTGTCAAACGTGCAAAGTTCAAATAGTCGTTAAGTTTTCTGAAATTATCCAATTTTCTGCGAATTTTCTTAATTTTTCTTTCCATAAGAACCTTCTACAAAGTATTAGTAAACAACAACAACAAAAAGATGAATGAAAAAGGCAAAGTCGTTCTGAGCATATGGCGTAGGGAAATAACAAGGGAAACAGAGATAGATTTAGTTAATCTCTATTAATAATAAAACGTTTTTTCATCAATAGATTTTTTTACAATATTACATATTTTGTTCTTTTTCATTGATTCTATTGATGAAAAGGTAACTGCTCAGCTACAATTCAGGTTTTCTCCTAGAATGCAGCTGGTTTTAAGCAGTTAATAAAATCTTCACATGCAAACTCAACTTTAGTTATAAATATGTAATCTATTTATACAAAGAAGACTGTCTGTGACGGGAGGGCGGGCGGGAGGCGCGGATTGTTTTTTATACAAATCTAGAGTTTTATTCCGATTGATGAAATTTAGCACACTTGACTTTCAAAACAAGAAAAATCTGTCCATTTCGAAAAACTACCCCCACAAACTTTCCCACCCCGTAATTATATTTTAATGTACGCTATGCGTTGCTAAACCATTCATCCGATTGCGATGAAACTTTGGGGATTTGATGTGTGCATGCCCGCGATGGTTTCTATTATGTACAGGTGGGCTCTGGCATCATGAAGTTATGCGTTGCTAACCATTTATCCGATTGCGATTAAATTTTGGGGATTTAATGGGTGCATGACCGTGATGGTTTCTATATATACTGGTGAGCTCTGGCATTATGAAATTTGTATAAAAAATTGCAATAGGTGGCACGCGAGCTGTTTGAAAACTGAATGTTCCGGGATTGAATGTATTGAATGCGGGAGGGGGGAGGGGAACTTGGGAGAGGTGTTCGCGGGACGGGGGAAGAGTGAGAGGGAAGCGGGAGAGGGGAATGGGGAGAGGAAAGGCGGAGTGGGAACGCGTGTACGGAAGGGGACGCAGAAAAGGAAGGGGAGGCGAAATGGGAACGGGACGAATGGGAAAGGATACGCAGGAAGAAACAATTTATTTATTAAGATCACAATAAACCCTAAAATACATTCAGAATCTTAACGACGTAAGTAAAGAAGCCGTGTACAAAAATTGCTACACACGACCCGGTGTATTGGACGGACCGGACCTACTGTCAAATTTGCCCTACCAAACACTCTAAAATAATGTATCTTAGCGAAGAAAGAGTGTAAACAAATATACGCCCACGGCAACGGCGTATTGGACGAACGTACGGTCGAATTCGCCCTAGCAGGCCTGGAGATTCGACCTTTCCGCCGCGTTAATTTTAATTAATTCTGAAGAACTGTTACAAATATTTAAGATGTTTCTAAATGTTTCCCCCCCGAAATTATTAATTTATCGTCTAGAAAAATAAAATCTGATGCTTACCGCTAACTGTATAGTTGAAAAACGGGTTATAAAGTTTTAAATTTGAAGTAATTAAATAAAGCCGAATTTTGAAATGGCGCTATAAATTATCCAATTATTATTATTGATTCACAATAATAATATGAATATTATCTCTGTCAACAAAGCTAATACAGTTGTTGTATCAGGTAATTTAATCTAGATTGTCTTCAGTAATGGGGTGCTTTGGATAATCCGGTGAACAGATATCTGCGTTTCTATCTGCTATTATAAGGCACTGATTATCATTATTAGATATCCATAATGTTATAATTAACTGATGCGTTGGGAAATCAATGTTTAATTAAGAATATCAAAAATAATCGGTAGATATTAAAGTAGGCAATTCCAATACAATTTATTCAGGAATAAGGCGCATCTTCTACGGATACACGTCGCACGGTACCGCGCGTTTTCATCCCGCGAAAAAATATCCCCGACACAATATACTCCGACAAAATATCCTTCGACATACTTATCCCAGGGACAAAATATCCTACGGACAAAACATCCTCCAAAAAAATATCAACTGATACCTAACACATCTGTCGGATCAGCCGGATCTGCCCTAATGATAAACACTGCAACGCTGTCCGAAACGTCGGTTAAAGAAGGAGGTAGCGCAACGCGGCTTAACACCCGAAAAACAAATGACGAAAATGCTTTTGGCCGTGAAAATCTAAAACCTAACCTTATTTTACATTTTACAATTTTTGAACAGTAATTTATTGTCTTTACAGGATGTCAGTATTTTTTTTGTCCCATTTTATTATTTTTGAACAATAATTAATTGCCTTTACAGGTTGTCTGTATTATTTTCGTCCCATTTTTGTTAGGTTAGGTTAGGTGGGATTAGGTTAAGTTAGGTTAGGTTTTAGTAGATATTTTGTTGGGGGATGTTTTGTCCCTGGGATATTATGTCGGGAGGATGTTTTGTCCGTAGGAACATTTGTCGGGGATATTTTGTCGGGGGGTATTTGATCGTGGGGTGGAAAGTCGCGAAACGGTCGCAAACAACTTGTCGCGCACAGTCCGTAAACATCACTACTAAAAAATAAGAAGACCTGCTTCGCCACCAATGAATGTCGAATTCTCGAAATTTCAAAACTAGAATGCTTTCATAATCGAACAGTTGCTGTAGCTGTCATTTTTTATATCCTGTCATTATTTGTTGACTGTCTTGTTTCTAGCATTGATCTAAGGCGCAGGCATTGTTATAAAATATTTGACACAAGTGACGCCATGTTTAAGGTCATGA
Organism: Limnephilus lunatus; assembly: GCA_917563855.2. Classification (NCBI taxonomy): domain Eukaryota; kingdom Metazoa; phylum Arthropoda; class Insecta; order Trichoptera; family Limnephilidae; genus Limnephilus; species Limnephilus lunatus. The sequence continues at coordinate 111,513,675 of OU830592.1, forward strand.
CGTCACGAGTGGTAATAACCAAATAATAGGAAACACCGTCAGTCGCTCAAATGGTCGCGGGAGACTGATGTCGCCGACGAGTTTTTTTTTTACATTAGCTCCAAACTTTGAATAAAAAATCCTTTCTTTTTATAGAAGGAAGGCGAAAGGAAAGGAAAAAGGTATGAGGGGTGGGTAGGAATCTGGAATGTGTTCAGAAATGACGGACGTATGAATCCATCTCTCCAATTGCGGTGCAAGGCGATGTGTAAGAGGAGAGTCCGGCTGGAGAGGTCAAAAAGTCCCCCTCAAATATCCGGCGTGGCGGACTGGATCGTGAGAGTCCGGTTGATGACTCTTTCGACCTATCGCATATCGCCTTGAACCACAGTGGGAGGGATGGATTCATAGAAAGATAGATTCATAGTAATTATACAATACGGCATTATATGATGGGGCGGTACATATACAAATCAAACACAAACAATTTACATATCACAAAAACTAATAATAAAAACAATTTTAAAAAAACTCTACTCATATTCGTCAGAACTTTTATTCCAACAATTTAAAGTCAGAAAATTAAGTGCAACATATTTTTATAATGCACCATTACAAATTTATAAAGATAATATTCAAAATAAAGTTGCACCATTTAAAAACAACAGAAATCTTAGACAAACATCAATACTTCCTACTCCAAAATGTAAAAAAAACACTAGGACAGTTAAGTCATAAATATCTCAGAGTAAAATTTTTTAATTCACTTCCTGAAAAAATCAGAAACATGAACAGTAATATCAAAAAATTTAAAATTCACCTTAAAAATTATACCGAAAATTTGAACTGAATATAAAAAATAAAACAATTAAACCAATATAATGACACCCCCATACACACAAGCCCTGCTTTTTTATGGGGATAAATCAAATATGTACACATATTATGTAATTAATTATTATATTGAATTTATTGTAATTTATTTATCTTTCTCTGAATAAAAAAAAAATAGTCCAGTCACTCCTGGACAAAATTCCACCCAGATCCCTACTCAACCCTCATACCTGTTTAATTCCCAGAACTGATTCCCATTCCTGTGTGCATTTTTTATCTAATTTTATTTTTATTATTTCTTTATCGGTTTAAAATTCATCTGTCATGAATTAATTGTACTACTAAACATGTAAAAAGCCCTCTGGGCGTTGAATAAATAAATAAAAACCACGCACAAAGACGATTAAGACCTTGATGGGAATTATTAGTAAGGGCTTCCTGTTTGGAGTATATGTAAAAAAAATATATGGAGATTATTCAAGAATAAATTGTATTACTCATCCATTCTGAAACTTCCAGAAACCAAATCTTAGCTCAAATACGCTGCCACTACATTTCCAAACAAATTAATACAATAAGAGCAATCAACATTGTGATAATTCGCGGGGCGTTGGTCGAAAAGAAAAGGCAAAAAAAAACACCTTTTCTCTTGAGATACGAATAGTGCACTTTCGTATGAAAACACCATTCATTTCCCGGCTGCCCGCTGTCCCCGGATATCGAATTTCTTCGCTGGGTCTTTCGTTTGAGTAGAAGGAAAGGCATTGCCTATACGAGTGTAGATAGATGTACGCCAATAGGAGTTTATGTACGCTAGGGTGGGTGTGGAGGATCTTATTTTTGACACAAAGAATGCAAGTATGAATAAAGTGTGGTGTAAGGCACGGTATACCCGCTCAAAAAGAAGAAGATGGAGAGATTTGTAAATACGATTGTTAGCGAGAGCACGCTTATACTTAAAACGATAATATTTAAACGAAAATTGTAAAAATGTTTAATAAAACACGAGTTGTTTAAAATAGAGCAAAAATTTTGTGGGAATAGTTTAAAATAGCTTTTAAAGAAACACTGTGAATGTTTTCATTCATATTTCCACAGATCTATTCAAAATTATACTATTCCTATTATTTTTAATTGATAAACTAACGTTTTTTAAGACAAGATTTTTATGCATAGCACAAAGGGTAACAATTATTATAAGCAATAATTATCAGCCTGAAACACTCATCTACATTGAAAAAAGCACCTGACCGGCAATCAGAAGGACACGGGTCAAGTCCCGTTGGCGGCCAGTATCTATACTATTCTACTCATCATACATTGGGTACGTTGAGAATGCATGACATAAATTTAGTATTAGTAGATAGATTAGTAGATATATCTACTAATCCATGGCTTCATCGAAGCCAGAGCTAAGTTAGCATCTGAAAAATTGGACATCCTGTAAAGGGCCCGCAGATACTTTAATAGTACACAACTGCTAACCCTGTACCAATCACAAGTGCGCCCCACGGTTGAATTTGGCAGCTAATTCTGGTCTGGAGCCCCAAAATACCTGAAAAAACCTTCGACTTCAGCACTGGTGCATTGTCGGGAAACACGCCAAACGAACAAAAAATTGTCACACGAGAACAAGTCGCTTCTTCGACTCGTTCTTATGTTCAACAGCTCGGCTGTGGAAGGATTTGCCGGCATCTGCGTTTCCTCCTTCTCACAACATGGGTCTCTTCAAGACCAATGTTCATTCCATCTTCTCCCCAAAAAGACCCTCCACAAAGCATCTCAGATGACATGAGGCCCTGAGGAAAATAATTTTCCTCAGAACCTCCTGTGTGGAGATAATGTAAAAAAAAGATATATTAAGTGAAAAAACACACTTTGTAAAACACCACTTTATGTGAATTAATAATTATTTCACAGCCAACCAGGTTTCGCTTAGCTCAAGCTTCATCAGGGCTATTATATTAACTGTTAATATAATAGCCCTGATGAAGCTTGAGCTAAGCGAAACCTGGTTGGCTGTGAAATAATTATTAATTCAAATAAAGTGGTGTTTTACAAAGTGTGTTTTTTCACTTAATATATCTTTTTTTTACATTATCTCCACAATGTTGGCTGTGAAATAATTACTAATTAAAATAAAGTGGTGTTTTACAAAGTGTGTTTTTTCATTTAATATACAATTTCACACCACAAAGTATTTGCTTCCTTCGATAAAAAAAAGGTATATTAAGGATGAATTTGATAACTTTAGCCACTGGTAGAGGACGGAATATTTAAAGTATTTTTTTACAAATATCACTTTTTAATTGCGCAACTTTTGCGACCGCTAGCATGTCTACATTAGAAAAAAATACGCTTTGACGGCACACCCTACAGTATAACGTATAACCAATGTATGCACTCTTGTAGGGGTTTATATGAAAAACTTAATATAAAGCGCACGATGCACGGAGACTGAAGAATCCAATATAGTGTACGGTGAAGACGAAACGCGGAATCACTTTTCACGGCAGAGCGTGCTAGGCAGGGGTTGGTAATACAGTGAAATTATTTTTTTTAATATTTTTTGGTCCTTCGAGCCGGATTTTTATTTTAAAAAGTTATTCATTGTTGTGGATCGGCATATTATAAGACGAAACAAGTTAAAATAAATTATGATTGGTTAGTAAATTACCATATTGGATAACCAACACCTTTGCCTTCACCACTAGGTCACCATAAGTGGCGTTTTGTGACTTAGCAAGGGTGCCCGGGTTCACGGGGATGCGGTTTATCCAGGTCTTGACGGCGAATGCATCTATCGGGAGAGACCAGATGAAGAAAACCTTTTGATCTCTATAGCCGAACTTTCTCGACTAAAACTTCCGTCACAACTGGATACAGTGATTCGTAGATTCCTACCCAGAACTTCTTCTCTTCCTTTCCTCAAAAATACCCTCCACACAGCATCCCCAAAGATGATTTAGGCCCTGACTTTTTTAATGAGTAATTGAAATCTTCATCATAAATCCTCAATGCAGAAATTAATGGAATTTATTTGGATGTGTTCTACTACTCTGGGAACAGGTATCTTATAAAATGCATTACAGCTGTCATTGGGAGTTGGATGCATATTACATAGCAGGTAAAATGAACCATTTTTTAAATAATGCCAAAACCTGACGTAAAATCCAAACACCAAAAGAAAAATAGAGTATAAAAATCAGGCAGACATGATGGCAAACAACTATCGCGGTAAACAAGGACGAGAATGGCATGCCGCGAGCTCGGCGGTTTGCGGTTTCGCCAGGCTGACGTTTGTTATGTAAATACAAATCTCGCCAGAGGAAAAGCGACCGTAGCGAAATAACATCGGTAGGGGGTGACGAAAATAACAAAGAGGATGTGTCACAAACAGATAATCTATACCCTAAAGAGTACTTAAAAAAATATTTATAACATCGCTTTCGTAATCAAAAACCCTAAATGAAAAGTAACTGCTTTTTCCAAAAATAACGCGAATCCACAGCCGAGATGTTGAACTCAAGAATGAGTCGTAGAAACGACCCGTTCTCGTGTGACAAATGTCAACCGTGTACAAGTGTTGTGTTTTCCATCTATGCACTGATACCAAAGGCATCAATGACGCTGATTCCTAGGAGCATCTTCCATTGAATTATCGATGGACACAAAAGTAACCAGACAATATTTGAGCTCCAAAATACTAGAAAAAACCCTCGACTCTGTGCAAAAATGGACGGTCCGTTTGATAGATTCCCCTATCTAAACAAGCGGATTGCAATCTTTAAAGCACAAACGTCACGTAGATTTGCTGAGCTTGGTCTACCTGTATTGCAATGGAAGATGCTCCGAGGCACTACCGTCATCGATTCCTTCGGCACGCAGGTGCACAGTCGGGAAATACGCCAACATATGTACACGCTTGACATTTGTCAGATGAGAACAGGTCGTTTCTACGACTGGTTCTTGAGTTCAAGAGGTCGGCTATGGAATGATTTGCCGGTCTCTGTGTTTCCTCCTTCATGCAACATGGGTCACTTAAAGGCCCAGTTTCAAATAATAATAAAAACCAAAACTGGCTCGTAAGACGGCTGTCACCAAAATTATTGATATACAAAAGAAATTTGCTATGATGTCCGCGCGACTGTCGCCGAACTACTACCTAATCGGAGTAGTTTGTATATGAAAATAATTAGTTCATTTATTTTTTAATGTGTGCAGTAGTATTGGTTAACAATATGGTTTGAATACGGAAAGAATTAGTTCATTTAATTTAACTTCGTTTAGTATATTCGTTAATTATTCATTCATTTACTTTATTCGTTAATTGCTGAACAATATCGGCAACACCTGGAAGCGCAGTCCCACCTAGTAAAAACTGCGGATAGCACATCACTTATATGTCAACATCTTTGGCTGTAACCAACGTTGCTGTCAAAAACGAACATGTCGTTTTGGCGACAAATAAAAAATGACTTATTTTAAATCGGTATAGAAAATATATTCGTTAAGGCGATCCACTAGTACAGGAAAAAATCGAAATCGGAATTCACGCCCTTTTATGGGAGGAGTTTAAAAACACTTGAGAAAAAACTTTGGAAAGGTTGGAAAAGATATTTGAGATTTTTTTTTTACATGTTGATTTCGTAAAGGCCTGTAAAAAACATTAATTCCTTTTTTATGCATTGTTTATTGTAATAAAATTGAAATTTAAAATTGATTTTACGAAAACAAGCAGCGCGGACCGTAACACGTTGTTTCTCCGCTCCGTTCGGAGGAGTAATGACGAAAAAATGGGGCGGCTGCCAGTCGTTCTTCGGTGGACGGTATAAGGTTCACTTTGATATAACAAATTCGTCGACTGCCGTATTGTCGCCGTGTTGTCAAAAATACCAACGCGAAAATGCATATTATATTTTATTTTGTGAGGTTCGGGCGTAAATTTCAATTTTTTTTGCGATAATTATATAAGAAAATGAATTTACCACATTATGCAATAAAACCATATCCGAAAAAGTGTTTATAGGTAGGAGAGTTTTCAGTTGAAAATGTTTTTTATAGACCTAATACTTTATTTTTTTCTAAGCTTATTAAAAGACTTATTAAAAAAATGACCGATATTTTTAAGGGCAAAGGTATGTTGTACACGCAGTATTTAACTGAAGCATCTATAATTCTTCTAAGCGGTCAAATTTTCAAAACAAAAAAATACGACTTTGTATGATTTTGCATTATTTAATATGGCTTCATCTTAACGTAAAAAAAAAAAACTTTAATTTTTCCTTTTTGTTTTGAGGATGAATTAAAACAGAGAAAATTCCCCGTTGAACCCGCGACGCCTGCGTGTGAGACCGTTCAAATCATTCAACATAACGCCCCATCCCAGCAACTATGTAATCATCAAGGGGTGCTTATTACGTATGTACAGGGTGTAGCACAAAGGGTTGTCGGTAGCGATGTTGTCAATTATTGTGACACACGGGCGAGTGAAATAGAGACGAGGCGAAGTCGGAATTGCCTTTTGGGGGTAAATGTACTCTCCCACCGAATTCTAAGGCCTTTTACGGGTCAATGGGAAAATATCTTGCAGTACTTGCCAATTATTCACCATGAGAATGAAAGAAGTCATCACACCCAAACAAAAGAAGCCTTCCTTGCAGTTATTTTAACAGACGGGTGCAGAACTTACCTGTAACAAAGAAAAAATAACAAAATTAATTAACGAAATAATGAGCGATCGAAGAAAGCTAAAATGGGCTTCAAATTGAGGATCATCATCATCACTCTTGGCTCTACAACCCCTGGTGGGTGTTGGCCTCATCAAGAGTCTTCCTCCACTCATCCCGGTTTTGTGCCAGCTCCAGTTTAGAAGCTCCAAGGCAGATATATCTTTGAGGACGTTGTCGTTCCATCAAATTAAGGATATTTCACAAAAATAGAGTTGACAAAGCAACGCAAACTTAAGGTTGGGAGTTTGGGAGTAATGGTGCAAATGTACTGATGTGCATATTAAACGTCACTGAGAAACAGCCTTTTGTCTTATTTGAGTTTGCTTATGGTTTTTTAGATGGCTTAGAAAGAGACAACAAGTTTAGTATAACTATAAGTTTTAGAGTATTTTAGGAACTTTCCAGCGCCCTTGAGGTGATTTTTCACGAAAACGGCGCTTTATAAATCAGCCAATTATTATTCCTATTATATTATATATTAACTTTATTTAAATATCACTTGAATTTGCTTTAATCAAGTTGAATAAAATGTTTAAAACATGCTATATTCAAACCACGGATCTTTTTAAAACTTTAAAAATATATTTTTTTTGTGAATTTCACACAAGAATCCAAACTGCTCCCAACCGTCATCCCCAATCGGGGTATATTGTGAGGCTGAAGGTAGTGAGGAGGGGAAGAAGATGGGTAAGAGGAAGGAAGGGAAGAGGAAATGGGGTAACTGCCTATTTAGTTGAATACAATGCTCATGGCAACTCTGGTACCGACACCTATAACAATAGTGTTCGACTTGACCTCGAATCAAGAGAGCATTATATATTACTAGCAGACCCGGCCACACGTTGCTGTGACTAACGAAACACAATGCCATTACCCAAGCTTTATAAAATCCACACCACCCGCTTGCCAGCTGCCCGCTGCCTGAATTGAATATTTGAATTTCTTGGCTTTTCTCCACTATAATAAGCATGTATTATACATATAAACCTTCCTCTTGAATCACTCTATCTATTGGTGAAAACCGCATGAAAATCCGCTGCGTAGTTTAAAAGATCTAAGCGCACATACATTTTGAGCGACGTCATTTTATACTATGTAATGATAATGATAAATATTTGAATTTATCGGTTTTTTCTACTATAATAAGCTCTAAGCGCACATACATTTTGAGCGACTTCATTTTATACTATTTAATGATACTAGCAAAAGTCCCCGGCATTGGCCGGGCTCTATGCAGACTTTTGAAGGAAAAAATTCTTTAGCACCGTTGTGATTTGAAACGAAAGAGCGACACTATAAAGAGCTCACACATACAGCTATAGGATTTAGCCTGCGAAATAATTATTCAGATAATGAAATCAGATGTAGCAGACAGTAATTTTCATCTTATCTTGAACGTCAAGTGTTCAAAATTTCATCAGGAAGGATCTAAGTTCTTCTTGAGGCGTGGGAAAGGAGGATGGGGGTGATTTTCCGAATTTTTCCCCTTGTTTCGAACGTCAAATGTTCAAAATTTCATCAAACTAGAAACAAAACTGTAGGTTTGTATACAAATGAAATCGCTACACTTTATATATTAGATTTTGTTGGCTAGCAACATGTATCTGTCCATGTCTAACCAAGGTAAATAACATATAAATTTTCAATTCGTATCAATTTATTTGCAGGCCTTTTGAAGAAAGAATACATCAAACCTTAACAAAACAGATTTTATATAACTTTCCAAAAATAGCTGTAAATACATTTTGGATATCCTTAAAGGAGACCCAAACCATTAACCCACCATTTACGTCAAAAGTTACCGCACTAAAGAACGTCTATAACGTCGTAGTAAAAAGGTGGAGTCAACGGTCCGCAATAGTGAACGCCCAAATCGCTGTAGTGTAAAAACTCCAGAAAAACCTTTTTTATTATTTAGGGTAGTTTTGATTTAGGCGGGGGCAGACAGAGGAATACTCGAGGGGTTGGTCGGGCTTTTTCAAAAGTAAATGTGATATGATTTCAGAAATAAGCGAAGAATGTTGGAGAGGTACTAGCAAGAATCAAAGAAAATATATTCTTCATATCATAAGTGAAAGATACTTAGGATGGATATTGGAGAAAACCATTCAGAATAAAATGTTGCTTAAAATAACCTAAGGTATGGTCAAGTAACTAGATCGGAATAACTAGGTTAACTGCGGAGAGGGTTTTTAACTAGCAGGTTTTTGCTGCTAGGTCCTGCGGGCGGTTTTTTGTTCCGCTTCGCCCAGTTTAAGTTTTGGTGACCATTTTATAAATCCGATAGGATCTTATTCCAAAAATAGCCGGCTCCACGGAAAAATAATCTCAGGCAATCCAGTGACAGCTAGTAATTGGACAAAGTAACCGCGACAGTCAATTATAGGTATATATTATTATGCACAACTGCTAGTTACAATAATAATCATACCCGTAGAGATCGACGAAAGTACGAATTCAATAGTACTTTCGCCTGCCAGCCGATGCTCTTCACGTTAGCTGTTAATGTAAGTGGCGCCATCTTTTGGCATTACTTTAATTCAGTTTATTACCAAAGTAGCTTTTTAACAAACTTGAAGCACGAAGATGGTTATGAATAAGGTGCGGCGTCAGAGATGTATTCGAAGTCGGGTTCTTAAATTTCAACCGTAACGTCGCTAGCCTAATAATAACGTTGCACTAGAAAAAAAGGGTAGTTACCCGTAATATAGAAAAAATAATAAGTTGAAGATAATACTGTTATTCTAAAATTTGAAATATGAGATTGACAAATATGGCGGTTTGACAGCAGGTGGCAACAGCGAAATTGGTTAATGCGCACGTCCCGGTTAGACGAGAGGTGTGGGTTCGAGTCCCAGTTGCGACCATTGACTTTTTCTGTTTTTTCTGGGTCTTATTATCTTTCATATTTTCGTTTAGATTAGTATTGCTATATTCTTCTTCAATGCTATATTACAGTGATGGGAATAACTTTCAAAAGTTATAAAAAGAGAGTTTTTTTTATAAAAAATTCGATATTTTTGGTATTGATATTAATTTTATATTCATTATTTCAATTTGTATAGTTAAAATACTTGGTCGATGATTACTCACACTGAATAATCTCACAAAGTTCATCCCCCCTATTGAAATACATGGTAGCTACTTATATATTATAAACCCAGCACGCCATGAAGAGCATATTTATAGGCCACCTTCGGGGTTGTTTGTCAATGTGTCGGTGTAGTTCGAGGATGATTTGCAACCAAAGCTTAGAACCAGGGGTGAACGAGAAGAAGAGAACGGGGAAGTGGGATAAATGGAAGGAGAAACGGTTAGAGTAGAAGGAGGAAGCAATGAAGTAGTGTTGAACGTGTATTTATGTTGCTTTCCCCGGAATAAAGAGCCAACTCTAACCGGAGAACACTCGTAAATCAAATGAAGGAAATATTATATATGGGAAGTTTAACCATTCAGGTATTTTGCGATTATGCAAGTTTTTTGTCTTAAACGAACTGTCAGATTCATAAAAATTTTGTGTTATTTCCGCTTCACAATTAAAGCTCTATAAATTTATTTATTTATTCACGCCTTAAAGGCTTTTACAAAATCATGTTATTATAGATACATAAGTAATTCAGGAGTACAATTATAGTAATATATAAAAGAGTATTATATAACATAATAAACTGAACAATAAGGACATAAGCAGAATTAAAAAGATATATCAACAAAAACCATATTAGAAGAATAATAATAAAATTTACATAAGAATATTAGAAATTTCTGTTTTAAATTTAGGTAAAGAATAAATGAAAAAATCAACCGAATTAAATTTATTTCCAAGCCTATGAAGTCTTTGGATTGAGGAATTAATAAAATAGTTTGTTTTAGACGGATAAACAAAGAACAGCTCAGGAAGTCTCGTGTCACGATTAGGTACTCGGAATGTTATTAGTTTTGTTAAGTCAGGTGCGTCAAGTGATCCATTAACTAATTTGAATAATAGAACCAAATCGCTCTTGGATCTTGTACACGATAGGTCAGTTAAATTAAGCGTTTTCATTAAATTAACATAATTAATTAATAAATTAAACGTTTCTGAACGTAGCCGAATACCAAAAACTGTTTTTGAAACGTTATGTTTCAGTTCAGTTTCAGTACCGGCAACCCGGGCGTTTATTTTATTTTTATTTATGAACATAGATTTCTTTTACCCACCTCACTAGACAAAGTCTGTTCCGAGGCGGTTATGAAATAAGGTTTCAAATTCTTATGTTATAAATAAATATTAACATTTATAAATATTAAAATTTAGAAAGCAAACATAACAAAATTATAAAAATGACACAAAATCACGAATTATGTAAAAATAACACTTATTCTATTGTATAAATACATAAAAAAACAATTTTCTCACCTACCATTTACCATTTTATACAAGAATATTTAAAAAATTAACGATGTCTAACGGCGCGTAGGTGATTTGGCGGGTGAAGACTGTTTCTACAAAATAAGTATTTTTTATGTACTTCTATGGACAACTTTGAATAGAAATGTGAAGCATAATTCAATATGGATCTTCTACTTTTTGTTTTAGGGTTGTCACTAGAACAATAACAGAGTTATAACGACTTCTGTGGGAACACATGCGTTAGCGTGAAAACGCGCTTATAGGCGGGAATACACATTACACATGCCTGTAGAATGGGACAGTAGCTTGCATGCCTGTTAAGAGTGAATAACCAGCACATGACAACTTCGATTCCGACACTAGCGCTAACACATCAGGGCTCGCGAGCGGGCGTTTTCAGAACTAAATTTCGTTCCGCGGCAATCCGAGTTTTGAGGGTTTTGTTCACTCGAGCTAGGGCTACCCGCTACTATTACTACTTTATATTACTATTCTCGCTTCCAGAATTTTAATTAGTAGTAGTTATTTGTAATTTGTATATTGAAGTGCATAAACATAAATAGATACAAGTGAAATGCGTAAACACAGTAGGTATTAAGTAGATAGCTACATGAATAAACAATTTGTTATATTCTTTTTAATATTTTGGTTTTTTGTTTTTCAATTGTATTTTACGGCCATTAGAGTGGAAGATACTCTCAGTATCGCCCTGGTGTAAGACCACCATTAAGAATTGAAACGTTGCTTGAAATGGCTTTAGCCGTGTTTAGTGGTCAGATCTGAATAGCCAGGTACTTCCCCACCTTCCTCTTCCCTATATCCTTCCCCTCCCCACTACCTTCAGTCTTACAACATACTCCAAATTGGGGATGCAATAGTCCCACTGGCTCCAGACTTGTGCGGTATTCATGAAAAAAAACGAGTAATATTCAGTTGGATTGTAAAAAATGTCGCATTTTGAAATATTTATTCGTGAGCATAATTAATAATAAGCACTTCAACAAACAGAATTAAAGCGCACAAACCCTTTCTTTCTTTGAGTGGCCTTGCAACGCATGCCGGGTACCCGCTGTATATAATGTTATATAGTGCAGGCGCTTGCATTATAATTCCCGGGACTTGTGATGGAACCATAACAGTTTAGTTGACCGCGAGGTTACAGTGCCCATGAAACGCATGCCGGGTACCCGCTGTATATAATTTATTTATTTATTTACGGACAAATAGTCCATTAACAATATAACAATAACACGAAAAACAAGCGTGCGTAAAGGCCCGACCCGCCGAGCAATCGATCACCGTTCGCATTGATTACCGTTCGCATGTCATTTTTCGTAACTATCACCACTTTTCGTAACCCATTCACCAGTTTACCCCCAAGTGTCGAGCGTGCGTAAAAAAGATTTACCCCAAAAAAATATTTTGGTGCAGTTGGGACTCTTGTGCGGTATTCACACAAGAAAAATTTAAAATAAAAAAAAATATTCGAAATTATAAAAATTTTTGCAAAAAAATATTCAATGAGCATGAAAAATTGCGTTCGGGCAACCCTATAGATTTAACAAACATGAATCAAGGAATTCGTGTTTATTTCAAATTTCGTTTTCAAATTTCATTTCCAAATATTATTATTCAAAGCGTCGCGAAGACGTGCTCTCCTGGCCGCGTTTGGGCCCGTAATGAAATCTGAAATTTGTGTTTACGGGCTGCGATAAAAATGGTAAAATGCGATGTTCAAAATTATTTAAAATTAAATACTTCCTGAAATTATTTTACGATCAAATTATTTATGATTTGTCAATAATGTCTTAGCAAAATGAGTATGTAAAAAAATCCGAAATATATTTGTTTGTAAGTGCACAAATAAATGCACAAACCGACCAATTTTCGTCAAGAAACACATGTCCGTATATATTTTTTAATAATTTTATTTAAACTAAAATTAAAATTCTGAAATATACGTTTACCAGATAATGTATTGATTTATTTTACTGCATGATTATATGATTTGAAATGGGTGTTGTATAAGAAATGTACTTTTTTGAAAATTGAACAAATCTGCGAACGACCTATGGTATAACCTTATTATTCTAAAAATATTTTTTTTTTCTCAAAATCTAAAACATAAGTTTACTAGATAAAAGAACAATCTTTTGAAATCCATTTATAGTTTTTTGTGGAAAAGAGTCAATACGTCTAACCACTGATTTAAAAATGACATATTTCTGGTTTCTCTGGTTGTACACTCTTAATGGCACGTACAAGTTACTGGCACAATTTGGATACATATGCAAGTTAAACTTGCATGCAATTTGCGTCCTTGCATGCCTGTAACTTGCAAGACGTATACACAAGCTAGTCACGAGACAATAAGTGCCTCAAGTCACTCAGTTCTCAAGCTTTTTAGCAATGGAAAACATTCGAAGTGAATTAAATATCATCGTATTGCAATTGGCAGTACAATGTGAGTCTAATTTAATGAGAAAAAAAGAAGAATAAAAGAAGACTGATTTGGGTGAAAAATTGGATTAGCAGAAGGGAAAATTTTGGAGCAAATAGTTGTCTGCTTACAGAAATGCGACAAGAAGATATAGATGGTTTCAGAAACCATTTAAGAATGCTGCCAGAAAAAAATGATGAATTATTAGGAAAAATTGTGGATAAAATAAAAAAGAAAGATACTCATATGCGAAATGCAATGACAAAAAGTCAGCTACTGGCATGCCCGTACCTGTCGCGACGTTCACACATGCCAGTTTCGTAGCCCCCCGCGTCCCCTCCCTCATGTTGCATGCCAGTAGCTGCCTTAAAATCAAATGTTGTGCTATCTACTTGCATGGCAGTTACAGGCATGCGAGTTAGCGTATACACATGATAGTAGGTGGCATGTGCAAGGAGCTTGTATGCAAGTGTGCCAGCTACTGTCATGTGTATTCCCGGCTTATTGTACTTGACTGTTATTGTTATATTGTCGTAAAAATACGCTTACGGGTCAGAATGGTTAAATATTATTTTTAGGGATCCTGTCTAGGGTAAGGTTATGGGCACTCAGTATCTATGCAAAATTAGGGTTAAATATTTTATGGACTACTATTAAGAGGTGTTTTAGAAAGAAGAAGGTTGAGATAAATATGACCATACCACAAAGAGCTATAGAAAAGTTATGCGAAGTGTTCATCTATTCGAAATGAAAGACTAAAGAGTCGATAAGGGTTGGTTTATAAGCGCTTAGAAAGTGCGAAATTGGGGTAAAATATTTTGATGGAATGTAAAGAGGTGTACGTAGGTATCTTGAGAATGGAGAACTTTGCAAAAACTGATCCCCACACAAATGCGACATTTCCTTGCAAGATAGAATTAGACAAATAATTACATGGAATATGTTATGAATATAAGAAGTATAAGTAAAAAGATAATATTTTCAGATTTATTTTTTAGAATTTGCAACTCTGAGATTGAGGCCTTAATTCTGTGCAAAGAAGGGCGGTCCGTCCGGTTGACAATTCGTTGGAGTGCACAATGCTTGATGTAGACACGCTGAATCTGTTCTTCAGGTATTTTAATGGAGCCTGCTTTACGAATCTAGCAGTATTGATCCCCGATGCACCGATGCACGTGCGTGAAACTCGACGAACACGAGCGGAACACCCTTTCAAAGTTGATGTTGGCTTCTTTCGTTTTTTTATAAGTAGGCTGATATGTGGAGCTACCGGCGTCTGTTTTTCCTCCGTCATATAATTCGGGTCTCTTCAAGACCCGCATTAATAAATCCCTCTCTACAGCCCCTAACTTAACCTGTCTCACAACGAAATATTATGCCCTGGCTGGTACTATTTGCATGAATAGGTATGTTCTAAAATGGTAACTAATTATATGTCCTATTTAAATATGTTCCTTTAAAATATGTTAACTAAAATACTTTAACAAGATTCAATCACAAAAAATTAGACATTGGTAAATACATTCTGAGAAATCGTATTTGCAAACTTTGTAACCTTATCTCTCAGAACAAGTTAGAACCCTGTCTAACCAAAATGACGATATGTCGAAAGCTGGAGGCCAAAAGACTAATGAAGACGAAGTTTATCAAGAGATTTAATTAAGAAATTTTAAGAAAGAAGCCGTGCTGTTTTCAGAAATAAGAAATAATGTTCAAGAAATAATAAAAAAGGAGCTCCGTCCGGATTCGAAACCAATGACCTGATCATGCCATCAATCAATGCGCTTGAGCACAGCCAACATCAATAGTTAAAATGGAGGCATGCATCAAAAGAAATATTCATTTCAATGATATATTATACCCATATTCCTCGGTCTGGTGATTCCAGCAAAATAAGCAATGTGTTTTCTGCTCCGCTAAACCAGACGAAGCAAAATGTCACAAAACATAATACTAAAATCTTAACGCACATATGCGTCACGAGAAAACATCAACCCGGATTACATAAAGAAAACTGAAAGAACTGCCAGCAATTATTTTTAAAATCGACTAAAATCTCAGCGGCAAAAAACAATTCGGCAATTCTTTACCGGAGAAAACATGTCGCAATGAACTGAAATGGGACGAAAGCTACGCTTTCCGTCTATCAATCATTGGTATTTCTGACATCGCGTTCCGTACGAGAGGTGGCGTGAACCTCTCTACAGTCCCTAGCCGCCGGACATGTCAAGCAGACTCCCGATAAAGAACCATGTCATCTGTCCAATGGAGATGAACTGGAAAAAGATCGCGATGAGCTAATGCGGGTTAATGTTAAGATCGCCCGAGAAAATTAAAGGTAATGGATGGCTACAGTCAGTGGCGGTCCTTTCTTCAGGTCAATTGGTCAAAAATCTCCCAAAATTATAAGATAATAGTAAAACATAATTTGTAAAATATTATGCTAATCAAAACAAATGATATTATTCATTCAATATATTATGTATTTGAAATGCACCGAGATATAGCCGATAGCGGCAAGCAGTGACATCTAACGTCTTAGATAGAAGCTTTCTTTCGCACGCACTATGATCGGTTCGGTCAATTTTTCAAATGTCCCAATATCATGTCTTCTGTCTCTTTACGCGCCATACAATAAACGAGATGGCACTATACCGCCTAAAAGAAAAAAAAATCGGATTCTGAAGACAATTTGGGTCATGGCCGTGAGCGAGAGAAAGCAAGATGAATATTATGCGTCTGAAAGAGATGCTTTGATAAACATAGGTTGATTTTGCATATTGTAAGGTTGTCGCATGAAATAATTTACTATATTAAATGTAATTTGACTCTCAAACTCGTGAGATGATTACAAATTAATACTATCGTATTTAATTTGACATTGTACCATTTTTTTTTAATGACCTTCCATTTTTGGACCCCTAGAGCCGCCTCTGGCTACAGTGAATTTCAAAGATATCGGAAATAAGTTTTTAACAGAGAAACTTTTTGAACTTATTTCGCGATTCGAATACCGGACCATGTCATCTGTCAGACGTAGATGAAGTAGACATAGACAGAGAAGAGCTAATGAGTGTTGATGTAAAGAAGTCTTGAAAAGAATGCAAGGTAATGAATGATAATGACTACGAAGAATTTAAAAGATATCGGAAACTTGTTTCAACTAAAACTCAATCCAGACTTGATTCAGAACGATACTGAACAATTTCATCTGTCCAACAGAGATTAACTGGGGACAGATAGAAGCGAGTTAATTTTAAGAAGACATTAGAAATGTAAGATTGTGAATAATGGCACTATGGTAGACGCCATAGCTATCAAAAATAAGTTGCTACTGAAAACATTTCTTATTATAAAAGAAACCGGTGGCGATTTTTGACCAATCTCTATTTAAAAAAGATTTGTGCTATCTCTTAGAGCAAGGAATAAATCGTAGGAAGTAGAAAGACGATCAGAAAGACCAGATGTCAAGAACCCATTATGTCGAATGTCGATGGAGATGAAAGGCACCTGATGATGACGATCCCGGAACAGATTGATTTTTGAAGGAAAGATTTTTGGGAGAAGGATCCAAGGAAAAACCGCTTTTCATGAGTCAAGGTTTTGGAAAGTCCTGTCGAGTCCATAATTATGGCAGAGGTACGATAAAAATAACTGGATTATTTTGAAATTGCAGAAACACTAAAAAGCGTGGTAAAATAGAATCTAGTAACCTTTCACTAAGTTTTCTTTTTAGGGTTTCATTTTCAGTTAACTGGATATTCAATTATTAGTTTTAATTGGTGATTGAGGTAATGTTGGTGTTGACAAATGCAAAAGACTTTGTGACGGCCGGCGTGATGAAGCGGTAAAGCTTTTGAATCGCAATCCGAAGGTCGCGGGATCAAATCCCGGCTAGGCAAATAAATTTTATTTGATTAATTTGTGTTGTTTCACAATTAATTCAATTAAAATAATAAATAGTATATTTGCGGCACGTTCTAGAGTGGAAGATACTCTCAGTATAGCCCCGGTTGAAGACCACCATTCAGAATTGAATTGTTGGTTGGAATAGTTTTAGCCGTGTTTGGTGACCAGATCTGAATAACCAGGTACTTCCCTATCTTCCTATTCCCCATCTCCTTCCCGTACCCATTACCATCAGCCTCACAACATACCCCAATTGGGGATGCCATGGTCTTACTGGCACCAGACGAGAGCAGCTTGGACTCTTGTAAAGTATTCACATTAAAAAAAACAAAAACTTCTAGCGGCTTGAAAATAACACGAATTGCTCTTTTCCGATAAAATAAATAAACTATTTTCAACCCGTTATTTTGAATCCATCATAAGCTATGCAGCTGTGAAATATCCATGTATCCAAAAAGACCATGGTGTTTGTTTAATATTCTGCATGCCAATTTATGTAATTTTTTTAGTAATGTTTAAGCTTTTCCACTTTAATCTTTTACTGTCTTCCTTTTCTCCCCTTTTAAAATCTTCCGATCCTAGCCTCAATATATTTTTAAAAAAAGCACTTTAAGTGCTGAAGCAACCTTTTTAGTAAACAAAAAACAATTTCCCGCGCGCATCATAAACATCGCATGCTGTTTATAAATTACACAGAGGTGTTTTCAATTTCGGGCGCTAGATGCCACTGGGGTATTAGAAACCACAAACGCCCGTGAGGGAAAAACAAAATCTGAAAAATACTAAAAAAACATTACTGAAAATCGCTGAAAATGCTCCGTCTAGACGAAATAACAAAGGCCAATGATTGATGAACTCGTGTTTTGCAAAAAGTGAACATTCTTTGTCGAACGCTTCAAAAATAATAAAGTAGAGTTTTTAATTCTTTTCAATTTACGAAAATTTCTTTTTTCTGCTTTTCCTGAGTGGAAAAATATCGAGTCATGCATGTGCTTCAAAAGAATGAAAGTTGTTTTTAAGTTACGTGGAAAAATACATACGTTATCTAAATTGAAGAGAAAACTAGAACAGTGTATTGTGGGCGAGTCTGCCGCCTTCCCAAAGAAATGTAATTTTATATTACTTGAGATTGAATGGCAGGATATTTTGAGTAGTTCACAAATCGACACCAGTTGGCGCTAGTGTAAATGTAGACCTAAATACGAAAAGAGACCTGTCAAAAGTTTGTTTCGTAAATTTATGTCTGTTTTCTGTAGGTTCGAAGCGATTATTTTTGTGAATTCTGACATTCATAACAATGCACCAAACAATTTTTTTCATTAATAGAAACAACTAAAGCTACCAAAAATATTCCTTCGTCATATTGTATCCTTTCCTGTGAACTGCTGCATACATTGTTATTCCTTCCTGCCCTTTGTAAACTTGAAGAATATATTGGTTTATATGAACTATATCTATTTGTGGCAATACAGGCGAATCCTGTATGCTGTAAAATGATTCATCTGGGGGCCAACATATACCCACTATCTCACTTTCATACTCAAAATCATTTATTTCCATAAATTTATTATTCCAGTCATAGGCAGCCAATCTGGAATTAATAATTATGATTATTGGGAACATTATAAATAAGCAACGTTAGCTAAAGTACCTATAATTATTACAAATAATACACAATTAATGTGTTTTAGAAGTACAAGAATGAGGTTATGTTCCAACCACTTAGCTTACATATCGATTAGAACTTCTTTCTTGCCAACACATTTTGCCTTTCTATTCTTTAATTCTTTTTTTAACTCCTTCACAGTCCAGCTACCGTATTTATTCACCATTTTTAATATTACTTCCAAAATGCACACGCAAGCCAGATACAAAGCTATATTAATTATTAATGACAGGTCTACAACTACACCAGCGCCGCCAAGCGGGAGAAGTTTAGCACAGCATTCTGCCATTGTTAAAAAATTTTCAAATATCAAAAAACTTTCTTGAATTGGCAATCACATTGATTGGACTGTCCGAAGCTCAGAGTCCATAGGTTTTATGTAAATTGGCGAAGTTATCTTTCAGATCTAACTATATTTGTTTTGTTTTTTTCTATGGTTATCCACTCTTCCATATTTCTATATCCTTGGGTTGTGGCCATTTTCAACATTATTTTTTAGTAAGAATCCATATTGCTCTCTCGATATGTCTTTATCACACATTTCTTATTGGATTGACATTATTCGAATCCTTACACGTCAATCTGTCTCTTCGCGAGGGACGAATCACATTTAGGAAGATAAATATTCTCATCAAATCCTTGTACTATTGTACCGCCCATCATAAAATTTTACTTTTGCTTTCAAAATACGTTAATTAAAGAACATACTATATATTATTATAGTTTCCAATTATGTCCTCTGCGTGCGTACTGTACCTAAATTTACAGTGTTAATCTCAAGTGACCTCCCAGGTAAGTGTCCTGTATATTTTCTGCCTGTAGAGTACATTATGTATTCACGCAGCATCGCGTTTATTGGTTAAATAATTGTACATATAGTTTCATATCGGTGATCGATAAACCGGTAGTGCAATTTTTAGCCATAAGTTAATTAAGAGGCGGTTCTCCGAATTTCAACCGATTTCTTGCAAACCTCCCTTAAACATTTGAAGTTTTTAAGCTCTAAAAAAAATATATGTTATTCTTGAAGATAATATTTAGACATTTATCGCGCCGAAACGCAAATTATATAAAATTCCCTCGATAGAAAAAAATCGCAAAGTATGCTCCAAAAATGATTAAAAACACGTTTGTTTCGGTTATTTTACAAGTTATATGTGTGAAAAAATTCATAGCATTTCTTTAAATAAAATAAAAGAGAATTATCGCGAGATTTTTGCTCTATTTTTAACGAGTCGTGTTTTATTAAAGATTTTCATGATTTTTGCATCAATTTTATCGCTGTAAATGTTAGCGCGCTCTTCTAACATTCGTAATTTCATATCTCTCTATCTTCTTCTTTTTGGGGCCGGGAACTAAGCCTTAAGTTAAGTTTGTCTAGTTTGTAGTTAGAAGTAAGATTGTAGAAATCTATTATAAGTTTGTACAGTCCCCTTGAGGTAATTTTTCATAAAAACGGCGCTATACAAGTCATCCAAATATTATTATTTTTTATGTTCTTAAAGAAAGATTCCCGGATTACGAATAACCCGACAATTATTGAAAATCTCATACTACCACCACAGAAAGCAAAAAAATGTTTCTTGTGTTGTTATGGAGGACTTAGCCAGCTGAGGAGGCGAACACGCGATGCCCGGGTGGAATCTAAACGCTATGCCAACTCAGTCACTGACCGGTCTCATTATTAAGTATGCAATAATAATTGTTAAATACCTACATGCGTCCGGATGTGTTCAGATATATGGTCGTACTTTTAAAGATCAAAGTTTGGACGGCCCATCAAAATCTTCTTCTTCTCTCAATCAAAAAAATCATAGTGTGTAATTCACACGCGGTAGAGGAGAATCTAGAAAGTCGCTGGATTTCGCTATCTTTTCTTTTGCTTGTTTTTTAAAGTAGTTTGAAAATTGGATATTGATGTCACAAAATAAAAATGTTTTTTTTTTTGGATTTCGTAGGATTCGAACCCCCGTTCGCTTGATGTCTGTCTACCTCTCTGGCCGCTGAGACTTGTCAGGCACATTGCCCAAGGTACGCGCCGAGATGCGAATATACCGCATTGTATTAGAACCGAGTATTTGTGAAGAATTGAGTTATTTTATTTTTATTACATTAGTTACATTTATACAGCAAAATTACATAATAATAATATTTCAAATAACTGTAGATTACTATGTCTTGTACTTCATTAGTTCCTAGCTAGGCAGATTGCCTGTTTTAAGGAACCAAATGCTGGTGAAAAATGCCAAAAATGTATTCTGTAAACGTTGTTTTTTTTGTAGATTAAATATAAACACAGTTTAAATATACTATAGGTACTTAGTTTTTACTGATTGTGCTATCAATAGTTAACCATGTATAATTTTAAGTTTTAAGTGACATTATTTAATAATTTTTCAGACTCAATCCTACCTAAGTCAATCAACCATTTAGTTATTATTGTACCGATGCATGCCATTTTGCATGTTTCAATTTTTAATTTTTGAGTTGTGACGCATTTCCGGTTCACCCGAATTTCAAGTCACTAACGGCGCTAAAGAAGTTTCACTTCAAAAAACAGAATGTGATAATAGAATAGTTCTGTTATTTTAAGATAGATTAAGCGAGGTTAGGTTTGTTGTTTGTTTGTTCTTTGTCCTCAATGTACTCTTTTGTCGCTGATCTATTTTATCATGGAACCGCATTGTAGTTCGAACTATTACCAGTACTATTACCTGCGTGTTACATCGGAATATCATGTCAGTTGCTTTGCATGTTGCTCGCGACCAACAATTGCACCAGCCCGTTCGGCATCTGCTCCGTTCACAATCATTTACGATCGTTGCACGTTGCACCGAGCCGCTGTGTATAGGGAATAAATAAAATAGATAATAAAGAATCCAGAGTTAGGTTCTGATACTTGGGCAGTTGTAAGTAACGGCGCACGGTGGGGCAGAATCGTCAAAAACCGGAAAAAAATGCAATTTTTGTGGCCCAGTAGACAACAAAGTTTCAACGGCAAAGACATTGTTATGACAACAGTTGTGACCTGCCTAGCAGACTGGAAATCTCTTTGGTTCCGAACTAAGACGATAAATAAAATAAAATGCATTAATTGTCATGCTGGAAAAAAAACATATAGGTATAAAAGAAATAAAAATATATCAACACCTTCCAAGAGTTCCAACTGCCTGGAGCTAGTGGGTGTTTGTTGTGAGGCTGAATGAAATGCGATGGGGAAGCGAAAGAGGAAGGTTAGGAATTAACTTGATAATGCCATTTAAAGTAACGTTTCAATATTCTTTAACCAATGCGAAACTGGAGTATCAGAAACTCTAGCGCTCTACCGCACCATTTCAAATTAAATTCAATATTTGAACATATAAAAATTAAAAACATACCACACATCCGGTAGAAATGTGTCATGAGTCAAATAAGTTAATTTTATAGGAGAGCGAGAACCAATTGATCAATAATGAACAAGCGGTCCCATCGAAAAATATACTAGCGACATCTTGAGGAGATGGAATAATCTAACTTAAATGTGGTTTTCTTGGGGCATATATTCATATATTCACAATCACTTTACTTTTCAGAGATAAAATGTAAAATAGAAAATTTTGAGTTGCGACACTTCTGTGGGATTTGCGATATCATTTTCATTTTTTCAAATTTTGGAGATGAAGTCACCAGTTGCCGACGAAAGTTTAGAATAAAAGATAATCTAATACAAAAAATATCTATTTGCTTAATTTAAAAATAATCACATAAATATATCCAAAGGTATTAGGTATGTCAGTTTTCACACACTGTGGTAGGAACACATACTTGTGTTAATTAAATTAAAACAAACAACTTTGTAAACACCACTACATAATCAATATTTTCAACATGTTTCGAAAACCAAGTTTTCTTGGTTTTCGAAACATGTTGATAATATTGATTATATAGTCATTTGTTTTCATTTAATTAAAAATGATACCACAAAGTATATTTGCAAAGTTCAAAGACATACTTGTGTGTCTAGTGTGTACTGCACCGAAATCGTACTGTTTATTGGTCTCCTAGGCTGTTAAGTATTATTGGGTTAGGTATGGTAAATCTGTGTTAGCTATAAGAAATAGGGCAATGCCTATTACAACTCGTCATTTTTGAACGATAGAAAGTATATTAATTTTAATTTTAATAAAAATAATTTAGTCACATCTCCTAAGTCAGTTTGCCCAGTGTGCGGCGCTTGAATATTGTATGAGGAAGCATTCGCAAAGCGGGAAGGCGAGCATGAGGTAAATGAAAGAAATTCTGAAATATTTACTATCAGTAAACATTCACGACCGATTCAACTTGATCGATTTTAGCGTCTTCAATATTTTATTAATAAAACTATGCGGAAAAATAGCCGTGGGTCCACGAGAGGCACGTATGCAGAAATTATGGTTAAATATAGAAACTAATCGTATAGAAGTTACTCGTACAGCGAAAACCTGAAACTTTTTACAGGAACTTTTTTCCTTATCTCCACACAAATCGTAATCGTAAAAAATCGCTCAGAGCCTAAGTCATCTTTGGAGTACGTTTGGAGATCGTGCTTTAGGAATATCTGGGCCTAAGGCTTGGAATAAACTCCCTCCGGAAATAAGATGCATAAAAAGCCCAACAAAATTTAGGTCCAAATTAAAAACCTACCTTTTTGGGCTCTCATATACTTAAATAAAAAATACCAACCTGAGAGTACCATTTTTGTTTTGCCTATGCTATACCTACCTTAATCACACATTTCTTCACATCAATATTTTTCTTACCAAGAAGCGAATCACATTTAGGAAGATAAATATTCTGATGAAATTTGCTTTTGTTTTCAAAATACGCTCATTAAAGAACATCTTACATTTATTATAGTTCCCAATTATGTCCTCTGGGTGCGAACTGTACTTAAATTTCCCTAAATAAACAATAACAGTGTTTATCTCTGGTGACCTCTCAGGTTAGTATGGTCCTGTATATATTTTCTGCCTGTACAGTACATTTTTACAGCAGCATCGCGTTCATTGGTCAATTCATTGTACATATAGTTTCGCATCGGTTATCGATGAACCGGTGGATGCAATTTTTAGCCATAATGGTTAACATAGTGGTTTGTCTAGTTTGTAGTTAGAAGTAGGATGTAGACATGTATTATAAGTTTGTAGAGCGCCTTTGAGGTGTTTTTCACCATAACGGTGCTATACAAGACACCCAAATATTATTATTATTATGCGGTTTGAAGGATCGTTTTAGGCAAAAGGAGGAGAGGAAGTTCTGTGAAGGAAAAGAGTATAAAAGGTGGGTAGGAACCTAAGTGTTAGTGTGTTCAGGAGTGACCCAATGCGGTGCAAGACAATGTTAGAGTACTGTTGGAGAGGTTAGAAGGGTTCTCTCAACCAGTTTTCCCGATTCAGCCCGTTACGCAGTAGATGGTCAAATACATCCGCCGCCAAGACCCAGACAAACCTCATCTTGTGAGTCTTGGAACCCCTGCTAAGTCATCAAAGTTAGCGAACCACTTAGGGTGACCCATGGCAGAGGCGTTGGTTATCCAATAAATGGTTTTCTGGGGTAATGCGCGTTTTAATTTTCACCTAACCTAACAACCTAACCTAACAAAAAAATGGGACAAAAATAATACAGAAAATAAATTATTGTTCAAAAATAGTAAAATGGAACGAAGATAATACAGATAACAATAATTTATTGTCTTTAAAGGATTTCTGTATTATTTTTGTCCTATTTTTTGTCAGGTCTGGATAGGTTAGGTTTTAGTAGATATTTTGTTGGGGGATGTTTTGTCCGTAGGATATTTTGTCGGAGAATATTTTCTTAGGGATATTTTGTCGCAGGTGAAAAGTCGCAGAACCGTTTCCTGGGCCCATATCCGCCTCCAAAATAATAAAATTATAAATTAGATATTTCACAAAAATTAGCAAATAATAAGGGATGATGACAAGAAAAGGTGAATATTTCGCGGATCTAGGAAGGTACCAAAATCATTAGGAAGAAGAGAGAGGCTTAGAAACAGACCCTCCAGGGATAATGGCAAAAGGCGGCAATTATTATAAGCTCCAGATCACAAATAAAATTAAAACGTTGGTTAAAATCCCAGCTTAATTATAATTTCATAATTTAAATAGGGTGGCTATTATAAAATTATTCAGCAAGCATTAAACTTTTTGGGAATATAAATATTTTAAAATTATTATTTTCTGACCAAATGAGAATAAATTATAAGCTGGGTGGAGTGCTTTGGGAGCACTGAAGATATAAACCGACAGAAGTGTGTTTTTGGCGTGCCGCACCCCCAAAGTAAGCTCAATTTTACCTTTCTTTTGATAAAATTAATCAAACATTTTAAAATTTCGAAAATCTGTATCTAATCGATTTCATTGACCTGTCTGGGGCCTTACTAAAATTGGCGACTTTAGTTTTCTATTTAATCTGTATATATCACACTACTAGGAATTCTATATTCTGTGGGATTGAGTGCTTTGGGGCGTTTAAGAATTATGAATAATAATAAATAACTAGCAGGTAAAAACTCTGCTAATTATTTAAGGTAGAAAACCATATTATGAAAACTTCAATAGTTAATAATAATAATACTTGTTATGATGCCCCTGTATAACTTACCAAAATTACATGTAAAAGCCTTCAAGGCGTAAATCAAAAAATTTAAAAAAATAGTTCGATTTGAATATTATAGATGGCAGCACTTTCGTTTGTATCTATTACGTGAAGCGAGTGTGTACGACGACGATAAATAATACAGACGATTTTAAGCCCAGAATACTAATCGAGGGAAATAATTATACCAAGTCAGTGGACATCACATCACAAATACAAAATACTGTTACTGAGGCAGTTCAGTTATGTACAATAAATACTGTATATTTCTTAGTAAACGAAATACATACATTTAATATTTATTGGTAAAAGAAATATATAGTATTTATATTTTATTAAATCAAAGTGTAATTTTTAAATTGTATATGTAAAAGCCCCGAAAAAGGGCGTAAATAAATAAATAAATAGATTCTCAAAAACGAAAATTTTTGCGATGGGAGGTAAAAAAGATAATGGTTGCAAAGTAACTTTTTTTTTTAAACATGAGCTCCACACAGAAGGCAAGGAGGAAAATAATTTCCCTCAGGGCCTATGTCATCTTTGGGGATGCTGTGTGGAGGATTTTTTTAAGGAAAGGAAGGAGAGGAGAATTCTGGGAAGGAAAAGGGTTTAAGGGGTGGGTAGGAATCTGGGATTCGGTGTGTTCTGTTCATCCGCCGCCAAGACCTAGACAAACCTCAGTTCATGTACCCGGGCACCCCTGCTAAATCTCCAAACGTACTAAACTACTTGGGGTGATCTATGACAGAGGTGTTGGTGATCCAATAAAGGTTTCCGGGGCGGCGGTACCCATTCCCGCCTCCCAAATTACTGGGTAGATACAGTCACAATAATAATAACGTTGATCTGTTAATAGATTTTTACAAATTTGCACACCTTGTTTATTTAACATTAATTCTATTTAAAAAAAAGCTTACCAGGGCGATACTGAGAGTATCTTACATTGCAAAGCCTGGAGCCGGGAACTAGTATTGCCAACTGAGCTCCTTTAGAGCTAGAATTAGCTCCTAAATGAGGCAGTCAGTACCATAGGCTATATTTGATTTAGCTCTTTTTTACCTCATTTTCGGGTGTCGTCTGGCTCTCTTTTATATATCAAGTTGGCAACATTGCCAGAAATAGCTCAGATCACGAGCAAATTACAAAACTTCTAATCCACGTCGCGATCGAAACTACTTTTCGATTGCACTTTTCATGGTGACCTTTTAACAAACCGATTGATTCTGGTGAAGTTACCCGGGTGATACTGAGAGTATGTAACATTCTGGGCACTAACTTGTGTAATTGCAAAGCCTGGAGCCGGGAACTAGTATTACCAAATGAGCTCCTTTAGAGCTAGAATTAGCTCCAAAATGAAGCAGTCAGCTCCACATGCTATATTGGATTTTAGCTCTTTTTTTAGCTCCTTTTCGGGTGTCGTCTGGCTCTCTTTTATATATCAAGTTGGCAACACTGCCGGAAATAGCTGAGCACATCAGCAATGGGAAACACGTGTAAATATGAACAACAGGATTTACGTGAAAATAAATTCAATTTAAATTTATGAAAATAATTCGTGGGATTAAAATTATTATTTGATCTCACGTTCCATTATAAAATAAACAAACAGTCACATTAATAACAGCAACTTCAATTGACGCATATGCAATATTGAATTTCAATTAATTTATTTTGAAGTATTCGTTACAAGAATTAACTTTGTGGTTTGCTAAAATCACAATATTAACCCATAAATTTATTTTAAATTACTTCATTGTAATTTCAATTTGACATTTGCATAGTTTGGTTTAAAGAAAAAACGAATATGTTTGATTATAGTGATTTATGTTTGGGGTGTTACGCTACTTCCTTCTAGTTTCGGACAGTTACACAGTGGCAGATGTGTAAAACGACACGACATAATACCCCAAAAACATATCACCACAATACTTTTGCCGGTGAAAATTTCAAATCAAATCCGAGTTTATTTTATTTGATTGAGTAAATTGCGGTGACTACGAATTTGTAATGATAAATACGCCTACTTTTACCCCCCCTCTCCCTCTTACCTGTATGTCTACCTCTCCGTCTCTCGCCCCCCCCCCCCCCCCCCCCCCCTCTTAAACAAAGTTGATGATCCCTCTATCTCTTCTACGTTACCCATTAATACACTGCAACACTGTAATTAATGTAATATATTTTTATATCACCCTGATGAAGGTTCAGGTTGAATCGAAACCGGTAGGTTTTATAATAATAATAATAATATAAATATCGTTATTTGGAAAACAAACAGCTTTACAAAGATACATAAAAAAGAAAGAGTGCTAAAATAAAACAGTGAGCCTAAAAACATGTTTTCGCTGATAATTTTTTTTAGTCGCTAGACAAGAAAAACTAAGAAAAAAATAGTTAAGAGAAGCTAAATTAAAACATAAAGAAAAACTAAGAAAAAAATAGTTAGGAGAAGCTAAATACTTAAATATGCATGATAAGAATGTAGAAAAACACAATAAAGGGTAAGCTTATGATCTTATAGGAGTATAAGGATTATATGTATGTAATTAGGGAATATGTAAATATATTGCAAATTAGGAAATGAAATCTGATAAATAATATAATAAATATAAATATGGACATCATATCGGTGGTGTGTTGTGATGCATTATATTTATGTGATAGTGTTGCTTTGAATTTGTTGAAAGTTATATTGAAGATGTCTGTATATGTGAGGTGTGTGTTATGATAGTGGCAGCCTCGATGTATGAATTCATTTTGTAAGTAGTATGTATCTATTAAAGATTTATTCAATAAAGTTGATGTTCCCTCTACCTCTTCTACGTTACCCATTAATACACTGCAACACTGTAATTAATGTAATGTTGAATCGAAACCGGCAGGTTTTATGTATCTATTAAAGATTTATACAATAAAATGGTATTCAAATAAGTAATTTTATTGTAAATTATTGCAAGATAAGTTTAGTTAAAAATAAAAATAAATATTCATCCTAGACTTGCAGAAAAGTCGATAGATGTCTCATACTAAAAATTAAAATGGATACATATTTATTAAAGACAGTACCATTTATTAAAGACTAGGTAGATATTTATTTATTTAGGTAGAGATTTATTTAAGACTAGGTAGCATTTAGTTCGGGTTTTAATCGTGCAATCAAACATAAATATAGCAGCCAATAAAAATATGCGTTTGGTACTTTTAGTCGAAGTATGATACAGTTAAAGATGATCGAATCGGACAGGGAGACAGTAGCTCAGATGTAGCAGAATCTTTTTCTGCTTTCAGATTTTCTTCTGTGTATTCATTTAATTAAATATTTCAATTCAATCATTAAGTTAAAAATACAAATAAAAATCATTGCGAAATCCTAACACTTTATTCGAATCACATGACTAAACGCATTATGTTTCTAATTCCCAGAATCTCATTAGACCGAAGCACCCGCTTCCTCTGAAACCAAAGCCAGATTTATATACAAGTCCCGTGGGCAGTAATTCCGTGATGATTCTATTAGATTCAATGTTGTCACAGTACAAGATGCAATGCGAGCGAAGTAAATGGTCCAGAGAGGCTCGGGCGATAATTTATAGCACGAACAGTCGGAATTATTAAACGAAATGGTCAACAGATCAAAACTTCTGTACATATTGACTTAGTGCAACACGCGTGATACTTGTAAGATATCAAAGACTGTGTTGGACGGATGAGGTTTCGTTGAGTTGACCTACACGTGACGAACGTGTTGAAAATGTAACATGAATATATTTCTAAGAATGGCAGAGATGATTAATGAAGTTGATTTTATCAAATTTTCTTCTTCTTCTTCTCGTGACCTGTCCGTTCAATGGACGTTGGCTATCATGTTGGCTATGCGGACTTTACAGTAGACTGGCCAAACAACTGTCTCAGGTTTTTCAGCACCGACTTCCGGCAATCCCTGCATTATGAGATGCAAGATCTCGTATTTCTCTGGATGTCTCATCACAGTCCAAGATATTTAAGTTTACGGATTTTAATTGTTTAATAACTTATTTTTCTTTATTCAT
Organism: Limnephilus lunatus; assembly: GCA_917563855.2. Classification (NCBI taxonomy): domain Eukaryota; kingdom Metazoa; phylum Arthropoda; class Insecta; order Trichoptera; family Limnephilidae; genus Limnephilus; species Limnephilus lunatus. Next base: position 111,543,310 of record OU830592.1, read on the forward strand.
CCGAATCATAACATCTTTATTCGTAACTCTGTCCATCCAGCTTATTTAGTCCATCCGTATTCTTCTGCAGATCCACATTCGAATGCCTCAAGTCACCGTATCAGTTCTTCAGTAAGCGTCCATGCTTTCATTCCATAAAATAATACCGAAAACACGTAGCATCTAGCATCCAATTTTAAGACACATTTATTGATAATTGACTGGGTCGATCAAACATACAAAAAAATTCAAGAATGCAAAATTTTACTAGGCTTGGTTTGTTACCCTGATCTGGGCATCTGCCCAAATGATTCAATTCAGTTTATTATTTTTAAAACATTGAAAAAATGGTAAATTTTTAGTGCGTGAAAAAATTATAAGGGGGAATTATATAAACATAAACAATGGGTACCATTAATGAGGACCAAATGCCGTTGGCGCTAACAAAAAACTGTCCAAAGAAGCGGAGTCCACAATTAAGTGCTGGTACATAATCTGACGTATGGCAGTGAGGCATGGAACTGGAAGAGGAAGGATGAAAGTAAACTAAATGCTATATAAATGAGATCCTTGAGGCGTATGTGTGTAAAATCATGTATGATCGTGTAAGAAATGTTCAAATCCGCAAAGAATGCGAGGCTGGTGTAGCGTAATGTAATGATTAATATTAAGAAAGGTACCCTAAGACGGTTTGGGAGTGTAGAGCGAATAAACGAACAAGTGTTAAAATAAGAGAATACATGACACAAATGTGAACGGCAGAATAAGTCGGGGATGCCCGTGGCGAGTGAATCAAGTGAATCAGATACTTGAGTCGGGCTATGTCAAGAGTCAGGTTAATAGAATAGTATGTATGAGACGATGAAAGCGAATGAAGCAAAGAGTGTGTGTGCTAATACCTACTTCTTTGGCGACAGCAACAACATTTCTCAATACGTACATTTAATTCACTGCACTGAATTTAAATTTAATTTGCCTACATAAAGTGACAAATTTCCGTATTTTACGACAATACAATAAAACACGACAAATATTGCTGTTTTCAACGATTTTCTGTTAATATTAGTTGCTAGGTCTTGTAACACTTATCAACGCCTGTTTTTGATAACACTATAATACTCGTTAGTTTGATAGACGCCAATCTTTTTGTCGGCGTTTTGATATCACTACATTAATTTCTAGTTAATCGACCCCCGTAATAATTTGTGATGATATTGGTGTTTATATGAGATGCTTCGACTTGTAATACGAACCACAGTAGCTGATCAACGTCTGTGTTTGACAACATGACATTACGTGCCCGAGTTTTGACTCAGTTGAAATTTTAACTGATACCCGCGGTTTATAAAACCACGTAAATTTGATATGTCAGAAGTTTTTTCTTAGGCTCTCCTTCTTGGCTATTTTGTTATCTTTTGGGAGGAATTCATCTTAGATCTCACAGTTATCTTTCTGCATTCCTTACTATCATGGTGAGAAATATGACATAAAACGTCAAGAAAAAACAAATGAAAAATTAACCACAAAATATTCAAATGCACACTTTATAAAACCAAAATTTCCGACCGCAAAATAAAAAATTAAAGTTTGTAAATTTTCTATTCATTACTTTTACGAAACGACAACAAACGAAGTGACAATAACGTTTATTAACATTAGAATTTGTTAAAAAACATGTGGGTGTTTTTATTTCTTTCGTTATCAGTAGTTTAGTTAGAAACGTACGACGAGCCATTATAAAAACTTTTTTTTATGTTTACATTTCATCAAAATTTGGATTAAAAGTAATGATTATTAGCCTTTACCGGTGCGCTCACCCAAATTCGACACTATTAATGAAACCAATGTATTGGTTGTTTTTATTATTTAATTTGTCTGTCAAAACTCGTGAGGTACCTACAAATGAATAATATCGTATTTAATTTGATATCATATTAAATTACCATTGTTTTTAAATGACCTTCCACTTCTGGACCCCTAGAGCCGCCTCTGATCTAACCTACACGCGGCGCTATTCATTACAATGCATTCTACAATCAAAATCGTGCACTTGCTAATTCTAATTCCATTTACAAGTAGATTCGTTGTTCCCGTTCGCCGACAAGCTAAGCGATGTGCATCCACTTGCTGTGTCTTACCTCACGTCTAATATTAAACCACTCTATTAACCATCAGCCACTTCTTGCAGTTGGACAAATGGAGCCCACGATATTTAGTACCGCAGGTTACAGGTGCCATTATTCAGAGCTGCAGGAGAAGAGAATTTAGCCCAGCGGTCTTATCGGAGATAAATGACTGAATGTTGGATGAAAATGTTGCAGCGAGAAAGGAGCAAGTTCAATAATTCAGAAATACCACAAAACTAATAATACTTATTGTTATTTCATTGCAGGCTAGTATGGGGACCAAACAGTGGAATTGTATTTAAAATTACTTCTTACTAAGAAGAGATTTCGTTCGCAGACAAGCTAAGCGATGTGCATTCACTTGCTGTGTCTTACCTCGCGTCTAATATTAAACCACTCTATTAACCATCAGCCACTTCTTGCAGTTTGACAAATGGAGCCCACGATATTTAGTACCGCGGGTTTCAGGTACCATTATTCAGAGCTGCAGGATAGGAGAATTTACCCCAGCGGTCTTATCGGAGATAAATGACTGAATGTTGGAAAGGGTTACAGCGAGAAAGAAGCAGGTCCAATAATTCACAAATAAAATAATAATTGTTATTTTATTCCGGGCTATAGGCAGGGGTTGTGCAATGCGGGTCCATAACAACTTAGAATCATGAACTCTGAACACCTCTTTGAAAAGCCATTAAAAGTTACGAAAAAAGATCAAAAATAGCCCATAACATAACCTAACATAACCTATTTAACGATTTTTTTATCATCGCTTTTAATAACTTTTCAAAGGAGGTGTTGAAGTTGTATGATTCCAAGTTTTCCTGTCACCGTGAAATGCAAGTTATTAAATAAATTGTCAATGACAGGTTTTTCTTTGCGATTTCTTACATTATTTTCCAGCTATTTTATTGAAAGAAAACCATTTGTATCACAAGTTATTTCATGTGCTCTCAGGAGTTCCTCAGGGCTCTAATTTAGGACCGCTCCTCTCTTCGATTTTTATCTCCTTTAAACATGCTCTGAAATTTTAATTGTTTAATGTTTTTAAAATGAATTACATTGAATTTTTTTTCAGATGAAAAGAAAATATTTTAGATCTAACAGCAACAAAGCTTGCCGTTTGAATTGTGCTTCATTGATATTAAACATATTTATCCATATTCGAGGTGATTCTATTTAACAACAAGACAGCTCTCCCGTGACCATTGGCAAGTTAGTTTTGCGAGCCGGGAGATAAGAAAGTCAACGCTGTCGGTGAATTGAATTGAAAAGTCGTGTCGGCATAGCATACAATAAAATATTAATAAAATGAAAAGAAAAAAGTGAAGATAGGTAGCAGTGGCGGTACGTGACTTTTCAGTAAGCTAGAGTGCAAAGATTAAAAATACGACATTATTGATTTATTTTTATTTTACATGAGCTCCACACAGGTGGCCTTGAGGAAAATAATTTCCCTCGGGGCCTATTTCATCTTTGGGGATGCTGTATGGAATTTTTTTAAGGAAAGGAAGGAGAGGAGAGTTCTGGGAAGGGAAAGGGTTTAAGGGGTGGGTAGGAATCTGGGGTTCAGTGTGTCCTGGTCATCCGCCTCCAAGACCTAGACAAACCTCACCTCATGAACCCCAGCTAAATCACCAAACGTAGCAAACCACTTGCGGTGACCTATGGCAGAGGTGTTGATGATGTAGTTAAATGATTTTTTTTTTCAAAATTTCACATTTTAGAATGAAGATTTTCTGGATTCTTTTTATTTGGGAAAACGCAGGGAAACAGGAATAATCATAATATAAAATAAATATAATATTGTTAATAATCATTAATTTCAAATATGAGATTGACAAAAATAAAAATTTGTAAAATAAATAGGTGCCAATGGCCACGTACGTTTGAGCCGCTATCCTGGTAACAGAGATCCTGGATTCGATTTATTTTTTTGTGATATATTTATTTGCATTCAAGCAGAAAAGCTTCATTATTATGTAATTCCCATTCAGAAATTGGGTTAGATGAAAGAAATTATTACCTGGCAAAAAGCCCACCTTTTTGCTACTAAGTATGAACACAGTAAATAAACAGCGGCCTCTGGCAGAGAAATGTTGACAATAATAATTATATCTTTAAATTAAATATCGATTATTTACGGCTAGTATAATTATTATAGGTTGCCTGTAGTGCCAAGTGGTTCCTAAACTAGTCCCAGCGAGAGCTCATACGGATGTCTTACTCTTCTATTTACAGGTATGTTGTTTAAATACGAAAAAAAGCGTAAAAAAAAACAAATATGATAAGTTTTTAGATTTTCACGGCCAAAAGCATTTTTGTTGTTAGTTTTTGGGGTGTTATGTCGTGTTGAGCTACCTCCTTCTATAGCCGACGTTTCGGACAGCGTTGCAGTGTCCATCATCAGGGCAGATCCGGTAGATCCGACGATGTCGTAACACGGCATAACACCCCAAAAACTAACAACAACAAAAACAAATATATTTAAATACATTTATTTTTTTACATTAGCTCCCCACAGACCCTGAAAAAAACCCTTTCCCTCGGGGCTAATGTCATCTTTGGGGATGCTGTGTGGGGGTCTTTTTAGGAAGAAGAGGAAGTTCTGAGAAGGAAAAAGGTGTGAGGGGTGGGTAGGAATATAGGGGTCAGTGTGTCCAGGAGTGAAGGACGTATGAATCCATGCCTCCCATGGCGGCACAAGGCGATGGTTTGGGGCAGTCGGGCTGGAGAGTTAAAATGTCTCCACCAAACAGTCTTTCCCAATCCGGCCCCCCACGCAGTAGGTGGGCAAACGCGTGTGCCGCAAAGACCTAGACAAACCTCAACCCATGAACCCGGGCACCCCTGCTAAGTCACCTTTGGGTGTCACCAAACTTAGTGAACCACTTAAGGTGTCACCAAACGCAGTGAACCACCACTTGTTATACAAAAAATTGTTCCCGGGGCGGCGGTACTTCTATTTTTAATTTACAATACTTCTATTTTCAATTTTCGGGACATCTCTTTAGAAAAATACGTTTGTGTGTGCGAGTGTGCCACCAATGGTTCAATGCATTGTCAACGACAACGAATCTATCAGCCGAGTTTCAACTCGATCGGATGTCAGGAAATGGATTACGAGTATGATATATTCAAAAAGACAGAAGATACTAGAATGATGACATGACGTACGATCTCTCGCTGGGAATAGTATAGCGATTGCTATGGTCGCTAGGTTTATGATGTCTACAGAACTTCCGATACCATCCAAATTTTTAATCAAATTAGAAGGCCAAATCGGTTAGGTCTGTATGCAGCTTTAGAGGTAACCTATTTTGACGGGTGATTTATTTAATTCGAACAGTTTGTTCATAAATTCGTAAATCTTTGTAATAGTATTTTCTAGAAAGTCCTAATCATATCTTTACATAGTATAAAGCAAAGTCGCTCCCGCTGTCTGTACGCTTAGATCTTTTTAACTACGCAACGGATTTTCACGCGGTTGTCACCAATAGATAGAGTGATTGATTGAAGAAATGAGGAATGTTTAGGTATATAATTTGTCAAGGTTTTGTGTAAATTGGTTGAAATATATAATATATCTGGCCAGGCGGCAGCGGGCAGCGGGCCGGCAAACGAACGGTGTGGATTTGATTTAACAGATGACGTTGGTTACAAAGGTTGGGTAATGGCGTGGCGTTGTATTTCGTTGGCCACAGCGACGTTCGTTCGGATCTGCTAGTAATACATAAAATATACGTTATGTGTGTAATGGTTTCATAACCACGTTCAATAACCTTTTTTAGCATAAGCTCAACACAGGAGGCCCTGAGGAAAATAATCCCCCTCAGAGCCCACGACATCTTTGAAGATGGTGTGTGGAGGGTATTTTTAGGGAAGAAAGTTCTGTGAGGGGTAAATGGTGCGAGGGGTTGACAGGAATCTGGGGAAAGGTGTGTCCACTAGTGACACACGGATGAATCCATTCAGCGTTAATAAAATCTCCCGATCCGGCCTGCCACACAGATGACGGGCAGACGTATCCGCCGCAAGGACCGGAACGAACCTCACCCCATAAAACCCCTGTTAAGTCACCAAACATAGCGAACCACTCGGGGTGACCTATTGCAGACGTGTTGGTTATCTAATAAATGGTTCCCACGGCGGCGGTACACACACCCGCCTCCCAAATTCAAGAAGACACCTCCCACAGACACGCAAAACTTCTCATAACACATTATTTATATTTTCATAACTAACAATTCACGTGTAATTCCATCCACGACGAAAATTAATTAAACAATAGTACTCACGCATTTTTTATGTCTATGGTAATAAATTTACTTGCAAAATAAACAAACAAAAAAATCCACACCATCCGGCCGTTAAGATAATTAATTACGAACCGTAATGTACATTAAATCATTTATTTTCATGAATTATTACACGACACACGCACTATCTTTTAGAAAAAAAAAACTGTAGTATGTCTGAAGCGACACCTATTTATAAATTAATTGCAACAATGAATGCAGAGAAATCCATTATTAAAGAAACTCTGCTCGTTTTTTGTTTAGCTCCTTCAGCATGTGGCGCAAAATGCTACATAAATATTACTGATGATAATAATAAGAATAACAATATTTGGATGACTTGACTTGTATAGCGCCGTTTTTTTGAACAATCAAACTTATGATACATTTCTACAATCTTACTTTTACAAACTAGACAAACAGTTATAACAACTTGTGACTAAAAATTGCATCCATCGATCACCGATACGAAACTATACGTACAATGATTTGACCAATGAACGCGATGCTGCTGTAAAAAGTACTGTACAGGCAGAATATATACAGGACCATACTTACCTGAGAGGTCACTTGAGATTAACACTGTTTATTGTTTATTTTGAGAAATTTAGGTACAGTTTCCACACAGAGGACATAATTGGGAACTATAATATGTATGGGATGTGCAAGGTGCTTTTATGAGTGGAAGGGGGTGCATGGACCAGATTTTCTCATTGCGTATGCTCACTGAGAAGTTTCTTGCAAAAAACCAGAAACTCTTCTGTGCCTTTGTAGATCTACAAAAAGCGTACGACCGAGTTGACAGGAAAAAGCTATGGAAGGTGTTGTCCAAGTACGGAGTGAATACGAAGCTCATTCAGGCAATTGCGTCGCTATATGAGGGAAGCGTTGCATGTGTTAGGGTGAACGGCGATTTTACGGAGTGGTTTGACATCACAAAAGGTGTAAAACAAGGCTGCGTAATGTCACCGTGGTTATTCAATCTATACATGGATAATTGTATGCAAAAATTGAAAGAGATGGGATTGGGCGCGAAATTGAGTAATCTGGAAGTATGTTGCCTATTGTATGCTGATGATGCGGTGCTAATTTCTAACAGTATGGAAGATCTACAGTCTCTCGTGTCTAGGATGAACGAAGTATGTATGAAGAATGAGTTAATGATGAATGTAAGTAAGTCTAAAGTCATGGTCTTTGAAAGAGAGGGTACGAAAACAGTATCCAATATAGTTGTGAATGATGAATACTTGGAGCAGGTGGATGAGTTTGTGTATCTGGGTAGTATGTTTACGAAAGATGGGAAGGCTGATAGAGATATTGAAAGAAGGGCGAATGCCGGTAACTCCATTAATGGAGGACTGAATGCCGTTGGCGGTAATAAAAAACTGTCCAAAGACGCGAAACTAGCCGTCCATAATGGAGTGCTGGTACCTACCCTGATGTATGGCAGTGAGGCATGGAACTGGCAGAGGAAGGATGAAAGCAGACTGAATGCTGTAGAAATGAGATCCCTGAGACGAATGTGTGGTAAAACCATGTACGATCGTGAGAGAAACGTGAATATCCGCAAATAATGCAAGGCTGATGTAAGCGTGATGTGTAAGATTAAGAAAGGGACTCTCCGATAGTTTGGGCATGTAGAGCGAATGAACGAGGAAAGGAGTGTAAGGAGAATATATGATGCAAATGTGAATGGTAGAAGAAATCGGGGACGCCCGAGGAAGACATGGCACGACCAAGTGAATCAGATACTTGAGTCGGGCCATGTGAAGAGTCGGAATAATAGAAGAGCATGTATGAGACGATGTATGAATGTGAACGAGGCAAAGAGTGTGTGCCAAGATCGAGTTGTGTGGCGGTCCGTCCTCTCTGCCTACCCCTGCGGGGAAACGGCGTGATGGTTAGTTAGTTATAATATGTAATATTTTTTTAATGATCGTATTTTGAAAGCAAAAGCAAAATTTTATGATGGACATAATAGTAGATACATGATTTGATCAGAATATTTATCTTATATAATCCCAAGAAGTGAAAGAATTAAGTATGTAGCGATTTAAAAGAAAACCGAAGTCACCAATGTGCAATAGACCTTTCGACACCATTATCCTGGACAGTTAAATTCTCCAGTCTTTCAAAATAAATATCAACTCTACTTTTGCCAATAATCTTTTAATAAATGTAATTCTAACAGTGATGGGGGTAGCACACGTAAAATCTTGCAATGTCCATTGTTTTAAATATAATGTCCTCCGCGTGCAAAGCCGCATCTTTTCCAAGTATAAACTTTATAATTGAAGTGTGTTTATCAGAAGTGACCTGCCGGGTAAGTATGTTTTTGTATCCATTTGTAATTAGATAAAAACCTAAGAATTCTTAATAAATTGTACAGCGCCTTGGAGGTGATTTTTCACAAAAACGGCGCTATACAATTTATCCAATTATTATTATTTGTTAGCACTTTAGGTTAACTTGTTCGGTTTTTGGAACAATTCATAATAGTCTCATAGAAATCGTTGTGTCTACGTTACTATCATGATTAGAAATGTGATCTAAACGGTGTTACAAAGAGAAAAAACACGCCTTATCTACAAAACTAAAAGATAAACTCAAAATAATTAAGATGACACCTTTATGAATCTAAAGTTTCCGACCGCAATTTGAAAAAATAATAATTAAATTTTTAGAGGTTTTTGTTAATTATTTTTATACGAAATGACAACAAATTAGGTGACGATACATTTTTCTAATAAAATACGTGTGTGCATTTATTTTTTTCTGTTATCAGTAATTTTAGTTAGAAAAAACGTAACGCCATTTTTAAAACTTTTTTACATTTGAAAAAAATTTATATTTAAAAAAATACACGTGTATTTCGAATTATAAAATTTGAAAGCGTAATTCATCACCTTGGAAAAACGTGTTTAGTTTTCAGATGCGTTTAGAAGTATTCCATTTATTTGGGTTTTATTGAAAAGCGGAAATGTTTGACCTTCCGACAAAACAGGCACGTGACCTGAGGGTTTAAAAGTGAAAAATATCTTGCCGTACTTGACGATTATTCACCATGACAACGAAAGAAGTCACCAAACACCAAACCACAAACCAAGAAAATCTTTTTTGTAGTTATTTTGAGAAGTGGATGCAGAACTTACCTGTAACAAAGAAAAAAACACAAATTAATTATCGAAATAATGAGAGATCCAAGAAAGCTGTGATTATGTCGTAGGCCCTGAGTAAAATAATTTCCTCCGGGGTCTGCGTCATCTTAGATGCTGGGTGGAGGGTTTTTTCAAGGAGGGAAAGAAGATGAAGTTCTGGGAAGGAAATGAGGGGTCCAGGAATGACGGACGTATGAATACATCCCTTCAACTACGGCGCGAGGCGATGGGTCTAGGGATTCTGGCTGGAGAGGTCAAAAGACCTCCTCAAGCAGCCTCTATTGATCCGGCCCGCCACGCAGCAGGTGGGCAGACACATCGGCCGCCAAGACCTTGGCAAACCTCACCCCGTGAACCCGGACACCCCTGCTAAGTCACCAAACCTAGCGAACCACTTGAGGTGACCTACGGCAGAGGTGTTGGTTATCCAATTAATGGTTCCTGGGGCGGCGGTCCCCATCCACAATCCATACCCGCCTCCCAAATTGAATGAAACATATTTTTATTTGTATGTATAAGTATATGTATGTATAATTGTATAACTGTATACTGTATATTCCAGCGTATAAATACAAAATATCGATACTGTAAATAATCCAATAACAATTGATATGAATTCCAATATTAAAGGTATTTTTGAAGTCGATTTTAAGTTTGAAATTGGCAAATAATGCAGAAAAAAATTACAATTTTATATTAATTATAATTTCGGGGCGCCAACTGTCGTTGATCAACTGTCAAGTCACCCGATATTTTAAGACGTCAGGTAAGCGTAAGAGAGATGGAGCGCGTGCTAAAAGGGCTAGAACCATTCAATTGGTTTCCATTAAAATCTACAATATTATTTCTAATGTGTTTACCTATTCATCGACTGTGTTCCTTTTTAGATAGCTCCTTCAGCATTCGAAACAATGTATTGCATTTATATTATATGTAACATACAATATATGTATTGCTCGTAGTGAATGTACGATCGGTACATTTCACGAAAAGCACATAACTCTAAGACGCCCTCTTGGTCAGCATCCACCCCCTTTCCCCCCTCCTTATCCCTCTTGAGCATTACTTGTTACATCGCCGATGGCTTAGTTTGGTTGTCAGGGTTGCCCACGATCCCTTATTTTCCTGTACAATTCTAGAAATGTATTTAACCACTCAGGTATATTGCAATTGCGCAAGTTTTTGTCTTAAATAAACTGTCAGATTTATAAAAACTTTGTGTTATTTCCGCCTCGCAATCAAAGCTCTATACATGCAATATTTCTGAACGTAACCGAATGCTAAAACCTGTTTTTGAAAGATTATGAAATACGCTTAAAAAATTGTATTATTACAAATAAATATTAAGATTTTTAAATATTAAAATTTAGAATGCAACCATAAAAAAATTGTAAAAATGACTCACGTGATGTTTTTACGTAAAAACGGTACTAAAATCACGGATTACCTTAATATGTAAAAAAAAAAACTTATTCTATCGGATAAATGTATAATAATAAACAATTTTGTCACCTCATTTTTTTACCATTTCATACAAGAATATTTAATAAAAAATTAACAATGTCTAACGGCGCGTAAGCGATTTGGCGCGTGAAAATTATGTATTTCTATGGAAAACTTTGTATAGAGATGTGAAGCTTGATTTAATATGGATACCTATTCTACTTTTTGTTTTAGGGTTGTCAATAGAACAATAACGGAGTTATAACGATTTCTGTGGGAACACACATGTTAGATTGAAAACAAGCTTATTGTGTTGACTTCTATTGTTACATTGCCGTGTAAACAACCTTAGGGGTCGGAGTGGTTAAAATCCGCAATGCAAACAGAGCTTCCTGAAAAGAAAACTTTATCCGTATAGTTTCTCAGAAAAACTCTACACAAATCAAATACAGAATTTTATAAAATTTGCCTCGGGCGCCCGTATATGTTGCTCTTTTATACTTATAAAAGAAAACTAAAGTTGTAGAAAACTCCGTTCTCTTTCACCGTCCATTCTATCTCCTTCCCCCCCTCTTCACTAATCAATAGTCAAGTCCCCACTCCCACTCCAAAATTTAGTTGTATATTATGTTCACCCATCGTTTTGTAATGAGAGGTTAGCATATATTGCCCATTGATGAAAAGAAATATTGTTTCATTGATGTAGAAAATCTATTCTAAAAAGAAGGAAAACATGACCAACATAACAAATAAAATATAAAAATTATTTTAGAATATGTAATAACTGCATTAATTTATTTTTTATTATTATTTAATTACTAAGAAAATATCAAGCTGTCCAAATAAATTAATAGAAATAATGATAATACTTTATACATTTAAGAAATAAGTTAATTAAATATATTTTATTATTTAATATATTTAAAAAAAAATTCTTTATTAATAATATTTAATTGGCTATTAACACCTTTCCTTATTTCTAAGTTATCCAATTATAAACCCATTGTGTTTCTGTGTAAAAATTGTAATCCTTTATTTATATCAAAAGAATGATTTGTTTTCCAAAATGTGGTTAGAAAATTCCGAATAATAATTATTATTTATTCACCTTAGATGCTCCTTAATTCTAGTATTAAATTTTCTAGAAGTCTTCCCTGTATAAAAAAGTTACAATCATTACAAATTAATTTATAAATCCCAAATTTGTTTAAAAAATCACCCTTGTCCTTGTTATTTAATACAAATGTTTTTTAAATTTGGATGGTTGGATATCTGGCATGTTTTTAATAAAAATTATTTAAAAACACTATTTTCCTCTAATTATTTAAATTATTGATTTATTTTAATTCAATTAAAATAATAACAAGATATGATTTTTCAAACATTTAAAAAGAAAAAAATCAATAGATATATTTTTTTAAAAGCCAATTTTTGTGCATATAATGTTATTGTTTAAACTGCCGACCGGTTTCTCAAGAACTTAAATAAAACTATTAAATATTAATTTTAGAAACTGGCAACCATCGAATTGCATCTCCAATCGAGCTTGTTTATTTTACCTGCCAGAAATTTATGCGACATTATAAATAGGTCCGCTCCATACCTCAGCCATTCGGGTAGGTACTGGTTACTGGTACTGTACCGCTGCCGGCAGTGGCGGCTCGAGCACTTCTTCGATGGTGGGGATCGATATTTTTTACGTATACTGTAATCTCACCACCCGGAGAATATAATATAAAATTTCTCAAACAAAAATTTTAATGGTCAAATAAAACATACTAATAGGAAATAGGATACCTAAACACAAAATAATATAAAATGTCTGAAGATGTGTACCAATTAATAACAAAAATATAGTATAATAAAAATAAAGCTTTATTATTATTATTAGTGTCCGACCGAAACAGGACTATCAACCAAAACCGAATCTTCGGTATCTGTCTCAGTTTCGGCCGAAACCGAAACTTTTTGGACATGTTAAAAATCTATTGTTTACTGAAATTGGGCTTATTTTTTACACTTATACAGACAATTAACGCGTCTTATATGAAATAAAGCAATAATTGAAGTTTGTGAAATTTTTTTATTTATTTATTACTGCTACAAGATAAACAAAAATTAACAAAACATTTTTAACTACTTCTTGGAACAAAAATTTGTGCAATTAAAACTTACAATATAAAGGAAGGACCTTATTAATTGAGGATTTTAATTTTAATTACGTTTACAATCACAACATTCTTATTACACGTTTTAAAAGAAATAAAAAACAATAATTATGTGAAAAAATAATTATTACTGCTACAAAACCAACAAAAACTATAAGAAATAAGAAACATGTTAACTAATTTTTGAAACAAAAATTTGTCAATAATCAACACTTACATTATAAGGGAAGTCCCTCATTGATTGAGTATTTTAATTTTAATTGCGTTTACAATCATAACATTCTTATTTCACGTTTTAAATTAAATAACGAGCCCCGAACTCACCCGAAGTCAGCCGAACGACGCGCGATAATTCACGAACGCAGAGTTTCGGTGCAACCGAAGGTTCAACAGATTTAGTGCCAAAACCGAAACTGCTGCCGAAACTAGATTCGGTCGGTCACTAATTATTATCGAACTTAACTTGAATGCGAGCGATTCCCGCCCGAAACTACGAAAACTGTGTTTTGTCATGAGGGGATTCATAGAATTATCCCCACGGTCCACGGTATTTCAAATTTCAATACGAGTGCGCTTACGCGGTTCTCGGATTGCCTAAAATCTAAAATCGAGAACGAAACGCAATGAAATAACTAAAATGCCCAAAGGGACAACATGGATTGTCCCCCAAGTGCGTAGTAGGTTCTGCGCACTGACAAATGGACAGGTTCGTGCACTGCTCAGCTGTCCGCTGGTCAGTCTTGGTGGTCACGGGTCGCATTATTCATACAGAATATTTTTTTCTATTTTATTGGGGACTTCTTATTCTTTCGTATGTGGGGGGGTCAGAAGGGAACGTCTAGGTCTGCGAGCCAGTCTAGGGCCTCAGACGTTGTCCTGTGGACCTCATCAATCCCGCCGGGGAATGAATGAAGCGGGCATTCGTAGACCACATATTCGATGGTCTGCACCGCACCGCGTTCACACATCGCCGACTCTTTCCCGGCCCCAAAAAGAAGAAGACGGAGAGATATGAAATTACGAATGTTAGAAGAGCGCACTAAAATTTACAACGATAAAATCGATGCAAAAATAATAAAAATCTTTAATAAAACACGACTCGTTTAAAATAGAGCAAAAAAATCGCGATAATTGTCTTAAACAGCATTTAAAGAAACGCTGTGAATTATTTCATACATATAACATGTAAAATAACTGAAACAAACGTGTTTATAATAATTTTTGGAGAATACTTTGCGATTTTTTTCTATAGAGGGAATTTTATATAATTTGCGTTTGGGCGCGTCTAATGTCTAGATATTATCTTCAAGAATAAGATATATTTTTTTAAGAGCTTAAAAACTTCAAATGTTTAAGGGAGGTTTGCAAGAAATCGGTAGAAATTCGAATACCGGCCTCTTAAGGCCCCATCTATGCATCATGTGAGCACAACGGCAATGGGAGCACCTTATCCTATTGCTGGCGGTCCAGAGTTTGCGAGGCAATGAGAACCCAGGCTGTCTCTCAGTGGGGTCTTGAATGAGAAGGGCGTTTTTGACGTTGGCCGATCGCCACTCAAGCTTCCACCTATCTTCTGAGTGAGAGGTGATCGAAGGAGTCTTTCTCCTTTTGTCCATCCTTCGAGACTTCAAGCGGCATGCCGGGTGAGAAACCACATCATCGTGCAAGGTATTGCACTTTTCTGCAGCGCCTTCTTGTATTCCCTCAGTGTTACAATCTTTCAGCTGATATTTGGCGGGGTTATGTCTGCAAGTACGGGGAGCCAAGAGAGAGAGGTCGATTTTAAAGTTCCGCTGATGTGGCATTAAGCTGAACATTGGGGACTGTCCCCACTGTCGCCCTGTGAAGAACCGCCACTGGGTGCCAGTCGTACAGTACGCGGGCCGTTACTTGAATTTGTCTATTTGTAAATCGCTTAAACTGTCTGGCGATGCAGCGGCCAGATATTGTGTGACTTATCCGACGCAGTTTGTGCACAATTTGTCGGCAGCGTCATTTGATGGTCATCCCGAAATATTATTATTTGGCTTTGATCTTCGGAATGCGTGTTTTTAAGTTAAACTTATAAAGGGCAAGTGCAAATATGTTGCTCCTGTTTTATCTCTATTTATTTAGCTATATAATACACCGTGCTCATGGGTACCGCCGTCCCGGAAACCATTTATTGGATAACCAACACCTCTGCCATAAGTCATCCCAAATGGTTCGTTACTTTGGCGACTTAGCAGGGGTGGTCGGATTCGTCGGGTGGGAGGTCTGTTTAGGGAGATCCTTTGACCACTCAAGCGCCTCTATCTCGACCTTCCATCTCAGTTGAGGGATTGATTCATGCGTTCGTCACTGTTGAACACACTGATGCAAGATTCTTAACTCCTACTCATACTTTTTTACTTCCCAGAACTTCTTCTCCTTTATTTCCTTAAAAAGACCTTCCGTAGAATATCCTCTAAGGTAAGGAGGCCCTAAATAAAATAATTCTCTTCAGGGTTAATTTCATCTTCGGGGGTGCGTTGTGAAGGGTCATTTGAGGAAATGAACGAGAGGAAGTTCTGAGAAGGGAATAAGGTGCGATGGGTGGATTGGAATCTGGGGGTCAGTGTATCCAGGAGTTACGGAACGTATGAATATATCCCTCCCAAAGTCATACACCCCGTGTGTTTGGCAGAGGAGTTGGTGATCCAATAATTGGTTACCGGGGTGGCGGTACCCACAACCGCCTCCTAAATTCTTCAATTATTTAAAAATTACTTTGTAACGTCATTTTAAATTATGTTAAAATATTTTAAAACATGAATAATAGTTTTTTCTGTACGAAGCGCTTCTTTTTTACCAGTCATGGTGAATATGTTAGTTCGGTAGATAATTTTGTCTGGTATCTTACTAATATTATAAATGCGAAAGTTTGTATGGATGGTTGGTTGGTTGGTTGGATCGTCCTTACTCTTTCACGCAATAAATATCGAATGGAATTTAAAAATTCCTTCACTAATCTAAAGCTACATTATTTGCGAGTAACAACGGCTTTATATATTGGTAAGCTCTGGCGTTATGAATGAGCTGTGGCGTTATGAAATTATGTATCATACGTTTTCTGTCCCTAACAAAATCGAGTTATTGCAAACGTCAAACAAATTGTTACCTTGGAAACAATGTTTTTTTTTTTAATTTCAGGCTTAAAAAGAGTGATTTGTTGTGATTAAAAAGAGTACTTTTTTGGCGTCGTAGTTAATATCTACATATTTCTAAAAATGTTTATTCTCCGATAAAAAGCATAACGTTGCTATAAAGCATAGCGTTTGAAGTGGACTGTAATTTTCTTATTTTTTTAGGTTACTCTGGATTCAAATATGAATAAAATACTAATAAAGGGAGCAGGTACTTTTTCTATTTCTATAATTTAATATTTACAAAATAGAATTTTTATTTGGAAATGTCATTCTCAAATTTTTAAATTTTCTATTAAACAATAATTATTTTCTTCGACAAAATAGCAAGAATAATAATAATTATGCCAATAATTATGCCAGTAATTTCCCACTGATACTATGCGAGCGAAGCCGTGGGTAAAAGCTAGTAATATTATATTTGGAGGAATTGTCTAGAATAAAGAACTTGTTTCGCGTTTGTGTATTGAGTGTTTTCGTGGAAATTTGTCTGGAAACCACGCAAAATAAGCACTAACACTTTCTATGAAATCGTTCAATATCTTCAACAATTCAGTTAATAGCTCACTTTCAAGAAATATAAAGAAACATGAGTTTTCTAAATTACACGTTCAGTTTAAACTGAACGTGTAATAACAAAAAACCAATAAACGTGTATCTCTTTTTTTAAATTTATACATCATCTCAAACTGATTATTATTAAAATAAATAAACATTACATCTCAAGCCTTATAGAGTCCCAACTGCTCCCAATCGTTTAGAGCCAGTGAGAGTATGGCATCCCCAATTGGCGTATTTTGTTAGGCTAAAGGTATTTAAACTAATTTAAACTTAAAACTTTTCAGACATTCGTATCCATAAAGTCAAAAATCATTCATCTTCACCTTCACTGCCCGTGACATTGTGAATAACTAATTGTGTAAAAATGTTAAACTTCTAATTAAACGATTTCGAAAAGGAGGAGGTTATCAATTCGACGTTTTTTTTATTTATGTTTGTTACCTGAGAACTTTCGATTGGCTGAACCGATATTGATGATTTTTTTATTAGAAAGCTGATGCTTCCCGTGTGGTCCGTTTTTAATTTGGAACAGTTCTGACAATGGGATCCATGAGAAAACCATATATGTCTTAAATTTGCAATAAGTATGTGCACGACAAAATGGACGAATAACTCAATATTACGCCAACAGATTTCGATGATTCTTTTTTTGAAGTAAAACTTCTTAACGCACGCTCGTCACTAAAAATAAAAAAAATAAAAAATTTTAACAAAACAAAAAACGACTTCCAAAAATGCACTAAAAAGTAAAAAAATAATTTCGTACGATTGTTATTTTTGGAGTTGGTGTCAGCCAAGATCTCCACATCTTACATATAACTAAATACCTATGTATGTAGTTACCTTGGCTGACACCGACTCCAAAAATAACAATCGTACGAAATTATTATTTTACTTCTTAGTGCATTTTTAAGTCGTTTTTTGTTTTGTTAAAATTTTTGTTTTTTGTAAGCTTTTGTAAAGGTCATTTCATAAAAATTCTCCAGCCCTAAAGAGTCCTATATTCTCCAGTCTTTCAAAATAAATATAACTCTTATTTTGCCACTAATCTTCTCATAGGCGTAATACTAACAATGATGTAAAAAGGGGTATGTAACAGTAATGTAAAAAAAAATTAACATTGATGTAAAGGGGGGGGGGGGTAGCAAAAGTAAAATCATGCAATGTTCAGTTTTAAATATAATGTCCTCCGCGTGTAAAGTCGTATCTTCCCCAAGCATTAACTTTCTAATTAAAGTGTGTTTATCGGAAGTGACCTGCCAGTGAAAGATTTTACATTTGCTAGCCCCATCACTGTTAGTATTACATTTACGAGAAAATTAGTGGCAAAATTAGAGTTAAGGCTCCGTTCCCGGCCCCAAAAAGAAGAAGACGGAGAGATATGAAATTACGAATGTTAGAAGAGCGCGCTAACATTTACAACGATAAAATCGATACAAAAATCATGAAAATCTTTAATAAAACACGACTCGTTTAAAATATAGCAAAAATCTGGCGATAATTGTCTTAAACAGCATTTAAAGAAACGCTGTGATTTTTTTCATGCACATAACTTGTAAAATAACTGAAACAAACATGTTTATAATAATTTTTGGAGCATACATTGCAATTTTTTTTCTATCGAGGGAATTTCAAATAATTTGCGTTTGGGCGCGACTAATGTCTAGATATTATCTTCAAGAATAAGATATATTTTTTTAAGAGCTTTAAAACTTCAAATGTTTAAGGGAGGTTTGCAAGAAATCGGTAGAAATTCGAATACCGGCCTCTTAATATTTATTTTGAAAGACGGGAGAATTTGGAACTATTTAGGGCTGGAGAATTTTTGTGAAATGGCCTGTACAAAAGCTTACAAATAAGATTTTTTAACATTTTTACACAATTAGTTATTTACAATGTCGCGGGCAGTGAACGTTTATGGATACGACTTTCTGAAAAAGTGTGTTTTATGTTTAGCTCTAAATTTCGTGATCATTCTGTACACTCTCTGACAGGAAGACGGAAACTTTCCGATTTATTGCTTCTGCAAAAAATTATACATGCATCAGTTGATACACCAAACATTTTATCCCAAATTAACATCAACACACCATTAAGAAATTCAACAAGGAGTTTGTAAGATATTTTCTATATATCTACCTACCACACAAATACAGGATATTTCTCCCCTTTACCACGAACATTAAGACATTATTACACTATACACTGCTCTAATAATGAAATTGACATTTTTAATAACCCATTTAAACACTTCAAAATAACATATTTTACCATCAATCGTATAAAGCTGATATTGTGATGAAGCCCTTTATTCAAAGACGTGAAATATTCTACCTACTAAATCCAGGTGCCAATAATAAATTGTTGGTGATTCTTTTGTATTCTACATTTAACTATTATTGTTTATTATTTTTAATTGATAAACTAACGTTTAAACAAGATTTTTTATGCATAGCACAAAGGGTAGATAACAAATATTATAATCAATAATTATCAGCCTGAAACACTCATCTACATTGAAAAAATCTTCCGAGAAAAGATACTGGCCGCCAACGGGAATTGAACCCGTGTCCCTCTGATTGCCGGTCAGCTGCTCTAACCACTGAGCTATGGCGGCTTATCTAATACCCGCCAAATAATTCAATATATACTAGTGTTTCATTCGACAACTACTCATTATTACATTTTTCTAACTAATTAATTTTAACACTATTTTTGTTGTAATTTCTGTAATTTAAATCATCCATGTATGTAATTTTTTGGGCAAAATTGCCTGTGTTATGTACTTAAACAAAAATAAAATAAAAATAAGATTTTTTAACATTTTTACACAATTAGTTATTTACAATGTCGCGGGCAGTGAAGGTTTATGGATACGACTTTCTGAAAAAGTGTGTTTTAAGTTTAGCTCTAAATTTCGTGATCATTCTGTATATAATTTCTCTACATGTGCAAGAGAAGAGAAGAGATTTCACCTAGTGATTTAAACTCACATCAGCAAAACGACACCTATAGACCATAAACAACCCAAATGACTCGCCCGTCAGAACTAAGCTACTATCTATTCGCATAATAACATCTCGTCATAAACGTCTCGGGCCGACATTAGCGAGCGATTACTTGTAGCAAACGAGCTATAAACCCTGCGACACTTCAGGTGGTATTCAACATTGAACACGGCCGCTGATTGGTAACACGTGCCGTAATCAGATTCAATATCGTCATCACCACTGAAGCGAAAAATATTTAGAAATGCGTCGGGGACCCACTGCATCGACAAGACGCCTCCATAAGTCCCTGTCTTGCGCTGATTGTGCGGCCTTCGTCGTTGGCAGTCCAATCAAAATATCACTAACAGACCAGTTATCAACAATTAACAATCGTACAAAAACAACCTAAAAACTCCGACGGTAAATACAAGCTTTGGAAAAAGGCACTATAAATATCATGCTATAAAAGCATTCAACAGTCTTACCCTTGAAAATAAAATGGAAGAAAAAAAAATAATTTCGTACTCAAAATTACAAAATGGATTAAAGAACAAAAAAGACAATATTACCAAAATTTCATTTAAATCTGTTATATATATATATATATATATATATTTGTATATTTCAAATTAAAAAAAAATATATATATATATATATATATGTAATATATACCGATTTTAATTTTTTTTTTAGTAATAAAATAATTCATTTTATCCTATAATTTTAACTTAATTATAAATTTTAATTTTTAGTTTATTTTGCTTTTGTTTTATAAAATGGAGGCCTCAGCACAGGTGAGCTACCCAGTGAGGCCGACATTGTTGATTTTATTTTTGAAATGTAAGATATTATGTCAATCAAATGAATAAATAAATAAATAAATAAATCCTCTCGTCACACAGTTTCTGAAATTTCTGGAGTCCAGCTGGGCAGCTCAAAAGGTCTCCCTCAACCAGTCTCTCCCGACCAAGCCCACCACGCAGCAGAAAAGCAGACGCATCCGCCGCCAAACCTAGATAAACCTTAACCTTACACCGCCTGGATAACTCGCTTATACTCCTGGCTCTCAAGCGGGGCCAACGAACTCCCTTGCTGGCACTATCCGGGGCGTATAGAACCGTTGCTTCGGACGCTTTGCCTGTTTTGGCTGGCATTTTGCCAATCGATCTGGAAATCAGGGAAGTGCTCACTAAGCAGAGATTAACCAGAGGAACCCCGGCCACTCACCTAGGCGTTGTTCTCACTCCAGGCGGGCCGGGGACTCTCCCTGGACTGCTCCGGCAAATGAGGGATCTGTCGCTCCAAGAGTGGCAGCTCCGGTGGGATAGATCGAATATGGGAAGATGGACTTTCTCCTTCTTCCCATCAGTTAAAGTCAGAATGGAAGGGGCTTATCTACAACTGGACCACCACATCACCCAGCTCCTGTCCGGGCATGGGGAATTCAGGGGGAGGCTTCACACCCTCGCCCTGTCACCCCACCCCAACTGGGCATGCGGATCTGCAAACCAGTCAGCCGAGCACATTCTGTGGCATCGCGAGATTTTGACGGATGCGAGAGAGGAACTGCTCGATGGTTTGGACGTACCTATCAGACCAGTATGGAATACTGACCTGGTGTCGAACAAGAGGAATTTCGAGTGTTTGAAGAAATTTGCAAGGGTCTGGGTTGAGAGATGGCCTGAGCTTAGAGTCGCTGATTAGTTGAATTTTTTTGAAACCAGGTGTACTTGTTCCTGATTACCACGGTTTACTCTATGATTTTTACTCTATTATTTGCCCAGGATGTACAGTTTTATTTTATCTTGTTTTCTTGTTTTTATTTATACATTTTTATGTCTTATGGCTAATAAGTTGGTTCTCTTTTTTTTTATTTTTATTATTTTATTTCCTATGCAACTAAATTTTATGTTGTACTTTTTATATTTTACATTGATTACTTCTCTTTTTACATCTTTTGTATTATCATCTACTACTGTATATATGTATTTCTTTGTTTGTATATTCTTTTCCAATTTAGACTTTGGGTCCAGTTACATAGGCGTACATAAGCGCTTATGTCGACTGTACAATATTTAGTTCTATTTTTTTTCACGCCTTTGGTTTTCTTCTTTTTTTCTATATATTCGTTCAACTTCTGTGTTTTTTTATATATTTTTCTTTTCAGTCTGTGACAACGTGCGAGTACTGAACTCCGTTGCTTGTGTTGTATCGTCCTTCTCCCCATTTAAGGGGTTGGACTAGAACATGTCCCTGTGTACGTGACTTGTCGTTCTTATGGTTCTGGTGGGGCTGCTTTTGGCCCCGTGCCACCCCCCATGACATGAAGAGGCTGAGGAGAGGGCTAAACGCCATCCGAAAGCTGTCCGTCCCGCCTCCAGCGACCCGACGCTTCTCTTCCTAGGGTCTTCTTTGGATTTCCATTTACTTATCGTCTAGGCACCACCGGGTAGCTGGCTTACGGACGACGCTGCCGGTTGTCGGGAGGCCTAACAATCAGCCCCCTTCACTGTTAAGGGGACTGCCGGTGGCTGAATTTTGGTTTCACCAGCTCCTCATTGTATATACTTCTTTACTTTTTTGTTTTTCTTTTACATGGACAGAGCACGGTGTTGCCTGCAGGACTGTTGTGTGGTCCGTCGCCGTCATGAACTTCCCACTCATGACGGTTTTACTTACTTTGTTTTCTTGTTTTCTTATGTATTTTTTACAGCCCTAGCCTAGTCACTAACACCCTGTTTGACTGTCCATGAGGCTTACCGCTTTGCGGTGAGTTACTCATGGGCTTTAGAATTGTAGAACTGACCATAACAGTGCATTTCTGTAGGCGCGCTTGCATACCGCCCACTAACAACGTATGCGGGGACATTGAAGTTCTAGAATCGTTCCATATTTTAAATGTAGAGTCGTTTTTTTCAAAAAAATTAGAGTCTTGCGAGAACTCCGAAGGGGCGACCATAAGTCGCCTATACCGGGGTGGGAATAGGTGGGTGAAAGCTTCAAACCTTACCCCGTGAACCCGGGCACCGCTGCTAAGTTACCAAACGTAGCGAACCATTTAGGGTGACCTATGGCAGAGGTGTTGGTTAACCAATAAATGGTTCCCGGGGTGGCGGTACCCATACTCGCCTCCCAAATTGGAAATATACACATATTATGCAATTTATACAAAAACATAATGACGTACACAATTTTTTCATGTGAATACCTCACAAGAGTCGCAGCTGCTCCCGTCTGGGGCCAGTGAGACTATGACATCCCCAAGGGGAAGGAGAGGAAGTACCTGGCTATTCAGATCTGGTCACTAAAAACGGCTAAAGCCATTTCAAGCAACGTTTCAATTTCTAAGGCGAATCTACTGTATCCAATGTCTTAAATTAATGAACTCTTGAACAGATCTGATGATCAATTTGAACCACCTGTATGCTTTTTTTTACATTAGCTCCACACAGGAATCCCTGAGGAAAATAATTTTCCTCTGGGTATTTTTAAGGAAGGGAAGGATAGGAAGTTCCGTGAAGGAAAAAGTTATGAGGAGTGGGTAGAAATCTGAGGTTCAGCGTTTCCAAGAGTAACGGACGTATGAATCCATCCCTCCCACTGAAAAGCGATGGGTCGAGATAGTCCGACTTGAGAGGTCAAAAGGTCTCCCTCTAAGGGTCTCTCCCGATCACGCCAGATGCAGACGCATCTGCCGCCAAGACCTAGACAAAAAATTAACTCACCCGGGCACCCTTGCTAAGTCACCAAACAAAGCGAACCATTTGGGGTGGCCGAAACATTGTAAAGATTGCAGATTTTGGAAATTGGTAAAATAAGTTTTATTTTGAACTAGCAGACCAGGCCACACGTTGTTGTGGCTAACGAAACACAACGCCACGCTATTACCCAACCGTTATAACCTACGCCATGAGTTAAAATCAAATCCACACCGCCCGCTTACCAGCCCGCTCCCTTTATTTATATATTTCAACCAAATTACACAAAACTTTGACAAATTATATACCTAATCAATCAATCTTTTGTTGAAAACCGCATAAAAACCCGTTGCTTAGATTAAAAGATCTAAGCGTACAGACAGCTGTAGCGACTTTGATCTATACTACTGGCATGTTAAGATTAGTCTAAATTGAACATCTAGGGAAAACATGTTCGGTGGTTATTACTATGACTATTCAGAGTGGTCTGATAGAAATCGTGTGAGGGGCAATCGCCTATAAAGTTAAGCTTAGCCGTAGCGTCGTTAAGCTTTAGTAGAGTTTGTAAGTCGGTTTAAGGGGCCAAGGGAAGGGTTGATTAGAACTAATGTATACCTTCGTTTTATCCCTACGAATAAGTGTCAATTAAATACTGGAATAAATTTTATTTATTACCTTGAGTAGATACATTTATATTGCAAGTAACATAAGGAAGTATCTTCATACATCTTCTTCCCCTTGAACTATTCGGGTCGGGGACCCATTGCATCGAAAAGGCTCCACATAAGGAAGTACATTATCAAATAAACTAATTTTATTTGTCTGTAGGTCCCCGTGAAATACGGTTCAACGAACTCAAGTTCGCTTTGAACTAAGTGTCATTTTCAAAATTGGAACTGATTGTGTGAAGGATTCAGTCCGCGATAAAGTAGGTATATTTTAGGAGAAAAATATTTTTATTGTCGATTTCAAAATTGTAATGGATGTTTTTACTTTTATTGAATAATTATTAATCAATTTATAAAAATTCTGTATCGCCTTCTGAAGGCATTATCAAACTGTCAGGCATTATCTAACAAGTCGTTGTTTACTGGGGTAAGTAAATTATGAAACATTTGTAAAAGTGTATTAACTAAATACAGAAGCAAAATATTGGACTCGACCTTACAGGCGACCTTACTTTGACGTATTTGAACTTCAAATTTGTTCATTGCGCGGCGAGCAATTCGCGCTCCCATGTAAAAAGGTCTATTCATTCAAAAGCAGAGTTTACTTTTAAGAACTAAATGATGATTTTATAGTGCGAGATGCCTATATACTGTCAGATTGAGTTTTGACGAATTACGTATCACCAAAGCCATCTTCCCGCCCTTCGTCCCGCTGTAGTTGGTTTCTACCCCTCACCTTTATGTTCTGGTCTATTAATATTCATATATCTATGATTTCTACAAATAAAACTTGATAACAATAAAAAAATAAATATATATACGGAATTGATGTGTCTAAAATTTAGGCAAGCGATGAAGTAGGTACCTAGCTACCTATAATATTTACCGGAAAATTAATTAAATTTTATATTTGAAATGAGTACCTAGTAATTTGTTATGTTTTAATTTTTTAGGGTTGTTAGGGTTTAATTTTTAGTTTTTAGGGTTGTTATTTTGACAAATAAAGTCACATTTGGTTTTTTTAAGTGTCTGGGTTTTTCCCATTTTTAAGTAAGCATTTTTTACTAACTAGATTTACTAACATTATATCCCACAATTTCTAACAGGTCAGCGCTAATAATAAATAAATAAATAAAACATTTAAACTAGGTAGTACCTTTATGTGATTTGAAGTTTTCTTTGAGGTACTACCTACAGCAGTATTACACATACGAGACACATAATCTAATATAATGTGTAATCTGCCCCGATGATGGACACTGTAATGCAGACCAAAATATTGGCTAAAGAAGGAGGTAGCGCAACACGACATAATACCCCAAAAACAAATCACCATACGTACCTTAAAAACGTTCAAATAAACCGTCGAATATGTAGCCAATGAAAACGCTTTCGAGCGACTATTTCTCAAGTTTTGAAAATATATTTTTAATATGGATAGTCCCTGGTTTGAAATATTATAATAAAATATCCCCTTAGCGCAATATCTCCTCGTGTATCGGAATATTATAGGGAATGATATCCTAAAAATAAAACAAACCCTCATAACTATTACAGCACGAGTATAGCGCGATAAAGGCTTTAGTATGGACTTTAGTTTAGCTCAGACGGGAGGGAATATGATTCCGGAAAACCGCTGACAAAGCTAGATATGAAACATAAAATATTTGTATCCTATGTTTTATTTTGTGTAAATAAAATAAGAATAATGAAATACCTTTATAATCTAACAACGTTAATTGTGTATCGTGGAAATGATAACTGGGATGGCATAGACCCAGTAAAAAGTCAAATTGTTAGGCGTACCGCCGCTCCGGGAACCATTTATTGGATAACCAACACCCCACTGGAGGTTACCCAACCACTTTCCCGCGGTGTTCTAAGGAAACAGATGGTTTCCTCCTTCACCGCACACCTCAGGACACATTTTTTTTTTATTATAAAGAAGCTACTTTTTATTAATGATTCTAGACCTCCAGCCTTAAAAACCTCAGCCATAAGTCATCCCAAATGGTTCGCTATGTTTAGCGACTTAGCAGGGGTGCCCAGTTTATCGGGTAAGGTGAGTTCATGGCGGGCCGGAGTTTATGGAGACCTCTCAGGGTCACCCCATGAGATAACACTCAGTGTCGCCCTTGTTTAAACCACCATCGAGAAACTTGCTTGAAATGGCTTTAGCCGTGTTTGGTGACCAGATCTGAATAGCCAGGTACTTTCCCACCTCCCTTCTTTCCCATCTTCTTCTCTTCCCCACTACCTTCAGACTGACAACATCCCCCAATTGGAGATGCCACAGTCTCACTGGCTCCAGACGGAAGCAGCTGGGACTATTGTGCGGCAATCACATAAAAAAATGTTTTTATAAAAGTTGCAAAAAATAAAAATCCGATGGGAAATTTCAATTCAACATCTTTTCAAGCGCTTTAAATCAATATTTTGAATAATTGTAAAAAGCTCTAAGCTAGTCACCATCTTGTTGAAACGTAAAGTAAAATCTTATATCTTCACAAAAATCGATATAAAAAACGTTTGTCCGGCTAAAGGAAATATCGCGTTGTGAACGCAGGACACGTTTAAAAATATTTAATTATAAAAAAACAGTTCACGGAATTCTAAACAAAGATTGTAGGCATCTATAGAAGAGAGTGGAAAATATTGGAAGAAATTTGTAAGTGGAATGAACCATGTGGCCAGGGTTACCAAAACATTTAATTTTGTGTTTATTTTATGAAATTAGGATTATTTATTATTAACGTATCATTATTACAAAAAGCAGTTCTTTTTAAAATACTAATTTTAATTTGTTCGGTTTTCGGAACAACTCATATAGGACTCATACAAATCGTTGTCTCTCTTGATATTGTAGTTAGATATATGATCTAAACGGAGTTAGAAAGAGAAAACACCAGGTTTTACTTTAAAACCAGAATTATAACCTCAAAATAATTAAAATGTATACCTTTATGAGGCCAAAGACAGCGCGCAAAATTTTTAAAAAGGATAATATTTAAGCGAAAATTGTGAAGATATAATAAACACGATTCTTTTAAAATAGAGCCAAAATCTCAAGGGGGAATTTCTAAAATAGCATTTAAAGAAAAACTGTGTTTTTTTCATACATATAACTTGTAAAATAACTGAAACAAACGTGTTAACAATAATTTTCGGAGCATACCTACTTTGAGCGGTGGCTTTCTCTAAAGTGCGTTTGTGCAGTGAACCCCCATTGAAAGATGATAAAATAAAACTGTAAAACAAGTTTAAAATCCACATTATAAATAGGGCTCCAATAAAATCCGTATTTTAAACTCGCGCCACCGCGCACCGTGTCGAAATCGGTACCTATGTCCATTTGGTGCGTGATGTGGTCGCGCGCAAAATTCTCCTTACAGAAACATCCTGGCCCACACAGATCCCTCTGACGGTGATTTGAACGAAACTATCCATTTCTTTGCCAAATTCATTCCCGCTCTGTGCGCCGCGATCCCATGTCATGGCTATCACGTGATCTCCGATCTTTCATGAGTATTACCGATCGAGTCCGTCGGAGAGTGACAAGTTGCCTTTGCACCGGATTTTGTTTTTGTTTTTGTTTATTAGGGAAACAAACAGTTATACATAATATTATAAGGTAATTACATATTACATGGGTGCATTAACCAGTGAAGTTTCCGCAAAAAAATTTGCAACTATACGGTGAAACTATACGTGAACACCCATTTAGATAGTATTTAAATTAATCTTTACTACGAATTGGTTTACATTATGAACGTCAAAAAATATGCTAGGGATAAATTGAAGCTTTTACTACCTTTTGAATGGATTGGGATTACAATAAAATTATTATTTACGTTACAAAAAATATAAGCGTAAACTATTAAAAAAAATGTTTTTCATGACTTGAGTAACTATGAAGTAATACGAGAAACGATTTTTAAAAAATACCCCTTTATGGCTTAGACTATTTTTGACGTTTTGTATGATCTAGCTTTTTTTCAATGTTAAAAAATAATGCACAAAAAAATTTTAAAATAAATAAATTTAATTAGTTTAAAATAAATTTTAGTTTTTACCTAGTTTTTAATTATAAGTTAAAAAATAAAATGTTACCAGATTATATGTTGAATAATGTTAGAATCAACAGTACAGTTCATTGTTATCCTACGAGAAACTGCAACGATTTTAGGCTTCCTAAAACAAATTTATCGGGAACACAAAATAATATTTATCATAAAGGTTTTAAAATGTTCAATGAACTCCCTGTAAATGTTAAGGAGGCTAAAAGTCTTGAAGTTTTTCGTGGATTATGTCTGAATGTTGTAAAGTCCAAATTTTAGTCAGTAGGTAGTAAATAATATTGTAGTAGTCATAGAAGAGATAACATTAGATTTAAGATGTCAAAAATTATATCTAAATAAAAAAAAAATTAAAAAAAACAAACAAACAAATAAAAAAAGTCTTGCAATTTTTCGTGGATTATGTCGTAATGTTGTAAAGTCCAAATTTTTGTCAGTAGGTAGTAAATAATATTGTAGTAGTCATAGAAAAGAAAACATTAGATATAAGATGTCAAATTTTATATCTAAATAAAATACACAATAAAAAATAAAAAAAACACTGGCGCTTACTTGCCTCGTACAAAAAAGAAGGTCGATTTTAAATTGAGAAGGCGCGAGAATCAAAATATTTTTAGCATTTATATTCCTCTTTTTTAGATTATTTTCGGCAAACGTCGCATTGTCAAGTCGCTAGTTATGTAATTTTGTGTTGAACTTACTTCAGTATTGTTTTGACCATAAATATACCAAACCACCCACGTTGTCGCTAATATTCTGTCTTATGTTTTTTTACACAATCGCTGAATGCAATGTTGTGTACATAAAAAAAATAATGCTCATACTTATGAAAAAAGGTTGGAAAATAAAAATAAAAAGGCCTCCGCGTCCACTTATATATTCTACGTAATTATTCTTGTTGTAAAAATAATAATAATTAGCAACGTGCATTGCTGTAAAAAACATTAAACAATCTAATTCCTCTGAAAGTTAATTTTGATTAGATAAATTTCTCTTGGATTTCTGAACCCCCTGTTAAAAAGACCACGAACCGCCACTGACTTTGAGATATTTTTCTATCGAGGGAATTTCACATGATTGCCGTTTCGGCATGGGGAATGTTTAGATATTATCTTCAAGAATAACACATATTTTTACAAGATCTTTAAAACTTGGAAGTGTTTCAGGAAATAATGTAATAAATCGGTAGAAATGCGGGAAGTTGGACCTTAATTGAAAACTAACTGAATATACTGAGCGCTCGGAATCGGACCAAAGTGAAAGATGACGCCTGCTTCTTCCTGCTGGAGCTTAATGTGAGTAACATTGTTTTGTGCCATCCATGTTCATCAAATCCTAATTATCTCCAACACATGATAGTTAAAAGATTTTTCTCCTTTTTTATTTTCTATTGATGGCAACCCTATATGCGGGGGCAGACGCCGTGACGTCAGTCTGTCCCACAAACGCCAAGTGACAATGACGGAGCGTCAATCATCGCCCGTCGCAAGACGAGAACACTCTGACTCAACCAACCAACCTCTCCCCCTCTCCTAGCCGCGTCTCCCAGAGTTCACATCTTCCGCGAAGCACATTTCTTAAATAGATTAAAATCTATGTGTGGAGGAAGTGTATTGGCGAATGGACAGGAATGAAAGCAGAATGATTCCTCTTTTATACTGACGCTTCAACACGACGCGGTTTTAGGCGATTTTTGTGATTTCTCTACCTGAGGGAGTATGGCTACTACCCGTGGCTCTATCCTACTGACTTTCTCTTGGGAATGCTCAGAATGAACCACCTATGGGATGTGCACAATGCACATTGCTACACATTTCTTCAAATTGATTCGTGGATGGTTTGAAAACTCTGCTATCATGAAGAGCATTCATTCCTATTTCCATGTCACCGACAGCAAAGACTGTTTTTATCTTCCAACCTGCATGACTATTTATATATACTCTTTACATGTGTCATTTAAAAACGCCGTAAAATAACATAAAAAAGGTGTTCAGCAAGGCTGCATAATGGCACCGTGCTTATTTAATATATACTTGGATGAAATCTTCAGGACAATCTGTGTCTTGGGCATTAGGCAACTTTGTGCCAAAAACATATTAGCATACCTTTTCAAACGCAGAACTACCTTTAAAAATGTCGAAACTGCTAGAGATACTAGAACCAAAGGACATAATCTCTTACTTCCCTTTTGCTAATACAACTTTCAGCCAAAGAAATTTTAGATACATTGCAACAAAACTATACAATGGACTTCCACTGGCCATTAGACCAAACACAATATGTTTTAAGTATAAATCTGACACCAAATAGTGGATTACCAGCCAAAATAGATCCAACATCAAAGATATTATCAAAACTAACTTATAAGCATGTATTTTTTTCAATGGTACTGTGATGGTTGTCTTGTTACGTTAAATGTAATATAATGTTTTTGTTGGTGCTTCAGATTTTATGTCCGGGTTAAATCTTCCCCACAGGAAAGACTAAACTCTTCCACACACTTTCCCACAAACGATTATCTAGTCAATCCACGCCATGTTAGTGCACTATATAAGTACAATAAATACAAAACAATACAAGAACAATACGTCAATCCACCAATCCATCAATGGGAAAATAATTCACCGACTCCAAATATTTTCATATCAGAGGGTTCGGCTCGGTAGAACTCCTAACTGGATCGATAAATCCTACTGATCCCTCAATATAAATATTTAAAAAATCTTTCGTTTGTATTTTTATTTGTATTTTTATTGTATGTTTTATTGTTTTTATTATAAAATGCAAATGTTGTAAAGCGCCTGCTCTCAAAATAGGTTTTCCTAGTGAGACAGGCATAGGACATCATAAATTGTAAGTCTAGAATTAATAAATAATGTTTTAATTACAACTTTAGTTCGCATTAAAACATTATTTATTTTAGAGTCGTTTTGTTCAAGCATGAAGTATGGAGTGAATACGATCCTTGTACAGGCAAACGCATCTCTGTATGAGAGGAGCTTGGCGTGTGTTGGGGTGATCGGAAATTTACGTGCTGGTATGACGTCACAAACGGTGTTAAGCAAGGCTGCGTAATGGCACCGTGCTTACTTAATTCATACTTGAATAATTAATTAATAATAATAATAATAACTGAACAATTTGTAGAGCGCCGTTTTTGTGAAAAATCACGACTGCATGCAAGAATCGAAAGAGGTGAATTGTATATGAAAATGGGTAATCTGAAAGTATGCTGATTTCTAACACGAAAAATCTACAGAATGTATGTAATTTTTTAAAATTTTTATTTGTATATATAATTACAATACATTACAAAATGATACTTTTTTTATGTCCAACTGGGAAGAATTCCCGTTTCAGGACAGTAATGAACGAAGTATGTGTGCAGAATGAATTAATGAGGAATGTAAGTAAGTCTAGGGTTGTGGTTTTTTTAAAGAGAGAGACAAAAACAGTGTGCGACATTGTCGTGAATAGAGAAGTGTATTTGGGAGGTGTATATATCTACGAAAGATGGAAGGATTGATAGAGATATTTAAAGAAAGGTAAATGATGGAAACTCCATTAATCGAGGACTGAACGCAGTTGGCACTAACAAAAAATTGTCCGAAGAGGTGAAGCTAGCAGTCCCCGATAGAGTGTTATACCAACTCTGATGTATGGCAATGAGATTCCTGAGGCGAATGAGTGGTAAAACCAGATCCGCAAAGAATGCAAGACTCAGGTAAGCGTAATGAGTGAAAGAGATGCTCAGATGGTTTTGGCATGTAGATAAACAAAGAAAGGAGTGAATTGAAGAAGTCGAGTACGCCCGAGAAAGTTATGGCATGATCAAGTAAATCTAATACTTTAATCGGATCTTGTCAAGAGACGGAATAAGTTAAGGGTGTGTGTGACGATGAATGCATGTAACTGAAGCAAAGAGCGTCTGCCAAGACCGATTTGTTAGGCGGTTTGTCTTTTGTAGATAGATAGTTGAGTCATTTTGTGCGTATTATCTTTGCTATTATATTTCTCATTTTCTCTACAAAGTTCGAACTAGAGTGAGCTTTTACATGAAATAGTTAATACTAAAGAGAAACAGTATCTATAATGAAATTTGAACAGGCTATAAAAGCATAAAATATGTACCTACGTACATAACAAGTTTGTATTAAAGGTATTAAGTTTTTTGAAGAAACAATGTACAAGATAAAAGCCATCATAATTTTTTTTAAATACAAATAAATCCTGAGAACTGTGAACGTACATTCATATTAAAATTATTATTTGTAAATATTGACATGGATTTATATTACACAAACTTCACAAATAATAGAATGACGAAGCTCGAAACTTTTCAACAGAAACTTCGCCAGCTTTAGGAACAGTTTCATTTGTCATCCATTCTCGGTACAAACGCGCGGTTACCGAATACAATAGTTAGCAAAGTAACTTTATAACAACTGACAACTACTCGCTAACAAGTACTGTAACAACCAGCGCGGGCGGTTTTGTTTGCGAATCGTTTATACGAACTGAAAACGAGTTGAATTTAACTGTAGATTTTTGGATGGGGGTTAAAAACAACAGGCGACTGCAGGCAGATATTTCCCACGTTCTGCTGAACTCAATTCAGCAAGCTGTAAAAGGAATTTTTATCCAAAAAAACATTTCTTTCACTCGTTTCTATTACCAAAATAATCCCTTCAGAACCATGTGTTGTATTTCCCTAGATAATTGCATGAAGAAAAAAAAGTTTTAACACTATCAAGCTCCATTTACTTTCCAAGGTTCTAAGATCTCTTTGAACCCATTTTCTTTGTATCTGACAATTGATCGTTGTTACGAAGCGCATTGTAAGTTCATCACTTTGGTTGGAAAGTTTATTTAAAAAAAATTGATTTAAGGTTCAATCTTGTGTAAAGTATTATAGTTGATCATATTTTAATGGAAAATATTTAAATAAGACGTGGGTGGCTCTAGCTTGGAACTAACTGTATTAGGGAAATGTAGTTAGAACTTTATGCAATTAATTATTATGCCTTCTTCAAACACATCAAACGACACCATTTTAATTTATAATTAATAAAATACTTAGTTTTAACCAATACAGTTTAAGTAGAGAAGTAAGAAATATGTTGGTTTTCAAGCAATAAAAGTGATTAAAACCAAGTATTATTGAATTATTATTTCTTCTATTATTTATTTTTCGGGTGGAAAAATGTAAGAAGCAGTAGGAAGATTTTTTTCAATGTAGATGAGTGTTTCAGGCTGATAATTATTGATTATAATATTTGTTATCTACCCTTTGTGCTATGCATTAAAATCTTGTTTAAACGTTAGTTTATCAATTAATAATAATAATTAATATTTGACAAGTTAAAGTATTTCAGCAATAAATGCAGACATAATTAGTCTCGACGCCACCTAGCGGGAGATTTAGTACTTAACAATACCTCTCTCACAAAAATAAAGTTGGTTGTTTGCATTTGGAAAAAATGTAATAATAAGTAATTGTCGAATGAAACACTAGTATATATTGAATTATTTGGCGGGTATTAGATAAGCCGCCATAGCTCAGTGGTCAGAGCTCCTGACCGGCAATCAGAGGGACACGGGTTCTATTCCCGTTGGCGGCCAGTATCTTTTCTCGGAAGATTTTTTCAATGTAGATGAATTATTATGCCCAAGCTTGTTGCGTATGGTTCTATCTGCATGTTTAGGATTATTTTGAGTGTTTCAGGCTGATAATTATTGATTATAATATTTGTTAAGAAGCAGTAATTGTTGAATGAAACACTAGTATATATTGAATTATTTGGCGGGTATTAAATAAGCCGACATAGCTCAGTGGTAGAGAACATGACCAGCAATCAGAAGGACACGGGTTCCAGTCCCGTTGGCGGCCCGCATCTTTTCTCGGAAGATTTTTTCAATGTAGATGAATTATTATGCTCAAGCTTGTTGCGTATGGTTCTATCTGCATGTTTAGGATTTTTTTAAACAAGGTCCACACAGGAGGCCAGGAATGTTCTAAAATGAAAAGTACGCGTCGGATTTAAATGTTTTCCTTTAAAACATGTTCAACTAAAATATTTTACACAAGATTCAACCTCAAAATCAGTAATTGGCAAATAGATAATGAGAAATCGTCTTTGCAAACTTTGACACCTCATATCTCACAACAAGGTAAAGCGAAGTTGAGCCCTGTCCAACCTAAATCACGAAATGTTAAATGCATCTCTCTTGCTGTACATTTTAAAATCTATTTTTTTTACAATCGGCTGGTTATTAAACTTTATTGATATTGTATCCGAAATCAGTTATTAGCAAACTTTAAAAATTTTACGTGTTTTCTCAACACTCCCAAATGCGGTTCCACAAAGAGAAATAACACGATAAGTCTCGTTCCTTTTTATAATATGTAAACAATTATTACATTTTGGATTAAAACCAAAATCGGCTAACACCAACCAGATGTATTTGTATACAAATCGGTTATTATGGCAGATGTCCAAAAGCGGTTTAGTGTAATAAATCGACTTTATTAATAATTTCGGATTTAACTATAATATTTTATTATGAGACCACTTTTGACTGTGTGGTGTCAATACTGAGGAATGTCTCCACAATTCTGAAATACACCGCTGTAGTAAAATTAGCTCACGGCAGGAAAAAAAATGAAAAATGCAAATAAAAAACACATTCCTAGTTGACAGCAACCGGCACATCTAGTCAGACTGTTTTTTTTTTATAATGCATCTCTAGAATTATCTGCGGATAAGTGACTTATTGTGTCAAAACGAAAAAAAAAATGTTTAAGGAAAAGCTCTCGATTGGTGAATAATTTACTTAGAGTATTTTCTATCTGCAATTTTTAGGTCGATTCAACTATTGTTGGCTCACAAAGTTAGAGTTAAACTTTGAAATACCTAACTAACTAACCATCGCGCCATTTCCCGCAGGGGTATAAATGTTGGGTAGAAGATACTAGTAAATAGATAAGACTTCAAGAATATTAGGTAGAAGCTACTAGTATCCATATAATACTATAAGAATATTATTGGGTAGAAACTACTAATATCGACATGTTACCGTAAGAATAATGGGTAGACGCCACTAGTATTTAGATAATACTATAAGAAATTGGTTTGAAGCTACTAGTAACTAGATAATACTAAAATAATATTGTGTGGAAGCTATTGCTATCTAAATAATACTAAAAGAATATTGGGTAGAAGTTACTGATATTTAGATAATACTATAAGTCAGCGGGGGTGCAGTGTAGTTTGTAGGTGCGGGGTAGGCGAGGGGCACGCCTGGGTTACCCAACAGCCGAAGGGATGGTCACATCTGGCGAGTGTTCGATGCCCGTCTTCATCGAGACGGGCATCGAACACTCGCCAGATGTGACCATCCCTTCGGCTGTTGGGTAACCCAGGCGTGCCCCTCGCCTACCCCGCACCTACAAACTACACTGCACCCCCGCTGCCGCACCGTCATGCAGTATACATCATGACCGTTATGACCTATCCGTTGCATCGGCCGCTGGAGCGGCCTTTCGCAGAAAGAAAGAGAAATGAGATGAGTGATCTGGTGGCTTCTGCACTCTGAGCTTCACCCCCCGCCCTGCCGCCTTTCCCGTCCCTCCGCCCCGCGCACACAGAAGGATGACATCGGACGGAGCCTGCATATTTTTTCTGCGTTCCCTAAGTGAGAGTGATTTACAGTGATAAGACATTATATTCCTAATTTGGTAGGCGGGTTTGGGTACCGCCGCCCTGGGAACCATTTATTGGATGACCAACACCTCTGCCACAGGTTACCCCAAGTGGTTCGCTACGTTTGGTGACTTAGCAGGGGTGCCCAGGTTCATGGGGTAATGTTTGTCTGGGTCTTGATGGCGGGTGCGTCGGCCCACCTTCTGCGTGGCAGGCCGGATTGGGAGATGCTGGTTGAGGGAGACCCTTTACAACCGGTTACCGTTGTCCGGGCCGCTCGGTAGTACAGGGGCCCGACCCTCAGGCTCACGACTGAGGGTGGGCTGCCCCATCAACGAGTGCAAAAACCCCACCGCTGCTGTTGTGCCGGTTCGTGACCGGAGGGGACCCAGCAGTTGCGTTTGGGGCGCATTGGGCGACCTCTCCAGCCGGACTCTTCCAGCCCATCGCCTTGCACCGCAGTGGGTGGGTTGGATTCATACGTCCGTCACTCCTGGACACTCCGATCCCCAGCTTCCTACCCACCCCTTATACCTTTTCCTTTCCAGATCTTCATTTCTCCTCTTCAAAACAAAAAACTTTACTCAATCATGAACTCACAAAAAAACATAAATAACATCTTTACAACGGCGAGAAGCAGGAGTCCCCGGTGCAGGCCAAAACTGTTGGTGAACTTCACCAACATTCGCGGCCTGCACAAAAATCTAAATTCAGTCCACCACCACCTTGTTTCCCAACGTCCCAACCTTCTCTTCCTTTCCGAAACGCAGATAGCTGAGCCTACAGACGCCTCCTATCTGGATTGCCCGGGTTTCACCCTCATGGGCAAATTCAGACCCAAAGGAGGTGTATGTCTCTTCAGCCGAGCTGACGTCAACTGTGTACGACTGTTGAATCTGGAGAACTCCAAATTCGACGTAATGTGGGTGCGCGTCAATCTTGCCAGTACGGTAAGGTTTTACGCGTGTTTATACCGCTCACCGAACATTAGCGTTTCAGATACATCCGAACTCTTCAAACATCTAAGTAATACTGTTGATGACCTCTTGCCCCGCTTCCCTACAGCAGAGTTTGTGGTCCTGGGGGACTTCAATGTTCATAACGAACCTTGGTTAAAGTTCTCAGGACCAACGGACTCGGCTGGACGAGAGGCGGAATCCTTTGCCCTCTGCTACGGACTGGAGCAAATGGTTCAGGAGCCTACAAGGGTTCCTGATGTCCAGACTCACCGCTCCAATCTGCTAGATCTGTTTCTAACCACTGTGCCACACGGCTACAAGATTGAAGTCACAGCGCCTCTAGGATCGTCCGACCACTGCCTGGTGACAACATCAATCCCCGTAACCTTCAGACCGCCAAATGAGCGGCTGAAGAGAAAAGTGTGGCACTATAGATCAGCAGATTGGTTTGGTCTGCGGGCTCATTTCAATGCCTTCCCGTGGTCAGCTGTCTGTTTTCAGACTTCGGATCCCTCAAGATGTGCCCAGGAAATTGGTGAAGTCATCACATCCGCGATGGATGGCTTCATCCAATCCACTGTGAAAGAAACTGGTGTGGGCTCAAAGCCGTGGTTCAGTCGACAATGCTCCGAAGCAGTGCGACG
Source organism: Limnephilus lunatus (assembly GCA_917563855.2). Lineage (NCBI taxonomy): Eukaryota > Metazoa > Arthropoda > Insecta > Trichoptera > Limnephilidae > Limnephilus > Limnephilus lunatus. The sequence goes on from OU830592.1 coordinate 111,580,942, forward strand.
AAAAAACGCGGCTTACCGAGCCTACAACACATCTCGAACGTCTGAAAGCAGAACAGTATATAACAAAATGGCAAAGGAATGCAGGAGGATCATTAACAGGTCAAAATTCGAGCACGACCTGCAGATCAGCAGTAAGCTGGCTGCCTGCCCGCACGGCAGCAGAGCGTTCTGGTCGCTTGCGGGCTCAATAGGTCGCAATTTCTGCAAATCCAGTCTGCCACCTCTTACCAGACCTGATGGCTCTCTAGCAAATACCGCCGCCGAAAAGGCTAACTTATTAGGCAAAATGTTCGCGGAAAACTCGACCCTCGATGATCAAGGTGCTACCCCGCCGTCGGTTCCTCATTGCAGTTTTCGTATGAAAAAGCTGAGGATCCGGCATCGGGATGTACTCCAAGTCTTACGAGGGCTTGATGTTAATAAAGCTAGCGGGCCTGACGGAATACCTGCCCTGGTATTGCAGAGGTGCGCTGTAGAAATAGCTCCAATTTTGACAAAGCTTTTCAAAATGTCCCTGAAGACTGGCTCTGTGCCCTCTGGTTGGAAAAAAGCGATCATTCACCCTATTCCAAAGAAGGGTGACCGCTCCAACCCAGCCAACTACCGCCCCATAGCGATCACATCTGTTCTGTCAAAAGTGATGGAACGTGTGATCAATGACAAACTGCTCACATACCTCGAGAAGAACAAAATTATTAACGACCGTCAATACGGATTCCGGCGGAACCGCTCGTGCGGTGATCTTCTCGCGTATGTGACGCATGTTTGGGGACGGTGCCTGGAATGTTTTGGTGAGACCCAAACGGTTTCACTGGACATTTCCAAGGCCTTTGACCGGGTTTGGCATCGAGCGCTTGTCAACAAACTGCGTTCTTACGGACTTCCCGCATCCTTGTGTGCGTGGATTGCCGACTTTTTGAGGGGGAGGTCGATTCAGGCGGTGGCTGACGGTTTCACCTCTTCCTCGCATTCGATAAATGCTGGCGTCCCACAGGGATCGGTTCTGTCTCCGACTTTGTTTCTGTTGCACATCAACGACCTCTTGTCATGTGCACCGATTCATTGTTACGCGGATGACAGTACAGTCCATGATAGCTTTTTGTTTGACAAGCCTCCAAAGGGCACACAAACCCCAATAGCTCGGAGGGCTTTGAAGCAGAGAATGGACGGTTACCTCGAGAGTGTTTTCTCTTGGGGTAAGAATAACCTCGTCGAATTTAATGTTTCAAAGACCCAATCATGTCTGATAACGTCTAAAAGGGATCGAAATGATAATCTAGTCTCCTTCAACGGAAGCATTCTCCGGAACAGGACCTCCATTGATATGCTTGGTGTAACTCTTAGTGACCAGCTCAGGTATGGGGGCTCCATCGAAACCAGAGTTAAGTTAGCCTCTCAGAAACTGGGCGTACTGTACAGGGCCCGCAGATACTTTAATAGTACTCAACTGTTAACCCTGTACAAATCGCAAGTGCGCCCCACGGTTGAATTTGGCAGCCACCTCTGGTCTGGAGCTCCAAAATACCTAAAAAAAACCCTTGACTCTGTGCAGAAACGGGCGGTCCGTTTGATAGATTCTCCCATCTTAACAGACGGATTGCAATCTTTAGAGCATAGGCGTCAGGTGGGAATGCTGTCCTTGTTCTACCGGTATTACAATGGAAGATGCTCCGAGGAACTAGCGTCATTGATCCCCTCGGCACCGGTGCATAGTCGGGAAACACGGCAAACACGCGCCCAACATTTGTACACAGTTGATATTAGTCACATGAGAACGGGTCGTTTTTACGATTCGTTCTTGAGTTCAACAGCTCGGCTGTGGAACGATTTACCGGTCTCTGTGTTTCCTCCCTCCTACAACATGAGTCTCTTCAAGACCCATGTTAACTCCTTCCTTTCCTCAAAAAGACCCTCCACACAGCATCCTCAAAGATGACATAGGCCCTGAGGGAAATTATTTTCCTCACGGCCTCCTGTGTGGAGTTAATGTAAAAAAAAAAAAAAAAAAAATATGACCAAAAATTTTACAATTAAATAAGAACTTAACAAGATATAAACATTTTTCGATGACATAATTATTTTACGGTGATAAGACACTATATATTTTTTTCTTAGTGTTAATTAAGTTGTTAAGTAAGTAATTGTATTGATTTTAACTATTGTTTGTTTTGAGTTGTATAATTATTAGAGGTAGGTTTGAATATGTGTAACGTTGTTTTTGGGATGTTAAGGTGTTATATGTAGTACCTGGAAGGGAATGGCCGAAACAGATGTCGATGAGGCTCGCTACCCATCACATCGCCAACCCTTTGGTAGCGCAAAGAGGAGGACGGAACGTGAACAATGTCGAATTGGTACATGGAATATCAGAGGAGGAATGGAAAGAAAGATGAACGAATTATGCGATGCAATGGATAGTAAATTTTTGGATATACTTTGTGTGACAGAGAGTATGAAAAAGGAGAGCGGTACAATGCAGCATAATGATAAGTTCGTCATCTGGTCTGGGAGACCGGATACGGAGAGGGCTTGTCAGGGTGTTGCAGCGCTACTGTCTCCCAGAATGGTTGAATGTATGTTGCAGTATGAATGTGTAAGTTCGAGAATAATGTGGATCCGATTTAAAATTGGGTTGACAAGGGTGTTTCTTGTTATCGGCTATGCTCCTGTTAATTCTGAAAGCGACGAAGTGAAAGATGATTTTTGGACTGGTGTGAATGACGTAATGAGATTAAAAAATTTGAATGAAAGGATTATAATGGCGGGCGATTTGAATGGGTGGGTGGGAATTAGACGTGATGGATTTGATTCAGCCTTAGGTAAGTTTGGGGATAAAAGAACGAATGACAATGGGAATAGAATACTTGAAGTATGTTTAGAGTGGAACCTGTTTGTATCGAATACCTTCTTCGATCATAAAGGTATCCATCAATATACGTGGGAAAGAGGAAATGAAAGATCATTAATCGATTTTGTGGTAATTGACTCTAGGTTGAGAGCCGTTACTGAGGACACAAGAGTTTTCAGAGGGGCTGAGGTTGAAACTGACCACTTTCTGGTGGTGTCAAGAGTAAACCTCTTTCGCGGATGGTGCTCTAAAGTGAAAAAGGTATCAACTCCTACCAGAGTCAAAGTAGAAAAACTGCAAAACGCTAATGTCAGAAGTGAGTATGAGAAGCGTGCAGAGACGAGATTGAATGAGAAGGAAATGGATGGTCTAAGCATTGATGAAGCATGGAACCACATAAAGGTTAGTCTTTGTGAATCTGCTAGAGATGTGTGTGGAATAAGTACGCAAGGTAGGAAGAAAGGTGACGCATGGTGGGATGACGAGATTAAAGCACTGGTCTCAGAGAAGAAGAAAGCATGGTTATGTCTGATAGCGGCTGGCAGTGCTTCTAGCGAAGAGAGAGATAGAGCGAAAGAAGTATATAAGGGATGCAAGAAAAGAGTAAGTGTTGGAGTGAAAGTACGAAAGAAACGTCTGGAAGAGGAAGAGGGAATAAAAATGACAAAAAACTTCCAAGAAAACATTAAACTGTTTTGGAAGGAGGTCAAAAAGTCCCGGAGCGGTCCAGAGAATGGGAGCCTAAAAGTGATAAAATCGAAAGATGGAAGAATGTTGACGAATGAGGAAGAAATAAATGAGAGATGGATGAAATATTTTGAGGAAGTCTTCGAAAGCAACCCGAGTGATAGTGAGGCCAGCGGCGAATCGGGTATGAACGATGACGGAGTGAATGTTATCAAAATCAGCATGGATGAAATTAAAAATTCGATAAAATGCATGAAGAATGGTAAGGCTGTAGGTTTCGACAATATTGCGGCCGAATACTTTAAAGGAGATAGCCATATTATTCTCACATGGTTGTGCAAACTTTTTAACCAGTGTTTAGAGGAGGGTTACACGCCATTAGATTGGAGAAGGGCTGTAATCATGCCATTATACAAAGGTAAAGGGTCACGTATGGAATGTGGGAATCATAGAGCTATTAGCCTGCTAAGTTCAGTCGGCAAGTTGTACGGAAGAATATTGATTGAAAGGGTAAGAATGGAAACAAAGGATAAAATATGGGATGTGCAAGGTGCCTTTATGAGTGGAAGGGGATGCATGGACCAGATTTTCTCCTTGCGTATGCTCACTGAGAAGTTTCTGGCAAAAAACCAAAAACTTTTTTGTGCCTTTGTAGATCTACAAAAAGCATACGACCGAGTCGACAGGAAAAAGCTATGGAAGGTGTTGTCCAAGTATGGAGTGAATACAAATCTCATACAGGCAATTGCGTCTCTGTACGAGGGAAGCGTTGCATGTGTTAGGGTGAACGGTGGTTTTACGGGGTGGTTTGACATCACAAAAGGTGTTAAGCAAGGCTGCGTAATGTCACCATGGTTATTCAATTTATACATGGATAATTGTATGCAAGAATTGAAAGAGATGGGATTGGGCGCGAATTTGAGTGATCTGAAAATATGTTGCCTGTTGTATGCTGATGATGCGGTGCTGATTTCTAACACTATGGAAGATCTACAGTCTCTCGTGTCTAGGATGAACGAAGTGTGTATGCAAAATGAGTTAATGATGAATGTAAGTAAGTCTAAAGTCATGGTATTTGAAAGGGAGAGTACGAAAACAGTGTGCAATATAGTTGTGAATGATGAATACTTGGAGCAGGTGGATGAGTTTGTGTACCTGGGTAGTATGTTTACGAGAGATGGGAAGGCTGATAGAGATATTGAAAGAAGAGTAAATGCAGGTAACTCCATTAATGGAGGACTGAATGCCGTTGGCGCTAATAAAACACTGTCAAAAGACGCGAAGCTAGCAGTCCACAATGGAGTCCTGGTACCTACCTTGATGTATGGCAGTGAGGCATGGAGTTGGCAGAGGAAGGATGAAAGTAAACTGAATGCTGTCGAAATGAGATCCCTGAGGCGAATGTGTGGCAAAACCATGTATGATCGTGTGAGAAATGTGGATATCCGCAAAGAATGCAAGGCTGATGTAAGCATAATGAGTAAGATTAAGAAAGGGACCCTCAGATGGTTTGGACATGTAGAGCGAATGAAAGAAGAAAATAATGTGAGAAGAATATATGACGAAAATGTGAATGGAAGAAGAAGTAGGGGACGCCCGAGGAAGACATGGCACGATCAAGTGAATCAGATACTTGAGTCGGGCCATGTCAAAAGTCGGAATAATAGAAGAGTATGTATGAGACGATGTATGAATGTGAGTGAAGCAAAGACTGTGTGCCAAGACCGAGTTGTTTGGCGGTCCGTCCTCTCTGCCTACCCCTGCGGGGAAACGGCGTGATGGTTAGTTAGTTAGTTAGTTAGTTATAAGTTTTATTTTATTCATTGCTTTGAATGGTTACAACATTTATGGAGTTTTCGACCACCATGCTAGGCACGTGCCCGTGTTATTGGGTAGAAGCTACTAGTATCTAGAAATCTAGATAATACTAAAAGAAAATTGGGTAGGATTCACTAGTATTCACAAAATAGTACTCTTTTTTAATTTATTGAGGAGAAAATACAGATACAGATGTCAAAAACAACTACTAGAGAACTCACCTTCATCCAAACTATTTCGCACGAATTTACTTAAACAGCAGATAAAAACATATACAAATATTTAAACTTTTTTTTATGTTACATAATACTATAATAAGTTTATACTCACCTAATTCTAAAAGATATTGGGTAGAAGCTACTGGTATCTAGAAAATTAGATATAAGAATATATATAATATCACAATGAACGAGTTCCGTATTGTTTTGGAGTTCTGTAAGAAAAAAACGGAAAAAACTTTTTAAAAATAAGTCTCAGTCGCAATGATGATAATAATAATATGCCATTTCTTAGTCATCATTCAAAAGTCCTCATCTGTGCTGACAGCTCTACTTTAAAAACATATCACAGATCTTGTAAGATAATCTAAAAATACACGAGAGGGGACATTTTACTTATCTAACGAGAAGAACAAATATAATATTGTATTTTAGCGCTAGCCCGCGAGAGATCACGGGATATTATAATAATTATTGTAGGATTTGTGAATCTCAATTCCCCTTCTTGACTTCCATAATATATATACTAATATGGATACGTTACTACATAAATTTGAATCAGAAAACTGGAATAAATTACTACAATGTAATGATGTCAATATTTGCTGCAATTTGTTCGAAGAAAAAATATCTACATACATAGACGATTCGACCAAAAATATTAATATTTCCAAATCCAAACAATCTAAGTACAAGCCTATAAAACCGCGGATTACCCATGGTCTTATAATATCTGTACGACATAAACAAGCCCTTTACAAGTTAACTACCAAACAACCAAATAATAAAAATTTACTAAACTGTTTTAAGGTATATAAAAACAAACTTTCATATATTATAAAACACAGAAAAGAAAGTTATTATAAATAAAAGATTGATCAGGCGGAAAATGATAGTAAAAGAGTGTGGACGGTTATAAATGAAATAATTGATAAGAAAAAATGCAGGAATAATGAAATCAATGCTATTACTCACGATAACTCGAAAATATGTTGTAAAGAAAACCCGTCAAAAGCTGCAAATATATTTAAACCCTTAGGGCATATTCTGGCAGAAGGTGAGAAAATATCCGCTTTGCAATAAAATCCAAATAAATGTAATATTTCTAAATGTACCCAAAACTAAAAACTGTTTTATAAAGGTGATGAAATACGCTTTCAAACGTTATTATTAAAAATAAACGTATAATTATAGATAGGTACATTAAAATTTTGAAATTACTTTTGTTTACATGGCTCACCTTGCTTTTTTAACTTAAATTACTGATAACAAAAAAACACACACATGTTTTATTAGACAAAAAAACGTTATTGTTACCTCACTTTTTTAAAATAAAAAAATAAGTAATAAAAAATTCACGAAATTCTCAAATTGCGGTCGAAAACTCTGGTTTCATAGAGGTGCACATTACAATGTTTCTGTGATTAACTTCTTGATTCGAACATAAAGCGTGGTGTTATCTTTTTAATTTATCGTTTATATCATAAATTAAAAAGATAAAAGACAACAAACAGGGGAGAAATAATAGCCGGTCCCAAAAGCGAACAAATTAGCCTGAGGGGTTAAAAAAATCATTTATTTCATAAAATATGCATATTGTGATAGTACAGTTAGGATCGGCTTCCATAAATTAAAATTTTAATTTTAATTAATAAATATATTACGGAACACATAGTTCAATTATCTAACATCCAAAGGGCCAAATTCTCACTAAAATTATTGGAAAATAAATTCCAGAAGCCCACTCCTCTCTATTTTCAAGAAGAATAAACACGAGTATGAAATTATAAATACATAATATCCAGCTTCCGAAAGCAATTCCACCCACGTATTAAAAGTTAATGACCCGATAAACGATTGGCCACAAGGACGAACCAAACTATTATTATTTTTGGTGAACAGCTTGGAATTCAGCGGAATCTGCAATTGAAGTCAAGTCAAGAGGGATTACAGGTTTATTATTGTAACTATTACGCAAATAGAAAATTATACATAGGAAAATAGTAAAATATTTGGCAGAAATAAAGTCACCATAAGAAAAACTTCAAAGATGGCTCTCAAAGGACAGCGAAAACGGCAATTTTTTTTAAACATATATTATACTAGCTTTTACCCACGGCTTCGCTCGCATAGTAAAAGTGGGAAATTACTGGCATAATTATTGGCATAATTGTTATTATTCTTGCTATTTTGTCTGATATATAAAATAATTATTGTTTAATAGAAAATTTCAAAATTTGAGAATGACATTTCGCAAATAAAAATTCTATTTAAGGAAATATTTAAATTATAGAAATAGAAATTTATTTTCTTTATGAGTATTTTATTTATATTTGAATCCAGAGTAACCTAAAAAAATAAGAAAATGACAGTCCACTTCAAACGCTATGCTTTATAGCAACGTTATGCTTTTTGTTCGGAGAATAAATATTAACGACGACAAAAAAAATACTCTTTTTAATCACAACAAAGCACTCTTTTAAAGCCATTGTTTCCTAGGTAACAATTTGTTTGAAGTTTGCAATAACTCGATTTTGTTAGGGACAGAAAACGTATGATACATAATTTCATACCGCCACAGCTCATTCATAACGCCAGAGCTTACCAATATATAAAGCCGTTGTTACTCGCAAATAATGTAGCTTTCAAATAGTGAAAGAATTTTTAAATTCCATTCGATATTTATTGCGTGAAAGAGTAAGGACCATCCAACCATCGATACAAACGTTCGCATTTATAATATTAGTAAGATATACATACTATCCAGCCATTATTTATAATGTCTACCCAATTTAGACAAAGTGATAATTGACACAGGATTAATTACTTTATCCGGATATAATTTATAATATCAGGACAAAGTTAGCCAAAGTAACAAATACGGTCGAACTGCACCTAACCTAACAACCTAATCTAATCTAACCTAACCTAACCTACTGACTGACATGAATTAATTACAATAATAATATTCAAAAACAAATGAGTCATAATTATTATTTATTAGGTTAGATTGTTAGGTTAGGTGCAGTTGCACCGTATTTATTACTTTGACTAACTTTGACTCGACATTATGAATAATATCCGGATAAAGCGATTAATTTATCACATTGTCTAAACAATTTTGTTATTATATAAAATGACCAGTAATTATGTATAATAGCTATTTAATCACGATGACTGTAACATATATATGACTGTTGTACTAGGGTCAGTCAAAAACTAATTCCTCTTATTTTTTTCTATTTAAATAAAGTTAGTTAAATGAAAAAAATGAATTAGGCGCTATCGGTATCGGGAATTAAAGATTTGTTTTAAATAAAATATGAATACAGAACGTTGCACATAAAAAAAAGTAGTAAGCATTGAAATAAAGGAAAGGACATTAAAAAAAAAGTTGTATTTTGAATGGACGACGATACTAACGAGGAATCAAAAGAATTAAAAAGAAAAACAGTTTGAAGACGGCTTGAACAATGTGAATCTTCAAAAAGACAGTGTCTTTTGGGAGATCAATCAATCAAAAGGAAAAGAAGTAAAACATAAGGGAAACCAAAATAAAATTAGTCAAAAAGAGAAGCAGTCAAAAACGACGTCTTTGTCTACGCGATGACAGTCTCAGAAGAAGTTAAAAAACACTCAGCAAAATTGTTGGTCTACAACTCCCGTGTGAACAGTTCTGTCAGATTCCATAATATACAAACGTCACACTAAAATACTCCCGTTGCCACTGTGAAAGGAGCAATACATCAAAGTTTACATTGATTGAAGAATTGAAAAAAAGGATTAGCATTGGTTTCAAAACATGTTTACAGGCAATAGATCAATCATGAAAAATATTGGATAAAACGATTTAACAGAAGTAAAAAGAGTGTGTCGTTTTTATCACCACATGTCCAGGGGATTTATGATTACGTTCCATTGATTTAAAATATACAAGATGGAGGTTATTAAGAAGCGAAGATTGTCTCAAATTCATTTTTTTTTTTTATGTTCTTTATTCAGTAAAGTTTATATATTACAGTAAATGGGTAATTTTTTGGCCATCACACTAGGCACATGCCCGTGTTGTAGTGGCTCAAATTAATTAATTTCGATATTACCTATGCTCGTCTATGCATACTAGTTATATAATTAAGTAGCAGACCCGGCGTCACGATGCTGTGGCTAACGAAACACAATGCCACGCCGTTACCCAACCTTATCCACACTGACCGCTTGCCAGCTCGCTCCCAATTATATTATATATTTCAACCAATTTAAACATAATCTTGACACATTATATGCCTAAAAACCTTCCTCATGAATCGCTCTATTTATTGGTAAAAACCTCATGACAATTCGATGCGTAGTTTAAAAGATCTAAGCACACAGACAGCGGGAGCGACTTCATTTTATAATATGTAAAGAAAAATCATATCCATGAATATTTATGAAACATAAAATAATAATAGTGCAAAGAGGGTACAGGCAAAACATTTTATAGAGTGCGCGATTGAATATATTTGTGCACACCGACAGTGGCTCAAATTGGTTCGAAATACCAGACCGCAGTCTTCTCATACCCTGCAGTATTTCTGCGATACAAGCAAGAATCTCTTTAAAATTATTCTACTGTAAAGTGAAATCCCGGTCGCCGAGAAATTTAATTAATAGGTATTTTACGAAATTGTTGCCGATACTGATGCTCCTCTCCCGAATACTGACCGAAAGGAAAAACTGCACCTCAGGTTTATAATACCTAAATAAAATCATAAAAATCGAGCTTTTGCATTCCCAATTTTCTCCCCCAACAATAAAATTAGGCCATTAAAAAATGTATATTACTTGTAAGGTATTCCCCAAACAATATCGAAGTAAGCTACAAACCCGAGGTAATTAACCGTACTGGGAATAACCAAGATAATTAGAAATTCGACAGTTAAAGACGAATTGGAAACAAATGGAAGAAAACCCATATGATTGAATAAAATTCTTGTAGACAAACCCTCACCCCCGTATGTTGTGTATATAAACCGTAGGTTAAGAATAATTTGTACCAGTCTGAAGATGGCTCTAACAAGATAAAACCGGTAACGGTTAAATACATTAAAGTGGAAATGAGTTTCACATTTGTTGTGTTATATTATTATCAAACTACTTTGGGTCATTTTTGGCATAACGAAGACCAATCCAGTTTTTTCAGCACCAATGCCGAAAGCAAATAATGAAATTACTAAATAACCCGAGGCGTGATTCAAATTGAGAGAGGTACAGCACAGAACAGAGTACAGTGGAGCACGGCACAAAGCCGAAGTAATAATATTTCCAAAGAACGAGGCGTGTTATTCAACGTATAGGAAGAGCAGTGTCGATTTTAACCCGTTTTGCGGAACCGCCCACAACAAAAGCAATTTCCGCTTTATTCATACTCGCAGATTGAAATGAAAACGAGGCAGAAGAGATAACATTATTCAAAGCGAAAAAACATATGGCTCCGTTATTAATAAACGAATAAAAGACAATGCGCGAATGGTGTAGCAAAAATGCCCTAAATGATTTAATAATGAAGCTTTCCGCATAACAGAATATTTTATTTGATATCACGATTGAATGTTTTTATATAGTCTCGAAATGATCGTTGAAGTGAGTGCACTCTTTAATCTGTTTATAAAGACTTGGGAAAGAGAACAAATGCTTTTTGTCCAGAAAAGATTTGGTGACTTATATACTGCAATTTTAAAAGAAAACATTTTTAGATTAGTAAATTCTATTCAATAAATGCTCTCCTCAACTTTGTGAGTACCTTACTGACCAACACGCCTACAATTCTAGAATAAATACCTCAAATCTATTTAACATCCCAAAATTAGAGAAAATAGATCTTTTGGTTAAAAATGCTATAATTTCCATGCTACATAAATTATATAATGCCTTTCATAATTAAATTAAAAACCAATAAGATAAGCAAGTTTAAAAATATATCAAATTAAAAAAAAAAAAAATTAAATAACACCAACGTCCAACACAACAGTCAACAAATATGAAGATAAGGAAATCGACAAATATGATAGTGACGTCTACAAAAATGAAGTAAAGGAAATCAACAAGCGTGAATATGAGGTCTACAAAAATGAAGATAATTAAATTAATAAGCATGAAGACGAGGTTTACAAACATGAATATGAGGAAACGAACAAGATTGAAGATGAGTTGTGAGATGTGAAACATGAATATGTGGAAATCAACAAGCATGAAGATGAGGTCTATAAACATGAAGATACGAAAATCAAAGAATATGAAGACGAAGAAATCATGATGTAATACCAATACAACAACCTAGAGTCTGCCTCGGAACCGGAATCCTTAGTGAGGAAGCCTATGAATGTAGTATTATACGATACATCTTAAATGGTAATTAATAAAAGAACAAATAAAAACACCGACGAAAGTATCACCTGCGACTGTGCTTTGCCATAACTAAAAAATTGTCCTGTAATGTCTTTCAAAATAATCGATCTTCTTGAGATTGATAAGCTTGAAATGAAGTGAAAAAAATGAACATAAAAACATTTTCGAAGTTTTTTAGATTTGTCATTCACACATTGCCCGAGCATTCTTGTTATAAAAATGGGTAACGAAAATCTTTTTAGCGCTTTGCAGATATTTATTGAAAAGGCCGTCATAATACCCACAGCTGGACCATATCAAAACCGGCCGATACAAATTGAACAAAATCCGTTGATACATTAAAAAATAACTATTTTTACTGCGTGAAGGCAATTTCGTTGCGGTCATTCGTCTTTTGGCTTTGACGTTTATCTGGCCCGCTTCTCGGAACATTAGTCGTACAGAAGAATAGATAAATCTTCTTATTTTTATTTTTATTTTAACTTTATGAGTAAAACCTCAAATTGTAATATTTAATTAAATGAAGACAATATAAGAGAAACTCAATCGAAAATCTGAAAACAGAAAAATCAGAAAAATCTGATTTTCTGATTTTCTGATTTTTCTGTTTTCAGATTTTCGATTGAGTTTCGCTTATATTGTCTTCATTTAATTAAAGATAAATCTTCGTTCCCTCTCCCGCCCGTTGCATTTGCCGCTGAAAAAAATAGCGGGACAATACAAGATATTGGGATAGGTCGAACGCATTTTAATTTATCTTAAAGTTTGCAATAAAATTTGAGCAAGAATCCTGTATATGTAAACAGTAAGTACCGAAAGCACCGTGTGGTAAATTAACAGTAGAAAAAATTGATTACCCTGCAATCTGTAATCGAATATTTTGCTATGTCAAGTTTTTAAAAACCAAAGGCCTAAAATTAAAAATATATGTAATAGGAAGGGGGAAACCGTAAAAAAGGCGTTACTTTAAAAAAAGCGATAGTCTAAGTGCATAATTTGTGTCTTTACAGTAGTGGGGGTAGATTTGTTTTGTATGCAGCTCCCCAGCTTACTACAGCATATTGGAGATTTGACTATGCGTATGGCAGACTGATGATGTTAGATTTTCTAATGAGAGAAAGTTTCGGATTTTTTAAAATATATAAAATAATTTCCTTATTTTGTTAACAGTAAGGTTGATTTTATCTTTCCAGTTTAGGTTTTTGTCTATTATTATTCCTAATTATTTAATTTTATTGGAAATTTTTAATGTGGAACAGTTTATTTTACAGTTATTTTTTTGTGATCTTTAGAATTGTCATGTGTAATTATATCAAAATTTTCCGGAACGTCCTTTTATTTTATTGCAAATGGTATAACGTGAGTTTTTTTCACTATTAAGAGATAGTAGATTTATATCAAACCAGTGTTTAAGTGTGTTTATGTATTATGTTGCTTTTTGTTTTACTACTTCCCATGTAATTCCACTTTCAATAAGTACTCAAATATTTTTATTATTACTGTATCGTCGGCATAAGAGGTTATACTACCATGAAGTGACTGTGAGAATATCCCGTTTACATATAAGATGAATAATATAGGACCTAGCACAGTACCTTGTGGAATTCCATATTCAGATATCTCTTCGTCGCTATAAATGTTATTTATTTTGACAAATTGAGGGCGATTTTTTAAGTAGCTTTTTATATAATTATAAATTTGTTATTAAATTATAAAATTGTTATTAAAATTCATTGCTAAAATTTATTACGTTCGTTTGTTACTTCTACCTCTGTCCGCCTGCAAAGTAAACCATGCCAAACTGTAAAGCATCTTTGGGGTGATTTCATAATTTATTGGCTGATTAACTAATTAACCATCACGCCGTTTCTTCGCAGGGCTAGACAGAGATAATGGAACGCCAAACAATTCGGTCTTGGCACACATTGCTTTCATCAATCACATCCATACGTCGTCTCATACACAGTTACTCTTCAATTTTCCTGACTCTTGATTCACCTGATCGTGCTATGTCTTTCTCGGGCAATCTCCAACTTTTTATGCCATTCACATTCGCGTCATATATTCTCCTTACACTACACGCCCAAACCATCTAAGTGTCCCTTTCTTAATCTTTTTCAGAACGCTTATATTATCCTTGCATTCATTGCCAATTTCTTCATTTCTTACACGAGCATACATGGTTTTACCACACTTACGCGGAAGGGATCTTATTTCTACAGCATTCAGTCTACTTTCATTCTTCCTCTGTCAATTTCATGCCACAATTCCTTAAATCAAGGTAGATAGATACTAGTGCTACATTGCGGAATGCTAGCTTCGCTTCTTTGGACTTAATTTCAAAATTTTAAAAGCCACACGAAATTGCTCTATGAACATGAAAATAAATCAAGAATCATAATAATAAACCAGTGTGAACAGAGACGTGTTTGGCGTTCAATTCTCTGCCTAACCATGCGATACACCAGCGTGATTAATAAATTAGTAAAGCCCGCTTTATCCAAGCCATTAGCCTGACTTACACGCCGTATAACGCCAGCGTTATCTTTTAATCTGCACCCATTCGTTACATTCACAAAAGAGTTGTAAAAATAAACGGCGACATTTTGAAACGGCAACTGCTACCTGGGCAACCGGAGGTGTTGATGTGGGTAGGATTGTACGTTGCAGGTTGTTATGTTACATCACAAACCTCATCCTCCTACCTCAAACTACTAAACAGGTTACCCGCGAAGTACTACGTAGTTCTTGTTTAAAAGCGTCGAGTTAACCGTCTACCAAGTGCTTTAAAAAGCTTTCGTGGACTTTATGCCTCAAATACGTTGTTCAAGGGTCCGTTAAATGTAGCGAGTTAGATGTTTCGCCTTCATCGTTCAGTAGTGATATGCTTCTGTGATAGATTTCGGCCATATTGCAAGCCCGACTCAGATATATTATCTATTTCGAAGGATTGTTCTTTTATCTGGTAAAGTTAAGTTTTAAATCATGAGAAAATGTGTTTATTTTTAGCTTAATAAGGCTATACCGTAGGTCGTAAGTAAATTTGTCAAGTTTTCAAAAAAAAAATTGTATTAGACAAGAAACATTTCAAATCATATTAATCATGCGGTAAAATAAATCAATAAATTATCTGGGAAAGCTTTTTTACAAAATTTAAATTTTTGTTTAAATAAAATCATTAAAAAAATATTAGCGCACTTGTTTTGTGATGAAAATACTTCAGTTTGTTTACGGTCTTACAAACTAATATATTTAAGATTTTTTTATATTCTTATTTTGTTTTGACATCATTGAAAAATTATAAATATTTAAAATCAAAAAATAATTACAAAAAGTACATAATTTGAATAGTTTTATCATCACGCCTTTCAGCATTTTTGAATGTAGGTATAGCAAATTTTGAATGAAATAAAATCGATATAGCGTTATAATTTTAAAAAGCTTGTACGGAGAATAATTAATCTTTCTCATTGGAACCGCCCTGTACGATCGTAAGAACATCTTTCGACGAAATTTGGATTCTCGGCCACTGGCTGGTTAAAGGCCCTTGAGGTTTTTTCCCTTAAGGTTAATCTTTGACCAATGATCTTTTAAATTCTATGAAATTATGGCTGAAAATGCTAAATAAGTTTGAAAAGCAGTAGAGAATTACAATTTGGGAGGCAGGTATGCGAACCGCCGCCTCGCGAACCATTTATTGGATAACCAACATGTCTGCCATGGGTCACCCCAAGTGGTTTGCTACGTTTGGTGACTTTTTTTTTTTTTTTTTTTTTTTCTTTTTTTAAAAGAAAGACAAACATTCCCGGGTTACGAATAACCCAACAATGTTTGAAAATCTCCTACTACCACCACAGAAAGCCGAAAATGTTGCTTGTGTTGTGATGGAGGACTTAGCCAGCAGAGGAATCGAACATGCGACGCCCGGGTGGGACCCAAGCACTATGCCCACTCAACCACTGACCGGTCACTTAACACGGATACCCGGGTCCGAGGGGTGTGGTTTGTCTACATCTGCCCACTAACTGCGTGGAAGTTCGGATCAGGAGAGACTGGTTGAGGGTGACCTTTTGACTTCTCTAGCAGGACTCTCTCGTAACATCGTCTTGCACCGCAGTGGAGGGGATAGATTCATACGTCCGTCACTCATGGGCACATTGACCCCCATATTCATAGGCCCTCTCATACCCTTTTCCTTCCCAGGACTTCATGTTCTTCTTTTCAATAAAAAAAGACACTCCATACAGCCACCCCAAAGATGACAGGCCCTGAGTTTTTTTTATAAGGGCCTACTGTGTGGAACTAATGTAAAAAAAAGTAGGTACCCGCATCAACGGCTTACAACCGGAATTAAATACCAAACAAAAAATACTAGAATTAATACTTAAAAATCTACGAAAGAATTCCATCGAAATTTGCCTCTCTTGTAAAGTAACCACCATTGTCACTGGGGTATAAAGCTTTTAATTCATGATTGTATATTGTAATTTTTTATATACATGAATACCGCACAAAAGTTCCAACTGCTCCCGTCTGGAGTCTGAATGAGACTGGCATCCCCGATTGGGGTTTGTTTGAGGCTGAAGGTAGTGGGGTGGGGAAGTACCTGGCTATTCAGATCTGGTCACCAAACACGGCTAAAAGCCATTTCAAGCAACGTTTCAATTCTGAATGGTGGTTTTACACCAGGGCGAGGTATCTTCAACTCTGGAACGTACCGCAAATATACTATATATTATTTTTAATGAATTAATTGTGAAATAACACAAATTAATCAAATAAAATGGGCCACGCCGGGATACGATCCCGCGACCTTCGGATTACGAGTGAAGAACTCCATACATACTTATTTTCATCCATTATCTAAAGTGACCTAATATAGTTAACGGGGCTGCGAAATATCAAACAAAAATTACAACGTCGACATTAACAAATTTAATTAATGTAACACGTATTTTATTTGTTCTTTAGAAAAGGAAACTTTTAACACTTGTGCGGAAAGCGTTAAAAGCTATGTTGTACGTTAGAAGTACGCGACACACGACATAAATCACCGTCGGAATGCATTCGCCGGCGGAAACTCTACAACAAAAAAGCCAGGGGGTGAAAAATAACACAACCTTCCTAACACGATCGCCCAACAAATTAAAACGTTAATTCTCAAGTACAATAACATAGTTTCAGCGCGGAATTCATGGGGAAACATAACTATTTGGGTGCTCGTAAAAAAGTCAGTAAAAGTAAAATATTTTAATAATATTTTGCTATTCAGGCAAATTTTAAAGTAAACAGAAATATTTTATTCCCCAAAATATGCCTGCATAATTTATTCACTGTAACTCCAACAAAAAAGCTCTTCCGAGGCAACACATGAAAAATATACTCCTAATTTGAATGTTTACATGAAGAGTTAAAATTAATGAGGCAATCATTTTGTAAATAATATGACATGGACATTATGATGATCATCATAATGCGGTAAAGATCGGCGATTAATTTCATTAATTTATTTAAGATATCCATACATTTTCGTAAATCCGATAAATTTTGCATCCATGTCCTTTAATAGTAATATGTATTATGTAAAAACTTCCTTCTTCTTCTGGCGCTGTGGAGTGATTCTGGCGAATGTATGATATTTATAAGATGTTTTCAAGTATTTTTAAATGTAAATAAATATTTTAGTTATAAATCTCTAACTTTAAGTCATAATTGTAAATATATATGTCATTGAGCTCAGTTTTAGGTCAGCTTTTATATGTCTTAGTCATAAGTCACTAGCAATAAGACTTAGATGTAAGTCACTAGTTATAATTGTAAATCTTAGTTGTAAGCCAGTAATATTATTTTTTATGTATTTATTTGTACAGCGCCCTTGAGGTGATTTTTCACGAAAACGGCGCTATATAAATTAGCCAAATATTATTATTATTATTATGGAAGATACATCATCAAAAAAGCTAGCAGATACCTACAAACAATTAATGCACACATGTTGGGTGCTTCGCATTTTCAACACGCGACAAAATATCATACGGACAAAACATCCTCAAACAATTTTGTTTTTTTTTAGGGACGGGTATGGGTACCGCCGCCCCGGGAAACCTTTATTGGATAACCAACACCTCTTCCGTAGGTCACCCCAAGTGGTTCGCTACGTTTGGTGTCTTAGTTCTGTTAGTTCTGCCGTGTGGTGGGCAGGATCGAGAGCGAATGGTTGAAGGACGTCTTTTATCCTCTCCAGCCGGAATCATACATCCGTAATTCCTGGACACACTGCCACCAGGATTCCTACCCACCCCTCATACTTATTTCCTTTCCAGAACCTCCTCTCCTTCCTTTCATTAAAAAAACCTCCACACAGTGTCGTCTAAGATGACATAGGTCCTGAGGGAAATTATTTTCCTCAGGGCCTTTTTGTGGAGTTGATTTAAAAATAAAATGTACTAAAACCTAACCTTATTTTACATTTTAATATTTTTGACTTATAGGATGTCTGTATTATTTTTCTTAGGTTAGGTTTAAGTAGTATTATTTTTACATTAGCTCCACACAGGAGGCCCTGAGGAAAATAATTCCCCTCATGGCCAATGTCATCTTTGGGGCTGCTGTGTGGAGGGTCTTTTTAGAGGGATGAAAGGAAGGAGGAAGTTCTGAGAAGGAAAAGAGTATTAAAGTTGGGTAGGAATCTGGGGGTCAATGTGTCCAGGAGTGACGGACGTATGAAACCATCCCTACCACTGCGGTGCAAGGCGATTTAGATAATATTTTGTTGGGGGATGTTTTGTCCGTGGGATTTGTCGGGGATATTTTGTCGCAGGTTGAAAGGTCGCGGGGTTGAAAAAGGTTGGACGGTCGCAAACGATGATATAAATAACACAGAATTTAACGTATGTACATGTGAAATTATTTTTGTTCTCATTTTTCAGAAGCTGACTTTTAATTAAAATGCATCACAAGGGGCTTGGGGATGAAAAATATGTCACGTAAAAGAGATTATATTCTTTTATTTTTTTAACACGGAATCGGGAGAGGAATTATAAGGGTTAGTAACTGGCTATTAACCCCTAAAGCCCAGACCATGTTTAGTCAGAGGATCAAAATATTTCCGCTTTGCAATGAAATCCAAATAAATGGAATATTTCTGAACGTATCCGAAAACTGAAAACTGTGTTTGAAATGTGCTAAAATACGCCTTAAAATTTTATAAATCTAAATAAAAATACAATTTCTGAAGTACAATTCACACGCGGTGGAAGTGAAAGCTTCAGAAAACTAAAGTAGACAGGGGTGGGAGACTACGAAGCACCGCACAAAGAGGAGGCCGATTATACTATCTTATTCTCTCGCAGGCTAAATCTTGTAGATGTATGTGTTTATCTCTTTTCAGTGTCGCTATTTTTCGTTTCATCGAGGATCAAATAACATTGATGCTAAAGAAGATTAAACTTAAAAAAATTTGCGTGCAAAAAGTTTTGAAACTGGCTCATCTTACGTTTAAGATAAAATTAGTTATATTAGCTAAAATAATAATAATTTAATATAATAGGTAATATTTTTTTATTATATATATTAGCTAACATAATAATTTTAGCTAATTAGTTTTATTAGCTAAAATTACTAATAACCTAATAACGAAATAAAAACACGTACACGAATGTATTATAAACGTTATTAACACCTCAGTTTTTTGTCGCTCTACAATAATGAATAAAAAATTCCCAAAGATTCATAACTTTTTTTCAAATTGCGATCCGAAAGTGTAGTTTCACAAATGTGTACATTTTACTTATTTTGCGTCAACTTTTAATTTGAATATAAAGCGTGGTGTTTTCTCTTTCTAACACCATTAATATCATAACTACAACCGTTAATATCATAATGCAAGCCGGCCTAAGAAATGGTATTAGAGAAAATAATAATATAATATATTATAACATTATAGATGCGAAAGTTTGTATGGATGGTCCTTACTCTTTCACGCAATAAATATCGAATGGAATTAAAAAATTCTTTCACTAATCGAAAGCTACATTATTTGCAAGTAACAACGGCTTTATATATTGGTAAGCTCTGGCGTTATGAATGAGCTGTGGCGTTATGAAATTATTTATCATACGTTTTCTGTCCCTAACAAAATCGAGTTATTGCAAACGTCAAACTAATTGTAACCTTGGAAACAATGTGTTTTTTTTTAATTTTAGGCTAAAAAAGATTGCTTTGTTGTGATTAATAAGAGTACATTTTGGCGTCGTAGTTAATATCTACATATCTCTAAAAATGTTTATTCTCCGAACAAAAAGCATAACGTTGCTATAAAGCATAGCGTTTGAAGTGGACTGTCATTTTCTTATTTTTTTAGGTTACTCTGGATTCAAATATGAATGAAATACTAATAAGGGGAGTAGGTACTTAAAATAAATTTCTATTTCTATAATTTAAATATTTTCTAAAATAGAATTTTTATTTGCGAAATGTCATTCTCAAATTTTGAAATTTTCTATTAAACAATAATTATTTTCTATTAGACAAAATAGCAAGAATAATAACAGTTATGCCAATAATTATGCCAGTAATTTCCCACTAATATTATGCGAGCGAAGCCGTGGGTAAAAGCTAGTAATATTATATAACATAAAGAATATCCAGGCTTCTCCGAGAACATAGTAGTATGTAGTATCTATAGCGGTTAGCTCCTTAGACAAGAATTATGACTCTGTTAACACAAAACTTCGTGATATTGTGCAGTAAGCAGCAAACGCCAAAGAACCTAGTAAAAAAGCCGCGATGCCATCTCACAAATGGCTAGAATACCATGGGGAAACTTGGCGATAATTCCTTGGACTCGAGTTATGTATTTTGTACTAGGGGTAAGGGGAATTTATTGGGGAATAAAAAACATTTTAACCTTTCAACAAATGTGTAGATTCGTAATTACAGATAGTGAGGGCTTCATTAATCGTAGAGCTCGGTTACATTGTTATTCCACTAATGCCTTGAGACTTTTTAAAGTGTGTTTAGCGACATCGCGACAAAGCTTGATAAGCGATCACAGAGGTTAAGCGGCATTTTGTACAGCGTAGTTTTAATGATTGTGAAGATTTATTAATTGATGTTATATGTATACAGGTTGTTAAGATACGTAATTGACTTACTAACCAGTGATTCCTAAGTTTATTTGGAGTAAAAAATGTTTATGATATTTTGGCATCCGGTGGCTTTTTGTTATTATTTTTTCTTCAAATAAAAAAAATATATATCGTCACTGGTCCAACACCTACTATTTTTTTTTTAAATACAAAGCAATTGTTGAGTTAATAATAATAATACAGCACATCCCATAGAAAAGCGTCGTAAATGAAAATTATATATTTTACGTTTTATTGTAACTAACTAACTAACTAACCATCACGCCGTTTCCCCGCAGGGGTAGGCAGAGAGGACGGACCGCCAAACAACTCGGTCTTGGCACACACTCCTTGCCTCGTTCACATTCATACACCGTCTCATACATGCTCTTCTATTATTCTGACTCCTGACCTGGCCCGACTCAAGTATCTGATTCACTTGGTCGTGCCATGTCTTTCTCGGACGTCCCCGACTTCTTCTACCATTCACATTTGCGTCATATATTCTCCTCACACTCCTTTCCTCGTTCATTCTCTCTACATGCCCGAACCATCGAAGCGTTCCTTTCTTGATCTTACTCATTGCGCTTACATCAGCCTTGCATTCTTTGCGGATCTCCGCGTTTCTCACACGATCATACATGGTTTTACCACACATACGCCTCAGGGATCTCATTTCTACAGCATTCAGTCTACTTTCATCCTTCCTCTGCCAGTTCCATGCCTCACTGCCATACATCAGGGTAGGTACCAGTACTCCATTATGGACGGCTAGTTTCGCGTCTTTGGACAGTTTTTTGTTGGTGCCAACGGCGTTCAGTCCTCCATTAATAGAGTTACCTGCATTCACCCTTCTTTCAATATCTCTTTCAGCCTTCCCATCTCTCGTAAACATACTTCCCAAATAAACAAACTCATCCACCTGCTCCAAGCATTCATCGTTCACAACTATATTGCATACTGTTTTCGTACTCTCTCTTTCAAACACCATGACTTTAGACTTACTTACATTCATCATTAACTCATTCTTCATACATACTTCGTTCATCCTTGACACGAGAGACTGTAGATCTTCCATACTGTTAGATATCAGCACCGCATCATCAGCATACAAAAGGCAACATACTTTCAGATTACTCAATTTCGCGCCCAATCCCATCTCTTTCAATTCTTGCATTTATTGTAATTTACTTATTTTTTTATTTACGCCCTTTTCCGGGGTTTTTACAATTATTTTATCTCTGAGGAGTAAAGTGATTGCGATCAATGCCACACAAAAATCTTATATAAGTTAGACCGTTCCATTTTCGCAAGAAGCCGCTAGTATCTCTTTTCGACGGTATCGCTTGTACATTATTCATTCATTTGTTATCTACGGGTTGTGCGATGTATAACTTTTATCTCTCTCTGAAAATTTGTGTGAGTGGTGAGTTTGAAACTCTTTGACACGAAACGACACTAAAAAGAGACAAACACATACATCTACAGGATTTAGCCTGCGAGAGAATGAGATAGAATCATCTGTCTCCTCTTTATGCGGTGCTTCGTAGCCTATCGGTCACCTCTCTGTGCGGTGCTCTGTAGCATCCCCACTATTGTCTACTTTTTAAAAATATAAAAAAAATTATAATAGGTTAAAAGAAATATAATATTTCGCTTTCTTAACTTAAGTACCGAGTATACATAGTATAGTAGTATTTATAAAAAGTAGTGTAAATCTGTAGATATAAGATGTAAAATATAACTTTCAAAATGTATATGTATGTAACTAAACAATAAGCACCTGTTGACAAGCCAATTCAATTGGTTTAGCAGGACTTGTTTGTTGATATGTATTATTGTCGTATAATACAATATGTTCTGAAAACTTGTTTTAAATCAGTGAAAATAATCATGTTTGCATATAATTTATTACATACTGTAGTTACAACGCTTAAAAAAAATCATATATATTATTACATGCATAAATTATATTTAATATTGGAAATTTTATTGTAGTTTCTCCTATAAGTGTACTATCCATTAAAAGTTCACACTTCTAAACACATAATCTAACATAACTTCATATCTTTGTTGTAAATCTTATTGTAATTATTCCATCTTGTTATCAGGTACCTGGTTTACACTTATCAATACTACCATAGAGTTAATACTACTAACTTACCTACATATCATACTCTGTAAATTTGAATATATTATATGTTACCAGGTTAGTTCGGTAAATCCGATTATTATATATGCTACCAAATTACTTTTTCTACATTGTCAAAAAATGTATGTACATATATTTGTTATATATACATTTTCTTAACTACATAACTTACTTTCAGAGAAAAATGAAATTTTTTGTTTTTTTTGTTGTTTTTGTTATGTATTTATGTACATTTCTTGGAATAATATGAACTAAACCTGTCAATTTGTCTGTCCTGGAACGGGAAACTTTCCTAGTTGGACAGGCAAAGCTTCCAAATATGTAATTTGTACTTTCCTTTGTATCTATAATAAATAAATAAATAAAATAAATTAACTATTATTTAAATAAAATAGAAAAATAGTAAAAATAAAAAAATAAATATATATATATATATATATATATATACTTTTCCATTTTTAGGTTATCTGGAAGAAGATTATATATATGTGTACGCCCTCGTGGCCAATGCTTCTCTTGCCACTTACGTCTTGATAGTTTTTGTGTTTAGTTTATTGTGTTGTCTAGTATAATGTTCATATATTTGTAACATTTTAAAAATAGTTGTGTTTGTGTGTATAAGTCCGTTCTGTATTTTTTAGATTGAAAGGCATATCGTCGCTGCATACATAATATGAACAATGTGAGCTTTAGTACATTCTGAGATAATCGATAAAAACTGTTAAAAAAAAATAACGAAACGGAAAACGAAAGTTCTATTTATGAGCAAAGTAGGAAAAATACATTTTATTGAGTAAAAGAAAATATTATCTGCAAATATTATTTATTTCATATCAGAAAATCGCATTTTAATGCGATTTTGCTCACATGGTTCATATTCTGTGCACAGTTTTCGTCACATTGTTCATTTTCAATAGCAGCTGTCAAAATATTTCTTCAAGTCCTGTGTTTTTTTTTTTTACATGAGCCCCACACAAGAAAATAATTTCCCTCAGGGCCTTATGTCATCTTTGGGGATGCTGTGTGGAGTTTTTTTTTAGAGGGGATAGTTCTGGGAAGGAAGAGGGTTTAAGGGGTGGGTAGGAATCTGGGGTTCAATGTGTCCTGGTCATCCGCCTTCAAGACCTAGACAAACCTCACCCCGTGAACCCAGGCACCCCTGCTAAATCACCAAACGTAGTGAACCACTTGGGGTGACCTATGGCAGAGGTGTTGGTTATCCAATAAAGGTTTCCGGGGCGGCGGTACCCATCCCCGTCTCCCAAATTTTGAGTTCGTTTAAAGGAGAGATTTAAAATGGGAGACTCTATTATTACAAAATATATTATGTGAATGTAGTGGTGTGCAGAGGATATGACATTTAGCATTATATTATTTTGTATAATATTTTGGAAAAGTATAAATTATATGAATGAATGAAACTTTTTATTTGAACATTCCCAAGTGTTAATAACACACATCTTTGAGTCATCACAACACCCATATTTACACAGAAGAAAATCCATCTCTAAAATATCTTAGAGCTCTGCTAATTAAAACCAGTAACCTCCTGACAAGTTCAATGAATGTGCCATTGCTGTCATTTTTCTTACATCTTTAAGAATAAATTTAAAAAAATCAATAATATTGATAGCATAAAATCATACTTCAATGAAAGACAAAATAATAAAATAAAAGATATTTTAATATTAAGATATTTTTTTATGTTGTTTAATATTGGAACACAATTACTTAAAAAATTGATATATAATTCACAGTAACTACAAAAAAACTAAATTATTGATTTTGCTCCTACAATTTCTACACATACGTTAGAGAATCATAAAATGTGTGATGGATGACCTTTGTCTATTACCAGTTTTAACTGTTGCAAATGCCTGAATTTGGATTCTGATAGAGCAAGGGGTTTGGTGAATAGAGGCAATGGTGGAACATAGCCAGTCTTGCGGCGTTGGAGCAATTCCAGCCCATCCTTCGACTGGTCTAACTTAAAAAGGATGTTCCCCGATAAGTATTTAAGAGCTCTTAAATCAGTGACAACAGGATCCCCTACTTTCTTTCCCGGTCTCAAAGATATTAGTTTTGTGTTCAATGTTTCGTAATTTAAAAAAAAGTCGAAGAGGACATTTATTATATTGTATGCCTATTTGGGACAAGCCATTTGCATGCGAGATAAATAATCGCTTGGAGAATATATTTGCGGGTGGAAGTAATGCTCCAGCACCGAATGGACATTGTCGGCTTCCACCATAGTATGGTCCTTCTCCAGAAAAAAAAGTTCTATTGTAAAGGATGACATTCTTATACTGTGGGGGCATGTTCTCCTCATAGTTGATTATGCATCTTGTGAACTCATTAGTGGTCACACTTCTATCTGCTTCATGTCACGCATAAAGACAATAAAGAGTGATATCTGCATTTTTCAGGACATATAAAGTGAAGTTGTGGAGTTGAAGTTTCTGTTTGTGATAACAGCAGACGCCGGTAGTTTGGGACTATGGACTTGAATACAAGTCCATTGCGACAACTAACAACTGGGTTCTTCGCAAAAATTACACTTTGTTTTTACAATTATACAAGAAACAACCTTATTTACATCTACAAAACCCAGAGTTGAAGATACTGAAATGGCTTCTTCAGCCATGTTTGGTGGCTAGATCTGATTACCCGGGTACTTCCCCATATTCCTCTTCCTCCTCACAACATACCCAAATTGGGGATGCCATAATCTCACTGGCTCCAGGCGGGAGTAGTTGGGACTCTTCTGAGGTTTTCAGGTTATAAAAAAATAGGTTATTAGGTTCTAAGTTTGGGTAAGTCCGGTTAGTGGCTGAGTTGGCATCGCGTTTGGGTCCCACCCAGGCGTCGCGTCGTTCGATTCCTCGGTTGGCTCCATCACGACCCAAGCAACATTTTCCACTTTCTGTGGTGGTAGCAGGAAATTTTCAAATATTATCAGGTTATTCGTAACCCCCCATATATAAAATTCATGCATATTTTGACTGAAACGGAACACACGCAGTGATACATACAAACATACATTAAAAATAAATGAAAATGCACCAAAGGAATCGTTTTATATGGTAAATTTTGACTTTGAATAAAAAAGGAATTTGTATGCATCCTTGACCATCTATCCTATATAAATGTAATTAGTTGTTACTTGCAGTAATTTAGTTGAAATGTAGTGTAATTTCCAAAATCTGTGCTTAATAAAAGTGTGGCGGCTAGTGGAGTATCAACTAATATTTTAAATGCATTATTTGCCAAGTAAAATTCTTACAATTTGAAATTAGGACGAAACCAAATTTAAATTGAAACGAAATAATGTTTTTAAATGTTCTTAAATAATGATGCAAGTGTTAGTAATAGGCAATATTTAGGAAAAACATGTGTACGGAGTAAACAGTTGAGGCCAAATACTAGCAATACAATAAATAGCGACGCCTATAAAAGATTACAACTTTAATACAAAAAAATTAAAAATGGCCAGAGTTCAAAATTTCCCTAAATTTGTGCTGATTTCCCTTTTCAATATTTTTCTCCCCTACATCTAAGGAAATTTCCCTAGACATACCAACCCTGGTGTGATCGTAGATGTAAAATATGAACCATGTGACCGTAGACGCGGAAACAAGAGCACATTTAATATGAACCATGTAAAATAAGTTCACATTGTTCTTATTGAGATGCAAATTTTTGACTGTGTGCACATGATTCATTTTCTATCTCCTTAAATATATATATATATATATTATATAGTATTGTTTGGTTTTTCAAAAAACTCACTTTTCGCTTGACGGGAAAATCGACCGCACCGCCCCTCGCGTTTCACCAACCTCAAGGTTCACTTTGGCTTGGCGACGCAAAAACGCCGCTGGCACGCCAAAACGACCTCTCCGGTCCTCGAGTTTCGCACACCTCAAGGTTCAATTTTGTTCGAAGGAAATTGTCCCAACGGCTGACACGCGAGAATGGACATTAGCGCTCGCTATTTTGGAACGCTTCAAAGTTCACAATCCTTCGAAGAGTCGATTATTTTCCAGCCACTAGCAGTTGTTTTTTTTTTTGATAGGGGAAACATTTCAATATGTTTGCCAAAACTTTACGGGAGACATCTAGCGGTGCGGAATACAAGTATGGATTATTCACATAAGAAAAAATCAAATATCTATCGAATACTTTTGTAGTTCTATTTTCATCCGTTCGAAATGGCAGCTTCGTCTGAATTTAAATAAATACGCTCGCTTCACGATTTTCTTGAAAAAGGAGGAATCAACATAACGACAGTATTCGTATAATGTTGCTATATGCTTGGTTTTGGAATGCCTAATTTTGGAATGTTGTTTTTTAATATTCAGAATGTTTCTTACTAAAATTTTTAAGTTTGTCAATAAATAATATAGATACATTAAAATATAGTGAATATTTAACTGCTGTAACTATATCTACACTAAATAGAAAAAATACATTATTGTAGAATTTCTTTTACCTCATTTCATGGATATTGTTTGTTCTTTTTTTTTCAACTAATTTATTATTTCATATTATTATTTGAAATATATAATATTTAATAATATTTTAATTAATAATATCTTAAATATATAATATTTTAAATGAAGTTCTACATACTTTACGCTTGACAAAAGCGAAAAAATATGTAAAAAAAAAATTTTAGGGTGTTTAGTTGTTATTTTTTCAAAAAAATAATTTTTTAATGCTATTCACAGGTATATTTTAAAATTTTGTTTTTAAATAAAGCATTAAAGTTAATTTATTAAGATATCTTTGTTCTCAATAAAAAAAAATTTTACGAAAACCATGTTTTTTCTTTGTAAGCATTAACATTTTTTACCCTTGAAACATGTTTTTTTGAGATATGGCATTACTAAACTTCATATTCAAAATGACAACTTTTTATAATTTTTTTATGGATTGGTTTGGTATTAGTTTTAGTTCATTACATAAATAAACCAGTCAGTTCATTAGTTCATTTATTATTTGTTTATTCATGACTGTGATTTTAAATACGATTTTGCGGATTAAAATAGGTATGATAATAATATAATACTAATATATTACTTCATTATAAAATTTATGTAACTTTTCTTTGCCCATTAGCTTTAAAAATTGTCACGAAACGCGTTATTTTAGAAATAAATATAACCTAAATCTTCCTCTGAAGGAATAAAATGCCGCAATGATACAATTTATACTGGTGGGTGGTTTGCTATATTTATGTTATACTGTAAAATGCCTGATGGGGACATTTAATAAGCTGAACTTTGTTATTTTTGACGAAATTGACGCGCCGTGTTGACAGGATTACAAATGCGCAGGTGAGATCACTTTTCAACCTTTATACAGTTATTATCCGAGTTAGATAATACACATAAAATATAATTATCCTATTATTATTATAACATAACATTGAATTACCATTTTTTACAGGTTTTTGAGGAGCTGGACATTGACTACAGTGTATTATTAAATGCCAGGTGACGGCTGGCGTTGTCAAAATTATTGATGAAATCTAAAATATACTCAAATCAACGAAGGACAACAAGGTGAAAATACAATTGAAACAAAGATTAAATTAATGCAATATGCTTTCTTAATTTTTCCTGTCTGTAGAAAAAAACCTGTGTTCCCATTATTGAAATGTTCCTTATTTGATGAATAGTTTCAAATTTTTTCCACAAATTATAGAAAACTCACAGAAAAATATATCATTCTAATGCAATGGCTACAACGAGCGAAGTGCAAATATTCAAATTCTATGAAATATAAAACTAATCTTATAAAATATTATTGATTACAGCACGTTAGTTCACGCATTTCTTCGTAGCCTGGGTGTATGTCATGGACATAAACAGTAAGCTGGAGGAACGACATTTGAGATGGTATGGGCACGTAAGACGGAGATCATCAGACCACACAGTGAAGCAGGCAATGTCTATGTAGCTTCATCGACAGTCATCCAGAGAAAGACCAAAGAACTCCTAGATGACTCAATGCAGAAACACATGGATGAAGGCGATACTCCGAACCGAAGAAACTATAATTTGAGAACAAGAAGAACCGACCCCGTGTATTATTAAATGCCAGGTGACGGCTGGCGTTGTCAAAGTTATTGATTTAATCTAAAATATACTCACATCAACGAAGGACAACAAGGTGAAAATACAATTCTGTACCTCAGAAGAAAAAGGTCGGTTGTCACATTTTTGAAATTGTTCAGGAGAGAGGAAATAGTAAAATAATTAGTCTATTGGTTATCTCTTGATGGTTAAATTTATGTAATTTTTTTCCTGTTTTTTTTAATTTGTCTTAAGGCACATATTAATATTATGGTTTTTAACGTTTTTAGCGGACATCCGACCTTATAGCATTAGAAAATAAAAATACTCAAAATACACCAGACCTTTTATGTTGACCTAACTTTGTTTTCCGTTGTCGTAGGACAACATTCTTTATACCTGTGTGTAGATACTGAAATAACTAAAAAGGCCTCATACATAACTCATTTTCACAAATACTGGACAACCGACCTTTTTCTTCTGAGTTACAGAATTGAAACTTATCATTTATGATAAAATTAATGCAATATGCTTTCTTAATTTTTCCTGTCTGTAGAAAAAAACCTGTGCTCCCATTATTGAAATGTTCCTTATTTGATGAATAGTTTCAAATTTTTTCCACAAATTATAGAAAACTCGCAGAAAAATATATCATTCTAATGCAATGGCTACAACGAGCGAAGTGCAAATATTCAAATTCTATGAAATATAAAACTAATCTTATAAAATATTATTGATTACAGCACGTTAGTTCATTTACACATTCGTCGTAGCCTGGGTGTATGTCATGGACATAAACAGTAAGCTGGAGGAACGACATTTGAGATGGTATGGGCACGTAAGACGGAGATCATCAGACCACACAGTGAAGCAGGCAATGTCTATGCAGCTTCATTGGCAGTCATCCAGAGAAAGACCAAAGAACTCCTAGATGACTCAATGCTTAAAGAAACACATGGATGAAGGCGATACTCCGAACCGAAGAAACTATAATTTGAGAACGAGAAGAACCGACCCCGTGTATTATTAAATGCCAGGTGACGGCTGGCGTTGTCAAAATTATTGATGAAATCTAAAATATACTCAAATCAACGAAGGACAACAAGGTGAAAATACAATTGAAACTTAAAGATTAAATTAATGCAATATGCTTTCTTAATTTTTCCTGTCTGTAGAAAAAAACCTGTGTTCCCATTATTGAAATGTTCCTTATTTGATTAATAGTTTCAAATTTTTTCCACAAATTATAGAAAACTCGCAGAAAAATATATCATTCTAATGCAATGGCTACAACGAGCGAAGTGCAAATATTCAAATTCTATGAAATATAAAACTAATCTTATAAAATATTATTGATTACAGCACGTTAGTTCATTTACGCATTCGTCGTAGCCTGGGTGTATGTCATGGACATAAACAGTAAGCTGGAGGAACGACATTTGAGATGGTATGGGCACGTAAGACGGAGATCATCAGACCACACAGTGAAGCAGGCAATGTCTATGCAGATTCATCGACAGTCATCCAGAGAAAGACCAAAGAACTCCTAGATGACTCAATGCTTAAAGAAACGCACTCAGAACCGAAGAAACTCTAATTTGAGAACGAGAAGAACCGACCCCAACAGCCTACCTAGGCAATGAGTTGGGACAGCGCCAGAAAAAAGAAGAAAGAAAGATTGATTACAGAAATCACCTACTTTGTCTACTGGAAAAGGATGTCAAAATTATCTCCGCACAAGGCGCTCTTTGAGTTATAACAAATCATGATTTGTCATAACCCAAAGGATCAGCTGTGATAAGAAATCATGATTTTGAATAGGTTGAAATGTAATATAATGAAACTTTTCTAATATTATTTTAAATAAATAAATAAGGTATAGTATTTTGCAATTCATCTTATAAGAAGGGTATATTCTGGTTCCTTGCTATTAAAAGGATAACTGGGGAGATAGTACTTATAAAAAACAATGGTACATAGTCACAGCACACGTTTCACAGAAAAAAGGTCTGAAAATACCTAAAATAGCAAATAAATGTATGGAAACTGAACACTGGAGAATTTTGTGCCAGTGATTTTGAATAATATCAAAAATAACTTTGCTTTTGAGTAAAATAAGAGTTTAAGTATGATAATTTTAAAGATGTGGCTAATGAATGAAAAATCTATATGGAGGCACTGCCGAAAACCAGCTGCATTCCAGGAGAAATCCTTAATTGTAGCTGAGCAGTGACCTTTTTTAGATGGTTTGGGCTCACCCGAGGAAAACATAGAACGATTAAGTGAATCAGATGCTTGGGCCATGTCAAGAATCAAAATAATAAGAAAACATGTGTGAATGTGAATGAATGTTTGCCAAGACTGAGTTATTTGGTAATAGTTAGTTAGTTGTTTCTCAACTCACCCGCATGTGTTTACCAAATTTAAGCAGTTACAAGTTAGAATTGTGGTTCTTTATTCTCCTCACTGTGTGCCTTATGTTTTTAATATTATTAAAGTAATTAAAATTTTAATAAATATAATAGTGCAGTGTTTTGTTTACAAAACCTATGTATCAATACCTCGCTTAACAATTCTGCATTGACATCTTCAATGTTACAAAGAGTTCAGCAACTATCTTTTGATATACGCCACAACATAGTAAAACTACGGAAACTGCCCCCATGTACTTTTTAATTTTGTAATCTTCTCCATAATATATTAGTGTATAACTATTTTATGGAAAACATGAAAAAATAAATAAATATTTATTTGCAGAATGTAGGTACATTGTATTTTTTTGTATTACAGTACATTATGCACCTGACACACACAGCTATAAAAGCACAAGCAAATATTTGTTGAACCGCGATTGAGTATGTGTTGTATCGTCAGACGACGCTATCAAATATTTCTTCCTATGGTAGGAGAAGGGGTCTGATGAATTAGGGAGCACCACGAAATACCATTTCTTTGTACTGAATCTATTAACTAGACAACTGTCATCTGCACGTTTAGGCAGCTCCGTCATTAAAATGAGCCCCTCCTGTTTTTTGGAGGAGAGGAGGTAGCACAACTTTTCACATATCACATCAGGAGCGGTTACGACATAAGATATGTTTTGTCTATGGTTGATTTGCGCATAAACTGCTTAGATGTGACAGATCCGAAGGGATTGTATGGAGAGCATTATTTAGCATGCGATGATCTTTTATATTTTATTGCTGTGTGTGGCAGGGGTCTTAAGTATATGTAGAAGTACCATTAAAGTTATAATTTGTATTGAATGCTGGACTATGTACAACTCCTACTCAAAGCAACTCGAACCAGCAGAAATGCGAATGCTTAGATGGTCGGCAGGAGTATCACTAAAAGATAAGATTAAAAGTTCACGCATTCGTGTTAGTTTAGGTGTCACGGACATAAACAGTAAGCTGGAGGAACAACAGTTTAGATGGTATGGGCACATAAGACGGAGACCATCAGACCACACAGTGAAGCAGGCAATGTCTATGGAGCTTCATCGACAGTCATCCAAAGGAAGACCAAAGAAATCCTGGATGACTCAATGCTCCAAAATACTTGGGAGAAACGGCCTGGATGAAGGCGATACTCAGAACCGTAGAAGCTACAACCTGAGCCGACCCCAGCAGCCTATCTAGGCAATGAGTTGGGAAAGCGCAAGGAAGAAGAAGAAAGTTATAATTTGTATTAAATGTTTTATTTACCTAAAAAGAAATTTATACTATTACATATTTCATATCAATAATTATTCTTTATTCATAAACATATATTTTTTCAGGTAGACAGTTTTTCGACTGCCACACTAGGCACATGCCCGTATTATATTAGTAGTAATAACATTAATATAATAAAAACAAGCTTAAATTGTTTTGGCCGGCCATTTTGTGCATCGTCCGATTAGTATGACAAAGTATCGCTGGCCCCTTGAGGGTCATTATATCTGGATTCTACTGTATCATCCATTGCAAAAAGTTCATTAAATAAATTCCCAGGAATTCTTTTACAAATCTTTATCCGTAAAACAAGAAGAAAATTGTTATTAATTTAATAGAACAGTTCATCAATACCAATATTGAAACATCAGAAGTCCTAGCATGGGGCATAGATAAGGGTTGATAGGATAACTTTCAGTAACTTCTCATCGTTCTCTAGGACAAATGCAGATCACTAACATACAAACAATAGTTGACGTAGAATATATTAAGAGTAGTTAACCAGCCAGCAGCCGAGAATTCAAATTTCGTCGAAAGATGTTCTTATGATCGTACAGTGCGGTTCCGATGAGAAAGATTAATTATTCTTCGTACTAGATATCTTTTGTGGGATCGTTATTTGATAATGAACGTGATCTCCTGTCAGATTTGTGTGGTTTTTATGGCTGTTATTTGGTTTTTCTTTGTACAACGTACATTAAATGGATAAATAATTGTGCATACTTGCAAGAATTCATGTTTAAAACGATTTAAACTAAAATATGTACAAAAAGATCACGTCCGTTATCTAATAATGATCCCACAAAAGATATAGAATCGCTCGACTGGAAGTACCTAATTTGTAACTGAGCAAAAGAATTTAATAATATTTTCCTTGGATGAAACTTCAATTGCAAATTAGACATACAAATATAATATAATTATTATATTCGGTAAATATGCATTTAGTCCACCTCACGGATAATACAGAACGTTCGTGTTGTCGAAGTTTGATTCACGGATAATAAGGAATATTCCATTTTTATGTTAAGGTTAAACTACGAAAGCTGCATGTCATCATATCGTTTTTTTCTTCATATATTTAATTAAACACCCGCTCTTCGCATCATCCACGTTCATACATCAAATCGCATAGTTTTAGAACCCGTTAGTTGCTTTGCAATGGGCAAAACCATTCATCCGATCGCAATAAAAATTTGGGGATTTGATGTGCGCATGCTCGCGATGGTTTCTGTATACAATAGTGAGCTCTGGCATCATGAAATAACGCATTGATAAACCGTTCATCCGATTGCGATGAAACTTTGGGGATTTGATGTGTTCACGTCTACAATGGTGTTTATATACTAACGTATGGCAGGTTTTTGCTTCTAGGCCCTGCGGGCGGCTTTATACATAGTTGTATGTTTAATCGCTAAGCGTTGCTAAACCATTCATCTGATTGCGATGAAAATTTGAGGATTTGATGTGTGCATGCCCACGACGGTTTCTGTATACAAAAGTGAGCTCTGACATCATGAAATTACGCATTACTAAGCCGTTCATCTATTGGGATGAAACTTTGGGGATTTGATGTGTGCATGCCTATAATGGTGTCTTCATACTAACGTACGGCAGGTTTTTGCTGCTAGGTCCTGCGGGCGGCTTTATACATAATTGTGTGTTTAACCGCTAAGCGTTGCTAAACCATTCATCCGATTGCGATAAAAAAATTGTAGATTTGATGTGTGCATGCCCACGACGGATTTTGTATACAAAAGTGAGCTCTGGCATCATGAAATTACGCATTGCTTAACCGTTCATCCGATTGCGATGAAACTTTGAAGATTTGATGTGTGCATGCCTACAATGGTGTCTATATACTAACGTATAGGAGGTTTTTGCTGCTAGGCCCTGTGGGTGGCTTTATATATATTTGTATGTTTAACCGTAGGTACCTACCCGCTTACTATGAAATTTTTTTTTTCTGTTAGTAAGTAAGTCAAGTTAGTTTTAACCCGTTTATTGCATTTGCAATAGGCATAAGCTAGTTATATAGTATTGCTTGGTTTTTCAAAAAACTCACTTTTTCCTTGATGCGAAAATCGACCTCACCGCCCCTCGCGTTTCACCAACCTCAAGGTTCACTTTGGCTCGAAGTCTAGAATTGTCCCTTCGGCTGACACGCGAGAATGGACATTAGCGCTCGCTATTTTGGAACGCTTCAAAGTTCACAATCCTTCGAAGAGTCGATTATTTTCCAGCCACTAGCTTTTGTTTCTTTTTTGTTAGGGGAAACATTTTTCATCGTTATCAATATGTTTGCCAAAACTTTACGGGAGACATCTAGCGGTGCGGAATACAAGTATGGATTATTCACATTAGAAAAAATCAAATGTCTATCGAATACTGTTGTAGTTCTATTTTCATCCGTTCGAAATGGCAGCTTCGTCTGAATTTAAATAAATACGCTAGCTTCACGATTTTCACAAAAAAAATAGACTAGACAGGAAACTCACATAAAATTGAACCGATACATTTTAAGAGCGAAAACTAATATAAATTTGCGGCGAAAACTGGAACTACTCATAAAATCACTCAATTCGGCTAGGTTATATTTTCCGCCGACAGGTTCGCCCCTTTAAAAACGTCGGATCGAGAAGGGAAGTAAAAAAAAGTTAGTTTCCCGTACAAAACTGATTTTGCTAGGAATTTATTCTAATTAATTAAACGGCTTCGAGAAAGTTCTTGAGAAAAATTTACATTTTATAGGGGCATTACGGAATTAAAGATTGCGTTAAAAGTACACCTTCCGGCGGAGATGTTTTTTAATAAACATAAACAATACAAGTTTTAGAAACTTTTAAAACCAAAACATGTTTAGCTCCCCCTTGAAAATGTTTCACAATATTGCATTCAAATTCGACATTTTTCTGACATTTGCGAAAAATTCACTTTCATAGATAATGTTAATTGTTTGCAGCCTGTAAAATCGCTTATAAAATTCGGCAGATATTTAAATTTTCCCCAACTGTGCAACACTGAAAATGGAATGATATTCCAATTCTCAACATACTACCTCAAGCCCTCGGCAAGGCCAGGACAGCATATTTGTATGGAATTTTTTTTAAAAACGATGCCTTTATTCGATTTTCAGGCCTGGTTTGAGGTGCTTTTTGACAATGTTTTCCGTTGGTCTTGCCAGCATTGAAAAAAATAATTTTAGAATATTGAGATGAACTAGGTAGGGACCCGATAAATTATATCTACGAGTATTTATTTATATTATTATTACATATGAATTGTCGAAATATGTCCGCACATAACTTCCAAACGATTGAACCAAATTGAATAATTCTTTTTACGTTGTGATCCTTATTGTTTGGACAAGGTTTTTATAAATTTACCGGTGAGCTCTAGCATTATTAAATTTGAATAAAATGAATTACCGAAGTTTATGTACGCTCATAACTTCCGAAATACTGTAACAAATTGGAAAATTCTTTTTTTGTTGTGTTCGTTATTGTTAGGGCAAAGTTTGTATTAAACTAATGGTGAGCTCTGGCATCATGAAATTTGTATTAAAATGAATCCCCGAAATGCATGTACGCTTATAACTTCTGAACGACTGCACCAAATTGGATAATTCTTTTTATGTAGTTATTGTTATTGTTAGGACAAGGTTTTTATATAACTAATTGCGAGAACTGGCATTATGAAATTTGTATAAAAATTAATCGCCGAAAAGTATGTACACGCATAACTTTCTAACGACTGCACTAAATCGGATAATTCTTTTTATGTTGTGTTGGTTATTGGCTGGTGAGCACTGTCATTAAGAAATTTGTACAAAAAATTTCAATAGGTGGCACGCGAGATGTTTGAAAACTAAATGTACCGGGAATGAATGTATGAAACGCGGGAGTTGTGGGAAGGGGAAACAGGGAGGGGGGAGGGGATTTCGGGAGGGGGTTTACGGGACGGAGATGGGGGGGGGGGGTGATGTGAAGGGGGGGAAGGGGGGGGGGGGGGGTGGAGTGGAAATGCGAGAAGGGAAGAGGACGCGGGAGAGGAAGGGGGGGGGGATGGGGAACGGGACGAATGGGAAAGGACACGCAGGAAGATTTTTTTATTAAATGGCATAGTTACGCATGCCGGGTAACAGGTATCTTTTATATATGTAAAAATCAAAAAATGTATGTATGTATGTCCGCTTAGCGTTGCTAAACCATTCATCCGATTGCGATAAAATTTTTGGGATTTGATGTGCGCATGCTTGCGATGGTTTCTGTATACAAAAGTGAGCTCTGGCATCATGAAATTACGCATTGCTAAACCGTTCATCCGATTGCGATGAAACCTTGGGGATTTGATGTGTACATGCCTACAATGGTGTCTATATACTAACGTATGGCAGGTTTTTGCTGCTAGGCCCTGCGGGCGGCTTTATGTTTATTTGTATGTTTAACCGCTAACCGTTGCTACACCATTCATCCGATTGCGATGAAAATTTGAGGATTTAATGTGTGCATGTCCCCGACGGTTTCTGTATGCAAAAGTGAGCTCTGGAATCATGAAATTACCCATTGCTTAACCGTTCATCCGATTGCGATGAAACTTTGGGGATTTGGTGTGTGCATGCCTACAATGGTGTCTATATACTAACGTATAGCAGGTTTTTGCTGCTAGCCCCTGCGGGTGGCTTTATATATATTTGCATGTCTAACCGCTAAGCGTTGCTAAAACATTCATCCGATTGCGATGAAACTTTGAGTTTTGAATTTTTCGCCTTATCCACATTCAAACGTCGTTTTTTTCTTCATATATTTAGTTAAACACCCGCTCCTCGCTTCATCCACGTTCACACGTCAAATCGCATAGTGTTTTAACCCGTTAGTTGCATTTGCAACAGGCATAAGCTAGTTATATAGTATTGCTTGGTTTTTCAAAAAACTCACTTTTTCCTTGATGCGAAAATCGACCTCACCGCCCCTCGCGTTTCACCAACCTCAAGGTTCACTTTGGCTCGAAGTCTAGAATTGTCCCTTCGGCTGACACGCGAGAATGGACATTAGCGCTCGCTATTTTGGAACGCTTCAAAGTTCACAATCCTTCGAAGAGTCGATTATTTTCCAGCCACTAGCTTTTGTTTCTTTTTTGTTAGGGGAAACATTTTTCATCGTTATCAATATGTTTGCCAAAACTTTACGGGAGACTTCTAGCGGTGCGGAATACAAGATGGATTATTCACATTAGAAAAAATCAAATGTCTATCGAATACTGTTGTAGTTCTATTTTCATCCGTTCGAAATGGCAGCTTCGTCTGAATTTAAATAAATACGCTAGCTTCACGATTTTCACAAAAAAAATAGACTAGACAGGAAACTCACATAAAATTGAACTGATACATTTTAAGAGCGAAAAATAATATAAATTTGCGGCGAAAACTGGAACTACTCATAAAATCACTCAATTCGGCTAGGTTATATTTTCCGCCGACAGGTTCGCCCCTTTAAAAACGTCGGATCGAGAAGGGAAGTAAAAAAAAGTTAGTTTCCCATACAAAACTGATTTTGCTAGGAATTTATTCTAATTAATTAAACGGCTTCGAGAAAGTTCTTGGGAAAAATTGACATTTTATAGGGGCAATACGGAATTAAAGATTGCGTTAAAAGTACACCTTCCGGCGGAGATGTTTTTTAATAAACATAAACAATACAAGTTTTAGAAACTTTTAAAACCAAAACATGTTTTGCTCCCCCTTGAAAATGTTTCACAATATTGCATTCAAATTCGACATTTTTCTGACATTTGCGAAAAATTCACTTTCATCGATAAATGCAAATCGTTTGCAGCCTGTAAAATCGGCTGCTATATTAAAATTTTATAATTTTTCTCGAACTTTGCAACACTGAAGATGGAGTCGTGATGGCGTTAAAATCCACTACCACCTTAAAAAAAAGCAGACCCAGCCCTAATAGGTTTTGTATGAAGAATTTTTTTTTTTAATGGCGGATTTCAATTTGTGTGATTCGGCAGGGCCTTAATTTAAGCAGGAATTGTGCAAATTTGTGCATCGGTCTTGCCTGTTTAAAAAATATAATTATGGAATATTATCTGTCTGTGTATGATATATTAGGTAAGTACCTAATACAAAAGCGCTAGATTTACCCGCGCTTCAACAGCAAATTGAAATGTCAAAAGAAAACGGATCTCTCAGCGGTTTGGGTTGTTGTTTTTCGGGAAACGGCATTGCGGCCGGAAAAACGATTCCGGCTTGAATGTTTTTGAAAAATTCGGTACCCGAAAACATTTCGCGTCTTTTGATACCAATATGAGGTGTCTGTCCCATGTAAAAAAGTTCAGGGTCGCCGAAAAACCTATAAAATTTTCCAAAAAAAACAAGAAAATTGGTGTCCATAGATTCTCTTCAGTAGGGTGGATATTTACCGGCCAGTACATTGAAATGTTATTAATTCAGGGTAGGTACCTACTTATCTCGGTAGTATTGAAAATATGATGAGAAAAGCAAAAACATTGCCGGAATTTTGTAAGGAAATGCGCCGGTACCTGCCGGAATGGGTAGTTGGACAATTATTTAGGTTTTTGATGCAATTTAATTTACTAAGGTAATGTTGTTTCACCGATACTGAATAATTTAACAATTTTTTAAAGTTTATTTTCACTTTCTGTGTAAGTTCTGTTTTTTTATCAGTAAATGCCAGTTGCATCATTAAACTGAAATAATTACAGAACTTGAATAGAATTCGAACCGAACTTTTACAGAACGTTAAAATTGACTTGAAAAATTGAAGAATTTTTAATTTCGTTAAACAACCCAGCCTAAATATGAGTTCTTTTTTACGTATGTATGCAAGTACCTATACTCAGAATATAAGTAGGTTCCTACCTGCACACAAACACTCGATATCATCCGACGATATTGCATAAGTATTAGTTTTCTAATTTTACAATGAAATTACTCAAAGTTGAACGGGATATTTTTTAAGTATTAAATAAATATAGCGCTTATTTTTAAGCAGTAAAACTACTGGTGAGTTCTGTAATTATAAAATTTGTATGAAAATGTACGTACGCTCATAACTTCTGAAGGACTGCAACAAATTGAAAAATTCTTTTTTTGTTGTGTTCGTTATTGTTAGTTCAAGGTTTGTATAAAACTACTGGTGAGTTCTGGCTTGACGAAATTTGTAAAAAAAAGTTGAATAGGTGGCGCGCGAGCTGTTTGAAAACTTAATGTACCGAGAATTAGTGAATGTAATGAGGCAGGGGGGTGGAAACAGGAAGGGGGAACCTGGGAGGGGGGAGGGGAACTCGGGAGGGGGTTTACGAGACGGAGAAGCGTAGGAGTGAAGTGGGGGAAAGGGGAAGCGGACGCTGGTGAGGAAAATGGGGGGGGGGGGGGAAGGGGATTGGAACAAATGAGAAAAGACACGCAGGTAGAAACATTTTCTTTATTAAATGGTATAGCAACGCATGCCGGATACCAGCTATCTTCTATATGTATAAAAATCAAAAAAATATTTGCAAGTAAGTATGTATGTATGTCCGCTATGCGTTGCTAAACCATTTATCCGATTGCGATGAAACTTTGGGGATTTGATGTGCGCATGCTCGCGATGGTTTCTGCATACAATGGTGAGCTCTGGCATAATGAAATTACGCATTGCTGAACCGTTCATCCGATTGCGATGAAAATTTGGGGATTTGATGTGTGCATGCCTAAAATGATGTCTATATACTAACGTATGACATGTTTTTGCTGCTAGGCCCTGCGGCCGGCTTTATATGTATTTGTATGTTTAACCGCTAAGCGTTGCTAAACCTTTCATCCGATTGCGATGAAAATTTGAAGATTTGATGTGTGCATACCCACGACGGTTTTTGTATACAAAAGTGAGCTCTGGCATCATGAAATTACGCATTGCTAAACCATTCATACGATTGCGATGAAACTTTGGGGATTTGATGTATGCATGTCTACAATGGTGTTTATTTACTAACGTATGGCAGGTTTTTGCTGCTAGGTCCTGCGGGCGGCTTTATACATAGTTTTGTGTTTAACCGCTAAGCGTTGCTAAACCATTCATCCGATTGCGATGAAAATTTGTAGATTTAATGTGTGCATGCCCACGACGGTTTCTGTATACAAAAGTGAGCTCTGGCATTTTGAAATTACGCATTGCTAAACCGTTCATCCGATTGCGATGAAACTTTGGGGATTTGATGTGTGCATGCCTACAATGGTGTCTATATACTAACGTATGGCAGGTTTTTGCTGCTAGGCCCTGTGGGCGGCTTTATATATATTTGTATGTTTAACCGTAGGTACCTACCCGCTTACTATGAAATATATTTTTTTTCTGTTAGTAAGTAAGTCAAATTAGTTTTAACCCGTTAGTTGCATTTGCAATGGGCATAAGCTAGTTATATAGTATTGTTTGGTTTTTTGAAAAACTCACTTTTGCCCTGATGCGAAAAACGACCGCACCGCCCCTAGCGTTTCACCAACCTCAAGGTTCAAATCGGCTTGGCGACGCAAAAATGCCGCTGGCACGCCAAAAAGACCTCTAGCCTGTTTTAATTTCGCACCCTTAAAGGTTCACTCTCCCTCAAAGGCCCGCGGCCCACCCTTTGTATGGGAAAAATTCAGCCAAAAAATGTGTCGATCATCTCAAGCCAGAATGGACCTCGGCGGTCGGTATTTCGGAACAATTTAAAGTTCACAATCCTTTGAATTTGTTTGACACTAGCAATTGTTTCTGAGAGACCGTTTACTGAGGAGGTGAAATTCAATCGCGGAAATAGAGTTTTTTTGTAGACAAAAAAACGTCGCTAGCGATTTTTTCTCTCATAAGAATTAACGGCGAAAACTGGAACTTCTCATTAAATCAACCAATTCGGCTCAGTTATAGTTCCCGCCGACAGGTTCGCATTAAAAAAAACAACCACAAATTAGGCCTTAGTTTCAATGCAATGGAAAATACTAGAGAGAATGTTATTACAGGTCAGTTATCAGTTACCCGAGATGTCAAAACAAAACGGATCTCTCAGCGGTTTGGGTTGTTGTTTTTCGGGAAACGGCATTGCGGCCGGAAAAACGATTCCAGCTTGGATGTTTTTGAAAAATACGGTACCCGGCAATATAAGGCAACTTTTAACACCAAAATTTTGTGTCCGTTCCATGTAAAAAAGTTCAGGGTCGCCGAAAAACCTATAAAATTTTCCAAAAAAAACAAGAAAATTGGTGTCCATAGATTCACTTCAGTAGGGTGGATATTTACCGGCCAAATTGAAATGTTATTAATTCAGGGTAGGTACC
Organism: Limnephilus lunatus; assembly: GCA_917563855.2. NCBI lineage: Eukaryota > Metazoa > Arthropoda > Insecta > Trichoptera > Limnephilidae > Limnephilus > Limnephilus lunatus. Next base: position 111,623,298 of record OU830592.1, read on the forward strand.
TACTTATCTCGGTTGTATTGCAAATATGATGAAAAAAGCAAAACCATTGCCGGATTTTTGTAAAGAAATGCGTCGGTACCTACCGGAATGGGTAGATAGACAATTATATAGGTTTTTGATGCAATTTAATTTACTAAGGTAATGTTGTTTCACCGATACTGAATAATTTAACATTTTTTTTACGTTAGTTAATTTCACGTTCTGTGTAAGTTCTCTTTTTTTATCAGTAAATGCCAGTTGCATCATAAAACTGAAATAATTACAGAACTTGAATAGAATTCGAACCGAACTTTTACAGAACGTTAAAATTGACTTGAAAAATTGAAGAATTTTTAATTTCGTTAAACAACCCAGCCTAAATATGAGTTCTTTTTTACGTATGTATGCAAGTACCTATACTCAGAATATAAGTAGGTTCCTACCTGCACATAAACACTCGATATCATCCGACGATATTGCATATGTATTAGTTTTCTAATTTTACAATGAAATTACTCGAAGTTGAACGGGATATTTTTTAAGTATTAAATTAATATAGCGCTTATTTTTAAGCAGTAAAACTACTGGTGAGTTCTGGAATTATAAAATTGGTATGAAAATGTACGTACGCTCATAACTTCTGAAGGACTGCAACAAATTGAAAAATTCTTTTTTTGTTGTGTTCGTTATTGTTAGTTCAAGGTTTGTATAAAACTACTGGTGAGTTCTGGCTTGACGAAATTTGTAAAAAAAAATTGAATAGGTGGCGCGCGAGCTGTTTGAAAACTTAATGTACCGGGAATTAGTGAATGTAATGAGGCAGGGGGGGTGGAAACAGGAAGGGGGAACCTGGGAGGGGGGAGGGGAACTCGGGAGGGGGTTTACGAGACGGAGAAGCGTAGGAGTGAAGTGGGGGAAAGGGGAAGCGGACGCTGGTGAGGAAAAGGAGGGGGGGGGGGGGGGAAGGGGATTGGAACAAATGAGAAAAGACACGCAGGTAGAAACATTTTCTTTATTAAATGGTATAGCAACGCATGCCGGATACCAGCTATCTTCTATATATATAAAAATCAAATAAATGTTTGCAAGTAAGTATGTATGTATGTCCGCTATGCGTTGGTAAACCATTTATCCGATTGCGATGAAACTTTGGGGATTTGATGTGCGCATGCCCGCGATGGTTTCTGCATACAATGGTGAGCTCTGGCATAATGAAATTACGCATTGCTGAACCGTTCATCCGATTGCGATGAAAATTTGGGGATTTGATGTGTGCATGCCTAAAATGATGTCTATATACTAACGTATGACATGTTTTTGCTGCTAGGCCCTGCGGCCGGCTTTATATGTATTTGTATGTTTAACCGCTAAGCGTTGCTAAACCTTTCATCCGATTGCGATGAAAATTTGAAGATTTGATGTGTGCATGCCCACGACGGTTTCTGTATACAAAAGTGAGCTCTGGCATCATGAAATTACGCATTGCTAAAGCATTCATACGATTGCGATGAAACTTTGGGGATTTGATGTGTGCATGTCTACAATGGTGTTTATATACTAACGTATGGCAGGTTTTTGCTGCTAGGTCCTGCGAGCGGCTTTATACATAATTGTGTGTTTAACCGCTAAGCGTTGCTAAACCATTCATCCGATTGCGATAAAAAATTGTAGATTTGATGTGTGCATGCCCACAACGGTTTCTGTATACAAAAGTGAGCTCTGGCATCATGAAATTACGCATTGCCTAACCGTTCATCCGATTGCGATGAAACTTTGGAGATTTGATGTGTGCATGCCAACAATGGTGTCTATATACTAACGTATGGCAGGTTTTTGCTTCTAGGCCCTGTGGCCGGCTTTATATATATTTGTATGTTTAACCGTAGGTACCTACCCGCTTACTATGATTTTTTTTCTGTTAGTTAGTAAGTCAAGTTAGTTTTAACCCGTTAGTTGCATTTGCAACAGGCATAAGCTAGTATATATATTAATGTCAGGTTTTTTAAAAACTCACTTTTTTCCTTGACGCGAAAAACGACAGTACCGCCCCTTACGTTTCACCATCCTCAAGGTTCACTTTCGGATAAATGCATTTTAAGACTTTTGATGGATCCGAAAATGAGCTCTCCGCTCCTCGAGTTTCAAACACCGCAGAGACCATTATCCGATTTAGGGTAGCGTGCCCAAATCGTGTCCCGATTAGGGAAAAATTTTCATACAAAACACCGATGCACGGTTAGCAGTGCACCCAAGCGGCGAAAACTACAATTAAATCTTCCACCGACGGAGAAATTCGGCCTTAGTTCTATTTCCCGCCGTCAGGTTCACCCGTTGAAACGGCGCGACGTACGCGTAGGCTCAAAAAGGGAAAGAAAAAAGTCTTTTTTGGGTACGAAAGCACACTTTTCAGTACTTGAGAAAACTACGGAAAAATTAAGCATTTTGTTTGCCTACATTTTTGCTAGCGATTTATTCACGGAAAACTGAAGCAAATCAGCGGCAAAAACTGGAACCTCAAAAAAAGTACTCAATTCGGCTCAGTTATATTTCCTGCCGACAGGTGTACTTCAAAAAAAAAGATGTCATTTTGGCCATTAGTTTCAATGCAAAATAAATTGCTACGAATGTTGAGTTAGGTCAGGATTCTTACATGTCAAAACAAAACGGATCTCTCAGCGGTTTGGGTTGTTGTTTTTCGGGAAACGGCATTGCGGCCGGAAAAACGATTCCGGCTTGGATGTTTTTGAAAAATTCGGTACCCGAAAACATTCCGCGTCTTTTGATACCAATATGAGGTGTCTGTCTTATGTAAAAAAGTTCAGGGTCGCCGAAAAACCTATAAAATTTTCCAAAAAAAACAAGAAAATACGTGTCCATAGATTCACTTCTCAAGGGTAGATTTTTACCGGCCAGTACAAAGTACCTACTTATCTCGGTAGTATTGCAAATATGATAAAAAAGCAAAACCATTGCCGGAATTTTGTAAGGAAAAGCGCCGGTACCTACCGGAATGGGAAGTTAGACAATTATTTAGGTTTAAATGCAATTTAATTTACTAAGGTAATGTTGTTTCACCGATACTGAATAATTAACAATTTTTTTAAGTTCATTTTCACGTTCTGTGTAAGTTCTATTTTTTTTATCAGTAAATGCCAGTTGCATCATTAAACAAAAATATTTATAGAAATTGAATAGAATTCGAACAGAACTTTTACAGAAATTACCCGAAGTTGAACGGGATATTTTTTAAGGTATTAAATTCGTATAGCGCTTTTTTTAAGCAGTAAAACTACTGGTGAGTTCTGGCATTATAAAATTTTTATGAAAATGTACGTACGCTCATAACTTCTGAAGGACTGCAACAAATTGAAAAATTCTTTTTTTGTTGTGTTCGTTATTGTTAATACAAGGTTTGTATAAAACTACTGGTGAGTTCTGGCTTCACGAAATTTGTATAAAAAAATTAAATAGGTGGCGCACGAGCTGTTTGAAAACTAAATGTACCGGGAATTAGTGTATGTAGTGTGGCAGCTTTTTGCTGCTAGGTCCTGCGGGCGGCTTTATACATAATTGTGTGTTTAACCGCTAAGCGTTGCTAAACCATTCATCCGATTGCGATAAAAAATTGTAGATTTGATGTGTGCATGCCCACGACGGTTTCTGTATACAAAAGTGAGCTCTGGCATCATGAAATTACGCATTGCTTAACCGTTCATCCGATTGCGATGAAACTTTGGAGATTTGATGTGTGCATGCCTACAATGGTGTTTATATACTAACGTATGGCAGGTTTTTGCTGCTAGGCCCTGTGGGTGGCTTTATATATATTTGTATGTTTAACAGTAGGTACATACCCGCTTACTATGAAATATATTTTTTTTTCGGTTAGTAAGTAAGTCAAGTTAGTTTTAACCCGTTTGTTGCATTTGCAACAGGCATAAGCTAGTACTATATATTAATGCTCAGTTTTTGAAAAACTCACTTTTTGCTTGATGCGAAAAACGACCGCACTGCCCCTTACGTTTCACCAACCTCAAGGTTCACATCGGCTTGGCGACGCAAAAATGCCGCTGGCACGCCAAAAAGACCTCCAGGCAGTTTGATTTTCGCACACCTAAAGGTTCACTCTCCCTCAAAGGCCCGCGGCACACCCTTTGTATGGGAAAAATTCAGCCAAAAAATGTGCCAGTCTTCTCAAACGAGAATGGACCTCGGCGCTCGGTATTTCGGAACAATTTAAAGTTCACAATCCTTTGAATTTGTTTGACACTAGCTTTTGTTTCTGAGAGACCGTTTACTGAGGAGGTGAAATTCAATCGCGGAAATAGAGTTTTTTTGTAGACAAAATTAACGTCGCTAGCGATTTATTTTCTCATACGAATTAACGGCGAAAACTGGAACTTCTCATTAAATCAACCAATTCGGCTCAGTTATAGTTCCCGCCGACAGGTTCGCATTAAAAAAAAGAACCGCAAATTAGGCCTTAGTTTCAATGCAATGGTAAATACTAGAGAGAATGTTGAGACAGGTCAGTTATCAGTTATCCGAGATGTCAAACCAAAACGGATCTCTCAGCGGTTTGGGTTGTTGTTTTTTGGAAAATGGCATTGCAGCCGAAAAAACGATCCCCGGTTAGATGTTTTTGAAAAATTCGGTACCCGGCAATATAAGGCAACTTTTGATAACGATATAAAGTGTCCGTCCCATGTAAAAAAGTTCAGGGTCGCCGAAAAACCTATAAAATTTTCCAAAAAAAACAAGAAAATTGGTGTCCATAGATTCACTTCAGTAGGGTGGATATTTACCGGCCAGTACATTGAAATGTTATTAATTCAGGGTAGGTACCTACTTATCTCGGTAGTATTGAAAATATGATGAGAAAAGCAAAAACATTGCCGGAATTTTGTAAGGAAATGCGCCGGTACCTGCCGGAATGGGTAGTTGGACAATTATTTAGGTTTTTGATGCAATTTAATTTACTAAGGTAATGTTGTTTCCACGATACTGAATAATTTAACAATTTTTAAAAGTTCATTTTCACTTTCTGTGTAAGTTCTGTTTTTTATCAGTAAATGCCAGTTGCATCATAAAACTGAAATAATTACAGAACTTGAATAGAATTCGAACCGAACTTTTACAGAACGTTAAAATTGACTTGAAAAATTGAAGAATTTTTAATTTCGTTAAACAACCCAGCCTAAATATGAGTTCTTTTTTACGTATGTATGCTCAGAATATAAGTAGGTTCCTACCTGCACATAAACACTCGATATCATCCGACGATATTGCATATGTATTTGTTATTGAAATTACTCGAAGTTGAACGGGATATTTTTTAAGAATTAAATTAATATAGCGCTTATTTTTAAGCAGTAAAACTACTGGTGAGTTCTGGAATTATAAAATTTGTATTAAAATGTACGTACGCTCATAACTTCTGAAGGACTGCAACAAATTGAAAAAATCTTTTTTGTTGTGTTCGTTATTGTTAGTTCAAGGTTTGTATAAAACTACTGGTGAGTTCTGGCTTGACGAAATTTGTAAAAAAAAATTGAATAGGTGGCGCGCTAGCTGTTTGAAAACTAAATGTACCGGGAATTAGTGAATGTAATGAGGCAGGGGGGGGTGGAAACAGGAAGGGGGGAACCTGGGAGGGGGGAGGGGAACTCGGGAGGGGGTTTACGAGACGGAGAAGCGTAGGAGTGAAGTGGGGGAAAGGGGAAGCGGACGCTGGTGAGGAAAAGGGGGGGGGGGGGAAGGGGATTGGAACAAATGAGAAAAGACACGCAGGTAGAAACATTTTCTTTATTAAATGGTATAGCAACGCATGCCGGATACCAGCTATCTTCTATATATATAAAAATCAAAAAAATATTTGCAAGTATGAATGTATGTATGTCCGCTATGCGTTGCTAAACCATTTATCCGATTGCGATGAAACTTTGGGAATTTGATGTGCGCATGCCCGCAATGGTTTCTGCATAAAATGGTGAGCTCTGGCATAATGAAATTACGCATTGCTGAACCGTTCATCCGATTGCGATGAAAATTTGGGAATTTGATGTGTGCATGCCTAAAATGATGTCTATATACTAACGTATGACATGTTTTTGCTGCTAGGCCCTGCGGCCGGCTTTATATGTATTTGTATGTTTAACCGCTAAGCGTTGCTAAACATTTCATCCGATTGCGATGAAAATTTGAAGATTTGATGTGTGCATGCCCACGACGGTTTTTGTATACAAAAGTGAGCTCTGGCATCATGAAATTACGCATTGCTAAACCATTCATACGATTGCGATGAAACTTTGGGGATTTGATGTGTGCATGTCTACAATGGTGTTTATTTACTAACGTATGGCAGGTTTTTGCTGCTAGGTCCTGCGGGCGGCTTTATACATAATTTTGTGTTTAACCGCTAAGCGTTGCTAAACCATTCATCCGATTGCGATGAAAATTTGTAGATTTAATATGTGCATGCCCACGACGGTTTCTGTATACAAAAGTGAGCTCTGGCATTTTGAAATTACGCATTGCTAAACCGTTCATCCGATTGCGATGAAACTTTGGGGATTTGATGTGTGCATGCCTACAATGGTGTCTATATACTAACGTATGGCAGGTTTTTGCTGCTAGGCCCTGTGGGCGGCTTTATGTATATTTGTATGCTTAACCGTAGTTACCTACCCGCTTATTACGAAATATTTTTTTTTCTGTTAGTAAGTCAAGTTAGTTTTAACCCGTTAGTTGCATTTGCAACAGGCATAAGCTAGTATACTATATAGTATTGTCTGGTTTCGAGACAAAACTCACTTTTTTCTTGACGGGAAAATCGACCGCACCTCCCCTTAAGTTTCACCAACCTCAAGGTTCACTTTCGGGTGAAGAACTTTAAGACGGCCCTTGCACGCCAAAACGACCTCCGGGCTGTTTGAGTTTCGCCCACTCTAAGGTTCACTCTCCCTCAAATACCCGTGTCCGGTAAAATGTATGGGAAATTTGTATGAAAAATTCAGCCAAAAAATGTGTCGATCTTCTCAAGCCAGAATGGACCTCGGCGCTCTGTATTTCGGAACAATTTAAAGTTCACAATCCTTTGAATTCGTTTGGCACTAGCAGTTGTTTCTGAGAGACCGTTTACTGAGGAGGTGAAATTCAATCGCGGAAATAGAGTATTTTTGTAGACAAAATTAACGTCGCTAGCGATTTATTCTCTCATACGAATTAACGGCGAAAACTGGAACTTCTCATTAAATCAACCAATTCGGCTCAGTTATAGTTCCCGCCGACAGGTTCGCATTAAAAAAACAACCAAAAATTAGGCCTCAGTTTCAATGCAATGGAAAATACTAGAGAGAATGTTGATACAGGTCAGTTATCAGTTATCCGAGATGTCAAAACAAACCGGATCTCTCAGCGGTTTGGGTTGTTGTTTTTCGGGAAACGGCATTGCGGCCGGAAAAACGATTCCAGCTTGGATGTTTTTGAAAAATACGGTACCCGGCAATATAAGGCAACTTTTAACACCAAAATTTTGTGTTAGTTCCATGTAAAAAATTTCAGGGTCGCCGAAAAACCTATAAAATTTTCCAAAAAAAACAAGAAAATTGGTGTCCATAGATTCACTTCAGTAGGGTGGATATTTACGGGCCAAATTGAAATGTTATTAATTCAGGGTAGGTACCTACTTATCTCGGTAGTATTGCAAATATGATGAGAAAAGCAAAAACATTGCCGGAATTTTGTAAGGAAATGCTCCGGTACCTGCCGGAATGGGTAGTTGGACCATTATTTAGGTTTTTGATGCAATTCAATTTACTAAGGTAATGTTGTTTCCACGATACTGAATAATTTAACAATTTTTTAAAGTTCATTTTCACGTTCTGTGTAAGTTGTGTTTTTTTATCAGTAAATGCCAGTTGCATCATAAAACTGAAATAATTACAGAACTTGAATAGAATTCGAACCGAACTTTTACAGAACGTTAAAATTGACTTGAAAAATTAAAAAACTTTAATTTCGTTAAACAACCCAGCCTAAATTTGAGTTCTTTTTTACGTTTGTATGCAAGTACCTACACTCAGAATATAAGTAGGTTCCTACCTGCACATAAACACTCGATATCATCCGACGATTTGCATACGTATTAGTTTTCTAATTTTACAATGAAATTACTCGAAGTTGAACGGAATATTTTTTTAAAAGTATTAAATTCATATAGCGCTTTATTTTAAGCAGTAAAACTACTGGTGAGTTCTGGCATTATAAAATTTGTATGAAAATGTACGTACGCTCATAACTTACGAAGGACTGCAACAATTTGAAAAATTCTTTTTTTGTTGTGTTCGTTATTGTTAGTACGAGGTTTGTATAAAATTACTGGTGAGTTCTGGCATTACGAAATTTGTAAAAAAAAAAATTATAGGTGGTGCGCGAGCTGTTTGAAAAATAAATGTACCGGGAATTAGTGTATGTAATGCGGCAGCTGGGGGGGGGGGGTGGAAACAGGAAGGGGGGAGGGGAGCCTGGGAGGGGGGAGGGGAACTCGGGAGGGGGTTTACGATACGGAGAAGCCTAGGAGTGAAGTGGGCTGAGGGAAGGTGTGGGAGGCGGAGTGGAAAGGGGAAGAGGACGCTGGTGAGGAAGGGGGGGGGGATTCCTGGTTCCTGTATACAATAGTGAGCTCTGGCAACACGAAATTACGCATTGCTAAGCCGTTCATCCGATTGTGATGAAACTTTGGGGATTTGACGTGTGCATTTCTACAATGGTGTTTGTATACTAACGTATAGCAGGTTTTTGCTGCTAGGTCCTGCGGACGGCTTTATACATAGTTGTATGTTTAACCGCTAAGCGTTGCTAAACCATTCATCCGATTGCGATGAAAATTTGAGGATTTGATGTGTGCATGCCCACGACGGTTTCTGTATACAAAAGTGAGCTCTGGCATCATGAAATTACGCATTGCTAAACCATTCATCCGATTGCGATGAAACTTTGGGGATTTGACGTGTGCATGTCTACAATGGTGTTTATTTACTAACGTATGACAGGTTTTTGCTGCTAGGTCCTGCGGGCGGCTTTATACATAGTTGTGTGTTTAACCGCTAAGCGTTGCTAAACCATTCATCCGATTGCGATGAAAATTTGTAGATTTGATGTGTGAATGCCCACGACGGTTTCTGTATACAAAAGTGAGCTCTGGCATCATGAAATTACGCATTGCTAAACCGTTCATGCGATTGCGATGAAACTTTGGGGATTTGATGTGTGCATGCCTACAATGGTGTCTATATACTAACGTATGGCAGATTTTTGCTGCTAGGCCCTGTGGGCGGCTTTATATATATTTGTATGTTTAACCGTAGGTACCTACCCACTTACTATGATTTTTTTTTCTGTCAGTTAGTAAGTCAAGTTAGTTTTAACCCGTTAGTTGCATTTGCAACAGGCATAAGCTAGTATATATTAATGTCTGGTTTTTTCAAAAACTCACTTTTTTCTTGACGGGAAAATCGACCGCACCTCCCCTTAAGTTTCACCAACCTCAAGGTTCACATTCGGGTGAAGAACTTTAAGACGGCCATTGCACGCCAAAACGACCTCCGGGCTGTTAGAATTTCACCCACTCTAAGGTTCACTCTCCCTCAAATACCCGTGTCCGGTAAAATGTATGGGAAATTTGTATGGAAAATTCAGCCAAAAAATGTGTCGATCATCTCAAGCCAGAATGGACCTCGGCCCTCGGTATTTCGGAACAATTTAAAGTTCACAATCCTTTGAATTCGTTTGGCACTAGCAGTTGTTTCTGAGAGACCGTTTACTGAGGAGGTGAAATTCAATCGCGGAAATAGAGTTTTTTTGTAGACAAAATTAACGTCGCTAGCGATTTATTCTCTTATACGAATTAACGGCGAAAACTGGAACTTCTCATTAAATCAACCAATTCAGCTCAGTTATAGTTCCCGCCAACAGGTTCGCATTAAAAAAAACAACCACAAATTAGGCCTTAGTTTCAATGCAATGGAAAATACTAGAGAGAATGTTGAGACAGGTCAGTTATCAGTTATCCGAGATGTCAAAACAAAACGGATCTCTCAGCGGTTTGGGTTGTTGTTTTTTGGAAAATGGCATTGCAGCCGAAAAAACGATCCCCGGTTAGATGTTTTTGAAAAATTCGGTACCCGGCAATATAAGGCAACTTTTGATAACGATATAAAGTGTCCGTCCCATGTAAAAAAGTTCAGGGTCGCCGAAAAACCTATAAAATTTTCCAAAAAAACAAGAAAATTGGTGTCCATAGATTCACTTCAGTAGGGTGGATATTTACCGGCCAGTACATTGAAATGTTATTAATTCAGGGTAGGTACCTACTTATCTCGGTAGTATTGCAAATATGATGAAAAAAGCAAAACCATTGTCGGAATTTTGTAAGAAGATGCGCCGGTACCTACCGGAATGGGTAGTTAGACAATTATTTAGGTTTCAATGCAATTTAATTTACTAAGGTAATGTTATTTCCACGATACTGAATAATTTGACAATTTCATTTTCACGTTCTGTGAAAGTTCGGTTTTTTATCAGTTAATGCCAGTTGCATCATAAAACTGAAATAATTACAGAACTTGAATAGAATTCGAACCGAACTTTTACAGAACGTTAAAATTGACTTGAAAAATTGAAGAATTTTTAATTTTGTTAAACAACCCAGCGTAAATACATATGTGTTTTTTTTACACACTCTTTTTGCACTCGGAATTTAGGTAGGTACCCATCTGCACATAACAACTAGATATCATCCAACTATATTGCATACGTATTAGTTTTCTAATTTTACAATGAAATTACTCGAAGTTGAACCGAATATTTTTTAAAAGTATTAAATTCATATAGCGCTTTATTTTAAGCAGTAAAACTACTGGTGAGTTCTGGCATTATAAAATTTGTATGAAAATGTACGTACGCTCATAACTTCCGAAGGACTGCAACAATTTGAAAAATTCTTTTTTTGTTGTGTTCGTTATTGTTAGTACAAGGTTTGTATAAAATTACTGGTGAGTTCTGGCATTGCGAAATTTGTAAAAAAAAAATTATAGGTGGCGCGCGAGCTGTTTGAAAACTAAATGTACCGGGAATTAGTGTATGCAATGCGGCAGGTGGGGGGGGGGGTGGAAACAGGAAGGGGGGGGAGGGGAGCCTGGGAGGGGGGAGGGGAACTCGGGAGAGGGTTTACGATACGGAGAAGCCTAGGAGTGAAGTGGGGTGAGGGAAGGTGAGGGAGGCGGAGTGGAAAGGGGAAGAAGACGCTGGTGAGGAAGGGGGGGGGATTCCTGGTTCCTGTATACAATAGTGAGTTCTGGCAACACGAAATTACGCATTGCTAAACCGTTTATCCGATTGTGATGAAACTTTGGGGATTTGATGTGTGCATTTCTACAATGGTGTTTATATACTAACGTATAGCAGGTTTTTGCTGCTAGGTCTTGCGGACGGCTTTATACATAGTTGTTTGTTTAACCGCTAAGCGTTGCTAAACCATTCATCCGATTGCGATGAAAATTTGAGGATTTGATGTGTGCATGCCCACGACGGTTTCTGTATACAAAAATGAGCTCTGGCATCATGAAATTACGCATTGCTAAACCGTTCATCCGATTGCGATGAAACTTTGGGGATTTGATGTGTGCATGCCTACAATGGTGTCTATATACTAACGTATGGCAGATTTTTGCTGCTAGGCCCTGTGGGCGGCTTTATATATATTTGTATGTTTAACCGTAGGTACCTACCCGCTTTCTATGATTTTTTTTCTGTTAGTTAGTAAGTCAAGTTAGTTTTAACCCGTTAGTTGCATTTGCAACGGGCATAAGCTAGTTATATATTAATGCTCAGTTTTGAAGACGAGCTCACTTTTTTTTGATGGGAAAATCGACCTCACCGCCCCTGGAGTTTCACCAACCTCAAGGTTCACTTTGGCTTGCCAAAAAAATTCAGTGCTTTTTATGGATCCGAAAACGACCTCTCCGCTCCTCGAGTTTCAAAGACCGCAGAGACCATTATCGGATCCAGGGGAGCGTGCCAAAAGTCTCCAGATTACGGACCATTTTTCATACAAAACACCGCTGCACGGTTAGCAGCGCACCCAAACGGCGAAAACTACAATTAAATCTCTCACTGACGGAGAAATTCGGCTTAGTTCTATTTCCCGCCGTCAGGTTCACCCGTTGAAACGGCGCGACGTACGCGTAGGCTCAAAAAGGGAAAGAAAAAAGTCTTTTTTGGGTACGAAAGCACACTTTTCAGTACTTGAGAAAACTACGGAAAAATTAAGCATTTTGTTTGCCTACATTTTTGCTAGCGATTTATTCACAGAAAACTGAAGCAAATCAGCGGCAAAAACTGGAACCTCAAATAAAAGTACTCAATTCGGCTTAGTTATATTTCCTGCCGACAGGTGTACTTCAAAAAAAAGATGTCATTTTGGCCATTAGTTTCAATGCAAAAGAAATTGCTACGAATGTTGAGTTAGGTCAGGATTCTTACATGTCAAAACAAAACGGATCTCTCAGCGGTTTGGGTTGTTGTTTTTCGGGAAACGGCATTGCGGCCGGAAAAACGATTCCGGCTTGGATGTTTTTGAAAAATTCGGTACCCGAAAACATTCCGCGTCTTTTGATACCAATATGAGGTGTCTGTCCCATGTAAAAAAGTTCAGGGTCACCGAAAAACCTATAAAATTTTCCATAAAAAACAAGAAAATACGTGTCCATAGATTCACTTCTGAAGGGTAGATTTTTACCGGCCAGTACAAAATGTTATTTATTCAGGGTAGGTACCTACTTATCTCGGTAGTATTGCAAATATGATAAAAAAGCAAAACCATTGCCGGAATTTTGTAAGGAGAAGCCCCGGTACCTACCGGAATGGGTAGTTAGACAATTATTTAGGTTTTAATGCAATTTAATTTACGAAGGTAATGTTTCACCGATACTGAATAATTTAACAATTTTTTTAAGTTCATTTTCACGTTCTGTGTAAGTTCTATTTTTTTTAATCAGTAAATGCCAGTTGCTTCATAATACAAAAATATCTATAGAACTTGAATAGAATTCGAACCGAACTTTTACAGAAATTACTCGAAGTTGAGGGGGAAATTTTTTTTAAGTATTAAATTCGTATAGCGCTTTTTTTAAGCAGTAAAACTACTGGTGAGTTCTGGCATTATAAATTTTTTATGAAAATGTACGTATGCTCATAACTTCTGAAGGACTGCAACAAATTGAAAAATTCTTTTTTTGTTGTGTTCGTTATTGTTAATACAAGGTTTGTATACAACTACTGGTGAGTTCTGGCTTCACGAAATTTGTATAAAAAAATTTAATAGGTGGCGCACGAGCTGTTTGAAAACTAAATGTACCGGGAATTAGTGTATGTAGTGTGGCAGCTTTTTGCTGCTAGGTCCTGCGGGCGGCTTTATACATAATTGTGTGTTTAACCGCTAAGCGTTGCTAAAGCATTCATCCGATTGCGATAAAAAATTGTTGATTTGATGTGTGCATGCCCACGACGGTTTCTGTATACAAAAGTGAGCTCTGGCATCATGAAATTACGCATTGCTTAACCGTTCATCCGATTGCGATGAAACTTTGGAGATTTGATGTGTGCATGCCTACAATGGTGTCTATATACTAACGTATGGCAGGTTTTTGCTGCTAGGCCCTGTGGGTGGCTTTATATATATTTGTGTGTTTAACCGTAGGTACCTACCCGCTTATTATGAAATTTATATTGTTTTCTGTTAGTAAGTAAGTCAAGTTAGTTTTAACCCGTTAGTTGCATTTGCAATGGGCATAAGCTAGTACTATATATTAATGCTCAGTTTTTGAAAAACTCACTTTTTGCTTGATGCGAAAAACGACCGCACTGCCCCTTACGTTTCACCAACCTCAAGGTTCACATCGGCTTGGCGACGCAAAAATGCCGCTGGCACGCCAAAAAGACCTCTAGCCTGTTCTTATTTCGCACACTTCGAGGTTCACTCTCCCTCAAAGGCCCGCGGCACACCCTTTGTATGGGAAAAATTCAGCCAAAAAATGTGCCAGTCTTCTCAAGCGAGAATGGACCTCGGCGCTCGGTATTTCGGAACAATTTAAAGTTCACAATCCTTTGAATTTGTTTGACACTAGCAATTGTTTCTGAGAGACCGTTTACTGAGGAGGTGAAATTCAATCGCGGAAATAGAGTTTTTTTTGTAGACAAAAAAACGTCGCTAGCGATTTATTCTCTCATACGAATTAACGGCGAAAACTGGAACTTCTCATTAAATCAACCAATTCGGCTCAGTTATAGTTCCCGCCGACAGGTGTCAGGTCTCAAAAAAATATTTCAAAACAGGCTTCAGTTTCAATGCAAAAGAAAGAGCTAGGAATATTGATTTAGTTCAAGATACTGAAATGTCAAAACAAAACGGATCTCTCAGCGGTTTGGGTTGTTGTTTTTTGGAAAATGGCATTGCAGCCGAAAAAAACGATCCCCGGTTAGATGTTTTTGAAAAATTCGGTACCCGGCAATATAAGACAACTTTTGATAACGATATAAAGTGTCCGTCCCATGTAAAAAAGTTCAGGGTCGCCGAAAAACCTATAAAATTTTCCAAAAAAAACAAGAAAATTGGTGTCCATAGATTCACTTCAGTAGGGTGGATATTTACCGGCCAGTACATTGAAATGTTATTAATTCAGGGTAGGTACCTACTCATCTCGGTAGTATTGCAAATACGATGAGAAAAGCAAAAACATTGCCGGAATTTTGTAAGGAAATGCGCCGGTACCTGCCGGAATGGGTAGTTGGACAATTATTTAGGTTTTTGATGCAATTTAATTTACTAAGGTAATGTTGTTTCACCGATACTGAATAATTTAACAATTTTTTTAAGTTCATTTTAACGTTCTGTGTAAGTTCTATTTTTTTTATCAGTAAATGCCAGTTGTATCATTAACAAAAATATCTATAGAACTTGAATAGAATTCGAACCGAACTTTTACAGAACGTTAAAATTGACTTGAAAAATTGAAGAATTTTTAATTTTATAAACAACTCAGCCTAAATATGTGTTGTTTTACTCACATTTTTGGCACTCGGAATTTAGGTAGGTACCCATCTGCACATAAAAACTCGATATCATCCAACTATATTGCATACGTATTAGTTTTCTAATTTTACAATGAAATTACTCGAAGTTGAACGGAATATTTTTTTAAAAGTATTAAATTCATATAGCGCTTTATTTTAAGCAGTAAAACTACTGGTGAGTTCTGGCATTATAAAATTTGTATGAAAATGTACGTACCCTCATAACTTCCGAAGGACTGCAACAAATTGAAAAATTCTTTTTTTGTTGTGTTCATTATTGTTAGTACAAGGTTCGTATAAAATTACTGGTGAGTTCTGGCATTACGAAATTTGTAAAAAAAAAATTATAGGTGGCGCGCGAGCTGTTTGAAAAATAAATGTACCGGGAAGTAGTGTATGTAATGCGGCAGGTGGGGGGGGTGGAAACAGGAAGGGGAGGAGGGGGACCTCGGAGGGGGGAGGGGAACTCGGGAGGGGGTTTACGATACGGAGAAGCCTAGGAGTGAAGTGGGGTGAGGGAAGGTGAGGGAGGCGGAGTGGAAAGGGGAAGAGGACGCTGGCGAGGAAGGGGGTGGGGGAAGGGTATCGGAACAAATGAGAAAGGACACGCAGGTAGAAACATTTTCTTTATTAAATGGTATCGCAACGCATGCCGGGTACCAGCTATCTTCTATATATATAAAAATAAAAAAAATGTTTGGCTGTATGTATGTCCGCTATGCGTTGCTAAACCATTCATCCGATTGCGATGAAACATTGGGAATTTGATGTGCGCATGACTGCTATGGTTCCTGTATACAATAGTGAGCTCTGGCAACACGAAATTACGCATTGCTCAACCGTTCATCCGATTGTGATGAAACTTTGGGGATTTGATGTGTGCATTTCTACAATGGTGTTTATATACTAACGTATAGCAGGTTGTTGCTGCTAGGTCCTGCGGACGGCTTTATACATAGTTGTATGTTTAACCACTAAGCGTTGCTAAACCATTCATCCGATTGCGATGAAAATTTGAGAATTTGATGTGTGCGTGCCCACGACGGTTTCTGTATACAAAAGTGAGCTCTGGCATCATGAAATTACGCATTGCTAAACCATTCATCCGATTGCGATGAAACTTTGGGGATTTGATGTGTGCATGTCTACAATGGTGTTTATTTACTAACGTATGGCAGGTTTTTGCTGCTAGGTCCTGCAGGCGGCTTTATACATAGTTGTGTGTTTAACCGCTAAGCGTTGCTAAACCATTCATCCGATTGCGATGAAAATTTGTAGATTTGATGTGTGCATGCCCACGACGGTTTCTGTATACAAAAGTGAGCTCTGGTATCATGAAATTACGCATTGCTAAACCGTTCATTCGATTGCGATGAAACTTTGGGGATTTGATGTGTGCATGCCTACAATGGTGTCTATATACTAACGGATGGCAGATTTTTGCTGCTAGGCCCTGTGGGCGGCTTTATATATATTTGTATGTTTAACCGTAGGTACCTACCCGCTTACTATGAATTTTTTTTCTGTTAGTTAGTAAGTCAAGTTAGTTTTAACCCGTTAGTTGCATTTGCAACAGGCATAAGCTAGTTGGTTATTATTACATGGTTCATATTGTAGAAGGTGGAGAAAAAAAAACTAGAAAAAACTATATATTTAGTTCATTTTCGTCAAAAACGTCACATTGTTCATATTATGTATGCAGCGACGATATGTTATATTCGTACAATGTTCTTATTTTCAGAAGGTTCATTTCCTGGTAGGTATAGTTTTTTGTGGGAGTGTCTGGGTAGTACTTTAGTTTTCTGAATGATTCACTTCAACAGCGTGTGAACTGCACACAAATAAAAAAGTACAATTTTGTATTTGTATGTACATATTACGTATCCATTGTCCGAGTAGTTTTTTAACTTTTTAAATTAACTTAATTTTTATAACTGGATTGTCACATCTGTAAAAACCAGCATAAATAATACAAAGCCAATGAAAAAGACAGTGTTCGAACAGTAGGTATTAAGAGATAACACCAAGCAATAAGGGAGACGTAGAAGCATGAAGAGCTGAATAAAGAGGAGATGGAGAAAGATATAAAGTGTTGAGAGAGAGGGATGGCGCAAAAGGAAACGTGGAAGACGCCGCACGATCTCTATGGATTGGGAATATCCGATTGGAAATATCCGACAGGAAGTTGGTCGAAGGGAAGAATGGCGTTACGGGAAGCGGAAGGGTTAGGAAGGAAGTGAGGAAGGAGGAAGATTGTAGAAGGACAGTCTGCTTTAGTTATTGTAAGGATTATTCAGTAACACTGCGCAAAGTTAATGGACTATTAATGTTAGCAATATACATGGTGTACGGTAACTAGTAGTACCTACAGAGAGCAAACTAGAGAATCAACTCACTTTGAGTCGATTTTGGGGTAATTTTATTTTTATTTATTTATTTCAGCTTTCGTTTTTGCGTAAATAGAAAAAGATTTTTTTAAATTTTTTTTTTGCGGAAACTTCACTGGTTAATGCACCCATGTAATATGTAATTACCTTATAATATTATGTACAACTGTTTGTTTCCCTAATAAACAAAAACAAAAACAAAGAATTTGGAATTTTTATAACTCAAAAAAAAAAAAAGGTTTTCGCATACTATAAATATGTCGCACCCGGGGAATAACAATGGCACAAGTCTAAAAAATGGCATTTTTGAGTTAAGTATGCAGAAATTAACATGGATATCTTTTTTATCCTCGAAAAAAATGGAATAATTCTTAAAAATATTACAGTGGCTTTAAAAGTGAAAATGTCATTGTCAAATTAAAATGTTTTACTTAAATTCAAGCGTAAATAGTGGCACAATAATCATTGTACCAAAATAAAACCTAATAAATTTTAATATACTGCTTTTCAACTTTTATAAAATAACGCTTTTTATTGGTTAATAAACTGATTTAATACTTCTTCTTCTTTATGTGCCTTATCAGGTCCCCCCGACGTTGGCGATCACTCTTGAAAAGGTCTCTCTGTCTTGCGCTGCCCGGAATAGCTCCTCCACACTTCTAAACTGCATCCATGGGAATTTGATACCCTGGATTACGATACTCGCGAACATATCGGCGGAATTATATTTGATAAATTCAAAACTCAAGAAACGAAACTTAAAAAGCTTGTCGAAACTAAAAATAAAATCGTTAAAGTAAGCGAAGATAAAAATATTCAATTTTACCAAAAAACTATTAACCTTTCAGACGCAATTTTTGAAAAAGAAGAAATAAATTTATTAGATAAAGGTTTTAAATATAAAATAAATTCAGATATCACTAAAAAACAAATTGAATGTTTGGCAGTTGATACGGAAATCTCTCTGTCAAAAATTAAAAATAACGGCTTACCAAAACAAGTAACCGCAGATATCTTGAGGAAAACTTTAAAATTAACCAGCAAATTCAAAAATAAATTCAGTAATAAAGAAACGGAAATTTTAAATGATATTAAAACAAAAATTAAAAATTGTGACCTCACAATAACTAAGGCGGATAAGGGAAATTCGATAGTTATACTGAACAAAGATGATTACATAAATAAAGTAGAAGCATTCCTAAAGCCAGAAGATTTTGAAATCTTAAAAAAGGACCCAACAGACAAAATATCTATAAACGTACGCAACTTAATAAATAATTGTAAATCAATTTTCATAAACAAATACGCTAGAAGAAGTGCAATGGTAATGAATCCAAGGGCTCCTGCACTATACGGCCAACCTAAAATCCATAAGGAAAACAATCCCATCCGCCCGGTCGTCTCTTTTATAAATGCCCCAACGACAATACTCGCCAAAAAACTTAATTTTATCTTTAAAAAATATACTAAATTCTCTCCAATACATAGCGTAAAAAATTCTCTAGAACTTATAAATAAAATTCAAAACTTAGATCTCCCACACAACTGTCAATTCTTATCTTTAGACGTAGTTAGCCTTTTTAGCAATGTCCCTATTCAAGAGTGCCTTAAAATCATAGAAGATATACTAGATAAATCCAACATAAATCCCGTCATAAAAAAAGACTTATTCGATCTCTTTAAAATATGTGTAGAAACCAACTACTTCATATTTAACAATAAATTCTACAAACAAAACGACGGCTTGCCAATGGGGTCGCCACTTAGTCCACTTCTTGCCGAAATATTCATGGACTACATTGAAAAACAAATTTTAAATTCAGTCTTTAGCAAGTACATAATTTACTATGTTCGTTATGTTGATGATATTCTGATCTGTTGGAAAGGAACTAACAGACAATTAGATCTTTTTGTTACTTTAGCTAACTCCATCAACCGTAAAATCTGCTTTACGGTTGAAAGAGAGTGTAATAAGAAGATTAACTTTTTAGATTTAACAATCAGTAGGGAAAAAAATAAACACACTTTTGAAATTTTCCGTAAGCCCACGTTTACAGACACGACCATTAATTATAAATCTTTGCACCCATGGTCACATAAATTATCTGCTTACCACTCAATGATACATAGGCTTACTAACATCCCGCTTGATAATAAAGCTTACGAGAAGGAAAAAAATACAATTTTAACAATAGCTAAAAATAACGGTTTCAAGAGTAGAGACATTGAAAAAATAAATAGTCACAAAAAACATAAAAATAACCTTAACTTAATTTACCCAGCGACTAATAATAAAACAAATAATAAATATGGATGTTTGGAATTTGTCGGACCGACATCTGATAAAATAGCTAAAATCCTTAAAAATTGTGGTCTAGATGTTGCCTTCCGCACAAATAATAATTTAGGGTCATCTCTTAAAAACTCAAAAAATAAAATACCTAAACTACAAAATAGCGGCATTTATAAACTCCAGTGTGATGAATGTAACGCTGTTTATGTTGGACAAACTGGCCGGTCCTTTAACACTAGATTCAAAGAACACATACGATCGTATAAAAATAATAATAAATTAGAATCACAATTTGCCAAACATCTTCTAGAAAATAATCATTCACTGAGTGATAATAATAAACCATATCCGTTACATTTACAAAATAAAGGACGTAAACTCAATCTGCTAGAACAGTTAGAAATTAATAAAAATTCAAATAATCATAAATCTATTTTAATAAACGAACAAACAAATATAATTCGATCGCCACTTTTAGATATATTCAAATCAAGTTCAAATACCAGATTAAATCCGTGAGTCATCGTGGATTCATTCTAGAGAATCAGTTCAAATTTCAAATATTAATTGTGTTGTGTTATAAAGTAAGCCAATGAATCATCACGGGTTTATTTAATGGCATAATTATCGACCAGACCTTCAGTCAAAATTAAACAATGCACTAATTGGGAAACTTAACCATTAATATTTTCAATCATTTTACTGGGAAGTTAAGAGGGAGACAGGTAATAAAAATAAAAGCATTTCATTTTTTCGTCATAAGTACCTGTCTAGAAATGTTATAAATACATCGTCTGTAGGTGGTAACAACCACAGTTTGATAATGCCTTTAGAGGGCGAAACAGCTGTAACACATAATAATAATTACGAAGCAGAACTCGTTTATAATAAACTGTTTTTATACATAAAAGAAGAAAATACTTTAAAATCAACTTACCAAGAATTTCTTCAATATAAATGCGCGTAACTTATTCATGAAAACCTTCAGAAACTTACCTGAAACAAGAAAAACCACAAATTTAATAATGAAATTTTTAAAATAAATAATTTTTTATTATTTTTTTTATTGTTCTATATACGTGATGTTTACAATATATTATTCGATGCCTGTCTCGCTAGGGTATACCTGTGTTGAGACATTACATATTACATATTAGAAATCGACCATGAAAAATGGACCCACTTAGGATTTCCTCAGGGTAGACAGCAGTTCTTTGACGGTGTCCGTGGTAGAGGGGTAAGGCTCTGGACTCTGAATCGGGTGAACTTTATGAGTAAAACCTCAAATTGTAATATTTAGTTAAATGAAGACAATATTAGCCAATATTTGTCCAAGAGGTGGCAATATTTTTTTCTGGTTTTTCTGTTTCCAGATTTTGATTGAGTTTCTATATTTACTAATATTTTCTTAATTTTATTGAATTTTATTTAATTAATTTGTGATGCTTCCAAATTAATTCAATAAATATAATATATAGTATATTTGTGGAACGTTCTAGAGTGAGAGCTACTCTCAGTATCGCCCTGGTGAAAAACATTCAGAATTGAAATGTTGTTTGAAATGATTTTAGCCGTGTTTAGTGACTAGATACTAATAGCCAGTTAATTCCTCACCCTCTTTTCTCATGACTCCTTTTCGTCCCCGCTACCTCCAGCCTCACAACGTTCTTCAATCTATGCTATAGTCTCACGGGCAACAGAAGATTGGGAGCAGTTGGGACTCAGGTGCATATTTGCAAGCCATGTACATGAACAAACAGTACATCCAAATACTGAGAGCTAACTACTTAAACGGCCATCCGCACTATCAACCTAATTATTGTAATTCAGAATTAATCTAAGATTTCAAACCATTAAAAAATTGCAAATAAATCGAAAACGCTTTATCAACCTAGTAAATACATTTTTCTTATCAATTTTCGCGATTTATTTTCTAATATGAACAAACATTAACATTTTGCACATTTATTTTTTTATAGTAATATACCTTACAAGAGTCTCAGCTGCTCCCGTCTGAAGCCAGTGAGACTATGGCATCCCCAACTGGGGTATGTTGTTAGGCTAAAGGTAGTGGGGAGGGGAAGGAGATGGGGGGAGGAAGGTGGGGTACCTGGCTCTTCAGATTTGGTCACCAAACACGGCTAACGCCATTTCAAGCAACGTTTCAATTGTGAATGGTGGTCTTACATCAGGGCGATACTGAGAGTATCTTCCTCCACTCTGGAATGTGCCGCAAATATACTTACTATACATTATTTTTTTTAAATGAATAAATTGTGAAATATAATTATTCAAATAAAATTTATTTGCCCACGCCTAGATTCGATACCGCAACCTTCGAATTGCGAGTCAAGAGACTTACCGCTAGACTACGCCAGCCGTTAAATTATTGTAAAGAAGAAAAAACTCAAAAAATTATATCTCATTGATTTGTATTGTTCGCCCGCGACCCGGGGTTCAGAAATCCTGCCTCTTCCCACCAAAGACGTCATCTCTCGCAGATAAATCCCGCTCATGTAATATTCAGTAGGGATCCCCAACAGGTGGGTCGCGCGCCATCTTGAACCGGAAGTCCGGTCCGGCCGGAAGCAGCGCCCCCTTCCGGCCGGGAAAACTGATCCGCATACATATGGGGAATGATAATAATAATATGCATCATACATGCATGGTGAATCGCTTTTGATGCGTTTAAGCGGCGGAAAATGTAAAATGGGGATGAGAAAGGCTACGACGAAGTATAATATTAGTATATTTAGACCGGTGAACAGCTAACACCTAGAAGTGTACTAAATTCCTTAATCCTTTGAATCCTAGGAGGGTTCCTCGCGTTTTCATCCCACGACAAAACATCCCCCACTGAAATATCTACTAAAACCTAACCTAACCTAACCTAACTAACTAAGCTAACCAATTTAATTAAATGAAGACAATATTAGAGATATCAATCGAAAATCTGGAGACAGGCACCTCTGGGACTAGAAACCAGGACCTTTCGCTTTCAATGTGCCAAGGGTAATTTTTGACATACTTCGACTAAAAACCACCCAGATAAAATTCATTTTCTTAATGCTTTTTTTATTGGCTGCTATCTTTATGTATATTTCGCTAATATTGTCTTCATCTAATTAAATATTACAACTTGAAGTTTTACGCATCATCATCACTCTTGACCCTACAACCCCTGGTGGGTCTTGGCCTCCTCAAGAGTCTTCCTCCACTCATCACGGTTTTGTGCCAGCTCTCTCTCCAGTTTACAATCTCCAAGGTGGATAAATCTTGGCAAAGCATAGCATGACGAGGATAATGGTGCTGTTAAACGAAATTGCAAACCATTTGGATGCAAGTAACTGTTCTTTATATGCCTTAAAAATATTTTTGAAGAGTCACAATTCTAAATGCTGATAGGGTAACTAAATTGTAAACTAATTGGAATTATTCTGTTGTACAATAATAATAAAATAAAATAAATCTTTGAGGAATCTATCTTAAGTATGGTCTTCCCAGGCTCGGAGTTTAACTCAAAAAGAAAAAAAAAATTAAAATAAGCCAACCTAACCTAACCTACCAAAAAAAAAATGGGACAAAAATAATACAGACAATAAATTATTGTTATAAGAAAGAATTCAGACTAGTGAGTTACAGGGAAGTGAGGTACAGGGAGCTTACCACTCAATTCAGTACACCTGCTACGGAGCCACTTCAGTCGCTCAGCTCAAGGCGTTCAGTAATTAATTTAGAAAACTTGCAAAAAGAGGCCTAGGAGTTTAATTCTCAATTTTTTTCACTCAGCCCTTATTATTGCGTATTTTGATACCCATCTCAGGTACTTACTCAGGTAAAATAACGTTTATAATTCATTTGTCTAATAGAATGCGTGTATGTTTTTTTCGTTATCAGTAATTTTAGTTAGAGAAAACGTAATGTGAGCTATATTTAAAACTTATATTTTATATTTAAAAAATTAAGTACATAATTATTTCTAATATTAAAAAAAATCAGTTTTCAGATACGTTCTCAAATTTACCAATTATTTGGATTTTATTGCAAAGCGCAAATATTTTTACCGTCTACGCCCGATTTTTGAAGGTTTGAGAGACCTGTCGACTTTTAGACCTCAGACCGGGAAATGAAATTGTCTATCTGTTCAAAATAATGAAAATTGTTATTTTAAAATTGCTACCTTTGTAAGGAAAAATTGAGTTTACTTCGGTCACATGGACACGGACACGCTCACAAAACTCTTCTAACTCTTCAGTGGATATACACAATTTTATCTATACCTACCTCAATGTCCAAAAGTCCGTGTAAAGCGTCATAGGTACATAATGTTATACCTAGAGGGTACATTAATGTTCACAAGTCTGGTAGAGGATAAGCTTGGTAGGAGACAGAGAGATTTACCTGAATTATGGGCAAAGCGTCGTAGATTTATTGTGGCCGTCAATATATTCCACATACACTGGCCTACAACACTGAAGAGATAATATCTAGAAGTGTGATTAAAGTTACAAAGACACTTTCCACTACTAGAACATTATTAAACGCGTAAACGCTTTTGAAATAGGCCCCCATACTACGGGTAAAGAGCTATAGTTACATTATTAATCAAAAATATAAGAATAAATTTCTTAGATCATACATCTATCCTGTACAAAAGGATAAGGAAGAGAAAAAATGGAGAAAAATTATGTATTTTAACAATAACTTTTTTAATTCCTTGACAAAAATTGTACCTGATGAAATTTTTCCCGTATTTTATGCAAATAATAAACTTAAAAATTACATCTTATCTTACTAATATTATAAATGCGAAAGTTTGTATGGATGGTTGGTTGGTTGGATGGTTGGTTGGATGTTTGTTACTCTTTCACGCAATAAATATCGAATGGAATTTAAAAATTATTTCACTAATCGAAAGCTACATTATTTGCGAGTAAAAACGGCATTATATATTGGTAAGTTCTGGCGTTATGAATGAGCTGTGGCGTTATGAAATTATGTATCATACGTTTTCTGTCCCTAACAAAATCGAGTTATTGCAAACGTCAAACAAATTGGTACCTTAGAAACGATGTTTTTTTTTTTAAATTTTATGCTTAAAAAGAGTGCTTTGTTGTGATTAAAAAGAGTACTTTTTTGGCGTCGTAGTTAATATCTACATATCTCTAAAAATGTTTATTCTCCGAACAAAAAGCATAACGTTGCTATAAAGCATAGCGTTTGAAGTGGACTATTTTTTTAGGTTTTTCTGGATTCAAATGTGAATAAAATACTAATAAAGGGAGTAGGTACTTAAAATAAATTTCTATTTCTATAATTGAAATATTTTCTAAAATAGAATTTTTATTAGTGAAATGTCATTCTCAAATTTTGAAATTTTCTACCATAATTATTTTCAGCAAGAATAATATAGTCCAGTAACTTTATACATCACAGTATGCGTTAAATCCGGTAGTTCTGATTTTTTGCAGGCTTGTTTATAATGTTGGCCTAATGAATAATCCAAGTTTTTGACCTCGACCGCCGAACGCAACTTTGTCAAAAATCGAAAAAACCGCGAAAAAATCGTTATTTTTTCAAATTTTGGCGATTATAACCCTAAAGGACTAGTTTTTTAAGAAACTTTCTTATGGCGTTTTTAAAGTAAACTTAATTTGCTACCAAATGATACTATAACTGTCTCTGTTAACCCAATAGTTTTTTAGATTAAGCCTTTCAAATTTTGTGACCTCGAGCGCAAACAGCGAAAAAAACGTTATTTTTTTCAAATTTTGGCGATTATAACCCTAAAGGGCTGGTTTTATAAAAAACATTTCTCAAATGTTTTTAAAGAAGACTAAATTTTCTACAATATGATACTACAATTGTCTCTGTAGACCCAATAGTTTCCGATATTAAGCCTTTCAAAATTTATAATTTTTTTCGAACTTCGCAATTTTTTGCAATTCTGTCTTTCTGAATGAATTTTGACACTGATTATTCTATCGAAGCCCCGTACTTTTATGATGTGATGATGATGTATAAGCTAAGCTACGAATAATGAAGTAAAAAAGATAAAAAACAAAGTATTTTCTTTTTATTATTTTATTTATTTAAAAAAAGATAAATACAACAAAAGTTAATAATATAATGAATAACAGATCACTTTGTATAAACCACTATATTATAAACAATATCTACATGTTTTGATAACAATGTTATCTTCATCAGGATATGTTAATATAAAGAAAAATAAATGACAAACAAGTATAGACAAATTAGAATAAACTATAACATAGACAAAATATTAAAAAGTAGAGGAGATTAATTGCTTAAAAATCATAAATATAGTTATACAAAATTAAATATAAAAATTATTTATTATTTATAGATCTGTTATTCATTATATAATAATTAATGATGCCACAAATTAATTTTGCGAAGTTTGAAAAAGTTAATAAGTTTATTTGTTAGGAAACTGAGTAATATTCAAAATAAAAAAATTAAATTAATTTAGCGCTCTTGGAAGGTCCCGGTTGAGGTTCGTCCGTATCTGGATCGACGTATTGGGATGGCATATCCCCATCAGCATCAGGAGATGGTGATGAATCGTCGGCGTCTTGTGCCCACAAGTCATCCTCCATTTAGACATCGGACAGATCGTCGCCTTCTGGGATATGTATTACTTCAACATCGGGTATATTGTCACAAGAGGCCCCGCTACAGCGCCTGCAGACTGATGAGTATTTTAATCCTGCCTTCCTGCAGCTGCACTCGTTCCCACAACCCCTTCGTGCAGCCGCAAGAAATCATCCGCAAGAGGTGTTGTGGGGCTGCATCTCTGGTCATCATTTTGGGGTTGAGGCCTTGTGGCGTGGATATCCATCCCCAAGAGAGAGGGTTTAGTGTGACTCCCAACCACGCCTGAACCTGTAAGAAGATTGTACATGAGAATAGAAAATGATGAATGACATGTAACTGATGCAAGGACAAATTTTTACCTGATGGAATGTCCGCAAGGAGTGAAATCGAGCAGTCTCGTGTAGGAGGTAACCTGGATGTCGAGTCACAACCACTAAAGGCATGGATGAAAGCTCTGTTTGTAAGGAATGGAGGGTGCTGTGCAAACCATATATAGAGTTTTTCAGTATCTGATTCATCTCTGGTGACACGAGATGGTCGCATGTCAACAAGTATTCCAGCATCGCTTCTTCAAAATCCTCTTTGTAAACAGAGCTTTTTCTCTTCATCCATGCCTTTAGTGGTTGTGACTCGACATCCTGCTTCTTTGGCTTAGGGAAGATACAAACGATGTCCATAGTCGAAAAAAATCCGGACGTTGAAAAGCAAGCTGCGATTTTTCTCGACACCAACTCTACG
Organism: Limnephilus lunatus; assembly: GCA_917563855.2. Classification (NCBI taxonomy): domain Eukaryota; kingdom Metazoa; phylum Arthropoda; class Insecta; order Trichoptera; family Limnephilidae; genus Limnephilus; species Limnephilus lunatus. The sequence continues at coordinate 111,650,448 of OU830592.1, forward strand.
CCTGATGATATAACAGCAGCAAGAGAACGAGTCATAATTGCTCTATACGGAGGCAACCCCAAAACCCATAACCTTGACTAGCTGCGGTACCAACTATTCGCCAGGGCTGCGACGAAAACCAGCTTCAATCTCGCCAGGTTACCTCCTACACGAGACTCTGCTCGTTTTCACTCCTTGCGGACATACCATCATGTAAAAATATGTCCTTGCATCAGTTACATATCATTCATCATTTTCTATTCTCATGTACAATCTTCTTACAGGTTCAGGCGTGGTTGGGAGTCACACTGAACCCTCTCTCCTAGGGGTGGATATCCATGCCACAAGGCCTCAACCCTAAAATGATGACCAGAGATGCAGCCCCACAACACCTCTTGCGGATGATTTCTTGCGGCTGCACGAAGGGTTGTGGGAACGCGTGCAGCTGCAGGAAGGCAGGATTAAAATACTCATCAGTCTGCAGGCACTGTAGCGGGGCCTCTTGTGACAATATACCCGATGTTGAAGTAATACATACCCCAGAAGGTGACGATCTGTCCGATGTCGAAATGTAGGATGACTTGTGGGCACAAGACGTCGACGATTCATCACCATCTCCTGATGCTGATGGGGATATGCCATCCCAATACGTCGATCCAGATACGGACGAACCTCAACCGGGACCTTCCAAGAGGGCTAAATTAATTTAATTTTTTGATTTTTAATATTACTCAGTTTCCTAACAAATAAACTTATTAACTTTTGTTGTACTTATCTTTTTTTAAATAAATAAAAAAATAAAAAGAAAATACTTTGTTTTTTATCTTTTTTACTTCATTATTCGTAGCTTAGCTTATACATCATGACCCCATCATAAAAGTACAGGGCTTCGATAGAATAATCAGGGTCAAAATTCATTCAGAAAGACAGAATTGTAAAAAATTGCGAAGTTCGAAAAAAATGATACATTTTGAAAGGCTTAATCTCGGAAACTATGGAGTCTTCAGAGACAATTCTAGTATCATATTGCAGCAAATTTAGTCTACTTTAAAAACATTTTAGAAAGTTTTTTTTAAAACTACTCCTTTAGGGTTATAATCACCAAAATTTGAAAAAAATAACGTTTTTTTCGCGGTTTGCGCTCGAGGTCACAAACTTTGAAAGGCTTAATCTCAAAAACTATTGGGTCTACAGAGACAGTTATAGTATCATTTTGTAGCAAATTAAGTTTACTTTAAAAACGTGATATAAAAGTTTTTTAAAAAACTAGTCTTTTAGGGTTATAATCGCCAAAATTTGAAAAAATAACGATTTTTTCGCGGTTTTTTCGATTTTTGACAAAGTTGCGTTCGGCGGTCGAGGTCAAAAACTTGGATTATTCATTAGGCCAACATTATAAACAAGCCTGCAAAAAATCAGAACTACCGGATTTAACGCATACTACCCCATACATTCAGGCGACAAAGTTACTGGACTAATAACAATTATGCCTCGAAAGCGTAAGTTGAATCTAAGCAAAAGCTTTAATAAAGCTCGAGCTATGAAAGTTGCAAGACTTGAAGAGACATTTCCACAAGCTTAAGTGCGAAAACTTAAACATGCGTTGTTTCAGGCAGCACACAGAGCTGCTGAGTCAACAGAACAATCCCAAGCTCGCCGTCAACAGCATGCTGAATATCTATCATCTTAACGGGCTGCTGAGACACCAGAACAGTCCCAAGCTCGCCGTCAACAGCTCAATGATCATAAAAATCAGTTTAGCCGTTCTTGAGTTATAAACGGTGTAACTAACCAGACTTTGTTTTAAATATAAATATTTTTTTTAAATGAGCTCCATATAGGAAACGATGAGGAAAAATTTTTTCCATCTAATGTCATCTTTGGGTATGATGTATGGAGGGCTTTTTTAAGGAAAGGGAGGAGAGGAGAGTTCTTAGAAGGAAAGGGGTTTAAGGGGTGGGAAGGAATCTGATGTTCAATATTTACCAGTCAACCACCTCCAAGACCTAGACAAACCTCACCCCATGAACCCGGGCACCCCTGCTAAATCACCAAAGTAGCGAATCACTTGGGGTGACCTATGGCAGAGGTGTTGGTTATCCAATAAAGGTTCCCGGGGCGGCGGTACCCATTCACGCCTCCCAAATTTGGATTAATATCACAGTTTCAATAAGTTACTACTTCAATTCAGATGTTCAATATTTTATTTGTATGCAAACATTAAAAAAAATGTTAAATTAAAATAAAATAAAACAAGTTGGTACGAGAATTTTATTTGTCTTATAGATATTTGTTGTTTATATTATGTGATTTTTTTTAAACAAAGAAAATCGGAGGAATGGGAAATGACATAGGCTACTTTTTATCACGGAAAAAAAATTTCATTAACTTGGGAAAATTCTTTATACAGTAATTTCCCACTAATATCATGCGAGCGAAGCCGCGGGTAAAAGCTAGTATTAAATAACTTTCTAATTAAAGTGTTTATCGGAAGTGACCTGCAGGTAAGTATGTTTCTGTATCCATTTGTAAATATTAAAATTAGATAGAACCTAAGAATTATGAATAAATTGTACAGCGCCCTTGAGGTGATTTTTCACAAAAACGGCGCTCTATAAATTATCCAATTATTATTATTATTATTATTAACAAAGATAGAGATTCAAAATTGAAAAAATCTGGAATCTATAATGTAATGATTGTGGTATCTTTTATATAGGTAAAACTTCGAGAAACTTTGAAATAAGGATTAAAGAGCATATGAAATCTTTAAACAATAACAGTTTCTCTAAGTTTGCAAACCATTTGTTAGAAACAAGTCATACTAATAATCAAAAATTATTTTTAAATGATCCAATATTAAACTTATTTCCTTTATAAATTGTTCCATATTGTCATGATATTGTCCCTACCCATTTTAATTTTTTCCATTGTCTATGTTTCTTATTCTTTCTTTGACACTAAGTTCTATGTCTATATTTAAAAATTAGTATTATTAAAACCCTGATGAAGTAAGCTTGGCTTACGAAACATGTCGGTTTTTTTATAATCAATTATTGTGGTAAAAACAAAGTAATTTATTAATTTGAATTTAACTTATATTTGAAAATTTGGATCCTTATGTACATGGAAGCGATACCGTGTTGCCAGCTCCACTCCACTACGAGCTGATATTACAGTATAAGTATCTTAGTATCTATATAAAATAATTGTAGATTTGATTTCAGTTGCCTCCGTAATCAGGCGTGCTTCAGTAGGAACTGGTTCCAAAAAACTGTTCCTCAAATCCACGGATCATCCAGTAATCGTTAGTCACCGGTACAAAGTAATCGAGACAGGCAATGGCGTAGGAACTGGTTCCACAATAGCCTGTTCCTCGAATCCACTGCGTGGACTAACTTAACTCCTTGATGCATTTGAATGAAAATATGTTTTATTATTTTGTTATTCGGCAGTACATTCTCCACAACTAGGGATAATCCGTTCAGTGTCATTAGCGGACTATATGGAGACGAAGGCGATCTCCGGATAATAAATCAAGTAAGTAAATTATCCCCGAGGAGGAATAGGGTGGGCATTTCAGTCTCCAAGGGCGTTAGGACTGACTGGACATTACTCTATCTGGATGCAGAAGTGACGATTAAACGGCCTTACACCCTAATAACGACTTAAACCTTGAAATGTAATACAAAATCTAATTCTAAATTAATAAATAGGTTAATTTTATTTATTTAATTAAATTAAGACAATATTAGCGGAACTCAATCCAAAATCTGGAGACAGAAAAATCAGAAAAAGGTATTGGCACCTCTGGGACTCGAACCCATTCGAGTTGTAGAGCACTTGCCACGTAGGCAAAGGGTCCTGGGTTCGAGGCGATACTGATAGTATTTTCGACTCTGGAACGTGCCGCAAATATAGCTACTATATATTATTTTAAATTAATAAATTGTGAAATTACACAAATTAATCAAATAAAATTTATTTGTCACGCTAGGATTCGATCCCGCGACCTTCGGAGAGCGAGTACCGCTGGACCACGCCGGCTATCTGTTTGTGAGTGTGAGTAAATTCCAAAAATTCAAAAACGTCAAATGTCAATGCGCCAATTGTTTTGATTTTGTTCTTAAATATGCTGCAGCTCTTTCTTACACATTAAATAACAACAAGCGAAAACGAGACAAACAAAATCGAAAAATAGCTCGGAATTGGAAAGAGTGTTTAGATGTTTTGCATGAAAAGGCTAAAGTATTTTTTTTTGATAAAATAACCAAAAGTTACGAAAAAAATATAAAAAAGATCTAAATTACAGGAAAGAAAAAATTACGAAAATCATAACAAAAAGCGATAGGATAAATTAAACACTTCAATAATATAATAGACAACTCAATTCCAACTCCAATCCATTCATAACACGCACAATCTCAATTTAAAAATCGTTTAAATCCCTCAATTATGATACGATAAATTGAAATGAACAATAAAGAATTTCACTTCTCTATTCCCACCCCTTTGGCAATCCGTTACGTCGACCAAGCCCCTTCCTTTCCCCGCCTCCGCCCGTCACCCCACCGACCGTCCGCGCCGTAAATGATACGGACCCAAGCCACTTTTTCACCTTAAATCATCCAGTTTTACGGTGCCTAAAATACTGAAAAAGCTGTAGTATAAGTAGATTTAATACAGGCGGTCAGTGAGACAAAAAGGCTTTATGGGATTGCGCGGTTTGTGAGACCGTACAAAAAGAGCTATCATTTATTGAAGTAAAACTTCTTTACGCATGCTCGACACTTGGGGGTAAAATGATGAATACGTTATAAAACGTTACGAAAAAATATGAAACGTTACGAAAAAATATGAAACGTTACGAAAAAATGTGACACGTTACGAAAAAATGTGAAACGCTTATCAATGTGAAACGCTAATCAATGATATGAGTTGAGTTGAATTGAGTTGAGTTAAGTTGAGAGTTGAGAGTTGAGAGCTGACAGCTGAGAGCTGAGTTGAGTTGATGGGGATGTTGAGGGGATGGGGATATTTTTATTCCTGTTATTGTTATATTGTTAATGGACGGCGTAAGTTAGTGAAGTTTTACTTCAGTCGTGTGGTCTGAACACACGACTGAAGAAAAACTTTTTTTTTTTTTTTTTCTAATCTTGAACATACACATTACAGATTATTACATTGGTTTACATGGATATTAATTTTGGTAATAAGAAAAAAAAATGTTGATGATCCGTAACTGTGTGTATATACATAGGTAAGTACATAGTAGTAGTTTGTGAACACCTCACTAGGCGAACCAGTCCTGGTCCAAGGTGTTCCCATGTTTGGGAATAAATGCTATTCTGTCGACATACGTAGAAACACCCTATCCTCCTTGATATTGTCAAGAAGGACACTGTAGGTCGACCCATGGCGGCAGTATCGAATACATAAAATAAAGATTAGTTGGTCATTAGATTTCAATAACGAATTTTAATTAAACTTCTTCTAGGATACTACATGGTTTACCTCAGGGGACTGGATTCTTATTTTTTTAACCCCTCAGCCTAATTTGTTCGCTTTTAGGAACACCTCATTAGGACTCATAAAAATCGTTGTATCGCCCTTACTATCATAGTTACAAATAAATATGATCTAAATGGTGTTAGAAAGAGAAAACACCTCGCTTTATATTTCTTTTTTTTTCATAAAGTTGTACATTTTATTGTTATGAAACCAAAGTTTCCGACCACTTTGAAAAATAATTATGGAATCATAATTATTTCTTAGAGAAGAATTACGTAATCCGTGATTGAGTATCTACCGTTTTCACATAAAAAACATCATGCGAGTAATTTTAACAATTTTTTTATGTTTGCATTCAAAATTTTAATATTTACAAATAATAATATATATTTGTAATGATACAATGTAAAAGCTTATTTCATAACCTTTCAAAAACAGTTTTTAGTATTCGGCTACGTTCAGAAATATTTCATCCATAGAGCTTTAATTGCGAAGCGGAAATAACACAAAGTTTTTATAAATCTGACAGTTCGTTTAAGACAAAGAAACTTGCACAATGGTAAAATACTTGAGTGGTTAAGCTAAATTAAAAAATATTTTTTCTTCATTTCATCCAACAAATTAACAATAACATAGACCAGTGTTTTTCAATCTTTTTGAATACACGACCCCTTTACAGGTTGAAATATTCTGGCGACCCCCTTTGGCAATAGATGCAGACAAAAGTAAGTAATTTAAATACGTTAAATTTTTTCTCTACTTTGGTACCTATATTACGGCCCACACTCTGCAAGGAAGCCGCGAGAGCTTTGAAAGTAAGTACGAGGTAAGTTGGGAAGACACGGGTTCGTTTCATCACAATCTCCTTTATCATACAAAGGTAATGTGGCTATCCAAAGAAAAGATATTGACAAGAGTTCTAGAACTCAAAACTGAATTGTTGATCTTCTTAGAAGATGCCAAATCTGAATATGCTAACCATTTTTCTGACCCTGTTTGGCTACTGAAATTAGCATTTCTGGCAGATCTTTTTAGCCACCTTAATAATTAAATAAGAGAAGAAAATTTGTGGTCAACCTCTCTGCAAAACAATATATTTGAGTGTCAGATTCCTTTCATGGTACAGAGCTTGCATAATTTGCAAGACAACCTATTATCATACTTTCCAGACTTGCACTCTGAAGCTGACAATGGGCGTAGATGGATAAAACCCTTTCTTGGATAAATCAATAGAACTGGCTGATCTCACCACAAATATGAAAGAAAATCTTGTAGATTTAGCTTCTGACGGCATGCTTAAAATGGCATTTCATTCTCAAAGTGCTGACGTGTTTTGGATAAAAAGAAAAGAAGAGTTTCCCTTGCCAGCTCTATCCAATTCAGAAGCTCTAAAATTATTAGTGCCATTTGCCACTTAATACTTATGTGAACTGACATTCTCTTCAATGGTGGACATTAAAACTAAAAAGAGAAACAGACTTAACATAGAAAATGATTTGATTATTAACATATCAAAAATTGAACCACGTTTTGAAATATTTTTGAAAAATAAACAAGCCCATCCTTCTCACTGAAATAGTATTTTTATTGTAGTTAGAACCTCGCCTTTTTCCTTTTGCCGGCCCCCCCGAGTAAGACTTCGCGACCCCCCCTGGAGGCCGCGACCCACAGATTAAAAAAACACTGACATAGACTATTGAAAGAAAGGGGGAAGTAGATGTATATGCAATACGCTTCTATTTCTAGATTCGCGTGATCCAAATTCGCGTTCGAAGAAGTCCAGGAGTATATTAGTTAAAGTCGGGCAATCTGGGGGTTGGTGGCGACATATTTCAACCCCTAATGGGGTGTCCAAACTTGATACTTACTACGCCGACCACCGCAAAGGGATGGTGGGCGGAGGGTAGTGGGCGGCCAGATGCGGGGAATTATCATAAGATAATGGGGAACACCCGCGGAACAAAGCGACGCTAGGTGAGGACAAAGACTGTTATAAATGAGCAGGAATTAAACGTTACAATGAACGTGGTAGAATGCAGCCAAGGATGCAATTGAATGAACAGCGAAATTAGATGGCAAATACTTCCAACTGGAGCGAATATGGTCGAAAAAGGGACCACTTTTATTTTTCTGCGATTGCTAGCGGTCCAAAATTGGACCACATTTTCCTACCATTGTAGTACATTTATTTTAATTATTTAAAAGATTTCCATGGCCAGCCATTTATTTTAAAACGAAGCTATTGAAATGCTTTATTTATTATGACCATAGATGTCGCAAATCCGAACTTCGTAGACTATTTTAGAACGAGGTTAAAAATATTTTTTCACGCCGAATTTTTTATCAGCTGTTTACGGATAAAATTAAGTCCATTTTTCCACAGATATGCACCTTGCATTATCAATTATCCCGCATACAACATACAGAAATCCTAAATATTAAGTATATGTTGACTCGAATAAGTACCTACCCCTTACCGCAGTTTCAAAGTAACAAACACGCAGGATTAGCGCGGTTATAAACTTTACGATTGTGTAATATTTTTATTATAAATCCTACAGATATGATATAAAGGGTAAAATGTGGGTTTATTCATTGGCTATTATATAGACTTAAGGCGGTACACAACCCTAATAATTTTTGTTTGCTCAAAACTCACTTTTTAATTATAATCCGGCGAATTCGTAACAAAATTAACTTTTTTATTCAGATGTTGTCCTGGGGATGTTAGTTGTTTGTATTTAAGATTAATAAAAACAATACCTTACAATTAATATATTTTACGTACAACGCCTTTAAAAAATTGTAATACGTTGTACAACTAAAGTTAGCGGTAAGCACCAGATTTTATTTTTCTAGACGATAAATTAATAACTTCGGCAGTGCGACATCATCCCACATTTTCGATATTTGTAACACGTTCTTCAGAATTAATTAAATTGAACGCGGTGAAAAGGTCTAATCTCCATGCCTGCTAGGGTGAATTCCACCGTACGTTCAACCAGTACGCAGTGCAGCGGGCGCATATTTGTTTACACGCTTTCTTCACTTACGTCGTTAAGATTCCCACATTATTTGTCTTCTTCTTCTTTTCTTTGATAGGGCAAATTCGACAGTAGGTCCGTGCAATACACGGGTCGCGAGACTCTATTTGTATACACGGCTTCTTTACTTACGACGTTAAGATTCTGAATATATTTTAGGGTATATTGTCATCTTAAAATAAGTTTTTATGTCTCCATGATAAAATTCGAAGATATGATTTTTTTTAAGTTGACGAAAAATTTAAAAAATAATCTTCTGGGAAATCGAGGCAAAATTTATTTATTTCGCATAATCGCTCCAGTGGTAATAGATTTTTTACAGCAGATATGAATTTGTCTATTGATATTGTTTTATGGATGTTCCCCATACCAGTTTTAAAATAATTAGTATTAATTTCTCTGGCAGAGAAGTAAATAATGTTATGTTATTTAAAATGTATTGATTGACCGTAGCGAAGTCCTGTTCTAATTCGACCGTTTTGCATTTCGTTTGTCTGCCTGTAAATTTGTTTGGACGTTTCATTTTCGGTTCAAGATGGTGGCCGTTCTAACGTAACGGTGCTGGTTCAGTAAAGAATTTTTTGCAAATTTTAAGGTCGAAATTTCAAATTGTCAGAAGGTCATTTAAAGTAATGTTTCTGAACGTATCCGAAAACCAAAAAACCGTTTTTGAAAGGTGTTAAAATACGCTTCCAAATTTTATTATGAGAAATAAACAAAAATAATTTATATGAGAAATAAACATATCATTTATATGAGAAATAAATATATAATTTATATGAGAAATAATAAATGAAATAATGTTGTTATATGAGGCAAAAACGGGTATCGGGAGGGATAGGACATGGAATAGAAGGCCATTTTTATATATATATATATTTTTATATGAATACCGCACAAGAGTCCCAACTGCTCCCGTCTGAAGTCAGTGAGACTGTGGCATCCCCAATGGGGGTATGTTGTGAGGCTGAAGGTAGTGGGGAGGGAAAGGAGATAGTGTAGAGGAAGGTGCGGAAGTACCTGGCTATTCAGATCTGGTCACCAAACACGGCTAATGCCATTTCAAGCAACGTTTCAATTCTGAATGGTGGTCTTACACCAGGGCGAAACCGAGAGTATCTTCCACTCTGGAACGTGCCGCAAATATATTACATATTATTTTAAATGAATAAATTGTGAAATAACGCAAATTAATCAAATGAAATATATTTGCCACTTTCGGTGTCTTCGGATCTGCTCTTTAAACAGAACTAACACCATTTCAAGCAACATTCTAACATGCCAAAATTAACTTTTGCCAGCCCCATCTGAACATTCCAGAATAAAGCGATACGCAAAGCCGGGTGCCCCCAAATGAATAAGAGTATCCCAACTCCACAAAGATTCTGTAATCCTCTTATTAAAAAAAACTCAACAAGTCTCGCGGAAACAACACAAATCATGCGTGAATTCCAACCTATAAAACGCTTCCACTAACTGTCTCGTACGTACGTACGTACCACACATAAAAAACCTAAACAAATCCTTCGTAAAGATTAATCTCTCCATATTGCAGCCATGTCCACTTGCAAATATTTTTTAACAAACAAACAAATAAACCATTTTTTCAACAACCATTATTATAAATCTTTACGTATTACTCGTATAAAGCAAAATCGCTCCCGCTGTCTACACGCTTAGATCTTTTAAACTGCGCAACGGATTTTCATGCGGTTTTCACCAATAGATAGAGTGATTCATGATGAAGGTTTAGGTACATAATTTGTCAAGGTTTTGTACACATTGGTTGAAATATATAATATATAAAGGGAGCGGGCTAGCAAGCGGGCAGCGGGAAGCGGGCGGTGTGGATTTGGTATGTATGCAAATTAACAGATGGCGTTGGTTATAAAGGTTGGATAATGGCGTTGTCAATAGATGGCAATAGATTGTGTTTCGTTAGCCACAGCAACGTTTTGCCGTGTCTTCTAGTTAATGATGAAAGAGAATCGAATAAAATCGTATACAATAAGGACATTTACAGACATTACACAAGGACGTGCAAGGAAATAAGATTAAACAAAAAGGACGACACGAATACGCAAAACAGTTTGCTATACAAAGGAATTAAGTTATATAACACACTACCAGAAACTCTAAAGTCCTCACCAATTGAAAAGTTCAAGATGTATTGTAGGAGCTACATAAAACAAGAAAAAATATAATGAATTTGAAATATTATAATTAATTAGCTGAAATATAAAATATTATAATTAATTAGAAATTTTTAACCTTAAATGTACAAATTACTAAAATAAAATTCAAATAAAAAAAAAATAAAAAAAATAAAGGGGCCTTTTAGGCCCTGAGCTCAGTGTGCCATTATTTCAAAAAGTCACATTCTGAACGGTGGACCTTCACCAAGGGGGTGCTGATTCTTAACTACACTGATGCTTAGAATTACTAATCACCATATTCCATTGTCATTGAGTGCCACAATTCCATCAAACGACATAATTATCCTGAACAATTGGACAAGAGAAGGAATCCCTTTATTCCCTTTGCCCACAATTACAATAATTATACCGAATAATCTCTGAATACATTTTCCTATAGCATTGAATTTTCTCTTTGGATGGTGACGATGTCGATGACAAAGCATAAATATATCATGTATTGATCGAGCCTTCGAAGGTAAAAGGTTGTATAGCTACGGTAGATGTCATAGTGTTAAGGGTTTACGAGTTGATATCTTTCTCAGAAAATATAAAGAAAATTCAGAATATATTATAAAAATGAATGTTCTTTGTTAGTCCATTATGCCATCCTAAACCATTAATTAGATTTTGATGATTTTTTTGGGCGTTCCCGCGATGGTTTCTATGTATAATGGTGAGCTCTGACATCACGAAATTATTTTTTTTGCCATTCATCCGATTGAAATGAAACTTAATGAATAATATAATTTCATGATGAAAGAGAAAGGGGCCTTTATGGCCTGGAGCTCCGTATGCCAATATTTCAAAAAGTCAATAGGATGTAATCGCGTCGAGAATGTGCTGCGTTGTTCGATAGCCACACACCCAATATATCCATGGTTTAGGCACTACCCCTACAACCAACTTTAACCCAATTAAATGTGTCAATTCTGTCAATAACTCCGCCAATTACTACACGACTAGCGTCACTCTAACAAGAACGACCGCACATCATTTTACATTGGCAGGGCTACGCGATATACAAATAAGACAAAGGCAAATGCACATCGGTTGGTCCATCGTACAATAAAGGGCTCCACATTCAAAATAAACAAGAGATAATAATATGTTAAATTCTGTGATATTAAGCGGTAAGCACCTTCATTATCAACCAATGACAGTTTGACGTGAATGGGTTTATAGTCACAGATAATAATATATTGACCATTACGGACTGTAAACTTCGACCGTATCCGTATTGTCCAGGTACTGGAGAAGGATGGGTCTGCCCAACGGTTGCGTTCCATCATCGGGAGAGACCGTTTGAGGGAGACCTCTCCAGTTGGACTCTGTCGAACCACCGTCTTGCTTGGGAGGTATCGATTCATAAGTCTGTCAGTCCTGGACACACTTGACCCCCAGATTCTACCTATCCCTTATACCGTTGTCTTTCACAGAATTTATTCTTAGAATTTGGGAGGCGGGTATGGATACCATATATTGGACAACCAACATCTCTGCCACAGGTCACCGCAAGCGGTTCACTAAATTTACTTAGCAGGGGTGCCCGGGTTCATAAGGCGAGGTTTGTCGGGATATTAGTGGCGGATGCGTATGCCCACTAACTGCTTGGCCGGATCGGGAGAGACCGGTTGAGAAAGACCTTTAGACATCTCTAGCAGGACTCTCTCGTGCACCACAGTGGGAGGGATAGATTGATACGTCCGTCACTCCTTGACAGACTGACTCCCAGGTTCCTTCCTACCCATCCCTCATACATTTTTCCTTCCCAGAAATTCCTCTCCTTCCTTTCTTAAAAAGACCATCAACGATGACATAGTCCATGAGGGAATTACTTTCTCCTATCCTAAATCCTATTCTATATCCTAAAATTACCTACATTAAAATGCACAAAAAGCCCGTTGGCTTAACCAAACTTAAGCTAAGCTTAAGAACGTAATTAACTTAAAACGTAACCGTTCCGGTAAGAAACAAAATACAAATTCGTACCGACTATAGACGCTCGATAAAATAAAATACATTTTACCACCGAGACCATCATCTCGCCAGAGAAGCGGGGAATTTCCTCGTTGACGGTCGTCACACGTCTCCCAAGAGATTGATGGATTTCTTTGACGTTTCTGATACTTATTTCTGGCTAATGACGAACCGAGCATTGTCACGAAATATGTTTCCCTGAACCCCGCGAGACAATCTTTATATATACCCATCCATCTGGTTTGGCAGAGATTATTCATTCACGGGAAAAGTGTTTAGGTTTTAAACAAGAATAACAAATAGTACGCGGTATAAGGATTATTGGCGGATTATACGATCGGATGTTTTAATTTATTTATTTATCGGAATTGAATGATTTATAAAGCAAAGGTTTGTGGAAGAAAGATAATGTGGATTACACATTATCTTTCTACACAACACATTATAAAAGAACGTGTACAATTTGCTATATGTACGTGAACAATATAAAATAGATGTACATGTCAGTGGTGGAGTGGGCATCGCGTTTGGGTCCCACCCGAGCGTCGCGTGTTCGATTCCTCGGCTGGTTAAGTCCTCCATCACAACACAAGCAACATTTTCGGCTTTCTGTGGTGGTAGTAGTTAGTAGTAGTTCCGTAACCCGGGAATGTTTGTATTTCTTTTTTTTTTAAAGTAAAAGTACAACGTAAACGTACAATGTGCTAAAACTTGGAAAAGAGTCCTGGTACGATCAAGGGAGTTATATGGTGTGGTAGCCCTCTATCCCCCATCCATGAAGAAGGTTCCCGTTTTTATTTGATAAACCAGCTTCTGAAGATATAACGGCTGGAAGTTTGGCCATCTAGAAATTTATATAACAGTCCAGAACATTTACGTATTCGAGAGCATTCCACAACATTCCAGAACATCCCGGAACATTCTGGAATGTTCGGGAATCGTTTGGAACGTCCGGTAACATCCCGTAACATCTCAGATCATTTTGGAACATTCCAGAATACTCTCGAATGTTCTGGAACATTGTGGACCATTCTTGTATGAGTGCCTTTTTTGTATTGGTAGTGGTATATAAAACAAGATCCGTCGTGGCTGCGAACGTCAGTTCAATATCTAAACTCCCTGAGCGAAGCCAAGTACCCCAGCTAGTAATTATACATAACTCCTAGGCCTCAGAGAAGTCAAGGTAATTAATACTCTGTTTAAACTTCGATAAATTAAAATATTTGATAAATTTCACCCAAAGTAAGATAAATGCATTTAGGTAGCTACTTTAGTAATTCCGGATAAGTAGTACCCACAATCCACATACACACCATTATTTTCGTGGCAAATAGCAGTGTATTGATGTAATTCGGCGTTTATGAAGGACTGTTGTTCTTCACATCACTTTCCTCTGTCCGGGAAACAACTCTCACCAGTCGCTTCCGCCAAGGGCTAAAAGCAAAACCCGATTACACCGGCCACCTACCCCACCCACGCCACTCACCCGACCCCCGCACTAATATGTAGACAGCCTATATCAACCCCCACACAAACAGCCCTTTGTCGCAAATGGAGCTTAGTATTAGGTCGACCACCCTGTAACCTATACAGGTCTAGCCAAAGTAAGAGTACCCACTCGACACACTAGTACCTAATTCAATTTCACCGTTCAGACAAAAAAATTATGAAGCAAACTTGCCAATACCTCGCCTATGTATGTAGTTCACCAAACTAATACAAAATGATATCGCCACGTTTAACACAACAAATTCGACGTTTACAACGTACCTAAGCAAATTTCCTTGTCAAAATTATATTATTTTTAAAAATTTCGATTATAATTTTTATTTCATTTTATTTTCTACTAGCAGACCCGGCCACACGTTGCTGTGGCTAACGAAACACAACGCCATTAAACAAACTTTATAAAATCCACACCACCCGCTTGCCAGCTGCCCGCTGCCTAATTTCTCGGCTTTTCTCTACTACAATAAGCATGTATTATACATAAAAACCTTCCTTTTGAATTACTCTATCTACTGGTGAAAACCGCATGAAAATCCGTAGCGTAGTTTAAAAGATCTAAGACCACAAACATTTTGAGCGACTTCATTTTATACTATGTAATGAAGTGTATCCTTTTTATACCAGCTAGATCTTTTTGATCTTTGTCTTAGGATCGGCCGCCGTGTGACGCTAACAGTCACCTGATTGAAATTATTATTTTTTCTTAGGTAACCACATTTGTCATGACTCATGACACTTCCCTCCAAATTTTAGCGTCATAGCTTGAAATTTGTAAAAGTTACACTGTACTGAGTACCACCACCTTTGTGCGTGTTTTGTTTATTTTTGTAAGCCTTAAAATGGCATCAATTTTGCACCTCAATAACACACCGTCGCACAATGCGATCCTTGTCCACCAAAAAATAGCACCCGATAGAATGTCATAAAAAAATCGAAAACGGCTTTGATGGAAATACTGAAAATGGAGTACCAGCGGTGTTTCGATGGTTAGATCAAGCGCTAGCGTAAGTGCGTTGCAGTTGACAGGGAACCATATCGATTTTGATGAATAAACTTGTACTTTCGATTATATGAATAAAGTCCTAAAACGTTTTGATCAAGGTGTTATATCCAAATTAATAGCCCCACGGGCGTAATAAATTATGGTAATGGTAATTTCTTATGGTAATGATTGGATTAATTCTGAAGCGCCTGATTGAAATGTTTGGGTTATTTCGTTGGAAAATCATCTCAAAGGCCCCTTACTACTTAATTTATTAAACCTATAACCTCATCAATCGATCAACTGAGCTTGTCGAACATACTAATTCCTTTGTTTGTCCGTCTGTGCTGTGCGTTAGATACAGTACTGTGCGAATTAATGTGAACACGTGATAATTAGCACAATAATCTTGTTTTTCGCAGTTGTATGCAGCATATTGTAATAGCGGCCATTTTGTGTTCTTGTTCAATCATTCAATGAGATACGAGACACACCAAACTACAGATGAGTTAAATTTTGTAATTTTTTAGAATTACAGTTTTTTGCAGAGGTAAACTTAACTAAAACTTTTTTGTTTCTAATTTTGAAGATGGATATTTTTCTTAAAAAACGCACTAAGATTGTTAATATTTCAAAGACAAAAAAAATACATACCTTGGATAAACAGGTAACTCTCCGGATCTTAATCCAATTGAAAATCGGTGGGCTATAGTTAAAGCACAACAAAAACCAAGCTGATTGAGACAGTAATTCAGATATGCTTTATAGACATTTTATCAGAAAATTGGTGGGCTATAGTTAAAGCCAGACAAGCACAACAAAAATCAAGCTGATTGAGACAGAAATTCAGATATGCTTTATAGACACTTTATCAGAAAATTGTAAAAAAAACTTGCTGATTCTATGCCAAACCGTGTACAAGAAGTTAAGGGAGGACACACTTAGTATTAAAAAAAAATAATTGTAAATGTTTCTCTATTTTTTTTCCTCAATAAAGAATATTTATTATTTTTTCCAATTGATCACTTGTGTTCACATTAATTCGAACAGTACTGTAGTACCTGTGTGAAATCTCATTCACAAATTTACTTTGAATTTAGGTGTAATTTTCACAATTGGATTCAGTCGTGTGAGGAATTCAGACAAGCGAAAACGATCCTACCTGAAATACAAAATTTTATTATTTAAAAAAATTCCGATTTGTCTGGAATCAAGAATCAAGACTATCCGAGATGTTTCACTAATAAATAACTAAATATTATGTGAAAATAAAAAAATTATAATTATTGATAATTCTGGGAATTGCTTCTAGAAGGGACAATCTTCACTTTTTTCCGATATGGGTGTGTAAATTTTTTTTCGATTTCGCCTTAAAATTGGGTTTTCTTCCAAATAAAATAAGTTGCCTCATTGGTCCCCCATACAGCACCAATTCCTCAGATTCATAAATTTTAAACTGATTATTCCAAACCAAAATATTATTTGTATCCTCCTGATCCAACGTTTAAATTGGATTACTTTGTCAGATAAATGGATTACATCTGACCTTGTTTTATCAAATAAAATTATAAATGATGTCATTGACATTGATTTTAACTTTTTAGTTGAAAAAAAAAACAACCAAAAATGTCACCGCAGACCAAAATTTCATTTACATTTTTACTCCAAATAATGTCAGGAATCACTGGCTAAAGTAAGTCAAGTACGTCCCTTACCCTTAACACCCTAAATATTTCAAAGGTTTCAACCCTTAAATCCATATTAGGTTGTACAGTCCATAATATAACAACAAAAAATAATATAAATGATTCTATAGACACGACGAATCCACGACAAAGGCTGTACCATTTTGTGTATTTCTTTTATTATTAAAAGCTGAAAAACTTGTATGTCTTCTTGCGGGTCTTGACCCATAACCCTTAAAGCCCGCGGCTGCTTTGGGACCTCAAAGCCGTCAAACAATATCAACCATTGACCCCAACCCTTCAAGATTATCTGAGAAATTCTTTCACGTATTTTTGTGATGAAAGATTTAGTAAATGGAAACCCTTTAACTTTGTGAACACTATTAATTATTTACTAGCGCAGACCCGATACGTTCCGTTTGCACACCCCCAGTCCTGTACCGGTGAGACCGGTACACCGAGGGGCACTGATTTGTTAGGACTTGGGACATGTGCTGTGAGGATGGGAAGGAGGTTGGAGTTTACTCGACCGGTATACATGGCAATCTAATAAGCCAATATTGGAAGTTAGGATGGGCAGGAATAAAGGAATGGATTGAGCGTTATGATTTTTTTATCCTTTCTTTATGTCTCTTCTTGCCTATTCTCGGCTCTTCTCGGATCTTCTCGTCTCTTCTTGACTCTTATTGACTCTGTTGGATCTTTTAGTCTCTTTTAGCACTTCTTGGATCTTCTCGTCTCTTCTCGGATATTCTTGGTTCTTCTTGCCTCTTCCTTTACGGGTTGGTCGTAGAGGGACTATTGCGTACTAATATCTCGTCGAAATGTGTTCGCGGGGACAGGATTCGAAAATTTCTGATCTTTCTATGTTTATTTATTTATTTGTAAGAGACAAACAGTTTATACATAAAACATAGTGATACATATATACAAAGTCAAATTAACTCAAGCCAAAAAGGTCTCCTAGGTTAAAGTTACTAGGAGATATATCTAAAAAATAATTTTAGGCGAGACGAGGAAGAGGAAAATAGGATAACGATAGGAGATGCTCCTGATACATTTCACACTTTTGTATTATTCGATCGTACACGTTACTTCTATTCGGTATTTCTGGTGGGTTTTGTTAAAAATGTTGATATTGTAAAATTTTGTATTATATTGCGCACATAAACGGGGAATTGGGGATTTTTTTCTAATGTTCTACACGATGGCAAATTAAATAAATTGGATCGCCTTGTTGATCTTGTCGGAATAAGAATTTTAATTAAGTTGGTAAGCTCTGCCGAGTCCATTACTCAGAATTTTAAATAACAAGATTGGAGGTCAAATCGAACTAATTATAAGTAAAAAGAAGAACCCAATTTTTTCGCATCATGTCTCATCTAAATATAATGATATTAATCAATGGGGGGGGGGGGTAACCTGAATTCTCGACAAATCAGTTCAAATTTAGAAAAAAAATAGATTTTTTTTTTTCTGTTTAATAACATTATATATAGGTATAATAACATTATTTCTTGTTTGCTTCAACGACGACTTGACGACCTGACTTCTTGACGACCGGCCGCAGCGTAGCGCAGCGGTAAGACGCTTGACTCGCACACCGAAGGTCGCGGGATCGAATCACGGCGTGGCAAATAAATTTTATTTGATTAATTTGTGTTATTTCACAATTTATTCATTTAAAATAATATATAGTATGTTTGCGGCACGTTCCAGAGTGGAAGATACTCCCTGTATCGCCCTGGTGTAAGACCACCATTCAGAATTGAAACGTTGCTTGAAATGGCATAAGCCGTGTTTGGTGACCAGATCTGAATAGCCAGGTACTTTCCCACCTTCCTCTTCCCTATCTCCTTCCCCTCCCCACTACCCTCAGCCTCACAACATACCCCAATTGGGAATGCCATAGTCTCACTGGCTTCAGACGGGAGCAGTTGGGACTCTTGTGCGGTATTCATATAATAAAAAAATAAAAAAAACAGCAACTACAAAACAAAATTCGATAGTTTATTGGAGTTACAGACAGACACACAACAGAAATTAGTTCTTTCAATGCCATGCTAATCACCGAAATACACTACTATCGAAATACACTAAATCATTTTAATCTAAACAACAATTCCCACAGTCAGGACTCAATAAGGAATACGGAATAAGGATGTGACGTTTCAGCAGGCTCCGCAGAGGTTCGCAGTTCGTTCATTAGCCGGAACCGGAAATGGGATACGATGCGTCGCCGGAAGAAGGCTGAAAGGGAGAATTAAAGCCAAACAGGCTATACACTCTGCACACTACAAAGTAAACCTACAAATAAATAGCACTAGCCGTAAAGATAATGGATAATAATATACAGGATGTTAAGAGGCCGGTATTAGAATTTCTACCAATTTCTTGCAAACCTCCCTTAAACATTTGAAGTTTTTAAGCTCTTAAAAAAATATATGTTATTCTTGAAGATAATAATATCTAGACATTAGTCGCGCCCAAACGCAAATTTACATAAAATTCCCTCGATAGAAAAAAAATCACAAAGTATGCTCCAAAAATTATTATAAACACGTTTGTTTCAGTTATTTTACAAGTTATATGTATGAAAAAATTCACAGCGTTTCTTTTAATGCTGTTTAAGACAATTATCGCGAGATGTTTGCTCTATTTTAAACGAGTCGTGTTTTACTAATGATTTTCATGATTTTTGCATCGATTTTATCTTGTAAATGTTCATGTTTCATATCTCTCCGTCTTCTTCTTTTTGGGGCCGGGAACGGAGCCTTAAGGGAGGGACTTGACATATTTTAAGAGGGAATAACCAGACAAAACCGGAAATATGTCATTTTTTTATAAAATTTTAGCCGTGTCGACTCTTTTCCACAAAAAAGTATAAATTGACTTCGAAAGATTGTTCTTTTATCTGATAAAATTATGAGAAAATATGTTATCAAAAAATAATTACAAAAAGCACATAATTTTAATAGTTTCATCATCACGCCTTTCAGCATTTTCGAATGTAGGTATAAATTAAAGAAAATTTTGAATGAAATAAAATCGATTTGAGTTATTACTTATTGTAAAAAGCTGGTACGGAGAATAATTAATCTTTCTCATTGGAACCGCCATGTACGATCATAAGAATATCTTTCGACGAAATAATGTACCTAAATGAAATTTTTTTATAGCGCAGTTTTGTGTTATTTCACTTCTTACAGTGCACTTAACTATAATTAACTTAAAAGTAATCATTTAGAGTTTCTTGCAAGTCTTGAAAATATTGATAAAATAATATGAAACAAATAAAATACAGTATATACAAAGAAATGCCAAGAGAACAAAATTAACAATAACAGTGCTGATTTGGCACAGATGGGTGGTACATATAATGATAAACAAAATCTCAACCAATAGGAACCTTAAAAGTGAGCTTATAATCAAAGCGGCCAATGCGGTAAGGTTTCATTCATTCTCTAGCAGACTAATGCCGTTTCCGTTTCATCGTGTTTCAAATCACAACGGCGCTAAAGAAGTTTCACTTTAAAAAAAAACTTCCGCATCTTCTTCTTCACTGTTCACTCAGCCGAGTAACCGACCAACCCCTTACCCCGCCTCCAACTGTCCAACACCTGCCATTTTTTAATGTTTTTGTAGAAATAAAAACATTAAAAATTTCACCGGAGATCAAAATTCCATTTACATTTTATACTCAAAATAATGTCTGGAATCACTGGATAAAGTAAGTCAAGTACGTCCCTTAACATCCTGTATATATACCAAACATTTTGACGTCCCCTACATCCCCTACATGCTGAGAGTTTATTATGATATCTATGATCCTTAACGTTTTATTACTCAGTAAAAGTTCGGGGAACAAGGAATAGTCGAGACATACGCGGGTTTAAAAAATATTTGAAAATAATAAAATCTTTTCAAACGGCAATCTTCCCAAACACGGTTTACGTTAGTACCTACTTAAACGCTTTTGCGCACCTACTGTAGGAGGAAGGATGGTTTCATAAAAAAATAGAGTACAATTCCACCATTTGGTCACCATATTACAAAATCCATTCTCAATTATTGGAAAAGGTACAAAACAAATTCCTTCGGTATATTAATTTTAAAATGAAAATTCCAATTGAACTTATAAATTATAATAACTTACGCGCAGAAACCAGACTCCTTAAATTATCAGATAGAATAGTGTTAATTGATTTGTTATTTTTATTCAAAATTATCAAATCTTTAACAAATATTATAATCAATAATTATCAGCCTGAAACACTCATCTACATTGAAAAAATCTTCCGAGAAAAGATACTGGCCGCCAACGGGAATTGAACCCGTGACCTTCTGATTGCCGGTCAGGTGCTCTTGACCACTGAGCTATGGCGGCTTATCTAATACCCGCCAAATAATTCAATATATACTAGTGTTTCATTCGACAATTACTCATTATTACATTTTTCCAACTGAAAACAACCAACTTTATTTTTGTGAGAGAGGTATTGTTAATACTAAATCTCCCGCTAGGTGGCGTCGAGACTAATTATGTCTGCATTTATTGCTGAAATACTTTAACTTGTCAAATATTAATTATTATTTTTAATTGATAAACTAACGTTTAAACAAGATTTTTATGCATAGCACAAAGGGTAGATAACAAATATTATAATCAATAATTATCAGCCTGAAACACTCATCTACATTGAAAAAATCTTCCGAGAAAAGATACTGGCCGCCAACGGGAATTGAACCCGTGACCTTCTGATTGCCGGTCAGGTGCTCTTGACCACTGAGCTATGGCGGCTTATCTAATACCCGCCAAATAATTCAATATATACTAGTGTTTCATTCGACAATTACTCATTATTACATTTTTCCAACTGAAAACAACCAACTTTATTTTTGTGAGAGAGGTATTGTTAATACTAAATCTCCCGCTAGGTGGCGTCGAGACTAATTATGTCTGCATTTATTGCTGAAATACTTTAACTTGTCAAATATTAATTATTATTTTTAATTGATAAACTAACGTTTAAACAAGATTTTTATGCATAGCACAAAGGGTAGATAACAAATATTATAATCAATAATTATCAGCCTGAAACACTCATCTACATTGAAAAAATCTTCCGAGAAAAGATACTGGCCGCCAACGGGAATTGAACCCGTGACCTTCTGATTGCCGGTCAGGTGCTCTTGACCACTGAGCTATGGCGGCTTATCTAATACCCGCCAAATAATTCAATATATACTAGTGTTTCATTCGACAATTACTCATTATTACATTTTTCCAACTGAAAACAACCAACTTTATTTTTGTGAGAGAGGTATTGTTAATACTAAATCTCCCGCTAGGTGGCGTCGAGACTAATTATGTCTGCATTTATTGCTGAAATACTTTAACTTGTCAAATATTAATTATTATTTTTAATTGATAAACTAACGTTTAAACAAGATTTTTATGCATAGCACAAAGGGTAGATAACAAATATTATAATCAATAATTATCAGCCTGAAACACTCATCTACATTGAAAAAATCTTCCGAGAAAAGATACTGGCCGCCAACGGGAATTGAACCCGTGACCTTCTGATTGCCGGTCAGGTGCTCTTGACCACTGAGCTATGGCGGCTTATCTAATACCCGCCAAATAATTCAATATATACTAGTGTTTCATTCGACAATTACTCATTATTACATTTTTCCAACTGAAAACAACCAACTTTATTTTTGTGAGAGAGGTATTGTTAATACTAAATCTCCCGCTAGGTGGCGTCGAGACTAATTATGTCTGCATTTATTGCTGAAATACTTTAACTTGTCAAATATTAATTATTATTTTTAATTGATAAACTCAGTGGTCAAGAGCACCTGACCGGCAATCAGAAGGTCACGGGTTCAATTCCCGTTGGCGGCCAGTATCTTTTCTCGGAAGATTTTTTCAATGTAGATGAGTGTTTCAGGCTGATAATTATTGATTATAATATTTGTTATCTACCCTTTGTGCTATGCATAAAAATCTTGTTTAAACGTTAGTTTATCAATTAAAAATAATAATTAATATTTGACAAGTTAAAGTATTTCAGCAATAAATGCAGACATAATTAGTCTCGACGCCACCTAGCGGGAGATTTAGTATTAACAATACCTCTCTCACAAAAATAAAGTTGGTTGTTTTCAGTTGGAAAAATGTAATAATGAGTAATTGTCGAATGAAACACTAGTATATATTGAATTATTTGGCGGGTATTAGATAAGCCGCCATAGCTCAGTGGTCAAGAGCACCTGACCGGCAATCAGAAGGTCACGGGTTCAATTCCCGTTGGCGGCCAGTATCTTTTCTCGGAAGATTTTTTCAATGTAGATGAGTGTTTCAGGCTGATAATTATTGATTATAATATTTGTTATCTACCCTTTGTGCTATGCATAAAAATCTTGTTTAAACGTTAGTTAATCAATTAAAAATAATAATTAATATTTGACAAGTTAAAGTATTTCAGCAATAAATGCAGACATAATTAGTCTCGACGCCACCTAGCGGGAGATTTAGTATTAACAATACCTCTCTCACAAAAATAAAGTTGGTTGTTTTCAGTTGGAAAAATGTAATAATGAGTAATTGTCGAATGAAACACTAGTATATATTGAATTATTTGGCGGGTATTAGATAAGCCGCCATAGCTCAGTGGTCAAGAGCACCTGACCGGCAATCAGAAGGTCACGGGTTCAATTCCCGTTGGCGGCCAGTATCTTTTCTCGGAAGATTTTTTCAATGTAGATGAGTGTTTCAGGCTGATAATTATTGATTATAATATTTGTTATCTACCCTTTGTGCTATGCATAAAAATCTTGTTTAAACGTTAGTTTATCAATTAAAAATAATAATCAAATCTTTAGTTGACTGCCCTAATTTATTAGAATTAATCTGTATTAATGTACCTGCTAGACTAACTCGCAATAAAGATATTTTCAATTTTAACAATACCCTCAATACTAACTATTCTATTAATTCACCAATCCCTAGAATGCATAGCCTTGCAAATAAACATTGTGAATCTATAGATATATTTGGTGTTGACAGTTTTGCAATTTTCAAGAGACAACTCATCTCTATTTTATCTGTTAATAATTAACTTTTCTTATTTTTGTTCTTTTCATAAAACCTCCTCTCATTTAAAATCTTACCAGTAATTTATAACCTTATTTTATTTTATTTTGCTGTTCTTTTTAGTTCTGTTTTATCATTGTACATTATTATACACATATAATTGTTTGTTTATACCTAGTAACTAGCTTTTTCACATTGCACTTTATTGTATTTCTGGTCTTATTACTGATTTTTTCTTATTACTCATAGTATTTCATTTCTTTTATGATGTTTAATTTTTTAATGTTTTTAATTTCTGTTGTAAAAGCCCACTAGGGCGTTAATAAATAAATAAATAAGTCTGTCACTCCTGGACACATTGACCTGCTGCCATACCTTTAACCTTTGCAAAACATCCTCTCCTTCCTTTCCCTAAAGAGACCATCCACATAGATTTCCCAAAAATGACACAGGCCCTGAGGGAAATTGTTTTCCTCGGGTCTTCTGAGTGGAGTTGATAAGAACAAAAAAATTAACTGTTTGGCGGTATTAGGTTTATAGAATTAATTCAAATTCAGGAGCATCTATGGAAAATAAAAACAAAAATAAATACAAAGAGAAAACTCGGGGCTATCTCTTTCAAAATCTGCTTATATTTTAAGTCTGACTATAATAGAAAAACGATAGAAAGAGTTTTACGACGACGCGTCAATTGGTGACAGATTTAGCACTACGTGATTAAAAATTATGTCCGTGAAGCAAAAAAAAAGTATAAAAAAAAGTCACCGCCATGACAGTGTTTTACCACTGCCGTGACCAGGAGTCGAACCTGGGTTACCACGGCCACAACGTGGGGTCCTAACCACTAGACGATCACGGCTATCGGCGACTGTAAGAGACCCGACAATTTACCCAACTATATTCAGATAAATTGCGCAGTGCAAGTTGGGCGTGACCAAAACGAGACCTGATTATACCCAGTTATTCACGGTCATAATAAGAAAGAAATCTGTTGCGGTAATAACTACTTTGGTGGGAGCGTTTTAAAGCGGTTTACGTTGAGTTGTTTTGATGCAATATTGATAACAGATTCTGCGGTCGTGAGTTCAAATCCCTGTGAAATCAACATTTTTGTCTGTTTTTTTTAAATTTATTTATTTAATATATTATGCCTAAACAGGCATTTTCAAACATGTGATAAACATAATAATTTAACATAATAAGATAAATATAATAATAATTTGAAGTACAACGTGCTTATTAACCCCTCAGGACTCGGGTATATTTTGTCGGAAGGTCAAAATATTTCCGCTTTCTAATAAAATCCAAATAAATTGATTTTTTCAAAACACTTCCGAAAACTAAAAACTGTATTAGAAAGGTGATGAAATACGCTTTCAAATGATATAATTCGAAATATACTTTTAAGATTTGAAAAATATATTTTTTAATGAAAACATAAAAAAGCTTTAAAAATTACTCACCTTACGTTTTTTTTAACAAAAATTATTGTTGTTTGCACACTCGAACTTTTTTTTTCGTCTATTTTGTATGTGAAACTTATATTTTTAATATCCAATTTCCAAGTAAAACTGTAACTATTTCCTCTCACCCATGAATTTTCCTCCTGTCCTAAAATGAGTTCTGCAACTCATCGGGATTGCTCTAGCAAGTAATAAAAAAAAAAATTAAAAAATAACGAAAAAAAATAAAAACACATACATATTTTATTAGGCAAATGAATTATAAACGTCATCGTCAATCCACTTTTTTGTCGTTTCAGGTAAAAATAATTAATTAAAAATTACAAAAAATACAACACCCATTTCAAATCATATAATAATGCAGTAAAATTAATCAATACATTACCTGGTTTAAACATATGTTTCAGAAGTTTAATTTTAGTTTAAATATTATTAATTACAGACCATGTTCCGTACGTTTAATACTCATCCTAATTTGACTTCCTAAAACGGGAATCCTCCTAGTTGGGCAGTCAAACAAATTCTTAAATAATGTATATAAATGTATAATCTTTTACTAAAAAAAAAAAAAAACATTAAAAAATATATACGTACATGTGTTTCTTGACGAAAATTGGTCTGTTTGTGTATTTATTTGCACACTTACAAACTACTAATATATTAAAGATTTTTTTAACATTATATTTTTGCTTAGAAATTATTGAAAAATTAAACATACTTATGATAAATACATAATTACAAAAATAACATAATTTTAATGGTTTTATCATAACGCTTTTCAGCATTTTTTAATGTAGGTATAAATTAAAGCAAATTTTGAATGAAATAAAATCGACATTGGGTGATTATTTAAAAAAGTTGGTACGGAAAATAATTATTAATCTTTCTCATTGGAACCGCGCTGTACGATCGTAAGAACATCTTTTGACAAAATATGAATTCTCGGCCGCTGGCTGGTTAATGGCCCTTAAATTTAAACTTTGATTGTGTGATCTTAAACAGGTTAAAATATAAACGATCTTAAAAAGAAAGTAGTTTATTATTTAAATACAAAAACAAATTTTAACATGGAAAAGATTTTATCTGAATTACCTATATAAAATTAATTGAATAAAGCACTTAATTATCCCATCAAATTAATTCCGCTTCACCGCGCATCCGAGAGAGGGCGGTAATGTCCGAAAGCGTAAAGTGTCCACGACCGGAAACGGCGGATCGGAAGAAAAGGGACCGGAAACAAAAAATAAGAACGTCCCCTGGCGAAGTTAATTAGAAGCTTTGTCCGCAACTAACACTGAATAGACAAAATCGATAGAAGTGCGTAGGGGGCACGTCCGTCTGCCCGAAGTTAGGTCAATTTTATCTTAGTTGAGGCAATTCTCCCATCTGGAAGCCAATTAATAATAATAATAATAATAATTGGATAATTTATAGAGCGCCGTTTTTGTGAAAAATCACCTCAAGGGCGCTGTACAATTTATTCATAATTCTTAGGTTCTATCTAATTATAATATTTAAATTGTGGAAAAATATAAGCAAATTCTTATTTTATAAGCTTTTGTAAAGGTCATTACAAGCAAACATGTCCGTCTGCCCGAAGTTAGGTCAATTTTATCTTAGATGAGGCAATTCTCCCATCTGGAAGCCAATTGTGGAAAATATAAGCAAATTCTTATTTTATAAGCTTTTGTAAATGTCATTACATGCAAATCTCCAATCCTTAAGAGTCTAAAATTCTCTAGTCTTTCAAAAAAATATTAACTCAACTTTGGCATTCTTCTTAGAAATGAAAAACC
This sequence comes from Limnephilus lunatus, assembly GCA_917563855.2. Classification (NCBI taxonomy): domain Eukaryota; kingdom Metazoa; phylum Arthropoda; class Insecta; order Trichoptera; family Limnephilidae; genus Limnephilus; species Limnephilus lunatus. The sequence goes on from OU830592.1 coordinate 111,677,697, forward strand.
AACAGTAAGTAGGGTAACAAATGTAAAATCATGCAATGTCCAGTGTTTTAAAAATATTATGTGCTCCACGTGCAAAGTCGTATCTTAAGCATAATTAATATATAATAATTTTCTTCTAATAAAGTGTGTTTATAGGGCAAGTATGTTTCTGTATCTATTTGTAAATAATAATAATCAACACCAAGAAATTGATTCTGTTCAACAGCAAGTTTGCTCTTCCGACCGGCATGACCATTGGCAAGTTAGTCCTGCAGGCTGGGAGATAGAATAATCTATGCTGTCGGTGACGGAGATAACCGGAAACATAGAAATGAATGTTCTCCATGATAGGCGAGTTTTCAAACCATCCACGAACCAGTCTGAAGAAATGTGTGGCAATGTGTACATCCATTCTGACCCGTGGGTAGATGATTCATAGCGAGCATACCCAAAAGGAAGTCGTAAAGCCTCGATTTCATTGAGCGAGTTTACAAGCTACTAGCTACTAAGTTTAAAAGTGGGTAAATCGACGAGTGAGATTGTCATGATGACACACAAAACTGTCCACTCGCTCAGTAGCTAACTACCCAGAACTACCTAATAAACGACGAGATGCCTGTGTGAACTAATTTTGTCAGATGTTTGACAGTCGAAATCAGCTGTTTGTTGGTCGCCATATTGAGCGCATAAATAAACCAATTGCGTGTAAGCGAGTGCAAATAAAGTTGACGACCTTTCAACTTTTTCGTAGATAGTAAACAATCTACTAGTCCGCAAGTAATACGAACACACTAAGCGAGTTTACTAACAGATAGTGAATGTCCCAGATAGTAGCTTGTAAACTCGCTCAATGTCATCGAGGCTTAAGGTAGAGCCACGGGTAGTAGATGTCTCAAGCAGAGAAAACTCAGAAATCACAGGCAGTATAAGTTTTTCTTTCAACATTGATTTCAATAGATTACATTTCTAGTGATTTATATTTTCAGTGTAACTAGGCTGGTAGCTTGACGAATAGATTTTTTCGGGAATTTGTAAATAGGACACGAAACGCGATAAAGTGATAATGAAGACGTTTTTTCAAACGACAAGGCAATCGTTAGGAATGTAATGAATATACTTGCGGATTGATTGAAGGAAGAAAGTGAAAGTAAGGAAATGGAAGAAGGTTTGGGGGAAGAAATTAGGAAGTTTAAACGCGCTTTATAGAACAAACAAAAATCGTTTAACGCTGAAAGGAATAATTTTGTTAAAGCCTTAACGAGGAATAAATCATTAAAAGAATTAAGTTATGTGAATGATGAATTTTTGGAGCAGGTGGATGACTTAGTGTATTTGGAAAGTATGTTTACAAGAGATTTTATATAGTTTATGTTTTCCATGAGAATACCGAGATCAAAATTTATGTGTCTTAGGAATTTGTGTTGAATTTTTTCGATCGTATCTGAATGTATTTTAAAATGAGGGGACCAGATTGAGGAGTTATATTCGACTCGACTACGTACTAAGGATGTATACAAATATTTTAAAGGCTTTCTGAAGGCTGATACATAGATATTGAAAGAAGAGTAAATGCAGGTAACTCCATAAATGGAGGGCTGATCGCGGTTCAGATCTGACTAGCAAGGAATTTATAAATCTTCCTTTTCCCTCCACCACATTCTATTTTGGCTATTTTTCCGGCCCCAGTTGAAGACTCTGGCGCAGTAAAAGCAAACATGGAAAACAAAACTATAGGCGTGTAAATTATAGAGATTTCACTTACCAAATTTGATAAAGCAATGAATAGTGATATTATCTGGAACTTACCTGTAACAAGAAGAAAAAATTATACATAAACATGATTTTTGTAAAAGAGAAACAGAGAAACATTATCATCAGGGGAATATAAAGACGTAATAAATAATTTAGAGAATTTAATGGTCACGTACATCAACTTTTGGTAGTTAAGCACTTGAGGTGCCTGAAAAATGAAGGCAACACACTTAATAGGTAAAGATCACTATTTTAACAAATCTTCGGAGATATATTTACCTCATAGAGGCGTCTTAATAATCTAGAATATCTAGAATCTTTTGAAATAAAAAAAATAAAACATTAAAACAAATTTACTAAATAAGCAATTTGATTTATCAAATAGCTCCTATGTTAAACATGCTTCCTTTCCCCATACCTACTTTTACTCCTTCTCTCTTACCTAACTCCTCCCCCCGTCTTAATTTTTTATGTTTTTATATTCCCCTGATGAAGGTTCAGGTTGTACCGAAACCGGTTGGTTTAATATATGAGAGGTATTATAATAAAGTGGTATTCTAATTAAGTAACAATTATAGAAGCAATAATTATTAGCCTGAAACACTCATCTATATTGGAAAAATCTCCCGAGAAAAGATACATGCCGCCGACGGGACTTGAACCAGCGTCCTTCTGATTTCCGGTCAAATTCTTTGACCACTGAGCTACGTCGGCTTATCTCGTACTCGCAAAAAAAATAATATATACTAGTGTTTCGTTCAACAATTACTGCTAATTTCATTTTTCCACCTGCAAACAATCAACTTTCTTTATATGAGAAAGGCATTGTAAGTGCTAAATCTCTCACTAGGTGGCGTCGAGACAAATTATGTGTACATTTATTGGTGAAATACTTTAACTCGTCAAATATTAATTATTATTTTTAATTGATAAACTAATGTTAAAGACAAGATTTTTTATGCATAGTACAAATTAAACACAGTAATTGTTGAGCGAAACACTAGTATATATTGAATTATTTGGCGGGTAGGAGATAAGCCGACGTAGCTCAGTGGTCAGAGCATTTGACCGGAAATCAGAAGGACGCGCACACAGAAAATTCAAGTCCCGTCGGCGGCATTTATCTTTTCTCGAGAGATTTTTTCAATGTAGATGAGTGTATCAGGCTAATTAAATTATTGTTTCCAATAATTGTTACCCTTTGTGCTATGCATAGAAAATCTTGTCTTAAACATTAGTTTATCAATTAAAAATAATAATTCAAATAAATTCATTTTATTTTAATTATTATAATTTTAATTATGCATCCCCACAAAGTATTTCCTACATGTGAAAAATTAAATAACCATATTTTCAATTCCGAAAAATAATAATTAAAACATAACTTATAAACACTCACACACTTACGCTCAGGTAAAGACAAGGGCGTCAAAATTGTCTTTATTTAGATATATGCAAATGTATCATTTGTCTCGTTAGATCTTTGTGACGCCTATTCGTGTTTTAATTGAGTTTTTATAATTGGATTGTTCTACAATATAAATCTAATCCAACTAATATTATAAATGCGAAAGTTTGTATGGATGTATGGATGTTTGTTACTCTTTGACGCAATAAATACTGAATGGATTTTAATGAAACTTTACAGTAATATAGCTAATACATCAGAATAGGCTATAGGCTATAACTTAGAGCTCTGGCATTATTAAATTTGTATAAAATTATACGTTTATTGTCCAGGTTGTTGGGGGAGGGTGAGGGGGGGGTTAGTGGGGACGTGGATGCGGGAAGGGGGGGGGGGGGGGTTGGGGGGGGGAGGGATTGGGGGAGGAGGCAGTGGCGCGTGCGAAGCCGGGGGCAAAAGCTAGTAACTAATATTATAAACGCGAAAGTTTGAATGGATGTAGTTGTGTGTTTGTTACTCTTTCACGCAAAAACTAATGAATGCGTTTTAATGAAACTTTACAATAATATAGCTAATACACCAGAATAACATATAGCCTATAATTTATAAAGTTAGCTAGAAAGGGGACGCGGGAGGCGAACGGGGACGAACAGGAAAGGTGATTCAGGGAGAAACAATGTATTTCTTTGAATATGGCATTGCAACGTATGCCGGGAACCAGCTAGTAAATAATAATTCTAGTCACATAATCTTGAGATGACTTTAACGTCCAATTTTAAAGCCTCCTATTTCCAATTAGCCTAATTTCCTAAAATTGAAGATACAATAATTCCATTAGAACTAAGCAATTGGGACTCGCTATCAACACATCAAAAATCACAAGTCAAAACATTTTTTACCACAAAAACCAATCTTCGCATAAAATCTACTAATTTTTAAACACTTCGCATTCACGCCGACGTAATCTAAACACTAGTCAGTCGGATAAATGATAAATCCACGGGTATTTTAATGCGGGATCAGAGGGCGAGTACAGGTAGCGAATTAACCACCTGGAATATATTTTTTTGATTGATGGCAGCGGATCGCGAAAAGCAACGTGGTCAGGGAAACATGAAAGCCATTTGGCAGAGGTCCAACGGCTCGCAATAAAAACACACGAGTTTTCTTCCTACAAACACAAGAAGGAATAAATATATTATTTCAGGTATTATTATTATTCAACTACATTCTAGAATTTTTTTATTTGTCAAATCACAATACATGACCAGCTTGTTTAACGGTCTCCGTTTCGATCGAGTGAAACATTTGGAAGAAAAGAAATACCAAAATGACACATTTTTAAAATTCGTATTAATAAATAAATTCCGATTCGTGCTTGCTTTTTATCAGATTTTGAAAGCTCGACATACCTTTATAAAGCACGTCAACATTCATAACATTTTTTGTTTGTTTTCTAACGTTTATTTTGATGTATGCAAAAAATTCATAAATATAGTACGAAAGAATACATTTCACAATAAAGTAACACGAAACACGTATACTTTTTTTGACTGAGGATTGAACCTTCTTCTCCAGGGACTGGAGTCAACAGCGCTAAAAACTGAGCCAAATCTCAATCGGACAGTACCGACATTTATTTCGTATATTAATTAAGCTAGTAAATTTATAAAATCGAGTACTACAACAGTTAAAACCATAGATATTCAAATACAAAAGAGATATCCTATGATTTCCGCGCGACTGTCGCCGAAATACGACCTAATCAGCGTAGTTTGCATACAAAAATAATGTGTTCATTTTCTTGATTTTTTGAAGGTGTGCATTATTATTGGTTAACAATATAGTTTGAATAAGGAAAGAATTCGTTCATTCAGTTTAGCGTTCGTTTAGTTTATTCGTTAATTGGTAAACAACACCGGCGACACCCGGAAGCGCAGTTTCACCTAGTAAAAACGGCGGGTAGCACAGCTCCTTATATTTCAATATCTTTGGTTAAAACAGTTTAATATGCAAAGAGAAATTAAAATGTAGTTGCAAAAATACACACAAACCACAAAGAAGCTTTCATTTCAAAAAACATCTCAACCTGCACAATTTTGCAAACGAGCGCTTGCTTTTCATTATTTGTATTTTAAAATTGTAAATAAGGTGAGTAAAAACATTATAATTAATATCCCAACTATCAGAAGCTAATGTAGCTCGCTTTAATTAATGTTTCACTCTAGTTTACTCTTTTTAGTTTCGTGTTTCCAGCGTCTAACGATTTTTCTTCATCTCTGTAGTCATGGCAACCGCTAATGCATCAGCCTCGAGCAGGATTACCACCCGCTTTCTGTTTTACAATGTTGCTACAACACCGATACCAATATACTGTACCCTAGTCGATATTCCCACTCGCCAGATAGTAGCAGGGTTGAGCAATATGGGGTATTTTCAAAACGGAAAGCAACTAATTTATCAGAAAATAGAATCTTTCACTAAATAGGAATCATGAATTCAATTTGGAATGCGAGAATGGGTACCAAAACCTCTGCAACTCATTCCAAGTGGTTAGCAGGGGTGCCCGGGTTCATGGGGGTGAGGTTTGTCCGGAACTTGGCGGCGGAGGCGTCTGCCCGCCAAATGCGTGGTAGGCCGGATTGGGAGAGACTGGCTTAGGAAGACATTTTAGTCTCTCCGGCAGGACTCTCTCTAAACATCGCCTTACCGCAGTTGGGGGGATGGATTCATACGCCCGTCACTCCTGGATATGACCGCCAGATTCCTACCCACCTCCCATACCTTCTTCCTTCCTAGAACTTACTCTACTTCCTTTCCTAAAAATACCCTCCATAAAGCGTCCCCAAAGATGATATAGGCCCTGAGGGTAATTTTTTTCCCAACCGTGCACGTGCACGTTGAGCGCGCGTTTGGCGTGTTTCCCGACTATGCACCGGTGCCGAAGGGATCAATGACGCTAGTTCTTCAGAGCATCCTCCATTGAAATACCGTTTGTGCGGGCGAATTCGTTTTAGATCTAAAGTCACCGCTCGGTTAGAGTGGAAATTAAGGGGCCGCAACTCGAATTTCTACCGATTTTTTACATATCTCCCTTAAACATTTGAAGTATTTAAAATCTTAAAAAAACATATTTTATTTTTTTAAATAATGTCTAGATGCTGCCCACGCCGAAACGCAAACTATATGAAATTCCCTCGATAGAAAAAAATCGCAAAGTAAGCTACAAAAATTATTAAAAATAAGTCTGTTTCTATTATCTAATAAATTATATTTGTCAAATAATTCACAATGTTTCTTTAAATGATACTTAAGATGCTCCCCAAGAGATTTTTGCTCTATTTTAAACGAGTCGTGTTTTATTAAACATTTTCGCAATTTTCGCATCGATTTTGGTGCTGTAAATGTTAGCGCTCTCCTCTAACATTCGTAATTTCGTATCTCTTCATCTTCTTCTTTTCGAGCCCGGTTGCGGAGTCTTAAGTTCTTACTCTAACCCTGTGAAGGTGGTGTCACCAGCGCGCTTACCTCACAATAAATAGGTATATCATAAAGCAATAAAATAGAAGAAGTTCCTAGCATCATTTTCCGAAAAAAAAATCTCAACATTGTTGCTGTATTGAAAATGTTTAGATTTCGTGCTCACCCCTGCCGCTACAGGCTACAATCCACATCCACCAGTGCAGCATCAATACTAATTAATCCATCGTACGAAAGGGCGATCCGTCTTGCTGGGTAATAAATACAGCCTCCGCAAGTGGCACGAGGAGACTCGGTTACTCTACTAGCGTGCTACTGGGCCACCCTACCGCCACCCCTTTATCTACCACCCTCCAGTCCTTCACTGAAGATATTATACGATAGAAGTGTAAATTATAGCTATCAAGTTCAATCCCATTCATCCAAACTAGAAACTTTCTTTAAACAATGGCGAATAAAGTATAAATCCCTCCAAAAGCGCCGCCTGCGTTTTCTCACGTAGATACCCTAAAAGGCCACCTAATATTCACATATTCTAAGAAAACTCTCATGTATAGACCATATTGAGCGCGCGGTTGGTGAGTTTCCCAAATGTTCGGTGACGAAGAAATCAATGACGCTAGTCCTTCGGAGCATCTTCCTTTGATATACCGGTAGAACAAGGACAGCAGTCCCACCTGACGCCTGTGCCCGAAAGATTGCAATGCGTTTGTTAAGATGGGAGTATCAAACAGATCGTACGTTTCTGCACAGAGTCGAGGATTTTTTTCAGGTATTTTCCAAACCAGAGGCGGCTTTGAATGTAAGTGTCTTACATAAAATATCGTATCTGATTGTGTAAAGAATTCAGACAAGTGGGTACCTACCTAAAATTGATAGTATTTTTTTTACTAGAAAATAATTTTTATTTTTCATTCTATATTAATTTCAAATGTGTATTTGTTTTGTTTTTAGGGTTAACTTGTTATTTTAATTAAAAAGACAAAGAACTTAGTTTATCACATTATTTTTATATATACACGTTTCGTGAACAACGTTCACCTTATCACTAGTAATGTTTTCACAAAGTTAATTTTTTGTTTTTCTGTTTTGTGTAATTCAGTTATTTAATCACAAAAAAATTACTTACCTTCGGAAATAAGGTAAAGCATCCCTTACTTGTGAAATTCATAAAACCTTTTTAAATGACGAAATTCTTTCCCTGACCATTGTCCTGACCTAGAATTGAAATCTTATCTAAATTATTTGCGACACCGGTTTTATTTCAAATCGGTAAATATCATACCTCTAGGGATTGTCTTTTCAGTGAATCTACCCCTCTACCTCTCTACACTACTTCTCTTCTGCCGGCTACTCGCGGTGTGTTCTGCCGTGAAGCGAACTAGATAAATCGAAAGAGAGTGTTTTGAAAAATAGCATTGCAATGGAAACCGAGTCGCAAAGACTGAATTAATGATTATTTCGTTATATTTTCATTGACTTCAAATAAACAGAAACGATGAAGTGTTGTATCCTGTACTCTTAAATATACAAATAAACTTAATTTTCGTAAGGCGAAACAACTGTTACGCATAACAATAAAAGCTTTAGAAATACATACTGAAGTAAATCATTATTTAAGTGGTTCATCATTGAAGCAATTATATTCGGGTTGAAACTGCTGTCGAATTACTCAAAACAATGTTTTCCAAAAAAAAAATTAAAAGTTTACAAATTGTATAATAAAACTGTAGTAACCATTTGGTAGTAGAACGAAAATTTTTAATTCTTTTATATTTTCAACTAGTGAGTTCCCGGCATGCGTTGCTATGCCACTTGATAAAGAAATTGTTTCTACCTGCGTGTCCTTTCCCATTCGTCCCGTTCCCCTTCCGCCTCCCCTTCCTTTTCCGCATCCCCTTCCCCTCACGAGTTCCCACTCCGCTTTCCCTCTCCCCACTCCCCTCGCCCGCTTCCCCTGCCCCGCGAATCTCCTTCTCGAGTTACCCTCCCCCTCCCTAGTTCCCCTTCCCCAAACCGCATTCCATACATCAGTCCAGGTACATTCAGTTTTCAAACAGCTCACGTGCCATCTATTGCAATTTTTTATGAAAATTTTATTACGCCAGCGCTCACCGCTTCTTTTATACAAACTTTGTCATGACAATAACGAATACAAAAAATATATATATACAATTTGGTGCAGTCGTTCGGAAGTAATGCGCGTACATACGTTTCGGCGATATTATTTTTTATTTATATAGAAGATAGAAGAAGAAGTAAAAGATAGAAGAACATAGATAGAAGAACATAGATAGAAGATAGATAGATAGATATTTAGGAATAATTAATAATAAGTAATTTGGGAATAAGTAATCTAAACAATACAATAATTGGCAAACCTTTAAAAGGGTATTAACCATTATTAATTTCCAACAATTTACTCGGAAAACAATAAGGGCATAGGTAATAAAAAGAACCCGTCTATAAATAGTATATATCGTCTGTAACTGGCCTAACCACAGTTTGATAATACCATCAGAAGGCTAAACAGATGTCACGCGTAATAATAATTACATATAAATTTGCTCTTTTTATAAATTAAATAATAATTTTATTGAATAAAAGAAATTAAAATTAAAATGGGGTAAAACAAATTAATAACAGTAAAAAAGAACAGCAACCATTTAGCAGTTTAAAAGGTAAGTGATAAAGGCTTATGAATAAATATTTATAAAGTTATCGATAAGAATTTAAGGATTTTTCTTCAGGACTCAAGAAACGTTTGGACCTTACAGATGACCCAATTTGGTTGAGCGGTTGTTATCAATATGGTTAAGTTGAACGAAAATTTGAGGTGTGTTGTTTGCGAAAAGGCTAATAGTTAATACTCGACGGTTGAACCAAACAAATTGAGTGGCCCTTAAGGCCCATAAAGATCATTTTTACCATTCAAAACTAAGTGAACGTTCAGTAAAGTAAAACTCATCAACCTTACTTTTTTTTTTAAAGTTTTCTTTATTCATTGAAATATTTTTTTTATTACATATATTGGGGATTTTTCGACCACCATGCTAGGCACATGCCCGTGTTGTGGTGGTCGATTTTCTATACAGTAGATAAAAAAATATGCAAAAATAGAAAATATATAAATAAAATAATTTAATATTATAGAATACAAAATAATATAAAATAATTTAAATTTAAAAGAGTTAGAAAGAATGTGAATATAAAAGAATATGAAAAGTATAAAACATAGAAATCATATAACGAAAGAATACAAAAGTGTGTAATTATAAAATATATAAAATCAAAGTGAGTACTATATGGTAAGCAAATAAGAAAGGATTTTATTTTAAGCCAATTTTTGTACAAATAAATGTTAGGCTTTATGTATCCAAGTCCGGCGAATTACACTGTACAGTTAATATGTAAGTACCAAGAGTTCATGTTTCAGTCCGACGAATAGTAAATTATTATTATTGTTACCATGGTTTATTGCTGAGAAGTACATTTGGGACTTATCAGATCCAATACACAAAGGTGCCAAACAGTTTTAAGTAATAACTTTAAAAGTATTTAAGCTTTTTTTATTTTTTTTTTTATTGAGTAAATTTTTTACAATAAGTTTATTTCATTCTAATATTACATATTTTATATACTCTCCTACTAAAGCAAGGGCTTGTGTTTAGGAGAGGACAACTTGATAATAACTTCTTTTTTTTTTTTTTTCAAATCCTTATAACAAACTTAAGAACTTAACTTATGAATAGATTTAGACTTAATAACATATTTTTTTAAAGATTATAAGGGTAATTAAACAAAAAATATATATATAGGATGTACATAAAACCTTTGGAATAACAAACAGTCAAAAACATATCTAATAAAAGTTAAAATTATATGGTGGGACTACCAAAATATGATTTTTTTTTTTTTTTATATTTGTCGTAATTTTTTTCTGTTCGCATATCGGCGGGTAATTGATTAAATAATTTTATTCCTTTATATACATAGTGATTCTGTGCTGTTGTGGTTCGTATGGGTGGTATAATTGGCTAATTATATTCTAGTAATTACATATAGTTCTTTACCGACAAAAACTTTTGTTGGTGGTATACAATCTAATATAGATTTTATTTACAAAAAGTAACTAAAACTTAAATACACAATTTCATCATGGAGCTGGTGAAATAAAACCAAAAAACAAAGAACAAAAAAAGGCTTAAGAAATGATTTTCTTTTCCGCCATTTTATAAGAAAAGTTGTGAGCTTTATTATGTTTTCACAATGAAAATAAAGTAAAATGATAATAAAATAAAATGATGTTTTCCTCTAAATAAATGAAGTAATATGGTATACTAGCTTTTGCCCCCGGCTTTTTGCCACTGCCCCCCCCCCCCCCCCAATCCCTCCCCCTCCCAACCCCCCCCCCCCCTTCCCTCATCCACGCCCCCACTAACCCCCCCCTCACCCTCCCCCAACAACCTGGACAATAAACGTATAATTTTATACAAATTTCATAATGCCAGAGCTCTAAGTTATAGCATATAGCCTATTCTGATGTATTAGCTATATTACTGTAAAGTTTCATTAAAATCCATTCAGTATTTATTGCGTCAAAGAGTAACAAACATCCATACATCCATCCATACAAACTTTCGCATTTATAATATTAGTAGGATTATATTATATATCACTTGACAACTCCTTTTACAATAAACGTCCTTGATCTTGTTCGCATATTTTCTGATCTCGGTCAAACGTGATTTATCGCACATACGCTCAGGGATATCATTTCCACTACATTCAAACTAATGCTGTGGATAACCAGAATAACCAGATGAAAAATAAATCTCAATTAACACACGACAGTGATTAAATAATCAACGACCGATAAATAGTCAATTTGTCTGATCAGATGGAAATGATTTCCAGTGCTTCAAACAAGTTTTTTTAAATTTTCAATCAGTGGTCACAGTACAATTAGTTAAAACGCAAATAATAATTATTTACTGATAAAAATTAAACAATGAACATTATTAAAATGAATTGTATTTTAGAACTGAGTACAAAACCGAATATCCAATATGCGCTTAATATTGTTCACGGAACGGTGAAGATACAAAAAAAGGCAACAAACAGACGTTCCTTATCATAATAATTCTGCAGCTCTTTCTATCATATTAAATAATGGTGAAACAAAAGATGAGACACACAATGTACGTGTGTCTGTTTCCTCCAAAGTCCTACTTTTTTCCTTTAAGTTCTTAGAACGATTGTTTTCAATGAAAGCCTATAATATCGAAAAATTAGATGAAGGTAATATAGTTAATTCTAAAGTTTGAAATATGAGATTGATGGTTTGAGGGAAGGTGGCGAATTGGTAAAGGCGCCCGTCTCGGCTAGATGAGAGGTTCTGGGTTCGAGTCCCAGTTGCGACAGTTATATTTTTCTATTTTTATGTTCTCTTTCATATTTCCGTTTAGATTATTAATGTTACCTTCTTCTTCAATGAAATATTACAGTTTACACTGGTTATTTTTAAGGTGAAATACGTCTCCCGATCAGAATATTTATTTCCGAGACTGAGAATTTTGTTAAGACAGCATCCTTGTGTTATTAAAGTAAAAGGGTAGTAAATGTCGGCAAGATCTTTTTGTTATATGGATGTTGATTAATTGAAGTAATTCAGGACAGCCAATTTGTCCGTTTCATATAACCAATAGGAACTGGTTCCAAAAATAGCTCGTTCCTCGGATCAACTGTCATCCAGTAATAGCTAGACACGGGGACAAAGTCACTGAAACAAAGTAACCGGGACAAAGTAACCGGGTTAGGCCATGACGTCATATGTAATATATAGCCGCGTGATTACAACTATGTATTACCGTCAATCTTTCCATATCCGGAGAGATACTACATATTCACAAATTCTTAGCAGTTATACCTAGGGGTACGCATCCCCATCCACTCGCTGACGGAAGTGGCGACATCTTGTGACGAATTCTTGAATTCGAAACCGAATTACAACGGTAGCTATGTTTGAAATTCCACGTACACAGATTTTATATGTGGCGCGGCGCGTATGACGTGGCGTCAGACAGATTATTAATACTATTCGACGATGTTGAGTAAACAATTTAAAACGTAGTAGGTGTATAAAGAATTCGATTTACAAACATTAAGTGTACATAGAGATAGGTTCGTGTACACAGAACCGTACAAGAATTTCCAATAAAATATGAAAGGCCAAATCAGTCCAAAAAAAGCTCGGGCGCCCAATATACTCGCAGGTAAAAGTATTATTTTGCGCACCTGGTGCTCGCGGGTGCCGGCGGGGAAATTGATTCGGGAATTTGTGTTTACAAAGGAGAAGCAAGTGGGTGAAATAAGCTCGCTGGGGGCGGTACTCATTCTCTTGGGGGAGATGGGTAGATTGAAGGCAAATCAGAAATTTAGAAAATGCGGATGAAAGCTAGAACAACTTTATCAAATAATTCAAATAAATTATGAAAGGAGAATTTTTAAGTACCTTTATTATAAAATATAACATCAATTGCGCTTTACAAACAAGAGAATATCTAAATTAATAAACAGTTCAATTTATTTGACGGCCGGCGAAGCGCAGCGGTAAGACGCTTGACTCGCGCACCGAAGGTCGCGGGATCGAATCCCGGCGTAGCAAATAAATTTTATTTGATTAATTTGTGTTATTTCACAATTTATTCATTTAAAATAATAAATAGTATATTTGCGGCACGTTCCAGAGTGGAAGATACTCTCTATATCGCCCTGGTGGAAGACCACCATTCAGAATTGAAACGTTGCTTGAAACGGTATTAGCCGTGTTTGGTGACCAGATCTGAATAGCCAGGTACTTCCCCACCTTCATCTTCCCTATCTCCTTCCCCTCCCCACTACCCTCAGCCTCACAACATACCCCAATTGCGGATGCCATAGTCTCACAGGCTTCAGACGGGAGCAGTTGGGACTCTTGTAAGGTATTCATATAAAAAAAAATCATGTATTTACGTTCTGGCAGGCTTTAACAAAGATAAGTAATACAGTTGTGTTAGGCAAGTTCGTAGTACAGAAATATAATGATTAATTAATAGTAAAAAAATAAAATTAATTAAAATTAAAATTAATAGTGTATTCACTACGGAGTCGTGAAATAATACATTTCAGTAAAGTAATTATAAAGAATTCATTTTATAACTAATACGGAATCTTTAAGCATGTCTACTTCTTCTTCTTTGTGTGCCCTATCGGGTCCCCCCGGCGTTGGCGATCACTCTTGAAAAGGTACCTTTGTCTTGCGCTGCCCGGAATAGCTCCTCCAAACTTCTAATGCCGGTCCACTCTCGTATATTTGATATATATACTCTCAAGACATTTGTCTCCTACCAGGCCCTCGGTGACCATCTATCTTGCCTTTCAATATTAAATGGAGCAAGTGATACTTCTCCCCTTGAAGTATTATGACCCATATATGAAATTTTCTTGATTTTTGTTAATGTAAGCAGTTATCTATCTGCTCTAGCCCGCTTGAGAATTTCGGTTTTGGTGATCATGTCGGTCCATGGGACCTTGAGCATTCTCTGGTGAAGCCACATTTCGAAAGCCTCTAACCTGTTCATGGTATTTATTTTCAAGGTCCACGTTTCACAACCATACAGCAAGACCGACCACACATAACATTTTAGCATTCTCTGCCTTAGTTTTAAGCTGATATTGTCATTGCAGAAGAGGGATTTCATTTTTATGAACGCAGTTCTTGCTGCTTAAATTCTGCACCTAATCTCTATATCTGGGTCAAGAGTCTCCGTGAGAATACTGCCAAGGTATCTAAATCCTCCACCTTTTCGACATTCGTCCAAAAATCATCCAAACATGTCTACAATATTCCCAAATTAATTGCCAAAATGTTGCAATTTATTTACAGATTTAGGAGCCTCAGTTGGTTTTAAAATTGTCACAGAAAAAGGTAGCACTTTGCCCCGTATTTCTGATCGGTACGTAAAATTTTATTTCGCCGAGAATTTGAGTGTTGTCAATGCAATTATTAATAATTTTGTTTAATAATAATACAAGGTCAAACTTATCTGACAGCGTGATTAAGTTGAGTTGTTTCATTAAAAGTACATTGTTATTTTGAAATAGAATATTCAGCTTAAAGTTAATAAATCTTAGAAATTTGTTTTCGGTTTCGGTTTCGGCCGAAACTGAGACAGATACCGAAGATTCGGTTTCGGTTACTGTAGGAAGTCCTGTTCCTGTCGGACACTAATTATTTCTATGGCGAGTTTCAGATTAAACCTTCCTATGTAATAAAAGTATCGCTTATGACTGTATTGACTGTCATGACAAAAAATAACAAAAACTGTATCTTCATATTTTCCCAACACTTTCCTACCATATTTTCAAATGAGAGCTATATAAATCTCGCCTTAACCCAAAGAAGAGAAAATTCAAAAATTGTTCGCAATACATTTACGTTTTATTCAATTCGTGCGCGAGCGCCCTTCGCAAATTCGAAATTCACCTTAATGTATAGAATTTATGAAAAAGTTGACTAGATAGAGACTATCTATCGGAGTCAGTCTGTTACCCCGAGGCTTGGTACGATCCACTGAACAGAAAATCTTCAGAATTGAATCTATACCGGCCAGTACCATGACTTTAGACTTACTTTGTTCTCAAAACTCATTTTTTCAGACAGTCGTATCCATAAGTAAAAAAATAAAATTCACATTCGCCTTCACGACTCACGACATAGTAAATAACTAATTGTGTAAAAATTAAGCAAATTCTTACAATTCTCCAGTCTTTCAAAATAAATTTTAATTCAAATTTGGCATTAATCTTCTTATAAAGATAAATATAAATGTAAAACTAACAGTGATGAGGGTATCAAAGAAAAAGTCAAGCAATGTCCAGTGTTTTAAATATAGCGTCCTCCACGTGCAAAGTTGTATCTTTCCCAAGCATAAACTTTCTAATAAAGTGTGTTTATCGGAAGTGACCTGCAGGTAAGTATGCTTCTGTATCTATTTGTAAATAATAAAATTAGATAGAGCCTAAGAATTCATAATAAATTGTAAAGCGCCCTTAAGGTGATTTTTCACAAAAACGGTGCTATAAAAATTGTCCAATTATTATTATTATTATTTGTTATTTGTAGACACACATTCTGTAATACATACACAATTAAAAAAAATATAAACATATATTTATTGTTCATGATGATTATTTATTTATCTTTTTTTACACACTCCACACATGAGTAAAATAATTCCAGCCAAGGCCCATATCATGTATGGGGAGGGCCTTTTTAAGAAATGAATGAGAAGGGGTTCTGGGAAGGAAAAATGTTTAAGGGGTGGGTAGGAATCTGGGGTCAATGTGCCGAGGGGTGACGGACGTGTGAATCTATCTCTCCTACTGCGATGCAAGGCGAAGTTACAAGAGAGTTCTGCAGAGGTGTTGGTTGTCCAATAAAAGTTCCCGGGGCGACGGTACTCATATCCGACTCCCACATTGAATCGATACAAGGTTTTCAAAATCTGCCATTATTCCACTGCTAGCAGAACTGAGTAGCGGAGGTCATATTTCAAAGCACATATCGTATAAAAAGGAGAAAAAAGCAATACAAGTAATTGATTGGATTTCAAAAAAGAATGTGACACACTGACGGGGGCGGGTCGTACTTAACTATTATTTAAATATAGGTAAGCAAAGCCATCGTTAACTGCGTATTAAAAATAAATTTAGAAAGTGCTTGAAATAAAGCTTGAAGAATTTCCAACGATCACAAAAGAATAATTATTTTCAGCAAATAAACTAAACACGAAAACCTCAACAATCTACACAAACTCAGTACAAAGACCCCCACGAATACCACGCTATCAAAGCACTTAACAAACTTGCACCAATATCAAACAAGAGAACAATAGAAAACACCACCGAAAAACGAAGAAAAAAGTAAATATTATACAAAAATACATAAAAATCCACCGATAAAAACAAAAGTTTTTTAATATAATACTTCTGTTTTTTATTATTACGCATGAGAAGAGCGATTCTGTATCTTTGTGGGATCGTTATGAGATAACGGACGTGATCTCCTGTCAGCTTTGTCCAAAACTCATCCACCTGCTCCAAGTATTCATCATTTTTTTGTACTCTCTCTTTCAAATACCATGACTTTAGACTTACTCACATTCATCATTGACTCATTCTTAATACATACTTCATTCATCCTAAACACGAGAGACTGAAGATCTTCCATAGTGTTAGAAATCAGCACCGCATCATCAGCATACAACAGGCAACATACTTTCAAATTACTCAATTTCGCGCCCAATCCCATCTAGGTATTCATAATTATTCGCGCTGCAAGTATTCATAATTCACATAACATAGTTCTTTCTCAATCTACCTATTTGTAGTAGGGGAGGAATTAACGCTAAATGGGTAGTTACTCGAGCGTTGTGGGGACCTATTGGATTGCAAAGATTAGATGCTAAAAAGAAAAAAAATTTATGTGATGTTTGCCATTTCAGTGGTGGGGGGAGCGAGTATAAATTATCAAAAATGTAAAAAAAAATCGTCACATTGACTTACTCGAGCGCGTCAGATATTAATAGCGTATACGCCCTACGTGTTTCTGGTAACGGAAAGATATTAATCTGACGACTTCAGTGGTGGGGGTGGCCGTATGAAGAGGTAGAAAATTGAAAAAAAATGGATTTATTCGAGCGTGTCAGATTAAGGTAATGTGCGTTAATTACATGCAGAAAAGCTTACATTTCAATAATCTGACGATTTGGACGTAACCTAAACTCGTGGCTGTTTGTTGAAAATGTAAAAAAAAATCGTGACCTTGACTTACTCGAGCGCGTCAGATTTTTATACAGACGGTTCAGCTTGATGTCCTGGTTGCGCTGACCTATAATCTGACAATTATGTGGAGGGGTTTTCTTAATCTGACAGTTTTAAGTTTATTTTTTATTACTGAATAGAATTACAATGAACAAAAAAGAATATATACCCATTATAACGATTAAAATAAAATTGCTTAATTAAACTTCTTAAAAATTTCACTTATTAAATTTCTTTACACAATAAATAAACTAAAGCGTTGTACACGAAAGCGCGGCCTAAGGGCCTCCGGCTCTGCGACAGAATATAAATAGCAAGCGCCCGTCAACGTACTACTCGACCATAGACATTCATATTAATAGACCTGCTAAAATTATCAAATAAAATTATTTGATAATTATTATCTAATATTATTATATGATTATATCAAATAAAATTTATTATCAAATAAAATTTATTTTTCGGTATGCGAGTCACGATCCTTACCGCTGGACTACGCTGGCCGGTATCTGCGGACCCTGTACAGTACGCCCAGTTTCTGAGAGGCTAACTTAACATTGATGGAGCCCCCTACCTGACCTGGTTACTTTTAAGAGTTACACCAAGCATATCAATGGAGGGTTTGTGCGGAAGATTGCTTCCTTAGTTAGGTACTCGAAGAATTAGATAAGCAAACGTGTATTTGTTCTTATTTCAAAATTAGATGTAAAATTTGTAAGGTGAATGAATGTCTGTTGTTTTATAATTAGATTTTATCCCTATTTAGCCAGTCTAGTTTGTAGTTTCAGGCCGCCGCGCAGAAAAATCTCACAGTGAACTACCCTGTAACCGATAAATATCTCACTTTCGATCTTTACCTTTCTGCGCGGTGGCCAGAAGTGGCGCGCTCCAAGTGCCCGTGTGGGGATTCATAACTGCGCTGCCTCACCAGGGTATGTTGCTTCCAGATTTCTGGACACGTAACAAATCCGTTACTGAACTACCTTGCGCGACTGATGTCTCAGCATATGCCCACCCTAAGCGTTTTGCCGCACGTTCGTGTTCGTAGATTTGCAACGCTTTGGTTTATTCGTTATGTAAAGAAGATTAATAAGTGAAATACAGCGAGTTTAATTTGTACTACGACAATGAGTGAAAATAGCGTGTGCGTAATTTGTGGACAAGAAACATTTGAAAAAATTATAAAATTAACGCAGGAATCATTAGAAAAATGCATAGCGGTTTTGAAGTATCGTCGAGCCAAAACGGCTCACCGAAAATCACGCAGCAGTTATACTGAGACAGAAATTTCAAATGAAACATCTTTAAATGACGGCTATCACGTGCAGTGTTATAAGCTATTTACAGCGATAAAAATACCGTCTGATTTTCGAAAGCAACAGGGAAGTGCAGCGGAATGTGAGAATGCACCGGGAGTTTCTGGTGAAAATCGTGCTGAGAATGCACTGGAAGTTTCTGGAAAAAAAATAGAATTGTCTATTTCTGTTACTTCCACGACAACTCAGGTTGCTGGAATAACAACAGACGAGTAAGTGCTAATATCACTGATTATATATTATATATTATGTATCATATTTCATACTCTTTTTTTATATAAATTGTATTAATTGGGAAGATTGAAATTATATTTCTGGAATAAATAATTACATAATGTAATCATGAGTAGGCGGCTGGAGGAGGCAAAACGTAAAATTAAACAGCTGAATTTGCAAAAGATTTAAGAAATATAAAGTTTAAAGAAGCTCTTGTTAAATTTTTGATCGCTCATTGGGCTGAGCAAGAGATGGCTTCGATTATCGGTGACAAAACAATATATCTGATTCACGATTTGTGTTATGTATATGCTGTTACCGATAATAAAGTAACGCGAAACATCGATCATGAACTGTCGTGTCCTGATCATGAAGAAGCGGATACCAAAACTGTATTTTTTGCTTGTAAAATAAAAGAAGATTCTACAGTTACCATCAGAACCTCGGATACGGATATTATTGTGATCATGTTGGCCAATATAGAACATCTTCAAGCATCGGTGAAGATCTGGTTTGATCTTGGAGTAGGCAATACTCGCCGATATATCGATATAACCGCTCTTTTTAAGAAGCTAGGTCTACTCTTTTCACAAGCGCTACCAGCTCTGCATGCGCTAACAGGATGTGATTACAATCCAGCTTTTTACAGACGAGGCAAAAAAAAAGCCTTTCGATATTTTAATGGGATCTGTACTTTTTCAACAAGCATTTGCAAATTTGGGATCCGAAGCTTACAGTGTTGATGAATTATTTATCACTATGGAATCTTTTATCTGCCATTTGTATGGTTTAAAAAAATTGGCTGATGTCAACCGCGCTAGGATAGAAATCTTTAATAAAACATATCAGGTATCAGATACATCACAGCCTTTCTCATTAAAAGTTCGCAATTACGATGCTTGTAATTTACCACCTTGCCAATCGGAGCTACGGCAGCATTTATTACGAACGAAATACATCGCACGCTTGTGGAGGAATGCCCACTGTCGAGTCGTCACTGAGATGCCAGCAACAGATTTCGGGTGGAAAAATGTGGATGGAAAGTTGGAGATGACTTGGTTCGTTGGCAACCAACTACCAGACGCATATCAAGATATTGTCACGACACCTGACACTCTAGGGGATACTCCAGATTCAGGTATGTTTTATTTTTAATGTAATAATAATATCATGAAATAAATAAACGTTGTTAAGTTTCATAACCATTTTTTGATTACAGATACGCAAGACGTTGATGAAGGTGACCAAATCGATTCGAATTTGCAGTACGAAGACGATTCCACTGATGATGACGACGATTAAAACTCATTCTCAACCTTTTTTTTCATTAAGAGATTTTCTTTTTATCATTATACCTATATTATTTTTTGTTCATTGTAATTCTATTCAATAATAAAAACATATATATGTATATTTTTGAACAAATTAATTTTCTTCGGCAAAGGGCAGGTCTATTAATATTCATATGTCTATGGACTCAACAGTTAGTGGGCAGTTCTCAGCGCCGTCAGCTACTGTACGATCCACATTCAATGATGATTTTAGCTTCTTCGACATGTTGAAATCGTCAGATTATACTATTTCCGTGATCCTTACATTATTTCCTTCAAAATAAAAAAAAAATGAACCGCGCTCGAGTAAATCCACGTGACGTTTTTTTTTTGCAACTTTGTGACTCGCTAATTTTCTTACGTCACGTTCAAATCGTCAGATTATTGAAATGTAAACTTTTCTGTATGTAATTAACTCACAATACCTTAATCTGACACGCTCGAGTAACTACAGGGATCGATTTTTTTTTACTAATCTGATCGGTACTCCTAGCCGTACCCACCAATATTATGGGTTCATATATGGTGGTAGTCCATAACAGGGTCGGGAGGTATCTCCCCTTAGTTAATCTGACGCGCTTGAGTAAATCCCAAAATCCCTGCTTCGCCTCCCGTACTATTGGAAATCCACAAGTAATTTTTTTAAACATCCTTAAGGCGATCCGATAGTCCAGGGAAAAATTGAAATCGGAATTCACGCCCCTTTATGGGAGGAGTTTAAAAATACTCGAGAAAAGCTTTTGGAAATGTTGGAAAAGGTATTTGAGAAAAAAAAATTACAGGTCGATTTCGTAAAGGTCTATAAAAAACATTTACTGCTTTTTTAAGCATTATTTATTGCAATAAAACGGAAATTTGAAATTGATTTCACGGAACCAAGCGACGCGAGCCTAACGACTATTCCCCGCTCCGTCCGGGGCTGTACGGACAGAAAATGGGTGTGGCAAATCAGTAGTTCTTCGGTGGCCTGCATAAGGTTCACTTTGAAAATCAAAATTCGTCGACTGCCGTATTGCCGTCTATCGTCAAGGCACAACCGAGGAACCGGATAAAAAGAGCGCGGACGTTGAGATTCGTTCACGGCAGACCGACCACCATACACATTCTGGCTGGTACTGTCAGAGGACGAGAGAGGTATCACACCCGACATAAGTGTTTTCATATATTTTCTCGCAGATGCTTGCAGCATACGCAAGATGCCATAGCCCTGCGAGCAGCCGCCTTTTATGTTTATCTGTTATCTTTTTTAAATTAGTTTATCCCTGACTTGCTTTATGTTATTTGCATTTTGTATACTATGTAAGCACTTGCATACTGCTTCCTAACACCGAATGCAGGGACACTGGAGGTCTAGATTCGTTCAAACGTAAATGTAGATTCGTTTTTTCAAATTAGAGTCCTTGCGAGAGCCTTGAAGGAGTAACCATCTGTTACTTGTTACTTATACCAAGGCGGGTGAGTGGTGGAAAACCTCCAATGCCGTATTGTCGCCGTGATGTCAAAAATAACAACGCGAAAATGAATATTGTATTTTATTTTGTGAGGTTCGGGCGTAAATATCTTTCTTTTTTGCGATTATTATAAAAGAAACTGAATTTGCTGCTACATTAAACAATATAACCATATCCGAAAAGGGATTTACAAGTAAGTTATTGCACATGAAAGCCATTTTTATAGACTTAATTTTTTTTTTTTCTAGGCTTATTAAAAGACTATATTTTTAAGGGCAAAGGTATGTTCTACACGCAGTATTTAATTGAAGCATCTATAATACTTCTAAGCGATCAAATTTTCAAAACAAAAACATATGATTTTTTAAGATTTTGCATTATTTAGTATGGCTTCATCTTAAAAAAATACATAAATAATCTTAAAGTTAAAAAAAACCTAAATTATATTCAGTAAGTCGACCAGAGTCCATTTCCCACGATTAAGCCTTATAAAATAATGGTGAAATGCTTTTTCCGAACCCGATTCAATTCAACAGGTTCTCTTTATCATCTGCCAAACAGGTGATTTAGTGGGGAGAAAAAAACCACCCGAAATAAATATCTCTCAGGAAAAAGTATTTCTGCTAACAAGGAGCGGAAAACACTCAGAGATTTCGCCAACGCGGGCTGATTAATGTCACTAGATTAGGGTTGATTTATTTCTTTTCTCATGAATAATTATTGGACGTTATACTTATTACCTAACTACTCAGTGAAAATAAGAAATAAATAAAAATCCTTACTAATCACAATGATTATCATTATTTAAACGCTTTAATCGTTTATCTTTCATGAAAATGTATTATTACTAGACATCGGATTATATGCATTTGGATATTTGCATATGCAAATGCATATAACTCTCTAATTACGGCGTTAATGCATATTTTAGCCTTTTTTCCCAATCGTGCATATTTAGCATTTGAAGACGCATCCATTAAACAGAATATCGCCCTCATCTCAACACATTTCCACAAGTTACCAGATACCATAGAGAAATTGGAAACAAAAAACCTTCCTCTATTTAAATCAATAGAAATACTGGAAAACAATGATTGAACTCGCCAACGCTCTTCCCAATTCAATATCAGAAAAGATTCGTGAAAAGTTAGACGCTATTTTGTTTAAAAATCCGAGTCTTGAAGACATGAAGAACATTAATGGCCACATCAACGGCACAGGTCATACATACCCTGCATAAACAGGTATCTCCAGAAATGGCGCCATTTTTTTTTAATTTGTCGGATGACGTCAGTTGTTGTAGAGAAGTCGTTTTCGGCGTCTTAGGTGACAAACATCAAAAATTTTTGCTCGAAAATTTGGAAAAATACTTAATTGTATATTGTCACAAAAACTATACATAATTTTAAGAATATTTCGCTGTTTTTGTATCGTCTTTAATTAAAATATATACAAATAAAAATGGTTCTTTGATTTTGCATTGTGCATATTTTAGGCATATCAAGAGTTTTTAGTGCATATTTCGGCCTTTTTTAGTGCATATTTGCATGCATATTTTGGCACTTTGTTAGTGCATATAATCCGATGTCTAATTATTACTATAAACTTACAAATATCGTCAGTTACAATAATAGTTATATAGTATTATGTAAAATAAAAAAAAAAACTACAATAAAAATAAATAAACACCTAAGCACAGGTTTCTCCTAATGAGGTGTTCACTAAACACCAGTACTAACCTTTTTTTCTTTAAAAAAAAGAGAAATACAAACATTCCCGGGTTACGAATGACTAAACAATGTTTAAAAATCTTCTACTACCACCACACTAAGCGGATAATGTTGCTTGTGATGCATTGTGGTGCATTCAGGCCTGATCGGGAGAAAATGGTTGAGCGAGTCACTTCGACTTCTCCAGCCGTACTCTCTCGGAACATCGCCATGCATAGCAGTGGGAGCGATGGATTCATACGTCCTGTCACTCCTGGAAACACTGACCCCCAGATTCCTACCCACCCTTAATACTTTTTTCAAGAACCTCCTCTCCTTCCTTCCTAAAAAGATCCTCCACACACCATCCCCAAAGATTATATAGGCCCTGAGGGGAATTGTTTTCCTCAGGGCCTCCTGTGTGGAGCTAATGTGAAAAAAAAATCTATTTACCTACATCGTATTACACGCAAAACATGTTGGTATAGGTTCAGGGTTACTAAACACTCCTACGTATTTTTAACATTGTTATTCGAATTGGCTATATTACGATCGAATCATTTATGGAAACAAAAGCTTTCTGATATCCCAAATTTAACTTGCAATAATTAATTGTATTGACGCATTAAAATTATGCCTCTATTGAAATTGTTCGTAATGGTTTTTTTACGCAAGTACCTACATACGGTTATCGTGTCTATGACAGGTTGAATATTATGCACACAACAAAACAACGCTGAAATAAAATAAAAACGCCTGACAATGAGAATGTAGGAACATGTACATTGTCATAAAACTTTCCGCCTGATGGTTTCGTGTTGCAAAAACGTAACAATTTGCAGAGTCACGGGCTACATAGTGGTTTTTTTGTCTCACCTGTCTGTCAATTACATAACAGCCAAATAACACGCAAGGCTCTTTGTAAAAGGCGACAGTAAAAAAAGGTGTGAAGATTTTAAATACTCAAAGAGGTCAAACACCTATGTTAAATAAACTGACCCTGTCGCGATATAACGGCGAAGTGAATATATAACTAGGTTTTCGGAAACATTTGACAAGTTGAATATTAGGTCCTTGCATATGAAATTGGCGTTTTGTATAGAGGAACTTTGTATGGGAGCTTATGGGAGTTTTGTATGGGAGCTTTTTCACCTTCCCAATTTGCTTCAAGTGGATTAAAACAGTTTTATCACTAACACCGCAGCCTGCAGCTAACTCGGACGTGGTTTGCGATGGATCCGCTTCCACAATAGCCTTCAATTCTTCATTATCAACTTTGGTCTCCGGCCGTCCACGGGGCTTGTTCTGCAGGTCGAAATTTCCAGAACATCATTAATCGTTCGGGCCGTTTCTGCAGCACTGGAACTAACTCGTACTCGTAAATAACGCGATATTTCATGTTTTCCATTTTGTAAACTAAGTGACCCAAAGAAAAAAAAACAATTAAGGAAAAACAAATGAATTATAATTTTCGAAACACAAATAGATGAGTAAATAGCTGTATAAATTTGAATTTGGAATTCCTAACCAAAGAGAAGATATTTGAGATCAAAGTTGCCAGTACGGCAAAACGCCAATTTTATATGTAAGGACCCAATATTTGGGTTTTCTTTTGCTATTTAATACTAATAATAATGTAAATATTTATTCATCAATATACAGTTTTATAAATTTTGTTCGTTTTCATTGGTTCTATTGACAAAAACGTCACTGCTCAGCTATGCATTCAGGATTTCTCCTGGAATGTAGCTGGTTTTTAGCAGTGCCTATAATGTCGAGAAATTCTTTATTCAAGAAAGGGTACTTTTGATAAAATATATACATATATTCAGAGTGAATTTTCCAAAAAATAATAGCCGTCATCTTTGGGGATCTCTGTGGGAAGTCTTTTAAGGAAAGGGTAGGAGAGGAAGAAGGTTGGGTAGTAATCTGGGTGGCAATGTGTCCAGTACTGCGGTGTAAGGCGACGGGTCGAGAGAGTCCAGCTGGAGAGGTCAAGGTTAGGTCTCCCTCAACCAGTCTCTCCCGATTTGGCCCGAGACCCCATGAAACCGCGCACCCCTGATATGTCACTATACGTAGCGAACCACTTGGGCTGACTTATTTGCAGCGATGTTGGTTATCCAAAAAATGGTTCTAGGGGCGGCGACGACCATACCTGCCTCCCAAATTGCAACAATCCAAATATTTGTTCTTGCGATGGCCTGTGTGATATATGTGAGAAGGCTTCCTTTGCGATAGCAGTAGTTTTCTGATATGTTTTAGAATATACATTTTGAATAACTCGAAAGAAAACTAACATTTTAACAGTGTTTGCAAAAATATCACCAGCGTACAGTTAACTAGAAAAAATCGGTGGTTTTTAAAAAATTGGATAAGTGTTAATATCAACATGGTATCCAAACATATATGCGTAATCTCACCTTAAAAAAATATCAAAATTATTAATTTCGGTTGTGTGTCTGTCCTGCGTAACTCTGGTTCAATGAACTCTAGAACTCTGTTAAAATTGGAACTGTTTATTTGAAGAATTCAAACAAGCGATAAAGTACCCTACGTCCAATATAATACTTTTATCAGAAAATAATTTCAATCGCCATTTTTTAAATCGGAACTGATTTGTAGAGAATTCAAACGGTAAGGTGACCCTTTACCGACTTACTTTACTTTTCAGAATAAGTTTTACTTGCCCAAAAAGTTTTATAAAGTGCCTACCATAAATCTTAGAGTTTATGGCCTATTTGTATATTAACATTTTATATTCATCCATAGTTATGATATAGTAGTATTTTTTGTATAAAGGTGAGCTTATTGCCTGGGGGGAACTTACTCAAAACAACCCAGATTTACAGTGGGTATAAAAATGATGAACGTAGTTTTTTCACATAACATAGAGAAAATGTTTTTAAACGGGTTAAGGACTTGGAAGTTACAGCATGTTAGGAAAATGAAAAGATTCACGTAATACTGGGAATGGGATTAACCTGAAGGTAAGAGATCTGCTTTAATATTAGCTTAGGCAGGTAGAAATAATCTAATAGCATAAAGCAAGAAATTTTAGCACAGAAAGTACCTAAATAGCGACGCCTCTACAAGGTTTGGCGTCACAAAGCTAATTAAGAGGTTAAAAAAGCAGTAATCTGGAAGTATGTTGCCTATTGTATGCTGATGATGCGGTGCTAATTTCTAACAGTATGGAAGATCTACAGTCTCTCGTGTCTAGGATGAACGAAGTATGTATGAAGAATGAGTTAATGATGAATGTAAGTAAGTCTAAAGTCATGGTGTTTGAAAGAGAGAGTACGAAAACAGTATGCAATATAGTTGTGAATGATGAATACTTGGAGCAGGTGGATGAGTTTGTGTATCTGGGTAGTATGTTTACGAAAGATGGGAAGGCTGATAGAGATATTGAAAGAATGGTGAATGCCGGTAACTCCATTAATGGAGGACTGAATGCCGTTGGAGGTAATAAAAAAACTGTCCAAAGACGCGAAACTAGCCGTCCATAATGGAGTGCTGGTACCTACCCTGATGTATGGCAGTGAGGCATGGAACTGGCAGAGGAAGGATGAAAGCAGACTGAATGCTGTAGAAATGAGATCCCTGAGGCGAATGTGTGATAAAACCATGTACGATCGTGAGAGAAACGTGGATATCCGCAAATAATGCAAGGCTGATGTAAGCGTGATGTGTAAGATTAAGAAAGGGACTCTCCGATGGTTTGGGCATGTAGAGCGAATGAACGAGGAAAGGAGTAGGTATAAGGAGAATATATGATGCAAATGTGAATGGTACAAGAAGTAGGGGACGCCCGAGGAAGACATGGCACGACCAAGTGAATCAGATACTTGAGTCGGGCCATGTGAAGAGTCGGAATAATAGAAGAGCATGTATGAGACGATGTATGAATGTGAACGAGGCAAATAGTGTGTGCCAAGATCGAGTTGTGTGGCGGTCCGTCCTCTCTGCCTACCCCTGCGGAGAAACGGCCTGATGGTTAGTTAGTTAGTTAGTTAAAAAGCAGTGGGTACGTAGTATTTCAATAAATTAAATGAAACCGACAATTTTCAAGCGAGATTCGATTCGCGGTAGTCTGGGTGTCAATGACATAAACAGTAAGCCTGAGGAACGATAGTTGAGATGATATGGGCACCAGACCACACAGTGAAGCAGGCAATGTCTATGGAGCTTCATCCCGAAGAAAACCAAAGAACTCCTGGATGACTCAATGTCCTAAAATATTACAGAAAAACGGCCTGGATGAAAGAGATACTCAAAAGATAAGAAGATTTAGCCTGCGAACAAGAAGAGCCGACCCCAACAGCCTACCTAGGCAATGAGTTGGGACAGTGCAAGCTTTTTCAAGCTAGATTCATGATTATAGCATTTTCGCCAAATACCGCACTTCAAACGTGTGGTATATAGGATTACGCATGTACTTTCAACATCCTTAACAGATGTCGTTTTGAGGTCAGTGAGGTACACAGTACCTTAGAAGAGTGGCAACCATCGTCGTTCGTGTCCAATGCACGAACGGTTATTGAAATAGCCGATGAATCACGATATACAGCTGGGCTTTCTCAGTGTTGGGTTCTCTAGCTTCAGAATTACTTAGATCATACAATAGAACGGACGTCTAGTCCAGATGTACACCTTACGATAACGAAATTAAATGTTTATTTAACGACTGATTTTGAGCCAAAAACCACATTAATTTGCTAGATGTAAGATATCTGTGACTAATTTACGGTGCTCCAGATTTTATGTCCGGGTTAAATCTTTCCCAAATGAAAGACTAAACCCTTCCACACACTTTTCCACAAATGAATATCTAATAAATTCACGCAATGTAAGTGCACTATATAAGTATAATAAATACAAAACAATACAAGAACAATACGTCAAACCACCAGAAACGTAATGGGAAAATATTTCACCGACTCCAGATATTTTCATATCAGAGGGTTCGGCTCTGATGAAATCCTAACTGGTCCGATAAATCCTACTGATCCCTCAATATAAATATTTAAAAAATCTTTCGTAATCCTACATGTATTTAAAATGACCGACTTTTGCATTTTTATGTACTTACAAATTTTTTGACAAATCTAATACGCCTAAATTTTGAATGAGAGAGCTAGGTATAATTCCAGTAGCCGAAATAACAAATGGTAATATTTTTAAAGTCTGAGAATGCCAAATTCTTTTAATCTCATTTCCTAAATCTGTATATTTTCTTATTTTTTCAGAAACAGTTTTCTGAAATTTTTTAATATATTTATTTGTTTGTGAATTACTATTATTATTTTTTACTTTATTTAGATGCCTGAATTTTTTTAAATAGTAGAAAAATATATAATATACAAGATAATATTCAAAATTAAATTGGTAACTAAGAATATACATACGTATATGCATACAAATCATTATTTTTTTCATATATGTGACGTACATCCAACGGAAAGTGCTAAGGCTTGTGGCTTCCTTTAAGGCTTTTTGCATGTAATTAAGTTATATAGGGTATGTTGTGAGGCTGAAGGTAGTAGTGATAGGATACATCTGTCAATCCAGATCGGGACACCAAACACCAGAGAGCCATTTCAAGCCATGTTTCTATGCTATTCGACGATAAAATAAACATATCACGCATTACACCCATCACAATATCCCGCCCGGGTTGCACTTTCAATCTGCCACATTCTAAATCCGGCCCTGTACCCCTCGCAGGTTGTGCCAATAAAACCTGGTGAATATCGAGCCCCGCCAATTACCCGGGGGCGAGGGGTGGGCAGGGGTGGGTGGGGTGTGGAGTCTGTCGCCCCCTGAAAGGCTGTCGACTGCAGGCATGTACAGATTGTACAGTGTAGAGTGGATTGCAGCAAATAGACATGTTAGTGGGAATATAGTTATCTGCGAACCAAATTAGGAATTTATTCGAGAATTAAAAAAAAAGTTCACAAGTGAACAGAAAATCCTTAGAGAAAGTGTGATTTATAGAGTAGAATAGTTTCACAATCATAAGATCCTCGGGAATAGGATGGTTTATTGACCTCGCTCAAAAATACATAAAAAGGCGATCCACTAGTACAGGAAAAAATCGAAATCGGAATTCACGCCCTTTTATGGGAGGAGTTTAAAAATACTTGAGAAAAAGCTTTTGGAAAGGTTGGAAAAGATATTTGAGATTTTTTTTTACATGTTGATTTCGTAAAGGCCTGTAAAAAACATTAAATCCTTTTTTATGCATTGTTTATTGTAATAAAACGGAATTTTTAAATTGATTTCACGAAAATAAGCGGCGCGGAGCATAACACGTCTTCTCTCCGCTCCGTTCGGAGGAGTAATGACAGAAAATCGGGGCGGCTGCCAGTCGTTCTTCGGTGGACGGTATAAGGTTCACTTTGATATAACAAATTCGTCGACTGCCGTATTGTCGCCGTGATGTCAAAAATACCAACGCGAAAATGCATATTATATTTTATTTTGTGAGGTTCGGGCGTAAATATCATTTTTTTCGCGATAATTATATAAGAAACTGAATTTGCCACATTATGCAATAAAACCATATCCGAAAAAGTGTTTATAAGTAGGACAGTTTTCAGTTAAAAATGTTTTTTATAGACCTAATACTTTATTTTTTTCTAAAGACTTATTAAAAAAAATGACTGATATTTTTCAGGGCCAAGGTATGTTGTACACGCAGTATTTAATTGAAGCATCTATAATACTTCTAAACGGTCAAATTTTCAAAACTAAATCATACGATTTTGTATGATTTTGCATTATTTAGTATGGCTTCATCTTAAGGGTACCAATTTATAAGTATTATTTCATTTGTATCTACAGCTTTATTTTTATTTTGAATACCTTTCAAGAGTCTCAGCTGCTTTCGTCTGGATCCGGTGAGACTATGGCATCCCTAATTGAGGTATGTTGTGAGGATGAAAGTAGTGGGGAGGGGAAGGAGACGGGGAAGAGGAAGGTAGGGAAGTACCTGGCTTTTCAGATCTGATCATCAAACACGGCTAGCCATTTCAAATCAAATAAATTTCATTTGATTAATTTGTGTTATTTCACAATTAATTCATTAAAAATAATACATGAGAGTATCTTCCACTCTAGAACGTGCCGCAAATATAATACTATATATTATTTTTAAAAAAAAATTTGTGAAATAACACAAATTAACCAAACAAAATTTATTTGCTCACGCCGGTATTCAATCCCGCGACCTCTCAATTGCGAGTCAAGAACCTTACCCCTAGACCACGCCGGTCGTATGATATGGATCTGGTATACTGACCTTTTTTTACATTAACTCTACATAGAAGGCCTTGAGGAAAATAATTTCCCTCAGGGCCTATGTCATCTTAGAAGATGCTGTGTGGAAGGTCTTTTTGAGGAGAGGAAGAAGTGAACATGGGTCTTGAAGAGACTCATGTTGTAGGATGGAGGAAACACAGGCCGAACCACAAGGACGGCTATTTTACATTACCACAGCCGCTCTGCATCTGGACTGCTATGGCTTTACTCATTGCTCCAAAGTGCTACAGTTTGCAGGGTGAAGATTAACTTGATGATGGCCAACCTCCAATAGGAGAGGACACCATAAGAAGAAGAATTAGCACTTCAACAAAAAAACAAACTATAGAAATCCTTTTATTTACGAGTCAAATCTCCTTAAAAAATGAGCGCAATATACGAATGCATTCAGTGTACGTCAGAAAGATCGGGTTTTGAAGTGTCAGTGCAATCCAGTGCACTCTTGTGCGAGTGAAATTCACAGCGATATGTGTAAAAGCTGCCCTGCACGCCACCGAACATAATTGACCTAGAATGTTATCTATACCGATTGGAAAGAAAATTTGAATACTACCCGACTACTGAACCCGACAGCTAGGCCCCCAGACAAGTCAATGCATTTGATTCACACCAGAACACTGTAATAACACCTGTTATGTGTATAACATCTGTAATTTCACACAAAGCTACTATTGTAATTCGGTTTCGAATTCAAGAATTCGACACAAGATGTCGCTACGTTTCTTCTCTAGGTATAAGTTCTACGGATTTATACAATTTAAGTATCTTTCCGGATATGGAGAGATTACGTATAGCGTCATTGCCTGTAACGGTTACTTTAACTCGGTGACTAGCTGTCACTGGATAACAGTGGATTCGAGGAACTGGCAATTTTTGGAACCAGTTCTTATCAGATTTATAAAATGGTTACCTACACCCAAACTGCGCGAAGTGAAGAAAAAGCCGCCCGCAGGGCCTAGCACCAAAAACCTGCAGAGCGGGTTTTTAACTGCTGGTTTGTTAAGAACGCTCTCACCGATTGTTTTAAAGAAATTCGTTAAATTGACGGAGGTACAGAATTTTATGTGAAACCGTTTGAAACAGTTTGTATGATGAATTATCCTTAGAGACTGAATTTTCGAACACTTGGTGCATGCAAATCGGATGCATAGTTGTTTTTTAATATGCTATCAATGTTGTAAACGCAGTTTCGAGAAAAACGCGTTCAAATTTTGCTGAAAGATAATTATTCAACATACAGAATATTTCAAACGGTTTCACATAAAATGCTGTCTGTACCTTCGTCAATTTTACGAATTTCTTTAAAAAAATTGGTGAGAGCATTATTAGCAAATGCATCTTTCTGATAATGAAATTAAAAAAAAAACTTTTTTTTTTACAAAGTGTCCTGGGGACTTAACCAAGTCGGACATTAAGGCCACCTGTTTTGAAGTCATTTTTGTCAATTTCAAATTTTAAATTCAGAATTAACAATATTTTTATCGACTATTTTTTTCTCATATTTTTGGCCGCTACCTTTTTAAATGATCACATCGTTCAAATGACTGATTTGTAACCGATAGTTTCTCGGTTAAACTTATAACATATCCGATTTTATTTACATGGGACGCCGATTGACCTTTTTCTAAAAGTCTAAATGAATATCAATTATTATCAGGGGTTTCGATATATTCCAAAGTCTATGGAGATCAAAAACTGAAGAGTTATGCATTACAATTTTTTTTTCAGTGTCCTAAGTGCCTTAACATAATTTAAGAAATAATTTCAATATTATTTGGTTAAATTGTTTAATGAATTTCATCGGAAATAAGCAAAAATTGAGCTTACATCGGGCACGCAGGAACGCCAACACGTCTACTTATATTTTCTTCGCTGGGTTGCAGCACTTTAGAAACCAATCAAATGATAATACAGTGCACGCAAAAGCAATCGACGATCTGGATAGGCGTCGGTTCCATATACCGCCAGAGGAATTGGTGGCGATGGGAATCATTATTATTGGCTTATTTGATCAAATGCAAACGGCTTTATGGGGGTTAGAACCATCTAGCGTGTAGTTAGTTAGCTATATGCGTTTCGTCAATTTTACAAAATATGATTTGAAGTGGTTTTGCAATCTACGGGAATTTCGTTGAAAAAAAGCTGATGGGATTACGGATTTTTAAATTGGGGGTAGGTTGAAAGGTTGGGGGCAGTGGACATGGAAATAAAATGGTTAGAGGAAAGAAGTCATAAAATATAGTTTAAGCTTTTTTAAGCAATGTTTTGATTCTGATTGTCACTCTGCATATATGAGAAAACTTATTATAACACCTTGATCAAAGGACTTTATTTATAAAATCGAAAATACAAGTTTATTCATCAAAATTGATATGGTTCCCGTCAAAGTTCGTTCTTTATTTTGTTATATTTGTTATGTTACTATTTTTTAATAATAATTCATTGATAAATTAATAAGAGATCACTTTGTATAAACCACTTTTTTATAAACAATATCGACGTGTTTCAATAACAATGTTATCTTCATCAGGATATGTTAAGAGTGAATAACCAGCACATGACAACTTCGATTCCGACACTAGCGCTAACACATCAGGGCTCGCGAGCGGGCGTTTTCAGAACTAAATTTCGTTCCGCGGCAATCCGAGTTTTGAGGGTTTTGTTCACTCGAGCTAGGGCTACCCGCTACTATTGCTACTTTATATTACTATTCTCGCTTCCAGAATTTTAATTAGTAGTAGTTATTTGTATATTGAAGTGCATAAACATAAATAGATACAAGTGAAATGCGTAAACACAGTAGGTATTAAGTAGATAGCTACATGAATAAACAATTTGTTATATTCTTTTTAATATTTTGGTTTTTTGTTTTTCAATTGTATTTTACGGCCATTAGAGTGGAAGATACTCTCAGTATCGCCCTGGTGTAAGACCACCATTAAGAATTGAAACGTTGCTTGAAATGGCTTTAGCCGTGTTTAGTGGTAAGATCTGAATAGCCAGGTACTTCCCCACCTTCCTCTTCCCTATATCCTTCCCCTCCCCACTACCTTCAGTCTTACAACATAC
The DNA here is from genome assembly GCA_917563855.2 of Limnephilus lunatus. Lineage (NCBI taxonomy): Eukaryota > Metazoa > Arthropoda > Insecta > Trichoptera > Limnephilidae > Limnephilus > Limnephilus lunatus. Next base: position 111,711,597 of record OU830592.1, read on the forward strand.
TCCAAATTGGGGATGCAATAGTCCCACTGGCTCCAGACTTGTGCGGTATTCATGAAAAAAAACGAGTAATATTAAGTTGGATTGTAAAAAATGTCGCATTTTGAAATATTTATTCGTGTGCATAATTAATAATAAGCACTTCAACAAACAGAATTAAAGCGCACAAACCCTTTCTTTCTTTGAGTGGCCTTGCAACGCATGCCGGGTACCCGCTGTATATAATGTTATATAGTGCAGGCGCTTGCATTATAATTCCCGGGACTTGTGATGGAACCATAACAGTTTAGTTGACCGCGAGGTTACAGTGCCCATGAAACGCATGCCGGGTACCCGCTGTATATAATTTATTTATTTATTTACGGACAAATAGTCCATTAACAATATAACAATAACACGAAAAACAAGCGTGCGTAAAGGCCCGACCCGCCGAGCAATCGATCACCGTTCGCATTGATTACCGTTCGCATGTCATTTTTCGTAACTATCACCACTTTTCGTGACCCATTCACCAGTTTACCCCCAAGTGTCGAGCGTGCGTAAAAAAGATTTACCCCAAAAAAATATTTTGGAGCAGTTGGGACTCTTGTGCGGTATTCACACAAGAAAAATTTAAAATAAAAAAATATTCGAAATTATAAAAATTTTTGCAAAAAAATATTCAATGAACATGAAAAATTGCGTTCGGGCGACCCTATAGATTTAACAAACATGAATCAAGGAATTCGTGTTTATTTCAAATTTCGTTTTCAAATTTCATTTCCAAATATTATTATTCAAAGCGTCGCGAAGACGTGCTCTCCTGGCCGCGTTTGGGCCCGTAATGAAATCTGAAATTTGTGTTTACGGGCTGCGATAAAAATGGTAAAATGCGATGTTCAAAATTATTTAAAATTAAATACTTCCTGAAATTATTTTACGATCAAATTATTTATGATTTGTCAATAACGTCTTAGCAAAATAAGAATGTAAAAAAATCCGAAATATATTTGTTTGTAAGTGCACAAATAAATGCACAAACCGACCAATTTTCGTCAAGAAACACATGTCCGTATATATTTTTTAATAATTTCATTTAAACTAAAATTAAAATTCTGAAAAATAAGTTTACCAGATAATGTATTGATTTATTTTACTGCATGATTATATGATTTGAAATGGGTGTTGTATAAGAAATGTACTTTTTTGAAAATTGAACAAATCTGCGAACGACCTATGGTATAACCTTATTATTCTAAAAATATTTTTTTTTTCTCAAAATCTAAAACATAAGTTTACTAGATAAAAGAACAATCTTTTGAAATCCATTTATAGTTTTTTGTGGAAAAGAGTCAATACGTCTAACCACTGATTTAAAAATGACATATTTCTGGTTTCTCTGCTTATACACTCTTAATATTATTAAATTGAAGATAACATTGTTATTATTCCCGTCAAAGTTCGTTCCTTATTTTACATGTTACTATTTCTTAATAATAATTCATTGTTTAATTAATAACAGATCACTTTGTATAAACCACTTTTTTATAAACAATATCGACGTGTTTCAATAACAATGTTATCTTCATCAGGATATGTTAATATTATTAAATTGAAGATAACATTGTTATTGAAACATGTCGATATTGTTTATTAAAAAGTGGTTTATACAAAGTGATCTGTTATTAATTAAATAATAAATAATGCTACAAGGTAATTTTGCGAAGTTTGAAGAAATAATTCATTGTCTTTATAGGATGTCTGTATTATTTTTGTCCCATTTTTTTGTTAGGTTAGGTTAGGCTATAGTCGATTTTTGGTTGGAGGATGTTTTGTCGTGGATATTTTGTCGCGGGTTGAAAAGTCGCGGAACCTATTTTATCGCCTTTCAAAAAGGCTTTTAGTTGTTTAATTACGTTAAAAAAAAATTCAATTTATAAGGATTTTAATGCAAAGTGGAAATATTCAGACCTACTGACAGAATATGTTCAAGGTGTGAGAGGTTAAAGACCATATTTACTAACACCGGGTTTCGAACCCTTGACCTCTGGATTCCGAGTCACAAAGCTCACCACTCCGCCACGGAGTTCACCATATTTATAATTTACGGAAAATTAGTTTTGTTCTTAGTTTTACGTCTATTCTTATTTGAAATTAGTTATTGAGGCAAATATTTAAAAGTTTAATGATTTATGCATTTGAAATAGCAGGTAAAGTTCAACGATAATTTATCGGGAAACTTTGAAATTAAGCACTCGTTTGTCGCAAACCACTAAAATTTCAAAAGGGGGTGTATTTAGTTCTAAATAGATATCGGTATAATCACTGCCCTCTATGTTATTAACATTATTAAAAGGTTTGAGCCTTCGCTGAGAGTGTTTTTATGTACCGACATCTATGGGATGTTAAAACAGAGTGCTGTGCTTTACAGGTCCAGGTGTCGTTTCGTGTCCAAATGTAAATGCCTTTTCTAATGTTCTCGACCACCATAACACGGGCATCAGCCTAGCATGGTGGTCGAAAAATCCACTAATGTTACCCCTATTTTTGTATTTAATGAATAAAGAAAAAATTAACAAAAAAAAAAAAAAAATGTGTTGATTTTTTTTATTATAAAAGGGCCAGTACACACTCCTTTTCTTCTGTAAAATAATCGAATAGCAAACAAGGCTCACCGCCTTTCGTTCTCTTGAACGGGGAACTGGACTGTAAAACGAGTAATTTGTCGCATGTTTTTAAGGTGTCCTATCATGTAAACCTACATTGTGAATGAAAAACTCAGAAGTCAATTTGGTGGAGTATTAATTATTGGAAGACCACAAATTTTAAGAGGGTGGTAAATGATTAAAAGATTTTATGTAGAATAAATACGTCAAATTTCACTTACCCAATGCGGAGAAAACAAATTACACTCAGCTTGTGAAATTATCGATAAAATTGAGGTAATTTTAGTCTGGAACTTACCTGTAACAATAAAAAAGACAAAATTAGGATATACTTTTAATCTGTCATGGGAAATAAAACCTTAAAAAATAAAATTAAGTAGGTACCAAGTAAAAGTTATAACCAAACCTCATTATATACGATTGTATGACATCTCAATAATGTGGCCTCAGAACCAGCGTTACAGACAGACACATCGAAATTAGTATTTTTGATGTCCAATAAGGGCCGATAGCGCGTTAAATATGTATATTCGCACTCAGTCGCCTCCCAGATTTCAAGGGAAGTAGACGCGCCTTGCTCTTCGCGTCGCGTTGTTCCGTAAAAACGAAAATTTTAACAAAACAAAAAACGACTTCAAAAATGCACTAAAAAGTAAAAAAATAATTTCGTACGATTGTTATTTTTGGATTCGGTGTCAGCCAAGGTAACTACATACATAGATAGTTATAGGTGAGATGTGGAGATCTTGTCCGACACCGACTCCAAAAATAACAATCGTACGAAATTATTTTTTTACTTTTTAGTGCATTTTTTTAAGTCGTTTTTTGTTTTGTTAAAATTTTTGTTTATTTTTTGATTTTTAGTGACGAGCGTGCGTAAAGCAGTTTTACTTCAAAAAAGAATCATCGAAATCTGTCGGCGTAATATTGAGTTATTCGTCCATTTGTCGCGCACATACTTATTGCAAATTTAAGTCATATACAGTTTTCTCATAGATCCCATTGTCAGAACTGGGCCAAATTAAAATGGGACCACACGGGAAGCACCAGCTTTCTAATAAAAAAAGAATCATCAATATCGCTTCACCCAATCGAAAGTCCTGAGGTAACAAACATTAAAAAAAAACCTTCGAATTGATAACCTCCTCCTTTTCGAAGTCGTTTAAAAATATACTAGCGTAATGACAAAACAACGTTGTTGGCTATTGATTATGGTTTTTATTGGTCAACGCCCTAAAGTCGTTTACTCTGTAGTCGTTTAGTCCAGTACTAGGGGATCGTCTTAAGGTTAAAAAAACCCTTGGTCCTTGAAGTCCAATTTTGTTGTTGTGTTTGTTTAAGGGGTCTCCACACGGTGCTGCCGCAGAACCAACTGCCGCAGAACTGTAGTCAAAAGCGCCAGCCGTTTTGTTATTATAATAACAATACGGCTGGCGCTTTTGACTACAGTTCTGCGGCAATAGGGTATTTTCACAAACTGGGGATACTGTTAAAAATATGTGGAAGATTTAAAGTTTATTTTTCTGATTACGATTATCATACTCAAAATGAACAATTTTAATATTTTCATTCATAATTATTGATTTCAAAAGCAGCCAAATATTGTTCATCCAGAAACGGCCCATTATTGGTTCATAGAATCATGACGTCACACCCGTCATCCATTACCGGCTGATTCGCTCATTGTCATCTTTTTGTTAGGAGTTAAAACATTGTTTGTTGTTATCGCCTGTTTTCAACTGTTTTGTTTAATTTTTTTAGACATTTGTGTTATTTTATAATAGTTTAATATAATATAGTGTTGTTATAATGACTGACAGCGGTTTTTTACGGGCGCAGTCCGACAATTTGCCCAAAGTAGATGCTATAATGATGGCATCTTTTATTGCTGGTAACAGTAATTTTCTAAGTGCTGAATTCAGAGGTTTTAAGGCAACCAGGTAAGAAAAACATATTGTGTAACTCTAATTCTATACATATACTTGAACATTTTGTAAACATGCGCACAAAATAGTGTTTATTTTGGCCCTTTATTGAAATTGAAACAAGTGACAGTTCGGTCACCTAACCTCCATTTCGTAAGATGCTTTGTAAAACTTTGGCCATTCTCAAAGTAAATTTCCTTATTATTGTATAGATGTCCTCCTTACAACTATACACAAAGGGTGTAATATCGTTTCTACCTTTAAATTATGAATATAATTAGTTAATATCTTTATGCTGTTATTGTTATGTTATGTCAAATCTGCAAAAAAACATTACCCCCCGCCTGCTAATAATGCCATGTTTTGGTAGATTAATGTGTTGATGAACAATATTATGTATGATTTCAGATCAGCACGGGAGAGTTATGGAGATAGTGCTGTGGGATACGTCCAAGTAAAACGAATTGACGATGTTTGTACTGTGAAAGCTCGAGTCACTCCGGAGCACAAAATCAGAACAAAGGCTTACGCAGTCACACTGATTTGCAATGAAGCACTAGAGGTTATAGATTCGTGCAAGTATGAAGATTGCCCTGCATCCCAAGGTTAGTTCCCAATTTGTGTATTCTTCACACCTTCAATTGGAAGCAATCTTTCCAACATGCCCTTCAGTGATATGCTTGGTGTACCTCTGTGATAAGCTCTGGCAGGGGGCTCCATTGAAGCCAGAGTCAAAATAGCCTCTCAGAAGCTGGGCAGCTGGGTGTACTGTGCAGGACCAGTAGATACTGCAGATAGCACACAACTGCCGACCTTGTATCGCAATCTTTAGAGCACATGTGTTAGGTAGACCTGCTTGTTCTACCTGGAAGATGCCCCGATGGACCTAGCATCATTGATCCCTTCGGCACCAGTGCACAGTCGGGAAACACGCCAAACATGCGTTCAACAATTTTACACTATTGACATTAAATTTTGTCACATGAGAAAGGGTTGCTTCTACAGGCGACCTTTAAATTCAACTGCTCGGCTGTGGAATGATTTGCCGGCTTCTATGTTTTCTCCCTCCGACAAATGTGTAGTTAATGTTAAAAAAAGTAGCGGGTAGCCCCCGGCCAACAGCTTCATGTAGTCTGATCCACAATATAATACATACTGAAACAAAAGTATCTAAGATTGTGAATCTTTTCATTGTTCCAGGTGGCTGTAAGCATGCACTTGCTTTCTTATCATGGCTCCACAGACGCAGTGAAGAACCTCCAAAAACTTCAACCCAATGTTATTGGAAACGCTCCAAGATGGCAGGAATCGGTACAAGTCTGAAGTTTATTAAGGCCAAAGACATGGGGACCCTGGGACGTGTGAATTTGCCAGAGGATGATGGGAGTTTCATAAGAGAGCTGCTAGATGCTAGTACATCTATAAATACACAGTTGACGAAGTATTATGCACCCCCCACAACTCTTGAAAATTTGTCAATCCACAACATGGAATGTGATTTTTTTGAAAATAATATGGGCTCGACGCCCAGTGAATTTATTGAATTCTGTAAGATGGCAATGACTATTGAGGCATGTCAGAAGGCAGCCTATGATACAGTCGGCCAGTCTGACAGTCCACTGTGGCATAACCTACGTTATGGTAGAGTGACAGCCTCAAAGTTTCATGAAGCGGCTCACTGCTGCACACTGGACGGGTCACTTGTGGAAAGCATCCTCGGTGCTAAAGTATTTGAAACTAAAGCCATTCAGCGTGGAAGAATTCTGGAAGCGCAAGTTTTGAAAGTGGTTGAGGCTACTAACAAAATTAAACTTAAAAAGTGTGGTCTCATTTTAAGTAATGAGTACCCAATTTTTGGTGCCTCTCCAGATGCTTTGGGAGAAGATTTCATCGTTGAAGTGAAATGCCCAGCGAAGGAGTCTACGATGAAAAATTATTTGATAGATTCAAAGGAACCTACACCTAAAGTCATGGCACAGATGCAACTACAAATGCATTTTGCTCAGAAGCCAAGTGCACTTTATTGTGTTGCCAACCATGATTTTGAAACATCTAAAAAAGTAATGCAGTTGCATGTGAAGTACGATGAAGAGTTATGTAAAGATCTCATTATAAAATGTACAAAGTTTTGGTCTAATGCCATATTTAAAAAACTTCAATACAAATGGGTATGACATGTATAAAATGTTTAATTATCTTCCTTGACTCCTCCATTCGTTATGAATTCTCATAACTGATATAATGTACTAAGTTTTGGTCTAATGCCATATTTAAAAACTTAAATACAAATGGGTATGACATGTATAAAATGATTTAAGGTTAAACGTCACGTACGTTATAATCTATGCATTCACAGATGGCGCCAATAAAATTATTTTAGGTTTTTTATGCTTTTTGCAGGTTACGCTTTAAAATATTAGGGTAAATTAATTGTTCGCGATCGTACATATTTAATTAGAATATAAATAAATAGTTTTGTCCATAAACAAACCCAAATATTTCAAGAAAGGCTGAAAATTCAATTTTGTATCGGTGGCTCAATCCAATATTAAATTTTTTAGCCTTTCTTGAAAGACTTGAGTTTGTTTATGGACAAAACTATTATATTCTAATTAAATATGTACGATCGCGAACGATTAATTTACCTTAATATTTTTAAGCGTAACATGCAAAAAGCATTTAAAACCTAAAATAATTTGATTGGCGCCACCTGTGAATGCATAGATTACGTGACGTTTAACCTTAATTATCTTCCTTGACTCCTCCATTCCTTATGAGTTCTCATAACTGATATAACTTTTCAATTGAATTTAGAGTAACATTCTTTAATTTATAGAATGCAGATATAATCTTCTTTTTATATAGGTGAGTAAAAGAAAAACAACAGAAAATATTACAGTATAGAACATTGTTTTTAATAATACAGTGATATCGGTTATATTATAATTTACAAATATTACAATTAATTACACAATAATTTCAAAGTAGTTATTTACTATAAAATAGAATGTATGTACATATGCGTTCAAACATATCTACCATTTATTTTTATGAAAACTGTCTTGTTAATACAATTAGAATATAAATAAATAGTTTTGTCCATAAACAAACCCAAATCTTTCAAGAATGGCTGAAAAATACAATATTGGATTGAGTCACCGATACAAAATTGATTTTTTCAGCCTTTCTTGAAAGATTTGGGTTTGTTTATGGACAAAACTATTTATTTATATTCTAATTGTATATGTACGGTCGCGAACAATTAATTTACCTTAATATTTTAAAGCGTAACGTGCAAAAAGCATTAAAAACCTAAAATAATTTGATTGGCGCCATCTGTGAATGCGTAGATTATAACGTACGTGACGTTTAACCTTAACTTCCCCATAAGTTCGACTTTTTGGAAATTCAAATCAACAAACCCAATACGCTAATCATTGACCTGGTCCAAATACAAGAGTTGTAAGGCTTCTTCAAATTCATAAAAGGACACAAATTTTTATACTGTATGTACTCTCTACACTTTAATTAGAACATTTTGTAGATTAATCAGAGCGCAAACGATCCTTATGATTTGATCCATGAAGGGAATATGATTGTGGTGTGTAGATGCATGCATTTTGCACATGTTAAATTCCCGTATTCTGCTAATAACACGTTCAACGTGGATTCTTAACGCTTCAATCCTCTTTGCTTGTTTTACTTCTTCCGCTGTACACAGCACATTTGTAAATACACTAGGGGGGCGTATAAGCTCACACTGTCGAATTTGAAGAAGATTGCTTATATTCTTGAATCCCCTGTCGGCCATTACAAACGTGCCTGGCCGAAGAGCATCCAGGTATCCACAGTCCTCCACAATGGTAGCGTCTGAAGCGCGTCCACCATAGCCACAAGAAATGTAATTCACCAATCCGTCTGGAGTACACGAAACGAGGTATTTAAGTGTGTTACAGCTCTTGTATTCGGACCAGGTCAGTGATTGGTGTATTGGATTATTGGGTTTGTTTATTTGAATTTCCAAACAGTCAATAATAGATTGTACCTTAGCATATCTTGATCTAAAACTTATAGGTAAGTTAAGTCTTATTTTGTCTGCAGATGGCCATACAATAAGGCTTTTTAAAAATCTGTCCATTAACAAGACAGTTCTCATAAAAATCCGGCTTACAGATGGAACAGAAATTCCAAAATGCAGCGATAGGATGGCAAATGAATCATCCAAGCGGATTTTCTTTAGAGTTATTAAGACATTAGTTACCGGAGTGGGTATTTTGTTTGCCAAAATGGAAATTATATGGTACATTTCTTTTGGAATTCCTAGGCATAGCCTAGGACTTCTTTCAAGGGCCATTAGGCTTGACTTGCGCATTTGAGCTTTAAAACTTTCACTCTCAAAGTTGTCACCTGCAAAATCCGGTGAGTTTGAACGATACATAAGATCCTCTGGTATGAATTCTGAATCCGATGAAAATTCCTGAGGTTCCAAACTTGTCGTGCCAGCTTGTGTATCCTGAGGTTTCACACGTGTCGCATCAGCTTGTGTACGTTGAGTACTTGCCACCGTCAAACTGATATCCCACTTCACTGGTGAGCAAGCTGTATTAGTTTCTCGCCTTGATGTGACTGTTGCTTTACTGCGAACTTGACATTTGAGGCTAACTTGAACAGCCTTGTCCTGTATTCTAAGTGAGCAAGTTTGTGTAGCAACATGAAGAGGTTCAGTCACAGCTAGCTCTTCTGGCAGTGCCGAGGTGGAAGGTTGTGATTGTGGCTCTGTTTGATTATACTGTAGTAGAGTGTTTTTGATGACTTCAACGTGCGAACGCTTCAATCCCGTCTGTCGAGGAGTGGCTATTCTTTTTTTATGGCATTCGAATTTGTGAGGAATAACACTCTTTTTCAAGTGCATGACACCACCCATAAACCTGACCCTCATGTAGTTGTCGACGTCTTCTTCAAGCTGAAATATAAATAAATTAATATTAAAGACGTATGTACACTAAAGCCATTGATAAACCTACATAAACCTCAATGACTACGGCAGATATGTTCATTATTTGCATAACAATCGTAAAATTTGAAAATAAAACAACTGTCATCTGACTGTCATGCTCGGAATATTAACACATCGTTTTATACTGAATTAATCTTAAATTATGAGAATTACAATGCTTAGAATATTATTAATATATAGGAACTTACGTTAAAATGGTCTTCGCAACAATGAAGATGGCTCTTCAAAGAAATGGTTCGATTTCTTTTCGGATCTCGTTTCATGGCATTACACCATTTTTTCCTCATTTTCTCGTCCTTTGGAAAACCTAAAAACACCTTACTTGGGGTATTCACAGTGGTATTTGTACACATAGGTACTAAACAATACTTATATCGCAAGTGGGAAGACATCGAAACAAATATAATGATATTAACCGAGCAATCTGGAGGTTCACAATCAAGCCAACTGCAACGTACGTACTAACTGGTACTGACAGATCTCACTTATGGCGGTGATTGACGGGGCTGACGTCACAGCTCAGCGACGGTACATTCGGCGCGAAAAAATCGTTTTGGCGGCATTTTAAAAATGGCATACTTTAAATCGTTGTAGAAAATTTATAAATCATCATATAAATAAAATAAAAATTTCGTTGTTCTCGTAATTTTTTACTTTATTTTTTCCGGCAATAAAAAAAAACTGTGAAAATACCCTATTGGTACTGCGGCAGTACCGTGTGGAGACCCCTTTAATCTCTCGCCTTTTTCTGACCCCCGACCCAGTACCGGATTATCCCTAAGGCAGAGTAGGCAACTGCCTAGGGGCCCCGCATCGGCTAGGGGCCCCGCGCCCCAAGAAAAAATAACTTGCGTCAATGGTTCGACTCACAATAAGTGAGCAACTCCGGCACCCGTTTTGGAAAAAGTTAGCTTTCAAGATGTTTTAAATATTTTAATTTTTAATTACGAACATTTATAGGTTAATAACATTACATGCATTAAAGAAAACAACAAAATATAATAATTAGGTTATAACCCAATAACTGTTCACATCATGCACAAATAATAAATAAAAAGTCAACAATTAAAATAAATATTTAAACATAGTTGTATTTTACTTTATTTTCCTTCGTATCAATGGGGATATGATTATAGGTGCCGTGTGTGGTTTATATTGGCAATTGTTTTTTTTGCTTTTATTTCTAATGTTTAAAATTTTTTTTTTTTTTTTTAAAAAGAAAGACAAACATTCCCGGGTTACGAATAACCCAACAATGTTTGAAAATCTCCTACTACCACCACAGAAAGCCGAAAATGTTGCTTGTGTTGTGATGGAGGACTTAGCCAGCCGAGGAATCGAACATGCGACGCCCGGGTGGGACCCAAGCGCTATGCCCACTCAACCACTGACCGGTCTAATAATAAATGTTGTACAAGCTTTAGTGTGCACTACCTATCTGCTTGCTAAAATTCTTTGTTTCTCTTCATACCAACGTTGTCTAGAAGGTATCACTTTAGTGATAAGACCGCTCATTGTACTGTTGTATTCGTTTCATTTTTTTATTGAATGGGGGTGAAGGCATACCTTCGAAATGTAGTAAAAAAACAGATCAATTATAAATAAAATTACGTTGTGGTAGAAAAAAAAGTTTGGAAGTTAGAAAAGAGCAAAGTGCAGTGGCGGACTAAGCACGTCAGAGGCCCGGGCATAAAAGCCGAATGACCCCCCCCCCCCCCCTACTTTAAGAAGTTGATGTACTTTTTCTTCAGTTCATACGGGCCTCTGACTCTGGGGGGCCTCCAAACGCCTTCCTTTGATCAAATCCTAAACAAGGCTTTAAGGCACCAGGCCACTGTAAAAAAATGTCATTTTTTTAAATTAATTTTCTGAAGATGCATTTGTTAATAATGCTCTCACCAAATGTTTTAAGGAAATTCGTAAAATTGACGGAGATACCTAGCATACCAGCATTATGAAACCATTTTAAAGAGTTTGTATGTTGAATTTACGTTCAGCAAAACTTTGAACGCGTTTTTCTCGAAACTGCTTTTTTCAACACGGTTGACAACATACATATTAGAAAAACTATACATCCGATTTGCATGCACTAAGTCTTAAACTGTTAGTAAATCCAATCAGTATGGCACCACTTAGGGATTTTTTTTATAAAGGGCCCCCTTCTATTTTTTTTATGAACAATGAAAATTTCCCATAAAAAATCGAAATTAAAATTCGTTGGTACGCCATTTTTCCTTATTTTAAAAAAAAATTCACCTACGTGGTGAAATAGACAATAAATTTTCAAACAGTTTTAGACGTTTTGCAAATCGGATGCATAGAGGTTAAAAATGTGTTAACAAAGTTTAGAGAAAAACACAAGCTGAAGGATAATTCAACATACAAACTGGCCTGAAGAACCTACGGTTGTAGCGAAACCCTGTCGGCATATAGTATGTATAATAAAAGTGGTGTTTAATAAGTTATTGTTTCACATAAAATGCTGTATCTCCGTCATTTTTTCGAATATCTTTAAAAAATTTGGTGAGAGCATTTTTAACAAACGCATCTTTCAGAAAATGAAATAAAATAATGAATTTACAAAAAAAAATTACCGAGTCCGCCTTAAGTGGGAACCAGACAAAACCAGACATATGTCGTTTTCAAATCACATTTTAGACGTGTTGACTCTTTTTCACCACAAAATTATAAATTGATTTCGAAAGACCTTTCTTTTATCTAGTAAAGCTATGTTTCAAATTTTCAGAAAATATGTTTATTTTTAGTACATTAAGGTTTTACCGTAGGGCGTTTGCAGATTTGTTAAATTTTCAAACAAAATTTTGTATTATACAGCACACATTTCAAATTATATAATCATGGAGTAAAATAAACCAATAAATTATCTGGGAAAGATATGTTTCAGAATTTTAATTTTACTTTAAATAAAATCATTAAAAAAAAAGATCCGCGCATATATTTAAAAAAAAAACTTTTTTTTTTTTGCTTAGACATTATTGAAAAATTATAAATACATATGATCAAAAAATAATTACAAAAAGTACATAATTTGAATAGTTTAATCATCACGAGTTTGAGCATTTTTGAATTTAGGTATGTATCAAAGCAAATTGTGAATGAAATAATATCGATATTCAGCTATTATGTTAAAATGCTGGTATGGAGAATAATATTAATCTTTCTCATCGGAACCACCCTGTACAGTTGCAACGTTACGATCGCAAGATCATCGTTTGACGAAATTTAAATTCTCGGTCGCTCATTAATGGCATTAAAGCCTTGTTAAGGATTTGATAAAGGGGACATGGAAGCGTTTGATGGCCCCTGAGGACCAGAAGCCCGGGGCAAGCCGCCCTCCCCCCCCCCCCCCGTTAGTCCACCAATGGTAAAGGGGCCCCGAGACGTGCATTGCCTAGGGGCCCCGACGTGGTTAATCCGGCCCTGGGTGTACCCAGTACCGGATTATCCCTAAGGCAGAGTAGGCAACTGCCTAGGGGCCCCGCATCGGCAAGGGGCCCCGCGCCCTGAGATTTTTTAATTTTTTTTTACATTAAAAGGCCGCTATCCGAATTTCTACCGATTTCTTGCAAACCTCCCTTAAACATTTGCGGCCTTACTAAAAAACCCGGTGAAAATTTTATTCAATTGAAAAACAGCACCGTTTGCACAGCCTGGAAGGGTAGTTTATCTCTGTTTTAGTGATGATATTTAAGTTTTTAAGCTCTTAAAAAAATATATGTTATTTTTGAAGATAATATCTATACATTCTCCACGCCGAAACGAAAATTATATGAAATTCCCTCAATAGAAAAAAATCGCAAAGTATGCTCCAATTTTTTTTATTTTCAAGTCTGTTTCCGTTATTTTCCGTTTATAAGTTATATGTATGAAAAAATTTACAGTGTTTCATTAAATACTGTTTTAGACAGCCCCCAAGAGATTTTTGCTCTATTTTAAGCAAGTCGTGTTTTATTAAAGATTTTCGCAATTTTTGCATCGATTTTGGCGCAGTAAATGTTAGCGCTCTCCTCTAACATTCGTAATTTCGTATCTCTCGATCTTCTTCTTTTTGGGGCCGGTAACGGAGCCTTAACTCCACACAGGAGCCCCTGAGGAAAAAAAGTACCCCCAGGGCCTATGTCATCTGAGATGCTGTGTGGAGGGAATTTTTAAGTCAACATAACGGCATAGGAATGAACATTGGTCTTGAAGAGACCTGTTGTAGGAAGGAGGAGCAAATCGTTCCACAGCCGAGCTGCTGAACACAAGAACGAGTCGAAGAAGAGACCCGTTTTCATGTGACAAATGTCACCCGTGTACATATGTTTGGCGTGTTTCCCGACTATGCACCGATGCTAAAAGGATCAATGACGCTAGTTCCTCGCAGCATCCTCCACTGTAATACCTGTAGAACAAGGATGATATTCCTACCCGACGCCTGTGCTCTAAAGATTGCAATCCGTCTGTCAATAAACAAAAATTTTAACAAAACAAAAAACGACTTCAAAAATACACTAAAAAGGAAAAAAAATAATTTCGTACGATTATTATTTTTGGAGTCGGTGTCTGTATCCTTTTATGTAGAATAAAGAATTATTGTATTGTATTGTATTCGTTTCAATTTTTTTATTGAATGGGATGATGGCATTACTTCGTAGCCGGCCGGCGTAGTTCAGCGGTAAGGCTCTTGACTTGCAATTCGAAGGTCGCGGGATCGAATCCTGGCATGTCAAATAAATGTTATTCAATCAATTAGTGTTATTCACAATTTACTCATTTAAAATAATATAGGTATAGTATATTTGCGGCACGTTCCAGAGTGGAAGATACTCTCAGTATCGCCCTAGTGTAAGACCACCACTCAGAATTGAAACGTTGCTTGAAATGGCTTTAGCAGTGTTTGGTGACCAGATCTGAATAGCCAGGTACATCCCCACCTTCCTCCTCCCTATCTCCTTCCCATCCCCAATATCTTCAGCCTCAAAACATACCCCAGCTGGGGATGCCATAGTCTCACTGGCTCCAGACGTGGAGACGGGAGCAGTTGGGACTCTAGTGCGGTATTCATATAAAAAAAAAAAATTTAAAAAAAAAAATAGAAAAAAATAACATTAATTATGAATAAAAATACGTTCTGGTAGAATTTTTTTTTGGAATTTAGAAAAAGGTAGGTAGGGGCCCCGAGACGTGCATTGCCTAGGGGCCCCGACAAGCTTAATCCGGCCCTGCCCCGACCCCGGCTTGTTTAATTAACGCATTCAATTATTATTTCTACGGTCCAAAAACAATTTATATAACTAAACATCAACGATATACAAATCACTAGATGACACTACATGTTCAGTTACTTAGGAACAAACAATATATAATTGGATAAGTTTTTAGATTTTCACGGCCAAAAGCATTTTCATTGTTCGTTTTTGGGATGTTATGCCGTGTTGCGCATAATCTCCTTCTTTAGCCGACGTTTCGGACAGCGTTGCAGTGTCCATCATCAGGGCAGATCCGGTAGATCCGACGATGTCGGACGTCATAACATCCCAAAAACTAACAATGAAAATATCTAATTGTTTGAAATAATACAATAACTTTCAAATTAATCACTTCTTCTAAAACAGCAAACTTATTTTGTGGCACCATTTTAATTTAAACAAATAAATTACTTTGTTTTAACCACTATAATTGATTATAAAAAACCGACATGTTTCGTAAGCCAAGCTTACCTCATCACGGTTTTAATAATACTAATTTTTAAATATAGACATAGAACGTAGTGTCAAAGAAAAAATAACAAACATAGACAAATAATAAACATAGACAATGGTAACAATGGAAAAAATTAAAATGGGTAGGGACAATATGGAATAACTTTGTTTGTAACCACGATTTAATTATTTAATTTTTCAATACCGACCGGTTTCGCTTAACATAAGCATGTTCAGAGTATAAAATTAAACTGATCAAAAATATGCAATGTGTGAGCTTACATAGGTATACATATAGAAAGGGAAAAAACCAAATATACAGGAACAGTGACAGGGTTAATTACAATCTTACATAGTGATAGAGAGAAAAAGATGGCTGATGATTAATGAATTACCATTTTATATGTTCATGGACAAAACGTCAACTAAACAGGTGATTAAGGTATAAAGTGATTAAGGGATTTTACTAGTTTATGGGAAATATCCCTAATATCGGGCTACTGGACACTTTTAACCAATTATTAAGAGGCCGGTATTCGAATTTCTACCGATTTCTTGCAAACCTCCCTTAAACATTTGAAGTTTTTAAGCTCTTAAAAAAATATATGTTATTCTTGAAGATAATATCTAGACATTAGTCGCGCCCAAACGCAAATTAAATAAAATTCCCTCTATAGAAAAAATCGCAAAGTATGCTCCAATAATTATTATAAACACGTTTGTTTCAGTTATTTTACAAGTTGTATGTATAAAAAAATTCACAGCGTTTCTTTAAATGCTGTTGAAGACAATTATCGCGAGATTTTTGCGCTATTTTAAACAAGTCGTGTTTTATTAAAGATTTTCATGATTTTTTCATCGATTTTATCGTTGTAAATGTTAGCGCGCTCTTCTTCTTTTTGGGGCCGGGAACTGAGCCTTAAGGATTTGAAACGGCGGGTTTGCGCATGTCAGTGCGCAGGGACGCGTGGAGGGGGTCCTTCTCGCCCAAAAAATATAACGAAATGGATTGTCTCTACTAAAGAGCTGACTAAACCACACAACTAAATTTATGGTGTTCGGACGCGTTTAGTTACTACTACACTCTCCACTTGACTAAAATACTTGGCGTGTCCGAAAGGCTCTTTAAAAAATTTTATATTTCTTTTAACTTCCATGTTTTGCCATGTTCTCTGAGATCTCATATCCATCAAGAGCCACAGAGTTTTGAAATACCTATTGATGTGATAATGTGTCTTACGCCCATGGATCTAGATGCCATTCTCGTGAATCACATATCTTTTATATTTCCTTCGTTTCTACTCGGCACTCAGCATCCAGCACCCTTTGGTGGCTTTATTTTTGAACGCTTTGGCCGCGTCTCAATTCAATTACCTTTTGATGGCTGTATTTTTGGGCGCTTTAGATGGCGGGGCGAATCAATTACGCTAAAGACCCGCGTGATTATTTTATATTATTTTTTCGGCCGTTTGAAAACCAACAAAATCTCTTGATGAAATTAAATTGTTTGGATTTTGTTTGTATTGCTACATTATTACATTATTTTCTGCCGTTTGAAAACCAACAAAATTTCTTGATGAAATTAAGTTGTTTGAATTTTGTTTTGTAATGCTGCTACGGTGTGGAGGTAAACATTGCGGTGAAAACTCTGACAGAAAAGTTTAATTTTTCATTTTTCTGTACCAATCGTACCTTGACTGTGATGTGATTATTTCTTATTTATTAATTTTCAACGCCCTGTTGGGCTTTTTTTACATGATTAGTTTATGATACAGAGAAACAATCTATAAATATACAGTATTGCGCAAATTAATGAAATAATTGCCAATGAATATGATAAAAGCAATTATTGCTTATAAAATAATATTTTTACATAATTATATAACAACAATTATGCAAATTAATAAGAAATATCTCCATTTGTGTCTTTAGTAACTGCTTTCACTCGTTTTTGCACGGACTCTGCTAGTTTTTGACCGTTTTCAGACATCCTCTCATCCCAAAAATCAAAATATGCTTGCTTCTGTCTACGTATCTATGTATTGCTATATTAAGCATAGGAAATGTTTGAAACTTTCAAAATACCATCTTTAAATACCCGCGAAGATTTCTGGATTATCACAACCACATGACAATAGGTACATCTGAAAAGCTTTTTAATCATTGCAAAAACTCTTGCAAAAAGTCAAAATTTGAGAATGACATTTTGCAAAACAATGATTGTTTTAAAAAAAATCGCTCTAACATTCGTTAAAACAATAGAGGCAAGATAAATTTTATTTATTTTTTTAATTAAATCAAGGTGTTTAGTTAGGCACCAATAGGTAATTCTATTAGTGTGATCTGTATTCGAAATTATTTGAAACAATTGGATACACCTATTCCACGTTTACCCAATTACCTACAATTTAATTATCCTTTACCTTCGCATGGTCCGTTACTTCATTGTTTACTATACAAAATGGGTTAATTTAAACGAGGAAATAATGTACCAACGTTATCACCACCTCACTTTTTTGTCGTTTCATGTAAAAATATTTTTTTTAAATTCATAAATTTATGTAATTTTTTTTGTTCAGATTGCGGTCGGAAAGCTTTCAGAAAGGTTCAAATAATTAATTCTTTTGCGGTAAACTTTTAGATTTGAATTATGTGCTTTCTCTTTCCAATACCGCTTAGATCATATTTCTCACTATGCTAGTAAGGGAGACACAACGATTTTTATAAGACCTGTATGAGTTGTTTAGAAAAGCTAACAAATTAACATGAAGAAAGTCTAAAGTCATGGTATTTGAAAGAGAGAGTATGAAAAGAATGTGCAACATAGTTGTCAATGATGAATACTTGGAGCAGGTGGATGAGTTTGTTTATTTGGGAAGTATGTTTACGAGAGATGGGAAGGCTGATAGAGATATTGAAAGGAGGGTGAATGCAGGTAACTCTATTGATAAAGGACTGAACGCCGTTGGCACCAACAAAAAAACTGTCCAAAGAAGCGAAGCTAGCCGTCCATAATAGAGTGCTGGTACCTACCCTGATGTATGTCAGTGAGGCATGGAACTGGCAGAGGAAGGATGAAAGTAAACTGAATGCTGTAGAAATGAGATCCCTTAAAAGCGAATGTGTGGTAAAACCATGTACGATCGTGAAAGAAACGTGGAGATCCGCAAAGAATGCAAGGCTGATGTAAGCGTGATGTGTCCGATGGTTTGGGCATATAGAGCGGATAAACGAGGAAAGGTGTGTAAGGACAATGTACGACGCAAATGTGAATGGTAGAAGAAGTCAGGGACGCCCGAGGAAGACATGGCACGACCAAGTGAATCAGATACTTGAGTCGGGTCATGTGAAGAGTCGGAATAATAGAAGAGCATGCATGAGACGATGTATGAATGTGAATGAGGCAAGGAGTGTGTGCCAAGATCGAGTTGTGTGGCGGTCCGTCCTCTCTGCCTACCCCTGCGGGGAAACGGCGTGATGGTTAGTTAGTTAGTTAACAAATTTACATGAGGGGTTTAAACCTAAAATTTCACTAATTGGGTTTAAAATTTACTTATGAAAGGTTAATTTATTGCAAAATTTACACGACTTCACGACATAATCATGAAAAAAATTACTCTAATTAATCAAAGTAACTGTTGAAGCAAAATTTAGATTAAATACCAGAGCAAAAATAATTAAACTCGTGAAAATAATAAAGTCGTTTACCGAAACGATACTTTTCAAACATGTGAAGAAAGTCTAAAATAAATTTAACGACCCTCGAGTGATAAACAACAGAATTTAATAGAGATATAAATCAATTTGACTGTAAAATATTTTGTATTTTAATTACTTTTGTTGCTGGCGACAGGCATGTAGTCAATTTTATACTGCTGAAATGAGGATTTTTTAAGTGAAACTTTTTTAGCGCTGTTATTGATTTGAAATTCGGATGTAACGCAAATGCGTCATAAAAATACTAGTTTCTAATATAGTGAGGTAAATACGCGCTCTGGCGCGTGCCTTCGATAGCGCAGTGGGCAAGGTGCCTGACAAGTCTCAGCGGATAGAGAGACAAACATCAAGCGAACGAAGGTTCGAATCCTACGAAATCCAAAAAAAAAATTACATTTTTATTTTGTGAAATCAATATCCAATCTTCAAACCACTTAAAAAAATAGGCGAAAGAAAAGAAAGCGACATCTAGCGACTTTCTAGTTTCACTTCTACCGCATGTGAATTACACACTCTGATTATCTTTTTTTTCTGATTACAGCACAAGAATTTCAACTGATCGGAGACAGTAGGACTCTCACAATCAATTTTGGAAAAGTTGTAAGGCTGAAGGTAGTGGGAATGAGTTGATAAAGAATTAGTCATTTGCATTTTATTTCATGTGAATATTTTTTTTCAATACGGTCCATTTTATCTTTGGGGATGCTGTATGGGGGTCTTTTTAGGGAAAGGAAGGAGAGGAAGTTCTGGGAGGGAAAAAATATATGAGGGGTGGGTAGGAATCAGGGGGTCAGTGCGTCCAGGAGTGAAAGACATCTGAATCTATCCCTCTCACTGCGATGTAAGGCGATGTTCCGAAAGAGTCCTGCTGGATAGATAAAAAGGTCTCCCTCAACAAGTATCTCAAATTCGGCCTCCCACGCAGATATATCCAGCGCCAAGATCCGTACAAACCTCACCCCATGAACTCGGGCACCCCTGCTAAGTAGCGAAAATGGTTCCCGGAGGGGCGGTACCAACACTCGCTTCCCAAATTGTATGATAACACTAATAAATATGGCTCTAGAGTCTCAAACTGTCCAGAGTCAGCAGTATTACAAATAACTTACATTTTTGGCAACGGTAGCAAGCAGGGGAAAGTCATAGTAAAGAGGAAGATTGGTAATATCTGGCTATTCAGATCTGGTCAGGAAACAAAACTGAAGCCATTTCAAGTAACGCTTTCATTCTGAATTCCGCTTTGTTGGGTGATACCATAGACATACAAATAACTAGACGAGAACTTACAGATGAGGGGTAAAAACCAACTATGGCGGGGCGAAGAGAGGAAAGAGACTTGTGATTCGCCAATAAATCAATCTAACAGTATATAGGCACCTCGCACTATAATATCACTATTTAGTTCTTGATAGTAAAATCTGCTTTTGAATGAATAGACCTTTTTATATGGGAGCGCGAATTGCATGCCACGGTATGAACAGATGTGTAAAATCCAAATTCGCAAAGTAAGGTTCAGAGTATTTTCATAGTGGAATATTTTGTTTCCGTAGACACTTTTACAAATATTTCATGATTAACTTGACTCAGTAAACAGCGGCTTTGTGTTTCGCGTCGCTATGTATCTCGATGTCTAAGTATGTGTTTCATAGACATACAGCGTCCGTGCGTAAAATGTACGATGAGAGCACGACATTGGTCCGGACACGCCCAGCCGGTTCCGAAAAATGGTTCCAATGGGAGGGGGAAATAACACGTTTTTTAACACGTAATGGCATGTCCATATATTTTGTACGTCCGTGGGTGATACTAAAGAGCATCAAGCACCAAAGTACCTGCTGAACTCAACACCGTTAGGGCGAAGCAGCCTGGGAAGACTAAGATTAAGATGGAGCGACAACGTCCTCAAAGATATATCTACCTTGGAGCTTCTAAACGGGAAAGAGCTGGCACAAAACCCACAAGATTAGAGGAAGACTGTTGAGGAGGCCAAGACCCACCAGGTGTTGTAGAGCCAAGAGTGATGAAGATGATGATGACTAAAGAGTAAATTCTACTCTGGTAAATTTAAGTACTGACCTATTATGAAAATAGAAAAATAATATGCATATTTGTAAAAGCATTATGGATTAATTAAAAATTAGACAATAACAAGCAAAGGAGAATGTAATGTAAAATTAAATATGGAGCCATTTTGTGTGCACAACGGAGTATACAATATTGTACTGACAAATTCTTAATATATATTCAATATTGTTTCCAAAAGTCCAAGTCGTTCGCGTTTATCCGTCCGACGGAAAATTGATCCAACGGATGACCGGCGCACTGTGATCAATAAACTCCAAATAGAAAGAACACATTTATACAAAGCAATTTTGTTAATCTAAGAATTCATGTCAAATACGGTCACCGGGCAACTCAACAATCTCTTACTTATCCCTTTTGCTACAACAAATCTTGGCCAAAGAAAATTTAGATACTTATATAATATACTTCCACTGGCAATTAGACAAAACACAATGTATATTTAATACAAATCTGACACCAAGTCCTGGATTACCAGCCAAAACAGATCCAGAGCATCAAAGGTTTTTTAAAAACTAACTTATAAGTATTTACTTTTTCAATGGTACGTTGATGATTAACTGTTTCTTGTAATGTTGTGTTATTATTTGTATTTTGTAGGTATGTATTATTATTATAAACTACGCCTGCTCTCAACACAGGTTCTTCTAGTGAGACAGGCATAGGATAAAACAAATTGTAAGTCAAAAATAAATAAAGATGAATAATAAAAAAATAATAAAAAAACAAATATATACTTTCATTCATTATATAAATCATTTTACTTTGAAATTGGTTTACTATTTTACTATCTACCTTTAACTTTGATAGCCGATTAACTTTTCATGCTCATATCATAATGACGTGGAGTACTTCACTGAGAATGGTGGGTTTTGTCCTACGCACTGCGAGAAATTTCAGAGAGACCCGGATTCTCACAGTAGGTACTTTATTTTTTTTTTTTTTTTTTTTTTTATTACATTAGTTACATTTATACAGCAAAATTACATAATAATAATAATATTTCAAATAACTGTAGATATTAAAATGTGTACAAGTGTTATTATGTCTTGTACGTTATTAGTTCCTAGCTAGGCAGATTGCCTGTTCTAAGGAACCAAATGCTGGTGAAAAATGCCAAAAATGTCTTCTGTAAAAAAAAAGAAAAAACAAAATATTGTTTTTTTTTTTTTTGTAGATTAAATATACATATACTAAGTTTAAATATACTATACTAAGTTTTTACTGATTGTGCCATTAATAGTTAGCCATGTGTAATTTTAAGTTTTAAATGACATTATTTAATAATTTTTCAGACTCAATCCTACCTAAGTCTATCAACCATTTAGTTATTATTGTACCGATGCATGCCATTTTACATGTTTTAATATTTAATTCTGGTGGGATTTTATTATACAATTTCGGTCCCAGATATGTATACGTCTTTTGAAACTTTGCCGAATTGCTCTCTGGGACCACGAGATCCTTTCTGGTGTGACTTCTTGTTATATATTTATGGTCAATTTGCTTAAGATTTTCTACATTTTTATGTACGTGGATAATAACCTATACTATACAATGCTTTGGTTAAGAGTAGGCTTGAGAGTGGATCGGTGGTTTGGAGCCCACACCAAGTGAAGTATTCTTTCTTGTTGGAGAAGGTTCTGAAGAAATTTCTGAGATTTCTCTACTTTAAGGGAGTATGGCTACTACCTGTGGCTCTACCCTACCGACTTTCTCTTGGGCATGCTCGGTGTGAACCATCTACGGGTCAGAAGGGATGTGCTCATTAAAACACATTTCTTCGGTCTGCTGTGCGACTATCTTAGGGTACACCATGGACATACAAATAGATGGACCTGCCCGATGTGATAAAAGGCGTATTATTTCCCCCTCCCATTGGAACCATTTTATCAGAGCCGGCTGGGCTTGCGAGAGCCTTGCGTGAATCTAAAAAATGTGACGTGACCATTCTTGTCCGGACCAGTGTCGAGCTCTCATCGGTATATTTTACGAAATAACACGGCAAAAATGGTGACTTGTGTTATTAAAACATGTAAAAATAGAAGTGAATAAGATAATAAACCAAATTTTCGTATTACATTCCATAGGTAAGCATTATTTTAGGCTTATTCAGATCATATAATATGATAACACATCAAGATACATGGCGACGCGAAACAAAAAGCCGCTGTTTCATCAAGATACGTGGTGACGAGAAACATAAAGCCGCTGTTTACTGAGGTAAGTAAATTATGAAGCATTTGTAAAAGTGTCTCAACTAAATACGGAAACAAAATATTTCACTACGAAAAGAACTGAAACTTTACTTTGCCAAATTTGGACTTCAGGTATTTGTTCATATCGTGGCTAGCAATTCGCGCTCCCATGCAAAAAGGTCGATTCATTTAAAAGAAGATTTTACTTTTAAGAACTAAATAGTCATATTGTAATGCGAGATCCCTATATACTGTTAGGTGGATTTATTAGCGAATCACAGTCATCGTCCCTCTCTTCGCCCCGCCATAGTTAGTTTTTACCCCTCATCTGTATGTTCTGGTCTATCTATTTATATGTCTATGGGTACACACAATAATTGGTCCATCGTTAATAGAATTAGCATATTTAATTTAAATCATATTTGATTTAAATACCTACGAAATAATTTTGTTGTTCTAAAGTAGGAATATCGACCATAGTGTGACGGTCGTATAATAGGCAATCTACCTTTCTCACCGCCCCGCACAGATACATTCATATTTAATTTATATGTATGAGTAGGGATCATTTTTGGAAGGCTATAAATAAAATGATCCACAAAGGGAATCTGTTCGGACAGAACCCGTTGAAGTGGGGATAAGCGTATTCTGCTATCCGCCTGATCAATAGGTGATATTATTTTAATATAATATGTTGTATTATGTATGAAACACAGAACACAATATTCTAGAGGTGACAACTCCAGCGACTTTGTGAAAAGAGGATGGATGAGCTTGCCATGCACGAAAGCTATGAGCTAAATATTAAACAATCTGCTTTTTAAACGACTTCGAAAAGGAGGAGGTTATCAATTCGACGGTATTTTTTTATTTTTTTTTACCTCAGAACTTTCGATTGGGTGAACCGATATAGATGATTCTTTTTTTATTAGAAAGCTGGTGCTTTCCGTGTGGTCCCATTTTAATTTGGTCCAGTTCTGGCAATGGGATCCATGAGAAAACCATATGTGTCTTAAATTTGCAATAGTATGTGCGCGACAAATGGACGAATAACCTAACAGATTTCGATGATTCGTTTTTTGAAGTAAAACTTCTTTACGCACGCTCGTCACTAAAAATCAAAAAATAAACAAAAATTTTAACAAAACAAAAAACGATTTAAAAAAATGCACTAAAAAGTAAAAAAATAATTTCGTACGATTGTTATTTTTGGAGTCGGTTTCAGCCAAGATCTCCACATCTCACCTATAACTACCTATGTATGTAGGTACCTTGTCTGACACCGACTCCAAAAATAACAATCGTACGAAATTATTTTTTTACTTTTTAGTGCATTTTTTGAAGACGTTTTTTGTTTTGTTAAAATTTTTGTTTTTTTACATGAACACACAGGAGGCCCTGCCGAAAATAATTTCCCCCAGGAGCTATGTCTTCTGTGAAGATGCTGCGTGAAGGTCTTTTCGAGGTGAGGAAGGAGTAAGGAGGGAGAAAACAAAGAGGCCGACAAATCATTTCACAGCCGATCTGTTGAGCGAGTAGTAGAAGCGACCCGTCCTAAATAACAAATAATGTCAAACGTTAAAATAATATCTCTACATATTGTAAATTAAAATCCTCCGCAGCGTCTGTTTGTCTATTTGCGATAAACTCAAAAACTATTTAACGGATTTTCATGCGGTTTTCACCAATAGATAGAGTGATTCATGAGGAAGGTGTATGTACATTATTTGTCAAGGTTTTGTGTAAATTGGTTGTAATATATAATACGTAAAGGAAAATGTCTGTATGTGGTGGACAAGCAGGCTTGCAAGAGGGCTGTGTGGATTTGACTTATATTACATGCAACGGAAGGTCACTGTCTACGTTTACATTTGATTTCGAAAAATCTGTCTAAAGCCCGGGCATCGCCGGGGACTTCATCTAGTATAGGATATTTGCAGCACGTTCCAGAGTAAAAGATACTCTCAGCATCGCCCCGGTGTAAGAACACCATTCAGAATTGAAACGTTGCTTGAAATGACTTTAACCGTGTTTGGTGACCAGATCTAAATAGCCAGGTAATTCCCAACCTTCCTCTACCCCATCTTCTTCCCTTCCCCACTACCTTCACCCTCGCAACATACCCCTATTGGGGATGCCATACTCTCACTGGCTCCAAACGAGATTAACTGGGACACTTGTGAGGTATGCATATAAAAAAGTTGTAATCAGTAATTTGTGAGCTTAAATGTACAAAAAACCAAAGGGTCGTTGAGTGGGCTCGTTTCCCCAATGAGAATCGAACATGCAACACGTGTTTGACTTCTTAAAACATTATTTGATTTATGAATTTACTACCTTCTCAACCACGCGATATTCCCGTTTACAAGGGGACATTAAACGAACTGCCGCTAGTTTCAATAGTTTATTTTTTCTGTAATATATTAGGTAACATTAAAGTCATAGGGTGAACTAAGAGAAGGATCTACAATATTTTGGAAAATGATGATGCTCGCGCTAATTATTTTGGCAATTACAGACTGCTTGCCGATCCCTTACACATCTCTCTCTTACCAATTAGCGAATCACATTTGGGAGTATAGATGTTCTGATCAAGTCCTTGTACTATTGTACCGCCAATAATTTGCTTTAGTTTTCAAAATATGCTCATTACAGAACATATTATAGTTCCCAATTATGTCCTCTGCGTGAGTGTCTCTAAATAAACAATAACAGTTTCAATCTCTAGTGACCTTCCAGGTAGGCATGGTCTTGTATATATTTTCTGCCTGTGCAGTACAATTTTACAGCAGCATCGCGTTCATTGGTCAAATCATTGTACATATAGTTTCGTATCGGTGATCGATGAACTGATGGATGCAATTTTTAGTCATAAGTTGTTGCAGTAGTTTGTCTAGTTTGTAATTAGAAGTAAAATTGTAGAAATGTATCATAAGTTTGTACAGCGGCCTTGAGGTGATTTTTCACAAAAACGGCGCTATACAAGTCATCCAAATATTATTATTATTATTGTCCTTCAGTCCAAATATTAAAAATATTTCGGTGAATTCGGCAAAACGTGACTGCGTACACTGCTTATTGCTTTGAATGTGTGGCAATTTCACAGGTATAATTCAACATCTAGGCTTTCATACGTTCTGTGGCGTGACCCTTATAATAATTCAGGACGAATTGGGACATTATTGATTATATTCGTTTCTGTTCCCCCCCCCCTCCCCTGTAACACTACAGTGATATATTACTTCCTTAGTATAGGTGGTAACAGTGTAGCCTACTGAATGCAAAGAAAAAATATTATAATATTATTTTGGTTATGAATATGATTGAATTTTTGTAGATCTGTACGTGAGGAGAAAAATTGATGAAGTAAAACAAGGAACGATGCGAATCAAGCAACTACGTACAAACTTTATTCAGAAAATTCATTCTAAAAAAACATACAATGACAGATACTTACCAAATATTCAATATGTTTGACGTAAACTACATTTTGACAAAAAAAAAAACAATTTCAACAAACACAAACCGTTATAGAGAGGAAAACGGGCAGTGTTTTGCCATACGAACGTATTCCTCGGTTGTGTCCCTGGATTTTGACACTAGTGCAAACATATTCTAATGCAATATGAATATCGACCACTAGCTTGTCGGTACGATTTGCTTTGATTGATAAGTTACTTCTGATAGGAGTTAGGACCCTCCGAAAATCGTTAAAATTGCCTGGTTTGAACACCATCAACTGATGTTCAATTTACATACTAGGCAATGTATTTAAAAAAAAAGCAAAATGCATAGACGTAGAATATTTTCTTCTAATACAGTTGGAAAAAAATCTTAAAAATCGTATAAAGGGAAAAAAAATCAGATACAAAATTAAAAGATGGTTTGAAGCAGTTTGAAGAAAATCAAGCAAAATTACAAAAACAATATAACGTAAAACAAAAGAAAAACAATACCGTTACAATACACAAATCATGTTATTTTATTGCATCTTTGTTTTATTTTCTTTAATTAAAAATTATTATTTCATATTTTAAAATGGGGACTTCAGCATTCAGCACGGATTAAGGCACCCAGTGATGTTAAACATTATGAAATATATTTAAAAATATTATGTAAATCTTACTAATATTATAAACGCGAAAGTTTGTATGGATATGTGTGTGTTTGTTACTCTTTCAGGCAAAACTTACTGAATGGATTTTAATGAAACTTTACAATAATATAGCTCATACATCAGAATAACATATAGGCTATAATTTATGTTGCTAGCTAGGAAGGGAACGCGGGAGGGGAACGGGGAAAACGCAGGAAAGGTGATTCAGGGAGAAACAATAATGTATTTCTTTGAATATGGCATTCAACGCATGCCGGGAATCAGCTAGTTATTGAATAATAAAAAAATAAAGTCGTTAAGTAACACAAAATAGGTTTCAGGAAATACGTACACAATTATAAAAAGCGATTTTTATTTCTTTACCATAATAATAGATTCAACTGCTGGAAACGGTTTCAACAGCTGTTTATTAATAAAACATATGGAATTGGCGCAGCGGAATAGTGGAAAACACAGGAAAATAAACGTAGAATAATGTAAGTGCGGATGATAGAAAAAGTCGGGGGCGGAAAGCCGACAAATCCAAGTGGAACGAATGGTGATTGATGGCGAATCCACTGCGGGGGCCAGGAGAGCGGAGAGAGGAGAATCATGGAATATACATCGGATTACATTAGAATCGCATATAACATTGAGGAATGATTTTGCAAAAATTTTAGGAAATTGAGAACGGGTCGTTTTTACAGCTCGTTCTTGAGTTCAACAGCTCGGATTTGAAGCGATTTGTCGACAAATGTGTTTCCACCCTGAACATGGGTTTCTTCAAGACTCAGGTTAATTTTTTTTTTTTTTATATGAATACCTCACGAGAGTCCCAGCTGCTCCCGTCTGGAGCCAGTGAGTCTATTGCATTCCCAATTGGGGTATGTTGTGAGGCTGAAGGCAGTGGGGAACGGAAGGAAATGGGGAAGATAAAGGTAGGGAAGTAACTGACTTTTCAGGTCTGGTCACCAAACAAGGCTACTAAGAGCATCTACCACTCTGGAACGTGCCGCTAATATACATACTATATATTATTTTTAATTAATTAATCGTGAAATAACACAAATTAATTAAATAATATTTATTTGCTCACGCCGGGATTCGGTCCCGCGACCTTCGGATTGCGAGTCAAACGCCTTACAGCTAGACCACGCCGGCCGTCATTGCTTCCTTTTCACAAAGTGTGTACTTAAAAGACTGTCGGTAACCAAAGTAGCTCAGCGATACGAGTCTTCTTTGTAACAGGAAATTAGGCGTTATGGGTAGATATCAAATTACGCGTAATAAAAAAAATTTCAATTACGCGAAATAAAAAAATGCGATGTAATCACAAAGAGATGAAAATATGAAAACCTAATCTGTTTAAACTACATTTAGTTCCTTTCAGGATGGAAGATAATATCTACTCTCAGTATCGCCCTTGTCAAAGATGGCAATCAGATCTTCAGTCAGGTATTTAACGACCTTCCTCTTTTACTTCCTCCTTCAGTCTCACAATATTTCCCAAATATGGACGACAAAGTTCCACTGGCTCCGGTCAGTTGACGACTCCTGAGACGTATTAAATAATTAAAAAAAAAAAAAAAACAACATTTTGACGACGGCGCTAAACTTAACAGATCTCGGTAATTGGTACTTGACGGCTACATCAAAATTAATCGCCGAAAACCACATTCAGTTAAATAATTATTGTATTGAAATACCGGCTCTAAGAAAACTAAAGCAATTAAACACAAACTTCAACACGATACACACATCTACAAATATCTTTAAAAAAATCTAGATAAATAAAAACATATTTGAAAATTACACAGGGGTTTGTAGATATTATTCAAGAAAAACCCCTTAGTAACAACGTACGATCAAAAACACAATTAAATCATTACCCTGTATTGACTTTCTGGAGGGTATTTATGAGAAGGAAGCCGAAATGGAAACCAATTACTATAATTAGGGAGGTAATTAACTCTTCAGGTAAAAAGTACAGTATAATCTCAATTTATCGGGTTCGGTTCAACCGGAAAGCGGCAAGCAATTTAACCGGGACGTCCCAAAGAAAAAAAAAAATTTATGTAGATAAAGAATCGGTAGTTAGGTAATAATTAGTTTCATAGCCACCTCTACCTCTTTACCCAGCTAAAAGGTTAATAGCAGTTTTTCGGTATTGAGTGGTCTTGGGTTTCTTCCCTTGTAACAGACTTTGGGAAGGCATTTCCAGAGGTGACCCACATTAACGAGTCTTTCATTGTAAAAAATTTTCAAAATTACACATTGTCCTTTTTATATCAACTCCACCCAGAGAAGACCCTGAGGAAAATAATTTCTCTCAGGGCCATTGACATCTTTGAAAATGCTGTGTAGCATCTTTTTGAGGAGAGGAAGGAGTGAAAATGGGTCTTGAAGAGACCCATCTTGTCAGGAGAAGGAATCACAGAGGCCGGCAAATCTATCCACAGTCGAGCTGTTTAATACAAGAACGAGTCATAGAAACGACCCGTTCTCATGTGATAAATGTCAACCGTGTATAGCCGTGTATATTATGAGCGCGCGTTTGGTTTTCCGACTAAGCACCGGAGCTGAAGGGATCAATAACGCTGGTTCCTTTGATAATCTTCCATTGTAATACTGGTACAACAAGGACAGCATACCTACCTGATGGCTGTGCTCTAAAGATTACAATCCTGATAAACCCTATCGATGGATCAAAAGTTAACTAAACCGCAAAACCTACAATAGCTACCATTGCCTATGAAGATATAACACCACATGATGTTATCTATAAGTTCATTTCCCTTTGAAGTTAGTTACCATATAATCCCTTAAAAGCTTCAATTATGTTGATAAGGGAACCATGGTCGATACTGATTTAGAAGAAAACTGTTTTTTTTTTACATTAACTCCACACAGGAATACTAGGACTCTGTCCTAAGGAAAATCATTTCCCTCAGGGCCTATGACATCTTTATGGATGCTGTGTTAAGGTTCTTTTTGAGGAGAGGAAAAAATGGACAGGGATCTTGAAGAGACCCATGTTGTAGGAGGGAGGAATCGGCGAATGATTAAAGCAATATTCGCATGATCACCATAGATCAAATATTATTTACACGCACCTGTGTTTTACATATGCTATAAAATAACACCTAAATGCATAACGGTCCGGTACATTAGTATGACATTTTGAAATAAACTATTGGTGACCCAGAAAATATCAACACTTTGTTCAATTCTATGCAAGTTTTTCTGCATTATAATTTGATTTGATGGTGTTTATAAGTAATGTGAGTTTTGTACCAGAAAGAGGATACACTTTTACAACTGCATACTCGACTCATATTTCAATTTTTCGGAGATGTCTGATCAGTCAACTGGACGATCGACATATATCACAATCGCCGTTAATCGAGATTCTACTGCATATTTTAAGAGAGGGGGTTTGGGTTGGGATGGCAACACGAAATTGATAGAACAGGGTTGTGAAACAAACACACGATATTTATACAGGTGGCCTGTTGTTTACGGGTCATATTAAATTTTCGGAAAAGTCACATTGAGCAGCGAGTTATTTTGAAATTTCGGTAATTAAAAAATAATAATAACACACTGGGGAGACGGTTGGGAGCTGTTGGGACTCTTGTGCATATTTGCATAAAAAAGTACCTATTCATTCTCTCCAAAGACAAGATTATGTGGTCCTGTTGGTACTCTTCCACTTCCTCATATATATTTAACTTGATCAATGTCAAACAATCTGTAAATACTACAAATGGCCATTTTATAAACATTAACCAGTCCTAAAAAGTCCTTTATTCTCCAGTCTTTCAAAATAAATATCAATTCTACTTTTGCCACTAATCTCCTCATCAATGTAATACCAATAGTAATGGAGGATAAAATCATGCAATGTCCAGTGTTTTAAATCTAGTGTCCTCCGCGAGCAAGGTCATATCTTCTCCAAGCATAAACTTTCTTACAATTTTTTTTTATCGGAAGTAATCGGTATATATCTGTGTGTAAATAATAAAAATGGATAGAGCATAAGAACTAATAATAAATTGTACAACGTCCTTGAGGTGATTTTTCACAAGAACGGCGCTCTATAACTTATCCAATTATTATTATTAATTACAATAACATAATATCAAAAGTGGACATTTTCAATTTCGAGCTGCATAAATATAAAAAAAACAATAAGAGTATTTTTCTGACACATTAAGAATAAATTTTCTGTCGTGAATTTAATCTGTTTTATGCTACCCTTTCTTATGAGCACTAGATACCAACATTAATTGATTCTTAAATTAACTTAGCCCTCTTCAAGTTTAGATGTCCCTTAACCAGGAGAATCATCTTTCTCCCTTACTTTATTAATCTGCTACTCGACTACATCTTTTTTAGCATTTCAAGATGTAAAATCCCCACTAGGCCCAGCCCACGAGGAGAGTGACGTTCAATCCCACAGGGTGCGGGCTACGAGAGCCAGGATGACAAGAACGGGAAGCTGTCGACGAAGATAAAATGGTGGAGATGTAATCATAAAGAACAGTTTTTCATACATTCTACAAGAAGTAATCTGACATTATAAAGTTTTTGTTTAATGCTGGATTGATTTTTTGTCTCTGTTTTTATACAGAGGAGCTTGAGGAAGATAGTGATCAAACCAAAACTAACAAAGAAGATGCTAAAAATAAAGAAATGTAAGTAGATAAAGTTAAGGACTTTAAAGATAAACAGGAAGAACCCAAGGAGCAAATAAAAGAAAAAACGTGGATATTGTGAAAAAGATAAAGGATGTTAAATGTCACAAAATTTATAAAACTGGGAAGACTTCGGTGGCTGGGTCATATAGAGAGAATGGCCGAGCATCAAGCACCAAAGTCCCTGCTGAACTCAAGACCGATAGGCCGAAGGACCCTGGGAAGACAAAGATTAAGATGCAGCGAGAACGTCCTCAAGGATATATCTACCTTAGAGCTTCTTAACTGGAGAGAGCTGGCCCAAAACCGAGATGAATGGAGAATGACTCTTGAGGAGGCCAAGACCCACCAGGGGTTGTAGAATCAAGAGTGATGATGAAGATGATTTTGAAAAAGACGAGATCAAGACTGACAAGGAAGGTGCTAAAGATGAAAAGATGAAAATGGAAAAAGTTGAAAATGAAGAACCTAAGAAGGAAAATAAGGAATCGGCTAACGACGTTAAGAAAGAAGAGACACCTGACAAAAAATAGGATGATTCAGATGCTGTTGTTGATGATAAAACAGGTACTTCATGAAATATTTTTTTATGTCCAACCTGTCACCTTATTATATTATAATATTATGGTTTTAGTTTAACCAAATTCTGCGCTGTTAATTCCATTAATTTCTTTTTACAAGAAGGAAATCAATTCGGTGGTATTTTTGGTAAAAAGTAACAAATAAAAATCCAATAATTAATAAATTAAAATAAAACTGTAACAGGAAAGAAACCGCCTTCTGGGATTAACCAAGTAATTTCATCGCTCCCTCGATTTTAATTAAACCCATCAATTTCCCGACCTCGTGTTTATAATTAACGTAAATAGAAATGTGGGTAGCCCAGAAGAAAACCTACATAAAGGCGTACGGCTGATAGCTTTTGCTGCAACATCTCCTTCTTTCTCATAAAGAACGAATGCGACAGAAAGAGAAGTTATAACGGAGCTCTCAGGGTTGGTAGTTGCCACCCCCATGGGGAAGGAATCGATACGTTTAGATGGATTGGGGTAAATTTTGTATTCGTATAACGGGAAGCCAATCAATGCGGAATTCTCAGATGTGTATTTTAAGAAATTGTAACAGGAGAACATAAAACCCGAGAGGTTAAAAGCAGCAACATGAAAACAGGTGAAACCATTCAAAGGAGGTTAAAATTATTTCGAGAATAACTTCGAGGACAAAAGCAGTAACATACGAACGAAAATTGAAAAATTTGAACCCAGTGGTATGTTAGGAAAACCTATATCCCTATATTATATATTAAAACGCAAATTTAAAATCGCTCCGATATATCGGGAATATGCACTTTTTATGTCTTAAAGGACATGTCAGATTTAGGAAAACTTGATGTTATTTCCGCTTCACAATTAAAGCTCTATAAATGAAACATTTCTGAACGTAGCCGAATACTAAATAGTGTTTTTGAAAGGTTACAAAATACAAGATGTTATATTATAAATAAATATTAAGATTTGTAAATATTAAAATTCAGAATGCAAACATAAAAAAAATGAAAAAATCACATCTTCTTATAATAATTGTCGTCTATGGTCACTCTGGAAGAAATGTGAATGGTGTAAACACCCAGTCAATAAAAGTCTTTATTATAAAATAACAGTGTTTTTTATTACAAATCCATATTTAATATATAACAAAACACCTTGGAGCTTAAAAGAGTTAATAATGAAAGAGATAAGCGACTATTATAACTTTATTTATTTTTTATTTGAAAAAGAAGATAATACTAATAAATCTAAATGAAACAGAACAAGACACAGAAAAAAGGTAATGGTCGCAACTGGTTTTCGGGACAGCGCCTTAACCATTCGAAAATTGGGAACATTTTTTTTTTACATTAGCTCCACGCCTGGGGAAAACAATTTCCCTTGGAGCGATGTAATCTTTAAGGATGCTGTTTGGAGGATTTTGTTAGGGAAAGGAAGGAGAGAAAGTTCTGTGAAGGAAAAGGGTAGGAGGGATGGATCGGAATCTGGGGGTCTGTGTGTCCAGGAGTTGCAGACGTATGAATCCATTCTTCCCACTGCGGTGCAAGGCGAAGAATCGAAAGAGTCCTGCGGGAGAGGACAAAAGTTCTCAACCAGTCTCTCCCTATCCAGCTCGCCACGCAGTAGGTGGGCAGAGGCATCCGCCACCAATACCTAGAAAAACCTCACCCTATTTATTTCACTTTTTTTTTCGATCTCATATTTCAAATTCAAAATGAACAATATTATCTTCAAATAATTTTTCCCATAAATATTTTCTTTTTCAATAATAATTAATATATTAGAGTAAAGGAAATAACTTTCAGAAATATTAAAAACGTTATTCAAATAAAAATCAAATATGAGTGTTTAAAAATATATCACTCCCACTTACACGAGGATTTACAAGAATTATTAGCAGGGACGAAGAAATCTTCTAGATCAAAAGAAGTACCTACCAATAAATAAGAGAAAAATACCCATTAATACACTCTGAAGGGTAAATGTTAAGTACTTATTCAAATTAAATTATACTAGCTGACCCGGGAAGACCCCGTACCGACTCAGAATCAATAACTATTGTGTTAAATAATAATAATAATACTTTGATGACTTGTATAGCGCCGTTTTTGTGAAAAATCACCTCAAGGGCGCTGTACAAATTTATAAAACGTTTATACAATCTTATTTTAACTATAGACAACAACAACCTATGGCTAAAAATTGCATCCACCGGTTCATCGATCACCGATACGAAACTATATGTGCAATGATTTGACCAATGAACGCGATGCTGCTGTAAAAATGCACTGTACAGGCAAAAAATATATACAAGACCATACTTACCTGGAGGGTCACTAGAGATTAACACTGTTATTGTTTATTTAGAGTAATTAAGACACAGTTCGCACGCAGAGGACATAATTGGGAACTATAATATATAAAATGTTCTGTAATGAGCGTATTTTGAAAACCAAAGCAAAATTTTATGATACTCTCCAATAGGTATTTTTATTTAAGGGTAAGGGTAAAAATGTACGTTTTTAATTTGGACCTAAATTCTGTTGAGCTTGTTATGCATCTAAGTTCCGGGGGGAATTTATTCCAAGCCTTAGGTCCAGACACTCCGAAAGCGCGATCTCCAAATTTCGTATTTGGCTTGCGTTTAGGTTCCATTAGTCTGCCTATAGCTGATGATGTTGCTGATCTAAGGGTTGACTGCCTCGGACCAGTATTTTCTGGAACACATAGTTCAGAGATGTAAGATGGGGCCATTTCATTAATTGATTTAAAAACCATCCAGCACAATTTGTACTGGATTCTTTGAGGGCACTTGAGCCAGTGAAGATTACGAAGGTGTTCTGACACTTATTATCTGAATTAAATTCAGTTTTTTATTAATGTAAAAATTACACAATGAAGCAATTATCGATGCGCAACTGTCCGTGTTTTGTTTTTGTCAGTATTAGAGATGGATTTGTGCACGGATTTATATTTTTGTGATTTTCTTCCTTTTCCATTTACTTACGGGAATTGCATTTCATTTTCTTTATACGTGAGAGGGAGATTTATTATAATTATAGTATTTTTCCTTCGAAGGAGTGCAGACGTACGTTCACCGTTTGTCTCATTTTCGACTTTTGATATTTATTGTGTAATAAAGAGGGGCAGCATTATATGTTTAAGAACAAAATCAAAACAATCAGCGCATTGATATTTGACGTTTTTGAATATTTGGAATTTACTCACTATTCAATACCATATTTAATAATAATAATAATAATGTAATATTTGTATAGCGCAGATTTGTGTCATTTCACTTCAAGTGCGCTTAACTATAATAAATTTAAAAATAATCCTACAGTGTTCCTTACGAGATCATTACAAAATATTTATAAAATAATACCTATGAAATAAAGAATATACAGTATTTACAAAACAATGACAAGGGAACAAAGATTAACAAAACAGTGCTGTTATAGCACAGAGGAAAATAATAATATACAAAAACAGTGTTATTGTAGCACAGGACAAAACAAGAACTTTTAAACTAAAATATAATACACTAACTTCTTACAAAAAATTCAGATATTAAACATAAAAGTACAATTAGGAGGAAACCGAAACCAAATGATTACCGGATACTTGAGAACATGACTTATTACTTGTATTGAAAAGATGTTAGGATTCATGAATGGTACGATTTTTTAAATAATTTTGTTTTTAAAGCCCACATATTTATCACAATATTGCTGCAGCTCTTTCAAAAGACGAGAATTCGTTCCATACAAAATGTATGAGGAAAAACATTTTCTTAATAATTTTTTTTTTCGTGAATTTTCGATGTTTTAATAGCTATTGTGCTATTCGGGCGGAGACAAATCCAACAAATCAAAGATTATAAAAATTGGTTCAGCCGTTCTTGAGTTATAAATGGTGTAACTAAACCGACTTTATTTTATATATAAACATTTTTTTATCAGCAGCCAAGTGATTCAACGTTTATTTCTTTTTTCATATCCGATGAACAATTCAATCAGATATGTCTATGCTGTATTCATATTGAACGAAGTAGACAATACATTGAATTTGGGAATTCGGGAAAATAATGGTGGTAGGTAGACAGAACGCCAAATGAAAGGAAAGATGTGACAAATAAGATAAAGAAGTAAACGCTCCAATGGTTAACCATTATTTGATAAGCAAATTATATGAAGGAAACAACATTATGTTATCTTAGACAAGTGACTGCTTTCACAGAGAGTGTAATGTTGTATGATTGTACTTGTAGGTATTTTAAGTTTTGACAATCATAATATCAGTTGAATGTTTTCGAAGGCAGGAAGAAAATGTTCCTT
Organism: Limnephilus lunatus; assembly: GCA_917563855.2. Classification (NCBI taxonomy): domain Eukaryota; kingdom Metazoa; phylum Arthropoda; class Insecta; order Trichoptera; family Limnephilidae; genus Limnephilus; species Limnephilus lunatus. The sequence continues at coordinate 111,748,561 of OU830592.1, forward strand.
AAAATGGTTCCATGACAGTTCATCCTGCTACAATTCATCCGGCGACAGTTCATCCGGCGACAGTTCATCCGGCCGACAGTTCATCCTGCCGACAGTTCATCCTGCCGACAGTTCGTCCGGCCGACAATTCATCCGGCGACAATTCATCCGGCCTGATCATTTAGAAGATTTTTTCTTCAAGTAACTATGCAAAGTATACGGCCGTACAACCAAAATCGATATACTTATATCTGAGGCATCTTGAGTGGAAATCCGCTGTAACCTAACCTAACAAATTAGTCAATTCACCCTAAAAAGATGGTGTTCATTTCAGATAAAAAAGTTATATTATATGCAAGTAGGAATCTTTACGGTTTTTTGCTAAGCCGACTGCACGTATAAGTATGTCGTATTTTGTTATTCACGCATGCTTCTTCGAAGAGTCGAAATTATTGTTAGTAAAAATATTATCCACTCAAGATGCCTTCAGATATAAGTATATCGTTTTTTGTTGTACGGCCGTATATACTCTTTGCATACTTAGATACTTGAAGAAAAAATCTTCTAAATGATCAGACCGGATGACTTGTCGCCGGATGAATTGTCGGCCGGATGAACTGTCGGCAGTATGAACTGTCGGCAGGATGAACTGTCGGAAGGATGAACTGTCGGCAGGATGAACTGTCGCCGGATGAACTGTCGCCGGATGAACTGTCGCCGGATGAATTGTCGCCGGACGAATTGTCGGGTCACCCCTTAAAACACACAATTTTGGAAAACTGGTATTATTTTATTATTTTTTATATGAATACCACATAAGAGTCCCAACTGCTCCCGTCTGAAGCCTGTGAGGCGGAAGGTAGTGGGGAGGGGAAGGAGATAGGGAAGAGGAAGGTGGCTAAGTACCTGGCTATTCAGATCTGGTCACCAAACACGGCTAATGCCATTTCGAGCAACGTTTCAATTCTGAATGGTGGTCTTATACCAGAGCGATACCGAGAGTAGGTAACGTGCCACAAATATGCTATATACTATTTTAAATGAATAAATTGTGATATAACACAAATTGATCCCGTGACCTTCGGATTGCGAGTCAAGAGCCTTACCGCTGTATTACGCCGGCCGTCGAAACTAAAATTACTAATAGCAAAATAAAATAAAACCCACACATATTTTATTAGGCAAATGTATTAGAAACATTATCGTCAACTCTATTTTTATCAAATAAGAGTAATGAGTAAGATCAAGAAAGGAACGCTCCGATGGTTCGGGCATGTAGAGCGCATGAATGAGGAAAGGAGTGCAAAGAGAATATATGACGCAAATGTGAATGGTAGAAGAAGTCGGGGACGCCCGAGAAAGACATGGCACGACCAAGTGAATCAGATACTTGAGTCGGACCATGTCAAGAGTCAGAATAACAGAAGAGCATGTATGAGACGATGTATGAATGTGAACGAGGCAAGGAGTGTGTGCCAAGACCGAGTTGTTTGGCGGTCCGTCCTCTCTGCCTACCCCTGCGGGGAAACGGCGTGATGGTTAGTTAGTCTATTTTTATCGTCTCATGTAAAAATAATATAATTCATAAAAAAAAAATTTAAGTACGGTCGGACATTTTACATTCATAAAGGTGTACATTTTAATTATTTTGCGGTTACCTTTTAGATTTGAATATGAGCGTGGTGTTTTCTCTTTCATACACCGTTATTATTATATTTCTAACCATGATAGTAAGAGAGACACAACGATTTCCATGAGACCTATACGAATTGTTACGAAAACCTAAGAAATTAGCCTGACCGAATTAACTGACTAAATTAACCACAAAAAATTCTAATTTACACCTTTACCAAACCAAAGTTTTCGATCGAAACTTGAAAAAAAAATTTAAGTCTGAATTTTTTATTGATTATTGTAGTATCCGCAAGCTTGCTTCAGCATGGCAACATTAACGGAAATAGCCGAACGCTTCCGATGGCACCCGAAGTCGGTAGTCGGAGGCAGGCAGCGCGCGGTATATCGGCCGTTCTGCGCTCATTCTCTCGTAGACCTTAGCATAGGAGATACTATTACACTGTAAACTTTATAACGTCAATAAACTCGTCTATTACGATCCTATCTCTCATTACAAATTCATTTAGTTTTGTCTTGATTCAAGTCTATCAAGGACATTACAATTATTTTCAATAAAAATTCATAGATTCTCAAGAAAAAAATCACTCAAGAACAATTATAATCATAGTCCTAGTTGCAAAGTTTAAAGCTTAGGTTAAGTATGATTTTAAAAACGAATCCCAGTAAGTATGCAGGAACCAAATTACTTAAACTTTGCAAAAAAATTCTGCATATTTCGATCAAACAAAACCTAAGCTTTCTACAAAATGTGTAAGTATCCCCAAACATAACGTAAATCCGGATAACACATAAACTCCCCCTCAATCCATCGCACCGAATAGCTTCGTATAGGGCCCCCACGAATCAACTATTTGCAGTGTTGCAAAAACAAACATCAAGTACCTCGTACCTACAATAACTCGCTTTTCTTATTATTTTCGTTTTCGTAATAATTTCGAAATTTAGGTACCAAATACGACCCGCGCAGGTACTAACACATGGTAGACGTCGGCGATAAGATGTAGCGGAAAAACCGGCGGAAATATAAGGCAGTGTTCGCTGTTAAAACACTGGACAGATAAACCCTAGAAGTGAGATCTGTACCGATAGAAAATAAAACTAATTTCCTCACTTCACATACCATCTTTCATTGTGGTACTACGAAAATTCAAAGTTGACTAAGGGCTTTCGCTCATGGAAAAACCGAAAACTGGTTGGCAATTCAAGTCAACTCAATTCACGGCGCAACTCAACTTACGATTCCGGTAAATATATCAAATTGTTTAACAAAACCTTAAGCTACCGATTTCTTACATATCCCCCCTTAATATTTGAAGTTTTTAATCTCTTAAAAAGATATATGTTATTTTTGAAGATAATATCTAATATCTATATCCTTGCCAAAACGCAAATTATATGAAATTATCTAGATAGAAAAAAATCGCAAAGTATGCTCCGAAAATCATTATTTTCATGTCTGATTCAGTTATTTTACAAGTTATATATATGTATGAAAAAATTCACAGTGTTTCATTAAATGCTGTTATGGCAGTACTTATTCACATTACTTATTTTCACGCGTATGGTATCCCAGATGACCAACACTAAATGTCACCGATTGCCCCGAGATAGGATCATATTATTATTCCGCTTCTAGTACTCGATCCATCCGGTTGCACGGCAATTTTACCTCACTACCAGTTTGTACACGAATGTATATTCGTTGTAAATAATATTTTAAATAAAACTTAATATCGTGGATAACTAAGTGTTTTCAATTAAACATCATCATTATTATAAGCCTGAACACAAGATCACGGCTTGGAAGTGCCGTGATCTCAAGGAGCATTTTAACCTCAATATCGGTAAAGTATGAAGGCAATCCTGCCTGACGTGGAGAGGATCTCTTCATCAAATACTCTCCATCCACTCATACATCTACTAATAAACACTTCCAACATTGGTGACCCCGACGTGCGACTGGACGAAATCCAGTAAACGGGCAACGAGCAACTGGGAACTGTCAACAGATATCACCAGATAACAAGAAACATGCGACTGGACGAGATCCAGTAAACGGGCAACGAGCAACTGGGAACTGTCAACATATATCACCAGATAACAAGAAACATGCGACTGGACGAGATCCAGTAAACGGGCAACGAGCAACTGGGAACAACAAATCACCAGATAACAAGAAACATGCGACTGGACGAGATCCAGTAAACGGGCAACGAGCAACTGGGAACAACAGGAATACTAATGGACTCATGAATATCTACTGAATAGCTACGATCTCGAATTTTTTAAAGAAACAAATCGTTTTTTCACCATCTTCTCAACTTCAACATCTCCAATAATGTATATATACAGTAGCTGACACAATATCTCAATCTGAAGAGACTAACTGTCCTACTACAAGCAACCAAGGATTGAAGGGAAAGCGCAGAGTCAACCTGACGATTATATTTAGGCAAAAGATGACTCCGCCCTCGTCCTATGTTAAATTAATGTTTCCAACTGTGACCGACTCAAACCTGCATTTTTCCAAAATTCGGAGGAAATACCGCAAGAAAACGGCAAGCACACCGCCCACAATAACAACAAGAAAAACACGCTGTGGAAGACACGTACATTTTCCTGAAAGGTACCAGTCGTAAAAGTAATACTTGGCAATACTTCAATTAAAAAAGCTATCGTTTAAACAAATTAATTAGAAAACTTATATTGATGTATCCAAAATTTATTATACGATTTGTATCACTGTACCTCATAATTAATTAAAATTCTAACTAACTACTGTGAAATAAAACTAAGTTTATTTAGGTATTTAGCTAGCGAAACACCGCCATATAAATTATTGTATTATTACGTAGTCAGTATTTCTAACAAATAATAATATTATATAAATTCATTTTCGTATCCCGAATTCTGAACAGTATACAGACTACATTTTATTTGTAAATAACTAATTAATAATAATAGTAAGGTATATCAAATTTAGCAAATAAGTTATCGAACCTGTAAATAATTTCTGTTAATTTCCGATATCTATTAATTTTACGTAGTGTTATCTTATTAAAAAGAAGCCACATATTAGATCGGACCGTCATAAATGCTAACCAAACTGTATTTGTTTAACAATAACAATATAATAAATAATAATTAGACATTCCAATACCACTGCGGAGGTACTTACGTACCTAAAGTCAGGTAATAAACAAAGACAGCACTTGGAATTCGAATTATTATTTTCCCTCGATTAAAAATGAATTCACTCCTTAGTCTAAGATTTATAAAGTTAATTTTGAATAATATGGTTCATGTATTTTATTTATATTTTAATACACCTTAAAATAACACTTGTATTCAATTACGCATAGTTAGTTATGTTTACTTTCGTTGAAATTGTATAAACGCATAATAAGTATGTACCGAGTCAGCCAGCAGCTACTCGCCTTTGTAAATAATCACCGTTACGCATTCTAGCAGTACCTACCTACCTCAACACTATATGTCTAGCCGTAAGAAGGAACAAGTAATAATAATTTTAATCGGTCAATACCGACTGAGAAATAGGTACTTACTCCTATTACTAATGATAATTAGGACTTGTAAATAAATAACATTATAATTTTAAAACATTTTGTAACTTTTGTTATTTTTTTCTTTTTATAGGCATGTTATGTTCTAAGTTAATGATGTAAATTAAGAATTGTTCACAAAAACTACTTATGTAAAAATTATATTTTCAAGTATGAAAAACATTGTATATAGATATGTATATCTCAGACACATACTAAACCCTATTTAGGTGTATATAATTATTTTCTTTTCGTATGCCATATTTTGTTATTCGCGTGCAACGCTGGTGGGGAGGTATATGGCAGTACTTATTCACATTACTTATTTTCACGCGTATGGTATCCCAGATGACCAACACTAAATGTCACCGATTGCCCCGAGATAGGATCATATTATTATTCCGCTTCTAGTACTCGATCCATCCGGTTGCACGGCAATTTTACCTCACTACCAGTTTGTACACGAATGTATATTCGTTGTAAATAATATTTTAAATAAAACTTAATATCGTGGATAACTAAGTGTTTTCAATTAAACATCATCATTATTATAAGCCTGAACACAAGATCACGGCTTGGAAGTGCCGTGATCTCAAGGAGCATTTTAACCTCAATATCGGTAAAGTATGAAGGCAATCCTGCCTGACGTGGAGAGGATCTCTTCATCAAATACTCTCCATCCACTCATACATCTACTAATAAACACTTCCAACACTGTTTTAGACAGCCCCCAAGAGATTTTTGCTCTATTTTAAACGAGTCGTCAATTTTCGATATAATTTAACCGTTTGAAATATTAGCGCCCTCTCTCCAAGAGTCGTAATTACATATCTCTCCATTTTCTTTTTTTTGAGCAGGGATACGGCGCCTTAATATATAACCTCCAGATCAAAATCAATGTTCTCCTGCTGACATATCGCAAATTACTCAAAAACTTGACATTTCGTGAGGCGTAACCATGGCAACCTGGTAACATGGTAACTGAAACGCACCGGCCGCAGCGACTAGCCTGCGAGTTGCGGCGTCGCCCTTGACAAATGGTCTTTAACAAGTTGCCTGTGTGCGGACCGTCAGTGAAATTAGCAATTTGCTTTCCTGTGGATAGCGATCGAGATGCTAACTGTTTTTTTTTTTCATTTGTCCCATGAGCGGATTGACTAAGTTAGCAGACAATTTAAGCCGCGACGCCTGGGTGAGAATCGACTATTTTTTTTTAAAAATGAGTACTGCACTAGTCTGACTGCTTCCAACAACTTGTACCTGATCTCAAAAGAACGAATCAATACTCTAAAATAAAGAAGAAATCTTAACGGCGTAAGTGAAGAAGGCGTGCACATAAACATGCGGCGCGCGGTCAGCATACTGGACGGAACTACGGTCGAATTTGCCGTGTAGCGGGCCTAGAAAACGTAAGTATATGAATGAATTAATTCCGATTTTATTTCGCGTTACCTCCACACGTGACACCCTGATGAAAACTAATTCCTTCGGGGCCTTTGTCATATTTGAGGATGATGTGTGGAGGGTTTTTTAGGGAAGGGAAAGAAATGAGACGAAGTTCTGGGAAGAAAAGGGGTATAAAGGGTGGATAGCAATCTGGAGGTCATATAAATCCATCCCTCAGGATATTCAGACAGGTAGATGAAATGGAGTATCTGTTTCCAAACAGGATTTAAAATTTTGAAAATGTTTGATCAATTTCACCAAAATGAAAATGAATCCATCGGGCTCGGGTACACGGACACTCCCACAGCACACTTCTATGGGTTTGTCGCTTCAGTAGCGGTTTACCGTAATACTGGTGGAGAGAAGCTAATCTGACAGGTTAAAGAAACTTGAAGGGTCGAGACTAGATTGCGAAAGAAGAGATGGAAAAACTTTTAGCAAAACCATCTTAATAATTGTAACAAAATTCCCAAAGTTTAATTTTAACTTGAAACTTTGGATTGAAAAGGTGTTCATTTTAATTATTTTGCAATTAACTTTAGATTTTAATATAAACCGTAGTAGTTTCTCTTTCTAAAACCGTTTAGATCATATTTCTAACCATGATAGTAAGGGAGACAGCGATTTCTGCAATAGCATGAATTGTTCCGAAAACCGAACAAATTAGCCTGCGGTGCTAAATTAATAGTTTGATTGTTAAAAGTTCTGTTATTGTTTTGGGTAAAAAGCGTGTTTTATTAATACATAAAAATATATACATATTTATCAATTTGTGGTAGAATTAAATGGTTAGGTTAGGTCAGTTAAAAACTTTACAAGTTTGTTAGAACGAACTGCTTTCAGAATTTCCCAAGCTTTTCAGATTGTAACATGGCGATATTAAAAAAACACAACACCAATATTTAAAAAAGCTGTACAAATTTCATCTCACTCAAGTTTCATCTGCAAAAACAAGCAGAGTAAATAATATATATATATATATTTTTTCTTTATTTTTTCCCATTGTATCTACATACATACAAAAGTAATTTTGCATAATTTCTAAATACAGTAAGAGTAAATAGAAGGTACAAGTAATGTAAAAGTTACCAATAAGTAAAATATATAATAGAAAAGAGTAGGCAATGGGAACCCTCTAAGGCACTGCCTGTGTGTGGGTAATATTCTTTTCGGGAACATTTAAATGTAATAATTAATAAATCTCTCAAACTACTTGGTTTCATCACTAGAATCACTTCCGACTTCAAAAACATAAATACCTTAAGAACTCTTTACTGCTCCTTGGTTCGCCCCCATCTTGAATATGCTTGTGTTATATGGTCTCCTTTTTATGCTGTCCATATTCGTCATATTGAATCCGTTCAACATAGGTTCCTAAAAGGGATTGCTAGGAGGCAAGGATTAGAGCGAGGCAATTATTCGTATGCTGAAATTGAAAAAACTCTAAACCTTTCTCCTTTAGAAGACCGTCGGAAAAAATCCGATCTCATCTGTTTCTTTAAAATTATTAACTACATAATCGATTCACCTACATTACTACAACTCATCCCATTCAATATACCTTCTCGTAGACTCAGAAATAAAGACCTACTCTTCCTCAATCAGCACTCCACTAATTATGGTTACAACTCACCACTGTCCAGAATGTGTAGAATGGTCAACTCACGACAAGACCTTGATTTTTTTGGTATAAGCTTGAATGAATTCTGTCGCTCATTAAATAAATGATGATATTTTATATTCACTGTAATTTTTGCAAAGTCTTGACTTGACTTGACACTTCTATTTTCTGTTTGTCTTTGCTCTCATGTACCATTTTCACCCTTACAATGTACATTCCCAAATTTTCGTTATACCATGTTGTAAATTGGACGTAAGTCCGTAAATAAATAAATAAATAAATAAATATAAACAAGATTGCTATATATTCAGTGAAGGTTATTTTTATTAAAAATAAACTTACTTTTCCTCGCTTACCAAAGTTGGTGCATCCATTTTATGAGAAAGTGGTGTTTGAATGGGGTTGGGGGTAGGTTATGAAGCCCCCATCATTGGAGTTGGTTGGCTCGGTCTTCACAGACTACCCCCGTGTTTGTTTGCCTAGCCACCCTTGTCCGCCAGCAGGGGGTGATGGTCAGAGTGATGGGAATACGATACGGAATAAGATATATATGTACAGGTTAGAAAAACAATTCAATTTGAGCGAGTAACCTGTGAATTATCATGTTTCCATGTCTATATTGATGTTTAATAGGCGCTTTTAATATTACCACGTTTACGGAACGGCGACGGTACAAAAAAGCAATAAACATACGTGTATATGTTACAGTTAAAACCGTTTTTAGTTATAACGCGTTTTCTCTAGTTAAAACAAGTTTTTACTAACTGCCTTTGTTAAAAATGAAATTGGGATTGAAAATACAGATATTATGTATTAAAATATTTAATAACTGTTGATTAAAAACCTAACATAACCTTACCTAACCTGATGTCACTCGACCAATCAGAATAAAGCGCGATGAACTTTGACATCGAATGAAACAGTCTTAACTGAATCATTTCGGGAAAATGCAGTTTGTCTAGTTAAAACTAGATTTTATTAACTGCCTTTGTTAAAACTGAAATTGGGATTGAAAATACAGATACTGTTTATTAAAATATTTAATAACTGTTAATTAAAAAAACTAACATAACCTAACCTAACCTGATGTCACTCGACCTCTAAAGAGCGATGAACTTTGACATCGGTTGAAACAGTGTTAACTGAATCATTTCGGGAAAACGCGTTTCGTCTAGTATTGTTAGAACTAGTCTTCACTGTGATATTCAGCAATTAATTCTAGTTGTAATAAAGGCATTTAGTGGAAACTAGTTTATACTAGAGAAAACGCGTTGTAACTAAGAACGGGTTTTAACTGTAACATAAATATCATATAAGCATTTAACACTGTACTTAGAAGTTTATTATAACAATTTACATCCGTGGCATAATTTATATTACATAACAAGAAGCGATTTACGAAGCTGCTATGTCTTCGGCAATCTGGAAAAGAATGGTTCCTCTTAATTTGTTCCAGCAGTCGGTGACTATGTGGAAATGTTGAGGTATCGCTATTAGCGTGTGAGGAGCCAATAGGAATGATTCCACGATTCAAAATAGCTGCATCGTTCGCTGCCACACGTTTCTTATCACAATAATGCTGCAGCTTTTCTTACACATTAAATAATGGTAAGATAAAAAAGAGACATACGTGTATTGTGTGTCTTATCTTTTGTCTCACCATTATTTAATGTGTAAGAAAGAGTTACAGCATTATTATAATAAGTAACGTAAGTTTATTGCCTATTAAATATCCATAAAAAAATTTCTACAGATAGACACAAATGAAATTAGTTACCTATTCAAGAAAGAAATTCGACGTATGAAAATGTGAATTGATTTCACGAGAAGTAAGGAAAAATTGAGCTTGTTTCGAAGAAACAGACACGCCCAACTCACTCCTATCAGTGTACATAACTTCAGTGTATGTAAGTCTATTACATATTACCAACACTATTACATCTTCCATAAGTTAGTAGGTACAAAAGAAAGGTTATGTCAGCGAATTGTCTTGTGAAATTGAATCGGGCACAATAAAACCCACGTTCGTATGACGAGATAAAAAGAGATTCGTCAAAGTCAAGGATGAGAGGAATTAAAGAGAAAGATAAGATTGGTAACGAAAATAACAGCTTTGTTTGATCCAAGACCCCGATTCACGAAACTTTCTATGACGAATTTTCCCGCATTCAGCAACACTTTCAAGGCAGAAAGGAGCAAAATAAACAGATTTTTATTAAAGAATTCCTAAGGAAGAAAAAATTATATGGTTTGTGAGACCAAAATTGAAAACGTGTATCTGTTTTACCTAGAATACTTGTGGTTACGTTTAAAATAAAATTATTGAAGTGGATTACAGTGACAAAAGTTTAAAATGAAACCCTCCCCCCTCCCCCCTCCCCCCCGAACACTGAGCGAAAGGGACAACTGCACGTCAGACTGATTATACCTAAATAAAATCGTTCAAAACAATAAATCGTTGTTCAAAATTTGTAAAATGTAAAATAAGGTTTGGTTAGGTAGGTATAAGAAGTTTTTTGTTGGTAGATGATTTGTCCGTAGAATATTTTGTTGGAGATATTTTATCGCGGGATAAAAAACGCAGTACCGTTAAAACCAGGCAATTTTAATGATTTTTTGAGGATCCTAACCACAATAAACTAATTTTTTGTATTTCTTGGCATTAACAATTTCTAGACATTTTACTTTGAAGAGTTTTAATTTTAAATACACATTTGTTACTTTAATTTTAAATTTTCTGCGTTCGGTTTCGACACATCCGGTTCATTCACGAGCATTGCGAGGTTGCTCAACCACTTTCCCACGGTGTTCTAAGGAAACAGATGGTTTCCTCCTTCACCGTACACCTCAGGACTCTAATTTTTTTTTATAAAGAAGCTACTTTTTATTTAAAATGATTCTAGACCTCCAATGTCCGGGCATACATCATTTACGAGCAAACTTAAAACTACATTGAAAATAAAACCTCTTCAAAACAAAATGCAATAGAGTTACATACAAAAAAAGCAAAACGTAGAGACACGCCAGTGATCGTAATCTATATTAAATTAAAAAATATATCCACTGTTGTCAAAATCCAGGGAGGAATAGGCGAATAGGTTCGTATGGACTATTGTCTGTTATTTTATGAATTCAATGTTTATAACGCAGATTTTTACCGTTTATTTTTAAATTTAATGATGCTTTGTCAGATAAAACAAAGATAAATTTTGTCCATTAAAACATAACGTTACCTTGCAGAGGGCACGAAAACCCTCTCATATCGAAGGTTAGCTAGCATAGGGGCAATTTCCACCCAGTTGGTTGAATTCCGGAAAACGTCGTACAGTCCAAAGAATGTTTGAAAAAAATAAAATAAAATAATGTGTTCGTTTGTTTGCGTATTGCGAAGTAATCTCTAGAGGTCCGGGGCCTGAATGGTGACCCCGAGAGACGTAATAAAAATTGACAGAGTTTGAAAATACACGAAAGAGGCGATGTCAGAGATCTTGTTATCTTAGAAGAAAGAGCGGTAATAGCACAAGACAGTGTGGGGCGGAGGGATGGGGGTTAGGGCAGGGCCGGGAGAGGGACGATGAAAAGGAAATCAAAGAAGCGCAAAGGGTGGTCGGCGTATTTTATTTTATTTTATTTCTCAAACGGACCGAGCACAAAGACACAAAGGCAGAGAACACAAAACACGTGTTCTAAAAGGAAATCAAATTGTTTCGGAAATTATCTTTTGTCGCGTCGGTATTTTATGTAGCGAAAATAGAAATAAAACATTTTGAAAAGTGAACATGTCGGAAAATATCCAGCGTCTATAATTATTATTATGGTTTTAAAGAAAAAAAGAAGACGGAAAAAAAGTTTTTTTTTCTAATAAATAAAAAGAGAAAAATACCGCGCGGGGTTTTTCGCAGATTTATGTATTTTTCGTTAATTCATAATATATTTTATTATATTATCGTTATTTTTTTTAAATTTAATGTGAATATCTCACAAGAGTCTCAGCTGCTCCCGTCTGGAGCCAGTGAGACTGTGGCATCCCCAATTGGGGTATGTTGTGAGGCTGAAGGTAGAGGGGAGGGGAAGAAGATGGGAAGAAGGAGGGTGGGGAAGAACCAGGATATTCAGATCTGGGGGCCAAGTCTCTATCTTTTATTAACCTCAGTTAGCGCGTTAATTACGTCACAAACACGTATTTTGACAGTTACGCTAATTTTGTTAGTCGTAAAATACGTGTTTGTGAGGTAATTAACGCGCTAACTGAGGTTAATAAAAGATAGAGACTAGGCCCCCTGGTCACCAAAACACGGCTAAGGACATTTCAAGCAAGTTTCAATTCTAAATGGAAGTCTTACACCAGGGCGATACTGAGAGTATCTTCCTCCACTCTGGAACGTGCCGAAAATATAGAAATAAACATAATTTTTGAAATATAAACATTTTGAATGCAAACATAAAAAAGTTTTAAAAATGGCTCACTTTATGTTTTTTTCTAACTAAAAATTTTTTTTTTTTTTTTAAAAAGAAAGACAAACATTCCCGGGTTACGAATAACCCAACAATGTTTGAAAATCTCCTACTACCACCACAGAAAGCCGAAAATTTAGCTTGTGTTGTGATGGAGGACTTAGCCAGCCGAGGAATCGAACATGCGACGCCCGGGTGGGACCCAAGCGCTATGCCCACTCAACCACTGACCGTGACCACATTATCTACTAATAACGATAAAAACACATACACACATATTTTATAAAAATATATTATAAATATTTTCGCAAACTCACTTTTTTGTAGTTTCGTGTAATAATAATTAATAAAAAAGTTTCATAAATTCTTTTCATTTGTTTTCGGAAACTTTGGTTTCATAAAGATGTACATTTTAATTATTTTAACGCAAATATTTTAGTGATTATGGCGCAAATCGACATAAACGTAGCGTAAAAACGGATTTTATAAATTTGCAAACAGTTGTTAATTAAGTGATTCTGTAAAACAAAATACGGCTATAGTTGTGAAAAGTTCTCTTAGGCTAGGCAATTCACCAGTCACGAAGCGTGGAAAATGTACAGCTTATCCAAAGGTTCTAATTTAATTATCATTCTAGGCTTAGCGTATTAGATCTTCAAAGCTAATTAAGCTAGGAGGCTAGAAGCTATGTTTCATAGAAGCAGCCAGCTACCGAGAATTCATATTTCGACGAAAGATGTTCTTACGATCGTACAGGGCGGTTCCAATAAGAAAGATAAATTATTCTCTGTACCAGCTTTCTCAAATAATAACTCAATATCGATTTCATTTCATTAAAAAAAAAATTAAATGTATACCTACATTCAAAAACGCTGAAAGGCGTGATGATGAAACTTAAAAAATAATGTACTTTTTGTAATTATTTTTTGATCATAAGTATTTATAATTTTTCAATAATGTCTAAGCAAAATAATAATATAAAAAAAATCTTAAACATGTTAGTTTGAAAGACCCTAAATAAATAGAAAAACTGATTTTTTTGTCACAAAACAAGTGTGCGGATCTTTTTTTAATTGATTTTATTTAAACTAAAATTAAAATTCTAAAACAGAGCTTTCCAGAAAATTTATTGATTTATTTTACGGCATGATTATATGATTTGAAATGTGTGTTGTTTAATACAAAATTTTGTTTGAAAAATTAACAAATCTGCCAACACCTACGGTAAAACCTTATTGTACTAAAAATAAACATATTTTCTCAAAATTTTAAATATAGTTTTATTATATAAAAGATCAGTCTTTCGATATCTATTTATGTTTTTTTTTGTCACTAAGAGTCAATACGTCTAAAATTTGGTTTAAAAATGACATATTTCCGGTTTTGTCTGGATATTCACTCTTCACACCTTGTTTATAATGGCAGTATGTTGATGGATTGAAAACACCTCACAAGAGTGCCAACTGCATCGAGGATGTCGTCAGAGTGAAATGAGTGGGGAAGGGAAGGAGGTGGTAATGAGGAAGGTTAGGTAGTACCAAGGTTAGGTAGTAGTACTAGATCTGAATGGCTTTGTACTTGCTAATCTTCAATTCCTCACTCTCAAAAATATACGCCACATACGATTTTCCTCATTCCCATTTGCTCTAAGCAGTTGTGCCAATTGTGCATTGTCAATACAATTTTTTTTTTTTACAAGAACTCCACACAGGAAGCCCAGAGGAAAATAATTTCCCTCAGGGCCTACTTCAATTTGGGGATGCTGTGTGAAAGGCCTTTTTAAGGAACGGAAGGAGATGAAGTTCTGGGAAGTAAAAAAGTATGAGGGGTGGTAAGAATCTGGGCGTCAGTGGGTCCAAGAGTGGCAGACATATGAATCCATAACTCCAACTGCAGTGCAAGGCAATGGGTCGAGAGAGTCCTGCTGGAGAGGCTGAATGATCTCCTTCAACCTGTAAGACCTAGACAAACCTCACAACATGAACAGTCACCGAATCACTTGGGGCGACCTGTGGCAGAGGTGTGAGTAACCCAATAAATGGTTTTCGGGGCGGCGGTACCCATACCCGCCTCCAAAATTAACCTAGTCTAACATATTATAGTACTTACTATCATATCTCTCCTAAACGCTCCACAAATCAGGTGGTCATATAGATCGCCTAATTCCGCAATAGAATGAGTTCTGGTATTATTATTATTAATTATAGTCCAGTAACTTTGTCGCCTGAATGTATGGGGTAGTATGCGTTAAATCCGGTAGTTCTGATTTTTTGCAGGCTTGTTTATAATGTTGGCCTAATGAAAAATCCAAATTTTTGACCTCGACCGCCGAACGCAACTTTGTCAAAAATCGAAAAAACCGCGAAAAAATCGTTATGTTTTCAATTTTTGGCGATTATAATCCTAAAGGACTAGTTTTTGAAAAAAAAATTTAAGCCTTTTTTAAAGTACACTAAATTTGCTATAATATGATACTAGAACTGTTTCTGTAAACCCAATAGTTTTTGAGTTTAAGCCTTTCAAAGTTTGTAACCTCGAGCGCAAACCGCGAAAAAATCGTTTTTTTTTTCAAATTTTGGCGATTATAACCCTAAAGGACTAGTTAAAGAAAAAACCTTTAATAAAATGTTTTTAAAGAAGACTAAATTTGCTACAATATGATACTAGAATTGTCTCTGTAGACTTAATAGTTTCCGAGATTAAGCCTTTCAAAATTTATCATTTTTTTCGAACTTCGCATTTTTTTGCAATATTTTAGAAGTCACTCGAATAACTCTAGCGGGATGAAGTTTCAATTACCTCCGAAGTGTGAAGTCACGAATGCGACCCACCTGTAACACGTTTTTAACGTTGCCTTTTTTTTTCATCTCTAACACTGTTTCACAGGTTGTGTGACTTGTGTGTCTTAAAACAATCGGACGAAGAATTGCGAGAGTTCTTCTCTTACGAACTGTCACCAATCTCAATGTCATTGTTCTCTGAAGAAGGGATGAGAAAGGGCACAAAATCCACCTTGTATTGAGTGTTTGAACCTGTAACCTTAAATGAGAAGCAAGGGTTAACGTAGTTTGTAGTAGTGGATGGAGTGCATCTACTTCACAAAGTTGTGTGGCCTCGAAGCTCATCATTTGGTGCGATAGCTGACAGATACATACAGTACATTACTGCTCACTATGGCTCAAATGTGGCAGTAGTTTTCGATGGTTACCCCGTAGATGCTGTACAGAAAAACACAAAGAGCTCTGAGCGTCTTCGAAGAGCCAAGTTAAACTCATCGCGAGAGATAATCGTTGATGAGAAAACCGTGGCACAGGTTCCTCAACAGAAATTCTTGTCAAATGACAAAAACAAGATCCGTTTCATAAAACTGCTGACAACAAAAATGGGAAGTCACAACATTCAAGTACTCCAAGTAGAGGAAGATGCTGATAGGCTCATCATCACTACAGCAGTAACTGCTGCCTCTACCTCTGATATAGTGGTAGTCGTTGGTGAGGACGATGACTTGCTGATCATCCTTACTGCGATCTCAAACCAACGTGAATTTTTTTATAATAAATGTGGAAGAGGCAAAGCATCAGATGTCATGTATTCCAGCATCGCTTCTTTAAAATCCTCTTTGAAAACAGATCTTTTCCTCTTCATCCATGCCTTTAGTGGTTGTGACTCGACATCCTGCTTCTTTGGCTTAGGGAAGATAAAAATGATGTCCATAGTCGAAAAAAATCCGGACGTTGAAAAGCAAGCTGCGATTTTTCTCGACACCAACTCTACACCTGACGATATAGCAGCAGCAGGAGAACGAGTCATAAATGCTCTATATGGAGGCAACCCCAACACCCATAACCTTGACGAGCTGCGGTACCAACTATTCGCCAGGGCTGCTACGAAAACCAGCTTCAATCTAGCCAGGTTACCTCCTACACGAGACTCTGCTCGATTTCACTCCTTGCGGACATACCATCAGGTAAAAATTTGTCCTTGCATCAGTTACATATCATTCATCATTTTCTATTCTTATGTACAATCTTCTTACAGGTTCAGGCGTGGTTGGGAGTCACACTGAACCCTCTCTCCTGGGGGTGGATATCCACGCCACAAGGCCTCAACCCCAAAATGATGACCAGAGATGCAGCCCCACAACACCACTTGCGGATGATTTCTTGCGGCTGCACGAAGGGTTGTGGGAACGCGTGCAGCTGCAGGAAGGCAGGATTTAAATGCTCATTAGTGTGCAGGCAGTGTAGCGGGGCCTCTTGTGACAATATACCCGATGTTGAAACATATCCCAGAAGGCGACGATCTGTCCGATGTCGAAATGGAGGATGACTTGTGGGCACAAGACGTCGACGATTCATCACCATCTCCTGATGGGGATATGCCATCCCAATACGTCGATCCAGATACGGACGAACCTCAACTGGGACCTTCCAAGAGGGCTAAATTAATTTAATTTTGTGATTTTGAATATTACTCAGTTTCCTAACAAATAAACTTATTAACTTTTGCTGTACTTATCTTTTTTTAAATAAATAAAAAAATAAAAAGAAAATACTTTGTTTTTTATCTTTTTTACTTCGTTATTCGTAGCTTAGCTTATACATCATCATCCCATCATAAAAGTACAAGGCTTCGATAGAATAATCAGGGTCAAAATTCATTCAGAAAGACAGAATTACGAAAAATTGCGAAGTTTGAAAAAAATTATAAATTTTGAAAGGCTTAATCTCGGAAACTATTGGGTCTACAGAAACAGTTTTAGTATCATATTGTAGCAAATTTAGTCTACTTCAAAAACATTCTGTAAAGTTTTTTCTAAAACTAGTCATTTAGGGTTATAATCGCCAAAATTTGAAAAAAATACTATTTTTTCGCGGTTTGCGCTCGAGGTCACAAACTTTGAAAAGCTTAATCTCAAAAACTATTGAGTCTACAGAGACAATTATAGTATAATTTTGTAGCAAATTTAGTTTACTTTAAAAACGTCATAAAAAAGTTTTTTTTTTAAAACTAGTCTTTTAGGGTTATAATCGCCAAAATTTGAAAAATAACGATTTTTTCGTGGTTTTTTCGATTTTTGACAAAGTTGCGTTCGGCGGTTGAGGTCAAAAACTTGGATTATTCATTAGGCCAACATTATAAACAAGCCTGCAAAAAATCAGAACTACCGGATTTAACGCATACTGTGATGTATAAAGTTACTGGACTATTAGGTGTCGTGCAATATATTTGTGAATGATGAATACTTGGAGAAGGTGGATGAGTTTGTCTATCTGGGTAGAATGTTTACGAAAGGTAGGAAGGCTGATAGAGATATTGAATGAAATGTAAATGCAGGTGACAAAATTAATGAAGGACTAAATGCCGTTGGCGCTAATAAGAAAACTGTCAAAAGAAGCGAAGCTAGAAGTCCACAATGGAGTCCTGGCACCTACCCTGATGTATGCCCTGAGGCGTACCTGTGGTGAAACCATGCATGATCGTGTGAGAAATGTGGCGTTCCACAAAGAATGTATGATGTAAGTATAGTGAGTAAGATTAAGAAAGGGACCCTCAGATGATTTGGGCATGTAGAGCGAATGAACGAAGAAAGTAGTGTAAGAAGAACATATGACGCAAATGTGAATGGTTGAAGAACGCCCGAGGAAGACATGGCACGATCAAGAGAATCAGATACTTGAGTCGGACCAATCAGAATAATAGAAAAATTTGTATGAATGAATGTGAGTGAGGCAAAGGGTGTGTGCCAAGACCGAGTTGTTTGTCTGTCCGTCCTCTCTGCCTACCCCTGCGGGAAACAACGTGATGGTTAGTTAGTTAGGTGTCGCATGAAAATAAATATCGGCTTTTAAATAACTATGAATTAAATTTAAACCGCATAATATGATTGATAATGACATCAGCGGTAAAATTTGCGGGCAGCGTTTCTCACACAAATATTATTTGATAACCATTCGGTTAACCAAGCTGTCAATATTGACACAAATGCAATTTAAAATATGCCGAAACATTCGTCCAGGAATGACGAATACGTAAACAAGAAATGAACGTTCATTTCCTCGTATTTAAAGTACCCCCGTTAAAATACTGCGTTCATACGTTTTCAGCATATTGACAATAAAGTCAAATGCCCCAACACTTGCTAAAAACAGGCGACGTTCTTCCAACGCTATCTCTGGTAATACTTTTTTTATTTTATTTTTTCTTTGTTTTACAATCTGTTTCGTAACGCTAAATTGGATCTCGATGGGTTTGTTCTGATTCACATGGAGAAGGCCAGAATTCAAACCTATTGGATGAATTCGCACTTGGGTGCCTACCCTGGCTGGTTACTGTCCACTGACAGCCGTTGTCAAGGAGACGAAAAAGTGTATTCAGTCTTCTCATCGTAAAGCTTATGTCAACACCTTACCGTTTTTTATCGAGATAAGCTAACAGACTCGCAATCGTTATATAACACATCTATCGTTATATAACTGACTTTCAACTGCCTGTGGTTCAACCAGACAATAGCCGAATCGATCACGAGGGATCCCTAAACCGAGCAAGTTCGCCAAATTATCGTAAGTACCCTTGTGAATTACATTTGCTATTGTTTCAGTAAATACACCGTATCGAGATACACAGGCATAGCTCGTATAGAATGAACATTCAGCTTCATTCTAACCCACGAAAGGTGGTGCCATCAACGGGCTAACCTTACACAATCTTTTAGAGAAGAATGAGTCCTTACTGGGTTACACCGTTCTAAGGTCACATTGTACATGTTTTCGTGTTTGAAATATAAGTAAATACCTATATTCAAATATAACAAGAGGAAAATTATAAAGTTATATCTAAAAGAAAGTGCATGAATCTTTGTTAGGTTGCAAAATTGTATCTATATTCTTCCTTCCCATGTCCATAATTCATATCTTAAGTGCTTCTTTTGAAGTCGGTTATTTTTTTAATGGTTTTTATTGCAAGAGGAAGTATTTAAATAATTTTATAGAGAAGTATTGCAAATTTCTTTGTCCAAAAGTCGTTTTAGTTGAAGGTTGGTGGAACGTATCTTGTAATGTAGATCTTGTGAATTATTTGTCTGTGTAAAGTTATCCTGGTTTATGAATGCGTACATTAGAATAATATCATTTATATAATTGTTTCAGTGATATTAAATTCAGCACTTTAAAAACATAGTCTGTAGGAGATCTGGTAGGGACTATGAGTATAATTTTCGAAATTGCCCTTTGTGCTATGAGGACTGGTTTTATAGTGGAATCACATGAGCTTCCTCATCCGATAAGATCATATTGTAGATGAGATTGGGCTAATGCATAATAAATTTAATTAGCTGTTCTTTATCTAAAATGTTTCTTATTGTTTTGAAAAAATAGGTTAGTTTTTTAAATTTTATTATACCCGTAACATCGCTGGCAAGACTACATGAATACTTGATACGTTCGCGCAGGCTGGAAAATATTTTATTTTTACGGGGTCATTAGAATGTTTGAGATTCGTCGAATAATGCGAAAGTCGTAAATTGTGGCCAAACGTATTGCCAGAAGAATTCCTAATATAAAGAAAACTGCAGACAAAGAATTTCCACAGCGGTCAACAAACTGATAATATAATAATAAATTATTGATACGATTCCAACCACAATTAGTTATTTTCTCGTCGACGTATTATTTATATGATATTTGATTTTACGTAGAGAGAATGACTGAGCATCAAGCACCAAAGTCCCTTCTGAACTCGAGACCGACAGGGCGAAGGAGCCTGGGAAGACCATGTTTAAGATGGAGCGACAACGTCCTCAAAGATTTATCCACCTTGGAGATTGTTGACTGGAGAGAGCTGGCACACTAAACCGTGACGATTGGAGGAAGACTCTTGAGGAGGCCAAGACCTACCAGGGGTTGTATAGCCAAGAGTGATGTGATGATGATTTGATTTTACGCCTAGCTGGACATATGCATAGATTACATGAACAGAATACACACAATGAGATATCGAAAAAAATACAAACAGTTTTTAAAGCATTCAGTATTGTAAAACTAATAAACTAACCATGAAAAGATGTTATTAAAACATGTATGTAAATTTTCTAAGATTTTTTTTAAAGTGATTTTTTTTATATTAAATGAAGAAACACACTTTGTAAAACACCACTTTATTAGAAATAATAATTATTTGACAGCCAACCAGGTTTCGCTTAGCTCAAGCTTCATCAGGGCTATTATATTAACTAAAGGTAAATACATACAGACACATATATATATAAGAAATATTAAAAAAAATGAATGAAAGAGATAGCAATACAATAGACGGCCCCCTATTGGTGCCAGTAAGATATACAGTTAATATAATAGCCCTGATGAAGCTTGAGCTAAGCGAAACCTGGTTGGCTGTCAAATAATTATTATTTCTAATAAAGTGGTGTTTTACAAAGTGTGTTTCTTCATTTAATATATAATGTCACACCACAAAGTTTTTGCTTCCTTCGATAAAATGATTTTTTTTAAATGATATTTTCAAAATGATTTTTTTTAAATTTTTCTTTATATATTTGTGAATTTTTCGACCACTATGCTATGCGCATGCCCGTGTTATGTGTTTTCAAAATTTAACAAGTTAAAATAATATAAGGTATATTTGCGGCACGTTCCTGGGTGGCCGATACTCTCAGTATTACCCTGGTGTAAAACCACCATTCAGAATTGAAGCGTTGCTTGAATTGGCCTTAGCCGTGTTTGGTGACCAGATCTGAATAGCCAGGTGCTTTCCCACCATCCTCTTCCTCATCTCCCACCCCTCCACATTTACATTCAGCCTCACAACGTATCATTGAGAATGCCATAGTCTTCTCACTGGATTCCAGGCGCTAGGAACAATTGGGACTCTTAACATAAAAAAATGTAACAATAAAGAAACTAGAACAATGGATACTAAAAGTTAAATAATAATGAAATGTGTTTTGGCATAGACCATCGAAATATTTAAATACCTATATTAAATAAAATACTAACATATTCAATCATTGTTACAATCTGGTAAACGTCAAAAAAATTGTTATTTTTTTTAAATAATAAAACCAAGTTCACATTCAACAATGATTTTTGGATTAAAACATATCAAAATGTCATTAATTTCAAAGCATCACAAAATAAAAACCGTCAATATAACAAACCCGTTGCGTTCCATTAAATTTTAACCCATAACAATACAGGCATTCCGGAAACTACAGCAAATAAAAATATTAAAAAAGGCATCGTCCTATTTGGCAGAAAAATACCTCGGACCATTAACATCGTAGAAAAACAAATTATTTAATGAATTACGCTCAACATACGGATTTAATGGGTGACATAATAAAATTAAGAATAATTGAATACACGACTGTAATTGTAACAATGTTTGGTTCACGAATTACGAATTTATATGTAGATATTATTTGAAATTTCCCAACTCCCATCATTTAATTAATTATTGGAAGGATGTCCTGTCGGCCGCCCTTGAAGAAGTTGGGCAAAGCAACTTGGGCTTATGTACCTAAAGAAACCAGAAAACACCTTCAGAAAAATCAGAACCAATACAATTTCCGTCTGGTATTTCATGCATAGAGTCCAGAATCCAGATGGCCAGTGTTATCCCCTTTCATTATTATATTCATAAAATTACAATAACACGTAGCGATAACATTAAATACACGTGTACACAACAATAACAGGCAGCGCGCTACCCAAATGGGAACACAAAGCAAACATATTCACTTTACTGTATACACTGAAGGGATAAACAGATAGAAATGTGTTATGGGCGTGTCTGGGAGCGTGAGGCAAGCTTAAGTTTTTTCCTTACTCCAGGAGAAATCAATATTGATCAATCTTTTTGAAGTATCTAAATATTTCTAAACCCGTCAGACTTGGGCATATTCTATAAGATCATAAAATTTCCGCTTTGTAATAAAATAACATTAATGAATGTACGGGAAAACTAAAATGTACTTTTGAAAGGTAATGAAATACGCGTTCAAATGTTATTATTAGAAATAAACACATAATTTTTGAAACATATATGTTTTTAATGTGAGCATAAAAAAATACTAAAAATTGCTTACCATTTTCTGACTAAAATTACTGAACAACAATAAAAAAGAACATATTTATTGTAAACAAATGTATAATAAAAGTTATTGTTACCGTATTTTTTGACGTTTCATAAAATAATAATTAATAAAAAATTAACAAATTTTCATTAATTTATCTCAAATTGCTGTTGGAAACTTTGGTTTTTCAAAGAAGTGCACATTTTAAATTTTCTGTGGTTAATTTCCAGATTCTAACACAAAGTGTGGTTTTTTCTCTTTCTAACTCCGTTTAGATCATATTTCTCGCCGTAACAGTATGTAATAACGATTTCTACGAGACCTATGTGAGCTGTTCCCAAAAGTAGACAAATTAGCCCGAAGGGTTAAAGAGAAAAAAAAACGAGTGTGCTTTAGACCATACGACTGAAGTAAAATTTCACCAACTTATAGAAGGGAGAAAGAAAATGTGCGCGCGAAAAACTGCTCTCTCTTGCTCCTACAGTGTGACACAGACAATAGACCTGCACTGTGTCTTAGATATACAAAACGTAACTGGCTATGAGATAAAGAGAGAAAGAAAATGTGTGCTCGCTCTTCTTTCTCTTGCCCCTACAGTAATATATAAAACGTGACTCTCTCTCTTTCTATCTTCACTTACTTATATCTCCCTCTCAACTTTAGTTCGCCTCGCCCGATCACACTTTTCGTAACGCTCTCGTCACACATTCACCAGCTTACTCCCCAAGTCAAACGTGCGTAAAGAAGTTTTACTTCAAAAACAATTTCATTGGCCGTTCTGGAGCAAAGGTGTCGAAAGATCAGTTTTCTTTAAAATCGGAATAGATCACAATTCTAGGGATTTTATATTCAGTGACCTTATAACAGAGAGTTATGAGCGTATTTTTTCAACTTAGGGAACAAAAGCGGCAGTCATTTACGTTCTGCTGTCAAAATATTGTAAATTTTGTCGCGGTTACAGTTTGACATATTTATTGTTTTTCTAGTGCGTTATGGCAATAAACAGATTTTCAACTTGTAGTAAAGATTTTTACGCATTTTATAATGTTGAGCTATTCGTTCTGCTGTTATTGAGGTGTAGGAAACATTGAAAAATCATATTATTGTTATTTCCTAGATAGTATGTTAGGGTC
Organism: Limnephilus lunatus; assembly: GCA_917563855.2. Classification (NCBI taxonomy): domain Eukaryota; kingdom Metazoa; phylum Arthropoda; class Insecta; order Trichoptera; family Limnephilidae; genus Limnephilus; species Limnephilus lunatus. Next base: position 111,772,483 of record OU830592.1, read on the forward strand.
AAAGTCCCGGCTAAAATAGTCGGCATATTTATTAAAGGGATTTAATTATAGTGAGTGGTCGAAATGACTTTGCCGGTTAGTACCGGACGCGCCAGGATCTGAACCCGAGGAATCCTCAGCCTCAGACCCGCCAAATCGACCAGCACAGCGGTAGAGCAGAGTTCCCCCTCCCAGAGCGGGGAATTATGTTCTAAGATGTCAGGCATAGGCAGGAATTACCAGGTTTTGTAAATAAAATAAGGTTAATTATAAATGGACTAACCATATAGGTTTATTTAAAATATTGCATGTAATAGTACAGATAGGATAGAACTTACCCCCACAGACCATAACCGAAAACTAAGCTAAAGTAAACTGACTATTAACGCGATCGTTTAGACGATGAGGGATCTTCCCGGTGACTAAGGTTGGTGCAGCGGCCCACGTCCCACGGTGATGCGCGCTGACTATATTGGTGGCAGGAACCCTCTGGCATCTGCAGCAGGAGCAAATAAGGCTACTCCACGTCCCATGGTGAAGTAAGCTGACTATATTGGTGGCAGGAACCCTCTGGCATCTGCAGCATGAGCAAATAAGGCCACTCCACGTCCCACGGTGAAGTAAGCTGGCGATATTGGTGGCAGGAACCCTCTGGCATCTGCAGCAGGAGCAAATACTCTGGCGCGAGCAAATAAGGCTACTCCACGTCCCACGGTGGAGTAAGCTGGCGCTGATTGCAAAAGATGGCCTCTGCAGCATGAGCAAATACTCTGGCGCGAGCAAATAAGGCTACTCCACGTCCCACGGTGGAGTAAGCTGGCGCTGATTGCAAAAGATGGCCTCTGCAGCATGAGCAAATACTCTGGCGCGAGCAAATAAGGCTACTCCACGTCCCACGGTGGAGTAAGCTGGCGCTGATTGCAAAAGATGAGTCACGCACGTGTATGGTGAATTGATACACCAGGAGATTTCCTGACGGAGATCGGGTAGAACATTATATTGGCCGGAAATCATACTAGCCCACGGTGTTTCTGGGACTAAAGGCAGGGGCGTTTACTGTCCAGATTGAACTTTCCTATTCCTAATCGAAATACAATTCGGCCATGTGTGAACACAACACTTTTTCCGGAGCGCGACTAGCGGGGTCGAAACCATAACGGGAACTCAAATAAACTTGTAACGGCACTATATTAACCGCCCGAACTTTACGGGAACTTCTTGAATCTATGATTTGGCACCGATGCACTTCATATTCCCCGATTATCTCCAATGCCCCGACTCGACCTCCGGCGGGCGGAAGCCCGCCGGGAAGTGCCTCCATCTTATTTCCGCTCCTCTCTGGTGTTGCCAGGATGAAAAACAATAGACAATGCTAAGGTGCCGCCTCATAGATTCCAGTACTAACTTAAAACGACAATTAACCTATGTTATATACATAACAAGTAATTTAATAGATTACTTATATATGACACACAGCTGTAGATAATGCAGGGACTGAGACTTAAATAAATACTGTTGCAACCTCAAGTTCGGGGTTCAGAATTATTCCTACCGCCTGCTAATTAAAGACATCCAAGTTCATGTAATCTATCACAAAATAAATGTCCGGTGCTTTTGATAACCCCGAAGTTTTATTTAAGGAATTGTGAGAAAAACCATTTGCTTTATCATTTTTACATAAACATGGTACAACAATTTGCTTTATCATTTTTTACATAAATGCGAATGTATGAATAGATATACTTGACGCTGACAACTTTTCTAACAAGTCACCTTTATTTACATATTTTTAAAATGTTCTCTATTATTATAACAAATTATAACATTTTATACTTGAGTTCATATTCTTTTTTTTCTGTTGTAACATAATCGTTTCCTATACAAATACTAGCTTTTATCATACATTGTTTTGTACACTTTTATTCGTTACTAGCTGAACCGGCCAACTTCGTAACGCCTCAAAATCAATAACTGTTGTGTTAACTTAATAGCTGAATTAAATTCACTTTTTTATTAAGTTAAAAATTACCCAATTAAGCAATTATCCATGCGCAACCGTCCATGTTTTGTTTTAGTTAGTATCAGAGATGGCGTTGTGTACGGATTTATAATTTGTGATTTTCTTACTTTTCCACTTACTTGAGGAAATTGTGATTCATTTTCGTTATACGTGTGAGGGAGATATATTATAATTATTGTATTTTTCCTGTTGAGGGGTGCAGACATACGTTAACCGTTTGTCCCATTTTTGACTATTGACATTTAGTGTGAAAGAAAGAGGGCAGCATTATATATTTAAGAACAAAAGCAAAACAATCAGCGCATTGACATTTGACGTTTTTGAATTTTTGGAATTAACTCACTTCTCAATTCTATTCTATTCTACACCATTCTATTCCTGCAATTCTTTCAAAATATCAGAATTTATTCCATACAAAATGTACGAGGAAAAGAATTTTCTTCATAATTTATTTTTTCGTGAATTTTTCAGATGATTTAATTTATTCTGCTATTCGGGTCGGAGACTTATCCAATAAATCAAAAATCATAAAAATCGGTCCTAAGATGAAATGGTGTAACTATACTGGTTACGCCAATACATATACCCACACATACACTGGCTCATTCTACATGGATGATTTCGTCACCAGTTGCTCATCAGTCGAGGAAGCTACCGAGTTGTCGACGGAATTAATTCAGTTATTCGCTGCCGGAGGATTCGACCTTGTAAAATTCTCTTCTAATTCTCCAAAGTTTTTATCCACGATTCCTACAGCTCGTCGTGTTAAGGAACATGTGGAATTTAATCCCGATGAAAACCTAAAAATACTAGGGCTTCATTGGATACCCGCTTCTGATCATTTTGTATTTGTCGTACACACCGACGAAAGAACGTGTACTAAACGAAATATTCTCTCGACGATTGCTCGTCTTTGGGATTTGATGGGTTTCGCCGCACCAGTTGTATTATTGGCTAAGCTGATAATTAAATCTCTATGGGAGTATAACCTGAATTGGGACGATACTCCTCCTGAAACAGTTGTCACACTTTGGCGACAGTTTAAAAAGGAATTGCCATTACTGCAATCTATTAAAATTCCTCGTTTTTTAGGAATCGAACCCCAATGTGTATTAACGCTTATCGGGTTTTCAGACGCAAGCGAACGCGCATATGGAGGTGTTATTTACTTACATGTTTACTGTCCGAATACCGATAAAACCACAATTAATTTATTATGCGCTAAATCCAAGGTCGCTCCGGCTAAGACGATTTCACTTGCGCGATTAGAACTATGTGGAGCGCTAGTACTTGCACGATTAATGCATACGGTCAGTAATACCTACACATCAAATTCAAAAGCTCATACGACTTTAGCTTTTTGCGACAGCACGGTTGCACTAGCTTGGATAAATTCACCGCCTGCAAAATGGCAGACCTTCGTTGCCAACCGTGTCTCACAAATACAAAACCATCTTGGGGCTGAATGCTTCCATTATATAAGAGGTCAAGACAATCCCGCCGACTGCTTATCGCGGGGTCTTACTCCCGCTCAGCTAATAGACCATCCGTTATGGTTTAACGGTCCCGTATTTGCCCAATTACCTAAAAGTGATTGGCCTTTACAACGTTTTGATACGAAATCGATATCTGATCCACCCGAATTAAAAACAAAATTTTTGATGTCCGTTCAAGACAATAACCGCCCCGAAACAATTGCTCCACCGTTATTGTGTGCACTAGCTTCTCGTGTTAGTTCATGGCCGAAATTAATTCGAATAGTAATTTATGTTTTTCGTTTCATTAAGAAATTACCACGAGCATTCGAATTAAGCCATATCTTAGTTGCAGAAATCGCTGTTATAAATTCTATACAGCAAGAACATTTCTCCGAAGATATAAAGGCAGTCAAAGATGGGAAGAAGGTTCGGCGAGCGATTGCAAAATTAAATCCGTTTCTTCATGACGGAATTCTAAGGGTAGGAGGCAGATTGAGTAATGCTGAAACAGAATTTGACAGTCGTCATCCCATTCTATTGCCCGCTCGGGATAATGTAGTCAATTTAATAATAGACTACTATCATATAAAGAACATACCGCAGGGCCGTCGTTAAACTCTGTCCCTTACCGTCACAATAGATTTAACGACATCTTAGAAGTTAGTTCATAATACTTTAATTTTTAAAAATCAATTAGATTAGTTTCATTGTTAAATAGGTACCAAACCCTACTAGTTTTATCTACCGCAGGTTCAGTATTATTTATTGAATCCTTTCAAGTCATATTTTTCGTTTCAATGTTTTTTATTCATTTTATTTCCTTGCTATATCAGTCATTTTGACCATTTGGTAAAGCATTTATATAACTTACATAATATTTTCGTAACTTTTACATAATTTATTACATTCTACCGCGTGTCATTATAATTTTGTTTGCGCATTGAAACGTATTGGCACTCTTTTGATTTATGGAAGTGGATTCTTTCATCCCCTTCCAGGCGGGGGGCATGGTTACGCCAATACATATACCCACACATACACACACCTACATAGCACACATACATACTGTTACTGCTTGGGATTGGTATTAATATTGTTGCAAATCCTGTCCTACCTTGTTCCCAAAATCCGCACCTATAACTACCTTCACCACGTGAGTCTGCAATCAACAGCCCGCGCCGCAACATACCCTATAGCCCCCGTGCTCCCGCTATCTGTTAACCTAATTCCGCCGTGTTCGCCGTGTACACGAAACGCACGCCTATTGCTGTTTTCAGTGCCAATTGGACGGGGAGAAAGAAGACAAAATTGCCAGCATACAAGTTCTTTATCCTGTTTCGGTGAGTCCTTTCCTTTATATGCAGCATATGTTTTTCCTCGTTCCAAGCAGTAAACAGTAACACAAAATTCAAAGTCCTTCGTCAGTCAATCTTCGCAAATATCAAATCCACTCTACACACACACAATCTCATTCATATACTTTGTTATATATATTAAGTTTACTGTAATACTGATACTTGAATGTAAAAGCCATTTTATGGCGTTTAAATAAAAAAAAGAATAAACCATCCGTATCGCTTCAAATTAAAATAATACATCACATATCGTACGTTAGCATAACTCATCTTTTGACAATCATCCGCTCCAACAAAATTCATCCCATTTTAAAAGCACATACAAATTCATCTCCTTGTTTCAACATCTAAGATAATCACATATCGATTTCCGCAGCATCCGTTACAGAAATAGCCCTTCCATTCGCTATCATTTCATCTCCCGTCAACTTCCATCTTTCATCCTACCTCTTTTGCCGATTCTTCGCTCGACTTCGGTTCATTATGTTTCGTGCTAGATTTTTGGAATGGTATTTTTCATTTTGAAAGCATCGTCTATCGATTTCTTGCACATGTGTCGAAAAGATACAAAAATAACGCAAGGTGTGCCGAACACGTTAAAACAAACACATTTTATTGATAGAAATATTATTGCTGGCTTAAATTGAAGTGGGTGGATGATATTAGCGCTGTAGAAATCTCTAAGTAAAAACAAGTCAACTGTAATGCCTTCGATTTCGTAGCTTTAGTACTAAACTGCCACGCGTCGAGTAAAATCGCTTGCTACCTCTAAGTAAAGTACATTCAAAATTTCCTTGTGTGTGATGAAAAAATGTTTTTATTACTCGGCAAACATAGGTAAAAGTCAAGGAACTACTTTTCATTTGTAGATACAGACAAATTTATTATCATCGTAAATAATACAATTGTTTTCCGCCCGAAGTTAGAATGCGTCATTGGAAAATGCAAGATCTAGTAGAGTTTAAGTTAGTTTAGTTAGTTAGTTTTTAGTACAGAGTTTTGAAGTTTAGCTGTCGCTAAATAAACTTTACTGTTTAAAATAGTCAAATGATTCTGTTTATTTATACATATGTTTGCGGTAAAATAAAATACAAATCAGCATTAACAACGAGTACAATAATAATTGTGACGATACGAAGCCTTACACCTCGATCTCTCTCGAGGGATGCATCATATTGAGGAAGATAATCAAATCCTTGCACAATAATATTGCTTTTGCTTTCCCAAACACACAGACAACATACAGAACTTATTATATATAATTTGATATTAAAATATTTGAATATCATGTGTTTTCCAATGATGCCCTTTGCGTGCAAACTGTATCTATGTAAGTTCCATTAATCTTATCTTACTTCTTACTAATATTATAAATGCGAAAGTTTGTATGGATGGTCCTTACTCTTTCACGCAATAAATATGGAATGGAATTTAAAAATTCGTTCACTAATCGAAAGCTACATTATTTGCGAGTAACAACGGCTTTATATATTGGTAAGCTCTGGCGTTATGAATGAGCTGTGGCGTTATGAAATTATGAATCATACGTTTTCTGTCCCTTACAAAATCGATTTATTGCAAACGTCAAACAAATTGTTACCTTGGAAATTATGTTTTTTTTTTAAATTTTTGCCTTAAAAAAAGTGCTTTGTTGTGATTAAAAAGTCCTTTTTTGGCGTCGTAGTTAATATCTAAATATCTCTAAAAATGTTTATTCTCCGAACAAAAAGCATAACGTTGCTATAAAGCATAGCGTTTGAAGTGGATTGTCATTTTCTTATTTTTTTAGGTTACTCTGGATTCAAATATGAATAAAATACTAATAAAGGGAGTAGGTACTTAAAATAAATTTCTATTTCTATAATTTAAATATTTTCTAAAATAGAATTTTTATTTGCAAAATGTCATTCTCAAATTTTGAAATATTCTTTTAAACAATAATTATTTTCTATCAGACAAAATAGCAAGAATAATAACAATTATGCCAGTAATTTCCCACTAATACTATGCGAGCGAAGCCGTGGGTAAAAGCTAGTAAATAATAAGTAGTTAATCACAAGTGACCCTCTTATTTTATGGTAAAAATTGTCCTGTATATTTTATACTTTCAACGCAGCATCACGTTCGTTGGTCGAATGGATTGTACATATAGTTTTGTATTAGCGATCGGCGAAGCGATGGAGGCAATCTATCAACCACAAGTTGATATTATAATAGTTTGTCTAGTCTGTAGTTAGTAGAAAGAAATGGTTGAAATATAAGATAAATTTGTACAGCACCATCGAGGTGATTTTTCACAAAAACGTCGCTATACAAATCATCCAATTATCATTATTATATAAGATTTCGATGCATTGCAACCGATTATTTACATTATCTAGTCCCACGCGGAGACACCTGTCGGCAGAAAAGTTCTCCATCCACTTTTCCAACAACCCACGCGGTTAGATTTATTTCAGAATTCCTCTGCGGATTGGAGTCTTCAATAAGGATTCGACGAAGATTAATGCATAGAGAACGAATTCGAATTCGAGTCTGCTCTGACAAAGTGAAGCATAATATAGATCCTCTTTATAACAGCGGTAATAATGGGATCGAAAAACTTATTAAAAATATATTTGTAAGTAACTTACCCAAATTTATTGGAATCAGAAAGAAGACAGGATATATTTTTAATAGCTGTGCCTTGCGATGTAATGTATATAGTTTAATGTATATCTGGAACTTACCTGAAAAAAGAAAAGAAAACAAATCAATACAAAGCCGGAGCTTGGGTTTTTTGTGAATGAACTCAAAATTAAGCGAATCTTAATATATATAAAATAAAGTCGGGTTAGTTACACAATTTATAACTCAAGAACGGCCGGATCGATTTTTATGATCTTTGATTTGTTGGATTTGTCTCCGCCCGGAATATCAGAATAGCTATTAAAATTCACGAAAAAAAAATTATGAAGAAAATTCTTTTCCTCGTAGATTTTGTATGGAATGAATTCCCATCTTTTGAAAGAGCTGCAGCAATATTGTGATAAGTAAAATATTGAATAGTGAGTGGATTCCAAAAATTCTAAAACCTCAAATGTCAATGCGCTGGCTGTTTTGCTTTTGTTATTAAAATTATACATCTTCGTCTTGAAATTACAAATGTTCCAGAACTTTGGTTTCTAACCACTTGACGCAAATATAACAATACCGAAACATAGTACAAGTCAAGAAGCATTATTAATACATAATATAAATTTATCAATATTTAGCAACATTTTTTATTATTAATTAAATAAACAAATAAAAGTTATGTTTTGGCTTTGTTAGAAGTCAACTTGAATACAATTCTCCCATCAGGAAACCACAGTATAATATTCGTGAACAAGATACTGAAAGAATACAAAGTAAATTACTTTTCTAAATTTTAAAATAGATATTCCAGCAATTATGTTGAACTAAAACAATGAATATGCTTAAATTGTCAGACAAAAGAATTTTCACTGACTTGGTATTTCTATATACGTATTAAATGATGTAGTTCATTGTCCAGAATTGCTGGAATTGATAACTTTAGGATTTCACGACGTAATACTAGAAATCGGGATTTATTTCAGTGCAGAAATTGTGGGACTAAAACATCTTAAGTATTCGCCTTTGTCCAGAATTCTAATGGTGGGAAATAAATATACCAATTCAGTGGACATCTTCTATTTGTCACTAAACAAACATAAAATGTTGATACTGAAGCAGTTCAGTTATGTACAATAAATACTGTATAATTTTTATTATACATATGTTAAAGCCCCTAAAAAGAGCGTTAATAAATAAATAAGAATTTAAAACTGTCTCTGGCTGTGTACGGCAATTTTAAAATAATACTTCGCAAAGAGGTCAGAATAAAAAATGCCAAAACTACTAAAAAAATAATTAAAATTATAAAATCGCAGGTGCAAAAAAATGACATCGCTCCGCGCGGCAGACTAGGAGACAAATGAGAAAAGCTCGCCGAGCGGACGTCGCGTCATACGTTAGTGGGAAATTAGTGATTTTTTCATCGTCCGAGTCTCAGCGTGATGAATTTTCCTCGTGTTTTATGTTTCGTTGTGCGGGGACAGTTGACCAACTGAGAAATTTGACACATTGAGAGCGTCCAATACTGAGCCACTACAGGGGTAGAAAATAAAAATCACAAATCATATAAATATGTGTTTTAATGCGATTTAATTTATTGTACTTCATTGTTATATGAAACACCCTTACAATGTCACACTTTATCATTAAAGTTCATAATCGGCATAAATAACTATCTTACTATTGTATTATTGTGCAATCTCAGGCTTGCTCTCAACTTTCTCTAAAATAAATAAGAATATGATTGGTTGCGTAAATGAGTATTGAACAAAGTGAATGATCTCCGACCCAATATAACTGCTCGAGATTCTAGAACCAAAGGGCATACATAGTCTTCTACTTGTCCATTTCGCCTTTGGCCAAATAAATTTTAGATACTTTGCAACAAAGCTGTACAATACGAGCTTCCATTGGTCATTAGAGAGAACACAAATTATTTGAAATGTAAATCAGACACCAAGTCTTGGATCATCAACCAAGCATCAGCGACCATAGACATATGAATATTAGTAGACCTGCCCTAAGCGATAAAAGCGTATTATTTCCCCCTCCCATTGGAACCGGCTGGGATCGTGTATGGCTTCGCGTTAATCTAAAAAATGTGACGTCATCATTCTTCTGCAAGCCAGCGTTGAGCACTCATCGGTGCATTTTACGAAATAAAACGGTAAACATAGTGGCTTGTGTTTCGAAAACGTGTAAAAATAGAAGTGAAAAAGAGAATAAACAAAATTGTCGTATTACATTCCATAGGCAAGCATTATTTTACACTATTTTAAGCCAATTCAGATCACATTATACGATAATTTTTGTAACATACACTGTCACTCGAGATACAAGGCGTGTGCCCGTCCCTGTTTACTGGGGTAAGTAAATTATGAAACATTTATAAAAGTGTCTTCACTTAATACAGCAACAAAATATTGAACTCGACCTTATAGGCGACCTTACTTTGCATATTTGGACTTCAAAAATGTGTTCATTACGCGGCGAACAATTCGCGCTCCTATGTAAAAAGGTATATTCATTCATAAGCAGAGTTTTCTTTTACAAACGAAAGTGTGATATTATAATGCGAGATGCCTATATACTGTCAGATTGAGTTTTGACGAATCACATATCACCAAAGCCGTCTTCCCGCTCTTCGTCCCGCTGTAGTTAGTTTCTACCCCTCGCCTTTCTGTTCTGGTCTATTAATATTCATATGTCTATGTCAGCGACTTATTTTAAATTTACCTATTTATAAGTCTGTGTTCCCAATGGTACGATTCTGATTGTCTTTTGTCTTTAATCAATCTATCTATCTATTTATCTTATATCTATCCATCTTCTGTAATTTCTATATAAATAAAAATGAATCGCCGAAATGTAATTTCCGAACGACTGCACAAAATTGGTTAATTCTTTTTTTTGTGTTCGTTATTGTCAGGACAAGGTTTGTATATAAGAAGCGGTTAGCTATGGCATAATGAAAGTTGTATAAGAAAATTGCAATAGGTGGCACGGGAGCTGTTGAAAACTGAATGTACCGGGACTGATTGCAAGGAATGCGGGAACAACGGATGGGGATTCGCGGGACGGGGGAAGCGGGAGAGGGGAGTAGGGAGAGAGAACACGTGAGGGGAAGGGGACGCGTGAGAGTAAGGGGAGTCAGAAGGAAAGGACACGCAGGGAGAAACAATTTCTTTATTCAATGGCATAACAACGCATGCCGAGAACTCGCTAGTTAATAATATAAATGTATCCCACACACCCCCGGTAGCGGACCGCGGTGATTCCGTACGGGACTAGAGAAAGTTGACCTTGGCACACATCCGTCAGGTGACGCATTGTGTCGGGATGTTCTCTGCTTGTTTTACTTGTTGATAGATGGCGGTAATGTGATTTTTATTAGACATTTATTACAACAGTCGTAGAGTAGCTACTCAATATCAAAGTTCTGCGCATTTAGTAGCAAAACGATGCATAGGAATATTATGCTATTGTACTTATTTTTCTTCTTCCTTGCACTGTCCCAACTCATTGCCTAGGCAGGCTGTTGGAGTCGGCTCTTCTCGTTCTCAGGCTATATCTTCTTCGGTTCTGGGTATCGCTTTCATCCAGGCCGTTTCTCTGTAATATTTTGGAGCATTGAGTCATCCAGGAGTTCTTTGGTTTTCCTCTGGATGACTGTCGATGAAGCTCCATAGACATTGCCTGCTTCACTGTGTTGTCTCCGTCTTATGTGCCCATACCATATCATAGTGTTGCTGTTAGTCTAATAATTGTGCTTCATTGATGTTTAAATTGCTTTTTTTTACATTTCCGGGTTATGAATAACCCAACAATGTTTAAAAATCTCCTACTACCAATACGACCACACTAAGCTGAAAATGTTGCTTGTGTCATGTTGGAGGACTTGGCCAGCCGAGGAATCTTTGAATATGCCGAGACACTTTGAAATTGTAATTTTAAATGTTTTTAAAATAAATAAATTGAATTGAATTGAATTTATTCTAAATACAAGGAGCAACTAACTACAGGTTTAAAAATGAGTATTGGTGGTTCCTTACTTACAAACCGCTTGGCATACCTAAATTAGTGAGAATTTTTTAAAATGATTTTCATCGTTTTTTCAGCAATGCCGGCACATATTTCCACTTGAAAGTTTCTTAAAAGAAACCACATTTCTGATCTCATTTTTATTTGCTCTGTAATTAAATCAGGCCTGATTGCTCTTTGCCTTCGTTAGGAGAAGGTTTAGTTATACATCTCCTGCAGCTGCGTTTCTTTGCAACTTACTTTCAAAGTAATTAATTTTCCGACCCGCAATCACAATCTCATTTTCTCTGCTCTGGTTAGGACATTTCAGTTGGACAAATAGTAAATTGCATATTTCTTTTGAAAATGATTTTTAATTATACCTATAACCCGGCGCGGCCGTGCATTAGATGTTTGAACGTTTCACCGAGCAATAAATCAAAAACGTAATGAATAATTTAATTGTAGCTAACCTAATTATAGTGAGCGAAGAATTCAATTATCGGGAATAATAATAGAATAATAGGGAATATTTTCAATAAGCTCCTGCCTAGTACCTATCCGGTGAACTGCATTTATAACGAGCACAAATAAAAAGTCACTTAAAACTGTTATAAAAAAACTAATGCCAAAGCCATTTGTTCTTCGTAATGCGGGATCATTTACTAAATGGAATTGCAATGCGGAGAACATATATGAAGCACTTGTTCGCAGCATTCTGGAATATAGCTCCATTATTTGGTCCCCTTCTGAACAAAACCACAGCCTAGAAATAGAAAAAAGTACGAAAAAGGTTTATGAGGGAATGTACATACTATCCAATCCTGTATCCATTCTTGTTCTTAACAGGATTGTTCGATTTGAACACCTTTTATAAGGTGTTCAAAATATTTTTAAAAGTTAATCTCTGGAAAGATACTCAATCCGCCTATGTTGAAAGAGTTTAACTTGTACGTCCCTAACTTGTATGTTCCCAGTCCTGCTGATTAACTGTTGAGACGAAATTTTGGCTCAACACTCCTCAAATGCACAAATACGCTTTTCCCAACACGACTCTCCGATCAACAGGCGAATCGAGCGTTACTAAACAAATCGCTTAGCTGATCGGAGGCTCAAAATTATCGATCGAAAAGTTGGGAACAATGGCCGTTAGGCGTCAGAAAGGCTAATGAAATTGAATATTTAGAGACAATGGAATGATTATAAAATCTTCAAGTAAACACAGGTAAATGTAAATTAAAACAGAGTATTGTATTGCGAATAAGTAACATGGTAATTAAGTATAAGAAACTGGCACACTGTAGGCCAGGTCAAGAGGAAGCAGGGGAGATAAACAAGGGGCTAAGGAGGAACAATGCAGCCCTGGAAATCTTCCTGTAAAAGAGATAAAATCGTCACAACAAGCCGGCCGGGAAACAAAGGCAGGGGTTGCCAAGCGCCCGCTGAGCGGTATCGCCAGATGTTGTTGAGACAACAATGGGCCGCGGTACTACCCCCTGCACCCCTGATATGGTTACTGGATCCAAGTTATTTATGAAGAAGACAATAATAATATAAAAAAATAATTAATAACAACATAATAACATTAACATGAGAAACGGGAGGTCCGTTTATAGATTCTCCCATCTTAACAGACGGTTCGCAATCTGGTGGGAATGCTATCCTTGTTCTACTAGTATTTCAATTGAAGGTGCTTTGAGGAACTATCGTCATTGATCCCTTCGACACCGGTGCATAGTCGGTAAACACGCCAAACGCGCGCCCAACATATGTACACGGTTGACATTTGACACATGAGAACGGGTCGCTTCTTCGAATCGATCTTGATAAAACATGGGTCTCTTCAAGACAACTTCTCCCACCTTAACGGATAGAGTACAGGCGTCGGGTGGGAATGCTATTCTTGTTCTACCGGTATTTCAATGGAAGATGCTTTGAGGAACTATCGTCATTGAACCCTTCGACACCGGTGCATAGTCGGGAAACACGCCAAACGCGCGCCCAACATATGTACACGGTTGACATTTGACACATGAGAACGGGTGGCTTCTTCGAATCGATCTTGATACAACATGGGTCTCTTCAAGACAACTTCTCCAACCTTAACGGACTGCAATCTTAAGAGTACAGGCGTCGGGTGGGAATGCTATTCTTGTTCTACCGGTATTTCAATGGAAGATGCTCTGAGGAACTAGCGTCATTGATCCCTTCGGCACCGGTGCATAGTCGGGAAATGCGCCAAACTCGCGCCCAACATATGTACACGGTTGACATTTGTCACATGAGAACGGACGCTTCTTCGACTCGTTTTTGAGTTCAACAGTTCGGGTGTGGAACGATTTGCCGGCTTCTGTGTTTCCTCTTTCCTACAACATGGATATCTTCAAGACCAATGTTCATTTCATGTAATAAATAAATGAAAAAAAAAAAAAAAAAAAAAAAATTCCTTACTTTCCTCAAAAAGACCCTCCACACAGCATCTCAGATGACTTGTATGTGTAATGTATAAAATACATATTTTTATCTTAAATTTTTCTATTACTAGCCTCAAATCAGAGCGAAAGATTTTTCAAAATTAGTGGAATTCAGTTACAACATACACAAATTCTGAAATCGTCACAAGCAGTGGGGGAACAACGAAGGCGGTTATTGTGTTAAAATTGTACGTGCACACAATACAAATTTCCCAGACCCAAAAGGGTAGCCGATTACCACTTTGAAAATTTTAAATAAGTCATAATTGAATTTTGAATGTTGACGCCGATACAGTCGGCCAGTGAATATAACGTGACGGAAAATATTGTGTTATTATTATCATTCGCTTAAAAAGCAAGCAAATAAATACGACTGTAAGCAATGGTTTTTTTCACCTAAGACAACTCAAGTCAGTCCGAAGAAATCTTCCTATAGAAGCAACAAAACTACTTGTAAACTCATACGTAGTCTCACGGCTCGACTACTGTAACGGTATCTACGCTAGCCTTCCAAAATATCAAACTGACAAACTTCAATCCGTGTTTAATGCAGCCGCTCGACTCATAACCGGAGTCTCTAAATATTCACATATTTCAGAACACCTTCGTAATCTTCACTGGCTCAAGTGCCCTCAAAGAATCCAGTACAAATTGTGCTGGATGGTGTTTAAATCAATTAATGAAATGGCCCCATCTTACATCTCTGAACTATGTGTCCCAGAAAATACTGGTCTGAGGCAGTCAACCCTTAGATCAGCAACATCATCAGCTATAGGCAGACTAATGGAACCTAAACGCAAGCCAAATACGAAATTTGGAGATCGCGCTTTCGGAGTGTCTGGACCTAAGGCTTGGAATAAACTCCCACCGGAACTTAGATGCATAACAAGCCCAACAGAATTTAGGTCCAAATTAAAAACGTACCTTTTTGGGCTCTCATACCCTTAAATAAAAATACCTATCGGAGTATCATAAAATTTTGCTTTTGTTTTCAAAATACGCTCATTACAGAACATTTTATATATTATAATTATAGTTTCCAATTATGTCCTCTGCGTGCGAACTGTGTCTTAATTGCTCTAAATAAACAATAACAGTGTTAATCTCTAGTGACCCTCCAGGTAAGTATGGTCTTGTATATATTTTCTGCCTGTACAGTGCATTTTTACAGCAGCATCGCGTTCATTGGTCAAATCATTGCACATATAGTTTCGTATCGGTGATCGATGAACCGATGGATGCAATTTTTAGCCATAAGATTTGCGAAGTTGTATATAGTTTAAAATAAGATTGTATAAACGTTTTATAAATTTGTACACCGCCCTTGAGGTGATTTTTCACAAAAACGGCGCTATACAAGTCATCCAAATATTATTATTATTTTTATTATTATTCGTTGGCGAAATAATGGCTACAATGTTCAAATAAATGTATTGTTTGATAACAATTATTATAAGTTATAATTATTAGCCTGAAACACTCATTTCCCGAGAAAAGATACATGCCGCCGACGGAACTCGAACCCGCGTTCTTCCAATTTCCGGTCAAATGCTCTGTCCATTGAGCTACGTCGGCTTATCTTCCGCCAAATAATTCAATATATACTAGTGTTTCATTCAACAATTACTGTTTATTGCATTTTTCCACCGGCAAACAACCAACTTTATTTTTCGAGGGTTCGAGTCCCGTCGGCGGCATGTATCTTTTCTCGGGAGATCTTTTCAATGTAGATGAGTGTTTCAGGTTAATAATTATTACTTATAATAATTTTTACCCTTTGTGCTATGCATAAAAATCTTGTCTTAATCATTAGTTTATCAATTAAAAATAATAATTAGTATTATTTGATGTTAAATTGTTGCAGACGGCGAACTGAAGGTTTTCACGCGTTTGAATGACTTCAAAAGATGTTCTTGCAAAGAGCAAAGAATGTTTCTCAGAAAAACAATTGTTATAAAATTAGGGTGAGGGGAAACGGAGAACAAAAGAGACGGGAAGTGTTTTATGGTAGTTGATTGACAGAAACATACATTAAAGTTCAGAGGAACAAGTGTATACAGAAATAAATGTATTTACTTACTCTTCAAAGCCCAATGTAGGTTATGTTACATTGGGCCAATTATTAAACACAAAAAAGTTAAAAAATGGCTTACATTACGTTTTTTCTAACTAAAATTACTAATAACGAAAAAAACACGTAGGTACCTACCTGATTTATTAGGCAAATGTATAATATCTAGACGTCAACTCACTTTTTTTGTCGTTTCGTGTAAAAATACATCTTAATAATATTATAAATGCGAAAGTTTGTATGGATAGTCCTTACTCTTTCACGCAATAAATATACATTATTTGCGAGTAACAACGACTTTATATATTGGTAAGCTCTGGCGTTATGAATGAGCTGTGGCGTTATGAAATTATGTATCATACGTTTTCTGTGCCTAACAAAATGGAGTTATTGTAAACGTCAAACATATTGTTAGCATGGAAACAATGTTTTTTTTAACTTTAGGCTTAAAAAGAGTGCTTTATTGTGATTAAAAAGAGTACTTTTTTGGCGTCGTAGTTAATATCTACATATCTCTAAAAATGTTTATTCTCCGAACAAAAAGCATAACGTTGCTATAAAGCATAGCGTTTGAAGTGGATTGTCATTTTCTTATTTTTTTAGGTTAGTCTGGATTCAAATATGAATAAAATACTAATAAAGGGAGTAGGTACTTAAAATAAATTTCTATTTCTATAATTTAAATATTTTCTAAAATAGAATTTTTATTTGCAAAATGACATTCTCAAATTTTAAAATTTTCTATTAAACAATAATTATTTTCTATTAGACAAAATAGCAAGAATAATAACAATTATGCCAGTAATTTCCCACTAATAGGTACTATGCGAGCGAAGCCGTGGGTAAAAGCTAGTAATAAATAAAACTTAATTAATAAAATTTCATAATTTTTTTATCAAATTTCGGTCGGAAACTTTGAATTCATAAAAGTGTACGTACATTTTAATTATTTTGCGCTTAACCTTTATATGTGAATATAAAGCGTGGTATTTTATCTTATTTCTAACCACAACAGTAAGGGAGACGACACAACGATTTCTATGAGACCAAGAGGAGTTGTTCCGAAAACCGAACAAATAGACTTGACGGTTAAGTAAGTACATATTGCATATTTTCATAAAAAAATCATTTGTAAAAATATTCATTTCACAAAAATTCTCCTCAAAGTCCTAAAGAATCCTAAATTCTCCAATCTTTTAAACAGAATTTCTACTTTTCCCAACGATCTTCCCATAAATGATATCAATGTAAATCAAGCAAAATTTGCTTCGATAAATTTAAAGGGATGTACTAGCCACGGCCGAATTCGAAAACTGTCAAAATGTATTAATTATTACATCGCTAGATGTCGGTAGTAATGCCATCGCGAATTTTAAAACTTCAACATTCAACTTGTGTTATGTTATGACGTGCACAATATTTTTAAATATCGAAGTAAAAACCAAACCAATAACAAAGTGTGTTTAATTTATGGAACTTATTATTTTGGTAGAATATTTAGTATGATCCTTTTTACGAATGTTTCATTATTTGCTTGTTGATGGTTTTTTCCCATAGTTCACGTCAATCGTATACACTCGCGCAGCTCCCATTATCCCTTTCCGACCGGTGGAAAAAAAATCGGAATAGCAATGCGCCATACCAATAAAGCTTTTAGTTATTATCCCTTAGGTCAGGGAAAAATAATTTTTTAAATCTCCAGAGACCAGATACTTAGGAAAGGCACACGCACTATCGTGCGGTTCAGGAATAATTTGTCATACGCACGATCGTGCGCATACCATTATTTCGGTACAACATCTCTAAAATAAACACAATTCAAAATAAAAAACAATATTTAATTATATTTTTTCATGCTTCTTGACATTTCTGAATATTATATTTTCTTGTGGTAAGTATAAAAACAATTTTTTCCTCGAGATAAACACAGATACACGTTGCATTTTTCGCAGCGTATTTTAGAACGGCTTCTGCAATTTTCATAGCGGCAGACTCTGGGAGCACTTATCTCGTCAAAAACTGGGAGATGATTATATCCATCATATCTCTTAGCTACAGATGGTGGATTTGCTGGCCTGTATTTACTATTACCTGGCAACTCGCCTTCTTCCTCATCTGTTTCGACACTTCTTCTCCTTTTATCAGGTTTATTTACTAATCCGTCGGCAACATCCAGGCGAAACTCTAATAATGTCAAAGTCTTGGTCTTGGGAACTCCGTTTGCAAGACAATCATTTTTATAGAGTCTCCAAGCATTTGCCAGAGCCAAGTCCACGAAATGGATCAGAACTTTCAGTGTCCATTTTTTGGTTTTAATGAAGGTACGATAGTATTCCATTAGCTGGTCGAGAACGTCTACTCCTCCCATGTGCGTATTGTAATTCTGCACTATCTTTGGAGCTGAAATTTCGATGTAAGACCTTGATCTTTTGTCCCATCTTTTGACTGATGTCTTATTTTCAGCACCAGTGCAATTCGATACCATCAGAACAGATTTGTTATCTTTCCATTTAACAAGTACAGTTTCTCCACTGACAAACTGCTGGCTTTCTCCTCGAAGCATGACTCTGTCATTTTTAAATTTAATATTGACTCTTTCAGCTAATCTATTCAGCATAATAGTCCCAGTGCCATGTAGTTTCTGAGCGTGTAGTTGTTTGATCAGTGGAACTGTCGTAAAATAGCGATCATAGTAAAGACAGCTGCCGGGGGGGACACTTTTGGCCAAGTGTAGAATTACAGATGGACCAAGGCCAAGTGGTGTGTCTCCAAAAGTACTTTTGGCTCCCTGATATATGGCAAAATCAAGCATGAGACCACCACTTGTCGTGAGAACAAAATTCTTCAATCCTACAGGGCGAGGCTTGTTCTTCACCACCTGGCGAAGTTTACATCGTCCAGTAAACGGGATCATTTGCTCGTCGATCGAATAATAACCTGGAACTCTTTCAAGCTTGGAACATGCGTTTTGTATTCTTGTTATTACTGGTTGAACTTTCCATAGTGGGTTTTGGGCCTCTTCCGGTGAAGCGGCATCAGTCTCAACCACATGAAAAGCATTACGCAAAGCCAGGAAACGATCGCGAGTCATCACTTCAGAGATCATCAAGAGCTTCATATTAGCACGCCAGTACATTGGCAGTTGTGGATAAGGTATACACCCCATAATGATATGTATTCCAATCATTTTTGACATCTCCGGTGGGTTTGTGTTTAGTACTCTGCCAGTTTTTCTTAGGTAGTACAAGTTAGAACATGTACTAGCTTTTTCAAAAAAATTGTCGTCGAAATAGTCCCTAAAATATTCCATGGAAGTCCTCACAGTATTCTTCGGTAGCTCAGGGAAGTCGTGGGATTTATCTGTAAATGGTGTTTGCTTCCAAGTACGCTTTCGTCTCGATTTCTTCCTCGAATCTCTTTTCTGCCTTGGCTTCTTCGATCTTGATATAGTGGGAGGAGGAGGGGGATTATCGTCATTTTCCATAGGTTCCACACTCAGGTCAACGCACTCTGCCTCAAACCCTTCGTCATCATTGCCCAGATCTTCAATTTCCGACTCGTCACCATCACCCAGAATCTCCAAAACATTATCCTCATTTATGGGGAATCCTTAAAATGAACAAAAATACCGATTAGGTGGTTGATAAATGATCATCTTAAAATAAAATATTTGTAAATATATCACCAAAAAAATTGACCATAACCCTGAATGTTACGATCGTGCTGTTAAAGATTAAAATGATAATAACTATTAGTTAACGAAACAAAACTATACAAAAGTGCATTTAAACTGTTACTTAACATCTTAGGCTCTAAAATAATACACAATATTACAAATGTATTAACAAAAAATTACTAAAATATTAACATACCTTTGCCAACTGCTGGGTCAAAAAAAACGGCCATCTTCGTTCGTATCTCTCGAGCTACTGACTAGTTCAAACACGTTTATCTAACTTCACGCGGTAAGAGCAGTTCCCGCACGATCGATCGACATCGGGTCCGCCCGCAAAAACAGAATAAATTTTTGTTAAAAATTTTTCAAAGACAAACTCACGCTCGTATGAAGCCGGTCGGAAAGGGTTATAAACTACCGACGCGACGTTTGGAATCTCGTGGTGCATTTATTGTTATTAAGTTTATTTTGTAGAACTCCATTTTAATTTCTTATTTCTTTTATATGTTCAATAATATTATTATTTAATGTATAAAAACAGTTTATTATAAACAAGTTCTGCTTCGTAATTATGTATTTCGCATTGTATAAATAATTTTTTAAAAGTAAAACTTCTTTACGCACGCTCGACACTTGGGGGTAAACTGGTGAATGCGTTACGAAAAGTGTGATGCGAACGGTAATCGATGCGAACAGTGATCGATGCGAACGGTGATTAATGTTATTAAAAAAGGAAACGAAGCATGCAAAAGAAAACGGGGCAACTTTTGCCCAGCGAAAAAAAGACGCCTGAGTGTGTACTACTGTGTGAAATGCAACAAACCAAATTGTCTGGAATGTCAACGTCTATGTCACCCCAATGTCATATGTTCTTTTATAAGATAAGTGAAATTTTATTTCAGTCGTGTGGTCTTGCACAATCGTTTTTTATTTTTTTTAAATGTTCAATAATATTATTATTTAATGTATAAAAAAAAGTTTATTATAAACAAGTTCTGTTTCGTGATTATGTATTTCGTAGTTATGTATTGAATAAAAACAGTTTATTATAAACATATTCTGCTTCGTAATTATTCTCGTGGTTCACATTTGGAGTCGATTTTATGGTGTTTTTATTTTTGAACTGCCAGGCTGCTGGTCGGCAGACCAAGGAAATCATGAATGGGATGATCTAGATTACAGTTTTTTGTTAGTTTCGATCTTGTGTTCGATGTAATCGATGCAGCAGGGCATGCGAAACCGATATGAAACGGACGAGGTTCGGAAATTTACGTCGTTTTACGGATGAACACAGCTCTTACGGCGACGGTGCGTTGGTTGTTCGAACTTCCAACTAGTATGGACTATTTTGGCAATCTTAAAATGACTATTATTATTATAAATTTGTACAAAAATATGGACACGCGACAGCAGTGAGGGGCACCGCGGCAGGTTTTGGCTTATTTAAAAAAAATATGGCATTCTAATTTAAAACTATAATGAAATAAAAATAATAATTCAGAAAAAGAAAAATTATAATTTTTTTTTTTTTAAAGTCGTACCCAAAAAGCTGCCAGGCTGCTGGTCGGCAGACCAAGAAATTCTTAAATGAAATGATCTGGACTATAGTTATTCATTGGTTTAATTCGTGTACTCGATGACGTAAAATTTACTATTTTTTACCCCACTTTGACGCCGGCTGCCTGCGAACGTGCCAGGCTGTCGGTTGGCAGACCTGCTTTTTTCTCATTTTCTAATCGACTTTTATTATTCTCGTTGTTTTGATGTCGTAATTTTTTCGAAAAAAATCACTGACTATTTCCGTGACAGCGCGGCTCCTGCCAAAAGACGCACCGGCAGACCAGCTTTTTTAAGGTTTTATAAACGTCCATTATCACTACAAAGTAGTTTCATTCGTATACTCGATGACGTAGGGTTTACCTATCTTGTCTCTTTGTCTATTATACTTAATACTAATACTAATCATATAAGGTAATTTTTGTATCTACTACCAAACACAGCGTACATAATGTACCTACGGAGAAATGTTCGACGAGTGAATGAATGTCCACGACACAAACAAATGAACTAATACGAGACTAATACTGATATTCCGAAATACGTCACGCTACATATATTATAGCTGTGTGTGTGTACGCAGCATTGAATTCTCACACATACTTGCAAAACGTGCCCGTCGCCACATGCATGGAACAATATGAACATCGCACAAACCATTTTCGGAAGTATAACGCACATGAAATGTTATATTTTAAACGATTTATACAATATGGCGGTTGAAAAAATACAATTCGACAAACTTAGACTAAAAAAGAGAATTTTCGAGTACTTCCTGTTTTTGTAGCTTACTGAGTTTACTGCAGTGGTTCAAGTGAGTCGGTATTCTATGTTTAAAGCTATTAATAAAACATTTCGCCCGTATTTTCAAAATATATACGCTGTCAAACGAGGAGCGTACAGATTCCCTACCTGCCAACGGGAGATTCTAGCCCGGAATGAATAGAAGCTACGAAATGTGTTCGATTTTGGTGAAAAATTAAGTATTTATTTAATTATCAATATTCACAGATATCATAACGATAATAAGAGGCCGTACTTTTACAGATGTGTGTATTATGTATATATTTTAAATTTAAAATATTGTGTAAAATCATTATTTACGCGATAATCATAGACTAAAGTTTTAAAAGTGGGTTGAATGGTGTATCAATGTTTTTATTTTTCATGGTCAAATGCCTACATCGATTACAAAAAAAAATAAACAGATTGAAAAATAAAAGTCCATTATTTGGTAACAAAAAATATCAAGTCTAAGAATGACACACGAAAGGTAGTATTAAGCCGTTTTAGAGAGCCGTTTTTCAGCAAATTACAATTCTGCCCCTATAATATACTCTTAATGTAAAATCATGCAACGTTCAATGTTTTAAATAGTGTCCTCCGCGTGCAAAGTCGTATCTTCTCCAAGCCTAAACTTTCTATTAAGAGTGACGACCAATTTTCTGTATCTGTTTGTAAGTATGAAAATTATATAGAACGTAAGAACTCGTAATAAAGTGTTCGATGACATGTGGAAGAAAGTATTTTTTGTTTGGTTTTGCAAAAAATATAACATTAATTTTTTTTTTAAAGTCGCCGCGCCGGTTACAAAAATTCCGTTAACATTTTTTACTCCAAATAATGTCAGGAATCATTGGTTAAAGTAAATCACGTAATGGCAGACTGGGATTGTCTTGTAACACCCTGTATATTGGTCCTTTCTGTGTTGACAGCTTCTCTTGTTTTGACGTTCTTGTCATGATGTTTACTCTGCAGTGGTTACCCTATCTGCTCATGGAATCTGCTCATGGAATTCTCAGTACGGAACGATATACACAAAGTTCAAAGGTATCTTGGATTTCCTCTGCATTATTTGTGAGTACCGACCCATACATCAACTGCATGCATGGTTCAGTAAGTTATACATTTTTCTAACTACCCGTAGAGAATTTACAGTTCAATCTAACTGAAATTTTTTGTCAAATATTTTTACTTAATTGAAAAATGTAATTTATTTAATATTTATAAAAAAATATTTGTAAACTAGTCTGTCTCGACACAGGATTTCCTAGTGAGACAGGCAAGGCCAAAAAAAATGTTAACTTTATTATATAGATGCATAAATAAATAAATAAAAATAAATAAATCATTTGTGGTATTGCTTGAGTTAGCAAGCTACAAAGTGATGTTCAGGGTAACTAGCATGGAAGATCCATAATATCAGATAAGTTTCGTTTAACTGTCAAAACACGCATTTATGATAATGTCTTTCGTTATGCAAAAATATTGGCTTATTAATAAACCAAGTTCAACTAGCGAAGCTTTTTGTATTGAAAGACGTCGTATACGCAAACCATAGACTTAAAAAAATTCAACTAAGACGCGACAGCATCCGTTCGATTTTTGAGAAACTAAAGTGGTATCGGAACTAATTAATGGTTTAACTAATTAAATTCCCGATTAGCGTTAAAAAGTAAAGGCGGATTGCCAATGCACATTTAAGTTAGCATTTCAAAATTGCCAAATTATTCATATTTTTACGTAATTGATAAGCGTTTGACGTTTCTGAATGCAAATTTGTGGACAGATCCGCCAGCAGATGTCGTCAGCGTATATCGAATTCTTATTTATTCCCTGTCAATATCGGTTCGTCTATCAACAGTGAAAATGTGCTAGAGACAATATAATAATAACGTAATATTTATATAGAGCAGTTTTGTATTATTTCACTTCAAGTGCGCTTAACTATAATAAACTTTAAAATAATCCTACAGTGCTCCTTACGAGTCCATTACAAAATATTGATAACATAATATGAAATTGAGAATTTACATTACCTATACAAAGCAATGACAGGAGGATAAGATTAACAACAACAGTGCTGATGGCACAGAACAATACTAATAGACAATAATTATGCTATTGTAGCACAGGTCATAACAAGAACTTTAAAACTAAAATCTAATATAAAACAAGAGGCAGTTTACGTTCATAAATAAGAAGCGTTCAGTAAACATTAAGCATAAAAGTACAGTAAGGGGGAAACTTGAGAACATGGCTTATAAGAGTATATTGAAAAGGAGTTACTCGTGAGTGGTATGGTTTTTAAAATAAGTTTGTTTTTAGAGTCCGTTTAAATTCAGCCAAGTTGTGAATATTAGTAAGAGCTGAGCGAAGTTTATTCAAAATGAGCAAGCCAGTTACACCAAAAGAGATACCGATTTAAAATCGATCCAATATCGTAAAGTTATCGATTTCACCATGCTAGAGCTCCAGGGCCATATTTGAGTGAAGAACTCTAAGACAACAGCAATACACGTCATACTCCAAATCCCACAAACGCAATTTTCCAAAGAACCGTCTTCCCTTTATTCTCTCCCGTTTCCACCTTTCCCACCTATCCCAACCACCCTCTTCCCCCTCTCTTTGATCGTCCCCAACACTCCCCTGAAGTGTGTTTGGCCTTTTGTCAGGCTAGTGCGACCCACTTCTCTTTGAATGCGACGGAGGGCCCGGGGACTCGTTCCAATGTTCTAATCTCTCAGATACAACTTTACTTCAGTCCAGTTCTGTTACTTATCTCATTGTTTGGTCCCATCCACCTGCTCCTCTCTCTCGTTCGTGTCATACTTTGTTAGACTTAGATTTAAGATATATTAGCCAAATAAGATGAACGATGACACAGTTAAATAATAATCTAGGGGTCGCGGTACGATTAACCTCTTTCATAGATTTTATAAATTTTTTACGAAATGGAGAAAACAATTAGGGAAATCGGTATCAACGCTTGCAAGAGTAAAAGTAAGTGTAAAAGAAATTGCTTAAGTTAAATTTCACAAAAACGCGTTTTTCAATCAATCTGACCACATGTTTTACGTAACTTTTAACTTTTGCTATTACTTTACGAAAACCGAGAAAAAACAAAGTTTAATGCACTTGGTTGTACTCACAGTTGGGTTTTTTACAATATATTTTCAGTGCATTTTTTATTTATTTTTAAATTACACCATATTTTAAAATTATAAATGTCTCTTTGAATTTTAATTTAATTTTATGTGTTGGTGTATTCTATCAATGAGCTACGCATGTGGTTTTAAAGCTTGATGGCATCCAATAACCAACATCTGATAGGAACGGCACACGAAGACTAAAAATAACATTCCAACTGCACATGTGCACTTGTGCAATCACTTGACAAGTGCTGTCCAATTAGAAACGCACTGAATGATTCAAATTCACGTGCAACTCCGGAAACAGGTAACGAATTCCAATTATTATAATGAATCATGCAACAGATTCAGTCGCCACCCCCGACTTTTTGCTAGTCGCTCGCGGCAAGTATCGGCTTTACATATTGCATCCGACGTACGCTATGAATAATGACAGTGTGACAAATGCATAATGTATGTCATATCAATCTAATTCAGAATTTCAAATAGAATGGAAGAAAATAAAGAAAATAAAAAAAAATGAGTGTGCTTTAGACCACACCACTGAAGTAAAATTTTACATTAAATATATGACGTTTCACATTAAATATATGCGTTTCATAGCGTTTCACATTAAATATATGGTTCTTTTTCGTAACGCATTCATCATTTTACCCCTAAGTGTCGAGCGTGCGTAAAGCAATTTACTTCAATAAAATACTGTAGATAATAATTGAATTGAATAAAATAATTTTAGTGGATGTGGAGGGTCTTTTAAAGATATTATTGATATCGAAATGTTTCATGAAACACTTTTTGTAGATTTGAGTAAGAGGATGCACTTTAGAATTGTTTATATCTTACTAATATTATAAACGCGATAGTTTATATGGATGTATGTGTGTTTGTTACCCTTTCACGCAAAAACTACAGAATGAATTTTAATGAAACTTTACAATAATATAGGTCATAGATCAGAATAACATACAGGCTATAATTTATGTTGTTAGCTAGGAAGGGGTCGCGGGAGGGGTACGGGGACGCACGGGAAAGGTGATTCAGTGAGAAACAATGCATTTCTTTGAATATGGCATTGCAACACATGACGGGAACAAGCTAGTTAGGTATATTGTTGTTGGTTTTTATTGTGTATTTCTCTATTATGGTTTTATCTCAATGCCGTTATTTAATTGGTCATTAGTATTCTTATCACTGTCATATATGAAGTTGTAACGACTGTTTAATGAGAGGTGGGTAGGAATCTGGGGTTCAGTTTGTCTATGAGAGAGACCCTTTGACCTCTCCAGTCGGACTCTCTCGACCAGTGGGAGGGATAGATTCATACTTCCATCACTCCTGGACCTACTGACCGCCAGATTCCATACCCACCCCTCATACTTTCTTCATTTTCAGAACTTCTTCTCTTCCTTTCCCTAAAAATACCCTCCCCGCAGCATCCCCAAAGATGACACAGGCATGTAATTAAAGGCAATGTAATTTGGATTAGAAGTAAACCGCCGCCTCGAAAACCATTTATTGGATAACCAACACCCCTGCCGTAGATCACCCCAAGTAATTTGCTATGTTTGGTGACTTAGCAGGAGTACCAGGGTTCATGGGGGGAGGTTTTTACAGGTCTTTGCTACGGATGCGTTTGCCCACCAACTGCAAAAAGCGGATTGGAAGAGAATGGTTGAGAGAGTCCCTTTGACTTCTCCAGCCGTACTCTTAATACCCTTTCCTTCACGGAACTTCCTCTCCTTCCTTTCCTTAAAAGACCCTCCACGCAGCATCCACAAAGATGACATGGGCCCTGAGGGGAATTATTTTTCTAATGGCTTCCTGTGTGGAGCTAATGTAAAAAGAAGGCCTTGAAATAAATTATTCTGCTCGGTTCCATGCCAACCCAGAATGAAAACGACTCAGAACCACCTCAGAAAGGCCATAAAAAGATATGAAAAGATAATTTTAAAATAGTCGGTAACCCTAACCTAACTTAACCTATTTAATCATATTTTTTTATAAAAATTTTATCATCACCCTTAATTACCTATCTGATGTGGTTCTGAGTTGGTTTCATTCTGAGTTGGCCGGTCACTATTTTTCTCAAGCCTCCTGTGTGGAGTTAACGCAAAGAAAAGTTTAAATTGTTGAAAAGTTGGTAAATTATGAAGATCATAATTTCTGGATGTAAGAACAGATTTGTCAAACTCATAAACCATTGCTTATTCCACATCCATTATCCATTTTCATATTCTATAGTGCTAACTTCGCGTATATTTTTTGTCTATTTTCTCAAAGTCCAATCTCCAAGTCATGAATCTCCCTCCCACAGCGTCCCAAAGTAATCGCTTCTCCGCTGCAATTAATCTACTTCTATCGCTTCTTTTCGTACAAGTTTGCTGGCATACTTTATAGAGAGCGGAAATTAGACGGATCACTCAGTGCGACTCTTACAGTTGATTAAAGCAGTGACCTAAATGAGTTAATTTTTTTTTGGTGATCTTGCAAATACACGTAATTCTATCAATGCATTAAGTACCGTAGGCGGAAGACATAAATCTATGTCTTAAAATTTAACTTTATTCCATTTAATGGAGTCACATCTTAAACCATAACACCACTGACTCCGAGGCAGTTAGGCCTCTTGTGCGGTAATCGGAAAAGGAATTGGAATTCAGAACCAGATGGGTAAATAAATTCACTAAAAAGTGTGAATTCTGAACAAGGTCATAAAATAAGATAAATAATTTAGAACAAACAAAAAAGGAAAAAGAAAATTATGAAAATGACAATCTATACTTAATATTATAAATGCGAAACTGCGTGAGTTTGTATGTTACGCTTTCACACCTAAATAATAATAATAATTAAATAAAAAAAATATTTATTATGCTGTTTGATCAGAGGTAAAGTCACAAGGAGGAAATCCATAATTGGTTTTATTTTGGCTATACAAACATGTAAAAACTGGAAAAATGTAAACCGTTGATTTCCCGAAAATAAAATAAATAAAAAATAAATAATTTGTAGAGCGCCGTTTTGGGGAAAAATCTCCAAAACATCCGTGTCATTCACTAGCAAACTTAAAACTTACTTAAAAATTCTATACAAGTATAAAAACAAATTAAGTAATAAATTTACATAGAAAATAAAACTTTTCAAAACAAAATGTCTGAATTTTAAAACCGACATTCGTGGCACGATAATGCGTACCACCAATTTTTGCTTCGCGTACCCCATGGTTTACGCGTACCACATGTTGAAAACCGCAGATCTGGACTACGACTTCCGAAATTTTATTAGATATTGGTCCAACGAATTCAAAAACACCCAAATTTATTATTTGTTTTATAATAAACCACTGTTTAAATTAATTTAAGGTTATTTTGGGGTTTTGATGATTAATTATTTCATCCATGTCTCTACTATATCTGTCTCTAGGAAAAACCTACAATTTGAAAAGACGACTGCTACAAATAACTCATTCATCCGCGATATTCGAAGTAAGGTCCCCATATTAAAAAATAAGAAAAAATAAAATCCCCATATTACGGTAACTATCCTAAATAAATAAAACATAAAAATATGTTACATAAACACCTGTATTATAACAAATATTTTCCATTAAAAATTCGGTGAACTACATTGATATAGGGCTGAATCAAAAATCATTCATTTCTACTTGTTACTTGTGAGAGGTGTGATTACTTCTGTCAAGCAGAGCTGTTCCTTACAAGTCTCTATGAAAAGCTGACACATTCAATGCAATGCAATCGCTCGAAGAATATACGAAAAGACTTGTGTGCTGTTTGAATGAAGGAGATTCGTAAGAGAGCTCGAGAAATTAATGATGACCGGGGGAGTGAATGGAAAAATGGAGGAATGAAAAAGAAGTGAAAGAAATAATAATAATATTCGAGATTAATGCGACGAACTCAGACGACAAAGATTTGGGTATCGAGGTATTGAAAAAGGGGTTCGTAGGTTTATTCTATAAAATAACTAAAAAGAATATGATATCTGAACATTTCTGAAAATGAATTAAAGCGACTGAAAAATAAGAAAATATATTAAAACAAATCTGCAAAAGATTCTCTATTGCACGGAGCGAGTGAAAATATGTTATGCCTAATTTGATTTATAAGAAGAGGAAGATCAAGGGCAGGCAACAGATAGGTACCTGAAACAAACTAGGTATCTCACTAACGCGATAATGAAGGTATCTTCCGCTGTGGGCATTTAAATTGCAAACTTATTAGACTGAAACAAGCTGAAATTCAAACGAAGAATATGGAAACAGATAAGTAGGACTGAAATAAACTGAAACCTGTTGAAGTACAGATGAACTAGACTGAAACAGGCTGATATATGAATGATATAAACTGAAACATGCTGAAATAAAGTGAAACGGGGTGACAAGCGCGTGAAATAAATTGAACACACAAAGAAATTCGTTTGAAATGGCCTGAAATAGGTTGAAATATAAACAAACAAGACAGGAACGGGTATAAAACAACTTACATAAACTGAAATATGTTGAAATGCACTTGAAATAAACAAAAACCTACTGAAATACGAATAAAATAAACTGAAACATGCTGAAAACCGTTTGAAATAAATAAAATGAAACAGGCTGACATACGCTTCAAATTAACTGAAACGGATTGAAACTCATATGAAATAAATTGTGACATGCTGAAACACAATTGAAATAAACTGAAACATGGAGTAACGCAAATGAAATAAACTGAAATAGGATAAAATACGAATGAATTAAACTAGAACAAGCTGAAATGCCGACAGAATAAACTGAAACTTGCTGAAAAGCGTTGAAATAAACTGAAACAAGCTCAATTACGAATGAATTAAACTGGAACGAGCTGTATTACGAATAAAATAAACTGAAACAAACTGAAATTCGAATGAATTAAACTGTAACAAGCTGAAATACGAATGAAATGAACTGAAACAAGCTGAAATTCGAATGGAATATACTGAAACAAGCTGAAATTCGAATGAAATAAACTGAAACAAGCCGAAATTCGAATGAAAAAAACTGAAATAATCTGAAATACGAACTAAATAAACTGAAACATGATTGTAATAAAAAGAAACGGATTGCAACGAGTAAGAAATAAAATTAAACACAATGTAACGCATTTGAAATAGACTGAAACATAGATACCTGCTGAAATAGACCAAATTCCAAAGACAACATAAAATAACAAGCGAAGAAAAAAATATGTTTAAAGACATTGCCAATATTAAAACATCAAAAGGGTGAAACGCATCAACAAGAAACATACAAATCGATGTTTATTAACGGCTTTCACCGATGTTACATAAACAAACATACAAATATAAAAACAAACATCTCGTACACAGCTCAACGCCACGTGATATGAAATTCCTACCAGCATCAGAGATAAGCGTAGCAATCTTGCAAATCTATCAACGTGATCCATTCGAAAGATGCAGCGGTGTGTTTGTATGCTCGTCGTGTTTAATGCTTAGACGCCGAAATTAAAAATAGTAATAAAAAATGTTCAGTCGTGACTCAGACGTCTACCGGTCTGATGAAAGCGCTATTTTTAAACAGAGTGTCGGATCGCTGAAGATATAAATGTATAAGAGTGTTGTGAGCGTGTACGCGCGCCCTAACTAAGCTCAGTTTTAACTTACTTAAGCTGAAATTCGTCAGTAGCCAGTGAGACTATGACATCCCCAATTGGGGTATATTGTGAGGCTGAAGGTAGTGGGAAAGCGAAGAAGATGGGGAAACACCTGGCTATTCAGATCTGATCACACTAAACACGGCTAAAGCCATTTCAAGAAACGTATCAATTCTGAATGGTGGTCTTACACCAGGGCGATAATGAGAGTACCTTCCACTATGGAACGTGACGCAAATATACTATATATTATTTTTAAATGAATTAATTGTGAAATAACACAAATTAATAAAATAAAATTTATTTGCCCACGCCGGGATTCGATCCGGCGATCTTCAGATTGTGAGTCAATAGCCTTACCCCTAGACCATGCTGGTTGTCAACGAATAACGAAATTCTTACTTTAATCAATTTCGTTGAGCTTTTTTATTTACAATAGCTCCCTCCACAAAGGAGGGGGAGGAGTGTCACTTTTGGAGATGCTGTGTGGAAGGTATCTTTAGGGAAATTAATGAGAGGAAGTTCTGGGAAGGAAAAATGTATAAGGGGTGAGTTGGAATCTGGAGGTCAATGTGTCCAGGAGTGACGGATGTATGAATCCATCCCTCTCACTGTGGTGTAAGACGATGAGTCGAGAGTCTGGCTGGAAAGGTCTAGATTATTTCTCTCTCAACCAGTCTCTTCCAATCCGGCCCGCCACGCGGTAGGTGGGCAAACGCATTCGCCACCACGACCTAGGAAAGGACATACATAGGCGCGTGTATAGTCAGTTATGCCTTCCAGCATTGAAGGTCGTGGTCACAATAATAGCAATTTTGGACACCGAATTACCGGCAAAAATTAACGGTAATATCCGCCGTTTGTGACTCACCAAACGTTTCGGGTTGGGCACCCCTGATCTACACATTAGCCCGGATGATAACGCTGTAACTGTAAGGTTGCCCGAAACATTGTCTAAAAAACTGAAGCGCAACATGATATAATAACCCAAAAATTAATACGGTGATCACCACTCCACTAGTATTCTGTTCAGTAGGCGAGTGTTCGAATGGTAACCGGAAGATCTTAACGAGATGTTCAGTTGATGGAATTACGGGATAGAAGTTAGAAGTACGCGATAATTTTTATAACAAGACTTGTAATTGGTTAAGTATGCAAAAGTAGAAGGATTGATCAGTTTTATGCGTGGTGCGTTTCTGTAAAACTCGAGTGGGAACCGTAACATTGAGTGATTGATGTAAAATCTAGGAAAGATTCGAGTGGAAGAGCGTGGGTGGGACAAATTAGATACAATGATTTTAAAAGCAGATTTGTTCATGTGAACAGCAAAAAATTTCTGGCGTCGTGAATCTGTAACACATTTTAGGTATACAAGCCCGTAAAAACGCTCCATTCATCCATGCTTACCACATGCATCAAGTTTCTCTTAAACTAGTAGAAAAAATCGGAGATCTTGGAGTATTACTTGACTCTAAATTACTATATAACCCCTTGGGCCTAATTTGTAGGGAGGTCAAAATATTTTCGCTTTTCAATAAAATCCAAATGAATGGAATATTTCTGAACGCATCCTAAAACTAATAACTGTTTTTGAAAGGTGATGAAAAACGCTTTAAAAATTTTATAATTCAAAATAAACTTTTTTAATGCAAACACGAGAAACTTTTAAAAATGGCTCACCTTACGTTTTTTCTAACTAAAATTACTGATAACGAAAAAAATAAAATCACACACACACACACTTTATTAGGCAAAATTATAATAAACGTCATCGTCAACTCAATTTTATCGTTTCATGTTTAAAAAAATCAATGAAAAATTCCCAAACAACGTTTTCCTTGAGACCTGTATGAGTGTTCCGAAAACAGAACAAATTAGCCTTAGGGGTTAAAGATCATATTGAACACATGAAAATGCCTAAAAATAAATGGACTTATGACTGCATTCAAAGCATCACAAAACCTTTTAATATACCTTTTATAGGACGAGCGGACATCCGCCGTTGGTAAGGATTTGTTTTTTATACAAATCTACTGTGTTATTACTAGATTGATAAAATTTTGCACTATTGGTCTTCAAAACACAAGTAAGGTTATGACAATCTAAGATTTTGAAAAACCACCCATTCCTTTTTCAAACCCCTTAAAATAGAATAAAACTCGGACATCGCCGGGTCCTTGAGCTAGAACAACATATAACTTAATGTAATTACTACTTAAGTCAATCATGTACAAGCTTAAATAGAAACTAATAAAATAAAATCTTAGTTTAAGCTTAAACATCGTGGTTAGAAAGATGATTGTCATTAATTACGGAAAGCATAAGTACATATATTTTAATACCCATTCACTTTACACTCTATCAATTTAATCACATTTCAGACAAAACATAATATATCTCTATTTTCTAAATTAGCGGCATTGTATGTACAAGATTAATTAATAATTTTATTAATAAATAAATTAGTGTGATCTTTATCTAACAACTCCTCAAATTTTTCATTTTCTAAGAATTCTCTAACTTCACATCTTCTTCTTGTAACCCAATCTAACTATATATCATTTTCTTATAGAAGATCTGTGTGCATAGTATTAAGAGCAGGCATAACTTGATACATTTTTTACATATTTTTATTTACTATCTAAGCTGCTTTGTATGTATGTATAAGACTGGTTACTGTGACTTAATATATTAATAATAACTTCTCTTTTCCAATAACTCTTTAACTTCTTTACCTTATTCTTATAATCCAAAATACCAACATAAACTCTCTTATTGTAGAAGAATCTGTGTGCATAGTATTAAATAGTGAATATTTTCAACCAATACTAATGAATGTAATCCGAAAACTGTAAACTTCACCCGCCATAACACAGGGTCATCCCTAGCATGGAGGGTGAAATATCATAAAAAAACTATATGTACTATCGATTTTTAATGTAGTAAATAAATAAATAGGTTATTAATTAAATATTTGTTGGTAATTTTTATAAAGTAGTTAATAGTTAATCCACTTAATAGTTAATAAACGTAGTTAATCCACTAAATATTATTTTTAATCACATTAAGAAAAGGAGAGAAAATTATTTCTGGATTTAGAAAATTATTTCTGCACTTATCCGATAAGGTTCGTGCTCTCAATGATGATTTCGATTTCCAATTAACTTCTTTTTATCCTTTATTATGTTATGGAAGGTTATTAATAGCGGGAATCGTCTTCACATTATCAATTTTATCGTACGGTATAATTGTCTGGGGAGGATGCTCTAAAACTGTATTAGATCCATTAATAAAAGCCCAAAAATTGATAATACGGACTATTTACAAAGTACATTATATACACCCCACAAAAGACCTACTTAGTTCTTAATATAAAATCCTTATATGTAAAAAATATTACCTCTTATTTTAAATTCAAATTAAAAAATATATATATTATAAATTCAAAATACAACACAAGATATTCAAACCAATCGAATTATATTATTCCAGCAACAAAAACTTCAATGGCACAGTCCCAGTTTAACTTTCTTGCGCCTAAAATTTTTAATGACTTATCAATTGAAATAAAGTCTAAGGCCAAATATGTCACTTTCAGAAAGGCGCTTACTGACCTTCTGATGAGTGACTATGACAGTGTTTACAATTTGTTTCACATACTCAAATAGAGATATAAATTTTCAACATCATTACATACTAGTACCATATGTTTACAGGTTTATTTTATTTACATGTTTATTTTGCGCACTTCTTTTTCTCTTTTCTATATTTTATTATAATTTTACCATATGTTTACACTAGACTACACTCAAATTAACTATCCTTAATTAATCACCATGAAACAGGCAGCCGCCTAGTATGGTGATTTAATAAATCTTATCTATGTAAATGTCTAATATATGTAACATGTATTTTATAAATAAATAAATTACTAGATGGGGTACCCGGCATCGCTCAGGGAGTTGATATGAGATTGAACTGACGTTCGAACCCACGACGAATCTTTCTTTATACACCTCTACCATTGGTTAGCCCCACAAATACAGAAAAGGCTTCGAATGGTCCACAATGTTCCAGAACATTCCACAACATTCGAGAGTGTTCTGGAATGTTCCAGAATTATTTGGGATATTCCGGGATGTTCCCGAACATTCCGGACTATAACCGAACATTCCACAACATTCCAAATGTTCTGGGATGTTCTGAAATGTTGTAGAATGCTCTCGAATACTCTCGAATGTTCCGGACCGTTCTAGAAATTTTTAAAGGGCGGAACTCCCAGCCCTTATATCTTCAAAAGCAAGCCCTTGAGGTAAAAACGGAACGTTCTTCATGGATGGGGATTAATTAATTAATTAAGATTTATTATTTTAATAAATCCATAGTTTTACAACAGATGTACTGTGACTCCAATAAATTGAACTTACCGATCCTGAACACGAAATCAGAAAACATTGTGTGAAAGATGCTGGGAAAACTTACCTGGAACAAAGAGAAAAATCACATATTAAATAGTTATTCAAATTATAAAAATTGTATAGATAGTGATAAATCTGACAATGAGGGATATAAAACCATACACCTATACTATATGCATACTTGCCCATAAAATAGATAATACATAATACACCTTTATTTTTGCAACATTTTTAATTCCAGGAATATTCCCGGTGGCCTCAACTGCAACAAGTACTATTTAGCTTTATACCGATAAATTGCGTGACTTATATTTCAAAAGTCCAGATTTCATATATTGAGGAAAACTGGATGTGCAGAGAAGATGTACCGCCGAATAACACAGTATAAAACATATTTTCATTGAAATGCATCAAGGAAAACTCTACTTGTTTATATACTGTGCACACCGATGCATAAGTACAAAAAATCGACCCTGTATAGAAATTAGTTTGATATTCATACCAACTTTGTTAAGGGTATTTTTTAAGTCGATGTTATTTTTGAAATTGGTAAATAATGCATAAAAAAACAGTTGTCGAATCAACTGTCGGGTAACCGTTGCAAAGGGTTGTTTAAAGTCATATCTTCTCCAAGCAATAAACTTTATAATAAAAGTGTGAAGAGACAGAAGTGTGTCAGAAGAGACCTGCTAGACAAGAATGTTTTCTAATCTATTTGTTAATAATAAAATTAGATAGAGCCTACAAAATGGTAATAAATTGTACAGCGCCCTTGGGGTGATTTTTCACAAAACCGACGCTCTACAAATTAATCTTATTTCAGTGATTCTAACCCAGAGGTTCCAACCTTATCTTGCGCACCGCCCACTTTATAAAAGTTAATCTGCAAGATTCTTACAAAGGTACCTACGACTTAAGTAGTTGATTTCATTAGGATTTTTTTTTATTCCTTTGACCTGCATTTCAGCCGTTCACCGCCCACTATTCGCCTTTGATGGCACCACCGCCCCCCTGCATATCACATCCCCCAGAGGGGCGGTACCACCCCTGTTTGGAATAACTGTTTTAACCAATAAAATAAATTTCAGAATCGGTTGTAAAAATATCATTTTATATTTGAAGCAAATAACATTTACTATCAGCAATCCCAAGAAATTTACCCTTAGAGGTAAGCCAAAAATAAATATGTAAAAATAGTAAATTAGCATTCTCAGAATAGTCCGGGTTCAAACTTCAAACGAGACCACCCGAACCTTTTTAGCTATCTATTACGAAGCTATCTCTTCTAAGACGGAATTTTTCTTTGACTTTGGACTGGGTTAATATAATTTCTAGGATTTTTTTGGGTAAAAGTTTTGTAGATAAACACACATAGCTCCTTCGAACCGCGAAACTTAAAAATTATTCATTATAATCTAAGAAAAAATCCTAACAATTTTGTGGAAAGCAGTTCAATTAACCTTTTTTAAATTTTATTGAAATTTTCGCGGTATGAGCGCGGAACACGGCGTATATTGAATACTTGGGGAACTTGGTACTATCTGCATAATTCTGTAATCTGATCAGTTTTTAATTAATTTCAATTTGGCGCCGGTTTGAGTACCATCGTCCCGTAAAACCGTTTTTCGGACAACCAATGCCTCTGCAATATATCACCCCAAGTGGTTCGCTAGGTTAGGTGACTTAGCAGGGGTGCTCAGGTTCGTGGGGTGAAGTTTATCCGGGTCTCGTCGGATCAGAAACATCGCCATGCACCGCAATGGGAGGGATGAATTCAAACGTCCGTCGATCGCGGACACATTGAGCCCCAGATTCCTACCCTCATACCTTTTTCTTCCGCAGAACATCCTCTCCTTCCTTTCCCTAAAAATACCCTCCACACGGCATCCCCAAAGATGACATCCCCAAGGAAAATTGTTTTCCACAGGACCTCTTGTATGGAGCTTTAGAAGTAACGAAACAGCATAACTTCCTAGAACAGTAGTTCTTAACCTTTTTGGAAGTACTGAACACCACCAGTTTCATATGCGCATTCACCGAACCCTTCTTAATTGGAAATCGAACCGAATCATGTGAGTCGGAGGTGTGTCTTGACCTCCGCCGAACCCGCGAGACTGACTCACCGATAACAGATTAAGAACCACTGTCCTAGAACATAGATTTTTGCAAAAAAGAAACTAATTAAAAAAATAAATAAAGAAAGCTAGGGAATACATGAAGATCTACATATAAACATAGTTACTTACCAATTGAAGCATGCTTTTTTTCAATATAAGATACTTAGTTATCCAATTTGTTTAAATCTCAAACACAGTTCAATCGTGATCTGTGTTTGACTTTTCCTACACTCCGCATGATAAATCTCCCACTTTACTCAAATTGCTACAAAACATTCCGCACAATTCAATCATTTTTAATGAAGTGTTACGTTTACCGAAAAAAATCAAAATAAAATATGTAATCTAATTCTGCAATTTGAACACAACCACAGAGAAATACAAATCACCATCGGATTTACAGCATGGTGGGAATGCGGGCCTATTTGTCGGTTAATATTATTTCCACGTGTCAACAGCCACCCGCACAACCTTCTCCACAGCCTTCCCGCACCGCCCACAGTCAACCCTTAAGAGTGTATAACCAGAGAAACCAGAAATATGTCATTTTTAAATCAGTGGTTAGACGTATTGACTCTTTTCCACAAAAAACTATAAATGGATTTCAAAAGATTGTTCTTTTATCTAGTAAACTTATGTTTTAGATTTTGAGAAAAAAAATATTATTTTTAGAATAATAAGGTTATACCATAGGTCGTTCGCAGATTTGTTCAATTTTCAAAAAAGTACATTTCTTATACAACACCCATTTCAAATCATATAATCATGCAGTAAAATAAATCAATACATTATCTGGTAAACGTATATTTCAGAATTTTAATTTTAGTTTAAATAAAATTATTAAAAAATATATACGGACATGTGTTTCTTGACGAAAATTGGTCGGTTTGTGCATTTATTTGTGCACTTACAAACAAATATATTTCGGATTTTTTTACATACTTATTTTGCTAAGACGTTATTGACAAATCATAAATAATTTGATCGTAAAATAATTTCAGGAAGTATTTAATTTTAAATAATTTTGAACATCGCATTTTACCATTTTTATCGCAGCCAGTAAACACAAATTTCAGATTTCATTACGGGGTACGGGCCCAAACGCGGCCAGGAGAGCACGTCTTCGCGACGCTTTGAATAATAATATTTGGAAATGAAATTTGAAAACGAAATTTGAAATAAACACGAATTCCTTGATTCATGTTTGTTAAATCTACAGGGTTGCCCGAACGCAATTTTTCATGTTCATTGAATATTTTTATGCAAAAATTTTTATAATTTCGAATATTTTTTTTATTTTAAATTATTCTTTTGTGAATACCGCACAAGAGTCCCAACTGCTCCAAAATATTTTTTGGGGTAAATCTTTTTTACGCACGCTCGACACTTGGGGGCAAACTGGTGAATGGGTTACGAAAAGTGGTGATAGTTACGAAAAATGACATGCGAACGGTAATCAATGCGAACGGTGATCGATTGCTCGGCGGGTCGGGCCTTTACGCACGCTCGTTTTTCGTGTTATTGTTATATTGTTAATGGACTATTTGTCCGTAAATAAATAAATAAATTATATACAGCGGGTACCCGGCATGCGTTTCATGGGCACTGTAACCTCGCGGTCAACTAAACTGTTATGGTTCCATCACAAGTCCCGGGAATTATAATGCAAGCGCCTGCACTATATAACATTATATACAGCGGGTACCCGGCATGCATTGCAAGGCCACTCAAAGAAAGAAAGGGTTTGTGCGCTTTAATTCTGTTTGTTGAAGTGCTTATTATTAATTATGCACACGAATAAATATTTCAAAATGCGACATTTTTTACAATCCAACTCTGAATATTACTCGTTTTTTTTCATGAATACCGCACAAGTCTGGAGCCAGTGGGACTATTGCATCCCCAATTTGGAGTATGTTGTAAGACTGAAGGTAGTG
Source organism: Limnephilus lunatus (assembly GCA_917563855.2). Classification (NCBI taxonomy): domain Eukaryota; kingdom Metazoa; phylum Arthropoda; class Insecta; order Trichoptera; family Limnephilidae; genus Limnephilus; species Limnephilus lunatus. The sequence continues at coordinate 111,811,787 of OU830592.1, forward strand.
GGGAGGGGAAGGATATAGAGAAGAAGAAGGTGGGGAAGTACCTGGCTATTCAGATCTGACCACTAAACACGGCTAAAGCCATTTGAAGCAACGTTTCAATTCTTAATGGTGGTCTTACACCAGGGCGATACTGAGAGTATCTTCCACTCTAATGGCCGTAAAATACAATTGAAAAACAAAAAACCAAAATATTAAAAAGAATATAACAAATTGTTTATTCATGTAGGTATCTACTTAATACCTACTCAGTGTTACTCATAATCAAAAAATAAGATACAACCACGAGAGCAAGGCCGGGGTAGGTGAAATTGTTACTCAACATGGCGCGCGTCCGTGTTTTCTTACCCGCGTCGCTGTACGGGGAGTTGTAGTAGCTGTCAGAATTTAAACCGACCGGTCACCAGGGTTAACTCAGTACCACGGCGTTGTAACTTTCGAAATGGCGAACTTTTACGAGAATCTTGACGTTTTGAATGGAGCATTGGCAAATATTGACCGTATTCGCGGCATTCGTGTACCACGGCTACCGAAAAGGTACAAAAGGTACGATCCATTTGCGGCACTTACGGAAGGAGATTTTAGGTCTAAATATAGATTTACAAAAGTTAATATGAGACGTTTGATTGATTTGGTGCGGCCGTATTTGGATGTGAACAATAAACGGGGTGGCAAAATATCTAACGATCTCCAAGTTCTTTGTGCCATACGATACTGGGGTAGAAACGAGGTGAGACAGTGTTTATAATTACCTACGTTCTTGTGAAACAAATCAGCGAAATCGTTAACCAAACAGGCTTTATTGTTATTATTTTTTTATAACATTTTTTTTTGCAGATACAGGATGATTGTGCCGACATACACGGATTTAGCCAACAAACAATGTCCCGTATAGCTAAAAGGGTTGCAACTACATTTGTCCGCCTTGCTCCACAGTACATTAAAATGCCACAAAGTATTGAAGAACAACAAGCAACAGTTGCAAATTTCCAAGCAATAAAACGTTTTCCCGGAATAATGGGTGCCATCGACTGCACACATATTAAAATAAGGAATTCGAATATGTTGACGCTTGACGCTGTTCTGTTCTGTAGACGTATGAATAAACAAACGTGAAGTTAGCAACACGCCGCGAAATGCCAAATTTACCGCGTTTTTCAGCTTTGGAACAGAGTGTTGCTACCGCAAAAAAATCATAACAGCTGTCGAGTAACATTATGAAGATGAGTAAAGATTTTTACTCTGAGAGGTGTAGTGTACCCCCCTGTGTAGTTACCGCGACTCGGTAGAGTCGTGGTAGGGTTTCATTATGAGTAAGGCTGACTGTGTTTACGCATTTCACTTGTATCTATTTATGTTTATGCACTTCAATATACAAATTACAAATAACTACTACTAATTAAAATTCTGGAAGCGAGAATAGTAATATAAAGTAGTAATAGTAGCGGGTAGCCCTAGCTCGAGTGAACAAAACCCTCAAAACTCGGATTGCCGCGGAACGAAATTTAGTTCTGAAAACGCCCGCTCGCGAGCCCTGATGTGTTAGCGCTAGTGTCGGAATCGAAGTTGTCATATGCTGGTTATTCACTCTTAAACAGGGGTGAGGGAATGAACCAGTTGCGCGAATAAATTTCGGCGGCTTTACTAAAGAAGCAAGAATTCGCGTAAACTTATTCGTGAATTATGATAAGTGAAATGGAAATTGTCGTATATTCCAAAAGGATTGGTTTTTATTACATAAGAAGGAAAAAAAGTACAAATATATATTTAAGTACCTACCAACGGAAAATGAATAAAATTGATCCTCAAAAAGTAGTAAAAACATCAAGAGGCAAGGCAAAAATGAAATTGATTTATTTATATTAAATTTCTTAATTTTTACGAGCTTCAGTAATTAATTTCCTTTCCCGTTAGTCCAAACTGCTCCCAACCGTCTGTAGCCATTGACCAGTGAGACTATGGCATCCCCTATTGGAATATATTGGGAAGTTGAAGATTGATTACTGTAACGGCATTTACGCTAGCTAGTCTTCCAAAATACCAAACTGACAGACTTCAATCCGTGTTTAATGCAGCGGCAAGGCTCATAACCGGGGTCTCTGAATATTCACACATTTCAGAACACCTTCGTAACCTTCACTGGCTCAAGTGCCTTAAAAGAATCCAGTACAAATTGTGCTGGATGGTGTTTGAGGCAATTAACCCTTAGATAAGCAACTTCATCTGCTATAGGCAGACTAATAGAACCCAAAGGAAAGCCAAATACTAAGTTTGGAGATCGTGCTTTAGGAGTATCTGGGCCTAAGTCTTGGAATAGACTCCCTCCGGAATTAAGATGCATAAAAAGCCCAACAAAGTTTAGGTCCAAACTAAATACCTAACTTTTCGGGCTCTCATACCCTTAACATAATTTAAATATACCTATCTATATACCAATCTGAGAGTATCATACTTGTATTGCCTATGATATGTCTTAATCACACTTTTCTTACTGAATTAAAATTACTCGAATCCTTACACATCAATCTGTCTCTAGGAAGATAAAATCCTTTTACTACTGCACCACCCACCATTAAATGTTGCTTTTACTTTCCAAAATACACACATTAAAGAATATATTACATATTAATATTAAAATATTTTCAGGATTAAACAACATTTGTTCACAATTATGTCCTCTGCGTGCGAACTCTATAAATCGTCCAAATATTATTATTATTATTATTACAGGGGAGAGGAAAGAGATGGGGAAGAGGGACGAAAGGAAATACCAGGCTATTTGGATCTGGTCACCTAACACGGCTAAAGCCATTTCAAGCAAAGTTTCAATTCTCCATGAAGGTCTTTTAATGATAACTAGGGCGATACTTAAAGTATCTTCCATTCTGGAACGTACCGCAGATATATTTAGGTACCTAATATTATTTTGAATGATTTAACTGTGAAAAAGAAATCATTAAGCAAATAAAATCTATTGCTCACGCCGGGATTCGAACCCGCGACCTTCAGATTGCTAGTCGAGAGCCTTACACCTGACCACAGAGCCCGTCAAAAAGTCGGCGTTTTAAATTAATGTATTATTATTATATTGAATGTTGGAAAATTGTTCACAGAAAATTGTTGTTCCTCTATTTTTATTTCGTTATTATAAGCAATAATTATTAGCCTGAAACACTCAACAACATTGAAAAAATCTCCCGAGAAAAGATAACTAGAGGTAGAGCAGTTGACCGGATATCAGAAGGATGCGGGTTCAAGTCCCGTCGGCGGCATCTATCTTTTCTCGGGAGATTTCAATGTTGATGAGTGTTTCAGGCTAATAATTATTGCTTTTAATAATTGTTAACCTTTGTGCTATGCATAAAATCTTGTCTTAAACATTAGTTTACCAATTAAAAATAATAATTTTATTTCGTTATTATTTGTGGTGACCCGACAGAAGATCCGCCGACAAATGGCCCCGAAATTATATTTACTATTAAATTATATTTGTTTATGCCTTATTCCGGTAAATACTGGTTCCATGACAACTCATCAATTCATCATCCAACTTCTACACCCCTTTAAAAAAATCACAAGTTATTAAAAAAATTGAAAAATAGCCCATAACCTAACATAACGTAACCTATTTACAATTTTTTTGTCACTTTTAATGACTTTTCAAAGGAGGTATTGAAGTTGCATCATTGAGAATTGTTAGGTCACAAATAAGACATGCGTATTTTATTGCACCAAAAATGCATAATACTCTATAAGACTACAGAAATTGAATGTAAAAATATATCCTCCTTCAGCAAATATAAAAATGTAATAAAGTCTTGGATGAATACCATTTATACAAACATTTACTTGCCATAACATCTGACCTGATATAGCTTAACAAACTTTTAAACTTTATTAACATGTTTTTATTTTATTTTTTGGTTATTTAATTTTATGTTTTAATATCTACAAAGATAATGTACGTATATGAGTCAAATTTAAACCGTTTTAAAAACACACAAGTATACCCACGAACAAGCGATGCCTATGTGGGATTTTTTTGGTCAATTGTTTTATTCTTTAATTTTGAAATGTTTATATATAAAAAAAAACCTTTTAAGTATTGTAAAATTATACCAATGTATGTAACAAAAAAATTATTAATAAAGAAAAACCCAATTACGAATGAAACAATAAAATTAAGAATATCTGTAAATAAAGCAGCACGAATAGCAGCCCCTTTGTAAGTTTGTACTCTTAAAAATTACGAACTGATGAATATTTTTGATATTCATCTCCAAAATTAGCCAATCGGGGACAGACAATATCTAAAAAAAAGCGGCACAAGCGATTTGTTTGACCAAAAAACGACAATTTCGATGCCTAAACGTATCTACTAACTGATATGTTAAACTATTTATGGAATATCTCGATCACACTCGGTATAAGATCGATTAACTCGAAACATTATTCGATTACTTCGAACACTAACTGAGTTAATTCACTCCGACGAATACTCACACTCATACCAACCCTGATTTATGCAATAGTTGCCTACCTACAAACTTTACTTCCCACTTCGTTGTTGCTATATTCATCGACTTCTCATTCCAATATTTCCATCTAATATTACCATTTCCCATTCCTTCTTCCTTCCCCACTTCTTCCCCTTCCCCTACCACCTGGTGACGTCACGGTCCATTTATCACAAGACGTGTGAAATATCATAAAGCGTTATGATTAATTTCCGCGCGTCTCGTTATTTGAATTGATTTACGGGCAAGCAGAGAGAGAAGATCTTGTATCAGTTGGTGCCGAGACAGAAATGTGTGAAACTGGATATTTTATGTCTGCATTCGCGAGACGTGTATGTATTTTTATAACAATGAAAAGTTACCGCAAAAGAAAAATTGAAAAGATATGATAGCTGACATAGCTTTTCAAAAAGCTGCCAGCATGTGCGAGATGTAAAACTTGAGGAAAATGCATGATTTAAAATAGGATTTCTTCGTAATCTTTACACAGTATAAAGCAAAGTCGCTCTCGCTGTCTGTACACTTAGATTTTTTAAACTACGCAACGGATTTTCATGCGGTTTTCACCAATAGATAGAGTGATTCATGAGGAAGGTTTATGTATATAATTTGTCAAGGTTTTGTGTAAATTGGTTGAAATATATAATATATAAAGGCAAGGAGTGGGCTGGCAAGCGGGTGGTGTGGATTTGATATGTTTGCAAATTAACAGATGGCGTTGATTATAAAGGTTGGGTAATGGCGTTGCAGTAGATGGCGTTGTGTTTCATTAGCCACAGCAACGTGTGGCCGGGTCAGCTGTAATATATAATAGTTAAAGTTTTGAACCAAATAAATTGCACTTGTAAGTTAGGCAAGATAAAGTCTTTTTCGAACAACCACAAGGATTTTTTTTCGTTATTTGTTTTTGGGGTGTTATGCCGTGTCGCGATACCTCCTTCTTTAGCCAACGTTTCGGACAGCGTTGTTGCAGTATACATCATGGACACTGCAACGCTGTCCGAAACGTTGGATAAAGAAGCAGGTAGCGCAACACGGCATAACACCCCAAAAACAAATAACGTAAATACTTTTTACCGTGAACATCTAAAAACGATCACCCACAGGGAACTTCAAGTCATCAAGTATAGTACAGTACTGTGCGAATTAATGTGAACACGTGATAATTAGCACAATAATCTTGTTTTTCGCAGTTGTATGCAGCATATTGTAATAGCGGCCATTTTGCCAACCGTGTACAAGAAGTTAAAAAAGTTAAGGGAGGACACACTTGGTATTAAAAAAAAGATAATTGTAATTGTTTCTCTATTTTTTTTCCTCAATAAAGAATATTAATTATTTTTTTCCAATTGATCACTTGTGTTCACATTAATTCGAACAGAACTGTACCTACCTGCTTAAATAACAATAATAATAAATTATTTTTGCAATAGGGTGCAAATTTTGATTCAACGTCTTTTCATGTTTACTATTCGACCAATCAGTGGCTAAGTTGACATCGCATTTGGTTCTCACCTAGGCATTGTGAGTTCAAGTCCTTGGATGGCTGAATCCTGAACACAACGCAAACAACAATTCCGCTTACTGTGATGGTAGTAGGAGATTTCTGGATGTGAATATACAGAAAAATACTCAAAATAAGCTGGATGGACAGAGTTACGAATGAAGATGTTATTGTTCGGACGAATAAAGAAGAATAAGTTATTCAAACAATGAAAATCCGAAAACTTCAATATCTTGAACATGTGATGAGACATCCAGAGAAGTACGAGGTCTTGCATCTTAAAGTGAAGGTTATCCACCATTTACCCACCCTGGTATAGGTAACAGATGGTTACTCCTTCAAGGCTCTCACAGGGACTCTAATTTTTTTTGAACGAACGAATGAACATTTAATTTTTAACGAATCTAGACCGCCAGTGTCCCTGCATACGTTGTTAGTAAGCAGTATGTGCTTAGCGGGAAATCAAGATACAATAAGTGTTAGCATGACTATAGACAAGACAATGGGACAGGTTGGTGACAGTCCATGAGGCGGCAGGCGCTGGGTGATTGTATCCAGCGTATCCTGCAAGCACGGAGCACCACGGTGCAAGCACCTGTAAGAACATCATGGCTGAAAAACCTGAGACAGTGGTTTGGCCAGTCTACTGTTGAGCTGTTCCGGGCCGCAATGAACAAAGTCCGCATAGCCAAAAACATGATAGCCAACGTCCGTTGAACGGACAGGGCACGATAAGAAGAAGAATAGATGAAAAAATTATTAATATCATAAAAAAAAAATTATCCACAACCGTAATACAAACAAAATTAAAAATTGGCACTCATTTATGCAAATGGCCAGTACTAACGAAAACATTAGGCATAACTAAAAAGAGCAATTTAAAAAGTCGATGTCTAAAAGTAAGCCATTTTTAGGGAAATGACTGCCATAACCCAAGCCTTGTCCGACATTTACAGCTAAATCTCATCTCATATTCATAATCCCATTTGATAAAACGGAATCGTACAAAAAAATGTACACACTCTGGCGGCCGATATTATTCATGCATTTAATGGCAAATGTGAGATTACTATGATAAATTGATGTTTAAAGCCAATGCTTTTAATCAGGAGTTCCCAATGCGGTGTCCGCGGACACAAAAAGGCCCACGGAATTATTTGTTTCCGTCCGTTACAAATTCCACGATTTGGATGAATCTTTTGGAAACTGATGGATGAAAAGGATTTTCATATTTTCGACAATGAATGTAATTGAACCTAAATCATAGGTTCTCAACCTAATTTTGCCCACCGCCTACTTTAAGAATATTATTTTTCTAGCGCCCCCAACTGCTTTTACTTACCATCTGTCGTCGTGAATCTGAAACAGCAACTGTCAGGATTATATTTACCACAACGGGAGGGGGGGGGGGGGGAGGGCGAAATGGGATGGGTCTTCTACCGCCACCGAAAGTCTGAAACGCCCCCTAATTTTCTCTTGGTCTTCTATCGCACCCTGAAAGTCTGAAACGCCCACAATGAGGAGTAATCGCCCACGTTGAGAACCTATGATCTAACATCAAAATGAATAAAAAAAAATTCGACTCTTTCATGAAAATTTAATTTGTTAGTTCATTTTCAATTTGGGAAGCGAGTATGGATACCCCTGCCATAAATTACCCCATGTCTTTCGTTACGTTTGGTAACTGTGTAGGGGTGCCCGGGTTCATATGGTGTGGATTGTCCGGGTCTTGGCGGCGGGTGCGTCTGCCCACCAACTGCGTGGCAATCCGGATCAAGAAGGACTGGTTGAAATACACATTTTGACCTCTCAAGCAGAGCTCACCTCTGCAGCACAGTTCTCCAGGAACATCGTTTTGCAGCGCAGTGGGAGGGATGTATTCAGTCAAACGTCACTCCTGTACACACAGACTCCCAGATTCCTACGCACCCCTTATATATGTTTTCTTCCCCTTCCTCATTTACCTAAAAAATTCCACATAGCATCCCCAAAAATGCCATAGGCTCTGAAGGAAATTATTTTCTTCAGGGCCTCCTGTGTGGAGCTAATGTAAAAAAACCACGTATAATGTAAAAAAACATATATTTATACCCCTTGTCACATTCTGTCCAAACTCGAACGTGACCTAATCACAAAACTGTTGGGAGCCCATGTTATGTCTACTGCAAAATGCTGAAGCGTCTGACGCACGACAGGCCGACATAAATTCGAGCTGAATGATTCAAAACACAAGTTAAGTGCTACAATTTCATAACTTAATCCATCATACAACTTTGTAGCCTTTTTACACGCGTATTAACCCCCTCGGGGAAAACTTAAGGACCGTATTTTTATGTGTTATTGGATGCTGGGCGGAGGGCCTTTTCAGAGAGATGAGTGACCCTTTGAGAGACCCTTTCCTGTCCCTTCCTCACTTGAAGACAATTTTATACTTCCTGGGTTGACTCATAGGTTCAAAAATACATATTAATTCTCTACTATACATTATTGAAGTGAAAATTTCTTTAGAACCGTTGTGATTTAAAACACAATGAAACGAAAAAGCAAAAATAAAAAAAAAGACAAACACATACATCTAAAATATATCTATAGAATTTAGCCTGTGAGAAAATGAGATGGAATAGTCGGTCTCCTCTTTGTAAGTCACTGGTTTTAGGTAAGCTTAAGCTATGTCTTAGTCATAAGTCGTAGATGAAAGTAACTAGTTATAATTGTAAATCTTAGTTGTAAGCCAGTAATATAAATCACTAGTTATAAGTCTTAGATGTAAGTCACTAGTTATAATATTGTAAAACCTTAGTTGTAAGCCAGTAATATAAGTTACTAGCTATACGTCTTAGATATCAAGATTACTACCCATCCCTCATACCTTTTTTCTTCCCAGAACTTCCTATCCTTCATTTCCTTAAAAAGACCCTCCACACAGCGTCCCCTAAGATCACATAGGCCTTGAGGGAAATTATTTTCCTCATGGCCTCCTGTGTGGAGCTAATGTAAAAAAAATGTAAGTCACTAGTTATAATTGTAAATCTTAATAGTAAACCAGTAATATTAATTCTTTTATATAGTTATTTGTACAGTTTTTTTAAACCGATGTGGATTTAAGTTTGAGCGCCTTTTCTCTTATAGAGCTTTCAAAAGTTTCAATATTAGTTGATCAACTTTTATTAAACGACTAAAATTGTTTGAAAAAACTTGTTCAACTTTTTTGAAAGAAAGTTCACATTTGTCGATATGATTTCAAGTGCCGAGTTGAACTACTAATAATATTGAAACGTCCGAACACGCTATTTCAGATTATAAGGTGTTTCTTATTTACAAGTGAAATACTAATCTTACTATCTTACTTCTTACTAATATTATAAATGCGAAAGTTTGTATGGATGTTGGATGGACCTTACTCTTTCACGCAATAAATATCGAACGGAATTTATAAATTCTTTCACTAATCGAAAGCTACATTATTTGCGAGTAACAACGGCTTTATATATTGGTAAGCTCTGGCGTTATAAATGAGCTGTGGCGTTATGAAATTATATGTTATACGTTTATTGGCAAAGCGTGTTACTAAGTAAATGTTTAACGTGGGCTGTCAATATAATTTCTTTGATAGCGAAAATTCAAATATTAGTATTCTGATATGAATATTTTTAGTGTAGGTAAATACAAATACAGTGGGTTGCCATATTAATAGGGACAGTTCCAAAATTTTGCACTTTTTGTGTTTACACCGTCTCTACTTTTAAATTATCTAGATATGATGGCCATTCTATCGTTATTTTTATTGCCGGTATCACCACTGACTCTTTTAAGAGGTGGAAATACTAGCAATGTATCACATCTCTCAAAAATTTAAGATTATATCCACGTGGCCAGCATTTTTGTGAAATCGCGTGATCGTAGGTCTCGCAAATAAATATGTGTAATAATTATTTTAACGAGTTTTAACTGTTCAACTATATGAAAACTTAAGTAACTATTAATTATCTATTACTTTTGTAAAGTTTGTGTTAATTTCTTATTTCAATTAATAGTTCAGCCGTGTTGAACCCAATATTGGGTTTTTTCATGATGACCAGGTCTTCAGACACGTCTCCAAGAAAATGTGCGGAAGTGAAGACACTATTATTAAAAACCAAACATTCTTAAACGTAAAAAGCAGCCCTGCAAGGTATTTTAAAGTCTGTAGTTAAAAGGATAAAGAAAAAAATCAATCAAAACCTGCCCCTCGAAGTGAATCTTGATGGAAAATGTAGCAGAAAATGAGTCACCACGCCTCGTACTGATCGCAAATGTCTTCAAAATCGCAAAAAGAGTATTGATTATCCCACCCCGATGATCAATAAAGAAGGTATCGAGATCTCCCAAAGGACAGTCGAGAGATGAATGACTGAGGAGAACTTCATTGAAAATCGGTTTACTGAAAAACTTCACCAGACGGTAGGTAGGCGGAAAAAATGACTAGGATGGGTCAAGGCATACTAAAACATGACTATTGAGGGCTGGATGGTAGGAAAAGCAAATTTTTGTAGTTTTCAAGCTTTTAAAAAAATATAGTAGTCTGATCATGATATTTTAGGTATGCTTCTCTGATGAGTCCACATTCCAAATTTTGGTGGAAAAATCATCATTCTTCCGACGACTCTAAGTGGAGAAATTCGATCCGGACTGCCTTATGGAGACGATGAAATACTCTACCAGTATCGTGGTATGTTCAATAATCTCTTTCAGTGGAATGGGGCAAGTACTGGAAAATTGGTTGCTGCCTCAGGTCGGAGAATGGTTCCTTGGTGGCCAGGAGTATGTATTTATGCACGATTCTGCACCCTGCCATAAAGCCAGAACTGTCACTGCATTCCTGACTAAAAAAATGTGCAGGTTTTATCTTGTCTGAAGAATTTCCCCGACGTGAACCCCGTTGAAAACCTGTGAGAGCTTAAGACGACGAAGATTGCCAAGGAGGTGATCACAACCAAGGAGCAGCTCATCAAAATCCTTATCAGAGAGTGACATTACTCTCCTGAGCTAAAGCGCAATGCAAAACTGTGCATTGAGAGTATGTCATGGCTTGTACAAGCTATAGTTGCGGCTAAAGGCGATTTTTACAAAATATTAACTTTCTGTGCGATAATGTTTCAAAATAAGTTAACAAAAAAAAAATAAGACAAATTAAGATCAAATGTGGTGTTAAAATAATCAAAACCAAATGTTCTTCTTAATAAAAAATAAAAACTGTACCTAAAATCATAAATACTTTTGTTTTACGAATACAAAAGTGAGAAAACACATTTTTCAAAGGTGTCCCTATTAATATGGCAACCCACTGTATAATATAGGTAGGTACTTATCTACATTTTGATCCAAGCCAACAGCTATACTAATATTATGAATGCGAAACGGAGCGTATTTGATTGTTGATTGATTGGGGGAGGGGGAGTGAGGGAGAGGGGGGGAGGGGAGTTGGGGGGGGGGACAAATATGCGAGCGAAGCCGGGGGTAAAAGCTAGTATATTATAAGTTAAAACCAATAGTATACGGTACACGATATACGAGTATACTAACTTAGGAGTCGGATATGGGTAAGGCCGCCCCGGAAACTATTTATTGGCCATATTTAAATATTTTTTACTCATTTTTTTCATTTTTTTTACAATTTTTTATAGAAAAATGTGTCTTAACTGAGGTACCCCGTTCTAAGGTCACATTTTACATGTTTTCGTGTTTGAAAGAAATATAAGTAAATAAATACCTGTGTTAAAATATTACAAGAGGAAAATTATAAAGTTATATCTAAAAGAAAGTACATTAAATCATTTTTAGGCAGCATCGCGTTCATTGGTCAAAATATTGTACATATATTTTCGTATCGGTGATCAATGAACCGGTGTATGCAATTTTTAGCCATAAGTTGTTTTTAATTGTTTGTCTAGCTTGTAGTCTTTCTAGATTTTAGGCATGTATGGTAAGTTTGTACAGCGCCATTGAGGTGATTTTTCACAAAAACGGCGCTTTATAAATCGTCCAAATATTATTATTATTATTATTAACACAAGCATTAATCTTTGTTAGGTTGCAAAATTGCAATTTAACCAACACCTCTGCCAAAGGTCACCCATATGTCACAGGTGACTTATCCGGGGTGCCCGGGTTCATGGGGTTAGGTTTGTCCGGGTCTTGGCGGCAGATGCGTCTGCCCACCTCAAAGGCCCACCTACTGCATGGCAGGCCGGATCGAGAGAGAATGGTTGAGGAAGTCCCTTTGACTTCTCCAGCTGTACTCTCTCGGAACATCGCCTTGGACCGCAGTGGTAGGGATGGTTTCATATGTCCGTCACTCATGGACACGCTGACCCCAGATTCTTACCCACTCTAACACCCTTTCCTTCCCAGAACTTCCTCTCCTTCCTTTTCTAAAAATACCCTATGCACAGCATCCCCGAAGATGATGTAGGCCCTCAGGGATTTTTTTCCTCAGGGCCTCCTTCACGGAGCTAATGTAAAAATAAATTTAAAAAAACTGCTTGGATAGCAACGGTATTTTGAATTTCAATACAACATTATTTCACGAGTGTCTCCCGCAGTGGAATAAAATAACTACACGAAATGAATTGTACATTGTGAGAGAGCAAATAATCCATAGACGGTATATTCTAGAGACTCGGCAGGTGGCCACCTCGCTTATGACACTTTTACAATTGCACCAGCGCGTCGGAGATAGATAGCGTGGATGACGAAACTTTCCAGTAAAAGAGCGAGAAAAGTGCAACAAAAGTTTGCTCACACTTCGATGGTTAATCCAAAACAGTTCTGCCAGTTAAAAGTTATAAATGTAGATTTGTTTAAATTGGTTTACGTCACAAACAGACAAAAGTGTCACCGCCGAGAATAGAGTCCATTACCACCTTCTAACTTGAATAACTGATTTTTTTTAATAGTTAGTTTAAATAAAAATCCCCCGAAAAACACCGTATCTATGGTGGGTCGTGTGACGTCATCAATCACGTCATCTACTATAAGATCGCGCAATCAGCTGTTCGACTCGCCGCCATTTTGAAATTTGGAGTTCGAAGGAATCTCCCTAGAAGTAGCATTACCATTTTTTTTGTACAGTAGTTTTTGAATATTTTCAATAACAGAGATAAACTAATATGGGAGACCTTTATTTTTGAAATTGAATTATTTAGGCCTAAGTAATGTTTCAATAAACACAGAAACAGAAATAAACGAATAAGATGAAATGTTGTTAATACGATGGCTTGTGTCATACCTGCATTCCCGTACAATGACTTTACAGTGATCAGTGACGTTACCACTAAAGATTTTAGTAATACCAACTTGACGGCGTGTTTCAACGACAATATTAAAAATGTACTTTTTAATATATTTTTTAATATTATTTGATGTAACTTATATATTCAGAATCAGCGTTTATTGGTCTCTATGACCTTTTTTTTTCAGCCATAATATTTTTCACTGGAGTTCCTTATTTAAAGAAAACTAATTTCGCAAACTTGCATAAGACATTTTGACTCCTATGTTACAGACAGGACAATGAAATTGATAATTCGTTTAAGAAATTCGAAATTTGAAAATATTTGATCAATTTAAGCAGAAGTAAGATAAAATTGACCTTACTTTGGGCACACCAGACGTGCCTAAAACACCTTCCATCGGTTTAACTAATTATAAATATTATACTAAAACTACCGATCACAAGCAGTTTGGATGAAATCTTTAGGAGAATCTGTGTTTTGGACATTAGGCAACTTTAAAAAAACATACTACTTTACTTACTTCTTTTAACACAGAACATTTGAAAACGTACACACTGCTAGAGATACTAGAAACAAAGGGCATTATCTCTTACTTTTGCTAAATCAAATTTGGGCTAAATAAATTTTAGATACCTACTTTGCAACAACACTATACAATGCACTTTCCAAAACCCCATTAGACAAAACACAACTTATTATAAATATAAATCTGACATCAAGTCTTGGATCATCAGCAAAGACAGATCTAAACACCAAAGATTTTATCAAAACCAATGTTTAAGGATACAATTCCAATGGTACGATGTTGATTGTCTGTTACTAAAAACATAACATTGTGTTGATATTTGTTATTAATGATTATATTATAAACTTCGCCTCCTTAAATGTAATATTGAGTTGTTATTTGTATACTCGTAGTATAAACGATTTATGTTTTAAACTGTACCTGTCTCAACATAGAATTTCCTAGTAAGTTAGGCATAGCACATCGCCAAATGTAGTCTAGGTATAATTAATAAAAATAAATAGAAAATCTCTTCAGTGGCAGTTGCCCTACTGCATTTATGAAGACAATTTTATATCCACTGCAAATTTTAAATGTAAGATGAAATTGTCACCAACGACCTTTAAATATTAATTTTAAGTACTAAAAATAATTTATGTTATGGACCAAATGATTAATAGGGCACACATTATTCATAATGTTCAGAGAAGACGGGCAGAGTGACAAATCTGTAAGAATGCTCAGCCATTCTATAATTCGCTGGTTTGCCCAACGCTATCTAGGCAAAGAGTATAACTTCACACTAGCTATATGATGCCGCTGTCACTATCAAGATCGTCCCCTTGAATTTTAATTATATTTTTTTAATTTATAATCTGCATGTTTTAATTTGTTATCTATTAAAGGCGAAGCAATTCGTAAAAGAACTAGAAACTCGAACGAAATCACAAAAAAACATCGTCAAAGAGCATATTGTATAATATTAAAGTTTACAGACATTTGAAATGAAAATTAGCTACGGAATTTGAGGTCGGGGAGGATCTTACAAAAACAATCCAAATTTAGTAAGAGTTTCGCAAAGAATCATTATTTTAAATAATACAAAAAAAAATCTACCGTCTCAACAAAATCATTTTTAAATTTTTTTCCAGTACCAAATGTCGACGTCATATATAATAAAAATATTAAATAACCCACATTATAAAAGAGCAAGGAATTTCAAGAATTTTACAAACTAATGAGAAATGGAAACCAATTTATTACACCCAATTTTAAAACAACTCAAATGCAAAACCATTATATTTACCAAGCCATGAAAAACTATAATACCCTCCCTTCTGAATTGCGCTATATTATCAATCAATCAGAACAAATAAATAAAATTAAACAATTTTGCAAAAAAAAAACTTATATAAAGTAAATATTTTGTACAAAATATATTATATTATACAACCTAAGACCTAAGTAAGAATCGTGGCTCCCTTGTCAGGTACAAGAGCTCTTCGTTTCTGATAAGTTATTTAAATATTAAATATAATATTTTGTAAAATATGTACGTATAAATATAACTCATATTATTCTTTTTACAATAAAAAAAAAACAATATATAATATACATATATTTTTTTTTGTTGTCAATACCTCACAAGAGTCCCAGCAGCTCCCGCCTGAAGCCAGTGAGACTATGGCATCACCAATTGGGGTATGTTCGGAGGCTGAAGGTAGTGGGGAGGGGAAGGTTATGGGGAAGAGGAAGGTGGGAAAGTACCTGGCTATTTATATCTGGTCACCAAACACGACTAAAGCCATTTCAAGCAACGTTTCAATTCTGAATGGTGGCCTTACACCTGGGCGATACTGAGAGTATCTTCCACTCTGGAACGTGCCGCAAATAAAATATATATTATTTTTAAATGAGTTAATTGTGAAATAAAGCAAATCAATAGGTTTCGATCCCGAGTCCTTCGGATTGCAAGTCAAGAGCCCTACCCTCGACCATCATATACATATGACCAACCCAAAAACAGGCAGATATGTAGTTAGTTTCAGAGCCAAACCTCTTTCCCTGATTAACACTATTTAGTGGGAGAATCTGGACAATCTTTACACTATCCCAAGTCCCCGTTTTGGCTTCATCCACAGTCATAAATCGTCTGGTGCTCATGCTCGTTGAAATGCCCGGCCGCTGGAGAACTATTCGGCTCATTCCGCGTGCCAAAAGTTGAATCCCGGACTATGGAAAACTTCCGTTTCTCCGCACAGTTAAAATAAGAAATACTCGTAGATAATAGTTGCGCTAACAGATATTTTAATTTCTCCACAATATTCCATCTGATATATCAATTTCGCTTCCGACAAATTTGCAATTACTTTACAACTATCTTAACCCGTAAAGCCTATTTGTTTAATTTTAACAACTCATGTAGGTCTCATAGAAATTATGATATCTCCCTTACATTCATAGTGAGAAAATATATGATATAAACGGTGTTAGAAAGAGAAAATACCACGCTTTATATTCTAAAAGTTGACCACAATCTAATCTAAAAGTTATCCACAAAATACGAGATTAAAATGTACCTTTAAAAAACCAAAGTTTCTAATCGCAATTTGAAATAAATTTTTGAAACTTTCAGAACTACAATAAGGGTTAGGTGACAATAAAGTTGGTAATACATTTCTCTAATAAAATAAAAAAAATCTTTCACCTTCACATTCAATGTAAGACTGTAAATAACTTATTTGTAAAAATGTAGGAAAAAAAACCTATGTGTAAGCGTTCATAAAGGTCATTTCATGAACATTCTCCAGCCCTAAATTCTCCAGTCTTTCAACTCTACTTTTGCCACTACTCTTTTCATAAACGTAATACTTAAGGCGATCCACTAGTACAGGAAAAAATCGAAATCGGAATTCAGGCCCTTTTATGGGAGGAGTTTAAAAATACTTGAGAAAAAGCTTTTGGAAAGGTTGGAAAAGATTTTTTTTTACATGTTGATTTCGTAAAGGCCTGTAAAAAACATTAATTCCTTTTTTATGCATTGTTTATAGCAATAAAACGGAATTTTTAAATTGATTTCACGAAAATAAGCGGCGCGGAGCATAACACGACCGCTCTCCGCTCCGTTCGGAGGAGTAATGACGGAAGACAGGGGGGCGGCTGCCAGTCGTTCTTCGGTGGACGGTATAAGGTTCACTTTGATATAGCAAATTCGTCGACTGCCGTATTGTCATCGTGATGTCAAAAATACCAACGCGAAAATGCATATTATATTTTATTTTGTGAGGTTCGGGCGTAAATATCATTTTTTTTTCGCGATAATTATATAAGAAACTGAATTTTCCACATTATGCAATAAAACCATATCCGAAAAAGTGTTTATAAGTAGGAGAGTTTTCAGTTAAAAATGTTTTTTATAGACCTAATACTTTATTTTTTTCTAAGCTTATTAAAAGACTTATTAAAAAAAATGACCGATATTTTTAAGGGCCAAAGTATGTTCTACACGCAGTATTTAATTGAAGCATCTATAATACTTCTAAGCGGTCAAATTTTCAAAACTAAAACCTACGATTTTGTATGATTTTGCATTATTTAGTATGGCTTCATCTTAAAAGTGATGGGGGAAGCAAATGTAAAATCGTGCAATGACCAGTGTTTCAAATATATCTAATGTCCCCCGCGTGCGAAGCCCTCTCTTCTCCAAGCATAAACTTTCTAATTAAAGTGTGTTTATCGGAATTGACCTGCCAGGTAAGTATGTTTCTGTGTCCATTTGTAAATAGTAAAATTAGATACAGCCCAAGAATTCTTAATAAATTGTACAGCGCCCTTGAGGTGATTTTTCACAAAAACGGCGCTCTACAAATTATCCAATTATTATTATTATTTGACCAATGAATGAGATGCTGCGTTAAAATGAGATTAATACTGTTATTATTTATTAGAAAAAAATAGAAACAGTTTACACGCAGAGGACATAATTGGGAACACATGCTATAATGTTACATCTTTACATGACTTGACCCCAGCTTTTATTATTTTTTTTTTCAAGTATATTACCTTTTATTAAGTTTACCAAGATAACATAACTTTTTTCCTTATTTTCTTAAATTAAATACCTCAAGTGAAATAGTCCAATCATTGTCATAACCATAAAAATAAACTGTCTTTTCGCCGCAGTGACAGAATGATAAACTTTCGACCTACATTCAAATTCATAATAGAATATTTGTGGTGTATTTACTGTGTTCCCGAATTGTTCCCCTCCAGTCTTGCTGCCTGCGGTACAAATGACTTTATAAACACTGCTAACCGACCAACAGAACATATGTTCACGTCAAATTTCGGAGAGATCTCGCACTCGTTCAAAACCCTCACTAAATATATCGAGCTTTTTCAAGGGGAAACATTTAGAAATTTTAAAATAAAATACGTAAACGAACGCGGAATTCGTAAACCAACGCGGAATTTTTAATAACAGTGGGGGTTTTCTTTAAGATGATGCACCAAGTTGTGTAAAATTCAGGATCAGGCAGCCAACAATAACACTCCTTATGTGGATGGCGATAAGGTTTAAAATCCCGTTTAACACCAGCCGCATATAAATAATAAATTCCCTCAGGGCCTATATCATCTTAGGGGATGCTGTATGGAGGGTCTTTTTAAAGAAGGAAATGATAGGAACTTCTAGTAGTTAAAGCTGGAAAGGATAAAGGTATGAGGGGTGGGTAGGAGTGACGCATGTATGAATCCATCCCTCCAACTGCGGTGCAAGGCGACGGCTCGAGAGAGTCCGTCTGGAAAGGTCAAAAGACCTCCCTCAATCAGTCTCTCTTGAACCGGCACGCTACGCAGCAGGTAGGCAGACGCATCTGCCGCCAAGACCTGGACAAACCTCACCCCATGAACCCGGGCACCACTGCTAAGTCACCAAAAGTAGCGAACCACTTGGGGTGACCTAAGTGTTGGTTATCCATACCCGCCTCCAAAATTGATGGATGGTAGAGAGAAAGAGCTAACCTAGACCTCTCCAACCGGACTCTCTCGACTCGATGGATTCGTAAGTCCGTCACTTCTGGCCACATTGACCCCCAGGTTACCTTTTTCCTTCCCACAACTTCCTCTGCAGTCACTTCAAAAAAAAAAAAAAACCTCCACAAAGCATCCCCAAAGATGACAGGCCATGAGGAATGTTCTTCCTCAGGGCCTCCTACGCGGAGCTATTGTAAAAAATGTGTAGAGTCCTGAATACGTGTTATTGAAATCATAACATTTTTCATTAGAATTTATCATTCAGCAAATAAAACGGTCAAAGCAAATAATGCATTTTCAATATTGAAGTTTTTATAAACAGATCCGAACATTGTTTATTTATTTGAGAGGAAAAATAAAACGGGAGAATTGGCACACAATTGGAAAAACGCAATAGCGAATATGTACAATAAAATCACGAATAACACAGATGACTGGGATAACCTCTGTGGCAGAGCGGTAGGCTCATTGAATTTTGATGCCAAGGTCGCTGTTTGAATTATGACGCGGGCAAATAATATTGTTCAATTCACAAAAAGAATTTGAATATCACGGTTTAAAAAAAAATTGTACAACATTTTAATTTTAATGCAGCGCAAATTTTAACAATCATAACATTTGGGAAGTTATGTACCTTACAAACGCGAAAGTTTGTATGGATGTATGTTTGTTACGCTATCACGCAAAAACTAATGAATGGATTTTAATAAAACTTTACAATAATGTAGCTCATATATCATAATAACATATAGGCTATAATTTATGTTGCTAGCTAGGAAGGTGACGCGGGAGGGGAACAATGTATTTCTTCGAATGTAGCTTTGCAACGCATGCCGGGAACCAGCTAGTAATAAATAATAATATTGAGATGACTTATATAGCTAACTTCAAACTAGAAAAACCATTATAACAACTTACGGCTAAAAATTGCATCCACCGGTTCATCGATCACTGATACGAAGCTATAGGTAGGTACATATGTACAATTATTTTTTTTTACATTAACTCCACACAGGAGGCCCTGAGGAAAATAAATTCCCACAGAGCCTATGTCATCTTTGAGGATGCTGTGTGAGGGTCTTTTTGAGGAAAGGAAGGAGTGAACATGGGTCTTGAAGAGACCCATGTTGTAGGAGGGAGGAAACAAAGAGGCCGGTAAATCGTTCCACAGCCGAGCTGTTGAACTCAAGAACGAGTCGTAAAAACGACCCGTTCTCATGTGACTTATGTCAACCGTGTACAAATGTTAGGCACGTGTTTGGCGTGTTTCCCGACTATGCACGACTATTTGACCAACGTTTTGAACAATTTGTACAAGTGTTGGGTTTCTTCCAATAAGTATAAGGTTTGATTGTTTACTATTTATTTATTGGTTATCGTGAATATTTACAATTATATATTATACTGGACATACGTCCATACTAGACTGGCTGCTGCCGACTTTGGCCCTCATCTCAACTGTTCGTGCCTAAGACACGAACGGCGATAGATGGTACTGCTTTGACAGTACTACTTCAGCTACCATCTAATGGGATGTAGAAGAAGTTCTAACTTATCGGCATCTATTAAAAGAAACAGAAACTACGTGAATTACACAATACACTACAATAATATTCCACGAAAACAAATTTTCTCCAAACGCATAAAATCCAGTAAGCGCGAAAATAATATAAATCTCGCCCCTCCGCGGCGCGCCGTCCCATTAATTGCCAAACACAACGTGTAAGGTGCCTTAATAAATCGCAGTTCCGATGCGTGTACCCGACGCATATATAAACGCAGTTAATAAGCGAACAAATAAATAAATAAAAACTTCACGCCCCCTACCGAATTTCGCGGGAGCAATGCCCCACGTTGGGCGCCAAAGTGCTTAGGAAAAAATATACGCGCAGAACATTTCAATTTAATTCAAATGCAGTTTATACGTACCGCAATGTTGTAAATCTCGCCGCGTACACCATTCTGAAGCATTTCTCGTAGAAACTCTGAAATTCTCGGAGAGTCTTTGAGATTCCGGGTGGCTGAACGTCGGCGCAAGATGATGTATTCGGATGCAGTCGGTAAAGCTGGTAATGTGTATGACGCGAAACAGAATTGTTTCACAAACAAGATAAAAAAGGGTAGAGAAAATATGAAAACGCATTTACAGTGGCAATAAAGCCATACAACCAAAAAAATACTTCGTCAACCAAAAAAAAATCGACGTGTTGGTGGAATGCTGAAGTATAAGTATTTTAATTGATCCTAGACAATAGAGTTGCACCGCGTCCAGGTTTGGTTGTTCCGAATTGCAGTCGGCTGGGGGTGATGATTACCCTGATGATAGCCAAGCTCTGATAGGAGTTCTCCATCTTTAGTCATCTTCTCCCACTGATCGAGAATACGAACTATTGAACGTGAAAGAATTTATAAACCTAAGATTTGTAGAATGTAGAGAAATGTATGTGTTGTGACTTAGCAGGTTAAATACCTGGGGCATGCCCTTACAGAAGATAATATGAAAGATGTAGAAGATATGGAATGACAAAGAAGAGCAATCAATTGTACCGGAATGCTCTCAGGGCGGTTCTACCAATGGCACTGTAGTGATGATGTAAGAAAATTGCTTTTTAAGACATGCACTAGGAATCAGCAGCGCAATGGGACAAGCTGGGGTATGCTCCAACAATTCTTACAGGCAACTTATGCAACTTCCAAGGTTCTGCAATGCCTCCACGATGTTCACAAAAGGGAGGGTGCATTAAATCCCTGCCTTAGTGTGCCATCGACAAGCCAGCTTCTGGGGCAGGACACAGAAGTCAACCAAGGTCATTGTCGTGACTGCATCCAAGAAACCAGCTCTCCACTTAATGAGCGATGTATTCAGATGATGTGGCGACCCCCCTGAGGGACAATTCTTTAATTACATTTTTTATGTTGTCATTACTCACTGGTTACGTTTTTCAATTTCTTTTCAATTCCTTTTTTTATTTTGTACAAATGGTATATTTTTTATATTTCATTTAATATGATAGACCGGGATTGCGCTATCATCCCAATCTTGCTGGATTAAAATAAAAACAAATAAATTTTCACTGAGCACAACTACGGTTGAAGGAGAATCAAATGTTTAACCACTCGAATATCAAACTCCATTCGTCCGATTACTATACGCACGTATTCCGACCACCTCAATATATTCTTCATAAAGCCGGCAGATTCACGAGACACAAAAGCATGAATCCATTTCCATAATCACCCAGAGACAGTAACACGCCATCGAGAGTACCACATTTAGTTTGCTTTCAAAGGCAAGACGATAAACTAAACACATTAGTAGAATAAAATGCCATGTTTGTCAGTTTTTTGGTAGACCCGTCCAAACTGTCATCAAATTGGCGGACGCACATACGTGTCAATGAATTACGACGGAAAAAATACTCGGCGCTTATCTCTCGAAGAATATAAAAGTTCTTGTGACTCAGATAAAAAAATAAAACACAAGAAGCGTGGGCGGCGTTTCTCTCGGAATTAGTCTATTTCTCGCAATAAACTCTGAAAAAACTACGAAACTCGGAACTCTCATAAAGAGTCCATAAAAGAACGTTAAATTATGTTTCATTTGATAATATGTTTAGTTGATGACGATTGAAATTTTTTTTAAGACCTCCGCGAGACCTTTTAAGGGTTTGAGATCTCCAAGGATCTCTGTGGAAGAAAAGTAAGCTCAAATAACAGTGGATTCTTCATTGTCCTGTGTGCTATAACAGCACTGTTTTGTTAATCTTGGTTCTCTTGTCATTGTTTTGTAAATACTGTATATTCTTTATTTCATGGGTATTATTTTATCAATATTTGTAATGAACTCGTAAGGAGCACTGTAGGATTATTTTTTAATTTATTATAGTTAAGCGCACTTGAAGTGAAGTGACATAAAACTGCGCTATACAAATATTACGTTATTATTATTATTCTTTGTTTTTTGACAGAGTACTTTCATTTTAATGTTCATTTAGGAATGCCCAAAATATGTGGGCTGTATTAAATAACAATGTATATTATTAAATGGACTGGGTTTTCCAAATCCATGACTCATCTGCCAAAAAAAAATACCGAAAAAGCCGAAAGGTCAAAAGTTTCTTCAAAAAGGAAATAAATACGACACCGGAAGACATCCCTGCGGTATGCCATATTTCTTTCATTCCTGGTCATAAAAGCGGATGAAAACACGTGTAATGATGCAAATATAAAGCAATATTTTACGTTTTTCTCTGAGTGCATTCAAACGAAAGAAAAACTTAATATAATGGAGTATGGAACTGAGGTGAATGTAAAATATTTCATTATTATTATTTGTGTTTCAAAAGATTTTGTGTACCTAGGTAGAAATTAACTCATGAATCAAAGTATGTACATACAGTGTAGTGGAAAACATACATGGTGTCAGTTCGTGATTACCAACTGAACAGCTCCATTAATGATTATGCCATTCCCTTGGAGAAATTTGCAGCAAATATGGAACGCCATGAAACTTTGTTCGGGAACACATAAGTCATAGTGTGGAGGCGATTATTATTAGTCTGAATAACAGATGACGTTAAGAAACGAGTTTTTTTCTTTCCGTTATGTGATTGTGAGAAGGTTAGTAAATTATAAATTAAAAAATATATATATTGCGCAGATTGGCACTACTACAATACAGCAAGAGACATTTTGTTGATTTAAAAAAAAAAAACATAATTAGGACACTTTTTGACTGCTTTGAAATAAGACTGTGGGGAGGTCAAAATTCAAACTGATTTTTATAATATTAGCGGATGTTGGGGCTGGTCTTCACGCAGAGGTTTTCGAAATCAGACGTAGACACTAATTATTAAAAATTTCATTGGGAAATGTCAAAATTCTGCTGTAAAGGGTAGGAAAGGGAGATGGGATGGTTTTTCGAAATCTCATAGTGACCTTCTTCGTGTTTTGAAGGTCAGATGTGCAAAATTACATCAATCTCTGTAGGTTTGTATAAAAATAAAATCCACGCCGCCCGCCCGCCACAGAAAATCCTAACTTTTTTTTTCATGACCTCCACACAGGATGCCTTCAGGGCCTATTTCATCTTTGGAGATACTGTGTGGAAGTTTTTTTGAAAGAAAGGAAGGAGAAGAGAGTTCTAGGAAAAATAAAAGGTTTAATGGGTGGGTAGGAATCTGGAGTTCAGTGAGTCCTGGACATCCGCCTCCAAGACCTAGAAAACCTCATCCCATGAACCCGGGAACCGCTGCTAAATCACCAAACGATGCGAACCACTTGAAGTGACCTATGGCAGAGGTATTGGTAATCCAATAATGGTTCCAGGGGCAGCGGTACCCATTCCCGCCTAATAAAAACGCTAACCCGAACTGTTTTGACTAAATAATAAATGGTTGATGACCGTATCATAAAACAAATTGGTATCATATTTCGAATATTTCACCAAATTGCCTAAAAATTTCAGGCGCCATAAAAACACGTCCAAAAAAAGTATAAGCATTCATAATTTAGCCAAACACCGGGACGGCAGTAAATCGCCGAACTAACGATGATCTACGCCTCCTACAAATGGATCCCTTTTTTCGTCTAAAGGGCCATAAACACGGGCGGAGAGGATCTGTGAACCGAAATGGTACCGTTGCGGATGCTGCAGGACACGTGTTCGGTGTTCGCACCCGCTTCTCCGAGAGCCGCCCACTCTTAGATGATTGGCCACTTTGTTAAATGACGTCTGATTTATAATGATTTCGCTGGGTTTTTCAAAGCAGACAAAAATTTACTAAATGTAATTTCATTTTAATTTCGTTTTTCAAATATTAAAAAAAAATATTATTCCAACTCACCTTAGGGGATGCGGTGTGAAGGATGAAAGAAATGGAAAAGTTAAAGTTTTCAACCACACAACATTTTTTGTTTTGTTTTTAGTTTATTAGGGAAACAAACAGTTATACATATTTCATTAAGGTAATTACATATTACGAGGCGTGTCCAGAAAGTAAGTGTACTGAATTTTTATCTTTTTTTTGAAAAAGTGTATTAGACAAGAAAATACAGAAATTGTTGCTACACTTGTTGACTATTTTTCCAAATAATTGCGAACCCGTTCAATGCATTTGGTGAGCTGTGGCACAAGTTTCTTTATGCCTTCCTCGAAGAATTCTCCCGCCAGCTCCTTCCCCCACTTCAGGACCACTTTCTGCACCTGCTTGTCGATTGAAAATTTATTTTTATCCATACATGCCTTTAAAAAGGTGAAAAGATGATAATCTGAAGACGCCAAGTGAGAAATTACGGGGAGTGGTTCAAAACATCCCAATCAAATGAGTCTATGATCGTATTAGTGGCTAAGGCTGTGTGAGGTCGGACGTTTTCGTGAAAAAAAGCACACTTCTCTGGTCAGCATTCCCCTTCTTTTGTTTTGAATGCTGCTTTTGAGTTTTTTCAGGGTACACAATATCGTTTTGCATTGATGGTCTCAACTTGAGGCCGAAATTCGACCAAAATGATGCCTTTTCGGTCCCAAAACACTGAGGCCATGATTTTTTTTGCCCAAAATTGTGGTTTTCAATTTTTTGACAGATGGGGAATTGGTGTGATGCCACTTTGACGACTGTTATTTTCCCAGGCATGTAATGAGTCACCCACTATCATCTCCTGTCACAATAGAGCTTAGAAATCCTCGCCTTTTTTTTCTTGTAAGTGTTATTCCTTCTGTGAGTAAAAAGCGGATAACAGCACTTGGCGGGATTTTTTGCCGACATCTTTCACGGAACTGGAGACTACAGCGTGAGTTTACGCACTACAATGTTCCTGCGATGCTCGTTCTGGTCAGAAGACCTCTTTCTACCACTCAGTACCGCCAACCCCCAAAAAACAAAAACCCACAGCCCGTTATGGTCACAGTACACTTACTTTCTGGATATGCCTCGTACATGGTTGCATGAACCAGCGAAGCTTCCACAAAAATTTATAGTATTATATAAAAAACATAGATTAAAAACAACAAAGAAAACATAAGTGTTAGAAAAGATGAAAAGAATATATAAAAAAAAGAAATAACAAACACAGATTAAAGCACGTAGGATAGATAAAATGAAATTAAACTGTGAACCTACACAAAAAAAAATACATTTCACAACATACTTCAATTGTCAAATTTTGGCGTCTGTCGTGTGTTAAATGGATTAATTACTACATTAAAACACGAATTAATATTTATTATTTAACAAAACTACTCACACGTAAGCCTAATAGGCGTATATAATAATTTTTAAGTTTGCACGCAATGACATTCGATTCGCAAATTTTCTCACGAATGACATCTCTTAACGAGAATAACGCCGCTTCCGAATTAAAGCGTGCCGTTGTCTCTGACGCTAAAGTAACTACTTGAGTAAGCGCAGTAGTTAGTTCTTTAGCGCGACACGGAATACTGCATTTTAAAATGTGTCGTATACGGCCGATGTCGTATACGTTACGTTGTCGCAAAATATACAGAATCTGCCTTCGGTTGTGTGCGACTTTTGGTATATATTTTACACTGAAAACACATTCAAGCCATTAATCCACAGAAACATTTTAAATACACACGAGGTACCCTAGCATACCCGAACATAGCTTATTCAAAGCCGAATATAAATTTGTGCAAACTACCGTCGAAAAACCGGTCCCATAACGCCTGTGCCGCACGCCGTAAGCCATTATCGTAAAATCCGACCGAAAAAAATGTGTAAACGATATGTTTTCAGGAAATAAACAATACGGACGGGAATAGTGCTCGGTCGGCCGCCGAGAGAACCGGCGCGCGCGGGCCAAATAGCCCCGAAGACGAGAAGCTTCAGTCACTCGAAACATCGATAAAACCAAATGTTTACAATATTATTATTTGAGAGAAATCCGAACGGATATAAATAATTATACCAAACTGGCGGTTATGAAATGAGAATATGATTTACGATTAATAATTTTTTTATTTTTTATTTACACTCGGAATAAACAATTTTATTTCCTGTCTTATTTTTCAACGAATATTTATAATTTATTTCTAAGCTCCACAGATGTGACAAAAGAATTGACATGGCGTGCTTAAAATAGTCGCAATGACCTATAAACTCCTGTCAGAAACAGCACCTTTACTGTGGAAATTGCCTGACTCACCAACCTCGACGGCCAAAAGTGTACCTAATAAAATTAGAGAAATGTGGAGAATCGCAAAGAACGCAAGCGCAATGAGTAAGATTAAGAAAGGGATTCTTAGAAGGTTTGGCCACGTAGAGCGAATGGACGAAGAAAGGAGTGTAAGGAGAATATATAATGCGAATGTGAATGGTAGAAGAAGTCAGGGACGACCAAGGAAGACACACCACAATCAAGTGAACGAGATACTTAAGTATCTATGCGACTTTGTGTCAATATGAATGAGACAAGGATTGTATGTAAGACCGAGTTATTTGGCGGTCCGTCATCTCTGCCTACTCCTACACGGCGTGATGGTTACTTATTTAAATTAAATTTTATTTAATATGTTTCCATTCTGAAGACGTGAGGATCACTTTCGATGAATTTAAAACATTATAATGTTGTAAATCCGAAAGATGGTGCTTGTTCGGTTTATAGCCGAATATTTAGCTAGCTTGTGATCCACTATCAATCCGTCAGCCGGCAGCGCTCAGAGCTCGAGGTGAGAGGTCAGTCGTCTGTGATTATTGTAGATATTTACTGTTGTAATCTTAAAACCCAACAAACTAAGTATGTAATTGTATCGAACTTCGTGCATCCTTTGAGATTACCTAATTCTTCACAAGAACTTAATCCTTTGCACAAAGATTTATGGTATTGACAAACATGCTCATAAAGTGAACTTTTACTACACAAACAATAAAATCAAACACAAACCAAAAACAACAACAAAAACTCAAAAAAAAACATGTAAAAGACACCTTTATGTTCTAATCTTTATCATTATGTGTATATATGTACCTACATATTACGTTAATATTATGTTTAATTTCATATTTTATTTTTTTCTATTTCTTCTCTTTGTTATTTATATTTATAAAAAATATGTTAATAGGCTTATGCAATGCAACACCAGTTAAAAGTACACATTATACCTATTATTTTAATACTATACTAATCAAACAACAGTAATAACCATCTATTAAATGTTTGATTCATTTTATTGTTTCTGTTCTCTTTCTAGTTCTCATTTGTATAAATTGTGTATGTAGAACTAGGTATTATTTGAAATGCAAACACAAGATACCATAATGTTTTAATAATTTACTTTTAATTATGTACATATTACTTTTATGATAATTTAAATAACTAAGCTAAGCAAAGCACGGTTATCTTTTCTGTATCAATTTACTATTATTATTATTATTATTTTTTTTTTAAATTCTTTCTCTTATCTTTTTTATTTTATTTTATACAACCCATCTGTGTAGGACTATGATATGCAATGCTTACACGTTTGTTCTATATCTATATGTTTTAATCCTCTGTAATTAAGTACTTACCAAAGTAATTAATATTATTTTTTAAAAACTTTGCTAAACAAAGAACAGTCACTTTGTTTTAATCTTTTATTTTTGTTTTGTTTTTTTTTATATTCCAATCCTCCTAGTTGGGCAGTCAAAAAATTTCTTAAATAATGTATATAAATGTATAATCTTTTACTAAATAAAAAAATGAGTATGCTCATTTCCCCTTCCACTCGCGAATCCAGTAGCATGCTCACAAATCAACAGCCGGCCGATTTATGAGCATGCTCATTTGAGCGGGACACACATGCTACTAGGTAGCATTTGCTCATTAGTAGCAAGGGAGCATACTACTAATGAGCATGTTTATCAGTACCTTTAGGGCCATAAGACATATACATACATCGATTTGTTTGTAATTTTGTTGTTAGTGAATTTTCTACTACTAATCTACAGCATCGGGTTCAAACTCAGGCACTGTGCGTTCAATCATCTGCCAGCTGATTGCTCCACCAATGCATAAGCAACATTTTCCCTCCATAACAATAGCAGCAGAAGAAATTGAAATATTACCAGGTTATCTGTAACCAGGGAAAATTTGTCATTCGTTAAAAAATAAATGCATGCAGAAAATTAATTAAAGAAGTAATAATAACATGCATTGGTTTTGGCCTCGTGGGTCAGCGAAACAGCGAAAATAAAAATAAATACGAAAAAAAACTAAAATGTTGCAATTTAATTGTTTGGTAAACAAGCTTTTTGGCTGACACATTTTTAAGAAAACAGAAAACGAAAAAATCAACAAATCTGACGAAACATAATAATAGTATGCAGTGGCGGTCCTTCCTTTAGGTCAATTGGTCAAAAACCTCCCAAAATTATGACAGTAAAACATTGTGAAATATTATGCTAATTAAAATAACTGATATTATTCTAATGTATTTGAAATGCACCGCGAGATAGCCGGCAGAGGCAAGCAGTGACATCTAACGTCTTAAATGGAAGCTTCCTTTCCCACGCACTATGATTGGCTGGGTCAATTTTTCAAATGTCCCAATATCATGACTTCTGTCTCTTTACACGCCATACAATAAACGAGATGGCACTATACCGCCTAGAAGAAATATTTTCGGATTCTCAAGACAGTTTGGGCCATGGCCGTGAGCGAGAGAAAACACGATGAATATTATGTGTCTGAAAGAGATGGTTTGATAAACGTAGGTTGATTTTGTATATTGTATGCTTGTCGCATGAAATAATTTACTAGGTATATTAAATGTAATATAACTCTCCAACTTGTGAGGTAATTAAAAATGAATATTATTGTATCATAATATAATTTTTTGAAGTAAAACTTCTTTACGCACGCTCGACTTGGGGAGTAAGCTGGTGAATGCGTTACGAAAAGTGTGATGTTACGAAAAGTGTGATGCGAACGGTGATTGGGCGAGGCGAACGGTCGAGCCTTTACGCACGCTTGACATGGGGAGTAAGCTGGTGAAAGCGTTACGAAAAATGTGTTGTGGAGAAGTGCGAGCACAAGGAATCACTTGTTGAATAACCATGCCATAGGTCACCCCAAGGTCGTAGGTCACCCCAAGGTCGTAGGACACCCCAGGGTCGTAGGTCACCCCAAGTTTGTAGGTCATCCCAGGGTTGTAGGTCACCACAGGGTCGTAGGTCACCCCATGGTCATATGTCACCCCAATGTCAATGTCACCCAATGTGATATGTTCTTTTTTAAATTAGTTTTACTTCAGTCGTGTGGTTTAAGGCACACTCGTTTTTTTTAAATGACCTTCCACTTCTGGACCCTTAGAACCGCCTCTGATAGTATGTATTCTTGTTAGGAACAATAAAAAGCTAACATTTAGTTTGTTATTCGCACGGAATCTGAGCGAAATAACCTTTCCATATTATTATTATCCTTGTGATTTTATTATGTTCTAGGAAAACGTTTTCATATTTGAATCGGCAGTTGTTTCGCCTAGGAAAATTGTTTGCCATAAAAACCTATACGGAGAACCATTTGGAAATCGTTTGAATCCAAATACGTTTGACTTCGTTTGAGCGTGTTTTTATACCACGCAATTATTGGTATATCCGTAGATGATATTATAATCTTCGACGTAAGAACACCGTACTTTACAATTTGACATACAATTAATTTATGTACAATGAAACTACATTGTATAGTTGATAATCATATTTAAAGAAAGATCAAATTTAAAACCTTTTTTTAACTTAAACTTTACACGGGAGGCCCTGAGGAATATAATTTCCCTCGGGGCCTATGTCATCCTTGGGGATGCTATGTGGAGGGTATTTTTGAGCAAAGGAAAGAGTGAACCTGGGAGGAAACACACAGATCGGCAAATTGTCTCATTCGCTTCATACATCGTATCATACATACTCTTTTATTCTGACACTTGACATGGCCCGACTCAAGTATCTGATTCACTTGATCGTGCCATGTCTTTCTTGGGAATCCCCGACTACTTCTGCCATTCACATTTGCGTCATATTTTCTCCTTACAAAAGTATTTATCTCACATGTTTTTACTCGAAGGACGACAGCGTGGAGTGACTGGCGGTAACTCTGGTGGACAGGAACACCGCGTGGGGTGACTTGGGGGTACTCTGGAATACTCTGGGTGGAGGACGACAGCGTGGGGTGATTGGCGGGAACGCTGGTAGAATTTTCTTCATTCACTCGCTCTACATGCCCAAACCTTCTAAGCGTCCCTATCTTACTCACTACGCATGCATATATCTTACTTATATTATAAATGCGAAAGTTTGTATGGATGGTTGGATGGTCCTTACTCTTTCACGCAATAAATATCGAATGGAATTAAAAATTCTTTCACTAATCGAAAGCTACATTATTTGCGAGTAACAAAGGCTATATATATATATTGGTAAGCTCTGGCGTTATGAATAAACTATGGCGTTATGAAATTGTGTATCATACGTTTTCTGTCCCTAACAAAATCGAGTTATTGCAAACGTCAAACAAATTGTTACCTTGGAAATAATGTTTTTTTTTTTTTTAATTTTAGGCTTAATAAGAGTGCTTTGTTGTGCTTAAGGCGTCGTAGTTAATATCTACCTATCTATAAAAATGTTTATTGTCATTTTGTTATTTTTTTACGTTACTCTGGATTCAAATATGAATAAGATATTAATAAAGGGAGTAGGTAATTAAAATTAATTTCTATTTCTATAATTTAAATATTTTCTAAAATAGAATTTTTATTTGCGAAATGTCATTCTCAAGAATTTTATTTGTCTTATCGTTATTTGTTGTTTGTATTATGTGATTTTTTTAAACAGAGATAATTGGAGGAATGGGAAATGACATAGGCTACTTTTTATCACGGAAAAAAATTTCATTACCGTGGGAAAATTCTTTATACAGTAATTTCCCACTAATACCGTGCGAGCGAAGCCGCGGGTAAAAGCTAGTAAATAATAATGTACAATATATTATCATTTTCCAACTCCTGGGCAATTATTTACATTACGTTCGAGAAGGAATTTCAGAGTAAAAATAAAATGAAGAAGCAAAATTGTTTATTAGCTGTCTTAACCCTTAGAATGGTAGGAGACCATATTTGTCCCAACGCACATAGGTCTCGTATAAAACGCTGTAACTCCCTTATTATCATAGTGAGAAATATGTTCTAAACGGTGTTAGAAAGGGAAAACACCACGCTTTATATTCCAATCTCAAAAATAGCCACCAAAAAAGTAAAATGTACACTTTTATGTATTTAAAGTTTTGAATCGCAAATTGAAAAAAACAAATTTTAAACTTCGGGAATTTTTTATAAATTATTTTTACATGTAGCGACAAAAAGTTAGATAACAATTTGTGTTTGTTATACGTTTGTCTAATAAAATATGTATGTGTTTTTATTTTTTTTATTATCTGTAACTTTAGTTAGAAAAAACGTAAG
Source organism: Limnephilus lunatus (assembly GCA_917563855.2). NCBI lineage: Eukaryota > Metazoa > Arthropoda > Insecta > Trichoptera > Limnephilidae > Limnephilus > Limnephilus lunatus. Next base: position 111,844,068 of record OU830592.1, read on the forward strand.
ATGAGCCATTTTTAAAACTTTTTTATGTTTGTGTGTAAAAATTTTATAATTAAAAAAAGGTGTTTATTTCGAATTATATAATTTGAAAGCGCATTTCATCACCTTTCTAAAACAGTTTTTAGTTTTCGAATGTGCTCAGAAATATTCCAAATATTTGCATTTTATTATAAAGCGAAAATATTTTAATCAACCGAAAAAAATGCCAATTTTTTGAAGGGTTAATGAACTACCTTTTGAAGACTTATCATTCTTTATTACGCGATACAAATCCTTTACGACTTTAGTGCGGAGGCATAAAAAAAATCGCACTTATTCTTTATTAATCTACAGAGATCTCCTTGACGACCCCAATGCACAAAGAAGAAAGAATTCGCGAAGAAAGTAAGCAGCGTGGGTTGAGAGAAATGAAGAGGTTGGAAGAAATCAAGAAATAGGACGAGAGAAATCGCCCTGCAACATTTCTGCCGACAGGTGTCTCCGGAGCATACGGGGAAATTGTATTAAAAATGAAAACTCTCACACTCTGGACACAAGAAATAAAAGAACAAGTTCGTTTCTATGTGAGACGGTTGTCGCGAAATGTCGGAAAATTGCAATGGGGTGACGTCGCCGTCTGATTGTTATTGCTGGCATGTGGGGAAAGGTTCCAAGACAACTTAACAGAGAGGCATTTCAACCCTCCTTTTAAAATTCATTAAAAGTGATGTAAAAAAAGCAGTCCATAATCTAACCCAACGTAACCAATTTAACTAAGATTTTTTTCCATCACTTTTAATGTATTTTCAAGGAGAGATGAAGTTGCACATTGTTGAGTTGTTCGGTAACCGGTGATTCCTGACATTATTTGGAGTAGAAAACGTTAAAAAAATTTGGTCCCAGTGAATATTTTTTCTTTAAAACCAAACTTTTTTCTACGTATCATCACTGGTCATTCAGCCGAATAAACGCCCAACCCCTCACTTGATCTAATAATAATAAAATTTGGATAATTTGTAGAGAATCGTTTTTTGAAAACTCACCTCAAGGGCGCTGAACAATTTATTATGAATTCTTATGCTCTATTAACATTTTAGTTATTTTTGAAAATCTATTTCACTTAAGAATTATCCTCATTGCCCTATTTTCGAGAATTTGCAACTTATATTGTTCTCTGTCGTTACACAAGAAAAGAATCGTTCATTAAGGCCCCGGATCCGCGCTCAAAAAGAAGAAGATGGAGAGATATATAATTACGAATGTTAGAGGAGCGCGATAATATTTAAAGCGAGAAAATCGATGCGAAAATTGTGAAAATGTTAAATTAAACACGACTCTTTTAAAATCCAAATAAATCTCGTGGAAGGTATCTTAAGTAGCATTTAAGGGGACGCAACTCGAATTTCTGCCGATTTCTTACATATCTCCCTTAAACATTTGGAAGTTTTTAAGCTCTTAAAAAAATATATGTTATTATATTTTTTAATATAATGTCTAGATGCTGCCCAAACCGAAATGCAAATTATATGAAATTCCCTTGATAGAAAAAAAATTGCAAAGTATGCTCCAAAAATTATTAAAAACAAGTTTGTTTCCATTATTTTATAAATTATATTTGTGAAAAAATTCAGAATGTTTCTTTAAATGATACTTAAGATGCTCCCAAACAGATTTTTGCTCTATTTTAAACGAGTGGTGTTTTCTTAAACATTTTCGCAATTTTGGCATCGATTTTGGCGCTGTAAATGTTAGCGCTCTCCTCTAACATTCGTAATTTCATATCTCTCCATATTCTTCTTTTCGAGCTCGGTTACGGAGCCTTAAAGAAACATTGTGAATTTTTTCACAACTCTTAACTTGTAAAATAACTGAAATAAACGTGGTTATAATAATTTTCGGAGCATACTTTGCGATTTTTTTATCGAGGAAATTTTATATAATTTGCGTTTCGGCGTGGAACGCGTCTAGATATTATCATAAAAAATAACATATATTTTTTTAAGAGCTTAAAAACTTCCAAATGTTTAAGGGAGATATGTAAGAAATCGGTAGAAATTCGGGTAGCGGCGGCATAATTTGAATTTTAATTAGTCATAGTGTGGAGCAATTTTATAAGAAACAGCAGCCCTTTTAAGTATCGCGAAGGATACCAAAAGCGAATCCGCCGAGAAAGCGGGACAATTACTACAAGTTGTTATCAGGATACCACGTTAAGCCGTCAGTCCTTTAATCTTTAATCCGTCACTTCGTCTGTCAGTTCGGCGATCCAGTCGGTGCCAAACCGGCGCGCGTGAACCTTAGTCAAACGTCAAACGTGGCCTGTCGGACCAAATACGTCAGAAGCCGGCCGGCAGGCAACGGAACTACGGCACGATTGACTGACATACTGAAAGCGCTGATGTGACGGTCGTATACTTTGTAAAAGTTATCAAAGTTTATTCGACAATGTGACTCGACCTAAGTGTCGACGGTTGGGAAATAGGGTAGATATCAAAATAAATTTGAGCTCTTTATTAGGTACAAAACCAGAACGGTAGCTCAATGAACAGATGTGTCAATTAGAATTCTAAAAGTTGAGGTGGGGGTGAGGCGTGACTAGTTAAGAGTGGGGGAAGGACGGTGAAAGGGAACATTTCTAAGAGGGAGAGTAGGAAAACATTTTGTTGTTTATTGATAATGGACACATTCTTATACATAAACTAGACTAGGATATATTGTTTCATTTATTTATAATGGACAACCACAAAGTTATATCTACATTTAAAAAAATAAAAAAAGAATACATGCTAAATTTCATTACATGTTAAACCTATTACCTACCAATTATTACTATTTTTATACCATTTTCACTGAGTAAATTTGGATTTTTTACAGTAGTTGTAGACAGAGCTGACAACCTATTGTATATTCTACAATACCTAGCTCTTCCTGAATCGATAGATTAATGCGCATGTCTGTTAATGAACGTTTTTTTTAACGTCTTCAATTAAAAAAATCTTCAAATAATCGCTTGGTTTAAACGACGAGCCACTGAGTTCACGAACGGTTGTAATAAAAAAAATATATTTCACAATGGCTTTGATCCCTCAAATAAAGAAAAAGAAAGCCCGCTCGGCAGACGTACGTAATTATTGTGTAATTAAGCTCCTGCCGTTTTAAACGCGCGAGTGTAAAAAGTGAAAAGGTACGGGGAAAGAGCAGAGAGTATGAAGAACGAAGTGGTGTTGATGTAATTATCAAAGGAAAAGGGGACTTAAAATAGGAGATCAAAATTAATTTTTTTCAGAAATTGAAGTTTTGTTAATTTATTTATTTAATATTATTTTTAATTTGTAAACTAATGTTTAAGAGATTTTTATGCATAGCACAAAGGGTAACAATTATTATAAACAATAATTATTAGTATGAAACACTCATCAACATTGAAAAAATCTCCCGAGAAAAGATAAATGTCGCCGACGGGACTTGAACCCGCGTCCTTCTGATATCCAGTCAACTCCACTGAGCTACGTCGGCTTATCTCCCACCCGACAAATAATTCAATATATACTAGTGCTTCATTCAACAATTACTGCTTATTACATTTTTTCACCTGAAAACAACCAACTTTATTTTTGTGAGAAAGGCCTTATAAGTGCTAAATCTCCCACTAGATGGCGTCGAGACAAATTATGTCTACATTTTTTGGTGAAATACTTTAACTTGTCAAATATTCAATATTATTTTTAATTTGTAAACTAATGTTTAAGACAAGATTTTTATGCATAGCACAAAGGGTAACAATTATTATAAGCAATAATTATTAGCATGAAACACTCATCAACATTGAAAAAATCTCCCGAGAAAAGATAAATGCCGCCAACGGGACTTGAACCCGCGTCCTTCTGATATCCGGTCAACTGCTCTACCAACTGAGCTACGTCGGCTTATCTCCCACCCGCCAAATAATTCAATATATATTAGTGTTTCATTCAACAACTACTGCTTATTATTTAAGCATTTATCTTTTCTCGGGAGATTTTTTCAATGTTCATGAGTGTTTCAGGCTAATAATTATTGCTTATAATAATTGATATTTATTTATAATGTGGTGTATAAGATTAGTGGGATTCTTTCTGTATCAACATCAGGCCGGTATTAAAGTTTGGCATGTACTACAACATTAGATTACCGGTTTTGGATAGTCTATGGTAATACCTAATCTTATCTTCGTTTCCGAGTTGTGCTATCTACTTTAACTATATAGTACATTTATTTTAAATTATTGTCTCTATCTGTAATTACGCTCACAGGCGTCAGGTGGAAATGCTGTCCTTGTTATACCGGTATTACAATGGAAAATGTTGCGAGGAATTAGCGTCATTGATCCCCTCGGCACAGCGGGTTAGTCAGGAAAAACGCCAAACACGCGCCCAACATATGTACACGGTTGGCATTTGTCGCATGAGAACGGGTCGTTTCTACGACTCGTTCTTGAGTTCAAAAGCACGGCTGTGGAACGATTTGCCGGCCTCAGTGTTTCCTCCCTCCTACAAAATGAGTCTCTCCAAGAACCATGTTCACTCCTTCCTCTCATCAAAAAGACCCTCCACACAGCATCTTCTAGATGACATAGGCCCTGAGGGAAATTACTTTCCTCAGGGCCTGCTGCGTGGAGTTAATATTTAAAAAATGTGACCGTCACGTAATTTTATAAAGCTTGGCAATGAAAACCGAGTAAAATTTATGGGGGATCGTAGTGACCCCGCTTCGAGTCACTAGGGTTCGGATCATACGTAATTTATACATTCAGGTACGTAAAGGTTAAACCATTAAATATATCGCACGACTGTACATCAAGCAATAAAGATAATTGCCTAAATATGATGGCCGAAATGAATTACAACATTTAATTAATGTACCGTGTATAAAGTCTCACAGAGAAAACACATTAGAAACGTCAATGGGCTACATCCATCGTGCTTTTTATTAGAACATATAAAAGTTAAAAATAATTAAATTACTTTCATCAAAATTACTAATGACAATACATAGCTTTACGCAAGTCTAAATAAATCCAACGCAGAACTCTTTACATTAATGCCAACGGAAATGAAATACTAAATTAACATTATTTCGTGAAACCAAACATCAACCCGAAAACCGGTTCTTACGAGACCATAAAGTAAATTTTATTCGGCAGAGTCGGTTTTAATTCCATGAATACTTGATAGAGAAATAATAAGAAATAACTGTACGGGTTGTGCGCAAGGGATCGAGATATAAGAGTACCTAACTGCATAATACATCCGCGGCGGGATTAACATAAAGTTGTTATGGGCCGGTGATTGTTTTCGGGCCTTCGTCGGGACTTCGTTAATTTATCATGAAGGGAGATTGTGGTCGAGAGAAGTAGGCCGCGTGGAAATGTGGCCAGAGGAATTTATTTAAGAGGAGACTGGGCAGCGTTTCGTCCATACAAACGTAGGTATTCCCTAATTTCTTCTCTGGATTAGTGCGAATATTTTTTAATATAATTATTGTCAATACGTTTTTCTTTTAAAAACTGCCTCGTTTGAACTCCACCAAGAGAGAATGGTTGAGGGAGTCCCTTTGACTTCTCCAGCCGTACTCTTTTGGAATATCGCCTTGTACCGCAGTGGGAGGGATGGATTCATACGTCTGTTACTCCTGTACACACTGAGCCCCAGATTCCTATCCACCCCTAATTCCCTTCCAGACCCTCCACACAGCATCCCCAAAGATGACATAATTATTTTCCCCAAGGCCTCCTGTTTACAGGTAATATAAAAAAATACATTTAGTATACAAACTAGACAATTTATTAAAAAAATCCTAAAAATCGGTAAAGTTTTGGAGAAAAATTTGGCCACACAAAATCTCGATTTTTACGACTTTATTTGGATATTAAAAAAATATAAAATCGGTTCAATTTTCGGTTCGGTTCAAATCTCGATTTTTACGACTTTATTTAGGTATAATCATCCTGAGGTGCAGTTTTCCATTTCGCTCAGTATTTGTGAGGGGGGGGGGGGTAATAGCGATAGTGATAGCTTCAGTTTGGTAAAATACCTGTTATTCAAATTTCTGGGCGACCGTGTCTCCTCTTAAAAGCTAGTCATATGCATGCAGGAACTCTGCAAGCTTGTCTGGACGAATTGCATAATTTAACAGTCAAAAGGCCAAAATAGAGTGTATAAAATCAGTTGTGACTTTATAGTATATTCTGTGTTCGGACGAAGCAGTAGACGTAGTAATGAATAAGGGTGTTTAATCTCGGAAGCATTGGACTGTGTGTAATATAAAAAAAGTTTAATTTATTTAACTTACCAAATCGGAAGGTGAATTTAGAAAAGCTTAGTAAACGTTGGGAAAACTCACCTGTAACAAAAAGAAAAATCAAGAATTAATAATTATTTTAATAAATTGACGTATACATATGAAATTTATTAAACAATACATATCTATATATACATATATAAGTATCAAATATACTTACTTGGGGATATATATATATATACATATTTTTTAACGAAAGGTTAACATTCCCTGGTTACGAATAACCCAAAAATATTTGAAAATCTCCTACTACCCCCACAGTAAACCGTAATATATACGTATATGAGTTTGAGTACATGAGATGTCTATGTATTGCTATATTAAGCCTAGGAAATGTTTAAAATTTTCAAACTCGCGAAGGTTTCTGAATTATTACAACCACATGATAACACATCTGAAAAGTTTTTTAATCATTACAAAAACTCTTGCGAAACTGTCAAAATTGCAAAACAATGTCTTCAATCAAAATTAAATTTTCGAAACCCCTAGTCGAAATTTTCGAAAGCCATTTCAAGCAACGTTTCAATTCTGAAAGGTGGTTTTACACCAGGGCGATACTGAGAGTATCTTCCACTCTGGAAAGTGCCGCAAATATACCATATACATTATTTTTAATTAATTAATTGTGAAATAACAAAAATTAATCAATAATAAAATAAAATGTATTTGCCCACGCCGGGATTCGACCCCGCGACCATAAGAATGCGAATCAAGAGCCTTACCCCTAGACCACGCCGGTCGTCAATGTTGATATGTCCTCCATCACGAAATAAGCAACATTCTCCGCTAACTTTGGTGGTAGTGGGAGATTTTCAAATAATGTCAGGTTAATCGTAACCCTAATGGAATATTTATCATTCTTAAAAAAAAAGTTTGGCCAAGTATTTTGTTTTGTGCATAAAACACCCACAAGCAATTATTTAACTACTAACCCCATTATATGTCTAGAACCACATAGGTTCTCCTCAGCGGTCCTTGTTATAACGAGGACCTAGAAGCACGTTGAGATGAAGATGCACGGCCGGGCACGTGCCGAGTGGGGGCGAATTCAATTTTGGCGGGGAACCGAAGAGGGATCAAATTGGAGAAGCAGATATCTTCAGTACACATATATACAAACATACACACACACATACACTACATTAAAATAGCAGTGGCGGCTCGAGCACTTCTTTAGTGGTGGGGATCGACATTTTTACGTACTCTACACTGTACCGTAATCTAACCACCGGTGGAATATAATATAAAATTTGTCAAAAAAAGTTCTTGATGGTCTAATCATGCTAGTCGGATATATTTAACACAAAATAATATAAAATGTCTATGGATATATGCCAATTTACAATATAGTATAATAAAAATAAAGCTTTATCTTGCAATATTATTTTCAAACTAATTTGAACGCGAGCGATTCCCGCCCGTAACTTCGCAAACAAATGGTTCTATTAGCCCAGTCAATGAACGCATTGAACTGGAACAAATTCGGGGAGAGCTGATTTTTTGCAAGTGAATAGTACTTTCTACAGAGAGTATTTTTCAAAAAGTCCCCACCCCTCCCCCGCTTGCTTCCCCCGCTGCACCCCCCCAAACTTTGAAATTGTAGAGTTCTACAAAATCCATTATATCTCCTAAACTATCACATATCTGAAAAAAAATTACACCGTTATACTTTTAAGAAAGCTGTCTAGAAAAAAGATGCAAGGTTTTTTTTTGTTATCTACTACGGTTTGGCAAATAATAATGAAATTGTCGCCCAAAAAAAATTTTTTTTCGTAAAATTTTGATTTAAGGGTGAATATTTTTTTTGTCTGAGGAATCACGCAAAAACGTTTCAAACAAACTATTTGCCAAATTTAATAGGATTTAAAACGACATATAACATTCTTTACCTTTATCCTTAATACTGGTCAAATTTTGACTCAATCGCAGGGCGGCACGGAGTGCAGGCTATGAGGCTTGGCAGTTGAGCCGGGCCCGCAGTGGCGCAGGTGACCGATTTGTGTTTAGGTAGCACTATTTATAGTTTTAAATTAAAACACTGAGTACTTTTTCATTGGTTTATGATATTAAAACACTTTTAACATTAAAAAGTATTTGCAATAAAAGAATGTAAAGAATTATATTGCAAAAATTATAGGGTAGGTTTTAGGGGACTATTATTATTATTCACTGGGCATCACAGTCGTCTTCAAATATTCTTGTATTGGGCTGCGTTCTTTGTTGGTGGAAGTCTTGCCAAATCAAACTTAGATTTAAGAGACATCTTGGCATTTAAATGCTTAAACATAAAATATCTAGCCTCATCAAGATTCTTGTATTTTGCCAATCCGTAAAAACTTAAAAGAAAGCGTTCACCATTTTGGAAGAGCAGGTCCTTTTCCATGTGGGGCTGAATGAAATTCTTAGCCGCATCTTTCAAATCTGTCGGTGTAGTTATTAGACTTACAGCCTTCATTTTTCCGATACCATACAAAGCAGAGGTTGTGTCACATCCTGTGACAGCGTGAGCAAATAATATGAGTTTCCTTTGATTACCACAAGAAACTAAACAGAATACACAGTACTGGTGTTAGTAGAAGTGGCTATTGGTTTCCAAAAACCGTTGGAGAGGCCAATGCTACTAGCAATACTAATAAATCTGTGTCTGTTTCAACAACCACCACAGTGCTACCAAGCTCTATAGACTTAATCGCTTGACCCACTATCTCCGTATCAGCATCATTGTTTGCTGTTATTGTCTGTATATTTGCAGCATGACACTTAATTTTAACAGCTTCTATTAACCTCTTTTTATTTTGAGAATTGGCGAGAAATTCTACCTGAGGTGTTGTACAGACAGTATCATCAGAAAATATAATTTCACTTGATGTTCTTTTTGCAGCTCTTCTTGACTGCTCCTGCTGTTTTGTTGTAGCGTTCTCGGGATAACCATAAAAAACTATTATTACATTTGCACCATACTTTTTAGATACATAATTAACATATTTTTCGGTAATATCATGGAAAGTAGAGACTTTAGGCCACACTACTGCATGTAATGGGTATCCACCATCAAGAATAAACGCAGCTTCATACTTTGTGAAATTGATATCAACGATACCATCGTCAAATGCTTTTACAATGGAGGCTTTCTTACCTTTCTTTAAAGAAACATCAAATAAAGAAGGTGGATGTTAGTAGGTATAGTTAATAGTTCAAACTCAAAGTAGGATTTGAGCTTTGCAGGACTGTCACATACGCATAATATTCTATTGAATATCTGCTGAGGGTTGATTACAGCTTCTTTGTTTCTAATTCTGACAGACTTATTACTGGCTTGAGTAACAACCATATCCGATCTGTGTAGCTTTAGTTCAGAAAAACTTTGCCCTGTCATTTTCTTCATAGATTTGAAACCTATCTCGTAGGCATCGTCACATGTTACGGTTGATTCTGATACTAATCCCGAAGAAATGCAAATTAATTCACCAGACTTTTGAGCAAAAGGGTTGTGTTGGTTTAACCAGTTTACAAATTTTGATAAGTCTTGGTTGTCCCGTAGCTGGCGTATCTTGTAGCTTAAACCCAAGAAATTATGAAATGATAATTGTGTGAACGTGTCATCTTTGATTGAATGAGGCCCAGCTCTTATTAGAGAACTTTGGTATCTGTCACCTTCGTGATAAGATGAACAAATGCCCAATGACGACAACACTTCTATTAAGATTTTGTTTAGATCCATACATTCCTTGTAGATATAAACACAAACTTGTTTGTATTGATGATAAAAAAGACCTAGGCCTTGCAGATGCTATTATGGCGTGGTTAATTACTAAACGTCTTCTCATAATATCAGGTCCATTATCGTGCAATCTCTTCTTTGTTACAGTTGACGTGAACAGATTCAGAGTTTCAGGAACTAAATCATCACCCCCACGACTAATTTCTGGAATATCAGGATAGTTTTCACAATCATATGGCATTTTTTGAACATCTTCTCTGATTATTTCTGCGGCAGCACGTACAATTCCTAAACGTTCCAGATTTACATTATTTTCTTTATTTCTGTACCAGTCATCTAGAATCTTATAAGTAGAGTTAGACATGCATATGACAGTCTTTCTGCCAAAAATATACGTATATACATATATTCCACCATGCATGCATTCTTCTGTATGATAACAAAATTAAACATAAAAAATTTAATCTAACAAAGACAAAATCCTACACAAATATGACAATTTTATCCAAAAAACTAAAAAATGAACAATGGAACAACGTGTTAAATAGTTATGATACCGAGACTTGCTCAAAAAACTTAGAAAATATATTATCTCAACACATAAAAAATTCAACTACTGAAAGTACAGTCCGCATTAAACCTAATCTAAGAATTTTAAAGCCTTGGATTTCACAAGGACTTATAATATCAATTAGAAACAAAGAAAAACTTTATAAAATAGCATTGAAAAATCCTCTAAATGAAAAATCATACACTTTTTACAAAACATTTAAAAATAAATTAACAAACTGTATCAAAAAAAATAAAGAAGACTATTTCAAAAATAAAATACTTTCTACAGACAATAACAGTAAACAAATATGGAAAACAGTCAACTTAGCCATGGATAACACTAAAAAAACACAAAAAATAAAATACATTGAACATGAAAATAAAATCATAGATGCTAATATTCAACCTAAACAATGTGCAAACATTTTTAATTCTTTTTTTGCTAATGTAGGAAAAAATCTTGCGAAAAATATCAATAAATCTTTTAACCCGAAAACACAAACGATTGAAAATGTACAAAATCAAAATAATTTATCAACATTTGAAACAACCTCAGAAGGTGAAATTTTAAAAATAATAGAAGGCATGAAAGGAGGTTCGTCTCCCGGATTTGACCATATTACAGTACATTTTCTAAAATCCATGAAAATTTATTTGATAAAACCAATTACTCATTTGATAAACTTAAGTTTAACAGAGGGAATATTTCCGACAAACTATAAAAATACAATTATTTCACCTATTTATAAATCTGGAGATCCACAACAAGTAACTAACTACCGCCCAATTTGTCTAATTTCAAACATTGGAAAGATTTTTGAAAAAATTGTTAAAAACCAATTGATCAGTTTCCTAGAAAGTAATAAAATTCTTCATAAAAACCAGTTTGGTTTTATAAAGTCACTTAGCACACAAGATGCTATTGCTAATGTAACCTCATACATCAACGAATCATTGGATAAAGGTGAAAAATGTGCCGGTATATTTATCGTTCTCAGAAAAGCTTTTGATAGTATATCCCATGAGATTCTCCTAAAAAAACTGTACAATATAGGTGTAAAAGACAATGCGATTAAATGGATTTCGAACTACCTAAAAAATCGACCGCAAGTCGTAAAAATAAATCAGATTAATAGCGATAAAGAAATATCAGACTTTGGAATCCCGCAAGGTACAGTAATCGGACCAATCCTCTTTACCATATATGTTAATGACATTTTTTTTCAACCACTACATGGCCAAATAACTTCATATGCCGATGATACGGTACTAATAATTAGCGATAAAACTTGGGAAAAAGTAACATTTAAAGCCACCGAAGACATAAATATTTAAAAGAATTTCTTCGACGTAAATTTACTATCAATAAATGGTGATAAAACATTTGTAATTCCATTTGCAATACACAAAAATGATACCCCTAAAAACATTGATATCATCATCCATGATAATTCTACAACACATAGTAAAAATTATTGTATCCAAAACTGCACAATATTAAAAACAACAAACACAATAAAATATTTAGGAGTTATTATCGATAAAAATTTAAAATGGAAGGAACAAATTTGTCAAGTTGTAAAAAAAACTAGAAAATTGATTTACATATTTTTAAGAATCAGAAATTTTTTATCTGTAAAAAATTTAAATCTAATATATTACGCTTTGGTTCAATCAACTTTACAATATGCTATCATTAGCTGGGGATCCGCATACAAAACTAATATTTCCCCAATTGAAGTTGTGCAGAGGCTAATTATTAAAATCATATTAAAAAAACCATCTGACTACCCAACGGATAAATTATTTAAGGAATTCCAAGTACCTTCTTTCAAAGATCTGTACAATAGAAATACATTGATTCAAATTATAAAAGAAAAAGAGAAGTATCAATTTATAACTGAAAATCGTACTAGACATAAATATATTTTTTCATGCCCAAAATTAAACACTTCCTTCGCACAAAATTATTATACTTATCAAGGAAGACTTATTTTCAACCGATTACCGGATGAAATTAGAAAAATTAATGATAAAATCCAATTAATAAACTCTGTTAAAATTTTTTTTAAAGATAATCTCAAAAAAAAAAAAAGTTTCCGACTAATCTAATCTCAAGAACAACTTATAACTCAGTTTCCAAGTGATACCCCGTTTTTCAAATAAGGTAAATATTATTTTGTTTTTAACAACTAATTACAATAACTCAAGATACTTTATTCTAATAGTAAAATTGTTTATTAGTAGAAAAATACTTTTAATTACATATCACCGAACTTACAACTTATTGTTTTTTACATTCACATAGTAATTTAAGAACTCATAACATAATATAGCATTAAAAAATGTACACTACTCTTCCAGACACAAGCTAATGCTTCTATGGAAGAGTGGTATTAACATTCGAACATGAACATGTATGCTAATTATAACATTATATAAATGTATACTATAATTTATATGCTAATATGTAACTCATATTTAATATTACAATAAAAAAAAATAAAAAAAAAATATATCCGTTATTGAAAATAGTCAATAAATTGTTTTTTCAGAAATTTATCTGAGTACGGAAGATCAGTGCCACAAAGGTCTATTACTATTTCCCTTAATTTCTCTAATTAAAACTGACATTCGTCAGAATTTTCTAAGAAATTACAGAGTTTAAGAAATTTTTTGCTGAATCTTCATCTTTAGGTCTTCCTACATACTGATTTGATTTACTTTTACAGAACTCCTTGTAACAACTGCCGTGATAGCGAGCTTCTGCAGCGACCAAATCAAACACACTTAACAGTTTAGATTTAACTTTTGCACCCCATTTATCATCTCTTGTATTGCAATCATTAATCAATGTTTCTCTTATTTCCAGAGTTAACACCAAATGTATTTTTTCACGATATTTTTGAGGTAGTTTGACATTTAAAACTGTTTTTTTGTCACAAATAATACAGTTCTCCAAGAAATTAAACGTGTTTTCTAAATGCCTGAGAATAGTTGAGATGTACTGGTCGATGGGCTACACTTAACATTTGTAAAAGCTGTACTTTTTTCTACAATCTATATGCACGGTTACGCTATCCAAACGGGTTAATTTTACATGATTATTGTCATTTCTTTCAATACTAGCGTTAATAAGCATTTGTAACACTTTCGTTACTTTAAAAACATTTCCAGTAACGTCTTTTTTGCATAAAATACAACATAAGTTCACTTCAGACATTTTCAGATTGAAAATTTCTTGTTAAATAATTGTTTCTCAATATTTTTACCTTATGAAGGTAGTAAAACGCACAAAAAACTTGATTAACTGAATGCTTGGCACAACAACGTCAAAAAATAACGCACAAAACTGACACACACGATCAAACTGGTAAAAAATATGCAGTGATGCGACGCAACAAGCGCGTCGAACATAACATGTCGCGACGTGTCGCTTGGCTTCACGCACGCCATTGCGTTCATCCACTTTTTTCAATAGAAATTAAGAATATAAGTAAATACTGTCATACATGGTTTTAAAGCTTATTAAATTTGGCATATGATTTGTTTGAAGTATTTTTTAATATTCTCTCAGACAAAAAAAATATTTAACATAAAAAAAAATATTTGCAAAAAAAAAATTTTTTTAACAACAATCTCATTATTATTGACTAAACCAATGCAGATAATAAAAAAGTGCACCATATTATTTTTAGGAAATTTTGTAAGAAGTTCAGTGATGAAATTTTTTTTCTGATATATGTTTTAGTTTATGAGATATAATCACTTTAGTAGAACCCCACATTTTAATGTTTGGGAGGGCACAGGGGGGGGAACAAGAGGGGTAGGAGTGGGGACTTTTTGTTAAAATACTCCCTAGAGTATGTACTACTAACCTGCAAAAATTCAGCTATCCCCTAATTTGTTCCAGTTAGGGCCTGTTTTTTGTCTAGATTGACTGGGCTATATGGGGATCCAAAGGATTGTCCCCGCAGGTACTTGAATTCACATACTACCGCGCATGCGCAGTTGCATACGATCGCGAAACAACGCAAGGAAAGTATAGGGATAGTTCGGATTGTCCCCGAAGTGCGCATTAGATTCTGCGCACTAAGAAATGGACCTGCTGTTTTTTGTGCCGTACATTGTTCGATGTACGCGCGTAGGGTCTTATTAAAATCATTCGGAATAATTGTTTGTATTTTATTTCTGCAAATGTTAATTACTTTTATGTTTAAAGAATTCATTCAATTTGGTGAAGACAAAGCATCGACTGATATTTCCTTTAGTAGGTTTTGAGTGTAACTGGTGGGGACTGTCCCCATTGTCCCCCTGTGAAGAACCGCCACTGTAAAATAGGAAGGCGGGAAAACGTGACAGTTTTCCAAGATGGCGCGGCTGGTTGATCGTATTTTGGGTAGAAATAATAATGATTTATAAACATCAGGTGTCCATCATCAGGGCAGATGTGTGATGCAGGACACTGTAACGCTGTCCGAAAAGTTGGCTAAAGAAGGAGGCAGCGCAACACGGCATAACACCCCAAAAACAAATAACGAAAATACTTTTGGCCGTCAAAATCTAAAAACGTATCATTATTGTAGAAGGTAAAATGTTAAAAAAGGTTAGTTAGGTTTTAGAAGATATTTTTTGGGAGGATTTTTCGTCGTTGGATATGTTGTCGAGGATATTTTGTCAGAGAAAACGCGCAGTACCGAACCGACCAAAGGGATGCGAAAATGTATCTGTTTTTTTAACACGTCATTTACATTATGCAAATTGAAACGTTTACCGCAATTGGAATTCGTGGCAGCCCCCATTAGAGTGGCCGGCATGCAATTTGTACTTTATTATGTTGTACTCAGTCATCCCTTGCGGGCATCACTCATGTACTACAACCCCCAAGGATTGTGGAGAAGTGCGGGTGGGATGTAATGTATGTATTCGGTGTAATGGTGGTACTGAATTGTCTTGAATTATTATGATAACCCCTCAAACCTCGGGAATATTTTGTCATATTATAAAATATTTCCGTCTTTTTTTTACGTTAGCTCCACACAGGAGGCCATAAAGAAAACAATTCCTCTCAGGGCCTATTTCATCTTTGGGGATGCTGTGTCGTGGGTTTTCTAGAAAAGGAAGGAGAGGAAGTTCTGGAAGGAAAATGCTATTAGGGGTGGGAAGGAGTCTAGGGGTCAGTGTGTCCAGGAGTGACGGAAGTATGAATCCATCCCACTGCGATACAAGGCGATGTTCCGAGAGAGTACGACTGGAGGAGTCAAAGAGACGGCCGGCATCGTCTAGCGGTAAGGCTTTTGACTAGGAATCCGAAGGTCGCGGGATCGAATCCCGGCGTGGCCAAATAAATTTTATTTGAATAATTTGGGTTATTTCACAATTAATTCATTTAAAATAATATACAGTATCTATATTTGCGGCACGTTTCAGAGTGGAAGATACTTTTAGTATCGCAGTGGTGTAAGACCACCATTTAGAGTTGAAACGTTGCTCGAAATGCCAGGTACTTCCCAACCATCCTCTACCCCAACTCCTTCCCTTCTCCTCTACCTTAAGCCTCACAAAAAACCCCTATCGGGAATGAAATAGTCTCACTGGCTTTAGACGGGAGCAGTTGGGACTCTTGTGCGGTATTCATATAAAAAAAATCCAAATCTTAAGATTTACGAGGAAAATTTGTTTTTGAAAAATTAGATGAGAGAACTTCTTCAAATTTTGTAAATTCACTTTTAATTATTCCAATAAATAAGAGAAAATTAGAAACATACTTTTTTTACTACTAGTTTAAAATGTTTTTTCAAGTTGATTGAGAAATAAAATACTTGTGCTGAAAAGTAAACCAATATGATCACAGGCTGACAATAAAGTAAACTAAAGAAGAAGAAGAAGAAGACGGTAAGTGGGATAAGTTTTTCCCGCGTCTCGAGAGTATAAATTGCCTTTTCACGGTCTCGCCATTCTCCCTCTAATGATCTGCCTTTCACACAGAATAAGCTCTACTACCCTAAAAGAAAGAAAATGTTATATGTTTGCAACAGTGTTAAACGGGGTGGCTATTTGAACAAAGAAAAATTCAAAGCTCTTTATGAAAAAATCACAAAAAATAACGGAGAGTTGTAATATATTGTAGCCGAGTAACGAACAACCTAAAAATATTATTCAAATTCGATTTCATAGACTCGTATCACCGGGCACCGTTCTCCGGTCTAGTGCATGACTATGCAAACTTATTCCGGTTTCAACCCTCGTTCCGTCCGCTCGCTTTCCCTCTAAGCGAGATAATTGCTAAATCTGTGCTAACTTATTGTAACATAAAGTTTCAATGTAAATACACTTGACTCGCGTTAATCAAGAGCTATTATTGAAAACCTCCACAACACACGCATTGAGTTTACAGATGTGGAAAGGTCTATAAACTCTCTGGATAAAATATCTAAACATAACCCACATTGCTAGAATATCAAAATAGTCTATGATTTAGTTATTGCTATATTAAAGGAGTCTATGGCCCGGTGTATCAGTTGGTTATAGGCTCGGCTTCGTTGGAATGTCGGGCTTAGCACAGCTTGGAACATAATTCGTATATAGGTCGAAAGCCTAGACGTCACCAATATAACGTGTATTGTCTTGTCTACGAATTTAATAGATGAACGTGTTTCTTTTTTCTTTGAAAAAAAAAAAAACACAACTGTCTACGTGAGTGGTATATCTATATGATATTCTAAAGTATGAGCTATATTATTATTGTAAAGTTTTATTAAAAACCATTCAGCAGTTTTTGTGTGAAAGAGTAACAAACACACATACATCCATACAAACTTTTACGTTTATAATATTACTAGTTGGTACCCGGTATGCGTTGCAATGTCATTCAAAGAAATAAATTGATTCTCCGTGCATCTCCTTTCTCGTGCGTCCCCGTTCCCTTCCACCTCCCCCGCCTTCCCCTCCCTTGTCTATTCCCTCTCCCGCGAACCCCACCTTCTCCCTGCCTTTCCTCCCTGCCGCTAAAATATATTAACACACACTTTCATTTATACAAATTTGATAACGCCAGAGCTTACCATTATATATAGCCAATTTTAATCGCTGATAATGTAGCTTTCGAATGGTGAAATTTTTTTAAAAATCGGTTTATTGGTTTAGGCGTGAAAGCGTAACAAACAAACTCAAGCCCTTTCGCATTTATAATATTAGTATAGATTAATTAAATAAGTATAACAATAATTATATTAAGCGAAGGTTTTACTACATAATTTCAATCCCAAATCATTATAACCAAATAAATCAAAGGCAGAGAAAGACATTAAAAATCTCAACTCGTAAGAGTAATGGTTTCAATTCCCCTTAGCTTATTAAATTTACTGAGATTTTCCCTCTTGTAGCAAGAAAAACTGCAAATGACAGGAGCCTTAAAACTAGTGTAAATTTCACTTCATTTCCGACTTTTTTCGAGTCTGTGTTCTGCGCACTGAAGAAATAATTTATAGAAGTTACACATAGTTTTCTTTTTTACATTAGTTCCATACAGGATGCCCCGAGGAAAATAATTCCCCTCAGGACCTACGAGAAATTTGGTGTTGCTTTGTGAAGGGAAAAAGGTATGGAGGGTAAGTAGGAATCAAGGGATCAGTGGTAGTCTCCCACTACGGTGCAAGGTAATGTTCCGAGAGAGTTCTGCTGGACAGGGTCCAAATTTCTCCCTCACCAGGATCCGGCCCTCCACGCAGCTGGTGGGCAGATGCATCCACCGCCAAGACTTCACCCATCCACATCCATCACTTCGAATATCGATATGTTTAACATTTAGACAACAAGCTTTGTTGCTGTTAGTTTAAATCTGCTTAGGGGGCATACAATAATTACTCAAAGGGAGGAGGTCCAGCAAAATCTCACGTTGCTTGAAAATAATATACGAAGTGGCCCAAATTTATCTCACCAAGGGGGTGGGGAGGGGTCTAGATTGGAAGAAAAACTGCTAACGTAATTAATGTATGCCACCTTATCTTAAATATTTTTTCTCTTTTAAAAATGCTTTGAAATGTTATTTTTGTAACGTTTTTAAAATGAATAAATTGAATTAAATCGAATTGAAAGACCCGGACTAACCTCACCCCATCAACTTGGGCACTCCTTCTAATATACCAAACACAGTGTACTACTTGGGGTGACCTATGGCAGAGGTGTAGGTTATCCAATAAACGGTTCCTGGGGACTAATCTAACCTAACCCGACTCCCAAATTGAATGCTAGACATGGTCCAATTGAGCTTACTTCAAGAACACAAACAGTGGGCACTCTATAAGTGTATTCCTTCAGTGCCTCTACAGATCTTGTAGTTAAAATTTCAGTGTCGGAACAAGCGACTAGTAAGTACTATTGTACTCTGTGAAGAAATTTAATAAAGAAAATAATATGAAACAGGAACAAAGGCATTTCACTTTTATATTTAGCCTTTATGGAGTTTTCGAGAGATGAATCGTCAAGATTAAAGAGTGTTTCAAACCGGCTTCAAGATGGTTCCGCGTCTCCTCTCGGAGTGTTTCATTCCGAAAAAATGTACCTACAATGGAAAATATAAAACGTAACGAGGGAGACAAGGGTGGAACTGTTCCATAATAGAGTTACCTAATAATGAGAAAATATATTGTCATTCGAAGGGTATAAGTATGGCTTAATTCCGAATTTATAGGAATATTTTAAAGAATCAGATTATAAGGAGCCTGTTACAAAAGTTTAAGGTGATATTTAAAAGAATTCATAATCTTCTCTTTCATAGATGGCGCGAGTTTAATTATTTCACGGAAAAACGCTTTTTACAAGTTATGCTTTATAATATTAAGATTAATTAATGGTTTGCACCAGTACATAGGCAATATGAATATGAATAGATAATTTTGTCTATGAAATATATACTTTGTCTCGCTTACTTTAAAAAGCAAATTAACAATAGACTAACCTAACAAGTAATTGAGAATTGAAAATACTTATATTTGATCTTGAACTTGAAAGTGATTGGCTGTTTCTTACTCTATTTGTACCTTACATTTTTTGTTTTTCTGTTTTTTACATCGTATATCGATCTTTTTTATCTTTGTCATTTCTATATTTTATCATCCTTATTTTTGTTATCTCTTTTTATACCTCTGTTTATATTCTGCTAATTCTAATTTCTGTTAACTTCTATGTATACATAGCAAAAAACAACTATTAAACTGTGCATTCTGTGAACATTTTTAAGTGGACTATTAACATCTACGCTTTTTACAATGCTAATCTAATGACTTTTTTATGTGAATACTCTGTAAATGTTCCAAAACAATAAATAAATTTAAAAAAAAAGGAACTCAAATCTTTCAAGAAAGGCTTACAAATACAATAATGTATTTGTAAGTTTAGTAGTTAAATTTAGTTTAGTTTGGTGCATTATGGTGTTCCCCACTACTTGCATGTTTACATATAACGCACTTAAACGAGTCATAATAGTAAAATCATTATAAAAAATAATAAAAAAAAAATTTTAAAAAAAAAAAATTAAAAAAAAAAAAAAACAATTAAGAAAACCCTAACATTTAGAGCGGGGAAAACAGATTCCGAACCCCACATAATAGAGTGTCTACTGTCTCAATAAGTGTCTCAGCAAATTGGTTTAACCGGTAATAAATCACTTTAGACACCTTCAAATGTTGAAATTTAAAATCTTTAAAAAAAATCGTTTCAAAGTGGTTTAACCACAGTTTGAAAATGGCCTTGTGAGCTGAAATAGCTGTAACAAAAATAAATACCAAAATACTTGCAGAAATTGATAATAACATTATATAATTTAAAAAAAAAAAACAAAAAAAATTCGTACAGCCAATGAATCAATTTTAAAGTATGAAGCTGCCTCTGCATAATTATTATATCTAACAAAGATATTTTACCTGTAACAGTAGTTTAACTGTGATAGTTTACCTGTAACAAAGATATTTTAGGTATTTGTTTTGAATTGCAACGATTTATAAATATTGCTGCTAAAAAAGTTTTGTTATTTAATCAAAAAACGAGTGTGTTTTAGACCACACGACTGAAGTAAAACTTCACTAACTCATAGAAGAACATATGATATTGGGGTGACCTATGACATTGGGGTGACATTTGACCATGGGGTGACCTATGACCCTGGGGTGACCTACGACCGTGGGGTGACCTACGACTATGGGGTGACCTATGACCTTTGGGTGACCTATGGCATGGTACCTCTCTCTCTCTTGCCCCTGCAGTAATATACGAAACGTAACTCTCTTTCTATCTTCACTAACTTATATCTCCCTCTCAACTTCCGTTCGCCTCGCCAGATCACACTTTTCGTAACGCTCTCGTAACGCATTCACCAGTTTACTCCAAAAGTCAAGCGTGCATAAAGAAGTTTTACTTCAAAAAATAATAGTAATTAAAGTACTACGTCATAGAAAATGATCGATATACATCGAACGTATAAAAAAATTACTAATAAAAATTCCTTCATCAACTTTGAAAATCAAATTTTCTTCCGGTTCAAATCTGATCAGGAGTACTATGACTGCAGAGGAGGTATTCATAGAACACAACTGAAAGGATCGTTGCTAATTCAATCATTTTTATTCTCCCGCCTTCCATTTAATTTATAATGCGAGCGTCACGAGAAGAGCAGACTGAATACAGACACAATTGAATGGGGAGACAGGTAGAGATTGAACGGAAAGAGACAAAAGTAGTGATTGAGAGAGAGAAGAACATATAGAGAGAAGCAGAGGCCGAAAACAAAAAATTAAGACATTTTACGAAAAAACTTAAAATTGCTATAAATGTTGATCGGTTGGAGAAAAAATTGCATTTGAATTACATATTCTAAAAGGAAATTAAATTATTTACAACTTCTTTCAAGTAAATTTCTTTCTGTGATTAATATTTTAGACGATATGAAGGAATGTTTGATGAAAAATGTGAGGTAAAATGATTTTTTTCGAAAATATCTATATGTACATGTGGAGCGTGTAATTCAAAAACGGCTGGGAATTCGAAAATTACGTATAGAATAAAATGTGTGGACTGCACTCAATATGAAAACAAAAAAATGTCCAATGTTATCGTAGCTTTACTTTCGTGAGTAGTAATGCACGTGTTCGGGTAACAAAACGGCCACCTCTCACATTTCAAACAGAACAGCTGACCGAGCGCGAAGAAATAGTAATTATTAATTATAAAAGTGTGATTTTTCTTTTTACATTAAATTCAAATTATATTCAAATCCCTCAGGGCCTATGTCATCTTTGGGGATGTAGTGTAGAGGGTTTTTTAGTGAAAGGAAGGAGAGGAGGTTCAGGGAAGGAAAAAGGTATGAAGGATGGGTAGAAGTCTGGGGGTCTTTGTGTCCAAGAGAATAGTTTGTGTATTGAATCCATTTCTCCCACTGCAGTGCAAGGCGATAGGTCGAGAGAGTCTGGATAGGCTGGAGAGGTCTAGGTTTAGACCGGTCGGTCGCTGAGTTGGCATCGTGTTTGTGTTCACCCAGGCATCCCGTGTTCGATTCCTCGGCTGGCTAATGGCCGTTATACACGACACCTTTTTTCAGCCGGATTCCAATTAGAGACAAAAGTCTACATTTTTTCGCTTTACGCGATCGCTATTTTCACCTCTATTTTCATATCTACGATTTCAATTGTCATCACTGCAAACAACACATGAACCATACTGTTTGTTGTGATGCCAAATGAAATCGTAGATATGAAAATAGAGATGAAAGTGGCGTTCGCGTAAAGCGAAAAATGTTGACTTTTGTCTCTAATTGGAATCGGGCTGAAAAAAGGTGTCGTGTATAGCGGCCATAAGTCATCCATCACAACATAAGAGACATTTTTAGATTTCTGTGATGGTAGTAGGAGATTTTCAAATATTGTCAGGTTATTCGTAAGCTGGGAATATTTGTCTTTCTTTTAAATTTAAATAAAATAAAAAATAAAATTAGACCTCCCTCAACCAGTCTCTCCCGATCCGGCCACGCAGTAGGTGGAAGAACGAATTCGTCGCCAAGGCCAAGACAAACCTCACCCCGTGAACCCGGTCACCTTTGCTAAGTCAGGTGGGGAACCATTTAGGGTAGGGAACCATTTAGGGTAGTTTTGGTCAACCAATAATTGGCTTTCAGGGCGGCGGTATCCCTGCGTACATTCTGGAATAAACGATGATTATTTTCAATCAAACTTGTTCACATAATTTTTTTTTATATTAGTGGCTATTTAGTTTAGGTTGGGGTTGTCGACCACTGGCTCAGAACGTAGAGCAAACCGTGAATAGAGAGCCTGCAAGAGTAATTAGTAATTAGTGATAATACCAATGTGAAGGATGAATGCTCCCAAGGAATTTTATTTAGTTTAGGTTGGGGTTGTCGACCACTGGCTCAGAACGTAGAGCAAACCGTGAATAGAGAGCCTGCAAGAGTAATTAGTGATAATACCAATGTGAAGGATGAATGCTCCCAAGGAATTTTATTTAGTTTAGGTTGGGGTTGTCGACCACTGGCTCAGAACGTAGAGCAAACCGTGAATAGAGAGCCTGCAAGAGTAATTAGTGATAATACCAATGTGAAGGATGAATGCTCCCAAGGAATTTTAATTAAGCGCACAAGTAGGTTATTAAAACACGGCAGTAGGCTCTCTAGGGGTGCAGGGGAGGCTCTATTCCTGCCCACCGTGCCTGCCTACCACTGAAGAGGTAAACGATAAGTGTTTCAGTGAGCGTGAAGTAAGCGCAACTTTTCCTTACCATTTAATTTGTCTCTCGTAGTGATGTGCACCCGGCAATAATCCTCGACCTACAATTAACATTTCTAGTCAAGAATTTTTTTTTTTGATTAATATTTTAAAGTAAAAACTTCTTTAGCACCGTTTTGATTTGAAAATCGATGAAACGAAAAATAGCGACACTAAAAAGAGATAAACACATGCATCTATAGGATTTAGCCTGCGATAGAAAGAGATAGTATAATCGATCTCCTCTTTGTGCGGTGCTTTGTAGTCTCCACACTCTCGTCTACTTAGGTTTTTGAAGGTTTCACTTCTACTACGTGTGAACTGCACAATTTGTTTTTTTACATTAGCTCCACACAGGAGGCCTCGAGGAAAATATTTTCCGTCAAGGCCTATGTCATCTTAGGGGGTGCTGTGTAGAGGGTCTTTTAAAAGGAACGAGAGGAAGTTCTGGGATAATATCGACCATCACAACACGGGCACAGCCTAGCCCTAGCATGGTGGTTGAAAAACTCTCAAATTATATTAATAGCTAACTGACCCGGTGAACTTCGTACCGCCTCAGAATCAATAACTGTTGTGTTAAATTATTAGCTGAATTAAATTCAGTTTTTTATAATGTTAAAGATTACACGATGAAGCAATTATCGATACGCAACTGTCCGTGTTTTTTGCCAGTATCAGAGATGGCGTTTTGTACGGATTTATATTATTTTTGATTTTCTTACTTTTCCACTTACTTACGGGAATTGCGATTAATTTTCTTTATACGTGTGAGGGAGATTTATTATAATTATTGTATTCTTCCTTTGGAGGGGTGCAGACGTACGTTCACTGTTTGTCTCATTTTCAACTATTGACATTGAGCGTGTAAGAAAGAGAGGCAGCATTATATGTTTAAGATCAAAAGCAAAACAATCAGCGCATTGACATTTGACGTTTTTGAATTTTTGGAATTCACTCACTATTCAATATTATTTTTATCACAATATTGCTGCAGCTCTTTCAAAAGATGAGAATTTGTTCCATACAAAATATATGAGGAAAAGAATTTTCTTCATAATCATTTTATTTCGTGAATTTTCCCGATGTTTTAATAGCTATTCTGCCATTCGGAGCGGAAACAAATCCAACAAATCAAAGATCATAAAAATCGGTCATGCCGTTCTTGATTTATAAATGGTGTAACTAACCATAGACATATGAATATTAATAGACCAGAACATAAAGGTGAGGGGTAGAAATCAACTACAGCGGGACGAAGAGCAAGAAGACGGCTTTGGTGATACGTGATTCGTCAAAACTCAATCTGACAGTATATAGGCATCTCGCACTATAAAATCATCATTTAGTTCTTAAAAGTAAACTCTGTTTTTGAATGAATAGACCTTTTTACACGAGAGCGCGAATTGCTGGCCGCGCAATGAACAAATTTGAAGTTCAAATACGTCAAAGTAAGGTCGCCTATAAGGTCAAGTTCAATATTTTGCTCCTGTAGTTAGTTAATACACTTTTACAAATGTTTCATAATTTACTTACCCCAGTAAACGGTGACGGGCACACGCCATGTATCTCGGAGTGATGGTGTATGTAAGGGTGCTTTGGTATATTTATGGTGTATGTTCAAAAAAGATCATATTATGTGATCTGAATTAGCTTAAAATAGTGTAAAATAATTCTTGCTTATGGAATGTAATACCACAATTGGGTTTATTCTCTTTTTCTCTTCTATTTTTACACGTTTTTATAGCACAAGCCACCATTTTTACCTGGTTATTTACGATGAGTGCTCGACACTGGTCCGGACAAGAATGATGACGTCACATTTTTTAGATTGACGCGTGACTCTCGCAAGCCCAGCCGGTTCCGAAAAATGGTTCCAATGGGAGGGGGAAATAATACGCCTTTTATAGCTTAGGGCAAGTCCATGTATTTTGTACGTCCGTGTAACTAACGCAACTTTGTGATTAACAATTCAATGAAAAGAAAAATAACCTACTGAGGTTAAAGTTTCCGACTGACGTTTTTAAAAGGCCCATTCTGAGATCTAAGAGAAGTCGAAAATTGTATAAACGGTTCTCAAATAGTATACATGACACTCCTAGGGATGACCTATTCAGTGTTCCCTATGTGATAGGTAGTAGCAGTAGGTGAGGGTTGGTTATTTTAATATGGAGCGCTGCTTTCCAAACCAGACGCGATTAAAATAATATGATATATATTTAGAAGGGATGGATTTAGACTGTCACTTTGAATCGTTATCAGAAGGGTGGAAGAATTTTAATTTGAAAGGTGGAATTTGTTAAATACTTTGCCAGAATTGGTTGAATGACGTGAGGCTTCGTTTTAACGTTTGGATGAAGAGGTTGTCTTCTACAGACAATCATATTTTAATATATTATACAACCTACTTAGTTAGCTATGAAGTTATTTTCAATTAATTTGCAGGTTTTTATAATATTCTTCATTAATATATCGTGATCGTCCAGTTGTTTAGTCAGAGGGTTTATTTAACATTTTACTATTTTTGAACAATAATTTATTTTCTTTCCAGGATATCTGTATTATTTTTGTCCCAATATTTTTTAACAATAAATTATTGTCGTTACAGGATGTCTGTATTATTTTTGTCCCATATTTTTACAATAAATTATTGTCTTTACGGGATGTCTGTATTATTGTTGTCCCATTTAACTATTTTTTTAACAATAATTTATTGCTTCTTCTAACGCAGCATTGTTTTTAAAGGACTCAATATTAAACCTATTCCTTTTGTAAATTGTTCCATATTGCCCCTCATCCTCTTACCCATTCTCATCTTTCCATTGTTCCTATTGTTTATGTCTATTTTTCCATTGACACTATTGTCTATATCTATTATTTATAATTAGTTTTATTACACCCTGAAAAAGTGAGCGTTGCTCACGAAACATGTTGGTTGTTATAAACAATAAAAGTGGTAAAAACTAAGTATTTTATTATTTGGAATAATTCATTGTCTTTACAGGTTGTCTGTATTATTTTAATCCCATTTTTCTTTAGGTTAGGTTTGTTTAGGTTAGATTAGGTTAGGTAAGGTTAGGTTTTAGTAGATATTTTGTTGGGGGATGTTTTGCCCAAAGGATATTTTGTCGGGGGGTACATTGTCGCGGAACCAATCAGACACCTGCAAATACAAAATTTTAAGACAATGAGGAAAACAATGTTCAAATGCTCACCATAAATCAAATATTATTTACACCTGTCTGGGTTTTACATATTAAATATGCTATAAAATAACACCGTAAAGCAGACGGCCCGGTACATTAGTATGACATTTTTAAATATCCCAGAAAATTAATTCTCTATGCGTAATAATGGATTTGGTGGTGATTAGTATGGCATACTCGAGTTAAATATCGATTATTCGGAGATGTCTGATTAATCCACTGGACGGTCGATACATTGCACAAGAGACAACAAAATGCCTGAAGCTGGTGGGACTATGGCATTCTCAATTTAAGGGACATACTTGACTTACTTTGACCAGTGATTCCTGGCAATTTTGGTCTTGACATTTTTGATTTTTTTTTTCTACAAAAACATTAAAAAAATAGTAAAGACAGTTGGGTTTAGGGAGTAAGAGGTTGGGCGGATTCTCGGCTGAATGACCGACATGCGGTATTGTTGTTTAATTTTGAAGAAAAAAAAAATCCCGGAGACCCAAATTTAATTTAAGAATTTTACTCCAAACAATATCAGTAATCACAGATAAATAAAGCAGGTCAAGTGCGTCACTTAATATTCTCTACGTATCTAAATTTTTTTTTTTAAATTTTATTGTAAATCAAATTAACATCCCTATTCCCTGTAATCCAAAACAATTCCCTAAATCGTATTATACTACAATACAATTTGAATTATTAACCTTAACAAGATCGTTAACCATTCCACAAAACGATATCAACATCACATAGATTTCCCTAATACAATACGTGAACATCTAAATGTACATTTTAATCGGAACATGAGTTATTCGATATCCCCAACCCGGGTACCTACCTCACCTGAACTATCTTACCGATCCAGTCAAGGTAATTAATTTACAAAGCTCGTTGGGTCGGGACACACCTACCGAAATCGTGGTAATTTAACGTATTTATAATATATGATATATCACGTATCGATATAACGTAGATATGTATGTTTTATGGTTTCGGCACCCTGATACAATACAATACGGCACGCTTGAGGTAGAGTTACTAAAGGGATTCGGCGAAAATAGATATTTTTGAACGAAAGATATTGTGGTGTTAGGTAATTTCATGTAGGTTAGTCACGTAGTTTCAACAATAGATGTCGTTAGTATAGTTTGTTTTTTGTAGTTTTGAGGTAGATCGACAGATGTCAGTTAAGTATTATAAAACGACTTCGAAAAGGAAGGGGTTATCAATTCGACGGTATTTTTTTAATTATTTTTTTATGTTTGTTGCCTCAGAACTTTCGAATGGGTGAACCGATATTGATGATTCTTTTTTTATTAGAAAGCTGGTGCTTCCCGTGTGGTCCCATTTTAATTTGGTCCAGTTCTGACAATGGGATTCATGAGAAAACCTTATATGTCTTAAATTTGCAATAAGTATGTGCGCGACAAATGGACGAATAACTCAATATTACGCCATCAGATTTCGATGATTCTTTTTTTGAAGTAAAACTTCTTTACGCACGCTCGTCACTAAAAATCAAAAAATAAACAAAAAATTTACAAAACAAAAAACGACTTAAAAAAATGCACTAAAAAGTAAAATAATAATTTCGTACTATTGTTATTTTTGGAGTCGGTGTCAGCCAAGATCTCCACATCTCACCTATAACTACCTATGTATGTAGTTACCTTAGCTGACACCGACTCCAAAAATAACAATCGTACGAAATTATTTTTTTACTTTTTAGTGCATTTTTTGAAGTCGTTTTTTATTTGTTAAATTTTTTGTTTATTTTACGAAACATAAATTGATGATAATTTTAATGATATTGTAATTAATCACCTCTCTCTTTAATATTTTGACCATAGTTCTTATTTGTCGATAATTGCTTGTCTTTTGTAATTTTTTATTATTAATCCTTTCCTGACGAAGAAAACGAAGCTTTCGAAACATGATGATAATATTGATTATACAAGGTGTTAAGGGACGTACTTGACTTACTTTAACCAGCGATGCCTGACATCATTTAGAATAAAAAATGTAAATGAAATTTTGGTCTCCGGTGACTTTTGTTGGCGACTTTTTTTTTCAAAACATTTTTCTTCAAAATCAGACAATTTTTTTTTCTTCCGCATTTCGTCACTGGTCACTCAGCCGAGTATACGACCAACCCCTAAACCCGCTTCCAACTGTCCAACCATTTTTATTAAATGTTTTTGTAAAAAAAAAACATAAAAAATGTCACCAAAGACCAAAATTTCAATTGCATTTTTTACTCCAAAAAATGTCAGGAATCACTGGATAAAGTAAGTCAAGTACGTCCCTTAACACTTTGGATATTGGTGTTTATACAAAGTAATTTGTTTACATTTAGTTAAAGTTCGTCTGTTATCATTATTTTAACAATAAACACGTAAAGTTAGTTATAAAGCATGTTTAGCAACCTTTATTACGCCCGAGTGAGTGTTTTACAGAACATAGCTAAATAAATATAACGATAAAAGCTGCACATGAGAAAAATTATGTAGATCAACCATATCTTGAAAGAGGAAATGTATTATATTGATTTAACGTGAGCCGAAAAGCGTAACAGGAGAGGTATTATTCCAAATGAAACAAATTTTAGCAAAATATATTACTGTTTTCGCTGGAAAATTATTATTAAGCTATTATTTAAGAAATATACGAAGTAGTGGGTTGTGAGAGGGATTTTCACGAGCCTAATGAAATCTGGTAATTTGCAGGGAAAACAGATTATTCATTTGTAACTGCGGAGGTCGGGACCGTTACTAAAGGATTGGAAGAATGAATTGTGAGAGTGTATGGTCATTCAACGTCCTAATGGCCTGCTAAAACTTATTTAAAATAGCACATTTACTCCGGAGGTATTGCAGCGCCACGAAAATATTCATGAAGGGGCAAGGAACTTCTTTCATAGCACTTCGCCGCAACCGCACGATGTGAGCGAAGGAGCTGGCGGCGAGTTCTTCGAGGAGAGCATACAGAAGCTTGTGCCACGGCTCACAACATGCATTGAACGGGGTCGTGATTTTGTGGAAATAAAGTCAACATGTGTATCAACAATATCCTGTAATTTTTTTTTTTTCAAATACACTTTTCTAGAAGTATACGAAGTAGTGGGTCATGAGAAGGAGTTCCACGAGCCTAATGAAATCTGGTAATTTGCAGGGAAAACAGATTATTCATTTGTAACTGCGGAGGCAGGGACCGTTATTAAAGGATTGGAGGAATGAACTCTGAGAGTTTACGGTCATTCAGCATCCTAATGGCCTACTTAAAATAGCACATTTACTCCCGCGGTATTGTAGCGCTACGAAAATATTCATGAAGGGGCAAGGGACTTCTTTTATAGCAGTTGACCGCAACCGCATGAAAGCCTATTGAGCAGACTACGTACAAAGAAAATTTGAACAGTTTGACTGATGCATAAAAAAATATAACTGAGAAGTCTGGCCCCACGAAATTTGACAAATCTTTTCTTTCAGGATTACAGTGTTTATCTCTCAACGTAATTTCCGCTATGAACTACCAAAAAATATAAAACGCCCTATCGAAATATAAGATGCCCTGAGGAAAATAATTTCCATCAGGGCCGGTGACGTCTTTGGGGATGCTATGTGGAGGGTCTTTTAGGGAAGAAAGGCGAGAAAGTTCTGGAAAGGAAAGGGTAAGAAAGTTGGGTAAGAATCTGAGAGTCCTGGAGTGATGGACGTTTGGTGATTGTAATGTGTTTATTGTGTAAGTGTGTAGACAGGGGCGTGCACAGAGTTTTTGATCAGGGTAGGCAGTAGGAAAATATAACAAGTTTCACAGGTTAAAATTTCCATATGCTATCAGATAATTTCAGAAGTACGGCAAAAGTTTTTGAACCGACAATTAGCATTTATGAAGGACAACTATTTGATATACGTACATAACAACAGATGTTTTTGTCGTCACTGATTGCTATTTGCTAATTTTGTTCTAGAAAGCACTGCTTAACACTAACAAAAAACCTCATAGAAGCAAATTCAAAAACGACAGTTCTACTCTATGCTTTGTGCATTTCGTAAAACATTGAATTATGTCTTGTATGAAGTTAGCTCTAGTCAGACATAATTCCTGCTTAGACAGTTTATGCCACGTTTATACGTTTGTAATATGCCGTTTGATGTGGCGCTCGCGTAGTTTCGGTTGCTCAGCTTTTTCGCGATTATTTTTGTAAGTGTGTATTTATTTTTAGCAATAATTTAATAAATTATAATATTACTTTCATGCTTATGTTTTACAAAAACGGCAGGGTAGGCAGTGCTTATGTGCCTATATGGAGTGCACGCCCCTGTGTGTAGATGGCAAAGCGAAAAAGTAAGACGATTCAATACTTACAAGTTTATTAACACTATTTACAGACACATAAATCTCCTATTTAAATATATGCAATAATAAATAAATGTGAAGGGCGAACAAATATTATAGACCAGTGACTCCTGACCGAGAGTTAAAGCAGTGTCCTTTGTTCGTCCTCCACAGACATATGAATCCATCCCTTCGACTGCGGTGCAAGGCGATGTTCAGAAAGTGTTCTGGAAACATATAAGACTAATTCGATAAGTAGAAGGCGTGAGCATAATACTATATGTGTGATATGTAAGTAAGTACAACCACGCGTACGTATACTTACCGAGTTCAACAGACAAAGCTAACAGAATTCCGAAGCCTCTTCGGAGTTACCTAATTAGGAATGCTGAACATGTTTACTAACACAGAACTTACACCGGTAATATTATTATACGGTTTAGAACGAGTAAGTCTACGAGGAGAGGGTTTGTTCTATTCCTAGAAGTCTAAGGGAAATACTGCGTGGGAATATACTTGAACGTGGCAAGACTAACATATGTGAATATATAATAATATGTATATAATAATCTAAATAATATTATAATTCCAATTACGAATAATTTGAATTAGCAGAGGTCGCCCACAAATGAAATAATAATAATTGAATAATTTATAGAGCGCCGTTTTTGTGAAAAAAGGCGCTTTACAATTTATTTAGAATTCTTAGGTTCTATATAATTTTACTATTTACAAATGGATACAGAAACATACTTACCTGGCAGGTCACTTCTGATAAACACACTTTAATTAGAAAGTTTATGCTTGGAGAAGATATGGCTTTGCTCGCTAGAAGATAGGACATTATATTTAAAACACTGGACTTTGGACGATTTTACATTTGCTACCCCCATCACTATTAGTATTATATTTATGAAAAGATTAGTGGCAAAAGTGAAGTTGATATTTATTTTAAAAGACTGGAGAATTTAGGACTCTTTAGGGCTGGTGAATGTTCATGAAATGACCTTTACAAACGCTTACAAATAGGTGGTTTGGTTTGTTTGTTTATTTTGAAATGGGCTGACTATCTGGCTGATTACTGCAGCTTGGGGGGCGGGTATGGGTACCGCCACCCCGGGGAACATTTATTGGATAACCAACACCTCTGCCATAGATCACCCCAAGTGGTTCGCTAAGTTTGGTGATTTGACAGAGGTGCCCGTGTTTATGGGGTGAGGTTTTTCCGGGTCTTAGCAGCGGGTGTACCTGCCCACCGGCTGCATGGCATGCCGGATCGGGAAAGAATGGTTGAGATCGTACTCTCTCGGAACATCGACTTGCAGCGCAGTAGGAGGGATGGATTTATACGTCTGTCACTCCTGGACACGTTGACCCCCAACCCCAACCCATCCCTAATACCCTTTTCCTCCCAGAACTTCCTTTCCTAAAAAGGCCCCTTCACACAGCATCCCCCAAAATGACATAGGCCTTGAGGGGAATTATTTTCTTTAGGGCCTCCTATGTGAAGCTAATGTAAAAAAAAACAAGATTATTGACAGCCTCTGTGGGCGAGGGGAAAAACTCTCGAAAACGAATTTACGTCGCGGGTTTAAATCCCGGCGTATACAATTAATTTTTATATTTAAATAATTCGTGTTGTTTCACAATTAATTTATTAAAAAAATAAAAAACCAACATTTGAGGCACGCTTCAGAATGGAAGATACTCTCAGTATAGTCCTAGTGAAAGACCAACATTCAGAATTGAAACGTTGCTTGAAATGGCTTTAGCCGTGTTTGGCGACCAGATCTGAACAGCCAAGCACTTCCCCACCTTCATCCTCCACATCTTTCCGGGGATGATAATATAGTCTTACTGGCTTTGTGCGGTTGGGAGCAGTCGGGACTTTTGTGCGGAAAAAACCAAGAAGGTTGCAAATTGCCCTAATGTAAGCCAAAATTCGATAGTACAGGGCACTAGAAGAAGAATTTCGCACAAGAGTTCCAACTGCCCGGATCTAGAGGGGAATATTGCTTTAAATGACTTTAACCGTGTTTTATGACCAAATTTTGATAACCAGGTGCTCTCCAACCCTCCTCTATCTCATCTTCTTACCCTCTCCACTTCTTTGTTTTATTTGAATAAAAACGCAGAATAAATGGCAGGTAAAGCCTCGATTACATTGAGCGAGTTTACAAGCTATTAGCCGCGGTAAGTTTAAAAGCGGGTAAATCGGCGAGTGAGATTGTCATGATGACACACAAAACTGTCTACTCGCTCAGTAGCGGCTAAAATAACGACTCCCACGCAAACCAATTCTGTCGACATTTTGTAAAAAAACTTGAGCTCGCAGCTAGCGCCACACGCTAGACAGTAGCGAGAATTACGAACTAATTCTGACGGTTACGAAATCAGCTGTTCATGGGCCGCAATCTTAAGCGAGTAGCGAGTAAAGTTAACTACCTTTCAACCTTTTTCATAGATTGTCCACAATTTGCTAGTTAGCTAGTAATACGATTATATTACGCTGAGCAAGTTTACTAACAGATAGTGAATTTCCCAGATAGTAGATTGTAAATTCGCGCAATGTAATCCGAGACTTGAGTGAAATTTATGGTAGCATTTTATTTAAACAAGCAAAATGGAGTTCCCACTAAGTGTTTGGAAAAAACGTTTGGAATATGTTAACAACATGGTACATATCGAAAACACAGGAAAACGGCAGACGGGAAGGCGATAAGCGGAAAAGAAGATATACAAAAATAAAACAAAAAACCTGCAACATATCGCCGTGAGGCAAAAATAGAAAAGCGCAAAGGGGAAAATGTGGGATAAAATTTCCATAGAAAACCTCGCATAAATATAAAAATCGCGACGGCCAACGTTCATCTCTTATCAACGGACGGGAAATTCCCAGATAAAATCCGTTCAGGAAAATCGCCGCTGACAATAGAAAGTTTTTCCCCATATTTGGGGAAATTTTATGAATATTTTGCACGGACACATAAGATGCGTATCGCGGATTTATGAAGGGATGGTTGTGATTTTTATTAACAGATAGGTAAGGGACGTAAATAAACCAAGTTTAAACAAAGATAAATGGGATGTCAGATTTCAATATTAAAACGGTACCCTTTCAGACTGTAAAAATATATCTCAATTGAATCAGCATAAAAAATATATATTTTTAAATGGTGCGCTATGAAGTGCAGAAACCAACCTTTAAGTATTTTTTTAATGTGAATACCTCACAAGAGTCTCAGCTGCTCCCGTCTGGAGCCAGTAAAACTATGACATCCCCAATTGGGGTATGTTGTGAGGCTAATGGTAGTGGGGAGTGGATATCTCAATTGAATCAGCAGAAAAAAAAAATTAATTGGTGCGCTATGGAGTGCTGAAACCAGCCCTGATGTATTTTTTTTCAACATGAATACCTCAAAATAGTCTCAGCTGCTCCGTCTGGAGCCAGTGAGACTATGGCATCCCCAATAAGGGTATGGTTGCGAGGTTAAAGGTAGTGGGGAGGGGAAGGAGATGGGAAAGTACCTGGCTTTTCAGATATGGTCACCAAACACAAATGGCTAAACCATTTCAAGCAACATTTCAATTCTGAATGGTGGTCTTACACCAGGGCGATACTAAGAGTATCTTCCTATCTGGATCGTGCAGCAAATATACTATCCCACGCCGGGATTTGATCCTGAGACCTTCGGATTGCGAGTCAAGAGCCTTACTCCTAGACCACGTCTGTCGTGATGTATCTTTTAACTGGACAGTTTAACATTCGCCAGTCTGTTAATTTTACGTTCCGTTTCCGTTACAAGATGGTGGTAGTTTTAATAGTTCAGTAAAGATTCTTTTTTCCAAATGTCAATTTTTATTTAAATACTTTCAGCTCACAAATCATACAATTATAATATCCCGTGATTTTTCACAAATCTACGCTAGTTAAACACATAATTATGAAAAGCTTGCATGATTCGGTAACCACCATTAAATCGTCAAATTAGTCACTCTCTAATGAACCAGAGCTTCTCAAAGCTTGAAGCGTAATCCTTCACACTTTCAAGGCGTGCAACAAAGGAGAAGAAGAAGAGGACCACTACACATTATGAGTGCGTAATTACTTCAACAGAGTGGCTACAATTATTCATCCTGACAAGACGAAAGATGAACAAGAGAAATGGTGACGAGAAATAAGAGCAAGAATTAGGGGTGAACTAGGAATCAAATTACATAGAAAATCCTTTTTCGTCCAGAGATCAAAGCTTTTGCGCTATGCTATTACTTTTTGTAGGTGGGGTATTTTTATGAAGAGGGAGGAATGAAAATTTGGTATTAAAGATACCACTGTTAAAGGATATACGATACGACTGTACCACCAGAGCCAGGAGCACTCCTGTTCCGGTGAGACCGGAACACCAGGGGGCACTGATTTATTAGGACTTGGAATATATGCTCTGAGGATGAAAGGCGATTGGAGTTTAATCGACCGGTATACATGTCAACCTAATAAGGCAATATTGAAATGGAAGGATACAAATAGGAAGAAAAGAATTGATTGAGCGTTGTTTTTCTTCTTTATATCTTCCTTCTTCTTGTCTCTTCTCATGGTGCCTTGCAACTTTTTGGCTCTTCTTCGTTCATCTCGTCTCTTCTTGGCTCTTCTTGTCTCTTCTAGTTTCTCTTGGCTTTGCTTACCCCTTCTTGGCTCGCCTCAGTTATTCTTGCATCGTGTATTTTCTTACACATTCTTACTTCTTTCCTGTCTCTTCTCGCCTCTTCTTGGTTCGTCTTGCCTCAACACGGCTCATCTTGAATCCTTTTACTTCGTACCGCCACTTCTAGTTTATTTTAGTCTCTGGTCTCTTCTAGCTCTTCACCGATCTTTTTGCCTCGTTTTGCCTCTTCTTGCGTTTTGTCACATCTTTTTACATCTTACATCTTCCCGCCAAAGAGACCAATATTAAAGGACGGAGGAAAACAGGATCGATTGTCACCGTTCTAAGGCGCCCTAGTTAATAAAAAATGTTATAACATATGTAGTAATAATAAATATATGACGTATATAATATATGTAGTAATAATTAACGCGGAATGGAATTTATTCAAACCTAGATTTACGGGTGCTATCCCCAATCCTACAATTAACTGTTGAGCGGAAATTTTGGCTCAACACTCCTCAAATGCACAAACACGCTCTTCCCAACGCAACTCTCCGACCAACAGGCGAATATAGCGTTACTAAACAAATCACTTAGCTGAACAACGACCGTTAGAATGGAAAATTGATATTTCTGATTATTGCAGCCCAAACAAAAGCAAGCCCGTCTGTACATTCATATTCTTTCGCTGAACCAATTCACCCCTGACAGCCCACGTCCTAGTAGTTGGAGAAGAAACGGGAAGGGAACACGAATTAGCGAGTATTAATTATGACGCGGTGAGGATCACAATCTGTCACCCGTATGACAGCCCCTGAAAACACTGAGTAATAATTCACCGGAGAAAAGCGCCGCGCCCGTAGTTTGAGGGCCACTGACGAAAAGTGCCACTTTGAAAGACATT
Organism: Limnephilus lunatus; assembly: GCA_917563855.2. Classification (NCBI taxonomy): domain Eukaryota; kingdom Metazoa; phylum Arthropoda; class Insecta; order Trichoptera; family Limnephilidae; genus Limnephilus; species Limnephilus lunatus. The sequence continues at coordinate 111,880,514 of OU830592.1, forward strand.
CAAATGAATTGTACTTGAGATATGTTTTGAATAGGAATAATATTATGCAATTCAGAATAAGATAGATTGATACGAGTTTATTTATTTAGCAGAACTACTATCGTACGATGTGAAGACGAATTGTTCACTTTTAGGATTATCTGTTGCGGGAAGATCCTGATGTCTTCGACGGTCCTTTGAAAGCCATTAAATTGAATTGTACTTGAAGACGTGTTTTGATCGGCGATCTTTTGAAAGTCATTAAATTGAATTGCACTCGAAGACATATTTTGAACGGCGATCCCTTGAAAGCCATTAAATTGAATTGTATGTACTTGAAGACATATTTTGAACGGCGATATTTTGAAAACTATTAAATTGAATTGTACTTGAAGAATTTTTTTTTTACATGAGCTCCACACAGGAGGCCTTGAGGAAAATAATGGTAAATATAAATAAAATAATAATTAAAAATAATCTTTGGGGATGCTGTGTGGGGGTTTTTTTAAGGAAAGGAAGGAAAGGAGAGTTCTGGGAAGGAAAAGAGTATAAGGGGTGGGTAGGAATCTGGGGTTCAGTGTGTCCTGGTCATCCGCCTCCAATACCTAGACAAACCTCACCCCGTGAACCCGGGCACCCCCTGCTAAATCACCAAACGTAGCGAACTACTTGGGCAGAGGTGTTGGTTATCCAATAAAGGTTCCCGGGGCGGCGGTACCCATTCCCGCCTCCCAAATTGAAGACATATTTTGAACGGCGGTCCTTTGAAAGCCATTAAATTGAATTGCACTTGAAGACATATTTTAAACGGCGATCCTTTGAAAGCCATTGAATTGAATTGTAATTAAATATATGTTTTGACTTCTATTATTCTGATTCGTGACGTGGCTCGACTCAAGTATCTGTTTGTAGATTTGGACAGATATTTAAGATACTGATTAAATAAATAAATAAATTTGTGAAATAACACAAATCAATCACACAAAATTTACATGCGCACGTCGGGATTTTAAACCGCGACCTCCAGATCGCTAGTCAACAGCCTAACCCTTCGAAAACGGATGTCGGTCAGCGTACAATAAATACCAACAAAATTCACGGATAAAAAAAATTACAAAGATGTTATGAAAAATTATACAGTGCTTTTTTCAGTCAGTGCAAACATGTTGTAATTGCAATGTTATGATGGTTAGTCATGAAAGCAGATGGACGGCGAAATAAGTGTATGAATGTTAATGAAGCAGTGTTAATAACCGTGTGGCGGAACATCCTCTCCGACTAACCCTGCTTACTTAGTTTTAAGTTATCCTGACTACCAATTAGTGAAAAACTGTTGAACTGTTGAACAAAATACAACAAAATCATTGTGTTGGTAAAAATGTTTTACCCAGAAAGCGCGTTGCTCTCCCGTAAAGACTAAATTTCCAAGAAGCGAGGGGCCACGCATAAGTGACCCCGCTCTCCTCTCCCGTTCGGAATTCCTGCTGGCACGATTACAAAAGTGCAAATGTTTATGGCCCACCCTATACATGTATGGAGATAGGGATCATCCCCTCATTACCATTTAGCCCTTGACGGTTTGCTCATTATTCCATTACCCATTCAATTCGGTCCTTCCATTTTTAGATGCCGATATCTCAACACTAGAATACCCAGAATGCCAAAGTTCAAGTACACCAACCAGAGATTCTGTGTGCAGACAACCCGATAATAAATTATCGAGAATCCTAGGCTTTTTTTACCTGCCTCGAGTACCAGAAGCTTCAACAAAATTAAATTAACCCAACACTCGAGACTTACTGATTTTAATTAATGTTTTTTAACAAGTCTAAATTCAAAGCATTTGAAAAAGAGTAAGTACAAAAGCAGTTTGCAATATAGTTGTGATTGATGAATACTTGGAGCAGGTGGATGTGTTTGTGTATTTGAGAAGTGTGTTTACGGGAGACATGAAGGCTGATAGAGATATTGAAAGAAGGGTAAATGAAGGGCTGAACGCGACTGATGCAAACAATAAAACCGTAAAAAGAAGCGAAGCTAGCAGTCTGCAATGGAGTGCTGGCGTGTACCCTGATTTATAACAGTGGAAGGATGAAAGTAGACAGAAGAGATATGAAAGTAGACCCAAGTGGTTCGCTACGTTTGGTGACTTAGCAGGGGTGATCGAGTTCGTGGGGAGAGGTTTGTCTAGGTCTTGGCGGCGGATGCGTGACGGGCCGGATCTGAAGACTGGTTGAGGGAGTACTAACCAAGATCTCTCCAGCCTGACTCTCTTGACCCATTGCCTTGCACCGCAGTGGGAGGGATGCAATCATACGTCTGCAACTTCTGGACACATTGATCCCTAGATTTCTAACCATTCCTCATACCTTTTTCATTCCCAGAACTTCCTCTCCTTCTTTTCCATACAACACCCAGAGCATCCCTAAAGATGACATAGGCCCTGAGGGATATTTTTTTTTTCATCAGGGCCTCCTAAAAATAAGTTCTTTCTGCGTTTACTAAAGAAAAAAGATTTAAATTTTGTTCAATTTCATCACATGAGTAGGTTTTCGCCTTTACACATTTTACACGTGTTTTATTCCAGTTCAATTACATCATTTTCTAGAGTTAGCTAAAAATATAGGAAAATTGTATAAAATTCCTTTATACAAAAAAGATATTTAGAATTCGAAATGCAAGTACCAACCAGCAATGGAATTTAGTCAAATGATATATTTTTATACTTTCGTTTCTTTAAACTCTAAAATCCAATAACCTTATGTGTTCCCATCACTTTTACGAAGAGCAGCAAGCAAAAGGCAAAACAAAACATATCATACATAACATCCTCGAAATTCTATTATTAGTGTATCTCAAAAATATATATCTTTTTGATCTCGGTGAGCCGTTAAATCGCCCTTTTAGCGCTCGCAATGCCAAATACCCGAAATGGTAAAATGCCGAATTCGCACGAGTTATCCGACAGTCACTAATGCGGGGCCGTGCCGCGCAAGAAGCAGTAATAATAATAATAATAATAATAGTGCTACTAATGCAGAAGAAAAAGGCTTTGAATATATATATATACGGAGACCCAGCACGATTGATGCCGGGCCTATGAAATATACAAGAAGAAAATGTTGGTTCGCAGTAGACTCGGCTTGTTCGAGCTGCGAGAAAAATTAGGTGGGTTCGTATAACGCGCAAAATTCACAGATGATCCCGTGTAACGGGCAGAATTCACACATGGATATGCTCGACAGATCTGATCGCCGAGCATGCTCGGTTGGCCGATTAGCGGCGCAGAATTCGAACACAGATTTGCTAGGCGATGATGGGTTGTCCATGTGGAACGTCTAGGGAAATTTCCCTACATCTAGAGAAAAAGCATTTTAGGGAAAAGGCACAAAATCAAGGGAAATTTTAGTTTTGTAGTCAAAATTCTCAAGCCAATTAATAACAGAGTAGTGACCTGGTCTACAGTGGATCAGTATGGTACAGTGGATCACTCCAATATCTCGAAAGTTCTTAGGGTGTGTGCAGCTATGTTCGGCTTTTAGGTAGGTGTGCCTCTATGCTACTAAACAAGTCGGTACTCGCCCGGCTGCGCAGGCGAATAGGCGTGTGGTACTGTATTTAGTGTTTTTGTGGTATGAGAAAAAAAATCACGTGAGTATATTTTTGCGTACCATTTCATTATTTTTTCCACGATATATGTTGGCATATTTTAGTTGCTATCAGTAGTTATTACAACATGTGTAAATACCCAAAAATATGTCTTATTCAAAAGGGTAAAGTCAGAATAATATGTTTTGTGAAAAATGGAGTGTTGTTCTACAGTGGATCAGCGGATACTGTGTACTACTGATGCCGGATTTGTGTTAATTGTTTGTTTTTTATTTGATAGGATAAGAAGAAAGATATTTTTACAGATGATCATTTCCTACCCAGTACTGTAACGTATCGCCCGAACCCTGAAGCCCTGGCTTCAGTTAACCCTACAAATCAGTCAAAGGATTCTAACCAAGTTGAAATGTCAACAGCTGGCTTACCGTCCCTATCGGACTGCCAGAATCTTAGCAATTTGTTTTCAGATGTAAGAATTATAACCCCTGACCAATTTAGAGCGCCACTGAAAGCTGGACCGAGAAACACAAAAAGGAAACCAAGAAGACTGGGGAAAAGTATGATTGTGACAGATACTCCGGAGAAAGATGAAATTATACGGATTAAAAAAGCGACCGAAGCAAAAAAAAACAAAAGAACCCAGAGTAAAAAAGGTAAAGCGACAAGTTTTACAAAGCGATTCTGAAGATGACTCTGAAATAGTCTATCAAGACACCTCTGATGGCGAGGACTGGTTTATAGAAGATGAAGTGGAAAATGAGGATAACATTCTGACCGAAGACATTTTACAAAAACATGGATCTCTACTATGTAAACCAAAAGAAGGTGAATTTGTTCTTATGCTATTTAGGACAAAGAAGCAAAATGTTTTTTTTATGTAGGGAAAGTATTACAAACTATTAATGTCAAAATGGAGTATAATGTTAGCTTTCTGCGGTTAAAAATACGCTCCCAGCAGCAGTTCGGAATGCCAGATTTATCTTTTGTGAAAGAACATGACATCAAGTTAATTTTGCCCACACCAGTCGTATGTGGCACATCCAAACGACCATCATTATATAAATTTTCTATTGATTTATCTCTCTTAAACATGCGCTAAGTTACATTATTTTGCTTTTTTTGATTATTGTCTTCGTTCTCTTTTTTCTTTTTAAATCCTGAGTTATTTTTTTATCTAGCCATGGGCTATTTTGTTTGTTCTTCACTTTCAATAATAAAAACCGCTTTATTTCTAGTATTTATGTTTTATTTAAAGGAAATCCCATCCTTGATCCACTGTTAAATATAGGTTGATCCACTGTGTACCACCAAGTTCCACAGTGGATCATTTTCCCTCATCGCAAATAAGTATATATTATTTTCCTCCCCATTTAATGGCGGAGTTTAAACTATTGCACTTGACAAGAATGATAAACAATGAACCATTGTGAAAGTTTTCATTACAATGCCTCAACTGATTTTGAAGTTATAAGCCTCCAAAAAAAAGTGATCCACTGTTGATCAGGTCACCCTACACTAGAAATGCTTTCCGTACAAATTTGAATTTTAACAAACTTGCCAGAGACTTAAAACCTTTTCGTACTCGACCATTTAGCATGCGTCTTACGCTTACCTGAAATTGTATATCGCCATCCCATTTGAATTTCGTAATCATAGTGAAACCAAATTTTGTATGGAAACATCAGAAATCGGGCCTACAATTGGATCACGAAATAATCCCACAATAAACTTGTTCTGCTATTCTTTATTCTATGGTTGCATACACACACATGCGGATCGGCGGACAGACGGACAAATCTGTCAGTCGCAGAAATATCCGACAAGCACGGCGAGCTAATCCGCTGATCAAATCCTCGATTTTTACTTAAAAGTTAACTTAAGTTACTCTAGGATCAATAATATTTATATTTATAATATGTATATACGAAAGATATAACAATAATTCAAATAATTAAAATCCAGCTTTGTATCTGTAACGACTGCGCAATCCAATTGTATTCCAATTTGCGTAAAAATATAGTCAAAATTAAAATTGTAAATGAGAAACTATAACATAATTTTCAAATCGGAGGGACGAGGGATAACCGCGACATCGACAGAAACAGTTTGGTAAAATACCTATTATTCCAACTTCTCGACGCCCGTGTTTGTTCTTAATCTCAGAATTCGAAACAATTTTATAAGAATTTCGTCGCTAGTTTGACTAGTGGCTAGTATGGCTACACAGCATCCCCAAAGATGACGGGAAATGTTTTTCCTCTGAGCCTCCCATGTGGAGTTAATGTAAAAAAAAAATAATAATACGCATAGATAAATAGGCCAAGTCTACTTTTTACAACTGCAGAAGTCCATCATTTTCCATCGTTCAGGGCGGACACTTGTTACCACGGGGGGTGTGGGAGAACCCCACCCGACCGACCGAAGGGGGGTGGAATCATCCCCCAGCGGGCGGGAAGGGTAACGGGATGATTTACGACAGTGGAGAATTTCAATAAGACCCTCTTTTGAGCGGGATGAAATTTATAAAAAGGACACTTAGTAACGCAGCCATTAGCTTCGCAAAGAAACCATGAATTAGCGTTTTTCTACAGCGAATAAATACAGCGAGGCAAAGCGCTGTTGCTTATTTATTTATTGTACAGCCACAACAGAAGGTGCTGAAGCGTGCAAATTTTATATTAAAACTCGATATATTTAATACATCAGCTAGGTATATTTTGAAATGTAAGCCAATACATAAATACGGGGTTAAGAAAACACCCCTCCATCCGCGAAAGGCAATCTTCTTTGTTTTTCGCAAGTGAAGTTTTTTTTTTACATTAACTCAACACAGGAGGCCCTGAGAAATGTAATTTCCCTCAGGGCCTATGTCATCTAAAATGCTGTGTTGAGGGTCTTTTTGAGGAGAGTACGGAATGTATAGTGGTCTTGAAGAGACCATGTTGTAGGAAGGAGGAAGCACACAGCTCGGCTGTGGGGCGATTTGCCGGCCTCTGTGTTTCCTCCCTCCTACAACATGGGTTTCTTCAAGACTCATATTCACTACTTCCTCTCCTCAAAAAGACCCTTCACATAACATCTTCAAAGATGAAATAGGTCCTGAGGGAAATTATTCTCCTTAGGGCCTCCTGTGTGGAGTCAAAAAATATATTTCTAATGATTGTTATTTGTAGTTTAGGCTTATATTTTTTTAGTAATTAATTAACGATTTTTTTTAAATTCTACTCCATGGAAACGGTAGGAAAAGCTTCAATTTATCTTTAACATATTTTTTGGTATTCATAATACAGTCCGATTCGTGGTAAAGATTAAATTAAATGAAGACAAAATTAGCGAAACTCAATTGAAAATCAGGAAACAGAAAAATCAGAAAAAGATATTGGCACGTCTGGGACTCGAACCAAGGACCTTTCGCTTTCCGGGCAAAAGCGCTAACCACTGCGCCAAGATGTCGATATCCAATTGTCTTCATTTAATTAAATTTTACAATTTGAGGTTTTACTCACAAAGTTAAAAAACAAAAAATAAATAAAAACGGTGATTTCACGTTAAGCATACGCATTGCACAAAGAAAGAATAATATATATAAAAGGTATGCCATACATATTGCAAACAGTAATAATTCATACAACGTGTGCGGAACAAACTTCATGTTTTACATGTTTCAAATTATTTTACCTCGTTTGAGCTTTGCTCTCGGAGAACAAAGGATAGGTACGATTTAACAAGATTTTAACTGTCAACGTTTGTTTTTAGGATGACTGGTTTTTGAAGCTACTAAAACTACGCGAGTGTGGAACAGGCATGATGTTATTTCTTCTCACCAAAACACGTACAGCTTGTACAATTGCTCTTGGGATAAGAATAACCTAGTCGAATTTAATGTATAAAAGGGATCAAAATGACAAACTAGTTTCCTTCGACTGAAGCAATCTTCCCTACAGGCCTTCCATTGATATGCTTGGTGTAACTCTAAGTGACCAGCTCGGGTACGGGGGCTTCATCGAAGCCAGTGTTAAGGCTCCGTTACCGGCCCCAAAAAGAAGAAGATGGAGAGATATGAAATTACGAATGTTAGAGGAGAGCGCTAACATTTAGAGCGCCAAAATCGATGCAAAAATTGCGAAAATCTCTAATAAAACAGGACTCGTTTAAAATAGAGCAAAAATCTCTTGGGGGCTGTCTAAAACAGTATTTAATGAAACACTGTGAATTTTTTCATTCATATAACTTGTAAAATAACGGAAACAGACTTGAAAATAAAAAAAAATTTGAGCATATTTTGCGATTTTTTTCTATCGAGGGAATTTCATATAATTAGCGTTTCGGCGTAGGGAATGTATAGATATTATCTTCAAAAAAACATATATTTTTTTAAGACTTAAAAACTTCAAATGTTGAAGGGAGGTTTGCAAAAAATCGGTAGAAATTCGGATAGCGGCCTCTTAAGTTAGCCTCTTAGAAGCTGGGCGTACTGCGGTCTCACAGATACAGACACTACAAAACGCAGTTGCTCCCCACTGTTGAATTTGGGAGCCACCTCTGCTCTGGAGTCCCAAAATATCTGAGAAAACCTTGAGGCTGTGTAGAAACGGGCGGTCCTGTCTGACAGATTCCCCTATCTCAGGGGTCGGCAGTTTGTCAAGTGAGAAGAGCCAAATTGTCATAGAAACAGGATAAAAAAGTACCAGAGAGCCGCATATATGTAACATACGTATAGGATATGGATATCTATGCAGGAGCCGCTTATTCCGACCCCTGCCCTATCTTAACAAAAGGATTGCAATCTTTAGAGCACAGGCATCAGGTAGGTATAAATATTTATATTTTTTTAGAAAGAAAGTAAGACAAACATTACCTGGTTACGAATAACCTAACAATATTTGAAAATAAATTAAATCATATCCGTACATGGACTCCTTTACATTCAATTCAACGTCTGTGTCACATTTTATCTTCATTTTTATACAACAAAATTGTCTTTGTATCATTTTGTCCAACTTTCACGAGAAACGACACGAAACTTTACGTGATCAATTCTTTGCAAAAATTCATTCATTCCATTTCTAAAAGCCTTACAGATAGCATCTAAAATCATGTCACCAGTTATTGCAGGTTTATCTAAACTTTTTGTACGCAATTAAGTAATACACAAATAATTTAACATAAGTGTTTCATTCCGAGAATTACCTCCAACATTACTGTGCGATCACTCTTTTTTTTGGAAGATGAAGAAAGTCATTCAAGGAGCTCGATTTACGATTGACACCAGACCTCCAGAGACCGCCGAGGGTCCGCATAGTATAATTCTAGCTAAACACAATACGTAGGCTTATGCAGCACAAAACGCTGTTTTTCAGTTACGTTCGGAAAACATCACATCGGAAGTGTAGGTATACAAACGAACCAATACCTGCACACAATCCAAAGTTCGTATTTTTTAAGTCAACTCTAACCAATACCTCCTAGATCTCCACTCTAAAAGGTTTTGCTCTAACACGCGGCCTTCCAATGAAGTTAAAAGATCTTACGTTAAATTGTCAGTTGTCTTTCAATTCGGCGTACACTTCTTGGAATTGTTTCTTCAGTGGTTTAAATTAATTTTGCAGAGTGTACTTCAGTACTTCACCTGAAAATTCACCAGGAATCTCATGGTTTAAGGTGGTAATATTTAGTAAAAATAACCAGTAAAATTGCCTTTTATCCAAAGTGTTCAGTTTACTATAGCAGACTCCTGGGCAAGTTTTGCAATTATCTTTAATTAATTAAAATTAAGTACTCGGCGTTGAAAGAGTTATTAGCAGTACCAGCAATTATTACTGCTTATTGTTAGGAAAAATTTCATACCGAAAAGACTTTTTTAGATTAGATCCACACAGGAGGCCCTGAAGAAAAAATCCCATCAGAGCATATGTCATCTTTGGGGATGCCGTGGTGTGGAGGGTCTTTTTAGGAAAGGAAGGAGAGTAATTTATAAGAAGGAAAAATATATCAATTGGTGGGCAGACGCATCCCACCGCCAAGATCCGGACAAAGCTCTCCCTATGAATCCGGGTACCCCTGCTATGTTGAGAGGTTAAAACGGCCACCATATTAAAACAGAAAGTACAGACAAATTTATAGATAAGACGAAGTGCAAAACGCTCGAGTTAAAACAGGACTTATGCAAGCTCAGTCAATAAGTTAAGAAATTTGTCATGATAGATTGCTGTCTTCAACACAACTTTAATAATAATAATAATAATTGGATAAGTTGTAGAGCACCGTTTTTTGCAAAAAATCGCCACTTTGTATAATAATATCATATTGCCAACATAGCCAAAAAAAAAATTACCATTCCCGATCTTTTTTTAGAAGGGACAACCTAAAACCGAACTTCATCAAAATATTTTCGACAGCCGCAGGAGGCTTTTGGTGTTTCATATCCGCCAATACTTTCGTGTTTCCCGAACGGAGTCGACAATGAAAAATTAATTGAATACGCCGGATCCACTGAACAGAAAATCCCAAGAAGTGTGACTAATATCATTTAAAGTTGGAATAAATGCCTTACTCCAATTTCATGAGGAACGATTCCAAAACTTTAATTTTACAACACCGGAAAATAGAAGACAATTCGCCGACTCAATAAATATGTTTACCCAAAATTATTCATGATGAGCTTGAAACCTGTGGCAGCTCGTGACTTTTGGGTGTGCTAGGGTGCTAATATTAAAAAATGGGGCTATTTTGTAGTAAACGAAAAAAAATTTTTTTTTTTTTTAAATCGTTTTTTTGTATTAAGATTTTCAGGAAATCCGAGCGGCACACGGCCAAACTGAAACTTCCTGAAATTTTTCATAAAATAACTGAATTAAAAAAAAAATTTTTTTTTCGCCAACGTGTGCATCAATAGTACCATTTTTTTTTAAATATTAATACATTTTATTTGATTAATTTGTTATACTTCACAATTAATCACATTTCAGAGTGGAAGATAATCTCAGTATCGCCCTTGTGTAAGACCACCATTCAGAATTGAAACGTTGCTTAAAATGGCTTTAGCCATGTATGGTGACTAGATCTGAATAGCCAGGTACTTCCCCACCTTCCTCTTCCTCATCTCCTTCGCCTTCCCTACAGTACTTTCAGCCTCACAACATACCCCGATTGGGGATGCCACAGTCTAACTGCATAAAAAAATCATTCAAACGTACTTATTTTATCATATAAAAAAATAATTTAAATATCACTTACTATTTATAAAGATAAATTTCATTTTCTCGAACGGGTACCATGTTTTCGCCCGCCTGAACTGTGTTTTAACACTGTAAATATTCCAAATCAATAAATAAATTAATACTGATTTTAACCTTAAACTATATTGTACCCAAAATATTTAACAAACCACCAATGACAATTAAAAAAAATAACGTTTTAACGACAAAAGTCAAATACAATCTAAGGAAAGGGCTATCAGATACTAATGATTCATATTGACCTCCTACCAAAGTCCTTGTATTCCCAATTGAAATTCACTTTCGAAGGAAATTGAAAATCATTATAATTTTGCAGTACCTCATGTGCATGAAACTATTTTATTTACTTGTTGATTATATTACTTATTTCAGAGTGGAAGATACTATCAGTATCGCCCTGGTGTAAGACCACCATTCAGAATTGAAACGTTGCGTGTAAATTCATTTGTACTTAATTATATAAGGCTTATACTGCTATTGACATTTATACAATTCTGTAATTTCAACAATTTATCTAATTGTTATTTTATCATCAACATTATACATATAGGTACACCGTTTGAAAATGTACCATGTTATTGCATAAAATGTTGTCATTATGTACCTGCTGACAAACTACGTAAGTAGTTTAGCAGGTTTAAATGTTGATAAATAAAAAAAATATAAAAAACGAGTGTGCTTTAGACCACTCGACACACGACTGAAGTAAAACTTCACTTACTTATAAAAGAAGAGAGAAAGAAAATGTGCGCGCGCACTGCTCTCTTGCTCCTTGCTTCTACAGTGTGATACAGACAATAGGCCTGCACTGTGTCTTAAATATACGAAACGAAACTGGCTATGAGAGAAAGAGAGAAAGAAAATGTGTGCTCGCAGCTCTCTCTCTTGCCCCTACAGTTAGTATACGAAACGTAACACTCTCTCTTTCTATCTTCACTAACTTATACCTCCCTCTCAACTTCCGTTCGCCTCGCCCGATCACACGTAATGCATTCACCAGCTTACTCCCCAAGTCAAGCGTGCGTAAAGAAGTTTTACTTAAAGAAGGTGTAAAAATAAAAAAAAGACCATTCAATTTCTAATCCTCAGACAGGCAAATGAAATTTGATCATCTGTTCAAGAAAGAATATCGATATTCGAAACTGTTTCATCAATTTCATCTTTTAGGATAAAATTTACCTTACTTCTGTCACACAAAAACGTTGTGAACTCACTTCTAACGGTTTTCTCTTCGGTGGTCGGAACATGGCATCGACGAGCATTCAATTTTCTGTGCAGTTTGCAATAACACGTAGACGGAAAATATGGTCACGCCTCAACAAATCGTTGTTGTCCAGTGGAACAATGACCAATTCTAATTGAGTATATCAGAATAAATCGGGGATAGCGTAATAACAGTATTTTTCAATTACAGGAAATTCTATGAAATTTCCAAACGATTCCGGGTTTACTGGTATTAAAATTGTGATTTTATTTACGAAAAGCGACCAACGCAAGCAATTTGAAACTGAAACTGACTTTATCGTGGTAAAATTTTTTTTGCGTGCTGTCAATTTTCTTACCTTTGTTGGAAGGTTGTCGATCTGATATTTCCACTTATGACGATTGTCTATAGTAAAACTTAGATATTTAATGCAGTTCACGCGTGCAAGAATGTCACAGTTGCAGCTAGAGCAAATAATATCTTAGATGTTATAATTTGGCTTTTGTGAATCATATGTACAAACCTAGTTTTCTATTATGATACCTAATTACTAATTAGCATTAGTATATTTTTATCTAGTTTTATAGCTTTAATTCCGCTTTCAGCACATTTACGACTTTCAGAACAGTCCTTTCCTTCAAACACGGCAACAGTATCGTCCACTAATGAAGTATATATTTCACAAAATAAAATAGGTCCCAGTGTGCTTCCTTGCTTGTCCAAAATGCTTCAAGCAAACAGTTCCAATTTTTTAAATAATAGTTAAATCCAAATTCATCCGAGTTCCAGAGTTTATTAAACCAAAGTTACTGACAGACACACTACCGAAGTTAATATTATTATATACTACGCCCCTTTTCACATTCTACAGATTGGTTTGTACTAGTGTAATAAAAAAATAGATTTCAATTTAAAGTGTTTCTTGATTTTTTTATAATATGAATACCGCACAATAGACACAAATGTACCGAACAAGTGGGACTAAGGCATCACCAATCGGGTTATATTGTTAGGGTGAAGGAAATGGGAAAAACGGGTGTAGATGAATATGAGAAGTACCTGGCTGCTTAGATCTGGCTACTAAACACGACTAAAGCCATTTCAATCAACAGAGACTTCTTCTGCCTTGCACTGTCCCAACTCATCGTCTAGGTAGGGTGTTGGGGTCGGCTCTTCTCGTTCTCAGGTTATAAACTTGTTCGATTCAGGGTATCGCTTTCAACCAAGCCGTTTCTCTGTAATATTTTGGGGCATTGTGTTATCTAGGAGTTATTTGGTCTTCCTCTGGATGATTGTCGATGAAGCTACATAGACATTGCCTGCTTCACTGTGTTGTCTGGTGGTTTCCGTATTATGTGCCCATAGCATAAAGCAACACAGACTATAGTATAAAAATTAGACGGATAGTTTCAACACCCTTCAATAAATGTCGTTAGTAGATAGTAATATGTAGTTTTTAAGTGTTTCAACGGACCATTTATCGTATCATCTATCGTAGAGTATCACCTATCGTAGTTCGTGTCTAACGCACGAACGGTTACGGAAATAGCCGATGGCTTGTGATTGATCGCTGGGATTTAAGTACATCACACAGACATAGATACAAAAATAAACTGTACAGGTCATAATTTTTATAAGTCATTAAAAAAATACTAATCACTTTTTCTAATTTTGTAACAACGTAATTCCGAAAGCTTTCAAATTCCTTCGCTAACAAATTTCAGCAGGTGTGTCGTAAAATATTATCAGAATACGTAATGCCAAAACAAGTCATAAACCATTCTGGGTTAATTAAACCTTGATATATTCATTTACGGTCCGCTTCTTCAAGGGTGGAGGCTCATTCCCATGGGGGTGGAGAAGGCTTTTGGGGAGAGGGAAGAGGTTGTATACCCAACGCTTACAGGAAACGGATAAGTTAAACAATTACGTTCGTATCCGAAACGGAAACGCGTTTATATTCAATGGACGAGATTGTTCGATATATTTAGCATATTATGAATATTTAATTAAGATTTTAGTAGTTGGATAAAATGCATCCTCGTTGAGATACTTGTAGTACCTATTATATCTTGCCTTCTTCTTCCTTGCACTGTCCCAACTCATTGCCAAGGTAGGCTGTTGGAATCGGCTCTTATCGTTCTCAGGTTGGAGCGTCTTCGGTTCTGAGTATCTCCTTTATCCAGGCCGTTTCTCTGAAGTATTTTGGAACTTGAGTCATCCAGGAGTTCTTTGGTCTTCTTTTGGATTACTGTCGATGAAGCTCCATAGACATTGCCTGCTTCACTATGTGGTCTGATGGTCTCCGTCTTATGTGCCCACGCCATCTCAACTGTCGTTCCTGTAGCCTACTGTTTATGTCCGTGACACCTATTATATCTTGTGCATTTGTATATTGATCCAACATTAAAAGTCTTTAAATTGTGAGTTATGGAGCTTAAACGATCAAGCTATATTACTTATTCTTCAATAATAATTGAGCCCCTGCCCGGAAAAATGTTGTATCCAACAATATTCATGTTTCTAGAAAAATTGAAAAAATGAAATAAGTTATTTTTCATAATATTTAAAATAGAATAAACACACAAATTCTTAAAAGTTTAATTAAAAGTCGGGAAGAAAGGCAGAATTAGTGGAAAAATGATGTATATGAACTTTCACACACAAAGTTATTCCACAAAATGTCTTTTTTTTACTCTTCCTTCCAAATAGAAAGCAACATGGTTTTCTGACTTAAATTTACACATGTCATCGATGTATTTGAGCTTAAAAACAACAACAAAAAGGATCTGAATAAATGAAACCATTTACGTTCGAGATATTGTCTTGAGACCAACATACAGCATTTATTTATTTAAGGAACATAAACAGTCATAGTAATAAAATATACATAAGAGAATGGCAAAAAAACAGACCAATTATTAATGTTCACAGATAGGTATTTAGAAACATAAAGTAACTGAATGTAAACTAGAAAATTTAAGAAAAACAGAAAAATAAAAACAGAACTAAGCAGCAATTTAAAAAAAATAATAATACAGATGTTAATTCAACAAGTGATAAACATGTTATACACAATAATAAAATAATTAAAACAATACTTAAATAGACTGCGAAATAGGTATTTGGGTTGGGACGGGTAAGGGGAGGAGAGGGATAAGGGAAAGTTGCCACGCAAGTAATATAAAAATATTAGGTACAATAAAATTACTACGAATTATTCCACAAAATTTGTTTTCCACAAAGATGTTTCAACGGCAAAAAGGCAGCCTTAATATTTTTTTCTGGACAAATACCACTTTCCTGCATTTTTCAGCCTTTGAAGTTTTTCTAAATGAAGCATTTATTCCCATGAATTAAACCGAGATCGTTCCGTTATTTCGATAAACAGCATTATACAACGTTCTTCCACAAACCAAACTTCAAAATGCTGCAACAGGCATGTTACCATAATCCCCACCTTAAAAGATGCATATTAATATGTCCAACATTATTCCATCAATAACTCAACATTGATGGTTTTGATGGATACAACATTATTCCGGGCAAGGACTCAATTGTAAAATTACTTTAATTATTAACTATTCTATTACTCTGTTATTATAACATTGATGTTATTTTTTTAGTATAGTAACAGTAGTTTAGTAACACATAATCATATCCTATACCTAAATAGTTGCTTTTATCATACAGACTTTGTTAAATGTACCTACATTCTTATATTGTTATAATTGTAATACTTATCTCCTGTGTACCACTGTATACTTATAATATCATGTACCTATCACTTGAATATAAAAGCCATTATATGGCGTTTAAATAAATAAACTATAGATTAATCATAACCACCTAAACATCTAATTAATTTATCTTTAGGAATAATTTTGGAGAGAAGAGTCACAACTCTGGCAAAACAGGGTTGGTATTATTGATTTTATTGAATCAATAAAATTAAATACCATCATGTCGCATTTGAAGATTGGTTCAAAAATAGCTATTGATAGATAGCACTAAAAATAATTGAATCGAATCCTAAAAGGCAGCCGGCAAGTATTAGCAAGTAATCGACCCATTTCCGTTAATTGAAGCCGGATGTAGGTTAGCATTTAATTTAAGGCCCTCAGGAGTGGAAGTTCGAACTGTAGGGGTAGTGGGTGGTAACGGTAGCTGGAGGGGGGTGAGGAGGTAATTCGATTAAGTTCGACGCCATGTCTGGCAGGACTGGAGGTTGTAACAATGAAAGCTCTCTGGAAAACACAATAAGTACGATTGAATCTTTTATTAACTTCTCGAAAAGACAAAAATAATTATAATCAGTCTAAATAAATATATATATACAGGATGTAACATCATTCGAGAAGTGGATCGACAGAAGAATACTCAAAATAAGCTGGATGGACAAAGTTACAAATTAAGATGTTATGGTTCGGATGAATAAAGAAAAAGAAGAAATAAAACAATAAAAATCCGAAAACTTTAATATCTAGGACATGTGATGAGACATCCAGAGAAGTATGCAAGATCTTGCATCTCATAATGCAGGGAAAGATTTCCGGAAGTCGGGGCCCTGTAAGAAGGAGAACGTCATGGCTGAAAAACCTGAGACAGTGGTTGGCCAGTCTACTGTAGAGCTGTTCCGGGCATAATACGCGAAATTGCCCTTGGAAGCGGTATTAGAGACCGATAAAAATAAATGGGAAAAAAATGATTACGAATCGATTTGCTTTAAAATGTCACGTTTGGAAACAAATGTAGGCAATCAAAAAAAAATTCAAGGGTTGAGGGTCTGGACACCTTGACATTTGGACGTAAAGTAATTGATTAAATTGCTTTAGTGACGAATTACACATAGATTAGCTACATAGTAAGGATAGTCCTTAAGCGCGTGAATAATGATGATATCGCGTAAATAATGAATAGGTACCTATTCGATACCAAATAAGTCCGAAATATTAATTACTACCTTTTGGAATCCTAAACACAAATCGACTAAACTTATACCGCCTTACTCATAATCACAGAATAAGATAATACCACGGTAATACGAACGGATTATGTGAAATTAGTATGACAATTTCACCTAACCCGTTTGTATTACCGTGGTATTATCTTATTCTACGATTATGAGTAAGGCGGATAATGTGGCCATTGATTTGGATTTCACCAGGTGAGGATCATGATAACTAACCATTCACGAATAACTCCTTTTCAATATACTCTAATAAGCCATGTTCTCAAGTTTCAGGCAATTGTTTGGTTTAGGTTTTCTCAAGGAACATTTAAGTTTAACGTCCACTCATAATGTTTCTTATTTCTGAACGTAAACTTCCACTGGTTTTATGTTAGATTTTAGTTTTAATGTTCTTGTTATGTCCTGTGCTACAATAGCACCGTTATTGTCTATTATTTATATTAACAGCACTGTTATTGTTGATTTTGTTCTCTTGTCATTGCTTTGTATATGCTGTAAATTCTCTATTTCATATTGTTTTATCAATATTTTGTAATGAACTCGTAAGGAGCATTGTAGGATTATTTTAAAGTTTATTATAGTTAAGCGCACTTAAAGTGAAATAGCACTATACCATAGGTTCTCAACGTGGGCGATAACGCCCCCTTGGGGGCGTTTCAGACCTTCAGGGGGGCGGTGGAAGACCAAGAGCAAATTGGGGGGCGTTTCAGACTTTCAGGGGGGCGGTAGAAGACCCAGAGAAACCCATCTTACCCATTCAGTGCTCCAGATAGTTCGCCGGCAGGACGTACGTCTTTTTCGCTGCGCGCCGTAATTTTAAAATTATTAAAATGATTTACAAGTTGATCCTAATTGATATTAACGAGGAAACTAGTGCGCTTCGTTTGCTAACGACAAGCGGTGGTGGTCGCAAGTATCTGAGAAGTGGTTCTCGAGAGAAGTCATCTCGAATATAGAGATCAAACACGCCCTTCATAAGCGTTGGAAAGCTGGAGGCCTTCAGAGTGAATACGATCTGTTTAGTTCTTACCGAGCGTTAGTTAGGTGCGAGTTTCGAGTGGCCTATCGAGCCTACCTGTCTGAAATCGAAGAAAACATCACGCATGATCCCAAGACGTTTTGGCACTATATAAAATCCATTCTGAAGGATGAGTCTTGAACACACCATGATAAAAGGTAATCAAGAATTTCGTGGCTTGAGTGTGGCTAACGCATTTGCTGAACATTTTCAATCGGTCTACAATAAAGACCCTCCACCTCTAGACATTAATAATACGGCCACATTTACTACCAGAGGAGCTTCAAACTTTGATTTCGATATATTTACGGAATCTGACCTGACAAGTCTCATGAAGAACTCACCCTCTATCAGACCAGACTTCGTTCCCGTATTTTTTATTAAAGGGTGCACCGAGTTTCTAAAAACACCATTATATGTCTTATCATTAACTTCGCGATTAGTACTTCCACTTTTTCTGAAGTATGGAAAGCTTCCAAAAATATGTTCTATTTTTAAGAAAGGTTCGAAAAAGTTAATCGAAAATTATAGACCAGTTGCCATACTATCAGCTCCTGCTAACAGCTAAACTATTTGAACAATTAATTCATAAATTCCTTATGCCTCAGATAGACGCATACATTATCCCCGAACAGCATAGTTTCAGGAAAGGAAGATCCACTGAAACCAATCTGATGGTTTTCACCGACTATGTTGCTAGGTCCCTAGATAGTGGATACCAAGTAGACTATTCGTATAACGACTTCTCCAAAGACTTTGATACTATGAATCATGATATCTTACTCATAAAACTTGCGCAGTTGGATTTTTCCCTTCGGATATTAAAGTTTTTTAAAAGTTACCTCAAGAACAGAAAGCAATTTGTCACACACGGAATCTTCCAATCTGCTGAATCTCGTTTTTTCTGGGGTTCCCTAAGGATCGATCCTAGGGCCTCTCCTCTTTTCTATTTTCATTAATGACATTGCTGGAGTCCTCCGTTTTTCTCGCTTTTTGCTGTTCGCTGACGATCTAAAATTATTTCTTCTTATAAGAAATATTGAGGACTGCCAGCGCCGTCAAGCTGATGTTGATAACATTTCAGAATGGGAGTCAACGAAACCAGCTTCATTTCAATGTCTTGAAATGCGTAGTTCTGACTTTTACCAGAGCATACCAGTCTCACCTTACACAGGTATACCATGCTCGGTCATAATCTCAAACGAGTTTCAAATATAAAGGATCTTGTGATTACGTATGAAAGTAAGCTGACATTTCGTCCTCATATAACCGTCAGAGTTTTTCGCGATACCCGTGCTCTGAAGATTTTATACTTCTCCCTGGTCCGCAATAGGCTGGAGAGTGGTTCGCTTATCTAGAATCCTCATAAGGTGGGATGATCCCTTATGTTTGAAAGGGTTCAAAAAAGTTTCTGAGATTTCTCTACATGAGGGAGTACGACCACTATATATGGCTCTACCTGACGAACTTTCTTCTGGGCATGCTGGGACTTCACTCCCTGCAGCTCAGAAGAGAGGGGTATGCCGCCACCCACTTATTTAGACTGTTGCGAGGCTATATTGAGAACTCAGCCATTTTGGAGCGCGTGTGTCTCTATGTTCCAGATGACTAACTTAGACAGCGTCATCATAGATTATTCTATCTTCCTGCCTATAGGAATAAATTGCCAATGGTTCTCCCGGTAGGGAGGAGTATTTTGCTTCTGAACCAAATCTCCTCCGAGATTGATATATTTGGCGTCAGTGAGGAGAGATTCAAAAGGCAAATTCTTTTGATTCTTGAAAGAGTCTCTCCACATTGACGAAATCTTCACCACCGCCTGATTTTTTTTTTGAAATTGACATATTTCTTGCCTTATTTCTTATGTATAATAAATTCAAATTTGTAATGGTGTAAGAAATTAATTAAAAAAATATTATTATTATATCTCATTTGGCCCCATCCCATTATTAGAAGAAATAATTTTAGATCGACAGCGAACAGCAAAAAGCGAGAAAAACGGATGACTCTAGCAATGTCTTTCAATTTTTTTGAAATTGTCATATATCTTGAAATTTATTTTATATATATACCCCCCTTCCCCCCCCACCCCTCCACTCCCTCCACCACCGTTGTGGTAAATATAATCGTGACGACAATTGCTGTTTCAGATTCACGAGTTGGGGGGCGTTAGAAAAATTAATATTCTCAAAGTGGGCGGTGGGCAAAAAAAGGTTGAGAATCTATGATTTAAACAAATAAAATAATGATTAATATACAAACCTTTCCTTCCAATAACTGTCATTAGTGACTGGAGTGTAGGTTTGTCTAGGCCATAGGTTCTCAACGTGGGCGATAACGCCCCCTTGGGGGCGTTTCAGACCTTCAGGGGGGCGGTAGAAGACCGAGAGAAAATTGGGGGGCGTTTCAGAGTTTTTGGGGGGCGGTAGGAGACCCAGAAAAACCCATCCCACCCCATCAGTGCTCCAGATAGTTCGCCGGCAGGACGTACGTCTTTTTCGCCACGCGCGTAATTTTAAAATTATTAAAATCATTTACAAGCTTATCTTAATGGATATCAACGAGGAAACGAGTGCGCTTCGTTTGCTAACGACAGTGGTGGTGGTCGCAAGTACCGAAGTGGTCCCCGAGAGAAGTCACCTCGAATATAGATATCAAACATGCCCTCATAAGCGTTGGAAAGCTGGAGGCCTTCAAAATGAATACGATCTGTTAAGTTTTTAACGTTAGTTAAGCGCGAAGTTCGAATGGCCTATTGAGCTTACGTGTCTGAAATCGAGGAAAACATCATGCATGATCCCAAGATGTTTTGGCACTATATAAAATCCCTTCGGAAGGATGGTGGTCTTGAATACACCATGATGAAAGGTAATCAGGAATTTCGTGGCTTGGGTGCGGCTAACGCATTTGTTGATCGTTTTCAATCGGTCTACAATAAAGACCCTCCACTTCTAGATATTAATAATGCGGCCATATTTAATACCAGAGGAGCTTCAAACGTCGATTTAGATATATTAACGGAATCTGTCGTTATGAGTGCCATAAGTCTCATGAAGAACTCACACTTCATCGGACCAAACTTCGTTCAGGTATTATTTTTATTGAAGGGTTCGCCGAGTTCCTAAAAACGCCATTATGTCTTATCTTTAACTTAACTATGTATTAGTACTTCCACTTTTCATGAAGTATGGAAAACTTCCAAAATATATCATATTTTTAAGAAAGGTTCGAACCAGTAAATCGAAAATTATAGACCAGTTGCCATACTATCAGCTCCTGCTAAACTATTTGAAAAATTAATTCCTAAATTTCTTATGCCTCAGACATTATATCCGGAACAGAATAGTTTCAGGAAAGGAAGATCCACTGAAACCAATCTGAAGGTTTTTACCGACTATTGTGCTAGGTCCCTAGGCAGTGGATACCTAGTAGACCGTTAGTATAACGACTTCTCCAAAGCCTTCGATACTGTGAATCACGATTAGTCATAAAATTCATTAGTCACAAAACTTGCCCAGATGGGTTTTTCCCTTCGAATGTTAAAGTTTTTTAAGAGTTACCTGAAGAACAGAAAGCAATTTGTCATACACGGAATCTTCCAATCTGCTGAATTTCTTGGTTTTTCTGGGGTTCCCCAAGGATCGATGCTGGGGCCTTGCATTATAAATTGTGAGCATGAGGTGTGTAAATTCCCCAAGCTCTCTGGGCTTAATACCCAATATACGATTAGGAAATCCTAAAATGAAATTCTACTTGCGCGAACAAATATATCACAAAGGAACAGAGCAGTCTTACACTCCAAGAAAAATAACAAATTCACCAACCTTGATTATGCAATTCTCTGCAGCTCGGGAGGCCTCCAAATTTCTGATCAATAAGTGTAATCCTTTTGTCTTGAATCGCGCAAGTAATTAGTTGTCCATTACAACATGTTCAATTTCACAATTAGTCTGTTGTCAACATTTTATACAACAGAAATCAGTTTCTTGTCAATGTTACAAAGAGGAATTTTCCATAATGAAAAAAATAACAATCTCCAAACAAACGCACAATGACAGTTTTTTATTTGCTCTATTTTTGAAAATCAATCCATTTCAGGTTCCTTGTTAATTTCAAAGAGCGAGTAACTACCGTTCCCTGTGATAAAAATATATTTAAATATTTTTTCGAACAAACAATAAAAAACAAATTATAATGCTTAACCATGCTCCCCGCCTTGGAAGTTCGCAGAACTTTCAAAGAAAAAAAGAAAAAAAAAATCAACGAATATGAAAACAAGTAAAGATCAAATCAATAAATAGAAACATATCTTGGCTAAGTCAGAAACAATTAGATCATAATAGAATATTAACATAAAATAAAATAAAATAAAGACAAAATTATTGCGTTGGGATGGGATATAATTTAACAACAGGACGTCTAAAGAGTCCGTATCTAGTCTTTACCGTCGCAACGCGAATGATTTTATCAGTACCAGGATGAACATCCGTTATTACGCCCAAAGGCCAATTTAACGGAGGCGAATCCTCCTGTCCCATAAGTACGACAGTTCCAACCTTAATAGGATGATCAGTGGTAGCCCACTTCTGCCTGACTTGCAACGTATGCAGATATTCCAAACGCCACTTCTTCCAGAAGGATTGAATCATGCCGTCTAATAATTGCTTGCGCTGAGCAATGTTTATTTTAGCGTCTGTCAAAACAGAAGCAGGTAAGTACTGCAAAGGAGTCGACATTAAAAAATGTGCAGGCGTAATAACTTCCGGATAGGGTTCAGAAGACACGACTGTGAGTGGGCGCGAGTTCATTATACACTCTATTTGAACCAGAACGGTCTGTAGTTCTTCATAAGTGAGGAGTTGAGTTCCGATTACACGGTACAAATGAGTCTTCATACTCTTTACATTTGATTCCCATATACCCCCGAAATGGGGCGCGCGTGGTGGAATCATTTTCCACTCAACCCGGCGATTAGCGAGTTCACGCTTTAAAGCGGGCTCGAATTCCGACTCAACCAAAAACTTATAGAGATCATCTAATTGTGCCTTGGCACCAACAAAATTGGTACCATTATCTGAATACAAGCATGACACAGGGCCACGCCGAGAAATAAAACGGCTGAAAGCAGCCAGGAAAGCATTTGAAGTTAGGTCAGAGACCAACTCAATATGAATGGCCTTGGTTACAAGACATACAAAAAGACAGACATATGCCTTTTGTGAATGTTGTCCTCTCCGACGAGCAAGCGTGATACGGAGGGGACCTGCATAGTCTACACCGGTATGCACGAAAGCCTTTGCTTCTACAACACGATAGGAAGGTAAATCTGCCATCTTCGGTATAGGATGCGACGGATTTAAGCGGAAGCAGAAATTGCATTTCCGTACTTTTGCCTTAATAACAGTCCTGGCATCTAATATCCAATAGCGCTGCCGTAAGATGGACATAAGAAGTCCAGGGCCTGTATGACAGTTCATGACATGGAAATGATCGATGATAAGATTCACAACACAGTCATTTTTAGGTAGTAAAACCGGATGTTTAACCTCAAATGGTAAATCCGATTTAGAAAGCCGCCCACCAATACGTAACAAATTATCCTCATCGAGAAAAACTGATAAATTCCTAAGCTTTTTTGAAGGCAATTTGCCTTTCTGGAGTGCAGCAATATCTTCTATAAAATGAATACTCTGCACGGAATGAATCACAGCCTTTTCAGCAGTCATAAGATTATTGACCGTTCCAGAAGAGGGTGATACCTTTTTTGCGAATTGGAGGACAAAAACGACAATCCTTAAAAGTTTATTCCATGTGGATATACGCTGAGCCAGTTCACTCAGGACCGATTGTTCACGCTGAACTATTGCAGTGAGCACATTCGTTTTGTGCTCAGGCATTTTACCGATATTTGAGAAATGAAACGGTCTTAATGGCCATCCCGAGGGTGGGCTGCGAATCCACAATGGTCCATTCCACCATAATTCGTGTGAAATAAGCTGGGAAGGAAGCATGCCACGAGAAAGGCAGTCACTAGGGTTTTCACTACCGGCGACATGATAAAAGTTTTCAGGAGACAAATTCTCCTGACATTGAGCCACGCGATTACTAACAAACACCGACCATCGATGAGGCGACGAATGTATCCACGAAAGCGCAATGGTAGAATCTGAAAACGCATAAGTCCCTGCAATAGTAAGACGCGATCGATAACTATTTTGAACCGTTCGAATTAGTTTGGACATCAAGACCGCGGCACAAAGCTCCAAACGAGCGAGTGTTGTTACTTTGGTGGGAGAGACCTTTGATTTTGCACACAACAATCTCACGGTTATATTCCCAGACAGATCAGTTGTGTGTAAATATATCACACAGCCATAACCATTCAGGCTCGCATCGCAGAAAGCAACGATGAGCACTGTACTGTCTTTTAGGACACCTACATGACGCGGGATTTTTATCGTAGAAATTAAAGGAAATTCCTGTGTGAGTGACGAGAACCTTTGAATAACGCTCTCAGGGGGAGTATCATCCCAACCAATGTTGCACAGCCATAGCTCCTTAATAAGCAATTTAGCGTACAGATTGGAGGGGGCGACCAGGCCGAGGACATCAAATAAGCGGGCGACTATAGACAGTATATTCCGCTTTGTACACTTCTCCTGGACATAATAAGTCGTAAAGAAGAAGCTGTCATCAACTGGTTCCCACGAGAGGCCTAACACCTTAGAGGTATTGTTAGAACCAACAGTAAAGTCCACCGTACTGCGGTGAGAATCTGGAAGGTTTTCAAGTGCAACTTGAGAATTACTAGTCCATTTGACCAAATCAAAGGCACCGGACTTGAATAACGAGATTAATTCTCGAGAAAGACGTACGGCGCTGGATTCATCTTCAATAGAATAGACCAGGTCGTCCATATACAACTTGGACTCTGCCACATTGGCAGCATCCGGTAAATGTGGTCTCATATCTTGGGCTAACTGACGAACAGTCCGCATTGATAAGTATGGACTTGCCGTTAGTCCGAAAGGGACCCGATTAAATTGAAAAGTCCGTATGAGATCGTTGTTGGAGAATCGAAATAAGATTCTCAAATATCTACGATGCTTGCTTGGAACTTCAATCTGTAAATACATTTGCTTTATGTCCGCAGTCATAGCGATGGGAAAAAGACGAAAGTTAAGTAAAAGCAAAAACAAATCAGCTTGTAGATTGGGACCAGTATGCAAGATGTCATTTAGTGACAGCCCTGTATGTGTCTTAACACTAGCGTCAAGCACAATCCGAGGCATAGGTTTATCAGAACGAATGACGGCGTGATGCGGGATATAATATCCATCATCTATAATATCAGACTCTGGGACTTCTGACAGGTAATTGTTTTCAATATATTCACTGATAACTTTATTATAATTCTCCTGTAAAGAAGGCGATTGTTTAAATTTCCGCTCCAAGGCCATAAATCGACGCTGAGCGGTAGTTCGAGAATTCCCCAATTGGTTCGGGTCTTTACAGAAAGGTAAAGCAACAGAATACCTCCCGTCGTCAGCGCGAGAAATAGATGAAGTAAACAGATTCTCACATTCCGTCTCCTCTGGACTCAGAAATTGTATGTTAGGTATTTCTTCTAACAGCCAAAATTTTTGCACTAAATCATTTAGCGCGAGTGCGGAAAATGACATATTTGTATTGGTCACTTTATGAGGGTAGTCACCCATTAGAACGAAACCAAACGCGGTCGATAATGCGGGGGGTGCATTAGTCCCTGATTCAACCCTGTCCCCTAAATAGATATGTGGAAATAATTGTGCCCCTAAGACGACATCTATATTCCCAGGAATATTCCACGTTAAATCAGCGAGGGGTATGCCCTCTAAGTACCTCATATCACCATTTGCTATATAGTGATTAGGTAACTTATCGGTAATGCACTCGACAACGAGCGCATATATGTTATATTTATTATTTGGGTATACGCGAGACTCAATGTCCAAATAAACGTAACCAAAAATTGGTCGAGATGCTGAACCAATTCCTTTAACAAAAGAATTACTCGAAGGAATTATTGGCAAATTCAGCGACTTGCAACAATCTACCGTAATCAAATTATTCTGCGATCCATTATCAATTAAACATCTAACAATCATTTTGTTACCATTTTTAAGTTTCGCATATATTTGAGCGGTTGAAAGTAAAATTGTCGAATTAGGTGTTACTTTGGCTGACAGCGAACACGAAGGGCTAACGCGCAAGGGTTCCTCTAGTTGCATATTGCAATTATCCGTTCCACTGACGCTGGATGGTACCAAAGGGGGGGAATACTGCTCCTCATTGGTAAGTACTTCCGACGTATGTACATGAGTATTTGTTTTCAAATTATTCCCACTACCAAAATGTAGTAAGGTATTGTGTGGTTTTTTGCACAAATCGCACATAAGCGACGATTTACAAGAGCTTACAGCATGTGATGCGCTAAAACAATTTATACACAAATGTTTTGATTTTATAAAATCAAAACGAGCTCGTGGAGAACTTAGCCCTTTGAACCGAGAGCAAGCAGTAATTGCATGATCAGTTTTTTTACAAAACATACAAGATTTCGGGGGCGGAGTTGGTACTCGAGGTACATTCTCATTACTCGCGACGAAAGATTTATAATTGTTCGAACGGGATGAAGTCGCCGTAGGTGGCTTATTCATGGCACTTGATGACCCCTTTGAACGCTCTAATATTTTCACTTGATCTTGTACGAAAGAAATTAATTCCGTGTATGAAGGCACTTCTTTACCCCGCACAGTCAACTCAAAAATCTGAGCAGTCTGTTGATCTATTTTTCTTAACGCACAGTTCAAAATTATAAAATCGGCTAAGTCATCAATGTCTAACTGCCTCAATGCCGAAACGGATGCGGAAAAACTTTGAATAAAAACATCAAGACTGCTAGGTGTATTTATACAACCCTTGGCATCTAGAATGTTATTTAAATAATACGTACCCAACGCACGTTTATCCTGATACCTTTTTACTAAACCATCCCAAATAATATTATAGGTGTCGCTTGCAGGCACAATGCCGGCCGTGACCTTAAGCGCCCCGTGCGTCAATTTCCCAACCAAATATTGAACACGTTGAGCGTCCGTTAGCTGTTTATTATTGTGTATATTAGCTTTAAAAGACTCATAAAATTTTGCCCAATTTTCCATCTTCCCGTCGAAGCTCGGCAAATCTATGGCGGGAAGCTTGATGACGCAAGGTTCCCGAGAATTATTTTGAGTCGAGAGTGTACGTGCCGTGGCCAGTATCTGGTTACGGGTTCGTTTCACTTTCAAGAAAAGATCTTCAAAGGCATTCAAAGCCTGAAATTCCGGTTGAAAACTTGGATTTAAGGACAATTGACGATCATTTATATCGTCAATAATGCTTTCAAACTGTGTTTGCATATGATCAATTATTTCGGACTGCACCATAAATGTCTCATTCCTTCTGGAATCGAAATCCGAGATATTCTTTGTTAAGTTGAATAGATCGTTAATGCGTGAAAAAAGTCTTTCCCTTTTAGCTGTTAACATAACAAGCATTCGATCCGGTTGATCATCTGAAGTTTCTTCTGTAATTCTCGGCATTTTAAAAAAAAATACAATAACTTTATCACAAAAATTAAAGTTTACAATAATTATAATTACTGTAGGTACCTCAGAAATTTACAGAAGAAAACGTAAAATGCTATCAATAGCTTTCAATGAAATTTGTCAATTTATTACACAAATTCTTGCTAGACTTGCTTTTTTAAACAAAAAACTTGCAATAATACAGGTAGGTACTCCGATATTTACCGAAAAAAGTATGTAAAATCGAAATAACCAACAAATTCCATAAGAGGAAGGTATTTCAAGAAAATCACCAATTATTACGTGACTCTGAAAACCTTCATAAATAGAACCAGCAATATAATATAGGTATTCCGGATTTACCAAAAATTACGTAAACCGAATGTCCATTTATATTATATTAACTTGCTAGAACGTATCCGGCTATGAAGGACCATAATTATGCATTATAAATTGTGAGCATGAGGTGTGTAAATTCCCCAAGCTCTCTGGGCTTAATACCCAATATACGATTAGGAAATCCTAAAATGAAATTCTACTTGCGCGAACAAATATATCACAAAGGAACAGAGCAGTCTTACACTCCAAGAAAAATAACAAATTCACCAACCTTGATTATGCAATTCTCTGCAGCTCGGGAGGCCTCCAAATTTCTGATCAATAAGTGTAATCCTTTTGTCTTGAATCGCGCAAGTAATTAGTTGTCCATTACAACATGTTCAATTTCACAATTAGTCTGTTGTCAACATTTTATACAACAGAAATCAGTTTCTTGTCAATGTTACAAAGAGGAATTTTCCATAATGAAAAAAATAACAATCTCCAAACAAACGCACAATGACAGTTTTTTATTTGCTCTATTTTTGAAAATCAATCCATTTCAGGTTCCTTGTTAATTTCAAAGAGCGAGTAACTACCGTTCCCTGTGATAAAAATATATTTAAATATTTTTTCGAACAAACAATAAAAAACAAATTATAATGCTTAACCAGGCCTCTTCTCTTTTCCATTTTCATTAATGACATTGTTGGAGTCATCCGTTTTTCTCGCTTTTTGCTGTTCGCTGACGATCTAAAATTATATCTTCTAATGAGAAATATTGAAGACTGCCTGCGCCTTCAGGATGATGTTGAAAACATTTCAGAATGGAGTCAAAGAAACCAGCTTCATTTCAATGTCTTGAAATTCGTAGTTCTGACTTTTACCAGAGCATTTAGTCTCACCTACGGCAGTTACACTATGCTCGGTCATAATCTCAGACGAGTTTCTAATATAAAGGATCTTCGGATTATGTATGAACGTAAGTTGACATTTCGCCCTCATATCGAAGGAGTTTTCCAGTCAGCATTAAAAATATTAGGGTTTGTTCTCCGAACCGTCAGAGTTTTTCGGGATACCCATTCTCTGAAGATTTTATACTTCTCCCTGGTCCGCAGTAGGCTGGAATTATCTGGAATCCACATGAGGTGAGGTGCTCCCTCATGTTGGCGAGGGTTCAAAAAAGTTTCGCGTGAGTCTCTATGTTCCAAATGACTATCTTAGACAGCGTCATCATAGATTATTCCATCTTCTTGCCTGTAGGACTAACCAGCCAATGGTTCTCCCGGTAGGGAGGAGAATATTGCTCCTAAACCAAATCTCCTCCGAGATTGATACATTTGGCGTCAGTAACGACAGATTCAAAAGGGAAATTATTTTGACTCTTGAAAGAGTCTCTCCACATTGACGAAATTTTCACCACCACCTGAATTTTTTTAAAATTGCAATTTTTCTTGAAATTTCTTTTATGTATAAATATTTGTACAAATTTTTTTAAAATATTTATATGGCATTATTTCTTATATGTAATAAACTCAAATTTGTAATGGTGTAAGAAATTAATAAAAATAATTATTATATCCCATCTTTCCCCATCCCATTACGCCCCCCCCCCCCCCCCGTTGTGTTAAATATACGACGACAATTGCGTTCTTTGCGATTTAGGGGGCGCTAGAAAAAATAATATTCTCAAAGGGGGCGGTGGGCAAAAAAAGGTTGAGAATCTATGCACTATACAAATATTACGTTATTTGCATTATTTTTATTATTAACTATTAAAATCAAGAAATGTCCCGTTAAACTCAAACTTTAAAAACGTTACGAAATAATTCACTACAGGGATTGCTAATCTGAACCCAAGATTGCGAAACTATTAAGTTCGCATATATAGACTGCGAATCAATTTGCGGATTTTAATCAATAATTTTAAGTACATTTCAAGTTGACACAATTATGTGGAGCAGGTAAGGATTTGGATATTTGTAAAGGACTGGCTTAATCCTTGTCTTCTGATACTCATGTTGATAAGAATCGTTCTTATGGCCTTGAGGGATACTGGTGGTACTCACTGCACACATAAGAGATTCGAAATAATACGCAACCGATGGAGTACTAGGTGGTGACTCCCACATTTCTTAGCAGTATCGATATAAAATTGCACGGAGATCAATATGTTGTTCATTGCACAGGTTTTATTACACTTAAAGATCACTGTTTGATCTTTGCACAGAGGCTTCTTTAGCAGTCGATATTAAATGCATTGTGAGATCGCCATAGGAGGGCTACTTTAACAGACTGATTGTAACATAATGTATTGTAAATGTTACACAAGTAGGTACATTGGCCACACACTGCCAGATAGAGACAGGGTAAAAGTTTGGGTGGAGGAGGGAGACGTATGTAATTGCGTCAATAGGCATTTTGATCAATAATGGCCCTTTTCGTACCTTAAAGGCCACTCTGACCCACATAAACAAAATGCGGTAACATAACAATGTTTCGTCGTTACGAAGCGTCGGAAACGCGTTTTCCCCATCCATTATTCACATTAATGCACTGCGCGTAACAAGTTAATAAGTAATGAGTACAACAAGTTAATAAATAATTAATACAACAACGGGACGAGCAGTGTTATGTCATCGCTCCGAACAAGCCAGGGGTCGACAATAATTTGATACAAAATGGCCATTTGTTAGTATTATGATTTATTGGAAAACCAACACCTCTGCCATAGGACATCTTACGTAGTTCGCTACGTTTCGATGAGTTATTGGACGTCGTGAAATCATAATACGGAAAATTCGAGTCGGGGACCGTGTATAAAGTTTATCAACTAAAATAAAAATTAAAACATGTAAAAATATCGTTCCATACCAATGCAGAATGACACATTAAAAACTATGAAAAAATAATTCAAATTAGCCGGTAACCCTAACCTAACAACCTATTTAACCCTTTTATATTATTTTATCATCACTCTTAATGATCTTTCTGATGTGGTTCTGAGTTGGTTTCATTCAGACTTGGCCGGTCACCAAAAATATAATGCACCAAATATCAGGAAAATTTAAAACTACGAAAAATCGTAATAACAGTTTTTTTTTGTTCATATGAAGCAGTTACTTTGTGATGTGACATTATAATTTAAAATAAAACAATAACTTTGTAAACAAAGTGGTGTTTACAAAGTTATTGTTTTATTTTTAAAAAAAAACGTAATAATAGTAATTCGCGTAATGCCCTTCGATTTGGTTTATCTTTCTGAGGGCATATTTGAACTACATTACAAAGACATCTTGATAATGCGGAAAAAAATCATTAAACCGCAGGTTGCCGATCAATGTCGAGGTAGGGGGATGATAACAGCGATATAATACAACTTACGGATCGATGTTGAAGGGTGGTTTCCGTGGGTTGTCAATGTTGAAATTACAGGCCGTAGCGCACAAATTTAGGGGATGAGGACTTACCTGTGGAAAAAAGAGAACAATAAATTAGATGGGCCCATCATTTTAAAAGAAAAAAGGCAATCAAATAATCGATATATAAAAATAAACATGAAATTCTTTCCTCGATTTACAAACCATAACATACTGGGTGAAATGGAGATTATAGCGTTGATTACGAGGTAAATCCAAGCTCACAAATTCCAAGAAAAATTAAATGGCGTTAAGTGCTGTTTGTAGACGTTGGTGTATCAATAAGAAAGGGATTAGAGAAAGTAGTAAGTAGTAGTAGTAGACGACAAACAAGCGCTTTGTTCCACGAATGTTTGCTTTACACACGATTCCAAAGTTAGCGCAATAAAATTATATGGTCAAAATACGAATTCCTAGTATTTTGAACATGTTTAACCCGTTAAATCCTATAAATCGTGGTATCTTCCCTACTGTTATGATGAGAAACATGAACAAAACTGTGTTAGAAAGAGAAATCTTTATATTCAAATTTTTAATTTAACCATTAAAAAAATAATTGTGCACCTCTACGAAACCAAAGTTTCCGATAGCAATTTGTGAAAAATGTACAAAATTTCAATAGAATTTTTTTTTATAGAATGATAAAAAAGTGAGGTGATAATAACATTTATAATACATTTGCCTAGTAAGATATGTACGTGTTTTTCTTATCATTAAATCAGATAGAAAAAACGCAAGGTGAGTAATTTTTTAAACTTTTTTATGTTTCTTTTAAAAAATTTAATATTTCTAAAATTATTTTTTTTATTTCTAATAAAACTTTTTAATTTCATCACCTTTCAAAAACAGTTTTTAGATTTCGGATTTGTTCATACATATTCCATTCATTTGGATTTTATTGCAAAGCGGAAATATTTTGACCTTCTGACAAAATACGCCCGATTTCTGAGGGGATAAGGACATCTCAATAAAACACAATTGAAATCATTGCATTCAAATCACAACAATAGAAAGACAACCCTTCAAAGAGTTTAAACGTATTAAATAAGAATAAAGAAAATAAAAATCAATTGGTTAATAAATAAAACTAGCAGTTAAAAACCCGTTCCGCACGTTTGTTTATTTTGTAAATCCAATAGGAACTGGTTCCAAAGTTATCCCCTTCTTCGTATCCACTGTCAACGTGTCAACCAGTGATGGCTAGTCACCGCGAAAAAGTAACCGGGACGGGCGATGACGTCATATGAAATATACAGCCGCTTGATACAACTGAGAATTACCGTCAATCTTTCGAAATCCGGGAGATACTCCAGATGTTCGTAAATTCGTAAAATTTATACCTTGGAAGGGCACGTCCCAATGTATCTTGCCGACGAAAGTGACGACATATTGTGACGAATTCTCGAATTAGAAACCGAATTACAACGGTAGCTTTGTCTGAAAATCCACGTACACTGATGTTTATATATGCGCATTCTTGCTGGGACTGCCAATTGATTGGAGAGGACTCCCAACCATTTGCCATGCTCGTATTACTTATGTACTGTGTCTTTTTCCCAAACAGGTGCTTGTAGGATACGCTGGATACAATCACCCAGCGCTTGCCACTTCGTGGACTTTCACCAACCTGTCCCATTGTCTTGTCTATATTTTGTCATACTAACACATATTGTATCTTGTATTTCCCGCTAAGCACTTGCATACTGCTTGCTAACAACGTATGCAGGGACATTGGAGGTCTAAATTCGTTCTAAACAAAATGTAGCTTCGTTCTTTCAAAAAAATTAGATCCTTGCGAGAGCCTTGAAGGAGTAACCATCTGTTACTTATACAAGGGCGGGTAAGTGGTGGATAATAACCTCCAATGATGTTTATATGGTGCAACGGGTAAGGTGCGGCGGCAGACATGCGTTCGAAGTCGGATTCTTAAATTCAACCACGCAGACGCCAAGGTAACTATTAATAACGTTCGATTACATCTTTTTACAACATTAATTAGGTTAAGTTGGTTTATTTTTATACGCATTATAACAAGCATTTGGAAAAATACTAAAAAAAACCATTTGGTATATATCTTTGAAAGATTTCTTCGAATTTTATTTAATCAACGTTAGAATAGCTATTACACCCAGTGTTTGACGATTCCAATATAAAGTACCCACCCCTAAACCTACACAGGATAACAATATGAATCTCTCATCTTTTCAATCATTTTTAAGGGTTGTTCTGGATTTCAAACAATTGGAAATAC
Organism: Limnephilus lunatus; assembly: GCA_917563855.2. Classification (NCBI taxonomy): domain Eukaryota; kingdom Metazoa; phylum Arthropoda; class Insecta; order Trichoptera; family Limnephilidae; genus Limnephilus; species Limnephilus lunatus. The sequence goes on from OU830592.1 coordinate 111,914,130, forward strand.
CTTCAAATCACAACAATAGAAAACCAATCCTTACAAGTTGAAGCCTGTATAAGAAAAGAGAGAATAGGAAGAAAAATGGTTTATAAATCAAACAAAATTCAATTTACGGGAATAATCAACGTAAGTAGATATATAAGCCTGAATTTTGTACAACAAGGAGGTACCTACTTAGGGCGTCACACGTCATTCGTCAAACGTAAGTACGTGTTTTTGTCAAATGTCAGCCAGGCATGAAACACGTATTAGGGGTGAAAGAGCTATGGAGAGTGGTGTGAACTTGCCAGATAGAAAACAATAATATTATTTAAAAACTTAAATATTCTGAAAGACGTTTAAATTTGATAAAATATCCCGAGAGTTACAGATATATGGTTGAAGTTGATTCTTTAAGTTTGAACCATAGGTTCTGAACGTGGGCGATAACGGCCCCTTGTGGGCGTTTCAGACTTTCAGGGGGTAGGTAGAAGATCCAGATAAAATTAAAAGGCGTTGAGATGACATAGTGAGGGTGTGGGAAGGTAAAATAAATATTGACTAAAAAAGACAAAAAAACACGCTAATCATATACGAACGTGTATGATTATTATTGAGAATTGACACTATATCACGAGTACAAGAAGGAATGAGGTAGCAACCCGGTACTTAAAATACAAAAGAATTGCTTTTTTAACTTTGCTAAACAAGAAGATATACCTAACGAATAAAATAGGTGGTTGAGTAAAAAAAAACGGGGGGCGCTAGAAAAAAAATATTCTCAAAATGGGCGGTGGGCTAAACAAGGTTGAGAAACTATGCTTTAAACTCTGCCACACAAGAGTCCCAACTTCCCAAGTGCGTAGCAACCAGCAAGTAGAAAACGCTGAAACATCTGCTTTGAAAATGCGTGTTCAAATGTTTTTTTCAAGCAACGCCAAGCCGACAATAATCAACACTCTTTAGACCACAGTACTTTCACAACTTTTTTTTAGCGACTATATAAAATAATTTTATTTACAAAATATAATGGTGAATTTAAGCAGACATATATTTCTTAGTCCTCCTCACTAGGGGGTCCTGTGCCGAGGTGGACTAAATTTATTTAAATATAGTTTATTGGTCTTCCATGTCATTTTTAGTGTCTTCATTAGGGTTTTTTCATTGATCCCTTTCAGCCATATTTTTATTCTTAATTAGTACTTATTAGAATTTTTAACAGTTTTATTTCTTAGGGAAGGGTGTTATGGAGTTTTGTTGCAAAGTATGTGCAGTTTCTTTGTCCGAATGTGGTTTTATAACTTGGAATATTTTTTATGTCATTCTTATTCGATCTAGTGCATAGATTCTCAACCTGTTTTTGCCCACCGCCCCACTTTGAGAATATTTTTATTTCTAGCGCCCTAACTCGTGAATCCAAAACAGCACTTGACCACGACGAAGGGGGCGTAATGGGATACCACGATAAGGTTGCATTTGCCACAACGGAGGGGGCGTAATGGGATAGGGAAAATATTTTTGTGGTTGGATGGCCCTTAATGGGATGGGTTTCTCTAGGTCTCCTGCTGCCCCCCTGAAAGTCTGAAGCGCCCCACAATTTTTTTTGGTCTTTTACCAAGGGGGCGGTCTGAAACGCCTCCATTGGGCGCTATCGCCCACGTTGAGAACCTATGATCTAGTGTTATATATACACGTTCTAGTAGACGATAAATTTATTTCATAGGTATTATTTTATCAATATTTTGTAATGAACTCGTAAGGAACACTGTAGGATTATTCTTAAATTTATTATAGTTAAGCGCACTTGAAGTGAAATGACACAAAACAGCGCTATACAAATATTACGTTATTATTATTATTATTACATTTGGTACGTCAAAGCATATTGTGTATGTACTTATGTGTATCAGATCCCCATCCTATGATTCCGTATTCAATTCGAGAATGACGTAACGCGTAGACCTTTTTAATATCCTTTTTATTTACCATATTTCTTAGATTTCATTTAAGTAAAATGAAGTCACAAAGTGAATTTGCGAATATTGAAGAAACAATTTAATTTCGTTATAGCTTCATGATATTCAATCTTCTGATTCTGATCCTGCTCTACGGTTAAGTAATCTACCAAGAAGAGTTCTTCCTAAATACAAGTCCTCCACCTCCCCCCCCCCCCTCCCCAGCGGCAGATTACGCTCATGGTAAAAGCAATTTAAAAATCTGCTTCCCGCGGTACATAATAATGTATTATGTAATACTTTGCCTTCGAAGGCAAATCTACATACGCGAAATTATTAAATATGGTACTAAACTGCGGAGGACATAAACATATAATGTTTTTGGAAACTTTAAATAAATTTAATTAAATGAAGACAATATTAACGAAACTCAATCGAAGATCTGGAGACAAAAAAAAAAAAGATATTGGCACCTCTGGGACTAGAACCCAGAACCCTCTGCTTACCTGGCGAACGCTCTACCAACTGAGCTTAGGTATCTGTATTCAATTCGGTCACTTTTAACTTTATCATACTTCGACTAAGAACAACCAATATTATCTTAACGCACATATTATTGGCTGCATATATGATTGCATCTGTAATATATAGGAAAGGAGTGCAAGGAGAATATATGACGCAAATGTGAATGGTAGAAGAAGTCAGGGACACCCGAGGAAGACATGGCATGGCCAAGTGAATCAGAAACTTGAGTCGGGCCATGTGAAGAGTCGGAATAATAGAAGAGCATGTATGAGAAGATGTATGAATGTGAACGATGCAAGGAGTGTGTGCTAAGATCGAGTTGTTTGGCGGTACGTCCTCTCTGCCTACCCCTGCGGGGAAACGGAGTGATGGTTAGTTGGTTAGTTAGTTATACCGCTCAGTAATTGAGTTGGCATCGCGTCTTGGTCCAACCCAGGCGTCGTACTAAGTCTACTCCATCACGAAACAAGCAACATTTTCCGCTTACTGTGGTGGAAAGAGGAGATTTTTGAAATGCTATCAGGTTATTCGTATCCCGGGAATGTTTGTATTTAGTTTAAATCATAACATATAAAAATATCTAAACAATCCATACTAACTAAAGAAATCAAAGGAATGCTACTGTAACTTACCAAATTTAGCACAAAAAAGAAGTGCATTTTTAAAACTAGAGATGAAAAAATTGTGTATTTAAAATACCTATCACAAAGAAAGGAAATGAAATTTTACTCGAAATGAAACACGATCTGTGAAACGAGAAACAAGTTGCAAATATCTTTCTAGCAAAAGATGCAAAATAATAATCATGTTACAATATATTAATTCCAATACATCTGTCTGAAAGTTACAGAGATATTAGCTAACGAATTAAATCGGTTAATATGTAGATAAATAAAACAAAACATCGAGAACATCCTGAAAAACCGATACTGTCCTAAATACAAGTACAAACAAGCTAAAAACACTATTTTAAACCCTGAACAAACTTAAAACCGTGTCAATACAAAACACGCACCAGAAAGCTAATAAATCATAGGGGGGACCGTTATCAACACCGACCACACAACCCACAAAAGTGGATTAGAATATAAACAAAGTATACACTACTGAAAGAAAATGAGCGGAGGTTTACCCACATTAACAACATATCTTGTCAAGTAACCACGAAAGACAATGTTTGTTAATCAGAAAATTATTGACTCGGCATCCCGAATTTCTACCAACTTATATTAACTCTGTTGTGGATACAGAATCGATTCCATGCGTCCATTCGCCTGTCAAATTTGTGTGATTGTCTATGGCTTGCAATTACCTCTTCAACTAGTTTCAAACACGAAATGCTGTGAGTATACATGATTAGTTATTTAAATTTAATGTAGGTTTAAAGTTGTATAGCATTGATTTGACATTTGCGAAGTTTCGTTTCAATCTAAATACCTACGCATGAATTACTTAGTTTGCCCAAATGACGAACCTAATAACCTATTTTATGCACGTAAATAGTTTTTTTCTTATAGTAATTGGTGAAATGAAGTGTAATTACCATAATCCGTGTCTAAAAGTGCGGCGCTTAGTGGAAAAAATATAACAAATATTCAATTATTCTGTACGTAGCTGCCTCAATAGGTTCTTAATTTGGGCAAAATAAATTCATGCGTATTTAGATTAAAACGAAACTTCGCCAATGTCAAATTCATGCTATACAACTTTAAACGTTGAATAAATTAATAAATAAACATGTATACTACAGCATTTCGTGTTTAAAACTAGTTGGAAGAGGTAATTGCAAGCCATAGACAAACACACAAATTTGACAGGCGATTACGTATGGAAGTGATTCCGTAAAAAGATACAGGAGAATCGCTTTGCTGACGATACCCTATCTACAACAGCAGCAAATGTGTTCACTAGAAAAGTAAAAATATTTCGCATTCCTTGCCTCGAAGCATTCATAATTGGTGATAGATTCATGGTTACTTTCCTAAAAACCACGAACGTTACAAAAAAAATCATTCTATGCCTTAGAACCATAAAGCGTTCGCATTTTAATATAAAAATATTATTTAAATTAAAATCTGTAACAGTCGGTACAAAAATAATGGAAATTTTACAATTGCTGGCTGTTAAGAGCAATCATTTAACTATAATAATAAATTAATATTGCAGCAATTTGCGATAAGACTAATAATAATTTAAACATAATTATTATTTATTACCACTTACCGAATGCCAATAGCAATTTAAATAGTAATCGATATTAAGTTTATTTATTAATCCTGCTAACAATAACGATTGTTAAATAAAACAAAGCGAAATTAATTTGCCGGATTTGATTTGAATATTGCTTTAATGCGCTCGGAACAATGAGTTTCCACTCGGAAAAATAAACATGCGGTCCGGAGTTTAACAAAAGAAGTTATTATTTATGAGTCGAGATGCAGAAAGGGTTATAATTTCAGATGCGGCAATGGTGTAGAAGGTGGCACTGTGGTAAAACAAACTAAGCTTCGCAAATGACGACGCAAGGGTTGAAAATTGATTTTTCATTACTAAAGTAATGAAAAATCATTGGAAACAATAAAATTCCAAATCAAAAACTCTTCTTTGTGCTTATGATGAAAAAGTTTTGGACAGCATTACATCTGTGTCCATCATTATTAATCGCTTACATATTTTAGGCAATGAATATGCAAACTTCGATCACGCCGCCGGCGATCTGGCCTCATACAAAAGATGCATTAAACTAAATTTGTTTGCTAGTACCACGTAAATATTATAATACATCATGCAAACATTATATATTATGCCTACCAGTACTTCACACTAAAACTACTAATGTACTAGAAATCATAGGCACTTGTAAAAAATTATTATATCGGATAACATAATAAAGGATTTTTTTTTTACTTTTTATATTTAAATCTTTTTAGGTAACTTTTAGAGATATCTTATATTTCTACATTTTACCTTTTATTGTTTTATTTCTCACTCTAATTTTTTATTTTTACTTTTTACCTAATAATTTATGGTTTGTATTTTATACTTCATATTTTATACTTTACACTTTATAATTTACTTTTATACATTTTATATTTTATTCACGGCTTATTACCTAACTTTTACCTTTTTTCTTAAATTTCACTTACATTCTTCATGTTGTTGTACTATTTATAAATATTTCAATTATGTTTAAGGCACGTGTTGTGCCGTATATATGTAAATAAATAAATCATCGGGGCAGATATGACCACAGTGATGGGACACTGTAACGCTTTCGGAAACGTTGGCTAAAGAAGGAAGTAGTAACACGGCATATATTCCCAAAAAATAATCACGATGATAGTTTTGGGCGTGAAAATACAAAATCATACCAAAAAGATATTTATTTTTAACTTTATGAGTAAAACGTCAAATTATAACATTTAATTAAATGAAGACAATATTAGCGAAACTCAATCGAAAATGTGGAGACAGATAAATCATAAAGAGATATTGGCAACTCTGGGACTCGAACCCAGGACCTTCTGCTTACATGGCAAATGATTAAATAGGTTAAGTGAGGTTAGGGTTACCGGCTATTATAAAAATATTTTTTCATAGCTTTTTATGACCTTTCTGAGGTGGTTCTGAGATGATTTCATTCTGAGTTGGCATGGAACCGTAGTTTCGTATCGGTGATCGATAAACCGGTGGATGCAATTTTAGCCATATAAGTTGTTATAGTGGTTTGTCTAGTGACTCTAGTGTCTAGTGTGTAGTTAGAAGTAAGACTGTAGAAATGTATTATAAGTTTGTACAGCTCCCTTGAGGTGATTTTTCACAAAAACGGCAATATACAAGTCATCCAATTATTAGATATTATTATTTTAATGTTTTATGATCTTTAGCTTTTATGTTGTTTGCAGCTTGTCCCGCATACTTTAATTTCTGAAAATTCTTTTGTGCCTTCCGGGAAATATTAAAACGTTGAAAAAAACATCTGAAATTAAGAAGAGGTAATTATATTTCGGAACAAAAACACACACAATAGTAATATTATTTTTTATTCCAGAAAGTGGGGAGGATAGCACAATCCGTTCCATATAGTTTTACATATTTTAATAGTAAATTTTAAGTAAAGAAACAAGTAGACAAAAATAAGTTAAAAAAAACAATGATATTGTAAAATAACAAACTCTGACGTATTCTTAGTAAAGATATATTCTTGTTTTCCCAGTGTGAAAAACAAACGTAACCGGTTCTAAAACCAACCGCATACATTTGTAAATAAGTTTATCCATCCTAAACACACATAACCTTATGTTATATATTCTGTATATTAGCTTATCATTGTTTCTACATATTTATAAAGAAGAACATCATGATTCAAATGCAGAATATACCATTATCTTCAAAAATATTAACTTTTCTAATCTTTAGTAACCCGCTAGACTTTGTTATTGTAATGTGTCATTTGTTGGTTCAATGAGTGAGGGTTGTCCGGGTCTTGGCGGCTGATGTGTCAGCGTGGCGGGTCGGATCGGGAGAGACTGCTTGAGGGAGATCTTTTAACTTCTCCCGCAGAACTCTCAGAACACGGTCAAGCTTCGCATCAGCAGGGACAGACTCATGCGTCCGTCACTCCTGGATACACTGATCCCCAGATTCCTACCCACCTCTCAACCCTTTTTTCTTCCCTGAACTTAGCTTTCCTTAAAAAAACCCTCCACACAGCATCCCCAAAGATATATGAGAGAGTCCCTGAGGGAAATTATTTTCCAACTGTGTGGAGCTTGTAAAAAAAAGTTTTTGATATTTTTATGATAAAGTAGGTACATGTGTTTTTAAGCTAGGTCTCCCTCGACCAGTCTCTCTCAATCCGACCCGCCACGCAGTAGGTGGGCAAACGCGTTCGCCACCAAGATCTTAACAAAACTCTCACCCCGCAAAATCGGGCACCCCTGCTAAGTCACCAAACGTATCGAACCACTTGGGATGACCTACGAAAGGGGTGTTGGTTATAAAATAAATGGTTCCCGGGGCGGCAATACCCACACCCGCCTCCCAAATTAATTTAATGATATTAATATCCACCAGCAAGGAACAATAAAAACAATTTTACAACCTTTAATTAAATTTGGGGAAGTTAAGGATACATCAAAACACGTTTTAAAATTAACTTTGCTGAAGGTCTAACCGTAAAATTTTGTTACTGGTTTAATTGAGCAACAGTACCAACTGCAATAAATAAAACTTTAATTAGCAGGAAAATTTAATGTCGAACTACTTTATTAGAGATATGAAAATGAGTTTTGAATGGTGAAAGTTGAAACTACAAAAATAAATAATAAGACGAAATGATAATTACGCGTAAAGAAAAAATATTACGTATATAAATTAAAGTTTAAGGAATAATTATACCAGTCTGAAAATGGTCCTTTAATAGACTGAAACCGGTAACGGCTAAAAATAAAATTAGTGGAAAAAAGTTTAAAACTGTTTTAATATAATATATCAAATAAAATAATTGTATACTTGTACAAAATATAATGGTGAAATTTTTATATTATTTACAGACCATGTTCCGTATGTTCATACTCATCCTAATTTGACTTTCCTAAAACGGGAATCATCCTAGTTGGGCAGTCAAAAAAATTCTTAAATAATGTATAATCTGTTACTAAATAAAATAAATAAATAAAAAAGTATCTAGATATTGTATTTTTTAGTTCTCCTCACTAGGTTGTCCTGTGCCGAGGCTGACTAAAGTTATTTAAATGTAGTTTAATTGTCGTTTTCAGTGTCTAAATTTGGGTTTTTTCATTGACCTCTTTCAGCAATATTTTTATTCTTGATTTGGACTCATTCGAATTTTTTATTAGTTTTATGTCTTGGGGGAAGGGGAGGGGGGGGGGGGGTGTTACGGAGTTTTGTTGAGAAGCATGTGTGATTTCTTTGTCCGAATGTGGTTTTATAACTTGGAATTTTTAATGTCTTTTTTATTCGATCTAGTTTTATAGTTTTATGTATACTCGGTCTAGTAGAGGATTCAGTATTTTTGAATAGCTTCAATAATATATTTTTGCCATATATTTGTTGTACATTTGGTACGTCATAACTATTGAAAATTGAAAATGAAGGCGTTCTAATGGGTACTTTCAGTATGATTCCTTTATGAATTGTATTCAGGTTGTGTATATAGTTATGTGTGGCATATCCCCATCCTATGATTCCATATTCAATTGGTAAATGACATAACGCGTAGTAGACCTTTTTCATATGCTATTATTAATTACGATATTATGCGATATTAATTACTTAAGTACCATAAATACTCAAATCAATATACAATAAATACGCTCAGTTAGCAATATGTTACAAAGAATTAGACATTCCAGCATCGTTTAGGGTGGCCTGCTACCTCTGTTTTCGGACCCGTTGTAAGCCGCTTACCGCCTTTACACGTATACCTACCTACACTGGCCAAAGTTGTTGTAATTTGACCGAATACGAAACTCAATGAGCTGCAAAATAAGCACAGAGAGCAAACATTGATTCGAGGAGAACGAATGAATGGACTCTAAGGTGCAAAAGTTTCTTGACGATTGGTAAAATATTATTGTATTTATAAACAGAAACAGTATCTACATTATTATCCATCGGTGAAAAATTACTAACTAACTAACTAACTAACCATCACGCCGTTTCCCCGCAGGGGTAGGCAGAGAGGACGGACCGCCACACAACTCGATCTTGGCACACACTCTTTGCCTCGTTCACATTCACACATCGTCTCATACATGCTCTTCTATTATTCCGACTCTTCACATGGCCCGACTCAAGTGACTGATTCACTTGGTCGTGCCATGTCTTCCTCGGGCGTCCCCGACTTCTTCTACCATTCACATTTGCATCATATATTCTCCTTACACTCCTTTCCTCGTTCATTCGCTCCACATGCCCAAACCATCGGAGAGTCCCTTTCTTAATCTTACACATCACGCTTACATCAGCCTTGTATTATTTGCGGATATCCACGCTTCTCTCACGATCGTATATGGTTTTACCACACATTCGCCTCAGGGATCTCATTACAATTAATAAAAACAATTCATGGTGTGCATATTAAGTAATTACCGGGTAATGTGTGTAGTGGGAAGGGGTGTGTGTGTGAATATGTGTGTATGAATGTATGTAAGTATGCGCATTAAACAATTTATATGATTGACATGATGCTCTTTTTAAATTTGGGCAGTGAATCGGAGAAAATGTCGATGTTAGAATTTAGATTAATATTATTGAATATATGAAGAGCACGATTGATTGGCGAATTAGTTGCAGCATTTTCATAATTATAAAATTAAAAATTAAAGATTTTTTTATTTTTAACCACCTTTAATGTCTATAAATCCGACATGTTTCGAGAGCGATGCTCTCTTCCTCAGGGTTTATTAAAAAAGTTTTTAATCGCACCGCTCTCGAAACATGTAAGTTTTATAGACATTAAAAGTGATTAAAACAAAGAAATCTTATAACTTTTAATTAAAAAAGGTGCCACAAAATAAATTTGATATATTTAAAGAAGAAATATTGTATATTAATTATTTTAATTTGTTCAAACACCACATTGCCAGAATGGACGACTTCCGTGGTCAAGAGTTAAGACACGCGGGTCGTGTATGTAGCGATACCATTTTATCACCCCAGCCAGAAGCACTCATGTCCCGGTGAAACCGGTACAGCAGGGGGTAATGATTTGATAGGACTTGGAATACGTGCTCCGAGGACTGGAAGGAGGTTGGAGGTTGGGCGGGAAGAAAGGATTCGATTGAGCGTTGTTTTTTTCTACGTATCTTTCTTCTTGCCTCTAACTCAATTTTTGGCTCTCAGTAGTCCTTCCTGTCTCTTCTTAGCTCTTCCTGGATAGTCTTGGCTCGTCTTGAGTATTCTTTTACAATTGCAAACTGCGGCGAAACGGTAAAAAAATACGTACATTTCCTCAACAAACTTTGCAGGAGTGTTTGGCGTTGTTTAACGGCAATATGGACGAGTTTTTGCGCCGTTTCCTAACCGTGGACGAAACGTGGATCCACCACAACACACCAGAGATTAAACAGCAGTCAAAACAGTGGGTTTCTCGGGGTGAATCGGCGCCAAAGAAGGCCAAGGTGGGTTTGTCAGCCAAAAAAGTCACGGTGACCGTTTTTTGGGGTGCACGCGGAACAATCCACTCTGACTTACTTCAAAGGGGTAAAACAATCAATGGTGAATATTATGCCAGCTTATTGGGTCGATTTAATGAGGATTTGTAAAAAAACGACCGCATTTGGCCAAGAAAAAAGTTCTTTTCCACCAGGACAATGCAATGGTGCACACATGTGCAGTTTCCATGGCAAAAATCCATGAATTAGGCTACGAATTGCTCCCTCATCCGCCCTATTCTCCGGATTTAGACCCGAGTGATTATCTCTTGTTTCCAAACCTAAAGAAATGGCTCGGCGGAAAGAGATTTGACTCCAACGATGAAGTCATCTCACAAAAAACATCAATTTTGATGACCTCGACAAATCTTATATTTTGGAAGGGATAAAAAAAATGTACAAAGTGTATAGAGCGAGAAGGAGACAATGTTGAAAAAAAAAATTCTTCCAAAAACCCGTGTTGCAATAAAAAAGTCACGGACTTATTGACCCGCCCTCGTAATTTGGGAAAGTAGCTCAAGAGCAAAACTTCGTACCGATCTCTTCGGGAAAGCATGTTCATAATTATTAGGTAATAATGTTGAAATCCATATTTCAAAGCATTCGCTGTTCCTGAAATCAAAATTATTTAAAATTCAGAAAGTTTTAACTGTACAAATATAAATTTTTATTATTTATCTACACACGTTATTAAAGCTCATAAAATAACGATCTATTTTTTGCAGTAACTTTTTGTATTATCTATTGTGCCTTTTTAATAATTCTTGACAGTTTATTCCACAAATCTGAACCATTTCAAATCCCGCCAAATCTGTAACAATGTTGTTCATTTAATATTTGTGAAATAGTTTGGTATTTTCAGAAATTGTGATGTATATGTACATAGTTTAACGTTCTTTTCCAGCTTAGAACAGGACAATTGAATGATATTTTAAAAACGTGGCAGGGATATTTTCTACCTCAAATCTTCTTCTGTTATGGCATAAAATAAAATCAATATGCGAACAAATATAAATAACAAAATGAAAAAGAGCAAAGCATAATATATCTAAGTCCATGGAACTTGAAAACGTGCTCACGTTCAATAAAGGATGTGCATATTAAAATACCCGTCTAAACTATATTAAACTATAATGTAATAAGAGGACTACGGTAAGATGGAGTTAGGAAGATATTCCACAGGTATGAGAACATTGACAAAGATACTTTGACGGAACTTTCCAAAGTTCTTTCGACTGATAAAAGCTAGAATAAGGAAAATTATATTCGGAAAGAAAAATGTGCAGGTTATGGTACTTACAAGGGTATATTCCTTTGAACAAAGAGCCGAAGACTCCCAAAACAAATAAAGCGAATCAAATAACTACAAAACCTACACGATAAATTCATTTGGCCTGAGAGAAACGTATATCGGTAGCCTAATAGAAATACTATTTACGTTTCTAAAACAATACGGGTATTTTAAGATACGTTTAACCTTTTGCTATCCACAAAGTTTACAATGGAAAAATTAAATTTGAAAAATAAACATTTATATTTATTCAACGGATATTATTAATAGGATACAGGAATGCCCTAGTGAGACGTGCAGCTCACGTTTTTATGTAATACTAGCGAGTTCCCGGCATGCTGTTGCCATTTTACTATGTTACTATGCCACTTAATAAAAAAATTGTTTCTCCCTGCGTGCCCTTTTCCATTCGTCCTATTCCCCTTTCTCTCCCGCGTCCCCTTCCCCTCACGCATTTCCACTCCACCTTCCCTCTCCCCGCTCCCGCTTCCCCCGTCATACGAACCCCCCCCTCCCGAATTCCCCTCCCCACCAAATTTATTTATATGTTGTTATTAACTTTATTTTTATTTTTAACATTAACCCATATTTTGTTTCAAAATATGGAATGTATTGCATTGCACTACCCCTGCATACATTCTGGAATAAACTATTATTATTATAATAATTATTATTATATATTCAGTCCCGCTCATTGACGTATTAAGTTTTCAAACAGCTCGCGTGCCACCTATCGCAATTTTTAATACAAATGTTATGACCAGTACATATAGTAACCATCGCGGGCAAGCACAAATCAAATCCCCAAAGTTTCATCGCAATCGGATGAATGGTTAGCAAGCAACGCATAATTTCATGATGCCAGAACTCACTATTGTAGGTATATAGAAACCATCGCGGGCAGGCGCACTTCATATCCCCAAAATTTCATCGCAATCAGATGAATGGTTTAGCAACGCATAAAAATTTCATAAACATACTCTAAAATAAGCATATTTTAATTTTTATATATAAGATTGTTTGAATAAATAAATTCTATAAAAAGGCAAAAACTAGTGACCAACAGAAGGTTTGATGTGACCATCAAAGCAATGAATAAACAAAAAATATAAAAATTAAAATAAAATAAATAAAAAATTCAACAATTGGTAAAAAAAATTGATCCAGTTTCTAAACCTCCATTTTGACTATTTTATTTAGGTATTGTCAGTTATCAGTCTGAGGTGCATTTGTCACTTTCGCGCAGTATACGGGGGGTTACAGCGAAAGGGACATCAACAGTTGGGTAAAATACCTATTACTCAAATTTTTCGGCACTCGTGTTTCCTCTTAATGAAATATTTAGCATATCTATTGATTACTTCAAGGCTAATATCTAAGAAACATGACGACATTAACGCCATTAAGCACCCATTATTTATTAAAAATACTTTTTAATAGCACTCAATGTGGAGGGGAGGGAGTTCTATCACATTACAATATATTATCAGAGACGAGCTTGATTTATTTCCTCATTTAACAATATCATTATTATTTCTGAATCAGCAAAAAAAACATTTCAAAAGAAATATTCGGTATGGCAGAATGAGTCTCGTTTTAGGGGAATGTGACTCAAATTGCTTTTTCGATAAATGTTCAACAACTTTTGTCGAGAGGACTTTTTCTTCAGAAATTTTGAAATTTGAAATTTTGAAAAGAAAATCTGAGAGCCTCGTATTAATCAAATGAAGGTATCTGCTTACCTACTTCCGGTGGCATTTAAGAGACTTTAATGTTACCCGGATACGGAAATAAAAAGTGGAGAAAATATAAGTGAGTGAAAACGTACCTATACTGATTTCAAAACTGTACTGATGACAAATTTATAAACCTAAATTTCTATTATCTTTGTGTTTTCTCATATTTATTTCAAAATAGTAATAGCCTTGGTAATAACTAATAACTCAAAAATGAAAGTTTAAAGTATAATAAAATCTGTGATACCTACTTAAATAATTTTTAATATTGGAAATATTATTTTTTTATAAACCTTAAATATAATCAATTTTTATTTTTTTTTAATTTTTAATTTATTTATTTAATATCCAAAGGGCTTTTACATATTTGGTAGTACAATTAATTCTAAAAATTATTTTATAATTGATGTTTTCTGGCGAGATACAACATTTGTTTTGAGCTTTTCGGTGTCCTGAGTAATTTTTTACGGATATTGAATTGATTAGTAGTGAATTTTTTTATAATTTGCAGGTGAGTGATACGTCAAATACTATAAATATGTATATTTTAACTTCTATTGCGCATAGCTTTTGGGTGATTTTCATGACATTTTTTACATTTGTAAAAGAATATCTTTAATTTTTTCTCTGGGCACAACCTTGTGGGGTAAAACCGGCCAACATACAATTTGGACTATTTGGAATGTTTTCATTAGAGATTTCTTTTATTTGTTTACACGCGTTCCAAACATGCCGCGTAATTACCAAAGAAAAACACCAGAAAAGACTGTGCATCAGAAAAAATGAGGACAGCAATTTTGCAAAAATGTAGTTGAAGGAGCAATGGGATACTAAAAAATCAGCAGAAACCTACGGAGTGCCGAAACTCACATTACAAGAACGTGTCAATAAATACAGGAACAATCAAGGTTTGGGTTTATCTACGACAAAAGGCCTAAGCCGTTTTAAGCCAGCATTTTCATAATTTAAGATATACGGTTTTACCTACCCCACGGGGAAAAATCGGAAATATTAGAAGTCTTGTATTTTATTTTCGTTATTTGTGTCTAAGATTTTCTGACATTTATCTCGTATGTTCCTTAGTAAATTCTTTAATAAAAATAATCATTATAAACAGAATTTTATTTTAATTTACTAAAAACTACAGGGCTTCTTTCTACCTTAGGTATACAGTTTTGGACAGGTCTCCCCTACCTACTAATCTGCTAAGTGTTTTCAAAAAATATACCTTTACAGTATCTCATTACTTAAAATTCGTAGAAATGGAATCTTACAAAATTCATTACTTTCATAATATGTCCAAGCGATCCAAAATTCTTACTTAGTCTTATGAAACGGTGTTGTATTCAAGCATTCAGGTGTACTGATGGTTGTAAGACATTACATTATGTACTTCATGTCGCGAGACAATAAAAGCTCGAGTTTTTTCGCCGTCAACATTATCCAAAATCCGAGCGAGATTTTGCCTCTCGTTGTGCCGATACGCCCTTTTAGGACTTTATCTCGTCCGCTTCGACAGGGCCGTAAACTGCCAAGTTTTATGTCTTCCATTAACAGGGAAGGTTTTGAACATCGCGAATTCGAGCGGAGAAACGCGGATGCATTAGACTTGGTTTCTTAACCTGTGGTCCGCAAATGTATGTATGGGGTCCACAGTCTCATCTCTGGATCATTTTAAAATAATAAATAAATGCCACCAAGAGTCTCGTAATAGCTACGCATCTTCGTTTCGGGATTATTTTCAGTACTGACAAAAATAAAAATTGAATATTAAACCCTTTCAACACAGATGTTACTGATATTACTGGCTTGACAACGGCATAGGAGAACCAATTATGTAATAGAAATATCTTGTTAGTTTTGATACGTAATTTCAAAGAATCCTCTCCATCAAGTTTTTGGGTGAATGTAAAGAAAGATTATAAGGAAATATCAGAAGAAGTACTGAAACATTTATTGCTTTTCTCAACCACATACATCTGTGAAAAGGCTTGTATATATATATATATATTTTTTTTTTACAGTGAATACCGCACAAGAATCTCAACTGCTCCCGTCTGGATCCAGTGAGACTATGGCATCCCCAATTGGGGTATGTTGTGAGGCTGAAGGTAGTGGGGAGGGGAAGGAGGTGGGGAAGAGGAAGGTTGGGAAGTACCTGGCTATTCAGATCTGGTCACTAAACACGGCTAAAGCCATTTTCAAGCAACGTTTCAATTCTGAATGGTGGTCTTACACCAGGGCGATACGAATAGTATCTTCCACTCTGGAACGTGCCGCAAATATACTATATATTATTTTAAATGAATTAATTGTGAAATAACACAAATTAATCAAATAAAATTTATTTGCGCACGCCGGGTTCGAACCCGCGACCTCCGGATTGTGAGTCAAGAGTCTTAGCCACTGGACTACGGAGGTCGTCAAACTATGTACTAAAAACAAATACAGAAATAGATTACAAGTGGAATCCGATTTGAGATTACAACTTAGTGGCAACATCAACCCCAATATCACTAATTTATTTGCAAAAAAAAGCCATCACATTAATTAACCGTTAATTAATGTGAATGTTGGTGTTGCTGTTGTAGTTTTTTTTTGTATTTGTAGCACTAAAATAATTGCTCTGAAATTTTTGCTGGTTTTTTTTCCTTGCTGGGGGCCCTTGAAAATTGTGCTTGATAGGAGATGCTTTCCTAGGAGTCTGTGGCCGAAAAAGGTTAGGAAACGCTGCAAGAAAAAAAAACACGAAAAAACCCAATTACTTGAAATGAGTTAAGTTATACTTTTGAATGTAGCTATAACATTGTGGTTATCCATCATCATTAAATAGTATAAAATGAAGTCGCTCAAAATGGATGTGCGCTTAGATTTTTTCAACTACGCAACCAATTTTCATGCGGTTTTCACCAATAGATAGGGTGATTCAAGAGGAAGGTTTATATGTATTACATGCTTATTATAGTAGAAAAAAGCCGAGAAATTCAAATATTCAATTCAGGCAGCGGGCAGATGGCAAGCGGGTGGTGTGGATTTTATAAAGGTTGGGTAATGGCGTTGTGTTTCGTAAGCCACAGCAACGTGTGGCCGGGACTGATGGTTATAAATAAATAAAACAATATTTATTTGTAAAAACCACAATACTTTTTATATATGCCGATCGGTTTCAGAACAATCGTTACTTTCTCTGGGCAAAATATACTTATTTGACATTACAAAACAATGAGTGAATACAGTCCCTGGCCAAATTATTAGACGCACTGCAAGATTTCATGTAAAATATTAATTACCGGGTGATATTATACCGTTTTATTATTTAAGATTGATTTTTTTTATTATTTTTATATTATCAAATCAATTACCGATTTATTTGACATAAATAAAACGGCATTAATTTAGAAAAGCATAAGTTTATTAAGTTTTAAAGAAAAGTGAAAATTGTGAAAGATCGCCTTTTCTACCCATAATAATAATAGTCCAATTACTTTTTTAAAACACTGCATATAAAATAAACTAATAACTGAGTAGTATAAAACTGTTAAACAACCACAGTCCATAGAGCCACAGAAACACTGACTCGATTCCGATCGCGACTGATACAGTTTGTACTTGTTTACGTTCATGTATCACACTTTGTCAACACAGTGTTGCCATATGTTAAAAATAAATACAAATATGTAGTCTACAACAATTCTTTTAAATAAAAATCAATAATATTGTAGTTTAAATATACCATTATTGCATAAAAACTCTTAAGAAACATAAAATTACAAAAAAAAAAATACAGTGCGTCTAATAACTTGGCCAGGGACTGTATAATACAATACTTAATGTTGCAGTAGGGCTGGGTAAATTCACTACAATTTTTTCTGCATTGTAATTGATTTGGCGGTCGGTGTGTATAAGTAATTTGAGTATTGTATCAGAGAGAGGATAACTTTCATACATACTCGACTCAAATTTTGATTTTTCGGAGAGGTCTAAATAAATTGTAATACCAACAAATATACATAAATCTTCCATTTACTACATCACATTTAAACCACTTCAAATCGCACAGTTTTCAAGTAAGTGTGAAAAGACAGTCGAGTAAATTGAAGATATTTTTCATGAGTCCCCTCCTCTCATTACGCCCAAACGCTTAGCCGTCCTTCGCATCATCGGAATAATTTATTCATCTCACTAACGGGAGTAGAGGAGAGGTGGGAAGAGGGGTGAAAGCTTTATGGGGGAAAGAGGGATGTTACGTGAGGAAGGAAAACCAGGACGTAATGGAGGCAAGATAAGAACTCGTGTTTAGGTACAGGTTGGCGATGAGGTAAATACGAAATAAAATAAAATAATAAAAAAATTTTAAGTGAGTACAGCATAAGCGTCACAATTGCTCCCAATCTTATGGATTCAGTGAGACCATGGCATCCCCAATTAGGGTATGTTGAAGACTGAAATGAAGCAGAGGAAGGTGGGAAATACCTGGCAATGCAGTTCTAGTCACCAAACGCGACCAAAGCCATTTTTTTTTACAATAACTCCACAAGTAAAAGGAAGGAGAGGAATTTCGGTGAAGGAAAATTGTTTAGGGTGACCAGGAATCTGGGGATCAGTGACAGTCATACGAATCCATTCCTCCCACTACGGTGCAAGGTGTTGGGTCGAGAGAGTTCGGCTGAAGATGTCAAAAGGTTTCCCTTAATCGGTCTCTCCTGATCCGGACTGCCATGCAGTCACCCAACGAAGCGAATCACTTAAGGTGGCCCATGGCAGAAGTTTTTTATCCAATATATGGTTCCCGGGGCGGCGGTATGCATATCCGTCTCCCAAATTGAAAAGTGCCACAAACATACAGCTATATATTATTTTAAATGAATAAATAGTGAAAATCATTAATTAACATATCATTCAAACTTTACAATACTATATTTTCTATTTCATTAAACAATGTATATTTTTTTCGGTGACCGGCCAACTCAGAATGACACCAACTCAGAGCGGTCATTAAGAGTGATGATAAAAATATATTAAAAAAATGCTTTAATAGGTTACCTTAGGTAAAACTGGAGACAGACGTTAAGGGCAATTTAAAAAAAATATTTTTCATAGCTTTTAATGACTTCTCAAAGAGGTGTTGAGTTGACTTGATTCTGAGTAGGCATGGAAACATTCTAGATTTGTGTGCAGTTATAAAATTCGATATTCATTTTTAAAGATTTTTTTTTCACTCTTGTGATTCAAAGATTTAAAACAGGAATCTTATAACTCTAATTGGAAACAGAGAACTGTACATCACCAACAAAACTTAACAGCATTCCAAGGCTTAGATTTAATTAAATACGTAGTGTTACAACGCGAGAATCTTAATGAATTTACACGCAATAAACAAGAAGGCGAAATTTCAACATTTTCTTATCACGCCACTTATTAAAATTTGCATAAACATTTCGCACCATAAAACCCAAAATTAAAAAACAAATTAACACTTAATCGTATACACCGTATTTTGTAAAATATGCCAAAATCTTACGCGATGGAGCGACACAAAATAAATTTAAGGATTGTTAATACTAGGATTATAAATTATCTTGTTGTACGGATATAATACAAGAATATTATTATTTTATTTTATAATAGCTACACCTGTTGTTACGACCAATTTTGTGACACGATAGGGGTTATGGACTGTAAATCTAATTTGTGTGAAACAAGACAGTTGACGGCTTTTATTAAACTCTAACTAACTAACTAACTAACCATCACGCCGTTTCCCCGCAGGGGTAGGCAGAGAGGACGGAACGCCAAACAACTCGGTCTTGGCACACACTCCTTGCCTCGTTAACATTCATACATCGTCTCATACATGCTCTTCTATTATTCTGACTCTTTACATGGCCCGACTCAAGTATCTGATTCACTTGGTCGTGCCATGTCTTTCTCGGGGGTCCCCGACTTCTTCCACCATTCACATTTGCGTCATATATTCTCCTTACACTCCTTTCCTCGTTCATTCTCTCTACATGCCCGAACCATCGGAGCGTCCCTTTCTTGATCTTACTCATTACGCTTACATCAGCCTTGCATTCTTTGCGGATCTCCGCGTTTCTCACACGATCATACATGGTTTTACCACACATACGCCTCAGGGATCTCATTTCTACAGCATTCAGTCTACTTTCATCCTTCCTCTGCCAGTTCCATGCCTCACTGCCATACATCAGGGTAGGTACCAGTACTCCATTATGGACGGCTAGTTTCGCGTCTTTGGACAGTTTTTTGTTGGTGCCAACGGCGTTCAGTCCATCCATTAATAGAGTTACCTGCATTCACCCTTCTTTCAATACCTCTTTCAGCCTTCCCATCTCTCGTAAACATACTTCCCAAATAAACAAACTCATCCATCTGCTCCAAGTATTCATCGTTCAAAACTATATTGCATACTGTTTTCATACTCTCTCTTTCAAAAACCATGACTTTAGACTTACTTGACTTACTGACTTTATTAAACTCAATCACAGGAATTGGCAAATGGAAGGAGAAAGTCCCTATCTTTGATGGGTTCATCTGCTCTTGGGGACCGATCTTGATGCTGGATACGATAACGGCACAACGAACGTCACAATTGTTTTTTTCCTTTGTGAATGAGATAGTGTGTAGAGTGGATTTGATATGTGCGAAGATTGACTGACGAAGGACCTTGAATTTTGTGTTACTGTTTACTGCTTGGAATGAGGAAAAAACATATGCTGCATATAAAGGAAAGGACTCACCGAAACAGGATAAAGAACTTGTATGCTGGCAATTTTGTCTTCTTTCTCCCCGTCCAATTGGCACTGAAAACAGCAATAAGCGTGCGTTTCGTTTACACGGCGGACACGGCGGAATTACGTCAATGTTGCAGGTAGCGGGAGCACGGTGGCTATAGTAGGTATGTTGCGGCGCGGGCTGTTAATTGCAGACTGACGTGGTGAAGGTAGTTATAGGTGCGGATTTTGGGAACAAGGTAGGACAGGATTTGCAACAATATTAATACCAATCCCAAGCAGTAACAGTATGTATGTGTGCTATGTAGGTGTGTGTATGTGTAGGTATATGTATTGGCGTAACCATGCCCCCCGCCTGGAAGGGGATGAAAGAATCCACTTCCATAAACCAAAAGAGTGCCAATACGTCTCAATGCGCAAACAAAATTATAATGACACGCGGTAGAATGTAATAAATTATGTAAAAGTTAAGAAAATATTATGTAAGTTATATAAATGCTTTACCAAATGGTCAAAATGACTGATATAGCAAGGAAATAAAAAGAATAAAAAACATTGAAACGAAAAATATGACTTGAAAGGATTCAATAAATAATACTGAACCTGCGGTAGATAAAACTAGTAGGGTTTGGTACCTATTTAACAATGAAACTAATCTAATTGATTTTTAAAAATTAAAGTATTATGAACTAACTTCTAAGATGTCGTTAAATCTATTGTGACGGTAAAGGACAGAGTTTAACGACTGCCCTGCGGTATGTTCCGGAGTTAGTTTTAACTTCCGCAACCCGGATCACCCCATCTGCCCCGGGGTAGACATTGACTATTACCCCAATAGGCCATTGAAGGGGCGCGATGTTGTCACTCTTAATCATTACTACCGTGCCTGTCTTTACCGAATTAGCATTTGTATTCCATTTCTGGCGAGCTTGCAAAGTATTTAAATACTCAATTCGCCATCGGTTCCAGAACGTCTGAACAAGACGATCCACGAGATGTTTGCGTTGTATCAAGTTGACTGGCTCGTCTGACAAATCAGCAGCGGGTAAAGATTTTAAGGGAGTGAGCGTTAAAAAATGCGCGGGGGTTAGCGGCAATGGAGCCGAAACATCGTTAACGCTAAGTACAGATAGCGGGCGTGAATTTAGAATTGCTTCAATCTGAGAAAGCACTGTTTGCATCTCTTCATAAGTCAGTAGAGAGGTGCCTACTATTTTATTTAAATAACCTTTCAGGCATTTAATGTTACTTTCCCAGATCCCACCAAAGTGAGGAGCTTGCGGTGGATTCATCTTCCATTCGATTCGATTCTCCAACAGATTGTCTGAGAATTCCTTTTTGTAATTGGGTGACTCTATAAGTGCAAATAAAGACCTTAAATGGGATTTGGCTCCCACAAAGTTCGTCCCATTGTCGGAGTACATTATACTCACAGGACCTCGACGAGAAAGGAAACGCTTGAAAGCGTTGAGGAAGACTTCGGTGGAAAGATCCGAAGCGAGTTCAATATGAACTGCTCGGGTCACCAAGCAAATAAATAAGCAAATGTATGCCTTTTGACTTCGCACCCCCCGACGTCTATAAGGGATTATTTGAAGCGGGCCAGCGTAGTCAACCCCCGTGTGAAGAAAAGCCTTAGCTTCGCGGACGCGGCATGCGGGTAAATCTCCCATTAATGGGAATTGTGGTTTAGGATTGACTTTGAAGCACGTATTGCACTGATGCACACGTTTCCGAACCAAATTGCGCGAAGAAAGTATCCAAAATCCTTGTCTTAGCAGCGACATCAGTAACGTAGGACCCGTATGTAGGTTCTTAATATGATAGTAGTCTATTATTAAATTGACTACATTATCACGAGCGGGTAATAGAATGGGATGACGACTGTCAAATTCTGTTTCAGCATTACTCAATCTGCCTCCTACCCTTAGAATTCCGTCATGAAGAAACGGATTCAATTTTGCAATCGCTCGCCGAACCTTCTTCCCATCTTTGACTGCCTTTATATCTTCGGAGAAATGTTCTTGCTGTATAGAATTTATAACAGCGATTTCTGCAACTAAGATATGGCTTAATTCGAATGCTCGTGGTAATTTCTTAATGAAACGAAAAACATAAATTACTATTCGAATTAATTTCGGCCATGAACTAACACGAGAAGCTAGTGCACACAATAACGGTATAGCAATTGTTTTGGGGCGGTTATTGTCTTGAACGGACATCAAAATTTTTGTTTTTAATTCGGGTGGATCAGATATCGATTTCGTATCAAAACGTTGTAAAGGCCAATCACTTTTAGGTAATTGGGCAAATACGGGACCGTTAAACCATAACGGATGGTCTATTAGCTGAGCGGGAGTAAGACCCCGCGATAAGCAGTCGGCGGGATTGTCTTGACCTCTTATATAATGGAAGCATTCAGCCCCAAGATGGTTTTGTATTTGTGAGACACGGTTGGCAACGAAGGTCTGCCATTTTGCAGGCGGTGAATTTATCCAAGCTAGTGCAACCGTGCTGTCGCAAAAAGCTAAAGTCGTATGAGCTTTTGAATTTGATGTGTAGGTATTACTGACCGTATGCATTAATCGTGCAAGTACTAGCGCTCCACATAGTTCTAATCGCGCAAGTGAAATCGTCTTAGCCGGAGCGACCTTGGATTTAGCGCATAATAAATTAATTGTGGTTTTATCGGTATTCGGACAGTAAACATGTAAGTAAATAACACCTCCATATGCGCGTTCGCTTGCGTCTGAAAACCCGATAAGCGTTAATACACATTGGGGTTCGATTCCTAAAAATCGAGGAATTTTAATAGATTGCAGTAATGGCAATTCCTTTTTAAACTGTCGCCAAAGTGTGACAACTGTTTCAGGAGGAGTATCGTCCCAATTCAGGTTATACTCCCATAGAGATTTAATTATCAGCTTAGCCAATAATACAACTGGTGCGGCGAAACCCATCAAATCCCAAAGACGAGCAATCGTCGAGAGAATATTTCGTTTAGTACACGTTCTTTCGTCGGTGTGTACGACAAATACAAAATGATCAGAAGCGGGTATCCAATGAAGCCCTAGTATTTTTAGGTTTTCATCGGGATTAAATTCCACATGTTCCTTAACACGACGAGCTGTAGGAATCGTGGATAAAAACTTTGGAGAATTAGAAGAGAATTTTACAAGGTCGAATCCTCCGGCAGCGAATAACTGAATTAATTCCGTCGAACACTCGGTAGCTTCCTCGACTGATGAGCAACTGGTGACGAAATCATCCATGTAGAATGAGCCATTTTCCACCAAGTTTGCCGCGAGTGGGAAACGAGGTTTTTCATGCGTTGCGAGTTGACGCAGTGAACGCATAGCCAAAAATGGGCTACAAGACATGCCGAAAGTGACGCGATTAAATTCGAACAATTGTAAAGGGTCACTATTGTTAAATCTATACAGCATGCGCTGATAACGACGGCATTCTTCTTGCACTACGATTTGTAGGTACATTTGTTTTATGTCAGCGGTTATAGCTATTGCGAACAATCTGAAATTGAGGATAATGCGAAACAAATCACCTTGTAAATTCTTTCCGGTATGTAGGATGTCATTAAGCGAATAACCCGAATCGGATTTCATACTCGCATCTAGCACCATGCGAATTTTAGTAGTAAGTTTATCTTCACGAACTACAATATGATGCGGTATAACGTAATGAGGTAAGTCAGAATTGTCGACCGGCGAAATGTACCCTTTCTGTAGGTATTCGCGTAATATTTTGTCATATTCTAACTTTATTGCGGGTTGAGATATCAAGCGGCGTTCGAGAGATCGAAACCTGCGTTCGGCGGCGGGTAACGATTCACCGAGAACAGAGGGACTGTTTCGAAACGGCAACGCGACGATATAACGACCTGCCGTGTCACGAGAGGTAGTGAGTTTAAAAATGTCCTCACACTCTTGTTCATCAGGCGTTAAAAACTTCTCATCTGGAATGTCTTCCAATTCGAAGAAGCGCGACAGGCAAAAATCATTATTTTGCGTGAACGTACAAAATGATTGCGTGGCGTTTATACTTGGGTTTTCAACCATCGTTGGGGCAGTACCCAAGATGAGATATCCCAAAGTGGTTTCAATAGCAAATGGCTGGCCGAGAGAACCTGATATTTTGTTTGCCTTTAGAATGCGAGCAAATATGTCACATCCTAAGATAATATCAATCTCACCGGGCGTACAGAATGTTGTGTCTGCTAAGGGCAAATTGTCAAGATACGACAAAGAGGAACGGTTAATGTTAACAGTAGGCAACTCACTGGTTATAGTTTCTACTACATATGGTTTAATCGTATACGACTGAGTGATGTCATAGCGGGAATGTAACTTTAAGCAAGTTACGCCATTTGTCACATTTCTTACGTCACCTATTCCCGTGACGTAAGTACTTGGAGATGACCGCACCGTAAGATTCAAGCGTGAACAGCATTTGCGCGTAATTATGTCCCTTTGGGAGCCGCTATCTATTAGAGCCCGTATCGTCTGTACCTGGCCCTTAGCGTCTCTGGTAGTGCAAACAGCCGTTCCTAAGAGTGCAGTAGTATTTGCACTAGGGCATGAATTTGTTACACATAGCGAAACCGGATTAAAAGAATTTAAGTTATCATTATCGGCATCTGCTTGTAACGCGGGAGATGGTATTGGGTCTGTTTGTGACTTCCGCCCATCAGTTTGTTTGAAATGCAATAAACTATGATGGTTGAGCGCGCATGTTTTGCATGTACTTTTTGATTTACAAGCTTTCGTGATATGCCTAGTACTGAGGCAGTTCACACAAACACGAATATTCGATGACTTAATAAAGTTAAATCGATCGCGCGGTTCTAGACTTATGAATTTAGAACATTGGTATAAAGGGTGCGATCCCTTTTGACAACAAAAACAAATTTCGATGGAGTGATTATCGATTTTTTCGACATTAATAAATGCCTTTGCGGAATTAGTTTTTAGCGGTTTAGCGGTATAATTAATATTTGAGCCAAGGCGGTTCGAGGTCGGTTGCGTGAATTGCGCGCGGTTGAGAATTCGTTGCTGTTGTCTTACAAATTCGATTAGTTCCGCGCTGGAAGGTAAATTTTCATTATTTTTAATAGAAGATTCGAAAGCCTTTACAGTCTCTATGTCAAGCCGTTTAAGACCCAGTTGTAGCAATATGAATTCTGCGAGGTCTTTTATTTTTAATTGCTTCAGCGCGGCGATGTTAGCGGAGTATGCATCTGCGAAATTCTCTAAAGAAGCGGGCGTGGCCGAGTTAACTGGAGGCAATTTCAGCAATCGGTCAAAGTATGATTCAGCAAGAACGCGTTGATCATTATACTTAGTACACAATGCGTCCCAAATAACTTGATAATTTGTACCAGTAGGCGTAATAGTTTTGCAAATATTTAATGCTTTTCCGGTTAATTTAGACATCAGATACTGCATCTTTTCAGCATTATCCAGAGAATCATTCAAATGTATAACCGAATTATATGTTTCATAGAAAAGAGGCCAATTATCTAATTTTCCGTCGAAGCACGCTATTTCCAAAGGCGGTAACTTAATTTGACGGCGAGGTTTCGCAACTGGATTGGACAGCATATTTGCTTCGGTATATTTAATAACCCCGAAGAGTTCTTCAAATGCATTTAATTGAGAGTATTCAGCAATTGCTTCCGGATTCAATTCCAGTTCGCAATCCACCTTTTCATCTAAAATTGTTATAAATTCAGAACGAATTTTTTCAACAGTAGTTGCGCCTGACAAAAAAGATTGGCGATTGCTAATGCTTTCCGAAGCTTTCCTTATCTTGTCATACACCGACTGTAAGCTTGCAAAGCTAGCTGATAGTTTAGCATTTAAACGTTTGAGACGTCTTTCGTCCCGAGACGACCCGGATGACGCGCTTGTAGCCATTTTATTTATTCCGGTTATATTTTACAAAATATGAGACGATAAACAACTAAAACTGCGGTTAAAATAATGTGTCTGTATTATTTATGCGGAATTAATTAATTAATATTTAATAAATATTTAATTACTTCACAGTGATAACCGCACGGGGTTAAATTGACTGGTGAGCTGTGAAAGGTTAACAGATGCGCCGTGCACTATTTTATTTTGCGTTTATTATCATTAACAAATTATAAATATTACGATCGTATTATTCTATTTGTAATGTAATCCAATAATATAAACAATACGAACATTAAGAAATAATCGTATTATTTATAAGGTAGGTAATGCGATTTGATTAGCAAGATATAATTACATGAGTTATCAGAAAAAAATATCAAAGCAGTGTCTTGTATCTATTTATTCTAATAGCGGGTAAATATGTTATTTCCAACCATAATACGATAGGTATAAAGAAACAAAATTACTCATGTAGGTATATCAAACTGCGGGTATGCGGGTAATTATTTATATGCGGTATTGTAAAACGTATTCACACTCTGCTGGATTATTATCTACTAATATTATGGTTCAAAAATGTCCGGCTCGTTTGGATCAAGATGAATGAGATAGTGTGTAGAGTGGATTTGATATGTGCGAAGATTGACTGACGAAGGACCTTGAATTTTGTGTTACTGTTTACTGCTTGGAATGAGGAAAAAACATATGCTGCATATAAAGGAAAGGACTCACCGAAACAGGATAAAGAACTTGTATGCTGGCAATTTTGTCTTCTTTCTCCCCGTCCAATTGGCACTGAAAACAGCAATAAGCGTGCGTTTCGTTTACACGGCGGACACGGCGGAATTACGTCAATGTTGCAGGTAGCGGGAGCACGGTGGCTATAGTAGGTATGTTGCGGCGCGGGCTGTTAATTGCAGACTGACGTGGTGAAGGTAGTTATAGGTGCGGATTTTGGGAACAAGGTAGGACAGGATTTGCAACAATATTAATACCAATCCCAAGCAGTAACAGTATGTATGTGTGCTATGTAGGTGTGTGTATGTGTAGGTATATGTATTGGCGTAACCACTTTGTTTTACATTTTTTCAGAGTAAAATGTGTCCTTACTGGGGTACCCCGTTCTAAGGACACATTGTACAAGTTTTTTTTGTTTGAATATAAGTATATACCTATGTTGAAAATATTACAGACGAAAATTATAATTTGAATCTAAAAGAAAGTAAAGGGTCTGCCAAATAACTTTTTTTTTTTTGAAAATGGGGCGCAAAACATCGAGTGTAGCTTCGGCTGTGTGGCACGTAGCGCCGTCCTGTTGAAACCAAATGTTGCCAATATCCTCCTCTTCAATTTTTGTGAACAAAAATTCGTTCAACATGGCCCGATAACGATCGCCATTGACTGTAACGGCCACTCCTTGCTCATTTTCAAAGAAAAATGGCCCAATTATGCCTCTGGACCAAAATCCGCACCAAACAGTGACTCGTTTTGGGTGTACCGGCTTTTCAATGTATGCGTGCGGGTTTTCTGTGCCCCAAATACGACAATTTTGCTTGTTTACATACCCGCCAAGATCAAAATGAGCTTCATCCGAAAAGATGATTTTTTTGGCAAAATCGGCATCTTCTGTAAGTCGATCGCAGGCCCACTCAGCGAAGCGAAAACGCATTGGATGGTCAGTTGGCTTCAACTCCTGAACCAATTGGACTTTGTATGGCGTCATACCAAGGTCTTTATGCAAAATTCGTCTCAATGATGTCTCCGAAATGTTCAATTGTTGAGAACGACGGTGAATTGATGTTGATGGCGCTTCACGCACACTTTCTGCCACAGCATCGATATTCTCGGGTGTACGCACTGTTTTTGGCTTTTCACGCTTTGGTTTATCGATGAGGATGCCAGTTTCTTTCACTTTTTTCACAAGATAACGAACATACGGAGCTGACGGTGCTTCTCTTCTTCCAAAAACCGTACGCAATTTTCGCACACATTCTGCAACATTACCATGATTTTCAAAGTAATGTCGCAATATTTCCCAGCGTTGTTCAAGCGTATACACAACCATATTCGCTCAGCGGAAGGATAAAACTAATTATCTGTCAAATCAGACATGAGCTAAGTGTTACCATTCACGAAATAAGCACTAGTTGAAAAAAAAAACTTTAGATGGCGGACCCTTTATAATACATTAATATTTGTTCGGTTGCAAAATTGCATCTATCTTCTTCCTTCCCATGTCCATAATCCATATTTTTATGTTTCTTTTGAAGTCGGTTATTTTTTTAGTTGTTTTTATTGTAAGGAGGAAATTATATAATTTTACAGAGAAGTACTGCATATTTGTTTGTCCAAATGTCGTTTTAGTTGTAGGTTGGTAAAAGTTATGTTGTAGTGTAGATCTTGTGAATCGGCTCTAGTTTGTCTGTGTAGAGTTATCCGGGTTTTTGAATGCGTACATTTGAATATCTTTTGTGTATAATTGTTTCAGTGGCCTTAAAGTAAGAGCTTTAAAAATATAGTCTGTAGGGGTTCTGATATGGACTCTTAAGTATAATTTTCAAAATTTCCTTTTGTGCAATGAGGACTGGTTTTATTGTGGAATCGCACGAGCTTCCCCATCCGATAATACCATATTGTAGATGAGACTGGGCTAATGCATAATAGATTTTAATTAGCTGTTCTTTATCTAAAAAAAATTCTTATCGTTTTGAAAAAATAGGTGAGTTTTTTTTAATTGGTTGCTCACATTTTCCACTTGGGAGTTCCAATTACCGACACTTTTTGGTATATTATTAGTATTTTCACGATTATTAGCGAGATTTCAATATCGAGATGTGAACGATATCACTGCGAATTTTCAACTCATTTGATGTGGGTAATTTTAGATTTTGTGCAATATTGTAGATGTGTTCCACGTAGGTAGGCAACACCTTTATCTTCTTCTAATAAGTAGGGACTTTCAAGGAAAGGAGGAAGACAAAGGAAGAAAATAACAATGAAAGACTTGGAAACATGGGTTTAGTTTTTAATCCGTTTCAGAACTAAACACCTGTCATCTTTAGGGGATGCTGTGTCAAAGGTATTTTTGAGGAAAGAAAGGAGAGGAAGTTCTGGGAAAGGAAAAGGTATGAAGGGTGGGTAGGAATTTTAAATTTTACACAACTGATGAACAACCATTAATATACGGTAAATGGTTGTTAATCAGTTGTTTGAAATTTAAAACATTTTTATTAGTAAGAGGATTAACCTATAATTAGCGCCGTTATCCGGCAGGTAAACGACTAATAAAAAGAACGGACAAACTAATTGGCACCTAAAGATGTCATTATCCTCCAATTAGGGTTAATGTCGTAAATATTTTTGACAGCTTTGAAATATGTTTAATATAATTCATTTGATTTGACGAATTTTAAACAAGAAACGGATATACTAAATTTAAAAAAAAACAGATAAATAACAACTCGAGAACCTAAGACGCACTCCATTCCAACAATACAATACAATCCATTCTCAGATATAAATACCTTCTCCCATTCGTTCCGTTACCGGAATAATCATACTCGAATAAAACCCGCCACTCCGAGAGGAGTTCTAATGCGAACTTATGCAAAAGAGAAGAATGTGAATCCTTTATGCTCCAGCCTGGAAGAGAGAAGAGCGGAACGCAAGGCAGAAAGTAGAAATGCTTGTAGTTTCATACAATCACTTTGGAGTGTCGGCGGCATGGTACTGTCGGAGTGCAGCTAGAGCTCTTGTGAGGGTAAATCTCGAGCAGACGTTTATTAGAATTATTATTGTTTGATGCTAGTTTTGAGATAACTTTGCGTGGTTGGAGGTTTACCGTGTTGTTTTTGGTAATATTATCACATACAATAATGATATTTTGATACGAGTTAATAGTTTAAAGTCAATGGGTACTCGGTTAGTTTTCATAGCGAATTTTGATAGTTATTACGACCATCATCTAATCAAATTCATGTAAACAGTATTGTTTTGATCATTCACGTAATTTCAGTTTATTTAAATAGATTTCAGTAGTTTAGTCTGTAATATGAAGTTCTGCTATATCCCAAGAGAGGGCAGCTGAGGTGGATATCAAAAGAGTAACATATATTGCCGCTCGTGTCTACGAACGAACCAGTATTAATACAAGTTCTGCTATACCTATCCCAAAAGATACATATTGTTTTACATTTTGTAGTAATAGGTACTGGGCTAGTTTTCATAGCGGTTTATGTTAATTATCACCAACATCTAATCAATTTCAATTAAACTGTAGTGTATTGACCAAATACGTAGTTTCAGTTTCTTTTTCTATAGATGTCGATAGTTACACTTTAGATAACTTGCCAATGGTCATGCCAGTTTGGAGAGCTGTCTTGTTGTTAAATAGAATCACTACGAATATCAATATGTTTAAAATGAAGCACAATTTAGACGGCAAGTTTGTTGCTTTTAGTTTAAATCTGCTTATCTTATCTTAAATACGTTCTATTTTTAAAAAACGCTTTGAAATGTTAATTTTGTAATGTTTTTAAAATGAATAAATTGAATTGAGTTAGTTTAGTTACTGGCCCCAAAAAGAAGAAGATGGAGAGATATGAAATTACGAATGTTAGAAGAGCGCGCTAACATTTACAGCGATAAAATTGATGCAAAAATCTCGCGATAATTGTCTTTAGTTGTATTTAAAGAAACACTGTGATTTTTTTCATACATAGGTATAACTTATAAAATAACTGAAACAAACGTGTTTATAATAATTTTTGGAGCATACTTTGCGATTTTTTTCTATCGAGGGAATTTTATATAATTTGCGTTTCGGCGCAACGAATATCTAGATATTTATTATCTTCAAGAATAGCAGATATTTTTTTAAGAGCTTAAAAACTTCAAAAGTTTAAGGGAGGTTTGCAAGAAATCGGTAGAAATTCGGAGAACCGCCTCTAAGTAAGAACGGTTGCGAGGATGGTCAAAGGCTTCGGTGAGATTAGGCGGGCTCTTAGTCCGTCCGCCGGAGCAACAAATTACTTAGAGCCTAGCCTAGGAAGGACGTTTTTCAAGCTTAATATTGATTGTAAATATTTACGATAGCTAAATAGATTAACTAGTAATTACACGAACCTATAACAACTTATTTGGAAGATACCCAACACATCTTAAGTAATTACCGGAAATTATAAGAGACATAAAATCTGGCGCAGTAGGTAGGATACCTATTTTTACGATGTATTTAGAATGAAATCGGCTGTTAAAGACTCTAATGCAAAATCTATGCCTCAATGGAAGATTTAATTAAAACCTCGTTAATCCAAAAAGCAGCTCTGCTACCGTAATATGAATAAGTTTTTTAATCAATTCCCATGTTATTATTTCTAGCGTATATTCGCTAAATATATTTTTATGCATATCTTAAATTACCGAATTAGGCAAATTTTATTAGACTAACGTCATACTGGCGTTAGCCTAGCATCGTGGTGTAGAGAAATCAAATAAGGTGTTTAAAAATACAGACGCTTATTTAGGGAGCATATAACATTGAGAAACACGTTCACTAAAAAAATTCAATAGAAGCCTAGACGAAACACTAAAATTTTCGGTACATCTATCCTAATTTACAAATTTGTGCCCACGAAAAACAATTTTTTTTAAAATCACCAACGCACAAGAAATTAACACTTTCAATATAAGCATTGGTGTATCTTATGGGATGAAAAATGTTCATGTTTAACCACACGGGTCACGAATTGCTTTATTTTTACGAAACATCAAAAGACGGGCAATCACTTGTACGACGTCTGTTAACAAATGACACGTCCTCACGAACTCATAAAATTCGTTCAATCTTATTTTCTATAATAGTTAGACATATGGTATAAACAGTTTTAGAAAGGGATAACACCAAGCTCTCTCTTTACAAATATTATAATCAATAATTATCAGCCCTCATCTGCATTGAAAAAAATCTTCCGAGAAAAGATACTGGCCGCCAACGGGAATTGAACCCGTGTCCCTCTAATTGCCGGTCAGGAGCTCTGACCACTGAGCTTTGGCTACTTATCTGATACCCGCCAAATAATTTAATATATACTAGTGTTTCATTCGACAATTACTTATTATTACATTTTCCAACTCTCTCTCTTTACATTAAAAAGTTTACCATGTCAATCGTCCATTTGATAAATCAGACATCTCCGAAAAATCTAAATTTGAGTTGAGGATGCAGTTATATGTAAAAGCGTATCCTCTATCTGGTACAATACTCAGAATACTCATAAACACCACCAAATCAATTATAACGCCGAAAAGAACTGTAGTGAATTAAATCAAATGTTGATGTTTTATGGGTCACTAGTAAGATATTTCAAAATGTCATTCGTGTGTATCGGAAAAGACCTGCCAGGTTAGTATGTATCTATTTGCAAATAATAAAATTAGACAGAGCCTAAGAATTTATAATAAATTGTAAGGCGCACGCCCTTGAGGTTATTTTTCACAAAAAAGGCGCTCTACATAATTTATTATTATTTTATTTATTTATTTATTGAAAAAAATAAGAAATACATGAAAACATAAGCTGCACATCTCACTAGGGGATTCCTGTATCGAGATATGCAGTTTTACAATAAAGTAATTTAAAAAAAAAAGAAACATACATATACCTAAACTTAAAAGAAATATAATAATAAACCTACAAAAGAAGCACTGAGTACACTTATTTAAACATTACTAATTAATAATTATTACAGCTGGGCAGTATGCTCATTGTTGACAAAAATAACATTATACTGTAAACTAAATATTAAATATGTAAATACAAGGTACCTGTTGTGGCTTACCAGATGCAATAATAGGGTGATCATACCACAGTAGGATTAAATTATTAACAAAAAATAAATAATAATAAACAATTATGTAATAAATTTATATAGTAATATTTTATTGAA
The DNA here is from genome assembly GCA_917563855.2 of Limnephilus lunatus. NCBI lineage: Eukaryota > Metazoa > Arthropoda > Insecta > Trichoptera > Limnephilidae > Limnephilus > Limnephilus lunatus. The sequence goes on from OU830592.1 coordinate 111,947,425, forward strand.
GTAAAACTTCTTTACGCACGCTTGACTTGGGGAGTAAGCTGGTAAATACGTGACGAGAGCGTTATGAAAAGTGTGATCAGGCGAGGAGAACGGAAGTTGAGAGGGAAATATAAGTTAGTGAATATAGAAAGAGAGAGTTACGTTTCGTATATTATTACTGTAGGGGCAAGAGAGAAAGGTGCGAGCACATATTTTCTTTCTATCTTTCTCTCATAGCCAGTTAAGTTTCGTATATCTAAGACACAGCGCAGGCCTATTTTTATTTTATTTATTAACAGAAACAAACAGTACCTACATTATTTACATTGGTGAAAAAAGTTTACAGTTAATAAGTATATTTCAAGTTAGGTACCTATGATATATTTCATTAATTTTTACCGGGTGATGTGCGTTGTGAGAGGGTGTGTGTGTGTGTGCGTTGTGGGAGGGTGTGGGAGGGTGTGTGTGCGTGTGAGTGTGTGAGTATGTTTGTGGATGTGAGAAGTGGTGATGTATGTATGTATGCGCCTTGAACAATTTACATTACTGACATGATGCTATTTTTAAATTTGGGAAGTGAATTGGAGAAAATGTCGATATTAGAATTTAGACAAACATTATTTAACATATGAAGAGCACGGTTAATTGCCGAATTAGTTGCTGCATTTGTTTTATAATGAAGCGTGTGGAATAATTCTGTATGACGTGTAGGTCTTAGGGGTATGTTAAAATTAATTAGGGGAAGAAGAAAGGCTTGCCGCCAAAATCACAGAGCAACAACACGGGTTTGTAAAAGGCAAATCTACCATGAGTAATTTACTCATTTATGCAAATTTTTTATTCAATAGCATGGATCGAGGCCACCAGGTAGATGCAATATATTGCGACTTCAAAAAAGCTTTTGACAAGGTTGACCATCTTATTCTTATTCAAAAAATTATATACAACGGAATTAGGGGTAACTTATTACGTTGGTTTGTCTCGTATTTAACAAAAAGACAGCAAGCTGTATCATTACGAGGACATACTTCTAAGTGGGAACCAGTTACTTCTGGCGTGCCACAGGGGTCAATCCTGGGTCCGCTATTATTTATACTTTTTATTAACACCGTTACTAAATGTTTCATGCATTGTTTATTTCTTTTGTACGCTGATGACATAAAAATATTTGCCATTGTGAGAAATTTAAACGATTGTCTGCTCATCCAAAGCGATTTAGTAAGGTTCGAAGCATTTTGCAATGAAAACAAAATTTACCTAAGTTACAACAAATGTAAACAAATAAGCTTTACTAAAAATCACAACGCTATCATACACAATTATTGTATTGGTAACTATTTACTCGAGCGCGTTTACTGTATAAGAGATCTAGGCGTACTTTTTGATTCCAAACTACATTTCGATGCGCACATTGAGAATATTGTGAATAAAGCTTACTGCATGCTAGGATTTGTCATCAGAAACAGCCGCGAATTTCGAAAACCTGAAACCTATCTTCTTCTTTACTACACGCTGGTCCGTTCTCAACTTGAATACTGCTCCTCCATATGGACTCCACTTTACGGTATCTATAAAGACAATATTGAAAGTATTCAAAAGAAATTTTTGCAATGCCTCAATTACAGAATGAGCGCACCTAAACGGGGGTACATAAATATGCTCTCAAATTATAACGTCTCTACTCTATCTAACCGGCGAACATACCTTGACCTCATGACTCTATATAAAATCTGCAACAACGTTATTGACTGTCCTGACCTACTGAAACTAATAAACTTCAAAATACCACCCAGAGTAACAAGGCTTAACGACTTATTCCACATTAGCCGGACGCGTACAAATGCTGGTGTCAGGGATCCAATCAGAAGAATGTGCGAATTGTTTAATCGAAATCAAAACCTCAAGGATTCCGACTTATTTTTCGACACACGCAGTACTTTTAGTAGAAAATTGAAGGCTGTTTTCCTACAAAGTATAATAACTTAGACATTACTTGGCTTATAATTTTAACTAATTCTCTTTTTTTTAATTTCTGTATAATATTATTTTTTATCAATATATATGTTTTTGAACTTACCATCAAAATTTTTCCAAAGATAATTTGTAAACTTTTATAGGGTTATTGCGCACTTTTTTCATCTCTCTATTTGTAAAATAATTTTCTCATATTTACATACTTCTTTTCCATATTTATAAGTAAAAATATTTGTATATTTTTTTTATTTTATCTGCTGTTAATGTTAATTCGTGAGAAATAGTTTGGGTGCAGGTGAGTTCTCTAGTTATTGTTTTGTATATTATTGTTAATTGACATCTGTATCTGTATTTTCTCCTAAATAAATAAATAAAAAAATAAAGAAGTTCGGTACAGTCGATGTTATTATTTAGAATTCTGTGTATAAATTTTACATCAGCTATTATTATCTATTGTCTGTATCACACTGTAGGAGCAAGAGAGGAGCTTGTAGGAGCTTCAGTCGTGTGATCTAAAGCACACTCGCTTTTTATTATTATTAACGTACTGGACTGTTGTCTCCCGGTGTTGTTTTATAGCATATTTTATATGTAAAACACAGATATGTGTAAATCATATTTGATTTATGGTGAGCATTCGAATATCGCTTTTCTCAACTTAGTATTTGGAAATGTGTCCTTTGATTTAGGTTATTTTGTAGTCCTAATCAACTTAATGATCGATATATTATATATACCTAATACCTATGTTAAAAAAATTGAAACTGAATGTTAAGCAAGAATATTTCAAAATAAATCTCCAATCTGACAAATTTTGTAACTGACGTGATGTAATGTTTGCTAGACTCGAGAGGTTAAGTCTTTGTAAGCGAAGGGTTAAAACGGTATGAACCAAATAAATTCCAACAAACCGTACTAAATAATGATCGAACAATGTCCGTCAAGTATCCGTCACCACCGGAAGATGTCAGGAGTCGCCGTTGAAACGTTCATCGTTCTATTTTCAAATCCATCTGCGGCACTTCAGACGGCCAGACCAAAATGCTGCTCTTACTTCTCTATAGTGTATAGACCAGGGCTCGGCAAGCTACGGAAGGCGGATAAAGTAGTTTTATTTTTCAATGATAAAACCTTAAAAACAAAGGGCGGTCTAACCAACACGCAGAGGGGACGGACCAAACAACTTGGTATCGGCACACACTCTTCGTTTCATTCACATGCATACATTAGTTAATGAATTGATGACACACCTGACTTAACAAAACTAATAACATTCCGAGTACCAAATCGTAACACGAGACTTCCAGAGCTGTTCTTTGTTTATCCGTCTAAAATAAACTATTTCATAACTCCCCAATCCAAAGACTTCATAGGCTTGGAAATAAATTCAGTTCGGTTGATGTTTTCATTTATTCTTTACCTAAATTTGTATCAGAAATTTCTAAAATTCTTATGTAATTTTTATTATTATTCTTCTAATATTGCTTTTGATGTTATTTCTTTTTTTCTACTTATTTTTTTTTTTTACATTAACTCCACACAGGAGGGAAATTATTTTCCTCAGGGCCTATGTCATATTTGAGGATGCTGTGTGGAGGGTCTTTTTGAGGAAAGGAAGGAGTGAACATGGGTCTTGAAGAGACCCATGTTGTAGGAGGGAGGAAACACAGAGGCTGGTAAATCGTTCCACATCCGAGCTGTTGAACTCAAGAACGAGTCGTAAAAACGACCCGTTCTCATGTGACTAATGTCAACCGTGTACAAATGTTGGGCGCGTGTTTGGCGTGTTTCCCGACTATGCACTGGTGCCGAGGGGATCAACGAGTTCCTCGGAGCATTTTCCATTGTAATACCGGTAGAACAAGGACAGCATTCCCACCTGACGCCTGTGCTCTAAAGATTGCAATCCGTCTGTTAAGATGGGAGAATCTATCAAACGGACCGCCCGTTTCTGCACAGGGTCAAGGGTTTTTTTTTAAGGTATTTTGGAGCTCCAGACCAGAGGTGGCTGCCAAATTCAACCGTGGGGCGCACTTGCGATTTGTACAGGGTTAGCAGTTGTGTACTATACCCTTAATGTTCAGTTTATTATGTTATATAATACAAGCTTATAATTGTACTCCTGAATAACTTATGTATTTATAATAAGGCGATATTGTAAAAGCCTTCAAGGCGTGAATAAATACATAAATAAATTAGCGCATACATACTAGAGACATGGCCCGATTCAAGTATTTGATTAATATCCTCCAGAAACTGTGTGAGGAGAGGATGGGACTGGCATGGACGGAGGCCGAACAAGCAGCACAAGACAGGGACGTATGGAGGAGCCTTGTCGGTGCAGTGGGTCTCCGATCCGAATAGTATAAGGGGAAGAAGATGATGATTAAATTAATCATGACTCATGTCGTCCACCGGTGTCCCCGTTTTCTACCATTCACACTTGCGTCAAATATTCTCCAAAACAAAATTAAGCAATGTAAGAAAAATGCCGATAGTACATTTTTTACAGCATTTTTAAATTGTAATTTAACTAACTAACTAACCACCACGCCGTTTCCCCGAAGGCGTAGGCAGAGAGGATGAACCGACAAACAATTCGGTCTTGGAACACACTCTTTGCCTCGATCACATGCATGCATCGTGTCATACATACACACTCTTCTATTATTCTGACTCTTAACATGGCCTCAACTCTCAAGTATCTGAATCACTTGCGTGCCATGTCTTCCTCGGTCATCCCCGACTTATTCTGCCGATCACATCGTAACAATATAACTGTATCTCTAAATTGTATTTGTATATATTTTCTTACTTGATAACTGAAAAAAAATTGCATACATCTAAATAAATATTCAAAAACAAACAAAACAAATTTGCGTCATATATTCTTCTTACACTCCTTTCTTCGATTCATTCGCTCTACATGCCCAAACCAACCGAGCATCCCTTTCTTAATCTAACTCACTTATCAGCCTTTTATGCTAAGCTATGCTTCCGCACCCTGGGTTGCGATCACAGAACATCCGTTCGAAAAGTAGGCCTCAACGGCAAATGCATGATGGCGACCAAACTGTATCGGGACTAAACTTTATAGTTCCGCCTCACGAACGAGATCACTAGCGCTCCGCTACGACATCAACCGACTGAATGGCGCGCATTAAAAAAAGGAAGTTATGCTGCCACACCCTGAACACTATATGCTTATTATTATACTCCTGAATAACTATCTATAATAACGTGATATTGTAAAAGCCTTTAAGGCGTGAATAAATAAATAAAATAAAATAAAAATTGGCCCGAGGCCTGACGAGTTAATATCGTAAATGTTTATATCAAATTAATGTTTTAATAAAAGATTGTCGAGCCCTATACAGACTCCACAGTACTGCTTGCCGCTTCTCTCTCTGAATATGCGATTAGCTACGGGCTACGGACGAAGAGTGACTGGAAATAGATCGGGAGGAATGTTAGCGACGGATTGTCACTACTATTGTTGTGTTTGATTTATTGTGGCGATATTTGCATTGTGAATCACTCAATACGTTGTGCACTTTCAAGCGAAAATGAATTTATTAGCAAACAAATTAAAAAAAAACAGCAAAATACATACAAATTCATAAGCTCCAAAATCCTGTCTCAACGCAACAAAACAGGAATGAGCAAACGAAACACTCGATTGTACCTAGGTTACATGAACTTAGTAATAGTGTTATGGTTGCCCATAATTCATACGAACATACTATACAAGCGGCAGGTTGCCCATAAATGCTACGAACGAACTATACAAGCGGCAGGCAGCTGTGTGTCACGTGCTCAGTACATGTACATTCTCGCGTGATTATTGCTGTCCCTCTCAGGCTGGCAGAAGACATTACCATATATGGCTACACGGCGCGAAATCCAGCCAATGGCAGAAGACATTACCTTATAGGGCACGCGTTAGAGTCTTCCGTCTCGCTCATCACGGACAGAGAACTCCGGCCACCGTTCACCGAAGCGACAGACATATTTCAGACAACGGCGCGAGCGGTCGTACGCACTACTACGTACTGTCGGGCAGTATGCCACCCTTTGACGCGGCTAATTAAGCCTTCACCTACGAACGAAGTATGGCGATATCACCACAGACGCCTGTATAATCCTACTGCCGCCTACTTTATACCATGGCAGCCCTGGCCGCCCGGCTTTTAATCCGCCTACCATGCCGATAGCCGCTTAATTCACCGTTATCACCCACCGGTTCGGTAAGCTGACCGAATCCGCCCACCATGACGCCGAGAAGCCGCCCACGCACCCCGAGCCGCCCTGTTCCTGCACCCGATCTATGAGCTTTGCTCTAGATCTCTCCACTTCGTAGGAAGCTGCCTGCATCCGTACGACGCCACGTGAGATTTTAAACCCTCTTATAGCATTTCCGAGCCTAAATTCAGTAGTATTTCTAGTGCCTCTCTCTCTCTCTTATGCTAGGCCTTAAACAGCTTACCTGGTTGCCTGTAATGTTCACCCTTGCATTATTGAATACATTTGAATTGTGCCTAAACCTTGTTTCATTGGAGTCAACCATCGACAGCCTCGGAGGAGCCCTACTACCCTGAGCTGAGCCTTCCAAGCCGAGGCATACTGCCCCCGGGGGGCCTGCTTAACACTTGTTCCCCCCCGGGAGGGACATATTTCTGGAGACCAGAATTATAACACTGGACCCTACGTGGCTTCAGTATCACCCTGGCCCCAGGAAGTATGACACTGGCTTTCAACGTGGGGACCAGTAGCATGACACTGGCGCGCCAACTGGGCCGAAGTCTTGTCGATTGTTGTCTCCCTAGAAACATAATTATGTAATCTTAGCTATAAATATTTTATATTTGTGCTCCCATCAACAACGGTAGTTCTGTGTGAATTATTCTAAACGTCGCGAGTCCGTCGGCTAGTGCTATTCGAGTGTTAGGTATTTTAAACATCGCTTATTACCGTAACGTCTTACGCTATTACGTTCTATCGCGGCAGTCAGAGTTGTTCGTCATTCGCGCGGAATTTTTTTTGTAATTGAGTAATGAATCTCGTTATTTTAAATTCTCCGAGTGGCTGCTGTGTAAGTTGCGTTATTTCTTCCTTGAAGAGCAGTGGTTGTTTCCAATAAAAGGTAGTGACTACTGTCGGATTGTGCTCGTTCACATCCGTTCCCCTGTAATAGGAAGTTGTAAATACGACTGCCAGCAACTGCTCTCGTCTTATATTATTCGTCCGAATTTTTTTTTTTGCTTTGTTCATTATAATAACGCAAAATCATGGAGGCCACCATACCAATAATGGATAGAATATTAAATTTCGAGAAAGCAAACGCGTCGGTAATAAGAAAAATGTTGACAGATAGAGGCGTAGTTCCCAAAAGGGCTTTGCTAACTTTACGGAAACAATGTGTTGAGTTTAACGAATCCCGGAAGTTGAATTATAAAATAAACGTTAAACGAAAAGTTCAATAAATAATGAATATAAGTTATAAAGTTAGTTTTCTGTTCTCTCAATAGGAAGTTTTAAAACACAAAATGGAAAACGACGTTACATAATGTTGTAAAAGAGAAATTTTAAAGCAACGTATTATTAATTTTCAAAACAGAATAAGTTAATATGGAAAGTTTTCCCCTGTAATATTAGTTAAAGCCACAATTGTTATTTTTCTTCATAGAAGTTTTAATTTATTGTTAATGCATTATAATAAATTGGAATTGTAATTTTGATTGTTGATTGTCTAGGGCAGAGTAGCTAACTGCGTATTAGATTAATGAACAGTTCAGGACAAATGTAGATTAATAACATAAATTTTAGAAGAAAAAAGGAATAAACAAATTCAGTCAAAAGTTTTTTTTTAAGAAACAAAAGTTTAGGTACAGATCGGTGAAAAATAGTAAAGTTCTTAGAAGTTTAATGTTGTTTCGTTTGAAAATCATGAGTGTCATGAACCCACGGTTAGAGATCGTACATCATTGAATTAATACTCCATATTACACAAATTAGAGAACACAATGTTGTTAAAGTAATAAACGTTCGGGAAAGAAAACAAACTTGTATATAAAAATGTATATAAATAAGGCAACGTGTATATAAAATATATATAAACAAGGCAACGTGTATATCAATGTATATAATTGGCTAAGTGTTTTTTTGTTAGTTTAAGTTCTTGAAATCTATTTGAATTGCTTTCGTACTAAGTGGTAGGAAATTAAATAAATTAGTGAAAAACAGTAGAACATCATTTAAAAGAATAAATTCCGAACTTCAAGGTATACGTTACTAGATACTTGTTTTTTTTCGAATGGTTATCTAAGGAAAGTTTAATAATAAAATTTTGTATATGCTATAGGTATTTACCATAGAGACAGTATTGGAACATGCATTGTTTTTAATCGGGACTATCCCACTCTAAATAGTAGTATGCGGATAATAAAATAAACTATCGTTGGGAAAGACACTTCAGAGGAAACAAGTGAATAGCATCATATGTTCAAATTATCGTTTTAAATAAAAAATAACGAAGAATTTTAAAGGGAAATCCTTGTCAAATTTAACAGAATAACCTCTCGAACAAAGAACATTTAAATGTTAGCTTCAATTAAGTTTTTTTTCATAAGAATGTAGGAATGATTTCGGCAACAAATTTACATGAATGAATAACAGTATAATGGAATTCAGGATAGAAAAGATAAAATAAGTTTTTTTTAAAAACATCTGTGGAAAATTATTAAAACATAGAATTAAAAAATAAACTACGACAGTTAAATCGAGATTGTCATTTAGTAACAAAAACAAATAGTGAATAGAATCCAATTATTAATGTCTTACTTGTAATGAAGAAAAGGGTTATAAAATTATAAGAAATTGTCTTCTTCTTTTTTTCTTGTATTACATATTATGACAACGTGATCGTTGTTAGGAAATTATATCATATAGATATTGAGTAATAAACTCAAGAAATGTACTACGGTTACATAGGTACCCGCGTATACAATTCTGGTTTCAAACCGTTATAGGAATGCCTTCCTCAGAATTAGGGCAAGGTGGGATTGTTAAGATGTGAAATCTTGAACAAAAAAAAAAAAAGAAATTTGTGATATAGGAAAGAATTGGAATTAGAGAATTAACCCCTCAAGTAAGCTTTAGGTGATTGTAAATTCGTATAGTTTTGACATAGCTATTTTAGAAAATGTCATGGCGCCCTTATATAGTTAAATACAATGGAATTTTTTTTTTAAACATGATGATAGTAAAGTAAACAATAGTTAAAAAAGTTATGAACAGAAAAGTTGAGTTTAAACTGAGACTTATAGTGAAAATTTATTAGTAAAAAAAGTTATCACCGGATAATATTGTTAAATTAAGAGTAAATAAATAATAGACATGGAATTTTTTTAAAAAAGGAATTTTCAAATAATCAGTCAAGCAAGTAAAAGTTTTAAATTTTGAAAGTTGTAGTAAGAAGCAACGTCGTTAGCAATTCAGTTATGATTCATTTTTTTTTATGTATATAAATTGTTAGCTTATAACATGTAATGTTAAAATATAAACACACGAATTGAATACTTAGGTATTTGAGCGACTTAGTCAGTGTGTATTACGCATCGTATAGCGGTGTTATTAAATCTGTGTTATTAAAATTTGGAAACGATTCCTGTTAAATATAGAGTAACCTTTTAAAGAGAAATTTTATAGAAATTGTAGTATCATAAATTTTTAAATAATTAATGAAGTTCTGTTTTTTTGGATATTGTGTTATTTTTATGTGTTTATTTTGCCGAAGCACAGGCATTTGAGGAAGGTGATTTCTCATTTGTGTTGGTGAACTAAGGCAAGGTTACTGTTCTCTGAACGTAACGGTGTGGCCACACGGAGATAGACGTTTGCAAACGTATCTCTTGAAAACACGAGAGGATTATAGTATAGCCTGATAATTATACGACGCTATAGGAGAGATCCTTATAATATGCCAAACGCTATAGGAGGTATCCTTATAATATGACCGACGCTATAGGAGGCGTATCCTGAGAATTACACGGAGAGGAAAACAGGAAAACAGAACAGAGTATGGAAATTAGTTCACCAGTAGGAAAAGAAATTGGTTACGAATTATAATAACACAGTAATTTTAAACACGAGGTGCATGTATTGTATTGTCCTCTACATAAGGTTGTAAAATGCGAATATGTATCAGTTTCATTGATTACATGACTTAGTCAGCATTATTGTCCATCATTGGATGACCTTAATAAAAAATTGTAAATTTATTCAAGAGGTACATGTATTGTATTGTCCCTTAGGTACAACCCAAGGACGTCATGAACCCTAGTGGTTAGTACGAGGTTATAACGCATATAACTTAACCTTTGTTATTAGAGAAGTATACAATTCCTTTCTTAATGGATCGTCATCACAAGTGTTGACAATCCGGGACGCCGGTATGTCTGCACGTGAAGACTTGTTGTCATTATTATTATTATAAAAAAAAAAAGAGGTAACTCACCTTACACTAGTGAAATTACTGATGCGATATTTAGTTCATTTATTGTAATGACTATTATTGGTAGTAATAATTTATTACTTTCTCCTAGTGCGTAGCCACTTAGGTTGTTTTTTAAAAAAAAAAAAAATGTTTTTTAAATTTATATATGAATGTGGTTACATAAGTATATAAATTCGTCTAAGAAACACGACACGATACACTGATTAAGGGCGTAGTTCAAGGAACCCTAAATTAGGCTAGGTTTTTCATTAGAAAAAACTGCGTTAGGTATTCAGTATCCTGCCCGGGACCGAAGTAGAGACCTAATTTCTATTTTCGTGGAACAATTTGCATTCTAAAAAGTACTTAATTTTAGATGCAACGAAAGAATATGCAAGCATATTCTTTTCTTTTCGTTGACAAGAGACGGCATAAGAAAATTCTTGTACAAGTGGTAGGTATAAAGGCACCTAGCTCTCATCATACTGGGATAGGTCATTGGGTAGTAAGAAACTTAGGAACCTTATGGTTGTAAATAACCTTGTGTATATATTAATATAAGGTCATGTATAAATGAAAATATCATTTCAATTATAATTTTTTTTATTTTTTGTCCTTTTTTTTTTTCGGATTTTTTCAATCTCTTTCATTGTCAAATTATTCTCACATGTAGGTTAAATCGTTATGGTATTGGACATCTCACACGTTGCGATATAGGAGAAATTGGGGCGGTAAAACGTTCACAATCGGGTAGTTACTCACTCCTTAACGGGGTATGTCTCAATTCTAGCGTATGTTGGAGTGAATTCACGATGAAAAGGCAATGTAATAATAATATTACCACATTTTTGTTATCAGAATAGGCCCAATAGACAACACTATTCGGTTCACATAGGTTGTGGTGGTATCGAATTTTAACCTTCTTCCGCGATCATATAACAACGGTTACTCGTTGTGTGGTATTATAGAGCTGTTACAAGTCCGATAGGATGGAACTTGGGTATCGACCTAACGTGTCATTCGGCAGGTAAACTATAATCCAAAGCGTGATAGGATGGCTAAACTCCTTAGAATTAGAGCAGAAGGATTGTTGGAAACGCGAATTTCCGAACAATGGAAGTATATATGATTCCGGTGTTAGGAAGAAATTCGTTACTCAATTAAAAAAAAAAAATTTTTCCTCTTCTAATAACATTGTCGGTAGTATTAAATTTTCGTATTTTTTTGGTAAAAATACGTGGCGTTGTTGTTATTTATTTTAATTTTTTTTTTTTCCTTCTTCTCTCCTTACGTAGTCAAACCCTGAGAGTTTAAGTTGAGTTGAGACAAACTCGAATTGAAAGTTATTTAACAAAATTGTACACACACACATAGAGTTTTTGGTGGGTAAACAAATGTATATTCAAGTGTTTTAATTATGATAAATGTAATTAATTAAATTACTATATAAATATTTTGTAAACACGTAATTGATTACTTCGGTATCAATATGGTAAGCCAGCGTGTAAAGTCCTTGCCATATCAGGACGCAATTGTACGGTGTTTTGTAACTTGCTATATCACTGTATTCAAATAAGGAGTAGTACTTCTCGTAGTAAGAAGATTTAAGAGTATGCACCCAGTTGAGTAAATTAGCTCGGTAATGTCATAAAGTTATGTCATTCGGGTCGTATTGTTCTTATTAGAGAATAATGTAATTGCACTTATGGTCATTACGGTTCGTCTGGTTATTTTGGTGGGAACACCTAGAGGGTGTCCTATGTGGTTTCGTCGAACGCAAGTTCACCGTGAGGATTCCAAGGGATCTATCCGGTTGTCTATGTCGTTGCGGCAAGGGTATATTTCTAGTATACCAAGTACAGCGCTGTACGGGTCACCGAGGGTGAGTCGAGAAAACATGAGAGGATTCATATTATGCCTGAAAATTAATATTCATGATAGGTTTTGTAGCATTACCTTACAATTATATGCGAACATGAGAGGATGGTCGTTTATGCCTGATAATTAAATGCAAACCAGACAAACCATGACAAGCTGAGAGTGCGGGAAACTAACATTTGGGTTGGAATTGAATTGTGAAAATAGCATAGTGTATAAAAACAAAGTTGTATAATTTTAAGAATTCTATTGTAAGACGCGAATATGAGTGATTTCGATCATTTCATGACATTGGTCAGCGTACAATATTCCATAACAGGAATAAAGTGTATAAAAACAAAGTTGTATAATTTTAAGAATTCTATTGTAAGACGCGAATATGAGTTGGTTTCGATCATTTCATGACATTGGTCAGCGTACAATATTCCATAACAGGAATAAAGTGTATAAAAACAAAGTTGTATAATTTTAAGAATTCTATTGTAAGACGCGAATATGAGTTGGTTTCGATCATTTCATGACATTGGTCAGCGTACAATATTCCATAACAGGAATAGTGTTGGAAATTTTTTGTCTAATTTTAAGATTTTTACATGGTAGTAATCCTTCTCGGAAGGGTCATGTTTTCTTTATTTCTTCATGCACCTTCGTTAGCGTGTCTTGTATCGCACTAGGTACGTCACATTTTTTTTAATTTCTTGAGAGAGTTGGCAACCTTTGTTCAGTTTATTGCTAGTTTTTTTTAGCTTGGCTCACAGGTAGTTAAAATTTTGTTGGCTCTTAGGTAGGGAGTGTTTAAATCCTGGTGAAGAGGTAGCTCTGTACCTCACATTGTGGCAATCATCGCATCACATGCTGTATGGAAGGTCGTGGTCCCCTGCATCAGCCTCGCTGTCTTTTCCCTTCATTTTTCAGGGGGAGGAGGGTAGTGTTATGGTTGCCCATAATTCATACGAACATACTATACAAGCGGCAGGTTGCCCATAAATGCTACGAACGAACTATACAAGCGGCAGGCAGCTGTGTGTCACGTGCTCAGTACATGTACATTCTCGCGTGATTATTGCTGTCCCTCTCAGGCTGGCAGAAGACATTACCATATATGGCTACACGGCGCGAAATCCAGCCAATGGCAGAAGACATTACCTTATAGGGCACGCGTTAGAGTCTTCCGTCTCGCTCATCACGGACAGAGAACTCCGGCCACCGTTCACCGAAGCGACAGACATATTTCAGACAACGGCGCGAGCGGTCGTACGCACTACTACGTACTGTCGGGCAGTATGCCACCCTTTGACGCGGCTAATTAAGCCTTCACCTACGAACGAAGTATGGCGATATCACCACAGACGCCTGTATAATCCTACTGCCGCCTACTTTATACCATGGCAGCCCTGGCCGCCCGGCTTTTAATCCGCCTACCATGCCGATAGCCGCTTAATTCACCGTTATCACCCACCGGTTCGGTAAGCTGACCGAATCCGCCCACCATGACGCCGAGAAGCCGCCCACGCACCCCGAGCCGCCCTGTTCCTGCACCCGATCTATGAGCTTTGCTCTAGATCTCTCCACTTCGTAGGAAGCTGCCTGCATCCGTACGACGCCACGTGAGATTTTAAACCCTCTTATAGCATTTCCGAGCCTAAATTCAGTAGTATTTCTAGTGCCTCTCTCTCTCTCTTATGCTAGGCCTTAAACAGCTTACCTGGTTGCCTGTAATGTTCACCCTTGCATTATTGAATACATTTGAATTGTGCCTAAACCTTGTTTCATTGGAGTCAACCATCGACAGCCTCGGAGGAGCCCTACTACCCTGAGCTGAGCCTTCCAAGCCGAGGCATACTGCCCCCGGGGGGCCTGCTTAACACTTGTTCCCCCCCGGGAGGGACATATTTCTGGAGACCAGAATTATAACACTGGACCCTACGTGGCTTCAGTATCACCCTGGCCCCAGGAAGTATGACAATAGATACGCAGATATGCGTATCTATTTAACTGCACGGAAGCTAAGTACAAGAAGGCTATTCTATTAAATATTTTAATAATAATAATAATAATCTTTATTTGGAAAACAAACAGCTTTACAAAGATACATAAAAATAAAGAGTGCTAAAATAAAACAGTAAGCCTAAAAACATGTTTTCGCTGATAAATATTTTCAATCAATATTAATTTTTATTTTATTTATACTATAGTATTGTATGTAAATGAAGCTCTTTGTGTCATTTGTCAACCAAATGCCACAATTAACTGATATACTATTTTTTATTATTTTTTCTATGGTACAGCTAAGATTTCGTGACATTTTTATGGAATAGGTACCGTTAATATTAATAAATAAATAACCAGAAATAATGAAAAACGGGTACCATTTATCGGATAACCAACAGCCCTGCCTTAGATCACCCCAAGTGGTTCGCTGCACTTGGCGACTTAGCAGGGGTCCCGGTTAGCGGGGTGAAGTTTTTTGTTACATTAGCTCCATACAGGAGGCCCAGAGGAAAACAAACCAACAGGGCCTATGTCATCTTTGGGGATGCTGTCTGGAGGGTATTTTTATGGAAAGGAAGAAGAGGAGAAGTTCTGGGAAGGAATATGGTTGTAGTTGAGTAGGAATCTGGGGTTCAATGTGTCCAGGAATGACGGGCGTATGAATCCATCCTTCCCACTGCGGTGCAAGGTGATGGGTCGAGGAGTCCGACGAGAGTTCAAAAGGTCTCCCTAAACCTCCTGATCCTGCCTGCCACGCATTAGGTGTCACATCCGTCACCAAACCCTAGACAAATCTCATCCCATGAACCCGGGCACCCCTGCTAAGTCACCAAATAACGAAAAACTTTTGGGTGACCTATGGCAGAAGTGTTGGTTATCCAATAAATGGTTCCGGGTCGGCGGTACACATACCCGCCTCACAAATTGATAATTGTTTGTCTAGGTCTTATTAAATGTATCTTCAACTCTGGAAAGATGTGTAAATTAATGGTGACCGGCCAACTCAGAATGAAACCAACCTCAAAAAGGTCATTTAGAGTGATGATATAAAAAAATATATAAAAAAATGGGTTAAATAGGTTAAGTTAGGTTAGGGTTACCGGCTATTTTTAAATAATATTTTCATAGCTTTTAAAGACCTTTCTGAGGTGGTTCTGAGTTGGTTTCATTCTGAGTTGGTATGGAACAAAATTAATACACCATATTTTATTTAAATTTAACAACTGTAATTTGAATATAAAATAACGCTTACCCGCTTTCCTCTGAGCCACGGAGGTCGCCGATCAAAATTAAATTAATTTCCATAGCGGTCAATTCACTCCTCCCAAAAGATTGACAAGCGGATCGAAAACAACTTACCTGCGAACAAAAGAAACACAAACATTACATTTCATGTAAGTAAATAATATCCGACATAAGAAGCTTGCTTACAAAGGTATAGCTTACAACATTACAGTATCAGGTAAACATTTCAAGTCCTCAGACAATCGGCTTATACCGAGTAAGCAATGAATATGAGATTTTGGAATACATTATTACCGTTAGGACTTCTGCATAAGTCAATGAACGTATTACCCAGAGTCCCAGACTAACTCGACTGCAAGGCCAGCAATATATATTTACTAGCTTTTGCACCCGGCTTCGCACGCGCCCCCTCCCCCCTTACCCACCCCTCCCCTCACACTCCCCCCCGCCCCCTCACCCTCCGCCCTCAACGTAACAACCAAACGCGCGCTATAAATCTTAACTATTCAAGGGATCTCCATAGCAACCTAAACAAATAACAACATGACAGCGCATGTCAAAAAAATACGTAGCAACGCTTCACTTTTCGTCTGGACAATAAACGTATAATTGTATACAAATTTCATAATGCCAGAGCTAAGTTATAGCCTATAGACTATTCTGATGTATAAGCTATATTACTGTAAAGTTTCATTAAAATCCGTTCAGTATTTATTCCGTGAAAGAGTAACAAACATCCATACATCCATCCATTCATCCATCCATACAAACTTTCGCCTTTATAATATTAGTAGGATGTTAAATATTTTGCTAACTTAAACGGTGATCTAAAAATCTACATACATTTCATAAGAAATCTATATAAATCCAAGGATAAAATTTTCGTTCTTAAGCCTCGGCAACCCGAATTTCTTACATATCTCCCTTAAACATTTGAAGTTTTTAAGCTCTTAAAGAATATATGTTATTTTTGAAGATAATGTCTAGATTGACGACCTCCGTAGTCCAGTGGCTAAGACTCTTGACTCACAATCCGGAGGTCGCGGGTTCGAACCCGGCGTGCGCAAATAAATTTTATTTGATTAATTTGTGTTATTTCGCAATTAGTTCATTTTAAATAATATATAGTATATTTGCGGCACGTTCCAGAGTGGAAGATACTATCAGTATCACCCTGGTGTAAGACCACCATTCAGAATTGAAACGTTACTTGAAAATGGCTTTAGCTGTGTTTGGTGACCAGATCTGAATAGCCAGGTACTTCCCAACCTTCCTATACCCCACCTCCTTCCCCTCCCCACTACCTTTCAGCCTCAAAACATACCCCAATTGGGGATGCCATAGTCTCACTGGCTCCAGACGGGAGCAGTTGAGATTCTTGTGCGGTATTCACTGTAAAAAAAAAAAAAAGATGCTGCCCACGCCGAAACGTAAATTATATGAAATTCCCTCGATAGAAAAAAATCGCAAAGTATGCTCCAAAAATTATTAAAAACAAGTCTGTTTCTATTATCTTATAAATTATATTTGTGAAAAAATTTAATATGTTTCTATAAATGATACTTAAGATGCTCCCCACGAGATTTTTGCTCTATTTTAAATGAGTCGTGTTTTATTAAACGTTTCCGCAATTTTCGCATCGATTTTGACGCTGTAAATGTTAGCGCGGTCCTCTAACATAAGTAATTTCTTATCTCTCCATCTTCTTCTTTTCGAGCCCGGTTGCGGAGCCTTAAGTAATGCAAAATTAAGTGATTTTAGTTTGAAAATATGATCGCTTAGAAATATTTAACTAACTAACTAAACATCACGCCGTTTCCCTGCAGGGGCGGACAGAGATCTCGGGCCGGTAAACAACTCGATCTGGGCATACACTCCTTGCCTCGTTCACATTCGTACACCGCCTCATACATGCTCTTCTTTCTGACTCTTGACATGGCCCGACTAAAGCAAGTATCTGATTCACTTGGTCGTGCCATGTCTTCCACGGGCCTCCCCCACTTCTTTTACCATTCACATTTGCGTCATATATTCTCCTTACACTCCTTTCCTCGTTTATTCGGTCAACGCGCCCAAACCATCTGAGCTTACATCAGCCATGCATTTTTGGGAATCTCCACGTTTCTTACACGATCGCACATTGTTTTACACCCATACGCCTCAGGGATTTCATTTCTACAGCATTCAGTCTACTTTCATCTTTCCTCTGCCACTTCCACGACTCACTGCCATACATCAAGGTAGGTACCAGCACTCCATTATGGACGGCTAGCGTTGCTTCTTTGGACAAATATTTTAGATGGTTTAATTATTAAAGCCCAGAACATAATAAAGTATTAGGCATATAAAAACAGCTTTAAAGTTCAAAATCTTCTAGTTACGAACCCATTTTCGGTTGTGGTTTATTGTTAATTGTGGCAAATTAACTTCTTTAGAAATTAATCGTGAAATATTTAAATATTTGTACCCGAACTTGGCAAAATAACACAAGAACACGCTTTTGGCGATGGTTTTTTCTCGCATAAATCAAAACAGGCAACTTGCGGAGTGTTATTGTTAGTGGTCCAATTTCGAATGTTACACGACTTGGTGCATCGGCTTGACATTTTTTTGGTTCTCATTAAGGCAGGGTTGGCCTCATTTTACCCGAATCAAAAAATGTGGGTTCTACCCTCTGACCAATACGTCAATGGTTCTACCCGAAAAATAGTAGGTTTTATCAAAAATGTACATATGAAAACAATAAACGATTACGAGTCAAGAGCCTTACCCCTTGACCACGACGGCCGTCAAAGAATGTATTAGCAAATTGTATAGCAGTATAGATCACCATTTATCTTAAAAAATACAAAAAAGTATCTTAACCACTCAGCAACGTAAGCAGATAATACGATTTAGGAAGATGATTTATAAAAAAAATATAAAATATTTAACTCACATCTTTGGATTGTCCACCAATACAATATTGCATTTGTAAGCCTTTCTTGAAGGATTCTTTTTATGGACTTAACTATTTATTCATATACGTATTGCATATGTACGGGCCCAAAACAACTGATGCATCTTAGTATTTTAAAGCATAACTTGCAAAAAGTGTTTTTTCCTAAAATAATAAAAGTCGCGCCATCTTTGAAAGATAGGATTATAAATTCGTTTAAGAATCACCTAAAAAAACAGAGTGTGTATGTAATTCACACGCGGTAGAAGTGAATCTAGAAAGTCGCTAGATGTCGCTTTCTTTTCTTTTGCTTGTTTTCTTAAAGTGGTTTGAAGATTAGATATTGATTTCACAAAATATTTTTTTTTTCGATTTCGTAGGATTCGAACCCCCGTTCGCTTGATGTCTGTCTCTGAGACTTGTCAGGCACCTTGCCAACAACGCTATGAAAGACACGCTCCGAGGTGTGGATTTACCGCGTTATATTAGAACCGAGTATTTGTGTGGAACTGAGTTGTGACGCGTTAATGTTTCACCCGATTTTCAAGTCACTAACGGCGTTAAAGAAGTTTCACTTAAAAAACGCGGATTTTTCCAACCCAGCATAAAACCGTTCGTTTTTCTCTCTTTTGAAAATATTCTTTCTTATTATGAAATTAGTTATCTACACTATATTATATTGCATTTTATTTAACCAACCATGGCGGCTACGTACAGTATTCAACTCAACACTAAGCAATCGAGTGGTGTATGCCGTTTATCGCTACATACATACACCAACTTCATTTCCAAAGAAAAAAATGTAAAAAGTTCCGCAGCCAAATTACTGCATACAGTGCACATACCATCTACAATATTGTCTTGTGAAAACAACAGAGCCATGTGGACCGCAGCCAACAATCTACTGAAACCATTCTTTTCTATCAACATGTACATATTATACGTTTTGTTAATCTGTCGGAGTTAATAAAGAAGTTGGTACAGCAACGGAATGTTTCTTGGCTGGCCAAGTTGGTGGGAACACAATCTTACAAGTTTCTGTATTACATAAATATATAGAGCTGCTTGTTCTAACAGTAGAGGCAATTTCAGCAGTAATAGAGGGAGAGATTGGACCAAAGATGAAAATGAATCACGGTGAGTCATATTGGTCATCGTGTAGGTCAGTGTTTACATCAACTCTTCCTAATGGTCGTGCCAGTTCTTGGCGTAGGTCGTTGGTATTCCATTTTAAAGCAGGTGCATAAGTATCAGAAACAACATATAGTATAGCAGCAGTCATCTCAAATACTTATTACCCATACATAACATTATGAATAAGCGACAGAACATTTAACGTTTAATGCACCAGATACTTAAAATGCCATGAGATCAGAAACTGATTTTGAAAGCATGTTGCAGTAAACTTACTCGTTTCGGTGATGTGTGAATGAATGCGATGTGGTGCAGATTACCGAACATGTGGACAACGAATGCCCAGTCCATCCATTCCCCGGCGGGATTAATAAGGTCCACAGGGCGACGCCTGAGACCCTAGACTGGCTCGCAGTCCTACATGTCCCCTTCCGACACCCGCCAAAGAAGAAAGAAGGGTAAACTTCCTCCAACCTCTGTTTACAAAGCGAATAATTCAAACAGTTTTAGAGTATCAATAATCGCATATATATGTAGAGAAATGTAAGTCGAATGTCTGAAAGAGGGGCGATTCCGGTTCTACTCAAAGAAAAGGATTTACACTTAACCTTAAAATTAGTGACTTTAGGGGCAAATCACGTTCTACTTGAGGATAAAGAATTTTCCTTTAAATTAAAATTAACGATTCTAGGGGCGATTCCCGTTTTACTCAAAAATAAGGAATTGTCCTTAACATTTAACGACTTTAGGGGCAGTTCTACTAAAGGATAATAAATTGTCTTGTCCTTAAAAACGACTTTAGGGGCAATTCCAGTTATACTTAAAGAAAGGGAACTGTCCTTAACCTAAACTACTTTAGGGGCATTTCTACTTAAGGATAAGAATGACTTTAGGGGCAATTCCCGTTTTACTTAAGAATAATGAATCGTCCTAAACGTTAGAATTAACGACTTAAGAATATTTCCTTAATCTTAAAATTAACGACTTTACGGGGAATGTCCTGAACTTTAAAATGAACTACTTTCTCCTCAACCGCGATTCCAGATCTCTTGGATGAAAGCGAAAAAGTCGTGACAAATCGTTATCCTTAAACAGAAGCGGTATCGCTCATCGATACCGCAATGATTTATCATATTTAATGAATATTGTTTCAAACTAATACGAGTATAACGTCTCAAATTGGGCTTCAATTTTTTGAAACACTATTCCACCTTGTATAAAGTTGGATTCCCAGAAAAAACCTATTAATATCACAATACATAGCTCTAAATGAGATTTCTTCGTATCTGGAGAATTATAACAGAATTGCTAAAAAGTATAAGATTATATGCCGAGTTTTCTTCGCTATACAATTACACGATATTGTGCGTACAATATTGCAAGCTTTTAGCAATCATATTACTTTCAGTTACAATGGGATCCTAAAGCTTTGAAGTGGGCTTGCTGAATTATTCCGTTCAAATAGGTTGCTGCGAAAGCTCTTTTACAATAAATACATAAAATAATTGCTGGAAAATGATTCTTTCTTGAAAACGGAGAGTCGAAGAATGTTTTTTAATCTTGTACTCGGAGGAATTTATAAAAGGCTTACTGATAAAAATATGAATATTACAGAAACTGATGCAGAGAAAACTTTCATTCGAGGGTAAAATTTGTATACTTTGTAAGAGGATTTTCGTTTATTTTCAAATTAACCCCTTGAGAGACTGGAAGAGAATAGGTTCCACAAAGTGGCATTTCAACATCCCTTCGAAAAGTCTTTAAGGGCCATTTACCAGCCAGCGGCCGAGAAGTCATATATCGTCGAAAGATTAATTATTCTCCGTACCAGCTTTTTTAAATAATAACTCAATATCGATTTTATTTCATTTCAAATTTGCTTTAATTTATACCTGCATTCAAAAATGCTGAAAGGCGTGATGATAAAACTATTAAAATATGCACGTTTTGTAATTATTTTTTGATCGTAAGTATTTATAATTTTTCAATAATGTCTAAGCAAATTAGAATGTAAAAAAAATCTCACATATTTTAGTTGGTAACACCGTAAATACATAGGCAAACTGAAGTAAATCACAAAATAAGTGTGCGGATCTTATTTTAAATGATTTTATTTAAGCTTAAATAAAAATTCTGAAACATAGCTTTCCCAGATAATTTATTGATTTATTTTACTGCATGATTATGTGATTTGAAATGTGTGTTGTATAATACAAAATTTTGTTTGAAAATTTAACAAATCTGCCATCGACCTACGTTAAACCTTATTGTACTAAAAATAAACATATTTTCTCAAATTTTAAAACTTTAGCTTTACTAGATACGTTTTTAGATTTTCACGGCCAAAAGCATTTTTGTTGTTGGTTTTTGGGGCGTTATGCCGTGTTGCGCTACCTCCTTCTTTAGCCAACGTTTCGGACCTCGTTGCAGTGTCCATCATCAGGGCAGATCCGACAGATGTGTCTGTCGATGTGTGATCCACATCTGTCGGATCTGCGATGTGTGATCTGTCGATGTGTGTCTGTCGATGTGTGATCCACATCTGTCCATCATCAGGGCAGATCCGACAGATGTGTCTGTCGATGTGTGATCCACATCTGTCGGATCTGCGATGTGTGATCTGTCGATGTGTGTCTGTCGATGTGTGATCCACATCTGTCGGATCTGCCCTGATGATGGACACTGCAACGAGGTCCGAAACATCGGCTAAAGAAGGAGGTAGCGCAACACGGCATAACACCCCAAAAACAAACAACAAAATGGCTTTACTAGATGAAAGAACAGTCTTTCGAAATCAATTTATAATTTTTTTGTGGGAGTCAATACGTCTAAAATTTTATATAAAAATGATATATTTCCGGTTTTGTTTGGTTATTCCCTCTTAAATTCAGAATACTGCCGTCAACACTGCAGAAAAAATAAGAAATTATGTAAAGATATCAGCGATCATGAGGTAACTCCATTTTAGATTATATTTAGCTTTAGTTGCATTCATTTTCATTACCCCTAGCTAGGGGTGGTCAGCAGCAGCAATAGTTTCTCTAAGGGTGGTGGTGGTTATCGAAACAATCCTTTAAATGCTGAAGTTCAAGCGGGAATTAGACCAACAATACGCTGTGGGCGAGCTCGGGCAGCTTCCAGGAAATACTTCCATTGTTCTACATTATTTTACACTTAGAGGTAGGAGAGGGATTTTGTGGGAGAATTGGAGAATATTGGAACAATTAATTACAAGAGAATATTACGAAGACAATTGTAAATTTTCTTAGAAGACTAAATGGAAACACTATAGAACTCATTTTTAAAACCATAGTTGCTCCAATATTAGATTAAGATGAAGCCATGCGAAATAATGCAAAATCATATAAAATCATGTGATTTTGGTTTGAAAATCGTTTAGAAATATTACAGATGCTTTAATTTAATATTGCAAGTATAACACGTAATCCTACTTCCTACTAATATTATAAAGGCGAAAGTTTGTATGGATGTATGCAGGGGCGTGCACTCCATATAGGCACATAAGCACTGCCTACCCTAGCGTATTTGTAAAACGTAAGCATCTAAATAATATTATAATTTATTAAATTATTACTAAAAATAAATACAAACTTTCAAAAATAAGCGCGACAAAGCTAAGCAACCAAAACTACGCGAGCGCCACATCAATCGGCATAGGTACTACAAACTTGACATAAACTGTAACTAAAAACTACACGCGCCCTCCGACTACCTCACTAAAATGCGGGCTAAGCAGGAATTATTTCTGCTTAGAGCTAACTTCATACAAGATATAATATCAATGTTTACGAAATGCACGTAGCATAGAGTAGAACTGTCGTTTGAATTTGCTTCTATGAGGTTTTTTGTTAGTATCAGTATCAGGCAGTGCTTTCTGGAACAAATAGCAAATGGCAATCAGTGGCGACAGTGACATCTGTTGTTATCTGAAGTATGAAAGTGAGACACGCCAACTGCTTTTATCAAGGCCACCTCGGATATCCATTAATTGGCTTGTGATAATACGCATACATGAAGCGATTATTTATTATTATTATTATTTGTATATTAAAGTGGCTTAGATAATCCAAACCTGCATCATCTACAGCCAGCAGCAAGCACACTTAGCAAAAACTTGTACGAAGGGAGCTATCTGTGGCAAGTTTCTTTTTTATTTATTTGAATCAATTCGGCGGTTTTCCTACTGCCTACCCTGATCAAAAACTCTGTGCACGCCACTGGATGTATGGATGTTTGTTACTCTTTGACGCAATAAATACTGAATGGATTTTAATGAAACTTTACAGTAATATAGCTAATACTTCAGAATAGGCTATAGGCTATCGAATGAAACTTTACAGTAATATAGCTAATACATCAGAATAGGCTATAGGCTATAACTTAGAGCTCTGGCATTATGAAATTTGTATAAAATTATACGTTTATTGTCCAGGTTGTTGGGGAGGGTGAGGGGGGGGGGGGGGGTTAGTGGGGGCGTGGATGAGGGGGGGGGGGGTTGGAAGGGGGAGGGATTGGGGGGGGGGGAGCAGTGGCGCGTGCGAAGCCGGGGGCAAAAGCTAGTATTTTAATAGGTCCTTTAAGTCTGGAAAAAAAAATAAAGTATCAGGTCTAACAAAATAACTTTCAAGTGCTAAAATCTCTTACTAATAATCCATTTTCGGATAAAGTTTCATTATATAATGTGGCAAATTAAGTTCTTTAGAAAATAATCGGAAAACATTTTGATATTTGTGCCTGAATTTCACAAAATAAAACAAAACAATGCAATTTCGCGCTGTTGTTTTCGGCGTAAATCAAAATGGGGGCAAAACGAATTTGAATATGAGAATTAAACCTTACGCCGTCCGTATAAGGACTACGTGCACATTTGTATTAGTTACCGCCCCGTGGTGGCGTGTAGACGTCGCTTGCATCCGTGCAACTGATTTTAAATATCATTGTTTTTATAGTAAACAATGCATAAAAAAGGAGTTAACGTTTTTTACAGGCCTTTACGAAAACAACTCTCAAATACCTTCTCCAACCATTCATAAAACTTCTTCGCAAGTATTTTTATATCCCTCCCAAAAAGAGGTGTGGATTCCTATGTCGAATTTCTTCAGGACTAGTGGAACACCTTAATGCTCTATGATGTTATATTTGGCCAATGAAGGAAACTTGAAAAAGCTAGAGTTATATAGAACAGAGCTTTGAGATGTATTCTGGGGAAAGGCAAGGGTTAATCATATGAGAGAGCAGCTAAATTGGATTCCATTATAAAGAGACTGCTTATGTAACGTGTTAAATTTTGTGCATAAAGTTAAGAAAATTCATATGTCATAGATGACATTGTTTTTAATTGAGATATACAAAATTATGAAACCAGAAATATCAATAGAGTTACATTGCCTCATGTGAGAAAATCAAGAGTCACAAAACTGGCTAAAGTAAGAGGACTAAAGATGTATGATGAAATGCGTGAAAGTCTGAAGAAGAAGGAAGAATAACTGTATTTAAAAAGGGATGCCATGCTTAGATACTATAAAAATATAATTTTATACAAAACAAAAAAAAAAATAAAAAAAAGATAAGTAGTAAGTCTAAATGAAACAGAAAAAAATATCAATTATTATAAGCATTAATTATTAGCCTGAAACACTCATCAACATTGAAAAATCTCCCGAGAAAAGATAAATGCCGCCGACGGGACTTGAACCTGCGTCCTTCTGATATCCGGTCAACTGCTCTACCAACTGAGCTACGTCAGCTTATCTCCCACCCGCCAAATAATTCAATATATACTAGTGTTTCATTCAACAATTACTGTTTATTACATTTTTCACCTGAAAACCACCAACTTTATTTTTTGTGAGAAAGGCATTATAAGTGCCAACTCTCCCCTAGATGGCGTCGAGACAATAATTCAATATATACTAGTGTTTCATTCAACAATTACTGCTTATTACATTTTTTCACCTGAAAACAACCAACTTTATTTTTTGTGAGAAATGCATTATGCTAACTCTCCCACTAGATGGCGTCGAGACAAATTATGTCTACATTTTTTCAGGCTAATAATTATTGCTTATAATAATTGTTACCCTTTGTGCTATGCATAAAAATCTTGTCTTAAACGTTAGTTTACCAATTAAAAATAATAATTATAGTACTTAAATTTTTTAAAAGTTACGTTCGCAAATGGGGATCGAACCCAGTCACACGGAGGTCCTGGGTTCGTTCCCCAATTGCGCCCAGTATTTTTTTAAATTTAACTTCCTGTGAATTTTTCTATTTCATGTTTCTTTTAGATTTATTAATATTGAATTCTTCTTCACCGTCGAGCCATGTTACCGAAAGGGCAAGCAGAGGTGATGTAGTTCCTGACGTCTCATTTAGATCACCCCGACTATTTCCCCGACAACTTCCCACTCGGACCCATCAATCATTTTAATGAGGTGCACCAAGCTTAACAATGGCCAACAAAACTAACGGAAAACAACGAAAAATTTAACATGTAAATTTAACATGTTAATTTGCATTCCACGAAAAATATACCCGCTGCAAAAATAATACCTACAATCAATCATTATAATGATCTGAAAAACTAAACAATGGTCAAATAAAAAAAGAAGAAAAATAGGAGTTGGAAAAAATTACAATAAATTTAAAACAATTTTTTCATTACTTTCTACGGAAATAGAAATGTAACGAAGACTACAAAATATGTTCAACAAACTCATCAAACGTATAACTGAGTAATAAGGTACTTAGTTTTGGCCACTTTTTTTAGCCCGTCTAAAAAACCAACATGTTTCGTAAGCAATGCTTCTTACTTCATCAGAATTACAAAAAATTCAGAGTGTGCAGTTCACGCGCAGTAGAAGTGAAACATTCAGAAAAGTAAAGTAGACAAGAGTAGGGAAGCTACGAAACAACGCACAAATAGGAGACCGATAGGCTACGAAGCACCGCATATAGAGGAGACCGATTAGTCTCATTCTCTCACAGGCTAAATCCTATACATATACCTATGTGTTTGTCCTTTTTTAGTGTCGCTATTTTTCGTTTCAACAGTGCTAAATAAGTTTTCACTTCAAAAATAAAAAGCCAAAATCATAACCTCCATAACTTGCTGACAAATTTATTTTACGCTAAGGAAATGGGCCCATTTTCAAAGCATAAAGATAAGCTTTGATTATTTTGTTATAATCGTTTTTTTTTAAATTAATTAAATAAGTGGGAGGGAGACAATAAACGTACATAATCACAAGTAAATGTACAAATAACATTTAAATTCTTTCTGTGGATTTAGAAACAAGCTTTAAGTTCTTCGGGATTCAGTCAATAGATGCGCCGCATCCACGTACTGAAAGATTTTACAAAAAGTTGAAATTTTGAAAAAAAAATTTAATTGAAAAAAAAATCATCGGACAGCAGAATGACATCTACAGTTTATACTCCAAATATGGTCAGGAATCGCTGGTTAAAATCATTCTGGTACGTGCTGTGGGGTCATCCATTAATTATGTGAGCACAAACGGGGGGGGGTCCAGCAAAATCTCACGTTACTTGAAAAAAATATTAGAATTGGCCCAAATTTATCTCACCGAGGGAGGGAGGGGTCTAGATTGAAAGAAAAACTGCTCATGTAATTAATGGATGCCACTTGTTACAACCTTTATGGTGAAGTGTTTATTGTAATGGTATTATGTATTAGGTACGTAGGTACTTATGTAAGCTTATTCTCTTACGTTATAAAATTTTTTAAATACTGTATTTTTTGTTCTTTAACCCACGTTTTAATTTTGTATCTAAAATGTATTTTGTTTCTTTAATTTTTTGTATCGAGTGAAAAATTGTTGAATTCTTTGTTATTTGTGGTGTCTTTGTCCAAAACATACAAGTAATGGAGCAGTTGTCTGTAATTCTTAGTGTTGATGAGTAATAACTTATAACATAAGACATCATTTGCAAAAACGAAATAAGAGGCCAACTTGAATCCTGGCCTGGGTCGAGATGGTTTTTCCGCTAGTCTCGTGTCCGATGGACCAAAACGCTTAATGATGCCTGAGAGACCAATCTATTAACGTGTGTCGCGTTCAGGATACACAGAGAGTCATTAGGCCAACAATGACGGCAGAAGACAAAGAGAGATTATTAGGAGGTAAGACTTCGCAGTTAATAACACTATTATTAATGCGGATGTAGCATTCTTAAGCAGGTATGCTAGATTGTTTGGCTGACATCAAAGAACAATTTTAATGCAGGTCGATAATTCCGTCTGATGTCGACAATTCTCCTAAGACCTCACAGACCAACGAAACTGATTTATGTGCTCAAGAAAGAATTCGATATTGCTGCAGAGGTAATTAATTATTAAAGAAAATGCACAATTATTTTACGGTAAACAAAAATAGTCTTTAATGAGTAAAACCTCAAATTGTAATGTTTAATTAAATGAAGACAATATTAGCGAAACTCAATCGAAAATCTGGTAACAGAAAAATCAGAAAAAGATATTGGCACCTCTGAAACTCGAACCCAGGACCTTCGGCTTTCCAGGCCACTGCGATAACCACTGTGCCAAGGTGTCGATATCCGATTCTGTCATTTTTAAATTTGGGTTAAATAAATAAATTATCTGGGTTCGAGTCCCAGAGGTGCCTATATATTTTTCTGTTTCCAGATTTTAGATTGAGTTTCGCTAATATTGTCTTCTTTTAATTAAATATTACGATTTAAGGTTTTACTCATAAAAGTTAAAAATAAATATCCATCATACTAGACTTGCAGAAAAGTCAAAAGATGTCGCATATTAAAAATAAAATTGATAAAAATGTATCCAGAGACTATCTAGATAGCATTTAGTTCGGGTTTGAATCTTGCAATCATACAATTAGTCTTTATTTGGAGTAGGTACAATCAATTTCCAAGTTTGACACAGTCTATTAATAACACAATAACAGTATAAAAACTATAACAATAAGTTTTTGGGTACTTTAACAACCCAAAGGAAACAAATTGTTCCCTCAACCGCTCGTTAAACCTTTATACAAAGTTTTACGAGTATTCACCCTGGGTTAGCTGAAAGACTTTCAGTCCTTTCAGAGGCTTTTACTTGAAGATGCGCGGCTAGAACCGGAAGGCAACTAAGCTTTCTCATATTACCACATGATCTTATTTGGAATCCTTTATTTAAGAAAAACATTTCTAGCACACTGAACTTGCACACATAACACACACATTCATCCATCCATCCATCCACACACACACACACACACACACACACACACACACACACACACCCTTACCCCTCTCCCTCAATAATTTATTAATTAAATATAGGTAAAATGCATCATTTGTCACATAAAAACATATACTATATAACAGCGACATGTCATTGGTACCAATTATTGTATTAACTCTATAACTTGTAACTACTTTCTAATATGTAATTATGTACTGTTTGTTTCTGCAAAATAAAATAAAAATAAAATAAAATTGATTTTATCAGTTCAAGAAGGAATATCCACATTTTTTTATACATTTCACAATTTTTTTTTACTTTAGCTCCACACAGGAGGAAAATAATTCCCCGAGGGGCCTATGTCATCTTTGGTGATGCTGTGTGGAAGGTGATTTTAGTAAAGGAAGAAGAGGAATTTCTGGAAAGAAAAAATATATAAGGGGTGGGAAGGAATATGGGGGTCAGTTTGTCTAGGAGAGATGGACCTATGAATATTTCTTTTATGTTTAGATATATGTATGTTTCTTTTTTTTTTAAATAAAAACACATATAAATTGTTGTAGACCACTTTTATTTTAGAAACACTCTACCGGTTTCGGAAGCACCCTTCCTTCGTCAGGAGAATATTATAACTATTAACTAACAGTTGTAATATTCTCCTGACGAAGGAAGGGTGCTTCCGAAACCAGTAGTGTTTATAAAATAAAAGTGGTCTACAACAAATTTATATGTTATTATTTTTAATTGGTAAACTAATGTTTAAGACAAGATTTTTATGCATAGCACAAAGGGTAACAATTATTATAAGAAATAATTATTAGCCAGAAACACTCATCAACATTGAAAAAAATCTCCCGAGAAAAGATAAATGCCGCCGACGGGACTTGAACTTTAATTGCAGTGTTGCCAGCCGTGTCTTGTAAAAAGTCACCTAAAATATTTAAAAAAGTAACCTTTTTGTGTGAAAAGTAACCTTTCATATTTTTTTCCAGTGGTATGGTAAAAAGTTGATGGAATACATGAGGGGACATCCATAATGATGTGAGCACAAACGGGGGGGGGGCGGGGGGTCCAGAAAAAATCTCATGTTACTTGAAAAAAATATACAACTTGGCCCAAATTTATCTCACCTAGGGGGAGGGGGGGGGGGGATCTAGATTGGAAGAAAAACTGCTCACGTAATTAATGGATGCTCCCTGAGGAGCTCAGTTTTAAAGTGGGACACAAGCCATTTGGATTATTTTTCAGTAGAGCGAGTTTTTTGTTTCGAATATACCGGTATGAAAAATCTAATATTTTTTCTACGTGCATAATCCTTGCGCGTAAAGAATCACAAGCCATAATACATAACATTATATAATTTAATACTCTTAGCTGTTTTATTTTTAAGTTTAAAAATGCTTATGTTCGCTTTTGATACTAAAAAAAGCAATTGTCCGTTTATGAAACGCATGAACTTGTAATTGTCCGTTTCTGATATAAAGTCTTACAAGGGTCCAGGGTCAACAATATGAAATTAAAGGCTGTTCAAGTTCATTTTTAAGAAGTTTATTTTTTTAATAACATAATTATAAATTGAAACAACCAAAATTACCCACTTAGTGATAAAAATAAGCCGTTTCCGGTACAAATACAAAATAAACGCCGTAAACTCAATATTTTAAAGCAGTTAAAAAAAAAATCTAAAAATCCGAAAGCTAGACATGTGAAAAAAATTATATAAAAAAATTTCGCTCGCCCCTCTTAGAAATATTTAAACCAACTTCACATAGTAGAGACCAAATATAAATTGAATGAAATTTTTAATTTAACTGGAAAAAGAATCTCCCGAGTCATCCCTTAACGACATTTGATCAAGTCTAAAAACAACGCAGTAACTGGGGAAACTTTCAAGAGAACCATTAATAATTTCCGAAATTTTACTCGGAAATCAATAAGGTACCTAACAAGTAAAAAAAAAGCAATATACCTTTTCAGAAATAATAATTCGCCTGTAAGTGGCCTAAGCACAGTTTGTTAATGCCTCCAGCAATGCAAGCAGCAGTCACGCGATGTTTTTTTAAATAAAATAATAATATAATTGAATATATAAAATAAATCCACATTAAAATAGAGTTCCACAAAGAACCACCCCGCACTCCGGAAAATTTGAACAAATTCGGTAGGTTATAAAATCACACAATAGTGTGAAAGAGAAAGATGTAAAGTTTTGCAATATGTGTATAGTCTATGGTTTTGCATGCCGTTAGCCAACAAGCCAACATAAAAAAGAGCGTTCCGTTTGACGTTGGTTCTAATTCCGTAGGGAATTAGCTCTACGAATTCCGAAAAATCACCTAAAAGTAACCTTTTGAGTAGTGTAACCTAAAAGAAACCTTTCGGAGTTAAAAATCACCTAAAAGGTTACAAAAGTAACCTTCTGGCAACGCTGTTTAATTGGTGAAAATAATAATTAATATATGACAAGTTGAAGTATTCCACCAAAAAATGTAGACATAATTTGTCTCGACGCCATCTAGTGGGAGAGTTAGCACTTATAATGCATTTCTCACAAAAAATAAAGTTGGTTGTTTTCAGGTGAAAAAATGTAATAAACAGTAATTGTTGAATGAAACACTAGTATATATTGAATTATTTGGCGGGTGGGAGATAAGCCGACGTAGCTCAGTTGGTAGAGTAGTTGACCGGATATCAGAAGGACGCGGGTTCAAGTCCCGTCGGCGGCATTTATCTTTTCTCGGGAGATTTTTTTCAATGTTGATGGCTAATAATTATTGTTTATAATAATTGTTACCCTTTGTGCTAGGCATAAAAATCTTGTCTTAAACATTAGTTTACCAATTAAAAATAATAATTAATATTTGACAAGTTGAAGTATTCCACCAAAAAATGCAGACATAATTTGTCTCGACGCCATCTAGTGGGAGAGTTAGCACTTACAATGCATTTCTCACAAAAAATAAAGTTGGTTGTTTTCAGGTGAAAAAATGTAATAAACAGTAATTGTTGAATGAAACACTAGTATATATTGAATTATTTGGCGGGTGGGAGATAAACCGACGTAGCTCAGTTGTTAGAGTAGTTGACCGGATATCAGAAGGACGCGGGTTCAAGTCCCGTCGGTGGCATTTATCTTTTCTCGGGAGATTTTTTTTCAATGTTGATGAGTGTTTCTGGCTAATAATTATTGCTTATAATAATTGTTAAATTTATATGTGTTTTTTATTGTAAATTATGGCGAGCCACAAAGTTAATGCTTTTTACAAATATTTCTTTTTTTTTAAATTACATTAACTGCATATCTCGATACAGGAATGCCTTAGTGAGATGTGCAGCTTATGTTTTATGAATATATTATTTTTTAAATCTATCACTATCACTGCAGTGCTAAGCGATGTTTCGAGAGAGTCCTGCTGGAGAGGTCAAGAGGTCTCCCTCAACCTCTCTCCCGATCAGGCGTGTCAATTGATGGGCAGACGCACCCGCCGCCAAGATACTCACACCATGAACCCGGGAACTTCTGCTAAGTCACCAAACTTATCAAACCACTTAGGATTACCTACGACACAGGTAGTAGCCTCCCAAATTTCAACAGAAGTGAGCAAAAGTTATTGAACTCACTTCCGGCACGCGAGCAGATCCTGTTGACCTCATCAGTGATTATAGTACACACTGTAAAAATACATAATATCGACACTGGAAAAGATAAATGGCTAAAGCGCCATACGGGAAAATGTCTAAAGCGTCTTACAGCTGTATGGCGCATAGGCCATTTTTTTCCTTTCTCGCTGTATGGCGCTTTAGCCATTTACCCTTTTCAGCGTCGATATAATATTCCCAGAGTGTTCACCTTCCGAAATCGTGCAATCCAAATCCAAGTGACGGAAGCAACCGAACATAGCCGAGACAAGCCGAAGTCTCGTCTCTCCAACTGTCGAACATAAATCATCGGAACATTGTCTCCCTGTGAACTATGACTACGCTGTGACGGTTCGGCGCCTAGCGCAGCGATAAACAACTATATAATAAAATATAGCTGATGCACCACGTCGTGTAAAATTCGGAATCAGGCCGCTAACAATAACACTCCTTACGCACATGGCGATAAGGTTTAAATTCCCGTTTAACACCAGCCGCCTTTTTGATTTATTGAAGAAAAACAGGCACAAATATTTAAATGTTTTACGATAATTTTATAAAGAATTTAATTTCACTATACAATAAAACCATGTCCGAAAACGAGTTCGTAAATAGGAGATTTTTATATTATTTTTAAAGCCGTATTTTTATAGGCTTTATTTTTTCTGGGCTTATATAAAAACTTGATATAAGTGTAAGAGCTCACACATAGATGGCACCAGACAGTAGTCTATAAGGTTACCCACAGATGGTGTTTAGCTGTCGGTATTGTAGAGACCGAGTGTAAAATAAATAAGGTGGAAACCTCAAGGTCGGGGTCTAGATTATTCCTACCACCTGCTAAATACGATAACAGAGCCTAGGTATAGTCAATATATCACAATAAAGTCCAAAATGTTTTGTTGACTCCGGAAATTTTATTAAGAGTTTGAGAAAATCTTGGATTACAACAGTAGCTTAGCGGTTCCTTTTTATAATAAAGAATAAATAAATATTTTTATTTTCTTAATGTTTAATTCGTGTTTATTTTTAACTTTATGAGGAAAACCTCCGATTGTTATTTTTAAAATAAAGACAACATTAGCAACTCTCAATCGAATATTTGATACAGAAAAATCAGAAAAAGATACAGTCACGTCTAGGAATAGAACCCAGGATATTAGCCTTACCGGGGCGGTGCTGTAGGGCCCAATTAGCTCAGTGGCATAGCACCGCCCCGGCAAGACTAAGGTCCTTGGTTCAATTCCTCGACGCGACTGTCTCTTTTTAAAAATTTTCTGTTTCAAAGTTTCGATAAAGAGTCGCCCATATTATCATCTTTAATTAAATAAATAAACAAACGAAAATTTTTACTTGTTAAGAAAGAAAACATTTCGATTGTTGACGAATCGAAAAGGGAACAATTATCAATAAGTATTTATTTCAGAAATGTTGTAGATTGACGAATTTCAGGGGAGAACTAAAATAGGTAATACAGATGAACTGGTAAACAAATAATCGCTTGTATGGATAATATTTAACAATTCGGAATCTATTTATGTAAATCTAAAAACGGCCCGCTGGTCTTGGGTTTAGCACCACTGACCTAGTGTCATACATCACACGAACCGCCTCCGACTCGCTCCGTCGTTCGTCCGACACTCCCCGTGTCACTCCGGGCACCGTATTGTTGTCCGATATGAGAGGCATTAAATAGGAATGTAATATTATTACAAGAGGTGATCTCAAAGACGATGATGCATAAGTAATGAAATGCATAACTTTGAAGCTGTGAAATTTGATGCAGGTCATAAATCTAAAACTGAAAATAACTTCCAGAATGAGGTGAACAAATAAAATCGTTCCTTTGAAAATTAGTTTCTTTTCCTTTGTAATAGAGAGTTTTTTTGGATAGAAATTAAAGTTTACATACGACAAATTTGTGTTCCAAGTAAATCGGTATTTTTAAATTTAAACTTACGCCCATCAAAATGAATTTTTAATCGACATTATTATTTTATTTTATATTTCATTACATCATATTCGAACAGTAAATAGAGCAAATTTATTTTTAAATAATTTTATAGCTCACAAAACATAATGAAAAAATAAGTTCTTTAACGGCCTATATATCTACCTATATATATATATATATAAAAATGAATCCCTTTTTCCCTTAGTCACGCCATAACTTCAGAACGACTTTATCTATTTCATTCATCTTTTTTTTATAAGCTTTCTAATACTTTGTAGAAGTTTCTTACGGAAAGAATTATTAAGAAAATTGGATAATTTCAGAAAACTAAACGACTATTTTAACTTCGCACGTTTGACAGTTGGCGCGTTTGATGAATGTGAATTTAGCAGGCAGGTGTTTTTTTTGTAACAAAAGAATTATCTTTGGATTTTTAAATTATAGATATTTAAAATAGGTACCTTTGTTAGGTATCAAATTAGATTGATTGTTCTTATAATATACAAAAATGAATATTTGTAACATATGAAAAATGAAAATTTTAATAAAAAAATTGTAATAGGTGGCACTCGAGCTGTTTGAAAACTGAATCTACTGGGACTGAATATATGGAATACAGGAGGGGGGTTGGCGGGTCGGGGAGCGGAAGAGGGGAAAGGGTAGGCGGGGAAGGTGGAATTGGAACGCGGTAGGGGAAGGGGATGCGGGATGGGAACTGGGACGCACGGGAAAGGACATGCAGGGAGGTACAATGTATTTCTTTGAATATGGCATTGCAACGCATGCCGGAAACCAGCTAGTATTTTATAATTTAAAACACAAATAAGTAAAGTAGCACATATCCGTCCTATTATAGATATTTACTATATCTTTTGATTTAAAAAAAATATTCAGTTTGGTTGGGTATTTTGTACTCGAATCCAAAATTAAGTTTTGTATGAAAAAGGCCTGGCAGCCAGCCGCACCAAATGAAAAATAAAATTATTTATTTTATATATTATGCTGAAGTGAACATTATTATTACAATAAAGAAGTTCTAAACTTTTTTTGTTGTTTTAAGGCAATTCAACCTAAAGAAAGTGAGTGCTATGTATTGTGTAGTTCTAAACTTA
Source organism: Limnephilus lunatus (assembly GCA_917563855.2). NCBI lineage: Eukaryota > Metazoa > Arthropoda > Insecta > Trichoptera > Limnephilidae > Limnephilus > Limnephilus lunatus. The sequence continues at coordinate 111,983,011 of OU830592.1, forward strand.
ATATTATATGTATATTATATCGTGTCAAGCCACTCAAATGATTGCTTTCTTCGATAATTAAATAATAATTCATTGAACGTATGCATTTGATAGTAATAAATATTTTCTACCACTGTCCATAATAAATTATAATAGGTAATATACCAATTTGGTAAAAAACTTTAAAAGTTCTAAAACTAATCGTGCATATTGCGTCATTATTCAGTTTGATTCTGATGATGATCTAATATTTTTTATTCAGACAAAAACATTAAAATAATTCTAAAATGTATTGTTTTAAAGTGTTGTAAGAAAAAAAATAATAAAATAAAAAAAAATATTAACAAAAAAAAGCAAAAAATATATCGCCCCCGGGTGGACTCGAACCACCAACCTTTCGGTTAACAGCCGAACGCGCTAACCAATTGCGCCACGGAGGCCATGCGGGCTAGCGACAAAATAAGCGTATTTCTACCAAGGCGCTCTGAGATAAGACAGCGCCAAGCAAAAATAAACATGAATACGTCATACATTGCAAGCGCGTCGCCCGCTTCACTCGTGGGAAACTGATGTGATTAGGTATTATTTTATGTTATGATAATAATATTATACGAGACTTTTCAATAAAATGAATAAAATAATGGAATTTTAAGACAAATAAAAAAATACTGAAGATTATTTTAATTTAAGAAATTTACAGATTATTTTATTACATTATTATTCTACATACTTAAAACCTTATTTCATTTAAATAATAAAAAAAATAAAATTTACGGCTATTTTTTTAAAATAAATATATCTTTTTCATTAATAAAAATAAAAATGAGTAGGTATATATTACTAAAAAAAATTTTTTTAAATAAATTTATTTGGCGGATCGAGGATTCGAACCTCGGACCTCTGGGTTAAGTGCATACGTCATTCGCTCAAAATAAATTATTACATACTTGAAACGTTGATTGAAATTGAAAATTATAAATAAGTGCTTATAAAGTAATATTATAACTAGAATCTTTTTAATTTAAAATCTCTTAACTTTTAACCAAATTTTCAAAGAATGTTTTATCTGAATTAAAAAAAATTCTGTGATAAACTAAAGCAAATTATTTTTGAAGGATGCAAATACTTTGGGATGAGATGAGACATATTATATTTAAATTAACATTAAATGAAAAAAACACGATTTTATAGTATTTATTTTATTTTCTTATTCTTTCTTGTTAGCACCTGCTTTACTGCTAAAGCAGTTTGTGAGCAAGTCAATTTGACAATATTAACATTACACTAAGCACACATGCAACGAGAAACCACACCACGAAAAATAAATATGGAAGAATAACATTTCAAGTAACTATAACACAAAGGCATAAAATACATAGACATACACACAACATACTGGAACATACTCATAGGCATATTATATGTATACATAATATTACGTGCATACAATCAATTGATACTACATAATGGATAGGTACTTAGAAAAAGTATCAATATAAAAAAATCTTGATCTATTAACTATTTTGTCAGCTTATTTTTTAATTGTGTGATACAATTCAAATCGCTTTTTGTATGCATTGGTAACTTATTAAATATAATAGATAAGAGATATGTGAATGTCCGTTGCCCGTATTTATTTGATTTTTGGAATGGACATACCTTCATTTTGACTAAATCTTGTGTTGTGTGCAAGATGTACTTTTTCTTTTTATATGGAATCGGACAATGGGTTTTGGCATACAATTTTAAACGATTATATCTATCGAACAGGTAATATATTAACTGACTCATAAAAAAATTATCTCTTATTTGTGCATAAATACTCTTGCTTACTAATAAAAGCTTAGTAGTAGAATTTTGGACTGTTTGAATATAACCTATATTAATTTGTCTTGCACGAGTTTCCCCAAGACGTTATTCCGTATTTGATAAAAGATTCCGCCAGTAATAAATGTTTATTTGTAACAAACAAAAGATGTCTAAAGTAACATACAGCTGTATGCTTTAGCTTTTTTTTTCTTTCCTGTCGACATAATCACAGCGGATACACAAAGTATAAGCGAATACATAAGTACACAAAATGGGACAATGAATCGAACCATTGCATGTTGCAGGTAGCTATATAAAATAGGACAACCTAATCTAACCCGTAGCAGATACACAGTAGTTGTTATCTGATATTCTAGTCTTGGCTCAGTTCTACAATGAAGATAAGGTCACAGTGACGATAAAGACCGCATTGTCAGACTGGAAGACAAATTGTTATTCAAATAATTAAGGACAAACCATCTAACCGTGTAATTATATTACCAAGAGACAAGAAGTATCAATTCATAGAATGCCAGAGACGGAAGTGCGGGTTAAATTGGAGCTAATTAAAATTATTGCATAACACTTGTTAGAATATTAGAGTGCGATAATAAATTCTGTTATTGCTCTTAATCACCTTGGCAACAAGCGCAGAGTCTGGCAAACAAGGCAACGCGCTGATAGTCGATGCGCAGAAACGGAATTTGTGGGAGGCGGAGTCAACCGCAAATTTTCACTAACCACCTTCTAGAAATATCTCGAATATCTTAGGTAAAGTTGCGCAGTACACGAAGGGCCATGCACATTCTTTAGTTTGCCAAACTTTATGGTTCGATACACGCCAAAAAGGAATAACTACTACAGACCAAACGTTGCGCGTTGTTTGTTATTCAACTGCCAAAATATTTGCAAATGGTTTTTTCCTGGTTAAACTTTTTGGGTGTCCCAACAGTTGATCTGCCGACAATTGGCTCCCCGAAATGATATTTACTGTAAAATTATAATTGTTTGTTAATTATTTATCAATTTCAAACGGAAAATCGACTTCAAAAGTACCATTAACAATGGATATCAAACGAATTTATACGGTGTCGATTTTTTCGTACCTATGCGCTGCATTTGAATGAAAATGTTTTAGGAGGGGGGGGGGGGGGGGGGGGGCAATTGTCGGCGGATCAACTGTAACGGAACCACCTTTTTGGACCAACATTGGAAGACCTATAAAAAATGATAAACGAAACATTAATCTCAAAGTTTGGTTCAAATCGTGAACTGAAAAAGAATAAAAACTGAATAACTCCAGTATTTCGCGAGTTAAAAAACTAACTAACTAACCATCACGCCGTTTCTCGGCAGGGGTAGGCAGAGAGGACGGACCGCCAAACAACTCGGTCTTGGCACACACTCTTTGCCTCACTCACATTCATACATCGTCTCATACATTCTCTTCTATTATTCTGACTTTTGACATGGCCCGATTCAAGTATCTGATTCACTTGATCGTGCCATGTCTTCCTCGGACGTCCCCGACTTCTTCTACCATTTACATTTGCGTCGTATATTCTTCTTACACTACTTTCTTCGGTCATTCGCACTACATGCCCAAACCATCTGAGGGTCCCTTTCTTAATCTTACCCATTATGCTTACATCAGCCTTACATTCTGTGCGGTTATCCACATTTCTCACACGATCATACATTGTTTTACCACACATACGCCTCAGGGATCTCATTTCAACAGCATTCAGTTTACTTTCATCCTTCCTCTGCCAGTTCCATGCCTTACTGCCATACATAAGGGTAGGTACCAGGACTCCATTGTGGACTGCTAGCTTCGCTTCTTTTGAGAGTTTTTTATTAGCGCCAACGGCATTAAGTCCTCCATGAATGGAGTTACCGGCATTCACCCTTCTACGCGAGTTAGTCTCATTTTTATGTGAACTTGTGAGTCGTGCTGTTGATTTTGTATTGGGTTAGGTGAGGTCTTTGCAGAGTTCTTTCTTTGATCGAGTACCTACCTATTGTATTTTAATACGATTTATATTAATCCTGGGGTTTCGCATTTAATTTTTTTATTTAAAACGCATACTTATTTCAGTTTTTTCAGTACATAAGACAGATATGATAACCAAATATTTACATCCATTTTTTTTTTTTTGGGAAAGAAGATTTGCAATTTTCTCTCTGGATTTTGACACTATTTTTTAACGTAATGTAGATATCGACTACTAGCGTGCGGTATGTTTTGCTTCTTATGAGTTATGTATGACCCTCGAAAAATCATTAAAATTGCCTGATTTGAACGCCATCAACAGACGTTCAGTATACAAACTAGATTCTGTATTTAAAAAAAAAAACAAAAGCACAGACATATAGTATGTTCTTCTAATGCGGGGTCCATTGCGCCGGTAAACGCCCGAATTTTGCTTGACAGTCCTATACAACAATCAAGGTCACAATTTTTGCCAACACTCAAGGCCGCAGTGTTTGTGCTTCCCGTGTTCGGCGGAAAACAAAACTTAAACATCTCATCCCGGGTGAAGCGGGAAGGCAGGCGGGGTCCAGCAAGGGGGGAGAATTCATTTTTTGACAGAAGTCGCGCGGTGCGGTCCGTGTATGTAGAAAAATCGGAACGGATTTTTGTGGTTATGTGCTATGTATGAGCGAACATAATCACGAGTTTAAAATATTATTATATCTAAATATAATATAATAATAGAAATATTTGATAATATAATATCAAATATTTATAATTATTCTGTTGTTGACGTAAATATTTACGTACTTTAGAGTAGAATTAGATTTTAGATAGTTAATAGAATTTAGATTCTATAGTTCTAAATTAGGTCGTGCAATAAAATGACGTTATTATATAATGTCATTGGTGCAATAATCGATATTAGTCGGAAATCTTTCCTGATAAACCCTGATCTGTGTTTTCATCCTGATGCAGGAAGCATCTTTTCTACATCGAACGCATTTTAACATTTATGCAAACGATAAACGTCAATTTTTTTGGTACGCGGACCTAATAATTATGATTTTAAGTTGTAAATAAACACACTGTCGTAATGGATGATTATTTCTTTCGTGAACTCACTTGTAAATTTTTTTTTTTATTTTTTTATTTATTTAATATAGATATATAAGTGTACAAAGGTGTTACATAAATTACATATCGGTACAGAAATTATTTAAAATTGCAATCTCATCAAAGAAGAAGCTAGTTCTTGTGCTTGATGAGCGAGTTACACTAATTATAACAGAAATAGAATAACATTATGCAAAAGGTAAGTATATAATACGAACAATTGAGCCTTCTGGATCATCAATATGTGTAGGTGCACATACATAGGATACGGTACGAAATTCGAAAAATCTAAATAAAATAGAGATGAATATAATTTATAATAAATGGAAAGAAAGAGAAAAACAGGTAATTATTTAGTTTTAATTATTCCTGATGAAGTGTAGCTTCAGTTTGAGTTTCAGTTTATTGATATCTTTGGTTTTTTTTATTTCAATTGGAAGGTTGTTGAAATACTTTATTCCTAAGTAGATATAATTGTTTTGCATTAGTTTGGTATTAAATTTTGGTATTTTGATGTTGTCTTGATATCTTATTGATTGGTAGGTTTCAAATTTTTTGATGATATTGTCTTTGTAAATTTGGATAATTGCATTTTTTTTGAAGATATTCTCTACTCGAGGCACCGTAAAATCTGCGAAAAGCGTTTCTGTTGGATATGTGGAGGGTTTCTTTAGGATTACTTTAATGATTAGCTTCTGGATCACTTTGATCGGGTTTAGAATATTGTTGTAAGACCCCCCCCATCCAATAATTCCATATTGAATTAATGACTGTTAATTTATTAATCGGTAAAGGTTAAATAAAGTCTATTAATTTATTAATCGGTTTCAGAGACACGGGAGAAATTGACCATTGTAAATCGATATTCTATTTTTGATGCTACGTAATTATTTACGTAGCAACAAAACGTATTCACTCTAAATTCTTAAATAGTAACTTTAGGTCGTGCGTATTAGTCGGAAATCTTTCCTGATAAATAAATATCTATTAAAATATCTGTGTTTTCTCCCTGATGCATCTCTTTTGTCATCAGAACGCATTTTAATATTGATATAAACGTCAAACGTCAAGTGTGCGTCCCGCGGACACGTCCGTACCTCAGACCACTTGTCAAATTGTGTGGACCGCGCGAACTTCACCCCAAACGATGTTGGTGTAAAGTTATGGCCTTGAGTGTTGGCAAAAATTATGACCTTGATTGTTGTGTTGGACTGTCAAAAGTCTGGCGTTTGCCCGCGCAATGGACAAAGCTTAACACAGTTACTAAAAACAAATCTTTAAAATAAGAATTATAATAATAATAATAATAATAATAATTGGATAATTATTACTTAATTAGAGCGCCGTTTTTGCGAAAAATCACCTCAAGGGCACTGTACAATTTATTCATAATTCTTAGGTTCTATCTAATTTTAATATTTACAAATGGATACAGAAACATACTTACCTGCAGGTCACTTCCGATAAACACTTTAATTAGAAAGTTTGTGCTTGGAGAAGATACGGCTTTGCTCGCGGAGGACATTATATTTAAAACACTGGACATTGCATGATTTTACATTTGCTACCCCCATCACTATAAGTATTAAATTTTAAAAGATTAGTGGCAAAAGTGGAGTTGATAATATCAAAATATGTATTTTAAAAGACTGAAGAATTTAGGACTCTTTAGGGCTGGAGAATGTTACTAAAATGACCTTTAAAAACGCTTACAAATAGTTATTTTTTACTATATTTTTATTTTTATTTATTTATTTTTTAATTATTATTATTTTTTTTTCTTCTTTTTCTCTACATTTTTAGGTTAGTTATTTACAGTGTCGCGGGCATTGAATGTGAAGGTGAAAGAATTTGAGTTTATGGATACGACTGTCTGAAAAGGTGGGTTTTAAGTTTAGCTCTAAATTCTGCCGAGTCTGTGATAGTTCTTAAGTCATATGGCAGTGCATTCCAGGCTTTAGGTCCCGACACTCCGAAAGCGCGCTCACCGAACTTAGTATCTGGTGTGCGCTTTGGTTCCTTTAACCTTCCAACAGCTGATGACGCTGCTGACCTTAGGGTTGACTGTCGAGAATTGGAATTTTCTGGAATACACAATTCCGATAAGTATGCCGGAGCCATTCCGTTAAGGGACTTAAATACCATCCAGCAGAGCTTGAACTGGATTCTTTCAGGACATTTGAGCCAGTGAAGATTTTTGAGATGCTCTGAAATATGGGAATATTTAGATACGCCGGTGATAAGTCTTGCCGCAGCGTTGAAAACGGATTGTAATTTGTTGATTTGATATTTTGGAAGACTTACATATATTCCGTTGCAATAATCTAAACGTGAAACAACATACGAATTGACTAGTAATTTAGTCGCTTCTGTTGGTAGATTTCTCCTTACTGCCTTATATATTCATTATTATTTTTAATTGGTAAACTAATGTAATGGCGGCATTTATCTTTTCTCGGGAGATTTTTTCAATGTTGATGAGTGTTTCAGGCTAATAATTATTGCTTATAGTAATTGTTTCCCTTTGTGCTATGCATCAAAATCTTGTCTTAAACATTCATTTATCAATTAAAAATAATAATTAATATTTGACAAGTTAAAGCATTTCACCAAAAAATGTAGACATAATTTGTCTCGACGCCATCTAGTGGGAGATTTATCACTTATAATGCCTATCTCACAAAAATAGAGTTGGTTGTTTTCAGGTTAAAAAAATGTAATAAGCAGTAATTGTTGAATGAAACACTAGTATATATTGAATTATTTAGCGGGTGGGAGATAAGCCGACGTAACTCAGTGGATAAAAGAGCAGTTGACCGGATATCAAAAGGACGCGGGTTCAAGTCCCGTCGGCGGCATTTATCTTTTCTCGGGAGTGTTTCAGGCTAATAATTATTGCTTATAATAATTTAATTATAAATTCATTCGAAGAATCGATACTTAAGGGATAACTCGACTTATCGCTTTTCAGACTTTTGACGACCAAACATTTAATTTAATTTATTAATAATTACCTAATCGATCGCTTTCCCGACAGAAACGTTTGACCTATTTCAATTATTTTGAAGTCGCGTCTCGAGCAAAGGCGATTAGAGAAAAGTCAATAAACAAACGCTTTCGGTTTGTACATTAAAAATATTATGATTGAGTAATGATTATTTTCGCCTGCCGCGCGTGGCCTCTTGTTTACGCGGCCGCTTTTCAATTACGGCAAAGTAAACAATGAAATTATTTTTATTTCGTCGAATAAATGAGGGGAAAAAATGTTCAGGTTTCCATTGACAGCATGGTTTCGATAGTGTTACCGAAACCAATTTCCTTACAGTAATAGTTTTTATGATGAAATATCACATGAAAACATTATTAAAATTTAATTAAAGAAGACAATATTAACGAAACTCAATTAAAAATCTGGAAACAAAAAAATCAGAAAAAGATATTTGCACCTCTGAGACTCGAACCCAGGACCTTTAGTTTTCCGGACAAATGCGCTACCACTGCGCCAAGGTGTCGATATCCGAATCGGTCATTTTCATTTTCGGTCGCGGGATAAGTTTCCACTGTTTGAAGAAGCCATAAAAAACTGTTAGGCTTCTTGTATTCATGTCTAACTTACTTTGTTTAATAAATGTTGAGTTTTAAAAATACGCTTCTCAAATGGGAATTCCACAGTCCAACGATAAGCGCAATTGGGTCATTTGTGCAGTATTCACATAAAAAAGAACCCGTAGGTTATTTTCACGCACAATGAAAATACCATTTAAAAAGTACAAGTTTAATCGAACGAATTAAAATGTCAACAATTCACTTTAAAACTATCTATACTTAACTTAATCACCGCAGATGATGGGTGAATGGTTTCATAATAAAAATGATGAGGTGGCAACACCGAAATGGTCCAGTCTACATACTTCATCGTCAGTGTTTACATGTCTTCAACCTGTTTTATGAATTTTATGGCAATACTATGATTTTTTAAAGTTTATTTGATTTATCGTATGATTTGCTCGTTTGAGAGCTTGCTGAAGCACTAAACAGAAATTTGCAATAAAAGAAATAAGCAGAGATGAAGGCCGAATAAATTTCGTACTAAGCTAATGGGGTGTACATCAAAATGAGTGGTTTTGACTTGGTAACTAACAAGCAAGTGAAATTATAAGATTGGGATATTATTTACGAGTTTTAAGTGTACAAAAAGTTTACAGTCATGATTTACGATTGTTGTTTTGTATTTTTTTGCATTAGCTCCACACAGGAGGCGCTGATTAAAAATAATCTCTCAAAGTCCTGTGTGGACGGTCTTTTTAGGTAAAGGAAGGAGAGGAAGTTCTGGAAAAGGTTATGAGGGGTGGTCTATGTGTTCAGAATAGACGGACGGATGAATCCATCCCTCCCACTGCGGTGCTAGGCGATTTGGTAGAGAGAGTTCGGCTGGAGAGTTCAAAAGGTCTCCATCAACCAGTCTGTCCCGGCCAGCCATGCAGTAGGTGGGCAAACGCAATCACCGCCAAGACCTAGACAAATCTCACCTTTTTTACGTTATCTCCACGAAGGAGGCCTTTAGGAAAATTATTTCCCTCAGGGCCTATTTTATTTTAGGGGACGCTGCGTTGAGTCTTTTTAAGGAAAGGAAGGAAAGTGGGGTCAACGGACTTATAAATCAGTCCCTCCCACTGCGGTGCAAGCCGACGGGTCGAGCGAAAGTCCGGCTGGAGATAAGAAAACTAAGGAAATTAATATCAAAATTTATATGTAAAGCTTAACCCCCCAAATTTTCGCGGTATGAGCGTGGAACACGGTGTATAAGCACACTTTCTTAATGTTCGCATTTTTTGCATTTCTGATAACATATCAAGAATTCTGGATCAAGACATCCAACCCAGTAGACAAGTTTGAACTTTTTTTGTTGTATTTCTTGGACATTAACTATGTAAAAATTTGTTACTTAAATTTTTTTTAAAATTGTTCTGGTACCTATTTTGACACATTCGTGTCATTCATTAGCAAAGTTAAAACTTTTAAACTTCTAAAAAAGTTTATAACTTCTCATTCATTCCGAATCAAATCACTAACATGAATACCTAAGTTCGCAATTAGCCCCAGGATCAAAAGCGCTTTGGCTAACCGTCGCATAGAGCTTTGCCAAAGATCCCGTTAACTCCGTGTCCTCTGATTGAAAGACAGCGACTGAATGACTATACCCCTTCTTCACATCAAATTGTAGGTATAATCCACTGAAAAAGCATTATGTGGACGTGCCTGTGTTTCCGAAGCAAATTTAATTTTATCTTAATTCAGGTGAAATTGATCAAACATTAAAGTATCAACTTCAGAGATACCCGGGTTCTCACAGTACAATGCTTTGGTTAGGAGTAGACTTGAGAGTGGGTCGGTGGTTTGGAGCTCACAGCAAGTGAAGTATTTCCTCATGTTGGAGAGGGTTCAGAAGAAATTTCTGAGTTTCTTTACCTGAGGAAGTATGGCTACTACCCGTGGCTCTACCCTACCCACTTTCCCTTGGGCATGCTTGGTATGAACCATCTACGGGTCAGAAGGGATGTGCTCATTGTAACACATTTCTTCAGACTGATTCGTGGAAGGTTCGAAAACTCGGCTATCAAGGAGAGCATTAGTTTCTATGTTGCCGATGATTGTCACCGACAACATAGATTGATTTATCTCCCGGCTTGCAGAACTAACTTGCCAATGATTATGCCAGTCGAAAGAGCAGTCTTGTTGTTAAATAGAATCACAATATCGATATGTTTAACATCAATGAAGCACAATTCAGACGACAAGCTTTGTTTCTGTTAGTATGATTGTGCATTATTGATGTATAAATTGCTTAAATCTTTTTGATTCTTAATTTTTTATCTCTTTTAAAACGCTTTGAAATTTTAATTTTGTAATGTTTCAAAAATGAATACATTGGATAGAATCGAAGTAGCATAATATTATGTGAAAGACCATCTAGGCATAACACAAAATAAAATAAAATCAATGATAACACTTTTTAAATATCGAAATTGTTTCTTGAAATGACATTTAATTTCATTGATCTATTGTCTATATGGCCTAGGAGTCGGAATCGTATGGTGGTCGTTATGCAAATTGGCAAAATGACCACCATAACACGGGCATGTGCCTAGCATAGTGGTGGTAAAATCCACAAATTATGTAACTATCAAAACAATGAATAGAGAAACATTTAAAAAATAATAATAATCACTTTTCTTTCAGATCGGTATAGATCCACATACGAACAAGACCAACTCGACAAACCGAGTTTTTTTTTCATTTGCGCGCATGCAGAACTAACCTTGGGGAAAACATCGTATTCTCCGTATACCTACTACATGAGAAGTAACACACAATTTAATAATATCGATATTCTTAAGAATTGACAGACTTGCTCTAACATAAAATCTGGGCATCGTTTCGACAACCTGGAAGCAAGCCACGTGATCATATTGTTGGAAGGTGAAAGTATAGCTAGGGAAATTTCTGTAGATCTAAGGGAGAAAAAACTTATTTTGGAAGAAAAGCACAAAAATGTAGGGAAATCAAGACATGTTGATTACACAAGGTCAAAATTCTAGGTAAATTGAAAAAAAATCTGGGGAAAGTTTTGTTCGAAATTCTTTAGCGATGTAGAGTAATGTAAAGGAAGAATCTCTTTTCTTGACAATACATTTTTTATTTATTTATATTGTTTGGTTTTGAAGTGATAATATGCACAGTACCTACCGGGATGTCATTTTTATCCTTCCTACCTTCCCCAACCATGTTACATTGCTGAAGAAAGCTGGGAACCGTGACAACAATAACAACCAACAATTGGTTACTACAAGTCGACTTGTGACATTGGAAGGAAGTGTTTTTTGTAAGTTATGTGTTCGCCTTCTAATTTGGTAAGTGCCTTGGTTTTCCTTTCTTCCTTGTAGTCCACAATTTACCAGCACACATATAAGCATTCAGCTGCAATCAATTCTTTTTCGTATTTCGTAATTTACAGTCCAAATCAAAAAATGTACATTGTATTTTGTATATATGTATTCCAATATCTTGGTCAATAAATAATTAAAAAAAATAATTAAAAAAAAAAAAAAAAAAAAAATATCGCCAGTTGCATTTGAGGCTGTCATTTTCGAAGATAGCTTCGGATGCAACATTTTTGTTCCAATCGTGCCGTAAGCCTTTGGAGTTGGATTCTTGTATGTGTTTTTCCAATCACCTTGATCCCGTGTTCCTAATATTCCTGGCATTTCGGCCTTCGAATTGGGCATATTGTCACCTCAAAGGGGATAAAATTCGTGGTAAATTGCGCATTTTTCGTTTGTTGAATTCTATTTTCAAATATTAGCAAGGGATTATTATTATTCAATCTTTGTATAAAATGGCTGCTTCTGCTATTGTTCGTAATAAATTGGCCATTCTAGGTCTACGGGAAATTCATGATTCATCGATCAAAGCAGTTATTTCTGGTAATTTAATAGATAGAAATAGTTTACTGGTTAGAATCAAAGATATCGAAAAGCAAAGGAATGACTTTGTTGAATCTTATGTGATCTTAGAAACGTCAAAGAGTAAAGAGTTAGACCTAACCGATTTGGAAAATAAATATAAAACCTTTATGAACATGTATTTTGAAATTCATACGAATTATCTAGCAGTTTTTCCACCAAAGGAAGATTCAATAAAAACATCAAATAGTCTCGGTTTTTCACTTCCAAAAATTAGCTTGCCAACTTTTTCGGGTGGAATTACTGAATGGATAAATTTTATAAATACGTTTGATGCAATTATTCATAATAATGAGTCTCTAAGTGACATACATAAACTGCATTATTTGTTAGGAGCGCTATCGGGTGACGCGTTGAATATTATAAAGCATCTTCCGGTTTCCGCAATCAATTATCCAATTGCTTACAATTTGTTGAGAGATCGTTTTCATAACAAACGGATAATTGCAGACAGACATGTAGAGAACATTATCTCATGCCCCATAATAAAAAAGGATTCGCTTAGATCTGTGGTTAATGTTTTGAAGGAAAATATTCAGGCGTTAGAAGCCTTACATTTTCCAACAGATCAGTGGTCATTTTTATTACTACATATTGTTCTGAAGAAAATTCCTGATGACCTCAGAACTAACTTCGAGATAATGGGTCACAAGGACGAAATTCCTTCATTTTCGCAGTTATTGTTGTTTTTAGAAACACAATCTAAAATTTATGAATCGGTTCATGGGTACGGTGTGAAAAACGAAGCACCAAAAGCAAAACCAAATCGCTTATTAAATTCTTTTGTCAGTACACAAAAATCGGTGTGCTTAATATGTAAAGGTGGACATTTTCTCTCAAAGTGTGACCAGTTTTTAAAGTTACAACCACGTGCTAGATTCGATGTTGTGAAGAAATATAAATTGTGTCAGAATTGTCTTTCCGGTCAGCATTTGGTCAAGAACTGTTCGTCGCGTTTTAATTGTTTTCGGTGTCATAAAAATCATCATTCGTTGTTGCATTTTTCTCGTGACGTAAACAGCCAAGTACAGGCGTCAAATAGCAACAATTTCGATAACACTTCTAGAGAAGAGATACTTGATTCCCCACCTGAAACCATCGACCCAATCATATCGGCCATCGCGGCAACCACACCTCATTTGGAGAGGTTTAATAATCCCAATGTTTTATCGAGCTCTAGCCAATCATCAGTTTTGTTAGCAACGGCTATCGTAGAAGCTCGTGATAAAAAGGGTAACTTTCACAAGGTTCGTGTATTATTGGACTGTGCAAGTCAGGCAAATTTTATTTCAAATGATTGTGCAATTCGTTTGGGCCTCGACTGTTCTAATAAACAAATTCCTATTCGAGGAATAGGACAGTTGTCGGCCATCGCGCAGAAGGGACTGGTCAAGTGTCGGATCCGTCCTCTATGTTCGAATGAGCTTTTTGATGCAGATTTCGTCGTGTTATCAAGCATTTGTGCACAGTTGCCTAGTTCTCCCATTCATCGGGGAGACTGGGATCATTTGAGAAATTTAACTTTGGCAGATCCAAATTTCGATAAGCCCTCTACAATAGATATTTTATTGGGTGCTGGGTTGTTTTCATCCGTTCTTCGTTCAGGGCGGGTGGTAGGAAAAGTGAATGAACCGATAGCATTGAACACGGCTTTTGGATGGATTTTAATGGGAAATGTCGATCACAGCGTGTCTCCTTCCATGAATTCGTTTGTGACGACGTCAGAATCGACGATTGAGACTATTTTGAAAACGTTTTGGGAAATCGAAGACCTTCCAAATCATCCTTCACCGTTATCTACAGAAGAGTTGCTTTGTGATGAAATATTTTCAACTCAGCATTATAGAGACGATGCGGGACGGTACGTTGTTCCACTTCCATTCAGGGAAGTTAAATCGGCTCTTGGTGATTCTTATCATTCGGCAGTATCTCGTCTGCATCACCTGGAGCGCCGTTTCTCTCGGCATCCAGATATAAAATCTGATTACATTCAATTCATGAGAGAATATGAATCTTTGGGCCACATGATAGATGTGACAAGTTCATCAGTTTCGACTGGAAAATATTTCATTCCTCATCATTGTGTGATTAAGGATACTGGATCCATTAAAAAGCTTAGAGTTGTTTTTGACGCAAGTTCAAAAACATCTTCTAACCAGTCGTTAAATGATATACTTTTAGTAGGACCTAAACTTCAGCAAGATATTGTGAAGTTAATTTCAAATTTCAGAACGCACAAAATTGTCTTTACAACAGATATTTGCAAAATGTATAGACAAATATTGGTTCGACCAGAGGATAGATCCTATCAACATATTTTATGGCGTGAATCACCGGAACAAATGATTAAAGAATTTGAACTGCAAACTGTTACGTACGGAACGGCATGCGCACCGTTTCTCGCGATACGTAGTTTACAGCAACTTGCATCGGATGCAGATGCCAAATTTTCGACAGCATCAAAAGTTTTATTAGAAAATACGTACGTTGATGATATTTTAACTGGAGCATCCACACTTGAATCGGCACGTAAATTGCAGCGAGACTTGGTGGAACTACTTAATCTTGGCGGTTTCGAATTGAGCAAGTGGTCGAGTAATTGTCGTGAACTGCTTTCTGATATTCCAATCTCACACCAGGAAGCACCTATAGAAATTGATTTAGATCATGCCAATAACATTAAGATTTTAGGTATTGTTTGGGATTCGCAAACTGATTCGTTCTCGTATCGGGTAAAAACATCACAAATAACATTTTCGAAAAGGTCAATCTTATCAACAATTGCAAAGATTTTTGATCCACTTGGATGGATTTCCCCCGTCACATTTTTGGCTAAATGTTTGTTACAACAATTGTGGAAGCTAGGATTGAACTGGGACGATCCAGTTCCTGTCGTGGTTCAATCTCATTGGACGGCAATAGTATCGTCATTGTCAACATTAGCCAATATTCAAATTCCGCGTTACTTAGGGGAGAGTAGTGATAATACATATCAATTAGTGGGATTTGCAGATGCATCCGAAAGGGGCTATGCTTGTGTTGTGTACATTCGGTCCCAACACTCAAAGCAAGAATTTAACATTAGACTTTTGGTTGCCAAGTCCAAGGTGGCTCCAGTGAAAACTCTTTCTATTCCACGTTTAGAATTATGTGGTGCTTTGTTACTTGCTCGACTTTTGGATTATGTTTTGAAATCATTCGGTACAACTTTACATATTGACAAAGTGTTCGCATTTACGGATTCTACGATAGTTTTATCATGGATTCATACACCTACATATAATTTGCAAACCTTTGTTGCCAATCGAATAGGACAAATCAATGAAGTAAATTCGTTGATCAAATGGTTTCATATACGTTCTCATTTGAACCCAGCTGACGTATCCAGCAGAGGACTTTTGCCTGATCAGTTGGTCAATACAGAGTTATGGTGGAAGGGGCCTCCTTGGATGCTCTCACCCGTCGATGAGTGGCCATTGTTCCATTCTTCCAGTGTAAAACTTGATGTTGTTCCTGAGCTAAAGGCCAACAATATTCATGTATTGACTACAACTAATTCGTGGAATGAGGAGACGTTAAATAGATTTTCTTCATTAACAAAATTGCAACGCGTTACAGCATGGATTTTGAGATTTGCTGTTAACATTCGAAAGAAGACAGAGGATCGTATATTTGGAATATTAACCGTCGAGGAGTTGCATTCATCTCTGAAATTATGGATTTTGAAAGTACAACGCGTGCATTTTCATATTGATGCAGGCAAAAATTGTCGTAACTCGTCTCATGTTCAAAAGTTAATGCCTTTTTTAGACCCGGTTGGTCTGCTCAGAGTCGGTGGGCGGTTACACAATGCCCCTATCGCCTCTAATTTTCAACACCCTATACTTTTGCCCAAGAAAAGTCACCTTACTAACTTGATTATCGACTCGTTTCATAAAACTTATTTGCATGTGGGACCTAGGACATTATTGTCAATTCTACAATCAAAATATTGGATTGTTTCCGCTCGAAACGTCATTCGGTCGCGTCTTAGTAAATGTATAACATGTTTTAAGGCTCGTCCTGTTGGTGTACAGCCTATGATGGGAGATTTGCCCCAACTTAGATTTCGTGAAGGTCGTCCTTTCCTCAACGTTGGGGTGGATTTTGGTGGCCCGTTTTCAATAAAGGAAAGTAGGCGTAGAGGAGCCAAAGTTTTGAAGGCTTATCTGTGCTTATTTATTTGTTTAAGTACCAAGGCAGTACACTTAGAAGTTGTATCTGATTTATCCTCGGAAGCTTTCTTAGCAGCTTTGGATCGCTTTTTAGCCAGAAGGGGTTTATGTTCTTGTATCATTAGTGATAACGGCACAAATTTTGTGGGCGCTAACAAATACTTATCAGCGCGTGATTACCTCACATCTGCTGCCACCACGCGGCAAATCAAATGGTATTTTCACCCCCCTTCTGCTCCTCACTTTGGAGGCATATATGAGGCAGGAATAAAATCCTCAAAATATCACCTAAAACGAGTAATAGGTGAACAAGTACTCACGTTTGAGGAATTAGCAACATTGTTTAGTCGAATAGAAGCCATCTTGAATTCTCGTCCATTATCTCAATTGTCTTCTGATCCATCTGAACTTGAAGCATTGACACCTGGTCATTTTTTGATAGGGGCTCCTCTTACATCGGTTCCGGAACCTGATTGGTCTGAAGTACCAATGAATAGGTTATCACGTTGGCAATTGTTGCAAAAAATAACTCAGGCATTTTGGAATCGATGGAGAAAAGAATATTTGCACACCCTTCAACAACGTGGAAAGTGGATAACTTCATCACCTAATCTTAATGTTGGAGATTTGGTGCTATTAAATGATGGAAGAATTCCATCTATGCATTGGCCACTGGGACGTATCGAGGAATGTCATCCGGGTCCTGATCAAATCGTACGGGTTGTGACAGTTAAAACTGCACAAGGAACTTTTCGTCGTCCAGTTGTAAAACTGTATCCATTACCACTCTGAAACATTTTACTCGTAATTTTATTTTTAATTTTATATTTATCGTTTTCATTCTCGTTTGTTTTCTCCTTTCTTTTTGTTCGATTTACCGCAGTGTCGGTTGCTATGAAAGATAGTTCTTAGATAACTTATCTTAGGAACATATTCGTTATGTACTAATTTTAGCTTTATTTTAGACTTACGTTCCTATTTTTCAATTTCGTTAAAGTTTTTCGTTGAACAAAGATTGAATAATTGTTTGTCGTTTGTTAATTATAGGTTGTTATTAGATTTATTTGTTTGTTGTCAGTATTCGGAAATGTGTGATTTACCATCGGTCGTAGATAAGAGATTTCAATCTCTTCTCGGGGGCGGGAATGTTTGGTTTTGAAGTGATAATATGCACAGTACCTACCGGGATGTCATTTTTATCCTTCCTACCTTCCCCAACCATGTTACATTGCTGAAGAAAGCTGGGAACCGTGACAACAATAACAACCAACAATTGGTTACTACAAGTCGACTTGTGACATTGGAAGGAAGTGTTTTTTGTAAGTTATGTGTTCGCCTTCTAATTTGGTAAGTGCCTTGGTTTTCCTTTCTTCCTTGTAGTCCACAATTTACCAGCACACATATAAGCATTCAGCTGCAATCAATTCTTTTTCGTATTTCGTAATTTACAGTCCATATCGCCAGTTGCATTTGAGGCTGTCATTTTCGAAGATAGCTTCGGATGCAACATATATATATATATTTTTTTCCTTTTCAATATATTGTATTTTTTAAACGTGTAATATCTGTGTAAAATGTACTTATATCTTGTGTGTTTTTGTACACTAGCTCCATACAGGAGACCCTAAAAAAAACTATTTCCCTTGGGGCCTATGTCATCTTTGAGGATACTGTGTAATGGGTCTTTTTTAGGGAAAGGAAGGGGAGGAAGCTCTGGGAAGGAAAAAGGTATGAAGGGTTGGTAGGAATCTGGGGGTAAGTGTGCCGAAGAGTGACGGACGTATGAATACATTACTCCCACTGCGGTGGGTAGAGAAAGTCCGGCTGGAGAGGCCAACAGGGTTCCATCAACCAGTCTCTCCCGATGATGCAATAAGTGGGCAAACGCAAACGCCGCCAAGACCTAGAGAAACCTCACCCCACGAACCTCGACATCCCTGCTAAGTCACTAAACGTAGCGAGAGAACCACTTGGGGTGACCTACGGCAGGGGTGTTGGTTATCCAATAAACGGGGTGCGGCGGTACCCACACACGCCTCTCAAATTGTTATAAAGCCGGCAAGAACCTAATGTCGAAAACATTCATTTCAGCAATGACTCATTTGGCTTTGTCACATCTATTACCAGTCGCCCTTTATGCGAGAGTTAATTGAAATTTAAATTATGATAAATCCGGAGGCGTGCCTTAGCAGTTTCACCAGCGGCTAGCATCTGTCCAGGGGCGTGCCGAAGGGGATGCCATCGCTGAAGTTAGTAGGAAGGAACCGGTTACTTACAGCCGCCCGCTCCTCTTGGAGAATATTGCCGGTACAGTTTGTGATATTGAATTTCTAATTTAATTAAAGCGACAGTGGCCAAATAGTGGCGATACTGGTATAACAAGGAGTTTACATACAGGGATGTTTATATTATTTGTATACTTAATTTATTAAGAGCGGTTACTAGCGTCATTGGAGAATAATCGATTCAGTCCAGATTAAAACTTACTGTTGTACAGTAAGAACGGTATGATAGGAAATCGGCACCATTAATTATTAATAAATATTCAATTTATTGTAAGTTAACTTTTGTTAACTTTTGAAAGTTATGAACAGTTATTATAACACATCAATATACTCGTAATATTTAATAATGTAAGAAGAAGACGATACCAATAAGTCTAAACGAAACATATAACAGAACAAGCCAAAGAAAATTTAAAAAAAGGTAACGCTCGCAACTGTATCCTAATCACACTTTCTTATTGGATTTACATTCAATTTGAGAGGCGGGTATGGGTACCGCCACCCCAGGACCCATTTATTGGATAACCACCACCCCTGCCGTGGGTCACGTGGTGACTTGGCAGGGGTGTCCTGGTCCATGGGATGAGGTTTTTTTCTAGGTCTTGGCGGCACATGCGGACTGAATCGGGTGTGACTGTTGAGGGAGACCTTTTGATTTCTCCAGCTGGAATCTCTCGACCCATCGCCTTGGACCGCAGTGAGAGGAATAGATTCATACGTCCGTCACACCTGGACACACTGAACCCACCCTTCATACCTTTTTCCTTCCACGAACTTCCTCTCCCTCATTACCCTAAAAAGACCCTCCATACAGCACCCCAAAGATGACATAAGCCTCGAGGGAAAATGTTTTCCTCAGGTCCTTCTGTGTCCACAAATATTCAATTTATAATAACAATAATAATCCAACCCAGAACCTCTGTCTTACCGGGATAACATTCTAACCAATAAGCTATTAAGACCTCATTATTTTCCGTCAAGATAGCGGCCAAAAATGTATTTTGGGAATTACTTAATGATAATATTGGTTATTCTTAAATAGAAATATGAGATAGATGAAAATGGAAACAAGGTACCTATTTTAACAAATGATTCCAATTATGAAAATTACACTTATATTCATAGCAAATTTGAGTTCGTTGAACAAGATTTTAAGCACAAAAACCGAAATTAGTTTTTTTGATTATCGTGTCATTGTCAATTAAAAAAAGTTTTTTTTTTCTTTTTTTAACCACAGCTCCACACTGGAGGCCCAGAGGAAAATAATTTCCTTCAGGAATTACTTTTCTTTGGGGTTGCTGTGTAGAGGGTCTTTGAAAGGAAAGGAAGGAGAAAAAGATATGACCGGTGGGTAGGAATCTGGAGGTCAGTGGGTTCAAGACCGAACGTCTGACCCTCCGACAGCGGTGCAAGGCGATGGGTCGAGAGTCCTAATGGAGAAGTCAAGTGGTCTCCCTCAACCAGTCTCTCCCGATCCGGCCCGTCACGAAGTAAGTGGATGGTGACAAACCTCACCCATGAACCCCTTCTAAATCAAACAACGTAGAGAACCACTTGGGGAGACCTATGGTGGAAGTGTTGGCTAATAAATGGTTCCCGAGGCAGCGGTACCCATACGGTAAATTAGTAAGAAATTGTGTATGTACTTACACACTTTAAGCGATGTGTGATGTTACCACACTAAACTCTCAACATTTTGAAACAAGGAAAAATTAAATTTGATTAACAGCTGAATTGAAAATGTTACAAATCAAAGAGTCATGAAAATTTCATAATTATCTTCATCTTACGGTGTTCTATCTGACTGGAGGTTGGCTAACACCACTAAAATTTTCATCCTGCAAACATCAGCTGGGAGCAACTAACAACAATGTAAGTTTCGAATCTTCCTCGGTTTAATCAAAATCCCTAACGAATAGTTCCACCCCTTCTGCGGTCATCCCCGTTACTACCATATACATTCCAGCCTTATTAACATCCCCATATTATTCAGTGACGTTACACAGTTTAGTATATTATAATAATTCGCTAAGGGGGGTTTTAATAAACTTCCCTTAGCGTGGTCTTAGCTTTATTAATATGCTGGGAATAGAAGCTGCGGGCCAGACGAAAGCGTTGAGCGCAGACACTGAGTGAAAAATTATCCCGAAATTAAACATTATTTGTGTAATTTTAACTAATATTGCGGGACAATGTAAAACAGGGTTTTGAAAAAATTATTACGGCAATCTTAGCGAATAATTTCTAGTACAAATAATGTATCGGGCTTGGTTGTTATTTAAACAAAGTTGGCATTAAATGCCAACGTTAGTAACACTGTAAAATGAGTTCTAACGAAATGGGTAAAATCTACGGGTGATGGATTGTGTATTGTGTGTGTAAATCAAATAAGCAAGACTTCTGACTTACAGGTTTATTAAATAATATTTCAACAGCATAATTTACATTTGTACAAGATTATTTATCGGAAAGTGGGGAGCAGACACGGAGCTATTGGCGAGCGGTTGAATCGACGGCAATCGGAAACAGAATTAATACTTTTTTAGTTCGGCAACCGTCAGACCCTGTGCAGAAAAGTAAAGGTCGCTAAAGAAAGGCAAAGGTTTGCAGCGCAGTCCATTGTGGGACTTTTCTGCGCAGGATCGGAATGTTCGTAAAAACTGTTCAAAAAAACTAACCGCCAACAAATCGGGTTGTGTAGCGACGATAAAAATGAATGAGGTGGGTAAATCTTAAAACATTTGTAAAAGTGTATAGTTAAATAGTAAAAGGCATGATTAGTGAAAACATTTTTTTTAAATATTCATCACATCAAGCGATTTCATGATGAAGCTCTTTATCGAAAGACAGACAATTTTGTATTTAACAAATCAGTCAATTACCAAACAAATGCAGCAACTAATTCGCCAATAACCGTGCTTTTCATACGCTCAATAATATTTGCCTAAACTTTAACATCGACATTTTCTCCGATTCACCGTCTAAATTTAAAAATAGCATCAGGAGTAGGGAGTTAGGGAGTAGGGTTGCCATACGTCCGGAATTTTCCAGACAAGTCCGGAAATATAGGTCTTTGTCCGGAATGCGGGGGGAATCCTAAACAGTCCAGAATTTCTACAATTAGATGGAGATTGATATAAAAAATGAAATAAACCAAATTATTTTTAATTAAATTATTAAAACACTTTGTTTTTACCACAATAATCTTTATTTAAAAAGTCGACATGTTTCGAGAACGATGTTCTCGTCATCAGGACATTATATGTACTAAAAACTAAATTATCAAGCATAGAAAGACAGGCGTGGGTGGAAAGCGTTTTTGTACATATATTTATAACAAATTACAGGCAATATAGCCTAAGACGTTATAATTGTACCATTTATGCAGTATATATGCAATGCCAAAAATCTTACAAATGCGCTATAGGACACAAAAAATAAATCTATTTTTTTATCCACTTCATTCAAAAAGCACGTAGCTCTCCCCACAGGTGAGTTCATAAATAAATTAGTGCGGCTTGCTCTACCATATAGGAGGTTGTGATGACGTCCTCGAGAGTGAGACTCTGGTACAAAAAAATTTAATTGGGCCAGTATCTCATTATTAGATAAGTGACCGTTAATAAGTTGAAAAAAATATTTAAGCAAAGCAATACCTCTACGTGTCTCTAGGGAGTGGTAATTGGTCATGCCTAATATATAAATCGATGGGTAAAGCCAAGGGTAACGTCCATAGAGCCGCGAGAATAAAAACCTTAAAAATTTCTTATGGACTCTTTCAATGCGTAAAGTGTATGTTAATTCGTGTGGGGCCCAGATGATCGAATTTGACTCAAGTACAGTCAGGACTAGTGTGTTATATAATAACGTCAGTGTTTTTGTGTTACGAAACGGATATGAGTTTCTGATTACGAAGCCGAGAAGCCTGTATGCTCTGCTTATTAAATCATCGATGTGTTGGTGAAAAGTTAGTTTGCTGTCGTAAATAATTCCTAGATCTTTGATTTGGTTAAGGTGTTGGAGAATAATTTCATTAATTGTATATTGAAATACATGCGGTTTCTTTGATCTTGTATACGAGACGATATTGCACTTGGGTGTACTGAAGTTCAAGCCATTTATTTTGGCCCAGTTTGAGACGCAGTCAATGTCACGTTGAAGGAGAATACAGTCAAGAATATTTTTTATTGATCGATATAGTTTCAAGTCATCTGCAAATAGTAAATACAGCGAGTGTGTGATGACTGAACCAATATCGTTAATAAAAATCAAAAACAGAAGTGGTCCAAGGATAGACCCCTGAGGAACTCCAGAAAAAACTACGAATTCAAAAGAACTGGATCCCTTATAATAAACAAATTGTCTACGATTTCGAAAATATGAAGCAAAAAATATGTTTAAGATGGGGTTATTCACAAAATTAATTTGGTTATTAATAATATTTAAATTTCTATTGACATTTTTCCTAATTTCTAATGTTTCTAAAAGATCTAATTGAAAACCACTAACGTTAGTTTGTAAAATTTTAAAACCAGTATTTATATCAAATGAATGGTTAAATTCAATTAGATGGTTAGCAAATTCCGAATAATTATTCGGAATTTGCTTTCAATATTATTAATAACCAAATTAATTTTGTGAATAACCCTATTTTAAACCTATTTCCATTGTAATTTTGCCTATGATCTTCTAAGCAACCCCCTCCCCCCTGTCTATCTTCTAAGCTCCTCCTCTTTCCGCCCCTCTCCCCCCCTCCAACTAATTCCATGTCCACCCACGCCTGTCTTTCTATGCTTGTTAATTTAGTTTTTAGTACATATAATGTCCTGATGAAGAGAACATCGTTCTCGAAACATGTCGACTTTTTAAATAAAGATTAATGTGGTAAAAACAAAGTGTTTTAATAATTTAATTAATAAAATGGTGCCACAAAGTGAATTTGCAAAATTTGAACCAATTATTTTTATTACAAATCAAAGTAAGAACATCACTTCTGATATTTAATGCTCCCAGAAATATTGTTCAACACTTTCAAATATTTAATAATAATTTTGTAGAACATTACGCAAGTCATATTTTTTAAATTATACTATGTTAAGATAATCGATTTGACAGACTCTACAGAAAGCCTGTTTCTTTCTTTTAACCGGTGACCAGACACCTCAGAATGCATACTCAGAAGCACCTCAGAAAAGTCATTAAGAGTGATAATAAAAAATTATAAAAACTAGGTTGAATAGGTTAAGTTAGGTTAGGGTTACCGGATATTTAAAAATTATATTTTCATAGCTTTTAATGACCTTTCTGAGTTGACATGGAACCCTTTTGACCATTGGGTTTCCATTAAGAAAAGGACACTTTTAACATTGGCATTTTTGTGCCTGCGTCGCAAATATATAAGAGCATATCTTTGCTAATTCCGTATCTTTCGAAGGACTGGAATTTTTATCAAATGTCATGAATTTTCTACGTGATTTTGATTTTTTGACCTGGGAACCCCAATCAGGAGGCACTGCTGAAAACCAGCTGCACTCTAGGAGAAATACTGAATTGTAGCTGAGCAGAGACCTTTTCGTCAGTAGAATCAATGAAAAAGGAACAAAATATGTAATATTGTAAAAATAATCCCTTCACAGATCTCACACCTACAAATATAATCACACACACATACATACACCGTAGTTACACACTACGCACATCACCCGGTAATTATTTAATATAATAGATTATAATAAAACAAATAAGAAAACTTTATTCCACTTAATTTTATTTGACCGTAACCGGTTTCAGCTCGTCAGAGCCATCTTCAGACTGGTACAAATAATTCTTAGCCTACAATTTATATACATAACATATGAGGGAGGGGGAGAGGGGTGGTCTACAAGGATTTTAATAAATTATTTTTGTTACTAAGTCGTTTTAGACTGTCGAATTTCTAAGTATTTTGGTAATTCCAGTGGGCTAATTACTTTGGGTTTGTAGCTCACTTCAATATCTATTGATTAGGGAAAAACCTTACAAGTAATGTGAATTATTAATGGACTAATTTTATTGTCAAATCGTTATCATACATATCTATGATCAATGGGATTTTTTTAATTGCTTTTTGAAGGGATACATGTTTACATTGGAGTGGGAATGTTCAAAACTAAATACATATTTTAATTTTAAAATTATTATGAAAATTATACGGGATAAAAAACTGGTGTTTCAGTAAATGATTCTAAAAGCTTATTAATTACAAAGTTACTTTTTGAAGGTATGCATGTTTACATTAGATTAGGAATGGTTTAAACTAAATACATATTTTAATTTCGAAATTTTTATGAAAATTACAAAATTAAAGTTTTTTATTTGTTTTATTATAATCTATTATAATGGACTTACACCACGAATTACCAGTTTCAAAAATAGAAATATTATTAAATATATGTATCACAAATAAGACACTACAATGGAACATATTTATAGGTACCCACCATGAAATATTACTTAAATCTGTAAATATTCTCAACACTATAACCAATATATTGTTTGTTTCTATATATGTAAATAAATAAATAAATCAGCACAGATGCCAATAATAAATTGTTTAAGGGCCTATTTGTATACTATTCTGTTAGGTATATATTTTACAAATTGTTGTTTGTCATTTACTTTTGCATATTTAGCTAATTATTTTTGTTATTAGGTACTATACATTTAAATATACATGGTAAGTAAAATTTTGGGCATCATGCCGGTTTTATGTACAGAAATAAAATAAATACAATCAGTACCCCACTACCTAGTTCCTACATCTCTCGTTAAATTCAAATCACACTCCACGACGTGTTTTCCATTCAGGACGAATAATATTCAATTACTTTCCCCGAAATCTTATTCATATTAAACGAACGTACAACAGCAATATATTATAATAACGTCAAGCGAACAACTCACTCATACGTGCTCAATTACCACTGGAGAAATAATCCGACAGAGGTGTGTTGCGGGCGTGTGTCTGTGCACGGAGTAACCTCAATTTTGCTTAGGTACTTTTGGAGAAATGGATTAAAGATTTATAAAAATGTACTAAAACTTTTTTTTCTTGAATATACGATAATTTCATTGGCCTGTACGAGGCCTGGGAGTTCAATTATTTTATGTAATGAAACGTTTCTACTAATTTGGGATGTGGGTCCGTCTGTGACAATTTCAATGAACTTGTTTTTTTTTAAAAATGTATGTGTGATTTTCAAAATTGGAACGGATTATAACCGGACAATGCGCAACTTCATGACTCCTTTGAAAAGTCATTAAAAGAGATTAAAAAACTTACGTTAGGTTAGGTTAAAGAATTTTTTATTGATTTTTTTTAATAACTTTTAACGACTTTTTAAAGGAGTTTTAAATTGCCACCTTGTTTAGTTGTCGTGGAAACCAGACTAGCGGTTAAGTACTTACCTACAATATAATATTTTAACAGGCAAATATTTTTTGGGTCATTTTCAAAATTGGAACTGATGTGCCAAGAATTCAAACAAGCGATAAAGTACCTGCCTATAAGTTAGTAGACTTTCGTGAATATTTTTGTTGATCATTCTTCAGCAATTGTCCTTGTTCTGATTCGTTCTTTACATAAACTTTAAGCTTCACAAATCTTATACTTTTAATATCCCGTGATTTTCAAATTACCACTGGAGATAATCTGACATGTATAGTGTTCGATTTAAGCTTCCTCACCCAGCATCCCGAAAAACGACAGAGCATTTATAACATAAATTATTCCAATCGGGGCTTCCCGTGTGGAGTTAAAGAAAATAAAAGATTTTTTTTATTACTGGTGAAATTTTTCTTACATATTTAAATATCGGAAATATTTTTAAACCGAGAATGTAGCGTCATGAGAATGGGTCGTTTCTTGTGTTCAACAGCTCGGCTGTGGAACAATTTGCCGACCTCTATGTTTCTCCCCAAAACAGAGGTTGTAAGACACTTCTAGCTTTTCACAAAAAAACATCCTCCACACAGCATCCCCAAAGATAACATGGCCCCCGAGGGAAATTATTTACATTAAAGTTAATGTAAAAAAATGTTCTCTGTCGTGTTTGGAGTCGAAATGTCTTAAATATAAATTGGCCATCAGTGTAAAAATCGGTATAGGTCACATTTCTTGATATTTCCCGTTCAGTGTCAATTACGCAACAAAGCCGCGGTTCCACAGAAGTCGGGACCTTCTGCCTTGTGAAACTTCGGGTTTATGACTCTTATTTTCTTCCACAGAGCTGGCCAAAAAGTAATCACATTACTTTGATTTCAGCCAGAAAGTAAGGCGAACATTAAACCAAGTAATGATAATATTCTGTAATGGACCTCAAAGTTGAAACAGGGCATGCAAAATTAGCGGTAAATCGGTTTAAATATGATAAATACCGGTAATTTGTCACCGGTTTGCCGGTTATAATTATGTGGAACGATAAATGCAAGTTTACCCAACAACAAAAAAAAATGATAATTCTTGTGAAGATTTGTGATGCAGACTTCGTAAACTACGCGAATGGTACGGGAGCAGTACCACGGAGTTGATTGAGCCTGCAACCTGTAGGATGAAAATTTGTCCTGACGATAGGAGAGAGCATCAGTAGAAGAATTTAATTTAGGGGTAGATAATGTTTAATTTATGTACATATTTTTTACGGTTCCATAACAACTCAGAATCAAATCAAGTCAACACCTCTTTGAAAAGTCATTAAAAGGTCTGAAAAAATAATTTTAAAATAGCCCATAACCCTAACCTAACCTACCTATTTAACCATTTTTTAATATTATTTTATTTTTTAACTTTTAATGACTTTTCAAAGGAAGTTCTGAGTTGATTTCATTCTGAGTTGTCTGGTCACCATTTTTTTACATTTTCACCATCAAACGCATTTTAAAAACACGTTTTCATAATAAAGGCCTTACTAAAAACGTGTTTTAAAATTAACATAACTGATGAACAACCTTTTTACCCTACGTTAATGGTGGTTTGCCAGTTGTGTAAAATTTAAAACACGTTTATCAGTAAGGACCTAAATATTTTCATAAGAATAGTAGAGAAACGTGAAAGATCACGGGATATTATCAGTGATATTAATCAGTCAAGTCTGATATCAAAAATGTCAATTAAAATAATAACTTTATCGCTTTTCTGAATTATTCTTCACACAAGTAGTTCCAATGTTGAAAATGACACTTAAATTCAGAGTAAATTTTAATTCAATGAACGTGAACAATTTCACGAAGAAATAATGTAAGTAGGTATATCACACAAAATTCCATGAAACAGGCAGCCGCCTAGTATGGTGATCCAATATATCCACAATATGTTAATTACTCAATAATGTATCATGTATTTTATAAATAAACAACCAAAATTAGTATGATTGATTACTCATATATACGGATTTAATTTGAAGTGAAAAGTTTAGAAAAGAAAATTTTAATCAGTTTACGCCATGGTAGTTTTTGGTAACCGGATAAAATAGTACGTTGTTAGGATAAGTCTGGTTTGTCATCAAAGCGTTATTATCAATATTCTGCGAGGCCGTCCCAAGCGGTACCGGATGACGTCACAGTTGAGCCGGAGCTTTTATTTAGTAAAATTAATGAGAAGGTGGTATTGAGGAATGATGAACAATATTTACACTCGTACAGTCGTGGGAGATCCCATGCACTATTATTTTGTGCTCCGAAAACGAGGACTTTTGCCTATCAGAACGAGCCAATCAACAGTGCTTAGCGATGCACTGATCATCGACATTTTCAGCGTCATTACAGAAAGTTCAGCAACTACGAGTATCTATTGAAGAATGTCATAAAATAGTAAAACCTCAAATTTCTAATCTTCTTCTTAATATATCCTTTTTATGGATAACATGAAGAAATAAATAAATAATATCTACCGGTAAACCGTTTTACCGAAAACCGGTAATTCTGCACGCCCTACACGAGGCGGTGGTAATTCAAAACTCCCGGAAAAACATCAAATTAGCGTCTGTTATTATTGAAAGCATTGCGCGGCTTATGAGAATAGTATGCGAGACACTGTACGAATGGTAACAAGATACATGTTGAGGGGACAAACGTAGAATGAAGGAAATAAATAAATCTCGATTGGAATATGGAGTAAAAGGATGGGGCTCAGCAGTATCTAAACACAAAACAACTGAAGGTAACTCAGAATTGCATCATAAAGACCATACTAAAGGTCCCCACAAGGACGTCAACAACAGAAATTTTTAAACAGTTTGATGTTCCAAGCATGCAGAAAATCTATGCCAAAAACATTCTAGTACAAAACCTCAAGAATGATTCAGAGGCAGACACCTCACATGATCTTAAAACCAAAGCCAAACAAACAGACATACTTAATATAGGTACAAACGTGTAACTCTTCGTTTGGACAAAGAAGTTCTGATTTTTTAGCAGTAAAGTTATAAAACAAACTCCCACTTAGTATCAAACAAATTAAAACAAAAAAGTAGCTACATTAAGAACATTAAATGTTGACTGAAGGAACTATCGGAAAATGAATTTACTAATATACTTAAAACATCGTCGTAGAAGTTTCTGGAAAACCTTATCCAAACCATAGAGGTCGCTGAAAACTTATCCAAAGCATAGAACCCCTTAGAACAGGATCTCCTAATGAGGAGGAATACGAATATAATTTCTATTATATATACATATATACCTAACATGTTTCATATAAAAAATGTTAAAATAATAAATATATAAGTAGTTACTAAAATAAAAAAAATAATGATGTTGGTGGTAGGTATATAGGATTATACACGTAGTTTAAACATCCTTAACAGGTTAGGATATATAGTATGTAGTTTTGAGTTGTCAGTTAAGTAGTACCTTAGAAGAGTGTCGACTATCGCCGTTCGTGTCTAATAGACGATCGGTTACGGAAATAGCCGATGGTTGACAGTTGTCATAATTTAAGGGCCATTAACCAGCCAGCGGCCGAGAATTCATATTTCCTAGAAAGATGTACTTACGATCGTACAGGGCGGTTCCAATGAGAAAGATTAATTATTCTCCGTACCAGCTATTTAAAATAATAAATAAATATCGATTTTATTTCATTCCTTTAATATGTCCCTACCTACATTCAAAAATGCTGAAAGGCGTTATGATAAATCTATTAAAATATGTACGTTTTGTAATTATTTTTTTTATAATAGGTAAGTATTTATAATTTTTCAATAATATCTAAGCAAAATTAGAATGTAAAAAAAATTGGAAATATATTAGTTTGTAAGACAGTAAATAAATAGACAAACTGAAGTATTTTCGTCACAAAACACGTGTGCGGATCTTTTTTTAAAAGATTTTATTAAAACTAAAATTAAAATACTGAAACATAGCTTTCCCAGAAAATTTATTGATTTATTTTACTGCATGATTATATGATTTGAAATGTGTTCTATATTACAAAATTTTGTTTGAAAATTTAACAAATCTGCCAACGACCTACGGTAAAACCTTATTGAA
Source organism: Limnephilus lunatus (assembly GCA_917563855.2). Classification (NCBI taxonomy): domain Eukaryota; kingdom Metazoa; phylum Arthropoda; class Insecta; order Trichoptera; family Limnephilidae; genus Limnephilus; species Limnephilus lunatus. The sequence goes on from OU830592.1 coordinate 112,013,438, forward strand.
CTAAAAATAAAGATTTTTCTTAAAATTTAAAACATAGCTTTACAAGATAAAAGAACAGTTTTTCGAAATCAATTTATAATTTTTTGTGGAAAAGAGTCAATACGTCTAAAATTTGATTTTAAAATGACATATTTGCGGTTTTGTCTGATTATTTCCTCTTAACGCGAAGAAGGAATAGGTATTATATCCGTACTAAACTACAACAGAGCACTCCAGCGGTCAGAACGGTCTTTATCATTCATTTTGAGATTATTTTGTTTTCAAAAAGTTTCGTTAAAATCCGAAAGATGCCACTAGAAAAATAAATATTATTTATTTTATTATTCAATATGTCGCATCTGGTTGCATCAAATAATTCAAGCGGCTAGCCGGCCAAGGGTACTATGCACGTGTCAATACAGTAAAGTTTTGAGAAAAAACTACCTGAAGTCATTATGGCAACGTCGCGTCGCACGTCAGCTGTAGCTAGTGACATTTCTGACGCTTGGCCAATTTATCGTCACCCAAAATCTCAAGATCACGTGGATCACAGAATGATTTGTGCTTGTTCCTTTTTTGCATTATCTCGATACAGGAGGCCTCAGGAAAAAAATGCTCTTAGGGCCTATGTCATCTTGAGGGTGCCGTGAATAGGGTATTTTTAGGGAAAGGAAGGAGGGGACGTTCTGGGTGGATTAGGAGTGACGAACGTGCGAATACATCCCTTTCACTGCGGTGCAAGGCGACGGGTCAAAAGGTCTCCCTCAACCTGTCTCTCCCAATCCGGCCCGCCATGCAGTGGGTGGGCTAAAGCCTTCGCCGCCAAGACTTAAACAAACCTCACCCCAAGAACCCGTGCACTCCTGCTCACCAAACCTTTGTTGTTGGTTATCCAATAAATTTGGGAGGCGGGTGTGGCTGCCGCGCCCCGGGAACCTTTTATTGGATAACCAAAACCTCTGCTATAAGTCACCCCAAGTGTTACGCTACGTTTGGTGACTCAGCAGGGGTGCCCGGGTTCATGGGGTGCGGTTTGTCGGGTGTTGGCGACGGATGTGTCTGCTCACCTTTTGCACGGCAGGCCGGATCGGGAGAGAATGTTTTTTTTTTTTTAATGTTCTTTATTCAGTAAAGTTTATATATTACAGTAAATGGGTAATTTTTTGCCCATCACACTAGGCACATGCCCGTGTTGTAGTGGTGTTGTTGAGGGAGATCTTTTATCCTCTCGAGTTGGAATCTCTCGGAACATCGCCATGCACCGTAGTAGGATACGTCCATCGCTCCTGGACACACTACCCCCAGATTCCTACCCACCCCACGTACCTTTTTCCTTCCCAGAACCTCCTCTCCTTCCTTTCCTGTATAGAGTACCGGGCTATTCAGATCTGGTCAAACACGGCTGAAGCAATTTCAAGTAAAATTGAACTATTTCTCAAAGGAATGTATTTAAAAAATAATCGGAACGTAGCTTCGACCAAGTATACCGTCAATGAAACGTAGCCATCTATTTTAGTTTTTAAATTGAAAAAAAAAAAAAAAAAAAAACTTGGTTTGACCAAGGCTCGAACCTTACCTCCCAGTGACCGAAATCAAACGCTTTACCACTAAGCTAACTCGAAAGTCGGAGAGTCCGACATTATTTATAATATAAGACTAAACTCATGGACAGAAGGGAAGGCGATGATTTTATTAATTGGCAACAGTGTATTGTATCGCTTTCCGTATCCTGTTGCCAAAAAATAAAAGCTTTTGGTTCGTGGTTTGGCCACGGGCATGATAAAGCGCCATGTTACGGTAATGTAATTCATTATTTTAAAAGTCCCGAAAACCTCTTTTAATACAAAATTTAAAAATATGAAAATTATTTTAAAAAATGGAGAAAGATTTTAAAATGATGTTGTCGTTTCGTTTTTACTAATAAACTTAACCTAAGTTTTGTAATTTGAATTTCAAAAAACATTGAATTTAGGGTTTATGAAAAAAGTTAACCAAAACCCTATTCTTGATTTTTTTTTAAATATACGTATGTCGCTTTAAAGAAATATCTCCAGAGTATTTTTAAGAGTCTTCATAATTTGAAAATATTTTGTAAAACATATGTAAGGGCGGTCAGAAAAGGGTCTGATTTCTGATTTATATTTGATAAATGCTAACCCCCTGTAAATTTAAAAAATACAAAATTATTTTTTTTCCCACTAAAAAAAATATTTTTATCGTATTGCGAAATAAAATTTTCGTTATTTCGAAATAATTTATGATTACATTCCACCTTAACACGATGGTTGACAAATGTCATATTTTTAAGTTTGCTAACGGTGTTCATTCGAAATGTAAATTTCTGATCGTATTTTGAAAGGATTCTTTATTCTGAGGCAAATATTTTATTTAAATATTTTCAGCTTCACAAATCCCTACAATTATAAGGTCCCGTGATTTTCCGTGGGTTTGGGCTAATGGTTAATACGGGCTAATACGTCATTTAAAACAAGACTAAAAGAATTACGTGAAGTGATTTCACTTACCCGATTTGAAAAGAAATATACGTTTATTTCACCCTGTCCTACGATTCGATACAATGAAATATTTCTGGAACTTACCTGGAAAAAAAAGAGAAAAGAAAATTAACAAAAACATTCATAAATCATTATATCCATTAAAAACACTTTCAATAACGCTCATAGTGATAGTTATTTGATAATTTCGAGGTAATCTAACCATGGTGATTCCCATCGCCTCCCATTCCCCGATTAGGTACTTCAGCCTCAAGCCATTTCCCAAATTAGTAGGGCAGTTAGTAATCTTTCGCGGGAGGGGGGCCGCGAGATGGGAAAGGGACGCGGGAGGGGAACGAGGGCGGGAACGGGAACGTTTGGGAAAGGACACACAGGGAGAAACTTTTTTTTTTCTTTGAGTTGTACTCGATAGTAATACAGGGTGTAGTAATAGCACATATCCGAAAAATTTTACCAGCAATTTCCGAGCCTATTTGAAGTAAAAAAAATAGATGTCATTTAGCTGTCCTCATAGATCATGCGATGCGCACTCCGTCTCGTTCTAGCAGAACGGTAACAGAGGAGAGAGAGCGATATCGCGTGATCCCGTTGCCACGCGCAGCAGTGTGATTGATCAGTGGTAACGTGTGATAGAAACTATTTTTCTGTTTTTAATTGAAAAAATATATCATCGGACAGTAAAATGATATCTAGTTTTACTCCAAAAATGCTTAGGAATCGCTGGTTAGAATCTTTCGGATAAATAATGTTAGACCCTGTATAAATAAACTTAACAGTTTAAACAAAACACAATAGTTAGGTATAGCTAGCTTCATTCAGAAGAAAACGGTAGATACTTAAAGAAAAAAAAATTAAGGGTGCAATTCACACGCGGTAGAATTGAAATCTTCAGAAAACTTGAGTAGACAAGAGTGGTGAGACTACGAAGCACCGCACAACGAGACTGATAGGCTACAAAGCACCACACAAAGAGGATACCGATTATACCATCTCATTCTCTCGCAGTCTAAATTCTATGTATAGATAAACGTTTGTCTTTTTTTAGTGTCCCTATTTTTAGTTTCATCGAGTTTCAAATCACAACGGTGCTAAGGAAGTTTTCACTTTGAAAAATTATTAATTTTAATAAAAAGGTGGCATAAATATAAATATTACATGGAAACATTTAAAATAAAGATTTATCATTGATTTACAGAAGTGCATTTCTCTGTTGAACAACATACAAAATACATTACATACGTCACTACCAAACTGCGGCAAATAATAAAATCATTCACCGTGTCTGGTTTTCTCGGTTGGTCATGCAAGTATCGGGTGCAAATTGCAGATGCAGGCGATTTAATATCCCGTTTACGCACGCAAATGTTTAATGCAGGTCATTAACAAATGCCTACTTGTCTTACTTAACCTTGACTCTTTGGGAAGCGAAAAACTTATAAAATAAATAGTATTAAAAAATAACACTAGCAGCACTTTTATGTGATATCGCGCAAGAGTCCCAGCTGCCAAAGGCCACTGACACCATAGCATTCTAAAGTTTTTAGTTTTCGGATACGTTTAGAAATAATAATAATAATAATAACTATAGCAAAAGTCGGTCATTTTAAATACATGTAGGATTACGTAAGATTTTTTAAATATTTTGAGGGATCAGTAGGATTTATCGGAGCAGTTAGGATTTCATCAGAGCCGAACCCTCTGATATGAAAATATCTGGAGTCGGTGAAATATTTTCCCATTATGTTTCTGGTGGATTGACGTATTGTTCTTGTATTGTTTTGTATTTATTATACTTATATAGTGCACTTACATTGCATGAATTTACTAGATAATCATTTGTGGAAAAGTGTGTGGAAGGGTTTAGTCTTTCATTTGGGAAAGATTTAACCCGGACATAAAATCTGGAGCACCGTAAAAAATTGGATAATTTGTAGAGCGCCTTTTTGTAAAAAATCACCTCAAGGGCTCTTTACAATTTATTATGAATTCTTAAACTCTATCTAATTTTATTATTTACAAATTGATACAGAAACATACTTACCTGGCAGGTCACTTTCGATAAACACACTTTATTAGAAAGTTTATGCTTGGCGAAGATACGACTTTTTAGGTGGAGGACATTATATTTAAAACACTGGACATTTCATGATTTTACCTTTGCTACTCTCATCACTGTTGGTTTTACATTTTTTATAAGAAGATTAATGCCAAAGTTGAGTTAATATTTATTTTAAAAGACTAGAGAATTTAGAGCTCTTTTACGATTGGAGATTTTCATGAAATGACCCTTACAAAAGCTTAATAATAATATTTGGATGACTTGTATAGCGCCGTTTTTGTGAAAAATCACCTCAAGGGCGCTGTACAAAATTATAATATGTTTATGCAATCTTATTTCAACTATAAACAACAACTTATGGTTAAAAATTGCATCCACCGGTTCATCGATCACCGATACGAAACTATATGTGCAATTATTTGACCAATGAACGCGATGCTGCTGTAAAAATGCACTGTACAGGCAGAAAATTTATACAAGACCATACTTACCTGGAGGGTCACTTAAAATAAGAAATTGCTTATATTTTTACGCAATTATTTAAATTACTTTGACTGTCTGATAAGATTAGTTTTAAGTTTAGCTCTAAATTCCATTTAATTTATTTTGATTTTATTGCAAAGCCGAAATATTGTGGGGTCAACAACGCATAAAAACGTTTATTTTGTAACATTTTTAAAATAAGAAAAATTAAACATTCAATTGAAAGCTACATTTTTAATCGGAAAGAGGTGCAAAACATTTACAAAACCCACGAATTGCCCACGCCAGTTCCCCATGACATTTGGGACCAAAGCCAACCTGAAAATTTCCAATATCAAAAGAAATATGTATTTAAAAAAAAAAAAACGAACAATTGCAAGTAATTCCAAAATGTATTCCAGTAATAGGTAAAATTCAATAATTTTCCATGTGTGGCCGCGCACACCGTGTAATGTTAATGTTAGGAGAAATGCAGGCTGCATTCGCTGCACTGGTTTCAGTAGAATGCACCTACCAGTTGCAATAATGCCAGTTACCTTCCCAACAGCCCGCGTCCATTTTATACTGGCTTATATTTTGATATTCGTACGTGTAGCATGGGCGCAGCGAACGAAAGGGCAGTAGGGATTATGGTTTGGGGTTTCGTCTAACCAGAACAACTCTCATAGGTCTCATAGAAAGCGTTGTGTCTCCCTTTCTATGATGGTAAGAAATCTTTATCTTCTATCTTCTTATATAAATAAAAATGAATCGCCGAAATGTACGTACGCGCATAACTTCCGAACGACGGCACCAAATTGGATAATTTTTGTCTTCTTTATTGTCAGGATAAGATTAGTATAAAACTACTAGTGAGGTTTAGCATAATGAAATTTGTATTAAAAAATTGCAATAGATGGTACGCCAGCTGTTTGAAAACTGAACGTACCGGGACTGAATGTATGGGATTCGGGAAGGGGGAGGGGAACTTGGGGAGGGGAACTTGGGTAGGGGGTTCGCCGTATGGGGGGTGAACCAGGGAGGGGTAAGAGGAACCTGAGAGGGGGGAGGGGGGTTCGCAGGACGGGGGAAGGAGGGGAGTTTACTGGGGAGAGGGAAGATGGAGGAGGCGGAGTGGGAACGCGAGAAGGGAAGGGGACGCGGGAGAGGAAGGGGAGGCGGCGGAAGAGGAACGGGAAAAATGGGAAAGGACACGAAGGGAGAAACAATTTATCTCTAATTTATTAAATGGCATAGCAACGCATGCCGGCTACCAGCTAGTATATTATAAATTAAGGTCCTCCGCCGCTTCTGACTGTCTTGTTCGTGAAAAACTCAAAAACTACAGAACGGATTTTCATACGGTTTTCACCAATAGATGGAGTGATTCATGAGGAAGGTTTAGGTATATAATTTGTCAAAGTTTTGTGTATTTTGTAATTCGATGAAATATATATATCTAATACATAACGGAGAATGTCTGTATGTGGTGGACAAGCTGGCAGGCAAGCGGGCGGTGAGTATTTGATTTGTAGGCAAATTAACAGATGGCGGTGTGATTAATTTATCAAAGGTTGGGTAACCATCCAGTAGATGGCGTTCTATTTCGTTAGCTGCAGCAACTCGTTGCCGGGTCAGTTAGTATGATATAAACAGTGTTAGCTAGCAGTCCACAATGGAGTCCTGGTGCCTACCCTAATGGCAGTGAGGCATGGAACTGGCAGAGGAAGGATGAAAGTAAACTGAATGCTGTTGAAATGAGATCCCTGAGGCGTATGTGTGGTAAAACAATGTATGATCGTGTGAGAAATGTGGATATCCGCAAAGAATGTAAGGCTGATGTAAGCATAATGAGTAAGATTAAGAAAGGGACCCTCAGATGGTTTAGGTATGTAGAGCGAATGAACGAAGAAAATAGTGTAAGATGAATATACGATGCAAATGTGAATGGTAGAAGAAGTCGGGGACGTCCGAGGAAGACATGGCACGATCAAGTGAATCAGATACTTGAGTCGGGCCATGTCAAAAGTCAGAATAATAGAAGAGAATGTATGAGACGATGTATGAATGTGAGTGAGGCAAAAAGTGTGTGCCAAGAACGAGTTGTTTGGCGGTCCATCCTCTCTGCCTACCCCTGCGGGGAAACGGCGTGATGGTTAGTTAGGTGTCAAAAAGACAAAACACAACGCTTTACATTTAAATCTAACAGTTATCAACAAATTAATTACTTTTACATGAAACAAGAAAAACGATAACGTTTAGAATAGGTATATTTGCCTAATAAAATAAGTGGCATTTTATTTTTATTTTATCAGTAATTATGTTAGAAAGGACGTAAGATGAAACATTTTTTAAACTTATCACCTCACTTTTTTGTCGATTCATGTGAAAATAATTCCTAAAAAATTCACAAAGTTTCATATTTTTTTCTCCAAATTAGGTAGGGTCGGAAACTTTGGTTTCATAAAGGTTTATATTTTAATTATTTTGCGGTTAATTTTTATATTTGAATACCTAAATAGCGTGTTGTTTTCTCTTTTCAATTCCGTTTATATCGTATTTCTCACTACGATAGTAAGAGAGACAAAACGATTTCTATGAGACCTATGTAAACCGAGACAAATATGGTATCCTTTGATTAAACGGGTTAAAGGCTATTTAAGACATTTCCCACGAGATTTTTGCTCTATTTTAAACGAAGCGGGTTTTATTAAACAATTTCATAATTTTCACTAAAATATTATCGTTTTTAATATTAGCGCGCTCGCTCCAACATTCTAATTGACATATCCATCTTCTTCTTTTTGAGCGCTTACCGGGCCTTCAGTCGATTGCCCCGGGGCGCTAAGCGTCCAAGTACGCCAGTGGCTCAACACACAGTGGTAGCCACGGTCCGTTGGGCCATTGCATATTTAATCCGGATCTCACCGATGCTGCAGTCAGGTCAGAATGCAAATTGCACTAACGGGATGAATGAACTTGCATCCAAATGGATATTGCCGATGTCATGGCGGAATCGACAAATATAATAACATTTTACTCAAAATAAATTAAATTCTGTAACTGAAAAATAAAACAATAACTTTGTTTGTAACCACGATTTTTGAAATGAAACTTCTATAGCCCCGTTGTGATTGAGAATTCGGATGAAACGGAAATGACGCATACAGCACCTGCGAAGTATCAAAATCCTATCAAGGCTCCTATTGGTTGGGTTATAAAACGGCGTCTTACTCATAAAGTTAAAAATAAAAATAAATATTCATCCTAGTTGCAGAAAAGTCAATAGATGTCGCATATAAAAACAAAATGGATAAACATTTATCCAGACACTTAGATAGCATTTAGTTCGGGTTTGAATCTTGCAATCATATATAAAGATAGCAGCCAATAATAAGTGCATTAAGAAATAAAGATAATGTTGATAGTTCTTAGTCGAAGTATGATACAGTTAAAAGTGACCGAATACACCTTAGCTCAGTTGGTAGAGCTGTTGCCATGAAAGCAGAAGGTCCTGGGTTCGAGTCCCAGAGGTGCCAATATCTTTTTCTGATTTTTCTGTCTCCAGATTTTCGATTGAGTTTCGCTAATATTGTCTTCATTTAATTAAATATTACCTACAATTTTAAGTTTTACTCATAAAGTTAAAAAAATAAAAATAAATAAATTCTATAAGCTAAAATATGTACACACATAATATTTAGTCACTTTTTAAAAGTAATGGATTTAAAATGTTGAATGAGGTATTGTTATTATTATTAGTAGAAGTAGGGAACGTCAACAAATATCCCCAGAAATAATTAAATCTGTTACCTGTTGAATGGAGTTTCAGATAAAAAAGTTAAGTTCAACGGAATTGCGTCGCAAAAACCTTACTTCTTTGAACACAACCGATCATAAAAACCTCGTTAAGTCTCGTCAACTTTTAAATGGGAGTTTAAAGTTTCTATTAAACATGAAAATAAAACTGCAATCAATTCCTGTCGTTTTATTTGTTTTTTTCCCAAACAACGTTACTGAAGTTAAAATTCTTGAATATCAAACAGTTAGCAACAGAGCTGATGATAGAAATAAACCAAGCCATTCTATGTGGCAAAATTATGTAAATATAGGAAACGACTAATCAACACATATTAACCATACTGTGGAATCATACTAGAAAGATTTATTCAAAACATTATAACACCTAACCAAATATAACATAACCCATCCCAAACATAATTTTTTTTTTTAAACTTTGTTTTGATAAAAAAATAATACCACAATATTATTTTAATCAGTAGCTTGTGGTCCATGGAAAAATATACCTACGTATTTATCAAATCTATTATTTATCTTAAACACAATCTAGATTTCTAGATGCTATGAATAACTGTACATAGATCCTAAATGCAATTAATCTTTAATTTATGTATTCGATACTGCCGCCATGGGTCGACCCTCAGTGCCCTTCTTGACAATATCAAGGAGGATACGGTGTTTCTACTTGTGTAGACAGAATAGCACTTATTCCCAAACATGGGAACACCTCAGCACAGGTTCTCCTAGTGAGGTATTCACAAAATACTACTAGGTACTTACTTACCTATTTATATACAGATACGGAACATTAACATTTTTTTCTTCTTACTAAACTTATAATTCTTTGTACTAAACGAATAATAAATTAATTGCTAGCAGTTAAGAACCCGCTCCGCAGGTTTATGCTGCTCTAGGTCCTGCGGGCGGTTTTTGCTTCGGCTTCGCCTAGTTTGAGTGTTCGTGACCATCTTAAAAATCCGATAGGAACTGGTTATAAAAATAGGCGGTTCCTCGGATCCACTGGGATCCATTGAGAGCTAGTTACCGGGACAAAGTAACCGCGACAGGCAATGACGTCACATATAATATATATAGACGCGTGGTATTATTTTCATAACTGCCAGTTTCAATACATAATAATCACATTATCGTCAATCTCTCCACATCCGGAGAGTCTCTAATATTGTCTTGGTTTTACTCATTGAGTTAAAATAAAAATGATTACATTAATTTTGTTTCGTGGCAGAAATTCCTACTTACCCTGTCTGAAACAAACAGATCTCCAAGGCCGGTAAGGGCCCGCATTATGAGGTCTAGATATGGTGGCCGATAATAGAAATTTCAAGATTCCGAAACCTGCCAATTTAGTTATCTGCCCGCTATACCGTGGTTCTATCGGGAAGAATTATTAGGTGAAGTGAAGCTGTCAGATCGGCAATTGATAATGGCGGATGGTAGGTATAATACTTAATTCTGACTTGGAGGAAGAAATTTTCCAACTATCGCATTGAAAGATTCTCTTATTTATAGAACGAGTAATTTTTAGTTACTTCTGCGAGATTTTATATACCTGTACACAATTTACGAATGTTTTCGTTTGTTGACATTTTTTTACATTACACTTGGAATTACAGGGTTCTATCTTATGTTTGACACCACTGTTATGATATAATGAGCTATAAAGTAGGATTCTTTCGCGTAACATCATTGTAATCCAGATGGCACCTTGTTATATTCAAAGGGACGGATAAACTGCAAATAAACGACCAGTGTAAGCAGCATGGCAATTTATTTACATAAAAACAAATTTCAGTATCACAGGTACCGATTATCTAGCTGTCTGTGATCCGATATGTACCGCGTTTCCTGAATATATTAACTAACAAACAGATAATTGCATATTTTATCAATGAAGACAATAGTAGCGCAATCAAAAATCTGAAACAGGCAGAAAAGTCAACAGATGTCGGATATTAAATAAAAATAGAGCTTCAGATTTTCATTATTATTTTTAATTGATAAACTAATATTTATGACAAGATTTTTATGCATAGCACAAAGGGTTACAATTATTTTAAGTAATAATTATTAGCCTGAAACACTCATCTACATTGAAAAAATCTCCCGAGAAAAGATACATGCCGCCGACGGAACTCGAACCCTCGTCCTTCTGATTGGCATGTATCTTTTCTCGGGAGATTTTTTCAATGAAGATGAGTAAATCAGGGTAATAATTATTACATAATAATTGTTTCTTCAGATTTTCGATTAGTGTCGCTAATATTGTCCCATTATTTAAATATTATAATTTGAGATTTTACTCATTAAGTTAAAGATAAAAATTCATCCTAGACTTGCAGTTTGGTCAATAGATGTGGCATATTAAATAAAAATGGATAAATGTATCTAAGACACTATCTAGGTAGCATTTAGCAATCATATATAAAGGTAGCAAATAGCAACCAATACAAATATACATTCAGAAAATGAAGATAATGTTGTAGTTCTTAGTAGAAGTATGATACAGTTAAATGTGACCGAATCGGATAGGGTCACATTAGCTGAGTGGTAGAGCTCCGTCCCAAGATAAAGATCCTGGGGTCGTTTTATTTTAGATGTGACAGTTTGTCTGTTTCAGTGTCGTTAATATTATTTTGTTAATTAAATATTAAATTATGAGGTTTTACTCAAGTTAAAAATAAAAATAAATATTGCATTTTTATCTGCAAGTTATAATACCGGCTCTAAAACAAAAATTTATATTAAAAATGAAAATATTGTTCACTATATACAATAAAGGCTGCAAAGTAAGAACCAAATTTTACGCTTAATAAAGAACACTTGCTTATCTCCTGACTAATAATATTTAGGGCAAGATTTGGTAACTGTAACTTTGATATTTTTAAAAGCATTCAAAGAGAAACATCTTCCACAGGTTTAGTCAAAACTAACAAAGAAAAGGGAACAATGTTTACTGTAAAAAGCGTTAACCAAAGAGAAAACTGCCAATGAACAAGATAATCCCTAGAATAGTGATCTGTAACACCGAGTTGAAAAAAAACTAGTGTCGCAAGTTTAAATCAAAAATACCTACTAATTTCGGTTGTGTGTCTGTCCTGTAAAATTGGAACTCATTGTGTGAAGAATAATTCAGACAGGGATAAAGTACCTTACCTAAAATTATAATCTTATTTCGGATGTCTGTGCTGGGTCAGACAAACCTCGATTACATTGAGCGAGTTTACAAGCTATTAGCCGGCGAATTCACTATCTGCTCTAGTAAATCGCTCAGTGTAATCATATTTACTAGCTAACTAGCAGATTGTGAACGATCTACGAAAAAAGTTGAAAGCGGGGCTAATTTGCTAGCTACTCGCTAGCGTGTGGGCTTGTTAGCTAGTAAACTAACATTGTGTCATCATAGTTGCTAGTAGCTTGTAAACTCGCTCAATGTAATCGAGGCTTTAGAGCCGTGTAAAATCATGTTTCATTTGAGGGGCGGGAATGGGTACCACCGCCCCGTAATCATTTATTATAACACCAACACCTCTACCACAGGTCATTCCAAGTGGTTCGCTACGTTTAGTGACTTGGCAGGGATGCCCGGGTTCATGGGGTGAAGTTTGTAAAGGTCTTGGCAACGGATGCGTCTGCCCTCCAACTACGTGGCAGGTCGGATCGGGAGAAATTTGAGGGAGACCATTTGATCTCTCCAGCAGGACTCTCAGAACATCGCCTTGCACCCCAGTGGGAGGGTTGCATTCATACGTCCATTACTCCTGGACACACTGACCCCCAGATTCATACCCATCCCTCACACCTTTTTTCTTCCCAGAACTTCGTCTTCTGTCTTTTCTAAAAAGACCCTCCACACAGCATTCCCTTAGAGCCTCCTGTGTGGAGCTAATGTATTTTTTTTAAAAGAACTTAAATTGCTTTAAATTTAAATATTATTTTCAAAATTAGAACAGATCTGGCGAGAAATCAGACCATCCCTTGAGTTTCATAGGTCTGCGCTAGAAATAATGCAAATAGTATTATAAATATTTTCGTTATTTGTTTTTGGGATGTTATGCCGTGTTGCGCTATATCCTTCTTTAGCCAACGTTTCAGACAGCGTTACAATGTCCATCAACAGGGCAGATGTAGACGATAATGATGGATGGATGATGGACACTGTAACGCTATCCGAAACATTGGCAACGTTGGCTAAAGAATGAGGTAGCGCAACACGGCATAACACTCAAAAAACAAATAACGAAAATACTTTTGGCCGTGAAAATCTAAAATCATAACTAACTAACTAACCGTCACGCCGTTTCCCCGCAGGGGTAGGCAGAGAGGACGAACTGCCAAACAACTCGGTCTTGGCACACACACTCCTTGCCTCGTTCACATTCATACATCGTCTCACACATGCTCTTCTATTATTCTGACTCTTGACATGGCCCGAATCAAGTATCCGATTAACTTGGTAGTGCCATGTCTTTCTCGGGCATTCCCCACTACTTCCACCATTCACATTTGCATCATATATCCTCCTTATACTCCTTTCCTCGTTCATTCGCTCTACATGCCCAAACCATCGGAGCGTTCCTTTCTTGATCTTACTCATTACGCTTACATTAGCCTTGCATTCTTTGCGGATCTCCGCATTTCTCACACGATCCTACATGGTTTTACCACACATAGGATCACATTTCTACAGCATTCAGTCTACTTTCATCCTTCCTCTGCCAGTTCCATGCCTCAATGCCATACATCAAGGTAGGTACCAGTACTCCATTATGAACGGCTAGTTTCGCGTCTTTGGACAGTTTTTTGTTGGTGCCAACGGCGTTCAGTCCTCCATTAATAGAGTTACCTGCATTCACCATTCTTTCAATATCTCTATCAGCCTTCCCATCTCTCGTAAATATTGTTTAATTCAGCGGAATAGCCTTTTCTATTTCTAAAATGTTAATTATTTTTATAGTTTGATTAAATTCACCAAAAGTAAGGCATAATTGATCTTACTTTTATGTTTTGAACACACTGAAACACTTCTATCTGTTTGTCTCTTCAGTGTGTACAGTACCTACATATTGAGAAACAAGCGAAACGTTTTGGACGGATACCACACTGCATGAAATTCGTTAAAGAATGGACCCATTGTGTGACGCCGGCACGTTTTGCATTGTAATATTCCAAGTTGTAAGCTTAGCATTAGGTATTTATTATTGTAGAAGAGAAAAAAACTTCAGTCCAGTCAAGCGGAACTAAAGTAAAAAGCGCATCGGATAGGGAAATACCGACTCCTAAGAACACTTGCATAAAATCATAATGTTAAACAACTTAACAAGTAATTATTAGAACACAAGATAGCCGAAAATATAACTAGAGACGTAACGGTTAATAAATAATATTGAGGGTTACGGTATTTTTTTTTTTCTTTGTGGTAAAATACTTAAGATGAAGCCATACTAAATAATGCAAAATCATACAAAATCATATGTTTTTGTTTTGAAAATTTGATCGCTTAGAAGTATTATAGATGCTTCAATACTGCATTTATAACATATGTTGGCCCTTAAAAATATCGGTCATTTTTTTAATAAGTCCTTTAATAAGTCTGAAAAAAAAAAGTGTTAGGTCTATAAAAAATACTTTTAAGTGCAAACTCTCCTACTTATAAACCCCTTTTCGGATATGGTTTTATTGTATGTATAATGTGGCAAATTCGAACCTCACAAAATAAAATATAATATGCATTTTCGCGTTGGTATTTTTGACATCACGGCGACAATACGGCAGTCGACGAATTTGTTATATCAAAGTGAACCTTATACCGTCCACCGAAGAACGACTGGCAGCCGTCCCGATTTTCTGTCATTACTCCTCCGAACGGAGCGGAGAGAAGACGTGTTATGCTCCGCGCCGCTTATTTTCGTGAAATCAATTTAAAAATTCCGTTTTATTACAATAAATAATGCATAAAAAAGGAATTAATGTAACAGGCCTTTACGAAATCAACAAGTAAAAAAAATCTTAAATATCTTTTCCAACATTTGCAAAAGCTTTTTCTCAAGTATTTTTAAACTCCTCCATAAAAGGGCGTGAATTCCGATTTCGATTTTTTCCTGTACTAGTGACCTTAACAAGTAATTATTAGAACACAAGGTAGCCGAAAATATAACTAGAGACGTAAAAGTTAATAATAACTAGGCTGACTAAAATTTCAATAATAATAAGTGTAGATTATAATAAAACAAATAAAAAACTTTATTCCACTTAATTTTATTTGACCGTAACCGGTTTCAGCTCGTCAGAGCCATCTTCAGACTGGTACAAATAATTCTTAGCCTACGGTTTATATACATAACATATGGGGGAGGGGGAGAGGGGTAGTCTACAAGGATTTTAATGAATTATTTTTATTACCGAGTCGTTTTAGACTGTCGAATTTCTAAGTATTTTGGTAATTCCAGTGGGCTAATTACTTTGGGTTTGTAGCTCACTTCAATATCTATTGATTAGGGAAAAACCTTACAAGTAATTTGAATTATTAATGGACTAATTTTATTGTCAAATCGTTATTATACATATCTATGATCAATGGGATTTTTTAAATTGCTTTTTGAAGGGATGCATGTTTACATTGGAGTGGGAATGGTCAAACCTAAATACATATTTTAATTTCAAAATTATTATGAAAATTATACCGGATAAAAACCTGATGTTTCAGTAAATGATTCTAATAGCTTATTAATTACAAAGTTACTTTTTGAAGGGATGCATGTTTACATTAGATTAGGAATGGTTTAAACTAAATACATATTTTAAATTTCGAAATTATTATAAAAATTACAATGGATACAAAAGCGGAGACTTAGCAAATGATTCTAATTGTTTATTCATTACAAAGTTAGGGTCTATTTTTTTAGTTAAGCGAGTAATTTCTAAAGATTCTAGTCTATCTAGTTTATGACCTTTATTGCAAGTATGAAGAACTTTAACATCTCTGTCTTTATCAAACGAGTGTTTATTTTCTAATAAATGTGATGCTACATTCGACAATTCTCCTTTGTCATTCACCCAGTTAGTAAAGTGTTCTTTAATTCGGGTTTTGAATGATCTCCCTGTTTGACCAACGTAATACGATGGGCCGTCAGCGCAGTTTACTTGGTAAACGCCTGAGTTTTCAAGTTTTTCTCTCTTATCTTTATTATTGATTAAAATTCTCCCTAGAGAATTCACATTATAAAAAGCTGTTTTGCATTTATCATTATTAGTTAATCTGGATATTTTTGTTGATATTTCGCCAATATAAGGGATTTTAACCCATTGTTTAGTGATATCTTTTTCATTTTTAAGGCCTTGTGAAATAATCGTTAATGTAAGTTTTTTGTCCTTTTTCTTTAATAAGTTATCAATAGTTTCGCTTTTGTATCCATTGTTCTTTGCTATGGTTTTTATTAATAATAACCATAAAATACCAATAACAATAATAACAATAAAAACCATAGCAAAGAACAATGGATACAAAAGCGAAACTATTGATAACTTATTAAAGAAAAAGGACAAAAAACTTACATTAACGATTATTTCACAAGGCCTTAAAAATGAAAAAGATATCACTAAACAATGGGTTAAAATCCCTTATATTGGCGAAATATCAACAAAAATATCCAGATTAACTAATAATGATAAATGCAAAACAGCTTTTTATAATGTGAATTCTCTAGGGAGAATTTTAATCAATAATAAAGATAAGAGAGAAAAACTTGAAAACTCAGGCGTTTACCAAGTAAACTGCGCTGACTGCCCATCGTATTACGTTGGTCAAACAGGGAGATCATTCAAAACCCGAATTAAAGAACACTTTACTAACTGGGTGAATGACAAAGGAGAATTGTCGAATGTAGCATCACATTTATTAGAAAATAAACACTCGTTTGATAAAGACAGAGATGTTAAAGTTCTTCATACTTGCAATAAAGGTCATAAACTAGATAGACTAGAATCTTTAGAAATTACTCGCTTAACTAAAAAAATAGACCCTAACTTTGTAATGAATAAACAATTAGAATCATTTGCTAAGTCTCCGCTTTTGTATCCATTGTAATTTTTATAATAATTTCGAAATTTAAAATATGTATTTAGTTTAAACCATTCCTAATCTAATGTAAACATGCATCCCTTCAAAAAGTAACTTTGTAATTAATAAGCTATTAGAATCATTTACTGAAACACCAGGTTTTTATCCGGTATAATTTTCATAATAATTTTGAAATTAAAATATGTATTTAGGTTTGACCATTCCCACTCCAATGTAAACATGCATCCCTTCAAAAAGCAATTTAAAAAATCCCATTGATCATAGATATGTATAATAACGATTTGACAATAAAATTAGTCCATTAATAATTCAAATTACTTGTAAGGTTTTTCCCTAATCAATAGATATTGAAGTGAGCTACAAACCCAAAGTAATTAGCCAACTGGAATTACCAAAATACTTAGAAATTCGACAGTCTAAAACGACTCAGTAATAAAAATAATTCATTAAAATCCTTGTAGACTACCCCTCTCCCCCTCCCCCATATGTTATGTATATAAACCGTAGGCTAAGAATTATTTGTACCAGTCTGAAGATGGCTCTGACGAGCTGAAACCGGTTACGGTCAAATAAAATTAAGTGTAATAAAGTTTTTTATTTGTTTTATTATAATCTATTATAATGGACTTCCACCACGAATTAACAGTTTCAAAAATAGAAATATTAATAATAAGTGTATTCAATTATTATACTTTGCCTTTGTTAGAAGTCAACTTGCATAAAATTCTCTCGTCTGGAACCCACATTATAATATTCATTTACAAACTATTGAAAGAGTACAAAATAAGTTCTTACGTTTTCTAAATTTTAAATTGAGTATTCCAGCAATTATGTTGAACTAAAACACTCTTTTAAATTATATGAATATGCTTAAATTGTCAGAGAGAGAGATTTTCACTGACTTAGTATTTTTATACAAAATATTAAATGATGCAGTTGGTCCAGAATTGTTTACATTGATAAGCTCTCGGATTCCACTACGTAATACTAAAAGTCTGGATTTATTTCCACGCAGAAATCCTGGGACTAACTACCACATGTATTCTTGTCCAGAATATTAATGGAGGGAAATAATTAGTATACCAATTCAGTGGACATCTTAAATTTGTCATTAAACAAACAAAAAATGTTGTTACTGGAGCAGTTCAGTTATGACAATGAATAAATACTGTATAATTTTTACTATCCACTTAATGGCGTTAATAAATTCATAAACATTTCAGTTTAAAAAAACATAAAAAATAGTATTGTTTTGTATTCCTAAAAAGGCCATTGGCGTCAGCCAATTTACATTCCGTAAAAAAAAAAAAAATCATAAAAAAACACACAACGTCCTATTTGATAATTTCATAAAATGTATTCTTACGCCGAATGATTTCACAAATTTTAATAATTTATAAAAGTTTAAATTGAAGTTCTGCGTAAGTTCTATTCAAGTTTTGCTACGTTAAGAAGTCTACTGTTCACAGAACTAGCTACTAGTAATATCTATAAAGAATGAACCTGCGGTCAAAATGCAAAGGAATTGTCGCATCATTACTTAAAACAAATATATAAATTAATAGATGCGTGAGTCACTCGACTAAAAGGTAGTTTGGTAAAAATAGTGAAATGCTCTTTGATCGTGGCAGAACACTGGACTGGACGGTATAAAATAAAATACTAAATCGACATCGTTTGGCAGACATTACATTGTCCACTGTACAGGGTGACTAGGAAAAATATAAATAACACCAGAAGTTCTGTCAGCAGTACACCTAACGTCCAAAAAGGTATGTTTCTAATTTTCACGTATTTAATAAATCAATACCAAAATCTCCGATGAAATCAAGTAGGTACTTAAATACCTGTTAACAAATTCTATTATACAAACTTTCTTCAGGAAGGTATGTAGATACCATAACATTGAAATAAAAATGCGAAAAATAAAGTCCAACTGAAGTGTAAAATAATGGAAGAAT
This sequence comes from Limnephilus lunatus, assembly GCA_917563855.2. NCBI lineage: Eukaryota > Metazoa > Arthropoda > Insecta > Trichoptera > Limnephilidae > Limnephilus > Limnephilus lunatus. Next base: position 112,032,314 of record OU830592.1, read on the forward strand.
TGAGTAATTATTTTTTAAACGTTGTAGTAATGGGAACGAGTTAAATTATTTACTACATTACGATATTAGCACATTGTAGACACATTTTCGGCAAAGTGATATAATATGCAATATTAATTTTCATTGTCTTCAGTTGAAATGAGGCCCAGAGGAATTATACCTATTGGTTCTAGCCTAGTTAGTATGCCCACTGTCTCCATGGCCTGGTATGTCGGTTGATTTTAATCTCGGCTTGGTAGGAATGGCGGCTTAGCGCAGCTAGGAACATAATCCTTAAATACACAGGTCTCAAGCCGAGATATCACTTTTATGATTTAAATAGAGGAAGGTGTTTCTTTTTCTTTAAAAAACCCCAACTATTATCTACGTGAGCTATATCTATAATTTCTACTGTGATCGGGAGATGGCGATCTTTGAGTATAAAAGTTAATGACAACAGTTTATTTCATGAACTTAAAATAAGTTTTAGAGTCATTTTTGATAAAGTTCCCCATTTCAATCCACATGTTGCTTATATGCTAGAATACTATAATTTAAATAATATTTAATTAATAACTGATAACTTTGTATAAACCACTTTTTAATAAACAATATCGACATGTTTCAATAACAATGTTATCTTCTTCAGGATATGTTAATATCATAGACATACAAATAACTAGACGAGAACTTACAGATGAGGGGTAAAAACCAACTATGGCGGGGCGAAGAGAGGAAAGAGACTTGTGATTCGCCAATAAATCAATCTTAACGGTATATAGGCACCTCGCACTATAATATTACCATTTAGTTCTTGATAGTAAAATCTGCTTTTGAATGAATAGACCTTTTTATATGGGAGCGCGAATTGCATGCCACGGTATGAACAGATGTGTAAAATCCAAATTCGCAAAGTAAGGTTCAGAGTATTTTCATAGTGGAATATTTTGTTTCCGTAGACACTTTTACAAATGTTTCAAGATTTACTTAACCCAGTAAACAGCGGCTTTGTGTTTCGCGTCGCTATGTATCTCGATGTCTAAGTATGTGTTACATAGACATAAGTGCCCTTTACACGTAGAGTTCGGAGCGGGACGTGCCCCACGCCACTTCAGGCCGCCGCGCAGAAAAGTAAAGACCGAAAGTAAGATAACGGTTTACAGCGCAGTTCACTGTGAGACTTTTCTGCGCGGCGGCCTGAAGTGGCGCGGGGCACGTCCCGCTCCGAACTCTACGTGTAAAGGGTACTATACAGCGTCCGTGCGTAAAATGTACGATGAGAGCACGACACTGGTCCGGACACGCCCAGCCGGTTCCGAAAAATGGTTCCAATGGGAGGGGGAAATAACACATTTTTTAACACGTAAGGGCATGTCCATATATTTTGTACGTCCGTGGTTAATATAAAGAAAAATAAATGACAAACAAGTATAGACAAATTAGAATAAACTATAACATAGACGAAATATTAAAAAGTAGAGGTGATTAATTGCTTAAAAATCATAAAAATAGTTACACAAAATTAAATATAAAAAATATTTAAAGAAAAATAAAATTGCATTTAGATAATAAAAAACTTTTAAGAACAAATAATTACAATAATTAGTTTAAATCAAAAAATAAATAATTATTGTAAGTATTAATAAAAAAAATAATTTAAAAGAAGGCTATTTTTTAAAAATGTTTGGTTATTTATAATATTTAAATTACTATTAATGCTTTTTCTAATTTCTAAAATTTCTAAATTATCCAATTGTTTGCCCGTAGTGTTTGTGTGTAAAATTTTAAGACCTGTATTAATATCAAAAGAATGACTTGTTTCCAAAATATGGTTGGCAAATTCAGAATAATTATTGAAAAAGTAAATAATATTTGTTTGCTGAAGTCGTGCACAATTCATGTAGTAAACCGCTGAAAACAAACTTTCTCGACGTTGACATTTTTTTAAATCGCTTATTAGACTATTTTAGATTTTTTTTTTTTTACAGTAATACCGCACAAGAATCTCAACTGCTCCCGTCTGGAGCCAGTGAGACTATGGCATCCCCAATTGGGGTATGTTGTGAGGCTGAAGGTAGTGGGGAGGGGAAGGAGGTGGGGAGGGGAAGGAGGTGGGGAAGAGGAAGGTTGGGAAGTACCTGGCTATTCAGATCTGGTCACCAAACACGGCTAAAGCCATTTTCAAGCAACGTTTCAATTCTGAATGGTGGTCTTACACCAGGGCGATACTGATAGTATCTTCCACTCTGGAACGTGCCGCAAATATACTATATATGATTTTAAATGAATTAATTGTGAAATAATACAAATTAATCAAATAAAATTTATTTGCGCACGCCGGGTTCGAACCCGCGACCTCCGGGTTGTGAGTCAAGAGTCTTAGCCACTGGACTACGGAGGCGTACGGAGGAGATAGTTAATAAAAACGACATTCCCCATCGCTCGATGAATATAATAGTCCATACATTAAAAAATAGGCAATTTACGAATATTTTGGTGATATGGAAGAATTCGATATTATTTATGTAGATGTCAGTTTTGAAATGTGACTGCTAGCGCGTCGGTGCGCCTCGGCGTCTAAACAAAAAAATATTCTCCGGCTTATCAAGGCTTGAGCGGCAGATTTAGACAGCTTAAATTTAAGCGAGGATAATATACTAGTCGATATCCCTGGCCTATATGGCCATCCCATTCAGTTTTTCATTGGAAATTTATGTCCCGATTTGGCAAATTTTTGGATCAAGAAACACACCCACATAGCATTTCTCGTGTTCTTTGTAATTCTATGATATGTCCTTAAATATTAAACATTAAGGCGATCCACTAGTACAGGAAAAAATCGAAATCGGAATTCACGCCCTTTTATGGGAGGAGTTTAAAAATACTTGAGAAAAAGCTTTTGGAAAGGTTGGAAAAGATATTTAAGAATTTTTTTTTACATGTTGATTTCGTAAAGGCCTGTAAAAAACATTAATTCCTTTTTTATGCATTGTTTATTGTAATAAAACGGAATTTTTAAATTGATTTCAAGAAAACAAGCAGCGCGGACCCTAACACGTTTTTTCTCCGCTCCGTTCGGAGGAGTAATGACGGAAGAATGGGGCGGCTGCCAGTCGTTCTTCGGTGGACGGTATAAGGTTCACTTTGATATAACAAATTCGTCGACTGCCGTATTGTCGCCGTGATGTCAAAAATACCAACGCGAAAATGCATTTTATATTTTATTTTGTGAGGTTCGGGCGTTAATATCATTTTTTTCGCGATAATTATATAAGAAACTGAATTTGCGACATTATGCAATAAAACCATATCCGAAAAAGTGTTTATAAGTAGGAGAGTTTTCAGTTAAAATGTTTTTTATAGACCTAATACTTTATTTTTTTCTAAGCTTATTAAAAGACTTATTAAAAAAAATGACCGATATTTTTAAGGGCCAAGGTATGTTCTACACGCAGTATTTAATTGAAGCATCTACAATACTTCTAAGCGGTCAAATTTTCAAAACTAAAACATACGATTTTGTATGATTTTTCATTATTTAGTATGGCTTCATCTTAAATACCAATCACCCTGTACCTGTAGAGTGTATAGTGTATTCCACCAGCGAGCTCGAGCCGATCAATCAATCACAGGCGAGACGAACAAAGAAAAAGCAACGATCTACGGACGGAGAAGAGAGTAGATAGTAGATGAATATTCCTCGCTATATTTAGCGGCCGCCGATACTTGACACACAACACACAAAACTGTACGCGTGGACGGAATTTCTACCACGCACATGTGCGCACACTGGACAAAACATACTGTTTTATGTTCTATAATTACATTGAAATATATAATACACGATAAAGCGGCTGCATAAATAATGAAAAAATAACAACATAATATACATTTCCTTCAGTAGTTTACAGATCACCTAAAAAATATACCATTTTTAAGTCAAATATTTAATTTTTGAAGACAATAATAGCGACTCTCAAACGAAAATAAGAAAAACTTTATGACGGCCGGCGCGGGCGTGGTCTAATCGTGTTCGAATCCCGGCGTGGGCAAATAAATTTTATTTGAATAATTTGTGTTATTTCACAATTGATTCATTTAAAATAATGTTTAGTATATTTTCGGCACGATTTAAACGTTGCCTGAAATGGCGTTAGCCGTGTTTAGTGACCAGATTTGAATAGCCAGGTACTTCCCCATCTTCTTCCCCCCATCTTCTTCCCCCATCTCCTTCCCCCATCGTCTTCCCCCATCTTCTTCCCCCATCTTCTTCCCCTCTCCAATACCTTCACCCTTAAAACATACCCCTATAGGGGATGCCATAGTCACAATGGCTCCAGACGGGAGCAGCTAGGACTCTTATGAGGTATTCACATAAACAAACAAAAAAAGCAGGAATATGCGTATATAAATAATTTACATCCAGGAATTGAACCCAGGATCTTAGCCTTGCCGGGGCGCTGCTCTACCACTGAGCTAATTCGACTTACGTAAGGAAGTTAGACAAGCGTGGGGAAGCTACGAAGCACCGCACAAAGAGGAGACCGATTATACCAACTCGTTCTTTCGTATACTAAATCCTATAGATGTGTGTCTCTTTCTAGTTACGCTATTCTTCGTGTCATCGAGTTTCAAATCACAACGGTGCTAAAGAAGCTTTAACTTTAAAAAAATCCAAGTATTATGATGAAAAAATCTTGATTTCTAATTTATCTAAAAGTAACTAACTAACTAACTAACCATCACGCCGTTTCCCCGCAGGGGTAGGCAGAGAGGACGGACCGATAAATAACTCGGTCTTGGCACACACTCTTTGCCTCACTCACATTCATACATCGTCTCATACATTCTCTTCTATTATTCTGACTTTTCACATGGCCCGACTCAAGTATCTGATTCACTTGATCGTGCCATGTCTTCCTCGGACGACCCCGACTTCTACAATTCACATTTGCGTCGTATATTCTTCTTACACTACTTTCTTCTTTCATTCGCTCTACATGCCCAAACCATCTGAGGGTCCCTTTCTTAATCTTACTCATTATGCTTACATCAGCCTTACATTCTTTGCGGATATCCACATTTCTCACACGATCATACATTGTTTTACCACACATACGCTTCAGGGATCTCATTTCAACAGCATTCAGTTTACTTTCATTCTTCCTTTGCCAGTTCCATGCCTCACTGCCATACATCAGGGTAGGTACGAGGACTCCATTGTGGACTGCTAGCTTCGTTTCTTTTGACAGTTTTTTATTAGCGCCAACGGCATTCAGTCCTCCATTAATGGAGTTACCAGCATTCACCCTTCTTTCAATATCTCTATCAGCCTTCCCATCTCTCGTAAACATACTACCCAGATACACAAACTCATCCACCTGCTCCAAGTATTCATCATTCACAACTATATTGCATACTGTTTTCGTACTCTCTCTTTCAAACACCATGACTTTAGACTTACTTACATTCATCATCTAAAAGTATTACTCTGAGAACCGACGCCCTTTTCTAAGAAATACCAAATCCTACGTACTACCTACCATCAACACGAAACTAACACAACTCTCGTCAGGGAGCACTAAAACTTTTGAAAAAATTAATAACACATTCAAACTTCCTTATTTACCTAACTCATTCATTCCGGCTTACATTCGTATTTAATTAACACAATTATCCAACGAAAACAGACCGCGCTGAAACTTCAAATTTTCAACGCACCCTTCCCTGAAATAATAATGAGCCCGTGTGCTACGAGCATAAGCCCCGTACCCACCTTCTAGCCAAAAAGAACTGAGCAACGCATAACACTTTTTCTCTGTGCTCGTTCGTACGCCTGAATTTCTTCTAATATTAAAATTCAGAACAAAAATATGTGCGTTCCACGGAAAGATATAAGAAACAAATTGGATAAATAATAATAAATAAAAAAAAATACGATAAAACAATACTAACAGACAGAACAATTAGTCATAATATAGCCGATATAGTTTTACATGACAAAATTAAAAAAAAAAAAACTTATATCATTGATGTCGCTATTCCAAATTCCTGTAATATTCAGAAAACTGTTTCTGAAAAAATAAGAAAATATACAGATTTAGGAAATGAGATTAAATGAATTTGGCATTCTCAGAATATAAAAATATTACCATTTTTTATTTCGGCTACTGGCATTATTACCTAGCTCTCTCATCCAAAATTTAGGCGTATTAGATTTGTCACAGAATTTACATATAAAAATGCAAAAGTCAGTAATTTTAAATACATGTAGGATTACGAAAGATTTTTTAAATATTTATATTGAGGGATCAGTAGGATTTATCGGTCCAGTTAGGAGTTCCATCGAGCCCGAACCCTCTGATATGAAAATATCTGGAGTCGATGAATATTTTTTCCCATTTGGTCTCTGGTAGATTGACGCATTGTTCTTGTATTGTTTTGTATTTATTATAGTTATATAGTGCACTTACATAGCGTGGATTGACTAGATAAACATTTGAAGAAAAGTGTGTGAAAGGGTTTAATTTTTCCTGTGGGGAAGATTTAACCCGGACATAAAATTTGGAGCAGAGTAGTGTTTAAACAGGATAATTGTATAGCGCCGTCTTTATGAAAAATCACTTCAAGGGCGCTGTACAAACTTATAATACATTTATACAACCTTACTTTTAACTACAAACTAGACAAACCATTGTAACAACTTATGGCCACAAAATTGCACCCACCGGTTCATCGATCACCGATATGAAACTATATGTACAATGATTTGACCAATGAACGCGATGCTGCGTAAAAATGTACTGTACAGGTAGAACATATACATAGGACCATACTAACCTGAGTACCCGAGTACCATTCTAGAATATGAACATTACAAGAGCTTTTTTAATGCGATAATCTCGACTAACCGAAACCCGTGCACAGTAATACTAAAAGGGGGTGTTGTGAGGATGAAGAAAGTGTTTTGGGTGAAGGTGATGAAGTAGAGGAAGGCTGGGCAGTACCTCGCTATTTAATAGATCGTATTTTTACCGTCGCCGTTCAGGCAAAAGTCATCAAACCAAAACACGAATTTTAGAGATATTGCAAATTTGTAAGCGGGAATATTCATTTATTTACTAACACCCTTTTAGTGTCTTTTTAACACATGATTAGGCAAAATTATACAGTATTTATTTATACAAATGAACTTCCTCAGTAACGACATTTTGTATTTGTATGGTGATAAAATGAAGACTTCCACTGACTCGGTAGAGTTATTATAAATATAATGGTATTCTGGGAAAAGAGGAATACATACAATAGTTTGTACCAGAATTTCTGCACTGAAATACTTCCCGACTTCTAGCATTATGTAGTGGAATCTGAAAGATTATTATCAATGCAAGGAATTCTGGACTATCAAAGAATTTAAAAAAACGCACTAAAACGCACTTTATTCAATGCATATTTTATAATTTTATATAGAAATACCAAGTCAGTTAAAATCCTTCTGTCTGTCAATTTAACGTATTTATTTCACTTTTAAGAGAGTGTTTAAGTTCAACGAAATTGCAGGAATACCTATTAAAACTTAGAAAATGTAAGAATTTATTTTGTATTCGTTAAATAAATAGCTTGAACATGAATATTATAATATGGGTTCCAGACGGGAGAATTGTACTCAAGTTGACTTCGAACAAAGTCGAAAAATAACAGTTTAATACACTTAATATTGTTAAAATTTCTAGTCAGCCTAGTTATTAATCACAACAGTTTTAAGTCATAGATTTCCTGGTTGACGTGGTTAACATATGAAAGATTTGATTGAAAAGTGAGTTTTTAGTTTGTGTTAATACCTCAAAATCAGAAAGATGGTGTCTCAGTCAGGACGAAAGTATAATATGTAAAACTATGGATTCTAAAGTTATTTTGAGCAAAATAATAATCTTACAAAAACAAACTCGGGCTTCGCACACACTCTTTCACACTCATTCACATTAATACAAAGTCTCATTCATATTCTTCTATTATTGATTCTTGACATGGCCCGACTCAAGTATCTAATTCACTTGATCGTGCCATGTCTTCGTCGGGCGTCCCCGACTAGGAGAAAAATAAAATAAACATATATGGAAATGACAAACACATGGCTTTGAATACCAGAGTCCTCCAACGAATCCAATGCAGTCTTTCCACTCGAAAGCGCCCTGCTATTTTTCAGTATGTATGTTTTTACGCAATCCAATTCGTGTCTGGCTTGCTTTCGACTTGAAAAATACATGTTTATCTGCCTACCCGTCAGGAGTGCGGGGCGCGGGCCACAAGTTAAGTGGAAAATGTCTAATTCAAATAGATCATAAAAACCAATGATACCATTAGTATTAATTTATTGAAGAGCATTCCAAATGAGGAATTTTAATGTCTTACACGTCTGTCCAACATCAGTTTAATTATACAAATTTTCTAACAGGGTTAATGTGAAATATTAAAAACTAGCTGGTACCCGGCATGCGTTGCTATGCCATTTAATAAAGAAATTGTTTCTCCCTGTGTGTTTTTTCCCAATTATCCTATTCCCCTTCGTCCTCTCCTTCCTCTCCCGCGTCCCCTTCCCCTCTCGCGTTCCCACCCCGTCTCCTCCGCCGTCCCTCTTCCTACTCCACTCCCCCCCTTCCCCGTCCAGCGAACCCCCCTCCCAAGTTCCCCTCTCAGGTTCTCCTCCCGCGAACCCCCCCCCCCCCCCCCACATTCCATACATTCATTCCCAGTACATTCAATTTTCAAACAGCTCGCGTGCTCCCTATTGCAATTTTTTTTATATAGAAATTTCGTGATGCCAGAGCTCACCAGTAGTAAAAACTTTGTCTTGACAATAACGAACACAAAAAAAAAGAATTATCCAATTTGGTGCAGTCGTTCGGAAGTTATGCGCTCACATACATTAGGGCGATTCATTTTTATTTATTTAGATAGATAGATATGTAGAAGATATATAGATAGATTAGATAGAAGATAGATAGATAGCATAGACATACAAATAGCTAGACGAGAACTTACAGATGAGGGGTAAAAACCAACTATGGCGGGACGAAGAGAGGAAAGAGACTTGTGATTCGCCAATAAATCAATCTAACAGTATATAGGCACCTCGCACTATAATATAACCATTTAGTTCTTGAAAGTAAAATCTGCTTTTGAATGAATAGACCTTTTTATATGGGAGCGCGAATTGCTTGCCACGTTATGAACAGATGTGTCAAGTCCAAATTCGCAAAGTAAGGTTCTGAGTATTTTCATAGTCGAATATTTTGTTTCCGTAGACACTTTTACAAATGCTTCATGATTTACTTACCCCAGTAAACAGCGGCTTTGTGTTTCGCGTCGCCATGTATCTCGATGTCATAGTATGTGTTCCATAGCATACAACGTCCGTGCGTAAAATGTACGATAAGAGCTCGACACTGGTCCGGACAAGAATGATGACGTCACATTTTTTAGATTAACGCGGGGCTCTCGCAAGCCCAGCCGGTTCCGAAAAACGGTTCCAATGGGAGGGGGAAATAACACGCCTTTTAGTACGTAAGGGCAAGTTCGTGTATTTTGTACGTCCGTGATAGATAGGATGGAATGTAAATATCTAAAAACTGTGAATTCCTAGTGTATTCCCATTGTAACCAATGTCTACTGCATAAAAAACTAATACAAATGTTTTCAAAATGATTGTTTAAATAGTGGTTTGAATGGTAGAAGGTTTCGATTCACAAGATCCTCATTACAACATACATTCCACCAACATACAATTAAAACGACTTTTGGACAACGAAATATGCAATATTTCTCTATACTTAATATTATTTAATATACTCCCTCTTAAAACAAAAGCATTAAAAAAGAACCTATTTCAAAAGAAGTATTAAGATATGAAAGAAAAAAAAAATAATGTGCCAAAATGCAAGGAGTTTATGTTATGTTTTCTTCTAGATATTGCTTTATAATTTTCTTCTCGTAATATTTTAACATAGGTAAATAGGTAACTACATACAAAGGTAGTTATAGGTGAGATGTGGAGATCTTGGCTGACACCGACTCCAAAAATAACAATCGTACGAAATTATTTTTTAACTTTTTAGTGCATTTTTTTTAAGTCGTTTTATGTTTTGTTAAAATTTTTCTTTATTTTTTGATTTTTGGTGACGAGCGTGCGTAATTAAGTTTTACTTCAAAAAAAAAATCATCAATTTCAATTAATTTGAATTGATAACCTCCTTCTTTTCGAAGTATTTTAAAAAATGAACATAAGTACTTGAAAAAAAGTGACCTAATTTATAATTTATAAACATTCATAACGGGAACTTAGAACAGGGTCCAAGTAAAGTCACATTCTTTTCAACTTTCGTAAAAATTTATTTAAAAAAAAGTCGGGAACCCCCTAGTAAGAATTAACGCATTATCTCTGCACTGGAATGAAATATCTATGGGAATTGATATCGCTTATGTTATGTTTTCTTCTAGATATTGCTTTATAATTTTCTTCTCGTAATATTTTAACATAGGTACTTACTTTTAAAAAAAATGAACATAAGTACTTGAAAAAAAGTGTCCTAATTTATAATTTATAAACATTCATAACGGGACCTTAGAACAGGGTCCAAGTAAAGTCACATTCTTTTCACTTTTGTAAAAAAATATTTAAAAAAAAGTCGGGAACCCCCTAGTAAGAATTAACGCATTATCTCTGCACTGGAATGAAATATCTACGGGAATTGATATCGATATAAAGTAGTTTTTTTTTATTTTATTGTAACAATATTTATTTATATATTGACGCTCTATTGGGTTTGTTAATACAAATTTCATTTATAACAACAGTATAACATAAATATTTAAAAAAATTACAAAATATATAAATAAACCATAAACTCAAAATAAAAAACAAGAATATATCTAATGCTAAATCCACATGGATGACTTTAGATAACTCGTAGGTACAATTCATATACCTACGAGCAACAAAAACAAAAAATCTTAACACATTAATTTTTACTTAATTACTCGTTGTTGCAACTAGAATAAGAACAAAAAAACACAAACAAAAAACGAAAATATGGTAATACCTACAGTAGTGAATAGTAGAAAAAGTTGGGGACGCCAGGACGACATGGCATGATCAAATGAAACAAATACTAACGTTTGGTCAAATGCGGCATATGTGATGAACGAAGAAAGGGATGTAAGGGAGAAAGTATGACGTTGAAGTGAATGACATAAGAAGCAGAGGACACCCATATAAGAAAGTATTTTTTTCAAATCCTTTACAATAATATTAATTAAACTTTAAAAATTGTAACATATCCAATGTCCTATCCAGAGAAATTTTTTATTTGTACCGTGACCAGCATTCTCCAGTATTACAGGATTTTTATTGAAAGACTTATGTTTTCAATCACAATTTATAATAATAATTCGGAGGACTTAATTCCTTCCTACCTGCAAGCTAGGTTTTGTCTGCGGAGCTCTAGAATTATAATGACTCTGCACCTATACCTTCAGTTACCTTCGGCACATCTCGGAAACGACAATACGTGACGTGAAGAGCCCAGAGACAATTAAAGTAATAAGAGAACTAATCATAGACTAATTACAATACACTAAAAAAATGTACCCACTTTTCAGAACTTCAAAACTTTACTCCATAACGACCATAACCAAGAGCAACGCCGGAAAACCGTCAGCTAGTATAAAAATAAAATAAAAATATCAATAAATTATTATTTATCTGAAGTGATAATTTTCCATCAAAGATTTCAAAGCATGTTGCATTTTACGATAACACTCTAATTTGTACCTGCTATTACGTATGTTAACATCGCTTTAATGACAGTATTTGGCACCACGCCACGTCAGACACTATTGCGTGTACATACTACTAATTTGATATATACCCATCGGCCTGTCAAAATTATTATAGTCGAATGGACGGGCTGACCAATGGGCTGATTCCACGCAGGGGCAGGCAGACGAGGTGGTATGCCACGCCTCCACGTCTTGGCAAACAATATATCTGGCCAATTTAAATTTACATTCATACATACTTTGTGAAAATCAATATTATGTTAGGTAGACTACAAAGCTGAGTCATTGTGACTTAATTTTTTTTGGTAAATATTCAGAAAAGTACGATACAGTTAATAGGCACATTTTTTTATTTACTATTTTATGAATATATATTTTGTTAAATTTTATTTAAACTAAATTTAATTTTATTACGTTCTAATAATTGAGATAGCATGTGGAGTATTTCGAAATCTGTTTTCCCCACCAAATGATAATCTTTTCTTAATTCATTCATTTATTTGTTTGGCATAATATTTAACATTTCAAAAATAAAATTAAACAATGTCGGCCTCACTGGGTAGCTCACCTGTGCTGAGGCCTTCTTAATTGTTTAATAATGACGTTATTGTGTCGCACTTTTCTGCAAATTTGCCACTTTTTTAGTTGTACGGATCACAAATTGGCAAAAAAAGTTAATCAGGGGGAAATACATTTTTTGAAAAGAAAAACGAACAAAAAGTGACAATATGCCTCAATTACATTATGCCCCAGATAGTGACAATGTGCCCCAGTGACAATGAGAGCCGTGGCAACTATCCCCATTCTTAGCGAAAGGACTAACCCAGAAGCGTATTTACAAAGCCTATATCCAGTAGATACAGTAATTTTTAAAAAACTGTAGTTTTGATTTTTCGCTATGCTGCAGTGGCGTGCACAGAGTTTTTGATCAGGGTAGGCAGTAGGAAAACCGCCGAATGGATTCAAGTATATAAAAAATAACCTAACGACAGATAACTCCCTTCGTACAAGTTTTCGCTAAATGTACTTGCTGCTGGCTGCAGATGATGTAGGTTTGGATTATCTAAGCCACATCAAATATCCAAATAATAATAATAATAAATAATCACAAGCCAATTTACTGGATATCCGAGGTGGTCTTGATAAAGGCCGTTGGCGTTGTCTCACACTTCATATAACAACAGATGTCACTGATTGCCATTTGATAATTTTGTTCCAGAAAGCACTGCCTAATACTAACAAAAAAAACCTCATGGAAGCAAATTCAAAACGACAATTCTACTCTATGCTATGTGCATTTCGTAAACATAGATATTATATCTTGTATGAAGTTAGCTCTAAGCAAAAAAAATTCCTGCTTAGGCCGCATTTTAGTAAGGTAGTCGGAGGGCGCGAGTAGTTCTAGTTATAGTTTATGCCACGTTTGTTGTATGCCGTTTGATGTGGCGATCGCGTAGTTTCGGTTGCTCAGCTTTGTCGCGCTTATTTTTGAAAGGGTGTATTTATATTTAGCAATAATTTAATAAATTACAATATTATTTACATGCTTATGTTTTACAAATACGGTAGGGTAGGCAGTGCTTATGTGCCTATATGGAGTGCACGCCCCTGCTATGCTGTTCATGGTGGAGACCTAGTGAATAAGAATGCTTCGACCTCGGCAGAGTTCTGGATCTTTGTCAAATATACAAAAAAAAATTACCATTTTTTCAGTTTTAAGGGCTAATTTTTGGTCAAAGGCAATTGTATACATTGACCGTTTTGATCTCAAATTGTAGCAAATTTAGTCTACTTAAAAATTAAACGATTTTGTTGTGCAAACATTTGATAAGTCAATACAATTCGCAGAATAGTCAAAGATGCAAAATAACTCGGTCTTAGCACACACTCCTTTCATCATTCACTTTTGTGTTGTTTGTAGTCCGTAACCATGACTGAGATCGTATATACTTGGGTGCATCAGAACACGTACGAATGTGAATGAAGCAATGAGTGTATGCCAAGACCAAATTGTTTGGCGGTCCATCCTAAAAGGTTTATTTATAAAATACATGATAAAACATTTTCATACATACGATACATTACATCACCATACTAGGCAGCTGCCTGTTTCATGGTGACCAATGCAATATAGTTATTTTGTGTGTCTAGTGTCAACAAATGAATAAAATATATAAACATGTTGAAAATTGGAAAGATTATACTAGAAAGTTTATAATGAGAACAACAAAAAAATATAATAGAAAAAAGAGCCAATAAATAATATGTGAGTTAAGTAAATGAAGATAATGTTGATAGTTCTTAGTCGAAGTATGATACAGTTAAAAGTGACCGAATTGGATATAGGTACCGTAGCTCAGTTGGTAGAGCACTTGCCATGTAAGCAAAGGGTCCTGGGTTCGAGTCCCAGTGGTGCCAATATCTTTTTCTGATTTTTCTGTCTCCAGATTTTCGATTGAGTTTCGCTAATATTGTCTTAATTTAATTAAATATTATAATTTGAGATTTTACTGATAAGGTTAAAAATAAAGATAAATACATAATTCTTGTTTATAGTTTTATATGTGTATGTGCATGCATGCATACATGTGCAGATACATGCACACATACCTACATAGTGCATATACCCTCACGTACATATATATTATGTATCCATACGCGTTCACATACGTGCATATACATGCAAACACATGCATACATACACCCATACATAAAAATAATAATAATATTTGGCTGATTTATAAAGCGCCGTTTTCGTGAAAAATCACCCCAAGGGCGCTGAAATCACCTCAAGGGCATACATTTACGTAGACATACAAATTTACACATATACATATTAGACAGTTGTTCTATCAGAGATCAAGAAACGGGCCACTGGCACTGTCACATTCACTCATCATCATTTAGTACAACATCATTTAGATACACAGCGATCTAAATGATGATGCACAAAAGAAACCTCCACTATTACAGTAGCCTCCGTGATTGAAATGCTATAGACTTTGTCTTGAATTTGCACAACGAACCCATCTCTATTTCAGTCGCACCGTTACTGAAACAGAATAAATAGGCTTTGTAAATATGGTCCTGTGCGAGGAAAGAATGCGATGGATCCCGGATATAAGATTGAAATCTATCCAACTTTCTAGATGGGGAAACTTCCTTGGTCCTCCCGACAGACACAAAGGCACCGCCGGAGGCTGGGAAAGTTTTATAGATTCGTTTACGAGATAAATGATGCATATTCTCGACTGGGAAGATATTGCTCAGCCAGCGAAAGCACGGTGAAATATTATTTCTTTGAGTGTGCAAGACACCTGTACGCCACAAGGAAAGAATCAAACTTTGTCATTTAAACTACTGGAGCGATCACGCGAAATAAAGATTAAAGGTATGAGTGTTATGTACACTAATATCATATTTTGGTGTTTCTGGACAGCAGTCTGGATTAACATTTATGTATTTTATACTATAATCGTCTATCTAAACGTAACAAAATTTATAAAACTGGGAAGACTTCGGTGGCTGGGTCATGTGGAGAGAATGACCGAGCATCAAGCACCAAAGTCCCTGCTGAACTCAATATAGGGCGAAGGAGCCTGGGAAGGCCTAATAATAAATAATAATATTTGGACCATTTATATAGCGCCGTTTTTGTGAAAAATCACCTCAAGGGCGCTGTACAAACTTACCATACATGCCTAAAATCTAGAAAGACTACAAGCTAGACAAACAATTAAAAACAACTTATGGCTAAAAATTGCATACACCGGTTCATTGATCACCGATACGAAAATATATGTACAATATTTTGACCAATGAACGCGATGCTGCCTAAAAATGAATTAATACAGGACCATACTTACCTGGGAGGTCGCTTGAAATTAACACTGTTTATTGTCTATTTAAAGAAATTTAGATAGAGTTCGCACGCAGAGGACATAATTATGAACACATGTTGTTTAATCCTGAAAATATTTTAATATTAATATGTAATATATTCTTTAATGAGTGTATTTTGGAAAGTAAAAGCAACATTTAATGGTGGGCAGTGCAGTAGTACAAGGATTTGGATTAAGATGAAGCGATAACGTCCTCAAAGACATATCTACCTTAGAGCTTCTAAACTGGAGAGAGCTGGCACAAAACCGAGATGAGTGGAGGAAGACTCTTGCGGAGGCCACGACTCACCAGGGGTAGTAGAAGCCAAGAGTGATGATGATGATGATAAAATAAATAAAATGGAATTCTACAAATTAAACTTGAAAACCATAAATAAAAGTTAATTTGTAGATTTTCGTTATAACTTAAGTTACAAGTCAACCCACATTTTCGTAGGCAGACTATATCATTTCGTCTGTGCAGCTTACGCTCTGAAGAAGCAGTTTTTGAGTGGTTTCGCTAGACGACATTATCGAATCTTTGATGAAAGGGGAGGTGTAAGAAGAAAGATTGTCAATATTATCATTTCATTTACCAGTGAGGGAAGAAAATTTCTTAATACAAACGCTGATTTTTTTCTATGCCAACACTCAATATATGAGGATCAGCCAAAAAGTAATGCTTCCTATTTTTTTCTACCAAGTGAGAATATTGAATTTGGTGCTATTCCTCAAACCTTCATCTACAATGTACTGCAGTCGTAATTTTTTACGCCAACAGGTGGCAGCACTGCAGCCGCTTGCAAAATGGCCGACATGTTCGTATTAGACAGCGTTCTGTGATTGATTCTTGACTGTAGAAGGTGAAACGCCCATTCGCATTCATGAAAGATCCTTTGCTCATAGAACACACGAGTGATACATATATAGCACAGAAAGTTTGAAAATGGTATCGTGATCGAAAAAGCCCCACCCACAAACAATGCAACAAGCAAACTAGCAGAACTTAGTAATAATACTTTACAAAGCTTATGAAGCAAATTTAACATTTTATACGAGTTCTAGAAATTCTTAACTCAATAGAAATGAAGGATATTCCGCGAAATAAACAGCAACTACAGATTTTCATTATGTATCAAATAAATTGTAGTTCCTGAATTCGCTTCGGGGAATAAATATCTACGTGGTTGGAGGAAAACGTACACCGCAAACCTCTGCATTATAAAAATTGTTCCGTAAAGATATAAAAACAGATAAAAATATTTCTAACACAGCATTTAGAGAGAATAACGAGATAAAACCGGAAATATCATTTTTAAATAAAATTTTAGCCGTGTTTACTGTCCACAAAAAAGTATAAATTGATTTCGAAAGATTGTTCTTTTTAAACGACTTCGAAAAGGAGGAGGTTATCAATTCGACGGTATTTATTTTATTTTTTTTATGTTTTTTACCTCAGAACTTTCGATTGGGTGAACCGATATTGATGATTCTTTTTTTATTAGAAAGCTGTGGTCCCATTTTAATTTGGTCCAGTTCTGACAATGGGATCCATGAGAAAACCATTTATATCTTAAATTTGCAATAAGTATGTGGGCGACAAATGGACAAATAACTCAATATTACGCCAACAGATTTCGATGATTCTTTTTTTGAAGAAATACTTCTTTACGCACGTTCGACACTAAAATTAAAAAAATAAACAAAAATTTTAACAAAACAAAAAACGACTTAAAAAAATGCACTAAAAAGTAAAAAATAATTTCGTACGATTGTTATTTTGGAGTCGGTGTCAGCCAAGGTAACTACATACATAGGTAGTTAAAGGTGAGATGGATCCAAAAATAACAATCGTACGAAATTATTTTTTACTGTTTAGTGCATTTCTTGAAGTCGTTTTTTGTTTTGTTAAATTTTTTGCTTATATCTGGTAAAGTTATGTTTTAAATTATGAGAGAATATGTTTACTTTTGGTATAATAAGGTTACACCGTAGGTCGTTGGCAGATTTGTTAAATTTTCAAACAAAATTTTGTATTATACAACACACATTTCAAATCACATAATCATGCAGTAAAATAAATTAATAAATTATCTGGGAAAGCTATGTTTTACAATTTTAATCTTAGTTTAAATAAAATCATTAATCAATCAATAACAAGCACACGTGTTATGTGACGAAAATACTTTAGTTTGTCAATTTATTTACGGTCTTCCAAACTAATATATTTAAGATTTTTTTAACATTTTTATTTTGCTTACACATTATCGTAAGACGTTATCACAACCTCCTATATAGTAGAGCAAGCCGCACTAATTTATTTATGAACTCACCTGTGGGGAGAGCGGTGGTTTTTGAATGCGGTGGATAAAAAAATTGATTTATTTTTTGTGTCCTGTAGAGGCTGTAGAGCGCATTTGTAAGATTTTTGGCATTGCATATACACTGCATAAATGGTACAATTATAGCGTCTTAGGCTATATTGCTTGTAATTTGTTATAAATAAATGTACAAATTATATATAAATAAATAAATTAAAGAAAAATTATAAATGATTATGATCATAAAATAATTACAAAAAGTACACAATTTTAATAGTTTTATCATCACGCCTTTAAACACTTTTGAATGTACCCAAGTATAAATTAAAGCAAATTTTGAATTAAATAAAATTGATATTGAGTTATCTTTTAAAAAAGCTGGTAAGGAGAATAATTCATCTTTCTCATTAGAACCGCCCTGTACGATCGTAAGAACATCTTTCGACGAAATATGAATTCTCGGTCGCTGGCTGGCAGTGGTTAATGGCCCTTAAGAAAAAAGTTACAAAAATCTTACATAAACAAAGATTATTATTTTTTCAAACAATGCCTGTTTCTTTTTTTTACAAGTGATGAGAAAATAAGTAAGAATATTATAATTAAAGAGGAGAGCTTTTTAAAAACAGAACAATTTAAAAAAATTTCAAACTCGCAATAATAAATATACAGAATATAAAAATAACTTTAAAAGTCCCGAAATTTAATTAAAAACTGTGAAAAATTCGCCCCAGTCAAAAAGCGACCAAAATCTTTGTCAAAGGGAAAATTAGCAAATGCTTTAATCATTAATTTCAACCGGTGGCGAAAAGGGATGCAAAAAAGGCTTTGACGGTGTATATTATTCCGTAAAAGTCTCCTTGAAACGGAAGCACACCCCCAAAGTTGCCACAAAGGGTTGGTTGGGATATTCGAAGTAGGGTTGCTATCGTCGATGTTTTATGATATGCATCGTAATCGATGTTTGATACTGCAAATCTGTTGTCACGGATTAATAACAAACAAACAAAATAAAGTGGTTACGCCAATACACATACCTACACATACACATACCTACATACGTACGCATACAAACTGTTACTGCTTGGGATTGGTATTAATATTGTTGCAAATCCTATCCTACCTTGTTCCAAAATCCGCACCTAAAAATATTATCTCCAGTCTGCAATCAACAGCCCGCGCCGCAACATACCTACTATCGCCACTGTGCTCCCGCTGAATCGACATTGACATAATTCCGCCGTGTTCGCCGTGTAAACGAAACGCACGCCTATTGCTGTTTCTGTGCCTATTGGACGGGGAGAAAGAAGACAAAATTGCCAGCATACAAGTTCTTTATCCTGTTCGGTGAGTCCTTTCCTTTATATGCAGCATATGTTTTTTCCTCATTCCAAGCAGTAAACAGTAACACAAAAATCAAGGTCCTTCGTCAGTCAATCTTCGCACATATCATAATAATAATAATAATTGGATAATTTATAGAGCGCCGTTTTTGTGAAAAATCACCTCAAGGGCGCTGTACAATTTATTCATAATTCTTAGGTTCTATCTAATTATATCAAATCCACTCTACACACACAATCTCATTCATAAAGGTTTAAAATTTTTACACATTAACACAACGAAATTACAATTACATAGATAATTTAGAAATTAGAAAAAATGTAAATGGTCAATTAAATACTATAAATAACATTTATTTTTTTAAAATAGCCAACTCTTAAATAATTTTTCATATTAGTAATTGCATTCAAAATTATTTATTTTGTCATTTAGACTTTAATGTATATTTTAAAAGTTTTTTTATTATGTAAATGCAATTATATCTACATATCCTAAAATAAGTTTTATATTTAATTTTATATAATTATTTTCTATATTTTTAAGTTATTAATCTCCAACTCTCCTTTTAATATTTTATCTATATTCTAATTTGTCTACACTTGTTTGTCTTTTGTTATTTTTATAATAATCTCTTATCCTGACGAAGAAAACTTTGTTTTTGAAACATGTCGATAATGTAGATTATATACTGGTGTTATACATAGTAATTTGTTTTCATTATTAAATTAAAAAATATATATATTTGCTGGGCTGTGGTATTCACTGGATTAATTAGTTATAAAGCAAGTCATCTAGTTTTGTGATCTTGTTTTTGGATAACCAATCTTATATCTTCAATTCAATCAAATTAGTTGTTTATTTAAATAGTTTCCAAAGAAATTATGTTTTTTCATTCATTATTACATCTTATTTTGACCAAATTACACAGGTTTTTCTAAATTAAATACCATGACATAGAGACAATAAATCTTAGAAAAACAATAAACACAGAATCAGAAAAGTTAGATGTTTAAGTTTTTTTATTAATAATTTATTCATAGAATTACTAAAAATGTTCTAGAATACATGTACAATACAATATCCACTTGGAACGGTAACAAACAACAGCGTTAATACGCATTGTACGAGTATAGCAGCTATAACTCAACTAAATTCAGTATTTTAAAAACCTTACGTAACATCCAAATAAATCATAATATTTGTCTAATCACACGACGTATTTTGCACGTCCCTTCAGCAAGTGAAGTTTTGCCATGCAAAATCTTAAACCGATTGTTAAATTATCAGGAAGCACGGTAGACCGATAAGAATTGTTTCGGTAATTTTTCATCGTTCCCTAGTGTGACCGCAGACCGTCAACAAATAAATAAATAATGACTGAATATTCTCAATACTCAACTTCAACTCTTATTTGATCTGTAGTTGTCATAGGGAACGACTCTAAGTTACCGAAAGTCATCGATACAATCTCTATCAATCGACCGTGCTAGGGGTCCAGGTCACATCAGTTAAACACACTACATTTAACATGTACTTTGAGTTTGCATGACGATATTGCACATTTTATTTGACCCATTTTAAACATCGGCTCGGTTCCCCTGAATTTCTGGAGAAACTGTTTGAAAAGTTGACGATTCAAAGAATCCTATTGTAGTTATAAACCAAGGGTTTTAAAGAACTAATACTAAAACAATCAACTTTCAGCGTGTTAGAAACAAATAATAACAATACACCTCATTACCGACAGAGAGAGAGAGAAATCTGTTCAATCATGTAGTAATTAATTAAGACAACTGACGGTAGGTTATAGCTAAGCACCGAACCTACACAGAGGGTAATGATAGTTGCTCCTTTTCTAGGCAACTCGAAACAGCAGAAATGCGAATGCTTAGATGGTGGTCAACAGGAGTAAAAAAAGACACTTAAAAGATAGGACTAAAAGTTCACACATTCATGGTAGCCTGGGTGTCATAGACTTAAACAGTAAGCTGGAGGAACTTGAGATGGAATGGTCACATAATACCAAGAACATCAGACCACACACTGAAAAAGGCGATGTCTATGGAGCTTCATCGACAGTCATCCAGAGGAAGATCAAAGAACTCAATGATGAGTCAATGCTCAAAAATATTACAGAGAAACGGCCTGGATGAAAGCGATAACCAGAACCGAAGAAGATATAGCCTGAGAACGAGAAGAGCCCACACCAACAGCCTACCTAGGCAATGATAGTTGTTTACAGGTATATTGCTTTTTGAACACCGATGTTTTCCAACAACGATATCGATTTTCCGAAACATCGCAGAATCGACGCATCGATGTTTAATGATATTCCATTCTTACTATGGGCCCCTCAGACACCTACTACGATATTTCAAGTTCTTGATTAAGTTACCTAGTCTTTGTCGCGATTGTCAAAAATTCTTTCTCACATTGTTTGCGAGGAGATGAAAAAATGCCGATATTATAAATTGGATTTTTGTTAGCGCCGGATAAAGTTGGGAAATATTATTATCGGCTTACTTCGTTATTGTTCATCGGAATGTATTGAAAAAGTTTGCAATTTATTGGCTCTTTGTTAACAGCGAAATTGAATTGATAAAGAAATTGAATTAAAAGCCAGTTTAATAGGAGAATCGAATATTGTAATTGTATTAGAAAATCAATGAACGATGGAAAAGCAAAAGAAAAATTACATATTAAAGAGTTTGTTAAATATGCAAAGTAGAATACTATTTTTAATTAGAATTTTTCTATTGCTGTGGGGAGAAAGGGGTTATGCTAGGCGGGTAGAACGGTTATCGGAAAACCAAAATAGAAATAACTTAAGCGGAGGTCGCCTCCAGACGAGATGGGCTAACGATCCGAAGAGAAATGGGTGGGATAACAAAAATAGGGGAAATGGATAATAAACCAATACCCGCTCCGCAGGTTTTAACTGCTAGGCCCAGCGGACGGCTTTTCGTTCGGCTTCGCCCAGTTACTGTTGGTGACCATTTTATAAATCCAAATCCAATAGGAACTGGTTACAAAAATAGCCCGTTCCTCGGATCCACTGTCATCCAGTGATAGCTAATCCCCGGGACAAAGTAACCGGGACGGGCAATGACGTCAAATGTAATATGCTCCGCCGAGTGATACAACTAAGTACTCCCGTCAATCTTTTTCCATATCCGGGAATTTGTAGTACTTATACCTAGGGGAGGCACGTCCAAAAGCGACCTGCTAACGGAAGTAGCGCCATCTACTAACAAATTATTGAATTCGAAACCGAATCATAAAGGTAGCTTTGTTTGAAATTCCAGGTACACAGATGTTATTTGTGGCGCGAAAGTTTTACAACAAAGTTTTATGCGCGTTAGTCACTGATTGAAAAAAAAATTATACAACCTTTGAACTCCCCTTCAAATTGTCATGTACAATTTTGGAAAAAATGGACTGCATGAACACACTCACCTGTAAGAAAACAGAAAAAAAAACAACGTTAGATTGATTGTAAGTCAAATGTTTTTTTAACATAAGAACACTTGAATAATACTTAGGCTTTTGCCTATCAGTGATGGTCCGTGAGTTTTCAGTGAACTAGAGTGCTAAGATTGAAAAATACGAATTACTGATGTTGTAGCTGAAAAAAATTTTTTTTTTCAAAATTTCAACTTTTTGCATGAATATCTTTCATTAAGTGAATGAGACGCATCCCTTGACTGAAAGAATCCTGAAGATCTTCATACAAAAAGTTGAAATATGCTTTATAGAAATGTTATAAATAAATGGCAAGAATTTCATCTAGTATTCAGAGTGGACAAATTAAAAAATTAAAAGAGAGTTCTAAAAGTTAAACTTGATTAACAATAAATATAGTAGTTTGTCTTTTACCACTATTTTCTACGTCCAAAACCAAAATTATTTATTTATTTTGTTTATTACACACCCTAATGGGCATTTACATTTTAGTTTCTAAGTTGAGTATAAGTGTTATTATTAATGCTTCAAAACTAAAACAATAACGATAATACCACGAAAAAAAGCAACAACAAAATAAAATAAAATACATTAAATAATGAAAAAAAAAATTATACTTAAAAATAATTTGGGTGGTTCTTAGTCGAAGTATGTATGATACAGTTAAAAATGACCGAATCGGATACTGACACCTTTGCGCAGTGGTGGGCGCTTTTGCCCGGAAAGCGAAAGCTCCTGGGTTCGAGTCCCAGAGGTGCAAATATCTTTTTCTGATTTTACTGTTTCTAAATTTTCGATTGGAGTATCGCTAATATTGTTTACATTTAATTAAAAAACATTGATAAAAATGGTAAGGAGTCACACATAAATAGATATTCAATATATACAAAAATTTCAGAAATTACACACGTCTATTGGTGTCTAGTTATATAAAAGAATTGAAATAAACACTCTTTATACCTACTGATTTGTTCCGAGACTGAATTCTCGGAATCGGGGAATTTTGGTAAGACAATGTCCTGGTGTTGTTAAAGTAAAAAGGTAGTAAATGTCGGCAAGATCTTTTAGGAATATGGATGCTGATTAATTGAAGCAAATTTTATGTAATAATATTTATTAAATTTGCATTTATCCTTTGTTCTATGACAATAATTAAAATTAAGATGATAATATAATTACTGTCAAATAAATTCCAGTGAAATAATAGATATACAGTGTGCGAAATGAGTCTCCACTGTTTTCCTAGTGAGCAAAAAAATCTTAGAAATACCAAATATTAAACACAGTAATACACATAAGATTAAAATTTACCACACATAGTGAGTTGTGGTGTACCCATAGTCCAGCAACGTAACGTGGCAGAGAGCGGGCCCCTGCGCGCTTACGATAAGGGAATAATAAACGATGGAGAAACCAGCCACCCAGATGTACATGTTATATAAAATGACGGTGAAATGGTAAAAGGGAGTAACTAATGTATTTTTTTATATGAATCGCACAAGAGTCACAACTGTTCCTAACCGTCTGGAGACAGTGTGACTACGGAATTCACAATTGAGGTATGTCGTCAATTGTGAGGCTGATGGCAGTGGGAAGGAGTAAGAGATGGGAGAAGGTGAATAAATACCTGGCGATTCGGATCTGGTCACCAAACACGCCAAACAGCCATTTCGATTCTGAATGGTGGTCTTTCACCAGGGCGATACTAAAAGTAACTGCAACTCTGATACGTGGCGCAAAAATACTATTTATTATTTTTAGTAAAAAAAACCACTAATTGCATAACAACGTTGTTATAACAATAGTTCGTAACATGACTTCAGAGTTCATGAAAGAGACAGGTAGAAAGAAGGTAAACAATTCTCATAGGAAGTCTCACTCTCTCTTAGCTAAGATCCCAGCTAGTCACCTGTATTCGTTATATTAATCCATCAGGCCTCGGGCCTATTTTGTCAGAAGGTCAAAATATTTCCGCTTTGCAATAAAATCTAGATAAATGGAATATTTCTGAATGCATCCTAAAACTAAAGATCTAAATATTGAAGAGGTAGAAGAAATTAAATATTTGGGAATCATTATCGATAATAAGTTAAAACTTAACTCTAACTTTGAAATGCTAACTAAAAAAATTGCCAAAAAGATTAATTTCTTTAGTAGAATAAAGGGAAAATTAGACATTAAAACTAGGAAATTGATCTATAACACAACTGTAGCCTCCCATCTGAATTATTGCTCAAGTATAATCTTTCTGAGCAATAAAACACAAATTAAAAGAATGGAAATAATTCAGAACAGAGGCATGAGGTCTATATTGTGCTGTAACAGATATACCAGGATAAAAACCATGCAACGCCAACTCAATATATTAAGTGTGTGGCAAAGATTAGTTTTCAATACCCTAGTTTTTATTTATAAGTTAAAAAATAAAATGTTACCAGATTATATGTCGAATAATGTTAGAATCAACAGTACAGTTCATTGTTATCCTACGAGAAACTGCAACGATTTTAGGCTTCCTAAAACAAATTTATCGGGAACACAAAATAATATTTATCATAAAGGTTTTAAAATATTGTAGTAGTCATAGAAAAGAAAACATTAGATATAAGACGTGAAATTTTATATCTAAATAAAATACACAATAATAAAAAATAATAAAGACCGATGAAATATGCTTTCAAATTTGATGATTCGAAATAAACATATAATTTTTTAAATATGAAAATTGTGAATACAAAAGTATAGATTTTTAAATAAATGAAGGCAATATTAGCGAAACTCAATCGAAAATCTGGAGGCAGAAAAATCAGAAAAAGGCACTTCTGGGACTCGAACACAGGACCTTCTGCTTTCGTGGAAAGGCTCTACCAAACTGAGCTAAGGTGTCTATATCTAATTCGGTCACTGTTAACTGTATCATACTTCGGCTAAGAACTGCCAACGTTATCTTAATTTTCTTAACGTACATATTATTGGCTGTTATCGTTATAAATGATTGCAAGATTCAAACCCGAACTAAATGCTATCTATATTGTGTCTGGATAATTTTTTTATCCATTTTATTTTAATATGCGACATCTATTAACTTTTCTGCAAGTCTAGGATGAATATTTATTTTTAACTTTATGAGTAAAACCTCAAATTGTAATATTTAATTGAATGAAGACAATTTTAGCGCAACTCAATCGAACATCTGAAGACAGAAAAATCAGAAAAGATATTGGTACCTCTGGGATTCGAACCCAGGACCTTCTGCTTTCATGGCAACAGCTCTACCAACTGAGCTAAGGTGTCTATATAAAAAATAAAAACCGAAACGGAAGGTATTAAAAAATTCACAAACAGACGAAACTTAGAATGGTAGAGTTAAAATATTTCGCTATCTATGCGCAGTCAATAATTTTTCAACATTTTGCAAAATTTCGTAAAATTGAGAAACTCCTTTTTGCCTTAGCACCGTAGATAGTATTCTAGGAGTGGTGGTGTACAAGGGTTAAAAAATATCATACATTATACTTTATATCATTTTTTGACCAAAGAAAGGTCATTCATCTTTCGCGAGGAAAGCGGGCATTTCATAAAAGACTAGCGTTGTGGCGAATGGGCGCGGGTTGTCGATATTTCATTGAATTGGTATCATATTTGCTGGACTCGATTGCTTTATGGCCACAAAATACTTACCGAAAATGTTTTTTTTATGACAAAAAATATTATATTATGTAGCTCTATTGCTTTTAACCGAGGTTATAAGGTAAGAGGTAAGAAAGGTTGGGAACTTAAAGAAGCTAAGAGGCTCTCAAAATTCAAGGAAATTTGGGAAGCAAAGAGCCATTGTTGGCCTTATTCAAAAAATATAAGTGTGTTTGCAGAAGTCCACATAATGGGCACTGAGGCTTATAAAATACCAGTCAATGTCAACTTTGTGGTGATGGGAAGTGTAATCAGTCAGATGTATAAAACAACGCTGATTATACTACAATTATGACATTACTGATAATATTATTGTATTTTTTAGCCTTTCTTGGAATAATTGAGTTTGTATGCGCACAAAACTATTTATTCATATTCATATTGCATATGTACGGGTGTAAACAAATAAATCATCTTTTTTTTTAAATATAACTTGCAAAAGGTGTGATTTCTTAAAACAATGGATAAAAGGATAGAAAGATACCTCAAATTGTAAAATTAAACAAATCATTTAGTACACCTTTCACAAGTAAATTTGGCATCCCTCAAGATACGGCCGTAGGACCATTATTATTTCTAATATATGTGAATGTCATTTTACAACAGGAAATTAAAGGCGATTTAATCTCTTATGCTGATGATACTGTATTGTTAATAAAAGGTCAAACATGGGAACTGGTTAACAAATTTGCAAACGAAGATATTAATATATTAAAATCATGATTTGACGATAACATAATCACAGTTAATGCAAAAAAAAAAACTTACGTCTTATTTTCCTCACAGAAAATACCTGATCGTAAAATCATTATTATTGGAGCTGAAAAGACCCTGTATTCTCACAGCTTACCGATTCCTATCCACTTCGTGTGCTGCGTATACATTTGCGAACCGAGACGCGAGCGGAGCAAATAATTATGGGAACTTTTGTAAAGTGATCATGCTCCCTTGCCCGACGAGTCTACAGTATACACCTAAGTTATTTGCCTTAAGCCAACAACGAACAGTGAAAAATGTGCGGCGTCCCGACCACGATCGTTTAATAAACTTTCATCTGGTTCAATCGGTTTTAAATTATGTATCACCCTGATGGTGCTAAATTCTAAAACAGGGATGAGAAAACGTTTATTTTTGACCGTCAGTGGTTGAGTGGGCATCGCGCTTGGGTCCCACCCGGGCGTCGCATGTTCGATTCCTCGACTTGCTAAGTCCTCCATCACAACACAAGCAACATTTCCGGCTTTCTGTGGTGGTAGTAGGAGATTTTCAAACATTGTTGGGTTATTCCTAACCCAGAAATGTTTTTCTTTCTTTAAAAAAAAAAATTTAAACTACATCTATAGACAAACACATACATCTATAGAATTTAGCCTGCGAGAGAATGAGATACTATAATCGGTCTCCACTTTGTGCGGTGCTTCGTAGCCTCCTCACTCTTGTGTACTTTAGTTTTATGAAGATTTAACTTCTACTGCGTGTGAATAATGAAAACTTCTTTAGGACAGTTGTGATTTGAAACTGGATGGAACGAAAAATTGCGACACTAAAAAGAGACAAACACATACATTTATAGGATTTGAACTGCGAAAGAATGAGACAGAATGAAACCGTACCGCAGTGGCCGCTTTGATTATGAGCTCGCTTTTCAAGGCTCGTATTGGTGGAGATTGTGTGGGCGAAGCTTACACTTCTACCGCGTGTGAACTGCACTCGTTTTTTTTTAATTTATAAAGAAATGAAAAGAAAAAAGAAAATAAAAAGAAAATACATATTGTAATTTTGTAGAAGTTCTGAGTAACTGTCCGTAGTACATAATGCTTTTTTAAATATTAGCTCCACACAGGACGCCAGCCATCAGGAAAAAAACTTGGAAGAACTTGGGGCCGTAAGTTGGCCAGCCCTGCTCCACACCCCCAAGACGTGACTAATGCGCTTACCCTCGCAGTATAAGACACCCTTACCAAATTCGCGACAAAACATTATTAACAGAGTTAGACTGATTATTTTGAATTCAAAGGGCGAAAGGTGGATGGTACAACATTTTAAAGAGTAATTTCTTACAATATAAAAATGATTCGTGACGAAGGCGATGGCAAATTATAGTTATCGCAGCGAATTTTGATGCGAACACATACGCTCACAGATTTACTTGCTTGCATATATCTTGTTTCAAAATTGTTAGTCGACTTCAGCAAAGAAAATTCTATGTTTAATTACCAATTAATGTTACTGTCCTCTAGTAAGCTGGTTATAAGAGGTAAACTTGTTTCTTAACCCCTCAGGCATCGACCGTGTTATTTCAGAGGGTTAAATTTTTCCGCTTTACAATAAAATTCGAATAATATTTCTGAACGTATACGAAAAATAAAAACTTATTTTGAAAGTAAAATACGATTCCAAATACGCTTTCAAAATTTAGCACGCAAAAATAAAAAAATATTGATAACGAAACACATACCTACATATTTAACGTTATTCGTTAAATATGAAGGTATGTAGTCCACCGTAGTCCAGTGGGCAAGACTCTTGTCTCACAATCCGGGGGTCGCGGGTTCGAACCCGGCGTGCGCAAATAAATTTTATTTGATTAATTTGTGTTATTTCACAATTAATTCATTTAAAATAATATATAGTATATTTGCGGCACGTTCCAGAGTGGAAGATACTATCAGTATCGCCCTGGTGTAAGACCACCATTCAGAATTGAAACTTTGCTTGAAAATGGCTTTAGCCGTGTTTGGTGACCAGATCTGAATAGCCAGGTACTTCCCAACCATCCTCTTCCCCACCTCCTTCCCCTCCCCACTACCTGCAGCCTCACAACATACCCCAATTGGGGATGCCATAGTCTCACTGGCTCCAGACGGGAGCAGTTGAGATTCTTGTGCGGTATTCACTGTAAAAAAAAAAAAAACTTTAATGCGGTTCTTCCATGTAAAATAATTAATAAAAATATCTTAAAGTTTTTAAAATTTATTTCAAAATGCGATTCGAAACTTTGGTTTAATAGAGGTATACATTTTACTCATTTTGTGGTTACTTTTTGTATTTGAATATAAAGCGTGGTCTTTTCTCTTTCTAACACCGTTTATATCATATTTCTCACTATGATAGTAAGGGAGCTGCAACGATTTATGATTTGTTCCGAAAACCGAAAAAAAATATCTTTAAGGATTAATCCTGAGTTAGTTATTTGTGATAAACCCCCCGAAAATGGTTTTTGCAAATATCTCCGAGATGGTTAGAATGTTTTTTTTTAAATATTGAACAACTAACATTTATTACATTTAATTATGTTGATTCTCACATAATATAAAGCATACTGTTTCACATAAAAATCAACATAACCAGGACGAAGCCTGTACCGAGGTTAACAGTGGGTACACATTTGAGCGAAGCAACACGAAGGTAACCATAAACGTAAATGTATTACAAAGATAATGAAAGAACATGTTATATGAGAGGCCATTTGGGTACTTTGAGAATGCATTGTAAAAAAATACTTGAAACATATTAGTATAATAAATCATTATTCCCAAGAAGACACAAAGTAAGCATAAACCATGGCATGGTTCATGAAAACTTGACAAAGTTGCATATCATTTAGACATGCCACAAATATTCGGTTACTATTCGGTATTCGGCTACTTTTTTTACCATTCGGTATTCGGCCGAATATTGCGAACCATTCGGCCGAATACCGAACACCAAATCATGAAAAAAATGCTTATAAATTTGACATTTAATATTTATTGTCTTCACTACAAAATTTCATAATATTCCCAAATAGGTGATTTTTTTTATTAAATAGTGCCATTTCGCAAAGCTTTTCGCGAACAAATAACTTTAAGGCGATCCACTAGTACAGGAAAAAATCTAAATCGGAATTCACGCCCTTTTATGGGAGGAGTTTAAAAATACTTGAGAAAAAGCTTTTGGAAAGGTTGGAAAAGATATTTGAGAATTTTTTTTTACATGTTGATTTCGTAAAGGCCTGTAAAAACATTAATTCCTTTTTTATGCATTGTTTATTGTTATAAAACGGAAATTTAAAATTGATTTCACGAAAACAAGCAGCGCGGACCCTAACACGCTGTTTCTCCGCTCCGTTCGGAGGAGTAATGACGAAAAAATGGGGCGGCTGCCAGTCGTTCTTCGGTGGACGGTATAAGGTTCACTTTGATATAACAAATTCGTCGACTGCCGTATTGTCGCCGTGTTGTCAAAAATACCAACGCGAAAATACATATTATATTTTATTTTGTGAGGTTCGGGCGTAAATTTCATTTTTTTTGCGATAATTATATAAGAAACTGAATTTGCCACATTATGCAATAAAACCATATCCGAAAAAGTGTTTATACGTAGGAGAGTTTTCAGTAGAAAATGTTTTTTATAGACCTAATACTTTATTTTTTTCTAAGCTTATTAAAAGAGTTATTAAAAAAATGACCGATATTTTTAAGGGCCAAGGTATGTTGTACACGCAGTATTTAATTGAAGCATCTATAATACTTCTAAGCGGTCAAATTTTCAAAACAAAAACATACGATTTTGTATGATTTTGCATTCTTTAGTATGGCTTCATCTTAAGTAACACAATTTGACGTAACAATCAACAAATAATGCGTGTTGTGACACGACCCACTCGCAAATTAAACAAATACGTAGTTACCACACGCACTTCAATGATGCAGGTCGGAAGCTGTCACCCGCGAAATGTACCAAGTGTCGCCGAATATTCTTCGCCTCGACCGAGAGAGCCTAGCCCAATATTCGGTATTCGGTAAAATCACTATTCGCGGCATCTCTAATTTCAATACCTAAGTCATTAAAAGTGAAGAAAAAAATAGTGCGTAACCTAATCTAACGTTATTAACCATCTAGTTAACTATTGAAAGCCTCGTCAAACAGAACGCGTGATTAACGCGACGGCGTTATTAACGTCACGTCGCTTACTTTCTGTTTGAACGGCTTCGGCGTTAGGCAGAGCGTAGACCCGATTGATTTATTTCAATTCCAATGTCCTCCCACAATCTCTTCTTATTACTAAACTTATAATCTATAATGTGTATGTTCAAGAATAGAAAAAAAAATTCCATCAACTTTTCAATATTCGTTTTTACCACTGTCAAGCAATAACGTCCGGCGTTAAACAAAATGTTGTAAAAAAATACAACGCGACGTCCTAACGCCGCGTAAGAGTATCGCGTGACGCTAACGCCCTCGCTCTGTTTGACTGGGCTAGTAATGTTCAGTACAACACAACGCAGCGTTATTAACGCGGCGTTATTCACGCCTAACGCCGCGTGAATCACGCGTTCTGTTTGACGAGGCCTTTAATCGAATTTTTGTTTTTGTTTTCATCACTTTTAATGACTTCAAATAGGTGATGAAGTGTCACATTGTGGAGTTGTCCGGTCAACACATAAAAACGACTAGGGTGATTCTCTGTTTTTTTTTTGTTTAAATGGAACTGTAAAAAAATCTTATGAAAACTTATTATGGCATTGCTCTGCCAACACAAACATCTTAACAATGTTTTAAAATTAAACCCCGGAATTGGAAGACTTTAATATAATCTGGAAGAATGTCAAATTGGGAAATAACATAATGAATAACTTAATATAATTTATAACAAAAATTTAATAATGAATGCTACATATAAATCACAAGTTCAATGGTGTGTCAAACTTAAAATTTAACACATTTAACACTTCACAAAATTCTCGCAATACTAGAACAAGACATGCACACCAACTACAAATACCAAAAACAAACACATCCTTTGGACAAAAACACTACAGATACCAGGCTTTTAAACTACACAATTCACTTCCAACCATAGACATATGAATATTAGTAGACCTGCCCTAAGCGATAAAAGCGTATTATTTCCCCCTCCCATTGGAACCGGCTGGGATCGTGTATGGCTTCGCGTTAATCTAAAAAATGTGACGTCATCATTCTTCTGCAAGCCAGCGTCGAGCACTCATCGGTGCATTTTACGAAATAAAACGGTAAACATAGTGGCTTTTGTTTTGAAAACGTGTAAAAATACAAGTGAAAAAGAGAATAAACAAAATTGTCGTATTACATTCCATAGGCAAGCATTATTTTACACTATTCTAAGCCAATTCAGATCACATAATATGATCATTTTTGTAACATACACTGTCACTCGAGATACATGGCGTGTGCCCGACCCTGTTTACTGGGGTAAGTAAATTATGAAACATTTATAAAAGTGTCTTCACTTATTACAGCAACAAAATATTGAACTCGACCTTACAGGCGACCTTACTTTGTATATTTGGACTTCGCAAATGTGTTCATTACGCGGCGAACAATTCGCGCTCCCATGTAAAAAGGTATATTCATTCAAAAGCAGAGTTTACTTTTAAGAACGAAAGTGTGATATTATATTGCGAGATGCCTATATACTGTCAGATTGAGTTTTGACTTACTTTCCTTATTTATATGTCAGTTTACCTCCCAAACCACGACTGTAAAGCGGATATTGCCATTAAATGAATACCGCCGCCATAAAGCGAATGACAACCTTTTTCAATTCCCTGGACGTAAAAAACCCTTGGACCCTGTTTATGCTCATTTATGCATGTAAATAGCTTTAGGTCTGTAATATTGGTGCGTAAGTAAAAATAACATCTAAATAATGTATGCCGGGGATCCTGTCTAAAGTCAAATATAGAGCCACTAAACATGGCTTAAAATTTGATTCTAACGGCCGTTGTCCCCAACTTTCCGATCGATCAATATCCGAGTCTCCGATCAACTGAGTTGTTAGAAAATCTTAGGAAATTGTAGGAACATGGAATGGCATAAAAATCACATTACTTCATCACATAGAAAGCGTAGTAATTTTAGAGGCAGAATTATGCAAATGGATTTGAGTCATAATACTCAAAATGCAACTAAATCATAAATATGCAAGTCCATGTACATCTTTCTGCTTCTAAGATAGTTGTTGCATCAAAGGTGGTTGAATCCGTATACATTTTTGAAAATCCTGTTTTTCTTCATGATAGCACTTGTATCTTTCTACCAGTGATAAACATGATAATTTACTTCTAGTATGCATCAAAAACTCATTTCTTCAAATTTTGGACTTCCATGAAATACATACAATATAAATAAAGAAACATCCTCTTGCTCCTCTCCCATCCTTACAACATTCCACAAATTTCTAATGCCAAGGATCAATGTTTGAAAATTGTTTGCTTCCATAGAAAGTGTAGTAATATTAGAGGCAGAAGGATGCAAATGGATTTGAGTAATAATACTCAAAATGCAACTAAATCATAAGTCCATGTACATCTTTCTGCTTCTAAGATAGTTTATTTATTTATTTACGCCCTTTTCGGGGCTTTTACATATGTAATGTAAAAATTACAATAAAAATGCAAATACTATATATTTCTTTACACATAACTGAACTGCATCAGTAAGAGAATTTTGTATTTTCTTAAAGATAAATTGAAGATATCCACTGACTTGGTATAATTATTTCCCTCCATTAGTATTCTTGGCAAAGTGGAATACATATGGTAGTTAGTTCTAGAATTTCTGCTCTGAAATAAATCCTGACTTCTAGTAATACGTAGTGGAATCCTGACGATTATCAATTCAAGCAATACCGGACTATCAACTAAATTATTTAGAATTTTATATAGAAATACCAAGTCAGTTAAAATTCTTCTGTCCGAAAATTTGAGCATATTAATATAATTTAAAACAGTATTGTAGTTCAACATAATTGCTGGAATACCCATTTTAAAATTTATATAACGTAAGAATTTGTTTTGTATTCTTTCAACAGAATTTGTTTAGTTGTTGCATCAAAGGTCGTTGAATCCGTATACATTTTTGAAAATCCTATTTTTCTTCAAGTCTGCATCAAAAATTCATTTCTTCAAATTTTGGACTTGCATGAAATAATATAAATAAAAAACATCCTCTTGCTCCTATCCCATCCTTCCAGCCTTACAACAATCCACAAATTTCGAATGACAGTCTCACTAGCAAAGGGTACTTGGTTTTTTTATTACGTCCAAAAAAACCTTTTATATCCAACAGGTCTTGCTTTATTTTATGAACTTTACGTGAGGTTATATTGTCTTGTACCGGGTGAGAAATTTTGTGGCAACGACAGGTGATAAAGGCGGTAATTTGTGGCAAACAATTGTTCGACAAAGGTGCGCACTTTTATGGCACTACACAATTCTAAGCATTTTAAAGATTCCTTTGTGCAAACTCTCCGCATTTAGCAACAACGGCGCTCAGCGGTCGCTGGCAACATTAATAAAACTATTGTTCTGATGAAAGGGAAAAAAATATTCTCTGCATAATTTAAAGCGAATTATTTTTGAAGTGGAAGTGAAGTAAAAATTAACGGGCTACTTGGAGTATGGATAGGATTCAAGTACAATAAATTTGAGTGGTACCTACACCTTAACAATGAAATAAATATAAGTGATATCTGCTGACTAGTCTAGACTTGACAGAAAAATTGTTCGTAATATCAATTTGATTATTCAATACATAATGCTTTGTTAAACGAAATTCGTTCCATCACGAATTGGTTTTCAATTTCGATTAAATCATTTTGTACTTTCCACTAATATTCTCGCATCGAATGGATATAGAAGAAAAAAAGTTTTTTTTAACCACAAAATTGAAAAATGAACCTGTATAAATATATATATATATATATTTTTTTAAAAGAAAGACAAACATTCCCGGGTTACGAATAACCCACCAATGTTTGAAAATCTCCTACTACCACCACAGAAAGCCGAAAATGTTGCTTGTGTTGTGATGGAGGACTTAGCCCAATAGAATTAACTCATTTCATAAAGTTAAAATAAAAATAAAAATTCATCCAGATTCATGCAGTAAAAGTCAATAGATGTCGCATATTGTATAAAATTTGATAAATTTATCCAAGACGATATAGGTAACATTTAGCTCGAGAAGAATCTCGCAATCATTCATAAAGATAGCAGCCAATTAAAATATGCGTTAAAAAAGGAAGATAATGTTGGGAGTACTTAGTCAAAGTAAAATATAGTTAAATATGACCGAAGGGTATAGGGTCCCATTGAGTCAGTGGTAGAGCACCGCCCCGGCAAAGCTAAGGTCCTGAATTCGATTTCTAGAAATGACCGTAACTTTTTTTTTTGTTTCAAATTATTGATCGGGAGTCGCTTATATTGTCCTAAACTAACTAACCATCACGCCGTTTCCCCGCAGGGGTAGGCAGAGAGGACGGACCGCCAGACAACTGGGTCTTGGCACACACTCTTTGCCTCACTCACATTCATACATCGTGTCATACATTCTCTTCTATTATTCTGACTTTTGACATGGCCCGGCTCAAGTATCTGATTCACTTGATCGTGCCATGTCTTCCTCGGACGTCCGCGACTACTTCTACCATTCACATTTGCGTCGTATATTCTTCTTACACAACTTTCTTCATTCATTCGCTTCACATGCCCAAACCATCTGAGGGTCCCTTTCTTAATCTTACTCATTATGCTTACATCAGCCTTACATTCTTTGCGGATATCCACATTTCTCACACGATCATACATTGTTTTACCACACATACGCCTCAGGGATCTCATTTCAACAGCATTCAGTTTACTTTCATCCTTCCTCTGCCAGTTCCATGCCTCACTGCCATACATCAGGGTAGGTACCAGGACTCCATTGTGGACTGCTAGCTTCGCTTCTTTTGACAGTTTTTTATTAGCGCCAACGGCATTCAGTCTTTCATTAATGGAGTTACCGGCATTCACCCTTCTTTCAATATCTCTATCAGCCTTCCCATCTCTCGTAAACATACTAAGCAGATACACAAACTCATCCACCTGCTCCAAGTATTCATCATTCACAACTATTATATTGTCCTCACTAAATAAATAATACAATTCGAGGTTTTACTCAACAAGTTTGGTGAATGTATGTCTTAAGATATGAAGGAGAAATGCGTGTATGAGTGAGACAGCATGAGCAACGCATAAAGGGGCGTGTTTGTTGTCCATTTGTCCTCATTATCATGCATTTATATTCTTTCTAGAAGAACAATATTGCACAATGTTCAGTTCTCACAATAAACGTAAAATAAGTTTACCCACTTCTTATTATTTAACTCTACATCATAGTACGAGTAATCTTGGTATCTGTAAAAGACAGATCACCACAATAAGTTAAAATGACGAAAAGCGTCGCGACCGTTTTCTCAAAGACACGGCTAAGGCGACCCCCATTCATTAGACTGTTTGGGGAAAACGTTCCATGGGAAAAGTCAATTAAATACCTAGGTGTAACGCTTGACTCCAAGCTCACCTGGAAGAAACACATAACTGGAAAAATTAAAGCAGCTAATAAATGTCTATCATCACTGTATCCAATGATGGGGAAAAGAAGTCGTTTATCAACGAAAAACAAATTACTTTTATATAAAACAACAATAAGGCCCGGCTTCACCTATGCTTGTCCCGTTTGGGGGCATGCGGCACCCAGTCTCATTCAACAAATACAAAGCTTTCAAAACAAAGCCTTTAGACTTGCTCTCAATGCGCCTAAATGGAGTAAAATTTCTTGTCTCCACAAGGACTCCAACATGCAGTTGATAAAGGACTTAATTTTCTCACAAGCAACCAAATTTTACGCCGGCCTACCCCGCCACTCTAATCCTACGATAAATACGCTCGCGAAATATAGCGAAAATGATAATTTTAAATTTAAAAAACCAAAGATAGTCTTCCGGAAGGAATAAAAAAACCTGCATACAGCCGCAGTATAGTTACTCTCATTAAAAATCACACCTAAAACTAAAATTAAAAGTAAAGTATCATTAGATAATCCAATATATAATTATGTTAGAGTCAGTAAACTCATGTTTAGGAACTCTGAAAAATAAATTAATCAAAAGTTAAGTTAAAATTAAAATCATATGTTCGGTGCGCCTTGTTGAAGCGACAGGTCTCCGACTCGAACAGGACAAGGGGAAGAAGATATGATTTGTCGTAACAATAATAATAAACCTTATACGACTGTAGAAATAATCAACGAATTCAACAGGCACCTCTACAAAAACCACACGAACACATCCCATAAATTTCTTTAATCCATACTTCAGGTTGTGCGAACCACTCTTAAAAGGTAAAGGGTGACACCATCCACCGCATTCATATAATGTAATAAAATATAAAGTCTTATAATAAAACACACTCTTTTAGCAATTCGGTATTCGATAGGGGAGAGAACACGCGAATAAATCCGCATTTATTGGTGTCGGATCGACCTTGCGACTCGGATAAGTTCCTTTCCAATACGGCCTCCGAGTGTACTTACCCGCCGCATTTCCATACAAACTCCACTCTCTCTCACAATCTTATTTACTCCTGGTAGAATTTTGAGGAAAAAGCGAAGAATATCAAGCGTTTTTACGCTGCGAAATGTTTAAATTTGAACAATTGACATGGAAATACACATTTTAACAAAAAAAGTTTTTTTTCAAACTTGCACCACATAGAAGAAGGATCTGAAGAAAAAAATCTGTTATTAGCGAACAACGCAATACATTCGCGACGCGATTACCTCCTATTGGCTATTTGTACTCCAATAGTGGACACGGACCTTTTAACCTCAGCGACGGGTGTCGAACTAAAAGAGAAATCATTCAGTTTCCGATTGCAGCCGATCTAACATCTTGCGAATTGCATGGTGTTCGCTCCCTTCTTCTTCTAGATAAATAATCTTGTATAAATGTAAATTGTGGTGTTGAAATATTGTTTAATAAACCTATAGAGTACAGAGTCTTAGTTATTTAATTTACATAAACAATACGCATTCGTGCCTCCATAAATACCTCAAGGTCTATGTCATCTTTGGGGATGGCCTGTGGAGGGGTTATTTAGGTTAAGGAAGGAGAGGAAATTCTGGGAAGTAAAAATATGTGAGGGGTGGGTAGGAATCTGCAATCTGCAGGACGCAAGGGGGTGGATCGAAACAGTCCGGCTGAAGAAGATCAAAAGGTGTCCCTCAACCAGTCTCTCACAATCCAGCCCGCCATGTGTTGGGTGAGTAAAAGCATCAGCCGCCACACAACAGCTCCAAAGATGACATAGGCCCTAAAGTATTCTTTTTTCCTCAGGACCTATGTACCTAATGTGTAAAGATCAAGTAAAATAAAAAAGAGATATTTAAAACCACGTAATATAATCAACGCAGTGCACTTTACTCAGCCTATCTGGGAATCATCATCATCATCATCAAACAGTATTAATAGGCTTGAGTCTGCGTGATTGAATTTAAGGACCCGGCTTCGAATGCATGTCTGCCGCCACGCCGTACCAGCCGCACCATATAAACAATCGTGTACGTGAAATTTCAAGCTATCGTTCGAATTCAAGAATTCGTCAAAAGATGCCGCAACTTCCGTCAGCAGGTCACATGGGGACGTTTCCCCCTAAGGTATAAGTATTACAAATTTGTGAATTTGAGTATCTCTTCGGATTTGGAAAGATTGACGGTAATACTTGTGAATAATAGTATGAAGCGGCTATTTATTACATATGACGGCATTGCCTGTCCCGGTGACAAGCTATCACTGGATGACAGTGGATCCGATGAATGGGCTATTTTTGGAACCAATTCCTGGCGGATTTATAAAATGGTCACCAACACTAACTGGGCGAAGCCAAACCGAAAGCCGCCGGCATGGCCTAGCATCAAATATTTGAAGTTAATTTTCACGTTCTGTGTTCTACACAAGTTTTCTGACTATTTCAGTTTCAGGCAGACATGGCTTTTAATGATATAATAACAGAACTTGAATAGATCCTACACAAAAAGTGAAAATGAACTTAGAATATATGATGAATTCATCAAATATTTTGAAACAAAATTTTTCATTAGTGTGACAGCTTTTTGCGATGTTTTCGCCATTTTAGCCATTCGAAGGCAATGTTAAACTGTAACTAAAGAGATGTTTGAAATTACATTGTATCATCAGCATATTGAAACAATTTACTAAAGCCAGGTTTATTTTCGCAATTAAATTTAATCTGAGAGCAGAAAAAAAAGTTTTGTGAATTTTACAATCAAGAAACATAACGGCACACATAAAACACGCAATTCGCCCCAACCCGAAAATAGTCGTTTGAAAAAAAATGGACGCGAGCCCATTTCAAACGAATAAAAGATGTCCATAGGGCTCCATTTGCGCGTAGGCGAACATTTTGAAAAAATAATAACACCACATACAGTGCAGCCCCTAACGTCCAGGGTCCGTAAAATGGCGGCCGTATCGTAAAATGTCAGCAACCTTTCACATTTTAACCCCTTTCCGCATTTTTAAACAAAAAAGAGCTGGGAAAATTCACGACGTAATTTTTGTCTTATTGGTCCTCTTATGAATTTCTGTTGTCCTGTTAAGTTTATAGAATCGCTATATTACTTGTTACGTTTCTTTTTAATTCTATTTTGTATGTCGTGGAAAACTGGACAATAAACCAAGTGTTGAAAAGAAATATAATAAAATAATCTTTTCAAAATTATTATATATGGAGATGGGAGGTATTGTGGAGGCCTGTAAATACAAGTAGACTAGGTCACAAAAAAAATTTCTCAGATAATCCACTTCAAAGTATTGTCACTATCATTAATTTATTTTTATCCCTATTTGCAAAACCAGAATTTTTTTGCAAATAAATTAGAAATGTTTCTGCAGAGACAAAAAAAAATTAATGACTGTGACAAGACTTTGACGTGGATTATCTCAGAAATATTTTTATGTGACCTGCTCTATATGTATTTTCAGATCACAAGATATCCAAGATACCTAGATGGATACGGAGAAGTTCCTCATAAAATGGCAATACGGAGATTTAAAAAACCTCGTTCCGAAGGTCAAAATTCCACTTTGCAAAACAATCCAAATAATTGGGATATTTCTGAATATATCCGAAAACTAAAAGCAGGTTTTGAAACGAAATGAATAACGCTTTAAAATTTTATTGTCAGAAATTATTATGTAATATTTAAAAATCCAACAATTTCGAATGCAAAAGTTTAAGAAATGGCTATAAATCTCAAGCATGTTTAGAGTTTAGATAAGTTATGCTTTTCGGACACAATTCACAATGAAGTTCATTATTTTCCTGTTAAGTCTACCCGATTCCACTATCTGCTCCACCGTGACGACCATAGCACTAACTATTTATATAAATACATTTGAAATTTTATAATGAAAATTTGTGCAGTTCTCCTAAAATCAAATCCATTATGAGTTACGGATTTTTGAAAGACTGATTTTACTGTCAAAAGGGCAATAAGTCGCATATTGTTTGCAATCCATATTTCTAAATTAGAAGATTTCGAAAATAAAATGTTCAAAACCAGGTTGTAATAAATTAAATATTTTAATCAGTCATCAGTGCAAAAAAACTCTCCACTTTGACAGTGGGAAATAACATAGATTAATCCATACAGGCAGACTTGGTGACATTACGCGTACCTATTGCAAAGCGAAAACCAGGTTTACCCGCATATAACATTTTAAAATGCACACCGAAAACAAAATATTCCATTCCCGTGAACCTAACGACCTAAGTGTTTTCCGAATGCGTGGACCTCGTGAAATATTTAAAAACAAAGCCTTACGCGGTCCATTAGAGAGGCTTTTGCGCATAAGGCGGCAATCTGTTGCTGGGTTACAGAAGTACGAGGAGATTTCAGTAGGCAAAGGAAGACGGAAAGCGAGCAAGCAGTACGTATAAAGTTCTTCAAAACACTGCATTATTCAACGTGCGACCGCGGGGTATTGGGGACGTGCAGAAAAATAATACAAGAGAAATAATATACAAGCAGATATTTTAATATAAGCAGGATTTTAATACACGCGAAAGGTTTCGTGAGTCGTAAAAGGCGATATAGAACAGTAAACTGATTGGGAATTCGGGTATAAGAGGGTGAATATTGAACGCATGGAAAAAATAAAGAACATATTCAGAATCTAGCAAGAAAAAGTGTGAGTAAATTTCAATAAAATTTATTCCAAGTTCTGGTAAGAGGAAAATAAACAGGAAAGTATATGAATAATATGCTTTCTAAAAGCTTATTTTTTCTAATAGCTAAGTATATTTATTTTGTTTTTTCTTGTGCCATCTCTTATCGGTGCTTCTGGAACGAGACGGAGCGCGTAAGGGGAATGCTGCGTTTGAACAGGTAAATAAAGGAATGAAGCGTATATAAATATATTTTTTATATTAGTTCCGCACACGAGGCCCTGAGGAAAAATAATTCCCTCAGGGCGTATGTCATCTTTGGGGATGCTGTGTTTGAGGGAAAGGAAGGAGATAAAGGTCTGGGAAGAAAAAGTGTATGAGGGGTGGGCAGAAATTTGGGAGTCAGTGTGTCCAGGAGTCCGGCAGGAGAGATAAAAAATCCTCCATCAACCAGACTCTCTACACCTGGCCTGTCTCACAGCAGATGCATGAACCCGGGCAACCCTGCTAAGTCACCAAACCAAGCTAACCTTTAGGGGGACCTACAAATGCAGAGGCGGTGGTTATTCAATAAATGGTTCCTGAGCCAGCGGTACACATACCCGCCTCCCAAATTGTTAATGTTTTGAATTGAAAATAAAATGTCACAGGAGTACAGGAGACCAAAATGACATCTACATTTTTTACTCTAAGCTCAGGGATTGCTTAATAACTCCTGAGAGGCCAAGATTCCAAACATAACGGCCGTAACCATTTGGGTCGGCCAACGACTCCATGCATTTTTCTGTTTTATGGGCATTTAAACCATAGAAATCCCTTTTCCTATTTTTTGTTATTTGTCCATTTATTGTCAACGATTTTTTCAAATTTTCTTTATACGGCACATTATGAATTAATCCTCTGCGCAGGAATACCTAAAATATTAAAAATATATTTCATGCATTTAAGTAGATACAAGAAGGATAGTAATTTTGGGGTCTACCTTCGGCCCCAGTTGACTGCGGGAGAGTTAAAATCTGTCAGGTAGGTACGTCCTGTTTATTATGGACTCTTCAGAGGGGCTAAATTAACTCTAGTTTCAATGAACTTCCCGTAGCTGAGCTGGTCAAATGACACCACGTTGAAAAAATATGGCTTTAAACAAAAGCAGAAATAAATAAACATCAGCAATACCTAATATTATAAGTATACATGTTTACTACCATGAAAAGCCATGATTACGATATTTATACAAGCGGTAAAGGGAAGCTAATTTAGCACGCTTAGTATGACCAGATTTTCCGCACTGTTCAATAAAACCTTTAAGTAGGTAATAAATCATCACAATAAAACACACCGACATGATGATAACAGTCGACCATAAAATTTGTTTACAACAAACATGAAAGAACTAAAACATACTTTATTTGTTTCGACAGCAAATAATACAGAAACCAAGATATCAGATTCACAAATCTAAAGAACAAAAAACTTACGGTCGCTAATAGCAGGGGTTATGACTTACGATACGAGATTGAAATCACCTAGTCATGTTGAGAGGTGTTCGATATATCAATATAAGAAAACAGCTTTCATAGTTCCACCCCAAGTCTTGCATTTCGCTCCGTAAGATTGATAATTTTCTCCTTTTTGCAAATGTTGTCGTTGATCCCTCTTCAGGCGATGCGTTTTAGAAGAATAAACCAACATAGGAATATCTAATATTAAATGCTGCGGAATCAGAATGGTGCACACCACATGCTACGGGTGTGCTGGTCTCAAGATCTTGCTAATGTGAAAGAAATATATATTTTTGCCTTTTATGCTTTTTAATTAATTAAAATCTGTGCCGAGAAGCATGCGGATGCAAGTCCAAAAAGGAAAATGTTCAGGAGAGCCAAAAAAACTATTTTTTCTGTAACTATGGTATCATAACTTCTTCGGATATCCATGCAGATACACAACAAAAAAAGTAATTATTAAATCAATTAGTTTTTAATTAAATGAAGACAATATTAGCGAAACTCAATCAAAATCTGAAGACAGAAAAATCAGAAAAAGAT
The DNA here is from genome assembly GCA_917563855.2 of Limnephilus lunatus. Classification (NCBI taxonomy): domain Eukaryota; kingdom Metazoa; phylum Arthropoda; class Insecta; order Trichoptera; family Limnephilidae; genus Limnephilus; species Limnephilus lunatus. The sequence continues at coordinate 112,075,909 of OU830592.1, forward strand.
ATTGGTTCCACTGGGACTCGAACCCAGATACCTTAGCTTACATGGGCAATGCTCTACCGATTTAGCTATTTTGTTTTAAAAACGATCAAAAAACGGAATATTTTATATGTAAGGTATTAAAAATATTGTTTAAAAAAAAACGCTGACATGAGTCAAACAAAAACACGAACCTCAGTCCTTCTGCTTCAAAATGAAGTGGAATATTTGGTTATGACATTATTTGGTGTATTATGAAAGGATCAATGTTTGAAAATTGCTTACTTCCATAGAAAGCGTAGTAGTAACGTTATTACTTATTTTTTTATGAAATGACCCTATTATAGGCAGGAAGAAGTCAAATCCATTTGCATCCGGATTTGAGTAATAATACTCAAAATGCAACTAAATCACAAAGATGCAAGTCCATGTACATGTTTCTGCTTCTAAGATATTGTTGCATCAAAGGTAGTTGCATCCGTATACATTTTTGAAAATCATATTTTTCCTCATGATATGACTGTATTATTCTGCCACTGATAAACATGATAATTCACTTCAAGTCTGCACCAAAACCTCATTTCTTCAAATTTTGGTCAGAAATACAACCGTACAACAAAATAACATCTGCATTTTTATCTGTGTACGTCATGTTAATCAACTAAAATATTTTGTACCCTGAAAATGTTTACAATTCTACAAGTTGTTGAGATAATAAGGCTTCCAAAAACTCGGTCAAAAACTTTTTAATAGTCTTCCAAAAGCCGTAAATGAAGTCACAAGTCTTGGCACTTTTCATAGGATATTTGCAGATTAAATGATAAAAAAATGTATACTTGTATGTCAATTTGACAGCATTTTTGCTTGTGATTCGTCTTATTTCATTGCGAAATGTATTCTAGCCTACTAAATGTACGTTTTTTTTTGCATACAGCTAAATAAACTTTCTAAAACAAAACACATAAATTAAATATTGGTTAAAACAAGGCACATAAAATAATTCAATTAAGTCTAAACAATGGAGCCCTACCACGAAAGCTAACTTTCAAAAACATTATAATATAACGATATTAATTTCAATTTCAACGGAATTCGAATCCGCAACTTACATATCGGGAAAATGGGGTTTGGTATTAAGCTGCGTATATATTTGCGAACCTAAAAGCGAGCCGAGCAACGAATTGTAGGAAAGGAACGAAGCAACCGATGGCGGCTCTAGGGTTCCAGAAGTGGAAGGTCAATTTAAAAAATGATATTATGATACACAATATCAAATTTAATTTAATATAGTAAATTATTTCATGCCTCAAGCCTACAATATGCAAAATCAACCTACGTTTATCAAACCATCTCTTTCAGACGCATAATATTCATAATACTTTCTCTCGCTCACGGCCATGACCCAAACTGTCTTCAGAATCCAAAAACATTTCTTCTAGGCGGTATAGTGCCATCTCGTTTATTGTATGGCGCGTACAGAGACAGAAGACATGATATTGGGACTTTTGGGTGCGCGGAAAAGGAAGCTTCCATTTAAGACGTTAGATGGCACTGCTTGCCGCTGCCAGCTATCTTGCGGTGCATTTTAAATACATTAGAATAATATCAGTTGTTTTGATTAGCATAATATTTCACAATGTTTTACTGTCATCTTATAATTTTAGGAGGTATTTGACCAATTGACCTGAAGGAAGGACCGCCACTGGAAGCAACTTCGTTCCTTTCCATAATCGTGGCTCGGCTCGCGTCTCGGTTCGCAAATGTGTACGCAGCATTAGGGGTGAAACAGAAGAAGGAAGGCAACCCGTCGCCTCTCTGTATTCATCTGCAGGGGATGAAACGGCGGCCCGCTCGCGACTAAATTGTAGGGCGCATTTCCATAATAATGCTCGCCCATGAATGCCAATGGGCGGCCCGCCCACACCCCCAGTTCCGCCCTAGCCGCCGCCCGATAGTACGACAAGGAGAAAGGGAAATTGAGGATGTAGTATTTAAGCGGATAAATTTTACAAGTAAAACATTCAAATTTGATCATGTGACGCGTAAGAGAGAGGAATAACTTGGGGACGAACCAGCAAGACTTGGCAGAATAAGTTGGTTCAAAACCTGCTTTGAGTCACTTTACAACGGAGTAACACAATATATAGCTACGTACATATATGAATAATATCAATTTGTTTATGGTAATTAACTAATCAACCATCACGCCATTCCCCGGCAGGGGTAGTCAGTATGCATTGAAGATAGACCGCCGCACAACTCTGTCTAGAGGCATGCATTCCTTTCTTTATTCACACTTATACATGGTCTCATACATAATATAATAAAAAAAGCAATAAACTAATTAACGAATAAACAAAAAAATATTATTATTAGTATCTCCTGTTATTCTCTAGGTAGATGTGAGGGTTTTACATTATGATTTCTTCATCTTCATGTCTGTATATGTCATCTTCTCAATTTCTCAATATTTTTCAATTTGGGAGGCGGTTATGAGTACCGCTGCCCCGGGAACCATTTATTGGATAACTAACATCCCTGCCACAGGTGGCCCCAAGAGGTTCGCTACGTTTGATGATTTAGCCGGGGTGAGGTTTGTCTAGGTCTTGGCGGCGAATGCGTTTGCCTACCTACAGTGTGGCGCACCGGATCAGGAGAGACTGGTTGAGGAAGACCTAACCTAAACCTCTCCAGCCGTACTCTCCCAACCCATCGGCTTGTTTGGAATGGATTCATACGTCTGTCACTCCTGAACACTGATCCCCAGATTTCTACCCACCCCTCATACATTTTTACGTCCCAGAACTTCCTCTCCTTCTTTAACCAAAAAACTCTCCACACAGCATTCCCAATGATGTAAAGCCCTGGGGGAATCTTTTCATCGGGACCTCCTGTGTGATGCTAATTAAAAATGTTTTCGATCCCATATTCGTATTTGTTGATTTCGTCATCTTCAAGTTTCGTTTTCTCATTTTCACGTTTTGTAGACCTCATATTCATAATTGCTGATTTCCTTCGGTTCATGTTTGATGACACAACAACTTGTAGTTGTGTTGATGTTACTTCATATTTTTTAATGATTTTCTCATCTATGTACATGTTCACTTAGTCATATTTTCATGTTGTTTTTTAAAATTGTTTATCTCCACGGTATTTTAAATTTAATTTAAGACAAAGTTGCAATTAATATTCAGAGATCTTCCACGTCAAAAACGTGATTATTACCAAACATATATCAAGACATAATCCCATTATAACAAAAGTTCACTTTGACGGTAAAATATTACGTAAATGCATTTTTTAAACGAGCATTAAAGGATTTACCGAGGAATCTTTTGCAAATCGTAACAAGTAGTGTAGGAGACTTGAAAGATAACGAAACGAGAATATGATATACGTGGTTCGCCCAACAGAATAGCAACCCAAGTCAGATAAAAACATTAAAAAGTGCAAATCGTAAGAATGGCATTTTGCATTAGGTAATTCGTTCAGTTGTTTATTAATCACGTACTGTAGGAATCGAAGATTTTGACTTGGAAGCATCTCGCATTGATTGGTTGATTGTTCATACAATATTATTTAACTAGGCCCTGCGGGCGGCGGGAGGCAAGCAGTAGATTTGTAAAAAAACTTCACGAAATGGTTTTGCATAAGGCGAGGTGTCAGAGATGTATCTTGAAGTCGGGTTCTTAAATTTCAATCGTACATACGCTAGGGTATTAATATATTATAATAATTAAAGAAAGACACATTTAATTTCATTTTATACAATTCACACGCGGTAGAAGTGATACCTTCAGAGAACTAAAGTAGACAAGAGTGGGGAGACTACCGAATTCCAGTCAATCCGTCAAATTCCAGTGCAATTTTTTCTATAAATTTGGTCATTTTATTCGAATTTGTATTTTCTTCTTCGGAGTCACTAGATGTCGCTTTCTTTTGGGTTTTCTTTTGCCTGTTCATATTGGAGTGGTTTGAAGATTGGAAATTGATTCCATAAAAATATTTTTTTTTGGATATCGTAGGATTCGATCCTTGTTCCGCTAAATGTCTGGCCGCTAAGGATCGTCGGGCACTTTAAACCACTACACCAAAGGAGACTTGCGTGAGACTGTGGATTTATCGTATTATATTGGAACCGAGTACCTGTGAATTAAATAAATATTTTATTGCCATCTCATTTTCTCGCAGGCTAAATCCTATAGATGTATGTGTTTGTCCCTATTTAGTGTCGATCATTTCGTTTCATCGAGTTTCAAATCACAACGGTGCTAAAGAAGTTTCCACTTCAAAAACACAGAGGTCCTGAGGTTCTTATTTTTTTTAATTTATCAAAATATGCTTGCTTTTTGAGGACTTGCATTCCCATTCTTGTGGAGGCTTGAAATATCGGTGTATTAAGCATCCGTTTGTACAGCGGGCGCCACATTGCCTGTCGAGTGGAAAATTGCGAAATTGCATTCGGGCGGCACTGTTCGCGAGGGAGGCACTACTCGAGAGAGCGCCACATTCCTCCGCGACGGGCGGCAAAATATCGCATCGCAAAAAGTCACACAGCGAACTCTTGCCGATATTGGCACTATGGGAAACCAATTGATATTCATAGCTGAATAAACAGAAGTCCTGATGTGTACATTCACGTATTGTTAAGGGAGTATTAAAAAAATCAATTACGTTTTTCAATATTAGAGATTGACAGAACTTCCGTTTATAGCTAGTACCAAAATCTTCTCTACCACTGAGATTATTTTAATTATTTCTACTTCGTGAAAACCGTTGCTCGTGCAATGAAAGGGAGTCGTCTACTAATATCTACAGCAATTCCAAAAACTGAACTATCGGACTAATATCTATGAGAATCCATGTTCTGACTAATATCTATACGAGATATGTTGGGAATATATATGGGAACCACAGTGGGGACGAATATCTACAGCACTGGCAGAGGTTGGATTAGGTTAGGTTGGGTGCTCAGCTGCCCTCTGTGGATATTAGTACCACCTACGCTCCATAGATATTCGTCACCACTGGGAGCGTCATAGATATTTATCCAACCTTAGCTCTGTAGATATTAGTCTTCACTCTGAAGTTTATAGATATTTGTGCAACATACGAGCTGTAGATATTCGTCCGACATACATGCTGTAGATATTAGTATCTGGAGTCCAATGAAAGAGGTCTTAGCTATCAGAGATTCGAAACTACGAAGCCTGGAATCCGACGCATTTGTCAACTTAGCTACTAACTTCACTTCTGTACTGTGCACCAAGATCTCCCCTACCACAAACAATATTTTATTAATTGTTTTTGTGTTTAATTCGTAATATAATTTTTAAATATTTTATTTAAATTGAATTTAATAATGTTATTATCAAGTTCTGCAAGTATTTTAGTATTTATTTTTGTTACAGCTGCTTCAGATTACAAGTTAGGCTGTTTCGGCTGACAAGGCTTACAGTTTGAAAATGGCCTTGTAAGCCGAAACAGCTGTAACAGAACTAAATACTAAAATACTTGCAAAACCCTAAAATAACGTTATAATTTTTTTTTAAATAAACAATAAAATAAATTACAATTTTTTTAAAATAAGAAATTTAATTCGTCCTATTTCGTGGAAATTGTTGCTTGTGCAATGAACTTAGCCAGCAGAAGAACGAACCTGCGACACCGACGCCTGGAACCCAACGCATTTGTAAATTTAGCTACTAACTTGGTGCTGTCGAGAAATCATTTTTCCAATGCTATCAAGTTTTTGAAAAATTATCTAACTTTCCAGAATGAAAAACGCCACATATTTCTTATAAGTAATTGACAGATTTTTTAAAAACAAACCTTGAGTTCTCTGGACAGTCTATTTGAACGCTTTGGAGATGATTAAATACTGGATCGAAACTTACCTGTGAACAAGAGAAATGCAAATATTAGATATCAAGTAAAAAAAAAACAGACATGACAAGATGTTTATGAGGTCAGATAATACCAGTAAAAAAATCTATTTCTTCAGAACAAATCGGACATTACAAGAGTGAAGCAAACATGATATTTTTGAACAAAAAATAAAATGAACTTATTGACAGGACTTCAAAATGAATCTACTTCAATTGTAAGAATTTAAATAATAATATTATATATCTAATTATATTTTTAAAAGTGTTGCAAAAAATGTCGTAAAAGAGCCATCAGCGTTTATCGTAATCAAAATCCAACTATCCTCAGCAACTCAGAATTAATTCAAACTCAACAACTCCTTTGAAAAGTCATTAAAAGTGACGAAAATATTGGTTAAATAGGTTGTAGACTATTTTTGTATTTTTTTTTTCATAGTCCTTAATAACTTTTCAGAGAGGCGTTGAGTTGAGTTGATTCTGAGTTGTCATGGAGCCGTATTATATTGATATACCATAATACATAAACATATTGCAAAAAACATTACGACTATAAAATTAAATAACACTAGATTTAAAATAAACAAAAATTTTAACAAAACAAAAAACGACTGCAAAAAATGCACTAAAAAGTAAAAAATAATTTCGTACGATTGTTATTTTTGGAGTCGGTGTCAGCCAAGGTAAACTACATACATAGGTAGTTATAGGTGAGATGTGGAGATCTTGGCTGACACCGACTCCAAAAATAATAATCGTACGAAATTATTTTTTTTACTTTTTAGTGCATTTTTTGAAGTCGTTTTTTGTTGTGTTAAAATTTTTGTTTATTTTTTGATTTTTAGTGAATAGCGTGCGTAAAGATGTTTTACTTCAAAAAAAGAATCATCGAAATCTGTTGACGTAATATTGAGTTATTCGTCCATTTGTCGCGCACATACTTATTGCAAATTTAAGACACATATGGTTTTCTCATGGATCCCATTGTCAGAACTAGACCAAATTAAAATGGGACCACACGGGAAGCAGCAGCTAATAAAAGAAGAATCATCAATATCGGTTCACCCAATCGAAAGTTCTGAGGTAACAAACATAAAAAAAAAATTTAAAAAATACCGTTGAATTGATGACCTCCTCCTTTTCGAAGTCGTTTAAAAAAGAAACCTACAGTTTAAAATTGGTATTGGTTTTATTGGTACTCTGATTGATCCAGTATTAATATTATTAATCCCGACAAAATTTAGATCCAAACTAAAAACTTACCTTTTAGACTCTCATACCCTTAAATTAACTATAACTACCTGAGAGTATCATTCTTGTATTGCCTATAATATATACTAATCACACGTTTCTTATTGAATTAAAATTATTCGAAGTTTTACACCAGAATCCATCTCTTACCGAGGGACAAACCACATTTAGGAAGATAAATATTCTAATCAAATCCTTGTAATATTGTACCGCATATCATAAAAAAATACTTATGCTTTCCCAAACACGTTCATTACAGAGCTTATTATTATTAAAATATATACCATGATTAAATATTAGCGTTTCTAATAACATGTGTTTCCAATTATGTCCTTTGCGTGCAAAATGTATCTAAATTTCTCCAATAAAAAATAAACCGCGTTAATGTCAAGTGACCTCCAAATCAAATGCATTTTACATATAGTTTTGTATTAGTGATCGACGAACCGGTGTATCCAATCTGTTAGCCATATGTTGTTATAATAGTTAGATATATCATAAATTTGTACAGCGCCCTTGAGGTGATTTTTCACATATTATTAATTCAACAGGAATACAGAATTGATAAATATAGACTAGATCATTTTCATAACATCAATCGACTCATTCGTGAAGAATCACAAAGTGAAATGCATTAAGAGTCACAGCGATAAGTGTTTGCTACAGCGACATATTCGTAATTAACATACAACGTGTTAATTAATGTAATCAAAAATAAAAGACAATTATAATATGTGCTATTTCTTGCTCAGAGTGTTTTTATGAGTGTTCGGTACAGAGTGTCTACAAATTAACAAGAAATATTTTATTAATAATTATATCTAAATACATAATTACCTACGTATGTGTTATGTAGGAAGGAATTTTGTAGATATAAAAAAAATGCGGAATAGCGAAATTAATTTCCGATTTTTATGAAAATTTTCATCGTTCATAAAAAAAATAATCTCTACGTGGTGCCATAGAGACTGGATTTTCAATTGCAAAATTTTTATAATTTAAAAATGACACAATTATTTTGATTTATAATATTTTAAAATGTATTTTATCTCCTTTCTAAAACAGTTTTTAGTTTTCGGATACGTTCAGAAATATTCCATTTATTTTATTTATATATATATATTTATATATCATTTTATTGTAGCGGAATTATTTTGATTGAAATAATACGATCGAGGCAAATAAACGACATTCAAAATATAAGACCATATTTTTTATATAATACATATTTTACATGCACAAATAAATTGATAGTGTTGTAAACACGTCTTCAAGAAAACGAAATACTCGAAAATTTTCCGTAAATCATTCCAAAATTCTCACAACGTTTTAGGTACAAAGAGCGTAGAGTAATATTCTAAGTTGAACAGAATTAAATTATGGACAGTGATTTTGCGAGCACACGATTCGCGAACATTTATGAATAGTCCCGTTGCACTCTTCGATAAATTTAATCGTCCATTACGGTGACGTTGAGGGCGCAATTCCGATGATTTAGTGCCGGGAAACATTCCGTCTAAATTTATGTCGAACTATTACAGCCGAGGTTCGGTTTGAGTTAAGTCACGCTGCGATAGAAAGCATTAGACACTGTTCTCACTTCTAAACTAGTGCAAGTCAAATATAAGATAAAAGGATATTTTAAGTACTTTTGCGCGCACTTTTTGCGTGACATATGGCTTTGTTTTATATACCTTTTTTCAAATTTTATTTGGAGATTGTCGAAAGTGTGCACAATTGACTTTCAAAACCCTGAAACCTTTTCGATCAATACAAATTCAACTTGGGAGGCGGTATGGGTACCGCCGCCCCGGGAACCATTTATTGGAAAGCCAACACCTCTGCCATAGGCCGCCCCAAGTGGTTCGCTACGTTTGACTTAGCCGGGGTGCCTTTTTTGGTGTTTGCTTTTTTTGATGTTGTCAGATGATGCTACGTGTTTTCGGTATTATTTTATGTAAGGGAAGCATGGACGCTTACTGAAGAACTAATAAGGCGACTTGAGGCATTCGAGATGTGGATCTATAGAAGAATGCACAAAATAAGCTGGATGGACAGAGTTACGAATGAAGATGGTATGGTTCAAATGAATAAAGAAAAATAATTTCTTAAAACAATCAAAATTCGTAAACTTCAATATCTAGGACATGTGATGAGAAATCCAGAGAAGTACGAGATCTTTTATCTCATAATGCAGGGAAAGATTGCCGAAAGACGGGGTCCTGGAAGAAGGAGAACATCATGGCTGAAAAACCTGAGACAGTGGTTTGGCCATTTTACTGCAGAGCTGTTCCGGGCCGCGTATTTCCAAAACCTATATAAGCCGCAGAAGCGACAATTTAATGGATAGGGCACGAGAAGAAGAAGAGAGACGTGATCACAACACTAACCAATCGATCACAATGGTCAAGTGTCAATAATTATAACGATTTCGTAAGCGTTGGTTTTTGCAGAACTTTTTTTGCTGGGCTTCTCCAAACTCTGGTAGAAAATGACCTCATGATGTCATGTTATTTATTCAACAGCACATCACTACTCATGGGGCACATCCGGCAAAAATATTATCAAAGTGACAACTAAAACTTGTTTGAACAGTTGTTAATAAAAATGCATAAAAAACTAATAGGTAATCCATCAGGTGATTTCGTAAAAATTTTGTGTCTTAAAATGTTGTTTGTGAATTCTTTAGAAAATTTGTCTAATAAGTGATTTTTTATTTCATCGGTTAATGAAAACAGGATATAATGATGGTTTAAACACTTAGAACAAGAGGAAACAGTTAGAACAACTTAGATGACAGAAAGTCATATCCATAACATTGAAGACAATATTAATCACTCTTGCGAGGAAAACGGGTGGCGAATTATATTTTATATTGTTGACACTAGTGAAAACATATTTTTAATATACTGTTACGATACGCCCCTGAAGCGAGTAAATACGAGAGCACAGAACGCAGCACAAGTCCACACGGCTCGGCCGCCGCCTCTCCCCGCCCCGTATCCTGTTTCTCCTTGCCTCTCCCCCGTGCCCTGCCACTCGGCATTCCCGCTGCGCTCGCCACAGAAGAGATCTGAGCGCCTTTGAGAACGCACGCTCGCGGCTCACTTGTAGCCGGCGGACCCAATTCAATGGGGCCGCGATGTATTATTGAAATACTTTTGAGTACAATCGGCCTTTTGCCGCACTATAGTTCGGTCTATTTAGACTACGAAAGTGCCTGATGAAGCTGCCACATGAGACGAGGTTCCTGCCAACCTACATGTAAGCTGTATCTTGATTTCCTCCTTAAATGTTGTCCGTAATTCAGTGAAATGTAGGGCCCCCGCGGAAATCACGACTCGGAGAGTTTCGTTTTGAGAGAGAGTCAGAGAGAGTTAAACACTTTAGCTAGGTTTGTGTAATTTGCATTTCTTGTAATTGAATTGTACTGTAGAAACCTATGTATGTGTTTGAGTTTACAATACATGTCTAAATGATTTAACATTGTTATTATTCTGCTACGGCGGGAGGATTGTTGACCAGTGAGGATCCCGTGGGTCACCGGAGGATGGAGAGAAGTTCCCTAGCCTTGAGCTGCCCACCCCCCTGAATAGAGAGTACCATAGTCCCGCTGAGAGCTAGTCAGGGACGTGTTTTGGGCCCTGGTGTTGGTTTAGAAGCCGACATCGAGGCACCCTAACAATTGGCGCATCAACGTGGAGCCTGGAATTTTTTTTTCTCTATCCCGGTCACTTTGCGGGACCCTTCTTTGTCAAAATCCTCCCCCTAACAACTGTCGCCCGATCGTGGGGTTGGAATTTTTTTTCTCTCTATCCCGGTCGCTTTGCGGGACCTTCCTTTGTCGAAATCCTTCCCGCATAACAACTATTTTGTAAACATTAATTATGCCTTGTTATTCTACAGTGAATCCTGTGAAAAAACCACAGAAACCAATATGTAAATTAGATCCATAACGGATCTGACTGGAATTATAAATTGCATCGCAAGTTGAAACAACGGCCATTTTGAGTACCCGAAACGCCGCGAATCTGATTGCGCACGCGTCACCAAACAGCGAGCGCGTAGCAACAGCAATCCGCGCCAAATCCAACGGCCTTTGTTTCACGCGATATTCCGGATTGTGCGCGCAAATGCCTTGTTCCCGCCGATATCCTAACCGACTGTTGCTAGGCTGCGTTTTAAATCCAAACCGTTTTTTATGACTGAACCGGGATACCAACGGAAATCATTGATTCTGGAACCCCAGTTATTTTGCGAATTCCTTAATGAAAATTTCGGACTTACGTATTTTTATTATTTCTGCACAATATACCAATTGGCCCACTTGTGTCTGTCAAATTAGTACAATTTAATGTTTCTCCAAATGGACAAAATAATGACTTTCTTTCCCCATTGTACATTATAGGTACTGTTTTTTTTCAGCATAAGTGAAAGTGAATTGTGTTTTTTCCCTTACATAAGTGAAAAGTGGAATAATAATAAAGCCAATGACTGATTCCATGAATAAATAAAATAATTTTAATATGGTTGGATGCAATAAACCCCATATTCAGTCATTTTCATCCGGAAGTTTGTCCTTTATTTGCCAGAAATGTGCCTTTTGTGAACTTTAGTGCCTTTCTCAGTGCAAAGTGTTTTGTGAAAATAAAAAACCTGTTTTCTAAAGGTCAGTCCTGGCAAAATTTTTCTAAAATAAATAAATACTTTTGAATTTCACAGTTTTCTCAAAAGTGGTCAGTGAAATACAAAAACCTTTACCACTAAGGTCTTTCCACGCAAAATTTTTTCTCGTCTGCCTCTCCTTGACAAGAATTCTGGTGTCATGTATACAAAACACATTTGGAAGTGCCAACAGTGATCACCAAGTGAAAAGTGCCTCACAAAAATTAATTTTTGCGCTTTCTAAAGGAAACCCCTGGCCAATTTTTTTTCTTCTCCTCACCACCCAGGAAACTCGCAATGGAGGACAAGCAAGCTATTACACCATCCAACTTGGGTACCATTCCAAATGTGCATAGTTTATCCAAAGCCCACTTACAAGCTGCTTTAAGGGATAGAGGACTCTCGCCATCAAGCAAATCTAAATCTACATTGAAGGCATATGCACTTTTATTCAACAAAAAGTACATTAGGAGAATAAATCTCGCCCCCTCCAACGAAAATAATTCATGTTCGGCTACGCAAGTTTTGGATAATCTTGACAAAGAACCTACGCCGCATGTAATGATAAAACAGGACGTCGCACCCATCTTGACACAAGATAAAACTTACGATTTATCCTCTTGGAAAGTCAAATATAATGGCGTCTCCGATGTGCTGGATTTCATTGACCGTATTGAAGAAACGGCTACAATCAAAAACATCCCATTCGAGATTCTACGGAGAAACTTTATAGAACTCATCTCCCCAGAATTAATTCCGTGGCACCGCATCCAAAAGACTAAATGCAAAGATTGGAATAAACTCAGAGCTACCCTAATCTCTAGCTTTGGAAAAAAGGAGGCCCAGCACCGGATCAAACTATCTCTACTATCTATTAAACAACTAGTAGATGAACCTGTGGCTACATTCATAGAAAGGGCTGAATCCATCAACATCAAGCTTTCACATCCTGTTCCGGAAGCTGAACTATTACCAGTCATAACTGATGGCCTTTTAAGCAAATACGAGAACATCATCACCTCACAGAAAATTGCATCCCTGGCCCAGCTAAACGAAGTCTGCCTCCTCCTGGAATCGTACCAGGATAGGAAAAACATAAAGAATGTGTCGAATAATGTGGTTGTGCCAAGCCGTTCGTCTGGTTTAAAGCCAGAATTCGACAACAAAAAAGTGTGCTCCTTTTGCAAAAAAGTAAGCCACCTGGCCGCTACTTGTTTCAAGCAAGCAAGACTTCTGGAAACCAAGGAACCCCGAACCTCCAAGAGACACCACTCTAGGGACCGCTCTCCTCCACGCGACGAACTGCGCAACATTTTCAAGAGATCAAGGCACAATGCAGAAAGGTTACAAAACCCAAGCGATGTCAGACCTCAGGTGGATTTCTCCAAGCCCCCACCAAATTTCTACATGAAGAGGCCAAAAAACTAAATAATAACCTCTCAGGTACCCATTCTGAACCAAGGTCTAAAGAATGGACTGATTGGTTATCACACATTAAGTATTTTAACCAGACCTTAAATGTTTCCTCGGTTTGTTGCAAACAAGCTAAAGATGGGAGACCCTATGCTCTTTTCTCTGTTAACAATGTGCCCTTTTCCGGATTACTTGATAGCGGTGCATCTGTCAGCTGTCTTGGCAACAATGCTCACCTGCCTTTTGTTAACAGTGATTTTAAAATTTCGCCACAAACAACACACCTGACGACTGCGGATAATGTTTCCCAGCCGGTCATCGGTACCCTTGCACTGCCAATCAATTGTAACAATAAAATAATTACAATCAATTTTCTAATAGTGCCCTCTATATCCCAGAATTTCATCCTTGGCGTTGACTTCTGGAAGGCTTTTAACGTTGCTCCTCAAGTATTTAATACTCTTGGCGAAACCTCCACTGCTGCTCAAATTAGTGAGATCCGCACAATAATACCTCACGAAAATTGAGGCACGGACCAAGCTCTCCAACTAAAGGAAATGGTCAATAAATTCGAATCAATATCTTTCGAAAAATGTGGATTGGGTTTGACAAATTTGGTAGAACACCACATTAAAACCAATGGCCCACCCATAAAGCAACGTTATTACAACTTAGCCCCCCAAAAGCTTAAACTTTTGGAAAAAGAACTTGATGAAATGTTAAAAATGGGTGTGGTGGTTCCCAGCAGAAGTGCATGGACCAACCCAACTCTTTTGGTTTCTAAAAAAGATGGCTCCGCACGTTTCTGTCTCGACAGTAGACGTTTAAATTCTTGTACGGAAGCTGACGCATACCCCTTACCTTACGTCCACGCGACCTTAGACAAACTGCGCAACGCCAAGTTCATCTCCTCTGTTGACCTAAGCAAAGCTTTTTGGCAAATACCTTTGGACGCAGAATCGTGTGAAAAAACTGCTTTCGTTGTACCTGGTAGGGGAATGTTCCATTTTAAAAGATTACCCTTTGGTCTAAAGAACAGCCCCGCCGAATTACAAAGACTGATGGACAAACTCTTCGGTCCTGAAGTCGATAACAGCCTGTTTTGTTACCTTGACGACCTCATCATCGTCAGCGACACCTTTGAAAAACACCTATTAATGTTGGAAAAGGTTTTTCAACAACTCAAGTTCGCTGGTTTAACCATCAACTTGAAGAAGTCTGAATTCTGTAAGTCCCGTTTACGTTATTTGGGATTCATTGTCGACGAAAAAGGTCTAAGAACAGACCCCGCTAAGGTGGAAGCCATGGCAAATTTCCCCCGACCCAAAAACGCGAAAGAAGTCAAAGGTTTCCTTGGACTTGCAGGTTACTACAGAAGATTCATCAAAGACTTTTCCACAATTGCAGCCCCCTTAAATAAAATTACCGGCACCCGTAAAGGTGTCAGCAACTTCCGATGGTCTGCTGAAACTGAAGAAGCGTTTACAACTTTAAAAAATGCCCTTCAAAAAGCCCCCGTTCTGAATTGCCCGGATTTTGCACTCTCTTTTACCCTCCACACGGATGCCTCCAACGTAGGAATCGGTGGAGTCCTAACTCAAGAATTCCCAGATGGCGAACACCCTGTAGCGTATTTTTCCCGTACATTAAATAAACACGAGAAAAACTACGGAATTACCGAAAAGGAGTTATTGGCTGTATTGGATTCTGTTCACCATTTCCGCGGTTACATAGACGGTAGCAAATTTACTGTAGTCACAGACCATAGTAGTTTGAAATGGTTGATCTCTTTAAGTAATCCCTCCGGTAGACTCGCTCGTTGGGCCTCCCGTTTGTCTCAATTCAATTTTGATGTTGTACACCGTAAAGGCGCGGACAATATTGTTCCTGACGCTCTTTCAAGAATTGAATTGGCTTCATTAAATGTTGACACAATTGCCCCCCCTCCATCTACAAAAGATGAATGGTACTTGAAAATCTTCGAAGGTTGTAAAAATAATCAACAAAAGTTTCCTAATTTTATCATAAAAGAAGGACAACTATACCGTAATTGCAAGGTACCACTATCCATCCTCGAAGATTACTCTTGGAAACTTGTCGTTCCCCTCGAAGGAAGAGAACAAATAATAATTGACAATCATAGTGCTCCCGACTCTATACACCCAGGAACTTTCAAGACGTATAAAAAGATTTCCTTGAAGTATTACTGGCCTGGTCTTTTCAAACAAATTCGCAATTACATCTCTAAATGTGAAACTTGTAAAGCTTATAAACATAGCACGGCAGCACCTGCCGGCCTAATGGGTAACCCCAAACGCGCCGACAGACCCCTACAGTCATTGTCAATGGACCTCGTCGGACCTTTTCCTCGAAGTTATGCCGGACACATGCACATACTTAGTGTAGTGGATGTTTTCACCAAATTCTGTTGGATCTTCCCTTTAAAAAGAGCCAACGCGTCCGCCATCATCAAACTTCTGGAAAAACACATTTTTATACCTTACGGAACACCCAGAACCGTAATTGTTGATAACGGAAAACAGTTTATTGCCCAGGAATTCAAAGAATTTCTTGCCAAATACGGAATCAAGGACATTTATTATAACACCTTGTACACTCCCCAAAACAACACTGTCGAACGTTACAACCAAACAATCAACACAGCTCTAGCTATTCTAGTTGATAAAGACCAACGCACTTGGTGTAAAAACCTAGATAAAATTCAGGCCGCTATGAACAACACTGTTAACCTGGCCACTGGTTACACACCTTTCTTCTTAAAACACGGTATGGAACAAGTCGTCCATGGTTCTCTACATAGGGACACAAACTTTCCTACGTCATCCGCCACCACAAGCAACCCTACCGCAGACTATGCCCATCGCTTGGAAGAACTGTCGGCCATTTACAGTGAAGTCACTGATGCTTTGCTCCTGGCTCACCAAAAGAGTGCGGACAGATATAACTTACGTAGAAAACATGTCACCTTCAATACAGGAGACATAGTTTGGAGAAAGAACAACACACTTTCCCAAGGAGCCATGTATTTCTCTGCTAAGCTGGCACCACGTTTCGTGAAGGCCAAAGTCCTAAGGAAAATATCAGACCTAGTGTACTCCTTGTCTGACTCATCTGGAAAGCACATTGGTAATTACCACATTAAGGACATTGTAAAGTCTGGAAGTGAGGAGTCAAGTAAAACTGCCCCCACTATCTCAGCAAACGTAAAATGATCCAGTATGTATCACATTTTTTTTGTAAGCTTACAGAGTCTTACTACGTCAGGCGTGTATTGTGTCAATCACATGCCCATCGTTTCGTAAATGAAACAAGTTGTAAATTATTTTGTAAATTAATGCGTACTCTCCTTGAAGTTACTTTCAAATGTTGTTTTTGCACTGTTTTTTCTTTCCCTCACGGCAATTTTTTCTTTTATTTTTTTCACCTGTTCTAAAACTGATCACTTTGGAACGGAGACACTTTTCGAGTTTCAATGTTTGGGAAGTCGCGAGCCCATTTATTGTCTCAACACGTACACTACGCAATGTTCATGCCATGTCATACCCTGCCTTGTCATGTAATTTTGTAATTTTTCTCCTATTCTTTTGTTGCATTTTTGTCGTGTGGAAAGGAACTTTCTCACCTGTTTATTTTGTTCATGTAAAGTAGTTGACAATTGCCCATCGGCGTGTCGTTCTAGAAGTCGGGTTTTGTAAATTCCAAAGTGTTAAATTCCGACTCAGAACCAGTTAACTATTTTTACAATTTTTTCCTTTTATCTTGTTCATCATGAGTTGTAAAACCTTCCGAGGTATCTCTAGCATGAAAATCAAACAGTGGTTACTTACATAGTCGCCCCTCGTGTATATAAGTTTTTTTCAATTTTTTCCTCTTAAATTAAAAATTGATGGCGTCCTACCCAAATTCATGCTCTTGTACCAAAATTGGATATCGACACGTCCATTTTGGAACTTGTATTTATAAAACCAATGATTGGTCTTTATAACCCTGTATATAAATCAATTTGGCTCGTTTCAACTAAAGTACGTAAAACCGAATCATCCGGTCTTTGGTTGTTATAACAAAACCACTGCCTTTTTGTTATTTTGTTTTTTTTTGCTTGTACGTTACGTATGTCTTATATGACACGTTTCAACCCTACGAGACAGGTTAAATAAAACCTTATGGTCATCCTGATTTTGGAATTCACAACTTTTAGGTGTCCATTTAACCAAGTATTTGCAACCCAAATTGCACATAACCTGGTATGTTTGTAACTGCACAAAGGGTATGTAAAACCGTAATTGGTCCCTTTTCTTTGGTCTTCCTCACTGCAGGTTGCCACAACAGACAGTATGTAAAACCATTATAGGTCTGTCTTTGTTTTAAATACTTGGTGTAAGTAGAATTATACTCTGCCATCACCCTTGTATTTTGTAACACATGAAGTAGCATCAAATTGTCTATCTTCTCTGTCGTACGCTCTTGGGCTACGGAGTTAGTTAATCTAACGAATCTTTATAAAATGTGTTAAAATCAAGCATCATTAACGTTTATTGTGTTGTATTTAAACGTAACCCTGTTACATTATAGGAGAGATCCTTAGAACATCCACCGTCATAGGAGAGATCCTTAGAACATCCACCGTTATAGGAGGGATCCTTAAAATACCTGCCACGATACGAGAAGTTCGTCATAATCACTTTTGCTCATAGCTAAATGTTATTGAGTTGGTCGTGTGACATATTTGTCATGAGTACCACCCTTTCTGTACAATCTATTTTGGTCGTGTGTCATTCATTTGTCATGAGTACCGCTTTTGTATTTTGGTCGTGTGTCATCCATTTGTCATGAGTACCGCTTTTGTATTTTGGTCGTGTGTCATTCATTTGTCATGAGTACCGCATTTGTATTTTGGTCGTGTGTCATTCATTTGTCATGAGTACCGCTTGTATGTATAATTGTGTACAACCCTTGTACACGAGACGTGGAGACGTTAAAACACTTACCGTGATTCGTGCGAACGACATAATATCGGCCTTGCCATCTTCTTTAAGAGGCATTGTATAAACTCTTGACTTCTGTCTATAATTGAGTTTTATCTTGTATGTACTTACATGTTCTTATACACTATACGTGGAGACGTTAAAACACTTACCATGAGTCGTGCGAACGAAATAATATCAAACCTTTTGTGTGCGATCTACGAAATGTAGTCCACAACCCATTGTTGTCATTCAACGCCAATGCCCGTGGACCTCCTGTTTTTTTACTTCTTTGCAAAAAGGAAAGAAGCCCAGGAGTATCTACTATCCCAAAAGGACTAGTTTGTAGCTTCACTGCTAACTATGGGGCATAGTGCTGTGGGAGTTAATCGATTGAGCACAAAACCACCCAACTCGTTGTCTGGGGAACGGATAAGAAAACCCCCAGGTTTGTGAAATTGGAGCAAGGGTCTGTCTTTTCTCACAATCACGCAGGAGTTTTTAAAATGACCCCTAATCTTTTGCCCAATACACGCAAAAGATTAGTCTCTTTGTTAATGTGTATTCAAATTTCTCCTCATCCTTTTAACAATTGTAAAGAGTCAGGAAATCTGCTGGTTGATCATGTTTCATTCTCACATGGAGTTTGAAGTGGAAATTAGTCCAGTCTCTAGCAAGTTTCGTCACTCAACTCCTTTCCTTTTCCTTTCCTTTCTCCTCACCATCATGTTCTCAGGTATATGTTATGAAGAGGAAAATCTGTTGTTAACCATAATTCGCCCTCACTGGGAGTGCGAATCGGTAAACTAACCAATTATCAGCAGGCTTTCTCCCTCACTCTCTGCATATGTCTCACCTTTTGTTCTTTTTCTCAATTTCACGAAACACATTCATGAATGTTGGATATGTACGATATGCACTTGGCGTACCGTCTGTCTCCTTTTGACAACCTTTATTCATGAATTGGTTTCTCTGCTTTTACCGTAACTCATTCACGACTTCTTTGTCTTGTTCGTTGAAATTCTACAAAAATGTTACCACCTTTATGTTAACATAGGCCATGGAAGGCCGGTTGTTTTTTAACCAAGACATATTGTCACTCGGCAAACGCCAAGTCATCCTGGTAAAGGAAAATGTTCATGTAATCACAATTTAGTTAGAAAACTCTCTCTTCGTCACTCTCTGGGTCGGTGGTTAAAACTTCGTTTATTTCATTATCTGGACACATTTTGTTTCTCTCCAAACCTTTTCTTCATTGGTCCCTAGGCAGGTAAACTTCAAGAATTTTGCTCTAATAATAATTTCTCCCGGATTAAAAAGAAGCCCAGGCGGATGTCATCACCAACAGCCAAGCTGAGCTCCACTTCCTGACAGCACGCGCTGTGGTTACTAGGTCCCTCCTGCTGCCATTTTTCTACGCATTTGTTCCTGAAAGCACAGACCATACCACCCATATGTATGTTGTTTTGTCGTGCCACAGCAAGTTGAGTTGTCCCACTATACATTATGACACTCTGAACCACCTTTTGGGCACGCTAGCTCCTAGGTTTGTTCTTACTCTTGCTATCAATGCCAACCATGTCGTCTCTTGCGCTGTCATGCAGTGACGCATATATCGTCATGTGTAAACCATCATTACCTTGACTTCCAGTATTCGCTGAATGCGTACCAATACAAGTTATGTTGAGCTACATTATGCTTCAATAACCATTATATACGATCCGTGTTTACCTTAATAACACTTTAGGATTCGTACTGGTATGTCTGCAGACACTGGATTCTCCTCCTCAATGACCTCTGTAACCATAGTCGCGGCACAGCAACCACAGTCTCCACTTCATGAACTTCGACGTCTTCGACAAAACCAAGTGTTTTCTAAGGCCCAAGTGTACTTTTGAGTGTTATCTCAAAGGGGTCTGATTACAGTGATAATGTAATCCTTAGAATCTGTGAAACCACGTCCTCCTCTTCGAAATTCTCCGAAACCAAACAAATCCACGCTTCGCAAACTTAGCTCCCAGACCAATGAAACTTTAGAATCACACAGGCATTTTTGTTCTTGTTTTTTTGTTCTTCGATTGTACAAATATGAATTGTTATTTTTCAATTGCATAACCATGTATTGTTATTTTTCAATTGCATAACCATGTATTGTTATTTTGTTCAATTGCATAACCATGTATTGTCATCTTTCAATTGCATAATCTTGTATGTTGTTTCACACCATGTACTTTCACCAAAACCGTTCTTTTCCAAACATTGTATGTACCCCTCACCCATTCCCTACAAACATTGTGACCTAAACTATAACATAAATTGCATGTTCTAGCTAGGCATCTCTCAAGCAACAAATCTCTCAAAAACCCCAATGAAAGTTTAAGAGGATTTTTTTTTCCTACAGCTCCATTGCCACGTCGCTTTTTTTCCAAGCGCGGGGGGAAGTGTTACGATACGCCCCTGAAGCGAGTAAATACGAGAGCACAGAACGCAGCACAAGTCCACACGGCTCGGCCGCCGCCTCTCCCCGCCCCGTATCCTGTTTCTCCTTGCCTCTCCCCCGTGCCCTGCCACTCGGCATTCCCGCTGCGCTCGCCACAGAAGAGATCTGAGCGCCTTTGAGAACGCACGCTCGCGGCTCACTTGTAGCCGGCGGACCCAATTCAATGGGGCCGCGATGTATTATTGAAATACTTTTGAGTACAATCGGCCTTTTGCCGCACTATAGTTCGGTCTATTTAGACTACGAAAGTGCCTGATGAAGCTGCCACATGAGACGAGGTTCCTGCCAACCTACATGTAAGCTGTATCTTGATTTCCTCCTTAAATGTTGTCCGTAATTCAGTGAAATGTAGGGCCCCCGCGGAAATCACGACTCGGAGAGTTTCGTTTTGAGAGAGAGTCAGAGAGAGTTAAACACTTTAGCTAGGTTTGTGTAATTTGCATTTCTTGTAATTGAATTGTACTGTAGAAACCTATGTATGTGTTTGAGTTTACAATACATGTCTAAATGATTTAACATTGTTATTATTCTGCTACGGCGGGAGGATTGTTGACCAGTGAGGATCCCGTGGGTCACCGGAGGATGGAGAGAAGTTCCCTAGCCTTGAGCTGCCCACCCCCCTGAATAGAGAGTACCATAGTCCCGCTGAGAGCTAGTCAGGGACGTGTTTTGGGCCCTGGTGTTGGTTTAGAAGCCGACATCGAGGCACCCTAACAATACCTAATATATATATCAACAACTAGTTGACAACAAAATTTACGGCATATAGGAGTTAGAAGAAACCAAAAATCGTTAAAATTGCCTGGTTAAAAAGTAATCAATAGACTTTCAGCACACAAACTTTATAACACAATGTATTTAAAAAAGCCAGTAATCAATAGACTTTCAGCATACAAACTGTATAACACAATGTATTTAAAAAAGCAAACGTACAGACGTAGAATACCTTGTACTAAATCTTATCTGTAAACTTTTGTAAAAGTCATTTCATAAAAATTATCCAGTTGTAAAGAGTCCTAAATTCTCCAGTCATTCAAAATAAATATTAATTCAACTTTTGGCACTAATCTACTTATAAATTACTTACATTTATACGGGGTCCGCCAAATAACTTTTTTTTTTTGAAAATGCTATAAAAAAAAAACTACTGAATATTTTCTCAAATTTCTTTTTTTATTTATAAGTACAATCCTTCCGGTTAATAATGGAAAATAATTTCATTCAAATGGCTGCCTCGGCTGGCCATGCAGTAGCCTACACGATCGGTCCAATTTTTAAGCACATTATCGATTGTGTGCAGCTGTATTTCACCAATGGCTTCACGAATATTGTCCTTTAAAGCGTCAATTGTCTCTGGCTTGTCGGCGTAACATTTATCTTTGAGGGCACCCCACAAATAATAGTCCAACGGTGTCAAATCGCAGCTCCGAGGTGGCCAAACGACATCAGCTCTGCGGCTGATAATGCGATCTTCAAAAACAGGGCGCAAAACATCGAGTGTAGCTTCGGCTGTGTGGCACGTAGCGCCGTCCTGTTGAAACCAAATGTTGCCAATATCCTCCTCTTCAATTTTTGTGAACAAAAATTCGTTCAACATGGCCCGATAACGATCGCCATTGACTGTAACGGCCACTCCTTGCTCATTTTCAAAGAAAAATGGCCCAATTATGCCTCTGGACCAAAATCCGCACCAAACAGTGACTCGTTTTGGGTGTACCGGCTTTTCAATGTATGCGTGCGGGTTTTCTGTGCCCCAAATACGACAATTTTGCTTGTTTACATACCCGCCAAGATCAAAATGAGCTTCATCCGAAAAGATGATTTTTTTGGCAAAATCGGCATCTTCTGTAAGTCGATCGCAGGCCCACTCAGCGAATATTTCCCAGCGTTGTTCAAGCGTATACACAACCATATTCGCTCAGCGGAAGGATAAAACTAATTATCTGTCAAATCAGACATGAGCTAAGTGTTACCATTCACGAAATAAGCACTAGTTGAAAAAAAAAACTTTAGATGGCGGACCCTTTATAATTATATATTCATAATTCGACTACCATAATACGGGCATGTGCCTAGCGTAGTAGTCGAATCACTGTTAAACTGTACACAAATTATATAATGAATAAAGAAGAAAAAAAAAAAAA
Source organism: Limnephilus lunatus (assembly GCA_917563855.2). NCBI lineage: Eukaryota > Metazoa > Arthropoda > Insecta > Trichoptera > Limnephilidae > Limnephilus > Limnephilus lunatus. The sequence continues at coordinate 112,098,728 of OU830592.1, forward strand.
GGAATATCAACAGTGATGGGGGTAGCAAATGTAAAGTCATGCGATGTCCAGTGTTTTAAATATAATGTCCTCCGCGTGAAAAGTCGTATCTTCTCCAAGCATAAACTTAATATTTTAAATGTATTTATCAAAAGTGACCTGCCAGACAAGTACCTATGTTTTTGGTATCTGTTTGTAAATAATAAAATTAGATAAGAGTCTAAGAATTCATAATAAATTGTACAGCGCCCTTGAGGTGATTTCTTACAAAAACGGTGCTCTACAAATCATCCAACATAATAGATGGAGAAGAGGGTATATTTAGAAATTTCAAAATTAAAAGTATGAAAAGGGATGAGGTTTATAAACATTTAGGATACCCGCAATCGAATAGATTAGATAATACTAGTATTAAAAATGATATTAGGATTATATATAAAAAAAATATTTAATTTTATTATTATTACCGACAATGAGCTTCTATCCGTGTACCTCTTCAGAGGTAATCCCAAACCAAGAAAGCTAATGAAATTCCTTCGCAGTTCAAATCACCAAAGTTTATTTGATTATTCAATGAGTGAGAGTTAGTACGTAATCATATTATATAGTATTGTTTGGTTTTTCAAAAAACTCACTTTTCGCTTGACGGGAAAATCGACCGCACCGCCCCTCGCGTTTCACCAACCTCAAGGTTCACTTTGGCTTGGCGACGCAAAAACGCCGCTGGCACGCCAAAACGACCTCTCCGGTCCTCGAGTTTCGCACACCTCAAGGTTCAATTTTGTTCGAAGGAAATTGTCCCAACGGCTGACACGCGAGAATGGACATTAGCGCTCGCTATTTTGGAACGCTTCAAAGTTCACAATCCTTCGAAGAGTCGATTATTTTCCAGCCACTAGCAGTTGTTTTTTTTTTTGATAGGGGAAACATTTCAATATGTTTGCCAAAACTTTACGGGAGACATCTAGCGGTGCGGAATACAAGTATGGATTATTCACATAAGAAAAAATCAAATATCTATCGAATACTTTTGTAGTTCTATTTTCATCCGTTCGAAATGGCAGCTTCGTCTGAATTTAAATAAATACGCTCGCTTCACGATTTTCTCGAAAAAGGAGGAATCAACATAACGACAGTATTCGTATAATGTTGCTATATGCTTGGTTTTGGAATGCCTAATTTTGGAATGTTGTTTTTTAATATTCAGAATGTTTCTTACTAAAATTTTTAAGTTTGTCAATAAATAATATAGATACATTAAAATATAGTGAATATTTAACTGCTGTAACTATATCTACACTAAATAGAAAAAATACATTATTGTAGAATTTCTTTTACCTCATTTCATGGATATTGTTTGTTCTTTTTTTTTCAACTAATTTATTATTTCATATTATTATTTGAAATATATAATATTTAATAATATTTTAATTAATAATATCTTAAATATATAATATTTTAAATGAAGTTCTACATACTTTACGCTTGACAAAAGCGAAAAAATATGTAAAAAAAAAAATTTTAGGGTGTTTAGTTGTTATTTTTTCAAAAAAATAATTTTTTAATGCTATTCACAGGTATATTTTAAAATTTTGTTTTTAAATAAAGCATTAAAGTTAATTTATTAAGATATCTTTGTTCTCAATAAAAAAAAATTTTACGAAAACCATGTTTTTTCTTTGTAAGCATTAACATTTTTTACCCTTGAAACATGTTTTTTTGAGATATGGCATTACTAAACTTCATATTCAAAATGACAACTTTTTATAATTTTTTTATGGATTGGTTTGGTATTAGTTTTAGTTCATTACATAAATAAACCAGTCAGTTCATTAGTTCATTTATTATTTGTTTATTCATGACTGTGATTTTAAATACGATTTTGCGGATTAAAATAGGTATGATAATAATATAATACTAATATATTACTTCATTATAAAATTTATGTAACTTTTCTTTGCCCATTAGCTTTAAAAATTGTCACGAAACGCGTTATTTTAGAAATAAATATAACCTAAATCTTCCTCTGAAGGAATAAAATGCCGCAATGATACAATTTATACTGGTGGGTGGTTTGCTATATTTATGTTATACTGTAAAATGCCTGATGGGGACATTTAATAAGCTGAACTTTGTTATTTTTGACGAAATTGACGCGCCGTGTTGACAGGATTACAAATGCGCAGGTGAGATCACTTTTCAACCTTTATACAGTTATTATCCGAGTTAGATAATACACATAAAATATAATTATCCTATTATTATTATAACATAACATTGAATTACCATTTTTTACAGGTTTTTGAGGAGCTGGACATTGACTACAGTGTATTATTAAATGCCAGGTGACGGCTGGCGTTGTCAAAATTATTGATGAAATCTAAAATATACTCAAATCAACGAAGGACAACAAGGTGAAAATACAATTGAAACAAAGATTAAATTAATGCAATATGCTTTCTTAATTTTTCCTGTCTGTAGAAAAAAACCTGTGTTCCCATTATTGAAATGTTCCTTATTTGATGAATAGTTTCAAATTTTTTCCACAAATTATAGAAAACTCACAGAAAAATATATCATTCTAATGCAATGGCTACAACGAGCGAAGTGCAAATATTCAAATTCTATGAAATATAAAACTAATCTTATAAAATATTATTGATTACAGCACGTTAGTTCACGCATTTCTTCGTAGCCTGGGTGTATGTCATGGACATAAACAGTAAGCTGGAGGAACGACATTTGAGATGGTATGGGCACGTAAGACGGAGATCATCAGACCACACAGTGAAGCAGGCAATGTCTATGTAGCTTCATCGACAGTCATCCAGAGAAAGACCAAAGAACTCCTAGATGACTCAATGCAGAAACACATGGATGAAGGCGATACTCCGAACCGAAGAAACTATAATTTGAGAACGAGAAGAACCGACCCCGTGTATTATTAAATGCCAGGTGACGGCTGGCGTTGTCAAAGTTATTGATTTAATCTAAAATATACTCACATCAACGAAGGACAACAAGGTGAAAATACAATTCTGTACCTCAGAAGAAAAAGGTCGGTTGTCACATTTTTGAAATTGTTCAGGAGAGAGGAAATAGTAAAATAATTAGTCTATTGGTTATCTCTTGATGGTTAAATTTATGTAATTTTTTTCCTGTTTTTTTTAATTTGTCTTAAGGCACATATTAATATTATGGTTTTTAACGTTTTTAGCGGACATCCGACCTTATAGCATTAGAAAATAAAAATACTCAAAATACACCAGACCTTTTATGTTGACCTAACTTTGTTTTCCGTTGTCGTAGGACAACATTCTTTATACCTGTGTGTAGATACTGAAATAACTAAAAAGGCCTCATACATAACTCATTTTCACAAATACTGGACAACCGACCTTTTTCTTCTGAGTTACAGAATTGAAACTTATCATTTATGATAAAATTAATGCAATATGCTTTCTTAATTTTTCCTGTCTGTAGAAAAAAACCTGTGTTCCCATTATTGAAATGTTCCTTATTTGATGAATAGTTTCAAATTTTTTCCACAAATTATAGAAAACTCGCAGAAAAATATATCATTCTAATGCAATGGCTACAACGAGCGAAGTGCAAATATTCAAATTCTATGAAATATAAAACTAATCTTATAAAATATTATTGATTACAGCACGTTAGTTCATTTACACATTCGTCGTAGCCTGGGTGTATGTCATGGACATAAACAGTAAGCTGGAGGAACGACATTTGAGATGGTATGGGCACGTAAGACGGAGATCATCAGACCACACAGTGAAGCAGGCAATGTCTATGCAGCTTCATTGGCAGTCATCCAGAGAAAGACCAAAGAACTCCTAGATGACTCAATGCTTAAAGAAACACATGGATGAAGGCGATACTCCGAACCGAAGAAACTATAATTTGAGAACGAGAAGAACCGACCCCGTGTATTATTAAATGCCAGGTGACGGCTGGCGTTGTCAAAATTATTGATGAAATCTAAAATATACTCAAATCAACGAAGGACAACAAGGTGAAAATACAATTGAAACTTAAAGATTAAATTAATGCAATATGCTTTCTTAATTTTTCCTGTCTGTAGAAAAAAACCTGTGTTCCCATTATTGAAATGTTCCTTATTTGATGAATAGTTTCAAATTTTTTCCACAAATTATAGAAAACTCGCAGAAAAATATATCATTCTAATGCAATGGTTACAACGAGCGAAGTGCAAATATTCAAATTCTATGAAATATAAAACTAATCTTATAAAATATTATTGATTACAGCACGTTAGTTCATTTACGCATTCGTCGTAGCCTGGGTGTATGTCATGGACATAAACAGTAAGCTGGAGGAACGACATTTGAGATGGTATGGGCACGTAAGACGGAGATCATCAGACCACACAGTGAAGCAGGCAATGTCTATGCAGATTCATCGACAGTCATCCAGAGAAAGACCAAAGAACTCCTAGATGACTCAATGCTTAAAGAAACGCACTCAGAACCGAAGAAACTCTAATTTGAGAACGAGAAGAACCGACCCCAACAGCCTACCTAGGCAATGAGTTGGGACAGCGCCAGAAAAAAGAAGAAAGAAAGATTGATTACAGAAATCACCTACTTTGTCTACTGGAAAAGGATGTCAAAATTATCTCCGCACAAGGCGCTCTTTGAGTTATAACAAATCATGATTTGTCATAACCCAAAGGATCAGCTGTGATAAGAAATCATGATTTTGAATAGGTTGAAATGTAATATAATGAAACTTTTCTAATATTATTTTAAATAAATAAATAAGGTATAGTATTTTGCAATTCATCTTATAAGAAGGGTATATTCTGGTTCCTTGCTATTAAAAGGATAACTGGGGAGATAGTACTTATAAAAAACAATGGTACATAGTCACAGCACACGTTTCACAGAAAAAAGGTCTGAAAATACCTAAAATAGCAAATAAATGTATGGAAACTGAACACTGGAGAATTTTGTGCCAGTGATTTTGAATAATATCAAAAATAACTTTGCTTTTGAGTAAAATAAGAGTTTAAGTATGATAATTTTAAAGATGTGGCTAATGAATGAAAAATCTATATGGAGGCACTGCCGAAAACCAGCTGCATTCCAGGAGAAATCCTTAATTGTAGCTGAGCAGTGACCTTTTTTAGATGGTTTGGGCTCACCCGAGGAAAACATAGAACGATTAAGTGAATCAGATGCTTGGGCCATGTCAAGAATCAAAATAATAAGAAAACATGTGTGAATGTGAATGAATGTTTGCCAAGACTGAGTTATTTGGTAATAGTTAGTTAGTTGTTTCTCAACTCACCCGCATGTGTTTACCAAATTTAAGCAGTTACAAGTTAGAATTGTGGTTCTTTATTCTCCTCACTGTGTGCCTTATGTTTTTAATATTATTAAAGTAATTAAAATTTTAATAAATATAATAGTGCAGTGTTTTGTTTACAAAACCCATGTATCAATACCTCGCTTAACAATTCTGCATTGACATCTTCAATGTTACAAAGAGTTCAGCAACTATCTTTTGATATACGCCACAACATAGTAAAACTACGGAAACTGCCCCCATGTACTTTTTAATTTTGTAATCTTCTCCATAATATATTAGTGTATAACTATTTTATGGAAAACATGAAAAAATAAATAAATATTTATTTGCAGAATGTAGGTACATTGTATTTTTTTGTATTACAGTACATTATGCACCTGACACACACAGCTATAAAAGCACAAGCAAATATTTGTTGAACCGCGATTGAGTATGTGTTGTATCGTCAGACGACGCTATCAAATATTTCTTCCTATGGTAGGAGAAGGGGTCTGATGAATTAGGGAGCACCACGAAATACCATTTCTTTGTACTGAATCTATTAACTAGACAACTGTCATCTGCACGTTTAGGCAGCTCCGTCATTAAAATGAGCCCCTCCTGTTTTTTGGAGGAGAGGAGGTAGCACAACTTTTCACATATCACATCAGGAGCGGTTACGACATAAGATATGTTTTGTCTATGGTTGATTTGCGCATAAACTGCTTAGATGTGACAGATCCGAAGGGATTGTATGGAGAGCATTATTTAGCATGCGATGATCTTTTATATTTTATTGCTGTGTGTGGCAGGGGTCTTAAGTATATGTAGAAGTACCATTAAAGTTATAATTTGTATTGAATGCTGGACTATGTACAACTCCTACTCAAAGCAACTCGAACCAGCAGAAATGCGAATGCTTAGATGGTCGGCAGGAGTATCACTAAAAGATAAGATTAAAAGTTCACGCATTCGTGTTAGTTTAGGTGTCACGGACATAAACAGTAAGCTGGAGGAACAACAGTTTAGATGGTATGGGCACATAAGACGGAGACCATCAGACCACACAGTGAAGCAGGCAATGTCTATGGAGCTTCATCGACAGTCATCCAAAGGAAGACCAAAGAAATCCTGGATGACTCAATGCTCCAAAATACTTGGGAGAAACGGCCTGGATGAAGGCGATACTCAGAACCGTAGAAGCTACAACCTGAGCCGACCCCAGCAGCCTATCTAGGCAATGAGTTGGGAAAGCGCAAGGAAGAAGAAGAAAGTTATAATTTGTATTAAATGTTTTATTTACCTAAAAAGAAATTTATACTATTACATATTTCATATCAATAATTATTCTTTATTCATAAACATATATTTTTTCAGGTAGACAGTTTTTCGACTGCCACACTAGGCACATGCCCGTATTATAGTAGTAGTAATAACATTAATATAATAAAAACAAGCTTAAATTGTTTTGGCCGGCCATTTTGTGCATCGTCCGATTAGTATGACAAAGTATCGCTGGCCCCTTGAGGGTCATTATATCTGGATTCTACTGTATCATCCATTGCAAAAAGTTCATTAAATAAATTCCCAGGAATTCTTTTACAAATCTTTATCCGTAAAACAAGAAGAAAATTGTTATTAATTTAATAGAACAGTTCATCAATACCAATATTGAAACATCAGAAGTCCTAGCATGGGGCATAGATAAGGGTTGATAGGATAACTTTCAGTAACTTCTCATCGTTCTCTAGGACAAATGCAGATCACTAACATACAAACAATAGTTGACGTAGAATATATTAAGAGTAGTTAACCAGCCAGCAGCCGAGAATTCAAATTTCGTCGAAAGATGTTCTTATGATCGTACAGTGCGGTTCCGATGAGAAAGATTAATTATTCTTCGTACTAGATATCTTTTGTGGGATCGTTATTTGATAATGAACGTGATCTCCTGTCAGATTTGTGTGGTTTTTATGGCTGTTATTTGGTTTTTCTTTGTACAACGTACATTAAATGGATAAATAATTGTGCATACTTGCAAGAATTCATGTTTAAAACGATTTAAACTAAAATATGTACAAAAAGATCACGTCCGTTATCTAATAATGATCCCACAAAAGATATAGAATCGCTCGACTGGAAGTACCTAATTTGTAACTGAGCAAAAGAATTTAATAATATTTTCCTTGGATGAAACTTCAATTGCAAATTAGACATACAAATATAATATAATTATTATATTCGGTAAATATGCATTTAGTCCACCTCACGGATAATACAGAACGTTCGTGTTGTCGAAGTTTGATTCACGGATAATAAGGAATATTCCATTTTTATGTTAAGGTTAAACTACGAAAGCTGCATGTCATCATATCGTTTTTTTCTTCATATATTTAATTAAACACCCGCTCTTCGCATCATCCACGTTCATACATCAAATCGCATAGTTTTAGAACCCGTTAGTTGCTTTGCAATGGGCAAAACCATTCATCCGATCGCAATAAAAATTTGGGGATTTGATGTGCGCATGCTCGCGATGGTTTCTGTATACAATAGTGAGCTCTGGCATCATGAAATAACGCATTGATAAACCGTTCATCCGATTGCGATGAAACTTTGGGGATTTGATGTGTTCACGTCTACAATGGTGTTTATATACTAACGTATGGCAGGTTTTTGCTTCTAGGCCCTGCGGGCGGCTTTATACATAGTTGTATGTTTAATCGCTAAGCGTTGCTAAACCATTCATCTGATTGCGATGAAAATTTGAGGATTTGATGTGTGCATGCCCACGACGGTTTCTGTATACAAAAGTGAGCTCTGACATCATGAAATTACGCATTACTAAGCCGTTCATCTATTGGGATGAAACTTTGGGGATTTGATGTGTGCATGCCTATAATGGTGTCTTCATACTAACGTACGGCAGGTTTTTGCTGCTAGGTCCTGCGGGCGGCTTTATACATAATTGTGTGTTTAACCGCTAAGCGTTGCTAAACCATTCATCCGATTGCGATAAAAAAATTGTAGATTTGATGTGTGCATGCCCACGACGGATTTTGTATACAAAAGTGAGCTCTGGCATCATGAAATTACGCATTGCTTAACCGTTCATCCGATTGCGATGAAACTTTGAAGATTTGATGTGTGCATGCCTACAATGGTGTCTATATACTAACGTATAGGAGGTTTTTGCTGCTAGGCCCTGTGGGTGGCTTTATATATATTTGTATGTTTAACCGTAGGTACCTACCCGCTTACTATGAAATTTTTTTTTTCTGTTAGTAAGTAAGTCAAGTTAGTTTTAACCCGTTTATTGCATTTGCAATAGGCATAAGCTAGTATATATATTAATGTCTGGTTTTTAAAAAACTCACTTTTTTCCTTGACGCGAAAAACGACAGTACCACCCCTCGAGTTTGACCGACCTCAAGGTTCACTTTCGGATACATGCATTTTAAGACTTTTGATGGATCCGAAAATGACCTCTCCGCTCCTCGAGTTTCAAAGACCACAGAGACCATTATCCGACTTAGGGTAGCGTGCCCAAATCGTGTCCCGATTACGGAAAATTTTTCATACAAAACACCGATGCACGGTTAGCAGTGCACCCAAACGGCGAAAACTACAATTAAATCTTCCACCGACGGAGAAATTCGGCCTTAGTTCTATTTCCCGCCGTCAGGTTCAGCCGTTGAAACGTCGCGACGTACGCGTAGGCTCGAAAAGGGAAGGAAAAAAGTCTTTTTTGGGTACGAAAGCACACTTTTCAGTACTTGAGAAAACTACGGAAAAATTAAGCATTTTGTTTGCCTACATTTTTGCTAGCGATTAATTCACAGAAAACTGAAGCAAATCAGCGGCAAAAACTGGAACCTCAAATAAAAGTACTCAATTCGGCTCAGTTATATTTCCTGCCGACAGGTGTACTTCAAAAAAAAGATGTCATTTTGGCCATTAGTTTCAATGCAAAAAAAATTGCTACGAATGTTGAGTTAGGTCAGGATTCTTACATGTCAAAACAAAACGGATCTCTCAGCGGTTTGGGTTGTTGTTTTTCGGGAAACGGCATTGCGGCCGGAAAAACGATTCCGGCTTGGATGTTTTTGAAAAATTCGGTACCCGAAAACATTCCGCGTCTTTTGATACCAATATGAGGTGTCTGTCTCATGTAAAAAAGTTCAGGGTCACCGAAAAACCTATAAAATTTTCCAAAAAAAACAAGAAAATACGTGTCCATAGATTCACTTCTGAAGGGTAGATTTTTACCGGCCAGTACAAAATGTTATTAATTCAGGGTAGGTACCTACTTATCTCGGTAGTATTGCAAATATGATAAAAAAGCAAAACCATTGCCGGAATTTTGTAAGGAAAAGCGCCGGTACCTACCGGAATGGGTAGTTAGACAATTATTTAGGTTTTAATGCAATTTAATTTACTAAGGTAATGTTGTTTCACCGATACTGAATAATTTAACAATTTTTTTAAGTTCATTTTCACGTTCTGTGTAAGTTCTATTTGTTTTTATCAGTAAATGCCAGTTGCATCATAATACAAAAATATCTATAGAACTTGAATAGAATTCGAACCAAACTTTTACAGAAATTACTCGAAGTTGAACGGGATATTTTTTTTAAAGTATTAAATTCGTATAGCGCTTTTTTTAGCAGTAAAACTACTGGTGAGTTCTGGCATTATAAAATTTTTATGAAAATGTACGTACGCTCATAACTTCTGAAGGACTGCAACAAATTGAAAAATTCTTTTTTTGTTGTGTTTGTTATTGTTAATACAAGGTTTGTATAAAACTACTGGTGAGTTCTGGCTTCACGAAATTTGTATAAAAAAATTTAATAGGTGGCGCACGAGCTGTTTGAAAACTAAATGTACCGGGAATTAGTGTATGTAGTGTGGCAGCTTTTTGCTGCTAGGTCCTGCGGGCGGCTTTATACATAATTGTGTGTTTAACCGCTAAGCGTTGCTAAAGCATTCATCCGATTGCGATAAAAAATTGTAGATTTGATGTGTGCATGCCCACGACGGTTTCTGTATACAAAAGTGAGCTCAGGCATCATGAAATTACGCATTGCTAAACCGTTCATCCGATTGCGATGAAACTTTGGGGATTTGATGTGTGCATGCCTACAATGGTGTCTATATACTAACGTATGGCAGGTTTTTACTGCTAGGCCCTGTGGGCGGCTTTATGTATGTTTGTATGTTTAACCGTAGTTACCGACCCGCTTACTATGAATTTTTTTTTTCTGTTAGTAAGTCAAGTTAGTTTTAACCCGTTAGTTGCTTTGCAACGGGCATAAGCTAGTTATTATTATTGTGAGCAATTTGACAATGATGAGGCAGTGATTTTCACGCATCATTACCGCCGGAATATAGACACAAAAATACATCACAGCAAACAGAACACTAATAGCTTACCTGTGGAGTAAAACTTCTGAAAGTGCGATGAAAGAAAGTTGGACTATGTTACATTTTGGAAAAACAAAACATACTAAAAGTTTTACGACAGCCTAAAGCCAAACCTAAAGAGAAAAGAAAATGATACCGACCAGTGGCGGCCGCTGCCCTGTAAATGTGGTGGTTCACTGATAATATAATCTGTACCTATGAGATAACGCCTACGAAGCAACAATAGGTAAAAATGATTCCACTTATCTTATTTGGAGAGAAGGTCTATTCTAAGCTGTTTTCGAAGGTCGAAAACTTCTACATATCGCTTTTAAATAAAAAAAATATTTTTTTTGTACAGATCTTTTTTCCGTACTAAGAAAATAGAAACAACACAATTTTTTCGCAAATAAATCTTGAAATTCAACCCAAAAAACTTTTTTTTTACAATTTTTAATTTATTTTATTTTATATTTCATAAAATAAAATAAATTTGAAAGTAGTGTAAGAAGAATATACATACGACGTAAATGTGAATGGTAGACGGAAGTCGGGGACGCCCGAGGAAGACAAGGTACGATCAAGTGAATCAGATACTTGAGTCGGGTCATGTCAAAAGTCAGAATAATAATAGAGAATGTATGAGACGATGTATGAATGTGAGTGAGACAAAGAGTGTGTGCCAAGACCGAGTTGTTTGGCGGTCCGTCCTCTCTGCCTACCTCTGCGGGGAAACGGCGTGATGGTTAGTTAGTTAGTTTTATATTTCATTATAAACAGTATCAAATAGTATTTAAATACAATGAATAAACAGTACACGTGGGCAAAATTGTCAAAGTTGCCTATAAAAAATTAAATCCCTTAATAATGATCTGCGTTTTATAATTTAAAACACAAATCAATAAAAAAGCAAATATATGTAAAATTTAGGTATTGACTGTACCTTTTGATTAAAAAAAAATTATTCAGTTTGGTTAAGTATTTTTGCCGCAAATCCAAATTTAAGTTTGTATGATAAAGGCCGCCCGGTGGCACACGAATATAGCTTAATTTTTCATATAAATTGCTGGCGTTGCGCGCTGGCGATGTTTGGGATATTCGGTACAAAAACATAATTCGTTCCGCGTGCAATCGGCCTGCACGCAGGGAACAAGGCAGCTTCGCGCGGAACTTAGAGAATCCGCTCTCCCTGATTCGTACTATTTTAGGCATTATATTGGTAGGTGATGTTTTTAATGAGATTCATAGATTTTATATTTTTCTGTAAGATATTATAAAGTAATTTTAGGCGATATAATTTACCAGTGCTGCACACGAACGCACTGTGCAACCAGCCGCCCTTGATACCGACCCAAGATTCTTTAAACTTAGTAAACCCGCATTCCGATCACTGCCGACATTTTAATTGCACAATTTTATTTATTTATAAAAAATATATTTACACCAGTTATATACCCATATAAAAAAATAACCGATTATATTTTTATACGATGACTGTCCGTAAAATAAGGTTTCCAAGGTGCTGCAGTCGCGAAGAACGATTTTACGAGGGATCCGGCACACTGCCGTGTAGCTTGGTTCCCCCACGCCAAATGCCAACCACGCTGCACTCTCTGTGACCCTCAGTCTAGGCGTGGCAGCCGTTCGCGATGGAGATTCCGCTCGCCGCACCCGCCCGATGTGAATAATGCTCTGTAATTCGTTTTTTCGGATTTCAACACTTTACGAAACAAAAAAGATCTCCCTCAACGAATCTCTCCCTATCCGGCCTGCCACGCAGCTGGTGTGCAAATGCCCAAAAGACCCATAACCGAAACCAGGACAAACCTCACCACATGAACCCAAGCAGCCCTGCTAGCACCAAACGTAGCGAACCACTTGGGGTGACCTATGGCAGAGTTGTTGGTTATCGAATAAATGATTCCCGTTGTGGCAGTAGGTAAGGTACCAGCCTCCCAAATTAAAATGCTTAATTTTGAAAAAAGGATACAAATTTCATTTTAGTTCAAATCATCTTGTTTCTGATCGGTTTAGAAATAATTTCATATCTTTTCTGCATCCGATCCAGGGTTTCAGTCTTCAAAGTAATTCTTGCGTTAAATATCCCTTCGATTAGGGCCCGATTTACGAGTGTTTTCTCTGTTGGGCCGATGCTTTGCGCCAGTTACCAAATGGCGAACGATTTCCGCAACATTTAATATGGAAATCGCTGTAAATAACAGTGAACTAGAAAGGGGAAGGAATGGAGGTACGGCTTGTATCGAAGCTAAACTAAAGGGTGTAACAGAGAATAATTAATTATCAAACGTACTAAATTCGATTGTGGGTCTGTCTGTCTGTGAGTGATTGTACCTTTGCTTCAATGAACTAGGATATATTTTGAATTCAAGTGTCATTTTCAAAATTCGGGAGGCGGGTGTGGGTACCGCCATTTATTGGATAACCAATGCCCCTGCCATTTTTGGTCACTTAGCTGGCGTGCCTGGGAGGGTTCACGGTATGAGGTTTGTCTAGGTCTTGACTGCGGACGAAGACGAAGCAAATATGAGATTATTCCAAACTCACGGCGCGTAGTACCTAGACGAGACGAAATTTTTGATGTTTGAAATATTATTTGCATATTTTTGGTGCTGTGTACAAGGCGAAAAATATGTTTGCGACATGTCGTGTCGTCGTTCATTGGCGGATACGCAATCGCTTAAGTAACCCGTGGCACAATCGGTGTTTGTGCGTGGCGGGCCAGATCGCGAGAAACTGGTTGAGGTACACCTTTTGACCTCTCCAGCCGGACCCTCTCTATCCATAGCTTTCTATGCAGTATGAGAGATGGATCATACCTTCGACACTCCTTTGACCCCCAGAATCCTACCCACTCCTCATACCCTTTTCCTTCCAAAAACTTTCTTTCCCTAAAAAGATCCTCCACACAGCATCCCAAAAGATGACATGGGCCCTATGCTGCGATTCTTCAGCAAAGATCAATCGTTATGCGCCATCTAAGAACAAACAACTACTCGTCACGACAAATTTTTCATTTTTACGTATACTTCAATGTCGAACGGTTGAATAGATGATTACATCGGCCGCCATGTGAATATTGTCTGTGTTCCTGATCCCAGTGGATCTGTCACTGGATCCTAGTGGATTCGAGGAACCGGTAATTTTTGAAACCAGATTTATAAAGGTCACAAATACTCAAACTAAGCCGAATAAAAAGCCGCCCACAGGGACTAGTAGCAAAAACCTGCGGAGCTGGTTTTAAACAAAATATGTAAAGTTATTGCATCAAATAAATAAATAATAATGCTACATTTGAATTTCTGCGAAACAACTAAACATCAATTTCTCCCATTTAACTTTGACTGTTTGGAATTGCAGACATTATAAGACATCAAAAATTACATACCCAAACAATCGTCGGATATTTTCGCAAATTTTATCTTAGTAACACTCTGTATCTACCAAGAAAGTTGTAAGCGTTTTTCCCTGAGTGGAGTAAAAATATATGACTCGAGAAAGTAGGTGGTTAGGAATTCTTGGGAAAGAAGAATTATTTCGGCAGATAGATAACTTGGTACTCAGGAGAAGAAGCAAATATGAGATTATTCCAAACTCACGGCGCGTAGTACAAACCTACAGGAGACGAAATTTTTGATGTTTGCAATATTATTTACATATTTTTGCTGTTGTGTACAAGACGAAAAATGTTTTTGCGACATGTCGTATCGACGTTCATTGGCGGATACGCAATCGCTTAAGTAACCCGTGGCACAATCGGTGTTTGCCCTTGAAAGGGATGATGGTAACCGTTTGAAGTAACACAATTTTCTAAAGTACTATCGTGAGAAGGTGTATCCTTTAAAATCTGATTCCGTAAGTTCCTCACTTTTATTTATTTATCTTAGAAAAGCGATATCATGTGTTATCCAGGCCCAAACCAAACACCTACCTTTTTGGGCTCTCATACCCTTAATTTAAATACACCTACCTGAGAGTCATACTTATATTGCTTATGATATGTCTTAATCTAGGGTTGCCACCTCTAAACTTTGAAATCGAGGATTTGAAGGTAGGAAAACCAGGACATTTCGGTTTAAAGCCAGGACTATATATGTATAAGAGCAGTACCTAATTATTATAGTTATATTGCACTAAAAAAAGAGTCAACTACCTTCACACACGCGGCGCGAGCCCAGTGATAAAACATTGGAGAGAGTAGTGACGAGCGAATTTTAAAACATAGGTCCTTAACGGGACTCTTTGAAAACTCAGGACGATACTTAAAAACTATCCAGGACACCCCAAAAAGCAGGACATGTCCTGGGAAAACAGGACGGTTGGCAACCCTATCTTAATCACACTTTTCTTATTGAATTAAAATTAGTCGAATAAAAGTACACATCAATCTGTCTCTTAACGAATCACATTTAGGAAGATCAAATCCTTGTACAAGTAAGTGTACCGCCCACCATAAAACGTTGCCTTTGCTTTCCAAAATACACTCATTAAATATATTATATAATAATATTAAAATATATTTCAAGATTAAATAACAAATGTTCACAACTATGTCCTCTGCGTGCGAACTCTACCTAAATTTCTTTAAATAGACAATAAACAGCGAAAAATGTAAAATAATTTTTAAACTTGTTAACAATATTGTAATAAATAAACCTTACAATTATCCTACTCCTGATTATTATTAATGGATTTTTTTTATTCTGTGAAATCTCATAATTAGACATTTGCTTACATTAAGTGTTAGATTGTTCTCTTGGCACTAAAGAAAAAGTAAATACCGGGCAATGCCGGAAATAGAACGCTAATTACTAACCAGCTATTGGTTAATATTTAAACAATATTCAATGAATTCAATGAAGAAAGTAGTGGAAGAATATACAACGCAAATGTGAATGGTAGAAGAAGTCGGGGACGTCCGAAGAAGACATGGCACGATCAAGTGAATCAGATACTTGAGTCGGGCCATGTCAAAAGTCAGAATAATAGAAGATAATGTATGAATGTGAGTGAGGCAAAGAGTGTGTGCCAAGACCAAGTTGTTTGGCGGTCCGTCCTCTCTGCCTACCCCTGCGGGGAAACGGCGTGATGGTTAGTTAGTTCAATGAATACGAAACAGAAGAAAACACAAGAATATAAAAGATTTGGTTGCGACGAGGGTCGAAATCGTATCTCTAATTTATCTGGGAGTGACCTTCTAATCTTATTTTTTGTTATCAAGTTAAACACCCATTGAATTACAGGAAACCATATTTGTCCCATCTCACATAGGTCTCATATAAATCGTTGTATCTCCCTTACTGTCATGGTGAGATATTTTAATTTTAACGGTATTAGAAAGAGAAAACTCTACGCTTTATATTCACATCTAGAAATTATTAATAGAAAAAATTGAATAAACATCCTCATAAAACCAAAGTTTCGGATGGCAATTTGAAAAAAAAAGAAACTTTGGGAATTTATTATTAATTATTTTTACGTGGAATGACAAAAAAATTAGGTTACAATAATGTTTAATAATAAAATGCATATTTGTTTTATTTTGTTTCGTTTATCAGACATTTTAGTCAGAAAAAACGTAAGGTGAGCCAATTCTTAAACTTTTTTATTTTTAAACGACTTCCAAAAGGAGGAGGTTATCAATTCGACGGTATATATATATGACGACCTCCGTAGTCCAGTGGCTAAGACTCTTGACTCACAATCCGGAGGTCGCGGGTTCGAACCCGGCGTGCGCAAAAAAATTTTATTTGGTTAATTTGTGTTATTTCACAATTAATTCATTTAAAATGATATACCTATAGTATATTCGCGGCACGTTCCAGAGTGGAAGATACTATCAGTATCGCCCTGGTGTAAGACCACCATTCAGAATTGAAACGTTGCTTGAAAATGGCTTTAGCCGTGTTTGGTGACCAGATCTGAATAGCCAGGTACTTCCCAACCTTCCTCTTCCCCACCTCCTTCCCCTCCCCACTACCTTCAGCCTCACAACATACCCATAGGGGATGCCATAGTCTCACTGGCTCCAGACGGGAGCAGTTGAGATTCTTGTGCGGTATTCACTGTAAAAAAAAAATAAATATATATATTTTTTAATGTTTGTTACCTCAGAACTTTCAATTGGGTGAACCGATATTGATGATTATTTTTGTTATTAGAAAGCTGGTGCTTCCCTTGTGGTCCCATTTTAATTTGGTCCAGTTCTGACAGTGGGATCCATGAAAAAACCATATAACTATGTCTTAAATTTGCAATAAGTATGTGCGCGACAAAGGACGAATAACTCAATATTACGCCAACAGATTTCGATGATTCTTTTTTTGAAGCAAAACTTCTTTACGCACGCTCGTCACTAAAAATCAAAAATAAACAAATTTTTTAACAAAACAAAAAAGGACTTCAAAAAAAGCACTAAAAAGTAAAAAAAAATATTTCGTACGATTGTTATTTTTGGAGTCGGTGTCAGCCAAGATCTCCACATCTCATCTATAACTACCTGTGTATGTAGTTACCTTGGCTGAAACCGACTCCAAAAATAACAATCGTACGAAATTATTTTTTTACTTTTTAGTGCATTTTTTGAAGTCGTTTTTTGTTTTGTTAAAAATTTTGTTTATTTTTTGTATTAAAAATTTCAACACTTCAAAAGTTATATATTTTTATTTCTAATAAAAACATTTGATTGCGTATTTATCACCTTTCAAAAACGGTTTATAGTTTTCGGATATGTTCAGAAATATTCCATTTTTTGGATTTATTGCAAAGCGGAAATATGTTGTCCTTCTGACAAAATAGATAGGTACGCCTGATTTTTGAGGAGTTCATTTGCGGAACTCCATTTTAATTTTAATTTATTTTATACAATCAACAAAATTATTATTCAATTTATTTAAACAGTTTATTTTATAAATTTAGTATCCAGAATTAAATTTACCAATCTTGTTATCATTATATTTTGTAACTTTTATGAATCTCATATATATTTATTTGAAATTTAAATACTAATAAGCTATTCCACTGAGAAACTGCTCATTTCATATTTTGCAATCTTCTTATTGACCCGGTAATCCCCTCCACCCGTATTCGGAAACCTCGTATTATCCAACCCTCCCGATAACTACCATCTAATAAAGAAGTCCGCTCATCCCTTAGCGGGACTCACCCCCAGATGCCGGTACAAGGTCCCTACCACCTACCGGATTTTACTTGCGACCGGCTGGGCGACACGTGACTTGAATTCGAAGGAAATGTGGGTCATTTTCTTACGTATTATTTGTGCAAGGGTGAAATCTGGTGGGCGAAGTACTATCGGGAGAATATGACTTAATGTTATTATTTCTTAACCTGATACAATGCAAATTAATTCAATATGAAGTGTTTATGATTTGAAAAATTGATCGTCCATATATATACAGCTAATATAACACACATCGCCAGTAGATTTTAAAAGATTTATATTTTAATGACTATCAAAGGCTTATTTATTTATTTTATTTTAGATAAATACAGGTAGTATAACTTTAACATGGGCGGTAATTTTGGAGAAAGAAATAATAAAAATCACGGACGTACAAAATATATGGACATGCCCTTACGTGCAAAAAGGTGTGTTATTTCCCCCTCCCATTGGAACCATTTTTCGGAACCGGCTGGGCTTGCGAGATAAAATCATAAAACATTTGTAAAAGTATCTACGGAAACAAAATATTCGACTATGAAAATACTCAGAACCTTACTTTGCGAATTTGGACTTGACACATCTGTTCATAAAGTGGCATGCAATTCGCGCTCCCATATGAAAAGGTCTATTCATTCAAAAGCAGATTTTACTTTCAAGAACTAAATGGTGATATTATAGTGCGAGGTGCCTATATACTGTTAGATTGATTTATTGGCGAATCACAAGTCTCTTTCCTCTCTTCGTCCCGCCATAGTTGGTTTTTACCCCTCATCTGTAAGTTCTCGTCTAGCTATTTGTATGTCTATGATAAAAATAAAATTGCATTAGATAAAACAATACAGTAAACAGATAGGTTTACAAAGAGACAACCGAAGGATTAAGAATAGGTTTTAAATATGAACCAAAAAATTCACCAAGTTAACATTAAGCATGTCAATATCACCTAAGTATAGAGAGGTTAATTTAAATGGTAAACTTATGTATTGGAAAAGGCATTTTGATCAGTTGTCTAAACTGTGTGTATCATGGGAAAAGAACCCCAGCAATCCTTTAACCGCGTCTGAGACGAGGAGATTATCGTCAGATGAGTACGATATCTCCGGCTTTGTGTCGGATGATAATCTAATGGGCGATTCTCCTCTTACTTCCAGCTCCAGTGATCCGGTGGCTTCAACGTCGGGAAACTGGAAGGACCGATTACGACCACGGACACACAGATGAGTCAATGAAGACAAGACTCAGCTTTCGACTCAACATGATACTGTAAATAATGGAATTGTATGTATTGTAAATATTATTATCAGCATCATGTTGTGTAACAATCTTCTGATTTAAGTGTGGAGGGATGTGGTGGACGTATGTCTTGCGGTTTGAAAGAGACATGCGTGTATGAGTGAGACAGCATGACTAACGTATAAAAGGTTGTTATTGTTGTCCATTCGTCCCCTTTACCATTAGATCTCCTGTATAATCTCGGAATAAACATCAATAGTCCACCTACGACTTAATATTATTGACATACACCCTGTATTGAGATCATCAAAATCAGAGGAATCTGGATCCATCATAACGGGGGCCAATGTGATGACCGTGGCCGGTTATCCCATGTATTCTGGACTCCGTTATGAAGGATCCAGATTCCTAGATTCCAGATCTCAGTCTATTGTATTGTGTCATGTTATTATATTATTCTTGTGGGTATATTTAGATTTACAAGTTGCAAGATACCTAGTATTATTAGATCTAATTTAATCTATGATAATGTATTCTGTCCTTGTGTAGGAAGTTGAGTTGCGCTATTTTATAACTTTTATGATTTCCTCATTTTTTGTGTTTGCAGACATCATCTTCATGTTTGTTGATTTCCTCATCTTCGTGTTTGCAGACCTCATCTTCATGTTCGTTTATTCTTCATCCCTATGTTTATTGACTTCCACATTTCCATGTTCGCAGATCTCATCTTAATGTTTATTGAATCCCTCATTTTCATTTTTGCAGACCTCGTTGTTGATTTGTATCCTTATGTTTGGTGATTTCCACATCTTCATGTTTGCAGAGGTAATTTAATAGATTACTCATCTTCGTGTTTGCAGCGCTCATCTTCACTTTCGTTGATTTTTTCATCCTAATGTTTTGATTTCCCCATCTTCGTGTTTGCAGATCTCATCTTCATGTTCATTAATTTCTTCATTCCTATGTTTGTTGATTTCCACTTTTATTGATTTCCTCATTTTCATAAATGCAGACCTCATTTTAATGTTCGTTGATTTCTTCATCCGTATGTTTGTCGTTTTCCACATCTTCATGATAACAAACCTCATCTAAATTCAGTTCATCGCATGGACTCTACTAAGTTGTCGATATGTTAGGGCTATGCATGGATACTCTGCTCCAAGAACAGACATCTTCATAGTTTTACAGATTATATTTTTCACTATCCTATTCAGTATTCTTCGTCCTGTGTAATGTTATGATACTGGATTAAAATGATGTAACTAAAGCCTCTAATCCGCTCGGGTTGTATTAGGAAGACTTAGGCTATCCACACATTTTAGGCCGCTGCCAGTCCCCTTGCGAAAAGGCTTTTGATGTTTGTACAGTAATGGATGTAAGCCTAGGTCTGTTAATCCTTCCCGCTGTGGGTTAACTCCCTTTTAAAACAAGTTTGCAATAACGAAGGGATGGCTTGTAATGTACATGTATCTTAGGGATGTGACTGGTGTCAATCAAAAGAGAACAATTTTGGTGTGAAAATTGCTTTTATTTAATAGCGTTTTTCCGGCATGCGTTGTAATGCCACTTAATGAAGAAATTGTTTCTCCCTGCGTGTCTTTTCCTATTCGTCCCATTCCCGTTCCCTTTCCGCCTCCCTTTCCTCTCGCGCGTCCCCTCCGCCTTCCCCGCCTTTAATCTTTCCTCTGCCGCGAACCTCCCTCCCACGATCCCCTCCCCTCTCCCACATTAAATATATTCAGTTCCGGTACATTCAGATTTTCAAACAGCTCGCGTGACACCTATTGCAATTTTTTTACAAATTTTCTATTACAAAAATTCGTTTTTGTATATTATAAGAACAATCGATCAAATTTGATGCCTAACATAGGTACCTATTTAAAATAAAAACATATTTTTTGATTAGATTCAAAGAATTTGATTTTGGTTAGCACCATAGGTGAGAACTTTAAATTCATGAATTTAGAGAGTTTATTCGAAAATTGAATTCTGATTTAACAATCGATGGATTGCAAAATGTCATTCTCAAATTGTGACTTTTTTTAAAGTTTCGTAAGAGTTTTTATAATAAAAAAGTTTTCAGATGTATTGTCAATTGTCATGTGGCTGTAATAATCGAAAAACCTTAGCGAGGTTGGTTAGAACGAAGGTATTTTGAAAGTTACAAACATTTCCTAAGCGTAATATAGCAATGCATAGACAATTCACACATATACATAGAAACGTATATTGATTTTTATATATTTAAATTTACTAGCGCATCACAGGACTAAAAGAAAAATATTTCCACAGGATCATTGCATTGTAATAATTTATTAAAACAATATTAAACTTTTATCCACTTAATTTATTTCTGACTGTGACCGGTTTCAGCCTATTAAGGTCATCTTTAGACTGGTACAATTATTCCTTTAAGCATATTTTACATACATAACAATTAAGGGAGGGAGGTTAACAGGGGTGATACAATGATTATGTTCAAATTAGATGAATTTTCCCATATTGGTTGCCATGTCGTGTTCCACGAATGAAATTTCAGTTATTTGGTTATTAGGCATAATTACCTCAGGCTCGTAGTTTACGTTGATATTTATTTGGGAATTACCTTACATGAATTATTAAAATGAAGTCGCTCCCGCTGTCTGTGCGCTTAGATCTTTTAAGCTATGCAACGGATTTTCATGGGGTTTTCACCAATAGATAGAGTGATTCATGAGGAAGATTTTTCAAGTATATAATTTGTCAAGGTTTTGTGTACATTGGTTGAAATATATAATATATCTGACAAGCGGCAGCGGGCAGCGGGCTGACAAACGGGCGGTGTGGATTTGATTTAACAGATGGCATTGGTTATAAGTAGGTTATAGGTTTTGTTAGCCACAGCAACGTGTGGCCGGAATTGCGAGTTTATTAATAAACTTGAAAATAACGACATCTATCAAATTACACTATAAAAATACAAGACCGTGCATTCTTTCGGATTTTTTCATTCATAATGCTTACAATCGTTAATCCCTCAGGCCTCGACCATATTTCGAAAGAAGGTCAGAATATTTCCGCTTTGCAATTAAATCCAAATAAATAGAATATTTGTAAACGTATCTGAAAACGAAAAACTGTTTGTGAAATGTGATGAAATATGCTTTAGAAATTACCGTGTAATTTTTTAAATATATAAAAATTTACTGCAATATTTAAAAAGTTTTTAAAATTGCTCATTTTTCTAACTAAAATTAATGGTAACGAAAAAAAAAACACACACATATTTGATTACACAAATGTACAATAAACGTTATCGTAACCTCACTTCTTTGTCGTTTCATGAAAAAAAAAATAAAAAAAAAAAATACACAAAGTTTCTCAATTTTTTGTTCCATAAAGGTGTATCTACATAAAAATATTTTGTGGTTAACTTTTAGATTTGAATATATAACGTGGTGTTTTATCTTTAAAATACCGTTTAGATCATAGGTTCTCAACGAGGGCGATAACGCCCCCCTGTGGGCGTTTCAGACTTCCAGGGGGGCGATAAAAGACCAATAGAAAATTAAGGGGCATTTCAGACTTTCGGGGGGGTGGTAGGAAACCCAGACAAACCCATCCCACCCCATCCCATCTCGCCCCATCGTATCCCATTATGCCCCCTCCGTTATGGTAAATATAATCGTGCCAATTGGTGTTTCAGTAAGGTAAAAGTAAAAGCAGTTGGGGGCGCTAGGAAAAAAATATTCTCAAAGTGGGCGGTGGGCAAAAAAAGATTGAGAATCTATGGTTTAGATCATATTTTTCACTATAAAAGCAAGGGAGATAACGATTTATATGAGACTTATATGAGTGATTCCGAAAACCGAACAAATTAGACTCAGGTGTTAATGATTTTACCACACGAAGATCTCATCTTATCGCATAGCTCATTTCGTAAACAAAATATGGTAGTCCAGTCGTAATGAAATTTTAAGATTAAAAAGTTCATCGCGAAAATGATTGCATGGCTGAAAAACCCATAAAGGATATTGAAAAATAAATAATTAATTTTATATAAAAAATGTGTTCGGGACAAGTTTGAATCCCGCTAGGGGGTGATAAAAGAACGCGCGTAACACGAAATTTGGCAAATTTAATCATTCTAATGGACATGCTTCGATAACGTAATCCTGTTACATGCCTACTATCGGCAGAAAAACTCCCTGCGCAATACTATCCAATACAGTAATATTACCTGGTTTAACTAGTAGATAGACTCTTAAAGACGGTAGCAGCAGATAATTCGCTGCTAGAGGTAGAAATACGAACTTTTCCCGATAAAAACTGTTGATTCTTCGTCGAAGGTTTTATTCACATTGCAGCAACTGGAACTCGAACCCAGCATCTCTCGTCCTACCGGAACAACTGTCTTAACCAACTCGGCATTTGGAACCTCTTATTTTTAAGAATTTTTTTGATCTCGTAGTTCAAATTCCGAATTGTAAATATTATTTTTGATAACTTTTTCTCATTATTTTGGCTGCTACCGTTTTCAAATGATCACAAAGTTATAAACAATTGGTTTGCAATCAGATGGTATCTCGGATAAACGTATCCGGTTTTTATGTGGGACACCTATGACAATCTAGGATACATACAACAAGTTTTTCGTGTCTGGATTTGCATCATTCAAGGAGCCGGAACTGAACTACCATCTTATTTTCGTATTGTCCTACACCCCATCAAGGGGGTGGACTAGACCTATGTCCGTGCAACAACCAAGGAGATGACTCCCAAGGTAGCCGCTGTATAACCCGCCCGCGCCGCCTCCCCCGTCGCCATGAGCGGGCCTGAAGACCAACCGTAGCAGACCGATGCCCTTCCGCCCTGTCTCCGGTGACCCGAGGCTCACTTTTATCCTTAGTGTCTTCAGGTATTTCCCCCTTAATCCCAACACTTTCTTCGAGGGCCTACCGGGAAGCCGGCTTAGGGGCGCGGACACCGAGTCTCGCTTGCAACTGGACTGAAGGCTCCGCTTATTCTCGGCGGGACCGCCGGACGACTGCAGCTCAGCTGCTTTGGTTAAGTCAAACAATCTCATCTAATATGATTTTTTTTTCTTTATTCTATTAACTTTTCTTCCTACATAATAATAAACTTTTATCTCAGCTACATCAAGTGGCGGAGATGAGACGCGATACTGTGAAATAAATAACTAACAACATGTACGCACTCGCATACTGCCTGCTAACAATGTATGCCCGGACATTGGAGGTCTAGAATCGTTTTAAATAAAAAGTAGCTTCTTTATAAAAAAAAATTAGAGTCCTGAGGTGTACGGTGAAGGAGGAAACCATCTGTTTCTTTGGAACACCGTGGGAAAGTGGTTGAGCAACCTCCAATGTGGGACACCTCATTAGTACTTCAGTTTATTTGATGATGTTCAAATCCGTAATCTCAAGTACACCTCATTAGTACTTCAGTTTATTTGATGATGTTCAAATCCGTAATCTCAAGAAATTGGAGAGAATTCGATTTCGAGGCTTTTTGCAACGAATTAAAAGCGTCGCCTCTCTGTGATAAGAAAAAGTATAGCGAGAGCCAAGTTGAAGAGTTAGTAACACTATATAATTCTACGCTAAGGGCATTACTCGATAAAAATGCTCCTTTCACAGAGAAGGTCTGCCGCATTAGGAATTGCAGCAAATGGTTCGATGCTGAATGTCTTCAAAAGAAGAGGGAAATGCGGAAACTTGAGCGGATGTATAGACGAAATCCGACTCTCAGCAATCGGCAGCTCTGGATTGCCCAGCAAAATGTGTACAAAGAAGAAATCACACAGAAAAAATCGAACTTTTGGTGTGACCAAATTGAATCAGAAAAGGACCCTCGAAAACTCTGGCAGAATATAAAGACTTTGTCTGGAGAGAACAACATCAAGGTCGATTCCTCCCTTGAAGCGAACAGCTTTGCAACACACTTTCGAAGTAAGGTTGAGAAAATTCGGGACCTCAGTGTGGAAGGATCGCCTTCTGTCACATCACCAAGTCCGCTCTCTGGAGACTTCACTACTTTCGCAGCAATAACAGAAGAAGATGTGACGCGTGCTGTGAAGTCTTGTCCAAACAAACAATGCACACAAGACCCCATACCTACCTGGCTTTTAAAACAATGTCTCCCGGATATAGCGCCTGTAATTACCGCAATTATCCAGAAGTCACTAGTAAATTCACTTGTACCGGGAATACTTAAAAAATCAATTATAACTCCGATTCTAAAAAAACCAAACCTTGATACTGACAATTCGGATAATTACAGGCCTATATCCAACCTACCATTTCTATCAAAACTGCTTGAGAAAATCGTTGCCAAACAATTGGTGGGGTACTTGAACTCCGCTGGTCTATTTGCCAAAAATCAATCCGCTTATCGACAGTTTCATTCAACAGAAACTGTTCTTTTGCGGGTAATTTCAGATCTGATCATCGGGATGGAAGCAGGTAAGTTGGGTTTGGTATCTGTTCTGGACATGAGTGCGGCTTTTGACACGGTAGATCATAGTATTTTATTAAATGTGCTTGAAACCGAATTTGGCGTTCGAGGTGATGTTCTCCAATGGATGACATCGTACCTGTCTGGACGAGTAGCTTCAGTAACTTTCAATAAATGTACATCACCTGAAACTCCCATTGAATTCGGAGTTCCCCAGGGTTCAGTCCTGGGTCCCATTCTTTTCATTCTATATACGAATCGTCTCGAACGACTCATTCACTCAGCTGGCTTTGAATCACAAGGCTACGCGGATGATTTTTTTATTTTCAAGTTTTGCTCCCCGGACGAAAAAGACGTCCTTAAAAACGAGGTGGTTAGTTTCATTAACACAGTCTCAAGTTGGATGTCTGTCAATAAACTCAAACTTAACCCGACAAAGACGGAATTTATTTGGATAGCTTCTCCTGGAAGGCAAGCCCTCATAGATTTCAGTCCAATCCGTATTCAGGACACAGATATAATTCCTTCTACAGAAATAAAATTTCTTGGTTTCACTCTAGACAATAGTCTTTCTCTTGAGTCGCAAATTTCAAAAGCTGTGAGTTCTGGCTTTTTCCATCTACGGCAGATAAAGTCAATCAGGAGATGCCTTCCTTCTGATGGAGCAAAGTCCCTCATAAATTCGTTCGTTGTCTCACGTATGGACTATTGTAATAGTGCATATGCTGGCCTACCTAAAACACAATTAAATAGAATACAGTCCGTCTTCAATGCTGCGGCGAGAATGATTTTTGGTGAATCTAAGTACTGTCATATAACCCCGCTTCTAAGGGATCGTCTTCATTGGCTTAGATGTCCTGAAAGAATAGAGTTCAAGATCTGCTTAATGACCTTCAAAGCATTGCAAGGAATGGCGCCTGCCTATATATCGGAACTATGTGTCCGACAAAACTTAAGCGAGAGACAGCTTACTCTAAGGTCAGCAGATCTGGATGTTACTAATCGTTTAATCGAACTTTCTCGGTCAAATCGAGCCGTTTACTATGATCGCTCTTTTCGTGTTACTGGCCCTCTCATTTGGAATAAACTTCCCTCAGCTCTTACTAATATCCAGAATTTGGCAGAATTTAAACGGGCTTTAAAAACAAAATTATTTAAAAAATCGTACCATTCATGAATCCTAACATCTTTTCAATACAAGTAATAAGTCATGTTCTCAAGTATCCGGTAATCGTTTGGTTTCGGTTTCCTCCTAATTGTACTTTTATGTTTAATATCTGAATTTTTTGTAAGAAGTTAGTGTATTATATTTTAGTTTAAAAGTTCTTGTTTTGTCCTGTGATACAATAACACTGTTTTTGTATATTATTATTTTCCTCTGTGCTATAACAGCACTGTTTTGTTAATCTTTGTTCTCTTGTCATTGTTTTGTAAATACTGTATATTCTTTATTTCATAGGTATTATTTTATAAATATTTTGTAATGATCTGGTAAGGAACACTGTAGGATTATTTTTAAATTTATTATAGTTAAGCGCACTTGAAGTGAAATGACACAAAACTGCGCTATACAAATATTACGTTATTATTATTATTATTATGACAGATTATATTTTAATGATAAAAATACAAAAACTGTAAGGTTTCTATTTAAAATTATAAGTGGAGGATAGTAGTAGTATGAAGATTTCGGGTACCCCCACCCCCCGTTGTTAGAAGGTTAAAAAAACGAAATAAACTAAGAAAACAAAAACTGCTATCGTCATTATAAATTCATAAGACCTTGAAATGTCTAAGGACGGGTTTTTAAAAAAAAATTGACGAATTCATCAAATATTTTAAGCTAATTTTCACGTTCTGTGTAAGATCTAAAGTTCTGTTAAGTCAGGCCAATGAAATTGTTCATCTGTTCAAGAAATAACTTCTAAATTTATTTATTTTTTATTTAATATCAGCAAGGAAAAAAGAGCTTATTCTTACGACATTTTTTGTTATAAGAATTCTACTGGACCGTAATGAAATCTACAGGTAATTCTACAGGTGATAGTAGACAGATACCTACAATTTTCAGCGGTATCAAATTACACTGTTTGCCTTCCATAGCGTCGCCTAATGAAATTAAAGGCGAAACGGAGGCCGGCTGATTGACTTTAACGACCGGAATATGAAATATCTGAAACATTGAATAAATTACAATCAAGTTAAAACTACTCAGAACTGATGTTGGTTGTTGCTACTGTATACTATATACACTGTACATGCTATTGCGTGACTGTACAGTCTGTACACTTTTAACCTTCGTCAGCTGCTAAATGTGAGGAGATAATATGAAATAAATGGTTCCATGATAAAACAGACAGTAACAAAACAGAATATTGAAGAAAACTAAACTCAACCTAAACTTTTATACCCTCAAACAAATTTTATTTGGATTGTAGTTGTAATATTGTCTGCTAATCACAAGTACCTTGTAGTAGAAAGCAACAAACATGCTCTTCGAACATAAATGTACACACGTCTTTGGTGAATTTTAGCTTAAAAAGCAATAAAACAATATTAATAAGTGAAACCATTTACGTTAGAGATATTGATATTGTCTTGAGGTCAATATACAACATTATTCCACAAAACTGTTTCAACGCTTAGGCTTAGGAGGCTTAATAATACTTTTTCCGGACAAATTCTACTTTCCTGCATTCTTCAGCGTCTTGGCTCTAGCTGAAGCCATAAGACATTCGTTTACTCCATTTATTCCCATGAATTAAACCATGCTGATTTAACAACTTTCCTCTCTAGTACGTTTAAAAAATGAAATATGAATAATAAAACATTTTCTTTAATCATTTGGCTTGTCATTTTTTCAACATTTATCACCTTTTTTAACTGTAATTTTTATTTATTTCCCTACTGATTTAACATGTTTTAATTACATTTACACTGGCATGTGCATTATACACACAAATATTTTATCGATTATGTTGTTTTAACCGGATACCGAAATAAATACTGATCGAAACTAATTTTATAGTGAACTTTTATCAGATCATTGATATTAACATTTATCAGGTCACATGATGCAGTCGTTATTTCGTTGAACAAACTGGATGTAAAAAAATATAACATTTTATGATAATGGTCTTTCGACCATCATTCTTACAAATCGTACTAAATGTTATCGTATTTTGACACATAGGTCGAAGATAAGATTAAAAAAACATAAACCAATCTGCATTCAGTGTACTTAGAAAAAATAGTAAAAATGTTTTTTTTCTATTAAAACTTCTCAATATTTTACGGGATGAATTAACACCAACACAACTAATTAAGCCCATTAACACGAACATGGGGTCAACAAACATGAAAATGAGGTCAAAAAACATGAATATGAGAGGTCTACAAACACTGATATGAAAAAATCATAAAAATTATGATTTATCGCCAACACAAACACCTACAGTCAGACTCGGAACAGGAATCCCTAATGAGGAGGACTGTGGATGTACCATTATACTATCATTGAAGAAGAAGATAATTTTAAAAAAATTTAAACGAAACATGAAACAGATGAAGACACAAAAAAAACGGATCTCCTGTTTTACCAGGACACTGCGCCTTAACTAATAAGGGTATCGGGATCTATATTTTTTCAGTAATTTTTGACAATCTCATATTTCAACTTCAAAATTAACAATATTAATCTCAACTAATTTTCTCATCAATGTAATTTTTTTTTGTAAAAAAATAACAGAATTTTTTAAAATTAAAATTTTATAAGAAAAAGACCTAACTAACTAACTAACTAACCATCACGCCGTTTCCCCGCAGGGGTAGGCAGAGAGGACGGACCGCCAAACAACTCGGTCTTGGCACACACTCTTTGCCTCACTCACATTCATACATCGTCTCATACATTCTCTTCTATTATTCTGACTTTTGACATGGCCCGACTCAAGTATCTGATTCACTTGATCGTGACATGTCTTCCTCGGACGTCCCCGACTTCTTCTACCATTCACATTTGCGTCGTATATTCTTCTTACACTGCTTTCTTCGTTCATTCGCTCTACATGCCCAAACCATCTGAGGGTCCCTTTCTTAATCTTACTCATTATGCATACAACAGCCTTACATTCTTTGCGGATATCCACATTTCTCACACGATCATACGTTGTTTTACCACACATACGCCTCAGGGATCTCATTTCAACAGCATTCAGTTTACTTTCATCCTTCCTCTGCCAGTTCCATGCCTCACTGCCATACATCAGGGTAGGTACCAGGACTCCATTGTGGACTGCTAGTTTCGCTTCTTTTGACAGTTTTTTATTAGCGCCAACGGCATTCAGTCCTCCATTAATGGAGTTACCAGCATTCACCCTTCTTTCAATATCCCTATCAGCCTTCCCATCTCTCGTAAGAAAAACACCTAGCTAACATAAATTATTCTCTCCTGCGTACCCACCCTTCACGATCCTTCCCTTTGTAACATGTTTCACTAAGACATAATAATCGTGTTTTGGAGCACTATCAAGAGTATCTACATTTTGCATGAGACCGTTCATTCTTCTTCCTTTGTGCATATATTAATGATGATTCAACTAGTGCCAGCGGTGGGTAGCGTAGACACAGCAGATATAATTCATTACCATAAATCTATTCCAGAATCAGAAATGTTTACTGTCGGTTTTAAATGAATTCACCAGTCAGAGTATACGAGAATAATATATGGACTGTGAACGGGGAGAGAGGGTCAGCCCACAATTATTACAAAATACTGTTCAGATAGATCTAACCCGTCATTTTGTGGCGAGACAACAGAGAATGGAACAACGCACAATTATATTCTGTTACACACTCCTTGCTTGAGACGCGGCATTACAAATTTCTTCCGATTTATAACACGCTAGCTGACCCGGCCACACGTTGCTGTGGCTAACGAAACACAACGCCATATACTGACGACGATATTACCCAACCTTAAGTAATAATAATAATTGGATAATTTGTAGAGCGCAGTTTTTGTGAAAAATCACCTCAAGGGCGCTGTACAATTTATTAAGAATTCTTAGGTTCTATCTAATTTTACTATTTACAAATAGATACAGAAACATACTTACCTGGCAGGTCACTTCCGATAAACACACTTTAATTAGAAAGTTTATGCTTGGAGAAGATACGGCTTTGCACGCGGAGGACATTATATTTAAAACACTGAACATTGCACGATTTTACAGTTGCTACCACTATCACTATTAGTATTACATTTATGAACAGATTAGTGGAAAAAATAGAGTTGATTGAAAGACTGGAGAGTTTAGGACTCTTTAGGGCTGGAGAATGTTCATGAATTGAGCTCAAGGCTCACAAATAGTTTTTTTTTATAACCAACGCCATCTGTTAATTTTCATACACATCAAATCCAGCCTGAATTGAATATTTGAATTTCTCGGGTTTTCTCTACTTTAATGTGCATATATTGTACATATAAACCTCCCTCTTAAATCACTCTATCTATTGGTGAAAACCGCTTGAAAATTGCGTAGTTTAAAAGATCTAAGCGTACAAACAGCGGGAGCAACTTTGTTTTATTCTATGTAAAGATTTTCCTTGAAGACCTCACGTTTTTAAGTTCTTAATAAATTATGTGCTATTTTGTAAGATATACCTATAAATTTGCTGAGCCAAAACGGTAATTATGTATATGAAATTCTATCGATAGAAAAAAATCGCAAAATAAGCTAGAAAATTTAATAAAAAACAAATTTTATAAAAAATTATAAATTAGTTTGCTACATCCCTGTGACGAACTAAATTGAGAAAAAATATATTGTAAAAATTATGTAAAAAATGTTGCAAACAGTACAAATGAAATACTTCTTGTAGTCTAATTTTGTTCGTACATATTTAATAATCTTAGCACAGGTAATATATTATTTACTTTGTGCTTTATTAAAAGCAGGTAAAATGCAACTATTAAGTTTCCAAGTTTCATTGTTTTAACGCTTGCAAAAATTTCAAAAGCTTTGAGATCAAAATGATAAAACTTGCAACTTGCATGCTTATGAAAATATATTGCGGTTACAAGCTTCGTCGTAATTTTCTTAGACTAATAATAATAATTATTGGATGATTTTTATAGCGCCATAATAAATACAATGTTGCTGGGGAATCTCCGCGGTAAAGTTCCATTGAGTAAAGGCAGGGAATACACATTCGATTTTTCCATCCGAGATGCGACAGTTTTATCAGAATATCGGAAGCTCTTCGCTCCATTCGTATGTTGAAACGGTTCCATGCCAACTCTAAATCAAGTCAACTCAATACCTCTTTGAAAAGTTATTAAAAGCTATCAAAAAATAAGTAACCCTAACCTAACGTTAACTATTTAACCAATTTTTAATCTTTTTTTATCACCACTCTTAATGACCTTTCTGAGGTGGTGCTGAGTTGGTTTCATTCTGAGTCGGCCGGTCACCGTTGAAACAGTCCATAGTACTGACTTCATACACATCCGATCTATTCCGATCCGACTATCGGTTATGACTGCCGACTCGGAGATGGCGTCACCGATTTTGTTACCGATCCGATTATCGGGGCGGTCGGTACCCACTTTTGGATAGAACTGAAATTTACGTCCGACTTTTTCTTCCGACTCGTCATTTCGTCAGTTGCAAATGAGTATTGAACACCTAAACTACGTATCAAAATATTCAATGCCTTTATATCAAGTTTGATAATGCCTTCAGAGGGCGAAACAGCTAACACGCGTAATAAATTACATAGCAGAAATTGTTTTTAACAAATTAACTGTTATTTTTTTAAATTAATAATAACATTTTTTACATTACTCTCACACAAGTGGCACTGAAGGAAATAATTTGGGGATGCTGTGTGAAGGGTATTTTAAAGGAAACAAAGAAGAGGCAGTTCTGGAAAGAAAAATGGGATGAGAGGTGGGTAGGAATCTACCACTACTAGGCCACACCCTTTCTAAGTCGGTCGTACGATCCGACAGTCGGATCGAAATCGCATACGCATGGACTATCTACAAGCGTCCTTGAGGTGATTTTTCACGAAAACGGCGCTTTATAAATCAGCCAAATATTATCTCAACGTGCGTCTCTATGGTGCGAAGGCATTACTCCCTGATCAGACTATCGGACGGAAAAAGCGGACGTGTATTCCCTGCCTAAAACTCGACCAGTTTCCAAAAAACTCTTACATCGTCGGAACATCTACTTTACTTGCATTTAATAATTACGTTGAACAAAGTTTTAACTTTTAACTAGCAATTCAGTATTGAGCCAACCGCGGAAGCGAGTGAACGTCTTTCCAAAGCTGCACCGAGCTCGCAGGATTTTAAAGTGTATTGTTACAGCTCAAGTTTGTTGTAAGAAATGAGAAGTTTCACTAGCAAACTTCTACGACGTAGAATAATTAAGAATATTTTATCTATGGTTAAAATGTCGAGTCTTTATGGAAAGAAGGCTCAGATACCAGGGGAGTTGAATATCATGTTGTTGAACCAGAACACATGGACAAACGCTCAATGAAAAACACGAAAAGGCTACTGTCAAAGAGGTGACTGGACAAATCAGAATGAACTTAACACCTGCTTTGAAAAGACATTTGAAAACGATGAAAAAATAGTTAAATAGGTTATGGGCTATTTTTTTCACAGCTTTTAATGAATTTTCAAAGAGATATCGAGTTGAGTTGTCATGGAACTGTAAAAGGATAAGTTGAAGCACGGGACAGTGAAAGCAAAATGAATCAAATGTGGATAAAATGACGGTGATAGCAAAATGGACCAAATGTGGACAAAATGGAGAGTGTAGCAAAATGGACAGTGATCCCAAATTGACACGGGATAGCAAAATGGACCAAATGTGGACAAAATAACAGCGATAGAAAAATGCATCAAATGTGGGAAAAATACAATGATAGCAAATTGGACAGTGACCCAAAATGAAGACGGGATAGCAAAATGGACCCCTATCTCTTACTGGAAACATGGACGGACAGACACCCTCGAAATTAGGTGTTTTAGAAAAATGCTCAGGATATTATACACAGCCAGATGAACAAATGTGTCCTTTCTGGAAGAGCTACGCATCCACAATAGGCATGAAATAATAAAAATCAAGGTAATAAAACTCACCCTCCGGATTGCTAGCCGAGAACGTTACCCCTCGACCACGAAGGCCGATGAAATTAAGCAGTTTTAACAGTATAGAACTTAAAAAAAAAAAAATGCTCAATCTCACTAAAAGCAACAACAAACACAAAAAAAACACACGTGCGTACATTTTGCCGATGATGAAGAATAATAGACTAACAATTAAAACTATGAATAAATTCATCTCAATTTTAATAAGAACAAATGAAAATCCTGTCATAATGTTGGCGGTTATTCCACTTCATTTTCAGTTTTAATTCGCCTCGAAATTCAAAATGAATAGCAAAAAGGGCATAACTTTCTGCAATTACAACTGCAAGCACTCAATACTATTTTTTTCTTATTAATTTAGTACAGCGCGGACAATTTAACCCCTCAGGTCTCGGCCATATTTTGTAAGGGGATCAAAATACATTCCATTTGCGATAAAATCCAAATAAATGGAATATTTCTGAACATATGCGAAAACAAAAAGGTGTTTTTGAAAGTTAATATAATAAGCTTTCAAATTTTATAATTCAAAATGAACATAAAATTTATGAAATAGAAAAAAAAATTTAAAAATGGCTCACTTTACGTTTTTTCTTACTAAAATATATATTTATAATGAAAAAAAAAAAAGTACACACACGTTTTACTAGAAAAATGTATTATAAACGTTTTTGTTCCATGTAAAAATAATTAATAAAAAAAATCTTAGTTTAATTTTTTTTGCAAAGTGCGATCCGAAATTTAGATTTCATAAAGGTGTAAATTTTATTTGTTTTGTGGTTAACTTTTAGATTTGAACATAAAAGCATGGTATTTTCTCGTTCTAACACCGTTTAGATCATATTTCTCACTATGATAGCAAGGGAGACACAACGATTTCTATGAGACCTATACGAGAGGTTCCAAAAATTCAACAAATTAGCACGAGGGGTTAAAAAGTACAAATGAAAAACTTGTCATAAAGTTTGCGGTTCTTGCATTATCATTTTTAATTCGGATCCTTTGTAAGTTTGTGAAGAAATTTGAAATGAATAGCAAACAAGGCAAAACTTTCTGGAATTACGTCTGCAAGCACCCAATATTATTTTTTTCTTATTAATTTCGTACAGCGAGGACAATTTAATATCCAATAGCAATTACTTCATAGCGTGACCTTCGTTCGTTTATTTAATATTCACAGAGGGTATAAAAGGCGTATTTACATGGAAATGGAAAAAAAATGCCCGTTACATAATTATGAGAATTAATGAGCATAAATCGTTTTCCACGAATAAATACATGTTTTTATATACTTCGTATTGGAGCATACTACATTAATTTAATATAATTTTGTTCATTTTATACAAAACGGTGCTTTTTTAAACGACTTCAAAAAGGAGGAGGTTCTCAATTCGACGGTTTTTTTTATTTATTTTATTTTTGTTACCTTAGAACTTTCGATTGGGTGAACCGATATTGATGAATCTTTTTTTATTAGAAAGCTGGTGCTTCCCGTGTGGTCCCGTTTTATTTTGGTCCAGTTCTGACAATGGGATCCATGAGAAAACCATATATGTCTTAAATTTGCAAAAAGCATGTGCGCGACAAATGGACGAATAACTCAATATTAGGTACGCCAACAGATTTCGATTATTCTTTTTTTTAAGTAAAACTTCTTTACGCACGCTCGTCACTAAAAATAAAAAAAATAAACACAAATTTTAACAAAACAAAGAACAACCTAAAAAATGCACTAAAAAGTAAAAAATTATTTCGTATTCTTCTACAAGTTAATAATCAACTTACCTTTTCTACTCATCAATATGAAGGTACGATTGTTATTTTTGGAGTCGGTGTCAGCCAAGGTAGGTTTGTAACTGCATAGGTGAGATGTGCTTGTGTCGCACGCGCGACAAACCTACAATGGCTGACACCGACTCCAAAAATAACAATCGTACCTACATATTGATGAGTAGAAAAAGTAAGTTGATTATTAACTTGTAGAAAAATACGAAATTATTTTTTTACTTTTTAGTGCATTTTTTGAAGTCGTTTTTTGTTGATTTTAAATACTTGATGCAATAAATTTAATATTTTTAAATTTATTTGATTATGTGGGCCTCACTGGACCTTTGCACGACCTATGGGCGTTTCAGGTAAAGCGTGAACCTACAGGCAAACCATTTTAAATAAGTACCAATTTTTAAAAATATTTTTTATGGTACAAAAAATTATAATTTAAAACATAATTTCATAATGTGGGCCTCACTGGGTGGCTTACCCATGTTGAGGCCCCCATTTTACTATACAAAAATAAATAAGATAATTGGGAAACGAACCCAGAACCTTTCGTCTAACCGGGACGTGCGAACCGGTTAGACAAGAGGTTTTGGGTTCGACTCCCAGTTGCGACCATTATCTTTTCTATTTTTTCTGTGTGTTGTTCTCTTTCACATTTTAGTTTAGATTATTATATTATATTGTTATCTTCTTCTTCAATGATATATTATATTGATGGGAAAAACCTTCAAAAGTTATAAAAAGAGAGTTATTCTTATAAAAAATTGAACTTTATTTTAGTATGTTAGGATCACCCTTTAAGGTTCAAAATAGCACGGTGTATGTCTTGGCACACTAGGGGTTACTTTAGAGGCGTCCTTTCCCCATCTCTCGAGACGCCGATTAAAATCGATCGCTGACAGAGCGGTTAAAGAAGAATATAAAAATAATAAAAAAGAAATGGCTGATGAGAGCCACTGCCCGAGGAAGAGGCGATAGAAGGAGATAGTAACTTGAAACCAAACCCTTAAGGGGTGGTTTCACTGAACAGGATAAACCAAAAGAAACGTGTTGCAGGCTTGCCGGGCGCCTGAAGTAAGCGAAAATTTAACTTACTTTGGTGAATTTTGATCAAACATTATCAAATATCGAAATTCTTTCCTGGACTCCTACTAGCATGGTCGATCGATAAGGATTGTATCCATAACTTTCGGTAACTTCTCATCGTTCCCTAGAATGACAGCAGATCGCCAACGAATAAATAACAATGCACAATTACTAGAATGTTCTTAATGTATTTGACGTCAACTGTGGTTGTAAGTATATAAGCCATTAAACTATTATATGTATCTCTAGTTAGAAGCCAAATTGAATATAACTCGGTAGTTTGGTCTCCATCTTACAAAATTCACATTAATAATATTGAGCGAATACAAAAAAAATTTCTGCGTTTTATAAATTTTAAATTAAATATCCCACTAGAAGACTTAAAATATAATCTATTACTAAATATTCTAAAAATACACACACTAGAAGACAGACGTAAAATAAACGACTTGACATTTTTATTCAAAATACTTAACTCTAAATTCGACTGTTGCGAACTCCTACAACTCATAAACTTACGAATACCGACAGTAACCACACGACAAAACACACTATTCTACTGCAGCATTCATAAGCGGAACTACATTGCCCACTCTCCGATACAAAGATTTCACACTATGGGAAATCAGTATTTAAGTGATGTTGACATATTCAACATCAACTTGGCGAATTTTGTGGATCTTGTAAAAAACTTGTTCCAAAACTATTCCTAAACATATATGTATTTTTGTAAACTTATCAAATCACTGTATTTTTGTATTTTTGTGACTTGTGTGCATTTTTACCTAATTTTATTCTTATCATTTCTCTATCTGTTGAAAAATCATCTGTTATATCTGTATTACTGTAAAAGCCCTCTGGGCGTTGAATAAATAAATAAATAAAAAAAATAAAAAAGTATGCTAGCGATCTGCAGTTGTCCTAGGGAACGATGAGAAGTTACTGATACAATCCTTATCGACTGACCGTGCTAGGACCCCACGAACAGACAATCAAATTGATGATGGTATCTTATTTGACTTGTAGGAATTGAAGATTTTACATTAATTGGCAACTTCTCATTTTGGGTGAAGCATATGGGACCGCCAACGCCGTGGGTCTTCCAAGTGATTCAATACGTTTGATGACTTAGCAGGGATGCCCGGGTTTATGGGTTGATGTTTGTCTAGGTCTTGGCGGTGGATGTGTTTGCCCACCTACTGAGTGGTGAGGTCAGATTGGGGAAGACTGGTTTAGGGAGACCTAACCTAAACCTCTCCAGTAGTACTCTCTCGACCTTGCACCTCAGTGGGAGGGATGGCTTCGTACGTCCGTCACTCCCTGAAAAAATCGTCAAAAACGGCAACATCTTGAACATACTGATATAGATTACACTTATACGGATTACCTGTTCAGTGGATGGTTTGTGTCTGGCGCTTGTACCAGATTAATGGCAGCGAAGGCAAGTGTTTTTTTTTATTATTTTACTTTGCAGTATTTTCAATCGCGGCGCAAAAAGCCCACAACTGCTCTAAGTAAAGTAATAGATTAATTAATTTTATAAAATATTAGCATCTGCTAAGGATAGTGGGGACGTGAAAGGTAAAAAAAATTACCTGAAATTTCGAGTAGGTAATCAAGACGTAAATTAACAACAACAAAAATCCATGATCTCCGACACAAAAGTTTCGGGCCAGTTTAAATCACTTCATGTTAAAATATCCGTAAAAGAAACACAAAGATCCCTCCTGTCGCAAGTGTTTCAAATATTGCGATCTGTCAGGTTTAGAGGATATAAGGCATCTTCAAAGTTATCATCATCGTTGATTACTTGTACGATTGTCAAACAAGACACTTAACGGATACCTTTCAAATGTAAAACAAAGTGGCGCTGATTGGACATTTGATGACAATGTTAGATACATTTGAATTTTTGGGACATTCCATCCATACAACAGAAATAAAAAAAATATGTTTTTTTTAGATGGCTAACGGCCGTTGTGGCCAACATAAAAATTGATAATCCGAGTGAAATCTGAGCATAGCGCTAGGTGCCCCTCAGTTAAGTGATCTTAGCGAAACCCTCCATTTTGCCTGTGCCCAACTTTTTGATCGGAGCGTCGCGTGTGTAGCACCGTTTATTTTCATACACTAAAAAATGACGTCAAATTAGGAACTTTATATGTTAAATTAATACCGAAGCGTTAATTAATTGTATTTATTATTTATACAGATAATGTATTTTAAATAGTGTAATACATAAACCGACATTTTATATTTTTAGAACAAACGTATTTAATATGTTATAAATAAAGTATCACTTGACTTACTTTTTTGTTTACGTGAAGTTTCGTTTGACGTTTGACGGGATCGGTTTGCACTTGCAGTTCATTAGTTAAAAGTTCTCGAAAGAAATATTAACGTCATTGGAAAGAAGCTGTATTTGTATTGGTTTATTTATGGAATAAAGTGGTCCATGGGTGGTTTGGTATATTTGTGAATGTTCCTCTCCTCACTCCTCGGCTTCAACTGCAGTAGCTAGACTAACCGGTAAGTTGTCTACTGATTATCTCGTATAATAATGTGTTCTTTAAATTCAAATGCCAAACAAGCTCGATTTAAGAAAAGTGGTGTGTATTTCGCGAATGTGGACGTCCGAGGAAGACATGGCAGGATCAAGAAAACCTGATATTTGAGTTGGGCCATGTTAATAGTCCGAATAACAGAAGAGAATGTGTGCGATGAGATATGATTGTGAGTGAGGCAAGTGGTTTGACAGACTGTCCTCTCATAACCTCTCTGGGAAGGTTGCGATGTTTAGTTAATTAGAATTTCTATTCGTCCAAATTGATTTCTCGTAATATTTTATATATGATTGCAGGTCCCTAGCTGCTCTAAAAAGGGCATGGGACAATCTGGCATGAGATGCCCGAACACAGTCAGTGCCAGTTGTTTGGAATTGGTGGAGGGCCCAGTGCCCAGCCAAGATATGTGCTATCCAGTGCTGCTAAAGATTGGAGCAGCACTTGGATTAAGTTCTTCCGGGCTGGTAAATCCGTAAGTTAAAATATCTTGTATTTAATTAAATTATGAATGTTATTATTAATGGCTTTTAAGAATATAAAAAATGATACAGTATTATACTTAAGAGCATATTATAGGGGCAGAATTGTAATTTGCTGAAAAACGGCTCTCTAAAACGGCTTAATACTACCTTTCGTGTGTCATTCTCAGACTTGATATTTTTTGTTACCAAATAATGGACTTTTATTTTTCAATCTGCTTATTTTTTTTTGTAATTGATGTAGGCATTCGACCATGAAAAATAAAAACATTGATACACCATACAACCCGCTTTTAAAACTTCAGTCTATGTTTATCGCCTTAATAATGATTTTATACAATATTTTTAATTTAAAATATATACATAATACATACATCTATAAAAGTACGGCCTCTTATTCTCGTTATGATATCTGTGGATTTAACAATTAAATAAATACTTCCTTTTTTACCAAATTCTAACACATTTCACAGCTCGTCATTCATTCCGGGCTAGAATCTCCCGTCGGCAAGTAACGAAACTATACGCTCCTTGTTTGTTAGCGTATATATTTAAAAAATGCCATCAAAACGCATTGTTAATGGCTCTAAAAATAGAATACCCAATCACTTGAAGCACTGCAATAATCTCAGGAAGCTACAAAAACAGTAAGTACTCGAAAATTCTCTTTTTTGGTGTAAATTTGACAAACTGTATTTTTTCAACTGCCATTTTGTTCCAGACACTTAAAATATAACATTTAACTTGCGTATGCATTCCAATTCCGAAACCGTTAGCACAAACTTCATGTGGCAGGTGCACGTTTTGCAAGTATGTGTGAGAATTCATTGTCTTTAAGCTGTGTACACACACATAGCTACAATATACGTGGCGTGGGGTATTTCGGCATATCGCTCGCCGTACATTCCTTATTGGAATATATGGCGAGCAATAGGCTGAAATACGTCAAGCCACATATATTATAACTGTGTTTGTACAAATCAACGCTAATCTGAGAGTGAACGGTTTTTATGTACACAGTGTTTGGTAATTAATACAATAATTACCCTACATTGCTAAAGGGGAGTTATGGGGTAGAATTATGTAAAAATACAAAATTTTGGTTTTAATTTCTTGAGTTCTGATTGGCCATGGCAATACATTTCTTAATTAATGGGATGTTTTTTTACTTAGTTTTTTTTTGTTTTTCTTTTTTTACTTAGTAGAAATTAGTTACATTATTATCAGTATAAGGATCATACGATACGATACGATTGTACCACCCCAGCCAGAAGCACTCCTGTACCGGTGAGACCGGTACACCAGGGGGCACTGTTTGTTAGGAGTGGAACACGTGCTCTGAGGATAGGATTAGTATAAGGATCATGTATAAAAAGTTTATTGCCGTTTATATATTTTTATCTAAAATTTCAAATGAAGTCAATAATGTGTAAATGGTGTTGGAGAAACGGACAAAAAAAACTTTGAAAGGAAATTAACAAAAATATCGCCTTTCTGCGTACACGTAATCATTCACACATTGTCAAATCAAAGATATTCTATATTTATTTATTTAAGGAACATAAACAGTCTTAGTAATAAAATATACATAAGAGGATGGCAAAAAAACAGACCAATTATTAATGTTCACAGATAGGTATTTAGAAACATAAAAGTATCTGAATGTAAACTAGAAAATTTAAGAAAAACAGAAAAAATAAAAACAGAACTAAGCAGCAATTTAAAATTCATTTTGGTTGGAATTAGTGTTGCATCTATCAATGTAGAAAAGGGTATTTTGTCTGCTATATCGAGTCGGCGTGTGGAAATTTATTTTATTTAGCAGCTCCGGGCAGTCAACTTTTGAGTTAATAATTTTGTACAGGAGCATCTGATCAGCGACAAGCCTCCTATTGAGCAGTTTTGAGATTCGAAAATGTTTCTCGATTTCGTCGTAAGAATTGTATATGTTGAATGATTTAAAATTGAGGAATTTGAGAAATCGCTTCTGAACTCTTTCTAACCTGTTAAAATAAACAATATAGCGCGGGTTCCAAACCTGTGAACAGTATTCCAGGTGAGGACGAACATGTGAATTGTACAGAATCAGATAAGTCTTAGTGTTTTTGAAAAATTTGCATGTTCTCAGTACAAAGCCTAGACTCTTTGTTGCTTTGGTGACAATATTATCAACGTGTTTATCAAAGGTAAGTTTAGAGTCCAAAATAACCCCGAGGTCACGTATATAATCTTTATTTGTTAACAGCGATCCAGAAATGGTGTATTCATGCAGTATTTTTATATGGTTACGTGTGAATGTGACTTTGCAACATTTGGAAATATTGATAAAAAGCTTATTTCTGAGACAGTAATCCGTCAGTCGGTCAAGATCTTCTTGTAAACGCACAGAACAGTCATGGGAGCTTATAGGAAGGTATATCTTCATATCGTCGGCAAATAGTAAAATTTGAGCGTTGTGAAAACATGTCGTAATATCATTTATATAGATAGAGAAAAGCAACGGACCCAAAATGGACCCCTGAGGCACACCAGAAGTAATGATTTTCCAGATGGAAGAATATATGTGTTGTGTTGTAAAGTTCCAAATAATAATATTATTTTTCTCTTCGTAGATCAAAACATGATTTATCTATGGCAGCCGGAAAAAATACTCCAAACAAGGTATGCTTCAAGTAACGAATGAATTTGAGTGCGTTGGAGTCCCGGGAGGGGGGGGGGGGATTTTTCATCTTTATTCCTTAATGTTTTTTTTTTGCTTTTTTATTTAGGAAAAAATACAGCAACATACGATAGAACCAAATGAGCCTACCGTAAATATTGCACACAGAGGACCAAACTTGGAAGATTTAGAGCACGAGGATATTCTTATTGGTACATCAGCCACTACTGTCGAAAAGGTACTTTTATACTTATTGCACTTCAAATATCTCGCATTTACTATTTGTCACCTCATTTGGATAGGGTTCTAACTTCACTTAACTTGTTCTGTGATATGAGGTGTCAAAGTTTGAAAAGACGATTTATCATAACCTATTTACGTATATTCATAACCATAACATATCGGAACACTTTTTTCATGCACCTGCGTCAGCCCTTATAAAATATATTGTCGAAGGGCGAGAATTTTTTTGCCTTTTTATGATTTTGATGACACGTGTTCCCAACATCGTGATAGTAGGTTCGTATTTTACTAAAATTTATACTAATAATCTCAAAATCAGATTGAATAACATGGTAATCAGTTTTTTATTTCTACATTGTTTAGGAGCAAAAAAACAGCAATTCTTTGGCCAAATTACCTGTGACCGAAGACCAAGGATGGAGCTGTGAAGAATCGGAGCAGGAGCTTATTATTGAAGAGGCGATAGAAGAAAGCGATGATATTTGCGTAGAAGGGCGGAGAGTAGTACAATTTGATTATTTTTTTAAACAACTCCAATGTATAAGTCAACATGATTCCCTTTTTAACTGCAATTTAAAGCATTTGCGAATTAACTCCGAAAATAGAAATGGTTTGAACTCTACTTTTAATTTAAAATGCGTGCTATGTGGTAAAACTTTTAAACTAAAAACGTCCGAAAGCCTACAAGAAGGCATTGGCATCAACGAATCTTTTGTATCGGGATTAATGAGCATAGGATCGGGTTATTCGGGCATGGAAGAGCTATGTGCTACCCTTGAAGTTCCGTCCTTATCTATTGCTGGATATGGA
Organism: Limnephilus lunatus; assembly: GCA_917563855.2. NCBI lineage: Eukaryota > Metazoa > Arthropoda > Insecta > Trichoptera > Limnephilidae > Limnephilus > Limnephilus lunatus. Next base: position 112,142,124 of record OU830592.1, read on the forward strand.
AAATGCCATAAGAAGGTTTGTGAATGGTGGGAGAAAACCAAATTTACCAGTATGGCTGCGGCAGCTGACGAAGAAAAAAAACTGGCTATTCAAAGCGGCGATGTTGACGAAAACGGGACGCCGATGATCACTGTAGTAGCTGATGCGTGTTGGTCCAAGCGATCTTATAAAACCAACTATTCTGCCCTCTCAGGAGCTGCTACGATTATCGGTTACCGCACAAAAAAAAATATTTACATGGCAGTTAAAAACAAGTACTGTACAACCTGCGCAAGAGCTATAAATTTGAAAATTCCTATACCCGAGCACATGTGCTTTAAAAATTATGTTGGTTCTTCAAGCGGAATGGAAGCTGAAGCAATTTTAGACGGCTTCCAACAATCGATGAGTATGTACGGTCTTATATATTCAACCCTCATTGCCGATGGAGACTCCAGTACTTATGCCAGAATAAGAAACAGTCACCCGTATCCTAATATTACAGTACAGAAAATTGAATGCTCTAACCACTTAATTCGAAACTACAGCAATCAAATTGAAAAAATTACAAAAGATACCGGCTTTCCTTTGGAGTTTAGAAAAATTATTTCAACCAACAAACTTCGTCTTAGGAAGGCGGTAGTCGGAGCTGCAAATTACAGGATGCAATCAAATAGTACTTTGGACCAAAAAATTATCGATTTAAGGAAAGATTTATTAAATGGACCCAAACATGTTTTCGGTGAACATAAAGATTGTTTACCATACTTCCGCAAATTTAAACTTGATCCGAATAAAATATTAGACTACAATCACGTTCCACAGTTACAAAGCAATATTATATTTTCAAAAATTATGGATGCTAATTCTCGACTTGTCAGTAATGCCCGAAGTCTAGTATATTGTTTAGACAGTAATATTGTTGAGAGTTTTAATGGAGTTATTGCAAAATTTATTGGCGGAAAAAGAATTAATTATTCTTTTAAACAGTCCTATATGGGTCGTTGTGCAGCTGCAGTAGTTTCTTTCAATTCCAAGCGACCTTATTATTCTTTACATAAGCAGATTTTCAACAGGAGTCCTAGTAATTTTTTAAAACGGTTAGAATTGAAAAGAACAAAAAGTAGAATGGCTTCTAAAACGAACGATAAAAGATCTTTAAGAAAAAAACAAGGGAAAAATTTACTTACAAAATCAAGAGCACCTGATAACCATTATGGCGAATTGTGTGAAAAAACGGATATGGAACAAGATGCATATGAATGTGCTAAGGCAGAATTCTTAAAGCTACTCGACATTTCACAAAGTGAAAAGAAGGCAGTCGAAAGACGAACTGTCTTACAGTCAGATAGCGGAGAGTGGCTGGAACGCAGAAGAAACATGTTAACAGCTTCTTTATTTGGTAATATCTGTAAACGAAGTCAATCCATAAGTTGTGCTAATTTAGTAAAAACAATATTATACGGCCGCTCTCTAGATAATATAAAATCTATTCAATACGGTAGGGACCATGAGCAAGTTGCAAAAAGGCAACTTTGCATTCAAGAAAATATTGTCGTCGATGACTGTGGATTATTTATTGATGACATTTTCCCATTCTTAGGAGCCACCCCAGATGGTTTGGTAAATGACAGTACAATATTAGAAATTAAATGTCCGATTTCTGCTAGTGGGATGCTATTTGAAGAAGCAATAGCAAAAAAAAAATAAAGATAAAAAACAAAAAAAATAAAGATAAAAAACAAAAAAAAATTTTTACAAATACAAATCACAACTGGTATTATCAAGTACAGGGTCAACTTCACATTTCCAATAAGACTGTATGTATTTTTGCCGTCTGGTTTGGTGAAGCAATTCCATTAAAAATAGAATTAATAAAAAGGGACGACAAATTTTGGGGAGAAAAAATGGAAAGCAGATTAAGTACTTTCTTTATGGATTGTTTATTACCAGAAATTATAGATCCAAGATTTAAAAGATCTATGCCCATTCGTGACCCACAATATATTATAACCGCCTTGGAGAAAAAACGAAAAGCAGCGACACTAATTCGAACAGAAAAAATTAAGAAATGCAAGAAAAATCTATTACGGGATATTGAAACTAATATATGAATGCATTGTTATTTTGTCCATTTTTGTACTATTTCGGAATGTATTGCATTGCACTACATCCGATTGTTCTGGCATCATGAAATTATGCGTTGCTAACTGTTCATCCGATTGCGATGATGCTTTGCGGAATTTATGTGTGCATGCCCGCGATGGTTTCTATTTATAATAGCGAGCTCTGGCATCATGAAAATGCTTTACTAAACCGTTCATCCGATTGCGAGGAAACTTTGGTGAGTTGTTGTGTGCATGCCCGCGATGTTTTCTATATGTATATGTAGTGATTTCTGGCATCATGAAATTATGCGTTGCTAACCGTTCATCTGATGGCAATGACACTTTGGGGATTTTATATGTGCATGCCCGCGATGGTTTCTATATATAATAGCGAGCTCTGGCGTCATGAAAATGCGTTAATGAACCGTTCATCCGATTTCGAGGAAACTTTGGTAAGTTGTTGTGTGCATGCCCGCGATGATTTCTATATATATAGTGAGTTCTGGCATCATGAAAATATGCGTTGCTAACCGTTCATCCGATTGCGATGACACTTTGGTGATTTTATGTGTGCATGCCCGCGATGGTTTCTATATATATATAATAGCGAGCTCTGCCGGGAACTCTCTAGTTCTGGAATAAATGATTTTTATTATATTTCTTTTTATTAAAATAGAGTGAGTGTCGCTGCAGTTTTGTCATGGTTTTCTGCAGCCTTGCACGACAACTACTGCCATGTTAAAAAAGATTATTGTTTAGTTTACTAAATAACACAGAAAAATTTAATAAATATATAAATAAAAAAGAATCTTTCTTTTATTTCTGGTAGTCAATATTATTAATGATGTTATTAATGTATATATTCTATGCAATATACGTTTCCAAATAATTTGGGGATAGTAATAATAATGATGAATTCTAAAAAAATTAATATTGTTTAAAAAACAATAAACTACTGAATATTTAGAAGTAAAGAAAAAAAAAATCGACTCCAAATGTGAACCACGAGATTCCAATCGCCGTTTATAATGGAAGCCTGTGGGAAAGGACCATGAACAAGCAAATGATGAAACATTTATAAAAAAGGATCATGCTAAGTATTCTACCAACATAATAAGTTCCATAAACAAACCACACTTTGCTATTAGTTTGTTTTTTTTACTTCGATATATTTTTAAAATACTGTGCTTGTCTGTTCATAACGCAATATGTGTTTATAATGGAAGCATATGGGAAAGGACCATGAACAAGCAAATGATGAAACATTTATAAAAAGGATCATACTAAATATTCTACTAACATAATAAGTTCCATAAATAAACCACACTTTGTTATTAGTTTGTTTTTTACTTTGACATTTAAAAATACTGTGCTCTTCTGTTTATAACGCAAGTATAATGTTGATCTTTTAAAATTCGGGAAGACACTCCTACCGCCATCTAGCGATGTGAAAAAAAACTAATTTTGACAGCTTACGGATTTCTCCACGGGTATAATATCCCTTTAAGTGAACTGCCTCAGCAACAAATTTAGTATTTGGTGATGACTGAACATGTCCACTGAGTTAGCATTAGTACCCGGGGTATGTGGAGCAATGAGGAATACATTATGTATACGGTATATGGCAGTAGTCCCAGAATTGGTGCACTCAAAGACTCAAATAAACCCTCACTTGTAGTATTACCGTACGTAATGGAATCCAAAAGCTTGTAAATGCATTGTCGTTATAGTTCAACAACAATAAAGTGCACGTTACTTATGTCTTGTTCGTATACATATATTTCTATTGGTTTTTTAAGGTTTGATTCAAATGGTCCTGCCGCCCAAGATGATGGTCAAGAGGCATCCACCAGCCGCAGCCGGGAGGAAGTAGTGCAGCTGACACAGGAATCAGCGGAGACTGTAGAATGGACATTTGTAATTTTTATTTAATTTATACAATTCTCAATAATCTTATTACTCACATTGGTGTCTCAACTGCTCCCAACCGTCCGGAGTCAGTGCGGTGAGACTGCGACATCTCATGTGAGACTGAAGGTACTAGGGAGGGGAAGGGGAAGTACTTGGCTATTCAGATCTGGTCACCAAGCATGGCTAAAACCATTTCATTCAATGTTTCAATTCTGAATGGTGGTGTTACAACAGGGTGATACTGACAGTATCTTCCACTCTGTAGTGTGCTGTAAATATACTATTTATTATTTTTAATGAATAGTTTGTGGAAAAACACAAATATAAATAAAATTTACTTGCGCACGCTGGGATTTGAACACGCGACTTCCGGATTGCTAGTCGTGAGCCTTACCGCTCGACCACAGAGGCCGTCAATAACTAATAACTTGAAATAACTAATCTGCAAAATATTTTAATTTCTTTATTTTCCCACTTATTGTGTAAAATGTTATTTTATTACATGATTTTTTGAAAGGTTTACACATTATTTGTTTTTAAATTGCTTGTTGCTGGTCATAAAACTTGATATTTATATAAAACTTGCATATATATGTATGTCACGATAAATAATATTACTCTTTTCTTTCATATGATGATTCTTGTTTATTGGTCATATTCATTAGCTTCGCAGATCAATATCAATATGAATGCCTGCCTTTTATGTGTACTTTTTAATCTTTCTTTGTTTTGCTTTCATGTTGTCTTGAGTCTCTGTTGCCGAGGGCCACGACCCCAACTCCAAATCCATGATGAACAAGAAACAACAACTATGTGCGCTCCTTCACAGCATAGAACCAAAGACTTCTCTCGAACCTTTGGAGAACGAAGCGCTATGTAAACTTCTGGAACAGAACACACAAATTCTTGCAACACTCGCGATCATGCAGAAACAATATGAGGATATTATATAACGTTTTAACGGTCTCGAGGATAAAAATAAGATGTTGGAAAAAAAGAACTCTGACCTCGAAGCAAGAGTTGAAGCTTTGGAAACTCAAATAGAACATTTCGACAGACAAAATAAATCAAAAAATGTGGAAATAAGGGGGATCCCGGAAATCAATGGGGAAAACTTAAAAAATATTATATTTAATATAAAAAAAACCACCAACACAAACGAGGATAACAATATCGATGCAGCGTACCGCATCACTCAAAAATTGACCAAAAATCAACCCAGACCTATCGTTATCAAATTCAAAACCCACACGGACCGCGATGATTTCCTGAGTGATATTAAAAAGTTCAATAAACAAGCGACAACTCGAGAAGACACTCTAAACACCACCCTCATCGGAATGTCAGGACCCAGCTCTCCGATATACATATCAGAACACCTGACTTTTCACGCTAAACACTTGTGGTTTCTTGCACGAAAGGCTACGCGCGAGAAATTTTACAAATTTGCTTGGACCAGGGGAGGCCAAGTGTACGTACGTAAAGACGTTGGAACACCTGTCATTATTATTAATGACAAAAATAAACATCTTCTGTCTCCCTCACCCAGTAATCTGTAAAAAAAAATCGCTTAGCTACAAAACCTACTTTTTTATATTATTATATTACTTTTATACGTTTTTATATTTTCTTAATGTCTTCAGTACAAACAATAGTAGAATATTATTTAAAATTTCTACCTCAAATGCATTATCTTCAAACCCAAATTTTTCCATTATCACTGCATTAAATGTTAACTTCAACCTCTTATATGAATATGTTGAACCCGTCTACTACATCAACCTTTACTTTTATGTATTATTATATTATTTGAAATTCTTTATTGAGATGTCAAATCCATTGTTATATTTAATGCGACTTATGACTGTGTTTTGTTACAAATATTACTAATGGTAGAAATAGCTGATCACTTGGATAATTTATGTCAAATTCCATGTATAGAAACCAATAGTGCTCTTGCAGTTCAACAAATATTAACGAAATCGGCCCTAAAAATTTTCTCTATGAATATCAGAAGTATAAACCGAAATTTTAATGACTTAATGATAGTTCTCACAGACCTAAACTCTGACTTTGACATACTCATTTTAAGTGAATGCTGGATCAATGACAATTACGTCCCCAAAAATATAATAAACTATACCCACTACAACACACAGAGTAACACAACTCAAAACGATGGAGTTATAATATACATAAAAAATCACATATCTCACACAGTAAATGAAATAATAATCAATCACTCTAACTGTCTCAAAATAGTCATAGATAAGCGCATAACCATTTTTTCTATATATCGATCACCAGGCACATCTAACATTACCCCTTTTCTAAATTCACTAAGCCTATCTTTATCTTCTGTGAGTGATTGCGACAATATCCTTATTATTGGTGACCTCAATGTAAATATAATTAATTCCATGCATCCACAAGCCAGTGACTATTTAAACCTATTAACTCTTCAAGGTTTCGTCCCAGCCATCACAGCACCCACCAGAGTATCTGGCTCGTCTGTAAGTTGTATTGATCATGTATTTTCAAAATGTAAACTAAAAATTTCATCTCTCGTATACCAATGCACTGTCACAGACCACTACGCTACCATAACTTCTCTTTCTCATAAAATACACAAACCACCACCGCATGTAATCCCACAAAAGAAAATATGCTACACCACACTTTTTGAGCTGGTCTCTCAGGAAGATTGGTCAAATCTTTTTAAACTGAATGATCCCAATTTGGCCTGCGAATCTCTTGTCGAAACACTACACAACCATCTAACCAACGCTACATCCAACACAACTCCCAAATCAAAACACTATGATACTAAACTCAAACCTTGGATTACTGTTGGTATCCTTCATTCTATCCGCAAGCGCGATAAGCTACATGCGCTCTGTAAAAAAAATCCCAACGACCATGAATCTAACTTATTTTACAAAAAATACAGAAATGTTTGTAAAAAAATTACTTCAAAGGCCAGAGAAGATTACTATAAAAAACAAATCAAAAACGCCGAAAATGACACGAAAAAAATATGGAGTATAATTAAGGACATATCCTACACCAAACAAACGACTTCACCCATCAATAATATTAACATTGAAGGCCGATCACTAGTAAACACAAATAAAAACTCTGAAAAAATAGCAGATCATTTCAACGAATTTTTCACCACAATCGGATCTAACCTTTCCAATAATATTTTAACCAGAAATAATGTTTCAGAACATGACCTCGCGAATGAAATATCCATGGGCCACCTGAGTTATACTCCATTCACTTTCACTCCCACCACAGAATTGGAAATTACAGAAATCATCTCTACATTAAAAAATAGCCACTCAACAGGAATAGACAAAATCTCTACTAAACTTATGAAGCATTTAAAAAATCTTATTGCCACCCCTCTCCAACATATTATTAATTTAAGCTTCCAATCAGGTATATTTCCAAATTCTCTTAAACATGCCTCAATCATCCCCATTTTCAAATCAGGTGACAGATCATCCCTAAATAATTACAGGCCTATATCGCTATTAAGCACAATTTCCAAAATCTTTGAAAAGGTAGTAAAACTAAGACTCCTTAAGTTCCTCGAGATCAATAAAATCCTCTCAAAAAACCAATACGGTTTTCGCAAAAATCTTAGTACTTCTGATGCAATCGCAACCTTTACCAAACTGATATCTGATAACCTCGATAAAGGCAACAAACCACTTGCTGTCTTTCTAGATCTGTCTAAAGCCTTCGATACTATTTCACACCATATTCTTCTTAAAAAAATGCAACAGATTGGGATAGAAGGTACTTCCCTGAAATGGTTTGAAAACTACCTAACACAAAGAACACAAACAACTGTCATTCAGTCAAATCATATTCATATTCATCAGTCATATTCTTCTTAAAAAAATGCAACAGATTGGGATAGAAGGTACTTCCCTGAAATGGTTTGAAAACTACCTAACACAAAGAACACAAACAACTGTCATTCAGTCAAATCAAGAATATAGGAGTAAATGTTTACCAATCTCCTACGGCGTGCCCCAAGGAAGTGTTTTAGGTCCGCTCTTATTTCTCATATATATGAACTCCTTATTAAACTTGAATATTGACGGTAATATAATATCTTTCGCCGATGATACTGTTATCATATTTACAAGTAAAACGTGGAAAACATCAATTGAGAAAACAAATTGTGGACTTAACATAATTAAAAAATGGTTAGACTCTAACCTCCTTACCTTAAATGTTCAAAAAACACAATACATACTTTTTTCTATCCGAAAATTATCTCTCCCAGAAAACCTTCCTAAACTAATCATCCACACTTGCCCACAAAATCTAGACACTTCCCCACTACTTCTTATAAATAGCTGTTCGTGCCCAATACTTAAACCGTCTAATGAAATAAAGTACCTAGGTGTCAATATAGATTACCAATTACGGTGGGAGGCCCAAATTAGCTCCATAACACAAAGACTCCGTAAGTTATGTCATATTTTTTACTCTCTACGATCAATTCTTGATGCAAAAACTCTGAGAAGTGTGTATTTTGCTCTATTCCAATCTATATTAACATACGGCATTATAGGATGGGGAGGTTGTGCAGCATCCATTCTCTACCCTCTAGTAACCGTTCAAAAACTTTTGCTAAGGATCATCTTCAAATGTCCCCCCTCTCATCCATCAGAGCCACTTTTCAAGAAGCTCGCAGTACTAGACATTCGTCAACTGTATATGAAAATAGCTCTCATATATATATGGAAAAATGGTCTCATAAACTCCACACAAAAAGATATACACACACGCTACTCAACACATGGAAAATGCAAAATACCTAAAACAAAAACCACATTTTCACAGAGACAATACTCATACATCGCACCTAAAATATTCAACGCATTAAATAACAACATCAAAAGATCTGATACAATTACTCATTTTGCATGCGGTGTCCAACAATGGATATCCGGAAAGGGGCGAAGTTTCTTTAAAGATTTTCTTCAAAGAATATAGATTAAAACATTTAAATAGCCGTAAAATAAAACTTTAATTTTTTTTCTATTGAATTCTTTTTACAATTTTCTTTTTCACTCATGACTTTAAATTGTTTGGCACAACTGATATGTTCAATGTACTCTACTCACTCTACTGCCTTACTTGTATTCTGCTGAGATAAAAATTGTTAAAATAAGAATTCACTGCAGTATAAATAGGATGAATACAGGAATTTATTTGTACAAAAATTACTAAAAATTAAAACTCCTTTAGTTATTATTTATTTTAGGGAAATCAACACTTTACAATTGGATTAATTTATACATGTATGATTTACCAAAACGAGAAACCAATTATAGATTTTAGCATCATACCATTATATTGTGTCTAGAAATTAAATACTAATCTTGCAATTACATTATTATAACAAGAGGGAAGTAGTACAAAATATATGTCAATATATTTATACAGTTTTGTACTCATTTAATACATTTCTAATGCACTTTTGACGGAGTTTTTATATTTATATTTATTTTTTTATAATTATGTTACATTATATTACACGAACGTCTGATTGTTATTGCACTTAATTATGTTAAATCGACCACCATAACACGGGCACCAGCCTAGCATGGTGGTCGAAAAATCCACTAATGTTACCTCAATTTTGTATTTTATGAATAAAGAAAAAAAAAAAAAAAAAAAAAAAAATAGAGAGGTGATTTGTGATTGGTCACTCCGGTGTATTGGTGTTACTACTTACTGTCATGATTAATTATACTATGTTCCAATAAACTGTAAACTATTCTATTATGTATGTAAAACTTGTAACTTTCTGCCTTTTATTAACTGGCAAATCCATCCACAAACAGAGTAAAGCTTTTTCTAGTAGCGTGGATTCATTTACTGCAATATACAAGACATTTGTATAGCAAGAGATTGTTTAATTTATAAATGTACCTATCCTTCCATTTCCTAACCCTTATGGATCATTAATGACCAACAACCAACTGTAAACATGACAAATAGACTCCGAATGAGCTATCGGGAGAAGAGTTTGGAACGTTAGCGCAAAGCACGTTCAGTCCACAATTAATCGAGTTACCTGCATTTACACTTCTTTCAATATCTCTACAACCTTCTCAATTCTCATAAACATACTTCCCAAATACACTTTCATTTGCCTATTAATTATAAGTACCTATTAATCATACACATTCCTTTTAAAGTTATGTTATACAAAAAGGTATTTGAATATTTAAACATTTGGGATATCCACTATCTCCAAGTAAAGCTCCATTTGGGTACTGCCCTGTCTCAAACATTGCTTTGGCTCGGCAGCCTTGAAATATAAGGGAGTCATGTGTAGCTTCTGGTCAACTCGCTATGATGCCCCTTATCCTCATTCTAGCATCCGAAATAGCCTGCACGTTAATAGAAAAGCAGCCCTCCCTATTTCAGAATGTTTCAGCTTCTGGTCCACCTTTGGGAGAAAGCAGATGGTTAACACAATACTGAATTGATTTTGCTGGTTTTTAAAAAAAAGTCTCCATTTGTTATATGAAAACTTCAAGTAGCATAGAAACGTAATGCAACAAGCAATTGATTGCCTGGCAAAATTGGGGAGTTTCTAAAAAAGAAATAAACAAAGCATAGGTAATAAACATTAGATAAAAGGTTTTCAGACCTGAAGTTCTAAATATATTCCACATATTATTGCAAAAATGACACTCGAATAAGTTAGAACTTTACCTTTCGCTTGCGTAAGTTAATTTATCGTGTATTTGGCCCAAAACAGATTAAAAAACACGTTTTAGTCATCCTAAAACGGTTATAAAATTCTGCATCTTGTCGCTGCCTATGTGGCCCGTTATTATCATCAAGAATATCTGCCCATTCAACCATATCTACTATATTCAATATGTCCATAATTCAATTTGAAAAAACCAAATAAAAAACAGACAAGAGCGTGAACTGATAACAGATGCGAGATGACAGATGACACTTCGATTGTTTTCGCGGAACTCTGTTGACAGTTTTTATAAGTAGGTCTTCCTCAGGCAAGTTAATCCTCCGGCTGGGTGGATTACATTTGAGGTGGAGCGGGGATCATCGTGCTTTGGGCACAGTGTATTTGGGCATTTTAGCTGGATTGAGTTGAGATTTCGGCTCAGCCGTTGATCATTAGTTTGGCCACAACGGCCGTAAGACTCTGCATTGAAGATAAATAACTGGAAACACGTTACTTCGTAATATAAAGTGTAAAATGGAAAAAAAACGAACAAAGTCTTCTTCTTTCTTGCACTGTCCCAACTCATTGCCTAGGTAGGCTATTGGGTTCGGCTCTTCTCGTTCTCAGGCTATATCTTCTTCTGTTCTGGGTATCGCTTTCATCCAGGCCGTTTCTCTGAAGTATTTGAAGCATTGAGTCTGTCTGGTCTGATGGTCTCCTTCTTATGTGCCCATAACATCTCATCTGTCGTTCCTCCAGCTTTCTGATTATGTCCGTGACACCCAGGCTAACTTTTAATCCTATCTTTTAGTGATACTCCTGCCGACCATCTAAGCATTCGCATTTCTGCTCAAGAACGAATTCAATGTAAGTGGTAAAGACTTGAGATGTAATAATCCCAATTCGCGATAAGTTTCAACAGTATCAACAGGGGAGTCGTAAGCTATCGGCGCGCGGGGCATGTACGACCAATTCGGGGCCGCAGGGGGCAACATCGACCACTAACGACGCAGGCTAGTCCGCACGTCAGTCATTACGGCGTCACGCGACAGGGAAAAGGCGTAGTAACGTCCCGGCTACAGGGGGTGATACTGGACATTTTACGTTAGAAGGGAAATCTTTTTAACAGCGGTTTTTACCGATGGTCCGCAAAATTATTTAAGTTACTCGCATCCTGCTTATATCTATAGAAAGAATCAATAAATCAAAGAGTATTAATAGCCTAGAGACTGTCCTGTTGAAATTTAAGAATCCGGCTACGAACACTACACTGACGCCGTGCCTTACGCAAAACCGTTTGCGTTCGTGGAGTTAATCATGTACTACTTTTGTAATAGAACCGAATTAAACCAAAAGATGACGCCACTTACGATAACAGCTATTGTGTACATATACAATATACACCTATACAGTGAGGAGCATCGCCTGGCAGGCGAAAGTTACAAAATGGTATCAAAACGAAATTACAAACGCACTGGATTTGTAATATATGTAACCTGGCAGTTGTGAATAATAATACCCCGCGTCTATATATTATATATGACGTCATTGCCTGTCGCGGTTACTTTGTTCTGGTGACTAGCTGTCACTGAATCCCAGTGGATCCGAGGAACCGGCTATTTTTGGAACCAATTCCTATCGCATTCCTAAAATGGTAACAAACACTCAAACTAGGTGAAGCCGAATCAAAATCATCCCTAGCAAATGTACAATATACAATGTACAATTTTCTTATAATAAATAAATAAAAGCCGCCCGCAGGGCATAGCAGCAAAATCCTGCGGAGCGGGTATTTAACTGTTTTACAAATTTTTACAAATCACGGGGGGGTTGCAATTGTAGCGCAAAGTGGTATTCGCTTAGACAGTATAGGGATACGTCAGGTTTATACCACTTTTGAGTTTGTCGGCTGCAAGGCTTCTGCTAATGGCGCTTCCCTCGTGATAATTTCCATCTACCGTCCCGGGTCAGTTACAGCCACTGCAACTTTTTTCAATGAATTTCGATCTCTCCTAGAGTGCACCTCTAACTATAATTGCGACGTTATCATTCTGGGAGATATAAATATTCACTTGGAAAAGAAAACCAATCCCTTGACAATAAAATTTAACAAAATTCTACGTGACTTCGGCTGCGACCAGTGGGTGAACTCACCTACTCATGACGCGGGAGGTACACTGGACGTTATAATTTCTCGGGTCGGGTTTCCCCCGAATAGCGTGGATGTTACTGACATTGGACTCTCGGATCATCGTCTCGTGACATCCGTGTTTGCCTTCGATCCTCCAAAATTGGAGTTCAAATCCGTAATCTCAAGAAATTGGAGAGAATTCGATTTCGAGGCTTTTTGCAACGAATTAAAAGCGTCGCCTCTCTGTGATAAGAAAAAGTATAGCGAGAGCCAAGTTGAAGAGTTAGTAACACTATATAATTCTACGCTAAGGGCATTACTCGATAAAAATGCTCCTTTCACAGAGAAGGTCTGCCGCATTAGGAATTGCAGCAAATGGTTCGATGCTGAATGTCTTCAAAAGAAGAGGGAAATGCGGAAACTTGAGCGGATGTATAGACGAAATCCGACTCTCAGCAATCGGCAGCTCTGGATTGCCCAGCAAAACGTGTACAAAGAAGAAATCACACAGAAAAAATCGAACTTTTGGTGTGACCAAATTGAATCAGAAAGGACTTTGTCTGGAGAGAACAACATCAAGGTCGATTCCTCCCTTGAAGCGAACAGCTTTGCAACACACTTTCGAAGTAAGGTTGAGAAAATTCGGGACCTCAGTGTGGAAGGATCGCCTTCTGTCACATCACCAATTCCGCTCTCTGGAGACTTCACTATTTTCGCAGCAATAACAGAAGAAGATGTGACGCGTGCTGTGAAGTCTTGTCCAAACAAACAATGCACACAAGACCCCATACCTACCTGGCTTTTAAAACAATGTCTCCCGGATATAGCGCCTGTAATTACCGCAATTATCCAGAAGTCACTAGTAAATTCACTTGTACCGGGAATACTTAAAAAATCAATTATAACTCCGATTCTAAAAAAACCAAACCTTGATACTGACAATTCGGATAATTACAGGCCTATATCCAACCTACCATTTCTATCAAAACTGCTTGAGAAAATCGTTGCCAAACAATTGGTGGGGTACTTGAACTCCGCTGGTCTATTTGCCAAAAATCAATCCGCTTATCGACAGTTTCATTCAACAGAAACTGTTCTTTTGCGGGTAATTTCAGATCTGATCATCGGGATGGAAGCAGTTAAGTTGGGTTTAGTATCTGTTCTGGACATGAGTGCGGCTTTTGATACGGTAGATCATAGTATTTTATTAAATGTGCTTGAAACCGAATTTGGCGTTCGAGGTGATGTTCTCCAATGGATGACATCGTACCTGTCTGGACGAGTAGCTTCAGTAACTTTCAATAAATGTACATCACCTGAAACTCCCATCGAATTCGGAGTTCCCCAGGGTTCTGTCCTGGGTCCCATTCTTTTCATTCTATATACGAATCGTCTCGAACGACTCATTCACTCAGCTGGCTTTGAATCACAAGGCTACGCGGATGATTTTTTTATTTTCAAGTTTTGCTCCCCGGACGAAAAAGACGCCCTTAAAAACGAGGTGGTTAGTTTCATTAACACAGTCTCAAGTTGGATGTCTGTCAATAAACTCAAACTTAACCCGACAAAGACGGAATTTATTTGGATAGCTTCTCCTGGAAGGCAAGCCCTCATAGATTTCAGTCCAATCCGTATTCAGGACACAGATATAATTCCTTCTACAGAAATAAAATTTCTTGGTTTCACTCTAGACAATAGTCTTTCTCTTGAGTCGCAAATTTCAAAAGCTGTGAGTTCTGGCTTTTTCCATCTACGGCAGATAAAGTCAATCAGGAGATGCCTTCCTTCTGATGGAGCAAAGTCCCTCATAAATTCGTTCGTTGTCTCACGTATGGACTATTGTAATAGTGCATATGCTGGCCTACCTAAAACACAATTAAATAGAATACAGTCTGTCTTCAATGCTGCGGCGAGAATGATTTTTGGCGAATCTAAGTACTGTCATATAACCCCGCTTCTAAGGGATCGTCTTCATTGGCTTAGATGTCCTGAAAGAATAGAGTTCAAGATCTGCTTAATGACCTTCAAAGCATTGCAAGGAATGGCGCCTGCCTATATATCGGAACTATGTGTCCGACAAAACTTAAGCGAGAGACAGCTTACTCTAAGGTCAGCAGATCTGGATGTTACTAATCGTTTAATCGAACTTTCTCGGTCAAATCGAGCCGTTTACTATGATCGCTCTTTTCGTGTAACTGGCCCTCTCATTTGGAATAAACTTCCCTCAGCTCTTACTAATATCCAGAATTTGGCAGAATTTAAACGGGCTTTAAAAACAAAATTATTTAAAAAATCGTACCATTCATGAATCCTAACATCTTTTCAATACAAGTAATAAGTCATGTTCTCAAGTATCCGGTAATCGTTTGGTTTCGGTTTCCTCCTAATTGTACTTTTATGTTTAATATCTGAATTTTTTGTAAGAAGTTAGTGTATTATATTTTAGTTTAAAAGTTCTTGTTTTGTCCTGTGCTACAATAACACTGTTTTTGTAGGTATATTATTATTTTCCTCTGTGCTATAACAGCACTGTTTTGTTAATCTTTGTTCTCTTGTCATTGTTTTGTAAATACTGTATATTCTTTATTTCATAGGTATTATTTTATAAATATTTTGTAATGATCTCGTAAGGAACACTGTAGGATTATTTTTAAATTTATTATAGTTAAGCGCACTTGAAGTGAAATGACACAAAACTGCGCTATACAAATATTACGTTATTATTATTATTATTATGTTAGTAACGAATCATACATGCGAGACTGTAACAAACCATCTAATTGTTATGCATATTTTCGATCGTATATTGATTGATTAGTTCTTAAAAATAAATTAAACAATGTTACTTTGTTTGAACCACTAGTATATTTGTTTAAAGCCGACCGGTTTCGGAATAACGGTTCCTTCCTCAGGGCAAACGTTCAAACGTATACTGACTTGACAATTACATAAACAAAAATTTTAACAAAACAAAAAACGACTTAAAAAAATGCACAAAAAAGTAAAAAAATAATTTCGTACGATTGTTATTTTTGGAGTCAGTGTCAGCCAAGTTAACTACATACATAGGTAGTTATAGGTGAGATGTGGAGATCTTGGCTGACACCGACTCCAAAAATTACAATCGTACGAAATTATTTTTTACTTTTTAGTGCATTTTTAAGTCGTTTTTTGTTTTGTTAAATTTTTTGTTTATTTTTTGATTTTTAGTGACGAGCTTACGTAAAAAAAGTTTTACTTCAAAAAAAGAATCATCGAAATCTGTTGGCGTAATATTGAGTTATTCGTCCATTTGTCGCGCACATACTTATTGCAAATTTAAGACTTATATGGTCTTCTCGTGGATCCCATTGTCAGAACTGGACCTAATTAAAATGGGACCACACGGGAAGCACCAGCTTTCTAATAAAAAAAGAATCATCAATATCGGTTCACCCAATCGAAAGTTCTGAGGAAACAAACATAAAAAAAACCTCCTTTTCGAAGTCGTTTAAAAATAGTGGGTGGCAACAATGTATTATTACTAAGTGTTGTGGTAGGGGTGGAGGCACGGCTAGGAATTAATGAAGAGTGAGTGGGGGAACATATCCATGATTGGGCTATAAGATAATATTTTTTGTTTGTTGATAATGGATTAAACGTTGATAATGGATTTTTTTTTATTTCCAAGGCTTCTAAGTTATCTAGACGTTTTCCTTTACGGTTAATATGAAGAATATTTATCCCTGTATTTTTTTTTCAAAACTATGGTTATTTTCAATGATATGGTTAGCGAACTCGGAAAAGTTATTATTTTAAAGACACCTTAAATTTTCTTTGACTCTAATTAGATTTCGTTTGATTACTTTGATTAGTTCTTTAATCTCAAATACTTTCACATTCCCATGTCGCTTGGTTACTTACTAATTAGGGGCGAGGGATGCTATTGGTTAGATTTTTTACCCCGCCGCTCAGGCTTACAGATATTATGATCCCTGTAACAGATGGCACAGCTTTAATAACCGATATAAGATCATGTCTTAACTCCAGAGAGTAAGTTGCTTTCCGGATCTTACCGCGCATCTTCAGGTAAAACTCTGGCAGTATTCAAATGATTTCAGATAACCTAGAGAGAATATATACCTACTCGTTGAAAATTACGGTAAAAGTTTAAACCAGCGGTTAAGGGAAAAATTAAGTTTCCTTTGGGAGTGAACCCATAACGTTATTATTAAAGTTTAATTTACTGTCTTGCTATTGTTGAACCGTGTCATACTTGCAAATTGATTGTACTAAAAATAAATACTAATAATTGTGTCTACCGTTAAAATTAGGCATTTTATTTAATTACCCCGTTACAAGACGTTATAGAAAGCACAATGCGCGATTATTTTCAACAGAATCAACAGGGGAAATTTCGGTAAATTCTAGGCGCAGGAGGAACATCGAGGACTAACGATGCGGGTTAGTCCGCACGTCCGTCATTATCGCGTCACGGGACAGAGAAAGGGCGTCGTAACGTTGCGGGTATAGGGGGTGACGCCGGACGTTTTACGTTATGGAGTGAAACCCCTTCAACAGCGGTTCTTAATCGGTGTTAAAGAAAATTGAAGAAACTTGGCAGTGGACAAAATGGACAGAAATGTAAAAAAAAACCATCTGTAATCGTTACCTCGGACTAAATTTAAGAATCAGAATGACACGTTGTTGGCTGCGGAAACCTGGAAAATGTAGTGTACATCTATAAAAAGGAAAAATTTGGATTTGGTCATAAAATTATGAAAGAAAAATGAAAGATTACATTGATAATGTACCTAAAGGCAGCATAGGAAAACGCCGCACTTCATGGATTTAAAATCTGCACGAAGATTGCCTTGGTGATAGTTAGTCTTCGATTGGAGAAGACACCATAAGAAGAAGAGGAATTTAAAAGTTGTTTACAGAATGGCAAATAATGATAATGTTGTATTAAAAATAGTAATTTCGTTGTTGTCTCTGTGTCTGTGTATAAATTTGGTTGGGAATATGAGTGAGTATATTCATGAGATGTCTATGCGTTGCTAGACCAACTTGCGAAGAAACTTTGGGGATTTGATGTGCGCATGCCCACAACGATTTCTATATACAAAAGTGAGTTCTGGCATCATGAAAATATGCATTGCTAACCGTTCATCCGATTGCGATGAAACTTTGGGGATTTGATGTGTGCATGCCCGCGATTGTTTCTATATATAATAGTGAATTCTGGCGTTATGAAAATGCGTTGTTAAATCGTCCATTCGATTGCGAGGAAACGTGAATTGTTGTGAGCACGCCTGCAAAGGTTTATATATACTGGTGAGCTCTGAGCGTTATGAAATTTGAATAAAGCGGGAGAGGGGAGAGGGAAGGCGCAGTGGGAACGCGTGAGGGGAAGGGGATGCGGGAGAGGAAGGGGAGGCGAAAGGGGAACAGGACGAATGGGAAAGGACACGCAGTTAGAAACAATTTCTTTATTAAGTGGCACAGTAACGCATGCCGAGATCTCGCTAGTTTATAATAATTCTTTACACATTTGAAATTTGTTAAAAATTTGGATAGATGTTGTAATTTTTCAAATTTACTAACGGCGTTCAATCGAAATGTAAATTAGTGATCGCTTTTGATTACAAATTTAAGGTATTTTACAGATTTACGAATTCTAAAATTATAATTTTCCGCAATTCTTCACGGATCTGCGCCAGTTAGACATAAAAAGGAAAAATAACTCCAACATCTTAGTTACACGACGAGGAACCACAAATATAACATTACCTAAATGATCATCTGTGTTCGTGGCCCGGAAAAGGTTAAGAACTACTGTCCATGAATAAGGATTACACTAAGTATGGTACGGGTTCTTCCAAATTAAACGGCGCCCTCACGCACCAGGGTCTGGGTCCGGGTCCGGCCTAACTGCCGGTGTTATTGAACAAGTTTATTATGACAAAGAGGGTCAGACCATTCGGTCTTACTGCTACTTACCACTCTTACAAAGAGGCTTGGAAGAAGAGTGGATGGTAGAAATGGACTTAGTCAACTGAACTTTAGGAGTTCTTGCGATAATTTTAAAATATGGGGAGTATGGTTTAAGGCGAGACATAACCACGTTTATCGGGGGTTTGCCCGAGGCTCACATATTAATTAATTTCGGTGAATTCATATTTGAATTATCATTTTTATTTCCATGCCTCACAAGGGACGCGAGTTATTTACATTTTAGATTAATAAAAACAGTACGTTTCCATAATTTTTTTAACGTATAACCTCCATTAAAAAATTGTAATACGTTGTACAACAAAAGTTAGCAGGGAGCACCAAATTTTATTTTTCTAACCGATGAGTAATAACTTCGGGAGATCTTCATTTAGAAACATCTTAAATATTAGTAACACGTTCTTCAGAATTAATTAAAATGAACACGGCGGAAAGGTCGAATCTCTAGCCCTGCTAGGGTGAATTCGACCGTACGCCCGTCCATACACTGTGCCGCGGGCGCACATTTGTTTACACGTTTTCTCCACTTACGTCGTTAAGATTCTGAATATATTTTAGGGTATAATGTCGTCTTTACGCATAGAATAAAGAATAACACTAGAAGTGCCTTCCATGCAAACTTGAGTGGAAACACGTGTTCCATTTAGCCCAATCGTAAATCGTAGATCTCCATACCATTTTAATTTCAAACACAGTTATTTATTATAATTAATTATACTATCTGTACTTACATTCGAATCAAATCCTAGTTCTACAGTTCATTTAATCGGAAACTAACATTAAATTTTTTTTTTTGGCTGATTGCTTATAATAATTGTAACCCCTTGTGCTATGCGTAAAAATCTTGTCTTAAACATTAGCATATCAATTAAAAATAATAATTATTATTTGACATGTTAAAGTATTTCACCAAAAAATGTAGACATAATTTGTCTCGATGCCACCTAGCGAGCGATTTAGCATTAACAATGCCTCTCTCACATAAAATAAAGTTGGTTGTTTTCATGTGGAAAAATGTAATAAGCAGTAATTGTTGAATGAAGCACTAGTATATAATGAATTATTTGGCGGGTATTAGATAAGCCGCCATAGCTCAGTGGTAGAGCTCCTGACCGGCAATCAGAGGGACACGGGTTCGAGTCCCGTTGGCGGCCAGTATCTTTTCTCGGAAGATTTTTTCAATGTAGATGAGTGTTTCAGGCTGATAATTATTGCTTATAATAATTATATTCAATTATTATTACGTAAGCAGGTTGTGTTATTAAATATTAACGTATTTTATAAAAAAGAGATTTGCTTCAGGATCATTGACTTTCAAATTTTTAGTGAAAATCAGATTTTAACATAAAATGAAAAATCAACAAAATAAATTGATTAATTTGAAAGTGTGTCGCCTGTTGTATGCTGATGATGCGGTGCTGATTTCTAATAGTGTGGAAGATCTACAGTCTCTCGTGTCTAAGATGAACGAAGTATATATGAAAAATGAGTTAATGGTTAATGTAAGTAAGTCTAAAGTCATGATTTTTGAAAGAGAGAGTACGAAAACAATTTGCAATATCGTTGTGAATGATGAATAGTTGGAGCAGGGAGATTAGTTTTTGTTTCTGAGTAGTATGTTTATGAAAGATGGGAAGGCTGATAGAGATATTCAAATGTGTGGTAAAACTGACGGAATGCAAGGCTGATGTAATCGTATTAGTAAGATTAAGAAAGAGACCCTCAGATGGTTTGGGCATGTAGAGCGAATGAACGAGGAAAGGAGTGTAAGGAGAATATATGAATAATGAATATATGCAAATGTGAATGGCAGAAGAAGTCGGGGACGCCCGAGAAAGTCATGACAAAATCAAGTGAATCAGATACTTGAATCAGATGTATGAGATGACGTATGAATATTAACGAGGCAAGGTTAATGTGCTAAGACCGAGTTGTTTGGCGGTACGTCTCTGCCTACCACTACGGCGTAATGGCGTGATGGTTAGTTAGTTAGTTAACAAAACAAACTAAACGCTTCTTAATGATTGCAGCGAATACTAAACTGACTAAATCAGTCCAAAATGCTACAACAATGACAGGTGAGCAATAAATCAACCTGTCGCATCCAACTCCCGGTGACAGAATACAGCCTTGTCTTACTCCACCCCGATTACACCCATCCCACAGAGCCTCGATGGGCACCCGCAATAGAAACATTGATCCGTCTGTCTAAATGGGATCTCAAAGTACAAAAACCCAAAATAAACAATGGACTGTCAACACGTTCAATCCCCCGTTTAGTGGAAGAGATTAATTTTAATTAGGGATATAAACTCGGAGCTCCATTAACATCAATAACTCAATTCCAATTATGCAAGTCACACGGTTACGATGAACATCTTAGCGTTAATACGTCGAAGTGAAATTTAACTTTTAGCTGACTAAAATAAGGAAATTATAATGCATAATTTATCATGATCGTCGTCCTTCTTCAAGAACTGGTACGATTTGAGTAGAACAGGATCTTAGTTACAACTCGTTAACAGCAGGAGATATTTATGTAAGATATTAATAAAGAAGTTTAAAATTGGAGATGTTTGTTAAAATTGTTTAAATCTCAACACTCAAGTGGAACTGCTGGAATTCTAACATCATTGGATTACATATTTAGGAAAGAGAAATTAAATTTAAAATAAAACAATAATGTCACATCACAAAGTAACTGCTTCATATGAACAAAAAAGAGAAATTAAATTGTGGTGTCAATGGTATTCAGTTGGATAAACTTGAAATTTTGGAGATCAGAAAGAGTTAGAATGCAAATTTGAAAATTATTAATAATCAAAAATTGTTTTTAAATGATAAAATATGAAACTTATTTCCTTTGTAAATTGTTCCATATTGTCCCCACCCATTCTCATTTTTACATTGTTACTATTGTCTATGTTTGTTATTTTTCTATTGACACCATGTTCTATGTCTATTTTTAAAAATTAGTATTATTAAAACCCCGATGAAGTAAGCTTGGCTTACGAAACATGTCGGTTTTTTATAATCAATTATAGTGGTAAAAACAAAGTAAATTTATTAATTTAAAATTAAATTGTTCACAGACAAGAGATAGGCTGACGACCAAAACAAACGACCAAGACGAACAAAACAAATAAGAAAAGCAAATCCTTTGGAATATAGAATAATTTCCTTCAGGACCTGTCATCTTTCGGGATGTGCTGTGTGGAGTTTCTTTTTGTGGAAAGGAAAGAGTGAACGTGGGTCTTCAAGCGACCCATGTTATAGGAGGGAGGAAATACAGACGCCGGTAAATCCTTCCACAGCCGAGCTGTTGAACTTGTGAACGAGTCGTAGAAACGATTCTGACAAATGTCAACTGTGCACAAATTTTGCACAGCGTATTTCCCGACTGTCCACTGGTGCTGAAGGCATAAATGACGCCAGTTCCTCGGATCATCTTCCATTGAAATACCCGTAGAACAAGGGACAGCATTCCCACCCGACGCCTATGCTCTAAAGATTGCAATCCATTTGTTAAAATACGACAATCCATGAAACGGACCACCCGTTTCTGCAAAGAGTCAAGGGTTTTTTTCCAGGTATTTTGGGGCTCCAGATCAGGAAGTGGCTGCCCAATTAATACTAAAATTGATGAAGTGCTATGTCCAATGCTATAATAATCCAGAAGGTTAATAAAGAATAAAAAGCAACCTAAAAGCTTTTTGAACTCAGGAAACAATAAATCTCCATAAAAGGGGCGAAGTTCGAACCATCTTTTGGATAGGTGAACTTAGCGGCACTATAGGCTTAACCGTCTTTGATGCACAGATGCAGTTTAACGAATTCCAAATTTTGTGAACGCGGAAAAATACAGAACTTGGAACATATATGGAAGAATACCGCAACCATCGACTGGCCGAGTAACATCAAAAGTCCAATATGATTCGTAACAAACGTTAAACGTTAAATGAGTGCTGTAATGCCGAGAGTTTTTAAACTAGAAAAAATTATTTTCTATGTAAAACATTATCTAGAATTAAAATATTCATCCGGTATCTAACGGGTCAGTCAATACACAAGAAAAACAAATACGGTCTTACCCGATTTCTTGGGTTTCTTTCTAGAACAAAGAGAGAAATTAGTCGAATTAACGCGCAGCGGCTCTACCGTCGCTGTATCGCCTATTGTTGTCCGTTCTTACCCCACCCAACCCTACAATGATCATTACCATTAGCGAGAGCTAAACCCGGGCAGACTTATTACATCTATCTGAAAGCTTGCACTAAAGTTAACAGTTATACTTTTAGAATTATAAAGCAAAGCTGTAGCAAATCTATATATTCATTCAAGCGTTCAACAAATAAAAATTAGAATGTGCAATTCACACGCGGTAAAAGTGTAACCTTCAGAAAACTAGAGAAGACAAGGGAGACTATGAAGCACGTTTTTTTATCAATGTGAAGGTGTGATGTGTGATTTTTTTCAATATGTTTGTCGTCGAATTCCATTGCACCTTTCCAATACGTACCTATCTATCTAAACTAACTAACCATCAAGCCGTTTCCCCGCAGGGGTAGGCAGAGAGGACGGACCGCCAAACAACTCGGTCTTGCACAGTATTTTTTTTTTTTAATCCAGTTAAAAGAAAATTACATTTTCACTAATTTAACTAGAAATAATAATACACATTAAGATAAACTAAATATTTCAATACAGCGCTATTCTATTTCATTATTTTGTTTATCAAGAATAAATATTAATAATTTTTTTTAAATTTTAACAACTTATTTTCGTTTTTAACGTCATTTGGGAGGCAATTATATTAGTTACCCCCCTCGTAACCAATGGATTGTTTACCTGGTTGGTGTTTAAATGTATGTTATCATGTTGTCGTGTAAAGTGTTTAGTACTTGAGACGTTTTAATGAATTCTGTATTTGTGTGTACGAGATTATTTTGTATTTTGTATGTAAGGAAACATGTATTGTATTCTTAAAGTTTTCTTAATGTTAATAGTTTTGTTTCCATATATAATTTTTTGTGGGTGTTATTTGATTCACTTGATCGTGCTATGTCTTTCTCGGGCGTCCCCGACTTCTTCTACCATTCACATTCTTACACAACTATCTTCGTTCATTCGCTCTACATGCCCAAACCATCTATCTAATCTTATTATAAGTATTTGTGGTTTTCTTTGTAGTCGCTAGATGTCGTTTTCTTTTGTGTTTTCTTTTGCCTGTTCAATTTGAAGTGGTTTAAAGATTGGATATTGATTTTACAATTTTCTAAAGGGGGCTTGCGAGGGACTGTGGATTTATCGCATTAAATTGGAACCGAGTACCCGTGAATAAAATAAACATTTTATTGCTATCTCATTCCCCCTCGCAGGCTAAATCCTGTAGATGTATGTGTCTCTTTTTAGTGTCGCTCGTTTCCGTTTCATCGTGTTTCAAATCGCAACGGTGCTAAAGAAGTTTTCACTTTAAAAAGATTTTTCTTTTGCTTGGGAACATCTCCATGATAATCTTCTATAGATCTATAGCCTATCATATCAGGTATCAGTTACTGTGTATATACAGTTGATACTTTAATATTTAATAAGGACTACATTCATCATAGTCAAGAATTAAAGGGCGGTAAGAAGAGGACATCCTCCGTTTACAAGTCTCTTATTTTCTTACAAAGGGTTTCGGGTAAACCAACCACCAGACATAAATAATAACTAAAAACCCGCCATCGCCGGTGAGAGGAAGCGACACCGTCCATTATAATATTTCTGCATGTAACAAAGGGTTGTTGCGCCCTGTTAAAATAGTCTGGAAGAATAAAAGACAAATTACGTAGTTTCATTTAAATTGAGAGAGGAGCTAAATTGGATTCCAATAAAAAAAGACTACTATTTAATGTGTTAATTTTTGTGCATAAAATTATGAAAAACCAAATGCCAAAATACTTTAAGGATGAAATTGTTTTTAATAGAGACGTACATAATTATGAAACAAGAAATATAAACAGAGTTCGATTGCCACAAATGAAGAAATCAAAATCACAGAACTGCCTAATGTATAGAGGACTAAAGATGTATGATGAAATGCCTGAAAGTATGAAGAATGAAGAAAGAATGAATGTATTTAAAAAGAAATGTTATGCTTACTGTAAAAATATTTAAATTTATCAAATGGAATGTTACATTGTGCTTATTAGTTTATATTCATGTAGTATAAACTAACTCAATAAATAATTAAAAAAAAAAAATAGAATACAGATGATTTAAGACGGGTTGTTTCTAAAATTTTGACGGATTCATCAAATATTTTAAGTTAATTTTCACGTTCTGTGTAAGTTCTGTTCAAGTTCTGTTATTATACCATTATTGGTCAGTTGCTCCATTAAAAACTGAAATAATAGCAGAACTTGAATAGAAGTTACACAGAAGGTGATCAATCAAATTTTGATGAATCCGTCAAATTTTTTGAAACAACCCAACCCGGAGTTATTTGAAAATTGTTTAGAAGTTATTGAGGGCCTGTTTCATATAAAATGACAAAGCGTACACCGCATACCAAAAATAGACGCTGGAAAATTACCTTCAAAACTCATATCTAAAAAATATTTGGAAAAAAAATCGGTCGAAATTAAACACACAAATGACTTATACCTACATTTTCACGGCCAAAAGTATTTTAGTTATTTGTTTTTGGTGTGTAAATTGGTGTAATTGTTTTAAGTTTACCATTTTGATGTATACTGATACCTGCTCATAGTGGAGTGGAGCTGGCAACACGGTATCGCTTTCAAGTACATAAGCACATATGGAACATTAACTTTAAATTCAGTAAATTTAAATGATTCATTTCTTCAAGATATATAAAAATCTAAAAAATTTAAAAAAAAACTGTCCGAAACGTTGGCTAAAGAAGGAGGTAGCGCAACACGGCATTACACCCCACAAACTAATAACGAGAAAAAAATTACTGTTCAAAATATGAAAATGAGCTTCGTCAAAACTTCTTAAGGTTCAAGTTTATCTCCATTAAGGCGATCCACTAGTACCGGAAAAATCGGAATTCACGCCCTTTTATGGGAGGAGTTTAAAAATACTTGAGAAAAAGCTTTTGGAAAGGTTGGAAAAGATATTTGAGAATTTTATTTTACATGTTGATTTCGTAAAGGCCCGTAAAAAACATTAATTCCTTTTTTATGCATTGTTTATTGTAATAAAACGGAATTTTTAAATTGATTTCACGAAAACAAGGAGCACGGACCCATTCATAAGAAAGGAAGAGAAAATTAAGAAAAAAGTAACTTTTCTATGAGTTTAGAAGTTGCATATTATTACTATTTTTTTGTTAATTGAGTTATTCCTAACACGTTGTTTCTCCGCTCCGTTCGGAGGAGTAATGACGGATGAATGGGGCGGCTGCCAGTCGTTCTTCGGTGGACGGTATAAGGTTCACTTTGATATAACAAATTCGTCGACTGCCGTATTGTCGCCGTGATGTCAAAAATACCAACGCGAAAATGCATATTATATTTTATTTTGTGAGGTTCGGGCGTAAAAATCATTTTTTTTCGCGATAATTATATAAGAAACTGAATTTGCCACATTATGCAATAAAACCATATCCGAAAAAGTGTTTATAAGTAGGAGAGTTTTCAGTTGAAAATGTTTTTTATAGACCTTATACTTTATTTTTTTCTAAGCTTATTAAAAGACTTATTAAAAAAATGACCGATATTTTTAAGGGCCAAGGTATGTTGTATACGCAGTATTTAATTGAAGCATCTATAATAGGTACTTCTAAGCAGTCAAATTTTCAAAAAAAAAACATACGATTTTGTATGATTTTGCATTATTTAGTATGGCTTCATCTTCCGTCATGTTCAAATAGGTATAAAATACTAACTGCATCTTTCCTTGAGAACAAATGAATTGCAGATTACATACCAGTGATGTTATGTCTTTGTTTCAGATGCAACGAATGTGAAATAGCAAGGATGACTTCGAGACTTACCTGAAAAGAAGAAAAATAAACATTAGATTTCACAAATCAATTTTAAAACAAATCTAAGTGTTGAAAGATGTTTTAGAAATTTTTGTAATAATTTGGGAGACGGGTATAGGTACCATTCATTGGATAACAAACACTTACGGCGTAGATCGCTAAGATTGGTGACTTAGCAAGGTTTTTTTTGGATTAGCTCTACACAGAAGAATAATTCCCGTCAGAGCCTATGTCATCTTTGGCGATGCTGTGTGGAGGGTTTTTTTAAAAGGAAAGTAAGAAGAGGAAGTTCTGTGAAGGAAAAAAGGTAAAAGGGTTAGTAGGAATCAGGGGCGCAGTGTGACGGACGTACGAATCCATCCCTCCCACTGCAGTGCAAAAAAAATCATTTAAAAACATTTTGAATAACCTTTCTTGCGGTAGGGCATTGACTCGACGAAACGTGGTGTCGTTACACACAAGTCAAGCACTGACTAGTTAGAGATAAGGAAATAAATAATAAAAAAACATGAACAAGATAAGAAAAATATGTAAATGGTGTGTATTCATTATTGTTATCACACATATCCACAGTGAAAGACGTTCAGTATCGCCTTGGTGGAAGACCATCATTCAGAATTGAAACTTTGCTTGAAATGGAAAACGAAAATTGTGAACGCCATTGTCCGTCTACACCGGAACAGTTAGAACTATTGTGTGGCAATTTTAATTTCTATTTTTCGACAGATTATTCATCCATTTACCTACCTACAAGATTTCTTACTTTTTTACATTTGCAAACATTTGGGTAGATAGGTAGGTTACCTTTACACAAAAAAAAAGGTTTAAGATTATTTGAAGAGTAATTAAAAATATCCAATGTATCAGAAATGTCATTCAATATAACCATTCCTCTTTACATGCTCTGCTAGAAAATCGGCTCTACCGTGTGGTATCTCGCAGCCTATGGCTGAAGTTTTCAGACACGCTCGGATTTCGCTATCTCTCTCCCTTGTCATTATAATATTACCTCTCTTATATATGACATAATTACACTACTTATAATTTTGGTGATCGGAAAACTCGGAATGAAATCAACTCGGAACCTCCTTTGAAAAAGTCACTAAAAATATATGAAAATTAGGTTAAATCCACGTTAGGTTAGGTTATGGAATATTAAAAAAAAATCAGTAGTTTTTAATGATTTTTCAAAGAGGAGTTGAGTTTAGTTGATTCTGAGTCTGCATGGAACCATAATTTTAATATGCATAATATATATATTTTTTAATTTAATTCAGGTATAATTAATTATTTACCTACATTCCAAAAAAATAAAGATTTGTGAGGGTGGAATTTTTATACATACTATTCGTTAGTATTTCTTGCACCTGGGGCCTCGATTAATTCCAAGAAGACATAATTTCAATATTAGAAGCTATCTATTCTAAATGATGTGTGGGAACTTGTTCAACTTGTATCGCCACCGCGATAAAATAAATGTCAGCTAATCCTTATCTTGTCTCAAATTAGCTTATCATTATAAAAACTTGACAATCTTTCTTTGCTTAGTTATGTACAAACACGTTCTGGTTTAGTAACGTAAAAAGGTTTAAACAAATATTAATACTAAGGCGAAGCACTGCGAAGTGATGGAAAATCATGTGAATTGATCGCCTAGAAATGTCACAGATACTTTAATTAAATACTGTGAGTGAATGCGATTGTGTGTGTAGAGTGGATTTGATATGTGTGAAGATTGACTGACGAAGGACCTTGATTGTGTATTACTGTTACTGCCTGGAAATGAGAAGAACATATGCTGCATAGAAAGGAAAGGACTCACCGGAAGGATAAAGAACTCTCATTCTGCCAATGCACTTGTCTGCTTTCTCCCCAATCCAATAGGCACAGAAACAGCAATAGGCGTGCGTTTCGTTTATTTTGATAGACACGGCGGAATTGTGATGATGGCAATTCACAGATAGCGGTAGCACAATGGCTATTTGATATGTTGCAGCGCGGGCGGTTAATTACAGACTGGTGCACGTGGTGAAGGTAGTTAAAGGTGCGGATTTGGGAGCAAGGTAGGATAGGAATTTGCAAAATTATTAATACCAATCCAAGCAGTAACAGTATGTATGCGTGCTATGTAGGTATGTGTATGTGTAGGTATGTGTATTGGAGTAACCAGTGAGTGTAACATATATTGGCCTTGATGACATCCTTCAGTAAAACATTTTATGTTAATTCTTTTTATAAGTCTAAAAAATAAAGGATCTGGCCATTAACGTAGCTTTTTAATGTGAAATCACCTACTTACGAATCCCTTTTCGGATATTTTTTTTGTATAATTTGGAAAATTAGGTTCTTAGATGATATAAATGTGCGAACTTCACAAAATAAAATAAAACAAGCATTGTGGCGACGTTTTTTTGCACCCTTACGATTACAAAGGCAACTGCGCGCATACTATTCACATAGATTACAAAACTATACCATTCACACAGATTACGAAGCCATTTGCACTCTTATCAGTCACGTAGATTACAAAATCATTTGCACTCTTCCCAGTCACGCAGAATACGAAGCCATCTGCACTCTTAACAGGCACGCAGATTACAAAGCCATCTTAACTCTTACCAGTCACGAGGATTACAAAAAAAAATTGCACTCTTACAAGTCACGCCAATTACGAAGCCATTTGCACTCTTACCAGTCACGTAGGTAACAAAAACATTTGCACTCTTGCCAGTGATTTCTCCATCTTCATCACAGATTACCATGCCATCTACACTGTTATTAGCCATGCAGATTATGAATACCTCTTATCAGTCAAGCATTACAAAACCAATTGCACTCTTGCCAGTTACGTAAATTAAAAAGCGATCTACATTCTTACCAGTCACGCAGATTACAAAGCTAACCACACTTTTATTAACTTATTAACTGACCTTATTTCAGTTACTGATGAACAGATAAAGCCAACTGCACTCTTACCAGTAATGTATATTACGAAGCGATCTGCACTCTTACCAATCTAAAGCTAACTACAATCTTACCAACTTATCAACTGCACTTTTATCAGTTCCTGATGAACAGATAAAGCCAACTGCAGTGGCGTGCACAGAGTTTTTGATCAGGGTAGGCAGTAGGAAAACCGCCGAATTGATTCAAATAAATAAAAAAGAAACTTGCCACAGATAGCTCCCTTCGTACAAGTTTTTGCTAAGTGTGCTTGCTGCTGGCTGTAGATGATGCAGGTTTGGATTATCTAAGCCACTTTAATATACAAATAATAATAATAATAAATAATCGCTTCATGTATGCGTATTATCACAAGCCAATTAATGGATATCCGAGGTGGCCTTGATAAAAGCAGTTGGCGTGTCTCACTTTCATACTTCAGATAACAACAGATGTCACTGTCGCCACTGATTGCCATTTGCTATTTGTTCCAGAAAGCACTGCCTGATACTGATACTAACAAAAAACCTCATAGAAGCAAATTCAAACGACAGTTCTACTCTATGCTACGTGCATTTCGTAAACATTGATATTATATCTTGTATGAAGTTAGCTCTAAGCAGAAATAATTCCTGCTTAGCCCGCATTTTAGTGAGGTAGTCGGAGGGCGAGTGTAGTTTTTAGTTACAGTTTATGTCAAGTTTGTAGTACCTATGCCGATTGATGTGGCGCTCGCGTAGTTTTGGTTGCTTAGCTTTGTCGCGCTTATTTTTGAAAGTTTGTATTTATTTTTAGTAATAATTTAATAAATTATAATATTATTTAGATGCTTACGTTTTACAAATACGCTAGGGTAGGCAGTGCTTATGTGCCTATATGGAGTGCACGCCCCTGGCCAACTGCACTCTTACCAGTAATGTAGATTACGAAGCGATCTGCACTTTTACCAATCACGTAGATTCCAAATCCAACTGCACTGTTATCAGTCACGAAAATAAAACCAGCTGCACTCTTACCAATCATGTAGATTACAAAGCTTGTTCTGCTACGACTTCCTTCAATCTTCCCCTACCTTATCACTTGGGTAATCCACATAATATAATCTTGCATAATCTATCTGCTACATTCCGTAACTACTGCAGGAATCCACAGATTACATATTAACATCGCGTAACTAAAACTTATGACAGTTCAGCGAGGATGCGCCGGGGAAAGTTATCGAATGAATTTTACGACGGAAACTTTAGAAATTGCAGTCATACCTTGTAAGTTCAGTTCTCCGTGATGGATCGTTTCAGTTTTATCACGAATCTAAGAAGCAATTTCGTCAAAAAGTAAATAGGACGTAACCGAACGAAACGAAAAACTTTAAGCGATACTTGAGCATGGTTTTGAGATAATCTTGGGTAAAACAAAGTGTGATTTTTTTAGTGCTAATACCTACTAATTACGATTTTTTTCCATTCTATATATGGGCATAGCAAAGTGTGGGTTTTGCGATAATACTGGACAGACTATTTACAAATAACTCTTACAAGTAAAACATCTTTACGCACCCTCGACTTAGGGGGTAAGCTGGTGAATACGTTACAAAAAAGTGTAATGCGAACGGTAATCTATGCGAACGGTGATCGATGCGAACGGTGATCGATGCGAACGGTGATCGGGCGAGGCGTAGTGCTACGCTATGTTCCTCTGAATCAAACATCAGTGAAGTAAAACTTCTTTACGTACGCTCGACACTTGGGGGTAAACTGGTGAATGCTTTACGAAAAGAGGTGATTGTTACGAAAAGTGTGATACGTTACGAAAAGTGACGCGAACGGTAATCGATGCGAACGGTGATCGATGCGAACGGTGATCGATGCGAACGGTGATCGATGCGAACGGTGATCGGGCGAGGCGTAGTGCTACGCTATGTTCCTCTGAATCAAACATCATTGAAGTAAAACTTCTTTACGTACGCTCGACACTTGGGGGTAAACTGGTGAATGCGCTACGAAAAGTGGTGATTGTTACGAAAAGTGTGATGCGTTACGAAAAGTGACGCGAACGGTAATCGATGCGAACGGTGATCGATGCAAACGGTAATCGATGCGAACGGTGATCGATGCGAACGGTGATCGATGCGAACGGTGATCGGGCGAGGCGTAGTGCTACGCTATGTTCCTCTGAATCAAACATCATTGAAGTAAAACTTCTTTACGTACGCACGCTCGACACTTGGGGGTAAACTGGTGAATGCGTTACGAAAAGTGGTGATTGTTACGAAAAGTGTGATGCGTTACGAAAAGTGACGCGAACGGTAATCGATGCGAACGGTGATCGATGCGAACGGTAATCGATGCGAACAGTGATCAATGTCATTAAAAAAAGGAAACAAGACGCATGAGTGTGTACTACTGTGCGAAATGCAACAAACCATATTGTCTGGAACGTAATTTAAGGATGGCCCCTTAGTGGTCCCTCGCAAATTTTATACATTCATTACATTTTAATAATTCGATATTAAAAACGTCAAATTCTGCCAGAAAAGTAACCCCACATAATCGAACCATTAATTTCTCCCCCATAACTATTTGATCTATTTTATTGAATAAAAGCGAACGGCCCGAGCGATGATTGCGCAAGTCGATAAATTTCCTTTGTCTCTCGAACATCTAGAAATATTTTATGAGGCTATAAAAGCGCGGGGATAAAACAAGACTGGTGCGCCGCACGACCCCGTGACGGGAACCAAAAGGCGAAGATACAAGACATAAATGTTTACTACAAGTCGAGACCTTTTCTGATTGGGGGTTAAACGACACCCGGATTCTTATTCCAATAAATGGTAGGGATCTTAGCCTTTGTAATCAGATGTCACGAGCTCTTCTTAAATACAACAGCACTCAACAATAGCAAAAAATGTATTTAAAGTATTACAAGATTCAATCAAAGATCTGTATACTATTGAGGGAACGGACTCCTCAATCGGTTGAGACGGAAGACAAATTGAAGGCGAGCAGTCGATGTTGTGAGTCGAGTCTATATTGTGGCTATGTAGCGAAGGTCAATGAAGAGGTAACAGAGTGAAGACAGAAGAAGGTCGGTGATGCTGAGGCGGTGAAGACCACGGGTCTGCAGAGATCGCCAGCACGTTGCCCGACATCGTGACAGTAGAAAATAACAACATCGACTGCTCGCATCTCGTTCATCTCCCGTCTCAACCGTTTCAGGAGTCCGTTTCCTCAACTGGTGATCCCGATAATACGTAGTTTGATAACTAGGTAGCCGGCTTGTCTCGTACATTCTTCATTATCGAACATTCCTTTGGAGGCGGCAATAATTGCGGCTGCCACACTATAAAGCGCAAAAAATCTTTTATCCCAATTAGATATAAATTTTTTTTTTTTCTTTTTGTTTGTAGAATTCGGGATCAGGCCGCGTACAGTAACAATTGTGTAGATGGATTTGATTTACTCACGAAAAAACATTACACAATTCCGTGACAGTTGAGCACCACTACCGATAACAAGTTGTGGTAAATATAACTAATTAACCATCACGCAGTTTCTCCGGAGGGGTTGCGCAGAGAGGACGGACCGCTAAACATCGTCTCATACACATTCTTCTATTATTCTGACTCTTGACATGGCCCGACTCAAGTATCTGATTCACTTGGTCGTGCCATGTCTTTCTCGGGCGTCCCCGATTTCTTCGACGATTCACATTTGCGACATATATTCTTCTTACACTACTTTCTTTGTTCATTCACTCTACATGCCTAAACCATCTGAGGGTCCCTTTCTTAATCTTACTTATTATGCCTACATCTGCCTTGCATTCTTTAAGGATCTCCACATTTTTCACACGATCGTACATGATTTTAGCACAGATCCGCCACAGGGATCTCATTTCAACAGCATTCAGTCTACTTTCATCCTTCCTCTGCCAGTTCCGTGCCTCAATGCCATACATCAGGGTAGGTACCAGGACTCCATTGTAGACTACTAGCTTCGCTTCTTTTGACAGTTTAACCCTGGAGTGGTCGCGTGGATTACGTATGTAATCCACTCAAGCAAAATTAAATATTCCTCAAAAACGGGTGGCGCGAATCGTTTCATCTTCCGTGTACTTTAAGTTGGATAACACACGGACGCGTTCAGCTCAGCGCTGGTGTAGGGCACGCATTGATTGTGTTACAGGAGCTCCGCAAAGTCGATGGTCTACACCTGTAATCCGCGCGACCAATTACGTAACACTTTTTGCACACACGAAAAGTGTATACAAAATGCGAAAAAATAATGTTTCCTAATCATTCTATAATTTTATGTTTATCCTGCTCAAAAATCTGCAATTAAAATAGTATATGTTATTTTTTTTATTTAAGTAACTTTTTTTGTTATATCAACAAGAGTGAAAGACAATTTTTGGTTTAAAAAAAGAGGTCATTTATGTTTTGGTTAGTTGTGAAAAACATAGAAGTTATGTTTACCTAATATATGTTGCTTATTTGCTTATTTGCAACAATGCTTAGATTATAAGATTAAAACGTAAATACATAATAATTCTAAATGATTTTTATTTATTTATTTATTGATTTTCAACGCCCTGGTGGGCTTTTACGTAACATGTTTATAATACAGAGACAGGTTTTTAAAAACAAAAGATAAACTATAAAAAATAACTAGTACACGTCATAAAGAGTATACATATAAATTAAGGAAAGATAATACATTACAATAAAAGAGAAAGTTTCTAAGTTGTAAGTTGTAAATACATGACAAAATGCAAGATACATAAAAATAAAACGGTAACAAGTTTTTACATTGTGGATTAATATAGAAATATACAAATAAATGCATTAGCCCCTATGTGATGCTCCTTAAATATCAAAATATTCTACATAAAAGTATCGTTCAGGTATTTCTTAAATATTGGTAAACTTGTGTTAAATACATCGATATTAGAGGTAAATTTGTTTCCTAATGTGTGAAGTCGAGAAATAGGTGCATGTATGTGGTAGTTCGTCCCAGAATTATTGTTGTTGAATACGTGTTGCCTTGTTGCTCGATTGGGTACCCTAAAAATCGATGAGATGCAGGAGTTCGCAACAATCTAATTCAGAATGAATAATTTTTAACAAAAAATTTAGGTCATTTATTTTTCTTCTGTTTTCTAGGGAATGCATTTTTTTAAATTTTTTTTTTATTTATTTATTAATTATAATTTATTACAAAAATATGACAAGTAACACATTATTCCCAATGAGTTGAGAAGAAAACTCATTACGGGAAGGACAGATAGATATAAGTACATTTTACACAGATACTACACGTTTAAAAAATACAATATATATTGAAAAGGGAAAAAAAAAATATATATATATATATAAATAAATAAAAAATGCATTGTCAAGAATAGAGATTTTAGGAATACTGAGAGACATCCATACACATAAAACATAAAAAAAACAAACGTATGATTATTTAAGTGTATTTAGTAAGGATGTGTAGTTAATGTGTTGAATAGGTATGTGTAACTTGAAGTTAATAAATCTAGAAAATTTGTGCTGCACTCTTTCGATATTTTTTATATTGATTTGATAATACGGGGACCAAACTATGGAATTGTATTCCAACAAGCTGCGTAC
Source organism: Limnephilus lunatus (assembly GCA_917563855.2). Classification (NCBI taxonomy): domain Eukaryota; kingdom Metazoa; phylum Arthropoda; class Insecta; order Trichoptera; family Limnephilidae; genus Limnephilus; species Limnephilus lunatus. Next base: position 112,177,554 of record OU830592.1, read on the forward strand.
GAGTGACAAATTTCACTTAGTTTAAGTTTAAAAATGGCCTACATACGTAATCCACGCGACCACTGGCGTTACTTTTAAGAGCGCGACCACTGCAGGGTTAAAAAATGTGGTAAATATAATCGTGGCAATAACTGTTTCAGATTTTGGCAACAGATGGTAAGTGGCAAGTAAAAAAAAATGGGGGCTCTAGAAAAAATATATTCTCAAAGTGAGCGGTGGGCAAAATAAGTTTGAGAACCTGTGAGTTAGACAAGTTTTAGCCGTTAACCCCTTGTGATAATATTAAACCCGAGTTACCGCCGCCATGAAGTACGGACCTCGCGGGAGTGCATTGCGCGGCTTCAGAATGAGGGTAGTTTTAAATTAAAACCGGTGGACACTTTGTAATGATGTTCTAGTTTTATGAGACAGAAAGTTGCAAGGGTGAAAATAGAGGTTGTTAACGACCTGATTCAAGCGAAACTGTAAGAATATTTGTATTAAAACATCACACAATAATGATAAAAGATGCTTACTTTAATCTCTATACAGGGTATCCGGGGGTAAAGTGCATTAACTTCGGGAGGTGATTCTACAGAGAGGATGGACCGCGTTTTTTACTTACAAAATCTTATTTTACATTGAAAAAAATTATATTAAACGCGCTTTTTTTTTTTTACTTAAAAAATAATTTTTTTCAATATTTAAAAGGATTTCGTAAGTAAAAAAAACGCGGTCCATCCTCTCTGCTTTTATAATTATGGTCGTCACCATAACAGAAATAGAAAGCCACAAAGCGCGAAGGCGACTGAATTATACCGTGGGTGACGCTGAAACGCGGTAGTGTTTGGAAGGTGATTTATGCATTCCAATCCCTAACGCATTTCAGTCGGTAGAGCGACTAAATCGCGGTAAGGATTGGGAATACGCTACCCGGTTTCAGCTTGTTAAAGCCATCTTCAGAATGGTACAAATTATTCTTAACCTACGGAATATACACATAACATAAGGGGAAGGGAGGGAGAGGGGTGGTCTACACGGATTTGATTCAATTATATGGGTTTTCTTACAGTTGTTATAATAAGTCGTCTTTGACTGTCGAATTTCTAATTATTTTGGTTATTCCCAGTAGCCTTAATTACCTCAGGTTTGTAGTTACTTAGACATTGTTTGGGCAATACATTAAAAGAAATATGAATTATTAATGACCCAATTTTATTGTTGTCAAATCGATATTATATTTACGATATTGAATTTTTGATTGATGGATTGGTTTTTGAAGGGACACATGTTTCATTATATTATTACATTGTTACGCAGCTATTTATATAAAATATCGATGAAGGGCGCTTAAAATTAAGAAGGATTTTATGTAAATGACTTACTTTATATGTTGAAATAAAATATTTAAGTCTCAGTTTCATACCTCCTACCCTCATCGAAATTATAATCTTCAGAGTGCTTGGTAAAGAGAGTAGGAAAATATTGATATTTCGTGATAGAAATATTTATTAATGACTTTAAAAAAAAATTGTTTTCAATTTTTGGTTGGTATTTAAGTCAGCTGATGTCAACCATGGATAAATTCTCGAGAACGAATGAAGAGTGTTCAAATTTACACAATAGGACAAAGATACAGCGCCCTTGAGGTGATTTTTCACAAAAACGGCGCTATATAAATCGTCCAAATATTATTATTATTATTATAAAGAACATTTAATAACATAGAATTTCGGTGTGAAAACATGGAAGCCAACAAAAGGATCGGATAGACGCACTTAAAATGTGGTACTGGAGAAAAATGTTAGGCTTGAAGAGCTAGGTATCCACGACATGATCAGAAACTGGACGTACTGTACAGGGCCCACAGGAATTGATAGTACACAACTGCTAACCCTGTACAAATCACATGTGCGCCCCACGGTTGAATTTGACAGCCATATCTGGTCTGGAGACCCAAAATACCTGAAAAAAAACTGCAGAAACGGTCCGTTTGATAGATTCTCATATCTTAACAAATGGATTGCAATCCTTAGAGTGTGGGAATCCGGTCCTTGTTCTAACGGTATTTCAATGGAATGTGATCCAAGGAATAAGCGTTATTGATCCCCTCAGCACCGGTGCATAGTCGAAAAACAAGTCAAGCACGCGCCCAACATACGTACACCGTTGACCTCGTTCTTGAGTTTAACAGCTCGGCCGGCCTCCATGTTTTCCTACAACATGGGTCTCTGGCTAATTGTTCACTCTTTCTTCTCCTCTTTTCTTCTCCTCTAAAATACCCTCTACACAGCATCCACAAAGATGACATTGGCCCTCAGAGAAACTATTTTCCTTATCTTGTGTAGCGTTAATGTAAAAAAATAATGCCATCAACTGTCTGCCCATAGTGTATTCTAAGGTGATTGGAACACGTGGCTCCCAATTGTGATCTCAAACCTGAAGAAACTCATTTCACTAGTAAATACAAGAAAAGCAGAGGATGATTAATAATATCCAATGCGTTGGAGTGAACAAATACCTACCGACCGTCGAACAATGGCTTGGCTCTCCGTACAACGCAAGACTGCGAGGAGAACAGGAGCCTAGTTCAAATATTAGAAATTCTCTGGAAGGAAGGGAACATTTATTTATTTATTTATTTATATACATATTTATTAAATACATTACAAGTGGTACTTTGTCTGTCCAACTGGGAAGGATACCCGTTTTAGGACAGCCAAATTGTATATTTAGTTCATAATATTTTAACAAATATTAATCGAAATAACTATTAAGAACATTAAATTTTGTTTTATGAACGAAGCGATGGTTTCTATATGCCTTTGAAAGAATCGCAAAGATGTGTTTTTTCAAGGTCATTTTGAGGAACATTAATACTTGCATTCAGAGTGGATGAGTGGTTTCTTTAGTGATATCACAAGTAGGAGATTCTTTCCAAGTCATTATAGAGAACATTTACAATTGTATAATTAGGATTTACATATATGATATAAATTCTCAGTGTATTTATGACTTTAATAAAGTACTACAAATTTTATAATTTCTTAAGTAGTAGTATTTACACATTTATAAACCCAATATATGACAAGTGAAATTTTTTATTTTGAAATTGTTTATTTATTTGTTTTATGTTTTATTTTACGCCCAGAGGGCTTTTATATAAATAATAATAAAGGCAGTTCATCTTAACCATGAGAAAAAAATAGAATAAATAAAGTTACGATGGAATAAAAGCATTTAAATGAAATAAAAATATGAGTAATAAAATTTTTATGTTCAGTGAGATATATACTATCAATAAGTTACGATAAGAAAGAATACATACATAATATAAAAATACATACAACAAAAATTTAAAGTAAGGTGATCATAGGTTTGTAAAATTGCGATAATAACCTTGTCTAATAACACCGTAGTATGTTTCGCTGAGTAGTAAATCGCCGCAGCGCGCTGTTTCGATTGTAGGTACCTACCTTCTGTACTCATACCTCTCTCTGCTAGTTGCAGGAGTTCGGAACTGTGGATTTTAATATTATTTTTTAGATAAGAAGTTAAGTCCTTTTTTTCAAAGAATTTACTGAGACATTACATTTAATTACATCAATAATTGCATTCAGAATAGGTGAATGGCTTCTTTCGGGCGATCACAATTTTGAAATACCCAGGTCTTTTTGGAGAACATTAACAATTGCATACTATAATTTACACATTTATAAACCAATATATGACATATTAATTCCCAATGTATTTATGACTATTTAATTTTGATAAAGTAATATAAGTAAGTAATAGAAATTTCACATTTATAAACCAGAGTATATGACATGGATAGTATAAAAACTCACAGCGGCAGGATAACGCTGCAACTTATAATCTAATATATTTGGGAGTCACCATCCACTTTGCGCCGATTAACACTAGTTGTTACTTTGAAGTTTGTCACGGTACAGTCAGTAATTTGAGGTATCTAGCTCGACTTTATTAAAAAACTTAATAAATTAAATTTAATTAACCTAAATGTCTAAATCTTTATAGAAATTGAAAAAAAAAAATTAGCTACTTGCGACGTCACGGTAACATCGCAAAAACTTACTACCTCGAAACGCGAACGAGTAATTTTATGTCAGTCGAGTTTGGATCTCTACGCGGGTGTACGTGTGCACGTCATCGTGATAATTCAACAATGACTACCATGTTTTTCTGAATCTTTATGATGGAATCTAAGAAATCAGGGGATTGTTATAATTATTTAACTTGTGTTTTAGTGTGATAAAAAATATTGAAATAACCATTTTTCAAATCGTATTTTTTCTTTAAGTTTAGAATTCATCGAGACTTTTAAAATGTATCCGAATGTATCCGGCAAAATTTTACGTTTTCTGTGTGTAATGGACATTAATGTGTCAAATTAACTTTAGTTTTGTGATGTATTAAGGGTTTACTTTACCAACTTTACATTTTTTCAGCACCAAGACGATTTTTGATATACAGATCAATATATAGAATTTTCATAACGCCAGCGCTTACCATTATACATAGAAACAGTCTTCTGCTAAAATGCAATGTTCTGTAAATTTTTTGAATCAATCTATCGACTACTTTCCAAGATTTGCGAAACCTAATTTTATATATATATATATAGATTGCTGTAAGTATAAAAACGGCTGTACCAGGTTGAATCGCGCAACATATTTTTTCATAGAATGATCATTTATATTGTCCAAAAACATACTAAAATAATAAAGTCGAGCTAGATACCTCAAATTACTAACTGTGCGGTACTGGCAATTTTATCAAAGAAGTCAATCGGATAATAGAAACTGATTATAGAAATTAGCTGTCACTTTGAAGACGATCAAAACACTGAACACTTCAGGGTAGGTAGGAACAAGTGTGGGTAGGAATCAGTATAATAGTAGGAATAACCCATAAGTAATGGAATTGGGGTCATGAGCAATGCGAAAACAATGAATGAAGAAGAATAATACTAAATCTTTAATCCGCAATTCCATTAGTGTAATCTCATTTCAAATTTAAATTGCACGGAAGTAAAACAAAGCGTTGTAAGAGCAGGATGTGTTTCCACTTTTTATTAATTTTTATCAACCTTTTTCCGCTACATTAAGCTTTGTTGAATAGGGCGGGGTGTGGGGGGAGGGTGGGGTGGTCCATGGCCCCTATTTTCTTTTTTCTCTTGAATTCGCTGAACTTTCCAGAACTAAGTGCAGTAAGTTTAAACAAAGCATTTTAAAACAAGCTTTTTACTCGAGCTTCGTTTTCCGCCCTCAATCCCAACCCACTTGGAAAAGCGTTGGTGGATTTATTCATATAGATATCTACAACTACAAGGTGATAGAAAATAATCTATCTTGTTATTCTGGGAAGGAAAGGGTATCAGGGGTGAGTAGGAATCTGGGAATTAGTGTGTCCAGGAGTGACAGACGTATGAATCTATCTCTCCGACTGCGGTGCATCTCCCTTAACCAGTCTTTCCCGATCCGGCCTCCTACGCAGTTGATGGGCATACACATCCGTCGCCAAAATCCGAACAAACCTCGCCCAGTGAATCTCGGGCACCCTGCTACGTCACCAAACGTAGATAACTACATGGGGTGACCTAAATGATGTGACGCTTCCAAAATCTATCAGAAATTCAAGCTCTTCCGATAACAGTGTGCTCTGCCGTGAAATTTGCACAACTATGTTCGGCTTGTAATGTGAATTACATAGTATAGCTTTGAAATTTCCAAATAACTGTCAAGGAATAAGACACGGTGTCGTTTTTTTTATTTCATATTTTACAAAAAAAGTCGATTAAGAAAATACTAGTCGATTCGAAACAACTGCTGAAACTTCTGCGAAGCCCGTTAGAATTAACCTAAACTCGTGGTGAAAAGAGTAAAAACTATTAAGAAAGGCAAAACAGATATTACAGATAAAAATTAAATAAAGCAAGTAATCGATATTCCTAAACGAAAACAAACGCTTAAATTATTATTTTTTCTTTTTAACTGCCACGCACATAAACATCGACACTTCATTATCAATATAAAACCTCATAACGAAACACATCGATTTTCTAAAATAACTTTTATGACAGTTATCCAACCACAAAAAACTGTCAAATTTTCTTTTTACCACAAACAAAAAAGGGACGTAATCATTACGCGCTTTTTCCACGGCACCAGCGTCAGATGATTATATAGGTAACTTAGCCATAGAGAAAGCGCAGAAACGTCGAAATTGACAGCTGTCAGATTTGACACATTCACCACTTAGGGATTGTCATTTTGGAAAACAAAAACTCAGCGCTTGTCTGAAACAGCTGAGTCAGCATTTGCCGACCCCACTGCTCGCGAGCGCTTTTCAGAATAAAAGCTTTCACGTATAAAACACATCGGAAGTATTAAATTCGGAAAATTTTTAATGATTGTAGGTACAAAAACTTTTGGGAACAGAGGATCTCGTGTCCAAAAAAACACGTTTCTTATTTTCTCTAACTAAATCAAAATCAATATTTCCTTAGAAATCATAAATCTGTAAGTAGGTAGGTACTTAAATACGTAGTTTTTATAAACAAGAAATATTATTTTTATTTAAAACTAGCGAGTTCCCGGCATGCGTAGAATGCCACTAATAAAGAAATTGTTTTTCCCTGCGTGTCTTTTCCCATTCGCCCCGTTCCCCTTCCGTCTCCCTTTCCCCTCCCGCGTCCCCTTCCCCTCCCCTCTCCCGCGTTCAATATATTCAGTCGCGGTACATTCAGATTTTCAAACAGTTCGCATGCCACCTATTGCAATTTTTTTATAAATTTTTATTTTTTGCATGTTACCAACATTCATTTTTGTATATTATAAGAACAATCAATCAAATTTGGTACCTAACATAGGTACCTATTTAAAATAATATAATTTTCAATTAGATTCCAAGTTTTCGATTTTGATTAGTACCATAAGTGAGTACTTCGATTAAATTCATTATAATTTAAAAACTTTATACGAGTATTAAATTTTGATTGAACAGTGGATATTTTTAAAATGTCATTTTAAAATTGTGACATTTTCTTAAGAGTTTTTGTAATGATTGAAAAAACTTTTCAGATGTATTGTCATTTGGTTGTAATAATCCAGAAACTTTCGCGAGGGTGGAAAAAAAGGTATTTTGAAAGGTTGAAACATTTCCTATGCTTAATATAGCAACGCATAGCGGACATACAAACATTTTTATTTTTTTATATATATAGAAGAAGATAGATAAGGAATTCTACAATTTGCCGGAAGAAATGTATATCAAATCCTTTTTCAAACTTTCTTCAGGCAAGACTCAAATCCCAGCGTCCCTGCATCAATAAAACCGTCACAGTGATTCACAAACATAAAATCAGACTATTTGTACATCAATTTATCATTCCGTTGAATTTTTACATGTTATATGGTCCCATATTTGACTAAAGTCGTGTAACCCCACTGCGGGAAGAGGATAAAAGATAATGGAAAGAGAGGGCGGCCCAATTCTCCAGGGAAATCTGTATAGAATGTCACAAGCTCCATCCATCATTCTTTTAGTTTGGATATGTTAACAACAAATGGTTACACAGAAGAAATAATGTTATCGGTAAAAATCACTAACATACTATTTTGTTTTACATAACTCCACACAGGGAATGAGGGTTTTTTTGTGAAAAGGAAGGAGTGAACCTGTTCATGAAGAGGTCCACGTTGTATGAGTGAGGAAACACAGAGACCGGCAAATCGTTCCACCGCCGGGTTGTTTAACCCTTAGAATGGCAGGAGAACATATTTGTCCCAACGCACATAGGTCTCGTATAAAACGCTGTAACTCCCTTATTATCATAGTGAGAAATATGTTCTAAACGGTGTTAGAAAGGTTGCTTAATATTCCAATCTAAAAAATAGCCACCAAAAAAGTAAAATGTACACTTTTATGTATACAAAGTTTTGAATCACAAATAGAAAAAAAAAATTTAAACTTCGGGAATTTTTTATAAATTATTTTTACATAGAGCGACAAAAAGTGAGATAACAATATGTGTTTGTTATACGTTTGTCTAATAAAATATTTATGTGTTTTTATTTTTTTTTATTATCTGTAACTTTAGTTAGATAAAACGTAAGATGAGCCATTTTTAAAACTTTTTATGTTTGTGTGCAAAAATTTTATAATTTAAAAAATATATGTTTATTTCAAATTATATAATTTGAAAGCGTATTTCATCACCTTTCTAAAACAGTTTTTAGTTATTGAATGTGCTCAGAAATATTCCAAATATTTGAATTTTATTGTAAAGTGAAAATATTTTGATCAACCGAAAAAAATGCCACTTTTTTGCAGGGTTAACCCAAGAACGAGTCGTAGAAACGACCCGTTACAAATGCCATAAATATTACAAACGTCAACGTTTACAAATGTTCGGTGCGCGTTTGGGGTGTTTCCCGAGAATCTAGACTAGTAAGGACGTCTGTCCAGTACAATTTTCATTGTAAATATTCACGATAACCAAAATTAACAAACTAATAAAATCATTCGAACTTTAAACTTATTGGAAGATTTGGGAATCTTCCAATAAGAGGTTTTTTAGTAAGTCCGTTTAAGTTTTAAAGCTCTTAAAAAATGTGTGTTATTCTTGAAGATAATATCTATACATTCCAATTCATCGCCGAAACGGCAAATATATGAAATTCCCTATATAGAAATTATCGCAAAGTACGCCTCGAAAATTATTATAAACACGTTTTTTTCTGTTATTTTACAAGTTATATGTAATATATGTGCGAAAAAATCACTGTGTTTCTTTAAATGCTATTTTAGACATTCCCCACGAGATTTTATATGGTCCATTTTAAACGTGTCGTGTTTTCTATCATTCAAATTTACATATCTATCATTTTTCTTCTTTTTTAGCGGGACTACCGAGCCTTAAGAGACATAACAATTACCGACTGAGAAAGTGATCTGCTTGATCATATAGTAAGTAATTAACGTAAATGACGGTAGGTTTTAGTCAAGCTCCGAACCTAATGCCTTTGACTTTTTACTCTACAGAGGACATGTATTTAGTAGTTTAAAACATAATGCTTTTTAATATTTCATAATATTTAACAATGATTAAAAAGCATTATGCTTCACTCGCAGCATCTGAAAAACATCTGCTTGATCGTATAGTAAGTAATTAATGTAAAAGACAGTAGATTTTAGTCAAGCTCCGAACCTAATGCCTTTGACTTTTTACTCTACAGAGGGCAATGGTAATTGTTAGTTTTCAAGCATACTGCTTTTAAAGCAACGTTCTATGTGGTGGTTGTATCCAATAATAGTTCTTTCGCATCGATAATTACATACAATACGATACCACTGGCAGACGCTTTGTACTTTTGCATATTATAACAGAGGTGCAGGGAAATTGTTAGATCGAGACAGGTTGCGAGGCTAGAGTAGGAGAGGTAATAATACATCGATGCCACCCAGAAGGATAAAGCCTTTTTAAGTAGCTACCTCGGGGGCAGGAGAATAAAAATGCATTAATAGGGCATAGTTCGAACGACCCACTAATGGCGGAACAGAAAGCGACATTTTTTCTGAAAGATTTGAAATGTTTTTTACGTTTTAGAAAAGGCTTTTATCTTGAACGAGTAGGAGTAATGATTAACGGATTTATTGACATATTTTATAACGGTGGTTTTGCAGAGTGATATTAACGAAAATTCGAGTTTAAAAAAGTATTCAGATACCAAAATATTAATGTGGAATTGGCGTATAATATTATCATTATTAATTTTCGGGTTATTTTGCCGTGTTGCGCTTCCTTCTTATTTATCCAACGTTACAGATGTTTAGTTTGTGGTGGTTAAGTATTTGTTTATGAATGCAGAAGATATACCGTGTGGCAAGAGTTTATTTGAATTTTTAATGCAATTAACGCACAAGAGTCCCAAACTGCCCACCGCTAACCGGAGCCAATGAGACTATGATATCCCCAATTGGGTAATGTAATGAGGCGTAATAGTATGCAGAGATATAGAAGAGGAAGATGGCGAAAAGTTAATCCTCCTAATGTAGTTTTTGCGTTTAGTTTTGATGTAGTCCTGGTAGTTTAGATATATTAGAGACGCCTTTCAAGATCAACGTTTTATATTTTAAAAGATTCCTACATTATTGATTTGCCATTTATTTATCTTATATACAAATGATTTAATAAGAATCGACCACCATAACACGGGCATCAGCCTAGCATGGTGGTCAAAAAATCCAATAATGATGTAACCTTATTTTGTATGTAATGAATAAAGAAAAATTAATAAAAAAAAAATTAAAAAAAATGAAATTATCAGTGCACTTTCATTTCTTATACTATTACAGAATTTTTAATATAATTTATTACATTGTTGAATTTGTTAATATTTTTATAAGATAGACGAACATTTTCGGGTTACAAAAAACCTGGCAATATTTTAACACTCCCTGATCCCTAGTAATAATAATTTTAGTAATTTGTACATTTAAGTTTACAAATTTCTAATTAATTATAATATTTCATATATTCACTATATTTTTTCTAGTTTAATGTATCTCCTACAATACATCTTGAACTTTTCGATAGGTGTGGACTTTAAAGTTTCTGGTAGCATGTTATATAACTTCATTCCCTTGTACGCGTATTCGCTTTGTCCTTTTTTTGTAGCCTGATTTCCTTGCACGTCCTTGCGTTGTCTGTGAATGTCCTTGTTGTATACAATTGTACTTGAGTTGTATTTTGGTAGAATGTTGTTTAATATTTTGTGGATGAGGTCAACATCTGTTTCACGGTTAACGAATTTAATTCCTTTAACATTTAAATTATTTTAGAAAATCTATTTCGTCGAAGTATTATTCTCATTGTCCTGTTTTGGAGAATTTGTAACTTATTTCGTTCTCATTCGTTACATAGGAAAAGGATACTTGAGCAGCTGATTAAACAAAAAGATATAGTACTCCAAATATAATTTACAGATAAATATAATCCTTTTTATGTCCTAAGATAATAATATTAGCTCTATAAGAGAATCAAAAGTTGTCTCAGCTTAAACAGCACTCACTGTACGTAATATATAAATTTAATAGATGTATGAACAAATTTAATGTCTCTGATAATGATGTTCGTAATTACGCCATAAAACTGTTTATGAACATACAGTAGTGAAGGACTCATTCAGAAAAGGCGTCATGGACTGGATTTGATGGTATCTAATTAACAAATATGTACAGTACCTACTGCTCTAATAAAAGTACTAATTTGATGTTTGTTTTTGTTTATTGTGAGAGATAATAATTCGTTATTTCACGACAAAGTGTAGATTTGAATAATATATATCTTTTTTTACACGCCTAATTACATGACAAATGCAGCAACTAATTAGCCAAACAATGGTGCTCTTCATATGTTTAATAATATTGGTCTAAATTCTAACATCGACATTTTCTCCGATTCACTGCCCAAATATATAAATTGTTCAACGCTCATACATACATACACACATTCTCACACACACACACCATCCCACTACACACATCACCCGGTAATTACTTTAATATGAATACCATAAATAAGACACTACAATGAAGCACATAATGGGTACCCACCATGAAATATACTTATTAATTGGAAACTGTTTTCACCTATGTAACTAATGTACTGTTTGTTTCTGTTTATAAATAAATTAAAAGCGAAAATAATTGACGAGAAATTTGAATAATAAGTATTTTACCAATCTGTTGCTGTTACTGTCGCTGTTACTCCAGAATACTGAGCCAAAGGGACGACTATACCACAGGCTGATAATAACTAAATAAAATAGTCAAAATCGAGGTTTTGTATTCCCTTTTTTTTTCTCCAAAACTGAACCAATTTTGAAGATTTTTTTACCAACCGCATTAAAAGACAACATTCTATGTCTGTACATTTTGCTTTTTTTAAGTGGAAACTTCATTAGCACCGTTGTGATTTGAAACTCGATGGAACGAAAAATAGCGACGCTAAAAAGAGACAAATAAATACATCTATAGGATTTAGCCTGCGAGAGAATGATAGACTGACCGGTCTCCTCTTTGTGCGGTGCTTCGTAGCCTATCGATATTCTCTATGTGCGTTGCTTCATAGCCTCCCCACTCTTGTCTACTTTATTTTTCTGAAGCTTTCACTTCTACCGCGTGCGAATTGCATTCCCTGATTTAAAAAAAATATATTCTCTAGTTAGTATACTGAACATCTGTTGATGGCGTTCAAAGCAGGCAATTTTTAACGATTTTTGGAGGGTCATACCTCCTAGAAGAAGCAAAACATAACGACACGCTAGTGGTCGATATCTATGTTACATTAATAAATAATTGCACTCGTGCCAAAGTCCATGGAGGAAATTAGGATATACGCTTGTATTGACAAAACGCTGCCCAGTTTCCTCTGAACTCCACACTGTAGGCGCTGAGGAAATAATTTCCCTAAGGGCCTGTGTCATCTTTGGGGAAGCTGTGTGGAGGATCGTATTAAGAAAAGGAGGGAGAGGAAGATCTGAGAAGTAAAACGGTTTGAGAGGGGTGGGCAGGAAGATGGGAGTTAGTGTATCCATACCACCCTTCGCGGTGCCAGGCGACAAGGAGAGAGTCCTGCTGGAGAGATCGAAGGATAGATAGACAGATCTTTTCGGATAAGAGAGAGGAAGCACAACACGGCATAATAACCCAAAAAATAATCAAGATAATACTATTGGCCGTGAAATCTAACATCGTAAAATCGTATCAGAGTTTTTAATAAATGAAAGTGGTGTACCTACATAAAAGTTTAATACACTTTTTTCGTAAAGCCCAAATTGCGAGTATATTTTGGAATCGAGAGAGCAATGTAAACAGTCAAACAAAAGCCTCAATCCAATTTGTCGATTTTTTCGTATACAACAAAGCACCATTCAAACAAAGTACCTACAAACATAATAAAACATTTCAAATCAGCGTTAAATCCACAAAAACCCAAGTTTAAGCCACCGCTACCCGAATTTCTACTAATTTCTTACAAAGGTATCTCCCTTAAACATTAGAAGTTTTTAGGTTCATAAAAAAATATACCTATGTTAATTATTATTTTTAATTGATAAACTAACGTTTAAACAAGATTTTTATGCATAGCACAAAGGGTAGATAACAAATATTATAATCTACGAGAAGGAGACCAGTCTGAAAATGTCCGTAGTAGGATTAAACCGGTCCTGGTAATAATAAATAAGTGGAACAAAGTGAAAAAGTTTTTTAATTTCTCTTTTCTCGGAAGATTTTTCAATGTAGATGAGTGTTTCAGGCTGATAATTATTGATTATAATATTTGTTATATACCTATGTTATTTCTGAAGATAATATCTATACATTCCCAACGCCTAAAAATATACCTATATTATTTTTTATATACATTCCCAACGCCGAAACGCAAATTATATGAAATTCCATCGATAGAAAAAAATCGCAAAGTATGCTGCAAAAATTCTTATAAACACGTCGGTTTCAAGGGGTCTCCACACGGTGCTGCCGCAGTAACAACTGCCGAAGAACTGACTAAAAATCGTATAGTCTGTAGTCAAAAGCGCCAGCCGTATTGTTATTATAATAACAATACGGCTGGCGCTTTTGACTACAGTCAACTAAAGTTCTGCAGCAGTTGGTGCTGCGGCAGCACCGTGTGGAGACCGTCTCAGTTATTTTACAAGTTACGTGTATGAAAAAAATCACAGTGTTTCTTTGAATGCTGTTTTAGACAGCCCCACGAGATTTTTGCTCTTTTTTAAACGATTCGTGTTTTATTAAACATTTGACACAATTTTGGCTTTAATTTTATCGTTTTAAATATTACCGCGCTCTCTCCAACATTCGTAAACACATATCTGTCCATCTTCTTCGTGTTGAGCGGGGATATGGCGCCTTAGCATCCATCCATAGCATCCATCCACTGAAGAGATAGTCGTAAATGGTTGGAAGTGTATCGCGGGGGTGTCAGTAAATAAAATTCATTTACCCACGCCGGGATTCGATCCCGCGACCTTCGGATTGCGAATCAAGGGCCTTACCCTTCGACCACGCCGGCCCTCGTAGTTACACCGAGTACAGATTCAGATTTTCTAGGAATAACCTTTTCAGTGTTAGCATCCATCGAAATCGGAGATTAAGGAAGAAGGTTAAAATTTGCTAATCATTCTTCAACTTCAAGAGACAAAAGGGGGCAGGGAAGGGGGTTGGTTGGTTGCTGAAAGATGGGAGTAGGGGGGGGGGAGTACTACGCAGGTAATTTATATCCGCTCACCGACAAAAGTAATATCACATCGGCGCAATACGACATTAATAACTAGACCCGAAATGAAACAAATCAAATCAAACAAAATCTACAGACTGTTTCGTAATTTGCGCAAAAGTTTTTTTTTATAAAAACAAAAATTAAAAAATGTGTAGTCGCAAATGTTCTGCGAATAATTTGTGGACTTTAATCAATCACCCTAGATACGTTTCAAGTTGACACAACTATGGGAGTTGGACTGAAAGAATTTACCCCTTTGTCTTCTGATATTCTTGTCGATATGAATCGTTTTTAAGGACTTGAGGGATACACTGTTAGATAAGGATAGCTACACTGCACAATCAAACATAAGAGATTCGAAATTAGAGTACCGTGCACTGTCCAGATTTCTTAATCGATTCCATCTTAAAGAATAGTTTGATGTTCAATGCACGGGCTTCACAATAGACTGATTTCCCCATGATTTATAGTTGCAAATGTTCACACGTAGGTATTGGCCATACACTGCCAGATAGGGACAGGTATTTGGATAGCAGGTTGGGCGAAAGAAGCGAGTATGTATGTAGTTGCGTCAACAGTATTTTTGTATCTTTCATCGTTTTTAAATTTGAGCCGCGTGAAACTCTAGTGGCCAGTTTCGGTTATGTACTACATTCTGCTAGCTTGTTCCTACTGACTTCCTCTAGGATAGAGCGAGCAACAAAAGAAGAAAAATAATTATATAGTTCGAAATTCTAAAGATCTTGCTATCCATAACCACTGGAGCGCTTTTTGCACACAATATGGCAATATCTAAAATACCTCAGATTGCTTTGCTGCCAATTTTGGCAAATTTCAAATCAGTTTGTATGTCTCCATATTAAAATTCGGAGATATGATTTTTTTAATGTGGGCGGAAAATATTCAAAATGATCAACAAAAAATTTCGAGTAATCGGAGAAAGTTTTAAATCGCGCTAAGGCTCCAGTGGATAAGCGAAAGCAGAAAAAATATCCTTCATTTCAGAACATATCAGCAAACATATCTACCATTACACTAAATTGCAGACCATAAAAATCTATTAAACTAGACGCCCAAATTAAATTGCAAACTCTATTATATGTGAACGGGTGTGAAATTCAGAAACAAAATGCTTAAATTTAGTATTTTTAAAACGAAAAATGCTTTTACTTTTAAATTTCCTTTATTCAGTATTTTGTGCACATTGCTGTAAAAAATATTGGAATTAGAAACAAAAACTTTATGGGTGTAAAAATCCAAAGTTTTTTTTACCAGAATATCGCAAAATTCAGGCACAAGGTCCCATCACGCCCAAGCTACGTGTTTTAAGAAGTCCAAACAAATATTTCAAAGCTTTTAATATCACTAACGTTGTGAAAAAAAAAATACAAAAAATGAGTAAGATTTAGCGTTTCTATATTTATATTCATCGGGTAGTTCTTACTTCGAACAGGATTGTTTTAGCGTACGACCGGATATCGTTTTTAAGGCATTATCTCTTATCTATCTATTGCAGCGATTTTCATAATAAAGTGTCCGTGAACACCTTTTTATGTGACACCTTACAAGAGTGCCCCTGTCTGTACGGTGTTAAGAAAGGGTAACTATATTGCCACCAGGTTGGGCAGGGTTGTGAGGTCGGTCAATGTAGGGGCTGTAGGAAGGGCCTTATTTACTCGGGTCTTGAAGATGCCCGGATTATATGAAAGTGGAAAAACTTTATAAAGTAATATATACTAGCTGATCCGGCAACGCGTTGCTGTGGCTAACGAAACACAACGCCATCTACTGGATGGTTACCCAACCTTTATAACCACCGTCATCTATTGATTTGCATACAAATCAAATCCACACCACCCGTTTGCCAGCCCGCTCGATCACCACATACAGACATTCTTCTCATTCTCCCAATGTTTGAAAATTGTTTACTTCAATAGGAAGCGTAGTAATGTTAGAGGCAGAAGGATGCAAATGGATTTGAGTCATAATACTCAAAATGCAACTAAATCATAGAGATGCAAGTCCATTTACATCTTTCTGCTTCTAAGATAGTTGTTGCATCAAAGGTAGTTGCATCCGTATACATTTTTGAAAATCCTATTTGTCTTTATGATAGGACTTGTATCTTTCTGCCACTGATAAACATGATAATTTACTTCAAGTCTGCATCAAAAACTCATTTCTTCAAATATAGGACTTGCATCCGTATGCTTCTCGGGTACAGATATAAATATAAAGCCCGTCCCTCACGCTGTTATTAAATTTAAAAACGGTATATTTAGGCCCCGTTTCGCGAAGCACTTTTCCCTAGGGGCGTGACAAATTTAAACGATATTCTCGCAACCTTCTCCCGACAATGGGGCTTGTTATTCACTCCCCGTGACACGGCGGCAGCGCCGGGGGAAATATGTATCTTCTGTTTATCTCAAGGTGCGTGGGGAGTATTATAGGCAAATCCATCGGGCTTGATTTTAAGGCAAATTCTCAAGTTTTGAACTTATCCAAACTCAGAGCTTATCTGGAAGATATATCTATATGTATGCAAAAAAACAAAAAGTTTAAAAAGTTATTTAACAGTCATTAAAATTTCTTAAAACTATGTCTGCAAATATTAAAACTTGGACGTCGTTGAAAACATCATTCACAAATAGTAAAAATAAAATTGGTCCCAAGTGAGACCCTTGGGGAATACCGATGGTAGCGATGAATTTAAATTAAGTAAAGCCATCAATTTTAACAGCATATCAATTGCCTGTTACTTAAATAAATGTTAAACAACATGTCTGTTATTCCAAATTTCCGAAGATTTTTTTAAAATTAAATCTGTAGAATGTTTTGGTGAAATCGGTATAGACAGAACTTATAACTTTTTTTAATGATAGTCGTGGGGTTCGTTATAAGGCAAATTCTGCTAGCTTAACTAAGAATATGAACATCTCTGCTAAGCTAATCGGTACAATTAGTTGACATTTTAAACAAGCATAATGAAAAAATGATGCAAGTAAATATTTCAGATGAAAAATATTGTGCTAATTTGGAGTAAACTGCCACGAACTGTTAAAATTGAATATTATTTGAAAATTATAATTTAAAAGTTCAAATTTTAAAATTGTAACAGCTAGTGCACGATGCAGTAAAAAACGCAAAATTGTAGATAATATTTCTAGAGATATGTATGGCATAAAATGCATTCTAATTCTTGTTGATATCCCGAACGTTTCAAAACACCTGTGCATTACAAAAATTGTTTGCTTGTGCACAAAAATTGAGACGAAAACAAAATATTCATCATCATACTACAAACAAAGTGATAACCAGAATAATGTATTGTTCAAATTAAAATGACAGTTTCAACAGCTATTCATCGGACTGTGACGACTAGCGCTGCAGGCGTAATTCCAGAGAACAAATGTTTTCCTGGATTAAGAGGTAGAATAGTGTTTACTTAGATATTCAAGATAGACTCGCGCTATACTTGAGATACACGTAAATCTCCCGTCAAGTTCCAATTGGGTTTTAATCCAGGATTAGGCAAGCGACGAAAAACCGGGCCTTAATACACTGGAAAGTATGGTGGCTTATTACTTAGTTCCGGGAATGAATGTAATGTTGTACAGTTAATCGGAGAGATTGGTATTAGCTTAGAGCCTTCGTAGAAGAGCTCTATAAGCTTCTTGGCTCCAGACCCAAACATCGCGAATTTAACATACAATTTTAAATATAGAGATATTTTTAAAACATCGATTGTAGACTGACTAAAACAGTCGATATAAAATAGAAGCATGCCAACAATTAGACAAACATTTACATACTCCTACATCTTATTTCAACTACATTTTGCATTCCCAATACAACGTTTACATGGTAACAAATAGGGGAGAGTAGGGTATATCGTACCGGTCGATAAATCGTACCACCTGATTATTTCCGCTACTGGTCACTTTTTATTAAGCCTGACAACACTACGTGAACCCTTTAAAGTGTCATAGTTGTCCCCTCATTTTTAATTAGTGTTGGATCGTGCGTCTGTTTGCAGTACAGTTTTTTTGCTTTTTCACAATCTTGATCTAATTTTTTTGGGTCCTACCTAAGGTGATATCGTGTTCAAAGGTATGTTTGTTTTTTCTCAAATTATCTTCAGCTAACATGTTTATATTCTATAATTTGCTATTACAAAATCACATTTGTCAAGTGTATTGTTACATGTTCTGCAGTCATTATTTCATAGAAACTCAGAGTTTGCTAAATCGTACCGCCAGTGGTTTGATAAATCGTACCGGTACGATTTACCATACGTTGTTTTCTTGTTTTTTTTGTTTTTTTTATTTTAGATGACATCGAAAAGAAAGTATTATCAGTGGTCTAACGCAGATTTGAAAGCAGTGATTTCGGCCATCAAGAACAACGTACTGGGACCAAACGAGGCTTCACGAGTGTTCAAAGTTTCTAAACCTACATTAAAAAGACATATGCAAAACAGGAATGTATTTGTAAATAATTTGGTTTTACAAAGGGGAAGACCAACGATTTTTCAAAATCAGCTTGAAAGTATACTTGTAGAGCATTTGTTAAAACTTGAGGCTTATTTGTTTGGTTTAACCATAAGTGATATTAGCATCAATTAGCTTACCAAGTTGCTGAGAAGAATTGTATTCCACATACTTTCAGCAAAACCAAAAAAAAATGGCAGGTAAATCGTGGTTTTACAGTTTTATGAAATGCCACCAATGATTTAGAAGTTGCTGCTGGTAGACGCTCAACTGTCAAAGTTCCCAAATTAAAAATTGAGAAAAGGACAAAAAAGATTATTAAAAAAAAACTGACAAAAACCCAATAAGGGTAAGAAGTGTAGTCGACGAAAGAAGCCTAGAAATTGCAGTAGTAGCGGTAATAAAGATGCTGATACTCTTGTCGTTTTGGATGATTCGGACACAGATATTGATGATGATGATGAAGAAAACATATGCTATCTTTGTTTTGGAAATTATTTTGACAAGGCCGGACCCAAAGGAGACTGGATCCAGTGTGTTCGATGCCATAAATGGGTGCATGAAGCTTGCACCAATAACTCAGACATTTGCGACGCATGCATGCCTTAAAAATGACCATATTTTCTTTAATGTAAATTGAAATAATGTTCTAGGTACGATTTATGTACCGGTGGTACGATTTACCATACCGGTTGGCCAAATCGTACCGAAAATCATTTTTTATAAAATCTTTAATTTAAAAACTTTACAGATGCATGAAAAATGTGATTTAAATATACATGGTACCCAATAAAACAGGCTTTCATTTGAACCTAATTCTACTTCTCTAATCTAATTCCATCATACTGTATTGAGAGTTAAGAGCAAAGTGGTACGATATACCCTACTCTCCCCTATATCAATTTGAAATTGCAAACTTCAAACGCCGTATGTGCCAAATATTTTTACCTATTTCATAAACTAATGTGAACTCAAACATAAAAAGGTTTGAAAATGGCTTAGCTTACGTTTTTTAAATCTAAAATGACTGAAAACAAAAAAATAAATAAAAACACAGATATTTTATTAGACAAATGTATTATAAACGTTATCGTTACCTCTCTTTTTTGTCTATTCATTGCGAATTTTTTGGCTTCATACACCTTCCTTATAAATTTAATTATTTCTTATTCTTTATTATGCTGTATAATTAGAGGTAAAGTCACAAGAAGGAAATCCATAATTGGTTTTATTTTGGCTATATTACTCATGCACAAATTTAAAAAAAATGTGAACAGTATATTTCCCGAAAATGAATAGATAAATAAATAAAAATTCCCAATGTTGAGTTGTTTTTTTACACTGTGGTCGGAAAATTTGGTTTCATTGATGTGTGAATATTCATTATCAAATCAACAATTCAGATCAGCGAAAAATTACCTATGTACAATGTAATATTTTAACAGAAAATAGTCATTTTCACTGTTGAAATGTCATGAATTTACACTACGTATCCCGGGATTTTTCAAAATTTCAAAGTATTTTATAAAACCCATTTAGTAGCGAAATAGGTGAGATTATAGATAGTATCATATTTTCAAACGCCCTGTTGCTACCACGAAATGAAAATGCTTACATTTTCCCTTTTGGAAAGTTTTCTAACTAATGACTCTATCAAGTTCCAAGGAACCGGCGGACGGAGGAGTGGGGTGGGTCGAGAGAGGTGGGAGGGGGGGGAGGAGGAATGAGAAGATCAGCGGGATAAATTCCCCGATTCTTCTGCAAATCCACAACACAATAATATCGCCTTTATAATATAATTCAAGTGATAAATTATTACGGCTTGTCGGCACAAAGCACCCAAGTGGTTGTTGGGAATTGTGATTGTGACTTCGGGTAGTTGAATGATGGGACAGATTTAATCAAATGTACAATTATTATCATTGTTAAATTGGAATTGTTAGATATTGCCTCTTTCGAGGTTTGATTTGTTTCAAGTTTTAATATTAAGATTTACTTTGAATTCCGATTTACATTATTAATTTTTTTATTAAAATAATTTCTATTATTTGTTTATATTGTATTGAACTGTGTGTGTTGAATTAGGGATTTGATTTAATTTTTTATGTAATTTAATTTTTGTATTTATTTTATCTTAATTTAATATAATTTTCCATTTTATTTTCTGTTTTTTATATTGGCGGCACTGCTGAAAACCAGCTGCATTCCAGGAGAAATTCTGAATGAGCAGTGACCTTTTTATCAATAGACTCAATGATAAAAGAGAAAATTAAAAAATCTATTGATGAATAAACGTTTTAATTATTATTATTTATTAATTGTTTGATGATGAAAATCGAGTTCGCCACCAGACGTTGCACAGTGGGAGAAATACTGTTTTTAGGATATACTAAGTCAGGAGAGTAGGAAATTGTAAATTTTAATGTATTTTTAATCCGCCGCTACCCGAATTTCTACCGATTTCTTACATATCCCTTAAACATTTGAAGTTTTTAAGCTTTTAAAAAAATATATGTTATTTTTAATAATCTAGACGTTCCCTACGCCGAAACGCAAATTATATGAAATTCCCTCGGTAGAAAAAAATCGAAGTATGCTCCGAAAATTATAATATATTTCACTTATTTTAGAAGTTATACCTACGTATGAAAAAATTCACAGTGTTTCTTTAAATGCTATTTTAGATGTTCCCCACGAGATTTTTGCTCTATTTTAAACGAGTCGTGTTTTATTAAACATTTTCACAATTTTCGCTTAAATTTTATCGTTTTAAATATAAGCGCGCTCTCTCCAACATTCATAATTGCGTATATCTCCATTTTCTTCTTTTTGAGCTGGGATACGGCGCCTTAACCCTTCAAGCCTCAGAAGAAGATTACTAGCCACAAACATCATATTCAATTAGAGCCGCTTCGGGACACATCTGACCCTGGGCATTCATACATTTTAATCATATTTTTTTGGACATTTTTTTTTCTTTAATATTAGATCCTTTGAGACCCGAGGAGAACATAATCCACCTTACATCTCTGAATTATGCGTCCCGGAAAATACCGGTCCGAGGCAATTAACCCTTAGATCAGACTAATAGAACCCAAACGAAAGCCAAATACTAAGTTCGGAGATCGTGCTTTCGGAGTATCTGGGTCTAAGGCTTGGAATAGACTCCCTCCGGAATTAAGATGCATAAAAAGCCCAACAGAGTTTAGATCCAAACTAAAAACCTACCTTTTCGGGCTCTCATACCCTTAACATAATTTAAATATACCTATCTGAGAGTATCATACTTGTATTGCCTATGATATATCTTAATCACACTTTTCTTACTGAATTAAAATTACTCGAATCCTTACACATCAATCTGTCTCTCGGAAGATAAAATCCTTGTACTACTGCACCGCCCACCATTAAATGTTGCTTTTACTTTCCAAAATACACTCATTAAAGGATATATTACATATTAATATTAAAATATTTTCAGGATTAAACAACATGTGTTCACAATTATGTCCTCTGCGTGCGAACTCTATCTAAATTTCTTTAAATAGACAATAAACAGTGTTAATTTCAAGCGACCTCCCAGGTAAGTATGGTCCTGTATTAATTCATTTTTAGGCAGCATCGCGTTCATTGGTCAAAATATTGTACATGTATTTTCGTATCGGTGATTAATGAACCGGTGTATGCAATTTTTAGCCATAAGTTGTTTTTAATTGTTTGTCTAGCTTGTAGTCTTTCTAGATTTTAGGCATGTATGGTGAGTTTGTACAGCGCCCATGAGGTGATTTTTCACAAAAACGGCGCTATATAAATCGTCCAAATATTATTATTATTATTATAAAGGCCTATTGTCATCTTTGGGAATGATACATGGAGGGTCTCTTTAGAAAAGGAAGGAGAGGAAGTTCTGGGAAGGAAAAGATGTGAGGGTTGGGTTGGGATATTGGTGTTAGTGTGTTCAGGAGTAAGAGACGTATGAATCCCCCACTGGGGTGTAGGGTGATGTTTCGAGAGTTCTGCTAGAGACATCAAAAGGTCTTCCTCGACCAGTCTCTCCCGATCCGGCCTGCCGTGAAGCCGGGCTCCTTGCTAAGTCACCAAACACAGGTCACTTGAGGTGACCTTTGGTAGAGGTGTTGGTTATCCAATAAATGGTTCGCCGGGTTTCCGCATTCCAATTAAAAAGAGAAATAAATATTCTTCTCAGACTGTCTTAAATATATTTTTTTTCATTATTTATTTATTTATTTATTTTTATTAACCGAAACAAACAGTACATTATTTACATTGGTGAAAAAAGTTTACATTTAATAAGTATATTTCAAGTTAGGTACCTATTACAAATTGGCGAGATTTTTCCGTTGACAGTTGACAGTTTAAAAATGTTAATATGTTTTTATATTAAAAGGTCGGTTTGCCAAGCAATTTTGATGCCTATTACCTACATTCGTGGCGATATTGAGGCACACTAAGAATATATACATTTTTGGCTTGTGGCTTCAACTGAATTCGCATAATAAGTGCATTTTCAAAAAGCATTGGCGAAAGAATTCATTGATTTATCGTATATAAACACCCGGAGCGCAGAAGGTTCAGCGGGTGAAGAATTTTATCGGTTTCAAACGCTTCGTATTACGTAGTACGTATCGCGAGCTCTCACAACGACCAAACTTAGAACCTAAAGCGACACAGAGATGTCGTTCCGCAGGCGAGACACGTGCTTCGCGAGCAGAAAATAAAACCGGACGTGAAGTTGTAAACTGCGCCTTCGCAAGCAGTCATTATTATGAATCTAAACTACTGTACTTTTAAAGTGGTATTTTTGCACATTCAACTGAAAACTTGCAAAATGGTGTAACAGAATTTTCAACTGCGGATTTATTGTTAAATGGGATTAGTTTCTACTCACAGTGACATTTCTAACCTGATCTACGATCCTTTCAAGTTTCCACTTAACACCAATCAGATAATGCGCGTTTTTATCCCTCGACAAAATATCCACGACAAAATATCCTACGGACAAAACACCCCCTAACAAAATATCCTACGGACAAAACACCCCCTAAAAAAATATCCTACGGACAAAACACCCCCTAACAAAATATCCTACGGACAAAACATCCCCCAACAAAATATACCTTCTTCTTCTTCTTAATGTGCCTTATCAGGTCCCCCCGACGTTGGCGATCACTCTTGAAAAGGTCTCTCTGTCTTGCGCTGCCCGGAATAGCTCCTCCACACTTCTAATGCCGGTCCACTATCGTATATTTCGCAGCCAAGACATTTGTCCCATACCAGGCCCTCGGCGACCCTCTATCTTGCCTTTCAATATTAAATGGAGCAAGTGATACTTCTCCCCTCGAAGTATATGACCCAGATATGAAATTTTCTTGATTTTAATTAATGTAAGCAGTTCCCTATCTGCTCTAGCCCGCCTGAGAATTTCTATGTTGGTGATCATGTCGGTCCATGGGACCTTGAGCATTCTCCGGTGAAGCCACATTTCAAAAGCCTCTAACCTGTTCATGGTATTTATTTTCAAGGTCTATGTTTCACAACCATACAGCAAGACCGACCCAACATAACATTTTAGCATTCTCTGTCTTAGTTTTAAGCTGATATTGTCATTGCAGAAGAGAGTTTCATTTTTATGAACGCATTTCTTGCTGCTTCAATTCTGCACCTAATCTCTATATCTGGGTCAAGAGTCTCCGTGAGGATACTGCCGAGGTATCTAAATCTCTCCACTAATAAAATATCCCTAACCTAACAGAAAAATGGTACAAAAATAATACAGACATCCTGTAAAGACAAAAAATCTTGTTATCTGTATTATTTTTGTCCCATTTTACTATTTTTGAACAATAATTTATTGTCTTTACGAGATATCTGTACGATTTATTTCCCATTTTTTTGTTAGGTTAGGTCAAGTTTTAGTAGATTCAATAAAGAAATGATTTCTCCCTGCGTGTCCTTTCCCATTCGTCCCGTTTCCCTTCCGCATCCCCTTCCTCTCCCGCGCCCCTTCCCTTCTCGTGTTCCCCCTCCTCCACCTTCCCTCTCCCACTCCACTCCCCCTCTTCCCCCGTCCCGCAAACTCCACTCCCAAATTCCCTTCCCCCCTCCCAGGTTCCCCTTCCCCAGTCCCGAAAACCCCCTACCCGAATTCCCCTCCCGCATTCCATACATTCAGCCCCGGTACATTCAGTTTCAAACAGCTCGCGTGCCACCTACTGCAATTTTTTTACACAAATTTCATAATGCCAGAGCTCACCAGTAGTTTCATACAAACCTTGTCCTGACAATAACAAATACAAAAAAATAGAATTAGCCAATTTGGTGCAGTCGTTCGGAAGTTATATATGCCGAAATGTATGTACGCGCCATACATACATTTCGGCGATTCATTTTTATTTATATAGATATTATAGATAGATTTTGTTGGGGGATGTTTTGTCAGAAGGATGTTTGTCGAGGGATGAAAACTTAATAATGTTTTACTAATAATACCAGTTAAATTCCACCCACACGAATAATTATTCTCTACCTATCAATAATAAATTTACTATGGTGTTCATCGCAATATTCCAAGACGAGCAATCACCTCTGTTATTACCAGGAGAGCAGAACACAACAGAGCAAAGGTATTCAATCATATTATCGGCTGTGTTGTTTTGCACTGAATATGAAATACACTCTGTCGTCTTGAAGAAAAGTCAGCCAGTCTGCGAACCGTAACCTACGCCAAAGCGATTTCCAATAATCGCAAAAGGAACAACATTGACCCCCAAGACGCTGCTGTCTATAAAGAAAACGTCAATATTAATTAGATATGAGCGAACAAGTCTATCCAGTTGGGTGATTCATATTATGTAATATACCCTTGAGAAGCTTCGATCTTTGTTGCATTCAATTATCAGGACTTGATTAAATTACAAGATTACGGACGATAATATGACATAGATGAATGGTCACATCGTGAGACGATAACTTACAAGATTACTGACAATATGATATAATAGACGATTGGTCACATCACGAGGCGATAAATTACAAGATTACCGACGATATTACATAGACGTTTAGTCATATCATGAGGCGAATTACAAGATTACTGACGATATGATAATACGACGATTGTGATGAAATTACAAGATTATCGACGATATTATGTAGTCAAATTACAAGATTATCGACGATATGATACAGACGATAAGTCAAATCATGAGGTTATAAATTACAATATTACCATATGATTAGATGATTAGTCAAATCATGAGATAAATTACAAGATCACCAATGATATCACATAGAAGAAAATTCATATCATGAGGATATAAATTACAATATTACCATATGATATAGACGATTAGTCAAATCATGAGATAAATTACAAGATAACCAATGATATCACATAGAAGAATATTCATATCATGAGGATATAAATTACAATATTACCATATGATATAGACGATTAGTCAAATCATGAGATAAATTAAAAGATTACCAATGATATCACATAGCAGATTGGTCACATCATGAGGATATAAATTATAATTTTACCGACGATATGATGCAGACGACTAGTAATTACCCCATGAGATAAATTACAAGATTAACGACGCCATGATATAGACGATTAGTCACATCATGAGATAAATTACAAGATTATCGACGATATGATCATATAATATAGATGAATTGTCACACCGTGAGGCGATAAATTACAAGATTACTGACAATATGATATAATAGACGATTGGTCACATCACGAGGCGATAAATTACAAGATTGCCGACGATATTACATAGACGTTTAGTCATATCATGATGCAAATTACAAGATTACTGACGATATGATAATACAATGATTGTGATGGGATAAATTACAAGATTATCGACGATATGATCATATAATATAGACGATTGGTCACATCATGAGGCGATAAATTGCAAGATTACCGACGCATGATATACTTATAGACGATAGATCAAAACGTGAGGCGATAAATTACAAGATAACCCGAATGTATAACAAAGGGGGAGATAGAGAAAGGCGCTGCACCTTATGGCCTCGAAACGTACGTGACTCGTACGAGTGCAGTTCCGGGCTGCATTCTGAATGGTGAAGAATGCATTGACACAAGATTGACTCCGATATGAGATGACACAAGAGGAATGCTAAAACGCTTCAAAAACACGCAAAAAAGTTAAAGAATGTATTATGCAATTGTTCAATCTATATTACAATATGGTATTATAGGCTGGGGAGGAGCATATGATATTATTCTAAATCTTCTTAAAATAGTTCAAATATTGATAATTAAGGTTATCCTGAAAAAAAAACCATCTAAAGTTTCTACAAAATTTTTTTTTTCAATATTCAATGTACCTTCAATAGACCAAATATATTAAATTTTACAAACTTTCAAAGAAATACAGCTAAATAACTTCCATTTAAATATATCAGCAAGATATCAGAATAATATTAAAATCCCAAAATTTAATACTAAGCTCATTCAAAATACTTATCTGTATCGAGGTATAACTTATTTCAACAACCTCCCGTTAAATCTAAAAATTATTGAAAATAATCATGAATTCCAACTTAAATTGAAAAATTACCTAAAACTAATGTAAGAAACTACTCATTATTGTTTGAAATATTTTATTATATAATTATATACATGATTCCATATAATTGAGCATGAATTCTCAAACCCAAGAGCCTCGTCTCTTTATGGTGAGGAAAGGCTATTTTTATATTCATTTGCAACGATTATAACACGTAAAAAAAATCATAGATACGTATTGTAAAACATACAAATATTAAATAAATATAATATCGTCATTAAAAACTTATTACATTGTTAGATTGGTAAACCGTACAAGAGGAAATAAATATGTTAACAAAACATTACCAGTGAATGACAGTATATTTTCGATGGCGTGAATTGTTTGCTTTTGTTGGTGTGTTTATTGTCTGAAGCATAGTTGGTAGTGCCAACACGACGAAAAAAATATGTGTTGCTATGTTGCCAAGTTGCTAGGTTGGTATTTAAAAAAAATGCATAACTAATAGGACGACACAAAGCTCGTAGAATTCGTGGTTTCCAAGACATTGTTGCCTAGGAAAGTTTTCTTTTGACATGATATGTGTAAGTGTCGTGATAATATCACAACATGGGTTTATAGAATAATAATGACTTGTATTATTATAACCAATTTGAATAAACACAGTTTATGTTATTGCTAGATAATGAATAAATAACGATAAGTTAAAAAAAAAAAAAAAAACAATAAGTAACATTTCCTACTTATTATATTTTATAGTTAGAGCTTTATCGAGGCGAATACCATTCACGGGACTGCTAAAATCAAAAGGCAGCTATTTAAGAGTTAGGCAGGTTTTACCTCACCCGCCCTATTATTTCGACATTTGCACACTATTCCATTAGGCACACATTTCATAGGCTCATAACCGGGGTGTCTAAATATTCACACATTTCAGAACACCTTCGTAACCTTCACTGGCTCAAGTGCCCTGAAAGAATCCAGTACAAATTGTGCTGGATGGTGTTTAAATCAATCAACGAAATTGCCCCACCTTACATCTCTGAATTATGCGTCCCGGAAAATACCGGTCCGAGGCAATTAACCCTTAGATCGGCAACTTCATCTGCTATAGGCAGACTAATAGAACCCAAACGAAAGCCAAATACTAAGTTCGGAGATCGTGCTTTCGGAGTATCTGGGCCTAAGGCTTGGAATAGACTCCCTCCGGAATTAAGATGCATAAAAAGCCCAACAGAGTTTAGATCCAAACCAAAAACCTACCTTTTCGGGCTCTCATACCCTTAACTTAATTTAAATATACCTATCTGAGAGTATCATACTTGCATTGTCTATGATATGTCTTAATCACACTTTTCTTACTGAATTAAAATTATTCGAATCCTTATACATCAATCTGTCTCTAGGAAGATCAAATCCTTGTACTACTGCACCGCCCACCATTAAATGTTGCTTTTACTTTCCAAAATACACTCATTAAAGAATATATTACATATTAATATTAAAATATTTTCAGGATTAAACATGTGTTCACAATTATGTCCTCTGCGTGCGAACTCTATCTAAATTTCTTTAAATAGACAATAAACAGTGTTAATTTAAAGCGACCTCCCAGGTAAGTATGGTCCTGTATTAATTCATTTTTAGGCAGCATCGCGTTCATTGGTCAAAATATTGTACATATATTTTCGTATCGGTGATCAATGAACCGGTGAATGCAATTTTTAGCCATAAGTTGTTTTTAATTGTTTGTCTAGCTCGTAGTCTTTCTAGATTTTAGGCATGTATGGTAAGTTGGTAGAGCGCCCTTGAGGTGATTTTTCACAAAAACGGCGCTATATAAATCGTCCAAATATTATTGTTCGGGCATACTTGTACCTACACCCAAGTACCTATTCCTCCTGTCCGTCGTACCTACTTATCCTTACCTATCCATCTTTCCATTGTCACCGGTTCAGGATTGATTTCTAACCGCGAACTCAGTGCAATTACAACAACGGCGCGGTAGGGCGGACAAGTACTTTGTCTCGTCGCCTGCAATCGAAACCCGGATCCGCGCAAGTTAACTATCTCATCCGTGGAGTTATTTTCATTGGTGCATGAGTGTGGAAATCCAGGACATCGCCAGCAAGGTAGGATCATCTTGTATTCGGTTGACATCCTTTTGTTCCTGTCCATCCTTTTCGTTCCCATCGGGGAAAATTGGTAGAGATTAGAGACTTCGCGGAAGAGATAGCATCTTCCAATAGCTATCGAAACATTGGTCCTTCGAGCCGGATATAGAATTAACCTTGATTCTTTACAGATAAGTTTAATTACATGATTAGAAATTGTACTCAAATTAGTTTCATTACAAGATTATTTTCAATAGTGGGTAGCAATTAGTAATAGTGGGTACGGCTTATCAGTTCAGCTGGTAGGTAGAATTTGGGTGCAAATAGAATACTTTTATTTGTTGCAAGTTGCAAGTAGATAGCTACTATTATAATTGTTAATTTACGTATTTAATACATTCCAAAATGGATAAACTTGCAGCCAAAATTGGTTCGTTAAAATTAAAACGGCAAAGATTGTTTGGGCGAGTACAGGCCGCTTATGATCTCATTAAGGATTTAGAGCAAAAAACAAAACTTTGTCAATTTAAAGCTAGAATGGAAAAAATTGAATCCACGTACGAAGAGTTCCAAAACATACAATGCGAATTATCGGATCTGGTTTCGCTTCCGGAATTCGAATCAAAAAACGATGTTTTGGAAGTTTCACGGGTTTTTGAGGAATTATATTTCGAGGTCACGTCGGCGCGTGACATTCAATCGGATAAAGGTCACGCAAGCCATGATAATTCAAATGAGGAAATGCAACTACGCCCGATGCGTAGCTTATTAGCTCCGGAAATAAAAATTCCTATATTTAGTGGAAATATTGGAGAATGGCCACAATATTTCAATTTATTCAGGAGCCTTGTTCATGAAAGTACCATTTTGAGTGAGATTGAAAAATTCCATTATTTATTGACCTCTTTGAAGGGAACAGCTTTGTCATTGGTTAAAACCATTCCATTGATTCCAGAAAATTATGAGTTAGCATGGGAGACACTGTGGAGTCATTATTCCGAGTCTAGAGCATTATTCATACATTACGCCAACTCGATTTTAAATTGTAATTTTTCTAATAATGAAGAGATTTTAAATGTCCTTCGAGAAAATCTCTCGGGACTACGCGAATTAAATCGGGGAAAATTATTTGACGAATTCGTTTGTCATATGGTTCTACTCAAAATAGATTCAAAAACGCGTCGGTCTTTTGAATCTCTTGTTAAAAAAGATGAAATACCGGATACTGAAAAATTAATAGGTTTTTTAGCAACACAACATCGAATAAATATGCTTTCAGATATAAAAGACAAAAGGATTTCTAAGAGGGTATTATTTTCAAACACGAGCGCGAACGATCACAATGTTCATAAAATTACTTGTATTAAGTGTAAGCACTCACATCACCTGACAAAATGTCAAGATTTTCTATCACTAAATGTAGACAGTAGGAGAGACTTCGTAAAAAAGGAAAAGTTATGTTTCAATTGTTTGAATCCACATTTCATTAAAAATTGTAGGTCAAAATTTCGTTGTAGAACATGCAACAAAACGCACCATAGTTTATTACATACTGACGAAAGGTCTCTTTCGCCGAACAGTCGCAGTACTGGAACGGACGACCCTGTACAGTGTAACATAGCTTACGGGCTATCAAAACGTTCGATATTACCTACCGCGCTGGCAGAATTCCTGGACTGTTCTGGACGTAAACACAGAGCGCGGATTTTAATTGATACTGGAAGTGAGGTTTCGTTTATATCTGAAAACCTATATAACATTTTGGGACTACATTCACAGAAATGGTCCGGGAAAGTACGCGGTGTAAACAATGCTGTTGTCAACAACATACAAGGTTTAGTTACCTGTAAAATATACTCTATTCAAAATCACTGCTTTGTGAAAGGGCAAGCGATAATAATATCAAATATTACTTCTAAAATTACGCCCGTAGATTTACAAGAATCATTTGAAGATTTCAAAAATTTAAATTTGGCTGACCCAGATTTCCAAAAGCCAGGAGACATTGATTTTCTAGTGGGATCAGATTTGATTGCTAACATATGGAGACAAGGATATGTTTCAAGCCTTAAATGTAATTTGCTAGCAGTGAATACGATATTCGGGTATGTTATCATGGGTTCATGTCTACAAGGTTACAATTCAGCACAACCCGTTGTGACGTCAGCGTTAACTGCAGTTGAAAATAGTGACTTAAATTACGCGGTAAGTCGTTTTTGGGAAATTGAAGAGGTTTTTAACGAAATAATTCAGAATAAGGACGAGAATGAATGCGAAACCATATTTCAGTCAACAGTCAGCCGGGAAGGGTGCGGCAGGTATATCGTTGCACTACCTTTCAAGAGCAGAGAGCATGTGGATATCGGAAGCACATATGATATCGCCCTTAAGAGATTTCATAATCTTGAAAAACGTTTATCATTAAATCCAACATTGGCGGAACATTACTGTAAATGTATGGAGGATTTATTGGAGCAAGGCTTCATGACAAGAGTTTCCTCATCGACTGAGATACCGAATACTTATTACATTCCACATCATGCGGTTGTTCAAAAAATAGGGAACAATATTAAAATTCGGGTGGTCTTTGACGCTTCATGTAAATCTGATAAACAAATCTCATTAAACGATTGTTTATATTCGGGTCCAAAATTACAAAATGAAATAAGTCACATACTTTTAAAATTCCGTATATACCCGATAGTACTTACTACGGATATACAAAAAATGTTTCTACAAATTCGATTGAGAGAAGAAGATACAAATTTTCAAAGGATTCTTTGGCGTTCTTCACCTTTACAGCCGGTAGGGCAATATATACTTGGTACTGTCACCTTTGGAGTGACTTCTTCGCCCTATTTGGCCATAAGAACTTTACATCAACTAGTGAAGGACGAAGGTACTCGATTTCCAAAGGCTTCTAAGGCACTGTTGTCGGACACATACGTGGACGACATCGTAACCGGTGAATGGGAACCGGAAGGCGCCGCTCAGCTTCAGACGGAGCTGAACGAACTCCTTACAAAAGGAGGCTTTCAATTGAGAAAATGGATGAGCAATTCGCAGTCAGTTTTAAATAACATTCCAACTGAGCATCGGAGTCATACGAGTGGTAAAGTTGCCTTTGATGATAGCACATCTTTCTCGTTGAAAATTTTAGGATTAATATGGGATCCTGATAAAGATACATTTTCGTACTCGGTAGAAGAAAAAGAAAAGGTATTTACAAAACGTGCAATACTGAGCTGTGTTGCGCGTATTTTCGATCCCATCGGATTAATAACACCTGTTGTTTTTAAGGTAAAATGCCTTATACAGGAACTATGGAAAACCAAGTTAGGTTGGGATGATTCCCTCCCGGAAAACCTTGTTAATTTATGGGAAAATTTCTTAGATGAATTACCTAAGTTATGTTATTTACAAATACCTAGGCACTGCAAAACAATTAAAGGGTTAAACTGTACTTTAGTAGGATTTTCAGATGCGAGCGAATTGGGTTATGCAGCTTGCATATATTTGGTTACGAATGAAGCACAGCCTCAAGTCACATTACTTACGAGTAAATCTAAAGTTGCTCCACTGAAAACATTATCGATACCACGTCTCGAGCTTATGGGAGCTTACCTACTGTCAAAGTTGGTAAAAATGACGAAGTCATCGATAGAAACTCTCGTGAAAATTACAGATATAATATTGTTTTCCGATTCCACCATTGTTTTATCATGGATTAAGACACCACCTCATACTTTGAAAACTTTTGTCGCGAACCGCGTTATCAAAATTATTGATGAAATCGATGACGCAAAGTGGTACCACGTTGCGTCAAAAGAAAATCCAGCCGATCTTGCTTCTCGCGGTTTATGTCCATCGCAAATAATAGATAACCAATTGTGGTTTCTAGGGCCTCATTGGTTGGCTCAGCCAAGTCAGAAGTGGCCGTTGACTTTACCGGAAGAATTACAGGCTGAAGAGCTACCGGAAGTAAAGTCCCACGTCTCAACAGTTCACAGGCCCCTCGACTATTATGAGAGCCTACAATTTTTCCGATTTTCTTCTTGGAACCGTCTTCGGAATGTGGTCGCTTGGTCGCTTAGGTTTATTTACAATACGCAGCAACGGACCAAGGATGCTCGTAGATCTGGAATTCTGACCGGCGCAGAAATAAATCGCGCGGTCACCCTAATAGTAAAATGCGATCAGCAGTTTCATTTTCCCGAGGAATTCAGAATGCTGAAAAATGATGGGGTCAACTCAGTGGCATTTCAAAAATTAAATGTGTTTATCGACCACGAAAACTTACTTCGCGTTGGCGGGCGGCTCCGCAACTCTCATTTAAAATATAATGCTAAGTTCCCAATAATCTTGGCAAAAAACAGTAAGATTGCAGAACTGTTAATATCTTATTATCATAAGGCCTATCTACACGCTGGTTCACGAACACTGCAATTCCTGATTCAACAAAATTATTGGATTGTATCGGCACGTAATAAAATCAAGAAAATGGTGTCCAAATGTGTGAGATGCGCTAGATTGCGATCTTCACCGTCAAATCCCCTCATGGCCAGTCTGCCAGAGGCGCGTGTTACGCCCAAACGCGTATTCAGTCGTGTAGGAGTGGATTTGGCCGGCCCATTCGTCCTAAAGGAAGGGAAACGTAGAGGTGCTAAGACATACAAGGCTTACTTTGCGATTTTTGTTTGCATGGCAACGAAGGCGATGCATCTCGAGGTCCTCTCTGATCTCTCGTCTGAAGCCTTTATCGCTACCTTAGAAAGATTCGTCTCAAGGCGGGGTATTTGCCAAGCTATTTATTCGGACTGTGGCACGAATTTCGTTGGGGCTAAACGACATTTAATAGGTGCACAAAAATTCTTGAATAATTGTCCTAATGATGAAGATGTAATGCATACATGTTCGGAAAAGGGAATCGCATGGAATTTCAATCCGCCTTCCAGCCCCCACTTTGGTGGACTATGGGAAGGGAATATACGGGTTGTAAAAAATCATTTGAAACGAGTCATAGGTGATAACTCACTAACATATGAGGAATTTACTACGGTATTACACAAAATAGAAGCTATACTAAATTCACGACCTCTTTGTCCTCTAACATCAGACCCTGAAGACATTCAGGCCCTTACTCCAGGTCACTTCTTAATTGGAGAACCCTTAATTTCTATTCCCGAATACGACTATTCGCAGGTTAAAATCAATCGTCTCAACCGCTGGGAACATTTACAGAAAATGACCCAACACTTTTGGCAGCGCTGGAATACTGAATATTTACAAGCGCTTCAAAATCGCGTCAAATGGTATAAGGCTACCCGTAATCTCCAAGTAAATGACCTCGTGGTCATCAAGGATGCTAGGAGTCCTCCATTAAAATGGCCGCTCGGCAGGATAATGGAGGTGAAACCGGGCTCTGACGGGGTCGTAAGAGTAGCCTCAGTTAAAACCAGCGACGGTTTATATCTACGGCCTGTGGCAAAGCTTTGCCTTTTACCTGTAGAATAGAGAGTAACGTTTTTTTTTCTTTTCTTTTCATATGAATCTTGGTATAGGTTCATATATTTTTTTTTGTTTGTCTTTATGCCTTCAATGGTTTCGTATCGATTGCGATTCAGGTTTATTATTTTTTTTGTACGTTTTGCACGTGTAGTCTTTAGTTTCACGTGCACCTAGCTTGTAAGGATAATATTATAGGTTAGGGATAGGATTTTTTTATATTTCATATTTTCTTTTTCAAAATTGGCCAGTTTCGATGGGTATTGGAAAAATGTTATTTTTGGCGAGCGGTATATGTTCGGGCATACTTGTACCTACACCCAAGTACCTATTCCTCCTGTCCGTCGTACCTACTTATCCTTACCTATCCATCTTTCCATTGTCACCGGTTCAGGATTGATTTCTAACCGCGAACTCAGTGCAATTACAACAACGGCGCGGTAGGGCGGACAAGTACTTTGTCTCGTCGCCTGCAATCGAAACCCGGATCCGCGCAAGTTAACTATCTCATCCGTGGAGTTATTTTCATTGGTGCATGAGTGTGGAAATCCAGGACATCGCCAGCAAGGTAGGATCATCTTGTATTCGGTTGACATCCTTTTGTTCCTGTCCATCCTTTTCGTTCCCATCGGGGAAAATTGGTAGAGATTAGAGACTTCGCGGAAGAGATAGCATCTTCCAATAGCTATCGAAACAATTATTATTATTCAGAATATAAGGCTGGGCATACGCTGAGACGCAGATTTTGTACAAACCAATGTACGCTGCGGGGCAGGTACGTTCTGCGCAGAAGTGGGTCTGCTCTGCTATGCGCCGAGTTGCGGCCGCGGCGCAGATTCTGGCAGTATTTCCCATGAGAATTCAGGTATTTGCGCTTTGAAAGACTATCAATGATAATCTTTCAAAGCTTGGATTTTTGGAAAGCAAAGGATTTTTTTTATGTTATATTATTTTTCTAATCCCTAAAATCCGTTTGTCATTATTTTTACTACACAGATAATTTTGACATAATTCATAAATGCTTTGGTGTGAATAAAATCCTGCCCTTTATTTTGAACTCAGTTATAATTAATGGCAGTTCTACAGCATGTGTTAAGTAGTGTTGTGGTATCCTAAAAATACCGTGAATTTCTTATTTCAATAAATAATAAAGTCAACAAAAGTCGAAAATCATAAGATTCGTATAAAAACGTATCTGAATTTCTTCTTTATAGGTGCCAATATAGCGTAGAAACGCGTTTTCATTGTTTTCAAGCACCTAATTTTCAAAAATTATCCGGGGGAGGCTCCCGGACCCCCCCGTTTTCTGAACCCCCCCCCCCCCCCCACCCCACGTTAGGGGGCCCCTTTACAGGTTTTAGCGGAGGGCCCCAAATGGTCCCAGTCCGGGCCTGACTATCATAGTAAATTATTAATTTCAAAGTTAGAATCGGGCTCGGAACTCGACATTCTCATAAACGACCATTGCCCAAGCAAGTACAAGCTGAAACTAAGCTATCGTAGCATATGCTGGTCACCGATTTCTGTGTCGTTTGTCTCGTTTGCCTGCGGCGCCTCAGCATATGCCCAGTCAAAACGTTGTCCAAAATGGCGATCATTGTGTTTAGTGACCAGATCTAATAGCCTAGCACTTCCCCACCTCCCCTTTCCCATTTCATTCAACCTCCCAAAATATTCAAAATAGGGATGCCAAAGTCCCACTGACAATTATAAAATTTCGGACGATTAGAAAGTTGGGATACCAAGCGTTAATTTAGATTTTTTTAAATTCTACTGATCTCCGTTCAGTCTTTAAAATTGGTTCGACGACACGTTCACCTCCTAATCACAAAAGTGCTGATATCTTCAGAAATAGAAATACTTCCAGAACATATGGATATGAATACAATACAGTTATCTACCTACTATTGGTAAGTCGAAGTATTTTGTTCATAAAATAATGTTAAAACGCAACGAGCGCACCTAAACGGTATACAATTCGTGAAGATTAGATCGATACGAATGGTTAGGGTAAAGCCAGCCAGCCAACCGGTATGTAAAATAGAGCCAACGGCCGCGATGGCATTCCTCGATACTGTCCTGTCATTCACCCGACACGCGAAATGTCCATTTCGATTTTTATTGCCTGAAATAAATTGTTTCCACGACAAATAATACTCACAGACAAGCCATTATGATTCCATGATAAGCCAATAAATTATAAGAAAACTGTGAAAATTGAAATCAAACGTACGTCATTTAAATGCCACTTGCCAATATGCCTACAATCTTTCTTTTAGACGATTATACAATCTCATAACGGTCGTATATTCAACACAGCTCGAGAATACTAATATGTACTTAATTCTTCGATTAATTTGTGCGCGACAATTTTGATAAATATCATGTTAGGGTGCCTCGATGTCGGCTTCTAAACCAACACCAGGGCCCAAAACACGTCCCTGACTAGCTCTCAGCGGGACTATGGTACTCTCTATTCAGGGGGGTGGGCAGCTCAAGGCTAGGGAACTTCTCTCCATCCTCCGGTGACCCACGGGATCCTCACTGGTCAACAATCCTCCCGCCGTAGCAGAATAATAACAATGTTAAATCATTTAGACATGTATTGTAAACTCAAACACATACATAGGTTTCTACAGTACAATTCAATTACAAGAAATGCAAATTACACAAACCTAGCTAAAGTGTTTAACTCTCTCTGACTCTCTCTCAAAACGAAACTCTCCGAGTCGTGATTTCCGCGAGGGCCCTACATTTCACTGAATTACGGACAACATTTAAGGAGGAAATCAAGATACAGCTTACATGTAGGTTGGCAGGAACCTCGTCTCATGTGGCAGCTTCATCAGGCACTTTCGTAGTCTAAACAGACCGAACTATAGTGGCAAAAGACTGATTCTACTCAAAAGTATTTCAATAATACATCGCGGCCCCATTGAATTGGGTCCGCCGGCTACATGTGAGCCGCGAGCGTGCGTTCTCAAAGGCGCTCAGATCTCTTCTGTCGAGTGGAGCGGACTGTCGAGTCGCCGAGCAAGCGGGGAGGGACAGGGGGAAACAGGATACGGGGCGGAGAGGGGGTTTGTTGTGTGGACAGCTGCGTTCTTGAATCTAGTATTTACTCGCTTCAAGGGCGTATCGTAACACTTCCCCCCGCGCTTGGAAAAAAAAGCGACGTGGCAATGGAGCTGTAGGAAAAAAAAAATCCTCTTAAACTTCCATTGGGGTTTTTGAGAGATTCGTTGCTTGAGAGATGCCTAGCTAGAACATGCAATTTATGTTATAGTTTAGGTCACAATGTTTGTAGGGAATGGGTGAGGGGTACATACAATGTTTGGAAAAGAACAGTTTTGGTGAAAGTACATGGTGTGAAACAACATACAAGATTATGCAATTGAAAGATGACAATACATGGTTATGCAATTGAACAAAATAACAATACATGGTTATGCAATTGAAAAATAACAATTCATATTTGTACAATCGAAGAACAAAAAAAACAAGAACAAAAATGCCTGTGTGATTCTAAAGTTTCATTGGTCTGGGAGCTAAGTTTGCGAAGCGTGGATTTGTTTGGTTTCGGAGAATTTCGAATAGGAGGACGTGGTTTCACAGATTCTAAGGATTACATTATCACTGTAATCAGACCCCTTTGAGATAACACTCAAAAGTACACTTGGGCCTTAGAAAACACTTGGTTTTGTCGAAGACGTCGAAGTTCATGAAGTGGAGACTGTGGTTGCTGTGCCGCGACTATGGTTACAGAGGTCATTGAAGAGGAGAATCCAGTGTCTGCAGACATGCCAGTACGAATCCTAAAGTGTTATTAAGGTAAACACGGATCGTATATAATGGTTATTGAAGCATAATGTAGCTCAACATAACTTGTATTGGTACGCATTCAGCGAATACTGGAAGTCAAGGTAATGATGGTTTACACATGACGATATATGCGTCACTGCATGACAGCGCAAGAGACGACATGGTTGGCATCGATAGCAAGAGTAAGAACAAACCTAGGAGCTAGCGTGCCCAAAAGGTGGTTCAGAGTGTCATAATGTATAGTGGGACAACTCAACTTGCTGTGGCACGACAAAACAACATACATATGAGCGGTATGGTCTGTGCTTTCAGGAACAAATGCGTAGAAAAATGGCAGCAGGAGGGACCTAGTAACCACAGCGCGTGCTGTCAGGAAGTGGAGCTCAGCTTGGCTGTTGGTGATGACATCCGCCTGGGCTTCTTTTTAATCCGGGAGAAATTATTATTAGAGCAAAATTCTTGAAGTTTACCTGCCTAGGGACCAATGAAGAAAAGGTTTGGAGAGAAACAAAATGTGTCCAGATAATGAAATAAACGAAGTTTTAACCACCGACCCAGAGAGTGACGAAGAGAGAGTTTTCTAACTAAATTGTGATTACATGAACATTTTCCTTTACCAGGATGACTTGGCGTTTGCCGAGTGACAATATGTCTTGGTTAAAAAAACAACCGGCCTTCCATGGCCTATGTTAACATAAAGGTGGTAACATTTTTGTAGAATTTCAACGAACAAGACAAAGAAGTCGTGAATGAGTCACGGTAAAAGCAGAGAAACCAATTCATGAATAAAGGTTGTCAAAAGGAGACAGACGGTACGCCAAGTGCATATCGTACATATCCAACATTCATGAATGTGTTTCGTAAAATTGAGAAAAAGAACAAAAGGTGAGACATATGCAGAGAGTGAGGGAGAAAGCCTGCTGATAATTGGTTAGTTTACCGATTCGCACTCCCAGTGAGGGCGAATTATGGTTAACAACAGATTTTCCTCTTCATAACATATACCTGAGAACATGATGGTGAGGAGAAAGGAAAGGAAAAGGAAAGGAGTTGAGTGACGAAACTTGCTAGAGACTGGACTAATTTCCACTTCAAACTCCATGTGAGAATGAAACATGATCAACCAGCAGATTTCCTGACTCTTTACAATTGTTAAAAGGATGAGGAGAAATTTGAATACACATTAACAAAGAGACTAATCTTTTGCGTGTATTGGGCAAAAGATTAGGGGTCATTTTAAAAACTCCTGCGTGATTGTGAGAAAAGACAGACCCTTGCTCCAATTTCACAAACCTGGGGGTTTTCTTATCCGTTCCCCAGACAACGAGTTGGGTGGTTTTGTGCTCAATCGATTAACTCCCACAGCACTATGCCCCATAGTTAGCAGTGAAGCTACAAACTAGTCCTTTTGGGATAGTAGATACTCCTGGGCTTCTTTCCTTTTTGCAAAGAAGTAAAAAAACAGGAGGTCCACGGGCATTGGCGTTGAATGACAACAAAGGGTTGTGGACTACATTTCGTAGATCGCACACAAAAGGTTTGATATTATTTCGTTCGCACGACTCATGGTAAGTGTTTTAACGTCTCCACGTATAGTGTATAAGAACATGTAAGTACATACAAGATAAAACTCAATTATAGACAGAAGTCAAGAGTTTATACAATGCCTCTTAAAGAAGATGGCAAGGCCGATATTATGTCGTTCGCACGAATCACGGTAAGTGTTTTAACGTCTCCACGTCTCGTGTACAAGGGTTGTAC
Source organism: Limnephilus lunatus (assembly GCA_917563855.2). Taxonomy (NCBI): domain Eukaryota; kingdom Metazoa; phylum Arthropoda; class Insecta; order Trichoptera; family Limnephilidae; genus Limnephilus; species Limnephilus lunatus. The sequence goes on from OU830592.1 coordinate 112,218,127, forward strand.
ACAATTATACATACAAGCGGTACTCATGACAAATGAATGACACACGACCAAAATACAAAAACGGTACTCATGACAAATGAATGACACACGACCAAAATACAAAAACGGTACTCATGACAAATGAATGACACACGACCAAAATACAAAAACGGTACTCATGACAAATGAATGACACACGACCAAAATACAAAAACGGTACTCATGACAAATGAATGACACACGACCAAAATAGATTGTACAGAAAGGGTGGTACTCATGACAAATATGTCACACGACCAACTCAATAACATTTAGCTATGAGCAAAAGTGATTATGACGAACTTCTCGTATCGTGGCAGGTATTTTAAGGATCCCTCCTATAACGGTGGGTGTTCTAAGGATCTCTCCTATGACGGTGGATGTTCTAAGGATCTCTCCTATAATGTAACAGGGTTACGTTTAAATACAACACAATAAACGTTAATGATGCTTGATTTTAACACATTTTATAAAGATTCGTTAGATTAACTAACTCCGTAGCCCAAGAGCGTACGACAGAGAAGATAGACAATTTGATGCTACTTCATGTGTTACAAAATACAAGGGTGATGGCAGAGTATAATTCTACTTACACCAAGTATTTAAAACAAAGACAGACCTATAATGGTTTTACATACTGTCTGTTGTGGCAACCTGCAGTGAGGAAGACCAAAGAAAAGGGACCAATTACGGTTTTACATACCCTTTGTGCAGTTACAAACATACCAGGTTATGTGCAATTTGGGTTGCAAATACTTGGTTAAATGAACACCTAAAAGTTGTGAATTCCAAAATCAGGATAACCATAAGGTTTTATTTAACCTATCTCGTAGGGTTGAAACGTGTCATATAAGACATACGTAACGTACAAGCAAAAAAAAATAAAATAACAAAAGGCAGTGGCTTTGTTATAACAACCAAAGACCGGATGATTCGGTTTTACGTACTTTAGTTGAAACGAGCCAAATTGATTTATATACAGGGTTATAAAGACCAATCATTGGTTTTATAAATACAAGTTCCAAAATGGACGTGTCGATATCCAATTTTGGTACAAGAGCATGAATTTGGGTAGGACGCCATCAATTTTTAATTTAAGAGGAAAAAATTGAAAAAAACTTATATACACGAGGGGCGACTATGTAAGTAACCACTGTTTGATTTTCATGCTAGAGATACCTCGGAAGGTTTTACAACTCATGATGAACAAAATGAAAGGAAAAAAATTGTAAAAATAGTTAACTGGTTCTGAGTCGGAATTTAACACTTTGGAATTTACAAAACCCGACTTCTAGAACGACACGCCGATGGGCAATTGTCAACTACTTTACATGAACAAAATAAACAGGTGAGAAAGTTCCTTTCCACACGACAAAAATGCAACAAAAGAATAGGAGAAAAATTACAAAATTACATGACAAGGCAGGGTATGACGTGGCATGAACATTGCGTAGTGTACGTGTTGAGACAATAAATGGGCTCGCGACTTCCCAAACATTGAAACTCGAAAAGTGTCTCCGTTCCAAAGTGATCAGTTTTAGAACAGGTGAAAAAAAATAAAGAAAAAAATTGCCGTGAGGGAAAGAAAAAACAGTGCAAAAACAACATTTGAAAGTGACTTCAAGGAGAGTACGCATTAATTTACAAAATAATTTACAACTTGTTTCATTTACGAAACGATGGGCATGTGATTGACACAATACACGCCTGACGTAGTAAGACTTTGTAAGCTTACAAAAAAAATGTGATACACACTGGATCATTTTATATACAACACAAGATTACAAAAAGGAGAAAAGAAAGGTGACAATTGGCATTGTTGCACCTAATAGTGAGGTATTCTCACAATAGCCATAATGTATGGACGAACAGTAACATTAATGGGTAAAAAGGAGTTGATAATCTCAAACAAAACCGTGGCACAAACTTGAGGCCCGCATGTGAGATTAAAAACATCTTGAACAAATCCTTGTTGAGACGAGGTTTGTTGTATTTTGCAGTATTTGATTCTGCTAAAAGAAACGTTGGTGTCGCTCCGTTTCCTCATAGTTTTTTCGGCGCCTTGCCTCTTAATACGCTTAGCTTGCGGGCGGCGCCCAGCTATGAGTTTGCCAGCCCGCGTGTCCCGCCCATGGCCGAGCACGCGGCCAATGTATTTATTGGAACCGGCACACATTGTTATTTTGGTTGTTGCAGCGGCTACGGTTGTCAGTGGGACATTTATTGATGAAATCATCCTTGTTTCCAACGTCGCTTTCTGTGCGCGTTCCATAGTTGACTTTTTGTTGAACGGCAGTGCATATGCCTTGCTATGAACCAGGGAGAGTCCTCTATCCCTTAAAGCAGCTTGTAAGTGGGCTTTGGATAAACTATGCACATTGGGAATGGTACCCAAGTTGGATGGTGTAATAGCTTGCTTGTCCTCCATTGTGAGTTTCCTGGGTGGTGAGGAGAAGAAAAAAAATTGGCCAGGGGTTTCCTTTAGAAAGCGCAAAAATTAATTTTTGTGAGGCACTTTTCACTTGGTGATCACTGTTGGCACTTCCAAATGTGTTTTGTATACATGACACCAGAATTCTTGTCAAGGAGAGGCAGACGAGAAAAAATTTTGCGTGGAAAGACCTTAGTGGTAAAGGTTTTTGTATTTCACTGACCACTTTTGAGAAAACTGTGAAATTCACAAGTATTTATTTATTTTAGAAAAATTTTGCCAGGACTGACCTTTAGAAAACAGGTTTTTTATTTTCACAAAACACTTTGCACTGAGAAAGGCACTAAAGTTCACAAAAGGCACATTTCTGGCAAATAAAGGACAAACTTCCGGATGAAAATGACTGAATATGGGGTTTATTGCATCCAACCATATTAAAATTGTTTTATTTATTCATGGAATCAGTCATTGGCTTTATTATTATTCCACTTTTCACTTATGTAAGGGAAAAAACACAATTCACTTTCACTTATGCTGAAAAAAAACAGTACCTATAATGTACAATGGGGAAAGAAAGTCATTATTTTGTCCATTTGGAGAAACATTAAATTGTACTAATTTGACAGACACAAGTGGGCCAATTGGTATATTGTGCAGAAATAATAAAAATACGTAAGTCCGAAATTTTCATTAAGGAATTCGCAAAATAACTGGGGTTCCAGAATCAATGATTTCCGTTGGTATCCCGGTTCAGTCATAAAAAACGGTTTGGATTTAAAACGCAGCCTAGCAACAGTCGGTTAGGATATCGGCGGGAACAAGGCATTTGCGCGCACAATCCGGAATATCGCGTGAAACAAAAGGCCGTTGGATTCGGCGCGGATTGCTGTTGCTACGCGCTCGCTGTTTGGTGACGCGTGCGCAATCAGATTCGCGGCGTTTCGGGTACTCAAAATGGCCGTTGTTTCAACTTGCGATGCAATTTATAATTCCAGTCAGATCCGTTATGGATCTAATTTACATATTGGTTTCTGTGGTTTTTTCACAGGATTCACTGTAGAATAACAAGGCATAATTAATGTTTACAAAATAGTTGTTATGCGGGAAGGATTTCGACAAAGGAAGGTCCCGCAAAGCGACCGGGATAGAGAAAAAAAATTCCAACCCCACGATCGGGCGACAATTGTTAGGGTGCCTCGATGTCGGCTTCTAAACCAACACCAGGGCCCAAAACACGTCCCTGACTAGCTCTCAGCGGGACTATGGTACTCTCTATTCAGGGGGGTGGGCAGCTCAAGGCTAGGGAACTTCTCTCCATCCTCCGGTGACCCACGGGATCCTCACTGGTCAACAATCCTCCCGCCGTAGCAGAATAATAACAATGTTAAATCATTTAGACATGTATTGTAAACTCAAACACATACATAGGTTTCTACAGTACAATTCAATTACAAGAAATGCAAATTACACAAACCTAGCTAAAGTGTTTAACTCTCTCTGACTCTCTCTCAAAACGAAACTCTCCGAGTCGTGATTTCCGCGGGGGCCCTACATTTCACTGAATTACGGACAACATTTAAGGAGGAAATCAAGATACAGCTTACATGTAGGTTGGCAGGAACCTCGTCTCATGTGGCAGCTTCATCAGGCACTTTCGTAGTCTAAACAGACCGAACTATAGTGGCAAAAGACTGATTCTACTCAAAAGTATTTCAATAATACATCGCGGCCCCATTGAATTGGGTCCGCCGGCTACATGTGAGCCGCGAGCGTGCGTTCTCAAAGGCGCTCAGATCTCTTCTGTCGAGTGGAGCGGACTGTCGAGTCGCCGGGCAAGCGGGGAGGGACAGGGGGAAACAGGATACGGGGCGGGGAGGGGGTTTGTTGTGTGGACAGCTGCGTTCTTGAATCTAGTATTTACTCGCTTCAAGGGCGTATCGTAACAATCACCAGGTGGACGGTTTAGAAAGCTAGAAAGTAATAGGCTGATTTATTTTAGTACCTATTCCGCAATTCCGACTGAGAAACCTATTTAAAAAAATCTTTCTATTTCCAATAGAGACGAGTGCTCGACATTTAAGAATAATGCCCCAATCTTTTCCAAAAAGTCGAACAAGACGTTTTAAGAATAGAGCTTCTATGTAGTGTTTCGGTATGTCAAGGTTTGTAAGGTTAACAAAGTATGTCTAGTTACATTATAATAATTCAATGTAGTTACTTCTTCAATAACCGCAAATTCACTTTGTCACCGCTTAATGAGTATTTATAAAAGTTTTTAATATATAAATCCAATTTCTTATTACCTATTCTAAAATAATTTTCAATATTATGTTATATAGGTAATCCTTTAACTAATTAATCACCACGCTTGTTAATGTTTTTTTGTCTATACTTGTTTGTCTTTTGCCATTTTTGTTAATATTCATTTTATCCTGATGAAAGGATCATTGATTTCTAAACTTGTTGATAATTTTGATTAAATAAATGGCATGTACAAAGTGATTTGTTTTCATTGAATTTAATTTAGCGATCGTATTACCGACTGAGAAACCAATGACAAAAACTAATTTGTCTTTCCTGAAAACTGTAATTCAAATTTCATCTCAAAAAGGCACTCGTTGATTTTCGATCAGATTTTAACAAAAAACAAAAAAATTATGAGATTAGAGATGTCACAAAAACTAGCTCGACTTTGCAGAATAGTGTCCCAGATCATATAGCGTTTCTGGATGCGTACATTATAATAATTATATCCAGTGTTCATATTACTTACTGAGAAACCAATGACAAAAACTAATTTGCCTTTACCGAAGTTAATTTTGACCAGATTTTAACAACAAAAAAACACCAACATTATCAGATTAGAGATGTCGCAAAAACTCGCTCGACTTAGCAGAATAGTGTCCCAGATCATACAATCTTTCTGTGCGTCGATGTTTGTAAGGTTAACCAAGTATGTGTACATTATAATAATTTATTTTAGTATTCCGCATTGCCGACTGTAGACTCTGCGGTAAAGGTGGAAGGACAAAGGAAATGGAAGAAAAACACAGCAGAGCCTCAAAAGAAAGAAGAGCCTCTTTACCTTCATAAATATGCACACACAGCGGGCTGAGTTACTACAGCAACGGGCAAAGTAAAGTACACACGAAAAATACACATTACTTTTTAATAAAAACTAGCGCAGACTCGTGAAAAATTACAATAATTGTAGGATTTGTGAAGTTGTAAGAATTTATAAAAAATATATTTGCCTCAGAATTTGCCTGCATTTCAACAGAAGAAATTTAAATTTTCACAGGTAGAAAACACTTTGTGGGTATACATTGTAGAGTGTTGTGCTGTCCTAGGTCTAATATTTAGACTCGTTAATTATTTAGCATTTCAAATTTTAATAATTTTTTTCCTAATTTCCACGTGTAGACTCTTTTACCCTTACTTCAACGTCTGTGTCACCTTTCTTCTTAATATTTAAATATTTCAATGCAATTTTGACTATCTCATTTATCTGTGGTCTTTATGTCACTTATAAACTGTGTTTTCATTTCTTGATAATCATTGTCCATAGAAAGAGCTAGAATCAAATATCTGTAAAATTGCCATTCATCTGAATAATAAAAGTTTTTACAACAGTATCCAGTACAAACATAAGTGTTGTTACTTAACAAAAGGATGACCTGAAATCACCTCAATCTTTCTGTACACATCCCTTGGATCAGGAAACGAAGAAGTCAAACAAAAGCTGCTCAATTTACGACTGACGGCAGACTTTCTGGAGACCAGATCAATGGACCGTCCATACACAATTATAATAAAATAACTTAGTTTAAACACCATTTTATTGTTTATATCTTTAATATGTAAAACTAATCGGTTTCGATTCAACACGAACCATCATCAGAGTTAAAGAGTAATTAGAGAAAACATATAAGAGGGCGAGAGAACATCAACTTTGGTTGGGGGCGCAGGGGAGGTAGGTAAGAGAGGGAGTAAACATGTGTAGGGAAAGGGAACATGTATAAAAGGGGCTATTTAATAAATTAAGTTTATTAAATAAATTGGTTTTATTTATTTTTAAGGATTTTTTTAATTTCAAAAGCTTCTAGATTATTATATATAGATCTATACCATTTATATATTGTACACCTATCCCCGAAGATTTATTGAAAGAGTGATCTTTATATATTAAGTGTGTTAGAAATTCCGAAATACCAAGACCCTAGAAATATAACTTTTGAATGTTAGTACCTAAACATGACCAATTTACGACATTTAAAAAAATTAAAACAAAATAAATGCACTTTTCGAATAAATAATTATTTATGCACAAAATAATTTTGATAAATAACTACTTTATCGCTAGTCTGCTATATTTTATACTAATCAGTTCCAATTGTGATTAAATGAAAATTAAAAGTTTATTAAACTTGAATAATTACATCACTTCACGCACGCATTTAGCGCTGCATCGTCAAATCGTATATGTTTACGATACAAATAACATTATTGGAATTGAACTCGGTACTTCCGCTATTTGGTGTCTGCTGTAATCAGTGAGCTATCGCGATTATACCGTGCCATGTTCCAAATTCATATATTATGATGTTACATAAATGTGGCCAACTTTCTTGCAGAGAATGGTTTCCGATTTGAGTAGAAAGCACTGAATAAAATTACACGATTAACATTTAGTAAGTATTTGAGGGAAAAAGTAATGAATATATTTAAAAACCTTAAATTCAAGAACGCAGTTACTTACTACGAGTAGATAACGTAGTCTGAATTCTTGACGAATCACCCCCCTATTTTGATAATAAAAATATGTTAAATATATATATATTTTATTTTTTATCTATAGAAAGTACGTTTACATTAGGTTTTTCGATGCCTGTCTCACTAGGATATTCCTGTGTCAAGACAAGAAATTATAGAGGAAAAATAATATAATATACTATTACACAACAGCTTGTCTGAATTATTGACACGATCATATCCATTTTGAAAATGACACATTAAAAACAAATCCGAGACAACCGAAATTAGGATGCTTGATATTTGTGTATCATTAACGAATAATTATTCTAAAAAGCATGACTTTTTCAAATGCTTAAATCGTGGCAAGAGTCAAAATCAAAAAAGAAGTAAGAAATTATCCGTCCCTATCTACCCAAAACTTTTCACATAAAACTATAATGTCTCGAAATTCAGTACAATTTTCAGAACATTTCGAACGAGTGTGGAATCATTTTTCTATTTTGAATAGTTTCATATACTACTTTTGGTTTAACCCTAATCCCTAATAAGATATGGAACAACCACAATCAACAAAAACAAATCTTCTTTCTTCAACAAAGGTGAATACGAACAAAGACATGATGTACCAAAATCATTATTGTACAACTCGGTAAATTTATTATCTGTTCGTGCTATATAGTGACTTAAAATTGCGAGTCAGCATACATCTCAATCTGAATAAAATAACCTAGTGGAACATGTTCATGATACAAGACCAACTGCAAACGAAGAACTTCTAATATTCCGAGATATCTTAATAAATACGGTCAAAGAACTCTAGAATACCTCGTTCCAATAATTTACTACATGTTACACAACTCAATAAAAAGCTGTTATGTGTTACATGTTACACAACTCAATAAAAAGAGTTTCAGAAGGAAATGTGGGCTAAAAAATGGTTAAATGAAAGAACTTTTTTTTTACTAATCTATGTTTTTCTGCTTTTCGTTTTTTTCCATATTTTTTTTCTTCCCTCATTTTCTCCGTTTTATTTATAATAAATTTTATTAATAATATTTTTTCCAAATATATATATTTTTTGTATATATATAACGTAATAATATATGTATATTATGTACCGTGGGACGGAAACGTTTCCTAGTTTCTGAACAGCCCTCGTAATAATAAAATTACAAACTTTAATCACACAGCACGAATATAAAACAACCTTCCTCTTCCCCACCTCCTCCCCCCCCCACTACCTTCAGCCTCACAACATACCCCAATTGGGGATGCCATAGTCTCACTGGCTCCAGACGGGAGCAGTTGAGATTCTTGTGCGGTATTCACTGTAAAAAAAATATGATAATCTTGCTTTAAGATTTGACACGAAAAAAATTGGTTTAAAATTATGATAGAAATGCTTTAAAAAATTGGGTTAAGTAAAAAAAGTAAGAGAATTTAATTTATATAAAAATTGAAGAAATAGGTGAAAAATCATAAAAAATATTGTTCCAAAGCAGAGTGTAGTTCGACAATATGTACTCGTAAATGCCAACCATATAACAGGCGTTCGAGCATGCAGAGAGAGGATTTGGTGTTTTTTTTTTTTAATAAAATTGTATAACAAAATCTTTTTATAATATACCTAAAAGAGAAATTTGAAATGTTGTAATTGAGAGAATGTCATTTTCCAATAAATCATATCTCTTGTTTATGTAGACCTATAATTATGAGTTTTTATAATAAAATAACACTGAATAGATATTTAAGAATACTTTTTTTTAAATTACATTAAAAACAGTATTTAATTGTTCAGAAAGCAAGTCCTCTTAAAACGCACGTCGTAAAAGACGCACTTATTTTTTAGAAATATTTCGACGACACAGATCAAAAGAGAAAAGAAACGGAAAAAAAAGACAAATTGAACTAATTTTTGGATTTATTGTCCTTAACAGCATTATAAATTTCCGCTAACGATTTGATTTGTTAACAAATCTACAGTTTTTATCGGAGCCTGACGAAATTTTGCACTCAAAAAAAGACGAAAGTCACTATCTACATTTCGATTTCAGAAAATCAAAACCATCTTTCCCACCCCCCCTAAAGCAGAATGTTGATACATCTTGTTAAAATTCTGCCCAAGTTTTGCACAGAACCTAAAAACCCGGGCACTTCTGCTAACTCACCAAACGTAGAAAATCACTTGGGGTGACCAATGGCAGGGGTGTTGGTTATCCAATAAATGGTTCCCTGGGCGACAGTACCAACACCTGCCTCCCAAATTGTATTATTAAATCTAATTAATCATACGAGTCTAATAATTTCCCCAGCACTGTACGTCTGGCAGTTTATCGATTGTGATTGTATCTATTGAAATTGAAGTACTCATGTAAAGAAGCGTAGAATAATTACGCGGTGAGAATTCACAGGTGTACTGTTGTACCGTTGAACGGGCGCCATCGGGAAATTTCCTATATGGCTTACGAAATGTCCGAAAACATGTCAATTACAACCATAATTATTACATCAAAATGAATAAAATTGTATTAAAAAATATAATAATGTTTGTAAGAATTTTTATACGAGGTATTTTTTAAAATCAATTCCTGTCACATTGAGCGATCGTCCGTGGATTATTTTTAACGAGTAAATATATTACAAACTCAACAAATTTATTAAATTAGATATGTATACAATCATTTTTTGGGAAACACTTGGATTTTTCTTGAGAGTTTTTTTTTACCTTAGTTTCACACAGGAGGAAAATAATTCCCCTCAGGGCCTATATCATCTTTGGGGATGCCGTGTGGAGTGTTATTTTAAAAAGGAAGGAGATGAAGTTCTGGGAAGGAAAAGGGTATTAAGGGAGGGTAGGAATCTGAGGGTCAATATGTCCAGGATGGACGGACTTATGAATCCATCTCTTCCACTACGGTGACGATGTTCCGAGAGAGCCCTCCTGGAGAAGTTAAAAGGTCTCCCATAACGGATCTATCCTGCTACGCAAGTGGTAGTAGACGCATCCGCCGCCAAGACCCGGACAAACCTCACCCCATGAACTTTTAATTGCCATTTTCAAATAATTTGAATAATAGGGTAGGTATTAATAATAATTTGTCGATAATCAAAAGCTATCCGCGATTTTATTATAAAAATAATAAACGTCAAAACGTGAAACTCCGACAAGAACAAAATACCAGGAGCACAGAAATAGGCTTGGGTATTTCCATTTGGTTATTATTATTATAAACTTTATTGCTCGGTGACATAAGCTATTAAAAATCACATAACAAGAAAAGCATTTTCATAAAAAAAAAAATATATGGGTGTTTTTAAAAAAAAATAGGAAACGAAAATCGTAATAATAAAACTGTACTTAAAAACCTTCACAAGATCGTAAGTTTCAGAGAGATTTTGTTAGGGAATTTTGTGTTTACTGTGTACATAAACGTGCACCTCCTTTACGATTTGTACAGATCAGCCGATTTACCAGACCCAAACATTTAAAACGCGTTATTTGGAAACACATTTGTAAAACAGACCTAAAAACAGTTCGCAACATTCCCCTACTTATTAATTTAAATCCGATTATACAAAATTATATCCATAAATAAACTAAAAACTTTGCACAGTCACATGACATAATAAAAATAAATAATTTATTCACCCTTTTTGTTATTTCTGTGACTGGTGGGTTTGTTTGATTATTTATGTGACTTATTCCAGGATACTTCAATACCGCAGAAGGGTCCCAACTGCTCTCAATCGCCTGGAGGCAATGAAATTATGGCATCCCCAATTGGGGTATGTTGTGAAGCTAAAGGTAAGTGGGGATGGGAAGGAGATGAGGCAGAGTGATGTGGGGAAGTACCTGCTAACCGTCTGGAACCATTTCTACGACATCCATAACTGAGATATGTTGTGAGGTTGATTGATAGTGGAGAGATTGTATGAGGAAATTGGGGAAGTACCAGGCTATTTAGATCTTGTCACCAAACACGGCTAAAACCAATTCAAGTAACGTTTCAATTCTGAATGGTGGTCTTACACTTGGACGATATTTATTTATTACACACCTTAGTGGGCTTTAAAACTTTACAAGCTATTAGTGAATACTTAAAAATTAAAACAATAAAGAAAAATCTAAAGATAATGATAAAAAAGGTTACAACCAAACCACAAAACAAAATACAAAGATAAAAATGAGAACAGAAACTAAGAATCCTCACGTATATAATTGAATTTAAAAGATTCCACAATATATTATTATAATATTCTACTACCTTGTTCCCGGCTTCCTTTGTTACGCTATTTAATAAGAAATTGTTTCTCCCTGCGTGTCCTCTCCATTCGCCCCGTTCCCCTCCCTCCCCCCGCGTCCCCTTCCCCTCTCGCGTTCCCACTTCGTCTCCTCCACCTTCCCTCTCTCCATTCCACTCCCCACCTTCCTACGTCTCGCAAAACCCCCTTCCGAGTTCCCCTACCCCTCCAAGGTTCCCCCCCCCTCCCGCGAACCCCCTACTTGAGTTCCCCTCCCGCACTCCATACATTCAGTTCCAGTACACTCAGTTTTCAAACAGCTCGCGTGCCACCTATTGCATTTTTTTAAATATAAATTTCATAATGCCAGAGCTCACCAGTAGTTTTATACAAACATTGTGACAATAACGAAAACAAAAACAGAATTATCCAATTTGGTGCAGTCGTTCGGAAGTTATGCGCGTAGATACATTTCGGCGATTCATTTTTATTTATATAGAATATAGAAGAAGAAGATAGAAGATAGATAGATAGATAGATAGATAAATAGAAGAAGAAGATAGATAGATTTAGAGTATAAGCGGGTAAAAGCGCATATTTACCCTTAAAGAGTAAAATGCAGAAATCAATAAGGCATTATTCATTTAAAAAAATACTTATAATACTGCCAACAATTTTCATAATGTAAGAAAACGGTCATATCAATCCAATCTTCATCTTACTTAACCAAAGTATTACTGTACCTTCGTCAGTGCTTCAATCACTCTGTGTTCTCGACTTCCTTTGTCAATACAAATTAAACCCTTCACCCGGCCGTCACGCCTACGCGAGATTACACGTCCGACCTTCGCACCTCCCTTAACCCTTTGCCGACTACTCTTCCAGCGATTACTCGAATGACAAGATTGAGACAATCATCCGGAGACAGCCTACGCAGATAACCCTCTCGAGAAAGTATCTATATTAATTTGATGCGAGTACATTTCTTAGTAGTAGAAAGATAAAGCGCTAGGACCATCTCGAGTTCGATACAAACTGTGGCAGTAACCGATATAATACAAACTACCAGATTTAAAAAAAAAGTATTAACTCCACACAGGAGGCCCGGAGGAAAATAATTTCCCTTAGGGCCTATGTCATCTGAGATGCTGCGTGGAGAGTCTTTTTGAGGAGAGGAAGAAATAAACATTGGTTTTCATGTGACAAATGTCAACCGTGTACATATGGCGAGTTTCCCTATGCAACGTGCTGAAGGGATCAATGATAGTTCATTGATCGCTAGTTCCTCGGAGCATCTTCCATTGAAATACCGGTAGAACAAGGATAGCATTCCCACCTGACGCCTGCACTCTAAAGATTGCAATCCGCCTGTTAAGATGGGAGAATCTATTAAACGGTCCGCCCGTTTCTGCACAGAGTCGACGGTATTCTTCAGGTATTTTGGCGCTACAGACCAGAGGTAGCTGATAAATTCAACCGTGGGGCGCACTTGTGATCTGCAAAGGGTTAGCAGTTGTGTACTATTAAAGTATCTGCGTGCCCTGTACAGTGCGCCCAGTTTGTGTGCATTTTTATCTAATTTTATTTTTATTATTCCTTTATCTGTTTAAAAATCATCTGTCATGAATAAATTGTATTACCAAACATGTAAAAGCCCTCTGGGCGTTGAATAAATAAAAAATAAAATCTAGAAATCTCTATTTTCTTAATTATCGACATTGTATGTACAAGATTAATTAATAAATAAATTAGTGTGATTTATATCTAACAACTCCTCAAATTTTTCATTTTCTAAGAATTCTCTAACTTCTTCATCTTCTTCTTGTAACCCAATCTAACTATATATCATTTTCTTATAGAAGATCTGTGTGCATAGTATTAAGAGCAGGTATAACATGACATATTCTCACATATTTTTATTTACTATCTAATCAGCTTTGTATGTATGTATAAGACTGATTACTGTGACTTATATACCAATTATTCCTTAATATATTAATAACTTCTCTTTTCCAATAACTATTTAACTTCTTTACCTAATTCTTATAATCCAAAATAACAACATAAACTCTCTTATTGTAGAAGAATATGTGTGCATAGTATTATTTAGTGAATATTTTTAACAAATACTAATGAATGTAATCCGAAAACTGTAAACTTCACCCGCCATAACACAGGGTCATCCCTAGCATGTAGGGTGAAATATCATAAAAAAACTATATGTACTTTCGATTTTTCATGTAATAAATAAATAAATAAGATAAAATAATCTTCCCAATGCGAATATTAGAAATTAATAATTTTATTTCTAAATATTTTAATTTTGATATTGAAAATGTGAACCGGTTTTGGAAATACGGGGCCCGAGCTCACTCAAGACCACGTCCTATATATTAGATTGATTTATTTTAACTTAACTTTTTTTCTATTCTACTTGCTTTTCTTTGCTTAAAATTTACTACGTAAACATGTATGTCTAAATGAGACGTGTGGGATTGCAATATCCTCCCCACATCATGGGGAAAAAACATTATTTTACAAAAATTCGGCTTTTTTTTTTAAATTTTTTCTGGCTTTCACCCCAGCTACCCACAAGTAATTTTATAATACAACTCCCAAGGGAATTACTTTGACTCTTTTCGAAGGCCGAAATGAAAGCTTCGCTCCAAAATAATACAAAGTTAAAGTAGTCCCAGAAAGAAGTCGTACTCTTTTCTCACACATCTTATTCAAAAATGAAAACAAGTAGAAAGCTAGTAGAACTTACAACTTACTGATGGTTGCTGTAGCCGGAGTTTTTGAAGTAAAACTTCTTTACGCACGTTCGACTTGGAGGGTAAGCTGGTGAATGCGTTACGAAAAAGTGTGATGCGAACGGTAATCGATACGAACGGTGATCAATGCGAACGGTGATCGGGCAAGGCGAACAGTCGGGCCTTTACGCACGCTTGACTTGGGGAGTGACAAGAATAAGGATATTGTCAATGTCACCCCAAGGCCAAAGGTCACCCCAAGGTCATAGGTCACCCCAAGGTCATAGGTCACCCCACGGTCATAGGTCACCATAAGGTCGTAGGTCACCCCACGGTCATAGGTCACCCCACAGTCATAGGTCACCCCAGGGTTATAGGTCACCCCATGGCCATATGTCACCCCAATGTCATAATGTCACCCCAATGTCATATGTTCTTTTATAAGTTAGTGATGTTTTACTTCAGTCGTGTGGTCTAAAGCACACTCGTTTTTTTTGTACCCTGTGATTTTATGTTTACTGTTTTGTTTCTAGCCTTGATTTAGATATTTAGGGATGTATTAAGGGATAAGATGTTAAAATATTTCATACACACATCAAAAGAAATCCTGTTCGGAAGATTGCTTCAATTGAAAGTAACGTTGAATGTTAATCAGAATACATTACTAAAGTACCGATTAAAGTTCGATTCGACTTTGATTAATCAATAGCATTGATTCGTTCAATAAGTTTTACCCGTCTTGTAGCTCGAGTTCTCTGCAACGTCTTTGTGAACATAAACTATTCGGTAGTTCAATTCATCAGCATTGAACGGTTACGTATTAGTTTGAATCACTTTAGATTGATTCGATCGATCTTGGGGAGATTGGCGTGAGAAACTTACCTGTAACAAGAAGAAAGGTCATAATTAGATATTTTCAATAATAAGACATGGTTTATTAATAAATTGCTTATTGACAAAAACATGTATAATTAATTGGTATTGGGTAAATGATCTTGAAGAAATATTTTTCGAAAACGACTCTAGAAGAAATCACATAATAAATTAAATTGTACGTAGACGAGACAATGATATTCAAAAGAAATAGATCAAAATTGTTATGTTTGATCATATGGTATGAAAAATGTTACGTTTAATTACCTAGTAGATACTCGTATGTTCGACAAATAATTATGTTTTAATAGAAATTACAAATAAATATTTATTATTATTTTTAATTGATAAACTAAAGTTTTTAAGACAAGATTTTTATGCAGGGTAACAATTATTATAAGCAATAATTATCAGCCTGAAACACTCATCTACATTGAAAAAATCTTACGAGAAAAGATATAGGCCGCCAACGGGGCTTGAACCCGTGTCCTTCTGATTGCCGGTCAGGTGCTCTACCACTGAGCTATGTCGGCTTATCTAATACCAGCCAAATAATTCAATATAGTATACTAGTGTTTCATTCAACAATTACTCCTTATTAGAGCACCTGACCGGCAATCAGAAGGACACGGGTTCAAGTCCCGTTGGCGGCTTGTATCTTTTCTGGGAAGATTTTTTTCAATGTTGATGAGTGTTTCAGGCTGATAAATGATTATTGCTTATAATAATTGTAATAAATATTTAATTAGACGAAAAGAAAAAATATCTTTCGAATCAAAATTTGTATATGGCTGATATGTACATATTTTTAAATGTGAATACCGCACAAGAGTTACAACTGCTCCCAACCACCCGGAGCCAGTGAGACTATGGCATCCCCAGTTGGGATATGTTGTAAGACTGAAAGTAGTTAGGAGGAGATGGGGAAGAGGATTGTTCCAAATTCAAAGTGCTTTTCCAGCAAAGTGATAAATATGCTTAGGAAGGGGAAGGTACTGGATAAATGACATCACGGTAAGAACTATGCATATTCTCATTTCAAAACCAAACAGACCATAACTAAAAATCCAGGTCTCTCCCACCACATATCTAGTCTCGCTGACTTTAAGCAATCTATAAGAAGACATCAATACAACAAAAAAGCATCTAGTATAACAACAGGAAAAATCACTCGGCAGAACTTTTCACATCTACTTAGAAGAACATTATTTCTCCCGGCAAACGAGCCGTGGCCGAAACGCCTTTATGTTTCAATTTCTCCAACATTAGAAGTTTTGGAGCTACTGTACAGGCACTGTCATTCGAGAGGGTGATGACATCGTAAAAAAAATAATAAAGCAAAACCAAAAATTCTCTAATGGCGAAGCTCTCATTTTATTTCTAGGTTGACGCAACATTTTTCAGTAAAATCAATCACTAGCTATGGAGCTTTGAAGGATTATAAGCACAGTAAAGATAGATATAAAACTAAAACTAAATTTCCCTCGAAACTAGCGTCTAGCGTCGTGAAATATGTAAAGCATTTTCAGTCAATTTCTAACTCAAAAAAAATTATCCTCAGCTTTGAGTGCTCCTCGAGATTCTTCTTCTTCTTCCTGTGCCCTGTCCGTTCAACGGACGTTGGCTTTCATGTTGGCTATGGGGACTTTGTTTACTGCGGCCCGGAACAGCTCTATAGTAGACTGGCCAAACCACTGTCTCAGGTTTTTCAGCCATGAGGTTCTCCTTCTTCCAGGGCCCTGTCTTCCGGCAATATTTACCTGCATTATGAGATGCAAGATCTTGTCGTACTTCTCTGGATGTCTCATCACATGTCCAATACATTGATAAACCTGCTCCTCGGGATAACCTTTTTTTTTAAATAAATCACTTCATGCTTAAACTGTTATGACGTGGTTCGACCCCAACAAGCTAAGCTTTTTGCGATCTTGTTAACTTCCAACTACATATGTTTTGAATGCGTTTTGAAATTATTTTTTTAAAATCAAAATAATTTAACTTTGTACAGGAAAGAGGTAAAATTGAATCGCAAAGAAAAACACGTTGCACTGATTAATTATTATTGCGTGTGTATATCACTTTTCAGGAAAAGCTCGTCAGCGATGACAATGATAAATAATATTTCTGTATTTTTCTCTACTTTGTGAAGTCGTAATTACCACGCCAGCAATATATGCTAAAAAGGCGTTCAGCGACGACAATGACGATACATAATATATAAGCAGTCTCCACTTCTTTGGCGGACAGCCCATAGACCCACATAATACTTACTTCTTCTGATATCTACCATCGGACTTAAGTCTTTAGGAAGAACAACAACAGTAGTAGACTTGTGGGTCCGGAAAGTTCAGAGGGTCGAGAA
This sequence comes from Limnephilus lunatus, assembly GCA_917563855.2. Lineage (NCBI taxonomy): Eukaryota > Metazoa > Arthropoda > Insecta > Trichoptera > Limnephilidae > Limnephilus > Limnephilus lunatus. The sequence goes on from OU830592.1 coordinate 112,235,561, forward strand.
AAGGAATGGGAGATGAAATATAAGATAGCGGATTAAGCCGAGAAAAAAAGAGGGTCAGGGTCCAGCAATTTTAAAGTTTTTTAGAAATACTATTACTAGTTTAGAGCTGGGATTCAATACTTTTTAAATAGTAGCATAAAAGACTTGTTTTAAATAAAAAGTTACAGTAGAAATCATATTTTTAAGTGCAAATTTAAGGGCAGGGTAACTAATGGGAAATATGACAAGGTATGTGGTGTGACGCCAGGCGTTGATGGGTTAGAATAGGTAACAGGACTAACAGGTAAGATCTAAAAATTTCATATGTAGCAAACACTTTGTCGGAATACATAATTATAATAAACAAATAAAATGACTTTGTTTTAATTCCACTTTATTGTTTTTTTATCCAACCGGTTTCAGTTCGACCTGAACCTTCATCGGGGGTGAATAATAATAATTATTCATTTTATCGAAGGAAGCAAATACTTTGTGGTGTGACATTATATATATTAAATGAAAAAACACAATTTGTAAAACACCTTTTATATTTTAATTAATATTTAACAGCCAACTAGAAACTTTCGCGTAGCTCAAGCTTCGTCATGGATTATTATATCAACTAAAGAAAATTACATACAGACACATATATAAAAGAATGAGTGAAAGAGATTGAAATAGAATAGACGACACTCTATTGGTGCCAGAAAGAGATACAAATAGAAAAAAAGGGAGAAAAATTATTACAGGATGGATAGATAGGGGGGGGGAGCAAACAGTTTCAGCAGAGATTACATAACATAATTAATAACCAAATCAATTTAACTGATATCCCATATTTAATTTATTCCGGCAACCTTAAAAATCCCCTTAGGCCTCTAATATTTCCGCATTGCAATAAAATCCAAATAAATGGGATATTTGTGAAAATATGAAGTAAGCTTTCAAATTTTATAATTAGAAATAACCAAATAATTTTTCAAATATAATTTTTTTAACGCAAACGTAATTTTTTTTTTTAAATGGCTTATTTACTTTTTTTCTAACTAAAATTACTGATAAAAAAAAAACACGCACATACCTTTATTAGACAAATGTATCATAATTAATAAAAAATTAAAGATTAATTTTTTTTTTTTAAATTGCGGTCTGATATTTTGTATTCATTAACTGTACATTTTAATTTTTTGATCGTTAACTTTTTACTTTTTTCTCTTTCCAATACAGTTTAGATTTTAGAACATATTTCTCACTATGCTAGTAAGAGAGACACAACGATATCTATGAGACCTTTATGAATTGTTGCGAAAAGCGAACAAATTAGACTGAGTGGTTAATTAAATTAGTCAGGCCTCGCGCGGAACACCTGAGACGGTCTAAATACCATTCAAATGTATACAACATTCATAGGACGGCGGTGTATAATTAATATTAATTTAGTAGGTACGGGTGTATTATTAGGGCGTTTAGACAAATAATGAACATGTCTGAGGGTTAATTGAAAACACATACAAATTCACAAATTGAAATATTATTATTCTGCCGAGGAAGTCGCCTAATATTTTGAAGCAGTACATTGAACAGGTTGTCAACCCTTGGTCAGCTAACATAATATAGTACCATTGAAGAAGAAGATAACACTAATAATAACAGAAAAATAGAAAAAGACAATAGTCGCAACTGGGACTTTAACCCGGAACCTCTCGTCTAACCGGGACGTGCGCTTTTACCTATTCAGCCATTGCCACCTTCTAAGAAACCGTGATAATTATCAATCTCATATTTTCAAAATTTAGAATTAACAATATTATTTTTTAACTATTTTTTTTACATATAATAGACAACTAACTACTCTTTTCAATTGAAACAATCGTTCTAAGAACTGGAAACCTATGTAGATAGCGCCTCGATAAATATAGGTTCTGGGTTCAAGTCCCAGTTGCGACCATTATCTTTTTCTATTTTTCTTTGTATTTTACTTCTTCATATTTACGTTTTGATTATTAGTGTTATCTTCTTCTTCAACGATATATTACATTGATGGGAAATAATAAAGCTTATAAAAAGTAGAACATAATATAATTTTTTTATATGCACCCCCCTTGCTTTATTAACAAACGGATTGCAATCTTTAGAGCACAGGCGTCGGGTGGGAATGCTGTCCTTGTTATTCCGGTATTTCAAAGTATTATTGTTTGGATCTTTGACACAGATTAATTCCCCAGGTTATAATGCCGTATATAAATTTGGGGCGGTTCCCCAGACTTTGTCGTATTGGAACTCGTTCAGATCATTGACACAGATTTATTCCCCCGGTTAATATCTTCTTCTTCAACGATATATTACATTGATGGGAAATATTAAAAATTATATAATATATAAAGCTTATAAACAATTGAACATAATATAATTTTTTTAGATGCACTCACTTGCTTTATTAACAAACGGATTGCAATCTTTAGAGCACAGGCGTCAGGTGGGAATGCTGTCCTTGTTATTCCGGTATTTCAAAGGAAGATGTTCCGAGAATCTAACGTTATTGATCTTTTCGGCATCGACACTCAAACGCTCGTCCAACATTTGTCACGTGAGAAGGGTTTAGAAATTTCCGGCCTCTGTTACGTCTCTCTTAAAAAAGAGACCCATGTTCACTACTTCGTATCCTTAGAAAGACTATTCACACAGCATCCCTGAGGGAAATTACTGCGTGGAATAAATGTAAAAAAAAGTATAAAACGGTTGTCACAAGCCTGTTTTCTGATAAATTTATTTTTATCGTGAAATAGAAATTTAACCTAACCAAAAATTAAATAAGTTAGGTACTTAACATCTTGATCGCCGAAAGAAAATTTTCGCCATACGCCAGTAGATTCCATTTGCAAAATTATATTTAAAAAAGTACTGTCTTACCAGATTAATGTGTTTAAATATTTTTTATTTTTTATTTTTATAATTTAAAATAAAAATAACATAATAATAAGAACTCGATGCCACATGTGCACAGCCCCTGTTTTTCCGGGTAAAGTTGGTAGGTTGTGGAACCGCAAAGGACCCCGTCACGTAAACCCGGCCGTATGAAAAACAACAAGCTCCGGGCGAGGGCTGCCGGCCAACGGGACCGGAGTTAAGTTGTTATTTGTTTCCAGGTTTGGGTGTACTGTATACACCGTGCTTTATTAACTATATGTATGCGACGTTGTTAAACTTTGCTCTAGCGAGGTCTAAAGTCAATTTTAATACAAGGTAAGGTCTTTATCTAACATGGATATGCTGTAAAAGTTGATAGAGTTGTCAAAATAATACATCTATCTATATAAAGTTAAAAACCTTTCATCTTCATCTTCACGGCCTGCGATATTTTAAATAAGTAATTGTGTAAAAATGTTAAAAAAAATAAATATTTGTAAGCTTTTGTAAAGATCGTTACATAAAAATTCTCCAGCCCTAAAGAGTCCTTAATTTTCTAGTCTTTCAAAATAAATATCAACTTACTTTTGCCGCTAATCTTCTCGCAAATGTTATACTAACAGTGATAGGGGTAGCAAATGTAAAATCTTGCACTGTCTAATGTTTTAAATATAATGTCCTCCGCGTGCAAAGCCGTAACTTCTCCAAGACTCCAAGCATAAACTTTCTTATTAAAGTGTTTTTAACGGAAGTGACTTACTAGGTAAGTATGTTCTATTGTAAATAATAAAATTAGAAAGAGCCTAAGAATTCTTAATAAATTGAGCAGCGCCCTTGAGGTGATTTTTCACAAAAAATGGCGCTCTACAAGTTACCCAATTATTATTTTTATTATCAAAAAGAGTGTCTGTGATTGGGTGCCTTTGTTTTTATGCAAGTCTAACCTCAAATCTTCTAATATACAAAGTTAATAATTGTCTGTTTGTTGCGGACGGGCTGGCGGGTTGACGGGCGAACGGCATGGATTTGATTTTAATAAAGTTTTATTCCGAGGTTGATGATATTTTGCACACTCGACCTTCAAAATAATGGGAAAATTACCCACATCCACTTTTGAAAAATAATAATTACTGTCATTAAAATTAAAAGACGAAATGCAAAATGACGAGTTAAAACGGGATAATGCGATTTTTTAGTAGCAATTTGATTTATATACGACATATTTGTGTTCTAGCGTAATTAGATCATTTGTAATTTATATTTACCCATCAAAGTTATTTCTTTTAATCATTTTAATTTTAAATTTTTTTTGTTCATCGTATTTTTATAACAAATACTAGCTGGTTCCCGGCACGCGTTTTAAAAGAAATAAATTGTTTCTCCCTGAATCACCTTTCCCGTGCGTCCCCGTTCCCCTCCCGCGTCTCCTTCCTAGCTAGCAACATAAATTATAGCCTATATGTTATTCTGATGTATGAGCTACATTATTGTAAAGTTTCAAAAAAATCCATTCAGTGGTTTTTGCGTGAAAGAGTAACAAACACATGTACATCCATAAAAACTTTCGCGTTTATAATATTAATAAGATTTCTCTTGAACACTTTAAGATTTAAAAACATAAAGTTCTTAAAAAAATAAATGTCAATTAGGTATATGAAATTCCTTTTGATAGAAAAAAATCGCGAGTGTTTTCCGAAAATTATTAAAAACACATTTGGTTCTGTTATTTTACAATTTAAAGGTATGAAAAAAATCACAGTGCATCATGAAGTTCTACTTTAACATCAGTCAAGAAATTTTTGCCGTATTTAAAGCGAGCCGTGTTTTATAAAATAATTTCACAATTTCCACTTAATTATAATCGTTTTTTTAATATAATCGCGCTCCCTCTAACATTTGTATTTACATATCTCGCTTTTAAACCATCTTTTGAACGCCTACTACCGGGCTTTAATTAAATGTCCGCAAAAACGCTTTTGTAAGTATAAAAGACAACCTGTTTTCCAGCTTCTATTCAAGATTGCTAGACTGCAAGACTTTTCAACTCTTACAGGTCGGGGGATCGCGAAACCAACATTATGTTAAATTTGCATAATTCCATAATCCCGTTGAGCGAAAGTTTAGTCAGGTCGGTTGGTGCACGCCAAGTCTCTCAGTTCCTGTTCACGGTTTACTTTGGACACCCACCAGGGGAGCAGAAAGCGCAGGAGATTCAAAATTCAACCACAAACTTTGTTACTTGCAAAACTCATCAGTTTACCTGTTCGCGCCAATTTAGGGCGGTTCCCTAGACTATGTGGTATTGGAACTCGTTTGGATCTTTGACACAGATTAATTCGCCCGGTTATTATGCCATATATAAATTCGGAGTGGTTCCCCAGACTATAGCATTGGAACTCGTTCGGATCTTTGACACAGATTAATTCCCCCGGTTATTATGCGGTATACAAATTTGGGGCGGTTCCCCAGACTATGTCGTATTGGAACTCGTTCGGATCTTTGAGACAGATTACTTCCCCGGGTTATTATGCCGTATATAAATTTAGGGCGGTTCCCCAGACTATGTCGTATTGGAACTCGTTCGGATCTTTGAGACAGATTACTTCCCCGGGTTATTATGCCGTATATAAATTTGGGGCGGTTCCCCAGACTATGTCGTATTGGAACTCGTTCGGATCTTTGAGACAGATTACTTCCCCGGGTTATTATGCCGTATATAAATTTGGGGCGGTTCCCCAGCCTATGTCAAATTGAAACTCGTTTGGATCTTTGCCACAGATTAATTTCCCCTATCTGTAACTATCGAGAACCGCAGACCAAAGAAAGCGTGATGAACACAAGGCGTAAAATAACTTATTAGAAGACTTAGGAGTAAAAGTTAGTTATGCTGAATGCACTGAAGTATCGCCAGAACGATTTTCGTCTAGATACTTAATACTTGGTCAATGGTTTCGTCACTTTTCATACCGCGACCAAATAGCCCCGATAAAATATCATACGGACAAAACATCCCCCAACAAAATATCTACTAAAACCTAACCTAAGCAAACCCAACAAAAAAATTAGACAAAAATAATACAGACATCGTGTAAAGACAATAAATTATAACTAGCTAACTAACCACTACGCCAGAGGTTCCCAAAGTGGGTGCCGCGGCACCCTGGGGTGCCGCGGACAGAGGTCAGGGGTGCCGCGAGGCGCCCAGAGAATTGTGCTCTTGGGGGTGACACTCGGTCCCGAGGCTACCACAGATAGACATTATATGACAGGGGTGCCGTGAGAAAATTCAAATTTTCTAAGGGTGCCGCGACTTGGAAAAGTTTGGGAACCCCTGCACTACGCCGTTCCCCCGCAGGGGTAGGCAGAGAGGACGGACCGCCAAACAACTCGGTCTTGGCACACACTCTTTGCCTCATTCACATTTATACATCGTCTCATACATACTCTTCTATCATACTGACTCTTGACATGGTCTATCTCAAGTATCTGATTCACTTGATCGTGCCATGTCTTCCTCGTGCGTCCCCGAATCCTCCTATAGGTACTTACTATAATTTAATGTTCAAAAATAGTAAAATGTAAAATAAGGTTAGGTGTTAGTAGTTATTTTGTTGGAGGATGTTTTGTCGGATGATATTTTGTCAGGGCTCTTTTTTCGCGGGATGAAAACGCGCATGCCTTAGTCGATGACCTGAAGGCAATTTTTTTTATGTGAATATACCTACCCCAGCTGCTTCCATCTGGAACCAGTGAGACTATGGCACCCCCGATTGGGGTACGTTGTGAGGTTGAAGGTAGTAGGGAGGGGAAGGAGATGAGAAAGAGGAAGGTGGGGTATTAAATACGTCGAAAGTCATTTCAAGCAACGCTTCAATTCTGAATACTGGTCCTACACCAGGGCGATACTAAGAGTGTCTTCCGATCAAGAACATGCCAAAAATATACCATGTATTATTTTAAATTAATTAATTGTGTAATAACGCATTTTAATCAAATAATATTTATTTGCGCAAATTGGGATTTGTTCCAACGACCTTCGGATTGCGAGTCAAGAGCCTTACCCCTCGAACACGGAGATCGTTAAAATTTCTACAAAACGAGCGAAAAATGTATACAAAGTTTCTTTAATGTAATTTACTAATAGCCGTTTTTAAATTTAAAAAAAAAACGATAGTGAAAGCTATTAAAACTGTACCCGTAGTGGAAGTCTAAGAACTTGGAAGGATTACTTAATTTAATTTCAGCTAGGTACATTTTTTAAACCAAGCGTTCACTCACTGCCAAAAGACATAAAAAAAATATACTCAAAGTGAATCTTCAAAAGATTTACACAAAGAACCACGAAAATGTTACAATATCTTGGTAACGTCGTGCGGGGCGAAAAATACAAGACGATTACTATCTACCAAACTGACAATCCAGGCTCAAATTTATTAAAGACGTGGTAGAGAAAATCGCCGCACCGAAACTTACGTGGTACGAGTGAAGTTATGAAGTGACCAGAGGCGGCTCTAGGGGTCCAGAAATGAAAGGTCATTAAAAACAATGATATAATGAAATTATGGTACAATATCGAATTAAATACGATAATAATCATTTGTTATTATTTCACAAGTTTGAGAGTCAAATTACATTTTATAATAAACTATTTCATGCGACAAGCATACAATATGCAAAATCAACCTACGTTTATCAAACCATCTCTTTCAGACGCATAATATCATCATGCTTTCTCTCGCTCACGGCCATGACCCAAACTGTCTTCAGAATCCGAAAACATTTCTTCTAGGGGGCATCGTGCCATCGTGTTTATTGTAAGAGGCGCAAAGAGACAGAAGACATGTAATTGGGACATTTGAAAAATTGACCGAGCCAATCATAGTGAGTAGAGAAGGAAGCTTCCATTTAAGACGTTAGATGTCACTGCTTGCCGCTGCCTGCTATCTCGCGGTGCACTTCAAATACATTAGAAGAATATCAGTTGTTTTGATTAGTATAATATTTCACAATGTTTTACTGTCATCTTATGATTTTGGGAGGTTTTTGACCAATTGACCTGAAGGAAGAAACGCCACAGGAAGTGACTATTATTATTATAGAATTAGCCGTATATTGTGACCAGATCTGAATAGACGGGTAGGTATTTCCAAGTTTTCCTCTTCCCCATACTTTGTGGCATTGAAAGTTACGTGATTGGTACGAGTGAAGTATATTCACGGGCTAAAGGATTAGCGGACCAGATCTGAATAGACAGGTAGGTATTTCTCAGCTTTCCTCTTCCCCTGTCCATGCCCTCACAAAACACCCTTATTGGGGATGCCACAGTTTCACTGGCTCCGGTTAGCAGGGAGCATTTGGGACTCTTGTGCTGTATTCACACAGGATAAGGATTGATCTGATGTTAATCAACCTCCAAAGCAAAATATCTAGGAACTTATCAATTTATTTTGAAAGCATGATTATAATCTGTTACATTCTGAAATCATAAAAGAATCCAAAAATCAACCCTTTCACTGATAAAGATAGTTCAATTATATTTTAGGATAAAACACATTCTTGTGCTTAGGCACCGTACCACTGTAAGGTGCATTTATTAAGAATGCTCTCACCAAATGTTTTAAAGAAATTAGTAAAATTGACGGAGATATAGCATTTTACTTTAAACCGTTTCTAATAGTTTGTAATAATATGTTGAATTATCCTTCAGAAAAACTTTGAACGCGTTTTTCTCGAAACTATGTTATTCAACCTGATTGACGACATATTAAAAAAAAAACTATACATCGGATTTGCGTGCACCAAGTCGTAAACCGTTTTAAAATCCAGTCTCTGTGGCACCACGTAGAGGTTTTTTTTATAAAGGGCCCCCTTCTATTTTTTTTTATGAACGATGAAAATTATCCATAGAAAGCAGAAATAAAATCCGCTATTTTTTTTAGATAACAAAAATTTGTACAATCTCTGTACGCTGTATACAAAAATGTTTGCTTGAAAATAATTACGAAAAATACGCCCTTGTACCGCCCACGCACCGTGGGTCTGGAACCTTAAAATATTAAGGTTTACAAATACAATATTGGATAGAATCACCGATACAATATTGTTTTTTTAAGCATGTCTTGAAACAATTAAGTTTGTTTATGGACAAAATTAATTCATATTGCGTATTTAAGAGTTTAATTATTTTAATTAATTTTTATTTTTATTACAAGTACATTAGAAACGCTAGATCTCATGGTCAAAAACATATCCAACAAGTAACTACTAACACAACATTTGGGCAAAAAAGCTTCTTGTATTATGGTATTAAACCTTACAATAAAATACCACTCTCACTTAAAGACCTCAACAGTATAACATTTAAATCTCAAATAAAAAGCTGGATACTAAATATAGGGAGAACAGAAATAGAAAATATACTGATATCAAACACAGACTAAAACCGAATCTACTGAACTGAATTATAAAAAAACACAATTTTATTTAATTTTTAATTATTTAAAAAAAATACTACATGATACCTATATGTTTATAACTAATTCATATTAATTTCTTATAATTAAATTATAATATGTAAATGAAATTTTCAGCACGGGAAATCCCAGTGAGGATATCATTATCTCTAGATGTTTGTAAAGTAAGGAAGACAATAAATCATTAGTATTATTAAAAAAAATTGTCTTTTTCAAAATTGAATCTGATCGTTTCCAGAAATCCGACAAGCGAAGTACCCGGATATAATAATTTTTTAACTGAAAAACATTCTGATCTGTCGAGAATTCATATTTTATTTTGAGATTCAGATTTTTTCAATTTTTATGCGAGTAATATAATTTGAAAACGTTGTTTTTTGTTAAATGTTAGTCTGACAAGGACCGATCCAAACTGAACTAACATTATTATTTTTTTTTTTTTTTTACAGACACCACACAAAAAGAAGAAAAAATCAATCACAAAAAATAAATTATTACATCAATTTTTTTTAAATTTACAATGGCTTTAATTGTGTTTAGTGAAAACACATAAATTGATGATGCCGTAGTCCCCCTTCGGAGGTATTCCAATAATAAAAAATAACACTTTCAACACCCTCAATTTCTAGCTTTTTTTCCTCTATCGTTATAATTATCCTTTTAAAAACATAATATATTCTCTCTCCGCCAAAGCAAACCAACACTTTCACGCCCGACCGGCGCGGGACTGATGGAGCGGGGCTAATGGCTTTCCGTTCTTCCTGAGTATCCGCTTAGACGCGAGGGGGTTAGGTCGGGTAGCTAAGTTGCTAGAGTATCCGCTAGAAGTCTCCCTTGAATGAAATTTAATTGCACCATAAAACTGACAGAATAAAGAATCTAAGGACGGGTTGTTTCGAATCTAAAAACATAAGCACACACTTTACAACTATTTGACTAAAGAAGGACGTAGCGCAACACGGCATAATACCCCCAAAATAAATCACTAACATAATTTTAAAGTCATGTTATTCGTAACCATCCTTAAAAAAATAAGCAAAAAATATTATTTTTTACTCTAAGCATGCCAAGGAACCGCTGGTTTAAGTCCATCAGGTACACCCTGTATATATATATATATAACATTATAGATGTACATCAGAGAAAGGGTTTCCTATCCGACCGCAAACCAGGCGACGATCTATCATTGATTTGTACCAACAATGAAACGGTGGTCGGTTGTTTTGCTAACTTCATCGGTGTCGGGTCCATTGTCATTATTTAGAGTAGGGGAAGGAATCGCAAAAAAATATAGCCTTGGTAAACACCCTCCATTAGGGATGATAGTAAGGTTACTAACCGCACCGGCCGATGTGGTCTAGGGGTAATGCTCTTGACTCGCAATCCGAAAGTCGCGAATTTTATTTGATTAATTTGTGTTATTTCACAATAAATTTGTTTAAAATAATATATAGTATATTTGCGGCACGTTCCAGAGTGGAAGATACTCTCAGTATCGCCCGTATCGTATGATTGTCAAGCATTAATAATTTTTCAGTTCGATGTTGCAAAAATCTCCCTTCTAATATTAAACCAGCTTTTTACACAAGAAATAATATCGGTAATTTTTTGAGGAATGCTAAAGATAAATACCATAAATTGACTAATTCCGGAATATATAAACTCAAATGTAATGACTGTTCCTCATTTTATATAGATATCGATAAACACTTATCTTTTAAACACCACATACAAAAAGTAAAAGAAAAAATTATCCAACTAATTGGTGTATTTGGCAGAATAGCCCATCTTCTACCAATACAAGTAAAGAGGGGATTATACTTTAGTTTAATTCAATCCCATCTAAATTATCTCATAGAAATATGGGGAAACACAAACATCACATATCTAAACGAAATTCAAATAATACAAAATAAAGTTATAAAAAAACTTTTTAACTATAGACCAGATACCCCCACCAAAAGAGTATACCAAGAAACTAACTTACTTAAAATTAGAAAACTGTACGAATACAACATATGCCTATTAATTCACAAAATCCAAAATGGCTTCATACACACAAATACTTCATTTATGAAAACATCACAAGTACATGACCACCACACAAGACAACATAATAAATTATATACAAATTCAGCAAAGACAGAGTGTGGTAAAAGAAACATAGGCCATGAGGGTGTACACATTTATGATCTCCTTCCTGATAGCCTGACAACCGTAAATAGAATAAATATATTTAAGAAAAAACTGTTTGCCCTCAAGATCAATGAGCAAAACCAAAATGCTCTTACTTAAGAAAAATATGTTACTTAGGTAGTAAACCATAATTATTAATATATATATTATTTTTGTTCCTATCAATGTACACTTAAGTTAACAAAGCGAAATTTGTATTTCTTTTAACAATAACTAAAAAAAAAAAATATTGGAAAAATAACTCGTAATTTTGAAATTAGAATCAAAGAACATTTAAGGTGTCTTAATATCATTGAAAATAACCATAGTTTTGAAAAAAAATACGGGGATAAATATTCTTCATATTAACCATAAAGGAAAACGCTTAGATAACTTGGAGGCCTTGGAAATAAAAAAAATCCCTTAAAAATAATGAATCCGTTATAAACAAACAATTTTATATTATATATTCTGCCCCACCCCCACTCTTAAATAATCCCTAACCACACCTCCACCTTTGTAATAACTTGCACACACTTTGTAATAATATATTGTACCCACCCACTATGTTGTAACTGTCAAATCAGTATATGTTAGCCCTGAGGAAGGAACGGTCGTTCCGAAACCAGTCGGCTTCAAACAAATATACAAGTGGTTCAATCAAAGTAACATTGTTTAATTTATTAAAAAACATATATTTTTATGAAGATTATCTTGATAATTTATCCGAAATGTTAATCTCTGAATTCGAAATCCCTTCGCTTTTTCAACGAAGCGCCCTCCATTTTCCGACTCGTTAAACGAAATTTCAAAAGAGAAGTAGTTTTTTATGACGTTTTTAAACGTAAATTTTAATGGCGCCATTTCATAGCTCGTTAACATTAACACGTAAATATTTTCCTTTCAATCTGGACTGGAGCAATATCACCGTATAGCGTAGTTCAGGTTATTAATGTTGATTTGAAAAGAGTAACGGATATTAAACAATTAAAAAAGTAACCATTTCAATTGGTCGAACGAATACAATTAAGGTTTTTTTTATGTGAACAATGCATGCACAAAATGTCCAAACGTCCAAAATGCCAGAAGTTAGTGGGATAATACTTCAGTGCGGCATACCCAAATGGGTAATGTTACGAACCTGACAGAGGAGAGTATGGGAAGGAGATGGTAAAGAGGAAGGCTGCATCTACCTAATGAATTTTATCGATAATGGTGGTATATCAAATTGGGAAGCGGATATGAGTACCGATGCTCTGGGAGCATTTATTGGATAAAGAATACGCCTGTCACAGGTTACTCTAATTGGTTCGCTTCATTTGTTGACTTGGCGGGGCTGCCCGAATTCGAAGGGTGAGGTTTGTCCAGACGGAGTTACCGGCGGATTCGCATAACCGCTAGCTGCATAGCGGTCTGGATCGGCAGACGTCGGTTGAGGGAGACGTTGCAGCGCAGGAATAGATTCATGCGTTCGTCATTCCTGGACACGCTGACTCTCAAATTCCTACCCACACTTCATACCCTTTTCCCTTCCAGAACTAACTCTCCTTCCTTTCCTAAAAATACCCTAAACACAACATCCTCAAATATAACATAGACCACGAAAGAAACTACTTTCCTCTTTTGCACCTTCTTGCATCTTTTCGCACATTCCTGACTCATCCAGACTCAGAAGTGGTTCTTCTAGACTTTTCTTTTATCTTCAACCCCCGCCCCCCGCTCTTCCTCTCTTCTTGGTGTTTCTTTTTTTGCCTCATCGTGGCTCTTGTTGTCTCTTTGTGCGTCTCATTATCTCTTCTGACCTCTTCTTGCTTCTTCTTGGCTCCTCCATCCTTTTCCCGCACATTTTTATATCCTCTTGCTTCTCATACGTTTATATTGGTTCCCCTAATTCTCCGTGCATCTTTTTGCTTCGTCCTAGCTCTTCTTGTTTGTTCATGAATATTCGAATCAAATATATGTGTGAATAAATTTGTGTACCAATAAAGAATTCTCTTCCAAAATACAATAAAAAATACCGATAATCAGAGCTTCCTGTGTGGAGTTAATGTAAAAATAGGACGAAACTGGAGTATCCATCAGTCTGATGCATGCGGGTTAGGGAAGCTGAAAAAATATTTTAATGGAGATAATTTTAAAGGTGTTCCTTCGCTTTGATGAGCTTGAAAGGAGACTGAAAATCATGAGAGTGTGGGTGAACTAGTTGAAGCGACCTAGAGGCAGAACGAAGGAGAGGTAGATGGACTGTGTGGAAGAGAATTAGAACAGGACGGGAAGGACTGGAAGTGAATGGCCAGGGTCAGCAGTTCAGCGGAGGAGGCCAAATCTACGTATATTATGATAGTGTTTGTATATAGTTGCGATTGCTTTAAAATAATAGTAACTTTCATAAGATAAATGTATTATTAAGAACATTTGTGTGGTTTGCGTTCGGACGTATGACCAGTAAGTTGAATAATTTATCAACCACACCAGTCGTAAAACCATCGTTTTATTAATAAAGCCAATTCAACAAACTCTAGATTGTAAATGAAAGTGAGGACGTACTCGAGTGAAACGCAATGTAACGAAAACGTACGACATGTCGCAAAAGTGAAAACAATCTTAACAGAAGATGGTGAAATTAATGGTGGAAGAATCAGGCTAGTAATATCTTGTCACTATAAAAAGCAAATTTGACAATATTGCAATAAACCTTTTTTAAATCGAATTCCCACAGGAAGTCTCGAGGTTTCTGTCAGAGCTCATGTCAAAATAATAATAATACATAATGAAATAATAATACGCAGTTTCCGTGAAAAATCACCCCAAGGGTGCTACCATCTATACATCAAGATCAAATACTCTAGTTCTTCGAAGCAACTACTATTGGAATTCAAGTAGAACAAATACCACAACAAAAGAACCAAGAAAACAGGTAAAAGAGAGAGAAGCCAATATTAATCAATTGCTGTAAAATCTTCACCCAAAACACTCAATTAAATATGTAGTACATACATTGCCAATTTCTATTTTTTCTCAATTGTTTTTTTTTCGATTACGATTGATTTACGTACGAATCTACGTTGCTATGGTCAAAATGCCATTGATATAAACCATACATAATTATAGACATAAAATAATAAACGTCAATTAATATTTTTTCATTAAAAATAAGTGATAAACATTTAAAACAAACCTTTCACACATAAAAATAATAATTCACGTATAAAATACTAAAAACCGCAAGAGAAACCTTACTTCCAAAACCAGTTTCAAAGGATATACATATGAATATTAATAGCACCTATTTATACTGTCAGTCTACACTGAACAGAAAATCCTTAGAAGTGAAAATCCTTCGATCTGTACCGCTTTGAAAGAATACTGACGTCAGCAATTTAGATAAGACCTTTCGATTCCCAGGCCTTCAGACAGGGCAGCGAAATTGATTACGTATTCCAGAAGGAATTACGATATATAATAAATTATCATCCGATACGATACGAATGTACCACACCAGTTAGGAGTACTTCTAATAATTATTTTAACATAAACAAATCGTCGAACAATAAACAAAAGTGCAATAGGAGTGAGTCTCATCTTATTGTTTGACGTTTTGGTGTGATGAAATTTCTGAGATTTCTCTACCTGAGTGAGTATGGCTACTACCCGTGGCTCTACCGACTTTCTCTTGGGCATGCTCGGTACGAACCATCTAAGGGTCAGAAAGGATGTGCTCATTGTAACACATTTCTTCGGACTGATTCGTGGATGGTTCGAAAATCGACAATCATGAAGAGCATTAGTTTCTATGTTCCCGATGGTTATCTCCGTCACCGACAGCACTGACTGTTTTATCTCCCGGCTTGCAGAACTAACTTGCCAGTCGCGAGAGCAGTCTTGCTGTTAAAAAGAATCACATTAAATATCGATATGTTAAACATCAACCTCCGATGTTGAAATTTTAATTTTGTAAATTTTTAAAATGAATAAATTGAATTGAATTGAAATACTTTGTGTCCTGTCGAATTCTCGTGCAAATTTTAATATCATTTTACCACTATTAAAACAATGCAAAATCAAATTGTCAAGCTTTCACTAATACAGGTCGTTTGACACTTTTTCAAAGGCATTAGGCCAGAGAAGCCACTATTAGAAAAATAAATACACATATAGCGATATAAAAACGTCACGTCTGAAAGAGCAATTCCTTTAATCAATTATCACCCAAAGGAAGGGAAAATAGCCCCTATTACGGGAAAAGAAAACACACACCAGACACGCCCACAACACATTTCTATCGGTTTGTCTCTTCAGTGGTGGTTTTCTGAAATTAAACGATTCCACGAAGTGCAGAATGCCATCGAGTCTGCAAATAACGTAGCTTTCTTTCGGTAATGGAAATTGTATCTACATCAAATGGTAATGCAGACAGCAGGCGTCTGAAACCTTTTCAATATAATAAAAATTCTATTAAAATAAAACACGACCTAACCGTTCTGCAACGTCAACAAATTACAAGCTTGTGGAATGAGTTGGAAAATAGACAAAACAATGGTGAAACAAATTTGACTATAAAATACATAAATTCAACACCCAAAATAGTTAATTCACTCCCAAAAAACTCGTCAAGCCGTCATCGAGAAGACTCTACTACCAGAACGTCAGAGGCCTAAGGACAAAGCTGAATGAATTTAGGATAAATGCCCCAATTATTTCTCACGATGTCATCGCTCTTACGGAAACCTGGCTAGAACCGTCGATCCACTCAGCGGAGCTCGGTCTACCCTTTCATCAGGTCTACCGGCTCGACAGAAATATCAACACCAGTTCCAGATCCAGAGGTGGAGGGGTTCTTATAGCAGTACGCAAAAAAATGTCCTCAAAAGTGTTAAAAACCAAAAATCGTGATGTTGAACAAATTTTCATTATGGTAAACGATAAAAATCAAAATTACGTCATTGGTTGCGTGTACATTCCTCCCTCAGCTAATATATCTATATATAAAAACCATTCCGAAGATGTTGAACTTTTAAAATCAAAATATAAAAAACATAAATTCATAATTTTCGGAGATTACAATCTTCCAAATTGTGATTTCAACTGTATTGATTCCCAATCAATAACATTATGCGAGAGGGAAATCTTAGATATGTCAATATTTCTAAATCTCACCCAATTTAATAATGTTCATAATTTGAGTAATCGCCTACTAGATCTTGTTTTTTCAAATGAAGAAGACATTGTAGTTAGTAAAGCATCAGAAGCTATCCTTCCCATAGATAATCATCATCCTCCACTGTCAGTAATTATTCCAAACAATGTAAAAAGAAGTAATAAACTAACAAGTTCTAGTTATAATTTTAAAAATGCCAGTTACAATGAAATCAATGAACATCTCAGCAAAGTGGATTGGTCATTTCTCGAGAAAAGCGATATGAGCTATAACATAGATTCGTTTTATTCCAAAATCAATGCCATTATCGTAGACTGCATACCATTAATTGAATACAAAGAATCAAAGCATCCAAAATGGTTCAGTAAGGAATTAATCCAACTAATAGCTAAAAAAAAAATTACATAAAACATATAAAGAAGAGAGATCCCTTACAAATTATGTAGAGTTTAATAAAATAAGAAAAGAATGCAAACATTTGTCAAAAATCTGTTCCAACAATTATATAAATAAAGTGGAAAATTCAATTAATGGTGACATAAAACATTTTTGGAATTTTACAAAGTCAATGAAAAATGACGACGTTAGTATACCCTCTAACATGTTCTACGAATGAAAAGGAGCCAACGACACTCAAAACATAGCTCACCTATTTGCAGACTTTTTTAAAAGTGTTTATGTCCGTGACTCAACAGCAGTCAATGATTGCTCGCCCAGTTTTTCCTCAGATCATTATTTAAATTTATCTAATGTAACAATTGAATATAAAGATGTACTGACTCAGCTAAAACAACTGGACCAAAGTAAGAGCGGTGGTCCTGATAATATCCCACCTGTTTTCTTAAAGAATTGCGCCACCACTCTTTCATATCCACTACATTTTCTTTTCAACCAGTCGTTACAAACGGGAAATTTTCCTGAAAAATGGAAATACAGTTTCCTCACCCTTATATTTAAAAAGGGTGACAAAAACGAGGTGAGCAATTATAGACCGATCTGCCTGTTATCAAACATCCCAAAATTGTTTGAGAAACTTATTTTAAATACAATCATCCACTGTATCAAGCCATTAATATTACCTAACCAACATGGTTTCACTTCAGGAAAATCTACCTTGTCTAATCTTTTAATTTACCAAAACTATATATCCGAATCCATTTCTAAGAAGTTACAAGTTGATTCAGTCTATACCGATTTCAGCAAAGCATTCGACAGAGTTAATCATGAGCTCTTGTTAAAGAAACTTCTAAAATTATGAATAGTGGGGTATTTATACGAGTGGTTTAAAAGTTATTTAAGTAACAGGAAATTAGCCGTTAAAATTGACGGCTTTACTTCATATATATTTATCGCTACCAGCGGCGTTCCACAAGGGTCACATTTGGGACCAATTTTATTTTTGTTATTTGTGAATGATGTTCTTTCTATTTTCAACGATGTCCAAGTCTTAATGTTTGCAGACGATATGAAAATATATAAAGCTATAAAAAGTATTAATGACTGTCAAACATTGTCTAATAACTTGTTTAAACTTTTTGTTTGGTGCCAAGAGAACCATCTACAACTAAATTTAAGTAAATGTTTTATTATGAGATTTCATAGAATAAAAAATCCAATAATTTATGAATACTCCATTAATGATGTAGTTCTAACAACTGTAACCGAGGTGAATGATTTAGGTGTAAACTTGATCAAAAACTGAAATTTATAAATCATATTGAAATTACATCAAATAAAGCTTTGAAAATGTTGGGTTTTGTGATAAGAATTTGCAGCCAATTTAAAAATATTCAAACCATTAAAAAATTGTACATGTCATTGGTTAGGAGTCAAATCGAGTACAACTCGACAGTATGGGCACCTAGTTATGCTAGTCATTCACTCACGATAGAAAGAATTCAAAATAAATTCTTAAGATATATTAATTTCAGAATGGGTATTAAAGGGAATGTATCAACTATGATTATCTACTATGTCAACTTAATTTATTAAAATTATCCGAACGTAGAATAGTATATGACCTAACATGTTTACATAAAATCATAAATACAATAATTGACAGCCCAGAACTATTATACTTGATTTCTTTCCATATACCTCGCAATTCAACATCGAGGCACTATCTACCATTCTATTGTGACAACTCCAACACAGAATCACAATTGTATACCCCTGTTCGCCGTATACAAAATTTGGCTAATGACTATAAAGATGTTGTTGACATATTTAACACATCACTCACTAAATATAAACAAGTCATAGTAAAATTTATATCAGAAAGAAGAACCACAAATTTAATAATTCCAACTGCATAGCTCTGCTTCAAATTATTTCACATGTATTGCACTTTTCCCAGTCTACAGTTTTTCCATCTTGCATGGTGGAGTATTTTGTTTTTATTTCAATTTGTTTTTTTTACTCTATTTTTGTTTTAGATTTGGTTATGATTTTGATTTTGATATTGATTCTGATTTTTATTTTGATTTTGATTCTGATTTTGATTTTGATTTTGATTTGGATTTTGATTTTGTTTTTGTTTTGTTTATGATTTTGTTTTTTATTTTGTTATGCATATTTAGATTTAGATGTTCTTTGTCTTAAAAATAATGTATGTAAAAGCCCAACCCCGGGCGTGAAATTCCAAATAAATAAATAAATATGATAGAAAAAATTATAAAACCTTAAAATTATAAAATATTAAAATATGAAACCTTTAAATACTAAAACTTAATATAGCTATCCTGGTGAAATGTCAGCTTAAAGCCGATTTACTAAGCTGTACGACAGTCTTTCTTAACCCTATTGAAAAAATCACCCCCTTTACCACAGTAAAATTATCCAGCGCCCCCCCCCCCCCCCTGAAACGAAAATTAAAAAAGAACACATCTTAATTAAGAATACAAATAAATGATGAGAAGTGAAGTATAAATAAAACAATAAAACACATCATAATTACATTCACATTGTGCATTAAACCTCAGTTAAAATTTTTGTGGAATGAGCTTATTTTCTTTATTGACACAATGCCCACTCGAACTTTTACAGCGCCCCTAATAGCTAAAAATTTAAAAACGCCCCCCCCAGACCTCCAAAACGCCCACAGGAGGGCGCTGGCACCCCCGTTAAGAATCACTGCTGTAAGATATCATAAAAATATCTAATAAATTGGTTAATTTCTACAGCGTTTTCGTTGAAAAATTATCGCAAGGGCGCAGTTATTTCAAATTGGGTCTAGAGGTTATAGATTTCCACGGTTTGTGGTACGCTTTTGAGTGATTCGCCGGTCATTTTGAATCAAATTGTCGACAAGTTCGTTATGTTAATCGTCCGTGGCAGTGCTCAAACGTTCACCGCATGTTTGATCAACAATTATGGCTCGCATTTACAGCAGACTATCAACAGCATCGTCACCTTTTAACAAAATGTCTTTAAGAATCACTTTTTCAGCAGTTAATAATTCCATAACAGTACGCTGTTTAACTCGAATTGACATATCACTAGAACACGTCACCATACTTCCGTTTCTCAACATACACTGGATGAATTCAACGACCTAAAACCTGCGCACGCGTATAGAGGAAGATGTCACTTCCACATTCCACCCGGCGCGCTTTTGACGGTCATTTTGTTCACGCTGTAAAAGCATGTGTTCGAGATTGTGTGTGTAGAGTGGATTTTATATGTGTGAAGATTGACTGACGAAGGACCTTGATTTTGTATTACTGTTACTGCCTGGAAATGAGAAGAACAAATGCTGCATAGAAAGGAAAGGACTCACCGGAAGGATAAAGAACTCTCAGGCTGCCAATGCACTTGTTTGCTTCCTCCCCAATCCAATAAGCACAGAAACAGCAATAGTTTACTTGATAGACACGGCGGAATTATGTTAATGTCGATTCACAGATAGCGGGAGCACAATGGCTATAGGATATGTTGCGGCGCGGGCGGTTAATTACAGACTGGTGCACGTGGTGAAGGTAGTTAAAGGTGCGGATTTTGGAGCAAGGTAGGAGAGGAATTTGCAACATTATTAATATCAATCCAAGCAGTAACAGTATGTATGCGTGCTATGTAGGTATGTGTATGTGTAGGTATGTGTATTGGCGTAACCAGCATGTATGCATTACTTTTCAGCCTACATTCGTAGTTTGCGGTTGTAAACAAACCAAGTCTTCTTTTTCCCAATTATTTTTGCATTTATATTTTATTAATTCATTTTTTAATAACTTCTTGACTCTTCAACCACCAATTATTAATACAAGGGATAGAAAAAAATCGCATGGGGACAAATCTGGAGAACATCCGTTTGAAAAGTAGGCCTCAACGGAAAACAAACGCTCCTCACTGTTCCAACGTATGATGGCGAATGAACTGTGTCGGAACAAAACTTTACAGTTCCGCCTCTCGAACGAAATCACTAGCGCTCCGCTACGACATCAACCGACTGAATGGCGTGCATTTTAAAATAATAATAATATCTTTATTTGGAAAACAAACAGCTTTACAAAGATACATAAAAAAGAAAGAGGGCTAAAATAAAACAGTAAGCCTAAAAACATGTTTCCGCTGATAATTTTTTTGTTTTTGTTTTAGTAGCTAGACAAGAAAAACGCAAAGAAAAACTAAGAAAAAAATAGTTAGGAGAAGCTAAATACTTAAATATGCATGAAAAGAATGTAGAAAAACACAATAAAGGGTAAGCTTATGAACTTGTAGGAGTATAAGGATGCTATGTATGAATTAGGGAATATGTAAATATATTGCAAATTAGGAAAATAAATCTGATTAATAATATAATAAATATTAATATGGATGTTAAGGGGTGTGTTGTGAGTTGTGATGCATTACAGAGAAATTTTTCCTGAACACGTTAAAAGGAAAAATTTCTCTTGAAAAAACGTTTCGTTTGAAGGAAGTTATGCTGCCGCACCCTGTATTTAATAATTTAAAAAAATGCATTTAAATTATTGTTAAACCGTACCACGTAGCGTCATATCATGCATATGATGTCCAACCACACCAGCGCTATCTGCTTCAAGATTTCCAGATAACCTGCCATTGAGAATGTCGTAGCCTAACTAACTTTGGGCAACGTAAAAGAATTTTAGAGATTTGTAAGAAACTACACATACACGCTATCGTAATGTCTTAATTGGTAAGAAAACTAAATTCAATAAATTAAGTTGAAATAATATGACGGGTTAATGGTTGGCGATGTTGCTCGGTAGATAAATTCTGCGGATTTACGAATGCAATCTCTCGAAGTAAGCGAGAACACTTAGTTTTACCTGAGATCAGGTATTTGTAAGTGACGGTGGATGGTAAACCGCTTTCAATTTTATTTTATGTCTTTTTAAGGGCTGTTAAAAATATTATTGTAATTTATAGTCAAACTAGCGAGTACCCGGCATGCGTTGCAATGCTATTCAAAGAAATAAAGTTTTAATTATGTTTATTGAAGTGCTAGTGCTTTTGGATAAATAATATTTTTTGTTTTACCGTCTGGTGCATAAACGAATAAATAAATAAACGAAGGTGAAAGACGAGTGCCCTTATAGCTGTCCGTGTGAGAATCGTCGATTTTCTAAATTTATCCCGTGCTATCCCCTACCGCTACTATGTTTCCTTGGTAACTCTTCCCCCTGCCCATCCTTTACCCTTCACCCCTTCCCTGCGCGTCCTTTCACTCTCGTTCCGCGAACCCCCTCTCCCGACTTTCCCCCTCCCGCGACCACCCTTCCTTCCCTGCTGCTTAACAATATACAATAAACACATTTTTCAAACGGCACCTATTTTAATTTTTTTACATAAATTTCGTAATGCCAGAGCTCACCATTATATATAGAAACCTTCGCGGGCATACGCACGACAACCCACCATAGTTTCATCGCATTCGGATGAATGGTACAGGAACGCGTATGGGATTAACAAAGAAACAATAATTTTTATATAATAAAAATTAAGGCGGTCACGGAAATTTGAAAAGCAACAAACAAAAAAAACGCTTGTTGTTCAGGATAGCGACAATAAAGTTTTTTTTTTTTAAATCATATCTTATGTTTTTGTAGATCCATAATTATGATTTTTTATCACAAAATGTAATTGCATAGATCTTTCAGAGTACTTAGCCTTTTTTCGAAAATTTCTTTAAAAAAATAATTTAATTAATTTTTAATTTTTCATAAAAAAATTCTATTAAAATGCACGTCGTAAAGCAAACACTTATTTTCCTAGAAATCACAGATCGAAAGAGAGAAAAAACGAAGAAAAATTACATATTTAACAAATGTTTTAATTTCTTGTACTTTACAGCATTTCAAATTTCCAATATCGATGTGTTTATCATTTTGGTAACCCGATGAATTAATTATAATAATTGAGTAATTTACATAGCCTGTTTTCGTGAAAAATCTCCTCAAGGGGGCTGTACAAATAAATATATAAAAGAATTAATATTACTGGCTTACAACTAAGATTTACAATTATAACTAGTGACTTACATCTAAGACTTAAGTATAGCTAATGATTTATATTACTGGCTTACAACTAAGGTTTTACAATCATAACTTGTGACTTAAATCTATTATTTAAACCATTTACAAAGCTTTAATTAGAAGAAAACTGGAAAATAACATAAGAAAGGAAAGGTAAAAGCGGTTTTCTGGGAAAATTATCTACAATATTTTCTAGATACATTTATTTGAAACCGATCAACCCATAAACCCTTTAGACCCAGAACCAAGAAACATACACCACCACGTGGAAAGTAAATTGATTATTGATCCACAAAGGAGCAATCTTGTCAGGTCCTTTCTCAGAACTAGGTGGCATACTCATCATTATGCTCACCACTAAATACTTCCCTTAAAACGTTGTTAACATAAATTCACTTTCAACCCTTATTACAGTTTAACCGTTCAAGTCCTCATTAAATCAATACTACAAATATAATAGATACAGACACCGAAGAGAGAATCCAAAGAAGTGTGATCTATACCAATTTAACTTTAGTCACTAATCTTTTAATAAAAGTAATACTAATAGTGATGGGGGTAGCAAATGTAAAGTCGTGCAATGTCCAGTGTTTTAATTATAATGTCCCCCGCGTGCAAAGCCGTATCTTCTCCAAGCATAAACTTTCTAATTAAAGTGTGTTTATCGGAAGTGACCTGCAGGTAAGTATGTTTCTGTATCTATTTGTAAATAGTAAAATTAGATAGAATGTATGAATTCTTAATAAATTTTACAGCGCCCTTGAGGTGATTTTTCACAAAAACGGCGCTATACAAATTATCAAATTATTATTAAACGATAACTGATGTAGTCAATTAACATAAGACTTTACGAATTACAGGCCTCAGACCATCGATATATCAACTCTAGATATGGCGTCTTACAAATTCGGTAGAATCATTTGACACATCAATAAGTAATTTCATAAGCAAACATCCAATTTGATTCCGTAAGGACTGATTCCGTATTTCAGACTTTTTTTAAATTAAATGAAGACAATATTAGCGAAACTCAATCAAAAATATTGAAACAGAAAAATCAGAAAAAAATATTGGCACCTCTGGGACCGAACCCAGGACCTTTCGCATTCCGGGCAAAAA
The DNA here is from genome assembly GCA_917563855.2 of Limnephilus lunatus. Classification (NCBI taxonomy): domain Eukaryota; kingdom Metazoa; phylum Arthropoda; class Insecta; order Trichoptera; family Limnephilidae; genus Limnephilus; species Limnephilus lunatus. The sequence goes on from OU830592.1 coordinate 112,259,866, forward strand.
AACTCATTGTGTTTGCAGAATACAAGTGTGGATTTAATTTGATAATAGCCCGCTACAAAATGGCTTAGTGTAAATGGTACTACTGTAAAAGCCAGAACGTTGGTTATTAGTTAGTGAAGATATCGAATAAAACTCGGAAATGTAAGTGTTTGCAAGCTTTTTTAACCAACCTAAATCTAACATTTTCACTTTCTAATCAATCTAAAACAATCTAACCAAATATAACATTGCTTAGCAGACCATGATGATAATGTGATGTGCTGTGTAATATGTCTGGTACTTAGTTTAGAGCTAAAGCCGATAAGACCGCGCTCAACTGGTTATAGTTCCGCCAAAAGTGAATAATATGGGGCGGCCAACTTGTGTTTGTAGGTTTGCGATAAGCTTATGTGCTGTGTACGTTCTTACTAATAATGCCAAATGGTTTAGTGTAAATGGTACTACTGTAATCGCCAGAACTTAGTTAGAACAGAGTTACTTAGTGAAAATATCGAATAAAACTCCGAGATAAGTGTTTACAAACTGTACATATACGTAAGTGTTAGCTTTTTTTTAAGTAACTTAATCTAACATTTTCACCCAACAAAACTAAGCAACCATATCAACCATTTGGATTGTACACACATAAGTGCGAACATAAACTAGTAGTGACCTCGCTTCCAAAATAGTAGGTTATTTTTCTTAAAAGATTTTCTAAGTAATTAAATAACTACCAACTTAATTAGAAAATTTATATTTTATGCAACTTTTTTATTTATTTAAAATAAGAAATTATAAAATTGGTTGCTATCTCATTTTCCATCGGGTAAGTAGGTACAGTAATAATGAGAAAAAATGCGAATAAGAAAGTCCAAATAAACACGAAGATTTCACACTTGAAAAAATAATCTTTAATGTACCATTAAAACTTGAACAGGTAACTCTAAAGTACAAATTTACAGACGCAATGCAAAACGATATAGTTAAAACAGGGCTTATCTATGATCAGTGGGTACATACTGTCCAGATAATTTCAGAAGTGTGATTGATCTATACGGATTTTAAAGAAAACTTACGTCGCCAACTTTTATCCTAAGACCTGTGCCCATGCCCAAAAGGTCAATAAAAATGATTATCTCATAAAGAAAAAAAAGCTAGAGGGAAGGGATGTATTCACACGTCACTCCTAGACACACTGACCCCCAGATTCCTACCCAACTCTCTTATTTTTTTTCCTTTTCTTCTTCCGTTACTTAAAGAGACCTTCCACACAGCATTCCCAAAGATAACGCAGCTCCTGACGGAAATCATTTTCCTCTGGGCCTCCTGTGAGGAGGACAACTCAACAATGTGCAACTTTATTAGACATTTGAAAAGTCTTTTAAAGTGATTAACAAAACTAGGCTAAATAGGCTACGTAGTTATGAGCTATTTAAAAAAAATATATATAATTTTTAATGAATTTTCAAAGGGGTGTTAAAGAGCCATTTTGTTGAGTTGTCATGGAACCCACGTAATATATATTATAATATTTATGTAAGTGTATCATGTAAGAAAGTTTACCTATTGTATATTATATCAAATACGCCTAAGTTTCACTAGTCTCCACAGAGTAGTAAGATTACGTATAATTACGAAGATAAAGTTCACCGCAGTTTAACTAGTAACCGACGGCCGAAGTTCTAATAGTAATCCCAACTTAATAACCTAACTTAACTTTAGTTTTCGCTTCCGGCTTTGGTTTCATAGTTCATCACATGGCAAAAGCTACTCTGCGAAACTTACAAGGATAATTAATATCTAAATATGGTATAAAGTGAATAAGAAAATGATATTTTTGAAGTGAAAACTTCTTTAACACCGTTGTGATTTGAAACTTGATGAAACGGCAAAGAGCGACACTAAAAACAGACAAAACATACATCTATATCTATAGGATTTAGCGAGCGAAAGAATGCGATAGCAATAAAATATTTAATTTAATTCACGCGTACTTTGCCGAGCGATTTTCCTGACTGACGAGATCTGTAGATTTGTATGTTTTTCTATGGCTGTTATTTGCTTTTTCTATGGGCCGATGTCAGATTTCAACTGTGAGCTGACACATATTTTAGTTTAGATCGTTTTAAATCGGCGAAGCTGGCCTGATACCCGTAGAAAAAGCATGTAAGAGCCATAGAAAATCACACAGATCTGACAGGAGATCTCGCCCGTCAGGAGATCTCGATCGTACAAAAGATATAGAATCGCTCGTCTGATCTAATATAATACGATAAATCCACAGTCCCAGCCAAGTCTCCTTTGATGTATTGGTATAAAGTGACTGACAGAAACAAAAATACAAAAAAATTATAAATATTTTTAATTTTGTAAAATCGATATCCAATCTTCAAACCATTTCAAAATTAACAGGCAAAAGAAAACACAAAAGAAAGCGACATCTAGCGACTCCGAAGAAGAAAACACAAATGATAATAAGATGATCAAATTCGACAAAACGTGGATATATTAGTACCCGCCTCCGAAATTAGGATGGCGATACACGATGTCAGGCGGTGTAAGAGAGACAGGTGGGTTAGAATCAAAAGGTACTAAGCTAGTAACGACAAGGGTTTCCATTAAAATCTACATGTAAGGCATTTCTAGTTTGTATTTTCTATTCAGTGAGATAGCGTCGTCTCAGGTGATGAACTTGCGGCATTATCTTAATCACACGTCTTCTGGGAAGCGCACAGCATACAGCCTGCGAGTTGCGGATCTGGCGGTTTCCTTCCGTCGCACAGCCTTAATCCACCCACCCAACCACCCCCTTTCCTTTGCGAGATATATCTAGCAAAGACGTGGGAAGAGATCGACAACCTGTTACGGGGTAAAGTTGTAAGCAAACAAACACGTCAAAAACTTTTACGAAATGTGATGACGGATTTATGTATGACAACAGACACCAAATAATAGATTTCATTTCATTTTTTATACTGTCATTTTTGGATGCAAACAGTACATAACCAATAAAAATACAATGAGTTCTAAATAAGTACTGCGAGGCAGTGTTAATTTGGGGGGTGGGTATGGGTACCGCCGCAATGTGAACTATTTTTTGGATAACTAACACCCCTGCCATAGGTCACCCAAAGTGGTTCGCTATGTTTGGTGACTTAGCAGGGATGAGGTTTGTCTAGTTCTTGGTGGCGAATGGATCGGGAGAGACTGGTTGAAGGAGAACTAACCTAAACCTTTCCAGCCGGACTCTCTCGACCTATCGCCTTGCACAGCAATGGGAGGAATGGATTCAGACGTTGTCACTCTTGGACACATTGATCCCCAGATTCCTAACCACCATTCATATATTTTTCTTTCCATAACATCCTCTTCTTCCTTTCCATAAAAAGATTCTCCGCAAGCAACCCCAAAGATTACATTAGGCCCTGGGGGATTTTTTTTTCCTTAGGGACCTCTGAGTGAAAAAAAGTGACCAGGTCGAAACTTTTAAGTACTAAAAGTCGTAAAAATTGACTTTATTAATTTAATTATTTTAGTATCTAGCCATATGATCCATAATCCAAAATTCAATAATACATCGTTTACATACTTTAGGTAATGAATTTGCTCATATCGATCATGCCGAAAGTCTGTCATCATACAAAAGATGCATTAAACAAAATTTGTCTGCTAGTACTACCACATAATCATAAAATAATCATATAACCATAATATGTCCTACCAGTTACGCACTCTAATATCATGGATTAGAAACATATCATAGGTACTTTAAAACTCTTTTGTGATTTTTAAATTATATATCTATTATCAAAAAATTTTTGCTCCTAAGAGCATTTCTTACTCTTTACTTTTTTATATTTTTAACTTTTGAGCTTTCTATTATTCTTAAAGATATCTTGTAGTCTATACATTGTAATTTTTACTATATTATTTCCTGCATTTAAACTTTTTATTTAACTTTTTACTTTTACATTATACTTCATATTTTATGCTTTACGTTATACTTTCTTTTTATACATCTTACTTTTTTACTACTTATTACCTTAACTTCTTTTTTTACCTTTTGTTTTTAGATTTAACTTTACATTAATGTGTTTCTTTCTCTATGTTATTGTATTATAATATATATATATCTATAAATATAATTATGTTAATGGAACATATTGTGCCGTATGTTTTTGAAATAAATAATTAGCAATGTCTCTAACCAATAGCAATTTTATCAAAATGCCGATATCTACTATAGGTGCTAATTAACTTAGGTTCAATTGTTTCGCAGAAATTCAAATTTAACATTGGCATCAGATAGCCATTCAGCTACATTTTCTATTTTTTTGACAGTTGAAAAGTTTCCGTTTAACGCCAATTTTTAGTCCATTTCAGTTTTTGAACAAATTGTGATCATCAGAATAGGACCAACTATCATGCTGTTAAGCTTGTCAGTTTATTACAAACTAGCTGGGTTACCCGGCTTCGCTCAGGACAAAATTCTAGAATGTTCTGGAATGTTCCTCAATGATGTTCCCGATTCCCCCGAAAATTTCACGACATACTCCGCCACATCTTCCAGAATTTTCTAGAGCTCTGTGGAACCTTACAGAACTTTCCGGAAGACTATTCTAGAAATTTCAAGAGGGCGAAACTTCCAGCCCTTATATCTTCAAAAGCACGCCCTTTAGGTAAAAAACGGGTCCCCTTATTCCCTAGTGGGGATAGAGATCTACCTCACCACATAACTCCCTTGATCGTAACGGGACTCGTTTCTGAGTTTTGGCGGTCCGCATGTTTTTTTGGACTTTCTATATATATTGCTGTTTCCCGGCATAATATATGTATTATATATAATATATTATATTGCTGTTTCCCGGCATGCGTTGCAATACCATATTCAAATAAATAAAATGTTACTCCTTGCATGTCCTTTCCCGTGCGTTCCCCTCCAGCGTTCCACTTCCACCTTCCCCGCCACCGCTCTCCCGCTCTCCCGCTCCCCTGTCCCGCCAACCCCCCTGGCACTTCATTTCTTGACTTCTCCCACCCGGCCCGTAGCTGAAACTTTTTTCTAATACTAACAATTTTAAACTCGTGATATCTTTCTAATTAAATATCCGAATTGAAAAATTAAAAAAGTTAAATAAAGGTATTGAAGCTGTCTTGAATATGAAGTAATTTATTTTGATAAGGATTAAAACCAAGATACAAATAAAGAGCCTTTTGAAGCAGCTACATTTAAATTAAATTTTTAAAATAAAAGAATACTTATTGTGGCATAACCATAATAGTTAGACATATGCTGTCACGACCTTTTTTGTAAATAATGATGTGTTCTATAAAGTCGTAGTACATTATTTTATTCTATTAATAGTTTTCGCAGCGCACGCGATTTAAAGAATATTTTAGGTAACTTTTTTACACCCTGGGTTACATTATTGAAATTTTAGTAAGGATGCCTATTTTTTTTTTAAATATATTATAGCCTATGTCACCCAGGGATAGTGTAGCTTCCCAACAGCGAAAGAAATTTTCAAATCGGTTCAGTAGTTTCGGAGCCTATTCGATGCAAACAAACACACAAACAAACAAACAAATATTACCTCTTAATATAGTGTAGTAGATAGTAGATTGATAAAAAGCTGAAACGCACCTAGAATCGGCGTTTAACGGAGACTTCTTAGATGTCAAAAAACCAAATGGTGCTTGGCCATGGGCAATGGCCAATTGATGACAATGTTTCATTTGAATTCTTGCGAAGCAACTGATCCTTAGGGAGTAGTTAATATTAACTAAATAAAGCCGCCGCTACCCGAATTTCTACCGATTTATTACATACCTCCTTTAAACCTTTGAAGTTTTAAAGCTCTTAAAAGAATATATGTTATTTTTGAAGATAATATCTATACCTTCCCAATGCTAAAACACAAATTATATGAAATTCCCTCGATAGAAAAAAAATCGCAAAGTATTCTCCGAAAATTATTATAAACACGTTTGTTTCAGTTATCTTACAAGATATATGTACGAAAAAATTCACAGTGTTTCTTCGAATGTTGTTTTAGACAACCCCTAGAAATTTTTGCTCGAGATTTTAAACGAGTCGTGTTTAATTAAAAATTTTCACAATTTTCGCTTCAATTTTATAGTTTAAAATATTAGCGCGCTCTCTCCAACATTCATAATTACATATCTCTCAATCTTCTTTATGAGCGGGAATACGGCGCTTTAAATGTTACAAATTGCGGTTTTACTCAATAAATTATTTCTCTACAAAAATATAATTTTTTTTTTTAATTTTCCACAGGTTTGTCACCCCTCAACAACAGCATCGCACATCCCATATATATCATATCCCGTCGTTAACTGATAAGAAACTATGTTCGTATTACTAGTACAAATATGTAATATACCAAATATGACTATCTTCAGGAAAGTAAACACATCTCCCGAAGTAACGATCGTTGAGCAAGATTTCATCTTGAGGATGGTATGTGTAGTTTAATGTCTGGTTTCGGTGATTTCTGGGTTGTCGCCGCGCATAACCAGCGAACGAGATAAAAAATACAGTTTTTTTTATCGACATCCGACAAAAAAGTTGCGTTATATGATTTTTATTAGAAATTGAGTGGTATCCCAGTCGAGGGCACCCACCATTTTTCCGATTAAGGTTCTGTTATAAGCGTTCAAAACGAAGGAGATTACTGAAGATGGCTTGAAAGGAAGATATGTAAATACGAATGATAGGAGCACGCATATAGTTAAAAAATTTAAAATTTATAGGCGTAAGCGAGTGGTGAAATATTTAATAAAACACGACTTATTTAAAATTAAGCAAAAATCCCTTGACATCTAAGTTATTGTAGAGTATTTTTGTTAGATATTTCTTAAGCTATCTCATGTCGTATCACGGTGGAATAGATGATTTAAATCAAAGATAATGAAATATAAGGAGATGTGATATCCGCCGTTTTTACTAGGTGAGACTGCGCTTCCGGGTGTCGCCGGTGTTGTTTACCAATTAACGAATAATTAACGAATAAACTAAACGAACACTAAACTAAATGAACAAATTCTTTCCGTATTCAAACTATATTGTTAACCAATTATAATGCACACCTTCAAAAAATCAAGAAAATGAACAAATTCTTTTTGTATGCAAACTCCGCGCATTAGGCCGTAGTTCGGCGACAGTCGCGCGGACATCATAGCATATCTTTGATTTAAACGGTGTTAGCAAGAGAAACGCCACGCTTCGTATTTGCATTTTATCGGAGCCCCCAACTGCTCAACACTTACTATTTTTTTATGTTTTTGTAGGAAAAAAAATCCGTTAAAAAACCACTTCAAAAATGTGATTCATGAATTGCATTATAATTTTTGAAGTAGAGTAGGTTATCGACCCGATACAAAAGTAATTCGTTCTGAAACATAAAATTTTAAAATAACAATATGTTCAAAAACTCCCGGTAAATTGAACAGTTATTGATACCAAAAAAATAATTAATTACAAGTTGACGTCCAATTTAAGGGCTTAATGAATCAATCAATACGTAAATCTATTTTTACTCCGACAGCGTATGAATAATAGATAAACCATCGAAACGGTGCGTAGAATCAAAACGCCATCAAAAGCTGTCTTGGTTATAATAATAATAATAATAATCTTTATTTGGAAAACAAACAGCTTTACAAAGATGCATAAAAATAAAGAGTGCTAAAATAAAACAGTAAGCCTAAAAACATGTTTTCGCTGATAAAATTTGTTTTTTTTTTTCGCTGACAAGAAAAACATAAAGAAAAACTAAGAAAAAAATAGTTAAGAGAAGCTAAATTAAACATAAAGAAAAACTAAGAAAAAAAAAATAGTAAGGAGAAGCTAAATACTTAAATAATGCATGATAAAATATAGAAAAACACAATAAAGGGTAAGCTTATGATCTTATAGGAGTATATGGATGATTTTTATGTAATTAGGGAATATGAAAATATATTGCAAATTAGGAAAAGGAATCTGATTAATAATATAATAAATAAATATAAATATGGATGTTAAGTGGTGTGTTGTGATGCATTACATTTATCTGATAGTGTTGCTTTGAATTTGTTGAAAGTTATATTGAAGATGTCTGTATATGTGAGGTGTGTGTTATGATAGTGGCAGGCTCGATGTATGAATTCATTTTGTAAGTAGTTGGTGTTGGAGCGGCTGTTATAAAAAAGGGATACGTTTCTGCCATTGCGACCAGGAACTCTAATATCTATTTTTTGTAAAAGATACGGGGAAGATATCTTGTTATTTAGGATTCTGTACAAAAACAATTGATCAGAAATAATTCTCCTACAATTTAATTTCGGGATTTTAAAGAATTGACGAATATCTTCATTTGATTGGAATGCATAAAACGACCGAAAATTTATGTAGGAGATTAATTTATAATCCTCAATCAGTTATAAATTATTCAAGGCTACACAATAAATAATGAGATTAGTACACAACTACTGTATTGGAAAAAGAGACCCCAAAAAGTTAAATTAAAATATATATGTATGTAAAAAAAATTGACAATATTTAAAAACAATTTTCTATGTAAGAACTTTAACTCACATTTATTCAGTTGACCACAACAATCGGTCAAAGATCATAAAAAAATTGGCAATTTTCGAATTAAATTCACAGACATTGGTTATAGAGCAACGCACGCCACTCAAGACCGAGTTCTTTGGCAGTAAGCAAACCTACTTACTCCTGCTGCGAAACGGCGTGATGATTTGTTAGTTAACTAGTTATAAAACGTAGGTAAAATTACTAACTAACTAACCAACCATCACACCGTTTACCTGTAGGCAGAGAGGACGAACCGCCAAACTACTCGGTCTTGGCACATACCACTTGCCTCGTTCATATGCATACATCGTCTCATACTTGCTTCTCTATTATTATGACTCTTGACATGGCCTGACTCAAGTATCTGATTCACTTGAGTCGGTACAATTGCCTACAGTCGATTCATATTACCTTCCAATTCTCGACAGTCAACCCTGAGGTCAGCAGCGTCATCAGCTATCGGAAGGTTAAAGGAACCAAAGCCCACACCAGATACTAAGTTCGGTGAGCGCGCTTTCGGAGTGTCAGGACCTAAAGCCTGGAATGGACTGCCACATGACTTAATAATGATCACAGACTCAGCGGAATTCAGAGCTAAACTTAAAACTCACCTTTTCAGAGAGTCGTATCCATAAACTCAAAATCTTTCACATTCACATTCAATGCGCGCGACACTGTAAACAAAGGTCAGTTCATGAACATTCTCTAGCCATAAAGAGTCCTAAATTCTCCAGTCTTTTAAAATAAATATCAACTCTACTTTTGCCACTAATCTTTTCATATATGTAATACTAACAGTGATGAGGGTAGCAAATCATGCAATGTTCAGTGTGATAACTGTAATGTCCTCCGCGTGCAAAGTCTTATCTTCTTCAAGGATACAATTTCAAATTAAAGTGTGTTAATCGGAAGTGACCTGCCAGGTAAGTATGTATCTGTATCAATTTGTAAATAGTAAAATTAGATAGAACCTAAAAATTCTTCATAAATTGTACAGCGCCCTTAAGGTGAATTTTTCACAAAAACTGCGCTCTATAAATTATCCAATTATTATTATTATTACAAGTCGATCAATAGGTACCCACAGTCGATTCGTATGTACAATTAAATCCTTATTTATAGCGTCGAGAACATTCAACAGGGTAGTTTGTCAGTAGTGTATATGAAAAGCAACCCTCAAAAGGAAATGCGGAAAAATCACGGAATACGCCCGACCCACTTCACCGACAGCCGTTTATCGAGTATCGGTCACGAACGCGACATTAAATTAGAAATTACCGATGATTTTTCAAAAAGCAATAACTCGAAACGGTCGCCCGTTAAAAGTTAGGGGTGATTACGTCGAAACAAGAGCGAGCGAGGCACGCGCCGAGCGTAAAAAATAAATACACACGGAATGCGATTCGCTTTTGTCGTGTGTACTTTTTTGTATTGATTGGTGTCTGAAAAAACTATAACTACTGTTTGTGTATTGAACGGAACGTAGACCAACGTATTAGATAGTTGTAAGCGCCGGCGTCATGTTTCGGTAAACTCGTGTTGAGTTTCGTTTAAGTTTGATATCACGTCAAGAGTGTCACGGTGTTTATGGTCGTACTCCTCCGAAAAGGCTATACAGATTTTTAAGAATTTTTGTATGTATATTTGGTAGGTATGAGAATAGGCCGTAAAGTATATTTCATATCGCTAGGTGATTAGGGTGTCAAAATCCAGATTTTTTGTCTATTTAAAAAAAATGATTTGGCATAAAAAAAAACCTATAACCCCAAATTTTCATCATCCGACCCCCACCCTCCCATTTTTTTTATCACGATTTTAGTATTTTTTTATGTGCAAATTTAACCGTAGTTCGTATTAACAGAACGAAATTATTTATGTTGTAGAATGACAGATGGCGCTCCGTACGTACACGTATATAATATACGTCCTATTTATATGGCAGAAAACAACGTTTCCGGGACAGCTAGTAATATTAATAAATCTCAACAAAACCTAAAACAGCATAAGAGATAGAAAATATAAAAGGTTAGCGGTCGCAACCAGGAATTAAAACCAGAATCTCCGTCTCACCGGGACAACGCCTCTACTTACTTGGCAATTGTTGTGACCTAATTTTTTTATCCATTTTTGTAGATCAATAAATATTACATTCAACTAATTCTATTTTCTTAAAAATTACATTGATTGGTAAAACCTTCGAGCGTTATAAAAAAAGTTATTAAAATAAAATTAAATCATGTTTTATTTCCCCATTTTGCCTATCTCTACGTTTGTATTTTGCACATAATTGTGATGGTAGGTATTTTGCGTGTTGTCTAATGTATTGAAAGAAAACATTCTGATAAAAAAAAAGTTCTGAAAGAAAAACTTCTCGGCTAAAGACCGTTTTAGTTCTAAGAATGGAGCATAATATTGACAAACAAATCGTTACTGCAGAAAAACGTTTTGAAAAAAAAGCTCTTGAAAAGAAAACTTTCCGACAGAATAACACCCAGATAGAAAACTATTGGCAGAAGATTTTTCTAACCCCTACCGCTTATTTTACAATGCATTTGTCTTATTTTTTCATTACATTCGTATTCAGATAAATTCGATGTTTTGAAAAAACTAATTTCAAAAAAAATTTTTTTTTAAAGCAGATGAAAGACTATTTTAGATTCACAAATCGATACAATAAATAAAAAAATTTTAACGCAAAAGGATATATTTTAAAGTACATATATATACTGATGGTTTTTTTTTTCGTGTAAATTGTTTTACCACTTTATATTAAACTAAAAAACATATTTTATCAGACAAAAGGAATCACACAAGTTATTTGCGCTTCACTTTTTTCGTTTAACATAATTATTTATTATAACAGTTTTAAACATCTGTATAAGTAAAAATGAATCGCTGAAATGTGTGTACGCGCATAACTTGGATGATGGGAAATCGGGTAGGGGGTTCGCGGGAGGGGCGAGGGGAACCTGGAAGAGGGAGGGGAACTCGGGAGGGAGATTCGCGGGACGGGGGAAGGGGGATAGTGGAGTGGGGAGAACGAAGGTGGAGGAGGTGGAGTGGGAACGCGAGAGGGGAAGGGGACGCGGAAGAGGAAGGGGAACGGGACTAATGTGAAAGGACACGCAGGGAGAAACAATTTCTTTATTAAATGTCATAGCAACGCATGCCGGGAACCAGCTAGTTGACAAAAAAATTTACAAATGCTAAATGCATATTCGGGAGTCTATGGTTAACTTTTTAATGCAAATACAAAGTTTGGTATTCTCTCTTTCTAACATTGTTTAATTCATATATCTCATGACTTTTATGTGTTCATGAAAAACTGGGAGAAATATCTCACAAAAAGACTCAACGGGTGTATGTCTGGGAGAAATATCTCCCAAAATTGCTCTGAAGGTTAACAGAAGAACGGTTTTATAGTGTTGAATATGAAAGAAGAACCACGCTTTCTCCTGTCACATAATATTATGCAAATGATGAAAAATAGAATCTTGGCGCTGCCGTGTGGATAATACGTGCACATAAGCACTGCCTACCCTGCCATATTTGTAAAATATAAGCTTGTAAATAATAAAATAATTTTATAATTTATTAAATTATTGCTAAAAATAAATACATTCTTTCAAAAATAAGCCCGAAAAAGCTAAGCAACCGAAACTACGCAAGCGCCACATTAAACGGCATACTACAAACGCGGCATAAACTGTAACTAGAAACTACACGCGTGCCCTCCGACTGCCTCACTAAAATGCGGCCTAAGCAGGAATTATTTTTGACTAGAGCTAACTTCATACAAGATATAATTTAATGTTTACAAAATGCACAAAGCATAGAGTAGAACTGTCGTTTTGAATTTACCTCTATGAGGTTTTTTGTTAGTATTAAGCAGTGCTTTCTAGAACTAAATTAGCAAATGGCAATCAGTCTCGACAAAAACATCTGTTGTTTTGTATTTCTATGAAATAGTTGTCTTTCATAGATGCTAATTGTCGGTTCAAAAACGTTTGTCGTACTTTAATTCTGAAATTATCTGATAAAATATGGAAAATTTAACCTGCGAAACTTGTTGTATTTTCCTACTGCCTACCCTGATCAAAAACTCTGTGCACGCCCCTGGTGTAGTGTTACCATTAAAAACGACAAACAGCACACATGACGTACAGAATAACCGCACAACACTATCCCCGTCGGTTTTAAAGAATCCTTTCAAAGCAGATTATGTAAAAATTTCGGCAGCGGACAATATTTTATAGGGTAGTTTTGAAACGTGAACACTTCCGTTTTCATGAATCTACCCGCGGAGTAACGGGGTCGTATTTCTCTGTTATAAAGCGGGCAGAATAAAAATAAAAATAAACAACCACGAATACTGACATTAGATTTAATCGCGGAATTGTAGTATCGTTATAATGGATAGAACGCATCATTACAATTTTGACTAAATGAAAAGGACAATTAATATTTTATTTTACATTAGCTCCACACAGGAGGTCCTGAAGAACATAATTCCCCTTAGGACCTATGTCATCTTATGGGGTGCGGTGTGGAGGTTCCTTTTAGGAAAGGAAATTCTGGGAAGGAAAATGTTATGAGGGGTGGGTGGGAATCTGAGGATCAGTGTGTCCAGGATTGACAACGTATGAATCCATCCCTTCCACTGTGGTGCAAGGCGATGTTCCGAGAGAGTACGGCTGGAGAAGTCAGAAGGCTCAGTCAACCATTCTCTCGCAATCTGGCCTGCCACGCAGCTGGTGGGCAGACTCATCCGCCGCCAAGATCCGGATAAACCTCACCCCATGAACCCGGGCATCCCTGCTAAGTCACCAAACGTAGGGAACCACTTGGGGTAACCTACGGCAGAGGTGCTGGTTATTCAATAAATGGCTCCCGGGGTGGCGGTACCCATACCCGCCTCCCAAATTAGAAATAAAAGCCCAATTGAACGGTGAACACAATTAGACCTTATTTTGGGTACAATCACAAGCATATACAATATATTTGGGTACAATACAAGCATGACACGTATTTATGGAAGTTCAACAAACCTAAGGCAGTATTATAAACTTTAAAAATATTCGCGTTTATCAAAATTGGCACTGATTGTGGGAACCAAGCGAACCAAAGTAGGAACCAAATTTTATTTAATAATAATAATTCTAATCATCCCTCAATATAAATATTTTTAAATATCAGTAGGCTTTATCGGTCCAGTTAGGAGTTCTACCGAGCCCACCCTCTGATATGAAAATATCTGGAGTCAGTGAATTATTTTCCCATTTGGTCTCTGGTAGATTGACGTGTTGTTCTTGTATTGTTTTGTATTATTTATTATACTTACATAGTGTACCTACTTACAAACATAGAGTGGATTGACTAGATAATCATTTGTGGAAAAGTGTGTGGAAGGGTTTAGTCTTTCTCTGGGAAAGATTTAACCCGGACATAAAATCTGGAGCACCGTGGAAAAAACTAAATGCGCATTTCTTTCGTTTAAATTTTTGACAGATTTTGAAGTAAAAAATTAACAGACCTAAATTTGAATCAATAATGATTTTTTAAATTTAAAATTGTAAATAAAAATATACACAAAATAATAAATAGCAAACGTCAAAACGTGAACCTGCTGATTTAATGAATAAAATACCAGGAGCCCAGAAATATGATTGGGTATTTTCATTGGATTATTATCACAAACATGTATTGTTCAGTGTTAGCAGTTTATCGAATATTCCTAAAGCTACGTTCAGTGTATTTGTTGATCTCCTCGTCTTTATTCCAACTTCTTAACAACACTACGCACTAAACATAAATAATCACTCCCTTAGCCCTTAGCCATTTCTCGCGATAATATATTCCGAATTGCCCATCCAGCTCGCAACTCAATCTAATCGATAAGACTCGAACGGATTAGTCGACAAAATATCGACTAAGACCACCGAATGGTAAATACCTGGAAGTTTAATCTATAAGGATTGCCCAAGAATTAAAGACCATTCCTCATTTTCGGCGTCGTGGTCATTTTTTCGCAAAATATAGCGGCACTATCGTGTAGATTAGACTTTCCCCTAAAAAACGAGCGGTTATCCGGCTTGGTAGCTGCTTCAGAGCGATCTTTGCGTCCGTTTGCGATCGACGCTCCGCTGTCCAAACCCGCCGACTGCGAGGTGTGCTCAATTATTCGATTTCTCAACTAAGAGGCAGTCCGCCCTCTTGAAGTTTGTAAGATCGCAATTTTGATCCCAGAGACGTCAATATGTCTACGGCACAAATGATTTTGAGGGGAAAATGGTTTATGCAAATTGCGTGCTCGTTGGGTTCCCAAAATGCTGAACAGCAAAATCGCATGGAAAGCGCTCGGATCTCTTGTTTTTCGATTTTTCCAACCAAGGCTTTTTTGGGTGAAAAATGGGTTCACCACCTAACCCCGGAATCAAAAATACAATCAATGACTTGAATTGCATCTTTTTCTTCACCTGAAGCAATACTTGACCGGAAAACTTTGGAGACCGATCACAACGCGGAAAGAGAGATAGCATATTTGGCATTTTTTTTATTTATTTATTTAAAATTTCATCAGAAGTAGGATAAAACGAGCTTAATTCGGGCACACCAAACCGTCCCCAACACAATTCTATCGATTTACATCTCCAGTGACAAGACCCAAGTTCCGTAGGACTAGAGAGTTTCCGGAGCGCCTCTCTCCCGCGGGAGAAAGCGAAACTTTTTAAACTACTCCTTATTCTTCTCCATCTCTTTTCCACCCTCTCTCCCGCTCTACACGTAATATATTCTCCGTCATTCTCTCTGAATTCTACGCTTTTCTCACACAGTTCAACAATGCGAACGCTTGGCTAACAGAAGAGGCGAGCACCAAATCTAGGGTTGGAGTGTTCTGATAAACATCGATATTATTATCTTAACATCGCTCAAAATTGATTGAAAAAAACATTTTGTTACACTCAAATTTTATCTACATCGGCCTTCTGGACCAAGTATTTGATAAGGCATATATATATGAGTCTTAAAAATGACACCGGAACCTAAGATATTGGTTTACGAAAACATTTATCAAAAAGAAAATGCATTATCTCATGCAAGAAGCATTGATTTTGACCATTTGTTGGTCGGCGTGGATCAAATTAGTTTTCCTGTTAAATTGGGAATAAAAAATTTAAATTGGGAAAACAAAGTTGAATTGGGAAAACAAAGTAAAATTGGGAAAACAATGTTAAATTGGATGTACAAAGTTAAATTGGGAATAGAAAAGTTAAATTGGTAATAAACAGTTAATTTGTGAATACAAAGTTAAATTGGGAATATAAAGTTAAATTGTAAATACAAAGTTAAATTGTAAATACAAAGTTAAATTGGGAATACAAAGATAAATTGGAAACATAAAGTAAAATTGTGAATACAAAGTTAAATTGTGAATACAAAGTTAAATTTAGAAAACAAAGTTAAATTGAGAATAAAAGTTAAATTGTGAATTCAAAGTTAATTTGTGAATACAAAGTTATATTGGGAATACAAGGTTAAATTGGAAAAACAAAGTTTGATTGGCAATACAAAGTTAAATCTGGAAAACAAAGTTAAATTGGGAAAACAAAGTTAAATTGGGAATACAAAGTTAAATTGAGAATATAAAGGCTACGAAGGTCGTAGTGAAGTCAGGTTAAATACGTAAATGCATAATAATAATAATCCGTTGTCCGTTTATTAGAAAGAACGTGCTATTAATGAGCTGTTATATGAGTCGATTAAAAAAAGTCTATTTGAAACAAAAATAAGTGATTTTAGAAAGCATTTTTATCGAAGTGGTAACATGAACAAATATCATAACCGTGAAAAAAAATACACGCGATTTGAAAATATCGATGCTTTCGTGGCACCCCTTGCAGTGGTTGGGAAAATACGGGCGAACGAACGTGGCATCGAAAGGGAAAAGAAAATGGAGTGGACGATATTGGGCGAAATGAAATAATACTAATATCGAAAAGTTTTAAGGACTCCTCTCGTAAGCGATCCTTGAGGGGGAATATGAGCTTCGGGACCGAAAGTCCTAAAAGAATTGGTAATTAGATTTTTTGCCCCGTTTTTTCTTTTCAGCGTGTGACAGGAGTAGCAAGAGAAAGAACATCGGCTAGATTAGACAACTAGTTGATAGCACGTATAAAAATAATTTTCCAGACATGGAAAAAATAGTAGATGTTTAGACGGATATACGCTAGTATTCGTCAAAAATACGATTTTCGTAACAACGTTTTTTTTAGATTAACTCTGCACTCCAAACGCAACTGCTACCCAAACCGCCTCCCAAATTGAGATTGATACTAAATGGACATCACTATACCTTTTATCACAACAATTTAAAAACTATATAAAACAATATATCGGTAGGTAGTCCAAGACTGTTTGAGTGACAAGCCGAAAGAGACGAATAATAAATTGATGAATTTTGCCGTACAATGACATGCAATTCTAACTTGTCTACATAATATTGTGTCTCAAATTTGTTTTGGTCAAGTTTTTGGAAGTGGATGGATGTCACGAGTGGGCACCGTCAGATTTCTGGTCGCATAACGTTAATAAAACTCCAAAGACCTAAAGAAAGTATTTACTTACCAACTAAACGTTCCTCTCCGGGAGACGTGTAAAATAATTCTTGTAAACTTTGATAGACTTACCTGAAAACAAAAGAAAATAAAATTGTTAGTAAAATAGAAATTAAATTGAACAAAGCTAACATATAACTATGAACCTGGGGAAATTATATTAATAACAATATATTACATAATTGTAGTATATAATATTCCCCAACTAATTGAGGACAGATTGCCTCACATTTTGCTGTCACGGAAGACTCCATTTGGAGAATCTTCTTTTATTATATTGACTCTTGATATGAATCAGACCGAGGTATTTAATTCACTTGTTCATACGATCTCTTCCTCGGGCGTCTCCAGTTCTTTTATCAATCACTTTCGCGTCATAAATTATAGCTAATTTCTTCGTTCATCCGCATTTAACAATCTAAAACCTGGTTTATGACTGTAGTGTACTGATTATTCATGTATGTCCAGCTTATTTCTATGAGATACTTTACGAATTTTGGTCAAATATAAAAAGGAACTTAAATTTCTTGCAATAATCAGAAATCGAGGTGTCGAACTCTGCATCAGGGCAATCTTTATGTGCCCAGGGTTCGCACATGAGGCATTTGATCTAGATTTTTACTTGAGTATCTTCAAAAACAAACCCGTCTCACCGCGGACACAGCACTCGCTCGACTGACGAGTTGAAATCTGTTGGCGCGTATATTGATTAAAAGCGGTAGGGATCACTGTTTATTGCATTTAGGAGTATTTGTTTACAAGAAATGCCGGTATTCCATATTAGGGATACTATTCCGTATTTGGTTACTTTCCTGTACCATCTACCGTCGTTCGTGTCTTAGTTATGAATGTTACCATGATTGCCGACGGCGCCGGCAAGTTGGGCAAGACATCCAGTGCCTAGTCTAGCAAGAACGTCTGTCCAGTTTATTATTCAATGTAATGTTTAAAGCCTCGACGACACACGGCGAGTTTACAAGCTACTATCTACTAAATTTAAAAGCGGGTGAATCGGCGAGTGAGATTGTCATGATGACACACAAAACTGTCCACTCGCTCAGTAGCTCGCGACATTTTTGTAGGAACTGGACTCGCACGTAGCTGCTAGCGCCAATAGCGGAAATAACGTAAACTAATCCTTCAGACAGTTGACAGTCGAAATCAGCTGGTTTTTGGCAGCCATATTGGAAACACAAATAAACCAATCACGAGTCGGCTTGTAGCGTGTTAAGTTGAGGATCTTTCAACTTTTTCCGTGGATTGTCAACAATCTGCTAGTTAGAAAGTAACACGATGACACTGAGCGAGTTTACTAACAGATAGTGAATTTCACAGATAGTAGCTTGTAAACTCGCCGTGTGTCATCGAGACTTAAGATAACTTAATAAATCAACTAGTAATCACACAAACCTCAAGATTATTTAAAAGACACCCAACAACAAATCTTAAGTTGTATTAATATTGTACATTAAAAGACACT
This sequence comes from Limnephilus lunatus, assembly GCA_917563855.2. Taxonomy (NCBI): domain Eukaryota; kingdom Metazoa; phylum Arthropoda; class Insecta; order Trichoptera; family Limnephilidae; genus Limnephilus; species Limnephilus lunatus. The sequence goes on from OU830592.1 coordinate 112,278,539, forward strand.
ACAATGATCCATTCTCAATCTTCTAAATACTTAATTCATTTATCAAATTAAACTGTAACTTTTGTGACTGCTTCTTTCTATGAATATATTATGAAGAAATGGAAGTCACACACGTATTAAATCAAATATTTTATACATATTTTTCCATGTTAACGTATGGTTTCATAAATTTAACCGTTTTCGGGCTATTTCCACGCTTCGTGGAAGAGGGAAAATTTTCATCAGAAAATGAGGGACACGCTCAAAAATAATCATACTTTGCATAAAGTTACGTCGCGGAGATCGCGTCAAAATTCCGTAAGGCCGATTCCGAGGCTTAGCCACTCAATGTGACGGCAAAGTGTAATTTTATTCAAGGGACAGGGGAATATTTATACAAGGAACAATGTTATTAACATTTTAATTAATATATCCATGGCCTTGGGAGCGTTTTGTAGTAACGATAAATGAGGACCTCCGTGGCAGAATGGTAACATTGTCACTTTAGCCTATTATTGACCGTCGGCGCACAGTGGAATATTTTGAGATTCAAAGTATGGTCAAAATCACCTTAGATATCAATAGTTGTACACTCCTTTGTTACACCAAAACAAAAACTGGGGTATGTTTAAGATAATTAGGATTTGGAGAACATGGATGGTACAAAACAGTGTTAAATATGCAGCTTCAGCCAGTTTTCGAGTGAACATAATTCAACGAACACATCACAACTTCACAACACTCATAGTTAAAACAGAAATAATTAAATCAAACTGAAGCTATTCAAATAAGAAAAATAATCCGATACAATTGTCACTCGTTTGAAGTCTCTTTTTTGCACTGATTTTGTGACATTATAGTTTTATGCCGAAGGTTTTGGGTATTTGCAGGAATGGGAGGAATAAGCCCAAGTATGATAAAATTAATGTTTTTGAAAAAAATCGGATGCAACAGTAAATAAAAGGGTGTTGAAGTTGCGTTAGTCATAGAGGATCTAAGAACGGGAATTATTCACTCGAGTTCCCTCGTTCAGTGCCGGTTCTGTGTTATCTAGTATAGTATATTAAAATATAAGTGCATAAACAGGTATTTAAAACACGCGCGATTTTTCGAGCACGACGGCGTAGCCGAGTGCTCGATATAAAGCAAGTGTTTTAAAGACCAGTTATCTACGAATATTTTACGCTATTTTTTTTTATTGGTACACTTTGAAAACATAAATATTGATATTATTATTAAAAATTTGGAAATAAGAACTATTAATGAATACGTGATGTGACATCACAATATCTTGTTGTCATGGAAATGAAAAACACAAACATTAATTTGCAATCTGTCACATAAGATTAATAGTTGACATCACAGTTTTTACTAGTTATTGTGTGTTGTAAAATGAGTTCTAACATTGATAATTTAAATACCAAAGCAGAATCGCGGTTAATACCTGAAAAATCCAAAGACGTTTATAAAAAAGAATATGAAAGGATCATAACATGGATGGAGGAGCAAAACGTAGTAGATGTAGATGAACGAGTTGTGCTTGCTCACCTTCAGAAAATGTCGGAACAGTACAAAGCATCGACTATGTGGGCCATACATTCGAAATTGCAATGTCTGTTGAGGATAAATAAAGGGGTTGATTTAAAATCATTGAAACATTTGTAATGTTTTATTTGACGTTTAACCCTTCGAATAATAAGAAAATAATATCTGTAACCTTTTGCCTGTCAAGGTTCGCGCGCAAAATTCCTGGTTCTTGCCATGCATCTTAAATTTTCCTAATTATGGGTTATTTTTTAATCCTTTCGCAAAAACAAAAAATGTTCTAAAATCTAGATAAAATAATCTTTCCGATGTGTTTATTAGAAATCAACTTTTTTTTTTCTAAATATTAAAATTTTGATATTGGAATTGTAAATTAGCTACAAAATGCATACCTGCGAATATTGGAATTAAAGTACTTAAAACAGAATAAACTTAAAATTTTAAATACAGATAAACCGTCACTTATGATCGGGTGTGTAAAATATCTCAACAACATAGCTCATATAATCCTAATACAATGAGAAGCATTATTTCTTTGGCTCTCTAACATAAAAGAAATCACAAATATTCGCATGACAGGAAGAGAGATATATAACTTTTAATAATGCACGGTCGCTCTGGGACAATCTGGGTCTCTTGTTATTATAACGGCATATGTTTTGGGACAACTTGGGTCCCCAGTGATTAGAAGGGTTAAAATATTCCTGTCAGATTTATAGTTAAAAGTTGACATTTAGACTTCACATTTTGTTGATTTGTTGATGTTGCCATGGTAACTTTAAAAAACGCGCGTTCCATAAAGTGCGATTTAAACACGCTAGAGCGTACTTTAAATGAGTAAAAAAGCGCACCAATAAAAAAAAAAATTATAGTTGTGTTATAATTTTTCTACGTTTAATTTGTAACAGATTGGAATTGCAATGCACCCAGTACCTAACCAAGTTGTTGTCTAAAAATTTGATTTTAATTCAAATTGATTTTAGAATACGAGTTTTCTTCTATTGAAAAACAGCTAGGAGCACAGGAATTTTTTCAAAACTAGTTCCAGATAGAAGGCCAGGGAAGGTGGACGTCTGTTTCAACGGGAGGCACACTTCGATGGATTAATAATTACTGTGAGCTATTTCTTTCTTCGGGAGTTTAGAATTTTATTAATTATCATCGATTGTCGATTTTACCATTTAATTAGTTGTTCAATAATATAATTGAATTGGCGCCCTTAGAATAATATCATCTTTCACATCGTTATTTAAATTTAATTAACATTAATTTTTAAGTAAAGCGAAACCGGTCAGTTCAAAAATTTAATAAAACTCGTGGTTTTAAACAAAATAGTATTTTATTTTATTAAATATGTCAAACCACAATAATGCTTTCTACAATAATAATAACATTTATTTGTTCTGTATTAGCGCCGTCCGAGTATACATTTAGGCACAATCAAGTTTTAAAAATAATTCACCAAAGTTTGGTAATTAAACATAACTTGATTGACTGCCGTAATGTACCATATTATGAATATGAATCAAATTCATTTTTAGAAAATGAATTTTATAAAATTTATTATGATAAAACTATTCTAACAGACAGAACAATTAGTCATAATAGACCCGATATAGTTTTACATGACAAAATTAAGAAAATAACTTATATCATTGATGTCGCTATTCCAAATTCTTGTAATATTCAGAAAACTGTTTCTGAAAAAATAAGAAAATATACAGATTTAGGAAATGAGATTAAAAGAATTTGGCATTCTCAGACTATAAAAATATTACCATTTGTTATTTCGGCTACTGGCATTATACCTAGCTCTCTCATTCAAAATTTAGGCGTATTAGATTTGTCGAAAAATTTATTCATAAAAATGCAAAAGTCGGTTATTTTAAATACATGTAGGATTACGAAAGATTTTTTAAATATTTATATTGAGGGATCAGTAGGATTTATCGGACCAGTTAGGATTTCATCAGAGCCGAACCCTCTGATATGAAAATATCTGGAGTCGGTGAAATATTTTCCCATTATGTTTCTGGTGGATTGACGTATTGTTCTTGTATTGTTTTATTCTTATATAGTGCACTTACATTGCGTGAATTTACTAGATATTCATTTGTGGAAAAGTGTGTGGAAGGGTTTAGTCTTTCATTTGGGAAAGATTCAACCCGGACATAAAATCTGGAGCACCGTAATAATTTACAAAACGCTACGAGCTATCAATTTATTTACAATTTCTAACTATTTAGTTTCTCTCGTAGGCTAAACGCGCCCTGAGTATTTAAATATTATTTTGTATGTAATAGAGTCTCATGTTCTGGATTTTAAATAATAATCATATTTGTTTTGTTTGAATTCTTTTATTTTAATATTATACCTTAATTAATGCATAAAGATTTACTTTAACAACGTGTACACAACACATTAGCATTACAAAGTGAATCTAATTTTAATGTTTTTTCATTTAGCCTGCAAATAATATTTAAAATTTTTTAACTTATCATTGAATATCGTTAAAGCTGTTTTTAGATTGTAACTATACTCTTCACAAATAATCCAATCTTACAATTGTATTTTAATTAAAGTTAAATTCATTATGGAAATAAATAAAAAATCATTGCGGTTTGTAATTATGCTTTTTTCTCAATTTCAGAATGGACTCAAATTTCTCGCCTTTTTCTGAAAGTGTGAAAAGTGAGGGTAGAATCAGTGCAGGAATTTGAAAATGAATGTTAAGCATACTTTTAACATACAATATTGTAAAAAAATTAAAATAACCATGTAAATATTGGTTTAAATATTATTTAAAAGGAACTAGATAAAAAATAAAACGTTTAATTCATTTTTTAGCGTTATATATTGTCCAATAAATGCAAACTCTCTAATAAGTAAAATATAACTTTAACGTAACTTATCCCGACATAAAAAAAGTCGTGTGCTTTTGAAGCAATCAGAAAGTCTGGCTAGATCACCAAAATATCACACTGTGCGCCGTCTCAAGGGTTTTTTTTTTATTTCGCTAAGACCTTTTCAATAATTAATACCAACAAATTATTTTTTTAGCAATCCCTTGAAAGCTAAGACAAAATGTCGGTTTTCTCAATACATTCAGTAGTATTCAGTTAATAATCCTCTCCCCAAGCAGCAACCAAAAAAACAATAGACTATAATAATATATAACATTCACTACTTATCTATTATATTTCATTCGGTCCAAACAAAATCATTGAAGCATACCCTCTACTGATAAACAGCGCTGCCGAGCGGGGGCGCAAAAAACCCCCGAGCGTTGACTACAATTCGCCAGTCGCACAATCAACGCTCTCATTGTGGGGGATGAATGGTCCCGTGCATCCCCTAAAAACATCCCCTACCCCCACCCACCTTCATTCAACAAAAGCAATAATTCACAACAGTCAGTAAAGCAGAACGGGCCGTTGACAAAGGAAACACGAGATGAGTAATGAGATATTTAGCAATCGATTTATTCATATAAATATGATATATTGTTAGTGTATTTGCACCTCATACCGGAGTGATTAATGCTAAAATAATAATTATTATTTAAAAGATTTGTAAGCGCTGTCTTTGTGAAAAATCACATCAAGGGTGCTGTACAAAGGTGGAATATATTTCTACAATCTTACTTCTAACAAAAAGCTAGAAAAGCCATTATAACAAATTATGGCTAAAAATTTCATCCACCGGTTCATCGAACACTGTTTGTACAATTCTATTTGTACAATGATTTAAATAATGAACGCGATGCTGCGTAAAAATGTTTGTATTTATGCTGTGTAGAACCAGAAAATAGAAAGACCATACTTACCTGGGAGGTCACTTGAGATTAACACTGTTTATTGTTTATTTAGAGAAATTTAGGTACACTTAGCACGCAGAGGAAAAAACAAATAAAATCCAGACTGCTGTCCAGAAACACCAAGATATTAGTGTACAAAACACTTATCCGACCAGTACTCACATACGCAGCTGAGACTTGGGTACTAACTAAGAAATATGAGCGAGCACTGGATGTTTTTGAAAGGAAAATTTTGAGGCGTATCTTCGGACCGATTTCAGAATATGGATATTGGCGCAGCCGTTACAACAATGAGCTATATACTCTTCTAAAAGTCACAAAATTTATAAAACTGGGAAGACTTCGGTGGCTGGGTCATGTAGAGAGAATGACCGTGCATCAAGCCCCAAAGTCCCTGCTGAACTCAAGACCGACAGGACGAAGGAGCCTGGGAAGACCAAGATTAAGATGGAGCGACAATGCCCTCAAAGATATATCTACCTTGGAGCTTCAAAACTAGAGAGAGCTGGAACAAAACCTTGATGAGCGGAGGAAGACTCTTGAGGAGGCCAAGACCCACCAGGGGTTGTAGCGTAGGTGATGATGAAAATAATCATTACCTATTCATGAATAGTTTGTTTCACAAAACAGTGGTCTTCCAAAAAAAGAATAAAAAACTACGATACTGGTGTCACAGTCGGTAAGGTCCTCAAATACCAATCTTGCATATTTTGTGTCTATGGCACGGTGTGGAGTGAATTGAAAGTGACAAAGAACACCTGTGAATGATAAAAAATAAATAAGTACCTCACTTGACAAGCTTGTTCACAAGAGTGTTGTGTTTATCTCTACTTTGGGCGTAATAAATAATAAATGAACGGAGATATTAGATTACTTTAAGCGCGTTGAAATTTAAACGAATTTCGTAGCAGATTCGTTAGAGAATTAGGATCTGAAGGGAAATTCTGTATATTTTGTGTTATATTTTGCGTTAAGTCAGCGTTAGTAAACAATTGAGACAAAAAGGAAAATCTGTCGGATATTGTAAGGCATCCATCGTGCATATGGCTTTAAATGGCTTGTCTATGCCTGTCATGTATTGACGTCAATTAAATTAGGAGGCGGATACGGGTCCGTTTATTGGATAACCAACACCCCTGCCATAGTGGTTTGCTGCGTTTGGTGATTTACAGGGGTGCCCGGGTTCATCGGGTGAGGTTTATCTGGTTGAGGGAGACCTTTTTACGTCTCTAGCTGGACTCTCTCGACCCATCGCCTTGTTCCGCGGTGGGAGGGATGGATTCATACGGCCGTCACTCCTGGACACATTGATACCTAGATCCTACCCACCCCTCATACCTTTTCCTTCCTTTCTCTAAAATGACCCTCCACACAGATCCCCAAAGATAACATACGCCTTGGGTGGAATTATTTTTCGCGGAGCCTCCTGTATGTTTTTTTTTATATTAGCTCTACACAGTAGGACTTGAGGAAAATAAATTTCATCTTTGGGGATGCTGTGTGAGGGACTTTGTGTGGAAAGGATAGAGAGAATTTCAGGGAAGGAGTAAGGTATGAGGGGTGGGAGCCTGAGGGTAACGTGTTCTCGAATGACGGACACATGAATCCATCCCACTGCGGTGCAAGGCGATGGGTTAAGAGAATCAAATCAGTCTCCCCCGACCAGTCCCGCCAAGTAGTCGGTGTGCTAACACATCCATCGCCAAGACTTAGACAAATCTCACCTCATGAACCCGGGCACCCCTGCTAAGTCATCAAACGTAGGTAGCGAACCACTTGGGGTCACCTATCTATCTACCAGTGGCGGTCCGTGAATTTTCAGTGAGATAGAGTGCTAAGATTGTAAAATACGACATCATTGATGTTGTTATAGCTAAAAACTGATTTAATTTTTTTTTTTTTCAAAATTTCTGTTTAAAAAAACCTGTATAGAGAACTCTGAAAATGACAGTCCTGAAAGTCGATAATAACTTTAATTCGGCAAGCGGCACTTCAACGGAAAAGAAATAAGAGAGACCCATTTAACTTAAAGTCGTAAAATTATGTAAAGCAAGCCAACTTTTTAAAACAACTTTATTTTGAAACGGGTCCGAATTAAAACAATAAAACAAACTTCGGACGGAAAACATACTTTTTTGATTAAATTATCCAACCCTTTGTCCGAATGAAATTCACAAAAAATTTAATTCTACACGAAGCATTTTAATTTTAATTTTCCCCAAAAATAAAATGTTCCGAGCGCTTTACCATTCTCTTCGACAAGCTGTACATCAACCCCTCAGGCTAATTTGTTCGCTTTTCGGAACAACTCATATAGGTCTCACAGAAACCATTGTGTCTCCCTTACCATCACGGTTAGATATATTATCTTAATGGTGATAGAAATAGAAAACACAATGTTTTATATTAAAGTCAAAAAAAATATATATAAAACAGATTAAGTTACACCATTTATAACTCAAGAACGTCTGGACCGATTTTTATGATCTTTGATTTGTTGGATTTGTCTCCACCCCGAATAGCAGAATAGCTATTAAAACATTGGAAAATTTCCCGATAAAAAATATAAATACAATTCTTTTCATCATACGTTTTGTATGGAACGAATTACCTCTCATCTTTTGAAAGAGCAGCAGCAATATTGCGAAAAATAATAGAAGATAGTGCGATAAAAATAAGAAAAGTGAACGAATTCCAAAAATTCAAAAACTCAAATGTTAATGCGCTGATTGTTTTGCTTTTATTCTTAAACATATAATGCTGCCCCTCTTTCTTACGCACTAAACGTCAACAGTCGAAAATGAGACAAGCGGTGGACGTATGTCTGCACCCCTCCAAAGGAAAAATACAATAATTATAATAAATCTCCCTCACACGTATAATTAAAATGAAACGCAATTCCCGTAAGTAAGTGGAAAAGTAAAAAATATACATCCATATTAGATTTTACTTGATAATCTTCCGCTGGAATATTTTAACATAGGTAGGTATTTACTTATATTTTAACCAAAAAAACTTGTTCAATGTGTCCTTAGAACGGGGTACCCCAGTAAGGACACATTTTACAAAAAACTGTAAAACAAAATATATAAATAAATAAAATAAATACACAACTCCATCTCTGATACTGACAAAAACAAAACACAGACAGTAGTTGTTCATCGATAAAAAATTGCTTCATTGTGTAATAAAACAAACTAAATTTAATTCAGCTAATAAGTTAAAACAAGATTTATTGATTCTGAGGCGGTACGAAGTTCCCCCGGTCAGCTAGTTAACCATAAAATAAATAAATAAAAGTGTACACCTGTATAAAACCAATGCAATTTCATTATATTTTTTTTAATTTGGGAATTTTGATCAATTATTTAAACATGAAATGACAAAAAAGTGAGTTGATGATAACGTTTATAATAAATTTGCCTAATAAAATAAGTGTTTTTATTTTTTTCCGTTTTCAGCAATTTAAGTTTGAAAAACGTAATCTGAGACACTTTAAAAACTTTTTTTATGCTTACATTCAACTATCAAAAACAGTTTATGGTGCGTTGCATTGGAGATGCGTTCATAAATATTCAATTTATTTGAATTTTACTACAAAGCAGAAATATTTTGACCTTCCGACAAAATATACCCGAGGCTTGAGGGGTTAACAAATTTTATTTCCAAGTGTAATCCAAACATCTCGTTTCCAAGCACTTTTAAAATTCCAAGAGTTTAAAACATTAAAAAAAGCTATTCGACAAAGAATGTCTTTCAATAATGGTATCTACTTGTGAAACATTTAAAAAAAACGTGCCGTCAGTTACAACTAATTTCTTAGTGATCTCAAAAAGATTTTTTTTAGGTGTATACTAACTAGTTATGTTTCGTACGTGATGTATAGTAATATCTTACGTGACGCCATTGTTCTAATATCTTCGGTATTTTTCGTTTTCAAAAAAGAAGTGTGAGAAGGAAGACGATGCACGTTGATGACATACCTACGAGTTCTTGCTGGGACTAGTTTAACGATTTTTTATACTGTGATATTTAACGTTTAACGTAATGACGCGAACGTGACACCTAACCCTTGAAAGATAATCTACGTCTGAGAGACGTAAGCGATACACAAGAATTGCTGTATTTTTTTTTTTATTTATTTCGCAACGTAGCGCGCTGTCTATTTCAGTTTGCTCAGTTGCCGAGAAGAGCTTGCGGGAGGCAGCTCTGACACCACGGTAAGTACAATAATTACGGAGAAAAACATACACCATACGTCCGAAAGACGAATGATTACCTTTTTGTGTAACTTTCAGACTTGTTCGTATAAATGTGATTTTACGAAAAATATAAATTTAATTTAATTAAAATTTGAACGTTAATAACATATAAAAATAATACGATTTAGACATAAAATTAAACATTATTTTTTATTTAAAAAATACTTAATATTGTGTAGTTGATTGAAAAGAGATTTACAGAATTTTGTAATTTTTTATTTTACAATGTATTTCTTATAATTATTTTGGTTTTATTTTAAGAATAAACAAAAAATTTAACAAAACAAAAAACGACTTAAAAAAATCACTAAAAAGTAAAAAAAAAAATTTCGTACGATTGTTATTTTTGGAGTCAGTGACAGCCAAGGTAATTACATACATAGGTAATAATATGTGAGATGTGGAGATCTTGGCTGACACCGACTCCAAAAATAACAATCGTACGAAAATATTTTTTTACTTTTTAATGCATTTTTTGAAGTAGTTTTTTCTTTTGTTAAAATTTTGTTTATTTTTAGTGACGAGCGTGCGAAAAGAAGTTTTACTTTAAAAAAAGAATCATCGAAATCTGTTGGCGTAATATTGAGTTATTCGTCCATTTGTCGCGCACATACTTATTGCAAATTTAAGACATATATGGTTTTTTCATGGATCCCCATTGTCAGAACTGGATCAAATTAAAATGGGACCACACGGGAAGCACCAGCTTTCTAATAAAAAAGAATCATCAATATCGGTTCACCCAATCGAAAGTTCTGAGGTAACAAACATTAAAAAAAATATATATACATACCGTCGAATTGATAACCCTCCTTTTCGAAGTCGTTTAAAAAACCCTAAACCAATTATTTAACTACCTTTAAACTGTGTGAGTATGATAATACGTCAAATATTAACTTTTAAACTTCAGTACGTCTGTAAGACGTATGATTATCTTTAAGGTAGGTAGGTTTAAGGTGATTATCTTTAAGGTAACACTATGAATAACTAAGTAAAATACGCAATGAGAGGATTTGACATACCAATAAAATATTCTGTTGTGATTGACAAACCTGTTTTAAACCCATATCTCTTACGTACCTCGCCCTCTTCCCCCACAAAGGTTGATGTTCTCTTTCCCTATTCTATTTTAGCTTTGAATACAAAAACATACAACTTCAACACCACCTTTGAATACAAAAACATACAACTTCAACACCACCTTTGAAAATACAAGTGATGATTTTTTTTATGAATTGGAAATAGATTACTATAGGCTATATATAGGTCGTAAACTATTTTTCTATTTATTTTTTTCATAAATTTTAATGACTTTTGAAAGGGGTGATGAAATGCCACTTTGTAGAACCATAATATTCGACAGTTTCAGTTGACAAATTTCTAATTAAAAAAACTTCATACAATATCAAACTACACAACATTTTTAAGGCCTCGAAAATTTTATAATTAAAAAATACCACCCTTTGCCTTGCAGCTTTAGATCGCACAGTGGGAGTGTGGGTGGGGGGGGGGGGGTATTTCGGGTGGCGTCGGGAAAAAAAACTTTTTCTTTGGCAAGCGGGGACAATGGGCTTATCCGCCGTCCCGTGGCCTTTGACCTCTGACAACGAACGAGAAAGATATCAGCCAAAGGCCTAAATTAGATACCTACAACATATTTAGCTTAAAGAGAATACAATTTTTGACGATCTCCGTAGGTTACATTGGTCAAGTAGTTAGTCAAGTAGCGAGTATACTTGCTACTTGACCCGCCGAAAACCGTTCGCATTATTTTCAAGCAGAGTACATTATATGTGCCCGCCGCCCGTTGCAAGATGACGGCGGATGACTGGCTGCTACAAAGCAACGTAAATACGCTAATAAAACTGATTTTAATGATTATTTTAGAAGACGTGGAAGAATAAATTAGTGAGATGAAAATAAATAAACTATTGGTACGAAAAGAGATTAATAGCAGCATAAATAAATAATTTTAGGGTGACGTCTTCGTTGTATCGCTACGACATTTCCGCGCGTGTACAAATGAACTCTGGGAGGGGGTCCTTATTCGCCCGAAGAATAGAACGAAATGGATTGAACCTACAGTTCTTTAGCTGACTAACCCACTCTACTAAAATTACGGTGTTCGGACGCGTTTAGTTACTACTCGTACTATACTCTCCACTCGACTAAAACACTTTGCGTGTCCGAACGGCTCTTAAGGCTCTCGAATAGCAATCCGGAACTCGCGGATTCAAATATAGTATATTTGTAGCATGTTGCCGACAGAAATATATTTTCAATACTGCCCTGGTATAAGACTATCATTTAGAATTGAAACGTTGCTTTAAATGGCTTTAGCCATGTTTTGTAACCAGATCTGAATAGCCAGGTATTTCCCCACTTTCCTATTTCCTGTCTCCTCTCCCTCATTCCCTTCAGCCGCACAACATACCCCAATTGGGGATGCCATAGTCTCTCTCTGGCTCCAGACGATTGCGAGCAGTTGAGACTATACCATATTCACATAAAATTTAAAAAACACACACTCATCATTGATTAACAAAAGACAGTGAAATTCCGTAAAACAACAATGTTCATAATTCAAAATGTTGTTTGTTTTAAATCATTTACTAATAAATGCAGGTTTTTTAAACAAATTTTAATTTTGAAAATTTCATTATTACTATCGGTTACAACTTAACTAAGCTTAATATAACAGAGGCAAGGTCATTGATAAATATTAGAAAAAGCAGAGGACCAAGATGGGATCCCTGTGGTACTCCCGCAGTTGCAACTGAAAGACTCATGTTCTATTCTAGTGTTCTATTTTCCAGAGAAAGATTTGATCCATTTTTTAAAGTAAAATCCAATGGTGAACCTTCATCACGAGCCTTCAGGCATTGGAGATTAGACCTCCATTTTTTCGGCTCTGCACCTGAAGCAATTTCTCATCAAATTTGTGGGGGATGTCTTTACCATCCTATCAAAACCTTTTGTAAACATTATTGATTCTAATTCATAAATTTAGATCCTTTAAAACCCAGTCATGTCAGAAAAATTCTCACCCGCATGTTGTGTAATCCGCGGAATTCTTACTTACTGACCAATTTAATTAAATTTAATTAATTCACGTTTTAGGGGCTTTATCGTCAAATTAGCATGGCGCATTTTTCCAGACCGGAAAAGTAATTATAAACAGTATTAATTAAATCGCTGTTGTTGCCGCGGTAAACGCACGCAGACCTTTAATTTGAATGGGATCATAAATATGTATATTAAAATTTTGAACGTCCGGTAAAGGGAAAAATGATATATTTAAAAGAACCGAGCGGGAACATGCGAAAGGGAACATGCGAACAAACACAATATTTAACTTCCATTCATGAAAGGCTTTGTTTTCCACTAAATTATTATTCAATGGTTTACCCTTTTGATGCGTACGACCATTTCTTATTCCTTATGAAATAAATACCAATACATACGACAAAAATGCATGTATGTGTTAAGCGTTGGGCGACTCTCATTGATTTAGGCCCTTCTTGCATAAAAGTATTCGATACTCGAAGATTCTAGTATCTTGGCTACTACCGCTGTACATCTGTGCGGACGTTCGCACAATGGCACACGTTGCCAACATTTCGTAAACTCGTCGGCGACACAAATCTCCCGATTGGGTGGGGCTGTCGCGACACAAGTCCTGGAGACTTTAATCGCGGTGTCTCTTATTTCAGATAAATGTAACAATGCGTGTGCTTTAAATAAGGTGAATCAAACAATGAATGCAGTCAACAAGGAACGACAGTATAGTATAAACATTTAAACATGGCAGCTAAACATCGGAAGGGACTTTTTCGTTATTTGTTTTTGGGGTGTTATGCCGTGTTGCGCTACTTCCTTCTTTAGCCGACGTTTCGGACAGCGTTGCAGTGTCCATGATCAGGGCAGATCCAACAGATGTCAGATGTGTAATTGTTAGTGGTAAATGTGTGCTTATTTACTTGGAAGCGATACCGTGTCGCCAGCTTCAATCCACTACGAGCTGGTAGGTATTACAGTAAAAGAGAACTGCGGTTTCACTAAACCTCAGTATTTACGTTAGGCTGGGGCCCGTCCACGTGAGAACTGCCGACGGAAGTGGCGACATCTTTTAACGAATTCTAGAATTAGATAACCGAATTAAAATGGTTAATGCGAATGTAGCCAATATAAAGATTTAAACCAAATGGTTTTATACCTTTATATTATATGGTATTGAGATTACCGCTTTCCTTCCCAGAACTTCCTTCCCTAAAAAGACCCTACACACAGCATTCCAAAAGATGACAAAAGCCCTGAGGGGAATTATTTTCCTAAGGGCCTCCTGTGTGCTAATGTAAAAAAACCTGTAAGTACCTGAAAGTTTTTATATCAAAATACCTACGTAAAATTGTACCAACTACCTTCCACTTATATATTGTAAGTTCCTCCCATCCTAAAATGAGATTTTTAACTCATCTGAATTGCCCTAGCAAGAAATAAAAACAATACATACATTTTTTTTAATCCTTTCGAGTATTTGTTCGAGTAATGGCCATAGAAAGTAGAACTCTCAATTGTTCAAACAAACCCGCATGAAAACGATGCGGTCACTTGTTATTCTTACATTCGGGCATTCGACATTGGACTGTTTGTTTGTCCGTATCCAGGCGAACGATTTTTAAATCGGAAAATATCGTCGCTAGGTTAGGTTTGTCGTTTTTTACTCTCGCCAGTCCCGCACGGGTTGCATAGTATTTTATGCAGTGACAATTTTTATAATATGACCTCCATTTTTTTTTAAGTAAAACTTCTTTACGCAAGCTCGAATTGAGGGGTAAGCTGGTGAATGCGTTACGAAAAAGTGTTATGCGAACGGTAATCGATGCGAACGGTTATCGATGCGAACGGTGATCGATGTGAACGGTGATCGGGCGAGGCGAACGGTCGGGCCTTTAAGCACGTTTTGACTTGGGGAGTGATAAGGATGAGAATAAGTTCGTAGGTCACCCCACGGTCGTAAGTCATCCCATGGTCATATGTCACCCTAATGTCAAAGGTCACCCCCAATATCATAGGTCACCCCAACGTCATAGGTCACCCCAAGGTCGTAGGTCACCCCACGGTCGTAGGTCACCCAATGGTCGTATGTCACCCTAATGTCATATGTCACCCCAATGTCATATGTGCTTTTATAAGTTAGTGAAGTTTTACTTCAGTCGTGTGGTATAAAGCACAATCGTTTTTTTTTTTAAATTGTGTATTATAGACTGTATGTCCATTTACAATCCACGTGTGACACAAACTACATCTTCATGGGTAAATAAAAGAAACGTTAAATAGTAACATCAGATACATACCTACATATTATAGTGGGTAATGAGTGTCACTTACCTAAATGCCTCTGGAATTATTCAAGGTCACTGTTAAAGATGTCAACAGTTTTGGAAGCAAAAGTGGATAAAAGCAAAAGTTTTTTAAGTGGCTGCCAAATACAACCGTGGCACTTGTGATTTGTACAGGGTTAACAGTTGTGTAGGTACTATTAATTGCTTAGTGCGAACAAGCCATAAGTCTATTGTGGTTAATTTTTAGTAAACCCTGATGATGTATGCATTGCTTACGAATCATATTGGTTTTTAAACAACAATCGAGGTTAAAATTAAAATACTGCCACAAAACAAGTGAAGAAAATATTATAGTCTTTCTCGGAAAAGCCTGAACGAGTTCAACAGGACCTCTGTTAAGATCCTTGGAAACGAATCGATTTAATTACTAATGACTAATCCCTAAACACGAGAATTTCTCAATTAGGGAGGTATTGTTACCACCAATATTGTATATTATATATATTTTGTTTAATTGTATATTATATGTATTGGTTAATAAAAAAAATAATATGTTATTTGAGTCCTATAATATATAGTATATTATATGTATTGGTTAATAAAAAAAATAATATGTTATTTGAGTCCTATAATTTCAATACCAGCCAGATCCGATTTTTCGACAAAACGAGTATGACATCTTGTTCACATTTTTGCGAGGAACAAGACTAACCTAAAATTGAGTTTCAAAACCTCCTTTATCACGAACAAAACCCATGTTAAAACTGCGAGTGAGAAACAAAACCCACTATATCATTCAAGGAGTTAGTACCAAAACCCGCTATATCGGGATTCAACCAATCACGATCAATTTTTTTTTGCCAAGATGGCGGGTGTAGAAACACGCCTCTCAGATCAGTTGATTTTCAAAAGCCTCTATATCGTGAGTAAATCACGAGGTGAGCATCAAAATCCTATATCCATTTTATTTATCGAGATGACAGTTTTTTGCGGTTTTCTCCAAATCAACGAAAGTTGATACAGCGGATATGGAAATTTAACGACTCATTTAAAATATAATGACATATTAAATATAATGTTAATATTACATTCCATTTAATTATAATTCTAAAGTTTGTAAAAATAGTGTCTCGTTCGTTTTTTCTTAAAAGCGTAAGGGTATAAATTCAACAGTTCGTCAAGAGTAGAGTGGCGGATTACTTAAATTTATTGTATATCCAGGTGTCTTGGTCCCAGGTCCGAGGCTTTCTCCAGAATGCAATCTCGCGTGGATTTTCGGGAAAGAACGGAAGATGCTAGCGGGAAGACAGGGCTCGAACAGTGCACGCAGAGTAAACAGTGAACAATTCCAACAGAAAATAGGAAGGAGAAAAACTATAATACATGTACTGAGAGAGGTAGCGCGGATTAGCAAACGGCGGTATACGAGAGCGAAATTAAACTTTTTGAAGTAAAACTTCTTTACGCACGCTTGACTTGGGGAGTAGGCTGGTGAATGCGTGATGAGATCGTTACGAAAGGTGTGATCGGGTAGGGCGAACGGAATTTGAGAGGGAGATATAGGTTAGTGAAGATAGAAAGAGGGAGAGTAACCTTTCGTATATTAGTGTAGGGGCAAGAGAGGTGCGAGCACAAGGAATCATTTATTAAATAACCATGCCATAGGTCACCCCAAGGTCATATGTCACCCCACGGTCATAAGTCACCCCAGGGTCATAGGTCACACATTTTCTTTCTCTCTTCAGTGTAGTTTTAATTCAGTCGCGTGTGGTCTAAAGCACACTCGTTTTTTTTTAAATTAACACCACACAGGAGATTCTGAGGAAAATATTTTTTATTGTCATGAACTAAGACGATTAAATTCAGAGCAAATCTCATCAGAAAGCGAATCAATTTATCTACGAAGGTAGGCTAAAAAGTAATGCACACAAGCTTGTACAGCGCGAACAAAATAACCTTCAGAAGCGCGCCAGGTGGAATATGGAAGTGACATTTCCCCTATATATGCGTGCGCAGGTATGAGGTCGTTCAATTCATCGCTTTAGTCCGAGAATGATGAAATTTTGCCCACTTGACCTTCAAAAGAGGAAGGTGGAGGTCAACACGAAATTTCGAAAAACCTTCTGTCTGTTCCCACTCCTATTACTCCGCAGGATATTCATACTTCTTGATGAAATTTTATACACTTAATAAGAGGAAAATTACCGTCTACGAATTTCGACAACCTTTGCGTAGAGCCCGGGCAATGCCGGGACTTTAATTTAAACTGTATAGAAAAACGTAACCGAAGAGCCCCGAAATTTATTAATTAACATTATTTTTTGGCACTATTTATTAAATTAGCACTTTTCAATTTGATAATAATTCTTTACAGTTTATCCCACAAATTTGAAGCCTTCGAATCTTCGCGATATCTACAAAAATATTCACTTCTTTACGACTAGGAAAAATAATTCTCAAACCTATTATACAGGGCTTGAAACGTATGAATAGTTTTTCACATGCGCATTTAAAAATTTTATCATTTTTTTTAGTATTTGAAGATGCGAGTAAGCGCGTGTATCTAAAAATGAACTCCAGATAACGGTTCCGCGACTTTTCAACCCGCGACAAAATATCCCCGACAAAATATCCTACGGACAAACATCCCATCAAATAAGCTGAAGGACAGGATATTATTTTTTTTATTTTTTTATTAATAATTTTCTTGGTACATACATTGGTATAATTTTTAAAACAATTAGCAGATTAACCAAAAAAATCTCACATAGGCATCGCCTGTTCGTGGGTATACTTGTGTGTTTTTAAAACGGTTTAAATTTGACTCATACATACACATTGTCTTTGTAGATATTAAAGCATAAAATTAAATAAACAAAAAATAAAATAAAATTTGTGTTTACTAAATTACAATTCAAACAACATGCTGATAAATATTAAAAATTTGTTAAGTTACATCAGGTCAGATGTTATAGCAAGTAAATGTTTGTAGGTTACGAATGAAGATGTTATGGTTCGGATGAATAAAGAAAAAGTAGTCATTAAAACTATAAAAATCCGAATACTTCAATATCTTGGACAAGTGATGAGACATCCAGAGAAGTATGAGATCTTGCATCTCATAATGCAGAGAAAGATTGCCTGAAGACGGGGCCCTGGAAGAAGTAGAACATAATGGCTAAAAAACCTGAGACAGTGGTTTGGCCAGCCTACTGTTATGCTGTTCCGGGCCGCAGTAAACTTCGTCCTCATAGCCAACATGATAGCCTACGTCCGTTTAGCGGACAGGGCACAAGAAGAAGAAAACATCCCCAACAAAATATCTACTAAAACCTAACCTAACAAAAAATAGGTCAAAAATAATACAGACATCCTGTAAAGACAACAAATTATTGTTCAAAAATAGTAAAATGTAAAACAAGGTTAGGTTAGGAGGGGTTTTAGAAGATATTTTGTTAGAGGATATTTTGTCAGGGATATTTTGTCACAGGATGAAAACTCGCAGTACCCCAAATAACTATAGGCCAGGAATAAAAAACTAATATTATAACCTTGAAAACATATAATTTTAGGAAACTGGAATGTTCGCTACCCCTGCCTACCCAAGTTTCAAAGGACGATGATATTGCGAAATATCTTCCGCCTTTATATCCACAGAATATAGAAGGATCAGCCCTGTGATAGATGGATTTAACATCCACACTATCTACAGTATCTGCGACATATCTACAATAGCTACGAGTGTGTCATCTACATCGTCTACCCTAGCTACGGGAGCTACGGAATCTACATTATGTGCCATGTCTACGGCCGGCGCACATAAGAAAGGCAAAAGAAAAATCCTGCGCCAAAAATAGGTTAAGGTATTGTCTTCAAACAAAAAATACCTTTAAAATGTTCTCAAGAGTCAGTTCAAAATGAAACACACGAATTTATTTTATAAATGTTACCCAAATGCCTGTACACGGGCCTAAATTTGAGTTATTCAAAAAGTTCTCAAAATGGATATTGAAGCATCTGGTGCGCTGTAATTATTGTTAAAAAAACAATTGTACGTAAATATAGATAATAAATGTTTAATGAAATGCTATTTTTTTAAAATACAGAGTTATACAAAAAGTTCAACAGAGTTCCACTACCCTTTTTTACAAGTTCGATCTTATACGAATATAAAAACGTTAAATATATGTCCCCCTTTTCCCCTTAGTTAAATCGAGCGCTTTCTTTTCAGGAGTCTTTGCGACCACGCTCAAAGGAAAAGGATTAAGAGAAAAGAATTACACATTTATAATGTTAAAAAATGAACAGTTTTACAAATTATCGTGATTTTTCAGTTTAATCATAATTATTACTCACTAATTCAAAATACTTAACATGTTCAAACTAATCATGTTAAAGTTTACAATAATATCAATAAAGTAAATACACATTCCTAAAACTAATCATGTTTAAGTTTATAATAATATCAACAAAGGAATTACACATTTCTCTATAACTACTTTCATAGTACCTTAGTGCAATTCTGTTTTACTCTTAACCATACTAAACCTATTGAACTCCTTGTAACTGAAACTACATACCTACCTGTGTTTTGTACCTGCTTATATCTGTAATGTTCAGTTTATTATGTTATATACTATAAGCTTATTTTTATACTCCTACAATTTAACAGCTATTATACTGAACAACATATGCATCTATAATAACATGTATATTTAAAAGCTAAGGCGTGAATAAATAAATAAACATAAATAAACACAAATAATTTACTTAGAAATAATATTTTTTAAATTAAAATTAAAATACTAGGAGTGCCTAGTGATGTAGACCCGGGAATATTCCCCGACCTGAAATGAATTCCCGAAAACGGGGAATTTATTTAATTTTTAATAAAATGGTTTCTACACTTCTCTTGGATGCTTTATTGAGAGTTGGCAGTTATCTAAGGGGACATCCCTTGATGTAGGGACTTCCCTACCACTTATGCCCCCCCCACCCCCCTTAGAGAAGTCCCTGCAGACCAGGGTATCCCATGTAGGGATTTCCTCAGGGTCCCATGTTTATCCCAGGACGATTTATTTTTATTTAAAGGAGTGTTAATTCACTCGCGAATTCACATTTCAGTATATTCACTATACCTTTGGTATTTATTTGAATATTATAAACCTTGATATTATTATTATCATATTATAGCGGGTTTTCAGTCAGCACAATATTTATTATTATTTAAAAATAATTTAATAAAATAAAAATGATTTTGACATCAATGACATCTGTGGTTGGTTAACATAATTTCATACTACTCAGATATATTTTAATATTTTGGTCGATACTAGTGCCATTCCCTTAAGGGAAGTCCCTTTGGGTTTCCTGGAAGGGAACTCCCTTAGACATGGGGGCCTTAGGGTATCCCATGTAGGGATTCCCTGAGAGTTCCCATGTTTAGGGACTTCCCTTAAGGGGTATCCCTTTGGGTTTCCTGGATGGGAACTCCCTTAGATTTGCTATATAACATACTGGATCCTGGTCTCTCTGCTCAGTGTTATTGTGTAGCTGCTGAAAGGTTGTGTGCACGAGTTTTGAGATTAATAATCTAAAAATTACTATAATATGGGCAGGGACAGGAGCAATGTTTGGAAATATTTTAGAAGTACTGGAGCTGGTGGATCGTGCAAATATTGCAATTTTGTCTACAAAATAAAAAATGCTACAAAAATGGTGAAACATATACAAAGTTGTGTGAAGTGTCCTGTTGAAGTGAAAAGGCTGTTGGCAGGAAATTCTGAAACTGATATTAGGAGCATGATGGTTAGTAGGCCTGCAAAACTATCTGAAAGTGCGCCTCTAGCTGAAAGTTCGACAGAATTAAACTCGACACCAAGCAGAGCTTCAAGTTTAAAATCAACTGGCCTTCGTTCGTTTATGGATCATATGGAAGTCGACGAACAGGTATGTTTCTTTCTGCAGTACCTTCAATTTATTTATTTTGTGTGTTGTTCATTAAAAAAGTAACTGAACTCACTTTTGTATCTTTTTAGGAAGTTTTAAATCAAAATCTGTGCCGAGCCATTTACGTCAGCGGAGCACCACTTAGCATGGTCGAGCACCCCCTGTGGAAGGAATACTTCAGCCGTCTTCGTCCTTCGAACAAGCTGCCAACTAGGGAAGCCGTTTCAACCTCATACTTAGACAAGGAATATAACCGTGTGCAAGCGAATACCAGTGTCATAATAGCCGACTCAAGAAACTTGGCTCTTCAGTGTGATGGGTGGAGCAATTTAAGAAATGAAGGAATACTGAACTTTGTGGTGAACACTCCTAAACCTATTTTCGTTGACTTTGTCAATACAAAAGACAATCGACACACATCCGAGTATTTGTGCCAGGAAATGAAAAAGATTTTGGAAAAGTTTGGCCCCAATAAATTTTTAGTTGTGATTGGAGACAATGCGGCCAATATGAAGAAAGCGTGCAAGCTTTTACAAAGTGAATATCCGCACATTGTACCCCTTGGGTGCATAGCTCATACAATGCACCTATTGGTGAATGACATTCTTTCAACCAAATCAGCAAACGTATTCATTCAAAGGGTTGTTAGTATCGTTAAGACCATCCGTCAATCACAAATACTGAGCGCATTACTAACTGAAATAAATACAGCAAAGAAATTGAATTCGACTCTACATCTTCCTGTCAAAACACGCTGGGGCAGTTATTTAAATTGCCTTGACAGCATGATGAAATGTAAAGTAAGCCTGCAAACTTTTGCAGTAAACGAAGCTGCCTCATCTTTACCTCGTGATATGAAGAACAGCCTGTTAGACGATGATGTTTTCTGGACAAGAGTGACATCATTAGCCGATGTTCTGCGACCGATTGTTTCCTGGATTACAAAGCTAGAGGGGGACGAACCACTAACCCACAAATCATTGTATGCTTTTGAGGATATTGACAGCAGTCTAAGTAAAACTCTTCCAGCATCTCTACTGTCAAATGCCGAAGAGAAGCAAATATTAGAAAAGGCGACGCAGCGCAAAGAATTTGCTATTGCTCCAATACATCTGGCTGCTGCCCTACTAGATCCTGGTTCCCAAGGACATCTGCTAAGCCACGCTCAGCAACTTGAAGCACTTGAATTCGTTGACCAAGTAGCAAGTCATATGGAGACTGTTGATAGTGCAAATGTTCTTGTTGATTTAGCCAATTATAGGGCTAAGGAAGAATCATGGAGCAAGGCATTCCTATGGAAGTGTGTCGATAAAATCACGCCAGTGACCTGGTGGAAGGGGATGTGCGGATGTTCAGATTTGTCACAGGTTGCCATAAGAATATTGACAGCTCCCATTACTTCCGCAGCCACGGAGAGATCTTTTAGCACGTTTAGTCGCATCCATACAAAACGGAGGAATCGTCTAACAACTCAAAGAGCAGGGAAAATAACATTTGTGGCACACAATTGGAAACTTCTTTCCTCTGAAAGTGGCTCTCAAGCTGTTTCCAAGAAAACCCTTTCTTCCACGGATGAGCAGATTGCGTCTGCTTCGCATCATAACGTTTCAAACTTATCTGGTACTCGCAAACGCAAACATCCAATTGACTGTGCCGAGGAAGAGGAAAACGTAGATAATCCTGAATCGGCAACAACTTCGTCCGGGTCGGATGAAGAAGAAGAAGAATATGAAGATGAAAGTGGAAGCGAAGTTGATAGTGTCCAATCAGTATCATCAGATGAACAGTAACGATCTGTGAAGTTGTGTCATTTTTACAGTTTTACGATTTTTTTGTTTTATGTAGCCTACCGTACACTAATAGGTAATAGCGTAAAGTGTATAGGCTACTAATACTGTACATACAATAGAGATACTACTCAATGTAAAATAATTTTGATCGGTGCTTTTTTTTTTCTCTTGGATCCTATTCCCATATATATTGGAATAGATTTGACTTTTTATGGATCTATACTGCTAATATGTACCATATGTGTGTATTTTTTATATTTTAGTTAATAAATATTATTCTTTTTGAGGTATTATGTTGTTAAAATCAAAATTCCCAATATTCCCCGTCCAGGGGAATATTCCCGGGAATATTCCCCAAAAATAAATTCCCGGGAATTTATACATCACTAGGAGTGCCTGACCCCAACTAACCCTAATTAGATGTTTTTCTTAAAGATTTTCTTAGGTAGCCTCCTTATAAGCATTTCTGATCAGAAAAACAAATAAAAATATTTTTGGCGTCGTAAATTGATGGTTCGGCCTTTTGTGCGGCGTCGAGAGCATTGTTATCGTAAATATCAATCACCGGTTGATCCCCTCGTAGCTCGTAGCGTGCTACGCCGATCCGGTATGCAGTGAACGACACTCGTGTGTGCATTTCATCTTAGTTAAGAGCCTTCTCGTAGAGGAGGTTCTGTACAATACCGATACATCCAACAAAATAATCCAGAATAAAACAATTACAAAGCAAGGCGTCGATGTGATAAAATGAGATATTAATATCTATTTCTGAAAGTTTTTAACACTAATAATTACATAAATAAGATTTTTTTGTCATAAACTGCCTATTGGTTGTTATTGGTTATTGAATCTCCACATTTTTTCATATTTTTGGTTTTCAAGTTGGTACCGGTGATTATTCAAGATTTCTAGACCTAGACAAAAAAAAAACATAAATTTTTCAAAAAGAACAAATTTATTTTCAATATTATTATTGGGGCTTTAACGTACATAGATTTACAACCAATAATATAAAGAAAATAAGAACGTAAGTTTTTTTAATATTTTCTTGTGTTATTTATAAAAATTAATTGACGAAGAAAAAAACATGTTGATAATATTGATTAAACAGGGTTTTTTTTCAGAGTTATTTGTTTTAATATACTTAAGTACAATTACAATGGGTACCGCCGCCCCGGGAACCATTTATTGGATAACCAACACCTCTGCCAAGTGGATCGTTACGTTTGGTGACATAGCAGGGGTGCCTGGGTTCATCATTTATTCATTCCACACTGGGTTTCATGGGGTAAGGTTTGTCCGAGTCTTGGAGGCGTACGCGTTTTCCCATCAGCTGCATGGAAGGCTGGATCGGGAGAGAACGGTTGAGGGAGCCCCTTTGACTTCTCCATGCACCGCAGTGGGAGGGATGGATTCCCCAAAGATGACATAGGCCTTGAGGGGAATTATTTTCCTCCTGTGTGGAGCTAATTTAAAAAAAGATGTTCATGATTTCTGGAGGACCGCCCGCGCCGTATCAACCTGCGTATAATGGAAATGCGTTTGAAATAAAATCAACAAATTTAGTCAAAAGGGCATTATTTAATAAGCACCCTAAAATTAATGTTGAAATTCCACATCAGCTGTTTTAACGGTGTGATAACGTTGGTCCTAGAGAGTAGTTTGAGAGGTTACTAATAGATGGCTACTACTAGATTGTAGTTTAATAGGTCACCCACAGATGGGACATAGCTGTCGATAATGCGGGGATTTGATATTATAATAAATACTATTGTACCTCAAGTTCGGTGTCCAGAATAATTCCTACCACGTGCTAAATAAGACATCTGACCTCATTGTTATTTTTCACAAATAAAGTCCAAAGCGTTAGTTGACCCCGGAGTCGTTTTTATTTTTGAAAAATTGAGACAAGCCCGGAGTTACAACAAACGGTTATGAGTTTTGACGAGACAATAAAACAAGTTTGCAGGAACAAACTGCAAACTAAAATTCGAATAACTCCTGTCAAGCTTTCAGAACAAATTATAAATTCAGACGAATCTCACTTTGTGGAATTCTTGACAGCCAGTTTTACAAAATAAATAATAATTTACGGAGAAATTCATCCACCACACTTCCCGACACTGAACCGATAATACCAAGAAGTGTGATCGACCGATTTAAAACAAAACTGTTGTCGCTAATTTACATAAGATCGCAGGCACTTGCAAGCAAGCTTCAACTGTTTCCAACTGTCTGGTTCCAGTGAGACTATGGCATCTCCAATTGGGGTATTTCGTGAGTCTGAAGGTAGTGGGGATGGAAAGGAGATGGGGGGGGGGGGGTACCTGGCTATTAAACACGACTAAATCTATTTCACGCTAAGTTTTAATTGTAAAGACCGATTCTGTATATTTTGGGATATCGAATCGATACCATATATGTAATCGTGCGAAGTTTCGTTTCAATCTAAATACGGATGAATTACTTAGTTTGCCCAAATTTAAGGCAAAGTTTTGAGGCAGTATACACGTACAGAACAATTGAATATTTGGGGACGAAATATATTAATTATTCCACTAACTGCTGCACTTTTAGGCACGGATTATAGAAATTACACTTCATTTCAACAATTACTATAATAACAACATGCAGAAAATAGGTTATTAAGTTCTTAATTTTGGCAAACTAAGTACCTAATTCATGCGTATTTAGATAGAAACGAAACTTCGCAAATGTCAAATCCATGGTTTACAACTTTAAACGTACATTAAATAAATAAATAATGATATATAGATATTTACAGCATTTCGTGTTTTAAACGCAATTGCAAGCCATAGACAATCGCACAAATTTGACAGGCGATTACGTATAGAATCGATTCCGTATCTACAAAAGATACAGAATCGCGTGGCTGGACGATGGTCTCACACCAGGGCGATATTAAAAGTAGGTATCTTTTTAAAAAGTTGTTTTTTTAATGTTATTAGTTGTTTTTTTACAGTTGTATTTTACATCTAACACGCTGGAAAGAACCAACAAGAGGTTTGATTATTGAAAATTAGGATCAATTTCAACAGATGCAAAGAGAAATTATTGAGCTTACTTTGAGCCAAGGAAACCCCCAAGACACTCATCTAGCCGTTTACTCTTCAGTGACTTCTGAACACCTTTCGCTAAAGGAATCCAAAGAATTGATTTACGACGTTTAAGAATTAAAAAATTTCCTCGCGGAATGCCAAGAATTTTTATGCCCACCTTCCATATTTCTGAACGATTGAGTTTTAACTGGGGGGGGGGGGGGGGGGAATTTTCCAAGAGATAAAACGGGTGGTTTCTAGAGGAAATGGGTAAGTACCTGGATAATCGCTAGAGTTAGAGTGTCGAAAATATTAATGAAATCCTCAGTAAAGGAGCTCGCAGTGTGGATATCTTTATCCCTATTTGTTACAAAAAGGAATATAATAAAACATTGATTATTATTTTTAGATTTATGCATAAGGGTTTAGGAATATACAATTAACACAACAATTTGGAAAATATGGTATGCGATAAATATGTGCATGTTTCGAAGCAAAAGGCTTCTCCATCGGGACATAAAGCATACTCAACTCAAGTATGTACAAATCGCAAATGCGCCCTACGGTTGAATTTGGCAGCCACTTCTGGTCTGGAGTACATAATATCTGAAAAAAAAAACCCTTGACTCTGCAGAAACCTGCGATCCGTAGATTCTCCTATCTTAAGGCACCAGACCACTGTAAAAAAATTGGTAATTTTTTAAAAATTTCATTTTATGAAAGATGCATTTGTTAAGAATGCCCTCACCAAATGTTTTAAAAAAATCAGAAAATTGACGGAGATACAGCATTTCATGTGAAACCGTTTGAAACAGTTTGCATGTTGAATTATCTTTCAGCAAAACTTTAAACGCGTTTTTCTCGAAACTGTGTTTTTCAACCAGTTTGACAACATGTTAAACTATACATAGGATTTGCACACACCAAGTCTAAAAATGTTCGAAAATCCAGTCACTATGGCACCACGTAGGGAAACTTTGATATATTGAAATTTGGATCGGAAAAAAATATATATTAAAGGAGAAACTTTAACCCTTGCAATGCAAAGGGTAAAATGCCAATTGCACGCTGTACACTGGCTGAAACCATTTTCGTAATAACTTACATACACGATCAAGTAAACTAAATATTCGATACGGTGAGAGTACGTGTGAAACTGAGTATGAATGCAAATGAAGCAAGGAGTGTATGACAAAGAGTTGTGTGGCTGTACAGCAGCACCGTTGCGAAAAATGTGATGATTAGTTAGTTGGTTGGATTTCTAAAATTTCTCGAGATTCGGGGATTGGAAGGTGGATATTGGCTCCAAAATAAAAATATTATTTTCTACATCTTTTCTTCACCATGCAACATAAAGAACCACTCGTTTGCAATAATTATAAACTAAATGACCCATGTAATCGGCCGCAGAATAAAATTCCCTCAATAAAACACCCCATATAAATACGTGGTATTTATTCAACCCCCATCCTAGGGGTAGTTTTCATCGTGACCGTTTCGTGGATCATTAGCATAACGTTTATTTCTTTTCCTTCGTTTTTTGTCGACCAAGTAAGAGCGAAAAGCAACAGTGACTCTAAACTTTATTCTTAAGGGGATTTGGTAGACGAGGGAAGCGAAAAATAAAGAAGGAAAATAGATTCATTATGAAAATCAGGCTTGTCTGCCTGTGTGTTTAAAGTGGTGAAACCAATAATATGGAAAATAGCGAGACTTGTGGAAAACTGACTTTCAACGAAATTAATTGAGGTTTTTCTCTGGGTTTGGATGCCGCGTGGAGGATTTTTTAAACCCTCAGGCCTCGGGCCTATTTTGTCGGAAGATCAAAATAAAGGCATTGCAATAAAATCAAAATAAATTGAATATTTGTGAAAGCACCCGAAAAAAAATTACTGTTTTTGAAAGGTGTTTAAACACGCTTTACTTTACTTGACGCCTTTTTTCATAAAAAGGTTAATTATTTATGTTTTTCTTTGTTTTCGTGGTTTACTTAGTTATTCAAGAATAAATTATTTTTCAGAAAAAAAACAGTTTAATTAAAATATATTTAGATTAGGGTAAAATTCAATTTTTTATTCAAAAAAATCGACGTCTGTGATTTAAATGCTTATGATTATTAATAAAAGTGTATCTCTTTAAATTTTATTTTACAATTATAAATATATAAACAATATGTAAAAGCGATGTCTGTAGAAAGATACATTATTTTTTTATAATAAGACTAGTGGTATTAGCAGACCTCACGTCGGTACTTATGTAATTAAAACGGCACTTCGGTACTTAAAGATTAACAAAGATGCTACCGTTTAAGCATCCACTTAACCACTCCGGTCTATCGCCATTGTGCAAGTTTTTTGTCTTAAACGAACTGCCAGATTTATAAAAATGTTGTGTTATTTCTGCTTCGCAATTAAATATTTCTGTATGTAGCCGAATACTAAAAACTTTTTTTGAAAGGTTATGAAATAAGCATTAATTATTAGAAAAAAGATTAACATTTTTATGTGAAAACGGTACTAAAATCACGGTTTATTTATTTATATTTATTTACGCCCTAGTGGGCTTTTACAAGCATACAAGGAAAAGTATAATAAAAATAATAATTATGTACTCATATGCAGGGGCGTGCACTCCATATAGGCACATAAGCACTGCCTACCCTAGCGTATTTGTAAAACGAAAGCATGTAAATAATATTATACTTTATTAAATTATTGCTAAACATAAATACACACTTTCAAAAATAAGCGCGACAAAGCTGAACAACCAAAACTACGCGGCCGCCACATCAAACGGCATACTACAAACGTGACATAAACTGTAACTAAAAACTACACGCGCCCTCCGACTACCGCACTAAAATGCGGGCTAAGCAGGAATTATTTCTGCTTAGAGCTAACTTCATACAAAATATAATTTCAATATTTACGAAATGCACATAGCATAGAGTAGAACTGTCGTTTGAATTTGCTTCTATGCGATTTTTTTGTAAGTATCAGGCAGTGCTTTCTGGAACAAATAAGCAAATGGCAATCAGTGGCGACAGTGACATCTGTTGTTATCTGAAGTATGAAAGTGAGACAACGCCAACTGCTTTTATCAAGGCCACCTCGGATATCCATTAATTGGCTTGTGATAATACGCATACATGAAGCGTTTATTTATTATTATTATTATTTGTATATTTAAAGTGGCTAAGATAATCCAAACCTACATCATCTACAGCCAGCGGCAAGCACGCTTAGCGAAAACTTGTACGAAGGGAGCTATCTGTGGCAAGTTTCTTTTTTATTTATTTGAATCAATTTGACGGTTTTCCTACTGCCTACCCTGATCAAAAACTCTGTGCACGCCACTGCTCATATGTTACTAAACCAATAAAACAGAATAAATAATAAAGCAATCATCATCACAAGGTAAAGGACATCATAACAAAAATGAAAAAAAATAAAATTAAACATCATAAAAGAAATGAAATAGTATGAGTAATAAGAAAAAATCAGTAATAAGACCTGAAATACAATAAAGTGCAATGTGTAAAAGCTAGATAGTAGGTATAAACAAACAATTATACATTTTTTTTTACATATTAAACGGATTTGTAATATTAATGTAATAAAAGCCTTTCCTCACCATAAAGAGACAAGGCTCTTGTGTTTGGTGAGTGAATTCATACTCAATTATGTTATCAATGTTATCATTTGAGTAGGTGAATAATAATATTGCAACTATTAACAATAGATATAGTAAGAGAAACTTGAGATGTGTCGATTAACAGATTTGAATGAAGTGAAATAGTAATGTAACTCTTACAGTTGTTTCAGGTAATTTTTTAATTTAGTTTGGAATTTACTTTTATTTTCAATAATTTTTACTTCTAATGGGAGTTTGTTGAAATAATTTATACCATGATACAGATAGGAATTTTGGATGTGCTTGGTATTAAATTTTGGGATTTTAATATTGTTTTGATATCTTGCTGAGATATTGAAATGTAATTTTTTTAGCTGTATTTCTTTGAAAGTTTGTAGAATTGAATATTTTTTATATAAATTGTCTATTGTAGTTACTTTGAATATTGAAAAGATTTTTTCGGTAGAAAATGTAGATGTTTTTTTCAATATAATCTTAATTATTAATCTTTGAACTATTTTGAGAGGATTTAAAATAACATCATATGTTCCTCCCCATCCTATAATACCGTATTGTAATATAGATTGAACAATTGCATAGTACACTCTTTTTAGGTTTTCCAGTCTAAGAATATTTCTGAGTCTTATAAATATATATATACATTTCCTAATTCTTTTGACAAGTTCACAAATATGTGTTTTCCATTTAAAATGTTGATCTATATATACACCAAGATATTTAATTTTGGAAGTTGAATTCAGTGTAGAACATTATGGAGTGCAATTAGTTCCACTACATTTACTCTGATGTATTAGAATTTTTATTTCTGGTTTAGATTTAAATTTATTGATAGAGAATGGGATAAAGTTTGTTTTTTCGGTATTTAATGAGAGGAGATTTTTATCGAACCAGTTTTTCAGTGTATTGATGTCAATATTCGCTAGGTTGTTCACAGTATTCCAATCAGCACATTCAATTATTATGACAGTGTCATCAGCATAAGATATTATTTTTCCGTTTATTCTTTGTGTGAATATATCATTTACATAGATGATAAACAGTAACGGCCCCAGGACTGTACCTCTGGTGTAATGTAGGATGAATTATGTTAAAAAAAAACACTTATTTAATCATACAAATATATAATAAACAATTTTGTCACCTCACCATTTCTTTTACTATTACAAAAACATTTAATAAAAAATTAACACTGTCCAACGGCGCGTATGCGATTTGGCGAGTGAAAACTGTTTCTACAAAATAAGTATTTTTACCTATATCTATGGACGATTTCTGTGGGAACACACGCGTTAGCTTGAAAACAAGCTTAGGGGTCGGAGTGGTTAACAACATTGCAAAGTTATTTTTGGCAAACTGTGAATAGCGTTCTGTAAGATTAATTTATTGCTTGAATTCAATAATTACTCTAAACCGTAAAAATACTTAAATCATTTCTTGTTTTTTATCTACAAATATTGCAAAAACATTTTTCAATGCCAGTGATACTGAAAACGTGGCTTCGCAGACGGTGACTTTCGGTTGATGGCAGCAAGCCAAAAATATGTTTACGGTCTTGTTTTTGTTTGGATGTAGTAACGATTTTAGATATCATAATATTAAATTGGATTATTCAATTTTGGCTTGGTCAAGCGGTATGTTGGTGCGATAATAAAATGTATTGTAAACATCGCTGTGAGGGTTAGTTTAAGTTGGAATATCGCCTTTAAACAGATTTATATAAGCAGATGAATTTCAGACGTGGTATCTTTCACTGCAAAAATCATGACAATACCAATTCGTTTATTAACTCTCTTATTTTGTTTTGTTTTTGTTTATTAGGGAAACAAACAGTTGAACATATTATAAGGTAATTACATATTACATGGGTGCATTAACCAGTGAAGTTTCCGCAAAAAAATGATAATATATAAACATAGATTAAAACGTTAAAGAAAAAATAAAGTGTTAGAAAAAAGAAAAACAAATACAACAGAAATGAGAAAACACAAATTAAAGCATGTGGGAAAGAAAAGATGAAGTTAAACAGCGAACATATATAAAATTAACACATTTTCACATCATTAGAAAACGTTTAAGGATAAATGATTAGCCATTTGCCAGCGCCCTTGAGGGGTTTTTCACAACAACAACAAAAAATTGCGCTATATAAATCATCCAAATATTATTATTTTTATAATAAGAAGGAAAAACAACATAATGAGAATGAAAAAACAACAGACAGCAGGGATGAAGGGTTCGCAATAAACAATTGGTTTTAATTTTTTCAGTTATGAATTTAATACGCATAATAATTTATAAGCATACACAGCTTAGGTAACCAATATGCAGAATTAGCAAATATTTTCAATAGTACCGAAAGAACTTACAAAAAAGTATTTCAAATATTTTTGAGAGTAGTTATTAGTACACATTTTGTTTCCAAAATTGTAAATTTGAGTTAATCCATTTTTGTGTTAAAAAAGCTTATTCTTAATGTAAAGTTATTTGTGCCGTCATCTTAGAGATATTATAAAGGCGAAAGTTTGTATGGATGAGTGTTCGTTACTCTTTCACCCAATAAATACCGAATGGAATTTCTAAATTATTTCAATAATCAAAAGCTACATCATTTGCGAGTAGGTAAGCTCTGGCGTTATGAATAAGCTGTGGCGTTATGAAATTATTTATTATACGCTTATTGGCAAAGCGTGTTGCTAAGTATATGTTTGACGTGGGCTGTCATTTTGTTATTTGATTAGGTTACTGTAGAGATTTCTTCGATAGCAAAAATTTAAAATACGAGTATTCTAATATGAATATTAAGTGTAAAAAAAATAGGAACTAATCTACATTTTGACCTACTATTATGAATGCGAAACGGCGCGTATTAGATTGTTGACTGATTGGGCGAAGGGGAGGGGGGAGGTGGGGGAAGGGGGGGGGGGAGGAGGGAGGTTGTGCGGGGGTGGTGGGGGTGGTGGAGTGGGGTTGGGAAGTGTGGGGGGTGGGGGGTGGGGGGTAATATGCGAGCGAAGCCGGGGGCAAAAGCTAGTAAATAAATAATTAAGTAGGTAGGCTCTTGACCGGCTAATTCCGATCCATAATAGACAATAGTTTCACCATTGTAAGGCGATTATTTATTTATTTCGTTATCAATGTCAGCTTGGCTACAGACACACATAATAACCGTGCTCGGGAAATCGATATACAATCGTTCAGTTAAACCTATCGATCGGATGGTGTTAAATGATTGAATTAACCGAGCTATGCCCCCTGAGGCGCTGCGTTATAGCGATGTTATAAGCGACCATAAAATAGTGTTTTTCTGATATGTCACGAGTAACTTTTCCGTTTTTTTACATATATATTTTAAGGCTTATGTCACCTTAGGATTGCTGTGCGAAGGGTATTTTTATGGAAACAATTAGTTAGTTAGATAGAAAAACGAGGAAGTTTTGGGAAGGAAAATGGTATGATGGGTGGGTAAGAATCTGGGGGCCAGTGCGTCCAGAAGTAACGGACGTATGAATCCATCCCTCCCTCTACGATACGATGCGATGGGCAGAAAGAGTCTTGACTGCATATAGGTCAAAAGTCCACCCTCAACCAGTCTCTCTCATTCCGGCCTGAATAAGACAAGAAGCTCGAAGTTTAGAGATGGCTATTGGCTACCAAAACCCAACTTTCGGACGTGCACGATCTTTTAAAGACCTCCATAACATAACCATAAAGCAAATTAAAATAAAAGAAGTAACATAAAAAAAAAAACTTGGCTTGTTAGCGAAGCAATAAACCATTAAATCTGAAATTGAACGATAAATGGGGGCGGTCCAATGTTAAAACCGAAAACACGCAATTCGATAGGAATATTATATGCCACTTAGTATCAGTAATGGTTTCCACAAGAAAAAACTTGGGGTAAAAGAAGTGCACGAAAGGGCGATCACGAAACTACAACATAACGATAATATATCGACCGATGCGGTGATAAAACGTTTGATTTGTCCACAAAGGGTACCTACCAATGGGGAATGGTATTCTGAAATATTGGCTCTATAGATAACAGAAAGCACCCCTAGTTAAAGGCTGCGGCGCTGCGCGCTCCACACGCTCTTCTGTCCTATTCAATGTGGATCAATGCAAAACAAACTGTAAACAAAATTCTTGCT
The DNA here is from genome assembly GCA_917563855.2 of Limnephilus lunatus. Lineage (NCBI taxonomy): Eukaryota > Metazoa > Arthropoda > Insecta > Trichoptera > Limnephilidae > Limnephilus > Limnephilus lunatus. The sequence goes on from OU830592.1 coordinate 112,312,087, forward strand.
TGAACAGACTGTTATTATTACAATAATTTGAGAGGACTCCCAACCGTTTTCCATGACCTTATTATGTATGTATTGTGTCTTCCTCCCAAACAGGTGCTAGTAGGATACGCTGGATACAATCATCCACCGCTTGCCACCTCTTTCACTAACCCGTCCCATTGTCTTGTCTTTTTTTTCCAACACATATTGTATCTTGTATTTCCCGCTAAGCACTTGCATACTGCTTACTAACAACGTATGCAGGGACATTGGAGGTCTAAATTCGTTCTAAACGAAAAGAAAGACATGTTTCAATTGTATTTTTTAATACTCTCATTATTATATGAATTTAACAATCAAGTCACACATTTACAATTAATACAATTTTGTACAGAGTGTAATATACGACTTCATTTTTAACCGGTGATTCTTCATCCGAAATTGAACAAGTTTTATTCCGCGTCTTTTTATATCAACGAAAAAAATGTATGTTCTCCAAACACAACACAAAATTCAAAATGTGTATTGAGAGGGTGAATTTTTTAACCCAAAAAAGGTCTCGAAAACGTTGAGTTGTAAAATGTAATTCGTGCCACGACATTGCGCATTAGCCATCATTAATAAATACAGAGAAATGAAAGGTGAATTTATAAACATATTCATTTTATTTAAATGTGCTAATTTCAGAATTATTTGGAAAATTGTAATCGAGTTCAGACTTAGAAGACATTATGAGATAATTAATTAAAATTAATATTAATTAACGAGTGAAATAATAATTAATATTCGCGTAAGTGAAATAAATTCTTCCCAACTCAACATGGCACCCCCTCTTTCCGCCCTCCCTAAACCAGAAGAACAAGCAATCTCTGATTTCGATCAATATTAATACGGAAAACTTTTAGGCTAATGATTTCGGCAAAGTTATATTGCGGGGAGGAATTAATGCTGCGAAGATGTTATCCGATTTACCCCAGTGGAATAAAATTATACCGAAATAATATCAAACTTATTAAGTTGAATTCTTGATTCTTGCAATTTTGGATTTGGTATTACTTGATACACCTACTTGATTAAAACTGATAGTCTTAGAAAATAACAAAATCTTTCTTAACTTGAGAAGATTAAACGTAAAAAATTAAAACAAAATTAATGCAGAATTAAAATAATTTTCTTGTAAAAATAAATTATATTATAAGTAACTTTAAATTCCAATTTTGAAAATGATGCTTAAATTCAAAACAAATCCGAGTTCATAGAACTAGAGCCAGGGTTCCGATTATAATAGACACAAAAAGGTATCAAATAACATAAAACACAACAGTGGCGGTCCGTGACTTTTAAGCGAGCTATAGTGCTAAGATTCAGTACGATATTCTTGAGGAAAAATCATCATAAAAAAATTGAAATTTCAAAAAAACATCATTTCAATATTGAATGCAAACTTAACCCCTCAAGGTTGGAGTTATATTTTTGGTACTGCTCATAAAAATGCTGTCAAATGTCGGCGATTTCTTGAGAATTTCCGCATTTCAATAAAATCAAAATAATTTGAATATTTCTGAAAGTATCCAAAAACTAAAAACTGTTTTTGAAAGATGATTAAATAAGCTTTCAAATTGTATCATTAGAAATAAGCATTTTATTTTAGAAATATTGATATTTTGAATGCAAACATTAAAAAGTTTCAAAAGTGACTCACCTTACACTGTTTCCTTTAAAAACTGAACTAAAATAGCTGATAACGTAAAAAGAAACTAATTTTTTAATAGTCAATATACGCTTTCAAATTATAGTAAGATTAGAAGTAAGCTTGTTATATTTGAAATATTAAAATTTTGAATGCAATCTTTATAAAATTTCACCCAACATTTTGGTGAACGTATGACGTATGTCATAAATCCGAATAATTTTATCTTTTTTGCGGATATCTATGGAACTCAAATCGTAGTGTACGGTTGTCTCTTTCTATCACTGTTTAAATCATATATCTCGTCATTAGAGTAAGGGAGATAAAACGACTTTTATGAGACCAGATGAGCTGACCCATACATGGGTCAAATTTACTTTATGTCAAATAGTTGTTTGGTCCATATATGGGTCAAATTTACTTAAGAGGTTAAATAAGTAAGTACAACAACGTCAATAATGTGGTATTTTTCAATTTTAGCACTTTGGCTCACTGAAAAGTCACAGACCGCCACTGGTACACAAGATATCCTTTTTGCATACCATATGATTTTTATTATAATGCCTATTTTACGTTTTCCATATTTTCTTCATTTATTTTTAAATCTGCATAGGAACAAGTAATACCATGTTATTCAATTTAGAGTGTATTTTATACCAAACTAGCTGACCCGGAAAAACGTTGTTCTGCCATATAAATTATTTCTAACGAATATTTTGGTTGTTAAATAAAAAATAACGAATGTAATGCAAGTGCGTTGGGATGGGATATATGACAGAAAGAGGAATGGAGCGCTGTAGATGATGACCGCCGATAAAAACAAACAAAAAAACACCAACCATTCATTTTCTCAATTCAATATATTTCATTAAAGTTACTGACATATTCATTGTTCAAAATGGAAGGGTGGGGGTAGGAGGGTGAAAATTTTGCGTTATGGGTATTTTTTGATGCCAAATAAAAAAAATCTGATTAGGGACACCTTAACTACCTAGCGGTATGAAATATACTTTACGACCTATTCTCATACCTACCAAATATACCTACGTTAAAATCAGTGGAGCCGTTTCGGAGAAGTGCGACCGGAAACACCAATAGAACAGACGTCTGGTCCAGTTAATTACACAGTGTTAACCTTGCGATACCGTAAATAAAGCAAATTGTAATCTCGACAAACCACGATCTTTATTGGAGATTTTTCGAACACATTTAAAGAAATCTCAATCTTAGTTATATCTCATTTAAGTAGTACCTTAGAAGAGTGGCGATTACCGTCGTTTGTGTAATTCACGAACGATTACGGAAACAGCCGATGATACACGATAGACAGCTGCGCTCATGTAGTGTCGGTTTCTCAGGCTTTAGTTATTACTTCCTTACTTTATTACGGGTTCATGGGGTGAGGTTTGTCCAGGTTTCGGCGGTGGATGCGTTTGCCCACATGCTGCGTGGTGGACAGGATCGTGAGACTGGTTGAGGGAGATCTTTCATTCTACAGCCAGAATCTCTCGACCCATCGCTTTGAACCGCAGTTGGAGGGATGGATTCATACGTCTGTCACTCCTGGACACCTCCTGAGCCCCAGATTCCTACCCAGCCGTCATACCTATTTTCTTCACAGAATTTCCTCTCCTTCTTTACCTTAAAAAAACCCTCCACACAGCATCTCAGATGACATAGGCCCTGAGGGAAATTATTTTCCTCAGGGCCTCCCGTGTGGAGCTAACGTAATAAAAAAGAGATTTTATGGACATAGCCACTCGAGTACACTCAGTAAATTAAGCGGTTTAATATTTTTTGCTGGCAAAGATTTTTTTTGCAAAATCGAGTTATACTGATATTTTACTGAAAATCTTCTGATTACTAATCAACTTGGGGAAAGCACGGTCCTCAAACATAAATATCTTTTATCTCGGGATTTAAATAAATTATGCTGATCAAATCATTTGCCTTTTCCGTATCTAATCAATCTAATACGGTGACATTCATAAATTCAAAGCCGGACTTTTCGAATTGTAAAAGCGGTGGTTTTAAACGAGAAGAGAAACGGTGTTTGACAGATAACGTAACAGTTCGTGACAGAAGTGCCTGAAATCAACAGCCTTCAGGTTTTTGGTAAAACCTTCTAAACCTTGAGAAATTAATAGTATTATGGCATAATTTGAGAGGCGGGTGTAAGTATCACCGCCCGGGGAATCATTTATTGGAAAAACAACACCCCTACCATAGGTAACCCAAAGTGGTTCGCTACGTTTGGTGACTTAGCAGGGGTGTTCGTGGAGTGAGGTTTGTATGGGACTTAGCGGCGAATGCGAATTATTTTTTATTTTAATTTCGATTATTTAAATTGTATTATAATGTGTGCGTTGATTTAGAGATTTGATATTAATTTAATTATTTTTTTAAGAATTAAATTAAATTTTACTTATTTTATTTTAATTCAATTTGATTTTTAAATTCATTTTTATTTTATTTTATTTTCTGTTTTATATTGGAGGCACTGCTGAAAACTAGCTGTTTTCCAGGAGAAATCCTGAATTGTATCTGAGCAATGATCCTTTCATCAATAGAATCAATGATAAAAGAAAAAATATATTTTGTACAAAAGATCTATTGATGAACAAACGTTTTTTTATTTACTATTATTATTTCGTCTTTCTTCTTTTTCCTATGTCATATTTGGGGATACTGTGTGAATGGTATTTTTGAGAGAAAGGAAGAATATAAAGTTCTGAGGATAACTTCTTAAGGGTTGGGTAGGAATCTGGGGGTCGATTCCTCTATGAGTGACGAACGTATGAATCCATTCTCCCAATGCGGTGCAAGACAATGTTTCGAGAGAGTTCGTCTAAAGAGGTCTAGATTATGTTTACCTCTAGCAGTCTCCCTCAATTCGTATCGCCACGCAGTAGGTGAGCAAACGCATTCGCAAAGACCTAGACAAACCTTACCCGAAGGACACGCACCCTGCTAAATCACCAAACGTAGCGAACCACTTGGGGTGACCTATGGCAGGGGTGTTGGTCATACAATAAAAGTGTCGGTAAGACGAGAGATCCTGGGTTCGTGTCCCAGTTGATGTTCGGTTTTCATATTTTCTTTTAGATGTTTTAGCATTATCTTCTTCTTCAAAGATATACTATATTAAGTATCGTGAACGTTCTAATCGCCGTTTCTTCTTCAACCCACTTACTTCAACAATTTGACACCTACTTGCCTACATTCCTGTAGCATTTGGCACATTACTTATAAAAGCATTTCTTTGTCTTATAACTCGAGCTAAATGCGTCCGTCTCTATTCTCTATTCATCAAAACCTATTAATTACGTTTTTTCATCTCGAAATCACTACAACACGTCTCATATACACAATATTATTCTGGCAAAGAGGAGTTTATAGGCTCCGAAGCGTCTAAGAACCGGAGCTGTTTTTTTGTTGGAACTGTTACAACTTTTCATACGGAACTGTTTGATTTACGTCGCTCCTCTTTGTACTCTTAAATCGCTGTTTTCCATCATTGTTAGTTTTTTAATGTCTCTTAGTTGTTCCGTTCTTAACGACCATTAAAAGTTAAAATCTGAATTTCAAGACGATAAAAACTACAATAATTCCCAATCATCATCGCCGCACTACATCATAGGGTAGAATTTCATCATTTGATCTCGAAATAATTGAAAAATATTTATATCACCAAAAACGGTTGTTTGGCGGTCTTTGTGTATTGACCATGACATTACATTTTCTGTGCTCGTTGAACTGCGTCCTTTCGGACTAGAATTTGAAAATTTCAAGTAATGTTATTGTGACACGAAAAACTCAACCTACAAAATCATTGTGAATTTTACTCTCTGGTAGGATCGTCTCGTATTGATTCACCCAACTTGTTTCTGTCATGATATCGTATACATATTGCAATTGTGAGGATGATATTTAATGCATGGAAACCATCAAAAGGCCGCCTATGCAGAAGATTTCGCTTTATTAGGAGACAAGGTTAGTGTCTTGTTTGTACATTTAGGCAAGTGCTGATTACTACTTTTTGTCCGCGATTAAATTCATTAACAAATATTTTTAAGTGTTTAACGCCCCCAGTGTATTAAATTTGATTACATTTTTCAATTATTTAGGGGCTCTAACCTCTACAGAATAGCATATTTCGATGGTGTCAAACTCAACAGTTAGGCGAATTTGTGATTTATGCAGGGTCAGCATCCATCGATGATTTTTAATAACATTTCCTTTATTATAGTCAGCAATAAATCACTCACGTATAAAATATTCCTCTCTGGGGGGCGTGTAAACGAATTCTTGAAAATATTGGCAGACTTACCTGTGAACAAAAGAAATATTTATTTAGTACAACAAATAAATTGAACAAACCTTACTAGGTAAACATAAAACATATTACATCAAACAATATCATCGATATTGACAATCTTTACAATCAAACTGATTACAGTAATAAGAGATCTTTTTACACGAAATTCGTCAGTTCCATTTTCACGAAAATAACGCCAAATTTTGGGACAAATAAGACTAACTAACTAACTAATTAACCATCACGCCGTTTCCCCGCAGGGGTAGGCAGAGAGGACGGACCGCCAAACAACTCGGTCTTGGCACACACTCCTTGCCTCGTTAACATTCATACATCGTCTCATACACGCTCTTCTATTATTCTGACTCTTGACATGGCCCGACTCAAGTATCTGATTCACTTGGTCGTGCCATGTCTTTCTCGGGCGTCCCCGACTTCTTCTACCATTCACATTTGCGTCATATATTCTCCTTACACTCATTTCCTCGTTCATTCTCTCTACATGCCCGAACCATCGGAGCGTTACTTTCTTGATCTTACTCATTACGCTTACACCAGCCTTGCATTCTTTGCGGATCTCCGCGTTTCTCAAACATACATGGTTTTACCACACATACGCCTCAGGGATCTCATTTCTACAGCATTCAGTCTACTTTCATCCTTCCTCTGTCAGTTCCATGCCTCACTGCCATACATCAGGGAAGGTACAAGTACTCCATTATGGACGGCTAGTTTCGCGTCTTTGGACAGTTTTTTGTTGGTGCCAACGGCGTTCAGTCCTCCATTAATAGAGTTACCTGCATTCACCCTTCTTTCAATATCTCTTTCAGCCTTCCCATCTCTCGTAAATATACTTCCCAAATAAACACACTCATCCACCTGCTCCAAGTATTCATCGTTCACAACTATATTGCATACCGTTTTCGTATTCTCTCTTTCAAACACCATGACTTTAGACTTACTTACATTCATCATTAACTCATTCTTCATTTTCATACAATTTTTTGGTATTTTAATTTAAGAAAGTAATATTAAACAATCTAAATATTTCTTTGTCTAGGGTTACTTAAATCTTGAACAGCAATAAAATGGAACGCTGCTAACTTAACGTCGACAACATCGTAGTTGGATAAAAAAAAGAAGAAGAAAAAGCGTTCCGCCACTTTTTTTGCAAGATACTAAAAAGTTGACATATAATCAAATTTCTTGAAAATACCAGTGTTAATTTAATGAGAGGTTAGAAATATCCAAATAAATTTACTTCTTTTACGGCAGACCCTACTTTCAGCAATAAATATTAAAATTTTATTTATTCATATCATCTCATTCTCCATTTGTCTAACCCTCATCGCCCGTTGACACGACCCGTGGGAGTAATGATTTATTTTGCTTAAATGTACCCACAAATAAAGAAAATAAGTGGGTTATTTGACAAGATTTTTATAAAAAATGTAATAAATTATGCAGCCTTAACCCCTCAGGCTAATTTGTTTAATTTTAGGAACAACTCATTATAATTGATTTGGTGGTGTTTATGAGTAATCTGAGTATTGCACCAGATAGAGGGTACACTTTTACATATTATAACTAAATACTCGAATACAATTTCGACTTTTCGACAAACTTCGATTTTTTGGACGACGATATATGAATGTAAACGAAGCAAGGAGTATGTGTCAAAACAGAGACGTGTTGCAGTCTATCTCTACCCCTGCGAGAAAGGGGCGTGATGGTTAGTTATAGACACCAGACTTCAGACCGACAGTTTTTCGGCTTCATAGAATTTTATTTAAATGAGCAAATTTCAGAATTATATGGAAGATTGGAGTCGAGTTCAGACTTAGAAAGGCAATTTTAGATAACATTTGATGGAAGAGAGGATATTTATTTAGAGAGGGACAACCAAAAAATAAAACCACTCCGACCCCAAAGCTGTTTACACAACAATATAACAATGGCAGTTAAGTCAAAAAACTAGAAACTAACTTACTTAAAATTAGAAAACTGTACGAATACAACATATGCCTATTAATTCACAAAATCCAAAATGGCTTCATACACACAAATACTTCATTTATGAAAACATCACAAGTACATGACCACCACACAAGACCTCATAAATTATATACAAATTCGGCAAAGACAGAGTGTGGTAAAAGAAACATAGGCCATGAGGGTGTACACATTTATAATTTCCTTCCTGATAGCCTGACAACCGTAAATAGAATAAATATATTTAAGAAAAAACTGTTTGCCCTCAAGATCAATAAGCAAAACCAAAATGCTCTTACTTAAGAAAAATATGTTACTTAGGTAGTAAACCATAATTATTAATATATATATTATTTTTGTTCCTATCAATGTACACTTAAGCTAACAAAGCGAAATTTGTATTTCTTTTAACTTAATAAATAACTAAAAAAAAAAGTACTAACTAAAGTCCAATAAGCTAGTTTTCATATCAAGCTAACGCGTGTGTTCCCAAAGAAATCGTTATAACTCCGTTATTGTTCTAGTGACAACCCTAAAATAAAAACTAGAAGATCCATATTAAATCAAGCTTCATATCTCTATTCAAAGTTGTCCATATAAATACATAAAAAAGACTTTTTTTGTAGAAACAGTTTTCACCCGCCAAATTGCCTACGCATCGTTAGACATTGTTATTTTTTTATTAAATATTATTCTTGTATGAAATGGTAAAAAGATTTTTTTATTTTTTTTTTTATTTATTTAATATAGATATATAAGTGTACAAAGGTGTTACATAAATTACATATCGGTACAGAAATTATTTAAAATTGCAATCTCATCAAAGAAGAAGCTAGTTCTTGTGCTTGATGAGCGAGTTACACTAATTATAACAGAAATAGAATAACATTATGCAAAAGGTAAGTATATAATACGAACAATTGAGCCTTCTGGATCATCAATATGTGTAGGTGTACATACATAGGATACGGTACGAAATTCGAAAAATCTAAATAAAATAGAGATGAATATAATTTATAATAAATGGAAAGAAAGAGAAAAACAGGTAATTATTTAGTTTTAATTATTCCTGATGAAGTGTAGCTTCAGTTTGAGTTTCAGTTTATTGATGTCTTTGGTTTTTTTTATTTCAATTGGAAGGTTGTTGAAATACTTTATTCCTAAGTAGATATAATTGTTTTGCATTAGTTTGGTATTAAATTTTGGTATTTTGATGTTGTCTTGATATCTTATTGATTGGTAGGTTTCAAATTTTTTGATGATATTATCTTTGTAAATTTGGATAATTGCATTTTTTTTGAAGATATTCTCTACTCGAGGCACCGTAAAATCTGCGAAAAGCGTTTCTGTTGGATATGTGGAGGGTTTCTTTAGGATTACTTTAATGATTAGCTTCTGGATCACTTTGATCGGGTTTAGAATATTGTTGTAAGACCCCCCCCATCCAATAATTCCAGATAATTCCAGATAAGGTGACAAAATTGTTTTTAATACATACATACGATAGAATAAATGGTTTTTTTACATAACTCCTGATTTTAGTACCGTTTTCACCTAAAAACATCACGTGAGTCATTTATATTTACAATTTTTTTTATGTTTGCATTCAAAATTTTAATATTTTATTTGTAATAATATAATTTGAAAGCTTATTTCATAACTTTTCAAAATCAGTTTTTAGAATTCGGCTACGTTCAGAAATATTTCATTTATTGAGTTTTAATTGCGAAGCGGAAATAACACAGAGTTTTTATATATCTGACGGTTCGTTTAAGAGGCCGGTATTCGAATTTCTACCGATTTCTTGCAAACCTCCCTTAAACATTGAAGTTTTTAAGCTCTTCAAAAAATATATATTATTCTTGAAGATAATATCTAGACATTAGTCGCGCCCAAACGCAAATTATATAAAATTCCCTCGATAGAAAAAAATCGCAAAGTATGCTCCAAAAATTATTATAAACACGTTTGTTTCAGTTATTTTACAAGTTATATGTATGAAAAAATTCACAGCGTTTCTTTAAATGCTGTTGATTCTGGCTGTATTTTAAACGAGTCGTGTTTTATTAAAGATTTTCATGATGTTTGCATCGATTTTATCGTTGTAAATGTTAGCGCGCTCTTCTAACATTCGTAATTTCATATCTCTCCGTCTTCTTCTTTTTGGGGCCGGGAACTGAGACTTAAGACAAAAAACTTGCACAATGGCAAAATACCTGAGTGTTTAAGATTAATATTGTGATAGAAGTATTTACACGTGATTTAAATTTTCTAGTGTATTCAGCATAAATAACAATAATTCGGAATTTAAAACAATACGACCCTTCGAATTTCCAAAATGAATAAATAACTAACCAAAATCCTGACAGAAAAAAAATCGTGAAGTCAGGCTCCAGCGCTCAATTCACAGAAAAGATAAATCTTATGCTAATATCAATTTATCGTTTATCCACCCAAAATAAAATTTAAAAAAAACGGGGACACAATAATAATTTACCAAAGCCTGATACATTGAGCCCTCGGTAGACCGCTTGCGTTCTCCACAGAACAAAACACACAAACGGCATGTAATATGGACCTCACAACGCCGGGTACGTAATCGCGTAATCCGCGATCAGATCAAATTGCCAGATGTACATAAAAAGGAAAAAGGATCTGGGAAAGAGATCGGAAACTGCGAAAGTAATGAATTTTTAATTTTAGTAAACCGGATTCGTTCGTGAACAATTCGAAGTTGTGCTTTTCTTATGGGAATACCACACAAAGCATAGACATATGAATATAACTAGACCAGAACAGAAAGGTGAGGGGTAGAAACCAACTACAAGCGGGGCGCAGAGCGGGAAGATGACATTGGTGATATGTGATTCGTCAACAACTCAATCTGACAGTATATAGGCATCTCGCTTTATAATATCACCATTTAGTTCTTAAAAGTAAACTCTGCTTTTGAATGAATAGACTTTTTTAGATGGGAGCGCGAATTGCTCGCCGAGTAATGAACAAATTTGCGAAGTCCAAATACGGCAAAGTAAAGTAAGTTGGCCTAATTTCAGAGTCCAATATTTTGTTGCCGTATTTATTTAGGACGCTTTTATAAATGGTTCATAATTTACTTACCCCAGTAAACAGCTAGACCACACGCCATGTATCTCGAGTGATAGTATATGTTACAAAAACGATCAATTTATGTGATCGGAATAAGCTTAAAATAAAGTAAAATAATGCTTGCCTATGGAATGTAATATGACAATTGGGTTTATTCTCTTTTTTACTTCTAATTTTACACATTTTCAAAACACAAGCCATTATTTTTGCCGTGTTATTTCGTAAAATGAGTGCTGGACGCTGGCTCGCAGAAGAATGATGACGTCACATTTTTTAGATTCACGCGAAGCCATACTCGATCCCAGCCGGTTCCAATGGAACCGGTATGGGGAGGGGGAAATAATACGCCTTTATCACTTAGGGCAGGTAGTAATATTCATATGTCGATGGCACAATGCCATTCCCAATTGTGGTATGTTGGGAGACTAAAGGGAATGGGGAAAGGAAGGTGTATAGTTCTGAAACAGCTTATGAACTGAAACCCATTTTCCCAAATTCCATGCTTTGTTATTTTCTTCCTTTGTCCCTCTCCTTCCTTGAAAAGCCCTACTTGCTTACTAGAAGAGGAAGATGATGTTTACCTACTTGGCACAAATTGTCATGAAATTGATCACATTTAATTGAGTCGAAAATTGTCATGAAATTGATCACATTTAATTGAGTCGAAAATTGTCATGAAATTGATCACACTTAATTGAGTCGAAAATTGTCATGAAATTGATCACATTTAATTGAGTCGAAAATTGTCATGAAATTGATCACATTTAATTGAGCCGAAAATTGTCATGAAATTGATTACATTTAATTGAGTCGAAAATTGTCATGAAATTGATCACATTTAATTGAGTCGAAAATTGTCATGAAATTGATCACAGCTGTGAAAAGCCTCAGGCTCTCCTGTGTGGAGCTAATTTAAAAAAAAAAACGGATCTAAATAGCCAGGCACTTTAAGCCAACCTTTCTCTTCTCCGTCTCCTCCTCCACTCTTGCTTCAGCCTAAAAACGTACCTCAATACATAAGAATAAAAATATATTTTCAATTTTATATCCAGATCTTCAACCGACGCGTTATTTGTCTTCAATTAAATTTGTAGTCAGAAATTAGTTCAAGTATTTTCGCTGATTCCAGTCTTTGTAACAAAGTAATTAAAACTTTAACAAACATATTGAAGTTTCAAATCAGTGGATTCACAAAATGGCAACCCTTTAGTGCTTAGCGCAAGAAATACCAATCGAAATTTTAATTATTTGTCGTAATCAAGATGTGCCGACCTCTGGGCCGAGAGAGGCAGTTGGGGTTGGTTAACAGGGATAATTTGACCATCCCTGTCGAAGCCGGAAGGGCGGCCATCGGTCATCCGGGATTATCCCAGTGATCTAAGGGATTTACTACCCCTGCTAAACAGGGGCGTAACGTGATTCTGTTACGACTTATTGAGAAAAAATAATGAGTACGCATTATGTATTTTCGAAAAAATCCATACAAATTTTATATGCCCACGGTCTGGTTTTTAGTTTGCAACCCTTGGATTCAGACCTAAAGAGCTTAGCTAACTAACGAAAGAAGGCCTCTATAAACCGAAAATATCGACGGAAAAATAATAAATCATGTCTTATGACATTAAATAAAAATTTACGCATTTGAAAACTTCAAGCATTATAATTTATCAGATATATATTTCGAAAAAATATACATATTGACGATCGGCGTGGTCTAGGGGTAAGGCTCTTGACTCGCAATCTGAAGGTCGCGGGATCGAATCCCGGCGGCGTATTCCCAAACCCTAACGCGTTTCAGTCGCGCTATAGACTGAAACGAGTTAGGGATTGGAATGCGTAAATCACCTTCCAAACACTACCGCGTTTCAGTCGCCTTCGCGCTTTGTGGCTCTCCGTTTCTGTTAGGGTGACGACCATAATTATAGAAGGGTAAGCAGAGAGGATGGACCGCGTTTTTTTTACTTACGAAATCTTTTTTTACATTGAAAAAAATAATTTAAGTAAAAAAAAAAAACGCGCGTTTTTTTCTCTAACAGAAACAGAGTGCCACAAAGCGCGAAGGCGACTGAAACGCGGTAGTGTTTGGAAGGTGATTTATGCATTCCAATCCCCAACGCATTTCAGTCGGTAGAGCGACTGAACCGCGTTAGGGATTGGGAATACGCATCCCGGCGTCGGCAAATAAATTTTATTTGATTAATTTGTGTTATTTCGTAATTAATTAATTAAAAATAATATATAGTATATTTGCGGTACGTTCGAGAGTGGAAGATACTCTCAGTATCGCCCTGGTGTAAGACCACCATTCAGAATTAAAACGATGCTTGAAATGGCTTCAGCCGTGTTGGTGACCAGATCTGGATAGCCAGGTAGTTCGTCACCTTCCTCTTCCCCATTTCCTTTCCCTTCAGCCTCACAACATACTCCAATTGGGGATGCCATAGTTGATGCGTCAGACGGGAGCAGCTGGAACTCTTGTGAGGTATTAACATTAAAAAAACGAGTGTGCTTTAGACCACACGACTGAAGTAAAACTTCACTAACTTATGGCGTCCATTAACAATATAACAATAACAGGAATAAAAATATCCCCGTCCCCTCAACATCCTCCATGAACTCAACTCAACTCTCAGCTCTCATCTCTCAACTCAATTCAACTCAACTCATATCATTGATTAGCGTTTCACATTGATATCGTTTCATATTGATTAGCGTGTCACTTTTTTTCGTAACGTTTCATATTTTTTCGTAACGTTTCATATTTTTTTGTAACGTTTCATAATGTATTCATCATTTTACCCCCAAGTGTCGAGCGTGCGTAAAGAAGTTTTACTTCAAAAATATGAACAAATAAATTATAATATCAATAGTTTATTACAAAATGCACGCCACTGGTTTATAAAACGTAATACTTGATCGTCCTAACTGATCACGTGATCACTTTTATTATCTGCTAGGAATCTCATTTCTGCTTCATTCCCAACTTGATACCTACGCCATTTCCAAATCCGCGACGTGTCCAGTTTCCTTATCTTGTTTATTTGTCAAACACTAGTGTATCAGTTTACGATTGTACTTCACTTGGCTATTCGTATTCGCGTATTTGGCAAACAATTGCCATGTATGGACAGTATATTTGACTAAATATTGGCCTAATAGATATGACACTTCAATTGCACTACGACTACTCATCTTCGCGGGTGAAACGACAGTTAATCCCCGAAATTATAATTATTACAAAATTATTATTTTTTATGTATTATTTACCAATGTCAAAGCCAAAATCGACGTAAAAAATATCATTAATAATAAGTTGGTATGGATATCAAATTAATTTATTTATCGCCTATTATATTTGCCTATTCGGCAAACATGGCCAGTACCAAATACGCATTACTGCGATCTTGTCGGTTTTCTACGCGCATCAAAGGAGTCAAATAGGAAAAAAAAAAAAACAAAAAAAAAAATCATCTATACCTTTTTAGTTAAACCTTTTAAACTGACGGGTCAATTTTTGCGTTTTCAATATGTTCGCAATTCGGGGGGAGGGGGGGGGGTAGGGTACATACAGCTTAACATGGTTAACTTTGTAATCGGTGGTTATTTTTGCGAGGCCAAAATCAATAAATTTCAAGCTTTCGATTTTTATGTTGAAATATTAAAGAAAATAATGAAAAATACTTGCAATTTTGGATAGCTGATTTAAAATAGATAGAAAGTTTGTCACGAAACCTTTAGATATTTTGTAATACAGATTTTGAAAGCGTTTGATCAAAATATCAAATATCCCCCGTCAAAATGCGTATAAAAGCACTGCGCTGCGAAGGTGAAAAATCCACAAAATTCAGTAATTTTAATTATGTAATAAAAAAGCTTTGTGTTTTACTATGTGTGGACCGGCCGTACTTGTTTGTCTTAACGTCAACTATTGCCAAATACAACCAATACGCAATCACAAACCACAAATACGCAAGGCCAAGTGAAATGCCACCTTAGAATCAATTCGAGTACGGCAAGCATCCATTTATACGTGTCTTTTTAGCGAATGGTTCGTATTTTCTACGAGCACTTAAAATAAAAATGGAGTACGTCATGTGCTGAGAGCCATCCCACGAAACGAGGCAACCTTTGTACATCAATAAAAATAACATAAAAAAGTACAATCTCCAGACAGTGTGACAAAAATATATTTATTGTGTGACGAATATATTTTTTTCAAGAGTGCCGGCAAAAAAAAGCAGTGGATTTACGAATAAGATTGACATCAGAATCTCGGCGTCTATATCATACTCTACTATAGATTCCAAACTACGCACTTACTTCATTTATATTAACTATCAAGCAGACTAGTTAAGTGATAGCTAATAAAGTATAATTTTTTTCAAAATTATTATTTTTAAACAAAGTTATTATTGATCTCTAACTGACAGTCCTGAAAAGCAAAACTAATTAGCAGTACCTGTAGCATTTCAAACTGCAGTCATTTCAAACTGGAGGTAACAATAATATCATGTACTCCATTTTAGCCAATTCCTAGGATCCAACGTTATGTACAAATATAATTAAAGTATATTATACTTCACCTTTATTTACTTATTTTTATTCTGCATAAAATGTGTATTCTCTATACAAGCTCATATTCTTTTTTTTGGTTGTAATACATAATTGTATCCTATAACTAAATACTAGTTGTTATCACACGTATGTACTTGGTTTAGTGTACATTCTTATTTTGTTATCATTATAATTACCCTCCTGTGTACCACTGTGTATCATGTACCACCGGATTGTAAAAGCCATTTTATGGCGTTGAAATAAATAAATACGCGGAATCATTTTTTTCTTATTGAACAAATAAAACACGGTACCCTGTCTTGTTAGCTAAATAAGGTGTTTACACAAACTACGAATACCGTTAAAATGTGCAGAAGATTCGAAGTTTATTTTTCCGATTCTCATCATCGCAATAAAAATGCGTAATTGTAATCATTTTATAGGTAAGCTGAGAATTGAACCTTCCTACTAAGGAACTCGGTCGACAACTTTTATCGACCGCGTTACATCCCGAATTGATATGACCTAACCTAACCCAAAGGAGTTCCCAAAAGCAAGGGGTTCCCAAAAGAATGAGGGGTCAAATAAACATATGTACATACATATTATTTAAACAGAAAAAGCAATCTAAATTTGTAGGAGAAAATAATTTTGCAATTTCGGGTCTGCGAGTTTAATGACTACCTACCCTCTAATTTCACAACCTAAACTATTTCAAAATTATGTTTGCCCCACAACACTGAGTAAAAAATTATTTCAATTGCAATAATTCCTTACCCGGGCTACCAAACAGCCAAACTACGATATGCTCAGTAACGTTGGGGCAGAAACACTGATAGGCTTAAACACTGAACAGTAAATAGGTAGAAGTGGAATCTATACGCTCTTTGAAAGAAAGCTGTTGTCACCAAATTAACACTTACCGACATTGGAGGTTATCCACCCTTACCCACCCTGGTATAACTAACAGGAGGTTACTCCTTCAAGGCTTTCGCAAGATTCAAATTTGTTTTGTTAAACGAAGCTACATGTATTTATTTTGAACGAATCTAGACCTCCAGTGTCCCTGCATACGTTGTTAGTAAGCAGTATGCTAGTGCTTAACAGGAAAAACAAAATGCAAAAAAATAGGTTGGTAAGACAAATATGAATTAAAAGGGCAAAAGAAAAACGCATTCATGAGGCTCCATGAGGCGGCATTGCATCGTGTAAAACCTGCAAACACCTGTAAAAAATAGAGAACATAAAAAGTACAATAAATCTCAAATCAATTGGCAAATAACAACAAAAAACAACATAAGTACAACACTTCGCGATAGCTGAAAAATCTGAGACAGTGGTTTGGCCAGTCTAACAAAGTCTTAACAAAGTCCGAATAGCCAACATGATAGCTAACGTCCGTTGAACGGACAAGGCACGATAAGAAGACAGCGTAAAGTGTGTTAAAGCTGTGTTCAAACAGCCACATCAAATATAAAAAATCATAGCACGCCAAATATCGCTCTCCATACAATCCCTTCAGACCGTTCACACCTAAGCGCTTTATGCGCACATCAACCATAGATAATGCACATCTTACGCCGTAACCGCTCCTGAGGCGATATACCAACAGTTAAGCGCCCCCCACTCCGACGAAAACAGGAGAGGGGGGTCATTTTAATTACGGAGCTGCCTAGACCGGTGGATGACAAATGTCAAGTTGACAGATTCAGTACAAAAAATGAGCACTCCGTGGCCGCTCGGTAATTCATCTGACCCCCTCTCCTACCATAGGAAGAAATATTTGATAGTGTCGTGTGAACGGTACGAAACATAAGCGCTCACGTTTCAACAGATATCTGCTCGCGGTTTATATTCGTGTGTGAACAAGCTCTAAATCGGCCGTATACGACACATTTTAGCAGTTTTTTTTTTTAAAAACCGAGCTAAATACTGCACTTGTATTACGACACCAACTCATAAAAGTAGGTACGTTAACGCCAGATATAACGGCGCGTTTGCTGCATAATCCTTGTTCAGAGATTTTAGTCGCGAGAAAATTTGCCAATCGGTGTCATCGCGTGCAAACATCAAAATAATAGCACAAACGCATACTCATTTATGAACGCCTATTAGGCTTATATGTAGCTATAATCAATATATGTACATATATATAATGATATTTTTAGTCTTACATAAAAATAAAGACGCAATTGTGTTTCTCTGTAATGAACAAAAGAAACAACATTTAAAGTCCTTATTTCAGGTTTCTTTAATTGTAATATAAGATAGTATTTTAATGAAATACTTCTGTTTAATGTTTGTCTTTATAACTTGTTTGATCGTTACTAAGGTTACTGTAGCTAACATCACATCTGTCAGCAGTGACATCTAGTGAGCCACCAACTAACTTGTCGGTAATACAAATTAAAGGAAAGCACTCATAAGCGGTTTTCTTTACATATATATTATAAAAGAAAGTCCAAAAAACGAGCGGCCCACAAAAACTCAGAACCGAGTCCCGGTACGATCAAGGGAGTTATATGATGTGGTAGATCTCTATCCCCCTCCAGGATTTTACCTATAGGGCGTGCTTTTGAAGATATAAGGGCTGGAAGTTTCGCCCTCTTGAAATTTCTAAAACAGTCTTTCAGACAGTTATGTTCGGGAATAGGGAATCGGGAACATTATTGTGGAACATTCCAGAACACTCTCAAATCTTGTCCTGAGCGAAGCCGGGTAACCCTGCTAGTAACTAATAAATAGTAATTCGTGTTTGTAACCCCTCGGGCTAATTTGTTTGGTTTTCGGAACGACTCATACAGGTCTCATAGAAATATCTGTGTCTCCCTTAATATCATGGTTAAAATTATGATCTAAACGATGTTAGAAAGAAAAAAAAGGTTTGTATTCAAAACTAAAAATTTACAGCGAAATAATTCAAATGTAAACTTATATGAAACCAAAGTTTCCGATTGCAATTTTAAAAAAAATTATAAAAATTTGGGAATTAAAAAATATATATTTTTAAATGAAATGACTAAAAACTCAGTTAACGATAACGTTTATAAAACATTTGACTAATAAAAGGTGTTTTTTTTTCCCTTATTATTAATTTGAGTTGACCTGAAGTGAGCCATTTTTAAAACTTCTTTATGTTTGCATTTAAAATTAAGTAGAAAAAGAAGCTTACTTCGGGCACACGGACACGCACAGAACACGCGTCTGTTGGTTTATCCTTCGGTGTGCCCAAACAATATCAGTACCTACTCCTGGTGAAAGCGAGTTAGGGAAACTCATAAATAACAAGAGAGGTAATTTTCTAAGACGAAAGACATTCCAGTTGGATGAAAATATATATTTTATGTGGAATCTTCTCGTGGAAGTGGATAGTAATATCTAATGATACAGGGTGTTTGGTAGACGACATAAAAGGATTTTCATTTATTTTAGGACAGATTAATCATCAAATAAAAGAACAAGATTTCTTATTTTCACATTTGGAAAGATAGACACACAAAAGAGTTTAAAGGTTATTTAAAGAACTACCTTTTTTACACGGTACCTATATCATCTTTGGGGATGCTGTGTGGAGGGTCTTTTTGGGTAAGTTCTTACTGCGCTCCACACATCTATAACATTTTATACAGTGAATTCGACTCATTTAACATTATTTACTTGGAAGCGATACCGTAAATAATCACACACTCTACACTAACAATTACACATAGTCGGATCTACCGGATCTGCCCTGATGATGGACACTGTAACGCTGTCCGAAACGTCGGCTATAGAAGGAGGTAGCGCAACACGGCATAACACCCCAAAAACTAACAACAAAAATGCTTTTGGCCGTGAAAATCTAAAAACTTACCCATTTAACACAGGACGTAACATTTTAAAACCTAAAATCAATAAATAACATTAACACAGACATATTACTAATTACACAGAATAGATCCGTCCCTTTCTCTTCCCTCTAACCATCCCATCCACATAAGCTAATGTAACTCTTTTTTTCTTTATTTTCACTAAATAATTAATATACGTCAGTGAAAACCTACATATTATTGGTTACATAATTTACGCATATTTAATCATACATTATAAATTAATGTAACAGTTGGTGTTCCAAATAAAATAATTATGAAAATAAAATAGAAGCTCTGAAAAATAAAAAGGTATGAGGGTATTTTTAGGACAAGGAAGGAGATGAAGCTCTGAGAAGGAAAAGGGAATGAGGTGTCGGTAACAGTCTGGGGGTCAATGTGTCTAGGAGCAACGGGCGTATGAATTCATCCCTTCGAGAGAGTCCTGCTGGAGAGGTCTAGGTTAGGTCTCCCTCAACTAATATCTATCGCGATCGGGTCCACGAAGTAGAAGATGGGCAAACGTATTGGCCGCCAAGATGTAGACAAACCTCACCCCATGAATTCGGTCAACCCTGCTAAGTCACCTAACGGGGTGACCTATGGCAGGGGTTTTGGTTCTCCAATAAATGGTTAGCGGGGCGGTGGTACCTCCTATACCCGCCTTCCATTGTAAAAAATAACTATTGTTTTACAAAACTCATTGAATAGCACCATTCCTCTTGCTTGTGCTAGAGTATCTTTTCTGCCTTGTGGTATCTCGGTCCGATCAGTGGCTGAGTTAGCATCGCGCTTGGATCCCACCCGGGCGTCGCGTGTTCGATTCCTCGGCTGGCTAAGTCCTCAATCACGGCACACGCTACATTTTCCGATAACTGTGGTGGTAGTAGGAGATTTTCAAATATTGTCAGGATATTAGTAAAAAACATCGCTTACCCACCTTCCTTCTAATTTTCATTTAATAAAAGCCCATCAACGTTACAAAAATCCATTTTTTACAGTGTTTGTGTACGCAATACCAAATACCCCGTACATTATATGATACACTTATGACAGATTTCTTGTATACGTATACCTATATAGATATACTTATTATATAATATATCAGGCCAAGCGACGCGGGAGCATCGAGCCGTGGACAATAAAGAGTTGCCATTCGTATAAAAAACGTGATCGCCATAAAAAATAATCTAGGGTGGCGGGTTGTTTCGTTCACTGCCTATTGGTGGGGGAAGTGTTACGAAATATGGGGCTGGGAATTGCAAATATAATAATACATAATAAATAAAATAATTTGCAATAATAAAATATCGGGAAATTCAAGGAAGAGAACGAAAGCTTCTTTGCAATCCTAGAGTTTTAAAATTTTGTGCGGAATACCTAAGGTGACCAGAATTTTTTGGCCTTAAGGGCGTTTAAACAGCCAGCGGCCAAAACTCCACATTTCGTCGAAAGATGTTCTTACGGTCATACAGGGCGGTTCCAATGAGAAAGATTAATTATTCTCCGTACCAGCATTTTAAATTATAACTCAATACCGATTTTATTTCATTCCAAATTTGCTTTTATTTATACCTACATCCAAAAATGCTGAAAGGCGTGATAATAAAACTATTAAAATTATGTACTTTTTCTACTTAATTTATTTTTTGATTTTATGTATTTATAATTTTTCAATAATGTCTAAGCAAAATAAGAATGTAAGAAAATCTGATATATATTAGTTTGTAAGTGCGCAAATAAATACACAAACCGACCAATTTTCATCAAGAAGCACATGTACGTACGTATTTTTTAATGATTTTATTTAAACTAAAATTAAAATTCTGAAACAGTTTCCCAGATAATGTATTGATTTATTTTACTGGATAATTATATGATTTGAAATGGGTGTTGTATAATATAAAATCTTTTTTGAAAATTTAACAAATCTACGAACGACCTATGGTATAACCTTATTTTACTAAAAAAACACCTTTTTCTCAAAATTGAAAACATACGTTTACTAGAAAAAATAACAATATTTCGAAATAAATTTATATTTTTTTGTGGATAAATCATAAATCATAAATTTCATAAATCTGATTTAAAAATGACATATTTCTGGTTTTCTCTAATTTATACCCTCTTAAAACGGGACATTGGTAGAGAATCGGGGGGGTGGGGGGTGGATGAACACTACGAATTTTGTTTTTAATCCTCCCCCCCACCCCGTAAGTCACCGGGACCATCTCTAGACATTGAATACACGACACCCTCTGAAGAGATGGCAGAAACCATGTCACTTATAGTTACACCAAGCATATCAACGCAGGGCCTGTTCGGAATATTGCTTCCGTTTAAGGAGGCCAGATTTTCATTTCGATCCATTTAGGCGTAATCAGACATGATTGAATCTTTGAAAAATGAAATTCGACAAGGTTATTCTTACCTCAAATTTCGAATTGAGATAATTTGCAAACGTACAATCATTAGAAATTGAATTATTTCTAAAACACATGTCGGATACAATAAAACAGAGAGTTTGTCATTATAGTTTCACTTTATTTGTTTTATAGAACAAAAATGACCGTCGTCATACAAAGCCTGTGTCATATTTAAAAAAAAAATCCAGAATGATATTCCGTCTATTCAAAACATAATTCGATTAATAACGTGCATCGACTACGTCCATTACCAGTAAAAAAACGTGCATAAAAATAACCTTTTATGCGTTTGACAACCGTTTTACGTGGGAGCAGTGTTCAGTTTTAAACAAAAGCCCCCTTACGTATTATAAACGAAGTGTAAATAATATTACGCGGCGCGTAAGGTTGGAATAGTGAAAAACTCGCTAGCACGGCGAAGGTATGGTTGTCTCGGCCTTATGGCCGGCTTAACCGTACCAACGAAACGAGGGATTCTGTTGAAAATGTACGAAATATTTAAAGATCATTTTTCTGACTTTAATAATCCTACTAAAAATGTTTGATTTTTATGTTTTCATTCAATATTATTGATTTAAAAAAACGATCTAAAACTGACAATCAAACCGGCCCGTGGTTGGCAAATGGGTTTGTGACGTTACAAGTGTTGCTCAGCTGAACCAGCATAAATAAACACTGTCAGTGAGCGTCCACGCTCATGACGTCACACGATAGCCACGCCCCAAAATATCGTTTTAGCGGTAATTCAAAAATGGGAAACTTTAACTCGCTGTAGAAAATTTATTCGTCAACATAAAAATAAAATAAAAATGCTATAATCATAGTAATTTTCAAGCAATAAAAAAACGTGGAAATACCCCCATGTTAATCACAGAAGACCATATTTGTCCCAGCTCACACAGGTCTCTTTTAAATCGTTGTCTCTCACTTACCACCATAGTGAGAAATATGATCTAAACGGTACTGGAAAGAGAAAATAACAGGCTATATATTTGAAGTTAACCACAAAATAAATAAAATGTACACCTTTATAAAAACCAAAGTGAACCCAATTTGAAAAAAAAAATTGAGTTTTTTTTTTACATGAAACGACATGTTTTTTTCGTTTTCTTTTTATTCTTTATTCATAAAAAAATGGAGGTGACATAACATATGTTTTTTTCGTTATTAGTAGTTTTAGTTAGAAAAAACGTAAGATGTGCCATTTTTAAAACTTCTTAAAGTTTGCATAAATTTTTGAAGAAAACTTCTCTACGCACGCTCGACTTGGGGGGTAAGCTGGTTAATGCGTTACGAAAAGTGTGATGCGAACGGTAATCGATGCGAGGCGAATGGTCTGGCCTTTACGCACGCTTGACTTGGGGAGTAAGCTGGATAAGGATAAGGATAAGGATGAGGATAAGAATAAAGAGGGTAAGGATAAGAGGGAGATATAAGTTAGTGAATTTTTACTTGAGTCGTGTGGTCTAAAGCACACTCGTTTTTTTGTATTTTAAAAATTACAAAGTTATTTCTAGTAATAAAGTTTGAAAGCCTATTTCATTACCTTTCAAAAACAGTTTTTAGTTTTCGGATACGTTCACAAATATTCCCATTTATTTGGATTTTTTTGCAAACCCGAAATATTTTAACCAATAAAAAAAGGCTCGAGACCTGACTGGTTAATCAAGAATCTAATAAAAAAGACAGAAGGTGCATATTTTTCTGACGAACTGCAATAATGATTTCGTGAAAAATGCCATACTTACTCAAAAGCTTCACTAGTACAAAAAAAATACCGCTTGCATTCACTGAAAACACCTCCAAATAAAAAATTCGCACGCTATTCCATAGATAAATTCTTTTTAAAACCGATGTAAAACACTTTCACCCGTGGGGATTAAAGTTCAGAATGGAATTACGGTCCGTTCATCATCAGTATCGAGATTCCTATGCACATTTAGGCGGGACAATGGGCGAGGGCCGCTTTGGAAATTTAAATTCTGTGGAAACTGCGAACTAAAAAAACTCACTCTGTAAGCTCTAAGCGATGGAATAGGATTAACGGGATGGGACTGTGCGGTAAAAAAATTGAAACAAATCGATTGGTCTAGCATGCTTTTACATTATTCATAACCTGCATACAGAAGCGCAAATCATTGAAGTGAAAAATTATTTAGCACTGTTGTGATTCGAAGCTCGGTGAAACGAAAAATAGCGATACTACTAAAAAGAGAACACATATACATCTATAGGATTTAGCCTGCGAGAGAGTGAGATAATATAATCGGTCTCCTCTTTGTGCGGTGATTCGAAGTCTCCCCACTCTTGTCTACTTTAGTTTTCGGAAGGTTTCAATTCCAACGCTTGTGAATTGCCTCTGATTTTTTCCAAGTAAAAACTTCTTTAGCATCGTTGTGATTTGAAACGAGCGACACTAAAAAGAGACAAACACGTACATCTGTAGGATTTAGGCTGCGAGAGAATGCGAGAGAATGAGATAGAATGAAACCTTACCTACGTACAGTACCCACGAAGCGTCGCGCTATGTCAAGCTGTCTTTTATACAGATAAAACAACGTTTTAAGGCTCCGTTCCCGGCCCCAAAAAGAATAAGATGGAGAGATATGAAATTACGAATGTTAGAAGAGCGCGCTAACATTTACAGCTATAAAATTGATGCAAAAATCATGAAAATCTTTAATAAAACACGACTCGTTAAAAATAGAACAAAAATCTCACGATAATTGTCTCTAATAGAGAAGTCCAGTCCATTTTTTTTATTTTTTTTTATGAAAAATGACCTTCTAACTTAAATTACTGCATATTTTTTTTTTTTTTTAGAGTTAGTTTTAATAGTTAAAATAATTTTCAAAGTTTTAATTTTTGGAGATCCCTCGAAAACACCCATATCTATGGTGAATTTTGTGACGTCATCTACTAAAATAACGATTCACTATTTTATGATTGTTATGTTGGTTTTCTTGAATCTCACATAGATTTGCGCAGGCGCGCGGCCATCTTGTTTATTATAACGCGTTGATTGGCTAATGGCTTATTTATTGCAAATGGCGAAATCAAATTCTTTGCAAAACAATGAATGACGTTGATGAATTTTACTTACAGTTCAATGTTTTTGATGATAATTTTCGTTTAAATGATTAATTCACTGTGATATTAGTGTAATTCAACATAAGTACCAATGCTGCCCTTACTTTTTTTCAGTTTTAGTCCTTAAATAATGTTTTGTTAGTGATTTAGTTTCGTTCGGTTTTTAGGTTACTGACATTACATAAACAAAGGTTACTTCTCTATAATTTTTATGACTTTTCCGCGTGAATTTAATAAAACTTCCATAAAAGTAATATTATTTAATAATGTAAAAGCCTTATGCATATGTAAATAAATACAAATTCGAGAAATCAACGCATTAATTGCGTAAAACCGAGTCCAAGATGTCGGATTTTTTCAGTTATTTTTTCGGAATTATTATAATATTTTTTTATCGTTTTTAATTGTATGAACGAGATAAAAAGTGAAGTGACAGTTTTATTCCAAATTCATAAAGTAAGAGGACTGTATTTTTAAATTTTGAATTTTCCTAATTTTTTCGACAATTTAATAGAATATGTTTACAGTCGGCTGTTTTTTTTAAATTTTTTCATTTTGAAACTTAAAATACTGCATTTTTCAAACACAATCGTATATGTCAGATACAAAAATCTAAAAGGCAATTCTATCAACTTTCTATAAAGGTATATGCTTTTACGACATCTTCAAAAATAAGAAATATATAGAACATTCGCTTGTGTCATACCTAAATTCCTTTTTAAATGACCCAAATGAATTACAGTGAATCACCAGGTGAATTTTCCATCGTGACGTCACCATGACAGCATTACACAGCATACCAACTTAACGCTGTGTTTTAACGAGAATATTAAAAATGCACTTTTTAATATTTTTTTAAAAAATGTATGTTTAATATTATTAAATAAAAGTTATATATTCAGAATCAGTGTTTATTGGTCTATATGAACATATTTTTTTAAAGCCATAATATTTTTCACTGGAGTTCCTTATTTTATTTAAAGAAACGCTGTGAATTTTTTCATACATATAACTTGTAAAATAACCGAAACAAATGTGTTTATAATAATTTTTGGAGCATACTTTGCGATTTTTTTCTATCGAGGGAATTTTATATAATTTGCGTTTCGGCGGGACAAATGTCTAGATATTATCTTCAAGAATAACATATATTTTTTTAAGAGCTTAAAAACTTCAAATGTTTAAGGGAGGTTTGCAAGAAATCTGTAGAAATTCGGAGAACGGCCTCTTAATAAATCAGCCAAAAGATCAGTCAAGACAAAACATAATCGCCGTAAAAAGCATCGAAAATTTTACATGTGGTAGTATTCTCCGGTGTTTTTGAAGTGAAACTTCTTTAGTGCCGTTGTGATTTAAAACTTGATTAAAAATAAACGACCAGTAAATAAATAGTTCCCGGTGCGGCGGTACCCGTTTCCACCTCCCAAATTGTCTGCCAGCGATAGAAACGGAAAGCCCAGGATACCATGGACAGTTAGCATCAGTAATCATCCAAAATATGCTATCAACCAGTTTCCTACAACGTATTCTAAGATACATTGGACAATTCAGACCAAGAGAAGCTCATAGTTACTGGCAATATCATATGTGACGGGTTCTCACAGTAGTAGTACAATACGTTGGTTAAGAGTAGGCTTGATAGTGGATCGGTGGTTTGGAACCCACACCATGTAAAGTATTCCCTCATATTGGAGAAGGTTCAGAAGAAATTTCTGTGATTTCTCTACCTGGGGGAGTATGGCTACTACCCGTGGCTCTACCCTACCGACTTTCTCTCGGGCATGCTCGGTATGAACCATCTACGGGTCAGAAGGGATGTGCTCATTGTAACACATTTCTTCAGACTGATTCGTGGATGGTTCGAAAACTCGGCTATCATGGAGAGCATTAGTTTATATGTTCCCGATGGTTATCTCCGTCACCGACAGCATACACTGTTTTATCTCCCGGCTTGCAGAACTAATTTGCCAATGATTACGCCAGTCGGGAAAGCTGTCTTGTTATTAAATAGAATCACTTCGAATATCGATATGTTTAACATCAATGAAGCAAAATTCAAACGGCAAACTTTGTTGCTGTTAGTCTAAATCTGTTTATCTCATCAAAAATTATTTTTCTCTTTTTAAAACGCCTTCAAATTGTAATTTTGTAATGTTTTTAAAATTAATAAATTACATTCAATTGAATTGAATATCATATGCGTCCAATCGGTGTCCTTGGCTCTCCATGCAGCGCATGAGTCTCCATAAACCTGGTTCACTAAGGCTATTGGAGGGCGAACGGGAAAATTAAAATAAAAAATAATTGAAAAAAAGTATTATAGAGTGCTAAAAACATCAAAGGTTTCTCTAATATATTTTATGTCAATGGGTGCATTAGTGGATTTAAGCGTGCAGCGAGCTAAACCATTGTGCATTGTGGAGTTTGAATGGTAAATGGAAGCAGATTACGATGCGGATTTAAACCAAACACAGGACGTACAGAGATTGCAATCGGATTATTCTTTACACTAAATATATACCAAATACCTAAAACAACAAACGGACCAAGTCAAATTATGATTTAAACGTTATGAAAAACCTACTTCATGAATTAACCCCTTAAACCTCCGAGTATTTTCAATCAGTAGGTCAGAAAATTTCAGCTTTGCAATAAAATCTTACTAATATTATAAATGCGAAAGTTTGTATGGATGGTTGGTTGGTTGGTTGGATGGTTGGTTGGATGGTCCTTACTCTTTCACGCAATAAATATCGAATGGAATTTAAAAATTCTTTCACTAATCGAAAGCTACATTATTTGCGAGTAACAACGACTTTATATATTGGTAAGCTCTGGCGTTATGAATGAGCTGTGGCGTTATGAAATTATGTATCATACGTTTTCTGTCCCTAACAAAATGGAGTTATCGCAAAGGTCAAAAGAGTGCTTTGTTGTGATTAAAAAGAGTACTTTTTTGGCGTCGTAGTTAATATCTATATATCTCTAAAAATGTTTATTCTCCGAACAAAAAGCATAACGTTGCTATAAACCATAGCGTTTGAAGTGGACTGTCATTTTCTTATTTTTTTAGGTTACTCTGTATTCAAATATGAATAAAATACTAATAAAGGCAGTAGGTACTTAAAATAAATGTCTATTTCTATAATTTTAATATTTTCTAAAATAGAATTTTTATTTGCGAAAAGTCATTCTCAAATTTTGAAATTTTCTATTAAATAATAATTATTTTCTATTAGACAAAATAGCAAGAATAATAACAATTATGCCAACAATTATGCCAGTAATTTCCCACTAATACTATGCGAGCGAAGCCGTGGGTAAAAGCTAGTCTAAAATAAATGGAATATTTCTGAATGTATTCGAAAACTGAGAACTGTTTTAGAAAGATGATGATGAAATACGCTTTTACAAGTTGTTATTAGAAAAAAATATATACGTACTTTTTGAAATATCAAATTTTTGCATGAAAAAGAAAAAGATTTAAAAATGGCTCAACTTGCGCTTTTCCTAACTAAAATTTTTATAAATAAAAACACACATACTTTATTAGACAAATGTACTTCTTAATTTATATATTTTTTATTTTTTTTTTATTAGTGACTATTTAGTTACAGGTTTGATGAGAATTACAAAATATGATAATGTATATAAATATTTCATCTGTTTGTTCTTAGTCCTCCTCACTAGGTGGTCCTGTGCTGAGGCGGACTGGTAGATTTATTTGATTTTCCGTTATTTAGTTTCTATGAAGTATATTTACATTGGGGTTTTCGATGCCTGTCTCACTAGGATCTATATAAACTATTATAATTTAAAAAATATATAAACCTTATCATCACGTCACTTTTTGTCTCGGGAAAAATACGTGTTACTGATTCCGATATGTAAAAAAACTTTGTCGACAGAACTACAAATATTTAGGAAAAAATCTTTTAAACGATCTTTTTCAATCAATAAAAATCTTTTTAACAAAAATCTTAAAAACACAATTAAAAAAAACATACTGAAAACTTTAAAACCAAAAAAGTATTAATAAAAAAAAAAGATCTTTTATTAAAAATTATGTTTATATAATAAAAACAGTAATAAAATAATCACATTAACTAAATAAATAACACCTTCCTTCCATACACAAGCCTAGCTTTTTAATGGGAGTACGACATTCAAAAAAATATATACAGATCCAAAATTAGAAAGATGAAATGTTTATTGAAATGTAGTGTAATTATTACTGTTTATAATGTGTACCAATAAATTTCTATTTTTAAAAAAATAATAGAAAAGTAAATAGATAATCTAATTTCATTTTAATTATTTATGATTCATATATTATAGTAGAGGATTATTGCCGAAAATCAGCTGCATTCCGGGAGAAATCCGGAATGTAGCTGAGCAGTGACCCTTTTGTCAATAGAATCGATGTAATAAAAGATGTAGAAATATATTACCAATTAAATGGTTATTTAAACTATTATTATAGAAAATATACCTCTAAAAACAAACCTATATGTTCGACTTGTTTTAAATCAAGCAAGCACAAAGGTAGGGTCACCAACAAATGAACATTTTGACCGAACTGATAAAACTAAAATGGATTAAAAAAATAACGTCGACGATACGCCACAAAATAAAAGCTTAAATTACACCCTTATCGAAGCTTTCAGGATTGCCAAACGAAGTTTTAACCGGAAAACCGCCTATCAGTGACATGCGAAGTATGTTCATACATATTGTACAACAGTGATACCAACTTCGTTGTAGCGTAACACTACTAATTTTAATACGTAGTGCGACCGCAATTGGATTTGGGATTGGTGGTCAGGGGGGCTCTGTGCAGTGGTTTGCAATCGAATAGATCAACTTACTACTTATTTTGTTTATACGAGGGTAGGCTGAAAAGTAATGTACAGCGCGAACAAAATGACGTGCAGAAGCGCGCCAGGTGGAATGTGAAAGTGACATTTCTTCTCTATACGCATGTTTGAGGTCGTTAAATTCATTCAGTGTATTTTGAGAAGCAGAAGTATGGAGATGTGTTCTAGTGCTATGTCAATGCGAATAAAACAGCGTGCTATTATCGAATTTTTAACTGCTGAAAAAGTTACTCCTACTGAGATTTATTGTCATTTAAAGGACGATGTATGTTGACGATGCTGTTGATAGGTTTACTGTAAATCGATGGGTGAGAAAATTTCGTGATTGCGAGCCTGGAAAAACGAAAATTGTTGATAAAACACGCAGCAGATGCCCGATCACTGCCACAGACGATAAACATTGCAAACTCATCGGCAAACACATTTTGCCCAATCTTGCTATTTGTTTTTGTCCGCATTCTACATTCTTTACGTTTACTGCCTTACTTTTCAGCCTACAACCGCCTACGTAAATTCAACAATTTCGATAAATGTAATAAAAATTCATAATTCATTAATTATAAAGGAATTCCAAGTCTAAAATTAATACACCTCAAAAATTTGAATTGGACTCTTTCAATGATATTAATGTGATTATTGAAGACAGGTGTCCAAATTGTAAGTTATATTCTAGAATGCTTCTAACACGAGATGTACCCAAACAGAATTTTCAATGTGTGAATATTTTTAAAATCGTTGGAAATCCTTACTATAAAACCCGACATTGTTCTTCGGGACCGTCGAAATGATAACTATATGATTTAGTAAAACATGAATAATAGTAGGAATTTAAAAGCAAGTTGAAAACCTTACTCGAACTGATTTGATTTTTCCATTCAATCGGAAAAAATCCACAAGTGTGGCACATTTTATTCCCCGATAGAGATAGGACCAGAGGTGCCGTAAAGTCGCAGAGTATTCTCACACCAAATTAGGTGACTCGACAGAATCAGCGTGCAAAGTTAACCTACGGATTCGAAAATTTGGTTAAGGAGTTGTGAAGGATACACAATATTTATAAAAGCATCCCATAAACATAATCAATTATGTCGAACGTAAAATCAATGAAATTATTTTTCAAAGAACGCCATTTTACGAAATAATAAGCAGACACTTACTGCGCCACAGGCGAAAATTAGAGAAATCGTTTGCCATATACTATTGATTTACAACAGATATAAAATGTGAAAAAATATATAGCTAAATAAAGTAATAACGCCCTCGTAACATGCATCCAGGTAGGCAGTAAAGGATTTTTGTTATACTTTTTACAAAAATTACTTTGTTCGACAATCCCTTTATTTAAAAATAATAAAATATACAACACGGTTTCGGTTTAGCCTTAATATTGCTGCATCGAATCGAACGTTATTAAAACCGTAGCGTCTGCGTGGTTGCATTTAAGAATCCGGCTTCGAACGCATGTCTGCCGCCGCGCCTTACCCGTTGCACCATATAAACATCCGTGTACGCGGGTTTACAGACAAAGCTACCGTTGTAATTTGGTTTCTAATTCAAGAATTCGTCACAAGATGTCGCCACTTTCGTCGGCAAGACGCATAGGGACGTGCTCTTCCTAGGAATACGTTCTACGAATTTGTGAACCTGGAGTATCACCTGGATTTTGAAAGACTGACGGTAATGCTCAGTTGTATCAAGCGGCTGTATATTACCATCGCCCGTCCCGGATACTTTTTCGCGGTGACTAGCCAGCACTGGTTGACACGTTGACAGAACGGGCTAATTTTGGAACCAGTTCCTATTGGATTTACAAAATGATCACCAACACTAACTGCTGGTAAATATAATATACTTAAATGAATACAGAATTACAGGCGATAGAAGAGGGAGACAGAACATCGTTTGATGGTGAGGGGTAGGTAAGAGAGAGAGAGCATATGAGAAGGTTTCAGGAAGGGGCCGATGGTTGATTTTTTAATGTTTAATAGACACTTGCAACCGACTGCAAACAAATATCGGGATATTTTTATCTTGTAAAAACCTTAATCGAAGCTAGTACATATCCATTGTGTTTTTTTCATCACTTGTGGAGTAAAGTGTCCCCAGCTTGTAATTTGCACCGAGGCACATAGTTTTCTAATCGCGACGGTCAAAGTTACGCAAGACGGCCAAAGTGCCGCCGCCGAACCATTCGTTCAAAGTTGTTTCTTGGACAAAGTTACTTCAGCATGATGCAGATTTTTAATTAGTTTTCAGAGTCTTTCAAAAAGACTCGATTGCATTTTCTAAGGACGATGTTTATAAAATTCTCTCTTATTTAATACCAGCACAGATCCGTGAAAAATCACGGGATAATCACAGGAGTGCAATTGTGTACTAATATCACGAATCGTAAAAACGTGTCCCACTATTATCACATGAGTAGCAGTGCGCGAGAAGTGAATTCGGTAGATTCCGATCGTTTGGCGTTAGAGGTTTAATTGAACTAATTGTGGAGGTAAAAAAAAAGTGTAACCAATTCCTCCGTATCGTGCCCCGTCTAACAGAATAATTCAATGTTTCCACCTCATAATCAATAACTGTTGTGTTAACTTATTAGCTGAATTAAATTCAGTTTTTTATTAAGTTAAATTACACAATTAAGCAATTATCGATGCGCAACTGTCCGTGTTTTGTTTTTGTCATGGGTACGGGGATGGCGATGGGTATGGATTTATAATTTTTGTGAATTGTTACTTTTCCACTTACTTACGGGAATTGGGTTTCATTTTCTTTAAACGTGTGAAGGAGATTTATTATAATTATTGTATTTTTCCTTTGGAAGGGTGCAGACATACGTTCACCGTTTGTCCAATTTTCGACTGTTGACATTTAATTGTGTAAGAAAGAGGGGTAGCAATAGATGTTTAAGAACAATCAGCGCATTGACATTTGAATTTTTGGAATTCACTCACTAAGTACTTAATATTATACTTGTCACAATATTCCTGCAGTTCTTCCAAAATATGAGAATTCGTTCCATAAAAAATGTATGACGAAAAGAATTTTCTTCCTAATTATTTCTTTGGTGAAATTTTCAGATGTTTTAATAGTTATTATGCTATTCGGGATGGAGACAAATACAACATCATAAAAATTGGTCCAGCCGTTCTTGAGTTATAAATAGTTTAACTAACCCGACTTCGTTATACATATTAAGATAATACCAAAAGCAAACAAAACTGTATTTCAAATAGGACCCCACTACATGGCAAATTAAAGTTTATAACAACATTCCACGTAACATTAAACAAATAAACGAAATAGTCAAACTTAATTCATTTGTTCATCACTAAAAACATTGCTTTTAAACCACAACGTAGGCGATAACGCCCCCTTGTGGGCGTTTGAGACTTTCAGGGGGGCAGTAGAAGACCCAGAGAAAATTAGGGATCGTTGAGATGGCACGGTGAGGAGTTGGGCAGGTAAAAAAAATATGGTATAAAAAGCAAAAAAAAACACGCAAATCAGTAATTATAATCTTACGTGTATTATTATTATTTATTACAAGTTTTGGTAAATATAATCGTGGCAATAGCTGTTTCAGCCGAGCGATTCTATATCTTTTGTGGAATCGTTATAGAGATAACGGACGTGATCTTCTGTCAGATTTGTGTGAATTATTTGCTTTTTCTATGTACAACGTACATTAAATGAACTAATAATCATGCATAGGGGGCATCCATTAATTACGTTAACAGTTTTTCTTCCAATCTAGACCCCTTCCCCCCTCGGTGAGATAAATTTGGGCCAATTCGTATATTTCTTTCAAGTAACGTGAGAACGCCTTTTATGTTCATGTAATTAATGGATGCCCTCTTGCAGGAATTCGTGTTTAAAACGATATAAACTAAAATATGTGACAGTAAATATGTAAAAATCACACAAATCTGACAGGAGATCACGTCCGTTATCTCGATAACACACCCACAAAAGATATAGAATCGCTCGGCAGATTCGCGACAATGGTAAGCAAAAAAAAATTGGGGGGCTTTAGAAAAAAAAATATTCTCAAAGTGGGCGGTGGGCAAAATAAGGTTGAGAATCTATGTTTTAAAAAAAACACAATAAATTAATAAAATAACATAAATAAAATACCTCTGTTTTTGATTTGCATATAATATAAGATGTAATTGTAATTTTATAATATAACATGCATTTGTTGGGTTAGCTGTAAGAAATAGTATGTACCTATAAGTTAAAGCTTTTGAACTTTCTGTATTTTTGTGCAATAAATGTCTTTTGAATTTTGTATGTCTGAATTCTCGACAAAGACAAATCAGTTAGTTACGATTTTGGAAGTGCATTCCTAAATGTAAATAAGAAACCATAGACAAACAAATAGTTAGACCAGAATATACAGATGAGGGGTAAAAATTAACCATGGCGGGGCGAAGAGAGGGACGATGACTGTGATTCGCCAATAAATCAATCTAACAGTATAAAGGCATCTCGCATTATGATATGACTATTTAGTGCTTTAAAGTAAAATCTGCTTTTGAATGAATCGACCTTTTTACATGGGAGCGCGAATTGCTAGCCACGATATGAACAAATTCTGAAGTCCAAATTTGGCAAAGTAAAGTTTCACTTACTTTCGGAGTGAAATATTTTGTTTCCGTATTTAGTTGAGACACTTTTACAAATGCTTCATAATTTACTTACCCCAGTAAACAGCGGCTTTATGTTTTGCGTCGCCATGTATCTTTATGAAACAGCGGCTTTGTGTTTCGCGTCGCCATGTATCTTGATGTGTTATCATATTATATGATCTGAATAAGCCTAAAATAATGCTTACCTATGGAATGTAATACGGAAATTGGGTTTATTATCTTATTCACTTATATTATTACATGTTTTAATAACACAAGTCACCATGTTTACAGTGTTATTTCGTAAAATATACCGATGAGAGCTCGACACTGGTCCGGACAAGTATGATGACGTCACATTTTTTAGATTCACGCGAGGCTCTCGCAAGCCCAGCCGGTTCCGATAAAATGGTTCCAATGGGAGGGGGAAATAATACGCCTTTTATCACTTAGGGCAGGTCCATCTATTTGTATGTCCATGTAAGAAACAGATAAGTGCTCACCACAGTGATGGGGTAGGCCGGATTCACGATGCTGTAGAGCAGGATGTGATTGGGGCGGGCGGGAACATCCGCCCTCTTCCGTCGAGGCTCGCCGCCGAACGCGCCTCCGTTACTCTGGAAAGGGAAACAAAAAAACAGAAATAAAATATCTTGGAATAATTATCGATAAGAACATCAAATGGAAAAGTCAAATAAATTCCACAGTAGACAGAATGAGAAAACTGATCTTTTAGATTAAAAAATACTGTATCATTAAAAACACTAAAAGATATTTATTATGCACTTGCGCACTCTGTACTACAATATGGAATCGTGGCTTGGGGGGGTGCATACAAAGCAACCCTTCTCCCATTGGAAACAATTCAAAAAATATTAATAAAAATCATCCTAAAAAAGCCCTACGACTATCCAACTATAAATATTTTTCAAGATTTCCCGGTTCCCCCACTTACAAAAATCTATGACAGAATTGCACTATTTCAAATACATAAAGATTTCTTTAGTAAAAATAATTTACAACAATTAAATATAAGCAAAAGAAAAATATCTGTTGGAGGATTTACCGTGCCACTAGTGCGAACCACAACATCACAGCATCACTATGTAGTCAAGGGTATAAAATTATTTAATAAATTATCCCTTGATATACGATCGGAAGAAAGCTACGAAAAATATAAAAATAAAAAAAAATTAAAATATTCTAGTACCACCTCATAACTTAACTTATTGTATATTATATTTAGAAATATATATTGCATAGGTATTTAGAAATATGTTTTTGCCTTATCAATACTTTAAATCATTTATTTTACCTAACCTATATTTTTATTACTTTTATCTGTATTTTCTCATAAAATCACTAATATTTATTGTTTTAATTTAAACAAATGTATTTTTTTTTGTTGTCCTCTCCTAAACACAAGCAGCTGCTTTATTAGGAGAGTGATCGAAATATTAATGTATATATTATGTTGTAAAACTGTAACTTTGTTATATTTTTAAATAAAAAATAAATTCATTTAAAAAAAATACACGGGATACCACAATATTTATAAAGTAACAAATTTTGCTTGCGCAGTGATGGCGGACTGAATTAGCAGATTAATAAGGTGACCAGAGAGAGGAATTATATTCAAGAATGCTTCTGACTAGTGTTATGTACAGCGTTATAGTATATATTAGATCTTAGGACGATCTTAATACAAAACCGAGGCATTTAAGTGCTTTATTTATGACGAACATATCAATGATTCACACCATAGAAACATCAGAAACGTAGACAATATTCACAGGGCTGCCAATATAATCATCTCTTCAACCCTTCGACATTCAAGAATACGTATAAATGAAACATTCGACAAAGTTCGTCGAGAAGACAGGTAATTTTTCGTTCGCAGACGGCGCGCATAACGAATAATTCTTGATCGAGCCCCTGGTGAAAGATCATCAATCAATCGAATCGAGACGTTGCGCGTTGCTTGAAATGACTTTAGCCGTCTTTGATGATCTTGTCTAAATAGCCAGGTACTACATTTTCTTTTTCTTCCTTACCTTCAATTTTATAAAATATCCTGATAGGAGAGAATTCATTGGGGGTGGAAGGAAATAATTGAAATATGTACCATTTGAAAGGCGCGTATGGGTACCGCCGCCCGGGAACCATTTATTGGACAACCAACACCCCTGTCGTAGGTCACAAAAAGAGGTCACTGCGTTCCGTGACTTAGCAGGGGTCCACAGGTTCATGGGGTGAGATATGTCTAGGTTCTAGGTCTTGGCGGCTGATGCGTTTGCAGATACTGCGTGGCGATCCGGATCGGGTGAGACTAGCTCAGGGAGACCTTTTGATCTCTTCAGCCGGATTCTTTCAACCCATCGCCTTGCATCTCAGTGGGAGAAATGGAGTAATACGTCCGTCACTCTTCGACACACTGACGTAGATTGACGGTAGATTCCTACCCACCCCTCAAACCTTTTTTCCTTCCCAGAACTTACTTTCCCTAAAATGACCTTCCACACATCATCCCGAAAGATGACATAGTTTAGAAATTGTTTTCCTCGGGGCCCCCTGTGTAGAGCTATATATATATATTTTTTTTTTAATCCTTCACTATTATTTACTTATTTATTAATATTAACGGTATAAATATACCATAAATACAGATTCCATGTCACAAAATCATTGTTTTTTTTTTTACATTAACTCCACACAGGAGGTCCTGAGGAAAATAATTTCCCTCAGGGCCTATGTCATCTTTGAGGATGCTGTGTGGAGGGTCTTTTTTAGGAAAGGAAGGAGTGAACATGGGTCTTGAAGAGACCCATGTTGTAGGAGGGAGGAAACACAGAGGCCGGTAAATCGTTCCACATCCGAGCTGTTGAACTCAAGAACGAGTCGTAAAAACGACCCGTTCTCATGTGACTAATGTCAACCGTGTACAAATGTTGGGCGCGTGTTTGGCGTGTTTCCCGACTATGCACCGGTGCCGAGGGGATCAACGACGCTAGTTCCTCGGAGCATTTTCCATTGTAATACCGGTAGAACAAGGACAGCATTCCCACCTGACGCCTGTGCTCTAAAGATGCAATCCGTCTGTTAAGATGGGAGAATCTATCAAACGGACCGCCCAGTGTATACCGTTTCTGTACAGTGTCAAGGTTTTTTTTAAGGTATTTTGGAGCTCCAGACCAGAGGTGGCTGCCAAGTTGTACTTAAGAAACAATAAAATATATATATCAGTTAACTGTGGCATTCGGTTGAGTTGTGTCACAAACAGCTACAATTACATACAATACTACAAATAAAATTAATATTGATTGAAAATATTTGATAGAATAGCCTTCTTGTACCTAGCTTCAGTGCAGTTAAATAGATCCATCACATCTGCGTATCTATTACTTCATGCAACCTAGGTACAAGCGAGTATTTCGTATACTCGCTTAGTTAAATCGGGACTGTCTATTCTAACATTTACAATTTTGAACATAAATATTTACAAAAAAATAATAAAAACAGTCGCTGCGTTAGTCACACTTGTAGTATCCTATTTCTTACCACTATTACATTATTTAAATACTAAGCAAATCTGGTTTTCGCGATGCCTCCCAAAAGGTACAACCATACAACCTTTTGTCTTCCCCGTAGGGCCTATACAATATGCAGGTGCCTTAATAATAAACCTCGAAGGTAAATCGTAGGCACTTTGGACTTGTGTAGTTATGTAGATGTAGAACCTTCCAACGCCCTCGCTTATTTTTCTCTAGAGAATATTATTACAAAAAGGAAAGCTCTTCTGATGAATTTATTGAAAACATTCAAGGAAATGGGTTTTTTGTTGGCGCTATATAAAAGAATTAAAATTTCATGATTTTTTTTACTTCACCCGTGATAGCGCCTATAGCTATACAAGGTGTCCGGAAACTCGTAGTACAAGCGGGAAACTGGGGATTCCCCATCACATTTGGAGTCGATTTTGTGGTATAACTTTTTTTGATTTGAGCTTTCGTTTTCGAGAAAATCGAGTCAGAAGTTGATTTTTTTTGATCAAATTCTTGTAAATTATTACCGACGATCATAGTACCTAACTAATAAAAAACAATTTAAAAGAAAACCAAACAAAGAAATCGGTATTTAAAGCACAATTTTGAAATTGCCCATCAATTAATTCAACATAAAAATAAAATATTCGCTCGTTCCACGGTTAAACACAGCTGTTACTACATATTCACAGCTTCTGTTAAAATAACAATGCAAAATTAGCTCTTTCTCTTTCTACGCTAGGTACAATCAACACGTGAAAGAAGAGACGAGATAGCGTTTTCGATATTTCGTAAACAGATACCATACGGACGAACTAATAATTAAAGGGCTCTCCACACGGCGCTGCATGCAGGGAATCTGCCGCAGAGTACCTGCAAATTGGGTGGGTAGTAGTCAGAACCGCCTGCCGTATTATTATTTACCCTCTTCGAATTCTCTGTCGGGTCAGCCGCAGAGGGTCCGCCTCCAACTTGCGACCAATCTGCTGGAATGGACATGTTACGACACGTCATTGACAGCGACTTGTACCAGTTCAGCGATTAGGATATAAATATTATTATTTTACTCATCATGCTTGAAAAGGAAAAAGAAGTTTGGGTAGAAATTTTTGATTTATTCAAGGACCTTCGATGCTTGTGTGATATTTCCGACAAAAATTATTTGCGGCGAGATCTAAACCATAGATTTTCAACGTGGGCGATAAGGGGGCGACAATTCAGGGGGGCGGTACAATTAAAGGAGAAAATTGAGGGCGTTTCAGACTTTCAGGGGGGTGGTAGGAGACCCAGAGAAACCCATCCCACCCTATCCCATTAGGGGCCATCCATTCACAAAAATAATTTCCCTATCCCATTACGCCCCCTCCGTTGCGGCAAATGTAGCCCCATCGTGATATCCCGTTAAGCCCCCTTCGTCGTGGTGATGGTGGTGTACCGTTACGCCCCCTCCGTTGTGGCAAATGTAACCCTATCGTGGTATCCCATTATGCCCCCTATTGCTGTTTCGGATAGGGGGCGCTAGGATAAAATTATTCTTAAAGTGGGCGGTGGGCAAAAAAAGGTTGAGAATCTACGATATAGGTTCTAAACGTGGGCGAAAACGCCCCCCCGGGCGGTAGAATACATGGAGAGAATTGGGGGGCGTTTCAGACTTTCAGGGGGGTGGTAGGAGACCCAGAGAAACCAATCCCACGCTATCCCATTAGTTGTCATCCATTCACAAAAATAATTTCCCTATCCCATTAGGCCTCCTCCGTTGCGGCAAATGTAGCCCCATCGTAATATCCCGTTACGCCCCCTTCGTCGTGGTGATGGTGGTGTACTGTTACGCCCCCTCCGTTGTGGCAAATGTAACCCTGTCGTGGTATCCCATTACGCCCTGTATTGCTGTTTCGGATAGGGGCGCGAGGATAAAATTATTCTCAAAGTGGGCGGTGGGCAAAAAAGGTTGAGAATCTATGATATAGGTTCTCAACGTGGGCGATAACGCCCCCTTGGGGGTTTTTCAGACCTTCAGTTGGGCGGTAGAATACAAGGAGAGAATTGAAGGGCGTTTCAGACTTTCAGGGGGGGTGGTAGGAGACCCAGAGAAACCCATCCCACCCTATCCCATTAGGGGCCATCCATTCACAAAAATAATTTCCCTATCCCATTACGCCCCCTCCGTTGCGGCAAATGTAGCTCCATCGTGATATCCCGTTACGCCCCCTTTGTCGTGGTGGTGGTGGTGTACCGTTACGCCTCCTTCGTTGTGGCAAATTTAACCCTGTCATGGTATCCCATTACGCCCCTTATCGCTGTTTCGGATAGGGGGCGCCAGAAATAAAAATATTCTCAGAGTGGTCGGTGGGAAAAAGAGGTTGAGAATCTGTGATCTAAACGGTGCGGTGTTAGAATACAACGCCACTTTTTAAATTCGAACCTAAAAGTTAACCTCAAAATAATAAAAAAATGTACACCTTTAAGAAACTTAAGTTTCCGGCCACAATCTGAAAAAAAAAGTGAAATTGTGCGATTTTTTTTATTAATTTTATGCAAGAAACAACATAAAATAAGTGGTTAATAATGTTTATAATAAATTTGCCTCATAAAATATGCGTGTGTTTTTATTTTTTTTCGTTATCGGTAATTTAAGTTAGAAAAATACGTAAGGTGGGACATTTTTAAAACTTTTTTCAATTAAATTGTTCCATATTGTACCAACCTTTTCTCATTTTTTCCATTGTTACCGTTGTCTATGTTTATTATTAGTCCTATGTCTGTTATTTTTCCTTGACACCATGTTCTATGTCTATTATTTAAAAATTAGTATTATTAAAACCCCGAAGAAATAAGCGGTGCTTACGAAACATTCGGTTTTTATAAACAATAAAAATGGTAAAAACTAAATAATTTATTCATTTTGTTTTTTTTATTTTGCGTGACAAAATTTTATAATTCAAAAATTATAGATGTAATCAGGGTATAACCGCACGTACCCGAGAGATTTTAACCAGAGATACCCGAGCTTATTTGGAGTTAAAAAAATTAAAGTCATTTTGAAATTTAAAGTCATTAAAGTCAGACTAACAAAACGTAAGAACTCTCTGCAAATTGGGTTG
Source organism: Limnephilus lunatus (assembly GCA_917563855.2). NCBI lineage: Eukaryota > Metazoa > Arthropoda > Insecta > Trichoptera > Limnephilidae > Limnephilus > Limnephilus lunatus. Next base: position 112,353,243 of record OU830592.1, read on the forward strand.
CTGCCCTGCATGCTGAAGTGCCTGCTTGAAGTGACTACAAATCGGGTCGTGTGAAAGGCCCTTAAAACATGGCCGCTTCCTTGCATTGTTTTGGCAGGTTCGGGCAAGTTCAAAGTTAGTTCCCGCTGTCACGCGTTTGATTGATGTCGTTAACATCTTTTTACCGTTTTGTTAATTAAACTTTAAAACAAAGTGTGTTTGTGAATTATTTTGTGCCATTTTCATATTAATAACGTGATTAATTATTGTGTATTACAATGGAATAATACCAACGCAGAATATTATTACATGTTAATGTATTTTTTTATGATGTGCATAGTGTTTTAAGTTTTTGGATTACCTTTCCTCGGAACATTTCTTCGTAATGTAAGTAGGTTAACACCTATGCTTATAATTTCTCTCACAAGGGTTGTTCGAATTGGTCCAGTACTAAGTCAAGTAGCGTGTATACTTTATTTGCTGAAAATCTTTCGTATTGCTTTTAAGTAGAGTACATTTTTGCCCGCCGCCCGTTTCGAATTTAAAATTTATTAACCCTAAAGTAGCCGAAAAAAAAAAATATATATTTTTTTTTTAATTTTAAATGTAAAAATGCTTAAATAGAAAATTTGTATGTTTATTTGGGTTCTCTATGTGATGTAGGTTCACCAGTTTTCCGCTTGCACTACGAGTTTCCGGACACCGTGTATACTGTGTTTAAGGATCTAAAAGTCACAAAATTTATAAAACTGGGAAGACTTCGGTGGCTGGGTCATGTAGAGAAAATGACCGAGCATTAAGCACCAAAGTCCCTGCTGACAGGGTGAAGGAGCCTGGGAATACCAAGATTAAGATGGAGCGACAACGTCCTCAAAGATATATCTACCTTGGATCTTCTAAACTGGAGAGAGCTGGCACAAACCGAGATGAGTGGAGGAAGAATCTTGAGGAGGCCAAGACCCACCAGGGGTTGTAGAGCCAATAGTGATGATGATAGCGCATATAAATAATCTTTCTTCACTCTTTCTATAGCTGTTGTCTAAGTAGTTTAGCAGTTTTTGAAAATTAAAACAAAAAGTTCAAGAACGCTGTTAAAGTTCTATTCAAGTATTGTTTTTTTTTTTAAATATTATTAGTGAACTGAAAATTGATTTCTTTACTAACCTATATTTTATAATTTAAAACACAAATAAATAAATAAGTGCACATCCGTAATAGGTATTTGCTATACCCTTTGATTAAAACAATAATTATTCAATTTAGATGGGTATTTTGACTTCAAAACAAAAAATTACATTTGGTATTTTCTTTTTGTTTTTTACAGTGTATACCGCACAAGAATCTCAACTGCTCCCGTCTGGAGCCAGTGAGACTATGGCATCCCCATTTGGGGTATGTTGTGAGGCTGAAGGTAGTGGGGAGGGGAAGGAGGTGGGGAAGAGGAAGGTTGGGAAGTACCTGGCTATTCAGATCTGGTCACCAAACACGGCTAAAGCCATTTTCAAGCAACGTTTCAATTCTGAATGGTGGTCTTACACCAGGGCGATACTGATAGTATCTTCCACTCTGGAACGTGCCGCAAATATACTATATATTATTTTAAATGAATTAATTGTGAAATAACACAAATTAATCAAATAAAATTTATTTTCGCACGCCGGGTTCGAACCCGTGACCTCCGGATTGTGAGTCAAGAGTCTTAGCCACTGGACTACGGAAGTCGTCAGTCTTAGCCACTGGACTACGTACGAAAAAGCTGCGCAGTCGTTCCTCTTAAAATCGTTACACCAGGAGAACAGCTTTAAAAAGCGTGGGAGATATAGCAAGGTAACATGATATATTATATGTAATGTGCACATCGCGGACGCAATTTCAGCAAGAGAGCCCGGCTCCGTGGAAATGGATACATAAAAAATTCACAAGTCAGATTTGCTGAAACAAATTGGACATAGCTCCCCCACGGTGGAAAAAACACCAACAAACCAACGTGTGACTGGATTTTTCTTACAATACATCCACACAGGAGGCCCTGAGGAAAATAATTCACCCCAGGACCTATGTCAGAGTGGAAGATACTCTCAGTATTGCCCTGGTGTAAGACCTCTTATTCAGAATTGAAACGTTGCTTCAAATGGCTTTAGCCGTGTTTGGTGACCAGATCTGAATAGCCAGGTGCTTCCCCACCTTCCTCTTCCCTGTCTCCTTCCCCTCCCCACTACCTTCAGCCTCACAACATACCCCAATTGGGGATGCCATAGTCTCACTGGCTCCAGACGGGAGCAGTTGGGACTATTGTGTGGTATTCATACAAAAAGTAATCTTTGGGGTTTTCGTTATTTGTTTTTGGGGTGTTATGCCGTGTTGCGCTACCTCCTTATTTAGCCAACGTTTCGGACGGCGTTGCAGTGTCCTTCATCAGGGCAGATGCGGCAGATTCGACAGATGTGTGATCTGTCGGATCTGTTCGATGATGGACACTGCAACGCTGTCCGAAACGTTAGATAAAGAAGAAGGTAGCGCAACACGGCATAACACCCCAAAAACAAATAACGAACATGCTTTTGGCCGTGAAAATCTAAAAACGTATCTTTGGGGTTGCTTGTGTAGAGGGTATTTTGAGGAAAGGAAGGATATGAAGTTCTGGGAAGGAAAAAGGTGTAAGGGGTGGGTAGGAATCTGGGATCAATGTCTACAGGAGTGAAGAACGCATGAATCCATCCCTTCCACTGCGGTGCAAGGCAATGTTCTAAGAGTCTTGCTGGAGAGCTCAAAAGATCTCCTTCAACCAGTGGGCAGATGCATCTACCACCAAGACTCGGACACACCTCTCAATATGAACCCGCGTACCCCTGATATGTCACCAAACGTAGCGAACCACTTGGGTTGACCTACGGCAGGTGTTGGTTGTCCAGTAAATGGTTCCCGGGGCGGTGGTAACCATACGAATAACACTGAAAAAGAGGGTCCCTTTTAGGAAATGAAGGAGAGCAATTTCTGGAAAAGATAAGGTATGAGGGATAGGTAGGAATCTGGGGGTCAATGTGTTTAGGAATGACGGACATATGAATCCATCCCTCCCACTGCGGTGCAAGGCGATGGGTCGAGTGTCCGGCTGGGGAGTTCTAGGTTAGGTTTCTCTCAGCCAGTCTCTCTCAATCCGGCCAGCCACTCAGTAGGTGGGCAAAGGCATTCGCCACCAAAACCTGGACAAATCTCACCCCGCGAACCCGGTAAGTCACCAAACGTAGCGAACCACATGGGTTGACCGACGGCAGGGGTGTTGGTTATCCAATAAGTGATTCCCGGAAAAAGCTTTAAAAAGATTACGTTTGGTGTTTATGTATAATAATAATAAACAAACAGGATAGTAAATTGAATGTTGTGTAAATTACACAACATTCAATTACACAAAGTTTAATGAACTTGTAAATCTCACGTCGAAATCTGCTAACATTGCCAGTAAAATCATTAACAATTCAGAGCAAGTACTATTTCCCGTATTTAACATTCATATAACGTTTCTTCCTATAAACATTGTCTTAGGTAGAAGCGCTAAACAGGTTTTATGTAGGTACATAAAAATGCAATCTATAAAATATCAGTGAAGTGCAGTCCAAAAAGGTTGACTTAGGAAAACTGCAGGGGAACTTATGGTGGAATAAATAATGCGTAAATTTAAAAATCTAATTTTTTCATAAGAAACAATTACTTTGTTGTTAGACATTATATTATAAAAATAAATAAAACACTTTGTATTTAACCACGAATTTATTTTGGCATATATCGACCGGTTTCGCTTATATGAAGCTTCTTCAGGATATAAATAATAATAACTAAATGTTAAGTGAGAGCTATGGCTTATATTATATTAGTTGAGTGACAAGAGGGAGAAAGAAAATGACCAAATAATATAATTAGATAGAGACAAAGTATTTGACAGAGGTAAAGTGGATAATCAATTGGTGGGAGGGAGACAATAATACAATAATCAATTAGTGGGAGGGAGACAACAGTACACATCTAATCACAGAAGGACATCAGACTAACACTAAAACACATACATAATATCATGGGCTAGGATGGTTTGCAGGAAATAAGTTAAAAATAGGGCTATAGGGTGAATTTTTTTGATTCGATAAATTGATTTGGTTATTGAGTAAGAATTCTGCCATATTTGTATTTAATGATTTCCTAATCTCTAAAGCTTCTAAATTGTCTAGTTTTATACCTATACTATTTTTATGTAATATGCGAGTTCCTGAAATTTTATTAAAAGTATGATCTGTTGAGATTAGGTGATTGGCAAGCTCAGAGAAACCCTTTCCATTTAAACATCTTAAATGTTCTTTTACTCTAGTGTTGACATTACGTGCTGTTTTCCCTATATAAAAAGCAGGGCAATCACTGCAGCTAAGTTTATAAATACCGGAAAAGCTTAAATGATCTTCTTTGTCTTTAGTATTAATTAAAAATTTGGCAAGGTTATTGTTTGTATAGAAGGCAGGTTTGATATCTACAGGAAGGTTCCTAACACTTAGATTAGAAAAATTATTTATAAATAAAATTCTACGCCAATGATATTTTAAAATACTAATCCTAGACTTTAAAATACAATCCTAGACTTAAAAATACTAATCCTTTAAAATACTAATAACTATACCTAATTGATAAAATACTTAATAGGAAACAAAAACAATTAGCTACAAATAAATTCCTTTATAGTAGCACCCCGACAAACAATCAAGACATTCTAAAATTGGACTTTGGTCATTTTCTTTCTCCCTCTGTCACTCAACTAATATATAAGCCATAGCTCTCACTTAACATTTAGTTATTATTATTTATATCCTGAAGAAGCTTGATGTAAGCGAAACCGGTCGATATATACCAAAATAAATTCGTGGTTAAATACAAAGTGTTTTATTTATTTTTATAATTAAAAATCTAAGGTACTTAAGGTATCTTTATATGAGAATGCATGGTGAATACCCGCGATTAATGCATCACGTGAAGGAATTATGGAGAAATGGGACCCTTACATATTAGCAGCTTTTAAAATCGAATAGATGATTACTGTAGCGCCTACGTGGCTGAATTTGAGAACCCAGTTACGACTGCATGTCGGACGCCACGCCAAGTGCGCCGCGCTACATGTAACATATGTGTACGTGAAGTTTACTCAAAGCTACTGTTTAGCTAAGAATTCGACACAAGATGTCCCTACCAGTGGCGGCTGCTGCCCTGAGAATGTGGTGGTTCACAGACAATCCGTACCTACTTATGACAAAAAAAAATTAGGAATTTTTAATTATTAATTTATTTTCAAACAAACTGTTATTTCCTCTCATATATTCAACACTGGTTGCACTCATTTTGGTAATAAAATTATATATTAACAAATTATGTTGTTAGTATTTAACATAATCAATACAAAAAAAAACAAAACAATGACAATTATCACGTGACGGGTCAATATAACGCGCGCCGCTAGACGCAAACGATCTACGATCTTCGACGAAAATCGATTGTATTCGTGTCACCTCGGGTCCATAGTTCATGGTCATTCGGTAAACTTCGGCAAGGATCGGATTACGTTGGGCCGGTGGAACGCGAATCCAAGCCAAATTCTGGTGCAAATAGCGAAATCGACGGGCTTTCTTCGGTGCTTTAAATATCCCGTACAAAAACATGATTCTGTTCGGTTGCAAAGCCATGCACCCGGCCGATACGAGAGCGCTCGGCGGCCGCGCTATGGGAAAACCGTTCTTCCTGATAATATTCGTAGCATTATATTGTATTTTGGTAACTAATATTTTTAAATGATTAAATTAGAGATTTGATAGATTTAAATTAGATAAATTAAATTAGAGATTTTTTAGTCTTTAGTAAGTTAATAAAGTAAATTTAGGCATTATAATTTGCCAGTGCTGCACACGAGCGCACTGTGCGACCAGCCGCCCTTGGTCCCTACTTCCGTCAGCAGCTCGCATGTGGATGTTTCTTTCCTAGGAATAAGTACTCCCAATTTATAGAATTTAAGTATCTTTCCGGATATGGAGAGATTACATATGGCGTCATTTCCTGTCACGGTTACTTTAACTCTGTGACTAACATCACTGGATCACAGTGGATCCGAGGAACTGGTTATTTTTGGAACCAGTTCTTATCAGATTTATAAAATGGTTACCTGCACTCAAAATGGGCGAAGCCGATCTAAAAGTCGCCTGCAGGGCCTAGCAGCAAAAACCTACGGAGCGGGTTTTAACTGCTTGTTATAAACTATAACATTGACAGTCCATACCTCTTTCACTGTCAATGTAATAAATTGTTCGTACCGTACAACTACCGCAAGGGTAATCACCACGACTTGCTCTGTATTCCACATTGCAGAACGGACGTTCTGGCCCAACATAGCATGACTAGAGGTATGATACTGCTAAATGATATCTCTAGGTCTTTTGACATTTTCAGCATTGTCCTTGAAGGTTTCAAGAGTAATTTTAGGAAAGAACTCTAAAATATGTACATAATGCAACTAATAAAGAAATTATTTATCACTGCGCGTCTTTTCCCATTCGTCCCGTTCCTCTTATGCCTCCCCTTCCCCTCACGCGTTTCCCTCCACCTTCCCTCTCCCCTCTCCCGCGTTCAATATATTCATTCCCGGTATATTCAGATTTTCAAACAGCTCGCGTGCCACCTATTGCAATTTTTTTTAAATTTTCATTTTTAATATATTGCAAACATTCATTTTTGTATATTATAAGAACAATGAATTAGAATTTAAGAGAGTAAGCAAATTTTAAATCTAATTTCACCTGTAGCATCTAGGACGTGGGTTCGGTATGTTTACCTCTAAGCCACGGAGTGAGACGCTGAACATCAAAGGACCAACTCTACAATACAAAAGGAAGATTCCTTTTAAGCTTCCCAAAGGGAATCGTTTCACAAAACCTCAGTGAATTCATCAATTTCTAACCCTTAAACCTATCTATTTCTACGGGGGTTGAATTGGGCATTTTCAACCAGTTTTCACCTCAGTAAAATCTAGGTGAGAGATATTGTATTGTTGGTAAATTGATTGATTTGTTAGGGGCATTAGCCGAGAATTCAAATTTCGTCGAAAGATGTTCTTACGATCGTACAGGGCGGTTCCAATGAGAAAGGTTCATTATTCTGCGTACTAGCTTTTTAAAATAATAACTCAATATCGTTTTTATTTCATTCAAAATTCGCTTTAATTTGTACCTACATTCAATAATGCAGAAAGGTGTGATGATAAAATTATGTACTTTTTGTAATAATTTTTTGATCACAAGTATTTATATTTTTTCAATAATGTCTAAGCAAAATAAGAATGTAAAAATATATTAAATATATTAGCTTGTGAGACTGTAAATAAATAGACAAACTGAAGCATTTTCGCCACGAAACACGTGCGAGGATCTTTTTTAAATAATTTTATTTAAACTAAAATTAAAATTCTGAAACATACCTTTCCCAGATAATGTATTGATTTATTTTACTGCATGATTATATTATTTGAAATGTGTGTTGTATAATACAAATTTTTGTTTGAAAATTTAACAAATCTGCATACGACATACGGTATAACCTTATTATGCTAAAAATAAACATATTTGATCATAATTTAAAACATAACTTTACCAGATAAAAGAACAATCTTTCGAAATCAATTCATATTTTTTTGTGTTTAAAAATGACATATTTCCGGTTTTATGTGGTTATTCCCTCTTAATTGATTCGCAATTGATTGGTTGTAAGTAATTGCAATTAATAAAAAAATAAAAGTGTGCAAGTTCACACGCGGTAGAAGTGACACCCTCAGAAAACTAAAGTAGACGAGCGTGGGGAGGCTACGGAGCACCGCACAAAGAGGAGACCGATTATTCTATCTCATTCTCTAGAAGGCTAAATCCTATAGATATATGTGTTTGTCTCTTTTTAGTATGTTCAAACCAGTTAGTAAAGCTATTTATATAATATTATAAATTCAGGTTTAATTTTTTTATTTATTTATTTATTGAAAAAATTAAGAAATACATGAAAACATAAGCTGCAAATCTCACTAGGGCATTCCTGTATCGAGATATGCAGTTTTACAATAGAAGTAATTTAAAAAAAAAAAAAAAAAATAAGAAACATACATATACCTAAACTTAAAAGAAATATAATAATAAACCTACAAAAGAAGCACTGAGTACAGTTATTTAAACATTACTAATTAATAATTATTACAGCTGGGCAGTATGCTCATTGTTGACAAAAATAACATTATACTGTAAACTAAATATTAAAATATGTAAATACAAGGTACCTGTTGTGGCTTACCAGATGCAATAATAGGGTGATCATACCACAGTAGCATTAAATTATTAAAAAAATAAAAATAATAATAAACCATTATGTAATAAATTTATACAGTTTATGAAATAAATATAATATATTAAGTAAATATGTAGATATTAATAAATTAAACAAATAATATAATATAATATAATTATGAGTAAACAATAATAAACAATTTAATAATAATAAGTAAATAAACATAAGTAAATAAAGTACATAATAATTATGAGTAAATACTAATAAACAATTATAATATTGTATAGTAAGTAAATTATGATACGAAAGTAAGTAAATACTTATAACAATAAGCAAATTAAAAAGTACTTTAAATTTCATCTACCATCCATAGATCCGGTCCTGGCACAGAACTGTAATAATATCTAATATTATAAGCGAACCCGAAAGCAAAGAGAATCCTGGATATTTGGAACATTTACATTTAAGACACTTCAGACCCTCGAAGCCTCACAATATGATGAATAATAATTTTATAATACGTAGATATATTTAATGATAGCAAATGATTGCCTAGCTACACGTAGGCAATGAACGTAGGACAAGATATTAAGGACAGATTATTTTTAAAAATTTTAACAATTCATCAAACATTTTGAGTTAATTTTTACGTTTTTATTTATTTCAAAACCATACGGCACAATATGTACCATTAACATAATTATATTTATAGATATATATTATAATACAATAACATAGAGAAAGTAACACATAAATGTAAAGTTAAATCTAAAAACAAAAGGTAAAAAAAGGAGTTAAGGTAATAAGTAGTATAACGTAAAGCATAAAATATGAAGTATAATGTAAAAGTAAAAAGTTAAATAAAAAGTTTAAATGCAGGAAATAATACAGTAAAAAGTAAAATGTATAGACTACAAAATATCTTTAAGAATAATAGAAAACTCAAAAGTTATAAATATAAAAAAGTAAAGAGTAAGAAATGTTTTTGGGAGCAAAAAAAATTAGATAATATATAGTTTAAAAAACATAAAAGAGTTTTAAAGTACCTATGATATGTTTCTAATCCAAATATATTAGAGTGCGTAACTGGTAGGACATATTATGGTTACATATATGTCCTGTGAAATATGTATTTTGTGAAAGTTCTATTCAAATTCAGTGATTATTCAGTGACTGGCCTATAATTAAATCATCATAACAGAACCTGAATAGAACTTACCCAGAACATAAAAATTAACTTAAAATATTTGATGGAGTACGTACAAAACTGATTTAAAAAAAATGGAGCCTTAAAAAATGAGATCATAATCAAAGCGGCCAGTGCGTTTTTTTTTTTTTACAGTGAATACCGCACAAGAATCTCAACTGCTCCCGTCTGCCAATGAGACTATGGCATCCCCAATTGGGGTATGTTGTGAGGCTGAAGGTAGTGGGGAGGGGAAGGAGGTGGGGTAGAGGAAGGTTGGGAAGTACCTGGCTATTCAGATCTGGTCACCAAACACGGCTAAAGCCATTTTTAAGCAACGTTTCAATTCTGAATGGTGGTCTTACACCAGGGCGATATATTATTATTATATATTATTTTAAATGAATTAATTGTGAAATAACACAAAGCGTTAAGGTTTCATAGATGTGTGTGTTTTTTCTTTTTTCAGTCGCTTCTGTTTCATCGAGGTTCAAATCGAAACGGTGCAAAAGAAGTTTCACTTCAAAAATTGTGTACAAAGCACCGCACAAAGAGGATACCGATAGGCTATTTTTTTTTTCAAATTGTGGTCAGAGACTTTGGTTGCATAAAGGTATACATTTTGTGGTTGATTTTTAGATATGAATACAAAGCGTAGGGAGGCACAACGATTTCTATGATGCCTGTATGAGTTGTTGATCCGAAAACCGAACAAATTAGCCTGAGAAGTTAATAAACAATGGCCATATACATTTTTTTTCTTACCCTACAAAGGTTTCCAATTTTGATAAAAAAAAAAAAGATAATCTAAAATTATCAGAAATAATATTTTGAAGTGAAAAATTAATTATATATTTTAGTTTTAAATTACCGATTTTAGAAGCAGGATGAAATAGGTCAAACCACGAAAGCATAGAGGGCATGTAGCATCGTCTGAGACAGGCTTTACAGAGGTTTGCTGTGTTTGAAGAAAAAAAAAACTCAAGACTAAACTAACTATTAACTCTTAACATGACCCGACTCAAGTTTTGATTGCCTTTCATACTGGTAGTTTCAATATGAAAAGGGGCTAAGTTGTAATGAAAGCCGCATGCAGGGCCTAGCGGTAAAAAAAACAACCAGCGGGATGTAAGCAACTGGTTATCTTAAAAGGTGTAACGGTAAAGAGCCAACGCATCCTCAAACGAAGGTCACGAGTTCACATCTCGTCGTTGTGTTATTATGCAAAATATTATTAGTCAATAAGAAATATAAATTGCATACATTTACATGAATTTTAAAAATTATACGGATAATATCAAATCTATTAAATTTACATAAAGAAGGGCGCCTGTGGCGGGTCGACGGTGTGGCAAGCAGGCTCGCTTGTTTTTTTTTAAATAAAAATCTACAGTTTTGTTAATAGATTGATGAAATTTCGCACACTTGACCATAAAAGCATGAGAAATATCACTGCCTACGTCTGATTTCGAACAACTCTTTCTTTCTCAATTTGGGAGGACATGGGTACCGACGCACCGGGAACTATTTATTGGAAAACAAAAATTTCTACCATAGGTCACCCCAAGTGATGCGCTACATTTGGTGACTTAGCAGGGGTGCCCGGGTTCATAGGGTGAGGTTTGTCTAAGTCTGCGTGGTGAGCCGGATCGAGAGACTGGTTGAGGAAGGGCTCTTGACCTCTCCATCTGGACTCTCTGGACCCATTCCATTGCCTTGCACCGCAGTGGTATAGATGGATTCGTATGTATGCCCACCAGCTGCATGGCAGGCCGGATCGGGAGAGACTTGTTGAGGGAGACCTTTTTTACCTCTCCAGCAGGACTCACTCGGAACAACGCAGTGGGAGGGATTAATTCACACGTCATTCCTGGACACACTGACCCCCAGATTCCTTCCTAGAACTTCTTCTCCTTCCTTCCCTTAAAAAGACCCTGTGCACAGCATCGTCAAAGATGACATAGGCCCTGAGAGGGAAATTATTTGCCTAAAACTATGTAGGTATTTAAAATCAGCGTTTGTTGATCCATATGAATATATATATACTTTTAAAGCCATAATATTTTTCACTGGAGTTCCTTATAATTGATAAATTGTTCAATTTAAAATTTCTTCAACTCCTTACGAAAGCTGTGAGGCATTTCTAGTAAAATAAAAATCAACTACTTAGTATGTACTCAAGGCTGCAAAATCGGTAAAGGCAAGTAATTGGCCTGAATAAAAACATCTGAGTAAATTGAATTAAGTATTTTAATGTTGAACGGAAATCGAACACGCCACCGTCCCATTAGCGATAGCAATTTACCGCTAGGCTACAAATGCCTTTTGAATATTAATAGATAAATAGATACAGGATTTAAAAAATATGTATTTATGTCAAAATTATTTTTTATTACGTGTTCGACTTGAATTGGGAAGATTCCCGAGCAGTGATATGTTACCGCACGATATGTCCCAACCCACAAAGCAAGTAGGAAAGTAGGACTATGTCATCCTCAGTTAGGGTACATTTTAGACAGGCGGGAGTGAATACTGCAAGGAGATGGGGTAATGGAAGGTTTGGGAGTACATGGCTTTTTAGATTAAGGCTCCGCAACCGGGCTCGAAAAGAAGAAGATGGAGAGATACGAAATTACGAATGTTAGAGGAGCGCGCTAACATTTACAGCGACAAAATCGATCCAAAAATGTTTAATAAAACACGACTCGTTTAAAATAGAGAAAAAATCTAGCGGGGAGCATCTTAAGTATCATTTAAAAAAACATTGTAAATTTTTTCACAAATATAATCTATAAGATTATACAAACAGACTTGTTTTTAATAATTTTTGGAGAATACTTTGCGATTTTTTTCTATCGAGGGAATTTCATATAATTTGCGTTTCGGCATGGGCAGCATCTAGACATTATCTTAAAAAATAACATTTTTTTAAGAGCTTAAAAACTTCTAATGTTTAAGGGAGATAATAATAATAATAATATTTGGCTAATTTATATAGCGCCGTTTTCGTGAAAAATCACCTCAAGGGCGCTGTGCAAATAAATACATAAAAAATAATATTACTGGCTTACAACTAAGATTTACAATTATAACTAGTGACTTACATCTAAGACTTATTGCTAGTGACTAAGACATATAAAAGCTGACCTAAAACTGGGCTCAATGACATATATATATTTACAATTATTACTTAAAGTTAGAGATTTATAACTAACATATTTATTTACATTTAAAAATACTTGAAAACATCTTATAAATATCAAACATTCGCCAGAATCACCCATAGCGCCAGAAGAAGAAGGAAGTTTTTACATAATTTTACTATTTAAGGACATGGATGCAAAATTTATCGGATTTACGAAAATGTATGGATATCTTAAATAAATTATTGAAATTAATCGCAGATCTTTACCGCATTACGATGTTTCATCGCTCAACATTAAACGGATTGAGGAGTTAGGTTACCACTGACAGACCATTGGTAGGTAGATCAATAGCATTTTGAGTTTTTCGTTAGTAGTTGTAGGGAATAGCAAATAAAATAGTATATATTCGTGGACATCAGCCAGATATGTAAGAAATATGTAGAAAGTCGGGTTGCCGAGGCTTAAGAGGAAGCCACAAGCCAAAATGTTTGTATTTTTAGTGTGTCTTATAATATCTCCACAACTATAGGTAATAGGCATAAAAATCACTAAGCAAAAATATATATGAATGATAACCGTCGTAGATAATTTTGGACATAAAATTGTTTAAAATTTTCAAATGAAAAAATTCATTTTTTAGTAGTGGAGGCTCATATATTTTTTTATAAAGTATTTAACAATTTTATTTTAATTCTACTCAATGGAAACGGTGGGGGAAAAGCTATAATTTATCCAAAGCTAATTTTTTTGTATTTATATATATATATATGTATACGATTCGTAGTAAAAATTAATCTAAAAGAATGATTTGGTATTGAAAATACGTTAAATAGATAGATAATTCAATTACGAATAAACTTGTAAACAAATATGTGAAAAAAATCCAATAAAACAAACACTTACGACATTTTAACAAGCGTGCGTTCGAGAACAAACTTTTGTTAACTTGAGAATAAACAATATTGGAATTTAGATACATATAGAATCGGCCACAGTAAGTGGATTTGAGATATATCGTCACCTCATTTGCATACGATTCTAACTTCACTTCACCTTGTTCAAATAGAACCATATGCAATCAGCTAGGGCATAATAAATCATTGCACAAGGTTCTAATTACATTTCCCTAATGTAATTCCAAGCTAGGACCACGTCGAATTTAAATATTTTTATGAAAATATGAATACACTAGTACTGAATTAAACTATAACTAGCCGTTGGAAACAATAGTTATATTGTTTCAACGTCCAACGCTGTTGATAATAATTAACGCCAATAGTTGAAATATAATACCTACATGCGAATATTATTCAACGCAGTGAACGATTCAACTGTCTAATAAATAAAAATGGTTAAGAGTTTGCACTTCGTGAACAACATTACTCGATATGTTAAATGGACTTTTGGTAATGTACGTACCTACTGCACGTTTTTTTTTATTTTCCCATCCAATACGGCCGATACGCAGCGCCATGGGACAATCAAATTTATCAACGACAAGCAAAAAAATAACCTATTGATAATTTATCAATGTCGGCCGCCTAACAGAGAAATTTTTGCAACGGTGTTGGAATGTTAAATCAAAAGGGTCGAGAGATCACACTTCGTGAACGATATTATACCTAATTTGAAATGGTATTTTGGTAATGTACCCACATACTACACTCCTTTTTGGATTTTCCCATCTGAAACGGCCGAACCGCAGCGCCAAGCAACAAGCAAATTCATCAGTGACAAGCAAAATATATCTTCAACAAAAAAAAAAAGTTAAGTATTAGATTACGGTGTCTTTGCAAACTTTGAAATCTCAGAATAAGGTAAGGCAAAGTTGAGCGTCCTAGAGGTGATTTTCACAAAAACGGCGCTCTACAAATTGTCCAATTATTATTAATTATTATTATTATTATTAAAGTTAAAACCCTATCCAACCAAAGTGAAGAACTATGTATAATGCGCCTCGTAATAACTATCAACTGTCAGATACAAACAAAATAAAGAGTGTAAAGGTTCGTACACACTTGCGTGTCGTGGTGTGTCGTGGCGCGCCAGAAGCCATCGGTTTCATACATTACGGCGACACGCCACGACCTACAAATATGTCTCTAACCATAGTAAATGTATGAAACCGATGTGCTTCTGGCGCGCCACGACACGCAAGTATGTTTCTGCCTTAAGTGATGATAGAACCTTGTAAAATAAATAATTATTTAAAATGCTTGATGTTAGAACTTTTTCATACATACATATTTCTACGAAAACACAATACAGATGGATCTGAAAATTATTTTGGGTATAGACATGAGCAAAAGAAATGCTTGGCAAATCCTTTTTTATTCGAATATTCCATCAATAACACAGCTTTAGAAAGAGTCACAGAAATGAGGGATCTTGGAATCATTTTGTATGAAAAACTAAGTTTCGCCAATCATATCCACCAAATTATGAACAAAGGTATGAAAACACTAGGCTTCGTTTTAAGAACAACTAAAAACTTTAATTCCATAGAAGCCATTAAACTATTTATTATATGTATTTCTAGTTAGAAGCCAAATTGAATATAATTCGGTAGTTTGGTCCCCATCTTACAAAATTCACGTTAATATCTAATATTGAACGAATAAAAAAAAAATTCTGCGTTTTATAAATTTTAAATTAAATATCCCACTAGAAGACTTAAAATATAATCTATTACTAAATATTCTAAAAATACACACACTAGAAGACAGACGTAAAATAAACGACTTGACATTTTTATTCATAATACTTAACTCTAAATTCGACTGTTGCGAACTCCTACAACTCATAAACTTACGAATACCGACAGTAACCACACGACAAAATACACTATTCTACTGCAGCATTCATAAGCGGAACTAGGTACATTGCCCACTCCCCGATACAAAGATTTCACACTATGGTAAATCAGTACTTAAGTGATGTTGACATATTCAACATCAACTTGGCGAATTTTGTGGATCTTGTAAAAAAAACTTATTCCAAAACTATTCCTAAACATTTATGTATTTTTGTAAACTTATCAAAACGCCGTATTTTTGTGACTTCTGTGCATTTATATCTAATTTTATTCTTATCATTTCTCTACCTGTTTAAAAATCATCTGTCATAAACAAATTGTACTACTGTAAAAGCCCTCTGGGCGTTGAATAAATAAATAAATAAATTCTAGGGTCATTTTTGAAAAAAATAATTTATATCTAATTTTATTCTTATCATTTCTCTATCTGTTTAAAAATCATCTGTCATAAACAAATTGTACTACTGTAAAAGCCCTCTGGGCGTTGAATAAATAAATAAAAAAATTCTAGGTTCATTTTTGAAAAAAATAATATATTAGAACTACCTATATCCAAATGAGGTGACATATATTGATAAAATGGGACGGTATTATATTAAAATTCTACTAAAGCAAACTACAGATCGCGGAAAGGTTTGGAAAAAAAATCAAAATGTTTTATGATAGATAAATTTGGCACAATATGGCAAGCGATCGCTTAAGACGTTTTACAAACTTGCCATAATATGCCAAAAATCAATCGAGTGGATAATTTGGTACATATTATTATTAAATTATTATATAACTTTAAATTTATTCAGAAAAACAACAATGGCATGTGATGTCAAAGAACATAAAATAAATAACGATTTTGAGATACACGAACGGACACGGGACGAGCAATGCAAAACTAATAAAGATTGACTACTACGAAAAATCAAGCCAAACAACCTGTAGGTAAAATGAAATTATAATAAAAATGTTTCACATGTCTTATTTATAGATCATTTGAATAAAAAACGTTTGGTAGCAATTAATATATGTACATCAATTTATAATATATCTACATATTATGTGTATAAATAACACTGTACATCAGGACACACTTTAAACCTTATAAATAAAATACACTGAATTGTTCAATTAGATTTTAACTTCACTTATTGTCTTATCACTTTTTGTAAATATTAACTTAGTTTTATTTTTATACGCAGTTTCTTAAGGGGTAGGCGGAGAAGACATACCGCCACACAACTCACATCGTCTCATACATTTATTATTCAAGATGTTTTTATTTAGATGTTGGTTACATGCTAGAAGCATTTATTTTATTTTTACGACATTTTATGATAAGAAAATAAGAGGAAGAATCTGATAAGAATGTTACACTGATGTTATCTTTTTTACAGCCATAATCGCTGATAATTTATGTTGGACGAGTTTTAGGTTATAAATTATTTTTCAAAATAGTTTCTAGTTCATTAGGTAGGTATATTGATAACACTGAAAACTAATGTTTGCACTATTATAGGCAATGCATTGATATGATTTGGGCATTTGATACTAGTTTTACATCGATAATAAAACATATTATAAAAAAATGTTTTGGTTGTTCATTATTGGACAAGTGCTTTATGTAATTTGATAACAGAATAACACTGACAATAATCACTTATTCAACTTCACATTACTAATCTTTTTGCAATTAATTTATTTTACTACAGTGTTTTATATCACCGGAAAATATATCAAATTGTGATACTTAAATATAATAACAATCGATTAATGTGGAATTAACTAAATAAATTTCAATTCTCGTTGTATTTGTACACTCCATTTGTAAAAAATGTTTGCATTGTAAGGTTATGAATTATGGCACTTACTTTAATTTTAGGCATAGGTTTGATATTGGTCGACAAATAATAAAAATACAATCACACTTGATTATAAAGTTGCATTAATTAACTAAATGCCATTAAATTGTGTGTTTATAACAAGCAACCACATTTTAAACAAACAATCCCTCTTTGACACGTGACCGACCCATTGTTTTGTTAACAGGTAGCATGTTTAGTAATAACTACTGACTTTGCAGACTGATTATTATTTAAAGAAGGTATTTTTAAAAAACACGAAACAAATGAACACTTTACACTCGTATTATTATCAAACCACCTCGTTAAATTATGTACATAATACACCGCCACCAAACATGTAACACTGATAAAAAACAAAGCCCTTTTAGAGACCATTTTTTGATACAAAACCAGCACTTAAATTCACAATTCAGGGTTTGGGTTGAACACACGACAATTGCACAAAAATTAAAGGGTAGAATCGTCGAGAAATACATAGTATTTCTTGAAAACATCGAGCGTAAAACCTGTGTGTACGAAACTGAGAAACACTACGGCCATTTTTTTCACGGCGGCTCTTGTCAAACGCAGAAATCTTTCGGCGGCAGGGTGTCATAATGGGTGGTTTTTTGGTGTTATACTTACGCGTTCGACGTCTATTTCGCTTCCCGTGCACAATCTTTTACTTCCATTGCCGTTATACGCCATTTTACACGCGAGATATGAGAAACGCGCGCACAACCGTAACTTTACCGTGGTTCGGGAATGACTGAAGTCGCGACCGGCTGGTACCGGCTGACGACTGAGCCCGCGCGAATCCACTTGGCCTATATTTTCCGGTGTTGTCGTAGCGAAAATAATCTGCTGACTTTGTGCAATACTTAAATTTCTTCTCAAAAATTTATATTAAATTAAATTTATATGCAAAATAATCTCTGTTTCTTTTTACATTTATAAAATTAAGCCATTTTGTCATTTTTCCGAATGGGTGTGTAGAGAGGATGAACTATGGCTGTATATATTGTATTTTATACATCTACTCTTCTGTTATTCCTATAAAGCGCATAAGTGAGTCATGGTAATAAAAGGTTTTTTTATAACATTTTCATCTGTGCCACAAGCAGCTATAAACGTTGTGGCTCGGCGTATTTCAGCAAATCGCTTGCCGTACATTCCCAATGGGAATATGCTGAAATAGGCGATTCCGGCGATATGCTGAAATAGGCCAAACCACGTATTTTATAGCTATGTGTGGCACCTAATTCTGCTGACACGAAGTAAGCGTGATGAGAATCTACACTTTTGTGAACTGTGGAGAATGAATGTGAAATATCACTATTTCATTCTTACATAATGAAACATTACCCCTCCAAGCTTTTACTATGCATTCGCCGTGCTTTAAAACAAACAAAAAATGTGTGAAGGGCACCAATAGTCATAATTACAACTTTTATCCTACAAAAATCTTAATACTTTACACCATAATTTGTATCTTCACGTGTTTAATTACATAGTCACCAATACAAAAATAAAATAAATTATCCTGGCCGTAGCCACATTGAACTGAACACAGTATTTAATTCACTCAATCTCTTCATATTTTCCTCCACTTTTCCTACACCTTTCATAATGTAGATTCAACTGCCTCCGTTATCAAGAGATAAGGCTCTTTACTAGCGCAAATCCCGACGTGCGCAAATAAATTTTATTCGATTGATTTGTGTTATTTTAAATGTAGTAATTTAAAAATAATATAAGGTACATTTGCGGCATGTTCCAGAGTGGAATATAGTATCAGTATCGCCCTGGTGCAAGACCATCATTCAGAATTGAAATGGCTTTAGCCATGTTTGGTGACTAGTTCTGAATAGCCAGATACCTAATCCCTTCTTCCCCATCTCCTCCTCCTCAGCCTCACAACACATCCCAATTGGGGATGCCATAGTCTCACTGGCTCCAGGCGGTGGGGAGTAGTTGGGACTCTTGTGCGGTATTCACATTAAAGTTTCTCAATTCGCCAGATATTTATTGATCAAGTTAAGCACCAGTCCCTGAATCTAGTAATAATAATAGTTCTATAATTGTGAAAAATCGCACGAGTGTACGGGGGATTGAATGTGTATTGTCTATGTAAATCAAATAAGCGTCACTTTGTACTTATAGGTTTATTAAACAACTAGCTGTTCCGATCCTGGATCCACTTCCCCTCCTGCGTTACCTTTTCACCTTCCCCACCTTCCCACTCCCCCCTCCCGCGTTCCATATATTCAGTCCCAGCACAATTACAATTATTATAATTACAATTACCTATTACAATTTTTTTATTCAATTTTTCATTTTTCATGTATTACAAATATTCATTTTTGTATGATATAAGAACAAGCAAAACAATTTTTACCTAACGTAGATTTTAAAATATTTATAATTCTTGATTAGATTAAAAGTATTTGGCGAGTACTTCAAATAAATTTATTTATTTTGAAAGAGAAAAAAAAAGAATTTTTATTTAGAAATCATTGTTTTGCAAAAATGTCATTCTCAAATTTTGACATTTTTTACAATTTTGCAAGAGTTTTTGTAACGATTAAAAAACTTTTCAGATGTATTGCCATGTGGTTGTAATAATCCAGAAACCTTCGCGGGGGTTAAAGAAGGTATTTTGAAAGTTTAAATCATTTCATATGCTTCATATTGCGATACATAGACACCTCTTTTACTCATATAAATATATATACCCAAGCAAGCATATTTTGATTTAATACATATATATATAGATATTAAACTCCATAGCTTACATTTGCATAAGATTATTTATCGTAAAGTGGAAAGCGAATTCTGGATATATAATACACACGAATATCATGTCGTGGATATCATGTCACCCCCTCAGAAAATTCTGCGCTATTACAACCCCTAGTGTGAAATTTGCGGAGTTCGTCGACGTTAGGACCAGCCTGATGATCAGAAAAACATAAAATTTTGCTTTTAGAAACATCGTTTTTTATGGCAATCTTTTTTCATGCCATATGGAATTTTACGTTACGATGAAATATACCGTGGGCAACGTTTTATTTTGTACTGACCATCAAGTGTTAGAATTTTGATGATTTGTTTGGCAAAGTACCTGATTTTTCGGGTGTGTTATAAAAATATGCCAAAAATGTGTAAAATGGTCGCATTCACTAGTAAATTTGTAATTTTTTTTTATATATTTAACGAAAAAGATAATTCTGGAAACGATTAATTGTAAGAAATAAGAAAAGGATAATCTAACCATTACGCCGAGAAGACAAGATGAAAAAATCGAAACTTCGTGAAGATTAGGAGCAAAGTTGTATCTTCGAAATCTTGCTCAATTATCTCAATCATTCATTATCATTATTAACATTTTATTATTGTTTCTCCTTTTGTTTAACTAATAATTCTTTTATTCAGCCTTAATTTTTTACTAGTAGCGGAGAACGTTGATATAAATTAAAAGTCTGCAAATTATTTTCTGAGAACAGCAACACTCACAGCGGCTGTCAAATCTGACGGCAGGGTCTATGTCAGTCGTTGGTTTTCCAATGAATAAAATAATGTTGCTCAAAAGTCTTCGATATTCACGTTGAAGTCAAACCGATGTCTTATTTCCAAAAAAATATTCGTAGTAAGTATGTCTAGATACTCTGAAATATTTCCAATAATAAGAAAGTACGAAAACAGCCACCATATTACACAAAACACAAGGACTTCAATTTACTGACATTGGTTTTTTTATAACTTCGTTTACTATGATTTTTAATAATAACGCGCAAAAACATCTGTATTGTCGTCAGATGTAACCTTCAGAGCCAGTTGTCTTTCAACAACAATTCATGAAAATTCAAAGTTTATTCAAGTTTT
Source organism: Limnephilus lunatus (assembly GCA_917563855.2). Classification (NCBI taxonomy): domain Eukaryota; kingdom Metazoa; phylum Arthropoda; class Insecta; order Trichoptera; family Limnephilidae; genus Limnephilus; species Limnephilus lunatus. The sequence continues at coordinate 112,374,435 of OU830592.1, forward strand.
GTGATAGTTCTAATCAAGGTCTGTTTTATTCTATTACGGGCCATTTGTTTCTTAGTACAATACATACTTGAATAAAATATTCCACCAACCGCCACACTTTGATTAAGCACAGATTTTGGGAATTACACTACACTTCAACTTAATTACTACAATAAACAACTAATTACATTTGTAAAGATGGTAAAAGATGCATTAAATTCCATTTTTATTCAAAGTTTCCCGTTTAAAACGATTCCTTAGCCGCCATTTTAATTTTATTTTTGTATGCATTGACATTTGCGTGAGTTTTGTTTCAACTAGATACGCACGAGTTACTTAATTTACCCAAAATAAGAACCTAATAACCTATTTTGTGCATGTAAATACATTAGAATTCGGATGCAACGACTTCGCTTATAACAGCTTAACGTTTTTAGCCACGACAAAGTAAACTCAAGTTAGGTTTCATAGTTAGGTACTATGAAAACATATCCGTTTAGTACGACTCTGTTTTAAGCGACCAACTGCTTAAAGCGACCTATTTTAATGATAATTCGTCCTGTTAGAATGACGAGCAGTGTTTTTTTTTTATAAAACTTACGCACCAATACCTCGCCGCCCCGCGCCTAGCCTACTCCCCGCTCACTAACACCTTATTAGCACGCGTAAATCACAGTCAGTGTTTATCATCTGTTGTGACTAGGTTAAAAGCTCCACACAATGAGTTCTGTGAATCGATAGTGTTTTTCAATTGAAAAAAAAGTGCTATATTACACCGTTTAGAAGCCGGTGAATCAAATGTAACCCTCGCGAAGGAGTTCGGCGTGTCTCATGTAAAAACAAGCTTAAATTATCCGGCCGTTTTGTGCATCATCCGATTAGTACGACAAAGTATCGCCGGCCCTTTGAGGGTCATTATATACGGACTCTACTGTAGTCGTTTTTTGTAGTACAATACAATCTCACTAATCCAGCACTATTAAAAACCAGAGAGTGCAGGATTATTGGAATGTTTGGATTACTGGATTATAGAGAAAAAATCATAATAAATAATGCACGTAGCAAGTAGTACGCCCAACACCATATTATTTTGCCAATTTGCATATGTTTTCTCCACTATCTAACTTCTTTAAAATGTCCATTTTATCTTTTAAATCTAGTGTCTTGTGTTTCTGTTTACTTGACATTTTTAATTACACACTATTCTCACTTCAAAACAACAGGTAAATACGTACACATGAGATAAGTTTTGAGGTTAGACTGCTAGACGACGACGCGGCGATGGAGCGCATAGTCGTAGAGGGGCGAGGGATGCGCGGGCGGAGGGTGCCGGATTATTGGACGTATCGGTCTATTGAAGTGCCGGATTAGTGAGATTGTACTGTAATTGTTAAACGAAGTGCTTCAGTTAGTGGAATAATTATCAAATATTCACATAAGTTGCAGGGTGTTTGAACAGCTAAACCTCTCCTTCAGGGGCGTGCACTCCATATAGGCACATAAGCACTGCCTACCCTAGCGTATTTGTAAAACGTAAGCATCTAAATAATATTATAATTTATTAAATTATTACTAAAAATAAATACACACTTTCAAAAATAAGCGCGACAAAGCTAAGCAACCAAAACTACGCGAGCGCCACATCAATCGGCATACTACAAACTTGACATAAACTGTAACTAAAAACTACACGCGCCCTCCGACTACCTCACTAAAATGCGGGCTAAGCAGGAATTATTTCTGCTTAGAGCTAACTTCATACAAGATATAATATCAATGTTTACGAAATGCACGTAGCATAGAGTAGAACTGTCGTTTGAATTTGCTTCTATGAGGTTTTTTTGTTAGTATCAGTATCAGGCAGTGCTTTCTGGAACAAATTAGCAAATGGCAATCAGTGGCGACAGTGACATCTGTTGTTATCTGAAGTATGAAAGTGAGACACGCCAACTGCTTTTATCAAGGCCACCTCGGATATCCATTAATTGGCTTGTGATAATACGCATACATGAAGCGATTATTTATTATTATTATTATTATTTGTATATTAAAGTGGCTTAGATAATCCAAACCTGCATCATCTACAGCCAGCAGCAAGCACACTTAGCAAAAACTTGTACGAAGGGAGCTATCTGTGGCAAGTTTCTTTTTTATTTATTTGAATCAATTCGGCGGTTTTCCTACTGCCTACCCTGATCAAAAACTCTGTGCACGCCACTGCTCTCCTTATATTCCCCCTTGTCTGTTATACAAATAGGGTCATTATTACTGTGACCGGGAGAGGAATCATTTTCCTAATTCAAACTGGTGGACTTGTTACTTCAGAAACCAAAATTGTAGATTGTTGTTCTTCACTGCCAATCACCACCAAACAAAAAAACAAATCTTTATCTTTACTCTTTACTAAGTATAAAATGAAGTCGCTTACACTGTATGTGCGCTTAGATTTTCATACGGGTTTCACCAATAGATTGAGTGATTCATGAGGAAGGTTTTTAGGTATATATTTTATGAAGGTTTTGTGTAAATTGGATGAAATATATAATATATCTGGTCAAGTGGCAGCGGGCAGCGTGGTGTGGATTTGATTTAACAGATGGCGTTGATTATAAAGGTTTCGTTAGCCACAGCAACATGTGTCTGGGTATGCTAGTAACTAATAAAATAATATTGTGATTTGTTTTTGGGTTGCATTTCCTCCTTCTTTAGCCAACGTTTTGGACAGCATTACTAATAATAATAATAATTGGACAATTTGTAGAGCGCCGTTTTTGTGAAAAATCACCTCAAGGGCGCTTTATTATTCATCATTACATTGTCCATCTGCCTAGTCCCTATCTTTCACACACGGCAAGTTATTTTATTAATTATTTGATTAAGTGTATCACAAATGGCTAAAAATGGTAGCGACTATGCGATGTGATATTATATGACATCCGCTCTAATGATGGACACTGTAATACTGTCCGAAACATTAATAAATTGCAATAGTTCTTTTAACTGTGAAAATCTAAAGTCATATAAATAAAATAATAATCTTTTAATTGATAAATATAAGTATTGTTAGTGGTTTCGAACCTTTTTAAGAAAATATTCCATATTAAATCTTAAGCACATGATAAAAGTACATTATAATTATGTAATATAATTGACCGGTCAGTGGTTGAGTGAGCATCACGTTTGGGTCCCACCCAGGTGTTCCATGTTCGATTCCTCGGCTGGCTAAGTCCTCCATCACGACTCAAGCAACTTTTTTGGCTTACTGTGGTGGAAGTAGGAGATTTTTAAATATTTTCAGGTTATTAGTAACACGGAAATGTTTGTCTTTTTTTTTTTTTTTTATGCTGCTAAAATCACAAAAGCTAGTAATTATACTGTTAGCGCTCTCGTGCATAACGACGGTTAAAGGAAATGTTAAAAGCATTGTCTTCAAACTGAACTTAAATACTTTTGAAACATTCTCTATAAACCAGTTAAAATGAACCGTAAGAATTAATTTTGTGAACCAAAACCAATAGCGTGCGCATTACTTTAACTAGTTGGATAACCCCGCTATAACACAGGGACATCCCTAGCATGGCGGTTGAAATAACACAAAAATAATATACAATGTACAATATTCTTATATTAAATAAATAAATAAAATAAAATACCTTATAAGAAAGTAATATGAAAACGTAAAATGTATGTTCCCCTTATTCCTCTTTCTTAAATTGAAATTATTCTTTTCAGGTAGTCTTGGCCACCCCCTCTAAAGGAAATAAGGATTAATAGAAAAGAACTCCTGATGGTGTTAAACAATGCAGACTTTTATAAATTATCATATTATTACGTGCATATTGGACAAGTTTGGTGTTGGTGAACTTTCTGAACATTGCAAGAAACAAATAAAACTTGCAGCGTAAGTGTTTTTCACAAAGTTTTTGGTGAAATAGCGTAGTTATAATTACACGTACAGGTGTTTTAACAACACGCACATGAATTAATAATAATAATAATGATTTATTGTTTTCCTTTCTTTACAAACATGTAAAGATAATGATATCCTCACTGGGATTTCCCGTGCTGAGAATTTCATTTACATATTATAATTTAATTATAAGAAATTAATACGAATTAGTTATAAACATATAGATATCATGTAGTATTTTGTTAAATAATTAAAAATTAAATAAAATTGTGTTTTTTTTATAATTCAGTTCATTGGCTTGATGAAGACTTGAAACTCCCGGAGATACAGCCATCGCAGCTTCCGTCATCAGCACCAATACGTTCATACCAAAAGTAGCGTGGCAGACCTATAAACATGTTTCAAGAGAGTTCCCAACGCAGTAAGCAAATACATTGAATCAGATTTTAGTTCAGTAAAACTGTGCTCGGATGCAGAAAGAAGCTTGGTGATATCAGGAAAGCGAACTACAGTCCAAGTTGTGAAATTCGCTCTCCAATCTACATCCAGAAGATTAAAAAAAAGTTTAATTGGCCCATGAAACATCATCCTCTGCTACTACAAGACCTGGCAGTCTCGAGGAAGCTTTAGAACTTATAGTGGACCTTGGGTTAACAAAAGAAGGCTTTATAACGATGCTACTTGGAGCAAAAGACGGAGAGGCTGATATTAGAGGTAAAGAGCAAGTGTTATCCTGCAAACATTAAGATAACTGAAAACGAGACTGCAACACAAGCTGTACAACATCTAGCTCAAGTACAGGCTGATGTAATACTACAGTACGTTTCGAAGGACTTTGATACTACTGAAGATTTTTATAAATTGGTTCTAGATGGCAGCGGTGGACACAGTGTGTATAAACAAAATTACTTGAATAATTCAGAATATGCGGATTCCAACATAACTTTACGCATGATTGTATCACTACAAATATGCGAATCTAATGGTAATAACAAAACAATATACAAAGTGATTTGTTTTCGTATAATTAAAAAATATTTATATTGGAAGAATACTGGACCATCATCGACAAGGTGTTACCGTTCAACTGGATTCAAGATAAAAAAGAAAATGTCTAAAATGTGAAAGAAGAGTATAACAATCTACAACATAGATATGTAGGGGTGGGGCGGAAGGGCCTCTGGCCCTGGGGGGCCTCCAAACGCCTCCATGTTCCCTTTTTGTCTGGAAAAACTGCTGAGGATATGTCAAAAGACATTCAGCAACAGCTGGAAAAAGATGGACTGGATATTGCGCTATGCAGGGTTCAGGGGTCAGGTATCCACGGATAGGTGCAACGAAAACTCCGAGAAGTAAATCCAAAAGCACTGTTCAGTCCCTCTTCTAATCATTCCTGGAATCTTTGCAGAGTTCATGCATTTGCATGCGTTCGTTCCAGCCTCACATGTTTTGGTACAGTAGAGAAATTACATATATTCATTCTTTTCATCATCTACACAGAGATGGCAATTATTGCTTAAAGAGAAAAATGGAAAAAATTTAAAACATTTATCCGATACTCACTGGAGCGCTCATTAAGAGAATATTTTTAAGATCCAACAAAAGCAAATCTAGATACGAGATCAGGAGAAAGCATGCTCCTGCCGGCTGTTTGTGATTTTACCTTTGTGACACATATGCAATTTTGGCTTTCTATACTGGAGGAAGTTAATTTATTTCAACGATATTTACAGTCTCCAAAATTGGCTCTGAATACAGGAATCGCCAAACTAAATGTCCTGAATGAGTATTTAGTGACTCAACGAACCACGATTGCAGACAATGCTGTAACTTTTGGCACTAAAAAAATTCAGTGATATGAACATGCCGGGAAAAAAGATGCCGGGTGAATCAGCTCATGATGCTGGATTATTGATTCAAGAAGAAACACATCAGTCAATGTTTGAAAGCATATACTGATTTATGTGAAAATTGTCGAAATGATACAGGGCCATAAATCATATCAACAATATTTTCCAAATGACTGAAACAAAGTTTATGCTAGAAGCTTCAAATGATGCTCTGGCTGCAGCAGTGGACATGAATTTGATAAGGGGCAGGTTTTCTAAGAAATAAAAAGGTTTTGCAAAAATGTACGTGCCACCGATACTAGCGTGGACATTGCTGCCAAAAGGACAGCCCAAGAAATCCTTCAATTTATAACAAAATGGGACTGGTTACCCTGTACATTGCTTATACTTCAATACTTCTTGACCTTTTGCATCATGCGAGAGGAGTTTTTCCAAACTCAAACCAATTAAAAATTATCTTCTATCTACAATGAATCAAGAGCAACTCGTTAATCTGTCTTTGCTTTCAATTGAAAGAAAAGTTTCAAAAGTGAATTTCACTGAAGTTTTTGAGGAGTTCAGTAAAATGAAGGTTCGAAAACACATATAATATGTAATAATATGCTATAATAGCTACATACATACTGAAAATAAAAACTACCCATTATTTTATTTTTACTAATTGGTTTTTTTGACGATGGATTTGTATATTATTTTCCTTATCCATATTTAAATTCGACTTAAAGAAAAATAAGTACATAGAATGTTTATTTAATTCGAATTTAAATTTCACTTGCAAGATTTTAACTAAATAAACATAAACACTTAGGTCCAGTGGCGTAGCATGCCTTGGAGGGGCCCTGTATCAAAATTAGTTAGGGCCCTTATTATTGCTTGGATATTATTACAATACGTGATCAGGTATTTTCATGTATTGAAGGTTGCCATTGTTCTTTCAAAAAACAAAATTCACCCTTAGCTACTGGTAGATAAATAGGTGTACTTACCATTACAATTACCATACCAATCTAAATCACTCACAGAAGCTGATTGCTGAAAAGATGAAGAAATTTTTGGCATTTTTTTTATAACCTCCTCCCTTTTCTGTTTACGTTTTCTTTTCATAGCTCCACTGGGATAATCTCTTTTCCTTTCACTCATTCTTTTCACAAATCAAACCAATTTACCAATAAATAATCAGAACAAGATTGTATTGTATTACAAAGTAATAAATAACGTTTGAACCGGAATGAAATAAAACGTGTAAATATTGCTCTCCGTAGTTTGTCATTGTACTTCGGTTATTGCGGGATTCCCCCGTTTAAGTCATTTACTTAAACGGGGGAATCCCGCAATAACCGATGTAGGATATTGTCAAATTTTGGGCGCACGCTTAACCCGGAAAAAAAAGAGATTGCTTTTTTTTACTTTTGTCATTTCGGAAGTAAAAACTCTATAGGCACGTATGACAGTTTTTTTTACATGTTATTTTCCCGAGAAGCACGAGATTAGGTGACATTGTGGATAAAATTTTACTTATTTTTGTTATCACATGTTAGGGGCCTTTGTAGCCCGGGGGCCCCGTATCATTGATATGGCTAATACGGCGGTAGCTACGCCCCTGCTTAGGTCCCTCGCTCATGGAGAAAATGAAAAAAAAAAAACAGTTGACGACGCAATCGCAATCAACCTCCTGAACAAAATCGATATTTTTCTGATCTGACATATTGCAGATTACTCGGAAACTTGACAGCTCGTGAGCCGCTATCATAGCAACCTGTTAACCCAGCACTGCTGGTCGTGCAGCTGTCGTGTTTCAGTTCGCATTGTTAATAAAATGCGATTGCGTCGTCAACTGTTTTTTTTTTTCATTGTGAATGATGAATACTTGGAGCAAGTGGACGAGTTTGTGTATTTGGGTAGTATGTTTACGAGAGATGGGAAGGCTGATAGAGATATTGAAAGAAGGGTGAATGCCGGTAACTCCATTAATGGAGGACTGAATGCCGTTGGAGCTAATAAAAAACTGTCAAAGAAAGCAAAGCTAGCAGTCCACAATGGTACCTACCCTGATGTATGGCAGTGAGGCATGGAACTGGCAGAGGAAGGATGAAAGTAAACTGAATGCTGTTGAAATGAGATCCCTGAGGCGTAAAAAAATGTATGATCGTGTGAAAAATATGGATATCCGCAAAGAATGTAAGGCTGATGTAAGCATAATGAGTAAGATTAAGAAAGGGACCCTCAGATGAATGAACGAAGGAAGTAGTGTAGGAAGAATATACGACGCAAATGTGAATGGTAGAAGAAGTCGGGAACGCTCGAGGAAGACATGGCACGATCAAGTGAATCAGATTCTTGAGTCGGGCCATGTCAAAAGTCAGAATAATAGAAGAGAATGTATGAGACGATGTATGAATGTGAGTGAGGCAAAGAGTGTGTGCCAAGAGCGAGTTGTTTGGCGGTCCGTCCTCTCTGCCTACCCCTGCGGAGAAACGGCGTGATGGTTAGTTAGTTATACTACATGCATGTTGTGTCTGTTAATCTCAAAGCTTAATACAACTTTAAATGTGTTCGGGAAACTTCCAATCAAGTTTGAGGATCGTTGTGATTACCAATTTATTGATTTATTAAGCTATCATAAAGAATACAATAAATATTAAACTGGACTAGACGTCCTTACTTGAGAAGGCTCTAATTATTTCTAACGCTGGCGGTCGCCGGACAATCATCGTAACCGTTCGTACATAAGACACGAACGACGAAAGATGGTATGCACTCTTCTGATATAAAACTTAACTGCCATCTGTTGGAATATAGCAAAACTTGTAAAGTTGTATTATTTAAAAAGATTATTTATTATTATACATAACTAACCATCACGCCGTTTCCCCTCAGCCTACCCATCGCAGGGGTAGGCAGAGAGGACGGACTGCCAAACAACTCGGTCGTTCGTGCCGTATCATGTCGTCCTCAGGCGTCCCCGACTTCTTCTAGCGTTCACATTTGCGTCTTATATTCTTCTTAGACGCCTTTCTTTGTCCGTTCGCTCTACATAAGCAAACCATCTGAGGGTCTTTTTCTTAATCTTCCTACAAACATAATACATATATTATCTTTCCATAGTATAAAATAAGTCACTCTCGCTGTTTGTGCGCTTAGATCCTTTAAACTATGCAACGGATTTTCATGCAGTTTTCAACAGTTTGTTTTAGATAGAGTGATTCACGAGGAAGGTTTTTAGGTATATAACTTGTCAAGGTTTTGTGTAAATTGGTTGAAATATATAAATAAAGGGAGCGGGCTGGCAAGCGGGCAGCAGGCAGCGGCAGCGGGCTCGCAAGAGGGCGGTGTGGATTTTATTTAACAGATGGCGTTGGTTATGAAGGTTGGGTAATGGCGTGGCATCGTGTTTAGTTAGCCACAGCAACGTGTGGCTGGTTCTTCTAGTATTTTATAATTATTTCTCATCATTAGCCACTGTCTATATTTAAATTTATTTAAAAAAAAGCCTTGAATAATGATTGTCCTTCTGTTTCTTTGCCACTTCAGTTATGATACGTCAAATACTAGTTTTTGATACTTCAGTCGCCTCGGACTTAAAATTATAAAAATCAGACAAACTTAAATTGACCACAGTTTTTTTAAGTAAATTAATTCTGAAAAAATTAATTATATAAATTCTCTAAAAACTCTATCGGGATTTTAATAAAGTTATATCAAATAAAAATACTATGTCTATTCAAGACTCAAACCTTTTTTACTAGCATTCAATATTATTTTGAAACATGTAAGCTAATAATCAAACCAATGTTTCTTTAGTGTGAAATGAATTATCCATAGATGGCAGTAATTCACGAGACGATTTAATTTTCCAAATAAACAAAGTAGTATTCCCACAGAAATTTAAAATACGTTGTTATCCAGTTTAAAATTTACTTATAAATGTGAGAAGCCAATAAAACAAATATATTTATAATCAACTCGTGATCATATACAGTGTGTCCGGGGGGTAAGATGCACTAACTTCAGGTGATTCTACAAAAAATGGTGGGAGAAGTAACTAACTAACTATAACGCCGTTTCTTCGCAGGGGTAGGCAGAGAGGACGGACCGCCAAACAACTCGGTCTTGGCACACACCCCTTGCCTCGTTTACATTCATACATCGTCTCTAAAAAGGATAAATACCTTTTTTAAGAGTACGGAGGCTACAAAGCACCACACAAAGAGGAGTCTGATTATTTTATCTCATTCTCTCGCGGGCTAAATCCTATAGATGTACTTGTTTGTTTTTTTTTGTGTCTATTTTTCGTTTCATCGAGTTTCAAATCACAACGGTGCTAAAGAAGTTTTCACTTCAAAAACCATGCTTTAAAGGATAATCAAAAATCGTGGGGAGATACAAATGACCCAAAAACCATGAAAACATGGTAAAAACACCGTTTATGATGGATATGTCCAAAGATTATGTTTTGGTTTGGCCTCTTACCTTGTCCCTATCCCTTCCCAAACTCTCCCCTCTCCCGCCCCTCTCCTTTACATCCCCTCCCCTTTACATCATCCACCACTCCCCCCTTTCCCCACCCCCCTTCCCATTTCCCCTCTCCACATCCATCCGATCCCCTCCCATCCTCTCCCCTACCCTTCCCCTTCCCCTCCCCTTCCACCTCCCTCATTCTTAACAAAACAATAAATTTACGTAGGCGATTTAATTCAAATCAATTAAAAGTCCGATGGCTCTTGTTGGCTGGCGTCATAAATGAATAATAATAATAATAATTAATAATGATCAAGTCAGGATAAATGTAAATTTATAATTTAATATAATTTTGATACATGTATAGCCGTAGATCGCGGGTTCAAATCCCGGCATGCGCAAACAAATTTTTATTTTGTTGATATGTGTTTTCACAATGTAATCAACTAAAATAATAGAAGAATTGAAGTTTTTTATTACCTGCATTAGAAACAAAGTAGGTACCTACTCTTTGTCGGTATGTTGTGCTTTTTTTAAAAATAGATTCTCTAGTTTGTAAACTGTATCTACTTACCTATGTCTGTTGATGACGAACTTCGTACCGCCTCAGTATCAATATTTTCAACTTAATTACGGGAATTTGGGATGCAGGTACGGGTGCCGCCGCCCCGGGAACCATTTATTGGATAATCAACACCTCTGCCATAGGTCACTCCAAGTGGTTCGCTAGGTTTGGTAATTTAGCAGGTGTGCCTGGGCTCATGGGGTGAAGTTTTTCCGGGTCTTTGCGGCGGATACTTCTGCCCACCTGCTACGTGGCGGGACGGATCGAGAGATACTGGTTGATGGAGACCTTTTGAACTTTCCAGCCGGACTCTCTCGACCCATTGTCTTGCACCGCAGTTGGAGGGGTGGATTCATAAGTCCGTCACTCCTGGACCCACTGACCCCCAGATTCCTACCCCCTCATTTATTTTTCCTTCTCAGAACTTCCTATCCTCCCCTTCCTTAAACCTCCACACAGCATCCCCTAAGATGACATAGGTCCTGAGTGAAATTATCTTAAAATGAAAAAATGTTTCATTTCAGAGATTTATTACAATTATTGTATTTTTCCTTTGGAGGGGTTGCAGACATACGTTCACCGTTTGTCTCATTTTCGGCTATTGATACTTAGTGTGTAAGAAAGAGGGCAGCATTACACGATTAAGAACAAATGCAAAACCATTTACGCATTGACATTTGACGTTTTTGAATTTTTGGAATTCACGCACAGTTCAATATTATAGGTACTTATCACAAAATGCCCGTAGCTCTTTCAAATATGAGAATTCGTTGCATACAAAATGTATGGGGAAAAGAATTTTCTTAATAACTATATTTTTCGTCAATTTTTGTGATGTTTTAATAGTTATTATCCTATCCGGGGCGGAGACAAATCCAACAAATCAAAGATCATCAAAATCGGCCCAGCCGTTCTCGAGTTATAAATAGTGTAACTAACCCGACTTTGTTTTATATGCGAATAGCAATCCGAAAGTCGCGAGTTCAAAACCCGGCGTGCGAAAATAAATTATATTTGATTAAATTGTATTATTTCACCATTTATTCATATAAAATAATATGTAGTATATTTGCGGCACGGTCTAGAGTGGGAGATACTCTCAGTATCGCCCTGGAGTAAGACATATCATTCAAAATTGAAACGTTTGCTTGAATTGGCTTTAGCCGTGTTTAGTGACCAGATCCGAATAGTCAGCCTACATTTCTCTCACAATCTCCTTCCTCTCAACACTATCTCCTTACAACATACCCCAACTGGAGATGCCATAGTCTCACTGGCTCCAGACGGGAGCAGTTGGGACTCTTGTGCGGTATTCACATAAAAAAGTATGTATTTTTATTTTTATAATTTATTTAATTTTTTGATAATAACTAATTATCACGCAGTTTAGTTAGGCAGAAAGGTCACAACTCGGTATTGGCACACTCTCTTTGTCTCATTCACATTCATACATCGTATCATTTGCGTTATATATTTTCCTTACACTCCTTTCTTCGTTCATTCGCTCCACATGCCCAAACCATCTGAGAGTCCCTTCCTTAATCCTGCCCATTACGCTTACATCGGCCTTGATTATTTGCGAATCTCCACGTTTCTAACACGATTATGTATGATTTTACTACACATACGCCTCAGGGATCTTATTTCTGCAGCATTCAGTCTAATTTCATCCTTATTATTTTTAATTGATAAACTAACGTTTTTTAAGACAAGATTTTTATGCATAGCACAAAGGGTAACAATTAGGTACTATATGCAATAATTATCAGCCTGAAACACTCATCTACATTGAAAAAATCTTCCGAGAAAAGATACTGGCCGCCAACGGGACTTGAACCCGTGTCTTTCTGATTGCCGGTCAGGTGCTCTACCACTGAGCTATGGCGGCTAATCTAATACCCGCCAAATAATTCAATATATACTAGTGCTTCATTCAACAATTACTGCTTATTACATTTTTCCTCCTGAAAACAACCAACTTTATTTTTTGTGAGAGAAACATTGTTAATACTAAATCGCTCGCTAGGTGGCGTCGAGACAAATTATGTCTACATTTTTTGGTGAAATACTTCAACTTTACAAATATTAATTATTATTTTTAATTGATAAACTAACGTTTTTTAAGACAAGATTTTTATGCATAGCACAAAGGGTAACAATTATTATAAGCAATAATTATCGTTGGCGGCCAGTATCTTTTCTCGGAAATTTTTTTCAATGTAGATGAGTGTTTCAGGCTGATAATTATGATTGCTTATAATAATTGTTACTTTCATCCTTCCTCGGCCAGTTCCATGCCTCACTGCCAAACAAAAGGGTAGGTACCAGAACTCCATTGTGGACTGCTAGCTTTGCTTCTGTTGACAGTTTTTACCTTCATAATGTAAATTATAATATCCTACTTGTAAATACATAATATTTTTTAATAATATTATGTACCTACACATGAAATATTTATAATATTTTTAATGCTGCCCGAAACTTTGTGTAAAGAATGAGATAGCGCAACACGGCATGGAGGCGTCTACTAATATCTACAGGAATTCCAAAAACTAAACAAATTGGACTAATATCTATGACAACCAAAGTGTGGACGAATATTTACAGCTCAACTGCTGACTAATATCTGTGGAACAGGTGATGTCGACGAATATCTACAGCACTAGCGAGGTTGGATTTGCAATTATGTATAGCCTATTGGCATAACGTAATATTGCGTACGCAGTTTAAAAAACTTAATTTATGTTAGGTTAGGTTAGGTTAGGTTAGTATTACGTAATTGAAGTAATTTATGCATTTACGTACAACCTGTTGCTCAGCTGCCCTCTGTAGATATTAGTCCCACCTACGCTCCATAGATATTCGTCACCACTGGGACCGTCATAGATATTTATCCGACCTTAGCTCTGTAGATATTAGTTTTCACTCTGAAGTTCATAGATATTTGTCCAACATATGAGCTGTAGATATTCGTCCGACATGCAGGCTGTAGATATTAGTATCTGGAGTCTAGTCTACTACATGTTGTATATAGGTATTCCGGGTGAGTCAATTGTCGAGGATTCTATGGACATGGAACTAATATTTCAACAATTTGGAAGGCGGATATGGGTACTGCCGCCCGGGAACCATTTATTGGTTTAACCAACACGTCCTCCATTGGTAACCCCAAATGGTTTGTTATGTTTGGTAACTTAACAGGAATGCCCGGGTTTATGGGATGAGGTTTGTCCGGGTCTTGGCGGCAGATGCGTCTGCCCACCTGCTGCGTGGCGAGCCGGATCGAGAGAGACTGGTTGTCGGAAGAATTTTGACTTCTCCAGCCGAACTCTCTCAACCCATCGCCTTGCACCACAATTGGAGGGATGGATTCATAGATCTCTCACTCCTGGACATACCTTCAGACTCCTGGTGACCGGATAACTCAGAATGAAATCAACTAAACACATCCTATGAAAAGTTATTAAAAGTGACGAAAAAATTAGGTTACATTAAGTTAGGTTATGGGCTATTTTTTAATTTTTTTTTCATAGATTTAATGACTTTCGAAGGAAGTGTTGAGTTCACTTGATTCCGAGTTGGCAATGAACCCATATTCCTATCCAACCCTCATACCTTTTTCCTTCTCAGAACTTCCTCTCCTTCCTTTCCTTATGGCGCGGTGTACCCGCATAAAAAGAAGAAGATGGAGAGATATATGTAAATACGAATCTTAGAGAGTGCGCGCTAATATTATAAATGATAATATTTAAGCGATAATTGTGAATGTTTAATAAAACACGACTCGTTTAAAATAAATCAAAAATCTCGTGGGGATTGTCTAAAATAGCATTTAAAGAAACACTGTGAATTTTTTCATACTCGTACATACATATAACTTGTAAAATAACTAGGGTGAACGCCATAGTTACTGGACAGTTCGTATAGTTACGACTTTTTTTAAAAGTGTGTAATTCAAAAAATATTTTTATGTAGGAAATATTTTAGGTATGTAGTGCCGTAGAATTTAATGGGCTTTAAGGAAATGTAGATAAAAATAAAAAATACCTAACTTTTTTAAAAATATATTTTATTGAACTGAAAAGTAGGAAAAAATACAGTTATTGGAAACTTTTTATTGGGACATCAAATCCTTCAACGGAAGCAATCTTCCGAACCGGTTCTCTATTGATATGCTTGGTGTAATCAATAAGTGATCATCTCAGATATGGGGGCTCCTCCGAAGTCAGACGAACGACGAAACGCGCGATAATTGATGAACGCAGAGTTTCTGGGCGGCCGAGGGTTCGGCAGATTTTCTGCCGAAACTGAAACTGATGCCGAAACTAGATTTTTTTGCCGAAACTTGCCAAAACCGAACCTTCGATCGGTCACTAAAAATAACTGAAAAAACGTGTTTATAATACTTTTTGAAGCATAATTTGCGATTTTTTTCTATCGAGGGAATTTCATATAACTGCCGTTTCGCCGTGGGGAATGTATAGATATTATCTATAAGAATAACATATATTTTTTTAAGAGCTTTAAAACTATTTAAGTAAAATATGTAATAAATTGGTAGAAATTCGGGAAGCCGGCTCTTAAAAAGGCCCTCGAAGGTGACGAAGGAAAAGGCCTAAAGGAAAATTATTTTCCTAAGGGCCTCCCGGAGCCAACGAAAAAAAAGAAAAATTGAAAAAAAAAGACTTGCGTAAAAAATCTTAAAATAATGCATTTCACAAAAATAAATAAAACTTCTAAATAATAAAGTATGTAAACTTATAATAACTTATCGATTACCAAATACAATATTGCAGTTCTTTGCAAAATTATCTTTAAAAATCGCCTTATGAAGCATCTTTAATGTAAATTGGACAAAAAAACATGTTCTCATTTCATAATTCGATTCACACTCAAATTGTCTTTAGTGAGGTAATCTTCTTGTATAAATAATCCTATGACACGGACCAAAGAGTCACTGTCGTAGTGTATTTTGTACAGGACAGTTTTGTTGTAATCAATAAAATTGTTGATTAATTTATTCAATTGTTTTTCCGTGCTCAATTTTTTTTGGTAAGCTATCTTTTTCTGTGAATTTTAAGTGATTTTTTTGGTGAATTCCCTTTTGTGTGTGTCCTGTTTTCATGTTTTTTAACAGTTTGATCATAAAACGTGTTTTTTTACATTTGCCAGCTAGTTTCGGATATAATTCCCATGGCAACATGAGGTTATCTAAAGAAGGTATAATAATGTATGGCTAAAGAATGAGGTAGCGCCCAATACTCCAAAAATAAAACACGGTAAAAAATTATATATTTTTTATAAATAAACAATACTTTGTTAGAAATTAATAGAAAGAAATATAAAAAATGTTTTCTTTGTTCCAAATATTTAATGACTAGCGCAGACTCGAGAAAAATTGTTGTCAAATCAGTTCCAATTTTGAAAATAACACTTTCTGTTTAAATATTATTTTATAGGTGGTACGTTATCACTTGTCTGAGTTCTTCACACAATCAGTTCAAATTTTGAAAAGGACACCAAAAATTGAAAGCAAAATCGAATTCCAGAGTTCATTATACCAAAGTTACGCCCGAAATAAGTATTTTTGTTGATTTGACATGTGCTTAAGTTTTCAAAAATGAATATTATGTAATGGAAGATGTTCTCAGTATCGCACTGGTATAAGACCACAAACCAGATTCGAAACAACACTAAATGGCAATAACCGTATTTAGTGATCAGATCTGAACAGCCAGTCTTTCTCTTCCCAACCTTTCTCTTCCCGATCTTCATAAAATACCTTTTAAATTGGGAATGACATAATCCCAATACTTCTGAACAGTCGATTCTTAAGCGGCGTATTTATTAAATATAAAAAATAATGTGCATTTTTAACTGTGGCGGTTCTTCACAGGGGGACAATGGGGACAGTCCCCACCAGTTACACTCAAAACCTACTGAAGGAAATAACAGTCGATGCTTTGTCTTCACCAAAATGAATGAATTATTTAAACATAAAAGTAATTAATATTTGCAGAAATAAAATACAAACAATTATTCCGGATGATTTTAATAAGATCCTACGCGCGTACATCGAACAATGTACGGCGCAAAAAACAGCAGGTCTATTTCTCAGCGCGCAGAATCTAATGCGCACTTTGGGGACAATCCGAACTATCCCTATACTTTCCTTGCGTTGTTTCGCGATCGTATGCAACTGCGCATGCGCGGTAGTATGAGAATTCAAGTACCTGCAGGGACAATCCTTTGGATCCCCACAGAACCATTTGTTTGCGAAGTTACGGGCGGGAATCGCTCGCGTTCAAATTAGTTTGATAATAATATTGCAAGATAAATCTTTATTTTTATTATACTATATTGTAAATTGGCATAAATCTATAGACATTTTATATTATTTTGTGTTATTCTACGGGTGGTGAGATTACGGTACAGTACGTACAAAATGTCGATCCCCACCACAAAAGAAGTGCTCGAGCCGCCACTGATGTTTAACTAAACCTGTGTATCCAATAATCCATTACAGTGAATTGTACAGAAATAAGATTTTTGACTTAAGAGGCCGGTATTCGAATTTCTAACGATTTCTTGCAAACCTCCCTTAAAGATTTGAAGTTTTTAAGCTCTTAAAAAAATATATGTTATTCTTGAAGATAATATCTAGACATTAGTCGCGCCCAAACTCAAATTATATAAAATTCCCGGGATAGAAAAAAATCGCAAAGTATGCTCCAAAAATTATTGTAAACACGTTTGTTTCAGTTATTTTACAAGTTATATGTATGAAAAAATTCACAGCGTTTTTTTAAATGCTGTTTAAGACAATAATTGCGAGATTTTTGCTCTATTTTAAACGAGTCGTGTTTTATTAAAGATTTTCATGATATTTGCAACCATTTTATCGTTGTAAATGTTAGCGCGCTCTTCTAACATTCGTAATTTCATATCTCTCCGTCTTCTTCTTTTTGGGGCCGGGAACGGAGTCCCTCTTTTTAAAATGTTTCTGAATTTTATCCTTCGAGGGTGTTCTAGGCCATCATTTCAAATTATGGATGTATGGAAAGTGTATTTATATAAAAATATCTTTAAATGGACCAATTTCATAATTATAATATGACAGATTGGAGTAGAGTTCAGACTTAGAAGAGATGGGATGTTGAAAGGAGTGGAGGAAAATTTAGATAAAGCTCGATGGAAGAGAGGAATATAACCTTTTAGAGAGGGTCAACCAATTAATATGTGAACTGAAGTTACCAGTTACCAATTCTAGACCACAGAAAAACAAGCTGGGTAGAAGGGCGTTTAACCAGCCAGCGGCCGATAATCAACATTTCGTCGAAAGATGTTCTTACGATCGTACAGGGCGATTCCAATGAGAAAGATTAATTATTCTCCGTGCCAGCTTTTTAAAATTATAACTCAATATCGATTTTATTTCATTCCAAATTTTGCTTTAATTTATACCTACATCCAAAAATGCTGAAAGGCGTGATGATAAAACTATTAAAATGATGTACTTTTTGTAATTATTTTTGATCATAAGTATTTATCATTTTTCAATAATGTTTAAGCAAAATAAGAATGTAAAAAAATCTGAAATATATTAGTTTGTAAGTGCGCAAATAGAAAGACAAACGGACCAATTTTCGTCAAGAAACACATTTACGTGTTTATTTTTTAATGATTTTATTTAAACTAAAATTAAAATTTTGAAACATTCCAGATAATTTATTGATTTATTTTACTTCACGATTATATGATTTGAAATGGGTGTTGTAAAATACAAAATCTTTTTTGAAAATTTAACAAATCTGCCGACGACCTATGGTATAACATTAACTAAAAATAAACATTTTTTCTCAAAATTTAAAACATATGTTTACTAGATAAAAAAAACAATCTTTCGAAATCAATTTATAGTTTTTTGTGGAAAAGAGTCCATACATCTAAAATCTGATTTAAAAATGACATATTTTTGGTTTTCTCTGGTTTAAGCAGGTGAATTTTAAAATGTTTAGATTGATTGGATCAATGCCCAATTGATAAAATTGATCAATTCTTGTGAGAAAATTGAGGAAATTGTTGATACTTCGGTTTCGATAAGTTAGTTCTTTTTATTGAGGCATAGCAGGCTTCCTTGGATTGACTAGCAATGTGCCAATACTCTGCCCTACTACCTAAACATTGCTGATTTATATTAGAGGATTGAAAAAAATGTCAGATGGGGGAATATGTTTTATGAAGGGTAACAATAGAATAGAACGCTGAACATTTTATAGAATCAATACAATCTATAAACGGGCTCTAGGTATCACAAATTTTTTAGGCAATGGTAAAACAAAACAATTAACACTGATCGAAGTGGAAGAAGACAATTTTTATTTGACCTTTTCAACTCTTAATAGCCAGACAGCCTAACGAAATTGATTATTCAACCAAGAAAATTTTTGTATATTTGAAAAACATTTTAATTTTTAGATAAAAATTACTACTGCGGGTTTACGGGCACGTGTGTAGACACAATAATTATAAAAAATATATAATTTATATGAAATTATTCATGATAAGAACGAAACCACTCATTGTCTGCGCAATATTCACATTAAAATTCTTAATAGATTTAATTCAAGGAGTCAAAACACTCAATCTTGAATTATTAACAATAATATTGCCTCCTTCAATCTGATGTGTCGTTTTTACAATACTATTTATTGAATGTGACTAAATTGACATCTTTACAATCAGTCTCGCATATTTTAAAAAGCAACCATCTGTTAACATGCTTTGGAGAATGTGGTGTTTTAAGAAATGTTGTAATTGTTTATTTTCTCTGTATACATATATTGTATCATGTTATGTTATATTTTATATTATATTTGTATAGCTTTATGTTATATTTTTCTTGTTTCCCTATCAAAGTGAAAACTTCTTTAGCACGGTTTTGATTTGAAACTCGATGAAACGAAAAGCTTCACTAAAAAGATACAAACACGTACAACTATAGGATATAGCCTGCGAGCTAATGAGATAGAATAATCGGCCTCCTTTTTGTGCGATACTTCGTAAATAATCGGTCTCCTCTTTGTACGGTGCTTCGTAGCCTCTCCATTCTTGTTTACTGTAGTGAACTGCACACATGTTTTTTGTTGTTGTTATTTCTCTTTGTTATTTAGCATCTCTACCAACATAAAAAACGAAGCTTCCTTCGATTTAATATAATATTATAATAATACATTATCGAAGTGCATTAAGTATGATAAAGAGTGACAATATTGACGACCTCGAACCCATTCAGGAAGTTCAGAATTTAATAGCCTCAACTCAGTTTTATGCCATATCAAGAATCTTGAAATTTGTTAGATTATGTAAATTGGAAAATCTTTTAAACCAAATCCTTACATAAAAGACCAAGTACCTTTTAAACAGAACATTAGACATTGTAATGATAATATATCTTCTTCTTCCATTTCTTGAACTGTCCCAGCTCAGTAGGTGTTGGGGTTGGCTCTTCTCGTTCTCAGGCTATATCTTCTACGGTTCTGGGTATCGCTTTCATCCAGACCGTTTCTCTGTAATATTTTGAAGCACTGAGTCATCCAGGAATTCTTTGGTCTTCTTCTGGATGACTGTCGATGAAGCTCCGCAGACATTACCTACTTCACTCTGTGATCTGGTGGTCTCCGTCTTATGTGCCCATACCATCTCAACTGTCGTTCCTCCAGCTTAATTTTTATGTCTGTGACACCCAGGCCACCACGAATGCGTGAACTTCTAATCCTATCTTTTAGTGATACTCCTGCCGACCATCTAAGCATTCGCTTTTCTGCTTTTTCAGCTAGTGTAGGAGTTGTACATATTCCAGCATTCGGAGCCATACAATATCGCGGGTCTGGTATATATTTTCTTTAAGATTTATATAATATTTTTTAATGATAATATATAATTTTATTGTAATTTAAAAACAGATCTTGCAAAAATGACAAAATTATGTTAGTCAGAAGCCTTGATAAAATATATGAATACCAAAAAAAATATGCATCCTATGAACATTTTTACGCACTTCCCAATGCTAATTTTATAGTACAATCATGTTAAACATATCGACCGTCCAGTTGATTAGTCAGACATCTCTGAAAAATCGAAATTAGAGTAGATTATGCAGTTATATGTAGACGTGTACACTCTATCTGGTACAATACTCAGATTACTCATAAACACCACCAAATCAATTATAATGCACAAAAAATTCTAGTGAATTAAACAAAATGTTTACGTTTTCTGGGTCACTAGTAGAATATTTCAAAATGTCATACCGGATCTTTATGTCTCCCGGTGTTATTTTATAGCCTATTTAATATGTAAAACAAAAACACGTAAAAATAATATTTGATTTATGGTGAGCATTAGAATATTGCTTCCCTCATTATCTCTAAACTTAGTATTTGGAGATGTCTGACTAATCAACTGGATGATCGGTATCTACCCTGTTAATAAAAAACAATAAATAAATAAAATGTATGAACCTGCAAGCTAAAAATGTGAATTCCTTACAAGAGTTCCAACTGCTCTCAACTGCGATGAGTAGAAATTGGCATCTCAATTGATGTATGTTTAAGGCTGAAGAGAGCGGGGGAAGGAAATAAAATGAGAAAGAGGAAGGTCGGAAAGTACCTGGCTATTTTGTTCTAGTCACCAAACATGGCTAAAGCAATTTCAAGCATTTTGGAGTAGGGTATGTGTATCCCCGCCCCGAGAACCATTTATTGGATAGGTAATGAACACCCCTGCCATAGGTCATCCCAAGTGCTTCGTTACATTTGGTGACTTAGCAGGGGTGCCTGGGTTCATGGGTTGAGGTTTGTCCAGATCTTGGCGGCCGATGTATCTGACTATCTACTGCGTGGCGGGCCGGATCGGGAGAGACTGGTTGAAGGAGGTCTTTTGACCTCTCCAGCCAGAATCCCTCGACCCATCGCCTTGCACCGCAATTCTAGACATTCTGACCGCTGGATTCCTACTCACCCTCATTCCTATTTCCTTCTCAGAACTTCTTCTCCTTCCTTTACTTAAAAAAATGGTGATTGTTTTCCTCAGGGCCTCCTGTGTGGAGCTAATGTAAAAAACAAAAAAAAACAACGTTTCGATTCTGGATTGTCATCATTCACCAGGGCGATACTAAGAGTATCTGCCATCCAGGAACGTGTCGGAAACATTATGTACTTACCTTTATATATAAATTAATTGTGAAAAAACACATAATTTAAATGAAATGTGCATGCTGGGATTCGAACCCGTGACATCTGGATCATAGACGATGATCTCAACAGGTCGCCAGTAATAAAAATAATCTGTTACACCTACGAAAAAATATAAAACATTATACCATTAAAATGTTATTATTTCTTTTCAGATCTATTCGACCTCAACATACCGATAAAATGAAGGTAAGAGATATTATGCAAATTTCGTAACGCAATAACGAACAAAAGAGTTTATTTCGAAAATTTACATAAAATCTTTATATGGAACGACAAACGCTGTTAAATTACATATTAATATTTGATTTTGGCATATTTTTTCGTAAAATAGAGAAGAATTATTGTGTAAACATCACTTTGAAATGAATACAGCATTTTGTTCTCCATAATCAATAATGTCAAGACCAAAATTTAGCAACAAAGAATATTCGATATTAATTTACTGTTTTTAAATGGTTTGAAAACACCTTTAACGGACCTCTTTACTAGCAGTAACGTTCTCGTAAAATATTGCGCATTAAAGTCCCAACTGCTCCCAACCGTCTGAAGCCAATTCAATTTATTCATTTTAAAATATTACAAAATTAAAATATAAAAGCGTTTTTAAAAGAGAAAATATTTTAGATGAGATATGCAGATTTTAACTAACATAATCCGACTAAATATCCTACGGACAATGAAATGAAGAATCCTCAAGCATCCCCCGACAAAATATCCTAACCTAACCCAACAAAACCTAATCTAACCTAACCTTACCTAACCCTAATCTAACCTAACCCAACAAAACCTTTCGGCACCAAATTTAAAATACTGTAAGTTCCTTGCTCTGTCTAATTTCTTCCTTGTCGGGGCATGTTTTGTTCGTAGAATATTTTTTCCTCGGGATTCACTTTTCAATTCAATTTAATTTATCCATTTTAAAAACATTACAAAATTACAATTTCAATGCAAAAACATTACAAAATTACAATTTCAATGCAAAATTACAATTTTAAAAGAGAAAAATATTTTAGATGACATAAACAGATGTAGACTAACAGAAACAAAGCTTGCCGTTTGAATTTTGCTTCATTGGTGTTAAACATATCAATATTCGAAGTGATTCCGCTATATAGCGCTCCCGACTGGCATGATCATTGGCAAGTTAGTTCTGCAAGACAGGAGATAAGATTCTCTTGCTTTTATTGTATGTATTTTTACTTATTGTCCAATATTTTGTAATATTTTGGAGTAACTTTGAAAGGATTCTTTTCTATTTTTATAACTATAACAGCATTATTCCCAAATACTTTATCTCAAACACTTTATTATTTCAAAATACATAACTTAAGTCTTAAGTAAATGGACCAGCTCCCTATTTAGATTCGAGATTATTTCTCTACTAATTGGACAATTTAAAACTGTTAATGAATGATATGTAACATATTATTATTGTGTATAATAACAAAAATATCAGAACAGACTATGCAATGGTGACAATAGCGTATTATCTTTTTTGTTAATTATATACTTTTCATTTTTAATTGCGAACTTACCAAATATAAAAAGTCCTTAAGAGTATTTCTCTGATGTTTCGTGAATAACGTTATGTTTCTATTGTTTATATTTGTCCTAATTCTGTTACTGTTTGATTTCCATATACAACCTGTCTTCTCATGGTTAATTTTTTGTTTTGTATAATCTTTGGCTTCATATTCCTTTCTTATTTTTATTTTTTATTTTATTCTTTGCGGAGACGGTTTACGACTAGTTCCCGTGAGCACTTAGGCCATAGGCCCATTTTGCTATCTCCCATTTTACCTCAATCCTTTAACAATAACCCAGTCCCTTTAATAAAGTTCACCAGAGTTGTCATTGGATATGTGGCTAAGTCTTCTGGTTCTACAGTGTGTCTCCTCAGGTATCTGAGCCTAGTTCCCACCAGGGCAGGACATTGGCACCATAAGTGAATTGGAGTCTCTTCATCCTCTTCACATTTTCTACATCTATTGGTGTTTTCCACTCCCAATAGCTGCATGTGTCTCCTGAGATGGCAGTGTCCCGTTAGTAGTCGTACCAGTTCCTTCAGCGAGTTTCTGTCCATATCGAGTAGTTTCCTGGTCCGTATGGGGTCCTGTCCGCTATTCCTTAAAAGTAAATTTAATTATTTCTTATTCCGTATTATGCTGTATTATTAGAAGTAGAGGTGGTCACCGTGGAAGATCAAGACCAAAACCCCCTGAAGAATAAGTTAATAAGAATAAGTTAATAAGTTCCTCAAAAATACAAGAAGTAACACAAAAAAAATCCTCAAAAACACAAGAAATACTTAACCCTACGAACAAAACAAGAGATAAATGGAATTCTTTAGAGGAGGCCTTTACCTTCGCCTGAGATAGGAGTTCTTGCTTATAAATAATATATGATACCTATATTACATTTTTCGTAAATAACATTAATTATACTTTTTCTTACTTTTTACAACTCTGTAACATACCTATTTGCAAGAAATAAAAGGCTTTTTTTTATTTATTTATTTATTAGAGGTAAAGTCACAATGATTAAAACCATAATGGGTTTTATTTTGCTTATATTACTCATGTACAATCTGAAAAAAATTGTTGTCGATTTTCCGTAAATTAATAAATAAATTTATTTCCAGATCACTTGTGCCCTGATCGTGGTCTTGGGGGCAGTGTGTCTTGCAGAGCCACCAGTTGATATATTGCCTCCTTACTTGCCCTCCCAAAAAATTTATGAAACACCAAGCGTTCCACCATATAATTATGGACCTCCCAGTACCAAACCGCCTCAAACCTATCTATATGAACCTCCGTCAAACGAATATCTTCCCACCATCCCTAAGAAATACGGAGAACTGAATGTATGTATGAAAAAAGTTTTTTTAATTCTGTAATTATATTAACACTTTTTCAATGTTGAATTATCTGCAAAAAATACACTTTTAATTTTTTTTATTTATTTATTTATTATTGTAAGAATAGTTATTACAACTCACAAACAAGTCCTGCTAAGCCAATTGAATTGGCTTGTTAGCAGGTGCTTATAATTAAGTTATGTATAAATTTTAAATTTTATGATTTTACATCTTATATCTACCTAAATTCAACATTATTCATACAAATCAATATAAATATAATTTTTTTTCCGATAGTCAAATTTTCAGCATACATTTAACCTTATTCATAGAATTACATTGCTTTATAGTATCAGGTAATAAATTTAATATTTTCGGTATGTTGTATTCAAACGTTCTCTGTCCGTACTTATTATTAAATTTCGGAACTATTAACCAGTCGTTGCGCGTGAATCTAGTGCTGTATTTATGTTCTAATTTCTCTTTATGCTGCTGGGTAATATGCTGAATTATAATTTTGTGCCATAGTATTGCCTTAACAGGTAAAATTTTAGCACTCTGAAACAGTAATGGTGTATTATGTCTCCGTTTGAAAATATTAGGAACGACTAATAATTTTACAATTCGGTTTTGTACAACTTGGATTTGTTTCAGATTTGTTATAGAAGTACTTCCCCATATTGTTAATTCATATCTTATAATGGATTCTGCCAGTGACATATAAATTATTTTTAGTGTTTCAATTGATAAGAAAAAATTTAATGTGTACATTCTGCCAGCAAATGATCTGAGTCTTTTACAGGTTTTTTTTAATATGTTTGTCCCATTATAAAAATCATTGTGTCCGGTAGATGGCGTTGGTGTCATTTAACGTCAAAATTGTATCTTTTTTCTGATTGTTGATAGGCACAGATTACAGAAATTACACTTGCTTTCAACAGAGGAATACAAAAAAATGTGCATTTTCTTAGTGTGCCTTATATCACAACGAAAATAGCAAATGAAGTTTAGAAACAGTCGATAGTGCTTTCGTTATTTGTTTTTGCGGTGTTGTGCCGTGTTGCGCTACCTCCTTCTTTAGCCAACGTCTCGGACAGCATTGGCTAAATAAGGAGGTAGCGCAATACTGCATAACAACCCAAAAACAAATAACGAAAATACTTTTATTCGCGAAAATCTAAAAACGTATACGGTCGGTAGTGGTTTTAAAACAATTATTTATTGAATAATTTTATAAGAAAAAAAAATAATAATGAAATGAAATGAAATTAACTGTCACGGATAAAATTTTAGTCATAAGACTGTATTTTTGAAGTGAAAAATTCTTTAGCACCGTTGTGATTTGAAAAAACGACATTAAAAAGAGTCAAATACATACATCTATAGGATTTAGCCTGCGAGAGAATGAGATCGAATAATCGGTCTCCTCTTTGTGCGGTTCTTCGTAGCCTCCCCATTTCCGTCTACTTTCATTTTCTGAAGGTTTCGCTTTTATCGCGTGTGAACTGCACGCTTGTAATTTTTGCTCTTATTTTGTACGACAAGTGTACAATACTTCATCAAGAGTATCATTGGAGAGGGAAGGGGGTGGTTGATATGAAAATGATAATAATTATAAAATTATATTTTTTTCTGCATTATTAAAATTTTTTTATTTTTATTTTATTTACCAATTTTAAACCTAAAATCGACTTCAAAAATAAATTTAATAATAAGCTCGTATTATCGTATACGTTGGTATATACAGTACATAGAAAAGTAGTTTTATCCTTGATGCATTTGAATGAAAATATGTTTTATGCTTTTGTTATTTGGCGGAACGCTCTGCACACCTCTTCGGGGGGCACTTAGATATGTTTTATTTGTGAAAGTGAGTATACCATTTTAACGGACATTATATCGATGAATTCTGTCATTTTAGGAACCCAACAGCAACTACAACTTCGCATATACAGTGAAAGACAAGAAGTCAGGAAACGACTATGGCCATAAGGAGTCAAAGCAAGGGAAGAAGACGGTGGGGGAGTACTTCGTCCTTCTTCCCGACGGCAGAAAACAGGTGAAGATTCTTCAAAATAATTTACTTTAAATCTCCTCTACGCTCTATAGAGCAAACACGGTCGCCGATAAATGAATACCGGAAACTTAAAAGGGTGTAAGTACCATTTACAAAAAGTGAGGTAGACGGGTATTTAAAGTACGCTCGAGCTTTCAAAGAAAACCCTTTATTTATTTTTTTATTTTTTATTTTGGCGACTATATAAATTAATTGTACATACAAAATATAATGGCGAAATTAAGTATAAAATATTGTATTTCTTAGTCCTCCTCACTAGGGGGTCCTGTGCCGAGGCAGACTAAATTTATTTAAATATAGTTTATTTGTCTTCTATGTCGTTTTTAGTGTCTTTATAGGGTTTTTTCATTGACCTCTTTCAGCCATATTTTTATTCTTGATTTGTATTCCTTAGGATTTTTTATTAGTTTTATGTCTTGGGGAAAGATGTTATGGAGTTTTGTTGCAAAGTATTTGTAGTTTTTTTATCCGAATGTGGTTTTATTACTTGGAATATTTTTTATATTATTTTTATTCGATCTAGTGTTATGCATACACGGTCTGGTAGAGGATTCATTATTTTTGAAAAGCTTCGGTAATATATTTTTGGCATATATTTGCTGTACATTTGGTACATCAAAGCTATTGAAAATTTCAATTGAAGGCATTCTAATTGGTATTTTTAACATGTTTTTTATGATTCCTTTTTGAATGGTATTCAGGTTGTGTAGGTACGTATGTGTAGAAGATCCCCATCCTATGATTCCATATTCAATTTGAGAATGACATAACGTGTAGTAGACCTTTTTCATTTTATTTGTAAGACATACGTCCGTTGGCATTAATATAAAATAGGGTTTTCTTTGAATTTACGAGCTTACTTAAAATTTAAAATTCCCGTCTACCTCCTTTTTGTAAATGGCACTTACACCCTTTTAAGTTTCCGGTATTCAAATATGAAGAAGATGTATTTTACCAAACTGTTGCTGCCACTGCCGTTGTTACCCCCTCCAAAAACTGAGCAAAAGGGAGGACTGCACCTAATGCTGATAATACCAAAATAAAATCGTCAAAGTCGATTTGTACTTTTGTACTACCCATACGTCTAAAACTGAACCAATATTTAGGATTTTTTTGTCAACTGTATTAGAAGAAAATACGTATTTCTGTACTTTTTGCTTTTTTAAAAGTACATTTAAAAAATAAATATTAAAATTATCTTTTTATTAATAGGTTTCTTCAAAAATACTTCGTAATTGCACAGAACGTCTATTAATGGCCTTCAAACCAGGCAATTTTAACTCTTATAAGAAGTAACTTAGCAAAAAATGCAAAATGTACCGAAACGCTAGTGGTTGTTTTCTATACTATATTAAAAAACATTTGCAGTAGTGTCATATTCCAAAGAGGAAATAGGGGTATATATTTGTGTGTATAAAACTTGCACATTTCAATACATTTTTTGGTATTTGAATACCACACGAGAGTCCAAACTGCCCGAAGCCAATGGGACTATGACATAACCAATTTTAATATATTATGAGTAAGGAGAGAGGGGGGGGGGTGTATGACAAGAAAGAGGAAGGTTCTGAAGTACCTTTCATGTAAATTATGTTTATTTCGGGAGAAAAAAGCGGTGGGCGCAAAGAAATAATGAACATACCATAAAAATAAATAATTATGACTTCTTGAACACAGCAAACTTATATTGCGGCATCATTTTAACTCAAAATGAATATAATACTTCCTTTTTAATTTTTATTGTAAAAAAACCAACAGTTTTTAAGTAAACCTTGACGAAGTAAGAATTACTTACGTAACATGTTGGTTTTTAAACAATAAAAGTGATAAAAATTATTCAGTTTAAATAACGTTGTTATTTAAGTATACTATAAATACTCAATTTAGGTTTGGGTAACGTCGCCCTGGGAACCATTTATTGGTTAACCAATACCACCTGCCATACGTTACTTCAAGTGGTCGCTACGTTTGGTGACTTAGCAGGGGTGCCCGGGTTCATCGGGTGAGGTTTGTCTAGGTCTTGACTGGTTGAGGAATTTTGATCTCTCCACCCAGACTCTCTTGAACCATCGCCTTGCACAGCAGTGGGACAGATTCATACGTGGATTCCTGAGCACATTGACCACCAGATTCTTACCCACCCCTCATACCCTTTTCCTCCCCAGAACTTCCTCACCTACCTTTCCCTAAAAAGAGCATTTTTAAAGCTGACATAGGGTCCGAAGGAATTCTTTACCTTAGACTCTCTTGTGTGGATATTCCGGCCATATATTGCGCATTTGGGGGTCGTCAAACTTTCTTTAATAATGACACTTATCAAAAATATTATTCCAGATTGTGACCTACGAGGCTGACGAGAACGGATATAGACCTAGAATCAGATACGAGCAAGCAAGATGAGGCAATAGTTCGGCTGAAGAAATACAATAAACCGATTCACCACTTCTACAATATCGTGTTCAAATTATATATTATACATTACAAAAGTACATTATTAATTATATATTGTAAAAGCATATTATACAAAAAAATGTTGACTCTTATTTATATATATGTTTTTGTTTGTTTATAAAACCACTGCAGCGATCACGTGAGATAAATAAATTTGCCTCGATTCCTTAAGATTTCTCTCAGAAAGACATTTTAAAAATTTTTCGCTAACATTAAAAAAATCATATTTTCGAACGTTAACATGGAGATATAAAAACTTATTATAGAACTATATAGCCAATGAATTAACCTGTATTATACCGTTTTTTTTATATTTGTAGGATTTATAAAAAAAATATAAAAAATTTTTAAAATCTAAATCGCGCGAATTCTGGGTATTGTTTACTTGAAACTGCCGTGAGGGATACTTATTCGGGTCACCATAGAATATTTTCGATAAACTTGATAATGAAAGGTGCATATCCATGGAAAAAGGACTTAATTTTATCAGTAAACAGTTGTTAAAAATTCGGCGGGAATTTATTTTTTTTAAAGTTTTTTTTTAAGATTGTTTTAAAATAGTCTACGAAGTTCAGATTTGCGACATCTATGGTCATAATAAATAAAGTATTTCAATAGCTTTGTATTAAAATAAACGGCTGGACAAGGAAATGTTTTATATAATTACAATAAATGGTTTACGAATGGTAGGAAAATGTCGTCCATTTTTGGACCGAAATCAAACGCAGAAAAATAAAAGTGGTCCATTTTTTCGACCGAAATCGCTCCAGTGGTTAGGAATATCATATAATACAATATATTTTAATAAAAGCAGAACAGACTAATAATGAAAAGGCACTGGACAACCTTGGACATTTTTCCTACAGATGTCTCGCTCTCATACAAATTCGTCAATGGTCCGAAATTTGAGATCACGTCGCTAAAAAACAATAACACTCCTTATGTAGATGGCGATAAAGATTAAATTCCCGTTTAACACCAGCCGCCTGTTATATTTTATTCCAGAAAAAAACATCGCCAAAAAGCGGGTTTTATTTTATTTTGAGAATTTCAGGCACAAACATTTAAAAGTTTTACGATCATTTTCTAAAGAATTTAATTTTACACATTATAAATTAAAACCATAACCAAAAAGGGGTTCGCAAGTACGAAATTTTAAACTTTAAAGTAGTTTTTATAGACCTTATACTTTAATTTTTTTCTGGGCTTATAAAAGGACTAATTAAAAAAGTGATCGATTATTTCAAAGGTTAAAATGTGACTTACTTGCAATATTTAATTAAAGCATCTAAAATATTTCTAACGGATTTATTTTTCGGTTTCACGACAAATCAACAAAGTGGCATTTCAACACCCCTTTCAAAAGTCATTAAAATAGATATTTTTTTTATTAGCCAATAACCTAACCTAAAGTAACCTATTTAACCAAGTTTTTTTGTTTGTTTTGACTTTTCAAAGGAGTTATGAAGTTGAAATTGTCGAGTTGTCCAGCTACCATAATTTTCAACCCAAAAATACACAATTTTGCAGTGCTTAGTAGTGCATCACCTTAACAGTATTATAAACCAGCTGGGGTACCTACCCTGCTTCGCTCAGGGAGTTGGTTTTAGATTAAACTGACGTTCGGACTCACGACGGATCTTGCTTTATATACCCCTACCAATATATACCCCACACATACAAAAAAAGCTTCAAATGATCCACAATGTTCCAGAACATTCCACAACATTCGAAAGTGTTCTGGAATGTTCCACAATGATCTGGTATGTTCCGTGATGTTCCCGAATGTTCCAGGCTATTCCCGAACATTCCAAAGTGTTCCGGAATGTTCTGGAATGTTGTGGAATGCTGTCGAATACTCTAGAATGTTCTGGACTGTTCTAGAAATATCTAGAGAGCGAAACTTTCAGCCCTTATAACTTCAAAAGCACGCCCTTCAGATAAAAACGGGAACCTTCGTCATGGATGAGAATAGAGGGCTACCAAACCATATACATACATAGATTCTGAGTTTTAGCGGGACGAACACTTTCATACACTTTATTTTATAATATATATTGATTACGCGTAAAATTATGATGACTGAGCTTAAGAATAACTATGTTTTTATTTAAATGTATTACCATATCGCAAACCAAAATGCATAAAGCTATTTAAACAAGTAAATCGCAATATTTTCCTTGAGTCATGAAACCGCCTCTGGTGTTGCATTTACTAATATTTTTTTACTGTGTGGATAGACATAATCGAGGTCTTATCTTTCTTTAGGAAAAGGTGGCCAAAAAAAAGTAGCATAATCTTTAAAATTGAGAACAACGACCTGCAAATCCTGATCCAGGAAAAATATCTTGGGCTGTGCATTGATCAGCATTTGACATTTAAACAACACATACAAGGTATTAAAGACAAAATCATTCCCTTAATTAGCGTGTTTAGCCGGCTATCATATCTGTTGCCAAATAAATTGAAAAAAGGTTTGTATTATAGTCTCGTACACTCACATTTAAATTATTTGATTGAAATCTGGGGAAACGTATGTGAAACATACATAAATGAATTACAGGTAATATAAAACAAGGTAATCAAAAAACCATTTAACTACAAGCCCAGAACATCCACAAAAAAATTATACATGAAAACAAACTATTAACATTAAGAAAACTATATGAATACAATACACGTCTCCTTATATACAAAATACAAAATAATCTCGTACACACAAACATAGAATTCATTAAAACGTCTCAAGTACACAAACACTTTACACGACAACATGATAACATTAATTTAAACACCATCCACACTACCTATGGTAAACAATCCATTGGTTACGAGGGGGGCAACTTATATAATTGCCTCCCAAATGACATTAAAAAAGAAAATAAGTTGGGTAAATTTAAAAAAAATTAATTAATATTTATTCTTGATAAAAAAAAATAATGAAATAGAATAGCGCTGTATTGAAATATTTAGTTTATCTTAATGTTTATAATTATTTCTAGTTAAATGAGTGAAAATGTAATTTTCTTTTATCTGGAATAATTTTTTTTTTTTTATTTGAATACCGCACAGAAGATGCAAATGTTCCCAATGAATAGGGACGGCTGCAGTGCTTTTTTTGTAGGAAATTTAATTTTGGATTTTAGGCCAAAATACCGAATCACATTCAATAATTATTTTTTTAATCAAATGGTGTAGCAAATATTTAGTATGAATAAGTGCTACTTTATTTGTGTTTTAAAATGTTATAAAATAAAGGCCATAATATAAATCAAATTTTCACGATTTAAGGGGCAACTTTGGCAATTATTTATGTTTCTTACTGTATATTAAAAAATAACTTTGCCCGATTTATTATTATTATTATTATATGATGAGAACACCTCGGAGTCTCAGCTGCTCCCGTCTGGAGCCAGTGGGAGTATGGCATCCCCAATTGGGGTATGTTGTGAGGCTGAAGGTAGGGGCGAGGGGAAGGATATGGGGAAGTACCTGACAATTCAGATCTGGTCACAAAACACGGCTAAAGCCATTTCAAGCAACGTTTCAATTCTGAATGGCAGTCTGGAACTTAACTATATTAATAATTATTTATAAATAAATTGTGAAATGACACAAATTAATCAAATAAAATCTATATTAATCACTAGACGATTTTGAACCACGACCTCCGGATTCATAGCCAACTATGCAATTATACAAATAGTTGTTATTTGCGTACGATGGGATTTGAACCCGCGAGCCCCATTTATTATTTTTATAATATTTCTGAATTTCTTCAATAAAATTTTTTAAAATAAATTTCGCGGTATTAGCGTAAGGGACCGACGTGATTTGCCACACCGTGCAGCATGTGTAACAATAAAAAATGTAATTTCCATAGATTTATTCAGCATGAACATTGTCTTTATAAATTCCCACGTAAATTTATTTTTTTCCCAGCGTTACCACTGTGCGACAGAGGGGAGCAGCAATACTGATTCGCATTAAAAACTGTAAGAGAGAGGGAGATAAATTACCCGGAAGATCCTGTGAAATAAACACCGAAGTTACATTACTTGGGTAAATTTAAAAGTAAAGCGAGGTGAATGGAGACGCTGGTGTAAAATAGTAACATTGTTTTTTTTGTGAAAGTGTGTTTTTTTAATGTTTTGCCATTACAGAAAATTATTTATTTTAATACATACGGCACATGTGCCATTTACAGAATTATAAGTTACAAGAATAAAGTATAAAAATGTATAAAATAAGTAAAATTACAAAAAGTATTGCAAAATATAAAAGTTGTTATAAAAAGTTACAAGTATAAAATACTTGATAAAAAGATGTTATAAAGATTAAACTGTAAAATAAGTAAAAAGTAGAAGTACCTACAAGTACGAAAAATATTAAATGTTAGATGATAAACCAAACATTCGTCTAATAGCTGAAAACAGAATCTTAAGTAAAAAAAAAGTTAGCTTAGCGTAGATCCATTCTGAGAACAGTATTACTTGTTTTCTAACTAACTATGTAACTAGCCAAACTAACTTAACTTACCATCAGGTTCTTCGAATGGACCAGACTCAACTCTGTTTTGGAACCATATACCATAATGGATTTTGAAGTACACAATTGTTGCAGGATGAATTTTGATGATGAATTTTGAGATACAGAACGTAATAACAACATTATTAATGAATTACATTTACAGGTTTAAAAAAATGAAATAGAGAAATTAAATACAAAAAATAATTAATACATCATTTTTATTGAAGCTGTCTTAATACATTAGTATCATTCGATTGATCACATACATAATCTTATGTGCAGTGGCAGTTCTTCACAGGGGGACAATGGGGACAGTCCTCACCAGTTACACTCAAAACCTACTAAAGGAAATAACAGTCGATGCTTTGTCTTCACAAAAATGAATGAATTCTTTAAAATAAAAGTAATTAACGTTTGCAGAAATAAAATACAAACAATTATTCCGTATGATTTTAATAAGACCCTATGCGCCTCACGCGCGTACAGCGAACAATGTGCGATGCAAAAAACAGCTGGTCTATTTCTCAGTGCGCAGAATTTACTGCGCACTTGGGGGACGATCAGAACTATCTCTATACTTTCCTTGCGTTGTTTCGCGATCGAATGCAATTGCGCACGCGCAGTCGTATGTGAATTCAAATATCCACGGGGACAATTCTTTGGATACCCCCACTGAACGACTGAACCATTTGTTTGCGCAGATTCGGGCGGGAATCGCTCGCGTTCAAATTAGTTCGATAATAATCTTGCAAGATAAAGCTTTATTTTTATTACACTGTATTGTTAATTGGTGTATATCTATAGACATTTTATATTTTTTGTGTTTAGTTTAGATATCCGACTAACATGATTAGACCATCAACTATTTTTTTTGGAAAATTTTATATTATATTCGACGGGTGGTGAGATTACGTAAAAAATGTCGATCCCCACCACTAAAGAAGTGCTCGAGCCGCCACTGCTTATGTGTATATATGCCTATGGAATGGCTTCGTTTGGGTGTGTGTACGATTATGAGTATGTTGCCCTATGTAAACATCCCCCGACAAAATATCCCCAACAAAATATCCACACGGACAAAACATCCCCCAACAAAATATTGAATAAAACCTAACCTAACCTTACCTAACCTAACCTAACCTAACCCAACAAAAATGGGACAAATATAATACAGACATCCTGTAAAGACAATAGATTTTTATTAAAAAATAGTAAAATGGGACACATATAAAACAGACATCCTGTAAAGTCAATGAATTATTTATTGTTCAAAAACAGCAAAATTGGACAAAAATAATACAGACATCCTGTAAAGACAATAAATTATTGTTCAAAAATAGTTATAAGAAAGAATTTAGCGTAGTGGAGATACATTTTGTCCCTGGGGTATTATGTCAGGGGATATTTTGTCAAGGGGAAGAAAATGAGCATTAGCATGTATTTTATGCCTTTGTATTGAAGTCACTTGAAATGTTATTCTTTTACACCTTTTTTTTTACTTAGTTTTGTTGAAACTGACCTGCTGACAAATTAGGCAGTTGAGAGGGTAAGTTTTTAGATTTTCATGGCCAAAAGCATTTTTGTTGTTAGTTTTTGGGGTGTTATGCCGTGTTGCGCTACCTCCTTCTATAGCCGACGTTTCGGACAGCGTTGCAGTGTCCATCATCAGGGCAGATCCGGTAGATCCGACGATGTCGATACCGGAACACCCCAAAAACTAACAACAAAAAGTTGAGAGGGTGTTTATAAAGAATAATAAATAAAATAAAATAAAAACTATCTATAGTAAATAAAAATATTGTAAAAATACATATAATTTATGTTATAGTAAAAAAAAGAAGAAAAAAGTTATTATAATTATTTTTAATAACTGCACAATCCACCCCATTTTACGGCAGCGATGATATATGAAGTGATTTTATACAATTTTAGCTTTTCTTGTGTTTATTTCGTCACGGTGCTGGGTTCCGTAGCGCGGGGTAACCTGCTTTACAAGATGGCCATCTTTTATTACGCCTTTATTACATGTTAATTACGGCCATGGCGTAACAGAGGCTAAGACCTCCTTAGCTGTAGAACTCTTTATTTATTTATTATATTTTTTATGCGAATACTGCACAAGAGTCCCAAATGCTCCCAACAAATAAGTGAGTCTATTACATCGCCACTTATTGGTGTATGTTGTGAGGCTGAATTTAGGGAGAGGAAGTAGATGGGAAAGAGGAAGGTGGGGAAGTACTTGGCTATTCGGATCTGGTCACAAAACACTTTGCAATCACAACAAAAAAATTGGCAATACATATCTTCTATCTACTCGTATACAAATAAAAATGAATCGCCGAAATGTATGTACGCGCATAACTTCCGAACGACTCCACCAAATTGGATAATTCTTTTTTTGTTGTGTTCGTTATTGTCAGGACAAGGTTTGTACACTACTGGTGAGCTCAAAAATTATGAAATTTTTATAAAAAAATTGCAATATGTGGCACGCGAGCTGTTTGAAAACTGAATGTACCGGGAACGAATGTATGGAATGCGTGAGGGGGGAGGGGGATAGGAGTGGGGGGATGAGGTAGGGAGGGGGGAGTGGAGGGGGTAGAGGGAAGGTGGAGGAGGCGGAGTGGGAACGCTAGAGGGGAAAGGGACGCGGGAGAGGAAGGGGAACGAGACGAATGGGAAAGGACAGGCAGGGATAAACAATTTTTTCAAGAAATCGTTAGTAATCAATTTGGGGAATGGGTACCGCCGCCCCGGGAACTATTTATTGGATGACCAACACCTCTGCCATAGCTCACCCTAAGTGATTCGCTACTTTGGTGGCTTAGCACGAGTGTCCGGATTCATGGGGTGAGGTTTGCCTAGGTCTTGGCAGCCGATGTGTCTGCCCACCTGCTACTGTGGCGGTCCATATCGGGAGAGACTGGTTGAGGAGGTCTTTTGAAGTCTCCAACCGGACTCCCTCAACCCATCGCCTTGCAACGCAGTGAGGGATGGATTCAAAGTCCGTCACCCTTGATAAACTGACCCACAGATTCCTACCTACCTTTGCTCTTCTTCCTTTCCTTATTTTTTAAATTTAATATATTATATTTACGTCATTTAAAATTTCGGAACCATTCCGAAAATCCATGAGAAATTTCAACATCGCGGTCTTTGGGACTTATGTGTTTAATAAAAATATTTCTAAACCCGAAGGGTTAAAAAAAGAATTCAAAATCTAAGGAAAGAAACGTAATTTTACAAAATCTACTTTGAACTAATAAAACGTAATGGGTTTCCTGAATATTGTCGTCATAGTTAAATTATTGCCTCTTGTCGAAGGTTGAATAATTCCAATAATTAAGTATTGGTGTCCCCACTCTCTAAAGAGGAGAAAGTCCATTATCTGAAGGCTCTTGACCTTCTGAGGGTTGAATTCAACTACCTACCACAAGGGGCAAAGGTCGTAGAGACTTGGGCTAATCAAATCAAATAGAATTATTATTATTAAATCAATAAGTGCCCGAGACAATGGTACTATTTTTTATTTTTTAAAAACATTACATATTTCATATTACAATGATCTTTGGCTGTCCAATTACTAATTTTACCCGTTTTAGGACGGTCAGAATGAGCAGATTTATTACATGAAGTATTGTTTTATCTATTGTATTGACTTTTACTTATATGTTACACTTGGTAGATAATATATTAAGGTTTTGTTGGTATATACAAGAAGTTACTTATGAATGTAAAAATATATATTTTTAAATAATATAAACAATATAAACGTAGAGAAGAGAAATGAAAAACATGTATGCTTTTCAACCATTGAAAATATGAAATTTTAGTTTTGATATCGATGAATTTATGAACTAGAAAATCGAAAAATAGATAAAGAAAAGGAAGTAAAGAAAACGGAAGTAAAGAAACGCTAAATGCAATGAAAAATTTAAGCGTTTTTTGAAATTACATTGGTATAAACTTAATATTAACGTAAGTAATACAAATATTATACCAATAAAATTGTTAAAATAAGAATTCACTGCAGTATAAATAGGTTGAATACATGAATTTATTTGAACAAAAATTACTCATAATTTCAACTCCTTTTAGTTATTATCTACTTTAGGGAAATCTACAGATTACAATTGGATTAATTTATACATGTATAATTTACGAAACTGAGAAACCATTTATAGTTTTCCTCGTCATACCATTATTTTGTGTCTAGAAATTAAACAGTAATCTTGCAACTAAAAAATATTACATTATTATAACACGAGGGAAGTAGTACAAAATATAACTCAATATGTTAATGAAGTTTTGTACTTATTTAATTCATTTCTAATGCACTCTTGAGTTTTTATATTTATTTTCGTCACAAATATTACACGAAGTCTGATTGTTATTGCACTAAATTATGTAAAATCGACCACCATAACACGGGCATCAGCCTAGCGCCTAGCATGGTGGTCCTAATAATGAAACCCTATTTTGTAAGTAATAAAAAAAAATAAAAAAAATTAATGACTGTTATTTAGCATATTTTCGCATTCAGCTCTCCCCAAGACCAGAAGCCAATCATTTACCAGGTTACGCAGAATGCTAACACTTTTTGATTTCCATGCATCAGGTATAAGATTAAGTAATTTAGGGCCTTAGTATGAGAATTGTCTTTGAGTTAAGGATGAGGAAGTATTATATTGCGGTATTCACATAAAAAATAGCACGTAATAGTTTAACAATAGCACGTAACATTTTTTAAAACTTTAACTTCACACAGGAGGCCCAGAGGAAAATAATTTCCCTCAAGGCCTAGGTCATCTTTGGGGATGCTGTGTGGAGGATCTTTTTAGAGAAAGGAAGGAGAGTTCTGGGAGAAAAATGGTATGGGTGGGTAGGAATCTGAGGTACAATGTGTCCAGAAGTGACGGACGTATGAATCCATCCCTCCCATTGCGGTGAAGGCTAATCGTTCAGCTAGAGAGTAGAGTCTGAAAGTAGAGGCTAGAAAGGTCTAGTCTAAAATAAACTGCCTCTCGATCCGTCCCGCCAAGCAGTAGGTGGGCCTACGTATTAACTACCAGATCTAGACAAACCTCACCCCATGAACCCGAGCTCCCCTGCTAAGTCACCAAACGTAGTGAACCACTTGGGGTGACCTAAATAATTGGGTGTTAGATAATACATGTTTGCCGCGCATTTCAGAGTGGAAGATACTCTCTACATTGTCCTGGTGAAAGACCACCATTCGAAATAATTAAAACTTAGCCTGAAATGGCTTTAGCCGTGTTTGGTCACCAGATCTGACTAGTCAGGTACTTTCCCACTTTCTTCTTCTTAATCTACTTCCCCTTCCTACTACTCACAACCTATTCCAATAGGGTATACCATAATGTCACTGGCACCAGACAACATTGAAATTATGGGATACCCAATTAGTAGTTGGGACTCTTGCGGTATTCAAGTTAGAAAGGTCCATTTCCAATAACACGTGATAATCCAGCTTAGAGTACATTAATTACTTATTCATCTAAGGATCCAAATTAGAATATTTTTTCTTTGATCCTATCAACTCTCAATGCGTTTATTCCTTTGAACACCTTTGGTACTCAGCCGTCCCATTTGCTTAGTTAGGGACTGCTAGGTACCTACCTCTTTTCCTTCTCCTTTGGCAGTACAGAATCCTCCCCTTTCTACTTCGTATTCTGTACAGAACAGAACGGTATTGGATGCCTAACCTAACCTAACCAAAACATTGACAATTTATATCTGTAGAAAGGGCAGGATGGGAAAAAGTAATTGTAGTGTATTAACCGCTGGAGCGACTAGACTGAGAGCGGTCCAAAATTGGACCACATTTTTTTATCAAAGTTTTTTGTCCAAAGTTTCCGATTTTATATAACTTATATTAATATTTTTTTATAAATCCTACGAATATGGTGATAATCGACAAAAGATAGGTGAATTCATTGGCTAAATAGAACTATAATCAGTTTGTATGTCTCCATTTTTTAAATTCGGAGGTAAATTTTTTTTTGTGGGCGGAAAATATTCAAAATGATCTCCAAAAAATCACGAGCAATCGGAGTAAAAACTTTTAAAGAGCACTGTCGCTTGAGTGGTTTTATTCAAACAGCTTCAGCTTCTTTCAATTGATGTCGATTGATTAGTTTGTAATACGAAGTTCTGCTATATTCCAACAGATGGCAGTTGAGTAGGATATCAGAAGAGTGCCATCTATCGCCGTTCGTGTCTTTGGTACGAACGGTTATGGCCGATGGGCTCACACAGTCCGCTCGCCGGAGCCACAGAATTACTTAGAGCCTTGCTTAGTAAGGATATCTGTCCGGTTTAATATTCACTGCAAATATTTACGATTACTAAATAAACCAACAAGTAATTAATCGAATATATAACATGTTTGGAGGTTACTTAAGATATCTTCAGTTGTCTTATTATTTGAAATTAAGAGAAATAACAATAATACTTTTTTTTTAAATTTACAAGTACATTTTATTTAGTTATAAAATTTTTACAACTTATATCTAATGTATTGTTTTCTAAAAGTATGTACTTACTATAATATTATTTCCAACTGACTAAAATTTGGAATTCGCAACATTGAGACACAATCCACGAAAAATTATTTATTAAACATTTTAGTCTATGGATCGCTTATACGACTTCTTTCAATTCCAAGAGCTTCATTAGTTCATTCTGTTCATTAAATAAGCAAGTCATTTTGCATAATGAACGATATTGTTAAAAAATATATGTATATTGACAGTTAACCGAAACTTATCTGATATCAACCGTCGCGTCGGTCGGAATATTCCTTACCAATTGTTGATCCTGAACATAGATGACGGATTTGGTCATTATCGTATTGATATAGGGTTTTATTGATCATTCATGCTAGACCTCCAAAACCTCATTAAAATATGGAGATTTCAATGTTTTTTTTTTTAATATAAAAAAATATTGCCATCCTTAAAAATTCGACCCTGTACGATATATGTACATGTGAGTACCCACCGTAGGGAAGGAAAATGTTAGGCCTGGGCGCCGGTACTTACTTATTGCTTTCAGTCAGGGATATTCAATTTGCCGCACATCGTAAACAGGATGCCCATATTTATTTACGTTTCACCAATTTTATAAATATGGCTCAATTTTAGATTTAGGGTGACTTTCACAGGAATAAAGCGTTCTGTACATAATATTAAGCGTTTGTATAATAATTTAAGGATGAAAATTGTCAAATGTTTATGATTAGTTGATCGAAGCAATATGTAGTGGAAGATACTCTCGGGGTAAAATAGGCCTCGTAAAAGACCACCATCAGAATTGTAGTATCTGTTAATTTAAATGGTTAAGACTACATTAAATATGTTGGGAAACTTCCAAATAGCATCGATGTTAATAACATCTTATATACTATGTTCAAAGATAAAAAAATAAAATTAAAAAAGTTAAAAAAGATTTTTCATACAACTAATTTGTATTCCAACGTAAATCGTTTACTTGTAATTTAAATGTACGCCCATCAAATTGATTTGATATACCTGAAAAACATACAGTACTGTGCAAATTAATGTGAACACATGTGATCAATTGGAAAAAGTAATAAATATTCTTTATTGAGGAAAAAAAATAGAGAAACAATTACAATTATTTTTTTTTAATGCCAAGTGTGTCCTCCCTTAGCTTTTTAAACTTCTTGTTCACGGTTTGGCATAGAATCAGCAAGTTTTTTTTACAATTTTCTATTTGCGTGTCTCTAAACCATATCTAAATTACTGTCTCAATCAGCTTGGTTTTTGTTGTGCTTGTCTTGCTTTAACTATAACCCACCAATTCTCAATTGGATTAAGATCCGGAGAGTTACCTGGCTATTCAAGGTATGTATTTTTTAGGTCTTTAAAATATTAACAATCTTAGTGCGTTTTTTAAGAGAAATATCCATCTTCAAAAATTAGAAACAAAAAAGCTTTAGTTGAGTTTACCTCTTCAAAAAAACTGTAATTCTAAAAAATTACAAAATTTAACGCATCTGTAGTTTGGTGTGCCTCGTAACTCATTGAATGATTGAACAAGAACACAAAATGGCCCCTATTAGAATATGCTGCATACAACTGCGAAAAATAAGATTATTGTGCTAATTATCACGTGTTCACAGTAATTCGCACAGTACTGTAAGATATACATGAAGAATATACAGTAATAATAGTATCACTGC
The DNA here is from genome assembly GCA_917563855.2 of Limnephilus lunatus. NCBI lineage: Eukaryota > Metazoa > Arthropoda > Insecta > Trichoptera > Limnephilidae > Limnephilus > Limnephilus lunatus. The sequence goes on from OU830592.1 coordinate 112,416,597, forward strand.
ATTTTGAGCATAGGTACATGAGATATAGGTATATAATGAGATATAGGTACACAATATCGATTAAATTGTAAATAAAGGTCATGAAGTATACACGCTACCAGTAGCATAATTGTAAGTAGGTATCAAGTACAGTATTAGTATCGATGTAAGTATGCATGAAATATAGACAGAATTACTATTATTAATATACATCAAGTATCAGTAGTTATAGTCGAACAGATATGAAATGCACTCAAAATTTCATATTATATTATTAATATATAAAATATAATTATTAATAATAATATAATGGTAAAGTGCCTTTTGAGTTCGGGTTTCTCGAAGTTTTTACTGTAGGGTACTGTGTGAAATTTTGGGAGTGCATTTGGTATCTGTTCGACTATAGTAACTCTCTCCCTCTGGTTTCAATCCTGGGATTCGTTTGCAGCAATTTCCTTTAATCTTCTCTTCCATTCTTCCCTGTCTTGTGCGGCTCTTTTGAATTCTGCATATGATGAGCAGCGCACATCCACCAGCAGGTTCTCCAGGTACTCTCGGCGTGGGCGTCCCCTGGAGTTTGTCCCCTCGGTCATACCCTCCATTATGGCATGCAAGAGGCCTTCTTGTCGTATAACATGGCCGATCCATCTTGCACGCCTTTCGGACAAGGTCCTGAGCAGGTGCCTTCCTCCTTCGATTCGTTGGAGAATCTCCTAATTTGTGATGTGGTCTCTCCAGGAAATTCCTAATAGTCTTCTATAGGATCACATCTCAAAAGCCTCTAGTCTCCGTTTATCTCTTTCGGATAGGCAGCATGTTTCGCAGCTGTACATCAAAATACTCCATACATAGGTCTTGATGAGGAGTATTCTCAGTTTTAGGTCTACATTATAGTAACATTGTATGTATATTATTATGAAAGCGGGAGTGTTAGTATGTAACACTATCATTTTGGGTATGTGCGTATGAAATATAAAACGTATCAAGGAAACATTTCTTCAAGTAATCTAAAGTAAACAAGCCGGCATTCCGTAGGTAAAGTAGGTTCATGTGAAACGTGATTAATTTAAGAATTCATAATTAATTAATGCTCAATTCAATATATAAATACACAGTTAGGTGCATATTGAAGTTTGGTGACATTAGAAAAAGATGGAGGAACACAAATAAGATCGACGTGTAACAAATCTGTCAAGATAATAACTATCGACTTGGGTTGAAATAGAGTAGAAATATGTAAAACTTACAACGCAATGTGGCGAAGGTGCCTCGAGAACCATCTTACTAATATTATAAATGCGAAAGTTTGTATGGATGGTTGGTTGGTTGGATGGTCCTTACTCTTTCACGCAATAAATATCGAATGGAATTTAAAAATTCTTTCACTAATCGAAAGCTACATTTTTGCGAGCAACAACGGCTTTATATATTGGTAAGCTCTGGCGTTATGAATGAGCTGTGGCGTTATAAAATTATGTATCATACGTTTTCTGTACCTAACAAAATCGAGTTATTGCAAACGTCAAACAATTACCTTGGAAACAATGTTTTTTTTTTTAATTTTAGGCTTAAAAATAGTGCTTTGTTGTGATTAAACAAGAGTACTTTTTTGGCGTCGTAGTTAATATTTACATATCTCTAAAAATGTTTATTCTCCGAACAAAAAAAAAAGCATAGCGTTTGAAGTGGACTGTCATTTTCTTATTTTTTTAGGTTACTCTGGATTCAAATATGAATAAAATACTAATAAAGGGAGTAGGTACTTCAAATAAATTTCTATTTCTATAATTTAAATATTTTCTAAAATAGAATTTTTATTTGCAAAATGTCATTCTCAAATTTTGAAATTTTCTATTAAACCATAATTATTTTCAGCAAGAATAATAACAATTATGCCACGAAAGCGTAAGTCGAATCTAAGCAAAAGCTCTAATAAAGCTCGAGCTATGAAAGTTGCAAGACTTGAAGAGACGTTTCCACAAGCTAAAGTGCGAAGACTTAAACATGATTGGAGGAATGGAAAATGACATGAGGCTACTTTTTATCACGGAAATTTTTTTCATTACCGTGAGAAAATTCTTTATACAGTAATTTCCCACTAATACCATGCGAGCGAAGCCGCGGGTAAAAGCTAGTAATAAATAATATAACTATGATGCGTTGTATTTTGATAATTTGCCTACATGAGTATTATTATAAAGGCGTTTCGAAATGTGTATAATATTTGAAGGCTGAATTGAATAATAATTATTACTTAATTGTATGGCGTGCGGGTACTACATAGGTATTAATAAAATGTTTGTTATTATGGTTTGTAGGCAGATTAATAATAATGTTTTAATATGTTGGATAAATTATAAAGCGATAATGTAAGTTAAGTATATTATAAATGTACGTATTTGTTGATAATTCAAACTATTCATCATTCGAGCAGAATTTAGTTATAATAACGTAGTTTTAGAGATAATTATTTATGTTTATTGGTTCCGGATCGCAGACCGATCGGTCTGGAGCTATCATTAACATAACCAGCAATGGGAACGGAATCGGGCACGGCGCCGGTGGACGTGTTAACTGGAGGAGCTGCTGGGTTAAGAACCTTGGCCCTCGTCAAGAGGGCGGTCATGACATCCAGCTGCTTTTGGGAGTTGATGGTGCGCTTGCTGCCATCCGGAACTCCGGAAGGAGAATGACGATGGTTCCATCACTGGTCCAGCATTTGAATGGTGTAAAGACCGAACGGACCTTGGAAAATAACTTCTGCCGTATGGAAGTGAGCGACTCTGTTAAGAGGAGAGCAGAGTTTTTCAGACCCTTTTTTCTCTCCCACACGGATCAACGATCGGACTAGCGCTGGAACTAAAGCACTGGAGGTTATCCACCACATACCCGCCCCGGTATAAGTAACTTATGGTTACTCCTTCAGGGCTCTCACAAGGAAGCTATTTTTTTTTTATTTGAACGTCTCTACATTTAATTAAACAAAACTAGACCCCCAATGTCCCCGCATACGGTGTTAACGAGCAGTATGCAAGTGCTTTATATGTACAGGTTAGTATTAAATAATTAAATAAATATATACATTACCTCTTTCTTTGGGGAAAAGCAGAGGGGAGAAATAAAATTTTCAAGTGTAGGCGGTATGCCTACCCTGCCGGTTTATTGTACATAAAAAAAATAAAAAAAAAAATAAAACATCACTCAATTTTCATGTGGTTGCTGATAGGGAGCGAGTGTGTCACAGATACACCCGGCAGTCCTGTTGAGAGGTGCATGTTTTCAGGAAAGCCAAGCTTGAGATTGGTTTCCGCGCCCCTAAGCCGACTTCCCGGTGATGCATTGACGACACGGCTATTTGGAAGTGGGTGACAGAACGCCCAAAGACTCTAGGAAGGACAGCGTCGGGTTATCGGAGGCAGGGCGGAGGGTCCCCTTACTCGCGCAAGACACCCTTACGACCCACACCTCTCCCCAGGGGAGGCGCGGATGATCCATGAGACAGCGCTCCGGTTCGGCTTCTCTCCAGTGTCCGCATGCAGGGACGGGGTCACAATCCACCCCAATAGTAGGGATATGGACGAGACACAAACGCTGGTTCAGCTTTCGTCTCTGAGACGTTACTATAGAATTTTTCCGCTGGAATGTTAACCGGGTACCCAATAAACAATTACAAAACCAATAAAAATCAAGTTCACAAAACAAAGAAAACTAATTTAAATATAATAAAAGAAACGGTAAGAAAGGAAACCATAAGTGGCTACTGTGGGTGCTCTCAGTACTATTATCAGAGAACACAAAAGAGCGAAGTAATTAAGAATATTCCATTTTAGTGATAACTTATTTTATGGATGCATACAGTACTTGCGAGTGGTTTCTTAAAAGAAAAATAAGTAAAAAATAAAAATAAATAAAAATGGAAAAGAAATTGTTCCCATACTAGCGAGTGGTTGCAGTACGAACTTGTAAGCGGTTCCTGATTACTGGCGCAATTCCTAAGCCCCAGGTTAGTGTAGCAGTAAACACATTGAAGTGGTTTCACTATCACAAAATGGTAAGGTCAATCCTACAGTAAAGGAAAGAAGTATAGTATTGCATATCGCACCCGGGGCCGACCCATGAATTGTCAAGAAGATAACCACTGGAATAGTGGTTACCAAATGGGCAATCCGTGTGGATGGCAATAGTGACAAGGAGAAAAACGAAAAAAAGATAAAAATAAAAATAAAATAAGCCTCAGGTGTGGTAGCAATATGAACATCGGAGTGGTTTAGGTAACTAGAAACATAAGTCAACAGCAGAAATAAATTAACAATTATGAGAGGCAATCATACAAGTGTTGCATTATGGACACACAAACGGCTTTCTGATTTAAGCTCAGATTAAGGTAACTCGGGCCCATGCTACAGTGAACACACCGAGATGGTTTCCTACGCTTGGGATTTATTTGATAGCTGTCCTTGTCAGTGATGCATACTGCACATATAAGTGGTTTGTTGGAAAAGCTCAGATAAAAATTTTGAAGATTGTTTACTATCTATATTTTTGCATCATCTACATTTTTTTGGCTCTTTTCCTCCAATCATAAGCTCAATTAAGCGCTTTGTTTATGGTTAATGTTGTTTTGTCTATGGTTTTTTAACAAGTCTCTATGTGGAATATTCTAAAATGTCTTTGGTCTCTATTAACTCTGGGTGTGATTCACCTACCTCAGTGTGATCACGGCAACAAACCCCCAAACACAGTAAAACCCGGTTTGTGTTACCATTGCAACATATTAATACCAATGTTAGAGAACAATAAAAAATGAATAGATAAAAGAAATATTGAGGTGCACGGAAGTTTATGAAATGATGTCTCACGAAGGCGCCAGCACAGCAAGGTTTTATTTTCTTCCTGTATGTCAAAAGGATACATAGTTGTTGTAGTGTTGCATACAACACCCGAAACCCGCTTGTGTATTATTGTAGGAGTTTAAGTGGACAACTGGTTGCGATATAGGCACTCCTTGTTGGGGCAGTGTTGACAATGGAAGGGTTTCGTGTGCTGCATCAACACCACATAGCAATATTACGCAAAAATTGGTTGGATAAATTTTGGATAGGGGAAACAATAAAGTGTAATGTTGCATACCAAGCCCAAAACCGGTTTTTGGATTGTTAAGAAGGTAATAACAGGCTAGTGATTTCAAGGTGGGCATTCCTCGCGGAAGGCAATAGTAACATGAAATTGGCTTCGGGTGTGGCAGCAATAAGTACATAAGAATGGTTAGGAGAGGAAAAACATGAAATAATAGAAGGAAAGAAAGCATAAACAATAATAAAATAAGTTCAAATCGTAGTCAGTTGGTCCAGGAGCTAGTACACCTGGTGTCTATTGATTTTACACTAATCTTCGACTCTAAGAGCAGACCATCTTTCAACCCATCTCCTTGTGAACTTCTTCAGACACTCAATATTAACCTTGTTCGATACGAGATCGGAGTTCCAAACCGGTCTCGTAACCACTTGCAAACCATCCAGTAATTCGTCTCTAGCATCCGTCATGATCTCGCAGTGCCACAGAATGTGCTCGGCAGTCTGATCTGTGCTGCCACAGGTGCAATTTGGATGGGGAGATAGGGAGAGTCTATGCAGCCTCCCCCTGAACTCCCCATGCCCGGAGAGTAGCTGCACCATGTGATGGTCCAGGTTGATATACGCCCCTTCCATCCTGAGCTTAACTGATGGGAAGAAGGAGAAGGTCCATCTTCCCATATTCGATCTATTCCAGCGAGATTGCCACTCATCGAGTGTTAGCTCTCTCATTCGTTTAAGTAGCCCGGGGAGAGTCCCGACTCCACCTGGTGTTAGGACAACCCCGAGGTGTATGGCAGGGAGTCCCCTGGTCAACTTCTTCTTTGTTAACACCTCCCTAATTTCTAGATCGATTGGCAGAACACCTGCCAGCACGGGTAGTGCGTCCGAAGCTACCGTTCTGTAGGCACCAGAGAGTGCCAGCAAGGGAGTTCGCTGGCCTCTTTTGAGCGCCGAGAGTATTAGAGAATTATCCAGGCGGTGCTCCCACACAGAGGCGCAGTACGCTACTTGCGTTACGTACACTCCCCTGTATATCAAACGAAGCGCCGGACTTCTCAGTCCCCACTCAGTCGTGGAGATTCTCCTCAGCTTCAGGAAGAGTGCCTGGGCCTTGCTGGAGACTTCCTTAACATGGGCAAGAAACGAGGACGATCGATCTAGAGTAACTCCAAGATATTTAGCTGTCTCAACAAATTTGATTCTGGTATCTCCCATTCTGATGGTTGGGTTTCTCTCTCTACTGAGATAGCCCTTCATCAGGAGACCCATGGTCTTCTGGGGAGCGAAGGTCATTTTATTTCTCTCGCCCCATTGGAGGAACGTGTTCAAACCTTCTTCAGACTTGCTTTCTACCTCTCTTCTGCTGTTCCCCGAGACCAGATAGAATTTGTCATCAGCAAAATCGACCGCGATACAACCTTCAGGCAAGGGCAACCTAGAGGAGTCATCAAACAATATATTCCAGAAGTCTGGACCGACATTGGATCCCTGAGTGCAGCCCATGTCAACCTCTCTCTCAATGGAAAAGTCACCGAAAGAGAGAATGACTGTTCTTTTGCTCAGGTAATTTTCAACAGATTTAAATAGTTTAGGAGGACACTTCCTATTTTTCAGTTTGATGAGTATCATGGCCCATGATGCATAATCGAAGGCACCTGTGATATCTAAGAAAATAGCAATGACATACTTCTTTGTGCAAGCCTTCACCCATTCAAGCGCAAACGTTAGAGCGTGCTCCGTGGACTTGCCGGGGACGAAACCGAATTGAAGCGGGCTGGGGGGGGACAAGGTACGTCGTAGCCTCTCCTTAATCAGGCTCTCTTATATGCCCCCTTGAGCGAAGTCAGCTCTATCGGCCACCACGGCGTCCTGATAGTCTTCTTTGGGTTTACTCTTCCCAGAGAGGACTCTGCGGCTGATACCACGGCCGCGTTAAAAAAGTTCCCCAAATTATCCGGATCGTTTGCCGCTACGTCATGGAATCCCCTTAAAGTATCGCGCAGGGCTTCTCCAAAGTTATCCCAGTTCGCCTCTGTGGTTTTGAAGCTCCAGGAGGATCTAGGGGCTCCGGTTTTATTAACACCCACTTTGAAGGTAATGAGCCTATGGTCGGAGGCTATAGCGCAATCGTGTACCTTCCATTGCATTATCTTGGCTGCAACTGATCCAGAGCAGAGAGATAGATCTATGTTGCTCTCACCAGCGGTATTCGAGAATGTGCTTAATGAGTGAGGCTCATTTAATATAACCAGACCTTGCGCCGCAATCAGGTCCTCGACGGCGTCTGATCGTTCCGTCCTATGTCTAGCATCATAATCGAACCATAAAGGTGAGCGAGCGTTAAAGTCTCCTCCGATAACTACGTTACGTCCTTTAAGCACGTTCAGAGCGCGCGTCAAGCTCAAGATATGCGGTCCAACCGGGTTCCCATACTTAAAATAGACCGAGATCAGAACGATCTCAGTTTCGCCAAATCTAAGAGATACACAGGTTTGGTACTCGTCTGACAGGCCCGCCAGCAGGAGGGGGCTGATCAACGAGGTGTTGACCAGGACACCCGCCTGCGGTAAGGTTCCGACCTCGAGCACCATGCCCGGATGACTTACCGGTGTCTTTCCTGACCAGGTATACTGCTCCTGGATGAGCAGAATGTCGATGTGAAGATCAGACATGACCCGCATAACGTCCAGTGTGGCGGCCCGGGAGCGCTGCAGGTTAATCTGACCTACGGAAAGAGAATTAGTGGCCATAATCGGTCATTTTGACCTGGATATCAACGGCGGCCTGGTGCGCCGGGCATGACCGGTCACCCGTGGGATGATTGGAAGGCTTCTTAAACTTTGTGCATGTGGCACAGACAGCGGGCTGTGCCTTCTTGAGGCAATCCTCTATGTCGTGTCCGCTTTCGGCACAATGACGACAAGTTGCACCCACCTGCGTGCAGGACTTTGAGATGTGGCCATAAAGGTGACACTTGAAGCATCTCGTGGCTCCTAGGTAATCTCTCACCCGACAGGCATTCCAGCCAAGAAAGCACAGGCCGCTGTCTCTCAGAAGCCTTCTAGCTTCCGGATGGCACGTGACGATCATATGCATCGTTCCAGAGTCCCGCTTTCCAAAGAGAGACACTCGCCGCATGGTCCTTAGATGATCCTCCCTGGAAAGTGAGCACTTACCTTCAATGTTATTGTCAAAGATTTCAGAGAACAAAGCAGCGTCCGTGGAGGGTTCGCCTCTGGGAACGTCATAAATTACCACCTTCGGGAGGCGTCCCTGAGGGGAGATCATCTTGATACCTGCTGCAGCCAGTTTTTCTTCAGCCTTTTTTAAATTGGCTACTCCTCCAGGAGAGGTAGTTTGTATAGCAACGCCGGCGCCCTTTATTTTGCGCGTCCTGACCACCTGAAATCCATCCTTCCTGGGATCTAAGACGGTCGGAAGCAACTTCTCCATTTGCTCGGAGGTTTTACCCTCTGGGATGGTGGGGTAAAGGAGCACCGTTGGCTGCCTGGAAGGGACAGGTCTTTCCTGTCCTCCCGCCACGATAGACCTCGACGGTGGTCCTCCCAATATTGCGCTCGCGTACGTCTTCCGGGCGGTGGGGGGGGGGATGGTGTTCCCTTCTGATCTTGTGCACATTTTCTCAACCTTTTTAGCCAGCTCTGCGTTATTATGTAGAGCGTCGGATAAGGCCTCTGCCTTTCCTACGGCAGCCGAGTGCGCCATGGCTGTTTTATGTAAGTGCTTTCTGATCTCCTCTATAGCTGCACCGATTGTTGTCCTGTCTTCTTTGTTTAGTCTATTCTTCCCCTCAGTGCACATCTGCTTGATGGTGTTGAGGAGAGCCCAGATCGGGAAGATCAATTCAGTGCTAAGAGAGTCAGCCGAGGTTAGTTGAAGACTGGCCTCTTCCTCCCTTTGTCTCTTCCTGTTTGCCTGGTTTGGCGATTTAGAAGGCCCTGGCGCATTATGTGCCTCAGTCTGGTTTGGTAACTGGGGAGCAGACCACACGTTGGCCGGTGTTGGCAAACCCTCGACTTCCGGTTGGTTTACCCTACCTGGGGGCCTAGCTTCCTTCATCAGATGGCTGCTATGCAGGCTTCGAAAGGGCGAGGTGGAGCGCACCTCCCTGCCCGCCTTTAAGTCGCTGATAATCGACTTTAGTATCGAGTTTTCTTCAATGATAGATCGTTGGAAGCACTCAGCGTCGGAGTCGTCTGAGTCTGATGCCATGTTAAAGTCTATGGTTAACTGTAGTTAGCCATAGAAAATGGACACAATTTAGTTTTAATCACTTCTATGAATTTTTAAATCACTGGAAGTTATAATGCGAAAGTTTCTGTGGATATCACTAAATTGTCTATGGTTTATCGGTTTGACAAATGCAATGTTTTATGAGATTTTTTTAAACTAATAACTAGGAAATACTTACGGGAAATACTATAACCGAGATAACGTTAATCGGTGGCGTACCGACCGAGCCGCACCCGATGGAATTGTTTTTGGTTGGTTTGGTTAGATTTTTAAGGCTTTGTGAGAGAATTTTGCGGTAGCAAAAAAATGTGTGACAGGTCTTGTCAAAGACAAAAACTGAACTCTGGAACTAAAGCAGGATGGGTCTGCTCTTATTGGGCAAGGCACGACCCAATCTCTTGGGGCACTCGATGCCCTTGATGGCGTCGTCGGGGCATCCTAGGCCGGTTAACACATTGCTCATAGGGAGCGAGTGTCTTTGGATGATGATTCTTTTGATGGAGAAGAACATGGTTCATTGTTCGCGAAGTTCGTGCGATTCCACAATAAAACCAGTCCTCATTGCACAAAGGGCAATTATGAAAATAATACTTAGAGTCCCCATCAGAACCCCTACAGACTATGTTTTTAAAGCTCTGAATTTAATGTCACTGAAACAATTATACACAAAAGATATGCTAATGTACGCATTCAAAAACCAGGATAACACTACACAGACAAACTCGAGCCGATTCACAAGATCTACACTACAACGAACCTTTTATCAACCTACAACTAAAACGACATTTGGACAAAGAAATATGCAGTACTTCTCAGTTAAATTATTTAATTTACTCCCTCTTACAATAAAAACAACTAAAAAAATAACCGACTTCAAAAGAAATATAAAAACATGGATTATGGACATGGGAAGGAAGAAGATAGATGCAATTTTGCAACCGAACAAATATTAATGTATTGTACTTTATTTTAGATTCAACTTATAATTTTCGTCTGTAATATTTAAACATAGATATACATACTTATATTCAAACAAAAAAAACTTGTACAATGTGTCCATAGAACGGGGTACCCCAGTAAGGACTCATTTTTCTCTGAAAATAGTTAAAACAAAGAACAAAAAAAAACCGATTGATAGTACACTCGATTTAACATAATTAATATGTAGTATTGATATCACGTGTGACACGCACGGAGGTCGGTTATATATGTAATGTAATATATTTTAAAATACTTACGATAACATAAATTAAGCATGCAAGTAAAAACATTAGTTATGAAATGCATTAACAGACATTTATTTAACAAGAATGTATGTTAAAGTATGTGTTTAAAGACATATTTATAAATATGTCTTTGCACGCATTTACACATATTTATTTGATAGTAGGTTTCTATCTATTTATTGTCTATTTATGCCTTCCTGAAAAAGTAACCAACCACCACTGCGTACATTATTGTATCTTGTTATTTCGTGCTATCTCTCTCATAAAAGACGTAAGTCGCACGTTAGTTACAATAATCAAGTGTTCTACGAACTTGATCACAAAGGAGATCAGAAAGCTAGATATAAATATTGCAAATTCATTGAACTTGTAATCAACTTCATCCCTTATAGACATCTTTTCATCCCTGCTACAGTAGAATGGCACCAATCAATTTGCAACCCCTGAGATGTATTGATGGATTGAAGGGTGTCCCAATTAGTGACTCAGAGCAGAGAAAGGGCGGTGTAAAGGCCTAAGGCCACCCTGCCGCCCTTATGTAGGCCACAGAATCAGGTCAAAGGGCCTACAGTCCATATAGGCCGTCCTGGGGATATATTAGTAATTTCAAATGATGCAATAAAGATGTGAAATGTGATTGATTTTTTCGAGATTTTCAACTTCTTTCAAATACCTCAATACAAGAATGATTACTGATTCTTTAAAACATTACAATATCGCCAATTTTGTAGCGGGTATGAGTACCGCTGCTCCGCGAACGATTTATTGTATAACCAAGACCTCTACCATAGGTCGTCCCAAGTGGTTCGCTACATTCGCTGACTTAGTAGGGGTGCATGGGTTCATGGGGTGAGGTTTGTCTAGGTCTTGGTGGCTTGCCCTACCATCTGGAGGCCGGATAGGGAGAGACTGGTTGAAGAAGACCTTCCGACTTCTCCAGTCAGACTCTCTCAACCCATCACCTTGCACCGCAATGGGTGGGAAAGATTCAAACGTTCATCACTCCTGGACACACTGAACTCAGATTCCTACCACCCATAATACCTTTTTCTTCCCAAAACTTCTTCCTTTCCTAAAAATACCCTTCAAACAGCATCCCCAAAGATGACGTAGGCCCTGAGGGGAATTATTTTCCTCCGTGCCTCTTGTGTGGAGCTAATGTACAAAAAAAATCATCAAGTCATCCCATATTCGTAGGTACTTGACTTACTTTAACCAATGAACTCTAGATTCCTACCCATCCATCATCCCTTCACAGAACTGCTCATCTCCTACCTTTCCATAAAAAGACCCTCCTCACAGCATCCCCAAAGATGACATAGGCCCTGAGGGACTCTTAGAGTTTTCTGTGTGGAGTTAATGTAAAAAAAATAATTAAAAGCATAACTTGCAAAAAGTGTGTTTCCAAAAAAAAATATACTAACATCTACAAAAGAGCACATCATAAATTATTTTAAGTAACACCTCTATGTAGGTAGAATTTTTACAAAGATCTGACTCTAAATTTGTATAATCCTTTTTAAAAATGCTAGCACCACAAAAGTTTTTTCATCGAAGCTCTCAATTAACAGGACATTATACGATACGGTACAAAGCTGATCTTTCAGTGTATTCGCCTGTAAATTAGTTTCTCTATCGCCTAATAGATGGCAGTATGTTACTGATAAACTACATATACATTTAATATAATGTACAATGAAACACAGTATGAGGTATTATTTATTTGTTACAAATTCATTAGGCTGATTTAATATAAAGTGGTTTTACTTGTAAATTTGTTTTTTATTCTATTTTGTTCGGTTTTAGTGATTATCGTTAAATGTTAATTATCGACAAACACCGGTGTTAGCTTTACTCTCTGCTCTCTTCAAAGTAAATTAGGATTTACACAAATTACCTTAGGTCACACCAAGTGGTTAATGGGGTGCCCGGGATCATGGGGTGAGGCTTGTCCGGATCTTGGCGGCGGATGTACCTACCTGCCCACCATCTGCGTAGCAGGCCAGATTTTTCTCAGCAGGTTTTTTTTTTTTTTTTCATTTTTCTCTCAGGTCTAGGTCTTGGCGGCTCATGCGTTTGCACATCTGCTGCGTGGCAGATTGAATCGGGAGAGTCTGGTCGAGGGAGAGCTTTTTACATCTCCAGCCGGACTCCAGTATCCCTAAAATACCCTTCACACAGCATCCTCAAAGATTACATAGGCCCCGAGAGAAATCGTTTTCCTAAGGGTCCTATGTGTGGAGCTAATTTAAAAAGGAGGGTTTTCCAAAAAAAAAAAAAATAACAACAGTCCAATAAGTTGCACATTAAAACAATGACGGAGAACGAAAAGAAATAATAAAACGCTCCCCAATAAGCATGTTTTAAATTTTACACAACTGATATAAAACCATTTACCATAGTGTTAATATTATACCTAACTATATTGTTGTTCATCTGGCAGGATTTCACCGTCAAAAAAAACATCAAATGAATGAATCGTTTGACAATAATGACATGACAGGTTATGATGATTACTACAAAGCAAGATGTCAACTCCCGACACATGCAACTAATGTCATTAACTTTAACTTTAAAGCAGGCAAGGAGCATGCCATATTATGCTGCGTATAAACAGGTAGGTAATACTGCGAGCCGATCCACGAAAGTTAAAGTTAAATCACGCATGTTGATGCATACACTTTAAAAAATGTACCTTAAAGCGTGCACGTTACAACTTGTAGATTAAAGCATGTTTTTATGGCATACACATTAAAGTATGCCTTTTACAGCATACACATTAAATCATGTTTAACGTGTACGTTTTAAGTAGGTACATGCTTTAACAGACATGCTTTCACAGGCATGTAAAAAGCATGCTTGTTAAAGCCTGCATGTTAATGCATTCATGCATGTAATAACATGTTGCATGCATGTTAAAAATGCAGGCATGCGTGTTAAAACAGGCATGTGAAAGTATGCATTTTAAAACATGCATGCGAAGTATGTTAAAGTATCATCATGCAACATGTTATTACATGCATGAATGCATTAACATGCAGGCTTTAACAAGCATGCTTTTTACATGCCTGTGAAAGCATGTCTGTTAAAGTATTGTAGTATGTTTTTTAAAGCATGTATTTTTACATCTTAAAGTATGTTTTAACGTGCACGCTTTAAAACATGATTTAATGTGCATGCATCCATTAACAGGCATACTTTAACACGCATGTTAAAGCATGCTTGTTAAATCCTGCACGTGTATGCATTCAGTAACATGTTAAACAATGCATGTTAAAGCATGCAGGATACTAGATGCTTGAAAGCATGCAGGCTACTACTACATGCATGTTAAAGCATGCAGATTGTTAGATGAATGTTAAAGCATGCATGTTACTACATGCTAGTTAGATCATGTATGTGCATATGATAAGTTCGTTCTGTTCATTCCTTTCCCATACTTCGTGGCTCGGCTCGCTTTAATACCCACCTGTTTATACGTAGCATTCGGTTGTGGAATATTGTTGGTCGATGGTTGTAGTTATATTATTAGCTTGTGTCATACAATTTTTACATATCTTAACCTGTATTTAATGACTACTTTTTTACAGATAGGACTTCCATTGTGGGTTGTGAAGGTTTCACACGTTATTTTACACGGGAATCGACAATAGTCATTATAGGCCAATTATATAGGGCCGAACTGGCTATTATGGGGCGAGGTAGAACTGTAACTTTTGTGCAGTGGACCCTTAAATAAATCTAATGTTTATCAATGAACTAGCGTAGATCCGTGAGAAATCACGGGATATTGTTACTGTAGGATTGGAGTAGAGCTTAAAGTATTTAATTGAAGAAGAAGATAATACTAATAAATCTATATGAAACCGAACAAGACACAGAAAGATAAAAATGTAACGGATGCAACTTCCACTTGAACCCAGAATCTTTTGTTTTGCCAGACACAGCGCATTAACCAACTTGGCCATTGGGACCTATATTTTTTCTGTCATTTTTGTCGATCTCATATTTCAATATTTTTCCCCGTGAGATCGTCAATAGTGAAAAAATGTTTGTCGGTAAAAAAAACAAAAAAAATATAATCATAATTTATGAATAATAGATATAATAATATCGGGGTAGAAGTGAAACCTTCAGAAAACTATAAACTATAGTAGAGAAGAGTGGGGAGGCTACGAAGCACCGCACAAAGAGGAGACCGATTATTTTATCTCATTCTCTCGCAGGCTAAATTCTGTAGATGTATGTGTTTGTCTCTTTTTAGTGTAGATTTTTCGTTTCATCGAGTTTCAAAACACAACGGTGCTAAAGAATTTTTCACATCAATGCTTCTTTTGTAGGTTTATTATTATATTTCTTTTATGTTTAGGTATATGTATGTTTCTTTTTTATTTTTTATTAAATTACTTTATTGTAAAACTGCATATCTCGATACAGGAATCCCCTAGTGAGATGTGCAGCTTATGTTTTCATGTATTTCTTATTTTTTTCAATAAATAAATAAATAAATAAATGAAAAGATAACGGACGCAACCGGCACTCGAACCCAGGATCTATTGTCTTCTAAGGACACAACGCCTTATCCAACTCGGTCATTGGAACCTACATTTTTTCTGTAATTTTTGTTGATCTCATAATATTTATTATCCTCAATAATTTTTCCCCGTGAGATTAACAAAAATGAAAAAAAGTTTGCTAGGTAAAAACAAAACATTAAAAAAATAATAATGAGTGTTTTTAAAAACGACAATATCACCAAAAGTTTCGACAAAATCGACAGCGAATAATAGCAAATATCACACGAGCCAATCCACCCCTGTTTTATATCCTTTTACCTCCAATGACCCCCTGTTGCTGCTCAGCCAAGCATTACAATACAACAGTTACGGACTAGTTGACATCGAAGTGGCCCCATTTGTATTTGGGTATTTCCACAAACGAGGGATTCCGTTGAAAATCTACGGAATATTTAAAGATTATTTTTCTGATTTTAATCATCCTACTAAAAATGTTTGTATTTTTTGTTTTCATTCAATATTATTGATTTTAAAAACGCTCTAAAACTGACAAAATCAAAACGGCCCGTTTTTTGCAAATGGGTTTGTGACATCACAAGCGTAGCTCAGCTGAACCAGCATAAATAAACACTGCCACGCTCCAAAATATCGTTTTAGCGGTAATTCAAAAATGGGAAAATTTAACTCGCTGTAGAAAATTTATTCGTAAAAATGCTATAATCATCTTAATTTATTGCTTAATTTTTTTAAGCAATAAAAAAACGTGGAAATACCCCACTAGGGCATAATTTTCGCAAAGAGAAATAGTGACGCAATACTTATTTAATTCATATACATATAATATATAAAAAAAACGGTGTCTACGAAATGGCTAATTTAGGTTTTCAAATTTCAATATATTTACCGGCTTTACGTGAAATAGAAAATGATATATTCTTTCAAAGTGAAATATTATATAACATGTATATCTTTATATAGTTTAAAATGGTGTCACTCCCGCTGTCTGTGCGCTTAGATCTTTTAAACTACGCAACGGATTTTCATGCAGTTTTCACTAATAGATATAGCGATTTATGGGGAAGGGTTTTAGGTATATAATTTGTAAATTTTTTGTGTAAATTGGTTGAAATATATAATATATAAAAGGAGCGGGCTGGCAAGCGAGCAGCAGGCAGCGGGCTCGCAAGCTGGCGGTGTGGATTTGATTTAGTAGATGGCGTTGGTTATCATGATTATATTGGTTAAAATGGTAATGGCGTGGCGTTGTGTTTCGTTAGCCACAGCAACGTGTGGCCGGGACTGTTAGTAAAAGTATATAAAAGTGGGAAATCTAGGTAGGTTCTTTTTTTAATTAGCTCACACAGGAGGCCTTGAGAAAAATATTTTTTCTTGGGGCCTACGTCATCTTTAAGGATGCTGTGTGAAGGATTTTTTAGGGAAGGAAAGGAAATGAAGTTCTGAGAAGGAAAAAGGCACGAGGGTTGGGTAGGAATCTAGGTTCAGTGTATCCAGGAGTGACGGACGTATGAGTTCATTCGGCCATGAATCGAGAGAATCTGGCTGGAGAGTAAAAGTGTTAGTCTCAACCAATGTCTCCCGATCCGGCCCGCAGCACATTAGGTGGGCAGATGCATCCAGCTCCAAAACCTAGACAAACTTCTCCCCATGAATCCGGAAACCCCTGCTAAGCCACCAAGCGTAGCGAAATACTTCGGGTGACCTGTGTTGGTACCCGTAGCCGCCTCCAAAATTGTATATAATGTAGAAGGTCCATTATCTTATTTTAATATATCTGAGAAGATTTTCTCTGCAAGATTTGTTGCGTAGGTATTACTTACGCATTTTTCCATGGACAAATCGACAGTCAGTATTATGTTTAAAAAAATAATTGCGAATATTTAATATATTCTTTTAGGTGTGGTCCTAACTACTTAGAATGATATAGTAAACATCTATTCCTATTTATATAAAAAATATATGTTTTAGAATTAAAATGTACGGAATAAACTTTGAATGAAAACATTCATGTTGAGTATCACGATGGCATTACAAAATACTGTATTGTTCTAACCGGGCGTTTGCTCTTAAAAATAAGTTTGCTTTAAAAATACCTTCCCATGATTTTATATTTCCAGTCCGCCCCTGTGGCTAAATGTAAAGGTAAAAAGGTGCTACTGATAAAATCCTCGTTCCTCCTTACTCTTGTTGACTTCCGCCCTTGGGGTTATAAAAACAGTGGCGGCCCGTCATATTTTGCTAAAGTAGTTTTCTATACTTATATATAAAAATGAATGTATATTTGATTGCTTGCGTGTATGCATGTACGTTTTGCGTTGCTAAACCATTCATCCAATTGTGATGAAACTTTAGAGATTTGATGTACACATGCCGGCGATGGTTTTTATATACCTAAGTGAGTTCTGGCGTTATGAAATTATTTCCTACACTATTCATCCGATTGCGACGAAACTTTGGTGATTTGTTGTACGCACGTCCGCTAAAATTTCTACATATGTCTGGTGTTATGAAATTTGTATAAAAAAATTACAATTGTTGTCGCGCGAGGAGTTTGGAGAAAGTGTGTATTTCATGTAGTTTAGCGGCAGGGAGGGAAGGCGGGAGGAAGAGAAGAATCAGGGAGGGGAGGAGGAGAATGAAGGGGGGGGGGGGTTGCGGGAGGGGAACGAGAGAGGGGGGAGGCGTTGAAGGTGGAGGGGAACGTGGGAGTGGAAGGGGAAGCGGAAAGGGAACGGGGACGAATGGGAAAAGACACGCAAGGAGAAACAATTTCCTTATTTCAATGGCTTTTCAACGCACGCCGGGAACTCGCTATATTGTTTATACATACATTTGTTTATTGTCTGGGTAATTATTATATCGGGTCTATTACAACACAGTACTTACCTGATAGACTTGTAGCATAAAAAGTATTATTTTGGTTTTAAAATCACCCACTTTCCGTCAATATCAACACAAATCATTAGCTTCTTCAATAATAAATGTAAAATTACTTTGTGGCGCAATTTTCAAATAAATAACAATTAAAAACTTAGTTTCAACAATTATCAACTTGTTACAGAACTAATGGTTTCTTCATCAGAATGCAAGAGTTGTAACTATTCTAAAATTAATATGATGTTGTGTTCAGGTGTGTTTTTAAATGTCATTTTAATTTTAGTATCTACATACCCCTTGTTTCCTGATGAAGGTAGGTACTATTGATTTAAAAAACATGTAATTTTTTTTATTAGAATATATAACATTTATTATTTCAAAAAAAGTGGTTAAAACTTAGTCCCTGTTGTTTAGAAAAGAGAAATATGTAATATCGTCGTCAAATAGCCATTGAGTGCCATTTTGTTTTGTTTTTTTACATTTAAAAGATGTGTTTCTAGGTGCGTTTCAGCTAGATGTTATAATAAACAGACAAGTAACATGATTGTTGTTCTCTTCTTCCGATCACTATTTGTTCAAAAGCTGAAACGGACCTAACGGCGTTTAACGGGAACTTTTCAACTTAGGTACATAAAAATAATATGGTGCTGAATGGCATTTGATGACTTCGTCACGCGTGAATTTTTACGAAACATCTATGGATTTTATCAAAACTGACCGTCAAATAAGTTGAGATTTTGCTTCCATTTTTTTTACGGATTCCTACTCTTTGTTGCATTATTTATGAAACTGCTTGTTGCAAAAATTACTATTTTTAACATTAAAATAATATTCACGAGCCACTACTGTTTCGTGATTATATTAAGCCAACTGTTGCTCTTTATGGGGCTTCAATTCAATTCGACACTTTTTCCTGTATGTACCGCTCAAATGCAATATTTTGAACGGTTAGTAGATGAATGGAAAAATGCGTCGGGTTCAATTCCTCTGCTAGCTACGCCCTCCATCATCGCATAAGCAACATTTTCACATCATTATTAAAACATAAATAGTAGACACCTAATAAAAAAAATAATATACCTAATCTGTCTTTTTGAACTGTCCCAACCGCTCCCGTCCGTAGCCAGTGAGGCAATGACATCCCCAATTGGGGAATGTTTTGTGTGGAAAGATAATGGGGAGGGGTAGGAGATAGGGAAGAGGGAGTTGGGGAACACAACTATTCAGATCTGCTCACCAATTACAGCTAAAGCCATTTTTTACATTAGCTCCACAGAAGAGGCTCCGAGAACGGGTAGGATTATTATTTTTCCTTTCATGAAATCCCTTCACACAGCATTCCCAAAGATGACATTGGACCTGAGGGATTTTTTCCTCAAGACATCCTGTGTGAAGCCAATGTTAAAACATAAATAAAAAAGGATCTTTGAAATATCCATTTTTCTGTCAATTAATACAAAACACCATCATAATCATATCATTGTTCCATTTTCTTCAAATTTATTTTTCAACTAACTGAAATCCCCGGCGTTGCACGGACTTTAGGCAGAGTTTTTAGAAATCAGACAGCGACCTTCCCAATTTTTTTGAAGGTCGAGGAAGAAAATTTTAAAAATCACTGAATAAAACTGTAGATTCGTAAGAAAATCAAATCCAAACCGTGCTATAGATACTCTTCTCTATACAAAAAGATAGATGTGAAAAAAAAACAAATGATTCGAAAAAGAGTGTTGACTATCTTTGGAAAGCGAAACATCTATCACTCTTTTAAATAAATACCCCTGGCAGACCTTCCAATGTTATAATATTCGTTTCGATTATGTTGTGCTATTCAATAAAGAAATTTGTGTTTTAATAAAGTTTTTCGTCCCTTTAAAATAAGTAGTTTTCAAAAATTTATTAAATTAAACGAGTGATCTTATATTAAATTAATTTGAAAAGCGAATAGGACAACGCGATTCAAATTTCCAACTTGGAACGTTCGAATGCGACGATAGCGCCACGCCTTGGCGGCAAATTCAAACTTATTCAGTTTAATTTTGGCTCTCGCTGCGAACGGTCGCGCATTCAGCGATCAAAAATTTTACCGTCAATATAAAGTATCGAATAACGAAATAAATAATAAAATATATGTATTTATACGAAACGAATAAATAAAACAAATTGATTACATAACAAGAGAAATAGTTACTTAGTGATGTGCAAATAGATTAAAAAGTGAGTTATTTTTTAATGTAAACATTTTCCTGGCGTTTATTTATATAAATGTGCTGTAATTTTTAAATTTAAACATGAACAAATAATTACTGTATGATGTATTTTTTATCTTTAAAGTGTGTTTTTAAAGTTTAAAACTATTCATGTTTTTCAAATTGTGATTTTTGGATTTTTCCATGTTGATTTATTGAACCAGAGTGAGTATTATTATTTTAAAATCAGATATTTTAATAATATATGCATACATACAAACATACACACACACATGCTGAATATTTGTCGTGGTATACAGAGAGGATATACCGCCACATTTACAATTCTGTTAAAAACACCAATTTTTGAGCCTTAAAACAGATTTATAAATTTAAAAATTATTAGAACTGTTAGTACCGGAGTAGACAAATGCTTCTGGTTCCCATCCAGCCACAAGAAACATTTAACGCCCAAAATTATGGTAGTATTAGGAGATTATCAGATGATTCTTTCTCTTTTAATACATGAAACATGACAACCTCAGTTCGTTTTATAAATATTTTTTTCCCCTTTTGCTGGGTTTGGGCAGCTGTTTCGCCTTCTGAGGGTATTGTAAAAATTTTATAACACTTTCGATGTCAAAAACATTTAAAAATCTTTCAGCAGGAGAACTGACTGTCACATATAAAAGTAACTGTAAATTATAGAACTTTAAGAATTATTAAATTTGATTTCCGTGTTCAATGTGATTATTTTTAAATTTAGAGTTTTTCAAAATAAATAACAAAACAATAAATTAATAATATTATTATAATGAATATAGTTACGTACTGGATTAGTTAGGTTAGGTTATGAGACGATAGCTTTAGGATCTGTCGGTCACAAGTTTGATTCGTAGAAGCAACAAAATGCTTTCCAGACTTAGATTTTCCAATAAATTTTTCAAAATAACTTCTGGCGTCATAATTTCTATTATGTAGCATTGCAAAAAAATTGTCTTTTATGATTTTCAGAAATGAAAATAATGACTTAATTAACACTTAAGTTTCCATGAAGGGGTAGGCAGGGAAGATATACCCCAAAACAAATATTTGCAGACACTTGCTTCATTCACATTCACGCATTGTCTTATACCTAACTACTCTTCTGTCTGTTATTCTGACAGTTGACATTATTTTATGCCTAATTTCACATTATTTACATATTTCCTCGATGTCTATTTTCTTATTATTTTTTGATGCCTAATTTCCCTTAATTTATATATTTCACATTATTTATACATTTATTTTCTCCTGACCGGCAATCAGAGGGACACGGGTTCGAGTCCCGTTGGCGGCCAGTATCTTTCCTCGGAAGATTTTTTCAATATAGATGAGTGTTTCAGGGTGATAATTATTGCTTATAATAATTGTTACCCTTTGTGCTGTGCATAAAAATCTCGTCTTAAACGTTAGTTTATCAATTAAAAATAATAATTTATTTTATGCCTAATTTCTCATTATTTGAAGCCTAATTTACCTTATTTTATATATTTCACATTATTTATGTATTTATTTGATGTAAATTCCCCATTATTTGATTGCTAATTTCAAGCAATATTGTTTAAGTAAAGATTTAAAAAAAAAACGTGGTTAGTTCCTACGTAGATAACACTTTGTAAACATTAATAATGCCATCTGAATACTTACCAACCTTCTCCTGACCCATCTCCTTACTTTTCCAACTTCAACCGACTTGTCTGTCTCTGGGAATTTGTGGCTCTTGGGCATTTCACATTTATAAAAAGTCTGTATTTTGGTTAAATTATGACATTTAGTTTGATCCCAACATGCTTGTACTGGAATGAAACCGGTCGGAATTAAAAAAAAAGTTAATATTATATTATATGAGTAGAAAAAAGTTTTTTAATCATAATACCAATTTTGTGGAAGGTATTTGAAAATTCACTAGTTCGAAAATATGACAAATTTATTTATAAGTTAATTCTGAACGCAAGGTTTAATTCTGTAATACATATTTGAAGAAATCATCGCATCATAATTATTTTTGTTCGTCGCCAGACATCGACCACGACCTCCATTAAAGAAATACGTGGCGCCATCCAATACGCCAGAAATACACAATTAGATCACACAACATATAACATTATAATACTCCTATCACCGTCAGATTTAGGGATTGCAAATCCGGAGCTGTTTCGGAAAATCTGGATTCGGATATCATGAAACCCGAAATCCGGATTTTTCTTAATACTTTCTTAAAGCAATTAAAATTTTATGACAGAAATTAATAAAATATAAAAAAAACTAATAAGTGGCTTTTTAATACATTAAGAACATGTTACGCAGATAGCCCATTGGAGTATTAAAAAAAATAGTTAAATTAAATTATCAAGTACACTAACTAGGGTTATTATCCCATTCGTGTACATTTGTAATGTACGGTGACTGGCCAACTCAGAATGATACCAACAGAGCCTCAGGAAAGGTCATTAAGAGTGATGATAAAAAATATTTTAAAAATTGGTTAAATAGGTTAAGTTAGGTTAGGGTTACCAGCCATTTTTAAATTACTTTTTCATAGCTTTAATGACCCTTTTTTTAGGTAGTTCTGAGTTGGCTTCATTCTGTGTTGGCATGGAACCGTAATGTACACAGTGTCCGGAAATTTTTAGTACTGGTACTTAGTACTGCGATACTTATTAATGTCACATGAGAGTAACACTATTTATTGTTAATTTAGGGATTTTTAGATACAGTTTGCACGCAGATGACATAAATAGACCACATATTATTGGAAATGTCATTATTACATCGTTGTATATATTTTAATAATAATATAAAATGCAAAATATTATTATATTCCAAGCATTTGGATTGTGTTCATTTCATATTACGGCATTGCGTTGCAATTCATTAACATTAAGAGTTTCAAATGCAGATACGATACGTGGGCTGTCCGTAAAATAAGGTAACCGAGGTGCTGCGGTCGCGAGGAACAATTTTACGCGAGATCCAGCAACACTGACGTATAGCTTGGCTTCCCTACGCCAAATGTTACACTTAGTCTTGGCGTGGCAGCCGTTCGCGATCGAGCTTCCGCTCGCCGCATCCGCCAGGTTTGAATTACGCTCTAGAACAAAACCCCGGTAAAAATTTATTCTTAGCTACTTGAAGTGTACGGAAAACAATGTATGAGTGCGAAAACGAGCGCAAATGGTGCAGAGAATTTAAAAGCGAGCCGGACGGCCATCGGTTTTAGACGAAAAAATTGCCAAAGTGGAAAAAACAATTATTGCAGATCGATGGGTAACGGTTCAAGAGCTCTGTGATATGATCTCTGATTGACAAAATTTTGACAAAACATTTGAGAGACCACAAAGTCTGCCCAAGGTGGGTCCCAATATGCTCACCGAAGATCACAAACAACAACGGGTTGAAGCAGCCCGCGAATTTCTTGAGTGCTACGATATCGATGTTGACGAATTCTTGGACTCAATTGTGACTCGGGACGAGGCCCGGATTCACTTCACGACGAGACAAAGAAAAAATCCCAGTGGCGTCATTCAGATTCGCCGAAGCAAAGTTTAAAAACGAATTACAGAGCGTAACTCACACCTGGCAGGTGCGACGAGCGGAAGCTCCACCGCGAACGGCTCCCACGCCGAGACTACGCGTCACAGAGGGTGCAACGTGGTGGGGATTTGATAAGGGAAAACCAGGCTACACAAGGTATAAGCTCTTATATTACGGACAGACCTCGTAATTCGGATTTCATATTAAAAAAACCTGTTTTTTCCATGGATTTTGTTTGCGAAAATCCGAAACCCGGATGTTTAGCAATTCGGATAAACCGGATTGCAATCTCTAGTCAGATTCGTACGTCCGTGTAAATGTTCGCACAGACGAATTACGGTGCGGAACGGATGTTCTAAGCAATTTTTCCTTTGTCGTGTAAACATTTCACTATCTGCCACTTTTCATTTATTTTTTTAAAAAGATAAACAAATATTCCCGCATTACGAATAACCTTTTTTACATTAACTCCACGCAAGAGACCCCGAGGAAAATAATTTACCACATGGCCTGTGTCATCCTTGGGGATGTTGGGTGGAAGAATTTTTTAAGGAAAGGAAGGAGAGGAATTTCCGAAAAGGATAAAGATATAAGGGGTAGGTAGAAATCTGGGGGTAAATGTATCCAAGAGTGACGGGCGTAAGAATCAATCCCTTTCACTGCGATGGTCCGAGAAAGTCCTGCTGGAGAGGACAAAAGGTTTCCCTCAATCAGTCTCTCCCGATCCGGCACGCCTTGCAGTAGGAGGGTGAACGCATTCTCCGCCAAGACCTAGACAAACCTCAATTCATTAACCCTGCTCCCCTGACTCCCCTGCTAAGTCACCAAACGCTGTGTATCATTTAGGGTGACCCATGGCAGTGGTGTTGGTTTTCAAATAAATGGTTCCCGGGGTTGCGATACCCATACCGGCCTCCCAAATTGAATTGAATCCCGGATTACGAATAATCTGAAAATCAACGGAAAATGTTGCTAGTGCATTGTTAAAGGGCTGAATTACATTGACATTTTGGGACCTTATAGTTTCACGAATTTCAGCCTAAATAGTTCGTAGATACATCTAGGAGCTATGATTGTGTTGAAAATTTGCAAGCAATTAATTATTTTAAAATATGAAATACCGTGTTCTGATAATGTATTTATTATATAAGTAGGTACATTATATTAACTGACTTTTTAGCTCCATGATAAACGCTATTCATAAACTCGCCGATCAGTGAAAATCACGGGAAACTACATTGTAGGATAGAGCTAGCAGTCCACAATAGAGTGCTGGCACCTAAACTGATGTATGGCAGTGAAGCATGGATCTGGCAGAGGAAGGGTGAAAGTAAACTTAATACTGTTGAAATGAGATCCCTGAGGCGAATTTGTGGTTAAACCATGTATGATTTAAGCCTAATGTGTAAGATTGAGAAAGGGACCCTCAAATAGTTTGGGCATGTAGAGCGAATGAACGAAGAAAGTTCTGTTAGAAGAATATGTGATGCAAATATGAATGGTAGAAGAAGTCAGGGCATCCGAGGAAGACATGGCACGATCAAGTGAATCAGATTCTTGAGTCGGGCCATGTCGAAAGTCATAACAATAGAATAATAAATACGAGCAAATTAGAAGATGATCAGAAATTTGTCTTTCAATTTAAAGAAACTTCAAAAATCACAAATCTTTCAAAAATTAAATACACAAATCAAATTATGTAATAATTATATATTAAATTAAATAATTTTCTAATAATGTAGAGGTACCTACTTTATGGCTTGTCTGAATTCTTCAAACGATAAGTTCTAATTTTGAAAATTACTGCACTTAAATAAATTTAAAGCAAATTTCAAAGTTCATTGAACCAGGTTTCAAGCATGAATAACTAACGCATATTATAAAACCAAAATCAGTAGGTTTTTTTTATAGATATCTAGTACCTAGATATTTTTTTTTTGTGAATAGAGTGACATCATCACGTAAACAATCTCACGTTGCTACCGACAGGTCTGCTTACAGTCAATCCAATAACGTCCACATGTCGGGCACGTGTTCTTCAGAGAGAACTTCAAAATCATTAACATCAAGTTTTTTTAAATCGCTTGAAATAATACCTAGAATTATTCTAGAATAGATTATATCAAATGAAATATTCCAGTCATGGATACCATCAAAATTTGTTCATAAATTTAATTCTGATGTATGTTTTTAGACAACTTACCCAAAATATAACTTAGTATCCGCGAAGGGGTGTGAAGAGAGGATGTACTCCCGAATAACAAAAGTATAAAACATATTTTCATTCAAATGCATTAAGGATAAAACTACTAGTCTATATATACTGTGTATACCAGCTATGTAAAATAAAAATCAACACTGTAAATAAGTTCGTTTGATATCCAGACCAACTTATTTTTAAAGGTAGTTTTAAAGCAAGAATTTTTATCTTCAAAACAAGCCAAAAACAATTCTTTCACCGCCTAATCTCTATCCCCGATCCTAACTGTCCAATACGTAAAGTTTTTTATGATTTCTTGAAAAAAAAGTCTTCGGAGACCAAAATTTCATTTAAATTCAACATTTATTGGATAACCAAAACCTCTGACATAGGTCATCCCATGTGGTTCGCTACGTTTGATGACTTAGCAGGGGTGCCCGGGTTCATGGGGTGAGGTTTGTCCGGGTCTTGTCTCTAATGCATGGCGGACAGGATCGAGAGAGACTTGTTGAGGGGAGTCTTTTGACTTCTCCAGCCAGACTCTCTCAACCCATCGCCTTGCACTGCAATTGGAGGATGTAATACGTCTGTCCCTCCTGGACACTGACCCCTATATTCCTACCGATCCCCATACATTTTTCCTTTCCAGAACTTCCTATCTTTCCTTCCCTTAAAAAGAACCCCCACACAGCATCCCCTAAGATCACATAGGCCCTCAGGGATTTTTTTTTTCTTAAGAAGAAGAATTGCCAAAATAACGAACTATTTTTTTTATTATACATTCTCATTTTTTTTAAACCACCTAATTAATCTTTAGATACATTTTTCCATCTGCTTTTTTCTTAACTGACCGGTTACACCATACTCCGGGAATCTTCAGACCGGATTCACAGAATTTACTGACTTCATAGTTAATAGAGTTTTAATCCAAAATAATCTAGAATTTGCGTTCAGTTCGTTATAATACGTGCGGTTTCCAAAATAGCGATGTCTGTACCGGTGATATTATGTCTGATGTGTATTTATATGTATGCATTATGTTTGTATGCTGCTCGTATGTGGGCCAAACATATATAAATAGACAGTCAAATGTAATACATACACAATCCTTTCGTACGCTCAAAGCTTTTCGTTCGTACGGTCGCGAAAATTCCGTTGGTCATATGTCACGTCTTCTGGGAAACTCGCAAGAATAACACATAATATAATACGGTCCATTGAGCGGTAGATACTGTCAGTATCGCCCTTGTGAAAGGCTATACCATTTAAAATCGAAACTTGAAGGAAATCTTCGATGGGACTCCTTCATAAATAACATAACGAAGAAACTCACAAATCTCATGTACTTACTATACATTGCAAACGGGCTCCGCAAGCTTTTGCCGCTAGGCCCTTCGGGCGGCTTTTTCTTCGGCTTCGCCGAGTTTGAGTGTTGGTGACCATTACGTGGCCTGCTACGTCGCCAAACGTATCGACCTATGTCAGGGGTGTAGGTTAACCAATAAATGGTTTCCGGGGAGGCGACACCCATACCTGCCTCCCAAATTAAGACTTAAGAAGAAGGTAATCCAGGTATCTTCAAGACCCGAACTAATTAGTCCTTTCTTATAGCCCATACCTTAACACGCCTCAAAAAACTCCCCAACTTGGTGGCGACACAGTTGTACCCATTATTTAAACTCTGCAGAGAGGGGATTTCGATTTGGGAGGCGGGTATGGTTACCGCCGTCCCGGAAACCATTTGTTGGATAACCAACACCTCTGCAATAGGTCTCCCCAAGTGGTTCGCTACGTTTGGTGACTTAGCAGGGGTGCCCTGGTTCATGGGGCGAGGTTTGTACATGCCTTGGCGGTAAATGCGTCTGCCTGCAGTTGGTGGGATGGATTAATACGTACGTTACTCCTGGATACACTAACCCCCAGATTCCTATCCACCCCTCATACCCTTTTCCTTCCCAGAACTTCCTAAAATTCCTTTCCTAAAAAGACCCTCCACACAGCATCTCTAAGATGACATAGACCCTGAGGGAAATTATTTTCTTCAGAGCAGCCTGTGTGGAGCTAATGTTAAAAAAGGGGCGCTTTTGGGAGTCACATAAAAAAAACTATTACAACTGATGATACTTTCAGTATCACCCTGCTTCGTTACTAATAAATCGTAAGTCTGAATGTTTATAACACCTTCAAAACACGTTCCAAAAATAGGATGCATTTAAGTTTCGGGTAGCAGATAAATTCAATGTTTATCAAAACAGAATGCGCCGTAAAATATTCCCAAAATATCAACGCTTTTGTTTACAGTTTCTGAGCTTTAAGCTCTCCCGAAATCTCCGCTTTGCACTGAATTTAGTATTACCAACGGAAACTTACATGAACATACTTAACAGAACCTTACCCGAAACCCTAATTAATAAAAATACATGAATGTATAAACACCAATATCTGCGATTGGCATACTCTAGCTCTAGAAAAAACAAACCCAACAAAATATCTTGAAATCATAATTGACCATAACCTCCATAACCTCATATCAAACAAATCACAAATAAACTCCTTCAAAACAGATCCGTTTTTAGATTTTCACAGTCAAAAGTAGTTTCGTTATTTGTTTTTGGGGTGTTAGGCCGTGCCTACCTCCTTCTTTAGCCAACGTTTCGGACAGCGTTACAGTGTCCATTATCTGCCCTGATGATGGAAATCCTTCAAAACAATACACATTTTCCTAACCTCTTATATGTGGCTCGCGATTTTAACCCTTATGTATAAAGAAACTGTATGAAGGACAAGGTCAGAATCGCTTGCGCCAATTTCAATTTGGAACCTATGTAATATTTGATTATTGTAACAACTCTGAAGTATTTTCTGTAAAATTTGCGGGTGACTTTTGGCAGCTGTCAATGGCGAAAATATCGATATTTTACGTTTTCAAATGAGTATAAAGGTAGTTATTTCTTTGAAGACTCTCTTGAAATGTGTTTTTTTTCCTGTTGGGTATGTATTCAGTTTAATGTAGAAATAATAAAATCGGTTAATATTTGTACGAACATATTTTTTGATAATTATTTCCAAAATCGGAGATTTTTTAATGGTTTCTTTTTACATATTTGTAAAAAGCATTAACTTTGTGGCTCGCCATAATTTACAATAAAAACACATATTTTTCAAGTTTTTTTCAAGTTCCTATTCTGAAAAAGTTCTTATATCTTGTATCATGTTATATACTCGAAAAATAAGATATAATATATCTATTATATTATAATCTTGTAATTAAAGAGAAAACAATCGCAAAAAAACATTTAATTTGTATTTATAATGATTGTTTATTTATAGTATTTATAATGACTGTTTATCTATTTATAATAAATATTTCATTAATGAATTTTCAACTTTTACGTCATATCACAAAAACAGTTATTGTATAATTTAAAAAAAATACATTGTAACATTCGTAAATATATAAAGATAACATAAAAATAATAATGGTTCCCAGTCTAAACAAAACAGCTGAAACGCGATCTGACATTATATTTACCTACAGTCATTGTTGCAGGAATAAAGATTAAAACCTATCTAAGTAACTAACTAGGGTAGGCAAAGAGGACGGACCGCCAAACAACTCGGTCTTGGCACACACTCTTTGCCTCACTCTCACTCAAGATTGAAACCTAGCAGAAAAAAATAGATGCTTTGAGGAATTTATTTATTTTTCAGAAACAAACAGTACATAATTACATGTTAGAAAGTAGTTACAAGTTGTAGAATTAATACAATAATTGGTACCAATGACATGTCGCTGTTATATAATATAAGTTTTTATGTGACAAATTATAAATTTTACCTATATTAAATTGGAAAATTATAGAGGGAGAGGTGTGTGTGTGTGTGTGTGTGTGTGTGTGTGTGAGAGGGAGGGTGTGTGTGTGTGTGTGAATATGTGTGTATGTATGTATGTGCATTAAACAATTTATATGATTGACATGATGCTCTTTTTAAATTTGGGCAGTGAATCGGAGAAAATGTCGATGTTATAATTTAGATTAATATTATTGAATATATGAAGAGCACGATTGATTGGCGAATTAGTTGCTGCATTTGTCTTGTAATTAAGCGTGTGGAATAGTTCTGTATGGCGTGTACGTCTTAATCGTATGTTAAAATTAATTAGGGAAAGTAGTTCGGTACAATCGATGTTATTATTTAAAATTTTGTGTATAAATGTCAAATCAGCAATTACTCGTCTTTGTTGCAAAGTTTGAAATGTGCATTCATAATTATTGTTGAATTTGAATTTAAGATATTTTATAAATTTGTTTTGAATATGTTCTATGCTATCAATGTATAATTTGTACTGCGGGTTACAAATTGGCAAGGCATATTCCAAAATATCATATTCCAGAATATCCTTCATTAGCCGCACGCACAATACGGGCATATTTTTTTTACAAAATTAAAAGATTTTTTTTCACGTTCCTCTGGAAGAACTCTGGTATTGAAAGGATTACACCTGAATAGTCAGGTACTTCCCCACCTCACTCTTTCCAATCACTTTCCCCCATCGCTCTATTTAGCCCCCTAAAATACCTCGATTGGCGTTGCAATAGTCTTATATTGGCTACGGTCAATTTAAAGTGGTTAGTTCAACTTTTATGCGATATTTATAATTTTTAAAATTCCCTCTCCTGACAACACACAACCGTTATTCAAGCAACCCGACATACAAACAGGTAAACCCAACACAGTAAAGTAACATGTTATAAGTGTGGACCCACAGGTGTGCCTTGAATTTTATCACAAGCCAGGGATCGACCCCCGACCCTCCGTTATCCACGCGCCACTGCTCACCACTCTACCACCTGTCACTTTACTTATTACTGTTGAGACCGTCATTGCATTCTTCGCAAATGCAAAAAAAGGATAATTTGCGCTTTGTTATATAAAATAAAGACAAACATTCCAAGGTTTCGATTTTTTTTTAAATTTCTACATAATTATTGGTATTTAATTTTCGGGCGTTATGCCGTGTTGGGATACCTCCTTATTTAGCCAAAGTTTTGGACAACGTTGCAGTGTCCATAATCAGGGCAAATGTGTGGGTCCAGTGATTTCAAAAGTTTACCAAAAAACAAAACGCACGTATTTTTAAAGTGAAAACATCTTTAGCACCAATCTGATTTGAAACTCGATGAAACGGAAGAGAGCGACACTAAAAGAGACAAACACATACATCTATAGGATTTAGCCTGCGAGAGAATGAGATAGCAATAAATATTTTTTTATATTTCACGGGTACTCGGTTCCAATATAATACGATAAATCCACGGTCCCACGCAAGACTCCTATAGTCTTATAAAGCGCATGACGAACCTTGGTGGCCAGACATTCAGCGGACCAAGGGTCGAACCCTACGAAATCCAATTTTTTTTTTTTTTGTAAAATCAATATCCAATCTTCAAAGCACTCCAAAATGAACAGGCAAAGAAAACACAAAAAAGCGACATCTAGCGACTCCAAAGAAGAAAACATAAATACTAATAAGATGACCAAATGTATAGGAAAAGTTGCACTGGAATTCGACGACAAAAGTATGAAAAAAATCATCCTTTACATTTATAAAGAAATGCTTCGTAGTCTCCCCATTCTTGTCTACTTTAGTTTTCTGAAGGTTCCACTTCTACCGTGAATGGCACACTCATTTGTTTAAAAGAAATTCCAGTAGGTGTAATTCTCTCTGTATATTTTGTAATTGCATCATTGCAATATAATTGATACGTGAATTCACCAATTGTCTGTCGCCTGTGAACGAATTTCGCTGTGAAACCAAGTTTGCCTTACTGATGGCTCCAAATCTCCAAACTCTCCTAACTGTGGTATAGGTATTAAACGTTTACCACAATAATTCTAATGATAGAATATTTTATTCAATTTCAAACCAATTTTCAATATTTTCTGCTGAGTGCATTGCAATAATTGAAGCACTCAAATATATAATCAAAAATAATTGTGAACATTCCCTTGTTCTCTCTGACTCTCTCAGCTCCCTCCAAAAACTTAAATCCTGTCCTCTTCTTCATCCTGATGATCACTTTGTATGCCTTATTAGAGTGCTGATAGCCTCCATTCAAAGCTCTGGAAAAACCGTAATTCTTGTTTGGATCCCTGGACATGTTGGCATAGTGCGATATTGCGGATTCTTTGGCAAAACAAGGAGCGTCCAACCCTATTGTTACCCTCATAAACCATATTCCCCATATCTGATATTTTTTCCATCATCAAAGATAGATCCCGCAATGTTTGGACAGAGTATTGGAACATTGCTAGTCAATCCAAGGGATCCCACTACGCCTCAATACAAAGGACTATCCCATCAAAACCGTGGTTTCAAAAATTCCCTCATTTTTCCAAAAAAGAAATTTCCTCACTTATTCGAATGAGAATCGGACACTGTCCCGTTCCTTCTCACCTTTTTAAAATTCACATCCTTGACTCCCCAGATTGTACATTCTGTGGTCTAGATGTGGGCACTTTAGATCACATATTTTTTGGTTGTCCCTCTCTAAATAAATATCCTCTCTTCTATCAAGCGTTATCTAAAATTGCCTCCCCTCCATTCAACATTTCATCCCTTCTAAGTCTGAACTCGTCTCCAATCTTCCATATAATTCTGAAATTTGTACATTTAAATAAAATTAATTTATAAATTCTCCTTTCCTTCCTCTGTAATTTTAAATGATGGCCTAGAACACCCTTGAAGGGTGAAAGCCAGAAATAATTGAAAAAAAAACTAAGTTTGACCACTAAGGTAGGTAGTAGGTAAGTATGTATCTGTGTCCCATTCTGTTAAGAGCGCGCAGGAGCGCCGAGAAATTTTAACGATAGGTATTTGTAAAAATTATTTCTATTTCGTTCATCTCAGCGGGGACAGCAAAAGCGCTATCGGTGTATTGGTGAACCCCAATGCGTGTGTGTGCGTGGCTGCAGGTGTTGGAAGCACGAATCGCCGCGCCGCGCCCGCCAGCGACTTCGCGTTCTTATTATTTCATTTACTGTTATTCATTTATTCCAAAAATTAAGTAGGTGCCTAGGTACATATTCGTAATAAAATAGCGAGGTCTACATTATTTAATATTGTATTGTACTTAACTTTATTATTATTATTACTTACTACAAATACATGTGACTGCCTGCTCCGAGCTCATCTTCTGCACACGCACAAGTCAATGAGACTTGTGGGTGCGTGTATACAGGTTGCTGCCTGCTGCAACAGATAAGTCAATACGCGTCGCGACTTGAGCGTGCGTATTCCTATATAATAGATATCTTCTGCGCTCATAGTTCATTCATCTTGTTACTATTAGTAAAGTAAGATGCACGCTGTTTTGGTTTAGTAATATCGGGAGATTCATACCATCTTTTTTTATAAAACGGCAGCATAGGCGCAGTAGGTACATCACGTACTTTGTGATTGTATAGTGTTTTTATTTTTCGCTGGCTGCATCACTCTACTGTTTTTGACTAGCCTTTTTACTGGAAACTATTCTACGTCAAATACAGACCTTCGAATTTTGACCCTGAAACCCCCTTGAATATTGAAATCTGTTTGGTCATTTCTCACGATTTACACATATAGGACATATGGTGAGTAGATACCTACTAAACTATTCATAAATTATTCATAAACTATTATTATAAACATAAACTATTCATTCATAAAAACTCAATATTACAACACAATTTCCTTTTTTAATTAAACATATAAATATCGCTAAAAATGTTGTTGTTTTTTGGCTCTCCCTGAATAACGTAAATTCATCAGTTTTGACTGTATGCATAAAGTGCATTAGTGCAAGTCGGTACATTTGTTAACATATCTAGTAACCTATAATAAATATTATTCTACGTCTTAGGCTGCGTATACACACGCCAGCCGAACAACGGATTATGGGAAAGGAACGAAGCAAAAGCAAACTGCCCGAAACGCTGCGCCGCTTGCGGTTGCTTCGTACCTTTACCATAATTCAAGGTTCGGCTCGCGTCTCTGTCCGCAAAGAGTGGCGTGCACTGATTTTTCAGTGGGCTAGAATCCTAAGATTGAAAATACGACATTAATGATGTTGTCGAAGCTGAAAATTATTTTTTTTCCGAAATTTCAATTTTCAAATTCTGTGCACGCCACTATTCGCAAATATATACGTAGCATAAGATATGTGTATTTAGAAATTGAGTTACATAAAATCGACAACTATATTACCTACCTTCAACTCAAAAAATTTTTTCTTACAGATAAATAATGGGTAAAAGAAATGGAAACAAAGCGCGTTTGTTTTTATCTACTAGACGAAAAAAACCGATTATTAGTATCAAACGACAGATTCATGTTGCACCACGTTCGACATCTAGGTAAGTCGAAATATCGCTTTCCTGTCACTCTTACTACTGAACCTTCCTAAGGTTACCTTTACGTACGTAAAGTTTTTTTTCCCGTAAGTTGCTCACATAAGAGAGTTATGGCAAAATTACCAATGGGTATCGTTTACATTGATAATTTTGCCATAACTCTCTTACGTGAGCGACTTACGAGAAAAACCTAAAGATTTATGCTATGAGAGCCGTGTATTATGTAGCATGTATAACGGGAAAATGGGATGGACAAATTTAAATAAATAAATCATTTGCATTTACAGGGATATGGATGTCATCGATACTACTTTTGGAAACTTAACTACATCTTCACTAATGCATGAAACTTCCATGGATGAATCATTTGCTCCAAATATAGACGAAAACGCAAGTTCATCATCATCAACAACGCTTGATGATTTGGTGATAGAACCAGACCATATTGATGAAACCGATAATTTCGAAGGTCGCAGAATTGTGGATATAAAATATTTGTTTTCGGAGATATCAAATATAAAGCACGAACACACCAACTGCACATTTTCCGATTTAAAATTTATGAAGGAACGACGAAATGGTCTTCTAAGCCAGTATGTTTTCGAGTGCAAAATGTGCAAGAAAATAGAATACATTCACTCCGAAGACCCGAAACGGAAAATGTCTATAAATACTGCTGTCGTCGAAGGAGTGATGTGTACAGGAAATGGGTATTCACAATGCAATGAAATTTGTGGGGTTTTAAATATGCCAAATATGGATTGTAAGACTTACACGAACATAGAACAATGTTTAGCGCCAACAATTGAAGAATGTGCCTTAGAAGAAATGATCGCAGCTGGTGAAGAAGAAAAAAGGCTAGCCATTTTAAACGGTGACGTAGACGAGGGTGGCTATCCTTTGGTAACGGTGGTTGCAGATGGCTCCTGGGCAAAGAGGTCGTACAAAAGTGGATTTAGCTCCTCATCTGGCGCAGGGTGCATAGTTGGACTACGAACTAAAAAGGTTTTATTTCTGGGAGTGCGAAACTCATACTGCTGCATATGTGCTAGAGCTACTAAACTACACATAGTTGCTTCTGAGCACAGGTGCTTCATAAACTGGAGTGACAGTGCTAATGCCATGGAAGCCCACATTATAGCAGAAGGGTTCTCGAGAAGCATGGAAATGCATGGATTGAAATTTAACAAACTAGTTGGTGATGGCGACTCCAGCATCATGAAAAAAATAATGCAACAAATGCCATATGGTCCTAACCTTATAGTACAAAAAATAGAGTGCAAAAATCACTTACTCCGCAATTTTTGCAACAAAATGAAAGCACTTGGAAAAAAAACCAACAACGCTAAAGGCTTTGTACCAGTTCATATAAGGAAAAAGGTTGAAGCAAACGTTTTACGCATGAGAAGAGCTGTAGTTGGAGCAATAAATTACAGGAAAGAGCAAGAAAACACAGTACAAAGTGATAAAATAAAAAATTTGAAAATGGACATAAAAAATACCGCAAATCATGTGTTTGGTGATCATAAAAATTGTGCATCGTACTATTGCAAGCCGGAGAAGTATACTGATGATCCAAATTTAGTAAGCGATCTTCGAGATTGTGGAATATGGACTGATATCCAACAATTCTTATTGTCTCTAATAGCAAATGCAGAAAGTCTTATTATTGACGTGACAAATAACACTGTGGAGCAATTCAACAACGTTATCGCCAAATTTATAGGTGGAAAAAGGGTAAATTTTACTACAAGAGGATCTTACCAAGCAAGATGTTTTGGAGCAGTAACTTCGTGGAATAGTGAATTGGCAACCCATTCAAGAATACAAAAGAAAATCCAAGGCCACAGTCCCGGCAAATACACGAAGCACTTTATAGAGAGAAAACGACGTTCGAAGGAGAATAAACAAATGTGTCGAAAAAAAAACTAAAGTATAATGAAAATACGACAGAAAAAAGAAAAAAAGTTACAGGGCCCGATGAAAATTATGGTCAATTGGAATTAGAACCAGATATGCCACCTGAAATATTTGAAACGAAAAAAGAGGAATTTCTCAAAGAATTATCTTCAACCAATAAGGAAGAGCTCGAACGGAATACGGTAGGCCAAAGCAATAACAATCTGTGGGCAATTGAAAGACGTAAGCGGATAACGGCGTCTAACTTTGGAAAAATATATAAGCTTCGGCAAAAAACTTCAGTTACGGGAGTACTAAACTCTTTACTGTACTCACAATTCAAAGGAACTATGGCCACAAATTATGGAAAAGAAAATGAAAGCCTAGCAATAGAGCAATTTTAAAAAAAAACAAGTTTTCAGGTATCCGCTTGTGGGCTATTTATCGATAAAACCAAAAACTTTTTAGCGGCAAGTCCGGATGGCCTTATCGGTGAGGATTCTATAATTGAAATTAAATGTCCTTATAGTATAGCAATGTGTCACCAGAAGAGATAATTGATTACTGTAAATTGGAAGACCATTCTTTAACATTAAAACGGAATCATAATTACTTCTACCAAGTACAAGGCCAGTTACATATTACTCGTCGTAATTATTGTTATTTTGTTGTGTGGAGTCCAAAAGGTTTGCTGTATGAAAAAATTGAGAGGGACGATGAAATCTGGCAAAAAATCGTTCCACTGTTAGAAAATTTCTACCACCAATGCCTTTTACCAGAAATAATTGACGGTCGCATACCAAGAAATTTACCGGCGAGGGAAAGGTCTGGACCATAAATTGTTTTAATTTCATTGTGTAGATGTTAAACAGTAATTTTTTTTACAATAAAGCGTTTAAAAACAAAAAATATTAGATCATTGAAGAAGATTGAAAATGTCAAGTGATGTAGGAGGTATTCCCAAAAGTGCATTTTTCTGTAATAATATAACGTATTAAAAAAGTTAAATAAAAACTAAACTAGTTATGTGTATGTACCTAATATGTAGCACAATAAACAATATGGTGCCTCTTATACATAGATTTCAATATTCATTTGTATAATATGATATTATAATAACATAATCGATTCAACAACATGTGGTAGATGCATGTACCACTGAACATACGCTGTACCAGCATTCCATCAAACGATCAGTGGTGTATGTACTTACCATCACACATTTTCTTGTAAAATATAATTTTTTTGAAAAAAAAATCTAGAACAATATATTTAGTCAAATATAAAAGTTTTTTTTTGGTTCGGTAGTTGTATCTTAAAAAAAGTGTCCTATAAAGGGATAATATTATGTTGAGTACAACCTTCAAAAGTTATCAAAAAATATTTTAATTAATTTTTGTGTTCCATATCCAACTCGGCAATACGGAACGGAATCATCTCGGGGTCTGTCTGTAACAGGTGTTTTTTTTTCAATTTTTTTCCATTAATTTATTTGACGTAAACAAATTAAATTTGTCACAATAACTTTAGTAAATAAGCTCGGTAAGTATTGGCACACTCAAAATAAGTCACCAAACAGAAAAATAATTTTAAAAAAACATCGATAACTCGGGACATGACAACACTAGTGGACTAGTGTATCGATATAATTATTGAGAATGTCACATCACTTCGTTGACTGTATACGTATTCAACAAAACCCTCTCCGCCCCCCCTCACCCCCGAATACTGAGAGAAAGGGATACATGCACCTCAGCCTGATAATACCCAAATAAAATTGTCA
Organism: Limnephilus lunatus; assembly: GCA_917563855.2. Classification (NCBI taxonomy): domain Eukaryota; kingdom Metazoa; phylum Arthropoda; class Insecta; order Trichoptera; family Limnephilidae; genus Limnephilus; species Limnephilus lunatus. The sequence continues at coordinate 112,454,584 of OU830592.1, forward strand.
AAATCGAGGTTTTGTAGTCCTCATTTTTCTACTCCAAAACTGAACCAATTTCCAAGATTTTTTTTACCAAATGTATTGGAAGAAAACATTCTATGTCTGTACCTTTTGCTTTTTTTAAAAATACATCGTCTAATTTGTATACTGAACGTTTGTTGATGGCGTTAAAAAAAGGCAATTTTAACAATTTTTGAAGGGTTATAACTCCTATAAAAAGTAACTTATCAAAAAAATCAAAACGTACCGACACGCTTGCGGTCAATATTCATATTATGTAAAAAAAATATTTTCTCTAGTGTCAAAATTCAGAGAGGGAAATGAGGAATACGTTTGTATGGAAAAAACACCACCCGGTTTCCTCTTAATGACAAATCCGAACTGTTAACGACTTGTTGTATAACAGAGTAATCAAAAATAGTTTATACTGGTGTAAATGCTATCACAGTATAACGACGTGGTCTGATGCTAAACTAGTAACAAGCGATAAACATGATAAAAATGTATACGGTATCCGGAAACCCGTGGTGCCTACAAGCGAGAAACTAGTGAATCTACATCACATAAAAAACCCAAAAAATCTTTTTTTTACGATCTGAGCATTTCGATCACGGACGTACAAATAAATGGACACAGGGGCGTGCACAGAGTTTTTGATCAGGCTAGGCAGTAGGAAAATACAACAAGTTTCACAGGTTAAAATTTCCATATTCTATCAGATAATTTTAGAATTAAAGTACGACAAACGTTTTTGAACCGACAATAAGCATTTATGAAAAACAACTATTTGATAGAAATACATAACAACAGATGTTTTTGTCGTCACTGAATGCCATTTGCTAATTTTGTTCTAGAAAGCACTGCTTAACACTAAAAAAAAACTTATAGAAGCAAATTCAAAACGACAGTTGAACTCTATGCTTTGTGCATTTCGGAAATATTGAAGTATGTCTTGTATGAAGTTAGAAATAATTCCTGCTTAGACCGCATTTGAGGCAGTCGGAGGGCGCGCGTGTAGTTTCTGGTTACAGTTTATGCCGCGTTGGTAGTATGCCGTTTGATGTGGCGCTCGCGTAGTTTGCGTTGCTCAGCTTATTTTTGAAAGTGTGTATGTATTTTTAGCAATAATTTAATAAATTATAATATTATTTACATGCTTATGTTTTACAAAAACGGCAGGGTAGGCAGTGCTTATGTGCCTGTATGGAGTGAACGCCCCTGGATGGACATGCCCTAAGTGATAAAAGGCGTATTATTTCCCCCTCCCATTGGAACCATTTTTTCGGAACCGGCTGGGCTTGCGAGAGCCTCTCGTGAATCTAAATAATGTGACGTCATCATTCTTGTCCGGACCAGTGTTGAGTTCTCATCTTACGAAATAAAACGGCAAAAATTGTGGCTTGTGCTATAAAAACGTGTAAAAATAGAAGTGAAAAAGAGAATAAACCCAATTGTCGTATTACATTCCATAGTTAAGCATTATTTTACTTTATTTTAAGTTTATTCATTAAGACATCGAGATACATGGCGACGCGAAACACAAAGCCGCTGTTTACTGTGGTAAGTAAATTATGAAACATTTGTAAAAGTGTCTACGGCAACAAAATATTCGACTATGATCATACGTGAACCCTTTTTTGCATTTGGACTTGTCACACTTGTTCATAACGTGGCATGCAATTCGCGCTCCCATATAAAAAGTCTATTAATTCAAAAGCAGATTTTACTTTCAAGAACTAAATGGTGATATTTTAGTGCGAGGTGCCTATATACTGTTAGATTGATTTATTGGTGAATCACAGTCTCTTTCCTCTCTTCGTCCCGCCATAGTTGGTTTTTACCCCTCATCTGTAAGTTCTCGTCTATCTATTTGTATGTCTATGATTTCGTTACTTTTTTCCCTTTTTTGCGGCAACTAACTAACTAACCATTACGCCATTTCCCGCAGGGGTAAGTAGAGAGGACGCTCGCTAAACATCTCGGCGCATACTGCTTGCCTCATTCACATTCATACATCGTCTTATGCATACTCTTCCATTACTCCCGACACAAGCGTCCGTGTCGTGTCGATCCGACTTCTTCAACCATTCGCAATCGCGTCATATAATACTTCTTTTTCCGTTAATTCGTTCAACATGCCCATACCATCTAAAAGTTTCTTTCTTAATCTTACTCGTTACGCTTGCACTATGTGCGAATCTCCACATTTCTCAAACGATTATACATGGTTTTACCATGTGTACGCCTCAGGGATCTTATTTCTACAGCAATCAGTATACTTTCACTCTTCCTCTGCCGGTTCTACGTCATAAATTTATAGTAAAAATAATCTATGTTCTATGTCACTAACTGTCACACATCAGGGTAGGTACCAGCACTACATTGTGAACTGCTAGCTTCGCTTCTTTCGATCATATTTTATTATCGCCAACCGCGTTCAGTCTTCCATTAATGAAGTTACCTGCATTTGACCGGTCAGTGGCTGAGTTGGCATCGCGTTTGGGTTCCACCCGGGCGTCGCGTATTCGATTCCTCGGCTGGCTAAGGCCTCCATATCGACACAAGCGACATTTTCCGCTTACTCTGGAACTAAGAGAAGATTTTGAAATATTGTTGGGTTATTCGTATCGTAACCCAGGAATGTTTATCTTTCTTTTAAAAACAAAAAAAAATTACCTTTCTTTCAATATTTCATTACCCAATTTATACTGAAAAGAAGAATATCAAATTTAAATTTAATTTAACTAAACAAACTTAACTTTAACTAGACTTACTTATTGTAATACTGATAATCTCCTGTATACTTATAATATCATGTATCTATCACTTGAATGTAAAATCCATTCTATGGCGTTTAAATAAATAAATAAATATCTTTATCAGCCTTTCCATCTCTCGTAACCTAAAGCGTTAAAAAAACTCTACGTCTAAAAAGTCTATGCATTTTAAGAGACATTCGTCGTCTGATATTAACCCCCTAACAATCGATTTAAAAAAAATACCCAAGACATTCGATGATAGGTATGACGTAGATGCACCGGTTTCTCGTTTGTACTATTAGTTTCCGGACACCTTGTATATATATACATAGTTAATATAGCTATCCTCCAACGAGTCGGTTCATTAAAACAGTTTATTGTGCATTTAATCTGTAACTTGTTAGTTTTACAAACAGTTGTTTGAGATGACCGAAATAAAATCGTAAAAGCAACAGTTAAAGATGAACTAAATGCATCAAAGAGCTTTGCAAATGAAACCAGCAGTTAAATCCTGACTGTCTCCTAACTTTCGGTAGAAAAGAACGGTTGTAGGCAGATATATAACTAGCATTTCTATGAACAGTAGAGCTCGTTTAAAAAAAAGTGTTTCCAATTTTCTCTTAAGCATGTCTCTGTTGAACCGCGAGCGCATATACCGACACACTACGCTATTATAAACGATTTCTTCCTATGGAAGGAGAAAGGGTAAGTTGAATTAGGGAGCTGCCGCGAAATATCATTTCTTTGTACTGGATCTGTCAACTTGGCAGCTGTCATCCGCATGTTTACGCAGCTCCGTAATTAAAATGACCCCCTCTCCTGCTTACGGCGGAGAGAAGGTCTCACAACTGTCGCACATCGCGTGAGCAGCGGTTACGGCGTATAACGCTGAACTTTGAGCGCATCATCACTCTCAGAGTGGAAGTGGAATAGCCAGGTTCCCCACCTTCCTCTTCCCCATCTTTTTTTTAAACATTAGCTCCACACAGGAGGCCCTGAGGAAAATAATTTTCCTCAGGGCCTATATCATCTTAGGGGATGCTGTGTGGAGGATCTTTTTAAGGAAAGGAAGGGTAGATAGTTCTGGAAAGGAAAAATGTATGAGGGGTGGGTAGGAATATGGGGGGTCAGTGTATCCAGGAGTGACAGACATACCAACTGTGGTGCAAGGCGATGGGCCGAGAGATCGACTAGAAAGGTTAAGAGATCTCCCTCAACCAGTCTCTCTTGATTCAGCCCGCCATGCAGCAGGAGGGCAGACGCATCCGCCACTAGGACCTGGAAAAATCTCACCCCACGAACCCGGGCACTCCTGCTTAGTCACCAAATGTAGCGAACCACTTGGGGTGACCTATGGCAGAGGTGTTGGTTATCCAATAAATGGTTCCCGGGGCGGCGGTACCCATACCCGCCTACCTAATTGTCTCCTCCTTCCCCTCACCACTACCTTCAGCCTCACAACATACCCCAATTGGGGTATGTTGTGAGGCTGTATGCCTTGTATGAGCTTGTATGCCTCACAACATACCCCAATTGGGGTATGTTGTGAGGCTGAAGTGGCTCACTGGATCGAGACGGGGCAGTTGGGACTTTTATGCGGTATTAATGTAAAAAAAATCATCTGCTTGGAAATGGCAGGTTTGTACGGGATCGTATAGCTAGCCATATTGTGCGTGCGATGATCTTTTATCTTTTATAGCAGTGTGTGACACCTACATTATCCACGCGAGATATGGAGATTTCCGGGAGTTCAGTTTTGGATTTAATTAATAGCATACATCCTAATTACGAAACATATGAACTACTTACCGCGGTTTAAAGACAAATAATCCAACTAGATTTCACAGTTTCGCGTTCATCTTCGCCTTCGCCTTACCTGTTATGAGGTGTCAAAGTTTGCAAAGAAAAATTCTCTTAACCTATTTAACAATTTCTGATTTTAAGGTTTCATCTTTTGTAAAGTATTTTAGTTTTAATTAATTTAGAAAATATTTTATTGGAACTTGATTCTACTTTGGGATGGGTGACTCGACAGTTATCCGCCGACAATTGGCCCCCGAAATGATTTATATATATATATATATATATATATATATTTATCTCCTCTCGTAAAACGTTGATCTTGCGCGACGGTACACCAGTTTTAAGTTGATCCGTTCGGACGTGTTGATCCATCCGGATATGCTGATCCATTACACAAGCTGGCATACACATCCTGATCCATGTGGATCAATTTATGCCATCAAGATTTAGCTGTAAGCCACGCCCATTGTTCGGTGTCTTATACATTTTACACGTTTTTTTTTGTTGATCCATATAAATGCCAAGTTTTGACCGCCAACAAAGGTGCCCGTCTGTCGTACTTTTCAGCTTCTTTTAGTAGGTACCTGTATGTTCTTATTTCAAGTCGTTCTATTTCATTTCTTTTTTAATGTATTTTGGTTTAAGATTTAATTTTTATTTTGATTTTGTTTTTGATTTTGATTTCGATTTTTTTTGATTTTGATTTTGGTTTGAGATTTTAATTTTGATTTTGATTTTAATTTTTATTTGCATTCTTATTTTGATTTTTTAATTTTGGTTTTAATTTAGATTTTGATTTTTACTTTCATTTTGATTTTGATTTTGGTTTGAGATATTGATTTTGATTTTGGTTTTGATTTGAGATTTTGGTTTTGGTTTTAGATTTTAATTTTGATTTTGATTTTGATTTTGTTTTCGTTTCCGCTTCTAAGACCCGCACAAACCTCACTCCATGAACCTGGGCACCCCGGTTAAGTCACCAAACCACTTAAGGTATACCTTTATTTTGGGAGGCGGGTATGATTACCACCGCCCCGGGAACTATTTTTTGGGTAATCAACACCTCTGTCATATGTCACTGCAAGTGGTTCGCTACTTTTCGTGACTTAGCAGGAGTGCCCGGATCAAGGAGTGTGATTTGTCTAGGTCCGTGCGGCGAACGCGCCCACTTACTGCGTGGCAAGCCGGATTGGGAGAGACTGTTTGAGGGAGACCTTTTTTTTAGCTCCACACAGGAAGCCCTGAAGAAAATAATTCCCCTCGGGGCCTATGTCATCTTTGGGGATACTGTGTGGAGCGTATTTTTGGGTAAGGAAGAAGATGATGTTCAGGGAAGGAAAGGGGTGGTAGGCAGACGCGGCCGGTGCCTTAAATTTTTGATGGTTCACCGAGTAATTTATCAAAAACGTAAAATAAAAGTAGGTAAAATAAAAATAAAATTAGACAGCCTAGTAACTCATAACTCGTACAGTGCCCTTGAGGTGATTATTCACAAAAAACGACGCTATACAAAGTATCCATTTCAAAGTTTTCTTTGCAGATTTAGGTACTATCTTGGTTGATAATTAAATGTAGTTTTGGCGGGCCATTGGCCATAATTCTGCTTTTATTTTCATGGTTCATATATATTTTATTATGGTCTATATTTATTATTACATCACTAATTTTAAAAAGGCAAGGAAATTTATTTATATATATAAACAGCGATATCAGAATATTTCTATAATATAATGATTTAGTAGGCGGCTGACGTAGGCAAAATGTATAGCGAGCGATATGCTGAAATAGGCCAAAACTAAATGATCTTTTATCTATTATAGCTAAGACTGTTAGCCCCATAAAACAAATTTAACCGGTTAAATAATTAAAATTTAATTGTTTCGACTCAATCATTGTTTTGCCACCGCCAACCGCCTACAAAATGAATAATAACACAATAACAACATAGCGTACACGTTTCTATTTGTAGCGCATTCACACAAACAAAAGGTCACAAAAACTAATAATGACAATGTCAAATCGGTTCCCTCTCGATCAAGATAATATCGCACACGATGACCCGTTGACTCATCGTTTCATTTTACAAGACCAAAACACAATTACTGTCTTATTTAAACCCGACTTAAGAATAGTCATTTCGCTGGAACCATTTCTTCGGAACTCTTCGGACATTTCCGTCATCCGCATGCCGCACGGACAGCCGGCACTCGGTTCCTACTGTTCCGAGCCGATATAAAGTGCGCGCGGGAAGCAATGCTTTAGGCCCCTATAACTATTCTCTACCAATTTCATTTGCACAATTTTATAATTAAAAATATTATGTAGGAATACGATGAGCTGCAAAATGTTGTTCAATTTTGTTGGCGGTTCGGCGCACTTGTGCACTTTAGGACGGGCCGCGCCTGGTGGTAGGTGTGAGTAGGAATCTGGCGGTCAGTGTGTCTAGGAGTGAGGGACATGTGAATCCATCCCTCCCATTTCGGTGCAAGGCGATATTCCTAGAGGGTACGTCTGTAGAAGTCGAAGGGACTCCCTCAACCATTCTCTCCCGATCCGGTATAACTATCTAATCTGACATCTAACATATAATCTAATGGTGACCAGGCAACTCAGAAAGAAACCAACTCAGAAGCAAATCAGAAAGGTCATTAAGAGTGGTAATAAAAATATATAAAAACATTTGTTAAATAGGTTAAGCTAGGTTAGGGTTACCGGCTATATTAAAATTATGTTTTCATAGCTTTTAATGACCTGAATTATGAGTTGGTTTCTTTCTGAGTTTGCATGGAACCAATCTGAAACTATTTAAAGAGGAAAGATTTGATTGTTTGTTTGTTTGCATTGAATAGGCTCCGAAACTAATGAACCGATGTGAAAAATTCTTTCATTGTTAGGAAGTTACACTATCCCCGGTTGACATAGGCTATATTATATTTAAAAAAAATTAGGAATCGTTACTAAAACACCAATAATGTAGCCCAAGGTGTAAAAAAATACCTAAAATATTCTTTACATCGCGTGCGCTGCGAAAACTATTAACAATAGAATAAAATAATGTAGCACAGCTTTGCAGAAAACATCTTTATTTACAAAAAGTGTCGTGACAGCATATGTCTAACTATTATAGTTATGCCACAAAAAGTGTTTAATAGTAGAAGTGTGTTAGATTAGAATGATCGCCTTTCGAAACGGTGACCAGAAAACTCATAATGAAACATACTGAGAAAACATAGGTTGAATAGGAAGTTAGGTTAGGGTTACCGGCTTTTTTTAAATTATATTTTCATAGCTTTTAATGACCTTTCTGAGGAGGTTCTGAGTTATTATGAGTTGGTTTATTTCTGAGTTGACATGGAACCTTTCGGAACATCGCCTTGCACCGAAACGGGAGGGATGGATTCATACGTCCGTCACTCCTGGACACACTGATCCACAGATTCCTACCCACACATACTACCCTTGTACTCCCCAGAACTTCCTCTACTTCCTTTCCAAAAAATACCTTCCACACAGCGTCCCCAAAGATTACATAGGCCCTGTGAGGGGAATTATTTTCCTTCGGGCCTCCTTCCTGTGTGGAGCTAATGAAAAAAAAATACCTCTACCAGTCTCTCCTGATCCGGCTTGCCTCGCAGTAGGTGAGCAAAAGCGTTCGCCGCACGGACCTAGACAAATCTCACTCCTTAACGAACCACTTGGAGTAACGTATGGCAGAGGTGTTGATTAGCCAAAAAATGGTTCCCGGGCGGTGGTAACCATACCTGCCTCCCAAAATTTAGGTATACCTTCCTCATCAAAGAAAAAAAAATAAAAGAATAAAAATATAGCTATTATTTTAGCTCATTGACATAAGCTCCACACAGGAAGCCCCGAGGAAAATAATTCCCATCAGGGCTTGTGTTATCTTTGGGGATATCTTTTTGAAGAGACTCCCTTAACCATTCTCTCCCGATCCGGCCTGCCAGATGGTGGGCACACGCATCCGCCGCCATAACCTGCACAAACCTCAACCCATAAACCCGGGTACCCCAGCTAAGTCACTAAGCTTAGCGAACTACTTAACCTAGACCTACAGTTTGGCAGGCGGGTACGGGTACCGCCGCACCGGGAACCATTTATTGGATAACGAACTCCTCTGCCATAGGTCTCCCTAAGTGGTTCACAACGTTTGGTGAATTAACAGGGGTGCTCAGGTTCTTGGAGTGAGGTTTGTCTAGGTCTTTGTGGCGAATGCTTTTCCTCACCTACTGCGTGGCGGTCCGGATCGGGAGAGGCTGCTTGAGGCAGACATAATCTAGACCTCTCCAGCCGGACTCTCTCGACCCCACGTAAATAATAATAATTAAATAACTTACATTGCTTAAAAAGTGAATCTAAAAGGTTTCATTATCGCCATGACGGCCGGCGTAGTACAGCAAAAACTCAACCACCGAAGGTCACGGGATCGAAACCCGGCGTGGCAAATAAATTTTTCTTGTTTAATTTGTGTTATTTCACAATTTATTCATATAAAATAATATATAATATATTTTACTTATCAGATTGATTACCATAGGTAGGTAGGTACCTATGGTCTGGAATTTTAACATGAAAAATTATTACAATTTGGAAGGTGAGAGTGGTACCGCTGCCCCGGGAACCATTTATAGGAATTTTAGGAACAAATGCAGCATAAAAATAAGAATATGCATAATATGAATAGCTGCATTTACAAATGCAGTTATTCTTATTATGTTGTTTACAGATTTTCTTCATTTTTATTGTTTCATTGGAAATAAGGTTGCTTCCTGTAGTGACGACCGGCGTAGTCTAGATGTAATCAGTGGCGGCCGCTGCCCTGAGAATGTGGTGGTTCACTGACAATCCGTACCTACTTATGACAAAAAAATTAAATTAGGAATTTTTTATTATTAATTTATTTTCAAACAAACTGTTAATCCCTCTTATATGTATATTCAACACTGGTTGCACTCATTTTGGTAATAAAATTATATATTAACAAATTAACTTATATGTATATTCAACACTGGTTGCACTCATTTTGGTAATAAAATTATATATTAACAAATTATGTTATTAGTATTTAACATAATTAATACAAAAAAAAAAACAAAACAATGACAATTATCACGTGACGGGTCAATATAACGCGCGCCGCAAGACGCAAACGATCTACGATCTTCGCCGAAAATCGATTGTATTCGTGTCACCTCGGGTCCATAGTTCATGGTCAATCGGTAAACTTCGGCAAGGATCGGATTATGTTGGGCCGGTGGCACGCGAATCCAAGCCAAATTCTGGTGCAAATAGCGAAATCGACGGGCTTTCGATGTTTTAAATATCCCGATACGAGGCCGCTCGGCGGCCGCGCTATGGGAGATTAAAACCGTTCTCTCTGATAATATTCGTAGCATTATATTGTATATTGGTAACTAATATTTTGAAATGATTAAATTAGAGATTTGATAGATTTAAATTAGATAAATTAAATTAGAGATTTTTTAGTCTTTAGTAAGTAAATAAAGTAAATTTAGGCATTATATTTTGCTAGTGCTGCACACGAGCGCACTGTGCGACCAGCCGCCCTTGGAGGTAATGCTCTTGACTCGTACACCGAAGTTCGCGTGGTTTATCACAATTTATTAATTTAAAATAATAAATGCATAGTATATATACTGGGCGTACTGTACAGGGCCCGCAGATACTTTAATAGTACACAACTGCTAAACCTGTATAAATCGCAAGTGCGCCCCACGGTTGAATTTGGCAGCCAACTCTGGTCTGGAGCTCCAAAATACCTTAAAAAAAAAACCCTTGACTCTGTGCAGAAACGGGCGGTCCGTTTGATAGATTCTCCCATCTTAACAGACGGATTGCAATCCTTAGAGCACAGGCGTCAGGTGGGAATGCTGTCCTTGTTCTACAGGTATTACAATGGAAAATGCTCCGAAGAACTAGCGTCGTTGATCCCCTCGGCACCGGTGCATAGTCGGGAAACACGCCAAACACGCGCCCAACATTTGTACACCGTTGACATTAGTCACGTGAGAACGGGTCGTTTTTACGACTCGTTCTTGAGTTCAACAGCTCGGATGTGGAACGATTTACCAGCCTCTGTGTTTCCTCCCACCTACAACATGGGTCTCTTCAAGACCCATGTTCACTCCTTCCTTTTCTCAAAAAGACCCTCCACACAGCGTCCTCAAAGATGACATAGGCCCTGAGGGAAATTATTTTCCTTAGGGCCTCCTGTGTGGAGTTAATGTAATAAAAAAAATATATTTGCGGCACGTTCCAGAGTGAAAAATACTCTCAGTATCGCCATAGTGTAAGTAAGACCACCATTCAGAATTGAAACATTGCTTGAAATGGCGTAAGCTGTGTTTGTTGACTACATCTGAATAGCCAGGTACTTTCCCACCTTCCTCTTTCCTATCTCCTTCCCCTCCCCACTATCTTCAGCCTCGTAACATACCCCAATTGGGGATGCCATAGTCTCACTGGCTCCAGACGGGAGCAGCTGAGACTCTTTACTATAAAAAACAAATAAAATTACTTAACATGAAATATATTTTACTTTTTATTTACCTACTATTAAACATTTTCGGTAGCATATCTCTTTTGTGTTTGAATATCTTGTACAAACTGACTGCGATTGAACGTGCAAAAACAACACGAAAGTTTCAACATTATAGTGCGTGATAATTTTTCTCACAACAAGGCAGCACGAACACTTTTACTTACATTTTAAACTCATCATATCTTTCTAATGAATTGTCCGATTTTAATAATTCAAAAAGTTGAATACAGATATTGAAACAATATTGAATATGAAGTAATTTATTTTGATAAGGATTAATACCAAGATACAAATAAAGAGCTTTTTCTAGCGGCGACATTAAAATTAAATTTTTAAAATAAAATAACACTTATTGTGGCATAACTATAATAGTTAGACATACGCTGTCGCGACCTTTTTTGTAAATAATGATGTGTTCTGCAAAGTCGTAGTACATTGTTTTATTCTATCTATAATAGTTTTCGCAGCGCACGCGATGTAAAGAATATTTTAGGCATTTTTTTTACACCTTGGGTTACATTATTGAAGTTTTAGTAAGTATCCCTATTTTTTTTGAAAATATTATTTAGCCTATGTCACCCGAAGATAGTGTAGCTTCCTAAAAATGAAAGAATTTTTCAAATCGGTTCAGTAGTTTCGGAGCCTATTCAATGCAAACAAACACACAAAGAATCAAATCTTTCCTCTTTATATTTTAGTGTGCTGAATTATGAGTTGGTTTATTTCTGAGTTGACATGGAATCTTTCGGAACATCGCCTTGCACCGAAATGGGAGGGATGGATTCACACGTCCGTCACTCCTAGACACACTGCCGCCCAGATTCCTACCCACACTTACTACCCCATTCCTTCCCTGAACATCCTCTTCTTCCTTTCCTAAAATACGCTCCACACTGCATCCCTAAAGATGACATAGGCCTTGAGGGGATTTATTTTCTTCAGGGCTTCCTGTGTGTAAGAAAAAAAGGTCTCCCTCAACCAGTCTCTCCCGATCCGGTCCGTAACGCAGTAGGTGGGCAAACCCGTTCGCCGCAAAAACCCCTTGAACCCGAGCAACCCTGCTAAGTCACAAAAAGTAATTGGGATGACGTATGACGAGTTGGTTATCCAATAAATGGTTCCCGGGGCGGCGGTACACATACCTGGCTCCCAAACTATAAGTCTAGGTTAAATGGTTCGCTACCTTTAGTGACTTAGCCGGGGTGCCCGGGTTCATGGGCTGAGGTTTGTACGGGTTTTGGCGGCGGACGCGTCGGCCCACTATCTGCATGCCAATCCGGATAGGGAGAGAATGGTTGAGGGGGTCCCTTCGACTTCTTGAGCCGTACTATATCGTAACTTGCCATGCACCGCAATGGGAGGGATGGATTCATACGTCCGTCACTCCTGGACACACTGATCCCCAGATTCCTACCCACACATACTACCCTTTTCCTCCCCAGAACTTCCTCTCCTTCTTTTCCTAAAAATACCTTCCACACAGCGTCCCCAAAGATTACATAGGCCCTGAAGGGAATTATTTTCCTCAGGGCCTCCTTCCTGTGTGAAGCTAATGAAAAAAAAAATGTCCCTCTACCAGTCTCTCCTGATCCGGCTTGCCTCGCAGTAGGTGAGCAAACGCGTTCGCCGCACGGACCTAGACAAATCTCACTCCTTAACGAACCACTTGGAGTGACATATGACAGAGGTGTTGATTAGCCAAAAAATGGTTTCCGGGGCGGTGGTAACCATACCCGCCTCCCAAAATTTAGGTATACCTTAAATGGTTCGCTATGTTTGGTGACTTAGCCGGGGTGCTCAGGTTCATGGGGTAAGGTTTGTGCGGGTCTTAGAAACGGAAACGAAAACATAAACAAAATCGAAATCCTAATCGTAATCGTAATCGAAATCAAAATCAAAATCAAATAGGTAGGTAGGTACCTATGGTCTGGAATTTTAACATGAAAAATTATTACAATTTGGAAGGTGGGTGTGGTACCGCCGCCCCGGGAACCATTTATAGGAATTATAGGAACAAATGCAGCATAATAATAATAAGAATATGCATAATATGAATAGCTGCATTTACAATTATTATGTTGTTTACAGATTCTCTTCATTTTTATTGTTTCATTGGAAATAAGGTTGCTTCCTGTAGTGACGACCGGCGTAGTCTAGAGGTAATGTTCTTGACTCGTACACTGAAGATCGCGTGATCTATCACAATTTATTCATTTAAAATAATATACGTTCCAGAGTGAAAAATACTCTCAGTATCGCCCTCGTGTAAGACCACCATTCAGAATTGAAACATTGTTTGAAATGGCGTTAGCCGTGTTTATTGACTAGATCTGAATAGCCAGGTACTTTCCTACCTTCCTCTTTCCTTTCTCCTTCCCCTCCCCACTATATTCAGCCTCATAACATACAATTGGGGATGCCATAGTTTCACTGGCTCCTGACGGGAGCAGCTGAGTCTCTTTACTATAAAAAATTAATAAAATTACTTAACATGAAATATATTTTACTTTTAATTTACCTACCATTAAACATTTTCGGTAGCACATCTCTTTTGTATTTGAATATCTTGTACAAACTGACTGCGATTGAACGTGCAAAAACAACACGAAAGTTTCAACATTATAGTGCGTGATAATTTTTCTCACAACAAGGCAGCACGAACACTTTTACTTACATTTTAAACTCATCATATCTTTCTAATGAATTGTCCGATTTTAATAATTCAAAAAGTTGAATACAGATATTGAAACAATATTGAATATGAAGTAATTTATTTTGATAAGGATTAATACCAAGATACAAATAAACAGCTTTTTCTAGCGGCGACATTAAAATTAAATTTTTAAAATAAAATAACACTTATTGTGGCATAACTATAATAGTAAGACATACGCTGTCGCGACCTTTTTTGTAAATAATGATGTGTTCTGCAAAGTCGTAGTACATTGTTTTATTCTATCTATAATAGTTTTCGCAGCGCACGCAATGTAAAGAATATTTTAGGCATTTTTTTTACACCTTGGGTTACATTATTGAAGTTTTAGTAAGTATCCCTATTTTTTTTGAAAATATTATTTAGCCTATGTCACCCGAAGATAGTGTAGCTTCCTAACAATGAAAGAATTTTTCAAATCGGTTCAGTAGTTTCGGAGCCTATTCAATGCAAACAAACACACAAAGAATCAAATCTTTCCTCTTTATATTTTAGTGTGCTAGATTAGATGTTCTTCAGCCGTACTTTCCCGCCTTTCGGAACGTTAATTATGAATTATGAGTTGGTTTATTTCTGAGTTGACATGGAATCTTTCGGAACATCGCCTTGCACCGAAATGGGAGGGATGGATTCACACGTCCGTCACTCCTAGACACACTGACGCCCAGATTCCTACCCACACTTACTACCCCATTACTTCCCTGAACATCCTCTTCTTCCTTTCCTAAAATACGCTCCACACTGCATCCCTAAAGATGACATAGGCCTTGAGGGGATTTATTTTCTTCAGGGCTTCCTGTGTGTAAGAAAAAAATGTCTCCCTCAACCAGTCTCTCCCGATCCGGTCCGTAACGCAGTAGGTGGGCAAACCCGTTCGCCGCAAAGACCTAGACAAATCTCATCCCTTGAACCCGAGCAGCCCTGCTAAGTCACAAAAAGTAATTGGGATGACGTATGACTAGTTGGTTATCCAATAAATGGTTCCCGGGGCGGCGGTACACATACCTGGCTCCCAAACTATAAGTCTAGGTTAAATGGTTCGCTACCTTTAGTGACTTAGCCGGGGTGCCCGGGTTCATGGGCTGAGGTTTGTACGGGTTTTGGCGGCGGACGCGTCGGCTCACTATCTGCATGCCAATCCGGATAGGGAGAGAATGGTTGAGGGGGTCCCTTCGACTTCTTGAGCCGTACTATATCGGAACTTGCCATGCACCGCAATGGGAGGGATGGATTCATACGTCCGTCACTCCTGGACACACTGATCCCCAGATTCCTACCCACACATACTACCCTTTTCCTCCCCAGAACTTCCTCTCCTTCTTTTCCTAAAAATACCTTCCACACAGCGTCCCCAAAGATTACATAGGCCCTGAAGGGAATTATTTTCCTCAGGGCCTCCTTCCTGTGTGAAGCTAATGAAAAAAAAAATGTCCCTCTACCAGTCTCTCCTGATCCGGCTTGCCTCGCAGTAGGTGAGCAAACGCGTTCGCCGCACGGACCTAGACAAATCTCACTCCTTAACGAACCACTTGGAGTGACATATGACAGAGGTGTTGATTAGCCAAAAAATGGTTTCCGGGGCGGTGGTAACCATACCCGCCTCCCAAAATTTAGGTATACCTTAAATGGTTCGCTATGTTTGGTGACTTAGCCGGGGTGCTCAGGTTCATGGGGTGAGGTTTGTGCGGGTCTTAGAAACGGAAACGAAAACAAAAACAAAATCGAAATCGAAATCGAAATCGTAATCGTAATCGAAATCGAAATCAAAATCAAAATCAAAATCAAAATTAAAATCAAAATCGAAATCAAAATCAAAATCAAAATCAAAATTCAAAAGTCAAAGATAAAATCAAAATCAAAATCAAAAACCAAAATCAAAATGAAAATCAAAAGTCAAAATCGAAATCGAAGTCAAAATCAAAATCAAAAGTCAAAATCAAAAGTAAAAATCAAAATCTAAATCAAAATCAAAGTCAAAATTAAAACCAAAATTAAAAATCAAAATCAAAACCAAAATCAAAATAAAAAAAAAAATCAAAATCAAAATTAAATCTAATATAAAAAAACATTAGTATTGAAATAAGAACGTAAAGGTATAATATTATAATTTTATAAAACACATACAACAAAATGCATTACTCAAAACAAAAGATACAATATAAGTTAGGTTATGCAGAATGTATAAAAATATGTATTCTTCATAACCGTTTTAAAAATTTATCTGAAGTATTAGATATATTTTTCCACCAAGTGCCGTTGTATTACGTTTTACAACTTCCATATCGGCTCAACCAATGAACAGTAAAACCAGATATAGGTAAATGTTTTTTATGACCAATCAGAAGGTTTCGTTCATAACGCCATCTTGAACGCCATTCTGATTGGTCATGGTCAGATCAACAATTTTATAGTAAAAGCACATATAGGTACATAAGATATACGATTATGTGGATCAACAACGCATGGCAATTTGGGCGGATCATCAACGCATGGTGATTTGGGCGGATCAACAGTTACGAAGCGTATGATTTCCATACAAATATCGAAAATTATATGTGTAGTATTTCGTTTACTTTTACTTGGAAACTGGCAACCTTGCTATTTAATGTAACGTTGTTGCCAAATCATACAGAAGTAATCCATTAAAGCCAAGTTATATGGTGTTAAAGGTGGATCAACACTGTCTAATAACTTCTTACTGGATCAGCATACTACGAGAAGAGGTCAATATATATATATATATATATATATATATATAATCTGAAAATGTTTGAATGTATGTTTATCCGCTATGCGTTGCTATGTTCATATTAAGCATAGGAAATGTTTCAAATTTTCAAAATACCTTTTTTCCACCCTCCCGAAGGTTTCTGAATTATTACAACCACATGACAATACATCTGAAAAGTTGTTTTAATCATTACAAAAACTCTTACAAAATGTCACAATTTGAGAATGACATTTTTCATTGTTCAATCAAAATTCAATATTCGAATAAACTTTTTAAATTAATTAATTGAAGTACTCACTTATGGTACTAATGAAAATCGAATACTTTGAATATAATTGAAAACTGTATTATTTTAAACTAGCTTTTACCCACGGCTTCGCTCGCATTGGAATTAGTGGGAAATTGCTGGCCTAATTATTGGCATAATTGTTATTATTCTTGCTATTTTGTCTAATAGAAAATAATTATTGTTTAATAGAAAATTTCAAAATTTGAAAATGACATTTCGCAAATAAAAATTCTATTTTGGAAAATATTTAAATTATAGAATTATTTACGGTGCTCCAGATTTCATGTCCGGGTTGAATCTTTCCCAAATGAAAGACTAAACCCTTCCACACACTTTTCCACAAATGAATATCTAGTAAATTAACGCAATGTAATTGCACTATATAAGAATAAAACAATACAAGAACAATACGTCAATCCACCAGAAACATAATGGGAAAATATTTCACCGACTCCAGATATTTTCATATCAGAGGGTTCGGCTCTGATGAAATCCTAACTGGTCCGATAAATCCTACTGATCCCTCAATATAAATATTTAAAAAATCTTTCGTAATCCTACATGTATTTAAAATGACCGACTTTTGCATTTTTATGTACAAATTTTTTGACAAATCTAATACGCCTAAATTTTGAATGAGAGAGCTAGGTATAATGCCAGTAGCCGAAATAACAAATGGTAATATTTTTATAGTCTGAGAATGCCAAATTCTTTTAATTTCATTTCCTAAATCTGTATATTTTCTTATTTTTTCAGAAACAGTTTTCTGAATATTACAAGAATTTGGTATAGCGACATCAATGATATAAGTTATTTTCTTAATTTTGTCATGTAAAACTATATCGGGTCTATTATGACTAATTGTTCTGTCTGTCAGAATAGTTTTATCATAATAAATTTTATAAAATTCATTTTCTAAAAATGAATTTGGTTCATATTCATAATATGGTACATTACGGCAGTCAATCAAGTTATGTTTAATTACCAAACTTTGGTGAATTATTTTTAAAACTTGATTGTGCCTAAATGTATACTCGGACGGCGCTAATACAGAACATCCCGATATAATATGTTCTATAGTTTCCGGAAAAGCCAAACATTTTCTACATAAATCATCAATTTGATTTGCATCTTTGATGATATGCTTCCTATAATTTTTAGTATTAATGACTCTATCTTGTATGGCAAGCATAAAGCCTTCTATTTCTGCGCTCAACTCTCCAATACTCAACCATTTGTTTGACGAAAATTTATCAACATATGTTTGGTTGAGATAATTGAAGTGTTTTGCGTGAAGAATTTTATTTGACCAGGAATCTAATAATTCCTGGTTGGTATTTATAAGAATGCTGGCATTCTCGTCGTATAAATTTAATGGTGAAATATTTCTATCTGCCTTGCATATTATTTTGTGCATTTCTGAACTATCAGCTTTCCTATGGAAAAAATTTCTTAGCATTTCTACCTGATTATGTTTTAAAGATGTTATTTTGACTATACCTCTACCTCCTAAATTTCTGGGTAAATTAATACGTTCTATAGCTGAATTTGGATGATGGCAATGAAATTTAGTTAATGTAGTTCTAATTAATCGTTCTAAGCTATCTAGATCTGTATTAGACCATTTAATTATGCCAAATTCTGTATTAGACCATTTAATTATGCCAAATTCTGTATTAGACCATTTAATTATGCCAAATAAAAATTTATTTTAAGTATTACTCCCTTTATTAGTATTTTATTCATATTTGAATCCAGAGTAACCTAAAAAAATAAGAAAATGACAGTCCACTTCAAACGCTGTGCTTTATAGCAACGTAATGCTTTTTGTTCGGAGAATAAACATTTTTAGAGATATGTAGATATTAACTACGACGCCAAAAAAGTACTCCTTTTAATCACAACAAAGCACTCTTTTTAAGCCTAAAATTTAAAAATAACACATTGTTTCCGAGGTAACAATTTGTTTGACGTTTGCAATAACTCGATTTTGTTAGGGACAGAAAACGTATGATACATAATTTCATAACGCCACAGCTCATTCATAACGCCAGAGCTTACCAATATATAAAGCCGTTTTTACTCGCAAATAATGTAGCTTTCGATTAGTGAAAGAATTTTTAAATTCAATTCGATATTTATTGCGTGAAAGAGTAAGGACCATCCAACCATCAATACAAACTTTCGCATTTATAATATTAGTAAGATAGGTAACTATGTATGTTAGGTACCAAATTTGATTGTTTGTTCTTATAATACACAAAAATTAATGTTAGTAACTTGTAAAAAATAAAAATTTATAAAATAAATTGCAATAGGTGGCACGCGAGCAGTTAGAAAATCTGAATTTACCGTCACTGAATATATTGAACGCGGGAGAGGGGGGGGATGGCAACAGGGTGGTTTGCGGGAGAGTGGAGAGGGAAGGCGGGGAAGGTGGAGGGGGAACGTGTGAGAGGAAGGGGATATGGGAGGAGAAAGGGAGACGTAAGGGGAACGGGACGAATGGGAAAGGACACGCAGGGAGAAACAATTTCTTTTTGTTATTCGGCGGTACATCCACTCTGTACATCCCTTCAGGGTCACTAAGTTATATTTTGTGTAATTAAGTATATCGTATTTTCCCTATACCGACTGCATATTGTATGTATACCGGGGGGCTAACTGTCTGCGGATCAACTGTCATGGAACCCTTGGTGCCGCTTAATGCAATAGCATTAAAAAAATGTAGTTAAAACTTTATGCAATTAATTATTATGGCCTAACTGATTGTATATGGTTCTATCTGCACAAGTATAATCTAAAAAATATACGTCCTATTTCAATAATTTCCTTTAAAATATGTTAAACTAAAATACTGTACACATGATTCGTTCTCAAAATCAGAAATTGGTAAAAAGATTTTCAAAAATTGTCTTTGAAAACTTTGACTCCTCATATCCCAGAACAAGGTAAAGAGAAGTTAGAATCCTTTCGAACCAAAGTGACGATTTGAATCGAATTATTTTCCACCCATATTTTCAACGACAATAAAAATATGCATAGAATGCAAATGTAATATCGACGACAAAATATTTTCATAGCATGTGCATTTGTGCATGTCCAAAGCGCTTGAGAAATAGTTACGTTAATGAATGGCATACCGAGCAAAACCGGTAGCCGAGAAATTTGAACGATAGGTATTTTAGTTGATGTCACTGTCGCCCTTACTCCCCCGAATACCGAGCGAAAGGGACAACTGCCCTGTATCAGTATCGCCCTGGTGTAAGACCACCATTCAGAATTGAAACGTTGCTTGAAAATGGCTTTAGCCGTGTTTGGTTACCAGATCTGAATAGCCAGGTACTTTCCAACCTTCCTCCTCCCCACCTCCTTCCCCTCCCCACTACCTTCAGCCTCACAACATACCCCAATTGGGGATGTCTCACTGGCTCCAGACGGGAGCAGTTGAGATTCTTGTGCGGTATTCACTGTAAAAAAAAAAAAAAACTGCAGCTCAGGTTGATAATGCCTAAATAAAATCATCAAAATCGAAGTTTTGTATTCTCAGTTTTTCTCCACCAAAACTTGACCGATTTTTTAGGTTATTTTACTAGCTGTGTGTAACCGACGTGTTACGTACCCTCAAATGTTCTTTCAACGAAAAACATCCTTGGCGGTATCCTCTACAGTTCAGTGGTCATTTTTTGAGATTTCGCTCGAAATCCAAAAAATCCGCTTGCCCACTGAGCTCGTTAGTACCGTACCGCCAGCGATCTTTTTCGTTGAAAATATTTTTATGTTTGTTTTCCAATTAGAATTTAAAAGTTATTCTAATTGTAATATTGTATTAATAAAATACTTTCATTTTTATATGTACAATGCCCCCGGTGCAACAAATAAACGCTATCATGCTCAGGTTGCCACCAGGGACATTTTTCAATTTATAATTTCAAACGTATTTTTTATGTTTCCTTTTTTGTGACATATTGTTAAATATTTTAACTTACGATCCTTGTAGGATAATGAAACTGAGAAATTTCATTCCGCAGTCCTACAAGGCATCGAGGGAAAGAGAGCCTGAGTCTCTAGCCCTTAAATTACTCAAACTAGGGCAATAAATGACCCTCAAAAAACACTTAGAAAATTTTCGGTAAAAATACGTTTTTCCGATTTTAAAAATCCAGGTGCCCCCTAAGATGGTGAAACAAACAGGTTTCATTAACACATCTTACGGGGGACCTCGTAAAAATAACACTACCTGTAAATAATCAGATATTCAGCCAAACGGCAAATCAATTTATATTTTATGCAATTTGGCTCAAAAATGAGCTAAACAACTCTAACTAAAAATCTAGCAATAGACAATTGGTTTATTTCATGATTACTGTATAATAACGAACACATATGTACACAATTAACTCTGTAGAATTATTATAAAAAACACATTTTAAGCGACCGCCTTCAACGGTGACACCGGCAAAATAGGGTGCCCACATAATGACCGCCCTATTTATACCATTTGGTCTGAGGACGAAAACCCCTCCACTTTTTGTAAAAAACACTGTCCGAACGCTGTCGGGTACAAGTACCCCTTATATACCATGCCAATTTCCAAAATAAATATGTTACGTTCAGTTCAAGTTCAATTCTACTCTTCTTGTTTTACTACTTCCTACCTCTGGAAGTCCTACTACCTGCTGCCTCCTGCTGAAGTTCTGCCTGGACGAGTACCTGGTGCCTGCCGCCATAGCCGGCCCTAACTCTGGGTACTCCCAAGGCAACCAGGCCCAGGCAGAAACTAGGCGCATCCAGGGCCACCACCCACTGGATGTAGGGAGGCCAGCTTTAAATCGACATCATCATCATCATTGGTGCACAAAGGGAAGGAGTGCACAGCCACCGGTGCCCTCATAAATTTACAGTCTTGTAAGGACGACAACACGTCCGTTACAAGTGGTCCTTCGAGCCGGATCTGCTGCACCCCACGCCCACGCCTGATGCCACGCCTGATGTCACATCATGCCTGAAGCTGCCTCACGCCACGCCTGACGTCACGCCTGAATGCCACGTCTGAAGCCACGCCTGAGGTCACGCCTGAATGCCACGTCTGAAGCCACGCCTGAGGTCACGCCTGATGCTACGCCTGACGCCACGCCTGGATGCCATGCCTGAGCCTACGCCCGACGCTATGCCTGACGCTACGTCTCACGCCTGATGCTACGCCTGACGCCACGCCTGGATGCCATGCCTGAGCCTTCGCCTGACGTATCGTCTGAATGCCATGCTTGACGCCACGTTTGCGTGCCACGCCTGATGACACATCACGCCTGAAGCCACGCCTACGTGCCACGCCTGACATCACGCCTAAATACCACGCCTGATGCCACGCCTCATGCCAGGGCTAATGCCACGTCTGATGTCACGCCTCATGTCAGGGCTAATGTCACGTCTGATGCCAAGCCTACATGCCATGCCTGACGTATCGTCTGAATGCCATGCTTGACGCCACGCCTACGTGCCACGCCTGAGGTCACGCCTGATGCCACGCCTCATGCCAGGGCTAATGCCACGCCTGAGCCACGACTACGTGCCACGCCTGACATCACGCCTCATGCCACGCCTGATGTCACATCACGCCTGAAGCTACACCTCACGCCACGCCTGACGTCACGCCCGAATGCCACGCCTGACTTCACGCCCGAGGTCACGCCTGCTACGTGGATTACGTGCCATGCCTGACGTATCGTCTAATGCCACGCCTGATGCCACGCCTGATGCCACGCCTGATGCCACGCCTCATGCCAGGGCTAATGCCACGCCTGATGCCATGCCTACATGCCACGCTTGACGTCACGCCTAGATGCCACGCCTGATACCATGTCACGCCTGATGCCGCGTCTCATGCCAGGGCTGACACCACACCTATTGCCACGAGTGCCCACGCTCGTGCCCCCGCCAAGCTCTACTACTGAGATGGCACGCTCCACAGAAGAGAGCAACAATGAGCGAACACCACCCTCTACATCTATTGAGGACACGCTGCGCCAGCTGCAACGACAGCTGCGCAGCCAACAAAAACGTATTGATTGGCTGAATGCAGCCCTTCAACTACAAACCCGTGTAGGGCCGGCACAAGATGCGACAGGGCCTGCACAACCCCGTGCTGGGATCCTGCCGGCAAAAGATTCGACAGGGCCCGCACAACCCGGCGCCGCAGGGCTGGCACAACCCAGTACTACAGGGCTGGCACAACCCGGTGCCGCAGGGCTGGCACAACTCGTCGCAGCGAGTACTGCCTCGGAGCCAACCAGCCATGGACATCCGAACCAAGGAGAACATTGGCAACTACAAGCATCATGGATGCAACCTGGACCTTCCGGCCCCGTACCGCCCTTGCCTCTGCACAATTCAAGGCAACAAGAAGTTGTACGAGAGATGCCCGTTGGACCTGTGCCTCTGATAAACCAGAGGCACCCCTCACCGGCGCAGCCAGGGCCTGGAGGCCCCGCGCCGCAACCCCCTCACTCTGATGGGGGCCCCGGATGGATGCAGCCTGGACCTTCCGGCCCCGTACCGCCCTTGCCTCTGCACAATTCAAGGCAACAAGAAGCCGTACGAGAGATGCCCGTCGGACCTGTGCTTCTGGTAAACCAGAGGTACGCATCACCGGCGCAGCCAGGGCCTGGAGGCCCCGCGCCGCAGCCCCCTCATTACAATGGGAGCTTTGGATGGCTGCAACCTGGACCTTCCGGCCCCGTACCGCCCTTGCCTCTGCACAATTCAAGGCAACAAGAAGCCGTACGAGAGATGCCCGTCGGACCTGTGCTTCTGGTAAACCAGAGGTACGCATCACCGGCGCAGCCAGGGCCTGGAGGCCCCGCGCCGCAGCCCCCTCATTACAATGGGAGCTTTGGATGGCTGCAACCTGGACCTTCCGGCCCCGTACCGCCCTTGCCTCTGCACAATACAAGGCAACAAGAAGCTGTACGAGAGATGCCCGTTGGACCTGTGCCTCTGGAAAACCAGAAGTACGCATCACCAGAAGCCGCAACTTCAGCGCCTTCCAAACCTGATGCAATCCTGGAGTCAACTGGTCACACAGATCCGGGCCAAGAAGAAGCTTGGCGACTCCAGGGAAGATGGATGCAGCCTGGACCTTCCAGCCCCGTGCCGCCCGTACCTCTGCTCAACCTGAGGCAACGAGAAGCCGTACGCGATGAGCTTGTTGGACCTGTACCTCTGATGGACCAGAGGTACGCATCGCCAGCGCAGCAAGGGCCAGGAGGCCCTGCGCCACCGGCCCCGTACTACAAGAGGGACCCAACCACGATGCCGCCTGGACCTTCTGGTCCCGGGCCGCCATTACCTCTGCTCCACCAGAGGCAGCCAGCCGACCAGCAGACAACAGCTGCCGGATCCGCTCCGCTGCCAGAGCAGTGGTCCCCACTGCCGCCCGGACCTTCTGGTCCCGGGCCGCCCTCACCTCTGCTCCATAAAAGACAGCCAGCCGACCAGCAGACAACAGCTGCCGGATCCGCTCCGCTGCCAGAGCAGTGGTCCTTACTGCCGCCAGGACCTTCTGGTCCCGGGCCGCCCTCACCTCTGCTCCACCAGAGGCAGCCAGCCGACCAGCAGACAACAGCTGCCGGATCCGCTCCGCTGCCAGAGCATTGGTCCTCACTGCCGCCTGGACCTTCTGGTCCCGGGCCGCCCTCACCTCTGCTCCATCAAAGGCAGCCAGCCGATCAGCAGACAACAGCTGCCGGATCCGCTCCGCTGCCAGAGCAGTGGTCCTTACTGCCGCCAGGACCTTCTGGTCCCGGGCCGCCCTCACCTCTGCTCCACCAGAGGCAGCCAGCCGACCAGCAGACAACAGCTGCCGGATCCGCTCCGCTGCCAGAGCATTGGTCCTCACTGCCGCCTGGACCTTCTGGTCCCGGGCCGCCCTCACCTCTGCTCCATCAAAAGCAGCCAGCCGATCAGCAGAGAACAGCTGCCGGATCCGCTCCGCTGCCAGAGCAGTGGTCCTTACTGCCGCCAGGACCTTCTGGTCCCGGGCCGCCCTCACCTCTGCTCCACCAGAGGCAGCCAGCCGACCGGCAGAGAACTGCTGCTGGATCCGCTCCACTGCTTGGACAAAGGTACCAAGCGCCAGCACAGATGGATGACCAACCACATCCCGCAGCAACGACGAGCCCGTCCTGCCCCAGCAGTACCACTGTCATAGACGTGGTGCTCCTCATCGGCGCAGCGAAGACGAGCCCGTCCTGCCCCAGCAGTACCACTGTCATAGACGTGGTACTCCTCATCGGCGCAGCAAAGACGAGCCCGCCCTGCCCCAGCAGTGCCACTGTCAAAGACGTGGTGCTCCTCAACGGCGCAGCGAAGACGAGCCCGTCCTGCCCCAGCAGTATCACTGTCATGAACGTGGTGCTCTTCAACGGCGCAGCGAAGACGAGCCCGCCCTGCCCCAGCAGTGCCACTGTCAATGACGTGGTACTCCTCATCGGCGCAGTGAAGATGAGCCTGCCCTGCCCCAGCAGTGCCACTGTCAATGACGTGGTACTCCTCATCGGCGCAGTGAAGATGAGCCCATCCTGCCCCAGCAGTGCCGCTGTCAAGGACGTGGTGCTCCTCAATGGCGCAGTGAAGACGAGCCCGTCCTGCCCCAGCAGTGCCACTGTCAAGGACGTGGTACTCCTTAATGGCGCAGTGAAGACGAGCCCGTCCTGCCCCAGCAGTGCCGCTGTCATAGACGTGGTGCTCCTCATCGGCGCAGCGAAGACGAATCCGTCCTGCTCCAGCAGTGCCACTATCAAGGAAGTGGCGCTCCTCACACGGGGGGAGTCCGTCAACCCCATCATGGTTGTCATGGACCCCGTGTCATGGTTGTCATGGACCCACATCAGCCGGACAGACGGCCGAGTCCTTGACACCATCCCTGCTGAAGACGACCAAGTAAGGACCGCCGGGACCCAGACGAGATCCAGAGTCTACGTTCGACCTGCCGTGAAGCTCGCTGCGATCCTGCCGCCCGCGTCTACCGATGCAGCTTCACCTGCTCATCCTACTACACGTCGTGATGACTAGTACAGCACAGCTGCACGGGGGGAGTGTAACCGACGTGTTACGTACCCTCAAATGTTCTTTCAACGAAAAACATCCTTGGGGGTATCCTCTACAGTTCAGTGGTCATTTTTTGAGATTTCGCTCGAAATCCAAAAAATCCGCTTGCCCACTGAGCTCGTTAGTACCGTACCGCCAGCGATCTTTTTCGTTGAAAATATTTTTATGTTTGTTTTCCAATTAGAATTTAAAAGTTATTCTAATTGTAATATTGTATTAATAAAATACTTTCATTTTTATATGTACAATGCCCCCGGTGCAACAAATAAACGCTATCATGCTCAGGTTGCCACCAGGGACATTTTTCAATTTATAATTTCAAACGTATTTTTTATGTTTCCTTTTTTGTGACATATTGTTAAATATTTTAACTTACGATCCTTGTAGGATAATGAAACTGAGAAATTTCATTCCGCAGTCCTACAAGGCATCGAGGGAAAGAGAGCCTGAGTCTCTAGCCCTTAAATTACTCAAACTAGGGCAATAAATGACCCTCAAAAAACACTTAGAAAATTTTCGGTAAAAATACGTTTTTCCGATTTTAAAAATCCAGGTGCCCCCTAAGATGGTGAAACAAACAGGTTTCATTAACACATCTTACGGGGGACCTCGTAAAAATAACACTACCTGTAAATAATCAGATATTCAGCCAAACGGCAAATCAATTTATATTTTATGCAATTTGGCTCAAAAATGAGCTAAACAACTCTAACTAAAAATCTAGCAATAGACAATTGGTTTATTTCATGATTACTGTATAATAACGAACACATATGTACACAATTAACTCTGTAGAATTATTATAAAAAACACATTTTAAGCGACCGCCTTCAACGGTGACACCGGCAAAATAGGGTGCCCACATAATGACCGCCCTATTTATACCATTTGGTCTGAGGACGAAAACCCCTCCACTTTTTGTAAAAAACACTGTCCGAACGCTGTCGGGTACAAGTACCCCTTATATACCATGCCAATTTCCAAAATAAATATGTTACGTTCAGTTCAAGTTCAATTCTACTCTTCTTGTTTTACTACTTCCTACCTCTGGAAGTCCTACTACCTGCTGCCTCCTGCTGAAGTTCTGCCTGGACGAGTACCTGGTGCCTGCCGCCATAGCCGGCCCTAACTCTGGGTACTCCCAAGGCAACCAGGCCCAGGCAGAAACTAGGCGCATCCAGGGCCACCACCCACTGGATGTAGGGAGGCCAGCTTTAAATCGACATCATCATCATCATTGGTGCACAAAGGGAAGGAGTGCACAGCCACCGGTGCCCTCATAAATTTACAGTCTTGTAAGGACGACAACACGTCCGTTACACTGTGTTAGAAGATAATACTGTATGTCTGTATGTTTCGCTTTTAAAAAAAATACATTGTCCATTTTGTTTACTGAACGTCTGTTATTGGCGTTCAAATCAGGCACTTTTAATGATTTTTGGAGGGTGCTTTACTCCTATAAGAAGCAACTTATCAAAAAGAGCAAAAAAACCACCCACCATTCTCCCTTAGTATTCCGTATTTGCTGTCTCTCAACAATTCTTAATATTCGATTTGTCCTATTCTCTTTCTAGGGTGAGTTTCCTCTTAAATCTATACTACGAAATCAATTCCTTGTACTACTGCACCGCCCACCATTAAATGTTTTTTACTTTCCAAAATACACTCATTAAAGAATATATTACAAATTAATATTGACATATTTTCAGGATTAAACAACATGTGTTCACAATTATGTCCTCTGCGTGCGAACTCTATCTAAATTTCTTTAAATAGACAATAAACAGTGTTAATTTCAAGCGACCTCCCAGGTAAGTATGGTCCTGTATTAATGCATTTTTAGGCAGCATCGCGTTCATTGGTCAAAATATTGTACATATATTTTCGTATCGGTGATCAATGAACCGGTGTATGCAATTTTTAGGCATAAGTTGTTATTAATTGTTTGTCTAGCTTGTAGTCTTTCTAGATTTTAGGCATGTATGGTAAGTTTGTACAGCGCCCTTGAGATGATTTTTCACAAAAACGGCGCTATATAAATCGTCCAAATATTATTATTATTATTATTACGAAATATCTCATTTATATTTTGATCTTCAGACTGGTAAATACTCTAGTATTGCTCTTGTGAAAGACAACCTTTCAAAATCGAAACTTAGTAGCAAACTAATGTCATCCATGTAAAAAAGTTTGTCTCGCTTTCGGCGTGTCTTCTTGCATCACACTGCTGTCGACGGAACCAATGACCCTAGTGCTTCGGAGCATCTTCCATTCAAATATCGGTAAAACAGAACTCCCACCCGACAATTTTATCTTAAAATGAATTGTAAAATTCATCCAACATATTGAGTTTCCTTTTGTTAAGAAAGATTAACAAAGGATTGAACCCGCGACCTTTGGATGGGAACCCGTTGCATTGTAACCTTCAGCCACTAATCGTTCAAGATAATGTTCAAATATCTTTAAGATTAAATGAAAAAACTAGCGGTTTACACAGATCTACATCTATGCCTTGCAATGCAACTTAATAAAGAAATTGTTTTTCCTCTCCCGCGTCCCCTTCCCCTCACGCGTTCCTACTCCGCCTTCCATCTCCCCACTACCCCTCCCGCTTCCCCCGCCCGCGAATCCCCCTCTCGCGTTCCCCTCCCCCCTCCCGTATTCCATACGTTCAGTCCTGGAACATTCAGTTTTCAAACAGCTCGTGTGCCACCTTTTGCAATTTATTTATACAAATTTCATGATGCCAGAGATCACTTTTATGTATAGAAATCATTGCGGGCATGAGCCCATCAAATCCCCAAAGTTTCATCGCAATCGGATATATGGTTTAGCAACGCATAATTTCATGACGTCAGAGCTCACGATTATGTATAGAAATTATCGCGGGCATGCCCACATCAAATCCCTAAAGTTTCATCGCAATCGGATGAGTGGTTTAGCAATGCATAATTTCATGAAGTCAGAGTTCACTATTATGCATAGAAAACATCGCGGGCATGTCCCCAAAGTTTCATCGCAATCGAATGAATGGTTTAGAAACGCATAAGAAACAAACATACATACATACATGCAAGCAAGCAAACATTGATTTTATATATTTATATAGATACGCAGACTGCCGTCTAAAACATACAAAATGTAAAAATAACTCTGTACGAACTCCGAAAGATGTAGCTTAATATAATATCAAAATATGAGACTTGCAAATCTATGTTTCAAAATCGTCTGTGGCGTTCTATTTTTGAAAGTGACATTTGGCGCGACCACCTGTTTTACGCGGGAGTCGGGAATGCTGCTTTTTGATTGGTTAAAACTTTCAACCGCCAGCGCTAGCTGGGAAAATGTTTTTTACAAGGAACTACAATTAATTTCATACTAAAAACATTAAAAAGCTGTAAATCAAAGTTAACATGAGTTGTTCATTATTTTACCGCTAGGTTTGATAGAATGTAAATCACATTTTTATCTATGTATTATTTATACGGGTCTATTTCAAGAAATTAAAAGATAGGGTAGGTACCTATTCATTTGATTCACACACGAACGGTACTTATTAGTGTACATTTATCTTTTCTACATTAAAAATGTACTGCGCACTTATTTTTTTTAAAATTTGTATCTCAAACGCCCAAACGCTAAAGAAAAACCACCAATCGAAACGTCCCAACCACGTTTTATCATTATTTTTTTTAATACTGCACTAGAGTCCCAACTGCTCCCTACCTAAACTGTAGGTAGTGGAGAAGGGAAAGAGATGGGAAGAAGAAGGTGGGGAGGTACTTGACTATTCAGATCTCACCAAGCACGGCTAAAGCCATTTCAAGCAACACTTTAATTGTGATTGGTAGTCTTGTACCAGTTTAGTGACCAGATTTGAGTAGTGAATTACTTCCCAACCTTTCTCTTTCCCACCTCATTCCCCTCCCCACTCCTTTTAGCCTCATAACAAAGCCAAAGGGGGCTTCAGACAATTTCAGTGCAGTATTCACAAGAAAATATCTAAACTGACGGATTTAACTCCTTTATTTCAGGTACGAATTATTTGTTTATGCGATTGTAATTTCAACGGAAGGTGCTCCGGAAACTGGCATAATTGAATCCTTCTATAATTCGTACCTCAATAATATTCAAACGGACATCTTACCAATAGTTTAAACCAGGTAAATCCTTACTCCAATTTCCATGGTGGACAAAGCTTCTACACTATTCACGGTTCTTCGCTGCGTGGAGAGGCAAGGAAACCGTAATACCAGACACCAGTGATATTTGGTCACTCCTGACCTTCCTCTGCTTCTTCTGCCAAACACTGCAGCCAGTGACTATGAAATTTTCCAACTTAGAGTCCTCAGTTTTGCGAGAAACGTGTCCAAAGTATCTTTAGATACGTTGTAGGCAGATAGTTGAGAGCCTGTTGTGGATGCCTAGCTCTTCCAGAATGGACACATTTGTGCGTCTGACTGTCCATGGAATTCTGAGCATTTTTCTCCAGCACCACATTTAGAGGGCGTCTATCAGCTTTCTTTCGCTGGCTCTAAGTGTCCATGTTCCCACACCTTACAGAAATTTGCGGAAAAGTGATTACCTACTGATTTATTTATTTATAAACAGAAACAATCAGTACATTAGGTTCGACCGCTAAGCACTTGCATACTGCTTGCTAACAACGTATGCAGGGACATTGGAGGTCTAAATTCGTTCTAAACTAAATGTAGCTTCGTTCTTTCAAAAAAATTTGAGTCCTTGCGAGAGCCTTGAAGGAGTAACCATCTGTTACTTAAACCAGGGCGGGTAAGTGGTGGATAACCTCCAATGAGTACATTAGATACATTGGTTAAAAAAAAACAATTAATAAGTGAATTTCATAATGGGTACCTATTATGTGTTTCATTGTAGTGTCTTATTTATGGTATATATGTATATATTTATGTAATTACCTGGTTATATATGTAGTGGTAAGGTGTGTGTGTGTGAGAGAGGGTGTGTACGTGTGTGTGTGTGAGTATGTGAATATTAAACAATTTATATTATTGACATGATGCTCTTTTTAAATTTGGGCGGTAGATGTTAGAATTTAGACCAATATTATTGAACATATGAAGTGCACGATTGATTGGCGAATTAGATGCTGCATTTGTCTTGTAATTACGCGTATGGAATAGTTCTGTATGGCGTGTACGTCTTAATGGTATGTTAAAATTATCTAGGGAAAGAAGTTTAGTACAGTCAAATGTTATTATTTAAAGTTTGTGTATAAATGTCAAATCAGCTATTACTCGCATTTGTTGCAAAGTTTGAAATGTGCATTCAAAGTTATTGTTGAATTTGAAAAGATGATGATTTGAAAAGATGGTATTTTCTGATGCGTTAAAGGGGATTGAACTCTAAAAATTCTGAATCATAGTTTGCTAGACGATTGAAATTGCTGCCCACTTGTCGCAAGTGGTCAGCAAAAAATTACGCGTAAAAACTGCAATGAAAAAATTACACTTAAAAAATGCAACGAAAATAAATTTTTGGCAGTGTCATCGTATTGACCAGATTTTTTCAACAAGTCGTCAATTAGGTATGTGCAATGTGTTTACCCACTTTTCTAATTACATAACTAAGTAACAATCACGCCATTTCTCCACAGGGGTAAGCAGAGATATCTAGCAGCCAACAGTGGAGTCCTGGTACCTACCCTGATGTATAGCAGTGAGGCATGGAACTGGCAGAGGAAGGATGAAAGCAGACTGAATGCTGTTGAAATGAGATCCCTAAGGCGTATGTGTGGTAAAACCATGTATGATTGTGTGAGAAATGTGGATCTCCGCAAAGAGAATGCAAGAATGTAATGTAATATATGGCTCCGAATGCTGAACTATGTACAACTCGAAACAGCAGAAATGTGAATGCTTAGATCGTCGAGTATCACTAAAAGATAAGAATAAAAGTTCACGCATTCGTGGTAGCCTAAGTGTCACGCACGTAAATAGTAAGCTGGAGGACTGACAGTTCAGATGGTACGGGCACATAAGACAGATACCATCCATCCAGTGTAGCAGGCAATGTCTATGGAGCTTCTGAACTACAACCTGACAACGAGAAGAGCCGACCCCAACGGCCTACCTAGGCTATGAGTTTGGACAACGCAAGGAAGAAGAAGAAGAAACAAAGGCGGGCAAGCAGTAGTATTATTGCTGAACGATGTTAGCGATGCGCGTTGTGCACACACTACATTATTTAAATGGTGCACGGTCCATCTCCCCCATTCCTCTCATATTTTTCCAAAAATATCTTTTCTGCAATTATGAGAGTCTTTTTTTCAAAACTAAAGTAAAGTATATTTTGGTTGTTGTCAAGTCTCGTGTATACCATGACGTAATAATTTCTCTCTACAGAAAATTTTCACTTGAAAGCTCCGAGTTTAAAATTCCGCAAAAACTTTTGGAATTTTGCCAACTTTTGAAATCACAAAACATAAATAATAAAATTGCAAAAACATCCTCAATACATTTCTCGATAACCCAATCTGTCAAAACTACTGAAATACTTTGGTACAGATTCTGAAATTCTTTGATCTTGGAGCATGTTATAAAATTTTTCGTGCTGTAATTTTATATTTTTAGTGTGTTTCATCTGATGCCTCAATTTTTATTTTATTGGTAGATATAATTCTAAAAAAAATCGATCTATTAAGGACACTTTGCGTAGTTTGATAAAGTATACGAGCGGAAATGGGTTCGACAGTTTAAATAAACTAACTATTAAAACATAAACATTTTTAATAAGTTTTGTGACTTAAGAGGGACGGTCTTTTTCGTACAAAACTTCATTTATGATTTGAGGCCAAAATACCAAACAAAACTGAATAATATATTTTATTATTTTTTGTTAAAAATAATAAAACAGAGAAGTTATTTAAAATTATTTTAAAAAATGAGTTAATATAATGAAACTACTGCTTACTGAGTTAATATAATGAAAAAAAAAATTAAACATCATAAAAAGAAGCATTCTTTGGATATATTATTTTTTATATACGAAAAATTTGTGTTAATATCGTTTGTTTGCAATTTGCATTTATGTCCATCAAAATTTTTATTTTATTTTACCTTTCATCATATTTCCATACTAAATAAAGCAAAAAAAAAAAAAATTTAAAATTATTATTTCACAACTAATAACTACAAAAGTTTCCTCTAAAATCATGAAAAATTGATTTTTTAAATTATAATTTAAAACACAATTAATTAAAGTAACTCTACCATAGGTTTCATGATGAGTGGTTCGCTACGTTTGGTGACTTAGCACGGGGGCCCCGGGTTCATGGGTTGAGGTTTGTTTGGGAATGTCGGTGGATATAATAATTCAATATTTTTTTTTTTTTTTTTTTACAGTGAATACCGAACAAGAATCTCAACTGCTCCCGTCTGGAGCCAGTGAGACTATGGCATCCCCAATTGGGGTATGTTGTGAGGCTGAAGGTAGCGGGGAGGGGAAGGAGGTGGGAAAGAGGAAGGTTGGGAAGTACCTGGCTATTCAGATCTGGTCACCAAACACGGCTAAAGCCATTTTCAAGCAACGTTTCAATTCTGAATGGTGGTCTTACACCAGGGCGATAGTGATAGTATCTTCCACTCTGGAACGTGCCGCAAATATACTATATATTATTTTTAATAAATTAATTGTGAAATAACACAAATTAATCATCAAATAAAATTTATTTGCGCACGCCGGGTTCGAGCCCGCGACCTTCGGATTGTGAGTCAAGAGTCTTAGCCACTGGACTACGGAGGTTGTAATATATTAGTAAGCAAAAGATTTGGCGGTGAATTTTGTTGACTGGAGTACTTCATTTCAGGAAAATAAATCATTTACATATATTTATTACGTCGCTGTCTATCATTTGATACTTGAATGGTATCAAATTTATCGCTCAGATGTAATTTTAGAAACATCCGGGAAAAGCAATAATGTGCCTCAGTATTGGAAGCGTGAAAGATGTCAAATAATACAAGAGAAAGGTCGTTTACAATATACTTTAGTCGCGGGTTCGATTTCCGGCGATGTGAAAAAACACATCTTGAACACTATTAAAAACACTTTAAGAAGAGTAGGTAAATGCAAAATTTTCTTCTTATAGATATTATAAAGGCGAAAGCTTGTATGGATGAGTGTTATTCTTTCACGCAATAAACACCGAATAGAATTTAAAAATTCTTTCACTAATCGAAAGCTACATTATTTGCGAGTAACATAGGCTATATATATTGGTAAGCTCTGGCGTTATGAATAAGCTGTAGCGTTATGCAATTATTTTTCCTACGTTTTCTGTCCCTAACAAAATCGAGTTATTGCAAACTTCAAACAAATTGTTACCTTGGAAACAATGTTTTTTTTTTAATTAGGCAATTCACCCTAAAAATAGTGCTTTGTTGGCGTCATAGTTAATATCTACCTATCTCTAAAAATGTTTATTGTCCGGACGAAAAGCATAGCGTTGCTATGTAATTATTTGACGTGGGCTGTCATTTTGTTATTTCTTTAGGTTACTCTGGATTCAAATATGAATAAAATACTAATTCCTACTTGAGGCGAAATCATCAGAATAAATTAGGGGAGTAGGTACTTAAAATAAATTTCTATAATTTAAATATTTTCTAAAATAGAATTTTTATTTGCGAAATGTCATTCTCAAATTTTGAAATTTTCTATTAAACAACAATTATTTTTTTTTAGACAAAAAAGCAAGAATAATAACAATTATGCCAATAAGTATGTCAGTAATTTCCCACTAATACCATGCGAGCGAAGCCGCGGGTAAAAGCTAGTATAAAATAAAACGTAAAAATTAATTTACAATATGTAATAATTGCATATTATAAACTTTTATAAATTAACATAAAATAATCAAGTATTTAGAAAAACAAAAATAAATAATAATAAATATGATTATTAATGTGAAAATAAGTTTAAGAAATAGCTATTTAAAAAAAAAAATATTAATAAAATTTAATTGGCTATTGACACTTTTAGAATTTCCAAGTTATCTAATTGTAAACCAGCTATGTTTGGGTATAAATTTGAATTATTTTTATTTATTTATTTATATATTTTCTTAGGTAGGTATACACATTTATGTAGTTGATTACAGTTTACACAGATAAGAAGGTCGCAGGTTGGAATCCCAGGGTGCGCTAGTAAATTTTATTTGTATTTGTACCTATCAGTGTAAAACCACCATTCAGAATTGAAATGTTGCATTAAAATGTGACCAGATCTGAATAGACAGGTACTTCCCTACCTTCCTTTCCCCCGCCTCCTTCCACAATATATTCAAATAACATATCCCAACTTGGTATGCCATAGTCTCACTGGCTCCAGACGGGAGGAGTTGGGACTCTCACATAAAAAAATATATAGTGGGTGTCCAAATCGGTCAGTGGCGGAGTTGGCATCGCGTTTGGGTCCCACCCAGGCTTCCCGTGTTCGATTCCTCGGCTGGCTAAGTCCTCAACCACGACATCAGACACGAGCAACATTTTCCGCTTACTGAGGTGGTAGTAAGAGATTTTCAAATATTGTCAGGTTATTCGTAACCCTGAAATGTTTGGCTTTCTTAAAAAAAAAATTAAAAAAAAATATTTGTAATATCTCCCAAAAACACTCTATGGGTGTTTTACGTCTGGGAGAAATATCTCCCAGTATTGGTGTAAGGACTGTAAGGGTTAAAAAGGAAATTTGAGGTAGACAGAAGGAGAGAATTGGTTTCCCAGAAGCGACCAGGACTCTCCAAGTATTAAAGCGATTCCCTTCATCAAGCACAAAATCGTCAGTATTGAAAATGACCGGCCATTTAGTTCTAATGCAGCTATTGCGACATTGCTCTTGGCATCCCGTCTCCTATGAGAGTTTGCCAAATTACCGAATGACCGACGCCGTTTGATAAAGCCACCGTAACATCGGCACCGACATAAACAGGGACAAAATAAGTTTCGAATACACAGCAGAATGATGAAATTTAGCAAAACTTAAAAAAATATTTGAAAACTGGCTGAATTATCGTTGCCCCAGCTATATTTAGAGATTTTAGAACCAGATGTAGTTTAATTTCCCCCTTTTTGTTGAACGTTGAGTGCAAAATTTCAACAAGAAGTATCAAAATTCTGCTTTGGGGTGGGGAAATCGTAATACGAATGGTTTGTCGAAATTTAAAGTTTACAGTCAGCTACCTCTTGTTTTGAAGGTCAAGTGTGCAAATTTTCATCAATCTCTAAATGAAATTGTACATTCGTGCTAAAAAAGCTACGCCGCCCGCCACAAACACTCTTCTTTATAGTATTTATACATAAGTTAAGGGTCGTACCTGATTTACTTTTACCAGCGATTCCTGACATTTTACCAGGGTCGGTCTGGGGGATGGGCGGTTACTCGGCTGAACGACTAGTGATGATACGTAAAAGATTTTTTTGTTTAAAAAAAAAAAATTCAACAGTTGTTTACAACTACGTACTTTAGTACGTTTTTTTTACATTAGCTACAAAAGGCCACGAGAAAAAAAATCTCTCATGGCCTATGTCATCTTTGGGAATGCTGTGTGGAGGGTCTTTTTAGAGAAAGTAAGGAGAGGAAGTTCTGGTATGGAAAAGATATGAGGGATGGGTAGGAATCTGGAGGTCAATGTTTCCAGGAGTGACGGACGTATGAATGTTGACGTCGAGAGAATCCGTCTGGAGAGGTCTAGATTAGGTCTCCGTCAATCAGTCTCTCCCGAACCGGCTCGCCGCGCAATAGGTGAAACAATACATTCACCCTGTGAACCCGGGCAACCTTGCTAAATAACCAAACTTTGCTTGTCACTTAGAGGTAACTCCTATGGCAGGAGTGTTAGTTATCCAATAAATGTTACCCATATCTAATTAACTAACTAACTAACCATCACGCCGTTTCCCCTCAGAAGAATGCGAGAGGAAGGACCGCCAAACAGCTCGGTCTTGGCACACACTCCTTGCCTCGTTCAAATTCATACATCGTCTCATACATGCTCTTCTATTATTCTGACCCTTGACATTGCCCGACTCAAGTATCTAATTCACTTGGTTGTGCCATGTCTTTCTCGGACGTTCCGCCTTCTTCTACCATTCACATTTGCATCATATATTCTCATTATTGTTCATTCGCTCTACATGCCTAAACCATCGGAGCGTCCCTTTCTTAATCTTTCTCATTACGCTTACATCACAGCCTTGCATTTTTTGTGGATCTCCGCGTTTCTCACACGATCGTACATGGTTTTACCACACCTTCACGTCAGCGATCTCATTTCTACAGCATTCAGTCTACTTTCATCCTTCCTCCGCCAGTTCCGTGCCTCACTGCCATACATCGGGGTAGATACCAGTATTCCATTATAGACGGCTACCATTAATAAAGTTACCGGCATTTATCCTTCTTTCTACATCTCTAACCGCATATACCTGCCTAATAATTTGCGTGAAGTACCTACGCCGGGATATTTTTTGGTTCTTTCATCTTAAGAATATCACGTATGGCCCCAATGAGCCCCATCGATGAAAAAGATGCCATAGGACTTAAATCACGCTTTCCTAGAATAATTATTACTTAAGTCTTTAAATACAGATTTAATATCACCTCGTTTTGGCACTGAGAGATTTACTTCATTATTTACGACGATCTTGAGTTGAGGTAATTCTGAAATGTCAGGTCATCAAAAGAGGTTTCATGACAAATCAGAATGGGTGAGCTCAGTGCTGCCCTGACGAAACTGTTTTGACTAAATTTATTAATGAGTTATTCCAATCATGACGTATAATACTGGGCCGTATTCATAAAAAAAGGTTATGCTTATACTTGCAGAATATAATGGAAATCCGTCTGCTCGCATTCATAATATTCGCAGTTAAACTTTATACTTATAAGAGTATGAGCATATCCTTCACAAAAAGTATTTAATTATTCATAAACGTTACCTTTTACTCTAAATA
This sequence comes from Limnephilus lunatus, assembly GCA_917563855.2. Taxonomy (NCBI): domain Eukaryota; kingdom Metazoa; phylum Arthropoda; class Insecta; order Trichoptera; family Limnephilidae; genus Limnephilus; species Limnephilus lunatus. Next base: position 112,492,551 of record OU830592.1, read on the forward strand.
AAAAGGATATCCTTCAATAATTTCGAGTGTGGTCAGTAGCAGACTCAGTCGTGTAGTGATCAGTTGTTGCGATGGCAGATGTAGTGGAACTGAGAGAGATTAATCACTAAGTAGCGTTTATCAACATCTGTTCGTGATTACAAAGAATTATACCGGTTTGAAGAGGAAAATGTGCAATGGCTTGCCAACAGATTTTTGGGAATACATAATGCTGAAACTCGAGGAGGTGCGATATCATCCGTTCTAAAAATGCAGATATATTTACGCTATCTCAGTGACCCTAAGTATCAGAAAGGCATTGGTCAAGAACTGAGTGACGGGTGTAAGTCAAGCTACAGTATCTCGTCCAATATGCCAACAACCTTCTACTTATTCTCGGAGGATATTCTTGCAAGTAAAAGGTAATCATTATGAATATGAAAAAAAGGAAATGCTTATACTCCTACCTTTTTCCTCAACTACTTATACTTCTACCTTATCTTACAAGGATATCCTTTAGTTTTATGAATAATTAAAAAAATAAGCAATAAAGCAGACTGAATGAATTGGGAATGAGATCCTGTAGTGTTTAGACAACAGTTCTCCAATTCGCCCTGGAAGGAGGTTACTTATTTGGAAAGAATTAAGTTCTTTATATTAATCTGGTTTTATTTGTACAAGTGGTGACCACGATAGTCGCGCTATCTGGAAACTGGCTAAATGGAATCTGATGCGAATGAACTCCTAAAAACTGCGCCCGGGCCCTTGGCACCTCTGGTGCCCAAACTACGAACTAAACTAACTGCCATCTAGCGGACTTTCGAGACAGCTCTTAGCAGATCCCTTTTGAGGGATAAGGGCCTATGTCATCTTTAGGAAAGGAAAGGTAGGAAGTTCTGGGAAGGAATATGATACGAGTGTAGGTTGGGAATCTTTATTACAAGTATGGAGAATTTTAACGTCCCTATCTTTGTCAAACGAGTGTTTGTCTTCTAATAGTTTATTGTAATTTCTAATCACATTCGACAATTAACCTTTATTAACAAAATGACATTTTATTAAGGAAAAAGGATGCGTATTGTAAGTTTTTTTATCCCTTTTTCTTAATAAAATGTCATTTTATTAAGGAAACTATTGACATTTTATTAATGATAAAGCATAAAAAAACTTACATGATATAGCAATCGTTTAACAAGGCCTAGTAAATAAAAATAATTATTCCTTATATTGGCGAAATATCAAGATGAACTAATGATGATAAATGGTGAAAAGCATTTTATAATGTGAATTCAGATAAATGAGTGTATCCAGGAGTGACGGATATATATGAATCCATCCCTCCCACTGCGGAGCAGGGAAAATGGTCGAGAGAATCTGGCAGGAGAGGACAAACCGCCTTCCTCAATCAGTGTCCCTCGATCTGGCCCACCACGCAGCAAGTGTTAAGGCTCCGTTCCCGGCCCCAAAAAGAAGAAGACGGAGAGATATGAAATTACGAATGTTAGAAGAGCGCGCTAAAATTTACAACGATAAAATCGATGCAAAAATCATGAAAATCTTTATTAAAACCCGACTCGTTTAAAATAGAGCATACATCTTGCGATTATTGTCTTAAACAGCATTTAAAGAAACGCTGTGAATTTTTTCATACATATACCTTGTAAAATAACTGAAACAAACGTGTTTATAATAATTTTTGGAGCATACTTTACGATTTTTTTCTATCGAGGGAATTTTATATAATTTGCGTTTGGGCGCAACTAATGTCTAGATATTATCTTCAAAAATAACATATATTTTTTTAAGAGCTTAAAAACTTCAAATGTTTAAGGGAGGTTTGCAAGAAATCGGTAGAAATTCGAATACCGGCCTCTTAAGGGAACTCGCTAGTTATTATTACTGTTAAAATATTTCCAATTTTATTATTTTTCATTAATTTCATTTAATCATCAATTGAAATGACCGGTTTTTCTTAGTACCTACCTACTTATAAAAATGACAGGCTTTTCTATTCTATCTCATACATGTGACATCGAAAATACTTGTACATATACTTACCGTTACACCGATAGGTATATCGGCACTAGAAATGTTTTGGCACAGTGTCCACCTGTTGATCTTGTGTTACTGACTTCATTTTGTTTTCATCATACTTATTCAATCCTGTTTATGACCGTATAAACTGTACCTACGCCGTAGTAATAAGGCAAGTTTTTCACTATTCCGACGATGTTATAAGTAAGTAAACCAATTTGGGAGGCGGTGTGGGTAACACGGTTGTATAGAACCATTTATTGGATAACATCCCTGCCATAGATTACCCCACGTTTCGCTACGTTTGGTGACTTGGCAGAGCTACCCGGGTTCTTCGGGTGAAATTTGCCCATTTATTGCGTGACCGGCCGGATCAGGAGAGACTGGTTGAGGGAGACCTTTTGACCTCTTCAGCAGAACTCTCACGAAACATTGCATTGAAGTGGGAAGGTGGATTAATACATCCGTCACTCCTGGACACACTGACCACCAGATTCCTACCAACCCCTCATATATTTTACCTTCTCAGAACTTCCTCTCCTTCCTTTCCATAAAAATATTCTTCACACATCATCCCCAAATTCGACATAGGCTCCGAGGGAAATTGTTTTCCTGCGTGGAGCTAATTTTTAAAAAAATGTGTGCAATTCACACACGGTAGAAAAGAAACCTTCCGAAAACTAAAGTAGATAAGAGTGGGGAGACTACGAAGCACCCAAAAAGAGGAGACCTATTATTCTAACTCATTCTCTCGCAGACTAAATCCTATAGACGTATGTGTTTGTCTCTTTTTAGTGTCGCTGTTTCGTTTCATCGAGTTTCAAATCACAACGGTGCTAAATAAGTTTACACTTCAAGAATTATGCGTTATACATAATTACAATAAGATCTGTATTATTTTTAATTCAAATACGGCTAAAGCCATTTCAAGCAACGTTTCAATTCTTAATGATGGTCTTACACCAGGGCGATACTGAGAGTATCTTCCACTCTGAAACGTGCCGCAAATATACTATATATTATTTTTTAAAGTAATAAATTGTGAAATAACGGCGTGGCAAATAATTTTTTATTTGCCACGTCGGGATTCGATCCCGCGACCTTCGGAGTGCCAGTCAAGAGCCTTACCGCTGGACTACGCCGGTCGTCACTGAGCCAATTCAACCATATTTCCCTAGCCAATAAAAATATGCGTTCTTATTCGAAGTATCATACAATTAAATATTTTAACTGTGTTATACTTTGTTCAAAGAAGATAGGTTCATATTAACTCGGTAGTTAGAGCAAAGCCCCAGCAAAGCTAATGTCCTGGGTTCAATTCCTAGATGCGACCGATTTTTTTGTTTCTAATTTTTCTGTTTAGTCACTAATATTGTCTTCAATGATTGAATATTACAATTTGAAGATTTATTTATTAAGTTCTACATATGTATTAAAAAAATATATTATGTATATTCATTAAAGGTTGTCGGTGAGTTATAGCTGACAGCACAGAATCAAAGACACATTAACCAAAAATACCACAACACACATCGGCTGTGAACGGACAAAAGACATAGCACGCATTTAGAAATTTTTCTGGCGTTTTCCTGTAAACTTCCTTCTAACTTAATCGATCGTTAATACAATAAACTCTGGTCAGACTCGCAATATCGCACTTGTGAAAGACCGCTATTTGGAATCGAAATGTTGTTGTTTGTCGTGGCTTTAAACGTGTTTGTTGATCAGATCTGAATATCCAGGATATTTCCGAACTTCTCCTACTCCATCTTTTACACTCACATTTTTTTACAGTAACTCCACACAGGAAAACATTTCCCTCAGGGCCTATGTCAATTGATATGTTGTGTGGATGGTCTTTTTGAGGAGAGGAAGGAATGAACATCATGTTGTAGGAAGGAGGAAATACAGAGGCCGGCAAATCGTTCCACAGCCGAGCTGTTGAACACAAGAACGAGTCGAAGAAACGACTCGTTCTCATGTGATAAATGTCAACCGTGTACATATGTTGGGCACGCGTTTGGCGTATTTTCCGACTATGCACCGGTGCCGAAGGGATCAATGACGCTAGTTACTCGGAGCATCGTCCATTGTAATACCGGTAGAACAAGGGTAGCATTCCCACCCGACGCCTGTGCTCTAAAGATTGCAATCCGTCTGTCAAGATGGGAGAATCTATCAAACGGAACGCCCGTTTTTGCACAGAGTCGAGAGTATTTTTCAGGTATTTTGGAGCTCCAGACCAGAGGTGGCTGCCAAATTCAACCGTGGGGCGCACTTGTGATTTGTACAGGGTTAGCAGTTGTGTACTATCAAAGTATCTGCGGGCCCTGTACGGTACGCCCAGTTTTTGGGAGGCTAACTTTACTCTGGCTTCGATGGAGCCATGCCACATGCCACAGAAAAGTGTCAATGGCTATGGGCGGTTGGTGTAAATGCTGAAGCCGTGTTTGGAGACCAGATCTGAATAGCCAATTACTTCCCAACAATCCTCCTCTCCATATCTTCACTTTTCCATACTCATCAGCCTCATAATATACTCCAATTATATAGTCCCAATGGCACCGTGCACTTTTGGTAATAAAATGACCCGTTATATAGTTTACTAGCTAAAGCATCTGGTGTTTTTTCTGCTATAAGGAATGGGAAAATGGGATGAGATGGTTTTTAAAAAGCTCATGTATACAGTGACCTTCCTCTTGTGCTGAAGGTCAAGTCCGCAAAATTTCTTTAATTTCGTAATAAAACTGTAGATTCTTACAAAAAAATACAAATCCACATAAAGTTTTCTTTACAATATGACTATATTTTCTTTATTTATTTATTTATTTATAAACAGAAACAAACAGTACATTAAATTATCCATTGGTGATAAAAAAATTACAATTAATAAATAAAATTCATGGTGGGTACCTATTATGTGTTTCATTGTAGTGTTTTATTTATGGTTTGCATATTAAGTAATTACCGGGTGATGTGCGTAGTGGGAAGGTGTGTGTGTGAGTATGTGTATATATATGTATGTATGTATGCGCATTGAACAATTCATATTATTGACATGATGCTCTTTTAAATTTGGGCAGTGAATCGGAAAAAATATCGATGTTAGAATTTAGATTACTATTATTAAACATATGAAGAGCACGATTGATTGGCGAATTAGTTGCTGCATTTGACTTGTAATTAAGCGTGTGGAATAGTTCTGTATGGCGTGTACGTCTTAATGGTATGTTAAAATTAACTAGGGAAAAAAGTTCGGTACAGTCAATGTTATTATTTAAAATTTTGTGAATTAATGTCAAATCAGCTATTGCTCGCCTTTGTTGCAAAGTTATTGTTGAAATGAAATACGTTTAATTTTTCTTTATAATATATTTATATTTTCTTTATAATATACTAGCGCAGACAAGTGAAAATTCACAGGATAGCCTGAATTCTTTACAAATCAGTTCCAGTTATGAAAATGGCCTAGGTAAAATAATTCTCTGATAAAATATTATATTGAGGGTAGATACTCAATCGCTTGTCCGAATTCTTCACACAATAACAAAAACCAGGATAACTTTAAACATACAAATTCGGGTCGATCCAAAAGATCCTCATTAGAACATACATTCCACCAACCTACAACTAAAAGGACAAAGAAATATGCAATATTTCTCTATTAAATTATTTAATACTAGCTTTTACCCGCGGCTTCGCTCGCATGGTATTAGTGGGAAAATACTGGCGTAATTATTGGCATAATTCTTGCTTTTTTGTCTAATAAAAAATAATTATTGTTTAATAGAAAATTTCAAAATTTGTGAATTACATTTCGCAAATAAAAATTCTATTTTAGAAAATATTTAAATTATAGAAATTTATTTTAAGTACCTACTCCCCTAATTTATTCTGATGATTTCGCCTCATGTAGGAATTAGTATTTTATTCATATTTGAATCCAGAGATAAACCTAAAGAAATAACAAAATGACAGCCCACGTCAAATAATTACATAGCAACGCTATGCTTTTCGTGCGGACAATAAACATTTTTAGAGATAGGTAGATATTAACTATGACGCCAACAAAGCACTATTTTTAAGGTGAATTGCCTAATTTAAAAAAAAAAAACATTTTTTCCAAGGTAACAATTTGTTTGACTTTTGCAATAACTCGATTTTGTTAGGGACAGAAAACGTATGAAAAATAATTGCATAACGCTATAGCTTATTCATAACGCCAGGGCTTACCAATATATATAGCCAATGTTACTCGCAAATAATGTAGCTTTCGATTAGTGAAAGAATTTTTAAATTCTATTCGGTGTTTATTGCGTGAAAGAATAACACTCATCCATACAAACTTTCGCCTTTATAATATCTATAAGATCCTCCCTCTTGCGATAAAAATGCTAGAACTATTTAAAACTTTTAAAAAAAATATATTAAAAAGATACACATAATCATTTTCAATTTTGACAATGACACTTAAATTCAAAACTACTTTGAGTATATTGAACCAAAGTTACGCAGGACGTACTTCTTCTTCTTCTTCTTCAATGGTGCTTCAGCCCATATCGAGCTTTGGCCTCCTGCAACATTCGCCTCCAACTCCTCCTGTCCTCAGCGGCTGACTTCCAGTTTGTTACCTGTAGAAGCTGTGCTGCATCCCCTCTTACCTCGTCTTTCCATCTTGGTCTGGGTCTTCCCACTTGTCTTTTACTTAGGACGTACAGACAACCGAAATTATAATTTTTTTATGTCAGATTACGAGATAGATGTTATTATATAAGATGAAAAATGCAAAACATCCTATTTTGTTTAATTAAATACTAATTACATATTTCCTTTCTTTTCAGAATTTCTTAAGAACTGCTGAAAACCGGAAAAGTGATGAAGATCTAAAAAATAGTTATTTAAATAAAATTTAAAAAAACAGAGATTTTAATCTACCGAATCAGAGAATGACTGGCAAACCAAATACAAGAATATGTTTTGAGGAACGAATAAATAAATAAATATATTTTCTATTGATTAGTAACAAAATAAAACATGATCCAGAGAAAAGGGTGGTGTTGTTGTTTGTGAAAAATAAAATATTATATGTGTTTTAGTGAATTTAGTGTTAATTGTTAGTGGTGCTAAAAACAATCTGAAGATGGCGCCACTGTGTAGGATTTTCATATTTATATTCCTATTCGTCATTGGCGGGAAAAATCGTCTTGCAGATGCTGGTGAGTTTATTTTGTTTGTTATTTTAATTTTAAAAATTGTATACTTTTTACATGCCTACATTAATACATAGTCGGTGCTTCAACAACTCGTGGAAAAACTAACAAAGATTTCAATATACGTTATTGAAAAAATCAGCATAAATTCCTAAGATATAAACCCGGTCAGCGAGAAATTTGAACAAAAGGTATTTTACCAAACTGATGCTTTCACTGTCGCTCTCACTTCCCCGAAAACTGCGCGAAAGGGAGAACTGCAACTTTAGGGCTGATAATATCTAAATAACATCAAAATCGAGGTTTTGTATTCTCCATTTTTCTCCTCCAGAACTGGACAAATTTAAAAAAAAATTCTTCCTAACTGTAGATATTTAAAAAAAAAACTCTATATCTGTACGTTTTGCTTTTTCTAAAAATACATTGTCTAGTTTGTATACTGAACGACTGTTAATGGCGTTTAAACCAGATGAAGTAACTTATCGAAAAAAGCAAAACGTTCCGACACGCTGGTGGTCGATATCTATACTATATTAAAAAATATTTGCACTAGTGTCAAAATCCAGATTATTGGGTATCCGTTTTAACTATAAACTCGGTCAACCTATAGAAATTTGGGGATGCAACCGTTACAACCATTTGATGATAGAATTAAAGTTATTAAAACTCTGTGATAGAAGACTTATATCCGACTTGACTTTTATTTTTAAAATTAAAATTGTTAACGGTATTATAGACATCCCTAATTTACTTAAGATGGGTTGTTTAAAAAAATATTGTTGATTCATCAAATATGTGAGTTTAATTTTCGCGATCTGTGTAAGTTCTATTCAAGTTCTGTGATTATTTCTGTTTCATGCAGCAACTGATATAATAATATAATTTGACTAGAATCTACTCGGCACGTAAAAATTAACTTCAAATATTTGATGAATTCATCAACTTTTTTTTAAACAACCCGTCCTCAGCTTAATTACCTTCCAAATACCAACAAGAACTACTCGGTCTAAAATAAGTCATTATTTTTAATTCCAACAACAATATAAGGACAATAGATTTCCTGAAGTTGGCAATACTTTTTCAGAAGTGGTAGATGTATAGGTAGTAATTTTTGTAGAATTGCCCGGAATACAGTAAAAAGGCTATAATAACATACCTCAATAATAATAATTCTTCTTCTATAACAGCAAACTTATTTTGTGGAACCATTTTAAAATCAAATTAATAAATGACTTTGTTTTTACCACTATAATTGATTATAAAAAACCGACATGTTTCGTAAGCCAAGCTTACTTCATCAGAGTTTTAATAAAACTAATTTTTAAAAATAGGCATGGAACATGGTGTCAAAAGAACAATAACAAAACATAGACAAATAATAAACAGACACAATAGTAACAAAGTAAAAATGAGAATGGGTAGGGACAATATGGAACAATTTACAAAGGAAATAAATTTAATATTGGATCATTTAAAAATAATTTTTGATTATTAATAATTTTCAAATTAGCATTCACACTCTTTCTGATCTCCAAAATTTCAAGTTTATCTAACAGAATACCATTGACACCACAATGCATCAATTCTATACCACTGTTGAAGTCAAAGGTATGACTGGTTTCCAACAAATGGTCGGCAAACTCAGAGAAACTGTCGCTGTTTAATGATTTTAAATGCTCTTTAATCCTTATTTCAAAGTTTCTCGAAGTTTTACCTATATAAAAGAAACCGCAATCATTACACTTCAATTTGTAGATTCCAGATTTTTTCATTTTTGAATTGTTTGTTTGTAAATTGTAAATTGTTGTATAAAATGTTGTAAATTGTTCCATATTGTCCCTACCCATTCCCATTTTTACTTTGTTACTATTGTATCTGTTTATTATTTGTCTATGTTTTGTTATTTTTCTTTTGACACCATGTTCCATGTCTATTTTTAAAAATTAGTTTTATTAAAACCCTGATGAAGTAAGCTTGGCTTACGAAACATATCGGTTTTTTATAATCAATTATAGTGGTAAAAACAAAGTCATTTATTAATTTGAATAATAATTATTCTGTTTGGGTTCTATACAATTTAATTAGCTAATTTTACTTCATGATTACTGTTGCACAATTTTTTTATATATATCAGACCCTTATATGTGCATAGTTATTATTGTAAATAAATAATATTGTTCCCTGTTTATTACTTTAAATTTTCACCCTTGAATATGGAGAATAATTCAATATTATCGATGCGTAAATTTTAATCTAATTGACAGCGTTTTAGTAAAATGTTCATCGATTGAGAAATCACTAAAAGCTTTTAACGTCCGGTACGTATTAGGCATTTGAGATTTTGCTGCAAATAGAATTATAACCTACTATAATTGTTTTACAATGAGCGCTTTTATTTTTGCCGTGACGATCTACGATTGCGGTACTGCGATGGCATAAAAAATATAATAAACATACGTCCCTTACCAAAATAATGCTGCAGCTCTTTCAAAAGATGAGATTCACAATATACGTTGGTCTAATTCCTTTAATGGAAAAGAGCAATCATTTTCTTGCATCTCTCTTATACACCGCATCGTGGCGTCTTTGTAGACCCCTACAATACTACTAGACGATAATTGTGAAAGTTTGAAATATAGATACAAGGATAACATTGAAATGTTGTAACATTCCAAAAATTCAATAACGTCAAATTTCAAAGCGCTGATGGTTCTTAAACATATAATGCTGCAGCTCTTTCTGACACACTAAATAACAATAGTCGAACATGAGACAAACGGTGAACGTATGTCTGCACCCCCTCATAGGAAACATACAATCATTATCATACATCTCTTTCACGTATAAAGAAAATTAAATGTAATTCCCGTCGCTTTAGCCGAGCCGCAATAAGATATATCTGTTTCCTCCAAAGGAAAAAAGTAGTACTTTTGAGGGAACGGACATACGTATTTAGGTGTCTCACCTTTTGTCTCACCGTTATTTAATGTGTTAGAAAGAGCTGCACGATTATAAAGATAAGGAACGTATATTTAGATGTGGATCGTTACGGTAATAATAGAAATAAGCTCACATGAGACCTTGTGAAAAATAATTCTCTCAGGGTCTATTTCATCTTTTGGGATGCTGTATGGAAGGTCTTATTAGGGAATGAAGGTGTGGAAATTCTAGGAAGGAAAAAGGTGTGAGGAGTGATTAGGAATCTGGAGGTCATTGTGTCCAGGAGTGGTGGATGTATGAATCCATCTCTTCCACTGCGGTGCATGTTCTGAGGGAGTCCTGATAGGCCAAAACTGTTTTGTGATATTTATTTTATAAATATAACTAACTAACCATTTCCTCATATTTCTATTCTTCTTCTTCTTGTCCGTTTAACGGACGTTGGCTATGATGTTGGCTATGCGGACTTTGTTTACTGCGGCCCGGAACAGCTCTACAGTAGACTGGCCAAACCATTGTCTCAGGTTTTTCAGCCATGATGTTTTCCTTCTTCCTGGGCCCATTTTCCTTCCAAATCTTTCCCTTCATTAGGGGATGAAAGATCTCGTACTTCTCTGGATATCTCATTACATGTCCAAGATATTGAAACTTTCGGATTTTTATAGTTTTAAAAACTTTTTTATTTTACATGAGCTCCACACAAGATGCCTTTAAGAAAATAAGTATCGGCGGATTAACTGTCGAGTCACTATTTAAGCATAAAATTAATTACCTATTTATTTCGAATTATTTAATTGTCATATGGTTTTTCCGGCCATGTTCCTGTCTTCTGACGTCCAATGAACGTATATATTTCCTGTGGGTCGCGGATTCACGATCAAATTATTTATCTACGAATAAACACCCACGGCCCGCGTTTGATTCCGAAATAGATTACACATCAACGAGATTACTCTGCTGCTAACTGCTCACAGATTCAACGGAACACAGCTCGACACAAATAACTTTGCAGTTGGTTGCGTCGCTACTCTAGATATATAAGATGACAAAATCTCTGGTAAAACCTAACCTAATCTAACAAGAGTGCCCAACCCGAATTTCTACCGATTTTTTACTATCTCCCTTAAACATTTGAAGTTTTTAAGCTCTTAAAAAAATATATGTTATTTTTTAAGATAATGTCTAGATGCTGCCCATGCCGAAACGCAAATTGTATGAAATTCCCTCCATAGAAAAATATCACAAAGTTTGCTCCAAAAATTATTAAAAACAAGTCTGTTTCTTATTATTTTTAATTGGTAAACTAATGTTTAAGACAAGATTTTTATGCATAGCACAAAGCAATAATTATTAGCCTGAAACACTCATCAACATTAAAAAAATGTTCTCCTGGTGAGTGTTTCAGGCTAATAATTATTGCTTATAATAAGTCTGTTTCTATTATCTTATAAATTATAATTGTGAAAAAAATTACAATGTTTATTTAAATGATACTTAAGATGCTCCCCACGAGATTATTGCTCTATTTTAAACGAGTCATGTTTTATTAAACATTTTCGCAATTTTTGGATCGATTTTGTCGCTGTAAATGTAAGCGCGCTCCTCTAATATTCGTAATTTCATATCTCTCCATCTTCTTCTTTTCGTGCCAGGTTGCGGAGTCTTAAGAGGACACTCGGTCACCGAGAAATTTAAACAACTGAGCAAGAGGGTCCAACTGCACCCAAGACTGACAATTCCTATAAAATCATCAAAATCGAGGTTTTGCATTCCCCATTTTTCTCCTCCTAAACTAAACTGTTTTAATTTTTTTACTAACTTCGTTAGAAGAAAATGCTCTTTTTCTTTATATTTTGATAAAAAAAAATACATTGTAAACATTTTAACCCGTCAATTTTAACGATTTTTGCAGATTCCTAAGAAATTACTTTAAAATATCGACACGCTAGTGGTCGATATTTATTTTATATCAAAAGATATTGGCAGTGATGTCAAAATCCAGAAAGGAAATTGGGGAATAGGTTTGTATGAAAAAAAAATGCCGATCGGTTTCCTTTTTTTTTTCCTTTTCATACAAAACATAAATTTGGATTTTAAGCCAAAATACTTGACCAAATTGAATAAAATATATTTTTATTCCAAATGTGTAGCAAATATCTAGAATGGATGTGTCGATCGTTAAGTTGATTAGTCAGAAATCTCCGAAAAATCGAATCGATGAGTTGAGTATACACTTATATATGTAAAAGCGTACCCTATATCTGTTACAATCCTCAGAAAACTCATAAACACCACCAAATCCATTAACTTGTAATGAAGTAAACTAAAGATTGATGTTTTCTGGGTTACTACTAGGAAATTTCAAAATATTTTATTTTTAACAAATATTATAATCAATAATCATCAGCCTGGAACACTCATCTACATTGAAAAAATCTTCCGAGAAAAGATACTGGCCGCCAACGGGAATTAAACCCGTGTCCCTCTGATTGCCGGTCAGGAGCTCTGACCACTGAGCTTTGGCTACTTATCTGATACCCGCCAAATAATTTAATATATACTAGTGTTTCATTCGATAATTACTTATTATTACATTTTTCAAACTGAAAACAACCAACTTTATTTTTGTGAGAGAGGTATTGTTAAATACTAAATCTCCCGCTAGGTGGCGTCGAGACTAATTATGTCTGTATTTTTTTGTAGGTGAGTGTTTCAGGCTGATAATTATTGATTATAATATTTGTTATCTACCCTTTGTGCTATGCATAAAAATCTTGTTTAAACGTTAGTTTATCAATTAAAAATAATCATTAATATTTTATTTTTATTTATTTATTATAAGTATATTGTACATTGTTTAGTATTTTTGCGATATTTCATCCGCCATAGTAGGGATATCCCTGTGTTATGGCGGGTGAAGTATATCATACCAATGTACCCGATAGTTATACCTCCCGGTGTTATTTCATAGCGTATTATTATTAGGGGCACGTTTGGCTATTATTTAAGTGTTAAGGTAATTTTTTTGATATAAATATAATGAAGTTTAAAACCTGTCAAGGGCCGGCCCCCTTCAGGCACCCCTTTCCTTTTTCCTAACAAAGCATCACTTTGATTTTTGAATTGAATGGTTTGTGATTAATTTTAAGCTATCATATATTTTATTGACCGAAACACATTTCTAGAACAATAAACTATGTACCAAAACAACATTACTTGCGTTAATTTGATAAATTGATAGGTTTTACGATGTTTTCGTCAAGAAACACGCATCAGATTTAATCGCGGCAAATTTGACATTTCGATTCCAAAGATAAAATCATTTAAAAATATTCTGGTGTTGCCAGGTGAATGAAACTAGTGGCTATATCATCTATGATATTGGCGCAATCGATTTTGACCTTGTTCTTCATACAAATTCTGTACACAGAAGGGTCAAAATCGCATTCAAAAATATTTTTTTCGAAATTTTTTCCGCGCGCATAATAACAGGAATAAAAAATACAAATTGTTAAAAAAACGTATTTTATGGCTGTAAGTTCAAATTGTAAATGACGGATTTACTTGGGTAACAAATTTTTCCTATGATTTAATTAAAAAAATTATAAAAAAACGCTTTTTTTACTATGTTTTCTTTTATTATTTCATTTTTAAATGGTAGGTTGGCTAAGATTATTATTTTATTAATTACAAACTGACAAAAAATTGTCAAAGTTACCTGAAAATTTTAATTATTTCCAGTTCTCTCAATCATTTTTCTAAAAAGACCCTCCACACAGCATCTCCAAATATAACATAGGCATTGTAATGTTTTATCATCTGAGCCTGTGTGGATCTAATGCAAAAAATAACAACAATTTTTTTTTAATTACTTATTTATCTGTCCGGCTGCAGAGTTAACCGTGTCAAGCTTTACACCCTACTTCTCACGGGTAAATGGTATATGTCTCATAGCGGATGCTGGAATGATTTAATTAGATAACAGTAATTAAGAGTAGATTAGGCAATGCTAGCTGATGTTCTCCGGCTGTTCGGTAAGATTTATTTTGGATTTCGAAGTCAATCGCACAAAACAACACTAGAAAAATTTGGATGTGTGTGTAAGAAATAGGCTTGATCTTTAATGATCACCTTTACGTTTAAAAATAACACATTGATGTATAGTTAATACGGTTACATCGTAATCGATTATGAAATTAAAATACATAAATATTTATATACATAAGGTAGCAATTTTCGGGTATTTCAATATCTCGAAAACGGTGCGCTGCATGGAAAAATTATCTAAAAGTAAATGAAAGCTCATAAAATTATCTACAATTTCTATTCTGTACGTTATTTTCAAATTCCCATCTGTTTTTGAGTTACACGCTCCACAAATGTAGATATTTTCTAAAAAATCATTTTACCTCACATTTTTCATCAAACATGGATCATTTCGTCTAAAATATTCATCAGAGAAAAAGTTCATTGGAAAAAAGTTGTATAGAATTCAATTCCCTTCTAGAATATATCGTCGGCCTACTGGCAAAGTCCACTAAGTCACTAAAACACAATCCTGAGATAATCAATTATTCAATTTTGGAAAGGCTATAATTGCAGGGCCGGATTAACCATGTCGGGGCCCCTAGGCAATGCACGTGTCGGGGCCCCTTTACCAATGGTGGACTAACGGGGGGGGGGGGGGGGGGGGGGGGGGGGGTGGAGAGGCGGCCTGCCCCGGGGACTCTGGTCTTCGGGGGCCATCAAACGCTTCCAAGTCCCCTTTATCAAATACTTAACAAGGCTTTAATGCCATTAATCAGCGGCCGAGAAGTTAAATTTCGTCGAACGATGATCTTGCGATCGTACCCTTGCAACTGTACAGGGTGATTCCAATGAGAAAGATTAATTATTCTCCATATCAGCATTTTAACATAATAGCTCAATATCGATATTATTTCATTCACAATTTGCTTTGATACATACCTAAATTCAAAAATGCTTAAACTCGTGATGATAGAACTATTCAAATTATGTACTTTTTCTAATTATTTTTAGATTATATGTATTTATAATTTTTCAATAATGTCTAAGCAAAATAAAAATGTTTTTTTTTTTAATATATGCGCGGATCCTTTTTTTAATGATTTTATTTAAACTAAAATTAAAATACTGAATCATATCTTTCCCATATAATTAATTGATTTATTTTACTCCATGATTATATAATTTGAAATGTGTTTTGTATAATACAAAATTTTGTTTGAAAATTTAACAAAAATGCAAACGCCCTACGGTAAAACCTTAATGTACTAAAAATAAACATATTTTCTCAAAATTTAATACAAATCTCTACTAGGTAAAAGAACAGTCTTTCGAAATTAATTTATAATTTTGTGGTGAAAAAAAATCAATACGTTTAAAATTTGATATAAAAACGACATATTTCCGGTTTTGTCTGGTGATTCCCACTTAAGGAGGACTCTGTAATAAATTTTTTTTTTGTAATTTTATTTCATTTTCTGAAAGATGCATTTGTTAAAAATGCTCTCACCAAATTTTTTAAAAATATTCGAAAAATTGACGGAGATATAGCATTTTATGTGAAACAATAACTTATTAAACACCACTTTTTTATACATACTATATGCCGACCGGGTTTCGCTACAACCGTAGGTTCTTCAGGCCAGTTTGTATGTTGAATTATCCTTCAGCAAAACTCTGAATGTATTTTTCTCTAAACTTTGTTAACACACTTTTTTAACCTCTGTACATCCGATTTGCAAGTCTTAAACTGTTAGTAAATCCAGTCAGTATGGCACCACTTAGAGATTTTTTTTTATAAAGGGCCCCCTTCGATTTTTTATGGGAAATTTTCATTGTTCATGAAAAAAATAGAAGAGGGCCCTTTATAAAAAAAATCTCTAAGTGGTGCCATACTGACTGGATTTACTAAGAGTTTAAGATTTAGTGCATGCAGATCGGATGTAAAGTTTATCTAATATGTAGTCAACCGTGTTGAAAAAAGCAGTTTCGAGAAAAACGCGTTCAAAGTTTTGCTGAAGGATAATTCAACATACAAACTGTTTAAAATGGTTTCATATAAAATGCTGTAGGTATCTCCGTCAACTTTACGAATTTCCTTAAAACATTTGGTGAGAGCATTACTAACAAGTGCATCTTCGGAAAATTAATTTAAAAAATGCCATTTTTTTACAGTGGCCTGGTGCCTTAAAGCCTTGTTTAGGATTTGATCAAAGGAAGGCGTTTGGAGGCCCCCCAGAGTCAGAGGCCCTTATGAACTGAAGAAAAAGCTTGTAAAATTACATCAACTTCTTAAACTAGGGGGGGGGGGGGGAGGGAGGGGGTCATTCAGCTTTTCCGCCCCGGGCCTTTGACGGGCTTAATCCGCCACTGCACTTTACCCTTTTCTAACTTCCAAACTTTTTTTTTCTACCACAACGTAATTTTATTCATAATTAATCTGTATTTTTACTACATTTCGAAGGTATGCCTTCACCCCCATTCAATAAAAAAAATAAACGAATACAATAGTACAATGAGCGGTCTTATCACTAAAGTGATCTCTTCCAGATAACCTTGGTATGAAGAGAAACAAAGAATTTTACCAAGCAGATAGGTAGTGCACACTAAATTTTGTACAACATTTATATTTTAAACATTAGAAATAAAAGCAAAAAAAAAACCAAACCATTGTCAATATAAACCACACACGGCACCTATAATCATATCTCCATTGATACGAATGAAAGTAAAGTAAAATACAACTATGTTTAAATATTTGTTTTAATTATTGACTTTTTTATTTATTATTTGTGTGTGATGTGAACAGTTATTGGTTTATTACCTAATTATTATGATTTGTTGTTTTCTTTAATGCATGTAATGTTGTTAACCTATAAATGTTCGTAATAAAAAAATAAAATATTTAAAACATCTTGAAAGCTGACTTTCTCCAAAATGAGTGCCGGAGTTGCTCACTTATTGTGAGTCGAACCATTGACGCAAGTTATTTTTTCTTGGGGCGCGGGGCCCCTAGCCGATGCGGGGCCCCTAGGCAGTTGCCTACTCTGCCTTAGGGATAATCCGGTACTGTATAAGTGGATGAATATCTCCAAAATATGTATTTTTAAATATATATTTTGGAGATATTCATTTTATAATTTAGAATGAACCCTTAAGTACCTTATCAATACAAAATATTAGTTAAAAGCAATAACAGCAACCTTTAATCAAAGATTTACAAAAAAATGACCGGGACATAGTGGGTTTTACCAGTCAATAATGACTTAGTGTACTTTGCTTGTTAAGATTACTGTTAAATTGAAAAATTAATGCCGCGAAATGCCTTTTAGATTATTTTAAAGCTGACTTAGTGTATTTTGCTTGTGTTTTAAAGCTGACTTAGTGGATTTTGCTTGCGTTTAAACGGTCTAAATTGATGTATTATTGACATTTAGAGTATAATGTTTGACTTAATGTGTTTTGCTTGTCAATACTATCGGATCTATGACTAATGGTAAATATAAAAACACTTCTAAATCGAAAACGATTAAATATACGACTTAATGGAGTATGCCAGTCGAAAGAGGACGATTTTTTACACAAGACCTCATACTTAAGTCATTTCATGAAAAAACGTGACTTAGTGGACTTTGCCATTAGGCCGACGATATATACATATGAAAATTAGTCTCCAACCAGTCAAAAATTGTATCAATCATTTTCAGAAAAAAAAACTGTTTTAATTTTTTACAGATATACCACTTTTGTTCGTTCGCCTTTCTGTGTCCATATTTATAGTTATTAAGTTTATTTTGTAGATCTCCATTATATTTTTTTATTTCTTTTAAATATTCAATAATATTATTATTTAATATATAAAAACAGTTTATTATAAACAAGTTCTGCTTCGTAAATATTATTATGCGTTACAGCTGTTTCGCCCTCTGAAGGCATTATCAAACTGTGACCATACTTTAAAGCCAATTATTAAATAAAGTAGACAAAAAAATGTTGCTTGAATTTTTTTTTATTCTATTTTATGATGATATGATAATTATCTCATGATAATTTTATCTATTTTGTTACAAGTACATAAAATTCTACCTTCATAAATCTTACAATTATAATACCCCGTGATTTTTCACAGATCTGCGCTAGTATAACATAAAAATGTAAAAATACACCTGTTACACCCTCTCTATAAATACATTTAAACAAAACAATTAGATTTGTTAGTCACAAGTTGTAATAGAAATACTCGTACGTCCGAAACACGTAATGGCAATTAAAATCAGCAAATAATTAAAAGATTTAAATGTACCTAAGCTGGTAGGTTTATTTAAAGCATTAAAAGGTGACGCACCACGTCGTGTAAAATTCGGGATCAGGCCACTAACAATAGCACTCCTTATGTAAATGGCGATAAGGTTTAAATTCTCGTATAACAAAAGCCACTTTTTTGTGTATTCAAGAAAAGACATCGCCGAAAATTGTGTTTTATTTTATTTTGCGAATCTCAGACACAAATATTTAAATGCTTTAAGATCATTTTGTAAAGAATTTAATTTTCCACATTAAAACCATAACCGAAAAGTGGTTCGTAAGTAGGAGATTTTGAACTTTAAAGTAGTTTTTGAAGGTCTGATACTTTTCTGTGCTTATAAAAAGACTAATAAAAAAAATCTCGATTATTTAAAAGGTAAATATGTGTACAGTCCACCAAGATGAGACTGGTCATTTGACCAAGATAACAGCGGTCTGGTATAGCACCCTTGACGTAATTTTTCACAAAAACGGCGTTGTACAAGTCAATAAAACATTATTTTTACGGTGCTCCAGATTTTATGTCCGGGTTGAATCTTTCCCAAATGAAAGACTAAACCCTTCCACACACTTTTCCACAAATTAATATCTAGTAAATTCACGCAATGTAAGTGCACTATATAAGTATAATAAATACAAAACAATACAAGAACAATACGTCAATCCACCAGAAACATAATGGGAAAATATTTCACCGACTCCAGATATTTTCATATCAGAGGGTTCGGCTCTGATGAAATCCTAACTGGTCCGATAAATCCTACTGATCCCTCAATATTAATATTTAAAAAATCTTTCGTAATCCTACATGTATTTAAAATGACCGACTTTTGCATTTTTATATACAAATTTTTTGACAAATCTAATATGCCTAAATTTTGAATGAGAGAGCTAGGTATAATGCCAGTAGCCGAAATAACAAATGGTAATATTTTTATATTCTGAGAATGCCAAATTCTTTTAATCTCATTTCCTAAATCTGTATATTTTCTTATTTTTTCAGAAACAGCTTTCTGAATATTACAAGAATTTGGAATAGCGACATCAATGATCAGTTATTTTTAAAATTTTTATTATTATTATTATTATTTGAATTTCTGCTATACGGCCATATATCCTCTCTGAAAACGTTACTAGGGAGGATGTACAGCAGAAATAATCCTTGAGGGGGTGAAGTTTCCAAAAGATCAACTGTCCGGGTGATCAACTATCCCAAGAATCAACTTTTCTGGAGAACACCTGTGCGAATTATCAACTTTCTAGTTGTCCTAACTTTGTTATACAGCCGTATATCCTCCATACATACGTTACTTGGGAGGAAGTACAAAAGAAAAAATCATTGATGGGGTCAACTTATCAGGGGTTAAACTGTCCGAGGATCAAACATCAGAAGGATCAACTGTCCGGGGGATCAGCTGTCCGAAGTATATACTGTGTAGTTGTCCTTACTTTTTCATACGGCCTTATATCAATGTGTGGTAAAACCATGTACGATCGTGAGAGAAACGTGGATATCCGCAAAGAATGCAAGGCTGATGTAAGCGTGATGTGTAAGATTAAGAAAGGGACTCTCCGATGGTTTGGGCATGTAGAGCGAATGAACGAGGAAAGGAGTGTAAGGAGAATATATGATGCAAATGTGAATGGTAGAAGAAGTCGGGGACGCCCGAGGAAGACATGGCACGACCAAGTGAATCAGTTACTTGAGTCGGGCCATGTGAAGAGTCGGAATAATAGAAGAGCATGTATGAGACGATGTATGAATGTGAACGAGGCAAAGAGTGTGTGCCAAGATCGAGTTGTGTGGCGGTCCATCCTCTCTGCCTACCCCTGCGGGGAAACGGCGTGATGGTTAGTTAGTTAGTTAGTTAGTTAGTCTTATATACTTTCTGCATACGTTACTAATGAGAAAGCACAGCATAAATAATTCTTGAAGGGATCAAATGCCTATGGAATCAAGGGTCCGGGGGATCAAGTGACCAAAGGGATCAACATTCGGGGGGGATCAATTGTACGGGGGATTATCAATCCAAGGAATCACCTTTTGAAGCAATCAACAGTCGTAGGATAAGATATCCGGAGGATCATTTATCCATATAATCAACTATCGGGGAATCGTCAGTTGAGAGATCAACTGTCGGGCATTAACTGTGGGGGGATAAACTGTCGAGGGTACTACTGTTAAGGGACCATATGCAGGGGGATCAAGTTTCACGAAACCGAATTAGCGTACCTACTTGTTGTTTTCAAAGTACACTTCAAAGCATGAATATCTCACAATTGTGCGCTGTAACTTATATAATACATCATTGACCTAGAAAATCTCGGAAGAACGTTTTGCAAATAAAAACATAAAATCGCTGAAATGTTCCATTTGCCAAGTTTTGGGGCAGACAAAAATAAACTTTATAATACAGAGATGGTATATTTAATTATCACAGATTTTGCGCTATGTCTATCCTCACATTCTGATCGCTATATCCTCTAAGGCAGTGTTCCGCAAACTTTTTGTGTTCAAGGTACATCTATCAAATCAGGAAATTTTAGAGGTACACCAAAGAAAAAAACCAATAACAATTATTATAAGCAATAATTATCAGCCTGAAACACTCATCTACATTGAAAAAATCTTCCGAAAAAAGATACTGACCACCAACGGGACTCGAACCCGTGACCCTCTGATTGCCGGTCAGGAGCTCTGACCACTGAGCTCGAGCGGCTTATCTAAAACCCTCCAAATAATTCAATATATACTAGTGTTTCATTCGACAATTACCTCTTATTACATTTTTCCAACTGAAAAGAACCAACTTTATTTTTGTTAGAGAGGTATTGTTAAATACTAAATCTCTCGCTAGATGGCGTCGAGACTAATTATGTCTGCATTTTTTGGTGAAAATACTTTAACTTGTCAAATATTAATTATTATTTTTTAATTGATAAACTAACGTTTAAGACAAGATTTTTATGCATAGCACAAAGGTAGATAACAATTATTATAAGCAATCCATCCATCTAGCGAGAGATTTATGATTTATGATTTTTTTATTTATTTTTTTATGATTTTTCTGCTATGTATAAAAATCTTGTCTTAAACGTTAGTTTATCAATTAAAAAATAATAAAAAAACTTATTTAATATTAAAACTTAATATGAAACTATGTTTAACGAGAAATGTGAGCCTGCTTATCTGATCACAGGAGATCAACATTTGGAACACTTGTTGATAATGCTGCTCTCATTTCGTCGATCGTCCTCAAGCGTTCTCCTTTTTAATTTAATCGTAGTTTTAGTGTTAATTAAAACCCCAATTCACATAAGTAGGTCGTGCCAAATGGTAAGAGAACTGCAACAGAACTTTTGAAAGAAGTGGATACTCATTTTTTTGTATGCAGCCCAAAATGTGCTAGCTCTGTTCCGGAAAATTGTAGTTTTTAACTCCGTCAATTCTTTCTGCTCGTTTATCTATAGGTACGTATCCAAGGGAATTGTTATCGTTAGAATGGATTTCGTACCCAGTCCATGGGTTGCAGGTTACACTTAGGAAAATATGAGTTCATTTTTTCTGCTAACAGCTCCAAGTGTTTTATTATCAAAGCCTGCACTTTTTTTCTGAATCGGCAGTCTTGGCATTTGGGAACATTTCATTACTAACGTTGGTTGCGTGGCTGATCCATAACACTAACGTAGCAGACGTTAAAATATTAGAATAGGCCATATTACATTTAAAAAAATAAAATCCGGTTTAGGCAAATATTCTAAGACATTATGTCTTTTTTTTATCGCATTTTTGAAACCCTAACGATTTTTTGAAAATTTCAATCCGGAAAATCAGACTATTTTTTATAAACCGGAAAGACGGAACATAATTTTATGGGTGCAAAAAAACAATAATTACATAACCGAAAATCATTTTTAAAAAAAGAACATTTTCCACACGAATAGCAATAAATTGTACGGGGTTCTCTTCGTAACATCTGTAAAAACACCGCCATCTTTATCAAAAAATCAAACCAAAGGATAAGTTCGCATAGAACAAACAATAAATCTAGTGAACGTTAAACGCAAATTCAAAAATTCGCCGGAAATCAAAGTGTCACCATATAAAAAAATTAATCAGTGTGGAATTTTACAAAATTAAGGGAACATAATCGGAGACGGGAAATTTTCATGTAGTGACGTCACGAGCTCAAATAATGGATTTATTTATTTCAAAATAATAAAAAAAAAACTATACATTTCTAAAAATTTTTATTAGCATTTTCGTAATCGTAGTAAAAAAATCTATCCACACGATTTTTTCCAAGTCGTTATGATATCCATGCAAGTGGCCTATTCCTGCCTTTTTTTGTTGAGGTCATTTAAATGAGCAAATATAACCGCCAGATATGCAAGTTTTGCTACCTATTCTTCATTTTTAAACAGATAAGCGAAATCTAAATCCTGGGTTTATAAAAATGTCTGGGTCTCATTTTTTAGCTTGTTTGCGGTGAGGCACACCAACCAATGTCCACGGTACACCAGTGTGCCGCGGCACACACTTTGCGAAACACTGCTCTAAGGCAGCCACAACGTGGGCGATTAGAGTGTGAAATAATAATTAATGGAATATCTATTATTAAAAATGTTTAGAACATTAATTCTTAAATCGGAACTGGATGCTTTGGTTTTTTATTCATTACAACTCTCATTTCACAGGCGAGTATGGGTACCGACGCCCTGGGAACCATTTATTGGATAACCAACACCTCTGCCGTAAGTCACCCCAAGTGGTTCGCTAAGTTTGGTGACTTAGCAAGGGTGCCCGGGTTCGTGGGGTGAGGTTTGACCAGGTCTTGGCGACCGATGCGTCTACCCACCTGCTGTGCGGTTGGCTGAATGAGGAAGGACTTTTATCCTCTCTAGCCGGAATATCTTGACCCATCGCCTTGCACAGCGGTTGGAGTGATGGATTCATACGTCCGTCACTCGTTGACACACAGACCCCCAGATTCCTACCCACCCGTCATAAATATATTCCATTGGGAATGTACGGCAAGCGAAATGCCGAAATACGTCAAGCCAAATGATCTTTTATCTTTTGTCTTTGCGTGTGACGGCCCTATAAATCAATATATAATATAGAATAAAGTATACTACAATGTGCGTGCCGCTTAAACTCCCAAAATGAGAAATGAGTCCCGGAACGATCAAGGGAGTTAAATGGTGTTGTGGACCTCCATAAAGAAGGTTCCCTTGTTTACCTGAAGGACGTGCTTTCGAAGGTATAAGGGCTGGGAAATTTATAGAACAGTCCAGAACATTCGAGATTATTTGAGAGCATTCCAAACATTCCACAACGTTCCAGAACATCCCAAAACTTCTGGAATATTGTGGAATGTTCGGGAATGGTCTGGAGCATTCGGGAACATACCGGAACATCCCAAATCATTGTGGACCATTTGAAGCCTTTTTTGTATGGGTGGTAGTGGTATATAAAGCCAGATCCGTCGTGGGTTCGAACGTCAGTTCAATCTTATATCAACTGCTTGAGCGAAGCCGGGTACCCCAGCTATACTCTATAACTGTCCATATTATAATATGTTTTTAGTGTTCATAATAATGTGTAAAAGCCCCTAAAAAGGGCGTTAATAAATAAATGGGCATTGTATAAGCACACATACGCCTCAAAGAACTCATTTGTACGGCATTCAGTCTACCTTCATCCTTCCTCTACCAGTTATATGCTTCACTGATAAACTTCATCCATAAATATTTACCAATTAAGAGCAGCATTGGCACAGATCGTATTTAGATTAATGCGTTTTCCTCCAAACAGCTCGCATCTACTCAGAAATGGCCCGTAAATTTGAAAATAATTATTAATGTTGGCTCCCAGTGCATTGGGCTGTTATTATTTATAGGAATCCTGCATTCGTTGAACGTTTGCAAGGTCAGGTGTGGCAGAACTCACAACAGGTCCGTCGGAAACACTAAACACAGAAATTCCTATAAGTGTTATTTTCACTGAATCGTTGAGAAGTCTATGGCCCTGTATATCGGTTGATTTTAAGCTCGGCTCGGTTGGAATTCCGAGCTTAGCGCTGCTTGGAACATAATTTGTATATAGGCCGCAATTCAGCTTTCTGTGGTGGTAGTAGGAGATTTTCAAACATTGTTGGGGTATTCGTAACCCGGAAATGTTTGTCTTTCTTAAAAAAAAAAACAATTATAAATAGCCATTTTTGTATGATAAACGGTAGTTATCTACTCATTTTTTTTTTTTTTTTTTTAAATATTTTTTTGTATTAGCTCCACATAGGAGGCCCAGAGGAAAATAATTCCCCCCAGGGCCCATGTCATCTTGAGGTTGCCGTGTGGAAGGCCCTTTTAGGAAAGGAAAGAGAAGAAGTTCGGAGAAGGAACACAGTATTAGAGGTGGGTAGGAATCTGGAGTCAGTGCCCAGGAGTGACGGAAGTACGAACCCATCCCTCCCACTGCGGTGCAAGGCGATGTTCCGAGAGAGTACGACTGGAGAAGTCAAAGGGAGTCCCTCAACCATTCTCTCCCTATCCGGCCTGCCGTGGTGGGCAGACCCATCCTTACGCCATGAACCCGGGCACCACTTGGGGTGACCTATGGCAGAGGTGTTGGTTATCCAATAAATGGTTTCCGGGGCGGCGGTACCCATACCAGTCCCTTAAATTATTCAGTTAAAAAAAAACACCTTTATTATTAAGGCTGTCAGAATATTTTTGTTATATATTTTAAGTACACCCCTGAAGTGTTAAGATTTCCAGTGGCGTACTTACCTCTTTGCCCAAGGGGTGCAGCTCGCCTGGTTTGCGCCGAAATCTAATTTTCCGAAACTCAAATGCCCTGGGTAAAACGCCTACATATATGAGCTAATATTCTAATATATAAGTTCGCTATACTTATATGTTATAAGCATGTAAATATAAGCAGTTGAATGTATAGCTTTTGGAAAATGATTTAACAATTTATGGAGATGTGTGATTTTTTGAAAATCGTTGTAAAAATGACTTAAAAAAGGTGTTGAAAAAATAATTCTTTATTAATTCTGTACGTATCACGTAACTTTAAGGATATTGCTAATTACATTATTTTACTTAACCTGTTCAGTTACACGTTTTCATGCTTCAAAATTCTTTACAAAAGCAAAGATGACCGCAAAAAGTATTTTTTTAATCAAATTATACAATAGAATTGGAATTAAAAAACTTTTTCACTTTGTTCCACTTATTTATTATTACCAGACTTATTACTGGTTATTTAATAATAAATAAGTGGAACCAAGTGAAAAAGTTTTTTAATTTCAATTCTATTACAATGGAATTCCACCACGAATTAAAAGTGCAAAAACTAGACTCATTCAAATTAGTCTTAGGTCATCGATAAGCAAGCGATACCCATAACCGAAGAAGTTATAACCTGAGAACGAGAAGAGCCGACCCCATCAGCCTACCTAGGCAATGAGTTGGGACAGGGCAAGGAAGAGGAAGAAGTTTTAGGTCATGCATTTAGGACGCCTGCCGTACCTTACATACGAGTAGATCTGGATGTCGTCTATAAGTATGAGGAACAACCGAGGACCAAGGTCTGATCCCTGGGAAAAACCTGACAATGCTGGAATTAGTTTGTTTATGACGTCGTATACATGTATAGACAACACAGTCTGTGGTGTTCAATAGCCCGGTGGGAAAAAATCCATAGCATTAGTAAAAAAATATTACGCTGGTAGGTACTATAAATCTTAACGCCATTGAATATTTTTTAATATTAATTGCTTATATATTCCGATGAAATATATTTAAGGCATATTTGGCTTGAAAATTACCTTACGTATCGATCTATGTTAAACTGAAACCAAATACCTTTTTTTATTATTAACTAGCTGGTCCCCGGCATGCGTTGCAATGCCATTCAAATAAATAAATTTATTCTCCCGACATGTTCTTACCCGTGCGTCCCCGTTCCCTTCCACCTTCCCCACTTTTCCCATTTCTCGTCTCTTTGCTCTCCGCGAACCCATCTCCCCCTTTTCCCTTCCCCCTGCCTTTCCTCCCTGCCGCTAAAATGAAATACACACATTTTCATTTATACATTAATAATAATAATATTTTATAACCCCAGAGCTTACCATTATATATAGCATCTATGTTATTCTAATGTATGAGCTATTTACCTATTATTGTAAAGTTTCATTAAAATCCATTCAGTTGGTTTTGCGTGATAGAGTAACAAACACACATACATCCATACAAACTTTTGCGTTTATAATATTAGTTAGATTGTATTTTTCCTTTGGAGGGGTGCAGACATACGTTCACCGTTTGTCCCATTTTCGACTGTTGACATTTAGTGTGTAAGAAAGAGGGGTAGCATTATATGTTTAAAGAAGCAAAACAATCAGCGCATTGACATTTGAAGTTTTTGAATTTTTGGAATTCACTCACTATTCAATATTATACATACATACATACATCTTCTTCCCCTTATACTATTCGGGTCGGGGACCCATTGCATCGACAATGCTCCTCCATAAGTCCCTGTCTTGTGCTGATTGTTCGGCCTCTGTCTATGGTAGACCCATCCTCTCCTCACACAGTTTCTGGAGTTGCCTCGCCCAACTGTGTCTGGGGCGGCCCACTGGACGTGTTCCCTCTGGAATCGCACTCAGTATTTTCCTCGGAATTCGGTCATCAGACATTCTTAGTACATGCCCAAGCCACCTCAATTGTGATTTTTCTATGAAGAGTAGCAGTGGTTTAATGTTTAGATCATCTCGGATCGTCGAGTTTCTTATATGATCCCATTTCGTGACTCCTGCCACTCCTCTCAAGTATCTCATTTCGGCAGCTTGGACTCTGGAGCGTGTTCGTTCATTTAGCATCCATGTCTGGTGGCCGTAAGTGAGCGTTGGGCGGTATACCGTTTTAAACACTGCCATCTTTGTCTTGGTGCTAAGCTCGGCTTTTCTTATTACTGAGCTGTAGAGAGGACGCAATACACTGCTTGCCGCACATATTCTTCCTATCACAATATTCGTGCAGCTCTTTCAAAATATGAGAATTCGTTCCATAGAAAATATATGAGGATAAAGGTTTTTTCCGATGTTTTAATAGCTATTCTACTATTCGGTGTCGAGACAAATCCAACAAACAAAATATCATAAAAATCGGTGCAGCCGTTCTCGAGTTATAGTGGTTTAACTAACCCGACTTTGTTTTATATATAATATTAAGATTTTATAAATTCTATTACAAACTCCTGTGTTAAGAGCAAACATACAAAATACAAATAACAACACAATATTATATTTAAATTAAAAGGCAATCTGCATCGTCCAATTGGAAAGGCATAAATTGGTTTTGATAAAATCTATGATGTTAGATTTGTCTCGCTTGATGTTTCGAGACTTTTTGTCTGATTTATATTTAAAATAGTTGTATTCTGTGTCCAAAAGTTGATGTAGCGAAAAGGATAAATAAGAGATTATGACCTTTGGTTCTAATTATTATAAGCAATAATTAGTAGCCTGAAACACTCACCTACATTGAAAAAATCTTCCGAGAAAAGATACCTAGTATCTCGAGCAGTTTAGACATTTTTAAAACTTACACACGTTATCACTGAGACATGTTTTACAAGACACTCTTGGTTTTCCTTAAGTCTGTATGCATCCTGTACACTTACACAGTCCATAATCTAAGGTGTTCGCTGTAAAGAAGATGCCGTATTTCGTACATTTCAATAAACTTGGGAGACGGGGAGAGATGAGGGGGGGGGGGGGGGGGTCGTTTTAATATTAAAATCTGAGACAAATTTCCTTAGAAAATTGTATAATGTCTTTTGTATGGGAGATGCCTTTATATTATTTTGAATCGAGCCTTCGATAGGGAAGGGCATCACAAAGACATAATATGTTTCGATTACGAAATACTGTAATAATCGATTAAGCTTTCTAAATGACATCCAAATTTTGCTTATTTTGACATTTCCCTCGTATATTGTAAATTACCGGAGAATTATTCTTTCCAAAATTAAGTATAGGTAGATTATACTTCGTATTATTTATTGTCCCACATCAATAATATTGATTATTATAGATGGCTTATCATCATCATCACCCTTGGCTCTACAACCCCTAGTGGGTCTTGGTCTCCTCAAGAGTCTTCCTCCACTCATCACGGTTTTGTGGCAGCTCTCTCCAGTTTAGAAGCTCCAAGGTAGATATATCTTTGAGGACGTTGTCGTTCCATCTTAATCTTGGTCTTCCCAGGCTCCTTCACCCTATCGGTTTTGAGTTCAGCAGAGACATTGGTGCTAGATACTCGGTCATTCTCTCTACATGACCCAGCCACCGAAGTCTTCCCGGTTTTATAAATTTTTATTATTTTATTATAGATGGATATCCGGTATCAAATATCAGGGTGTCCGGGGATAAAATGCAAAAACTTCGGGAGGTGATTCTAAATGATGGTATAAGTAAAAAATGGAAATAACTTTATTCGAAATTTGGGCTATAGGTCCATTGTGCTGTCTCCCATTTTACATCATTCCTTTAACAGTAACCTGTTCACTTTGATAAATTTCACTATGATTTTCATTGGATACGTGACTTTGTCTTCTGGTTCCACGATGTGTCTTCCCAGGTGTCTGAGCCTTGTTCCCATCAGGGCAGAACATTAGCCCCGTATTTGAATTGGAATCTCTTCATCCTCTTCACATTTCCTGCATCTATTGGTGTTTTCCACTCCTAACAGCTGCATGTGACTCCTGAGATGGCAGTGTACCGTTGGTAGTCCTACCAGTGTCCTCGGTGAGTTTCTGTCAATATTGAATAGTTGCCAGATTCATCCGTATTGATTGGCTTAATCGTTCGATAAAATTCATCATCATCACTCTTGGCTCTACGGCCCCTGGTAGGTCTTGGCCTCCTCAAGAGTCTTCCTCCACTCATCTCGGTTGTGTGCCAGCTCTCTCCAGTTTAGAAGCTCCAAGGTTGATATGTCTTTGAAGACGTTGTCGCTCCATCTTAATCTTGATTGATAAAATTATAATCGATTATATCGAAATAAATAAAATCTCGATTGCTCCCAGCACTATTTTCAAATGCTTATTGAATATTGCTTTGCGTCCACAATACCTTCTGTATGGTAATTAGAGGGTAATTTTACCACTCGGCTTATACTTGAAGAAGATTAGGGTCTTCCCAGTGTTCACTTTCTCCAGCTTCTCTCCTTTTTTACCCTTCTTAGAATCACTAAATAGAGATCTTATATTATGTTTTAGGCACCGTGTCTTGGCAGTGGAGAACTTGAATGGAATTATAGAAAATTGATGAAGTGGGTCTAAAGGGAGAAGAGAGGGAATGAAATGAAGAAGATGATGATTGGAAAGAATTTGGCTATTCAGATCTTTTTTATATATTAACTCTACACGGGAAAATAATTTCATCTAAATATCTCATTATTGGGATGTTGTGTGGTTGGTCTTTTTGTGGAAAGGAAGAGGTGAACCTGTCTCTTAAGATGAAGCCATACTAAATAATGCAAAATTATACAAAATCGTATGTTTTTGTTTTGAAAATTTGACCACTTAGAAGTATTATAGATGCTTCAATTAAATACTGCGTGTACAACATACCTTGGCCCTTAAAATATCGGTCATTTTTTTAATAAGTCTATTAATAAGCTTAGAAAAAATAAAGTATTAGGTCTATAAAAAACATTTTCAACTGAAAACTCTCCTACTTATAAACACTTTTTCGGATATGGTTTTTATTACCTCACAAAATAAAATATAATATGCATTTTCGCGTTGGTATTTTTGACATCACGGCGACAATACGGCAGTCGAAGAATTTGTTATATCAAAGTGAGCCTTATACCGTCCACCGAAGAACGACTTGCAGCCGCCCCATTCTTCAGTCATTAGGTACTCCTCCGGACGGAGCGGAGAAACAACGTGTTAGGGTCCACGCTGCTTGTTTTCGTGAAATCAATTTAAAAATTCCGTTTTATTACAATAAACAATGCATAAAAAAGGAATTAATGTTTTTTACAGGCCTTTACGAAATCAACATGTAAAAAAAAAATCTCAAATATATTTTCCAACCTTTCCAAAAGCTTTTTCTCAAGTATTTTTAAACTCCTCGCATAAAAGGGCGTGAATTCCGTTTTCGATTTTTTCCTGTACTAGTGGATCGCCTTAAAGATATCCGTGTTATAGGTGGGAGGAAACACAGAGGCAAATCGACCCACAGAATCAACGATGCTAATTACTCCGAGCATCTTTCATTGAAATATCATTAAAATAACAAAAACAGCGTCCCCCGACTCCTGTGCTGCTCTAAATATTGCAATCCTTTTGTTGAGATAGGAGAATCTGATGGATCGTCCGTTTCTGCAAAGTCGAGGGTTTTTTTCAGGTATTGTGGAGCTCCAGACCAGAGTTGGCTGCCAAATTCAACTGTGGGGCGCACTTGCGATTTGTACAAGGTTAACAGTTGTGTACTATTATAGTAATCTGCGAGCCCTGTACAGTACGCCCAGTTTTTGAGAGGCCAACTTCACTCTGGTTTCGATGGATTGAGCTGGTCACTTAGAATTACACCAAGCGTATCAATGAAGAGCCTGTTCGGAAGATTATAGAGAGATTATAAGATTATAGAGAAGATTATAAGAGACTAGCTTTTCATTTCGATCCCTTTTAAACGTAATCAGACATCATTGGGTTTTTGAAATATTAAATTCGACGAGATTTGGTCACCAAACACGATGAAAGCCATGTTGTGTTTGATGACCAGATCTGAATAGCCAGATACTTCTCAACCCTTCTCTTACCAATCTTCTACCTACTCACTCAACTATAGATGAGACTTGTCCGGTATTCACGTGGTACTAATACGAATAAATCTTAAGTGTGGTCTGTTTACCTTAATCGTGCCAACAAAATTTATCAAAAAAACAAACACGAGATTTTGAAATTACTTGGAGAGTTATTTCCAACCAGCGGTATGTTTAATCGTGTATGAAAATTTGTCAAAATTCAATTTCGAGGTTAAAAATTTCAATTTATTTTTGTAAATTAGATTGGGCTGCGTGGACAAATTGAAATCTGTGTATAAAATGCAAACTGAAACTTTGCAGGTGCCTTTCCGCAGGTGTAATCTGAAATATTACTACGTTTATACAAGTATTTCCATAACCAAACTTTGAGAGTCCCAACTGCCCGGAGGGTTCCGCGACTTTTCATCCCGCAACAAAATATCCCCGATAAAATATCCTACGGACAAAACATCCTCCGACAAAATATCCTACCGACAAAGCCAAACCTATCCTACACCCAAAAAAATATCTACTAAAACTTGACTTAACCTAACTTGACTTAACCTAACTTAACTTAACTTAACTTGACTTAACCTAACCTATCAAAAAAGGGACAAATATTTTTTTTTTACATGAATACCTCACAAGAATCCCAACTGCTCCCGTCTGAAGCCAGTGAGACTATGGCATCCCCAATTGGGGTATGTTTTATTTTTATTTATTTATTTGTTTATTAATGACAAACACAGTACATTGTAATACAAGTTATAAAACGTTTAAGTTTTACATGGTTATGTACCTATTATGTCATTTGTTAATTACGCCTGACATATGTAAAAACGGGTTTTAAAACTTAATTAGTTAATGAACAACTAATAATAATAGAAAGAAAGAAAAGGGAGGGAGGGGGGGGGGGGGGGGGGGGGAGATAAAAGACATTTTAAAAGAAGGATTATATGCTCACTAAATTGTAAATGACTGATTAAGGATTAGTGAAAGGTTAAGTGTAAGTAGTTTTAAATTTTATAATGTGTATTTACATCACGCCAAGTAATTTAATAAATTAGTTTTGTATGTTAGCAAGGAATCGTGGAAAATGTCTAAATGTAGTAATTTTTCGTAGTGGGTATAAGTTTTGATTGCGCGAGTAATTGGTGAGTTAATTGCTGCATTAGTATTGTTAGCTTCATTCTGAAAAAGGGAAGTGTGCCCGGTACGCCTCATTGGGAAATTCAAACTAATTATGGATAGCAATTCAGGACTATCTATTTTATTATTTAGCAGGTTATATAGAAACAACAGATCTGACAATGTGCGGCTTAGCGACAATGTTGTGAGGCTTAGGGTAGTGGGGAGGGGAAGGAGATAGGAAAGAGGAAGGTGGGGAAGTACCTGGCTATTCAGATCTGGTCACCAAACACGACTAATGGAGTTTCATGCAACGTATCAATTCTGAATGGTGGTCTTACACCAGGGCGATACAGAGAGTATCTTCCACTCTGAAAAAATAATACAGACGCCCTGGGGGCCTAGTCCCTATCTTTTACGTTTTAACAGCCTGTTAGTTTAACTTGGTGGTTTGAGCAAAGTTGTCGCAACTGGCTAAAAATGGTAGTCAGTAACTTTTCTGTTTCTTTTCTGTCGGTCGCGACGATAAAATAAACTAAACCTTAACATAAAAGTTACTAACTACCATTTTAGCCAGTTGCGACAACTTTGCTCAAACCACCAAGTTAAGCTAACCTAGTCTCTATCTTTTATTAACCTCAGTTAGCGCGTTAATTACGTCACAAACACGTATTTTACGACTACCAAAATTAGCGTAACTGTCAAAATACGTGTTTGTGACGTAATTAACGCGCTAACTGAGGTTAATAAAAGATAGAGACTAGGCCCCCAGGCTGTTAGTAAAACGTAAAAGATAGGGACTAGGCCCCTAAAGACAATAAATTATTGTTCAAAAATAGTAAAATGTAAAATAAGGTAAGGTTAGGTTAGGTTAGGTTTTAGCCGATATTTTGTTGAAGGATGTTTTGTCTGTATGATATTTTGTCCTCGGGATATTATATCGAGGGATATTTTGTCGGAGGATATTGTGTCGGGGATATTTTGTCGCGGGATGAAAACGCTCGGTACCGCCCGGAGCCGGTGGAACTATGATAACCCCTATTCGGGGCATGTTTTGAGGTTGAAGGAAGTAAGGAGCGTCTTCGACTGTTTTAACTTTTATTCTCCACAGTGGTAGGCAGAGAAGTTTGAAATTGACAATACTTTGTCCTACCTCATTTAATTGACATTTAAACATGAAAATCATTACAAAAAATTGCAAAAATCTAAAAATATGATAGTACGTACTTCTCCTACTCCAATTGCGTTGTAACTTATTTAATTTCCGTAATATGGCGACACTTTTAATCGGGGGTCGACTTTGATCATCGCGGAAATCTGCAATAATTCTATTTTTTTTTTACATTAGGTCCATTCAGGTGGCCCTTTGGAAAATAATTCCTCTCTGGGCCTATGTTATCTTTGGGGATGCTGTGTGAAGGGTTTTTTGAGGATAGGAAGGAGATGAAGTTCTGGGAAGGAAAAAGGTATGAAGTTTGGGTAGGAATCTAGAGGTCATGGTCCAATGAATTGTTCCCGGGACGGCGATTCTCATACCCGCTATAGGTCACCCCAAGTATTTCGCTACGTTTGGGGACTTAGCAATAGGGTGTATCGATTTTTAACTTTTTTTTTTGTTTTCAAATTCCAAGTTAAAAAAAAGTTGCTACTAGGCACCACATCTTATCACAAAAAAAATTGGATTAAAAAAAAAAAATTAGGTCTCCCGCACAAGGCTTAAAGTTTAGAAAATTTACTAAAAAAGTAAACTTTTACAAAAATATTAAAAGAATCTAAAACACTTTTATCCTAAGCTGCAAGTTAAAATTCTTCTAACAATAAGTACCAAAAACGTTAAAAAAATTATTTAAAAAAATTAGCACTTCATGTAGGTCTCCCGCATAAGGCCTAAAAGTCGTAAATTTCAGCCAACTTTTGAAATTTTGCAGTACTTTGATATTTGTATTGTTCATAGTTCAAACCTTAAATTTGACTAAAATCTGGTTGAGCTTGATAGGAATTATTGTAATAAGTGAAATAATGAAGTACATTTCCATACGTCAAGCGTCAACCTGAAGCGATGGGGTGGGGGAAGGCCAGACTGTCTCACGATTCTTCAGACTGTTCTCTCAAGAAATAGTAGCTGGTAAAAGCGTCAGAAAATCTGTATCGGAAGAGCACATCTCTATTGTTGAAGAACCTGGTTCCAAATATTTCGGTCATGTAACTCCCATAAATGGAACAGGAAAGGAAATCGTTACATCACTAGTTAAGTATTGTGAAGAAAAAACTGTCGACCTGAAAACTCTTAAAGCTATCGGTTGTGATGGTACGGCAACAAACACAGGTACTTCAAAGGAAGTTATAACCTTATTTGAAAATAAAATAGAACAGCCACTGCAGGCAGTTGTGTGTCTACTACATTTGAACGAATTACCATTGAGAAAAGTTATGGTTGCTCTTGATGGACCAACTTCTGGACCGAACAAATTTAGTGGGACTATTGGTAAACAACATTTAAGCTGCCAAAATCTTGAAGTTCTAAATTTTGTTGCAATTGAAAGCGATACACCAAAGGTTGATCTTAAACAGTTGAGTACAGATCAAAAGTATCTGTACGAATTATCCAAAGCTGTATCAACAGGCACATATACAGAAGAGTTGGCCAAACGAAACCCCGGCAACATCTCGCACGCCAGGTGGCTTACTCTGGCAAATCAAGTCCTTCGTTTGTATGTAGCCACAGATGATCCGACCCCTCAGCTAAGAAAGCTTGCAGAGTTCATAATGAAGGTCTACATACCATCATGGTTCTCAATTAAGTGCAATCCACAAATCCCGCAAGCTTCCATTCATTTTTTTAAATGATTCTTTGCAATTACTTGGAAGGTGAGCTAAGAAAAGTCGTCCATGCAACGTTACAGAGAAATGCTTTCATGGCTCACCCAGATCATGTTTTGATAGCTATGCTGTTCGATGAACGAAAACATATCAGAGCCTTGGCTTATAAGAGAATCCAGAAAGCTCGCGCAACCGAAAGAAAAGGGGTAAGGGTATTTAAACCCCCTCAGATCAATTTTGATGCCGAAGACTACATAGATATGATTGACTGGCAATCCACTTCAGTAACCGAACCCTTTCTTGTTACTGATATGAGCCTAGAAGAGTTGGAGTCAATTGCGGAAACTGGCAAAAGTGGAAGGGTTGATTTTAGAATTCCTTTTCACACTTAAGCGGTGGAACGAATTGTCAAGGAAGTCACAGAAGCTTCGAAGCGAGTATGTGGGCTGATCGAAAGAGATGGTTTTATCTGTGCCAGACTGTAAGACCGTAAAGAGCTACCTACGTTCGAGACCAAGAGCCAGTACAAAACCTCCGCAAAGGATTAGAATTTAAGTATGTTTTTTCGACTATTTCGTAGTTATAATGTTTCTAAATAACGTCTTTATCATACTGTCTTCCATATTATATTTTTTGTATATATAAAACTAAGAATAGATAATTAACAGTAAACCAAAAAAATCGTATATATCATATAATATGTATATATATTTTTTATATATATGTATTAAATATATAATAGAAGAAATGTAACAGAATGAAGAGGAGGAGATACAAAAAGTAAGGATAAAGATGAATAATGAAAAAGGATATCTGATATTACAAGTTGAGTTGAGAAATATAGTATTTATAAAGATGAAGTGATTGTAATAAGTTATATATAGAAAAATAATATTCCAAATAACTGTAGATTTTAAAATGTATAGAAGTGTTATTATGTCTTGTACGTCATTAGTTCCTAGCTAGGCAGATTGCCTGTTCTAAGGAACCAAATGCTGGTGAAAAAAGCCAAAAATGTATTCTGTAAAAATAAAAAAAACAAAATATTTTTTTTTTTTTTAGTTATGTAAATTATTTCATGTTTAAAAATGTGCAATAAATGTGATCTGAAATGTTTTGATACAAATGTATTTATAAAGAAGTTATTTAGTTTCAAAGATAAAAATTGATCAAAGTCACCTCATTTTACGATATTTTTAAAGGAAATATAATGTATCAGCGTGCCAAAGGTTCATAGCTTAAAAGCTTTCAATTTGATTTCACAATCAATAAATGTTGGCTAAAATGCTGTCAATTCGATTCTAATTTTCCTCGTCTTCACTGAGCTAAAATAACCCAAAACGTATTGCGAAATAATTCACTCTACGCCAATGTGAGTGGCGTCTTTTAACAAAAATGTGAATTAATTTATCGAATATAACATTTTCAGATAAATAATTATTGACACTGATTTTTTTTAAACTCTTTATGTAAACCCTCAAAAGTGCGCTTGTAACTACGCAGTGTTTTTTTAAAACTTGAATACCACACAAGACTTCCAACTGCTCCCATCTGTAGCCAGTGAGGCTACGGCAACCCAAATTGGGGTATGTTGTAAGGCTGAAGGTAGTGGGGAGGGGAAGGAGGTAGGTAAGATAAGGTGGGGAAGTACATGGCTATTTAGATCTGGTTAATATACACGGCTAAAGCCATTTCAATCAACGTTTTTATTCTGAATGGTGGTCTTATACCAAGGCGATACTGAGAACATCTTCCACTCTGTAACATTCCACAAATATACTGTATATTATTTTGAATGAATTAATTGTAAAATATCACTTGGAATTTGAACTCGCGACCTTCAGATTGCTGGTCGAGAGCCTTATACCTCGACCACAGAGGCCGTCAAGAAAAAATGTTGACGAATCTGCATTATTAAATAATTAATATTAGCTGAAGATTAGGGCTTCACTTAGAGTTTCTCGAAATCAGACTAAAAATTTAAACTGTTTACAATGATCGACTGTGCATCGGTATGCCTAAGTGGGTACCGCGCGTTTTCATCTCGCGACAAAATATCCCCGACATAATATCCCAAGGACAAAATATCCTACGGAGAAAACATCCTTCAACCAAACATCTACTAAAACCTAACTTAACATAACTTAACCTAACCTAACCTAACCTAACCTTATTCAACATTTTACTATTTTTGGAGAATAATTTTAAGTCTTTACACGTTGTCTGTATTATTTTTGTCCCATTTTTTGTTAGGTTAGGTTAGGTTTTAGTAGATATTTTGTTGGGGGACGTTTTGTCCGTAGGATATTTTGTCGGGGGGTATTTTTCGCGGGATTAAAAGTTGCGGAACCGCCTAAGGAAGCAATAATGCTAGTTTTTCAGAGAATCTTCCATTGAAATACCGATAGAACAAGAAGAGCATTTACACCTGACACCTGTGCTCTAAAGATTGCATTTTGTTTGATAAAATAGTGGGACTTAGATATATTTCATAGTTTACAGTAGATATAAATAGTTCATGGAGATTGAGCAGTTTAGATTATTTGTATAATGTATAAAGCATCTGTAGAAAATGTTCTATTTCTAATATACACAATTTTGATAATATAATTTTAAATTATTTGTGAATGATTTATACATGCATCAAGCGTACCACCCCATCCCATTATACCGTACATGATTGAAGATTGCACCAGAGAAAAATAAATCATTTTCATTTGTCAATACTGAGTACTTCCTTAAGTCTGTAAAATATGTACCTACGTAAGATGTCTTAATTTAGAAACGGTATTATTAATTTGTGATTGCCAACTTAAATTTGTATCAATATAATACATACCTAAATAGTTGATCTTTTCAACTTTTTCATGTTGGAAGCATATAAACTTATAAACTACCAAAGGACTTTAAACAATAACAAAGCTAGCTATCCTGCGGTTAAGGATATAAAATCCTTTCCACAGTAAATTGTTAATTAACTTCAATTTTAAAATATATTCATAATCCAAGCATTTGTTGGGGTGTGGGAACGGGTATCGAACCAGGACCTTCCCGCTTGGCTGCGCACAGCCGACCCTCTCGGTCCCACGCTGATAGGTAGATCTACCTATATCCAGTATCTATACTGTCGGTAGGTACTTATTTACCTTTGGTTACCTGTTCAGACAGGCAAATGCGGCCATCACCTATGCCGACCAACAGAGCGGACTTCCTGTCTAAATTATCGTGGATTCTTGGTTCTTTCTTAGGGTATTTTTCATGCTTGCTTGTTATATTTTATCAGTAAGTCGCGTTTTTCGGTCAGTGCGTTGTGAACTTTCGACTGTTGCATTTTTGTCTGGGTCTTTGTTGCTTGTTATTTTGCAAACAGACTTTGGTTAGATGTCTGCAACATTTTACTCCTCCACTCCTTCCAGAACTTTCTAGAGCTCTATCGAACCTTCTAGAACTTTCCGGAAGACTGTTCTAGAAATTTCAAGAGGGCGAAACTTTCAGCCCTTATGTCTTCATAAGCACGCCGTTTAGGTAAAAAACGGGAACCGTCTTCCTGGAGGGGGATAGGGATCTACCGCACCATGTAACTCCCTTGATCGTACCGGGACTCATTTCTGAGTTTTTGGACTTTCTTTTATAATATATTATATTGATCATAGACTAGCTGGTTCCTGGCATGCGTTGCAATGCCATATTCAAAGAAATACATTATTTCTCCCTGAATCTCCTTTCCCGTGCGTCCCCGTTCCCCTCCTGCGTCCCCTTCCTAGCGAGTTTTATAAATTATATAAAGCTAGCTAGGAAGCTATAGCTCATACGATAACTCAGAATCATGCAATTTCAACATCTCTTTGAAAAGTCATTAAAATTTATGAAAAAACACTCGCGGAGTGTGCAATTCACACGCGGTAGAAAAGTAAAGTAGACAAGAGTAGGGAGACTACGAAGCACCGCACAAAGAGGAAACCGATAGGCTACAAGAACCGCGTAAAGAGGAGACCGATTATACTATCTCATTCTCTCGCAGGCTAAATCCTATAAATGTAGGTGTTTGTCTCTTTTTAGTGTCGCTATTTTTCGTTTTATCGAGTTTCAAATGACAAAGGTGCTAAAGAAGTGTACACTTCAAAAAACAAAATTGAAAAATAGCCTATTACCTAATCTAACCTAACCTAACGTAACCTATGTTTAACCCCCGACGCAAGGAGCGTTGTTATAATTTTAACCGCCGTCTGTGTATCTATGTGTCTGTGTGTCTGTCTGTGGCATACATAGCTCCTAACCGCATGGACCAATTATGATGCGTTTTTTTGTTTGTTTGAAAGCTGACGCGATCGAGATGGTTCTTAGCTACAATTCATGAAAATCTGTTCAGGCGTTTCAAGGTCATCAGCTCTTTTTTGTGTCACTTTTAATGTCTTTTCAAAGTAGAAGTTGCATAATTCTGAGTTGTCCGGTCACCCATAATAATAGTGCAATCTATGACTTACGAGTACCTCAACTTTGTAATCTATGGATTCCAAGGTTTTGGCTTTAATTACGGATTACAAGGTCTAAGTTCTAATAATGTTATCAACACCTTGCAGTTTCTGACCTACGGTAGTCCATTATTTGTGGTTTCGTCTACGGCCTCTCTCTTAATTAGGTCAAAACTACATCTTTCCTTTGGGAAACATTAAACGGAATGTTACTTCACGGGAAGTTTGATAGAATTTATTATACTGAGGACTTTGTACAGACCTTGTAAGATTATTTTTTGTGAAGACAAACAATTTGCGATTTGCAGTTTCAGATTAAGAATTCGGATTTTTTTGTGCTTCTTATATTTATTCAAATTAAAAACAAAAAAATTATCAAAACAAAAAACGACTTCAAAAAATGCACTAAAAAGTAAAAAAATAATTTCGTACGATTGTTATTTTTGGAGTCGGTGTCAGCCAAGATCTCCACATCTCACCTATAACTACCTATGTATGTACCTTGGCTGACACCGACTCCAAAAATAACAATCGTACGAAATTTTTTTTTACTTTTTAGTGCATTTTTTGAAGTAGTTTTTTGATTTGTTAAAATTTTTGTTTATTTTTTTTTTTAGTGACGAGCGTGCGTAAAGAAGTTTTACTTTAAAAAAAGAATCATCGAAATCTGTTGGCGTAATATTGAGTTATTCGTCCATTTGTCGCGCACATACTTATTGCAAATTTAGGACATATATGGTTTTCTCATGGATCCCATTGTCAGAACTGGACCAAATTAAAGTGGGACTACACGGGACGCACCAGCTTTCTAATAAAAAAAGAATCATCAATATCGGTTCACCCAATCGAAAGTTCTGAACATATAAAAAAAATTAAAATAAATTACCGTCGAATTGATAACCTCCTCCTTTTCGAAGTCGTTTAAAAATGGAGGTTTACAAACAAAACTTGATAAAAAAATTCAGATGATTTGTTTATGATTGTGACAAAACTGTTGTTAAAATAATAACATCACCC
This sequence comes from Limnephilus lunatus, assembly GCA_917563855.2. Classification (NCBI taxonomy): domain Eukaryota; kingdom Metazoa; phylum Arthropoda; class Insecta; order Trichoptera; family Limnephilidae; genus Limnephilus; species Limnephilus lunatus. The sequence continues at coordinate 112,533,316 of OU830592.1, forward strand.
AGCCGGACTCTCTCAACCCGCTGGGTAGCAGGCCAGATCGGGAGAGACTGGTTGAGGGAGACCTTTTGTCGTCTCTATCAGGACTCTCCCAGAACATCGCCTTCCATTGCAGTGGGGTAAATGGCTTCGTCACTCCTGAACACTGTGATCTCTGACCCCTCATACCATTTTCTTTCCCAGATCCACCTCACCTAAATTTCTTTAAAATACCCACCACATAGCATTCGCAAAGACGAACAAAATGATGCCTGGAAAAATGCTCATTAAAATTGATGAAAAAACTTGCTTATATAGGATAAGTCTTCTTCTTTCGCATGGTGGGGGATCAGAGGGGGATATCTAGGTCTGCGAGCCAGTCTAAGACCTCAGGCGTTGCCCTGTGGACCTCATCAATCCCGCCAGGGAATAAATGGAGCGGGCATTCGTTGAAGATATGTTCGGTGGTCTGCACCACACCGCATTCACACATCGCCGACTCTTTAAGGCCCCATCTGTGCATCACCTTAATAATCTCATTCTGTGCACAATTAAAAATATTGTCCCTAAATATTGAAGGAACATCTTTCTCAAAAGGATACGTTAGGTTGGGTTAGAAATCATTTAAAAAAAATTCAAAATCTCTTTTATTGAATTTTCAAAGGTTGTTGAAATGCCACTTTGTTGAGTTGCCGTGGAACCGTAAAAAATAGATCTACCATAATGGATGTCCGAACTCTCGAAGTAGATTTTGACACCAATTGCATAAAATGTATGTACATAAATATATTGTATATAAGACACTGTACAACGCAAGAGCAGTGACCGAAAAGATTGTAATCCGATACTTTTGCATACGTTTATTTACGAAGAAGATAAATAGTTGAAACTTTAACGGGAAATAAATTATTTTATTTCTTACTTAATCCTCCAATGGAAATAATTTTCGTAAAACCCTCAGGCCTCGGGCCAATTTTGTCAGAAGGTCAAAATATTTCCGCTTTGCAATAAAATACAAATATTTCTGAACGCATCCGAAAAATAACAAATGTTTTCGAAAGGTGATGAATGACGCTTTCAAATAAAATTTCGTAATACACATATAATTTTTGAAACAAAAAAATTTTAATACAAGCAAAAAAATTTTAAAATGGCTCACTTTACGTTTTTTCTATCAAATATTTCTAAGGAAATTTAAAAAAAAAAAAAACACAAAAATTTTATTAGGCAAATATATTAAAAACGTTATCGTCAACTCACTTTTTTTCGTTTCATGTAAAAATGATTCCTAAAGTATCATTATTTTTTTTCAATTGCTGTCGGAATCGGTTTTTTTTTATTATTTTGTTGTTAACTTTTGTATTTGAATATAACGCGAGATATTTTCTCTTTTTAACTGTGGTAGTAAAGGAGGCACAATGATTTCCATGTGACCAATTTGAGTTGTTTCGAAAAGTGAAAAAAATAGGCTAAGCAGAAAACAGGTAAGCAACATATTTTAATATGTCTAAAATTACGTTTTAGTTTCATGCAAAATATTCGAAATTGAATTAATTTACGTTGATATAATTTGAGTTTGATTTAAGTTAAAATGATTCGGTGTAGATTTTCATTTTTTTTGGGGTATCTGCCCTGATGACGGACACTGCAACGCTGTCCGAAACATTGGCTAAAGAAGGAGGTAGCGTAACACGGCATAACACCCCAAAAACCAATAACGAAAATGTTTTTGGCCGTGAAAATCTAAAAATGTATCTGGCGTAGATTTGTTCAACTTAACGATTGATCGTAAAATATAATTATAAATCGTAATAGACCAAATAGTTGGGTTAAAAATCGAGAATTATCGCTTGCCTCTGAAGATTGCGAAATGACAACATAATTATTATAGCGTGTGTAGTGTGGATTAACTTCTAAATGTTTTTGCAAGTAAATACATTCACACAATCTGTTAGTTAATAATGGCAATATGACACGCTTGTACTGGTGATTATTGCAATAAGTAGGATTAAGCATTTAATCCTACAAACAGGGCGTGAAACTGCATGATTTTCACATTTTTCCAACTATTTCCTTGTATAATGATTTGATTAACCTCCGGCATACATTTATTTTAGGTATAATGTAATAGACTCTAATGTAATAATTTCCAGTACAAAAATACGATCCTGCCATGCGATTCTGTATCTTTTGTGGATACGGAATCGATTCCATACGAAATCTACTGTCAAATATGTCTAATTGTCTATGACTTCAATTGCTTTTTCTACGGACTGATATGTCAGCTGTAGTTTTTCAACTAGTTTAAAACACGAAATGCTGCAACTATGCATGATTATTTATTCAGTAAATGTACGTTTAAAGTTGTATGACATGGATTTGACATTTAGAAAGCGTTGACTTTAAACGTACATTAAATTAATAAATAATCACGCATACTTGCAGCATTTCATATTTTAAACTAGTTGAAATACAACAGCTATTTAACAGAAATAAAAAATCAATTGCAAGCCATAGACAATCACACAAATTTAACAGTAGATAACGTATGGAATCGATTCTATATCCACAAAAGATACAGAATCGCTCTTCTGTTCATGTTAATCTTGGAATCTCGTCAGAGTTCAGCTTCGAATGCCTCCTGAAGTAAATTGGAGAAAGATATTGACTTAGTTTTTTAATTATTTTTGTGTTTAATTCGTAGACCTCCATTTTTTTTTAATTTAATTAAAATTAAATTTAATAAAAATAAGTTATTATCAAGTTCTGCAAGTATTTTGGTATGTATTTTTGTTACAGCTGTTTCGACTTGTAAGGTCATTTTCAAACTGTCATTTACCCCAACATTTTCAATTTCTTGAATCAATAGTGAAAAAGATGAGCTAAATTGATGATGTTTCCTTAATTACACTTGTTTAAATTTATATTGATTTTTCTGGTGTATGGGCGCTTTTATAATTACGACGGCAACGGCACGGGGATGGTATAAAAAAGGCATAAAACGTACGTTCTTAAATGTGAGATGGTGACTGCAGCCTTCCAGTGCACCAAGCGCCACTACTGATTGAGTGCTGGGCCCGAGCTCACTGAAGACCACGCCCTACATAATTGATTATTTGTTTATTTTAATTTATCATTATCACAATAATGCTGCGGCTCTTTCTTATACGCTACGTAACAGAGTGTAAGAAAGAGCTGGTGGAAATTAAATAAGCGACGTAGGTATATAGGTACCTACGTATATCTGCTAATCCTGAAAGAGAAATGCGGTCGTTATCATCTCTCTCACTTGTATAAAATAAATGAGACGCCGCGTGGCGTTGCCATGAGAATAAATAAAATAAAATAAATTTTAATTAATTATTTTTATAATAAATTTGAATTAGTTAATTAAAATAAATAATAATTAATTAAAATAAATAACAATTAATTAACATTAATAATAATTAATTAAAATAAATAAGATGTGATTAAAAAATTAATAATTAATTAAAATAAATAATAATTTATTAAAAAATTAATAATTAATTTAAATAATAATAATTAATTAACATAGATAATAATAGATAAATTAATAATTAATTTAAATAAATAATAATTAATTAATATGGATAATAATAAACAAATTAATAATTAATTTAAATAAATAATAATTAATTAACATAGATAATAATAAATAAATTAATAATTAATTTAAATAAATAATAATTAATTAACATAGATAATAATTAATGACATAAATAATACTTAATTGATTAAAAAAAGAATAATTAATTAAATAAATAATAATTAATTAAAATAAATAATTAATAAAATAAAGAACATAACACTAGAAGTGCCTTCCACACAAATTTGAATGAAAACCAATGTTCCATATATATATATATTTTACACTAACTCTACACAGGAGGCCCTGAGGAAAATAATTTCCCTCAGGGCCTATGTCATCTGAGATGCTGTGTGGATGGTCTTTTTGAGGAAAGGAAGGAATGAACATTACTCTTGAAGAGACCCATGTTGTAGGAAGGAGGAAACACAAAGGCCGGCAAACCGTTCCAAGAACGAGTCTAAGAAGCGACCCTTCTCACGTGACAAATGTCAACCTTGTTCATATGTTGGGCACGCGTTTGGCGTGTTTCCCGACTATGCGCCGGTGCCGAAGGGATCAATGACGCAAGTTCCTCGAAACATCATCAATTGAAATACCGGTGGAAAAAGGATAGCATTCCCACCAGACGCATGTGCTCTAAAGATTGCAATCCGTTTGTTAAATTAGGAAATGTAGATCTCCACCCCAATTGAATTTCGAAAACACAGTTTTGTATGGAAATACATACAGGATGTTAATGAATTCCGGTGACATTTTTGATTTTTTTTTACCACAAAAACATAAAAAATAGTAATTTTTGGACCAGTGAGGACATGCGAAAGATTTTTTTTGTTCAAGTTCGAAGAATTTTTTTTTTAAATCATTCAAAAATCACCGAAGATAAAAATTTAATTTACATTTTTTACTCCAAATAATGTTAGGAATCACTGGTTATATTAAATCAAGTACCTACATCACTTAACATCCTGTATAACTAAATTTTAATCACAAAACCTACCCACAAAGCACTTCTTGCATTAATCTTTATTCTATGTTTTAATTCACCAGAGCTTAAAGCTCTGATCTGATATGTAAATGCAAATATATTTTATTCTAATTTGTCTATCTTAATAAAACAGAGATTAACGTAACAGTTATTTCAATATGCAATTCTAATTATTCTGACTGCTGTAATTAAAACTCTGAATTACGTAATTAATTATTTTTCCAGTTTCCAATTAGAATCTATTGTTAATGAGATGAAGTTTTAATCACGTCTGTTTTAACGACTACATTTATTTTTAGTTAAAATAAAGAAAAACATTATCGGGTTACGAGTAACCTTACAATATTTATTAAAACTCTTACTGCATGAAAATATTGATTGTACAATGATTTTTTATTTTATTTTATTTATATTTGGGAAAGTTGACAGCAAATCATAAATTACACAATAATACAATTATAAAATGGTTAATTATGCCAATTATAAACTTTCCACATATAATAATAGTAAATTAATGTGTGACATTATAAAGGTGTTTACTTAATTAGTTCATTTTAAGTAACATTTTGTGAGGGGGGGAGGAGAAATATAGGATAAGGATTAAAAGGCTAAGGACGCGAATATTTAGGAGGAGGGGTAGATTGAACTTCCTAGTTTGGGTCATGTTGCTTAGTGAGATTTTGTTTTATGTCATGTAACGTCGAGTTAAAAATGTCAATGTGGTAATAATTTAAGTTGAATGAATGTGTGGATCTGTAGATAAATGAGTTATGTTTGGAGTTAGTCTTGCAAAGAGGAAGATTAAAAGTAAGCGACTGTCTACTGTTGCGATTAGGAACGTGGAATGATAGGCGTTGAAGAAGATCAGGAGTATCGATTAAGTTATGTATTATTTTAAATAACATTATCGAATCTGCTATATTTCTTCGACAAGTTAGCGTCTGTATTTTGAAGAATTTGGCAGAGTCTTCATTACTAACATGAGATCGAAAAGAGCGGAAATTGAGATACCTTAAAAATCTATTTTGAACACCTTCAATTCTATTTTTGTGTACTGCATAGCCTGGGTTCCATACTTGAGATGCGTATTCAAGAATACTTCGAACATATGAGAAATATAGTGTTTTGAAAGCAGTAAGGTCTGATGGCGGACTTAGCTAGCAGATTATTTGAACCCGCAAATGATTTGATTTTTTTTTTTGTATTTCTTGGGCATTACAAATTCTAACTATGTTACAATCTCTAGACATTTTGTTTTGAAGATTTTTATTCACAATTATTTTAATTACCTATTTGTTTCTTAATTTTTATTTATTTGCTACCAGTTTCGACACACCCTTGAAATTCACTAGCGTTCTTAAAACTAATCGAGGAAAACGGCGCTCTACGAATTATCCAATTATTTTTTGGTGCTTCAGATTTTATGTCCTGTTTAAATCTTCCCTTCCACACACTTTTCCACAAATGATTATCTAGTCAATCCACGCCATGTAAGATGTAAGTGCACTATATAAGTATAATAAATATAAGAACAATACGTCAATCCACCAGAGACCAAATGGGAAAATAATTCACCGACTCCAGATATTTTCATTTCAGAGGGTTCGGCTCGGTAGAACTCCTAACTGGACCGATAAATCCTACTGATCCCTCAATATAAATATTAAAAAAAATCTTTCGTAATCCTACATGTCTTTAGAATAACTGATTTTTGAATTTTTATGTATAAATTCTTTGACAAATCTAATAAGCCTAAATTTTGAATAAGAGAGCTAGGTATAATGCCAGTAGCCGAAATAACAAATGGTATATTTTATTATTTCGGCTACTGGCATTACTAGGTATAATGCCAGTAGCCGAAATAACAAATGGTATATTTTTATATTCTGAGAATATTATTATTATTATTAAAATTATAGTTATTTAAGATAGTGGGAGTGGTGATTTGGGGTCACCTTTGTTGACCATGTTTCCTTGTTATTTTGACTCCTTCCGCCGTTCTCCCCCCCCCCCCCTCCCCAAATCACCACTCCAGTAAACCTAACCTAATAATATCTCATATAATGTGGTATTTTTGCGGCACGTTTTTAGAATAGAAGATACACTCAGTATCGCCTTTGTGTAAGACCACCATTCAGAATTGAAACGTTGCTTGAAATGGCTTTAGCCATGCTTGGTGACCACAATTGAATATTCAGATACTTCCCCACCTCCCTCTTCCCCATCTCCTTCCCCTCTCCGATACCTTCAGCCTCACAATTTACCCCAATTTTTGGGGATGCCATAGCCTCACTGCCTCCAGAAGGGAGCGACTGGAACTCTTATGAGGTATTCACAAAAAAAACACAAACTTTGTGTACCAACCGGTTTCAGGATAACCGATGATTTCGCCAGAACAGATATTACATTTTTAACTTTGAACGAAGCTTTGTGATAACAAACTGATATTCACAAACAAAACATTGGTATGAATTTTTGATTTGTTTAAAAACTTCATTAGATTACTTTCTTGGTGAACATTGCCGTCAACATTTTTAGTAACATTTTTTTCCAATATTTTTTTAATGTAGTAGTATTAATGTTAATACATTATGATAATATATATTTCTTTTCTTCAATTCCTTGTCCTTTAATAGTCAGTATTATTCAGTGAGTCGAACTTCCTACTTCCTCAGGAGCAGTTGTCAAAGGGACAAGGGAACGAAAGGAAGTCGTTACAGGTGATCTAAACCAATTCTATTCTGGTCTTACTGACTTACCTGTGTTATGAATATTTGTTAAGAAATCATTATTTTGCTCTATTGCGTGATAGTGGTGAATGAACTGTGATATTCAGATAGATTAATAAATTGTAATATTCAGACATTCAAATAAACTGTAATAATATTCAGATAGATTAATAAACTATATTCAGGTAGATTAATAAACTGTGAAATTCAGATAGACTAATAAACTGTGTTATTCAGATAGATTAATAAACTGAGATATTAAGATTGGATTATTAAACTGTGATATTCAGATAGATTAAAAAAACTGGTATTTTAAGAGAGATTAATAAACTCTGATTTTCAGAAAGATTAATAAACTTTGATATTCAGATAGATTATTAAACTGTGATATTCAGATAGATTAATGAACTGTGATATTCAGAAAGATTAATAAATTGTCATATTCAGATAGATTATTAAACTTTGATATTCATATAAACTAATAAATTGTGATATTCATATAGATGAATAAACTGTGATATTAATTAATTAAAAACTAATATGATGATAAAAAACTTGTATGAGGGCCAATTTCATCTTTGGGGATGCTGTGTAGAGGGTCTTTTTAGGGAAATGAAGGAGTAAAAGTTCTGGAAAAGAAAAGGGTATGAGGGGTTGTTACAAATCTAGGGTCAATGAGTTCAGGAATGACGGACGTCCATCCTTATTCTGAGAAGGAAAAGGTTATGAGAGGTGGGTGGGAATCTGGGATCAATGTGTCCAGGAGTAACGGACGCGTGAATCTATCTCTCCCACTGCGGTGCAAGGCGAAGGATCGAGAGATTCCGGCTGGATCAAACGGTTTTCCCTCAACCAATCTCACCCCATCAAACCAAGGGTGCCGGTGTTTGTCTAGGTCTTAGCGGCGGATGCTTTTGCCCACCTACTGTTTTACCACCGACTCTCTCGACCCATCGTCTTGGACAGCAATGAGAGGGATGGATTAATACGTCCGTCACTCCTGGACACATTGACCTCCAAGAATCCAACCCACCCCTCATAACCTTATCTTTTCTATCTTTCCTTACCCCAAAAAGGCCCTCCACACAGCATCCCCAAAAATGATTTAGACCCTGAGGATTTGTTTTCTTCAGGGCCTAATGTGTGGAGCTTATGATAAAAAAAAGCATGTTAATCAACAAATAATATTAAATAACGTCGGAATGTTGGCCACCCCTGCAAGAACAAGACATAAGACCCCTTTCATAATATTGTTCCTTCAATAATCAGTGAAGTGCGAAATTACCCCGGCCGGATCGCGTGGCGTTCATGGAATAGTTTTGTTTCACTATCTATAGCTATAGCTATAGCTATAGTAATATTACATTATGAAGACAATACTGTCGATGTATGCCACGCCGCCCGTATCACCGGACGTAATAACATATCTATTGCAACCGTTGAAATACTGAATATTACACCAATATCAGTGGTTTTAGGGGAATGCAGAGAAAAGATATTTTTTTAACATTTTTCTTCATCATTAAAATGTTTAAAAATTTTCTTCATCAATAAACAAAAATTTTAACAAAACAAAAAACGACTTAAAAAAATGCACTAAAAAGTAAAAAAATAATTTCGTACGATTTTTATTTTTGCAGTCGGTGTCAGCCAAGGTAAACATACATAGGTGAGAAGTGGAGATCTTGGCTGACACCGACTCCAAAAATAACAATCGTACGAAATTATTTTTTTACTTTTTAGTGCATTTTTTAAAGTAGTTTTTTGTTTTGTTAAAATTTTTGTTTATTTTTTGATTTTTAGTAAGCGTGCGTAAAGAAGTTTTACTTCAAAAAAGAATCATCGAAATCTGTTGGTGTAATATTGAGTTATTCGTCCATTTATCGCGCACATACTTATTGCAAATTTAAGACTTATATGGTTTTCTCATGGATCCCATTGTCGGAACTGGACCAAATTAAAATGGGACCACACGGGAAGACCAGATTTCTAATAAAAAAAGAATCATCAATATCGGTTCACCCAATCGAATGTTCTGAGATAACAAACATAAAAAAAAATAAAAAAAAAATACCGTCAAATTGATAACCTCCTCCTTTTCGAAGTCGTTTAATAAAATGGAACAATTTTGTGTTGTTGTCTATGACATATCGATAATATGTGTGGTTGCCAGATTAAAATATAATGATATAGCGTTAGTTCATGTTTCCGCCACCGCCAACTTATTCATAATAGTTGGTTTAGTAAAGTTGAAACTATTTATTAATTATTAGGATCATAAATTGTATGTTTAAATTTTTATTTCGATTGAACAACACGAATAAGCTTGAAAAACATTTGTCAAAAATTAAAAGCAGAGAAACACACAATTCAAATATTGAATTATTAATTATTAATAAAACAAAAATCTGATTATACAGTTTTGAAATTTTCGAAGCAAATGTGAGGGAAACCGAATATACTTTAAATTGTTATTTTTTCAAGTAAAAATCTTTACACGAATGAATGAAAAATCTTCCAAAAGAACAATTTTTAGAAAACGTTAACTTAATAAATGGACAGATAAAATTAAATTACTTAAAAATTTTACCGGATTTTTTTTTAAAAGCTGAAAGCGCGCTTTCTACTTTATCCTGACGAAATAAACTTTGTTTTTGAAACATTTCGATAACATTAATTTTGTAGTAATATTTACAAAGTTATTTGTTTTCATTATTGATATGTAGAAAACTAGGTGCATTTTAAAATTTAAAAAACCTTTCCACTCAATTATTTCGGTATGTGGCAAAGGGTTTGAATATTAAATTTCCTGAGAATATCTGGCACTAACGATAATGACGTGGAAAATATTCGCTTGTACCATAATGTTAAGTGTCATTATTTTCTTGGTATTGCCATTTAAACATCATCCAATTTGTTTCTTTTGTCTACAATTTGTCAACAGATCCGATCCTGTTCTGTGTTCAAGTAATTATTCACCCAATTTATAACATAAACACGAATTACTGAAAATCAATAGATTGATTGTGCTTTGTTCCATTCAGTTGACAGTAGGTGAAATGTCTTTAGATCTAAGGATAAGGTAGGTACTTCCCAATCCCTCTCTTTCCCTTCTTCTTTCTCTCCCTAATTCGTTCAGCCTAACAATCTACCTTAGAATGGGAATGTCTTAGTCCTAATTTTATCTTAGGCAATCGGAATTCTTGTGTGGTTTTCACATAAAACTAACGTACATAAAAATGACCTTTGGACAAAGACAATCTAAATACATAGCTTGCAAACTATACAATACACTACCAACTACGATCAGGCAAACTGAGTCCTTTACAAAATTCAAACAAGATATAAAAAAATAATTATAAGTATTGGACGCCACACTATGACAAACATCTGTAAAATAAATCACACATAGACAGAAATAATTATTCACATACGACCTAACCCATATAAAATAAATGAAAATAATAGAATCCTGTCAAATTTGACTCCATAAATAGATTAGACAGAATTTACTGCTTTACTTCATCTCCAACATTTATAAGATAACTAACTCTCTTTAAAAGATTTACCTACCCTTTCAATCACCTTTCTGTTTTAATTCTATTCAAATTAATATGTATTTTACCTTATATATTCTTGTAACTACGATATTCATTTATATACCTGTACGTCTGTCTCGACACAGGTATATCCTAGTGAGACAGGCATAAAAAACCAATGTAAATATACTTTTTATAGATAATTAAATAAAAAATGTATACAAGATGAAATTTTTGCTTTCCGCGAAAAAAATAAATGGAAAAATCCTTAAATAAAACTTTATATTTTATCAATTTAATTCCTGGCTAAATTGGAATTCAAAACGTTCCTTAGCACAATAATACTGCAGCTCTTTCTTACACATTAAATAATGATGAGACACACATTGTACGTATGTCTGTTTCCTCCAAAGGAAAACAAGTAGTACTTTGGAGCTATGTAATGCTCAATTCTTTGGAGGAATCAGACGTACGTACGTACATTGTGTGTCTCATCTTTTGTCTCATCATTATTCAATATGTTAGAAAGTCGCCGCCTTTCTGTAAACGTGAGAATACTTAAAGTGCACATCGGTATAAAAAAAATGTTGTGATTTTTGCTATATAACTGAGAATAACAAATTTATTATACTTTTTTTCTTTCGGCTGAAAATAGTTAAATAGTTGATGAATTTTTGAATTATGCTATCCTGAAATGTGAGGTTTTAGATTGGATTCCAGTGGTAGCTTCGAAGTATAGGGTACAATGGAAGGATCTACAATGGAAGGCTTCAAAGTGGGGAGGCTATATCAATTTTGGATGGACATGGGAGAAAGGGAAATAGGGTGGTTGCATTCGGTAGAAGGGTGGACGTATTGGTTAATGTAGATATTTAGAGAAGATTTCAGCATTTAAGATTACATCAAATATGAGATAACAATAAACATAATACAAAAATACAATATTCATAATTTTTCAACTGAAAAATCAGGGTGGGATTCCATTTTAATATGAATTTGTGCTGCATGCAACGAATAGTAGCCAATTCAAAGTTTTTTTTTGCATGTTTGGACTAATACGTTAGAATATTTATTATTTAATGAGGTGTGTTTGGTTTCTTATACGTAAAAAATGTCCTCTTATCAGTATGTATGTATGTATCAGTATGTTAATGTATCAGTCTGATGATGACCTAAATGGGCTGAATCATAACGGTCAAAAATAAAATATTTGGTAAAAAGTGTAATAATGTTTTTATTATTTTAATTTTTTTATTTAACGCCCTTTTTAGGAGCTTTTACATGTGGACAATAAAAATTATACTTACAGTGTTAATTGTACATAACTGAACTTCTTCATTAACAACATTTTGTATTTGTTTAGTGAAAAATTGAAGATGTCCACTGAATTGGTATAATTATTTCCCTCCGTTTGTATTCTAGGCAAAGCGGAATACAGATGGTAGTTAGTGTCAGAATTTCTGCACTGAAATAAATCCCGACTTCTAGTAGTATTACGTAGTGGAATCTGAAAGTCTATCATTGTAAGCAATTCCGGACTATCAACTACATCATTTAATATTTTATATAGAAATACCAAGTCAGTGGAAATTCTTCTGTCTGGCAATTTTAGCATATTCATTTCATTTAAAGAGTGTTGTAGTTTAACATAATTTAAAGAATTTATTTTGTATTCTTTTAGTAGCTTGTACATGATTATTATAATATGGGGGGTTCCAGACGGGAGAATTGTATTCAAGTTGACTTCTAACAAAAGCAAAATATAATAGTTTAACCAAAGATATTAGAAACCCGAGATATGCTATGTTGGCCGCCAGACCGTGGACGGACTACGGCCTACGGAGCGGAGTGTGAATACGGAAAGAATTCGTTCATTCAATTGGTTTTGTGTCGTAACCGCGTACAGTTTGTGCCCATTTTATTCAAAATGCCGTCTTGTTCAGTGCAACTATGCAAAAATAATACAAGAAATGTGAACTTCAAGATAAATGGAGTTTCATTTCACCGGTAAGTACAAAATTAGAGTACGTTATCAATTTTTAATGATTATTCGAAGTTTTTATTGACATAAGGCCCCGTTAAAACAAACATCGCCGCCATTACGATGCTAGTGATGGGGACGCGAATTCTTTTAAATACCGACCATCGATATTTCGTAATATTAGTAGGGCTTTATAAAAAATAAAAAAATATGTATAAACATATTATTTTTGTAGATAATTATTGTTGTAGATGCTGATTGGTGGTAGAAACAAATACAATGCTTTTCTTTTAAAATCATTATTTATAAAAATTAATCTTTCTTTGTTCCGCATGCGTTAGTGTACCATTTATTCGATTTTCAATAGAACTTTTGTGATTTTTAGTGCCGGAGCCCATGGAGGCTTCTATATACGAGTATAATGGTGGGCTCTAGCATTATAAAATTATTTCCTATACCATTCATCCGACTGGGATGAAACTTTGGTGTTTTCGTGTGGGCACGCCCGTGAAGGTTTCAATATATATAACGGTAAGCTTTGGCATTATAAAATTCGTAAATTTTTTGGCGCATGATCAGTTTGAGAAATGTGCGTGTTTCATATAGTTTAGCCTCAGGAAGGGAAGGAGAAGGGGAAGAGAATCCGGGACGAGGGATCTGATAGGGGGAGGATTATGTGGGTGGAGAAGGGAAACGAAGGAGGGGGTTGGCGGGGGTGAGGGAGTGATGAGAGGCGGGGGGGGTTCGCGGGATGGGGAGAAGCATAACAAAAAAGCGTGATAATTTATTTATCTTAGGTAACGTATAATTTATATCCGTTTTTAAATGCAGTAACTTATAGTATATTAATTATTTCAGATTTCCGAAGGACGGAACAATTAAAGAAAAATGGATTGACGCAACGGGGAGAAAGGGAAACTGGTTTCCGACTCGCCATAGCATCATTTGCTCGTCTCACTTTGGCCAAAACGATTTTAAACCAGCAACCTGGCCTTTTTTTCCCCTTCAATTGATGTTATAAACATTTGCAAAACAATGGAAGTGATAATAAAGAACGCTATTGTAGATAAAAATAAACTGAAAATTAAATCAAAAAATAATATTAAACAGGAACTAGTAACCAAAGCCTTACGACATTTCGTTGGAATCAAAGTATTTGAAAATATTTATTTTCATCAATATGACCAATCACCAATGAATAATCATTCAGTTCAACTCACTAAAGCCGTTTTGGAAAAATACATTGATATCCGTTTACATTACTTAGTTAAAAACGTAACACCAAAATTATCGAAGCGACAAGTATCTCCAAATACAAATATCTCCACTTTACCGGTCAATAATATGTATATATTTTTTAAATGTTTGTTTGCTAAATGAAATACCTCTTGTACATAAATATTTCTATATATTTTTGTTAATTATACCAAGGTGGGTTTTTTATTTAATTTTTTTTATTTACATATGTTCGAGATTGATGAAAACTAGCACATTTGACATTCAAAAGAGGAGGAAAATAACTGTTTACATATTATTTAAAAAAAACTGCCTGTAAAACATGGGTAATAAATAGATTATGAAACAAAATATGAAATCGCAAAATAAAGGCTCTAACACGGGTAGAGCACCCAACGTTGCCCAAAATACTTGTCATTATTATTGTAAAATTATTAATTGTGAAACAGAATTGTAAATACTTTCAGTATAACCCTGGTTAAAGACCACCATTCAGAACAGAAAGGTTGCTTTAAATTTATTAGCCGTGTTTAGCGACCAGATCTGAATAACCGGGTACTTCCCCACTTTCATTTTCCTCGACTTCTTCCACTCCTCACCATCTGAAACCTCATAAAATACCCCAATTGTGGATGCCCTAGTCTCACTGGTTCCAGATGGTTGGGAGCAGATGGGACTCTTGTGAAGTACTCAAATACAAAATAAATTAACATGAGTAAAAAATGAGAGTTTCTTTTTATGGATTTTTACAACAACAAAAACACACTGTGAGTGTTATTGTGATTAAAGTTATTGAACAAAACCAAAAACTGTTAAAATTCAGTTATCTAATTATAGATTAGAAACAATTGATTTGGATTTGTTACAAATGGGACACGTTAAACGTGCCCAGAGTCCAGATCACACTTGTTTCGATTTATCGGTTCTGAGAATAAGAATTTTTCATCAAAATTTTAACTGGAACCATTTTTTAACTAAAATGTCGATCTCTGTCGATTTGTATTCTTGTAAGCCTTATTCGTCATCATTTCTATGTATTGCTAATTGCGAATGCGTTCGGAACGTGTACGCATAGAAATCTGTTCTAAGTATTAGTGCCAACGAAAATGACAAGTTTTAAGTGTGAGTTCGAATAGGGGCGTATACTTTAGCGTAAGCGAAGGTGTGTAATAGTATTGGTTAATAATATCGGCGACACGAGGAAATACAGTTCTTGAAGGTTTAAACTGCCCATAGCATATCTCCCTTTGTTTATATTATCTGTGAGTTTAACACTTAATATTATTGAAATTTCTAAAGCCTTATTTTTGAGCGGGATAGTCTATTGAATATTCGTCCGCATCTAACCAGCAACTTAACCTAACCTAACCATACCAGCAAGGCTCTCTAAATGTATGACTTCAGATAGAAATAAAATCACGTATTTGATTAACTGAATTGTACTTAACTACCTAATAATTCAGACCTAGTCACGTTAGCTGTTAAATATAACGTCGTAGATCTTGAAAATAGTGCTAGTCCGTGCCTGATTCTGGAGTTATAAAAGGACGTATTCACCCGAAAAGAAAATCAGTTTATTGTGTGAAAAGAAAGCCACAAAAGAGTCAATAGCTGTTACCTTTTACTCAAAGGTCCAATTTACAAATATGGCTTGGAGGCAAATTAACAATCTATGGTACCTACTAGTACAGATACTGAATTCTCCAAAAATATTCAACTGAAGATTCGTGCCATAAATGGTAACATAATTGAAAAAGCAGTTCTGCCACTCTAACAAAAAAACGTTTTTCTGTCAATTTCCGTTGTCGAATTTCTATTTGATTTTCGATAGACAAAAAAACCTTTTATTGAACATTTTGATTTAGTCGGGACTCCAAGGATGCCGGGAAATAAAGATATAGTTCATTACTAGCTGACCCGGCGAACTTCGTACCGCTTCAGAATCAATAACTGTTGTGTTAACTTATTAGATGAATTAAATTAAGTTTTTTATTTTGTTAAAACTTACACAATGAAGCAATTATTGATGCGTAACTCTCCGCGTTTGGTTTTTGTCAGTATCAGAGATGGCGTTGTGTACGGATTTATAATTTATGTGATTTTCTTACTTTTCGACTTACTTTCGGGAATCGCGTTTCATTTTCTTTATACGTGTGACCGAGATTTTTTATAATTATTGTATTAAGAGGGGCAGCATTATATGTTTAATATCAACAACTTTTTCCTCTTTCAATTCTTTCCTCTTTCAACTCTTTCCTAAATGCATCCACAAACTTCTATCGCAATGAATCTCTCCCCTTATACTCATATCCCTATGAAAGTCTACTTTCTATCCAAAGGTGCACCAATCTATAGGAATTGTAAATAATATAAAAAACTCAGCTCAATCCAGTAATGCAGAATTCAACAAAATTAATGAAAATAACTGGCCAAATTATATAAAAATTTTCACAGATGGTTCCAAACTCAGTTCGGACTCCCATCGTGAGCCAGTGTCTATGCACCTTACAGGAAATTGTGTTTCCCACGCAGACCTCCCAAATAGTGTTCCATTTTCTCTGCTTCACCTAGCTCTCGTATCATAGAAGCTTTACGACTCGTCAAATCTCTCAACATTAGAAATGATCTCATCCTTTCAGGCTCACTTAGCTCACTACAAAAAATAAGTGCATCCCTTCTCAATTCCAGTAGTGACTCTCTAACCTGCTCTATCCGAGACCTCCTGCATTCCATGTCGCTGACTCAAGCGTGTTAGTGGTCTTGGCCTGGATCCCATGACACTTTGGTATTGTTGGAAATGAAAAGGTTGATTCTATTACTAAGGAATCCATTGTCCATGGTCCATTAAGTAGTAAACATATTCCTGTCAGACACTTTTTCCCTATTTTAAAAATAAGGGAAAACGCCAATAGTGCTCTGAATGGAAATCATCCTCTCTGATAAAAGGTCACCAGTATTCATTAATTCAACCTTCTCTTCCTGTCAAGCCCTGGTTTCACAAATACACTTCCATTCCTAAAAAAATACATCTCTTCCATAACTCGAATGCTTCTAGGTCATACTTGTTGTCTTAGCCATGTGGCCGGATTCCATATAGTCAATTCGCCTTATTTTGATTGTGGTTCAGAGGACACTTTAGACCATATTTTTTTTTAGTGTTCTATAAATTACCAATTTTCAAACTACACACCTACATGAATTGGTAAAACCTAAAATTGAATTCTCTACCAGTGTACCCTGCCTTATTAGTATCATCTCTCCTGAAATTCACTATTTGTCAGCAAAATTTATTTGTAAAAATGGCCTTAACATTTAAGCATCAATCACATTTCTTTCTCTTCCATACGTATACATTTGTTGCTGCAGTGTTATTAGTACAAATGTACATCTTCCTACTCTACTATTTTGTAATTACTATCAATACCAACTCTGTATGTTAGTACAACTTGCATAATCATATGAATATTTGACTTAGCCCATTGTCTCTAATATCTATTCCATGTAAAAAACTGAAAATTTAACTAATTTTAAAAACACTGATAATGTAAAAAATGAAAATATGAATAATTTTTAAAATAAAGAGAAAAAGAAAGGACACCCTTAATGGGTGAAAGCCAAATAAATAATTTAAAAAAAAAAGTTTAATAACAAAAGCAAAACAATCAGCGCATTGACATTTGATGGTTTGAATTTTTGGAACTCAGTCACTATTCAACATTATAGGTACTTATCACAAAATGCCCGCAGCTCTTTTAAATATGAGAATTCGTTCCATAAAAAATGTATGGGGAAAAGAATTTTCTTAATAACTATATTTTTCGTTATTTTTTGTGATGTTTTAATAGTTATTATCCTTTCCGGGGCGGAGACAAATCCAACAAATCAAAGATCATCAAAATCGGCCCGGCCGTTCTCGAGTTATAAATAGTGTAACTAACCCGACTGTTTTATATATTAAGATTGACTGAGCGTAGTGAAGTCCTGTTTAACTCGACCATTTGGCATTTCATCTACCTGTAATTTTGTTTGTTACGTTCCGGTTCCGGTTTCAAGATGGTCGCCGTTTTAATATGTTGTGAACCGTAGTAGACGATAGGTACGATCAAAAAATCATTTATCTGAATGTAAGTACCTAATCTGGTGAAAATGCTTATGGTAATTATAGGCTATTTTTATAAGTAATTTAGGTATACACACATTATTCAGGTACATATACATTACAGGTACATACACAAAGGCATATACATATACTCATTATCAGTCAGAATAATAGAAGAGCATCTATGAGACGATGCATGAATGTAAATGATACAAGAAATGGGTGCCAAGACCGAGTTGTTTGGCGGTCCATTCTCTCTGCCTACCCCTGCGGGAAAACGGCGTAATGGTTACTTAGTTAGTTTCACATTGTTTGGTAACACGGCACAATTTTCAACAACATAATTTTGCAAAAACAATCAAGTTATTATGAAAATTTAGCGTCGGCACTCTAAGGTTTATGTTGTAATGACAGTAAAGATTGTCTTTTCAAAAGTAAAATGGTACAAATCTTCTGATTTTAGTAAAATTTGGTTTTGATTTAAAACAAGTGAAAATTTGAAACTTTTTTGTTGGACGCGGAGACTACAGTTCCTAAAATATTTTTCGAAATTTTTTAGAAAAATTCAAGAAATATGAAATAATTAAAGATTCGCCATTATTATGGTGAGATAATGTACCGAACATAAGAATAAATATAATATTTAATTTACTAATACTTTGCTTATAATGATGGTCGTAGGAAGAATTTAAATATTTGTCAGATTATTCTAAACTTTCATGGAGATGTTTGTTTTTCTTTAGACATTTGCAATTACTATCTACGTTTTCTGAAACACTTCACATCACAATTCAATCAAAATATTTAATGAAGCGTCCTTCCTATTCTTTCGATAAAAAGTAAAGGTCCAAAGGGTGATCCTTGAGGGACGCCTTTGATATGCGGACAGGAGACAGGATGTGAAACCGAATCTTTTGAGAAAAGAGAAAGACCCGCTCCGCTGAGATATCGATACGCGATGACATGCGGGTTATGAGACCGCAAAATACTAGTAGGTATAGCCTCACTCCATTGGGTTTTAAAGATGTTTATAGGTGAGTGGAAAGTCATATTTATATAGTCATATCAGTTAACTTGTTTTTTTTTTTTTTTAAGAAAGAATAACAAAATACCAGGTTGCGAATAACATGACAATATTTGAAAAACTCCTACTACCATCATATATGCTAAAGATATTGCATTTTAAATGATGGATGACTTACCTAGCAGAGGGATTATTGAACCCACGACGCCTAGGCCTGAGTGAGTATCCGACGCATTTGTCGACTCAGCCACTGATCGGTTTCACATACTTCCACGAACTATATTTTACATGAAGACTTGCTAGAATATATATTATATTAAATCCTTTGAAAGTAAACACATCGAAGAGAACAAATTTGTGTTTTTAAGCATTAGCACACATTTTTCTTGAAGTCATCGAAATATGTATTGAGGAAATTATCCTAGCTTCAATTTTTACTAAGGTTATGCTTGTCAGTCATATTAGTTCATGTTCACAAAACATTTAAAAATGTGAAGGTAAATTTGACAATTATTAAAACTTTTTGCTCATCGACCAAAAAAATTCCATGATTCCACGTAATTTTCATGCATAGTCAATCATGAGGTATGGGAGTGAAATTTTTTTTGAAAAGTTTTTTATCCAATCTGGAACATAAAAAGTCACAAGACATTTTGACCGATGATAAACAAAATGAAAGAAAAATATACAAAGAAGGGCAAAAATTGAAAGACAATACTTTTAAATCCTCCATTATAAGCGGAAAACGTTGCTTTTGGAGGACCTACAAAAGCAACGTCTTGGTACGAACTCAAATCTTTAGACTACTTTGCTACCAACTCTTCAAAAACATTTCCACATTTCTGTTTCCTTCTTGGTATTCCACCTGCATTAACTAATACAAGGCGCAACAGCTATATGTAACAATATTTAAAAATGTATTCTGTTCCCATAGACAACGTCCGTGAGAAAATGAATCCAAGATGGCTGCTGCGATTGTCCTTTGTTTCATGTTACAAGATTTTCCCACACTTTTTTCCGAATTACGTTTAAAGGTGCTTAAACTGCGGGTGGTATCAACATGGAAACTTCTTTAGTGTTTTTAAGAGTTTAATTTTATTTTTTGATGTGATTCGGCACTAGAGTTTAACTGCGCGGAGCCTTTAAAACAATAAATTCTTATGCATATGTAAGAATTATTATACATATGTGTACATACATTCTTATCATGTATAAGAATGTACATACATAATCCACCCTTGAACATTGTTTGTCGTCTCAAAGAGCCGTCTACATTCCTGCCCGTCTCCTGATATCTCCAACCAGTTTCTGTATGCCTTCTTCTTTAGTCGTTGCCTCATTTTTAGTCGTAGAAACGACCCGTTCTCATGTGACAAATGTTGGGCGCGTGTTTCCCAAATGCATTCCCACCTGACGCCCGTGCTCTAACGATTGCAATAAGTTTAAGAAATCTATCAAACGGATCGCCGTTTTCTGCACAGAATCAAGAGTTTTTCAGGTATTTTGGGCTCCAGACCAGATGTGGCTGCCAAACTCAACCGTGGGACGCACTTACAATTTGTACAGGGTTGGCAGTTATGTACTATTAAAGTATCTTCGAGCCCTGTATAGTACGTCCAGTTTCTCAGAGGCTAACTTAACTCTGGCTTCGACGGAGCCCCGTATACCTGAGCTGGTCACTTAGAGTTACACCAAGCATATCAATGGAGGGCCTGTTCGGAAGATTGCTTCCGTTGAGGAAAACTAGATTTTCATTTCGATCCCTTTCAGACACGATTGGGTCTTTGAAATATTAAATTCGACGAGGTTATTCTTACCCCAAGAGAAAACATTTTCGTGACTCCCACTCTAATTTTCCCGATGAACAAGGCTCCTCTACTCCTTGCGGTTCTACGCTGCATAAAGAGCCAAGGACACCCTTATTCTGGATGTATGTGATATTTGATCTCTCGGTGATCTTCCTCTGCTTCTCCTGCCGAACACTTTACCGGTAACCACGAGTTTCTCCAGGTTTGAGTTCTCAGTTTAGCGAGCAACGTGTCCAAAGCATCTTAGGATACATTTTAGGCAAACAGTTGATTACCTATTATTGTTGATGACTAGCTCTTCCAGAATGGATATTATTAATACGTCTGACATTCCATCGATACTTAAGCAAATTTTTAGGCAGCACACTATTATGATTTATGCCGCAGGCTGCTGTGTTTGTTTCTGCAACATCCAGCCACCTAAATTTAGGCTTTCTAACACTCCATACCTAATCCTGTAGTGATTACATATTCGTAGAAACCTTTTCTTTGGTTGACTTTCTTGACCATTTTCGGAAAATGTTTTTTTTTTTGTAAAACAGATTGCGTTCATTTACTTTACACATACACAGTCTTGTTCTTTTGTATAGGTGGTGGGGGAGGGAAGGGGGGGGTAGGGGATCATCTTTAGGTCTGCGAGCCTGTTAGGGCCTCAGGCGTTGCCCTGTGGACCTCATCAATCCTGCCGGGGAATTAATGGAGCGGGCATTCGTTGAACACATGTCCGGAGGTCTGCACTGCACCGCATTCACACATTACCGACTCTTTAAGGCTCAGTTCCCGGCCCCAAAAAGAAGAAGACGGAGAGATATGAAATTACGAATGTTAGAAGAGCAACGATAAAATCGATGCAAAAATCATGAATACCTTTAATAAAACACGACTCGTTTAAAATAGAGCAAAAATCTCGCGATAATTGTCTTAAACAGCATTTAAAGAAACGCTGTGAATTTTTTCATACATATTACTTGTAAAATAACTGAAACAAACGTGTTTATAATAATACAGAGCATACTTTGCGATTTTTTTCTATCGAGGGAATTTTATATAATTTGCGTTTGGGCGCGACTAATGTCAAGATATTATTATCAAGAATAACATATATTTTTTTAAGAGCTTAAAAACTTCAAATTTTTAAGGGAGGTTTGCAAGAAATCGGTAGAAATTCGAATACCTGCCTCTTAAGCTTTTGCATGTGATGCAAGTTTGTAATGCAATGAGAACCCATGCTTTCAGTGGGGTTTTGTTCCAGATGGGCATTTTCCACGTTGGCTGATTGCCACTCAAGTTTCCACCTATCTTCTTAAGTGAGAGGTGATCGGCGGAGTCTTTCTACTTCCTTTTCCACTCGCTTTAGCATTACGACACATCCCAATTGGAGATGCCTTGGTTTCAACTGGCTAAGGTCGGACAATGCATTTTTAAAAACATCATAAATATAATGCAACATTGAGAAACATTGCTTTATGGGGAATATTGCAAGCTATGTAATTTCATTCATAGAGTATAATGACTTCAATATACATAACTTCATAAAGTTTAGACTTACGATCGTCTTCTTCTTCTTTTTCTGTGCTTAGAAACGTTTTGAACTCTTGGCATAGAATGTTGGCACAATGGGAGGTCTGCAACAACTATAAATCATAACGGATTCTAAGTAATTATATGTGTGTCTCTGTCACCGGTATTTAAATGGCTATATAACTTTTAATATTATCTATGTCTGAATAAAATAACTTTTAATATTAGCGACTCTCTATCGAAAATTTAAAACAGAAAAATCAGAAAAAGATAGGGTCTCACCTAAGAATTGAACCCGGGACCTTAGCTTTCCCGGCGCTGCTTTACCACTGAGCTAATAGGATACTATCTCCATCGGTCATATTTAACTGTATCATACTGCGACTTAGATATACCAACATTATCTTAATTTTTAACACATATTTTATTGGCTGCTATATTTATGTATGATTGACAGATTTTTCCCTTGAACCGCTAATATTGTCTTCAGTGATTTAATATTACAATTAGAGGAAATAAATATTCTGTCTAGACTTTCAGAAAAGTCAATAGAATAAATTTATTCAAAACAATATCCAGATAGCATTTAGTTCGAGAAGAATCTTGCAATTATACATGAAGATGGAAAAAAGTTGAAGATAATGTTGAAAGTTCTTGGTCGACGTATGATACAGTTAAATATGACCTAAGGAGATAGAGTCCCATTAAGAGTACGAATAATAATATAATTATAAATATATTATGTAGTGTTTTTTCTGAAACAATTATAAATATAAGTGTAATTATAAAACAGTATATTTAAAAATGCAAAAATTAGTCATTTTAAACACGTGTAGAATAACGAAAGATTTTTTAAATATTGAGATTAAAGATTGAGGGATCAGTAGGATTTATCGGTTCAGTTAGGAGTTCTACCGAGCCGAACCCTCTGATATGAAAATATCTGGAGTCGTGAATTATTTTCCCATTTACTCTCTGGTGGATTGACATATGGTTCTTGTAGTGTTTTGTATTTTTTATACTTATATGTATAGTGCACTTACATAACGTGGATTGACTAAATAAACATTTGTGGAAAAGTATGTAAAAGGGTATACTTTTTCCTGTGGGGAAGATTTAACCCGGACGTAAAATCTGGAGCACCATAAATATAGTGTGCAGTTGAATTGTTTCTGTTTCAGTCTGCATTTGATGTCAGTATATTTTCTTTTTCTGATTTAAGTTCTAAGTTTTTGTATCAAGCTTTTATTTGAGATTTAAATGTAATAATGTAGTTGTGAATTTTGAATGAGAGTGGGATGTTTTTAGTTCGTATAAGAAACTTTTTTGCCCAAATATTGTATTTGTAGTTTGTTGAATATATTATTGATATATCGTCATTTGTTTAAAATATATGTAGATGTTAGTGGTTATTGTAAATATGAATATAAAGGAGAGGGAACAGAGATTTTCAATAGACATGTACATAATATCGAAGATTTTGTCAGTGCTAGTTCAAAAGATATTTTCTTAAAATTTTCATTATGGCTTTTTGCGTTTTAATTAGTGATTTTAGAATATTGTCATTTGCACTGCTCCATTCGATAATACCGTATTCTAAAGAGTAATGTAGACCTTGATAAAGAGGACTCTTTTTAAAGAGGACATTCCTGATGGTTCTGAAAAAATTACTTAATTTTGTAAATAACTAATGTGTTCAGTCCATTTTAAATTTTGATCAGAGTTTATACCTAGATAGGTAATGTGATTTATACTGTACCTTATGGTGAATTTATTGTGGGATAGACAACTACTTACGAATATCCATAACACAGGACATTATATATATATAGAATATTCAGTTCTAGAATCTATGGCGTCTTCGAAATGTTCAATATTCTCGGAATGTGAACTGTGGTGATCGCATAACACAAATACCCCATCTAGCTATCGAATCTCCAAGTATTTGAGCATTCATCTATAACTTCGTCAGGACGGTTCTCACAACGAACAACACACATTTCTCACTACCAAATAATTAATTACCAAGCCATCAAAATGACAAAAAGAACTGAATGAAATCGTTTGTGAATTTAATACTATATACAAACATTTCTACCAGTTTTCAACTATTGCTTGATACTTGTTCGCACCTGCCAAATTTTTTTCTTTGATTTAGCTCAAATGATATGATAGGAGATTTTCGTAGGGAAAAAGGCCGGCCGTTAAGGATCACATCAATAGTATTGTTACAGTGCTGGAAAATTGCTATCGTTTTCCCACGGTTCCTCAGATTAAGCGGTGTCCGTGGCATAGTGGTATACGTGATTGACTTTGAGCCGGAGATTAAGGGTTCGATTTTAACATAAGCACAAATAAAAATTACAATGAGATACATTTTAAGATTTTCACTGCCAAAATCGTGATATATTTTTGGGGCGATACGCCGTGTTGCGCTACTTCCTTCTTTAGCTTGTCATATCCGGAACCACTGAGTTTATAAACGCCATCTGTTTCCAGAGAAAACTTAGTTTTTGCAGGCCTCAGTAGGTCTTGTATTTTGTCGTGGTTCCGAAGACAGTCTTGATGCTCTCATTTGTCAGTATCCTGGCAATTCTGTGTTACGCCGTGTTGCGCTACTTCCTTCTTTAGCTTGTCTTATCCGGAACCACTGAGTTTATAAACGCCATCTGTTTCCAGAGAAAACTTGGTTTTGGCAGGCCTCAGTAGGTCTTGCATTTTGTCGTGGTTCCGAAGACAGTCTTGATGCTCTCATTTGTCAGTATCCTGGCAATTCTGTCATATTGTGAACATTAAGGCAAAAAGATAACGCATCTGTAATGATGATGGACACTGCAACGCTGTCCGAAAAGTTGGCTAAAGAAGGAGGTAGCGCAACACTGCATAATACCCCAAAATAAATCACGATAAAATTACAATTATTTTTATTGGAAAGTGAATAATATTTAAAAATATATATACATACTTTACTAAATAAATCAAATGAAATAATAATTTAAAATCATGGTGTTTGTGAACC
This sequence comes from Limnephilus lunatus, assembly GCA_917563855.2. Classification (NCBI taxonomy): domain Eukaryota; kingdom Metazoa; phylum Arthropoda; class Insecta; order Trichoptera; family Limnephilidae; genus Limnephilus; species Limnephilus lunatus. Next base: position 112,558,843 of record OU830592.1, read on the forward strand.
TAGTTAGTTAGCAAATACAGCTTTTTTGAAAAATCACGAAGTCCTTAACAACCAAGAAATTAAAAAAAAAAACATAATTTAAATACGGAATAAAAATTATTTTCTGGTCAAAAAATATTTTACCCTTTGTAGGTTCGTTATCGCTTGTCTAAGTTCTTGACACAATCAGTTCCGTATTTAGCCGGCTATCATAATTATCTGTTGTCAAAGAAATTTTAAAAAGGTTTATATTATGGTCTCGTACACTCATTTAAATTATTTTATTGAAATCTGAGGAAACGCATGTGAAACATACATAAATGAATTACAGGTAATACAAAACAAGGTAATAGAAAAACTATTTCACTACAAGCCCAGAACATGCAGAAAAAAATATATATGGAAACAAAACTATTAACATTAAGAAAACTATATGAATACAATACATGTCACCTTATTTACAAAATAAACAATAAACTCGTACACACAATCAAAGGTGACATCTATTGTATTCATATAGTTTTCACCTTAATGAAAACTATATGGATACAATACATGTCACCTTATTTACAAAATAAACAATAAACTCGTACACACAATCACAGAATTCATTAAAACGTCCCAATTACCCAAACACTTTACACGACAAAACGATAATATATATTTAAACACCATCCACACTAACTAACAATCCATTGGTTACGAGGGGGGCAACTTATATAATTGCCTCCCAAACGACATTAAAAACGAAAAAAAAACTGGTTAAATTAAAAAAAAAAAAAATTATTAATATTTATTCTTCATAAACAAAATAATTAAATAGAATAGTGCTGTATTTAAATATTATTTTAATTTGTTTAATTATTTCTAGTTAAATGAGTGAAAATGTAATTTTATTTAACTAGAATAAATTTTTTTTTTAAAGTTTCAATTTTGAAAAAGACATAAATTTAAAAACAAATCCGAGTTCATTGAAACAGTTACAGTCACTCACAGACGGACCAAGACCAACATTAGTTTGTATGGCTTCTTGTAATTTTTAGCTTATGGTGGTAATACCTTTGCCGGCAAAAAATTGTACTTTTAATCTTATAGACAGAAAAAGCCGTCCAAATTTCATGACGCCAGTGCTATTTTTCATTTCATCGAGTTTTAAATCATAACGATGCTAAATAAATTTTCACTCCAATAATAGTATTAGAGCCAACTTATTGATTGCGAGTGGTTACGAACACTCTACCTGCAGACGTATACAGATGAGAAAACCAATAATTCACCTAGGGGGAGGTGGTACTGAACCCGAGCATCTGTCTGGTAGTTGTGACAATATCCCCATTGGTACTCTCAGTATTGACATGTTCCTAAGACACTAATTGCTTTCCCGTACGAACAATTTCCGGCCAGCGATTGGAGCACAAATCGCACTGTTTTGTACGTGAATGTTCCCTGGAAATTCACTTAGCTAGGTTATGTCAACACCGCTGTCATGGAAGCCAAAGCTAGTTCGTAATTTGATGCATATGTTAACTGGGTTTTCACAATGAAAATATTGCATCTGATCATACGGCGAAATAAAACTACAAAGAAATATGAACAAACAAAATCTGGAATAGATTTTAATCTAAAATAGTATGAAGTTACTCTATTTTAATAAAGAAACGTGAATCCAAAGATAGAACCGAAAGCCAAAATTATTATTTACTAGCAGACCCAGCCACACGTTGCTGTGGCTAATGAAACACGACGCCATTACACAACCTTTATAAAATCCACACCACCCGCTTGCCCGCTGCCCGCTGCTGTGTATTATACATATAAACCTTCCTCTTGAATCACTCTATCTATTGGTGAAAATCGCTAAAAAAATCTATCTAAGCGCACATACATTTTGAGCGACTTCATTTTATACTATGTAATGATTAATATTTGAATTTTTCGGCTTTTCTCTACAATAATAAGCATTTATTATACACATAAACTTTTATCTTAAATAACTCTATCTATTGGTGAAAACCGCATGAAAATCCGTTGCGTAGTTTAAAAGATCTATCCATTTATCCATTATTTGGATTTTATTGAAATTTGACCCCCTGACAAAATATGGTCGAGACCGTTTACTGGAAACCGAGGACATTTTCTTATCACCTCTATAGAATTTACAACATAAATAATTTGAAGTAGGTATTGCTTGTGACAGAAATTTACAAAGCGTTGTTTAGAGCCATTTTTGAGTGCTCTAATTGTGTTAAATTAATTTCAAACACCTGCTATCTTATATTACAACAGCAATAATAATTTGGCATCGGAGGTGTTGAAACTTGACACGAGTGTAAATTTTCACATGTGAATAATTTTAACAGGAAATTTAGATTAGTCAATTTCTCAGACGAAATTGCGGGCCTTCTTTTCGTCTAGAATTACTATTTTTCTAGAATTTACCATCTCAGGTGCACAGCGGTAAGATATTTTACCCCGGGTACGGATGTCGCGGGTTCGGAACCCGAACTGGACTAATAAAATCAGGATTTTTTATTACAGATTTTTTTTCACACAATTAAAATAATATTTATTAAATTTGCGCCGCTTTCTAAAACTGTGGATACTCTCATTACCAGAATTGTAAAAGACGACCATTAAAAGTCGATGTTTTTCTAGAATTGGTTCGCTACGTTTGGTGACTTAGCAGATGTGCCCGAGTTCATGGGGTGGGGTTAGTACGTGGTGAGGGATATGTCTGCCCATCTGCGGCATTGCGGGCTGGATCGAAAGAGAATTGTTTGAAGGAGGTATTTTAACCTCTCCAACCGGACTCTCTTGACCCATCGCCTTGCACCGCAGTGGGAGAATGGATTCATACGTCCGTCACTCCTGTATAAATTGACCCCAGATTCCAATCCACCCCTCATACCATTTTCCTTCCCTCTCTTTCCATTCCCTAAAAAGTTCCTCCACACAGCATCTCCAAAGATGACATAGGTTCCGAGGAAAAATATTTTGCTCAGGGCCTCCTGTGTGGAGTTAATGTAAAAAAAAAAATGAATTCGGGTATGATATATTTCAATTTCCACTGACTCCGACAATTTAATACTTATTTTGGCTTTATTCATCTTTTTCACATCTTAATTTATGATGTAAAAGATATAACATATAACAGTACTTGGTTAGAACTTTTACAGAACTTGAAAATTAACTATTTGATAAATTGTTCAAATTTTGTGAAACAACTGGTTCTAAGGACGGGTTGTTTCAACAATTTCAACAATTCATCAAATATTTAAAGTTTTTTTCACATTTTTTGTAAGTTCTATTCAAGTTCTGTTATTATATCATTGTAGGTCAGTTTATCATTAATAAATCTCAAAATGTTTACGGTGATAGAACACAAAAGCATAAAATTCCGGAAATTTTTAACGCATTACCTGAAAATATTTAAAATGAGACATCTTATTCAAAAATAAAAACAAAAGTTACCTAAATCATTTTACCTCCGTAGAAAATGAAAGCAAATAATATAGTTCCTTTTTTATGTTTTTCTCACCGTGTGATGGTGACGTATAAAATATTTTTACTACAACGCAATTCATAAACATTATTTTTTACGGTGCTCCAGATTTTATGTCCGGGTTAAATCTTTCCCAAATGAAAGACTAAACCCTTCCACACACTTTTCCACAAATGATTATCTAGTAAATTCACGCAATGTAAGTACACTATATAAGTATAATAAATACAAAACAATACAAGAACAATACGTCAATCCACCAGAAACATAATGGGAAAATATTTCATTTCATTTTGGAATTTATTTTCATATCAGAGGGTTCGGCTCTGATGAAATCCTAACTGGTCCGATAAATCCTACTGATCCCTCAATATAAATATTTAAAAAATCTTTCGTAATCCTACATGTATTTAAAATGACTGCCTTTTGCATTTTTATATATAAATTCTTTGACAAAACTTATACGCCTAAATTTTGAATGAGAGAGCTAGGTATAATGCCAGTAGCCGAAATAACAAATGGTAATATTTTTTAGTCTGAGTTTGCCAAATTCTTTTTATCTCATTTCCTAAATCTGTATATTTTCTTATTTTTTCAGAAATTATATTTAGTAATTACTATGTAAAACTTAAAAGTATATAGTATTAATGAATTAGGAAAAATGAGAGATTTCTTACAATCAATCAATTGATCAGTTTCGTAAGATTTTTAAGAGAAAATATTGTGAAATTAAAACTAAATAGATATACTTTTAAAAAAAATGATTTATAAATCTGAAATAATCGCAGAACGTATAATTAACTTCAAATATTTGATGAATTGTTAAATTTTTTTTAACAACGGCGTCAATGATGTATGTTATTTAGGAATTGATAGTGTATAACTCGTATTTTGCATCAGAGTAATTATAAGAATTCTACAACTAATATTAAAATCAAGATTTTGGATAAACGATACATGACTGTGAGCAAGAAACGTGGAGAGATGTGGCTAATTCAAATCGTGAGTGATGCTAGGAGCGCTGTGTATTTATTGTAGTTATTGTTAGGTGTTTATGTCTGTGGTCAGCGCTGCTACAAATTTGTGCATGCAAATGTCCAACTGACTGCGTGTACTCTTGTGCAATGTGTTAAAAAGCCTTTTTGATCCTGTTCTAATATTTTTTATCTTTTTCTTGCAGCCGATGTTGCCGTCTTGGTTGGAGAGGAAGCTATACTGGCCTGTTCCCTGGGGAGCGATTGTGGTCCTCTACATTCAGTGAAATGGTATCGAGATGGAAAAAGAGTAGCCTTATTGGCTGAAGCAGCTGAATTGGCCAAGACAGAGGATGATAGGTAAAGTAAACATTTTGCTAACTTATTTGAAAGTACAGAAGAATAGTGAAAATATAACAGCAAAGCAATCTGAATCAAAATTTTAGTCTCTCATAATTTACTCAAAAATTTTTTCTTTCAAGAAGAACCTATAAATATTATTGGTGTCGCGAAACTGGGACTCCACTGTACTACTGGTGGTTTAAGGTGCTGCATAGCCAATACAAGCCCTATGCAACACTCTCGAAAGACCAGCCCCAAAACTACGTCAATCGCTAAGTTTATATGGGATGATTAAGTTTGCATGCACTCCCAAACCTGACGGACTGTCAATGTTCAAATTAATGGTTCAAATCTGGGCTTCTGGAACATAACTTAAGTCCAGATTGGAGTATAGGAATACTCAATCGTCGCAGTTGGGGCCACACGTCTCCAGGTTCTGATGCTCACTTCACAATATTAATTTTTGAAATGATATATTGAATTTAAAATAAAAAAATAACTTTGTAAACACCACTTTCATTTTTTGTACTGCCGTGAAGAAGCTACGGTTGTAGCGAAACCCGGTCGGCATAAAGTATAAAAAATAAAAGTGGTGTTTACAAATTTATGGTTTTATTTTAAATTATAATGTCACATCACAAAGTAACTGCTTCATATGAACAAAAAAAATGATAAATTGAAGTTCACAACAATATAAATGGAAATACGAAATCGCAATGTTTCTTCCACAGTCGATGTTATGTTACAGGCAGTCCGCCCTGTCTCAGTCATTTCTCCTGTTATTTTACACTGACAGCTCTCTTCAATGATACTATCACCTTTTAAAGTTAGGTATTTTTGTCATGGTGGCATTTTAGGGATGTGAAAATTTTATTGACATTTTAAATCCACTTCTTTGCAAATGCATAAATGCATACCTACCAATCCTACACATATTGTGTGAACAATTACAATTCCTGAAACCAAAGGGTACCTCAAGGTTCTTCCTTGGGTCCGATACTATTGATTTCTCTTATATAAATTTAATGATATTCCTGTCAAAATTGTTACATAAGTAACATAAGATAGAATTAGTGTATTAAATACTCTCAGTATCACCCAGACGAAAGACTACTATTCAGAATTTAAACGTTGCTTGAATGACTTTAGACGTGTTTTATAATCAAATCTCAAGAACCAGGCACTTCCCAACCTTCCTGGAACCCAATGTCTGCCCTTCCCCATTCCCTTCAGCCTCACAATATGTCATAGTCCTACAGTGACCAGACGGTCGGGAGCAGTTGGAACTCTAATGCGGTATTCATATAAAAAGAGGGAAACAGGCTTAATTTGTGATAACGTTATGTTTTTTTCCAGGATGATAGTTTCGCTCTCAGTTCCTGGAGAGTTGAGGATCTCACCAGTTCAACTGGAGGACGAGAATACCTACACCTGTGAGCTGACCTATATCACTCCCTCTGAAAACTGTGAACCCATCAGTACGACATACCTCAAAGCACTCAGTGAGTTAAGAAATTTTACTTATTTCTTTATTATGAATTGATATTATTAAAAAACCCAAACGAATATTTCCTCGTTATTTTTGACCGGATCAGTTTCGCCTTGCAACAGGCATCTTCTGACTGTTAAAGCTTTCAATAAATCCATGGGATAGTTTACCTACATGTTCGATTTGAACACCATTAGCTCTATGTAATATTGCACATAAATTTATGACCTAGTATTGTGTTTTATTGTTGACAAGAAAAGGTTTTCAAGTTTTAAATTTGAACATTCTTTCCAGGTGGGTTTTTTTACCATGTGGGAGACATTGTGTTGAATTGATTGAATCTTGTTTATTTTTTCTCCCCGTTATTTTTAACAGTTTACCTGTGATATATTTTACCAAACTTTCTTTTTATCACAATTTGAAATGTGTTTCTTTTGCAACAAAATTTTCCAGTTTCATTTTGGCAAATCAAATTAAAAAGTAGTGAGTTATAATATCAGTAATATAGCTTCAACACGTAGATACCCCAATTGAAAATGCCATAGTCCCACTGTTGAGTATTTATTTATTTCTATTATTGAACATACACTTTACAAATTATTACATTGGTTTACATAGATAATAAGTTTAGTAATAAGAAAAAATTGTTAATGAACCGTAACTGTATGTAATAGGTTAGTAGTAGTATTTTGTGAATATCTCACTAGGCGACCCTGTGCTGAGGTGTTCCCATGTTTGGGATTAAGTGCTATTCTGTGAATTTTGTGTGGTTTTTTTAATTGCGTAGCATAGACAGGTAGCAAAGAATTTTCACTAACCTATTAGTTAAATTCCTTACTCTTAATTATATCCAATTCCAAGAATTTTAACGAGGGAAATATTCAAATATTTCCTATTAATTTCATCGCAAGAATTCAGCTTTTCATCTGAAAATTGGATGAGATCGATTTTATATTCTCTTCGAAAATTCTCCCTTCTTTCTATCGTGGGACAAATCACACGAGATAACATCTGAACTCGAAGTATAAAGAAAAGAGGATAAAAGCACTTGGAAGAAATTCGATAAATTTGTGTACTCGTCACTCAAAATCTGACATTGTTTAAGTACAGAGATGCTATCTTTTTATTAGTTTAGTATTAAGTTATCGGTAAAGCACTATTACGTCAAAATGAATATTCTGCACACGATTAATTTAAACAGTTTTTTTTGTAAAAAAAAGTTTGTTTGGGTACTTTGATGACATGTTTTTTTTTTACAAATTATTTGAATTTGTTCAACTTATGTGCGAAGACTAGTGTAATTCTGTGGTTTTGAGGTTTTATTAAACCGATAGAAGTTTTTCTTTCATTAGCTTCACACTTCCTATTTCATCTTTGGGGATGCTGTGTGGAGTGTCTTTTCAGGAAAAGAAAATGGGTATACGAGTATTAGAGGCACTGCTGAAAACCGGCTGAGCAGTGACCATTTTGTTAATAAAATCAATATAATTAAAGACAACAATATTTTCTGAATATCCTTTTGGATGCTACCTACTTGGTAAAATGTGAAATAGTAAATAATTTTTTTATGTATATGTTGTAATTTTTTTGTTTCTAGTGAAGCCCTCAGACCTCAGCATAGTGGACCATCTCGGCAGTGAGAAGCCCCAGGGCTCTCCCCTCGGGGGGCTGCTGGAGGGGAGTCAGGTGCCCGTGGAATGCAAGGCCAAGGGAGGCAAGCCGATCCCACAGCTTCTGTGGACTGTGGGAGATGAAGAACTTTCAGGTAACTACAATGGTTCAATGGCCAACATAATATTGAAGAAAAATTAAGAAAATTAGCCACTGGAACGTTTATGGTCGGAAAATGGACCATTTTCATTTTTCAGCGATTGATAGCGGTCCAAAATTGGACCACATTTTCCCATCATTCGTAAAACATCAATTGTAGTCCCCGGCCAGCCATTTATTGGTTATCTATTATGACCATAGATGTCGCAAATCCGAACTTCGTAGACTATTTTAGAATGATGTTTAAAATAAAAAATTTTAAATATTTTTTTCAGGTCGAATTTTTGATCAGCTGTTTACGGTTAAAATGAAGTCCCTTTTCCATAGATATGCGACTTTCATTATCAAGTATACTATAGATAACAAACAGAAATCTAAAATATTCTATATTGACTCGAATAAGTACCCCTCACGGCAGTTTTAAAGCAGATTCGCGCGGTTATAAATTTTACGATTTTTTTAATATTTTTTTTATAAATCCTAAAAATATGAGATAAACGGTAAAATACAGGTTAATTCATTGGCTATATAGCACTATAATAAGTTTTTATGTTTCCATGTTAAAATTCGAAGTGTGATTTTTTTAATGTTGGTGAAAATTTTTAAAAATGATCTTCTGGCAAATCGTGAGCAATCGAGGCAAATTTATTTATTTCGCTTGGTCGTTCCAGTGGTTTTAAAGAAAAAAACAAACAAACCTAACCTACTTAACCTAACCTACGCTCTGGAGCTCAGGCTCAACAATCGTCGTATATCTCGTCACAATTTGATATGATAACATCTTTAAATGAGCAAATGAACCTTGACAAATGAGCAAATTGTTTCGGTTGCGGTTATTTCAAACTTTAATAATTCGGCGAAAAAATAAGATAGCGCCGCCATCTTAGTCTCATTTTAAAGAGGAAGTTGAATGATAACTTATAAATTATAAATATAAAATGCTTTTTACATTTCTAGGTGATACGTCGACTTCTGGAGAAGGTGCGGATGCAATAACAACCAACCGACTTCTTCTGGAAGTTGAACGCAAGTACCAAGGGAAGACACTCAAATGTTCAGCCATTTCTGAAGCCCTGCCAAATCCCATGGACATTAGCTTACAACTTGATCTAATATGTAAGTTTCAATCTTCAATTATTATTAAACACAACATTTTTGGATGAATTAGTCAATATTTGTGGATGAATTCGATATTGATATAATTTTCTGAGACGCGAGCATATCTTCCCTAACTTTCATCGGCGTAGGATAGGAAGAAAGTTGCTTACATCAATTGTACAGTTTGTTCAATTAGAAGGTTTCTGCCTGTCTGTTTGATGGACTGCAGTTGCACCGTGACACAGTACATGGGGGTCACCAAATAGATCATTTACTTATTCTTCCCAGACATAAAACTGCTGTATTAAGGTGAAGGTAGTTACAGCTATTTCTCTTCAAAATTTTGGCATGAAATATCACTGTCTGTTCAATTATAAACATCGTTGCAGTGCTTTAAGAAGCTCTGCAGCTAATGGTTGCAGACTGCATATTAGCTCCACACAAGAGGCCTGAAAAAAAATCATATCTCTCAGAGTCTATATCATCTTTAGGGATACTGTGTGGAGGATTATTTTTAAGAAAATATAGGATTGGAAGATCTGGAAAGGAAAAAGGTATGAGGGGTGCGTTATGGGAGTCAGTGTGTCTAGGAGTGACAGACGTATGAATCCATCCCTCCCACTGCGATGCAAGGCGATGGGGCGAGAGAGTCCTGCTGGAGAGGTAAAAAGATCTCCCTCAACCAGTTTCTCCAAATCCGGCCTGCCACACGGTTTGTGAACAAATGCATCCAAATCGATAAACGTTGCGAGATCAATGTTCTCTTCATCAGGGTGAGTCGTATACTAAAGTTAAATATAGATTAACTTTGGGAGTTTGGGAGGGTAGAATTGGAAAGATTATGTGGCAAATTATTTGTAATCTGTCTTCTATTCTTCTTCTTCCGTGATGAAAAATAACATTGATGCTTCATTTCCAGTGCTTCCTGTGGACATCAGCATATCGGGTGTGGAGCACCATGTAGTGCAGGGCAGTAAAATCACACTGGAGTGCAAGTCCTCAGGATCCAGTCCACCAGCAGTGGTTTCCTGGAGCAACGGGACCGAAGCTCTTCCAGCCGACGAGGCCCTCACTTCCACAGAGAAACAGGTTTTGTACTGATTATTTTATTGTTGAAGATTCATGGGAATCCCATGCTTCTTCTGAATTATTTCTTCGATTTGTCAAAAACCAATAAACCAAAGCAGAGGAAGAGCATTCTCAACTAAATTCAAAGAACATATAAATATTTGCACCTCTGGGACTCGAACCCAGGACCTTTCACTTTCCAGGCAAATTTATTTGCAAAGGTCCTGTGCTCGAGTCCCAGAGGTGCAAATATCTTTTTCTGATTTTTCTGATTCCTGATTTTCGATTGAGTTTTGCTAATACATATTGTCTTAATTTAATTAAATACTTAATAAATCAACTAGTAATCACACAAACCTATCTTATTTGGAATTATACCCAACACATCTTAAGTTGTCTTAATATTGGAAATTAAGAGATAATGCCATTCATTTCAGGCTCTCCTGGCAGAACTTCTGCAGCTCCTATCCTCAGTTTAATCTGTGACTGCAAATGGATGTGTTCCCCTGAAGTTGCTGCCAGAATCCTTTGCGGAAGTCGCAATAGCTGCAAACACATTTTAATATTTGAGTATGGTTTTTTACAGGATGATGACACCTACACAACGCTATCTCGGCTATCTTTTTGGGCTACCAGATGGGAGCATGGGCGTTCCTTCAACTGCGAGGCCAGACAGTTGGCAGCTCCCAGGGAACAGGCAGACTCCATGCTTAATGCCTCTCAGACCCTCGATGTGCACTGTGAGTTAATTTGCTACTAAAATAAGTTCACGTTTGGTGGAGGGGATTTTGTAAAGGTCAAAGTGGGATGCAGAGGTTATTTAGCCAATGAACGGCATTGGAAGTCACTTGATTCAGAACAGATTTACCTCCAGGAATCTGATAGAGGGGACGTTCTTCTACAATATAGGATGCATTTTTATATCCACACTAGCTCTAGCTTTTATATCCACACTAGCTCATCTTAACAGACGGATTGCAATCTTCAGAGCACAGGCGTCAGGTGGGAATGCTGTCCTTGTTCTACCGGTATTACAATTGAAGATGCTCCGAGGAACTAGCGTCATTGATCCCCTCGGCTCCGGTGCATAGTCGGGAAACACGCCAAACACGCGCCCAACATTTGTACACGGTTGACATCAGTCACATGAGAACGGGTCGTTTTTACGATTCGTTCTTGAGTTCAACAGCTCGGCTGTGGAACGATTTACCGGCCTCTGTGTTTCCTCCCTCCTACAACATGGGTCTCTTCAAGACCCATGTTCATTCCTTCCTTTCCTCAAAAAGACCCTCCACACAGCATCCTCAAAGATGACATAGGCCCTGTGGGAAATTATTTTCCTCAGGGCCTCCTGTGTGGAGTTAATGTAAAAAAAAAAAAGCTGATTCCGGGCTTGTTTCTCCCTGAATCTCCTTTCCCGTGCGTCCCCGTTCCCCTCCCGCGTCCCCTTCCTAGCTAGCAACATAAATTATAGCCTACATGTTATTCTGATGTATGAGCTTTATCTATTATTGTAAAGTTTCATTAAAATCCATTCACTACTTTTTGCGTGAAAGAGTAACAAACATACATACATCCATACAAACTTTCTCGTTTATAATATTAGTAAGAAGATGTGAAGGACAATTTTTTAGCTTAACAATTCGGAGGCCAATGGGTTAATTATTTACTGGTTATCATTAAGATTTTAATATAAAGCGTGGTGTTTTTTTCTTTCTAACATTCACTTTTCTATTTCTCATTATAATAGTAAGGGAGACACTACGATTTCTATAAGACATATAAGTTGTTTCCAAAAGTGAACAAATTATCCTGAAGGGTTAAATGATTTGCAATTTCCGATCCATGAGTGCTATTTACAGCTCTAAGATGTTTTTTAACCTTTATTCTAAAGCAGTGGTTCTTAACCTGGGTTCGATCGAAACCCAGGGGTTTCGTGAGTCAATCTCGTGGGTTCGGCGGAGGTCAAGACACAGCCCCGACTCATATGATTCTGTTCGATATCCAATTCAGAAAGTTTTGGTGAATGCGCAAATGAAACTGGTGGGGGTCAGTACCTCCAACAAGGTTAAGAACCTGGATTGTGCTAATCTAAAGTGTCTAGCAGTTTTTACAAAATAAAATGAATCGTCACATTTAAAGGTATTATTATTATATTTTCTTTTTAGTTCCTCCGGTGGTGACCGTCCGACCAGACAATGTGACTGTGAATGAAACAACTGATATCCTCATGTTCTGTGAATATGAAGCCAACCCTTCAGAACTGATACGAGTTAAATGGTAAGTTTATTCAATGCTAATTTATCGAATTCACTGGGTGACAACTGGCCGCGGCGGGTGTCTAAACCTGAATGGAGGCATTTACCAAGATTGCTTACGAAGCAATCGAGTTCAACAGAGGGCGATGGAATTTGGACTTAATTCTATGACACAACATTGAAAAAGAATTCTATGAGACAGATTTATAGAAGTGGAATGAGAGATTTTATAATACGCTTTGTATATATATGATAATGGATGAAATTATAGAATTTTTCAAATTATACATTTGTCCTGATCATTCTAGAATGTTGTAGTTGGTCTATGTAGTTGGTCGCGCGGATTACAGGTGTAAACCGTGGACTTTGCGGAGCTCCGGTAACACAACCAAGCGTGCCTGATACTAGCACTGAACGCTGAACTGAGCGCTTCCGTGAGTTATCCAACTTATAGTACACGGAAGATAAAATGATTTGTGCCACCCGTTTTTGAGGAATCTTTAATTTGAACTTGACTTACTTTTTAACCAATGATTCTATTATTTAACATTATGAAGAGTAAATAATGTACTTAAACAAAATTTTGGTCTCCGGTGCCTTTTTTTAATGTTTTATTTTCAAAATATTTTCTTCAAAACCAAACAAAAAACTTCCACATGTTATTACTGGTCACTCATCCGAGTAAACCCTCACCCCGACCCTACCTTTCCAATACCTACGATTTTTTATGTTTAAAAAAAATGAATCAGAAATGTTTACATTTTTGATGTTTTATTCCAAGATTATAATAATACAGTTTTATTCTGAGATTCTTCAAAACAAGAGGAAGGTCATTGTCTAGATTTCAAAGACAATCCCCATTCCCTTTTACATAACTTAAAGCAAAAATTGTATATATCTTGATGAAATTTTGCACACTTGACGTTCAAAATATGAGGAAAATTACCTTCTACATATGATTTCGAATTTTTATTGTAAAGCCTGGGCAACGCTGGGAACTTTGCTCCCTATAAATAAAATAAAAATCTGTGTTTGTATTGGTTCCTGTTTGTTGAATTCCTCATTTATTACATTCCCCAGGCTGCAGAATGATGTAGAGCTGGACCCTGGATCTGATCCCTTGCACTACGAAGGTGGGGACCTGCAGCAGCAGGGTCTCCTAATCAAGAACTCCTCGGAAGAAGACATTGGCAGCTACGTATGCCGCCTGGAGAACGCTGTGGGCAGCTCAAGCAGTCAGACTAGCGTTGAAGTTGATGTCCATTGTAAGTCAAGACTTAAAGAAATCCCTCTTCTATCAACCCATAATTTTACTGGCTCCAGGTAACAAGTAAATACCAAACAAATTGTATTCTTCAGGATATGCCGAAGCTTACTTGGCTCTATCAACTATAGTGACTATTGCATTTAAAACTGCTTATGAGTTACAGCTTCAGATGTTTGTAAAGGACAGTAAATACACTAGAAACGAAACATAATGGTGTTTGCTGGAATTGGGTAATGATACGTATAGGAAAAACAAGATAAGCAAGGAAAAGGGATAACCAATCACTTAGGGGATACAGCACAGCTTCTCCAGGTACCAAACTGGAAGTCAGCCGCTGAGGACAGGAGGCGACTGTTGCAGGAGGCCAAGGCTCGATATGGGCTGTAGCGCCATCGAAGAAGAAGAATCACTTACCACTGTATTTCTGCGAAGGAGCTCACAGCACAATATATATAGTTCCACTGCGATATCTCGAGGTAATTAACGCCACAACAAAACGAATGAGGGCTAAATTATATTATTATTATTAAATATATACTTACAAGATGGCCGAATTCTTTCTTTTTACTTAAAAATGAGATCATGTACCAACAACTTGCTTTCAAGATAGTTCCAAATCTTCTTCTGTTTTCAAAACAAATGATTTTCACTCCTTTTCTTGCCATTGTTTCAAATTTCAAATACTTTTCCAGCAAGGTGATGGTTAGGGAGATGTAGGAACTAGACAAATGACATCCCGATAGGAACTAAGCATATTCTCCTTTCAAAACCATACATTAACCAATAATTCGTCTTCTTCTTCCAGTCAAGCCAGAAGTCCAGCTGACTATGGACTCTGAGGAGCAGCAAGTAGTGGAATCAACTGAACAGAATGTGACCCTCGAGTGCACCGCCCTGCGAGGGAATCCCTCACAACTGGTGGCCGTCAAATGGTTCATGGATGGAGAACTTCTCCAACAGCTGCCCAACTGTAATACCACTAACCAGTCCGGAGGTAATGATCAAGTTAATATTAAAACAAAAATAACTGAACTTAAGTTTGATGCAAAGTTAAATTAAAATGTAAATATTGAAGAGATATCCTGTATTTCATTATTATTTTTAATTGATAAACTAACGCTTAAACAAGATTTTTATGCATAGCACAAAGGGTAGATAACAAATATTATAATCAATAATTATCAGCCTGAAACACTCATCTACATTGAAAAAATCTTCCGAGAAAAGATACTGGCCGCCAACGGGAATTGAACCCGTGACCATCTGATTGCCGGTCAGCAGCTCTCACCACTGAGCTATGGCGGCTTATCAAATACCCGCCAAATAATTCAATATATACTAGTGTTTCATTCGAAAATGTAATAATAGGTAATTGTCGAATGAAACACTAGTATATATTGAATTATTTGGCGGGTATTTGATAAGCCGCCATAGCTCAGTGGTGAGAGCTGCTGACCGGCAATCAGATGGTCACGGGTTCAATTCCCGTTGGCGGCCAGTATCTTTTCTCGGAAGATTTTTTCAATGTAGATGAGTGTTTCAGGCTGATAATTATTGATTATAATATCTGTATTTCCAAATAATATCAAATTTCTTCTTTGAATAGATAATCAACATTGGCATGTCTCAACTGTTTTCTTTCAATTTGGTCAATCTGTTTAGTGATATTAATATATGTAATTGACTGAGCATAGTGGATGTCCCATTTTAAGTCGACTGTTTGGCATTTCATTTGTTTGAACGTTCCATTTACGTTTTCTAAAATCTACTGCATTCGCTTTATTATTCAAGCAAGTTTTACTTTGACTTTATGGCCAACTTTGACTTGATAGTTGAAGATTTGCATTGTCGAAAATCTGTTACGTCAAATTTATTTTTCAAACGACTTCTTAATTTGACTAAATCAGTGATGAGCCACCTGCGGTTCATGAGCTTAATTCGAGCCTTTCCGTACTGCCAACTTGACTAAATAATTTTTTTTTAAATTGCACTAAAGAATATTCAACATTTTCAGTTCTGTTTAGAGAAAAACTTTTTTGAATTCTATGTTTGAAGATCTTAAAGGATTTCATTTTATAAAATACCAAAAGTTTTCTTGACTAAATTTTGTTTAACGGACCTGTGTGACCTTTGTGTGACATTAATGTAAAAAAAAAAGAATTATTAAATTAACAAATCAACATGGCTAACTTTGATTAAGATTTTAATATTTTGGTACCTACCTGCCCAAAGAAGTTTGAAAAAGGATTGTCATTGTGATAGTGACGTTTCTTTGGACAAATTGTCTAATTCTTTACATATTTGATTTTTAAAATATTATGTGGTTTATAATTAAGTAGGTAGATATGTATTTAAGTACCTACTTAAAAATCTTCTGATTTCAAAGGAATTTTTACTTCATGATTACTGATTCACTAAATTATGTTCAACACATGTCTGTAAACGCCTAAAAGTATGGTCATTTCATATAAATAATTAAGTATATGTTTTTACAGGAGACATGTGCTCCAATGTGAACCCAACGAGACTACTCTTGGAACAGGTGACAAGATATTTCCACGGAAACTATTCCTGCCAGGGAAAGAACGCTGCCGGCTGGGGAATTAGGAGTAATGATTCAGAGCTGACAGTCTATTGTAAGAACCAACAACACCATTTTTTTCTTGTTCTAGAGCTTTCTAGTGATCACTTCCACAGAAATGTAGGAACTGCTTTGGTTATATACAACTGATTCTATATTGCAATCAATTTTCAAGCATTCTGTAATAGCCTAATGTAGTTGAATCCGATTAAAAATACACTCGGTGTATCACAGGGAACAGGCTTGGGGCCTACATTGTTTTCAATTAAAAAAATATAAATGATATTAAAGAAGAAATTAGTCAAATACATATATAAAATGCATGTGTATATCTTTTACATAGCAATAAAGGCATTTGAAAGAATATTACAAAATTAATGCACATCTATTTATATAAATATTACGAACAAATAAGAAAGCATATTGGAGCACAATGTAAAGATTTTGATCCAACTTCTTTCAGTAAACCTCTTAGAATCTAGATTTGTGACCGGGTTTGTCCATTCTTTTTGGCTTTCATTTTTAAGTTTAGCTATTATAAATCTATCTTAATTCTGTAGGCACATTTTTTAATGCCTTTTGTTATTATTAATTAATGTTTTCAGATGAACCCGGCCCAGCTAAGTTGGTGTATACCCCTATGAATGTTATAAAAGGAATGTCTCTATTGCTGACCTGCTCAGTTGAGGACTTAGGAAGACCATTGGCCACGAGGTAAATATAACCCCTGAAATAGCCTGCTGAACCATTTTCATATTTTGAATTCAATAATAATGTCATCATCATCATCACTCTTGGCTCTACAACCCCTGGTGGGTCTTGGACTCCTCAAGAGTCTTCCTCCACTTATCTCGGTTTTGTGCCAGCTCTCTCTAGTTTACAATCTCCAAGGTGGAAAAATCTTTGAGGACGTTGTCGCTCCATCTTAAATATGGTCTTCCCAGGCTCCTTCCCCCTGTCGGTCTTGAGTTCAGTAGGGACTTTGGTGCTTGATGCTCAGTCATTCTCTATACATGACCCAGCCACCGAAGTCTTCCCAGTTTAATAAATTTTGTGACGTTTAGATCCTTAAACAGAGTATATAGCTCATTGTTATAACGCCTGCGCCAAAATCCATTTTCTGAAACCGGTCCGAAGATACGCCTCAAAATTTTCCTTTCAAAAACATCCAGTGCTCGCTCATTCCTCTTAGTTAGCACCCAAGTCTCAGCTGCGTATGTGGGTACTGGTCTGATAAGTGTTTTGTATACTAATATCTTGGTGTTTCTGGACAGCAGCCTGGATTTTATTTGGTAATGATGTAAATAATAATAAATTTTTTTCAGATATCAGTGGTATCGTGGCTCGCAATTAATTTCGGATGTAATAACACCGGAATGGAAAGTGGACCCTGTGACCTTGGAAACAGAGACTAATTTCACTTGCAGAGCAGTCAATGAAGCAGGAGGCGGTGTTCAGGCCATGGTCTATGTGGAAGTTATGGGTAAAATTTATTTGTTTAAGTTAAAGCGGCGATAGAGCCCACATATTTAAAATGTTATATGAACTGATTTACAAGTAATTAAATAATATATAATTTCTTGAATATTTTTCTTTTGTGATACTCGTATAAAAAATATTGTATAAGTAAACACTTCCTTACATTGAATCGTCTTAAACTATAATGAACCAAGTCACTTTGCAATTTTTGAGTTAAACCTTGAAATGAGAGCTCCAAATCATAATCTAGCTCTGCCATAAAGAAGAACCAATCACAGAAAAACTGTCTATGATTGGTCAAGATAGTATTTCTCTGATCAGTTCTCTCTAGCAGAGCTAGATTATGTTTTGAAGTTCTGAAACTGCAAAAAGTGAGTAAATTCACTTTGGTTTTAGAGAGTGAGTAAATTAGGTAATTTTTTTAGGTTAGATGATCCAATTTTTATGTAGATAACTTTTTTCGTGATAGAGATTACTCCCGGATAGAAGAAAGGTTCCAAGTTTGAGTCTCGGTAGCGAAGTAATCCTTTTTTTTCTGTCTTCTTTTGTTTCATAGAGATTAATACAATTATTGATATTATTTTTCAAATAATAATTAATCATAATTTAGTCTTAGCTAAATAAGTTAATGATTAAAACCAGCCTTTTTATTGGCGTTTGTTTTCAAGAAAGATGCATCTAAATATATTATTAATAATTCTGAAACCGTGAAAAATGTCCACCTCGGTTAAGACCCCACTGAGAGACAGCCTGGGTTCTCATTGCCTCGCAAACTCTGGTCCGCCAGATAAGGTGCTCCCATAGCCGTTGCGCTTACATGATGCAGAGATGGGGACTTAAAGAGTCGGCGATGTGTGAAAGCGGTGCGGTGCAGACCACCGAATATGTGGTCAACGAATGCCAGCTCCATTCATTCGCTGGCAGGATTACCTGAGGCCCTAGACTGGCTCGCAGACCTAGATGTCCCCCTTTGACCCCCCCACCATAGGAAAGAAAAATAATTAAAAATTCTTAATTTTTATTTTCAGCTCCTCCTGCATTTATCAAGAGTTTACCTGCAAGCACCGGAATTGTCTTTAATTCTTCCGTAAGCACAGATTTTATTTTACTAATCATAACAATTATTCCACACAGCGCACAGTCCATATAGTTATATAGGTTGCTGCAGAAATCACGAACCCCCCGTCACCACTTATCAGTGTTGAATTCTCAAAACGTCATAACTAGAATGCTTTCATAGTCTTACTCACATCCAAAGAGTTACTATAGCTGTCATTTTTTACATCCTGTCACTATTTGTTGACTGTTTTGTTCCTAGCATTGATCTAAAATTCTAAATCAAACACATTGTTACAAAATGTCTGACACAAGTGATACCATGTTTAAAGTCTTAACGACGTGAGTTAAACCTTGCTGACGAATTTACAAAATGTCGGCAACGTGTACTTGTGAACGAATTTTCACTCAGATGTATGGCGGGGTCTCCAAGATACTTGAATCATAGAGTATCGGGTACTTACATATCCCCGTGAAAAAGGAGTCTTACACTAATTCTCTCATCTGTTTCCAGGATATCTCCCTCACCTGTCGAGTGGAATGCTCTCCACTGTGCGGAGTGAACTGGTTGAAGAATGGAAAGCTCATAGAAATGACACAGTCTTCGCTATACACCATACAGAACACACCCACAGCACCGGAGTCCAGTGGAAACTATTTTGAGTCCATGACTTCTCAATTGGTAAGATGTTCAGCATTTTCTTCCTTATTATTTTATTTTATTTTAGGTAAAATTGACAACAAATCTGAGATTACACAATAATACAATAATAAGATAGTTACTTTCTTTCTAACTTACTTTAATTCTATTTTTGTGTACTGCATAGCCTAGGTTCCACACTTGAGATGCGTATTCAAGGATACTACGAACGTATGAGAAATACAGTATTTTGAAAGTTAATAAGATTTTTGAATTGTTTACAGGAACGGTTTATAAAACCAAGCATAGAAGATGCGTTAGTGACTATGTGGTCCATATGTTTATTGAAATTCAGTTTACTATCAAGTATAACCCCAAGGTCCTTAATTTCTGATTTGATAGATAAATAAAATTTATAAATAAGAATCTAAGACAAAATAGAGCAATAACAATTGCATAAAGTTAAAATTGATACAATTAATTTTGTCCCTAGATATTCAACATGACTAACTGGCCAGATCAAGTTATGGACCGATTGATAGACAATGCAAACTACACATGTGTCTCCCAAGCAAACAGCATCGGGCCAGCTGTCAATTCTTCAACCAATCTTGCTGTAGAGTGTAAGTTATTTTGCCTAACTAATAAACGTGGTGTATTTTATCAAATTGATATGTGTATCTATGTGTATCTAAGTAAAAACCTTACTAATAGAAACTGAAATTTAACAGTTCATGGAAAGACATACATTGTTTACACAGCCAAAGATGGTAGTTTATCTTTACAAAGTATAAAATGAAGTCGCTCCCGCTGCCTGTGCGCTTAGATCTTTTAAAATACCCAACAGATTTTCATGCGATTTTCACCAATAGACAGAGTGATTCATGAGGAAGGTTTTTAGGTATATATTTTGTGAAGGTTTTATGTAAATTGGTTGAAATATATCTGGCCATGTGGCAGCGGGCAGTGGGCTGGCAAATGGGTGGTGTGGATTTGATTTTATAGATGGCGTTGGTTATAAAGGTTGGGTAGTGGCGTGGCGTTGTGTTTTGTTAGCCACAGCAACGTGTGGCCGGGTCTGCTAGTCTGTTATAAAACTTGAAATTTCTCATTGAATATCCGAATATTTCCAAGGTTTTTAAAAGTGCCATATACCAATTTCTTTCTAAGTTGTCATAAAAAATAAAATTTTATAAACAAGATAAAAATATTTTTTTAGATTTTTGTATTTCAAGTAATATATATTTTAATATTTATAAATTGGAATATTGTAAAAGCAAAATGCTTATATTTTTACTCCAAGACTTCGAAAAATTGTAGAGATACGCATAGAAAACGCATTTATTTTATTTATGAAATCTGCAAGAAAACTGTTATTTCACTTCTTATCTTGTTCATACAATAAAAAAATATAACAATAATTGCCAGAGAATGATTAAAAAAAAATTACATTTTGAATTCATTTTATGAGCAATATAAACATTGATTTCTTGGAATTATATTTACCTCCACATGCGTAAGACATAATTTTTAAGTAATTCTTATTGCAATTCACGCGGTAACAGTCAATTAAACAGGGAATCTCACGTGTAACTCTGCCAAAATGCGACGTTGCCTGTTCTTTCACAGCACAATATTAAAACATTTTTTATTAGTAAGAATTATAAACGGAGTTATACAGTCTTTATTCAATGCGTATGCATGAACTATCAAATGAAATTAAACCTCGAGGGCGCTGTACAAATATATTAATTCCTAGGCTTTATAGGACAGAACTATGGTGCTTTGTAGAGTGCCTACAATCGTTTAAGCAGGCGCCTAAAGAAATACCAATATTAATCAGCAATTCGTATAACTGTGTTGCTATGAATATTGCCTACAATCGATTAGGCAGGCGCCTAAAAGGGAAATGGCTGCTAGGCCTTTTCATACAAATATTAAATTTTAATTAAAAGCCGAAATAATCAACTAAACTGATTAATTATTTTTTTTATTCAAAAGGTATATCAAATATCTAGTACGGATATGTGCTACTTTATTCATTTATGTTTTAAATTATAAAATATAAACTAATAAATAATTTTAATTCTTCATGAGTTTGGAGGCAACTTCGGCAATTATTTGTCGGTTAATGATAATTATTTTTAAAATAATTTATTTTTTATAATATTTTTCATTAAGTTAACACAGTAGACACTGCAAGATTATTTTTATAATAATTATTATTAACTCACAAAAAAATGTCAAAATTGATTCACGATGTCAAAATCACGCAAAATTTAATTCTTTAATGGCGTATATTTAGTAATTTAAAACAGAAATAAATAAAATAACACAAATAAACACTAGATATTTGCTATACCTTTCGAATGAAAAAATATTATTCAGTTTGGTTTAGTAGTTTGGCCTGTAATCCAAATTTAAGTTTTGTATGAAAATTATTGATTATTTATTGATAGAACTGTGGTGCTATGTAAATTGCCTATAATCGATTAGGCAGGCGCCTAATACTTAAAGATGTATCCGTACATCTACCACAATGATACTTAACCTTTTTTCTCTTCGGGCCACTTACATGTATTTGTAAAGTTACGCGGGCCGCAAACCATACTGGGATGACGAAAAAGAATCATCAACACCCCCCCCCCCCCCGCCTTCTTCTCATCACTCTCTTTTCGTCGTACATTTTTTGATTGCATTTTGGCACTCCCGCTATTATGCGTATTTAAATTATAACAGAACAATACACTATACGACAACAAGTAATGCTGTTAAAATTTGCAAGTAGATACCTCACTAACCAGTGACATTAACCAGTTTTTATATACTATAATTGATGCGGTGGTTTCTAGAAGTGGTACTTTTTTATTTATAAATTATTGGAGCGCGTACTTGCGTGTCAAATATTTGGGAGTAAATCTAGCTTTTGCAATAGCAACACTCTTACACATCTGCCCTGATGATGGACACTGCAACGCTGTCAAAAACTGAAACGTTGGCTAAAGAAGGAGGTAGCGCAACACAGGATAATACCCCAAAAACAAATAACGAAAATACTTTTTACTGTGAAAATCTAAAAAACCTATCTTACTTACCAGATTATGTGGACCATAATGACAATCCTTTTCGGGTATCACTATCTGTGTGTCAAAGTCGAAACTAATCTCAAGATATACGAAATTTAGGATGATAGATTTTTTTAAAATCAAGTTCCTGATAATAAAGTGTTTAGGTTTAGGGCCGCACACAAAAGCTCGCCGGGCCGCAGGTTGAGTATGGTTGATCTACCATAACATGATTAATTGCAAACTAACTAATTGATATGTTTTACAATGTTAAAAGTAGTAAATTAGAACTTTGATTGCCTTATGTTCTACTCATTTGTTTGTCACATTGAAGTTAAAGAAAATAGTTTCAATATTACGTATAATATTACGTAATGGTATAATATTACTTCATTATTTCGTTGAGTTTTTCACAAGGATGTATTTTTAATTTGCAGTTCCTCCTGAAAATATGACAGTATCAAATAAGGTGGTTTCTGTCAATGAAGATCATGTTCCTGAGAAAGTGCTCTGTGCTGCCAAGTATGTTGAAAACTTTAACTGTATTTTTTAGTGAATCTTAAGTAGGGGAGGAGTTACCCCAGTCAAATAAGAAGAATAGAAGACAGAGAAAAAAAAAGAGAAGTGGAAAGGAGATTAATTTGTCACATGAGAACGGGTTGCTTCTACGAATCGCTCTTGAGAAACGATTTGCCGGCCTCTGTGTTTCCTGCCTCCTACAACATGGGTCTCTTCAAGACACCTATTCACTCCTTCTTTTTTACAAAAAGACCCTCCACACAGCATTCACAAAGATGACATTGACCTTAAGGGATGTAATTTTCCTTAGGGCCCCCTGTGAGGATTAATGAAAAAAAAAATAAAAGAAAAGAGATTTAGGAATGAAAATGTGATAGAATTTTAGTTTGTGGAAGAAATCAAGCTTGTGAAAGAAAAAGGATTGGGAAATATAAAGTGTAACCGATAATTCAAAGTCTCATATTCAGGCAATTAAAATGTATGTGCAATCCATTGCTTACACCTACAATACACAACGTCTTTTTTCAGCCTGATTCCCGTATAGAGACCAAAGACAAGGTTTTTCGTTTTACATAATCGCTATTTTCATATCTAAGATTTCAGTTGGCATCACAGCAAACAATATGGTTCATGTGTTGTTTGCTGTGATACCAATTGAAATCGTAGATATGAAAATAGCGATCGCGTAAAGCGAAAATTTTTGTCTTTGGTCTCTATTATACGGGAATCGGGCTGAAAAAAGATGTTGTGTAATGTAGGTTTTATACCTTGATATTATATCATAAGATTTGTATAGTAGGTAAATACCATATACTCTTGTACAAAGTATAACTTATGCCTCGCCAATTTGGAACCCGCAGTACAAATTATACATAGATAGCATCGAACATATTCAAAACAAATTTATAAAATATCTTAAATTCAAATTCAACAATAATTATGAATGCACATTTCAAACTTTGCAACAAAGACGAGTAATTGCTGATTTGACATTTATACACAAAATTTTAAATAATAACATCGATTGTACCGAACTACTTTCCCTAATTAATTTTAACATACCATTAAGACATACACGCCATACAGAACTATTCCACACGCTTAATTACCTATATTAAATTAGCAACTAATTCGCCAATCAATCGTGCTCTTCATATATTCAATAATATTAATCTAAATTATAACATCGACATTTTCTCCGATTCACTGCCCAAATTTAAAAAGAGCATCATGTCAATCATATAAATTGTTTAATGCGCATACTTACATACATACATACACACATATTCACACACACACACACACAGCTCTCCCTCAATAATTTGCTAATTTAATATAGGTAAAATTTATAATTTGTCACATAAAAACATATATTATATAACAGCGACATGTCATTGGTACCAATTATTGTATTAATTCTACAACTTGTAACTACTTTCTAACATGTAATTATGTACTGTTTGTTTCTGAAAAATAAATAAATAAAAATAAATAAAAATAAATAAATAAAATAAATAACTTGCATTCAAAAGGTAATAGGTCGGTATTTTTCTATAATCCTGAGGATTCTTAATTTGGAAAGCACGGGTGAAAGCATTACATATGGGTGTTGTCTCCTTTGGAACCATCATTGGATAACCAACAACTCTGTAAATTAGTGCGCAGGGGTGTGTGGGTTCATGGGGTGAGGTTTTTCCAGGTCTCAGCGGTGGATGCATCTTCCCACCACGTGCGTGATGGGCCAGATGGCGTTTGAGACTTTGACCTTATTTAATTGCTGGACCCTCTCTGCCTAACGCCTTGCACCGCTGTGGGAAGGATTGACTGACCCTCAGATTCCTATTCATCAATCGTACATTCCTTCCTAGAACTCCAGACCCTCATTCCAATAGAATCAGTGATAATCTATTGCTTCTCCTACCTTCCTCTTTGTCAGTGACCATTCTTGGTACACGAAGTAGAAAATTCGATCTGACTTAAGATTATTCTTTTTGAATTGTAATTTCAGAGGAAAACCCGAACCGACCTACGTCTGGCTCCGTTACAATGCTTCCAATCGCATGACTGATGACTCCAAGAAGAACTCGGAGAATCCTGAGCAGTTTGAGCCAGCGAGGGAAGTGCTGAGCCAAGGATACGCCTTGGTCCTCAAACGAGGAGTTCAGAGAACGGAGAGCGGTGATCTGGTGTGCGAGGCTACCAATAAACATGGGACGGTTCAGATTACGACATATTTGAATGTTATGTGTAAGTATAAAATTCATGTGTATGATTTATTATATAAATAGGGGCAGAAGACCAAACGGAGTTATTAGCGGTGTTCCCCAAGGGTCACATTTTGGACAAATTCTATTTTTTAAATTAATTTATAATGATGTTTAAACATTTTACAATATACTTTAATAATTCTATATAATATGATAAAAAAGCTGTTGAATAAAAATATATAAAACAGTTACCAGAGGACTTGCTGATCTATTAATTGTTATGTTTAATTTGAAATTATATATTTTTTTCCAGACAAACCAGAATGCGTTATAACGCAAGTAGAGGTTGAAGATGAAAAGGTTCTCATTTGCACGGCCAACGCTAATCCAACTGAAGTAAGTGCAATATTGTGTTTTTAATTCAACCTTTTGTTAAAAATGCTGGAATTTTGGTTCCATGACATTCAGAATCATGCAATTTCAACACCCATTTGAAAAATCATTAAGAGTCATAAAAAATTATTGAAAAATAAACACGTAACCTATTGAACCAATTTTTTATATATTTTTTCATCACTCTTAATGAATTTCCAAAGGAGGTGTTGAAGTCGCATGATTCTGAGCCGTCCGGTCACTGGAATTTTTACCTGTGAAAATAGATATTTATTTAATTTTATTGAAATAATTTTTTTAACAACTTTTGTTTGTTATTCCCATCAATGTAATATATTATTATAAGAAGGCACTACTAATAAATCTAAATAAAATATGAAACAGAACAAGACAAATAAAATTCGTTTTACCGGGACATAAACCAACTCGACTAAGGCGCCGTTAATAAGGCTAATGCCAAGTTGGTTAAGGCGCTGTGTCCCGGTAAGACAAGAGATCCCGAGTTCGATTCCCAGTTGTGACCGTGTCTTTTTTTTTTTTTTTGAGTAAAACAAATTGCATCGGGCTTTTGTCATCTTTGGGGATGCTGTGTAGTGAATCTTTTTAGGTAAAGGAAGGAGAGGATTTTTTATCAATTTCCTTCAATCCGATGGCCAATTGTAACTAATTTTTGAATATGAATAATTGTAAAAAATTATTATCACGCATGTCTTTTCTTCCAGGTGACATTTGACTGGTCACTCAAGGATGAGAATGACACGGTAGACTCTGAAGCTGTCAGCCACCGTGGGCCTCAAAGCACCCTGCGTCTGGACCTCCTCAGCAGCGTCGTAGATGGGCCCCGCACCTTCGTCTGCACCGCTAACAACTCCGTCGGAGCTTCTGCCCCCTGTATGCTGCTGGTACAAGGTATGAAAACATATTGGAGCATTATTTAATGGTCCATAATAGTAGAAGTATCTGATAACGTCATTCACAAATAAAACATATAGAATTGGTCCCAAATGTGACCCTTGGGGAATACCGGCTATAACTTTTTTTAAAAATTTTACTTATTTATACAATAATTATTGTTTATAGTGGTAGTTTTAAATAGGTACATAGTTATCTATGTCCTAATACAATCGTTATATATATACATACACTTAAAATAACACATCTATACCAAATCAATCACATATCTTCTCAATTAAATTTTAAATGCCTTTATGCTCTCTTCCAATTTTATTTCTTCTGGTAATTCTCCAAATATCTTCAATGCTCCGTACATCAATGACATTTGACTCTGTGTTTTTTTCCTGAAGAGGAGTCTTAGTTCATTTCTTTTCCTCGTCTCATGTGTATGTTTGCTTTGTAGTTTATCAATTATTCTTTTTTTTTTTTTTTTTTTTTTTTTTTTTTTTTTTATTTATTTGAGACACAAACAGGATATTTACAAAACATTTTTGCATGTAATATAAAATAAATTCTAATAAAATATAAATATCCCTAGACTAATGTGTCTGCAGTAATAACATTTGCATATTCACAGAAGCAACATGAAAAACAATGTAAGTATTATTTATAGATAACTTAAAAAACTAAAATACAAAATATGAAAACTAAAATACAAAATATTGAAAACTAAAATACAAAACTTGCAATAAAAATATGAAATATTTATGAAGAGATTATTGAGAAGTAATGAAACAAAATCCTTTTTTTTTTTTTTTTTTTTTTTTTAGGTGCACTATTAACAAGATTATTCACTGAAGCAATCACAAGAAAAACAATGTGAAATATTTATGAAATAATTATTGAAAAGTAATGGAACAAAAGCATTTATTTATTTATTTTTTTTTTTTTTTTTTTTTTTTTTTTATTTTTTTTTTTTTTTTTAGTTGCACAAATCATGGAGATATTTTTTAAAGCTAGTTATATTATTTACAAAAATATCTATGATGGTGTGTATTTTAACAAGATCGTTGTATGATCGAGACATTCTAGATATAGGATTAAAATATCCAGTATTATTGGAAGAAATTTCGGTCCAAAATATGTTAAGGTTTCTGGTAGATTTGGGCCTGGCGTATAACTTGATTTGATTGACTAAATTACTGTCTACACGATTATTCACAATTTTATAAAGCATTAAAAGGTCATTTATGTTTCGTCTTTTAACTAGACTCTCTAATTTGAAATGTGTAAGTCTTTGTTCGTACCCGTCTAAAAGATGGTAGACACCTGATCGATAAGACAAAATCCGTGTGAATTTTCTTTGGACTGATTCGAGTCTAGATATCTGTGTAATATAATGTGGATTCCAAACTGATGACCCGTACTCCAGAACACTACGGATTAAGGAATTAAATAGAATTATTAAGCTATTAGAATTCTTGAACAGTTTGGTTGATCTTACAATAAAACCGAGTAATTTATTTGATTTACTCACAATGTATTCAAT
This sequence comes from Limnephilus lunatus, assembly GCA_917563855.2. Lineage (NCBI taxonomy): Eukaryota > Metazoa > Arthropoda > Insecta > Trichoptera > Limnephilidae > Limnephilus > Limnephilus lunatus. The sequence goes on from OU830592.1 coordinate 112,586,973, forward strand.
GTGTTGGTTGAACGTTAGTTTGTTATCGAATATAATTCCTAAATCTTTTATTGATTCAACTGTTTCTAGATTGTGACCACATATGCTATATGAATACAGAGTTTTGTTGGTGTTCTTGGTGAAATTAATAACTTTGCACTTAGCTATATTCAGTTCCATTTCATTGTCAACACACCAGGCAGATATTGTGTTAAGGTCTTGTTGTAAAAGTTCACAATCTTCAATATATTTAATTGCTTTATATAATTTTAGGTCGTCAGCATATAGAGAAAAATTACAGCGGAGTTTATATGTAAGGTCGTTAATAAATATTAAGAAAAGCAAGGGTCCAAGGTGAGATCCTTGTGGTACGCCTGACGTAACTAATATTGGTGAAGAGTTAAAACCGTTAACAGTAACTAATTGACTTCTATGTGATAAATATGATTCTAACCAACGAAGCAGATTTCCGTGAATGCCAATTTGATCCAGTTTATACATTAAGATACGGTGACTAACTTTGTCGAAGGCCTTGCTGAAATCAGTGTACACGGCATCTACTTGCGTTTTATTATTCATAGATTTACACAGAAAGTCCATGTACTCAAGCAAATTAGTATTTGTGGATCTTTTAGCAACAAAGCCATGTTGGAAAGGACTAAGTATATGTGATACATGGTTAAAAATGGTTTTATATACAATGGACTCGAATATTTTTCCAAAACAAGATAAAAGGCTGATAGGGCGGTAGTTAGTTACATCATTTTTACTGCCAGATTTGTGGATCGGAATGACGTGGGCAACCTTCCACAAATCAGGAAATACCCCACACTTCAGACTTTTGAAGAATATTTTGTGTACTGGTACTGCAAGTTGGTCTGCACAATTTCGAATAAATAGTGGAGGAATTCCATCTGGGCCGGAACCCTTATTGATATCGAGAGTATTCAATTTCGCTTTGACCTCATCTAGAGTTATTTTGATATGAGACAATGGATAATTATAGAGTTGGGAAGGAAGTTTAGAGTCACTTTTAGAATTAGATGGTGAGCTAAAAACAGAAGAGAAGTAAGTAGATAAGAGTTCACATGTATCTTCACCATTTGTTGCTGATTTGTCGTGGAGATGCATGATTTTGGGGAGAGAATTAGAAATTCTTTTCGAATTAATGAGGGTTGAGAGATTTTTGATACTGTCAGGGAGAGAATTTTCTATTGAATCTACATGGGTTTTAAGGCAGGTACGTATAGATACTTTTACTCGAGCTCTCAAGATGGAAAAACTCTCATAGTCACATTGATTTTTGTATTTTTTCCATTTCTTTCTAAACTTTTCTTTTTCTCTGAGTTGGTGGATCAAAGCACTGCTGAACCAAATTGGAAACTTATTATTCCTGATTCTTAAGCGTGGAGTGTGTTTTTCAATTGATAGCCATAACAAGTTATAAAAATGTAGTACAGAGTCATTACAATCCAGGGTGTCAAGATCGTCCCAATTATTGAGTGATAACATTTCATTGCATTTAATGTAATCCGTTTTTTTGAAGTTATATTTGATGTGATCTGGATTGGTAGGTAGGGGTCTGCATTTGGAAATTAAAAGATCGAATTCAATGGGAGGATGATAGGAGTCAATTTTGGATAACACATGTGAAGCAATTTGAATGTTGAGGTTATGGTTGGAAAAAACTAAATCTAAAATTCGATCTATATTATTAGAGACGTGATTGAATTGATTAAGTCCAGTCAAATTTTGGAAGTCCAGTAGAGATATTGATTTTTGGCTATTATGAAAGACTGGTCTGGTAAGAGTTACATTGGCATTTGGTGAGTATTGAAAAGATGGCACATTAAAATCACCCATTATTATTGTTATATCCTCTGATGGTAAGTTATTATATGTCGTTTGACACTTTTCAAAAAAATCTGTGAGATTTTCGATTGGTATATCTGGAGGCAAATACGCCAAACATAAGTTGATGGTTTGCCTGGACATTTCATGTAATTTAAATTTAATCCATAAATCTTCTGCAGATTTTGAGTTATGTGCTGAGACTAAAAAAGATGTCATTTCTTTCTTGATGGCTATTAGAACACCACCGCCTGATTTTTTGAGAGAACTCGATATGTCCCTATCGCGTCTATATATATTATAACGATCATCTACTAATTCATGGTCATAGATTGTGGAATCTAGCCATGTTTCAGTTAGACAAATTAAATCATAATTGCAACTGAGCACTTCGCAATATAAATCATTTAATTTACTTTTTAAACCACGTACATTTTGATAATAAAATGTTATTGCCGTTTTGTTAGAATCCATTTTGAAAGTATAATATATTAAGCATTATTGAATACGTTTTTATGTAAAATTGATGAAAAAGTAATTTAATGAAAAGTAAGTAATTATGCTTTGGAAGGGGGTAATTATGAACGTCATAAGTTATGATTTGTTTGTGGTACATGATTTTGTCTATGGTATCAGCTGTCATTAATGTTGACAGAAATATGTTGTTGAATAGTGAACAAAATACAATGCAAAATACTGAGCATACAGTTGTTACATAAAAGTATGTTGTCTTTATGCAATTATTTCTAATAGGTTGCGATCGTTTATTATATTTGATAGATTGTGATAGTACATGAGAATAAAGAGAAATCGTGGTATTTACTTGTTGTTCAGAATAATTTTGTTCAAAGTGAAATGATGTAAAATAGTATAAATTTTTTAAAGATTCTGTGGTGAATCTTGGTTTTGAAAACGAACCCATTAAATTTTTGACCTGAGACCTCTCACATTTTGGTAATATATTTGTAAAGTTTCCATTTTAGTATTCAAGTTACACATAGTTACGATAAAAATAAATTAAAGTTTGTATATTCTGTTATTAGGCATCGATGACACGAGTATCTCGTTTTTTTATCTTTTCTAAATCGTACAATGAATTAATACATACGTGGTTTGAGTTTTCATTCAACCTAAGGAAAATTTTACAGTTTTTAATCCAGCAGAATTTATATTTTTGTTCTTTTGAAAATTCTCTGACCATTTTATAGAGAAGCTTATTTTTGGGGGATAGGTGTTCGTTTATGAAGATGTTATGTCCTCCGTGCATGTTGATGTTCTCCGCTGTGAGGCCTTTCCTCTTGCGGATTGCAGCAATGATGTCGTCCTTTTGTTGCCTCCGTTCCAGCTTCACAACAACGTTCCTCGGTCTTCCTTCAATTTTCTCACGTGGAGTAACGCGGCTGGCATACTCGATGTGTTTCGGCATCTCTACTTTTAGTTCTGAATAGATTTTTTTTAGAACGTCCATTAAATTTTCTTGGTTTTTTTTCCGGGATTCCGATAATCTCTATGTTGTTAACACGAGCATATTGTTCACTGGCCTCAACTTTCGCTTGTAACTCAAAGAAATCCTTTTTTTGTGACATGTTATTTTCGTTTATTTTTTCCAATTCCGTGATTTTTTTCTCCATACTTTTAAATTTTAATTCGTAATCATCAATTTTCAAGCTCAAATATTCCACAGTTTTCACTAGATCGCGTATTTCCGATTTAAATGTATTATTTAACTCACTGAATTTGATTTCTATGAGGCTTAAAACATCAGATTCTTCCGCTTGTATTTTCTTTGGTGGCATTGTAAGGTTGGTTTTTTTTATATATATTCACTGAAACTGATAAATTCAATTATATTTTCAATAAAAACTGGTGATTGAACACTTTATAATGATGTCTTAGGACTTCAATAGACGTAGTATGGCCATTGATTATTTTGTAGATTAACAATATAGTATTGAAGTAAATAATGTGTTTAAATGACAAGATATTTAACTTCTTCAACATTTTCTTGACTGAAGTGTACCTATTTTTCTTCAATATAGTTCTCATAGCTCTGTTTTGTAGAATTGTCATTTGTTTCATTAATCCGTGGTTGGCTAAGTATAGAATGCTGCTACAGTAATTTATGTGTGGTACAATGATTGCGTTGTACACATTTTTACTGGAGACTGTGTCAAGGAGTCTTCTTATTCTTCCCAACAGTGAATTTTTTTTGGAAATCTATCATTAGGTATTTATTATTGAAAAGTTTTATTTTCTGTGTACATTTGTTACTTAAATTTTTTGCTACCGGTTTCCACACATCCGTGTCATTCACTAGCAATCTTAAAACTAACTTTAAAATTCTATGCAAGTACAAAATGATAAGATTTAATTGGGTGGGGGTAGTAAGAGGGGTGATTTTGGGGGAGGAGAAGAAAGGTGGGAGGAGTTGACATTACATGGAAACATTGTTAATAAGGGCAATTTGCAGGGTACTATTATTTTATTATCAAATTCCTTTGATAATTCTTTTTTTTTTGTGTTCGTTATTGTCAGGACAAGGTTTGTATAACACTACTGGTGAGCTCTGGCATTATGAAATTTGTAAAAAAATTGCAATAGGTGGCATGCGAGCTGTTTGAAAAATGAACATACCGGGAATGAATAAATGGAATGCGTGAGGGGGAAGGGGCCAGGAGAATTCGGGTAGGGAAACCGGGAGGGGGTAGGTGAACCTGGGAGGGGGGAGGGGAACTCAGGAGGGGGGTTCTCGGGACGGAGGAAGGGGGGAGTGGGGGAAGAGAGAATGTGGAGGAGGCAGAGTGGGAAAATGAGAGGGGAAGGGGACACGGGAGAGGAAGGGAAGGTGGAAGGGCAATGGGACGAATGGGAAAGGACACGCAGGGAGAAACAATTTCTTTATTAAATGACATGGCAACGCATGCCGGGAACCAAATAGTAAAAAATAAAAGTTGTATTTACTAAGTTATTGTTTTATTTTATATTAAAAATATGTGTTTTCAGGAATGCTCCCTTGGTGGCGTTGGTGGAGCAGAACTGCCTTGCTGGTAGCTGCTGGAATTGGTCTTCTTCTACTCCTCGTTCTGCTTCTCTGCATCATCATTCTGTGCGTCTGCCGCAGGAAGAGGAAGGCCTCCAAGTGTATGCATCCTAACCTCACTTATTATGTTGCATTGTCACGTAGCGCACATAATATCAGATTTCATTGTGATTTATTAATATCTTTTCATAACATCATTTCATAAAGAAACATCATTAAAAAATAACCTATAACAAATTTTAAACATTACAAATTTGACAGTAATTTAAAATGTCGATCGTCCAGTTGATGCCAAACTTCTCCAAATAATAAGTTTAGAGATAATGAGGAGAGCAATATTCAAATGCTCGCCATAAATCTTTAAATTGGAAATCTCAAATTGATAAAACCACCTCGAAATTAAGATATCTTACTTACACATTTTATAGACTTAAGGAAGTACTCAATCTCGACAAATTAAAAATGATCTACTTTTCCCTGGTACAATCTTCAATAATCTACGGCATTATAGGATGGGGTGGTGCGCTTGATGCACTAATTAAGCCTTTACAAACCACTCAAAAGCGAATTATTAAAGTTATGTATAATAGAAAAAAAAAACATTCTCAACAGAGTTATTATTCAAAGATACAAAAATATTCAATATCCGTAAATTATTTATATTGCAGACTATGAAATATATATTTAAAAGCAAAAATTGCTTTGTAAAAAATGAAAATAGAATTAGCAAAAGAACTAATAATATGTTTTACGCCCCCCAAACCAATACTAAATTAATGCAAACACATAGCAGCTTTATTGGTCCTCGTACATTTAATCTTCTAACAAAACACATTCAAATGGCAGATAAAATATCACTTTACGTAAAAGAATTAAAATTATGGTTGAATGATGCAGATATTGAAACACTTTTTCTATAAATTATTTGTAAACCTTCTTGTTTCACTTTTCAATACAATTCTAACTTTATTTACTTTCTTTACTATAACAAAAAATCTACAAAATTTATGTTTCACTATTTTTATTTTATTTTACTATAATGTTTTCACAGATAACTACATTTCTAAACCTTTAGTAAACACACAGCCTAGCGGGTTCCCATTGCCTACTCTTTTCTATTACATATTTTACTTATTGCTAACTTTTACATTACTTGTACCTTATATTTACTCTTACTGTATTTAGAAATTATGTAAAATTACTTATGTACATATGTATGTAGATACAATGGGAAAAAAAAAGAAAAAAAAAAAAAAAAAATCAAATACTATTTACACATTCAATATGCTATAAAATAATACCGGGAGGCATAACGGACCAGCACATTAGTATGAAATTTTGAAATATCATACTAGATATCCAGAAAACGTGAACATTTTGTTTAATTCATTGCAAGTTTTTCTACATTATAATTGATTTGGTGGTGTTTATGAGTAATCTGAGTATTGTACCAGATAGAGGGTATACTAATACATACAACTGCATACTCAACTCAAATTCAGATTTTTCGGAGAAGTCTGACTACTCAACTGGACAATGAGTCATTTTTATTTTCATTTTATGAGTCATTTTATTTTCCCATTCAAACGAGAATCTATCTATAACGAAGACATGGCACGAACAATTAAATCAAATAAAATCTGTATAACCATTAATATTCTAACGGCCGTTGTTTCCAATCCTACTGATCAACTGTTGAGCTGAAATTTTGACCTAACACTCCTCAAATGCACAAATACGCTCTTCCCAACACAACTCTCAGACCAACAGGCGAATCGAGCGTTCCTAACAATTTACTTAGCTGATCGGAGACTCAGATTGTTCGATCGTAAAGTTGGGAATAACGGCCGTTAGTGCAAAAAAAAAGCAAGATAACCAGCTTGCTAAAAATGTATAAATATAATTTTTATGTTTGATGAGGGTTTTAAAAAATAATTGTTGTATTTTTTTTCATATCATCTAACCTTGGATTTGACGATTTTACTGTGCATCCCTTTCATGCGCACGTTTTAACATTACATAATCTCATTTGTTATCCCTGTCACTCTAACATGCAATCTGATTGACCCAAACAGACAACAGTCCCGTTCCGTTGGAAGAGAGGTAAGAATTATTCCTTATTCAAAAGTTATATAAAATTTGCATGTTTGTTAGATAACTTAAATCCAGTATTTTTTTAAATTTATTTAGATAAACTTTGTAAATTTTCAAATTCCGTAATATTATCAAAATTATTTATTTTTTATTCTTTGTTCCATTATTTATTTTTCCTTTGTTTTCTTTCATGTTTATTTGCATCGCTTCCACTTTTGTGTTGTGGCATGTTTTCGCATAACCAAACTAAAACCTAACCTAAAAAGTGGCGCTTTTGCTGCCCAAAACGAATCATCCATTGTCCAAGCGATTGTCTCTCAAAGCATTCCCGGAATATCTCCCAGAATTTGTCTGCCAACTACTCCGGTGTATAACGAAAAATCAAGACTTGTCCCGATGCAAGGACAATTCATAGTTCCTCAAACCAAAACTAATGCAAATCTGAATCCTTTAGCGAATGCAGCAAACTCTGGAAGATTACAAGCAGATTTGAGTCAACTAGAAGCCAGTTATCAAGCTGGTTTACAAGCGAAACAAATTGCGCAGTCAAATGCCAGTTTAAACTTGATATCTGATAGTGTCAGCATTTGCAATGAAAGCAAACAAAATGCGAACATGTCTAATACGTTTAAAAAGGATGGAAATGAAATATTGTTTCAAAACGATAATAATAACGATGTTTCAACTAATGATAATGAAGTTTCTAACGTTGAATCTGACAGCCAATCCAAGATTGCAGCAAAAAATCGTAATGTTGGAAGAGCAGGAAATAAATGGCCGCTAAAACCAGGCGTTTTAGTTCACGTGAACTCAAATCATTCACTAAGTCCAAAGAAATTTGGCAGGAACGCCGCTAAAATTGCTAGCGGTGACATGGATATACACCTAGAAGAAGTTTCTATAGCGGAAGATGGTAAAAGAAGCGTTAAACAGCAAAAAGACTTGACAAAGATCGGCATTTTGGAACGAGATTGCGATATAATCGTCCAAGACTTGAACGAAAATCGTGATATGAACCAAAGCATCAAATTCGATAAAGATAAATGTAGAAATTTAATGAAATCTGAGAGGCCATCACGGAAGAAGTCTAGATGCTTCAAATTGTTTAATAAAATTGATTTTTTGAGGACGAATCGGAATTTAAAAAGCGATGAAGACGAATGCATAAGCGATAGTGATGGGGCATCTTCTAGGAAAGTTAAAAGGACAAAATCTAATAAGAGAGCGCTGAGTTTGGTTGGGTTTTCTTTAAAAGATGGAAGAGTGGATAAAAAAGGACACAAAAGTAAATTGAGGTCATGCTTTCAATCTTCGTCACCCATTATACCTTCGGAAGGAGGTATTAAATATTTCATACTAATTTTTAACATAAAATAATCAATTGCCATCATCAAATATATCGATCACGGAAATTTGAAATACTGTCAAGGACAACATTTTTTAATTGGTTTTAGTATCTAGACCTGTAATTACGAATTTTTATTATAAAATAATATTAAACAGATCTTTCTTTATTAACAGCATACAATTTATTTTAATATTTTCGAAAAATATCCTCCTATAGTGCACATTGTAAAAGCACACTTATTTTCCTAGAAATATTTCAACGACGCAGATCGAAGGAGAAAAAAAAACTGGAGAAAGTTGACATATGTAACTCAGTTTTGGATTAATTGTGCTTAACAGCATTTCAAATTTCCATGATCGATATGGTTCCGTTTCACCAATTACAACTGAGCGATGGCTATGTTAAGATTTAGCCATAGTGGAATATTAAATTAAGGATTTTGTTGGGCTCTCAGTGCAGTATCATAGATTGAACTCCTCCATCATTACACAAGAAAAATCTTCAGCTTTTAATGATGAGTTTTTCTAACATCTTCTGGTTGTTCGTAACCCGGGAAAGTTTTTCTTTCTTTATCAGTTTTTGTCTTAGCTGATTTTAGTAAAACATCCAATTATCTCGCATGATTTATTTTGCGTATTTAACATTTATTTATGTAAGCCAGTATTCAATAAAAACGTAATCATTTTGACCTTCAAACACGTAATCGTAATGAAGTCAAGGCTTGTTTCGTACAAAATTTAATTTTGGATCATTTTTAAAATGAAAGGTTGTAGCAAAAATATCTAGTACGCCTTGCAGCTATTTTATTTATTTTTGTTTAATTTTATAAAATACTCGTATAAAGGCTGAAAAAAGACTTAAAATACAGCTTAGCAGTCGCTCAGTTTAAAATGCATGACTTAAGGCCGCTGTTCCCAATCTACTGATCAACTGTTGAGTGGAAGTTTTGGTTCAACACTTCTCACATGCACAGATACATTCTTCCCAACACAACTCTCTGACCAACAGGCAAATTGAGCGTAACTTAACAATCACTTAGCTGATCGAGAGCTGAAAAGTTGGAAACAACAGTTATGTAGTTAGAATTTAAGCAATTAATAGAGGAAATTAATCTTTTTTTAAGGCTTTTTTTTTATTGCTTTGCATGTTTTCTGTTTTTGTTAATGTTTGTTTTGTTTTTTTTTTAAGTTGTAACATTTAGGAGACTGCCTAAAACAGTAGTTGACTGCCAAAATAACAATCAGAATCCCAATATTGGTAACACGATTGGTTCTACCCCTAACTTGGTACAATTAGATAGCTCGAACCAATCTAGAAGCAGCTCAAATTCAAGAAAGAGAAAAAAACCAGGAGATGGTAAGAATTTTAACAGTTTGTTAACTTATCGTTAATTACTAATTTTTAAAATTAAATGACTGTGATGTAAAACTAACACAAGATATCCAGTAAAAAGGAACTAAATTCTTAATTTTTTGTTATTCGGTGTATATTATTAGCGATACAATTTGTAAAACCTGTATTTATAGTTCCTCAAACCAAATCTGGTGCAAACCTGCATCATTTAGCTAATGCAGCAAACTCTGGAAGATTACAAGCAGATTTAAGTTAAATAGAAGCTAGTTATAAAGCTGGTTTACACGCGCAAAAAATTGCGCAGTTAAATGCATGTTTAAACTTGATATATGATAGTGATCAGCATTTGCAAATAATTGAAGGCATATCAAGGAATATGTTTCAACTTGGGAGGTGGGTATGGGTACCGCTGCACCGGGAACCATTTATTGGATAACAAACACCTCTGTCATAGGTTACCGCAAATGGTTCGCTACATTTGGTGACTTAGCAGGGGTGCCCGGGTTCATGGGGTGTGGTTTGTCCGGGTTTTGGCGGTAGATGTGCCTTCCCACCAGCCGCGTGACAGGCCGGATCGGGAGACACTGGTTGAAGGAAACCTTGAGACCTCTCAAACAGAACTCTTTTGGAACATCGGAATGGATTCATACATCCGTCACTGCTGGGTACCCTGACCCTTAGATTCCTAGCCTCCCCTCATGCCTTATCCTAACCAGAATTTTAAGTCGATTTTTGAAAATGTATTAATGATGAATTTGTGTGTTCACTTGGTAGCCCCTGCGAATGGTGCTGCGGACAGTGAACCTGCAGGGATTGACAACCCGGGCGTGTACGAGAACCTCCCCTTCCACGGCCTGCAGCAGGCTCCCAACAAGGTTTGTGACCCCTGGATTCAAATTTTTTTCTTGAAACATTCAATTTTGAACGAAACATTATCAGTAACTTCGCCTTGGTTCAAATCATAAAAATTCAATAAAATTATATCGATTGTCGATTTTATGTCATCAATTTTGATGGAGTTTAAATCTCAGGAATGTAGATTGTTTATGAATTTCCTGGCATTTCTAATGCTGCATATACATTTGCAAACATAAGGGTGAGCCGAGCCACGAATTATGGGAAAGAAAGTGTGCGGTTGCTTCGTTCCATTTCCATAATTCGCAGTTCGGCTCGCGCCTCAGTTTGCAAATATACATGCAGCACAATATTATCCTTCAGAATTACTTCAACTTTGCTTCGTAAAATTCTGTTGTGGTAATAGAAATCGATGTTAGAATGCTGGTAGAGCATCACTTATAGCCAACGATCTAAAGACTTCACAACTAAAAATTTCGAAGAAATGAAACTTATTTTTAATGACAATTTGTTTATAACTTTTGCATTTTGATTTTTAATATAAAATTAGAAATCCACAAGAATTTACACATCTATGTTTAACCGAAGTTTTTTGTGCTTTTATTTGAGTGTTTTTTGTTAAAATTCCGTGGCTCTCAGGTAAAAGGGTATGTGTCGAATTTTTGCTCAAATGGATTTAAGTATGTATACCGTTTGTTATATCGTTTGAGTAAAGAGGAATAACGGTAATAATTTCTGTAAGCAGGATGCGGGTACGCAAAAAGGGAGTTAGAAGGAAAAACGTGATGTTATGTTTGAGAAAAGGGAATAATTAAATTAATACCCTTTTACGTGAATCAACTGCTTTAAAAAATGACGAAAAATGAGGTTATGTTTCAGTAAAGGAGAATAAATCAAAATCAACTACTTTGAAAAATGTGATGTAATGTTTGAGTAAAAGGGAATAATTCAAGATATACCCTTTTACGCAATTTAACTGCTTTAAAAAATGATAAAAAATTGAGGTTATGTTTCAGTAAAGGGGAATAAATCAAGGTATATCTTTTTACGCAAATCAATTGCTTTGAAAAATGTGATGTTATGTTTGAGTATAGGGAAATAATTCAAGATATGTTCTTTTTACCAAAATCAATTGCTAAAAATAGTTTGTCAGATGAATCTCTGATCACATTCACGTTTGACTTACGGCTGCAACATTTTAATTATTAAAGTTGTATTTAAATCAACTAGTTAACATAAAAATATGAGTAGGTATAGCCGTATATTGTAGTTCAACATTTGGGTAAAGGGGTTTAACTATGTAGGTACCAATTTTTTTTTTTTTATAAATTTGTATTATAACATACAACAAACTTGCAATTTGCGTCCTTAGAAAGGTGATAAAATTTCCAAGATTCTTTCGAAGTACGTTATTAGTTGATAACGATGGAACGTTTTCCTCAGAAAAAAATCGTATTGGTTTTATGCTTCCTGAACAATTCACTTTCACTGATATATACCCTTTTTACTCGAGAACCACAGAATTATTTGGCTTTTTACTAATTAATTTGTTTTATTTTTATTTCACGCTCTGCATGTCATTGATGCTGTTTTTGTTTGTGTGTGAAATGCATTAAAATAACCAACAAAACCACATAACAACATCTGTCTACATAAATAATTGGGAACCGTCAACATAAAATAACAACATTCAATGTTATGTGATGTAAAACAAAATCATTCGACTGCTGTCAAATTAAAATTCAATCCATCAACAATTTTGAAACTAACAACATATTCATATATGGATACATTCAATGTAATAACATGGAAATATAATGTACAAATATGGTAAACAACATATATAAACAATCATCATCGAATCATGGAATGCCAACATATTGCTAACATTTTGGAAAATTACAATCAACAACATATTGGTGACTAATAAATATTGACAACTAACAACATATTATTTATTGGAAACCGTCAACATACTGACAATCAACAACATAATGGGAACTAAACACATGTTGGTAACTGATTACACATTGACAATCAACCACCTAACGGGAACTAACAAAATATATTGTAAATTGGCCACACACTGGAAAATGGCAAAATATTCAACATTGTAAAATAAATATAGCCTGTGCAAGTAATTCAACCTCGTGTGGTTCGAGCGATAGTTTTGCAACAAACTGCTAAAACTCCGGAAGCCAATTTGGAGAAGCAATTAGAATGCAATCCTTCCTTCACTCCGAGAATAATATCCTGTCCCCCATTTTCCCACAATCCTCACGTCATGTTTTCTAACCTCACAAAATCAAACACTTCATCTGCCAACACGCTAGTTCCATCCGTTTCAACGCAAACCCTCACGCAAATCAACGCAAATGATAATACATACTTCAGTTCAAACGCTGAAGTTAAGTCCTCGTTACAATTCATACCGCAATGCGCAAACTCAACAATGTACAATAGTCGATTGAATCAAATAGGAGAAACAAACAACAGTTTATCTGGTGATGAAACGGATCAAAAATTCAATTCGTTAAACGTTAAAAAGGACCAAAGAAACGAACCGCAGTTCAGCTCAATGAAAATGGTGCGAAAGCGAAAACTCGAACGTTTCTACCCCGATGATTTGACTAAGATTGATTATGTCTTGGTTAGCAAGAATGATAGAATCTTTAAAGACATGGTTAGTAGAAGTGACGACGTTATTTATGCCAACTTTCCCAGTCTTTATTACACGTCTGTCTCTTCTCCTGAGATTGGTTTACCAAGCAATAGTTTAATCCTTGATAGCATGAATGCCTCGTTCCAAAATCTAACAGATTCGATACAAATCTACGAAAATAGTCCTTTCGATTCTAATAAAAAGAATCGATCAAATAAAAGCGATAAAACTCCAACACCTGCTCCAAGAACTGGTAAATCTCCGTCAAAAGTTAAACATATGACTAAAAAATCGCCGAGAGAACACGTATATGCTAATCTGTCATCGCAGATTGGTTTATTGAATGCGCAGACCTTGGGAATACCGGTTAAAAGAACAAATAGCACTGTCAAAAATTTAAAACATGGTTTTGATAGCACCGATGGTGTTTTAAAATCAGGTTTTGTTCCTATTGGTGAAACCCCTAAAACTTTGCCACGTAAACCAAATAATGAATTAAAACTTTTTAATAAAGATTCAGAGAAACCAGCATTAAATACAACACAGTTTATTTCTTTAACTTTTCCAAAACGGACAACAAAAAGTGGTATTTTAGATGAAAAACCAAGCGCTGAAGTCAAGAAAACAGAATCAATGAAAGAAGGTAAATTGAAAAGTAGCAAAATGTATAGAAATCATTCATTTAATGATACAAATCAATTAAAAGAAGACAGCAGACAAATCAAAAAAGTTTTTCAATATGAATTGCAAAAGATACAGCACTTGCCTAAAATTTCTCCTAGCATCGTCGATACAACACCCAAAATCAAGCCACCAATAGCTACAAAAAAATATGACCATGTGCCATTTAAGTTTGGTCCAACATTACAACATTTAAAACAGCAAAGCAACGTCCAGTTCGGTTTAAAAGCTTCCGTAAAACCATTAGAGAAAACACCAGTCAAAAAAATGGAGTTGAAATTCGGGTCAGACCCTCAAAAAATATTTGAGACAATAGACAAAAAAACTGAATCAAAAATCAACAGCAACACTCAAAGATTTATGGATGGGACTTCTAATTCTTTGTATAAATTTGAATCTGATAATGTTAAAAACATTGGTAAAGTTCTGCCAAAACAGCACGTTTTAAAACCAGACAAACCTTTACAAATTCCTAACTTGCTAGCAAAACCTATCCCAAAAAATCCAACACACGGTAATAATTCTTCTATTAGGAGAAGCCAGAGCAATTTGAGTTCAAAAGGAGCGTCAAAATATAGGCAACAGTTCAAGGAAGCCACAAATGAAAGCGATGGATCTTTGGTGAAAGCGAAAATTAGGGAATTGAACTTTAGACAGGTATTTGTTTGATTCTTAAGTTAAAATTATCGTTGTTTTGTTGAAAGTATTGATGAAAGACAAATTTAGTCAAGGCTGTGATATTTGTTTTACATTTGCACTACACAATTTTGCACCACCTTTTGGTAGTTTGATTTTTAAAATGTCAGTAAGTAGTAGGTTTCGTGCTCGTTAAATTTTGAAAAAAGCTGTATTCTGATGTAAGAAAGAGTGATATAAATAGTTTCTCACAAGTTGAATTATGAACTAGTGATTTAGATAACCATACGCTTTAAATGTGACTAAAAATCTCACAAAACACATTAACAAAATGATTTAAATTCTGACGAGCGATTTAGGATCTCACATTTTAGATTTCCGACTCTTAAAAGCTCATACTAACATGAAAGCGCTGTTTAGTTTCAATCAAGAACTTAAGTACATAATAGGAAAAGGGAATAAGAATGAAAATTCTCACATTGAATATGAACGACTGACATAGTTAATTATAGATGAAATATTGAAGGAAAAGAGTGGAAATGTAATATAAACCCATGTAAATATTTTCAGAACACTAACCCGCTAGGATCCAGGCATGAACTCAACCAAAATCTTAACCAAACCTATCCCAGTACAGCAAGACCCATGCACATACCGTTGCAAAAACACCACAGCTTTTGTTACTTCCAACCGATTCACTCGGTCAAAGAGAGTGATCCCAAAACAACAAACGAAGACTCATTGGGACCTTTGATTTATAAGCCAAACAAAAACAGCAATTCAAGAGAAAGCTTAGAAAATCTGAGCAATAGATTCAACCACAACGTGGAAAACAGCAGAGAACAACAGCAAAACACGAGGAAAGACTCGTTTAGAGAATTGAGAGCTAGTGAATATCGTTTAGATAGCGAAATAGATCCTGCACACAGAGACACGATGAACAAACTGCATGATCTTTTAACAAGAGATTCACCAGCAAGAAACAATTCCAACAATCAACCAAAGAATACCAAACAATCCACTCCAACATATACATTAGCTTCGTTAAACAAGCATAAATACGTACCGAAATCTGAAGAACCAAATTTGAAACCATCAGTAGCTCAAAAGCGTCTGGTATACGCAGATCTGGACTTGGAAGATCACAATAAAAAGTATAACGACAAAGTCAATTCAAATCGACAGCTTTTTTCGAAGGACGCATCTAACAGACTAACTAATAAAAGCGTCGATACTAATAGACAAAGAACACCGTACGCGACACTTAAGTTTGACGATGTAGACATTTGAGCATGGCAGGTATGTTATTAATGTTTTTTTGTTGTTGTATGTCTTGGCTTTTCTGTATGTCTTGGAATTGCCCCAATTAATTAATAAAACTAGACCTTTTTTAACTTCAATTCAGTTTTCAAACTTACATTTATAAGCTAGACTTTGTACACAAGTTCTTCTGTGAAATAAGTCGGTATCATTTTGGAATGAGTGCTAGAAAAATGTATATTAAAAAATCGATATTTTATAAGAAAACATAATTATTTTCTAATATTTATTAATATTTTTGTATTTCTCTGTGCCGATATGGTTCAAAATGGTTAATGGAGTTCGAATTAAATTCAAAATGCGTCATTTCGGCGACCATCTTGAATTTATAGGATTCTGCCTGATTTAGTTCAAATGCAGTTTGAACGAGATTAGAGGGGAGCTGGTCTTAAATATAGGGTCAAAATTTATAATATCAGCGGCCACCTTGATTTTACAAAGTTTTCCAATGATTTGGTTCAAAATCAGTATTGTAATGGCCGAAGTATATAAACTTGAATCTGAAATTAAAACGCGTATTCTCGGCAACCATCTAGAATTTATTATGTTCTACACCGATTTAGTTACAAAATGGTAACAGGTTTTAGCGAACATCTTGAAATAATATAGTTCTCAACTGATTTGATTAAAACCCCCAATGAACGACGTTAGAGGGAAGCTGATCTCAAATATAGGGTCAAAATTTACAATTTTGGAGGCCGTCTTGATTTTTACAAACTTTAGCAACGATTTGGTTAAAATTCTGTATCAAGGTGGTCAAAGGGGATATAATCTTGAATCTAAAATCAAAAATGGCCATCTTGAATTTCTGGAGTTCTTCTTACCTGCTTTTTTTCATTGTATTGTTGCAAGAGTGTGTTGCATTTATATTAAAATAAATAAAATACCTACGAATGTCTGATTGTTGTGATGTTGATTACTATGTTTTTTTTTTGTAAAATACTAATAAATTTGTTTTGTTCTCAATAGCCCTACAAACCTGATATAAACGATCAACTGATTTACGCTGATGCAGACTTGAAAGACTACGGACCTATTAACTACAAGCAGGCATCGATATACGCACAAATGAAGAAGATCAAAGAACAACAAAAAATGGAATTCGTAAGAAAGGATGATCCCATATAAAGCCAAAGCTAAAAAAAACTTACTTACATAATAATTTATAATTTTTTATTTACGTAGTGCAAAATAATTAATGGAAAAAAAACTAATATGTCAAGTGAATAAATTCAATCTGATTCGCTTCTCCCAACGATTCAAATATTATGTTTGATTCGCTGTGTCAAATGAATCAATTCAATTAAATTCGCCAGATTAAGTGAGTTATTTCAATCAATGAGATAAAATGATTTAATTCAACATGATGCTGAAAGTTTAGTGCATCAATTTTATCTGTTTTAGATCGATTTAACCTGTTTCCTAGTTAGGAATCGATTCAAAGTGATTCAGTAGGTTAAATGAATCTCAAATCCAAATGACACAACAAGTTTAGTGAATCATTTATTTTTTAAATATTTCATTCAAAGTGAACAATGTTAAATTCAATAAAAAATAATTACTGCAACAAATTTATTCCGTATCATATTAGGAATTGATTCATTAGCTGATTTAATTCGTTTCGTTCATTCTGGCTCGTCATTTAGATTGATTTTGTAATTTTTAAAAAATTATTTGTTTGCGGTTTAAGCTATATTTTTGAAAACAACTAAGTTATGAGATATATTACGAACAGGAAACTGACACATTATATATAACGAAATCAAAATTGAAACTATTAAAAGAAGATAAAAATCAGTTCAAAACCATGTAAGTTTCCTTCAGTGCTAAAAAAGAAAGTCACTCTCTATAGCTTGTCTTGTATATATATATATTAAAATGTAATAATAGGTACATTAGAAGATATTATGTTATAGATATATATTAATACTATTTTGTAATAATCAATGTTTATTAAATATAGAATATGTTACAATAAGTCAAAAAATGCCAAATATACGTTTTACGTCATTATAGATTTTCAGTATTTTAATTGAAGGAGATTATAAAGTTAGTTGGAACATTAGGAAAATCTAAATAATCTTACATATTAAATAATTACATGTGAGAAATGTTTACAGGTACTAGCATGTTTGTATAAATGTCTTAAAAATGATTAGGAACTTATTTATTTTTTTATCATTTTATGATAACAGTCTGTTCTAATATTAATAAATAAATAAAATATATTAGTAATAAAATGAGCTTAAAAATTTAAGTAAGTAATGTTCGTTATATTAGAAAATATTATATTCTTGCCCTAGAAACTATTTTTCTCTGTAATAACTAGAAATATCAAAGTAATTATTATACCTATTCAATTTTTATAGGAATAACTTTTGAAGGTTACAAATATCAACATAATGTATCATTAAAGAAAAATATAATACTTATAAATTTAAACGAAATATGAAACAGAACAAGACCCAGAAAATTCTTATTATTTACCTTTTTATTATTCTGTGTTTTGTTCTGTTTCATAATTCATTTAGACTTATTATTATTATTTTCTTCTTCAATAATCATCTTATTGTTTAGAATTTTGTTAATTTAAATTATCTCAAATTAATTAAGAACTTGGAAGAATCCTCCAAGATTATGAACAAAATTTTATTGAATTTAAAAAATACTGAAACATTTTGATTACATTATGTTGTACTATTTAATTTGGATGCCTATTTATTAAAAAGGCCAAGTAGCATAATATTACTTATGTGTAATAATAATATAGTATAAAGAAAAATGTTACAAAATAGAAAAACAATAATTATAGTTATTTGGTACTTTTCTTTAACGGTTAACATTGTGTTATTTACAGACATATTTCAAAATAATGGTAAAGTAAACTCTTTAATGGTACTAATACGATTTTGTAGATAACCCCTGTCAAATTTGAGGAAATTTACATAAAGCAATTACATATTTAAAAATAATGGGGACACGCAATTCATATAGAAAATACTTTCATTTGACTGATATTTATTGAAACTTTCGATCTCTGATAACCTAAAAATCCGCAAATCTTACAGCAAATAATAATGCATTTAAATAAATCTTATTTTTATTTCTTTTCAATTTTTAGCGATTTAAAATATAGTTGAATTTAATCAAATAAACATTTTTAACACGGTTAAAGATAAATTAATGTTATTTTTAGATGGCATGTTAGAAGTTGATTTAACTATAATAGTTATGTCTGTGGAAAAAAGTATATTTAATTATTTTAAGCATATGTAATGAAAAGAACGGAGATGGGATATGAACCAATGTATTACAACACGCGCATTACACGTGTCGCCGTTATCATTCACCCATAATTCAGCTGTTCCGCCTTTTGACCCAGCAGTTAGAACATTTCTCGATAGTCGGTATTCTTCTATACCAATCCTCCTTTGTTTCTCTTCGATGGTTTTATTTCAAGCAGTTTTGGGTTCGATTCCCGGTTCAGTGCGATTTACTTGTGGTTAAATGAATCAATTCAGTCCTGATCGCCAGATCAATTGCATAAATTGAGTTTGATTAGGTCAAATGAATCATTGAATAATTTTAATTACTAGCTCAAGTGATTCATTTTAGTCTTATTCGTTTAGTCAACTGTATCAATTTAAAAATCGAAAATTTTATGAATTAAAATGGAGTTGTATGTAGGTATTTCAATATTAAAAAGTTATTTTTTTAATAATTTATTCATACAAATAACTATATTTATGTGACGATACTACTTGTACTTGTAATATTTTTTTGTTAAATTTTAATAAACATAATTTTGTTTTAATTATTTTTGTATATTATTAACCAAATAAAAACGATTTTTTTATAATAACAATACCAATAATAAAATAAAAATTAAAAATAATATTTTCTTTATTTTTGTCTATGAAATCCTTGAAAAACAGTAAAAAGGTAAGTGCGCCTTCTCGTTGACTTTGGTAGCCACCTCTGATCTGGAGCCCAAAAATACCTAACATCGCCTCTTGAACCCATTTTATAGATAGATTCCAAAAATATTCACTTCACTATGACAAGTAGGGTTAAGGACCTGTCCATGGAATGCTGTATGGACAGGTCCTGTTATTATGAACATGAAAGACAAAAAATCAATTGAATTAATTCTATTTGGTGACGCACATGAATCAATTCCAAATGATTCAGTCCAGAACTGAACTTGAACTATTTGTAGGATTCATAAAGAAAATCGTTCAATTTATTACTTTGAAATTGTCATACGTGGTACCTATTTAGAGCAATATTCAGTACTAGATTTTTGCCTTAATTCTTAAAATTCTTATTATGTTACCTTTTCAATATCTTTTTATAATATTAATTTTACCAAAGATGACTGATACGAAAAGTCCTCTTAAATGACTGTGACACCCTTTAAATGTCGTTTCTTAATACAGTGAAATCCGTTTATAATGACATCGAAGGGAAATAATTAAATATATGAATTTTTTTATATTTTTTTTATAATTGTACGACAGACAGGTAAGTCCAATTATGGTACAATTTTCTTACAACTAACAATACATAATTTTTTTTAAACATGTTATAGTTATGTTAAACACATCTATATCCGCTGGTAAAGCATTAAGCAATGTCATACCTCTTGTCATGCTATGTTGAGCCATGACATCTGTCCGCCCCTGCGGTATGTAGAATAGGGCATGGCTACGAGTTCAACAGTATTTGTCAGGAACGAATAAGCCACAGCATGACAGGAGATATGGACAATCGATGAGGTTTTTTAATAACTTTAATTCAAATACCATGAGTCCGGCATTACGCCTGGTCTCCAGGCTTTGATAATTTGTCTCCTTTAGCAGTTCCACGTGATGCATAAATTTCGGATATATTCCGTGTGATCGCATGTAAACATACCTTAGGAACTTTTTTTAAATTTGTTCAATCATATTTATGTATTTAAGTTGATAAGGTATCCAGACAGTACTAGCGTACTCCAGCTTGCTTCTGACCACTCCGTTGAACATGGCGGTCATTGCTTCTATATTATTGAATTGTTTGCAAGTTCTAATTACAAAACCAAGAATTTTGTAGCAAGCCGAAGTAAGCTGCACTATATGATTTGAAAATGTCAGCCTGGGATCAAAGGTCACCCCAAGATCCTTGATGGTATTTACGCGTGTTAGTACTTCTCCATTCATTCTATACTGGTAGAATAATGGATTTTATGAACGACTATAAGTCATAACGACGCATTTTTTGTATTAAAATTAAGTTTGTTATTTAACGACCATTTCATGATTGAATCTAGGTCAGCCTGCAGTTTGGAATAATCGTCATCTGATTCGATTTCCATCATCAGTTTCATGTCATCCGCGAATAGGAGACATGTGCTATGACGTATGCAGTCCTGAATATCATCTATCAGAATAAGGAATAACATGGGACCAAGATTCGATCCCTGAGGAATTCCTGACAGAGCTACGAACTCATGGGAGTCGTATTCATTTACATTTACGTACTGGCTTCTATCTTTTAAATATGATGCAAAAAATATCAGTAGGGGTTGATTAAAACCTATTTTGTGCATCTTTCTTAACAGAACATCGTGATCTACTCGGTCAAATGCCTTTGCGAAATCCGTGTAGATTACGTCCGTCTGATGCCTATAGTCCAGGCCTTTTGCTACCCGTCGAGAGAAAGAGAGTAAGTTGGTTACCGTTGATTATTTATTTTAATAGAGGGAAACACAGCATATTAAGACTCCCAAACACTGCCGAAGGTGTTAGGAATCATGTCGGTCACTATAACCGACATAATTTTCAATGAAATTAGGACATAATTTATTAAAAATGGGTCATCATAAGCGACATGTCACTATAAGCGAAGTCATCTTATTCGACTTTGTTATAAAGAATTTTATATGAAAACCAAACATCGCTTTGTAATTACTTCATATTAAGTGGCTGGTCAATACAGGCGGAGTCATAATAAAGTAATATACTAGTATCAAAGATAATTGATACCAAATTACTAAAAATGTTGATGAAATGTTTACATTTTTTCAATTTAATAGCCCTGAGTTATATTCCCGCGGAATCCCGATTAGAAAAATGTGCGAGATTTGAAAACCCTAATAAAAAAAAAAAAAACAACGGGAAGGGGTTTGATTTGGACAAAAAAACTTAAGTCTGGAGCAATAAAAACCCTCACTTTATTACTTTAATTTCTTAATTTTATTGTGCATCGCTCAAATATCAAGTTAAATTTTTTATTGTTATTTTTATTTTTAACTTAAGATAGCAGCCAATAATATGCGCGTTAAGAAAAATGAAGATGGTGTTGGTAGTACTTAGTCGAAGTATGATACAGTTAAAAGTGATCGAATTGGAAATGGGTTCCATAGCTCAATCGGTAGAGCAGTTGGCCATGAATGCTAAGGTATCTGGGTTCGAGTCCCAGTGGAACCAATATCTTTTTCTGATTTTTCTGTCTTCAGATTTTGATTGAGTTTCGCTAATATTGTCTTCATTTAATTAAATATTAATTTTTTTACTTCAAAAACAAGCATTCATAAGTAATAAATATCAGTATTCAATAAAAATATATTAATAAATCAATCATTATTTGTTAGGGTGACAAAAGTTGGGAAGAACCTGCCGATTTACTAAATAAAATAAAAAATTGTTGTGAAATGGTCTAAATAATGATCTTTCACCACGCCATGGCGATACTAACAGTATCTACCACATGATCTTTCACGACGCCATGGCGATACTAACAGTATCTACCATGGCACGAAATGTTCGAGATTTAAATTAATTGATCACGACAAATTATTTTTAATATTTATAAACTACAACATTATAAAGACTTCACACATCCCATACAAGACAAAAACACAGAATAATTTACTGTATAAAGGGATCCAATTGTATGGCTTAGTTCCTAATGACAAAAATAATGTTCCAAGTTTAAGAAAATTCGTAGTAAAAATGATGTAAATAACCTATATTGGACCATACGAAATGGATTTATTTTAAATGTAATAAATTAAAAAAATAAAATAAAAGTGCAACCAATTCATTATGAATAAATCACCTTGTGGTGTACTCGAATGTCTAATGTACAAAACTTAAATACATTCTTATTTCTACATTTATTTATTTATTTTTGCTGGTTTTTTACAACCATTTATCACTTACAAAAAATCAGTTAGAACACAGAATGGATTTCTACTAAAAAATTCAAAAACTCATGAAATGGTACATAATCAAACATACTTATTGCAGTTGTTAACAAGCTAACTGTTATAATATTTTAAAATAATATTATCACAATAATTGTGTTTTTAAAATAGTTGAGCGATTCTATATTTTTTATGGGATCGTTATGAGATAACGGACGTGATCTCCTGCCAGATTTGTGTGATTTTTATGGCTGTTATTTGCTTTTTCTATTTACAAGGTATATTAAATGAATAAATAATCATGCATACTTGCAGGAATTTGTGTTTAAAAAGATCTAAATTAATGTGACAGTAAATATGTCATATTAGAATAAGTTAACAATAATAATCTAAACGAAAATATGAAAAAGAACAAGACACAGAAAAACAGAAAAAGACAATGGTCGCAACTGGGACTCGAACCCAGACCTCTCCGTCTAACCGGGACGCGTATTTCCAAAACCTATACCGGTTCAGTCGTGGTAGCGATGATTTACATTTTAAATACACCTCTATATTGGTTATTTTTAATCACTTTATAAAAACAAAATTTGTTCTAAAATCTAGATATAATAATCTTTCCAATGTGTATATTAGAAATTAATAATTTTATTTCTAAATATTTAGATTTGGATATTATCCCCATATATTGTAAATACACCTCTATATTGGTTATTTTTTATCACTTTGCAAAAACAAAAATTGTTCTAAAATCTAGATAAACTAGTTTTTCCAACGTGTATATTAGAAATTAATAATTCTATTTTTAAATATTTAAATTTTGATATTGAAAATGTACCGCGACTGAAACGGTATAGGTTTTGGAAATACGCAACCGGGACGAGTGCGTTAACCAATTTCGCTATTGCCACCTTCTGTCAAAACGTCATAATTGTCAATCTCATATTTTAAATTTTAGAATTACATTATTATCAACTAATTATTTTTTCTCCATATTACGGGCAACTACCCTTTTTATTGGAAACAATCATTCTAAGAATTGGTTTGTGACCTGGATAGCGTCTCGGATAGATATTTCCGAATTTATTTATATGGAACAATTGACTTTTATGAAAGTCTAAATAGCACTCGTCCCGGTTAGACGGAGAGGTCTGGGTTCGAGTCCCAGTTGCGACCATTGTCTTTTTCTGTTTTTCTGTGTCTTGTTCTCTTTCATATTTTCGTTTAGATTATTATTGTTAACTTATTCTAATATGATATATTTCACTGATGGGAATAACCTTCCAAAAAGTATAAAAAGAAAGTTTTTCTTATATAAAAAGTAAATATGTAAAAACCCCACAAATCTAACAGGAGATCACGCCTGTTATATTATAACGATCCCATGATTTTTCACAGGTTTGTGTCTAGTACATAACTAAATATAAAGACATTAATGGTTATTGCAAACATATTTTCTTCTTCTATAAATATTAATATTATGAAAACAGATTACATACTATATTTAAAAAATACCTCAACATGGCGCTTAAAATAAAAAAGGAATGAACTTAGGGACAAAAGGGAGCTTAGGGACACACCACACTCTCCACCTAGGGGATGTAGGACAGACGGAGGTGCAGTTCAGTACAGGTGAAACCCTCATAATTGGAAACCAAGTAGAACCCCACCAGCAGATCTGTGCAGGCCACCCTGCGTCCATTGCTGGATGAGAAGAAGTTCGAAGAGAAGCCCTGCAATAATAATAATATATTTTTTAATTAATTTCTCACACCATTACAAATTTGAGTTTATTGCATATAAGAAATAACACCATTTAAATATTTTACAAAAAATTGTTTAAAAATATTTATACATAAAAGAAATTTCAAGAAATATAGCAATTTCAAAAGAATCTCAGGCAATGGTGAAGATTTCGTCAATATGGAGAGACTCTTTCAAGAGTCGAAAGAATTTCTCTATAAAAAGAAAACAGGAGAGGCCCTAGGATCGATCCTTGGGGAACCCCAAAAAAACAAGAAATTCAGCAGATTGGAAGATTCCGTGTGTGACAAATTACTTTCAGTTCTTGAGGTAACTTTTAAAAAACTTTAACATTCCAAAAACCCATCTGGGCATGTTTTGTGAGGAAGGTATTGTGATTCGCAGTATCAAAGGCTTTGGAGAAGTCGTTATACGAACAGTCTACTTGGTATCCACTGTCTAGGGACCTAGCAACATAGTCGGTGAAAACCATCAGATTGGTTTCAGTGGATCTTCCTTTCCTGAAATCGTTCTGTTCGGGATAACGTATGCGTCTATCTGAGTCATAAGGAATTTATAATGCGCACGTTAGAGTCAGTCAAAGCGGAAAGTAAGCAATTTATTTATTTATTTATTCTTAGTATATTTACATTACATTATTTATTCTTAGTATATTGTCCTCCACACTAGGAGTTCACCTGTATTGTAGAGGACATTTTTCAGTTGTAAATTATAAATTTTAAAATGTAAGTAGTGAAACAAAAACAAACAGAAGTCTAAGTTAATATAAAGAAGAAACAATAAAAATCAAAATATACAGAAACAATAAAAATTAAAATATGAAATCGATTTCACGATAATACGAGTAAATTATAAATTAAAAGAATTATATATTATAAATTAAAAGTTATAATTAAAAGTTATAAATTAAAAGTTAAAAGGAATATAAATTATAAGTTACTAGCTTTTGCTTTCCCATACCCCTCCCCCCCACCCCCGCCCTTTCTTACCTCCCCCCTCTACCTCCACCCTCCTCCCCCTCCCCCCACCCTCCTCCACCATCCGCCCTTTCTTCCCTCCCCTTTCTTCCTCCCCCAAACCCCTCCACCCTCCTTCCCCTCCACCCCAGGCAACAATTTTTTGCTTTTCAATAACTCGATTTTGTTAGGGACAGAAAACGTATGATAAATAATTTCATAACGCCACAGCTTATTCATAACACTAGAGCTTACCAATATATATATAGCCTATATTACTCGCAAATAATGTAGCTTTCTATTAGTGAAAGATTTTTTAAATTCCATTCAGTATTTATTGCGTGAAAGAGTAACAAACATCCATACAAACTTTCGCCTTTATAATATTAGTAGGATAATACGACAAAATGGATTGTAGCCAGTTCCATACGTTTTTTTGTATTCAATAATATTAGGTAGTTGTTTTATGTTGTGTTGGAAGTGAATTGTATAGTTTAATAGCCTGGTATCTGTAGTGTTTTTGTCCAAAGGATGTGTTTGTTTTTGGTATTTGTAGTTGGTGTGCATGTCTTGTTCTAGTACTGCGAGACTTTTGTGAAGTGATAAATGTGTTTAAGTTATTGTAAAGGAAAATTAGTATTTGTTTTGAATATAATTGTTGAATTTTCAGCACTGGGAATTTTTCAAATATGATTGAAGTGGGTGTTAGTATTGGTAATTTAAGTATTACTTCTATTAGGGTTTTCTGAGCTTTAAACAGTGTATTAATGTATTTTTTTACTGGCACAGCCCCAGGCAATAATGCCATATTGCATTATGGATTGTGCTAGTGCGAGGTATATATTTTTTATATCATATATGTTTAGAATATTTCTCACGTTTTTAAAGAAGTAAATCAACTTGTTTATTTTTCCTATTACTGAATCTATATGTCTATCCCATTTTATATAACGGTCGAAGTATATGCCAAGATATTGAATATTTTCCGTTTGTGTAATTGGGGGACAATCGCATAGGGTGTGTGTTGATTGACAAGAATGTATTTTAAGATAGATGTTATTAGAGGGTTGGCCTCTTGACTTTATACTGAAAGTTATGAATGTAATTTTATCTATATTTAAAGTTAATACGTTAGAGTCGAGCCATTTTTTGGTAATATTTAAACCAAGTTCTGCTTTTGTGATTAGTATTTTCCAGTCATTTGCCTTAAAGAGTAACACAGTATCATCAGCGAAACTTATAATTTCCCCGTCTATTTGGAGGTGACACAGGTCATTAATATATATAAGGAATAGGATTGGACGAAGTACGCTGCCTTGGGGTACTCCGTAGGATACTTGTTCCGTGTCACTACATGTGTTTTCTATTGAGGTATACTGTGTGCGATTTCCCATATTTATAGCTTTCGATTAATTTGAGTTCTGTTCCCTTGATTCCGATGTTTTTAAGTTTATTGAATAGGTTTTGATGGTGAATTGTGTCAAATGCCTTAACCAGATCTAGGAATATTCCAATGAATTTTTCGCCCTGATCTATATTTGTTTTGAGGAAATCTGTTACTGAGGCTATTGCATGTGAAGTACTCATATTTTCCCTGAATCCAAATTGATTAGGTGATAGTATATTATTTTTGTTGAGAAAAGTTAACAGATTGTTTTTGATGTGTTTCTCGAGAATTTTAGAAAGTGTGTTCAGAATTGTAATTGGTCTGTAGTTATTTATTTCTTCCTTATTTCCATTTTCGTGGATTGGAATCACTTTGCCCATTTTTAAAATTGTAGGGAAAATGCCTTCTTTAATGGACCGATTTATCAGTATAGTTAGCGGGATATGAAGTGCGGAAGTTTAATATTTTTAGTGTTATCGGTGATATTCTGTCACTGCCTTGTGAGTTTGTATTTTTTAGGTCGTTTATAAGTTTAAGTGTTTCTTTTTGGGTAATGTATGGCATTTTAAATGGAGAAATTCCAGTGTGTGTATGGTGGTTTGCGGATTCAGAAGTATCGAATTTTGTAGTGATTTTACTTGCTAAAACCTTGCCTACATTCGCGAAATAATTATTAACATAATTACATACTTTCTGTGGTTGATCTGATGTTTTAATAATTTCTTTACCTATTTTAATCGCAGTTATGGCTTCGCTTTTCTTTGTAGTTGTGTGGGATATTTATTTTAGAATTTGCCATATTTTTTTGGGATCCTTGTTGCATTTAACTAATTTATTTTTATAATACATTTCTTTCGATATACGTGCAAGCCGTGTGCAGAAGTTTCGATATCGTTTATAGAAATTTATGAGATAGATATCACATGGGTTTGATTTACATTGTTTGTGAAGTGTGTCTCTTTGAAACTTGTTACAAGTCCTTTTGATATCCACGATTTTATAAATTTAAGTTTTTTTT
Source organism: Limnephilus lunatus (assembly GCA_917563855.2). Classification (NCBI taxonomy): domain Eukaryota; kingdom Metazoa; phylum Arthropoda; class Insecta; order Trichoptera; family Limnephilidae; genus Limnephilus; species Limnephilus lunatus. The sequence continues at coordinate 112,615,106 of OU830592.1, forward strand.
CGGTAGCGACAGTATTATTAATAAGTTCGTCTTGAATACATTGTATAAAAAGTGTCCATGCTTTATTAAACGTATGAGTAATAGATTATGGATTGGTATGATCTATTTGTTTTTAACATAATGTGGTCAATACATGTTTGGGTGGGTAAATAGGTTGATTTGATTGAGGTTGACTCTCGTGGGTTCATTTATGGTGCTGATGAGTCCATGAAACAACAAAAGGTTTAAGTAGTAACGACTACATTGAGGATGCTTTTTATATTCTAAAATGTTTATATTCATATCTCCTATTAAGCAGATATTTTTTAGTTTTTTCAATTTGTTGAGTTGACTGTCTAGGGACCTCAGAAAGGGAAATATGTTTTTTATAGAGGGTGATCGGTACATAGCTAAAATACATACCTATGTCATTATTTAGATTATTTCTACGCCATTTGAGTCTGTAATATCTATCTCCGTTATTGTTAAATATAAATGTTTTTGCAGTAAATTACGTTTCCGTCATTTTGATTTTTAATGTTTTTTGAATGAAAGACTTCATAATTAGGTATTTGTGTAGGAGTGAAGGATCTGTGTAGCCAAAATTCGGTGAAGATTATCACGTCAAATTCTGTATCCAATTGTTGAAGTATGACAGTGAAGTTGTCAAAAATTTTTGAAATGCTGCGTATGTTTTGATGTATTATTGTATTTAACTGTGGAGCCATGGTGAGTGTTTTTTTAAGGTCGTCGGAGTGTTTGAAATAGATAATTTTTTCTTTTTCCGCTTTCCGCGCCATTACCTTTCCGTCTTTGGTCCAGACGAATGCATATCCCATTGAGATCGCTCTTTTTTTTGTTTTCCAGAGTAATTCTTTTAGAAATGGCGATAAGATTTCACTAACATATATTTTGCAGTTAGTTCCTGAGGATGTTTCAAGCTTGATTTCTCTCTTTTTAGACAGAAAAAGCTCACGCAGTTTCAGATTATTGAATTTAATTATGATTTTTGGAGGATCCATTTGTGTAGTTGACGTTGACTCCGCAGATAGTCCCCCTGGCTGAGCCTTAGCACTATTTAGTTGAAGTCTGACGGCCTGCTTGATGTCCTCCGGACGGACCTGGTTGGCGGCTGATTCGGCTATGGATCTCACTATGTCGAATGTAGATTTTTTTACTTTAGTGGGACTCCGGAAATTTCTAAGGAGTCTTACAGCATTCGACGGTCGCTTTCGGTAGCCCTTATTTCAAGGTTTTTTAGTATGAGATTTTTTTCGTTTAAACTTTGTTTAATTGTAAGGATATCCGCTTTCATCGATGCCCTTGTGCAGCGTGCCCTTGTGCAGCGTGCAGCTCTTAGCCATGAGCAGCGAGCACGGCACAAGAGCCCTTATCATAGCCATAGGACTACACCAATAAAAAAACAAGCCATCAAAAACCATCTACTAAGGGACAGGTGTTTGCTTTAGCGTCTATTTGTGTCAGACGTGATGGTTAAACCAACTAGGCCTTATTACACTATTTTAAAAGTACGAGTGACAATGATTAAAAATTACAAACTTCATTTTAATAAAGTCATGTGTGTATTTGATAATACAAAGGTTTTAATCTTAATATTCCTTATGTATATTAATGACCTGTGTCACCTCCAAATAGACGGGGAAATTATAAGTTTCGCTGACGATACTGTGTTACTCTTTAAGGCAAATGACTGGAAAACACTAATCACAAAACCAGAACTTGGTTTAAATATTACTGAAAAATGGCTCGACTCTAACTTATTAACTTTAAATATAAATAAAACGAAATTCATAACTTTCAGCATAAAGTCAAGAGGCCAACCCTCCAATAACATCTATCTTGAAATACATTTTTGTCAATCAACACACACCCTATGCGATTGTCCCCCAATTACACAAACGGAAAATATTCAATATCTTGGCATATACTTCGACCGTTATATAAAATGGGATAGACATATAGATTCAGTAATAGGAAAAATAAACAAGTTGATTTACTTCTTTAAAAACGTGAGAAATATTCTAAACATATATGATATAAAAATATATATACCTCGCACTAGCACAATCCATAATGGAATATGGCATTTTTGCCTGGGGCTGTGCCAGTAAAAAATACATTAATACACTGTTTAAAGCTCAGAAAACCCTAATAAAAGTAATACTTAAATTACCAATACTAACACCCACTTCAATCATATTTGAAAAATTCCCAGTGCTGAAAATCCAAAAATTATATTCAAAACAAATACTAACTTTCCTTTACAAGAACTTAAACACATTTATCACTTCAGAAAATTCTCGCAATACTAGAACAAGATATGCACACCAACTACAAATACCAAAAACAAACACATCCTTCGGGCAAAAACACTACAGATACCAGGCTATTAAACTACATTTACAATTCATTTTCAACACAATATAAAACAACTACCTAATATTATTGAATACAAAAAAAAACATATGGAACTGGCTACAATCCATTTAACTTTTAATTTATAATTTTGTCGTAAAGAAGTCGATTTTATATTTTAATTTTTATTGTTTCTTTATACATATTTTGATTTTTATTGTTTCTTAATTATATTAACTAATACCACTGTTTGTTTTTGTTTTACTACTTACATTTTATCTTACTAATATTATAAATGCGAAAGTTTGTATGGATGGATGGTCCTTACTCTTTCACGCAATAAATACCGAATGGGATATAAAAATGCTTTCACTAATCGAAAGCTAAATTATTTGCGAGTAACATAGGCAGTAATATATTGTTAAGCTCTGGCGTTATGAATAAGCTGTGGCGTTATGAAATTATTTATTATACGTTTATTGGCAAAGCGTGTTGCTCAGTAAATGTTTGACGTAGGCTGTCATATTGTTATTTGTTTAGGTTACTATGGAGATTTCTTTGTGGAGGACAATATATTATACCTTTGTAATGTAAATATACTAAGAATAAATAAATAAATAAAAATATATAAAAACAAAGTCGGGTTAGTTACATCGGGCTGGACCGATTTTTATGATCTTTGATTTGTTGGATTTGTCTCCGCCCCGAATAGCAGAATAGCTATTAAAACATCGAAAAATTCACGAAACAAAATTTTATAAATAAAATTCTTTTACTCATTCATTTTGCGTGGAACGAATTTTCATCTTTTGAAAGAGCTGCACCAATGTTGTCATAAGTGTAATATTGAATAGTGAGTGAATTCCAAAAAAATTAAAAACTTTAAATGTCAATGCGCTGATTGTTTTGCTTTTGTTCTTAAACATATAATGCTGCCCCCATAGACATATGATTATATTCGTATATCTATGGCTGCCCCTCTTTCTAACATAATAAATTTCAACAGTCGAAAATGATACGAACGGTGAACGTATGTCTGCACCCCTCCAAAGAAAAAATACAATAATTATAATAAAATCTCCCTCACACGTATAAAAGTGAAACGCAATTCCCGTAAGTAAGTTGAAGAGTAAGAAAATCACAAAAAATATAAGTCTGTACACAACTCTATCTCTGATACTGACAAAAATAAAACACGGATAGTTGGCATCGGTAATTGTAATGGTGTACTGTATCGTGGGGCTTCTTCAGGGTAAGAGAAGACTACATGAGTGTGTTCCAAACTAATAATATCAGTGTGCATAAATATATTCAAACACACGCTCTTTTAAAGATAGATTAGATGTCAACATCAAAAATATTTGAATTCACGGTGTCCGGAAACTCGTTGTATAAACGGGAAACTTGTAAATCCACATCAAATAGAGGAACCAAAAACACACCATTTTTTAGACTGAGTATTTTGTTTTTTTTTTTTGCTGTGTAATATTTTATTTGCACAAGAGCATTGACATCCCAATGACCAACTCTGCCGTTAGAGTCCTTAAAGCAATGACGTTATATAAATAGACTCGCCATAGTCTCACATACTCACAATATAATGTGGAAAGCAAGCAACACTCTTTTGTTTTCAGCGGTTTTCAGTATAATTTCTAAATTCAAAACTTTATTCCTGTGTGAAAAAGATAGACAATCAAAGAATGTACGTGTGTGAATGTCATAGATATATGGTAGGGCGGCTTATAAATTTCTTCGCCGAATACTGCTTTCACATCACGGGTGTGACCTATGGGTGTGACTGAGATAACAAGATACTCTCACTCGGTTATACAATGGACAGGGAAGGATAAAGAATACAATGACGTATTATTAAAAAAATAATTGTAATTATTATAATAATTGATAATAATAAGTAATTTGCGTGTACTTACAAATGAAGTGTTATTCCTTCGCTTTTACGACTATTTGCCGTGTAATTGAAGCATTTTCTCATCACACAGGAGGGCATTTTGGCGCTTTGCAATGCAATTTACTTACTGGTAAGACACAACCTTACTCGACGCGAAGCAGTTTAGTACTAAAGTACTAGAAATAGAGACAGCTACAATCGTCTTGTGTTTGGCTTCCCACTTTGAGATTTTTACCCCGCGTCCAGTATTAATGTCATTGGTTTTCTGTAGGTTAATAATATATAGTACAAAGTATCCAAAAGTAGGGTAAGGGGCATCCATTAATTTCGTGAGCAGTTTTTCTTCCAATCTAGACCCCCCTTCCCCCCCGGTGTGATAAATTTGGGCCAATTCGTATATTTTTTTCAAGTAACGTGAGATTTTTCTGAACCCTCCCCCCCTCCCCCGTTTGTGCTCACGAAATTAATGAATGCCCCCTAAGAGTAAATTTTTATTCAAAAAAATTAATATTTAATTCAATAAGTCTGATTATTCATATTTTTAGAAGATTGATTGTGTTTTCAATTCGTAAATAAAGATCTGAAATAATGAATTTCTTTAAATTTTATTTAAAAACTTTATGATAAAAGTGACGTAAAAGAATTTCTTACCAAGAGTATTAAACTTAAATTGCAATTATTTTAGAAGTTTATTGATATTTTCTATATTAAATACTGAAGTCATGAAGTTCCTTCTTTTTAATAAATTTACGTACTTATAATTTTAATCGAAATGCAGCATCTCACTTAAGTGGAATTCCTATTACGTCACCGACCATCTTTTTTGGAAAACGCCCATTACGTAAATTTCAAATAAAATTTAAAAAATAACCTGAAACAACTGTAAGAGTACATTAATATTATTAATATTTCATTTTGCTTCATTTAAATCTGTTAATTTATATAATATCTCATGTTTATCTTACTGTTAATAGTTGCAATATTATTATTCACTTACTCAAATGATAACGTGGATAACATAATTGAGCATGAATTCACTCACCAAACACAAGAGCCTTGTCTCTTTATGGTGAGGAAAAGCTTTTATTATTATTGTAAAAACATACATATCTTACTAATATTATAAATGCAAAAGTTTTATTGGATAACCAACACCTCTATAAATTCTCCTTTCCTTCCTCTGTAATTTTAAATGATGGCCTAGAACACCCTTGAAGGGTGAAAGCCAGAAATAATAAAAAAAAAAAAAAAACCAACACCTCTGCCATAGGTAAGTGGTTCGCTACGTTTGGTGACTTAGCGGGTTCATGGGGTGAGGTTTGTCCAGGTCCTAGTGGCGGATGCATCTGCCCTCCTTCTGTATGGCAGGCCGGATCAAGAGAGACTGGTTGAGGGACGCTATTTGACCTTTCCAGCCGGACTCTCGACCCATCGCCTTGTACCGCAGTTGGAGGGATGGATTGATATATCCGTTACCCCTGGGTACACTGATCCCCTAGATTCCTACCCACCCCTTTTTCCTTCTTTTCTTTTTCCTTCCCAGGACATTCTACCCTTCCCTTCCTTAAAAATACCCTCCGCACAGCATCCCCAAAGATGACATAGGCCCAGAGGGAAATCATTTTCCTCAGGGCCTCACGTGGAGCTAAAGTTAAACAAAAAAAACTAAGGTGTACATTTTACTTTTGCGATTAACTTTTAGATTTGATTATAAATCGTGGTGTTTTCTCTTTCTAACATCGTTTAACACTACGATTTCTATGAGACGTATATGAATTGATCCGAGAAGCGAACAAATTAGCCTGAGGGGTTAAAGTACCTACAGAATGCGTGTGCGTCATTTGGTTGCGCCGTTCTAATATTGTATTATCAGTTTTATTATTTTGACCTGTTGTCATTCAAACAAATTTTAATATAATTTTTAAAATGCAATAATATGACTTTATACTTGTTTCTTATCTCGTGTGGATGAATAAGCATTTATTTGGTGAATAACTAAATATTATTTTAAAAATTAAAACAGTATGAAAATTACCTTTTACATAAAGATAACCTAACGAACTTTAGGAACTGTTGGACTGCAGTGGAATATTTTGAAGGATTACTTTTTCTTCCATAATCTTACTAATATTATAAATGCGAAAGTTTGTATGGATGGTCCTTGCTCTTTCACGCAATAAATGTCGAATGGAATTTAAAAATTCTTTCACTAATCGAAAGCTACATTATTTGCGAGTAACAACGGCTTTATATATTGATAAGCTCTGGCGTTATGAATGAGCTGTGGCGTTATGAAATTATGTATCATACGTTTTCTGTCCCTAACAAAATCGAGTTATTGCAAACGTCAAACAATGGAAACAATGTTTTTTTTTAAATTTTAGGCTTAAAAAGAGTGCTTTGTTATGATTAAAAAGAGTACTTTTTTGGCGTCGTAGTTACTATCTACATATCTCTAAAAATGTTTATTCTCCGAACAAAAAGCATAACGTTGCTATAAAGCATAGCGTTTGAAGTGGACTGTCATTTTCTTATTTTGTAGGTTACTCTGGATTCAAATATGAATAAAATACTAATAAAGGGAGTAGGTACTTAAAATAAATTTCTTTTTCTATAATTTAAATATTTTCTAAAATAGAATTTTTATTTGCGAAATGTCATTCTCAAATTTTGAAATTTTCTATTACACAATAATTATTTTCTATTAGACAAAATAGCAAGAATAATAACAATTATGCCAATAATTATGCCAGTAATTTCCCACTTATACTATGCGAGCGAAGCCGTGGGTAAAAGCTAGTAGTCAATAATCCATAGTCGTTTAAAGTAAACTTGCCATTTTTAGTCCTATTACCGGCCAACAGGGCCGGACTGAGAAATAAGCTAACAAGGCAATCAGCACGCCAGCACGGGGTAAGCAGTGAGAAATGACCGTAACACCATTCAAATATCGCTCATTAGCAGTGCCGGACTGAGAGTTTCTGAATGATTTTGACTTCATTCAAGAATTCAAGAAAAATGTTTTAAAGATTTCATGGAAAAGGTTTTATTTACGTTAGCTCCACTCGAGAGGCCCTGAGGAAAATAATTTCTCTGAAGGCCTTTGGGGATTTGGGATGCTGTGGGGGATCTTTCGAGGACAGGAAGGAGAGGAAATTCTGAGAAGGAAAAAGGTATGAAGGGTGGGTAGAAATCTGAAAATCAATGTTTCTAGGATGTATGAATCCATCCTTCCCACTGCGGTGCAAGGCGATACGTCAAGAGAGTCCGGCTGGATAGGCAGTTGGTGGGCAGAAAAACCCCACTCCAATAAACCCGAGCACCCCTGCTAAGTCACCGGCCGTAGCGAATCACGTGGGGTGACCTATGGCAGAAGTGTAGCCTCACCTCTCAAATTGAAAATATTGTGGAAGGTTTTTTGAGGAAAGGAAGTTCTGAGAAGGAAAATGGTATGAGGAGTGGGTAGGAATCTGAGAGCCAATGTGTCTAGGAGTGATGAACATATGAATCCATCACTCCCATTGCGGTGCAAGGCGATGTATCGGGAGAGGTCAAAATGTCTTCCCCAACCAGTCTCTCCTGATCCGGCCTGCCACAGACCTGAGTTGGTGGGCAGACGCATCCTCTGACGAACCTCACCCCCATGAACCCGAGCACCCCTGCTAAGTCACCTCCCGTAGCGAACCACTTGGAATGACCTATGGAAGAGATGTTGGTATTCCAATAAATGGTTCCCGGTGCGACGGTACCAATACTGCCTCCCAATTTGCAAATGTTGTTTGTGGCAGTTGGGACTCTTGTGAGGTTGTCAAATGAAAATTACGCTAAATACTCCCTATCCCTAATAGACCCTATCCCTATACTAATAGACTTGTGACGCGAACTTAAGAACATTGGAGGGGACCCCACCACTTTCCCAACGGCGTTATAAGGAAACATATGGCTTCCTCCTTGACCGCACAAGTCAAGACTCAATTTTATTGAACGAAGCTACATTTATTTTAACGACTCTTGACCCTCGAATGTCCATGCATACGGGGTTAGAAAGCAGTATGCAAGTACTTACATTAACATGAATACAAAATAATATTAAATGTGGCAGCCCGAGGAATAATTTTTCTGAAATCTATAGAAAAAAATATATACATTCAAAAGTGTTAGTAAATAAAAAGAAAAATAAGAGAACTTAACCACTCCGACCCTTAAGCTTGTTAACACGACAATATAACAATAGCAGTCTGGAGCGATCGCGCGAGATAAATAAATTTGCTTCGATTGCTTGAGATTTCCCAGAAGGTCATTTTTGAAATTTTTCACCAACATTAAAAAAATCATACCTTCGAATTTTAACATGGAGACATAAAAACTTATTATAGTGCTATATAGCCAATGAATTAACCTGTTTTTAACCGTTTATCTCACATTTGTAGGATTTATAAAAAATATATAAAAAAATCGTAAAGTTTATAATCATGCGAATCCTGGATATTTTTTATTTGAAACTGCCGTGAGGGATATTTATTAGGGTCATCATAGAATATTTTCGCTTTCTGTATGTTGTCTGTGGTATACTTGATAATGAAAGGTGCATATCTAAGGAAAAAAAGACTTAATTTTATCCGTAAACAGCTGTTCGAAAATTCGGCGGGAAAAAATATTTTTTAAATTTATTTTTAACATTGTTCTAAAATAGTCTACGAAGTTCGGATTTGCGACATCTATAGTCATAATAGATAAAGCATTTCAATAGCTTTGTGTTAAAATAAACGGCTGGCCAATGAAATGTTTTAAATAATTACAATAAATGTTTTACGAATGGTAGGAAAAAATGGTCCATTTTTGGACCGAAATCAATCGCAGAAAAATAAAAGTGGTTCATTTTTCGACCGAAATCGCTCCAGTGGTTAAGTAAAATAAGCTTCTTTTCAAGCAAACGCGAGTGTTCCCACAGAAATCGTAATAACTCCGTTATTGTTCTAGTTACAACCCTAAAACAAAAAGTAAAAGATCCATATTAAATTAAGCTTTACATCTCTATTCAAAGTTGTTTATAGAAAAAGATAAAAAAGAATTATTTTGTAGAAACGGTTTTCACCCGCCAAATCGCCGACGCGCCGTTAGGTATTTTTAATTTTTCATTAAATCTTTTTGTACGAAATGGTGAGTTGACAAAATTGTTTATTATACATTTATATGAAAGAATTAGTTTTTTTTAAAAATAATAATGCGCGATTTTAGTGCCGATTTTACATAAAAAACATCAAGTGAATCATTTTTTCAATTTTTTATGTTTGCATTCTAAATTTTAATATTTACAAATGTTTATATTTATTGGTAATAATACGGTTTAAAAGTTTATTTTACAACCTTTCAAAAACAGTTTTTAGTATTCGGCTATGTTCAGAAACATTTCATTTACCGAGATTTAATTGCAAAGCGGAAATAACACTTTTTTTTAATCTGGCAGTTCGTTTAAGACAAAAAAAACTTACACAATGGCAAAATACCTGAGTGGTTAAGAACATCTGAAAAATCTGTTGTTTTATGTTTATGACGTTTTATTGAATTTAGCATATTAAAATTATTTTAACTCAGGCCCTTGGTGCGCCACTGCGCTTTGTGGACTTATAAAGGGTCCGCCAAATAACTTTTTTTTTTTGAAAATGCTATAAAAAAAAAACTACTGAATATTTTCTCAAATTTCTTTTTTTATTTATAAGTACAATCCTTCCGGTTAATAATGAAAAATAATTTCATTCAAATGGCTGCCTCGGCTGGCCATGCAGTAGCCTACACGATCGGTCCAATTTTTAAGCACATTATCGATTGTGTGCAGCTGTATTTCACCAATGGCTTCACGAATATTGTCCTTTAAAGCGTCAATTGTCTCTGGCTTGTCGGCGTAACATTTATCTTTGAGGGCACCCCACAAATAATAGTCCAACGGTGTCAAATCGCAGCTCCGAGGTGGCCAAACGACATCAGCTCTGCGGCTGATAATGCGATCTTCAAAAACAGGGCGCAAAACATCGAGTGTAGCTTCGGCTGTGTGGCACGTAGCGCCGTCTTGTTGAAACCAAATGTTGCCAATATCCTCCTCTTCAATTTTTGTGAACAAAAATTAGTTCAACATGGCCCGATAACGATCGCCATTGACTGTAACGGCCACTCCTTGCTCATTTTCAAAGAAAAATGGCCCAATTATGCCTCTGGACCAAAATCCGCACCAAACAGTGACTCGTTTTGGGTGTACCGGCTTTTGACGCTTTAAAGGACAATATTCGTGAAGTGGGCCAATTAACGCTTTAAAGGACAATATTCGTGAAGCCATTGGTGAAATACAGCTGCACACAATCGATAATGTGCTTAAAAATTGGACCGATCGTGTAGGCTACTGCATGGCCAGCCGAGGCAGCCATTTGAATGAAATTATTTTCCATTATTAACCGGAAGGATTTTACTTATAAATAAAAAAAGAAATTTGAGAAAATATTCAGTAGTTTTTTTTTTATAGCATTTTCAAAAAAAAAAAGTTATTTGGCGGACCCCGTATTATATTCTTATCTCACTCATGTATCTACTCATACATCTTATGACTGCATGTTTTATCTCTGTAAGCCTAACTTATCTTCATTTATTTTTGAGGTTTTATGCCGTGTTGCGATGCCTCCATCTTTAACCAACGTCTCGGACAGCTTTACAGTGTCCATCATCCTGAAGTGATCAATGTAATCAATTACATTTTGGGTATACAAGCCCCGGGAACCATTTATTGGACAACCAACACCAGGTCACCCCGAGCGGTTCGCTACGTTTAGTGGCTTAGCAGGAGTGCCTGGGTTCATGGGTTGTCTAGGTATTGGCGGCGGATACGTTTGCCCACCTACTGCAGGCGGGCCGGATCGGGTGAGAGTGGTTGAGGGATACATTTTGATTTCTTCAGGCGGACCCTCTCGACCCATTGCATCGCAGTGGGAGGAATGTATTGATATATCAGTCAATCCAAAACACACAATCCCCAAATTCATACATTTTTCTCTCCCAGAACTTCCTCTCCTTCCTTTAATTAAAAGGATCCTCATGTTGATATTAATTGACCCTGATGGAAATTATTTTTCTCAGGGCCTGATGTGTGGAGCTAATGTAAAAAAATGTTATAACTATAAAATATATGTACGTCTATCACTGTTTGGTACCTAATTTTTTTTATAAATAACCGATAAACGGTATTCAAGTGACCTTCCATTATTTTCTGCTTGAACTGAGTATAAGTACAGAGAGCCATCTGCCAAATCTATTTTTACTGTCGAGAAAATACTCAACAGTGCACACGATGTGCACATTCCAAATATAATTAAATACACCAGCTTTCGAGTGCAAAAGCGGGTTTGTTGATAGCTTTAAGAGGAAACCGGGTGTTTTGTCTAAACAAACATATTCCCCAATTTTCTCTTTGGATTTTGACACCACTGCAGATATATATGTTTAACCATTAGCAACACTCGCTATTTTCAGCCTACATAAATTCACTTGTCTTGGAGGTCCACCTAGGTACCTACGTATTATGGGGGACCTACTTAGGGGGGGGGGGGGGGGGGGGGGGGGGGGGCTCTACTCCCCGCGAGTGGTGTTAAGGGTTTATAGGTAGTATAATGTATAAGATTGGATAGTGAGGTAGTTTCAGTTGCTGTTAATTGATGTTGACAGTTTTAGAGCTCTGTCACATCCCGAAATCCACTGAAGCAATAACAGTTAAATCGGTATAATTTTTTTTTATTCCCCCTAGCGTCGTTCGTGTCCTGAACACGAATGGTTACTACGAGTATGAGTAGAGTGGGCTGCTACCATCTACCGGAGCCAGCTTCAGATATAATACTTACTGAGTCCGGTTCGGACAGAAGTCCAAAGTAATATAGTATTTTAAATATACACGATAAATAACAAAGCAACTTGTAACCGAGAGCCTAATTATTCATCGAAAGATTCAACAGTTCATTAATGTTGGAATGTGAATAGAGCAGACATTACAATATAGATATCGACCACTGCTTTTTTTTCTCATAGGAGAAAGGTATGTTAAAAAAATTTGTTAAAATTGCCCGATTTGAACGCCATCAACAGACGATAAGTGTACAAACTAATCGATTTATTTTTTTAATTGCAAAACTTCCAGACATGGAGTATTTTCTTCTTATATAGTTAGTAAAAAAATATTAAAATTCCGTCCAGTTTTGGAGGAAGAAAAAGAAGAAAACCAACTTCAATTTTAATGATTTCATTAAGGTATAATCAGCCTTGGGTGCAGTTGTCCCTTTCGCTCAGTATTCGGGGGAGTAAGAACAGCAGTGACAGCAACAGTTTAGTAACCTATCGTTAAAATTTCTCGGCGAGCGGGTTTCCTCTTAATTGGTATTAATATTCTGATCCCGGACATGATGTACGTGTAACGAACGAGGGCGGCGCTTTCAGGGTGGGGGGGGGGGGACAGAAACAGTGATCTTGTCAACTCTCTTTGAACTGATTCTCATCTAATTCAAATTGATATTATTAAAATTATATGTTTTTTTCCACATTTCTTGCTATGTTTTACTTTGACAGTTGAATTTCTACTTATATGGTTATTACCAGTAAAATGAAGTTAATCTGAAGATGGCCTGAACAGGCTGAAACCGGTTACAATTTCAAACAAATTAATTTGAAAAAATGTATGATTTAAAAAAATGAAATTCTACACCAAATTTACAGCATCAAAAATAGAAGTATTAAAAAGTTGGGATTATGTTTACAAAAACTTAGATGCAAGTACATTTGAAGGTGAAATGAATACGATATTACCCCCCCCCCCTCTTCCCCCTCGTCCTCCCGCCCGGGCCACGATGCCGAATTAACGTACCCGGGGATTTTTTTTTACACTTTGTGACGATATCAGGGATCGACTACTCGGATCGGTGCATTTGAATTCTGCAACAAAAATCTCATGTCTTAATGAAAACAATTATATTGGTAGTTCTGTTCTCGCATTATTGTGTTTTATTTTTGGGTTAAAATGCCGTGTTGCGCTTCCTTCTGCTTTAGGTTTCAGAAGACAATGCGTTCAAATGTACGTCGCTAATTTAATCTTAATAAATCAAATCCAAAACTTCCTCTGAAATCAAAGATATGTAAGTAAGAACTTGAATACCAATCTTCTTTTTTTTATACTAACATTCATATACATTATAAGGAAGCTTTAACTATCCAACCAGGAAGGTTTCTGGTTTTAGGACAGTCAAATTGCCTTATTTAGTTCGAATAAGGTAGGTACATGCTGTTATTTACGGAACTTAATACTAAATAAATTACATTTATGTACAAAGTAATCAGGTTCACAGTCAAGTTCAAGGTTCTAAAAGCAACTAAATGGAGTACTAGTAGTGTGGCGACCAGAACGGTCGCCCCCTTTAGCCACAACCATTGCGCCGCCGCTGGAAGAACTTACCAGACAACCTACCTACAATTGTTGTGTTTCACGCCGCACACGGCTACACATTTCGGGAAGCACATCGAAAGGCCTCGACTCAACAGCCATCGCATTGTTACGGCCACGGAATGTTCCAGAGTCTTCTCTGCTTTGCGCGGGCGCTCGAAATTACTTGGTGTTCCGGAAAGCTACTCACACGGTCGGCTATATAAGCGCAGCGACACAACGCTTATCAGTCAGTCAGTTCCAGTCTCTAGTTCAGTAACAGTTCACCAACACATAGACAGTGCATCATAACGTTCCAGTGCGGTAACCCGCCAGGTCCACGGCGACATGTCGGACCTGTGTCGGTGCATCATCAACCTTCGAGGACGCAACATCTCGCAGCTTATATGGTCCATCGCACCATCAGCTCAAGAGACACAATTGCCCACGACAAGTCCCGCAGCGGGCCTTCTTGTCACGTGCGCAGCAACTTCTCAGGCTTACCGAAGCCCATCGCACTTCGCTGCTACTGAGACTTCAATCCTCACTCATAAGGTTCGCCGCTACCCATCTCCGCGACTCAAAGCGTCGAGCATTCATCCTGGACGACAAGGTCATCTCCACCAACACGGTGCGCAACTACATGCTGGCGACAAGCAGACCCGTGGTCTGCTCCACCACGCATCACCGACCTTCATCACTGCATCACCTACAAGCCTCATCAACATCGCTCCTGTCTGCACCCTGTTACTCCACACTAAATTTACCATCGCTACGTAGCAGCAATAAACGACTGACTCAATACATCGATTGACGCCTTTCATTTAATCGTCCCCCGTCTCTGCCGATTTGCGTCCGCTCCCTCAGCAGTAAAATAACTACTAAGAATACCAAATAAAAAAATTAAATTAGAATATAATATTAAAGCCGATAATAAAAAAAGTCAATAATTCATGAAAAAGAAAAATAAAAATGTTATTTTTCTTCGATATATTTGTAGGTACACCCGAAATTTCGGTTGTGTTTTAATAAAAATGCGTGATGGATTTGAGAAAAGATAGTAATAAAATTTTAGTATAATAATTTCGTGATCTATTTTCTGTTTTGACGTAACATAAAATATTATACAAATAAATTAAACCAAATGAGAGTATTACATGTCAAAGATTTCTTAGAGATAACTTTACACAGACAAACGCGGGCCAATTCGCAAGATCCTCAATACCTACAACGTACATTCTACCAATCTACAACTAAAACGACCTTTGGACCAAGATTTATGCAATACTTCTCTATAAAATTATTTAATATACTCCCAATTGTAATAAAAACCATTTAAATAATAACCAACTTCAAAAGAAGCATAAAGATTTGGATTATGGACATGGGAAGGAAGAAAATAGATTCAATTTTTTAACGCAACATTAGATATAACTTTATAATTTTCCTCTTGTAATATTTTAACGTAGGTATTTACTTATATTTCAAAGACAAAAACATGTAGGTATAATGTGATCTTAGATCGGGGTACCCCAGTAAGGACACATTTTTCTACAAAATTGTAAAACAAAGAGAAAAAGAAATAAATGGTAGAATTCAACAATGTCACCGTATTGAACAGGAAACTGAACACACAAACGATTCAAAGATAGTACGTCGTTTTTATTTAGTACATTGTTGAAATATGGAAAAGTTTATAAAATTTACAGTCAGTTGGTCGAGCCTCTTTTTATTACAGATTTTAAGCAAATTTATTCGTAAGGTGTATCGGTAAATATGTTATTAAATAAAAAAAATCCTTTTTTTAGTTTTTATTCGTTTATTTATTTATTTACGCCCTCGTGGCTTTTTTACATCAATCATATAAGATAATTTTAATATAATAATAATTGAAATAGAAACTATAATACACAATTAATTTTGTATTATTGCTTCTCTTAAACTAACTAACTAACTAACCATCACGCCGCAGGGGCAGGCAGAGAGGACGGACCGCTAAACAACTCGGTCAACCAGCTTTTTTTCCTGTTTTAATGGCAGGGAGTAATTTTAGGAGGCAATTATAGAAGTTGCCCCCTCTTGCTTGATTCACTTGATTGTGCCATGTCTTCCTCGGGCGTCCCCGACTTCTTCGACCATTCAAATTTGCGTCATATAATAATAAGCAAAGAACAATTCTGAAAGCCTCGTGTCACGATTTGGTACTCGGAATGTTATTAATTTCGCTAAATTCGGTGGTTCAATTGAGCCATTAATAAATTTGAATAAAAGCACCAGATCGCCATTGGTTCTTCTTATTTTATTTTATTTATTAACAGAAACAAACAGTACATTATTTACATTGGTGAAAAAAGTTTACAGTTAATAAGTATATTTCAAGTTAGGTACCTATGATATGTTTCATTGAAGTATCTTGTTTATATTAAATTTTTACCGGATGATGTGCGTTGTGGGAGGGTGTGTGTGTGTGTGAGGGTGTACGTATGTGTGTAAGTATGCGCATTAAACTATATGATTGACATGATGCTCTTTTTAAATTTGGGCAGTGAATCGGAGAAAATATCGGTGTTATAATTTAGATTAATATTATTGAATACATGAAGAGCACGATTGATTGGCGAATTAGTTGCTGCATTAGTCTTGTAATTAAGCGTGTGGAATAGTTCTGTATGGCGTGTACGTCTTAATGGTATGTTAAAATTAATTAGGGAAAGTAGTTCGGTACAATCGATGTTATTATTTAAAATTTTGTGTATAAATGTCAAATCAGCAATTACTCGTCTTTGTTGTAAAGTTTGAAATGTGCGTTCATAATTATTGTTGAATTTGAATTTAAGATATTTTATAAATTTGTTTTGAATATGTTCTATGCTATCTATGTATAATTTGTACTGCGGGTTCCAAATTGGCGAGGCATATTCCAGTATACTTCTGACTAATGCAAAATATAACATAACTACTGTGCGCGGGTTACTGAACACTTTACTTATACGAAGAAAAAAACCAAGCATTTTGTATGACCTGTGAACGATTGAGTCGATGTGAATATTAAAAATAAGTGTGCTATCAAGGTAAACACCAAGGTCTTTACATTCCGTTTTAGAGATGACAGATGATTGATTGATGATCTTCTAAATTATTTAAATGCTTTAAAGTATGGGGATCAAATAATGTAATTGTATTCTATTTGTATCATTAATTATATTATTATTTGTATCAGAAAAACAGAGGTCATAGGGTAAAACTAAATGAACTAAAAATGTACTACTAGAATGTCAGAGGCCTTAAAACAAAATTATGTTTACCACAGTCTACACTACCAATGTATGGGCACGACTTTGTACTACTTTCCGAAACTAGGTTAGAGCCAAATATTCATTCTAATGAATTAGGTTTTATAAATCATAATGTGCACAGATTAGACAGAAATACATTGACAAGTGCTAAAAACATAGGTGGTCAGGTTTTAATCGCTATCAAAAAGAAATATAAAGCAAACTTAATTACAACAAAATACAAACAACTTGAGCAAATCTTCTTACAAGTGACTGTTGCCACGAACAAAAAGATTTTTGTGGGCTGTATTTATATCCCACCAAATTCAAGCAATGAAGTATACAGGTGCCATACACAGTTACACAGTGAGGAAATGGAAACTATATTAAAAAGGAATCCTAGTTGAACGTTTGTGCTTATTGGTGATTATAACCTTCCAAATGTGAACTGGGTGAACAGTGACAATAATATCAGTTTTGATGAATCTGAACGCATTATTCTAGACATGGCGTTATTAAAATAATCGTACTCTAGACTTATGTTTTTCTAACTTAGACTCACAAGTAATTGAAGAATGTAGTGAACCACTGGTGCCCATTGATGCTCATCATCCTCCACTGGAAGTTATTATTTCTAATGTACATATTAATACTTGTAAACTGTCTTTCAGTTAGCAATTTTTTTTTCAAAACTGATTACGATACAATTTGTAATTATCTTCTCTCTTTTGATTGGTCATCTGTGCAATATCAACACAGCTATCAATAAATTTTATTATGTTTTAAAAAAGGCTATTAACATGTCCAACCATGATATGTAAGCGAAACACCTATCCTATTATAAAGAACTTATAAATCTACTTATCACTAAAAAAACTTAAACATAAAGAATACAAATTATATCAAAAAAAAATCTGATTACATTGAATTTAAAGATTTCAGAATTTCATGTAAAAAAATGTCTATGACCTGCTACCCTAACTATATAAATGAAATTCAAAACTCCATAATAAATAATGTAAGTTATTTTTGGAAATACTCGAAATCTCTTAAAGAAGATGATTCTAATCTCCCGAGCATTATGCACCTAAATGGCAGCCATAGAAATAATACAGATGGTATTTGTTAACTTGTTTGCAAAAAATTTTAAAAGTGTTTATTCAACAGACTCAAACAATGCTCCTTTTCCAACAACAACTCTAGATGAAACTCCTGATATTTCACAGTGTACCATAAGTTTATCTGATGTAATTACTAAAGTTAAAACCTTAGATATCTACAAATCTGCGGGACCAGATAATATCCCTACAATATTTATCAAAAAAGCATCAAAGTAATTGCTCTTCCATTAACCAAACTTTTTAATCTATATATTATATCATTATCCAGTGGATTTTTTCCCGATAAGTGGAAAATTATTTATTTCACTCCAATTTTCAAAAAGGGCGATAAAAGTGATATTTCTAATTACAGGCCAGTATGCATTTAATCCACCATACTGAAACTCTTTGAAAGCCTAATACTTGACAAATTTTTTACACAAATATACCCTCTGATATCATCTTACCAGTTTGGATTTTTGCCA
Organism: Limnephilus lunatus; assembly: GCA_917563855.2. Classification (NCBI taxonomy): domain Eukaryota; kingdom Metazoa; phylum Arthropoda; class Insecta; order Trichoptera; family Limnephilidae; genus Limnephilus; species Limnephilus lunatus. The sequence continues at coordinate 112,633,675 of OU830592.1, forward strand.
GGTAGAAGTACTCTTTCCAACTTAATTTTTTATGAAAATTTTATAACCAATGCTTTTAAAGAAAAAAAAAGTAGACTCTGTCTATACTGATTTTAGTAAAGCTTTTGATTCAGATTCCCATAAAAATCATTTGGAAATTAGAAAAACTTGGTATACGAGGAAATTTATTAACCTGGATTGAATGCTATCTTACTGAAAGACAACAAATTGTTAGAAAAAAATCCTCTCTGTCGGAAAAAAAATCATACAACAAGTGGAGTTCCACAGGGTTTACACCTTGGCCCAATCTTATTTATCTTGTTTATAAATGATCTAACAAAAATATTCCATGATGTATTTTTCTTACTTTTTGCTGATGACCTCAAAATGTTTAGAATTATTCGAAATATTTACCATTGCAACATTCTTCAAGATAATATCAACAAATTGTTAATTTGGTGTAATGAAAATAGACTTTATTTAAATATCTCAAAATGCCAAGTAGTTAGATTTTCTCGAATAAAAAATCCACTGATCTTTAATTACAACATTGATAACAATACTCTCGAGACATTAACACAAATTAAAGACTTAGGCATCACTTTTCAATCAAATTTTTCATTAGTTAATTACATTACAGAAATCTGTAATAATTTTAACAGTATAAAGTGCATTAAACTGTAATATTTTGCATATGTTATAGGTCAACTTGAGTACAATTCTCCCGTCTGGAACCCATATTATAATATACATGTACAAGCTGTTGAGAGAATACAAAACAAATTCTTACGTTTTCTAAATTTTAAAATGGGTATTCCAGCAATTATGTCGAACCACAACACTATTTTAAATGAAATGAATATGCTCAATTGTCAGACAGAAGAATTTTCACTGATTTGGTATTTCTTTATAAAATTCTAAATGATTAGTTGATAGTCTGGCATTGCTTGAATTGATAAGCTTCCGGATTCCACTACGTAATTCTAGAAGTCAGGATTTATTTCACTGCAGAATTTCTGGAACTAACTTCCATAATATGTGCTCCTTTTTACCCAGAATACTAATGGAAATAATTATACCAAGTCAGTGGACATCTTCAATTTTGTCAAAATACTGTAACTGAGGCAGTTCAGTTATGTACAATAAATACTTTATATTTTTATATTTTATTTTATTTGTAAATTTGTAGATTTCTCATGAAAAAGCCCCGAAAAAGGGCATAAATAAATAAATAAATTACTTCTTACTAAGGCGGTAAAGAGAATTTTAAATTAATAAAGTGACGTACAATCTTTTACTGTTCTTAAAATAAATCCCAAACATATTGCTCCTTAAAAACGCCTTATTACTAACTTCATTAATGTGTGGAATAAACATTAATTTTTCGCAAATTGCGATACTTAGATCCTTGATATAAGACATCTTTAATAGAAATATTTTTGTTCCTACAGAAAGACATACATTGACATATTATTTTATTTATTTATTTTAGTTTTTATTCCAGCAGGGCTGGGAGGGTAGTGCAATCCCAGTCTGCCATATTACATACAGAGTAAATAAAAATCATATTAAAAATCATATTATTAGGTAGGAACCTAATGAAAATAAAATTTGAACATAAATAACAACAAAAAAAAAATAACTATAAAATTAAAAATAAAATAAAATTAATTAATTATTTATCGTCCATCAGGGAGGTCGCCTCATCATCTGCATCCATCGCTCATTTAGTGGGGAACTGAGCCACTCGGATGCAGCCACGACAATGATGTTGGTTGATTTCCGTGTCCTGCTCCAGAAGCTGGCTAGTCGGTGGCGAAGTAAGGTTGGGAATGAGTGCACCCTCCCTTCGGTGAACATCGTGGAGGCGCTGCAGAACCTCGGTAGTTGCATAAGTTGCCTGTATGCATTGTTGTAGCACACCCTCAGTTTGTCCCATTGCGCTGCTGGGTATTGCGTCCACAGTTCAGATGTGTACAGGGCGGTGCAGTATGTCTTGAAGAGTAATTTTCTGACGTCGTCGCTACAGTGGTAGAACCGCCTTGATAGCATTCCGGCCCGTATGTTAATTGATCTCCTTTGTCGTTCCATATCTTCTACATCCTTCATGTCTTCGGTTAGGATATGTCCTAGGTACTTAACCTGTGCGGCCACAAGCAGTTCGTTTCCTTCTAGATATATTGGAGGAATATTTAATGGCTCCTTATTGTGTTTGAAAGCGACGATGACTGACTTTTTAGAATTGTACAACAAGTTATGAGAGTTTGCGTACTCTTCGCATATTTGCACAAGTCGTCTCATCGCTTTAATCGAAGGTGCAAGCAGCACCATGTCATCCGCATAATTAATGTTATTACTGCCTTGTCCGCAGATATGACAACCGATTCGTGTATCGTTCAGCTCCTGTAAGAGGTCGTTAATGTACACATTAAATAGAGTTGGAGACATATTTCCCCCTTGCCTGACTCCGCTTTTAAGGAATAAAGGTCTTGAAGAAGCTCCTGCCCATTGAATTTGATTTTCCTGTTGTCCGTACCAAATAGCCAGCATATTGACCACTGCTGCTGGAACATCTCGTTTTATGAGTTTTTCCCACAATAATTTGTGAGAAACACGATCAAAGGCCTTGCTTAGGTCCAGAAAACACCCATAAACGGTGGTTTTTCTTTTTTTGTAGTAGGCTATTGTTTGTTTTACCCCATAAATGGCCATATCAGTTGATGAGGCGCTCTTGAAGCCGAATTGGTTGTCCAGGGTAAATAGTTTTTCTTTGACTAGCGCGAATAAGATTTTTTCAAACAGTCTCGAAAGCATTGTCGCCAAGGAAATCGGTCGGTAATTTCCTAATATCGAAGCATCCAGCTGATTGGATTTCAGGATTGGTACGATAATAGTTTGGCTCATGTCCATCGGCATATGTGTGTGTTTTAAGAGGCTTGAGTACAGGGCGGCTAGAATAGTATGAAGTTGATCTCCTGCGTATCTTATGTGCTCAATACCAATGGCGTCGTACCCTGGACTTTTACCGTGGGCGGTTTGCTTAATTGCGCTTTCGATCATTTCAGGAGTAATATTCATGACCAGGTCGTCATTGGCTGCAGGTGGACATGTCATTATCGAAGGTTTCGTGGTATCTCCTTGATCCTCGCTTAAAGAAAAAAAGTCTCTAAATTCGTTAGCTATGCTTTCATCCCCCGTGATGTTGTTGACACATAGTGGAACTTTGCTCTTGGCTTTCAGCACAGTTGAAGTTTTATGCCAAAACTTTCTGAAATCTTTGTTATGCATAGATGTAGCTATGCTATCCATTCGTGCTTTGTTTTCCGAGTGTTGGCATTTTCGGAGAGCAATTTTAAAAGATTTCTTACTTGTTTTCCTTTCGTCTGCGAAACGGCCTTCCGTGGGCCTTCCGGCTTCAATCCAGCATAGGAATGCATGTCTTGATTTGCGGTACAAAGTGGAGACATCATTATTCCACCCAGGAACAATGTCATACTTTTTTTTGGGTCCTTTACTTCTGAACGCTTTTATGGCGGAGTTTCTTAGTATATGCACAATATTACCGTAGAGAGAATCTAGTTCAAGTTTATGAATCTCGTTATCACAGTTCTGCCTTTGACATCTTACGGCATCTGGGAGTTTTATTTTTAAAAGTAGTTTATTGGCCAAGGCGTTGTAAGTTTTAATATCATTTTCGGACTCCAAGATCCCTTGGTCGATCCTGTCTGTTGGAAATAATGGGGGTTAGATTTAGATCTATTTCCACAGTTAGTGGGAGATGATCTGACCACGTTGCATTGGCTGTGATTTTTACGCTCTTTACTGTACAATTCAGCCCCTGTGTCATAATGCAGTGATCAAGCCATCTGGTGGTTCCGTGGGCGTCACTTATATAAGTGAATGTATCAGAGCTTAAACGCACAATATCAGTGTATGTATAGTTATTTTCTGTACAGAACTGTGCAAGTTCACGGCCAAAAAGTGACCTCGGATCTGCATTAAAATCTCCTATAATCGTTGAGTTGGAGCTGTTTTGTTCTTCAATAATGGCGTGTATTTTTCCCAGACAGTCTGCGAATTCCGGTAAGTTCTCAACTGAATTGGTCGGCATATAAACCGTTACTATTAGAAGAGTTCCATTTGCTGACTCCATTTCAATAGCCGTGATTCTAGGATCTCTACAGTCAATCAGAATGGCTTTTATTGTATTGCGCCATAAAATTGCAACGCCTCCGTAGGGGCGGCCAATTAATGGGGCGTCTGAGAGATTCACCGCAGATGTTCCATGACTGAGAAATTTTGGATGTATTGACGACAAATATCCCAAGTCTGTAGGTAACAGCCAGGTTTCCTGTAATGCAATGACGTCATTACAATTACATAATTCTTTTATGAAGTGCTCTGTTCGACGAATTGATCTGCAATTGAAAGAGATAATTTTTAGAGTCTTGGTACTTATGTGATCCATTATGAATATTATACTGGAACATTGGTTTGCGTTGTCGGCATTCGGAAAATGTATTTCCTCACAACTGAGAATTTCGGCCATATGCTCGCATCCATAAGTTTTTCGTATGTTGACTCAGGAGTCCCAACTTTGAACGCCCGATATTCGCCAGATTTCGTCTGTAGTTCGTAAGCAACCGCATCAATGCCGCTTTGCTTGAGAAAAGAGATAACATCTTCACAGGTTGTTGTTTTCTCCAGTCTAGTGACGAGAGCATATTTCGTCCTCTGCAAACCTTTAATTTCTGCATTTTCGTTTCTGCCCAAAATAATGTTTTTACTTTTTTTTGTGGCGGTTGTGGCTTTTTATACGTCTTCTTTTTAACGGATTTCCATTCTTGATTATCTGGATTTTCGTTTTCACTTGAAGGGATGATGTTAGCGACATCTGCAAATGATTTCGGGCGATTAAATGGTTTTTCGGTTAGAGGCGGGTCAAGTTTTGGATCTGTCTCCATAGATGGCATTGCGATGCTTTCATCTTTCGTGGGTTTGGCCTTGATATGAGGCTTTGCCGGTTCGTCAACAGATGGTACGATAATCATGTTATTGCATGGTTTTGCTAGTTCATTGACATTAAGTTTGAGACTTTTTATTTCCGATTTTAATAAATCAATTTGTTCCTTTATCTCCAAGTTCTTATTGTGGTCTGATTCATCTTTCAGTTTCTGTACATCACTTTTAATTATTATTAAATCTCTTAGGAACGCAGTTGCGTCAATGTAATCAAAAGTCACGCCAGTCACGGGCGGTAGTTTATTTATGTTTAAAACTGCAAATTTTGGCATATTATTCGGATCAGTTTCTTTCAGAATTTTAATTATGTCACTTAAAATACGTTTTTTCTTACCTTCGCCTACTCTCCTGGCAAAGGTTTTTTCCGGTACACATTTACACAAAACGGTTTTTGCGGACTCAATGTCTTCTTCGGTGAATGATTTATCACATATTATGTGCATGGTTTGCTCGTCCATCACGTCCATTTTTTGTTGTATAAATGCAAGGATCTCGTTCACAACAATCCCGCACGGGCAGCCTCCCATTAGAGAAATTTTCGGTTATTTTTCGTGTTGTTTTTATTATGTATTTACTTTTAATTCGCGGAGTACGCAATACGTGTTATGGTCGCGACGCCACCTAGCGACATTTTTGTATATATACATAGATATATATATATTTATATATCTATTTTTTTAAGTTTCTTTATTCATTGTATCTACATTATACACTGTACATTTGAATACTATACCAAAATTACTTCATTATTCTTAATAGATAATATTATACTAATATTTCTATGAACAATAGATCTCGAATTGTCATGATTTATTTTTGGGTTAAGATGTCGTTCTGCGTTACGTCCTTCTTCAACCTACTCGTGTTCAAATGTATGTATAGACATACATTTGAAGAAAATTTAGAGAAAATTATATAATTTTCTCTAAATAAATCAAAGGCAGACTTACCTCTGAAATCTGTAGTTGTGATTTCTAAGCAGGTATTTGTATTTGAACACCTACCTACTTAAGTGGAACATACAAATCTTAATTTTGGATTAGATATCAAAATACTCAACCGAACTGAAAAGTTATTTTTGTAAGATATATATCAAATATCTAGTACGGATGTGAGCTTCTTTATTTATTTTTGCTTTAAATTATAAGATATACCTAGGCCATTAAAGATTTTAGAATTTCAGGATTTAAGGGGCAACTTGAACAGTTATTTTTGGGTAAATAAAAAACATTTAAAAAATATGTTTTACTATTTTTAACGAAAAACAAAATAAAAAATTGTTAAAAAACGCATTTTTTGTTTAGTAATTTTAATATATAAACGACAATTTTTTGTTTCTACCTTAATAGGTAATTTTTATTTTAAGTTTACACCCATCAAAATGATTTCTTTTATTAATTTTTGTGTTTGTTTTATATACGATCGGAAGAAAGCTACGAAAAAAAAAAAAAAAATTTTACTATTCTAGTACCACCTCATAACTTAACTTATTGTATATTATATTTAGAAATATGTATTGCATATTTAGAAATATGTTTTTGCCTTATCAATACTTTAAATCATTTATTTTAACTAACCTATATTTTTGTTACTTTTATCTGTATTTTCTCATAAAATCACTAATATTTTTTGTTAAATTACTAATATTTTTTGTTTTAATTTAAACAAATGTAATTTTTTTTTAGTTGTCCTCTCCTAAACACAAGCAGTTGCTTTATTAGGAGAGTGATTGAAATATTAATGTATATATATTATGTTGTAATACTGTAACCTTGTTATATTTTCAAATAAATAAAAAAAAAATAATAAAATTCAACATATTTTTTAAAAAAATTTGGTAAAATTATTTTCCGAAATGTTTTTCATTTACTCACAAATAATTGTCCAAGTTGCCTCTAAAATCATGAAATACTAAAATCTTGAATGGTTTATATCTTATAATTTAAATAAAAAATAAATAAGGTAACTAACATCCGCACTAGATATTTGATATACCTTTTGAGTACAATTTTTTTTATTTTATTATGGTTTTTAATTGATAAACTAACGTTTTTTTAAGACAAGATTTTTATGCATAGCAGCACAAAGGGTAACAATTATTTTAAGCAATAATTATCAGCCTGAAACACTCATCTACACATTGATATGTATCTCTATGCATCTACATTTAAAAAATCTTCCGAGAAAAGATACTGGCTGCTAACGGGACTTGAATCCGTGTCAAGATAGCTTATCTTAGATAAGCCGCCATAGCTCAGTGGTAGAGCACCTGACCGGCAATCAGAAGGACACGGGCTCAAGTCCCGTTGGCGGCCAGTATCTTTTCTCGGAAGATTTTTTCAATGTAGATGAGTGTTTCAGGCTGATAATTATTGCTTATAATCATTTTTTAGTTTGGTTCGGTATTTTGAACTCAAATCTAAAATTAAGATTTGTATGAAACGGGCCGAAACGAGCCGCGTAAACGTTCCTCTTAAGTAAACTATAAAATAAATCATGTAATTTAAAAAAAATTATATATTTAATACTAGGAAAAGACACTGTCTCAATGACAATTCTTTTTTCAAACTTTCTTCAGGCACGTTGTCACTATAATATTGATAATTACGATTTGACAGCTCGTAGTAGGATGCGCAGTAATGTGAGCTCCGGCGAGATAAAACTGTAGTATCTAGCACAGTCACCATATTGAACAGGAAACGGAACACACAAACAAATTAATAGACAGCATCATGCCAGGTTACAAATTAGTGTGTTGTTCAAAGAAGGAAAAGTTGATGTCCAATGGATCCATGGATCGGGGGCTCTTTTCACATAGTGCAGGTTTTAAACAAAATTATTCAAAAGGATGTATCGATAATTAATTTATTGAAGAAAATTTTTCATATTTTTTGATTACATTATGGAGGTGTTTCAAACTCCTGTCAGTTGGGAGTTTAGGAGTATCGTAAAGTAATAATAATATTAATATTTGGATGGCTTGTATAGCGTCGTTTTTGTAAAAAATCACCTCAAGGGCTCTGTACAAACTTTTAATACATAATATCTACAATCTTACTTCTTACTACAAACTAGACAAACAACTTATGGCTAAAAATTACATCCACCGGTTCATCGATCACCGATACGAAACTATATGTACAATGATTTGTAAAAATGTACTGTACTTACATTTAATAGGTTATATTTAAAAAGACCTACTGTTTCAGAAACCACTGATTGAACATCTCTCTACGTGATAGCAAAATAAGCTCGATTTAAAATTAGAACAGCTCTTTCCAGCTTGCGATCGCAAAATTTGCAAGTTCAGTTAAGTGGGATCCTTAGAACAGACAAGTTGAGTTTAGTGAGAACCTAAGAAACATTTTAAAAATGAATTGGTTAAAATATTGTGTTATAGTGTGTTTGACGGCTATCTGTGCTACTCAAGAATTTGAATCAGGTATGCATTTTTAAAAATTCAATTATTCTCATGTATATGTATAGGTATTTTGAAAGTACCCAAGCTTAAATGCCATCAAATTTTTATTTAATTACTATATTATAATTTTTATATTTATACACTATACACATTATAAAATATTAAAGAGCTCAAGATTATTTTCGTAGTATGCCTCACTAGGAGATCCTGTGCTGAGGAGGATTAAGTTTTGGATAAATATTCAGCAAGTTCTATGGTACAACTTCATTGTTTGACGAAGGTTCATTCAGTAACTTCTATAAAGATGATTTTAATAAACTGTCAAGTTTTGATGTCTTTAATGTAGTTATTTTTTCTTTTAATTTTTTTAATTCTGTGTTAGAGATTCTTTTATAACTAAAATTTCGTTTTCAAATGGATACTTAGGTATATTTATCATGACTATTTGCTTGGCTCTGGTAATATGATTGTGTGAGGTGTTTGCTTTTGTGTCTTTTTGAGTTGATAAACCATAATATTTTTGGCTTAGATTTTTTGTATTCTTGGAACATAAACTGTTTAAAATATTATGTTTTTGAGTTCTTATAAGTCTAAATGGTCATTGTGATTCAGTTCTGAGTTTTTTCTTCTTTATTTTCATTCAAACTTGAAAAATTTCTTTCGTTTTTTAAACGACTTCGAAAAGGAGGAGGTTATCAATACTACATTTTTTTTAATGTTTGTTACCTCAGAATTTTCGATTGGGTGAACCGATATTGATGATTCTTTTTTTATTAGAAAACTGGTGCTTCCCGTGTGGTTCCATTTTAATTTGGTCTAGTTCTGACAATGGGATCCATGAGAAAACCATATACTTCTTTACGCACGCTCGTCACTAAAAATTAAAATAAACAAAAATTTTAACAAAACAAAAACGACTTAAAAAATTCACTAAAAAGTAAAAAAATAATTTCGTACGATTGTTATTTTTGGAGTCGGTGTTAGCCAAGATCTCCACATCTCACCTATGTATGTAGCTACCTTGGCTGACACCGACTCCAAAAATAACAATCGTACGAATTTATTTTTTTTACTTTTTGCTGCATTTTTTGAAGTAGTTTTTTGTTTTGTTAAAATTTTTGTTCATTATTATTTTTAAACGACTTCGAAAAGGAGGAGGTTATCAATTCGACAATTTTTTTTTAATGTTTGTTACCTCAGAACTTTCGATTGGGTGAACTGATATTGGTGATTATTTTTTATTACTTTATTAGAAAGCTGGTGCTTCCCGTGTGGTTCCATTTTAATTTGGTCCAGTTCTGACAATTGGATCCATGAGAAGACCATATATGTCTTAAATTCGCAATAAGTATGTGCGCGACAAATGGACGAATAACTCAATATTACGCCAACTGATTTCGATGATTCTTTTTTTGAAGTTTTTTTGAAAACTTCTTTACACACGCTCGTCACTAAAAATCAAAAAATAAACAAAAATTTTGACAAAACAAAGAACCACTCTTTGTTTTGTTAAAATTTTTGTTTTTTTTTTATTTATAACCACTTCAAAAATTGCACTAAAAAGTAAAAAAATAATTTCGTACGATTGTTATTTTTGGAGTCGGTGTTAGCCAAGATCTCCACATCTCACCTATAACTACCTATGTTTGTAGTTACCTTGGCTGACACCGACTCCAAAAATAACGATCGTACGAAATTATTTTTTTTACTTTTTATTGCATTTTTTGAAGTCGTTTATTGTTTTGTTAAAATTTTTGTTTATTTCCAATATTTTTGAAAGCATAGTTAAAAGGCTGATTGGGGATAATTAGAAATATAATTTTTGATACCACTTTTGTGTATTGACATGACTGTAGGCCTTGTAGCAATTTTAAAATTATTGGAAAAAAACCTTTTGATATTGATAGATTTACTATGTAGTTCAGTGGGTGGATTAACTCATTTTGTAGTACTTAAATTGATTTGCTTGGTATCAGTTCATTTCCCGATGAACTATTTTTATTTAGGGAGTATTTATATTTTATTTACTACGATGAAGAATTTATGTCATACTAGTTGGTTCCCGGCATGCGTTACAATGCCATATTCAAACAAATACATTTTCTCCCGGAATCACCTTTCCCGTGCGTCCCCGTTCCCCTCCCTAGCAACATAAATTATATATAGCCTATATGTAATTGATAGTGTAGCTTTCCAACAGCGAAAGAATTTTTCAAATCGGTTCAGTAGTTTCGGAGCCTATTCAATGCAAACAAACAATCAAATCTTACCTCTTTGTATAGTGTAATAGATTTCTTGATTTATATTTTACAAGCTGTTTCCCGGCATGCGTTGCAATACCATATTCAAAGAAATAAAATGTTTCTCTTTGCATGTCCTTTCCCGTGCGTTCCCCTCCAGCGTTCCACTTCCACCTTCCCCGCCACCGCTCTCCCGCTCCCCCGTCCCGCCAACCCCCCTTCCGCGTTCCAAATATTCAGTCCTAGCCGGATACCATAGCCGTACTGTACCGTACTGTACCGTACTGTACCGTACCGTACCGTAGCCGGGGACCCTAAACAAATCGAAGGGGACTTATGATATCACCAAAGAATCGGTTGACTTTTTGGATCGGAGTTGTACCCGCCTGGCCGCGCGGCACTTCATTTATTGACCCTTCTCCCGCCCGGCCCGTAGCCGAAACTTTTTTCTAAAACTAACATTTTTAAACTCATGATATCTTTCCAATTAAATACCCGAATTGAATAATTAAAAAAGTTAAATAAAGGTATTGAAGTTGTTTTGAATATGAAGTAATTTATTTTGATAAGGATTAAAACCAATATACAAATAAAGATCCTTTTCAAGCGGCGACATTTTAATTAAATTTTTAAAATAATAGAATACTTATTGTGGCATAACTATAATAAATAGTTAGACATATGCTGTCGCGACCTTTTTTGTAAATAATGGTGTGTTCTACAAAGTCGTAGTACATTATTTTATTCTATCATCAATAGTTTTCGCAGCGCACGCGATGTAAAGAATATTTTAGGTAATTTTTCTACACCTTGGGTAACATTATTGAAGTTTTAGTAAGGATCCCTATTTTTTTGAAAACATAATATAGCCTATATTACCCAGGAATAGTGTAGCTTTCCAACAGCGAAAGAATTTTTCAAATCGGTTCAGTAGTTTCGGAGCCTATTCAATGCAAACAAACAAACAAATCTTACCTCTTTATATAGTGTCTAAGATATTTTTCATATTTTCGTTTAGATTATTATTTTCTTCTTCAATGATATATTATACTTATGGGAATAACCATCAAAAGTTATTCTAAAAACATTTTTTTTTAACTGGCGATTCCTGATATTATTTGGTGTAAAAAAGGTAAACCAAATTTTGATCTAGAAAGTACATCTTCAAAGTTGATGAAAATATTCGGCATTTTCAAAAGAAAGTAGCTCTCATGTTTCTTAAAACAGCCTCAATTTCTGAACTAGAAATAGGCACTGATGTATAAATTGACTCTAAGATACATTACAACTGGTTTACAGAATAGATGTTTGTTTTTGAAACGCATTACCAGACCTGGCGCTTGGCGGACAAATTTATATTAAACTATTTATTAATAGATTTAATTACATTTGATCAGGGCAGGGCATCGTCGGATCTGCCCTGATGATGGACATTGCAACGCTGTCCGAAACGTCGGCTAAAGAAGGAGATAGCGCAACACAGCATAACACCCCAAAAACAAACAATGAAAATTCAAAATGATGTCCAAAAAATCGTGAGCAATCGGAGGAAAAAGTTTTAAATCATAGCAATTCCTTGGATTTCGATAGATGTCTCTAGCGTGCGCGGTTGGATGTTTTTGACAGACGATTTAAGATATTTAACATCGTTTGCATTTCTTCCACTTTTGTGTCATTATTTTTAAGAAAATCTTTTGTTTTTTGTAGTCACTTTCAAAATCACTGATTTTATTTGAGCAGGATTCCACATCCTTGACGAGATATTGGATTTCTCTGACCGATTTTTTAAAAAAATCATTTTAGTTGTGCGTCCTTTCACCCATTGTTTGAAATAACTGTTCTTTAAAATTATCAAATTTTTAAGTAAATGAAGTCAATATTAGCGAAACTCAATCGAAAATATGGAAACTTAAAAATCAGAAAATGATATGGGCACACCTGGGACTCGAACTCAGAACCTTCGGTTTTCCGGACCGTGACTCTACCAACTGAGCTAATGCGTCCCTATTCGCTTCGGTCATTTTAAACTGTATCATTTTTTTTTAAATGAGAATACCTCACAAGAGTCTCAGTTGCTCCCGTCTGGAGCCAGTGAGAGTATGGAATCCCCTATTAGGTTATGTTGTGAGTCTGAAAGTATTGGGGAGGGAAAGAAAGGGGGAAGGGGAAGGTGGGAAAGTACCTGGCTATTCAGATCTAGTCACCTAACTAAAGGTCAAAGCCATCTCACGCAATGTTTCAATTCTGAGTGGTGATCTTACACCAGGGTTATACCGAGAGTATCTTCCATTCTGGAACGTGCCGCAAATACACTTTATATTATTTTTAAATGAATTTATTGTGAAATAACAAAATTATTTTCCCACGCCGGGATTCGAGATAAGAGCCTTAACCCTAGACCACGCCGGTCGTCATACTTATCATACCATACTTCGACTAAGAACTACAAACATTTTCATAATCATATTTTATTGGCTGCTATTTTTATGTACGATTGCAAGATTCAAACCCGAACTAAATGATATCTACTTAGCATCTTAAATAAGTTGTTATCTATTGACTTTTCTGCAATTCTAAGATGAAGTTTTTTAAGCTTTAATAATAGGTATTTTTAATATTTTATTTTTAAATTATAAGCTCCCTTTAAGCAAATAATACCGAGACCAGATGTTGACAAAAGTTCAGCCAAACTTTCAACTAGTAGCAGGGTTTAGCCCTGTAGATATTAAAACACCATTAAATAATATAAACTTTTTTTTAATATGATCATTAAAATATTTTGCGGATTTTTTGCGCTTTAGTGTCAAAAACGGTCTTGCCGCTGCTCCTTTTTATCAGAAAATTACCTTGTAACAAGGATACATTGTTTTTGAAATGTCTTGTTTAAAGTCAAAATATAAACAATTCAATAAATAAAAATAATTAAACATAAAGATTGTTTAGTTTTTAAGGGGTAGGTAGGGCACCATCCTTCACTGGATAGATAGCATCCTATACTGCTTTTTAAATTTTTAATATTACTGGTATCTTTAGCCATCACACGACACTTGGTTGAGGAACGTGTATTCATAAGAGAAAGTGGCTCTGAAGTTGATAAAGCAACATATTTCACGTCAGAATTGCTTGCAGGAAACATTGTCTTATATGAAGTACATAATGAAGTCATTTGTAGCAATTGCTAATGCTCAAGCAGAGTGGCGGATTCTGTACCAAGTATCTTAGAAGGAAAAGTAGACGCTCAAAAAAATTATAAAACGTACCCGGGTTATGAATAATCTGACAATTTTTGAAATTCTCCTGCTAACACCACATAAAGTGGAGAATGTAGATTGGGTCGCGATGGAGGACTTAGCCAGCCGAGGAATTGAACTCACGCCAAACGTGAAACGCGATGCCAATTCAGCTAAAGACAATACTCTTACGTATCTATATATTCTATTTTCAAAAAAATTAAAAATGATCTCGTCTCGATAAAATGTGTTTTAATTCTTTGTGATGAATCACAGATATTTATTATCTCCTTAATAAGCCAAATAAAATGTCATTTCTCTGCTAAATATCTTACGAATATATATTATATATACATATATATTTTTTAAGCTAAAAGGGGTAAATCCTTAAAAGCCACTTTTTGTCCATAAAAAGCGGAATTGTCCGACACTAACTGTCTACATAAACAGCGGCAGTGTCCGACACTACCTGTCTACGTAAACAGCGGCAGTGTCATACACTACCTGTCTACGTAAACAGCGACAGTGTCATACACTACCTTTCTACATAATCAGCAGCAGTGTCCGACACTACCTGTCTACGTAAAAAGCGGCAGTGTCATACACTACCTGTCTACGCAAACAGCGGCAGTGTCATACACTTCCTTTCTACATAATCAGCAGCAGTGTCCGACACTACCTGTCTGCATAAACTGCAGCAGTTTCCGACACTACCTGTCTACACTGACAGGTAGTGTCGAAAACAGCGGCAGAGTCATACACTACCTTTCTACATAATCAGCGACAGTGTCCGACACTACCTGTCTACATAAACAGCGGCAGTGTCCGCCACTACAATCAAACCAATAATAAGATAATATTAAAATTTAGCCATGACTATTTGTAATTTGAATTGAATTGAATGGAATTTGTAATTTGTAATTCCAGATTGTGGATTAGAAAACATTGCATCGCAGCCACTAGTATGGGGTGGGATGCGTGTGTTATCCCGTGCGTTTCCGTGGCACGTGGCCATCTTCCGCAACGATGGCCCGGGCAATGACAATTACAAGCAAATCTGTGGCGGTTCATTAGTGCGGAGCCAATTAGTGATAACCGGTGAGTTCTGGCAGAACTTCTCCATATACATACATCTAAATACTATTAACATAGTCTATGTACAATAACACAGTTACTTCAGCGTTTGACACCATCTTTACTTCATCAGAATACTCTCATACTAATCTGACAAGACCCCCTGCGTTTACACAATACAACTAGTTGTTAAATTAAAGTACACTCTTCAAAATGTGCCTTTAAAGCATGTATATTGATTGTTGTTTCTAGCTGCACATTGCTTCTCCATGAATGAAGATAACCACACGGTAGACCTGTCTGCCTATCGGGTAGTCGGGGGCAGCCTCAATAGTTCCTGGACTACTGAAAATCTGGAAGGCAGACAGCAATCTGAGGTATTTTTCTAAAAAAAATAACATAGTTCGAATACAATTATATCAATCACACAAATAATGTAAGTGAGCATTTAAGCAGCGGTTTATTTCCAAGCTGGACTCCACATGAAGAACTTCCGAAACAACCATCACCAATAGTTCCTTCTCTGTTTGACTTCATCTATCTCTGCATGTTTTGAGACAAGTAAATTTTATTAGGCTAGGGTTAATATTTGATTTCATTCGAAGTTTAGAGATCGTTTATGTTGAATTTTTTCATTGGAATCTGACTTGATTTTAAAGCGAGGGGATCGAATAGGAAAGTTATATTTATCTTGCCTGCAAACTAGAGAAGAATATAAGATATTTAATGTTGATATATTTTGGAAGTCTCTGCCATTACGGAGAACGAAGCCAATAATTTTTAATCCTCTATTACTAACCGTTTTTTTGGAGATTCTAAACTGGAGAGAGTTGGCACAAAATCTAGATGAGTTGAGGAAGACTCTTGAAGACGCCCAAACCCACCAGGGGTTGTAGAGCCAACAGTGATGATGATGTTGATTAGTAACCGTTTTACTGTGAGATAGAACATTAAATTGGAAGTCAAAAATATTGCCAAAATCATTAGTTTCGTTAACAGGTGAAAGGAACAATGTTAATTTTATATTGATAGATAAAAGGTTGATTAAATCTGAAAAATGTTATTGTGTTATATGCAGTGGTGGACTAACGGGGAGGTAGGAAGGGGAGGGGGCCTCTGTTCTTGACGGGCCTCCAAACGCCTCCATGCTCTCTCGATCAAAGAACACTATAAAACAAAAGTTTTTAAATTTAATTTTCTGAAAGATGCGTTTGTTAAAAATGCTCTCAACAAATGTTTTAAAGAAATTCTAAAAATTGAAGGAGATACTGCATTTTATGTGAAACCGTTTGAAACAGTTTGTATGTTGAATTATCCATCAGCAAAACTATCAACGCGTTGTTTTCGAAATTACGTTTTTCAACCTGGTTGACGATATATTAAAAAATAAATTCATCCGACTTGACTAAGTCATAAATTGTTTGAAAATCCAGTGTCTATGGCAACACGTAAGGAAAAAGCGGACCAGCGAATTGTATATTGGATTTTTTTTGGAATTGTTTTTATCCTTCATTAAAAAAAGGGGCCCCTTTATAAAATAAATCCCTTCGTGGTGCCATTATGATGGATTTTTGAACAGTTTAAGACTTGGTGCATGATGCATGCAAATTAGATGTATTATTTTTCTAATATGTTGTCAACCAGGTTGAGAAACGTAGTTTCGAGAGAAACGCGTTCAGAGTTTTGAGAAGGATAATTCAACATACAAACCATTTAAAATAGTTTAAAATAAAATGCTGTATCTCCGTCAATTTTACGAATTTCCGTAACACATTTGATGAGAGCATTATAAACCAATGCATCTTTCAGGTTTTGATTTTACAACACCGTGATTCTGTAAAGCCTGATAATGGGAACATGGAGGCGTTTGGCGGCCCCCCAGGACAGAGGGCCATGTGAACTGAATAAAAAGCTTGTAAAATTACATCAACTTCTTAAACTAAGGGGGGGGGCTCATTAAGCTTTGCAGCCCCGGGCCTCTGACGGGCTTAGTCCGCCACACAAACTAATGTTTGAATAAAATGTTATTTGCACCAATTGTTTCAGTTTGCACCAATCTTGTAATTTATTAAATTTATTTGAATATGAAGACAGTCACCTATGGTTTTTACAAGTTAAAAAAAAAAACTTCAATCATCGGTGAAAAGCCACTTCAGCAGTGAACACTTTTTTTTAAATCAAAAACAGTAATAATATCGTTTATACAAAGTATTGGGCCTAAATGGGACCCTTGAGGTACACCGCTAGGGTTATGAGTTTAGTTAACAAGCAAAAATATTTTTTACATGAAGATTTTACGCTAATCCTAGCTTTTACTGGTAAATCTTTGCCACGATTACCGAAGAATAAATAGAGGAAATAATTAGTACAGTTTAGAGAAAGTGAGTTTGTGAGGGAGGGTTGCTTAAAGCGCCTTTTCGTTTTCAACTCTCACAAGCACAAAGCTTTATGGTCTGTTTGTAAAATTAAAGGTCTAGAAGGGAACTACCAATTTTTGGATTTTGTTCAGTAATATAATGTAAAAACAATATTGCAGGTGCGCGCTGTCCGACTGGGAGAAAACTACGGAGCTCACGTCCGTCATTTTCAAGATGACATCGCCATCGTGCACCTCGGGACCGAGTTCATCTTCTCCCCCCTAGTCCGTGCAGTCTGCCTGGACCTGATGGACAGGGAGCTGCATAACTCAGAGACCAGCCCGGGCAGGGTGGGGAAGGTAATTATGTAAATCTTTATCTTATTTTTAATTACATTATTGTAAAACTGCATATCCCGATACAGGAATGCCCTAGAAATAAAAAATAAATAGTGACAGGGAGCGTCAAGCATAAAGTTAATGGAGAGTTTTTTACGTTTTCTTTAATTGTGTTTTATTATGTAACCCAAGGATTTTATTAAACAAATCAGTGGCTAAAAGTGAATAATTGTGATTGTCCTGCAGGTGGCGGGCTGGGGGCTCACGGAGTCCGGCACCTTAGCAACCCAACTCAATTTCCTGCGGATTCCCGTTGTAGGGAAAAGGCAGTGCTACCGGCAGATGCAATTAAACTTCAAGGCTTTCATTACATCAGACAAGATTTGCGCAGGACTCACAAACGGTTAGTAAGCATTTTTAAAATATTAATTATCTCCGTTCAAACAGCACTTTCCTTTCCCTCCCTTTCAGGTTGAGCCGTGTGACCGGGAGACAGCCGGGACGTGATGGTATTCCCGCTGCAGAAAGTAAACACAAGTCCTCGTGCTGATACCTGTCAGCAAATCACCACTGTCAATAATCCCCGCCTAACCGATACTTTCCATTCCCTTCCAGGTTCAGCCGTGTGAACTGGAGACAGGGGGGGCGGGCTGGTGTTCCCGCTGCAGAAAGTAAACACAAGTCCTTGAGCTGATGCTCGTACCTGTCAGTAAATCACCACCATCATACGATACGACGTTGTGACGCGAATGAACTGTGTGAATAGGGTTTCATTCTGTAAATCAGTCGGCCCCTCGGCCGGGCATTTTGTGCCAAGAGGTCGTCTGGACGGGGCGCGCGAGACAGCGCGAAACGTCAAAATACTTACGTACGGCTATATCTTTGTATTTCGAAATAACTCATACCGGTCTCATAGAAATCGTTGTTTCTCACTTACTATCATAGAGAAAAATATCATCTAATTTCACACATTCAATCTAATAATTGACTACAAAATAATTTAAATGTACGCTTTTATGAAACCAAAGTTTCCGACCAAAATTTGAAAAATATTATGACACTTTGTGAATTATTTATATGTGAAATGACAAAAAAGTGAGGTGATGAAAACGTTTATAATTAATTTTTCTAATAAAATATTTGTGCGTTTTAATTTTTTTTCGTTACCCATAATTTTAGTTTAAAAAAACGCAAGGTGATCCATTTTTCAAACTTTCAAAGTTTAGTTTAAAAAACTGAAATGATAACCTGAAAAGTAACGTCTACCAGTATTTTATGCACTATGAAAAATGTTTATTCCGAAATAGGCCTCAGCTTGCAATAAAATCCATGTAAAAGGAATATTTCTGAATGCATCCGAAAACTAAAAACTGTTTTTGAAAAATGACAAAATACGCTTTCAAATTTTATTATTTTTAAAGTTTTATGCCGGCAACCCAGGCGTTTATTGTTTTAAATTATCGTAAATAATCGTGTATAAACAAGTAAGTAATCCGCCTCACTAGACAATGTCTGTTCTGAGACGGATACATATACATGTATTTACAGATGCAACACATCTTCTTCTTCTTCTTTATGTGCCTTATCAGGTCCCCCCGACATTGGCGATCACTCTTGAAAAGGTCTCTCTGTCTTGCGCTGCCCGGAATAGCTCCTCCACACTTCTAATGCCGGTCCACTCTCGTATATTTCGCAGCCAAGACATTTGTCTCCTACCAGGCCCTCGGCGACCCTCTATCTTGCCTTTCAATATTAAATGGAGCAAGTGATACTTCTCCCCTCGAAGTATATGACCCAGATATGAAATTTTCTTGATTTTAATTAATGTAAGCAGTTCCCTATCTGCTCTAGCCCGCCTGAGAATTTCTATGTTGGTAATCATGTCGGTCCATGGGACCTTGAGCATTCTCCGGTGAAGCCACATTTCGAAAGCCTCTAACCTGTTCATGGTATTTATTTTCAAGGTCCATGTTTCACAACCATACAGCAAGACCGACCACACATAACATTTTAGCATTCTCTGCCTTAGTTTTAAGCTGATATTGTCATTACAGAAGAGGGATTTCATTTTTATGAATGCAGTTCTTGCTGCTTCAATTCTGCACCTGATCTCTATATCTGGGTCAAGAGTCTCCGTGAGGATACTGCCGAGGTATCTAAATCTCTCCACCTTTTCGACATTACAACCATTTAACTGTATCATTGATCCAGAGTGATCTAGTCGTCCAAAAGTCATCCATTTAGTTTTATTGACGTTGATTGTTAGGCCCAGTTGCTCACCAGCATTATTAACAAGATCTAATAGGTCTTGGAGGTCACTGATACTGTCAGCTAGTAATACAGTATCATCTGCATATCTTATGTTATTAATGACAACTCCGTTGATCTTGAGACCCTTCTGGGTATTACTTAGGGCTCTTTTGAAGACATAGTTGGAATAGAGATTAAATAATAGTGGCGTAATACATAGTAGTAAATAATATAACACATATATACACACATACATACATGTATACATATATACACATATTATAATCATACATAAATATATATACACATACATAAGCATAATGTACATAATCATACACATACATATAAAAACATAAGTATATAATATAATCAAAGAGGAATTATTTAAATTCACATAGTTTCCTATAACCAAAATTCATTATATACAGGGCAAATGTTATCATCCGATGTTCTTTTGCTGTAATTTTTTTGTTTAATGAAAAACTTAGGTTCTGCTTGTGAAATTTGCTTATTTAATCTAATAGAATTTATTCCATCAAGTCGAGAAAATGATATCGGCCAAGTGGCTGCCACCAGAGTTGATGACCATACGGGCCTGTTTTATGGCATTTTCCATCACTCTTGCCAGAGCTTCGCGCGACAGGTTTTCGCATTCCTGGAAAGTAAATAAACAAAATAATCGTTTCTGGGGCACCGAAAATCCGTGTATCACCCACGAAGAGTCATTATACTCGCTCAAAGTTACTGCGTGATGTGCTGTTTACGCTGGAGGAGTTATCGGGCCACTTTTTTAGAACGCCGCGGGTCAAACGACGACTGTGGACGGTGCGCGCTATAGAGACATGATTACCGAGTTTTTTCTTCCTCAATTGGATAAATTGGGTCTGGAGAACATGTGGTTCCAACAGGACGGTACAACGGCGCACACGGCTCGAGCCACAACCGATATTCTGAAGGAAGCATTTTCGGGTCGCTTAATCTCTCGTTTTGGTGATTTGCACTGGCCGGCCAGATCACCCGATTTAATCGTTCCAGACTTCTTTTTATGGGGTTTTTTGAAGTCGCGGGTCTACGTCAACAAGCCTCAGACTCTTGAAGCCCTTAAGGAGAATATTCGTCAGGAATGCAAGAACCTGTCGCCCGAAGCTCTGGCAAGAGTGATGGAAAATGCCATAAAACGGGCCCGTATGGTCATCAACTCAAGTGGCGGCCGCTTGGCCGATATCATTTTCTCGATTTGATGGAATAAATTCTAATGGATTAAATAAATAAATTTCACAAGCAGAACCAAGTTTTTCATTAAACAAAAAAATTACAGCAAAAGAACATCGGATGATTACATTTGACCCACCCTGTACAATGCAAGCATCTAGAACTAAAACTATTAAAATTTCGATGAGATAATAAGTATAACCAAAGAGGAATGATTGGAATTTACATAGTTTCATATAACCAGAAATTCATTAGATACACATAGTAATGCAAGAATCTAAAACTAAAACTATTTAAAATTTCAAAAAAATAATATAAATAAACATAGGCAGTAATAATAATATATGCAGGCGTATAATATAAGCAGTAGTAATGAGTAAAAATAAATCTTTAATTAAATGAAGACAACATTAGCGAACCTCAATCAAAATCTGAAGACAGAAAAATCAGAAAAAGATATTGGTTCCACTGGGACACGAACCCAGATACCTCAGCATTCATGGCCAACTGCTCTACCGATTGAGCTATGGAACCCATTTCCAATTCGATCACTTTTAACTGTATCATACTTCGACTAAGAACTACCAACACTATCTTCATTTTTCTTAACGCACATATTATTGGCTGCTATCTTTATATATGATTGCAAGATTCAACCCGAACTAAATGCTATCTAAATAGTGTCTGGATAAATATTTATCCATTTTATTTTTAATACGTGACATCTATTGACTTTTTCTGCAAGTCTAGGATGAAAATTTTTAATTTTAATTTTTTAACTTTATGAGTTAAAACTCAAATTATAATATTTAATTAAATGAAGACAACATTAGCGAACCTCAATCAAAATCTGAAGACAGAAAAATCAGAAAAAGATATTGGTTCCACTGTTCCAATATTTATCCAGACACTATCTAGATAGCATTTAGTTCGGGTTGAATCTTGCAATCATATATAAAGATAGCAGCCAATAATATGTGCGTTAAGAAAAATGAAGATAGTGTTGGTAGTTCTTAGTCGAAGTATGATACAGTTAAAAGTGATCGAATTGGAAATGGGTTCCATAGCTCAATCGGTAGAGCAGTTGGCCATGAATGCTAAGGTATCTGGGTTCGTGTCCCAGTGGAACCAATATCTTTTTCTGATTTTCCTGTCTTCAGATTTTGATTGAGGTTCGCTAATGTTGTCTTCATTTAATTAAAGATTTATTTTTACTCATTACTACTGCTTATATTATACGCCTGCATATATTATTATTACCTAAACTTTTAAAAGTTTTAAAAATGGCTATCCTTGCGTTTTTTCTATTAAAATTGATGGTAACGAAAAAAAAATAACAACACACTTATTTTGTTAGACAAATCATCATTACGTATAAAATGAAGTCGTTCAAAATGTTTGTGCGCTTAGATCTTTTAAACTACGCAACGGATTTTCATGCGGTTTTCACAAATAGATAGAGTAATTCAAGAGGAAGGTTTATATATATAATAAATGCTTGTTATAGTAGAGAAAAGCCGAGAAATTCAAATATTCAATTCAGGCAGCTGACAAGCGGTTGGTGTGGATTTTATAAAGGCTGGGTAATGGCATTGTATTTCATTAGCCACAACGTGTGGCTGGGTCTGCTAGTGAATTATAAATGTTTATATCACCTCACTTTTTTGTCGTTTCAGATAAAAATAATTCATAAAAAATTTACAAAGTTTCATAATTTTTTTTTTCAATTTCGATTGGAAACTTTGGTTTCATAAAAGTGTACATTCGTATTATTTTGTGGTTAATTGTTAGATTAAATGTATCGCGTGTTATTTTTTCTTTTTCCAATATCATTTAGAAAAATTTGATCTAAACTTTAGATCATATTTTTCACTATGATAGAAGGGGGTAAAAACGATTTTTATGAGACGTGTAGGAGTTATTTGGGAAAGCGAACAAAACGGAGCATTTTGACGTCCAAGCCGTTCCGGCCACACTTCCTTACACCAGAAAATTCTCGTCCAACTGATTCGGGGGTGAAAGACTGTTCACTGAGTGTTCACACACATCATTCGCGTCACAATGTCATATCGTGATTTTAATTCCGGTTGCGAGTTAACACCGATATCCAACATTGTCAGAATGCTTCATTCGGCACTGTCTCTTATCACTTTCGTTTCATCGCGTGTTTAGACGGGTCATTTCGAGGGAAAGAGGCGGAATGAAATCACGAAATGAACGACAAATGAACCGTCTGACTTAGCTTTAACTGACACTTTCCATTAACTTTCAGGTTCAGCCATGTGCCCGGGAGACAGCGGGGGCGGACTGGTGTTCCCGCTGCAGGATACAATCACGGGCCTCCAGCGCTGGTACCTTCGTGCCGTCTTGAGCAATGGTCCGTTATCCGACAACCCTATGTATACACTCTGCCAGACCAAATATCTCACCCTTTACAGCAACATCTTCACGCACAGGATGTGGCTGTCAAGAACTATGGAAGAACTACAGCCACTAAGTAAAATCTGATTTCTTTTAAGTTAAAGTTACAAATAAAGGAAAGTAGGTACTTCCATTATTATCCGTTTTATATGAGTCGGTACCGCGCAAGAGTCCCAACTGTTCCCAACCATCTGGAGGCCGTTAGATTACAACGTTCCCAATTGCTCTATGTTGGATGGTTTGCAGACGGAAAATAGTACACTAAGGAAGTACCTGGATTCTTAGATCTCGTCACCAAAACATGGCTAAAGCCATTTCAAGCAAAGTTTTAATTCACTAGGGCGATACTTTGGAAAAAAAAACAGATGTAATTAATTACCCTATTATTGTATACATATGAAAATTTTTAAAATAATTACCTTTATTATTTATAAGACAACTTTCCGTTCCAACGAAAAATGGTTTTTTAATTACAATTGTTATAATTTTACAATTTTTGTATTTATTATATATATAATTCGAAAAAAATCTAAGGGTCTATACATATTTTATAATTTAAAAAACAAATTGAAGTAGTTTTGAATTGGTTATTTAGGTAATATAACAAAGTATGTTTGTTATTTCCAGAAACGTGCAGGGTGAGAGGGTCCATCGGCCAGTGTAAGAAATTTAAAAACTGCCCCACGGCAATGGAAGAATCTAGTCGTGGAATTCTGCCGCTGGTATGTTTTGTTTTAGTTCTTTGAAACACTCAGTCCTATAAATGTAAACATCTTACTTTGCAACAAATGGGGTAGTTATGATGTTTTGGTATGTTGTAAATGACAGAAGCCCAATGAAAAAATATGTTTTTGACCTTGACTGACCTCCGGATCCTTGCCAAAAATCCAGTTTTTGTTAAGGCGGTACACAACTCTAATAATTTTTGTTTGCTCAAAACTCACATTTTAATAATTTCCGGCGAATTCGTAACTGTAATAACTTTTTTATTTCCTGTTTTTATCACCAATTTCCATTTAGGGAGTGGAATAGACCTCGTCCGTGCATCCTACAAGGGTTCGGTTACTAGACGGTAATGTTTTCGCGCCAGCCACCTGCGCCTCCCCCCTGGATAGATGCAAGTCCGAGGAATGACCGAACGGGGCCGTCAACTATCCGCCCTGCCTCTAGTGACTCGACGCTTCTATCCTTAGGGTCTTCGGGTAACCACCCCAGTTACTTTTCTTCCAGGCAGTACCGAGAAACTGGCTTAAGGGCGAGGATGACAGGTTTCGTGCACGGTCATTCTGAAGCCCATGCACTTTCTCCTGGGGACTGCCAGCTGAATGGTAGATTACATACTCCGGATTAGTACATATTAATTACTACTTTTACATATCTTATTTTGTTACTCTTTTTATCTCTTATTTGCAGATGCTCGCAGTCCTACAGACAGCAATTATGTCATTTTTCTTTCTTTTGTCCTTTTTTTCTTTTTAAGGTCATCAAGTGGCTCTTAAGGAATTAGCACTTGCATACTGCTTCCTATCACTGTATGCCGGGACATTTGGAGGTCTAGCTTCGTTCATTTATATAGAATCGTTTTTCAACAAAAAATAGAGTCCTTGCGAGAGCCTTGAAGGAGTAACCTTGTTACTTATACCAGGGCGGGAAAGCGGTGGGGCCCTTCAAATTTCCATGCCTCACAAGGAATGCGAGTTATTTATATTTTAGATTAATAAAAACAGTACTTTACCATTAATATATTTTACGTACAACGATTTTAAAACTGTATAACCCGTTTTTCAAGTATAAAGTTAGCAGTAAGCCTGTAAGCACCAGATTTTATTTTTCTAGATGATGAATTAATAACTTCGGGAGGACAGCATGGAGACACATTTTTAATATTTGTAACACGTTCTTCAGAATTAATTAAAACGAACGCGGCGGAAAGGTCCAATCTCCAGGCCTGCTAGGGTGAATTCGAACATACGTTCGTCCAATACGCCGTGATGCGGCGTATATTTGTTTACACGCTTTCTTCAATTACGTTGTTAAGATTCCCACATTATTTTTCTTCTTCTTCTTTTCTTTGATACGGCAAATTCGACAGAAGTTCGTTAGAAATTCGAATAACTTTGTATATATCACAGGTAAATCGTAAAATCAGGCCGATCATGAAGCGCCTGAGGCACTTCACGATCTGCCGCCAGGTACTTCACGAAGTAGCTAGGCGCATCATGATCTGCCTGATTTTACGATCGGCCGCCGACATATACACGGCTTCTTTACTTACGTCATTAACTAACTAACTATACCATCACGACGTTTCTCCGCAGGGGTAGGCAGAGCGGACGGATTGCCAAACAACACGGTCTTGGCACACATTCCTTGCCTCGTTTACATTCATACAACATCTCATACATGCTCTTCTCTTATTCTGACTCTTGACATGCCCCGACTCAAGTATCTGATTCACTTGGTCGTGCCATGTCTTCCTTGGGCGTCCTCAACTTCTTCTACCATTCACATTTGCGTCATATATTCTCCTTACACTCCTTTCCTCGTTCATTCACTCTACATGCCCAAACCATCGGAGAGTCCCTTTCATAATCTTACGCATCACACTTACATCAGCCTTGCATTCTTTGCGGATCTCCACGTTTCTCTCACGATCGTACACGGTTTTACCAAACATTCGCCTCAGGGATCTCATTTTTACAGCATTCAGTCTACTTTCATCCTTCCTCTGCCAGTTCCATGCCTCACTACCTACAGTACCTGCTGGTACCTACCCTGATGTATGGCAGTGAGGCATGGAACTTAGGTCGTTAAGATTCTGAATATATTTTAGGGTGTATTGTCATCTTAATTTTGACCCCGAAGGTGTAACTTTTCAGCAAAGAGTTTTCAATACCTTTTAAATATATTTTTTAAAATTTCATTAATAAACTCAACAAAAAAAAAAATTATATACCCTAGAAATTGGAAATAATTGCAGCTTAAATTTTTTGGATGGAAATGTTAAATTCAAATTTATTATTGACGATAGAAATATCGTCAATAATAAATTTGAATTTAACATTTTTTGTAAAGATACGTATACAGATATCATTATACATGAAACATCTAATCATCCATTTACACAAAACTTGGCAGCTTTCCATACCTTACTAAGTAGATTAATTAATGTTCTTTATCTTTGAGTAATTTTACATTAAACAGATTGCAATTAATAATGGCTATACTCCAACATTAATAGACAATACGTTAAACAAAAAATATAAGAAAAAGTTTTTTAGATCTTTTGTTTATACACGCGTTGTAGACAATGATAATACATAATTGGAGAAAATTTTTATTTTTAAATAATAGCATTTCAAATTTAATAATTAAAAACATGCCAAATAATACCATGCTAGGGAAGATTGCTTTAATCCATAAATGGCCTTTTTTAACTTCAATACCTTTCCCCCACTTTTGTTTACAAAACCTTCAGGTAATGACATAAATATATTTTCATTCAAGTTTCCATTTAGAAAAGCAGTACATACATCTAAATGAGTAATACTCATTCTCATCTTTACACTAAAGGGCAAACAATAATCATATGGTAGAATGTCGCACTACCGGTGAGAAAGTATCTGTGTAGTCGACACCAGCTTTCTGTGAAAAACCTTTTGCCACAAGCCGAGCTCGAAAACGCACTTTATTTTCAATATCAATTTTTTTATTAAGCACCCATCTACACTTCACTATCGTCACATCACCCGGATTATCAACAAGCTCCCACGCCTCACTCTCCTCAAATGACTGCAGTTCTTCAGCCATTGCCTGCTTCCACTGCTCCTTCTCTGGCCCCTCAAGAGCCTCTGCGAATACAATCCCTTCAGATGCTGGAAAAGTACTGGAAACACACATGTTACTAAAACCATATCTTTCTGGTTTCTTTCTCTGACGCGTGCTGCTTTCTGTCACTTGTTTGGGTGGTTCTGTTGATTGAACTACGTGTTCTGAGACATCTTGTGTTGGAAATTCAGTTAGTGTTTCATTGCCATCATCATATATTAAAGAATCTGAAAAGCAATCAAAAGGATCCTCAGTTTTTGGAATATTCTGAGATAATTCCCCCACTGAATCACTTCTCTCTTCTACTAGATTGTCTTCTGTCGTCTCCTCATTAGGAATCCAGACGGCCGACTCTTCATTGGTTAACATCCCATCTGTCTCATCCTCCATCACTATGACATCTCTGCTAATAATAACGGAGTTCTTAGTAGGATTATACACACGATAACCTTTTACATCCTCACCATATCCAGTTAAAATATGTTTTGTGGCTTTCTTATCCCATTTTAAACGTTTTTGTTTAGGAACATGCACAATGACTTTGCTGCCAAACAAACGCAGGTGACTTAAGTCAGGTTTTTATCCATACCACAATTCATATGGTGTTTTATCCAATCCTGATGCAATAGACCTATTTTTCAAATATACAGCAGTATTAGCTGCTTCTGCCCAAAATTTTTTGTCTAACTTTGCATCATATAATAAACATTTAGCTTTCTCAACCACTGTACGGTTAGCTCTCTCACAATGTCCATTTTGCTCTGGTGTATAAGAATTTGATTTTTGATGTATTATACCAGCCTGGTTTAGGTAACTCTTATAATCCTTATTGCAAAATTCTAGACCATTATCTGTTCTTAATATTTTAATTTTCTTACTAAGTTGATTTTCAACAACTGATTTGAACTCTTTAAATCTGTTGAAAACTTCACTCTTCTGCTTCAGAAAATATATAAACGTCATTCGACTATAATCATCTATAAATAGCAGAAAATATCTAGCTCCATTTAAAGAATTTGTTTCCATCGGACCGCAGACATCACTGTGAATCCTATGAAGCGTTTCTGTACTCCGCTCACCCACATGAGAAAAGGGTAATCTCATTTATCCGACTTGATATAGTTCACCAGATTGTCAAGCACCAACAGATTTTCGACTGCAAAACTCCACTGATCATAATTCTGGCGTCCTGTCAACTTCTCAATGCTTTGAAAATAGTTCACGGCCATATTTCAACGAAAAATCAACAATTTTCGACTGTTTTATACTAAATTCACACAGTAAAAACCGAAAAATATAATGGATATTTGCCCATAACCTCTTAGAATGACAACACGTTTATACAGTTCGCAAAAGACTGGCTTTTATTAGTAATAAAAGGTTTTAACAATCTTGTTAATAGATGGCGTTAGTAGTTACATTTTTAATTTTGATATGGATATTAATAATTATAATACAAGAGTATTCCTTTTCTCAGAAATGCACACCCTCCAGTACCAAGATCTGCTGCGTGGGGACCTGCCCGCCTCTGCCGTCTCCAGCTGTCAGCCAGCAGAAGACGGGATCAAAAGCCAAAGATTGTAAGTTTCATTGCATTTATTCTAGCACTAATATTAACGCAATAGGAACATAATTTCCCTAAGGTCCTATGTCATCTTTGGGGATGCTGTGTGGAGGATCTTTATAGGTAAGAAAGTTCTGGGAAGGAAATAAGTTTGGCAGGAATCCGGGGTTCAGTGCGCCCAGGAGTGAAGGTGGTATGAATCCATCCCTCCAACAGCAGTCCAAGACGATTTCCGAGATAGTCCTGCTGGAGAGGTCAAAAAGGTCTCCCTCAACCACCGATCCGGCCGCATATTCCTTTTCCCGTGTTCAATAGGAGGCAGTACTGCCTCGAAATGCATTTGTAACGCTACTTCTCCTTCCAAACCAGTGTTCATTACGAGGCACGCATCCTCTAAACATGTACGGGTTTATAATTAATGACCATGCGCATTGATTTTGAGCACCACAGATCCGTGTTTGTTTCGAGGCATTTTTTATGTGATGGTTGGGCATTAAAACACAGTTGTTAAGTTTTTTTAATTATAGTTTTTTTAATTATTTATTTTTTACATGAATATTTAGTAATTGTAAGAAAACATTTGTGTATAATAAAATTTAGTGCAATCAGCAAAATACTAATGATTCAATATATAATAGTACTATAAACTGGAAATAGCAAGTAAAAGAAAGTATAACATAAAGTAAGTAAAAAAAAAAATAAGTGTGTACGTATACTCACAATATTAATTACTAGCTGACCCAGCCACAGCAATCGAAACACAACGCCTTCTACTCAGGGCCGGATTAACCATGTCGGGGCCTGTAGGCAATGCATGTCTCGGGGCCCCTTTACCAATGGTGGACCAACGGGCGGGGGGGGGGGGGGTGGGGCGGCCCGCCCCGGGCCTCTGGTCCTCGGGTGCCTTCAAACGCCTCCATTTCCCCTTTATCAAATCCTTAACAAGGCTTTAATGCCATTAATCAGCGGCCGAGACTTTAAATTTCGTCAAACGATTAACATAATAGCTCAATATCGATATTATTTCATTCACAATATTTGCTTTGATAAATACCTTAATTCAAAAATGCTCAAACTCGTGATGATAAAACTATTAAAATTATGTACTTTTTCTAATTATTTTTTTTATCATACGTATTTATAATTTTTCCATAATGTCTAAGCAAAATAAAAATGTAATTTTTTTTTAAATATATGTGCGAATCTTTTTTTAATGATTTTATTTAAACTAAAATTAAAATTCTGAAACATATCTTTCCCAGATAATTTATTGATTTATTTTACTGCCTGATTATATAATTTGAAATGTGTGTTGTATAATACAAAATTTTGTTTGAAAATTTAACAAATCTGCCAACGCCCTACGGTAAAACCTTAATGTACTAAAATAAACATATTTTCTCAAAATTTAAAACTTAGCTTTACTAGATAAAAGAAGAGTCTTTCGAAATCAATTTATAATTTTGTGGTGAAAAAGTGTCAATATGTGTAAAATTTGATTTAAAAACGACATATTTCCGGTTTTGTCTGGTGATTCCCACTTAAGGACACTGAAATTTTTTTTTTTGTAATTTTATTTTTTTATTTCACTTTATGAAAGACGCATTTGTTAAAAATGCTCTCACCAAATGTTTTAAAAATATTCGAAAAATTGACGGAGATACAGCATTTTATGTGAAAAAATAACTTAGTTTTATTATACATACTATATGCCGACCGGGTTTCGCTACAACCGTAGGTTCTTCAGGGCAGTTTGTATGTTGAATTATCCTTAAACTTTGAATGTGTTTTTCTCTAAAATTTGTTAACACATTTTTTAACCTCTATACATCCGATTTGCAGGTTTAACCCTTTATAGGTCATAAGCTAAAAACGGATAGTTTTGAGACCTGCAACAATAAGGTCTATATTTCTTTATGTTTACAAGTTATAATCACCCTTATGGGTTGTAATCATTCTAAGATAATGGACAGAGGTCTTGAATCGAACCAACCGCCCCGAAGTTCGCATATGTTGAGTAAATTTATGAAAATCGCGTCCTGGTCAGTTTCAAGACCTGCGTCCATTTAGCAACACGACGGCTGTCAGTTTTACAAGAACACTTATTTTTATGTTATTGTTTCTCGAACATTGAGAGTTATTTATGAAAACAAAGTAACTACATTTGTAATATACACAATACTATATAGTTTTTTGTATTTTGATTAAAAAATGTATGTGGAATAATCAAGTTAAGTCAAATTATTTAGCGTCATGTCTAAAATCTAAGCTCAAAAGCTAAAATGTGGGCCCTTTTTGATTACTATATTACAGATACTGCAAATAATTTCTTAACCACATAACATTTAATTTTGTATGATAATATTGTGTTCTTTTACAACTAATAATTATTTTTTGTGGATATTTTCCCGCCATCGAGTTTTTTGATGATATGTGTCATCCTTCATAAAACGATTTTCGTAAAAATTTCCGATCAAAATTATTGTTTTTGTTTTCATTCAAACTGTAATAATTATTTGAAATAGATATATCAAACTGAAGTAGAATGGTTACGGAATATTATATAAGTAAAAAAAAATATATTGCAGCACAAAAGAAAGTTTTTAGTTGAATTTAGGATGGAAAATAAGAGTGGCGGAGGTTTTAGTGTGAAAGACCTAGAAGACGGATGCATTCCTATAACTAATTGAGGGAATAAAGGAGGACCAAACAGAGAATTCGGAGGATGGAAGAGACTCCAATCCCAAAGATGAGATTTCCCAGGTTTTATCAAGTCCTCGGGATTAAGTTCCTAGGAGCGCTGCTAAGAATTATTTCGATTCTAATCCTGTCAATGCGGTTTTGGACCCTACTTATATTGAAAGGATTATGGAAGCTGATTGTTCTTCAGATGAAGAATCACCAGAAGTTACTCCTTCTCCCAGTGCGACCTTTTTTATATGAATACCGCACAAGAGTCCCAACTGCTCCCGTCTGGAGCCAGTGAGACTATGGCATCCCCAATTGGGGTATGTTGTGAGGCTGAAAGTAGTGGGGTTGGGAAGGAGATAGGAAAGAGGAAGGTGGGGAAGTACCTGGCTATTCAGATCTGATCACCAAACATGGCTAAAGCCATTTCAAGCAACGACTTACTATAAATTGCGGAAACGAAGGCATCATCATAGGGAAACATTGAAGACGTTGGATAAAGAAAAAAAACCTATTACACATCTTTACTTCCGAAACCAATTGGCTGATCAGTTGATAGGATCTTTTACTTCAAGAAAAAAGATTGGTCGTCCTGAAAAGTAGTACGAAGCTCGGTAGCATGCAACATTTGCAAAGTAGCTCTTTACATACCGTGTTTTATGCCGACCCATTTATCTGATCAAAAGAAGAAGTCTTTGAGGCCTTAGAACTGTATATTATATTTGAAAATCTTCTATAAAATTATCAAAGCACTTATTCTCCTGTAAGGCAAATAATTAAAAGTATGTTTTTCCTTACCAACCTGTCTTTTTGTAATGAAAAACAAAATTTTAAGACCAAATTTTTTTTTTTACCTAAATGGACACCGATCAGAAAAAAGACCGCTGGAAAATCGAAAATTTCAAAAAGACTAAGTATAAAAAAATTTAAAAAAAGTTTTTTTTGTTCATCAAAAGGTATATAGAATATATAAATAAAACCATTAAGGGCGTATCGTTAAAAAAAAAAGTTGTCCTATAAAGGGTTAAAATGATTGAAAATCTAGTGTCTATTTCACCACGTAGGTGAATTTTGTTTGAAAATAAGGAAAAATGGCGGACCAACGATTTTTAATTTCGATTTTTTTTGGAAATATTTCATTGTTCATAAAAAAAAATAGAAGGGGGCCCATTATAAAAAAAAATCCCTAAGTGGTGCCATACTGACTGTATTTACTAACAGTTTAAGATTTAGTACATGCAAATCGGATGTATAGTTTTTCTAATATGTTGTCAACCGTGTTGAAAAAGGCAGTTTCGAGAAAAACGCGTTCAAAGTTTTGCTGAACGTTAATCAACATACAAACTGTTTAAAATGGTTTCGTATAAAATGCTGTAGGTATCTCCGTCAATTTTACGAATTTCCTTTAAACATTTGGTGAGAGCATTATTAACAAAAATAATTTTAAAAAATGACAATTTTTTTACAGTGGCCTGGTGCCTTAAAGCCTTGTTTAGGATTTGATCAAAGGAACATGGAGGCGTTTGGAGGCCCCCCAGAGTCAGAGGCCCGTGTGAACTGAAGAAAAAGCTTGTAAAATTACATCAACTTCTTAAACAAGGGGGGGGGGACCGGTTCATCCAGCTTTTCCACCCCGGGCCTCTGACGGGCTTAGTCCGCCATTGCACTTTACCCTTTTCTAACTTCCAAACTTTTTTTTTCTACTACAATGTTTATATAATTAATCTGTTTTTTTACTACATTTAGAGGGTATGCCTTCACCCCCATTCAATAAAGAAAATGAAACGAATACAATAGTACAATGAGCGGTCCTATCACTAAAGTGATCTCTTCCAGACAACCTTGGTATGAAGAGAAACAAAGAATTTTAGCAAAAAGATGGGTAGTGCACACTAAAGCTTGTACAACATTTATATTTTAAACATTAGAAATAAAAGCAAAAAAAAACAACAAAACAAATACCAATATAAATGCCAATATGCGCACTTGAAGTGAAATGACACAAAACTGCGCTATACAAATATTACGTTATTATTATTATAAACCACACACGGCACCTATAATCATATCCCCATTGATACGAAGGAAAGTAAAGTAAAATACAACTATGTTTAAATATTTGTTTTAATTATTGACTTTTTATTTATTACTTGTGCGTGATGTGAACAGTTATTGGACCATAACCTAATTATTATGTTCGTTGTTTTCTTTAATGCATGTAATGTTATTAACCTATAAATGTTCGTAATAAAAAATTAAAATATTTAAAACATCTTGAAAGCTGACTTTTTCCAAAAGTGTGCCGGAGTTGCTCACTAATTGTGAAAATAACTTGCGTCACGAACCGTTGACGCAAGTTATTTTTTCTTGGGGCGCGGGGCCCCCAGCCGATGCGGGGCCCCTAGGCAGTTGCCTACTCTGCCTTAGGGATAATCCGGTACTGCTTCTACTGGATGGTTAACTCACATTGCCATCTGTTAATTTTAAAAAATCAAATCAATCGGTCGCTCCATTTATATTATTATAGGGAATTCCCGGTATGCGTTGCTATGCCACTTAATAAAGAAATTGTTTATTCCTTCGTGTCCTTTCCCATTCGTCCCGTTCTCCTTCCGCCTCCCCTTTCTGTTCCGCGTCCCCTTCCTCTCACGTTCCCACTCCGCCTTTCCTGTCCCTGCTCCCCTCGCCCGCTTCCCCTCCCCTCCCGAGTTCCCCTCCCCCCTCCCGAGTTTCACTCCACCCTCCCGAATTACATTTCCCTTTACCGGGTTCCCCTCCCCCTTCCACTAACCCCCCTCCCGAGTTCCCATTCCCCCTTCCGAGTTCCCTTCCAGGTTCCCCTACCCTTCCCGCATTCCATTCATTCAGTTCCGGTACGTTCAATTTTAAAACAGTTCGCGTGCCGCCTATTGCAATTTTTTTATACAAATTTCATAATGCCAGAGCTCACCAGTATATACAGAAACCTTCGTAGGCATGCACACTTCAAATCCCCAAAGTTCGAATGAAATAGGTAAAGTGGTTCGGAAGTTATGCGCGTACATACATTTAGGTAATTCATTTGTATTTATATATATATAGATAGATGGATATAAGATAGATAGATAGATAGATTGATAGATGTGAGTTATAAAACACGTAGGTAACATGAGAGAGTCCACTTAATAGATAAATATAAAAAAATATAAAAGTGTGTATTTGTGTATTTAAAAGCATATTAAAAATATTGTTTGGCCGGAGGTTCATTATCATCAATATCTGATGCAATTTAATGAATACGATTTGTTTTCATCAATTCAGAGTTGGCTGGTCGCTTGATTGAATCCTTCCGTTGCGCGTTGCCACGTGATAAACCCCTTTCTTTGCGGCGAGCGATCCCACTAGGTTGAACATTCAGAGTTGGCTGGTCGCCTGATTGAATCCTTCCGTTGCGCGTTGCCACGTGATAAACCCCTTTCTTTGCGGCGAGCGATCCCACTAGGTTGAACATTCAGAGTTGGCTGGTCGCCTGATTGAATCCTTCCGTTGCGCGTTGCCACGTGATAAACCCCTTTCTTTGCTGCGAGCGATCCCACTAGGTTGAACATTCAGAGTTGGCTGGTCGCCTGATTGAATCCTTCCGTTGCGCGTTGCCACGTGATAAACCCCTTTCTTTGCTGCGAGCGATCCCACTAGGTTGAACATTCAGAGTTGGCTGGTAGCCTGATTGAATCCTTCCGTTGCGCGTTGCCACGTGATAAACCCCTTTCTTTGCGGCGAGCGATCCCACTAGGTTGAACATTCAGAGTTGGCTGGTCGCCTGATGGAATCCTTCCGTTGCGCGTTGCCATGTGATAAACCCCTTTCTTTGCGGCGAGCGATCCCACTAGGTTGAACATTCAGAGTTGGCTGGTCGCCTGATTGAATCCTTCCGTTGCGCGTTGCCACGTGATAAACCCCTTTCTTTGCGGCGAGCGATCCCACTAGGTTGAACATTCAGAGTTGGCTGGTAGCCTGATTGAATCCTTCGAAAATAGAATTCGAAATAGGTTGAACATTCATTGAACACACGTCAAATCACATAACAGAGGTTTAAAGTAAACATCTTTAAATATACTTTTATTTCTCTCCTATATAACTTTTTTATAGGTATGACTCTTTTTATTTTATTTTTTTAATCACTGCCATAATGTTGTTCTATAACTTACGAGCAAATTACATTCTTATTTATTCTGTTTTATTGGTATACCTATACCGCACATAATAATTAATATTGTGAGTATACGCACACACTTACTTTTTTATGTTATACTTTTTTTGGTTACAATTTCAAGCTTATCGTAGTTACTAACGAGTATATTGTATCATCGTTATAGTATATTGCTAATCTACAATACAATTGATTTTATTTATATGTGTTGTTTCCTTACAATTACTATTTTTCATGTAATAGCCCTTTAGTGCGTTAATAAATAGTAAATAATTAAACAATTATAATATAATAAAATTTTTAAAAATTAAAGAGGATCTGTAGTGTAGGCAGTGATGCCTCGTATAGGAAATACGCGATCCGACTAGACGTGGGCAAAATTGAATGATTGAATTAAATGAATAAATTCAATCTTGTGACACACTCAATCGGATTCTCATTTTCTAAAGGAATTAAATCTTTATTTCTTACCCTTGGCCTTGCATCCTACGATTTTTTAACAGCAACATATTTCTTTCAATTTCTATTAATTTATTTTACAGTTAAATAATTCATGTTATTTTGAGGTAAGAAAATAATAATGTACTCTGTAAATATTGGATATTTGTTGCGCGGATAGATACACCTACTCCAGGCGGCGCGAGCCGCGAAATTGCCTATCACGTATAGTATACCGCGTAGTAAATCTATACAAAAAAACCCCGTAGGCCAGAGAGTTCCCGTCCCCAGTCCAAGCGACAAAACCGCCAACCGACTGAACCGACAAGCGATCGAGTCAGCCAAGACTTAGAGTCAAGTAATTCTGAATTCCGAGTGTCGCGTCTATTTCACAGTCGTCCCGCCAGTCCCACTGTTCGTCATAGTCCTACAAATCTGTTCAATTCTCAACCCCAATCTCTGTTTCACTTATTCAAGGAATCAAAACATTTGTGACGTCGTCGTACCAAATCACAAGTCCCACGGATCGAGTCGATCTGGACGGACAGCTCAATTCTAATCTGTTGAAGATATCGAGTCATTATTAGGTCCGCGGAATGCAAGTTATTCAAGTCACAGCAAGACAAAAGACACTTATTAGTCAGAAGTTCCTAATTCATTCCTTGATGCCCGCAGAGAATCGGTTCGTGGTTAGTTCCCGCGCGGCCAAGCCGTCATCTTTGGGCGAAACTTGAACGGGACCCTGAACTTTTGCTAAAGACCAAAAAGCGAAAGTTAATCCTATATTTTTTCTCCCTCACACGTGCGTAAATTATACAATGCGTTTAGAAACAACGATGTTTATTTATATTATTGTTTTTATGGTATCTGTCTACCTAGCCGTAAACACTAAACAAAACACCAGTCGCTTTTGGACCGTGATAAATGATAATCGAGTGATTTATTCCTTTATTTTTGTAATAAATTGTATGACGCGTGTCGGTCAGACTTTTGATTAGTTTTTATTCGGCGCATGGTTTTAACTTCACCATTGAGGAGGTGCATTTAAAAAAATATATTTGAGTGAAACTTATTCCAGGTGACCGGATCGGATGTATGAAAGCGCGATAATAGTATGTTTTTTATGTGAATACCGCAAGTCCCAACTGCTCCCGTCTGGAGCTAAGGAGACTATGGCATCCCCAATTGGGATATTTTGTGAGGCTGAAGTTAGTGGGAAGTTTAGATCACGTGAAATAGAACAATTTTTAAGTTTAATAAATAAAATAAAATTAGTGAAACTTTAGGGTGAATCACAAAAACTGTTTAATTTTAATATTTAATTGCTAGCCTAATATAAATACATTTTTCTTGTCAAAATATATATTTTTTTTTGCAAAATAATATCTAAGTACACATTAAAATATTTCATTAACCCCGTCGCGCTTCGTTTTTAGTACCTACAATTTTTAGTACCAAAACTTCGAAACTCGATGAAACGAAAAATAACGACAATAAAAAGAGGCAAACACATCTAAAGGATGTAGTCTGCGAGGGACTGAGATTGTATTATCGGTCTCCTCTTTGTTCGGTTTTTCGTAGCCTTTCGGCCTTCTCTTTGTGCGGTGCTTCGTAGCCTCCCCACTCAATGTCTACTTTAGTTTTCTTAAGTGAAAACCGCGTAATAGATAATATATCTATGTATACATATAAAAAAGGTTTTTTTTTTTTTGGAATTAATTGGAACGAATAAAAGGAATCAATTCAAAAGGCCGGGGTAATCAGACTGAATCGATTCACTCCTGGGATTGAATCTGCCCATGTCTAGATCCGACTAAGCCACGCAGTTGGTGGGCAGAAGTATTCAAGACCCAGACCAACCTCACCCCATGTACTCGGTCACCCCTGCTAAATCACCAAACGTAGCGAACCACTTGGGGTGACCGATGGCAGAGGTGGTGGTTGTCCAATGAATGGTTCCCGGGGCGGCGGTCCCATACTCGCATACTAAATTATTTCCTAGTTGTATTCGCTCTGGAAGACACACACACATACGTAGTCCATTCGCCCATCCCGAGTGCATTTACACACAAACATTTTCACATTTGCATTTGCAGCACATCCTTCACCCTAACACTATGTTTACAAATAACATTATTATAACTTGGACAATTTTGGGAGAAATTCTTCACAGACAACAAACAGCCCTAGTCTTTTAGCGAGATATAATAATAATAATAATAATATCTTTATTTGGAAAACAAACAGCTTTACAAAGATACATAAAAAAGAAAGAATGCTAAAATAAACAGTAAGCCTAAAAACATGTTTTCGCTGATAATTTTTTTTTTTTTTTTAGTAGCTAGACTAGAAAAACATAAAGAAAAACTAATAAAAAAAGAGTTAAGAGAAGCTAAATTAAAACATAAAGAAAAACTAAGAAAAAAATAGTTAGGAGAAGCTAAATACTTAAGTATGCATGATAGAATAAAAACACAATAAAGGGTAAAGCTTATAGGAGTATAAGGATGATATGTATGTAATATATATAAATTAGGAAAAGAAATCTGATTAATAATATAATAAATATAAATATGGATGTTAAGTGGTGTGTTGCGATGCATTACATTTATCTAATAGTGTTGCTTTGAATTTGTTGAAAGTTATATTGAAGATGCCTGTATATGTGAGGTGTGTGTTACGATAGTGGCAGGCTCGATGCATGAATTCATTTTGTAAGTATTTGGTGTTTGAGCGGCTGTTATAAAAAAGGGATA
The DNA here is from genome assembly GCA_917563855.2 of Limnephilus lunatus. Lineage (NCBI taxonomy): Eukaryota > Metazoa > Arthropoda > Insecta > Trichoptera > Limnephilidae > Limnephilus > Limnephilus lunatus. The sequence continues at coordinate 112,672,682 of OU830592.1, forward strand.
CGTTTCTGTCATTGCGACCAGGAACTCTAATATCTATTTTTTGTAAAAGATACGGGGAAGATATCGTATTATTTAGGATTCTGTACAATAACAATTGATCAGAAATAATTCTCCTACAATTTAATTTCGGGATTTTAAAGAATTGACGGATATCTTCATTTGATTGGAATGCATAAAACGACAGAAAATTTACGTAGGAGAGAAATTTTTCTATGAACATATGTTATATATCTTGGATTCCAAATTTGTGAGGCGTGTTCTAGGTGCGGACGAACATAGGTATAATATAGCAAAATAAATGTATCGAGATAATAAAATAGTTTTGATGTTCGTAGTATAAATCCGAACATTTGGGTGGCTTTAGTGACAATGTTATTAATATGTAATTGGAATGTAAGTTTGGAATCTAAGGTAACACCCAGGTCCCGAACTGATTCTTTTCTTTTAATATCGACATTGTTTATTGAATATTTAATATTATTTTGGTGCTATTTCTTGTAAACGATATTGAGTAACATTTATCTATATTTAGGAACAAGCAATTAATTTTGCAATATTTGCTGAGATTATTAAGGTCCTCCTGTATTTTTAAGCAGCTCGCGATATCATCGATTGGAAGGTAGAGTTTTATTTCGTTTGCATATAAGATTGCCTTGCAGTGTTTAAAACAACTCGTAATGTCATTAATATAGATATTAAACAAGAGAGGACCCAAAATTGATCCTTGTGGAACTCCTGATGTAATATTGAAAAAGTTTTACCTTACAATAAAACTTATATTATGTACTTAGCTTTATTTAAAACCTATAAAGTGAGATAAACATTACCATTTTGCAGCCAAATCGACGTTCCCTACCAATATTCGTGTGAAATTCTCAGTTTAAATCTGCCGCCAATGTCACCTGGCAGTTCCAATTGCATCCGTCAGGCGGCGGGGGAATTCTCAGTTAAAATCTGCCGCCAATGTCACCTGGCAGTTCCAATTGCATCCGTCAGGCGGGAACTCCTGATGTAATATTGACCCAGTTTGATTTGAAACCACTTAGCACAACAGCTTGCGAACGGTTTCTGATATATGAGTCTAGCCATCTTAGTAGATCTCCATGGATACCCGCGAGTTTTAGTTTACTTAACAGAATGGAATGGTTAATTTTATCAAACGCCTTGCTGTAATCTATATAAATGGCGTCAGTTTGAATACGCTTAGCCATATTATGAAGTATAAAGTTCGTAAAACAAGCTGAGCTAGTTGTGACGGATTTACCGCTTCTGAAGCCATGTTGGTGTTCACTAAGAATGTTCTTTAATGCGTTGGAAATTTGGTCTGCTGCAAGTTTTTCGAATAATTTTGAGAAAATTGATAGTTAGGATATTGGCCTGTAATTTTGTACAAGATTTCGCAGACCGGACTTGTATATTGGGGTTACAAATGCTTGTTTCCACATCGAAGGAAATTTACCCGTTTGTAACGAACGTTTAAATAATATTAATAATGGATTCGCTAAATTCTTTGAGTATTTCGAGATAAATATAGGTAGAATTCCATCTGGGCCAGCACCTTTGTTAGAATCGATTTGATTTATGTACTTCAAAATTAGATCATAACAAATCTCTAAATCACTAATTTCGGCAACGCTGTGGTCTGCATGAGAGTTTACATTGGGGACATCACATTTCTCATATACTGAATAAAAGAAAGACGAGAACAGTTGCGAAATTTCTTGACCGGTATGAGCAATTTCGTTTTGATAATATGTACATAGTACTAGGAATAGATGATGTTGTACGTTTAGATTTTATGTACGAAAAGAGAGATTTAGAATTTCGATGAATATTCCGTTCTGCAATGAGAAAAAAATTTTGGTGACACTCTTTGGACATATGTTTTTGCCTTATTCGTAGAATTGAAAAAGCTTCGTAATCAGATGGATTATTATATTTCTTGAATTTCGATAGATATTTATGTTTTTCTCTTGTTATTTTAATGAGGGCAGGTGAGTACCATGGTGGATACTTTAGTACTTGAATAAATTTGCTAGGTATAAATTGGTTTATAACTATTTTTAATTCATTATATAATGTCTCGACTGCTATATATATATATTAGTGTCATTAAGTTTTGTAGGCCAGTCTATGTTAGATAAGTGAGTATTGATTTCATCATAGTTTCCTTTGGCGAATATGTATTTTTGAGTTTTGTTATGCACAACCGTGGATAAGATATTGAAAGGCAAGTCAACATGTAACGCTTTGTGGTGTATGTCTTCTGGAACTAAAGGTAATTCAGGCAATAAGACTTTCAGATTTATATTGGATAAGATAAGGTCTAATATTCTTTCATTAGCATTAGTGAAACTGTTAAATTGTTGTAGGCCAGAGAAAGACAGATAATCTATGAACTGTGAACTAATCGTTGACTGATATTCTTCAGGAATAAGATATGAGTTATGATAAGGTTATTAATAATAACCTTAACTTCACAATTTTCCAAGATCTTCGAAAAATGTTTAAAACGACAAATTATGAACTTTCTAGAATCTAACGCAATCCTTTCAGCTAATCAATATGGTTTTAGATCTAACCTGTGCACCGACGACGCTGTATTTAGTTTAACCCAAAACATATATTCTAACCTAGACTCTAACAATAAAACTCTAACCATTTTCTTGGACCTAAAGAAAGCGTTCGACACAGTCAACCATAGAATTCTATTAAAAAAAATCTTTAACGTTGGAATTAAAAACAAAAGTCTCATGTTATTAAAAAGCTATATATTAAATCGTCAACAACGCACAAAAATAGGATCAAGCTTAAGCACTTATGATCTAGTAAAACATGGTATTCCTCAAGGAACTGTCTTAGGACCACTACTCTTTCTAATCTACATCAATGACCTATGCAATATTGTGATACCAGGTAAAATTCTCTCTTTTGCCGACGACACTGCAATCACAGTACAAGGTAAAACGTGGGAAGACACAATCAGTAAAGCCAATAAATGCATTGCAACAGTCAAAGATTGGCTAGATAGAAATCTTCTCAGCCTAAATTATGATAAAACTATTTTTATTCCCTTTTATAATTCCCATAAGTCATCCCCTAAAAATAACCTTAACTTGAAGTTCCATAATGTTAATTGTAACTTTGAGACATGCTCAAACTGCGAAGATGTAAAATTAGGAAAATATATCAAGTACTTAGGTGTAACTATAGACAGCCAACTCAAATGGACTTACCATATAGAAAAAACTGTAAATAAACTGAGATACTTAATTTACATATTCAAACGTATGAGCAATATCGTCAGTACAAGAACCATGAAACTTGTTTACGACGCACTGGTGCTTTCGTCCATTTCCTATGGAATAATCGCCTGGGGTGGAACATACAATAACCATGTAAAACCATTAGAAATCGCTCAGAAGTCCATCATTAAGGTAATGTACCAAAAGCCCAAGACATATCCCACCAATCAGTTATTTCAAGAAACCGAAATTATGGAACTAAGGCGGATCTACTGTACCCTATGTCTCAAATATATATTTACTCGTCCTAACAATTTCACTAAAAACACAAATCGCTCTAGCCAGAGACATAACACATGCGTGTTCACAGTGCCTCACTGCAAAACCAGGTTGGCCCAAAGACACATTAATTATATTGCCCCAAAATTGTTCAATTCCCTACCTCACTCCACCAACATGTGTCAAAATTTGAACGAATATAAAAAAAATGTTAAAATCTGGATAAAAAATAATTTGGAACTGAGTAATTTTTTTCTGTAATTCAAACTAACAGCTTCCAAATTGCTAAAATATTCCATGTCGTTCTGAATATTTAGAATAAAAAAAGGAAATGTAAATGTATTTTTTTAACCTTTCCCATACCATGCTAAAAATACCCTCGACAAACCGTCATGTTACACAGCGTTACTGTATGGGATTTGGAAATTATTTCGGTTTTTTTGTAAAAATATAGATTTTTTATATGGCTTATATTAATTTATTGTAAGAAAAAACATTGATTTTGTGCTTAATAACTGAAATATTAAAAAAATCATCATTCATAATAAATAATCAAATATTATTTGCAACGCCCAGTGAGGCGTGCGCTTGTGACAGCCGACCGCCTAGGGTCACGTTAGCATTCAGAGTAACACTATTGTTTCAAAAAGCCACATGTGATTTCACAAAAAATTTCCCTCAGGGCCTATGTCATCTGAGATGCTGTGTAGAGGGTCGTTTTGAAGAGAGGAAGGAATGAACATTGGTCTTGAAGAGACCCATGTTGTAGGAAGGAGGAAACACAGAAGCCGGCAAATCGTTCCACAGCTGAGCTGTTGAACACAGGAACGAGTCGAAGAAACGACCCGTTCTCATGTGACAAATGTCAACCGTGTACATATATTGGGCACGTGTTTGGCGAGTTTCCCGACTATGCACCGGTGCCGAAGGGATCAATGACGCTAGTTCCTCGGAGCATCTTCCATTGTAATACCGGTAGAATAAGGATAGCATTCCCACCCGACGCCTGTGCTCTAAAGATTGCAATCCGTCTATTAAGATGGGAGAATCTATCAAACGGACCGCCCGTTTTTGCACAGAGTCGAAGGTATTTTTAGATATATAAAACACTTCTTTTTTTCTGCAAAAAAGCAAAACAAAGGCTTTGTTATTATATTTACCTACACATGTAATGCATTTGTCTATAGCCTATAGCAAATCTACAATAAATCGTAAAATTAGTAGTGCAGACAAACAGTATTTTTTTTTAAATTAGCTCCACACATGAGGCCCTGAGGAAAATAATTCGCCTCATTGCCTATATCATCTTTGGGGACGCAATGTGGAGGGTCTTTTTAGGAAATGAGGGGATATGAATCCGGGGTTCAGTATGTCCAGGGGTGACGGACGTATAAATCCAACCCTCCATCAGTGGCACAAGGTGCTTTTCCGAGAGAGTCCTGCTGGAGAGGTCAAAGGGTCTCCCTCAACCAGTCTCTCCCAACCCGGCCAGCCACTCAGAGCCAGTTGGTAGACAGACGTATCCGCTGCCAAGATCCGCAAGCAAACCTACCCCCATGAACCTGGGCACCCCTGCTTAGTCACCAAACGTAGCAAAATACTTGAGGTCACGTATGGCAGAAGTGTTTGTTATCCAATAAATGGTTTCCGGGGCGGCGGCATGCCGTTATTATGAAAAAAATGCAATTTAGAAAATGATCAAAATAGAAAGTTAAACAAAGACACTTTGAGCGTTCTAAAATAGTAAAAAAATTATATTTAAAAATATTCTAAGAATCCTAACATTCGTTGCAATTGTACCTTCAATTCGTTGAAAACTAACCATCTATATTTATTGCTACTTCCTTCCATGACATTGTAATAATCATTTGTAAAGATGTCACTTAACTACTGTTTCAATGGAAAGAAATAAATAATTATTTTATGGGGGTAGTTTTAGTAAAAAAAAATAAGTAGGTAAGATTCTAAATATTGCACCCGACCTTCACAAAAGAGTTTTATGGTGGTGCAGTAATAAATGTTTACAATCGTATTTTGTTGAAGTATAGTCTTCGATACCGAAATTACATCATGCCGTGCTGAGTAGATAGGACATACCACCAAAACCCTCTGTCTCGACACACACTCCTTGCTTCATTCGCATTCATAAATCGTATAATACAGATAAATCTGAATAAATAGATGCTTGGATGCGTTACGGTGCACTCTATCGGAGGACTACATCGAGGTAAAAGATGCATTCAAACGTACTCTCTTTAAAATGATTTATCTGTATATTTCTATTATTCTATCTCTTGGCGTGGCCCGACTGAAAGTATTTGATTCACTTGATCATGCCATGACTGTCTTGGCTTTCTCTGACTTCTTCCACAATTCACTTCGCGTCATATATTCCTTTTTTAATGCCCTAACTAACTAAGCGTACCTTTCAATCCTACCCATCAAGTGCACTAGAGGTGATTTATCACATATATTTTTATATTTATCACATTTATCATATTTATTTTATTTATAGAAGTGGTGCTATAAAAAGGTGAAAATTATTATTTTTTATCGGCCTCGTATTCCTTCCAGATCTCCACAATTTAACATGGCCATACCCATAATTTTACTATATGATTTTACAACACATAGGTACATATCAGGAATCTCATTTATACAGCATATCTACATTCATTCTTCCTCTGCCAGTTCAATGCCTCACGTTTCAATTTGGGAGGCGGGTATGGGTATCGCCGCCCCGGGAACTATCATTAGAACTATCATCACATTTATCATATTTATTTTATTTATAGAAGTGGTGCTATAAAAAGGTGAAAATTATTTAATTTTTATCGGCCTCGTATTCCTTCCAGATCTCCACAATTTAACATGGCTATACCCATAATTTTACTATATGGTTTTACAACACATAGGTACATATCAGGAATCTCATTTATACAGCATATCTACATTCATTCTTCCTCTGCCAGTTCAATGCCTCACGTTTCAATTTGGGAGGCGGGTATGGGTATCGCCGCCCCGGGAACTATTATTGGTTATCCCAAGTAGTTCACTACGTTTGGTGACTTAGTAGGGGTACCCGGGTTCGTGGGTTGAGGTTTGTCCAGGTCTTGGCGGCGAATGCATCTGCCTACCAGCTGCATGGCAGGCCGGATCGAGAGAGAATGTTTGACGGAGTATCTTTGACTTATCCAGCTGTTATCTCTCAGAACATCGCCTTGCACCGCAGTGGAAGTGATGGATTAATACGTCCGTCACTCCTGGACACACTGACATCCAGATTCCTACCGTCCCTTATAACCTTTTCCTTCCCTGAACTTCCTTACCTTCCTTTCCTAAACAGACCCTCCACAGGTCATCCCCAAAGATGACATAGGCCCTGAGGGGAATTATTTACCTCAGGGCCTCCTGTATGGAGCCAATGTAAAAAAAACACTGTATTGTCATTGTCTTACATCCTTGAAAATCAAGTCTTCCACGAAAATATTATTTGATAAAAATAAAATTAAATAACACCTATAAACATTTATTATGAACTAATGTGACATGACCCTGCAAATAACCCAAAACCCATAAAACTAAGCAAAAAACATCCCCCTTGTCCAATTGCCAACACTCGTCCCATGTTGTCGTCAATATTAAGGAAATATGCAGAAAGGGAATAAAAAATTAATCTGGTTTGAGGCTAAGATGGTCGGTCGGCCGAACCTTCCGATGTGGTTCCTTATTTTTTTGTGGCTCTTTTTTTAATGTAAACGGAAAGTCTAGCAACTTAAGTTTTTTGCAGTAAGATAATTAATATTGTCATCTCTGTTTTTAGACATTTCAAATTAATGCACTAGAAAGAGACAACACACGTAATATCATGTCAACTTTGAGAAGTAAAATAGTCTCTACAAATAAGCAAAATATTTAAACGTTTCATTTTACATCTCTTTTTGTTATACATAACTAAAAAGAGATCGTAATATTGCACGTAGGTTTATGAGGTTGGAATGAATTAATATTTTGTTTTCTCTGTTATTCCCACATAAATTTGAAATTTGTTGTCTCTATCTGACACAGAAATGTGTCGATATTTAGGAAAACATTTTTATCATTTTATACAGAATCATTACAATTTTTTAAGTATTTTTCACGAATGCAAAAATATATTTTTTAGGAATACCTAAAATGTAGGGTTAATGATTAACATATTTAAGGAGTTATTGATGTTTTAAAGAGCGTTGTAAACTAAAATCGCACCGCGGAAACGGGAGTGTTAAGGGTGTAAATATGCGATATAAATTTTTAAATATTTTATTGTTGAAATATGTATATGTCCAAATTTAAAAAAAAAAAAAATAAACTCCAGTAAAATCAATCATGTTGATTGATCTCTATAGCCTCTATACATATATATATTTTAAATTTTATTTTAACTACCACTGTTATCCACATAATATAATACCCACACACAGGCTTCGCCTTCGTGGGATTTTTTTTGTTACTAATATATATATATTTTTTGTTATTATGTATTTACTTGTTAAATGTACCAAAAAAAATTGCTAATAAAAAAAAAAAAAAAAAAAAAATTAAGAGGATTTGTGTTATATAGAGTGTAGAGAAATAAGCTTGAGACCATCCTAATTAGTGATAAAAAAATAAATTAATAGTTTTTTTCCATGGTTTACAATAAGTATTCATTAAAAATGTGTTGATATTAATATTAACTAGACTAAATATGGAAGAACCCCGTCGCAAATGCAGTGGCCGTGTAATTGGTAACATGCCGAATTGTGTATTTATGTGTTGACAGTAAAGACGGTGAGTATTATAGGTGATACAGATAAGGGTGGTTAGAATCATATTTAGTGTGGATTTTAGTGTAGTATATATATATATATATAAATGTCATTATGATGATAAAGTGAGGAATACCATATGCATTAAATTTAAAGATAAATGTTTTGCTGAAATCTAGGTTATAATAAATTCTACAAAAAATAAAGAAAAATGCAAGAACTATGTCATCCTTCCAAGGTCTGCATCGCTTGAGATTAGCTTCGCTGGAGATGTATTGTTTTTTCGAATAAAAATTTTGCAGTTCCGGACCCATACATAACGAAAACCCTTTTCTTTTGCGTATATTTTTGTTTTGTTTAGAAGTACCTTATTTGCAATAGTAAGGTGCTCGTTGATAAAAAAGTGTTGGTCAGTCCCTGGTATATTGATTTCCTTTGTGGTAGTTGATTTCTTCTTTCTAGAGGCTGTGATTATCTTGTTTTTTTTTTTTAATATCAGATGAGACTTTCATGATAATAGGTTTAATTTTGTTAGATTGGGAATCGCGAGGAGAGACACGTGTAATAAATTCTATATCATTTTTTTAATATTTTCACATTTATGAGTTCGCTAATGGATTGAGCAATTTCATAAAAATTCTCTCCGTTTCTCTCAGGAAGATTTCTTATTTCGATGTTGTTTCTTCTGTCATATTGATCATGCCTCAAGTTGTTCTCTGTCATTATGAGTAAAGTAGAATTTATTTCATCAATTTTGACTTCAAGTTTATTAATCGTAGCATTTTTTTCTATGTGATCATTTTTTAGAGTCACCAATTCATCATGAGTGTCACGCAGGGATTGAACTTCTTGTTGGAGACTGGTATCATCTTCTTGAAGGATTCTCACACATTCCAAGATTTTCTTGTACTGGTCTTTCCATTCACTAGACAGTACGTCTAATTTGTGCTGAACGGCATCAGTTGCAGTCTTGCTTTCAGAGCGCAAAATTTCCAATTTTGACTCGAAAAAGTTGATGAGAGAGTCAGTGTCAATATGAATAAAAAAAAAAAGTATGGTGATTTAATAAATCTTATCTATGGAAATGTCAAATATATGTAACACGTATTATATAAAATAAAATAAATAAAAATAAATTCTCATTGCTTGCAGATTGTGCTGATCTCCCTGCGAAGCTGCACCCGTGCCGGCAGAACGGGCCCAGCTGGAGTAGGGAGGACCTCTGCGGAAACGATCCAATGGGATACGTCCCACAGTACCGGGTGATACCCCTTAAGAAAGTCAATGGTTTGGAGATCGAGCTCTTTGTAAGTCAATTGTACAAATAATAAATATAATAGTAGATTATTATAATATCATTGAAAGACAATAATTTAGTATTATATTGTGACAACAGACAAGAGAGAAATAACAGTTTGTTTTACACTACCAATATTAAACATACTTTTTCGGTTGTCTGTGATGATGTGCGTGACGTGATGTGATAAATTCCTGCACATACCTTAACTATTAATTTTCTAAATTGGAACTGATAAAAAATATTTGATTTCTCACTACTTCTATTATTGGAAGCTGAAAACGTTGCTTGTGCTGTGATGGAGGATACATCTCATCCACCCATAACTTGCCACTCAGCTTGTATCAGTCATTCATAGATTGATAGCTTTGATGTCCTCCGTGGTCGAGCGGCAAGGCTCTCGACTAGCAATCCGAATATTTATAAAGTTCATCTATTGCTTAATAGATTGTTCTGTAGAAATTTTATTCTAGTTTCTGCCGTGACCCTGTCTGTCTGTAACTCCGGTTCAATGAACTTTTGTTATGAATTAATGTGTCATTTGGTTTGTTTGGCAAATTGAGATAATAGGTATTATTATTTTTTCTACATCAGCTTCACATGTCATCTTAGGGGATGCTGTGTGGAGATTTTTTTTTATGAAATGAAGGAGAGAAAGTTCTTGGAAGGAAATAGGTATGACGGTTCGGTAGGAATCTGGGGGTCAGTATGTCAAGGAGTGACGGACGTATGAATCCATCCCTCGGAGAGGGTAAAAGACCTCCCTCAACCAGTCTCTCTCCATCCTGCCCACCACACAAGCAGCAGGTGGGCAGACGCATCAGCCACCAAGACCTGGACAAACCTCACCCCATGAACCCGGGCACCCCTGCTAAGTCACCAAACGTAGAGAACCACTTGGGGTGCCATATGGCAGAGGTGTTGGGTAAATGGTTCCCGGGGCAGCAGTACCCATACCCGCCTCCCGCCTCCCAAATTGAATTGAAATTATGTTTTTAACAGAAAATACCCATTGATGTACTTTCAGTTATTTATCTCCCACTAGCTGAACCCGGCCACGCTTCGCTGTGGCTTTGTCTGATTTTAATTATTAGAGGAGTTAACAAAAATTGTCTAGCAAACTGTGCATTTACCAAGAAGACACATTGCTTGATTTAATATCTGCTGTGACTATGCTGTAGAATAATAAGGAAAAAAAGAACATTCATAAAAGTTTTTAATTTATTTATTCACACCTTGAAGGCTTTTACAATATTACGTTATTATAGAAACAGTTTTCATAGATCTAGTTATTCAGGAGTATAATTATAGGCATGTCGTATATAACACAATAAACTGTAAAAGTTGTTCAAAGAAGTTAATTAGTTTTGCATAATAAAGGTAAAACCGTAGTTATAGAGGAATGTGTATTTACTATGTTGTATGTAAGCCATATTAAAATGTAAGCATGCGGCAATCCTCTTTTTTGCCACTCCACAGAGTACATCCAGAATTGTGTTTCTCCGAAAATGTTTAGTGAAGAGATTAAATTAATCAACGTCTTTAGCTTTTGTTTTGACAACACGTGCTGTTATGTCGTTGCGATCGATCGGAGACTGTCCTGGAAGTAGTAACTCTTTTATTTCATCCAATGTTGGATTACACGTAAATGTAATGAAAAGATCAGGAAAACCATATTCTGCGCATATTCGAGCATATGTCGGGGACTACCACTGTATGTTGCCGGCAAAATGGTCAACTTCCCTATGTTGCTTACATCACCATCATTTAATATGTATATATTCTTCTGATCTAAGTTTCTTTTGATTGAGCCTAATAAAAAGTAGTCGTTTCGATTCTATTTTCCGTACCAGAATCCACATGGCATGAGGCATCCCACGAACGGCGATCAACTTTGGAAAAACTTACACATTAATCAACTGGTCACAGTTACACTTTTTTGACAGTTTGAAAATTTGTCATATAAATATAATTTGATTTGTTAATCTGATTTTTTGTAGGTTTTGTAAAGTTACGAACTGACATTCAGTACAATTATGAGTCATTAAACCCATAGAGAAAACAAATGAGTGAAAATAGTATTATAATTTGTAAGATATAATTTTATTTTTAAATCCGATTAAGTTCTTTTTATTCCTAATTGTGGATATCATAAATTTTTGTAACTTTTGATAAAATTAATAAAATGGCAACACTGTCTAGAACTGTCATTCCGTTGTTTACTAAGACAAATTATGAGTCAATTTAAAACGCATAAAATTTTCTTTTTCCTTCAGAACTTCCAAATAAAAAGTATATAGAAACTAGAAACACTCTTCTGCTAAAATGCAATATTCTGTAAAAAAATTGAGTCAACCCATCGATTACTTTCCGAGATTAGCGAACGCAAACATACGGAACCTAAATTTTTATATATATAGATTATTCTAATTTGATTTCCAATGCTCCTATCGCTCTAACGCCGAAAATCCACCGAATCCGGTCCCCGCATACTTCTGCTTGAGTGATAAAATTGGAACACATTTCGACGAGATATTAGTACGCAATAGCGCCTCTATAATTATCCCACGATTTTTCATGGGTTTGTGCTAGTTATGAACAAAATGATTATAATTATTAGTTTGTAACAAAAATTATATAATTCTTAATAGAGATAATTTTAACTTTTTAATGTAATATAATATTATTACAACTTATTTATTATATAACTAGCTGACCCGACGAACTTCGTACCGCCTCAGAATCAATAACTGTTGAATTATATTCAGTTTTTTTATTAAATTGAAAATTACACAATGTATCAATTAGGTATCTATGCGCAGCTGTCTATTTTATTTTTTTGTGATTTTCTTAATTTTTCACTTAATTTGGAATTCCACGGGAATTTGGGAGGCGGGTACGGGTGCCGCCGCCCCGGGAACCATTTATTGGATAATTAACATCTCTCCCATAGGTCACCCCAAGTGGTTCGCTACATTTGATGATTTAGCAGGGGTTCCCGGGTTCATGAGATGAAGTTTGTCCTGCCCACCTGCTGCGTGGCGGTACGGATCAAGAGATACTGGTTGAGGGAGGCCTTTTGACCTTTCCAGCCGGACTATCTCGACCCATTGTCTTGCACCGCAGTTGGAGGGATGGATTCATACGTCCGTCACTCCCGGACACACTGATCCCCAGATTCCTACCCACCACTCATACATTTTTCCTTCCTAGAACTTTCTATCCTCCCCTTCCTTAAAAAGACTCTCCACACAGAATACCCTAAGATGACATAGGTCATGAGTGAAATTATTTTCCTCAGGGCCTCCCGTGTGGAGCTTATGTAAAAAAAGTGCGTTTCACTTCAGAGATTTATTATAATTATTGTATTCTTCCTTTGGAGGGGTTGCAGACATACGTTCACCGCTTGTCTCATTTTTGGCTATTGATACTTAGTGTGTAAGAAAGAGGGGCAGCATTACACGATTAAGAACAAATGTAAAACAATTAGCGCATTGACATTTGACATTTTTGAATTTTTGGAATTCACGCACAGTTCAATATTATAGGTACTTATCACAAAATGCCCGCAGCTCTTTCAAATATGAGAATTCGTTCCATATAAAATGTATGGGGAAAAGAATTTTCTTAATAACTACATTTTTCGTTAATTTATGTAATGATTTAAGAGTTATTATCCTTTCCGGGGCGGAGACAAATCCAACAAATCAAAGATCATCAAAATCGGCCCGCCCGTTCTCGAGTTATAAATAGTGTAACTAACCCGACTTTGTTTTATATATTAAGATATTGTATGTTTTCCAGGGATTATCGCATCACTGGAGGGGGGTAACAGTCCACCTGATAAGTGAGCGCTGGCTCCTTACCAAAGTATCACACTGGGACAGAATGGTGGGGTAAGTTCCACTAGTAACTTGCAGTTACCCCACAAGAGTTACAGCTGTTCCCCTCTGGAGCCTGTGAGACTCTGGAATCCCCCCCCATTGGGGTATGTTGTGAGGCTGAAGGTAAGTGGGGATGTGAAGGAGATGGGAAAGAAGGTGATGTAGGACCTGGTTATTCAGATCTAGTCACTAAACAATTACAATTTGGGAGGCGGATGGGTAGGTACCGCCGTCCCGGAACCATTTATTAGATAACCAACACCTCTGTCATAGGTCACCCCAAGTGGTTCGCTACGTTTGGTGACTTAGCAAGGATGCCCGGGTTCTTGGGGTGAAGTTTGTCTAGGTCTTGGCGGTCGATGGCCTGAACACACTGAATCCCAGATTCCTAGCCACCCCTCATACCCTTTTCCTTCCCAGAATTTCTTGTCCTTCCTTTCCTTAAAAAGACCCTCCACAAAGCATCCCCAAAGTCGACATAGGCCCTGTAGGAAATTATTTTCCTCATGGCCTCCTATGTGGAGTTAACGTAAAAAAAGTCACCAAACACAGCTAAAGCCATTTCAAGTGAAGTTTCAATTTTGAAATGTGGTCTGACACCAGGGCGATACTGAGAGTATCTTCCACTCTGGAACATGCCGCAAATATACTATATATTATTTTAAACTAATAAATTGCAAAATAACACAAATTCATCCATTGAAATTTATTTGCCCACGCCGGGATTCGGTCCCGCGACCTTCGGATTATGAGTCAAAAGCCTTACCCCTCGACCACGGAGGCCGCGCAGTACTACTAGTACTGCACAGCTAATAGTATTTACACCAAACGAATTTCATTAAAATCGTTTCTTTCTTTCGGAATAATAATTAATAACAAAAATTATTTAAAAAAAAGGTTTTTATAAATGTTATCAGTTATCATAGATATCCGTATTATAGATATCCGCGTCCTTAGCCTTTTAATCCTTATCCTATATTTCTCCTCCCCCCCTCACATAATGTAACTAAAAATGAACTAATTAGCCTCAGAATTAATTTCAGCCTCACAACATGCCCTCTACCATAGTCTTACTGACTTCAGATAGAAGCAGTTGGGACGCTTGTGCGCTATAAGTTTATGTTTGTAAGTAATTAATGAACCATACAAAATGTTGTCTCATATTTTTCAACAGCTGGATTTAATTGGAGTAAAATTGAAAGTTGGGGACAAAGCAGGAGAGTAAGTTGTTATAATCGATGACTATATAAATCATGCATAAGACAACGCCAAATTAACTAAATATTTTTATTACAATTTCTTATTGATAATACAACAATGTTTTTGTAAAGGTCAAATTATTATTGTGTAAACCGTGGTCGGTTACTAATTCCAATAAAATGTTAATAATTTCTGTTGATTGAATGTTGATTTGTTGCAGGTGGCCTGCTGAGGATGGCAACCCCTATTTAGAGGTGATCTCCATCCGCAGAACAGTGCCCCATCCTCAGTACGACCCAGCGAACAGAACTCATAATATACTTCTTGTGGAGATGGACAGGCCGTAAGCATCACAAACGTCATTAATAAATTACTTATTTTCAATTAACGTATTAATTTTGACGACCTCCGTCATTGATGTATATGTACTAGATCGGTAATTACCGCGCCAAAGCATTGCCACTGCACTCTTGGCCACAGCCAACATCGCAGGTAACATCAGTTCAGTGCTCAGCAGTACTCAGTGTGACGCCGACCGAGTTGAACCGAATGACATGTGATCAAAAGTATCTCCAAAATGGGTAAATGCGACTGAAAGTCAGAAAAACATAATAAAGCAAGCGGAATTACTTTCCACACATAAGTTTATTGTTTACATATTCATGTTTAATTAAAAAACGCACATATTGAAATAAAATGTCATACACTCTAAGATAGGTTCAGTGTTGCCACTAAAAAGTCGTTTTGGTTTTCCCATATTAATGGGAGAACACAAAATGTATGGAATAAGTTACAATGTAGGTAGCCTTTCATTTAAAATATTTTGGAAATAATAATAAAAAAATATTTTTTAATATTCATACAAAGAATTCATTAAACTTATTTTAGTTTATTAATGAGTAATCTAGTAATTATATTTTTTTTACATATTTTATATTAACAATTTTGCAGGGTACCATAAAGATGCAGCACGCCGTGAGAACATAATTTGATTGCTAAGAAAAGAACTTTGAAAAACTTTCCGTTTGAGTATTATATATTATTGTCACAATCAAAATATTGGAACAAAAAAATGTCTCAATTATTTCATTAATTATGCTTAATTTTAGTCATGTAATAAAAAACACATATTTAAAATAATTTATTTTATTATAAACTAACATTCAAAAACTCTAGTTTTTTGTTTATTTTGGGAAAAATTTCAAATGGTAGGCAACATCAGCCCACAATCGCAGGATTATGTTTCTTTGTCTTCTTCTGTCTTTGTTTAATCCTAGCGGCGGTATTGTTCTCGTGACTTGTGCAAGTGAGACAAATATATGTTTACTTAAAAATGTTTATAATAATAATAATAATGATTTATTGTCTTCCTTTCTTTACAAACATCTAGAGATAATGATATCCTCACTGGGATTTCCCGTGCTGAGGATTTAATTTACATATTATAATTTAATTATAAAAAATTAATATGAATTAGTTATAAACATATAGGTATCATGTAGTATTTTTTAAATAATTAAAAATTAAATAAAATTGTGTTTTTTTTAATAATTCAGTTCAGTAGATTCAGTTTTAGTCTGTATTTGATATCAGTATATTTTCTATTTCTGTTCTCCCTATAATTAGTATCCAGCTTTTTATTTGAGATTTAAATGTTATACTGTTGAGGTTTTTAAGTGAGAGTGGTATTTTATTGTAAAGTTTAATACCATAATACAAGAAGCTTTTTTGCCCAAATGTTGTGTTAGTAGTTACTTGTTGGATATGTTTTTGACCATGAGATCTAGTGTTTCTAATGTACGTGTAAGTTGTTATTTCTTGGGTTTTGTACTTATGAATGTAAATGAGTATAGTTTTAGAATACAGTTGTTTAATTGACACGATGTTAAGATTGTTGAAAATTTCATCAGTGCTAGTTCTTACAGGAACTTTCAGTATAATTTTCATTATGGATTTTTGAGTTTTAATTAGTGGATTTAGTATGTTTTTATTTGCACTGCCCCATCCAATAATACCGTATTCTAACAGTGATTGGCAGAGAGCCATGTAAATCTTGATTAAGTCTTTTTTAATGAGGACATTCCTGATAGTTTTGAAAAAATAACTTAGTTTTTTTTAATTTTATTATTTAAATAGGTAATGTGTTCAGTCCATTTTAAGTTTTGGTCAATTTTTAGACCCAGATAGATACTAGTTTAGTAGTTTCAAAGCTACGTCGTCGCGGTTGTATAGTGGTTACGCTATTTTTGACGCGCGGTAATGAAGTTTGCTTCTCTATTTATATACCTCAATGACCTTCGTGGTAGAGCTCGCGGGTTTGAATCTCGTTGTGAACATTTTTTTGGTTGAAAAATATTGTATATGAGTAAGTCTAAACAGGGTGTAACAGCATGTACCCGAAGGATTTTAGTGATTCCTGAGCATATTTAGAATATAAAAAGTAGTAGTCACAGCAAAACAACATTTATACTTTTTACTCCTCCTCGGGTACATGCTGTTACACCCTGTATATAATTTGTCAATTTTACAATACGTTCCAGAGCAGTAGCAGTTACCATTTTTTACATTCACTCCACACAGGAGGCCCTGAGGAAAATAATTTCCTGAGATTTCCATTTGAGATGCTGTGTGGAGGATCTTTTTGAGGAGAGAAAGGAATGAACAATGGTCTTGAAAAGACCCATTTTGTAGGAAGGAGGAAATACAGAGGCCGGCAAATCTTTTCACATCCGAGCTGTTGAATACAAGAACGAGTCGAAAAAGCGACCTGTTCTCAAGTGACAAATGTCAACCGTGTACAGTGTACATGTGTTGGTCACTTGTTTGGCGTGTGTCCCGAGTATGCACCGGTGCCGATGGGATCAATGACACTAGTTCCTCAGAGCATCTTCCATTGAAATACCGGTAGAACAAGGATAGCATTCCCACCCGATGCCTCTACTCTAAAGATTGCAATCCGTTTGTTAAGTTAGGATAAACTATCAAACGGACCGCCCGTTTCTGTACAGAGCTAAGGGTTTTTTCAGGTGTTTTGGGGTTCCAGACCAGAGGTGGCTGCCAAATTTAACCATAAGGCGCACTTGAGATTTGTACAGAGAAAGCAGTTGTGTACTATCTGCGGGCCCTATATAATGCGCCCATTATTCCAGCTCGTATTGATAATTAATCAAACACGGCTAAAGCCATTTCAAATAATGTTCTATTCTGAATAATGTTCTTTCCTATCTAAACAAACGGGTTGCAATCTTTAGAGCACAGGCGTTAGGTGGGAATGCTATCCTTGTTCTATCGGTATTTCAATGTAAGGTGTTCAGAGGAAACAGCGTCATTGGCAACGGTGGATAGTCGGGAACTACGCTAAAAGCCCGTCCAACATATGAATACGATTGACATTTGTCACATGAGAACGGGTCGTTTCTTCGACTTGTTCTTGAACGACTTTCAACGACTTGGCTGTGGAACTATTTGCCGGCCTCTGTGTTTCCTCCTCCTTCAACATGGGTCTCTTCAAGACCAATGTTCATTCCTTCCTCTCCTCAAAAAGACCCTCCACACAGCATCTCAGATGGAAATCTCAGGAAATTATTTTCCTCAGGGCCTTCTGTGTGGAGTTAATGTAAAAAATAAGTCAGTTACTACTCCACCTTCCTCTTCAACCATTACCCTTCCTTAATCTCACCAGCCTCATAATATATCCCGAATAGCGGATGCCATAGTTCCCCTGGCTCGGGCAGTAGTGACCTACCTATCTAACTACCTATATTAAATAATATAATGAATGACAGAGTAACTCTGTGTTGGTGTTTCAGGGTCCCCTTCAGTACGATCTATCGGCCTGTCTGTCTGTACACGGCCCCGGACTATCAACTACCAGAGATGACACTCTCTTTGTGGGACGATCACGGTGGTAGGGTAAGTTTACCATCATTCAATATTATAACATTTCCTGTCAACTCCGAGCTATTTGCTGAAAGAAATATGAAGCTTGTGATTAGTGTTGGGTAGGATACCAATCCAGAATGAGTTTGTATGAGGTACTCAAATACTGAAATATGGTGTTGAGGTGTCCCATCTGTGAGGTGTTTTGTTTTTTACATTAGCTCCACACATTAGCTTACTAATTTCCCTCAGGACCTCTGTCTTCTTAGGGGATGCTTTGTGGAGTCTTTTTAAGGAAGGGAAGGATAGGATGTTCTGGGAAGGAACAAGGTATAAGGGGTGGGTAGGAATCTGTGGGTCAGTGTATCGAGGAGTGACGAATTTATCAATCCATCCCTCTAACCGCGGTGCAAGCCGATGCGATGGGTCAAGAGTTTGGCTGGAAAGGTCAAAAGGACTCCCTCAACCAATCTCCTGATCCGGCCCTCCATGCAGTCGTTTATCAGATGAAATGGAGTGGAAGATACTCTCTGTATCGCCCTGGTGTAAGCCCACCATTCAGAATTGAAACGTTGCTTGAAATGGCATTAGCCGTGTTTGGTGACCAGATCTGAATAGCCAGGTACTTCCCCACCTTCCTCTTCCCTATCTCCTTCCCCTCCCCACTACCCTCAGCCTCACAACATACCCCAATTGGGATGCCATAGTCTCACTGGCTTCAGACGGGAGCAGTTGGGTGCGTTCAGTGCGGTATTCATATAAATTTTTTTTTTTTAAATCCGCCGCTAAGACCTGGACAAACGTCACCCTATTAATCCGGGCACCCTGCTAAGATATCAAACGTAGCAAACCACTGAGGGTGACCTATGGCAGAGGTGTTGGTTACCCAATAATTGTTTCCGGGGCGTCGGTACCCATACACAAAATGAACCATTGTGAGATTTATAACTAATTTTCCACTCCCTTCGCTCTCGTCACTTTAAACTAGTAGGGGATGCCATGGTCCTACAGGCTCCGAGATTATTGGGGAATTGGGACTAATGTGTGGTTTTCACAATAATAGCTACTATTACTACCTATTTATACTTTTTTAAACTTTCTAAATGCGACAAAATATTTACAAGAATATTTAATTTTGGACATTGTGTAATACGCAATTCAAAATAATAATAGCGGTATTATGAATTTTTATAATTATTTTAAAGTTTAAATATTTTGTTCAATTTGGGAGTTGGGTGTGGGTACTGCCGCCCATAGAACCATTTATTGGAAAACCAACACCTCTGCCATAGATCACCCCAAGTTGTTCGCTACGTTCGGTTTCTCAGCAGGGGTGTCCGGGTTCACGGACTGAGATTTGTCCGGGTCTTGGCAGCGGAAGCGTCTGCCCATCAGCTGCATGGCAGGCTGGATTGGGAGAGAATGGTTGAGGGAGTCCCTTTGACTTCTGCAGCCGTACTCTCTCGGAAGGTCGCCTTGCACCGCAGTGTGAGGGATGGATTCATACGCCCGTCATTCCTGCACGCACTGACCCCCAGATTCGAAATAATACTCGAAATACCCCTTTCCTTCCCAGAACTTATTTTCCTTCATTTCCTCAAAAGGTCCTCCACACGGCATCCACAAAGATGACATAGGCTGTGAGGGGAATTATTTTCCTCGGGGCCTTCTGTGTGGAGCTAATGAAAAAAAAATCGAATGTTTTCAAAAATTTGCCAAAAAATTCCCCCCCCCCCCCCCTCCCTAAAACTACGCCCCTGTTTTATCAATGGCATAAGTCGGTTGTATGGGAAGGCACTAACATTCCAGAATAAAGAATAAAAAAAATTATTATTGTTATAGTCCCACTGGCTCTGAACAGTCGGGACCCTTGTGCGGTGTTCGTAAAAAGCATATTATATATACGTATTTATGAATGTAAATTTATTATCTTTCTTTTATTATCCTCCAGCATGTCTTAAGTACGAAAGTAAATTCACAATACCTATACTAATTAGTTATTATTGTTCCTGTGTATATATATTGCTACAGGTACCAGTGACCCTCCTCTCACAAGAACAATGCAGCAGAGAGTTCCCTCCTGACAGAACAGAACCACCGGGCGGAGTGACGGACAGTCACCTGTGTGTCACCTGGGACACCCCAAGGGTGTTATGTGTAAGTAACAAAGTAACAATGGCGCAACTATCAATGAATTGAATGAACTGCTCGATGGGCCTTGCGGGCTATTCTGTCATTTTGTTAAATCATTCATTTATTCTATTTCAATATCCCAATAATTCCCATTTCTTATTAAATTAAATTAATTTTATTTCGTCTTACCATTCTAATAACTAAAGACCGGATTATATGCAACAAAAACAGCCCAAAATATGCAATAAAAATAGCTAAAATATGCACGAAAATCCATAAAAAGGGCCAAAATATGCAACATGAAATAATACAGAGAGTCTTATTTTTAAATATTTTTTATTTTCAATTATTTCTGGCTTTCACCCTTCTAGGCCATCATTTAAAATTACAGAGAAAGGGAAAGGTGAATTTAAATATTAATTTTATTTAAATGTACAAATTTCAGAATTATATGGAATATTGGAGTCGAGTTCAGACTTAGAAGAGATGAAATGTTGAATGGAGGGGAGGCAATTTTAGATAACGCTTGATAGAAAAGAGGATATTTATTTAGAGAGGGACAACCAAAAAATATGTGATCTAAAGTGCCCACATCTAGACCACAGAACGTACAATCTGGGGAGTCAAGGATGTGAATTTTAAAAAGGTGAGAAGGAACGGAACAATGACCGATTCTCATTCGAATAAGTGAGGAAATTTCTTTTTTGGAAAAATGGGGAAATTTTTGAAACCACGGTTTTGATGGGATAGTCCTTTGTATTGAGGCGTAGCGAGCTCCCTTGGATTGACTGGCAATGTTCCAATGCTCTGTCCAAACATTGCGGGATCTATCTTTGATGATGGAAAAAATATCAGATAGGGGAATATGGTTTACGAGGGTAACAATAGGGTTGGACGCTTCTTGTTTTGCCAAAGAATCTGCAATATCGTTACCCACTATGCCAATGTGTCTAGGGATCCAAACAAGAATTACGGTTTTTCCAGAGCTTTGAATGGAGGCTATAAGCACTCTAATGAGACATACAAAGTGATCATCAGGATGAAGAAGAGGACAGGATTTAAGTTTTTGGAGGGAACTGAGAGAGTCAGAGAGAACAAGGGAATGTTCACAATTATTTTTGATTATATATTTGAGTGCTTCAATTATTGCAATTCACTCAGCAGAAAATATTGAAAATTGGTTTGAAATTGAATAAAATATTCTATCATTAGAATTATTGTGGTAAACGTTAATACCTATACCACAGTTAGGAGAGTCAGGAGATTTGGAGCCATCAGTAAATAAAAGAGAAGAATTGGGCCATTTAGAAGAAATAATGTCATTGAACATATTATTAACAGTACGGGCTGGGAGATTGGAATGACTTTTAAGGATGCCGATCCCTTCCAAAATTGTTGGGGATAGGGTGACGTGACTATATTTTAATTTGTATAGTGGAAGAAGATCATTTTGGATAATTTGAAGCTCTGAGAGAGAGCGAAAATTTTTACAGATGGCAGGAAGAGGTTTAGTTCGAGCTCTGATTGTAGATGAATGTGTTGAGTCTTTGAACAACGAAACTCTGGGAATAGAATAACCTGATGATATTTAGAATTTAAACATTTAAGAACAAATTTGTCAGCAAACAGTTGTCGCCTTAAATAAAGTGGGGGGTCAGAACATTCCACTTGAAGGGAATTGATGGGTGACGACTGCATCGCTCCAGTTATTATTCGCAATGACTTCGATTGAATTTTGTCTAATTTACTGAGTGCATTTTTGGAGGCAGTACTAAAAAGTGGGCAGGTATAGTCGAGATGACTTCATCTGTCATCTGTCTATGTGTTTAAAAATCATCTGTCATAAACAAATTGTACTACTGTAAAAGCCCTCTGGGCGTTGAATAAATAAATAAATAAATAAATAAATTAATAAGTGCATTGTAAAGCAACTTAATGCAGGTAGGGTGAGCACCCCACCAAACGCCAGTCAATGATCTGATGATATTTAAATTTTTTTCACATTTAGTAACTATATTGTGAATATGGGAAGACCATTTAAGTTTCCTATCAAATGTTACTCCCAAAAATTTTACTTCAGAGGCGTTGGGGATTGGAGAGTTTTTAAATAAAATTTGAACAGGAGGATTTTTATGACGGTTTGAGAAGGTGACACACTGACTCTTTTGAACTACAAGTTCCAGACCATTTAAAGTGAGCCATGTGCAAAGGGCATCCATGGCTTCATTAAGATATTTGACGGCAAGTGGGATGATTTTGGATGATAAGAAGAAAGCTAAATCATCTGCAAACTCAATAACTTTTACTTGAGGGGGAATAGAGAGATGCATATCGTACGTGTATATATTATACAGTATAGGGGATAATACATCGCCTTGGGGTAAACCTTTCCAAATTGATCTACTCTGAGGAGTAACATCTGGTAGTTCAATGAAAATTTTTCCATCAAGAAATAGATTAATAATAGATTGGACAAACATGGGGGGAAGGCCAAGGCCTAAAAGTTTTTTTTTAAGGATTGGGATGAAAACATTGTCAAAGGCACCTTCTATGTCTATAAAGACTGCAAGACATACTTCATGGTTAGAAATGGATAAATTAATATCAGTGCTGATGATGGCAAGGTTATCTTGCGTAGATTTTTTTTTCCTAAATCCAAATTGAGATGGAGAGAGAAGCTGATTACTTTCGACAAAAAATTCTAACCGGTTTTTAATTAATTTTTCACAAATTTTACTGAGGGTAGATGAAAGAGCAATTGGCCTGTAGTTGGATCCAGAATTGGGTGATTTGTTTGATTTTACGATTGGGATGATTATTTGAGAACTCCAGTCATCAGGCATTATGCCAGACTGGAAGATTTTATTTAAGATGCTTAGGAAGTGATTTAGAACATCATCATTACTATTTTTGATAATGCTATAAGGAATACCATCTCTGCCTGGAGATGAGTCTTTGACTGTTGTTAAACAATTTTTTAATTCAATTAAAGTGAATGGAGAGTCTAGCCAATGATCAGACATAGGAGTTTTGTGGATGGGAGTTATTTCATCTAAGTTAGGTACAGAAGGGGGGGGCAATTTTGTCCAAGAACTCATCTATCCATTTAGAATGAGACGCTCGAGGAGATGTTGAACTGAAGGAGGATCGAAATCTTCGAATCATAGACCAAACTTCCGAAATTGGAGTATTCGGAGATACTGAACTGCAGAAGTTGAACCACCCGGATCTTTTTTTTGACCTCAATACCCTTTTGGCATTGGCTTCAGCATTTTTGTATATAAGATAGTTCTCCATAGTCATATTGTGACGATACGAAAGAGATTTAGCTTTCCGAATTCTCACTACCTTAGAACATTCCTCATCCCACCAGGGAGTCGGAGGGAGTTTTTTAAGAGATTTGGTTTTAGGGGTAGGATTTGATTTATTTATTGCAGTTATGAGCATCGATTTGAAGTTATCGTAGTCATCTTTGACAGATAATATATCGGAAGAGGGTAAATTTTGTATAAACTTATCCATATGCGAGTTAAATTCGTCCCATTTGGTGTGTTTTGTTTTAATCTTCGTCGAAATATGGGACTTGTCTGAATGGAAAGAAGTTTGATAAGTGATGGTGATCGGGAAATGATCACTGGAGCAAGGATCGGGGGACACCACCCACGAGGAGAGAGGTGCTAGATTTGTAGAGCATATGGAGAGATCCACTGCACTGGGGTTTGTGTTGGGGCGAGAGATTATCGTAGGAGATCCGTCGTTCAAAAGGAAAAGGTTGGATTCATCTAAAAAATCCATAACATTTCGACCATCTCGATCAGAGAAAGCAGAACCCCAGACGGGGGAATGGGCATTAAAATCGCCCAATAAAAAGAATGGAGGGCTTAGTTGACGGACTATTTGTAACCAAGCTTGCTTATTGAAGTGCGATGATGGGGGAATATAGATAGAAACAAAGGATGTGTCCTTTATTTTAGCTGCAACCATTTGAAAGTCAGCATTGGGGGGTTTGATATTATTTATTGGGGAAAACGGAAGGGATTTTTTAATAAAAAGGGCAGCACCGCCGCCCGTACCTTCCGGGCGATCATCACGGAGACAGGAGTACCCTCCCACATTAAAGTGGGTGGATGGAGTAAACCATGTCTCCGAGACAGCAGCCACAGAAATAAGGTTTGAATTTAATAGGTCAAGAATGTTCGATTTGTTAGAAATAGCACTGCGGCTATTCCACTGAAGTATTCTGACATCTTGAAGTACCATTTTGAACAAATGATTTTAACGTGGAAATAATAGAAGCAGCGTTGGACGGTAGATTTGTTTGAGAAGAAATTAGGTCAATTAGAAGCATAATAAGAGTTTGTATAAATGAAGAATTATCTTGTGAGAGTTGTTCAGAAAGTTTTTGATGGTTTGTTGAGGACGAATTATAGTTGTTTGCGCACCCATTTGTGGCATTTGAAAGAGGAGAACCATTGGGATTTAAGAGAAGTGAGTTGTGTTGTTGCCGATCGTATCCAGGAGCCGGTTTAGAGACAGGGTTTTTGTACATAAATTTAGTTGAACGAGAAGATGTTGAGGAGAAGGGGAGAGGGTTGGATGGAGAGTTACTGGATAAAACCTCGGCAAAAGATTTTTTGACAGGCGGGAATAGTTTAGAAGCCTGCAGAAAAGACAAGTTCTCAGAGGCCATGGAAATTTTTATATTTTTTTGGCGAGATTGTTCAGGGCAAGAAGAGTGAATGGCAGAATGAGCGCCTGAGCAGTTAAAACATTTAGGTGAAGAGAGAGAAGAACATTGGTCAGCCGTGTGGTTTTCTCCACATTTGAAGCATCTGGGAGGGGATCTGCATGCAGCTTTGGTATGACCAAAACGGCAGCAATTGTAACATTGGGTGGTGGGGTAAGTGTACATTTCAACTGGTAAGGAGTTGAAAAATAAATAGATATGAGAGGGAAGAGATTGTCCTTCGAATGTGATCACAACAGATTGGGAGGGCTTCCAGGAAACGATGCCCTCAGAGGTGTCCTTATAATTTAGCCTCCTGGCTTTTATGGGATTGCCGATATGTTGGGGGGTTGAAAGAGAAGACAGAATTTCTGGAATGGACAGATCGGTCGAGATACCCCTGACCAGGCCCATTCGAGTGACATTGAAAGTTGGGATGTACGCCTTGAATTTAGAATTAGATGTAATAAAAATGTTTTTGATGAAGTTGTTGGCGGCTGAACCTGAGAGGAATTCAATAGAGATTCGGAAGCGACTCTCGGCTTTTACACCTCCGGGCTTAATCGAAAGGTTCTTGTTGGTTGAAAGGAATTTACCAAATTCAAGAGGATGTATGGTTTTACCTTGTTCAGTTTTTTGCGCATATACAATGAAGGGGCCACGGGAATGAGTAGAGTAAAAGTTTGTTGGAGAAGGTTGAGGAAGAGCTGGTGGGGACTGTGAAGACGAAGGTGAATCATGTTTTTTTGGGGAAGAGGGATTGAATTTTCTTTTTTTTATTGAGGTTAGGATGACAGATTCACTGTCTGAAATGTTTGAAGGGTCTGAAATGTTTGAAGGTTCTGAAATGTCCGAAATGTCTCCATCTGGAGGGTCAGGAGGGGGATCTGGGGGCTTTGTAGGAGGTAAAGGACGGAAATACTCCTCCATTGTTCAAATTACAGGAAGTACAAAAAGTGACAGAAGTAAAAGTAGAAAGAAAAGTATATAAATATCTGAAAATGAGCAGCAAGAAGTGACTCCTGGAAGATCAGGGGGAGAAGAGTCCTCAAGACACAACACACTACACTTTTTACAGCCAAAAAACAATTAAAAGATTGGTTTAAGATGATTTTTGAAAGAGCAAAACAAAAAAACTGTTGACAGCCAAATGTTATTGTTGCGAGTCTAAAGCTATTAGTTCTCAAGGAATATTTTGGTATTTTCGAAAATTTTCAATTACAAAATGTATTTAACAAAGAAATTTACCTTTAAAAACGTATATGACTAAGTACTGTTCTAAATGTTCTGTAGACAAATTGTGTCTACGATCCCTTAATACATGTTTGTAAGCGGAAAAGGAGCGTTCTCCGTCTACTGATGTGACTGGACAGAATTTAAATTTGGGTGCGATTTTTGAACTTATTGTGCCGGGCAAAATTTCACCTGCCCCGTTGATGAAGCTATCAATTTGGCACAAGGGTTCAAACCCTGGGTTATTGTTCAGTAAGTTTTCAAACTTTTCTTTGAGTTTACTTGGGAATAGCTTTGGCAACGCGGAATTCATAAGGCGAATTTTCTTCATAACCTGAATAGATTCATTCAACACCAATTCATGAATGTCAAGCGTTTTTATACTTGCAGGTATGTAGGTGAAATGAGTGCTAATCATAGCTAGGTTTTTTTTTAATACTAGCATTGTCAAACGCTTCTTTGCACTGGAAAACTGCCAAAACCTCTGCTATATCGAAGCCATTGATAACACCCTCGATGGCCTCAAAATGTTCATGGTAAAACATCGCAGTTTGGGACATTTGGCAGTTTTTCTTTGTAGGTCTTTATACGAGCAAGCGCCTTAAGGAACACTTTCTTTCCTGATAAAATCAGTTTATTTACATTCGCAAATGTGGATCTCACTTCTTCGGCAAGTCTGTGTACTCCATGAGCAAAACCCAAAACACGTCATGTGAATCAAATTGGGATAAAATATTGATCATATAGGGGGCAGCATCTGAGAGCAACACATACACATTTTCATCCTCAGAAGATTCAGGAAATATTTTTTTTTACCCTCATTCACAAATCTGGCGATCGTAAATCGAGCGTAAATATAATATTTTTTTGCTAAAATATGCAACTACCGCTTAAAAGGGTCTAAATTTGCAAATGCATGTGCAAATATGCATTTGCATATAATCCGGTCTTTACAAATAACATATAAATAGTTCAACGAGATCTTATTGTATTTGTTCTTTTAGTTGCAACAGTGGCTCTTGACTAGCAAACCGGATGTCACGTATTCTAATTCATTAAAATAAATATTATTTGATAAAAAAAAATTTCGAACTTATTTTTTTACATTAGCTCCATCCAGAGGGCCCTGAGGAAAACAGTTTCTATCAGGGCCTGTGTCATCTTTGGGGATGCTGTGTGGGGGGTCTTTTTAGGGAAAGGAAGGAGCGGAAATTCTATGAAGGAACAAGGCAAGAGGGGTGGGTAGGTATCTGGGGTTCAGTGTGTCCACGAGTGACACACGTACGAATCCGTCCCTCCCACTGCGGTACAAGGCGATGATGGACCTATAGAGTCCGTCTGGAGAAATAAAAGGGTCTCCCTCAACCAGTCACTCCCGGTAAACGCTTATGCCGCCAAGACCTGGTCAAACCTCACCCTGTGAACCCGGGAACCCCCGCCAAGTCACCAAACATAGTTATATAGATATATACAAAGAATTCTAAAATTAAAAATATTCTCAGTATCGCCCTGGTTTAAGACCACCATTCAGAATTGAAACGTTCCTTTACTGGCTTTACCCGTGTTTGGTGACTATATCTGAATTGCAACACCCCCACCTTCCTCTCCCCAATCTCATTTCACTTCAGCCTCAAACATATCACAATTGGGGACGCCAGGGTTCAATTGGGACTCTTGTGCGATATTCACATAAGAAAAATGTTCAAATCTTTTTTTAATGATGGAAATTCACTATTAATAAATTTGGTTTTTAATTATAACGTTAATGAATGTTTTCATTAGGAAAATATCTACTCGTTTTATACAGGGTGTCCGGAAAATCGTAGTACAAGTGGGAAATTGGTTAATCCACATCACACTTGAATTGATTTTATGGAATAACATTTCTTCATTTGGATTTTCATTCTCCGGTCAAAGTCCAAAGATTTTAACTCTGAAGTCAAATTTGGAAAAAAAAAATTGGTCACCAGGGGGTTAATACCAGCTGTTTTAAAATACGTCCAAGTGTAGACCCGGCTCCTAAAGTTTTATAACCATTGAGTTGCCGAAAAAAATATAACAAAAGAAAAACTAAATGTTTGAGAAATAGTATTTAGTTTGGTGCCTCTATTTGTCTGTTTGATGTGGATTTACAAGTTTCCCGTTTGTACAAAAAATTTCTGGACACCGTGTATTAGAATATTTTTGTTTTTGACAAATCTATGTTTAAAAGAGTGTTCATTTGAATTTATTTATGCACAATGATATTATTAGTTTTGAACACCCTCTGGTAGTCCCCTCTTACCCCGAAAAGCCCTACGATACAGTACACCAGTATATCAGCAAGGATCTCTTTATTCTGATTTATTGGTACATTATTAAATAAATTGTTTCAAATTGTGATATTTTCTGTGTGAAAATCATAATACATATTTATATTAAAACCTTTGTTTTATCAAATGCACACATGAATTAATTAAAATGAAGTTAGTAATTTGTAATGATTATTTAATGTAAATTAGTGTAATAAGGCCTAGTTGGTTTAACAGTCACGTCTGACAACATCACAAACGCTATGCCTACAATACACGACATCTTTCAGCCCGATTCCAATTAGAGACCAAAATCAACAATTTTTGCTATTTTCATCTCTATTTTCATATCTACGACTTCAATAGTCATCACTGCAAACAACACATGAACCATGCTGTTTGCTGCGATGCCAACTAAATCGCAGATATGAAAATAGCGATCGCGTTAAGCGAAAAATGTTGACTTTGGTCTCTAATTGCAATCGGACTGAAAAAATATGTTGTGTATTGTAGGCATAAAACGATAGAAACAACTGTCCCTTAGTAGATGGTTATTTGATGGCTAGTTTGTGTATTGGTGTAGTCTCATGGCTATGACAAGGGCTCTTATGCCGTGCAGCCAAGAGCTGCAATCTGCACAAAGGTATTGCTTACTTTTCGCATTGACTGACTCTAATATGTGTATTGCAGGGCAGCATTAGCTACCTCACAACCAGCAATCCGGACAAAGCTGGTGAGTGCACACAGCTGCTGGTAGGGCTCGTCATGAGTGCCCGGAAAGATGGTTACACCTGTACGGAGCTTTTCCTCCGCCTGTCCCCCTACATCCCCTGGGTGGAGAGTGTGGTGTGGCCTTGAAGTCCTTCTGTCCGCCTGTCCCCCTACATCCCCTGGGTGGAGAGTGTGGTGTGGCCTTGAACTCTCTCTGTCCGCCTGTCCTCCTACATCCCCTGGCTGAAGAGAGTGGTGTGGCCCTGAGGTCCTTCTGGCCGCCTGTCCTCCTACATCCCCTGGGTGGAGAGTGTGGTGTGGCTCTGAGCTAATGACAAATCATGGGATATTAAAAATATTTGCCCAATCAGTTCCATTTGACAATTAAAAAAAAGTTATATAAAGACGTATATATAATATTAATCCTTTGGATAGATATTTTCTATGCTTTGTTTCATTTTTAACTCTTGTTTATTTTATGGACTCTTTTTTTATTTTTTAATAATATTTTAATTTTTTTTGTAACATTACCCGTCTCAGAACCGACACCGTCTAGTGAGGTGAGTAACTTACAAGTATTTACAGAATATTTTATCTCAATAATCGACTGGGTTATTAAATTAATGAAAACAGTAATTTTATTTTAAAATATTTTACCTACTGTAGGTATGTACTTTAATTCTTCTATAAAACTGAATTGTTCATAACAACCTATTCCAGACTTGAAAATTGTACTTAAATTCAAAGTAAATTTTAGTTTATTGAATCATATTTCAAGCAGTACTAACAGACATCACAGACAACCTCAATAAGTATGTTTGATTATGTACCCTTTAATGAGTTTTTGTATTTTTATGTAGGAAACTATTCTGTGTTCTAACTGAGTTATTGTAACTGGATTGTTCAATGTTCACACATAAGTGATATCATTTGTCAAAAACCAGCAGACATTAATAAATATATGTAGATATAGGAATGTATTAATGTAACACCAAGAGGTGATTTATTAATAATCAATTTGCTGCACATTCTTTTAATTTGAATTATCTATTACATTTAAAACAGATCCACTTCTTGTGGTCTAATATTATAAACATGTCTGTTTTATGTATTTTTTTACATTTTTATGTAGGAAACTATTCTGTGTTCTAACTGAGTTATTGTAACTGGACTGTTCAATGTTCACACATAAGTGATATCATTTGTCAAAAACCAGCAGAAATTAATAAATATATGTAGATATAGGAATGTAACACCACGAGGTGATGTATTAATAATCAATTTGCTGCACATTCTTTTAATTTAAATTATCTATTACATTTAAAACATATCCACTTCTTGTGGTCTAATATTATAAACTTGTTTGTTTTATGTATTTTTTACATTTTTCTTGGAATTTCCACTTGGTATATTTTTAATGTCACTAGGAACTAAGCCATGTATTTGGATTCCTTTATACATTAAATTATTTATATATATATATATATATATATATATATATTTTTTTTTTTTTTTTTCATTTATTTAGTTTGATGTTTTCTTTCTGTCTTGTATGGAAGTCTTTATTGTGTTGTGGTTTGTAAATATTAATAATGATATGTTGTGATTATTAAATTAAGTTTACAACTGTTAGTTGAAGACTGTTACGTTCCAGTAGAGTGCTAGATACTGTTAGTATCGCCATGGCATGGCGAAAGATCATTTAGACCATTTCACAACAGTTTAAAATTTTGATTAGTTAATAGGGCAATCTTCCATCTTTGTCCTTATAACAAAAAATTATTGATTTATTAATACTAATATGCACTTTTTGCATCTTAAACGACGTGTCAGATTTACGAAAACTTTATGTTATTTCCGCTTCACAATTAAAGCTCTATAAATAAAACATTGCTGAACGTAGCCGAATACTAAAAACTGTTTTTGAAAGGTTAAAAAAAAAAGCATTCAAATTGTTATATTACAAATAAATATTAACATTTGTAAATATTAAAATTTTGAATGCAAACTTAAAAAAATGTAAAAATGACTCACGCGATGTTTTTATGTGAAAACGGTACTAAAATCGCGGATTATATAAAAAAACAATACTTATTCTATCTATCATATAAATGTATAATAAACAATTTCGTCACCTCACTTTTTTATCATTTCATACAAGAATATTTAATAATAAAAATAATAATATCTAACAGTGGGTAGGCAATTTGGCGGTCTATCATGTATCTGACAGAAAAGGTTTTTTATGTATTTCTATGGACAACATGATTAGTGATTGGTAGCTTGATTTATTATGGAGTTTTTACCTTTTTGTTTTAGGGATGTCACTAGAACAATAACGGAGTGATAACGATTTCTGTGGAAACATACGCGTTGACGTGAAAACACGCTTATTGTACTTGACTGATGTTGTCATGTTAACGTTTATATCTGCTTATGTTGCTGAGTGGTTTATATAATTTTTTTAAATTCTGATATTTATCTAATTATGAATATGTACTTCTTTTCGTTGTGGAAATTTTAACTTGATTTTTTGAGCGATGTACAAAATCATAAAACTAAGAAATTTAAAAAAAATTGTGCACTAAGATAGTAAGTATGTGTTCTAGTTGTAACACTGTCATTGTACTGAACTAGTTTGTTTTAAACTAAAAATAAAGTGACAGATTTTATTTCTCCAGACTTAAGTTATTTTGTCCAAATCCAACCCCTTCCTTTTGTTGTTGTTATTATTAGGGTTTTCAAACCCGCACATTTTTCAAATCGGAATCCCGCGGGATTTTTACTAAGGGCTATTAAATTGACATAATGTCAACATTTTTTATCATTTAGTATCAATTATCTTTCTTATTAGTACATTATTAGAAAAAGACATAAAAAATTACAATAGTATATCATTTAAGAAAACTTTTCGTATTAATCATCTTTGGTAATAGTAATATCATAAAAAGATTTGAAAAGGAAACATAATTATTTTCAATTGATAAACTAACGTTTAAACAAGATTTTTATGCATAGTTCAAAGGGTAGATAACAAATATTATAATCAATAATTATCAGCCTGAAACACTCATCTACATTGAAAAAATCTTACGAGAAAAGATACTGGCCGCCAACGGGAATTGAACCCGTGTCCCTCTTAAAAATAATAATTAATATTTGACAAGTTCAAGTATTTCAGCAATAAATGCAGACATAATTAGTCTCGACGCCACCTAGCGGGAGATTTAGTACTTAACAATACCTCTCTCACAAAAATAAAGTTGGTTGTTTTCAGTTGGAAAAATGTAATAATAAGTAATTGTCGAATGAAACACTAGTATATATTGAATTATTTGGCGGGTATTAGATAAGCCGCCATAGCTCAGTGGTCAGAGCTCCTGACCGGCAATCGGAGGGACACGGATTCAATTCCCGTTGGCGGCCAGTATCTTTTCTCGGAAGATTTTTTCAATGTAGATGAGTGTTTCAGGCTGATAATTATTGATTATAATATTTAGGAAACATAATATTTATGAATTATATTTTAAGAAGACTTCGAGAAAGAAAAATTCTACAATACATAAAGTATGGAGAGTCCTGTCACCCATATGTGAGACAATGGACATTTGTGCGGTGCGGCCTCTGCTCTCTCTACTTCCACACTATACTAGTAGCAGTTGGTGAGACTGTCAACAAGTAGATGTGTGCTATGCTATCTCTCTCTGATACCTCCGTTCGAAGGGTAGTTAGCTACGGAGGCGTCTACTAATATCTACAGGAATTCCAAAAACTGAACAAATTGGACTAATATCTATGAGAACCAAAGTGAGGACGAATATCTACAGCTCCAACTGCTGACTAATATCTATGAGAACCAAAGTGAGGACGAATATCTACAGCACAAACTGCTGACTAATATCTATGGAACAGGTGATGTGGACGAATATATACAGCACTGGCAGAGGTTAGATTTGCAATTATGTATAGCATATTGGCGTAACGTAATATTGTGTATGCAGTTTAAAAAACTTAATTTATGTTAGGTTAGGTTAGTATTACGTAATTGAAGTAATTTTTGCTTTTCCGTACAACCTCTTGCTCAGCTGCTGCCCTCTGTAGATATTAATCTCACGTCCCACCTACGCTCCATAGATATTAGTCACCACTGGGACCGTCATAGATATTAGTCCGACCTTAGCTCTGTAGATATTAGTCCTCACTCTGAAGTTCATAGATATTTGTCCAACATATGAGCTGTAGATATTCGTCCGATATACAGGCTGTAGATATTAGTACCTGGAGTCGTTAGCTACCCCACCTGTTGCTTCCGCCCTCTTCTCTCTCTACAACGCAAGACAGACGCATCACACTGAGAATTTAGTCTTATAACTATTGAGAGCTCTTGTTGTTTGAATTGAATACACGACTGTTTAAAAGTGCCCAGTGTTTAATTTATCTCTGTTTATAATATTATGTACTACTAGCTTTTACCCACGGCTTCGCTCGCATAGTATTAGTGGGAAATTACTGGCATAATTATTGGCATAATTGTTATTATTCTTGCTATTTTGTCTTATAGAAAATAATTATTGTTTAATAGAAAATTTCAAAATTTGAGAATGACATTTCACAAATCAAAATTCTATTTTAGAAAATATTTAAATTATAGAAATAGAAATTTATTTTAAGTACCTACTCCCTTTATTAGTATTTTATTCATATTTGAATCCAGAGTAACCTAAAAAAATAAGAAAATGACAGTCCACTTCAAACGCTATGCTTTTTGTTCGGAGAATAAACATTTTTAGAGATATATAGATATTTACGACGCCAAAAAAGTACTCTTTTTAATCACAACAAAGCACTCTTTTGCCTAAAATTAAAAAAAAAACATTGTGTCCAAGGTAACAATTTGTTTGACGTTTGCAATAACTCGATTTTGTTAGGGACAGAAAAAGTATGATACATAATTTCATAACGCCACAGCTCATTCATAACGCCACAGCTCATTCATAACGCCAGAGCTTACCAATATATAATGCCGTTGTTACTCGCAAATAATGTAGCTTTCGATTAGTGAAAGAATTTTTAAATTCCATTCGATATTTATTGTGTGAAAGAGTAAGGACCATCCATACAAACTTTCGCATTTAAATTGTAACCGTTTGAAATTTAAATTGTTTAGAATGTAGTTTTTCCTGTAATTTTGTATTAGAATTCGGGGAGGACATTTTGTTTGCTAATTTTTTTCCGACATTAGTGAAAAAGTCATTGGCATGGTTTAGAATTTTTTCCGGATTCTTTGAGAAGTCGACGGTCAGTCCGTCAATATTGAGTTGTTTTAGGTCAGGGTTTAAGTTAGGCTTAGTATGAGTAGCTTCGCGTAAAATGTTCCACATTTCTTTTGGATTACCTTTGCTTTCTTCTATTTTATGTCTGTAATATAATTCCTTAGCATTCCTGATTACTTTGCTGAAGAGGAACTTGAATATATCAATTCAATAGATTTAGCTTCTGGAGGAATGGTATCATTATGAGAGATTGGGGCTTGATTGGACTGAGGAATAGATTTAATTTTGGGAGGAACATCAGGACTAAGCGAAGGTCGTCGTTTTAGTTATGGATACATTTTTTTATTTTTTATTATTTATTGAGTTAGTTTATACTACATGAATATAAACTAATAAGCACAATGTAACATTTCATTTGATAAATTTAAATATTTTTACAGTAAGCATAACATTTCTTTTTAAATACTGTAACGTAGGGAGAAAGTAGGTAACCCACCTTTGTCATCCGACAGCTTATCCTAGAGCAAAAGAACATCCTTCTCAGGATGGTGGAGTCAGGGATTTGAGGTCATGCATATAAATGAAGCATCCATTTTTCTAGTGAAATTATAATAATACTTTATTGCACTTTGCAAGGAAAATAAACACCAAAGAAGGCTTAACAAAAGGACATAAATACCTTTGAGCATTTAGCAACAGACTTGGAAAGATAGAGTTATTAAAATCACAGTTAATTTTTAATACCGCAAACGTCACGTCGTCGTGATTCTCCTCTTGCAGAGCGAAAAGCCTCAAGTTCGCAAACAGCCATCCCAAAACGCCGTCCAGCGCGTCGCAGGGGGGCTGCTCGATTAAAGGGAATCCACCCCAATAAAATAAGCACGGCGATTTGCCACCCCTCAGGCGGCGTTGGCAAATCTCGCCGGCCAAACAAACAGACAGCAAAAGAATCCTTGCGGGCAGAACATCATCCGTTGATTCCAGTCCAAATTAACTTCCGCACGCGGATCATTTTATCCAACGACATCCGGCGAGGGATTAATAAAAATAAAAAGGCTTCAATGCCATTTGGGTCGTCACACACTCTCGTGACATAACAAAAAAAATATTTCCCGGCTACATTGCACTAGGATAAAAAAAACTCTTAAACTCAAAACGCCCAAAAAAACCCCGCCGCCAACAAGCACTAAGTTATGTCTTCCGCCATGATTCCAAGAATCACCACTGATCACCACCTTCCGGTCTCCTTCCAGTTTTGCCAACCAACAAAGTTAAAATCAGAAAAAAAAAAATAATCAATAGACAATAAACAGTACCTACTTTGCGCAGTACCTGCTCACGAAATAGATATGTTACATTTCCCCGCAACCCCCGAAAATTTTACGCCGCGAAGTGAAGTAAAATTATTAGGACACCGCTCAATACGACTCTCTCTATCCATATCTGTTAAAAAAAATAACATATCACAGTATTAGAAAAACATAAACATACTAAAGTAGCAAATTAAAAAAACAAAAATCATTCACAGAATGGAGTACAAAAGAAAACATTGAAAATGAGGAAATACCTCCACTTTTACAAGCT
The DNA here is from genome assembly GCA_917563855.2 of Limnephilus lunatus. Lineage (NCBI taxonomy): Eukaryota > Metazoa > Arthropoda > Insecta > Trichoptera > Limnephilidae > Limnephilus > Limnephilus lunatus. The sequence continues at coordinate 112,709,207 of OU830592.1, forward strand.
CGCTTGTAAGATTACCAACACGTTACTCACATGACGAGAGATAATCTCTCAAGAAAACACTAGTGAGTATGGAGAACTCAAGCTCCCACTTTCATGTATAGAAAAAGCAACACTTAGTTATTATTAACATAAAAAAAATAACTCTCTCTCTCTATCCTTATATTCTAAACAAAAGTAATATTTGGAAAAAGTTATGTTACACAGATTATACTTAATGCGTCTTAAATTATCAACTAAAATTAGACCAAGGTATAAACAAATATACAGAATTAACTCATTCAATTTAAAATTGATGTCAGGAGGTCAGATCAAGTATAATACAATTATTACTTGTCTATCGTATAACAAGTTTTATAAAAAAAACTGTCAATTACTAAGTGGTCAGAGTAGGGTTTATATGTAAAGACATACCTATCTGTCAAAAAATCAGATCAAGTATAATACAATTATTACTTGTCTATCGTATAACAAGTTTTATAAAAAAAACTGTCAATTACTAAGTGGTCAGAGTAGGGTTTATATGTAAAGACATACCTATCTGTCAAAAAATCAGATCAAGTATAATACAATTATTACTTGTCTATCGTATAACAAGTTTTATAAAAAAAACTGTCAATTACTAAGTGGTCAGAGTAGGGTTTATATGTAAAGACATACCTATCTGTCAAAAAATCAGATCAAGTATAATACAATTATTACTTGTCTATCGTATAACAAGTTTTATAAAAAAAACTGTCAATTACTAAGTGGTCAGAGTAGGGTTTATATGTAAAGACATACCTATCTGTCAAAAAATCAGATCAAGTATAATACAATTATTACTTGTCTATCGTATAACAAGTTTTATAAAAAAAACTGTCAATTACTAAGTGGTCAGAGTAGGGTTTATATGTAAAGTAATACCTAACTGTCAAAAGGTTTAGATTAGGTTTTACAATTTTAATTACCTATCCATCAAAATTATGAAAAAAAAAAAAAAAAATCATTAGGAACACAGAAGCAAACAGGATCTAGAATGTTAGGCTTAGAGCTTAGGGATTACAATTAATCAAAACACCTAGCTATTATAAAAGTGAACCTCAAAAGTACTCTTGATTCTATACAAAAATACAAGATGTAACTATGAAAAACCATCCTCAGAGGACGTTGCTTATGCAAGAAAAGGACTAAGGATAAACCCAGTTGGCATTCCTTAAAAAAAATAACTTTTACAAAAATGCTAAAAGTCAAAATTTCTTGAACAAACAATAATATTTTGGTGATCGAATATACTTATTAGATAATCGACACTAGTAGACAAAATTAACAGTACAACACTGGTTTAAGCAGTGAGAGACCAATAGATGTATGTATATACTTAAGGTTAACTTAAAATTAAAAGACAAAATACACTTTCCTGTATTAGAGGTAAGGTGATAAATTTCAAATACGAATTATTTTACTGGGTAGGCATGCCAGAGCAGTACCACCTTTGTTTGTAACAAGACAAATTTTCTTAACAAAGAAAAAACTTAACTAACTGACTTTAAGGAAAGTTAAACCAGACTTAATCTATTTAACACAGCTATGGTATATTTATGGCAGAATTTACTTAATCACTAATTGGTGAAATTTAAACAATCTGTGCATAAGAAAGTCGCTCAAATCTCTCATAAACAGAAGTTTTGAATCGTTCCTTCCAAGTCCCTGGAAAATCATTAATCAGAAGAAAGTTCCAACGAACTTGAGAAGAAGGATTCAGACTTAAACATAAGAATAGTACAACATAACCTACTGTTTTATGAACTCATCAGTGTGTAAGTATAATCACAGCAAATATATTCTATAAGGAAGACGAAACGTCTCGTTTTAAACCAGAGAAAAAAAAAATCTCGTCAAAGAATAGGTCAATTACAAAAACATGACCTACACAAAATAATGGGCGCCACTGATCACATGGATCAGAGGAAACGACATTCATTACAAACATCGTCTCCTAAAAAAAAAATATTCAGAAGAATTTAAAAAAAGTTATGATAGTAAGAATGAGGAAATTTTGTGAAAATTCTAGTCACAACCTCTTGAGGGTACCAAGCCCCAAGAGCAAGTTACTAGAAAAAACACTGACGAAACAAACGGAACAGCATGCAAGGTTGGTAGCCCCGCATACTATCACGTTGGTTTCATCAAATTATAAAAAGTAAGAAATATTTAATCAATGCGAACAATATCTTTTACATGAAAATTTCCTACAATTTTACCGTTCATATCAGCTAGCGTATAGACCAAATTAGAGACTTTACCTTTAATAACATTGCGAACGAATCTAGGGGCCAATTTGTGAGAAAAATAATTCGGTCCACTGGACTGGACAAAATTCTTCCTCCAAACCACATCTCCTACTTCATAATTAACCGTCTTACGGCGCAAATTGTAGTGTTGGGCATTTTTCTTAAAAGCTTGTAACAAAGCATTTGAAACTTGTTCATAAATTGGAACCAAGTCTTCTAACTTCTTAGCAAATTCATCCCTAGATTGCTGCAACGTAGTGTCTATGACACCTGAAGATAAATTATTTTTATGAAAGTTTCCGTCAATAATTTGTTCCCTACCATGCATAAGGAAGAAGGGCGTGAAGCCGGTTGCAAAATTAACTGTATTATTTAGAGCTGATTGAATTTGAGGCAGATATCTGGACCAATTACGCTGGTCAGACTCGGTCAAGATAGACAATGCAGTTCCAATAGTTTGGTTATAGCGTTCCACAACATTATTTTGGGGGGTGTAATAGGCATTATAAAAAGGTGGAGGTACGTTATACTCTGCCAACAATTGTTTAAAGTCTTTAGAAATAAATTGTTTCCCGTTGTCGCAGACGCACGTTTGCGGCACCCCGTGTACAAGGAATATGTATTGTTCAATGTTTTTAACAATGCTTTTAGAAGTTGCATTTCTAAGCGGAAAAATCCAGGTATATTTAGAAAATACATCAACAACCGTTAAAATATACATAAATCCTGCATAGCTACGCGGAAGAGGACCGACAAGGTCAATAGACAACATTTGCATTGGTCTTGTGACTATTTTCGGGTTGGTAGAAATGCCAGCCGGCGCAGCAGTATTAATTTTATGTGCCTTACACGTTTTACATCTTTTAACAAAATTTTTGACGTCATTATACATCCCTGGCCAAAAATAATGAAGTTGAACCTTTTTGTAGGTTCTAAAAACTCCTGGATGACAAGAAATATCCGATTCATGTTCTTTAGAAAGGATTGCGTTACGATCCTCAAAAGGAACAACAAGCTTCCAAGCTGTGTCCTCCTGCAGAGCGAAACGAGATTTAGTGTGACGAAACAATTTATTTTCCCTAATTTGAAAATTGTTAAAGCGTTGTGGATTTGATTTACAATTGGAAAATAAAGTATTATACCAAGTATCCGTACTTATGGGAACGGAATCAATGGAAGAAATTAATGAAACGTCTTTTCGTGAAAGAATGTCCGGAACCGTATTTAATTTACCTTTCCTGTGTATAACGTCAAAAGAGTACTGTGACAGACGAGTAGACCAGCGAGCAAGTCTACCTGTTGGATTTGATAACGACACCAACCATTGAAGACTAGAATGATCTGTTACCACAGTGAAGTGGGCACCTTCTATGTAGGGTCTAAAATGGTTGACCGAATCTAACACCGCTAGGAGTTCGCGCTCCGTCACGCCGTAGTTTCGTTCATGTACATTAAGACACCTAGAAAAATAAGAAACAGGGTGCTCCTCTCCATCAAAAACTTGGGTAAGCACCCCTCCGATCCCAACGTTGCTCGCGTCACAATGGATGGTGAAAGGAAGCGAAAAATCCGGACAATTAATAACAGGGGCAGAAGTCAACGCCTTTTTTAATTTCTTAAAAGAGTCTTCCGCTTCAGCAGACCAAGAAAAATTACTAATTCCCCTCCTTGAACCAGTGAGTTTTGTTAATGGAGCAGCAATGGTTGAAAAATCTTTTATAAATCGCCTATAATACCCGCACAGGCCAATGAAAGCTTTAACCTGTTTAGAATTCTTTGGAATGGGGTAAGTACGAATGCATTCCAACTTAACTGGGTCTGTGCGAAGACCTTTTGCATCTACAATGTAACCGAGATACTTCAATTCGTCCTTACAAAACTCACACTTTTTTAAATTGACTGTTAAGCCTGCTTCTTTCAGACGTAAGAAAACCCTATTTATTTGCTCTAAATGTGAATCAAAATCTTCTGAAATTATAATAAGGTCATCCAAATAACAAAAAACGTTTTCGTCGAACTCCGGACCAAAAAGTGCATCTACTAGACGCTGAAGTTCACTAGGTGCGTTTTTTAACCCAAATGGCATCCTAACGAATTCAAACAAACCATGTCCAGGTACTACAAAAGCCGTTTTGGAGCAAGAGTTCTTATGTAATGGTATCTGCCAAAAACTTTTCGACAAATCAATAGAGGTTATAAAGCGTGCACCACGAAGGTTGTCTAAAATTCGCGAAATATATGGCAGCGGGTACGAATCCCTTGTCGTGACGCTGTTAAGCTTTCTGGAGTCCAGGCACAACCTTGCAGAACCATCCTTCTTAGGGACGATCAAAACCGGATTCGACCAAGCCGAACGCGAACGGCGAATAACACCTAAATCTAGCATTTCCTTAAGTTGAGATTCAAGTTGTTGCTGACGTGTTTTAGACAAAGGGTAATACCGTTGCTTAATGGGATCTCCCGTTGTTTTAATTTTGTGCTGAACTAAATGAGTTCGACCCAAACCACATTTTTCAAAAGAAATTGACTTATATTTATCTATAACATCATTAAGCCTACGATTGTCTTGAGGGAACAGTAGGGAAGCTGACGTGATCTTGCGAATTTCTCCTATAGTATTCTCAACATCACGACCACTGTTGGCCTTTGAAAACAATTGAGGAGCGATGTCGAATTGCTTCCAAAAGTCGACTCCCAAAACAATCACAGGAGAAAGAGACGGAATTACAAAAAAATTAACATATTTTTTAACATTATTATAAGTAACTAGTACTCGCATAGTACCAATTACATCTTGACGTACCCCATCAGCGGTGGTAACGTAAGATTCTAACTTATCTAAACTAAAACCTAAACTAATAAAGAAGTTGTAAAGAGAACCGCCAAAACAACTGACAGTCGCACCACTGTCCAAAAGACCCGAAAAGACAAGATTTTGAATAGAAATATTCGCATGGGGTCTGATGTCTTGTCCAGAACTAGCCATCGGCATGCATGCGTCCATGTCACGCCTGAAGAACCGGTTACTGGAGCTATCAACTAAAGGTGATGATCTCCTGACATCCTTGCTAGCAGGACGCAGAGGATCACACTCTAGTTTTTTGGGTTTGTGCGAGCGGAGTCATCTTTACGTTTACTAGAATCCCTCTGAGATTCAGACTTCCATTTCCTACAAAATTGTTTTGTATGACCCTGCGCCTTACAATAAAAACAATTAAAAGTTTTTCTATTATTTGAAGAAGAAGAATGTGTTGATGAAGAGGAGGTTGCTTGACAAGAAGAAGAATGAGGTAAGGGTTTATCTACCGAGAGCTTTTCAAATCTCCTACACACATTTACCAAAGAAGTTAAGTCCTTTTCTGCAAAATATGCGATAGCCAAGGCGTATTTAGGTAACAGACTATCAGAAACTAGGTCTACCAACTGTTCCTCTGTAAGTTGAACGTCTAATCTGAGATTAGCCAATTTAATGTCTTCGACGTAATCCACAACACTTTGATTAAATTTTTGTTTCATTGCGAATAAAGCTTTTAATGCTTCTGTTTGATTAATACAACGGTCAAAACGTGCTATGAGGTGATTTCTCAACTCAGGCCAAGATAAAGAATCTTTATAAATTGTTCGATACCAAGAGAGAGCTCTCCCCTCCAAAAGATCAGCAAAGGAAGTCACAACCGATGACAGTTCCAAATGACGGCATCTAGATAACTCCTCCACACGTTGTATAAAATCCCTAACATCAGAAGAACCCGAAAATTTAATACCCCAGGAATGCACGGACGTATTTGTGTTTACAGTTTGATAATAATTATTAACTATGTTTGTAGTATGACTCGCATTATCACTATTACCTTCATTTTGTTGTGAAGAATCACTACCGGATTGTTTTAAGCTCCTATTATACAAACGAGCCTGTTCCCGCATAGCTGATAGCGTAAGCTCTGGAGTGATATTCACTCAACATTTGTATCATCTCCTCCTTTGTTGCACCGTTAATGAGATATTCGTGGGTTCGATTTATTCTCTCCTTTACACAGTGTCTGGTGTTCTACATACATTACAAATTATATTATTTCTTTGGAAAATAACTTCGATTTGTTTTTTCAAATAAAATTTTCTTTTTAAGAAAATTTGTTTACAGGGTGTCCGTTATTAGCTGCTAACAATAAATACTCTTTTCCAAATAATCATTTTGATTATTTTCTTTTTCGAATTTTTTTTTAAAGTTTTGCGAAGCTTCACTCTTTGAGCATTTCCATAATGGCGATTTCTAATATTAAAGGGGTAAAGTTCGGTTTATGGGTAAAATTCCTAAAAATACAAACTAGTTATTTTTATACTAACTATGGGCCGGGGAATACGAATCTGAAAGAATTAGGTGGGGGCAAGCAATATTAACTGAATTATACGACTTTAAAAAAATTTTTTACACACATAGGAAAATGGCCATTTTGGAAGTATTCTGATTCCTAGAAAATAAAACTAGTTATTTTTATACTAACTTTGGGCCGGGGAATCCGAATCTGAAAGAATTAGGCGGCGGCAAGCAATATTAACAGAATTACACGACTTTTAAATTTTCAATAAACACAAGTCATCTTTAAAGCATTTTAACACATGAAAACCATAGAAAAAGAATAAAGATGTTACATCACATAAAATTAAGTGTTGCCATTAAGCAGTAATATCAATAACGTAAAATGACATGTTTATAATTTAAGTACTTACTTTTTATAAATTTTACTCACTTTTGTATCACAAACCATGCTACCTAAACCTAGCGTAGCCGCTAACCTACTTGAAAACTGGGATGTTTTTTTAAATTGACGCGAGCAGGCGGTATAAAGGGGCACAAACCATGTTACACAAACCTAGCGTAGCAGCTAAACTACTTGAAAACTGGGATGTTTTTTTAAATTGACGCGAGCAGGCGGTATAAAGGGGCACAAACCATGTTATACAAACCTAGCGTAGCCGCTAAACTACTTGAAAACTGGGATGTTTTTTTAAATTGACGCGAGCAGGCGGTATAAAGGGGCACAAACCATGTTACACAAACCTAGCGTAGCAGCTAAACTACTTGAAAACTGGGATGTTTTTTTAAATTGACGCGAGCAGGCGGTATAAAGGGGCACAAACCATGTTATACAAACCTAGCGTAGCCGCTAAACTACTTGAAAACTGGGATGTTTTTTTAAATTGACGCGAGCAGGCGGTATAAAGGGGCACAAACCATGTTGGGTTAGGTTAGGTTAGATTAGGTTAGGTTAGGTTAGGTTAGGTTAGGTTAGGTTAGGTTAGGTTAGGTTTTATATAATAACATTGATATTGGTGACCGGTCTAGGTAACAACTTTTTAAGACTACGAATTTTCATACTTTTGGTTTAAGAATACGGCCGTTGAGATAGTCATAATTCATCAGGTTAATGTGTTATGTGATGAATTATCATGTGAAGAATTATCGCGTCGGAAAGTTTTACGTTATTGATATAATTAGTTTTTGATTTTGTTTTAGGGATGGCCACACTCAAATTGTTGTTTTTCTATGGTTTTCATGTGTTAAAATGCTTTAAAGATAGCTTGTGTTTATTGAAAATTTAAAAGTCGTGTAATTCTGTTAATATTGCTTGCCGCCGCCTAATTCTTTCAGATTCGGATTCCCCGGCCCAAAGTTAGTATAAAAATAACTAGTTTGATTTTCTAGGAATCAGAATGTTTCCAAAATGGCCATTTTCCTAGAGGTGTCAAAAAATTTTTTAAAGTCGTATATTTCAGTTAATATTGCTTGCCCCCACCTAATTCTTTCAGATTCGTATTCCCCGGCCCATAGTTAGTATAAAAATAACTAGTTTTATTTTTTAGGAATTTTGCCCATAAACCGAATTTTTTCCTATTAAAGAACAATTAATTCAAAAAGACTTAAATATTTTAAATAATGTTGACAAACCAACCGCATATTATGAAGATGACAGATGACATAAAATTCTCGTATTGCCAGTCAAGAGAAAATATTTTCCCCACAATCTATTCAAGCTGTCACCGACAACACTTAAGTTGTGAGAAACGATATATTATTACGCACATTATGTATATGGCAACACATAAATCAGACAAACAATGACTGTCAAAACGTAATGTTTTCCGAAATACCCACACTGATGAGTTCGCAAGATACATAGCTAAAACAGACAAATTACATTTTGAAAAGACCAATCCTTCAAATATATGCATGATCTGAAAAAATCCCTTTCGAGTTTCGAGCACCAGTTTTATACAAAAAAAAACTGTTTCGTTGTGCGCCAATGTAACGTAGGGAGAAAGTAGGTAACCCACCTTTGTCATCCGACAGCTTATCCTAGAGCAAAAGAACACCCTTCTCAGGATGGTGGAGTCAGGGATTTGAGGTCATGCATATAAATGAAGCATCCATTTTTCTAGTGAAATTATAATAATACTTTATTGCACTTTGCAAGGAAAATAAACACCAAAGAAGGCTTAACAAAAGGACATAAATACCTTTGAGCATTTAGCAACAGATTTGGAAAGAGAGAGTTATTAAAATCACAGTTAATTTTTAATACCGCAAACGTCACGTCGTCGTGATTCTCCTCTTGCAGAGCGAAAAGCCTCAAGTTCGCAAACAGCCATCCCAAAACGCCGTCCAGCGCGTCGCAGGGGGGCTGCTCGATTAAAGGGAATCCACCCCAATAAAATAAGCACGGCGATTTGCCACCCCTCAGGCGGCGTTGGCAAATCTCGCCGGCCAAACAAACAGACAGCAAAAGAATCCTTGCGGGCAGAACATCATCCGTTGATTCCAGTCCAAATTAACTTCCGCACGCGGATCATTTTATCCAACGACATCCGGCGAGGGATTAATAAAAATAAAAAGGCTTCAATGCCATTTGGGTCGTCACACACTCTCGTGACATAACAAAAAAAATATTTCCCGGCTACATTGCACTAGGATAAAAAAAACTCTTAAACTCAAAACGCCCAAAAAAACCCCGCCGCCAACAAGCACTAAGTTATGTCTTCCGCCATGATTCCAAGAATCACCACTGATCACCACCTTCCGGTCTCCTTCCAGTTTTGCCAACCAACAAAGTTAAAATCAGAAAAAAAAATAATAATCAATAGACAATAAACAGTACCTACTTTGCGCAGTACCTGCTCACGAAATAGATATGTTACAATACATTCATTCTTTCTTCATACTTTCAGGCATTTCATCATACATCTTTAGTCATCTATACATTAGGCACTTCTGTGATTTTGATTTCTTCATTTGTGGCAATCGAACTCTGTTTATATTTCTTGTTTCATAATTATGTACGTCTCTATTAAAAACAATTTCATCCTTAAAGTATTTTGGCATTTGGTTTTTCGTAATTTTATGCACAAAAATTAATACATTAAATAGTAGTATTTTTTTTATTGGAATCCAATTTAGCTCCTCTCTCATTTGATTAATCCTTGCGTATTTGCCTTTTCCCAGTATACATCTCATAGCTCTGTTCTGTATAACTTCTAGTTTGTTTAAATTTCCTTCATTGGCCAAATATAACATTGTAGAGCAGTAATCCGAATGTGGAGCAACAATAGTTTTATAAATGAGCTCCGTAGTGTTTCTATTTAATTTATGTCTTAGTCTTCTAAGAAAATTTACCTTTTTGACACCTTTTTTAGCACATATTCAAAGTTGATTTATTATAATTGACTACCGTCAGTATCATATCCATCTGAAATATTAAATATGGACTCAGGGTCTGGTGGCCGATTCTCATCTTCCTCCATATTAAGATGTAATTTAAAAAAAAATAAACAAAATATAAATTAAGAGATAAAAAAAATAAATAAAAATAAAGTCTATTAGATTGACTGTACGCACTTAACAGTAAATCAAATAATATAATAGATTGGTAAACATAAATAAATACGAGAAGGTTACAATAAATTAATATCTGAGTGTAGGCAGCAAAGCAGGAAGCAATAACAACACACGTCCAACCTGTTTCACGTCACGATACAAACTCCTCTTCATAGACTTTAATAACTTAAATAATTGATTTGTTGTGTCCCTTTTTAGGTTATCCTCAAAATTATAATTATCTTTCTTAACTTTATCGGCACAAAGCAGTATTTTTAGGGTGAATTGACTATTAAAAAAAAAAAACTAATCCCATAAATCTATTAATTTCTCAAATTTCATAAATTCATTTTCAATAAATTATTTTCTTAAATCTTTTCCAGCAGCATCTTCCTTAACCTTTTGTGTGCCTCGTTCGCCTGGCCGATTTGAGAAAAAACGGGTGCAAACTACCAGAACGTCAACCAAACGGGTTGTGATATGGATCTAAAAATTTTTACGGTAAAATATTTACAAAAATAAAATAAAAATATGGAAAAAAAACAAATGTTCCTTATTTTTAAATGAGATGATTTATTACAAATAATATTTTGTACAACTTTCACAATATTTTATAGTAAAATAAATACACATGTAGGATTTTTTGTAAATATGTATTCTTGAAATGTATGATGAATTATATGTATTATTGATTAAAGCAACAATTGGTTGGTGCCATGTCAGTTTTGTGGCGTTATATCTTATCTGCCTAACCCTGCAGTACATGCCTTTAGGGTGAGACATTCAGTAAGTTTAATATTATACAGGGTGCTACATTTTATATGATTACTTTTGTTTCTATGCAAAAGATATACAAAAGAGTCCCAATTCAAGGCCGTAGCCAGAGAAAAATTTCAAATTTCAGGGGGGGTTTTGTTTGGTGGAACAGTGTTGGGTCCAGTCAGTGAGGGGTGAAAAGGGCATTTTACCTTGAAAAAGATCATGTAGTAGCAATTATGATATATGCTGTTTAAATGGCACTCTAACGAAAAAAAAAAGTTTTCGACCTGGGGGGGGGGGGGTCGAGCTCGAGCTACCATCTTGGATTGAAGGCGCCAAAATTTGGTTTTGTCAAAATAATTCCTTTTATATAAGTAAATAATTAAAAAAAAAGTTTTTTTTGGACAAGTCTAATATATAATTTGTGTGCCTCATTCGCCAGGCCGATTTGAAAAAAAGCGCGCACAAACTACCTTCCTTACTTTTGCTTAAATATCCATATAAATACGAAAATGAACAGATGTTGTTATTTTCAGATAAACCTGAATACACATTTACACAACCTACATGAAAAACACATTTCAAAGGTGATTGCTAATAAATAAATACCTTTAAATGCATTTGAAAAAGGAACAAAAAATCCGCTTTCTCCCTTATTTCCAGTTTTGACAGCGTTTCGAAGTCAGAGATAATTCAATTACAAATGTGTAGTGATGCCACATGCATGAAATCTTTAAAGCTACGAAGAGAGATATTGGCGCAATCGATTGTGACCTTATCTTTCATACAGTTTCTTTATACATAAGGGTCAAAATTGCATGCAAATTTTTATTTCTTTTAAATACAGCCGTGGCCACAGGGTGACCAACGGCACAGGACGGCTTGCGGTACAAAGAAGAAAATTTTGACAAAAAAATCATAAAACTTAAGTTTTCTTGATAAATTTTGCAAGAACATACAATATCATTTTAACGTAAATCCATTGGTGGATTGACATTAACGCCAAAACGTTTAGTATTTCCGGGCCTGTAGAATTTCTGAGGCGTTTCAGAGAAGAGAAAGTCCTTTCAGGGGTACGTGGAAACAGGCAGTGTCACCAATTGAAAGTTTGTGAATTAAAATTGAAAGATGATAATGTGCCTGTGGATCTATGATTTTGGAATCCTGAACGGCTGATCATCATTTTTATATCATTGTAGGCCAGTATCTGCATAAAACTGAAATAATTACAGAACTTGAATAGTACTTACCACAGAACGTGAAAATTAACTTAAAATATTTGGTTAATTCATCAAATTCTTCGAAAAAACCCACCCTTATAGAAAAATCACTTGAAATGATTGATATCAGAAAAGAATAAGCCTTTGATGGTGTTTCAGAATCCATGTCACTGCATAAGTCAGTCTGAGCAGTGTATCAACAATAGCTTTATAGATTTCCTTGAATCCATCATCATGATTTTCAACTCAACGGATCTCGCACATTGCCGTAAGGGTTTTCCGTTGTGTTTCAGGAAAAAAAAATCGATAGTTTCTTTTAAGCACTTGGTTCGTTTTGCCGAGGACTTGATAAAATTTCCAAACGATTTAATTGTACTAATAGTATTTTAAATAGGCTGAACTTGGCAAGAATGACAGAGCCAAATTCAACTGCAGTGAGCTGCGATGAAATTAAAAGGCTTCTGGATGAGACTCACGAATGCAATTGTAGTATGTTGTGAGGCTGAAGGTAGTGGCAGGGGAAGGAGCTAGGGAATATGAAGATGGGAATGTATCTGGATATTCAGTTCTAGTTCCCAAACCCGGTTAAAGCCATTTCAAATGTTTCATTTTAGTATTACAACAGATTTTCTCCACAAATTGACAATTTATAAAATCATAAAAACACAAAATTAAACTAATAAATAATGTCTTCACAAAAGCTTTGTGAACTCTGTCGTTGTGAAATTCGCACAAGTTTCTTTCCCTGGTGTTTTTAGGTCAATGCAACTTGTAGTCGCGTATATTCTCTGTGAATCAATTTGTGGAAATCAATATTTATAAGCTTTTCAAGTTGACACAAGTGTGAGGGAGTTGATTGGATAATTGTAAGGATTGACTTGTCCTTCAGATATTATGGGAAATCGATATGGTATTTAAGAGATCACAACCATTGATCATTGCACAGGATAAAAATGCACTAAGAAATCACTACGGTGATCATTGCACAATAGGTTTTAACAAAATCCGGTTTAGGCAAATATTCTAAGACATTCGGTTTTTTTTTTTTTAATCGTATTTTTGAAACCGTTGCGATTTTTTGAAAATTTCAATACGAAAAATCAGACCATTTTTTAACGACTTCAAAAAGAAGGAGGTTATCAATTCGACGGTTTTTTTTATGTTTGTTACCTCAGAACTTTTGATTGGGTGAACCGATATTGATGATTCTTTTTTATTTGAAAGCTGGTGCTTGCCGTTTGGTCCCATTTTAATTTAGTCTAGATCTGACAATGGGATCCATGAGAAAACCATATATGTCTTAAATTTGCAATGGCATGTGCGCGACAAATGGACGAATAACTCAATATTACGAAAAAAGATTTCGATGATTTTTTTTTTGAAGTAAAAATTCTTTACGTCCGCTCGTCACTAAAAATCAAAAAATAAACAAAAGATTTAACAAAACAAAAAACGACTTAAAAAAATGCACTAAAAAGTAAAAAAATAATTTCGTACGATTGTTATTTTTGGAGTCGGTGTCAGCCAAGGTAACAACATACATAGATAGTTATAGGTGAGATGTGGAAAACTTGGCTGACACCGACTCCAAAAATAACAATCGTACGATTTTTTTTTAACTTTTTAGTGCATTTTTTGAAGTCGTTTTTTGTTTTGTTAAAATTTTTGTTTATTAATAAACCGGAAAGACGGGACATAATTTTATGGGTGCGAAAAAACGATAATTACATAGCTGAAAATCATTTAAAAAAATAACGTTTTCCACACGAATACCAATAAATTGTTCGGGGTTCCCTTCGTAACATCTGTAAAAACACCGCCATCTTTATCAAAAAATCAAACCAAAGGATAATTTCGCATAGAACAAACAATAAATCTAGTGAACCTTAAATGCAAATTCAAAAATTCGCCGAAAATCAAAGTGTTGCCATATAAAAAAAATTAATCAGTGTGGAATTTTACAAAATTAAGGGAACATAATCGGAGACGGGACATTTTCATGTAGTGACGTCACGAGCTCAAATAATGGATTTATTTATTTAAAAATAAAAATAAAACTATACATTTCTAAAAAATATTGCTAACATTTTCGTAATCTTAGTAAAAAAATCTATCCACACGATTTTTTCCAAGTCGTTATGAAATCCATGCAAGTGGCCTATTGCTTTAACAGACTGATTGTACAGTTTGGCAATTAAGTGTAGAAAATAAATGATGGCGCTGCGATCGATTTCTTGGTTTTAAATGGCAACACCGTGATGGCTCATAAGACAATGAATGTATGTTTAAAAAAAAAACCTTCAGCCAAAATGCATATTTCATAACGTGTTTGTATTTTCATAAATTTTGCACAAAAACACATAATTTAATAGAAGTAAAATAAAACAAAACAGGTTTTAAGTGGGCGTTTATTTTGTTATAAAAACGTAGGTACATAGGTATTTAAAAATCTGAGTATATTTATTCAACACCCGACATGTAATAATTATTTTCTTAGTCCTCATATGATTCTTCTTCTTCCATATCTTCATCTTCATCTAAACGTTTTATCAGTTCATCTATATCATCATATAGAGTACTTCCTCGTGCATAATAATCTGCCTCGATTTTCATCACGTTTTTGCAATAATTTTTTTTAATCATCAACACTTATGCTATTTTCCGTTTTCCCGGTGTTTCAAATTTTCCATCTGCCTTTTCCCTTCCTTGACGATTTATCTTACTTTTCAGATTTACCTGTATGTGGAAAACATCATTAAAATGATTATTCTATAGAAGGTAGTTTTAAAAAAGCACACCTAATAATATTCATTTAGAAAGAAAGAAAGAGAAAATTAAGAACAAGTTACATTTCTATGAGTTTAAAGAAGTTGCATATTATTATTTTTTTTTTAAATTGAGTTATTCCATTTTTCTTGTGGCCTAATATTAACTGTCAAATGGAAATGTCAAATTCGGATTTTTAAACATAACCTCAAATCAGATTGTAATGGTTATAATCGCACAAAAATTGGCATAAATCTTGTAATACTAATGAAATTTATTAAAAAAAACTATACCACGTACCATTCATTTCTGCAGTTCGTTTGTAAACTTCTTTCAAATTGGATAGGAGCTTCTTCGCACGATATTCAGCTAGGCAGCGTTGAAACACGCATTTTACAACTTCTCTTGCACCACTACGTATTGGTTTGTTCATTTTAATTCAATTCAAACAATGCACAGGCAAACAATGAAAAAAAAAACACTAAACGAGCGATTTTCAGTGTGTTCTACATGATTAAAGTTAGTTAAGCCAAGAGCCATACAAAATGTCATTGACAAAACGAGTATTTCGGTGTTACCATAGTAATGAAAAAATTTAGTTCCAAATTAATTAATTTCTACACTTTCTTGCCAAACAATACAATAATTTATTGTTGTAAATGTCACACACATATTTGCTACACACTATCAGACAGGAATGGATACTTGGACAAAAGGTTTTGCTAGTTTGGGTGGAGGAATAAGGGAACATACGTCGGAAGGAGATGCATGTAGCATAATTACTAATTACCTTATTTCAGCGGGAAAAATCTCCATCATGAGTTCAATCAATATTTAAAATGTCCATTTAAATTTCAAAATAAAGGACAAGACACCAAATTTCCAAGAATCTGTTTGAATGTTGAACCCTGTTTAATCCTAAACTCTTCAAATTTAATTTAAAAAAATGCTTAAAATTAAATTATCCACAATTTTAATAACTTAACCACACAAAAATCTGAAACATATTAACAACAAAGTAATACAATAATTAGTGTAAGATCCTGTAGAAACGTGAGGTGCATTTGCAACAAGCCATTGATCAGATTCCAACGCAGGAGTGGAGTATATTTTGTCAGATTCTGCAGTCGCGTAGAAATCCGAAACGCTGGTTTTCAAAATTGCATTTTCCAAAAATCCTTCCTCCATGGCAGGCGAAAACATTGATTTCTCGTTAGTCTTGCTGTCTACAACTGAAAAATACAAATATTGGTTATTGAAGACAATATTTTTGTTTATTGAAGACAATGATTTTCAAATGAAAAATGTGAAAAAGGAAAGACAGACACTTGTTTCATCGGAGTGTCATCATGCATTTTACTTCATCAATAGTTTCATTGCATATTTCATCACTGTTTTCCTCAGAGTTTACACCTGAACCACATCATACTAATAAAGGCATTCCGTAAGGTTCCGTCTTAGGTCCATTGTTGTCTATTATATATATATGAATGATATTATCAAAGTACTAAAGTATTGTCCAATTAAACTGTTTGCTGATGATACATTGTTATACATAGTCAGCAAAAATTTATAGGACGCCATTGAAAAATTACAAATTGAATTAAATCATGTAACGCTTCAGTTGCATCTAGGAATTGAACCCAGGACCTCTTCATTGCCACGGAACTGCTCTGAACACTGAGGTAATTCGACCAATCTAACGTCATTTTAAACTGTAGCATACTTCGACCTTCGACTGATAGAACATTATCTTAACACATATCTTTCATTGCAAGATTCTTGATACAATTGAAAATGATGTAAGTTGATATTATGGTCGAATTAGCTCAGTGGTCAGAGTACTTCCACTGAATATTTTTTGGTCTTTTCTATTTCACATTTTTCATTTGAAAGTGTTTAATATTGCCTTCAATAATTTAAGTATTACAATTTGAGATTTTACTCTTACACTATAAAAAATATTGAATACAAATTTTATTATTGAAGAAGAAGATAACAATAATAATTTAAACGAAAATATGAAAGAGAATAAGACACAGAAAAAGATAATGTCAAACCGTCATATTAGTCAATCTCATATTTAAAATTTTAGAATTAACAATATTATCTTCTAATTATTTTTTTTATTTTTTTTCCATTCATTCGTTCGAGTCCCAGTTGCGACCATTGTCTTTTTCTGTTTTTCTGTGTCTTGTTCTCTTTCATATTATTATATAAGTAGTCGAGTTCTAGGAGCAGGTCCCGGGTCTGAGTTCTGAGGTGCGGACTGAGCACTGGGTGTTGTTGCGGCGCACCGATCCGGGACGCACGGGTTCATAGAACTCGGAGCCAGGACCTACCGGTAGTATTATTATATAAGTAAGATGTAATATCGTTTAGATTATTATTGTTATCTTCTTCAATGATATATTACATTGATGTGAATATACTTCAAGAATTATAAAGAGAGTTTTTCTAATAAAGATTACAAAATTTTATTGCTTATTTTTTTTTACATTATCTCCACACTGGAGGCCCTTAGGAAAATTCCATCAGGACCTATGTCATCTTAGAAGATGCTGGTGGAGGGTATTTTTGAGGAAAGGGAGAAGTGAAGATGGGTCTTAAAGAGACCCAGAGGCCGGAAAATCTTTCCACAGCCTAATGAGCTCAAGAACGAGTTGTGGAAGCGACCCATTCTCGTGTGACAAATATCAACGGTGTACATATGTTGGGCGTGCATTTGGCGTGTTTCCTGACTATGCACCGGTGCTGAGGGGATCAGTGACGCTAGTTTCTCGGAGCATCTTGAAATACCGGTAGAATGAGGACAGCATTCCCAGTCTAGAGATGGGTAAGTTCTGCATTTTGCCGGAGGCCTCCGAGACGTGCTTCCTTTTAAAAGTACTCGAGTTCTAGGAGCAGGTCCAGGGTCCGAGTTCTGAGGTACGGACTGAGCACTGGGTGTTGTTGCAGCGCACCGATCCGGGACGCACTGGTTCAAAGAACTCGAAGCCAGGAACTACTCGTAGAACCCGCACAAGAACTGAGCGGAGCACGAACTGGACCGAGCTGGATGCTGCCAGCATTCGGGTTCCCGGTCCGGTTCCGAGTTTCTGGTTTGGGACCGAGCCCGAGTTCCAGGACCGGGTTCTCTTAGAGTAATCGATTTGAAAAAGGAGTAGGAGTAGGAACCGCTTCCCGCAAAGTACCCGATCACACAATCCCATTCCACCTGAACCGACACATCGCTAATTCCCACCCGACATGCCTGTGCTCTAAAGATTGCAACCCATTTGTTAAAATCAATCAAAGGGACTGCCCGTTTCTCCACAGAGTTGAGGGTTTTGGGGCTCCAGACCAGAGGTGGCTGCCAAATTCTACTTTTAGATACAATCAGACATGTTTGAGTCTTTGAAATATTTATTTATGTTATTATTAGAGTTCAAATTGCTGGAACAAGTGGATCCAAGGCATCCCCATTAGTAATGTGAGGTTGGAGAAAGTGAAACAGGGGTGGGAGAAGGGCTAGAGGAAGAATGGGAATAAGTCTCTGGTTTTTTACATCTAGTCACTAAACAAAACAAAAATAATTTCGAGCAATGATTTTTTTTCAAATTTATTAATATTGACATGAATGTTACACACAAATAGTCTTCAAAGTAAATCAATACTAATACAATTATTCGAACAATTAAAGGTCAGAAAATTAAGTGCATTATACTTTTATCATGCAACATTACAATTTTATAAAGATAATATTCAAAATAAAGTTGCACCCTTTAAAAATAACAGAAATCTCAGACAAACATCAATACTTCCTACGCCAAAATGTAAAAAACAATAGGACAGTTAAATAATAAATATCTCGGAGTTAATTTTTTTTAAATTCACTACCTAAAAAAATCAGAAACATGAACAGTAATATAAAAAAAATTAAAACTCAGCTTAAAAATTATACCAAAAATTTGACTGAATAAAAAAATTAAACCAATATAATAACACCCCCCATACACACAAGCCCTGCTTATTTATGGGGATAAATCAAATATAAATATGTATACATATTATGTAATTCATTATCGTTTAAAATTTACTGTAATTTATGTACCTTTTACTGAATAAAAAAAAAAAATTATAAATGCTAAATTGCAATTATTTGTTTGGTTTAGGCGTGAAAGCCTAAACCAGTAAACCGATTTTTATAAATTCTTTCACCAATAGAAAGCTACATTATCAGCGAGTAACATAGGCTGTATATTATGGTAAGATCTGGCGTTATGAAATTTGTATAAATGAAAATGTTCGTATTTGATATATATTAGCAGCAGGGAAGAAAGGCAGGGGAAAGGTGGGGTTCGCGGAGAGGTACGAGACGAGGGAGGGGGAAGGCGGGGAAGGTGGAAGGGAACGGGGACGCACGGGAAAGGATATGCAGATTTCTTTGAAAGGCATTGCAACGCATGCCGGGTACCAGCTGGTATAAAATAAAGAAGTACTTACTACCATTCCTTGTGAAGAAGTGAAATATTGAAGAAGGTTTACTCCATCCATATCTGCAAACGAAAAAGAAAATAAATCCAATTAGTGAAAAAAATTATTTTCGGAAAACCTAATGTGTAAATTAAATGTCAACATCCAACCAGCTTTTTACACAAATAACAAAAAAAATAAAATAAAACAAAGTTGGGTTAGTCGCACCATTTATAACTCAAGAACGGCTGAACCGATTTTTATGATCTTTGATTTGTTGGATTTTTCTCCGCCCCAAATAGCAGAATATTTATTGAAACATCCAATGCGCTGATTGTTTTGTTCTATCGATTATTCATTTAATTTTAAAACTTCCAGTTGGTTTTCGATTTGCTTTGTGAACGAATCCTAAGTCGATTTTGAACGCGTGCATAGTTTACGTCACAAGTTTTTAACGTGGGCGATAACGCCCCCTTGTGGGCGTTTGAGAGACTTTGAGACCATGGGGGGCAGTAGAAGACCCAGAGAAAATTAGGGGGCACAGTGAGGGCGTGGGCAGGTAAAAAAATGACTTAAAAAAACACGCTGATCATGTACTAATAAAGCAAAAACTATAACATATTGGTTAATTTTTGTTATTGTATGTATTGTAATCATTTTTATCACATGTGCGAAAATTCACATATTTCGGTAGTTCTGTAAGTGGATGAAAATTGAAATAAAAGATTCCTTTACATTCAGATCTACATTAAATTGGATGATATGAAATTTTTAATATTTACGGTGCTCCAGATTTTATGTCCGGGTTAAATCTTTCCCAAATGAAAGACTAAACCCTTCCACACACTTTTCCACAAATGATTATCTAGTAAATTAACGCTATGTAAGCGCATTATATAAGTATAATAAATACAAAACAATACAAGAACGATACGTCAATCCACCAGAAACATAATGGGAAAATATTTCACCGACTCCAGATATTTTCATATCAGAGGGTTCGGCTCTGATGAAATCCTAACTGGTCCGATAAATCCTACTGATCCCTCAATATAAATATTTTAAAAATCTTTCGTAATCCTACATGTATTTAAAATGACCGACTTTTGCATTTTTATATATAATTTTTTGACAAATCTAATTATTACCTAATATTATTATCTCATGTGTTTTATTATTGTTAAGAATCGATAATACATCATGTATACAAGAAAGGAGGTGTTAGCAATCCAGTAGGTACTTGAAATACAAAAGAATTGCTTTTTTAACTTGCTAAACAAAAAGGTGAAAAAAATAGTAGATTCGTAAATAGTTAGCTCAATTACTTATCTACTTTAACTAAATGGTTTTACATCTGACAAACGAAATTGGATATTATATTAAATATTCATATTTTTAAAGTTTTACCTGTTCCTCGAAATGACCTGTGCTTCGTATGCAGTTGCCGGCGTCAAACCTTTCAGGACGTAGACTGCAGTGCGGACTGGCCCTGACAAAATAATAAAAATAAATAAATAATAAAAATGCTTATTCATCAATAGATTTTTTACAATATTACACATTTGGTTTATTTTTCATTGATTCTATTGACGAAAAGGTCGCTGCTGATCTATACATTCTGGATTTCTCCTGGAATGCAGCTGGTTTTCAGCAGTGCCTCTAAATAAATAAATAAAATTATAGATATTGGTGAAAATATTGAATTAAGGGCGTTTAACCAGCCAGCGGACGAAAATCCACATTTCGTAGAAAGATGTTCTTACGATCGTACAGAGCGGTTCCAATGAGAACGTACCAGCTTTTTAAAATTATATCTAAATATCGATTTTATTTCATTCCAAATTTGCTTTAATTATACCTACATCCAAAAATGCTGAAAGGCGCGATGATAAAACTATTAAAATATGTACTTTTTAAACGACTTCCAAAAGGAGGAGGTTATCAATTCGACGGTATTTTTTTTCTTCTTTAATGTTTGTTACCTCAGAACTTTCGATTGGGTGAACCGATATTGATGATTCTTTTTTTATTTGAAAGCTGGTGCTTCCCGTGTGGTCCCATTTTAATTTTATCCAGTTTTGACCGTGGAATCCATGAGAAAACCATATATGTCTTAAATTTGCAATAGTATGTGCGCGACAAATGGACGAATAACTAAACAGATTTCGATGATTCTTTTTTTGTAGTAAAACTTCTTTACGCACACTCGTCACTAAAAATCAAAAAAAAAACAAAAAACGACTTAAAAAAATGCACTAAAAAGTAAAAAAATAATTTCGTACGATTGTTATTTTTGGAGTCGGTGTCAGCCAAGATCTCCACATCTCACCTATAACTACCTATATATGTAGTTACCTTGGCTGACACCGACTCCAAAAATAACAATCGTACGAAATAATATTTTGACTTTTTAGTGCATTTTTTTAAGGCGTTTTTTGTTTTGTTAAAATTTTTGTTTATTGTAATTATTTTTTTGATCATAAGTATTTATCATTTTTCAATAATGTCTAAGCAAAATAAGAATGTAAAAAAATCTGAAATGTATAAGTTTGTAAGTGCGCAAATAAATACACAACGGACCAATTTAATTATTTTTTAATGATTTTATTTAAACTATATACATCTCGTTCATCTCATTCCAACTATGATTTGCATTCTCCAATACAACGTTTACATAGTCGGTAACAAATACTTAAACAATATGGATGTATTTGACAATAATTTGAATTAGCAAACTTCAAATGCCATATGTGTCAACTATGTATTTCTACCTAGCCCATACTAGTGTGAACAACAATTTTAAACATTAGGTACCTACTTTATGTCAACTCCTATATTTTATGTAATCTATATTTTGTTTTTAACATATATTATGTTACTTGTATTTTGTAAACTCATTATTTTCACTGTAATTAAAAAAAACATGTACTGCATTCTATCTATAAGCCCTACTTTTTTAAGTAAATAAAATAAAATAAAAAATTGGTCCATCCTGGGGGGGAGGGTGGCTAGATAAATGTGCCCCCCCCCCGCCCACCCCACGCCACTGCACTCTAACACTGACAAATATAGTTAAATAAATATTAATCATAAATGCTACCTTCATTGTTTTCTCCTGGTATCGTCATTTTAGTCCAAGTATCATCCTTGTCTTTGATCACGACCACTCCATCCTTTTGTGGAGGCCTTAGTTTGTATGGACGGAACCACAGGTTGTATTCTGAAATGGTAATTAACGATAAGTGATTAGATCTGATTTTCCAGTTCTTCCTCCATTTATTCTCCTCCTTTATCTCATTTTCGTTTTTTTTTTTATTTTTAGTTAAAATACTTTTATTCGCCATGACGTCATATTAACTCATGGCTAATGAAATTAACGCGTATTTTTTAAAATATTCGATGCTGTTTATAAATATGTCTAAGTCTTGCCCTAAATAATGCAAAACTTCTCCTTTGAATGTGTTAAAATTACACCAAATTCATGGAAACTTACCAATAATGGGAGAGTAGCTGTCGACCACCCAAATAAGTGTGAATGTGGTAGTAGTGGGAACGTTCATAGATGTGTCTGCCTTAAAAACAGCAACGTTGGCCACTCCTGAATAGAGAAAAAATGGTTAAATACTATAGTTAAACTACAGGAAACATTTAACGGCAACAAGGAATTTAACAAGGAATCAATACAATAAGTTATCAAAGTTACCAGAAATCTGCGCTATAAGGAATCTGTACAACAAGGAATCATTTCCACAAGTAATCTGTACAACAAGGAATCATTTCCACAAGGAATCTGTTCAACGAGGAATCATTTCCAAAAGGAATCTGTACAACAAGGAATCATTTCCACAAGGAATCTGTATAACAAGGAATCATTTCCACAAGGAATCTGTACAACAAGGAATCATTTTCACAAGGAATCTGTACTCCAAGGAATCATTTCCTCAAGGAATCTATGAAATAAGTCCTCTTAGTACTAATATTATAAACAATTTAAAACATTTTTCCACTAAATTTATTTCTGACTGTAACCGGTTTCATCGTACTAAGGCCATCTTCAGACTGATAAAATTAATTCTTAAACTATTGTTATACTTAAATTTTGGGGGAGGGGGGTTATCAGGGGTGGTATTACAAGAATTTTATATAAATTAGTTGGATTTTCCATGTTTGTTGCTATGTCGTGTTTAACAACTGATATTTCAGTTGTTTGGTTTTCAGGCATAATTAATTACCTTGGGTTTATAGATTACTTATTTATTTGAGGAATACCTTACATTTAAAAAAAAAAAATATTATTTCTTTATTATAAAGACAAAGTAATACAATATGACAGGAAAAAATAAAAAATATTTTACAGAAAAAAGAAAAGTCCCAATAAACTACTTTTTAGTAGTTTGTCAATTTGTGCTTTTACTTTGAAGATATAAAAAAACTTATTTTACTTTATTTTGCAGTTAGACTTTTTTGTGTTGGAGTCTAATACAAATTATTTCTTTCGGCGAGCCAATTCTTCAACATAATATTTGTTTTACCATTTGTACATTTTTTTATTTCAGCAGGTAACATATTTAAGCAATTTGGTATCACGTAGTCCAGCGTTCTTTGCCCATATTTGTTTTTAAGTGCTTAGGTACAATTAGTCGTTCATTTAGCGTAAAGCGAGTATTGTAAATGTGGTCCAGTTTATGTATGTATATAGGGCTATTCATATGCTGAAATATAATTTTATACCACAGAATTGCTCTTACTGAGAGAATTTTGAGATTTTGGTAAAAGTACGGAACATTATGCCTTTGTTCGTATAAACTTTTATGCGCTAATAATTTAACTAATGAATTTTGAACTGATTAAACATGATTTACATTTGTTTTACAGGAAAGTCCCCAGGCTGTAATTCCATACCTTATAATAGATTCAGCTAATGATAAATAAATCATTCGAAGCGTGCATATTGGAACATAGAATTTTAGTTCCGAAAACTCACCACTCAAAAAGATGAAGGCCTCCGCCATTCCAAGTCTATTTTCCGCCTTGCACGTATATGCACCCAGATCCACATCACGCACGCTACGGATGTGCAGTTGATAGCGGTCGCCACGCACGTGTGCCACGACACGCCCGCCCGGAATGACGGGCGCGTGGCCGTGGAACCAATGCACGCGCGCGGCGGGCGTTGATTCCACTTTACACTCGAGCGTGGAGGACAGACCTAAAGCGGTGTGTACCCAGGGGGACGGGGAGTTCACGGTTGGGGCGCCTGGAATGATAAATAATCAATCAACCAATCAATCAGTCGTCACTCTTTCACTCTTGACACTTTTGACGGCCGGCGTGGACGGCGAGTTTAATTTGTGTTATTTCACAATTAGTTCATATAAAATAATATCGTGGTCAATCAATACTTATTGTGTTACACAATGAATCAATCATTGCGATCAATCAATGAATCAATAATTTTTTTTAAAGTTTTCTTTATTCATTGGCTTTTTTAATTACATAAATTGGGGGTTTTTCGACCACCATGCTAGGCACACGCCCGTGTTGTGGTGGTCGAAAATAATTCGAAATAATTCGATCAATCAATACTTAATGTGTTACACAGTGAATCAATCATTGCGATCAATCAATGAATCAAACATTCGAACAATCAATCAAGTGTTATATTTAAGTAAAAGGCAATATTATAGTCAACCCACTAATTACATGTAAAAATCTGCTCGTTTTGACTGTTCTAAAACTGGAAAATTGCCTAGTTGGACAGCCAAAGATCATTATAAAGATGTAATATGTAATGTTTTCAAAATAAATAAATTAATAAAATAAATAAACAAATCATTCGATCAATCAATGAATCAATCATGCGATTAATCAATGAATCAATCTTTCTGCCAATCGATCTTATTGTGTTACACAATGAATCAATCGTTGCAATCAATCAATGAATCAAATGATTCGATCAGTCAATCATCGATCAATCAATACTTACTCATCACAACCAGTTGTATGGTGGCGCGGGCAGCATCTCCTACGCCGTTGATGGCCATACACTCATAGGTCCCACTCAGCTGAGTGCCGGTAGCGTTGAACCTAAGGATTGGACGATTCACCAACAGTTCCATCGGTTTTCCCTGGAAAAATGGTTATTGTTTTTTGTGAAAGAAATTACATGAAGATCAAAGTATACTTAATAATCTTAATAGGGTGGTCTCTCGATAGGTACCGATTTACAGATACTGTCGTCTAACAAAATCGGTAATAACACTTCAAATCAATAGCTGAGTTGGCATGGCGTCTGGTTGCTATCAAGACGATGGGAATTATCCTCTGCTGGCTAAATCCTCTAGTACGACACAAGCAACAATTTCATAACCCAGAAATTTCTGTCTTTCTTTTTAAAAAATATATAATACATAGATAATATACAGATCTTTTCATCTTCTGTGTGCATACTTTAGAACGGACACCAAGTACAGTTAGATATTCGTTGTAAATATGAAACAATAATTAACGAGAGTAATAATTTATGTAGGTAATCTTTGGCTAACAATCAATTCACCTACCTGGGCTCCAGTCTAACAGAGAACAATGAGGACCCTGCAGAAATCAGAAGGAGAATCACAGCAGCCAACAAAACATACTTTTCTTTGCTGCCAGTGTTCAAGTCACGTAGTGTCCACAGAAAAACCAAAATAACCATATATAAGACCATTGTTAGAACGGTATTGGCATATGGATGTGAGGCTCTGACACTGACGGTAAAGATGGCTGAAATGCTGGATACTTTTGAAAGAAAAGTGCTGAGAAGAATATGCGCACCCGTGAAAGAGGGCGAAACGTGGTGCATCCGGCACAATACAGAATAGTATGACATATATAAGACCCCTAGCATCTCAGCACATATGAGACTCCTCAGGCTGAGATGGGCTGGGCATGTACAGAGAATGCCGGATACACGCGTCCCAAAAAGAATTTTGACTGGACACCCAGGTGGAAAGAGAAAAGTGGGAAGACCCAGACTGAGGTGGGAAGACGAGGTAAGAGGGGATGCCGCACAGCTTCTCCAGGTACCAAACTGGATTTAGCCGCTGAGGACAGGAGGAGTTGGAGGCGACTGTTGCAGGAGGCCAAGGCTCGATATGGGCTGTAGCGCCATCGAAGAAGAATCTTTGGCTAACCGAGGCGTTGTTGAAAACAAAATTTTTATTTTTAATCAGAGAAATTAACAATACAGTACAATCTATTTATATAAATGAATATGTGCTTGCTTGCTTGTATGTATGTATGTATGTTGTTTATGTATTGGTATGGAAATGTTTGAATCTTTCAAAATACCTTCTTTCCACCCTCGCGAAGATTTCAGGATTATTACAAAATATACATCTGAAAGTTTTTTAATCATTAAAAAAACTCTTACGAAACTTTCAAAAATGTCACAATTTGGAATGACATTTTGCAAACCATCAATTGTTTAATCAAAATAAATTTTCGAATAAACTCTTAATTTACTTGAAGTACTCACCTATGACACTCACCAAAATCGAGTACTTTGAATCTAATCAAGAAATATAGATATTTTAAATAGGTACCTTTGGTAGGTACGAAATTTGATTTTTGTTCTTATAATATAGAAAAATGAATGTTTGTAATACATGAAAAATGAAAATTGCGATAGGTGGCACGCAAGCTGTTTGAAAACTGACAATACCGGGACTGAATATAGGGAAGCGGAAAGCGGGAGGGGGTTGGCGGGACGGGGGAGAGGGGAGAGGGAAGGCGGGGAAGGTGGAGGGGGATGCGTGAAGGAAAGACTGCGTGGGAGGGAAAGGAGCGGCGAAAGGGGACGGGACGAATAGGAAAGGACAGGCAGGGAGAAACAATTTCTTTATTAAGTGGCTTTGCAACGCATGCCCGGAACTCGCTAGTATGTAATATATTTACTTACATTATATATCCAAGTAACTATTGGGTGAGGCACTCCAGTTGCTCGGCAGCCCATCTCAATCATTTCTCCTATTCGTACTTGAACCAGCCCTATCTCTGGTATTGACACGACTTCCGCAGGGTCTGAAAATAAATTTAGAGAACATTAAAAAATGAGGTTGTGTTGAGTTAAGCCTTGGTTCAACTATTCTATGGCATAACAATTATATTGCAAAACTTGTCAACGATCAAAATTTCAATTTGATGACCATAAAATCATCATAAATCAAAAATTGTCAAGGATCGTAAATGAGGAAAAAGTCAATTTGATGATAATAGATCTTACTAATATTATAAATGCGAAAGTTTGTATGGATGGTCCTTACTCTTTCACGCAATAAATATCGAATGGAATTTAAAAATTCTTTCACTCGAACTTTCAACCGAAAGCTACATTATTTGCGAGTAACAACGGCTCTATATAGTGGTAAGCTCTGGCGTTATGAATGAGCTGTGGCGTTATGAAATTATGTGGTATCACACGTTTTCTGTCCCTAACAAAATCGAGTTATTGCAAACGTCAAACAAATTGTTACCTTGGAAACAATGTTTTTTTTTTTAATTTTAGGCTTAAAAAGAGTGCTTCGTTGTGCTTAAAAACAGTATTTTTTTGGCGTCGTAGTTAATATCTACCTATCTCTAAAAATGTTTATTCTCCGAACAAAAAGCATAACGTTCATATAAAGCATAGCGTTTGAAGTGGACTGTCATTTTCTTATTTTTTTACGTTACTCTGGATTCAAATATGAATAAAATACTAACAAAGGAAGTAGGTACTTAAAATAAATTTCTATTTCTATAATTTAAATATTTTCTAAAATAGAATTTTTATTTGCGAAATGTCATTCTCAAGAATTTTATTTTTCTTATCGTTATTTGTTGTTTGTATTATGTGATTTTTTTTAAGCAGAGATAATTGGAGGAATGGGAAATGACATAGGCTACTTTTCACCACGGAAAAAAATTTCATTAATGTTGGAAAATTCTTTATACAGTAATTTCCCACTAATACCATGCGAGCGAAGCCGCGGGTAAAAGCTAGTAAATCATAATGTAAGGACCATAATGATGAAAAAGTTGATGTGATGATCATAAAATCATCACAGATATAGAAAATGAAAAATTCCGTTCGATGTTCATAAAATCATCATAGACATAAATGATGAAAAAGTCGATTTGACGATCATAAAATGTCATGGTTCACTACTGAATTTCCAGATATTTTGTTTTTACAAGTGGGCAAAATTACCTCAGTTTTGTAGATTACTTTAAAATTTGCGTTTGCGTTTGATTTTTGCGTTTTTTACAATTTTCTTTTGGATTTTAATTTCTCCAATTTTTAGAGCGGATATTTGGCATATTCTTAATCGGAAAATCGATACAATTTAAATAAAATCATTGTACACAACTCCTGTTAACCCTCACCCCAAATGTTATGAATATAAACCATAGTTTAAGTAAAGGCAGAAATATACTTGCATGTTGTGGCGTGTCGTGACGCGTCAGAAGCACATCTGTTTAATACATTCCGGCGACACGCCACGACCTAAAAATATGTCTCTATATAACCATAATAAATGTATGAAACCGATGTGCTTCTAGCGCGCCATGACACGCCAAGACACGCCATGATACGCAAGTATGAATAGAAAAAATTTTAAAGTGTTTTAATGTATTATTATTATAATTCCTTATTTAAAATTAACAAAATGTTACGTCAAATATGGTTAACCTATAACTAAGTAGGTAGGAATTTGCCTTATGATTTCAGAAGAAATTTTGGTTTTGGTTTAGTAAATAAGAGAAAATTAGAAACATTCTTTTTTGGACAGAACTACTAGTAGTATAATTTATTCATTGTATTAATTTATATGTATATCTAATATTTATAATATTTTATTGAATAACTTATAAAGTGAATAAGTATTTATAAGACTATATTGTGAATTATTTATATTCGGTTTTCTCCAATGCTGTATTTTTTTACTATAAACTCTAGATTACTTTTGTGTTTGACCATTGGCAGTGGACTTTTGTATCATGTTACATAAACAAAAAATCAATTCAACTAGAAATACTTACATAACACTTCTATTGCGTGGACTTGACGAATTATGGATTGTTCTTTTCTGATAACCTGCAACAAAAATCTTAATTAGAAAAAAGCGTTTTTCGTTTCCTCGTTTGGACAAAGTTTTAACTAACATTTTTGAAGTGAAAACTTCTTTATCACCGTTGTGATTTGAAACTCGATGAAACGTAAGCAAGCGACACTAAAAAGAGATAAACACATACATCTATAGGATTTAGCCTGCGAGAGAATGAGATAGCATTAAAAAAATAAATTATTTGCGAATACCCGGTTCCAATAAAATACGATAATTCCACGGTCGCACGCAAGTCCCCTTTAGTGTGGTGATATAAAGCGCCTGACGAGTCTTTGCAGACATTCAGCCGACAAGGGATCGAATGCTACGAAACCCAAAAAAAAAAACAAAATCATTTTTGTTTGGTGGCCGTGCCAGATATGGATGTTAAATGAACACACACGCTCTAGAGTAAAAACTGCCGAAATGAGGCACTTGAGAGGAGTGGCAGGAGCTACGAAATGGGTTAATATAAGAAACTCGACGATCCGAGTTGATCTAAATATTGAACCACTGCTACTCTTCATAGAAAAATCGCAACTGAGGTGGCTTGGGCATGTACTAAGAATGTCTGATGACCGAATTCCGAGGAAGGTACTAAGTGCGATTCCAGAGGGTAGACGTCCAGTGGGCCGCCCCACTAGACGATTCAACTCCAGAAACTGTGTGAGGAGAGGATGGGTCTACCATGGACGGAAACCAAACAATCAGCTCAAGACAGGGAAGTATGGAGGTGCATTGTCGATGCAATGGGTCCCGAAGCGAATAGGACAAGGGGAAGAAGATGATGATGATGATTTTTATTTTTGTAAAATCAATATCCAGTCTTCAAACCACTCCAAAATGAACAGGCAAAATAAAACGACATCTAGCGACTTCGAAGAAGAAATCATAAACACTAATAAGATGACCAAACGTATAGGAAAAGGTGCACTGGAATTCGACGACAAAAATATGGATAAAAATCATCCTTCATAATAAAAATGCTTTGTAGCAGTGGTTGACTAACGGGGGGCGGAAGGGGCGGAGCCTCTGGTCCTGGGGGCCTCCAAAAGCCTCCATGTTCCCTTGAGCAAATCCTAAATAAGGCTTTAAGACACCAGGACACCAAATGTAATTTTTTTCTGGAAGATGCATTTGTTAAGAATGCTCTCACCAAATGTTTTAAAGAAATTCGAAAAAATGACGGAGAATTATCTTTCAGCAATACTTTGAATGCGTTTTTCACGAAACTACTTTTTTCAACCTGTTTGACAACATATTAGAAAAACTGTGCATCCGATTTGCATGCACCAAGTCTTAAACTGTTCGAAAATCCAATTACTTTGGCACCACGTAGGGATTTTTTTTTATAAAAGCCCCCCTTCTAATTTTTTTATGAACGATGAAAATATTCCATAAAAAATCGACAATAAATTCGCTGATTCGCCATTTTTTCTTTTTTTTAAAGATCAAAATTCCGTGGTGCCATAGACAATGGATTTTCGAACAGTTTAAAACTTGGTAAATGCAAATCGGAAGTATAGTTGTTTTAATATGTTGTCAACCAGATTGAAAAACACGATAAAAAGTTTCGAGAAAAAATAGGATTCAAAGTTTTGCTGAAGGATAATTCAACATATACACTGTTTCAAACGGTTTCACATAAAATGCTGAATATCCCGCCAACTTTTCGAGTTTATTTAAAACATTTAATGAGAGCATTTTTGATAAATGCATCTTTCAGAAAATGATTTTAAAATATAAAAAAATTACAGTGCCCTGGTGCCTTAAAGCCGTGTATAGGATTTGATCAAGGAACATGGAGGCATTTGGAGGCTCCCCAGAACCAGAGGCCCGGGTCGCCCTTCCCCCCCCCCCCCCCCCCTTTAGCCCACTACTGTATTTAGGTACTATTAGTATACTCGTAACAGTATGTAGTCCCATGAGCCAAGTTAACCGAATTTTTCATGATTCAGATATAATTAATGTAAAATTTGTCGTTGCAAGACACGATAAGAAATATATAATTTGTAGACTCAAAGTTGATGAAGATTGACAAGAGAGCTCAGGCGTTGATTATACAATATATTACAAGCAATTTATCCTTGTAAAGGGGGAACAGCATGCAAACATACAAAATGTAACTCTGCTTTTAAAAGGCATGTTTACAGTCTGAAATACTTACATAAAATTATATTACTGACAGCGATGAGCATAAAACAAGATCACATAATGAAATACAAGAATCAATCATCTAGAGAGCAGTAAATTCTTTGACTCCTTTGAATTTATAATTTTATGTTCTCTATTCTCTTTTTATGTGTGCATCGCACAAGAGTCTCAACGGCTTCCAAACGTCTGGAGCCAGTGAGACTGACAATTACATCGCCAATTGGGGTATGTTGTGGGTCTGAAGGTAGTGGGAAGGGGAAGGAGACGTGTAATAGGAAGGTAGGGAAGCATTATGAAAAATAGCCCATAACGTAATTTATTTAACTAATTTTTCAAAAATTTATCACTTTTAATGACTTTTCAAAGGTTGAAGTTTTGCCTATATAAAATGCGGGACAATCAATGAATAAATACCATCAGTGTAAAACGGCATGTAACATTAACACCCGGGTTAAAGAACACCTAAGATGTTTATATACGTTGTGGCGAAACCAGTGACGTAGCGTAGGTATCGGCCGCCCGGGGCGGGGGGAAATTTCGCCACACCCCTTATTTGGGTACTTCAAGCACCGGGGGGGGGGGGGGTTGTATGTGGAAATCCTATTTTTTATTACGACCTATTTATAAACGAGCCAATACATGTAAGAGGATTTCGCATCTCGAACTTTTACACCGTGTTTAGAACGCAAGGCAGATTTTAACTTACGATTGATTCTGCGTTTAAAGTTACAAATAATAGTAACACACGGAATAATCCATTTCTCAGAATTTTGTAGCATTTGGTATGCAACTCAAATGTAAAGCTTCACTCGGTACACGATGATTCTGCAACTCGTTATTTAATTTGTCATTGTATTCTGAACACCAAACCAGTTTGTATGAGGTGAATAAAAACTACACTCAGAATATTAAAACGTTTTTTTTTTTATTCTGGCACTAAATAAATAGTCTACAACTAAAAATCTATAACTGCACATCGAATAAGAGAATGTTTTCTTTCGAAATGTGTAAGCAGATGAAACCACAATAGAAATTTTACATTCTGAACACAAAACTGGTTTAAATTATATCTGTATGCGGCGAATTAAAACTATGCTCAGAATATGAAAATGGTTTCACTTTGATTCTGGCAGCATATGCAGAGTCTGCAAAGAGAATTTTATAACTGCACTTCGAGTGAGCGAAGTCTAGTTTTTAGGTTTAGTAGAGGGGCAGGTAGGTGGTGGATAACCTCCAATGCACTTCGAATAAGATAATGATCTCCTTCGAAATGTATCAGCGGATGAATACACATCTGAAATTCAATCGTTACATTCTGAACACAATTCTGGTTTTAATTAGGAGCGAATTTGTTTGCGAGTTCCCAGCTTTAATTAGTATTTCTTTCATAACATGCGTACGGTTTTCCTACGAATTACGAAATTTGCAGCTTAAAATAAATAATGATTGACATTTATAATAAATAGTAAAAGAAAGAGCTGGATTCGTAGACGAAAGTATCGTAGAACATTTTAAAATAATTATTATACATTTAAAAATAAATTACTTACTTCACTCCCCACACGTTACGCCACGATGTTTTCGTTATATTTCTCTTTAATGATAATAATTATTTTCTTAAATAATTTTTAAACATTATAGTGAAAATTAACCGCCCCCATTAAAAGTGCCGCCCGGGTGGGCCGCCGCCCCCCCCCCCCCCCGCCCATTTTTTTATACTTTATGCCGACCTGGTTTCGCCCAGACCAGGTCGGTATAAAGTATAAAAAATTAAAGCGATTTTTACAAAGTTATTGTTTTATTTTAACTTAGATACAAAAAATGTTAGATACGTTTTTTTGGTATTGCCAACGTTCATAAGGGAAACGTTGCTTGAAATGGCTACCAACCCATTCTCCTCCCCACTTGTCTTAGCCAAATTGGATATGTATAGTTCCCCTGACTTCGGGTAATTGAGACTCTAATGCAATCACATAAAAAAAATTGCAATTTGGGAGGCAGGTATGGGTACTGCAGCCCCGGAAACCATTTTTTGGATAACCAACACCTCTGCCAAAGGTGACTTAGCAGGGGTGCCCGGGTTCATGTGGTGAGTTTGTCTAGGCATTGGAGGCGGATGACCAGGACACACTGAACCCCAGATTCTTACCCACCCCTTAAACCCTTTTCCTTTCCAGAACTCTCCTCTCATTCCTTTCATTAAAAACCCTCCACACAGCATATCCAAAGATGACATAGGCCCTGAGTGCAATACCGTCTTCACCATAAGGGCACACGGGGCCCGTGCCCAGGGCCCCCATTCTTAGGGGGCCCCGATGGACCGACAATTTCTCTCGCGAAACGCGAAAATGCGGGCGGTGTGTGCGCATGCGCGAGGAAAAAAATTCGAAAAAAAAAAATTTAATGCGATTTTGACCCTTTTGTGTACAGAATTTGCATGAAGAACAAAGTCAGAATCGCTTGCACTAACATCATTTATGATATAGCCACTAGTTTCATTCACCTGGCAACACCAGAATATTTTTAAATAGTTTATCGTTGGAATCGAAATGTCAAATTTGCCGTGATGCAAATCTCATGCGTGATACTTGACGAAAACATCGTAAAACCTATCAATTTATCAAATTAACGCAAGTAATGTTGTTTTGGTAAATAGTTTATTGTTCTAGGAATGTGTTTCGTAGGGAAAGGGAAGGGAAGGGGGCCCCCTCAGGCCCGACCCATGACAGGTTAAATTTTCAGTCTGATAGGAGTGAGTGGCATTATTTTGTTTCGTTTGATGTTTAAAATTGAGTAAGATAAACAGAAGTTTTGATATGTTCGTTTAAAAATTATTTTATTATTTCGAAAAGAACATATTTAAGTAGTTCACAAAAAAGAAAGAAAGTTATAGCTCAAAAAGAAATAACGGAAAAACTTCCAAAGCTCACTTCGTTTTTTACGGTTGAAGAAACAAATAAGCCGATGGATTATTCATTCTCATCACCGCAAGACAAAAGTACCTCTGAATGTTACCAGGAAAAAGAGGTTACGTGTGACGAAAATGACAAACACACATTATATGCTGAACCATCGACTTCAAGCTACTGTGAATTAATAACTGCAAGCTTAGAGAATGTATCTGTGTCTCCTGACCCTGGTACTTACTGTGACGACATTTTACCGGAAGAAGTCCGTGATATTTGGATTCGAAAAGGGCCAGAGTTTTTCCAAAATAAAAATAGTGACTTCTCAGAAACTTCTACAAGTTTTCCAGATTCAAATGGTAAAACGAAAACTAGATACTTAATTGACAAAAAATATTTTTATTTGTAAATTGACGAATGGTGAGTCTTTAGAAAGAAAATGGCTCCTTTATTCACCAGCAAAGTGTTCTGTATACTTTTATTGCTGCCGTCTATTTAATACCACTACTGGTACTGGACATAATTTTAGTTCTCCTAATGGATATAAAGATTGGAAGCATATAAATAACTTATTGATAGAGCATGAGAACAGTTTACAGCATAGGGAATTTATGATGAATTATGTTGCAAGAATGAAAACTACTGGACAAATTGATACTGAGGGGCTGTCTCAATATAATACAGAAATTAACTATTGGAAGAATGTGCTTAGGAGGATTGTTGCAGTAGTGAAACTTTTGGCTTCAAGAGGTCTTGCTTTTCGTGGTGATAATGAGACATTAGATCCCAAGTGCAAATAGAGTCCTGAAGTCTCTTTCGGAAACTAGATGGTCTGCACGCGCCAATACTATTAATGCTTTGCAAAATGGTAATTTAAATATTTTTGAAGCATTGTCTTCAATCGCAAGTGACATCAATCAACCAGGAGACACTAGAAAGGAAGCCCAAAGCCTAGCAAAAAAATGGGAAAATTTGAGACTGCTCTTCTAACGAAAATGTGGAATGATCTTTTGGAAGTTATGAATAAAACAAGTCTAAGTTTACAGAATAGAACTATGACCATGGACGTTATAACGAAACTTTACGAATCTCTGATCAGTTATATCAAAACCGCATGCAATAATTTTGGTCAGTACGAAACGGCTGCTAAAGAAAAAAATCCATACGCTGACTACAAAGATACATTTGAAAGAAAAAGATTTCGCAGCACACGCATTACTTTTTTTGAAGGATCATCAGATACTGCACAGTTGAGAGGCAAGGAAAAGTTTTTTGTAGATACTTTCATTCCCATAATTGACACATTAAATACATATTTAAAAAAACTTTCGGCAGCATACCAAGAAATTGATAGTCGATTTAGTTTTCTTTGTCAGTTAACAACAATCGAATCTGGTGAGTTGACCAAAAAATGCAAAAAAATTGCAGAATTTTATCATGAAGACATTAATGCAGATGAGCTCAAAACGGAATGTTTTCATTTAAGCCAATATTTAAAAAACATAGCAAAGAAATCAGCGGATTTAAATATCTCAACCTTACATAACCTAATAAAACCAGATAAATTGGAAGAAACTTTTCCAAATGTAGAAATTGCTACAAGAATATTCCTTTGCCTAATGGTTACCAATTGTAGTGGAGAGCGGTCATTTTCGCAGCTTAAGAGAATAAAAAATGAATTGCGAACAACAATGTTACAAGAACGACTGAGTAATTTGTCAATTATGTGCATAGAAAGTGATATCCTTCAAAAAATTGACTTTAAGATTATAATAGAAGATTTTGCTCAACAGAAATCCCGAAAGAAACCGTTATCGTAATCGTAACCAAAAACCAGCAGCATTCTAATATCATTAATGACATATTATATCATACTGTATTTGATTACCTACATATAATAAATAATCATACTTAGTAAAAAAATGTTATTATAATTCGCTTTTTTTACTTTCCAAAAGGGCCCCAAATGTTTGTGTGCCCAAGGGCCCCAGCCTAGTTTAAGACGGCCCTGCCTGAGTGAAATTATTTTCTTCAGGGTCTCCTGCGTGGAGCTAATATAAACATAAAAATAAAACAGAGTGTGCAATTCACAAGCGGTAGAGGTGAAACCTTCAGAAAACTAAAGTAGATAAGAGTGGGGAGACTAACTTTGACACCGCACAAAGAGGAGACCGATAGGCTACGAAACACTGAACAAAGAAGGGACCGATTATGCTATCTCATTCTCTGGTAGGCTAAATCCTATAGATGTACCTATGTGTTTGTCTTTTTTTAATGTCGCTATTTTTCGTTTCATCGACTTTCAAATCACAACAGTTATTTGTTTTTTTTTTATTAAAAGAAAGACAAACATTCCCGGGTTACGAATAACCCAACAATGTTTGAAAATCTCCTACTACCACCACAGAAAGCCGATAATGTTGCTTGTGTTGTGATGGAGGACTTAGCCAGCCGAGGAATCGAACATGCGACGCCCGGGTGGGACCCAAGCGCTATGCCCACTCAACCACTGACCGGTCTAATGAAAGTTTATCAAAAAAATAAAACAATAAGGAACGAGGTGCCGGAAATAGAGGTAGGTTGAAAGAACCACCTGGCAATTCATATCTAGCCAGCAAACTTTGCGGAAGCCATTTCAAGTAAGTTAAAACCATGAGTGACATTTGTAATTAGCAACAATTAGTATGAACAAAGCTTTTCTTACAGACCTATCTTAGGAAAGGACATAACAATTAAACCTAACCATGTTATGCGCATTAACGCACCCATAGATTTCTATCTTTGACGACACACGCTAGCCATTTTAAAATTGGCTTAAAGTCAGAGGCGAACTAAAAATTCTATTCGCAAATGATAGGTAGGTATAGTACGCCAAACTTTAATGACGACCTAAATTTTTTTGATCCAGTCTCGCGCAGGTATACAACTTTAAAATTACCGAAAGCGAAATAAAAAGATGTGTAAAACATATTTGCGACAGAGAAAGTTTTTGAATGAAAAACGCACCCGAAAACTAAAAACCGTTTTTATTTTATTTTTATTATTCCTGGTTTTCATCCTTCAAGGGTGTTCTAGGCCATCATTTAAAATTACAGAAAAGGGAAAGGTGAATTTATATATTCATTATATTTAAATAAGAAAATTTCAGAATTATATGGGAGATTGAAGTCGAGTACTGACTTAGAAGAGATGAAATGTTGAATGGAGGGGAGGCAATTTTAGATAACGCTTGATAGAAGAGAGGATATTTATTTAGAGAGGGCCAACAAAAAAATATGTGATCTAAAGTTCCCACATCTAGACCACAGAATGTAAAATCTGGGGAGTCAAGGATGTGAATTTTAAAAGGTGAGAAGGGAT
This sequence comes from Limnephilus lunatus, assembly GCA_917563855.2. Classification (NCBI taxonomy): domain Eukaryota; kingdom Metazoa; phylum Arthropoda; class Insecta; order Trichoptera; family Limnephilidae; genus Limnephilus; species Limnephilus lunatus. The sequence continues at coordinate 112,747,094 of OU830592.1, forward strand.
GAAAAAATATCCGATTCTCATTCGAATAAGTGAGGAAATTTCTTTTTTTGGAAAAATGGGGGAATTTTTGAAACCACGGTTTTGATGGGATAGTCCTTTGTATTGAGGCGTAGCGGGCATAGTGCAGGCGCTAGAGGTAGTTGAGTATGCAAAATGTGAGGACCGAATTCCACCAATGGTAAAAGTGAGGATGTATTCTTGAATGTAAAAGAAAACGAAAATATAAGTAATAAAATCATATTTTTTATTTCGTTTTCGTTTTCATTCAAGAACACATCCTCACATTTACCATTAGAAAAAACTATAAATTATAACTGAAATAATCAATAAAATGTGTACTCAATACATTCCCTTCACAAATAAGAGTAGAGAGGGTAAAAAATGGAGCAAAAAATTGACTGGCAAGATCCACATTATTAATCTTTGTTCTTTTTTTAACTCAAATCCATTGGTGGAATTCGGTCCTCACATTTTGCATACTCAACTACCTCTAGCTTCCGGTCTAGCACCCTTGGATTGACTAACAATGTTCCAATACTCTGTCCAAGCATTGCGGGATCTATCTTTGATGATGTAAAAAATATCAGATAGGGGAATATGCTTTACGAGGGTATCAATAAAAGGTGATAAAATATGCTTCCAATTTTTATATTTCTGAAATCTAATTTTCTTAATGCAAATATAAAAAGTTTTTAAAAATAGCTTACTTTTCTTACTAAAATTACTGTAAAAATACCCACATATTTTTTTAGCAAATGTATAACAATCGTTATCGACAACTCATTTTGTCGTTTCATCTAAAAAAAAATTGATAAAAAATTTCCAGGGTTTCATTTTAATTCAAATTGCGTTCGGTAAATTTGGTTTTTAAAGCTGTACATTTTAATTATTCGGGTTATCTTTCAGATTTTAATATTATATAGCTTTTTTCTCTTTCTAACACATTTTAGATCATATTTAACCTAATCTAACCAAGCCTAACCTAACCATGATAATAAGGGAGCCACAACAATTTCTATGAGTTGTTCCGAATAGCGAATAAATTAGCCCGAGTGGTTAAAGATTATAGAAATACATGGTTAATAAAACACTAGTTCGTTCCCTGATAAAAAATACTTCTGACATTTTAGAAGTAGGTACTTTAGCTAAAAGACAAAAAGACAATGTCTTTACAGCAATTGAGTTAATTGGTCTACCAATTGTTTAATTGCAACTAATTCGCCTGAAACCCAACGGCGCGAGTTTATCTTATAGAGATACGTTGTGTGTGAGAGATGCTATAAGAAACAAACAATTAATTATTAATAATTGATTAATTAATTATATAGTTGACGATGAGCTGATATGAAATAATTATTGTCAAAATTTTAAACGATTTGATGGTGAAATGGTCCCACGGTTTTTGATAACAATTATTTATTGTGACTGATGGAGTCTGTAAAAAAAACTTAACCTAACCCAAGTCTGCATTTTTGCCTAGTACTTACCATGACGACAACGCAGTTTCTCCGGAGATGTAGGCAGTTAGGATAGATAGCATACACTCCTTGCTTCATTCATGTTCATAGATCGCCTCGTAGATGCTCTCCCGTTATTCAGACTCAGCTAGCCTCTCCCGATCCGGCATGCCACACAATTGATGGGCAGACGCATCCGCCGCCAAGATCTGGACAAACCTGATCCCATGAACCCGGGCACCCCTGCTAAGTCACCAAACGTAGCGAACCACTCGGGGTGACCGATGGCAGATATGTTGGTTACCGAATAAATGGTTCCCGGGGCGGCAGTACCCATACCCGCCTACCAAATTAACCCTGAGGGGTTAACAACACATTTTCTACAAACCGTGATTCTTAAAAAAATCACAGTGTGTAATTCACACGCGGAGAATTGAAACTAGAAAGTCGCTAGATGTCGCTTTATTTTGCTTATTTTTTTTAAGTGGTTATAGATTGGATATAGATTTCCCAAAATAAAAATGTTTTTCTTTTGGATTTCGTAGGATGGACCCCCGTTCGCTTGATGTCTGTCTCTCTGGCCGCTCAGACACCTTGCACACTACGCTATGGAAGGCACGCGCCGAGGTGCGAATTTACCGCATTATATTAGAACTGAGTATTTGTGTAGAACTGAGTTGTGACGCATTTCCGTTTCATCTGAATTTCAAGTCACCAACGCCACTAAAGAAGTTTCACTTCAAAAATAAGATAATTGTAGGTCAGTGTACAAGTTTAGTGCATGAATTCTTTTCTAGCCATCTCAATGCGTGGGTACGCTTACTTCTTGATATGGTTCCCATTCGTCTTTAACCCAAATTCTCAATTAATTATATTGATAATAACTAAGCCCAATCTATTGGTTCGTTTTTAATTACTAAAATCGTCGTGTGTGGGACAATTCGAGGCTACGTTGTTTTGAAAACATTCATTAAGATGAAGCCATACTAAATAATGCAAAATCATACAAAATCGTATGTTTTAGTTTTGAAAATCTGACCGCTTAGAAGTATTATAGATGCTTCAATTAAATACTGCGTGTAGAACATACCTTGGCCCTTAAAAATATCGGTCATTTTTTTTTAATAAATCTTTTAATAAGCTTAAAAAAAAATAAAGTATTAGGTCTATAAAAAACATTTTTAACTGAAAACTCTCCTACTTATAAACACTTTTTCGGATATGGTTTTATTGCATATGTGGCAAATTCAGTTTCTTATGTAATTATTGCGAAAAAAAAATGATATTTACGCAAGAACCTCACAAAATAAAATATAATATGCATTTTCGCGTTGGTATTTTTGACATCACGGCGACAATACGGCAGTCAACGAATTTGTTATATCAAAGTGAACCTTATACCGTCCACCGAAGAACGACTGGCAGCCGCCCCGATTTTCTGTCATTACTCCTTTGAACGGAGCGGAGAGAAGACGTGTTTTGCTCCGCGCCGCTTATTTTCGTGAAATCAATTTAAAAATTCCGTTTTATTACAATAAACAATGCATAAAAAAGGAATTAATGTTTTTTACAGGCCTTTACGAAATCAACATGTAAAAAAAAAACTCAAATATCTTTTCCAACCTTTCCAAAAGCTTTTTCTCAAGTATTTTTAAACTCCTCCCATAAAAGGGCGTGAATTCCGATTTCGATTTTTTCCTGTACTAGTGGATCGCCTTAAGAGGGAATAACTAGACTAAACCGGAAATATTTTTAAACGACTTCGAAAAGGAGGAGGTTATCAGTTCGACGATATTTGATTTTATTTTTTATGTTTGTTACCTCAGAACTTTCGATTGGGTGAACCGATATTGATGATTCTTTTTTTATTAAAAAGCTGGTGCTTCCCATGAGGTCCCATTTTAATTTGGTAGAGTTCTAACAATAGGATCCATGAGAAAATCAAATATGTCTTAAATTTGAAATAAGTATGTGCGCGACAAATGGACGAATAACTCAATATTACGCCAACAGATTTCGATGATTCTTTTTTGAATAAAAATTCTTTACGCACGTTCGTCACTCAAAATCAAAAAATAAACAAAAATAATAACTAAACAAAAAACGACTTCAAAAAATGCACTAAAAAGTAAAAAAATAATTTCGTACGATTGTTATTTATGGAGTCGGTTTCAGCCAAGATCTCCACATCACACCTATAACTACCTATGTATGTAGTTACCTTGGCTGAGACCGACTCCAAAAATAACAATCGTACGAAATTATTTTTTTACTTTTTAGTGCATTTTTTGAAGTCGTTTTTTGTTTTGTTAAAATTTTTGTTCATTAAATAAAATTTTAGACGAATTGACTCTGATCCACAAAAAATTTAAAATTTTATTTTGAAAGTCTGTTCTTTGGTCTAGTAAAGCTATGTTTTAAATTTTGAGAAAATATGTTTAGTACAATTAGGTTTTACCGTAGATCGTTGGCAGATTTGTTAAATTTTCAAACAAAATTTTGTATTATACAACACACATTTCAAATCATATATTCATGAGGTAAAAAAAACAATAAATTATCTTCGAAAGCTATGTTTCAGAATTTTAATTTTAGTTAAATCATAAATAAAATCATTTAAAAAGGATCCGCACACGTGTTTTGTGAAGAAAATACTTCAGTTTGTCTATTTATTTACGGCCTTACAAACTTATATATTTAAGATGTTTTTTTTATTTTTATTTTGCTTAGATATTATTGAAAAATTATAAATACTAATGATAAAAAAATAATACAAAAAAGTAAATAATGTTCATAGTTTTATCATCACGCCTTTTAGCATTTTTGAATGTAGGTATAAATTAAAGCAAATTTTGAATGAAATAAAAACGATATTGAGTTATTATTTTAAAAAGGTGTGGTCCACAAAATTTGAAGAATTTATGAACTCGTGTGTGGAGATAATATAATGTAAAAAAAAAAAACAAAAACAGCATTGTCACTGTTGCTCTTACTACCCCACTGGGACAACTGCTCTTCAGGCTTTTTAATGATTTTATTTAGGTATTATCATACCTAAATAAAATCATAAAAAATTGTGGTTTTGTATTTCCCATTTATCTCCTCCAAAACAGGACTGATTTTAAGATTTTTTTACCAACTGTATTAGAAGGAAATATTCTATATCAGATCTGTAAGTTTTGCTTTTTTTTAAAAATACATTATCTAGTTTGTATACTGAACGTCTGTTGATAACGTTTAAACCTTAAACCAGGCAATTTTAAAGATTTTTGGAGGGTCCTAATTCCTAAAAGAAGTAGCATATCAACAAAAAGCAAAACATACATATATATTAAAAAAACTTGGACATCGATATTATATTAAAAAAAAACATTTGCAGTAGAGAGGAATTGGGGAATACGTTTGGACAAAACGGCCGTTTTCCTCTACCTGCTTGTTCTCAGTGTGTCCTTAGTCCTTACCTTCATCGGTGATCGGCGTTCTTCAAACAATAAAATAACCTAACAGATAATCTATCACAGAAAATGACGCAGTTTTCACCTTCTGACCCGAGTTATTGGAACACCAAGTGATCTCATACAAGAATGTGCATTCGTAGGCACATTATATAAGTGTGTGAACTTGATTTTATAATTGGACGTTTGACAATATGGTAGGTTAATTGGAAGATAAATTCCAATTGTACAAATTTACGTATTATACAATACTAGCGCAGAGCCGTGAACAAATCACGGGATATTTATTGATATCAAGTTTAATTTGTAGAACTCTACTAAAATATATTAGAGACCATAAAAATACCTTACTTTAATTTAAACAACGCAGAATTGGGGAAACTTAAAAATAATAATAATAACCTTCAATAATTTCCAACATTTTACTAGGAAATTAATAAGAGAATAAATAATAAATATTAAAGCAATAAGTTTTTCATCATAAGAACTTATCTAGAAATCATATAAATAAGTCTGTAAGTGGCCTAACCACAGTTAGATTGATGCCCTCAAAGGGTGAAACAGCTGTCACTTGTAATAATAATTACATAGCAGAACTTGTTTATAAATAAACTTTTTTATAAATTAAATTATTGTATTATTGAATATGTAAAAGTAATAAAAATAAATAATACAGATAGCGAGACGTTATGATATTGATAATAAATAATAAATTTTTTGACTTATTAGATTTGTCAAAGAATTTATGTATAAAAATGCGAAAATCATTCATTTTAAATACATGTAGGATTACGATTTTTTTAAATATTTATATTGAGGGATTTATCGGCCCAGTTAGGAGTTCTACCGAGCCGAACCCTCTGATATGAAAATATCTGGATTCGGTGAATTATTTTCCCATTTGGTTTCTGGGGAATTGACGTATTGTTCTTGTATTTTTTGGTATTTATTATACTTATATAATGCACTTACATAGCATGAATTGACTAGATAATCATTTGTGGAAAAGTGTTTGGAAGGGTTTAGTTTTTCTTGTGGGGAAGATTTAACCCCGACATAAAGTCGTAAGAAATGTAAAAGAAATTTTAAAAAAATTAAAATGGCGGGATGTTATGATTGTAGGATTTGTGAAGCTGGAAGTATTTACAAAAATATTTGCCTCGGGATCATTGACTTTCAAAAGAAGACATTTGCCTATCGAATGTTAGTAAGCTAGAAAAATTACGACATCTTTTAAATGACATTAAAAAATACAACACTCGTAATATTAATACTAATCAACAAAGAAAGTAATTATGAAAAGGATAGTCATCCAAAGAAAATGTATATGAACGGGCCGCTAAAGTATTCACTGGAAGAATATCGATTATAGGTATTGCATATAGGTACACATGCTCATTAATGAGCAAGCTCGTTAATGAGTATGCTTATCAACTGTACACATTTGCTCATAAATGAGCAAGTTTGTTTGATCACTCTCATGAATGAGCATGCTCAAAGCCAATAATTGAACACAGATGCTCTTTAATGAGATTGAAACGCCCAGAACTAAACCAAATAATCTTATTGCTTGCAACGCAATTATTTAAGTATTACTTCCGAAGCATTCGAAGATGATGTTTTCTTAAATTAGAAGATGTCAAGAAAAATACATCACTCTAAATATTATACGAGACATGTTCAGAAAGTAAGTATACTGAATTTTTTTTTAAAGTGTATTAATAAAAAAATTACAGGATATTGGTCATACACTTGACTATTTTTACAAATAATCACCATCCCGTTAAGTTCTTGTGGTGAGCCGTGGCACAAGTTTCTTTTTGCCCTCCTCAAAGAATTTTCCCGCCAGCTCCTTCCCCCACTTCAGAACCACTTTCTGCACCTGCTCGTCGATTTAAAATTTATTTTAATCCTTATATGCCTTCAGGAAGGTGAACAGATGATAGTCTGGAGATGCCAAGTCAATTTACTCTTTAAATCTAAGGATTGGAATAATGTATTTAACATAGCAAATTTAGAAATCACGCGGGTGAAAACTTGGCTAGACTCAAACATACTTACACTAAATATATCGAAAACAAAATTTATGACGTACAGTATAAATAGTACAGGACAACCAAGAAACAACTCAAACACCATAAAAATACACGAATGTTTAAATACTAACATCTGCAGTTGCCCTTCTCTAGAAAAAACAGAACAAATAAAATATCTAGGAATCATAATTGACCATAACCTTAGATGGACACATCATATCAAACAAATCACAAATAAACTCCTCAAAACAATACACATTTTCCTAAACATAAGAAACATATATAATATAAAACAAATGAAAACAATATATTTTGCACTTTGTCAGTCAATAATAGAATATGGATTAATTATCTGGGGAGGAGCAACAAACTCAGCTATCGATCACTTAGAAATCGCGCAGAAAACGATCTTAAAGATAATACTTAAAAAACATAGACTGACTGACACAAACCAAATATTTAACAGTTGTGACGTACTAGATATACGCCAATTATATGTTAAAACACTGCTAAACTACATTTTTGACCAGAAAAACAAATTTCAACAATCTCAAAATATCACTAACAGACCAGTTAGACAATCGTACAAAAATAACTTAAAAACTCCGACGGTAAATACAAGCTTTGGACAAAGGCACTATAAATATCATGCTATAAAAGCATTCAACAATCTTACCCTTGAAATTAAAATGGAAGAAAACAAAAATAATTTCGTACTCAAAATTACAAAATGGATTAAAGAACAAAAAAGACAATATTACCAAAATTTCATTACAAAATAAAAATAAAACACAACTACATGAAACACTCAAAACCAATATAAAATACACATCACTCACAAACACACAACACAATATATATAATATATACCGATTTTAATTTATTTTTTTAGTAATAAAATAATTCATTTTATCCTATAATTTTAGCTTAATTATAAATGTTAATTTTTAGTTTATTTTGTTTTTGTTTTATAAAATGGAGGCCTCAGCACAGGTGAGCTACCCAGTGAGGCCGACATTGTTGATTTTATTTTTGAAATGTAAAATATTATGTCAAACAAATGAATAATAATAATAATAATAATGGAATACGGGGTGGTTCAAAGCATCCCAACCAAATGACTTCAAGAGCTTACTGGTGCGAGGACAGACGTTTTCGTGAAACAAGCACGTTTCTCTGGTCAGCATTCCCCTCCTTTTGTTTTGAAAGCTCTTTTTGAGTTTTTTTAAGGTATCACAATATTGTTGTGCATTTATGGTCTCAACTTGAGGCAGAAATTCGACCAAAATGATACCTTTTCGGTCCCAAAACATTGAAGCCACAATTTTTTGGCCCAAAATTGTGGTTTTAAATTTTTTGGCAGATGAGGAATTGGTGTGTAGCCACTTTGACGACTATTTTTTTTCCCAAGCATGTTATGAGTCACCCACTATCATCTCCAGTCTCAATAGAGCTCAGAAATCCTCACCTTTTTTTCTTGTATGTGTTATTCCTTCCGTGAGTAAAAAGCGGATCACAGCACTTGACGGGATTTTTTGCCGACATCTTTCACGCAAATGGACACTAGAACGTGAGTTTACGTACTACAATGTTCCTGCGATGCTCGCTCTGGTCAAGAGATCCCCATATACCAATCAGTGTTACCAACCCTCAAAAAACATAAGACCACCTCCCATTATTGTCACAGTACACTTACTTTCTGAAAACGCTAAGTAAGTATACATAAATTAATATTTAATTAGTCTCACCTCGCAAACATACTCTCCGGTATCGTTGGGAATCAATCTGGTGACTTGGATGCTGTGATTTGAGTGCAATTTCACCCTGTCCGGTGGAATGAGTTCTTCGTCAGAACTGTCCGCTAAAAGGCGTTTATCCTTCAGCCACCTTACGTGGTATGCTGTGCCTGTAATCAAATAAACAAATTTTAATTATCTTTAATTTCATCTTCTTTCCCTTCGTGGTAGATAGTTTCAATATTAGGCATATTCTCTAATTTATAAATTATAAGTTATTACAAGTTATTACACGTTATTATAAGTTATTACAAGTTATACAAGTTATTATAAGTTATTACCGAAAATAGACTTATTAAACTTTCATGTAGAAGAGTGTTAACTGATATGTTTTTTTTTGTATTTGAAATTATTATATCTTTAATTGACAGACCTTAATTGTTAAAACGATTTTTTGTAAGAAATTTGTATACTTGGATATAATAAGGAAGTATAAAAAGTAGAAAGAGAATGTAAACCCACATTATAAAATTGAAAAAGAAGAAATTGAAGAATAGTAAGGAGAAGAAAGAGAGTCGAAAGACAAAAAAATAAATATAAGGTAAAGAAGAGCAATAAGAATAGAATAAGACTAGACAAGAAGGGAAAACGGAAATTAGGTTAAATTTTTAAGGCTAAGTAGTAAGATTATAATTAATATGCGTGAGCGACTGTTATGAAAATATTTAATAAAGCACGTCTTATTTATAACAGAGCACAAATCTCTCAATAAATGTCTTAAGTAGCATTTAAAGATACACTGTATTCTTTTTCGTACCGATAACACGATAAATAACAGAACCTTTTTTTAATAGTATATTAAAATATAAGTGGATAAACAGGTCTTTAAAACACGCGCGATTTTTCGAGCACGATGACGTAGCCGAGTGCTCGAAATAAAGCAAGTGTTTTAAAGACCAGTTATCCACGAATATTTTACGCTATTTTTTTTTATTGGTACACTTTGAAAACATAAATATTGATATTATTATTAAAAATTTGGAAATAAAACTATTAATGAATTCGTGATGTGACATCACAATATCTTGTTGTCATGGAAATGAAAAACACAAACATTAATTTGCAATCTATCACATTTGACGTTTAAAATATTCCTGTCAGATTTTTAGTTAAAAGTTGACATTTAGACTTCACATTTTGTTGATTTGTTGATGTTGCCATGGTAACTTTAAAAAACGCGCGTTCCATAAAGTGCGATTTAAACACGCTAGAGCGTACTTTAAATGGGTAAAAAAGGGCACCAATAAAAAAAAATTATTTTCGGAACACATTCTTTGCGATTTTTTTTGTCGAGGGAATTTCATATAATTAGGTAATTTTTTAAGTAGACTAATGAATAAAGATTATTTTCACATTAAAAGATTAAAAATTTAAAGTGTTAAAAGGAAGTATGTTATAAATTGGTTGAAAATTGGAATGCGGGGAGGAATTGCTTTGCGACCTTTTTCATGTAAAACTTAAATTTGGATTTCAGGCCAAAATACTTGACCTAATTGAAAAATTATGTTTTAATTAAAAGATATAAATATATTAAGGGTATAGGGTATAGGGTATAGGGTATAGGGTATAGGGTATAGGGTATAGGGTATAGGGTATAGGGTATAGGGTATAGGGTATAGGGTATAGGGTATAGGGTATAGGGTATAGGGTATAGGGTATAGGGTATAGGGTATAGGGTATAGGGTATAGGGTATAGGGTATAGGGTATAGGGTATAGGGTATAGGGTATAGGGTATAGGGTATAGGGTATAGGGTATAGGGTATAGGGTATAGGGTATAGGGTATAGGGTATAGGGTATAGGGTATAGGGTATAGGGTATAGGGTATAGGGTATAGGGTATAGGGTATAGGGTATAGGGTATAGGGTATAGGGTATAGGGTATAGGGTATAGGGTATAGGGTATAGGGTATAGGGTATAGGGTATAGGGTATAGGGTATAGGGTATAGGGTATAGGGTATAGGGTATAGGGTATAGGGTATAGGGTATAGGGTATAGGGTATAGGGTATGTACTACTTTATTTAATTGGATTTTTAAATTATAAAACATCGGCAGTTAAATTTTTCATGATTTTAGTGGAATCTTTGGCAATTTTTTGTGAGATATTGATATTTATTAAAAAAGTAATCGTACCCAATTTATTATCAAAATATAATTAAGTGTAAAATAAAAAATTAAAACATATCAAAAAGAGCGTTTTTGGGACGGGATTTTAAATTTATATTCAACAAATTTGTGTTCCAACGTAAATCAGTCATCTGTAAGTTAAATTTAAACCCATCAAAATTGTATTTAATAATTTATGTTTTTATTTTAATTTTATTTTATCTGGTTCCCGGCATGCTTTGCAATGCCATATTAAAAGAAATACATTGTTTCTCCCAGAATCACCTCCTGTGTCCCCTTCCTAGCTAACTTTATAAATTATAGCCTATATATTATTCTGATGTATGAGCTATAAGTATATAGTTTCATTAAAATCCATTCTGTTGTTTTTGCGTGAAGAGTAACAAACAAACATAAATCCATAAATGCTTTCGCGTTTCTAATGTTAGTCAGATATCATTATATTTACATACATAGAAGTTAGGGCAAAATACATTTTTTAAATAAATACCTATCATTAACTTAAAATAATTGCCAAAGTTAACTTCAAAATCATGAAAAATCGACTTCTTTAATAGCCAATATTTTAAATATCGAAGCATTAATAAATAAAGTAGCAAATATTCGTACTAGATATTTGCAATTCCTTTTGATAAATAAATCTTTCAATTCAATTAAGTATTTTGGCTGCAAATCCAACTTTATGTTTTTTATAAAAAAAGGCAAGGCAGTGCGAAATATAAATTATAAAATTTCTTACCGGCATTTTCCAGATAACACGGAAGCACAACAGTTTGATTTTCGAAGGTTTTGACTGTGGTCGGCAAACTTTTGAATTTCGATGTATTTTCCACAATTGCTTCAGAGTTAGTTTCGACATCTTCTTCTGATTTCACAAAAGCAACGAGAATTAACACTGCACACCACAAATATATATTTTTATTGCACTTCATTGTCATTTTGTCTTCTTTTAAATCACTTAGATTTATATCAATATTCCACTATCATGTTCAAAATTTCATAATCTTAATATATAAAACAAAGTTGGATTAGTTATACCACATATTACTCGAGAACGTCTGGGCCGATTTTTATGATCTTTGATTTGTTGGATTTGTCTCCGCCCCGAATAGCAGAATAGCTATTAAAACATCGAAAAATTTTAACGAAAAAAAAATTATGAAGAAAATTCCTTTCCTAATATATTTTGTATGGAACGAATGAATACAGGAATATTGAGTAGAAATTGCTGATTGTTTTGCTTTTGTTCTTAAACGTATAGTGCTGCCTTTCTTTCTTACACACTAAATGTCAACAGTCGAAAATGGGACTAATGGGGAACGTATGTCTGCACCCCTCCAAAGAAATAATAAATCTCCCTCACATGTATAAAGAAAATGAAACGCAATTCCTGTAAGTAAGTGGAAAAGTATGAAAATCCCAAAAATTGTAAATCCGTTCACAACGCCATCCTTGATACTGACAAAAACAAAATACGGACAGTTGCGCATCGATAATTGCTTCATTGTGTAATTTAAAAAAACTTAATGCAATTCAGCTAATAAGTTGACACAACAATTTTCCCGGGTCAGCTAGTATGTTGTAATTTAATGTTTTTTACGTTAGCTCCACACAGGTGGCCCTGAGGAAAAAATCATGTGCGGTTTTTATTATTATTATTATGAAGGGTTTATTTAGGGAAAGGAAGGAGAGGAAGCTCTGGGAAGAAAAATGTACGAGATGTGGGTAGGAATCTGGGGGTCAATGTGTCCAGGAGTGATGGACGTATGAATCTATTCCACCTACTGCGGTGCAAGACGATTGGTCTCGACCGGCTGGAGAACACAAAGATAAACGCACACCCAAACGCTCCCCTGCTAAGTTATCAAATATATACCTTGGCTCTACCCTTCCTATTTTCTTTTGGGCATGCTCGGTATGAACCATCTACGTGTCAGGTCAGAAGGGATGCTCATTTTAACACATTTATTCAGACTGATAGTTCGAAAATAGAGCTTACATTGTTAACCGAAAGTTAAAAATATAATAGTGAACTCTGGCGTTATGAAATTATTTCCTACATCATTCTTCCGATTGCAATGAAACTTTAGTGAGTTGTTTTGCGCACTCCCGCGATATTTTCGTACTGGTGAGCTCTGGCGTTATGAAATTATTTCCTAATGTATTCATCCGATTGCGATGAATCTTTGGTGAGTTGTCGTGAGCACGCCCGCGAAGGTTTCTATATGTACCTAATGGTGAGCTCTGGTATTTTTTTTACGTGAATACCTCACAAGAGTCCCAGCTGCTCTGGTATGGAGCCAGTGAGTCTATTGCATCCCCAATTGGGGTATGTTCTGAGGCTGAATGTAGTAGGGAAGCGATGGAGATGGGGAAGAGGAAGGTAGTGAAGTACCTGGCTATTCAAATCTGGTCACCAAACACGGCTTTTCAAGCAACGTTTCAATCCTGAATGGTGGTCTTACACCAGGGCGATACTAAGAGTGTCTTCCACTCTGGAACGTGCCGCAAATATACTATTATGGCAAGATGAAATTTGTATAAAAATTGCAATAGGTGGCACGCGAGCTGTTTGAAAACTGAATGTATGGAACGCCGGAGGGGGGAGGGGAACGCGAGTAGGGGGGTTCGCGAGACGAACGATGGAATGCTGTAGGGTGAAAGACGGGGAAAGAGGAAGGGGAACGCAAGGGGAAAAGGAGACGCATAAGGGAAACGGGGGCGGGAACAGAGATGCATGGGAAAGGACACGCAGGGACAAAAAATTCCTTTCTTTTTGTAGCAGTTTATAAATTTTATAAATTTATGCTTATATAGAAGTCGATAATAAAAGTTGTCAAAGTTCTTCAAAATTAGTAATTATTACATTAGTTTCACCATATTAGACTTTTTATAGCTTCTTCAAAAGTAACACGGGGATGTAATATAAAAATGTTTTTTACAATAGGGTCCATATTATTTATTATGATCATTGGCTCACAAAGAACGTACGGTCACGGCCGTAATAACGGCTACGCGCATAATGAAAGTACAGTAAGGGGCATTCAGAAGGAGCCATTGTAAATCAATCAGGGTATAATGGATACGTGCAAGATAGGGGACCTTACATTGGCTTATCGGCGATCTCTGGAGTTTTAAACTCAATTGCTGACACTGCAGTGAAACAAAATTGACTAGATTGACGTTTTGTAATTTTTAAGATGCAATTTTTAATTTATATTTTTCATGGTGGCGAACCCAAATAAATGGATATTTAATTAAAACTATTTTTAATCGCAATTATCCAAAAATACATTCATAATCATTAAAACTAAATATTATCGAAAATACACGTAAATTTCAAATTAAATTAAAAAATTTACCTGAAACAACTGTGAGAGTACATTACTATTATTAATGTTTCATTTCACTTCATTTAAATCTGTTAATTGATATATCTCAAGTTTCTCTTACATACCTATTGTTATTATTTGCAATATTATTATTCACTTACTCAAATGTTAAATCTGTTTAACATGTAAAAAAGTGTATAATTATTGTAAAAACATACAAATATTAAATAAATAAAAAATAGAAATAAAAAGCAACCCTTTCTTTCAGAAAAACTCTTAAATGTCTTTCTAATTAAATGTATTTTTTATTTATTTTTATTTAATTAATAAGAGATAACTTTGTATAGACCACTTTTTTAATAAACAATATCGACATGTTTCAATAACAATGTTATCTTCTTATTAACATATCCTGAAGAAGATAACATTGTTATTGAAACATGTCGATATTGTTTATTAAAAAAGTGGTTTATACAAAGTTATCTCTTATTAATTAAATAAAAAATAATGCCACAAAGTTATTTTGCAAAGATTGAAGAAGTAAAATGTATTTCTTTTTTACATTAGCTCCACACAGGAGGCCCTAAAGAAAAAATTACCCTAAGGGCCTATGCTATCTTTGGGGATAGGAATGGTGTGTGGCGGGTATTTTTAGGCAAAGTAGGAGAGGAAGGTCTGGGAAGGAAAAAGCTACGAGGGGTGGATAGAATCTGGAGGTCAATGTGTGTTAAGGACGAATCCATCCCTCCCACTTCGGTGCAAGATGATGTTCCGAGAGCACCCTGCTGGAGAAGTCAAAAAGTCTCTCTCAATCAGTCTCTCCCGATCCGGCCTGTCACGCAGTAAGTAGGCAGATGCATCCGCCACCAAATCTACATAAACGTCATCCCATGACCTCGAGCACTTCTGCTAAATCACCAAACTTAGCAAACCACTTGGGCAACCTACGTCAGGAGTGTCGGTTATCCAATAAATGGTTCCCGGGGCAGTGGTACCTATACCCTCCTCCCAAATTGAAAGAATAATCATTTAAGACGATATTTTCGACTTCCTAGACACTACCTAGATTGCATTTAGCTCCAGAAGAATCTAGCAATCATTCATAAAGATAGCAGCCAGTAAAAATACGCTTTAATTTAAAAATTTTAACAAGACAAAAAACGACTTAAAAAAACGCACTAAAAAGTAAAAAAATAATTTCGTACGATTGTTATTTTTGGAGTCGGTGTCAGCCAAGGTAACAACATACAAAGGTAGTTATAGGTGAGATGTGGAGATCTTGGCTGACACCGACTCCAAAAATAACAATCGTACGAAATTGTTTTTTTACTTTTTATTGCATTTTTTTAAGTCGTTTTTTGTTTTGTTAAAATTTTTGTTTATTTTTTGATTTTTAGTGACGAGCGTGCGTAAAGAAGTTTTACTTTTAAAAAAATCATCGAAATCTGTTGGCGTAAAATTGAGTTATTCGTCCATCTGTCGCGCACATACTTATTGCAAATTTAAAACATATATGGTTTACTCATGAATCCCATTGTTAAAACTGGACCAACTTAAAATGGGACCACACGGGAAGCACAAGCTTTCTAATAAAAAAAGAATCATCAATATCGGTTCACCCAATCGAAAGTTCTGTGGTAACAAACATAAAAATAAAAAAAAAACCGTCGAATTGATAACCTCCTCGAGGGTCGAATTAACTAATATATGGCGGTATTCAACTAGTATAGTATTTTGTTGTGAAGATGACCTAACTATTTTCAAGAACCAACAATTTGCAACATTTCTAAACGTGGGGTACCATCTAGTATTTTCCATTTCACTGGCATGCTGGTACTCACTAAAGATATGTCGCAGTCCGGAATTAATTTAATTGACAATGGAGCCATAGTTGTATTAAAGTTAAAGGTGGCTGGATGTTGGGCGAGTGTTCGTGCGGGTCATGATCGTTATCATAGCAAGGGTGTCTCTGTAGCTTAGTGGTAACTGACTGAGCACAACAAAATCCTGGTTCAACTCCACCATTTGGCATTTGGCAAAGACGGCCTCCGTGGTAAAGTAAAGTAAAAGTAAATTTTATTTTATTAACTTTTTGTTGCCACAATTTAATCATTTAAAATAATGTAAGATATATTTACGGCACGTTCCAGAGTGGAAGATACTCTCAGTATCGCTCCGGTGTAAGACCACCATTCAGAATTAAAACGTTGCTTGAAACGGCTTTAACCATGTTTAGTGATTATATCTGAATAGTCAGATTCTTCCCCACCTTCCTCTTCCCCATCTCCTTCAGCCTCACAACATACCCCCCTATTGAGGATGCCATAATCTCACTGGCTCCAGGCGGTCGGGAGTAGTTGGGACTCGTGCGCGGTTTTGACATTTAAAAAAAAATCTGTCTGAAAATTGATTTTTTACGTTCCGGTTCCGGTTCAAGATGGTGGCCGTTTTAACCTATCCGTGCGCCTCATAACGGACGAGCGATAGGGACGAACATAAAATATTTATCTGAATATTAGTAGTTATTCAGAGGAAAATATATATAAAAAATATTATCTGGTAAGAGGGTACAATTTATAAAAATATAATTTTGCAAAAAAAACAAGTAAGTTATTACGAAAATAGGATCAGGCGGCGTACGGCCAAAAATTAGCGTAGGCGCCAGGATAAGTGAAATTTCATTTTTCAAATGGAAATCGTCGTGTTAATTTAATAGGTAGTATTTAAGTCGATACCTACTTACAAATCATATGAATTCAGAGGAAAATTTTGATTTTGATTAAATAAGAGAAAATTGGAAACATACTTATTTGTTTGGACGAAGGGTCTTAAACTATTGGTTTATTAATATTTACTTTTCTTCTTTTAAGTGAATAACGCACAAGAGTCTCAACTGTCACAGACTGTCCAGAGCCAGTGGGACTATGGCATTCAATTTGGGATTTGTTGTGAGATTGAAGGGAATAAGGAACGAAATGAGATGGGGAAGACGAAGGTTGGAAATTTTACTTTAATATTCAGATCCAGTCACCAAAATCTTGCTTGCTCGGCAAAACCATGCAAATGTAAAAAACGATTTTGGGCAACAAACTGGCAAATATAAAATTTCCGTGTACGAAAAAATCACGATGTAATGTCGTCAGAAAATAATATTTACTTCCGTTATTAAACTATTTGTAATAAAAATAAACAAATAAAAGTACAAATGACCGTTTTCAGTAATCCCATGTATTCATTCAGAATCACGCGTTATTTATAGATTATAAGACTGCGCAGAATCGTTTTAACGATGACCGTAGGATGTAGGGGTGACCGGACAACTCAGAAGCAACTCAGAAAAGTCATTAAGAGTGATAACAAAAAATTATAAAAACATTGGTTGAATAGGTTGATGGGTGACTGGCCAACTCAGAATGAAACCAACTCAGAACCACCTCAGAAAGTTCATTAAGAGTTATGATATTTTATGAGTTTTTATTCAAATTTTCATTTTTCGTATATTACAAATATTCATTTTTTTATATTAGATATAAGAAAAATCAATCAAATATGGTACCTAACATAGGAACCTTTTTAAAATCAATAATTTAAAAAAATCCGTAGATAATTCTTTAAAATATCAAAAAAATATAACAGCTGCCTGCTAAATTAAATTTCAACAAACGAGCGAACTATCAAACGTGCGTAATTAAAATAGTCGTTAAGTTTTATGAACTTATACAATTTTCTGCGAATTTTTTTTAATTTTTCTTTTCGTAAGAACCTTCTAGAAAGTATTAGAAAACTTAAAAAAAAAAGATGAATGAAATAGGTAAAGTCGTTATGAAGTTATGGTGTGACCAAGGGAAATAGGAATTAATTTTTATATACGAGTACCTACATAGATTTTCACATTTCAATCCGAATTTGGCGGTATTTAAAATTATAAGATTGTTTTTATTAATAATAGTATCGCTAATTCCATTTTTGTACTGTTTTGAAACTTCTACGTCATTTTATGACTTTCTGCGGGTTTCTGTTTTCTACTGAATATCACAAATGAAATGCAAAACTTTAAAAAAGATATTGCTAATTAATAAAATAATAATAATAGCACAATAAATGGTCATACTCGTCCTCTAAATTTATTTTTTAAATGAATTCATAATATATTATGCATTAACGACCCTAGGACAATAAAATTCAGATTGAGTAGGTCCCTACCTATAAAGGAATATTAATGCTTCAATGTTACTTACGACAGCTGTACAGCTATTTTAGTAACTTTAAAATATCGAAATGCGTATTCACGAAAATTGCATGAAATTGTAATGCTGCTGCGATCTAACCTGCATTTTTTCCAGTCGCAGTGGGGGAGGTTTTGAAGCAACCATATGTCACATTTGGGGCTGCTGTGTGGAGGGTCTTTATAAGGAAAGAAATGAGAAGAGTTCTGGAAAGGAATATGGTATGAGGGGTGGGTAGGAATCCAGAGATCAGTGTGTTCAGGAGTGACTCTCCGGCTGCGGTGCAAGCCGATGGGTCGAGAGAGACCAGCTGGAGAAGACAAAGGGTCTCAGCAAACTCATCACCAGTGGCCATGCGCATCCGCACTCAAGACCTAGACAAACCTCAACCTATGAACCCGGGCACCCCTCGTAGTCACCAAATGTAGCGAACCACTTGGGGTGACCTATGGCAGAGGTGTTGGTTATCCAATATGTTTTTTTTTGTTTTAAAATCATGTATGTGAACTTCAAAACAATTACTCAATTGAATTCTAAATTCAATGGTAACAATTAGTCTGGAAACTAGTGAAACTGCATCACAGAGAAAATAAAAATAAAAATATATCGATCTGAGCAAATAGATTTTTGAATTGAAAACTTCTTCAGCACCGTTGTGATTTGAAACTCGATGAAACGAAAAATAGCGATACCAAAAAGAGACAAACACATGCATCTATAGGATTTAGCCTGCGAGAGAATGAGATAGTATAATCGGTCCCCTCTTTGTGCAGTACTTCGTAGCCTATCGCTCACCTCTTTGTGCGGTTCTTCGTAGCCTTCCCACTCTTGTCTACTATATTTTTCTGAAGGTTTTACTTCTACCACGTGTGAATTGCACACTCTGATTTTTTTGTTAACTTTTTGCCGTTTTTTTTCAGCAAGGGTTATAAGGAACTATTGGAGCCAAATATACGCTTAAAGCATTTAAAAACGCAATATACAGCTGGTAGTAACCCTGTAGCAACCGAATGTTTTTAATTTGATACTATAAATTCCAAATTCGAACTCGATTTACTCGAAAACGTAAATTCAAAAGAAAAAAAAACACATACCACTAAATCGATTCCAAATATGATGTTGTCGAATTACCAGTTTCCTGCTTGTACTATGAGTTTCCAAACACCGTGCATGTCATAATAACATTGAGAAAATGAACATTTGTGATGAACATTTAAGTTGAAAGCATTTAAACGAAATTTTATTAAAATGTTGTGTATATTGATATCAGCAGAAACAATATTTTTTCTTTTTAATTTTTTTTTAATGTGAATACCGCACAAGAGTCCCAACTCCTCCCAACTGCCTGGAGCCAGTGAGACTATTGCATCCCCATTTGGGGTATGTTGCGGATGCAATTGGGGTTGCAAGATGGGACCGCGAAGTGCCTGGCTATTCAGATCTAGTCACCAGACACGGCTAAAGCCATTTCAAGCAACGTTTCAATTCTGAATGGTGGTCTTACACCAGGGCGATACTGAGAGTATCTTCTACTCTACCTACTTATATTATTTTTAATTGATTAAATTGCGACCTCCGGATCGTTAGTCGAGAGCCTTACCCCTCGACCACGGAGCCCGTCAATTTATTTTTATTTTAATAAAATACAAACTTCTCGGGTTTCGTATAACCTGACAATATTGTGGAAGATACGCTTAGTATCGCCCTGGTGTAAGACCACTATTCAGAATTGAAATGTTGCTTGAAATGGCTTTAGCCATATTTGATGACTAGATCTGAAAACCTAGGCACTTCCCCACCTTCCTCTCCCCCATCTCCTTAACACTCCACTCCCCGCTACCTTCAACCCCACAACATATCACAATTGGGGTTGCCGTGGAACTATTCACGTACAAAATAAAATAATAAAAAACTTATGCCATCATTAATTTAGAAGAAATATTGCTTGTGCATTGATAAAGGATTTAGCTGGCAGAAGAATTGAACCCGCGACACTGGGAACTCAACGCATTATTTGTGCACCCGGCTACTAACCGGTTTCAAGCGAACTTTTATCACAAAAACTTGGAAAGCAGATGTCATTAAGTTACTGGTTTTAAGTCAGCAATTACGAGTATAAGTCTTAGTCGTAAGTCACTAGCTATAAGTCTTAGATGTAAGTCATTAGCTATAAGTCTTAGATGTAAGTCAATAGCTATAAGTCTTATTATAGCAGTTAAAGTTCCTAAATTAAAAACAAAACTAAAACATTCGAACAAAATTCAAATTACAAGTAAAGTTATTTTAATAACTCCGACAAACAGCTATTTTCTAAAGTGATACTTTATCGAAATATGAAATAATGTAGATATTTATTTATTTTACGTGTGTTATTATTTTTTTCACAAATTTCACTGCGCACGCGTTTTACCCACGACAAAGATCACGACAGACTAAATTATAAATGGCTAAATGGCTTTTGGTTGAGACGTGTCGGAACACTCGGAACATTATACTGTCAATTAAGAATAACAACAATACAGCTCTACGGGGTGGTTACTAACTATATTAGCCCATGCCCCATAAGAGTCCCAATGGAGAAAAGAGTCCCAAATGTCCGGAGCCACCGGGAAAATGGCGTCCCCATTTGGGGTATGTTGAGAGCCTGAAGGGAGTGGTAGAGAAGATGTGAAAGAGATTAGCCGCCAAACACGGCTAAAGCCATTTGAAGTTATGTTTTGATCCAATTTATTCATGTTAGAATCCGTGATGTTACACATAATTAAAGTTTGTTATTATCATTATTATAGGCCGCCAAACACGGCTAAAGTCATTTTAAGCATTGTTCGTTTCCATTTATTCATGTTAGATTCCGTGACGTTATTAATTAATATAGGTCTCCAAATACGGCTGAAGTCATTTCAAGCAATGTTTCGTTTCTATTTATTCGTGTTAGATTCCGAGATGTTGTCATTATTATAAGTCGCCAAACACGGCTAAAGCCATTTCAAGCAATGTTTCGTTTCTATTTATTCATGTTAGATTCCGTGATGTTATACATAATAGAGTTTTTTAAGTGAAAACTTCTATAGCACCGTTGTGATTTGAAACTCGATGAAACGAAAAATAGAGACACACATATACACCCATAAGAATTATCCTGCAAGAGAAATGAGATAAATACATATTTGCAATAATGAACTATTCAATTAGTGATAAGGTATTATTGATGGATTAATAGTTTAATTTTATTTTATTTTTATTTAAATAATCCCCCATCGGGTCTATTTGTTGAAATCGTTCTGTCTCCCTAACTATCATTTTTTGTTTTTTTTTTGTTTGCATGCAAAAAATTTATATTTCCCAAATTATTTGTTAATTTTGAATTATAAAATTTGAAAGCGTATTTCATCACCTTTTCGAAACAGTTTTTACTTTCCGGATCTTTCATAAATTTTCTATTTATTTGAATTTTCTGCAAAACGGATATATTTAACCTTTGACAAAACACGGTATAGAAAAGTTTTTTTTTTATTAATTTAGAAACACAGCATTCCCGGGTTACAAATAATCTCAGAACTTTGAAATTTCTATTATTATAAGCGGAGAACTTGGGATGAGGTGGGGCAGTTGTAGGAAAAAAATGATTGAAATATGGGCGGTGAGCCAGAAAAGCTTGGGAACCTCTGAACTATCGTGAAGGGAGAGGGGTGGACGTAAAAACTATGCGCCCGGTCGGCATCGTACTATTCTTTTCGACGAGACTCGAGAATACGTATATAACTAGTGTATCTACTTTATATGGTTGTTTGCGGGCGGCCTCGTTTGGAGAATCGAGCCCCTGGGTAAAAATCCAATTTAGTAGGTACTCCCCTGGTGCCATCGGCAATCTACTCAAATCTACTGTAATATTTACCTAGATAGGAATGTAAGAGGCTACCACGGTGGCCTGAAATCCGTTATAATATTATTTAATTAACTCTAATCATCTCATCAATCTTCCTTTTGGCAGTTGTAGACCTATATTGCGTTTGAAAATCTCTCAAAAACATCAAACAGATCAATCAACATAATAACAAACCACCCAGCTTCTTGTTGATGTATGATGACTTCGGGGCAGAGCGATACCCAAGCACAGGCGAGTACAAGGGCGGATCCAGGATTTTTTTCTGGGGGGGGCACAGGGGCGGAGGGAGGGCCCGCCCCAGGTGCCACCCGATGGGGGGGGGGGGGGGGGGGTGCCACTCAAGAGCACCCCCCCCCCCCTGGGATGGACCAATTTTTTATGAAGTCGAAATTTGTGTTTGGGGGGGTTCAAGTATTGCGTAATGCAATTTTTGAAGATTTTTGACCCCCCTTCCCCCCATGTAACGCGTAGTAACGTTTTCTTATACACCCCGCCCCCCCCCCAAACGTTACGTTACGCCCAAGTGACAATTTTTACCTGAAAGTCACAATTAAGTTGCGCAAAGTACTGTAAAGTTGTAAAGTCGCTTAAATACCTTTTTTCTTGTTTTAATCGCGTTTGCGGTAATAAATAAAAGAAGAGATTTTTAACTCGCGATACGTGCGTATATTGTTTATTTTATTAATGCATTGTTTTATGCATATTTATTTTATTATTATTATTTTTATCCGCCTTGTATTCCTTCCGGATCTCTACAATTTAACAGTCTTTCCTCATGTCCCAAATGCAGTTTTACAAGTTCTCAAAAGGAAGATTTAAAAATCTACAGTATGATTCACAGAAGAGAAAAACCTTTTTCATGCCCTGACTGCAACTACTCGTGTTCTCAAAAGAGATACCTAAGAAGTCACTTGCTGACTCGTAGTGGAGAAAATTCTCCGACTGCAACTATTTATGTACTACGAAGTAATTAAAACTATTAATGTACTACGAAGTAAACGAAAATCTAAAATTCACATGTTTAACCACAGTGGAGAAAAACCTATTTCATGTCCTGAATCAACTATTTTTTTTCTCAAAAAAAAAACTAAAATGGCAATTGCTGACTCACAGCGATGAAAAACCTTTTTCATGTCTCGACGGCGACTATTCATGCGCTACAAAACGGTATCTAAAAATTCACATATCCACACTGGACAAAAACCTTTTTCATCTCCCAACTGCAAGTATTCATGTTGTACAAAGGAACTTCTTACAATTAATTCTCTGACTCACATTGACATAAAACCTTTTTTTCATGTTTCTACTGCGAGTATTCACGTTCTTCAAAGAGGTACCAAGAAAATCACATGTTTATACATAATGGACAAAACCATTTTAATGTCCCGAATGCAGTTATTCAAGTTCTTGACAGGGAAATTTAAAAATCTACAGCGCGATTCATAGTGAAAAACAAACCTTTTTCTTGTTGTGATTGTAACTATGCTTATACGAAGATAAATTAAAAAAATCGCATGTTTTCCCATAGTGGATAAAATCCTTTTTCGGTGAAAATATACATGTTCTACAAAATAACAAATGAAACGTCACATATTTACCCACAGAGGAGAAAAATCTTTTTCATGTCCCGATTGCCACTATTCATTTTATCGCAAGGGACATCTAATCACGTGTTAACCCACAGTGGACAAAAACCTTTTTCGTGTCCCGACTACAAATAATCATCTTCTCAAAAGGGACGTAAAAGAACGCACTCGCTGATTCACGGTGAACAGTAACCTTTTTCGTGTTCTGACTGCAACTATTCATATACTACAAAGGGATATCTAAAAAATCTTATATTTACCAACAGAGGAGAATACCCTTTATCAGAAAATTTTATTCCATCAAAATTTGAACACGGAAGAAGTTCAAAATAGTGCGAGTATGTTAGTAACGACATAAATTTGGAGGTTTAGAAAAGTGCTTTTTTGATAAATGTATTCATCTACAATATTATTTAACAGCGATAGCTTGAGATGGAGAACTGCTCCGAAAAACCAAAGCGATTTTACATTTTAGGTTCTAAGGCATAAATAACTTAAAACAATTTACCCAAACATTGTGCATTAAGTTTCTAATTCCTATTTTTTATTTAAATAGAAAAAACATGTTACGTAACGCGTTGTTCATCATATTTCATTTGCAAGTGCATGAAAGTAAACGTCCTTTTTGCCCTAAAATGGTCGAAAACGCTTAAAATGATGAAAAAACGCCATTTTTAACCATAACGTCATAAATATCTTAAAACGGCTCTCTTCTCTCTTCTCTCTTCTCTCTTCTCTCTTCTCGATGCAACGAACGAAATTCGCAATTCCGGCCAGAAATAGACAAGAGTTTGACTCATGTTTTTTTCTGTTATTTTATTAATATATTTTAACAACTCTGATAATTTGATTTGCTTCCAAGTATGTACTGTGATGGAATCTCCACAGAACACAAAAATACCGTCCTGGGGGGGGCACGTGCCCCCGTGCCCCCCCCCTAAATCCGCCCTTGGGCGAGTACCTACACCTGAGTTAACTATCTAACTAATTTTCGGATGAAATCTTTAGGAGAATCTGTGTTTTGGACATTAGTCAGCTTTATGCCCAACATATACCAGCACACCTTTTCAAACACTGAAACTGCTTTTGAAAATGTCCAAACTGATCGAGATACTAGAACCAAAAGCTCTTATCCCTTATGCTAAAAACAACTTTTCGCCAAATAAATTTTATATGCTTTGCAACAAAGTAATACAATGCTCTTCCATTGGACATTAGACAAAACATAACTTATTTTAAATGTAAATCAGACACCGAGTCTTGAGTCATCAGCCAAGACAGGTCTAACAACAAAGATTTTATCAAAACCGATTTTTAAGTATGCCTTTCCAATGGTGGAAAAAAAATGACGAGGGATATTGTTACAAAAATATTGAACACAGTATGTTATTTATATTTTCGTAGCTCTATGGCTCCCCGTGGAGTGCCCCGAAACAGGAGAATTTTGTGTGACGGTCTTTATATAGGCAAAAATAGCATATGTCTGAAATGAGCCCCCCCCCCTCCCCCCAGGACGGACCAATTTTCTACACATTTGACTAGGTTGTAATTTTTTTACTTTTTATGAATTTAAAATTGGGGGAGGGGGCGACACCACGTCATCCGCCACGAGACCCATACTAGCTACGCCACTGTAGGTAAGATACGAATTATCTTTTGTTTAATTAAATGAAGACAATAATTTGATTTTATGAGTAAAACCTCAATAATACAATTTGAGGTTGTACTCAAAGGTTAAAAAAAAACTTTTATTTTAAATGCAATATTGTGTTGTTTTTTACGTTTTGGTTATAAAAACTGTTTATGTTATAAACAGCGCCTCCACTTATAAGTATGAATTTCCGTTAAGAGACGCGCTTGACTTACTAGTCCAGTAACTTTATACATCACAGCATGCGTCAAATCCGGTAGTTCAAATTTTTTGCATACTTGTTAATGATGTTGAATGAATAATCCAGGTTTGTGACCTCGAGCGCTGAACGCAACTTTGTTAAAAATCGAAAAAACCGCGAAAAAATCGTTTTTTTTTAATTCTGGCGATTATAACCCTAAAGGACTAGATTTTGACTAAATTTGCTACAATATAATACTAGAATTGTCTCTGTAGACCCAATAGCTTCCAAGATTAAGCCTTTCAAAGTTTATCATTTTTTTTCTAACTTCGCAATTTTTTGCAATATTTTAGTAGTCTACTTTAAAAATGTTCTAAAAATGTTTTTTCAAAAACTAGTACTTTAGGGTTATAATCGCCAAAATTTGAAAAAACAACGAGATTTTCGCGGTTTTTTCGGTTTTTGACAAAGTTGCGTTCGGCGCTCGAGGTCACAAACTTGGATTATTCATAAACAAGTCTGCAAAAAATCAGAACTACCGGATTTGGCGGTATTATTTGACTACCCCATATATTCAGACGACAAAGTTACTGGATTATACTTAAAAAGGTGATTCCTGAAATTATTTGGGAGTAACAAATGTAAATGAAATTTTAGTCTCCGGTGACATTTTTAATGTTTTTTTTCAATTAAAAACATAAAGTCACTGGAGGCCAAAAATTAATTAACATTTTTTACTCCAAATGATGTAGGAATCACTGGTTAGAGTACGTCAGGTACGTCCCTTAAACCCTTTTTAGTGTATAGGCAATACCGTTCAGAGATTATTTTGTAGTGGGTGTTTTAGGAACGCGGATTTTATTGTTATTTCGAGTATTGTGGTTGAAGTAGATTAGTGTTAATGTGAGTTGATTGATGAGTAATTTGTGGGATGGTGACTGTGATTTAATATATAGGAAGGATTGTGATTGGAAGGATACCGGGAACTAAATAGATGCGCCCATGAGTGTCCCATGGAAGTTCAAGAACATTTCTGAAAGCCCGGTTTTGAACCACCTGCAGGTCAACTTTCAGTTTCTTTGAGGCCCTAGATACTGCAGATATAGGAAAGGTGTGAATCATAGATACTTATATTCCAAAATCTTTGATTCTGGTGTGAACGTATCATGGCAGAGTATGCTGAAGTTTTTACAGGAATGGGTAGAAACTATTAACCCTTGAAGCCTACAGTAATTTTTTCCTTTACGTGATTTATGTGAAGATCCCACGAGAGTTAGGTATCTACGAACGTGATTAATCTGGAGATCCCAAGAGAGGAAAATCTACGAATACCTAGGGCTATTCGTCGCCGGTGGAAGTGTACACCGATGCACAAAAACATTAAATGCTAAGCTTGTTTGTTGCAGTCAACTCTCGCTGCTTTAAGTGACTGCCGTGTGTGATTTGGTTTATTTATGTGACTGCCGTTCATAAATAAACCAAACCACTCACCTGCCGCTCTTAATAAAATGAATCATGACACTCATGACACCACGCTACCTTGATAGCACCTACGCAGACATTTTATAGCCACAATTTTGGCCATAATCATCTACACGTCAATTCTATGGAAATGTTTGTTTACACTATCTAAAATTTATTTTATCTATGGAAAATATTTACATCTTTCTGAAGTTTGACATCTGCCATTGTGAAGTTCGACAATTCTTTTGGTATTTGTAAGTTTATGCTAGTTTACTTTTAAGTATTTTACACAGTTCGAATATTTTATACATTTATATTTCCATAAAACAGTATTTTCGATATATTTATATTGACATAAAACGGTAGGTACAAGTATTAGAGTTACTTTAACACCTGTTATTATTGTTCAATTTTGTTCCACTAGTCTACTTATTTTACTGTTATTCTTTAGATTTTTGACTTTCTACTAAGTTCTACTTCTTATTCTGAGTCTCTGCTCTATTCATCAAAGTTAGAAGATGTCATCGTTCATTATAAACAGGACATTGACCAACAAATTCAATTTGCTTAGTAATTCACTTGACATATTCTGGACTATTCTATCTCAGCGTTACTATATTATACATAATGTGTATAAATGAATTTAACGTTAAATTTGTTCGAACCAGGTCTGATATCTCAATTTCATAACATTATCATGCATTTTTTTAACATTTGATATTATGTTTTTACACCATCAGTTTGAGTTTTGTGCTATGTTCAATTTCCGCAATCATTCCCCTTATTTAAATTCCCGGTAATTTTTGGAGATCGCTGTCAACGGTTAATATGCACTTTTAAAAAAAAAAACTTTTGATTCACCTTAATTACATTAAAAGGCAACTATTTGCATTGGGGGAAGTGGAAAATATTTCATTCTAAATTTCGATTACGTAAAATTAAAATTAGCTTTCGTCTTGTGAGATTATACGCCATTAGCTATTTCGCTGTCACTTTGGTTTGTTGGTATTCCTGATACACTTGAATGTATAACGAACGGCTAGAAGATTTTGAAGGTACCACGAAATCTGGAAAGGTAAGTACTAAATTATCGAAGTTTTGGGAATAAAATGATGGAAAAAAACATGTTTTTAATTTCGGTACTTAATTATTTTTTATAAATAATACATGCACTTTTGAATCACAAGTCATGTTACACAAACCTAGCGTAGCCGCTAAACTACTTGAAAACTGGGATGTTTTTCTTGCCTTGACGCGAGCAGGCGTTATAAAGGGGCACTTTCTTTTGTATCACAAACCATGTTACACAAACCTAGCGTAGCCGCTAAACTACTTGAAAACTGGGATGTTTTTCTTGCCTTGACGCGAGCAGGCGGTATTTACGCGCCGAATTCCCATGAAGTCTGCTACGCTTTGCTCTAACATCTTTTCGTACAGTAACAAGAATACCAACATAACAAATTGACATTTGAAAATAATGTTTGAAAATGGACGGTCTCATTTCACAGAACGAAAGCTAATTTTAATTTTACGTAATCGAAATTTAGAATGAAATATTTTCCACTTCCCCCAATGCAAATAGTTGCCTTTTAATGTAATTAAGGTGAATCAAAAGATTTATTTTTAAAAAAGTGCATATTAACCGTTGACAGCGATCTACAAAATTTACCAAATTCCCTCGGTGTTATTATCAGGTGTTTGGGCATGTCTTCTGATTCCACAACATAGCATTCAACTCCCCAGTATTTGAGTCTTGTTCTTACATTTAATATTTGCACCATATTTAGATGAATGGATGTTTGGATGATGCCTCACGGATATTACAGAATGTTCCGTGTCGAAGTTTGATGCACGGATAATATGGAATATTCCTTTTTTAATTAATATAAAATCAAATACGACATTTGCCGGAAGTACCAACCTTACAAAATTAATTCTCATAAAAATAAAAACAATACCTAATTCGCAAGTACCTAATTCTAATAATTCCCAGTGCTATTGGGTTGAGGTTCAAGCTGCGAAAGCTGCGTGTCCGTCGATAAGATTATACATATATCTGATTCTGAATATAAGAGGAAAGTGGAACATGAACATAATACTAGGTTCACAAAGAATGAAGGAATGCTTGTTCTAAAGTATAACAATAACTACTGACGGCGAACCCTGGAATATAATGTGCCCAAAATATTTAACATGTTACCAAGTAATATAAAAAAAATGCGACTTTAAAAATAGATTTTGATATATGCTGAAAATATGGTTACTACATAGAGATGGTTTATACTAAGTCTGTGTGTTAATTGTGACAATCTGTATAGTTAAAGTAATAATATTATGTATGTGTAATTAAATTGTTATTGAAGATTAAAATCCTGTTGACAAACTGCTTAGTTGCGGTTTAACGGGAAAAAACAAACTATGGGGTTTGAAAGAGAGAGTACGAAAACAGTATGCAATATAGTTGTGAACGATGAATACTTGGAGCAGGTTGATGAGTTTGTTTATTTGGGAAGTATGTTTACGAGAGATGGGAAGGCTGAAAGAGATATTGAAAGAAGGGTGAATGCAGGTAACTCTATTAATGGAGGACTGAACGCCGTTGGCACCAACAAAAAACTATCCAAAGACGTGAAACTAGCCGTCCATAATGGAGTACTGGTACCTACCCTGATGTATGGCAGTGAGGCATGGAACTGGCAGAGGAAGGATGAAAGTAGACTGAATGCTGTAGAAATGAGATCCCTGAGGCGTATGTGTGGTAAAACCATGTACGATCGTGAGAGAAACGTGGATATCCGCAAAGAATGCAAGGCTGATGTAAGCGTGATGTGTAAGATTAAGAAAGGGACTCTCCGATTGTTTGGGCATGTAGAGCGAATGAACGAGGAAAGGAGTGTAAGGAGAATATATGATGCAAATGTGAATGGTAGAAGAAGTCGGGGACGCCCGAGAAAGACATGGCACAACCAAGTGTATCAGATACTTGAGTCGGGCCATGTCAAGAGTCAGAATAATAGAAGAGCAC
The DNA here is from genome assembly GCA_917563855.2 of Limnephilus lunatus. Taxonomy (NCBI): domain Eukaryota; kingdom Metazoa; phylum Arthropoda; class Insecta; order Trichoptera; family Limnephilidae; genus Limnephilus; species Limnephilus lunatus. The sequence goes on from OU830592.1 coordinate 112,777,316, forward strand.
GTATGAGACGATGTATGAATGTGAACGAGGCAAGGAGTGTGTGCCAAGACCAAGTTGTTTGGCGGTCCGTCCTCTCTGCCTACCCCTGCGGGGAAACGGTGTGATGGTTAGTTAGTTAGTTAGTTAACAATAAACAATAAAAAAAATTAAATCCCAGATTTTTTTGCATGGCAAACAGGGTTAATCTAACGCAGTGTTTCTTAACCTTATTGAAAGAATTGCCCCCTCTACCACAGTAAAATTAACCAGCGAAGGTGCACTTGACACAACCACAATATAGTTATTTAGTTCCACCGCGATATCTTATTTTGAAATGTCATTGGTTTGAACTATCTATAAAACAACATGATAACGAAATTCTGCAGATTTGAAATTATGTTGTATCGTATTTTTTATGATTTTAGCTGGATTGACTTTTTAACTGGCAGAGTTTCAGTGGGAAACTAAAAATCAAGATGCCACAGGAAATGAAGAGAAATGGAGAGAGAAGATCTTCTCTGGTAAGCTTTGTATGTGTCGCAACGATTTTAGTACCTACCAGTGTTGGTAAATATACCATTAACTAATTCACTTATTCTCATGGTGACCCCGACATTTTCTCCCACCTCATTGCAAGTCATACATTCTTATTAACTATTATGATTTTCCTTTCTCCATCCATCCGCTCTTCATGATTCCGATCTTATTATTTATGCATTGAACCGTTTACTCGTTAATACGGAACATTTTTTATTCTTACAATTAGATTTAGCTTTATTATTATGAAAAGTGAGTATTTATGTCAGGAGAGACAAAAAAAAAATTCACTTACGCGGTAACACCATTTTTATATTTATCGTTTTTATTTAACATTTCATAGACAATCAATCAATGCTGCCAATCATAGAAAAAATATTATTGCTACATAAAACAATAATTTATTTACGTTATTAAGTGAATGCATTATTGACGAGTGTGTACCTGTATTTATAACAGCAGAACATGGAAAGAAATGTATTAGAATAGTTACGCATACCCGCTAGACAAACCCTGCTTTGCCAAACAAACCATTCAAAACCCGGGATGTACATCTAAATTATGATGGCATGCAGCTTTCGTAGTTTGAATCTTAACCCAATAATTCGAAGTAGGTACTTTTTTGTTTTTATTTTAACGGAGAATATATTTTATTAAATTGGTACTTCTGACAAATGTCATATTTGATTGTCTATTAGTTAAAAATGGAATATTCCGTATTAACCGTGCATCAAACATCGACAACACAAGCGTTCCGTATTATCCGTGAGGTGGACTCTATGCATATTTACCCAGATCTCATTCCTAATTCCGTCATAGGTGGTATTATTCACAGATAATAGAAAGAAAAAGAGATATGGTGTGGAGGCAAGCCGACTGTCGCCAAGTCTAAACCGTGCGCGCGGTGTAATACTAATAACAGCTATTGACCCATCTCCCTTTGTATTATCTATGGTTTCATCAAAATTGCGAATGTGAACTTTGGTTTCATAGAGGTGCACATATTAATTTTTCTGTGGTTAACTTTTATATTTAAATACTAGCTGGTTCCCTGCGTGCATTGCTATGCCATTCAAAGAAATAAATTGATTCTCCCTGCATGTCCTTTTCCATGCGTCCCCGTACCCTTCCACCTTCCCAGCCTACCCCCTCCCTCGTCTCTTCCCTCTACACCAGGGGTTCCCAAACTTATAAGTATCACACCCCCCTACTGCTTAAAATGAAAATGCCCACGCCTCCCCTCGGCCCAGGGCCCAGCAAGTGGGCTCGCCAAGCAATTGTTAAATAAAATAAGGGTAGGTAATAAAGCTCAAAAATACATTTTTAGATGTTATTTCTTTTACACACCTGTTATAAGAAGAGTCAATGCAACGGATGAGCTTGCATGTTTTTGACAAGATTTGGAATGAAGAGCGGAGTGGTGACCGCCACCCGCGCCCGCGCCCCCCTCCACATATCTTCGCGCCCCCCACTTCAAAATCAATGCTCTACACGAACCCCTCCTCCCCGTTTCCCTTCCCCCTGCCTTTCCATTATATAAAATACACACATTTTCATTTGTACAAATTTCATAATGCCAGAGCTTGTGTAGCCTATATGTTATTCTGATGTATGAGCTATATTATTGTAAAGTTTCATTTAAATCTGATATTTTCCCAATCTAACATCGTTTATATCATATTTTTCACCATGATAGTAAGGGAGACACAAGAATTTCTATGAGACCTATATGAGTTGTTCCCAAAAGATAACAAATTAGCCTCAGGGGTTAAGGTTTCACTCTGGTGGTGGTTTAAAGAGAGCTATCCTCCTTTCACGTTGTACATTCAAATCAAATATAAGTTTCGAATATTTGTTATTAGAAAGAACTCCAATCCTTCCCATCTACGCAGGACATTGGCACCATGATATATAATTTTAAGTTTCTACATCATATTCACAATAGCTTGCTAAAACTCTCAACTTATTCCCGAACAGATTTCACAGATTTCTAACTTATTTTGTTTGTTTTACAGCCGCCATTATCACCGTCCGTTTGTGCCGACATCAGCGATGGGGAGCTGGTGTCTGTTAGCGTGCGTGAGCTGAACCGTCGACTGAAGCAGCGAGGGTTGAGCCGCGAGCAAGTTGCTCGCATGAAACAGAGAAGGAGGACTTTGAAGAACAGGGGCTATGCTGCTAGCTGTCGGGTCAAACGTATTGAGCAAAAGGATGAACTAGAAACGGAAAAGACACAGGTAATAAATTAATTCTAACTTTAGTTGTTTTCTTAATTATGATTTTGTAGTGTGAGTAGATTACTCACATGAAACAGAAAATAAGTATGTTGGAAGACTATTTGAAAGGGACATACTTGACTAACTTTAACCAGTAGTTGAAATTTTGGTCATCAGTGACAATTTTTTTTTTTTTTTCAACTTGAAACCTAAAAAATCAGCAGGAATTGGGCAGCTGGGGTTGGGGGTAGGTGTGTTTGGTTACTCGGCTGAATGACCTGTAGTGACATGTGGAAGAATTTTTTTTTGTTAGATTTTGAAGAAAAAAAGTAAAAAAACGAGTGTGCTTTAGACCACATGATTGAAGTAAAACTTCGCTAACTTTTAAAAGAACATATGACATTGGGGTGACATATGACATTGGGGTGACATATGACCGTGGGGTGTCCAACGACTGTGGGGTGACCTACGGCCTCGGGGTGACTTACAACCTTGAGGTGACCTACGATCTTGGGGTGACCTACGACCTTGGGTTAGTATGTACACCTTACCTTAGTTGTGCAGTATGTACGCCTCGCCCGATCACCTTTCGCATAGATCACCGTTCGCATCGATTACCGCTCGAATCACACTTTTCTTAACGCATTCACCAGCTTATTCCCCAAGTCGAGCGTGCATACCATAGACATACAAATAGCTAGACGAGAACTTACAGATGAGGGGTAAAAACCAACTATGGCGGGACGAAGAGAGGAAAGAGACTTGTGATTCGCCAATAAATCAATCTAACAGTATATATCCACCTCGCACTATAATATCACCATTTAGTTCTTGAAAGTAAAATCTGCTTTTGAATGAATAGACCTTTTTATATGGGAGCGCGAATTGCTTGCCACGTTATGAACAGATTCGTCAAGTCCAAATTCGCAAAGTAAGGTTCTGAGTATTTTCATAGTCGAATATTTTGTTTCCGTAGACACTTTTACAAATGTTTCATGATTTACTTACCCCAGTAAACAGCGGCTTTGTGTTTCACGTCGCCATGTATCTCGATGTCATAGTATGTGTTCCATAGACATACAACGTCCGTGCGTAAAATGTACGATAAGAGCTCGACACTGGTCCGGACAAGAATGATGACGTCACATTTTTTAGATTAACGCGGGGCTCTTGCAAGCCCAGCCGGTTCCGAAAAATGGTTCCAATGGAAGGGGGAAATAACACGCCTTTTAGCACGTAAGTGCAAGTCCATATATTTTGTACGTCCGTGGTGCATACAGAAGTTTTACTTCAATAAAAAAAAATGTCAAAAAAGTCGCCGGAGACAAAAATTTCATTAACATTTTAAGCAGCTGAGTTACTGCCCGACCCCTCACCCGACCCAAACTATCCAATACCTACTGATTTGTTATGTTTTAAATTGAAAAAAAAAAAATGTCGCCGTAGACGAAAATTTCATTTACATTTTTACTCCAAATAATGTCAGGAATCATTGGTTAAAGTAAGTCAAGTACATACCTTAACACTCTATATATATTACATAGGATTATTTTATACGCAGAAACCATTGCAGAAGTGTGGAAAATTAGTCGTGAGCAGTTTGCTCAAACTGTGTATTAGGAAATTGGGATTTAATCATTTGAGTGCCGATTGTCATCCGGGTGACAATATTTCCACATTCGGCTCACAACAAGTTAAAAAGGGGATTATGCCGTGAACAGGTTAATCATATAAGAGAAATAAAGAATCACCTCCAAAATAAAATACAGTGAAACCCTCTTTAGAAGTTTTCAAAGGGACCGGAAAAAAAATCTTCTTAAACCATCAGCCTCACTTACGGCCTCTGTTCCCAATTCTACTAAGCCGAAACTAAGGTTCAAAACTGCTTAAGCATCACTTAGTCTAGATTAACGGCCGCTGTTCCCAATTCTAATAAGCCGAAACTAAGGTTCAAAACTGCTTAATCATCACTTAGTCTAGATTAACAGCCGCTGTTCCCAATTCTACTAAGCCGAAACTAAGGTTCAAAACTGCTTAATCATCACTTAGTCTAGATTAACAGCCGCTGTTCCCAATTCTACTAAGCCGAAACTAAGGTTCAAAACTGCTTAAGCATCGCTTAGTCTAGATTAACAGCCGCTGTTCCCAATTCTACTAAGCCGAAACTAAGGTTCAAAACTGCTTAAGCATCACTTAGTCTAGATTAAGTGATGCTTAAGCAGTTTTGAACTTAGTTTTGGCTTAGTTAATTGGGAACAGCGACCGTTAACGTTAAAAGCGCTAGCACTTATCTGTTGTACCGCAGTGCTTATGCACTGTTCCGACAACTGCGCTATAAAAGATTTCTTTCTATGGTAGGATAGGGGGTCAGTTGAATTAGGGAGCTGCCGTGAAATAGCATTACTATAAATGTCATCCGCATATTTACGAAGCTCGCAGAGAGGGGGTTGCATAACTTTTCGCATATCCCGTGAGCAGCGGTTACGGTGTAGCGGGTCTGTATGGGATTGTATGATGAGCGATATTGTACGTGCGATGATCTTTTATAGCTGAGTCTGTCAGCGCCATAAGTAGGAAAACCTTAAATGTGGGATAAATTGAAGAGAAACACAAAACTTTTGAAGAGGGTTTCACTGTAACACTATCTTTTGTATTTTTCTAGGAATGGCGCGATATGGAGGTTATGCAAGACGACAATAACAGAATGCGAGATGAAATTTCAGCACTTCGAGCCAAGTACGAAGCCCTCAAAAGGTTTGCCGTTCACAAAAGCATCCCGCTACCTCCCGAACTTCAAGTCATGCCGTGAATAAACAATTTCCAACAAACCACCGACATAAAATATATTTTGATATAAGAGCTAGATGTAAAAATTTGTGATGCATTCATTGTTTCAATATGTAAATACATTGAAACTCTCTTATAAAATTCTCACATAATGCTTAACAGACTAATTTGTTTAGTTTTTGGAACAATTCATGTAGGTCTCATAGAAATCGTTGTGTCTCTTTTACTATCATGATTAGAAATATGATATAAACGGTGTTAGAAAGAAAAAACACCATGCTTTCTATTCAAATCTAAAAGTTAACTGCAAAATAATTAAAATATTCACCTTTACGAAAACAAAGTTTTGAATCGCAATTTGAAAAAAATAATTTGACACTTTGGGATTTTTTATTAATTATTTTTATATGAAATGACCAAAAAATTAGGTGACAATAACATTAATAATATTTTTGTCTAACAAAATATGTATGTGTTTTTTTTTTCATTATCAGTAATTTTAGTTAGAAAAAACGTAAGGTTAACCATTTTTAAAACTTTTTTATGTTTATATGCAAAATTTTTATATTTGGAAAATTATCTTTAATAATAATAACATTTGGATGACTTGTATAGCGCCATTTTTGTGAAAATCACCTCAAGGGCGCTGTACAAATTTATACAACTATAGACAACAACAACTTATGGCTAAAAATTGCATCCACCGGTTCATCGATCACCGACACGAAACTATATGTGCAATGATTTGACCAATGAACGCGATGCTGCTGTAAAAATGCACTGTACAGGCAGAAAATATATACAGGACCATACTTACCTGGAGGGTCACTAGAGATTAACACTGTTATTGTTTATTTAGAGAAATTAAAACACACAAGCACGCAGAGGACATAATTGGGAATTATAATATAAAATATGTTCTGTAATGAGCGTATTTTGAAAACAAAAGCAAAATTTTATGATACTCTCCGGTAGGTATTTTTATTTAAGGGTATGAGAGCCCAAAAATGTACGTTTTTAATTTGGACCTAAATTCTGTTGGGCTTGTTATGCATCTAAGTTCCGGGGGGAGTTTATTCCAAGCCTTAGGTCCAGACACTCCGAAAGCGCGATCTCCAAATTTCGTATTTGGCTTGCGTTTAGGTTCCATTAGTCTGCCTATAGCTGATGATGTTGCTGATCTAAGGGTTGACTGCCTCGGACCAGTATTTTCTGGGACACATGGTTCAGAGATATAAGATGGGGCCATTTCATTAATTGATTTAAACACCATCCAGCACAATTTGTACTGGATTCTTTGAGGGTACTTGAGCCAGTGAAGATTACGAAGGTGTTCTGAAATGTGTGAATATTTAGAGACTCCGGTTATGAGTCGAGACGCTGCATTGAAAGCTTTTTTCATCACTTTTCAAAAACAGTGTTTAATTTAAAACTAATTAATTTTAACACCTTCAGAAATAATCCATTTATTTGGATTTTATTGCGAAGCGGAAATATTTTGACCTTCTGACAAAATATGGTGGATTCCTGAGGAGTAAGAAGAAGCTCTATTTTCCCACGTAAGAAGTTTATAAGAGAATTTCAGTGTGTTGTATTTTTACAAATGACAATTTTGATATTGTGAAAAAAAATTATATACTATATATTAATGCTCAGTTTTCAAAAAACTCACTTTTCTCCTTGACGGGAAAATCGACCGCACCGCCCCTTAAGTTTCACCACCCTCAAGGTTCAATTTCGGATAAAGCATTTTCAGTTTTTTTATGGATCCGAAAATGACCTCTCCGCTCCTCGAGTTTCAAAGACCGCAGAGACCATTATCGGATCCAGGGCCGTTCACCGAAATCGTGTCCCGATTAGGACCATTTTTCATACAAAAAACCGGTGCACGGTTTACAGCGCACCAAACGGCGAAAACTATAATTAAATCTCTCACCTACGAAGAAATTCGGCCTTAGTTCTATTTCCTGCCGCTAGGTTCACCCGTTAAAAACGTCGCATTTTTCACGGAATCTAATGAAGTATTTTTTCCATACAAAACTGATTTTGCCCGGAATTTATACTAAATAATTAAACGGCTTCGAGAAAATTCTTGAGAAAAATTGACATTTTACAGGGGCATTACGGAATTAAAGATTACGTTAAAAAAACACCTTCCGGCGGACATGTTTTTGATTAAACATAAGCAATACAAGTTTTATAAACTTTTAAATGCACGACATGTACCGCGTTTCATTAAAAAATACTTCACAATTTTGCATCAAAGATTGGAATAATTCTGACATTTGTTGAAATTAATCTGTCCTCGACAATGAACAATTTTGCGGCCAGTTAAAATGAATTCTTGGTAGGTACCTACCGGCGTTGAAAGGCGAATAATTTACATGCAGTAAATACATAGTTCCTAGGTAAATGAAACCAAATGAGATCAGTACTACTACGAATGTACTTTATTCCATAGAAAATCAAATAAAACGAAAAAGATTTTTATAACGCTGAATTCACATTTTTGTTAGATTTAGGTGGCTGAATTTTAATAAATACAAATTAGCCAGTACCTACTTACGATTGGGAACTAATTTATTGTTGAAATAATTTTTAATATTTGGTCAGTACCTACTTAATTCTGTGGGAAAATTATTGTTTAAACATTGAAATAACTAAAAATGGTCATTTTTGCCAAATGGTTTAGGTACCTACTTGAAAGATGTACATACATGTTTTTATAATGCTGAATTCACATTTTTGTTAGATTTTGGTGGCTGAATTTTAATAAATTTAATTACGAATTAGCCAGTACCTAATTACGATTGTCCGCGCATAACTTCCGAACGATTGAACCAAATTGAATAATTCTTTTTACGTTGTGATCCTTATTGTTTGGACAAGGTTTTTATAAATTTACTGGTGAGCTCTAGAATTATTAAATTTGCATAAAATGAATCACCGAAATTTATGTACGCTCATAACTTCAGAAAGACTGCAACAAATTGGAAAATTCTTTTTTTGTTGTGTTCGTTATTGTTAGGGCAGAGTTTGTACAAAACTACTGGTGAGCTCCGGCATCATGAAATTTGTATTAAAATAAATCCCCGAAATGCATGTACACTTATAACTTTCAAACGACTGCACCAAATTCGATAATTCTTTTTGTGTAGTTATTGTTATTTTTAGAACAAGGTTTGTATAAAACTAATGGCGAGTACTGGCATTATGAAATTTGTATAAAAATTAATCACCGAAAAGTAGAAGCGCAAAAGACAAATCGGATAATTCTTTTTATGTTGTTTTGGTTTATGGTTGGTAAGCACTGGCATTAAGAAATTTGTACTAAAAAATTTCAAGAGGTGGCACGCAAGATGTTTGAATACTAAATGTACCGGGAATGAATGTATGAAACGCGGGAGTTGTGGGAAGGGGAAACAGGGAGGGGGGAAGGGAACTCGGGAAGGGGTTTACGGGACGGAGAAGGGGGGGAGTGAAATAGAGGAGGGGAAGGTGGGGGAGGTAGAGTGGAAACGCGAGAAAGGAAGAAGACTTATGGTAGGTTTTTTGCTGCTAGGCCCTGCGGGCGGCTTTATATATATTTGTGTGTTGAACCGCTAAGCGTTACTTAACCATTCATCCGATTGCGATGAAACTTTGGGGATTTGATGTGTGCATGTCTACAATGGTGTATATATACTAACGTATGGCAGGTTTTTGCTTCTAGGCCCTGCGGGCGGCTTTATACATGATTGTATGTTTAACCGCTAAGCGTTGCTAGACCATTCATCCGATTGCGATGAAACTATGGGTTTTTTATGTGCGCATGCCTACCATGTCTGCAGGGCAGTTGGTACCTACCCGCTTACTATGAAATAATATTTTTTCTGTAGTTTTTTTAACAGCAATAAATCAATGTTTTAGTTTCTTAGAAATTCTGGTTTATTCATTTTATAGCGTCGTTTTTGTGAAAAATTACAACAAAGTATCTATTAAGTACCTACCTATTTACTATGAAATAATTTTCTGTAATTTTTTTAAGCATTAATAAATCAAAGTTTTGGTTACTTAGAAATTCTGATTTATACATTTTTATAGCGTAATTTTTGTGAAAAATTACAACCACGTTCCTTCTAAGTAACTACCGGCGCACAACGAATTTTTTTTTCTGTACGATAGTAAGTTAAGTTAGTTTTAACCCGTTAGTTGCTTTGCAACGGGCATAAGCTAGTTATAATATTAATAATAAGTATGTAATTGTGTATATGAAATCCTGAGAATAAAAGAATGTTGCTGCATAAGTTGTATTTATTTATTTATTGTTTGAAACATTTACAGAGTATTATTAATGAAATTACCATTGGGATATGCGTAGATATTAACACTCAATTTAAAATGTCTACAGCATGTGTAAATCAAATATATAATAATAAGCAAAATAAAATATAAAACAAGTATACAGTACAAAGAAAGAAACAAAATAAATAATAAAAAAAATTACTTCTAGTTGGATATATTATTTTACAGGGTGTTCGGTGATGATGACAGTTCAATCAATAAATGGCGACTGCACTTAGCTATAAAAGATGAAAGATCATTCGGCTTGGCCTATTTCAGCTTTTCGCTCGCCATATATTTCCATTGGCAATATGCTGAAATACACCAACTCAAATAATCTTTTATAGCTAAGTCTGTCGGCCCCATTAAAGGTATTAAATAAATGTGTGTATAACTTTATTGTGATTTATTTTTGGGGTATTATGCCATGTTGTGCTACCTCCCTCTATAGCCAACGTTTCGGACGGCATTAAAGTGTCCATCATCAGGGTAGGTGTGTAAAACTCTTGTTGTTTGCTATTTTTTGTATGCAGTTTCCATGGATACAGATCAGATATAGATGTGCGATATTCAATCCTGGCATATTTATCGACCTTTCACTTTTAGGTATGATTCCGAGGTCGACCGCAGACTGCAGACTGCAAACTGCAGGGGCAGACCACAGACTTAATACAAGACATGCTAATAATAATAAATGAGTATTATTACATTTAGTTATAAGGTCTGTGGTCGGCCGCTGCTATTTGCAGTCTGCTGTTGGCCTCAATCGTATCTTTACACTACAGATTTTTTTTTTGTAGGTGTGACTTAAAAAAAATTGAATTTTTAAAAAAGTTGGTTACCTTTTCTTACTTGTGTTTTTATTTTATTTTTTTACATTAATTGTACATACACGTGGGGATGCTATGGGATCTTTTTAAGTAAAAGATAGAGAGGAAATTCTGGGAAGGAAAAAGTTTATGAGAAGTGGGTAGGAATCCGGAAGTCAGTGTGTCCAGAAATGGCGGACGAATCCATCCCTCCCACTGTGGTGCAAGGCCGGTTTCATACAGATGTGAAATTTGGTAGCAGGTATTGAGTCATTAACAAAGGTTATAAATAAAATTCCACTTCATTATTCAACAGTTTATTATTTGGTTTCTTTAAGTAAATAATATATTACATTCATAAATGTATAATGAAATGTGACACCCAAATACTTACACAGATTTTATGAATTCCCTGATTTCTATCAAATATTATATTATAATATACATGAGCGAATAAAATACATTTATCAAATAGATGATCGTAATACGTAATATCAATATTTTATTTCAATTTGGCATTTTTTCATTTTTATCAAAAGCTCAACTCGTCAAATACATTTCCAAGAAATGCTTATTTCGTATTTTCAATGGCCCCTCCACACAGCATTCTCAAAGATGGCATCCCTGAGAGAAACTATTTCCCTTGAGGCCTCCTGTGTGAAGTTAATATTAAAAAAATGGCCTTGTAAATTACACAAACAAAGTTTACAATAGAGTCAGAATAACAGAATAAAGCAAGGATCGTGTGCCAGAGTTTGTTGTATAACCTCCTGTTGGTTTACCTACTCTGCCTATCCACTGGAGCGACAACATAAATTAAAAGAGTTTTCTCTTGATTGTTGGAGATATTTTGGTAATCCTTTTGAATATTTTCCACCCACATTAAAAAGAATCATGCCTCCAAGTTTTAATACGGAGACACACAAACTGATTATAGTTCTATATAGCAAATGAATTCACCTATATTTTATCAGTTATAGCATATTCGTGGGATTTATAAAAAAAATATTATAAAATCTTAAACTTCTACTTAATTACTTACAAAAAACGGAAAATTTTGCCAAAATTGGCAGCAAAGCAATCCGTGGTATTTTAAATAATGCTATATTGTGTCAAAAAGCGCTCCAGTGGCTTTCCCAGGTTGGTTAGTTCGTTATTGTTAAATCATTATTGTAAACATTGATTTGCGAGCCTTTGAAAATACCACATTTAGCGAGGAAATCCATTCGAGGAATTTCCTCGTAAAGTTCTTACGTTTTGTTTATTATTAATTTATATAATATGTAATTTTTTAATCATAAGACATGGGTATCAATGCAAACATCATAGTATATAATATGCAGCAATAATTTTTTGCACAACAGTCGAATAAGGGAATTAAATTTTCAAATTAGAAATAATGAATAAATTAAAAATAAATGCACAGCTGTTATAGCAATCGCAGCTAGATTTGACACAAACATAGTACAGATGCATTGCTTGCGTAAAACACGTTTTAAACTTGTTATTCGACTTCAGAAAAGAAAACTCACAAAGAGAAAACTTTTCTAATACATCGATCGTGCAGTTGACTAGTGAGACATCTCCGAGGGGCACGTCCTCATGCGATCTGCTACGTAAGTGGCGTCATCCTTTGACAAATCCGAATAACAAAAGTAGCTTTTTTAGCATAATAATAATATAGATGGCAGCACTTCCGTTTGTATCTATTTGTGAATTGAGTATGTATGACAGACTTTTAGCGTATTAATACTGTTCGATATTTGAAATTTATAAAAGCTGTGCAAAAAACCTAAATTAATAAACTTTAAAGCAATCAAAACATTTAATTAATGAATAATATTGTATTATTCTATCTAAGCCAAACATGAAAAACATTAATTTATTTACAACTTTTGTCCATTTTGATTAAATACTTTTTTTTTCATTTAGAGGTACTTCACATTTTTCGATTTATTTAAATTTCTTATCCTAAAAAATGCATTTGTGGAAAATTTAATTACAAATGTATTGATGAATGAAAGGACAGTAATCAAAATGATTAAATATATGAAAACTTTTTTTCCACTTATTATAATGTAATATTTACAAAAAAAAAGATTTTTCTTTCATAGATACCAATTGTAATTTTTTTTTTTATTGAGTTACAAAAAAAAATTGCTTATTTTTTATTTCAGAAAAAACTGGCATCTCAGAAAATTTTTTAACAAACAGATTTTTTTGTTAATATAATTTTAATTTAATTGAGAATTTTATGTATTATCACAACAATATTATGAAATATACACGTATATTACGAAATATGCAGGTAAATTATTAAATATACATGAATATTAATTAAACACTCATCACAATAATTAATCTTATTAAAATTAATTATGTAAATAAATATCCTAAATTAAAATTAGATTTACAGCGAGTTATGACATATTCTTATTGATATCACTTAGTATCCTTTGATTGTTGTGTCATCTTATTATATCTGATTTTTCTTAAGGCCATAAAAACAGAAGGTACAAATTGAGGAGTTTTAATAAAGGAGGATGATGGTTGCCCTGATGATGGTCAACCTACGTTAGGGAGGACAACAGAAGAAGTCTAAAGAGGAAAGTTTTCTGGTACAAATGTTATATGCGTCACATTAACTAGTTAAATATGGATGTTATGATTCGTACTTTGATGATTTCAATTACTTTTATTCAATCAATAGTCATATGACTACAGGTATTCAATCAATATGATTATGAGTATTCAATCAATAGTCATACGATTACGAGTATTTAATAAATGGTTGTATGATAACGAGTATTCAATGAATAGTTAAATAAATACGAATATTCCATTATTAGTCATATGTTGATGTTTGAGTATTCAATCAAAGTCGTATGATTATGAGTATTCAATCAATAGTCAAATGATTGCGAGAATTAAATCAATGGTTGAATGATAACGATTATTCAATTAATAGTCATATGATTATGAGTATTCAATGAATAGTCATATGATTACGAGTATACAATCAATGGTTGTATGATACGATTATTTAATCAACAGTCATATGATTACTAGTATTCAATCAATAGTCGTATGATTATGAGTATTCAATCAATAGTCGTATGATAACAAGTATTCAATAAATAGTCAAATGATTACGAGTATTCAACAAATAGTCATATAATTATGAGTATTCAATTTAGTCATATGATTTCGAGTACCTGATCAATAATCGTGCGATTACGAGTATTCAATCAATTGACGTATTATTACGAATATTCAATCCATATTCGTATGATTACAAGTACTGAATCGATAAATAATCGAATGGTTACTCTTTCCCCCACCCAAAAGATGTAAAATATTCCAATTTCCATGGTTAAATTCAATCAATAATTTGACAACTACTAGTGTTCCACCAATTTTGTTGAATTGCGAAAATATTGTAAATAATCATACGATAACCGTTAATCACTCAATTATCGAATGATTATGGAAGGTAGTTAAATCAATAATCATATGACAATGACTATTGATAGAATAACTACAATCATTTATTAGTTACGGCCATCCATAAGATGTTATATATTATATGATTTGATAGAATTATTTTGAACATAGTATTACCTTTATAGCAATTAATCCACCATTTTAGGAGACGTATTAACTTTTTTTGATTCTACACAAGAGTCTAACTGAGCAGGGCCAGTGGATCATTTGCAACTTCAATTTCAGGGAATATTATTTGACAACAGGAGAATAGAAGAAAACTTATTAATTTTATCCTTTCAATTCAGATTATTTCACTTATAATACAATATGGTATTACACCAGGGCGTTACTGAAAGTATCTTAGTAAGGGTAGATTTTGAGAGGAATATTATATTATTATGTTAAAATGATAATCCATTTTGCTGTTTATAAATTTTGGATTGGAGAAAATAACTTGTTTGAAATTATATTTGAAATACTTTGTAATGACTTGGCAATATTTTAATGCTAAGTATGTACATTAATTACAAACTATTTTAAGGCACTTTTTAAAAAGTAAAATTTGACAATAATATAAGGTATTTACATAAACTTTTTTCCAAAACATTTTACTTCATAGGAGAGGAATCATTTTTAAGAGTCAAAAAAAAGAAAATTTAATCACAACCTTTGTTAATTTATAGGTTTTTGGCAAGATTTCTGGATAATGTTCCCAAACTTACGTTACGATTTTTATATACATACATATATAGATTCACATGTTACAAGTAATTAGTATTTTGATATTTGCACGAATCATATATCTAGTCCACAAGATCCTCCACTGCTTAGAGCAAGTAGGTCTATGGCAGCCTCAATGTTGAAGAATTTTCTTAGATGGGTGGAATTTGGGTGAGGGGGAGTTTGGAAAGTACCTACCTGGGTGCTAAACCTTTTTAGAACCATTTACAATAATTTTAATGGTGGTCAATGCTAGAATATGTATAAGTTTAGGCCACGAGGGAAAAGATTTTCCTTTGAACCTATTTCATCATTGGGGATGCTGTGTAAAGAGTATTTTCCAGGAAAGAAAATAACTCAATCATTCCACAGTCGAGCTACTGAGAACAACTTTGTATGAACTTGGCTACTGTGAATGGAATAAGGTGAAACATAGTAAATACCATGCAGGAGGCCCTGACGAAAATAATTCCCCTCAGGACCTATGTCTTTTTAGGAAAGGAAGGAGAGGAAGTTCTGAGAAAGAAAAAGTTATGAGAGTTGGGTAGAAATCTGAGGATCGATGTGTCCAGGAGTGACGGACGTACGAATCCATCCCTCCCACTGCGGTGCTAGGCGGTATTCTGAGAGAGTCCTGTCAAAGAGGCAAAAATCTCCCTCAACCATTCTCTCCCGATCCGGCCTGCCATGCAGTTGGTGGGCTGACGTATTTGCCGCCAAGCCCCGGATGTACCTCATCCCATTAACCCGGTCACCTCTCCCAAGTCACCAAATGTAGTGAATCACTTGGGGTGACCTATGGCAGAGGTGTTGGTTGTCCAATAAATCATACCTGTTGCTATGACAGGTATCACTGTTCTAGCAGAGAATTAACCTGTTTTTTAACAATTTTATTCTAGCGTAAGTTTGGGAAGAATTACACCACAGCTAGCTTTGTTAGCGTAACAATATATTAGCATCAATAACAATTTAATGCACAATTAATTTATACAAATTAAGCAAATGGAAGATCCTCAATCAGTTATTATGTATTATAAAAATTTGGCAACTTTGAATGATAATTGTTGGCATTTTTTAAATCAGGGTATTTTTCTTTTATTATTATTATGAGGTAGAGTTAATAAATAAAATTAATGAAAATAAAAACAACATTTTGATTTATTACTTATGGAGAGTATAACAATACTAATGATATTTGTTCTAGAGGTTGGTAGAAGAGGTTAACGGAGTAATTTTTTTTTTTTTTATGTATGGGTCCACAAATCAAAAGTACAATACTCTCTCAGTAATTCACCGCTCATTTATCTGACAACTGTTATAATCTGCCTTTGTTTTTACTAGTTGAATCCACAAAATCAAGATGTACAATTTGCAAGTATTTGTATGTCAAATTCAGTGGTACGCCGCGTGCCTAGATTCAAGCTTTGTTCGCTGACGATTGGCTTATCTTACTCAGTTACTATACGGCCTGCTGCCGTTTAGCTTGCAGCTCTCAGGCCCTGAGCATACTTTGTCAGAAGGTAAAAGTATTTCCACTTTGCAATAAAATCCAAATAAATGAAATATTTCTGAACGTATCCGAAAACTAAAAACTGTGTTTGAAAGGTGATGAAATATGCTTTCAAATTTAATTATTATAAATAAGCATATAATTTTTTAACTATCAAAATTTTGAATGAAAACATAATTTTTTTTTTTCAAAATGGCACATCTCATGATTTTTCTAACTAAAATTATGGATAACAAAAAAAAAACCACATAAGTTCATATTTTATTAGAAAAACATGAAATAAATGTTAATATCACCTCACGTTTTTGTCGTTTCTTGTAAAAATAATTAATAAAAAAACATCACAAAGTTTCATAAATTTTTATCGAATTGCGGTTTCAATGAGGTGCACATTTTTTATTTGGTTTACTTTTAAATTCGAATATAAAGCGTGATATTATCTTTCGAAAACCATTTTGATCATATTTCTCACTATGACGTAAGGTAGACAAAACAATTTATTTGAGACTTTTTTTTTTTTTTTTTTTAATTTTTTTAAAAGAAAGACAAACATTCTCGGGTTATGAATAACCCAACAATGTTTGAAAATCTCCTACTACCACCACAGAAAGCCGAAAATGTTGCTTGTGTTGTGATGGAGGACTTAGCCAGCCGAGGAATCGAACACGCGACGCTCGGGTGGGACCCAAGCGTTATGCCCACTCCACCACCGACCTATTTGAGCTGTTCCCGAAAGCGAACAAATTAGTGTATTAGAGCTAAAAAAATTTCCACTAGGGTTCATTATTCTTGTTTTAAGAAATTTCGGATAGTCCTCTGACTCTGCATATTCTAGAAAACTGTCGCACGTGCTTCTTCGTTTGTTTATTTCGTTCTCAAACATTTTTTGTTTGAATATGTATACAAAATGTAAATGTGAAAGATTGATGGTGGTGTTTGTTTGTCTTTAAGAAATACCTGTTTTCATTTTTAGCATCTATGTATTTTGTGTGTATGAACAACTATAATCCGCCACTTTCAATACATGGTATAATAACTTGCCTGGTTTTTATGGTAGTGGATTAGTGAGAGAGTAGTGTACAGGAAAATGGGAGATGGGTTCCATTGTAAAATACATGTGTTTCTGTTAGACAAAAACGCAACTGTTTTTACATGTTTGGCACAAAATCACTTTCATCACTTGAAAATCTATCTTGACTCTATTTGAACTTAGTTCTTAGTTCCTACAGATACATAAAATTAGTTACCCCACAGTTGATCTCCCAACAATAGGAGGACCCCGAAATTATAATTTTTTCTGCATTATTTACCAATTTCAAACCTAAAATCCACTTCAAAAACACCTTTAATAATAATAAGTTGGTATGGACATCAAACAAATTTATTTACAGTGCCGATTTTTGTACTAATACGCTGGTATATACAGTACAGTGAAACCCTCTTAAGAAGTTCTCTGTTAAGACGTTTCGTGGCTTAAGAAGTTTGGTTTTTTTGGTCCCTCGGCTCAAAATTGGTCCAATTTTTCCCACATATAAGGTTTTCCTGCTTAAGAAGTTTGTTTTTACCGGTCCCTTGGAAAACTTCTTAAGAGGGTTTCACTGTATATAGACAAGTAGTTTTTCCTTGATGCATTTGAATGAAAACATGTTCAAACTGTTGTTATTCGGCAGTACATCCTCTCTGCAGACTTATTCGGGGACACTTGGTTATATTTTGTGTAAGTAGGTATACCATATTTTCCCTAATTGTCAGCATATTATATATAAACTGTTGGGAGATCAACTGTCATGGAAGCCATAAAATTACCAATACACTTTGTGGACCGTGTAAAAACAGATTTGACTGGTCAACAGTCAGCAAGCAAAAACGTGGATCAACAGGATGCCAATGAGAGTGTCTTCTAATAATGTGTTATATTTAACATTTTAAATGCCAGTAGGTAGAAGTGTAGCTTTGCACAGCAGGCCGTGAACTTTTAATCAAAATAAATCATTTTTAAATCTTATTTAGAAAAAAAAAAAAAAAAAAAAAAAAAAAAAATCATCCTAATAGATCTCTCTGTGTGTTCCATATTTAAAATTAATAAAAAATGGGACATAAGTATGATACAGAGGCTCAAAAAGAGCGAGAATACTCGCTATTTTTCTATGGTCGGCCTGCTGGGCACGGCCAAGAATGCAAGATATCTCGCTCTTGGCACAGAAGCGGTTAAAGAGTTAATAATAACGACAGTAAAATTAATTTTTCGATATCTTCAAAAATTACAAACTTATGCATGAGTTTTCAAAATGAACATTGGTAAAATGTAGGCAATTATGTCTCGTTAAGATGATGCACCGTGTCGTGTTAAATTCAGGATCAGGCCACTAACAATAACACTCCTTACGTAGATGACGATAAGGTTTAAATTCCTGTATAACACTAGCTGCCTTTTTTGATTTATTCACTAAAAAAACATTGCCAAAAAACATGTTTTATATTTTTATGTTTTTCGATAATTTTCAAAAGAATTTAATTTTTCACATTATCCACTGAAGCGACAGCGCAGTTTAAAACTTTTTTCTCAGATTGCTCGATGGTGATCATTTTGATTATTTTCTACCCAAAATAAAAAAAATCATATATCCGAATTTTAATATGGAGACATACAAACTGATCATAGTTCTATATAGCCAATGGTTCACCTATCTTTTGTAGATTATCACATATTCATAGGAATTATAAAAAAAATTATAAAATCGTTAACTTCTGCTTAATTATTTACAAATTAAGGAAAATTTGCCAAAATTAGCAGTAAAGCAATCCGAGGTATTTTAAATAGTGCCATATTGTGGCAAAAAGCACTCCAGTGGTTATACAGTAAAACCATAACCGAAAAAGGGTTCGAAAGTTGGAGATTTTGAATTTTATACCAGTTTTATAGGCCTGATACTTTATTTTTTTCTGGGCTTATAAAAAGATTATAAACTTGATTATTTTAAAGTCAAGTATGTGTTCTACTCGCAGCATTTAATTAAAGCAACAAAAATATTTCTAAGCAATCTAATTTTCAAACCAAAGTCACATAATTTTGCATTACTTAGTAGTGCATCACCTTAATTCGAATGGCAGTTCTGTAGTACTGCCGCACGTGTATCGTGATATCACAAGCTTTTTTGGCAATCTGCAAATATCAAAATTTTGGCGGCTCATATCTTCAGCACTATTTGGTATTTTTCAAAAATTCTAGAAGTTATATCCTCAGCTTGGTCTAATTAATATGATACATTTGCAAATATCATGAAATTTCATTTTAGGAGACAATCTCATGGTTGCGAAATTTGTAGATTTTACTAATTTGCAAACTAATGTGTTATAAAACAATATCATTCTATTGAATTTTGGATGAGGAGATCTGGATAGAATGAAAGGCCAGTAAAAAATTGAAGAATAAGATTAAGAAAGGAATACTTTGATATTGACATATAGAACGGATGGACGAATAGGGTGTTAAGCCTCAATGACATTGAGCGAGTTTACAAGCTACTATCTGGGAAATTCACTTAGTAAACTCGCTCAGTGTAATCGTATTACTTGCTAACTAGCAGATTGTTGACAATCTACAAAAAAAAAAGTGAAAGGTAGTAAACTTTACTCGCTCAAGATGGCGGCCCACGAACAGCTGATTTCGGTACTTCAGAATTAGTTCTCACAGGAGCCTTAATTGTCGCTACTAGCTAGCGTGTGGCGCTAGGTGCGATCTCAAGTTTTTTACAAAATGTCGACCGAATTGGTTCGCGCGGGAGTCGGTTTTTTAGCTGCTACTGTCACTACTGAGTGAGTAGACGGTTTTGTGCGTCATCATTACAATCTCACTCGCCGATTCACCCCCTTTTAAACTCACCGGCTAGTAGCTTGTAAACTCGCTCAATGCTCGAATCAAGGCTTTAAGTAATATTTATAAACAAATATCAGTACTGTTATTGACATGAATAAATAAATATTATAGATAGAAAAATAAATAAAAATAATATGACAAGTTAGTGGACATTAGAGACTTCACTGGAAGGCATGGCATGATCAAGTGGGATAAATGCAACAGAAATGAGATTCCTGAGGCATGTGTTCGGTAATACCATGGATGACCATATTGTGAGCAAAAAGCTTAATTAATAAAATTAATTGAGAACCTAATAGGTGGTTTGGAAATGTAGAGCAAATGGACGGAGAAAGGATTGTCAGAAGAATATATTACGGCGCATATTTGGATGGATTAAGAAGTCGGGGATGCCTCAGAAAGTCTCGGTCCGATTCAAAGAATCGAAAACTTGAATCATGTAATGCCAAGAGTCAAGAGAATAATAAAAGATGTATAAATGTGGATGAAGCAAGATTAGTGTGATAATCATAACTCTCTGCTTACCATTGCGGAGAAATGACAGACATACTAAGTTTTCCCCAAGAATAAATATTTTACATGTGTTTTGCAGTTTTATTAGATAAAAATATGCCAGACAAAAAATTGTACAGTTCAATTCCAAGACAGCAGCTTGTACTTGCCTATACTTCTTTCTTATACGCTTTTTTTACTTTTAATTGGGAGGATGTGTGTTCAATGCCTACTGCAGTGCAAAATAAAAGCAGGAAATTTTGATTTGGGTGTCTAGCACGGTCGATCGATAAATCCTATCAATACGATAATGACTAAATCAGTTATCAATATTTTCGAAGGAAAAGGGTATGAGGGGTGAGTAGGAATCTGGGGGTCAGTGTGTCCAGGAGTAATGGGCGAATGAATCCATCCCTCCACCTGCAGTGCAAGGTGATGTTCCGAGAGAGCCCTGCTCGAGAAGTCAAAAGATATCCCTTAACCAGTCTATCCTGATCTGGCCTGCCACGCAATTGGTAGCAGACGCATCCGCCGCCAAGACCTGGACAAACCTCACCCCATAAACCCAGGCACTCCTGTTAAGTCACCAAATGTAGCGAACCACTTGGGGTGATCTATGGCAGAGGTGTTGGTTATCCAATAAATGTTTCCGAGGCGGCAATACCCATACACGCCTCCCAAATTGTAAAATAATTTTGTTGTTTGTTATGTAAAATTATTGCTTTATTAATGAACGGAGGTGAACTAACGAAGCTCTTAGAATTGAAAGAAGTATATACAATCAATTGAATCCAAATAGATTTGAGTAATGAAAGTCATTCAAATATCACAAGATATTACTAAAGACCTCGTTAATCAAATAACTTCATTTTTAGTGAGAAATGACAATCTATATTTCGACATTGTCAATGTATTTTTACGTGGTTGCCACAACGTTTAGGAATATTAATCCACAGACAGATCCGCCGGTGCTGACAACGTAAAACGATTTCTTATTTATTTCGTATCAATATCGGTTTGGCTATCAAAAGTGCAACCATGCTCGGGATATCGATATAATATCGCCGGAAGTTAAGCCTATCAATCTGATATAGTTATGTTATCGATTTGACCGTGCTAGACACCCTCGGGGTTGAGATATTAATTTCATAGTTTGGCGAAACTTTAATTTTATACCAAACAATTAAAAATAAATTTTAAATTGCACAACTCGCGAGCATTTTGTATAATACCGTGTATTTGTAAATAATAAAAAAATAAATAAAAATATTAAAAATAAATAAAAACATAAAAATTTTAAGAAAATATTTATTGAAATCAATAAAAATCATATCATTAGGTTGACAAAATTTTTACATAAAAAACATTGCAAGCCTAAAAATATAAAGCAAAAAAAAGTTAAAGGTTAAATTTAAATTTAATTTAGTAAAACCTTGATAATTAATTTCAACTTTTTTAACAAAACAATAAATGAAAAAGCAAAATTATTTACATTTTTAAGTAAAACAGTAAACAAAAAATGACCAAAAAAGCTTTAAGCTCAAAATAACAAGATTCCAAAAAAATGCGATTAAAAAATTGCAAAAAAATAATAAACAGGTTTTTATTAAAAATGTTAAATAATATTTTAAAGATGAAAAAGTCACCTTTGTGAACAAAAAAAGTTATAATATTATAAGTAATGTAATTAATAACTTTGGTATACATTTTTATGAAACAACTAATGATAAACATAGCTAAAGTAATTTAAAAGTAGTTATTGTCGCACTAACTGAAAAGATATAATTGTAATATTATTAGTCTTAAATAATAAAATGTTATTTAAATTATTATCGTATTATTGTACAATTATTTTTAACTAAACAATATTAATCAATATTTTGAGTACGATTCGTGGTGGGCAGTTTATTTAAAAGGTCAAAAATGGCAAAACACATAAAAATATTTCTTGTAAAAAAATTTTTTTAAATGTTGGAAAAATCAGTAACGCGTCGTGGGCATTCAATTGAATATTTCAAAGCTCAATGGCTCATGATGGAAATGAAACGCCAGAGCTCAACGATTGACTGGTCATCGTAATGATGTCGAAAATAGTTTATTTGTAAATTCTTATGCAAATTTCATAACGCTAGAGCTCAAGAATTTGTGCATTTTCAGATAACACGCAAAAAGATTTTATTTTTAAAATCAATATTAGATATCATTTATCGGTGTTGTGATTGCTATTAAAGTCCATTTTCTAATTATATTACAAAAAAATTAAATTTTTTATGTGTTTAACCAATTTGACAACAACTAACATAAAAAAATATCATTAAAATAACAAAAGCCTTAAAATTATTTTTTAATAAAAATATAAGAAAGGAGCAAAGATTTTTAAATTTATCTAACTATAAAAAAAAGGTATTTTTTTTATTTAAAACAAAATAAACTTTTGGTATTTGTCTGCAATTTTAACCAATATTATTTACAATTCCTATCTAAGTCCATATTTTTATGATTTTATTTTAATTTAAAGCTATTTCTGTTAAAATATGGGCGGCCGAGAAATTAACTGTAGTTTTTTTACAATTTTTATTAACTTTAAAAATTTAAAATCAATAAAAAAAATAAATTAATTAAAATTTTTTCGCCCAGAAATTTTGGCAAAAATTATAGCATAAATAGGCAAAAAAAAGATAATTTTTACAATATTAAAAATAAACTCTTTTCCCAATGATTTTTAAAGAATGATGATAAAAACTAACCTATAAAATTGTATTTACAGATTTTTTAAAAGAACTATCTATGAATAATTGTTAAATTATATATATACAATCCGGAGTATTTTTCATACAAACTAAAAATGTTGAATCAGTCACATTCATTATTCATAAACACTTTAAGATTATAGAAACATTTTAAAGTCTATTGAAAAACTACACCGAGAATTTTAAAAATTACTTTTAATAGATAAATTTTTGAAATAATTTAAAAAAAAAAGTTTATTCAATAATTTCTGGGACAGGATCGAAATGTTTTCGAAACAATTTTTTAAGCACCAATATTTTATGCTTTTTTAAATCAATGTTTGCTTTATACAAATTTTTGAGAATTTTTCTAAGCCACTGGAGCGACAGCCCAATTTAAAACTTTTTTCTCTGATTGCTTGAGATTTTTTGGTTGAATATTTTCCGCCCACATTAAAAAAATCATACCTCCGAATCTTAATATGGAGACATACAAACTGATTATAGTTTTATATAGCCAATTAATTCACCTATATTTTGTCGATTATCACATATTTGTAGGATTTATAAAAAAAATATAATAAAATCGTAAACTTCCACTTTATTACTTACAAATTAGGGAAAATTTGCCAAAATTGGCAGCAAATCAATCCGAGGTATTTTAAATAGTGCCATTTTGTAACAAAAAGCACTCCAGTGGTTAGGAATAAAAAAAAACACGGTACATAAAGTGAATCATTCTTAATAATAGATGATTTAAAAATTTAACATACTGACAAAAATGCGAATTTTTTAAGATGCATGAAACATCTATTTATGAGATTAATATTGTATCACAATGATAATAATGAATGAGATTATTCCTATTGATTAACATTGGAATTTTTAAACATTTTTAACCTAAAAATTCAAAATCGTTAAATCAATTCGCAGTCGTATATATTATGTAGTAGGTAGTTATCGTTGCCCAAATTTCAAAACATCTGCATTGTGCATTACAATTCCAAGTAATACATAACTGTATTCAATTCACTTCATATTCAATTCGTATTATCTTACATCTTCATCTATCATTTAATTAAAACTAGATGATTTGATCAAAAAACACACAATCACAATAATTTTTATAATAATGTGAGATCGTATTATTTTAAAAACATCGACACCGTTCTAAAGCCATAATTAAAAACTTACCACTCAGAGGAATGTCACTTTATTTTGTACGAAGAAAGTTT
Organism: Limnephilus lunatus; assembly: GCA_917563855.2. Taxonomy (NCBI): domain Eukaryota; kingdom Metazoa; phylum Arthropoda; class Insecta; order Trichoptera; family Limnephilidae; genus Limnephilus; species Limnephilus lunatus. Next base: position 112,802,016 of record OU830592.1, read on the forward strand.
TTCAAATTCTTCCACAATGTTTCACAATTATTGGATAAAATTTAGGCGTCAGATTTCGTTGAAACACAAAAAAAAATCACTCGTGGGAATGTCTTATATTTGTACGAAGAACGTTTGGAATTGTTTCAATAAATGCTTCAAGTTAATGCGAACAGCTTCAAATTGTTGTTAATCGGTTGAAAATTGATACTGTTTATATAAGTGTTTACAGTAAAATTGTTTCATTATGCATCAAATTGCTTAGAGCGATGTTAAAAGCTCGAGAATGTTGCAATATGCATCAAATTGCTTACAATGGTGTTAAAAGCTCGAGATTGTTGCAACATGCATCAAATTGCTTACAATGATGTTAAAAGCTCGAGAATGTTGCAATATGCATCAAATTGCTTACAATGATGTTAAAAGCTTAAGAATGTTGTAACATGCATCAAATTGCTTACAATGGTGTTAAAAGCTCGAGAATGTTGCAACATGCATCAAATTGCTTACAATGATGTTAAAAGCTTAAGAATGTTGCAACATGCACCAAATTGCTTACAAACAATGTAAAATGATGCAAAATGCATCAGATTACTGTACAATATTGTTGCAAAGTGCTCAAATTACTCGTAAGAATTTGCAACAAACTCAATACAACATGCTTGGAAACAATGTAACTGGTTTAAAATGTTGCTTTATGCATCAATTTGTTCACAAAATGTTCAAAATTGCTTACAATTGTCGCAATACACATCAAACTGCTTACAAACGATGCAACAAATGTGCAACAGTGCTAATTTAAACAGCATTTGTATCAATTTCACCTCTCATGGTAACATTCCCGCTATGCATGCTTGAATTATTCATCATGATTCCCGAATCATTGTTGATGTTATTGGCCATCTTGTTAGCGGTTTTATTCTCGCGTTTAATAGTTCCGTAGGTCGGGACCATCGTGGACTGTTGCTGTTGACCGTTGTGCATGGATTCGTTGGCAGCCAAGTTCTGGACGGTCAATATTTGACTGGTGTTGATGGGACTGGAGCCCATGGGGTTGGAGTGCTGCTTGTGAAGGTGGCGCGAGGGGTCCTTGAGGATTGATTGGGGTTGGTTGATGCAGGGGGGAGGCGATCGGGGGTGGTTCTGGAATAGATAAGACAATCAAATTAAAAAATAAACTCAATTTCTATCTTACACACGTGCCGCATTTGAGGTGGCATATTAAGAATGCCAGAAGAACAAATTACACTAAAAATAATAAGGTTATTTTTATTATTCATCTTTATTAATTTTTGACTTACAATTTGTTTTATTCTATGCCTGTCTCACTAGGAGAACCTGTGTTGAGAGCAGGCGCTTAGCATGAGTAGTTTATAATAATACCACATATAAAATACAAATAATAACACAATATTACAAGTAACAGTTAATCATCAACGTACCATTGAAAAAATAAATACTTGCAAGTTAGTTTTGAAAAAATCTTTGATATTGGATCTGTTTTGGCTGGTAATCCAAGACTTGGTGTCAGATTTATATTTAAGATACTTTGTGTTTAGTCTAATTGCCAGTGGAAGTGTATTATATAGTTTTGTTGCAAAGTATCAAAAATTTCTTTGGCCAAAGGTTGTTTTAGCAAAAGGGATAAGTAGGAGATTATTCCCTTTGGTTCTAGTATCTCCAGCAGTTTGGACATTTTCCAAGGTAGTTCTCTGTTTGAAGAGGTATGCTAATATGTTTTTGGCATAAATTTGTCTAATGTCCAAGACATAGATTCTCCTAAAGATTTCATCCGTTTTAATATAATCTTAATAATTAGTTAATCAGATAAAGTATGGAGAAGTAACTCCAGATAAGTTGGTTTGAACACTTCCTAAGTTGATTTATAAACGTGTCCTAAGTCGATTTTGAATGCGTGCATGTGATGCTGTCAGGGGAATCCCCGCCGCATCTCGAACTAGAACTAGGGGCTACACGAGCTGAGCCGAATAAACCTAAACGGTTAGAAAAAGTCTTAGATCCGGGGCTGACTAAAGCAAACAACATAATTTTTAAATGTGGTAATTTACCTGATTACAATTGCCGTGCAAAACGGTGACATCTGGGGGAACGGTGTTGCCAGAGTTTGGTGCGTGGACAACCATCTTATTGTCGCCGCGCTGTCTTCTCAGAGTGCCACCAGAGGGCCGGTCCATGTAGTTTGGTGTGGGTACTGTTGACATAAATAATACAAATAAATTAGTATTGTTGCTATTTAAAAAAAAAAATTATTTTAATAATGAAAGTTGGAACTTTGTGTAAAATAGAGTAAAAGACACTACGTATTTACGATTTGGAATCCGGAGGTCGTGGGTTCAAATACCAGCAAGTGCAAGCAAATTTCATTTGATTAATTTTTGTTACTCCACAATTTATTCATATAAAATGATATAATATAGTACATTTGCAGCACATTCTTAGTGGTAAATATGTTCAGTATCCCCCTGGTGAAGACCAATCAGAATCGAAAACTAACTAACTAACCATCACGCCTTTTCTCCGCAGGGGTAGGCAGAGAGGACGGACCGTCAAACAACTCGGTCTTGGCACATACTCTTGCCTCACTCACATTCATACATCTTCTCATACATACTTTTCTATTATTTTGACTTTTGACATGGCTGAAGTGTTTGATAATCGGATATGAATAGCCAGGTACTATCACCTTCCTATTTCACTTGCCACTACTACCTTCAGTCCTACAACATACCCCAATTGGGGATGCCATAGTCTCACTGGCTCCAGAGGGTTGGGAGCAGTTGGGATTCTTGTGCAGTACTCACAATGACAAAAAAAATATTGCTCCTGTGAAGCCAAAAAATTCAGATTTAAAACTAAATGAATTTAGCCTTGTTTAGTGATCAGATATTTCCTAACCTTCCATTTAACCTTTTCCCTATCCTTCTACGGTTCATACTTCACAATATTACTCAAATGAAGATGCCATAGTCTCTTTGGTTCTGGGCAGTTGGGAAACTAAGGTTGTCACATAAAAAAATGCTCTCATTTACGCAATATCTCAAAACAGTCTCGATATTGGGTGTGCAATAGATTCACCAGTAGTAGAATTCTTGCATCACATGAAAAAAAACTATTATCACCTTGTCGGTCATGGTTAATCATGTAATTGGGCGGGGGGGAGCTGCTTTGTGCGTGCACCGGCGATCCGCTGTATACCGCCATCATGCCATTGGGCCCCTGGGCTGCCATGTTGGCGCTGCTGGCGGCCATCTTGGCAGCACTGGCGGCCATGTTGGCTTGCTGCATGAGTGGGGGCAGCGAGGGGATGGGGGGATGGCCGTACTGCTGGGGAGGTGTGGGCACACGCGCTATCATACCCTGGAATTGAGGAAAAGTACGGTTACATGAAAAGCAGAGCTCACCTCCAAAAAGGTATATTTCTAATTTTCTCTTATTTAATAAATCAAAACAAAATCTCCTCTGAAATCATAAGATATGTAAGTAGGTACTTAAATGCCTATCTATTTGATTATAGCACACATTTTATGTAAAAAAAAAAATTAAATATGCAGGAATGCCCGTGAGTCGAGGTTTGTCTAGGTCTTGACGGTGGATACGTCTGCCCACCAACTGCACGGCAGGTTAGATCGGGAGAGACTGGTTGAGGGAGACCATTTGACCTCTCCAGCAGGACTCTCTCGGAACATCTCTTTGTACTGCAGTGGGATGGATTCATACTTCCGTAACTTTTAAACACACCGATCCCCAGATTCCTACCCACCCCTCATACTCTTTTCCTTCCCAGAATTTCCTCTATTTCGATAGGTACTTAGATAGGTGGAGGAAGGGAGATGTATATAAATATTTATTTTTTTTAAAAGAAGACAATCATTCCCGGGTAACGAATAACCTGACAATCTTAGAAAATCTCCTACTACCACCACAGTAAGCAGAAAATGTTGCTTGTGTCGTGATGGAGGACTTAGCCAGCCGATGAATCGAACATGTGATGCCTGGGTGGGACCCAAACGAGATGCCAATTCAGCCATTGACTGGTCGCGTCGTATAGACCGGTCGTATAGTTGCATCAACAGTGGGAAAATGTTTCTTGTGCAATGATGGAGAATTTAGAGCTAGCAGAGGATTGATCCCACAGCGCCACTAATTTAGCATTAGAAAGCTAAAAAAAGTTTGTAATTCAATCCACAGATGGTATCGGTTTTCTTTTTAGAAAAATTGAGATAAAGACAGTAAAATTTCAATAAATATAAAGAGAAAGGTATCTTACGGGATGCTGTTGTAGAACCGGAGGGTAAGAGAGGTATCTGTCAGAACACATGTTGTAGTAGGATCCATCTAGAGGGGGCATGGGGCTGGGAGCATTGGTGTAGCCTGCTTTCACTGTAATTATAAAAACACAAAAAATAAACCAAAATTCAATAATCAAGGTGATGCAGCGCGGTGCAGAAATTCAGAATCGGACGAAATCACTCCCCCTTTATGTAGATCGCGATATTTTTGAAATTCCCACTTAGCTGCCTTTTTTGATTTATCATCATCACCAAAATACATCTTTTATTTTGTGAAGTTCAGGCATAATTATTATTAAAATGTTTTCTGATCATTTTCTAAATACATTAATTTGCCACATTATAAAAGAGCAAAATAAATAAAATCATATTCGAAAAGGGGTTCTTTAGTAAGAGATTTTGCACTTTAAAGCAGATTTTATAAGTCTAGAAAGTTTTAAAAGTTTTTTTTTATTCTTACAAAAAGACTTGTCAAAAAATGTTAAGTGTTCAAGAGAGCGAAAAGAAAGTTTTTTCAAATAATCAAATCTCCGGTTTTTATCAATACATACAAATTCCTACAATTGCGAATATTTATTATAAAATAATATTGAATAGATCCTTCAGGAAATATTTTTTGTAAATTTATTTGATAACAGTATTTAATTTACTATTAATTTAAAAAAAAAAACCCTCTTAACCGCTTCTGTGCCAAGAGCGAGATATCTCGCATCCTTGGTTGTGTCTAGCAGGCCGGCCGTAGAAAAATAGCGAGTTTATTCGCTTTTTTTGAGCCTCTGTGTCATACATATGTCCCGTTTTTTATTAATTTAAAATATGGAAAACACAGAGACGACATTGGGATGATTTTGATTTTTTTTTTTTTTGATTTTTTTTTTTTTTTTGATTTTGATTTTTTTTTATTTTTAAATAAGATGTAAAAATGATTTATTTTGATTAAAAGTTCACGGCCTGCTGTACACAGCCACACTTCTACCTACTGGCATTTAAAAGGTTAAAATGGACTTTGTAAAAGACGTACTTATTTTCTCAGAAATATTTTGAAGACACATCGAAAGAGAAAAATAATGGAGAAAAGTGACATATTTAACTCATGTTTGGATTTATTGTCTTTACAGGATTTCAAATTTCCACTATCGATATATATTTATTTTGTTATAATTATTATGTTCAAAAGCTTATCGGTGCTGAATAAAGAATACTTACTGGAGTTGCGGTTGAGGGTGTTAGAGTGGTGATGGCGGGGGTGGGGAAGGGTGTTGTGGGCCTCCTGGTAGCGAGGGGGAGCGTATTCCAGAGGGGGTGGCGCCAGACCTAGACCCATTCCCAAAACCTCGCCGTCTGTGAGATAAGTGCTCACGCCCTGCAGAAAAATCAACAACAAAATTATTAATAACAATTTCACACAATTTCAAGTCAATTTTGCAAACACAAGACGATGCATATTCTGAATGGATTTTGAAATCCAGGAATCCACATACTTCGTGCGGTGATGGTGTTAAGGTTGAAATTGCTTCGTCATTTTGAAAATCTGTCTTGAATAATGCAAAAAAATTTAAATTACATAGGTGAACGAACACCAAAACCAATTATAAAAATTGTTTGCAAGAATGAAATTAAAAAATTCAAAGCTGTTTTCGGAAATAATTTTTTTATCTAGGTTCGTGAAAAGATAACAAAAAATTACTCTATCAGAAAACAGCCCAAGATATGACGTACTTTAATTTTTTAATGATTCGATAATTATTCTATAGGAAGCCAAAATCATGATTTTGCAGTTCTCAATGTATGATTTTGTACAGTATTTTTGCACAGTTTTGAACTAGGCATCGAAAAAATAATTAAAGTAAGACAATAAGACAGTGTTTTAAAACTCCATTAAAAGCAGAAGATGTTGCTTATGCAATGATCAATCAATCAATCAATCAACCAAATCAATCAAACAATCAATGAATAATTCAAACAATCTCTCAATCAATCAATCACACAATCAAAATCCAATCAATCAATCAACGAATCAATCAATCAATCGATCAATCAATCACTCAATCAAAAGTCAAACAATCTCTCAATCAATCAATCACTCAATAAATCAATCAATGAATTAATCAAAAAATCCCCCAATCAATCACTCAATGAATCAATCAATCAATCGATCAATCAAACAATCAACATTACATTATCTGAATTGTAGATATTAAATTAAATTGAACTGACCTGTCCCACAAGGGTGTGCATCATACCGGGTCCGTCCACTCCTTGTTCGCTGACGGCTTCCCCACCATCGCTGTAGGTCTCCGATTTCTCGCTGACGCTGCTCAGAGTTTCTCCGGTCATTGTGTCGTTGTACGAAGAAGGTGCGTACATCTCAATGGTGGCAGATTTCGAAGATTGGCCAGCTTGCTCTGTAATCAAATGTTTATATTAATAAAATTTATTCGAGACTTGTGTCGTATAGTTTTCATGTAAGAAAATGTAAGTAACTAATTAACCATCTGCTGTTTCTATGCAGGGGTAAACAGAGAGGATAGGTAGAAAAACTACTCTGTATCGGCACACACTTCTTACTTCATTCCCATTCGCACATTATCTCATACATACTCTTCTGTTATTCTGACACTTGACATGGCCCAATTCAAGTAATTGATATACTTGATCATGCCGTGTTTTTCGCGTCATCCACTCTACATACCTAAACCATATAATTGTCCCTTTCTTAATCTTCTTCTTTCTTGAACTGTCCCAAGTCATTGCCTAGTTAGGCTGTTGGGGTCGGCTCTTCTCATTCCCAAGCTATGTCTTCTTCGGTTATGGGTATCGCTTTCATCCAGGCCGTTACTCTGTAATATTTTGGAACATTGAGTCATCCAGGAGTTCTTTGGTCTTCCTCTGGATGACTGTCGATGAAGCTCCATAGACATTGCCTGCTTCACTGTGTGGTCTGATGGTCTCCGTCTTATGTGCCCATACCATCTCCCCAGGACACCCAGGCTACCACAAATGCGTGAACTTTTAATATTATCTTTTAGTGGTACTCCTGCCGACCATCTAACAATAGTCTGGCCTTGTCCATTTCTTAATCTTAAATTTTTTATCTCATTTCTACATTTCAGTCTACTTTCATCCTTTCTCTGCCAGTTCCATGCCTCGCTGCCATACATCAGAGTTAGAATCAGCACTCCATTGTGAACTGCTAACTTCGCGTCTTTGAACAATATTTTTTTTGTTATATATTGTGCAATAAAGATTTTGACTTTGACTTATGATTACTACCTACCCAACACCAGTATTGAAATGCAAAAAAAATTGTAACATTACCTCTCAAACGCTTTGCGCGCTTTTTGTATATGAAGCAGGCGACTAGTGCTACATTTATTAACAGTAGGACTATCCCTCCAACAGAAACTCCGATTATCACCATCCTTGGTAGGTCCCTCTTTTCCAACAATACTTCGGGAAGTTCGTTAAGCTCGCCGACTAGTGCTGGAGATTCTGTTTTGGGAAGGGAAAAAGTGGAGGAAAAAAATCATAAAAAAAATTAAAAACAATCAAATTATAAAATAATACAAAACTAAAAATAAAAAAGTCCTACTATCATCATTATAAGCATAAAATAATGCTTGAGCAATGATGGAGGAACGTCCGGGTTGAAACCAAACGAATTATTGGTCAATTGATCTACTAATCGGCCAAAAAAGAATAAATAATAGTTTTTTATAATAAAGTTCGGGTAATTGAGTTGATGCAAACGACACATACTAGTGATTGTGTGTATTGGTGTATATGTACATATATACAATGATGCCCTTGAAAAGCATCATTGAAAAACATTATTTTGTCTTGTTTAGTGTATTTTATTATATTTAGCGAAAAAGAGACAAAGAAAAGGTTATACAATGTGTGGTTTTTATTATATCAAATATGAACTTTATTCATAAATTATATTTTTATTTTATTCAGAAAGTTTGAAACATGCTATATGTAAGAAATGCATATGTGTGTGTCGTTATTTCACACATTAAATAATAATATGTATATATAATATGATTTAATTCTTTTCTATTGATTTATAAATAAAACACTTGTGTTGCAAAGTTTAACAAAGAAACGACATTTATGTTTATTTATAATAAAATAATAGAAAATAAAACAAGTGACAATTGATAAATGCATTCCAACTGACACTACAGGATTCAAATTTAAATGGAATATATTGCCATTACATCTCCCCCCCCCCTGGAAAGAAAATTACTGCAAAATTTTCACTCATCTTCGATGTCCTCTTCATGGTTCATAAATAAAGGTGCTGGAGTTAACTTCGAGATGTGGAAAAAATTTGATTCTAATTTTTTTCGACCAGTGTTTATCTTGTAAATTGAGTTTGATAATTTTTCTATGATTTTGTATGGTCCGATTCTCAATTCGTCGAGCTTCTTCCTGTTAAGTTTGTTTCCATTCTCCACAAAAACAGTATCACCAACTTTGAAGTCAAAGTGTCTCCTGGTTTTATTGTAAATTATCTTGTTGTAATTATGTGACTTCATAGTATTTTCTAGAGCTTTTTTTCTCTCTTGAATCAAATCGATGCCGGTCTTCTTAAGTTTTAACTCATTTGGCAAAATCGTAACATCTGTGCCGTCAAGTAGGTACTGTGGCGCATATCCAGTAACAGTGTGCTCCGTTTCATTATAGTTTTTTACACAATTATGCGCTATAGTTGTCCAAGCTACTTTTGAGTCATTTTCGTTGATTTTGCATCTAATTTTATTGACCAGCGTTTGGTTCAATCTTTCATTTAATCCATTTGAGAAAGGTGAGTTCACTGCAGTAAAAATTATTGGAATATTTTTTTCATCCAAAAATTTTTTGAATTCTCTAGAATTTATACCCGGGTATTGGTCTGAGAGTATCATGCCAATGTCATTAGTTTCTGTGGAGTTTAAGAGTTTTAAGAGTTTGATGAAATCATTGGTATTTTGAGTTCTTGACGTCAAAATATATGCAAACCTCGTGAAATGATCTGATAACAGGTGCAAGTATCTCTTTGTTGATCGTGAACCCCCAAAACCGCCTATTGTATCAATGGAACATATTTCAAAAGGTTTTGTTGCGGGACCCAAGTGGGACATCAATCCATATTTATTTTCACCTCTTGATTTGTTCTTTAAACATACTGCACAACTTTCGCAGGTTCTCTTTATATTATTTGTCATGTTTTCTGCTGTGTACCATGAGCTTATCATTTTTTGCATTTGTGTAATTCCTATGTGACCTAGTTCTGTATGAACATTTCTGATAAAGTCTATGCTGAATTTTTCTGATAGAATTATTTTTTCTCTTTTTTTTACTTTCTTGTAATAAACATTATTTTTCGATATCAATTTATCTCTTCTGCACTGTATCTTCTCATTTTTTATCTGATCTTTTAAGATATCTTCTAATTTTATTAAGTTGACAATTTTTAATTGCTCATCTGTATTTTCATTTGATTCCAGCACTGGGTTTCTGCTTAGACAGTCAGCTTCCAAATTTTGTTTTCCTGGAGCATATTTTATGTTAAAGTCATATTGAGAAAGATAATATGTTAAATCACCTAGCTCTTCATCGGTTCTAGATTTGAGATTCATGTTTTCCAGTGGTTTGTGATCTGAATAAACTGTAAATGGTTTACCTATCAACCAGTATTGCCAGTATCTCACTGCTTCTTTTATAGCTAAGCATTCTAAGTAAATTGCTTTTTTCTTTTTCTGGGCGCCATTTAGTTTTTTCGAAAAGTAAGCTACAGGTTTTTCTTTTCCATCAGACTGTGTTTGTTTTAAAATAGCTCCAAGGCCTTCTAGAGAAGCATCTGTATATATATTAATTGGTAAATCTTGATCAAAAATTTCCAGGATTGGTTGTGAGCATAGTAGGTTTTTCATCGTTTCAAAAGCATTTTGGCATTTATCAGTCCAAATAAACTTTTGGTTTTTCCTTAGTAAGTTATGCAAAGGATCTAGTATTATTGCACTCTTCGGAATGTACTCATGATAAAAGTTGATTTTTCCTAGAAATTGTCTCACATTCTTCTGTGTTTTTGGAATAGGAAAATTCTTTATTGAAATCAAATTATCCTTTACTGGCTTGACTGAATTATTCTGAATTATATGACCCAGATATTTTACCATGTCTGATGCAAATGTGCATTTTGTAAATTTTAATCTAAAACCTTCAGTTTTGATTGCATTCAGCAACTTTGTTAAATGATCGATGTGTTCAGCAAAAGTTTTTGAAAATATAAGTATGTCATCTATGTAATTGACAGCAAAATCGGTTAGTTTATATTTTCTCAATATATTGCTTAATATCCTCTGAAAAATTGCCGGAGAGGTCTTTAATCCAAAAGGTAGGCAGGTCCACTGATAATGCCCCTCCTGTGTTACAAATCCTGTTTTTTTTTTTGTCTTCAATCCGCAACGGAATAGACCAAAAAGCTGAGTTTATATCCAGCGTTGAAAAAAATTTGCAATTTCTGGTCTTTGTCATTAGGTCTTCAATCAATGGAAATGGTTGAGCTTGAGGTATTACTATTTTATTTAAGTCTCTGAAGTCTATGCATAATCTGGATCTTTTGTTTTCTTCTTTTTTAAATGCTAGAGTGACAGGTGCAGCAAATGGGCTGTACGACTCTTCTATCAGTTTATTGTCTATTAATTTTGCTATTTGCTCTTCAATTTCCTTTTTATCTTCTACGCTGCATCTGTAAGGCCTCTTACTACAATATTTATCCACCAATAAGTCTATCTTCGCTTCATATCCATTAACAGTACCAACATCGTATTTACTTTTCGCAAACACTGATGTGTATTTGCCTATTAGTTCATTTATTTCTGTTTTTTGATCATTATTTAAATGATTTATTGTTATTTTAAAATCTTCTTCTTTAACATGTTCATTAAAATTAATTTGGTGTTTTTCTATAATGTTCTTATTTTCAGAATGTTTAAATTCAGTATTTGTTTTCATATTTGTAGAATTTTCTTCTTTTTTATTTGTATTATTCAGGCAGATTTTCTGTGATGTTTGTAAGTCTTCACTTTGGATTAGTTTGAAGTCTTTTATCATGTCTAATCCAATCAAAAAATCATACTTAAAATTGTGTTCATCAATAATGTACACATCAACATTTTTCTCCAATTCAAAAATTTTAATCTTCAACGTTGTCAAACCACTCGTTTTTTTAACACCATTAATCGTTACTAAATTTGCTTCATTCAAATTGTTTCCTTTTCTTTTTAGTTTCAAAAACTTAGAATTAATTAGAGAAACATTTGAACCCGAATCATAAATTCCGTATATTTTTAATTCATCATTTAGTAATAGTTTGACTTTGATTAATGGTGTTACTATTAGTTTTTTTGATCATTTTCATTTATCTCAGTCTCTATCACTGAATTGTTTACATGTTTAATGGCATTTCTCTTAAATTTTTCATCCTCTTTTGTTTTGAACCAGCATGTGGCTTCAGGGTGGTAACGAGTGCCCTTATTCAATTTTTCACAAATTTTACATGGCTTTTTATCCTCATTTTTATTATATTCTGCATTCCCAAATGTTCTCCTATTCATGAATCTTTTTTTGTTGACCATATGTTCATACTTGTTTATTTCATTAAATAAATCCACAGTATCTTGTAATCCTTCTCTATCGATCTTGTTAAGTATGAATTCTGGTAGTCCGGAAGCAACAAGATCTATCAAAGTACCGGTGTCGATTGATCTTCTCATATCCAATAGAAGTTTTTCTTTTCTCATAGCATAATCCAACAGAGAACCATCTTTGTATCTAAATAATAGTGCGTAGGTGACAGGGTTCCATCCTTTGTTTGCGAATGATTCACAGAATTTGTTTTTCCATGTTGACCACTCTGAGTTCATTGTTAGTTTAATAATCATGGAACTATACCAATCTACACAACTTTTATCCATGAACAATCTTAGTATTTCTATTTTTTTTTCATCCATGGTCACATCAAATCGTAAACATTCTTTTTCAAACACTTCTATCCACTGGCTTGCATTTGTATTTTTACTACAGAATTTTTCTATAACAAAATTCTCAGCAATGTTTTTGAGGCTCTGTTGCTTATCTTCCATTAATTTTACCATCAATCTTCCCAGTGTATCTTCTTTTTGATGTACTTGTAAACTTTCTTCTTCCAATTCTTCGAGGTATTGGTCTCCGAACTGTAGGTTTCCATCTTCGTCTACATATGTTTTTTTTAGTTCTTCTGTCATTGTTACCCAGACTCTTCTAACCTGGTATCTTTTTTTTAAACTATTTTTTACTTTGCCAAAAGCACCACTTTTCATAATCTCCTTGTGATGGCTGGCGGATTGTAACATTTCTGGTATTGTAAACACTTTTTCATCACTTGTGACTATTTTTGTAATGCTTATAATATTTGATTTGCCATCGCCTCCAGGTAGTAGCGTAAATTCAAATTGAAGTTTCTCCATTTGTGGTTACGAAAAATGTCGTTTTATAATATGATTTAATTCTTTTCTATTGATTTATAAATAAAACACTTGTGTTGCAAAGTTTAACAAAGAAACGACATTTATGTTTATTTATAATAAAATAATAGAAAATAAAACAAGTGACAATTGATAAATGCATTCCAACTGACACTACAGGATTCAAATTTAAATGGAATATATTGCCATTACATATATATAAAAAAATTGTTGTTAGTCGAAACAGAAAATATATCATAAAAGAAATACATTTGAAATATTAAATTAAATAAATAAATATGAAGGAATGGATAGGGTAAGGGTGCAATCTACCATACAAACTCATGACCAAATTCATTAATAATTTGTATTCCTTATAAATGAGAAAAATTGTCTTGGAATACATCTCATATATCGCAATACTATATTTTGTTGTTTTTTTTTCTTACATCCAGAAAGACAACTTACGAAGAAGATATTCTTAATATTTTGGAAGCAATAGATCCCTTTTTTCATCCGGTAAAACTCATGTATCTTGTTTACATTAAAAACTGGTGTGTTCACACAAACAGTTCTCCAACTCGTCTTGGGAGGAGATTACTGCTTGGGAAAGAATAGAGTTCTTTTACGTTAATCTGGGATTTATTTAATACTTCGCGTATTACAAGTGATGACTACGCTAGTCGGCCTAACTGGAAGATGGCTAAATGAGATCTAAATTGAGTGAGCTCCTGTAGACTGCACCCAGGCCCTTGGCCCCCCTGGTGCCCAAACTCCGAACTAAACTAACTGCCATCTAGTGGAGCACGGAAGCTTTTAGATATACCTCAAAAACAAAAATAACTTTACTCTTTTGTCAATATGAACAGTAACGTAACATCAGAAGTGGAAATACGCTGGACACATTGCAAGACTAAGAGATTACTGTTGGAATTAAATACCATCGGATGGCGTACTTGTTTGAGAAAGAGTTCCAAATGTCTCCCATTAATGAGATGAACTGGCTTCAGATAGGTAAAAGCCAGAAAAAATTGCTAAAACTGGAAGAATTTAAGGTAAATTCAAACTGCCTTATTCATAATCGTAGAATAAGATAATACCACGGTAATACGAAAGGGTTAGGTGAAATTTGTATGACAATTTCACCTAACCCGTTCGTATAACCGTGGTATTATCTTATTCTGCGATTATGAGTAAGGCGGAATATATTTTAAATTAACGAAGAAGAATTGGGACTACCTTGGAAGCAAGTTGATGGTGTTTTTCTTGTACATAATCAAGTTTTTGAACTAAAAAGAAGATATTTAACCATCTCAAAAGTAAACCATATCGTTCTGCACTTATTCGTTTTGTTGTGGCGATAATTACCTCAAGGTATCGCGGTGGAACTATATTTAACTGAATTATGACTATATTTTGATTGTGTTGTGTGTTCATTCGCATAGGTAAATTGGTAAGTGATTGGTTATCCTTTTTCCTTGCAACACTAGTTTTTCCTACACATATGTATTATCGCCCAATTCCAGCAACTTTATTTTTAGTATTTACAATCCATTTATAATTGCAACTGAAGCTGGAATTAGTAAGAAGTTTCAGATGCAAAATTTTTATGATTAATTTTTAAACCAACAATCAAATACCTGTCTCCAATGCATCTTAAGACACTTTGGAAAAGTTGCTCACCAAACTGAGTACTCAAACCTGGAGAAACTCATAGTTACTGGCAAAGTATTTGCCTGGAGAAGCAACATAGAGTAAGGTCAGCAATGCTCTGGAGTGATCAAGTCAGAGGTCAGAGACGTCCGGAACTAGAGTGCCCTTGGCTCTCCGTTAAGAGCGAGACCATTAGGAATGGTGGAGCCTGGTTTATCAGGGAAATTGGAGGGAGATCCACGATCTTCAGCAATGAGAAAATAACTTTAAAAGATTTTTAAATCAGTTTCAATAATTCCCCCATTTTTCCAAAAAATCTCGCTTATTCGAATGAGAATTGGACGTTGTTCTGTTTCTTCTCACGTTTTTAAAATTCACTTGCTTGACTCCCCAGATTGTACATTCTGGGGTCTAAAAGTGGGAACTTTAGATCACATACTTTTTGGTTGCCTCTCTCTAAACAAATATCCTCTCTTCTATCAAGCCTTATCTAAAATTGCCTCCTGTCCATTCAACATCTCATCTCTTCTAAGTCTGAACTCTACTCCAATCTTTCATATAATTAGTATATAAAATCACTTTCCCTCTCTCCGTAATTTGAATCGATGGCCTAGAACACCCTAGAAGGGTAAAAGACAGAAACATTGACATCTCATGAAGAGTTAATATACCTATCACTCCTCGAATTCTTTTATCGGCTCTTCGATGGAGACAGAAGCCGATTATCAAGACGTTCAGCAGGATCAGAGCTGTCCCGACAATGGTCCCGGTGATAATCAGCATTCCAGGATATGTCCCGAACGAATACGATCCCGCCTCATTGTCTGAACTCGGTGAATGAAAAGATGGTGGCACTTCTGATGATGTGTTGTGTTTTAGGTTATGTTGTTTTGATGATGGTTTTGTTGTGATGTTGGGTTTGTGATAATGACATAATTTGTGGCGTAGAAAGTATATTTGTATATAACAGTGGGTAAAATAGTGATAATTAGTGTTTGAGTGAATAGTATAGTTGAAATAGTTGGTGTTAATGAATGGAAAATGTTGCAATTAGCGTAGATGAGGTGATAATAATCAGATTGAGTTGATATTATTGTAATTAAGTGAAAATTAATGTAATTGAGTGATAATTAATGTAATTGGGCGATAATTAATGTAATTGAGTGATAGTTAATGTAATTAAGCAATCGTTATTGTAATGGAGTGATAATTAATGTGATTAAGCGATCATTATTGTAATGGAGTGATAATTAATGTGATTATTTGTGTAGTTGAGTGGAAAATGCAAGTAATTGTGTATAGATTGGATATAAGTTAATTAGTTTTTTTGATAAATATGGTTATTTAAGTTATTGATGTGTTATTATTAGTAATATTTTTAAACCAATGGTGTAAGTTGTTATTGGAGACAAAGTATATATAACAGATAAACATGTTATTGAGTATAAATATTGATAAAATTATAAAATATAGATATAATTATAAATTAGTGTTCAAACCAAACCATTGTCCAATTTGAAGATTGCGTGCAAAAGAGAAGAAAAAACATGTTAACAAGATGGGTTTATAAACTTCAACAGATAAACATTGTATTACGGAATTGTTAGTTAAATACGCAGAATTCATGCGTTTATGAATTTAACGATTTTTTATAATTTTTTTCATAAATCCTAAAAATATGGGATAAACAGTTAAATATATGTGCATTCAATGGATCTCTAAAATTATAAACAGTTTATGTCTCCATATTAAAATTCGCAGGTATGTTTTTTTTAATGTGGGTGGGAAATTTCCAAATTGGACGCACAGAAATTCCCGATGCGTATGTCAATTATTAACACGGATCTGGGAGTCGAAAGATCGATATCATATTAAAATATTGCAAAATTTGACAACAATTTTTTTTTTAATTTTTAGAACTCACTTGAAGTTGTGGCCTTGACATCGTCAGGTCTGTACTTGGATTGACCAAGTCGATTCAGTGCCATAATGGAAAACAGATAGTCTGTAGCTAGTTGTAATCCTCGAATGGTCCATTTATCTTCATGTTCTGTCATATTATCGGCAACTTTGTTAGAAGGAGCGACGTCTTCATATTTATAAATCTCTTCGTAGATTGTCCTGAAAAAAAATAAATTATTATTTATTTCACTTAGATCACAGTTTCGCGACATGGGTGATAACGCCCTTGTGGGTGTTTGAGACTTTCAGGGGGGCAGTAGAAGACCCAAAGAAAATTATTGCGTTGAGATGGCACAGTGAGGGCGTGGGCAGGTAAAAAAAATGGTCTAAAAAAGACAACAACAAAAAAAAACGCTAATCACACACTAATAATCTTACATGTATTATAAGATGGTCTGGATGGAGTGGATGGGCGAAGAAAGGAGTGACAGAGTAATAGATAATTTCACCATTAAGACTTAAAGCGTCACTTGAAATAGCTTTAGCCATGTTTGGTGACCTGATCTGAATATCCCCGTCTCCATCCCTTCGCCACTCCCTTAAGCCTCACAACATATCCAGGTTGGGGATGCCATAGTCAGATGGGAGAAGTCCAGACTCTTGCAATATTATTACAAGAAAGGAAAAATGAATGATGACATAGAATGTCTTTTCTCTGTCAGTAAAATTTTTGTTTAGTGCAAAAAACCTTCATCAAAAAGCGGATATAAGAAGCACACAGGAGGCCCTGAGGAAAACAGTTGCCTTCAGGGTCTAGGTCATTGGGGTTACTATGCGTACGGTCTTTTTAGGAAAGGAAGGAGAGGAAGTTTTGGGAAGGAAAATGGTATGAGGGATGGACAGGAATCTTCGGGTCAGTGTGTCCAGGAGTGACAGGTGTATGGATCTATCCCTCCCACTGCGGAGCAATGTGATGTTCCGAGAGATTCCTGCTGGAGACATCAAAAAGTCTCCCTCAAACAGTCTCTCCTGAACCGGCCTGCCATACAGTTGGTGGGCAAATATATCCGCCGCCAAGTCCGGAACCCGGGCACCCTTGCTAAGGCACCAAACGTAGCGAACCACTTGGGATGACCTGTGGCAGAGATGTTGGTTGTCCAATAGATGGTTTCCGGGGTGGCGGTATCCATACCCGCCTTCCAAATTACTAATGATGATGATTACAATCTTACCTGTATCGAATTCTGTATGTTGCGGGAATGCCTCCATCGAAACCAGGCACCCAAGATAATGTCACGGAGTCATGGGTGACATTTGCAACAGTCAGTGACTGTACTTGATCTGGAAAAAAAAACAATACATTATTGTCACAAACAGTAAGTAATTAATTAAAATTTACCAGCCTTACGAAAAAAAAAACACTACCCAACCGTTAAATTTGAATAAAGACTGAACCAATTAGAAATTATACTAATAAACGCATATTAGTGACTGTGTAGTTGAAACACATTATAAGCAATTTGGCGTTTGACTGTGTATCGTTAAATGATAGAAAACAATAATAATAATAAAAACATTTATTTGACAATAGATCATTAGTCTGTTACGCATCATAGCTTATATCAGTTTTGATGAAGTACTTCTTAAATCTGTGTTTTTTCAATTAAAAAATGTTCATTATATTAGATGTGTAAAAAAGCAGTATGCTTAAAAACTAATTACCGTTGCCCTCTGTAAAAAATCAAAGCCATTAGGTTCGAAGCTTGACTAAACCCTGGTGTCATTTATGTTAATTACTTGCTATTAAATGATCAAACAGTTCTCAGTCGGTAATGAAGAGTGTTATTGTGAGCTATTTGTAAACACACACAACAAACGTCAGTTGGTTTGTTGTGGTATTAGTTTTTTAAACCCGTCGTTTTATAAATACAATAGAATTCAATGAATCAGACCGAGTCGGTGTTTATCTGGGTTGAATTTAAAAATAACCTGAAAACTTAACACTAAAAATGGATACTGACATCATTATCTTTCTTTCAATTTTCACAACTTTTAATAACAAGCATGATAATATATGTACATTAATCCAAAAAATAATTTCAAAGTGACAGCTGTCAATGCTAAAACACAGTTAAAAATCCTCTTCCGTTGCATAAGCAATGTGTAACTTTCCGCGAACTCTGTACGGCTATTAAACATCAGTTTTTTCTATGTAACGTTAATATGTAGTAAGGTTTATGAACAGTTGTTTTTCATTATCGTGATTTATTTTTGGGGTATAATATCAACTTACGCTACCTCCTTCTTTAGCCAACCTTTTGGACAGCACTACAGTGTCCATCATCAGGGTAGATGATGTGTAATCGAAGATTGTGGTAAGTTTTGCTTATGTATGTAGATCTATGTTTTTAATGTTATGGGATAACTCACCTGGAGCACTTGTGACATCCATCGTAACCGTATGTGATGTAAAACCTCTGGTGTTTCTAGCTGCGCACTCATACCGCCCGTAATCCACGGAGCTAACACGATCAACTCTCATCCGGGTCTCGTAGAGCATGGGGCCCACGCGGCGAGAGGAGGACTGGTAGCGCCCCCCAGTGGCGTTCCAGGGGATGGAGGCACCAGAGCGGGACCACGACCAGGTAGGCTCAGGGGCTGCCAGACATCTGTTGAGAGTTTGCGGAAGTTTTAGTTATACAACTTGTGATGAACCTGTTTCACTCCGGTATAGGTGGGTAAAATTTTTTTTTTAAATATAGAATATGATCACACTATCGACATCTTTCGGGTGGTTTTAAAATCAATATTAAAGGAATCTTTTTTTAAACTTTTGGGGTTTCCTTGCCACGAAGGGGTGTAGGCAGTTAGGAAAAAAACCGACTATCCAATCAGAATGGAGATGGGGACAGTGGGTGCGTCTTGGACCAATCACAGGCTGGGGGCGTGGGATGATGGATTTGAAAAATTAAGATTCAAAGATTATCTCACGGTTTGGTCGGGCAGATATTTTAAGAGGATAGTACCACTTCTAACTTGGTCATAAATCGCATTTTTATGGGAGCAGGAGGGGATCGACAACAGTTGATTTCACGTCTGGAATCGGGAAGTTTTGCGGGGATCTCGGTGGCGGAAAATTCAAAAGGACAAATATCATTCACTGATAACTAGAGTAGCAAGCGATCTCGATTACTTAGTAATCGTGAAACGGGAGAGGACATTGACGGTCTTAACCGCTTTTTCCAGACAAATATCTAGCGGATTCTGCAGGTAGACGTTGGGGGAAAGTGTTAGACGTGGAAAACCCACAGGAGCCGATCTCTTCGAGGTAGTCGAGGGAAATCAATTCATGTTAGTGACCATATGGAATCTAAGATTTTGTATTGGATTTTGTCCGTTAGTTTAGAGGGGAGGGAAGGTTTACGATCTCTTGTTACTTAATTGGGTCTTGAGTGTGAGACATCGGACATGATTTTGGGTCTCTAAGGTACGCATTAAGCTGAAATCACCACTTGATTTTACATACAGATGATAGGAGAAAGAAATTAGTGAAAAAGCATAAAATTTAACGACCTGTCAGGATTTTAAATTATTCGAAAACTCAAGTATTTTCTTGATCACTAGGCGAGAAATTACGGGAGAATTATCGGTTTTGGTGCCAGAGAAGGATGTAAGATGTAGGAGGACTTAGGAAAAAGGAAAAAAAACGTTCGAAGGCAGGATTGGAATGGGATCTTGGCAGTGGTTATAGCCATAGGAAAGGAGGATCGAGGTTATAAAAGTTTAGATTATTATAAAATAAGGTTCTAAGAGCATCACGACTTTGCGGGGAGGTAAATCAAGGGGTTAGAGATTGCACATGAGCGTTTGCAAACGCGAGAAATATTAAAATTGTATACGAACACAAGAAACGCGACATGTAGCCAGAAACGGACACGGCTGAGTGTGCACACTAGCGGTACGTTCGATAAGGATGTTCAATCACTGATTTATTAGGAAAGCCATAGTCAAATGCTAAATCGACGAAATACCTAGAAGGTGACTTATTGTGGGAGTAGCTAAAATAATATATGCATAATAGATGACAGTCGGAACATATTATAGGTTGCTAGGTTGAAATCGGACTTGGGGATTTCGAGAAAAGTATGGAAAATATATCGAAAATTCAGGATACGCCGTACCTGGAAGCGATTTTAAAAATGGTAGAACGGACACGATAGGATTTCGAGAAAAGTTGAATTAATTATTCACATGGTAAATAATATTTTTAGGTGCTCAGATTGTAGAGATTCGTATGGAGGTTTAAGAGTGCTAGGTCGGGTCCGCCCCTGGACGGTCGGGCTGGATAGTTTTGTCGCACGGGGCGTAATGGGGATTGTGGGGACCGATCGGGGAAAAAGGTCGTAAGCGACACGACAGGACAGTGGGTGAGAAAGGATTCGATTTTACGTGTTATTAGAAGTCGAATTTGCAAAAATTAAAATTGATTTATGTGGAAATGGATGATCAAAAAGGGAAGTTGAGAGGAGAGAGCGGACAGTTCGTGACAATTCGGGAATACAGGGTGAGGTCTCGGGAAGAAAACGCGCGAAACTGGGATGTTGGAAATTTACCGGGGATCAAATGACTATCTGAGCGATTTGACTAGAGTGGATTTTTGTGCAAAGTGTATCGGACTAGACTCAGTGAAAAGATAATAACCTAATAGAGTGGATTTTAGTCGAATCACTTAAATTCTAAAAATAATAATTAATCAATCGATAAAATCAAAAGGAAGGAAAACGGTGAATACGTCTGTGAAGTTAACGGAATTATATTGTTCCCGGTGTTGTGTTTAATTCCCCGGTCTTAATATAAATAATCATCTTTTAAGGTGCACGAGAGAGAAAAGATATTTTCTATAAATATCTATTCTAAATAATAATCACGGTCTCGAATTTTAATAATAATAATATATTGGTTCCAATTCAGGTTGAGGAAGTTTTACTAAATCAGATTAAGCCTAAATAATAACTGAACAGTCGTTTAAAACTACAATAATAGACTCGTTTTATAATAAATATATATTAGAGAACTTCCATATTGCACTTAAGGGATCGTTCGGGTTGATTTTTGCGAGAAGTAGGACTGTGGAAAATCGTGCGTGCATCGGAGAGTGACTAAGGTTTATAGCTGGACTTAGAGAAAAACCGAGACTGTGCTGAATTAATTAATTTTCTTTGCAAGCGTTAGTGGATTAGATTCAGTGAAAGATACATGGCTTAGTTCACGAGACAGTGGTGAAAAGTGTTAATTGATTAAAGAGGATAATACTTAAGTCAATAAATTCTAAAAATAATATTTAACCTATCGATTGGACGAAATAAAAGTCAGTAAATACGTATTATGAGAGTGACGGTCTTATATCTTATCCGGTGTTGGGTTGATTATTCACAATATAATCGTCGGTAAAAGTTCGCGATTGTTATCGTCTATTATGTAGAGAGATAAAAGATATCTATAAAAATTTACCCTAAAGGAAAAATATCGGACTTGAATTTTAATAATAATAATAAATGGTGCAAATTCGGATGGGGAGGAGGACTTAACTAACTTAATTTAAAGTAATAACGGATCAACGAATAAACAGTCGTTCTAGGTTAACAATAATGGCCCCAGTTTTGCGATAATAAATTTCATTCCTTTTATAAAAAAATGTCGTGATAGACCGCGAAAGAACGAAATTAATAATAAACTTAACTAGATTTAAATAATCTTAGCAAGGGTCCGCGAGTCAGGAATGATATCGGATTTGATATATTTTAATCCCAATAGTTAGAACATAGTAATCTACGAAAAAGTTCAATTTGCGAAAGCTCACATAAACGGCGTCGAGCGGTTATCTACCATATTTAGTTTACAAATAAAAGTTTAGAAGTTCGTAGGAAGTTTTTGTTTTCTCCACAGGTCTACGGCATACGTAATTAAGAATTGGTCGTGTATATCTCCGACCGGGACTTTTAGCAATTACGTATTCGGTAAGTGGTTATACCTAATTTAAATTCCCAGGCCATCCCGGAACGCGATGCAGAGACGCCAGAATCGAAGCTGCCTCGTGAAACTGAAGATTTAAATAAATGACAAAATTTCATATTATTCCAGAATACGTTCAATGGTGTTATCACCAAGGACAGTGACCTTTTCTTGCAGACAGCTGATGGCACGAGCGGAGGAGCAAAAAATGTACGAGCGTTGTACCCTCAACCAAAAGGGGGAGTTCATCGGGGTACACGACATACCCAATAGAAAGCGACTGTCTGCAACCTAAACAAACGTAAATTTAAAACTAACAGGTACTCCTTTGAATTCCTATTTGTTGAATTGCGCCTTTTAAACTTTATGGTTGAACAATGTGGTGGTGACACCGAGGCTATACATATGTGTCAATGTCTGGTCCATCGGTAAGGGTCTTCCCACATTGTCCTGTTAGGAGGGGATGCTCACCATAGACTGATCGGGTCACGCGAGATGCTGGAAGCAATTCCCTTTCGCGGGACCGTGTCGAGAGAATGGGTGTGACGAGACGGATTTGAAATGAGTTGCCAAACGGTATGTGAGGACGCGGTTCGCTGACGGAGGCGTCTTGGCCAAAAGCATCTCGGGTTGCCGGCAAGGTAGTGTGGGAGGAGCATAAGCAGTACAATTTTGTGGGAACAACCCCTCAGCGCCTGCACATTTTTAAATTCTATCGACCTAGAAGCAATCATAAAGCCTAGACAATACTTAGGTCGTATGTTCGCTGCTAGAGGTGGTTTATTCGCTGGCCAGGTCACGCAGGAGGAAGGATCTGTCTATCACAAGCTGTAGCCACATGTTCGCGAGTAGAGTCGTGACAAGGGACGAATTGGATTACCCCTTCTAGAGCCAGAAAAGTAGTCCTGGAGGTGTTCGATACTGGGGTTGATTGGGAAAGGTTTGAAGGCATGCCGTCCTTCCTTGGTTATGGAAGGGTCCGGGTATCTGGTTGGTCGTCAAGAGATCTTCTGGGTGCCATGGGTATAGCCTTGACATGCTTTGGTCGGGAGGTCGTGTCCGGAGAGCCGACCACCTGGTCAATTTGGTCAAGTGGAGGAGCCAGTACTAGATTGCAAAAACTGCATGATCCATATCCATCCCTCCCTTATCCCTTCCATCTTAGGTACGAAGTTTGCGTTTACTAACAATATAATATTATCAAAATTATGTATAGGGTTCTGCCATGGAGAGCGGCGCGAAGGAGCCGCCAAATAACTAAATGAAACATTCTAGGTATGTATTTTAAAATCTATTAAGACGTATAGGATCATAGATCAACCTTATAGGCTTCCCAGAATTACAGGGGGTACTGCGAGAGTATTAAAACAACGTACAACATTAGAGACGTAATGGGGATATATTTAGGATAGATTTAGACAGTAAGTATTCTTCATACGTTCAAGAGATACAGAGAAATTCTTCCACACCTTATCTAAAAGAACCAAAAAGTTACCACATATAGACATTAAATACCTATTCTAGATTTTCTAGTACCTTTGAAACAAAAATAAAACACAACGTAAAGGAAAGGGTTTATTGTAAAGTTTTCCCGGAAGGAGAAAGCCTTTTGCTGTGTTCAGTCACAGGGGTGGGAAAAGCGAGTCATGATTCAAGACATTATTGGCGAATCAAATAGTACGAGAGAAGGATCTACCGTCCGGAGATCGAAACGCAAGAGAGGAGAGGTATTAAAACCTAAGTAAAGGGTTTGACCCATCACAAACTACATATTATTATACTTAAGAAGAACACAGAACAGAATAGATGCATAATTTTAATTTCCACATTTATATTTGCGATATTCTCTGTTAGGTTAAAGGGTTGAAAATGTATTTTTTCAACGTTTAGAGACAAAAAGTTTTCGCCAAACAATAGTTTTATGATATTTATGGCATTGTTTGACAATACTTCAGCATCTTTCCAAGAATTTACTTCAATCGTTATCACTAGAGACCGGATTATATGCAATTGCATATTTGCATATGCATTTGCATATTTAGACCCTTTTCAGCGGTAATTGCATATTTTAGCAAAAAAATTGAGATCTTGCATATTTACGCTCGATCTCCTTCATCGTTCAGATGCCTCACATAGTGACATCAAGGGTATTATCAATGACTTCGATAGTGTAGAGGCTTCGACAGTTTTCCAGTGCAAAGAAGCGTTTGGCGATGCTAGTATTAAAAAATAAAAACCTAGCTATGATTGACCCTCATTTCGCCTACATACCTGCAAGTTTAAAATCGCTTGAAACTCATGGATTGGCATTGATGAATCTATTCAGGTTATGAAGACAATTCGCCTTATGAATTCCTCGTTTTCAAAGCTATTCCTCCAGAGTAAACTCAAAGAAAAGTTTAAAATTTTACTGAACAATAACCCAGGGTTTGCCCCTTGTGCCAAATTGATAGCTTCATCAACGGGGCAGGTGAACTTTTGCCCGGCACAATGAGTTCAAAAATCGCACCCAAATTTAAATTCTGTCCAGTCACATCAGTAGACGTGGAATGCTCCTTTACGCTTACAAAAATATATTAAGCGTTCGTAGACACACTTTGTCCACAGAACATTTAGAAAAGTACTTAGTTATATACGTTTTTAAAGGTAAATTGTAAATTTCATTGTTAAATACATTTTGTAATTGATATTTTCGAAAATTCGCTTGTTATCATGGCTTAATAAAATAAAAAATATTTAAAAATACGACTTCCTGTATTTCGTGTTGAATATTTTGGCCCTTTTTATGAATTTTCGTGCATATTTTAGCTATTTTTATTGCATATTTGCATGCATATTTTGGGCTGTTTTTGTTGCATATAATCCGGTCTTTAGTTATCACTGTATCATCTGCATAAGATATAATATTTCCAATGATTGGGAGTTAAAAAAGTTCATTAACATAAAATATGAATAGTATAGGGCCCAATACACTTCCTTGTGGAATTCCAAAATCTATTTTTTCTATTTCCTTAGTTAATGTTCCATTTAGCCCAACCGCCAGCCTTTTTTGTATGGGTGGGGCTACCCATTGGTAGGGGTATATAAAGCAAGGTCATCCGTCATGGGTTCGAACATCATTTCAATCTCATATCAACTCCTTGAGCGAAGCCAGGTACCCTAGCTAGTTAATAAATGATATAAACAATGGGAAAAATGGTATGGAAGTAATAATTTATAGCTTTACCTGCAAACTAATTCCGCCGCATCTCCCATATTAGCTGCCGCCTTCAGATAACTTGGACTGGTGTCCATCTCAGGTTTGAACTTGACGAGCAACCAAACTTCTTCTTGCGTCTTGTTACGTAGTCCATTGTCCACCGTGCAGACAAAAGCACCTGCATCTTCCCTCACTGAATTCCTGACGTGCAAGTAGCTGGTGCTTGTGTTCTTGTCGAAGGATACGTAGGTTTTTACGTCGAAGTCATCGTAGCCTTTACGACTCCATTTTATGTGTTCCTCCCCAATTGGATTACCTGGAAAAATATATTAAATTGAATTAATATTAATTTAATGGTGAGATATTAAAAGAAGGGTAATGTAAGAAATTCGTAATTGTAGGAAAAAAATTAATTATTGAAGACAATATTAGCGACTTCCAAACAACGGTCATATTTAAATGAAACATATTCGGTGATATTCATGGTATATGTGGTAAAACCATGTACGATTTTGGAGAAATGTGGAGATCCGCGAAGAATGCAAGGCAGATGTAAGCGTAATGAGTAAGATTAAGAAAGGGACGCTCAGATGGTTTTACATGGCATGTAGAGCGAATGAACGAGGAAAGGAGTGTAAGGAGAATATATGACGCAAATTTGAATGGTAGAAGAAGTCTGGGACAGCCGAGAAAGACATGGCACGACCAAGTGAATCAGATACTTTAGTCGGGCCATGTGAAGAGTCGGAATAATAGAAAACCATGTATGAGACAATGTATGAATGTGAACGAGGCAAGGAGTGTGTGCCAAGACCGAGATGTTTGGCGGTCCGTCCTCTTTGCCTACCCCTGAGGGGAAACAGCGTGATGGTTAGTTAGTTTTAATTGACTAAGAATCACCAACATTGGCCGCTGTCTTTATGTATGATTGCAAGATTCTTCCCGAACTAAATGCAATCCAGATAGTGTCTTGGATAAATATATCCATTGTTATTTTTATGTGCGACATCTATTGACTTTTCTACAGGTTATGAATATAATTTTTTTTCAATAATAAAGAAGATTGAAATATTGTCCAAAGAAGCGAAGTTAGCAGTCCATAATGGAAGTATGATACCAACTCTAATTAATGACAGTGACGCATGGAACTGGTAGAGGAAGGATGAAAGTAGACTGAATGCTGTAGAAATGAGATCTCTGAGGTGTTTTTGCGGTAAAACTTTATTTAAACTAAACTTGGATTAAAAATGTGGGGATTCAGAATGAATGCGTAATAGTTAAGATTAAGAAAGGTACGCCTAGATGGTTTTGGCAAACAAACGAATAAAGGAGTGTAAGGAGAACATGTGATGCGGAAGTTAACGAAAGAAGAAATTGAAGACTCCCGAGGAAGTCATGATAAATTTAGGTAAATCAAATATTTGAGTCGGGCCATGTCAAGAGTCAGAATAACAGAAGAGCCATGCATCAGATGATGTGTGAATGAGAATGAAGCAATTATAGAGGACTGCCAGAGGAATTAAACTCACAACGCCTGAGCGGGAAGCGGACACATTCAGATTAGTCCATTGACATTATATATATGTATTGTGAATAATTCTTCCGTTTCCAGATTTTCGCTTGAGTTTCGCTATTATTGTCTTCATTTAATGAAAAATAGTTATATAACTCACCGGTAACTGTGCAAGATATTTTTCCTTCATCACCAGGACTTACTAAAACATCCTTGGAAATGGACTTGATGGCTGCGGGATCTGAAAAAAAAATTAAACAATTTTTATTACATAACTACATCCACCTTAGATAATGGAAACAAGGGAAACGAGTCATGAACCATTGCTAGTATAAAACTGTGCAACGCCAACATCGTTCACCCTTACTAGTGCTGCTTGAATCTACGCATAGCGGCGTCCTGACTTTGCTTCTACCTACACGCCAACCGCGTAACTATCATTGAATATCCGCTTTGATAGTCCATGCAGTTAGTTCGGCAACAGTCGGCACGCAAATATGACATATCTCCCTTTGCTTCGATTGTGTAGGGGAATTGTTCTTAAGATGACATACATAGGTAAGAAGACACAAGATGTCGTTTAAATGCTGGCTCATAGATGGCGTCACCACTCAAAACTTTAGTGACAGCCCGATCGCGTTGTTTGGATGTGGTGTGCAACTTTGTGATTTCGTGACTCAAAAATATGTTTGTTGTGAAAGTGTTTCTGCCGATAAATTTGTATCAGGTACGTTTTTTTATTGTATTGACTACTTTTTTATGAACTCTGATTATTATGGGCTATGAATATCGAGGAATGATTTAAGTAAACTCAAAGTTTATAGTTACAAAAGGTGGCAAATATAAATATTACCTCGCAGGGTAAAATGATATAGCAATCGTCGGCTTAAGATGAAATAGTATGTGTAAAAGTAAAAGCCCAAGTCCAAAATAAAAAAGATAAGTAAAATCGCAAGAGCATTAGAGCTCGAAAGAAAGTAAAGCATGCTATCCTTCAGGATGACTCAAATGATGAATCTGTGGAAGATTTTACTCAAGACGAAATGTGAATAATGCACCGATAAATAGGTATGTCAACTTAAACTGATGTGTGTCAACTTACCCACTTGGACATGAGCGATGTTTTTGTAATTTAATTTTAATTATGTAATTTTCTTTATCGTCAAGATAATTTTGTGTGCTTCATAAATAAATGTTTTTAATATGTACCCTTAGATTTATTTTTTATAACCTTTGAATAACCAAATGTTTGCCTCCAAATAAAACGTATGTCATCTTGAGTACAATTCCTCTATGAGTCGTACATATAGAGTTTGGCACTTGGCTGGTAACGACCTATTCCCTTTTCAGAGCAAGTTATGTTGCCAGAGAGAAAGTCTGCACTTTAAATCTTAGAGTTTCACATTCACGGACACAACGTCTATTGACGTCGATTTAGAAGAGATGAGATATAACACAACTGACAACACGTGTTCTATCACAAACATTTACGAAAAATGTCCATCAATATGTTAAAGAAAAAAAACTATTGAAAAGTTTAAACATCATTATTTTTTTGCATAAATTATGATTAGTTAATAATATTTACATTGGACATCAACGGATATGTTGATAGTTGCAGAGCCTTGAGAGTTGACTGCCTCACAAGTGTAAATGCCTGCGTCAAGTCGAGACAGTCTGGAGATATTGAGGGCAGCACCATCAGACAGAATTCTGTCACCTGTGGAACAATATAATAATAAGTAAAAGATATTAAATATTTTGAAATTGACAGGAAAATGTAATATTGTTATTAAATGATCAGCGCCATTTTGTTTTTTGACAAAATTGTAAAATTTTTAATTGCATGAATTCTGTTGTTAGTTACCGAAATTTTCCTTCTTTGCACTTATTTGCATCTGTAATAGTGAATATTACTACACATTTCTGTATGCTGTTTATGATCTACAGGAATTGGTAGCAAATTTGAGGGCATTAGTGGTGATACTCAAATTTGGGTAGCTATCGCTTAAGGATATTAGCGGTGCTACCCAAATTTGGGTAGCTATTACTTAAGGACATTAGCAGTGCTACCCAAATTTGGGTAGCTATCGCTTAAGGGCATTAGCGGTGCTACTCAAATTTGGGTAGCTATCACTTAAGGATATTAGCGGTGATTAAGCGATAGCTACCCAAATTTGGGTAGCTATCGCTTAAGGACATTGGCGGTGCTACCCAAATTTGGGTAGCTATCGCTTAAGGGCATTAGCGGTTCTACAAAAATATTGGGTAGCTATTGCTTAAGGGCATTAGCAGTGCTACCCATATTTGGGTAGCTATCACTTAAGTACATTAGCGGTGATACCCAAATGTGGGTAGCTATCGCTCAAGTGGTTATGGAAATAGAATCATTGATTGTCACAGTACCTGCTTGGCTGTAGGAAGCCTGGGTGATAGGAAGACCATCCTTGGTCCAAGTATAAGCCAGGCTAGTTGGGTTCCCGTCAGCTTTCACCGTTATCATCAGGGATTCGTTCTCTATACCAACAGCCATCTCAGGAGTTACGGACTCGAAGATTGGAGGGTCTGAAATTAAAGAAGTGAAATTTATATCAGAGAAATGCATAAAAAGAAACAATAAATCATGATTACATACAGAAGAAACCTAAAAAATTTTAATTTTATAGGGCATAATCTGATTTTCTATGCCCTTTATTTTCTTGGTGAACAAATGAAGCAGAATCTTGGAAGTGAAAATTAAACGATAATTAATTAACTTCCCGACATCCGATCAAGCTGAAACTAGGCAGATAGACTCTATGTCAATGACAAAGCATTTTACCAACTTTTGGTGGCAATCACAAACACACACGCAGAGATATACCCATTTCTATAAAATTGAATCACACCCAATAAATAATGTCAGTCTTAATCTTATACAACAGGGATATGGCTGAGTTGGTAGAGCTCTCGACTCCAGTTCCTGGGTAGGAAGGTTCAATTCTCAGACAACCAAAAAAAAAGTTTTAAAAGACGCTCGAAAATAGATGTATTAAAGAAAAAAATAAAAGAAAAACTTGGAAATAAGGCTATTTGTTGGTGTTAGTAAAAATTAGTAATACTTACACAAAACTTTGAGAGTGTGAGCATCATGGACACTTCTTTGAAGAGCTTCATTCAAAGCTTGGCACGTGAAAATCATTCCTAGAATTAAAAAAGAGAAATTTGCATAAGAAAATTTGATTGATTTAAAATAAATATCAAGGCCAGGACATAGCATGGTTGGAAAATGATTAAAAACTTACCGTTCATTTCTCTTGTAATGTTCAGCTTCAGTTCTATGGAAGAAACAGTCCCTCCATGAAGTCCAGACTTTGTGAAGTTGCTGTAACCTGTAAGAAAAAATAAAGCAAAATTATTTATTGTTTCTTTACATTATAAGTTCTTAATGTGGGCGTTTCAGACCTTCAGGGGGGCAGTAGAAGACCAAGAGAAAATTGGGGGGCGTTTCAGACATTTAGGGGGGTGGTAGGAGACCCGGAGAAACCCATCCCACCCCATCCTATCTTGCCCAATCCCATTCACAAAAATATTTTCCATATCCCATCATGCCCCCTTTGGTATCCTATTACGCCCCCTTCTGGGCAAAAAAGGTTGAGAATCTATGCTTTACATGGTAGGTATTATTGTTTAACTTCACTAGGACTAGCCTGTGTTGGGGTTAATAATTTTATAAATAAATAAAAATAACACAAAATAATATAGATATTGAGAGAACAATTTTTTTTAACCCCTCAGAAATTTGGCGTATTTTACAGATGGTCAATTTTCGCTTTACAACAAAATGCAAATAAATTGAATATTTATGAACATATCCGAAAATTAAAAACTGTTTTTGAAAGGTGATTCAAATTTTATAATTCAAAATAAACATATAATTTTTGAAATATACAAATATTGCACGCAAACATAAAAAAGTTTTAAAAATGGATCATCTTACCTTTTTTACTGACTAAAATTACTGATAACAAAAAAAAAAAAAAAATACATATATATTTTATTAGAAAAATTTATAATAAACGTTATCGTTGTTACCCCACTTTTTGTCGTTAAATGTGAAAATAATTAATAAAAAAATTTCAAAGTTTAAATTTTTTTTTCAAATTGCTTTTCAAAACTTTGGATTTATAAAGGTATACATTTTACTTTTTGGTGGTTATTTTTTTAGATTTTAATATAAAGCGTGGTGTTTTGCCTTTTCAACACCGTTTGGAACATATTTCTTACTTTGATAGTAAGGGAGTTACAGCGTTTTATATGAGACCTATGTGAGCTGGGACAAATATGGTCTCCTTTGATTAAAAAGGTTTATGTTTCTTACAGATAATGATAATGATGATTATAATGATAATAATGATTTATTGTCTTCCTTTCTTTACAAACATCTAATGATAATGATATCCTCACTGGGATTTCCCGTGCTGAGGATTTCATTTACATATTATAATTTAATTATAAGAAATTAATATGAATTAGTTATAAACATAAAGGTATCATGTAGTATTTTTTTAAATAATTAAAAATTAAATAAAATTGTGTTTTTTTTTATAATTCAGTTCAGTAGATAATGGGTGCCTACTAAGCTGAAGGAGGCTAATACATTATAATGCAAACAAATATCGCTTGCTTCATTCACATTCATAAGGTGTAGATCAAAAAGGGTGAAGGGTACAAACCTTGCACGGGGATTCCATCTCTCCACCAGGACAAAACTGCCGGGGGGTTGCTAGATGCACCGTCACACAGAAGTTTAGCCCTAACTCCGGGTTTTAAGTCCTTGGGTTCGACTACAACTCGGACAGCTTGTGGTGGAACTAAAAGAACAATAAAATAAATTAATTAATTACTATCTTTTAACCCCTGGAGCCATAAATCGATCATCCAGTTGAACAGACAGATTGCAATCTTTAGAGCACAGGCGTCAGGTGGGAATGCTATCCTTGTTCTACCGGTATTACAATGGAAGATGCTCCGAGAAACTAGCGTCATTGATCCCCTCGGCACCGGTACATAGTCGGGAAACACGCCAAACACGCGCCCAATATTTGTACACGATTGAAATTAGTCACATGAGAACGGGTCGTTTTTACGACTAGTTCTTAAGTTCAACAGCTCGGCTGTGGAACGACTTACCGGCCTCTGTGTTTCCTCCCTCCTACAACATGGGTCTCTTCAAGACCCATGTTCACTCCTTCATTTCCTAAAAAAGACCCTCCACACAGCATCCTCAAAGATGACATAGGCCCTGAGGGAAATTATTTTCCTCGGGGCCTCCTGTGTGGAGTAAATGAGGAAAGCTATAATCAAATGCTCACCAAAAATAAAATATTATTTACCCGTTGCTGTGTTTTTACATATTATTTATCCACTGGAGCGCTTTTTGCCACAATGTGGCACTATTTAAAATACTCCGGATTGCTTTGCTGCCAATTTTGGCAAATTTTCCCTTATTTGTAAGTAATTAAGTAGAAGTTTACCATTTTATAATTTTTTTTTCATAAATCCTAAGAATATGTGATAATCGACAAAAGAGAGGTGAATTCATTGGCTATATAGAAATATAATCAGTTTGTATGTCTCCATATTAAAATTCGGAGGTATGATTTTTTTTGAAGTGGGCGGAAAATATTCAAAATGATCACCAAAAAATTTCGTGCAATCGGAGAAAAAAGATTTAAATTGCGCTGTCGCTCCAGTGGCTAAGCTATAAAATAACACCGGGAGGCACAACGGTTCGGTACATTAGTATGACATTTTAATAGTGACCCAGAAAACATCAATATTTTGTTTAAATCACTATTAGTTTTTCTGCATTATAATATATTTGGTGGTGTTTATGAGTAATCTGAGTATTGTACCAGATAGAGTGTACACGTCTACATATAACTGGATACTCAAATCAAATTTAGATTTTTCGGAGATGTCTCACTAATCTAATGAACGATCGATGTACACTTACATATGTAAGTTATTATTATTATTATGTTTCAACCTCTCAATGTTACTGTCATGTTATTATTATAAACAATATTACAAAATTTCACAAACGGGGTTGACGTAGATCCTCGGCTCTGGTGCGTGAAAAAATTGTGTCGCATAACAAAAAAAAACTTACAGTGTACGGCGAGGGTGACGCTCTCGAACAGTGGGATGTCGGTGGCGCTGTTGTGTGCCTCGCATCTGTACTGGGCGTTGTTGTCTGTCACGTTCGCCAAAACTGTGACCTCAGAGGTCACCTGCTTGTCAGTCGTTTTCGTGACAGTTGACAGAATCTGAAAAAAATTAAGTATGTAATAAATTGCATAATAATATGTTGAAATCCCTGAGGCGAATGTGTGGTTAAACCATGACGACCGTGATACAAAAATTAATGTAAAGAGAATGCAAGGCAGATAAAAGAGTTTTTTTAAATTTTATTTTTACCAAAAAATTTCCCTCAGGGCCTATGGCTATCTTTGGGAATGCTGCGTGGAGGGTATTTTTAGGGAAAGGAAGGAGAAGAAGTTGTGGGAAGTAAAAGGTATGAAGGGTGGGTAGGAATAAGGGGTCAGTGCGTGCAGGAGTGACGGACGTATGAATCCATTCCTCCCACTGTGGTGCAAGGCGATGGGTCGAGTGAGGCCGGCTAGAGAGGTCTAGGTTAGGTCTCTCTCGATCTGGCCCGCCGCCAAGACCCGGACAAACCTCACCCCCCATGAACCCAGCCACCCCTGCTAAGTCATCAACCGTAGCGAACCACTTGGGGTGACCTATGGAAGAGGTGTTGGTTATCCAATAAATGGTTCCCGGGGTGGCGATACCCATACCCACCTCTCAAATATGTTACAGTAAAACAAAAACCTGTTAAATAAATATCCATATAGAAGCAGGAAAAACCCTCACACGGTGAGCTCTGGCGTCACGAATTTGGCACAGATTTTACTGTCTGAAATGTTTAGGTCAACGCAACTATTTTATTTAAGCCATTTCCATCATGAGTTAATGAGCTTTGAAATATCATTAAACTTGGGCGAAGCCGGGTTATTAATAAAATAAGAAGATACTCTCAGTGTCACCCTGGTATAAGACCACGATTCAAAATTGAAACATTGCTTGAAATGGCTTTATCCGTGTTTGGTGAACAGTTACTTCCCCACCTTCCTATCCCTCATCTCCTTTCCCTCAACCTCATAATATACCCCAATCAGGGATGCCACAGTCGCACTGGCTTTTAAAATTGGGAGCAGTTGGGACTCTAGTGCGGTATTCACATAAAAAAAAAATTATTAAATTATTATTATAATCGTGTTCATGAGTTAATTGAATTTTCTAATAAATTTTCGGTACATAAAACTGAACAATAAAGATAGAAAAAAAAAATATTCCAGTTCGATAAACTTTGATACTTCCAATATTAGATTGTGCTAAAAATGATTTACGAATATCAACTTACGGTCTACTACTATTCCAATAAATTTCTCAGAAAAACAAGTATTCATCAAGCCTTCAATTATTTTCTCATAGATTGATAGGGTAAAGCCCCCAATTATTGGCAAAATCGGCAAAATATAAAAAAATATTGATTTCGAATTTTTCTGTTATGTGGGTGTTTTTGGATGGGTCGTTGTGAAGCTGATTGTAAGATGAAACTTATAACTTTATTTCGAATTATACGAGAAATCTTAATGTATAAAACAAAGTCATGGTGTTTGAAAGAGAGAGTACGAAAA
Organism: Limnephilus lunatus; assembly: GCA_917563855.2. Lineage (NCBI taxonomy): Eukaryota > Metazoa > Arthropoda > Insecta > Trichoptera > Limnephilidae > Limnephilus > Limnephilus lunatus. The sequence continues at coordinate 112,836,827 of OU830592.1, forward strand.
CAGTATGCAATATAGTTGTGAATGATGAATACTTGGAGCAGGTGGATGAGTTTGTGTATCTGGGTAGTATGTTTATGAAAGATGGGAAGGCTGATAGAGATATTGAAAGAAGGGTGAATGCCGGTAACTCCATTAATGGAGGACTGCATGCCGTCGGCGGTAATAAAAAATTGTCCAAAGACGCGAAACTAGCCGTCCATAATGGAGTGCTGGTACCTACCCTGATGTATGGCAGTGAGGCATGGAACTGGCAGAGGAAGGATGAAAGTAGACTGAATGCTGTAGAAATGAGATCCCTGAGGCGAATGTGTGGTAAAACCATGTACGATCGTGAGAGAAACGTGGATATCCGCAAAGAATGCAAGGCTGATGTAAGCGTGATGTGTAAGATTAAGAAAGGGACTCTCCGATGGTTTGGGAATGTAGAGCAAATGAACGAGGAAAGGAGTGTAAGGAGAATATATGATGTAAATGTGAATGGTAGAAAAAGTCGCGGACGCCCGAGGAAGACATGGCACGACCAAGTGAATCGGATACTTGAGTCGGGCCATGTGAAGAGTCGGAATAAAAGAAGAGCATGTATGAGACGATGTATGAATGTGAACGAGGCAAAGAGTGTGTGCCAAGATCGAGTTGTGTGGCGGTCCGTCCTCTCTGCCTACCCCTGCGGGGAAACGGCGTGATGGTTAGTTAGTTAGTTAGTTTAAAACAAAGTTGGGTTAGTGACATCATTTATAACTCAAGAACGGCTGCACCTATTTTTATGAGCTTTGATTTTTGGATGTGTCTCCGCCCCGAATAGCAGAATAGCTATTAAAACATCGGAAAAATTCACGAAAAAATAAATTTATGAAGAAAATTCTTTTCCTCGTACATTTTGTATGGAACGAATTCTCATCTTTTGAAAGAGCTGCAGCAATATTGTGATTGCCCCTCTTTCTTACACACTAAACATCAATAGTCGAAAATGAGACAAACGGTGAACGTATAATTATAATAAATTCCCCTTACACGTACGAGCGAGAGCAATTTACATTTATAATTTATAAAATGAAAGTAAGTGGAAAAGTAATAAAATAACGAAAACTATAAATCCGTAAACAACGCCATCTCCGATACTGACAAAAACAAAACACGGATAGTTGCGCATCGATAATTGCTTCATTGTGTAATTTTTAACTTGAAAAAAAAACTGAATTTAATTCAGCTAATAAGTTAACAAACACAACAATTATTGATTCTGAGGCGGTACGAAGTTCGTCGGGACAGCTGGTTAAGTATATTTTAAACTTTTAAAGACAAAAATAAAGCTTGGTGTTCTCTCTTTCTAAGTCTGTTTATATTATATGTCTGTTGATGATAAAAAGGGAGATAGAATCAGTATTGCGGGTACGTGCCATTTAGTAACAGATATAAAAGCACTTCATTAGCTGAGTGGTTTTAAAAGAAAGGTGAAAAGTAGTTTTGATTAATTGGTTGCTTGTAACCACGAGTTTTACCCTATTCTTAGAAAGTTATCTAAGATTGTTTGCGAAAATGCGTTGAATATCGAAAAAAATCTGGATTTATTTCTTCGAATAGTAATTATAAATGAAGTGGCTGTTTTATGACCTTGTTCCTACAGAATTAACAGCCAGATAAATGGAAACGATACCCCGGAAAGACAGTGTCGAATACCTCTCAAAATACATTTTGACTTGCGCCAAATTGCCAATTGGGAAATTTTACGAAAATCAAAATCTAATTCATGATAAGGTTGTAATAATCAAGAAATTCGAGATTAAAATGCAAATTGCTGAGAGAATTATTAAAAGAAAATAAATGATACGTAATTAAGTATTGTAAATTGCACGAGAGCAGTAATTTTTCGTTAATTAAAAATTATTAAAAATATTCTGTCTTATGTATTTGTTGTGTTGGGTGATCAGATCTTAATGGTGAGGTAGGTACTTGACAACCTTCCTCTTTCTCATATCATTCTTTTCAGCCTCGTGTCATACCCCAATTGAGGATGTCATAGTTCCACTGTCTTCGGACAGTCGGGGAGCAAGTAAAAAGTCCAGCGTCCATGTGGTATATATAGTAAAGATTTGTATAGAGTTGACATTTGTCACATGAGAATGGGTCGTTTCTTAGACTCGTTCTTGAGTTCAACAGCTCGGCTGCGGAACGATTTGCCGGCCTCTGTGTTTCCTCCCTCATATAACAATGGTTTCTTGGAGACACAGGTTCACTCCTTCCTTTCCTCAAAAAGACCCTCCACACAGCATCCCCAAAGATGACACAGACCCTTAGGGAAATTATTTTCCTCAATGTCTACTGTGTGGAACTATTATAAAAAAAATTATTACATTTTACAGTATTATTACTATGTTATTTTTACTATATAAATGTATCTGATGTAATGTAATAAAAAAAAATAATAAAAGAATGACAGAAATACACGTTTATGTATTTTTTGAGCTTTGATGTAATACGTACTTTTTGAGCTGTACGAGAATATGCACTTTTAGCTATGCGGGAATGTGTATTTTATTGAGCTGTGTGGGAATATGCATGTTTTTGACCTATGCGGGAATATGTACTTTTGAGCTGTGCGGGAATATGTATTTTATTGAGCTCTGCGGGAATATTTATTTTATTGGGCTATGCGAGAATTTCCATGTTATTGAGCTGTGCAGAAATCGAACCCGCAATCTCGACTCAAAGTAAAATGCGAGGACCACTTGAGTACGCAAGCTATAGATAACTTTAAACTATCCTAACCTAACCTCACATTACCCAAACAAAACTATTCCTGGGGTGCCATTTTTCTTACCAAAATCGAATGAACATCTCTAATGAGCCACATCGGGCTCTCAAACGAGAGACAATTTTCTAAAAATCACCAAACAGAATCGGTACAACTTTCTTAAAGAAACAACTTATTAACACAAAATTAAAAACATTTTAATAATGGAAAGTTTAATATTTAAGCTAATTAAAAAGAATATCTCCCCTTTACAAGTGATTAAACATGAAAAAAAAAACTTTTTGATAACAAAATATTTTTAATACAGTTGATTTAATATACCGAAATCAAAACACACTTTTCTTTTGAGATACTTTCTTTTTTAATATTTTCGGAAATCCTACTCGAGTATAAAATAATACACTCCAGGCAATTTTGACTTTTCTTAATCTACAGAATAAATATAATTAATACGTACTCACTTTAATTAATTGCCAGTATTTGAAGTTGCCGAAAAATTATATTACGAAAAATGGCAAATTTTTTTGTGAAATTAATTTCTTGGAAATTTGTAATAAGAGGAGTGCGAGTGCCTCATCAAGATATAATGGAAATATTTAAGTGTTTCCAGCTAGCTTTAAGCCAGAGCTAAAGAATGTCATTAAAAATAATCTCTCAAAGTTTTGTTTAAAAGCCTTGTGTTGTAATCATTTTAATATTGTCTTTGGTTGATTTTTTTTGAAAAAAATTTGAAGGAAGCTAATTTTTTTTAACTGATAAGCATTGCTTCCCCCAAAAATCCGATATTTATTTGTAAAAAACAAACAGCTTATACATGGAATACAGAGATAAATATTTATATTAAGTCAACTGAAGTTAAGCCAAAGAAGAGTCTAATGCTAATGTGGTTTGGAGATAGAGTTTTATTGTGTCTTAAAATTAATCTTAGGTGAGGGAGAGAAGAAGAGGAATGTAGGATAAGGATAGGAGATGCTCCCGATAAACCTGAGTTGAATAAGGTGTAAATTTGAATTATTTTGTGGTAAACATTTAGATTTGAATATAAAGCGTGGTGTTTTCTCTTTCTAACACTATTTAGATCACATTTCTCACCATGATAGTAAGAGAGACACAATGATTTGTCTGAGACTAATATAGCAGTGGCGGTCCGTGAGTTTTCGGTGAGCTAGAGTGCTATGAATGAACTGAAAATGAATTTAATTTTTTTCAAAATTTTTACTTTATGTATGAAAATCTTCATATAAACAGCTGAAATTTTGAAAAAAAAAATATTTTTCAGCCAAAACAACGTCAATAACGTCGTATTTTTCAAATTTATCCAAAGATATCGAAATACAAATAAAGATAAGCTATTATTTCGGCGAACTACTACCTATGCATATGAAAAAAATTTGGTCATTTCGATGATTTTTTTAAGGTGTGCAGCATTATTGGTTAACAATATAGTTTGAATAAGGAAAGAATTCGTTCATTTAGTATTAGTTTATTCGTTCATTATTCGTTCATTTCGTTTATTCGTTAATTGGTTAACAATATCGACGACACCAGGAAGCACAGTCTCACCCAGGAAAAACTGCGGATAACACATCTCTTATATTGTGGTAGTAGGAGATTTTCAAACATTGTTGGGTTATGCGTAACCCGGGAATGTTTGTCTTTCTTTAAAAAATATATGTATATATATATAGTTATATTTCAATATATTTGATCTTAGCACTCTAGCTCACTGAAAACTGACGGACCGCCACTGCTATATATAGGCATGAGATATACGAGTTGTTCCCACAAGCAAACAAATTAGTTTGAGGAGTAAGGATTCGTTTTCGAGAAACAAGGCGAGATCAGTATTAGATCAAGTTGGGTTAGGTTAGTTAAGGTTAAGTTTGGAGACTCACCTTCTTATCATTCTTGTACCAGGTCAGCGTTGCAAGCGGGTTTCCCCCGTTAGAAATACACATCATCCTCTGGGCTGTTCCAGCAGCCAGAATACTACCAGGGATATACCCAGTGATGATTGGAGCCGAAGGAGGATCTGAAAAATAAAAATATAGAAAATTAATAATCCGTCATCTATTATCGAAGTTCGAAGATCACCTTACCCTATACAAAACAATTATTAAAACGGGCTCGCCCTATGGATGTGAGGCGGGAACACTGAACATAGTGTATACGAAACATTTTGACAGTTTTCTTAAATGCGGTATTCTGTATTGCGCTAACGAGCCAAATACTGCGCTTTTTGTTAAGACACCAACTTTTAAAAGTAGTTACCCTAACGCCAGAGATTTGCCGCGTAATCCTCGTTAAGAGATGTCAGTTGCGAATCAGATGTCATCGCGTACAAATCAAAATAATAATACATACGGATAGTCATTTACAAACGCCCATTAGGCTAAAACGTGTGTAAGTAGTTTTAATAACTAATAAATAGTATCTAATTGGTGTTTTTAAGTAGGCAATTAATCAATTAAACGCACGATAGGCATAGACAAGCCATTGAAAGCCATATAAAATCACAGAAATTTGACAGCCGATAACGCATGAAGGACGCCTTCCGATATCCGACGGATTTTGCATATTTGTCTTAATTGTCTTGTAACGCTGACTTAAAGCAAAATACAACATAAAGATACATGATTTTTTTAAATGTCTATATTTTGTCAATGGTTCTATCAATTTTGTAAAGTTGTGGGGGCTATTTTGCTAATTAATTATTATTTTTATTTTTTTATTACATTAGCTACATTTATACAGCAAAATTACATAATAATAATATTTAAAATAACTGTAGATTTTAAAATGTGTGATTTTAAATTAATACAAGAGGTTAGGATAAAACGTGATCGATTCTTTGAGAAGGAAAATGGAAAGTTTCATGGTTTCTTTAACGTCTGGGTTTCTTAACCACTGGAGCGCTTTTTGCCAAAATATGGCACTAGCCAAAATACCTCGGATTGCTTTGCTGCCAATAATGGCAATTTTCCCCTTATTTGTAAGTAATTAAGTAGAAGTTTATAATTTTTTTATAAATCGTACTAATATGTGATAATCGACAAAAGATAGGTGAATTCATTGGCTATATAGAAGTATTATCAGTTTGTATGTCTCCATATAAAATTCGTATGATTTTTTTTATTGTGGGTTGAAAATATTCAAAATGATTACCAAAAAATCTCAGAGCAATCGGAGAAAAAAGTTTTAAATTGCGCTGTCGCTCCAGTGGTTAAAATAGGTACAGATAAAACTATAATAAATTGAGCCAAAAAATAGAATATTACACAGTTGATATAAACAAGGAAAGGTCGAGCTAAAAAGGGAAAACAAAAACAAAATGTAAAAGAAAAGGGAGTTATTGATATTTGAAAGCGGAAAAGTTCCAAAGAGGGTACATTACGTCTGCAAGGGTAAATTATAATATTTAATTACCTTTGAAAAAAAGTATGAAAAATAACGAGAGTAAGTTGCCAGTATTGGAGAAATATTATTTCTCAGAAGTTAGCAACATTTTTTTAATTTAAGAAATATTTTCTCTTTTTTAAACACAGCAAACTTAGTTTGTGACACAATAAATACTTCATTTTAAACACTTTTAATTTTAGAAAAACAAACATGTTTCGTAAGCAATGCTTACTTCATCAGAGTTTATTTAAAACTAATAACAACAATGGACTAAAAGATGTCAGTGGTGTAATTTACAAGTGGAACAAATTTAATAACTATATATATTTGTGGTTATTTATAAAATTTAAACTCATTTTCACACTTATCGTTATCAATAACACGGCATAACACCCCAAAATAAATAACGATAGTACTTTTGGCCGCGAAAATCTAAAATCTCACCATCACTCTCTTTATAATTTTCAAGGTTTAATTTTTAATAACATTACAGTGTGATAACTCTATTCCACTATTAAAATCAAAAGAACGATTCGTCTCAAATAAATGATTGGCTAACACCGAGAAACTATTGCTATCCTAATTATTTAAAAGTTCCTAGAAGTTTTACATTATTAAAAAAAAATCCACAATCTGTACAATTTAATTTATAGGCTCCAGATTTCTGATTTTATGCCTACTCATTATATTTATGTATCTTTTTTGTCTTTATTTTTTTTAACTTCGAAACTCCATTTCAATAATGATCTATGGTGCTTTAAAATATTCACTTAATTCTGAAATTGCCAAAATTACTGAAAACATATTGTATTTTTTTTGGTAAGAGTTTTGTGACTTTATGGGGTTATTTAGTGTGTGGAATGTGTGTAGTAAGTCAAATAAGCAGATCGTAGATAGATACAGTACTTGCAGATTTATTTAACAAATTACATACGAACATAACGCACCAAAATTTAATATTTAATATGAACGATTATATAGGAAAGTGGAGAGCGAACAATTAACGATTTATAAGGCAGTGTTTTTATCAGCAGTTTAAAGTAGAATAATTTGGATGGGACTTGTGATAAAGGTTGATTCTTATTGGTGTATGGGGGACCAATCGGATTGCTGTTCGACTGCAAAACGAAGGCTTGTTCGTCCACCACAACTTCATTATTTTGATTTTTTTTTAAATTCATTTTAAATCAATTAGAAAAAACGGAAAAATGGTTTTGAAAAACAATAATTTATTAATAATATTATAAATCTCACGATCCCCTGTTAAAACTTAACATACATGATTTTAAGAGCTTATGTCTGGACGTAGATAATAAATAATATTTAGCATCCCTTAACTTAATTCTGAAAGGGAGGGGAGGAGGGTGTACTTTAAGGTTTTAGGGTAGAAAAAGGTTCGCCGTAACTAACCGGGAGCGTCTTACTCAAGGCGGGGAGGGTGAGATTTTATTTTTCCAGCCCATTAATTAGACAAGCTATAAAAATCTAATCAATTCAAGGGGAGAAATTACGGGAATCTCTTGAACATAGAATTCTTAGAAATACAAAATTATTTTTATATTTTTTTTTTTAGTAATTAATTATTAATAGGTAATAACGAGACAAAACCGGAAATGTGTCATTTTTAAATCAAATTTTAGACGTATTAACTATTTTCCACAAAAAATTATAAATCGATTTCGAAAGATTGTTATTTTATCTAGTAAAGCTATGTTTAAAATTTTGAGAAAATATGTTTATTTTTTAATACAATAAGGTTTTACCGTAGGTCATTGGCAGATTTTGTTAAATTTTCAAACAAAATTTTGTATTATACAATACAAATTTCAAATCATATAATCATGCAGTAAAGTAAATCAATTAATTATTTGGGAAAGCAAATTTTTAGTATATAAATTTTAGTTTAAATAAAATCATTTAAAAAAAGATTCGCAACACGTGTTTTGTGACGAAAATTCTTCAGTTTGTCTATTTATTTACGATCTTACAAGCTATTGTATTATGGGGGGGGGGGGCAAACCGGGGTGCCAGGCGGCAATTTTAGCGCCAAATTCGTAATTATTAGATTTTAAAACGCCCAGTTGGTATTTGAATACATCCTAAGTCGATTTTGAACGAGTGCAAAGTGTTCGAGATGTCACCAGGGGAATCCCCGTCGCATCTAGAACTAGGGGCTACATGAGCTGATCCGAATAAACCCAAGCGCTTTGAGAGGGACGCCACTATCAAGATTCTGCCCCGGTCTCTGGGGTTGTACTCCTCTGTCCGTTTAAGCTTTTGATCGACCAACCAAGATTTTGTAACAGCTCAACCTAAATGAAATCTCATAAAAATGTTTAAATTTTAATTACAAAAAGAATTTCATTATTTTTTCTTCTCAGAAATTATAATTGCTTTTTTTTTACAATTTTTCGTAATTAATTTAATAACAAGTATCTACTTATTATACCCCAGAAATTAACTGCCAAATTTTCAACACTAATGGGCATGTTACATGAAGCGTTTTTCATCCGGTTCCATTTGGGTCGTCTTTTCATAAAAGCATTCGGGATGAAAAAAAAGAAGTGTTCTACTTTGGGACCGATTTTCGTACAGTATGGCCATCATTATTTGATATCTGTCGGGGACTTTTTATGTGGAATGTTTATTCTATTTATTTCGTTTCATATTTAAAATTATGCTAAAAAATCAACCCGTTATAAAAACAAAATATTTTTACCAAAAAACATCTATTTTCAATTTTCGGGCCATCTCGGGCCATTTTCATCTTCGGGCCGGCTAGCAGCAAATTTAAGAGAAATGCGTTTGTGTTCGCATGTGTGTGCGTAAGTGCCCCCAAAAGTTTATAGAATGCATTACCATTGACAATGATTCTATGTGCCGATTTTCAGCTTTATTAGATGTCGGGAAGTGGGTTAATTTCTTCTTCCAAATTTACATTCATTCAAGAAAACAAAATAGAAAATCAAATAGATATATTTAAAAAGCTTGCAGCATGTGTTTATTCCTGGTTATAAACGTGTATTTTTATTCGGTAATTGTGAATTTTGCGTGTATTTTTGATGTTCTGTTGACGACATTGGCAACGACAAATGAGATATACATATTTATTCAGATGCTTTCACGTGATCTACAGTTATGTTAAAGGTGTTGCCATTTTTTGACGATTTACGCTTGAAATCGTAAGAATGAAAATAATGATCGTAAATTATTTTCACAAGGGTCCAGATATAGTTTTCAGATGATAATCGGTATGAAAAAAGCATCGTGTAGAACGCCCATTTTGCAAGCCAGTACCTAGGGTAAAATCTTTATTGATATATCTTCAGTTTTGACTAATCTTTTTGTTATTATTTTATGATTTACTTACTTAAATGATTACATATAATTGAGCATGGATTCCCTCACCAAACACAAGAGCCTTAAGGGTTTTTTAAGGTTACGAAAGGCTATTTTTGTATTCCTTTACAACACTGAATAACAAGTAAAAATGTATACTTATTGTTAAAACATACAAATATTAAATAAAAGAAAAAAAAGTTTTTAATTTTGTGATCAAAGTAAATTACTTAATGTATCTAAAAAAAAGTTTTTTCAGACACGAGTGAAGCCGGGTAGTGTCTACCAGTAATAAAAAAACGAGTGCACTCGTTGCAGTTCATCGGTAGAAATGAACCCTTTACCACACAATCTCAACCAATAGGAGCCTTGAGAAGTGAGCTCAAAATCAAAGCAGCCAATGCGATAAGTTTTTGGCAGGATACATCCCATAGATGTATGTGTTTGTCTCATTTTAGTGTCGTTTTGGTTTCATCGAGTATCAAATCACAACGGTGCTAAAGAAGTTTCATTTCAAAAAACTTTGGTAAGGTTTTTTCCATTCTAGAAGATTTTACGTTCTATGGTTGAGAACATTGTATTTATATTTCTGAATAATTTCTCCTTTGTAGAGAAATATAATTTAATGAAGGCGAAAAAGTTTTTTCGTCTTTTTTTCTTCTTCGGGCCAATTTGTTTCGAGCCATTGATTCTGGGAACGGTTAGAACTTGTTCAAACACGCCGTTTATAAGTAGTTATAAGTTTTATGGACATATTTTTTAGGGCCTGCTAAAGGACAGAAATAATAACAGAATCGGAGAATTTTCGAGAAATCTGTGAACCATGAAAAATTAAGAAGTATAAATAATTTTGCTGTTCTGCTTGACACGTTTAACTTTACAGGAAGAAAAATGAGGAACAAATGGAGAATTTGGTAAAAATAAAACTTATTTTGTATCCTAAACGTTTAGTGTTATGTTAATTGTGTTTATCTGTAATAAAGTAAGATAAAAGGTACAGATGGAAGACAATTTAAAAAAGGTTTTGAAAAAATTCCGTTAGTTTTTTGTCATACTTATAATTAAAAATGAAATGTGGTTCAATATTCAAAGTTCAAAGTTCAAAGTTCAAAGTTCAAAATTCAAAGTTCAAAGTTCAAAATTCAAAGTTCAAATGTCAAAGATCAAAGTTTAAGGATCAAACTTATATATTCAAAAATAAAAGCTCTACGGTTCCGTAGCTGATGATGTAAATGATATTAAGTTATGACATAGGAAGGTCTGAAATAGAAAACATACTTCGTATCACCAAATACAGACTGAAACAGAAACCACATAATTGCAATAATAACCTAATAATATACACATATTTCTGTCAGCAACTCAAGTAATTAAATTTTAATATATTATGTATAGGTAAATTAAAAAACTCAGCACGGGATCTCCCGTGAAAATTGCATCATTATCAAAAGTTAGAAAAAAGGAAGACAATAAAATAAAATAAATTGAAAATAATTATACTAAAATGTAAATAGTTGCTTCGGCTTAGAAATTCAATATGCTTTAAATTTGTCGAATGGAAAAAATAATATCAGGATGACAGTTCAATGGCGAAAGTTCAAATAATATGAAAGTTTAAAGATGAAAATGTAAAGATAAAAGTTCAAAGATGAAAGTTCAAAGGTGAAAATTCAAAGAGGAATGTTCAAAGATAAATGTGCAGAGGTGAGAGTTCGGAAAAGACAGTTCAAAGGTGAAAGTTCAAAGAGGAATGTTCAAAGATGAATGTGCAAAGGTGAGAGTTCGGAAAAGACAGTTCAAAGGTGAAAGTTCAAAGAGGAATGTTCAAAGATGAATGTGCAAAGGTGAGAGTTCGGAAAAGACAGTTCAAAGGTGAAAGTTCAAAGAGGAATGTTCAAAGATGAATGTGCAAAGGTGAGAGTTCGGAAAAGACAGTTCAAAGGTGAAAGTTCAAAGAGGAATGTTCAAAGATGAATCTGCAAAGGTGAGAGTTTGGAAAAGACAGTTCAAAGGTGAAAGTTCAAAGATGAAAGTTCAAAGATGAAAGTTCAAAGATAAAAGTCCAAAGATGAAAGTTTCATGTTTCAGTTTAACCCCAACAAAACAATAGAAAAATAAACACTTAAAAAAAATTACAATATAATACATAAATTAGTGAACTTACAGAGCACGTTGATAGTGTGAGTAGAGACCACGTTTTCCGTCAGTCCCATATTCAATCCATGACAGACCACCACGATAGATCTTCGGTTTGCTTCCACAATCAGGGTTATGTTAGACGAGGTGATGTCACCACCTAAAACAAAAATTACAAAAGATTAGTTTACAATATTGACCCATCATTTGAAAACGGTTGACATTTATCGCATGAGAAAGGGTTGTTGTGACGTTAAAAAAAAACTAAAAAGAAGGTCCGGAAAACTCTATCTTAATATGATATCGCTCGTCAAGGTTATTAACTGTACCATAGGCTGATTGTACCTAAATAAAATTGTCAAAATCGAGGTGTTTTTTCTCCTCCAAAACTGGACCGAAATTGAGATTTTTTCTTCAACTGTATTAGACGATTTTTTTTATCTGTTTTGCTTTTTTTTTAAATAATGTTGATGGCGGTCAAATTACGCAATTTTAAGGCATTTTGAAGGGTGTTAAGTCCTATGGCAGTAGTTGATATCCATATTATATTTAAAAATAGCACTATTGTCAAAATCCAGAGAGGAAATAGGTTAATACTACTTATTTTTTTTAATTCCAGGACGCGGGGAGGTTAGTGCAATCCCACATGTCCCATATATTTTTAATAAACATTATGAAAAACAAGTAAAATAATAAAAAAATACAGTAATCAATTATGTAGGGCGTGATCTCGAGTGAGCTCGGGCCCAGCGCTCACTCAGGAGTGGCGCTTGGTGCTGGAAGGCTGCGGTCACCACCGAGTCTCCGATGTCATCACGTCGGCGAATCTATTGAGTCCTAGTTCCGTAAACATTGTCGATGCGCTGCTGTACCTTATGTATCCAAATATAATTCTGCGAGCATCATTATATTGGACCCGGAGATGTTCCATCGAGCTGATTCGGTAGTGACACCATGTTTCACACATATACATACTAGTACAAAATACATTGGAGAATATTTTTTTTACAATAATGCTGCTTTGGAAAAATCTTCGGGCAATATTAGACAGTATACTAATACTTCTCCTTTATAATAATTTTAATAATAAATTGAAATTAATTTTAATTACCTTCGGGTGACATGTTCGTCACTGTAGTAGCGTCCTTGTACTGTTTGCCAGTGACCGTCCATCTGACTTCTGCGCTGGGGTTACTAGGTGCGGTACTGCATACTAGGGACACCGCTTCTCCAACCCTGGCTTCTGTTGGACCTGATATGGATACGTGTTCTGGTGCGACTGAAATAAAAATAAATAAATATAATTATTTAAGTAAAAATGCAAGCAATCCTTTATAGTTTTACAAAATAATAGAAAAGCATCGAGAGCATCCCCTTTCCTTATCTTATATTCCTCTTCCCTTTACTTTCTCATTAGTTTTAAAGAAAATAAACTCTTTTCTCTCTAACCATTTATTGGGTAACCAACACCCCTGTCATAGGTCACCCCAAGTGGATCTCTACGTTTAGTGACTTAGCAGAGGTGCTCGGGTTCATGGGGTGAAGTTTGTCTATGTCTTAACGGATCGGATTGGAAGATATTGGTTGAGGAAGAACTTTTGAAGTCTCCAGCCGGACTATCTCGAACCCATCGTCTCGCCTTGGGAGAAATAAATTCATTCGTCTGTCACTCCTGGACACATTGAACCCAGATTCTTACCTCCCCCCCTTGTACCTTTTTACTCCCTATAACTTCATCTCCTTACTTTCCATAAAAAAACCCTCCATACAGCATCCCAAATTTTCTTTAAATGGTTGGTAATGTCAAGAGTCAGAACGACTTATCTTCTATCTCAATAAATTTAGTTTAAATTATGTATAGTACTTAATAATAACAAGGTGATACTCACAGTATACTGTCAAATCGACTTCGGCTTTCAGTGGTGTAGCGATCATTGTATTTCTTGCTTCACACTTGTACCTTGCCTTGTTATCCGATGCGTCCGCTGTAAAGGTGTATGTGTTTTCTGAATGCCGACCAGATGTCCTGTAACAAAAGAAAAAAAAACATAATTAATAAATTATTTGAAAAAAATGGCTTCACGTATTGGAAAACTATACAAACATATACTTATATTATAGGGTATAAAGTCCGCCATTGTTAAGGCTATTTATATGCTCCACCAAATAGCAACACAGGTTTTATTTCAGAACATCATAAATCATACAGGTATTAATTGATGGAATGCACCATCTAATGGATGAATAATCTGCCTTCTCATATTAATTACATAAATAGACGAGGCATATACAAACTACTGCAGGAAGGCATATCCTTCAGGTAAGTGCACGTTTTCATTATATGTTAAGGCAATTCTTGACCATAATTTTTGAGTTGAGAACGCCGCGTACACAATTAATTATTTGTTATATTTCTTAGGGTATAAAGTCCGCCGTTGTTGGGGCTATTTATATGCTCCATTATTATTTCAAAACATCATAAATCACACTACTAGAGTTTAACAATTCAGTGCTACATGTGCTTATTTTACTGAAATGCCCATTGGGAATTTATTAAGGACCTACACGATTTTTTTTCACATTCTGTATTTTAATATTTCACCATTTTCGTTTCGCGACAAACTTCGACGATAAGAACGCCAGAATGGCTCAGAAAGTGGAAAAGTTGGAACTTTTCGTGGTCCGTCGCTTGTGAAAGCTCAAATAAAGCGTTTTTTTATTGGGGCTGAAATATGGCTGGAGAAAAGGTACACACATTATTCTTCGATTTGTCACGAAACAATAATACGCCTTCGACAAATTTATTTTTTAAACGAATTATTATCATGACGTATTGCGACAACCACGCTTGATTTATTTTTATTTAATAACATTTTTCACGTAAACCGGTGTTTTTCAAAGATTGTATTTTTTAAATCTTGATTGGTTGGTTTATCAAACGTTCCAACGCGTCGAGTTCCCATCCGGGAGTAGCATTTAAAAAAAATAATATCAACGGTATAAATATACTATAAACAATAATTATTGCATTTCACAATTAAATACAAGCCAAAAAATACTAGCCATCTAATATCAATCAGATACTTGGTTCGGGCCATTTCAAGAGTCAGAATAACAGATGAGTAGGTATGTATGAGAGATGTGTGAATGGGAGCGTGTGCCAAAACAGAGTTTTACGGCGGTATATCCTCTTCGCCAACCCCTGTGGAGTAACTGCATAGTTATTCACTTGTTAGGCATAAAGTGGAACAAATCATACCTGTGATGAATCTCTGTCATTATAGACAGTCAATATCAGTCAAGCAAGAAGTGTAGGTGTTGACGCAACTATGTACAATTAACGTCTCCTTTTCTCCACCCAACTTACTACCATGTACCTAACCTCTGACAAGGTGTGTGGTCAATTATCTACATGTGACATTTGGAATAATAACTCAAGGAACTATCAGTTTACAAAAGGAGCCCGTGCAACTATAAATTCCTATGTGACTTTAATGTCGACCAATGGGGTATTTCCACTTTTTTTATTGCTAAACAAATTAAGCAAAAAATTACAATGATTACAGCATTTTTATTTTATTTTTATGTTGACGAATAACTTTTCTAGAGCGAGTCAAAGTTTCCCATTTTTGAATAACTACTAAAACGATATTTTGGGGCGGGGCTATCGTGTGACGTCATGAACGTGGACGCTCACTGACAGTGTTGATTTATGCTGGCCAAGCTGAGCGACGCTTGTGACGTCACAATCCGATTTGCCAACCACAAGCAGTTTTGATTTTGTCAGTTTTAGATCGTTTTTAAAATCAATAATATTTAATGAAAACATAAAAAACAAACTTTTTTAGTGGGATGATTAAAATCAGAATAATGAATGATAAGATATTCTTATAAAAAAAAAATATAAGACAAAGGAGTAAGTCAGTCCTTACAATTACGAACTGTTTTCCAAATCCAGTGATGTCAAATTTTCAAAAAGGTTTATTAAAAATGATTGATAACAGTTCTTTAATTCGTAGTAAATATATCTGCGACTACAGTAGTTATTGTAGAAATTTCTGTCGAAACTTGCCGATTTCATTTGATTTTCCCTTTAAATATATGCTGTATTCTGTGGATGTCATAGTTGTGTGAAATAAGGTCTCGTTCATTCCAACGTGATAATTGGAGCTAAGTGGAAAAGGTAGTTTAAAACCAAAAAGCAGCCAATTACGTTAATTTATTCCAAAAATTGATCAGAGGAACTTCACGTAATTATCAAAACGTAGGCACTTTACAATATTATGGACAAATCGATTTTAAAACTTTGAAATTCGCATAATTATTATACTATACGAAATAGACTAGAAGATAATATCAACTCTCAGTATCGCCTGGGCGAAAGATGACCAATCAATCAGAATCGAATCGTCGCGCGATGTATGAAATGGCTTTATTCGTGTTTTGTAAAAAATATCTGAATATTTATAGGTTAAGACCCAGATAAAAGATTTTTTAGACTCTTTAATTGCTGAATAAAAAACGGTAAAAGTTAAAAAAAAATTAAAGGCTCCGATCGAAAAAATGTTTTGTTATTGAGTTTTTATTGTGATGTAGTTTCACCAGTCTCGCGCTAGTACTACGAGTTTCCGGACACCGTGTATTTTAATAAAACACATATAAATATAACTTTTTTTACATTAGCCCACACAGGAGAACAAACATCACTCAAGGTCTATGTTGTCTTAGGGTCTTTTTATGAATAGGAGGGGGAGGAAGTTCCGGGAAGGAAAAAGGTAAGATGCATGCATGTGTCCAGGAAGGTAGAACGTACGAATCAACCCTCGCACTGCGGTGCAAGGCGATGAGTCGAGAGATTTCGAATAGAGAGGCCAAAAGGTCTCCATCAAACAGTCTCTCCCGAAACGGCCAGCCTCGATTTGAACGAACCTCACCCTTAAACCCGGGCCCCCCTGCTAAATCATCAAACGTAGCGAACCACTTGGGGCAACCTAATGCAGAGGTGTTGGTTATCCAATAAACAGTCACGGGGCGGCAGTACCCATAACCGACTCCTAAATTGAAGCTTTCAGTAAACTATTGCTTCGTATTAAATGGTCTACATTACGTATAGTATTCTAAGAGAGAGGTAGTACGTGATGTCACCGTTTTAGTATTGTAGCCGAGCACCGTTCTTCGGTCTGGTGCATGACGATGCAAGCTTATTCCGGTTTCAACGTTCATTCCGTCCGCCTGCTTTTCCTCTAAGCGAGATAATTGTTAAATCTGTGCTAACTTATTCTAACATAAAGTTTCAATGTAAATATATTTGACTCGCGTTAATAAAGAGTTGTTATTGAAAACCTCCACAATATACCTACGCATCCAGTTAACAGACGTGTCAAGGCCTGTAAACTGTTAAACCATCTGGATAAAATATCTAAACATAACTCACATTGCTAAAGTATCTTTTGCCTTTTTTGTTTGTATACAAGACGTGTGAGAAGGAAGAAGACGACCATTAATGACGTACATACAACCTCTCTCCGAGACTACTTTAGAAACTGAATTAGACGGGTAACTATGCAAACCACATATTAGTTAGAATTACGGGGTCAAACTTGGCGCCGTGTCCGAGACGCGAACCCGATATACGGCGCTTTCTTGCCAAAGCTTTGCCGACTAGTTCATAGATGGAGTTAAATTATTCTCCAAACTGAAACTAGCCCAGAACCTAGGAACTTTGACACTCGTGTCGGTCGGAATAGTTTCCGTTCAGTTCTACGAATTATGTATTACTAAAGTGGCTACCCGTTTTACTCCACAATCGTTCCTCTACGCCAGCTGTGAAACAATTTTAATTTGTTATACTTTATTGTGGTAATGCATATATACTAATTTTCAAACAACCATTTTTTAAACTCAATATGAAAGTGAAAGGGGCCTTTTTGGCCGGAGATCTGTATTAAAAGTAAATGCATTTATATTATTGTTATCAAGTTGATTCGAGATGCAAGTATGTAGGATGAAGTTTGTCCTGATAATGGCCAACCTCCTATAGGAGAGGGCTTGAGAATAAATAGAAGAAACCGATTATTAGTTATAATGTTTACGAATAAATTAAGACTATATTAAAATGAAGATTATAATATTACGATTACCTACATTACGGGTTTGTTTACAATTAAATTACAAGGAGATTACGATTATAATTATATCGTGAGTATATTATGATATGCTAACGATTAGATTATGAGCAAATTACGAATTCTTTACGATTAACATATGTTTAGAATACGACGGATTAGATTATATTATTTATGATACGATAAAGTTTACGATAAGATCAAGATTAGATTACGATTAAGGTACGATTATGTTACGATTATATTACGATAAAATTGCGATTAATTTAGGATTATGTTACTATTATATTGCGATTATATAACGATTATGTTACGATTAGATTACGATTGATACGTGTAAAATTACAATTATATTTAGATAAGTATACGATAAGCTTACGATTAGACACCTAACAAGTAGAATTAGATCCCAATTTAAAAAAAAAACAATGATTTGGTATATTCCGATTAAGGATTATATTAATGTGGTTATATGTATTTGAATCAGGGTTACAATTAGACTACGCTTAGATTACGATTATGTTAGTAGAAAAGGACTAGTTGTCGCAATCAATGAAGATCATATTAAGTTCGATAGGATTGAAGAGTTCGCGGGTTCAAAACTCGACCACATAAAAATATTTCAAGTAATAATAAATAGAATCTTCAACAAATTATTGAAAATAAAGCTTATGTTGTTTTGGCTTTATTCATCTGAAAGAGGCTTTTACGTACGTTCTAAGGACGGCACGGCACTATTAAAAACACTTGAGCGCATCTGCGTTAATTTATCAAACAATTATCTCACGTGTGTTGTGTACACGTGAGGTTAAGAAGTAACACGCGGGAGGCGACGGTACACACGTGCACGATTAATAAGAAAGTGATTAGTGAATTTTAACTCAACCGAGAAAGTAATATAAGTGTTTTTTTACCAGTGAGGAACCTAAAGAACTATTCACAGTACAGTGTTGAGTAGTGGATATTGTCAGTATCGCTCTGGTGAAAGACTAACAATCAGAAAATAAACGTTGCTTGAAATGGCGTCAGCCGTGTTGGTTCTGAACCTTAAAATTTAACCGAAATGATAACAGAAATGTCTTTAATCTTAAGATTAACAACTTTTCGTTAACTGCGATTCCAGTTTTCTCGGATGACAGCAGAGTTGTCCTTAACCTTAAGGTTAATAACTTTTTCGTTAATAGCGATTCCAGTTCTTCTGTATAACAACAGAATTATTAATAGCCTTAAGATTAACAACTTTTCGTTAACTGCGATTCCAGTTCTCTCGGATGACAGCAGAGTTGTCCTTAACCTTAAGGTTAATAACTTTTTCGTTAATAGCGATTTCAGTTCTTCTGGATAACAACAGAATTATCATTAACCTTAAGATTAATAACTTTTTCGTGAATAGTGATTCCAGTTCTTCTCGATAACAACAGAATTATCATTAACCTTAAGATTAACAACTTTTCGTTAACTGCGATTCCAGTTCTCTCGGATGAAAACAGAATTATCCTTAACCTTAAGATTTAACAACTTTTTCGTTAACAGCGAAACCAGTTCTCTCAGATGACATCAGAATTATCCTTAACTTTAAGATTTCCATAATCCAGTTCTCTCGGATGACAGCAGAATTATCCTTAACCTTAACAACTCTTCCGTTAATTGCGAATCAAGTTCTCTCGGATGATAGCAGAATTATCCTTAACCTTAAGATTAACAACCTTTTCGTTCACTGCGAGCCCTGTTCTCTCGGATGACAGCAGAATTATCCTTAACCTTAAGATTAACAACTTTTTCGCTAACTGCGAGTCCTGTTCTCTCGGATGATAGCAGAATTATTCTTAAACTTAATATTATTAACTTTTCGTAATACGATTTTTTACTTTAAAAAAAAAATCGGCGCTTTTTAAGAGACTATCACGGCTGATAGAAACCCTGTAGGGTTTGAATACATATTTTGAATTTGACCACAAAAAATCCAAGATTGAACTCAAATTACTCCAAAAAGAAAGTGTATAATTTTAAAGAGCTGAATAAACTTTCTTTTTAGAAATTTAATTAAATTTAAATTTGATATGTTAATATCGAGTTCTGCAAGTATTTAAGAAAGTATTTTAGTTACAGCTGTTTCGACTTGTAAGGTCATTTTCAAACTGTGGTGAAGCCACGTACGGACGACTTATTTATAACATTTCAAATGTCAATTTATGAAGGTGTCAAAATTGATTTATTACCGGTAAATCCAATTTGCAGAGACACTAATTGAGAGAGTGATTAAGTGGGATTCCGAATCTTTCCCCTTTTTGGTTTCACTTGCACTAAGTGCAAGGGTTTTCTTTATTGATTTAGAATGATGTTATTTCTATGACTCATTTAAGTGCATTATATTGTTTAGGTTTGGTAAAAATACTAAGTAGTGGAGAATAAATAATTTTCCTTACTTTATTTAGTGTTCTGTTGGGGTCATTCGTTCGTTTATTGATTTCTAATTGTTCAAGCAAATTTAATCTAAGACCCTTTCGTTCTATATGTAATGGTTTTGGCTGGTTGTTTTTAAGTGGAACGTGATTATTTTCTAAGAGATGTTCTGCGAATTTTGAAGCGGTGTTTTTATTTTTATAACATCGTAAATGTTCTTTGAATCTAGTTGAGAATGCCCTACCCGTTTGTCCGATGTAAGTAGCATTACAGTCAGCGTGGTCACATTTTAATTCATATATGCCACCGTTATTTAGTTTAGGATTTTTACTTTTTGAGTTTTTAAGGTTTGTTCCCATATTATTATTGGTTCTAAAAGCTATATTTAAACCACATTTTTTAATTTCTTTTGCAATTTTTAAAGATATTGGGCCGAGAAATTCGAGACATGCAATGCATGAAAGCAAGTGCAAGTGAAACCAAAAAGGGGAAAGATTCGGAATCCCACTTAATCACTCTCTCAATTAGTGTCTCTGCAAATTGGATTTACCGGTAATAAATCAATTTTGACACCTTCATAAATTGACATTTGAAATGTTATAAATAAGTCGTCCGTACGTGGCTTCACCACAGTTTGAAAATGACCTTACAAGTCGAAACAGCTGTAACTAAAATACTTTCTTAAATACTTGCAGAACTCGATATTAACATATCAAATTTAAATTTAATTAAATTTCTAAAAATTTAAATGGAGTTCTACGAATTAAACACAAAAACAATTAATAATTAGCTAACTAAACGATTAGGTTTAAAAAAAGGTTTGAAGCAATGATACCAAGATTTGAACAATAATGTCCTCTGCGTGCGAACTCTACCTAAATTTCTTTAATTAGACAATAAACAGTGTTAACTTCAAGCGACCTCCCAGGTAAGTATGGTCCTGTATTAATTAATTTTTAGGCAGCATCGCGTTCATTGGTCAAAATATTGTACATATATTTTCGTACCAGTGATCAATGAACCGGTGTATGCAATTTTTAGCCATAAGTTGTTTTTAATTGTTTGTCTAGGTTGTAGTCTTTCTAGATTTTAGGCATGTATGGTAAGTTTGTACAGCGCCCTTGAGGTGATTTTTCACAAAAACGGCGCTATATAAATCGTTCAAATATTATTATTATTAATTGTTAATAGATGTCTCTCTTGTTACCATTGATTTATCAATAGATCGATTGTAGTATTTTCTTGTTTTACCATAGAAAACATTATCTTTTGACCAAAGCATCCCTTTGATAAACCTAATATTATTATATGTACTGGAATTGATTGCATAATAAAAAATTTTTCCATTATAACAGTGTTTTTATTTAACAGAAAGCTCCAAACAAAAAATGATGTACCACAAAATGGACTCCAAATCCGATGAAGATCCAATTTCCCGTTTGTACCACTAGTTATATCCATACTAGACTTGAAGTAAGGGACCCTTAGTTCGATTACACTAGGCTGGTGTGTCAAAGACTTGGAGAATCTGTCAAGCGCAAAAAAATAAGGGCCTACAGTATTATATCGGTGCTTTGCACTGAACAGAAAATCTCTAGACGCGTGAACTATGCCGATTTGAAAGAAGCCTGATATCGCCACTTAGCGTAAGACGTTTCGGTTCATATCTCCGAGAAAAAAACTAGGTGCTGATGCCACGTGAAAATAATTATTTTAAATTCAATTATTAATATTATTTATTTTTTACATTAACTCCGCACACGAAAAAAGTCATCTTTGGGGATGCCGTTTAGATGGTTTTTTTAGAAAAAAAAGGAGAGTAAGTTCTGGAAGGGTGTGTCCAGGAGTCACGGATGTACGATTCCACCCCTCCCACATTGGAGAGTGTCCAACCACTTTCCCACGGCGTTCTAAGGAAACATATGGTTTCCTCCTTCACCGTACACCTCAGGACTCTATTTTATTGAACGAAGCTACATTTATTTGAACGACTCTAGACCCTCCAACGTCCATGCATACGGGGTTAGAAAGCAGTATGCAAGTACTTACATTAACATAATAACAAAAGAATAATAAATGTTGCAGCCCGTGGAATGATTCTTCTGAAATCTATAGGATAAATAATAACCCCTCCCACAGCGCTAAAAGGAGATGGGTCTAGAAAGTTCGGCTAGAGAGGTCTAGGTAAGGACTCCCTCAACCAGTCTTTTCCGATCTGGCCCGCCACGCAGTAGGTAGGCAAACGCATTCACCGCCAATACCTAGACAAACCTCATCCCATAATCCCGAACTAAATCACCAAACAAAGTGAACCATTCGGTGGACTTTATTTATATGAACACCGCACAAGAGTCCCAACTGCTCCCGTCTGAAGCCAGTGAGACTATGGCATCCCGAATTGGGGTATGTTGTGAGGCTGAAGGCAGTGGGGAGGGGAAGGAGATAGGGAAAAAGAAGGTGGGGAAGTACCTGGCTATTCAGATCTGGTCAATTAACTCGGCTAATGCCATTTCAAGCAACTTTTCAATTCTGAATGGTGGTCTTTCACCAGGGCTACACTAAGAGTATCTTCCACTAACCTAAGGCAGGAGTATTGGTTATCCAATAAATGGTTCCCGGGGCGGCGGTATCCGTACCCGCCTCCCAAATGGAGAATGCGGGCGGATTTTCCAAACTAGTTTGAAACTTTCAGTACTATCGGTGGCACAAAAACATTAAACGTGTGATTTGACTGTAAGTAATACTTACGCGTTACTTAATAAAATTAATGGATGGTAATTAGTGAGAATTGTTCGTTTTCATTCTCAAAATAATAATAATCACTTTAATGTGTATGTGTATATTTTTAGCGAACTTCCAGAGAATGTTGTACCAAGCGGTACATCCTTCAGTGACATATGTCACATCGTGCCATCTCACGGAGTTTGTCAAAAGGTTAAGTACAAATATTATAAATTTAATTAAATGATGATTCATCCTCGATGGTAATTTTGAACATTTTAGCTTTACTTACGATAAATATAGAAAGAATAAAAAATGTAGTTAATTTGTTCTAAGGGAAAATTAAAATTATAATTAATAAATTGTAAAATACTTTCGCTGAATTCTTTCGTCATTTTTAATATGAATTTTATGGTGAGGTGACCAAAGAATGGATTCATATTCTAATCGGCTACGAACTAATGAGACGAATTCACTTTTCCATGACAGAAAGTGAATTCAAGTTTTTCGTACTATTTTACCGTAATGTGATTTTAGTTAATTTAATACGAATAACATGTAAATTTGAACAAGTTTTCTTGTGTTTTGTTAAACTTTGTATTACTTTAGAATCGAGAACTTATCTGCCTAAGACAGAGAGGTATTATTGCCATAGTTTTGATTTATTTAATTTGGGATTACTGTTATATATAATAATAATTTATTCCAGGTTTGTAATAATATCGAATTCATAATAATATTAATATTTATTTATTTATTTACGCCCTACTGGGCTTTTACAAGATATATACATAAGTAATACAGTTGTGTTAGCAAATACATAGTATTCAATATATATTGATTTATGATACATTTAAGACAAATTAAATGTATAGGTATGGAAAGCGAAATATAGAGTGTATTCACTACGGAGTCGTGAAATCATACATTTTACTAAAATAATTATAAAGACTTCGTTTTGTGACTAATACGGAATCTTGAAATATGTCTAGAGTATTCCCAAATTTATTGCCCAGATGATGCATTCTATTAATAGGTGTATGAGCCTCATAATTCGTTTTGAAATTGGTACAGAAAAAGGTAGCACTTTGTCTCGTATTTCTGGTCGGTATGTAAAATTTTATTTTGGAGAGAATTTCAGGGTTGTTAATGCAATTATTAATAATTTTATTTAATAGTACAAGGTCAAAGATGATCCGCCTATCTGACAGCGTAATTATGTTGAGTTGTTTCATCAAAAGGACATAGTTAATATTTTGAATTGGAATATTTAGCTTAAAGTTAATAAATCTTAGAAATTTGTGCTGTACCCTTTCTATATTGTTGGAATGGATTTTATACATTGGGGACCAAATTGGCGAATTGTACTCTACCTGGCTTCTTACTAAAGAAATGTACAATGTTTTCAAACATTCTAGTGACTTGAAACCACTTGCTGTTCTGCATATGAACCCGAGCATTTTTAAAGCTCTATTTGTTATTTCATTTACGTGCAGAGTAAATGTTAACTTTTCATCAAATATAACACCTAAGTCCCTGATCTGAGCGACTGGTGTCAATTTAACATTATTTAATATTATTTAATTTATATAAACTAACTTTGATAAATTTGTATAAACTAGCTTTAAACGTGAGGATATGAAATGAACAGAAATATTGCTGACAGAAATTTTTAAACTTCGTACCAAATATTTTAAAGTTGTGTATCTCGGTAATTTATTAGTAGCCGAAACGCTGTGAAAGTTAATTGATTGATTGATTTGTGTTAATTCACAAATTATTAATAAAAAATAATATATAGTATATTTATGACACGTTCCAGAGTGGACGATACTCTCAGTATCGCCCTGGTGTATGACCACAATTCAAAATTAATACGTTGCTGGAAATGGCTTTAGCCGTGTTTTGTGACCATATCTGAATAGCTAGGTACCTTCCTACCTCCTTATATACCATCTCCTTCCCCTCCCCGTTGTTTTCAGTCTCACAACATATATAGTAGTTTAGTAAATATAATTATCCAAAAGTGAAATCGTCGTTGTTCGTTCCAGAATGCGATTTTTTGTATTTAGTTTTAAGTAAAATTTTTATTCTTAATATTCATGTTATTTTAGTTTCGCGTAGTTCCCGTTTTTCAAATATGCAAACAAAATATTATCCCACGGTTTCTTCAAGTAAGGTCCCAACCTTGAGAAATAATATGTATTCTGGCTGGTATCATATAAATGCATTGCTTTGCAAAGATTTGGAAGAAAGTGTTTAATATTTAACATGTTTTATTTTTAAGTAGGTATTAGTACGTTTCAAATAGGACCCTCAAATAGCACCTATAACTATTTATGGCAGCCCCAAGGGAAAGTGTTTGCTGTCGGCCTTTTATGGCCCAACCTAAGAGGAACTTTTATGATAGTAAAATTTGCAATAAGTGTCTTAGATTTAGTTTTATTGGTGGCCCTTTTCGGCGACTTTTGAGCAATTGTTTTATTGCTAGATTTTAAAATCCAGTTGTGGGAACCGCTGAAATATTCTGTTCCCACAGTTAATGTACCATATTAATTATTTGTATTTGTATGTTTTACTTTAAATATGGTGACGTGTTCAAGAGAGAGTTAGTATTGTTGTGACGGTTGAACTGGAAGGTACATGAGATGTCCTTCAGTTGAGTTTGGAAAAACTGACAGAGATATCGAAGTAGAGACTTCGATATTTGTCAGTGTGGTGTGATCGGAAAGATCAACCGAGCAGAGGGGAAATAAGCCCTTTGCGTGAGTATTGTTATTACGGTGGAACTGGAAGGTACACGAGGTGTATCTTCAATTGAGCAGAGGGAAAATAGGCCCTTTGCGTCAGTATCGTTGTTAAGATTGAACTGGGAGGTACATGTTGTACCTACAGTTCAGTATTGTAAAAAACTGATAAAGATATCGAAGTAGAGACTTCGATATTTGTCAGTGTGGTGTGATCGTGGAGATCAACCGATCAAAGGGTAAATAGACCCTTTTGTAATAATTGTATTTTTATTGCATTTAATAAATCGTGTTAAAGATGAAGAAGAAGTGTTTTCCTGCAAACTCCATTCGGTTGTGCTCTCGTACCAAGATAGATAAGAAACATATGGTCCTTCGAGCCGGATAGAGAATACAAGCATCATGGAAACAGGACTACAATCGAAGACGACATCCATCTGCCGAAGCATGGCGGGGTTCAGCACGAGCCGGAAGGAGGCACGACTGAAAGCAGCAGCTTCCTTGGTGGACATCGCAAGAAGAAAGGCACGCCTAGTAGCACAGTGGGCTGAGCTGACAGCCGACGAAGCAGATGAGGAGCAGCATGCAGAACTCGTTAATAAACTTAAAATGTTTGGGCTGGAGAATTCTCTGCGTATACTGGAGCAGCAAAAAGAACTGCTCCATGGTGGGCGGTACCCACTAATTCCGCCCACAATATCTCCACATCAGGAGCCCTTGGCAGGGCAGACTATCCTGGCGCAATTAGGGCCTCGGGAAGAGAAGGCTCTTCCGCTGGAATTGGAACAGCGGTTGGAGCAGCACACTAGTGGGAAGTATGAGCTACGCCCACAGAAAGGATCTGAACATCAACAGCCCTTGGCAGGGCAGACTCTCCCGTGGCAATTGGAACCTCGGGAAGAGCAGGCTCTTCCGCTGGAATTGGAACGGTGGGTAGAGCAGCAACATGATGAGCGGCACGAGCTACTCCCACACAAAGGATCTGCGCATCAACAGCCCTTGGCAGGGCAGACTCTCCCATCGCAATTGGAACCTCGGGAAGAGCAGGCTCTTCCGCCGGAATTGGAACGGCGGGTGGAGCAGCAACATGATGAGCGGCACGAGCTACTCCCATACAAAGGATCTGCGCATCAACAGCCCTTGGCAGGGCAGACTCTCCCGGCGCAATTGGAACCTCGGGAAGAGCAGGCTCTTCCACCGGAATTGGAACGGCGGGTGGAGCAGCAACATGATGGGCGGTACGAGGTACCCCCGCACAAAGGATCAACGCATCAGAAGCCCTCGATAGGGCAACCTCTCCCGCTGCAGTCGATGCAGCATCAGCCGCCAAGAAGTAGCTGCTGGGAGCAGTCATTCAGCGAAGCAGAGAAAAGCAATGGGCAGCAGCGGCCTGAGCCGCAGGGCCGATTACAGAGGCCGAAACCTGTAATAATTAAAGACCATTCCACGCAATCAAGGGGTAAGGCAATGTTTTCATATGATACCAGGCCCATGGTTAGATTTTTTTCAGCATTTAACGGCAAATCGATTGACGAATTTTTGAGAATTATTATTTTGTTTGTTTTCCTGTGTAAACACTACTATTGGTTACAAAACACGGGACAAATAATCGCCGTAACAGCGATTAAAAGGTTGTTTGTTTATACGAAGCATAAACAAAAACCTGACAGGGTTTTTCTCGAGATGCGGGCCGTAGACCCGTTAATTTCAGTGTATCAGCAATGATGCCTCTTACATAAAAAGGGGTACGCCATCATTTGATACCGCGTTGTAAATATTTTAAAATCAGTAGTACCTATTAAAGATACTAGAATCGCATTCTTTACCTATTTAGTGAAGTAAATTCACGGGAAGGGGTATGTTCGTTCCAGAATGCGATTTTTTGTATTTAGTTTTAAGTAAAATTTTTATTCTTAATATTCATGTTATTTTAGTTTCGCGTAGTTCCCGTTTTTCAAATATGCAAACAAAATATTATCCTCTGGCTGGTATCATATAAATGCATTGCTTTGCAAAGATTTGGAAGAAAGTGTTTAATATTTAACATGTTTTATTTTTAAGTAGGTATTAGTACGTTTCAAATAGGACCCTCAAATAGCACCTATAACTATTTATGGCAGCCCCAAGGGAAAGTGTTTGCTGTCGGCCTTTTATGGCCCAACCTAAGAGGAACTTTTATGATAGTAAAATTTGCAATAAGTGTCTTAGATTTAGTTTTATTGGTGGCCCTTTTCGGCGACTTTTGAGCAATTGTTTTATTGCTAGATTTTAAAATCCAGTTGTGGGAACCGCTGAAATATTCTGTTCCCACAGTTAATGTACCATATTAATTATTTGTATTTGTATGTTTTACTTTAAATATGGTGACGTGTTCAAGAGAGAGTTAGTATTGTTGTGACGGTTGAACTGGAAGGTACATGAGATGTCCTTCAGTTGAGTTTGGAAAAACTGACAGAGATATCGAAGTAGAGACTTCGATATTTGTCAGTGTGGTGTGATCGGAAAGATCAACCGAGCAGAGGGGAAATAAGCCCTTTGCGTGAGTATTGTTATTACGGTGGAACTGGAAGGTACACGAGGTGTATCTTCAATTGAGCAGAGGGAAAATAGGCCCTTTGCGTCAGTATCGTTGTTAAGATTGAACTGGGAGGTACATGTTGTACCTACAGTTCAGTATTGTAAAAAACTGATAAAGATATCGAAGTAGAGACTTCGATATTTGTCAGTGTGGTGTGATCGTGGAGATCAACCGATCAAAGGGTAAATAGACCCTTTTGTAATAATTGTATTTTTATTGCATTTAATAAATCGTGTTAAAGAAGAAGAAGAAGTGTTTTCCTGCAAACTCCATTCGGTTGTGCTCTCGTACCAAGATAGATAAGAAACAGTCGTGTTTATTTGCATTTTTTCAATATCATGGTACCTACCTGGACCTGCCAGAAAAAAGTTATATGAAAAGTGAAATGTCATTGAGATAGTGACGTTTCCTTGAAAAAAAATTATTATTCCTTTTTCTAAATTTAAAAAATCTTGCATTAAATATTTGGCTTAAAATTAAGTACGTACATATTTAAGTACCTACTAAAAAATAGTGATTTCAGAGGAAATTTTGGTTTTTGATTTATTAAATAATAAGGATTATCAGAATATTAACTATAAGGATAAAATTACGACAAAGGTAACTGTAACAAATTGAAAAAAAAAAACACACACACACACACAAATAAGATAAATTTAGAAACATACTCGTACTACGGTATGAGCTATGGTTCCTATGAGTTTAGGAAATTTTCGGTAGATTAGGAAGTGAATAAGGGATGGAAATGAGAAAGTTAGGGAGTGCCTGGCAGTTCAGATGTAGTCACGAAACATAGTTAAACTAACATGCAGTAATGTTTAGAGTCCAACGATTAAAACTTTCGTGTAGCAGAATGCTTTTGGTATAAATTTGTAAATTTCCCAACATGTATAATTATTTAATAATTAGATCAAAAGTTTGAGAATCTTAGCCAGCCACCCATTTCAAGAGAAGTACTGTACAATATGAGGCAATTCTAGAAGAGGAAGGCTAGGTTAGGTTGGAAACTGTGGCAGGTATGTCCAACCGATGGATCGCGGTCAAACGAACCCGCAAGGGTCAGCAGAGAGAATGAAACGCAACAAGACACTGTCTTGGTAAACAATTTTTGTTTTATTCACATGCATACATGGTCACACACTCGCTTTTCTTTTATGCTGATACTTGAACGACCTGACTCAATGATCAATTAGATTTTTTTTTTAAATTACCATCTTTACTAATTCTATTACAATTGGTGATATGCTGTGCCTGTCACTAGGAACTCCCGTGTTGAGAGCAGGCGCAGTTTATAAAAAAAATACAAGTAATAACACAATGTTATGTTTAAAATAAAAGACAAACAGCATTGGTTTTGATAAAAATCTTTATTGTTAGATCTATCTTGGCTGATGATCCAAGACTCGATGTGGAAGTGCATTGCATATCTTTGTCACAAAGTATCTAAAATTTCTTTGGCCAAAGGTTGTTTTAGCGAAAGGGGTAAGTATTATGCCTATTGGTTCTAGTATCTCGGCAGTTTGGACATTGTCAAAAGATCAAACGCTAGTATGTTTTTGGCATGAAGTTGCCTCAAGTCCGAAAAACAGATTCTCTTAAAAATTTCATCCGAACTGCTTGCGATCCGTAGTGTAAGAATAATCTTTATAATTCGTATCTAAGCTTTACAAATCGGATCAATGGCGGCAGCGTTTGCTCCCCCACAAGCTATAATACCGTACTCGATTTAAGATTGACTAAATGCTCAGTAAAATGTTTTTAGTAGATTCAAGTGAAGAAAGTAGCGAGTATATCTTAGAAAGTATATTGATAAGTCTTTTTGCTGTAGTGAAAACATATTATTTCCCACTTTGATTTGATTTTTATTTATTTATTTATTTATTTAATATAAGAATATTGTACATTGTATATTATTTTTGTGTTATTTCAACCGCCATGCTAGGGATGTCCCTGTGTTATGGCGGGTGAAGTTTTCAGATAGTAAATTATACATGTTATGGTTGTAAAGCAAAAATTTAAGTTATACAAATTAAATCAAGTTGCAAATATAATAAATATGGTTTTTAAATGTAATAATAATTATATTCTATAATAATAATAAGAGTAAAATAATTAATAATATTAAAAGTAATAAAAATTAGGTCGTTAATAAAATTCAATGTGAGTAAAAGTTATAAATTTGTTAGTTTAAAAAATTGTTGTTAAATTATACAATTTAATTGCGAAAGAATAGTAAGAATAATATGTAATAATAATTAGGTCGATAATAAAATTCAATGTAAGTAAAAGTTACAAAATTATTTGTTAATTTAAAAATAGTTATAGTTATACAATTTAATTACGAAAGAATAGTAATAATAATATGTAATAATAATTAGGTCGATAATAAAATTCAATGTAAGTAAAAGTTAAAAAATTATTTGTTAATTTAAAAAATAGTTATAAGTTATACAATTTAATTACGAAAGAATAGTAATAATAATATGTAATAATAGTTAGGTCGATAATAAAATTTTATGTAAGTAAAAATTACAAAATTATTTGTTAATTTAAAAAATAGTTATAAGTTATACAATTTAATTGCGAAAGAATAGTTATAATAATATGTAATAATAGTTAGGTCGATAATTACATTCAATGTAAGTAAAAGTTGCAAAATTATTTGTTCATTTAAGAAACAGTTATAAGTTATACAATTTAATTGCGAAAGAATAGTAATAATAATATGTAATAATAATTAGGTCGATAATAAAATTCAATGTAAGTAAAAATTACAAAATTATTTGTTAATTTAAAAAATAGTTATAAGTTATACAATTTAATTGCGAAAGAATAGTTATAATAATGTGTAATAATAGTTAGGTCGATAATAAAATTCAATGTAAGTAAAAGTTACAAAATTATTTGTTAATTAAAAAAAAAAAAGTTATAAGTTATACAATTTAATTGCGAAAGAATAGTAATAATAATATGTATAATAAAATTCAATGTAAGTAAAAGTTATAAAATTATATGTTAATTTAAAAAATTGTTGTTAAATTATACAATTTAATTGCGAAAGAATAGTTATAATAATATGTAATAATAGTTAGGTCGATAATAAAATTCAATGTTAAAAGTTACAAAATTATTTGTTAATTTAAAAAAAAAAATAGTTATAAGTTATACAATTTAATTGCGAAAGAATAGTAAGAAAAATATGTATAATAATATTAGGTCGATAATAAAATTCAATTAAGTAAAAGTTATAAAATTATATGTTAATTTAAAAAATTGTTGGTAAATTATACAATTTAATTTGATAATAATAGTATTAAAACTTTACAATTCAAGTAACAAGTTTTATATAATATAATGGTTTCTAAATGTAAGGATCCATTGTGATAAAAGTATTTTAAAGGTGTGGGGTTGGGATTCGGTTTTTATATTTTCAGGGAGAAGGTTAAATATTTTAGGAGCTAGGTATATGAAATGTCTTTGAGCTGACGTGGTATGTAGTGTAGGTACGTTGTAGTGTCGGTTGGTTATTGTTCTAGTGGTGTAATTATGATGTAAAAGGGTTTTTTTCTTATATTTAAACATGAAGTACGTTAAGGTAAATTTTAGATGGAGTTGACGTATGTTTAGGACATTACATTCGGTGAATAGTCGAGTGGAGGGGTATGTTGTCGGTCGCTTTTTGATAGCACGTAATATCATTTTTTGGGCTTTTTGTAGGGGATCAATAAATTTATGAGCACAGCCGCCCCATATTATGATGCCATATACTAATTGGGATTGGCAGAGAGCAAAGTAGACTGTTTTTAGTACTGTGGGAGTAAGGATTTTTCTAAGAG
The DNA here is from genome assembly GCA_917563855.2 of Limnephilus lunatus. Taxonomy (NCBI): domain Eukaryota; kingdom Metazoa; phylum Arthropoda; class Insecta; order Trichoptera; family Limnephilidae; genus Limnephilus; species Limnephilus lunatus. The sequence goes on from OU830592.1 coordinate 112,868,863, forward strand.
ATCTAAAAACATAAGACAGCTTGCGAATTCGGGGAGTTAGACTGGCTAAGTGCTGATCCCAACGAAGATGATGATCAATTAGGACCCCCAGGTATTTTATATGCGATACTTTTTCCAAATTTGGGCAAGTACAGGAAGAGTAAGGTCTCGGACAAGAGTGAATTGTTATTTTCTGGTTGTTGGTAGGTTGGGTTGCAGCAGACAGACTAAAGGTTAAGAATTTGGTTTTACCAGCATTGAGGGTGAGGAGATTGTCATCTAACCAATTTTTTACAAGGCCTATGTCGTGTTGAGCTATGTCGAATGCTCCTTTCCAATTTTTATGTCGAGCTATAAGCACAGTATCATCTGCAAAGGATATTAGTTTTCCCGTTATGGATAGGTTGCAGAGTTTATTGATGTATATGAGGAATAAAATTGGGCCTAGAACACTTCCTTGTGGGACTCCGAATTGGATTGGTAAAGGGTTACTTAGGGCTACGTTGTTAATTTTCACGGTTTGTGATCTACCAGTTAGGTATGAGGAGAACCAGTTAAGAGTTGAATCCCGGATGCCTATTTGAGACAATCTTTCTAGAAGTATGGGGTGCGAAACGGTGTCGAATGCTTTGGCTAAGTCTAAGAATATGGCTAGGCAGGAATCGCCTTCGTTCAGGCTGTTTGTGATGTTCTCAGTCAATTCTAAGATTGCAGATTCTGTACTAATTTTTTTTTGGAAGCCAAACTGATTGTGTGAGAGAATCTTCTGGGTTTCAAGATGGGAGATAAGTCTACTTTTAACAATTTTTTCAATGATTTTTGATAAGACACTTAGCAAAGAAGATTTTAGTCACCCGTTCTAAATAAGGGCATCGTACATCCCAAAATTCTTCAATCTACCATTCACTTGTGCGTCATAATATTCTTCTTGCACTCCTTTCTCAGCCTGATCTACAATTCAAAATCATTTAATTGACTTTTCCTTAAGAGGCCACCGGGCGGCGTTTTGTCCATACAAACGTATTTCCCAATTTCCTCTCTGGATTTTGACACTACTGTAATTTTTTTAGTATAATATAGATATCGACTACTAGCGAGTCGGTAGTTTTTGATTTTTTTATAAGTTTCACCTTGTAGGAGTTACGACCCTCAAAAAACTGTTAAAACTGCCTTGTTTAAACGCCATCAAGAGACGATCAGTACATAAACGAGACTAGAAAATGCATTTAAAAAAAGCAAAACATACAGATATATAGTATTTTCTTCCAAAACTGTTAGTAGAAAAACATTAAAAATCTGACCAGTTTTGGAGGAGAAAAATGGGATACAAAACCTTGATTTTAATGATTTTATTTAGGTATTATCACATTGAGGTGCAGTTGTCCCTTTCGCTCAGTATTCGGGGAAGTAAGAGCAACAATAACAGCAACAGTTTGTTAAAATACCTATTGATGAAATTTCTCGGCGACTGGATTTTCTTAATCTTGTTTATATGGTTAGGTTAACTTGGTTTATGTTTGCTTGGGTGGGGTTTTAGGTCAGTCAGAGGATTTAAATGTGCTGACTGAGCAATTTGCTCATTGAAGGTTGGTGACCCCTGAACCATAGGGTGTTTAGCACCCCATTGTAAGAGAAACTCTCACACCTCACAGTAACTTATTCACGCCCCAAATAATCTACATACGCTTTAAAGTTTGGCCGAAACTTTCACAGAGAGAATGTTATATTATATTAAATGTAATATTTCACCCTGTCACTTATGCGGAGTGGCCAAAACTGGGAAATGATATGCCACATAAAAGGTTGGAGTCAAAAAGCTACCGGAGTCTTTTTCTAGTCAACTTAAACATTGAAAAGTTACCTCTGAGGAGAATTAATTAACTTCGACTAATTTTTCCACATCATGGACAACTACCTTTTTCATTGGAAACAATCGTTCTAAGAACTGGTTTGTAACCTAGATAATAGCGTCTCTGATAAATATATCCGCTTTTATTTATATGGAAGAGACTGCTTGGGGGGTCGTAAGGTCATATGTAGGTAAGCTGGCAACATTACTTTTCTTTCTAAATGATGGATGTATTGAAATTTTATATACTGTGAATTCTGACAATGCATTATTTTTTTACGTGTATACTGCGCAAGAGTACTAGCTTTTCGAAATCAGTTGGACTACAGCATCACCAGCTGGGGTATGTTGGGAGGGGATAAAGACGTGGAAGAGGGTTCCGCGACTTTTCAACTCGCAACAAAATGTCTAGTAAAACCCAACCTAACCTAAGCTAACATAATATAACCTAAACTAACCTTATCTAACCTAAACTAACCTTATCTAACCTAAACTAACCTAACCTAACCTAACAAAAAATAGGACAAAAATAATACAGACATCCTGTAAAGATAATAAATTATTGTTCAAAAATAGTAAATTATAATAATAATAATAATAATTGGACAATTTATAGAGCGCCGTTTTTGTGAAAAATCACCTCAAGGGCGCTTTACAATTCATCATGAATTTCTAGGTTCTATTTAATTTTATTATTTACAGAGAGATACAAAAACATACTTACCTGCAGGTCACTTCCGAAAAACACACTTTATTAGAAAGTTTATGCTTGGGAAAGAAACGATTTTGCACGTGGAGGGCATTATATTTAAATTATATTTAAAACACTGGACATTGCATGACTTTACCTTTGCTATCCTCATCACTAATGGTTTTACATTTATATTTATATTTATAAGAAATTAATGCCAAAGTTGAGTTCATATTTATTTGAAAGACTGCAGAATTGTAAGAATTTGCTTTATTTTTACAAAATTAGTTATTTACTATGTCGCGAGCCGTGAAGCTGAAGGTGAAAGGTTTTTTTTAAACTTATGGATACGACTGTCTAAAAAGGTTAGGTTTGTTTTTTTTGCTTTTTTTTCACAAGAATTTCTCCCTTTTGGAGCCAGTGGGACTATGGCATCCCCGATTGGAGTATGTTGTGAGGCTGAAGGTGCTGGGGAGGGGACGGAGATAGGGAAGAGAAAGGTAGGGAAGTACCTGGCTATTCAGATCTGGTCACCAAATACGGCTAAAGCCATTTCAAGCAACGTTTCAATTCCGAATAGTGGTCTTACACCAGGGCGATATTGAGAGTGTCTTCCACTCTGGAACGTGCCGCGAATATACTATATATTATTTTTAATTAATAAATTGTGAAATAACATAAATAAAATTTATTTGCCACGCCGGGATTCGATCCCGTGACCTTCGGAGTGCGAGTCAAGAGCCTTACCGCTGGACTACGCCGGATGTTAAAGGTAAGGTAAGGTTAGCTTTTAGTAGATATTTTGTCGGGAATATTTTGTCGGGGATATTTTGTCGCGCGATGAAAACGCCCAAAACCGTGGAAGAGCATGGTGGGAAAGAAACTGGCTATTCAGATCTAGTCACCAAACACGGCGAAAATGATTTCAAGCAACTAATATTACTATATATTCTAAATAGTAGCATTTCACCAGATTAGTACCTACTCAGAGCTTGCATCACTCCTACATTATAAATTGATTCGACTTGGTAAGTCCAGGCCATCAATAACACCCCTATTAAATATGGCACGAAATGTCCGCCATCAAAAACCTTCTAAACACAAAATAATATTGCCGTAAAAAAATATTACAAAAAGCCTTGAAATTTGTAGAAAAACTTATGAAAACATATCTCCGACATTTCTGAAAATTACCCTAATATCGAAAACGTAACATAAATAACGCCCAAACTACGCAAATAAATACAAGTAAAACTGATCTTTAAGCCGTTAGGAATAAGGTGCAATTTGGCATACGGGAAAAATTACTATGTATTAAGTTTGAAAGTTTCCTTAAAGTTGGTCAAATGGTCAGTATGACGTAAGTCAGTGTGAAAATTCACGCAAAAATGATCCTTTTGCATGTTATATTTAAGGTTGATTTTGGATTGGCACGAAATTTGTAGGAGGGGTGTTCAAAAGTTGGCGAGGCGATCTGGAAAGTTTTTTAATCAGGGTCGCAAAGTGTTAGGGCAATTTTTATTTTTTTTACATCTCAGAAGTAGTCCGGTATGATCAAATTAGGGTGAAAAAAGTTGTACAAGATGTTAGCTTAACACTTTGGCGACCAAAGAAGATACCGGGTCCAGTTTAATAAGCCCTGAAAGGGTAGTCAGAAAATACACTAATACTGTTTAGAGCCCTTGATTAGGTACTTATGTGTTATTTTTTATATTTATTTGATAAAAAACAAATTATTCTGTACATTTTGTTTAGCATGACTTCCCAGATGGGTTTGTTGTGAGCATATAATAAATAATAAGAATATAAAAAATGCTAAGGGAGTGTTTCGTGAACCAAAAGTCTGACTATTCTTTTTAAACGACTTCGAAAAGGAGGAGGTTATCAATTCGACGGTATTTTTATTTATTTTATGTTTGTTACCTCAGAACTTTCGATTGGGTGAACCGATATTGATGATTCTTTTTTTATTGGAAAGCTGGTGCTTCCCGTGTGGTCCCATTTTAATTAGGTCCAGTTCTGACAATGGAATCCATGAGAAAACCATATATGTCTTAAATTTGCAATAAGTATGTGCGCGACAAATGGACGAATAACTCAATATTACGCCAACAGATTTCGATGATTCTTTTTTTGAAGTAAAATTTCTTTACGGACGCACGTCACTAAAAATAAAAAAAAACACAAAAATTTTAACAAAACAAAAAACCACTTCAAAAAATGCACTAAAAAGTAAAAAAAATAATTTCGTACGATTGTTATTTTTGGAGTCGGTGTCAGCCAAGCTAACTACATACATAGGTAGTAATAGGTGGGATGTGGAGATCTTGGCTGACAACGACACCAAAAATAACAATCGTACGTAATTATTTTTTTACTTTTTAGTGCATTTTTTGAAGTCGTTTTTTGTTTTGTTAAAATTTTTGTTTATTTTCTTCTTGTTTTTAGTAACTATATATATTATTTTTTTACATTTTTATATGAAACATTTATATATTTTCTTTTTTATCAATTAACGAAAGTACATATAGTTTTTTTTTAATGATATTTCACCCTCCATGCTAGGGATGACCCTGTGTTATGGCGGGTGAACTTTACAGTTTGCGGATATACATTCATTAGTATAGGTTGAAAAATTTAACTAATTAATACTACGCACACAGATTCTTCTACAATAAGAGAATTTATGTAGTTATATTGGATTACAAGAATAAGGTGAAGAAGTTAGAGAATTATTGGAAAAGAGGAATTATTATTTACATATTAAGTAATTATTGGTATATAAATCACAGTAATCAGTCTTATATTTACATACAATGCTGCTTAGATAGTAAATAAAAATATTTCATGTTTTGCCTGCTCTTAATACTATGCACAAAGATCTTCTATAATAAGAAAATGATATATAGTTAGATTGGGTTACAAGAAGAAGATGAAGAAGTTGGAGAAATATTTGAAAATGAAAAATTTGAGGAGTTGTTAGATATAGATCACACTAATTAATCTTGTACATACAATGCCGCTAATTTAGAAAATATTATGTTTTGTCTGAAGGGTGATTAATGTTAATAAACATGTTAGGTATACATATAAAATAGAAATTATATTCGTAGTCCTCCTCACTAGGACATCCTGCGCTGAGGGAGACTATGCTTTGGATAAGTTTAACTTCATGGTTTGGATAAGGTTTTCCACGACGATGTTTTAAGTATACTAGTAAGTTCATTTTCCGATAGTTCCTTCAGCCAACATTTAATGTCCTTAATGTAGCTATTTTTTGTTTTAATTTGTTTGATACTAAGTGCGAATTTGTTATATAACTTTACTGCTAAAAATTCAGAACTTCTTTGTCCAAACGAAGAGTTACAATTTGATGTATTAAGTATGTCTGTTTGTTCGGCTCTGGTTCTATGAGTATGTGAGGTGTCTGCCTCTAATCATTTTTGAGGAGATGTATTATTATGTTTTTGGCATAGATTTTCTGTATGCTTGGAACATCAAACTGTTTAAAAAATTCTGTTGTTGAAGTCCTTATGGGACCTTTCTGACATTCCTTTATGCGAGAGCTCGCCAAAGAAAATCTAGCTAGCGAGTTGTAAGGACGTGTGTGGCGCTGGATAAATTTTACTCTGGTAAAGGGGGCGATCCTTTCAATACGGTTGAGAAACACTGACCTAACCTAACCTTTTTTTACATTTTACTATTTTTGAACAATAATTTATAGTCTTTACAGGATGTCCGTATTATTTTTATCTATTTTACTATTTTTGAACAATAATTTATTGTCTTTAACCACTGGAGCGATTTTTGCCGTGCATTGGCACCATTTTAAATGTCTCCGATTGCTTTTCGGATAAAAAAGCCCATTATCTCCTGATTCACTTTTTTTTTTTGTAAAATATTTGTAGCTCCCAGGTTTGTTATTTTGGACTCAAAACGAACCTATTGAAATGTTTGATCTACTATAACCATAGATGTCGCAAAACCGAACTTCGTAGACTATTTTAGAAAGATCTTAAAAATATTTTTTTATAATTTTTTACACGCAGAATTTTTGATCAGCTGTTTACGGTTAAAATTAAGTCTTTTTTCCATTTATATGCACCTTTCATTATCAAGTATACCACAGACAACACACAAAAATCGAAAATATTCTATGTTGACTCGAATAAGTACCTCTCACAGCAGTTTCAAAGTGACGCACACGCAGTTATAAGTCGCGCGGTTATAAACTTAACGATTTTTTAATATATATATATTTTTAAATCCTACAAATATGAGATAAACGGTAAAATACAGGTTAATTTATTGGCTATATAGCACTATAATAAGTTTTTATGTCTCCATGTTAAAATTCCAAGGTCTGATTTTTTTTAAGGTTGGCGAAAATTTTTTAAAATGATCTTCTGGAAATCCCGAGCAATCGAGGCAAATTTATTTATTTATTTCGCGTGGTCGCTCCAGTGGTTATAGGAAATCTGTTTTAATTTCTCCCATTTTTTGTTAGGTTAGGTTAGGTTTTAATAGATGTTTTATTGGGGGGTGTTTTGCCTGAACCGTTTTCTTGGGATATTTCTCAAATATCGCCTTATTTCTATGACAATCAGTCTATTTCCATCCTTCCTCTGCCAGTTCCATGTCTCACTGCCATACGTAAGGGTAGGTATCAACACTCCATTGTGAATGACAATAAAGAAGAATAATTATAATTATGTGTAGAATGGAGGACTTGATCCATTGACATTACGCGCCGAGAGAGATAATTAAGTTAATTAATTTGGCGTTTAATAAACGAAAGCGGCAACAAGACACATCCATTAGCACACAGTATTCACTGAATGCACAGTCGTACAAATGTTGAGGATGAAGTACAAAAGATGGGCTAATCAAGAAATATTAGATATTTGCAGATTTTCTACAACGTGAGTATCTAAATTAATATAATTTTCGTCTTCAAAACAAATACAAAAAATGGTAATTCTAATCTGACAGTATTAATACCCAACGACTGTACTTGAATTTAAGAATTAGACTCCGAGTACAACTCTAAAGCCGCGCCATATGGAAACCATCTGTGAACGTGAAGTTTGTGACTGAGCTTCTATCGTAATAGAACCGAATTAAAACAAGGACCTAATAATACCAAAAAATGACACCACTTACGTTAACAGATAGCCTGAGGAACGTCGGCTGGCAGGCGAAGTACTCTTGGATTTTAATTTTCATGAATCTCAACTGGGCGAAGTTGAACTAAAAGCCGCCAGCATCAAAAACCTGCAGAGCGGTCTTTAACTGCTAGTACTGGTACGAGTATATTATGAGATCAACAAAAACGACGTTAAATAAACGGTAACTGACAACAAATTATTAATAATGGTTTTACTTTCCTCTATTGGAATATTTTTGGGAATAAATTAATCACATCAAAGGAAACCAACATAGCGTGGTTAGGGATTTCCAAATCTTTTAAGTAATTGACCAATTCTAACGAATTCTTAACTGTGTATGTTGGTTGAAATACATTAGAATTCATAACAACATTGTTTATAGTTGATGCTAATTTAAATGTTGGTACATTCAAATTAGCCTTAACAATAAAGACAGCGACATCAAAACGAAAAAATCGGGCGTTTATAAACTCAATTGTAAAGATTGTAATAGCTTTTATATAGGCAGAACAAATAGAAACTTTGAAGTAAGGGTTAACGAACATCTCAGGGCATTAAATGGCAATAGCGAGTCTGAGTTCGCAGATCATTTAACAAAAAATGATCATAATTTTGACAAAAACCATGGACTTAAAATATTACATACAGGCTTTAAGGCATCACAGATAAATAATTTAGAGATTTTAGAAATTAGAAAAAATGTTAATAATAAAGCAGACATAATTAATAAGCAGCAAAATTTTTTATAAACCCTCTTTTGAACCATTTCCCACTTAACCGGTCTTTCCCTGCTACTGCCTTAGAAATTCGTAATTAACAAACTTTCCCCACTCTTACCCCTTCCTTCTACCCCTTCTTCCCATATGTGACCTATATTTAATTTTTAAGTTAAGTATACGTTTGATCCTGATGATGTGAACATTGTTCACGAAACATGTTGATTGTGCACAAATAAAAGTGATGTAAACAAAGTGATTTGTCTTTTCATTAAAAAAAATTAAAACTGCAATTCAGTGAGTTTTTACGCATCCTTATTTTCTCTACACCATCTCCCAATCCTCTATCAATATTACATCCATCTTTCTTACCATCTACCCACAAAATATCGTGTTAATAATATATTAAAATGGATCGCGTCTTCTCAAATTATTTATCTCAGTGGTAATACCGCCTTCAACATCAGGCGTATCACATGTTGTAACATGTATCATATACGTTACATGTATTGCGTTGTAAACAGGGGCGCATTGGCAATCAGATAAACTTTAAAATCTATTGTTCTGAACTCCTGCATTTCAGCAATCTACACTTACTTAAATGAAATACTGCATTCATTTATTCTTTTTTACTCATTTATTAAGTTGAAAAAATATAACATTTCACTTTCTTAACTGAAGTACAAAGTAGTAAGATTTTTAATTTTTCTTTAAGCCTCGGCAACCCGAATTTCTACCGATTTCTTACATATCTCCCTTACACATTTGATGTTTTTAAGCTTTTAAAAAATATATGTTATTTTTTAAGATAATGTCTAGATGCTGCCCACGCCGAAATGCAAATTATATGAAATTCCCTCGATAGAAAAAAATCGCGAAGTATGCTCCAAAAATTATTAAAAAAAGTCTGTTTCTATTATCTTATAAATTATATTTGTGAAAAAATTCACAATGTTTCTTTAAATGACAGTTAAGATGCTCCCCAAGAGATATTTGCTCTATTTTAAACGAGTCGTTTTTAATTAAACATTTTCGCAATTTTCGCATCGATTTTGTCGATGTTAGCGCGCTCCTCTAACATTCGTAATTTCGTATTTCTCCATCTTCTTCTTTTCGAACCCGAACTTAAGATTGAATAGTTTTTTTTTAAATATATTTATACTCTTCTCCGTTTTTAGGCTGTCTGGAAGGAGATTATAAATTTGTACACCCTTGTGGCTAATGCTAATGAATTTATGTACCTATATCATCAATTTTGGTTAGACAGGATTCTAACTTCACATACCTTGTTCTGAGAGTATTCAAAGTTTGTAAAGACAATTTCTCATAAGCTATCTACCGATTTATGATTATGGGGTTGAATCTCGTTTAAAGTATTTAAGTTTATCATATTTTAAATAAAAATATTTAAATATGACGTATACTTATCATTTTAGAACATACCTAAACATACAGGCAAAAGGTTTTAACTACATTTCCATAAAGCCATCCAAGATAGCGTCACGTTCTAATTAAAAAAAAAAATATTCCTTTAAAATAAGTTAACCTTAAACACTTTACAATACAAACATAATGACATTTGCAAAAATGTTAAAAGTGCTGTTAGAACTTCGTCATAAAGTAGGTATTTACGAAAATACAACATGGATGGCTCTGAAAATTATTTTGGTTATAGAAATAAACAAAAGAAATGGTTTTGCATTCAAAGATCATTTTTTAAAAAGAATGTCAGTTAGAACCTTACACAACCGATCTGACTATATCTCATTTCAACTACGTTTTGCATTCCAAAACAAACATACAAAGTCTTGGTAACCTAAACATAAACGATATGGATGCATTTGTAATTGGACAAATAGTGTTATGCAGTGTTGTCAATGAAAATTACATTCGGAGTATTTCTTATTTTCCAAAAAAACAACGGGATTTTGTAAATGAATAAACTCGGAAAATATATTACTAATGGAATAGCATTAAAGGTACTACTGAAAACCAGCAACAGTACAGGAAAAAAGTGACATTTTCTGAATAGAATCAATGATAAAATAAACAAAATGTAAAAAAATTGTAAAAATCTATGATGAATAAATGTTTAAAAAATCGCTACTTTTGGAAAAAAATTTCACATACGCTGTATTGCACGTAGAACGACGATATGTATGTCTACCAATGCGGCCCTGTGCATAATCGCGTAATACGTATTAAATGTAACGTAACATGTATGTAACACCTTTGCTGAAACAGTTTAAGCGGAATATGTAACAACACTCCGACACTGAATCGTGAATAATCTCATGTCAGATGTGAAGAGTGCTTTACTGATTTGTTCGCATTGTTAACTTCATTATGATATGATTTCAAAGTAACATAAGTTACATGATACGCAGAAATCTAAGAAAAATGAAGTATGCGCGTTCAAAGGGTTAAGTTGTGGAATGCCTTTTATCTTCCGGTTTTTAAAGTGGAACTTTCTTTAGCACCGTTGTGATTTGAAACTCGGTGAAACGGAAACGTGCAACACTAAAAAGAGACAAACACATACATCTGTAGGATTTAACCTCCGAGAGAATGAGATAGAATAATCGGTGTCCTCTTTGTGTGGTGCGTCGTAGAATAAAATGTATAATGATATTTAAACTTGAATGGTAGACACCCGAGGATAACATGGCACGATCAAGTGAATCAGATACTTGAGTCGGGCCATGTCAAGAGTCAGAATAATAGAAGAGTACGTATGGTACGATGTATGAATGTGAATGAGGCAAGAGTGTGTGCCAAGATCGAGTTAGTAGTTGTGAAGCTGAAGGTAGTGGGAATTACCTGGCTATTCAGATCTAGTCATTAATTCGCGCAACGTTTCGAATTTGAATGGTTGTCTTTCATCAAGGCTAAACCGAACGGTTTAATGCCAACTCAGAATGAAACCAACTCAGAACCACCTCAGAAAGGTCATTAAAAGCTATGAAAAAATAATTTTAAAATAGCCTGTAACCCTAACCTAACATAACCTATTTAACCATTTTTTTTTCATCACTCTTAAGCTACAGACCAGTTTAAAACTTTTTCCTCGGATCGCTGGTTTTTTTGGTGATAATTTTGAAAATTTTAAGCCCAAATCATACCTTAACTTAATAATTCAAATTAAGTACAAATGCATCTACAAAAAATTTGCCTAAAACTGGCAGCAAAGCAATCCGAGGTATTTTAGAAAGTGCCGTATTGTGACGAAAAGCGCTTCAGTGGTTAATGACCTTTCTGAGGTGCTTCTGAGTTGGTTTCATTCTGAAACACCATACTGAACGTATTTACGACTCTATTTTTGGATCAGTTAGATCCCAGGTTTTGCTCATCAGGGTATATTTTTAATGTTACATTAAAAAAATATAAGGAAATGAGAAAAAAAAGTAAATTCTAGAATAAAAACTGCCAAAACTTTGAACAAAATCCCCAATCATCATCACCTTTCAAAATACCTTGCCCTAAATTTCCTTTTTTTTCCGTGAAAAATTTTCTAAAAACTTTAAACCGCCACCTAAATCTCCTTATAGTGTACAATAAATGTCTGGCACGGGACGAAATATGTTCACTTTTCGGCGTTTATTTAAATAAAAATAGCGAAGTAATATTTTGTTATTTTTTCCGCAAAAAATATTATAAATCTAGCGCAGACCCGTAAAAGATCACGGGATATCTCGACGCTGAAAGTATTTTTATAAAAAAAATATTTGTCGAAGGATCATTGACTTTCAAAAGATGATCAGAAATTTATCTTTCGAATGAAAAAAATTCGCAAAAATAAATTTAAAAAAATCAGTCAAAAAATTAGACACCATTTCGAAAAATCGACGGCCGCCGTGGTCGATGGGTAAGGCTCTTGACTCACAATCCGAAGGTCGCTGGATCGAATCCCGGCGTAAGCAAATCATTTTTATTAATTATGGAGAAAAATAATTAGTTGACAATAATGTAATTCTAAAAAATTTGAAAATATGAAATTGACAATTATGACGTTTTGACAGAAGGTGGCAATAGCGAAATTGGTTAACGCACTCGTCCCGGTTAGACGGAGAGGTCTGGGTTCGTGTCCCAGTTGCGACCATTGTCTTTTTCTGTTTTTCTGTGTCTTGTTCTCTTTCATATTTTGGTTAAGATAATTATTGTTAACTTATTCTAATATAAAAAAATAAATTTTATTTGATTTGTTAATTAACAATTAATTCATTAAAAAATAATGTGCGGTACGTTCCAGAGTGGAAGATGGTGTAAGACCACCATTCAGAATTGAAACGTTGCTTGAAATAGCTTAAATCGTATTTGGTTGCCATGGTGATATGATTATATGATATGATATGTTGCTTGAAGTGGTTTAAGCGGAGTTTGGTGACTAGATCTGAATAGGCAGATACTTCCCCACCTTCCTCTCGCCCACCTTCCTCTTCCCCATCTCATTCCACTCCACACTACCGTCAGCATCACGACACATCCCAATTAGTGATACCATAGTCTCATTGAATCCAGTCGGGAGCAGCTGGGACTATTTTCACATTAAAAAAAAACAGAATTATTAATTATTAACATATAATAATTTTGGTACCTTTTTATTTACATTTGCTCCTCACAGGAGGTCCCGATGAGAATTATTCCCCTCAGGACCTGTGTTTAAGGACGGAGAGGAAGTTCTGGGAAGAATAAAGGTATGAGGGGTGGGTAGGAATCTGTGTCCAGGAGTGACGGACGTATAATTCCATCCTTCCCACTAGCGATGGGTCGAGACAGTCCGGCTGTAGAGTTCAAAAAGTCTCCCTCAACCAGTCTATCCTGATCCGGCCTGCCACGCAGTTGGTGGACAGACGCATCCACCGCCAAGACCCATACAAACCTCACCCCATGAACCCGGGCACCCCTGCTAAGTCACCAAACTTAGTGTATCACTTGGGGTGACCTTGGAATGGCAGAGGTGTTGGTTACCCAAAAATGGTTCCCGTGGCGGTGATACCGGCACCCGCCTCATAAAATAATATAAAATTATAGATAAGTACTACAAAATAAAATATATTTAAAAATTTAAAAATGGCGTATTTGCTTTTCCTTTAAAACATACCGTAATATTATCTATTACCCTTTTAATAAAAATAAATACTTACATCCCATTTTATATGTACTTTATTTTTTCGTATTTAAAGCCGGGATATATGGCCAGGAGCACTGAACACATAAAACCTAGAAGTGAAATCTATAGACAGATCCATAGATAATAGTGACAAGTAAGAATAGCCCTTCTATTAGTAGTGTTGCATCGCACGTATCGCTAACATCGTTCACCCAAACAACTGTCTTATTAGGCATATATGCACAGCGGCGCCCCGCCCTTGTTTCTACTTACACATCAAACCCATAATTTTTATTGCATGGCTGCTTTGAAGTCCGTGGAGTTTGGTCAAAGTTGGGCGAAGGTGAAATACCACCGATCAGAATCGAAATGTTACAAAAAAAAGTTTGAACGCTTGAAATGAGGTCTACAAATATGAAAATGAGGAAATCAACAAATACAGTCAATAAACGTAAAGATGAGGAAATCGACTAACATGTAGATGAGAAAATCAACTAATACGAGTGCACTAAAAAAACTGGAAGATGATAAAATTAAGAAGTAAAGTCTACAAACATGAAGATGAGCAAATCAAGAAATACAGTCAATAAACGCGAGGATGAAGTAAACAACCAATACCCACAGTCAACAAACATGTATTTAGATGACAAAATCAACAAACATGAAGATGAAGAAATCAAGAGATGAAGTCTAGAAACTTGAAGGAAGCCTATAAACATGACGATTTTGGAAATCAATAAGCTAAAAGATGTGGCATATAAGCATGAAGATGAGAAAATCATAAAAATTGTGATTTAACACAACACCCTACAGTCGTCCTCGGAACCGGAATCCCTAGTGAGGAGGACTGTGAATATTATAATTTTTTTTAAAGAAAGACAAACATTCCCGGGTTACGAATAACCCAATAATGTTTGAAAATCTCCTACTACCACCACAGTAAGCCGAAAATGTTGCTTGTGTTGTGATGGAGGACTTAGTCAGCCGAGGAATCGAACATGCGACGCCCGGGTGGGACCCAAGCGCCATGCCCACTCAACCACTGGCCGGTCTATTATACTATGTATATTTAATAGTCATATTAAAAAAAATAGTTTAGTGCCCAAATCTGAATAGCCAGGTATTTCACCATCTTCTCCCCTTCCCCATTCCCTTCAACCTCACAACATGATGCCGTAGTTCTACTGGCTTCGCACAATCGGAAAGAGTTGAAACTCTGCAGCCGAATTAAAAATTAAAAAAAAAACACCAGTAAGGAAAAAATGAGCCTACTTTAGGCAAAAGGACACGCTCAAATCACACTTTCATCGGTTTTATCTACGGTGACTACGAGATATAGCCTAGCATAATACGCGCCTTCGAATCGGTGGTTTATCAAGGGTATTTTTTTATCCAAGATATATCCACGTTGCTAAATTGCAAAGTCTGAGAAAGTGTAACTAATTGATTGTACCTATATCGGATACCCTCTTCTTATTTGGTGGGAAAGTCTATCCTTTGTGATGGAATGAAAAAAAATTTTTTTAATTAAAGGTGAATTATCTTGTTACTACCTTAGCTCCACACAGGAGGGTTCCGAACTTTTCATAGTAAATATCGACAAAATATGCTAAGTACAAAACACCCCCGACAAAATATCCTAACTTAACCTAACCTAGCCCAACAAAACCTAATCTAACCTAACCCAACCTTACCCAACAAAACCTAATCTAACCTAACCCAACAAAACCTTTCGGGGCCAAATTTAAAAGTTAAACCTAACCTAACTTAACTTAATTTAATCCAACCCAACAAAATTTGAGCCTCCAAATTTATAATTTAAATCGAAACTGTAAGTTTCTTTTTTCGTTATTTGTTTTTGGGGTGTTATACCGTGTAACTTTACCTCCTTCTTAAGCCAACGTTTCGAATAGCATTGCAGTGTCCATCATCACAGGCAGATCCGGCAGATTCGACAGATGTCGTCTTATGTCACACATGATGATGGACACTGCAATGCTGTCCGAAACTTTAGCTAAAGAAGGAGGTAGCGCAACACGGCATAACACCCCAAAAACAAATAACGAAAATGCTTTTGGCCGTGAAAATCTAAAGTAAGTTCCTTGCTCTCTCTCCTTCCTGTAATAAAACGCAGGTATTTTCGTGAGAACTAAAGAGGCACTATATTTGCGTCAATACACTATTAACAGAAAGGTTTGCTATAAACATAGGCCAACAGATGGCGCTAGTAGTAATCTATATTTTGTATTATTTATAACACTTCCTTTCTTGTCGGAGGATGTTTTGTCCTTGGGATATTATGTCGAGAGATATTTTATATCGGAGGATATCTTGTCAGAGATATTTTGTCACGGGATGAAAACGTGCGGTACCCACATGAGTCCCTGAGGAACAATTTCCCTTGGGGCCAATTTCATCTTTTAGGATGCTGTGTGGAGAAGGAAAATGTATGATGGGTGTGTACTCTGGCTGCGGTGGTGACTCTGGCTGCGGTGCAAGGCGATGAGTCGGGAGAGTCAGGCTGGAGAGGTCTAGGTTAGGTCTCCCTCAACCTGTCTCTCCGTCAAGTTAGGCGGGCAGAGGCATTCGCCACCAATACCTGGACACACCTCATGAATCCGGGCACCCCTGTCAATTCACCAAATGTAGCTAAACACTTGGGGTGACCTATGGCCGAGGTGTTGGTTATCCAATAAATGGTTGGTTAGTGAGTGTGTACCCAATACCCAGAAATACCAAGGTTTCCAATAAATTCCTAAATATTTTACGCAAAATTTTTCAGACACATAAATTATTGTCGTTTCATCCAAACCATTAATTTGATTTATAAATTTCAATTATTCGCTTATTAAATAACCACGGTGAAAATAATAAATTTATTCAAGTAACGCAGCTGGGCAGGGCTAAAACCAAATAAATATATCAAGATTAATAAAGGTTTTACAAATTGATCTCCCCAAATTATTTCAATAGGTTCACTTCAATATCCCACGAATTAATTCAAAATTTTACCTAAAAATTTAAAAACAATCTTTCTTTGTTATGCCATTCATGTTTTTTTGCAAGTAAGGTCCTCTCATCCCCACTACTTCAAGCGTCACAACGTACTCCAATTGGGGATGCTATAGTCTGACTGGCTCCAGAGGGTTGGGAACAGTTAGGATTATTTTGCAGTATTCACATTTAAAAAAGTAATTCAAGCTAAGATTTGAGCTTTAAGCTTTGAGCTTTAACATTCGAGCCTTAACCTTTGAGCCTTAAGATTTGAGTTTTAAGCTTTCAGCTATAATATTTAAGTTTTAACTTTTAAACTCTAAGATTTGAGCTTTATTTCTTAAGATTTGAGCTTTATTTTTTAAATTTGGACTTTAAAATTTGGACTTTAAAATTGGAACTTTAAGATTTGAGCTTTAAGCCTTAATATTTGAGTTGTAAGATTTGAACTTAAACTTTGAGTTTTAAGATTTGAGCTTTTTAAGATTTGAGTTTTAACCTTTGAGCTTTAAGATTTGAGCCTTAAGATTTGAGCTTTAATATTAGAGTTGTAACTTTTGAACTCTAAGATTTGAGGTTTAATATTAGAGTTAAAACCTTTAAACTCCAAAATTTGAGTTTTAAGCCTTAAAATTTGAGTTTTAAGAGTTGAGATGTGAGCTTTGAGCTTTAAGATTTGAGATTTAAAATTTGGGCTTTAAAATTTGAGTTTTAAGCTTTGAACTTTAAGATTTGAGCAAGTCTTAATATTCGAGATTTAAGATTTTATATTAGAATAAGTTAACAATAATAATCTAAACGAAAATATAAAAGAGAAAAAGACACAGAAAAACAGAAAAAAGACAATAGTCGCAACTGGGAATAACTGATGGGAATAACCTTTAAAAATGTATAAAAAGAAAGTTATTTTAATTAAAAAAAATTTAGATTTTAACTTAAACTTTTGAGCTTAAAAGTTTGAGCATTAAGATTTGAGTTTAAAGAATTGAACTCAAGCTTTGAAATTATAGTTTGAGCAGTAAGCTTTGAGCTTTTTGTTTTGAGCTTTGAGATGATGAAGTTTGGAAAGTACATTAGTAATTCTTAAAATAAAAGATTTTATGCTTTATATTATAAATTATAACATCGAATTATTCGTAGATTTGTTTCTATACAATCTAGTACTCGTAACTTGTCTTAAAGTTCGTTGTATTCATTAGGAAAGGTTTCTGATTATTTTCCTAAGGATCCAGGAGTACATATATTCGCAAATTGAGGGTTTCTTGGAAAGGTTCGGGTGGTCCCGAAGCGACAAATAATACGCCTTAATTGAAAAACGAAGAGGTTTTGGGACTTCTGAAACCTCTTGAGGTCCAAGCCGAACAACAAACACAAAATGCGACCAAGAATTATCAAGGATGTTGGACAAGAAGATGTTCTAAATTATTAAAGAAGAAGATAACAATAATAATCTAAACGAAAATATGAAAGAGAAAAAGACACAAAAATAGAAAAAAATAATGGTCGCAACTGAGACACGAACCAAGAACCCCTCGTCTAACCGGGGACGTGTGCTTTTACCAATTCCGCCATTGCCACCTTCTGTCAAACCGTCATTTTTGAAAATAATATTGTTAATTAAAACTAAAATTTTAAATGTGAGATTGACAAAGAGAGACATCAGAGAGACCAACGCAATTGATTATGTGTTAAAAAAGATTCAATTTTGCCAGAATCAAAAATGAGCTAACATTGAGAAAATAACAAATACCTAGCCTTTTAAATGCCAGTAGGTAGAAGTGTAGCTGTGTACAGCAGGCCGTGAACTTTTAATCAAAATAAATCATTTTTACATCTTATTTAAAAAATAAATAAATAAAATCAAAATCAAAAAAAAAAAACCAAAATCATCCCAATATCGTCTTTGTGTGTTCCATATTTTAAATTAATAAAAAACGGGACATACGTATGATACAGAGGCTCAAAAAGAGCGAGTAAACTCGCTATTTTTCTATGGCCGGCCTGCTGGACACGACCAAGGATGCGAGAAATCTCGCTCTTGGCACAGAAGCGGCTAGTTAAATATAACAATACAATACCGCCGCCTAAGCAATCACTCATTGGATAACCAACACCTCTGCCATAGGTTATCCCAAATGGTTTGCTACGTTTATTGACTTAGCAGGGGTGCCCGGATTCATGGGGTGAGGTTTATCCAGGTCTTGGCATGTTACGCGCCTGCTCACCAACTGCGTGGCGGGCTCGTTCGGGAGAGGCATGTTAAGAGAGACCGTTTGACCTCTCCAGCCAGACTCTTTCGACCCATTGCCTTGCACCGCATTGGGAGGGATGATTCGTACGTACTGACCCCCAGATTCATACCCACCCCCTTACCCTTTACCTTTTCATTAAAAGAAACCCTCCACTCTTCACAAAGCATCGCTAAAAAAGATGATAGCTCTGAGAAAAAATATTTTCCTCAAAGCCACCTGCGTGAAGGATCAAGTACTCTAAAATCTCCCTTATTTTAATGCTATAAATATCTATGTCAGGTGTTATAGATTGACGAAATTGTGGCTTTTCTAATGTAAAAAAAAGAGTGGTTTTTTGGCGAAGAAATCGATAAAAAATCTTCACTCCAAGGATTTTCAGAAATTTTTCGTAGAAACTTCTAGCATATTAAGTCGCAGATATACATATTTTATTAACACTTTGGTTCTAACAACAATTATTTTTACGACCTCCAAATAAAGCTCTTTAACTCCCGATAAGAGATTAAAACCAAGAAAGATTAATTAAGTTTTTAATTAAAAATAGGTTGGAACGAAAATAGCTCTTATAAACTTTTTTTGATACACCTCATTTCCTCGGAAAGTTTAACTAATTTTAGTCGTTATAACTTGAGTTCATTATAATTAAAAATCCGTCTGAAAAAAAGTGGTTTCAGAACAGTAGAAGCAAATTTTTTTTATAAATTCAACTTAACCGAGTGGTTGCTGTATTTTTTGTAGACATTGTGACGAACCTTAAAAGAAGGAAAAAAATAGCAGAATTTCATAGAAAAATTCAAAGGATAAATGTTTAACGGTTAAGAAAAATAAAATAAACACAACGAACTTAATTTTTTACTCGTACTAAATGAGTTTTTTTGTGAATACCGCACGAGAGTTCCAGCTGTTTTGAGCCAGTGGGGACTAAGCTTTTAAAATCTTAGTATTTTTAACAAGTGAAGTTTAGATGCTAGTTCTTCCAAGCATATTTTATGAAAATACCGTCAAGAAAAAATGTTTTCCTAATGTTCCAAGGATTGGAATCAGTTTTTAGTTTTATTGAAATATCAAGGAGCTCCAGGCCTGGTGTGGTTGTCAAACTTAAGAGTCTGTTTTATCGTCGATTCGGAAAAAAAGTCATTTCTCTTTTCCATAACATATCGATTTTTGGGGATGCAGAGTAGATTGAGAGAAAACGGAGAACCAGGAGAATAAAGCAAAAGCAATTAATGGTAGAAGAAGTCGAGGATACCTAAGAAAGATATTGCACGACCAAAATAGTATGTATTGATGTGAATGAAGCGAAAAATTGCGTGTATTAAAATGATTGAAAAAAAACCGTGTGTCTTAATGTGAATGAAGAAAAAATTGGTGTATTAATATAAATGAAGCAAAAAGTGTGTGTATTAATGTGAATGTAGTAAGAATTGTTGTATTAATATGAATGAAGGAAAAAGTGTGTGTATTAAAATGAATGAAATAAAAATTGTTTGAATTAATTTGGAATGAAGCAAAAATTATGTGTATTAATGTGATTGAAGCAAGAAATGCGTATACTCATGTAAATGAAGCAAAAATTACCTGCAATATGTGGATGAAATAAAAAGTGTGTGTATTAATGTGCATGAAGCAAAAATTGTGCGTATTAATGTAACTGAAACAAAAAAGTGTTTGTATTAATGTAAATGAAGGAAAAAAATGTGTGTATCAATTGTCAATGAAGCAAAAAATATGTGTATTATTATAAGTGAAACAATTATTTTTTTATTGATGTGAATGAAGCAAAAATTGTGTGTATTAATGTGAATGAACCAAAAAATGTATTAATTAATGTGAATGAAGTAAAAATTGTATACCTAACAGAGTTGTGTGACCTTTCACCTTATTTCCCCATCCCTTACGAAGAAAGCGCGGGACGGTGAGTTAGACATTTATAATAAAATTTATAAAAATAAATTAAACTTCAGTCAAATCGAGTGATTTAACAGAGTACTTATTTTTTAAACGAACCAAACTCAAATACTTAACGAGTTCGAGTACATAATTAATTACGTCCTAAAAGTGGTTTTAATATGATTTCGAAAAGTATACAACGAACTCTTTTTGGATGGTCAAAAATCTCTACTATGTTAATTCCACCGATTTAATTGAAGATAGAGAGGTAAATTTAACGGAGCCATAAAATTATTTATTGAAGGACGTTTAAACATAAATAAATTCAACAAGGGTTGTATTAATTTTCAACCTTAATTCGACCTACCCCCGAACAAAGGGCGAAATACATAATTTATTAAAACACACAGCATTATTATTTTTCGGGTAGAAAAGTGATTAAAATGTGTGTCATGTTTAAGAATTTTGAAAAGCAGGCTTTGAAAGCCAACTTTTCGAGCCCAAATTAAGAAACGGCCATGAATTTAAATATAAAAAACATTGAGTTAGGTTGCACTAGAGTCATAAAACAGCATTAATTGAGGAACGCCAACCATGAAAAAGATAAAATTTATACTTTTACCTTAATGAGTACAACCTCAAATTGTAATATTAAACTATCATATTTTGCCTATGTTAGAAGTCAACTTGAGTACAATTCTCCCGTCTGGAACCCACATTATAGTTTACATGTACAAGCTATTGAAAGAATACAAAACAAATTCTTACGTTTTCTAAATTTTAAAATGGGTATTCCAGCAATTATGTTGAACTACAACACTATTTTATGATATGAATATGCTCAAATTGTCAAACAGAAAAATTTTCACTGAATTGATTCCTTGGTTTTTGTATATAAAATTCTAAATGATTTAGTTGATATTCCGGTATTGCTTAAATTGTTAAGCTTCCGGATTCCACAACGTAATACTAGAAGTCAGGATTTATTTCAGTGCAGAAATTCTGAGATAAACTATCATATGTATTCCTCTTTGCCCAGAATACTAATGGAGGGAAACAATTATAAGTCAGTGGACATCTTCAATTTATATTTAAACAAATATAAAATATTGTTACCAAGTCAGTTCAGTTATGTACAATAAATGCTGTGTATTTCTTACTTCATATGTAATGTAAAAGCCCCGAAAAAGGGCGTTAATAAATAAATAAACAATAAAGACAATATTAGCGACACTCATAAATCAAAAACCTGAAAATTAAAAATCAGAAAACGATACGATCTCATCTAGGAATCGAACGATAGACTTGCAAAAAATTCAATAGATCGCATATTAAAAAAGGCATCTTCCCACCTACTGCGTGGTGGGCCGGATCGGGAGAAACTATTTGAGGGAGATCTTTTGACTTTTCTCGACCCATTGCCTCGCATTGATTCATATGTCCATTACTTCTGGACACACTGACCCCAGATTCCCTTCCCCCTCATTACTTTTTCCTTCTCAGAACTTCGCCTTCTTCCAATCTCTAAAAAGATTCTCCACGCACAATTTTTTTCCTCTGGGCCTCCTGAGTTAAATAATGTAAAAAAATAATAATAATCATGACAAAGTCGATCTCATTTTTAACCCACAAATAATAAAACGTCTTAATTTTCATCAAAATTAAAAGTCAGTGAATTTTTGACGTTGGGCCAACCTTGTGATGTCTATATCACTGCAAAATATGAATTTATTATCGAATTTCTGAACTCATAAACGTGCCTGTGTTGTTTTTTTTTGCATAAAGTTGAACTGATGAGTGAAAAGAATAATAACAATAAAATAACATTACAGCTGAAACTACGCAAAATTTAAAAATTCTTTTATAATGCTGACTTGTGTCGGGGCTTTTTAAAAATATGTTTAGAATCTCTATTGAATGAATAAATTTAGAGATTTGCTTCAGTTTTATACTTTCTTTATCTAAGTTTTTTTAGAGAGATATCAAAGTATGCTTGCTTATAAATATTTATGTAAATATGTGCGCATGCCCTCGTTGGTTTCTATATATATCTAAAAGTGAGTTATGGCATCATGAAATTATGCGTTGCTAACCGTTTATCCGATTGCGATGAAACTTTAAGGATTTGATGTTTGCATGCCCGCGATGGTTTCTATATACATATAATAGTGAGCTCTGGCATTATGAAATTTGTATAAAAAATTGCAATAGATGGTACGCGAGTTGTTTGATAACTGAATGTACCGGGACTGAATGGATGAAATGCGGGAGAGTCGCGGGACGGGGAAAGCGGGAGAGGGAATGGGGAGAGGGAAGGCGGAGAATGCGGAATGAGAATGTGTGAGAGGAAATGGACGCGGGAGAGGAAGGGGAGGAGGAAGGGGTACGGGACGAATGGGAAAGGACACGCAGAGAGAAACAATATCTTTATTAAGCCGCCTCATCCCGAATTTCTACAGATTTCTTATATATCTCCCCTAAACATTTGAAGTTTTTAAGCTCTTAAAAAAATATATGTTGTTCTTTAAGACAGTATCCAGGTAATCCCCGGACCGAAACGGAAATTATATGAAATTCCCCCGATAGAAATAAATTGCAAAGTGTGCTCCGAAAATTTATATTTACACGTTTATTTCTGTTATTTTACAAGTTATATGTATGAAAAAATTCACAGTGTTTTTTTAAATGCTATTTTAGCCAACCCCCGCGATATTTTTGATCTATTTTAAACGAGTCGTGTTTTATTAAACATTTTCACAATTTTCGCTTAAATATCATAGTTTTTAATATTAACGCGCTCTCTCACATTCGCATTTACGTATCTATCCATCTTCTTCTTTTTGACTGGGAACTCGCTAGTACATTATAAATTTAGTTGCACAAGTTCTTCGCAAGTCGTGTAAGTCCTCTTGAATCGCATAATACATTCTCAGATTACTGTACTAGGGTCCTTTTGCGAATTAGACTGAGGTCTGTGTGGCAAACGCCAGGTTCGCAGTAAACTCATCTGTTTGTTCGTTCATAATGCCATTGTTATGTGAAATACGATAGTTATTCCAACCAGACTCTACAAGTTACGTTAATGATAATTGAGAGATTTCCAGGAACTTTGTACGAGTATAATAAAATATAAACCACAAGGACTTATTTCTGTCCCTTAGGTAAGTTTGTTTATCAGCAACCATTATCGTGTATTTTAGGGTACCTATTAGGATAAACTCTCTTCATCATTTCAAGCACCTCAATATCAATATGTCTGTAAAGATAATATTTGCAAATCACGGTTTGTTACCGTCAATACATCCGCCAAAGCCACGTAAAGGAGGGTAAGTTGAGTACGTCAAAGATAAAAAACTATGACATATGACATTGGGGTGACCTTTGACCTTGGGGTGACCTATGAACTTGGGGTGACCTACGACCTTTGAGTGACCTACGATCTTGGGGTGACCTATGACCTTGGGGTGACTTACGACTTTGAGGTCACCTATGGCATGGTTATTCCATAAATGATTCCTCGTGCTCGCACCTCTCTCTCTTGCCCCCACAGTAATATACGAAAAGTAACTCTCTCTCTTTCTATCTCAATTAACTTATGTCTCCCTCTCAACTTCCGTTCGCCTCGCCCGATCACACTTTTCGTAACGCTCTCGTAACGCATTTACCAGCTTACTCCCCAAGTCAAGGATGCATAAAGAAATTTAAAAAAAAAACAGAGTGCAATTCACTTGCGGTAGTTAATCCTTCAAAAAACTTAAATATACAAGAGTGGGGAGGTTACGAAGCACCGCACAAGGAGAAGACCGATAGGCTACGAAGCACTGTACAAAGAGGAGACCGAGTATAGACGTGCGTGTTTGTCTATTTTAAGTGTCGCTATTTTTCAAGTTTTAAATCACAACAGTGTTAAAGAAGTTACGTCAATAAGAAAAAATATTTAGCTTTTTAAAAATGTAACCACGTCACGACTTGACTATTGCAATGGCATATATGCAAATCTCCCTAAAACATATACTGACAGACTTCAGTCAGTTTTCAATGCTGCAGCAAGACTGATAACCGGCGTTTCCAAGTATTCTCACATTTCCCAACATCTGCGGAACCTTCATTGGCTTAAGTGTCCTGAGAGAATCCAATTCAAACTCTGTTGGATGGTTTTTAAGGCAACACACGACATGGCGCCACCCTACCTGTCGGAACTGTGCATTCCAAATAATGTCAACACTAGGCAAGCAACCCTTCGTTCAGCATCTTCAACAGCCATGGGTAGACTCTCAGTACCTATGCGCAATCCCAATACCAATTTCGGAGACCGGGCTTTTGCAGTAGCAGGCCCAACAGCTTGGAACAAACTCCCTTCATATTTGCGAAAGATCGACAGCACATCTGAGTTCAGAGCAAAGCTCAAAACTCACCTTTTCACATTATCATATCCAGAAAAATAACTGTCTTTTTTCAGCAGTATCTCATTACTCAGTCCACGGGATTTACCTAAATTGCTATATCTTCACTACCACCTTTTACGATGTTACGCAAATTTTTGACAATATTTTACAATTTATTATGTATAAACTTTTTTTTTTGCTATATTTTCATGACTTACACTGACAGCACGGGCAGTAATCATGACAATATGTGTTTATAAATGTTAATAAGTATGTTAGTCCTAAATAACTAATTTTAAGACAGTTGCAATTCGAATGGAGCAGTAACAATACTGCTCTATTCGTATTATGACTTTGTATTATGGCAGTAACCATTACAATATGTGGTTATAAATGTAAATAAGTATGTTAGTCGTAAATAACTAATTGTAAGACTGTCGCAAGTCATGATACAAATAGGACAGTAACAATACTGCTCTGTTCGTATAATGACTTGCAAGTACAAACTCGGTTATAAAAATAAGTATAGTTCTAAGTCACTAGTGATATAAGTCTTAGTTGTATGTCATTAGTTATCAATCTTAGTTATAAGCCACTTGTAGTACATACGTATAGATTTAATGTACCTATAAATGAATTTGTAAAGCGCCCTTGAGGTGATTTTCTCACGAAAATGGCGCTATAAAAGTCATCCAATTATTATTATAACCAATTAACATAAGAACTTCAGACTTTCGACAAATCAATTAAATTGATTAACTGTAAAGACTTCCAGCAAAGACTAGAGAAGAGAGGGCGTGTGGTTGTTAAATATCACAATGAAACCAAAATTATTGGTTCCAAAAATTGGGTTACGAAAATATTTATTTTAAGGAAAGTGCACTATCTCGAAGTCAAAAGATCGCAAGAAGCATTGCCTTTTACCTTTTGTTATTCTGCAAAGAACAAATTTGTCTCCGAAGATATTATGCTTTCGGAGCGAGGCGACTGAATTGAGGAGAATGGGGGAAATGGTTGTTGAAATGGAAATGAATTTTGGATTTGGGTATTAAAAATTATATAAAAAAATTCCTACCTGTACATCATCTGGATCTGTTCCGAATTCTTGTACCAGACCAGTTGTGCTGGAGGGTTGCCTCCTCTACTGCTGCAAACCAATTCCACCTGCTGACCTCTGCGGACCATCTCTCCGTTGGTGTAACCCTCGATGTAGGGAGCTCCAGGAGGATCTGTGTGGAGAAAGAAAAATAATAAATGTTATTATAAGTACTGGCAATCAAAGGTGGAAAGTAGAAGATGTTTTTCGTATTTTGGTGTTCCTCAAGGCTCTCTGCTCAGACCATGTTTATTTATCACATATATTTTTGTAATAGCTACTACTTCATGAGCACAGCTTTAGTAAAGTAGTTGGTTTCATAATCTTTTTTTTTATTCAAATCTTAAAGAGAAGAATTTTAAACTGTGAAAACCTTAAAACAATCAAAGCTAGCATTTGCCGATTCTCTTCTGTTATATGTTCACACATTTGAAATTGCTCTGAGTTAATTTTAGCCGAAAATAAAAAAAAACTTTCAGAGAGGCATTTACAGGGACCGAGGTGATTGTGAAACTTCACAATATGTCGCCAGAAGACCTGCAATACCTGCATCCATAATATCGGGTCATAAGACTGTGCAAACGTTAGTTACATTATCGTGTAAGACTTAGAATAAAAATTGTAAAAAAAAGTGTGTCATATTTTGGGAATGGCAATAAATTTATAGGTCATCATCGGAGTAAGAGGAATGCGGAAAAATAATTAAGCTTAAGGTAGAACAGAAGAGGAGTTTTATATAAAATTATGAATATCAAGAATAATGACAAATGCATAAACAAATAATTGTTACAATATTTATAACAGATAAAACGAAATAAATCATCTAACAATGGACTTAAAATTAAGATGGATGAGGACAGTATATGCCTACTGTATACACCTTAAATATAGCCTATTCTAAAGTATCTACATTATTAACAAATGTTAAAGAATCGTATGCATTCGTTTTAAATTTTAAAAAAACAATTTCAAGTCCAGCCCTACAAAATTAACACCCCATTAAAATCGAAAAGCATCGTACTAATTTAAGATTTACAAGAGCAAATTTGTAGAAATCAAAATTTTCAGTAATGCGTAAAAAATAAATCTTTACTGCGATTTCCGATTTAACCAGTGGTGCGCCGCATCCCGTTCGACCCCTATTGAAACCATTGGCGATCTTCCATGAAAAGGTAGAGGATGCAGATATACTATTTGTATATTAAATTGTACAGAATATTCATATATTTTATTGTTTTTACAACATCCGTAGTGTATCGGTTCAAAATAGGTATTTATTATGTCATAGTCAGTAGTGCAAAGTAGCATTGGGGAGTCCAAACTAAAAAAGAGAAAAAACCCCTTTTACTGACTGGTATAAATATATTTTAAAAGTTCACAAAAATCAGTTAACATTTCTAACTAGTCTTTTTCGGACCGTAAATTTTTTTTTTCAAATGGATGTTTTTGTAAATTTTTAAAACTCATTCCGACAAACACAAACAGTAAGGCAAATCATTTTAAAGAGCATGCGTTTGAATGTATTTTTGCACACTGGTAGTGGTTCAAAATGGTTCAAAATAGTTTGGAATACCCGCCCTCAGTCCCATCTTACCCCGCAGTAGTTCCAAGCAAGTTGTATTAGTTATAAGCAAGAATTTCTTAAAGGTGATTCTATTTTTTAAGCTCTGGAAACGAGAACTTCTGCCTCTCAGAACGCGCCAATCAACAGAGCGAAACTGTTTAACGATTCTGCATTGACCATTGACATTATCAACGACCCTTACAGTGACAGATTAGCTGCTATCTTTTAACAAATGTCCTTACCCTTCTAATTTTCTTTTCTAGATGCACCAACATAACTGTTAAAACCTTTATATTCTCTCCAGAGAATATCTTCATATGGTAAGTACTGTGAGCTGTATTCTAGAGTATCCCTATGGTTATAAACTATAGGATGCTTGATTGATAGACTTAGGTTCTTAATACACAGTGACTGTTTATTGTCGAATTGTAATGAATACTTCTGAGGACTAACGTACTTTTAAGCTGAAGGCTAGTTTTGATCTGAAAAGCTCCTAAAAACCTAAAAACTTCGTAAATCTACCTTCAGCACAACTCGACAACGAGACCATGAGACCCGAAGAGCCCATAGACTATTATTTTAAAGAATGTACTAGAATAGCGGTTGTCAACCTTTTTTAGACTGCGTACCCCTTGACCTTTACTACAAATCCGTTGTACCCCGTTCCCTCTATCTATCTTGTGTGCACGTGTGATGAAAGACATGTTTCAATTGCAATTTTAAATACTCTCATTCTTACATGAATTTAACAATCAAGTCAAAAAAATACAATTGTACAGAGTGTAACACGACTTCGGGCATTTTTAACCAGTGATTTTTCATCCGAAATTGAACAAATTTATGTTCTCTTAACACAATTCCAAACTCACAAAGTGTATTGAGAGGGTGAATTTTTTTAACCTCCAAAAAAAAACCCCTCGAAAACATTGAGTTTTAAAACCTACATTCGTACCACGATATTGCGTACCCCAATTTTTGCTTCGCGTACCCCGAGGGGTAGATCATAGACTTTTATGATAGGTACATTAAAAAAAAACAAAACACAATAATATCACATCTTGCACGTTCATCTGATGTTTTGCAGTATTGTTTTAAATCTTCATTTACCTACTTCAACTATTTTTATTGTTGGTACAAGTTTATATATTTTTTACTATTTCTTATTTACAGTTCCTTTATGTATCCTAAAGTTCAAATAGTCTCTGTAATAGGTAATATTGGTATATGAAGCCATGTATTCACTGATAAACACTGTTTCAGAAACCAAATCTAAGTGTTTCTGAAAAAAATTAATAAATTTAATAAAATGATGTCAATTTAATATGTTTCTGAAACATATTAAACTGTTGCGGTAAACATTACGTGTTTCTCGCGATGTTTCTGTGCTCCCCGATTGGAATGGAGAGCACGGAAACAAATCAGTTTCGCAACAGCTGTCTACAAGTGTGGATGTGTGTTTCAGTTGTTTATAAACATGACGGTAGCGTGAGACGACAATATCGTTTTTAAATTAACATATTTGAAATAACTGAGCGTGGACGGCCAAATTCCCGAAACATTGTTTCTGTAAACATCTATGTGTTGTTTCAAAAACTTTGTTTCCGAAACATTGTTTACAGTGAATACGTGGCTTAACTGTTTTATGGAGACAATGAAAAATAAACAAATAATCAAATAACACCATTTCGTATTTCCAAAATCAACTGAACAAGTCCTCTCACGTTATTTCTCCTTTCGTGGCAATTAAAAGATTTGCTGGATTGGGGTTTCAGTCCTGCAACTGACAGTTGGCCTAATTTGACAGGAAGACTTAGGTATTTTTTTTCATCGCGCTTAAAAGCTCTTCCCCCCCCCCCCCCCCCCCAATTCTACTTATTCCTTCGTGACGTTTGAAAAGTTGAATACTTCTTCCTATACCCGATGATATTGGCCCCGATTTAGTTGGGTTTTAAAGGTATTTTCGCGATCCTGTTAATTTGGTTTGAGGATTTGAAAATGGGATGCAAGTCAATTGAACAATATTAATAAAGTTTTTTTTATTGTTTT
This sequence comes from Limnephilus lunatus, assembly GCA_917563855.2. Taxonomy (NCBI): domain Eukaryota; kingdom Metazoa; phylum Arthropoda; class Insecta; order Trichoptera; family Limnephilidae; genus Limnephilus; species Limnephilus lunatus. The sequence continues at coordinate 112,898,603 of OU830592.1, forward strand.
TGGCTGTATTTTGTGAGATTCATTTGCCTTGATGATATCCAACCCAACCTAACCTAACTTAACATAACTTGACTTAACCTAATGTAACATAACATAATCCAACATAACTTAACGTAACCCAACCTCCCATATTGATTTCTTTGTTTATGGCAATAGTTTGCGTGGTGAAGATTGAAGCCTTGATAATAGCCAGTCCAACCTAACCAAACCTTACAAAACTTAACATAACCTAACCTAACGCAACCTAATATAACCTAATGTAACCCAACCTCTCATAAAAGAGGGCACCGGAAGAAGAATAAGATGAACCAATATTTATGTTTATGAAAGATATTGTCTATTTTTTGTAGTTTAGTATTGGAACTCGAATCATGGATGTATCTAACATAAAGCTGTTAAAAAGCAAAACTCACAGCTGTCAAAGAAAAATACTGCAAAAAAAAAATAATGCATATCATCCCAGACTTGACAAGGGAGAAATCTGCTTGACCATACAGTAATTAGTTCACATAAACAAAGCTAGATTTCAGCTAAGTACCGAACCAAGGAATTGAGAGTATTTTTATTCCTTAGATGGCAATAGTAGCTGTTTATTGCTTAAAACAATGATAATGAAAAGGGAAGAAATCTAGGTACGCCCCTACCCCGCAATTTATAAGATAAAATATAGCTCATTATATTCAAGTAAAAGGAACATGATAAAGAAATCAGCTACTTTTAAATCAAATAAAAACGATGAGCCTCATTACGATTTCAACGAAAAAATTAATGTTAAAAAAATAAAGAATCAAAAAAATTCAATGATAATAATTTCCGAAGAAAAATTAGCCCGGTTATTCCTCTTTCATACGGCTCAATCCGCTAAGGATTCGCAAACAATCGCCCCCAGAGTAAAGAAATCAGCGAAAAATTACTTTAAGTCTTTAAAGCTCCCCTGAAACCCTTAAAAACACACAAAAACTCCCTAAAAAATCCCTAAAAACTCCCGAGAAACCCCCTAAACCTCTCTACTGAACTTTGAAACTCAACCCATAAACTCCCCAAACCCCCAAAGCTCGTAATTCATCAATATGATTTCAATTCTTCTGAGAATTTGTCGAGTTGTTTGAGAATTGATCTAAAAATACTGTAAGATTGCCCTCTCTAGCAAATTCATTAAATTTACTCCGATATACAAAATCTGGTTATCTTTGATAGTTCTTGAAAGAGAGACATTTCTCATTAACTGGTTCTTGGAAATATGTGAACATTGGTTATAGAATTCTTGGTAAAACTGCGGTGAGAAGCCAATAAAATGGTATTTGATATTTTTGACTGGAATTTTTTTTTGGGGACAATACCAAACTATCAACTGGTCAACTATCAGATTCTGTAGGTCCTATAGTTATAGCCCGCTAAACCATTACGCATGTAGAACTCTCTGAGATTTATCTTTCTGAGGGAGTATGGCTACTATCTGTGGCTCTATCCTAACGACTATCTCTTGGGCATGCTCGGAATGAACCATATACGGGTCAGAAGGGATGTGTACATTGCATCAGACTTAGTTTTAGTCATCAGAGCATTCATTTCTATGTTTCTGATTGTTATCTCCGACAGCATAGACTATTATATCTCCCGAACTCAAGTACTAAAATGCCAATGGCCAAGCTGATGAAGAGAGCGATCTTGCTGGTGAATAGAAAAATTAGCAATTTCATGATATTTTTTTACATTAGCACCACACAGGAGACCTTGAGGAAAATATTCGTAGTTCCCCTAAAAGTGTATGTCGTCTTAAGGGATGCTCTGTCGAGGGTCTTTTAAGGAAAGGAAGGAGATGAAGTATTGAACAAGAAAAAGGTATGTCCAGGAGTAACGGACGTATTAATCCACCCCTTCCACTGCGGTGCAAAGCGATGTTTCATAATGTTTTCACACAAACGAAGTATTGAATTCTGAAAAACTTAAACTTTAGGCTTCGTTCTGAGTCCTGCTGGTGAGGTCAAAAGGTCTCCCACAACCAATCTCTCCCGATCCGGCCCACCATCCACTGCTAACACCAAGGATAACCTCATTCCATCAACCCGGACACGTCAAATAAGTCACCAAACCTTACCAACCACTTGAGGTGACAAGAAATGAAGAAATGTTGATTGTTTATCCAATAAATGGTTGAGAATGCGATACGGGTACCCGCCTCAGAATTGAAATGTTTTTGAAATAATAAATTGAATAACCAGACACTAGTACAAAAAACCGAAACGGAACGGAGCGCAACAGACCCTACCAGCCCATCAAATACACTTTCGCGAATTTTCGAGTAAACTCGTCGAGATTATAGAGCACCCATTATAAAAATAGCTTCATAACTTTTTTACGTACATTTTTTTTGCACACGAAAAATGTTTTCGAGTGTATACCAGATAATTATAATAAATAATGGAGTTTTTTTGGGAGGTATTTTTTAGAGGGGGAGTGGATTTACCACCCCCTCTGGGATTTGCTCCCGCGGAAACAAATTGATGCTATTATATTCAAAAAGATTCTTTTAACGAAATACACAACGGTGAAACACAAAATGTTTGCGTCCCTTTCGCACGACATCGCACTGCCGCAACGACACTGCCATAAGTCAAATAAATACTTTTTTTAAATGAAAATCTCTTTAGCATCGTTGTGATTTAAAATTCGATGAAACGGAACCGAGCGATATTAAAAAGAACAAACACATATATCTACAGAATTTAGCCTACGAGAGAGCGAACAGTACCTACACCTCGCATTAAATAAACATGTTTATAATTTTCTCGTATTTAAGAAATAAAAACCAAAATTGGGCACATAAAACGGAGACCACAAGACCACACAGTGAAGCAGGTAATGTCTATGGGGCTTCATTGACAGTCATCCAGAGGAAGACCAAAGAACTCTGGATTACTCAATGCTCCAAAATATTACAGAGAAACGGCCTGCATAAAGATTCTATATCTTTTGTGCGATCGTTATTGAGATAACGGACGTGATCTCCTGTCAGATTTGTGTGATTTTTACATATTTACTGTTACATATTTCAGTTTAGATCGTTTTAAACACAAATTCCTGCAAGTATGCATGATTATTTATTCATTTAATATACGTATCATATTTAATCACAAATCTGACAGAAGATCACGTCGGTTATTACATAACGATCCCACAAAAGATATAGAATCGCTCGGCTGGATGAAAGCGATCCCCAGAATCGAAGAAGAAATAGCCGGAAAACGAGAAGAGCCGACCCCAACAGCCTACCTAGCCAATGAGTTGGGACAGCGCAAGGAAGAAGAAGTTGTCTCAATAACTTCTTCTTCTTCGATGGCGCTACAGCCCATATCGAGCCTTGGCCTCCTGCAACAGTCGCCTCCAACTCCTCCTGTCCTCAGCGGCTGACTTCCAGTTTGGTACCTGGAGAAGCTGTGCTGCATCCCCTCTTACCTCGTCTTCCCACCTCAGTCTGGGTCTTCCCACTTTTCTCTTTCCACCTGGGTGTCCAGTCAAAATTCTTTTTGGGACGCGTGTATGCGGCATTCTCTGTGCATGCCCAGCCCATCTCAGCCTGAAGTTGTCTCAATAACACAATTCATAATTTTGAAGAAATAAATGAGATTATTTTAGAGATATGAGTTATGGCTGTTTAGGTTAAGGAGTGCGATCTGTGTTAAAGGAGGACGGATGCGTACTACAATTTGTACAATTTCAAATAATGGGGCAATATTTCGGTCCGTCGAGCAATATTATTGGGAAACGACAATACCGCGGCGATATTTTCTCAAATTAAGCGTTGTTGAATTTAAAATTGTGCGAATTTCGAAAGGTTGTTGAAATGTTTTGTTGATTTTTATCACTCGGTTTAAAATGGTTGAGGTGTGAGCTAAAATCATTTTTATAACGGAGGACGGTTTTAAATTGTGGGCAGAAAAACACCAGACATTTATTTTTAAAAAGATAAGTTTTTTTATGTATACAAAAGTTCCAATTGCTCCCGACTGTCCGGAGCCAGTGCAATAAGGTTCATTTTTTAAAGTATATTTTATTTCGTTGAAGAAGAAGATAATGACAATAAATCTAAACAAAATTAAGCCTCAGCAACCCGAATTTCTATAGATTTCTTACATATCTCCCTTAAAAATTTGAAGTTTTTAAGCGCTTAAAAAAATATATGTCATTTTTGAAGATAATGTCTAGATCAAAGATATTCAAATACAAAAGAGTCCGCACGACTGTCGCCGAACTACGGCTTAATGCGCGTAGTTTGCATACAAAAAGAATTTGTTCATTTTCTTGATTTTTTAAGGTGTGTATTATTATTGGTTAACAATATAGTTTGAATACGGAAAGAATTTGTTCATTTAGTTTAGCGTTCGTTTAGTTTATTCGTTAATTAGTAAACAACACCGGCGACACCCGGAAGCGCAGTCTCACCTAGTAAAAACGGCGGATAGCACATCTCCTTATATTTCAATATCTTTGGTCTAGATGCTGCCCACGCCGAAACGCAAATTGTAAGAAATTCCCTAGATAGAAAAAAATCGCAAAGTATGCTCAAAAACTATTAAAAACAAGTCTGTTTCTATTACCTTATAAATTATATTTTTGTCGACAAAATCAATGCGAAAATTACGAAAATGTTTAATAAAACACGGCTCGTTTACAATAGAGTAAAAATCTCGTGTGGAGCATTTTAAGTATCATTTAAAGAAACATTGTGAATTTTTTCAGAAATATAATTTATAAGATAATAGAAACAGACTTGTTTTTAATAATTTTTGGAGCATACTTTGCGATTTTTTTCTATCGAGGGAATTTCATATAATTTGCGTTTCGGCGTGGGCAGCATCTAGACATTATCTTCAAAAATAACAAATATATTTTTTCAAGAGCTTAAAAACTTCAAATGTTTAAGGGAGATATGTAAGAAATCGGTAAAAAATCGGGTTGCCCTAGGCTTAAATATCCCATATTTATAATTTCATTCTCCTGTAAATAAGCAATTAACAAAAATGGCGCTATGAAAACAAGCTTAGAATAGTAAGCCATTAGATCCGTGACGTTACATAAAATAAAACAATTAAAATAGTTAAACAATAAAAAACATAATGACCAATTCAATCGCCTATTATCAAAAAATCCGTGTTTACTTCTGGTCGTTTTTTTCTAATCGCCTTTTGAAAGAGCGGCAAGAAAAAGGGAAAAATTCCAAAGATTCCTAAAAGTAAAAAAGGTTCAGAGAAGTACTATTTGCTCCACATTAGGCAGATAAAATAATAGGCCAGTGAGTTAGTTGGAATACCCAGGGGGTAGCGTGACCGACACTTTAAAACTATCACTATAAATCAAACCCGTTTGTAGATAAGGAATTGAATGACCCAGTGTAGTGTACTGGGTGCTTCAAAAATGGATTCACAGTTTTAAATAATAATAATTATTGGATAATTTGAACAACGCCGTTGGTAAAAATTGATGCTTATTAAGTGGGTACTTGTTCTATGGGCAATTACTTCTAAGCAAGTACCTACCTAATTTTATTATTTTCTTTCTGTTCCATTATTCGAATTAGTTCTATAGAAGGAAAAAAGAAGGTAGTTACTATGTCTTACGTAAAAAAATGTGTTCCAACAAGCAGATACACAATATAAATCTTATAAAAAAAAAACAGGATTATGTAAATAAAAGAATAATAAATTACGACCAGATAAACAAACACAAAACCAGCGTTTGATTTACAAAAGTGAGTACCAAAGAAAACCTCCACCTGAAATCAAACAAGAGCGTAAAAAGCGCCAGCCGTTTTAGTGAAAAATCATCACAAAGTGAATGATCTGATATCTAAAGCAACATAAAGTTTCAGACGGTGAGCTCTCCTATTATCAAAATTAGCACTGATTTTTCGAAGCAGCCATCGGCTGAGAATTCATATTTCATCGAAAGATGTTCTTACGATCGTACAGGGCGGTTCCAATGAGAAAGATTAATTATTATCCATACCAGCTTTTTAAAATAATAACTAAATATCGATTTTATTTCACTCAAAATTTGCTTTAATTTATACCTACATTCAAAAATGCTGAAAGGCGTGATGATAAAACTAGTAAAATCATGTACTTTTTGTAATTATTTTTTGATCTTAAGTATTTTTAATTTTTCAATAATGTCTCAGCAAAATAAGAATGCAAAAAAAACTTAAATATATTAGTTTGTAAGACGGTAAATAATAATTAGACAAACTAAAGTATTTTCGTCACAAAACATGTGAGCGGATCTTTTTTAAAATGATTTAATTAATTTTTTTACTTTTTTTAAAGATTTGAAATGTGTGTAGTATAATAAAAAACTTTGTTTGAAAATTTAACAAATCTGCCAACGACCTACGGAAAATCTTATAGTACTAAAAATAAACATATTTTCTCAAAATTTAAAACATAGGTTTACTAGATAAAATAACAGTCTTTCGAAATCAATGTATAATTTTTTTGTGGAAAAGAGTCAATACGTCTGAAATTTGATTAAAAAATGACATATTCCTGGTTTTGTCTGGTTATATCCTCGTAATAGAAATGAAGCAGAATTACACAAATTTCTGATATAAATTTTGATAAGGAATAAATGAAAATATTTTGAACCGAATTTATTTTCAAGCCTAAGTAGTCTTTGGATTAGGGAGTTAATGAAATAGTTAAATTTCGACGGATAAACAAAGAACAACTCTGGAAGTCTCGTGTTACGATTTGGTACTCTGAATGTTATTAGTTTTGTTAAAAAGTACGTCAATTTATAATAATAACAGTAATTGGATAATTTATATAGCATCGTTTTTGTGAAAAATTATCTAACTGGCGCTAAACATTTACTATTTGCAAGGTTTTATCTTAGAATGTATGCAAAAACCAACTTAGGATGTGTGCAAAAACCAACTTGGCATTATAAAATCAAATGAATAATTGATAGAACAAAAGGCGCTGGATGCCAGGCGCTTTGTGAATAAAGTTTTTTTTTTCAATAAAAAATTATGATTTTGGATCCCCCTAAAACTGCCGCCGGATGTTTTTTAACGAATTATTAATACTGAAATATTTAGTTAATAATTTAGTAAAGTTTTGAATCACTCTGTTACTGTACTCGTACTGGCTAATTTAGTAGAATTTCGTGATGAAGTTATCTCCGTAATGGGGGGTCTTTGAAATAACTTTTTTCCTTCCCTAAAGTGCCTTCAATGGGGTCATATTTAAGGCTTTTAACTTGGCGTTTCGGAACAGAAGAAAATACCTACCGACCCATCTAGAAAAAACAATATCATAGCTATGAAGCATCTAGCCTTGTTTAAATACATACCAGACCAAATTTGTATGATAATTTTACGTGATCGGTGTTTACTAACCCCCCCAGACTAATTTATTCGCTTTTCCGAACAGTTCACATAGATTTCAAAGAAATCGCTGTATCTCCTTTACACTATCATGATAAGAAATATGATCTATACAGTGTTGGAAGGAGAAAACACCACGCTTTATATTCTAAACTAGAAGTTAATCACAGAAAAATTAAAATTTGCACCTCTATGAAACCAAAGTTTCCGAGCGCAATTTGAGAAACATTTTTATTTTTATGATTTATTTTTCAAATTTTTTTTATTGCAAAGCGGAAATTATCTGACCTTCCGACAGAATTTGCCCGAGGCCTGACTGGCTAACCAACTGTCACGCTGTTTTCCCACAGGAATAGGCAGACTCAAGTACTTTAATTTTTTTATTTATGACAATACATTACAAACTTATATACACAAATGTAAATGTACAATCCTTCTCAATATTTATTCTTCTCGGTATTCCTGTTCCGAGGCGGACTGTAGGTTGTTCTATGGGTGTTTATCATGATTTCCTCATCTTCTAGTTTGTTGGTTTCCACACAATAAACAATAAATAAAATAAAATGTATTTATGTTTGTTATCTGTCGATTGCGTTGGGGTTACTTGTTAATTGGGGTTAATTTGAGTCACTTAATCGTGCCATGTATTTCTTGGGCATCTCTGACTTCTTCTACCATTCATTTTAACTATATATATACTATATTTATATTCTCCATACACTCCTTACTTCGTTCATTCGCTGTACATGACCTAACCAACTAAGCGCCCTACTGTTAATCTTACTCATTACACTTAATCAGCTTTGAATTCTTAGTAAATCTCCACATTTCACACACAATCTAACATGGTTTTATCACACACACGCCCTAGGGATTTTATTTGTACAGAATTCAGTCTACTTTCATCCTTTCTCAGCCAGTTCCATGCCTCATTGCCGTAAATCAGGGTTAGTACTAGCACTCAATTGTGGATTGCACTAAATAATGCACATTTCTCAGATATACACGATCATACATGGTTTTACAACACACAAACGCCTCAGGGATCTCATTTCTACAGCATTCAGTCTACTTTCATCCTTTCTCTGCCAGTTCCATGCCTAATTGATATACATCAGGGTTAGTACTAGCACTTAATAGTCGATTGCACTAAAGAACACATATGTCTCACATGTATACGATTATACAATGTTTTACCACACACACGCCTCAGGGATTTTATTTGTACAGCATTCAGTCTACTTTAAAAATTTCTCTGACAGTTCCATGCTTCACTGCCATAAAATAGGGTTGGTTCTAGGACTCCATTGTGGATTGCACTAATGAGCATAAATTTCTCACGTACATACGATCATACACGGTTTTATCACACACACGCCTAAAGGATCTCATTTTAAGAGCATTCAGTCTACATTCATCCCTCCTCTGCCAGTTCAATGCCATATTGCAATACTTCAGGGTTGGTTCTAGCACTCCATTGTGCATTGCATTAAATAACGCAAATTTCTCATATACACACGATCATACATGGTTTTACAGTACATAAGCCTCAGGGATCTCATTTCTACATCATTCGGTTTACTTTCATCCTTGGAAGGTTTCTCTCATAAATATATATTTAAAAATAAGTGCCTTTAACCATGACTACCTATGTACCTATCGACTCTCTCCGTTAACCCAACTACCGGACGCAGAGCACTGCCGTTTGGTTTAACCGCATAACCCGGTGTGTACTGCCGGCGAGGTTTAAATGACTGCAGCGCCCCGGGCATTCGAACTGCCCTAACTTGCGGCACATGTGTTCTCAGTTCTTACTTCTAGGCTATATGAACGTACCGCAGTGTCGATATTCCGAATTACCACCGCTGAAAGATTAAGATGGTCAAAGTGAGGGACGCGAAAATCTTTATATTAAAACGCCGCTACACGAATTTCTACTGATTTCTTATGTATCTCCCTTAAACATCTGAAGTTTTTAGGCTCTTCAAAAAATATATCTCATTCTTGAAGATAATATCCATACATTCCTAACGCCGAAACGGTAATTATATGAAATTAACTCGATAGAACAAAAAATCGCAAAGTATGGTCCGAAAATTATTATAAATACCACGGACGTACAAAATATATGGACATGCCCTTACGTGTTAAAAAACGTGTTATTTCCCCCTCCCATTGGAACCATTTTTCGGAACCGGCTGGGCGTGTCCGGACCAGTGTCGTGCTCTCATCGTACATTTTACGCACGGACGCTGTATGTCTATGAAACACATACTTAGACATCGAGATACATAGCGACGCGAAAAACAAAGCCGCTGTTTACTGGGTTAAGTAAATCATGAAACATTTGTAAAAGTGTCTACGGCAACAAAATATTCCACTATGAAAATACTCTGAACCTTACTTTGCGAATTTGGATTTTACACATCTGTTCATACCGTGGCATGCAATTCGCGCTCCCATATAAAAAGGTCTATTCATTCAAAAGCAGATTTTACTATCAAGAACTAAATAGTGATATTATAGTGCGAGGTGCCTATAATACTGTTAGATTAATTTATTGACGGATCACAAGTCTCTTTCCTCTCTTCGCCCCGCCATAGTTGGTTTTTACCCCTCATCTGTAAGTTCTCGTCTAGTTATTTGTATGTCTATGATAAATACGTTTTTTTCAGTTATTTTGCAAGTTATATTTATGAAAAAAATCACAGTATTTCTTTAAATACTATGGTAGACAATCCCCAAGAGACTTTTGCTCTATTTTACACGAGTCGTGTTTTATTAAACATTTTCACAATTTTCGCTTCAATTTTATTGTTTTAAACATTAGCGCGCTCTCTCCAACATTCGTAATTACATATCTCTCCATTTTATTATTTTTGAGCGGGGATACGGCGCCTTAAGGCGATTCTGCAAAATAATGAAAAATCTGATTTGGCCAAATTTTCAGCAAAATGACAGATTTGATTTTTGTTATTTGATAAGCGATTCATATGCTTATGTTCATAATTACTTAAATTCACCATTAAATTAGTTTATTATATCTGTTTTATTTTAGTCGGTTTAAGAGAAGTGCTAAAACTACTAGTATACAATAATTGCATGCTGTAAGTTGAATTTTAGTGGCATGTCAGAAAATGTGATTATTGGTAATACCAATATTAAAAGTGAATTTTATGGTCTTAATTTTTTTTTTTTTTTTTTAATGTTCTTTATTCAGTAAAGTTTATATATTACAGAAAATGGGTAATTTTTTGGCCATCACACTAGGGACATGCCCGTGTTATATAAGAATTTCATTAAAGTGATGTTTTTTTATAACATAAATGTTTAATACATGGGTTGGTAAACATGTATCAAAGAAATAAAGGTTTTAAAATGTGCAAGCGATGAGTTCAAAGTGTTGGTTTTATTTTTTGGTAATTTTTATTTATTTATTTGATTTATTTCATTTATTTTATTTATTTTATTTATTTTATTTGTTTTATTTATTTTATTTATTTTATTTATTTATTTTATTTATTTTATTTATTTTATTTATTTTATTTATTTTATTTATTTTATTTATTTTATTTATTTTATTTATTTTATTTATTTTATTTATTTTATTTATTTTATTTATTTTATTTATTTTATTTATTTTATTTATTTTATTTATTTTATTTATTTTATTTATTTTATTTATTTTATTTATTTTATTTATATTCTCACTATACATTTTGTTGTTGTTTTTTTTTTTACATAAATTAACCTCACTAGGACTAATGCCTGTATTGAGGTTAATAATTATAATTTGAGGATGCATTTTATTTATTTATTTATTTATTTATTTATTTATTTATTTATTTATGCCCTAGTGGGATTTTACAACAGAAATTAAAAACATAAAAAAATTAAACATCATAAAAGAAATGAAATACTATGAGTAATAAGAAAAAATCAGTAATAAGACCAGAAATACAATAAAGTGCAAAGTGTAAAAGCTAGTTAGTAGGTATAAACAAACAATTATATGTGTATAATAATGTATGATGATAAAACAGAACTAAATAGAACAGCAAAATAAAATAAAATAAGGTTATAAATTACTGGTAAGATTTTAAATGAGAGGAGGTTTTATGAAAAGAACAAAAATAAGAAAAGTTAATTATTAACAGATAAAATAGAGATGAGTTGTCTCTTGAAAATTGCAAAACTGTCAACACCAAATATATCTATAGATTCACAATGTTTATTTGCAAGGCTATGCATTCTAGGGATTAGTGAATTAATAGAATAGTTAGTATTGAGGGTATTGTTAAAATTAAAAATATCTTTATTGCGAGTTAGTCTAGCAGGAACGTTAATACAGATTAATTCTAATAAATTAGGGCAGTCAACTAAAGATTTGATAATTTTGAATAAAAATAACAAATCAATTAACACTCTTCTATCTGATAATTTAAGGAGTCTGGTTTCTGCGCGTAAGTTATTATAATTTATAAGTTCAATTGGAATTTTCATTTTAAAATTAATATACCGAAGGAATTTGTTTTGTACCTTTTCCAATAATTGAGAATGGATTTTGTAAAATGGTGACCAAATGGTGGAATTGTACTCTAATTTGCTTCGTACTAACGAGCAATACAGATTTTTTAATGTTGATACATTTTTAAAATTTGCACCCATTCTCAAAATAAAACCAAGAATTCTCATTGCATCACTTGTTATTTCATCGATGTGAACATTGAACTGTAGACTCTCATGGAATATGATACCAAGATCACGAATCTGTGATACACGAAGAAGATTAACACCATTCATATCATAGGAAAACTTAAGAGGATTTTTACCTTTGTAAAAACTAATAATCTGACATTTACCAATGTTTAGTTGTAAATCATTGACAGAACACCACATAAATAGTTTGTTCAGGTTCAACTGCAGAATGGCGCGATCATCATCGTTTTTGATTGTTCTATATATCTTCAGATCATCAGCAAATAACAGAACTTTAACATTACTAAAAATATTAACTATATCATTAATGAATAAGCAAAATAATATCGGGCCTAAGTGAGATCCCTGTGGTACTCCGCTCGAGGCTACAAATGTATAAGAAGTAAACGAATCAACCTTAACCGCTAAGTACCTTCCCAATAGATAACTCTTAAACCATTCCAAAATATTCCCTCTAAATCCCAACAATTTCAGTTTTCTTAATAAGATTTTGTGGTTTACTTTATCAAATGCCTTACTGAAGTCAGTATATATGGAATCAGTTTGATGTGATGCAATCAAGGCATTAACAATATCGTTCGTATACAATATTAAATTGGAAAGGGTTGATCTTCCTTTAATAAATCCATGTTGAAGCGGTGAGATGGTGGGATTAATTACATGTAAACACAATATAAATACACTATTTTTAAAACACTAATTAAAAGCAGACTTTATTTTTTTTAATTGTATGAACGAGGAAACATAATGTGACAGTTTCCGTGCAAATTTCATAAATAAAAGGAATGTTTTTGGTATTTTAAATTTCATCGATGAAATATTATAAATGTTTTAATAAAATACTGCGAGTAGAAAAAATATTGTACTTTGCTACAACCGAGCAATGTTTTTATAAGACTTTTTAGAAGCCCAGAATGATCAGGCCCATAAATAATGGTTTGACGTGCAAAAACTCGTACCTAAGAACCTCTTTTCGGATGTGGTTTAATTTTATAATGTAGCAAATTAAGTTCTTCAGATTATGATAAGAAAATATTTTAATGTTTGTGCCTGAACTTCTCGAAATAAAATAAAAACATGTATTTTGGCGATGTTTTATTTAATTTATTTTAGTATTCTCACTTTCACGAAACGCCGACGATGCAAAAAAGGCAATAAATATACGTTCGTTATCACAATAATGTTGCTGTCCTTTCTTATACATTAAATAATGGTGAGACAAAAGATGAGACACACAATGTACGTACGTCTGATAGCTTGTACAATACTCAGATTACTCATAAATACCACCAAATCAATTATAATGCAGAAAAGGTTGTAGTAAATTAAAATAAATGTTGATAAATATTTAAAAATTTCATACTAATGTACCGGACAGTTATGTTTTCTGGTGTTATTTTACAGAATATTTAATATGTAAAACACAGACAGGTGTAGATAATGTTTGATTTATGGCGAGATTCGATAATTGCTGTAACATTATCTCAAAAAATTGTATTTGGAGATGTCTGACTAATCAACTGGATCTAAATACAGGTTTTAAAAGATGAAACGTTTTAGAACTTTAGAAGGCCGTTTCTAGTCGAAGGCCGGGCCAAGTAATTCGCATCGATCTCGCCGTTAGACTCAGAGTCACGAACTGTTTGCGCGCGTGACCTCGGCGAGGGTGCAATTTGGGCAGAGCTCACCCCGGTGGCTGGCAAACAATCAAGCCACCCACAAGCACATACAACTGCATTTTTCTAAGATAAACAGTAATAACTACTGGTTGAGGAAACAACCCACCCTAACGTACGTTCAGTTGCAGTTTTCTAAGGGCCGGTATTTCAGCTGTTTTTTAAGCTCGGCTTACGACATATTTACGTAACAACTTCTGTTAAAATAAACAACCCATCCTAACGTATCTACATTCAATTAGTTGCATTACTGTTACACAAATAAAGCATATATTAACTGCTTGGAGAAACGATCTACACTTACATACATACACTCTTACACTCGTCTAGTTTCATATTTAAGGCTGCCTTTGCATACTTAAGTTATTTCCTGTTAGTCGCTTATGTAGGTGACTTATGGCAAAATTACCTATGTAAACGACACCGTAAGTCTCTTACCGCAATTAACATCAAGTCACAGAAGTTGTTCTTAAGACAGTTTTATATCAGTATCAGTTTGTTAAATATAGAGGCTTACTGAAATTCGCAATTTTTTTTCTTTCTTATACAAACTAGATTTAAAAAGTATAATCTCCCGAAGAACATGTAAAAACTAACTCAAATATGCACTAGGTCCCCACGAAATGCAAACGGAAAGAAAATTTTCTGATTCTAAAAACCAAAGAGATATCATTAATTTTTCAGGTGGAAAAAAGTTTTCTGAAAATGAGCATCCCTCTTTTTAATTATCTTCAATCCTTTCTAATCTCAATGTTTCTATTTATCACATGACGTATTTGAATTCAAAGTCATTCGGATAAAAATAAAGATCTTCATTCAATTCCGCAGTTAACTGAACAAAAGCGTGCGGAGAAATGTTAACCAACTTCTATTACAACACTTTATTTGGACCCTTTTGTTTTAATTGATAAAATCGCGTAAATTTGACAGTAGCTAATATGTTGATAGGAGTCATCTTACCGCAAATAAAATTACAAATGTAGAGGTCGCTGTGAGCACTTACGTAAGTTAAACTTTCGTGACTATTAATTACCATAAGTTCGATGCATTTGTAAACGCTTCTGTGAGTAACTTTAAAAAAAATAAGTCGTTAATTTAACTAATGAGTGTAAAGGCAGCCTAATGCGGGGTCCATTGCGCCGGCAAACGCCAGAATTTTGCTTGACAGTCCTACACAACAATCAAGGTCACAATTTTTGCCAACACTCAAGGCCGCAGTGTTTGTGCTTCCCGTGTTCGGCGGAAAACAAAACTTAAACATCTCATCCCGGGTGAAGCGGGAAGGCAGGCGGGGTCCAGCGGGGGGGGGGGGAGAATTCATTTTTTGACAGAAGTCACGCGGAGCGGTCCGTGTATGTAGAAAAATCGGAACGGATTTTTGTGGTTATGTGCTATGTATGAGCGAACATAATCACGAGTTTAAAATATTATTATACCTAAATATAATATAATAATAGAAATATTTGATAATATAATATCAAATATTTATAATTATTCTGTTGTTGACGTAAATATTTACGTACTTTAGAGTAGAATTAGATTTTAGATAGATAATAGAATTTAGATTCCATAGTTCTAAATTAGGTCGTGCAATAAAATGACGTTATTATATAATGTCATTGGTGCAATAATCGATATTAGTCGGAAATCTTTCCTGATAAACCCTGATCTGTGTTTTCTTCCGTAGCATCTTTTCTACATCGAACGCATTTTAACATTTATGCAAACGATAAACGTCAAATTTTTTGGTACGCGGACCTAATAATTATGATTTTAAGTTGTAAATAAACACACTGTCGTAGTGGATGATTATTTCTTTCGTGAACTCACTTGTAAATAAAGTCTATTAATTTATTAATCGGTTTCAGAGACACGGGAGAAATTGACGATTGTAAATCAATATTCTATTTTTGATGCTACGTAATTATTTACGTAGCAACAGAACGTATTCACTCTAAATTCTTAATAAATAGTAACTTTAGGTCGTGCGTATTAGTCGGAAATCTTTCCTGATAAATAAATATCTGTGTTTTCTCCCTGATGCACCTCTTTTGTCATCAGAACGCATTTTAATATTGATATAAACGTCAAACGTCAAGTGTGTGTGCCGTGGACAAGTCCGTACCTCAGACCACTTGTCAAATTGTGCGGACCATGTGGACCGCGCGAACTTCACCCCAAACGATGTTGGTGTAAAATTATGGCCTTGAGTGTTGGCAAAAATTGTTCATTTATGACCTTGATTGTTGTGTTGGACTGTCAAAAGTCTGGCGTTTGCCTGCGCAATGGACAAAGCTTAAGTCAAACACTAACATAAGATTTTGAAGAAACAAGCCAACCTATAGAGCACTCATTCAGTTGCGTTTTTCTATCATAAACAGTAATCTTAGCAAAGTTTCGATTGATAAAATAATAATAAATTTCTTGTAACGACCTCCGTGGTTGAGTGGTTAAGATCCTTGTCTAAGTCCTATTTCATCATTGTCCTTAATTCACAATTTATTAATTATAAATTGTGCCTACTCGTATTTAGTACCTTTTTATTTCAAAGTTGTAGATGCTTTCAGTACAGCTCTGGTGAAAGAACACCAAAAATATTTAAATTAAAATCGAAACATCGCATGAAATGGCTTTAGCCGTGTTTCGTCAATAGATAATAATAATATGATACTTTCCCACTGTTATCTTCCTCAGGTCCTAACCTACCCCACTACCTTCAGCATCACAACATACCCCGAGTGGGGATAGCATAGTCTCATTGGCTTCAGACGTTCGGGAGCAGTTTCGACTCTTGTGCGGTATTCACATTAAAGAAAACTAAAAAAAACATTATTTAAAAATTTGAATCTACTGGAAAACCAGACAAAATACCTTACAGAGTTTTAAAAAATAACACAAATTATTATCTGAGCTTCTTAACCTGTAAAAAACATTAAGAAACAAGTAAAGCCTGCTCAGTTTAGTAAAATATTTATTTCAACTGAAATATGCTTCCTGTGATAAGATCTACTCGACCCACTCTCATTCTAAGCTACGAGAAGAAATTTGAAAGAAGCCTGAAAAACTTGACCTAAGTCAAACAGTACCTAAATAACAGATAAAAAAAACTTGCTGTTCTTTCGACTAACGAGTTGAAACAACCCACAGTTTTCGTTGCATTTTTCTAAGGCAAATACACTCGGTAAACCATTTTTCTTGTTTATTTTTATACTTCTGTCAGTATACATACAAGCTGATTGCATTGGGTGTTAAAGCGATGACATGGCATATTGAACTGTCGTCACTTTGGTTGGATAGGGTTCCGACTTTTCCTTACTATTTTCCGATATTTCAAAGTTTGCGCAGACGAATTCACATAATCTATTTAAACAATTTCTGATTTTGAGGATCAATCTTGTGATAGAAGAGTGTTAATTGATTTGTTATTTTTATTCAAAATTATCAAATCTTTAGTAGACTGCCCTAATTTGTTAGAACTAATCTGTATTAATATACCTGCCAGACTAACTCGCAATAAAGATATTTTCAATTTTAACTATTCTATTAATTCACCAATCCCTAGAATGCATAGCCTTGCAAATAAACATTGTGAATCTATAGGTATATTTGGTGTTGACAGTTTTGCAATTTTCAAGAGACAACTCATCTCTATTTTATCTGTTAATAATTAACTTTATTTTTATTTTTGTTCTTTTCATAAAACCTCCTCTCATTTAAAATCTTACCAGTAATTTATAACCTTATTTTATTTTTATTTTGCTGTTCTATTTACTTCTGTTTTATCATCCTACATTATTATACACATAAAATTGTTTGTTTATACCTACTAACTAGCTTTTACACATTGCACTTTATTGTATTTTATGTTTTTTTTAATGTTTTTAATTTATGTTATGATGTTACCTTGTGATGATAATTGCTTTATTATTTATTCTGTTTTATTGGTTTAGTAACATATGAGTACATAATTATTATTGTTATTATACTTTTCCTTATATGCTTGTAAAAGCCCACTAGGGCCTCAATAAATATAAATAAAGTATTTTAGTTTAACATATTATTTGAAAGGAAAATATTTAAATAGCACGTCGCCCTATCTTAGAATGGCATTAGGAATATGAGTTATAACCTTATGCAATGAATTATTAGTCCCTAGCTAGTTGCATATGGTTCTATCTGCACGTTTATTGTAAACTACGCATCGTCACAACTATCAGATAAAAACAAAATGGAAATTGCAAAAGGTTAAAACCGATGTCAGAACTTCGTCATACGAATATCTACATAAATACAACACAAATGGTTCTGAAAATCATTTTCGTTATAGAAATTAGCAAAATAAATGGTTTTGAATTCAAAGATAATAAAAAAAAAGACAGAACCTTATCCGAACAAGGTGAGGTTGTGTCTACGCAGGCCAATCATAAAATCAGGCAGATGGTACGTCTCAGGCATGATATTACACGATGTGGCAGATCATGATGTGGCTAGGCGCATCATGACCTGCCTGATTTAATAATACCCTTATACGGAATAATGACGACCAGCGTAGTCCAGCGGCAAGGCTCTTGAGTCGCAATCCGAAGATCGCGGGATCGAATCCCGGCGTGAAAATATTTTTTATTTGATTAATTTGTGTTATTTTACAATTTATTCATTAAAAATAATATATAGTACCTATATTTGCGGCACGTTCCAGAGTGGAAGATACTCTCAGTATCTTCCTGGTGTAAGACCACTATTCAGAATTGAAACGTTGCTTGAAATGGCTTTAGCCGTGTTTGGAGACCAGATCTGAATAGCCAGGTAATTTCCCACCTTCCTCTTCCCTATCTCCTTCCCCTCCCCACTACCTTCAGCCTCTCAACATACCCCAATTGGGGATGCCATAGTCTCACTAGCTCCAGACGGAAACAGTTGGGACTCTTGTGCGGTATTCATATAAAAAAATAAAATTTAAAAAATTATGTGGGTTAACGTTAACCTGTGTTTTTATGACAGCATTTTCGTCTGATTTTGAGCCACTAATACCTTTGCACTGAAATTTTCTTTTACACTGATGATGTTTATTGTAAAAATTACTTTATTTTACAACAAAAACTTACAAGGCACGTCACTATGAGACTTCAATGCTTAGCGAAAGCTAATCCATGCAAATAGATGGCTTATATTTAATGCCCTGTTCACATCGATTCAAAAAGCTCGTCGCGTAAAGGTATTTTAGATGACTCTTTCGTGACTTTGTGAGATAAAATTGACCACGAAAGAAGCATTAATTTATAAGATCAATTCCTGAGACTTTGAAAGACTCTCCTATTTTGAAATTATTTTTATAATATTCAGCCCTTTTGTCTCCAATATCGTTATGATTTTTTTCATATCAGTCGTTAATAAAAAGCTCTCAAAATACGATAGGTTCAGGCTTCACAATGAAATACTGAGCCTGATTATGGCAATGGGGCTTGGATCTGCCAGAAGAAACGAGATCCCCGAAGCGTACGTGTGGTAAAACCATACATAAACCAATAAAATTTTGGAACAAAACCAACAATAATTAATAGGAAGATTGAGCCAATATCGTAAATAAACAACAAAAACAATAGCGGTCCCAGGATAGAGCCTTGAGGGACTCCAGAAAAACACAAAAATTCAATAGAACGAGAACACTTTTAAAATATTGAATAAAATGTTAATGAAAGTATCGAATTACTTGGGATTTCGAAAGATCAATGCTCCTGGTGGTTCTGTTTTCAAATTAAAGATGGTACTTACATAGAACACTCAGCTGAACGGTTGTCCTCATAGGCAGATCCCTTGGCAACGCTTCGTGTTTTGCTTCACATGTCAAATCCGCGTAGTCATCCTCAGATGTCGGCTTCAACTTTATTCTGAAACGAAGATATAAAAATTAGAAAAGGATATCATTTAAAAGATCAGCACGATATTGATGGTGGGTAAATTATAGTCAGTTAACCTGCCACTTGTGGTCAGCAAGTCGAAAAAGTTATATCAGCAAATAATGTCAACCCAACCATGTATTGAGCCTGATATTTTTTCACTGCCAACAAAAAGCATGGTAACTGTGATGTGCAAAATAAGGGATGGAACTACGTTGGGAAATAAATTTAGATTTGTCCCTCGACTACCCCAATTTGTTTTCTTGTATCACTAAAGATTTTCATTGCTCAAAACCGGTGGGGTTATTGCAACTACATTGAAGGAATGTAGTAACTAACTCAACATACGACTTTAGGCCCCAGACAAGCCAATGCAATTGAATATCTGCTCAAGAAAGAATTTTGTCTTTGAAAATTTCTGACCAAATTTTTGCAGTCGGTGTAAGGCAAAATTGAGCTAACTTAGGGTGCACAACACACATCTATCTGTTCAACACTTCAGTACATTATGATATACTTTATTCTATTTTAATATCAAAACCACATTATGTGTAAAGAACGACCTTCGTGATATTTTGCACATTTTGTCGGAATTCGAACCTGCGACCGCTTGACCCAGAGTCAAAACAATTACACATTGTCATTTGACGTCATCATAACATACACAAGACCGATTATAGTACAGGCATGGGCGTGCGACTGCCAAATTACGAATTACGTGCTGTCGCTAAGTAAACTTCAAGGTTTAAAATAGTCTAATTACTCTGCTTATGAAATAAGCGTAAACAACTCGAAAATCAGCAGTAACAACGATTATCAACAACAAACGCCGCCATTTTCAAACTGTCGGTGCTAGATTACGCTGACTTAATCACGTGATACTTCAAAATCTGTCGCGCGGTTGCCAAATTACCAAGTCCGTGCTGTCGCTAAATAAACTTCAAACTTTAAAATAATCTAATTAATTACTCTGCTTATGAAATAAGCGTAAAAATCACGCGAATCGGCAGTAACAACGAGTATCAACAACAAACGACGCCATTTGCATACTATCGTTGCTCGATTGCGCTGACTTGATCACGTGATTCTTTAAAATCTGTCGCGCCTGTACTGTTGTTGGCCTTGAAAATACACTGGAACTTGGTTGGATTCAGACGAGAAAGCATCATAAAGAAGCCTGATGGCTATTGATAGATATTGCCTCTCGTATGTAACCTCTGCCCTATACGATATTCAGGCTTCTTGCTTTATACTCTATACAGTGCTCCGCAACCAGTGGGTAACGACACACCAGTGTGCCATGACGCTAAATGTGCCGTCGCAGTCAATGTCCCCCCTCAGAAACCCCTCTCCTATGTCCCCTCTCAGAAACAAAATAGCGCAAAATCACAGAATAGGACCTGCGCGCCCAACAATACACATTTCGCAATGAAACCAGACTAAGGTCTGGGGGCGGCTTAGTGCCTCCGTACATGACGCTACTTACAAGCTACTCGATTCTCGTGCGCGTATCATACGCGCCGATTGTAAGTACCCCCCATACGATTTTGCTGGTGCCGGTACACGGCGCAACGCGGTGACTGTCGGTTTCCAATCAGTATCACGATACCGACGGTGCTGATCGCACGCGATGCGTTGCATCATTTGTGTCTGATATTTTTTCGTTTGACATATGACAGAAATGGCGTCGGAACATGAAAGTAATGTCAGATTTGTTTTGGAAGTGGAAAAATGCATGTCTATATAACTATACTTTACCAGAATACGTAAGAAAGGATTTGGTGGAGAAGGCATGGATTGATGTTGGAAAAAAGTTATATGACATCGCTTGACAACGTGTTAACTCCACGGCTGCACGTGAAAAATGAACAAGTTCAGTATATTTCGGGTAGCGCCGTGTACGGAAACCAGCATTAAAGAGTGGTATATCAGCAGGGTACTAGTGGTTTCGTTTCTCCATGAACGGAGGGCCTTAATTTTCGATGAATATTGACTGCCTTAATAATAATAATAATAATAAACCTTTATTTCTCAACAGATTGTTACAAATTTATTAATCTACTTTATTTTTAACATTGACAAATGGGTCACTACTCAGCTGAACATTCAGGATTTCTCCCGGACTGCAGCTGTTTTTCAGCAGCGCCTCTAATATAGGTAATACGCATAACATTAGATATAAAATAAATAATCTAGGTAAATTAAATAATTTATATCCAAGTTCAAATAAAATCAAATAAGTAATAATAAAATGCAAAAAAAATAATATAATCACAAACACACGTAGGTATTCCTTTCATTGTAAATTCTATCAATCAATATGTTGTGCGGTTGACTGTGCAGTCAGCAACCATTCACCGCAGAGCTTCTTGAAGCACTGCAACGATGTCGATATTAGACAGTGGTATTTTATTCCAAAGTTTTTATGGATGAATAGATGAAACAAACCTCGAATATAGCAGTTTTATGTCTGGGGGAGAACGAGTAAAAAATAATCCCTGTGGTGTGTACTGTGTGCAAGGGAGGTTTCCGTTCCGTGACGTAGTTTTTGAAATATTGTCCTGGTTTGAGAAAAAAATGGCACGCCTTGGTATAACAGTTCTCGAATCGTATGATTTTTTCAAATAAATAATAATAATGTAAAATTTGAGGGCATACTTTTTTGCTGTTAGTGAGAATCCGTTAGATTCCTGTGTATTAAAAAAGGTTTCGGAGCACTGCCCTACCCTGTACCTTCACTACATCTCCTCATACCTCCCCGTCAACCCTTGGGGCGTCTACTATTTCTACATGCGACTATACATTTGGCTGCGAATAAATGGAAAGTTTTTTTGAAAGAAATGCGAGACAGAAAAGTAAGGATACGAAATATAGAAACGTTTAGAAGGGGTTACAGTTCCGTATTAGGTTAAGTTACATAAATTATAAAAGCTTTTTAAAAAATGTATCTTCAAATCGGGTGCCCTAATGTTTCCCTTGAGACCCATGTGATACACATCCCAACCACTCTTTTACCGACCACTCTCCTCATGAACTTTAGTCTCATCACGTCGTGGAATCCAAAGTTCTCCATCTCCAGGCTCTATGCTGTTAGTTATTTGAAAGGCGGGATAACTATCAATTGGTTAACCAGCACCTCTACCATTCATAGGTCTCCCCAAGTGGCCTGCGATGGCCGGTTACTTTGCAAAGACTCCCGACATCAGGGGATGAGGTTTGTCCGAGTCTTAGCGGTGAAGGCGTCTGCTCATCTACATGTCTGATCGAAGGAGACCCTTTGACCTCTCCAGTCCGACTTTATAGACTCAATGCCTTACACCGCAGCAGAACTTCTTCTCCTTGCTTTCCTAATCCTTCGACGGAGCGTCCCTAAAGTTGAAATAGGCCCGGAATGAAATTATTTTCCTCGAGGGCTCTAGTATGGTGCTAATGTAAAAACGAACTCTTGTGCGTTTACACAGAGCATTGTTGGAAAACAGAACACTTGTGAAGGGTCTTTTTGAGAACAAAAACGAATAAACCTGGGACTTGAAGAGATCCGAATTGTTGGAAGTAGGAAACACAGAAGTTAGTGAAATCAGTTCACAGCCGACCTGTTGAACACAAGCAGTACAAGCGTCATACTCTCAGTAGCTTTGCGGCTTGTATAGAACGAATGCGGTATTTCTAACTCGTTCTAAAATTTGCCGAACGCAACAGCTGTCATTTGTCGAAATCTGAATTCCCGCCCGTTGGTTATTTGGCCTCAACTAACTAACCATCACGCTGATTTCCCGAAGAGGTAGACAGAGAATATAGACCATAACACAACCATGTCTTGAAGCATACTTCTTTCTTTGAGCAAATTCACGCATCGTCCCATACATACTCTTCTGATATTCGTTCCATGTGTAGTAGCGAACGATGCAGCTTTTTTGAATCGCGGAATCATTCCCATTCGCTCCTCACACGCCAATAGTCCCACAACATTTTGACTTAGTCACAGAATGCCGGTACAAAATAATAGGAACCATTCTGTTCAAGATTGCCAACGAAGTAACAGCTTGTGAATCGCTACTTGTTCGCTCACACTTTTCAAATAAGAATATTTTATAAATAAAAATTATGGTACGGATTTAAATTGTTATAATAAACTTGTTAAATGCTTATTTGATTTATACACAACCATGCATCATAACTTCCCCCATACATGTCTTCCTCGTACGTCCATAACCTTTTCTATCATTGTCTTTTGCAATGTATTCTTCTGGCACTCCTTTTTACGTTCATCCGTTATTTTATTTGTCGTTATTATCATCGTTAGTTTGTTCACTGCTATATTCACTAATTCATTTACTAGAAACTATTTTACTTGCTTGCCATTCTAGTTTTTTAAAAGTCTAAAATCTGACATCCTCTCGTAGAGTTGAGAAGTGTTGACATTAAAAATACAACATGGAGAAATTTTTAAAAGTCAGCATTTACGTTTTAATAATATTACCGGCGTAAAAGAAAATGAAAAACAACAGCTCTTTAATGTTAACATTGTATTATTTTGCGTGAAACATATTTTAAAACCCAATTACCACCCTTCCGAGCGTATCCAGTTTTTACTCGAGCCATTAGGTCCGGAAAAAATCCCTCTATAAACTAAAGCCCTAAAAAATGACACTAGTATAGCGAAATAAAGTTGGGAAGGGGCAAAAAATTCGGAGTGTGAAAATTTGAATGACAGTAATGTCCAGTCATATCTCAGGCCTTTTTACATGATCCTCCTGTTCGCGATTTTCAGGTTTTCTTCAACCATAGAATAAAGAAACACACTAGAAATGCCTTATCTTACTAATATTATAAATGCGAAAGTTTGTATGGATGGTTGGTTGGATGGTCCTTACTCTTTCACGCAATAAATATCGAATGTAATTTATAAATTCTTTTACTAATCGAAAGCTACTTTATTTGCGAGTAACAGGGGCTATATATATTGGTAAGCTCTGGCGTTATGAATAAACTGTGGCGTTATGAAATTATCTATTATACGTTTATTGGCAAAGCGTGTTACTAAGTAAATGTTTGACGTGGGCTGTCAATATTATTTCTTTGATAGCGAAAATTCAAATATTAGTATTCTAATATGAATATTTAGTGTAGGTACACACAAATATAAAATAGGTACTAATCTACATTTTGACCTAAGCCAACAGCTATACTAATATTATGAATGCGAAACGGAGCGTATTTGATTGTTGATTGATTGGGGGAGGGGGAGTGGTAGTGCGGGAGAGGGGGGGGGGGGGGGGGACAAATATGCGAGCGAAGCCGGGGGTAAAAATAGTATATAATAATAATTTTCTCGGTTTACCCGCGTAACGTAGTCCTTAAAGGGACTTTTTAACTCCCGACGTGTCGGACAGATGTCACTGTCCATCTTCAGAGGCCTTATGTCTTGAGTTTTTGTCTCAAACTGATCGCTTTGATATAGGTTAAGATATATATCAAGAAATAACTTTATCTGTATTAGTTTTTAAGAACCAAATATTTTCCTTCTGTAAATCTGTTATATATATGAATATTTCAAATAAAAAAAATAAAAAAATATTGTTATTTTCATATAAATATATAAATGAAAATCAATGACTGCGCGACTGACTTAGTGGCATTTGGTTCTCGCCCATTTAGCACGCACTCTGTCTCTATTAAGTTGGGTCCAATAATAAAATAACAATTACCCCTCCCAAATTTCACCCCAATTGGTTTGCCACGTTCGGTGACTTAGGTGACAGAGGTGCCTGTGTTCATAGGGTGAGGTTTGCCAAGGTTCGGGCGGCGGATACTTTTGCCTACCTAATGCGTGGCGGACCGGATCGGAAGAGACTGATTAAGGAAGACCTTATGATCTCTTCTGCCGAACTATCTCGAACGCATCGCCTTGTACCGTAGTGGGAGGGATGAATTCATACGCTTTCCTTCCCAGAACTTCCTTTCCCTAAATAGACCCTCCACACAGCATCCCCAAAGATGACAGAGGGCCTGAGGATTTTTTTTCCCTTAGGGCCTCCTGTGTAGAGATAAAAATAATGGACTTTCGGTTAAGAAACACGCCCATGTCCATTTGTTTTGTTCTTCTTTATTCTGTGAAGAGGATATGGCACGACTAAGTAAATCAAATATTTTAGTGTGGACTGTTCTCCAGAGCCAGAAAAACAGAAGAATAAAATAATTGGGAAGATGATTTACCTAAACCAACATTTAATTTTTTTTTTTTACGATAGTTTCACACAGAATGCCTTGAGAAAAATTGGGCCTAGCTCATCCTGATGCTGTATAGAGGAACTTTTTAGGAAAATGAAGGAGAGAAAGGAGAAGTTTATGAAGGGTGGGAAGGAATCTGAGGGTCAATGTGTCCAGAAGTGACGGACGTATTGATCAAATCCTCCCACTACACAAGGCGATGGGTCGAGAGTGCCCTACTGGAAAGGGCAGAAAGTCTCCCTCAACCCATTAATGTCTCCCGATCCGGCCTGCCACGTAGCTGGTAGGCAAGAGTATCCACCGCCAAGACACAGAAAAACCTCACCCATGAAAACGAGCACCCATGCTAAGTCACCAAACAGGCAGGTAGGGATAACCACCATTTATTGGATAACCAACAGGTTAGCCAAAAAATGGTTCCCGGAGCAACGGTACCCATACCCGCCTACCAAGAAACTAACCTAACGCAACTCGCGTAAAATTCTCGCCTGTATAATTTCGATTCTACCCATTATAAAAATAGACTAATAAAAATCGAAGAAGATCGGTTTTACAAAAGAAAAATGAACGACATTATTGTTTATTTGTATTTACCTAATATATTAATACATTATGATAGAAAAAATAATAAATTACTTAGAAAAATCTATTCTTTGATTTAGTAGTAACATTGTTTTTGTAACGGTCCCGAATTATTATCTAAGAGAAAATAACACAAACAACATTATTGATAAAATGTCAAGGCGATCCGAGATTCATATAAGAAATGTATGCGAAAAAGATAATATGCCAACATTTGATTTAGGAAGCCCTCTCTTCTGTTTATTCTCGCTCCAGATGTTCCGAGGGAGGATGCGAAAGGACCTGCCGTTATCATAAGTCCTTGAAACAATCATAACATAAAGAAAAACAACAAAGAAAAGCTATTAATACGAAAAACAAACAAAAATATGGTTGTACTTTTTTAAGTGTCAACAGATGTCACTACTCTATTTTTAAAATGGATCTCTACATTTTACTTGAACTACTACGTTAATGCCCGGTAGTACCCGCTCAAAAAGAAAAAGTAGGAAAGAGATATGTATATCGGAATTTTAGAGAGAGGGCACTAATATTAAAAACGATAATATAAGAAAAAATTGCAAATATCTCGTGGGGAAGGTCTAAAATAGAAAACACTGTGAATTTTTCATATAACTTGTAAAATAACTGAAAAAAACGTATTTATAATAAATTTCGAAGTATACTTTGCGATTTTTTTTCAATCGAGTTCATATAATTACCGTTTCGGCATGAGGAATGTATAGATATTATCTTCAATAATTACATATATTTTTTTAAGAACTTTAAAACTTAAGGGATTAATGGAAAATGTGTAATAAATCGGTAGAAATGCGGGATTATGGAATGTATCATGAGCATCTCCTATCCTTATCCTATATTCCTCTTCCTCTCCCATTATCTAAAATTAATTCTAAGACAATAAAACCGCTTCTCCAAGCCATATTAGCATACAATACTTTTTGGCTTGACTTCAGTTGACTTAATACATCATCAAACATACTAATTTATTTTTGTCTGTGCTGTGCAATGTTAATCCTGCGTTAAATACAGTTCAATTCAAAATTTCTTTGAATATATGTGTCATTTTCAAAATTTAAACTGATTGTATGAAGAATTCAGACAAGCGACAATGTAGGCACCTACCTAGAAGTACAATGATATTTTTCACACTTTTTCAAAATTGGAACTATCCCATGATTTTTCACGGGTATGCACTGGATGGTTCCATGACAATTCAAAATCAACTCAACTCAACACATATTAGAAAAGCCAGTAAATGCTATGATTTTTTTTTAAATATCCCATAATCTTACCTAACGTAACCTATTTAATCAATTTTTTTATATATATTTTATTAAATTTTAATAACTTATGACTTTTCAAAGGAGGAGTTAAGTTGAATTCATTCTGAGTTGTCCGGTCACCGAAATACTTATAAGTACCTATATAAAAATACTATAAATATATCGTATGTACGTGACCTAACCACAGTTTGATGATGCCACCAGAAAGCGAAAAAGCTGTCACGCGTAATAATAACTACACAGTAAAACTATTTTTTTAAGTTAAAGAATAATGTTATTCAACATATAAAATAAATAAAAATGATTAAATTATTAAGCTTATTAAAGTATACCTTAGAAAATATTGTAACTGTTGGTTTTCTCAATAAAATAATATACGTATTAAAAAGCGTTATTTGATTTTGAAAGCTCTCGTCAAAATATACCTAACGATTGAATGAATCAAATAACATTGAAGTTTTTATTTTAATTTAACAAAAGAATATCCAGATATTATAATTTTAGTTTGTTATTATTCCAACCACCCAAGAATCATTCATACATAAATATTATACAAACGCAAATGTATACTACCCTCTCCGGCAAACAAGGTTATTCGAAGAGCGAAGAAAATGCAGAATATATTATTTATAAGGCATTCGAGGCAACGCGATACGAGCGAACCGAGTATATTTCACTGGTGCGACAGAAAAGTGCACGGAGAAATTGTGAATATTCACATTTGTTCCGGGCGCGTAGCGGTGCTTTACGGCGGTCTGGCTACTTTATTGTCGGGTGCGGGAGTACGTTCGCTCCAATAGCGTGCATCGGGATTTTATTATTGTGTTAGACACAATAGGGCACTGTCGAAATGGAAATGTGGATGGGTTTTCTGAATATATCACCTTATTCAAGAGATATATGTTTCTAGGTGATACAAAAAATAAACTCTGCATTTGTACAATATATCAGTTCTCAATCTCTCTCCCGTCTTTATATTATCTCACATATTTTTCCTGATATTAAACATTTTCAATAGCTACAAAATTTTACAATTATTCTGCTGCCTTAGAAATGAGAGCACTGAGGCGTATTTTTAATCGTGCGAATACGACCGTATTGTGAATGTATGTAAACTAAATAATAAACAATAATATCAATTAAGAAGATATTTTTTATTTATTTATTTATATACATACATATTACAATAGGTTACAAAATGATCCTTTGTCTGTCCAACAGGGAAGGATACCCGTTTCAGGACAGCCAAATTGTATATATACATTTTAAAACTGTTAAGTTTATCTATTAATTGCTTTAAAAAGCTATCTATTAATTACTTTTTTTTTATTCTCTTTGGGTTATCTACGAAATGGCTAACTCACATTTTCTAAAATCAATAAGCAACAAATAACATAAATAAATACATTTTTGAAAACTCTCCTATATTTCTGTTTCTGTTAGAATGTGTTTTGTACAAATTTTGATTTTTTTTAGATTAGAAGGAATATTCTAAAACATAAATGTACTAATTTCGATTGTCTGCTTGGTGTGAAAAATAATTCAGACAAGTGATAAAGTAGGTACCTACCTATATTATAATATTTTGACAGAAAATTATGTTTATTGTTTTTCAAAATCGGAATTATAATATCCCCTAATTTTTCACGGGTTTGTGCTAGTGTTGAATACTGTTAAACTATCTATGATTCACAAAATAGATCGATTTGTAGCCGAGTGGTTCAGAGCGTCGGGTCGCTAGTTCAATCCTATGCTAAGCTAATTCCTCGATCATTGAGCGAGCAACATTTTCGCTTTTAATGCTGGTAGTAAGAAGAATTAAAATATTTTGTATATTATTCGTAACCCGGAAATGTGTGCGTATCTTTCTATAAAATAAAATACACGGAAACAGACATTTTTGACAGAGTAAAGAGAGTACGATCCACAACAGGCGTATATTATTAACGTATATTAAGCAAAAAGTGGTAAGAAGAGTGAATAGACGAAGAAAGGGGTGTCATGAGAATATATATGACATACAAGTGCGTGGAAAAAGTAGTCAGGAATGTCATGTCGCAAGAAGACAAAGGATGAGAAAATAAATCATAATAAACTCGAGTAGGGACTTGTCAAGAGTAGAAATAACAGAAGAATAGATATGCACGAGGTAATGCATAAACGAAAAAAAGGAATACAACGCAACTTTGATGTAAGCCATGATGACGGCCTCCGTGGTCGAGGGAAAGGCTCTCGACTAGCCATCCAGAGAGGTCGCGGTTCGAATCCAATTTTATTTATTATTTTTAATTGATAAAATAACGTTTAAACAAGATTTTTATGCATAGCACAAAGGGTAGATAACAAATATTATAATCAATAATTATCAGCCTGAAACACTCATCTACATTGAAAAAATCTTCCGATAAAAGATACTAGCCGCCAACGGGAATTGAACCCGTGACCATCTGATTGCCGGTCAGCAGCTCTGACCACTGAGCTATGGCGGCTTATCTAATACCCGCCAAATAATTCAATATATACTAGTGTTTTATTCGACAATTACCTATTATTACATTTTTCCAACTGAAAACAACCAACTTTATTTTTGTGAGAGAGGTATTTTTAATACTAAATCTCCCGCTAGGTGGCGTCGACACTAATTATGTCTGCATTTTTTGCTGAAATACTTTAACTTGTCAAATATTAATTATTATTTTTAATCGATAAACTAACGTTTAAACAAGATTTTTATACATAGCACAAAGGGTAGATAACAAATATTATAATCAATAATTATCAGCCTGAAACACTCATCTACATTGAAAAAATCTTCCGAGAAAAGATACTGGCCGCCAACGGGAATTGAACCCGTGACCATCTAATTGCCGGTCAGCAAACAACGAATAAAACACTAGTATATATTGAATTATTTGGCGGGTATTAGATAAGCCGCCATAGCTCAGTGGTCAGAGCTGCTGACCGGCAATCAGATGGTCACGGGTTCAATTCCCGTTGGCGGCCAGTATCTTTTCTCGGAAGATTTTTTCAATGTAGATGAGTGTTTCAGGCTGATAATTATTGATTATAATATTTGTTATCTACCAATTTTATTTGTTGTGTTATTTCACAATTTTATTAATATAAGGCATATTTGCAGCACGTTTCAGAGTTGAATACACTCTCACGATCACCCTGGTGTAAGATCTTCATTCAAAATTGAAACCTTCCTTGAAATGGCTTTAGCCGTGTTTAATGTCTAGATCTGACTAGCCCCACTACCTTCAGCCTCACAATATACCCTAATTGGTGTTCACACTGGTTCCAGGCGGTTTGAAGCAGTTGGGACCTCGCGGGGAATTACCATTTTCTTTTTCTATTTTACCGTGTCTTTTTCTCTTTCATATTTTCGTTAGGATTATTAGTGCTATCTTTTTCTTCAATGTTAAAAATTTCAACTCAAAATGTATTAAAACGTGTATTTTATTCTCCACCGTTGAAAAGCTGCTGTAAAAAACAATATTTTCATCTCTCCACACGTCGGGAAAATTGTTTCATAACAAAACTAGGAAACTTATTCAAGATTCAAAAGTTTTTGTGCGTTCCCCTTCCCATCTCCCCCCCTCCCCCCTCTCTTGGCAGCGTAAAGAACGATCGCGGTGAGGGAAAAATGTTTATCCGGGCCCTGAGATGCGTGAGACGGTAATTGAAAAATAAATAAATGCAAAAACTTTTGAGGGCGATATTTTATTTTCACTTTCTCAGACAGCTGTGAATGTAGGAAAGCATACTGTTTTATTATTTCAAGAAGAAAATTGGACGGATACATTTAATGAGGATGAACAAGGGCTTAGTGCACTTCAAAATTGGCTTAAAATCAACTCGCTTACCCTTAATATAAGCAAAACTAAATATATAACATTTTCAATAAACGCACGGAGCGAACCAATAAAATCACTAGAACTAAAACTACATGAATGCCATGGAAATAATATACAATGTTACTGCCCCGTCATCGAAAAAACGCAAAACATAAAATATCTCGGAGTAATAATTGACGAAAATCTTAGATGGGACCTACATATTAAATGTATTACGGGAAAACTCACAAGCCTTATATATTTCTTTAAAAATCCAAGAAACGTGGTAAATAAAAAGGATATGAAAAAGGTCTACTACGCGTTATGTCATTCTCGAATTGAATATGGAATCATAGGATGGGGATCTGCTACACATACGTACGTCCACAACCTGAATACTATTCAAAAAGGAATCATAAAGAATCAAGTTATAAAACCACTTTCGGACAAAGAAACTATACATACTTTGCAACAAAACTCCATAACATCCTTCCCCAAGACATAAAACTAATAAAAAATCCTAATGAATACAAATCAAGAATAAAAATATGGCTAAAAGAGGTCAACGAAAAAACCCTGATGAAGACACTAAAAACGATATAGAAGACAAATAAACCATATTTAAATAACTTTAGTCCGCCTCGGCACAGGACCCCCTAGTGAGAAGGACTAAGAAATACAATAATTTATACTAAATTTCACCATTATATCTTGTATGTAACAATTATTTTATATAGTCGCTAAAATAAAAAAAATTAAAAAATACTTCTCCACAACGATAATAATTGTAGTAGTTCTGTGAAAAGTAGATCTCGCGACCAAAAAAGGATCTAATTTTCATATTAAAAAAATAATTCATACTTAAAAAATATCCTCTAAACAGTCTAAACCCATCAAAATTTCCTCTGAATTCATGTTTTCTGATGATTTTTTAAAAATAGGTTCTTGTATACCAACCTATTTAAATAAAAACCATATCATTCATATAACCATTACGAATCACAGCTTCTGATGCACGTGGAAATAAACTGCAGATACTAAACGAAACTAGACGAAACTAGACGAAATGGTGTTTGGTGGAATTGGGCGGGAAATATGTGTGGGTAAAACTAGGGATGCGAGGAAAAAGGATTACCAATCACTTACCACTTAACCTCTGCGAAGGAACATACAACACAATCACAATATAAATACGGGGTGGGCGGGGGGGAAGTGCATTAACTTTGGGAGATGATTTTACTTGACGACATGATGGTAGGATAAAAAAGATTAACAACTTTTTGCGAAATTCTATTTTTTTTCCCATACAAATAGAAGTACCTATTAAAAATTCTTAGTGTGAGGTACAAACTTACCCAATAAATTTGCCGTGAGCTTACTGGGCGCGATTGTGGCAACATTGCATGATCGTGATTGGCCCGTATCATAATAGCGGAAAATAATAATGCTGGCCGCACAGTACCCCCAAAAATTGGAATTTAGAAAAAAGTTATTTTATTACTTATACTATGTAGAATCACCTCCCGAAGTAAATGCACTTTATCCCCGGACACATTGCGTACAACCATCGGAGCGCTTTTCGCCACAATATGGCACTATTTAAAATACCTCGGATTGCTTTGCTGCCGATTTTGGCAAATTTTCTCTTATTTGTAAGTAATTAAGTCGAAGTTTACGATTTTATAATATTTTTTATATACATCCTACTAATATATAATAATCGACAAAAGATAGGTGAATTCATTGGCTATAGAGAACTATAATCAGTTTGTAAGTCTTCATATTAAAATTCGGAGGTATGATTTTTTTAATGTGGGCGGAAAATATTCAAAATCATGACCAAAAATTCTTCAACAATCGGAGAAAAAAGCTTTAAATTACGATGTCGCTCCAGTGATTAAGGGACGCACTTGACTTACTTTAACCAGTGATTCCTGACATTATTTGAAGTAAAAATAATGAAATTTTGATCTCCGAAGAACAAAAACGAAAAAAATAGTAGATGTTGGACAGTTTAGGGCAGGGTTTAAAAGGTTTGGCAGTTACTCGGCTGAGTGATCAGTGGAGATACGCGTAATAAAAAAAAGTTTGATTTTGAGGAAAAAAATCTCATCGAAAAAGTCACAGAAGGCCAAAATTTAATTTATTTGTTTTACTCCAAATCATTGGTTAAAATAAATCAAGTACGTCCCTTAACTCACTATATAGTTCCATCGCGATACATCGAGTTAATTATCGCCACAACTAAACGAATAAGTACAAAATAAGTACCAGCCTGAAGAAAGTAGTAGAAGAACACAGTTTTTTGGACTATTACAAATTTTAAAAAAATGTTATGTTCAATATATTGCATATATTTATAATTAAGTAGGTAGGTGTTCAAGTACATACATCCGTACTTACAAATTTTATGATTTCAGAGAAATTTTCCTGAAAAGTTTGATTTATTAAATTAGAAAAATTAGATACGTATTTTTTGGACGCAAGGTCCACTGTTACATCTTTTCAGCACACTTTTTACGTATTTTAATATAGAAAGTTCGCGTGAAAGCCTCTCCAGTGGGAATATTTTTGAAATAATGGGGCAAGAACCATAAAACCCTACCCTAAAGTGCGGTGGCGGTGCCTACTAACCAATTTTTCAAAAAACATCACGGCCCGCCCCACCGAAACTTCTGCGTTTGAATTACTGGGGTACGTTCCCGCAAATGACTGGCCAGGTAGGTACTTGAATATTGTAAAAAACATACATATATAGCTTTGATATAGGACACAGCAGATGAGCCCATCTCCAAAAAGCAAAGGAATACAATAATTTGGGTCCAAACAAAGATATTGAAATATAAGGAGATGTGCTATGTATGTCGCCGGTGTTATTTACCAATTAACGAATAATTGTTTTTAATAGAGACGTACATAATCACGAAACAAGAACTATAAACAGAGTTCGATTGCCAGAAATGAAGAAATCAAAATCACAAAACTGCCCAATGTATAGAGGACTAAAGATGTATGATGAAATGCCTGAAAGTATGAAGAATGAAGAAATAATGAATGTATTTAAAAAGAAATGTTATGTTACTGTAAAAATATTTAAATTTATCAAATGAAATGTTACATTGTGCTTATAAGTTTATATTCATGTAACTAACTCAATAAATAATAAAAAAAAAATAAAAAAATAAACTAAATAAACGAATAATTAACGAATAAACTAAACAAACGCTAAATTAAATGAACGAATTCTTTCCGTATTCAAACTATATTGTTAACCAGTAAAGCACACCTTCAAAAAATCAGGAAAATGAACAAATTCTTTTTGTATGCAAACTACGCTGATTAGGTCGTAGTTCGGCGACTGTCGCGCGGACATCATCTTACGTCTCATTCTTACTCATTAGTCTCATCACGCTTACATCAGCCTTGCATTCTTTGCGGATCTCCACATTTCTCACACGATCACACATGATTTTAACACACACACGCCTCATGGATCTCTTTTCTGCAGCATACAGTCTTTATTATCATGAATATGGTGACTGGACAACTCAGAATCATGCAACTTTAAAACTTCCTTTGAAAAGTCTTTAAAAGTGATGAAAAATAAATATAAAAATTAGTTTAAATGGGTTACATTAGATTAGGTTTCAAGCTATTTTTCAATTTTTTTTTTACTTTCAATGACTTTCAAAGGGGTGTTGAAATTGCATGCTTCTGATTGTCATGGCCGTCCAATATTATATACTCCAAAAGCAATTCCTGTTTTTATTATTTCAATGGTCTTCGTATTTCATCCTTGGAATATTTGTTTTTTCACAACAGGTAATCAGACGGAATGCCGTCAAATGCGCACAAGTAAATTTGATTAACAATTTTACAAGAGAAGAATATTCTGTGATTTTATTTTGAAAATAATACAGCTGCCTCTACTTGAGAAATATTATTTCAAAACATATGGAAAATTCTATAAAAAAATTTGGATAGTAAATTAGACTGGATTAAAGAGGGACAAATCGCAGTCCGTAAAAATTATTCTAATGGCTTCTGCGGTCGAGGGTTAGGGCTTCCGAATAGCGATCCGAATGTCGCAGGTTAAAATCCCGGCGTGCGCAAGCAAATTTTAGCTGACTGATTTGGGATAATTCACAATGATATATGGTTTATTTGCAGCACGTTTTATCCTTGAAGCATTTCAATGAAAACATGTTTTATACTTTTGTTATTCGGCGACACATCCTTTCTGCACTCCCCTTCGGGGACACTTAGTTATATTTTGTGTAAGTAGGTATATCGTGTTTTCCCTAAACCGACTGCATATAGTATATAAGTATGCCGGGGGGGCAACTGTCGGGGATCAACTGTCATGGAATCTAATTATGGTATTATGACTTACTTTGATTTGACGGTGTAGCGTTTAGCCTTCATATTCCCGTTGGGGGCATCAATTTCTATAACCTCGTCTTCCCTGCGATCTGAAAATATAGAAAAACATTATTAAAAAAGACAAAAATTTTATAATGAGATGGACGTAAACAGTATGCTGGAAGAACGACAGTTGAGATGGTATGGGCACATAAGACGGAGACAACCATAACACACAGTGAAGCAGGCAATGTATATGGAGCTTTATCGACAGTCATCCAGAGGAAGACCAAAGAACTCCTGGATGACTCAATGCTCCAAAATATTAAAAAAAAACGGCCTGTATGAAAGCGATACCAGAACTGAAGAAAATATAGCCTGAGAACTAGAAGAGCCGACCCCAACAGCCTACCTAGGCAATGGTTGGGACAATGCAAGGAAGAAGAAGATTAATAATTAGACAAAATTAAGGGTGAAATACTTAAAGATTTTTCAAGAGTGGAACTTTAAGAAAAAAAATCGATAAAATCTGAATCTTTGTATAAAAATGTAATAAAAATCATCCTTAAAATCATGTTTTTTTTTTTACATTTGCTTCAAACAGGAGGCCTTTAAGAAAACAATTTTCTTCGGGGCCTTTCCTACTTTGGGGATGCTGTGTGGAGGGTCTTTTTAAGGAAAGAAAGAAGCGAAAGTTATGCGAAAGAAAAAGATATGAAGGGTGGGTAGGAAACTGGGGGTCAGTGTGTCCAGAAGTGACGGTTGAATGAATCCATTGGTCCCATTGCGGTGCAAGGCAATGGATCAAGAGAGAGTTCGGCTGGAGAGAACAAAGGTATCTCCCAACCAGTCTCTCACGATCCGGCCCGTTACGCAGTAGATGTGCAAACGCATCTGCCGCCAAGACCTAGAAAAGTCTCACCCCTTGCAAAGTCACCAAACATAGCGAACCACTTCGGGTGACCTATGGCACGGGTGCTAGTTATCCATTAAATTGCAGTACTGCACTAGAGTACCAACAGCTTCCAAACGTCTGAAATCAGTGGGACTATGACATCCCCAATTGGGACATGTTGTGAGGGAGTAGTGGGGAGGTAAAGGGGTTGGGAAGAGGAAGGTGAAGGAATGGAGTACCTGCTAAAGCCATTTCAAGCACCGTTTCAATTCTAAATGATGGTCTTACACCAGGGCGATTCTGAGAGTATCTTCCACTCTGGACCGTGCCGCAAATATAAAACGCATTTAAAAAAAATCGAAATTATACAAATTAATCAATTATAATTTAGTAGTATATATATTAGTATAAATTTAATGTATGTATAATAGTCTCACTAACTCGATTGATTGAGAGCAGATGGGACTCTTGTGCGGTACTCACATAAAAAAACGAGTGTGCTTTAGACCACACTTCTGAGGTAAAACTTCACTAAATTATAAAAGAACATATGACATTGGGGTGACATATGGCATTGGGGTGACATATGACCATGGGGTGACCTATGACTCTAGGGTGACCTACGACCGTGGGGTGACCTTCAACCGTGGGGTGACTTACGACTTGGGGTGACCAACGACCTCAGAGTGACCTACGAACTTGGGGTGACCTACGAACTTGGGGTGACCTATGAACTTGGGGTGACCAACGACCTTGGGGTGACCTACGAACTTGGAGTGACCTACGAGCTTGAGTTGGTATGTACGCCTTAACTTAGTTGTGCAGTATGTACGCCTTTCGATCACCGTTCGCATCGATCACCGTTCGCATTGATTACCGTTCGTGTCACATTTTTCATAACGCATTCACCAGCTTTACCCCCAAGTCGAGCGTGCGTAAAGATGTTTTACTTCAAAAAGATTAATATCTAGGTACATAAAAAAAATAATGTAATAAATGTAAAGTTTTTCATTTCGGCAATACTTAGTGTTTGTATCTCATCAAGACGGCACTGAAAATAAGTTCTTTTTTCCAGACTTCTTAAAATCACACTGTTAACTTAGATGTCTGCCTCATATTTTCGCTGTTAATGTCGCATAAAAAAAAACTTTTTTCTCCCTCGAGTGACTTGAGAACATTACTCCGGGCTTTAAAAAAAGCTTCAAGTGTAAAAGAAATCTCAAAATGCTCTTTCATTATGCGTACTTCGTTTTTCTTTATCTCGCGCGTCGTAATTCATAACTTTTGCCTACCTCGTTTTTCGAATACGGCCATAATTCAAAGCTAAAAGTGTGTGTAGAATAGACAGTGGGGTATGTAATACCAGATGGGTTCCGCAAAATATTGTAAGCAGCATTTTAAAATTGGGCTCACTGATAAACGAAAGAAATGTAGCAGTGAAGAAGAAATTATTAATTTTAATTGATAAACTAATGTTCAAGACAAGAAACACTCATCTACATTGAAAAAATCCCCCGAGAAAAGATACATGCCGCCGACGGGACTCGAACCCGCGTCCATCTGATATCCGGTCAAATGCTCTACCATTGAGTTACGTCGGTATATCTCCTACCCGCCAAACAATTCAATATATACTAGTGTTTCATTCAACAATTACTGCTTATTACATTTTTTCACCTGCAAACAACCAACTTTATTTATATGAAAAAGGCATTGTAAGTGCGAAATCTCTCACTAGGTGGCGCCGAAAGAAATTATGTCTACATTTTTTTGGTGAACTACTTTAACTCGTCAAATATTAATTATTATTTTTAACTGATAAACTAATGTTTAGGACAATATGCATAGCGCAAAGGGTAACAAATATTGTATGCAATAATTATCAGCCTGAAACACTCATCTACATTGAAAAAATCTTCCGAGAAAAGATACTGGCCGCCAACGGGACTCGAACCCGTGTCCCTCTGATTGCCGGTCAGGAGCTCTACCACTGAGCTATGGCGGCTTATCAAATACCCGCCAAATGATTCAATATGTACTAGTGCTTCATTCAACAATTACTGCTTATTACATTTTTTCCACCTGAGAACAACAAACTTTATTTTTTGTGAGAGAGACATGAGCATTAACAGTGTCTCTCTCACACTCAGCGACCAATTTTTCTCTCAGAGCATTCTTTAAAACGGACGTTAAGAGCGCGCAGGAGCGCCGAGAAATTTTAACGATAGGTATTTGTAAAAATTATTTCTATTTCGTTCATCTCAGCGGGGACAGCAAAAGCGCTATCGGTGTATTGGTGAACCCCAATGCGTGTGTGTGCGTGGCTGCAGGTGTTGGAAGCACGAATCGCCGCGCCGCGCCCGCCAGCGACTTCGCGTTCTTATTATTTCATTTACTGTTATTCATTTATTCCAAAAATTAAGTAGGTGCCTAGGTACATATTCGTAATAAAATAGCGAGGTCTACATTATTTAATATTGTATTGTACTTAACTTTATTATTATTATTACTTACTACAAATACATGTGACTGCCTGCTCCGAGCTCATCTTCTGCACACGCACAAGTCAATGAGACTTGTGGGTGCGTGTATACAGGTTGCTGCCTGCTGCAACAGATAAGTCAATACGCGTCGCGACTTGAGCGTGCGTATTCCTATATAATAGATATCTTCTGCGCCCATAGTTCATTCATCTTGTTACTATTAGTAAAGTAAGATGCACGCTGTTTTGGTTTAGTAATATCGGGAGATTCATACCATCTTTTTTTATAAAACGGCAGCATAGGCGCAGTAGGTACATCACGTACTTTGTGATTGTATAGTGTTTTTATTTTTCGCTGGCTGCATCACTCTACTGTTTTTGACTAGCCTTTTTACTGGAAACTATTCTACGTCAAATACAGACCTTCGAATTTTGACCCTGAAACCCCCTTGAATATTGAAATCTGTTTGGTCATTTCTCACGATTTACACATATAGGACATATGGTGAGTAGATACCTACTAAACTATTCATAAATTATTCATAAACTATTATTATAAACATAAACTATTCATTCATAAAAACTCAATATTACAACACAATTTCCTTTTTTAATTAAACATATAAATATCGCTAAAAATGTTGTTGTTTTTTGGCTCTCCCTGAATAACGTAAATTCATCAGTTTTGACTGTATGCATAAAGTGCATTAGTGCAAGTCGGTACATTTGTTAACATATCTAGTAACCTATAATAAATATTATTCTACGTCTTAGGCTGCGTATACACACGCCAGCCGAACAACGGATTATGGGAAAGGAACGAAGCAAAAGCAAACTGCCCGAAACGCTGCGCCGCTTGCGGTTGCTTCGTACCTTTACCATAATTCGTGGTTCGGCTCGCGTCTCTGTCCGCAAAGAGTGGCGTGCACTGATTTTTCATTGGGCTAGAATCCTAAGATTGAAAATACGACATTAATGATGTTGTCGAAGCTGAAAATTATTTTTTTTCCGAAATTTCAATTTTCAAATTCTGTGCACGCCACTATTCGCAAATATATACGTAGCATAAGATATGTGTATTTAGAAATTGAGTCACATAAAATCGACTACTATATTACCTACCTTCAACTCAAAAAATTTTTTCTTACAGATAAATAATGGGTAAAAGAAATGGAAACAAAGCGCGTTTGTTTTTATCTACTAGACGAAAAAAACCGATTATAAGTATCAAACGACAGATTCATGTTGCACCACGTTCGACATCTAGGTAAGTCGAAATATCGCTTTCCTGTCACTCTTACTACTGAACCTTCCTAAGGTTACCTTTACGTACGTAAAGTTTTTTTTCCCGTAAGTTGCTCACATAAGAGAGTTATGGCAAAATTACCAATGGGTATCGTTTACATTGATAATTTTGCCATAACTCTCTTACGTGAGCGACTTACGAGAAAAACCTAAAGATTTATGCTATGAGAGCCGTGTATTATGTAGCATGTATAACGGGAAAATGGGATGGACAAATTAAAATAAATAAATCATTTGCATTTACAGGGATATGGATGTCATCGATACTACTTTTGGAAACTTAACTACATCTTCACTAATGCATGAAACTTCCATGGATGAATCATTTGCTCCAAATATAGACGAAAACGCAAGTTCATCATCATCAACAACGCTTGATGATTTGGTGATAGAACCAGACCATATTGATGAAACCGATAATTTCGAAGGTCGCAGAATTGTGGATATAAAATATTTGTTTTCGGAGATATCAAATATAAAGCACGAACACACCAACTGCACATTTTCCGATTTAAAATTTATGAAGGAACGACGAAATGGTCTTCTAAGCCAGTATGTTTTCGAGTGCAAAATGTGCAAGAAAATAGAATACATTCACTCCGAAGACCCGAAACGGAAAATGTCTATAAATACTGCTGTCGTCGAAGGAGTGATGTGTACAGGAAATGGGTATTCACAATGGAATGAAATTTGTGGGGTTTTAAATATGCCAAATATGGATTGTAAGACTTACACGAACATAGAACAATGTTTAGCGCCAACAATTGAAGAATGTGCCTTAGAAGAAATGATCGCAGCTGGTGAAGAAGAAAAAAGGCTAGCCATTTTAAACGGTGACGTAGACGAGGGTGGCTATCCTTTGGTAACGGTGGTTGCAGATGGCTCCTGGGCAAAGAGGTCGTACAAAAGTGGATTTAGCTCCTCATCTGGCGCAGGGTGCATAGTTGGACTACGAACTAAAAAGGTTTTATTTCTGGGAGTGCGAAACTCATACTGCTGCATATGTGCTAGAGCTACTAAACTACACATAGTTGCTTCTGAGCACAGGTGCTTCATAAACTGGCGTGACAGTGCTAATGCCATGGAAGCCCACATTATAGCAGAAGGGTTCTCGAGAAGCATGGAAATGCATGGATTGAAATTTAACAAACTAGTTGGTGATGGCGACTCCAGCATCATGAAAAAAATAATGCAACAAATGCCATATGGTCCTAACCTTATAGTACAAAAAATAGAGTGCAAAAATCACTTACTCCGCAATTTTTGCAACAAAATGAAAGCACTTGGAAAAAAAACCAACAACGCTAAAGGCTTTGTACCAGTTCATATAAGGAAAAGGTTGAAGCAAACGTTTTACGCATGAGAAGAGCTGTAG
Organism: Limnephilus lunatus; assembly: GCA_917563855.2. Lineage (NCBI taxonomy): Eukaryota > Metazoa > Arthropoda > Insecta > Trichoptera > Limnephilidae > Limnephilus > Limnephilus lunatus. The sequence goes on from OU830592.1 coordinate 112,940,636, forward strand.
TTGGAGCAATAAATTACAGGAAAGAGCAAGAAAACACAGTACAAAGTGATAAAATAAAAAAATTTGAAAATGGACATAAAAAATACCGCAAATCATGTGTTTGGTGATCATAAAAATTGTGCATCGTACTATTGCAAGCCGGAGAAGTATACTGATGATCCAAATTTAGTAAGCGATCTTCGAGATTGTGGAATATGGACTGATATCCAACAATTCTTATTGTCTCTAATAGCAAATGCAGAAAGTCTTATTATTGACGTGACAAATAACACTGTGGAGCAATTCAACAACGTTATCGCCAAATTTATAGGTGGAAAAAGGGTAAATTTTACTACAAGAGGATCTTACCAAGCAAGATGTTTTGGAGCAGTAACTTCGTGGAATAGTGAATTGGCAACCCATTCAAGAATACAAAAGAAAATCCAAGGCCACAGTCCCGGCAAATACACGAAGCACTTTATAGAGAGAAAACGACGTTCGAAGGAGAATAAACAAATGTGTCGAAAAAAAAAACTAAAGTATAATGAAAATACGACAGAAAAAAGAAAAAAAGTTACAGGGCCCGATGAAAATTATGGTCAATTGGAATTAGAACCAGATATGCCACCTGAAATATTTGAAACGAAAAAAGAGGAATTTCTCAAAGAATTATCTTCAACCAATAAGGAAGAGCTCGAACGGAATACGGTAGGCCAAAGCAATAACAATCTGTGGGCAATTGAAAGACGTAAGCGGATAACGGCGTCTAACTTTGGAAAAATATATAAGCTTCGGCAAAAAACTTCAGTTACGGGAGTACTAAACTCTTTACTGTACTCACAATTCAAAGGAACTATGGCCACAAATTATGGAAAAGAAAATGAAAGCCTAGCAATAGAGCAATTTTCAAAAAAAACAAGTTTTCAGGTATCCGCTTGTGGGCTATTTATCGATAAAACCAAAAACTTTTTAGCGGCAAGTCCGGATGGCCTTATCGGTGAGGATTCTATAATTGAAATTAAATGCCCTTATAGTATAGCAAATATGTCACCAGAAGAGGGAATTGCACAAAAGATAATTGATTACTGTAAATTGGAAGACCATTCTTTAACATTAAAACGGAATCATAATTACTTCTACCAAGTACAAGGCCAGTTACATATTACTCGTCGTAATTATTGTTATTTTGTTGTGTGGAGTCCAAAAGGTTTGCTGTATGAAAAAATTGAGAGGGACGATGAAATCTGGCAAAAAATCGTTCCACTGTTAGAAAATTTCTACCACCAATGCCTTTTACCAGAAATAATTGACGGTCGCATACCAAGAAATTTACCGGCGAGGGAAAGGTCTGGACCATAAATTGTTTTAATTTCATTGTGTAGATGTTAAACAGTAATTTTTTTTACAATAAAGCGTTTAAAAACAAAAAATATTAGATCATTGAAGAAGATTGAAAATGTCAAGTGATGTAGGAGGTATTCCCAAAAGTGCATTTTTCTGTAATAATATAACGTATTAAAAAAGTTAAATAAAAACTAAACTAGTTATGTGTATGTACCTAATATGTAGCACAATAAACAATATGGTGCCTCTTATACATAGATTTCAATATGCATTTGTATAATATGATATTATAATAACATAATCGATTCAACAACATGTGGTAGATGCATGTACCACTGAACATACGCTGTACCAGCATTCCATCAAACGATCAGTGGTGTATGTACTTACCATCACACATTTTCTTGTAAAATATAATTTTTTTGAAAAAAAAATCTAGAACAATATATTTAGTCAAATATAAAAGTTTTTTTTTGGTTCGGTAGTTGTATCTTAAAAAAAGTGTCCTATAAAGGGATAATATTATGTTGAGTACAACCTTCAAAAGTTATCAAAAAATATTTTAATTAATTTTTGTGTTCCATATCCAACTCGGCAATACGGAACGGAATCATCTCGGGGTCTGTCTGTAACAGGTGTTTTTTTTTCAATTTTTTTCCATTAATTTATTTGACGTAAACAAATTAAATTTGTCACAATAACTTTAGTAAATAAGCTCGGTAAGTATTGGCACACTCAAAATAAGTCACCAAACAGAAAAATAATTTTAAAAAAACATCGATAACTCGGGACATGACAACACTAGTGGACTAGTGTATCGATATAATTATTGAGAATGTCACATTACTTCGTTGACTGTATACGTATTCAACAAAACCCTCTCCGCCCCCCCTCACCCCCGAATACTGAGAGAAAGGGACACATGCACCTCAGCCTGATAATACCCAAATAAAATTGTCAAAATCGAGGTTTTGTAGTCCTCATTTTTCTACTCCAAAACTGAACCAATTTCCAAGATTTTTTTTACCAAATGTATTGGAAGAAAACATTCTATGTCTGTACCTTTTGCTTTTTTTAAAAATACATCGTCTAATTTGTATACTGAACGTTTGTTGATGGCGTTAAAAAAAGGCAATTTTAACAATTTTTGAAGGGTTATAACTCCTATAAAAAGTAACTTATCAAAAAAATCAAAACGTGCCGACACGCTTGCGGTCAATATTCATATTATGTAAAAAAAATATTTTCTCTAGTGTCAAAATTCAGAGAGGGAAATGAGGAATACGTTTGTATGGAAAAAACACCACCCGGTTTCCTCTTAAGTCCAGATAAACATTCACTGTGAAAAGACGACTAATAAATACGACTCGTACCTTGACGAAGCTATTTACAAACGTATTGTTCATCAGAGAGCAAAATAAGAAACCGGTTTCGGTACTAACGTGTATTCTTCAGGTCATCATACAAGTACCCACTCTAAAATAATTTAAAAAAACAAAAATTTTAACAAAACAAAAAACGACTTAAAAAAATGCACTAAGAAGTAAAAAAATTATTTCGTACGATTGTTATTTTTGGAGTCGGTGTCAGCCAAGGTAACTACATACATAGGTAGTTATAGGTGAGATGTGGAGATCTTGGCTGACACCGACTCCAAAAATAACAATCGTACGAAATTATTTGTTTACTTTTTAGTGCATTTTTTGAAGTCGTTTTTAGTTTTGTTAAAATTTTTGTTTATTTTTTGATTTTTAGTGACGAGCGTGCGTAAAGAAGTTTTATTTCAAAAAAAGAATCATGGAAATCTTGAGTTATTCGTCCATTCGTCGCGCACATACTTATTGCAAATTTAAGACATATATGGTTTTCTCATGGATCCCATTGTCAGAACTGGACCAAATTAAAATGGGACCACAAGGGAAGCAAGCACCAGCTTTCTAATAAAAAAGAATCATCAATATCGGTTCACCCAATCGAAAGTTCTAAGGTAACAAACATAAAAATAAAAATTAAAAAAAATACCGTCGAATTGATAACCACCTCCTTTTCGAAGTCGTTTAAAAATGCAACACAATGCACTTATAAAGAAAAATAAATTTAAAAAAAACGGGTCAGTAGAATGCTGAAAGAATGAACCAGTTTTTTTTTGTTTTCATTAGATATTCGTATGTATTTTATTTCTAGCTGTACTTTCAAAAGAACAGTCATTAACGGGAAAACTTGCAGAAAACAGAATAAAACAAGAGCAATATAAATGCTACGTAATATTCCGTATGATTTACGATCCACGCTTGCAAACCGTAACGTAAAAAAAAACGTAAAAAAATATGCAACATTTTTACTTTATGTGTATTTTGTAAAAACTGTAAAATTGCAACGTAGCTTAAAACAACATCGCTTCTTTTTGTATTTTTTCTTTGAGTTATTTTATAATGTATAAAATTACGTAATATTTCGTTTTTCGTTGCGTTTAGGTTAAAGTAAAGTTAGATTTAAGTATATTTATTCAATTTGTATTTATTTTACATTAGCACCAAATTGAAGGGCCTATGTTTTTGGGGAAGCTGCGTGGAGGGTCTTTTTTAGGATGAAGTGAGAGGATGTTTTGGGAAGGAAAATTGTATGAAGGGTAAGTAAGAATCTGGTAGTTTGTTCTCACACTGCAGTGCAAGGCGATGTTCCGAGAGAGTTCTGCTGGAGAGGTCAAAATGTTTCCCTCAATCGGTCTCTCCCGATCCGGCCCGCCATGCAGCTGGTGGGCAGACGCATCCGCCAATAAGACCCGGATAAACCTATCCCCATGAACCCGGGCACTCCTGCTAAGTCACCAAAAGTAGATAACCACTTGGGGTGACCTATGGCAGATGTGTTGGCTATCTAATGAATGGTTTCCGGTGCGGCGGTACCCAAATCCGTCTCCCACAGTTTGAATGAAGAATACTTGGAGCAAATCAATGAATTTGTGTATTTGTGAAGAATGTTTAAGAGAGTTTTTTTTTATGTTAACTTTCCACGGGAGGCCTTGAGGAAAATAATTTCTATATCATCTGAGATGCTGTGAAGAGGGTACTTTTGAGGAGAGGTAAGAATGAACATTGGTCTTGAAGAGACCCATATTGTAGGAAGGAGGAAACACAGAGGCCGGAAAATCGTTCCACAGCCGAGCGGTTGAACTCAAGAACGAGTCGAAGAAGCGACACGTTCTCATACTCGTATGACAAATGTCAATCATGTTAATATGTTGGGCGCGCGTTTGGCGTGTTTCCCGTCTATGCACCGGTGCCAAGGGGATCAATGACACTAGTTCCTCGGAGCATCCTCCATTGAAATACCGGCAGAATCCCACCTAACGCCTATGCTCTAAAGTTTCATTCCCGTTTTTACACAGAGTCGAGGGGTTTTCAGATATTTTGGAGTTCCAAATCAGAGGTGGCTGCCAAATTCAACCGTGGGGCGCACTTGTGATTTGTACAGAGTTAGCAGTTGTGTACTATCAAAGTATCTGCGAGCCCTGTACAGTACGCCCAGTTTTGAGAGGCTAATTTAACTCTGGCTTCGATGGAGCCCCTATATCTGTGCTGGTGACTTGAGAGTTACACCAAGCATATCAACGGAGGGCCTGTTCGGAAAATTGCTTCCGTTGAAGGAGACTAGATTTTCATTTCGGTCCCTTTTAGACGTGATCAGGGCATGATTTGTTCTTTGAAACATTAAATTCAACGATATTATTTTTACCCCAAAAGAAAACACTCTTGAGGTAACCGTCCATTCTTTGCTTCAAAACCCTCCGAGCCGTTGGAATTTGTAATCCCTTTGGGGGTTTGTCAAACAAAAAGCTATCATGGACTGTACTGTCATCCGCGTTACAATGAATTGGTGCACATGACAAAAGGTCATTGATGTGCAACAAAAACAAAGTCGGAGACAGAACCGATCCCTGTGGAGCGCCAGCATTTATCGAGTGCGAGGAAGAGGTGAAACCATCAGCAACCGTCTGAATCGACCTCTCCCTCAAAAAGTCGGCAATCCACGTACACAAGGATGCGGGAAGTCCGTAAGATGGCAGTTTGTTGACATGACATGATTGGGTCCTTGAAGATGTATATGTTTGTCTCTTTTTAGTGCCGCTCGCTTCCGTTTCATCAAGTTTCAAACAACAACGGTGATAAAAAAGGTTACATATCAAAAATAATATCCTACGAGTACATTTTATGCCTATTATAAAAATGGCTTTATAATCCAAGTATACCGTTTACGAATTTTATATAATTCCAGCACGTTGATGAAATTGTCTGTCCGTTAAAAGTAATGAATTGTATAATGCATAATGCTCTGAGCGCGTTGAAACAACAGGGGTTTGTTGAGAAATAAGGAATATTTAAAATCCTCCTTTAAATCTCAATTATACTGAGATTTTTCTTCCACGCTATTCCCCTCATTATGCGGCGTGGATCATAACACCAAACCTTCTCAAACTTTTTGATTTAAAAATATTATCAATGACATATTTTTGAAGTAAAAACTTCTTTAGTGCCGTTGTGATTTGAACATTGTTGTTTATGTGTTATATTATGTTATTTACGTACATGAATGTAAGAAACGTTTTGAGCGGTCGTTTGAATCGATTAATAGTTTTTTTAAATCGACTTATGAATTGCACGAAAAACTACCTACAGGTATAAAAAACTAATATAAATTGACCGGTCGGTGGTTGAGTGGGCATGGCGCTTGGGTCCCACCCGGGCGTCGCATGTTCGATTCCACGGCTGGCTATGTCCTCCATCACAACACAAGCAACATTTTCGACTTTCTGTGGTGGTAGTAGGAGATTTTCAACATTGTTGGGTTATTCGTAACCCGGGAATGTTTGCATTTCTTTTAAAAAAAAAGAATAAAAACAAAAAGAATAAATATTCAGAATTGACATCAATCTGTTATTCTAGCTGAAATAATTTATTATATTTTCACTGGAGTTCCTAATTTTAATAAGAACTATTTGAACCACAAATTAATTGAATTTTTTTAAAATAATAACTATTTGAACCACATTTTGACATCTGTTTGTACAAAATTGGCGCGAATTTTCAGCGCCAAACTTTTCCGCGACGCCTGTTTTTTTATACGGGCCGCATTAAATGGAATAAAAACACTGCGGATTTCCTTCTCATTGCTTCGACTTTCGGTACCACCTGTATTAATTATGCGGGTGCACGGTGTGCCAAAACTCCGTCTTTTGATGTTTTTTTTTCCAAAATTGTATAACTAACCAATACGCTTCGTTACACCGCAAGGAATATGGGTATAGACCGCCACACAAACTAACTACTGTCAGAGACACTTGGTCAAACTGATTTCAATAATAATTGTATTATCAAAAATGGTCGTTTGGCTGTCTCTATGTATTATCAAGGACATTCAAATATATTGTGCCCGTTGACTGCGGATGGACCATAAATGGACCACAGATGGCGTTCACATGTCATTTTAAAATAAATTGAATTATTAAAATAATTCAATTTAGGAGGCGAGTATGAGTACCGCCGCCTCGGGAACCATTTATTGGATAACCAACACGAGGGGTTTGTCTACGTTTTGGCGGCAGATAACTTTGATTCACTGAATCCCAGACTTCGACCCACCACTCATAGCTTTTCTTCACAGAACTTCCTCTCCTTCCTTTCCTTAAAAATATACTCCATACAACATCCCCAAAGATGACGTATGATTTCCCCGAGGGAAACCATGTTGTACGAGGGAGGAACCGCAGAGGCCGGCAAATCAACAACTCAACTCAACAAGGAGTCTTATAGCCGTTTTACACCATCTCTTTTTTTCAATCATATTGTTTGCAGTGATGCCAACTGAAATCGTAGATATGAAAATAGAGATGAAAATGGTGATCGTATAAATCGAAAAAATTGAAATCGAAAAAATCGAATCGGGCTGAATAAAGATTTGGTGTAAAACGGCTATTAGAAGCGATCTGTCTTCATGTGAAAAATATCAACCGTGTAAATAACACCGGTGTCCAAGGGTACAATTACGCTATTTCTTCGGAGCATTTTCTATTGTAATACCGGTAGAACAAGGACATAAGCATACCTACCTGACAACACATATGCTCTAAAGATTGCAATCCCCTTGTTGAGAAAACGGACCGCCCGTTTCTGCACAAACATACAAATTAAAAGCAATAATTTTACACTAAAGCCCAATGTGTTGCTTTTAATAGCTTTCTTTGTTAGACTTCTTCTTCTTTTTATGGGCAAACTGTAAAGGTACATCCTGTTTTTACTACTGCCGGCATAACCTCGTATACCAAACAATAAAAGCATGGCGGTGCAACCAACCAACGGTATGTTACATTTTTTTTTAAACAAGTTTAATGCGTTTTCGTGTTGTTTTTCGTGGCGCCATAAACATTGTAATGCTCTGGATTAAAGTTACTCTCTGTTCACAATGTTTTTAAATGAAACTTTGAGAATGAACACTGTAGAATCATTAAACATTTAAATAAAGCAAATTTGTAGATATTCTCAGTATGGCCGTGATAAAAACCATTAATCCTGATCGAATGTTTCTTGAATTGGTTTTAACCATGTTTGGTGACTAGATCTGAACACCCATTTACTTTCCAACCTTGTCTTCTTCATCTTATATCCTTCTCACCCCCTTCAGACTCACAAAATCGTAACTAACTAACACGCCGTTTCACCGCAGAACTACGGCCTAATGAGCGTAGTTTGCATACAAAAAGAATTTGTTCATTTTCTTGATTTTTTGAAGGTGTGCATTATTATTGGTTAACAATATAGTTTGAATACGGAATGAATTCGTTCATTTAGTTTAGCGTTCGTTTAGTTTATTCGTTAATTATTCATTCATTTAGTTTATTCGTTATTTGGTAAGCAACACCGGCGACACCCAGAAGCACAGTTTTACCTAGTAAAAACGGCGGATAGCACATCTCCTTATATTTCAAAATCTTTGGTTTTGGCACACACTCATTCCTTTATCCACATTCATACATCGTTTCATACACATCTTCTATTATTCCTACTTTTGACATGGTCCGACATAAGTATTAACCGCCTACGTGGTCGAGGTGTAAGGCTCTCGAGAAGCAATTCGAAGGTCGCGGGTTCAAATCCCGGCGTACGCTAGAAAATTTTATAAGACTGAATTGTGTTATTACACAATTTATTAATTTAAAATACTGTAAGGAATATTTACGTCTTGTTCCAGAGTGCAAGACACTCAGTATCTTGCTTGAAATAGCTTTAGCCGTCTCGACTCATTCCTCGACTCGAACCTTTCTCTCCATCCTTTCCCTACATATACCCTCCAGAATAAAGAAATCCTCCAGAAATAAAATACTTTTCTTACTAATTACTCGTTCTATTTTTCCCTGCCCTAAAAAAATAAGTTCTTGTGTCAAATAAAAAATAAATAAATTGGACTTACCAAGCTTAAGTTCCTCTTTTCCTCTGTACCAGACCAGTTTGGCTGCGGGCTTTGCACTCTGAGCTCGGCACTCCAAAGTGAGGTCCTGGTTTTCTTGAATTTCGATTTTGGCATTGTGAGCGAAGCCTACAATGTCCACGGAAGTAGGGGGCGCTGTAACAATACAGAAAAATACATGGTTAATTTATATGTTGATATTTTTTTTAAATTATGTTAATAACGCACAAGAATCCCAACTGCTCTCAAAGGCCTTATTATATATGTATTGTGTCTTACTCCCAAACAGATGCTAGTAGGATACGCTGGATACAATCGCCCAGCGCTTGCCACCTCATGGACTTTCACCAACCTGCCCCATTGTCTTGTCTATATTTTGTCATACTAACACATATTGTATCTTGTATTTTCAGCTAAGCATTTGCATACTGCTTACTAACAACGTATGCAGGGACATTGGAGGTCTAAATTCGTTCTAAACCTAAACTAAATGTAACTTCCTTGTGAGTCCTTACGAGAGCCTTGAAGTAGTAACCATCTGTTACTTATACCAGAGCGGGTAAGTAGTGAATAACCTCAAAAATACTCTCAGCGGTCGGGAGCCAGTGAGACTAAGGCATTCCCCAATGGAGTAAGTTGTCAGTAAGAAAGTAGTTTGAAGGAAAATAGGGGTCTAATCTCTCTTAGGAGATGCTACGTGGAGGTTTTTTTTAAGGAAAGGAAGGAGAGCAAGTTCTGAGAAGGAAAAAGGTATGAGGGGTGGGTATGAATCTGCGGGTCGGTGTGTCCAGGAGTGACGGACACACTCACTCACAATCCATCCCTTCAACCGCGGTGCAAGGCGATGAGTCGAGAGATTCCGGCCGGAGGATAAAAGACCTCCTCCAGTCTCTCTCGATCCTGCCCACCACACAACAGGTGAGCAGACGCATCGGCGTCCAAAACCTGGACAAATCTCACCCCATGAACCCGGATACCTCTGCTAAGTCGTCAACGTAGCGAACTACTTAGGATGACCTATGGCAGAGGTGTTAATTATCCAATAAATGGTTCCCGGGGCGGCGACCCATACCCGCTTTCAAAATTGTTATTGGGAAAAGGAAGGTGTTAGAGTAGGTACCTGGCAATTCAGATTTGGTCAACAAACACTGTTAAAGTCATTTAAAGCAAATTTTAAAATCTTATTCAATTGGTTTTCAACTGGTTTCAATTTCAATGGTGGTCTTTAACTACGGCGATACTGAGAGTAGATATATTTCAATTTGGAACTTATATTATTAGGTATATTATTTTAAATGAATTTATTGTGAAAACATAAAAAGCGAATCGGTCAGAATTTAGGTAAGAACCCAGTATAAACAAATAAGTAATCAATTAAAATTTAATTTGATTTCAACCATTTCTCATGTTTACATAAACCGATTCTTTAGAATTTTGTGATCATTTAAAAAGGTAGCAGCCAAAAATACGAGAAAAATTAGTCGATTTTATTATTTTTAACTCTGAATTTTATCTACAAAAATTACTTCGAAATAAGAGATCCCAAAAGCAGAGTTGGTTAGAGCGATTGTCCAAGTATGACAAGAGATCCTGGGTTCGAGTCTCAGTTACCTTTTTATTTTTCTGTTCTTATACTTTTTCATATTTTCGTTTAGATCTATTAGTATATCTTTTTATTCAATAATAAAATATTCTGTCACATTTACAAATATATACCACTCATAACACAAGACTAACATAATTAATAACTTTAACAAGTTCGCAGCTTTAAAGGGATAAAAGACAGTGGGAAATTTCCACTGCAAATGTGGAATTAACATTCGTATAGAAATACTGATTCAACCGCACAGTGGTAACAGTCACATAATCCTCGGCAAACGACTCTAAAAGATAATAACATACTGGAATTCTGGAAGGCAAACGTGAAAGCTAAAATAATGAATTGATATGAAAAGGATTAAAAGCCATGCAATTAAAATTTTACACTCAATATCAGAACTTGTAAGAAAATTTCACTCGGTTATCATTTCAATTTTACTGAACTTGTTGACTATATACCTACATCTCTCTTCCTCCATCCAATCTACTATCCATGTACCTATCATCTGACAAGGTGTGTGGCCAAATTGTGATATTTGGAACAACAACTCAAGGAACTATAAGTCTATTGAAGTAAATCGTGCAATGATCAACTCCACAGTGATCTCTTAGAGCGTTTAATTGGAGTTTATTGAAGTAAAACGTCGAATGGTCTACTCATATATTGATTTCTCAGTGCTTTAATATCGACTATGTTAAAGAACCTTCTGTGCAATGATCAACTCCGTAGTGATCTCTCGGTATACTAATTGATTTAAGGTGATTGTTAAAAGAATTCATATTCTACTCTTTCATAGATGGCGCGCGTGTTAATATTTTACAGAAAAACGCTTTTTACAAGTTATGCTTTAAAATATTTAGAATAATTAATTATTTGCGCCCGTACATACGCAATATGAATATGAAAAAAATAGTTTAGTCAGTAAAAATACTTAAATCTAAAAAGAAAGGCTAAAAAATACAATATTGGATTGAATCACAGATGCAATATGGTATTTGTTAGCCTTTCTTGAAACATTTGAGTTTTTTTATTGACAAAACTATTTATTCATGTTCATATTGCGTACGTACGGGCGCAAACAATTAATTACTCTTAATATTTTAAAGCATAACTTGTAAAAAGCGTTTTTCCATAAAATAATTACACGCGCGACATCTATGAAATAGTATAATATAGAGTTCTTTTGACAATCATTTCAATCAATTCGTACAATACCATAATTTTTTTTAAATAAATTTAATTTTAATTTATTTAATAACGTTATTATTACGTTCTAATAATAAATTTCTTCTTCTTCTTCAATGGCGCTACAGCCCATTTCGAGCCTTGGCCTCCTTCAAAATAAGCCTCCACCGCCCTCTGTCCTCGGCCGTCGTCTTCCAATCTGCAACATGGAGTAATCCTCGTGCATCCTTCCTGACATCATCCTCCCATCTCAGTCTAGGTCTGCCCGCCTTTCGTTTACCTCCCGGGTGTCCTGTCAGAACCTTCTTCGGTACTCGTGTGCTTGGCATTCGGTGCACATGTCCGGCCCATCTTAATCTTTGGAGCCTTAAATGGGTGGAGAGTCTGGGAGCTTGATAAATTTCATAGAGTAATAATAAATTTATTAAATGTAATTTAAATTAAGTTCTTGAAATATTTTAGTTTATTTATTATCGTGATAGCTATTTCGGCTTACAAGGCTATTTTAAAACTGTGCTTATTCCACTTTTAGACGAAATATTAAAGTGAAAACATCTTTATCAGCGTTGTGATTTGAAACTCGATGAAACAAAAAGCTACACTAAAAAGTGACAAACACATACATCTATAGGATTTAGCGTGCGAGAGAATAAGTAAGTATAATCGGTATCCTCTTTGTGCTGTGCTTCGTAGTCTCCCTACTCTTGTCTACTTTAGTTTTCTTTAGGTTTCAATTCACAATTTATTGCACACTCACAGTATTAGAACAAATATATAATGTCTTTCAACTCCCATAGTTGTGTCATCTTTAAAAAAAAAGCTGATTCAAAAATCGTTGATTACATCCATTCATTCACAGTCAATTTATTTGCAACTACGGTACTTATTACGAGAACTCTACTCAGTCCAGTTGCGACATCCATAATTCACTAAAATAAACTATCAAAGATGTTGCAGAAACTGCAATTTAATTTTTATAATTGCAGAAGTTGAAAGCGAGCGAATTAAATTGCTAAAATATCGGTTTCCACAAGACATAACCGACCGCACAATGTCGGCAAACATTTTACTTCCCTTAAGTAAAAAAAAACCAAGCATTTAGTTTTATTTTTTATTCCAGTAAAGTTTTCCACTAATTGCCGCGTAGTTTTTTTTCCACCGTCTCCGATTCCACAGTCCTGCAGACTGCAGTCCCACAGACGGCTAATTGTATTCAAATCGTTGGAAAAATATATAAACACGGAGAAAAAAAATCCACGAGAGTTCCACGGTTTTATATGGCTCTTTTAATGGTATTCATACCGACGTGGAAGCCTGTGGGAAGTTTAGATGGTTGGAAATTATTCTGTGGAATTAAAATTACTTCAGAGATGCAGCGGAGTTTTTTGTGGAAATTTGTAGAAATTTGTAAAAATTTGTGGAACTGTGGATATTCCTTCAGTTTGGCGCTTATCAAAGGTGTTTTTTTTAAGTCTGAGTCTGGAACTTTTGATACGGTGAAATGAGAAAAACAGAACTTGCGGAATGATAAATATGAACAGAACTTGTTCGTCCGTTAGAACGCTTACAAGATATGATAGATATATATTTACCTATGTGAACCCCGACATAATATTTTCTTTATTCTCATAAACTAAATCACATTTTAAACGGTGAGCTTCGGAGTAGAAAATAAAAACAGTTTTATTTTAATGTTAAATTTCTATGGCATACCATACGATTTTTTAGCTCGCTAAGTCATTTGAATCATGTAATATATAAAGCAAATTATTTTTTTCTGCTGTGTATACCGCACCAGAGTACCAACTGCGCAATGCCATTGTGATTATGACATCCCAATTTTCGGTAAGTAGAGTGGTTGTAAAGAGTGGGGAGGGCATGGTGATGGGGTAGACGAAGGTTGGGAAGTACCTGGCTATTCATATATGGAATTTTAGTAACGCACTGAATAAAGACGGTACAATTTCTATTTCAAATTATTATAATAAAAAATGACGTTAATTGTGTTGCGAAAGAACGAGCAACATTACATTTTAGTAGACTTTAGCATTTCAAACAGTTTTAATACTGAGGCGATAATGAGAGACTCTAATCACTCTCTAAAGTAAATATAAAAAAAATGAAAAAATTGAAAATTCGAAAAAAGCATGTACGACAATACGACCACGACCTAAAAAATTAAAAACTAACAATAAAATAGAGAAGATAGTTTATTCATTTCAATTTATGGAACACCTTTTTTCCTTTTATTATCTCAAAAACTAGCGAGAGATAATATTTTACAACAATATTATATTACTTTGAAAATGTAAGTATCTTTTTCATTTTCCCTTTCTTCAATCCTTTCAACCCTTTATCCAATTTATTATCAATTAGGCTGTTATGCAGGGAGGCCACTGAAGAGAAAATTACTAGAAGTGTAGTCTATACCAGAAGAAAACTAGTGTCACTAATTTACAAACGACGTTTCAACTAATAGGTCATAGACATGCTTAAGGAACTGATATTAGATGAAAAAAGAATTTCGATTTTTGAATTTTTCACCACAAGTACCTAAGGAAAAATCGAACTCACTTAGGGCATTCATAATGTTTTTTTTTTGAAAATTTTTATTTCACATGTACATATGTTACTTAATTTTTATTTATCTGCTACCTGTTTCGACACACCCGTGTCATTCACTAGCAATCTTAAAATTAAGTTGTGGGTAGGTACTTGCAATTTTTAAGGTTGATAAAAATTAAGTAACATGTGAAAAAAACTATTCAAAAAAAAAAATTCTGCCCCAGACAGGTCAATGAAACTGATAATCTGTTAAAAAAAGAATTACGATTGTTCGGTGTTGTGTTTATATTTAACTTCATTTTATTTAATTTACGTCTATGGGCTCATTTACTTTGATTGTAACGTCTGTTTGCATTTTTCTCATCTTCGACTTGTCTTTGGATCTTTTTGTCTATGATTTACCTAGAAACGAAATATGTCAATTCATTTATTAAAACGTTTGTTATCAAGTTCTTTAAAAAACTCGTCCTCTCTATTTTTCAAAGAATTGCGGGCAGCATCTTGATTCGTTTTATGTAATTTCTGGTTAATCTAAACCATAGGTTCTCAACGTGGGCGATAACGCCCCCTTGTGGGCATTGGCAGGTAAAAAAGTCTAATAACGGCAAAAAACAAGCTAATCACGTACTAATAAAGCAAAGCGAACTTTAATTTTCGTTATTTTTTTTCTTATTGCATGTATTGTAGTCATTTTTATCACGTGTCTGAAAATTCACATGTTTCGGTAGTTGGGGAAGTGAATGAAAATAGAATTGAAAGATTCCATTACTTTCAGATCTACATTAAATTGAAAGATATTAAAATGTTAACAATTTATTATATAATATTATTTAACGGGTTCGAGTCCCGTTGGCGGCCAGTATCTTTTCTCGGAAGATTTTTTCAATGTAGATGAGTGTTTCAGGCTGATAATGATTGCTTATAATAATTGTTTAATATTATTATCTTTCGTGTATTATTATTATTAAGAATTGACATTGTATCACGAATATAAGAAAGAAGGAGTAAGCAACCCAGTACTTAAAAAAAACTAAATTAACGAAACAAAAAGGTATAACAAATAATTTAATATATTTTTCATCGAATTATTGATTACACGATAGTAACCAGCCTCCCACAAGTAAAAACAATTGGGGGGCGCTAAAATAAAAAATATTTTCGAAGTGGGCGGTGGGCAAAAGAAGGTTGAGAATCTACGATCAAAGCTGTTACAAGCGATTAACAAAATACCAAGTAAATTAACATAAGGTATCATTTTAAACTAACCTCCAAATATTATTGTGCGATCAGACCCCTGGTTTTGAAATAAAATAAGTCAGAAAGAAGCTCGCCTTACAAACGACTTCAAGCCTCCAGAAACGAATCCAGGGACCCAGCAACTTTAAAAAAAAAATTGTGTCATTCAGCTCAATTCGTACACGAACACGCCCACAAACCATTTCTATCAGTTTGTCGGTTCAGTGTATTGTGGCGTGGAACGGATGTGACGTCACAGCTAATGGCGCCAATTATAATTATTCAGCCAATTCTAGGAGGCTTCTCTTTTAGAGACTTTATCTAATTATACTGAAATTATGGAAAATTATAACAACCTGAAGTATAACTTGTTCTATTTGTAATTTATAACCGTTCTGATTAGGCGAAGATGAAGGGCTGCTAATTTATGAATTATTTATATTTTGGTTTTATTTTAGAATTGGTTTTTCTAGTACCAACCTACCTAGGTACATATATTTATGTATCATGTTAATGAAAAATGTAAAAATTACATGGATTAAAACAGATTATTTTTTTATATTTATTTAAATAATAGAACCATATGTGTTTTTTTATAATTTTCGTAACATAGGTATTAAGCAATTTTTTTTATCGATGAAATTTCATATAATTACTTTTGAAGTGAATCTTCTATAGCCCCGCCATGATTTGGATTTCGGATGAAACGGAAATGACGATTACTGCACCTGCAACGCATCAACTGGGCTCATTGACCGCTTTGATTATGATGTCACTTTTGCTCCTATTGGTTGAGATATGAAACGGAAATTACGCTGGACTGCGCTCATTGGTCGCTTTGATTATAACCTCACTTTTCAAGTATTGGTTGATGTGTTTTGGTAAAGTTTCGCTTCTACTGCGTGCAAACTCGATTTTTTTTTCAACACGGCAAAGGTATGTATGTACCTGTAGATATTATCTTAAAAGAATTCTACATTTTCAAAAGCTTAAAAACTAAGAGCTTTATTAATAAATAAAACATTTCCCAATCGCTAAACGGCGTTTTAGTTACACACTAAATAAAAAATGTACAATTTCCTTTTCAAATTGTTACTAACAAAAAATGTATTTAAATATGCTGCGAAAGAACAGGCAATATTGCATTTTAGTAGACTTTCCAGGAGAGGCATGTTTAGGAGAGTTTCCCGGCAAAACGACAGTTTTAAATTGTGATTCGAATCATGCGATTGTTCTTAATTTCTATTCTAATGACCAATTCACTATTATCCTACTTTCTACTTTCCTACTTATATTTTAAAGGCGAAAGTTTGTATGGATGTATGGATGTTTGTTACTCTTTCATGCACTGAACGGATTTTAATGAAACTTTACAGTAATATAGCTCATACATCAGAATAGTCTATAGGCTATAACTTGCTATAGACTATAGCTCTGGCATTACATATGAAATTTGTATACAATTCTACGTTTATTGTCCAGACGAAAAGCAAAGCGTTGCTACGTAATTTTGTTATCTGTTTAGGTTGCCATGGAGATCCCTTTGATGTTAAGATTTACAGTTTTAATTGTTACATTGAGGGGGGAGGGTGAAGGGGCTGGGGGGGTAGGTGAGGGGAGAGGAGGGCCAGGGGAGTGGGCGGGGGGAAGTGGGAGAGAAGGGTTGGCGCGTGCGAAGCCGGGGGCAAAAGCAAGCATTAGTATAATTCAATATATTTACTATTATTTGTGTTATTTTTTGGCAGTTTTAATCCATTAAGAATGTCAGGTTGTAAATTTAATTTTTAGGTTATTCTGACACACATACGAGTATTTTTTTGTAAAATTTTCACCACGTTTATCAGCAAAGCTGAAAGTGTTCGAGGGAAGTAAATTTGGAATACGAGGTCTTAAGAAATTAAAAAAAAAGTATATTGATTCATGTTTATCTGTGACTGCTTTTTCGCCTTCAAAATACATCTACACACTTCCATCCATCTTAAAACGTTAAAACCTTACTCTTTTAAGGTAATATAGGTGTTAAAACATAAATTAATTGTACAGTGAGTGACATCTATAGTATTTTTATCCAAGTTAATTATCCTTATCATATGTCAGTAATACAGGTCGCTAGTCGTAATGGTCACCTTTAGACCGACAACCAGTTTTTGCCCCATAGTGAGAGCTTATACATTTACATAGTATAAAGCAAAGTCGCTCTCGCTGTCTGTACGCTTAGATCTTTTAAAGATAGAGTGATTCATGAATAAGGTTTAAGTATATAATTTGTCAAGTTTTTGTGTAAATTGGTTGACATATTTAATATACAAAGGGAGCGGGCTGGCAAGCGGACAAGTGAAACGGGCTGGCAAACGGGCCGCGTGGGTTTGACATGTATGCAAATTCAAAGATGGCGTTGGTTATAAGGCGCCCTTGAGGTGATTTTTCACAAAAACGGCGCTATACAAGTCATCCAAATATAATTATTATAAAGCTTGGGTAATTATTATAAAGCGTTGTCAGTAGATGGCCTTGCGTTTCATTAGCCACAGCAACGTGTGCGGGTCTGCCAGTCTGATTTATAAAAGGACGTATTTTTGTATTATTGTCCTCCTCTTTTAATAAAGATCGTATTTATAATGCTAGAGCCTTCATAAATCTAGGTTAGGGGACCGGGTCGCAAAATATATTGATACATGTTTTCAAGTGGTTTTGATCACGTTTGTTAATCTCAAAAGAAGTCTTGTGAATAAATAACTCAGTATAATATTTCAAAGTGTTTAAATCAATGAATGACCTTACATAAAACCCAACAATAGGTACCCGTATGTTTAATTCAAAATAATAAGATATTTGATTTAATCTCACCATTTAAACCCATGGAGAAGTAAGATCCTAATAACTTTTTGATTCCGGCCAAGTTAAGTTAGTTCCGCATTCAATAACGCCGATCCTTCCTGTCTTCTGTGCTCCGTGGATCCGAGATACTAATTGTTATTCGGAGATACGCGGATTTCCGGCTTTTGGATAAAAATACTATTAGAGAACGTTTCGTTTTATCTCCTCCTGGGAACGGTGGCTCATAATATACCCGACTTGAATTAAATGTGGGAAGGAGAAGGCGTAGAGAAAGGTTGAGATGAACTCTTCTTAAATAATAATAATAATAAATGTGTTATTATCTTCCTTTTTTGAAACAAGTAGAGATATCGTTATTGTACAACAGAATATTTATTCCAATTATCGTACAATTTAGTCGCCATATCAGCATTTAGGCAGGTAACTCTTCAATAATAGTTTTAAGGCATTTAGAGAGTATTTATAGTCAACAATTTTGGAGGCGGGATGGGTACGGCCACCCCGGGCTCATGGGGTGAGGTTTGTCAATGTCTTGGCGACAGATGCGTCTGCTAAAGTGATTTTTCACAAAAACGGAGCTATACAAGTGATTCGAATATTTTTATTATTAATTGGATTTTAACCAGGGTTAAATTTATAATTATAAGGCCTTACACTTTATCACATCACATCATAAAATCTTCTTCCCCTTATACATCTCGGGTCGGGGACCCACTGCATCGACAAGGCTCCTCCATACTTTCCTTTCTTGTGCTGATTGTTCGGCCTCCGTCCATGGCAGCCCCATCCTCTCCTCACACAGTTTCTGGAGTTGCCTCGACAAACTGTGTCTGGGGCGACCCAGACTGGACGTCTACCATCTGGAATCGCACTCAGTATCTTCATCGGAATTCGGTCATCAGACATTCTCAGTACATACCCAAGCCATCTCAGTTGCGATTTTTCTATGAAGAATAGCAGTGGTTCGATGTTTAGATCGTCTCGGATCTTCGAGTTTCTTATATGATCCCATTTCGTAACCCCTGCCACTCCTCTCAAGTACCTCATTTCGGCAGCTTTATAATTTAAGTTATTTGTAATTTAAAATTAATAAAGTTGTATATAAAATTTCGTAGTGATTATACAGTTTGTACACCTCTACAGTTATATAATATAAGAGATACCCTCCCCTTCCCTATTTCTCCCTTTCCCCATCTACTCTTCATACTTTCTACCCTCTTTTCCTCCCGCCCCAATTCGCCGGAATAAAGATCAGGCTTAACATACTAATGAGAAGAAAGTTCAAGTCAGGGCTAGTTTTTGAAAGGCAGCTAATGAACGTTACTTTTATTTTAAAAAGATCATAAAAAATACATAAAAAAAATTATTTTTTCCAAACATACTTTCAGGTAGGTAAGTTCATAATAAATATATATTATAAAAGTATATGAAAGTGTGCGTCCCGCTAAAACTCAGAAACGTGTCCCGGTACGATCAAGGGAGTTATATGGTGTGATAGCCCTCTATCCCCCATCCATGAAGAAGATTCCCGTTGTTACCTAAAGGGCGTGCTTTTGAAAATATAAAGGCTGGAAGTTACGCCTTCTATAAATTTCTAGAACAGTCCAGAACATTCAAGAGCATTCCACAACATTCAAGAACATTCCGGAACATTTTGGAATGTTGTGGAATATTCGGGAATAGTCCGGAACGTCCAGGGAACATCCCAGATCATTGTGGAACATTCCAGAACACTATCGAATGCTGTGGAATGTTCTGGAACATTGTGGACCATTCGAAGACTATTTTGTATGGGTGAAGCTACCCATTGATAGGGGTATATAAATCAAGATCTGTCGTGGGTTCGAACGTCTGTTCAATCTCATATCAACTTTATGAGCGTAGCCGGGTACCCCAGCTAGTATTGAAAAAAATCGAAAAAGAAAGTTGAAACAAACAAGACGATCACACAATAAAAAAAAATACTGAACCGTTAAACCGACAGACGAAATTCGCAACGGTCAGTAAATTATAACTACAGTATTTTATCCTCAAAGCTCAGAATAACGCTGAATAACAAACCCTAGTTAAATAATAATAAAAAAGTCTTTAATTAACTAATCTGATGATTCGCAAATTTAAATAAATGAAATGCAAATACAAGGAGCTGTTTTTTCGCCTGAGCCAACAAAGAAGCAAATCCGTTTATCCGAGCAGAAGAAAAAAGGATAAAATTTCAGTTAGTCTTGGAATAAATTGAATAATACATTAGTTTGATGGGTGGCAAATGAAACCACGATAAACTTATATAATTATAGAAATTGTAAATCGAATTAAGTCTAATTCTCACTCACTTGAACTAAGAAAATATTAATAAAAGATTGATTTATTAATTTAAAACAGTTTAAATATAACGGTATACATATAAGTACTGCATAACTCAAGTACGTTCTTATTTGATAAATATAGACAGTTTGTTCTTGTTTTGTAGGTCAAGTATGCAAAATTTAATCGTTTTTCGAATCTTTATGTTAAGTCTGTTATTTACATGTATTATTTAAATATATTTTTTCGTTGTTGCAATATTGTAGTATTTACGTATTGTAGTATTTATTGTTTGATTTGTTATCTACACTAGTCTTTCTCAACTTCTGTTTTCTATTTATAGCTGTTTTACAAGCTCACTAGAGCTGTCTTTTTCATGTTGTAGTTTTACCTGATGCTATGTTATATTATGTAAAAGCCGAAATGCGTTAGTTAATATTATACATAAACAGATTAAATAAAACTTTAGATAGAACCAAGGAGGAGTGAAGAGGAGAGATGAGACCCTCTTCCCTCGTAGGGCCTTCAGGGAAGCTAGGAGGAGTGGAGGGGAGATATTAGTCCCTCTTCCATTTTGGGGTCTTCAGGGAACCAAGGAGCAGTGAAGAAGAAAGCAGAGGCCCTCTTCCCTAAACGATTTATGTTTGTGGCCTTCGTGGGGCCTTCAGGAAACCAACGAGGAGTGGAGAGGAGATCTGTGGGCAATTTCGTGAATGATTCGCTTGTGGAGCCTTCAGCGAACCAAGGAGAAGTGAAGAGGAGAGATGAGGCCATCTTCCCTATTGGGGCCTTCAGGGAACCAAGGAGTGGAGACGAGAGGCCCTCTTCCCTCGTGAGGCCTTCAGGGAACCACGTAGGAGTGGAAAAGAGATCTGAGGCCACCTCCATGAACTCTTCCCTTATGGAGCCTTCAGGGAACCAAGGAGGAGTGAAAAGGAGAGCTGATTCCCTGTTCCCTCGTGGGACCTTCAGGGAACTTAAGAGGAGTAGAGGGGAGAGACGAGACCTGGGAAGGTATTTTTTTTAATATACACATTTTTTTAATGAATAAGTTTGATAAACCGGCCTTCCAGACTTCTTTCGCAGTAACCCAAGTAAACAAAGGGAAGCGTCAGCATTGACTATGCGACATGCCCCTATTGCCGCTCAATACTAGCGGAGAGAGCTGCTCAAAGAAGACGAGGATGAAAACAATAGTTGGGGACGTCCAGGATGATAATGAACCTACCGGTGCCTGTTCTATTTGATAAAAGAGGGATGCAAATAAGCGTAAGACGCTAATTTTGAAGTAAATGTAACATTTTCTTTTTATTTAATCATTGAAAAGAATATTAGCGACTTTCAAATGAAATTTTTTTTAACAGTAAAATCAGTAAAAGATTCGGTCGAATCTAGGAATTGAACCCAGGGCCATAGCCATGCAGTGGCTCTGCTTTAACCGTTAAGATAATATCCCCTAGCAAGGGTGCCCGGATTCACGGGGTGAGTCTAGGTCTTAGCGGCGGACGCGTTTGCCCATATTCTGCGTGGCGGGCTGGATCGGGACAGACTGGTTGAGGGAGACCTCTACAGCCGGATCCTCTCGACCCATCGCGTTGCACTGCAGTAGGAGGGATGGAATCGTACGTCCTCTCTCTTGAATACATTAAACCCCAGATTCCTAACCACCCCTCAAACCCTTTTCATTCCTAGAACTTCTTCTCCTTACTTTCCATTAAAAGACCGTCCACACCCCATCCACAAAAATAACATGATTATGTAATAAAAAAAAAACGAGTGTGCAATTCACACGCAATGAAAAATAAAGTAGACAAGAGTGGGAGGCTTTGAAGCACCACACAAAGAGGAGACCGATTATACTATCTCATTCTCTCGAAGGTTAAATTCTATAGCTGTATGTGTTTGTCTCTTTTTTGTGTCTCTATTTTTAGTTTCATCGAGTTTAAAATCACAACTGTGCTAAAGATGTTTTCATTTCAACAATTTTTGTATGTTCATGACCCAATTTGCAGGATTACAAGCATGCTGTACTACAAGCAGTTCTGTAAATCAATTGGTGAGTAGGCCCAGTTAGCGTCTCTTCAGATTTAATTCAAGACAGCTGCCAATACTATCGCAACAAGACACAAATCTTACTAACATTATAAACGCGAAAGTTTCTATGGATGTATGTGTTTTGTTACTCTTTCACGCAAAAACTACTGAAAGGATTATAATGAAACATTACAATCATATGGCTCATACATGAGAATAACATATAGACAATAAGTTATAAAGCTAGCTAGTAAGAGGACGCGGGAGGGTAGCGGGGACGTACGGGAAAGGTGATTCAGGGAGAACAATGTATTTCTTTGAATATGGTATTGCAACGCATACCGAGAACCAGCTAGTTAATAATAATTGCAATAGATTACAATATTAATTCAATATCATTAGATAAAATTGAAAGTTCACGCATTCGTGGTAGCCTGGGTGTCACGGACATCAACAGTAAGCTAGAGGAACGACAGTTGAGATGGTATGGGCACATAAGACGGAGACCATCAGACCACACAGTGTAGCAGGCAATGTCAATGGAGCTTGATTGACAGTCATCCAGAGGAAGACCAAAGAACTCCTGGATGACTCAATGCTCCAAAATACTTCAGATAAACGGCCTGGATGAAAGCGATACTCAGAACTGAAGAAGATATAACCTGAGAATGAAAAGAGCCGACCCCAACAGCCTACCTAATGAGTTGTGACAGCGCAAGAAGGAAGAAGAAGATCACAATAAAAATCCATCATAATATGGCAAATCGAAGATAACGTTTACCGGTATTAAGCAACGTGGTGCCATGGTATAAACGAGCCGGACATTAATTTATGATGGCTATGAATGCGTCAGACCACGCCGTTAAAATCGTTTAGTGCCACGATGATGGAGATGAGGAGGAGAAGGTTTGATGGTGCAGGTTGCGACCAATTTGATGACTAATAAAATACAGGTCATTGTTGCGATTAAATACAACCTTAGACAGGGTTGCCACAATGCTAAAATTGTTACATTGAAATTTAGTCCTGTATTTATTTGATAGATTGAGCTTTAAATGTGTATTTTGCAAAAATGTTTAATAGAAATGGTTGTTATAGTCGTTATTATGGATAAGTATGATTTTTCTATTTTTCTCTTATTTAAAAATAAAATCAAAATTTTCTCTGAAATCGTAAGATTTGTAAGTGGATACTTAAAAACCTACTTAAACCGTCGGCATCTTCCTTACATAGTATAAAATGAAGTCGCTCCCGCTGTCTGTGCGCTTAGATCTTTTAAACTACGCAACGAATTTTCATGCGGTTTTCACCAATAGATAGTGGATTTGTGAGGAAGGTTTTTAGGTATATAATTTGTCAAGGTTTTTGTTTAAATTGGTTGAAATATATAAATAAAGGGAGCGGGCTGGCAAGCGGGCAGCGGGCAGCGGGCTGGCATGCGGGCGGTATGGATTTGATTTAACAGATTGCGTTGGTTATAAGGGTTGAGTAATGGCGTGACGTTGTGTTTCGTTAGATACAGCAACGTGTGGCCGGGTCTGCTAGTAATTAATAAACACGACGATTTTACAATTAAAAAAATAATCTTAATTGTACCATTTGAACAGCCACCACCTTGAACCGGAACCGGAATGTAAAATCATACATATAGATGGACGAAATACCATATGGTTTGAGTTTTTTGAACGTATTTGTACACTATTTTTCCAAAGCCCAAAATTTCATTTAAATTTTTTACACCAAATAATGTCAGGAATCTCTAGTTAAAGTAAAAGTAACCCTCAACACCCTATACATGTATATATGCATTTATATATAATTAAATATTTTTATTCAGTTCATTTTTATGAAGTTCCAAACAGAAAAAAAGTTTGCAAATTTAATGACTTACGCGAGTTTTCGCTTCTTTATAACAAAAACTTCCTGCTTTAAAATGAAGATGAATATTAAAAAACCTTAAAAATAAATTTAGTACCTACCTCTTCCCAAATGATAAGAATGATAAATAAGAAACACATTGTAAGTGGATTAAACAAAAATTATAATTTACTGGTGGCGTGCTGGCTTTCGTAGAGCTACGACAAAACTGCACGGACTATAGCAAATGAAATGGAAATGCTATGCAAGAAAGTAATGCATTTGGTGTTTAGGTAGAAAAAAAACATTGGCGCCGTTGGTTTAACGCATCGTGCACCCGATTTATTATATTTATTTCATATTAAACATGATTTCTAACCCGTCTCCCTTTCTTATGTCTTTGTATTTATTTTCGAGTTTCTGGTAACCCTAATTTTTACCTAACTTGCTCGAGATACCGTGACGGGAGGTGAACCCAACACAATCGAAGGAAGTGACAACACTAACCACTGTACCACAGTAGAAGAAGGAAGTCAACACGATTGTCTCCGAGACGCTCTATTGAGCAACTAGAATGGACAGGTTGAATCACTGATTACCTACTATAATATACAAATGATTTTTTTTTGTTGGTGTTTTTTTAATGTTTGATACTACGAAAGTCTCCAATATCGCAGAAATAGGAACCTTGCAATAACAGCTTTAAAAATAATTAATTAAATGAAGACAATATTAGCAAAACACATAAATAAAACGGAAAACAGAAAAATCAGATAAAGATACGGATCACATCTAGGACTCGAACCAAGGACCTTCGCCTTGCCGGGATGCAGCTCTACCAACTGAGCTATTGTGTACCTAGCTCATATTTAACTGTATCGTATATCGAATAAGAACTACCAACATTATTTTCACTTTCTTAACGCATATTTTTATTGGCTGCTATATTTATGTATGATTGCAAGTCATGCGGTGTGACGTCAACAACACCATATTCACGAACAAAAATGAACATGTGCTTTTGGCGGCAACTCGAAAACGGCATATTTTAAAACGTTATTGGAAATTTATTTGTCAAATTAAAAATAAAATAAAAACGCCTTCATCTTCACATTTTTTCAGAAAAAAAGCGTTGAAAATAAGTTATTTAAAAAGTACCTTTTTTACATTAGCTCCCTTAGTGCCTGTCATATTTGTAGATGTTGTGTGGAGGGATTTTTTATGGAAAGTAAGGAGAGAAAATTCTAAGAAGGAAATAGGTTTGAGGGGTGGGTAGAAATCTGAAGGTCAATGTGCCCAGGAGTGATGGACGGACGGACGTATGAATACATTCCTCTCACTGCAGTGCAGGGTGATGGGTCGAGAGATTCTGGCTGGAGAGTTCAAAAAGTTTCCCTCAACAAGTCTCTATCGATTCAGCCCTCCACGCAGTAGATGGGCAAACATATCCATCAAAATTAACCTCACCCCATGATCTCAGGCACCCCTGCTAAGTCAACAAAGTCCTACCCACCTCCCAAATCCCTTCCTTAAACTATTTTCTTCTCTGTGAACAGTACATTGATTTCATCTCGCATGTAGAGTCAATTCGTAAGAAAATTTTGAAAAAAAAACTGAGTAAATAACAAAATGCCTACGAACATATGTGCCACATGGTACACGCTACCAGAGCCAGTCACGTCCCACTCAAGATTATCTAGAAATGTACAGTGGTAGGCGAAAATAAAGCGTCCGTCAATATTTCAAATTTCATTCTGTAAACTGAAACAATAATTCGATTCCAAATTCCAATTTCGTATTCAGAAGGCGTTTCAAATCTCTAGAGGAATGCGAAAACGCCTCGCTCTTATTTGGGAATTTCTCAAAATTGGGCCTGTTTTCTCAGATATATAAGGACTAGATGTAATTGAACATAGCTTCGCAAAAATAATCCAGCCAACGAAAAAACGGACAATTAATTTGTCGTTATCTTGATATTTTTTAAATGCCTAATGCCCAAGGCAACGAAAAATTGCTTACATATTATTAAAATGAGACACACTAGTAATTCTGTGAACAGTATTTAAAAAACATGTTTATAATTTTCTCGTATTTAAGAAATAAAAACCAAAATTAGGCGAATAAGACAGAGACCAACAGACCACACAGTGAAGCAGGCAATGTCTATGGAGCTTCATCGACAGTCATCCAGATGAAGACCAAAGAACTCCTGGATGACTCAATGCTCCAAAATATTACAGAGAAACTGCCTGGATGAAAGCGATACCCAGAACCGCAGAAGATATAGCCTGAGAACGAGAAGAGCCAACCCCAACAGCCTACCTAGGAAATGAGTTGGGACAGTGCAAGGAAGAAAAAGAAGAAGATGTTATAAGGGCAATCAAAACACGCAACTTCAAAACCTTATTTGAAAAGTCATTAAAAGTGAATTAAAAAGATTATTTAACAAGTTACGCTAGGTTAGGTTTTGGAAAAATTTTCATATATATATTTTTTTAAAACTTTTAATGACTTCAAAGGGGTGTTAAAATGCAACTTTGTTGAGTTGTTATGGATCCGTTATAAGGGCGTCTTTAATTTTGACCGATCAAAGTCTTATTTAAGGCTCAATAGCTCATGTTAGTAATGTAAAAGTACGCTCAAAATAGTTGTATTGATATAGAAAAATCTTTAAAAATAAAATTTATTAAAAATATATAAATTTTAAGATTAAAAATGTTGCTAATTTCATAAAATCTGAATTCATAATATACTCTTTGTTTTACGGTAAATACCTGTTTTTTTTTATTCTTCATTATAAGTACATACTACCCGCTAAAATGCCAAAGCAGTTTGTCAACAGATCAAATTCACAATAGTAATTATAACACTAAAGCACACATATAACGAGAAACCACAATTCAGAAAGAATAGCACTACAAGTTACTACAGTACAAAGGCATACAAGACATAGACAGATAGATATAACACAGACAACATACTCATAGACAAACACACACTCAAAGGCACACAACATACTTAAACACAATCATAAGCATATTTAAACATAAGATTTCACGCATAAAATCAATACATATTAGCTTAGAAACAATGGCATTATAAAAAAATCGTGATCTATTAACCATTTTTTAAGCATTTTAAAAGAATTCAGTAGTGCAATTTGATTCGTTTTTTATATGCATTAGCATCATATTCAATATAGTAGGTACATGATAAGTGAGAATCCAGAGGGTAGACGTCCAGTGGGCCGACCCGGACGTAGATGGACGAGGAAATTCTAGAAACTGTGTGAGGAGAGGATGGGACTGCCATGGACGGAGGGCCGCACAATCCGCACAAGAAAGGGACGAATGGAAGCGCCTTGTCGATGCAGTGGGTCCACGACCAGAATAGGACAAGGGGAAGGTGATGATGATGACATAAGTGAATGTTCTTTGTCCGTATTAATTTGTAAATTTTAAGAATGGAAACGTCTTCATTTTTTGTTGAATTTATTGTCGACTGGCTGTTTTTTGCCAAACGATGTTCAATTAGAGGAATTCATGACATTTTTATTAAATAAGAAGGAAGATTTTTTTACGAAAAATATAATTTGATTTAAAATTTTCAGATTAGATTAAAATTGAGAATATTTTAATTATGGAAGAACGCGGTGATTTTGAATCCTCCGAAAGCAATCTAGTTTTACGATACTGGAACCCTGAAAAGGGAAAATTAAACCAGTAGGTAAGTACAAGTACCTACCTTAATTTTAAAAGCCTTACAGTCAGCTACAGTAGCGACTAAATTATTATTATTTTTTTTTTTATTCGCGTTATAAACATTGTTCATAAAATCGTATACGGTAGTATTATTAGGAACTAGCTGGTTCCCGGCATGCGTTGCAATGACGTATTCAAAGAAATAAACTGTTTCTCCCTGAATCACATTTGTGTGTCCCCGTTCTCCTCCCGCGTCTCCTTCCTAGCTAGCAACATAAATTATAGCCTATATGTTATTCTGATGTATGAGCTATATTATTGTAAAGTTTCATTAAAATCCATTTCTTAGTTTTTGCGTGAAAGAGTAACAAAGACACATACATCCATACAAACTTTCGTGTTTATAATATAAGAAAGAATTAAGATATTTATTGGGTCCTTACATATGAAATTGGCGTTTCGCCGTACTGGCAACTTTGATCTCAAATATCTTCTCTTTGGTTAGGAATTCCAAATTCAAATTTATACAGCTATTTACTCATGTATTTGTGTTTCGAAAATTATAATTCATTTGTTTTTTCCTTAATTGTTTTTTTTTCTTTGCGTCACTTAGTTTACAAAATGGAAAACTTGAAATATCGCGTTATTTACGAGTACGAGTTCCACCGTGGCACCAGTGCTGCAGAAACAGCACGAAGGATTGATGATGTGTATGGCGACGGTGCCGCAAAAGAAAACACAGTGCGTTTTCGGTTCCAACGTTTTCGTTCTGGAAATTTCGACCTGCAGAACAAGCCCCGTGGACGGCCGGAGACCAAAGTTGATAATGAAGAATTGAAGACTATTATGGAAGCGGATTCATCGCAAACCACGTCCTAGTTAGCTGCAGGCTGCGGTGTTAGTGATGAAACTGTTTTAATCCACTTGAAGCAAATTGGGAAGGTGAAAAAGCTCCCATACAAAACTCCATTAAGCTCCCATAGAAAGTTCCTCCCATACAAAACGCCAATTTCATATATAAGGACCTAATATATCATTGACCAATAAATTAAGGACATTTAAAAAGTATTGCGAAATTTTATATTCAATCAAAGATGTATGTTATAAATCGCGTTGAAAACGTTGCTTGAAATGGCTGTAGATAAGTTTAGTGACCAGATTTAAATAGCCAGATACTTACCCAGCTTTCTCTTTTGCATATCGTCCCCGCCCACTACCTTCAGCTTCATAACATAACCCAATCGGGGATCCCATAGTCTCACCGGCTCCAGCGGTTGGGACCCGTGTGGGGAATTCACATTTTAAATGCACCGCAGACGTCAAGACTCACTACATTTATTTGAACGACTCTAGACCCTCTAATGTCCATGCATACGTGATTAGAAAGCAGTATTAACATAATAAAAAGAATAATAAATGCGCTCAGTATCGCTCTGGTGAAAGACCACCATTCAGAAATTAAGTGTTGCTTAAATTGAATTCAAACGATTTTGGTGACCATATTTGAATGGCCAGGTACTTCTAAACCTCTCCCCCTTCTCCAATCGTTTCATCTTCGCAGCCTACCCTAACAGGGGATGCAATAGTTCCAATGGCTGCGAGCAGATGTGACTCTTGCGCATTGATAATCACATAAAAAAAATTTATTCCTTCTTTTTTTATACATAACTTGAGATTTAATTCAGCCAGAATCAAAAGTCGTGTTCCCTTTAGAAAATTGAGATTTGTGGTAGAATTCATGTAAAGACATTATTGATTCCCCGTCTGGCCAGACGCCACTGTATGAATAATAATTGAAATTTTCGATATGACGACTGAAAGAGACGGTACGAGAATTTTGTTCAGTACTGTATTTTGCTTTATCTTACCTTTGCAGAAAGATTTTTTTTAAAGATTCTAATATAAATAGTTTGGATTAAAAAAAAAATTGTACATCACTTTGTTGGCGTAATGTGGTAACATAGCAATGTAGTCATGTGGTAATATGGTAATTTGGTAATGTTGTAATGTTGTAATGTTGTAATGTTGTAATGTAGTAATGTAGTAGTGTGGTAATGTGGTAATATTGCAATGTGGTGATGTTGTACTGCGGTAATGTGGTAATGTAGTAATGTGTTAATATGATAATGTGGTAATATGGTAATGTAAAAATGTGGTAATGTAGTAAAGTGGTAATGTAGCAATGTTGTAATATGGTAATGTGGTGATACGGTAATGTAGTAATGTGGTAATATGGTAATGTGGAAATGTGGTAATGTAGTAAAGTGGTGATGTAGTAATGTGGTAATATGGTAATGTAGTAATTTGGTAACGTAGTAATTTGGTAAAATGATAATGTGGTAATTTTGTAATGTGGTAAAATGTTAATGTGGTAATAGGTAATGAGGAAAAGGGGTAATGCTGTAATGTGGTAAAACGGTAATGTTGTAATGTGGTAATATGGTAATGTTGTAATATGGTTATGTGGTAACGTGGTAAAATGGTAAAATAGTAAAGTGATGATATAGTGGTTTGTCCTTTTAATTTGCCCTTTCAAAATATATGCATATAAAGCAGAAATCCCTTTGACTGAAGTAGCAAAAAATCTCTAAAAGCAAGTTATGGGGTCATGAAATTCTTACTCGTTTTCCGACTTGAATTTCAAAGGCAACACTTAATTGATGGCAATATCATATTATGAATCAGAAAAATATTTAAAAAAATATGAAAAAAAGAATCCCATGGGCGCCCAAGATTCCCCTTCGGTTGATGTTGGTAGAGACTGGTACCTTGCTCGTCTCTGGAGGCCTGGAGTCATTTGTAAGACGAGCTCATTGGATGACTTCTTTTGTTTCCAAAACAAGGGGTTGATCGCAAAGTAAGAGATTGAGGTTAAATTCAGAATAAAACACTTGCGTTCATTTACTGGTGTACTGTCGATTGCATAAAAAAGTTCAGATAAACTAGCAATACGTGAAATGATTTTTGCTACTGACTGCAAGGTTTTTAGAAATGGATTTTTAGAAAGGAACGGATGACAAAAGGTTTCGTGACTTTCTCGTAAAGCAAAGGACAAAATGAAACAAAGAAAATTATAGATTGAATTTTAAAAGAGATAAAATGCGACACAGACGTTAAATTGAAAGTAAAAAGAGTCCATAGACGAAAATGAGTTAAGATGAATTTAAATATGAAATGACAGGTAAAAAATGAAGTTAAATGTTTTAAATAGAACGACACAACACTCGAGAGAGTCAACGATAATGGTGTTTTTGTCCTCTTGTTCCTTTTCAATGTGTTTATTTCTTTACGTAAGGGTATGTAGTTAAATCGAGTGGTCAGAAATTAATCCTCCCTCTATAGGAAGTTACTTTCCTTAATTCTAATAGGGCAGGGATGGGAACCTTTTGAAATATATAACTGTTTTTTTTTGTTTGTTTTTTTTTAACATTAACACGTTTCATAATGTATAATTTTTTAAAAAATAATACATAATTTACGTATCTCATTACATACTTTAAAAAAATCATCATAACATTGAAGAAAAATGATATTACAATTAAGAAAACACTCCAGGAAACAATCATATCACCATGCAGTCACTTGTCAATCAATCAATATGCAAAACAATCACCATACCAAACAGCCATCGCGCCAAGAATACACGTGTCAGTAAATCATAGAAGCAAACAATCAAAACATCAGCTTACTATCGTAGTAAAAAAATCACCTTGCCATTGGATCATGGCGCCAAAAAATCATTGTACCAAACAAACGCAAATCAATCAATATGTAAAACAATCACAACGCCAAACAACCAATCAACGCGCCAAGAATACACGTGTCAATCAATCATAAAAGCAAACAATCAAAACGTCAGTTTCTCGTCGTAGTAAATAACGATGCCAATCAATCACCTTGCCATTGGATCTTTGCGCCAAAAATCATGGTACCAAACAAACGCAAATCAATCAATATGCCAAACAATCACCACGACAAACAACCATCGCGCCAAGAATACACGCGTCAATCAATCATAAAAGTTAACAATCCAAACGTCAGCTCTTCGTCGTAGTAAATAATGATGTCAATCAATCATCTTGCCATTGGATCATTGCGCCAACAAATCATTGTACCAAAAAAACGCCATCTGATCATTAACTTTGCCATTTAAATAACAGCCAAACAGACGCAAGACAATTTATTAATTTGCCTAACAATCACCTTGCCAGACAATCATCTTACAGAACAATCACTCTGCCAAACAATCAATCTACCAAACTTCTCAAAACAAAACTTGGCACGCGTGCCCCGCTGTCCCCACAACTTCAAACGGGCAAGACGAACCCTACAGGGGAAGGTGAATTATCCGACTAATGGCCCGCCTCTCCTCGGGGGAGAGAGGGCCCACTCGGCAGTCGGGGCGAGACGGTAAATAATTCATTAGCCAGCCCGCGTCGCATCTTACCCCACTTACCCCGCTAATTCGCGGACTGACGCCCACAAATCGGGATGTAACGACTCGTGGAGGGAAAAAAATCGCCCTGGGATGTCGAAGTTTATTGGAAATATCGAGTTTTTGTTTGTATATCGTGCTTTGAGTATCGCACTGTTAGTTAAGTCAATAAAATAATATAATTGCTTCGTCGAAGTTATTAATTGCTGGGAGATATGGCATGGAAGCGTGCCCAACTATGACCAAACTGGACGGACTACCAAAACGGCTGTATGAAAGTTAGGCGTTTATTGGGTAGGCAGATTATAAGATCCCTGTACACTGAGCGAAAGGGACGACTAAACCTCCGGTTGATGATACCTAGATAAAATCATCATAATTAGCCAGATCATATATTCTATGCCTGTTACGTTTGACTTTAAAAAAAAAAGATTGTCTAGTTCGAATGCCGAACGTCTGTCGATGGCGTTTAAACTAGACAATTTAA
Source organism: Limnephilus lunatus (assembly GCA_917563855.2). Taxonomy (NCBI): domain Eukaryota; kingdom Metazoa; phylum Arthropoda; class Insecta; order Trichoptera; family Limnephilidae; genus Limnephilus; species Limnephilus lunatus. The sequence continues at coordinate 112,973,662 of OU830592.1, forward strand.
ACGATTTTTGAAAGAATCTAACTCCTCTAAGAAACTTAACAAAACAAGCAAAACGTACCGACACGCAAGTGGTCGATACCTTATGACAACAAAAAGTATTTGCACCAGTATCAAAATCCAGAGGGGAAATTAAGGAATACGTGACTGTAAATCCATAGGCCTTATATAACTGATGAATCCGGCTCGAAGGACCAATTTGTATGGGAAAAGTTAGTGGAGTGCGTACAAATACTTAACAAATGGACACCTTGAGTCCAGCTTATGATCAAAACGCCGACCGGTTTCCTTAGAAAATATACACCACTATTGAACGGTATGTATATTCCTTGTAATTTCTTTATAATGTAACCGATCAATTGTGTACATACATTAATAAACTAAAATATTCATCGTTTTTATTATCTATGGTCTTATAAGGTCCTAAAAATATCCAACATTCTCGTTTATTCTTCATGCCAAATCCTTAGCTTAACCGCCTTACAAATTATCAGCATTTCCTCCATAAATCGAAACATTATTTATTGTTGTGATTACTTACACAGAACGCCTCAAATCTTTGGACAAATAACACCAGAATATTGTCTGTTGGTAGTTAATAGGTTTTCTTTGTATGGACGTTCTATTACCGACCAGGCGCTTTAACCAACACGCCACCTTTCTATGGACGGATGAGAATTAGTTCTTACCTCATACACTTTATTTTTCCATTCACTGGGAGCTTATTTTCGTTTTATACAATATCCAATTTTCGTGTTCGATTAAAAACGCCGTGTTTTGATTCGTTCTATTATTATTTTGATGTAGTTTATGTTTTGAGCGGTTGCATTTTGGGTATTGCAATCTTATTCCTGAACAAAAAGCTCAGAGGTTGTGAAATTCGGGTAAATCACACATCAACGTAAGTATTTTCAGTGTGTAATGTTAGTTATGAAAATGGTTATTTAAATAATGGGTAAATAAACAAGTGGGACACGATTGATAAGCACATATTATTTTAAAAACACTAATAGCTATCTCGTCAAAAAAATTATAATTTGACATCTTTTCATCACGCCATGTTTTGACTTATTAATATTGACGTTGGAAAGACAAAATGACTTAAGCGCCATGCTGCTATGGGACTTAAGTCATTTTTCTTTCCAGTTGTATGGAAATTTAGCCATTTTTCTTTTCCAACGTAAATAGTAAATTTCCAACAAAAAAGTAAATTTAGGCCAGTTTATTTCTTGAGCACCGTCGTGATTTGAAACTCGATGAAATGAAAAATAGCGACACTAAAAATAAAAACACATACGTCTAAGGATTTAGCTCGCGAGAAAATGAGATAGGATAATCGGTTTCCTTTTTGTGCGGTGCTTCGTAGTCTCCCTTATCTTGTCTATTTTAATTTTCTGAAGGTTTCACTTCTACTGTGAATCTAAACTATTTTAGATTCTTAGGTTCATATTCGGGAAATAAGCCAAATGCGCAAAATGTGTACATTTGTCACATGAGAACGGGTCGTTTACAGGACTCATTCTTGAGTTCAATAGTTCGGCTACGGAACGACTTACCGGCCTCTGTGTTTTCTCTCTCTTATAATATAATAAAGGTCTCCTCAAGAACCAGGTTCACTCCTTCCTTTCCACAAAAAGATCTCAATACAGTATACCCAAAGATGACATAGGCAATGAGGGAAATTATTTTTCTCAGAGCCTCCTGTGTGGAGTTAATGTAAAAAATATATATTTATCTAAATAGAATTTGGGTTATATGAGAAGAAAAAACTAACCTTAAAACTTACATAGGTAACAATAATTAATTATAATCTAAGTATTTGTGAATATTATATATACGCATTGTTTGTGTAAAATGTACTTGTAAGAAATATATTAGAACACGTGTATTAATAATGAATAAAAAAATATCCAGTGTTATCTTTTTATAATACTTTTCAATGCGATTTAATTGAAAGAGGCGAAAAGCGCGCGAAACGATTAATTATTCGAAAGAATTCAATTTCAAAATTCTTTTCTTCTTCGATTAATTACGAAGGGAATAAATTCTACAGACAATTACTGGTAAGGATCTATGGCTTTGTCGGACGCATATACAGCCTGTTTCAAACAGTCTACTAAACCTTTAACAAGAGTGGAAGATACGCTCAGTATCGCCCTAGTGAAATACTACCACTGAGAGTCAAAACATAGCTCTTTCCCTTCATCTCACTATGGCGTTAGGAGTTAGGCGTTGTAACGGGTACTTTTGGTGTGGTCTATATGATTCTTTTTTTAAATTGCATTCAAGTTTTGTATTTAGGTACTTATGTGTAGCAGAACCCCATCCCATGATTCCATATTCAATTGCAGAATGACATAACGCGTAGTAGACATTTTTCATATCCTTTTTATTTACAACATTTCTTAGATTTTTCAAAAACTGAATAAGGCTTGATAATTATATGAATGGTAAGGCAAAACTAAGTTACAACACGTTTACTCAGTTATAGTAGATCAATACATCTTCACTACTCCTTTCAACGACCACTACTTCTTCAAAACCAGCAGGAAGTTACTCCTTTATGTGTATATCTGTAAAAGAAAAGCTCATTTTTTTTAGATTTTACTAAGATGTGAATAGGCATATTATTCCCAACCTTCCTCCATCCCATTTCTTTCCCCTCACTAATCTTCTTGAGTCCATAATATCAAATCTTCGCTTACCCACACAAAGATTACGCGGAATAATAAACAAAAACAATATTAGCGATTTCAACGAAATATAAAGCCAATATAACGACAGTAGGGAATTGGATTTCAGTAGCGAAGTTGGTTAGAACGTCCGCTCAGCAGGCGGACGATTCCGAGTTCAATTCTCAGTGAGCGTCATGCAACAATAATCCGAGGGTGAAATAAATATATTGGACCCGTCTAACAAGGCTTTTAGTGCAGTTTACCCACAAAATACAATAGTTACTAGTACTTCATAAATATCCTGTAGCTCAAATCCAATATTGGATTCTTTGTTAACTTTCTGCAATCTAAATTGTGAACGGATCCAATTAGGGATTGCAATACCACAATCCCATATAACTGCATGTTTATTATTATTTTGTGATAAAAACTGTTATTTGTTGTATTGTTAGTTTTATTGAAAAATTGATATTGTATAGATAGAAAACACGTAATGGAATTTATATGTCTAAATATACTCGCGTCGATCAAGTTATTTTAGTTTTGGTGTTAAGATTTGCTTCACTTCAAAATGGGTACATTTCATTGGAAATAATATGAATTCAGATAATTCTATATATATTTTACAATAAAGCACTGTATAAAAAAAATCCAAAGTTTTCTCAGTAGAGTGTCTCCTATTCTGAGGCGGCCTGTTTTTAGTTTGAATATAATTTATAATAATACGTTTTTAAGTTGGCGGGAGAATTCTTCCAGTAAGGTATAAAGAAACTTGTGCCACGGCTCAAGGGTATGAGGGGTGGATAGAAATCAGGGGTCAATGCGGCTAGGAGTGACGGACGTATAAATCCATCCCACTGCGGTGCAAGATGATGGGCCAGTAAAGGTCTCCGTCAACCAATCTTTCCCAATCTACTACCGCCACGCAGTAGGTGGACAAATTGGCCGCCAAGACATAGACATACCTCACCGGGCACCCCCTCTAAGTCACCAAACATAACGAACCACTTGGGGCGACCTACGGCAGGGGTATTGGTTATTCAATAAACAGGACCCATACCCGCCTCCCAAATTGAAATTCTCTGTCCATCCTGTATAATATCTATTGTATTCAAACTGGGAATAATTAATATATTTTGTATTTATGTTGCACGGTGAAGTATTCATAATTTTTTGTATATAAAATATTTTTATAAGTTATAACACAACTTAATTTCCTTTCTTTTAAACATTGCGATGTGGAGGTCGAACAAGGACACCGATCTGCAGTCCCACGGCAATCCGATTGGTCCCCCATACACCAATAGGAATCAAGCCTTATCTCAAGTCACTCTCACGCGCTGCAACAAAGATCATCGAAATCAATCTACCTTAAACATCCGGCTAATATACTGTCTTCTAAATCGTACGCGTTCGCTCTCCACTTTCATATACAATTGTTCATGTTAAACTATTAAATTATGGTGCGTTATGTTTGTTTGTAATTTAACTATTGTACATATCCCTTTTTAGAAGTCTAATTGAACATAGCTCCATAGTCTGGTCGCCCTTCTACAAAATTCATATTCATACTATTGAAAGAATTCAAAGAAAATTTCTACGTTTCATAATTTTTAAACTTAACATCCCTTTAGAGCACATAAATTATATAACCGTCGTTAATGAATATTTGAAATATTACAACTTTATAAAACAGACGAAAAATAAACGACCTAACCTTTTTATTTAAATTATTAACTCTAAAATCGACTATTGTGAACTCCTGCAATTAATTAATCTACATGTACCTACACGAACAACTAGACAAACATTAACATTTTATATGCATACATCTCATTCTAACTACGATTTGCATTCTCCAATACAATGTTTACATAATCTTGGTAACAAATACTTAAATAATATGGATATATTTGACAATAATTTGAACTTAGCAAACTTCAAACGCCATATGTGCCAACTATGTATTTCTACCTATCCCATAAACTAATGTGAACAACAATTTTAAACATAAGGTACCTACTTTATGTCAACTCTTATATTTTATGTTACCTCTATTTTGTAAACACATTATTTTCAATATAATAAATAATAATAATAATAATAATAAAAGTTTATTCCAGAATGTATGCAGGGGTAGTGCAATGCAATACATTCCATATTTTGAAACAAAAAATGGGTTAATGTTAAAAATAAAGTAAATAAAACATATAAATAAATTTAAAAACAAAAAAAAAAAAAACGAATAAGCATGAACAACATGAGAAAAATAATAATAAACAGTAAAATTAATTCATGCAGCTGTTTACGGAGGGTATTTTATCGTCTCCCGTCTCCAGAGGGCCATCAGGGGGGACTCCAACCAGGTAGTCATGGCGGTGATGATTGCATTCTTCGATTGGCGTAGTCTGCGCCATAAACTTCCCATGCGGTGGCGGAGAAGTGCTCGGAAAGTGTGCACTCGTCCCTCCAGGAACATTTCCGTAGCACTGCAGTATCTCGGTAGGCGGAAAAGTTGACGGTATGCGTTGTTGTAAGCAACCTTTAACTTGTTCCATTGGGATGCAGTGTAGTCAACCCACAGTTCTGATGTATACAGCGAGGTACAGAAAGCGTTGAACAATATTCTTTTTACTTTTGGGCTGCATAGGTAAAAACGTCTTGACAGCATACCCGCTCTAACAGATATCGCTCTTCTCTGCCTTTCCATATCCTCGATATCCTTAAGGTCGTCTGTGATGATGTGTCCCAGGTACTTAACGCTGTGATAAACATTCATTTTCCTGTCATCTAACCATACTGAGGGTGTTTGAATGGTTTCGTTTTTGTTTTTAAAAACCATAACTACTGACTTGGTAGTATTATATAACAGGTTATGGTTTTTTTGCAAAGTTTTCACAAATTCTTAGTAACTTCTGTAATGCGCTTAGTGACGGTGCAAGAAGAACCATGTCATCTGCGTAATTAATGTTGTTCACACATACTCCATGTATATGGCATCCTATTTTCGTGGCATTAAGTTTTTTAATAAGATCATCGGTATACAGATTGAACAGAACCGGAGACATGCTTCCTCCTTGCCTTACGCCACTTTTTAAATAGAATGGATTAGACAGCTCCCCAGACCATTTCACAATATTTTCTTGTTGCGTGTGCCAAATTGAAAGAATCGCTATTACATCTTCCGGAACTGCTCTTTTCCTTAGTTTTTCCCACAGTGTATTATGACGTACACGGTCAAACGCTTTGCTTAGATCTAGAAAGCAGGTATAGATTGTTTAACAACGTTTACTGAATTCTATGTAAAAGCCCTATGGGCGTTTAAATAAATGAAAATAAATAATTTTTAAATAAACCTGTAAGAATTGTAAGTACGATTAGTACATATTTGATTTACCACACATCGATCACTTACGTAAACATACCCCCATAAGTTCTTACTCCTTCCTAAAAAAATTAGAAAGCTCTAGCAATATTGGCTAATTTAAATTTATAACAAGCCCCGATGGAACGGGTATATCATTTATTTAACGGTTGAGAGCCGCTTCAATTTATAGTGGAAACGTGCTCACTGCTGCGGGCTATTTTCTATGTCCGTAAGCTGTGCTTAAAGTACCCAAGATAAAACATAGAACGACTTGTACATTGTTCAACTAACTAATTAACCATTATACGCCACGGTTTGTGGAGAGGATGGACCGCAAACATACCCCTGACCATAGAGAACTTAAATAAAGGTAAATATAGTAGTCGCCGAACTACGACCAAAGTACAAGGATTGTCAATGCCCCATCAATGCCAGAAGCTCTTAGAAGTCTCTCAGAAGCTGATAATAGGATTGCAATCTTTAGAGTATAGGCGTCAGGTAGGTATATGTCCTTGTCCTGGAAGTATTACAATGGAAGAAGCTTTGAGGAACTAACGTCATTGATCCCTTCGGCACCGTTGCATAGTCGGGAAACACGCCAAACGCGCGCCCAACATATGTACACGGTTGACTTTTGTGACATAAAAAAGTGGCCATGCAAAAAAAGTTAAGGAAGTTGCGTTGTGTGTGTTGTTATGAAGTACTTTCTTGAATCTTTACTTCCAACCCCTGTACGATGATTTGCGCTAGGTACTAAATTCAGTATTATTTTTTGTAATGTTTGCCACACCGACGTTGCCTTGATTGGCACAGATTTCGGTGGGAGGGGTTAAGTAACGGAGCCGAAAGGCTTCGGGCGCTCTAAAGCTTCTTCTTATTTTAGCCTCCCTAGGGGTTGGTCACGAAATCTTCATAGTTTTCTCTGATCCTTAATATCACACCAGTTTTTTGTGTTTAGAGATTAAAATAAATTCAGTGATTTATTTCTGACGAGGAGCCAGCTCTGCAGATGTAACCCGTGCGAGATAACGTACGTAAGCCTTATTTAATTATGTTATCAATTCATTCCTTTTATTTTGGTTTAAAATCATTAACTTTCCATTCACAAAGAGATAAAAAAAAGCTTTTTCCTAGAAGCGTCGAAGCATAAATAAATTCTTCAGTATTTAAAGCGACTATCAATCTTTTAATTTATTACACATTACCTGTATAAATTCTACCAATGAAGCGATGATTGTTCTGAATCAAGTACCCGAGCGGACTGTAAACACGATAATCTACCGAATGAGCTAGCGGTGAGAATTCGTAAGTATTTAAATATAACATTGTGGTCTTATTCTTTATTAATTTACCAATAAGTCTGTAATCAAGCGGTTCAAAACCGTAATTATGTAGCAGTGTAGATAGAAACAAAGACGAGGCGACACTGTACGAAGATGCAAGCAGCAAAAGTATGTTGGCGACACTTGTTTTTATCATCTATAGATCTGACACACGTTTGCCTAATCAACATTCATACATCTTTATCTCAGTATATGTGGAAATTGACCGGACATAAGCCACTCATCTCCAGTCCTTTCCGACCTTCCTCTATTGCTTCTCTCTCCTCTACCCAGTTCCATCGGCATCACAACAGTCCCCTATGGAATGGCACTCAGCATGGCCAAGTAGAATCTTCCCTCTCAGCAACAAAATCAATATCAATCAGTCTACTAAAAAACTTCGAAACTTCCCATATTCCTTTTCAATTAACCACATTTACCTTATTTTGTGCGAATGTATCGACTATATTATACCATTTACAGTAGTGTCAACATTCCGGACATACGATGACTGTAATATAAGGTCTCCAAGATGCTGTGGTCGCGAGGAACGATTTACGCAAGATCCGTCAACCCTGGCGTGTAGCCTGGTAGCCTACGCCAAATGCCTACCACGCTGCACTCTCTGTGACGCATAGTCTAGGCGTGGCAGCCGTTCGCGATTAGGGTTCAGCTCGCCGCACCCGCCAGGTGTGAATAACGCTGTAAAATTCATTTTATCGGAGCTCTGTGGCACAAATAAGTAAGACCACTATTGACAAGATTTTGACAGAACATTTGGGAAACTATAAGGTCTGATACCACAAGGTGGGTCCCAAGCGGTATCCCCAGCAAACCTATTCAAAATTTCTCGAATCCCTTCTTTCCACTTGACTTTTCCTGACCCAAACTCTATTGTCTCTTATTTTTGGTTCTGTTGTTGATGTTTAACATACCTTTTGTTTTATTTACACATACCGCTATACACCGGAGTTATCGCAAAGGACAATATTTATAATGCATAAACAATAAACTACCTTCCATTGACACGGCACGTCGACAAGTACGAATTATAATCTGGACTTGCCCAAATTAATACCTTCAAACCCAAAAATCAGACGGTTTGTGTTACGAAGATCATTTCGGCTCAGCGTTATCAGCAGGGTTAGTTCAAGAACAGGAGGATATTATTTCGGGGAGGGGAAGAGGGATGAACCAGGGATGCTGCGAAGATGTTGAGAAAAAAACATCGGAGTTTACAACGAATTTGCTTTTAACTAGGGTTTGAAATCTCGCAATCCCGCATCCCGCAATCCCGCAATTTGCATATAACTAGGGTTCGCAATCTTGCAATCCCGCATCCCGCAATTTGCGTATAATTATGGTATGCAATCTCGTAATCCCGCATCCCGCAATCCCGCAATCCCACGGGATCCAGTAATAATATATCCCGCGGATTTGTGGGAAAATGTGCGGTATTTACGGGATTGAAAAAATACTAAATTTAAATCAAAAATATACTGTGATAACAATCAACCAGCTTGTGTGGAAGCATTGAGAGCGATTTCCACTGCTGGGTCTTTGTGCACAAATGTCGATTCATTCGCGACAGGACTCTACGTGTTTTTTAAAATATTATTTTTTTTATCAATATCTTCTTAAAATACTAACATTATTAGTATACATCAAAGATGAAATAAATGTCGAATGACTACGGAAAGTATCTGTCAGTGACATTTATATTTTTTGTGTTTTTGTAGTTTTATTTTTTAAATTTTTTTATTGTAAGAATAGTTAATACAAATCACAAACAATTCCTGCGAAGCCAATTTAATTGGTTTGTCAACAGGTTATATAGTTAAGTTACATATACATTTTAAAAAATTAATTTAACATCTTATACAAAAAATCATACAAATCAATATAAATATTTTTTTCCGATTAATTTACGACCTTGTTTTACCAATATCTTCTTAAAATTCCTGTTATGTTACCCCAATATGATTAACACGAAAAGTAATCTTAAATGACTTACTTTGTTACTAGTATCAAAGATAATTGATATCTACCAAATAATATTTAATAATAAAACATGTTTATTTTTGTTACATTATTTAAATTTCATACCCCTTAATAAAAATCCCATAAAATCCCGCCGGATACCGCGATTAGAAAATGGTGCGGGATTTGCAAACCCTACTTATTAACCATTAAATTTCTCAAAGTAAAATTTAAGGTAGGTACATCGTTTCACAAATACCCTTCTGTTATTCCGAGTCTTCACATGGCTCAACTCACGAATTTTAATTTGATAGTGCCATGTTTTCCTCGGGTTTCCTCGATATCTTCTACCATTCACATTAGCGACATATATTCTCATTGAACTCCGTTCTACGTTAATTCTGTCTATACACCCAAACCATTTAAGAGTCTCCTACCTTAATCTTACTCACTACACTTACATCAAACGTGCATTATTGTTAACCAATCTTCACAGTTGTCACAGGATGGTTTTACCACATAAGCCACATATATATATGCCTAAGGGATCTTATTTCCTCAGCATTCACTTACTTACTGTCATACACCAGAGAGTTACCTGGGTACTCAAATCTAATCTAATCTAAAAACAGTTTTAAAAAAAGCCATTTTAAGCCGTTTTAATTCAGAATCGTGACCTGGGAGTAATTTCCACAATTAACTTTAAAACAGGTGTACAGAAACCCATAATTTCATGTTTTATTCGCTCTTTCCAGGATTCGAACCCGCAACCGTTAAACCCAGCTCCAAGAACCTTACTGTCCTACCAAAGACATCGTTTTTGACGCCGATGTTTCGCAAAATCATGACTTCCACTGCACATCCCTAGAACGGGTGACTATCTGGCAGAAATTTTAGCTTGTGGGTGTCTCCCCATTCCCGCGGGTGGCTGATGAGGGTAGAACAGCCGGGGGGGCTGGAAGAGGGGCAAGGGGAGGGTTAGGATAATGGAATTCGTGCGTATTGACATGACATTATTAGCTCCTTCCAGAGAAATCCGCAAATAATGGGACCGCCCCCTTAGACGTCCTGCCCGCAAGTACTGGCAAGGTTTTTGATTAAAAAAATATTTTATTTAAAGAGTGAGCTTAGACTTATTAATTGAAAGTCATACGAGAGAATTTTTTGAGCTTTCATGAAAAAAAGAGAAAATATAAAACTGACTTATTAAATTCCACAGAATCATTACTTGTTTTAATTTTTTATGTCAATCCCAAAGTATCCGTAATAATTAAAATCAGTAAAATGCTAGTAGGATTTACAGGAAGTAGACTTATCAAACGCATCGTCACCATATACATCCTTTAAACGACGATGAATCTCAGTAGGAGTCACTTTTTCAGCAGTTAAAAATTTGATAACATCTCTGTGTTTATCTACACCTCTCCATACTTCCGCTTCTCAAATGAATTCAACGACCTCAAATTTGCGCGTACGTGTAGATATGGAATGTCACTTCCATATTCCACCTGGCGCGCTTCTGAAGGTCACTTTGTTCGCGCTGTACAAGCATGTGCGTATTGCTTTTCAGCATACCACCTCACAATTTGGCATACACCACACTAAAACTTCACACATAAGGTCCTGAGGAATATCATTTCTTAGGGCATATATCATCTTTGAGGATGTGAATGGAGGGTCTTTTTGAGTAGAGAAAGGGGTTAATATGGATCTTGAATAGACCCACGTTGTTGACCCACCCAGGAAACACAGAGGCTGGCAAATTGTTCCACAGCAGAACTGTTGAACTCAACAACGAGTCGGAGAACGTCTCATTGTGGTGTGACAAATTCTTGCCAACTCGGAAGCAAGCCTCGAAAGGACCTAACTAGCAACGAGAATCATACTCCAGGACATCTGACCGGGGCGTCAATATATTATTATGCTTCCCTCCAGCCAATGATGTGCCTCAAACATGCTAACACACTTACGCATGGGTTTTAGACACGTTCTACCGTTTCTAGTGAAACTACCAGTACGCCCAGCTTCTGAGAGGCTAACTTGGCTGTGGGTTTGACAAAGCCCCCGTGTCGAAGCTCGTCACTTAGAGGTACACCAAACATATCAATGACAGACTTGCATGATTTCCAAACTTGTACAAATATCAAACAATTCAAATGTCACAATTACTCGAATCTTAAAATATTACTTCCACCGTTCTGCCCTCTGACTATGATTTACTTCTATTCATTCCTACGTTTCCTGTTTCAATGCTTACTTCTTCTCTCTATTATTTGTCACTAGAATTACTGGTCTAGATCGAATCGAAGTAGGAATCGAGAAGTTTTCAATTGGTTGGATAAGTAAAGCTATGTGGAAAATTTCTGGGAAAACTTTTCAAAGGCTTCATCTGCGAGGGTATTTTACGTTTTATTTATTAGCTCTGAGCGCGAGTGATTCTCTACGGTTTGCGTTTTACGTGTGCGGTCGTCACACCGTGAAATTCGTCACGTGCAAGTTAAATGGACTCGTAGTCTCGCAAAATTCTACATGCTAAAGATAGGTTAGGTTAATTGTCTGTCAGGTTTTATTGCTAGCCTCCTTGATGCAAAGTTACCTGGGAATATATTCTTAGTATTCTCGTGATATTACGCAGTAAAGAATATTGAGGTGTTTCTTTTTCTTTGCCTTGGAGAAAATAGGTGAATAGATTAATCAAAATAGTGAAAATGGAATTAAATAAACAAAAATTTCAACGAAACTAAAAACGACTTAAAAAAATTCACTAAAAAGTAAAAAAATAATTTCGTACGATTTTTATTTTTGGAGTCGGTGTCAACCAAGGTAATTACATACAAAGGTAGTTATAGGTGAGATGTGGAGATCTTGGCTGACACCGACTACAAAAATAACAATCGTACGAAATTATTTTTTTACTTTTTAGTGCATTTTTTTAAATCGTTTTTGTTTTGTTAAAATTTTGTTTATTTTTTAATTTTTAGTGACGAGCGTGCGTAAAGAAGTTTTACTACAAAAAACAATCATCGAAATCTGTTGACGTAATATTGAGTTATTCGTCCATTTGTTGCGCACATACTTATTGCAAATTTAAGACATGTATGGTTTTCTCACGGATCCCATTGTCAGAACTGGATCAAATTAAAATGGGACCACACGGGAAGCACCAGCTTTCTAATAAAAAAGAATCATCAATATCAGTTCACCCAATCGAAAGTTCTGAGGTAACAAACATAAAAATAAAAAATAAAATAAAAAAATACCGTCGAATTGATAACCTTCTCCTTTTCGAAGTCGTTTAAATAGGAAAATTGAAATTTAGAATCGCATAAATAAGTCGCCTCAAAATGGTTTAACCACAGTTTGAAAATGACCTCGTAATCCAAAACAGCTGTCTCACAAATAAAATACTTGCAGAATTTTATATCATTAAATTTAATTTAAATTTAATTTTTAAAAATTATAATATAATTCGTAGAACTCCAAATTATGGTGTTCTACGAATTAAAGGCAAAACTAATTATTACAAAAAACAATTAATTGTCCATTGAAGATGATAACCTTCAACAGTTGTAAAAATTCAAAAGTTGTTCTAATAAAAATTCAATTAATAGCGCAAATGGACTTTAGTAAGAATTTTTTAAATATAAAAAAAACGCTACACTAACACTCTTTGTAAGTCAGGTTCAATAAAATTAAGAACTTTTGCTCTGAATATACATTTTAAAAATTTGAAGTGTTCTTTTGGAGAATTCAATAGAGTTCCTATCTATCTTACTAATATTATAAATGCGAAAGTTTGTATGGATGGTTGGTTGGATGGTCCTTACTCTTTCACGCAATAAATATCGAATGCAATTTAAAAATTCTTTCACTAATCGAAAGCTACATTATTTGCGAGTAACAACGGCTTTATATATTGGTAAGCTCTGGAGTTATGGATGAGCTGTGGCATTATGAAATTATGTATCATACGTTTTCTGTCCCTAACAAAATCGAGTTATTGCAAACGTCAAACAAATTGTTACCTTGGAAACAATGTTTTTTTTAAATTAATTTTAGGCTTAAAAAGAGTGCTTTGTTGTGATAAAAAGAGTACTTTTTTGGCGTCGTAGTTAATATCTACATATCTCTAAAAATGTTTATTCTCCGAACAAAAAGCATAACGTTTCTATAAAGCATAGCGTTTGAAGTGAATTTTTTAGGTTACTCTGGATTCAAATATGAATAAAATTCAAATAAAGGGAGAAGGTACTTAAAATAAATTTCTATTACTATAATTTAAATATTTTCTAAAATAGAATTTTTATTTGCGAAATGTCATTCTCAATTTTTGAAATTTTCTATTAAACCATAATTATTTTCAGCAAGAATAATAACAATTATGCCACGAAAGCGTAAGTCGAATCTAAGCAAAAGCTCTAATAAAGCTCGAGCTATGAAAGTTGCAAGACTTGAAGAGACGTTTCCACAAGCTGAAGTGCGAAGACTTAAACATGCGGTGCGTCAGGCAGCACACAGAGCTGCTAAGTCAACAGAACAATCCCAAGCTCGCCGTCAACAGCATGCTGAATATCTAAATGGGAAATGACATAGGCTACTTTTTATCACGGAAAAAAAATTTCATTAACGTGGGAAAATTCTTTATAAAATAATTTCCCACTAGTACCATGCGAGCGAAGCCGCGGGTAAAAGCTAGTAATATATTATAAATAACTAAATATTATTTTATTGAAGAAGAATATAACACTAATAATCTGAACAGAAATATGAAACAGAACAACGAGAGGTTCTGGGTTGGTGTCCCAGTTGCGACCATCTTTTTCTATTTTCCAGTGTCTTTTTCTCTTTCATATTTTCGTTTAGATTATTATTGTTATATTCTTCAATGATATATTACATTGATGGGAATAACCTTTAAAAGTTATAAAAAATAGAGTTTTTCTTATAAAAAATTGAAATTTACGTCCAGATCACGAAACACGTCACAATCACTTTCCTTGTGTTATTCTTTATCCTCTGTTTTCCTAATTCTGCAAACCGTACAGCAAAGTCAGAGCATCTCTTACAAGTCACAAGACATAACCTTAAGAGGCGGTTCTCCGAATTTCAACCGATTTCTTGCAAACTTCCCTTAAACATTTGAAGTTTTTAAGCTTTTAAAAAAATATATGTTATTCTTGAAGATAATATCCAAGATAAACATTTATCGTGCCGAAACGCAAATTATATAAAATTCCCTCGATAGAAAAAAATCGCAAAATATGCTCCAAAAATGATTATAAACACGTTTGTTTCGGTTATTTTACAAGTTACATGTATGAAAAAATTCACATCGTTTCTTTAAATAAAATTAAAGACAATTATCGCGAGATTTTTGCTCTATTTTTAACGAGTCGTGTTTTATTAAAGATTTTCATGACTTTTGCATCAATTTTATCGCTGTAAATGTTAGCGCGCTCTTCTAACATTCGTGAATTCATATCTCTCCATCTTCTTCTTTTTGGGGCCGGGAACTGAGCCTTAAATAAAGGCTTTCACTAAAAATATCGAACCTTTCGATAATGCTTACACAAATTCTACTATATTTCACTCGGTCCATTCTTTAATTTCCAAAGCCTTTCAAAAGCTCCACTTCGGCCGGTTTGAGCGCCACCTCACTTCTTTCAGCGTTATTATAGAATTTTCACTTCAATGGTTCTTGGCTAATTTCAAAGATCCCGGGAGGCTTCGACGGAAAGCTGAATGAGTGGAAGTTCTTGGTGGCACCAATGAATGCGCCGACAAACCTTGACTGCTCAATGGATTTTAGATTGATTGATCTGTCTCAAGTTCATTTGATTGATCATAATTCAATAAATCATCGAACATGAATACCTTATTATGAATTTGAATATAATAATGAATTTGATAATAAATTTTATAATAAAACCTTTTGCCGTGTTTACTCTTCGGTTTTGCGACTTTACATCCCGCGACATAATATCTTACAGACAAAACATCCCCCCAACAAGATAAAACCTAATCAATTTGGGAGGCGGGATTGGGTACCGCCGCCCCGGGAACCTTTATTGGATAACCAACACCTCTGCGATAGGTCACCCCAAGTGGTTTGCTACGTTTGGTGATTTTGCAGGGGTACCCGGGTTCATGGAGTGAGGTTTGTCTAGGTCTTGGAGGCGGATGACACACTGAACCCCAGATTTCCACCGACTCCTTAAACCCTTTTCCTTCCCACAACTCTCCTCTAGTTCCTTTCTTTAAAAAAAACTTCCACACAGCACCAAAAGATGACATAGGCCCTGAGGGAAATTATTTTACTCAGGGCCTCCTGTGTGGAGCTCATGTAAAAAAAAACCAAACCTAATCTAAACTCACCTAACCTAACTAACCTAACCTAGCCTAACCTAACCTAAACTAACAAAAAAAGTGAAAAAAATAATACAGACAACCTGTAGACAAAAAATTATTGTTCAAAAATAGTAAAATGGGACAAAAATAATACAGACATCTACTAAAACCTAATCTAAACTGAACTAAACTAAACTAAACTAACCGAACCTAACCTAACCTAGCCTAACCTAAACTACCAAAAAAATGTGAAAAAAATAATACAGACAACCTGTAAAGGCAAAAAATTATTGTTCAAAAATAGTAAAATGGGACAAAAATAGTACAAGCATCTACTAAAACCTAACTTAACCTAAACTAACAAAAAAATGTGAAAAAAATAATACAGACAACCTGTAAAGACAATAAATTATTGTTCAAAAGTAGTAAAATGGGACAAAAATAGTACAGGCATCTACTAAAACCTAACCTAACCTAAACTAACAAAAAATGTGAAAAAAATAATACAGACAACCTGTAAAGACAATAAATTATTGTTCAAAAAATGTAAAATATAAAATAAGGTTAGGTTAGGTTTTAGTAGATATTTTGTTGAAGGATGTTTTATCCTTAGGATATTTTGTCCTTGGGATATTATGTCGAGAGATATTTTGTCGGATATTTTGTAGCGGGAGAAAAACGCGCAGTACCTTACTCTTTAGGCCTCGGGCCTATTTTATCAGAAGGTCAAATTACTTCCGCTTTGCAATAAAATCCAAATAAATGAAATATTTCTGAACGTATCCTAAAATTAAAAACTGTTTTGAAAGGTGATAAAATACGCATTCAAATTTCGTAATTCAAAATAAATATATTATTTTTAAAATATTGATTTTTTAATGCAAACATAAAACTACAAGTGAAACATTCATAAAACTAAAGTGGACAAGAGTGAGGAGGCTATGAAGCACCGCACATTTACACCGATAATTTACGAAGCACTGCCCAAAGATGAGACCGATTCTCTCGCCGGCTAAATCTTATATATGTGTTTGTCTCTTTTTAGTGTCGCTTTTTCGTTTCATCGAGTTTCAACACATTATACATATTTTTTTTAAATTACGTTCGGAAACTTTGGTTTCATAAAGGTGCGAATTTCAACCATTTTGTGGATAACTTTTACATTAGAATATAATGCATGGTGTTTTCTCTTTCTAACACCTTTTAAATCATATTTCTTATCATGCTAGTAAGAAAGACAACGATTTCTTTAAAAAATATTTTGAGACCTACCGAGTTATTCCGAAAAGCCAAGAAATTAGCCGACAGTTTGTACTGATGCGGTACGTATTGTGGACCTTTAAAACATCAAAATACACTGATTGTATATTTAACTAGCTGGGTTACCCGGCTTCGCTCAGGACAATAAGATAGTGTTCTGGAATGTTGCACAATGATGTTCCCGATTCCCTATTCCTGATCATTCCAAGACATACTCCGCCACTCCTTCCACAACTTTCTACAGCTCTATGGAACCTTCTAGAACTTTCCGGAAAACTGTTCTAGAAATTCCAAGAGGGCGAAATTTTCAGCCCTTATATCTTTAAAAGCACGGCCTTTAGGTAAAAACGGATACCCTTATTCCTTAGGGGGGATAGAGATCTACCACACCATATAACTCCCTTGATCGAACCGAGACTCGTTTCTGAGTTTTTGCGAGCTGCACGTTTTTTTGGACTTTCTTTTATAATACATGCCATATTCAAATAAATAAAATGTTACTCCTTACATGTCCTTTCCCGTGCGTTCCCCTCCAGCGTTCCACTTCCACCTTCCCCGCCACCGCTCTCCCGCTCCCCCGTCCCGCAAACCCCCCTGGCACTGCATTTCTTGACTCCTCTCCCGCGCGGCCCGTAGCCGAAACTTTTTTCTAATACTAACATTTTTAAACTCGTGATATCTTTCTAATTAAATATCCGAATTGAAAAATTCAAAAAGTTAAATAAAGGTATTGAAGCTGTCTTGAATATGAAGTAATTTATTTTGATAAGGATTAAAACCAAGATACAATTAAAGAGCCTTTTCAAGCGGCGACATATTAATTAAAATTTTAAAATAAAAGAATACTTATTGTGGCATAACCATAATAGTTAGACCTATGCTGTCGCGACCTTTTTAGTAAATAATGATGTGTTCTATAAAGTCGTAGTACATTATTTTATTCTACCATCAATAGTTTTCGCAGCGCACGCGATTTAAAGAATATTTTAGGTAATTTTTTTACACCCTGGGTTACATTATTGAAGTTTTAGTAAGGATGCCTATTTTTAAAAAAAATATAATATAGCCTATGTCACCCAGGGATAGTGTAGCTTCCCAACAGCGAAAGAATTTTTCAAATCGTTTCAGCAGTTTCGGAGCCTATTCGATGCAAACAAACACACAAACAAACAAACAAACAAATATTACCTCTTTATATATAGTGTGTTAGACGACGATGAACATTATTTGAGCGTCCTTTTTTTTCATTACTATAATTTAAAAATACAATTTTCCAAAACGCAAAACCCAAATCGAAAAGCGTTTATTAGGCGCAGTAGAAACACGCAACTTTGTGGCCAAACAATGAAAGATTTCGCAAATCGAGAAAGAAAGAATTTCTAAGTATCTTATTTTATTTCAATCGAAGCTTTCGAGTCGAGCAAGGGTAGTCACCTTGTAAACGAAATGATCCTCGAAAAGCTTAAAAGACAGTCGTCGGCTTTATCGACGGAATAACAGATAACTGAAATCAGTGGTTTTTTCACGAAGAAAGTCTAAAATCTGTATATTCTGTAAAAACTCGATAAAACTGAACGGAAAAATCTCGCAAAGGATGCTTTAAATGTAAAACTTACTGCGTATAATAATAATAATAATAATATTTTGATGATTTGTATAGCGCCGTTCTTACGAGAAATCACCTCAAAGGAGAGGTAAGAATTTATAACATACTAGCTGACCCGACAAACGTTGTTCTGCCATATAAATTATTTCTAGCGAATATTTTGGTTGTTAAATAAAAAAATAACGAATGTATTGTAAGTGTGTGGGGATGGGATCTATGACAGAAAGAGGAATTGAGCGCTGTAGACAATGACCGCCGATAAAAACAAAAAAAACGCCAACTAAAGTAGGAAAATTAAATAAAGAAAATCAATAAGAATTTCGTAGAGTAATTGAGTGTACGATATTTTTTGTCAGTTTGTCTTTAGCCAACACAAATAAGCTCGATGGTTTGCACACGCGAGAACATGATGCCCAATAAAATTTCAAAATGACGCTACGCTTCTCGTGAATGTCTTGGGAATGTGTGGAAGAAAGTTCTATGAGGCGGACGTACCGCAATCTGTCATTCAACAACATAAATAATTTCGTTCTGTTTGAAATACGAAAGACAGTTAAATTTGATCATACAAAAATACTAAAATCGGGATTAAAAATGGGAGGGAGGGGAAAGGAGGGTTAAAATTTGAGGTTATAGGTATTTTTTATGCCAAATTAAAAAAAAATACAATATAATTATTTTGTCAAAACGAAAGAATTTTTTTTCTGGGTAGGAACACCCTAATCACCCAGCGGTATATAATATACTTTAAAACCTACTTTCATACCTATTAAATTTACATAAAAAAATTTATACAAATCGGTCAAGACATTTCGGAGGAGTGCGACCACAAACACGGTGACACGAGATTTTTATATATAAGATTTCTACAATGCTATAGCTTACTACTAACTACGGACTAGACAAACTATTATAACAACTTATGGCTAACAGATTGCATCCACCGGTTCATCGATCACTATTACAACACTGTATGTACATAGATACAATGCATTTGACCAATAAACGTGATGCTGCATTAAAATATGCATATATTGTTTTGTTTTCATTTTAGATTTTTGGGCCAAAAGTATTGCATTTTTTATTATTTATTTCATAGCTGAAGAATATAGCGTGTCCGGGGGTGAGGATGTCCAGGAGTGACAGGCGTATGAATCCAATCCCTCACACTGCGATTCAAGGTAATGTTCCAAGAGGGTCTTGCTGGAGAGATCAAAAGGTCTCCTTCAACCATTCTCTACGGATCCGGCCTGTCAGGCAGTTGGCGGGCAGACGCATTCGCCGCCAAGACCCGGACAAACGTTATCCCTCTAACCCGAACAACCCCGCGAAGTAACCAAACATAGCGAACCACTAGGGGTGAAATATGGCAGAGGAGTTGGTTTTTTCAGAGATTGATGAAATTTTGCACACTTGGTCTCCAAAACAAAAGAAAAGTTACTATCTACATCCGATTTCGAAAAACTATGCGTAAATCCCAGACAACGCACGTAAATTTAAAAAAAAAAAACAACGCTCCTGGACAGCAGATACAAATTTTGTGTTTAAAATATAACATTTTGTTACCACTAACTAGTGCTTAAACAACAATAGGTACTACGAAATAGTATCAAACATGCATTTAAAAAAGTTTTAAGCTAGTATTTTCCATCTACTGTTATTGCTGTATCATCAGCGTAACATACAACTTTACCAGGGATTACAACATTGCATAATTTATAAATATTAGAAACAGAATTGGGCTAAGCACGGGTCCCTGTGGTACTCCATTTATTATCCCTGTTTATGTATTTATTTTTGTTTTCTGTCTTTGAGATTGTTCAGTTTCAGTTTTAGTGCCGGCAACCCGGGCGTTTATTTTATTTTCATTTATGTACATAGATTTGTTTTACCCACCTCACTAGACAAAGTCTGTTCCGAAACGGGTAAGTTATATAGAATGTTTATTGTATCTTTTTTAAATCTGTGTGTTATTAAACAGAGTGGAAGCTTAGATAAAAAAAATACTCGCGTTGAAAATATTAAACATTTTGTGATATTCAAAAAACTAGAGAAACTAATTATTTATGTTTTTTATTGTACGCTTTTATTAAAAGAGTAGCGTTCATAAAATATTATGTTATTCTGGGAAGTTTGTCTTTGATACGGTATGAAACCCTTGGTACGAAACATTAATTGGTAAAAACTTTTTACAATAAAACTAGACTTCTGAAAAACAATTTTAATATGCGAATTATTTGATATTGAACATATGGGTTACGATTTTAAGGTTAAATTAATCTAAACATCTAAGGTAGAACCTTCGCGCCAATATAATGACAAAAACTCATATAATATTAAACTGATATAATTATTTATTTTTTGAGTTAGTTAACACTACAATATATAAACAAATAAGCAAAATGAAACATTTAATTTGATTAATTAAAATATTTTTATAGCAAGCATAACATCTCTTTTTATTATTATTAAATACATACATTATTTCTTCATTCTTCATAATTTCAGGCATTTCATCATACATCTTTAGTCCTCTATACATTAGGCAGTTCTGTTATTTTGATTTTTTCATATGTGGCAATCTAACTCTATTTATATTTCTTGTTTTGTAATTATATAGATACACCTATAATATTAAAAGCAGTTTCATCCTACAAGATGAATACCACACAGGAGTCCCAACTGCTCCCAAAAGTCTGCAGCCAGTGAGACTATGGCATCCTCAATTAGGGTATTTTGCTGTATTTTGAGGCTGAAGGTAGTGGGAAGGGGAAGGATATTGGAACGAGGAAAGATGGGAAGTATCTGGCTGTTAAGATCTGGTCACGAAACACTGCTAAAGCCATATTTTATGTGAATTCTTTTTTATGTGAATTCCGCACATTAGTCTAGAACCAGTGAGACTATGGTATCCCCAAATAGGGTATGTTTTGAGGCTGAAGATAAGTGGGGAGTGGAAGGAGATGGGGCAGAGGAAAGTGGGGAAGTATCTGGCTATTCAGATCTTGTCACCAAACACCATTTAAGCCATTTCAAGCAACGTATCAATTCTGAATGGTGGTTTTACACCAAGGCGATACTGAGAGTATCGTCCACTCGGAAACGTGCCGCAATTATGCCACGTATTATTTTAAAATAATTAAATTGTGAAAATAGACAAATCAATCAAATAAAATTTATTTGAGTACACCAAGATTTGAATCTGCGATCTCCGGATCTCTAGTCGAAAACATTACCCCTCGATCACGGAGACCGTCAAAAGCAATATTTCAATTCTCAATACTTTTTTTATCATGGCGATACTGAAAGTATCTACCACCCTGGCGTTATAAGTATATTCAAATTATCCACATTTCGTAATCCATAATACATATTTAACTCGAATTCCGACTATCCCGTGATTTTTCACGGATCCGCGTCAGTATGTACATAACATTATTATAATAATTAGTTGCACATCCAAAAACAATGTTTTTCCTCCTTTATCTAATTTGGGCCTCTTTAAGACCCGCATTAATAAATCTCAAGAGCCCCTACTTAACCCTCCTCACAACGTTACCCAACCAGGTAGCAACATGGATCCCCATTCTTTAAGTGTGTACAATAAAAAATAATAATAATAAATCTTATCAAGTATTTAATTCGTGGATAATGTACCCACAAAACCTTCATCGAACGCGCTATGTCTTCCTCGGATATCACCGAATACTTTTTCCATTCACTTCAACCTTCAGACCCGCCATTACATTAATAAAGCTGCATTTCATACGCCCAGACAAATCCAAAATGCATGGCATCAGAAACTCAAAGCAGAAATGCAATCCAATCCCAAAACGCATCCATCCGATTTGCCCACAAAAATTATTCTTGACATATACACTGTACTATACTGGAAAATTCTGTACTATCCCCGACTATACTATACATATATACAATACTGTAACTAGCAGTTCTGAGAACAGTAGACATGGAGTGCAAAAAAATATATATCTTATATTTTCTTATTGTATAAATAATCCAAACCAAAATTTTCTTTTTAAATACCTACCTAATCAATTATAAATTATGTATAGAATGTAGCTTTTTATAATTTCAAATAACGAATTATACAATTTGTCCAAAGAAACCTTTCAAATTTCAAATAAGGAATTATAAAATTTGTCCAAAGAAAGCTTTTAAATTTCAAATAAGGAATTATACAATTTGTACAAAGAAACCTTTCGAATTTAAAATAAGGAATTATACAATTTGTCCAAAGAAAGCTTTTAAATTTTAAATAAGGAATTATACAACTTGTACAAAGAAAACTTTCGAATTTCAAATAAGGAATTATACAATTTATCAAAAGAAACCTTTTAAATTTCAAATAAGGAATTACACAATTTGTCCAAAGAAGCGTTTTAAATTTCAAATAATGAATTATATAATGCATCGAAAGAAACGTCACTCGATGACAATTCTTTTTGAAAGCTTTCTTCAAGTAGGTACCATAATGTTAAAGAGAAAGTCCAAATAAAACTGATTTCACATTTGAAAAAATAGTCTAAACTGATCTCTCATTATGAAAAGCTCTCATTATCGCCCTAGAAATGGCATTAATTGTGTGATCAGATCTGAATAGCAAATACTTTCCCACCTTCTACTTCCTTATATCCTTCCCTTCTACGCAATATACCCAAAATAGGGGATATCAGAGTCACACTGGCTCCAGACGATAAGAAAAGGTTGAGATTCTTGGACTAAAATTATCATAATTAGTCTACGAAGAGTTCTCACATTACTTAAGTTGTCTATGGGCTCTTCGGGTCACATGGTTTCATTTCCGAGATGGGCCGAAGGTAACCGAAGGTAGGCGTGCATACAAACAAAATCTAGCTTTCAGTCAAAAAGGATGTTAGTCCTCCGAATTATAATTTGTAGATTACAATACTTTAAAAAACATTCACTGTGATTCAGAGAACGTAAGTCCTTCAATAGGCATCCTATAGTACTGGGGAATACTGATCTCAGTACTTTACAAATAACGAATGTCTCTTGAGAGAACATTGAAAATATTCACAATATAAAATTTCAAACGGAAAATTTCATAGCGTCCCTAAATTTATCAAAAAATGTTAAAACATTCTCTGTGGATTTTTCCTTCTCTGAGTGAATTCCATAGATACGGGTAGATTTCAGACTGGTAATATATATTACGTGTGCATACAGACTGGGCTAGTAATCTACTTCATTGTACAATCTAGGTGCACGCGGTGCGGTGCATTGCAATATTGCAACTTGCATACTGCAATGGTGATGGTACCTACTCGGACGGACGTAGACGAATTTACTGCTGCAGTCCGATTTGGGGGCACCCGGCTGGCAGACTCTAGTAGATAGTATTATGTGATACGGAGCTCTGAAAAGAGTGTTTGGTGACTGTTGCGCAAAATTTCGTAGTTTGATTTTACAAATTTTATAAACATTCTAAAAAATTAGATCACGATGCGTAATATTAACCCCTCAGGCTAATTTGTGCATTCGAAACAACTCGTATAGGTCTCATATAAACTCTCCCTTACTATCATAATTGGAATTATGATCGGCATTTACTCCGATTCACTGCCCAAATTTAAAAAGAGCACCATGTCAACAAATAAATTATTCAACGCGCATACATACATACATGCACACATACTCACACACACACATACCTTACCCCAATACACATCACCCGGTAGTTAATATGCATACCATAAATAAGACACTACAATCAAACACATATTAGCTACCCACCATGAAATATACTTATTAATTGTAAATTGTTTTCAACAATATATATGTAATGTACTGTTTGTTTCTGTTTATAAATAAATAAATAAATTATATAAACGGTGTTAGAAAGACAAAACACAGCCAAATCAATAAAATAAACAATGAACAACTTTATGATACCAAAGTTTCGGATCTAAGTTTGAAAAAAAAAATTGTGATCCAATATAAGTACGTTGTGAGGCTGACGGTAGTGGAGAGTGGAAGGAGATGGGCAAGAGGAAAATGGGGAAGTACCGGGCTATTCAGATCTGGTCACCAAACACGGCTAAAGCCATTTAAAGAAGTTTCAATTTTGAATGGTGGACTTACTCCAAGGCGATAAGAGTATCTTCCATTCTGATATGTATGAAAGTAAAGAAATAAGAAATACAAAGTTAGTATTCATATATAAAATACACTAAAAAAGGCATAATATTGAATCTTTTAGCTAATACATTAATAAGATAAATAAATAAATAAAAATATCTATTGAATTTAGACAATCCAATCCAAAGGTTTAACGCCTTTCTTCATTTGCAGTGCCAATGTCCAGGGCCGACGGGAAGAAGGTTGATATACCTGGGAGCCAAGTATGCAGACCAGGAACCGTTTCCAGGCTCAGGTGACAACCCTGGCGATCATTAAAGGGACAAGGGTTGCACCGAGGGAATAAGTTTAAATTTGAGAGATATGGTATTAGGTCTGTGAGCTGAGTGCTTTAGGTAAGAAAACAATTTTGAAATTGCAAAAAAAATGTAGTTTATCGCATCCAAAATATACTTGCTGGGGTACCCGGCTTCGCTCAGGGAGTTGATATGAGATTGAAATGACAATCGAAGCCACGATGGATCTTGCTTTATATACCACTACCAATGGGTAGCCCTACCCATACAAAAAAGTTTCGAATGGTCCAAAATATTCTAAAACATTTCACATCATTCGAGAGTGTTCTGAAATGTTTCACGATGATCTGGGATATTCCCGAACGTTCCAGACTATTCCCGAACATTTCACAACAATCCAGAATGTTCCAGAATATTCTGGAATGTTGTGGAATGCTCTCGAAAACTCTCGAATGTTCTGGACTGTTCTAAAAATCTCTAGAGGGCGAAACTTCCAGCTCTTATATCTTCAAAAGCACGCCCTTGGAGTAAATACGGAAACCTTCTTCATGGATAGAGGGCTAACACACCATAAAACTCCCTAGACTGTTTCTGATTTTTATCCCATTTGACTATTTTTGAACAATAATTTATTGTCTTTACAGGATGTCTGTATTATTTTTGTCCCATTTTTTTTATTAGATTAGGTTGAATTTCAGTAGACATTTTGTTGGGGGTTGTTTTGCCCGTAGGATATTTTGTCGCGGGATGAAAACGCGAAGTACCATGAAATATACCTGTAGTCATGCGTTTTATTCCTCGTCTTCATCATTGCACAATCAACACCACCCGCTTTCAATGATGGTAGAAAGGGATTTATTCTGGTCGTTTTTTCTAAAAAAAATAATAAGTTTTTCCGGCATTTTCCAATCGCCCTTTACGCATCACAGTTCAGAGAACAAGTGCATCTTTTTGATTTATGCCTGCAGTCTAGGGTGGCCGCCGTACGTAAATTGAATATGTCCATGTTCTGACGTGTATGCATTTATGGCAATGATAAAATACAGCTAGAACTGTATGTCTATAATATTCCCATGTCTTTGATAACTCTATACCACTGCAGATAAGAATAGACAGAAGTGACTGCGTTCCCAAATTATGCATGACTCTATCTTACTTCGGGTTAAGTTGATTAAATTTTTTTAGATTTTTACTAACCCGTCTGGGGCCTAGGAGTTACTTATGGGAGAAACAGAGTGTCTGAAATAGGTCCTGAGGAAAATTATTTTCTTCAGGGCCTTCTTTATGGTGTTGATGTCGAAAAACAGGCAAACTTTAGAACAGCCAGGTACTTCTCAGCCCCTCCCTTTTTCACTTTCTTTAACTTCCCACTCCCTTATAGCCGGTTCACACGGTTCAACATTTGTTGATCAACTCGACAGTTGAAAGCTAATTGAGAAGTGTGAACACCTTTTCAACAAAGTTGATCAAGTTTTTTGTTGACTAGCTAAAGTTGAAAGCCCGTCTACTTTTGACGTTCAAGTATGACCATCGCCATCTTGGTATGACTCATCGATCAAGTTTCATAGAGAATCGACGAGTATGAACACATGTTTCCACTCGCTTGGGTTTTTTCGCGGGCAAAAGTAAACGTCAAACGTGTTACCTTGTTTCTACCGTCATGGAATCCGTAACGAAAAAATATCTGAAATGGTCGGATGATTTGATGTTCAAGTTTTTGGATCTGTATCAAAACCATCCCTGTCTTTGGGATCAAAAGAAAGAAGTATACAAAAATAGAAATACCCGTGATACTGCGATAAATAATATTATTTTTGAAATGGGTATTGTGGAACTGACGCCGACCGACGTAAAAAATAAAATAAAAACTATTAGAACGATGTACAAGAAGGAACTAGGATTAATAAATAAATCAATAAAATAAATGTTGGCAAGCAGCTCATCAAAATTGTTTTTTTGTCATCCTGAAGTGATTTCTATATCCTTCAGAGTCTTCTAGGGCCATCTCTTTCAAAATTGTGTTGGATGCGCCTAACTCACTCCTTCTCATGATCCATTTTCTCGCCCAAATATGACGTTTTTTATGCTTTTTCATAATGTCGAGCTCAATTGTCGAGACAATTTCAGTTGACGCCATCTTGAATGTCAAATTCGGTTCTACTTAAATTGAAACGTGTGAACATAATCTCATTCAACTTTTAACGTTCAATAAAAGTGGATCAACAAAAATCGAAACGTCTGAACGCGCCCTTAGCATCACAATAATAAAGCCAAATTCCTACTGGCCCTGAGCAGTTCGGAGAAGAATAGTATTCACATAAATGATGTCACATAGATGTCAATCTCGTCCTGGTTGTCGTGACGGAATATCCATATTATTGGAAGCTAGATTTGTTGGTTTAGAGCAGCGGTTCTAAAACTCTTTTGACCCACGGACCCCTTTCCCAAACTGATTTGGTCCATGGACAACGGAGCGGATAGCACAAAGAGGGGGTGAATATCCTGGGGACCCCTAGGTCACTTTGGGAACCACTGTTTAGAGTTCAGACCATACGTTCTCAACGTGGGCGATAACGCCTCTTGTGGGCGTTTGAGATTTTCAGGGGGGCAGTAGAAGATCCAAAGAAAATTAGGGGGCGTTGAGATGGCATGGCAAGTAAATAAAATATGGTCTAAAAAACACGCTAATCAAGTACTAATAAAGCAAAGTAAACTGTATATAACTGTGTATAACTTATGTATTGTAATCATTTTCATCACTTGTGTGAAAATTCAAATATTTCAATAGTTCGAGAAGTAGATGATTGAACTGAAAGATTCCTTACAATCAGATCTACATTAAATTGAAAATGAAATTTTTTATTTTTTATAATATAATCTTATCATCTTAGGTTTATTAATATTATTAAGAATTTACATTATGTATAATTAACACAACGAGGGAGTAGGTAGCCACCCGGTACTTAAAAATACAAAAGAATTGCTTTTAAACTTTCTAAACAAAAGGGTATAATAAATAATTAGGCATATATATATTTTTTAATAGAATTATTGATTCCTTTGATGTTTTAGCCCCCCCCCCCCCTATCATAAGTAAAAAAAATGGGGGGGCTCCATAAAAAAAAATATTTTCAAAGTGGGCGGTGGTCAAAATAAGTTTGAGAACCTATGGTTCAGACTTAGACATTAGTTTTCTATCAAATTGTTATCGATCATTACACTTCTAGATAGTTTCTGTACAGCGGTCGATACCAACATTTGATCGTTCCCGTATTTCTTGATAATAATGCATTAGGATTTGCGAAACGCTGATGCATCGGATTTGACGTCAAGCGGGAAATTGAAAATGCATCGGGGGATCAAATTTATGGACTAAATAATATTAGATGCAGAAATGCTTGTGACACAAAAATCGGCTTTATTTTATTTGCTGACGACACGACGTTTAAGATTAATGAATTCAATTTATGAAAGAAATGCTTTACAAGCTTTTTAGTAATTTTTATTCGATAAAATACATTTTAAAACTATATATAACTCTTATTGACAATTTTTATTAATTCAATTAGTGATGTGCTAGGCCTGTCTCACTAGGAACTACTGTTGGTTAGGCAGCACAATACGTATTGGTTTTGATTTATAAATATTTACATCATCAAAAATGGTTGTTTGGCGGTCTCCGTGTATTTTCAAGGACATTAATGATAATAATTATTATTATTTATTCCAGGATGTGGGAAGGATAGAGCAATCACACACGGATTCTAATTCTGCATGCATTATTATAGAATCTGGAGTCGTTCCATCGAACTTATTAGGTAGTGACACCATGTTTCACACGTATACAGGCTAGTGCAAAATGCATTGAACATTTTTTTTTAACATTTTTGCTGCATTGGAAGAATCTTCGGGCAATCATGTTAGATAGTATACTGAGACTTATTTTCTGTCGTTTAATATCACCAGTAACGAAGTGCCCCAAGTATTTTACATTCTACATACTATTTATGTTTTCCTCATTGAGTTGTACGGGGAGCATCTTCTCTGGAATTTTTCCATGGAGGAATGTGATTAGTTCCATCTTCTTGGGGTTGTATATCATGTTGTGGTCATTTGCGTATTCTTCACAGATTTTTAATAATATTCTCAACCCCTCGATCGACAGAGCTAGGAGGATCACGTCGTCCGCATAACTTATGTGATTTAGACACAGATTATTGATACGACAGCCAGCTCTGGTGTCCAGGCGATTTGATAACTCGTCCATGTATACATCGAACAGGATTGGGGACATGCACTCTCCTTGCCTTACTCCTGATCGCAAGTATATCGGCTGGGAGTATATTGTACCCGTTGAATGCGGGTGGACCACAAACAATGGACTACAGATGACTTTTTATTATTTAAGTATCCTTTTGGTCCTTGGCCTCCTGTGATTAAACGGGTTAAGAACCTAAGTCTTTTCAATAAGCATCCTACAAAACTGGAGAATACAGGTACCTGTACTTACTTAATTACGAATGTCTCTGGAGAGAACATAGGAATTAGGTTGTGTTGGGTTAGGTTAAGTTAAATGAAGTAACGTAAGGCGCAAAATAAAAGCAAGTGTTTGATATTAACTTATTTAGAGTACACGGAGACTGCCAAATAGTAGCGAGTGGCATAAAGCATGCAGGCACTCTTTTCATATTAAATTGCGCTTCCGTTTCGTAGACCAACCGGTACCTGCCCTGCACATGTGATGCCCCTACGTATTGGTGCAGCTGAAGGATGTGCGAAAGGAAGTTCATACCATTTTATTAATTTGGTAAGTATTTAATGCGAACGCCATGTGTTTATATCGACCGTCCAGTTGATTAGTCAGACATCTCCAAATATTAAGTTTTGAGATAATGAGGAAGGCATTATTCAATAAAAAAATATTAATTATTATGTATAAATTAAAAATATTAAATATAAAAATGTAGACATAATTTGTCTCGACGCCACCTAGCGAGAGATTTAGAACTAACAATGCCTCTCTCACAAAAATAAAGTTGGTTGTTTTCAGTTGAAAAAATGTAATAAGCAGTAATTATTGAATGAAACACTAGTATACAATGTATTATTTGGCGGGTATTAGATAAGCCGACATAGCTCAGAGGTAGAGCACCTGATCGGCAATCAGAAGGACATGGTTTCAAGTCCCGTTGGCGGCATGTATCTATTCTCGGAAGATTTTTTCAATGTAGATGAGTGTTTCAGGCTGATAATTATTGTTTATAATAAATAAAATATTATTTACACGTGGGTATGTTTTATAAATTAAATATGCTGTGAAATAAAACCGGGAAGAATATTGGTTTGGTACATTAGTATGACATTTTGAAATTTCCTAAAATTTACAGAAAACATAATTTTTCATTATTAGTATTTCAGCATTATAATTGATTTGGTGGTGTTTATGAGTAATCTGAGTATTGTGCAGATAGAAGGTACACTTTTACATTTTCAACAAAAAATTAGATTTTTCGGAGATGTCTAATTAATCAACTGGACGAGTTTTGACGCAGCACAAATACGCAGACGATATTTAGTCATGCTGATACTGATATACAGGTATTTTAATGAAGTTTGCCTTAAGAAACTAGCAGCATTGATCCCGGTGCACCGGTGCACAGGCGTGAAACTCAACGGCCACGAGCGGAAAACACGTTCACATTTGATTGTCTTCGTGAGAGCGGATCGTTTTTTCGACTCGATTTCGTGTAAATCTACCACAGGAAAGATCTACCGGCATCTGTTTTTCCTCCTTCATAAAATCTGGGCCTCTTTAAAACCCGCATTAATAATTCCCTTTCTACAGCCCTTCCTTAACCCGTTTCAAAACGCTATCCAACAGGCGACATAGTTCCCCTACTTTTACACCGTACTGAGAGTGGCGCTCTTGTGAGATGTCACAACAAAATAATAAATAAACGGCCAATGGTGCGCTTTGGCATCGTGAAATTCGTATAGATTTTTCTGTCTGAAGTTTACAGTTAATTAAACCATTAATTTCAGATTGCTATTTCATTCTCATCATGAGGTGAAGAGCTAACGGAGAAACTATAACTAAGAGAAAATCGGCACGATTTAAAGGGTATTTCGAAGCTTAGTTATTTCTCCCCATACAAAGATTCCATATCCTATAATAGATTAACAAAGTGCAAAACAAAATATTTTCATTTTTTTTATATGACAATGGGAAGAAGATGAGAAGAGCTTAGACAACATCCAGCAACTCCACAAATCTACTCCCATTAACAATAATTTGGGGTGGCATATTATATCTATTAGCTTATTATCTTTTTTTTTTTTTTTGTTTCGTGTACATTCATATCCACCTTCTTTTTCTTTTTTTTTTCCTTTCAAATACTTTATACTTTGTACATGTATGTTTATATTATACCCTTATGGAATGTGTGGGATTGCACTCTCCTCCCCACATACTGGAATAAACACTTATTTATATCACTTCGAGGATTTTCACCGAAAAAAAAACAGAATTTCGAAGACGAGTTGGTTACTCCTCCCCATACAATGATACCATATTCTATAATGTATTGACAAAGTACAATTTTATTTTCATTAGTTTTATACGATTAGGGAGAAAAGATGAGATCAGGATAGACAGACCAGCGACATCCACAAATCTATTCCCATTAACAATAATATGGGGTGGCTTTTTAAATCACTTGGATTTTCACTGAAAAAACCAGCATTTCGAAGACGCGTTGGTTACTCCTCCCCATACAATGATACCATATTTTATAATGGATTGACAAAGTGCAATTTTTTTTATTAGTTTTATAAGATAAGGGGAAAAAGATGAGATGAGGATAGACAGACCAGCGACATCCACAAATCTATTCCCATTACCTGTAATACGGGGTGGCGGCATATTATATCACTTCGAGGATTTTCACTGAAAAAACCTGCATGATTTTCGAGTAAGTATTTTTTTTCGTTTGATTTTTTTTTTCAGTGTAAAACCACCAATGCACTGTCGGCGAATTTTCACAAGTGGAAAAAGGGGAAAAGGAAAAATACGCCGATGGAAAAACAAATATTCGCCGGTGCAAAGGTTACGCTGCAACTCTGAAAACCAGCAAACAGAATATTACGTGAAAAGAGTACAGAATATTTCTGCAGGTTCCGCGCGTTATTATTCTGCAACAAAATATATCCGACAAAATATCCCCGACAAAATATCCCCGACAAAATATCCTACGGACAAAAAATCCCCCAACTAAATATATACTAAATTATTGTTAAAAAATAGTAAAATGGGACAAAAATAATACAGAAAATAATTAAGGCTCCGTTACCGGCCCAAAAAGCAGATGGAGAGATACGAAATTACGAATGTTAGAGAAGAGCGCTAACATTTACAGCGCCAAAATCGATGCAAAAATTGCGAAAATCTTTAATAAAACACGACTCCTTTAAAATAGACCAAAAATCTCTTGGGGGCTGTCTAAAACAGTATTTAATGAAACATTGTGAATTTTTTCATACATATAACTTGTAAAATAACGGAAGCAGACTAGAAAATAAAATAAAATTGGAGCATACTTTGCGATTTTTTTCTATCGACGGAAATTCATATAATTTGCGTTTCGGCATGAAGAATGTATAGATATTATCTTAAAAAATAACATATATATTTTTTAAGAGCTTAAAAACTTCAAATGTTTAACGGAGGTTCGCAAAAAATCTTTAGAAATTCGGATAGCGGCCTCTTAACAATAATTACTAGCAGTTAAAAACCCGTTATTTGTGGCGTGGCGTATATGGCGTGGCGTCCGACATGCACTCGTAGCTGGGTTCTGAAATTCTGTTTATCAATCTAAAATATTTTCTCTTTTAAAAACACTTTCAAATTGTAATTTAGTAACGTTTTTAAAATGAATAAATTGAATTGAATTTAGTGATATTTTGTTGGGGATGTTTTGTCCGTAGGATATTTTATCGGAGGATGTTTTGTCGGGGATGTTTTGTCGCGAGATGAAAACGAGCATTACCATTTCTGGACGCCCTAGGCATGTGAGCTGTGAGCACTGAATTAAATTCATAAAGATAGAATGTTGGTTTTCTGAGAAAATTTATAGTAAGTAGGGCTAAAAAAGCATTGGATGTACCTCTACTTGACTTGACAGGATGAAAAATGAGATAATTGTTTCCACACAATAAAAAATAAGTTGATTTATTTGTCTACACAAGCCCTGAGAAAAATAATTTCCCTCAGGGCCTCTGTAATCTTTGGGGATGCCATGTGCAGCGTCTTTTCAAGTTTCGCAAAAGATAAAAGGTATGAGTGATGGGTAGGAATCGGAGGTCAGAGTGTCCCGGTGTCAGGAGTGACGTTTCAAGGTGATGAGAGTCCGACTGGAGAGATCAAAATGTATCCCTCAAACGGTCTCTCACGTCACGCAATTGGTGGGTAGTCACATTCGCCGCCAAGACCTATACAAACCTATCCACAAAAACTCCGGCACTCCATTTAATTCACCAAACGAATTATTTGAAGTTAACTATGGCAGAGGTGTTGTTTATTGTAGTGTATGTGCATATGTGTGTAGTTGCAATGTTTCTCAACAGATGTCTTTAGTATAGGTAGAAATAAGAAGTTTTAGTAATAGTAAAGAGAGAGAGAGAGATAGAAAGAGGTGGGCACCTTCAGTTATCATTTCCCTGCGGCAGATTAACACACGAGTCTGTTAGAATAGACGTTAAGTCCAGTTTAAGAGGAAAATAAACGCCAGAAATATTTCGATGCTCATGCCTGCAAAATTTAAAATCGAGCGTCTTGTTTGCGCGAGGCAAGTAAGCGAAATAGTGGTTTTTATTTATTCAGTGCATAATTTTATAAGAATGAAAAAAAGTTAGAACACAGAAAACCTCAAAAGTAGTCTTAGCCGTAAAGGGGTATTTTTTAAATATTGTTTCTTGTATTACTTCATAGTAAAGTCTTGAAAAAACATTTTTTTAGTGGTTTACGCCTATTTTTTTTGTTACGTAAATAATAATTTTATTGTAATTCCGATACAAAGAAAAGCTAGTAAAAGCTTCAATTTATCCGTGGCATATTTTTTCATGTTCATACTGCAAGCCAATTCGTCATAAAGATTAATCTAAAAAGTATCTAAATAAGATTTCACATATAACTTCACCTTAATATTCATTGTAAATAAGACGATAACCTGACGAACCGAAGTATCATTGAAATTACCGATCATCAGTGTTGTATTGTTCATCAGAGAAATTAACAGTACCCCACAGGTATCACACGAATGGTTCCCGGAGCGGCGGTACACGTACCTCCCTCCCTAATTGACTTATTATTAATTATTTAGATTCGACTGAATTTGAAAAAAAAAACATTTATAAGGCATCAGTCAGGTGATATTAAAAAATATATATAACTTCGTACTTAATAACCGTATTTTTTTACATTTATTTATTTATTGTTTGAAACATTTACAATGTAATAAATGAAATTATCATTGGGATGTGTATGGATATTGGTTCCATGACAATTCATCCGGAGACAATTCATCCGGCGGCAGTTCATCCGATCGACAGATCATCCTGCCGACAGTTCATCCTGCCGACAGTTCATCCGGCCGACAATTCATTCGGCGACAATTCATCCGGCCTGATCATTTAGAAGATTTTTTCTTCAAGTAAGTATGCAAAGAGGATATACGGCCGTACAACCAAAATCACTGGCAGAATCCATTATAAGATATGGATTAACAATATGGGGAAATACTTCTGTAACAAATCTGAAACAAGTCCAAGTTGTACAAAACGCAATTGTAAAATTATTAGTTGTTCCGAATATTTTCAAACAGAGACATGATACACCATTACTGTTTCAGAGTGCTAAAATTTTACCTGTTAAGGCAATACTATGGCACAAAATTATAATTCAGTATATATTTACCCAGCAGCATAAAGAGAAATTAGAACATAAATACAGCACTAGATTCACGCGCAACGACGGGTTAATAGTTCCGAAATTTAATAATAAGTACGGACAGAGAACGTTTGAATACAACATACCGAAAATATTTAATTTATTACCTGATACTATAAAGCAATGTAATTCTATGAATAAGGTTAAATATATGCTGAAAAATTGGCTATCGGAAAAAAAATATTTATACTTAGATTGATTTGTATGAATAATGTTGAATTTGTAGATATAAGATGATGTAAAATTATAACATTTAAAATGTATATGTAACTTAATTATAAGCACCTGCTGACAAGCCAATTGAATTGGCTTAGCAGGACTTGTTTGTGATAAAAAAAAATATAAATATTAAAAAAAAAAAAAAAAAAATATATATATTTATATCTGAAGGCATCTTGAGTGGAAATCCGCTGTAACCTAACCTAACCTAACAAATTAGTCACATCACCCTAAAAAGATGGTGTTAATTTCAGATAAAGTTATATTATAACTATTTACTATATATGTAAACGATATTTTTTTTCAAACTTTACATGGTCAAATTACATCATACGCTGACGATACAGTATTAATAATAAGTGGAAAGACTTGGGAAAATGTAGAATTAAAGGCCATAGAAGACATTAACACGCTTAAGAATTTTTTCGACACTAATTTACTATCACTAAATAGTGAAAAGACATTTGTAATTCCATTTGCAATACATTTAAACGATGCTCCCAAAAATTTTAACATTGTCATACATGAAAATACTAAAATTCACAGCCAAAACTACTGCAAATCAAACTGTACAATATTAAAAACCACAAATAAAATAAAATATCTAGGAGTAATTATTGATAAAAATCTGAAATGGAAGGAACAAATATGTCAAGTAGTAAACAAAATTAGAAAATTAATATACATATTTTTAAGAATTAGAAATTTTTTGTCAATAAAAAATCTATATTTAATCTACTATGCCTTAGTTCAATCCACTTTACAATACGCTATTATTAGTTGGGGATCCGCATATAAATGTAACCTTGTTCCAATAGAAATTGTACAAAGAACAATTATTAAAATTATATTAAAAAAATCCTTGGACTACCCAACAGAACGCCTATTTGATGAATTCCAAGTACCTACATTTAAAGATTTATATATTAAAAATTCATTAATTCAAATTATAAAAGAAAAAGATAAATATCAATTTTTAAACGAAAACAGAACGCGACTTAAACATGTTTTTATATGCCCAAAACTAAATACGTCTTTTACACTTACCAGGGAAGAACTTTTTTCAATCGCCTACCAGAAGAAATCAGAAGCATTAATGATAAAACCCAATTACTGCTCTCTATCAAGAGACATTTTAAAAATATTCTGAAGAAAAAAACTAATGCCACTTAATTATCCTACAAATATCCTTAATTTTCCAAAATATTCTTTCTTTTATTTAAATGTATACATATATACTTAGTTTTCCATAATATCCTTTATTTTCTTTAAATATATACTATTATATACTATTACAACACACATATATTTATGTAAATGAATTATTTAAGTACTAAGTAATAACCACATTTATGTACACTCCTTTTCCATACACAAGCAAATGCTTTAAATGGAAAAGTAGTAAAAAACCTAAGATGTAAAATTATCATTTAGTAACATGTAAAACATATTAATGAAAATAAAAAATAATTAAAAAAAAAAAAAAAAAATATGCAAGTAGGAATCTTTACGGTTTTTTGCTAAGCCGACTGCACGTATAAGTATGTCGTATTTTGTTATTCACGCATGCTTCTTCGGAGAGTCGAAATTATTGTTAGTAAAAATATTTTTACAGCGGATTTCCACTCAAGATGCCTTCAGATAAAAGTACATCGATTTTGGTTGTACGGCCGTATATTCTCTTTGCATACTTACTTGAAAAAAAAATCTTCTAAATGATCAGGCCGGATGAATTGTCACCGGATGAATTGTCGGCCGGATGAACTGTCGGCAGGATGAACTGTCGCCGGAAGAACTGTCGCCGGATGAATTGTCGCCGGACGAATTGTCGGGTCACCATAGATATTACCTAACACTCCAATTAAAAATGTTCACAGCACATGTAAATCAAGATTTAATTGTTCCTTGTTTGAGATGCTACTAGCGAAATAGTAGAAATAATAATAAGCAAAATAAAATATAAAATATAGTAAGTATATTAAAATACAGACAAAGAGAAAAAACTTTTTCGTGAAAACAGCAGAACATTTTCTTTTACATATT
Organism: Limnephilus lunatus; assembly: GCA_917563855.2. Classification (NCBI taxonomy): domain Eukaryota; kingdom Metazoa; phylum Arthropoda; class Insecta; order Trichoptera; family Limnephilidae; genus Limnephilus; species Limnephilus lunatus. The sequence goes on from OU830592.1 coordinate 113,010,898, forward strand.
ATATTATATTATAATTAGTAAGTTTACAAAACTTTACTATTACTCGTCTCTATTATTACAGTAGATAGAATTTCTTTTTTTTATTTTTCAAAATGATTATTTAAGTAACTTCGTAGAAGTTCACTAATATATTTTATTATTTTGATAAATTAATTTTACCCTTTATTTAAATTTTAAACCTCTATGTACTTTTCTTTCACATATTAATTTAGTTCAAGGATGAATTTAAATATTGTAAGGGAATTTGTAAACCGGCAATATTAACGTCAGGCTAATTTGTTCAGTTTTCGGAACAACGCATATAGGTTTCAAGGAAATCGCTGTGTCCCCCTTACTATATTACGGTATAAGAAAGAGAAAACACCGAGAATTTTTAAAAACTTTTTTAAGTTTAATATTTTTTATATTTTTGTTAGTATTTCACCACTTTTCGTAATCAGTTTTTAGTTTTTAGATGCGTTGAGAATTGTCCATTTATTTGGATTTTATTGCAAAGCGGAAATATTTTGACCATCTTAAAATACGTCCGGTTTCTGAAGGGTTAAATACAAAATAAAAAAATTGTTTTACATCATAACGAATAAAGTAAAAAAAAAAAATTCAGGGTAAACATATAATCTAAAAAAAATTTATCTAAAATTTACAATTTTAGAAACAAAATGAAAACTAAAAACTGTTATCTTAAAATTTGTGCTATATTTTTTCAATAGAATGAGATATCCTTATAATGCGGTGACCAAATCTGTGAGTTATACTCAAGTTGACTTCGGCCTAATTATCATTTATAATATTAAAAAATATTCCAGTTAAGTTAGGTTTGGTTAATTGCCTCGCACGCCATATAAGTGCCCCACTCTCACCTTTATCCATTTTACACGACTGGACGTGCTAGGGGGGCAGTGACAGCGACATACGAGGGTGCTTCAGTCTAGTGGGGCACTGAGGGCTTGGCACAACGGAGGGAGATACAAACACCATCACGTGATGGAGAGTCAGAACTGACATAGTGACAGAACTCGACAAGATGGAGGCCGAGTGAAAATTGTTTTTATTAAATACGTATTTATATACCATTTTATACATTATTATTATTATTAACCTTTTCTTTTATTTCCTATTATGTTTCAAAATACTGACTCCTCATATATCTGAATCTGAATATAAGAGGAAAGTGGAACATGAACATAATACTAGGTTAAAAAAGAATGAAGGAATGCTTGTTCCAAAGTATAACAAGAACCCTCGAATGTATTTTGCCCAAAATATTTAACAACCAAGTAATATAAAAAATTGCGATTCTACAAATAGATTGAGATATATGCTGAAAATAGAGTTACTACATAGAGATGGTTTATATTACTTGTATTAATTGTGACAATCTGTATAGTTATAGTAATAATATTATGTATGTGTAATAAAATTGTAATTGAAGATTAAAATTATGTTGACAAACTGCTTAGTTGCGGTTTAACGGGAAAAAAAACAATAAAGAATAATAAAAAAACATGGTATAACTTCTTCATACATAAACAGATACTTCACAATAAACTACACATCTGCCCTAATTATGAACATTGTAATGCTGTTAGAAATGTTGGCTAAAGAAAGAGGACTGCAAATGGTATAATAACACAAACAATATTCACGATAGTACTTTTAGCAATAAAAGCATATCATTTTTTTTAGTAATACCTTGTAAAAGAACATGAATGAGTAAACAAATATTATATAGTTATCATCATCAACGTTTGGAAGTGCGTGATGTGAAATATTCCTACGTAACGTAGCCATTTTCTAAATTTGAATTGATCAATAATTCATACAAGCGATAAAGAAAGTTCCTACCAAATTATTTTGTTATAATAATAATTCTATATTTGAAATGTGGAATTCCTTTTGTTAAAATTTTTTTCACATATCGAAATCTGCATCAATTATTATTTTTAAATTTTACTGAAGGTGTTCATTCGAAGGGTAATTCCGATCGTCCCTCTAATCATTTGTCGTCGAAAAATATAATTATTATAAACAAAGGAAGCCTGAGAAAAATAATTCCCCTCAGGACCTATGTCCTCTTTGGAGATGCTGTGCGGGGGGTCTTTTGAGGAAAGGAAGGGGAGGCAGTTCTGGCAAGGAAAAAGGTACGAGGGGTGAGTAGGAATCTGTGGATCAGTGTCTCCAGGAGTGAATAACGTATGAATCCATCCCACCCACTGGTGCAAGGCGATATTCCGTGAAAATCCTACAGGAGAGGTCAAAAGGTCTCCCTCAAATAATCTATACCAATTCGGACTGCCGCGCAGCTGGTGGGTAGATGCATCCATCGCCAAGAACTGGACAATACTCACCTCATGAACACGGGCACCTCTGCTAACTTAACAAACGTAGCGAACCAGTTGGGATGACTTATGGCAGAGGTGATGGTTATCCAATAAATAGTTTGGGGCGGCGGTACTCATACCCAACTCCCAAATTGCAGTCAAAGGCAAGAAAATTGATAAAATATCTTTTTGATAGACTACTGATCTATTGAACCTGAGAAAAATATTTTATTAATTCTTTCAGGTTAACAAATACTCTCAATTATAACATTCCATAATAATAATAAAAATTTATTTTACACTATTTATTATTTAATATTGTTATATAAAACGAAAACTATAATATTTGCCATCTTACTTCAGTTTGTCATGCATAAAGCGCCCCCTTACCAAAATATCACAACAAGAATATTAAATGACTTTGATCAACTATGTGTTCGGTAACCACGAGACTCGGGTTCAGTTCCGGGAACGGAACCTCGAGAAACAGGGCTATCAAATAATAAACAACAAAATTTGTGGCATTTTGTTAATCTATGCGGTAATTAAATGTTTATAATTAACTACCACAAAGCGCAATATTATAGTAACGAGTTTAAATCATTGATCGAAGCCCAAGTAAATCTGGTTTCCAAGAAACTGTGCTTCTTGTATAGGTTAAGCAGATTCTTCAATAGTGATCAACAATGTACAAATCTCAAGTACGCCCAACAATTGAATACGGGAGCCACAATCACTACATATTATAAATTAAAATCCTCCGCCGCGTCTGTCTGTCTGTTCGCGATAAACTCAAAACCTACTGAACGGATTTTCATGCGGTTTTAAACAATAGATAGAGTGATTCATGAGGAAGGTTTAGGTATATAATTTATCAAGGGTTTTTATAAATTGGTAGAAATATCTAATACATGAAGGAGAATCCTGTATGTGGTGGACGAGTAGGCTGGCAATCAGGCGGTGTGGATTTGATTTGTAGGCAAGGTTACTGTCTACATTTTGATTTCGAAAACCACGTGTAAAGCCCGGGCATCGCCGGGGAATTAAGCTAATACTTGATAAACCTTCTTGAATCTCTGCAAAGGAGGGCATTACGTCTGCTTGCCAATATGTTGTTAACAGACCGATCGCCATCTTTATCGCACTCAGTCTGTTCTTCAAGTATTTTAATGGAGCATGCTCTAAGAAGTTAGCAGCATCGATCCCGGTACACCGGTGCATGCATATTTATTTATTTTTACAGTTCTCCGTAAAACAGTTATACACTAATATACAGCGCCCTCGAGGTGATTTTTCACAAAAACGGCGCTATACAAAATACAAGTCATCGAAATATATTATTATTTTTATTTTATGGAGAAGGTTACAAATTAAAAAAGTGAATGAGGCAGTTTTACTATTTTGTGACATGCGTGAAAAATAGTCGCTGAAATATCTGTAAGTAACATTGAAAATGTTGATGGTCAAAGCAGAATTGTTAAGTACTTGAGTCGTTCTGTTTATTGGCGCGTTCTGATGGGCAGAAGTTCTCACTTTCAAAGCATTAAAAAATACTAAATACAACACTCTTTCGTAGTTTATGTTGGCTTTACGAGAACGGGTCGTTTCTTCGACTCGTTTTTGCGTAAAACGACTCGTATATGAAACGAGCTATCGGAATCTGTTTTTCCTCCTTCGTATAATCCAGGCCTCTTCTCCCTCAACCAGTCTCTACCGATCGTTTCGCATTCGTCGTCAAGACCTAGACAATCCTCACCCGATGAACCCAGGCACCACTATTAAGTCATCAAACGTGGCGAAGCACTTGGGTTGGCCTATGGCAGGGGTGTTGGTTATTCAATAAATAGTTTGTATGGATGTATGTATGTTTATGTTTATGGATGATTTTGATAAAACTTTACAATAATATAGCTGATACATAAGAATAACATATAGGCTATAATTTTTAAAGCTAGCTAGGAAGGTGTCGAAGGGAATGGAACGGCGACGCACGGGAAAGGTGATTCAGGGAGAAACAATGTATTTCTTTGAATATGGCATTGCAATGCATTACGCATTGCTCAAAAAGCTAAAAATGGTGAAAAACTGCCAATAAACACCAAAACGTCAAAATGATTCAAAACTACCAATTAGAGCATAAATCGTCAAAATGCCCAAAATGGTGAAAAACTGCCAATTAGCACCAACATGACAAAATGGGTCAAAACTGCCATCTTGAGCATAAATCGTCAAAATGCTCAAAATGGTGAAAAACTGTCAATTAGCACCAAAATGACAAAATGGTTCAAAACTGCCACCTTGAGCATAAATCGTCAAAATGCTCAAAATGGTGAAAAACTGCAAATTGGCAACAACATGACAAAATGGGTCAAAACTGCCATCTTGAGCATAAATCGTCAAAATGCTCAAAATGGTGAAAAACTGTCAATAAGCACCAAAATGGTTCAAAACTGCCATCTTGAGCATAAATCGTCAAAATGCTCAAAATCTCAAAATGGTGAAAAACTGCAAATTCGCAACAACATGACAAAATGGGTCAAAACTGCCATCTTGAGCATAAATCGTCAAAAAGCTCAAAATGGTGAAAAACTGCCAATTAGCACCAAAATCTGGAAGCAGCTAGTACATTATATTTCAGTAGAAATTCTGATTGTGGGGTTTTTTCATAACGCTGAAGGGTTTCTTTCGTATTTGTGTCCGATCGGCCTGTAGAATCGGAAGGAATCCAGATTTTGGTACTCCGCACATTAAGGGTACCTAACAATACGGTAGCAACAGAAGTCAAGTACCGCCTTATCGTCAGTCGTCAGTCTGTCAACAACCATCGGAACATACCGTAACGTGACATTTCGCTCTACGTCGAAGTGTTATTATCGTGACATAAAGTATAAATCATACCGTTTTCTATCGTATACTGTGTGTAAACTCCTTACGTGAATCGTAATGTGACTCAAATTTCTATCGGGGATTATGAAATAACCCAAAACAAACAATATCGAACGCTTATGGATAATCTGTGACTGTCGCCGAATAAGAACCAGCCAGAAGACACCAGAGTACTACTTCTTGTGAATACCGTATCTTATTTGGTAGTCGGGCATAGATCGTATCAAAGTCCATAAGCGTTTATAGCAAGAGTGGCCGCAAGGTCATTCTAACCCGTATAAGGTGGAGCCATCAACGGGCTAACCTAACAGGGGTATTTATCAAAAAAACTAGAAATTCTATAGTTAGATACAATTAAAAGTTTTTCTGTCTGTTTTCAGTTCATCCCTGTCACGATCCAATTTCGCAGAAGGTCGTGTTGTTGCACCGGATCTTGAGGTCGAACCCTCGTCTCATTACGCATTCAGCCCCCAAAGTTTGGCGCGCCCTTCGCGCGTATGGACAACCCCCAACCCCCGAATAGTTGAAATACCAGAATGTCCCACCCTTACTCAACTGAAGACGAAGCGGTAAGAGCGGGCATATTTATAGGCAAAAGGATATACCACGTGTATCGGACGTGAAACTTGGGTTGTTTGTGTATTGGCTGTACCCACAATTGCCCGGTAATTATTACTAGTTTTACCTACCCTTTTTCCCAAATCTTTCTTATTATTGAAAAGCGCACCTGGGAATTTTCGTCAGATTCTACATTCCTTTTTTGATATATATACACATTCTGATTGGATTTTTAATGGTCATGACTTTTGGTAAGTTATATATTTTTAACATTGAAAATAAAATCACCTTTCATTTCAGGCATAGAATCCGTTAGTTCCAGCCCGTGAAAAATATATTTATTTATTTATTTATTACGGTATAAAAAATTTGGGTTATATTTATTTTATACGGTTCCCAAATAGGTGAGTTATATTCAATTTTACTGCGGACTAATGAAGTATATAAAAAAATGAATGTATAAATGGGAATGCGCGTTTTCATTCCGCGACAAAATATCCTACGGACAAAACATTCCCCAACAAAATATATAATAAAACCTAACCTAAGCTAACGTAACGTAACCTAACCTAACCTAACGTAACGTAACCTAACCGAACCTAGCAAAAAAAATGGGACAAAAATAATACAGACATCTTGTAATGACAATAAATTATTGTTCAAAAATATAAAAATGTTAAATAAGGTTAGGTTAGGGTTTAGTAGATATTTTATTGAAGGATCTTTGTCCATGTGATATTTTGTCGGAGATATGTTGTCGCGGGATGAAAACGTGCATTACCCATTTAAACATTAATTTTTTTGTATATCTCATTAGTCCGCAGCCAAATTGAGTATAACTCACTTATTAGGTCACCACATTATAATGTTTACTTAGATTCTATTATAAAATACAGAACAATTTTTGAAGATATAAATTATAAATATATATATATTTTTTTACTTTTTAAGTAAAATCTCAAATTATAATATTTAAATAAATGAAGACAATATTAGCAAACTCAATCAAAATCTGGAGACAGAAAAATCAGAAAAAGATATTGGTTCCACTGGGACTCGAACCCAGGTCCCTTAGCTTACATGGCAAGTGTCCTTGCCATGTAAGTCTCTAGATTTTGATTGAGTTTCGCTAATATTATCTTAATTTAATTAAATATTATAAATTATAAACTTAATACTTAATTTAAATCATATGTTTACAATGTATAATTGTTTTGCAATCCTTTATGTTAAAAATGTCTTTGATCAGTATGTTAAAATCTGAAGTGATCCTTTTAAATAAAACTCGTTCTATTCACAAACTTTCACTTTTATTTCAACAATTGAACATGGATAAGTTTTATAAGAAACGGTGAGAATAATAATTGCTACACTAGCCCTGACTTATGAGCTTGGTTAATATTGAGTTTATTGTAGAGAAAGAACGTAAAACACATGATGCGAGCCTTTTTAAAGAGTAAATTCCATGCTTGTAAATAAACACTGTCATTCTGACTGGGGGGAGAACTGACTAGTAGATAAAAATGAAACCTACAATATCGACTAATACCCTAATAATATCCATAATCAAGGGCTCACACCATTTTGGTTAAACATAGTAATTTGAATTAATCGACCACAGATGTCGGTAGCCTTCACTTTTTTAACACAGTATTTAATTTTACCAAAACATTGCAGGTCTTCATTTTGTGTGAATTAATGCTGCTGAGTCCAATCCTACACATATTTCATTTATATTTAAATGAGAGTTACCAACCAATATGCCAAAAAAACTTATTAGAATCTTTTATGTAAATTTTGTAAGATATATTATTACGTATGTAGGTATATTTTAACAATCGGAATAGAATTACAATTTATTAGAATATTAATTTGCAAAAATTAATTTCTACGAAGCACACATAATTACGTGAAATTAATAATTCATACATATTCTAGAAATGCTTGGACAAGTTTTCAAAATTGTATCCTAGAATTGCATATTTATGTTGTTCGATCATCCTTACAAAGTTTACGCTGGGGTGACCCGAATTCATTTGAATTAATCCTGCGAATGAACAAATGCGTCGAGTTCCCATTCAGCCATCGCAAGTTCAAATTTCTGCTAGCTAGGTCCTCCATCATTGCACAAGTAAAAAAATACACCATAATGATGGTAGTAAGACGATTCAAACATTGTATAGGAATTCTTAATCGGGGAATGTTTGACTTTCCTTAAAAAAAAGATATAAAACCTTGATCAAAAAGTTTTAGGACTTAATTCATAAAATCGAAAATAGAAGTTTATTCATCAAAATCGATACGGTTAACTTCAAAGTACTCCCTGTCAACTGCAACGCACTTACGCCAGCACTTGATCTAATCCTCGAAACACAGCTGGTACTCAATTTTCAGTATGTCTATCAGAAACGTTTTCGATTTTTCATGACATTCTTTCGGGTGCTGAAACGCATTCCGCGAAGATGTTTTTTAAGTCGTTTGAACAGTAAAAAATCGCAGGAAGCCATATTAGGTTAATTCGAAGTCTGCTGGATAGCATTCGTGTTGTTTTTGGTCAAAAACTCACGTACAGGGATCGCATGGTGTTCGATGGTGTGTTGTTGTGATGCAAAATTGATGCCATTTTCAGACTTAAATAAAATCGAAAACACGCACAAAGGTAGAGGTACACAGTACAGCGTAACTTTTACAAACGTAGAGCTATGACCCTAAAATTTAGAGGGAAGTGTCAATGACAGATGTGGTAAACTTACAAAAAAAATTCTAATCGGGTGACTGACAGCGTCACACGGTTGCCGGTCTTAAAACTTTTTGATCAAGCTGGTATGTCGAAGCGATAAGATATTCCTTGTGTCTCCTTATTTTTTTGTCTCAGTATCAAAATATTAAAACAATATCCACCCTATAATTTTATATTCACAATAGTCCCGAGTTATATTTTCGCGTCTTAGCAACCGTGGAGCCCTGTTTCATCCCGAGAACTCGCGGGTGGAAAGGGTGGTTGCCCGGTGGGTGGCAGATGGAGGGCTGACGGGTGGAGAAGGGGGCTTATGGGTGGTGAAGCGGGTGGGATTGCAGGGTCGCATTCATGATGAGAAAGCGCCCTTGAGGTGATTTTTCACAAAAACGGCGCTCTACAAATTGTCCAATTATTATTATTATTATTATTAAAGCCTCACGTTTAATTTACATTTACCCGGGGATCATTTATTGGATAACCAAAACCTCTGACATGCTCAATCCAAGAGGTTTGCTACGTTTGGTGACTTAACAGGGGTGCCCGGATTCAGGGGGTGAGGTTTGTTCGGATATTGATATATTTATCAATTATCACCCACGGTATGATCGGTTGGGGTGGTGCTGCGAAAACTAATATGGACCCTCTCAACAAAGCGCAAAAGGCCTTAATTAAAGTTATTACTAAAAAACCTTTTAGATTCTCGACAGTACAGTTATTTAAAGACTTTGCTGTATTGAACATACAGCAACTGTACATCAAAATTATAGCTACACATTACCAACAAGACAACTTAAACCATCATACTGCACAACACAATTACGACACAAGACATAGACATCAACACATGACTCCGAAGACAAATACTACATATGGACAAAGACATTATCATAATCTGGCTCCAAAAATTTTTAATTTAATTAAAAAAGATGTTAAAGATATCCACATGACAAAAAAAGCAAAACACAAAATCCATATGTGGATAATCGACAAAGGCATTATATACTGCGGTCAGATAACCTGAACAATACAAGAACACACTCAACGCCTGTATTTTCCTCTTTTCCTCTCAATTATTTTTATGACTCTAATTTGTTTCTATCATATTTTTTTCTATTTTACTCTTTTTTTTTCTTTTATTGTATTTATCTTTCTAAACTTAAATATTTATTTTTTTAATCTTATTTTTCTTCCAAGATTAAGATATCAAAATTAGTTTAAATTCCTGCCACCTCGGAACAGGCTCAGCCTAGTGAGGTGGTTTATACCAAAAAAAAAAATGTACATTGTATTTTGTATATATGTATTGCAATATCTTGGTCAATAAATAATAAAAAAATAAAAATAAAATATTGGCGTCGGATGTGTCTGTCCACCAACTGCTTGATAAGCCGGATCGGGGGAGACTAGTTGAGGGAGTCCTTTTGACTTCTCCAGCAGATTCTTTCGGAACATCACCCATCATACCATTTTCCTTCCCAGAAATTCCCTAAAAATACCTTCCACACAGCATCCCCAAAAATATAAAGGCCATGAGGGGAATTATTGAAGTGACACTTATTTAGCCCTATTATAATTTGAAATTCGGATGAAACGGAAATTGCGTCACTAAAATTTATTATTCGACTGGTCCTCTGTTCTAATATAATGCGGTAAATTCACGACCCCGCGCAAGCCTCCGATCTCCGACAAATCTCAGCGGCCAGAGAGACACAGCGAACGGAGGTTAGAATCCTACGAAATCCAAAAAAATAAAAATAAATATTTTTGTGAAATCAATATCTTATCTTCAAACCACTTTAAAATAAATAGGCAAAAGAAAAGAAAACGACATCTAGCGACTTTCTAGTTTCACTTCTACCGCGTGTGAATTGCACACTCTTTTTTTTTCTCTCGGGCCTCGTGTTTGGAGCTAATGTAAAAAGGTTTATATTATATAGAACTAAAATTGTTAACAAACAGGAAAATTATTTGTAGAACATCTTACAATTCGAAAGGTTTTTTGTACAAATCTAAGCACTCATTGTTTCTTTAACAGAGCAGTGTGTATGATCTCTTTGTTATTAGTATCAATCCACAAAATAAACGTAAAACTCTCTCTTTGAATAACATCACACGAATATCACATTGGCGCAGCCGATCTAACCATACACAAAACTATCATAGATCATTGCAATCATTCTTTCTCGCTTGCACGCATCTTACACACTACTCTTCATGCGAGTTTTCATTGTGTTTGCCTATGGTATTCAACCCAGTATACCTGCATTATCCCGGCACTATCCCAGCGTTATCCCGGGATATCCCGGCACTATCCCGGGATATCCCGGCGCTATCCCGGCTAGTCCGTCCCTGCCCGGGAGTGGGGGTGTAAAGTGGGCGGAGAGGTGGGTGTTTCCAAGGTTCCTAGCTGCTTTAGCTAACTTCGCAATGTACTGGCAAAATTCAGGGCACACCCATGTTATTGTTAGCCGCCTTTGATAGAATATTCATATATATCTATACTAGATATTATTATGAACGAATGAAAACCACAACGCAGCTAGAATCAGTTTAATTAAATTTAAAATAAATAAAAGTAAATTATTTTTATTTCATTGCAACAAAGGCGAGATGCAACAAAGGCTGATTTGAAATTTATACACAAAATTTTAAATAATAACATGGACTGTACCGAACCTCTTTTCGTTAGATCTGTAAAGCCCGGAAACTAATTACAAAAATTATTCGAAAACTACCGATCACAAGCAGTTCGGATGAAATCATTAGTAAAATCGGTGTTTTGGACATTAGGCAACTTTATGCAAAAAATATACTAACTTATCTATTCAAACATAGAACTGTTTTTGACAATATCCAAACTGCTCGTGATACGAGAACCACAGGGCAAAATCTCATTGCCAAAACAACGTTTGATCAAAGAAACTTCAGATACTTTGCAACTAAACTTTATAATACACTTCCACCGACCATTACAGCACACTAACTATGTAAAATACAAATCAGATACCAAGTCTTGGATCAATAGCAAAGACAGATCATATATTAACAATATTTTTAGAACCTCCTAATGCATGCTTTCCCATTGGTACGATGCTGATTGTCCTTGTACTTTTACTTTAAATGTAAATAACATTATTGTTGTTATCCTAGATATTGAAAGAAGGGTGAATGCCGGTAACTCCATTAATGGAGGACTGAATGCCGTTGGCGGTAATAAAAAACTGTCCAAAGACGCGAAACTAGCCGTCCATAATGGAGAGCTGGTACCTACCCTGATGTATGGCAGTGAGGCATGGAACTGGCAGAGGAAGGATGAAAGCAGACTGAATGCTGTAGAAATGAGATCCCTGAGGCGAATGTGTGGTAAAACCATGTACGATCGTGGGAGAAACGTGGATATCCGCAAAGAATGCAAGGCTGATGTAAGCGTGATGTGTAAGATTAAGAAAGGGACTCTCCGATGGTTTGGGCATGTAGAGCGAATGAACGAGGAAAGGAGTGTAAGGAGAATATATGATGCAAATGTGAATGGTAGAAGAAGTCGGGGACGCCCGAGGAAGACATGGCACGACCAAGTGAATCAGATACTTGAGTCGGGCCATGTGAAGAGTCGGAATAATAGAAGAGCATGTATGAGACGATGTATGAATGTGAACGAGGCAAAGAGTGTGTGCCAAGATCGAGTTGTGTGGCGGTCCGTCCTCTCTGCCTACCCCTGCGGGGAAACGGCGTGATGGTTAGTTAGTTAGTTGTTATCCTTATTAATTTTTGTGTTAAACTACTTATGCTAAAATGCGCCTGCTCTCAACACAGGAATTTCTAGTGAGACAGGCATAGCACAATCACCTGTGTAACTTAATGAATAAAGATTATAAAAAAAAGTTAATTTTAACATACCATAAAGACGTACACGCCATACAGAACTATTCCACACGCTTAATTACAAGACAAGTGCAGGAACTAATTCGCCAATCAACCGTGCTATACGTATACGTTCAATAATATTAATCTAAATTCTAACAGCGACATTTTCTCCGATTCACCACCCAAATATATAAATTGTTCAGTGCGCATACATACATACATACACACAATCTCACAAACACACACCTTCCCACTACACACATTACCCGGTAATGGCTTAATATGCATACCATAAATAAGACACTACAATGAAACACATAATAGGTACCACTATGAAATATACTTATTAATTGTAAATTGTTTTCACCAATCTAACTAATGTACTGTTTTTTTCTATTTATAAATAAATTACGTGGTATTATTGTTAACATTTCAATTTATTGCCGTATTGAGGTTAATATTTTGTATAAGCTAATAAAAATATTATATTGAAAGTACAATATTGTTTCATTAATGTTTCTTAAAAGTTGAAGGAAGCTAATACATTATAATGTACCTAGTAAACATGTAGGGTAACCATGGGTTGATGTTTGCTTTGAAATAATATGTTGTGCTATTAATATAAAAAATAAATAAAAAAATTCTATTAAAATCTTGACGTCGAAATCATTAATATTTTTTCATCCTCACGTGTTTCAAAATTTACAACAGAAATTAAAGCCGTTTTTCTACACTAATAATATTAACCCAGGTAAACTTTTGATCAATTTAAAGGATAAAAAAATTATTTGAGCTATTCTCGCATCAAGCTTGAGTGTTATGATTGTCCAGCATTTTACGTAGGTAACTGCAAGAAATTTTCGAAAGAGGGTGCTTGAACATTTGAGGTGCCTAAACTGTAGATTTTTCAGAATTTGCAACACACCTAATAGATAAAGATAACTCTTTTTAAGTAATCTTCGGGTATAGGTGTACTGCATAGAAATGGGATAGATCTACGTCTATGCCTTTGTTATAACTAGAATTAAATACTAAATATCAGTTAAAACTAGTTCTAACTAGACCAAACGAGTTCTCGAAATGATTCAGTCAAAACTGTTTCAACCGATGTCAAAGTTTATCGTGCAATATTCTGTTTGGTCGAGTGATAAGAGGTTAGGTAAGGTTAGATTAGGTTAGGTCAGATCAGGTTAGGCTAGGTTAGGTTAATTAACAGTTATTAAATATTTTAATATAAAGTATATGTATTTTAAGTACCAATTTCAGTTTTAATAAAGGCAGTTAGTAAAAACTAGTTTTAACTAGAGAATACATTAACTAGTTATAAATAAAAACGAGTTTTAACTGTAACACATACAAACAATATATAAATCATAAGACTGATTAAACTAATTATATTCTTCCAAAAATAGATAGTTTCAATACTTAATACTCTTCAACATCGTTATAATATTAATTACAATTCACATTTCCGTGATAAATAATAATGTAGAATAATATTTTATTATTTCAGAAAGAATCGTATTATTACCAAAAGAAGGGACAATATGACGGCAGCGAGAAAGAAGGAAGAGAGTAGTTGGCGACTTCTTCAAAAGATTAATAGTAATTAATTTCAAGTTGTGTCAGTCAGTGTGACAAGAAAAGAGAGAGTAAAAGAATATCGTAGAGATGTGACAAAACGCGAATTTCTGAAAAAAAATGGATAACTCACCAAACGGCGCAGAACCGCTAGGAGCAGAGGAGATTACCATGGAAATTGGAGCAGTGGGCACCATCTTTTTACGCTGTACCGAGCGTGTTTTCGATTTTTTACAAATTTGAAAATAGCATTAATTTTTCTCCGCAATAACGCACCGTCGCACAAAGCTATCCTCATCAGTGAGTTTTGGACCAACAACAGCACGAATACTATCCAGCAGTCTTCAAATTCATCTGATCTGGCTCCCTGCGACTTTTTCCTGTTAAGAGCGTATAAAACCAGCCAGCGACTGAAAATCCACATTTCGTCGAAAGAGGTTCTTACGATCGTACAGAGCGGTTCCAATTTACTCACCGTACCAGCTTTTTAAAATTATAACTCCATATCGTTTTATTTCATTCCAAATTTGCTTTAATTTATACCTACATCCAAAAATGCTGAAAAGCGTGTTGATAAAACTATTCAAATTATGTACTTTTTGTACTTATTTTTTGATCATAAGTATTTATCATTTTTCAATAATGTCTCAGCAAAATAAGAATATAATTTTTTTTAAATATATTTGTCTGTAAGTGCGCAAATAAATACACAAACGGACCAATTTTCGTCAAGAAACACATGCACTATATATTTTTTTATGATTTTATTTAACCTAAAATTAAAATTCTGTTACATACGTTTACCAGATAATGTATTGATTTATTTTAATTATATGATTTGAAATGGGTGTTGTATAATAAATATAATTTTTTGAAAATTTTACAAATCCGCCAACGACCTATGGCAGGGGTCTCCAAACTACGGCCCGCGGGCCACATCCGGCCCGCCAGTGTCATCAATCCGGCCCGCGACAGCTAATGACCAATGTCATCAATCAGGCCCGCGATAGCTAATGGCGATAGCTATAGTTGTTGTGATAAGTTGGATAAAAAACACAGAATGATAGTAACTCGGTTTTATTTACTTGCAAGGTAAAGCTTAATTACAAAAGTGTAATATCGAACCAACGAGATTATTCGCGAAAAAGTACTTCTAGCACTATCCGTTGGCGATGGATAGAGGGGACTATCACCACCTATTTCCGCGAAAAACCACCAATTGTCATCAAGTGTTGTAGACGTGAAAATACAGTACAACACAATAGTAATTGAACTAGAGAATTTGGCAAGCGTATTTATTTTTTTACAAATAACTCCACACAAGAGGCCCTATTAGAGAAAAATATTTTCCCTCAGGGCCTATGTCATCTTAGGGGATGCTGTGTGGATGGTATTTTTAAGTAAGGGAAGGATAGGAAGTTCTGGGAATGAAAAGGTATGAGGGTAGGAATCTGGGGGTTAGTGTGCCCAGGAGTGACGGACGTATGAATCCATCCCTCCAACTGCGATGCAAGGCGATGGGTCGAGATATTCCGGCTGGAAAGGTCAAAAGGCCTCCCTCACCCAGTCTCCCTTGATCCGGCCCGCCACGCAGTAGGTGGGCAGACACATCCGCCGCCAAGACATAGACAAACCTTACCCCATGAACCACGAATGATAATGGCAGGAAAATTTAAAAGGTTTTGGCCCTTGGAACTTACTGGAGTAATCAGTACGGCCCTAAGGCTGGAAAGTTTGGAGACCCCTGACCTATGGTATAACTTTATTACACTAAAAATTATATTTTTTTCTGAAAATTTAAAACATACGTTTACTAGATAAAAGAACAATCTTTCGCAACCAATTTATAATTTTTTGTGGAAAAGAGTCAATACGTCTAAACACTGATTTAAAAATGACATATTTCTGTTCTCTGGTAAATACACTCTTAAACCGAATTTAAAAAAAAAACCGCTTCACGGTGCGCGTTAAGTCACCCGAGAGAATGTTATGAAAAAATCGAAAACGGTTCTGATGGACATACAGAAAATTGAGTACCGTCGGTGTTTCGAGGATTAGATCAAGCGCTGGCGTAAGTACGTTGCAGTTGACGGGGAGTATTTTGAAGGTAACCATATAGATTTTTATGAATAAACTTGTATTTTCGATTTTTTTAATAAAGTCTTAAAACTTTTTAACCAAGGTGTTTGTTTACTCATGAACAACTAACCGATTATAATTTATATAAAGACGTTGATTTTAATTAATTAAAATTAATAATAAAGTAAATAAAATTCTGCTTTCTATTAAGCCTGCAAGGAGAAAGTCACAGAAGGCGAAAATATCCAGAAGTTTGGGCGTTCGGGTTTCTTTTACTCTGCGAAAAATATATATCGCGAAATTGATGTTGACAAAGGAGGAAAAACAGAGTTTTGGGTGTCTGCAACCTTTCCACGAGGACCCTTGAATTAATCTAACACATACGATGAATGTAACACCCACTACTGACTGCTGACTGGTGACTAGTGACTGGCGACACTAAACCAAACTTCTTTAAGTCTGTCGTGTTAATTGCTTTATTTGAGCAACAAAAATTATGGTATATATTTATTTGCGTTAGTTAGAAAAATGGTATTAGATGCGATGACTTTTTTTTTAATGTCGTGTAGGTATATTATCGAGGCTTCTGACTCACACAATGTTGTCAGTTTTTTGCCTCATCTGTTTTTAAATTATTATATTATCATTATCATCTCTAATGATCTTTAAAACGCACTTAGTCATTTTCTATTCATTTTGTATAAAAATTCACTTTCGAATATTTTCCAGTTTATATGATCTAATAAATTTCATTATTCTCGATATGGCATGAAACTCGGTTGAAACTATTAAATTCTGAACTTCCAATGAATTCGAGGTCATATGTGATGACTTATAACGCGTTTATTTAATAATGTACCTATTGAAGGGATTACAAGGAAAAACTGCGCGGCCTCTTTCATACTAAACAAAAATTTGGATTCGAGGCCAAAATACTTAACACCAAACTGGATAATTATTTTTTTAATAAAAAGGTATAGTAAATATACAGCACGGATATGGGCTTCTTTATTTATTTACTAGCTTTTACCCACGGCTTCGCTCGCATAGTATTAGTGGGAAATTACTAGCATTAACTATTGACATAATTGTTATTATTCTTGCTATTTTGTCTAACAGAAAATAATTATTGTTTAATAGAAAATTTCAAAATTTGAGAATGACATTTCGCAAATAAAAATTCTATTTTAGAAAATATTTAAATTATAGAAATAGAAATTTATTTTAAGTACCTACTCCCTTTATAAGTATTTTATTCGTATTTGAATCCAGAGTAACCTAAAAAAATAAGAAAATGACAGTCCACTTCAAACGCTATGCTTTATAGCAACGTTATGCTTTTTGTTCGGAAAATAAACATTCTTAGAGATATGTAGATATTAACTACGACGCCAAAAAAGTACTCTTTTTAATCACAACAAAGCACTCTTTTAAAGCCTAAAATTTAAAAAAAAAAATTGTTTCCAAGGTAACAAACAATTTGTTTGACGTTTGCAATAACTCGATTTTGTTAGGGAGAGAAAACGTATGATACGTAATTTCATAACAGCTCATTCATAACGCCAGAGCTTACCAATATATAAAGCCGTTGTTACTCGCAAATAATGTAGCTTTCGATTAGTGAAAGAATATTTAAATTCCATTCGATATTTATTGCGTGAAAGAGTAAAATCCAACCATCCAACCAACCATTCATACAAACTTTCGCATTTATAATATTAGTAAGATTAGTAAGATGTTACAATAATATATACTAGGGAACCTTGATCTAATGGTAGGAACATGAACGTAAATAAACATCATGGCATTTTTCAGTATGAAAAAGTTTGGGATCCCTGTGTTCCCACTTTGATGATTAATCACAATACTGAATTATAATGGAGTTTCTCCAAATCCATTCTCTCCCACTGAATTCCTCCTCCCACCAGAAGTTCCCTCCCCCCACCCCCTCCGTCTATTATGTGCGAAAAGGGTGTTCCTTGGACATACTGACACATAAAAATACAATCTTGTAAGACATAGGATCACATAAACAAAACATAAAAAAGAATTGGAATATATTACGTAGTTCACAAGAGGGTGGAATAAGAAGAATTGAATGTCAAAAAACGAAATTTCACGATCAAATACATCGGATTAGTCCTGGGTCGATTAGGATCGACCCGATCATTTTGATACGATTATTTTGACCCGATCGAAGGATTCACTAAAAAAAAATCGATCATTTAATCGGTTAGCCATCATGGCCTATTGCGAGAAGCATACATTTTGTAGACCGGGTGTTTGGAATATCGTTCTTGCGATTTATAAATAAAGGTACTGAAATCTGAACAGCAGTGATAGTCCATTTTTAGATTTCATCTCTATTTCTGCGAGACGGCGGCGCATCGATCTATCTATGGAATTTATTTGTTCTATGTTTAAAAGTACTCGATCAGAGATGGGGTACTTTTGACCCGATCACTCCGCCAATGGGTCGTAATCGACCCAGGTCGTGTAAAGTGACCGATCAACCCAGGACTGCTTCGAATTTAGTGAAGATTTTTTTAAAAGAATATTGAAATGTGCAAGGGTGATGAAAGCGTAATGAAGTAGATCAAGAAAGGTGACACTTAAATGATTTTGTCAAATAAAGCAGATAGACTGAGAAAGGAAATTTAGGAATTCAAATATTTAGACGCAACAATGACAAAATATGAATAAATGAAAATATATATACATTTTTTTTAAATAATAGGACACGAGCGTTCTTGTTCGCAAGGTTATTCGTAAGTCTACGTAGGTCACCCATACAACTAAATAACATACATGTTCAATACTTTTGCAAATCCTGACAATAATACAAGAAATAAGGTATTGCTTGCATGATCAGCGATTTCTGAGAAAATAAAATACTAGGGGAAGAAAAGGAAAACGAAAAAGAATTCCCAGTAAAAGTACAGCCTATCCGAAGTAATTACAGGATGTTAATCGAAATGATAAGGCAGTTGATTTCGTTTATATGGCAACGACAGGTTTGCAGTTACTTTTTTGTACGAATCGAATACATCATTCAAAATACCAAAAAAGTCGTATAACTTAAACGTGAGCAATATTTTTGAATATGAGAAAGAAATAAATACAAATACAAGAAACAAAATTTAAAATATGCAATAACTTTGTAAACACCACTTTTATTTTATATGCTTTATGCCGACCGGGTTTCGCTACAACCGTAGTACTCTACTAACATTAAGTTACATGTGTGTTATATTGTTATATATAATATATGATTTAACAAAATGGGCTGGACTCCTCAAGTGAAGGAGGAAGAAGACATAAGTGTAGATGGAGAATTGGGAAGGGAACGGGAGTGTTCTTTGTCAATAGGGAACAATCGTAGTATCGGACTTTTATTCAAATTTATTTGCTTATTAACTACCTTACTATTAGTGTTTATGGCTTTCCTTAATTTTAGTGCCTCTAAGTTATCCAACCTTATACCTATAGAGTTTTTATGAATTAGGGTGGCGCCTGAGTTTTTTTAATCAAAATTATGGTCTGTTTCGATCAAGTGGCTTGCAAATTCCGAAAATCCAGTGCTGTGTAAAAAATGTAAGACGTTCTTTGACACGGGTGTTTATGTTGCGTGCTGTTTTGCCTATATAAAAAGCGGGACAGTTGCTGTATTGGAAGAATAGGGTTGGAATCAATCATCATCATCATCAATCAAACATTATTAATAGGTAAGAGACTGTACGGTTGAAATTTAAGAATCAGACTAAGAATACAACTCAGATGCCGCGCCGTACGCAGAACCGTTTTCGTACGTAGAATTTGTATACAAATGTACTTTTGTAATAGAACTGAATCAAATCAATGCCAAAAGATGGCACCACTTACGTTACAAGATCGCGTGATTAGCATCCCCTGGCATGTACTACGGATCTGTAAATATTATTTTAACTGGCAGTTGTGAATGATAATAACACGCGGCTTTATATTAAATACGACGTCATTGCCTGTCGCGGTTACTTTGTCACAGTGACAAGCTGACACTGGATGATAGTAGATCCGAATAATAAAATGGTCACCAACACTCAAACTGGCCGAAGCAAAAACCGCACACAGGGCCTAGCAGCAAAACCTGCGTCACCAGAACATTCGATTCTTGGATTGATTTTGTATGTTTTGTAGCCGAGCAACAAACAACCTTAAAAATACTGTTCAAATCCGATTTTACACACTGGTATCAACGGGCACCACTCTCCGGCCGAGTGCATGATAATGCAAAATTATTCCGGTTTCAACGTTCGTTCCATCCACCTGATTTTCCTCTAAGTCAGATAATTATTAAATCTGTGCTAACTTATTGTAACACAAAGTTACAATGTAAATATATTTGATTCGCGTTAATCGATATTTATTATTTAAAACCTCGACAACACACGCATTTAGTTTACAGACGTGGCAAGGCCTGTAAACTGTCAAACCCTCTGGATAAAATATCTAAACATAACCCATATTGCTAAAGCTTAATCACGAAAAACTGCTTCAAAGCATTCGTAAAGGACACAGATAAATAAATAAACAACAATAAAAAGTGTCTACTTCTAAACAACGATTCAGCGTAGCGTATCCGAATTTACCCCTTGAACTTAAACTTTCGCAGCATTCGTCAGAGTTCCAGGGACATTTACATCTTATTTGTCTTTTTTAATTTCTCCAGGGATTCTGGAAACATCGCGTCGCGTCGGTGGGGTGATATCGGCCTAAGTTTGGGGGACACCCTAAAGATGAGGCGAGATCGCACAGCTGAGAAGACGAATTTTCGGAAATTAATAAAAAAATTGTAGTATACTTTATATAGCAATACGTACCTCTTTTTTATGTAAATTGCTAAGGCTAATTTGTAAGGTTTTTTTAACAATTCATAAAGGTCTCATAGAAATCGTTCTGTCTCCCTTACAATCATTATGAGAAATATGATCTAATCGGCGGCGTTTGAAAGAGAAAACACAACGCTTTATATTCAAATAAAAAAGTTAACCACAAAACAGCCATTATGGTTTAGTTAATTACATTATGTATTTCTTGTGACTCTTTTTGTAGCTTATGTCTCTTGCCTTTCTATGTATCATTTTTCATTTGAGTGAGAAATTGTTTCTCCCTACGTGTCCTTTCCTATTCGTCCCGTTCCCCTTCCGCCTCCTCTTCCCCTCCTGAGTTCCTATCCCCCCTCCCGTATTTGCCTCCCCTCTCCCACGAATCCCCTTCCGAGTTCCCCTCCCCCCTCCCGCGTTCTCCTACCCCCTCCCGAGTTCCCTTACCCCCTCCCGCATTCCATACATTAATTCCCGGTATATTCAGTTTCCAAACAGCTCGTGTGCCACCTACTGCAATTTTTTTATAGAAATTTCATAATGCCAGAGCTCATATATGTTATTCTGATGTATGAGCTATATTATTGAAGAGTTTCATTAAAATCCATTCTGTAGTTTTTGCGTGAAAGAGTAACAAACATACATCCATACAAACTTTCGCCTTTATAATATTATATAGTAAGATACTTGGTCTGAGAAGTTTTTTGTAACTGGACTGTTTTCTTACGTAAGTTAAAACATTTGTAAGAACTCATTATAAATAAATAAACTTTCGTTAAAATCAGCAAAATATAGAAGCAATTTTTTCCATTGCCCTTCGTCACTTTTAGTTTCTATAGAAGTTTAGTTACGTCTGCAGAAAGGCTAATATTATAGGTTAGGTTAGGATTAATGCTATGTCGTGTCAAAAGCCTCAATCCATTCAATAGTCTAACCTTTTCATACCTTACAAAGTAAATAACTAATATACGGCCTTAAATGGGGTGAATGCCATCTTTATCCCCAAAACGTCGCCATTTCTACCCTCTCCACAGCCATAATAATCTCAAGTCAAATGATAATACACGGTGGCTCTGGCTGTCAGGGTAAAGTTAAATGTTAAACCCTGAGACTTAGCTTTATATCTTATCGTTAAGGGTGGAAAAATATAATGCTACAATACGTTAAGTCTCTAAGTTAACGCTAAGAGTTATATTTACATTATAGTGAGCGGTCTTTCATATGTCTATACTGTATATTTTATTAATAAAGCAAGTCTGATACTTAGTCTAGTTGGCCAGAAGTGGCTAGAAGTCCTTTTTAGCACGATTAATTGGTATTTTATCTGTCTGTAAATTTTTTTGTACGTTCCATTTGCGTTTGCGAAAATCTGATTTAAAATCGACTTTATTATTCAAGCAAGCCCAACTTTGACTGGCGTTTCAAGTATCTTCAAGACACATTTTCACTCTTTCCTCTTCTTAAGAAGACCCTCCACAAAGCATTCCCAAAGATGACACAGGCTCTGAGGAATATTATTTTCCTCGGGGCCTCCTGTGAGGATTAATACAAACTTATATATTATATTATTTATTGTTATATAACACTAAACGTAATGAGCTCATACAAGTTTTAGAATAAAAACGCCAATTTCGGGATAGATAGCGTTTATAAACTTTTTCAAACAAGTTTCGGCCAAAACAAAACAGTAGTCGAAATTCGGTTTCTGTTTCGGTTTCGGCTGAATATCTAGTTTCTTTCGATCAAAAACGCTAAAACGCACATTACTACCCAAAATATAAGGAGGTGGGTTTGGGAACCGCCGCCTCGGGAGAAATCTATTGGATAACCAACTCCTCTGCCACTACCTATGTGTCTTCCCAAGTGGTTCGTTAGGTTTGGTGACTTAGTAGGGGTGCGCTGGTTCATGGGGTGAGGTTTTTCCGGGTTTTAGTGGTGGAAGTCACTACCCTTTTACCTCTCCAGCAGGACCCTCTCGAAACATTGCCTTATACCTCAGTGGGAGTGATGGATACATACGTCCATCACTCCTGGAAGCATTGACCCCCAAATTCCTACCCACCCCTCATACCTTTTTCCTTCCTGGAACATCATCTCATTCCATTCCTCAAAAGACCCTCAACACAGCAACTGAAGGCCCTGAGGGGAATTATTTTCCTCAGGACCTCCTGTGTGGAGCTAATGCAAAAAAAGGAACTGGATGGAGATAGCAAGAGATCAGCAGTGTTGGAGTCGTTTCTTGAAGATGCTAAATGAAGAAGACATAGTCGGCGTCATCCAAAGTCCAAAAAAAAGACATGCTTAATCACGATCGAGAGAAGTAGTATTTGTTAAACTACTACAAAAGCAATTTTCAGCAAAATAACGAAAAAATCTCAGTATTATTTTCCCTTTGCCCTTTACACAGTATAATAATATTTTAGCCATTTATTTTTCATGCATGGCTTTGGATAAATAATAAATCTTCCCTGCCGACATCTTAAATAAATGTCTTTTTTATGTCTGGGATGAAATTACTTTTCTCCAACCCTAAAATTATATCAAAGGCATTTTAACCCCCCAGATCTAATGACATTCATTCGAAAACAAAATCAAATTACAATTTTTTGCGTATTTACGTAACATTAATTTTACCCCAATGCAAAAATATAGCCAAGTGAATTTCTATTTTTAATTGGTAAACTAACGTTTAAGACAAGATTTTTATGCATAGCACAAAGGGTAAAAATTATTATAAGCAATAATTATTAGCCTGAAACACTCATCAACATTGAAAAAATCTCCCGAGAAAAGATAAATGCCGCCGACGGGACTTGAACCCGCGTCCTTCTGATATCCGGTCAACTGCTCTACCAACTGAGCTACTTCGGCTTATCTCCCACCCGCCAAATAATTCTATATATACTAGTGTTTCATTCAACAATTACTGCTTATTACATTTTTTCACCTGAAAACAACCAACTTTATTTTTTGTGAGAAATGCATTATAAGTGCTAACTCTCCCACTAGATGGCGTCGAGACAAATTATGTCAACATTTTTTTGGTGAAATACTTAAACTTGTCAAATATTAATTATTATTTTTAATTGATGTAATAAGCAGTAATTGTTGAATGAAACACTAATATATATTGAATTATTTGGCGGGTGGGAGATAAGCCGACGTAGCTCAGTTGGTAGAGCAGTTGACCGGATATCAGAAGGACGCGGGTTCAAGTCCCGTCGGCGGCATTTATCTTTTCTCGGGAGATTTTTTCAATGTTGATGAGTGTTTCAGGCTAATAATTATTGCTTAAAATAAGTGAATTTCTCCCTATTTATTTTAACTGTCAAAAGATTACGCGTGTTTTAGTTTGCTTAGCCATTTTTTTCTTTCAAAGTTATAATTAAGCGAATAAAACATGTATTTATTTTGGAATATGAGGCAAAAGTTGATGGAAGAAGTAGGGTTCGTCCCAGGATAACTTAGATATGAAGATGCCATTTCTGTTTACAACGATAAAAGTCGGTACTTTGGGAGGCGAACGTCCGCCGCCCCGGGAAACATTTATTGGATAACCAAAATCTCTGTCATAGGTCACCCCAAGTGGTTCGCTACGTTTGGTGACTTAGCAGGGACACCCGGGTTGAGGTTGTGAGGTTTTTCCGCAACGGTGAGGTTTGTCCGGAAATGGTCCATGGGGTGGAGTTTGTCCGCAAATGCCCACCAGCTGCCTGGCAGACCGGATCGGGAGAGATTGGTTAAAGGAGTCCCTTTGACTACTTCAGACAGGGATGGATTTATACGCCCGTCACTTCTGGACGCACTGACCCCCAGATTTCTACCCACCCCTAATGCCCTTTTCCTTCCCAGAAGTTCCTCTCCTTCTTTTCATCCACACAGCATCCCCAAATATGACATAAACCTTGAGGGAAATTATTTTCCTCAGGGTCGTAAAAAAAAAAGTATATTTGTGGCACATTCCGGAGTGGAAGCTACTTTCAGTATCGCCCTGGTGCAAGAAAACCATTTACGTTGCTTGAAATGGCTTTAGCCGTGTTTGGTGACTAGTTATGAATAGCCAGATGCTTCCCCACTAGCCTATTCCCTATCCCGTTCCCCTCTCCACTACCTTCAGCCTCACAACATACCCCAATTGGGAATGCCGTAGACTCATTAGCTCCAGGTGTTTGGTGGAGTTGGGCGTCTTGTGCAGTATTCCCATTTAAAAAAAATACAAATTATAAAGCCAAGAAATCTTCCATAAAGTCGCATTAATTGTAATAGCAAATTGCAGTTCTGGAATTCAATGGGAGTTCATAATTTGAAATTCATTGTTCTAAGAAATCTATGTTGAATTTATCTCCTGAAAATTTACGTGAAAGTTATAAAATGATTTTCAGATTGTGCAAATAAAATCTATTTGACTTTGGTATATTATTTTATTTGACTTATTAATAGCGAGAAATTTCTATTTCCATCTTAATCCCTCAAACTAATTTATTCGCGTTTCGGAACAACTCATATAGGTCTCATAAAAATCGTTTATCTCCCTTACTATTATAGTGAGAAATATTATGTAAACGGTATTGGAAAGAGAAAACACCACGCTATACATTGGTTGGCTTTAAAATGTACACCTTTTTTATCAAAGTTTTATACCGTGATTTGAAAAAGAATTATTAAACTTTTGAATTTTTCATTAATAATCTACTACACTATCTACTACACTATATAAAGAGGTAAGATTTGTTTGTTTGTTTGTTTGCATCGAATAGGCTCCGAAACTAATGAACCGATTTGAAAAATTATTTCACTGTTGGGAAGCTACACTATCCCCGGGTGACTTAAGCTATATTATATTTAAAAAAAAAATAGGGATCCTTACTAAACCTCCAATAATGTAACCCAAGGTGTAAAAAAATTACTTAAAGTATTCTTTACATCGCGTGCGCTGCGAAAACTATTGATGATAGAATAAAATAATGTACGACGACTTTGCAGAGCACATCATTATTTACAAAAAGTGTCCCGACAGCATATGTCTAACTATTATAGTTATGCCACAATAAGTGCTATTTTATTTTAAAACTTAAAATAAAATGTCGCCGCTTGAAAAGGCTCTTTATTTTTTATCTTGGTTTGAGTCGTTATCAAAATAAATACTTCAGATTCAAGAATGCTTCAAAACCTTAATGTACCTTTTTGTATTATTCAATTCGGACATACCATTCGAAAGATATCACGAGTTTAAAAATGTAAGTATTAGAAACGTAAAAAAGTATTAGACGCGGGAGGGGAACGGGGACGCACGGGAATGTGATTCCGGGAGAAAAATGTATTTATTTGAATATGGCATTGCAACGCATGCCGGGAACCAGTTAGTGTTATATAAAGTGACAAAAAAGTGAATTAACGAAAAAGTTTATGATACATTTTACTAATAAAATATGTGTGTGTTCTTATTTTTTACTGTAAGTAATTTTAGTTGAAAAAAACGTAAAGTGAGCCATTTTTCAAACTTTTTATGTTTGCATTCAAAATTTTTATATAAAAAATTATATGATTTCTAATTATACAATTTGAAAGCGTATTTCATCACCTTTCAAAATAAAATTTTAGTTTTCGGGTGCGTTCAAAAATATTCCATTAATTTGGATTTTATTGAAAAGAGGAACTATATCAACCTTTCAACAAAATAGGCCGAATCCATTTGCTTGAAATACATAAACTACAAAAACTCTGCAAAATTGATCTCTGCCGTCGTGAAAGCTTTTACAGCATTTTCCGATTGCATCAATGCAACTGTTTGCAATTCACTATGACATTTTATATTACGATTTAGAAGGTTTCAAAGTTTTGGTATTATTATGGTCTGCCTGTATAGAGTATAAATAAAACAATATTTATACATTTTTATGCAGCATCGGGAACATCGCCTTGCACTGCAGCGCGAGGGATGGATTCGTTCGTCCGTCACTTCTGAAGACACTACAGATTCCTACTACGATTTAGAAGGTTTCAAAGTTTTGGTATTATTATGGTCTGCCTGTATAGAGTATAAATAAAACAATATTTATACATTTTTATGCAGCATCGGGAACATCGCCTTGCACTGCAGCGCGAGGGATGGATTCGTTCGTCCGTCACTTCTGAAGACACTACAGATTCCTACTACGATTTAGAAGGTTTCAAAGTTTTGGTATTATTATGGTCTGCCTGTATAGAGTATAAATAAAACAATATTTATACATTTTTATGCAGCATCGGGAACATCGCCTTGCACTGCAGCGCGAGGGATGGATTCGTTCGTCCGTCACTTCTGAAGACACTACAGATTCCTACTACGATTTAGAAGGTTTCAAAGTTTTGGTATTATTATGGTCTGCCTGTATAGAGTATAAATAAAACAATATTTATACATTTTTATGCAGCATCGGGAACATCGCCTTGCACTGCAGCGCGAGGGATGGATTCGTTCGTCCGTCACTTCTGAAGACACTACAGATTCCTACTACGATTTAGAAGGTTTCAAAGTTTTGGTATTATTATGGTCTGCCTGTATAGAGTATAAATAAAACAATATTTATACATTTTTATGCAGCATCGGGAACATCGCCTTGCACTGCAGCGCGAGGGATGGATTCGTTCGTCCGTCACTTCTGAAGACACTACAGATTCCTACTACGATTTAGAAGGTTTCAAAGTTTTGGTATTATTATGGTCTGCCTGTATAGAGTATAAATAAAACAATATTTATACATTTTTATGCAGCATCGGGAACATCGCCTTGCACTGCAGCGCGAGGGATGGATTCGTTCGTCCGTCACTTCTGAAGACACTACAGATTCCTACTACGATTTAGAAGGTTTCAAAGTTTTGGTATTATTATGGTCTGCCTGTATAGAGTATAAATAAAACAATATTTATACATTTTTATGCAGCATCGGGAACATCGCCTTGCACTGCAGCGCGAGGGATGGATTCGTTCGTCCGTCACTTCTGAAGACACTACAGATTCCTACTACGATTTAGAAGGTTTCAAAGTTTTGGTATTATTATGGTCTGCCTGTATAGAGTATAAATAAAACAATATTTATACATTTTTATGCAGCATCGGGAACATCGCCTTGCACTGCAGCGCGAGGGATGGATTCGTTCGTCCGTCACTTCTGAAGACACTACAGATTCCTACCCACCTCTCATACGTTTTTCCTCCCCAGATTTTCCTTTTCTCAAAAGACACTCCAAAGAACCCTGCATGAAGCTAATGTAAAAAAAATGTATTAACCCTTATTTTGAAAATTTAAACAAATATTACGTAAAACTTTACCTACATCTATTTATCTAAATATAAAAATGAATCCCTGATTCTCTTGGTCACGCCATAACTTCAGAACGACTTTACCTATTTCACTCATTATTTTTTTTAAAGTTTTCTAATACTTTGTAGAAGTATCTTACGAAAAGAAAAATGAAGAAAATTGCTCAGAAAATTGAATAATTTCAGAAAAATTAACGCCTACATTAAACTCCGCACGTTTGACAGTTTGCGCGTTTAATGAAATTGAATTTAGCAGGCAGCTGTTTTTTTTTTGTATTAAAGGAAGTGTCCATGGATTTTTTTATTAAATAGGTACCTATGTTAGGTACCCAAATTGGATTGATTGTTTTTATAATATACATACAGAATATTTATAATATACGAAAAATGAAATTTTGAAATTAAAAATTGTAATAGGTTGCACGCGAGCTGTTTGAAAATTGAATGTACTGGGACTGAATATATGGAACTCGGGAGGGGGGTTTGCGGGAGCAGGAGAGGGGAGAGGGAGGGCGGGGAAGGCGGAAAGGGGAACGCGGGAGGGTAGGGCATGTGGGAGGGGAACGGGGATGCACGGGAAAGTATATGCAGGGAGAAACAACTTATTTCTTTGAATATGGCATTGCAACGCATGCTGGGAACCAGCTAGTGATTTATAATTATGTAGGTATTTAAGTACCTACCCGCTTACAAAACTTATAATAACAAATAAAATTTTAGTTTTGATTTATTCAATAAGAGAAAATTAAAAAACATACATTTTTGAATGCGAGGTCTACTATTCACAAAACTATACTAGAAAATAAATCAAAATTTCATATCACGAAACAGTTATTTTTAATATTCCTTTGAAATAAATACATCACACGCGTTACCAAAGCGTACTCGATTATTAAACTGATTCGAGTATCCAGTGTTCGTGTTCACTCGAACGAATATCGAAAGGCTGTAGAATCTGTTCATAGAGTTACAATGTGGTTATCTATTTAGGTTAGGTTAGGGTAGTACAGTGAACTATTGGTAATTAGTTTGATATCGGTTCATTACTCTCCCTGCATTTACCTACGAAGCCTACATTACTCGATGGAATATATAATTTGACAATAATAACTTTGTGTTCAATTCTGTTTTGGAGAGAATATATGGACAGGGCAGTAAACTAATATATGTCGATGATATAATTTTGACATATTAAAAGCCAAATTAGTTCGGTGTTTTATTCCTACTTGAAACTTTAATCGCGTTTATCTCGAAACACCATTTTTGAAGTCGGTAGGCACGATTTCGCAGAAACCAATTCACCGATCTCATTGAAATTTGGCACACTTCAAAATAGCATTGACCAGTATCTGAACGAAGGATTTTTTTTCGACTACAAATAATTTAACGAGGCTGTACGTAGTGTAAATTGTACCAAAAAATGAATTACTTTGCCTACAACTCTGCCAAAAGCATAGATTTCATAACAACTTGGAAAAAATCGTGTAAAAAAAAAGATTACGAAAATGTTAGTAAAAATTTTTAGAAATGTAGTTTTTTATTTTTAAATAAATAAATCCATTATTTGAGCTCGTGACGTCACTACATGAAAATGTCTCCGATTATGTTCCCTTAATTTTGTAAAATTCCACACTGATAAATTTTTTTTTATATGGCAACACTTTGATTTCCGGCGAATTTTTTAATTTTCGTTTAACCTTTACTAAATTTATTGTTTGTTCTATGCGAAATTATCCTTTGGTTTGATTTTTTGATAAAGATGGCAGTGTTTTTACAGATGTTACGAAGAGAACCCAGTACAATTTATTGCTATTCGTGTGGAAAACGTTCTTTTTTTAAAATGATTTTCTGCTATGTAATTATCGTTTTTTCGCACTAATAAAATTATGTCCCGTCTTTCCGGTTTATAAAAAATGGTCTGATTTTTCGGATTGAAATTTTCAAAAAATCGCCAGGGTTTCAAAAATACGATAAAAAAAATAAAAAATAGGGAATGTCTTAGAATATTTGCCTAAACCGGAAAAAAATTTAAAAAAATTGTGATGCAAGAGGCCTCATATTAAAATTTCAAATTTTTGAAAAATCTTTCTTTCAAGTACAGCTTATTTATCTACCATCAGAAAAAAAAAAGATTTTTGAAATTCAGATAAATCTATAATGAGTTATCCTGCCTACCGCGAGGACACTTTTTTGGGGATCGCCAGAAACCAGGCCCCACCGGCTGAATATCACAAATTTTTTTATGACCATTTTTTTCAATTTCTATTGTTGAGAAGTTGTTCTTTTATGTGCGCAAAACTTTGAATGAAATAATTCATTTATTACATTTTTTTTAAATCGTAAAAAAATATGTATTTTTTCTTGGAAACGAGACACATGTAATCCTTAAGGCGATCCACTAGTACAGGAAAAAATCGAAATCGGAATTCACGCCCCTTTAAGGGAGGAGTTTGAAAATACATGAGAAAAAGTTTTTGGAAAGGTTACAAAAGGTATTTGAGAAAATAAATTTACAGGTTGATTTCGTAAAAACCTGTAAAAAACATGAACTCCTTTTTTACGCATTGTTTATTGTAATAAAACGGATATTTAAAATTGATTTCACGAAATCAAGCGACGCGGATCCTAACGTCTGTTCCTCGCTACGGCCGGGGGAGGACTGACTGAAAATGGGTGTGGCGTGGTCAGTAGTTCTTCAGTTCTTCGGTGGACGACATAGGGTTCATTTTGAAAAACCAAATTCGTCGACTAGAGGCCGAATTGTAAAATAACAACGCGAATATGCATATTTTATTTTAATTTGGGAATTTCGGGCGTAAATAACCATTTTTTGCGATTATTTTAATATAAACGGAATTAACCACATTAAACAATAAAAACATATCCGAACGGGTTTATAAATAGGAGAGTTTGGACTTGAAAGTGTTTTTTAAAGAACTTATACTTTATTTTTTTATAGGCTTATTAAAATACTTATAAAAAAAATTAACGATATTTATAAGGGCCAAGGTATGTTCTACACGTAGTATTTACAGTACTGTTCGAATTAATGTGAATACAAGTGATCAATTGGAAAAAAATAATGAATATTCTTTATTGAAGAAAAAAAATAGAGAAAAAATTACAATTATTTTTTTTAATACCAAGTGTGTCCACCCTTAACTTTTTTAACTTCATGGTCAGGGTTTGGCATAGAATCAGCAAGTTTTTTTTTACAATATTCTGATATTTGCGTGTCTATAAACCATATCTCAATTACTGTCTCAATCAGCTTGGTAACTATAGCCCACCGATTTTCAATTGGATTAAGATCCGGAGAGTTACCTGGCTATTCACGGTATGCATTTTTTTGTCATTGAAATATTTACAATCTTATTGCGTTTTTTAAGAGAAATATCCATCTTCAAAAATTAGAAACAAAAAAGCTTTATTTAAGTTTACTTCTGCATAAAAACTGTAATTCTAAAAAATTACAAAATTTAACGCATCTGTAGTTTGGTGTGTCTCGTAACTCATTGAATGATTGAACAAGAACACAAAATGGCCGCTATTACAATATGCTGCAAACAACTGCGAAAAACAAGATTATTGTGCTAATTATCACGTCTTCACATTAATTCGCACAGTACTGTAATTGAAGCATCTATAATACTTCTATGCGATCAACTTTTAAAAAAAAAAACATATGATTTTGCATTATTTAGTATGGCTTCATCTTAGCATCGGCCTTAACATACCTACTGCCACGAAAAAACATTGCAAAAATTCATTCACAATATGGTAATATTTCAAGTTTTCCATATTAAGTAACTTCGTCGAACTTATGGTAAACTTTCACCCCCACGTACTGGCAACCCTCACATTATTGCGCAATATAATGGTAAAAGCTCCCATAAGTTATGATTAAGTGGTAAGTAGTGGAGTTTTGGATTGGTATCAGCTATTTAATATCTGCCATTATTAATTCAATTGTCAGACCTCTATCAGAAAATGAATTCGAAACTCAATGCGAAAATCATGAAACAGATCGAGGCAAAGATAATAATATAATTAATTAAATATTATTATGAAAATTATTAAGATTCAGACCTAACCCAACCCATAATGGGTTAGGTTAGGTTGAGTTATAGTAATTTGTTCGGCTTTAGGAATAACTATCGTTGTGTTTCCTTTATTGGGCAGAAACATTTAAGAAAGCAGAAGACACACTTAAAAGAATTAAAAATTGGCTAGACTACCATTCACTTACACTTAATGCTAATAAAACCAAATTCATCACTTTCAAAATAAAAAATAAGAAAAACTCTGAAGAAAACCTGAACTTGAAAATTCATAGTCAGCATCACTTGTCCCTCGTTAGAAAACGTTGACCATACAATGGATCTGGGTCTAAAAATTGAACGAAACTTAAAATGGATCGTTATTTTTTCAAAACTATCAGGAATGTCTTCATTAAAAAAGACTCAATCAAGATATACATGGCTCTCTGCCAATCACTGTTAGAATACGGTATTATCGGATGGGGCAGTGCAAATAAAAACATACTAAATCCACTAATTAAAACTCAAAAATCCATAATGAAAATTATACTGAAAGTTCCTGTAAGAACTGGCACTGACGAAATCCTCAACAATCTTAACATCATGTCAATTAAACAACTGTATTCTAAAACTATACTCATTTACATTCATAAGTACAAAACCCAAGAAATAATAACTAACACGTACATTAAAAACACTAGATCTCATGGACAAAAACATATCCAACAAGTAACTACTAACAAAACATTTGGGCAAAAAAGCTTCTTATATTATGGTATTAAACTTTACAATAAAATACCACTCTCACTCAAAAACCTCAACAGTATAACATTTAAATCTCGAATAAAAAGCTGGATTACTAAATATAGGGAGAACAGAAATAGAAAATATACTGATATCAAATACAGACTAAAACCGAATCTACTGAACTGAATTATTAAAAAAAACACTATTTTATTTCATTTTTAATTATTTAAAAAAAATACTACATGATACCTATATGTTTATAACTAATTCATATTAATTTATTATAATTAAATTATAATATGTAAATGAAATCCTCAGCACGGGAAATCCCAGTGAGGATATCATTATCTTTAGATGTTTGTAAAGAAAGGAAGACAATAAATCATTATTATTATTATTATCATGTTTCGAAATATGATCTAAATCTAAACGGTATTAGAAAGAGAAAATTCCACGCATTATATTAAAATCTAAAAATAGCAGAGAATAATTCAAATATTTATGAATCCAAAGTTTCTCTCCACAATTTGAAAAAAAGAATCTTTGAAATATTTAAAAAAATATTTTTTTATGAAACAACAATAAGTGATTTAAAATAAAACAATAACTTTGTAAACACCACTTTTATTTTATATTCTTTATTCCGACCGGGTTTCGCTACAACCGTAGCTTCTTCAGGGCAGTACAATACTCTACTAACATTAAGTTACATGTGTGTTATAGATAATATATCAACAAAATGGGATGGACTCCTCAAGTGAAGGAGGAAGAAGGCATAATTAGGAAAAACTTTCCTTTTTAGACACTGTTTGTAAAAGTATATATCAAACCACATAACTCGATATTTCACGGTAAAGTTTTTATACATTTTTACTTTAATATCTGTAGTTGCTAATAATATTAGTTCGTGTTGTTTTATTTTAAATTATAATGTCACATCACAAAGTATCTGCTTCATATTATGAACAAAAAACAATAAGTGAGTTGACGATAATAGCCTAATAAAAGATGTGTGCGTTTTTTTTGTTTTTTCGTTATCAGTAATTTTAATTAGAAAAAACGTAAGGGGAGCCATTTTTAAAACATTTTTAAGTTTGCATTTAAAATTTTTACATAAAAAATGTGTATTT
Organism: Limnephilus lunatus; assembly: GCA_917563855.2. Taxonomy (NCBI): domain Eukaryota; kingdom Metazoa; phylum Arthropoda; class Insecta; order Trichoptera; family Limnephilidae; genus Limnephilus; species Limnephilus lunatus. The sequence goes on from OU830592.1 coordinate 113,045,009, forward strand.
TGAATTTTAAAATTTGAGAGAGTAATTTTTAATATTAGAAATAAACAGATACTTTTTTAAATAAAAGAAAAGTTTTAAAAATGGATCAACTTGCGTTTTTTCGAATTAAAATTACTGATAACGAAAAAAAATTAAAACACACTCACATTAATAGACAAATTTATTCTAAACCTTATGCATCGCCTCTTTTTTGTGATTTAATGTAAAATAATTCAAAATTAAAGTATTTCTTTGTTTTAACCACTTTTTAATGTCTATAAAACCGACATGTTTCGAGAACGATGCTCTTTTCCTCAGGGTTTACTAAAAACTATATGTCTGTTCTATAGACATTAAAAAATGATTAAAACAAAGAAATCCTTAAATTTTTAATTAAAATGGTGCCACAAAATAAATTTGCTGTATTTAAAGAAATATAAATAATTAATTAATCAGAAAGATTCGCAAAATCTTTTTCAAATTGCGGTCAGAAACTTTGGTTTCATAAAGGTGTATATTTTGATTATTTTTGGTTAAGGCGATCCACTAGTACAGGAAAAAATCTAAATCGGAATTCACGCCCCTTTATGGGAGGAGTTTAAAAATAATTGAGAAAAAGCTTTTGGAAAGGTTGGAAAAGATATTTGAGATTTTTTTACATGTTGAATTCGTAAAGGCCTGTAAAAAACATTAATTCCTTTTTTATGCATTGTTTATTGTAATTCTACGATTTGGGCTCCACATTACAATATGCATATTCAAGCGATTGAAAAAGTCCAGCATAGATTCCTTAGGTATATTAATTTTAAATTAGGTATTCCAAGAGAATCCGTGGACTATAATTTGTTATTAAACTGGACTAATCTCGTAAATTTATCAGATCGCAGAAAAATCTGCGATCTATTAATATTATATAAAATAATTCACTCGGTCCTGGATACCCCTGATTTAATAGAACTAATACGATTTCATTGCCCTGGTCGCGCTAACAATAGACTCACTCTACCGTTCTACTATAATAACACACATACATTATCACATTATTACTCACCAATCAGTCGATTACACATGTTGGGAAATGAACATGCTAACATCGGCGACATTTATTTCTTAAAATTAGCGCAATATAAACATGCACTCAAAAATTATTTTTCATTAAATGTTGAAATGAAATGATGATATTTCTCATTGTTCTTTTTTTGTTATTTTTTGTTGTGATACACAAAATGATTGTATGTTATTTTTAAGTTTAAAACTACTATTATGTAATGATTTTATTTTTATTACTTTTGTACTCGATTATATGTTTATTTATAAAAGGCAGTATAGCCGTTTATGTATTTAAAATAAAAATAAAAAAATTAAAAAAAGTAATAAAACGGAATTTTTAAATTAATTTCACGAAAACAAGCTGCGCGGACCCTAACACGTTGTTTCTCCGCTCCGTCCGGAGGAATGACGGAAGAATGGGGCGGCTGCCAGTCGTTCTTCGGTGGACGGTATAAGGTTCACTTTGTTATTACAAATTCGTCGACTGCCGTATTGTCACCGTGATGTCAAAAATAACACGCGAAAATGCATATTATATTTTATTTTGTGAGGTTCGGGCGTAAATTTCAATTTTTTTTGCGATTATCAAAGAAACTAAATTTGCCACATTAAACAATAAAATTATATCCGAAAAGAGGTTTATAAATAGAAGAGTTTGTACTTCAAAACGTTTTTTATAAATCTTAAATTTTTTTTCTAGGCTTATTAAAAGACTTACAACAAAAATGACCGATATTTTAAAGGGCTAAGATATGTTCTACACGCAGTATTTAATTGAAGCATCTATAATACTTCTAAGCGATCAAATTTTCAAAACAAAAACGTATGATTTTGTATGATTTTGCATTATTTAGTATGGCTTCATCTTAACTTTTATATTTTAATATAAAGCTATGTGTTTTCTTTCTAATACCGTTTATACCATGTTTGTCACTATGATAGTAAGGGAGACAGAACGATTTCTATGAGTCCTACATATATAATATTAGTTGTTCCCAAAAGCTTGAGGCGTTTAGAATTTACTAAAATTAATGATACCAACTATTTGCTTTGGGAATAATATATAAGCAATGATAAATAACAGTTGGCATTGTCTCCATCGAAACAATAATAATTATGGAAATAATGATTGATCCATTGATAATAATAAAAGTTTAAAACTAAACACCCTGTTGTTTGGGAGAAGAAACGCCGATTTGTCCAAAATCTATTCAACCAATATCCGAAATCTCCTCCCCAGTGGTTACGGAAAAGTTGGGAATACTATTGTCTTGAAGGAGGACGGATTGGGAAAAAAAGTCATTGTAATTAATGAAATATATATAGGTATATAAAAGGGAAAACTTCGTTTGTATTTAAGTCCCTTAACGGAATGGCTCCGGCTTAATTATCGGAAATGTTTATTCTAGAAAATTACAATTCTCGACAGTCAGCCCTCAGGTCAGCAGCGTCATCAGCTATCGGAAGGTTGAAAGCACCAAAGCGCAAACCAGAAACTAAGTTTGGTGAGCGTGCTTTCGGAGTGACGGGACCTAAAGCCTGGAATGGACTGCTACATGATTTAATAATTATCATAGACTCAGCAGAATTTAGAGCTAATCTTAAAACTCACCTTTTCAGACAGTCGTATCCATAAACCAAAAACATTTCACCTTCAACTTCACAGCTCGCGAAATTGTAAATAACCGATTGGGAAACAATGAAAGAAAATAAGAACTTGTAAGCTTTTTAAGCCGCCGCTACCCGAATTTCTGCCGATTTCTTACATATCTCCCTTCAACATTTGAACTTTTTAAGCTCTTAAAAATATATATGTTATTTTTGAAGATAATATCTAGACGCGTTCCACGACGAAACGCAAATTATATGAAATTCCCTCGACAGAAAAAAATCGCATAGTACGCTCCGAAAATTGTTATAGGTAAACACGTTTATTTCAGTTATTTTACAAATACTAGAAAAAATTCACAATATTTCTTTAAATGCTACTTAAGACGCCTTCCACGAGATTTTTGCTCTATTTTAAAAGAGTCGTGTTTTATTAAACATTTTCGCATCGGTTTTATCGCTTTTAATATAAGAGCGCTCCTCTAACATTCGTAATTACATATCTCTACATCTTCTTCTTTTTGGGCGCGGATGCGGCGCCTTAAAGCCATTTTCCAAAAAATTCTCAAGTATTTCAATATAAATATCTACGTTTGCCACTAATCTTCTCATAAATGTAATGTGGGTAACAAATGTAAAATCATGCAATGTCCAGTGTTTTAAATATACTCGTAGTGTCCTCCATGTGCAAAGTCGTATCTTCTCCAAGCATTAACTTTTTAATAAAAGTGTAATAATCGAAAGTGATAATAATCGGAAGGTAAGTATGTTTTCTGAATTTGTCTGTAAATAAAGATAAATAAAGCTTACGAATTTATAATAAATAGTACAGCGCCCTAGATGTGATTTTTCACAAAAACCGCCCTCTACAAATTATCCAAATATCATTATTATTATTAAGAAAGCAACGACATTGAAAAGGAAAAGCTTTAATAAACTTCAAAACAGTGCCATAGAAATAATCAAATCATTATTATTATTTGCCGGAAAACAGAAAAAATAGCAAGAGATGTTGTTACAGAATTACGCACTAAATAAAATATGCATTAAAGATAGCAATTAAAATTATAATGCATGATTTCGCATTGCGATAGTGACCCATAACATTAATATACAATCACCATCAATAAGGAGCCGGAACTACCTCCCATTAAATTCAATCGACCGGTGCACTATCATTAAATTTACCATTCCCTGGAGGCGGCCCTGCCGCCCGGCTGTCACTTTTCGCGCCATCCATCAAAGTGACAGATGACGGGGACGGACTTCACAACACTAATAATAATAATAATAATAATACTTGGTGGCCGGACCGAGGAGACTGTCAGATTGTCAAACTTGTCAACCGCAGGCGGTCGATGTCGGACGTGGAACAAACGATTTATTGGAAATGCCAGGGTTGATTACTTCTTATTGTTTGTATTTTGACCTCTACGAAATAATTAAATAGACTAAAAATACTATCCTATTGTGATTAAATGCTGACGTCATGATAATAATTAGGGAATAATATTATTGTACAACGAAAAATAATATTACCTCCACAATACATAGAAATTATGGAATTTTTGTTTTGTTTCTGTAATAAAATATATACGGAGCCCCGGCATGCGTTGCAATGACACTCAATGAAAGAAAGTGTTTGTGTTTAAATTTTGTTTATTGTTACAATATTTTTGCTTTGCCGTCTGGTGCATGTGTCGCAGGCCAATTGTAAAATCAGACAGATCATGATGCCCCTAGCCAAATCATGATCTGCCGCTATTTCACGATGTGCCGGATATAAGTTCGGCACATCATGAAAAGGCAAATTTACAATCAGGCGTATCGATGGAAGATGAACGTCCAACAACCAACCTGATACGAGTAGTTGTAAAGTGCACCAATAGAGGCGCTGCCTGCGCTTTGTTTATGTTTGTGTGATCGTGGCATCCAACAGTGAAAGCGAGTTTTTTTTACAATAGCTCCACACAGGAGGCCCTGAGGAAAATATTATCCCTCAGGGCCTATCTCATCTTTGGGGATGCTGTGTGGAGAGTATTTTAAAGGAAAATAAGGAGTGGAAGTTCTGGGAAGTATAAGGTATGAGGGGTGGGTAGGAATCTGGGGGTCAGTGGGTCCAGCAGTGACGGACGTATGAATCCATCCCTCCCACTGCAGTGCAAGGCGATAAGTCGAGAGAATCCTGCAGGAAATGCCAAAAGGCCTCCCTTAAACAGTGCCTTCCGATCCGGCCTGCCACGCAGTAAGTGGGCAGACGCATCCGCTGTCAAGACCTAGAAAAACCTCAACCCATAAGAGAATAGTGGGGAAGTACCTGTCTATTTATATCTGGTCACCAAACACAGCTAATGAATGGTAATCTTTCACCAAGACGATATTGAGATTCCCCACCTTGTCTTCCCCATCTCCTTTCAGTCACACAACATACCCCAATATTGAGGATGCCATAGACCCACTAATTCCAGGCAGTTTTGACGCTTTTACGGTATTTGCAATAAATAATAAAAAATAATTTCTGTATTCTAAAATGTTTTCATCAATTTCACCAGTAAGTAAACGAAAATTGAGCTTACTTCGTGCACACAGATACGCCCACATAACACATCTATCTTTTCTATTATTTCAGTGCTAGGGGTAAATGAACAAAATACTACATTAAATTACCTTTATCGGAATGAAGTGCCAACCCTGTTTTAACGAATCACTACTCTCAATTGCAACGGATGACACTCGGGTCGGACGTAACGACCACTTGCGACGGCGTTAGATGAATCGTAAATCATAACGGCCGTTGCGATTCGTTAAACGGCGCTTAACGGGAGGCGCCGATGTTATTACCGGTCGTTATAATGATTCGTTATTCGTTACCCCTGTCGAAATAAATATGTAGATAGAATATTAAACACTGAAATTTGATCTAACGCTATTTAAGCCACCCTTATTGACTAGCGGCCTTACTAATAATAAACGTGTTTTAAAATTTACAAAACTGATTAAAAATACAAAACAGATACACTGACCCCAAGATTCCTACCAACCCCTCATACCCTTTTCCTTCCCAGTCCTTCCTCTCATTCCTTTCCTGAAAAGACCCTCCACATAGCATCCGCTTAGATGTCATAAGCCCTGAAGAAAATTATTTTCCTCAGGATCTGGGCCTATATCATATTTTCTTGTCAAAAGTTAAGTTACTCATATTTTGTTGTACATACCTAACTAGTTATGTTACCTATATTTAGGTAAATTTTGTGATTATACTTTCTTATCTCTTAGCTAAATGTTATGTTACCTATATTTTTTTATCACTTAGGTAAATGTTATGTTACCTATATTTTTTATGACTTAGGTATACGTTATGTTACCTTTATTTTGTTATGACTTAGGTATATGTTATGTTACCTTATTTTTTTTGACTTAGGTATATGTTATGTTACCTTTATTTTGATATCACTCAGGTATATGTTATGTTACCTATATTTTGTTATGTTTTAGGTATATGTTGACCCGAAATTTTTCATTTTCTTATCTCTTAATCTCTCTCTAAATGTAATGATACTTATATTTTGTTATGACTTAGGTATATGTTATGTAACCTTTATTTTGTTATGACTTAGGAATATGTTATGTTGCCTTTATTTTGATATCACTCAGGTATATGTTATGTTACCTTTATTTTGTTATATTTTAGGTATATGTTGTATAACCAGAAATTTTTCATTGTAATTTTTTCAAAAAATGTGTACAAAAGCCCTCTGTGCGTCCAAATAAAATAAATAGTTAGTTTGGTATCAATTTAATGCAATGTTTATAGTAAAATATCTGTATTATTTTTTGTTATTTCTCTCTCATATCGGAGGTCACACAGAATCCTTGTATTAATTACTAAAAACAGGAACATTCTCATTTGTTCCCGCTCAATTGCATCGTTAAAAACTCCGTAAAATGGGCAAAAAAATTCTAAAAGCCATAAAGAACGGTTTAGTGTAGTCCTACTAGAAGGGGAGATGTTATCTGTAAGTTATGTTAACCGGCAATTAGCGCTAACAGCAGCTTAGTTCGTCGGTTAATTATACTTAACTGTTACATAATTATTCGCTGCTTATGTGTAAATGTTAATTTTAGTATAATTGTTGGTGTGGTACAATTTGTTCGTCTGTTGTAGTTTGGTAATTGGGTCTAGTCTAGGGGTTACTAAAATCTTTTTAACCCTTCGGGTCTAGACTAAAAATTATAGTGAACCAGACAGTTGATCCAACGAAATTATAATTATCATAATGTTTTTTTTTTTTGCTTTATTTATTAATTTCAAACTTGAAATCAACCTCAAAATACCTTTAATATTAAGTTGGTATAGATATCAAACGAATTTATTTACAGTGTCAAATTTTTGATACTATACGCTGGTATATATATTTTTTTCAGGTTGTCCATAAAACAGTTATACATCAAATTATTACGGAGAAGATTACAAAATTTAGGAGAAAAAAAGTCCAAGAGGGCAGTTTCAGACGCATGTCAAAAGATAGTTACTGAACTCTCTATAGATAACATTGAAGATGTCGATGCTCAATACAGAATCGTTGTACAGTACATAGACAAGTAGTTTTTTCCTTGATGCAAATGCATCAAGGAAAAAACTTTTAAATAAAAGAAAATATATTTTGTTATTCGGCGATACATCATATTTGCACACCCCTTCGGGAGCACTAGAAATTGCTAAATGTTTATTTCATCTATGATAAACATAAAAATGCAAATATAAAGCGTGGTATTCTCCCTTTCTAATACTGTTAAATCACAAGTCTCACAGTAATTCAAAATTAAAATTTTATGGGTTGGTATCAGGCTGGGAGAAATATCTCCTTAAAGGATTCTAGGGGTGTTTAACATCGTGGAGAAGCAGCTTCCAAAAATTCTATTGATGTTTTTATTTGGGCGAAATATCTTCCAAAAATACTACGTTCGTGTGATGTCTGGAAGAAATATATCCCAAAATAACTATGGGTTTTTTACATCTTTGAGGAAAAATCTCCCCAAAAAAATACTACGGGTGTTTGAGGTCAGGGAGAAACATCTCCCAAAAAGATTCTACGAGTTTTTTACGTCTGGAAGAAATACCTCCCAAAATGACTACGGGTTTTTGACGTGCGGAGAAATAACGTACAAAAATACTATGAGTATTTGACAACGGCGAGAAATAGCTTCCAAAATTAATACGGGTGTTTGATTTCTGGGAGAAATATCTCCAAAAATACTACGGGATTTTGACGTCTGGAAGAAATAGCTCCCAAAATGAATACGAATGTTCGACTTCTGGGAGACATATTATCTCCCAAAAAGACTAAAATAGTTTAACGTCTGCGAGAAATATCTCCGAAAATTGCTGGAGGGGTTAACAATTACAACACCAACAATTACAAAGGTTCACAAAACATTGTTAAATAGACAATAAGTAATTCTGAATATCAAATTTCTTTTATAATATTCGTGCAAAAAAGGCTTCTTTAATAATATGCGAAATGATATTTGCTTTACGTAACGGAGCCTGTTTTTGATGAAAATTCGATGATATCAGTCCCCTACAGTCTTTAATTAATATTCCATGGGGTCAGCTTCCCAATGGCTTCCGAGGGGCATTGTACATAATACAGGACAGGAACCTGACTACAGATTTTTAATTTTAACATTATTTTTCCCTTTTTATAAAGCTCCAAGTATAATAACTAGTAATTAAGTATATTAGGTAAAAAATTTTAGTTGGGTAACTTTAGAAGCTTAATAATATATAATTTAGAATCGAAAATCTGGAGACAGAAAAATCATAAAAAAGATATTGGCACCTCTGGGACTCTACCAACTGAGCTAATGTGTCCGAATCCGATTCGATTATCATTAACTGTATTATATACTTCGACTAAGAACTACCAACTTTGTCTTTATTTTATTAACGCATATTTTATCGGCTGCTATCTTTTTCTGTATGATTGCAAGATTCAAACCCGAACTAAAAGCTATCTAGATAGTGTATACGACATCTATTGATTTTACTGCAAGTCTAGGATGGATATTTAATTTTATTTTTAACTTTATGAGTAAAACAATTTCAATGGTCAATTTCAATTCGCTGAGGATTTTGCTTTTGTTCTTAAACATATAATGCTGCAGCTTTTTCTTACACAAATACAATAAATAACAACAGTCGAAAATGAGACAAACGGTGAACGTATGTCTGCACCCCCCAAAGGAAACATACAATCATAATCATACATCCCCCTCAAAAGTATAAAGAAAATGAAACGCGGTTCCCGTACGCAAGTGGAAAAGTAAGAAAATCACAATAATTAAAAATCCGTACACAACGCCATCTCTGATACTGAAAAAAACAAAGCACGGATAGTTTCACATCGATAATTTCTCCATTGTGTAATTTAACTAAATTAAAAAAAAAATTGAATTTAATTCAGCGTATAAATTAACACAGCAGTTATTGATTCTGAGGCGGTATGAAGTTTTCCGGGTCAGCTAGTTTTGGATAAATTTTTGATGTCGTTTCACGACTGATTTTGTCACGTTTTGTTAGGAATTACAGCTTTGACCGGGCCGTAACATTAAATTTAACGGTACGTACATTCGGACCTGTACGACATGCATACGTTATTGCCCCGTCACAGCTTTTAATACAGCACACGTGAGAGGTTAAGCACGCGTTTACATCCTTTTCACGTATTCGTCGGGGATGATCGGTGTATAATAGCATTGAATGTGGCAAAAACTGTCGGTATTATAAAACGGGGCTTTGAATTCGGTAAAAAGGGAGTAACCGACAAAAAGGGTGGTCGAGGGATAAGAAGTCGAATCGAATCCGAGGGTTCAATTCCCAGCGTGACAATTCATTTTATTCATTAATGTTGTTTCGTAATAATTCATTAAAAATAATATTACATAGAATGAAACAATTTATTTTGTTTTGGTTATTTGGTTTTGGGATGTTATGCCGTGTTGCGCTACCTACTTCTTTAGCCAACGTTTCGGACAGCATTGCAGTGTCCATCATCAGGGCAGATCCGGCAGATCCGACAGATGTGTGCGTATCTATGATGATCTGCCGGATCTGCCCTGTTAACTTATTAGCTGAATTAAATTCTAAATTTTTATTAAGTTAAATTACACAAGAAGTTTTTGTCAGTATCATAGATGGGGTTGTGTACGGATTTATATTTTTTGTGATATTATTGCATTTCCACTTACTTACCGCAATTGCGTTTTCTTTATACGTGTGAGGGTGATTTATTATAATTATTGTGTTTTCCTTTGAAGGGGTGCAGATTACAGAAATACGTTCATCGTTTTTCTAATTTCCGAATGTTGACATTTAGTATGGAAGAAAGAGGGGCAGCATTATACGTTAAAGAACATTTGACGTTTTTAACTCACTATTCAATATTATACTTATCACAATATTGCTGCAGCTCTTTCAAAAGATGAGAATTCGTTCCATACAAAATGTATGAGGAAAATAATTTTCTTCATAACTTTTGTTTTCGTGAATTCTTTCGATGTTTTAATAGCTATTCTGCTATTCGGGGTCGAGACAAATGCAACAAATCAAAGATCATAAAAATCGGTCCAGCCGTTCTTGAGTTATAAATGGTGTAACTAACCCGACTTTGTTTTATACATTTTTTTTATTTATTTATCTATAATAAAATATATTTACATTGGTTTTATTTGTATGCCTGTCTCACTAGGGTATACCTGTGTCGAGACAGGCGTACAGGTATATAAATGAATATTGTAGTTACAAGGATATTTAAGATAAAATACATATCACTTTGAACAGAGTTAAAACAGAAAGGTGATTGGAAGAGTGGTAAATCTTTTAAAGAGATTTATTTTATAAATGTTGGAGATGAAGTAGAGAAGTAAATTCTGCCTAATCTATTTAAAGGTCAAATTTGACAGGATTCCATTATTTTCATTTATTTTATTTGGGTTAGGTTGTATGTGAATAGTTATTTTTGTCTATGAGTGATTTATTTTACAGGTGTTTGTAATAGTGTGGCGTCCAATACTTATAATCCATTTTTTAATATCTTGTTTGAATTTTGTAAAGGAGTCAGTTTGTCTGATCGTAGTTGGTAGTGTATTATATAGTTTGCAAGCTATGTATTTAGAGTGTCTTTGCCCGATGGTGGTTTTGAAAAAAGGAGTTTGGAACATTAAAATATAAGAAAAAATATTGTCTTAACTCTGGCAAATCCTGAACTACTATTAAAAGCTTCATGACAAATGGAGAACTAAATTACAGATTATAAGTTCTTTCATAAAATTTACGTGAGCCATCGATTTTCTACCACAATTTACTTTTTCAAAGCCTCCCAGCGAACGTCTCATATATCGAACCCTCGCCGATATAATCTGCAGGTTATAATAAATAAATACATCCTTTCCTCTGCCTGCCCAGGTGGATAATAAAATCCGCTTTTATATTCAACCTCCCCCCCCCCCCCCAACATATCACCCTAAGCCAGATATTAAACTTGATCCGCGCAACTCCAATTTTCAAAGTATTTTTAAGGTTCGCAGTATCTATCTACTTGCGATAGATTTTAAACCGTTTTTTTTCAATTACAACCATAATAATCATCCCCCTTTTTTAGGGGTGGTATTTTTAATCAAAATAAACTACTTAACGGGTATATTATGAGAAATACGAATAATTGATTGGTTTTAATGGTATTTTTTTGGTACTGTGCCTTAAGTAAAAGAGTTGTTATTAAATTAACAAATGCATCTGGTTCTCATCCAGTAAACAATAGGTTTGCACTGCCTATAGCTAAATTCTTCAGATACTCATCAATTCCACAATCATTGTCATGAATCGTCTTTTGAAATCGCCTTTTTTTTACAGAGAATACCGCACAAGAATCTCAACTGCTCCCGTCTGGAGCCAGTGAGACTATGGCATCCCCAATTGGGGTATGTTGTGAGGCTGAAGGTAGTGGGGATGGGAAGGAGGTGGGGAGGAGGAAGGTTGGGAAGTACCTGGCTATTCAGATCTGGTCACCAAACACGGCTAAAGCCATTTTCAAGCAACGTTTCAATTCAGAATGGTGGTCTTACACCAGGGCAATACTGATAGTATCTTCCACTCTGGAACGTGCCGCAAATATACTATATATTATTTTTAATGAATTAATTGTGAAATACACAAATTAATCAAATAAAATTTATTTGCGCACGCCGGGTTCGAACCCGCGACCTCCGGATTGTGAGTCAAGAGTCTTAGCCACTGGACTACGGAGGTCGTCCAGTGGCCTATCTTCAAACACCCACCAAATCTGTTTTAAATCATTGAAGAAAGTGTATCTTTCTTTATCTAATCCATTTTTTGCTAGTATGAATATATTGACCTTCCCAGGTATCAATACTTCCATAAGTGTCACGCGGGTTTGATAAATGATAACAAGGTTTAAACAGATCCAAATTTTATTGTAAAATCAAGCACAATCGCGACACAATATTAAATCTCAGAAAGTTGCGAGGGTAAATCTGATGGCTGTATACACAAGGACACTTCGGGACAGAATTATTTTGGTGGTAGAAATTGGAACTAAAGTATTGCTTGTCCGGTATGACCAGCATTCAAAATTGCCAGTAGAATAAAATATATTGTACATTCAACAGTACCTTGCCATACTAGTACTACAGTTATTTTATATCGGTCATAAAGGCATCTGATCTCCCACTCTCAACAAATTGTTATATTTTTTTATATTGTAGTATAAATAATATGACTTACCTTTATACAAATAGGTATATTTTACAAAATATTATATTTAAGGTTATCTATCATTGGTCATGTAAAACTTATCAGAAAAAATTGCTCTTGTGCCTGATAAGGGAGTCACAATTCTTACTTAGGTTGTATGTTAAGATATGCTTTGTGTAAAATATGAACTTTTTACTATAAGTTGTTTTTGAAAAATTGTTTTATTTTATGTACTTGTTCTGATTGATTGGTGATATAGAGCGAATCAGAATGGAGGTTAATATAGTTTTTTATGGCTTGATAAAAATTGGCCGATGCACCAACTGTAATGCGCCTCATAACAACGATCAACTGTCAGACACAAACAAAATAGAGAGTGTAAGTGATGTTAGAAACTTTAAAAATAAATTGAGCTTGATTTTAGAATTTATTCATACAAGTATCTACGGAAATACAATATGGTATAAGGTTCTGAAAATTATTTTGGTTGTAGCAATGAGCAAAAGGAATGGTTTTGCATTCAATGGTATTTTTTGAAAAACATCGTCAGTTAGAACCTTTTTAAACGACTTCGAAAAGGAGGAGGTTATCAATTTGAGAGTTATTTTTTTTTTTTTTATGTTTTTTACCTCAGAATTTTCGATTGGGTGAACCGATATTGATGATTATTTTTTTATTAGAAAGCTGGTGCTTCCCGTGTGGTCCCATTTTAATTTGGTCCAGTTCTGACAATAGGATCCATGAGAAAACCGATTTCGATGATTCTTTTTTTGAAGTAAAACTTCTTTACGTACGCTCGTCACTAAAAATCAAAAAATAAACAAAAATTTTAACAAAACAAAAAACGACTTTAAAAATGCACTAAAAAGTAAAAAAATAATTTCGTACGATTGTTATTTTTGGAGTCGGTGTCAGCCAAGATCTCCACATCTCACCTATAACTACCTATGTATGTAGTTATCTTGGCTGACACCGACTCCGAAATTCGTTTATTGTTTTGTTAAAATTTTTGTTTATTTCCAACTGAAGTGACGATTTCCCAACAAAGCCGATTTATTGTTTGGCAAGAAAGTGTAGAAATTAATTAATTTGGAACTAAATTTTTTCATTACTATGGCAACACCGAAATACTCGTTTTGTCAATGACATTTTGTATGGCTCTTGGCTTTACTGACTTTAATCATGTAGAACACACTGAAAATCGCTCGTTTAGTGTTTTTTTTTTCATTGTTTGCCTGTGCATTGTTTGAATTGAATTAAAATGAACAAACCAATACGTAGTGGTGCAAGAGAAGTTGTAAACTGCGTGTTTCAACGCTGCCTAGCTGAATATCGTGCGAAGAAGCTCCTATCCAATTTGAAAGAAGTTTACAAACGAACTGCAGAAATGAATGGTACGTGGTATAGTTTTTTTAATAAATTTCATTAGTATTACAAGATTTATGCCACATTTTGTGCGATTATAACCATTACAATCTGATTTCAGGTTATGTTTAAAAATCCGAATTTGACATTTCCATTTGACAGTTAATATTAGGCCACAAGAAAAATGGAATAACTCAATTTAAAAAAAAAATAATAATATGCAACTTCTTTAAATTCATAGAAATGTAACTTGTTCTTAATTTTCTCTTTCTTTCTTTCTAAATGAATATTTACAGGTGTGCTTTTTTAAAACTACCTTCTATAGAATAATCATTTTAATGATGTCTTCCACATACAGGTAAATCTGAAAAGTAAGATAAATCGTCAAGAAAGGGAAAAGGCAGATGGAAAATTTGAAACACCGGGAAAACGGAAAATAGCAGAAGTGTTGATGATTAAAAAAAATTCTTGAAAAACGTGATGAAAATCGAGGCAGATTATTATGCACGAGGAAGTACTCTATATGATGATATAGATGAACTGATAAAACGTTTAAATGAATATGAAGATATGGAAGAAGAAGAATCATATGAGGACTAAGACAATAATTATTACATGTCGGGTGTTGAATAAATATACTCATATTTTTAAATACCTATGTACCTACGTTTTTATAACAAAATAAACGCCCACTTAAAACCTGTTTTGTTTTATTTTACTTATATTAAATTATGTGTTTTTGTGCAAAATTTATGAAAATACAAACACGTTATGAAATATGCATTTTGGTTGAAGGGTTTTTTAAAACTTACATTCATTGTCTTATGAGCCATCACGGTGTTGCCATTTAAAACCAAGAAATCGATCGCAGCGCCATCATTTATTTTCTACACTTAATTGTCAAACTGTAAGAGTTACTTAGTTGTAATAAATACCCAACGGTATATTTCAAGCAAAATGTAATCAATAGGTTTTATATAATATAACATATGTTTTTATCATCCTAAAGTATCGTTAACTAATGTTAATATTTTTTAAAACTAAATAAACATTTTGATGCGATAGGGAACAACCTCTTTTTCCCATTTCACCACAAAATCTATTAATAAGCTCTCGCTAGAATTAATGTAAAAAGTAATGGGTTATTTGCAGTTAAAATTGTGAGCTCGAGTACGTTTTGTGTTTACACAATTTTTTGTTTGACCGGCAGAATCCAAATGAAACGCCAATCCAATTTTGCGGGAATTTTTTGGGGTCGAACGATTTGCCCTCTGTTCAGCGCGTTTTTAAACCGCTGCTATTAAAAATGCCAGAAAAAAAGATAAATATTATTATGTTAAATCGATAACGAAAGCTTTGAGACCTTTTTATATCCTATTAAGAGGGTTGAAAGGCAAAAATGTTTTCAGATTTCCTCATTCTTCTTTTCCCCGCCTAACTTCAGCCTCACAACACACCCCAGTTGGGGATGCCATAGCTCCACTGGATCTGGAAATTTGGGAGCAGTTGGGACTTTTGTGCGGTATTCACAAAAATAGATACATATAAACGGGGAGAAAAATGCCGAGTAAAACAATACTTTAAATCAATTAAAATTTAATTTTTTATATGAAGAACTCAATTTTTTAAAGTTTTGAAGGTTACTCCCATCAATGTAATATATCATTGAAGAAGAAGATGACAATAATAATCTAAACGAAAATACGAAAGAGAATAAGACACACAAAAATAGAAAAAGAGACTCGAACCAAGACCTCTCGTCTAACCGGGACGTGCGCGTTAACCAATGTCGCTATTGCCACCTTCTGACAGGTCTGGGTTCGAGTACAGATTGCGATCATTGTCTTTTTATATTTTTCTGTGTCTTGATCTCTTTCATATTTTCGTTTAGATTATTATTGTTATCTTCTTCTTCAATGATCAATTAAAATTAAGGACCGGTCAGTGGCTGAGTTGGCATCACGTTTGGGTCCCACCCAGGCGTCACGTGTTCGATTCCTCGGCTGGCTAAGTCCTCCATCACGACGCAAGCATAATTTTCCGTTTATTGTAGTGGTAGTAGGAGATTTTAAAATATCGTCAGGTTATTCGCAACCCGAATGTTTGTCTTTTTTTTTAATAATCAGTTTGTATCAATAAAATATTTACATTTATAATAACTGACTGTGTGTTTTTCGGAAGTGACCTGCAGGTAAGTGTGTTTTTGTATCTATCTGTAAATAATACAATTAAATAGAACCTAGGAATTCATAGTGAATTGTAAAACGCTCTTGAGGCGATTTTTCACAAAAACGGGGCTCTACAAATTGTCCAATTATTATTATTATTAACTCTAAAATTTATCTTCTCAATTTTTGGTCATTAAAGAATATTTTTTAAGTTGCGAGCTTTAAACTAAAAAAAAATTTTGATATGAAAGGGAACCACCTCTTTGTCCCATTTTACAACAAAATCTATTAATAATTAATAAAATCTATCAGTAATGACGTAAACATCATCTTGCGAGAGCAAATTTTATAACAGCATGTTAAGATAATATCAAAATCATGAAAAAAAAATATACCATCATTTACAGGCAAAATACAAAATTTTCATTAAAAGTAGGAATAATGAACCTATACCTTGTTGAAAGAGAGAAAAAAAATGAGTTTTTGAGCACAATAACTAAATTGAAAAACCACCCGTTTTCATGTTTAAAATGTCAACTGTGCAAAATTTTGAGCACATGTTTTGCAAATATCCCGGATGTGAGCCGGTGTCGAAAGGATCAATGAAGTTCTCCGGAGCGCTTTCCATTGAATTAACGGTTTTAGCAAACTTTATGAAACTAAAATCGAACTGTTTCACTTGGCCGTATCGCACGAGTTTTGGCCTTAGTATACCATATACCTATACAAAACAATTTATAATGCATTAAGTCATAAACATCTAATAAAGTGTGTCATAGACACAAAGGATTATTTGAAAATAAGATTGAATTTTAAAAAAAGAACTTTAATTGAAAAAACTGGACCCGGTCATCAATATTGACACAGGCTCCATTTCAAGACTTTCGGGTTCATATGAAGGGCTGGTTTTTCGAGTTGTGTGCACACCGGAACTCGGGTTCACAGTCAGGCAAACACAATTTAGTTTGTGACACGTCCACAGGTTATATAACAACAGAGAACCCAGAAAAACGATGAAGAAAGACGACATTATACAAAAAAAAAATCTATATACCACTCTGATAAATAACTTGGGCTCAACATGTAGTCCTTCAAATAAATATTAACACAACCAAACTTAACCTAACTACCGAACCATCAAATCTTCCTCCCTAGGGGTTTAGGTTCAGAGGTTTATTTATGTTTACCTTATTTATCTTAATCGCAATCTATAGAGCACAGGCATCAGATTGGGATGCTGTCCTTGTTCTACCGTTATTATAATAGAAGACACTCCGAGGAACTAGTGTCATTGGTCGCTTGGGCACCGGTGTATAGTCGGGATACACGCCAAACTCGCGCTCAACATTTGTATACGGTTACATTTGACATTTGTCACAGGTCGCTTCTACGACTCGCTCTTTAGTTATCAGCTCGGCTGTGGAACGATTTTAGTGGTAAGAAACAGTGTTTTTCCTCTCTCCTACAACATGGGTCTCTTACGTTCGTTAATTTATGAGAATCTATCAAACGGACCGCTCGTTTGTGAGCTTATTCTTGTGAGGTTATTTTTTCAGATATGTTGGGGCTCCTGGACATATCTGGCAGCCAAATTCAACCGCATGACAGAAATAATACAAAGCTGATATGAGCGTAGTAAACAAGGTTAAGGCGTGGTATACCCGGTCAAAAAGAAGAAGATGGACAGATACTTTAGTACGAATATAAGAGAGAGCGCTCTAATATTAAAAACGATGACATTGAAGCGAACTTTGTGAAAGTGTTTAATAAAACACGACTCGTTTAAAATAGAGCAAAAATCTTTTAAGTATTGTCTAAAATAGCATTTAAAGATTGAAATGTGATTTTTTCATAGATATAACATGCAAAATAACAGAAGCAAACGTGTAAATAATAATTTTCGGAGCATACCTACTTTGCGAATTTATTTCTATCGAGGGAATTTCATATAATTACTGTTTCGGCGTGGGGAATGTATAGATACTAACTTAAAAAATAACATATATTTTTTAAGAGTTTAAAAACTTCATATTATGTTTAAGGGAGACATGTAAGAAATCGATAGAAATTCGGAAGGCGATGTTGATATAATGAATAGAAAAAGTGACGCAAGGATAATACATGGCACGAAAGCAAAGGATAGAAAAAGCCGATGACACTCGAGGAATCAGAATAACAGCAAGCAAGGAGCATGATATGCCAAGACAAAAGTGTGCGGTGGCCCGTCATCTCTTCCTACCCCTGTTTCAGCGTGATTGTTACTGAGTTGAACTGCAATAATTGTAGTGCAGCAGTTCGTTTTGAAAACTAACACATAAAGCCATCTAGCGTAAATTTGTCAAAGCATTCAAATCGGCCGAACATGAATGAAGCAATAATAATATTCGTTATTTTCTATTATCATTATTACGGTTCCGAAGGTCGAGAATCGCCAGACTGTGAAATCACATGTCCCGGCCGAAAACAATTACGGGCCGCGTGTGTGCTCGCCTGTTTGATTGAGGGAAAGTGGCCCCTATCGACCTAGCAGACCGTAAGAAGAATCTCAAACATCAGCACTTTTTTTTTAATGTTACTTTTTATGAGGGAAAAAAATTAATTCACAATTAAAATTTTGTGCAAAATTAGTTTTTACGTATGTTATGTTTACAACGAGTTCAGTTTATTGAAAAAAAAATAACACATTGTATAACTTTTTGAACATTCAAATTCGATCAAAGTTTGATATTTGTTGTCCCTTTCTCGCTAAAAACAATAATTGGGTATAACTAAGTTGGTTCCGCGCGTCTTCATCCCCCGACAAATATCCCCGACAAAATATCCTACGGACAAAACATCCCCCACAAAATATTTACTAAAACCACGGACGTACAAAATACATGGACTTGCCCTAAGCGATAAAAGGCGAATTATTTCCCCCTCCCATTGGAACCATTTTTCGGAACCGGCTGGGCTTGCGAGAGCCACGCGTCAATCTAAAAAATGTGACGTCATCATTCGTGTCCGGACCAGTGTCGAGCTCTCATCGTAAATAACACGGTAAAAATGGTGGCTTGTGCTATAAATACGTGTAAACGTAGAAGAGAAAAAGAGAATAAACCCAATTGTGGTATTACATTCCATAAGCAAGCATTATTTTACACTATTTTAAGCTAATTCAAATCACATAATATGATCGTTTTTGAACATACACCATAAATATACCAAACCACCCATACGTACACTATCACTCCGAGATGCATGGCGTGTGCCCGTCACTGTTTACTGGGGTAAGTAAATTATGAAACATTTGTAAAAGTGTATTAACTAACTATAGGAGCAAAATATTGGACTCGACCGTATAGGCGACCTTACTTTGACGTATTTGAAATTCAAATTTGTTAATTGCGTGGCAAGCAATTTGCGCTCCCATGTAAAAAAGTCTATTCATTCAAAAGCAGAGTTTACTTTTAAGAACTAAATGATGATTTTATAGTGCGAGATGCCTGTATACTGTCAGATTGAGTTTTGGCGAATCACGTATCACCAAAGCCATCTTCCTGCCCTTCGTCCCGCTGTAGTTGGCTTCTACCCCTCACCTTTATGTTCTGGTCTATCAATAATCATATGTCTATGACTAAAACCTAACCTAACCTAACAAAAAAAATTCAGCGTAGTGGATATACATTATTTCCTGGGATATTATGTCGAGAAATATTTTGTCGGAGGATATTTTGTCGGCGATATTTTGTTGGAGGATGAAAACGCGCGGTCATACCACATTACTCGGTAGGTGTAAAAATATGCACCAATACACGCTATCAGAATAAAGGATTAAAAAAAATGGCTTCATTCTCCGTAATGGCAGCGACTGTCAAAATATTTCAACATTATAAATCTTATTTCGTCTTTTGTTCGAAGTCAAATCGAATATAACTTTCCAATTTGGTTCCCTCACTTAAAAATTCAATCCGATTCCATTGAAAAAAATCAGCATTAATTCATAAAATATATCATTCGTGGAAATTTAAGAAATTACAAATCCAATAGTACTTACGGTTACCAGCCAACGTTCCTCACGCTAGCTGTTAACGAAAGTGATGCCATCTTTTTGGCATTATTGGCTACTTGCTTGAATTCGGCTCTATTACTGAAGTAGATTTTAACAAACTGCAAGTAGGAAGATGGTTTGCACAAGGCGTGGCGTCAGAAAAGTATTCGAAGTACGGGTTCTTAAAACCGTACAGACGCAAGGCTATTAATAACGTCCGATTGATATATATCACAGTAGGTACACTATTTACTACACAGTACTTATTGCATCTTGATTTCCCGCTTAGCACTTATGCATACTGCTTACTAATAACGTATGCAGGGACAGGAGGTTCAAAATTAAATGAAGATTCGTTAATTCAAAAAAATTAGAGTCCATGAGAGAGCCTTGAATGAGTAACCATCTGTTACTTATACCTGGGCGGGTAAGTGGTGGATAACCTTCAAATAAATGAATCGACTTACATATCACGTGAAGCTCGGCATTGGCTCTTATAACCTTGTGGTTCTTGGCTGGTCCCACTTGACACTGGTATTCCGCGTCGTCGTCCAAAGAGGCGTTCGATATCCGAAGGTTGTAAATGCCATGGCGGCGGTCTCCGATCACAGTGTAGCGAGGAAGGCCTTGGATTACAGAGGAGAAACCTGGTGGAAGAAATACGAATTAGAATTGGGAATATAATGTTACAGGATTGAAGAAACGTTGGAAATCTTGAGAGATATACCTACGGTAAGAAGAAATGTTGTAGAATATGCAAACATGTTGAAAATTTAAAAAATGGCTTTACTTGTTCTATATAACTCACTTTACTTTTTTTATAACTTAAATTACTGCTAACGCAAAAAAATTAAAAACACACACATATTTTATTAGGCAAATGTATTGTAAACATTATCGTCAACTTATTTTTTTGTCGTTTCATGTATAAATAATTATTGAAAATTTCATCACTTTTTTTAAAAATTGCTTTCGGAAATTTTGGTTTCATAAAGGTGTACATTTTAATGATTTTGTGGATAAATTTTAGATATGAGTATAAAGCGAGGTGTTTTCTCTTTATATAAATATTTTTTTGGCAAAATGTCGTGCTTTTTTGTGCATATTATGTTATTAAACAGTGGCAAGCCGGATTGGGAGAGACTTGAGAAGGGAGACCTTTTCACCTCTTCAGCAAGACCCCCGAAACATCGCTTTGCAATGCAAGTGTGAGGGATAGATTCGTCTGTCACTTCTGGACACACTGACCTCCAGATTCCTACCCACCCCTGACACCTTTTTCCTTCCCAGAACTTTCTTTCCTTCTTATCCCAAAAATACCCTCCACACAGCATCCCCAAAGATGGGGTAGACCCTGAGGGGAATTATTTAAGTGAAACTTCTTTAGCGCCGTTGTGATTCGGAATTCAGATGAAACGGATATGACGCATTACAGCACCTGCGAAGCATCAAACTACGCTCATTGGCCGCTTTGATTGTGATATCACTTTTCAAGGCTCTTATTGGTTGAGATATGAAACGGAAATAACTCTAGGTCTGCACTCATTGGCCGCTTTGATTATGCTTTTATTATTATTTATTCCTTATTATTTCAAGGCTCTTATTGGTTGAGATTGTTTTGGTAAAGTTTCGCTTCTAACGCGCGTAAACTGCACTCGATTTTGTTTTTATTTTACTCAGGGCCTCCTGTGTGGAGATTTTGTTCTGTAAATGGATGATTTATCTTTCGTACAATAATTAAAAAAACATATATATTATAAAAAAATTATTATAAAATAATATTTTTCTTACCCAAAGCGAAGCCATCTTTAGCCCACTGCACCTGTCCTGCCAAATTAGCAATTTCACATTCCAGTACTGCTTCTCCGCCCTCCAACACTTTGGCGTTTTTCGGGCTGACGCGGAAGGACTGCTGTTGATTAGACGCGGCCAGGACAACTGTGTAACAAAAAAAAAAACAAAAAATATTAATATAAATATTTTTTTTACATAAAAGAGTTATGCAAGAAGTAGCCAAGCCACATAACAAAATACTTGCTTTAGTTATGCAAAAGGCGGCCAGGACACATATACATAAAAAAAAATTAGATATATATTTAATAGAGTTACACAAGATGTAGCGAAGCCACACAACAAAATATTGAATTAGTTATGCAAGAGGCGGCCAGTACACATTATATCATGTAAATCCATTGAAAATAATGTATTAATCACAGAACCTAACTAAATTAAATCAATAAAAACACAATATACAAATTTATTTTAAAAAAAACATTTAAAATAACAAAAAAAATACTTTCGGTATTGGGTCATATTTAATATTACTTTGGTAAAATAAAATATAGATTTATTTTGAATTTAAGGGTAATTTTCATAATTGGAACTGATTGTATCAAAAATTCAGACAAAGCTATGAAGTGCCCACCTATAACATGATAATCGTCGGTCCAACGCCAAAGTTTTGAGTATGCTTCATTTAAAACATTTATTTTTTGTACTAGCTGGTTCCCGGCATGCGTTGCAATTCCATATTCAAAGAAATACATTGTTTTTCCCTGAATCACCTTTTCCGTGCGTCCCCGTTCCGCTCTCGCGTCCCCTTCCTAGCTAGCAACATAAATTATAGCCTATATCCCTTTATGTTATTCTGATGTATGAGCTATATTATTGTAAAGTGTCATTAAAATCCATGCAGTAGTTTTTGCATGAAAGAGTAACAAACTCACGTACATCCATATAAAGTTTCGCGTTCATAATATTAGTAAGATAAACAAGAGATTTATTTTAACTGATTTACTTATGATACAAATCGATTTATGATAACAATTCTAAACTCATTATCTCCGAATGATACTTTTGTGGATTCGCGACTTTGGCATTGAACCGAAAATATTTTAAAATAAAATTATTTTTAAAATTGGAACTGATGTGTCAATAGACAAAAATTAAAAGAGCTGTATATTACAACATTTTTTAACAAAAAAATTGTAATTTTTAACTTGAAATATGTATTTCTTTTGTAACAATTTATCAGGATTAAACGTGAAAAGAACTTTCGTGATTTTTTAAGGGTCAGCGCATTTTCCAGTAAATAAGTAACAAACAATAATTCAACAAACAAAAAAAATCTGGAAAATTAAAACCTTCAGAATTTTTTCCAAACTTGCCTCGGGTCTAATAAAATTTTATTTTGTTTAGCAAGAATATTATATTTTTTACCTTAGGATTTCTTCAAGCGTTAAAACTAAAAATTGACTTTGAGAAAAAACCAATTCTAAATCTGCGTAATTGTTAGACCAAAAAAATATATTTTCATTATTATTTTGTATTTTTTTATTTCATAAGTACCTACTCAGAAAATTAAACTTTTCTCATTAGTAAGATTGGCTGAATAATCTTAGCATCCCACTTTGATCTTTACAATACGAAGAAGAGGAAAATTCAGTACCTACATTACCATACTTTCAAAATTCTGAGAATTGAAAATAATTCTTCACATTGACTCGGCTAAAACCGGGTAGCAACTAATAATAATGATTAATTGGCAAAACAAGGAGCGTCCAACCCTATTGTTACCCTCGTAAACCATATTCCCCTATCTGATATTTTTTCCATCATCAAAGATAGATCTCGCAATGTTTGGACAGAGTATTGGAACATTGCTAGTCAATCCAAGGGAGCCTGCTACGCCTCAATACAAAGGACTATCCCATCAAAACCATGGTTTCAACAATTCCTCCATTTTTCCAAAAAAGAAATTTCCTCACTTAATGACAATCGGAAATTGTTCCGTTAATTCTCACCTTTTTAAAATTCACATCCTCGACTCCCCAGATTGTACATTCTATGGTCTAGATGTGGGAACTTTAGATCACATATTTTTTGGTTGTCCCTCTCTAAATAAATATATCTCTTCTATCAAGCGTTATCTAAAATTGCCCTTCCATTCAACATCTCATCTCTTCTAAGTCTGAACTCGACTCTAATCTTCTAAATAATTCTGAAATTTGCACATTTAAATAAAATTAATATATAAATTCACCTTTCTTTCTTTGTGAATTTTAAATGATGGCCTGGAACACCCTTAAAGGGTGAAAGCCAGAAACAATTGAAAAAAAAAAAACTAATAGTAATTATGCAATCATGATTCTACCGTAAAAAATACTTCGTGAAAAATAATTAATAATGTTATCCACACAGGAGGCCCTGAGGAAAATAATTCCATCTAAGGCCTATATCATCTATGTCATGTGTGGAGGTTTTTTTTAGGAAAGGAAGGAAAAAGGTATCGGGAGTGGGTAGGAATCTGGGGGCTGATGTGTCCAGGAGTGACGGACCTATGAATCTATTTCTCCCACTACAATGCAAGGCGATGTTCAGAGAAAGTCCTGCTGGAGAGGTCAGTAAAGGTCTCCCTCAAACAGCCTTTCCAAATCCAGCCTGCCACGTAGTTAGGGGACAGATGCATTTGCCGCCAAGAATCGGAAAAACCTCACACCATGAACCCGTGCACCCTTGCATAGTCACTAAACGTAGCGAACCACTTGGAGTGACCTATTGCAGAGTTTTTGGTAATCCAATAAATCCCGGGCGGCGGTACCCACACCGCATCCCAAATTAAATTGATTAAAGGCAGTTTACAATTTTTTTACATCTATGTAGAAAAATTTCCCCCGATTTAAATGCCAGATCATCAAGAATCGGGACCTTTGTCGAAGGTCGCCAATTTAATATATGAAATGACCCAATTCTATAAAGCTCTAACTAAATTTTATGGCTTCTATAATTTGATTACGTAGTTTTTTAGATATTTTTCTTAGCATCTTTACAAAATGATTTTCTAATTCATTAATTCAATTATTTATTGACGACAAGTAATAACCGTGGATACTAAAATAAGATTAAATGCATAATACGCCTCAGGGATCTCATTTCTAGGATATTCAGTCTACTTTCATCCTTTCTTTACAAGTTAAACGCTTCACTGCCGCAAATCAGGGTTGGTTTCAGCAATCCGTTGTGAATAAACGAAGAAATGATTATATTATTTATTAATGTATTTAATATCAACGGTATAAATACACCATAAACACAGATTGCTTGTCACAAAATCATAGTTACATAAGAAATAATAAAAAAAGAGTAGGTTTTATAACAGTTAATTGTGGCATTTGGTTGAGAAATGACACAAAGAGATACAATTATATACAATATTATAGTATGAATAAAGTTAATATTAATCGAAAATATTTGATAGCCTTCTTGTAGCTAGCTTCCGTGCAGTTAAACACATCTGCCTATCTATTACTAACTTCATGTAACCTAGGTACAAGCGAGTGTTTTGTATATTCAGTCTTGTTATTGTTGCATTTAAACAGAATTTATGAGGTGATATTGAATGGTAGAAGAAGTCAGGGATGCCCGTATAAGATATGAAACGACCAAGCCAATCAAATACTTGCGACGTGTCATGTCAGCATTTAATATAATGAAATTGAGAACATGAGATGGTGTATAAATGTGATTGAAGCAATAAGTGTGAGTAAACTAGAGTTGTGTGGCGGTCTGTCCTCTCTACCTATTTCTCCGCAGAAACGGCACATTAATTACAAAAAGGCTGTTTCTCAGTGATTTTTTGCAAGGACATCACTGTCGGAAGTATATGAATCAATAAACACAATTTTAAGTAAGTATTCATCATCTCAATTCTAAATGTGCGCCTTGTAACAAAAATAACGTCATTTCTGTCATTTTCTATATTACCTCCAGTCAAGAGAAATAATTTCCCTCAGGACCTGTGTCGTATTTGGGGATGCTGCGTGGAGGGCCTAATCTAGATGTAAAATAGTACAAAACTATCGCGAGAAAGACGTCGGCGTCGGGCAATTCGGTTTCTCGGTAAAGTTGGGAACTCGCTGAGAAGTGTTTGCCTAACAATTCACGAGCCATCGGATTTTGAAAATGGAAAATTCTTCAACTATACTTTACGATTCGGCGAAAATTCGTCTTTCAAAAACTCAAAGATAAAAGAACTTTAGAGAAAAATTTATTACAGTTGAGTTGAGTACAACCTCCCATTAAAATTAAAAACTATAGAAAATGTGCAGGAATTTAAGAACAAATAAAAAACCTTAAACTGCTGTAAGAGTACAGCGTGGCAGGCCAAATCAAGAGAGACTGGTTGAAGGAAGCCTTTTGACATCTCCAGCAGGACTCTCTCGAAACATTGTCTAGCAAAGCCGTGGAAAATATGGATGCATTCGTCCTTCACTCCTGGACACACTGACTCCCAAATTCCTACCCACCCCTCATACATTTCTCCTTATCAGTATTTCCTTTCCTTCCTTCCCCTAAAGAGACCCCCACACAGCATTCCTAAAGATGAAATAGGTTCTGAGAGGAATTATTTTCCTTAAGGCCTCCAGTGTGGAGCTAATGTTAAAAAGAAATCTCTGAAATTCGACAACATTAGAGCAGTTAATATAAGCAAGAAATATCGTTCTTGTCAAATCGGGATTTGGCTCCGTTCGTAGTGTTTTTGACTCCAGTCTCAGGGTAAGAAGGTTCAGTCATCTATATAATTTGATTTCGATCTTGTTTTCTTTAACGAATAAATTAATGCAAATCGTTGATTGGAAATCATCCCACTCCCCGACTGAGCTGAAATCCTGCAGATAGACTCGTTGTCGATGACAATGCAATCTATCAATTTTTCACACACTAACGCTTGTTTTAGCAGTATGTTTTCATCGTTTGTCTGAACTACATTAGAGTTATATGATATGGAAATTAACCGACTTCCCGATATCCAATCGAGCTGAAACTCGGCAAATAGACTCATTGTCGATGACAATTGATTCTATCAATTTTGGTGGCAATCACAAACACAAACGTTGACATAAACGCATTTATTTGAAATTGTCTGCTAGCCGGCGCGCCATCTTGTTTCAGCAGTATGTTTTCATTATTTGTCTGAACTACAGTAGAGTTATATAATATGGAAATTAACCGACTTCCCGATATCCAATCGAGCTGAAACTAGGCAGAGAGACTCGTTATCGATGACAATGTATTCTCTCAACTTTTGGTGGCAATCACACACGTACGCGGACATATACACATTTCTGAAATGTCTGCTAGCCGGCCGGTCATCTTGTTTCGGCAGTATGTTTTCATCGTTTATCTGAAGTACAACAGAGTTATATGATATGGAAATTAACCGACTTCCCGATATCCGATCGAGCTGAAACTAGGCAGAGAGAATCGTTATCGATGACAATGTATTCTCTCAACTTTTGGTGGCAATCACACGCATGCACGCGGACATATATGCATTTCTGAAATGTCTGCTAGCCGGCCGGCCATCTTGTTTCAGCAGTATGTTTTCATCGTTTGTCTGAACTACAGCAGAGTTATATGATCCAATGAAAATCTATCCTGAAAACTTGACACGTCAGCTTTTCGGCATTCTTTTAGAAGGCTCTTTTTGTTTTTGTGCTGGGGTGATTAATAATGTTAGGAAACTGTTAGCGTTAGCAACCGTTGACACTGACTCACCTAGAGTAGCCTAACCTCATCATAAAAGGACATAACTAGTAACAGTTGTTCTGTGAACAGTAGATCTCGGGTCCAAAAAAGGATTCCTAAATTTTTTTCTTATTTAATGAATTAAAACTAATATTTTTCATGGCTTTATTTTGTGAGTAATGTGTGTAAGAGTAGTTTTGGGTATTTACAAATTTGGTATTAAAAACAAGGACATATCTATATTCTAATAATCTACATTACATAATAATACAAATATAATCTATAATATTTCCTCCGAAATCATTGGTTCTGTAAATATGTACTTAAATACCTATGTATCTACTTAATTACAAACCATAAATATTTTACGTAACATTTTTTATTTAAATTTTTTTTACATTGACTCGACACAAAGGGCCTTGGGAAAAAAATATGCTGTGTGGAGGGTTTTTTAAGGAAAGGAAGAAGAAGAAGTTCTGGGAAGGAAATAGGTATAAGAGGTATGGTAGGAGACGTATGAATCCATCCCTTCAAATGCAGTGCAAGGCGGTGGGTCGAGAGATTCTGGCTGGAGAGGTCAAAAGACCTCCTCAACCAGTCTATCTCGATCCGGCCCGCCACGCAGCAGGCTGGCAGACAAATGGGTTTTGACCTTGTCAAACCTTACCCCATTAACCGGGCACCCCAGATAAGTCACCAAACGTAGCAGACCACTTGGGGTGACCTATTCCAGGGGTGTTGGTTATCCAATAAATGGTTCCCGAGACGGCGGTACCCATACCGGCCGCCCAAAATCAAAAAATAAGGAATTATATTATTTTTCCAAATAAATGTCACCATCACAAAGACAATTCTTTTTTCAAACATATTTCAGGCCATTACCTACTACAATATTGATTATTTCGATTTGACATGCTAAATTAAAAGAAAGATCATGCTAAATCTGAGGTGATAAAAAGGTAGTATCTAACGAAGTCACCATCTTGAACCGGAACCGTAACG
Source organism: Limnephilus lunatus (assembly GCA_917563855.2). Classification (NCBI taxonomy): domain Eukaryota; kingdom Metazoa; phylum Arthropoda; class Insecta; order Trichoptera; family Limnephilidae; genus Limnephilus; species Limnephilus lunatus. Next base: position 113,073,513 of record OU830592.1, read on the forward strand.
TAATAAACAAATTTATATACAGATAAAATACCAAATGATTTATTTAAAACAGAACACAGGGTCACAGGAAGACAGGGCAAGTGGTGAGTATTGTCCATTTTACTTTTGGCACGGAATTGTTTTTTGGTTTTTATTAAATTTTCTTCGCTTCACAGTCCCAATCGATCGAAATGCTGTAAGGACAAAATGTAAATGGTTCAGGACAGCGAAAAGAAAGTTTTTTTTATTAAAAAAATCTTATTTTCTATTTTTGTAGACCTTTAATTATGATTTTTAATTATAAAATAATACTGAATAAATCTCTCAGAATACTAAACTTTTTTTTTGATTTCTTAAATAACAGTATTTATTTTTTCAGAAATTTTTTTTTTTTTAAGATGTACGTTGTAAAAGACGCACTTAGTTTCCAAGAAAAAAATCGACGACGCTGATCGAAAGAGGAAAAAAAGGTAGAAAAGTGACGTATTTAACTCATTTTTGGATTTATTGTCCTTGAGAGCATTTCAAATATGCATTAAAGAAATGATGACCCAGGGGTTCTAGCCTGATCGATCGATAAGGATTGATAGTAAAACTTTTAGTAACTTATCATCGTTCCCTAGAGCAACTGAAAACGTACAAACAACAGTTGAAGTCGAATATATTAAGAACACTTAGTCATTGTGAACTGTTAGATACTCATTTATTGGCGAACTGCAATCACGCTAGGGAACGATGAGAAGTAACCGAAAGTTACCCTATCAATCCTTATCAATCGATTGTGGTAGGGGGCAGATCTGTGCTTCAAGTGATATATATAAGGATACAATTATTATTGTAAGAAGGTTTAAACTGGAATAGCATAGGCCTATCTTTTAAATCATAACTCACTGGTGCCCTTGGATAGATAGATCTGGGTACATCTCAACCTCGTTATAGCGAAGAGCAAAAAAAAACTGTATTTTCCCATCACGTCATATTCAATAAGGAACCATGATAAGGAAGAATCAATCTTCGTTTTGCTCCTTAACAGGGTATCGAATTACGTTGTAAGAGGGTTTCGCTGTGACGTTCCTCCATAGATAGGCGAAACAAAGCAATTCTTTAAAACAGCGAAAAACAGTGTGAATTTTTTATAAGGTCTTATTTTTTTTCCTTCCTTTCATAAAAGGTTAGTTGAATATTATATTGTACCATCGCAGACACGTGAAAAATCACGGGTTATTATAATAATTGTAGGATTTATGCCTCATATGAATTATTTGCATCAGGAACATTGCCTTTCAAAAGAAGTAATTTAACTTTAGAATAGTAAAAATAATTGTGATAAATCACCTCAAGGGCGCTGTACAATTTATTAAGAATTCTTAGGTTCTATCTGATTTTACTATTCACAAATAGATATACTTAGAAACATACTTATTATTTAATTTATAAACTAAAGTTTAAGACAAGATTTTTATGCATAGCACAGAGGGTAAAAATTATTATTATTATCAATAATTATTAATCTACAATACTAACACTCATCTAAATTGAAAAAATCTTCATGGATACATGCCGCCGACGGGACTTGAACCCATGCCCTTCTGATATACGGTCAACTGCTCTTTTATCCACTGAGCTACGGCGGCTTATCTCCTACCTAATTCAATATACACTACTGTTTCATTCAACCATTACTGCTTATAACAACCAACTTTATATATATATGAGAAAGGCATTGTAAGTGCTAGATCTCCAACTAGGTGGCGTCGAGACAAATTATGTCTCTATTTTTGGTGAAGTACTTTAACTCGAACTAGAAACAAACTTACCTGGCAGGTCACTTCCGATAAACACACTAAAATTAGAAAGTTTATATTTAAATTTAGAGGACATTATATTTAAAATTAAAGGACATTATATTTAAAACACTTGATATTGCACGATTATATTATATTTGCAATCCCCATCACTATTGGAACTACATTTATAAAAATATTAGTGGCAAAAGTAGAGTTGATATTTACGAGTATTTTGAAAGACTGGAAAATTTAGAACACTTTAGGGCTAGAGAATGTTCATGAAATGACCTTTACAAACGCCTACAAATAGGATTTTTTTTCTGAATGCTAGTAAAATTGAAAAATAACGACAACTATCAAGCAGCTGTTAAACATTTTTACTAAAAAAATACACAAATCAAATAAAAAAATTAAAAATGAATTTGGTATCCGACTTTATGTCTTATCTGATATGATTTATACGATATCAGTACCAATTTTGAAAATTATAAGTTCATCGAACTTGAATAATTTTACGCTTTACACAGGAATTCAATTTCAAATAAAATTAGTGGGTTTAATACTTTTAATAGTTCTGTTTTAATAGAGCAAGAGGTATAGATTCTTCATCTTTGAGAATAAAAAAATATGATGTAAAATTTATACACAGAAACGTCACAATCTCAAAGACAATTCTTTTTCCAAACTTTTGTTAACCATACTGCAGCAATAGTCCTTGTTCTGATGTGTTCTTTACATAAACTTTCAGCTTTATAAATCATACAATTAATATTAATAGCCCGTGATTTTTCACAGGTCTAGGCTATGTTTAAGGTGACTTGAGGCATTCGAGATGGGGATCTACAGAAGCATACTCAAAATAAGCTGGATGGACAGAGTTACGAATGAAGATATTATGGTTTGGATGAATAAAGAAAAAAGTTATTAAAACAATAAAAACCCATAAACTTCAATATCTAAGACATGTGATGAGACATCCAGAAAAGTACGAGATCTTGCATCTCATAATGCAGGAAAAGATTGCCGGAAGTCGGGGCCCTGGAAGATGGAGAACCTCGTGGCTGAAAAACGTGAGATAGTCGTTTGGCCAGTATACTTTAGAGCTGTTCCGGGCCGCAGTAAACAAAGTCCTCATAGCCAACATGATAGCCAACGTCCGTTGAATGGAAAGGGTACGAGCAGAATAAGAAGAAGCTATTCTCTTGTATAACTGAAGTAATCACAACGAAACAAATTCCTAACTCGACAAAATATCATCACAAAAATTCCTTTGCAAGGTGTTATCTCCATTTACGGTACATTTTACATTGCTACCACTTTGAATAAAAGAAATATAAAAATCGTACCAGAGAGGTAAATTTAATAATGAGAGCCTTAATAACGAGGAACTCAATAAAAACACCAAAACCTTTGGACCATAGTACCATTATAACGAAAGGAAAATAATTGAAAGGACAAAAATTCTTTGTATATTTTTTTGTTCTATTTTGTCGTGTGGTTCTGTTTTTGTTTTATTTTTTCTAAGAACGGAAAAGCAAGGGCGTAAAGGAGGAAACGGTTGATGAAATAAATGTTCTACGAGCTGTCACGTGTCACTGGACACGTGTCCTAATTAGGTACTTCACAATATAAAAATAATTATTTTATTTGGGTTTTTATTTGCTTGATGGATGAGGTACAGAAAAATAATACAAAACAATATATTATATTATTATTTATAAGATGTATATTTATTTTAATAAAATATATATTATGGTCATTAAAAAACTTTAAAAAATAACGAACTTTTTACTGTTGAAATTCTGACTCTTGAAATTCACAGACTAAAGCCGAAGCTTAATGCTAAATCACGACTTTAGATTAATCTTTTTACGAATCTGTTTACATTATTGATAAATTTAAAAAAATTCTTAATAAATACAATCTTTCTATATGTATACACTGACCGCCAGATTCCTACCCACCCCTCATACTGTTTTTTTCCCAGAACTTCCTATCCTTCCCTTCCTTTAAAAGACTCTCCACACAGCATCCCATAAGATGACATAGGCACTAAGGGAAATTATTTTCATCAGGGCCTCCTGTGTGAAGAAAATGTTTGAAAAAATTTACTTGCCCTGGTGTAATACCTCCATTCAGATTTGAAAAGCTTTTTGAAATGGCTTTAGCCGTATTTGGTGACTAGATCTAAATAGCCAGATACTTCCCCACCTTCCTCTTCCCCATCTCCTTCCCTACACCCTACCTTCAGCCTCACAACATACCCCAATCGGGGATGCCATAGTCTCACTGACTCCAGACGGTTTTAAGAGCAGTTGGGACTCTTGTGTGGTATTCACATAAAATATATTAATAAAAATGAATCGAAATATATGTTCCCGCATAACTTCCGAACAACTGCACCAAATTGGATAATTCTATTTTGTTGTGTTCGTTATTGTCAGGACAAGGTTTGTATAAAACTACTGGTGAGCTCTGGCATTATGAAATTTGTATAAAAATGATTCGCCGAAATGTATGTACGCGCACAACTTTTGAACGACTGCACCAAACTGGATAATTCTTTTTTTGTTGTGTTCATTATTGTCTGGACATTATGAATTTGTATAAAAAAATTGCAATAGGTGGCACGCGAGCTGTTTGCAAGATTGTTACAACCACATGACAATACAACTGAAAAGCTTTTTTAATCATTACAAAAACTCTTAAGAAACTGTCAAAAATATCACAATTTGAGAATGACATTTTGTAAACCATCGACTGTTACATAAAAATTCAATTTTCGAAAAACTTTTAAAATTAATGAATTTAATCGAAGTACTCACTTGTGGTACCCACCAAAATCAAATACTACGAATCTAATCAAGAATCGTATTTATTTTAAACAAGATACCTATGTTAGGTACCAAATTTTATTGATTGTTCTTATAAAATACAAAAATTATTGTTTGTAATACATGAAAAATAAAAATTTGAATAAACAAATTGTAAAAACTGAATGTACTGGGACTGAATATATGGGACGCGGGAGAGCATTTCGCAGTGATAAATCAAATACTTTGCCTGGGTCTAATACTATAGCCATTATATTAGTTTATAAAAATGTTCTCTCGCCAACATAATTCTAAGAATTCAATTCTTGAATCTCATCAGCAATATCTTATTTTTAAATATTTAAACCTTTGCAACCCTTCATTATTCCCAGGCTATATCTAAACCCCTACGGCCTTTAGGAGTTGAGGAAAAGGAACAAGTTGCACAGGAAGAAATCAATTTCAATGGTTCCCATTGGTTGGGAAATTCCTGGAAACTTCCCTGCTATTGTGTAAGAAAATATTCCACCCTACGGAAATGCATTTTCAATTTCTGCATTGAAGTCATTCTTCTATTATTGGAAGGAAATATGAAAATATGATTTCTTTACAGAATAGATAGATAATTTAGTTATATTACTTTTCAGACAACGGTATGCGTATGGAAATTGAATAATATCATTCAATTATAATATAATACATATGATATTATAATATAATACATATTCAATTATAATATAATACATACTAATGCAAGGCAGATAGAAATATTTCACAATATTATTATAATATAATACATATTCAATTATAATATCGTCGGCCTACTGGCAAAGTCCACTAAGTCACTAAAACACAATCCTGAGATAATCGCATTTCAATATTTGGCATTTTTGGAAAGGCTATAAGTGGATGAATATCTCCAAAATATGTATTTTTAAATATTTTATAATTTAGAATGAACCCTTAAGTACCTTATAAATACAAAATATTAGTTAAAAGCAATAACAGCAACCTTTAATCATAGATTTACAAAAAAATGAGCCGGACTTAGTGGGTTTTACCAGTCAATAATGACTTAGTGTACTTCGCTTGTTAAGATTACTGCTAAATTGTTAAAATTGATGCCGTGAAATGCCTTTTAGATTATTTTAAAACTGACTTAGTGTATTTTGCTTGTGTTTTAAATATTTTAAAGCTGACTTAGTGGATTTTGCTTGCGTTTTAACGGTCTAAATTGATGTATTATTGACATTTAGAGTATAATCTTTGACTTAATGTGTTTTGCTTGTCAATAATATCGGATATATGACTTATGGTAAATTTAAAAACAGTTCTAAATCGAAAACGATTAAATACACGACTTAATGGAGTATGCCAATCGAAAGAGGACGATTTTTTACATAAGACCTCTTACTTAAGTCATTTCATGAAAAAACGTGACTTAGTGGACTTTGCCAGTAGGCCGACGATATAATACATACTAATGCAAGGCAGATAGAAATATTTCACCATTAAATTTATACGACGAGAATGCCAGCATTCTTATAAATACCAACCAGGAATTATTAGATTCCTGGTCAAATAAAATTCTTCACGCAAAACACTTCAATTATCTCAACCAAACATATGTTGACAAATTTTCGTCAAACAAATGGTTGAGTATTGGAGAGTTGAGCGCAGAAATAGAAGGCTTTATGCTTGCCATACAAGATAGAGTCATTAATACTAAAAATTATAGGAAGCATATCATCAAAGATGCAAATCAAATTGATGATTTATGTAGAAAATGTTTGGCTTTTCCGGAAACTATAGAACATATTATATCGGGATGTTCTGTATTAGCGCCGTCCGAGTATACATTTAGGCACAATCAAGTTTTAAAAATAATTCACCAAAGTTTGGTAATTAAACATAACTTGATTGACTGCCGTAATGTACCATATTATGAATATGAACCAAATTCATTTTTAGAAAATGAATTTTATAAAATTTATTATGATAAAACTATTCTGACAGACAGAACAATTAGTCATAATAGACCCGATATAGTTTTACATGACAAAATTAAGAAAATAACTTATATCATTGATGTCGCTATACCAAATTCTTGTAATATTCAGAAAACTGTTTCTGAAAAAATAAGAAAATATACAGATTTAGGAAATGAAATTAAAAGAATTTGGCATTCTCAGACTATAAAAATATTACCATTTGTTATTTCGGCTACTGGCATTATACCAAGCTCTCTCATTCAAAATTTAGGCGTATTAGATTTGTCAAAAAATTTGTACATAAAAATGCAAAAGTCGGTCATTTTAAATACATGTAGGATTACGAAGGATTTTTTAAATATTTATATTGAGGGATCAGTAGGATTTATCGGACCAGTTAGGATTTCATCAGAGCCGAACCCTCTGATATGAAAATATCTGGAGTCGGTGAAATATTTTCCTATTATGTTTCTGGTGGATTGACGTATTGTTCTTGTATTGTTTTATTCTTATATAGTGCAATTACATTGCGTTAATTTACTAGATATTCATTTGTGGAAAAGTGTGTGGAAGGGTTTAGTCTTTCATTTGGGAAAGATTCAACCCGGACATGAAATCTGGAGCACCGTAAAAATTATTTAATAGTAATTCTGTGTTCAGGGGTAGACAGACCTAGCATAAAATAAACAAAAGTTTTAACAAAACAAAAAACGACTTAAAAAAATGCACTAAAACGTAAAAAATAATTTCGTATGATTGTTATTTTTGGAGTCGGTGTCAGCCAAGGTAACTACATACATAGGTGAGATATGGAGATCTTGGCTGACACCGACTCCAAAAATAACAATCGTACGAAATTATTTTTTACTTTTTAGTGCATTTTTTTAAGTCGTTTTTTGTTTTGTTAAAATTTTTGTTTATTTTTTGATTTTTAGTGACGAGCGTGCGTAAAGAAATTTTACTTTAACAAAAGAATCATTAAAATCTGTTGGCGAAATATTGAGTTATTCGTCCATTCGTCGCGCACATACTTATTGCAAATTTAAGACATATATGGTTTTCTCATGGATCCTATTTTCAGAACTAGACCAAATTAAAATGGGACCATACGGGAAGCACCAGTTTTCTATTAAAAAAGAATCATCAATATCGGTTCACCCAATCGAAAGTTCTGAGGTAACAAACATTAAAAAAAAAAAACCGTCGAATTGATAACCTCTTCTTTTTGGAAGTCGTTTAAAAAAATGTTTATAATATTCTCATATTTAACCTTTCAGGCTAAATTTTTCGGTTTTCGAAACCATTCATATCGGTCTCATAAAAATCGTTGTGTCTCCCTTACTATCATGCTTAAAAATATGATTTAAACGGTTTTAGAAAGAGAAAACACCACGCTTTAAATTTAAAACATAACCTTAAAATAATTCAAATGTTATCACGTTTGAATACAACGTTTCCAACCGAATTTTGAATAAAAAATTATGAAGCTTTTAATAAATTATTTTTACATAAAACGATAAAAATGTGAGCTGACGATAACATTTATAATACATTTGCCTAATAAAAGCCGAGGCCTGAGGGTTAATAAATCAAAACCAAAATTTCATCTGAAATCAAAAGATTTGTAATTAGGAACTTAATATATTCTTTTTTAATTATAATATAAACCAACTAAGCACTTTAAGTAACATTTTTTTTAAATTTTGCAAATGCACAATTTGTTCAAAAAAACGTAATAATAATAATTTGAGCAATGAAAATTATCTTTTCAAACTTTCTTCATGCATGTAGGTACTATAATATTGATACTGAACCATTAAAACGGCCACCATCTTGAAACGGAACCGGAACGTAAAAAAATTTTCAAAACAGACGAAGGGCAAGATTCAGTAGAACGTGATGGAAATGATGATTTACGAGGTGAAAATTGTTGCGTTAACCTAGGAACTTCAGTTAAAAGCGCTTTACTAATTTCATGATGCCAGAGTTCACCTTCAAAATTCTTAAATCTTTTTCTCCTATAGCACTAAATGTGCTATTTTTATTTCTTGAGTAAATTAAGACCTTTTTGGGTACGTTTTTAGATTTTCACGGCCAAAAGCATTTTCGTTATTTGTTTTTGGGGTGATATGCCGTGTTGCGCTATCTCATTCTTTAGCCGACGTTTCAGACAGCGTTGCAGTGTCCATCATCAGACGCAGATCTGTCGGCTAAAGAAGGAGGTAGCACAACACGGCATAACACCCCAAAAACAAATAACGAAAATAAGACATTTTTGTCATTTATTTTTGAGGTGTTATACCGTGTTACGCTACCTCCTTCATTAGCCAAAGTTTCGGACAGCGTTACAGAGTCCATCATCGGGGCAGATTTCATTTCTGACGAACCTACTCGTATGTGGGGAGGAAATTCACACAATAGTACGACACACATCTGCCCTGATGAGATACACAGTAACGCTGTCCGAAACCTTGGCTAAAAAATGAGGTAGCACAATACGGCACAACACCCCAAAAATAAATACGAACATACTTTTGGCCGTAAAAATCTAAAATCATAACCAAATAAAGACCTACTTTATCTTGTTCATTATTTGCCTGCAAAGCCGACAAATCTTTGCACAGCAGAGTCCAAAGAATGTAAATATTAAAAACCACGTTTCGTCAATAATTCAATATTACTTCAAATTGAAATTTAGTATCAAAGAATATTTACTTAAATTATATTGTAGTTTTTTTTTCTCTTTTATAAAGCAGATATTACACAAAATGGCGCCATAAAATTAGGCAATGATAATAATAGACTTTATAAAACAAATTTGATCAAGGCAAGCGGAATTTGAAAGCGTGTGTTTGGTTTTGAAATGAGAATATGCTTAGTTCCTACCGGGATGTCGTTTATTCAGTTCCTACCTCTCCCTAGCTATCACATTGCTGAAAAAGTATTTGAAATTTGGAACGATTGCTTGAAAAATAGTGAAAAATCGAGTGCATTTGTTTTGAAAATTTGGGACTACCTAGGAAACAAGTTGTTGGTGTTTTTCTTGTACATATACAATCTCGTTTTTAAGTAAAAAGAAGGAATTTTGATAATATTAAATATAACTTCATGACATCGTTTTGTACTCGTTAGTTTTGTTGTGGCGATAATTACCTCGAGTTTCGAGGTGGAATTATATAACTGTATTGTGACTGCGTTTTGTGTTCCTTCTCAGAGATACAATGGTAGGTGATTGGTCATCCTTTTTCATTTCATACCTTGTTTTTTCCTAAACATAATAATAATAATAAATAAAATAAAATAATAAGCTTTTTATTTCTTGCAAATAGGTATGTTACAGAGTTACGAAAAGTAGGAAAAGAGTATAAATAATGCTATTTACTAAAAATTTAATACAAGCATCATAAATTTTTCATAAGCAAGAACACTTGTCTCAGGCGAAGGTGAAGGCCTCCTCTAAAGAATTTAATTTATCTCTTGTTTGTTCGTACGTTAAAGCATTTCTTGTGTTTGTGTCACTTCTTGTTTTTTCTAGGAAGTTTAGAATTTCTCCATCAGAGGGTTTTGTTGTTCCAAGGTGACCAGCCACCTTTTGGTAAGCAAAATCCAGCAAAAAAACATTTCTCGTTTCGTTTTTAGTATTTACAGTCCAAAACAGGTGCATCTGAAGTAGTTTTGGATGCAACAACATGTTTGTTAATAGTTTGTTGTAATATACTTTGGAAAAGCGATAAAATAGACACAGAAATCAAACACTATCGAAGTATTCATTGGAAATCTGTTTCAACTAGAAGTAAGCTTTTATCACAGCTGCGTAATTTAAATTTAAAGCAATTGAAGTGGTATTGACTGCGTGTAAATAAGAAAATCTATTTATCTCAGTAAAAACTCTCTAATTTCAAGATTATAAATTTGCACAGCTATTTCTATTTGAAATGTCTAAAATCAATAAACCTATTTTTAGCTCGAAATACCAATCCCAATATAACCCTTTAAATAACCTGTAAATAAATTTAGTACTTTAAGGTGATACATTTTTGTATTGGAAGTAAGTGAGTTAATATTTTTGAAGAGTACGACTTTAAGTTAAAAACCTATGATTTTGTTTTTCTTTGGAATTATTACATTTTTTCCGACAAGCTAATATTGTAAATTTTAATACTTTAAATTCTTCAAAAATAAAGTGTGTTGGATAATGTCTAGGTTTTTTCAGTATAATTTTTATAATTAGACGTTGCACAATTTCAACAGGGAGTAGGTTTGTTTTGTATGCAGCTCCCCAGCTTACTACAGCGTATTGGAGATTTGATTGTACTATAACATAGTAAACTGATGTTAAATTTTATTTTTTTCGTTACCAGTAATTTAAGTTAGAAAAAACGTAAGGTCAGCCATTTGTAAACTTTTTATGTTTGCATTAAAAAAAAAATCCAAATATTATATGTTTGACTGTCCGACAAAATACCCAATATTCAAAGCACCTGTCGTAAGAAAATTTGATAGAAGAAAAAAAACATTTTAATCGATTGCTCGCTAGCATACGCACATACGACATAATGATATGCATAATTTTCAAAGTCATCACCAGTCGACAACTCACAAGAAACCAACGTCTCCGGTATCAAAGGTGGTCTCGCATCGCCGCGTTTCCCACAACGGGTAGCGAACCGGGGACTGCGAGTCACGGTGACCGGGCACAGGGCCACACGACCCGACAGGGCTGTCATAGATCGCCAGGTTTTAAAAAATATATTAAAAAAAAAAAAATCGCAAAGGAAGTTTCAAAATTGTGTTTATATTTGTTATAACAAATCGAGTGACAGCGCGATTTAAAACTTTTTCCACCGATTGCTCGTGATTTTTTGGAGATCATTTTGAATATTTTCGGCCCACATTACAAAAACATATTCGTACCTCCAAATTTTAATATGGAGACAATCAAACTGATTATAGTTCTGTATTATTATTTATTTAATTGATTCGTTATTTTTATTCAAAATTATCAAATCTTTAGTTGATTGCCCTAATTTATAAGAATTAATCTGTATTAATGTACCTGCTAGACTAACTCGCAATAAAGATATTTTCAATTTTAACAATACCCTCCATACTAACTATTCTATTAATTCACCAATCCCTAGAATGCATAGCCTTGCAAATAAACATTGTGAATCTATGGATATATTTGGTGTTGACAGTTTTGCAATTTTCAAGAGACAACTCATCTCTATTTTATCTGTTAATAATTAACTTTTCTTATTTTTGTTCTTTTCATAAAACCTCCTCTCATTTAAAATCTTACCAGTAATTTATAACCTTATTTTATTTTATTTTATTTTGCTGTTCTATTTAGTTCTGTTTTATCATCGTACATTATTATTCACATATAATTGTTTGTTTATACCTACTAACTAGCTTTTACACATTGCACTGTATTGTATTTCTGGTCTTATTACTGATTTTTTCTTATTACTCATAGTATTTCATTTCTTTTATGATGTTTAATTTTTTAATGTTTTTAATTTCTGTTGTAAAAGCCCACTAGGGCGTTAATAAATAAATAAATAAATAACCAATGAATTCACCTATATTTTGTCGATTATCACATACTCGTAGGATTTATAAAAAAAATAATATAAAATAGTAAACTTTGGTAAAAAAAATGTGGTCCATTGTTAGTCGCTCCAGTGGGCAAGGTTGAAAGGTTACGAGGAAGGGTTGGGATGAACCTGGCTAGTCAGATCTAGTCACATAACACATCTAAAGTTATTGGAAGGAGTTTTTAATTATGATTGTTTTGACAGTCTGGAGAAAGTGAGATTTGGCAACGCCAATTGGTTGTTGTGAGGCTAATGTTGTGAACGTCGTAATGGTGTTTGTTGTGAGGCCAATGCTATGAACGCCAATGTTGTGAGGCTGAATGTAGTATGGAGGGAAATGAGGTGGGGTAGAGGAAGATGAGGAAGTACCTAGCTATTCAGATCTGGTTGTCAAATAAGACTAAATCCATTTCAAGGAAAAGTTTGATTCTGAATGGTGATCAAGGGCGATTTTGAAAGTATTAACCACTCTGAAACGTGTTTATTATGTATGAGACGATGTATAAATGTGAATGTGGCAAAGATTGTGTGTCAAGACCGAGTTATTTGGCGGTCCGTCCTCTGCGTGAAAACGCCGTGATGGTTAGTTAGTTAGTTGAAATATCATTTTAACACCCCTATTTATTAAAAGTGATGAAAAAAATAGCCCAAAACCTAACCTAACGTTACCTATTTATCAATTTTTTTGTTTGTTTTTGTTTTCATCGCATTTAATGATTTTTCAAAGAAGTGATGAAGAGCCACATTGTTGAGTTGTCCGATCACAGGTGTATAATATTATTTTAAATAACTACATTACAATATAACACAAGAATTAATCAAAATAAAATAAAAAAAATTCCATTTTTTCACAACTAAAAAGGCGTCAAAGCATTCTAAAATGAAAATATTCAAAAGTAATACTGATAAAGCATTAAAAAAATCATTCACATATGTAGGAAAGGTGGCAACCCTGTATCTCCTCTTCATAAAACTTATATGGTAGGCAACCTTGTCTAATAACCCATCGCGACATAATGGACAACATAAAGAAAAGGTCACCTTGCTTACCTAGGGCTATTGACGGTTGGGGAAAGATCGATTTGCATGATGCATAATAATTATGACTTGCGTTTTTTATAGGAAGTTTGCAATTATTTGAAGATGCCACGACACGCGAATGCAGTTGAAAACATGATTTTCTATACTTTTATTATGTGAGGATGACCTTAGTGGCGCTACGGTCAAGGAATGGACTTATTTTTTTAAATTTTTTTTACTTGAAAATATAAAATAAAGTAAAATCCATAGTAATATTATAAATGCGAAAGTGTGTGTGTTTGTTTGTTACGCTTTTACCCCTTAACCACTAAACCGATTTTAAAAGTTCTTTTACTTATAGATAGCTACATTATCATAGGTTGTACATAATGGTAAGCTCTGGCGTTATGAAACAGAGGGAAGGTGGGGTCCGCGGAGCGGGAAGAGAACAGGGAGGGGGAAGACGGGGATGGTGGAACGGGGACGCACGGGAAAGGTCATGCAGATTTCTTTGTATAAAATGGCAACGCATGCCGGGTACCAGCTGGTACTATATAAAGTAAAGTAAAAATACAAAGTAAAGTAGTTTGTTCACAGTCCTCCTCACTAGGTAATCCTATTCCGAGGCGGAATGTGAGTCGTTTTGGGAGGAGGATTTGGGTTCAGTTGAACGTAGTTATCCAGTCCCAGCTGCTCCCAACCGTCTGGAGCCAGTGAGACTATGGCATCCCCAATAGGGGTATGTTGTGAGGCTGAAAGTAGGCAGGGGGAGAAGATGCGTAAGAGGAAGGTTAGGAAGTACCTGATAATTCTAATCCGGTCAACAAACGCGGCTAAAGCCAATTCAATCAACCTTTCAATTCTAAATGGTAGTATTACACCAGGGCGATACTGAGAGTATCTTTCACTATGGAGCGTGCCGCAAATATACTATATAATAATAATAATAATAATTGGATAATTTTTATAGCGCCGTTTTTGTGAAAAATCACCTCAAGGGCGCTTATAATAAATGGTGTAATAACACAAATCAATTTACTTGCACACACCGGGATTTGAAATCTGGATTGGTAGTCAAGAGCCTTACCCCTCGACCAAAGAGGCCTATCTACCGATGTGCACAAATACGTACATTCAAACGTACTGCCCTGATGATGGTGTAACGCTTTCCGAAACTTCTTTATCCCGAAACGAAATTTTGAATGTGGCTTTGTAATCTACGTGACTCGTACGAGTGCAGTTTTAAGCCTAAAGATTGTTCTGATGATAGCCGACCTTCGATAGGAGAAGACACAAAAATAAAAATGATAAAAAATCGAATAAAATAATGTGTTTTTCTCTTTCCTGACAAACCTAAGTCTAAAGTATTGTAGAATTTAATATGTATTTGGGGAGATACCTTATAGCGGAAAAAATAATAGATCGAGAGAAGAAGAATTGATAGAAAGTAGGGTAGATGGGGGAAGATACAATTGAATCGCTTTAGAATAAAATTGAAAGGATTCTATTCATAAATTGAAGGAAATGTACTAACATAAGTATCGATGAAACTGGGTGACTCAAATGAATTTTAATATATGTGTACATTATGCGGAATATCAAAGTGTATACGATTGAATAAGATATCTGGGTTCTAGGGGAAGACATGGTACTATCTGGTGAATTAAATACTTGAAGATACGAAAGAGGAGGAATTATACGACGAATGAATTCGTATGGATCAAGGAATGTGTGCTAGCTATATAGTTTACCAGATGAAGTTTCCGGAGTTTTTCCGAGATTTATGCAGAGTTTTTCGTAATTAGATGTAGAGATATGTATAATGTATGTATAATTTGGGGGGCAGATATGAGTACCGCCGTCCCGGGAACCTTTATTGGATAACCAACACCCATAGGTCACTTCAAGTGATTTGCTACGTTTGGTTATTAGTGTATTTTTGTATTTTGCCCACCTATTGCATTAATCGGGAGAGACTGATTGAGGAAGACCTAAGCTAAACCTCTCCAGCCCGATTCTTACGACCCATCGCCTTGCACCGCAGTGGGAGGGATTGATTCATACACCGTCACTCCTGGACACGTTGAGCCCCAGATTCCTACCTACCCTTCATACTTTTTTGCTTACCAAAATTTCCTCTCATTCCTTTCCCTTAAAAAATACTCCCCACAGCATCCCCAAAGATGACATAGGCCTTGCGGGATTTTTTTCCTGTGTGGAGCTAATGTAAAAAAAAAGTGTACAAAATTTCATCAAGAAGGATCGAATTTTGCTTTAAGGGTGGGTGTTGACAACTATATACACCTTCCACCATACAACCTATTACCCATGTACCTGTTATCTGACAATATTACCTACATGTGACATCTTAAAACAATAACTCAAGGAACTGTCACAACAATAACACCGCTATTAAATTCGATCAAAAATAACTGTCAGTCTATTGAAGTAAAAACCTTGTAAACTACCCCCCCCCCCACCCCTCTCCCTCTCCCCAATGTGTTGTCTATGTAAACTCTAGATTCAAAATAATTTGTGTCTGAAGATGGCTTCAACAAGCTGATAACGGTAACGGTACAAAAATAAATTAAGGGGCCGTAACTCGAATTTCTACGATTTCTTACATATCTCCCTTAAACATTTGAAGTTTTTAAGCTCTAAAAAAAAATATATGTTATTTTTGAAGATAATGTCTAGATGCTGCCCACGCCAAAACGCAAATTATATGAAATTCCCTCCATAGAAAAAAATCGCAAAGTATGCTCCAAAAATTATTAAAAACAAGTCTGTTTCTATTATCTTATAAATTATATTAGTGAAAAAATTCACAATGTTTTTTTATATAATACTTAAGATGCTCCTTAAGAGATTTTTTCTTCCTCCACTGGTCACGGGCTTGTGCCAGCTTTCTCCAGTTTAAAATTTTCAAGGTGGATAAATCTTTGAGGACATGGTCGCTCCATCTTAAACATGGTCTTCTCAGGCTCTTGGTATTGAGGGTATTGAGTTTAGTAGGGACTTTGGTGCTTGATGTTCAGTCATTCTCTATACATGACCCAGCCACCGAAGTCTTAAATAGAGTATACAGCTCATTATGATAACGTCTGCGCCAAAATCCATGTTCTGGAACCGGTCTGAAGATACGCCTCAAAATTTTCCTTTATTGATTATCCACCAAACAATACAAAAAAAAAAAATATTTAAACATTATATCCGATACATTTACCCCGACTACCCTGTGATCATTTCATATTCGTAGGATAAATCTCCAATAAATACATATTTCCTGCGAAAAATTCGTTTCTCTACTCGTTCCCCTTTGAAGTGGCGCGCTTGTTAGAGGCTCTGCTGGGCGCGGCAGTAAGGCTGTACCGGGGGGAGGGGGGGTGATAATATCGCCATAACGCCGTAAATTCGCCGCACTTTTTGTATTGAAATGTGATAATCTAAGCAAAATCGGTACCCGGTGGCACAGTGAATTAATTCTTAAAAATGTGGACAAATTTCAGAAAAAAACGGAGTTTAAAAAGTTGATTATTTTGTGTAAAATTTAATATAATTGTATTTGTATGTAACTGCTCCCAAACATCTGGCTGCAGTGAGACTGTGGCACCCCAAGATGGGGTATTTAGTGAGGTTGAAAGTAATGGGGAAGAGAAAGAGATGGTTTAGAGGAAGGTAGAGAAGAACCTGGCTATTCAAATCTGGTCACCAAGCCATTTCAAGCAAAATTAGAATTTTGAACGGTGGTGTTGATACTTATAGTATCTTTCACTCTGGAAAATTTCGCAAATGTAGAACATACCATTCTAAAATAATAAATTGTGGAAAAAAACTAATCAAACAAATAGAATTTATTTGCGCACGCTGGTATTTGATTCTTCGCCTTCCAGATTGCTAGCCGAGAGCCTTACTCCTCAGATATTATAGGGCATGTATACTTCATTGTAACCAACAGACAAAACATTGTAAAATGTTTCATAGTAAAAAAGCTCACGTCCGTCTCGATAACACATTGTTAGACCTGAATATCATTCCGAATCGAAACGTTGCTTGAATGGCTTAAGCTTTTGCGATAAGGTCTGAATAGGCAAGATCTCTTCAACCAACATCTAGCTCGTCTCCTTTCTCACATACATTCAGCAAAATTAGAACGTGTATTTCAGTAAACAATTAACTGTGAATCTTAGAACGTGGCTACATAAAGAGAAAGAAACCTTCCTAAACATTGCATTTACCCTTTCCCCTAATTACAACTCAGTAGGAATATTGAAAAAAAAAAGTCTAAATGTAGCAATTTTTGGGCAAGCGTGTGCAAATTTTTGGGCAAAAATTCCACTGTGCTTCCAAGACAGTTTCCATCTGAACTTTAGCAAATCCGAATAAATATCGCCCCGTAGGCTTTACCGCCCCCTCATCCCTGAAAGCCTTAAAATATTATCAGCGTATAGTTTATTGACGAGATTGTGAGCTGGAAAGATTAAACTCAGACTTTATTATACAAAACTTCAAAGGTAAATTGAAAGCGGACGTTTAGTAAACGATATAGCCTGAAAGGATTTCGGATAAGAGTGGGAAATTATTACGTTATAAAGGTGAATGACGCCAATTTTTGATAGCATTTAAATTAAAGGAAATCTAAGTATTAAATTCGGTAAATTATCAAGAGTAAACTCACAATAAACATCGTTGAATGAAAAATTAACCACTGGAGCGCTTATTGCCACAATATGGCACTATTTAAAATACCTCGGATTGCTTTGCTGCCAATTTTGGAATTTTTTTCCTTATTTGTAAGTAATTAAGTAGAAGTTTACTATTTTAAATATATATTTTTTTAATAAATCCTACGAATAAGTGATAATCAACAAAAGATAGGTGGATTTATTGGCTATACAGAACTATAATCAGTTTGTATGTCTCCATATTAAAATTCGGAGGTATGATGTTTTTAATGTGGGCGGAAAAAAAACACCAAAAAATCTCGAGCATTCGGAGAAAAAAGATATAAATTACGCTGTGGCTCCAGTGGTTCACTGAACGCTTTCGTGCATGTAAATTCGGCCACCCTGACAAATCGGCAATTGCTAAGCATTTAATCGAAACCGGTCATTATTTGGACTTGTTCCTGAAGTCTTGGGAAGACCCAAACACATCTAATTAGGCAGGCAATTGAAATTCGCAAAAATCTCATTAACATTAAAAGAGACGACGGGGCTAAGCTCAACAAGTTTTCGGTATTCGGTAATTGTTGGCTACACTAAAACTAAACGCAGAAAACCATATTAATTTACAAGGCGAGTATACAAAGTGTCAGCAACGCGTGCCTGGGCACGAAACTCTGCAAACATATTATATGGCGGTTGTTGCCAAGATATTATAATCGTCGAGTATCGGACACTTGCGAATTCTTATGAAAGAAAGGCCTGAAAGCTTTTACAAGGGACGTTTCCAACCTGAATGGTGTACTTTTATCGCAGACAATAATTAGATTTCACAAGGTCCTACGTAAATAATTGGTCCTACGTAAATTTTATCAGTTTTCTATGAAATCGGAGCATTGTCTAGGAATTATCTTTTCAGTGGATCGAGATAAGATGCACAACCAGGGGCTCAGTTTAAAAACCAATAATGATGATTATTATTGATAAAAAGGTTCAAACATCCTGAAATCAAACCAATTAATTTGTGGATTTGGCGATTTCTTACGATTTCTGGGAAAGAAAATCACTTCCGCAAAAAAGTAATTAACTGTTGCAAAAGAACAGCAATAAAAAAAACAGAGTGTGCAGTTCACACGCGTTAGAAGTAAAACCTTCAGAAACTAAAGTAGACAAGAGAGGGAAGGATACAAAGCACCGCACAAAGAGGAGATCGATTATTCTATCTCATTTTCTCGCAGGGCAAATCCTATATATGTAAGTGTTTCATCGAGTTTCAAATCACAACGGTGCTAAAGAATTTTTCACTTACTTTGTTTTCGTTACGGGTTGATCTTGCAGACTAAATTATACACATTATATTGTCTAATTTATTGTTCAGCTCTAACTGCAAAATGTTTTATTATGTACGCTGGAGTTCATATACCTTTGATGGATTACGGAAGCCACCTATCCAATCAAAGTTACCCCCTAAATTACATCAAACAGTTTAATAAGTTGAAACTTAATTACTTTTCGCGAATTTCCAAGTCACGGAAAACACAGAATCTATCTATCTATTTCAAAGAGGTTGTTTTGCGAAGTTTTGTATTTTAAGGGATGTACAATGAACATTTTATAATTGATTATTTTTATTCACTCACTAAACGTTACGCCGTTTATTTCAGGGGTAGGCAGATGGAATGAATCGCAGCATAGCTCTGTCTCGGCACACTTAATTTTGGTAATAGTTAGTTATCCTAAATATTAAAAATGTTAACTTTGACTAAAGTTGTCCTACAAGTTGAGAAAATTTGTCCTCAGTGTTGGGGATTGTTGTCCTTAAACCAGGGAGGCACAATAGCAATTTATATGGGTACCGCCACCCGGGAACCATTTATTGGATGATCAACACCTCTGCCATAGGTCACCCCAAGTGGTTCGCTACTTTAGGTGACTTAGCAGGGGTGGCCGGGTTCATGGGGTTAGGTTTGTCCGGATCTTAGGGGCGGATGCGTCTGCCCACCAACTGCGTGGCAGGCCAGATCGGGAGAGACTGGTTGAGGGAGATATTTTGGCCTCTCCAGCAGGACTCTCTCGGAACATTGCCTTGCACCACAGTGCGAGGGATAGATACATACGTCCGTTACTCCTCGACACACTGACCCCCAGATTCCTATCCACCCTTCATACCTTTTTCCTTCCCAGAACTTCCTCTCCTTCCTTTCCCTAAAAATATTCTCCACACAGCATTCCTAAATATGACATAGTCACTGAGGGGAATTTCTTTTCTCAGGGCCTCCTGTGTGGAGTTAATGTAAAAAAGGGAGGATTTAATGGTTGGTAACGTTATTCTGAATAACCAGCTAAATATTGTCCTTAATTTTGGGGAATATTGTTCTAAAGTCTGGCAAAATATTATCCTTAACTTTAGCTAAAGTTGTCCTAGAAGTTTGGAAAAGTTATCACATTTTCTCAGCATCGGGCAAAATTGTCCTCAATATTGGGGAATGTTGTCGTAAGAGCTGGCAGAATGCAGCATGCAATCCTTAACATTGGCAAAAGTTGCCCTAGAACTTGGGAAAAGTTGTCGGCAATGTTGGGGATTGTTGTCCTAAAAGTAAGAGGAAGTTATGTTGATAACGTTGTACTAATTATCGGGCTTAATTGTCCTCAATGTTGGGGAATGTTGTCCTAGGAGCTGGCCGAATGCTGGCATGTTATCCTTAAAATTGGTAAAAGTTTCCCTAGAAGTTGGAACAAGTTGTCGGCGATGTTGGGGATTGTTGTGCTAAAAATGGGGAGGAAATTATGTTGGGTTAATATCGGGCTAAACTGTCCACAATATTGCGGAATGTGGTCCTAAGAATGCAACTTGTTATCCGTAATATTGGCAAAAGTTGCCCTAGAAATTGGGAAAAGTTATCATCAATGTTGGGAATTGTTGTTCTAAAATTAGGGTGGAAGTTATTTGCGTAACGTTGTTTTGAATATCGGGATAAATTGTCCTCAATGTTGGGGAATATTGTCTTAGGAACTAACCGAATGCAACATTTTATCTTTAACATTGGCAAAAGTTGCCCTAGAGAATTTGGGAAAAGTTATCATCAATGTGGGAGATATGTTAGATAACGTTGTTCTGAATATCAGATTAAACTATCCTCATTGTTGGGGAATTTTATTAAAAATTGATTATAAACACAGTCCAAGATATTGGAAAGATTATCCCAATTAAGAGAATGTTGTCTTTAAAGATAAGAATGTTCTCAATAATAAGAAAATTTATCCTCAACATAAAAGAGCTGTGAAAACATGAGAGCCTGCAAATATATTGGAAAGATTATCCCAATTAAGAGAATGTCTGTAAAGATTAGGAATGTTCTAAATAATAAGAAAACTTGTCCTTAACATAAAAGAGCTGATAAAACATGAGAGCCTGTAAATATATTGGAAAGATTATTCCAATTAAGAGAATGTCCATAAAGATTAGAAATGTTCTCAATAATAAGAAAATTTGTCCTCAACATAAAAGAGCTGTTAAAACATGAGAGCCTGCAAATGGACATCCCTATTCTAATGTATCATCGCACGTCGTAGCTCGGCTATTTTGTTACATTTTAACGTAATTCAACTCCAAAGAAACTGTAATAACATTAATTTATTAACGTACCGTACTCGTTAATTGAATTTATATACCTACGCATTAACGTGAGAAATTATCTCAAGTATTTCGGAACTTTCCGGTGAGGAAAATATAAAGCGGCTTTCACTAAACCTAGTATATTATATTGCAGAGTTATTTTTGTTCAAGGTATATTAGGAGAGTTCTAGATATTCTTAAATAATTTATATTGTATGGACAGGGGACTGTTGGAAACTTTATTTGAAAGGAATGGGATTACACTTTAAACCGTCGATACCCGAATTTCTACCGATTTCTTACATATCCCCCACGTTTGAAGTTTTTAAGCTCTTAAAAAAATATATGTTATTTTTTAAGATAATGTCTAGATGCTTCCCAAGCCGAAATGCAAATTATATTAAATTCTCTAGATCCAAAAATTATTAAAAACAAGTCTGTTTCTATTATATTATAAATTATATTTGTGAAAAAAATCACAATGTTTCTTTAAATGATACTTAAGATGCTCCCCAAGAGATTTTTGCTCTTTTTTAAACGAGTCGTGTTTTATTAAACATTTTCGCAATTTTCGCATCGATTTTGGCGCTGTAAATGTTAGCGCTCTCCTCTAATATTCGTAATTTCGTATCTCTGCATCTTCTTCTTTTCGAGCCCGGTTGCGGAGCCTAAACTACTGGAGCGATTATGGTCGAAAAATGAACCACTTTTATTTTTCTGCGATTGATAGCGGTTCAAAATTGGGTCACATTTTCCTACCATTTGTAAAACATTTATTGTAATTATTTAAAACATTTCCTTGGCCAGTCATTTATTTTAAAACGAAGCTATTGAAATGCTCTATCTATTATGATCATAGATGTCGCAAATCCGAACTTCGTAGACTATTTTAGAACGATGTTAAAAATAAATAAAAACATTTTTTACTCGCCGAATTTTTGATCAGCTGTTTATGGTTAAAAATAAGTCCCTTTTCCATATAGGTATGCACCTTTCATTATCAAGTATACCACAGACAACATACAGAAATCGAAAATATTCTATGTTGACTTGAATAAGAACCCCTCACGGCAGTTTCAAAGTAAAAAACACGCAGGATTCGCGCGGTTATAAACCTTACGAATTTTTTAATATTTTTGTTATAAATCCTACAAATATGATATAAACGGTAAAATACAGGTTAATTCAATTGCTATATAGCACTATAATAAGTTTTTGAATCTCTATGTTAAAATTCAAAGGTATGTTTTTTTTTAGTTGGAGAAAATTTTTAAAAATGATCTTCTGGGAAACTAGAGCCATTGAGGCAAATTTATTTATTTAGCGTGATAGCTCCAGTGGTTAAAAACCTTAGCACGACCATCATGAAACCATCAATCATTTCTCATTACTTCTTCAAATCAACTGTCAACCTTATGAACACAGCGGAATAAAAATCTCAAAAAATACTAAAATAATTGCCGCGGCTACCGATTTAATTGCCTCTGGTAATGTCCCTAATTATCCATGGTTCACATGGCCTCTAATTCCCATGAACTTCCCATTGTTGAAGGCTTTGGTTTCCGCTTCGTCCCATGGGAAATAATACCTCTCTACATACCCCACCTCTCCTATTGTCTACAAGTCTAGATACAGATTTTCTTAGATGTTTTTTTTTACTCTGAGATTTCAAACGATTACATTACTGATATATTTTGTACTAAGCATACAACAGATTTTAATTTTAAATGTAAACATCTGAATTCGCATTCGCAACTCCACATAGGAAGCCCTGATGAAAATAATTGTCCTTAGAGCCTATGTCATCTTAGGGGAGTATAATTCAAGGGTATTTTTAAGGAAAAAGGTATTAGGGGTGGGTAGAAATATGGGGGTCAGTGTCAAGCAGTGACAGACGCATGAATCCACCCCTACAATTAGGGTGCAAGGCTATGGGTTGAGAGTCCGGCTGGAGAAGTCAAAAGGCTTCTCTCAACCAGTCTCTCCCGATCTGGCCTGCAACGCAGCAGGTGGTCAGTCGCATCTGCGGCCAAGACCCGGACAAACCTCACCTCATGAACCCGTGCACCCCTGCTAAGTGAACAAACATAGCAAACCACTCGGGGTGACCTACGATATCTGATTTCGAAAAACATCTGAGTAAAGCACGGACAACGCCGGAAACCTTAGTTAGTGTCTATATATATAAAAATAAAAATATGTTTGTTTCTGGGTTTGTATATATGTGGGTGAGATGCCTATGCGTTGCTAAACCATTCATCCGATTGCGATACTTATATAGCGAAACTTTGTGGATTTGATGTGCGCATGCCTGCTATGGTTTCTATATATAACTATATATATAAAAATCAAAATAATATGTTTGCTTTTGGGTATGAATATATACATGTGATTATTTGAGATTTCTATTGTTTGCTAAACAATGAATGAATGGATTGATAAATGGATGGATAAATGAACGAATGAATTAATTGATTAATTAATTAATGAATCAGTGAATGAATGAATCAGTGAATGAATGAATAAGTGAATGAATGAATCAGTAAATGAATGAATCAGTGAATGAATGAATCAGTGAATGAATGAATCAGTGAATGAATCAGTGATATTTTCACCTAATACCATGCGAGCAAAGCCGCGGGTACAAGCTAGTATTATAATAAACAAAATCCACTTCTTGAAAAGCTCACAACGTTCTGTTAAACCTTATTATTCATATAATAACTCATTCGTAATCGAATCTGACTGCGGAGCATATTCGTGGTTCGATTATTTATCCCCTCTCGATAAATTAGACAAAATCCACGTCTCCACGGACCGCGCATTGTGCCCTAGGAGCTCGGCTAATTTATGGTAGAGTCTAATTCTGCTCGAGCTAGAGTTCGAATTTACGATCACATAAGGGCTGGAAGGTCGTTAGAAGCGCTGGCTTGTAAAGTTATAGGGGTAAGGATGGATGACTTAAGTGTAGAACAGAACCTGATGCGTGTATAGCCGGTGTAACGAAATATTTTCCAAATAAAACTAAGGTTAAGACTCCACATCCGAGCTTAAAAAGAAGAAGATGGAGAGATATGAAATTACGAATGTTAGAGAAGCGCGCTAATATTTAAAGGGATAAAATCGATGCGAAAATTGCGAAAATGTTTAATAAAACACGACTCATTTAGAATAGAGCAAAAATCTCGTGGAAAGTATCTTAAGTATCATTAAAAAAAACATTGTGAATTTTTTCACAACTATAACTTGTAAAATAACTGAAAAAAACGTGTTTATAATAATTTTCGTAGCATCCTTTGCAATTTTTTTTCTATCGAAGGAATTTCATATAATTTGCGTTTCGGCGTGGAACGCGTAAACATAGATATTATCTTCAAAATAGCACATATTTGTTTAAGAGCTTAAAAACTTCAAATGTTTAAGGGAGATATGTAAGAAATCGGTAGAAATTCGAGTAGCGGCGGCTTGCAACATTCGAAGAGGTGTTACGTAAACGACTAGATCTGAATAGCCAGGAACTTAACTTTATCAATATCTTTAACTCTCCACTCCCTTCCAGCCTCACAACATACCTCAAAAGCGGCTGTCATAGTCATACTGGATCCATCAGGTGGTGTGCAAATGATTGGTACTCTTGTGAGGTATTCACGTAATAAAACGTCGGCGATCGAATAGATTAGATAGACAGTCAAAGATACTTTTAGTATCACCCTGGTGAATTGTCTATATTAAGGAATACGAATTGGTTCGTCTTAAGACGTTATCAGAACGAAAGGGTAACGTATATTGTAATAATTGGAATACAATGAAAAAATATAACAGTCCATTATATTTTGTGTTTTTGAATAACTAAAAACGGTCCAATCATGTCAATTCTCAGCAGGGTTAGACAGAGAGGATCAACCGCTACACAAATCTTGTCTTAAAACACACTCAATTGATGCTTCATTCACATTCATAAAACATGTCAAACATACTCATCTAGTATTTCAACACTTTATAATGACCAGGGCCTCTAGCACGGTCGATCGATAAGGATTGTATCGATAGCTTTCGGTAACTTCGCATCGTGCTATGTCTGCAGATCACCAACGAATAAAAAACAATTTAATTAAATGAAGACAATATTAGCGAAACTCAATCCAAATCTGAAGACAGAAAAATCAGAAAAAGATATTGGTTCCACTGGCACTCGAACCCAGATATCTTAGCATTCATGGCCAACTGCTCTACAGATTGAGCTATGGAACCCATTTCCAATTCAATCACTTTTAACTGTATCATACTTCGACTAAGAACTACCAACACTATCTTCATTTTCTTAACGCACATATTATTGGCTGCTTTCTTTATACATGATTGCAAGGTTCAACCCGAACTAAATGCTATCTAGATAGTGTCAGATGGCTGCAGTGCATAATGTAGAGCAAACTGAAGCAGATGCTTTGAGACCAACAAGAACGTTTCGTCAAAAGGTAGATAGTTTCACATGAAAATATACTTTCTAAATAATCTGTTGCAAAGTCGTTTTGCAGGAGTTTACAGCAATTTATTTATTTTTCACGTGTGGGTTATCAGCTGTTTTTGGTTTTGGGAAATATATACCCACCAGCCATTTTCAACCGTTAAAGTCATCATGTGGGTTTAAAAGAGTGAGATAGGCAAAGTCCAATTTGGGTTTACAAGTACTGGTATGTTGTTTATCGTATATTAATACTACACTGTGAAACGTGGTCTGATATATCAAGGATATCAGACTATACATGAGGATCGGAATCAGCAATCCATTGTGGACTGCGAGCCCCGCTTCATTGCATTAACTTTATATTAACGATTTTTGCGTTCAATTTTTTTTTTGAAACAGAAATTCCCGAGGAAAACCAATTTCCTTCAGATTCCACGTCATCTTTGTGGATGCTGTGTGAAGTCTTTTTTGGAAGGGAAGGAAGAGGTGAACCTCATTGTAGAAGGGAGAAACTCAGAGGTAGGCAAATCCTCCCACAGCCAAGCTGTTGAACTCAAGAACGAATCGTAGAAACGGCCCGTTCGCATGCAGCAAATGTCAAATGTGTACAAATGAAAGGCGCACTTTTGGAGTATTTTCCAAATGTGTACAAAGGAATCAATGACGGTAGTTCCTCGGAGCATCTTCTATTGGAATATCGGTAGAACAAGGACAGCATTCCCACTCCAGGCATACTCTAAAGATTGCAATCTTCAATTGAGGCCGCCCCAGGAACCATTTATTGGATAACCAACACCTCTGCCATAGGTCACCCCAAGTGGTTCGCTGCGTTCGGTGACTTAGAAGGGGTGCCGGTACATAAGTTACATTGGTGGAAACAATTTACAATTAATAAGTATATTTCATGGTGGGTACCTATTATGTGTTTCATTGTAGTGTCTTATTTGTGGTATGCATATTAAGTAATTACCGGGTGATTTTTTTTTTTTTAAATGAATACCTCACAAGAGTCCCAACTGCTCCCGTCTGGAGCCAGTGAGACTATGGCATCCCCAATTGGGGTATGTTGTGAGGCTGAGGGTAGTGGGGAGGGGAAGGAGATAGGGAAGAGGAAGGTGAGGAAGTACCTGGCTATTCAGATCTGGTCACCAAATATGGCTAATGCCGTTTCAAGCAACGTTTCAATTCTGAATGGTGGTCTTACACCAGGGCGTTACAGAGAGTATCTTCCACTCTGGAACGTGCCGCAAATTTACTATTTATTATTTTAAATGAATAAATTGTGAAATAACACAAATTAATCAAATAAAATTTATTTGCCACGCCGGGATTCGATCCCGCGACCTTCGGTGCGCGAGTCAAGCGTCTTACCGCTGCGCTACGCCGGCCGTCATATAGATGTGTGTAGTGGGAAGGTGTGTGTAGGTGTGTGTGAGTATGTGTGAATGTATGTATGTATGTATGTATGCGCATTGAAAAATTTATAATTATTGACATGATGCTCTTTTTAAATTTGGCCAGTGAACTATTACAGTATCCGCGGGCCCTGTAGAGTAAACCCAGCTTCAAATCTCCATAATACAGGATTTATGCTCTCCAAAATGGAAGAGTTTTATGAGAAACAACCTCTTGACATTCTGAGGAAGTGGGTGGCAACATACCACCCCCTTCTGAGCTGCAGGGAGCGAAATCCGAGCATCAAGTTAGCTTGGTGGAAGGAAAAGTTGTGACCGCACTCCCTAGTGTAGAGAAATTTCAAAAACTTTCGACTACCGAGTAAACATAGCAAAAGCTATTTCAAACCACATTAGGGATAAAATAAATAAAAGCACAGTTTAACGTTCACTTTGCTCGAAAAAGGAGTATCTCTTTGGAGTTAAATTAAGTCAAATTTTCAAAATTGAAACTTAGTGTGTCAAGAATTCAAATCTGTCAATAAGATACTGCTTACTAACAACGTATGCAGGGATATTGGAGGTCTAAATTCGTTCTAAACTAAATGTAACTTCTTTAAAAAAAAATTAGAGTCATTGCGAGAGCCTTGAAGGAGCAACCATCTGTTACTTATACCGGGGCGGATAAGTGGTGAATAACCTCCAATGTCTGTAAGACCATATTATAATAGAAAATTATTTTAAATGTTATTTTAAAAATTAGAACTGATTTGTCTAGAATTCAGACTATCCCATGATTTATCATGGGTCTGCGCAAGTAATACATAAATATATTGAATACATACTTACTATAAATTACGGAGTGGTAAAT
Organism: Limnephilus lunatus; assembly: GCA_917563855.2. NCBI lineage: Eukaryota > Metazoa > Arthropoda > Insecta > Trichoptera > Limnephilidae > Limnephilus > Limnephilus lunatus. Next base: position 113,101,713 of record OU830592.1, read on the forward strand.
ACATTAAGTATCATACAATTACGTGACGAAGCTTGTTTGATGACCAAATCTGTATAGCCATGTACTCTCCTTTCCAACCCTCATACACTTTGATTTCTTGACAAAATGGTGGAAATAAATTTATTAGGTAGTCAAAAAAAAATTATGCAAATAGAAAACAATAAAAAAGGGATACAAAAAATGGTATTACCAAAACTGCTAGTTTCGGTAGACCTGCGTAACTCTGATTCAATGAACTCTAGAACTCAGATATGCTATGAATTTAAGTGTCATCAATTTCGAAATTGGATTGCTTGTTTGAATAATTCAGACAAGGGATAAAGTACATATCTTCAATTTTTAAAAGGAATAATTTTTAAATTCTTTTTCAAATCGGAATTTTAATATCTTTGGGGATGCTGTGTGGAGGGTCTTTTTAAGGAAATGAAGGAGAGGAAGTTCTGGAAAAAGGTACGAAGGGTGGATAGGAAATTGGGGGTCAATGTTTCCAGGAGTGACGGACGTATGAGTCTATCCCCTCCAATGCAGTGCAAGACGATGGTTCGAGAGAATGAGGTCTAGGTTAGGTCTCCCTCAAATCAGAGTCTATTACGATCTGGCCCGACTTAAGTTGGTGGACAAACGCACTCGCCGCCAAGACTTAGACAAACCTCACTCCATGATATCGGTAACCTCTGCCAAGTTACCAAACGTAGCGAACCACTTGGGGTAAACTATGACAGGGGTGCTGGTTATCCAATAAATGGTTCCCGGGGCGGCAGCACCCATACACCCCTCCCAAAGTGTAATTGGGTCTGCACTAGTTTAACATAAATGAAATTGGCTGTGACACTCCATACTGGTTTAGAATGTTTCCGCGACTTTTTAACCCGCGACAAAATATCCCCGACATAATATCCCCGGCAAAATATCCTACAGAAAAAACATCCCAACAAAAAATCTACTAAAACTAACCTAACAAAAAAATTGGACAAAAATAATAAACAGACATCCTATAAAGACAATTAATTATTGTTCAAAAATGGTAAAATGTAAAATAAGGTTAGGTTAGGTTAGGTTTTAGTAGATATTTCGATGGAGGATGTTTTGTTGCGGGATGAAAACGCGCAGTACCGTTTCCAATATTTTCGTTTTAATGTAACAAATTCTCTTTTATTATACTTTCCAATATTGAAATCCTAAAGTTATTATTATTTATAAAAATATGACTTAAGTTGGGCATTAAATTCAGGAAAGTTCCCTAAGTCGCTTTCAACCCAATAAATTCCTAATCTGTTGTCGATTTGGAGTGTAAACTTTAGCGATCTGTTATACTTTTTGAATTGATTATAACTCCGACCATTATAATCTCTCTGGTGAGGTATGTGGAGAGGATAGTCCGCCGTTAATAAGCGGTTTACCCTTCCCCTTTCGAATTTTCTTCCATTTCACAAATAAAGTCCTACTTTTGGTTGATATCAGTAACACACTCCGGTGTGGAACGAGTTTAGTTAGTGTATATGTAGTATGTGAATTTGAATTTAGTTACAATGTCCCTCAACAGATGTCGTTGGTAAGAACTACTCGATATAAAATTCTTTTTATTTGAAAAAACAATATCAGACCTGAGTAATTTAGATATTTGCACAATACTTTCTCAGAAGTAGTAGATAGAGGTATTTTAAATCATTTTAATGATTTTGCGGCTAATTTATGGATTCGAATACAAAGCGTCGTATTTTATCTTTCTAAACTAATTTCACAAATAAAATTTGAAATAAGGTTATGTACATTTTCAAAACCTTGCGCACTTTTTTCTCCATTCTACATATTTTCTATTTTCTACTTTTTATTATAATTTTACCAATTTTCAACATCATTATGTTACAGTTAAACCCCGCTCTTTCTTACGACGCGTTTTCTCTAGTATAAACTAGTTTTCACTAAATGCCTTTGTTACAACTAGAATTAACTGCTATAGAATATCAGTGAAAACTAGTTCTAACTAGAAAAAACACGTTTTCTCGAAATGATTTAGTTAAAACTGTTTCAACCGATGTCAAAGTTCATCGTGCTTTATTCTGATTGGTCGAGTGACAACAGGTTAGGCTAGGTTAGGTTTTTAATTAACAGTTATTAAATATTTTAATAAACAGTATCTGTTTGTTCGATCCCAATTTCAATTTTAACAAATGCAGTTAGTAAAAACTAGTTTTAACTAGACAAAACGCGTTATAACTAAAACAGGGTTTTAACTGTAACAATTACATATTAGTACAATATGTTTACACTAGACTTCATTCAAAATAACTATTATTCATTGGACACCATGAAACAGGCAGCCGCCTAGAATGGTGATTTAATATATCTAGTCTATGTAAATGTCTTAGTTATATGTAACATGTATTTTATAAATAAATAAATAACACCGTTTAGATCATCTTTCTAGAAATGATGATAAATGGGGAAATACAACGATTTCTACGAGACCTATATGAGTTGTTCCAAAAACCGAACAAACAGTTTTGACGGTTTAAATTTCCATTGAACTCAATTTATATCCAATTTTAAGTTCCGTCGTTCCTCCGTCACTTGCGAATAAGTTCCAGACAGGCGCAATAGCTGTTTAGTTTCCTGCCGACAACTAACTTGGGAAGCAAGTCCGAAGGCTCCTGGGTACAAACATTTCACAACCAAACTGACCAACAATCATTTATTTAAATATTATTTGAGATTCAAGTGAACTGTTATTGTTTGTGAAAGCAATGGTAGATAGTTGTTAAGTTTTAAACCCCTCGGGAACAGACAAAATAATATCATGTCATCGAATAATCCAGCTAGACATTCAATTTATAATAGACTAGCTGACCCGGCGATCTTCGTACCGCCTCAGAATCAATAACTGTTGTTTAGCTGAATTAAATTCAGATTTTTTATTAAGTTTAAAATTATACAAGGAAGCAATTATCGATGCGCAACTGTTGTTGTGGTGTTTTGTTTTTGTTTGTATCAGAGATGACGTTGTGTACGGATTTATAATTTCTGTGATTTTCTTACTTTTCCACTTACTTACGGGAATTGCGTTTCATTTTCTTTATACGTGAGGGAGATTTATCGTAATTATTGTATTTTTCCTTTGGAGGTGTGCAGACATAAGTTCACCGTTTGTATGATTAATAGAATTTTATTTATAAATTTTTTCGTGAGTTTTTCCGATGTTTTAATAGCTATTCTGATATTCGGGGCGGAGACAAATCAAACAAATCAAAGATCATAAAAATCGGTCCAGCCGTTCTTGAGTTATAAATGGTGTATCTAACCCGACTTTGATTTGAGTGAACTGTTATTGTTTGTGAAAGCAATGGTACATAGTTGTTAAGTTTTAAACCCCTCGGGAACAGAAAAAATAATATCATGTCATCAAATAATCCAGCTAGATTTTCAATTTATAAAAGATTCGCTGTTTTTGAAAGGATCATAATCGGTCTCCTCTTTGTTTGATGCTTCTTAGCCTTCCCACTCTTGTCTACTTTAGTTTTCTGAAGATTTTGAAGTTAAAACTTCTTTAGCACCGTTAGGATTTAAAACTCGATTTTTTTTACATTTACTCCATACAGAAATAATTTCCCTCAGAGCCTATGTCATCTTTGAAGATGCTGTGTGGACGGAAACAAGATGATGAAACGAAAAAGCGAAACTAAAAAGAGACAAAGACATACATCTAAAATCTACAGGATTTAGCCTGCGAGAGAATCAGTCTCCTCTTTGTGCGGTGCTTCGTAGTCTCCCCACTCTTGTCTATTTTAGTTTTCTGGGGGTTTCATTCCTATTGCGTGTGAACTGCACACTTGTAAGCATTAGCTTCTTATCACATCTTAATATATAAAACAAAGTTGGGTTAGTTACACCATTCATAACCCAAGAACGGCCGGACCGATTTTTATGATCTCTAATTTGTTGGATTTGTCTCCGCCCCGAATAGCAGAATAGCTATGAAAACATAGGAAAGTTCACGAAAAAAATAATTATGAAGATGATACTTTTCCTCATACAATTACCCATGTTCACTCCTTCCTTTCCTCAAAAAGACCCTCCACACAGCATCCTCAAAGATGACATAGGCCCTGTGGGAAATTATTTTCCTCAGGGCCTCCTGTGTAAAGTTAATGTAAAAATATATATATATACTTTAAAGAAATGCAACAATATTGTGATAAGTATAATATTGAATAGTGAGTGAATTCCAAAAATTCAAAACCTCAACTGTCAATGCGCTGATTGTTTTGCTTTTGTTCTTAAGAGGCGGTTCTCCGAATTTCAACCGATTTCTTGCAAACCTCCCTTAAACATTTGAAGTTTTTAAGCTCTAAAAAAAATATATGTTATTCTTGAAGATAATATCTAGACATTTATCGCGCCGAAACGCAAATTTTATAAAATTCCCTCGATAGAAAAAAATCGCAAAGTATGCTCCAAAAATGATTAAAAACACGTTTGTTTGGGTTATTTTACAAGTTATATGTATGAAAAAATTCATAGCATTTCTTTAAACAAATTTAAAGAGAATTATCGCAAGATTTTTGCTCTATTTTTAACGAGTCGTGTTTTATTAAAGATTTTCATGATTTTTGCATCAATTTTATCGGTGTAAATGTTAGCGCGCTCTTCTAACATTCGTAATTTCATATCTTTCTATCTTCTTCTTTTTGGGGCCGGGAACTAAGCCTTAAACATAAAATGCTGCCCCCTCTTTCTTACACACTAAATGTCAACAGTCGAAAACGAGACAAACGGTGAACGTATGTCTGCACCCCTCCAAAGGAAAAATACAATAATTATAATAAATCTCCCTCACACGAATAAAGAAAATGAAATGCAATTCCAGTAAGTAAGTGGAAAAGTAAGAAAATCACAAAAAATTCAAATCGTTACACAACGCCATCTCTGATACTCACAAAAATAAGACACAGACAGTTGCGCATCGATTGCTTCATTGTGTAATTTTTAACTTAATAAAAAAACCGAATTTAATTCATTCAATAAATTAACACAATAGTTATTGATTCTGAAGCGGTATGAACTTCGCCGGGTCAGCTAGTTTTCCTATAAAGAAAGGCTGAATGAGACAAAAAAAACCTCAATCAAATATCAAAACGTTAATTTTATCCAGCAATTCGATCTAGTAACTTTGAGAATTGATTATATCAATCCAAAATAAGTATTTCACGAAAGACAAAATTAAACAGATCACAGAGAAAGTACGACCTCTCGATAAGTACTTAAGTTTTTTTGCTTTCGTTGCGTAGCGCCCATATTTCAAATAAAACTTTCGTACATAAATTACTACGAAGCATTTATCGTGGAAATTTATTATTTGAAATACCTACTGCGGATTTGCAAAAGCATTCAATCGAAAGTGATTTAAAGGGGGAATTTAATATTATGTGTAGAAACGTACACGGGGTGGGCCCACCCCTATATATAGATATTATGTATAAATGTCACAGGGTAGGAAAAATAAAATATTGTACTTTCAAATGTTAACATTCCGAATTAAAAAATAATAATATTTCTGGCTCCATGAACTAAATTAAATAAAGCTTGTTTCGTTTGAACAAATTAAAATATCCGGTGTATTAAAATCAAAATAATTTGTTAATAAATTATTATAGTAGGTACGTTGAAGTTTTAATTGAAAAAAATGTGAGAAACTAACTAACTAACCATTATGCTGTTTCAATGCAGGGCTAGGCAGAGAGGATGGACCGACAAACAATTCGATCTTGACATAATATTCCTTATCTCATTCACATACATACATCATCTCATACAAATTCTTATACTATTTTGACTCTTGATATGCCCCGATTCAAGTATCTGATTCATTTGCTCGTGCCATGACTTCCTCGGTCGTCCACTATTTCTTTTGCCATTCACATGTGCGCCATATGGGTGTGGAGGGGCCTTTAAATCTTCCTTACAGCCCATAATTATTATTCAAAGTATAATTACAAAAAGCATCCTTAAGAAACCATACGACTTCCCTACTCTCGAATTATTTCGGGAATTTAATGTACCATCAATCATAGATTTGTATAAGAGAAACGCCTTATATCAAATATATAAAGAATATTTTATTAAAAAAATTCACCCCTCAGATAGCATAAGCAATAGATTTAAAACTAATGGTTAATAGCCATCCCTATGCTTAGAACAACCACAGCTCAGCATCACTATTTGTATTTAAGTGTACGATGGTACAATATATTATTGTCCAAAAACAAAATTAATATAACGGGAACATTGAAATATGAACAATTTAAAAAGCAAATTAAGTCCCTGAAATTGGATAATGATATATTGTACCCTTAATTTAATTTACCCTTACTTAAACTGTAATATTTAATATTAAAAGTATATGTATATATATATACTGTTATTGTCCTTCTAAACTATTTTTTCTAAATTATGTACCTTTGTCAAGTAATATTTGTATTTATTTCATAAGTTATTTGATCATTGTTTAAACATCTCATTAAAACACTATTAATTTTTTTTTGGATGTTAATACTCCTCCCATAAACACGAGCTCTTGAGCTCAATTTATGGAGTAGTAGTAATATAAAATTAATTATTGTATAACCTTGCACATGTAATCATTTGTATTGTAAAAAAAAAATTCTTGAATAAATAAATATATTTTCCTTACACTCCTTTCTTCGTTCATTTGTTCTACATGGTCAAACCATCTGAGCGTCCCTTTCTTAATATGACTCATTCATCAGCCTTGTATTTTTTTCGGATTTCCACATTTCTCACACGATCATACCACACTAAAGGCTCTTTCTCTCAAATTTCTGCAGCATTCAGTCTACTTCCATCCTTCCTGTGCCAGTTCCATGCCTCACTGCCATATAAAAGGATAGGTACCAACATTCTATTGTAGACTGTTAGCTTCGCTTCGTTGGACAGTTTTTTGATAGCGCCAACCGCGTTCAGTCCTATATTAGTGGAGTTACCTGCTTAGAAAAACGTATATATTTAAATGCTAAATTTTTGAAGTGAAAACATCTTTAGCACCGTTGTGATTTGAAACTCGATAGCAACACTAAAAAGAGACTAACACATACATCTATAGGATTTAACCTGAGAGAGAATCCGATAGAATAATCGGTCTCCTCTTTGTGCGGTGCTTCGTAGCCTCCCCATTCTTGTCTACTTTAGTTTTCTGAAGGTTTTACTTCCACCGCGTGTGAACTGCGCACTTGTAATTTTTAAATCATCATTTATACCGCACAAGAGTCCCAACTGTTCGGAGCCTGAAGGAAAGCGGCATCTAAAATATCAGTTTTATTATCTGGATATTCAGATGTGGTCACAAAAAGCCATTTCAAGCAACGTTTCACTTCTGAATAGTGATCTTACACCAGGGCGATACTGAGAGTATACTCAACCCGGCAACGTGCCAAAAATATACTACGTATATATTATTTTTAACTAATTGTGAAAAAACACAAATTCGTAAAATAAAATTAGAATTTGAACCCGCGACCTTCAGATTGCTAGTCGAAATGCTTTACCCTCGACCACGGAGTATATTACACATCAACAATGCTATTTTATTTTATTTACCCACGTCGAGCGGTTTAAACTGTTCACATTATTGTAAACGGCTTACATAAAACATAGATATTTGCATAAATTACATGAAAGCAAGCATTAAATAGAGTCTCCGTTAGTTCAATTCATATAATTTCCCTCTCACTCCACAAGTCATCAAAACAGGTAAGAACCTGCCTACTTTAACGCTTCCGGAAGCGGCAGCCATTCTTCAGGCTAAGCCTTAACATCCGGTCATTCAAGTACAAGCAGCAAGTCGAGTGAAAAAGCCTTAAACGTATCCTGTCAATCAGTGCTCACTTCCTTTCTGCTGATTCCGCCCTACTCTATTAAATAGAACCTTCCTTTAAATAGATGATGAATCCATTTTTTTTTCTTTGAGAAAATTACAGTAGATCATAATAAAATTGTTACAGTCATCATTTAACTCACTTTGATCCCGAATTTAAATTTGAGTTGTCTTTTTAAATTTGCGTGTAAAATTTCTCTGTAGTCCTCCAAAGAGATATTGTATATTTATTAGTATCTACTGGCCAGTATCTCAGTATTATTCTGTACTAGATAGTTCCCGGCATGCGTTGCAAATGCCATATTCAAAGAAATAAATTGTTTCTCCCTGCATGTCCTTTCCCGTGCGTCTCCGTTCCCCTTCCGCATCCCTTACCCTCCCGCGTTCCCCTTCCACATTCCCCGCCCACTCTCTCCCCTCTTCCGCTCCCCCGTCCCGCAAACCCCCCACCCGCGTTCCATATATTCAGTTCCAGTACATTCAGTTTTCAAACAGCTCGCGTGCCACCTATTACAATTTTTTTATTCAAATTTTCATTTTTCGTATATCACAAATATTTTTTTGTTGTATATTATTAGAACAATCAATCAAATTGGGTACCTAACATAGGTACCTTTTTATAATATCTATGGAGTGACGGACGTTTGTATCTATCCCTTCAACTGTGGTGTAAGGTAATGTTCCGAGAAAGTCCTCATGAAGAGGTCAAAAGGTCATGTTCAATCAATCTCTCCCGATCCGACCTGGTACGCAACTGGTGGGCAGATGCTTCCACCGCCAAGACCCATACAAACTTCACCCCATCAACTCGGACACCCCTGATAAATCTTAAGCCGCGGCATTCCGAATTTCTATTGTTTTATAACATATTTCACTTGAACACTTTAAGTTTTGAAGTTTCTAAAAAAATACAACTTATTTTTTAAGATAATATCTACACAATTGCCACGTCGAAACGCAAATTATATGAAATTCTCTCGATCGAAAAAAATCGCAAAGTACACTCCAAAAACGATTATAAACACGTTTTTTAAATTGAGACATAATTTGTCTCGACGCCACCTAGTGAGAGATTTAGCACTTACAATGCCTTTCTCATATAAATAAAGTTGGTTGTTTGCAGGTGGAAAAATATAATAAGCAGTAATTTTTTTTTTTTTTTTTTAAAGACTATTTCGCAGTAAAATTGACATTTTATAATCACTATAAATATACCTGTGCTAAGACAATCTATTGACTGTGCTATTGATTTTGCCTACTAACAGGCGCAACCTCCAATACAACAATGGATCAAGAAAACTCGGCTCAACAATTCCTGGCTAAGGCAACCGCTATTTTAAACCTTTTGAATGTCATCTTAATGGACACATCTAATAAATTCACAAAAGAACAAATATCAAAACTCGCCCCCAAATTCACCGATCTTTTGGGTAATGTCGGTCAAATGGGTGTAAAACTAGGGAGCCTTGAAGGAGAATTGATGACCTATAAACATATGTGTTCTAATCAAAACAGAACATATAGTTCAATTACGTCCAACCAAGTCCTCCCCAAATACCCACCGAACACGAGAAACAATGCGCCTATACTTCCCGCAAGACCAGCGGTACTTATCTTCCCCAAAGATGACAAGTCACTTCTTTCCAGCAGTACCCTTGAAACCCTCAAAACATCAACTAACCCATCATCTTTGGGAATCACAATCACGGGAATACGCGAAATTAGGAACGGAGGTGTAGTCGTGCATCCGAGTACCGATGCAGAAGCCATTAAACTTGCCAATGCACCGACCATATCCGATGCTGGTCTGAAAGCAGCAGTTTCTTCGCATAAACTTCCTCGGATAGCTATCCATGGCCTTCCTCAAATTGTGCCCCTAGAAAACATCACCTTGGCTATACACCAGCAAACACACGAAGAAACTGGTCTACATCTAAATGAATTAAAAGAAACACTGCAGTTTTCTCATAAAGTAGGACCTCGTACTGGATCATGTACGCATGTCTTCAGAGTTCCTCCTTCTGTTCGTCACTCCCTCATTCGCTTCTCCAAACTTGCTATGGACTGGCAAATACATACCGTAAGGGACTGGATTGACAGTTTAAAATGTGGACACTGTCAACTTTATGGCCACACAGCGTCGAAATGTAACGCTGACACACCTACCTGTTCTCACTGTGGAAAAACTGGACACAATCGCAACGCTTGCCCGACTCCCGAAAAGCCACCAGCATGTGCCACATGCAAATTCTTCAGAAAACCGGCCACTCACAACACTGGCTCCCCTGACTGTCCTGCCCGCCAAGCCGCTGAGAGACGCGAATTATCTCGTGTCAATTTTTTAGGCTGAATCACAATCGACACCTTATTAATACTAACTTTTCGTCGTATTATCAAAATATTCGTGGTCTCAATACCAAGCTTAACTCCTTTAGATGCTCCGTTAATATATGCCCTTATGATTTTTTATGTCTTTCCGAAACATGGCTATCAGATAATATTGCTTCAACCGAACTTGGACTACACGACTACAATATTTTTCGCTGTGACCGCTCTTCCTCATCTAACAAGCGTAGAGGAGGCGGGGTAATGATATGTATTAAAAAAAAATACCCTTGCCACTTTCTAGAATCGTCTAATAATGTATCTGAACAATTATTTATTTGTGTTCTACTTGGTTCCAAGAAACTTGTCATTGGTTGTGTCTACATTCCTCCCTCATCTTCAACAGAAATCTATAAGTCACATACTGAAGCTGTTGAGCGTGTTTCCATTAATGCGGATTTCTTATTTATTTGTGGTGATTACAATCTACCTAAAATAGTGTGGCTTAATGATAGTCAGGGTGTGAAAACTCCTAATAATGTTTCCCTTCAAGCTTCTATAATAGTAAATTTCTATGCCTACTTGAATATGTTCCAACTAAACTCGATCAATAACTGTGTAGGATACTGTCTTGATCTGATATTTACCAACATGCCTAGCGTTTGTGTATGTGAAGCTACTGACTCAATATTACCAATAGATAAATATCACCCACCACTCGACATTAACTTCTCTAATCCTTTCAAAAGCGATACTCTGAAGTCAACAGCTACATACCACTACAAATTTAACAAAGGTGACTATACTGGCATGAACAGGTATCTTGCCCAATATGACTGGACTTCTATGTTATCAAACACCAATATTAACGATGCTGTATTTAAATTCAATGAATGTTTAACTCATGCTATAGACTTGTTCGTTCCAAGGGGAACTTATTTTCAGCCTAAATTTCCTATTTGGTTCAGTGTGAAATTAAAGCAGTTGATTATTGAAAAAAAGAAAATACACAAGTTATTCAAATTAACGAACAACTTAGTGCTTTATCAAAAATTTTCTCATTTAAGAGAATTATCCAAAATTGAATCTGCCACATGTTACAAATCGTACATTGAACTCACTGAGACAAAATTAAATCTTAACCCTAAACAATTCTGGAAATTTGTTAAACAAAAACGTGTTGTTAACGATCTCCCTTCAAGTTTATTCTTTAATGAAACTCACGCTACCAACGATTTCGATATTGCCAATCTTTTTGCTAAACATTTCTCCTCCGTCTATTCCGATAACAAATGTACCATCCCTCCACTTAAATATGCTAATACTATTGACCTTAATAATTGCGAAATCAGACTTATTGATGTCTTCAACTACTTAAAAAATCTTCCCAGCAAATCAAGCACTGGTCCTGATGGTATACCTGAAATATTATTGAAAGAATGTAAATCTACTGTATCTGAGCCAATTTGTTTATTATACAACTTATCACTATCATCTGCCACTTTTCCGGATTCCTGGAAGGTTTCCTATATAAGACCTATTTTTAAATCAGGTAATAAGTCGAACGTAGAAAACTATAGACCTATATCGATTTTATCTCATATTCCTAAAATCTTTGAGTCTATAATCACAAAGAAAATAACACCTATTTTCAAAAATGTGCTGATTGAGGAGCAGCATGGCTTTAGATCTGCTAAATCTACCACTACAAACTTACTCTCCTTCACCAATACCATAGTCAACGGCCTAGAAGATAAATCACAAGTAGATGTTCTATACACCGACTTTTCTAAAGCTTTTGACAGAGTAAAACATGCAATCCTCATGGCCAAGCTATATGCTATAGGTATTCGAGACCCATTTCTATCCTTTATTAGTTCTTATTTAAGTAACAGAAAACAAAGAGTTAAAATAAATAACATTATGTCTATTATTATTGAAGTTACATCCGGCGTACCGCAAGGAGCACATTTAGCCCCGCTTCTTTTCAACTTGTTTATAAACGACATTATTAGTATTTTCTCACATACGCGCTTTTGGCTCTTTGCTGATGACAACAAGATCCTAAAAATAATAAATAATTACCATGACTGCCTTCTTTTCCAATCAGATATTGACTCATTCAATGACTGGTGTAAAATTAATTGCTTGGAACTAAATGTCGATAAGTGCAAAATTATGTCCTTCTACAGATCTAAAAATCCGATCGTTTTCGAATACAAACTAAATAATAATTGCCTTACAACTGTTCAATATATTAAAGACCTTGGTGTCACTCTTGATAGCAAGCTTTCTTTTCGGGAACATTTAAATGTGATTATTAATAAATCTCTCAAACTACTTGGTTTCATCACTAGAATCACTTCCGACTTCAAAAACATAAATACCTTAAGAACTCTTTACTGCTCCTTGGTTCGCCCCCATCTTGAATATGCTTGTGTTATATGGTCTCCTTTTTATGCTGTCCATATTCGTCATATTGAATCCGTTCAACATAGGTTCCTAAAAGGGATTGCTAGGAGGCTAGGATTAGAGCGAGGCAATTATTCGTATGCTGAAATTGAAAAAACTCTAAACCTTTCTCCTTTAGAAGACCGTCGGAAAAAATCCGATCTCATCTGTTTCTTCAAAATTATTAACTACATAATCGATTCACCTACATTACTACAACTCATCCCATTCAATATACCTTCTCGTAGACTCAGAAATAAAGACCTACTCTTCCTCAAACAGCACTCCACTAATTATGGTTACAACTCACCACTGTCCAGAATGTGTAGAATGGTCAACTCACGACAAGACCTTGATTTTTTTGGTATAAGCTTGAATGAATTCTGTCGCTCTTTAAATAAATGATGATATTTTATATTTACTGTAATTTTTGCAAAGTCTTGACTTGACTTGACACTTCTATTTTCTGTTTGTCTTTGCTCTCATGTACCATTTTCACCCTTACAATGTACATTCCCAAATTTTCGTTATACCATGTTGTAAATTGGACGTAAGTCCGTAAATAAATAAATAAATAAATAAATAAATTGTTGAATGAAACACTAGTATATATTGAATTATTTGGCGGGTAGGAGATAAGCCGACGTAGCTTAGTGGTCAGAGCATTTGGCCGGAAATCAGAAGGACGCGGGTTCAAGTCCCGTCGGCGGAATGTATCTTTTCTCGGGAGATTTTTTCAATGTAGATGAGCGTTTCAGGCTAATAATTATTGCATAGCCGCTCACGTAAAAATGAATTCATCTCGGAAATTCGACGAAGAAAAGGAATAACCACGAAGGACCTAAATTATCCCGGTGACGAAAGAAAAATTTATGTCAACGACCATCTGACTAGCTTTAACAAAAACTTGCTTTTCCGTGCCAAGGGGTTTGCTCAGGAGAAGGGGTACAAATTCACGTGGCTGAAAAACAGCAGGATATTCGTGAGGAAAAACCCTACTTCGCCCCCCATATTAATTGCCAAGGAAGAGGACCTCAAGAAAATTTCCTAAGTCGATTTGCATCTTCTTCGCGTCGTAAAATATATTTTTTATCTACTCATGTATTTCCCCACACATTTTCCCCCTCTTATTATCCACTCCTATCACACTTACCCTCTCTCTCCCATTTTACCCTATCCCATAAACTTTCTAATTCATTTTTAAATCAGTCAACACTTTTCATGAACCAACGTGAACTTAAATAATTACCACATTGACATTTTTAACTCGACGTTACATGACATAAAACAAAATCTCACTAAGCAAAATGACTCAAACTAGGAAGTTCAATCTACCCCTCTCCCTCCGCCTTTTAATCCTTATCCTATATTTCTCCTCCCCCCCCCCTTACATAATGTAACTAAAAATGAACTAATTAAGTAAACACCTTTATAATGTCACACATTAATTTACTATTATTATCTGTGGAAAGTTTATAATTGGCATAATTAACCATTTTATAATTGTATTATTGTGTAATTTATGATTTGCTGTCAACTTTCCCAAATATAAATAAAATAAAATAAAAATATAAAATAATTGTTACATTTTCCCGTTATATAACAAGTTGTATATGTATGACAAATTTCAGATTGTTTTATTTTTAAATGCTATTTAAGACATTTCCCACGAGATGTTTTCTCTATTTTAGACTAGTCGTGTTTTATTAAATACTATCACAATTTTCGCTTAAATATTATCGATTTACTAGCATGCTCCCTCTAACATACATATCTTCCCTTATTCTTTTTAAACGGGCCTTAAGAGGGAAATTGTTTTGTATGGAGCTAACTTAAAAAAAACTAACGATCACGCAGTTTCACACATTCTCTGTGCAAACCCGTGGGAAAAGCATGTCGATAACTCATCGATAAGTTAACTACCAGTCACTTACCTTGTTTTAAATGATACAAGCGACTATTTAGGTGGTGTACCCATTATATTGTAAGATAATTATATGCAGTAATCAGAACTGTCGGCAGCATCGACGTTAAATTAAATACTACCAGGCTTAAACAGGTTGAATCCGTACATACCTGAAAAGGCTGCATATATTTTTATTTGATTAATTAGGGCTGTGCTAACGGTTTCGGCGTCAATATATTTTTTATTATTAATCTTTGTTACTATTAACTATTACAATTACATTTAACAATTAACTATTACAATTAGTGATATGCTATGTCTGTCTAACTAGGAACTCCATAAGTAGTTAAAATACTTATACTTACTAGCAGTTAAAAACTCGCTCCGCAGGTTTTTGCTGCTAACTTACATTATTAAATAATTGGCTCAAATATTACGAAGAAAATTAAATCAGTTTGTACAGAAATACCTATTTTCGTCGACGAGTCCGAATCGGCCTTGCATGAACAAGCAATCATACCTGAAACAAGAAAAAAAAACATTTTAATGATAATTCGAAAAGAAACAGCCATATTGTCATGATCATTTTTTAGGTTATGTCTTGTTGAGAATCCTCATTCTTTAGCCAACGATTTGGACAGCGATGCAGTAGAATAGAATTAGAAAAATAATCAAGATAGTTTATTAATTTATTAAACAAACAAAAAAATCTATTTATCTTATTCTTTTTTAATTCTTACATTATACTGTAACAGCCTCCTTCAGCTTAGTCGGTAGGTACCCATCATCTTTAGGAAACATTAACGTAACAATATTGTTCTTCCAATACCTGTTTAATTAAGTATTATGTTTATTAATTCTCTAATTCTTTTTAATTTTCAATATAAGTAGATGCCTGTTTCACCAATCGTAACCATAGAAACCATATTTCCTTTATTTCAATATTAAATTTTCCTCTTCAAAATTGCACATCATTGAAAACAATTTGTGACCGAAGCGTACTACTGTTTTATATAACACAAAGTAATTATCAAAGGAAAGAATTAAATAAAACATTTGATTGATACACCAAACAGGGCCCCTTTATTTAACATTTGGTGCTTCGAGCCGGATTTCCTTCAACGGGTTGAAATTTTCAACAATCCCTGTATTATTTGGTATTATTTTAATTTGTTACTTTAAACAATTATTAACCTTAACATAGTGAGTGTCATAGACGGTTACACATTGAATTGTAACGATAAAGAAACAATAAATAAAAAAATTGGTCAATTTAAGTTATGGAGGTATTATTAATTCAAAGATAATTAACATAAAACCATGCACAGACTAAACTTTAATGATTATATTCATTAATTTGGGACAGCCCTGTTTCCCAACACGTTTTTTGTCACCCATGACAGACCTGGTTACTGACTACAGACTTGACCGTGGGAGACATAACTTGTTCCGAATATTGAATATCACCTTCATCTCGTTAATATTACGTCCCAACAGGTAAATTATACCGTGGATATGTAATGCGAGTTGATTCACAGAGCTGGGAATATATTGAGTCGATATAATCACATGTTTTGAGATGCCACCTCTTAAACCTAGAGGCACATGGTCAAAAATGTGGATTAAAAGTAATGACAGGCCTTTCACCAGTGCACATACCTGAAAATGAAAGTAAAGAAAAAAAAATATCGAAATAGGCAAATAATACGCATAATAAAGGTTTTTTCACAATTATTAAGAGGGAATAATAAGACAAAACCGCAAAATATGTAATTTTTAAATAAAATATAAGCCGTATTGACTATTATTATAAGCAATAATTATCAGCCTGAAACACTCATCTATATTGAAAAAATCTTCCGAGAAAAGATAATATCAGCCAACGGGACTCGAACCCGTGTCCCTCTGATTGCCGGTCAGGAGCTCTGGCGGCTTATCTAATACCCGCCAAATGATTCAATATATACTAGTGTTTCATTCGACAATTACTTCTTATTACATTTTTCCAACTGAAAAGAACCAACTTTATTTTTGTGAGACTCGTAGACCGTATTGACTCTTTTCCACAAAAAAGTATAAATTGATTTCGAAAGATTGTCCTTTTATCTGGTAAAGTTATGTTTTAAATGATGAGAAAATGTGTTTATTTTTACCATTTTATTTTTTTTACATTAACTCATTAATTTCCCTCAGGGTCTATGTCATCTTTGAGGATGCTGTGTGGAAGGTCTTTTTGAGGAAAGGAAGGAGTGAACATGGGTCTTGAAGAGACCCATGTTGTAGGAGGGAGGAAATACAGAGGCTGATATATAGACCATAATAAGGTTATAACGTAGGTCGTTGGCAGATTTGTTGAATTTGCAAACAAAATTTCGTATTATACAACACACATTTCAAATCATATCTTCTACTTCTTTGTGTGCCCTATCAGGTCCCCCCGACGTTGGCGATCAATCTTGAAAAGGTCTCTCTGTCTTGCTCTGACCGGAATATCTCCTCCACACTTCTAACGCCGGTCCACTCTCGTATATTTCGCAGCCAAGACATTTGTCTCCTACCAGACCCTCGGCGACCCTTTATCTTGCCTTTCTTACTTTCAAATCATATAATACAGTAAAATAAATCAATAAATTATCTGGGAAAGCTATGTTTCAGAATTTTAATTTTAGTTTAAATAAAATCATTAAAAAAAGATCCGTGCACGTGTTTTGTGACAAAAATACTTCAGTTTGTCTATTTATTTACGGTCTTACAAACTAATAAATTTAAGATTTTTTTAATTCTTATTTTGCTTAGACATTATTGAAAAATTATAAATACTTATGATCAAAAAATAATTACAAAAAGTACATAATTTTAATCGTTTTATCATCACGCCTTTCAGCATTTTTGAATGTAGATATGTATTAAAGAAAATTTTGAATGAAATAAAATCGATATTGAGTTATAATTTTAAAAAGCTGGTACGGAGAATAATTAATATTTCTCATTGGAACCGCCCTATACGATCATAAGAACAACTTTAGACGAAATTTTAATTTTCGGCCGCTGGCTGGTTAAAGGCCCGCAAGGATGAAATTGTTTTAATAAAAATAAACATAGTTATGAAACCAGAAATTTAAATAGAGTTAGATTGCCGCTTATGAGAAAATCAGTCACAGAACTGCCTAATATATAGGAGAACCAAAAATGTATGATGAAATGCTGTATAAAAAAATTAAGAAGGTCGTTATAATTATTTTTTTCAAATTAGTTCCACATAGGAGGCCCTGCGGAAAAGAATTTACCTCAGGGCCTATTTCATCTTTGAGGATGGTGCGTGGAGGGTATTTTTAGGGAAAGGAAGGAGATGAAGCTCTGGGAAGGAAAAATGTATGAGGGTTGTCTCGGACATATGAATCCATCCCTCCACTGCCGTGCAAGGCGAAATTGCGAGAGAGTCTTGCTGGAGAGGTAAAAAACTCTCCCTCAACCAGTCTCTCCCTATCTGCCCTGCCACGCAACTAGTGGACACGTGCAACCATCACCAAGACCTAGACAACCCATGAACCCGAGCACCCCTGCATGGCGAACCATTGTTGGCTATCCAATAAATGGTACCGCTACTCCGTATATACCCATAGCCGCCTCTCAAAACATTTTTTTGTTTGTTTTAAATTTTCTTTATTCATTCCTTTGATGGTTTCATAATTTGTGGATTTTTCGACCACAATGCTAGGCATATTGTTTACAAAAGTATAATTTTATACGAAAGTAAATAACTCAATTAAAAAAATATACATAAATGAAGACGTTAGACGTATTATCTCAAAACAAGATATTCCAACATATGAAATTCTAGTCGTGGAATTGGCATCCAGCAAAACCATCCGATCCGAATATTACCTACGACGTACGACTTTGTAAGGTTTCAATTAGTTCCGCTGATAATATGTTGGATGCAGAACACGGTGAAATATCTCAGTTTATAATATCTAATAAGATGAGATCCAATCTCAGTTTCACAGACGGTGGTGTGGAGACGCGCGGCGTTGCAACCGCACTAGACTATTTATCACATAAGCTATGCTTGTAAAGAAACAGGTTAACTAATTGCAATTTATTATTAATTTTTTAAATATTATAAACTTCATGTAATAACAACATATTTTTAGATGTCTTTATTTAATACGTATAATATAGGGTGGGCCATAAACATTTGCACTTTCGTAATCGTGCTAGCTAATAGAGCGGGGTCACTTATGCGAGGCTCCTCGCTTCTTGGAAATTTAGTCACAATAGATCGCTTTCCGGGAGAGCAACGCGCTTTCTGGGCAAAACATTTTTACAAAAAAAATGATTTTGTTCTTTTCTGTTCAACAATGATTCTATTGTGTTTTACAAAACGGTTTCTATTTCGTTCGCATCATCAATTACAGAGTATTAATCAATGCCAAGTGTTAATTTTGTGGTTTAAATTTCGAAGAAACCGACAGGAAAACAAACGAGGCGGCTATTGAGCAAAAGAAATTGGTTAAAGAAATTTTCCCTACCAAACTGATCTGGCGCAGAGGAGATATTCCATGACTTCCCCGCAGACCAGATTTAACGCCAGCAGATTTTTGATGGGATATATTTGTGTATATATATATATTTTATCTCACAAGTCGAGTCTACGTAAATAAACCAGCGACTAAACTCTAATTAAAGGAGAAAAGTTTTCGAAAATCTAATGGCCTGATTTGAGGAATGCCAGCGGCGGAGAGGACGGCCATTTTGATGAAATTATTTTTACGAAATGTTTTTCCAGCATATTTTTGTTCTTATCAATCAATAAGGGTGTTTCTTGTTATCGGCTATGCTCCTGTTAATTCTGAAAGCGACGAAGTGAAAGATGATTTTTGGACTGGTGTGAATGACGTAATGAGATTAAAAAATTTGAATGAAAGGATTATAATGGCGGGCGATTTGAATGGGTGGGTGGGAATTAGACGTGATGGATTTGATTCAGCCTTAGGTAAGTTTGGGGATAAAAGAACGAATGACAATGGGAATAGAATACTTGAAGTATGTTTAGAGTGGAACCTGTTTGTATCGAATACCTTCTTCGATCATAAAGGTATCCATCAATATACGTGGGAAAGAGGAAATGAAAGATCATTAATCGATTTTGTGGTAATTGACTCTAGGTTGAGAGCCGTTACTGAGGACACAAGAGTTTTCAGAGGGGCTGAGGTTGAAACTGACCACTTTCTGGTGGTGTCAAGAGTAAACCTCTTTCGCGGATGGCGCTCTAAAGTGAAAAAGGTATCAACTCCTACCAGAGTCAAAGTCGAAAAACTGCAAAACGCTAATGTCAGAAGTGAGTATGAGAAGCGTGCAGAGACGAGATTGAATGAGAAGGAAATGGATGGTCTAAGCATTGATGAAGCATGGAACCACATAAAGGTTAGTCTTTGTGAATCTGCTAGAGATGTGTGTGGAATAAGTACGCAAGGTAGGAAGAAAGGTGACGCATGGTGGGATGACGAGATTAAAGCACTGGTCTCAGAGAAGAAGAAAGCATGGTTATGTCTGATAGCGGCTGGCAGTGCTTCTAGCGAAGAGAGAGATAGAGCGAAAGAAGTATATAAGGGATGCAAGAAAAGAGTAAGTGTTGGAGTGAAAGTACGAAAGAAACGTCTGGAAGAGGAAGAGGGAATAAAAATGACAAAAAACTTCCAAGAAAACATTAAACTGTTTTGGAAGGAGGTCAAAAAGTCCCGGAGCGGTCCAGAGAATGGGAGCCTAAAAGTGATAAAATCGAAAGATGGAAGAATGTTGACGAATGAGGAAGAAATAAATGAGAGATGGATGAAATATTTTGAGGAAGTCTTCGAAAGCAACCCGAATGATAGTGAGGCCAGCGGCGAATCGGGTATGAACGATGACGGAGTGAATGTTATCAAAATCAGCATGGATGAAATTAAAAATTCGATAAAATGCATGAAGAATGGTAAGGCTGTAGGTTTCGACAATATTGCGGCCGAATACTTTAAAGGAGATAGCCATATTATTCTCACATGGTTGTGCAAACTTTTTAACCAGTGTTTAGAGGAGGGTTACACGCCATTAGATTGGAGAAGGGCTGTAATCATGCCATTATACAAAGGTAAAGGGTCACGTATGGAATGTGGGAATCATAGAGCTATTAGCCTGCTAAGTTCAGTCGGCAAGTTGTACGGAAGAATATTGATTGAAAGGGTAAGAATGGAAACAAAGGATAAAATATGGGATGTGCAAGGTGCCTTTATGAGTGGAAGGGGATGCATGGACGAGATTTTCTCCTTGCGTATGCTCACTGAGAAGTTTCTGGCAAAAAACCAAAAACTTTTTTGTGCCTTTGTAGATCTACAAAAAGCATACGACCAAGTCGACAGGAAAAAGCTATGGAAGGTGTTGTCCAAGTATGGAGTGAATACAAATCTCATACAGGCAATTGCGTCTCTGTACGAGGGAAGCGTTGCATGTGTTAGGGTGAACGGTGGTTTTACGGGGTGGTTTGACATCACAAAAGGTGTTAAGCAAGGCTGCGTAATGTCACCATGGTTATTCAATTTATACATGGATAATTGTATGCAAGAATTGAAAGAGATGGGATTGGGCGCGAATTTGAGTGATCTGAAAATATGTTGCCTGTTGTATGCTGATGATGCGGTGCTGATTTCTAACACTATGGAAGATCTACAGTCTCTCGTGTCTAGGATGAACGAAGTGTGTATGCAAAATGAGTTAATGATGAATGTAAGTAAGTCTAAAGTCATGGTATTTGAAAGGGAGAGTACGAAAACAGTGTGCAATATAGTTGTGAATGATGAATACTTGGAGCAGGTGGATGAGTTTGTGTACCTGGGTAGTATGTTTACGAGAGATGGGAAGGCTGATAGAGATATTGAAAGAAGAGTAAATGCAGGTAACTCCATTAATGGAGGACTGAATGCCGTTGGCGCTAATAAAACACTGTCAAAAGAAGCGAAGCTAGCAGTCCACAATGGAGTCCTGGTACCTACCTTGATGTATGGCAGTGAGGCATGGAGTTGGCAGAGGAAGGATGAAAGTAAACTGAATGCTGTCGAAATGAGATCCCTGAGGCGAATGTGTGGCAAAACCATGTATGATCGTGTGAGAAATGTGGATATCCGCAAAGAATGCAAGGCTGATGTAAGCATAATGAGTAAGATTAAGAAAGGGACCCTCAGATGGTTTGGACATGTAGAGCGAATGAAAGAAGAAAATAATGTGAGAAGAATATATGACGCAAATGTGAATGGAAGAAGAAGTAGGGGACGCCCGAGGAAGACATGGCACGATCAAGTGAATCAGATACTTGAGTCGGGCCATGTCAAAAGTCGGAATAATAGAAGAGTATGTATGAGACGATGTATGAATGTGAGTGAAGCAAAGACTGTGTGCCAAGACCGAGTTGTTTGGCGGTCCGTCCTCTCTGCCTACCCCTGCGGGGAAACGGCGTGATGGTTAGTTAGTTAGTTAGTTAGTTAGTTTTATCAATCAATAATAATTTATTTAAATACAATCTGTATTTTTTCCATGATTATTTCAAAAGTGCAAACGTTTATGGCCCACCTTATATACGAGTAGATATCATATTAGATTTAGATCCTAAAACTAATTAACTAACTAAAACCTGCCCAATTTAATAAAGAAAATAATTCTATTATAAGTTTAGTGTTGGTTGTTTGGCGTAGCAATTAAGAGAGGAAAAACATATAGATACTATTAATAAAACCATTGTTTACCACCCGTCACACCCCCTTGATCAGTTGATCCGCCAACAATTGGACCCCCGAAATGAAATTTACTATAAAATTATAATTTTTTTTGTATTATTTACTAATTTCAAACGTAAAATCGACTTAAAAAATACCGTTCATAATAAGTTGGTATAAATATCTTTGTTATTCCGCGGTACATCCTCTGCACATCCCTTCGAGGTCACTTGGTTATATTTTGTGTTATAAGGTATATCGTATTTTTCCTAGACCGACTGCATATTGTATATAAGTATGCCGGGGGGGGCAATTGTCGGCGGATCAACTGTCATTGAACCATATATGATATTGACCGACAAAGGTAAAGAATCAGTATACCGTCTAATATGATTGCCCGAAGATTCTTTCAATGCAGCAATAATATTTTTAAAAAATTGTGACTTTTTTTTACATTAACTCCACACAGGAGGCCCTGAGGAAAACAATTTCCCTCAGGGCCTATGTCATCTTTGAAGATGCTGTGTGGAGGGACTAAATAAGCATCACGCCATTTCCCCGCAGGGGTAGGCAGAGAAGACGGACCGCGAAACAACACGGTTTTGGCACACACTCTTTGCCTCTTTCACACTCATACATAGTCTCACACATATTCTCGGATCTCAATTCACACGCGGAGTGTGCTTTATACCACACGACTGAAGTAAAACTTCACTAACTTATAAAAGAACATATGACATAAGTTGGTGTGACATTGACATTGGGGTGACATATGACATTGGGGTGACATATGACCATGGGGTGACCTACGACCCTAAGGAGACCTACGACATTGGGGTGTCATATGACATTGGGACGACATATGACCATGGGGTGACCTATGACCCTCGGGTGAACTACGAACTTGGGGTGACATACGACCTTGGGGTGACCTACGACATTAGGGTGACATATGACATTGGGGTTACATATGACCATGGGGTGACCTACGACCCTGGGGTGAACTACGACCTTGGAGTGACCTACGACCTTGGGGTGACCTACGAAATTGGGGTGACATAGGACCTACGACCTTGGGGTGACCAACGACCTTGGGGTGACCTATGGCATGGTTTTTTTTTTATTTTTTTTTTTTTTTTATTACATTAGTTACATTTATACAGCAAAATTACATAATAATAATAATATTTCAAATAACTGTAGATATTAAAAAGTGTACAAGTGTTATTATATTATGTCTTGTACGTTATTAGTTCCTAGCTAGGCAGATTGCCTGTTCTAAGGAACCAAATGCTGGTGAAAAATGCCAAAAATGTCTTCTGTAAAAAGAAAGAAAAAAACAAAATATTGTTTTTTTTTTTTTTTTTTAGATTAAATATACATATACTAAGTTTAAATATACTATACTAAGTTTTTACTGATTGTGCCATTAATAGTTAGCCAAGTTTTAAATGACATTATTTAATAATTTTTCAGACTCAATCCTACCTAAGTCTATCAACCATTTAGTTATTATTGTACCGATGCATGCCATTTTACATGTTTTAATATTTAATTCTGGGGGGATTTTATTATACAATTTCGGTCCTATATGTCTTTTGAAACTTTGCCGAATTGCTCCCTGGGACCACGAGATCCTTTCTGGTGTGACTTCTTGTTATATATTTATGGTCAATTTGCTTAAGATTTTCTACATTTTTGTGTACGTGGATAATAACCTTTTTTATATAGTTTTGACGAACATCAAGTACATAAAATTTTTTGTAGAGCTGATCGCTAGAAAACCTATAGGGTTTACGCATAATGACTCTAATTATGGATTTCTGGGCCTTCACTAATGGATCTAAAATTGTTCTACCTGACGCTCCCCAACCAATACAACCGTTACGTTATTCAACAAATGATTCCTTGTGCTCGCACCTCTCTATAACACTTTTCGTAACACATTCACCAAGTCAAGCGTGTGTAAATGCCCGACCGTTCACCTCACCTCACCGATTACCGTTTGCATCACACTTTTCGTAACATTACACTTTTCGTAACGCATTCACCAGCTTACCCCACAAATCGAGCGTGCGTTAAGAAGTTTTACTTAAAAAAGAAGAGACCGATTATTCTGTCTCATTCTCACGCATGCTAAATCTTATAGACGTATCTGTCTCTTTTTAGTGTTGCCTTTTCATTACATCGAGATTCAAATCACAGCGTTGCTAAAGAAGTTTCACAACTACTAAAATAGAAATATTATAAAATAAATAACAAAGGCCTCACAGTTCGCAGAGTCTATTGACAGTATCAATGGGACCCACTTCACCGATCCCCCGAGACTTATAAAATATCAAACAGGCTTGATTTTACCGCTAAATATGTACAATTTTCCCACACTTGCCTGAGCTGGTAACGAATAAAGGGTGACGCTGGCAAAGTAATTGAATTTCCGAATATATTTTATCTCCCCCCCAAGTAGGGGTGCCGTAAGTAAAAAAATAAGCTTCCTTCGTAGGAATAATAATAATATGTAAAGATTCTAGAAGCGTGTAATTTTATTACATTTTGACTTGAAAGGTGATGGCTTCTGTATTTTTATTTCATCTTAATCTCTCCTAATTTCGGTGGCGAATATGGGTACCAAAAACTCTGTCATTGGTCACCCTAAATCGGTGGTTCTTAACCTGGATTCCATCGAACACCAAGGGTACGGTGAGTAGGTCTCGCGGGTTCAGCGGAGGTCAAGAGCAACAGCAGAAGTCACACTGATTTGCAGTAAATATTGTTTATTGTAATAAAAAGAAAATTTATAATTAATTTCACGGAACCAAGCGACGCGCAGTCTAGGACGTCTATTCTCCGTCGCAGGCGGGTCCTAACTAATACGAAATGGGTGTGCCAAGTGCATGATTCTTACGCCGAAGGTTCACTTTAAAAATTCAAATTCGTCGAGTGCTGGCCGAGTGATGTCAAAAATAACAACGAGAAAATGCATATTTTATTTTATTTTGTGAAGTTCAGACGTAAATATCATTTTTTTGAGATTATTATAAAGGAAACTGAATTTGCGTCATTAAAAAATTATACCATATTCGAAAAGGGGTTTAAAAGTAAGACCTAATACTTTATTTTTTTCTAGGCTTGTTTTAAAAAAAATGACTCATATTTTTCATCTTCATCTTAAGAAGAAGACACTCATTGGAGGTTATCCACCACCTACCTGCCCTGGTATAAGTAACAGATGACCACTCCTTCAAGGATCTCGCAAGGACTCTAATTTTTTTTTTAAAGAACGAAGCTACATTTAGTTTAGAACGAATTTAGACCTCCAATGTCCCTGCATACGTTGTTAGTAAGCAGTATGCAAGTGCTTAGCGGGAAATAAAAGATACAATATGTGTTAGTATGACAAAATATAGACAAGACAATGGGACAGATTGGTGAAAGTCCACGATGTGGCAAGCGCTGGGTGATTGTATCCAGCGTATCCTAAAAGCATATGTTTGGGAGGAAGACACAGTAAATAAGTAATAAAGGAATGGCAAACGGTTGGGAGTCCTCTCCAATCGATTGACAGTCCCAGCAAGAATGCGAATGACGTTCGGTCAAGCCGTGAACTACATTCAGCTTCCGCGCCCCTTAGCCGGTTCCTTGGTGATGCCTCAAAGAAAAGTAAATGGGAGATTGGGGGGAAATACCCAATGACCCGAATGAATAAACTGAAAATTTATTATAAAATTATATCGCGGAATCCACCTCAGATTTGTACGACAGAATTCGCTCCACAAAGGAGCGCCGTATCGCGACCGTATTGTAGATTTTATTTTTTATTTACTTCCGTTCTTTGAGAGTGAAAAAACTTACTGCCGGAAATCCAAACGATATTTCCGATACGTCGCTTTATAAACTCAGAATCGCGTATTCTTTGCATTAAACATAATATATTCTTTAGACATCAAAAATATTAAAAAGAAAGCTTGGAAAATTTTGATGTTAAAAAAAATGGTAGTAGATAGATAGCGATATCAGATCGGTAGGTTCCTTGGCTCAGGATACTGAGGTACTGGTTGCAAAACCAGGTTTCTTCATTGACAGATGACGAGATGAACCGTGTGATCGAGAACATAGAATCTTTGACTTCGAATCCAAAGGTCGCGGGTTCCGATACCGGCGTGCTCAAATAAATTTTATTGAATTGATTTGTGTTAATTCATAGTCATAAATATAATAAAATATAGTATATTTGTGGCACTTTCCAGAGTGGAAGATACTCTCATTGGAGGGGACCCCACCGTTTTCCTAAAAGCGTTATAAGGAAACATATGGGTTCCTCCTCCACCGCACACGTTGAGACTTTTCTACTTTTTTATTGAACGAAGCTACATTTATTTGTACGACTCTAGACCCTCCAATATCCATGCGTACGGGGTTAGTATGCAGTATACTAGTACTTACATTAACATTATATAAAAGATAAATATATATTATACAGAAGATACTCTCAGCATCGCCCTGGTGTAAGACCACCATTCAGAATTGAAATGTTGCTTGAAATGACTTTAACCGTGTTTGGTGACCAGATCTGAATAGCCATAGTGAGTAGTTGTTGTAGATACAGGTTTGAAAAGACGTAGCTGCTACGCTTAGTGACTAGATCTGGACAGCGAGGTTAGGTTCCTCGATTTCTCCCTCTCTTTCACATTTCCTCCCTTTCAGTTATTCCTCGCCCACTAGCAATTTAAAAAAATATTATTCATCGAACAGTTACTAACCGGTTTCGTCCAAATTAAAAAAAGAATAACATTATCTTATTGTTGAAAATTAAATTGAGATTAAGGTCCACGTAGCTCATAATTCAAATGACGACGTGACCTGAGAATAGTTGCTTATTTTGAATAGGCTACTAAAGATTTTTTAAACATTAGTCAATTTGTCGATATTTACACGGCGCGGCGTTCGAAAATTCATAGTTCAATCTAGTAAATCTACATCACTTAGAGAACCCTTTTTTAAAAACGATTTTTCATTTTTTAATTTATTTTTAGCCAGGTCTTCGCTTCAACGCACTTCAGAAGACATCATTAACAGCTCAATATTTAAAAAAATCTAACTTCGGACACGATTTACTCGAAAACTAAAGCTCAAATCAAAAAAATTATACTTACCACAAATTTGACTCTAAAAATGTGATAAAATGTAGTAGAATCGCCATTTTCCCGCTTATAATACGAGTTTCTGGACACCGTGTATAATCTTGTCATAGGGTAAGCGTGTAGTTTCTTTCAGGGAAGCGAAGAGTCGAATAAGCGCCGCAGGCGTCATTTTTTCTCTTGCACATCTTCATTTTATTATCTCAAAAAACTGCAAGCTTACAGAAATTTAAATTACACAACGTTTTTACCGCGAGCAGCAAATAGAACACGCTAGAAAGAAAATCTAATAATAAAAAAATTTAAATAAAATGAAAGGTTAACTCAAGAATTCTTTTAACGGTTTAGAACGTTTCAGTTGTTTGAACAAGCGCGCGAAAACGTGATGTGGTTTAAATCCTCACAGACGGAGGCAGTTAACCATAGATATATTAATCGGTCGCGAAATCGTAGTGTGAAAATTGTCAAGGGCTAGTGATGGGCAAATTCGAAAGTAATCAATTTTCGAAACATTTCGCAAATTAAAAAAAATGTTTCTGAAGAATTTCATATTTTATTAATTTTTAACGCCGCACTGAAGGGCTTTAACATGATTAGTGTACATATGATACATAGACACAATGTATAGATAAATAAAATATAAACTTAAAGAAATGAACATTACATAAAATGTAGGTATAAAGGAAAATTTAAGGTAAAATAATAGGTATATTTAATTAAACGAACACAATATTAGCGACTCAATCGAAAATCTCACGAGTAAAACCGCATATTGTAATACTTTATCAAATTAAGACAATTTTAGCGAAACTCAATCGAAAATCTGATAACAGAAAAATCAGAAAAAGATACAACCACATCTGGAACTCGAACCCAGAAAATTTGCCTTGCCGGCGAAGCTCAGTTGGTAGAGATGCGCCTCGGCAAGGCGAAGGTCTTGGGTTCGAGTCCTAGATGTGACCGCATCTGTTTCTGATTTTTCTGTTTTCAGATTTTCGATTGAGTTTGCTAATATTGTCTTGATTTGATTAAATATTACAATTTGCAGTTTTAATGAGTAGGTAAGTTAAAAATATAAATAAATAAAATATTAAATAATATCTCATAAGGGGGGAAAAAAACAGAATCATACAAATTCAAAAAACAGTCCTAAGTCTTTCGTGTGAGTACCTCCATATACCGTAATGGATTTATCCATTCGCTTCGCTTCGAAAGTCTCTTGTGTGCAGGAAAGAGCAACTTTTTAAAGTTAGTTACATGCTCAAAATAGAATAACTCAATCGAATCGCATATTATTCGATTTTCAATTCGGCACCGATTAATTCGAAATCGCATTCGAGCATTATAAAAACAATTCGAGCATGCCCATCTCTACTACGCCTCAAAATTGCATCAATCGTACCAAGTTAACAATAAAAAATCTTGTTAAAAACACAAAAATAAGCTGCGTGAGTAAATTTTAAATATTTTTAACACCGTAGCAAATGAAAATAAAACCTTGTACCAAGACTAATTTACTATGAGCACGTGTTAGTGTGTACCACATACGTGGGATATCAAAGCACGGCGTTAAAATTAACCCTTTCATACCGTACGTATTTTTGAAAATATTTATATTTTCTGAATTTTTTTCATGCCTATCAAGAGTGAATAAAAAATGGCGATTTTAATTTTTTAATATCTAGCAATACTTGCTCTTTGCGCTGTTATTTGGGTTGGGTTCTTTTTTTTTCATTAGATCCACACAGGAGGCAATGCCATCTTTGGGGATGCTATGTGGAGGGTTTTTAAAGGAAAGGAAGGAGAGGAAGTTGTGGGAAGAAAAAGGGAACTCACTGTGTCCAGGAGTGACGGAACTATAAAACCGTCCCTCCCACTGCGGTGTAAGGCGATGTTCCGAGAGAGTATGGCTGGAGAAGTCAAAGGGACTCCCTCAACCACTCTCTCCAGATCCGGCCTGCCATGCAGCTGGTGGGCAGACGCATCCGTCGCCAAGACCCGGATAAACCTCACCCCCATAAACCCGGGCACTCCTGCTAAGTCACCAAACGTAGCGAACCACTTGGAGTGACCTATGGAAGAGGTGTTGGTTATCCAATAAATGGTTCCCGGGGCGGACGTACCCACACCAGCCTCCCAAATTGCAAATGAATTGGTTGTAGCTTCTCGTTTAAGCGGTAGCCATATTTACATTATAGACGAGTGATTTTTGTGTTTAAACTCGCCTTTCGCACTTTTTAAAATGTTTTTTGTACCCCGTGAAGCCTTTTTTACGTTAACTCCACACTCTGAAAGGGTTGAATAAACGCCGGTTTGCTGTCGCGGGCTCGTGTTAGCATAAAAGCGTGGCGGCCATTTTGTAAGTGTCGAATTTAAATTAAAATTTAATAGAGTACCTCTAAATGTTACGCGCGAATTAGGATGCAAATGGTGATCCTTTGTGGGATGGTATCATCATTTTTATATACGGCAACATTTATTTTTAGTATGGCAAAGGAAAATATTATGTTCCATGTAGATGAACATAATATTATATACAGGGCGGGGACGTACTTGACTGACTTTTACCAGTGATTCCTGACATTATTTGAAGTAAAAAATGTAAATTATATATTGCCTCAGTTCTTATTTGTCACATAGACCATTTTAGATTTTTTTCCATCTCCACTTTAAAATCTTAATACATAAAATAAAGTCGAGTTAGTTACACCATTTTTAACTCAAGAACGGCTGGACAGATAAGGCAGATATAAAAGATCGGAAAAGTACACGAAAAAAAAAATATGACAAAAATTCTTTTCCTCATACATTTTGTATGGAACGAATTCTCATATTTTGAAAGAGCTGCAGCAATATTGCGATAAGTGTAAATTGAATAGTGAGTGAATTCCAAAAATTCAAAAAATGTCAAATGTCAATGCGCGAATTGTTTTGCTTTTGTTCCTAAGCATATAATGCTGCCCCTCTTTCTTACACACTAAATCTTAACAGTTGAAAATGAGACAAACGGTGAACGTATGTCTGCACCCCTCCAAAGGAAAAAAACACGATAATTATTATACAATATCCCTCACACGTACAAAGAAAATGATACGCAATTCCCGTAAGTGGAAAAGTAATAAAATATTAAATATATAAATCAGTACAAAAAGCAGTTGCGCATCGATAATTGCTTTATTGTGTACTTTTTAACTTAATAAAAAAAACAATTTAATTCAGCTAATAAGTTAACCCAATACTTATTTATTCTGAGGCGGTACGAAGTTCATCGGATCAGCTAGTCTTAAATAAAATTATTTTTGTTTAGCTCAGTCAGATTTTCATTTAATCTTTTTCGTACATCGAGATTTATTTGTTTCCAATTCTCGATGCAACTCACAAAATATTTGGCTCGGTTTTCAAATAAAATAGTTTAAAAAATGAAAATAAAATGTCTTGGCAACGGACACCATTTCGGCGTGGAATCGTTCGCCTTTTCTGCCGTTTCAGGGCTGGTAAACGTCTAGGACAGAGGTGACCAACCTAAATTTTAGAGGGGTTTGAAATTTACCCATAAACGAAGCGGATCACATTTCAGATGAAACGACCAAAGGTAAGAAAGCAAACACTTTGTGGCTTGACATAATGCAGAATGAAACAAGTACTTTGTTTAAAACCACTTTATTTTGATTTATATTTGTCGATTGGTTTCGGTTGACCTCAACCTTCTTCAGGACAATAAACATATAAAACATAAAGTGGTTTTAAACAAAGTACTTGTTTCATACTTGTTTCATACTTGTTTCATACTTGTTTCATACCGGTTTCTTCGTTGCTACTATTAAACTCCATGTACCGAAAAGGAATACTAGACAAAATATAACATTATTTTTCAACACATACACAACCAACTATCAACCACACTCACTTACCAATAGGACCTCCTCCGTAGTCCAGTGGCTAAGACTCTTGACTCACAATCCGGAGGTCGCGGGTTCGAACCCGGCGTGCGCTAATAAATTTTAGTTGATTAATTTGTGTTATTTCACAATTAATTCATTTAAAATAATATATAGTATATTTGCGGCACGTTCCAGAGTGGAAGATACTATCAGTATCGCCCTGGTGTAAGACCACCATTCAGAATTGAAACGTTGCTTAAAAATGGCTTAATTGGGGATGCCATAGTCTCATTGGCTCCAGACGGGAGCAGTTGAGATTCTTGTGCGGTATTCACTGTAAAAAAAAAGGATGCATGATTTAGGCAACAAGTTTGGTGGTATTGTAGATATATTCGCTGATTTTCTTTATAATCTAAAATGCAATTTAAACAAACACTTTGTGGAATGCTACAAATTATTGTAAGGTGGGTATAATATATTTAACGATTTGATGTGTTATTCTATTGTTTTATATTATATTTTGTAATATTTTATTGTCAAATATTATGTTGTTTAAAATAATCTCGGTTTTACGCTATATTCTTCAAAAACTACTTGTATATTCTTAAAATTTTTCACTTTTATAACTTTTTGTATAAATTCTATGTATGTGTAATCATCGATAACTTAAATATTCTTTTGTAATCTATGTAAAAGCCCCTATGGGCAGATAACGACAATAAATAAATAATTCTAAATAAAAATAATCGGATCGTGTCCTACTTACAAGGATTAACACTGACATTGTGATAATTATTTTTGAGTGAAACTTTGTGGACCACGGGCTTTAGGTTGGACATCGCTGATCTAGGGAGCATCGGGGAAAAATAGAGAAATGGAGTGAAAAAAGGGGTAAGACGGGAATAAAAAAAAGGGTAGCACATTTTGAAAACTAAATTGGTATCTACAGTAGACGGAGAAAAAGGTCTGTCATATTCAGAGCACGTCCATTGCGGTGGGTAAAAAACGAACTAACGGCGATTTCTTTTATTTATTTTTGGTATATGGCAAGACACGATCGTTATTTATGTACCTGCTGTTATAAGAAGATAATTGAAGGACTTAAAAGATTAAGGCTATGCACTACTAGGTAATGCAAAATTGATGCCTTAAAAATATTTAGATGATTTCATTAAATACTGCAAGTAGAACACATTTCGCCTTTGAATTATTCGAGTATTTTTTTATTAGTGTTTTTATGAGCCCAGAAAAAAATAAGGTGTTGTATATTTAAAAGCTTCCGAGCTTGTCACTTAGAGGGCAGTGCTAAGAGATGTCCCAAAAGTCCGCAAGACGACGGTTAGTTTAGTTCTGAGTTTGTGCACCAGGGGGGCCGAGGACCGGGGTGCAGTTTACAGGAGCTCACACAATTCAGATCCATTTCAGCTAGTTTCTAGTTAGGTTGACTACTCGCAGTCACAACACTTGTAATACACTTGTAATACGCGAAATATTAATAAATCCAGATTAACATAAAGAACTCTACTATTCCAAAGAAGTAATCTCCTTGAAACATGAGTTGGAGAACCTGATCGTGTGAATACCTACAACAACTTGTGAACACAACAAAAAGTATCAGGCCTATAGAAACTGCTTTAAAGTTCAATATCTCCTACTTACGAACATCTTTTCGGTTATATTAAACATTTTTTCCTGAGCTTGGATAAAATAAAACACGCATTTTGCGATATTTTTTACTTGAAAAAATCAAAGCAGGCGGCTGGTGTTAAGCGGGAATTTAAACCGTAACGCCATCTACAAAAGGAGTGTTATTGTTAGCGGCCTGATCCCGATTTTACAAGACGTAGTGCAGTTAATGTACATTGTACAATGTACACAGTTTATTGAATTGGTATACAAAAATATATTGAATATGGGAGACCTCGCTGGTCTTTACGAAGATTAACATATTGTCGTCACAGTCTGTACACTACGTGAAATAACATAACGCCTTTCTAAACCCACAAATTGTGTTATTTTTCAGATGCCCTCTCTCACCGAAAGTTGGCTACCATCCTAGCTGCAGCCTGGAACATCTAACTCAGCGGAACTGCACACTTACCAGTCACGTGGATCCTATGTGCGACAACGTATTTCTCTGCTTCAGTTTCCATCAATCTTCTCTTCGAATATCATTTTAAATCATCTTAACTATATTTTGAAAAATTATTATACCATATTTTTAAAAATCATTGTACTATATTTTTAAAAATTATGACCGAATATGCATAGCTAATTACTACCCAACCTTTATCTTCCCACCTCCTTTCCCTTTCCAACCCTCT
Source organism: Limnephilus lunatus (assembly GCA_917563855.2). Classification (NCBI taxonomy): domain Eukaryota; kingdom Metazoa; phylum Arthropoda; class Insecta; order Trichoptera; family Limnephilidae; genus Limnephilus; species Limnephilus lunatus. Next base: position 113,135,371 of record OU830592.1, read on the forward strand.
TCAGACTAACAAACATAACCTAAAATTTGGATTGCCATAGTCCCACTGGCTTCGGTTAGCATGGAGAATTTGAGATTATTGTGCGGTTTGGACAATAAAAAATAACTTAGAATGTTTATATGTATTGGTGCATATGTAGATGTGCACTTTCGACAGCAAAGTTCTTGCGAAGTGACACTGAGAAACAGTCTTAACACTAAATACATTATAGCTGCATTAGGGTAAAATCGGCCAATGACCCTTGATGTGTTGTTGTTCTTGCTACAAATGAATCTGCACACAGACTGAACACATAATGCCTAGTAGTGCGATCTGTACCGATATGAAAGAAATGGTTGTCGCCAATTTAAATAAGGTCTTTGGACGCCTAGGACACAGACAGGTCAATGAGATTAAAATCCGTTCAAGAAAGTCAATTCCAATTTGGGAGGCGGGTATGAGTAACGCCGCCCGATAACCATTCGTTGGATGACTAACACCTCTGCTATAGGTTAACATAAGTGGTTTGCTACAAATGCCCCTGTCTGGAGCCAGTGAGACTGTGGAATTCCCAATTCGGATATGTTGTGAGGCTGAAGAGAGTTTGGCCCTAGTCCTAGGCCCTAGAGTCGATCCATAAGAATTGAACTTTGGGTAACTTCTCATCGTTCCCTAGCATTACTGCAGATTGCCAACGAATAAGTAACAGTTCACAATGTCAAAGTGTTCTTAATATATTCGACGTCAACTATTATCTGTACCTTAGCGATCTATAGTTGTCCTAACAAACATTCCCGGGTTACGAATAACCCAACAATGTTCAAAAATCTTTTACTACCACCACACTTTGCCAGCCGAGGAATCGAATACACGACGACCGGGGGGGACCCAAACGCGATGCCCACTCAGCCACTGACCGGTCAAATCGATCGACTATGCTAGGGGACCTGGTCATCAACACGGCAAAATCCAATTCAAGCAACGTTTCAATTCCGAATGGTCGTCTTACATCAGTGCGTCACTGCCACTCTGAAATGTGCCGAAAATATGCAATATATTATTTTTGATTAATCAATTGCGAACTAACACAAATCAAAAGTCTTAGCCCTCGACCTAGGGGGCCATCGAACCTGGGGTGCCCGAGTTCATGGGGGTAAGGTTTGTCCAGGTCTAGATGTGGAGGCGTCTGTCCCCCAACTGCGTGAGGGGCTGAAACGAGAGAGGCCGGTTAAAGGTGACCCTTAGACCTCTCCAGACGGACTCTGTCGAACCATCGCCTTGCACCGCAGTAGGAGGGATAGATTCATACATCGCTCCTAAATGCAATGACACCGGATTCCTACCCACCACTCATAGATCGATGTTTGTTGAGATTACAAGTTCATTTATTTACGTTATCGTTAAGTTTTTCAATGAATATTTAACTAGGCTAGACGTCCTTACTCTATTAGGCTCTAAGTTATTCTGTAGCTCCGAGTCGCCAGACTGATGGTGTCTGCTTGACGGCCAGATGCCTTCGGCTATCATTGGAACCGTTCGTTCATTAGACACGAACTACGATAGATGATACTGTTCTAATATAATACTTAACTGACAATTGTTTGGATTCTAAATAGTACGTATAATTAACTTTACTAAAGAAATCTAAAAATGGTAAGATAGAGGGACGCCGCCGAGGGCTCGGTAGGAGACAAATGTCTTGGCTGCGAAATGTACGAGAGTGGACTGGTATTAGAAGTGTGGAGGAGATATTCCGGGCAGCGCAAGATAGAGATACATTTACCAAAGTGAACGCCAACGTCGGGGGGACCTGATAGGGCACACGAAGAAGAGGAAACACGAAATCTATTAAAAGATGTTGAAACTACATTACTAACCTAAACACTAGGTTAAAGAGTAAGGTAAAAATGAGCTTATTAGGGAACACTGATACGTGCTTAACGCACCTCTAACGATTAATCTCTACTGTGGCACACTACAACACAACTAGGACTAGTGCTATGCTGGCTGGGTTTCCCCGCAGTCCGATGCAACGGGCCGTATCTTGATTTGGATGCCTGCCAACGGTGGTAATCTCTCGGCCTGGGATTGCCAGAGTAATACGATGTTGGCCGAACTTAACCGAAGTTTTCCGAAAATGAGATGAATCCGAAGATATCCCCATGTAAAGGGGTGTAGGCAAGTCTGGAAACCAGTCTTAATCAAAACAGTTATACAGAATGGGTTCTTAAGAGGAATATAGAAACAAGGCAAAAATATGTCTACATTGTCCAATTAGAGACCAAAGTCAACATTTTTCGCTTTACGCGATCGCTATTTTTATCTCTATTTTCATATGTACGATTTCAGTTGGCATCACAGCAAACAGCATGGTTCATGTGTTGTTTGCAGTAATGACAATTGAAATCGTAGATATGAAAATAGACATGAAAATAGCGATCGCGTAACTCGAAAAATGTTGGTATCTAATTGGAATCGGGCTGAAAAAAGATGTCATGTATTGTAAGCATTAGTGTGTCTTACGAGTCATCACGTATATAGGTAATAGGCACAAAAATCGCTTGGCAAGCGAGGTCTAGAAATCGTCAATTAAAAAAAAAAATGATTTTAGATTTTCACTGCCAAAAGCATTTTCGTTACTTAAGCAAACATTGGCTAAAGAAGGAGGCAGCGCAACACGACATAATATCGTAAAAATAATAAATAAAAAATGAACACAATTTATTATTTTGTGAATAATTTTACATGAAATAAAAAAATGTATTAAGGAAAACAGACACAAATTATATTTTTTAAAAGCTGTTTATCGTAATATGTATAAATACATTTCTAATGAAAAAAAATTATGTTTTGTTAGTTGACAATTATATTTTTTTTATATATATTAAAATTTTTATTTTAATTCAAGGGAAATTTTAGGATAATTATCCCCTTTCGAAAGGCCAATTTATCAAAGACTCGTCTATCTTCCCAATATTTCTATATGGTGAGGAAACATGGACACTACAACCATCGGAAAAAACGTCCTCGAAATGTGGTGCTGGGGAAAAATGTTAGTCACTGTGAATAAACATGTTTTTGAAGTAGTAATTTAACGATAGAGTTTTGTACTGATTGTAGGTGGTTTAAATTTGTTTAGAAAGAGTGTCCCCAAGTAGTTATTCCATACCGTATAATTGATTCTGCGAGTGATAAGTAAGAAATTTATAAAATATTCACTGGAACGAAACATTTCAGTTTGTACAGCCTACCCACTATCACCATATGGCCCGTTCAGAAAAATTTAAAGAATATTAAAAATATTTCCTGTTAATTTTGTGTTTCGAGAGTTGCATGCACCACGGTTAGTAGCATACTATGACATAATAAGATTTATCTTTTGGCAATAAATCAAAAGAGTCGACTGCATGGATTTTATCTGCGATGGAGGGCTCGCTGATTCAGCGGGGAATAGAGGAATGGATGCTGAGTGGCTTTACATATATACGTACCTACCCGAATGTTTAACTGGAATGTATGTATATTGTAATATTCAAAATATCATAAGGTAAGCGGATATGGGTACTGTCGCCCCAGGTACCATTTACTGGACAACTGTAATCGTCTTCAATCGCAGTGATTGGGATTACTCTGATATGTGTTCGGAAAACTTCAATAAAGCTCGCGGTTCATCGAGATTACAAGTTGTTTTATTAACGTTATCGTGTGGGTTACCATAAATGTTTATCTGGACCAAACGTCCGTTCTAATAGATGCCCAGCTGTTGATCTGATAGCAACGGCTATTTTCGTATCCGTTCGGGTATTAGAAACGAACGGCAACAGTTTAAACTCTCCTAAAGTACTACTTTACTGACATCCGTTGAGACACTTCAAAACTACATATAACCACCTATGCTAACGACATCTATTGAGGACATTGAAACTACGTATATAAGCCTTTCACCTCTACAAAAGGTCACTTTGCAGGTGTGCCCGGGTTTATGGAGTGGCATTTGTCCAGGTCTTGGCGATGGATGCGTCTGCTCATCAGCTGCGTGACGGGCAGGATCGGGAGAGGCCGGTTGAGGCCACTTAACCTCTCCCTTCAACGGCTCAACGCTTTGCATCGCAGTGGAGGGATGGATTCATACGTCCGTCATTCTTAGACACACTTACTCACAAATTTCTATTCAGCACCCCTCAAACAGAATTTTCCCTACTTCCTGTCCTTAAAAATACCCTCCACGCAGCATCCACAAAGATTACCCTGAAGCAAATTATTTCCGTCAGAGCCTACCGTGTGGAGACAATGTAAAGTTTTTTTTAAATCATGCTGTGTCTTCCACGGGCATCCCCAACTTCTTTTACATTCACTTACTGGTACTTTATTCTCCTTGACACTCCTACTACCTCTCTCACCCACGAGGCACTCCAACAACCCCTCCTGATCTGCCTAACCCTTTCCCGATACAACACGTCGATTAAACCCTCCCAACATCTTATTAAACCCTCGTTCGCGTCGGTATTTATTTTCGGACGCGCGTTCAACTCGAAACCTTGCCGATTACTTTTGCGGAGTTCAAAAGGTTAGGTCCGGGTCACGAGATATACGCCGGATCTTATTGGTACATTCCCATCGGCTATTGCTCCCATAATTCTTCCCAAACACCCTCGGAATGGGACTTATCTAGCGGTTAAGTCAATAAATACACTATTGCAGCTGAAACAGATGATCTTTGGGAGAATTTGTTGCCGAATTCGCTTGTTAGTTGTTTGGTTTTGGTCGAACGGGGGGTTTTATAAGCAATATAAATTTTAGAAGCAAACTAATAGTAATAAAATAAACAACAATCATTTGAATTGGATCCTTCTTGTGGCTGAGTAGTCCAAAGCCCGGGTTAGCCGCAATTTCAATTTCATTTTTATTAAAATAAAAGAATGGAGAATTTGACGATTTAAAGAACATAAAACAACTGAAGGTCTCTCAGAATTGCATCAAAAAGGCCATACTAAAGGTCCCCACAAGGACGTCAACAACAGAATTTTTTAAACAGTTTGATGTTCCAAGCATACAGAAAATCTATGCCAAAAACATTCTAGTAGGTACATCACCTCAAAAATGATTCAGAGGCAGACACCTCACATACTCATAAAACCAGAGCCAAACAAACAGACATATTTAATATACCAAAGTATTCGTTTGGACAAAGATGTCTGAATTTTAGCAGTAAAGTTATATAACAAACTCCCACTTAGTATCAAACAAATTAAAACCAAAAATAGCTCCTTTAAGGACATTAAATGTTGGCTGAAGGAACTATCGGAAAATGAATTACTAATATACTTAAAACATCGTCGTAGAAGTTTCTGGAAAACATTATCCAAACCATGAAGTTAAACCATACAAGTCGCTGAAAACTTATCCAAAGCATAGTCCCCCTCAGCACAGGGTCTCCTAGTAAGGAGGACTACGAATATAATTTCTACATGTTTCATATAAAAATAGAAAAAAAATAATAAATATATAGTTACTAAATAAAAAAAAACTGTCAGCCTCTGTAACTCGTTTATACACTTAGAAAAAAAAGTTATTACATAAAATGAAAGAAATTTTGTCTTCTTTTAAACAACAATTCTGGTAAAGTAAATAAATTTGTGGTAAAATCAAACGTTGAGGAATTATTTAATAAAACTCCTTATGTTTATAGCGATAAGGTTTAATTTCCTGCCTAACACCAGCCGCCCATTTTAATTTATGCAAGAAAAGAACATAGCCAAAAAACGTTTTTTATTTTATTTTACGAAATTCCGGCAGAAATATTTAAATCTTTTACGATAATTTTCCAAAGAACTTAATTTGTCACACTTCGCGATAAAACCATAACCAAAAATGAGTTCGTAAACAGGAGTAACTTTTAAAGTAGTTTTTATAGGCGCGATACTTTTTTGGGGTTAATAAAAATACTTATAAAAAAACGCTCGATTATTTCAAAGGCATGTATATGTTACAGTTAAAACTCGTTTTTGGTTATAATGCGTTTCTCTAGTTAAAACTAGTTTTTACTAACTGCCTTTGTTAAAACTGAAACTGGGATTGAACATACAGATAGCGTTTATTAAAATATTTAAAACCCTAACCTAACCTGAACTAACCTAAACTAACCTGATGTCACTCGACCAATCAGAATAAAGCACGATAAACATTGACATTGGTTGAAAGAGTTTTAACTGAATCATTTCGAGAAAACGCGTTTTGTCTAGTTAGAACTAGTTTTCACTGATATTCAGCAGTTAATTTTAATTGTAACAAAGGCATTTAGTAAAAACTAGTTTATACTAGAGAAAACGCGTTGTAACTAAGAACGGGTTTTAACTGTATCATACATACCAAATAACATGATATACTCGCAGAATTCAATTAAAGCATCTAAAATATTTCGAAACGATCAAATTTTCAAACTAAAAACTCATGATTTTGTATTAGTGATTCACCCTAAAACGAAATGCAATTAACTAACAAGGTAGAACACTTAGAATTTTTATCAGGTTAAAGATTGGGTAAACGAATTAGTGATACAATCTATTTCTAAGTGATACAAAACAACATTTAATCGAATTAATAACCCAAATATTCGTAAGAAAGAAAATAGAAAACTTTTGTCTTAATATATAACGAAGTCGGATTAGTTACACCATTTGTAACTCAAAAACTGCTGGACCGATTTTCATGTACTTTGATTTAGTGGATTTATCTCCGTCCCGAATAGCAGAATAGATATTAAAATATCGGAAAAGTTCAGGAAAAAAATTATGAAGAAAATTATTTTCGTCATACATTTTGTACGGAACGAATTCTCATATTTTGAAAAAGCTGCTGGAATATTGTGATAAGTATAATATTGAGTAGTGAGTGAATTTCAAAAATTCAAAAACGTCAATTGTCAATGCGCTGATTGTTTTACTTTTGTTCTTAAACATGTAATGCTGCCCCTCTTTCTTACACACTAAATGTCAACAGTCGAAAACGAGACAAACGGTGAAAGTAAGTCTGCACCCCTCCAAAGAAAAAATACAATAATTTTAATAAATCTACCTCACACTTATAAAGAAAATGTAACGTAATTCCAGTTAGTTAGTAAGTGGAAAAGTAAGAAAATCACATAAATTATAAATCCGCACACAACGCCATCTCTGATAATGACAAAAACAAAACAAGGACAGTTGCGCATAGATAATTGCTGCATTGTGTAATTTGAAAACTGAATTTAATTCAGCTAATAGGTTCGGACACATTCGTTTTTGGTTCTGAGGCGGCACCGGGTCAGCTAGATTAGAATAAAATATCTTATTACGGTTATAAATCCCACAAACCATATAAAATGTGTGATAAATTGATTTTAAATTGACAAAAATTGTCGCAAGTTCGTCGAATCCAATTATGTTCAACAGGGGTATAAAATCTCGACGCTGGTCGGGTACACTTCTTATTATTACTATTGAGTCTCTAGTGCAAATACGGTTTGAAGTTGGGCCCCCCTGCCCTAAGCCTGGTGATACGAAACACGATGGAAACGAAATTAAGGCAAGAGCTAGTAAATTGCTACGGGATGTAGAAATAAAGATGCAAAAGTAGTGTTTATTACATCAATTGAATCAAGTTTTACCCGGTTTCGCCATACAAAATATGGAATAAAAATGGGATCTCGCCTTGTATTTACAATTAAATTAACGCGGCTCTATAGCATCATCAATAGAAAAAATGTGCAAATTTTATGACTTCAAAGCGGTTACAAGAATTGTGGAGCCCGAGGAATAAAGACGTAAGAAGAAATGTAATTGGTAAAATTTTTGAATTAATAAATTTTATCGTGATTTATTTTTGAGGTATTATACCTGCGCTGTGCTTCCTCCTTATTTAGCCAACGTTACAGTGTTCTTCATCAGGGCAGATGTGTAGATTGTGGTAAAAGCGTGTTTTTATTATACATAAGTGATATCGTGCAGCGCGCGTGTTCCTCTTAGGGCCGGTATTTCATTACAATAATTAGTTGAATTGATGTGGTTTTCGGTGTTAAGTTTTGGTATAGACGTCAAGTAACGGATATTAGCCCCGTTGTCTTTATTATATCTCTAATATTAGGAGAGTTTTTGTTTATTTTAATACCTTCGTAATTAAGGGTGCTGGATGCGTTTTGGGTTCAAACCAGTTTATCTGAGTTATTCAGGGCTGCAAAATGATTTTTAGATTATTTTGATGATATCTAACATCTGATAAGAGATATAACTATTAATTGGATAACAAACACTCCACAAGTGATTCCATATGTTTGGTGACTTGGCCGTGGTGCTCGGGTTCATGGGGTGAGGTTTTTCTAGGTCTTAGCGGCACATGCCTTTGCTCACCCATTGCGAGGCGGGACAGATCGGGAGAGACTTGTTAAGGGAGACCTTATTACCTATCCATCCGGAATCTCTCTACCCATCAAATTGCATCTTAATGGGAGGGATGGATTCATACGTCCGTCACTCCTGGACACATTGACCCCCAAATTCCTACCAACCCCTTATACATTTTACCTTCCCAGAACATCCTTTCCATAAAGAGACCCTTCGTACAGCATCCCAAAGGATGACCTGGACCTCGGGAGAAATTGTTTTCATGAGGGCCTCGTGTGCGGAGCTAATATAAGAAAAAAAAAATAATACAAGAATACCAATTAACTTGTTAAGACAAGACTAACGCAATAGTGGTGGTGAATTTCAGTCTGGAAGAAAGGTTCTAGCCGACCTATCAGTGGCCACAAAGCAGTCGTGACGTCAGAGCTGGAACCCCCACTCCCCCCCCCCCCCCCCCTACAGTAGGTGTACCGTGAAGTGTACACTAGACAAGTCAGAACGGTCGTTTTCTTCGGTTTGGACAGCACTGGGCTTATTTCAGGAAGCACATAAATTTTCTGCATATTTATAGTTATTTTTTTAATTACTCCGTACAGGAGAAGATTTCATCTATGTGTGGATAATATTTTTGAGGAAAGGAAGTAGAAAACTGTATCTTGAAGAGGTCCATTTCGTATATAAATTATGGAATAACATATGGCTTATACGTGCTTGAAAATTTCATCTGCAGTTGTTCAATGTACCACACTGCAGAACCACAGAATATAAAAATTTCTAGCACAGCATACTATGACAAGAGTCACGTAGGTGACACACACAGCTATAAAAGATGTGGCTTGGCCTATTTCCACATATCGCTTGCCATATATTCCCATTGGGAATGTACGGAGAGCGATGTACCGAAATACGTCAAGCCACATCTTTTATAGCTGTGTGCGGCACAGGTCTAATGGTGCTGACGAATTAAATTTGTAAAACAGTGAAATTTTTATTACTTTTATAAGATTAGCTCCACACTGGAGTCGCTGATGAAAATACTTCTCTCAGGCCTGTCATCTTTAGGGATGCTATGTGGCAGGTCTTTTTAGGAAAAAAAGGAGAGGAAGTTCTGGGAAGAAAAAACGTATAACGGACAAATAAATCCACCATTCCCACTGCGGTGCAAGGCGATGTTCTTAGAGAGCACTGCTGAAGAGATCTCCCTCCACCAATCTCTCCCAATCCGCCCTGCCACGCAGTTGGTGGGCAGACGTATTTGCCGACAAGATCCGGATAAACCTCACCGCATCATGTACCCGGGCACCAAGTCACCAAACGTAGCGAACTATTTGAGGAGACCTACTACAACAGAAGTGTTGGTTATCCAATAATTAATACCCGGGGCGGAGGTACAGAAGGCAATTTGAATATATCTTAGCTCTAAAATGTAACCTTAAACCTTTTTTTTGTACCAACGTATCTTCAATGACAAAATAAGAAAAAACAACGAGGTAAAAATGGCTAAATAGTCTGTTAAAAATATTATATAATATATCTATATAATTATTCAATATCCCATAAAACATATCACAAAGATGGTATTCCTGACTATGTATGAAGCTGCACTAAATGTTAGCACTTGTCGAAATGCATCATAGATGGCATATTATTAGATAGAAATATAAATTGAAAATTTTATTGTCACATGAATATAAATTTCTGTCGAAACGGACATTGGGATGCCGTTATGATATATTTCAACAAGATATAAACCAATTGTTCTACAAAAACCTATCTTTGCTTTTATCAATGCCATATTTCTTTGACTCGCGCTAATTTATTATTATACTAGAATTTATTATAGCATACCCGGCCACACGCCACACGTTGCTGTGGCTAACGAAACTAAACGCCATTACCCAGAATTGAATATTTGAATTTCTCGGCTTTTCTCTACTATAATAAGAATGTATTACACATATAAACCTTCCTCTTTAATGTCCCTATCTATTGGTGAAAACCGCATGAAAATCCGTTGCGTAGTTTAAAAGATCTAAGCACACATATATTTTGAGCGACTTCATTTTATACTATGTAATGATTAACATCAGTCGTTTGCAACGTTAAGCCAGTTTCTTACAAAAGAGATTCCTTGGTTTTAGAACGAATACATTTTCCACTAAGCAAAACTAAGAAATTTTACATCATAAATATACCAAACAACCCACTTTACATTGTATTATAAATAATAGTGGGTCCATTAAAGTGATCGCCACTGTAAAGCAGAGATGTGGTCGTATGAAAAATGTAGCGGACAGTCTGAAGAATTACTCCAGTTCGCATCCTTAACCGCTAAAGAATAAATATACCTTCACGAGGCGATTTTTCTCGACGCCGCATGGGAGATAAAATACCCCTGATGCGAAAAGTCGGGGAATTTAGTTAAGAAAATTTCTAAGAAATTTGAAAATAATATAAACTCTTAATTATTGTTTTAATCATTTTGAAATTGGCTAGTTTGCTACATTTTTGAAAAATGACAGTGACAATAAAATAGGCCGTTATGCCTAGTGTGTCGAGTAGGAACTCTTTTATTAACTAAACTTAGGAGTTCGCAACAATCGATATCTAAATTTTTAAAATTAATTCTCAAGAAGTGTGTAGTTTAATTGTTCTAAGGAAATAGTCAATTTAAATTTATAAATCGTAAAAACTTTTGATTAATTGTTTCGACATTTTTAATGTGAATTTTATGTTGAGGTGACCAAACAACGGAATTATACTCTAATTGGCTACGAACTAATAAAACAGTTCATAAAGGGAAGTAAATTGAAGTTTTTAATGGATCTAAGCAAAAATCCTAATGCTTTCATACTATTGTTCGTAATGTGATTTAGGTGATGTACAAATTCTAGTATTTCATCTAATTTTATTTAATATCTTTATTTTTAAGTAGCTTTGGGATCGGATCTGCCGGACCTGATGATGGACACTGCAACGCTGTCCGAAACGTCGGCTAAAGAAGGAGGTAGCACAACACGGCATAACACCCCAAAAACAAACAATGAAAAAGCTTTGGTCCTGTTTTATGACCAGATCTAAACAGTCAAATACTTTTCCACCTTCTTCTTTGCCATATCCTTCCCATCTCCACTACCTTCAGCCTCATAATATACCCCAATTGGAGGTACAATAGTCTCACTGGCTCTGGATTGTTGGGAACAGTTGGGGCTGCTACATGTACGAACCAGGGCTTTCATTTCTACACCTGTGTCCTCTTGTAATTTAATGCATCTCTATTATACATCGGGTTTGGTATCAGACCTTTATTATGGACACCTAAACTACCCTCGTCTTATCCATTGCATCAACAAATCACTCCTTCCTTTCCTCAAAAGCTGAGTTGAACGAAGAGGGAAGGGAATTTAATTTAGGGCCTTCTGTGCGGAGTTAAGGGGACCAACTGCGCGGCCTTTTTCATTAAACTTAATTTTAAATTTGAGGGCAAAATACCGAACCAAATTGCATACTTATTTTTTATCAAAAGTTGTAGCAAGTATCCAATAAGGATATGTGCTACTTTATTTATTTGTGTATTTAAATTATAAAATATAGGCCTTTAAGGAAATCATTTTTTCATGATTTTAGAAGCAACTTTGACAATTATTTGTGAGTTAATGATAATTATTAAACAAATAATTTTGCTCTATAGAAATATCATGAAATATTTAATAAAATTATTAATTAAAATTAAAGCACTTTGAAAGGGCGCAAATTTAAATTAACTTTAAAAAACCTAAAAATTAAATTAAAGCGATTTACCACATTAATTGTTTTTTTTGTGTTTAATTCGTCGATTTACATTTAATTAATTTAAACTTTTCATTTTTATTAAATTTATTAATTTTATTACCAAGTTCAGCAAGTATTTTATTTTTTATTACTACATTTATAAGCACCCGGCTTCGCTCAGGACAACATTCGAGAGCGACATCAATGATATAAGTTCTTTTTTAAATTTTGTATTGCAAAACTATTATTATTATTCGATTATTATTTTAATAATTATAATAAACTCACAAAAAAAGGAAAATTTGCCACTAAAATCATAAAAAATTGAATTCTTCACTAGGCAATATTTTATAATATCTACATAAATAAATAAAGTAGCCCATATCCATAATATATATTTCATTTAAAAAATATGTTATTCAACTTGGTTGGGCATTTTGGCCCCAAATCCATAATTAAGTTTTGTAAAAAAAGGACACACAGTCGTCACTCTTAATAATAATAAAAACCACTCACTATTCACTTGCAAATATAAGATATTATTCAAACAAAATTATTCGCACTCCTACCAAGTTTGAATACGAAAACTCCATATTTCTTCCATTGAAATTTCTCTTTTAACTGCACAAATGCTAACACACATCTCTGCACCTTAACTGGCATGAAATTCCCAACATTCTAGCTCTTCTAGTACACATCTCCACACTTCACTTTTAGACACGGATACCCTTTCATCCATTGCACTAATGCACACGAAGAAATGCACTATAATACATTATGCAGTTGTACTGGAACAAGATCCATCTAGAACTGGGGTACTAACGTACGGTACTACAGGATGGGGCGAGGATGTGTATAAAGCCGGTTGCAAACTTTCAGTTTGTCGGCGCCAATATTATTTAAATTATTTGAACTTAACCCAGCCGCCGCTACCCGAATTTCTACCGATTTCTTACATATTAAACATTTAAAATATTAAACATTTAAAATATTAAACATTTAAAACATTAAACATTTCTTACATATTTAACATTAAACATTGAAGCCCTTAAAAAATATATCTACACATTTCGCACGCCGAAACTCAAATTATGTGAAATTCCCTCAATAGAAAAAAATCGCAAGGTATGCTCCGAAAATTATTATTTTCACTTCTATTTCAGTTATTTTACAAGTTATATGCATGAAAAAATTCACAGTGTTTCTTTAAATGCTGTTTTAGACAGCCCCCAAGAGATTTTTGTTTTATTGTTGAGTCGTGTTTTATTAGTAATAGTAATATATAAAATCTCTAATATATAAAATCCCTTAATAATAATGAGTCCATTATCAATAAACAAAAAAAATATATCTTATAGTCCTATCTTAGATATGTTCCCTTTCAATATCAAATCTGTTTCTGCTCAATCTTTATTAATTCCTAGCCATGTCCCCACCCCTAAACAACACAATACATTGTACTCACCCACTGTTTTGTAATTGTCAAGTCAGATGTTTGCCCTGAAGAAGGAACGGTCGTTCCGAAACTTGTCGATATAAAATATGTAAGTGGTTCTAACAAAGAAACATTGCTTCATTTATCAAAAAAAAATCGATCGGATTTCCGGATGCCATGATAAAACGTTTAATGTTTTCGCATCTACTTTGCGAAAACGTAGAAATCATTACAAGCAAAAGACGATAAATTGAATGAAATAATTCCCAGGTATTTGTAATAAAGCATTCATATAAATCCTCTTTTAATGTAAATTCTACGAAAGGTGATATTCCTGCAAAACACACAAAAGAACGCGAAGCGTGTTCGCCTAACAGCAAGGACTAGAGTAATGATTGGAGAACTCTGAATTAAAACTACGATCGGAAAAAGAAGTTTATGATATTCACCGCCTAACTTATATGCAAGTATATTTATTATTTTTAATTACGTTTTCACAGAAAAAAATATTGTTTACATCGATGTTTTTAAACTTGATCAATGAAATCAGTATTTTCGATTAGTCTTTTCTACGAATCAGTGTACGTTATTACGTTATACCTGCTGCGAAATATCGTCCCTTCCTTTACCGGCTTTACAATGACCTCACCGAACTGTTTTTAATGTCGAAACTTCTCGTGTTCTAGAACCACAATGGAATCTCTTACTTATGCATTTCGCTAAAGCAACTTTGGCAAAAGAAAGTTGAGATTTTTTGCGACAAAGCTATACAATGCACTGCCACTGGTCTTTAAACAGAACACAAATTATTTGAAATATACATCAGACACCAAATCTTGGATCATCAGCCAAAACATATAAAGCATCAAAGATTTTATTAAAACTGTTCATATTAATAAAAACATTTATTTGACAATAGATTTTTACAAATTTGTACAAATTGTTCATTTTTATAACTTCGATTCTATTGAAAATCTCAGCTACATTCAGGATTTCTCCCAGAATGAAAGCTGATTTTCAGAAGTGCCTCTAACGAATTCTGCGTTTTGAATCAGCCGTTCAAAATAGCAAGTTTTTCTTCATAATATATATTTTTTTAACTTTAGCTCCACCCAGGAGGCCCTGATGAAAATAATTTCCCTCAGGGCCAATGTCATCTTAGGAGATTCTGTGAGGAGGGTTTATTTTAAGGAAAAGAAGGAAAGGAAGTTCTGGGAAGGAAATAGGTATGAGGAGTGGGTAGGAATTTGGAGGTCAGTGTGTCCAGGAGTGACAGATGTATGAATCAATACCTTTAACTGCGGTACAAGGCGGTGGGTCGAGAGATTCTGGCTGGAGAGGATAAAAGACCTCCCTCAACCAGTCTCTCTCGACCCTGCCCACCACCCAGAAGGTGGGCAGACGCATCGGCCGCCAAGACCTTGACAATCCTCAACCCGGGACCCGGGCACCCCTGCTAAGATTGTATGATATAATTTCGTTTTAACCATTGAACTACCTTTAAGTATTTTCAATGGGTTACAGTTTGATAAAGCTGTCATGCGTAATAAAAATTACACAGCAGAACTTATTTATAATAAACTGTTTTTATAGATTAAATAATAATTATTATAAATAAATCAATATTTTTTTTTTATTCTTTTAATGTGTTAATATAATAAAAGCAAAATAAAACTTATTTCACTCAATTTATTTGTGACTGCAACCGGTTTTAGCCTGTTAAGGCCATCTTCAGACTGATACAATTGTTTCTTATTCTACGGTTTATATACATAAAATATGGGGGAGGGGGAGAGGGGTGGTCCACAAGGATTTTATTGAATAATAAATAGAAAAAAATATATATTCTACTGTAAAATTCTACCCTTAACATAAAATTGCAACTTCCCATTGATTATAAGCTCTTTGCCTACAAAACTATTCCAATATGCAAGTGGAGACGTATCATCTAGCAGACGGCAGCTCGCTAGTAGTTTCTGGAAGTGATTCCATCGCATTCCTTCTAGAGTTGGCTATACAACAATAAATAAAGGTCCTACAGAGGGAGGCTATGTATTGCTGAGTGATGTACGGGGACAGCTTCCGCGATGCAACCGCGTGTCTTTGCAAACTTAGTATTGCGGGGTTGAAACCACTGCTACAAATGTATTGCAATCTTGAGAGCACAGCCGTTAGGTGCAGTCCTGGATTTGTCAATAGGCCGTATAGGCCACGGCCTGGGGGCGGCAGTCTACAAGCGAGTGATTATGATAGGTGGCAACTTCTAAGAAGGTGGAAGGGGATATTTAGTGATCTAATTTTTTAAATTTAAAATATACACCAACTGGTTTGACTCCCCTGAATTGGTCTCGTTAATAAATTATCATGTACCTAGTAGAACAAGTCGAATTAAAACACCTTTCCGTTGCAACCATACGAATGCAGAAAAAAATCAATAATAGGTAAATCGATTGCATAAATTCGGCAATGAATATGCTAATACCGATCACGCCGGTAATCTGGCCTAATACAAGAGATGCATTAAACCGCGGTATACCCCAATTCTACCGATTTCATACATATTTATCTTAAACACTTTAAGTTTTAAAGTTCTTAAAAAATAGGTATATGTTATTTTTTAAGATAATATCTACACATTCCCCGCGCCGAAACGCACATTGTTCCATCTGCTTTTCTATCATAGTCAGACACAAAACGATAAAAACAGTTTTAGAAAGAGAGAATACCAAGCTTTCTTTTTGCATTTAAAAGTTTACCATATATATACATTACGACATTTTAAATTGAATGTCAAGCGGGAATATTTTTTAATTAACATCTAATGTAACAGACATTGAATTTATTATATGCAAGATATATTTGTATTATAAAATAGGTACCCGAGGAGTTTAACGAAAAATACCATATTGTCTATTCTTTGTCTATAAAAATGAAGTTTAACCTATTCAAATACCAACATGTTCTAAATAATTTTCGTTCAATTGGAACATTTTTAACCCTTGGAGTCCCTAAGGGCAAAAACCTTTTTGCATACACCCTAGACCCAGAAAGTTTTTTAAGCAACTCGTGCAATACGCTAAAATAACCTTTAAAGACACTTCCAATACGCTCCGATCTACCTTTAAATGAAGTGAGTCCATATAGTCCTATTTGCCTTAGAGTAAATCGTTTGAAATATCGGAAAGCAATAATATTTTATATAGCATTGTTTTTTCCTTTTTTCTTTTTTTCCAATCGACGAATTTTCGCTTTCCTTTATTTTATAGGGTCATCTGAAATTTTATGGATTATTGGTTTCTAGTAAGCATTATTGAATGGTGATTATATTTTCTGTACCAACGAACAGATCAAATAATATGATTTAAGTGCAGTAAACAACGTATTCAATAACTTTACATAAAAAACAAGATGATAATGAAAGTTCATTGAAAAATAATGCAAAATTTATGTGTTTTAGACATAGACATATGAATATTATTAGAACAGAACAGAAAAGTGAGGGGGAGAAACCAATTACAGCGGGACGCAGAGCGGGAAGATGACTTTGGTGATCTGTGATTCGTCAATAACTCAATCTGACGGTATATCTCGCATGATAATATCACCATTTAGTTCTTAAAAGTAAACTCTGTTTTTGAACGAATAGACCTTTTTACATGGGAGCGCGAATTGCTCGCCGCGTAATTAACAAATTTGCGCAGTCCAAATACGGCAAAGTAAAGTTTGCCTATTTTCAGAGTCAAATATTTTGTTGCCGTATTTAGTTAAGACTGCCATAGGTCACCCCAAGTGGTTCGCTATGTTTAGTGATTTAGCAGGGGTGCCCGGGTTCATGGGTCGAGGTTTGTCTTGGTCTTGGAGGCGGATGACCAGGAAATACTGAACCACAAATTCCTACCCACCCCTTAAACCCTTTGCCTTCCCAGAACTCTCCTCTCCTTCCTTTCCTTAAAAAAACCCTCCACACAGCATCCCCAAAGATGACATAGGCCCTGAGGGAAATTATTTTTCTCAGAGCCTCCTGTGTGAAGCTCATGTAAAAAAAAGACACTTTTAAAAATGTTTCATAATTTACTTACCCCAGTAAACAGCTAGAGCACACGCCATGTATCTCGAGTGTTAGTATAATATGTTACAAAAACGATCATAAAATGTGATCTGAATAAGCTTAAAATTAAGTAAAATAATGCTTGCCTATAGAATGTAATACGAAAATTGGGTTTATTCTTTTTTTCACTTCTATTTTTACACGTTTTCAAAACACAAGCTACTATTTTTGCCGTGTGATTGAGTAAAATGCACCAATGAGTGCTCGACGCTGGCTCGCAGAAGAATGATGACGTCACATTTTTTAAATTCACGCGAAGCCATACTCGATCCCAGTCTGCTCCAATGAAACCAGTATAGGGAGGGGGAAATAATACGCCTTTATCACTTAGGGTAGGTCTAGTATGTGTATGTGCTTTTTTTTTTTTTTTTTTTGATCAATATTTTAGTTGAAAAAAGTAGGGCGAGCCATTTTTAAAACTTTTTTATTTTTGCATACAAAATTTTTATATTCCAAAAATTATATGTTAACTAACTGGTTCCCGGCATGCGTTGCAATGCCATATTCAAAGAAATACATTGTTTCTCCCTGATCACTTTTCCCGTGCGTCCCAGTTCCCTCCCGCGTCCCCTTCCTAGCTAGCAATATAAATTATTATAGCCCATATGTTATTCCGATGTATGAGCTGTATTATTGCAAAGTTTAATTAAAATCCATTCAGTAGTTTTTGCGTGAAGACTAACAAACACACATATATACTAGAGATGCCACGAATAGTGATTTCGCCGAATACCGAATACCGAACATTCGGCTAAGCTCTCGGCCGAATACCGAATATTCGGCAACCGAATATTCGGCGACACTTAGTACATTTCGCGGGTGATAGGTTCCGACCGGCATCATTGAAGTGCGTGTGGTAACTACGTATTTGTTTCATTTGCGAGTAGGTAGTGTCATAACGCGCATAATTTGTTGATTTTTATATCAAATTGTGTTACTTATAGTGTGTATCGCGTTTGCTTGTTCGCGAAAAGCTTTACAAAATGGCACCATTTAATAAAAAAATCACCTATTTGGGAATATTATGAAATTTGTAGTGAGGACAATAAATGTAAAATATTAAATTTATATGCATTTTTTTCATCATTTGGTATTCGGTATTCGGCAGAATGGTTCGCAATATTCGGCCGAATACCGAATAGTAAAAAAAGTGGCCGAATACCGAATAGTAGCCGAATATTCGTAGCATCTCTAATATATACATCCATACAAACTTTCGCCTTTATAATAAGTTAAGTAAGATAAGATTTCGAGTTATAAAAATTAAGAGCGTATTTGATCACGATTTTTTCGTTTTCGAATGCATTCAGATTTATTCCATTTATTTGTATTTTAACGCAAAGCGCAAATATTTGGATCTTCTGACGAAATAGGCCCGACGCATTGGGGAGCCAAAAAATCTTGCTTTTCGTGATTTATTATTTATTAACGAATATATTTGGAACACAGGGTCACAAAATTCAAACAATATATGTCAAAATTCCCTACAAAATCCCCAAAAGTTCCGTTTCCAAATTCTATTGAAATTAGTATTTATTTTTTAGTCAAAAGATTCTTAAAAAATTACACTTAATCAAAATTATCAACTGCATTATATAATACATAGTTTGCATTATATAAAGAATCTAAACTATTCAGTCTTCGTAAACTATTTATACTGCAAACTATGAAATATATCTTTAAAAACAAAAAAAAATTCGAAAAAAATGAAAACAGAATCAACAATAGAAATAATAATGTACGAGACTTGTATATTTCTTCAAAAACCTAAGAAACATATTACCTAGAAAAGACATCAAAAAAGTATTTTGTGCCTTATGTCATTCCCGTCTTGAGTACGGAATTCTAGTATGGGGATCTGCTACAGCAAATCATATTAACCACATAGATATTGCTCAGAAGAGCATTATAAAAACCATACTAAAATTACCCATCAGAACACCCTCAAAAGATATTTTTAAGTGTTTTGACATTCTAAATTACAACTAATATATGCCAAGAATATTCTTATACATCATTTTAAAAACAGAAAATCTCGTAATGAAACTCGGATACATGACACAAGAGCCTCAAAAAAGGATATACGAGATGTTCCAAAATTCAAGACAAGTTTTGGCTAAAGAAACCACATATATCTGGCAACTAAACTTTACAACATCCTTCCTCCAAGTCTGAAAAAGATAGAAAAGATAAATAAGTTTAAGGAAAAAATCAAAACATGGGTGAAAGAAATTAATGCAAACATACTAGAGAATGTATTAAAAACATCATAGAAGCTAAATAACGGAAAATCAAAGAAATCTACCAGTCCGCCTCAGCACAGGACCACCTAGTGAGGAGGACTAAGAACAAACAGATGAAATATTTATATACATTATCATATCTTGTAATTCTCATAAAACCTGTAACTAAATAGCCACTAATAAAAAATAAAATAAAAATTTTATACCGCCAAACGAATACCAAAACAATGCAAACGCACAGCAGTTTCATTGGACCTCGTACTTTCAATCTTTTACCGAAAATTATTCAGGTTGCAACTAAACTTTCCCAATACCTTTATGGCTTAACGATACAGATGTTGAAACTTTATTTTTATAATTTACATCACTTTTGTTTTTTCTTATAAACTTACACTTACTATTACACTGTTAACTACTGTATACCCTTTTTGTACAAACTATTTAGACAAATTTTAATTATGTTTTTGCTTAATACCTACTGTCCTGTTTTACCTAGGTACAACAAAATATTATTTTAACTATATTACCCACGCACAGGCTGCGCCTTAGTGGGTCCCATTACTCTTATGATTTTCAAAATATGTATGTATAAAACGTAAAATTGGGAAAAATAAAGGTTTATAAAAAAAAAATATATACATATAAGTAAAATTTTCAAAATGTTAACACAAAAAAGAGCTGATGACCTTGAAATGCCTGAACAGTTTTTCATGAATTGTAGCTAAGAACCATCTCGATCACGTCAGCTTTTAAACAACAACAAAAACTGCATCATAATCGGTCAATTCGTTGAGGACCTACGTTGCCACAGACAGACACAGAAAGTCAAACATATATAATTCAAATATTGAAAAATAGCGAATATTGGAAAATAAAACATCATTTTATTTAGTTCTGAGCGAATGGAACTGACTCTATTTGTGGACATTTATTTGACAAGAGCATGCTTACAAAAAGCATATGTGTTCAATAATTGTTGGCTTTGAGCATGCTCATTCGTGTGTACAGTTGATGAGCATGTGTGTCAGTACAATTAGATTGACCGGAAAACGTTTTGACATTTGTGACTGAGCTTCACAAAATGAAATAAAATACGTTTTTAGAGGATGATTTATTTTATACTACCCGGCGAACTTCGTACCGCATCAGTATCAATAACTGTTGTGTTAACTTATTAGCTGAATTATTACAAACTGGCCGTGTTTTGTTTTTGTCAGTATCAGAGATGGCATTGTGTACGGATTTATAATTTGTGATTTTCTTACTTTTCCACTTACTTACGGGAATTGCGTTTCATTTTCTTTATACGTGTGAGGGAGATTTATTATAATTATTGTATTCTATGTTTGGATGAGTGCAGACATACGTTCACCACTTGTCTCATTTTCGACTGTTGACATTTAGTGAAATCAAAGATCATAAAAATTGGTCTAGCCGTTCTCGAGTTATAAATGGTGTAGCTTACCCGACTTTGTTTTATATATTAAGATGTATACTGTTTTGTGTAAAGTATATTGTGTACTCCACTTGTTTATTTTTAAACGCTTCTGTGCCAAGAGCGAGATTTCTCGCATCCTTGGTCGTGTCCAGCAGGCCGGCCATAGAAAAATAGCGAGTTTACTCGCTCTTTTTGAGCCTCTGTATCATACATATGTCCCGTTTTTTATTAATTTAAAATATGGAACACACAGAGACGACATTGGGATGATTTTAGTTTTTTTTTTTAAGATGTAAAATCGATTTATTTTGATTAAAAGTTCACGGCCTGCTGTACACAGCTACACTTCTACCTACTGGCATTTAAAAGGTTAAATTTAAAGCAAACCAAAGTAATGATGTTAAAGGAAGACTTAGCGAAACTCAATCAAAAACCTGAAAACAGAACAATCAGTAAAATATACGGTCACATCTGGGACTCCAAACCAGGACTTTCGCCTTGCCTGGGTGCAACTCTACCAACTGAGCTAATGTCCCTATCCGATTCGGTCATATTTAAATGTATCACATTTCGACTAAGAACTACCAACATTATCATATTTTTTATTGGTGGCTATCTTTATGTATGATTGCAAGATTCAAACCCGAACAAAATGCTATCTATATATTGTCTTGACCAAGATACGAGGTCTGAGAGGTTTAAAGGCAAGCTATATTAATGCAAGTAAGTTGAAATACCTACTGCTTATATTTTATGTAATACCCTTTTACAATTGTATTTTAACCCTAGAATACTAAACTATCGTAAAAATTACGACGGCAAAATGACGATTCCTGGAAAAAACAATATTCGCGTCGTTCCCGCGTCTCCCGCTTTTACAGTACCTTTCTAATGTATTCCGTCAGTGCACCACGCGCTGTCACTTTAGTTGGGCATCATTTGTGTGTTGACTAATAGCAATATTGTCGTAAAATTTACGAAAGTTTATTGTTAATGTGACTGTTGAGTAAAGGTAAGTGTACTTGTTTTTATCACTTCATTATAATTAAGCGATAACAACAAGTATAATAATCTGTTCCTGAAGCGGCAAAAATTCAAGAAAAATGACAAAAAACTTTTGCATGAAAAGCAAAAGAGCCAAATTTAGGGCGCATAACATGAACTGTGTAGAATAAAAAAATAAACCATTTTTACGCGATCTCTTAAAACAAAAAATGTTAATATTACTTAAAAAATAATAAAAGTTTTTGAATATCTTATTTATTTCTATGTCGTATTTTTTACGAATATAAACAACGTCACTCGTAGAGTAGTTAAATAATCTAGGGTTAAAAATGCAATAAAATTGAAAATTTTAAAATGTTTTTAAAACAATATATAAATTGAATTGAATTGTTAGATTAATGTGCACAGGAAAATAATGAAAGGTATAAGTAGTTACCCACAATACAAGTTTTACTTCTAAAGCCAAGAAGATAAAGTTTTAGTGTTCATACAATAGCTGATCCAAATTTCGGTACCAATAAGCACGAATCCAGCATAATCGTATAGATTCTAAAACCATAAACAAACATTAACTTTACTACTAAGTATAATAGTTGCCACGGACCGGCTGCTAGTCCATTGTAATAAAAACAGTCCTGGTTGTATTATCGAAACTACATAACATCGTATATCCATTGTAAAAGTGTTCTAAACGACAAACAGTAAATTGTCCGTGAGAGCATTTTTTTTCGGATTTCTGAGACTATAGTACGAGAGTTTAACAGTAACCAAAGATTTTTCGTATATGTACATACAAGGAGTTAAGAGACGTATTTGACTTTTAACCAATGATTCCTGACAATATTTGGAGTAAAAAATGTAAATAAAGTTTTGGTCTCTTTTGGTATTTCAAGCAACGTTTCAATTCTGCATGGTGGTCTTACACCAGGGCGATACTGAGAGTACCTTCCACTCTGGAACGTGCCGCAAATATACTATATATTATTTTTAATGAATTAATTGTGAAATAACACAAATTAATCAAATAAAATTTATTTGCCTCAGGTAGGCCCATAGACTCCAAATAAAGCCAGGAATCACTAGTTAAAGTACGAGTATGTCAAGTACGTCCCTTAACACCCTGTATATTTTTTTTAACATTTGCTCCACACAGGAGGCCCTGCAAAAAATAACTCCTCTCGGGGCCTGTGTCATCCGTAGAGATGCTGTTTTTCGGAGAGGAAGTTCCGGAAATGCAAGAGATATGAAAGGTGGGTAGGAATATGTGAATCAGCAAATCCAGGAGTGACGGACGTAGAAATCCATCCCTCCCACTGCGGTGCAAGGCGATGTTCCGAGAGAGTTCAGCTGGAGAGGTCAAAGGGTCTCCCTCAAACAGTCTCTCCCTATCCGGTGTGCCACACAGTTGGTGGGCAGACATATACGCCTCAAAAATCCGAAAAAACCTCACCCCTGTGAATCCGGGCACCCCTGATAAGTCACCAAAGGTAGCGAACTACTTGGGGTGACCTATGGAAGAGGTGTTGGTTATTCAATAAACGGTTCTCGAGGCGGCGGTATCAAATTGTGATTTTATTTTTAATTTAATTTAAAACATTAATTTAATTGCTAGTGTAGAGGACTGCCAACACCAAGAAAATAAAAAGAGATTATTGAAGAAATACCTATTTTTGATGATGCGTTGGAAGTTTTGAAATCTTAATCAGCCAATTTACCTGAAACAATAAAAAAAATTACGTTAATAATAATGCAAAAAGAACATTTTTATATTTTTTTAAATAGAAAGACAAACATAATATTTCAAAATCTCTTACTACCACCACATTAGGCGGAAAATATTGTTTGTGTCGTGATGGAGGACTTGGCCAGCCGAGGAATCCAACACGCGACGCCTGGGTGGGACCCAAACGCGATGCCAACTCAGCCACTGACTAGACTATAAATTTGAATGTTGGTTACTTTGACTCAGTAAAAATTATGAGTTATAGTCATGAAATATGCAAAGCTTTTGTATATGTACATAAACACACTAATTTCGGTTGTCGGTGCATGTGTGTGTGATTTGAAATTGTATTTCTGCGTAATGTGTAAAATTAGTCAAGTTCAATGAGCTTTTAGTTTCAAAACTGGAACTGATAAATCACATCAGACAACGACAAAATTATTGTATTAATTATGTTTTTTTTTTTTTTTTTTTTTTTTTTTAATTTTAAGTGTGTATTTCTTTTGTTTAAATGTTTGACAGATATCGCAATTTTCAAGTTTACAAACAGGTAAAGATATTCGAAAGATAAATTTCTTTTTTTGATCTGGAGACAGTATAATGTTTTAAATAAATTATTTATCATCCCTATATAAAAAAAAATATCACAACCCAATGACATTACATGAACGCTGAATCTATTTAAGTCAAATACTGTTGACAAGAATCTAGTTCGAACAAATATTTGTCAATCTTACAAACCTTGTATTGATTAAACATCTTAAAAAATTGTTTACGAAATTCATTCGCCTAGAAGTAACAGTATTCTCGAAAACAGATAGAAAAAAAAATATTAGCTAATTATTTGAAATATTCAGATTATAACCCACGCAAAATGTCATTATTTTGCCATGAATTCTTACAACGGAATTATTTCCAGGAATAAATCCTAATTTTTAAACAATATAATTTTTTCGACGAAGAATTTACGTGTATTAATTCTTTTTCACAAAATCTCATTTCTGTTGAAGATTAAGCAATAGAAATTCCAGGTAGGTACTTATTTATTTTGACAAAATAAACCAAAAGATGTAAAATGGTAAAATTAGAGTTGTTCCATGACAAAAATTTAATACTTTATTTATCATTCTTATTCTTCATTACACTGTCCCAACTCATTGCCTAGATAGGCTGTTAGGGTCGGCTCTTCTCGTTCTCAGGCTATATCTTCATCGGTTCTGGGTATCGCTTTTATCCAGGCCGTTTCTCTGAAATATTTTGGAGCATTGAGTCATCCAGGAGTTCTTTGGTCTTCCTCTGGATGACTGTGGATGAAGCTCCATAGACATTGCCTGCTTCACTGCGTGGTCTGGTAGTCTCCGTTTAATGTGCCTATACCATCTCAACTGTCGTTCCTCCAGCATACTTTTTATGTCCGTGACACCCAGGACACGAATGTGCGAACTTTTAATCCTATCTTGTAGTGATACTCCCTACCGACCATCTAAGCATTCGCATTTCTTTATTTATCGTTGATACCCGTTGTATACAAAACCTAATCAAATCTTCATTTTTAAAATTTGAAAAGTTTTAAAAATTCAAACTGTGTTGAAATTACGAGGAAATTAATTATTAAGGCCCTGAGAAATAAAATTTCCCTCAGGGCCTGTGTCATATTTGGGAATGATTTGTGGAGGGCCTTTTGTGAAAAGGAAGCAGAGGAAGTTCTGGGAAGTAAAATGGTATGAGGGGTGGGTACTAATCTGGGGAAGTAATGTGTAAAGCACCCTCCGCCAAGACCTACACAAATCACACCCCATAAACAAGGGCACCCGTACAAAGTCACCAAACGCGGTGGTCTATGGCAGGGGTGTTGGTTATTAAATAAACGTTTCCCGGGGCGGAGGAACCCATACCCGTCTCCCAAATTGTGAATCAGTATATACGTAAAATTCCAAAATTCAATTAAAAATACGTAATTAATGCCGCCGTTATTAAATTACTCAGTGGTGTAATGGCCAGCAAAGTTGCTTTGCAAGCAGGTGATCGATGTTCGATTCTCGTAAAAATATATACATGAAAAAACTTTTATTTTAAAAATATGCTTTTTCCACAAGACTTTCTACTAATTCAAAATCAAATTGGTAAGAAAGCGTTTTTTAATGCGAAATTTTAAATTAGTGAATTCATATCTGCTAGAGCGCTGTTTGATTGCGTTGTACCTACAACTAGTAATAATTCAGATCAGTCACTAAATGTCTAAGCCTAAAACAAGCAACGATCCTACAATATTTTCACCAGGGCGATACTGAGACATCAGCCGCTTTGAGAATGATTAACGACGTTAGAAAAATCAGATGATTTATTATAATTTTGGGTGATTGTACATAATAAGATTACATCCCAACGAATTTTATTTTTCAATCCATCAAGCGATCTTTCAGACCTTTCGGGACTAGTAATACATCAGACCTTGCATCATTCTTAATGTCAACTTTTAGGCTCCAAACACGATTATACTCTCCGCTCACACCGCCTCCGCATCAATACACCCTTAAAACACCCCGAAAACCTGCAAAACTACAATACAGCCTTCGGGAGAGAACCAAAATCATGGGTATAAGAACAAAGTACCTATCAAATTTAAAAAAAAAATCAAATAATTTCGGTTGCGTATCTCTCAGTAACTATAGTTCAATGAACTCTAGAATTCGATTTGCATTGAATTTTTTTTTACATTATACCGCACAAGAGTCCCAACTGCTCTCGTCTCAAGCCAGTGACACTATGGCGTCCCCAATTGGGGTATGTTGTGAGGCTGAAGGTATTGGGGAGCGGTAGGAGATGGGAAAGAAGAAGGTGGGGAACGTGGCTATTCAGATCTGGTCACCAAACACGGCTAAAGCCATTTCAAGCAACGTTTCAATTCTGAATGGTGGTTTTACACCAGGGCGATACCGACAGTATCTTCCACTCTATATAAGTGTCATTTTTTCAAAATTTGATTGTGGTGGTATTTCACCGTCCTCCTAATAGATAATCTATACGATAACGTACTTTTTCTATGAATTAAACATGATTTATTTGTTTAAAAAGTCGGATTTTTCTATTCGGCACTTGAACATATGAATAGTGGCTTTACATAGGATAAATTATCCGAGTTTTTTTCAATGGGGAGTATTTATATTAATTTATTGTATCATATGGATAAGTTATTAGGAGGATGGTGATTGCCCCCAGATTGCTAAAAAATCTATTTATTATATTTGGTGGGCGGGCTTTTTTAATTCATTAAGAGTGAATAACCAGCACATGACAACTTCGATTCCGACACTAGCGCTAACACATCAGGGCTCGCGAGCCGGCGTTTTCAGAACTAAATTCCGTTCCGCGGCAATCCGGGTTTTGAGGGTTTTGTTCACGCGAGCTAGGGCTGCCCGCTACTATTACTACTTTATATTACTATTCTCGCTTCCAGAATTTTAATTAGTAGTAGTTATTTGTAATTTGTATATCGAAGTGCATAAATATAAATAGATTCAAGTGAAATGCGTAAACACAGTAGGTATTAGACGTGGGCAAAATTGAATGATTGAATTAAATGAATAAATTCAATCTTGTAACACACTTGATCTGATTCTCATTTTCAAAAGGAATTAAATCTTTATTCCTTACTCTTGGCCTTGCATCCTACGATTTTTTAACTGCACCATATTTATTTTTATTTGTATTAATTTATTTTACAGTTAAATTATTTCATGTTATATTGAGGTAAGAAAATAATAATGTACTCTTTAAATATTGTAGTGTTTCGTAGGAATTTATTTAAATATTATTCTGCATATTTGTTGCGCGGATAGGTACAAGTATCTACACCTACTACAGGCGGCGCGCCGCGAAATTGTCTATCACGTGTAGTAAGTATCCCGCACCCCGCGCAGTAAATCCACACAACAAAACCCCGTCGGCCATAGAGTCACTAATCCAAGCGACATAACCGCCAACCGAATCAGCCAAGAGCCAAGAGGCAAGGAGTCAAATAATTCTGAGATTCGAGTGTAGCGTGCCGGTCCCACTATTCATCATAGTCCTACAGGTCTACGCGGACCGTAGCGTTCAATTCTCAACTTCAATCAATGTTTCATTTTTATTCAAGGAATCAAAACATTTGTTTCTTGTTCATTTGTGACGTCGTTGTCCCAATTCCCATGTCCCACGTATCGAGTTGATTCGGCCGACAATTCAATTCCCATATGTTGTATCGAGGCTATGGTCCGCGGAATGCAATTTATTCAAGTCACAGCAAGACAAACAGCACATTATTAGTCAGAAGTTCCTAATTTATTCCTTGATATGCCCGCAGAGAATCGGTTCGTCGTTAGTCCTCGCGCGCCAAGCCTCATATTAGGGCGAAACTTCTCACTTCGGACTCTGAACTTCTGCTAATAAAAAGCCGAAAGTTAATCCTATATTTTTCTCCCTCACACGTGCGTAAATTATGCAATGCGTTTAGCAACAAAACGATGTTTATGTATTATTGTTTTTTTTTATGATATTGTCTATCTAGCCGATAGCCGTAAACAAAACAAACATCAGTCGCTGTCGTACCGTGATAAATGATAATCGAGTGATTTGTTCCTTTATTTTTGGAATAAATTGTATGACGCGTGTCGCTCAGACTTTTAATTAGTTTTATATTTGACGCATGGTTTTTACTTCACCATTGAGGTGTGCATTTAAAAATATATTTATTTATACTGGGTTTTACAGATGTTCGCACTTACGTGAGAACAATCCAGTTATAAAACTCAGTTATATATTTGAGTGGAGCTTATTCCAGGTGACCGGATCGGATATACGAAAGCGTGATAATAGTATATATATATTTTTTTATGTGAATACCGCACAAGTTCCAACTTCTCCCGTCTGGAGCTAATGAGACTATGGCATCCCCAATTGGGATATTTTGTGAGGCTGAAGGTAGTGGGAAGTTTAGATCACGTAAAGTGAAACAATTTTAAGTTTAATAAATAAAACAAAATTGGTGAAACTGTAGGGTGAACCATAAAAATTGTTTAATTTTAAGATTTAATTGCTAGCCTTTATAAATATATTTTTCTGATCAAAAAAATTTTTTTTGCAAAATAATAATATTTTTGGTACCTACAATTTTTCAGAACGACAAAATTCACCCTATACGTAGTGAAAACTTCTTTAACACCGTTGTGATTTGAAACGCGATGAAACGAAAAATAAACACATTCATCTAAAGGATGTAATCTGCGATATAATGAGATCGTATCATCAATTTCCTCTTAGTGATTTTATTTTTTTATTTTTTTAT
Organism: Limnephilus lunatus; assembly: GCA_917563855.2. Taxonomy (NCBI): domain Eukaryota; kingdom Metazoa; phylum Arthropoda; class Insecta; order Trichoptera; family Limnephilidae; genus Limnephilus; species Limnephilus lunatus. The sequence continues at coordinate 113,164,774 of OU830592.1, forward strand.
TTTTTTTATTTTTTTTTTTTTTTTTTTAATTAAAGGAATGAATAAAAGGAATCAATTCAAAAGGCCGGGGGAATCAGACTGAATCGATTCAGTTCTAGGAATGAATCTGCCCATGTCTAGTAGGTATTAAGTAGATACCTACATGAATAAACAATTTGTTATATTCTTTTTAATATTTTGGTTTTTTGTTTTTTAATTGTATTTTACGGTCATTAGAGTGGAAGATACTCTCAGTATCGCCCTGGTGTAAGACCACCATTAAGAATTGAAACGTTGCTTGAAATGGCTTTAGCCGTGTTTATTGGCCAGATCTGAATAGCCAGATACTTCCCCACCTTCCTCTTCCCTATATCCTTCCCCTCCCCACTACCTTCAGTCTTACAACATACCCCAAATTGGGGATGCAATAGTCCCACTGGCTCCAGACGAGAACAGTTGGGACTCTTGTGCGGTATTCATGAAAAAAAAGAGTAGTATTCAGTTGGATTGTAAAAAATGTCGCATTTTAAAATATTTATTTGTGTGCATAATTAATAATAAGCACTTCAACAAACAGAATTAAAGCGCACAAACCCTTTCTTTCTTTGAGTGGCCTTTCAACGCATGCCGGGTACCCGCTGTATATAATGTTATATAGTGCAGGCGCTTGCATTATAATTCCCGTGACTTGTGATGGAACCATAACAGTTTAGTTGACCGCGAGGTTACAGTGCCCTTGAAACGCATGCCGGGTACCCGCTGTTTATAATTTATTTATTTATTTATGGACAAATAGTCCATTAACAATATAACAATAACACGAAAAACAAGCGTGCGTAAAGGCCCGACCCGCCGAGCAATCGATCACCGTTCGCATTGATTACCGTTCGCATGTCATTTTTCGTAACAATCACCACTTTTCGTAACCCATTCACCAGTTTACCCTCAAGTGTCGAGCGTGCGTAAAAAAGATTTACCCCAAAAAATATTTTGGAGCAGTTGGGACTCTTGTGCGGTATTCACACAAGAATAATTTAAAATAAAAAAAATATTCGAAATTATAAAAATTTTTGCATAAAAATATTCAATGAACATGAAAAATTGCATTCGGGCAACCCTGTAGATTTAACAAACGTGAATCAAGGAATTCGTGTTTATTTCAAATTTCGTTTTCAAATTTCATTTCCAAATATTATTATTCAAAGCGTCGCGAAGACGTGCTCTCCTGGCCGCGTTTGGGCCCGTAATGAAATCTGAAATTTGTGTTTACGGGCTGCGATAAAAATGGTGAAATGCGATGTTCAAAATTATTTAAAATTAAATACTTCCTGAAATTATTTTACGATTAAATTATTTATGATTTGTCAATAACGTCTTAGCAAAATAAGTATGTAAAAAAATCCGAAATATATTTGTTTGTAAGTGCACAAATAAATGCACAAACCGACCAATTTTCGTCAAGAAACACATGTCCGTATATATTTTTTAATAATTTTATTTAAACTAAAATTAAAATTCTGAAAAATAGGTTTACCAGCTAATGTATTGATTTATTTTACTGCATGATTATATGATTTGAAATGGGTGTTGTTTAATTAATGTACTTTTTTGAAAATTGAACAAATCTGCGAACGACCTATGGTATAACCTTATTATTCTAAAAATAAACATTTTTTCTCAAAATCTAAAAGATACGTTTACTAGATAAAAGAACAATCTTTTGAAATCCTTTTATAGTTTTTTGTGGAAAAGAGTCAATACGTCTAACCACTGATTTAAAAATGACATATTTCTGGTTTCTCTGCTTATACACTCTTAAAGGGGATTCAAAACCGAGGTCTCAGAAATGTTTTCGGACTTCCATGGGACAGATGGGACACCCATGTCAGAGACATCTATTCAGTTTCCGGTATTATTCCAATCACAGTCCTTCCTAAACATGAAATCATAAGCACCATCCTACAAATTACTCAACAATCAACTCACACTAACATCAAGCCACTTTACAATCAAGACATCCACACTCACAATACTCGAAATAGCAATAAAATCCGCATACCTCAAACACACACTACAAAATATGGGATAAAATCTCTGAACTGTGTTGCCTATACACTATATAATTCGCTTCCAGATATGTACAAGAGAATCCAGCAAAATAAATCAGAGAAGAATACTTTTTAAGTACGTTTAAGGATGCGTCTATGTAATTTTCTTGTGATGTCCAATAGTTTTATTTATTTATTCATTTTTTATTTATTTTATTACATTAGTTACATTTATACAGCAAAATTGCATAATAATAATATTTCAAATAACTGTAAATTTTAAACGTGTAAAAGTGTTATCATGTCTTGTACGTCATTAGTTTCTAGCTAGGCAGAAACTAATGACGTACAAGACATGATTGTCTGTTCTAAGGAACCAAATGCTGGTGAAAAATGCCAAAATTTATTCTGTAAAAAGAAAAAAAACCAATCAACCATTTAGTTATTATTGTACCGATGCATGCCATTTTTCATGTTTTAATATTTAATTCTTTTCTCTTCTTTGCCCATTTAGTTGTAATCATCCATATTTGTATAACCTTGTTCTTTTTTTTCTTTAATTGTTTTCTATAATTATTTGTTCTACTTAATCTGTCTTTTATTTTCATCTATATTGTATGTGAAAGTTATATTTTTAATATCTAAATTCCCATGTAAAATTGTAACTATTTCCTCCCACCCATGAATTGTATGTTTCTCCTGTACTAAAATAAATTCTGTAACTAGCAAGAAATAAAAACAATAAAAAAGTACACGTCTGATTTTAATAAACTTTATCTCTGTGCAAAAAGGTCATGAAACAACTCCCACGTCGAATCAACGCATAGAAATATTCTAACTATCTGTAAAAGTGTAAAAAAAGCCAATTTCTTTACGTTATTATATTACGCATTGAAACATTTGCTCCTCGTCTGTAATAGGCTTATTTCTTCCTGTTATCATGTTACGGGGATGAACTTTGTTTAAAGGCATTACTTGTTGACCGTAGAATAAGGGATGGTTTGAATCCACTTAAAAGTTTAAAGGAAGTTAGGCTTGTTTGCCTTTCGGAGATTTTATAAGTTTTTATTGGTGGTTAAAATACGGTACGAAATCTATCGGCTGTTTACTTAAGACTTCTAACTGTTGCTTTAAATTTTGTATTGAATACGGTAGATTATTGAGGGGTCTTCGAACACTGAACAGAACATTTATAGAAGTGTGATTTAGAATGATTTAAAATAAAATTGATATCACCAAATTCCATAAGGCGGCTTTTGATTCCTAGAACTCGACATGCTGAAGAAATTTTTTTTTCTTCTTCTTCTTCGTGAGCCCTATCAGGTTCCCCCGACGTTGGCGATCACTCTGGAAAATGTATCTCTATCTTGCGCTGCCCGAAGTAGCTCCTCCAAGCTTCTAATACCGGTCCACTCTCGTACATTTCGCACCTAAGACATTTGTCTCCTTCCAGGCCCTCGGCGACTCTCTATCTTATTTTTTAATATTAATTGGAGCAAGTGATATTTCTCCCCTCGAAGTATGTGACCCAGATATGAAATTTTCCTGATTTTTACTAATGTGAGTAGTTCTATGCATGCTCTAGCCTGCCTGAAAATTTCTGTGTTGGTGATCATGTCGGTCCATAAGACTTTGAGCATTCTCCGGTGAAGCCACATTTGAAAAGCCTCTATCCTGTTCATGAAATTTACTTTCAAAGTCCATGTCTCACATCCACACATAATATTTGAACATTCTCTGCCTTGGTTTTAAATTGATATTGTCATTGAAGAAAGGGATATCATTTTACTGAATACAGTTCTTGGGGTATGGTCGAGTTAGCTTAGTGGAGAGTAAACGAAGGTTCTGGGTTCAACTGGTAAATTTCAATTTAAAAAACTTGACGTTTCTTAAATGCACTGCATAAGAGCCCCAAATGCTCCGAACCCTCAGGAGACAGTTAAACTGTGCCGTTCTTAATTGGGGTATGTTGTGAGGCTGAAAATAGTGTTAAGGAGAAAAATATTGGAAGAGGAAGGTGGGGAACTACCTGGCTATTCAGATCTGGTTGTTAAATACGGCTAAAGCCATTTAAAGCATAGTTTTGATTCTGAATCATGGCTTTTCACATAAGTACTGTATACCCATACATATATTTTCTGTCACCAAGGATTATGATTAACTCATTTTATTTTCGTTATTTTTCTACCATTCTAATAGATTTTTCGGGTACATACTAAAAAACAGATTATTTGGTTTATAGATAATATATATTTTATTTAATTCGATTCCTAGAAATACAATTTCGACATAATCCCAAGAGATAACGTAAAAAAAGCAAAAATATTTTTATAACTGGCTGTACGTTTTGGTTTGATTATTTCTTGCTTCGAAGCATCGATATTTCGGCGAAAATATTTTAAGGCAGTGTTATAAATATGAGGAGCTTCTTTTTTCCGCCGCCAGAGCGCCGGAAGCGCCGCGGCCGGATGTCCCGCGGCAACCGGAAGTCAGGTTGGAAAAGAGCGGGAAATTGAAGACTGTCTGTCGAACGTCTTTCAAAACGCGGTGAGACCGAAATGATTTATTTTCGAAAATCGAACGTTTCGGATTAATATAAAAATCATGTTATTTTTGTGGCTAAAATAGCACTAGTTCTACGAAAAATTGTGTTTATTTTCAATATTATCGCTTAACTGTGAACGATTTTAGCATCTGCTTCTCTTAGAAATACAAAAATTGCCAGGTAAGGTTAGGTTAGATTTATACAGAAAAATCGTGTTTATTTTCAATATTATCGCTTATCTAACTGTGAATGTTTTTAGCAACTGTTTTTCACTTAGAAATACAAAAATTGCCGAGATAGGTTAGGTTAGATTCATAAAGAAAAATCGTGTTTATTTTCAATATTATCGCCTGAGAACGTTTTTAGAAAATGTTTCTCTTAGAAATACGAAAATTCCGGGGTTAGGTTAGGTTAGATTTATATAGAAAAATAGTGCTTATTTTCAATATTATCGCTTAGCTGTGAACGTTTAAAGCAACTTCTTCTCTTAGAAATACAAACATTCCCGGGTTAGGTTAGGTTTATACAAGGTGTTACCGCACGTAACCGGAGAATTTTAACTTGCGATTCCTGAGCATATATGTATGTCATTTTTCTGTCCGATGACACTTTTTTCTATTAAAAACATTAAAAATATTTTTTCCAACTCACGTTGCAACTGACTAGTTATAAAAGTTTCGCGTTTATAGTCTCATATGGTGGTAACTTTAGCAGGTTCGATTCCTTGACGTGACCGTATCTTTTTCTGATTTTTCTGTTTCAGATTTTCGATTGAGTGTCGCCTACACTGTCTTTCTTAATTTAATTTAATAAGTATTAAAAATTTTCATTTCGTTATAAAAAAAAGCGTTAACCACTAAAAAATTAGTTTTTTCATTAGAAATGTATGAAATATGTAAGTGTTCAATAACCCGCGTACAGAAGTAAAGTTATATTTTGTATTTGTCAGAAGCACACTGGAATATGCCTCGCCAATTTGGAACCCGCAGTACAAAGTATACATAGATAGCATAGAACATATTCAAAACAAATGTTTAATATATCTTACCAAAACAAATGTATAATATATCTTACCTTTAAATTCAACAATAACTTTGAATGTGCATTTCAAACTTCGCAACAAAGGCGAGCAATAGCTGATTTGACATTTACACACAAATTAAAAAAAAAATAATATTGACTGTGCCGAAATTCTTTCCCTAGTTAATTTTAACATACCATTAAGACGTACACGCTACACAGAATTATTCCACACGCTTAATTACAAGACAAATGCAGCAACTAATTAAGCATCATGTCAATAATATAAATATTACATAAACACATACTCTCACACATACACACACCTTCCCACTACATACATGAACAGGTAACAACATAAATATATACCATAAATAAGACACTACAATGCAACACATAATATGTACCCACCATGAAATATACTTATTATCTAATTATAATTTTTTTTTCACCAAATTATCTAATTTACTGTTTGTTTCTGTTTATAAATAAAACAATGGTCGAAAATAAAAAACAATTTTATGGCTAAAGTTATCAGTGATAGTTTCCATTGATTATCTTTTTTCTTGATTACAAAATTCTTCAAAAAATTAATAAAAATCACTTTTGCTCTTGCATTTGTGACTTCTTGACTCCATTTGCTTAGCGATACTTATGCCTATTACCTATATTCGTAGCGATATAAAGCACACCAAGAATACTTACATTTTTGGATTGTGGTTTCCTTTTAAACGACTCCACGATGTTTTCATACTTGGATTTTTGATTACAAGTCAAAGAAGCCTTAAACTCAGTAGGAGGGCGGCCTCTGTTTGAGAAGATGCAGATTGGCGGTTACAGCTACATGGTGCCCAGTTCTCAGTACACAGTAAACAGTAAACAGCCCCCTGCTGTCTTCTTCCCCATGACAATAATAATATGTAGATTACTTGGAACCAGTGATGTTAGATTGGTTAGATTGTACTACGTGGTATAAAAAAACATTTCAAAAGAAATGGTCTTCGAACCATGCTTTTCCAATATCTCGTATAACATTTTTCGTATGAACACTTTAAGTTTTTAAACTCTTTAAAAATACATGCTATTTTTTTAAATAATTTATTTCATAAAATTCATCCAATGGAGAAAAAAATCGCAAAGTATGCTCCGAAAATTATTCAAAAAACCCCTGATTCTAAGTTATAAGTATAAAAAATTCATAGTTACACAAAAGTCACACATTTTCTTTAAATGTTACTTAAGACGGAGAATGCAAAACATTTTTTTTACTTTCTAAGCATTGACATTTTTTTCTATTTATTCCGCATGGGAAAGAAAAAATATGGAATTAGGTAATTTAGGATAATGTTACTTATTCTTAAATAATTTAAACCTAATCTATCTATCTTAAATTATTGAAGAACGAGACCCAAATAAAATACTGAATTTAGTAAGGTCTCAATTGCCCAATTGGTAGAGATGACTCGTTGATAGCCCACAGACGTTCTCAATAGTCCAATTGGTAGAAGACTCTCGTTACGACTAGAGGATCTGAGTTCGATTCTTGGTTACGACCACTACATATTTATGTTATTTCCATTTGTCTCTATTTATTTATTTAACTTAAAATATTACATAGTATTTTACATTATAATATGTTAATATAAAAAATTCACAATGCAAAAGCAATAAAGTTTCATATTGTCACTTTTTTTTTTAATTTAATAAATATTCCTCCTATTTTATGTTGTTCGGGATTATTTCAGTTGGTCATATTTATTCTTTTCTTCTTGTACCGATTAAGTCTGTGTTGATGTTTATTGAGTTTGCGCACAAATTCTAAATTTTACCTATTTTATATTTTCATCGAGAGTTGTTGATATTATCTTCTAACATGATTTTAATTTAAAAAATTGGCGTCGACTTGTTTCCCTCCCAGGATCAATACGTACAACGTGAAACTTCAAAATGAACAATTTAAAAAAAATTATCGCTTTCAGTGTTGGGCCCGTCTAGCGTAATCTAAATCAATGGCTGTTGGGTTCAAAGCAGATGAGCGAAACAAAGAAAACTCACCCCTGATTGAAAGTATCGATCTCGTTACACCGTTAATTCGATTGAGATACCTGCAAACGAGCCTCAATTCACGAATCTGTATAATGAAATGTCGCGAAATCTAATAAAAACGGCAAAAAATAGCGCGAAAAAGAAAATCAAAGAATAAAAAAAAATAAAAAAAATTCAAAGAAAATCCTAATTGACACTTAACTTCGGAATAATCATTCCGTCTCTATCACTCCTATTAAAACTCGCACGAGTGCGAGAAAGACAGAGATATCACTTAATACTGAATTTCAAGAAGAAGACATTTGTTTCTGTCGCGACGAAGTAATTGTCATCTCTTTCGCACTTGTTTGTCCTGGCTTAAGAAAGAGTGACGCGGTTAACTTTGGTTAAGTTTACTGAAGGATAAAAATTGTTTTATCCGTAGTAGCTTTGAGCGGATTCCATTTGAGTTCTGAAGGGTAATCCGAGTTTTAGGTTAATCCGGACTATTTTAAAGCGTACATAACCGAGGTTTAAAGCGGTTTTAAGCGTCATAAAGTAAACAACATCAAAACTGAGGTTTTAAGCGGTTTATAACGGCTTCTAGAATATAGTTTCGATAGGTTTGTTAAACTTGAAGGCAAAAACCGAGATTTAGCAAGGTTTAAACTGTCTCCGTTGAAAGATTTCGCTTTGTAGAGGATAACGGCGCAGTTTTAAAGTAAATCCAATCGCGACTTTATACGTCAAGTCGGGTTTAGTTTCGGTTTTAGCCTCGCTGTGAATAGCGCGCGCTTGAAGACGGTGCTTGAATATCGAATAAGCGCCTGTTCCATATTCAAATTTCATAAAAGCGCGCGAAATTTTCGCGCGGAAATTCGTTTTATATTATAATTTACTTAAAAAAGGGGAGCTTTGTTTTAAAAATGTAAATGTTGCCAGTTTTCGGACAAATTATTCCGTTTTAATTTCTATCGGGCAATGAATTTTAATATAGGAATCGTTGTTTTTTGCGTAGACTACAAACAAATTGAGATTTATTAGGACAATCGCTCACCCTGGCGGCGTACGATGGATTATTTTTATAATTTATTTATTTATTTTTCAAAATTCATTCTGTAAAAAATAAGGGACCACGAATATTAGTTATCTATCTAACTGGGTACGCGCGTAACTTCCGAATGACTGCACCAAATTAGATAATTCTTCATTTTTGTGTTCGCTATTGTCAGGATAAGGTTTGTATAAAAGAAGCGGTGAGCTCTGGCATAATGAAATTTGTATAAAAAAATTCAATAGGTGGCACGCGAGCTGTTTGAAAACTGAATGTACCAGTCTGAATGTATGAAATGCGGGAAGGGGAGGAGAACTCGAGAGGGGGGAGGGGAACTAGAGAGGGGGGTTTGCGGGACGGGGAAAGCGGGAGAGGTGAGTAGGGAGGAGGAAGGCGGAGTGGGAAAGCGTGAGGGAAGGGGGAGGCGGAAGGAAAACGGGACGAATGGTAAAGGACACGCAGGGAGAAACAATTTTTTTATTAAGTGGCATAGCAACATATGCCAGGAACTCGCCAGTTTTTTTATAAATTGTGCGAATGTGGTTATATTAAATGCATAATTGGTAAAAGTTGAAGAAAACAATTTCCCTCAGGGTCTATGTCGTCTTTGGGGATGTTGTGGGGAGGGTTTGATGGTTGTGTAAGGTTAGGTTAGATTTAACTCTTAATATTGAAAGAATTCGAAGAAATTTTTTACTGAAAATTTAAAATTTACATAACATCACTTTAGAGCACATAAATTATCCGTCGATAGTGAATATTTTAAATATTCCAACTTTAGAAAACAAACGAAATAAAGTTACCTTTTTATTTAAATTATTAAACTCTAAATTCGACTGTTGTGAACTCCTGCAATGAATTAATCTACATGTACCTACACGACAAACTAGACAAACATTAACATTTTATATACTTACATCTCACTTCAACTATGATTTGTTTTCTCCAATACAACGTTTACATAGTCTTGGTAACAAATATTTAAACAATATGGATGTACATATTTGACAATATTTTGAACTTGTCAAACTTCAAACGCCATATTAAGTGCTAACTATATATTTCTACCTATCTCACAAACTAATGTGAAAAATAATTTTAAACATTACCTACTCCGTGTCAATTTCTATATTTTGTTTCTTATATTTTATGTTACCTGTATTTTGTGAACGCTTATATGTTAAGTAACCTATATTTTGTTTTTAACACATATATACAATGATACCTGTATTTTGTAAACTCATTATTTGCACTGTAATTAAAAAACAAACATGTACTGCATTCTTTGTAAAAGCCTTATGGGCGTTTTAAAAAAATAAAAACTCCTTAATAATGCCTGAAGATGACCCAATAAAATCTCTCAGAATATCAGAATGCATATTATTTACTGTGCCTTATTCTAAATTATTTATTTACATGTCCCAGATCGTATAAATTAAGAAAAAGGGGAACACAGTAAAAGCGAAGTTAAACAAATAAAATTTAACACCCAACTCGACAATAAAAACTAATTACATTTTGAAATTTTCCGGAGCAAATGATAAAATTTAACAAATACGTAATAAAACTTATTTGGTAGAAGGTTTCGGTGTAGTCCTGCCAGCGAGATAACTTGTTTACAAATCAAATAATTTTATAACATAGGTACTACCGCAGACCCCGGAAAAGTTACGCCAGTCCTAGAGGCCCATTTGCGTACTGATATCTCGTCGAAGCATTTTTCACTACTACCGCGCGGGGAGCGGATTCTCTAGTTTCCGGTCGTTCGGCGTCATAGATCAAATTGGACTAATTGAAAGTAAGAAAAATGGAATATTCGCTTCGTGTCTCATCTAAATATACCTACCTCAATGGCCACAGTCTGAATTCCCGACAAATCAGTTCCAATGTTAAAAATAGCAATTAGAACAATTTTCTGTAATAAATATTGTATTATTAAATAGGGAGGCACTTTATCGCCAAGACCTATACCCAGACAAACCTCATCACGTGAACCCGGGCACCAAACTAGTGTACCACTTAGGGTGACCTATTACAGAGGTTATTAATAAATGGCTTCCATGTAAAAAAAAAAAACGCTTGACACAATCTAGCATGGTGGTCGAAAAATCCACAATTAAAAAATAATAATAAAAATAAAAAAAAACCTTCAGCAGTGAGAAATTGACGAATTCATCGAGTTTGCTTCATCGGAAAAACAACAATTTTATCCAAAATCATGCATCATAACCACGGCACCACAATATTAAAAATAGTCACACCAGACCATTCGCCGGAAGTATAACAGTCGTAAAAGTGGTTAGCCTAGCAGCTCTGCTAGCTGACCCGGCGCGGCAGTAAAAGACCGAGACAAAGGGCTTGAAATATTATTGTCGAACTAATTATTCTCGGAACCTTAGTGTCGCACCGGGCGAAGAGTTACCATGGCATGGGGGGGGGGAGGAACTGACGTTTGGAGATAATAAATTATAGCACGCAGAATGGACACAAGCCACAGTGTTTAGATAATTTAGAGTTTTTGATTATTGAAAAACATAATGAAAAAACTGTGTAAAGAAATTAAATGTATTGTATTGTTTGGCAATTAAGTCTAGAAATTTATTATTTTGGAACTAAAAATTTTCATAACTATGGTAACATCGAAATATTCGTTTTGTCAATGACATTTCGTATGGCTCTTGGCTTTACTGACTTAAAAAGTGTAGAAAACGCTGAAAATCACTCGTTTAATGTTTGTTTTATCATTGTTTGCCTGTGCATTGTTTGAGTTGAATAAAAATGAACAAACCAATACGTAGTGGTGCAAGAGAAGTTATATACTGGGTTTTCAACGCTGCCTAGCCGATTATCGCGCGAAGAAGCTCCTATGCCTAATCTGAAAGATGTTTACAAACGAACTACAGAAATGACTGGTACGTAGTATCGTTTTTTAATGAATTTCATTAGTATTACAAGATTTTTTGCCAATTTTCGAGCGATTATAACCATTACAATCTGATTTGAGGTTATGTTTAAAAATCCGAATTTGACATTTACATTTGACAGTTAATATTAGGCCACAAGAAAAATGGAATAACTCAATTAACAAAAAAATAATAATAATATGCAACTTCTTTAAACTCATAGAAAAGTTACTTTTTTCTTAGTTTTCTCAGTCTTTCTTTCTAAATGAATATTATCTAGTGTGTTTTTTTAAACTCCCTTCTATAGAATAATAATTTTAATGATATTTTCCACACAGGTAAATCTGAATCAACGGTAAGATGAATCGTCAAGGAAAAACACATTTGAGGGACAAAACCCATTTCAGCGTGACTTTCAGCGTGAACCATGATCCAGCGCTTACCTTTTGAAATATCGTGCTGAACTCCAGTCACATATATAGATTGCCAGCATTTCTTTAGCTTGTAGGATGAATGGATATAACTTTCATCTAAGTGAATTATATTTTTTTGCAGTTCTTCTGGTAAATTTCGGATATCCGTGTTAATTTTTAAGTAATGCTCTCTTTTAGCCGCTACATTTGTTTTTTTCAATAAGTGCAGTTCTGTTTGTTTTGCACTTTTTTATAAACAAAGCCAATGGAATGCAAAATTTTTCGTAAATTTTCCCGGCTACCATCAAATCCAATGTCTTCTTTGAGTACGGTTAGTAAAGTTCTTAATGTTGGGACTTCTTTACGTACTATGTAAAAAAATGATTTTTTGACGAATGGCACGGACGCGACGGATGATTTACCCCCATAAATAAGTAGGACTCGTGTATATGGGGGGGGAGGGGGGGGGGGGAGTGGGTTATTATATTGGTTTAATTTTTTTTTTGTTTTGTTTGAGTTTTAAATCTTTTTAAATTACTGTTCCTGTTTCTGATTTTTTCAGATAGTTAATTAAAAAAAATTAACTCCGAGATATTTATGATTTAACTGTCCTTTTGTTTGTTTTACATTTCGGAGTAGGAAGTATTGATGTTTGCCTAAGATTTCTGTTATTTTTAAAGGGTTCAACTATATTTTGAATATTATCTTTATAAATTTTTTAATGTTGCATGATAAAAGTATAATGCACTTAAATTTCTGACCTTAAATTGTTTGAATAAAAGTTCTGACGAATATGAGTAAGGTTGTTGTTTTTATAATTAATTTTTGTGATACCTATGAAAATTGTTTGTTTTTGATTTGTATATATACCGCCCCATCCTATAGTGCCCCATCCTATATTAATATTATTATTATTACCTTATAACGAAATACAAGCCCACTTATAATTTGTTTTGTGTTATTTTATTTATAGTAAATTGTAATTTTACTTCGATTAAATTATAGTTTTTTTGCAAAATTTTTGAGAATACAAATACATTATGAAATATGCATTTTGAACGAAGTGTTTTTTAAAACTTATATTCATTGTCTTATGAGCCATCTTGGTGTTGCCATTTAAAACCTAAAAAACGATCGTGGCGCCATCATTTATTTTCTACACTTTCTTGCCAAACTGTACCTACGTATTATTCCATCGGGGAAGTTTATTGAAAAATTTGATAAAAAAAAAATTAAAAAAAAAACATCGAAATATATTTTAGGTTTTCACTGACTTTCAAGTATAAAAGTGATTTATTTTTGGGTAATTATTTATTTGGCTCAATGACAACTCAGAATCATGCAATTTCAACAGTCCAGTGGCGGTCCGTGAGTTTTCAGTGAGCTAGAGTCAATGACGTTAATACTGGACGCGGGGTAGAAATCTCAAAGTGGGAAGCCAAACATAAGACGATTTTAGCTGTCTCTATTTCTAGTACTTTAGTACTAAACTGCTACGCGTCGAGTGAGGTCGTGTCTTACCAGTAAGTAAATTACATTGCAAAGCGCCAAAATGCCCTCCTGTGTGATGAAAAAATGCTTCAATTACACGGAAAATAGTCGTAAAGGCGAAGGAATAAAACTTCATTTGTAAGTACATGCAAATTACTTATTATTATCAATTGTTACAAATTAATTTTATAATAATACGTCATTGTATTCTTCACCCTTCCCTGTCCATTGTGTAACCGAGTGAGAGTATCTTGTTATCTCAGTCACACCCATAGGTCACACCCGTGATGTGAAAGCAGTATTCGGCGAAGAAATTAATAAGCCGCCCTACCATATATCTATGACATTCACACTCGTACATTCTTTGATTGTCTATCTTTATCACACAAGAATAAAGTTTTGAATTTAGAAATTATACTGAAAACCGCTGAAAACAAAAGAGTGTTGCTTGCTTTCCACATTATATTATGAGTATGTGAGACCATGGCGAGTCTATTTATATAACGTCATTGGCTAGAGTGCCAAAATTGAAAAATACAACGTTATTGATGTTGTTTTAGCTGAAAATGAATTTTATTATTTTTTTTAAATTTCAAAACTTTGTATAAAGATTTTCAGAATTCTTTCAGTTTGGGGATGCGCCGCATCCACATTTCAGTATAACACATGCCGCCTATTTTGATTTATGCAAGAAAAAAAAACATTGCAAAAGTGTGTTTTATATTATTTCGCGAAGCTCAGGCACAAAAATTTAAATGTTTTAAGATAATTTTCTAAAAAAATTAATTTTCCACATTCTACAATATAACCGAAATGGGTTCGTAATTAGGACATTTTGAAGATTAAAGTAGTGTTTATAGACCTGATACTAATAAAAAATACTCTATTATTTCAAAGGCGAGCTCTACTGGCAGTATTTTTTTAATAAAAGCTGCTAAAATATTTCTTAGCTTTCAAATTTTCACAATCAAAATGACATGATTTTGTATTGGTAAGTAGTGCATCATTAAACGCAATAATTATTAAAGTCCAAAGACTTGTCAAATTTAAATTGACACGAAAAATGAATGGCTTAGTTTAATTTTGCATAACTTCCTTTCAAATTATGGGTGCTTCCGTTCCTTGGTAGAACAGAATGAAAACGATCGAAGATAACAGATATTTCCGCCACAATTAGTGCCAAAGCACAGCGGACAACATTAAGATACGGTCCGTTATTTGCTGAGGAATTTCTAAAATAATTCAACATGATATTATTTTACTTAATAATTAACATAGATATTAATTATTTCACTTAATAATGAACATATTTATTATTTTTACTTAAAAAGGAAAAAATTCGACGGCCTCCGTGATCGAGATGTAATGCTACTACTCGACAGATAAGCTACTGAAGATCGCGGGTTCAAATCCCAGCGTTCGCAAGTAAATTTTATTTAATTAAATTGAGACAATATTAGCAAAACTCAATCGAAAATCTGAAAACAGAAAAATCTGAAAAATATACGGTCACATATAGCACTCGAACCCAGGATCTTCGCCTTGCCGGGGCGCAGCTCTACCAACTGAGCGAATGTGTCCCTACCCGATTCAGTCATATTTAACTTTATGCTTCGACTAAGAACTACCAACATTATCTTCATTTTCTTAGCGCTTATTTTTATTAAAGTATATAATGCACATATGCGGAACGTTCCAGAGTGGAAGATACTTTCAGCATCGCCCTGGTGTAAGACCACCATCCAGAAATAAAACTATATTTCAAATGACTTTAGCAGTGTTTGGTGACCTGGTCTGAATAGCCAGGCACTGCCACACCTCTATCTTCCCCTTATCCTTCCACTCGCACTAAGTTTAGCCTCACAACATAACCCAATTGGAGATGCCATAGTCTTACTGGCTCCAGATAGGAGCAGTTGGGACTCTTGTGCGGTATTAACTTAAAACAAGACTTCGAATATACTGACAAGTCCACGATATACTTTTATCTCTGTCTCTTTTTTAATATTACATATTTCCATACATTAAAATATTCAGAATTTAATTAACTTTAAAATTCGCAGAAAAACTGATTTAAACATTGTGCAGGTTTGCACTTAATGAAAAATACTGCATCTGCAATTGTATTAAACCAGGAAACTATTACCGGAGGTTCCAGAAGCGTATTTACATTATTTTTTACCCGGAAACCTTTCAAACCCTTTGACCTGGAAAGGCTGTATGCATTCATACCTCCTTGCTTTAAAAAGTTTATTATTATCATGGTACCCAACGTTGCTTTGCATATGTGGAATTGGCTTTGCAAAACGTAAAAATTGAGAAAAAGTTGTACAATTCGTACAAGTCAATAGAGAAATGTTGAATTTTTAGTATATTCTGTCAAATAGATGTTTTATTTTCAATTCCCTACCGTTTTAATTTTGAAGTAAAAAAAATTCAATCCAATTCAATTGAATTGATTCATTTTAAAAATATGACAAAATTAAAATTACAAAGCGTTTTTAAAAGATAGAAAATATGTAAGATAATGTCAACCATCTAAAACATGAAAATTAGAGCCCGTTTTACAAAAGAAGAGAAAAGGCCCAAAAGTAAATGTCCCACCAAAAGACACAAGAAGAGATGAGGTATCTCATTGGCCAACATGGCACGAAAAGAGGCAGAGGTGTCGACTTCACCTGCAATGGCCTGACGTACTGCCAGTGCCAAAAGTGCTAAGTCCTTCTATGTTTTAACGAGGAAAAAGAGTGTTTTATGGCATTTCATTTAAATTAATGCTTCCCCTGTTTTTATGTCTTCATTCTTTACGTATAAGTAATAAAGTAGTTCGCTTTATTCACTGATACATTATTGTTGTAACATTAGGTACGAACATTTTTTAATGACATGGATGCATTCTGTTTCACATATGATATAATAACGATTTTCTCAAAATAAACAGAATTTATGGAAAAATATTTTTTTTATTATTTTTCCCCATTTTCAATTTATAAGTAGAATGCAAAAAAAATTAAGGGTTAAGAGTGTCTTATTCTGTCAAATCAGTATATGTTTGCCCTGAGGAAGGAACAATCGTTCCGAAACCGGCCGGCTTCAAACAAATATACAAGTGGTTCAAACAAATTGACATTGTTTCATTTATCTTTAATGATATAAGTGATTCGATTTAACAACAAGACAGCTCTCCCGACTGGCATGACCATTGGCAAGTTAGTTCTGCAAGCCGAAAGATAAAACAGTCTATGCTGTCGGTGACGGAGAAAACCACCGGGAACATAGAAACTAATGCTCTCTATGATAGTCGAGTTTTCGAACCATCCACGAATCAGTCTGAAGAAATGTGTTATTCCGTTCATACCGAGCATGTCCAAGAGAAAGTCGGTAGGGTAGTGACACGGGTAGTAGCCATACTCCCTCAAGTTTAGAAATCTCAGAAATTTTGATATATTGGTATATACCCAACGTTGCTTTTGCGTTGCGAAACGTAAAAATTGTGAAAAAGTTGTACAATTCGTACAAGTCAATAGAGAAATGTTGAATTTTTGGTATATTGGCGGTGCTTCGTTGCCTCCCACTCTTGTCTACTGTAGTTTTCCGAAGATTCACTTCTACCGCATGCGAACTGCACACTTGAAATTTTTTATTCGTCAGTTGTATGGGCTGTTCCGATATAATTTGATTAAATTGTGTATACCTATATAGTTAATTATTAACACCACTATCCCAAGTAGTAAATACTCTCAGTATCACTCTGGCGTACGGCCTCATATTTCAAAAGCGGCAATTTCACCCAAACTTCTAAAAATTAATTTGCGACGGTGCTATCCACATTGTCTTTGATATAATCTCTCGAGTGCGGATTTCAATTATGTTAATTATTGCGGCAGCGCCACGCTCAAGGGGTTAAATGACACGTGACAGCCACACCTACACACGCTGAAAGGTGGAAGAACAATAGAGGAAGACTACCATAGAATTTTTCTGATGAAAGATAGAAATATGTAGGCGCGTTGGTGGCAACACCTCAAAGGCTTAGAATGTCCACTATGCTAGATGCCTACGGACCTCTATGGTACCTATGGATCCTTTGGATAAATGCGTCCGCATAAACAAAATGGCAAGATACTTTACAAGGTACTTACGGTAGGTTATCTTGCTTGTTGTAGGTTAGGATCTCTCGGTCGGCACATATTTTTAGGAATGAACAACGGGTATTCGTAGTAGTTTTTTGTGATGATTTATTATATTGCATGTAAGATAAGGATTTATAAATGACAAAAATCATGCATTCACTTTTGAAACTTTGGTCATATAAATTAAAACCTGCAGAGTCCGCAAAAAACGGCGGTGGAAAACACTACTACGGGAAGGATGAAATTTTAGAAAAATAAAAAATATCATTACAATTACTTGTGCTACTACCCACAAAGGTAAAATTGTACGAAAATAAACAAAAAAGCATTCTTGTGGAAAAATGGGGGAATTTTTGAAACCATGGTTTTGATGTGATAATCCTTTGTATTGATGCGTAGCAGGCACCCTTGGATTGACTAGCAATATTCCAATACTCTGTCCAAGCATTGCGGGATCTATCTTCCCCAATTTTTCCAAAAAAGAAATTTCCTCCCTTATTCGAATGAGAATCGGACATTGTCCCGTTCCTTCTCACCTTTTTAAAATTCACGTCATTGAATCCCCAGATTGTACGTTCTGTGGTCTAGATGTGGGAACTTTAGATCACATATTTTTTGGTTGTTCCTCTCTAAATAAATATCCTCTTTTCTATGAAGCGTTATCTAAAATTGCCTGCCCTCCATTCAATATCTCATCTCTTCTAAGTCTCAACTCTACTCCAATATATCATATAATTCTTAAATTTGCTCATTTAAATAAAATTGATATATAAATTCACCTTTTCTTTCTCTTTAATTTTGAATGATGGCCTAGAACACCCTTGAAGGGTGAAAGCCAGAAATAATTGAATAAAAAAAAATTTTAAAAAAGCATTCTTGTAAATTTAAATCATTTTTCTCGGTAGTAAAATTGAAGATCTGCAGAGTCCGGGCAAAACAAAATAATAAAACACCCCTATAGCGATTTAATCCATGTTATTTTCGTCACTGTTTACATTTCGTTACTAAAAACCTGTCTTATTAATACTATCGACTTGATGAGTGATTTCAATAGATTCAGCAAGAATATAAACATAGCCAATAATACCTTACTCGACCTAGCTTGCATATATTTAGTGTTCTACCATTTTTTGGGTGGCAATTGACAATACTTTTAGCCCCGCATTATTTCACGATAAAAAAAGAAATAATATCTAATTGATAAAAATGGGAAAAATACAACACGTCATAAGAAATGGGTTGGGTTAGGTTGGTTTTTTTATTTTATTATTTT
This sequence comes from Limnephilus lunatus, assembly GCA_917563855.2. NCBI lineage: Eukaryota > Metazoa > Arthropoda > Insecta > Trichoptera > Limnephilidae > Limnephilus > Limnephilus lunatus. The sequence goes on from OU830592.1 coordinate 113,183,658, forward strand.
GCTTCTCTTGTCTTCAATTTTTTCAATATACTCTTTGGTTATGGAACCAGAAATATTAAATTATTTTTTTCATCATTATTCAGCGTTCTCTACATTTATCTAATATAGGTTCGCATAACCCGCGTCACCTTCGGAGGCGACACAAGGTAACATTAATATGGCCATTTCGTTCGCCTACGGCGCTTTCTGCCAGGTGAACCGGGCAATTAGCAAGTTCTAGGGAACAACGCGGGAAGATTGGGGCCTGACGGAAATTGACATGTCACCGTTACTGAGGAATTGGTAGGGTTAACGAGGGAAATGCAGCTAGGAACAAAACATTTAATTTTACTATTATACTGTTAAAAGTTTTAGTCTATTCTTACAACTGTAGAGATAAACAAATGTACAGCAAAATATTCTAATTTATGGCATCCCCACTTGGGGTAAGTTGTGAATCTGAAGGTATTGGAGAGGCAAGGAGTTGAGAAAGATGGGAAATCGGGCCTGACAGAAATTGACATGTCACCTTTACTAAGGAATTGGTAGGTTTAACAAGGAAAATGCAGCTAGAAACAAAACATTTAAATTTAATAATATATAATTAAAAGTTTTAGTCGTTCTTACAACCGTAGAGATAAACAACTGTACAGCAAAATATTCCAATGTATGGCATCCCCACTTGGGTTAAGTTGTGAATCTGAAGACGGAGAGGGAAGGAGATGGGAAAGAGAAAGATGGGGAATACCAGGCTATTCGAGTTAAGTTAGCCTCTCAGAAACTGGACTCACTGTACAGGGCCCGCAGATACTTTAATGTTTGAAATTGACAGCCACCTATGGTCGGGAGCCCCAAAATAACTATAAAAAACTCGAATCTATGCAGAGATGGGCGGTTCGTTCGATAGATTCTCCCAACCTAACAAACGGATTGCAACCTTTATAGCACAGCCGTCAGGTGGGAATGATGTCCTTGTTCATGGTATGACAATGAAAGATGCTCTGAGGAACTAGCGTCGGGAAACACGCCAAAAACCGCCCAACATATGTACACGGTTGACATCACACGAGAACCGGTCGTTTTTTGAGTTCAACATGCCGGCCTCTGTGTTTCCTACCTCCTACTACAGGAGGAGAGGAAGGAGTGAACATGGGTCCTCAAAAAGACCCTCCTTCAAAGATGACATAGGCCTTGGGGGAAATTATTTTCCTTGGGGCCTCCTATTTAATTTAATTTTTTTGTTTTTAAATCAGATCTGGTGAACAAACACGGATAAAGTCATTTCAAGCCGTGTCGGTCTCCGTATCGAGAGATAAGTCGAACAGAGATGTGGAGGTCGCGGGTTTAAAACCGGGCGTGCGCATGTAAATCTAATATTTAAAAATTGGTGTTTTCACAATTTAATTATTACAAAAAAATGATTAGGTTTATTTGCGGTACGTACCAGAATGGAAGATAATACCAGTATTGCCCTGGTGTAAGACCACCATTCAGAATTGAAACGTCAGTTGCAAAGGCTTTAGCCGGATTTAGTGACCAGATCTGAATACTTCCTTACCTTCATCTACCATCTCCATCCCATCCGCACTACCTTCAGCCTCACAACTAGTGGCGGCTCGTGATATTAGGGTGCCTAGACTGCTGATATTTAAAAAAAGACATTATTGATGTTGTTGAAACCGTTTTTTTTTTTTTGAAATTCATTTTTTGTATGAAGAATTTCAGGAAATTTCAGTTTCACTTTGTGCCACACGGATTTCCTGAAAAATCTTCATACAAAAAACTGAATAAAAAATAAAATTTTTCGCCTTCGACAACATCCATAGTGCGATTTTTTATATCAGCACTCTAGGACACCCTAAGGTCACGAGCCGCTACTGCTCACAACACACCACAATTGGGGATGCCATAGTCTCACTGGCTCCAGACGGAAGCAGTTGGGACGCTTGTGAGGTATACACATCAAAAAATGTAACCTCTAATTCGGGTTTTGTTGTCAGGTTAGATTAGGCAGTGGGACGAAGGAGATGGGGAAGAAAAAGGTTCTGATATGGCTATTCAGATATGGTAACTTAACACGGTTAAACTACAAATTAGATTCTATATCGTAATTAAGACGTCCCTACCTCTTTCGATGCGAACCACATACCTTGAAATGGATCCAATTTTAATTCGTTAATTTAGTAAATTAAACCATAAATCTTAACAACTGTACTCATCTCCTGGGTAAAGTAAAAAATAAATGAAGTAGTTATATATTAAAAGAGAAAAAACGAAACATCTATCACTTTAACGAACCCCCATTAGCGCAACTAACTTACCGATCGCTCTGTGAGAGAGAGCAACCCGTCACCTGTATTATTAACCGCTGGCGTCGTGCCCCTTCGCCCTCGCACCAACGCGCAATCCAATTACGGCGAGAGACAGAGAAGACATGCCTTGTGCCCGGATGGTTCTGGTTTTCATTAATTATTCGAGAGCCAATCTCGGCACATGCAAGGCGATCTGACAAACAAAGGCCAGGAGTGCAATTGGAGATTTAAAACAATACAAACTTCCGAGAAGAAGAGAGCAGAACTTGAGGAGAGTGATTCAAGTTCAGACAAACTCTAGAATGAGAGTCATTAAAAATACACATACATAATTCATGGATATGCGATACAAAGGAGATGCGCAATAAACCATTAGAAGAGTCGCCAACATTTTTAATTCACACTGCTGCAAATCGTATACAGGTATAGGAATATGGAACTTTTTATTTAATAATACCTACATAGTTAAACACAATTAACCTGACACAATATTGGTATAATCACAATATTGGTCACAATCGTTCACAGGTCATATAAAATGCTTGGTTTTGTTCTTCGCATAAGTAACCCAGTTCAGTAACCCGCGTACAGTAGTTATGTTATATTTTGCATTAGTCAGAAGTATACTGGAATATGCCTCGCCAATTTGGAACACACAGAACAAAGTATACATTGATAGCATAGAACATATTCAAAACAAATTTAAAAATTTCTTACTTTCAAATTCAACAATAACTTTGAATACACATTTCAAACTTTGCAACAAAGACGAGTGACAGCTGATTTGACATTTATAGACAAAATTTTAAATAAAAACATTGACTGTACCGAACTTTTTTCCCTAGTTAATTTTAACATAGCACTAAGACGTGTTTGTTTCTGTTTATAAACAAATAAAATAAAAATACCTCAGAAAGTTGTGAGGCTAAATCTGACAGCTGGACACGCTAGAATATTTCGGAACAAAATGTCGAGCGGTAGCATTTGAAACTGAAGTTCGCTTGTCCGGTGTGGCCAGCGTTCACATTGCCAGTACATAAAATATATTAAATAGTACCTTGCCGTATAGATATCGACCATCCAGTTGTTTAGTTGTTTAGAAATCTCCAAAAAACCAAAATTTGATTTGAGTATGCAGTTATATGTAAAAGTAGTGTACCCTCTATCTGGTACAACACTCAGATTACTCATAAACACCACCAAATCAATTAAGAGTAGAAAAACTTGTTGTGAATTAAAACACGAAAAAATACAATTCAAAGGAGTTTTATAACAAATGCTCATTTGAAAACGTAAAACATCAATATTTTCGCCATTGACAGTTGCCGAAAGTCACCAGCAAATTTCATAGAAAATTCTATTAAAATCATTCAGAGTAGCTACAATAATAAAATAGAACATAGATCCCAGACAACTTTGTTAACTTTAACTTTGAGAGGCGGTTATGGGTACCGCCGCCCTGAGAACAAACCATAACCAACTCCTCTGCCATAGGTCACCACAAGTGTTTCGCTACGTTTGGTGACTTGGCAGGGGTGCCCGGGTTCATGGGATGAGGTTTGTCCAGGTCTTAGCAGCCCTCCACACAGCATCCCCTAAGATGAAATAGACCCTGAGAGAAATTATTTTCCTCAGGGCGTCGTGTGTGGAGCTAATGTAAAAAAAAGATTGATATTGGCACAAGCGATTCTGACCTTGTCCTTCATACAGTTTCTTTATACATAAGGGTTAAAATCGCATTTAAACCGAACCACAGATAAGAGATTAATGTAGTTTCCTGCATTTAACCTTCTTTCAAAATCCCTATCAAAATATTTAGTTCATTTGATCACACCATAAACTCAAAGTCTTGTAATCTTAATTTATTATGGCAACATTAAATAATGTAATATATTTACCATAATCTATTCAAGTATGTGCCTGGTAGCATCTAGCGGTCTACAGGACAATACATGGGACACTACAGGGTGTCCAGGAGACGTGAATACCTACGGTACAGGGTAGCCAGGTGTCTCTAAGTGACCCTAACAACGTGGGCGGCTAGAGAGAATAATAAATAAGTGCCTGAGGGGGTGGACTCCCTAATTACAAACACAATCACAGGAGCAAATAAAGGGGTGAAAATAAAAGCCTACACGGTACAGTATGTGAAAATGCGGACGACACAGCATTTTTATTTTGATTTTAGCTCAAATTCAAGTGAAATGCGAATGAAAATTGGAAGAATCATTTCTCTATCGGAATATAACAAAATAGTGGTAATATAATACAATTTTCCTTATGGTTGGTGTAACTCTAAGTGACCAGCTCAGATATGGCGGCTCCATCGAAGCCAGAGTTAAGTTAGCCTATCAAAAACTGGGCGTACTGTACAGGGCCCGCAGATACTTTAATAGTGCACAACTGCTAATACTATAGAAATCACAAATTCTGTTGGCCTTGTTATGCATCTTAGTTCCGGAGGGAGTTTATTCCCAGATACTCCGAAAGCACGATCTCCAAACCTTTGTCTAACGCTTAGTTAGGTTCTAACGGTCTGCCTATTGCTGATGATGTTGCTGATCTAAGGGTTGGCTCCCTCGGACCAGTGTTTTCCGGGACGCGTTATGAAAAACCTGACCTTCCTCTTCTCCATATCCTTCTCTTCCCTGCTACATTCAGTCTCATAACGTTTCCCAAGCAGGGTTTCCATCGAATAGTATTAATAGGCTTACGTCTGCGTGGTTGAATTTCAGAACCCGGCTTTGAGTGCATATCTGACGCCATATGTGCCGCGCTACAAATAACATCTGTGTTCGCGGAATTAACAAAGCTACCGTTGTAATTCGCTTTCTAATTCTTGCTCCGTCAGCAGGTCGGATAGGGACCTGTCCCCCCAAGGTATAACTGCTACGAATTTGTGAATACAATTACATATGACGTCATTGCCTATCTCGGTTACTTTGTCCCGGTGAGTAGCTACACTGAATGACGGTGGATTGAAACGGACTATTTTTGGAACCAGTTCCTATTAGATTTATAAAATGGTCACCAAAACTAACTGGGCGAAGCCTAATCAAGAGCCTAGAAGCAAAAACCTGTGGAGCGGGTTTTTAACTACTAGTAGTCCTATTATTAGTTCCGAGAGGTTGGGAATAAATGAGACTCTTGTGCGGCAGACATTTTCGAGATAACGTCCACATTTTGACGTAAATATGCAAAGTATTACAAAATAATTTAATAAATAAATACAGGCTTTTAAATTACTGTCACAGTACGCAACAGCTCACATCAACTTGACAAATCAATTATTCACACTGTGAAGGCAAAAACTCAGCCTGAGCGATTTGCCAGTAAATCGAGCTCGAAAATTGAGTTTGTTTTTGATACGAGAGATGATTGCAAAAATAAGTCATTAATATTTATTGACGCATTACAAAATGCCTGTGTTTAATATCAACAGATTTTAATTAATTAAAAATCAACTGATGACGAGATTGACACTTTATTAGTCAATGTTGAAGAATCATAAAAAATAAGAGGTGAATTTATTCATACAGTAAAGCTGATATATGAAAGTGATAAAAACACGCGAAAGATACGTTTTGAAGTCATTAAATTTGCACAGCTTTTCCTTGTCGAATTTCTACGTAAACGAAACTATTTTGCAATGCCATGTTTTTTTTACACTAATTCCACACAGGAGGCCATAAGGAAAATAATTTCCCTCAGGGCCTGTGTCAAATTTGAAGATACTGTGTGAAGGGTCTTTTTGAAGATAGGAAGGATTGAACATGGGTCTTGTGAAGACCCATGTTTTAGGAGAGAGGAAACACAGAGGCCGGAAAACCTTTCCACAGCCGAGCTGTTGAACTCAAGAATGAGTCGTAGAAATGACCCATTCTCATGTGACAAATGTCAATTGTGTGTATATGTTGGGCGTGTGTTTGACGGGCGTGTGTTTGACGTGTTTCCCGACTATGCACCGAGGGGATCAATGACGCTAGGTCCTCGGAGCATCTTCCATTGTAATACCGGTAGAACAAGGACAGCATTGTCACCTGACGCCTGTGCTCTAAATACTGCAATCCGCTTTTTAAATTAGGAGAATCTAGAAACGGGCGTTCTACACAGAGTCGAGATTTATTATTAGTTATTTTGGGGCTCCAGACCAGAGATGGCTGCCAAATTCAACCGCGGAGCGCACTTGCGATATGGACAGAGTTAGCAATCTAAAAGGAAGACGCGCTACACGGTTTTTAAATTGTCCAATATGAATAAAAAAAGACGAAAATCTCTGGCGAAGTCGGGTAGTTAGTTACCACTAGATCTTATAAATAAACGCAATTGCAGGTAGGCTAGGTACTTGACTTCGACACAAATAAGTTTATTAATAAAGTTACTAGATCGGAATAACAAAAGCCTTCCACAAAGTTTATCTCTAAACCTTTTGCATTATCTTTTGCATGGTTTTGAATATTTCAGGCCAATAAATTCAGATATTTTAATCATGACTGACAGTTTTAACTACGCTACTGAGAGCCTCTAAATTGCAGAAGTAATTTTTCCGAAACTCCAAAATACTTGAAACTCTATCTATTATTTAAAGCGCGACTTCACAACTTTGAGAAGAACGGCTAACAGTTGTTAAGTTAAGAAGAGACTCAGAGCAAACAGGGATATGTAGCTCAGATGAATTGTTAATTGTGCCAAGACTCTTTCAGGAGAAGAAAGCTTGCTTAAAGAAGAGAGACAATAAACAAAGATTGCACAGTAGAATATGGAGGGAAGCTTTTAAAAGTCGAATTAGCAAAGAAAGAGGAAAGTAGATTGAACGAAGAAGAGGTGAGCTTGAAGCTAAGAGCAGAATCAGGATAAAAGAAAGGCTACAAGTAATAAAAACCAACCAATTCTTCGTTGAAACCAAATAGTTCGTTGGAGCGTCTTTTATCAAAACAGCATTCGCACATGATATCTATGTTCTGAAGAATGTAGCCCGTCCATTAAGATATGGGTAATCAATCAGACGATTGCCCTAGTCCAGAGGTCGGCAAAGTGCGGCTCCGGAGCCGCGTGCGGCTCTTTGACCCGTTAAGTGCGGCTGTGGCACAAATGTCGAAGAACAGGCGCACAAGACGCACCAATGGTTTCCTTTTCGTACAAGATTTTGAAAGGGAAACATTTTTTCACTTTTCGAGTCTGCTGAAGCATTGCAAAGAAAATAATTCCTCCATTGATAAACACTATTTCATAACAACCATTTTATTTGTGAGGGAAGCAATTCTGAGCAGGTTTCAGGAATTTAAAAACAGCACAGCGACCTTAGCATTCTTCAAACACGCTCTTAATGTTTCAATATCAGATTAAAAAATTTCTACTTTTGGCTTTGACTACCTTTGAAATACAATTACTGAATTTAAAAAACAAGGAAACTTGGAGCTCTAAATTTAGAGTATCAAAATATCGTTACATTGATGGTCTCCACCTGAGGTAGAAATTCGACCAAAATGATGACTTTTCGGTCCCGAAACACTGAAGCCATGATTTTTTTGCCTGAAATTGTGGTTTTGAATTTTTTGGCAGATGGGAAATTGGTGTGGCGCCACTTTGACAACTGTTTTTTTTCCCAGGCGTGTAGTGAGTAACCCACTATCATCTCCATTCACAATAGAGCTCAGAAATCCTCACCTTTTTTCTTGTAGGTATTATTCCTTGTGTGAGTAAAAAGTGGACCAGGACATCTTTCACGCAACTGGATACTACAACGTGAGTTTACGTACTACAATGTTCCTGCGATGCTTGCTCTGGTCGGAAGCTTCTTACTTTTTGATCATCCCTTGAATAAACAGATTTGGCTCCAAAATTTTTCTTGAATCGTTGTAATGTACATATTTGGCTCTTCGGCTAATAAGTTTGCCGACCCCTGCCCTAGTCAAGAGTTTTTTTTAAGGTAATAGAGAGTGGCTAGCACCTGAAGCCAGTGGGATTGTGACATACCCAATTAGTGTACGTCGTCGTGAGGCTGAATGGAGTGGGGTAAATAAGGGAAAGAATAAGGTTGGGAAGTTAGCATGCGAAAGTCATGTTAAAAGTTGAAAAAGTTATTGAATGCAAAATCAATAATTGCCAGAAAATATAGCCGATACCTAAGATAAGATAAGAAAATGCCAAAAATAACAAATATCACAAATCAGGTACTTACCGTGCGTTCAAAAATCAGAAACAAACTTTAGAAAGGTCCTAATTCCAAATCTATTTAATACCAGAGGTCCAATATGTGATCCTTGCTGAACTCCTTAAACCCATTAATTAGTGAATATAATTTTGTCAGTATTTGACTAGGAACCCTATTATAATCAGGGTTTTAGCGAGGATTAAAGGAATTGAACCTTTGTTCAAGGGCTAAGCTGCCGGTGAGTGTGAAAAGGAACTTGGATTAATGATGGAAAACTATAAAGGTCGAGGATTAAATGTATGTTGATTCAATGCATTCAGAAATGAGAGTATTATTTGTTGATCTGTCAAAGTACAAACCAACACACAGCCATTGTAAAGTGTTTTAAATAAATGTAGGTTCATTTTATTAAATAATTTAGTTACAATTGCAGCTACTGGCACTGGAGCGACCACGCGAAATAAATAAATTTGCCTCGATTGCTCGTGATTTCCCAGAAGATCATTCTAAAAATTTTTCGCCAACATTAAAAAGATCATACCTTCAAATTTTAACATAAAAACTTATATTAGTGCTGTATAGCCAATGAATTAACCTGTATTTAACCGTTTATCTCATATTTGTAGGATTTATAAAAAAAATATTCAAAAATCGTAAAGTTTATAACCGCGCGAATCCTGCGAGTTTTTTACTTTGAAACTTCGTGAGAGGTACTTATTCGAGTCAACATAGAATATTTTCGATTGCTGTACTTGTCTGTAGTATATGTACTTGATAATGAAAGGTGCTACTCTGTAAAAAATAATTAATTTTAACCGTAAACTGCTGATCAAAAATTCGACGTGTAAAAAATATTAAAAAAATGTATTTTTAACATCGATCTAAAAAAGTCTACGAAGTTCGAATTTGCGCATCCATATCTATGATCATAATAGATAAGGCATGTCAATAGGTTCGTTTTAAAATAAATGGCTGGCCGTGGAGATGTTTTAAATAATTACAATACATGTTTTACGAATGGTAAGAAAATGTGGTCCAATCGCAGAAAAATAAAAGTGGTCAATTTTTCGACCATAATCGCTCCAGTGGTTGGTAGGTACAATACCAGAACCAAAGAGCATAATCTCTTACTTATCCCTTTCGCTAAAACAACTTTTGGCACAAAGAAAATTTTAGATACCTACTTTGCAACAAAACTGTACAATACACTTCTTTAATTTAAATTTAAATCGGACACTAAGTCTTATGTAGATCATCAGCCAAGAGAGATCTAACATCAAAGAGTTTATCAAAACCAATTTATAAGTATGCACTTCCAATGGTATGATGCTGATTGTCTTTTATTTTAAAAGTAATATTGTGTTGTTAATATATATTATCTACACTTATTAGTATGCCTTTCTAACGGTACGATGGTGGTTGTTTATAATTTTAAACGTAATATAATAAACTGTTCGTGATACAAGGACCAAAGGGCAAATTCTCTTGCTTATCCCTTTCGCCAAAACAACGTATGGTCAAAGAAACTCCAGGTACTTTGCAACAAAACTTTATAATACACTTCCACAGATACAGATACCAAGTCTTGGATCACTAGCAAAGACAGATCATAGATTAACAATATTTTTAGAACCTCCTACATGCTTTCCCATTGGTACGATGCTGATTGTCCTTGTACTTTTACTTTAAATGTAAATAACATTGTTGTTGTTATCCTTATTTTTGTGTTAAACTACTTATGATAAAATGTGCCTGCTCTCAACACAGGAATTCCTAGTGAGACAGGCACAACACAATCTCCCATGTAACTTAATAAATAAAGATTATACTTCTTATGTTTTAAACCGCGTCTGCTCTCAACACAGGAGTTCGTGGTGAGACAGACATAGCACATCACTAATTGAAATAGAATTAATAAAAAATATTATTAATAATAATAAAGATGAATAACCACGTCATTAAAATCATTATTATTTTGTTTACGTTGCGGCAGGAATCGAACCAGCAAACTTCGCAACACAAGTCAAATGTAATTTTCTCTACACAGCGTTAAGTACAACATTTACGGCAGCAATTTCCAAACTACCCTTAGCACATAGTTAATGTCTTAGGAGGGTTGAAAAAAGGTACCCACTCCATTACGGAGAGACATATCTCCTGGACCAGTATTAAACAATTGTTTGGTTAACTTCTTACAGCTGGCGCCATCTGTGGGTGATGATGATTTATGACGACAATAAACTACAATTATTACACTAAACTAAGTTAAATTTATTTTATAAATTATATTAGGCGTGATGAGCGAAAGTTTGTGAAGGTATCTCTACCAACTTTTATAAAAAAATATTTTATTAGAGCATTTAAAAATGATTCGGTGGCTCAGTTGGTAGATACATCAATCCCGATTTCAGGTTTTAGCTGCAAAATAATTCGATATTTTATAAAACCTGAAAGTTTCTTTGTGTATGTCCCTAATACAGATAAAGACGAACCCCGACTATGAAGTTTGGAACACGGTGGCCATGAAAGATAGCAGGCTGCAAAGATATAGGGGAGAGTAGGGTATATCGTACCGGTCGATAAATCGTACCACCTGATTATTTCCGCTACTGGTCACTTTTTATTAAGCCTGACAACACTCCGTGCACCCTTTGAAGTGTCATAGTTGTCCCGTCATTTTTAATTAGTGTTGGATCGTGCGTCTGTTTGCAGTACAGTTTTTTTGCTTTTTCACAATCTTGAACTAATTTTTTTGGGTCCTACCTAAGGTGATATCGTGTTCAAAGGTATGTTTGTTTTTTCTCAAATTATCTTCAGTTAACATGTTTATATTCTATAATTTGCTATTACAAAATCACATTTGTCAAGTGTATTGTTACATGTTCTGCAGTCATTATTTCATAGAAACTCTGAGTTCGCTAAATCGTACCGCCAGTGGTTTGATAAATCGTACTGGTACGATTTACCATACGTTGTTTTCTAGTTTTTTTTTTTAAATTTTAGATGACGTCGAAAAGAAAGTATTATCAGTGGTCTAACGCAGATTTGGAAGCAGCGATTTCGGCCATCAAGAACAACGTAATGGGACCAAACGAGGCTTCACGAGTGTTCAAAGTTTCTAAACCTACATTAAGAAGACATATGCAAAACAGGAATGTATTTGCAAATAACTTGGTTTTACAAAGGGGAAGACCAACGATTTTTCAAAATCAGCTCGAAAGTATACTTGTAGAGCATTTGTTAAAACTTGAGGCTCATTTGTTTGGTTTAACCATAAGCGATATTCGTCGATTATCTTACCAAGTTGCTGAGAAGAATTGTATTCCACATACTTTCAGCAAAACCAAAAAAATGGCAGGTAAATCGTGGTTTTACAGTTTTATGAAACGCCACCAATGATTTAGAAGTTGCTGCTGGTAGACGCTCAACTGTAAAAATTCCCAAATTAAAAATTGAGAAAAAGACAAAAAAGATTATTAAAAAAAAGACAAAAAAACCCAATAAGGGTAAGAGTGTAGTCGACGAAAGAAGCCAAGAAATTGCAGTAATAGCGATAGTGAAGATGCTGATACTATTGTCGTTTTGGATGATTCGGACACGGATATTGATGATGATGATGAAGAAAACGAGTGCTATCTATGTTTTGGAAATTATTTTGACAAGGCCGGACCCAAAGGAGACTGGATTCAGTGTGTTCGATGCCATAAATGGGTGCATGAAGTTTGCACCAATAACCAAGACATTTGCGACGCATGCATGCCTTAAAAATGACCATATTTTCTTTAATGTAAATTGACATAATGTTATAGGTACAATTTATGTACCGGTGGTACGATTTACCATACCGGTTGGCCAAATCGTACCGAAAATCATTTTTTATAAAACCTTTAATTTGAATACTTTACAGATGCATGAAAAATATGATTTAAATATACATGTTACCCAAAAAAACAGGCTTTCATTTGAACCTAATTCCACTTCTCTAATCCAATTCCATCATACTGTATTGAGAGTTAAGAGCAAAGTGGTACGATATACCCTACTCTCCCCTATATATTGCTCCACAATTTCAAGAGCATTTTGCTCGCACTTTTACAAGGTTAGTCTGCTAGCGTCGAAATTTCGCACTATTTCACTCCCACCCGCTCGCATGTATATATCGCGCTCGCACCTACGGAAGACTTTTAATGTGTCTGACAAGGTGAAGGAACCATCGAAACTGTCTGATTACTGAGAAAACATATGTTGATAGTTCCTCAAGTAACATATATAAAAATCAGCTTTTATACTTTAACGTAAGTACAATTACATAAAACTTATTAATATAATATATTTCAAAGCCACCGTGATCCAAACTTCATAGTCGGGGATCGTCTTTACCTATATTAGAGACATACACAGAGAAACTTTAAGGTTTTATAAAATAACGAAGGTCTGATCGTCACGGGCTCTTGGACTATGATATTTTTTTGTCTTCTTTCATTTCACTTTTTGAGTAAATAGAGTTGTGTAGCATTCCTCTATTACTTATGTTTATTTTACAGACTTTTACAAGCGATTTTTAGCATATTTGTAGTAAAAATGTAGATTATTATTTTTCCGAGAAAAGATACTGGCCGCCAACGGGACGCGAACCCGAGTCCCGTTGGCAGCCAGTATCTTTTCTCGGAAGATTTTTTCAATGTAGATGAGTGTTTCAGGCTAATAATTATTGCTTTTAATAATTATTACCCTTTGTGCTATGCATAAAAAATCTTGTCTTAAACGTTAGTTTATCAATTAAAAATAATAATTAATATTTGACAAGTTAAAGCATTTCACCAAAAAATGTAGACATAATTTGTCTCGACGCCACCTAGCGAGCTATTTAGTATTAACAATGCCTCTCTCACAAAAAATAAAGTTGGTTGTTTTCAGGTGAAAAATGTAATAAGCAGTAATTGTTGAATGAAGCACTAGTATATATTGAATTATTTGGCGGGTTTTAGATATGCCGCCATAGCTCAGTGGTAGAGTTCCTGACCGGCAATCAGAGGGACACGGATTCGAGTCCCGTTGGCGGCCAGTATCTTTTCTCGGAAGATTTTTTTCAATGTAGATGAGTGTTTCAGGCTAATAATTATTGCTTATAATAATTGTTAAAAATGTAGATGTTATTGTTGGCCTAAAATTAAAATAATGTATGTATGTGTAAACTATTGTATCAAATATTATTTAAAAAAAAAACAATGAAATCACGTTAAACCGCAGTACGGAAGTTAACCAAAGGGTTCATATCTACGAGTATAATATACTTTACATTTTTTTTATTTAGGACCCATACATACTATGTAGCATTATTATTTGGAATCATAGATTTAAGATGTTTACAATGAATAAAATGTACAATTTATGGGTACGTTTATGGCTACCGCCACCATGAGAACATTTGATTGGATAACCAACATCCCTGCCACAGGTCACCCCAAGTGGTTCATTACGTTCGGTGACTTAGTAGGGGTGCCCGGGTGCATGGGGTGAGGTCTGTCTAGATTTGGCGGCGGACGGGTTTGCCTAACTACTGTGTAGCGGGCCGGATCGGGAGACTGTTAAGGGAGACATTTTGACCTCTCCAAGGATGGATTCATAAGTCCGTCACTCCTGAACACATCGATCCCACATTCATACCCATACTTTTGCCTCCCAGAACTTCCCCTCCTTCCTTTCCAAAAAACATTCATCACACATCGTCCTCAAAAAAAGACATAGGCCTGGAAAGGAAATATTTTCTTATGGGCCTCCTGTCAGCAGCTAATTCTAGATTAGTTAATGAAATTTCTGTCACACAATCCTTGTGGCGGATTCATACATTATACGTGTGTATACTATGTAGTGTGTTCCTATTAATATGAATGACACAATCAGGGTGACAGGAGATAGGTTATGAATTGTAACATCTATCTCATCTGCATTACCCGGCAGGGATAATAATATGATATATAGGTTAACATAATGTCTTCAACACCGACCAACAGTCAGGATGAGTGGCACATATCACATATTCTGAAACAATGTGTGATTATTCAGTATTCTGTGTACATGTCTGCACTATAATTATGTGCCAATCTTCGGTTCTTAGTGTTGTGATATTTAATTTATAAATTGTATAGGTAAATCTACTACACTATATAAAGAGGTAATATTTGTTTGTTTGTTTGTGTGTTTGTTTGCATCGAATAGGCTCCGAAACCACTGAACCGATTTGAAAAATTCTTTCACTGTTGGGAAGCTACACTATCCCTGGGTGACATAGGCTATATTATATATTTTTTTTAAAATAGGCATCCTAACTAAAACCTCAGTAATGTAAACCAGGGTGTAAAAAAATTACCTAAAATATTCTTTAAATCGCGAGCGCTGAGAAAACTATTGATGATAGAATAAAATAATGTTCTACGACTTTATAGAACAAATCATTATTTACAAAAAAAGTCGCCACAGCATATGTCTAACTATTATGGTTATGCCACAATAAGTATTCTTTTATTTTAAAAATTTAATTTAAATGTCGCCGCTTGAAAAGGCTCTTTATTTGTATCTTGGTTTTAATCATTAGCAAAATAAATTACTTCATATTCAAGACAGCTTCAATACCTTTATTTAACTATTTGAATTTTTCAATTCGGATATTTAATTAGAAAGATATCACGAGTATAAAATTGTTAGTATTAGAAAAAAGTTTCGGCTACGGGCCGGGCGGGAGAGGAGTCAAGAAAGGCAGTGCCAGGGGGGTTGGCGGGACGGTGGAGCGGGAGAGCGGTGGTGGGGAAGGGGGAAGTGGGAATCCCACAAAGACCGAGTTTCTCTGGGCAGCCACGAATAGGCGCCAACATTTAATAGACAACTCACCAATTTCTATTTCCGGTAGCGACGTAATTGCAAAAACAACCGTCAAACTTCTAGGTGTTTATCTGGATTCAGACCTTTCGCTAAAAAGTCAAGTAAATAGGACCGTCAGTACTGGGTTTTCTATCTAAGACAACTTAAATCAGTTCGTAGGAACCTCTCAACGGAGGCAACTAAGCTTCTTGTGAACTCATACATAGTTTCACGTCTTGATTATTGTAATGGCATTTATGCAAAACTTCCTAAATGCCAAACTGATAAACTACAATCAGTGTTCAACGCCGCAGCACGGCTAATTACTGGGGTACCCAAGTTTTCGCACATTTCGGAACACCTTCGAAATCTTCACTGGCTGAAGTGCCCTGAAAGGATCCAATACAAGTTATGCTGGATGGTGTTTAAAGCTCTCAATGAAATGGCTCCACCCTATATCTCTGAATTATGCATTCCAGAAAATATTGGACTAAGGCAGTCAACTCTTAGATCAGCGACATCATCTGCAATCGGAAGGTTGAAAGAACTTAAGCGAAATCCGAACACTAATTTTGGTGATCGTGCATTCGGAGTATCCGGCCCTGAGGCTTGGAATAAACTTCCTATGGAATTAAGATGCATAACCAGCCCAACAGAATTTAGATGCAAACTTAAAACTCACCTATTTAAACACTCATTTCCATAAATTCGCTATTCCATTCAAATATTGCTATCCAATCTGTTGTTGAGCGATGAATTAGCTTATTGCGGTTGCGATCGACGATGAGATTCATTCATTTATTTAAGATACCTATGCTTTCCTTTAAATACAGTAAACCCATTAAAATCATTTTCAAAACCGTGTTATAAAATATTGTAATATTATGTACAAACTTCCTTCTTCTTCTGGCGCTAACAATACTAATATTAAAAAAGGGTATAAAATATTTTGTAAAATGTGTAGAATAAAATATGTATGTATGTATTTATAAAAAAATCAAATTGCTTCGACTTGCAGCAATAACTTTCTTCTCTGTCTGTACCTATATCGGTAGAGTTTTGTTGATCACTTGGTAATATTAGACACCTCGCAAAACTAAAAAATATTTATTGTTATATGTAAACACTTATTTTAATTTTAAACCTCTAATTTTAAGTCACATTTGTAAATATATATGTATGCCACTAGTTTTCAGTTAGTAGTAATAAGTCTTAGTCGTAAGTCACTAGCTATGTACATAATATATAAGTCTTAAATGTAAGTACCTAGTTATAATTTTGAATCTTAGTTGTAAGTCTATCGAATTAATTTTATTTTATTGTATGCTTATATGTACAGCGCCCTTGAGGTGATTTTTCACAAAAACGGCGCTTTATAAATCAGCCAAGTATTATTATTATTATTTATGGCATATATTATAAAAGAAAGTCCAAAAAAACGTGCAGCTCGCAAAAACTCAGAAACGAGTACCGGTTCGAACAAGGGAGTTATATGGTGTGGTAGATCTCTATCCCCCCTAGGGAATAAGGGTATCCGTTTTTACCTAAAGGGCGTGCTTTTAAAGATATAAGGGCTGAAAGTTTCGCCCTCTTGAAATTTCTAGTAGTCTTCCGGAAAGTTCTAGAAGGTTCCATAGAGCTGTAGAAAGTTGTGGAAGGAGTGGCGGAGTATGTCGTGGAATGATCAGGAATAGGGAATCGGGAACATCATTGTGCAACATTCCAGAACACTATCTTATTGTCCTGAGCGAAGCCGGGTAACCCAGCTAGTAAATAATAAAAACAAAGTAAATCTAAACTGGTTTTAGTGATAAGTTTTGTTACTAGAATCTAAAAGGTCCTTTTAAATATGTTATATTTATTAATTTACTGCAATAGTGTAAATCAGAAGAGGTGTAAAAAAGAAACAAAATTCTATGAAAGAATCAAGCAAAATACACTAAGTTAAAGCGTCCATAACTAAATTAATATTTTTAATTAATTATTTTATTTAAATGAAATGAAAATAATAAACTTGATACGACATTTGATGCCCCGACATCTAGCCCCCTGAAATTATAATAATTGTAAAATTATAATTTTTTGTGCATTATTCACCAATTTCAAACCAAAAATCGACTTCAAAAATACCTTTAAACATAAGTTGGTAAAGATATCAAACGAATTTATTTACAGTGTCGATTTTTTGTACTTATACGCTAGTATATATATATACAGTGTATAGACAAGTAGTTTTATTCTTCATGTATTTGAGTGAAAATACGTTATACTTTTGATACATACTCTCTGCACACTCCTTCGTGGAAATTCAGCTATATTTTGTGTAAATAAGTATAGGAAATGTGGATATTTTAATGTTTTAAAGCGTGAAATTTCACTCATTTTTTTAATTTGTACCCTAAATGTAAATGTATTTACTATCTCTTTTTGCAAATAAATAAATACCATATTTTCTCTAAATCTATACATATAAAAAATAATCCCTCTTTCCCTTGGTCACGCCATAACTTCAGAACGACTTTACCTATTGCATTCATCTTTTTTTAAAGTTTTCAAATACTTTGAAGAAGGTTCTTACGGAAAGAAAAAATAATTAAGAAAATTGGATAATTCAGAAAACTTAACGACTATTTTAACTTCTCAAGTTTGACAGTGAGCGTTTGATGAATTTAAATTTAACACGCAGCTGTTTTGTTTTTTTTTGTAAGTAACAAAAGAATGGTCTATGGATTTTTTAAATTAAGGATATATTCAATAGCTACCTTTGTTAGGTACCAAATTTGATTGATTTTTCTTCTAATCTACAAAAATAAAATTTAATAAAAAAAATTGTAATAGGTAGCACGCGAGCTTATTTCTATGAATTTGGCATTGCAACGCATGCCGGGAGCCAGCTAGTTGTATTCAAATATGCCGGGGGGTCAACTATCGGTGGATCAAGTGTCATGGAACTTAATGGCACATGTTGTGCTGTATATATGAAGAATAAAAATTATAAATCCATATAACATTAATCGCGGAAATTACGTACATAAGTTGATCCGACGAAAATACGACGTAAAAATCCAAATGATCGATGACTGAACGAAACCAAATTCTGAAATGGCTCGAGGCTGAAGTTTTAGAATATTTATAAGGCAATCTATCAAATACCTTTCAGGAAACGTTCAGTACGGGGACATGTTTTATAAAATGAGACACAAAAGATGCAAATATGTGCAACGAGTTTCATTCAACGCTTAACAGGGACACTCCTGACGGAAATGCTTTGGAAATCGAGTTATTTTCAATGAAATGGACTTAACATGTAACAGGACTCTGAGCAGAGTGAATGTGGACGCTTTGCAGACACATTATCGAATTATAGACACATATCTGTAATTTGGAATCCTCAATACCAAACTTATATTAACCGAATTGAAATCAACCAAAAAATTTTTTTGAAACACCTGTCGTATCGTTTTGAAAATCATCAATGTAACCCTATCGCTCTTTAGAAAGGGAGAAAAAAATTTGATGTACTGTTTCTGTACAAAATTGTGAACTGCCTCAGCCTTGTTAGAAAGAATTGCATTTCGTTGCACTAAACGCAATACCAGATCGAATATCTTATTTCATAAATATACAATATGTTAAATCGAAATACGCACAAAATTCCTTTCTCGGGCGTATCTCAAAATTTATAATGTCCTAAGAGAAATTGACATTTTCCATTGTACCCTTAAATCGTTTAAAATCAAACTAACTGTTATTTCTTGTTTATTATTTTCTTTTTAATAACTGTTTACTTAACACTATGTACTATTATTACAAAGAAACTATTTGAAACTATTATGTCTGTATTGATTATTATCACCTTGTGATATTTTTTTACAACGTGCTTACACCATATACTTACCTACTATAATTGTTTAATAACCACTTGATTCATAATCACATAAACAATAACCACAACTAAATATTATAAATGGAACTTATATTCACTATTAAATGTACAATTTACTTTATACACAACTGTATGCTTCCTAAATTAAAATAAATAAAAAAAATATATATATATATCCTTATCATTTTCTGGAGCCACTACACAATCCAAAGGGCTCAGTGAAAAAATTGAGCAATAAGCTCCTAGGCCCCTTTTGCGAGAAAAGGTCCATACTGAACGCCTTGAGCCGGGCGACCGAAGGGGCTCAGTAGAAAGTGTACTGAATTGAGCGGTAAGCTCCATGGGCCATTTTAAGAGTGTCGGTGACCAAAGTGGCTGAGTGGTGGGAGTTTTCTCTGGAACAGGAAAGTGGGCGTTATGGATATCGAATTACGCGTATCATTTCGAATCGCACGGTGAAAAATTGAGCGGTAAGCTCCTTGACACTTTTTTGGGAGAAAAGGCCCATACTGAACGCCTTGACCCGGACAACCGAAGTGGCTCAATAGAAGGGGTACTGATTGATCGGTAAGCTCTCTGGGCCATTTAAAGAGTGTCGGCGACCAAAGTGGCTCAGTGGTAGGAGTCTTCTACGGAACAGGAAAGTAGGCGTTATGGATATCAAATTACGCGTATCAACCCGAATGGCACAGTGAAAAATGGCTTGAGCTGGCAAACGTAGTGGATCAGTAGCAGGTGTACACAATTGAGCGGTAAACTTCCTGTACCCTTTAGGTAGGCGCACATTTATTACTTCATCTGCATTCAAACAAAGTATTTTTTTCTTTACATATTTGATTTAACCCACACTCCTTGTTTCATCCATGTTCAAATGTCAAATAGCTTAGTATTTTAACCAATTTGTTGCCTGCAATGGGCAATAATAAGCTAGTCCAAATAGACTTGCCGTAACACGAAATCTGGATATTATTTCGACGAGCTGGAGGCAAACGACGACGTGACCATATTTTTGACACAAGGGGGGGTCCGAGAATACTTTTAATAAACTACGACACCAGTCAAACATTGACCACAGAAAAGCGTACATTGAATTAACCAGATCCTGCGCAGAAAAGTAAAGTTCGTTAAAGTAAGACAAATGTTTGCAGCGCAGTATACCGTGGGACTTTTCTGCGCAGGAAATGGATAAGTATCAGGTGTACTGAAGGAACCGTCTGTTAATTTATAGCACATTTTTTGTAAAAGTGTCTTAACTACATATAAAATTTTGCAAACAAGCGATTCGATTTGCGATAACCACATACAAAATAGTGCATAACTCTATTGATATTGGATTATTTGGTTTGTATGTGCCTGAAAACTACAGTTGTCACTCTCTCTCTCTCTCTCTGGTTTCAATCCTG
Source organism: Limnephilus lunatus (assembly GCA_917563855.2). NCBI lineage: Eukaryota > Metazoa > Arthropoda > Insecta > Trichoptera > Limnephilidae > Limnephilus > Limnephilus lunatus. The sequence continues at coordinate 113,204,250 of OU830592.1, forward strand.
GGATTGGTTTGCAGCAATTTCCTCTAATTTTCTCTTCCATTCTTCCCTGTCTTGTGCGGCTCTTTTGAATTCTGCATATGATGAGCAGCGCACGTCCACCAGCAGGTCGTCCAGGTACTCTCGGCGTGGGCGTCCCCTAGAGTTTGTCCCCTCGGTCATACCCTCCATTATGGCATGCAAGAGGCCTTCTTGTCGTATAACATGGCCGATCCATCTTGCACGCCTTTCGGACAAGTCCTGAGCAGGTGCCTTCCTCCTTATTCTAATCTCCTCATTTGTAATGTGGTCTCTCCAGGAAATTCCTAATAATCTTCTATAGGACCACATCTCAAAAGCCTCTAGTCTCCGTTTATCTCTTTCGGATAGGCACCATGTTTCGCAGCCGTACATCAAGATACTCCACACATAGGTCTTGATGAGGAGTATTCGCAGTTTTAGGTCTATATTATTTGATTCAATTACTTTCGACCTTTTATTGAATGCAAGCCAGCCTGGTGTATACGGCTGTCGACCTCGCTCTTAGACCAACCGTCCCATGTTATTTTTCTCCCGAGGTAGACAAACTCCTTGGTGTTCTTTAGTGGAACTCCTGCCATCTCTACTCTCATCTGGTGTTGCGTTCGGCCTACAGCCAGCAGCTTTGTTTTGTCTTTATTTATCTTCATGTTGTAGTTGTTTTGAAGAATGCTTTGTATGGTTGTTAAGTTGTTAAGTTGTCACTAAGCCTTGTTAAAAGTACCACACGGCAGAACAGATGTTCTAGCACAGCATAGCATTACAAAAGAAATGGTGCTACTGAATAAAATTTCAAAAACCGGAGATACAATTTATATTTAACTACTCTTAAATAACTTTTAAACTGTAATATGTGCCCACCTTCCCAGATGTTAAGAATGTAAAAATAAGAAATCTTTTACTGTAAATGTATAACCAATCTGTCGTACAATATTAAAAAAAAAAAAAAAAACTAAAACGTAGATAAAAATGAAAGAAACACGGAAAAACACTCAAGCGTGTTCAAAGTCTGCCTTTCTACAGCGTTTAACTAAAACGGTCAACAATGTTAGGTGTACCCACACTTCTTATACTTTGTTCATTTTACGAAAAGTACGAGTCACTTCACGTATGTATGTACTCGTATATATGTATACACGTAAGAATGTATGGATACATATTATTATATGTACGACGTGACGACCGGCGTAGTGCGGTGGTAAGGCGCTTGACTAGCACACCGAAGGTCGCGGGATCGAATCCCGGCGTGGCAAATAAATTTTATTTAATTAATTTGTGTTATTTCACAATTAATTAATTAAAAATAATATATTTGTGGCACGTTCCAGAGTGGAAGATACTCTCAGTATCGCCCTGGTGTATGACCACCATTCAGAATTGAAACGTTGCTTGAAATGGCTTTAGCCGTGTTTGGTGACCAGATCTGAATAGCCAGGTACTTCCCTAGCTTCCTCTTCCCTTTCTCCTTCCCTTCCCCACTACCTTCAGCCTCACAACAGGCCATAGTCTCACTGGCTTCAGAAGGGAGCAGTTGGGACTTTGTTGTGTAGGTAGAAACAAAGTCGGGCCGCGCTATGCGTATGTGCGAACAGCGTTACTATAATTCATACAAAGAAAATTTGAAAAAAAAAATATGTATACCTATTTTTTTTCAAAATTTCTATATTTATATAGGTGTACCTACAACATGAAAAATGACGTATTTTTCAATCTTACCATTCTATCTCACTGAAAAGTAACTGTTATATATGTAATATGTTTACCCTCGTACATCTATATCTTGTCTATAGTCTATACTCTAATATATATATACGAGTTGGCCCCGCCCACATAATGCGAGTACCGTGTGTGCCGGCATAACGACCCTTCGGCGTGACGTCATTACGTTACAAAGTTACAAAGAAAGGCTTTCGGGACACCCATTACTCGCCCGTTGGGTACACGGGACACGGGGCCTTATAATTTATTCCGGCGGTGGCCGTGCCTCCAATTTTACGGGACACCCTCTATTATATGCATATGTACAAGGTGTGCCAAAATACAAAACAGACAAGTTTCCAAAATTATAAGATTTTATTAAAAAAAAAAAAAAAACTAGTAATGGCATCTCCGAATTTGCGAACCGTCTCATTGAAACAGACCATAAATTAAAAAAAAATCTTATTGCATAAAAATGTAACAGGTATCAGATTGGATAACTTGGAATCACTGGCTAAGGAAAGCCAAAAACATTAATAGCAAAGTAATTAACAACCAAATTAACATGTTGAAGAACATTCACTTCCCAATTCTCCCAATATACCCTTACTCCCTTACTTGCATCACTCGAGAAGCCCAGCTCATTTTTTTATTCCACTGTAAAAAAGAATAATATACTATTTATAACACATGTTACTAAACTGTTACAGCCTTAAAAAAAAAAACTTTCACGGCCGATAATCCGTGTTGTTGCAACAACATAAATAAACCCCAGTATACACTAAAACACGATCTATTACTAATAAGCTTTCTTCAGCGGTCACGCTGTAAAAATGCATTGAATGTATTATACATCTAGCAACGTTGTATTTGGCCATAATTTACTTTTTAAAAATGGTTGTTTTAATTCTTTTCCGCGTTTGAAATCTGTACCTATATTTATGGCGGGATGATGTTAGTAAATATTGTGATTTTACTTAATGATTTCTATTATAGTGACCAATTCACTCTTCCATTCATATAACTGATATATTTACCTTGTTTTTTGTGATTTTTCATTAGTTTTAGTTAAGTTATTAGCACACTAATCGTACTTTGAAAGTTAAACTGCCAGAAAATTGTTTTAAGGTTACATAAAAAATCAAATTTACATTTCAGGATCTTTATTTTATGAGATATTGATAAAAGTGGTGTTTTTTTATATTAATATCTAATACATATGTTCGTAAACGTATCAAAGAAATTCACGTCTTTAGAGATGCAAGAAATCCGTTTTAAATGTCGATTTTTTTAGGTTTTTTTTATGGCATTAAAGAAAACTTAGATTTTTTTATTATTTTCTTAATGAATGCACGAGGAAAAATTAAGGTAACAGTTTCCTTCCAAATTCATTATATAAAAGGACTGTGTTTTTTAAATTTTGATTTTTTTTAAACTTTCTCTACACTTTGATCAAAAATGTTTTGGTAAGAAATTTTTACGTTTATCAATAGAATAAAATTTTCACGGTTTTTTTTGTGAGGCTGTTAGACTTTAGTAGAGTATTATACTGCCCTGAATAAGTTGCAGCTGTAGCGAAACCCTGTCGGCATAAAGTATATTAAAAAAGTGGTGTTTACCAAGATATTGTTTTATTTTAAATTATGATGTCACACCGCAAAATATCTTCTTGATGTGAACAAAAAAAGAACTAAACTAACCTAACATAACCTTAATCGTGCTTTGTTTTAACCAGGGAGGCGGGAATGGGTACCGCCGCCCCGGGAACCATTTATTGTATCACCAACACCTCTACTACTACTTTTGGCAACTTAGCAGGCGTGCCCAGATTCATGTGGTAAGGTTTGTCTAGGTCTTGGCGGCGGATGACCAATGATCTGCCATATTATCCAGAGCGACTGGAAGGCGTGAATTAATTTATTGAAGGAGCAATTCAATATTTGGTGTAACATCCTGTAGAGATGTTGGAATAAACGGTAGAAAAATTATTACTCCCGCCCAGTACTAGCCTATATTCTTTGGGTATTTTGGTCAGAAAATTTGCATTTTTAGGGTAATTTATAATCGTTCTGACCGTAATTTTAGGTAATTTAAGGGAATTCTGGGTAATTAATGTGAATGATATTCAATGGAAAACGTCTTTATTGATTACATGTTTGACATGTACCCCCTTTTTTAAATTGCGAGTTCTTTCTTATCCGAGGGTGGACAGCATCAGGACATTTAAAATAGTTTCCAAATGCGGGATTCGACAGGGGTGCGTCGATCGCAAACAAAAGATCGCACTGAAGCAGCAACCGAGCCGGATCACCGCTTGTTTTTATGGGAAAGTCTGAGCTACACGCTAGTGCCGTAATATTTAGAGAAATAATGTCTACGTCGCCGAAAATAAGGAATGTTCTTTAACTCTTGGACAACCCTAGTAAAACGAACTTATTTCTTTTCTATGAAGACAATGTTAGCGAAACTATATCGAAAATCTGAAACAGAAAAATTAGAAAAATAAAGGTCATATCTGAGACTTAAACCAAGGACCTACGCGTAGCCGGGCGGAACTCTACCAACTGGGCTAATGTCCTAATGTGTCCCTATCCGATTCAGTCATATTTAACTGTATCATACTTCGATTGAGAACTACAACCATCTTCATTTTCTTAATGCATATTTTTATTAGTTGCAATTTGTTTGTATGATTGCAAGATTCAAACCCGAACGAAGTGCGATCTAGATAATGATAATGACCCGACGAACTTCGTACCGCCTCAGAATCAATAACTGTTGAATTAAATTCAGTTTTTTAATTAAGTTAATTACACAATGAAGCAACTATCGATTCGCAACTGTCCATGTTTTATTTGTCGGTATCAGAGATGGCGTTGTGTACGGATTTTTATTTTTGGTGTTTTTCTTACTTTTTCACTTACTTATGGGAATTTAGGAGGCGGGTACGGGTGCCGCCGCCCCAGGAACCATTTTTTTGGATAAACAACACCTCTGTCATACGTCACCCCAAGTGGTTCGCTACATTTGGTGATTTAGCAGGAGTGCCCGGGTTCATGGGGTGACGTTTGTCCGGGTCCCACCCGCTGCGTGGCGGGCCGGATCGAGAGAGACTGGTTGAGGGAGGTCTTTTAACCTTTCCAGCTGGACTCTCTCGACCCATCACCTGGCACCGCAGTTGGAGGGATGGGTTCATATGTCCGTCACTCCCGGACACACTGACCCCAGATTCCTACCCACCCCTCATACCTTTTTCCTTCCCAGAACTTCCTATCCTTCCCTTCCTTAAAAATACCCTCCACACAGCATCCCCTAAGATGACATAGGTCCTGAGGAAAATAATTTTCTTCGGGCCTCATGTGTGAGCTGATGTAAAAAAAAAATGCGTTTTCATTTTCTTTATACGTGTGAGGGATTTTTATTATAATTATTGTATCTTTCCTTTAGATGGGTGGAGACATACGTTCACCGTTTGTCTCATTTTCGACTATTGACATTTAGTGTGTAAGAAAGAGATGCAGCATTATATGTTTGAAAGAATAAAAGCAAAACAATCAGCGCATTGACATTTGACGTTTTTGAATTATTGGAACTATCTCACTACTCAATATTATAGGTACTTATCACAAAATGCCCGCAGCTCTCTCAAATTTGAGAATTCGTTCCATACAAAATGTATGGAGAATTTTTTTCTTCTTAATTACTATATTTTTCGTTAATTTTTTTGATGTTTTAATAGTTATTATCCTATCCGGGGTGGAGACAAATCCAACAAATCAAAGATCATCAAAATCGGCCCGGCTGTTCTCGAGTTATAAATAGTGTAACTAAACCGACTTTGTTTTATATATTAAGATTATAATGTCACATCACAAAGTAACTGCTTCATATGAACAAATTTATCAATTTTATATATTAAGATTATAATGTCACATCACAAAGTAACTGCTTCATATGAACAAATTTATCCATTTTACATATTAAGATTATAATGTCACATCACAAAGTAACTGCTTCATATGAACAAATTTATCCATTTTAAGTGGAGTGCCGCAAGGGTCCCATTTGGGCCCAATCTTATTTCTTGTTTTTATAAATGACTTGTGCAATGTTATTTTGGATTCTGAAATTTTGTTGTTTGCTGATGATTGTAAGATATTCAAAGTTATTCATACATCACTAGACTCAATACTTCTCCAAAATGATATTAACAGAGTTTCAAAGTGGTGCAACAACAATAGAATGTTTCTAAATTCTTTAAAATGTGTTCACATAACTTTTACACGTAAACACAATCCTATTCCAACTCAATATTTTATCGACGGTACTAAACTCCAGGAAGTCGCAACCATTCGGGACCTAGGCGTATTATCTGATAAAAAACTTACTTTCACACCTCATATCGACAACATCATTTCTAGATCCTTGAAAATGCTAGGATTTATCAAACGAAATAGTAAACATTTTCAAAATCCTATATCAAAAATAACGCTGTACAATTCCTTCACCCGCAACGTGTTGGAGTACGCAAGTGCTGTATGGAGTCCAACCTACAAAGTTCATATTCAGCGAATAGAGCGAGTTCAAAAACATTTTATGTACCACCTAGCGTATACCGATAAGCGAGCTCGATCACTTCCTCACTACACCGATAGACTAAAATTCTACAATGTACGCACCCTTGAACAGAGAAGACTAAATACAGATTTAAATTTTCTTTTCAAAATTGTTAATGGTTTAATAAACTGCCCTTTTCTACTTCATCAAATCAGGTTCAATGTTCCTAGAATTGGTTCACGACTTGTAAATCATGTTCCGTTAAATATTAAAAAATATCGAAGTAAGCTGGGGTATGACTCAGCTTTATCAAGAATGTGCCGTAATTTTAATGAGGCTTATAAAAAACATTCAATTAATTTGACAATGTCAACATTGGCCAACTTCAAATCATCTATTAACAAGATTTAAAGCTCCTTTGTATATTTTTATATAAACTTATAAACTACACCTTTAAACTTATATTATAATATTATTGTTCTAAAAACTTGTTTCAAAATTTTGTAATATATGGTATGTGTGTGTGTGAATGATTGTATATATATGTAAGTATTATGTTATCAATGTTGTGTTTGTCTTTAATTAGTGATAGCATCAACCATGGTTCAGTGTAATTGTATCTGTGAAAGCTTTCATGTAAATCACTGTTGACAAACCTAATAAAAAAAAAAAAAAAAAAAAAAAAAAAAAAGATTATAATGTCACATCACAAAGTAACTGCTTCATATGAACAAATTTATCCATTTTATATATTAAGATTATAATGTCACATCACAAAGTAACTGCTTCATATGAACAAATTTATCCATTTTTATTTCATATTTGACATTAATTGATTTTTCTGCAAGTCTAGGTAGAATATTTATTTTCATGTTTAACTAAATGAATAAAACCGCAAATTATAATAATTTAATTAATGAAGACAATATTAGCGAAACTCTATCCAAAATCTGAAATAAAAAATCATTAAAATTAATTAAAATATAACAATTTAAGTTAAAAATTAAAATAAATTATTTCTTTGCAGTTAAACAAACAATTCGAAGCTCAATGGCTCATTTATGGAAATTACATACTAAGCTGAAAATACTTGCGACGAGGAGGAATTTATTCACAAAAGAAACTGTGAAAATTTCGTGACACAATTAATCAACAATATTATTATTAATTAAATTCTTCTTCTGTAAAATTGCGATTTGTTCTGGGAAGGAAAATATATGAGGGGAACGCTCTAACTCATTGTAAGAGAGTTCTGGTTGCTTCATAAAACAGATGTCAGATAATAGGGCTTTAAGTATCTACTAATAAAGGTGTTTTAAACATTACTGATAAAATTGGTAAACAACCTTGTGTATCGTAAATTGTTGTTTATCAGTTACGTAAACTTCAAAACGCTTTTATTAGTAAGGGGTAGTATAGATAAATAAATATCTATGTGGGTATTTTTAACGTTTTTTTTTATTATTTATTGAGTTAGTTTATCCTACATGAATATAAACTAATAAGCACAATGTAACATTTCATTTGATAAATTTAAATATTTTTAACAGTAAGCATAACATTTATTTTTAAATACATTCATTCTTTCTTCATTCTTTCAGGCATTTCATCATACATCTTTAGTCCTCTATACATTAGGCAGTTCTGTGATTTTGATTTCTTCATTTGTATCAATCGAACTCTGTTTATATTTCTTGTTTCATAATTATGTACGTCTCTATTAAAAACAATTTCATCCTTAAAGTATTTTGGCATTTGGTTTTTCATAATTTTATACACAAAAATTAACACATTAAATAGTAGTCTTTTTTTATTGGAATCCAATTTAGCTCCTCTCTCATTTGATTAATCCTTGCGTATTTGCCTTTTCCCAGTATACATCTCATAGCTCTGTTCTGTATAACTTTAAAGTTAATAACTTTCGTTTGTTTAAATTTACTTCATTGGCCAAATATAACATCGTAGAGCCGTAATCCAAATGTGGAGCAACAATAGTTTTGACTAAATGTGTGTATTGATTTTGTATTCTAAGTCAATTTTCTTGGAAAAATTAATTAAGTTCAAATTTTGTAAGGCTTATAGTAGGGGATGGGTATATGAATGTTAACGAAAATACCTGAATATTCAAATCTAATTAATAAACATAACTAAAGCTATATCAAGCAAGGCTTCCATCATAGTATTTTCGAGAAGGTAAAAAAAAATTAAAACTGCACTAGCACAACTTTTTTTGAAAATTTCCGAATTTGATCACGAATAAGCACAAATGTAAAACTAATCCTAACACGAGCGTAAAACAAAAACCAGTGTTTTTAATTTAAAAAATGCATTTTTTTTTTGTAAAATCAAATAATCACGATGAACGGTGTGGTCTAGGGGTAAGGCTCATGACTCGCAATCTAAGGTCGCGGGATCGAATCCCGGCGTGGGCAAATAATTTTTATTTGATTAATTTGTATTATTTCAAAATAATTAATTAATTAAATATAATATAAAGTACATTTACGGCACGTTCCAGAGTGGAAGATACTCTCAGTATTGCCCTGGTGTAAGTAAGACCACCATTCAAAATTGAAACGTTGCTTGAAATGGCTTTAGTCGGGTTTGGTGACAAGATTTGAATAGCCGGGTACTTCCCCATCTTCTTCTTCCCAATCTTCTTCTCCTCCCCACTACCTTCAGCCTCACAACATACCCTAATTGGGGATGCGATAGTCTGACCAGACGGGAGCAGCTGAGACTCTTGTGAGGTATTCACACAAAAAAAACGAGTGTGATTTAGACCACACGATCGAAGTAAAACTTCACTAACTTATAAAAGAAGAGAGAAAGAAAATATGCGCGCGCACTGCTCTCTCTTGCTCCTATAGTTTAATACAGAAAATAGGCCTGCACTGTGTCTTAGATATACGAAACGTAACTGGCTATGAGAGAAAGAGAGAAAGAAAATGTATGCTCGCACCTCTCTCTCTTGCCCCTACAGTAATATACGAAACGTAATTCTCTCTCTTTCTATCTTCACTAACTTATATCTCTCTCTCAACTTCCGTTCGCCTCGCCCGATCACACTTTTCGTAATGCTCTCGTCACGCTTTTACTCTCCAAGTCAAGCGTGCGTAAATAAGTTTTACTTCAAAAATCACATTAATAATAATACTAATTTTGATTATACTTCCCTAAATAACTTTAGATATGAGTGTAACACCTAACGCAGATACCTATTCAATCCCAATTAAGTTAGCTTCCCGGCCGCAAGTCACCCCCACATTCCCCCTTTCGCGCAAAAACCGAGCTCACCCTGCACATAAAAACTGCAACGCCCTAGCCCAGTTTACCCAACAATGGCCATATTTTATTACGGATATCATTCTCCGTTCCGATTCCGGGCTCTCTCCGTCCTTCCTCTTCCCCCTCTCCTTTCCCTTCCCTTCCCCACTTGCCTCACCCTCCCCGTGGTCCGTATTACTCGGGGCGTGCCGAAGTATTTTAATTTGATGGTTTTAAACGGTGACGGCACAAGCGAATCTGCGAACATTGGAGCTTGCTTAATTCTTTGGATAATCGAATAGATTTTTTAGCATTTGAAAGCGTTTTGAAAGACTTTGAAATGATAATGGGGAATGCTGATTTCTTTACATTTTGACTGGATATTTAAATGGTCGATCGTTTAGAAATTGTTATCCCGATTACAGGCAATAAAATGAGAACTGTAGACAAGTGATAAGTTTAGAACATGAAAAGCATTAGACAATTTAGCATCAGACAGTCGACAGATACTAAGAATCAACAAAGAGGCAAGAAGTCAATAATATAGAGACATAAGATAAACATTAAGGCAAACGGTCAACATAAAGACAGACAGTTAAGAAAATGTAGACCGTCAACAACGGCGTCTAAAATTAAGACAAAGTCAACAGTAGAGCAAATAATTAACAAAGAGATTGACAAACAGTAAAGTGGCATACAGTTAATATGAAGTCGGCAGTCAACATAGAGTCAAAAATAATCACACAGTTTAGAAGTCTAAAGTCAAGACGAAGTTCTATCTAAAGTCATCGCAAAATGAGAGAACTAATAAAGAGATAGAAAATCAAATAGGAAGAAGAAAATTAGTTAAGTGTGCATACAATTAATACCAAAGTCGGCAACGAACAAAGAGACAGACAGTAAAAAATAAGCACACAGTTAAAAAAATAGAGACAAAGTCAGATAGCCAACGCAAAAGTAGAAAACTGACAAAGAGGGAGAAAATCAATGAAGAGACAGACAATCCGTAAAGTGACATACAATTAATACCAAAGTCGACGGTCAACATAGAGACAGACAGTTAAAAAAGCTCATAGAAGAAAAATAAAAATACTATCATCAAAGAAGCAGACACTTAGCACATTATTAGGTAGATATAAAAGAAAGAACCTGACAGTTAATAAAAATAAACAAAAATAAAAAAGGCAGACAGTGAACGTAAAGATATAGACAATCACAGAAGAAGCATGTAGACAACCAAATGGCATATATTCAAAACTCAGCATAGAGGTACAGTCAGCAAATTAAGAAGTAAAAACTTAGCATAAAAATTTCGGTAACTGGACATAAAAGAACAGTGACTAAATAATGGGTTAGGTTTGTTTTTTTTTATTTCTTTACTTTTCTTCGCTGTTTTATTTTTCCCTGCTTTTGTTTTGTCATGAGACCAAAATTTTCACATGCAAAATCAACAGAAAAGGACTGAAATAAGCACTTTATAACGATTGGCTGTTTGGCGCGGCACGCCCTTGTGTCGCCCCTCTCCCCGCTCTCCTCGTATAATTTCGTTTTATAATTACTGCTACCGCCGGAGTTCAAATGGGTAAAATGAACAGAGGCAAATAATAGAGGAAAGGGGGGCGCACTGCCGCCGGGGCAAGATGGCTGCTAATTGTCGGAAAATGGGAGTTTTCACATTTTACTAACGTTATTTTGTAAGTGGAGTCAATGGGATGAATTAAACAAGATTGGTAGCATTTTTTTAAAATACGTATTTATATAATTTCATTTCACAATCATTTTTTTAAAGAAATTAACACTAAACTCATAATTTATAAGGAATAGTTAAATAATATGCCAAGAGGGAAAGAGACACAAAACGAGGTTTTTGTCCTCAGATGAAGTTGGTCACAATACAACAGTTTCATTGTGAACCAAACAAAACGTTATATTCATATCAAATAACCACTTTTATTTTTCTGCGATTGATAGCGGTCCAAAATTCGACCACATTTTCCTACCATTCGTAAAATATTTATTGTAATTATTCAAAGCATTTAAATAGCCAGCAAATTATTTTAAAACGAAGCTATTGAAATGCTTTATTTATTATGACCATATATGTCGCAATTCCGAAATTCGTGGACTATTTTAAAACGATGATAAAAATATTTTTTTTCAAGCTGAAATTTTGATCAGCTGTTTACGGTTAAATCTAAGTCCTTTTTCCATAGATATGCACCTTACGTTATCACGTATACCACAGACAACATAAAGAAATTGAAAATATTCTACGTTGACTCGAATAAGTACCCCTCACGGCAGTTTCAATGTAACAAATACGCAGGATTCGCGTGGTTATAAACTTAACGATTTTTTTATATTTTTTTTATAAATCTTACAAAATATGCGATAAAAAGTAAAATATACGATAATTCATTGGCTATATAGCACTATAATAAGTTTTTATGTCTCCATGTTAAAATTTGAAGGTATCATTTTTAATGATGGCGATACATTTAAAAAATGATCTTCTGGGAAATCTCGACAATCGAGGCAAATTTATTTATTTCGCGTGATCGCTCCAGTGGCTAAATATCAATGGCAATTAAAATACAAAGCTCTGGTGTCATGAAATATATAGAGCGAGAGAAAGGCGAAATAAGACAGACTCTCCAAAACATAGTTCAGCTTCAAAATATTTTCCAATAATTGATGCAATGGGTGTATTGCCTTTGGGATGTTTGGACTATTGTGCGATAGCATTTAAAGGTCTAATCTAGCTAATTTTATATCGCCGGTTAAGTGGGCAGATTTTAATTCGGTTAGAATATCATTATTGGTAATGTTATCATGTTCCGGGAGATCAATGGCGGGTTTCGTTATTTAATTACAATATCAAGGGCTATTGATAAATAATAATTAATTGGAGATGTTAACGAAGAAAACAATAAATTGATAACCCTTGTATTAATTTTATATTTCCTGCTTCTTAACAAGTATTTTTATGTAGAAATAAATATAAACATTGATATTTTTTCATAATTTCTGCTTCTTAACAACATATACATTATTTGGACATTGGTTTTACCAAGAGATGATATAGCAAAAAAAAATTAAGAAGAGTTTGATAAATTTGTTCGAAAAATGTTTAATGCATAAAGTTCTTCGGGTCAAGATTAGGAAATTGGGCCCAAACATGATAAAAGCAACAAAGGAATATATGACATGGACGCGTGCCGATTGTCGCCGAGCTACGACCAAATTGTAAGGACTATCGAAGTGGCTATGCAATGATAGTTTTGCGTTTGATATGTAAGTAAAAAGAACCTTAAAATCCTTTTTAAATTTACCTCGTATGGGTAATGATTTTTGGCGACACTTGCGTTGTGTACAGTTCTATATTGGCCCGCATCTTTTGTTTCTATTATGGCCCTCACAGAGATTATTATGGCCTCACCTGTTTCTATTATGGCCCTCTCGCGGCCCTCACAGAGAACAGCGAAAGGATGTTGGGTATTTTTAAGAGGACAAATTTTTGAAGCTATACAAGAAGATGGTGTGTGGCTGTGGTGGAATTTAGATATAACAGCAATTGCTTAAAGAACTGTCAAAAGTAGTTAAAAAATACAGGATATTGTAGCAAGAATGCTTGGGATACCAGGAAATATGCTTGCAGGATGAAGGAGTGAAGGGAGGCCTAAACAAAGGTAACTGTACTTGACCGGTACTATGGTATCTCCAATTTGTGTGTTGAGAGACTGAAGGTAGTAAGAGAGGAACGAGAAGGGAAACAATGAGGTTGGGAAGTACCTGGCTGTTCAGATCTTGTCACTAAACACAGCTTTCACCAGGGCGATACAGTATCCTCAACTTCGAGTATAACGAACTGGAGAGAAGCAGCAGGAGACCGACAAAAGCAAAAAAACGCTGATAGTAGCGTAGACAAACGAGTCGGGTTCTTCTCAGACGCCGGAGGTTGAATTCCTTTGTTAGCTAAGTCTTCCAACATTGCACGAGCAATATTTGCTCATTACAATGATGGTAGTAGAAGGAATTAAAAAATTGTCCTTTTCAAAAATTGAAAATGTCAACTGTCACAACCACCAAGCCGTGAAAACATTCATATTCAACACAAAATGCTAAAATTACACAATTTTCCATTAATTTAAATGTCTTCAATAAATTCCAACCAGCTTTTCAAATATAATGATCTTTAGCATATTCTAATCTGGAGAAATCTCAGCATACTTAAGTGCCTACTTAATTCTATGGCATGGTAGGGGTATGCGGATTAAACGGGGCGGAGGAAGGGGGGGGGGGCACAATAAAGGGAACGAGAAAGGGGAGACGGAAGAAAATAGGCGCAACGGCTAGACAATGAAGCCAAGATGGTAAATGGGGCCCTTGATGAGATTTGCCCCAATATCCCCGAACTTAAAAACAGCACTGTTTTTAAGTTCGAGCTTGGTTCGTCGTTTGGGTGCTTTTTAAGTTAACTTCAAGGGGAACTTAGTAAATGGAATTACAAAAACTTTGGTAGTTTTTTTTCAAGTTAGAAATGTTTTATTGAACTCAGATATTTTCTTATTTATATTTTAATATATATAATAATTAATAATTAAACAGCTCGTCTTTTCTCGAAATTTGGTTAAAACAATATGTTGTGTTGCCTAATTTTTGTCAGTAAAATGTTTTTTTTTAATCTTTAATTGTGATGGAAATGTAAAATGTGTTAACGCAAATGTGTAAAAATTTAATGACATCAAATTTCATTTAGAGTGATTTTGATGCTCTGGACAATATAGATTTAATTTTTGATTAGAAAAACTCTCTTTTAAAATAACTTTTGAAGGATATAAGAAGAAGGAAGAAGAAGATAATAGTAACAAATCTACACGAAAATATGAAAAAGAACAAAACACAGAAATAATAAGCTGACGGCCGTAACTGGGACTCGAACCCAGGATCTCTCGTCTTTTGAATTCGGCCACTGGGACCTCTCACTTTTAAGTAATTTTTGTCAATCTCATATTTCAAATTCAGAGTTAGAATAAAATTTAATTAAAATAGATTGCCATAGTTTCAAAAACGTTTAGATTATTTAATTAAAGAAATAATGATTGAATATAGAAATAATGTGATTTTAATCAAATACGTGTCTGTTTAACGGGTATTTAAATTGGAAGTGGTCTGAAGAAGTAACGAAATGGAAAATTTAGATTTAAATTATTAAATTAATATTAATTAATAAAAAAAAATTCACACACTTTTTTGCAATTTAACGGGAATGAACCCGTGAAATAAGAAGGTACTTACGTACAACGGAATCTGTCTTTTCAACTCTAAAATTATTAATTATTATTTAATTTATAAACTAATGTTTAAGACAAGATTTTTATGCATAGCACAAAGGGTAACAATTATTATAAGCAATAATTATTAGCCTGAAACACTCATCTACATTGAAAAAATCAAGATATGTACATCAACATCTTTTCTCGGAAGATTTTTTTCAATTTAGATGAGTGTTCGGGCTAATAATTATTGCTTATAATATAAATTTTTGTTTAAAATAACACATGCATAAATACGTACTGACTTTGTTGAAATGTCAAAAATTAAAATACTATAGAAATGTATATTCCAAAAAACAAAGCTAGTAACTGTGTTCTGTATTAATTCATCTGATTACTTATACAATTCTGATGATGAGGAGTTTTAAAAAATACTTCGGTTCATCCTAGCATCGTATTTATGATGATAATCTAACTGGACTTAACGACCGTTCTAAAGAATGCTTTCTGTTAATCTGCGGCTGCGGAAACGCTCACTGAAGATCGGACATAATCGGCTATCTTCGTAACCATTCGGTAACGAACGTTACGTATACAATAAACATCCGACAATTGTCTCAATAATGCAACACTACCAATAACACCTTAAAACTACGTATAACTACGTATTAGTACGTATAACTACGTATTTCTACGTATAACTACGTATTACTACGTATAACTACATATTACTACGTATTACTACGTATAACTACGTATAACTACGTATAACTACGTATTACTACGTATTACTACGTATAACTACGTATAATTACGTATAACTACGTATTGCTACGTATAACTACGTATAATTCCGTACAACTACGTATTCAAACGACAGCTGTTGAGAGACATTGAAAGTACAGTAACCAATTTGCAACTAGGTACTTAGAAAAGGATATTATGTAATATCGTAATAATTATGTGAACAAACTATTTAAATAAATATACCTTAACTGCTCCCTAAATCGTGTTTTTAATTAAAGGAACTTAATTGGCACAATTTTTTTTTGTGTTGATATTTTTAACATACAACCATTTTTGTAAATAAATTAAAAACCACCATTGAAAACCCAGCCCTGTTTAGTTTATCAAAGGGGGCTCACCGATTTGTCTCGAGGGACGAAGCTAAGAATTTCAGTCTCAGAATTTAGTAAACGATTTTAAATTCCATTTTCTAAACAGAATCCAGATTAACTAACTTTGTTAACGAAAGAGGGAGACGGAATACGGTAGCCGATTTCAAATATAGAATAAGTATCAGGGACGGCGGAAAAATTAAGAAAGAATTTAATATTATTTTTAATTAATACTATTCGGCAATACTTCAATAAATCAGGGAATTTACATGACAAAAAACGCTTTTGTAGTACCCGCAAGCTTTCTTCAGCATGGCAACATTAACGGAAATAGCCGAACGCTTCCGATGGCACCCGAAGTCGGTAGTCGGAGGCAGGCAGCGCGCGGTACATCGGCCGCTCAGCGCTCATTCTCTCATAGACCGTAGCATAGGACATATTTTTACACTGTAAACTTTATAACATCAATAAACTCGTCTATTACGATCTTATTCTCCTCATTACAAATTCATTTAGTTTTGTCTTGATTCTAAGTCTAACAAGGACATTACAGCTATGAGTAAAATGCAAGAGATTTGGAGTGACAGAAGTATAATGAAGACCACCAAGCAAGACTCGTTAGGGCGCGCTGATTTTCCCCATATTTCTATACGGTGTGGAAACATGGAAAGAGCCAGCGAAAGAAAGCGGATAGATGCCCTCAAAATGTGGTGCTGGAGAAAAATGCCCAGAATTCCATGGATAGCCAGACGCATAAATGTTTCCATTCTGGAAGAGCTAGGCATCCACAATAGGCTTGCAACTATCTGCCTACAATGTATCTCAAGATGCTTTGGACACGGACAAACTGAGGACTCCAACTTGAAGAAATTCATAGTCACTGGCAAATTGTTTGGCAGAAGCAGCAAAGGAAGGTCACCAATGCGCTGGACTGATCAAGTATCACTGGCGTTTGGTACTAAGGTGTCCTTGGCTCTCCACGCAGCGCAGAACCGCGAGGAGTGGAGAAGCCTTGCCCACCGAGGAAATTTAAAAGTCAGAGTGGTCACAAGCAACTCATTTAAAAAAAAATGACATGCACGAATGTAATATTTGTACAAACCGTTATTATTCATAGTTAAAGAAAAAGAAAAATGTGTAAATCACACGTGGTAGACGTGAAGGCTTCAGAAAACTAAAGCAGAAAAGAGTTGGGAGATTACTAAGCACTTTTTTTTATCAATGTGAAGAACGATTTTTTCCATATTTTGTCGTCGAATTCCAGTGCACTTTTTCCTATACATTTGGTCATCTTATTAGTATTTGTGTTTTCTTCTTCGGAGTCGCTAGATGTCGATTTCTTTTGTGTTTTATTTGCCTGTTCATTTTGGAGTGGTTTGAAGATATAACTTTTTTTTTGGATTTCGTAAGATCTGATTCTTGGTCCACTGAAGATCTGGCATCTAAGTTTCGTCAGGCGCTACCATTAGACTAAAGGAGACTTGCGTGGGACCGTGTATTTATCGTTATATTATATTGCAACCGAGTACCCGTGAAATAAATAAATATGTTATTGATATCTCATTCTTTCGCAGGCTAAATCCTACAGATGTATGTGTTTGTACGTTTTTAGTGTTGCTCTCTTCCGTTTCATCGAGTTTCAAATCACAACGATGCTAAAGAAGTTATCACTTCAAAAATCGAACAAGTTTGGCCCGCAGTCCCCTCTTACGTCGCAAGTGGGGTGACCTAGGACCTTGGGGTGACCTACGACCTTGGGGTGACCATTCTTATCCTTATCCTCATCCTCACATTTATTCTTATCCTTATCCTTGTCCTTATCACTCCCAAGGTCAAGCGTGCGTAAAGGCCCGACCGTTCGCCTCGCCATCGATCACCGTTCGCATCGATTACCGTTCGCATCACACTTTTCGTAACAATCACCACTTTTCGTAACGCATTCACCAGCTTACCACCCAAGTCGAGCGTGCGTAAAGAAGTTTTACTTCAAAAATTGATGACAATGTTACCTCAAACAACCCGTCCTTAGACTCGCAATTCGTGGTGTGGCAACAAATATTCAAGACTGACTCTCAAGCGCGTCGCAAAGGAGTGACAATTAAACAACGGGACTGAATTTCGTAACACAAAACAGAGCGGGGATTGTGTCCAAAAACATTGCTGGTATTTTTATTATTTTGTACGTTGTTTTTGGAGCACCACCAAAAAAATAATGCAGACATTTAAATTTTAAAGCCCTTTCTAGTGTAAAACACTACCAAAGCATTGGATGGGTGACGAAATAATTATGGAGAATGTGTAACATCAATATAAAGTCAGAATCATAGAATCTAAACTATAAATCAGAAGATCGTTTATTACAAGTCAATTTTTTTAAGTGAAAACTTCTTTTAAACCGTTGTGATTTAAAACTTGATGAAACGAAAATTAGCGACACTGAAAAGTCACAACACACATATGTACATCTATATGATTTATAATCGGTGTCCTCTTTGGGCAGTGCTTCGTAGCCTATCGGTCTCCTCTTTCTGCGGTACTTCGTAGCCTGCAAGTTTTTCTCCTTACTCTTAACTTTAATTTTCTGAAGATTTCGCTTCTACCGCGTGTGAATTACACACTTAGTTTTATTTTTAATTTTTACGAACATTTATTGAAATTGTATCTAGGTTAACGAAAGTTTCACCGTAAGTAATATAAATATTTTTTTAATACGTATTCATAAATATGACGAGACGTCATGAGGTGTGCTAAATGCTATCTGGATAATTTTTTATCCATTTTTTTTAATACGCTTTTATACAGGTTTGAATCTTGCAATCATACATAAACATAGCAGCCAATAAAATTAGCAAAATGATCGAATCGGTTAGCTCAGTAGGTAGAGCTGCGAACCGGAAAGCTGAAGGTCCTGAGTTCGAGTCCCAGAGGTGCCAATATCTTTTTTTTAATTTTTCTGTTTCCAAATTTTCGTTTGAGTTTCGCTAATGTTGTCTTTATTTAATTTTATTTTTAAATACAATTCAAACATATAAGCGCGTTTCTTACAAATTTGTTGTTTATAAAATTTATTAAAGATGTTTAATTATTTCTATGTGAAGAAGGCAAAGGCCGTGTCAAAACTAGTTTTTTAAATTTAAGAACTAGCGAGTACCCGGCATGCGTTACTTGCCACTTAATAAAGAAATTGTTTCTCCCTGCGTGTCCTTTCCCGTTTCCCGTTTCCCTTCCGCCTCTCTTTCCTCCTCACGCGTTCCCACTCCGCCTTTCCGCCTTCCCTATCCCCACTCACTCCTCCCGATTCCCCAACCCCGCAAATCTCCCTCTCGAGTTCCCTTCCCCCCTCCCGAGTTTCGTTCCCTCCTCCAGCATTCCATACATTCAGTCCCGGTACATTCAGTTTTCAAACAGCTCGCGTGCCACCTATTACAATTTTTTCAGAGCTCACCAGTTGTTTTATATAAACCTTGCCTGACAATAACGAACACAAAAAAAGAATTATCCAATTTGGTGCAGTCGTTCGGAAGTTATGCGCGTACATACATTTCGGCGATTCATTTTTATTTATATAGATAGATAATAAACGAGAAGGTAAATAAGGTTGTAGGTTCACAAAATAATCGGCTTTTCAATCAAACAATCTCTTTGATTTTGATAAGTACTCTTATAATTTTCCGATGAAATACTTAAATAATTACCAAAACATTTAAGCCGCCATCTTGCTACAAAGTTTTCTCCATAAAATGTCTTCTCAGATCTGCTTCCTAGAAAGTTACATAATCCCATCTCGCTATTACTAATGCAGTAATTAATTCAAGACTGGGAGTAATAAAATTAACTTCAAACGCTCCGTCGCTTCTGCGATTATTTTAAAAAGCTATACAAAGTAGACTTAAATTCAAATCCTGGCTTCATTGTGTGGGGTAGTTAATAATACAATTAAGTCAAAGCACTACAAAGTAATACAAAATCATGTGTTGGTTTGAAAATTTGATCGCTTTGCTTTAATTAAATACTACGCATAGAACATATATCTTGGCCTTTGAAAAAATCGAATATTTTTTTTATCGGTAATAAGCTATGGAAGGTGTTGTCCAAGTATGGAGTGAATACGATCTCATACAGTTGCCGTCTCTGTACGAAAAGCAGAGTTAAGTAAAGCAAAATCATTTGTTTTTGGTTTGAAAATTTTATCGCTTTGAAGTACGTTAGTTGCTTTATTTAAATGTAGAACATATCTTGGCCTATGAAATAATCAAGTATTTTTTATCGGGAATAAGTATGGAAGGTGTTTTCCAAGTATGGAGTGAATACAAATCTCATACAGGCAATCGTGTCTCTTTATGAGGGTAAACAAGTGTTTTACGGAGTAGATTATAATAAAACAAATAAAAAAACTTTATTCCACATAATTTTATTTGATTGTAACCGGTTTCAGCTCGTCAAAGCCATCTTCAGACTGGCACAAATAATTATTAGCCTACGGTTTATATACATAACATATGGGGGAGGGGGAGAGGGGTGGTCTACAAGGATTTTAATCAATTATTTTTGTTACTAAGTCGTTATAGACTATTTTTTAGTTTATTTGTTTTATTATAATCTTATATAATGGACTTCCACCACGAATTATCAGTTTCAAAAATAGAATTATTATACGGAGTATTTGACATCACAAAAGGTGTTAACCACGGGAGAGCTTTTTGCCACAATATGGCACTATTCAAAAATGCTCGGTTGCTTTGCTGCCAATTTTGGCAAATTTTCCCTTATTTGTAAGTAATTAAGTAGATTTTTACAATTTTGTAATGTTTTTTTTATAAACCCTACGAATGTGTGATAATCGGCAACAGATAGGTGAATTCATTGGCTATATAGAACTATAATCAGTTTGTATGTCTATATATTAAAATTCGGAGGTATGATTTTTTTTAATGTGTGCGGAAAATATTCAAAATGATCAGCAGAAAATCAGGAGATGGGGAAGAGGAATGTAGTCAAGAACCTGGCTATCTAGTCACCAAGAACGGCTAAAGCTCTTGATAACCAACGATTAAGATGATACACCGTCACTAATTATTACACATGTAACGAGATGAGTCGATAGGGAATGTAAAAAAAAAAAAAAAAAGAACACGATAAAAAATAGATTAGGTAAGGTGAGGTTTTTTCTACTTTTCTTCTATATACTAAACTAGAAACTAAACTCTAAGTTCGACTGTTGTGAACTCCTGCAACTCATAAACTTACGACCAAATACACTTTTCTACTGCAGCATTCATAAGCAGAAATAAATGGTCCACTCTCCAATTCAACGATTTCACACTATGGGAAATCAGTACTTAGGTGATGTTGACATATTTAATATCAACTTGGCGAGTTTTGTGGATCTTGTAAAAAACTTATTCCAACACTATTCCTAAACACATCTGTATTGTTATAAACCCATCAGATCGTTGTATTTTTTTTTCTTCTTATTTTTTTTTTGTTACTTGTGTGCATTCTTTATCTAATTTTATTTTCATTATTTCTTTACTTGTTTCAAAATTATCTGTCATTAATTAATTGTACTACCAAATATCTAAAAGCCCTCTGGGTGTTAAATAATTAAATAAAAATAAAACACATACCGTTTAGTAATATAAAATAAAAAATTAAAGAAACTTACACAAAGACGTACATTTGTCGTTCGAAGATAGTCTCATTTGGAAAGTTCGTCAAAGACGCTCATACCTGGAACAAACACAAATAAAACATATTAGTTGATTGTTAATAAATTTTACAAGATAAATTATATATATTTTAGTACATACGAATTAATAAAAAAAATAAATAGCACGGGATAGCCAAAAACAACTAAAACAACAAAACATATAAAACATCTGCGATTGCCCTATTCCAGACTAAACCGACCAACTAATGTAATCTAGGAATCATGGAGCATTAATACTTGGAGCAGGTGGATGAGTTTGTTTATTTGGGAAGTATGTTTACGAGAGATGGGAAGGCTGAAAGAGATATTGAAAGAAGGGTGAATGCAGGTAACTCTATTAATGGAGGACTGAACGCCGTTGGTACCAACAAAAAACTCTCCAAAGACGCGAAACTAGCCGTCCATAATGGAGTACTGGTACCTACCCTGATGTATGGCAGTGAGGCATGGAACTGGCAGAGGAAGGATGAAAGTAGACTGAATGCTGTAGAAATGAGGGTAAATGTTCCGCTATTGAGTCCACGCTCAAAACACACTTTAAAAAATTAAAATAAGTTGTACTAGGTAGATAATAATAGTTAGTAATAAGTAATTCAGTAACCGAAATTTAAAAATATTGCGTTTTAATGATTATTTTGTTAACTTTAAAAATGCGAAATGTCATTTTTCAAGGACCGCCATGTTATAAATTACGACGATGAAATATGCACTTTTAAAAGGAAAAATCACTCTCTGTCAGTTACACAATAGAAAGTACGAATTTCAATCTTCGAAAATGATAAATAATGCGTATTAATCATTATTTTGTTAGGTTTCGTAAATTCAAAAAATCATCACTTATTACGCGTGCATGACGCGAGACGCAAGCCTATATGAAATGTGAAACTGTTCCTTAAATATACCAAACCATCCACAACTATTCTATGTGAAACATGTTTTACATGCAATTTGCAAATGAGCCAACCTAAAAATAAAAAAAGCATTCACGAAACGAGTAGCTAAAAGCGATACATAGACGATATTATTACGAAAGTACCTGATTTGCCAAATTACGTATGTAATTATTTTAATACCTAAAACGAAAATAAATAACGCGTTTTTCTTTTCAATAACATCCAAGTTTTGAAAGGTTTGTACTGCAAGTAGGATTAGTATTATAGACAAGTTTGTACCTGTATTTATAACAGAAGAACATGGAAAGAAATGTCACTTTCTTTTGTATCACAAACCATGTTACACAAACCTAGCGTAGCCGCTAAACTACTTGAAAACTGGGATGTTTTTCTTGCTTTGACGCGAGCAGGCGGTATAAAGGGGCACTTTCTTTTGTATCACAAACCATGTTACACAAACCTAGCGTAGCCGCTAAACTACTTGAAAACTGGGATGTTTTTCTTGCCTTGACGCGAGCAGGCGGTATAAAGGGGCACTTTCTTTTGTATCACAAACCTAGCGTAGCCGCTAAACTACTTGAAAACTGGGATGTTTTTCTTGGCTTGACGCGAGCAGGAGGTATAAAGGGACACTTTATTTTGTATCACAAACCATGTTACACAAAGCCGCTAAACTACTTGAAAACTGGGATGTTTTTCTTGGTAGGTTATTTTACAACAATTAATTGTTATTATATTATTTGAAACAACTGGTTACGTAAATGTTTTTGAATTTTTAGGTTGGTAGTGTGTATTTACAATTTGCGTATTGCAGTTTCACACGGCACAAGAATGGCCTTCTTATTTAAAAAGATGGCGGTCCTTGAAAAATGACATTTCGCATTTTTAAAGTTAACAAAATAATAATTAAAACGCAATATTTTTAAATTCCGGTTACTGAATTACTTATTACTATCTATTATCTACCTAGTACAACTTATTTTAATTTTTTAAAGTGTGTTTTGAGCGTGGATTCAATAATGGATGGCGGTCCTTGAAAAATTACATTTCGCATTTTTATAGTTAACAAAATAATCATTAAAACGCAATATTTTTAAATTTCGGTTACTGAATTACTTATTACTAACTATTATCTACCTAGTACAACTTATTTTAATTTTTTAAAGTGTGTTTTGAGCGTGGACTCAATAGCGGAACATTTACCGAAATGAGATCCCTGAGGCGTGTGTGTGGTAAAACCATGTATGATCGTGTGAGAAACGCGGATATCCGCAAAGAATGCAAGGCTGATGTTAGCGTAATGAGTAAGATCAAGAAAGGAACGCTCCGATGGTTCGGGCATGTAGAGAGAATGAACGAGGAAAGGAGTGTAAGGAGAATATATGATGCAAATGTGAATGGTAGAAGAAGTCGCGGACGCCCGAGGAAGACATGGCACGACCAAGTGAATCAGATACTTGAGTCGGGCCATGTCAGGAGTCAGAATAATAGAAGAGCATGTATGAGACGGTGCATGAATGTGAACGAAGCAAAGAGTGTGTGCCAAGACCAAGTTGTTTGGCGGTCCGTCCTCTCTGCCTACCCCTGCGGGGAAACGGCGTGATGGTTAGTAAGTTAGGAATCATAAAAGTCATTAAAAGTGATGAAAAAAAAAAAATGGTTAAATAGATTACGTTAGTTTAGGTAAAGGGCTATTTTTTTTTTTTTTTTTTTCAAAATTTTTAATGTTTTTTCAATAAGGTGTTGAGTTGACTTGATTCTAAGTTGGCATGGAACCTAATTGACCATAACCTCAGATGGACACATCATATCAATCACACCACAAATAAACTCCTCAAAACAATACACATTATCCTAAATATAACCGCTGGAGCGACGAAGGTCAAAATATGGACCACTTTTATTTTTCAGCGATTGACAGCGGTCCAAAATTGGACCACATTTTTTTTAACAAAGTTTTTGGACCAAAGTTGACGATTTTATAATATTTTTTATAAGTCCTACGAATATGTGATAATCGACTAAATATAGGTGAATTCATTGGCTATATGTATAGAGCGATGATCAGTTTGTATGTCTCCATATTAAAATTCGGAGGGATGATTTTTTTAATGTGGGCGGAAAATTTTAAAAATTATCTCTAAAAAATCACGAGCAATCGAAGAATTATGTTTCAAATCGCGCTGTCACTGGAGTGGTATTTATACGTAATACACAATACATTTAAAAAAATTATATTTAGATTAGCTACTCACAGGAGGCCCTGAGGAAGAAATCTTTTAGGGATATGATCTTTGGGAACACTGTGTGGTGGGTCTTTTTATGGAAAGAAAGGAGAAGAAGTACTGGGAAGGACAAAGGCATAAATCTGTGGATCAATGGGTCAAATGGGTCGAGAGATACGATTCCCTCATTCAGTCTCTCCTGATCCGACCCGCCACGCAGTCGGTGGGGAAGACATTCGTCAAGACTACTTACTACAAAATATTTATTTCAGATGTCCATTAAGAGTTACTCGATCTCCGGACACATTTTATATCCCTAAAAGCAACACAAATTACATTGAAAATGTATTTATAAGAAGAAGCTGTAGCATATTTAACAGATTATGCCCAAATATCGATGTGTTTAACATGAACCTTGATAAATTCAAAGCATGCATAAAAAAATAACACTCTATTGAATGCCACGTGTTTAGCTACTAACTTAATATTTTATTGATTTCTGTATTTGTCTTTTTTATTTTTAGTTCACCACATTTTCTCTCCTACCTTTAGCAGTTCAAATTCAAATAAAATAACTTCCTAAAAGATATTATTGATATCCATCAAAATCTAAATGTAAACCCTTTAAAATAAATCATTTAACACTTTTTCTAGACTTAAGTAAGAAGATGCACTTTATCAGAATTGTTTACATCAGGTATAGGTATCGTTGTGTAGTTTTGTATTATGGTTCTAAATTTCAATTTGTCGTTATTTAATTGGTCAATGACATACATATATCACTGTCATTTATGAATTTGAACAGACTGTTTATAACGCTAATAAATAAAATGAAAATAAAAATAAAATAAGACCTAGACAAAACTCAAACCACGAACGGCATTCATGCTAAATCACCAAACGTAGTTATATACAGCAGGGTGTTGGTTATCCAATAAATGGTTCCCAGAACGGCGGTACCCATACCCACCTCCCAAATTCTGTGGCACAAGTAATGCAGAGTGGAATAAAATGAGGAAGAGAAATGTCTCAAAGAACCTGGCCATTCAAATCTAGTCAACACACATGCTCATTCATTCGCTCTTCTCATTGCTATTCGTACTTTAAGTATGTTATTTCAACACATTCATTACGTTTACCCCACAGATCCAGGGGGGGTTTACAGCGGCCCGGAGCCCTCTTAGTATCGCTTGAGTACCCCTGAATAGCGGATTTATCCATGGATTGTCTCCCCAAAGAACTGTATATTCCGTCTATCGCAATTCTCTTTTATTCGACGAATTACAGCTATTTTTATAAATTTAATCATTTCTAATGGATTAATTCTCTATTGTCTTTGTGGAAATTAAAATTTAACGCGAAATCTAATATTATATAATTTCATGTTTTAAAATTACTCTCGTCTTTGATGTTTTTCAGAAAATATTTATTCAGAAAACATTTTTTCGTCAGAAAACATCCAACTAAAACACAGAAAGAGTTTAAAAAATATGTTAAAATTTGGATATATTCTAATGATCGAGCCTATACTGCTATACTGGTGCACTCACCCAAACGCCTTGTCATTGAAAAACATGTTATTGTAGTAATAACCTTACAGTTTTTGTATTGTGTACCTATATGCAAACAATAATCGATATATATTATAAAAGAAAGTCCAAAAAAAAGTGCGGCTCGCAAAACTCAGAAACGTGTCCCCTAGGGAATAAGGGTATCCGTTTTTACCTAAAGGGCGGGCTTTTGAAGATATAAGGGATGAAAGTTTCACCCTCTTAAAATTTCTAGAACAGTCTTCCGGAAAGTTCTACAAGGTTCCATAGAGCTCTACAAAGTTCTGAAAGGAGTGGCGGAGTATGTCGAGGAATGTTTGGGAATAGGAAATCGGGAAAATCATTGTGGAACATTCCAGAATACTCTCGAATTGTCCTGAGCGAAGCCGGGTAACCCAGCTAGTGTAAACTAAAATAAAGTTTTGCTGTATAGAAACCTACATTATACATTTATAAAAAATTCTGCCTGAATACAGGTTCACCTAGTGAGGCAGGCTATGCACAACTAAAAATATTGTATAATTTTGCTACTTCTATACAAACCATTTTAACATTACTTTCTGTTTGTTAATTTTTTTTTACTGGTGTAATCTATTTGTAAACTACAAGTACTTTTTAGTTATAATGTGCCAATTTCATTGAAAAAAGATACATTATTATTATTATTTTCCGCCAAAATCGTGTTTATTTTTTGTGATTTAATCACAAAAACTGCCTGGAGTCAGCGTGACTACGACATCCCCAATTTGTGAATGTTGTGATGGTAATGCGAGTGGTAAAAGGAAGGAGATGGGAGAAAGAAAGGTTAGAAAGTAGCTAGCTACTCAGATCTGGTCAACAAACACGGCTAAAGCCATTTCAGGCAATGTTTCAATAATTACATACCTACCAATATAAACTATAAAGCAGAAAATCCGGCGGTGTGTCCCATGAAAAAATCTCAAACGGTGAGTTCCGGCATCAATCAACTTTTAACAGTAAAGTCAAAGTTACGTTGCTAGTCAAAGTTGAAGTAACTACTTTAACTTTGATAAAGAACTAATGAAATTTTTGATTAACGATTTCGAAAAAAAAACAATGTCGAAACTCGGGCAAAGCCGGGTGTAGTACAGCACGCATTTTGAATAAACTAAACACTTGCTTAAAACTTAAAACGTTACTATTCTAAAACACCTGCCGTCATTATTTATAACTGTAAATTTCAAACAAAAACACTTGGAAAGTACGATAATTACATACTAAAAAAAAGTAGGAAGATACTCTTTCTTTCCCGTTCTTACAATAGTAATTTTAATACACCTCCAACAACTTCATGCCAAACAACCGAGTAACTTCCATTCTCGTAACGTAACGTCAGCATTCGGCGTTTTTACAAATCAGCCAAGCATGAATTTCTCATACATAAGAAACTAGATGTTTTAACCCTGTAGATGCCAAAACGATTTATCGTTGTTAGCAATACAGGCGAACAGCGATCGTTGTTTGGGCAATTTTTTTTAAACGTAAATATGTTCTAAACATTGTCATACATAAAAAACTTGATGTTTTAACCCTGAGGATGCCAAAACGATTTATCGTTGTTCATAATGTAGGCGAGAACTACGAACAACGATCGTTGGTTGAGCAATTTTTTTAAACGTAAATATGTTCTAAACATTCTTATACATAATAAACTAGATTTTGTAACCCTGTGGGTGCCAAAACGATTTATCGCTGTTCACAATACAGACGAACAACGATCGTTGTTAAAAATGAATTTCAATTCAATAAGAATAAACGCCCGACTTAATTTCTTCATTTTTTAGTAGCACATATTCCTATAAATTAGTTTTTTTCTATTTTAAATACACATAAATATGATATATTATCCACCACACTAGTAATTCGTCTGTATTATGATTATAAATATATACTTTGAAGTAATAATTATTATAAGTAACGATATAAATAAATATAATGTAACCACTAATTGAAATAAATATCTTATTATATTTTGTGTAACTTTGAATACATTTGTAAAAACTATATTTAAATAACACTAACAAAAATTTCAGAGCAACAATTAGAGTTGGAAATAGGTAAATAAGAGATAAATAGAACAGAGCAATAATAGCATGAAGAAATTCAAAAGTTTTTTTTTTTTAAAATTATATTCAATAATATTATAATTCAATATATAAAAACAGTTTATTTTAAAAACAAATTTTACAGTGTAATTATCATTACGCGTGACAGCTATTTCGCCTCCTGAAGGCATTAAAACATTATCAAACAGCTTGATAATGCCTTCTGCCTGCAAAAGTTATAAATAAAAAAATATTTTTAGTTTAAATTAAATTTTACAAATCAAACTTGATAACAACAAATAAAAAATAAACTGCTGGCGAGTCGCGTTCTAAACAAAATAATAATGTTTAGTACCTGAACAATAATAACATTAAAATTTTATAGCGCTATATTTATCAATTTATTAAAATTTCACAAAGTTCTCAAAACATATTTTGATCGGCACCTACGTATTAGAGTAGATAAAGATAGATATATACATATAAACTAAGGATGGCATTTGTGACATAATATACCACTTCAAAACATGTCGGCATTCAGAGGGTTAAGACAGAAATAAGACTTCTGCCCCCTTTCGAGTGAATAGATCTGAATAATGGGAACACCCCCATGCGTGGGAACTGATCTAAAGAAAAGATTAGTTCCGTGGCACAGGGGTAATTGACTTTCATGCTGTTTTATGGGTTATTTCACGACGGTGAATATATTAAGGAGCCAACTTGATATTTCTATTATACATATTTGTTCAGGGAGTTGTATGAGGTGCAAATAAGTGTATTTTGATAGAAATTTAGAACATCTCGGTCAGATTGTGGGACACCGTTTAGTAGCTGAGTGAACAAATGCGCTGGGTTTCCACCCAAGCGTCGCGGGGTTCACATCCATCGCTTACTAAGTCCTCCACGATGAGGTATTTTTAAAAAATTAAGCAAAAAAATTACTATTTTTACAGCATTTTTTTTTTATGTTGACGAATACATTTTCTACAGCGAGTTAAAGTTTCCCATTTTTGAATTACCGCTAAAACGATGTTTTGGGGCGCGGCTATCGTATGACGTCATGAGCGTGGACGCTCACTGACAGTGTTTATTTATGCTGGCCAAGCTGAGCGACGCTTGTGACATCACAATCCGATTTACCAACCACGGCCCGTTTTGATTTTGTCAGTTTTAGATCGTTTTTAAAATCAATATTATCGAATGAAAACATAAAAAAACAAACGTTTTTAATAGATGATTAAAATTAGAAAAATTATCTTTAAATATTCCGTACATTTTCAACAGAATCCCTCGTTTGTGGAAATAACCCATTGCCCATTGCATAATCAATGTTTTCTCACTATAATACTGGTTGTAGATTTTTAACACGGGAATCTTTGTCTTTCTTAAAAACGACAAGTATGCTTAAATTTTACACTTTTTAGTTGACTAGATCTGACCAGACAGATTCTTTCCAACCTTCCTGTTTCCCATTTACTTTCCTTCACTACTCACTTCAGCCTCACAACATATCCCAAACGATTGTGCTATTGAAATGGCCCAACTCAAGCATTTGGTTCACTTGATCGTGCATGTCTTCAGCAGGCGTTCATTTTTTTAAATTAGCTCAACACAGAAGGCCTTGGGGAAAATAATTTCTCTCAGGGCTTATATTATCTTAGGGGTTGCTGTGTGGAGGGTATTTTTAAGGAAAGGAAGGATAGGAAGTTCTATGAAGGAAAATGGTATGAGGAGTGGGTATGAATCTGGGGGTCAGTGTGTCCAGGAGTAACGAACGTATGAATCCATCCCTAAAAATGCGGTGCAAGGTCAAGAGAGTCCGGCTGAAAAGGTCAAAAGGTCCCCCTCAACAAGTCTCTCTAGATCCTGAGATCGAGACTTCTTTTATTTAATGGGAATACTGCACGAGACCCCCAACTGTTCCCAACCGTCAGTATACAATAAGACTATGGCATACCCAATTGGGGTATGTTGTACGTCTGAAGGTAAGTGGGGAGGGGAAGAAGATGAGGAATAGGAAGGTGGGAAAGTACCGGGCTATTCAAATCTGGCCACCAAACACATAAGCCACATCAATCTACATCTCGATTGTGAAGAGTGGTCTTTTTTTCTGGAAAGTGCCGCAAATAAAATAACTATAATCATCATCATCATCACTCTTGGCTCTACAACCCCTGAGTCTTCCTCCACTCGTCACGGCTTTGTGTCAGCTCTCTCCAGTTAACAATCTCCAAGGTGGATAAATCTTTAAGGACGTTGTCGCTCCATCTTAAACATTGTCTTCCCAGGCTCCTTCGCCCTGTCGGTCTCGAGTTCAGAAGGGACTTTGGTGCTTGATGCTCAGTCATCCTTTCTACATGACCCAGCCACCGAAGTCTTCCTAGTTTAATAGATCCTTAAATAGAGTATACAGCTCATTGTTATAACGTCTGCCCCAAAATCCATTTTCTGAAACCGGTCCGAAGATACGCCTCAAAATTTTCCTTTCAAAAACATCCAGTACTCGCTCATTCCTCTTAGTTAGTATATTGTTTTAAATAGTACCTATATTTAATTGAATTAATCAAAAAAAAAACATTTGCTTAGGTTCAGGGTAGGTACAAGCACTCCATTGTGGAAAGCTAAGTTCGCTTCGTTGCATAATTTGTAATCAATCGCGTTTCCTGCATTCAACTTTCTTTTAAAATACCTATATCCTTTCCACCTCTAAAAAATTAATAAATATTATAAAACAACAAAACAAATATTTTCTTTCCCGCATAAGATAACAAATAAGAACGTACAATATGCCAGAGTGTATAGATTATCATTTTGAGTAATTTTTTCATTGTGGTAGCATTTTCTCATAGCATAAAGCAGTCAATTTCCACCGAAAATAGGAGAAATTCTCGTATAAAAAGGTATGTGAAAAATGATCCGAACTTCGGATATGTTATTACGGTGTCGTACGGCATAATAACTCAAAATTATACGAGTTCGGAGCGAGGAAATACAGCGATATAGCTTGGGCCTACGCAAGAATCTATCTACACAATTTAATCGAGTTGGGCACAATAAAAATGTGCCCATAATAAAACGGAAACCACGTAAAATTTATACCCTAAGAAAAATGACAAATAATTAACCCTTTAGAAATTTGGCGTATTTTTCAGATGGTCAAAATGTTTCTAATGTTATTACAATAAAATGCAAAAAAATGAATTATTTCTGAACATAACCCAAAACTAAAAACTGTTTTTGCTAGGTGATAAAATAAGCTTTCAAATTTTATAATTCAAAATAAACATAAATTTTTTGAAATATAAAATTTTTGCATGTTAACTTTAAAAAGTTTTGAAAATGGCTCACTTCACGTTTTTTCAAACTAAAATTATTGATAACGAAAAAAAATAAAAACAAACACATATTTTATTAAACAAACGTGATTGAAGCGCCTTTGACTTGATTTTTCACAGTTTCAATTTTTTTTTCAAATTGCGATGCAAAACTTTGGTTTTA
This sequence comes from Limnephilus lunatus, assembly GCA_917563855.2. Lineage (NCBI taxonomy): Eukaryota > Metazoa > Arthropoda > Insecta > Trichoptera > Limnephilidae > Limnephilus > Limnephilus lunatus. Next base: position 113,236,123 of record OU830592.1, read on the forward strand.
CAAAAGTGTAAATTTAAATTTTTGGTTTTAATTTTTTAGATTTGACTATAAAGCGTGGTGTTTTGCCTTTCTAACACCGTTTAAAACATATTTCTCACTCTGATAGTAAGGAAGTTACAGGGATTTGTAAGAGACATATTTGTAAGCTGGGACAAAAATATGGTCTCCTGCCATTCGTCGGGTTAATTATGTACGCGGCGTTCTCACCTCAAACATTATGGTCAAGAATATCCTAAACATTTAATGAAATTTTTTTTTACATTAAATGCACATAGGAGGCCCTGAGGAAAATAATTTCCCTCGGGGCCTATGTAATCTTAGGGGATGCTGTGTGGAGGGTCTTTTTAAGGAAGGAAAGGAAAGAAAGTTCTGGGAAGGAAACCACTATGCGTCAATTAATTTGTTCACATTTTAACCTATCAGAGATAATGTTATTTCGCATCCATTACTACGGGATGTGAGATATGTATTTATTTAATTAATTTAAACAGGTAAAGTAAGGAATAGTATATTATCCAAACTACTCGCCATATTTCCCACATATCTTATATAATATAATAAATATTACTAGCCACGAACGAGCCATAAATCACCCAAAACAACCGACACACAAAAAAAACCTAACATAATCAAAAATGTCTTCATTAACTCTCGTGGTACAATAAACCATTATTATCAACGTCACGGGTGTCAGACGACTTGAATGGCCGACGTTTCAGTTCTTTCGTGTTCTTCTTATTCCGGTCTTATCAGTACAGGGGAAAATCGTGTTTGGCAAAATAGCCGGGACAAAATAGCCTGGTAAATTTTATCATCTCAGAAAAAAGACTGAACAAAATATCTTGCGATTCGGTTATTTCAAGATTTACGGTGGTTTCAGTACAGAGAAAAACTGTGTAAGGCAAAAAAGTCGTGGGTAAAATGGCCAGGACAAAATAGTCAGGTAAAATTAAGGTAAGAAAAATATGGTTTTAAAAATTACAAAAATCAGCTATTCGGTTATTCTGTTTTTATAATTTAATGTATCTAAATCGAATTTTACATTTTTTTTATTAAGTTCTGCAAGAATTTTAGTTTTTATTATTGCAACAGATGTTTCGGCGTTCAATGACAGTAACAAACTGTGTTTACGCCACATTAAGACGATTTATTTATATGATTTTATTTATTAATATTTAAGGTAAAACACTGATTTAGGGTGCTTAAAATTAATTCTGTGAGGTAGGTACTTAACGTTAAATACCCGGGTTAAAATATGGTTAAAAACATCAAAAACAGCTCCTTTAAAATCCACTTTAATTGTCCCAGCAAAACCTCTATACTACTGCCTCTTAGAATGTGTACAGATATTCTTGTCTCTATGTCTATTTTGAACACAACCTGATTTGGAAGATACTCTCAGTATCGCCCTGGTGTAAGACCACCGTTCAGAATCAAAACGTTGCTTGAAATGGCATTAGCCGTGTTTGGTGACCAGATCTGAATAGCCAGGTACTTCCCCACCTTCCTCTGCCCATCTCCTTCCCCTCCCCACTGCCTTCAGCCTCACAACATACCCCAATTGGGTATGCCATAGTCTCACTGGCTTCAGACGGGAGCAGTTGGGACTCTTGTGCGGTATTCATATAAAAAAAATTAAAATTTAGTAATGGTTTCTCTAGGTCTTGGCGGTGGATGCGTTTGCTCACCTACTGCGTGGCGTGCCGGATCGGGAGAGACAGGTTGAGGGAGACCTTTTAACCTCTTCAACTCTTCAACCAGACTCACTCGACCCAATGCATTGAACCACAGTGGGAGAGATAGATTCATACTTCCGACACTCCTGGACACACTGACACCTGAACCCATTCAACCCTCATACCTTTTTCCTTCCCAGAACTTCCTCTCATTCCTTACCACCGAAATACCCTTCACACAGCATTCCCAAAGACAATATAGCCCATGAGCGAAGTTTTTCCTCCTTGTGTGGACATAATGTAAAACAAAAAGTCTTCTTATGATATTATTTTGGTTTGTCAAACTCTTCTTTGTAATGGTCTTTTAGCTAAGTTCTTTTTGCCGAGGCTACTTTGTCCCGTCACCAATCTTATCACTCCTCTCTCCTCCATCCTTCATCTTCCCTTCTCTGTCTCTTTCACCCTTCCGTCCCGCCCTTCGCTCAAGTCATAAATCTGCCAGTGTCTCGGAGGTGATTAATAGAGGTTTTTATTTTATTTTTTTATATTATACTTGCGCGTCAGTTTTTCGGTTTCGCGTTGTTCGCTAACACGGAATTATTTTCGGTATTTTTTTTTAATATAAGAAATTTAAATGCGCGTAAATAACACGAGGGAACCTGCCTGAGATATGTTTTTCTAGGTTAACATCTGTATTAACTGGAAATGGGTCATATTTTTATTTTATTTATTTTTACATGAATATCGCAGAGATAGTCTTAACTGCCCGGAGCAAGTGGTATTATGGCATTCTAAAGCGGAATATTATATATTTTGTGAGGCAGGAGCAAGAAAGGTAAAGGAAATGGGTTAGATTAAGGTTGGGAAAAGTATCTGGCTAGTCAGATCTGGTCATCAAAACATTTTTTTACGAGTAAACTATAGTCTCAACCACTTCCAAACGTTTGGAACCAGTGAGAATATGGCATCCCCGATTGGGGTATGTTTTGAGGCTGAAGGTAGTGGAGAGGGGAAGGAGATGGGAAAAATGAAGTTGAGGAAGTATCCGGCTATTCAGACCTGGTCATTAAACATGGCTAAAGACATCTTCCGCTCTGGAACATCCAGCAAATGAAAAATGTAATATTTTAATTTAATAAATTGTAAAATAATACAAATTAATCAAATAAAATTTAATATTAAATTAAATGAAGACAATATTAGCTAAACTCAATCGAAAACCTGGATACAGAAAAATCAGAAAAAATATTGGCACCACTGGGATGTAAGCAAAGGGTCCTGGGTTCGTGTCCCAGTAGTGCCAATATCTTTTTCTGATCTTGTCTCCTGACTTTCGATTGAGTTTCTCTGATATTGTCTTCATGTAATTAAATATTATAATTTAAGATTTTACTCATAAAGTTAAAAATAAACAAATAAAACTTATTTGCGTACGCTAGGTTTTGAAACCGCGACCTTCGGATTGCTTGTCGAGAGCCATACTACATCTTGACTACAGAAGCCGTTTTAGCAGGGTTTCGACTCATTTAAATTTTAAATCAGGATGATTGTAAGGACGGTCATTTAAAAGAATTTGAAAAATCATCAAATATTTGAAGTTAATTTTCAGGTTCTGTGATTATTTCAGTTTTATGAAGCAACTGACCTACAACTGACTTACACAGAACGTGAAAATTAACTTCAAAGATTTGTTGACATTTTTTTAAACAACCCTTCCTTTAGAGTTTGAACGATATTCTTTATGATTTCAAAATATCTATAAAACCAACTGAATAAATAAAAGGATTAAAGTGTGATGTAGGCGTGCCCAGTCACATCAGAAAAAAGACAAAAATTAAAAATAAAAATTGTAAAGACCACATTTCTAGGTATTTTCAATTCATTGATCAACTCCATTAAAAAAACATGAAAAGACTGTAAAATGAAAAAAATCCGTAATATAATTTGTAGGGTGAAAAAATAACTGTACCTCTCGTTCAACAATGCCCCATTCATAATTCTTTCTCTCAATTAAAACTGGTCTAGAAATGAATGCTTGTCATTAGTATTATCGTACTTCAAGACACAAGTCGAGTGTGGCTTCAAAACCGGTGTAATTATAGTTTTTCACGGTGTCTTCAAGTAGAATCAACCTTCTGGCGTCTCCCTGGTGCTATTGAAGATGGTTGTAGAGCGCGACCGAAACTTGTAGGCGCTGGTGGTTATAAAAAAATCATCACAGTTTAAAAATAAGAGGATCGAAATTAATTAATGCAATGTGTTATTGCGGAAATCTTTAGTATACAGTGAAATATTAAGGTTTTTAATTTGAAGAAAAAAAAACTGAGAGGTTTAATGTTAGGAAATTTGGGTTTCTTTTTCCTTCTGGAATAAGCAAATTCAATCAATAGCTTTGGGGTTTTAAAAAAAAGATTAAGCTTTTTAACTGTAAAAATAAATTTAAATGCCATTTTTTTATGTCGGTTCAATAATAAACATCTCTCATATAAAAAAGTATTATAATATAGGAACTTACAAAGAATTTGAGGATTTATAAAAATTAAAAGATTTTGAGAAAGGAATTAGATAGTAAATATAGAAAATAATAATCGATAGGAACTCCAATTAAAAACAGACACATAAATTTCGGAAAATATCGTAATATAAGATGGAGTAATACGGATAATACCTGTTGAGTGAGATTAGATTAGTTAGTATAAAGTTTTATAAAATATAGAAAATTTGACCAACGTGTTCAAATGATCTTATCAGAAACTCATGTGTATGGAAATTTCAAGTCCCCGCATATCCGCAATCAAAAAACATAAAAAAAAACATCACACATAAAAAAATTCGGTTGTCTGTGAAGTACGTTATGAAATGCATGAAATCTGGTTTAGTTTGCAAATTTGCGAATTTGCTTTGAATTTAAGTGTAATTTAAAAAAAATTCAGAACAATTCAGACTAGCGATAAAGTAGGTAGGTAGAAAATTATTTCAATTGACATTTTCGAAACTGTAATGCGGGGTCCATTGCGCCGGCAAACGCCAGAATTTTGCTTGACAGTCCTATACAACAATCAAGGTCACAATTTTTGCCAACACTCAAGGCCGCAGTGTTTGTGCTTCCCGTGTTCGGCGGAAAACAAAACTTAAACATCTCATCCCGGGTGAAGCGGGAAGGCAGGCGGGGTCCAGCGGGGGGGGGGGGGGGGAGAATTCATTTTTTGACAGAAGTCGCGCGGTGCGGTCCGTGTATGTAGAAAAATCGGAACGGATTTTTGTGGTTATGTGCTATGTATGAGCGAACATAATCACGAGTTTAAAATATTATTATACCTAAATATAATATAATAATAGATATATTTGATAATATAATATCAAATATTTATAATTATGCTGTTGTTGACGTAAATATTTACGTACTTTAGAGTAGAATTAGATTTTAGATAGATAATAGAATTTAGATTCTATAGTTCTAAATTAGGTCGTGCAATAAAATGACGTTATTATATAATGTCATTGGTGCAATAATCGATATTAGTCTGAAATCTTTCCTGATAAACCCTGATCTGTGTTTTCTTCCTGATGCAGGTAGCATCTTTTCTACATCGAACGCATTTTAACATTTATGCAAACGATAAACGTCAAATTTTTTGGTACGCGGACCTAATAATTATGATTTTAAGTTGTAAATAAACACACTGTCGTAATGGATGATTATTTCTTTCGTGAACTCACTTGTAAATAAAGTCTATTAATTTATTAATCGGTTTCGGAGACCCGGGAGAAATTGACCATTGTAAATCGATATTCTATTTTTGATGCTACGTAATTATTTACGTAGCAACAAAACGTATTCACTCTAAATTCTTAATAAATAGCAACTTTAGGTCGTGCGTATTAGTCGGAAATCTTTCCTGATAAATAAATATCTATTAAAATATCTGTGTTTTCTCCCTGATGCATCTCTTTTGTCATCAGAACGCATTTTAATATTGATATAAACGTCAAACGTCAAGTGTGCGTGCCGTGGACACGTACGTACCTCAGACCACTTGTCAAATTGTGTGGACCGCGCGAACTTCACCCCAAACGATGTTGGTGTAAAGTTATGGCCTTGAGTGTTGGCAAAAATTATGACCTTGATTGTTGTGTTGGACTGTCAAAAGTCTGGCGTTTGCCCGCGCAATGGACAAAGCTTAACCATAACATTCTGTGATTTTTCACGGTCTGCGCTAATACTTAAAATGCAGTAAAACAAATCTAAATCAAAGTATATCCATTTTTTTTAATTATTCAGATTTTTTTTCTGTTTCTAGAAGTTTCTTTCCTGCTACCGTCCAAATCTGGTTTCTTGCGTACCTAGGATTAAGTTAAGTTATGTTAGGTTAAATTTAAAAAGAAATAATCAACATACCGAAAAAAATACAAAACAGTCTCAACTATAAAACGTTACAAGCATAAAAAATCACCTGTTCTAATTGAATTTTATTGCTTTCACAAAGCGCCTACAAGTTTCGTTCGTGCTACTATTCAAATCAGGGTTCAGCCATATATCTAGGGTTAGGTGTCCGTGGGAAGTTTCCCAGGCTATGGTTCGCTCCCATGCCCCGCACTATAGAATATAGACTATATTACACAGAACACATGCTTGTCCATTGTTCAAGAGGCTTTTTTATCACCAGAGACCGATGTGGTACCTATGTGCTCCTGGTAGGTAGTGCTTTGATGGTAGGAGATGGGACAGTGGAATGTATTGACTGTTTATGATGGGTTCGATTGATCGATTTCATTGAGGAAAATAATTTCCTTTGTCGTCTTAGGGGTTGCTGTGTGAACGGTCTTTTTAAAGAAAAAAAAGAGAAGTTATGGGACGGAAACAGTTATGAGTGGTTGATAGGAATCCGGGGGTCAGTGTGTCCAGGAGTTACGGTCATATGAATTCCTCCAATTGCGGTGCAATGCGATGGGTCGAGAGAGTCCGGTTGGAGAGGTCAAAGGGCCTCCCTTGAGACCCGGTAGTAAGCGCTCAAAAAGGGGAGATATGTAAATATGAATGTTAGAGGGAGCGCGCTAATAATTAAGCGAAAGTTGCAAAAATGTTAAATAAAACACGACTCCTTTAAAATACAGCAAAACACTGGTGGGAAATGTGCTAGTAACATTTAAAGAAACACTGAATTTTTTCATAAAAAACTTGTAAAATAACAGAAAAAACGTGTTTATAATAATTTTCGGAGCATACATGGCAACATTTTTCTATCGAGGGAATTTCATATAATTACCGTTTCGGCTTGGCAAATGATATTATCTTAAAAAATAAAATACATTTTGTTAGAAACTAAAAAACTTTTTAAAAAGATTTAAAGAAAAATAAGTCATAAATCGGTAGAAATGCGGAATGCCGCGGCTTAAGCAGTATCTTTAGATCCGGCCCGCCACACAGCAGGTGAAAAGACAGATCCGCCACCAAAACCCCGACAAACGAAAGATGCTACAAAAATTGAAGACACTTCAATTGACTTGTTTTTGCCTTGCCACTTTGAGATTTCTACAGCGCGTCTATTGTAAAGTCATTGGTCCTGGGAAATTTGGAGGAATTATATCCACATTTTAACCACTTTCCTCTTCTGTATGTATTATGATTGGTTTAATGTCCAGATTTCCACGCTATATACTAGAAGAGAGAACACATATGTACGCACAGCATATACATTTTTATTGCATTTAGCACACAAAATTTACCCAGTGTAACACATTTAAGATAGATTAGGTAATTAAAAAATTAGGATTCTCAATCTATCCCAGCTATGGCATTATGTAGGTAATTGTTAATTATTATACACAGTACTTACAATCTCTGCTTTAAATCTACAGTGACTACAAACCCGTAGAATCTAATTACCCCCCGTAAGTTCACACGAACAGGACCCATTGTTTGTATAAATTATTATTTAATCCAGCACTTGAAAAACTCAAGGACAGATCCACCCACATTAAATTTTAGGGAGACGATGTAGAAGAATTTAATACTGTTTTAAGTAATCTCTAAAATAAAACAAAACCACAAAATTTATAAAAAATAACGAAAGATATACCAAACAAATGATGACCACCGTGAAAGAGTAGTTCAAATTCTAGATTCAGAGGTCTCGGGGCGTTCTGGTGAAATACAGAACTGTCATTCAGGTTTTAGCCGTTTTTGGTGACCAGATTAACCGGGAATTTTCAAACCATTCACTTCACCGTCTCCAGTCCTTCAGCCTCACAACTTACCACAATTGGTAATGTCATAGTCTCACTGGCTTCGAGCAATCGGGGATCTTATACAGTCGTAGTCGTCAACACAACATGTTGAAGATATAACGCGGTAAAACAGATGTTCTAGCACAGCGTAACAATGTGGGAGGCGGGTATGGGAACTGCTGCCTCCTGGGGAATTTATTGGATAACCAACACCCCCGCAGTAGGTCGCCCTAAATACATAATTCGCCAAATTTTGGTTTGGTTTAGGGGTGCCGGGCTCATGGGATGAGGTTGGTCTAGATCTTGGTGGTGAATGCGCTTGCCCACCTGCCGCGTGGCGGGCCGAATCGGAGGAGACTGATCAAAAGAGAACTTTTGATCTCTCCGACCCGCACCGTAGTTGGAGGGGTAGATTCATCCGTCTGTCACTTCTGAACACATTGACCCCCAGATTCCTAACAATCCCTCAAACCCTTTTCCTTCCCAGAACTTCATTTCTTTAAAATCTCACTCCACACAGCATCCCAAAAACTGAAAAACTGAACTCTACAATAGCCCATAGCACATCATTCTAGTCCAGGAGTGATGTATGTATGAATTATCCCTCAAAGCGATAGTTCCGAGAAAATCCGAATGGAGAGGTCCAGGTAAGGTAAGGTCTCAATCAACCAGTCTCTTCTGATCCGGCCCGCGTCGCTGTAAGTGAGCAAACACATTCGCCACCAAAACCAAGACAAACCTCACTCTAGGAACTCAGGCAGCCCTGCCAAGTCACCTAACGTAGCGAACCACTTGGAGTGACCTATGGTAGAGGTGTTGGTTACCCAAATTGAAAATAATAATTTCAAAAATATTTTATGGGCAAATTTATACTACGAAAATTATCTTCTTTGTCTTCGTTGTTTTTGAAAATTTATTCCACAAATCAAAAGCTTTTAGTAACTTGACAGTGCGAAATATTTGTAAATATGTTAATACCACCTTCCGTTTTTAGAAAGCCTTGTCGTAATCTTTAAGTTAGTTGTAGCTAAGAATATTTTAGGTAATTTTACATAACAACTATATTTGTATGTAAAGCCTTGGAAACAAGCTAAGAATTATTTTATTATTTTACCATGAAGTGAAAATACACGATAATTGAGCCCTTGCCGGGAATAACGTTGTATCTAAAAATATTCCTGTTTTGAGAAAAATGGAAAAAAGGACCAAGTTATTACATTTTTTAATTAAAATACAATTAACATACTTCTATGTGAAAAAGGCAATTAAATCAGAATTCATTCAATAACTCGATTTTAAAAAGTATTTTTGGATATAAAATTATACCTGGAAAGGGATAAATTATTCAATGTTGATATTCAACCGGTAGCTACACAAAGTAAATTATTGACTTGAAAAATATAAACATTTAAAAAAATTTATTTCGTTATTTATTTTTGGGGCGTTATGCCGTGTTGCACTACCTCCATCTTTAGCCAAGGTTCTAAATAAATAACGAAAATACTTTTGGCAGTGAAAATCTAAAATGATATTTAAACAGGACCATGATTTTTAATTGCATTTATTTGAATTTCGGTTTCGTTTTTCTTGATTGAATGAATGAAATAAGTGGAATCTTGGAAGTGGAAATTAAAAATATCAATTTGGAAGGCGGGTATGGGTACCACCGCCCCGGGAACCATTTATTGATTCACCATATAAATGCCATTGGTCACTCGATACGTTTGGTGACCTTTGGCAGGGTGGCCGGATTTATGAGGTGAAGTTTGTCTAGGTCTCGGCGGCGAATGTGTTTGCCAAACTACTGCGTGGCGGGCCAGATCGGTAGTGACTGGTTGAAGGAGACCTAACCTAACCCTCTCTAGCCGGACTCTCTCGACCCATCGCCTTGCACCGCAGTGGGAGGTATGGATTCATACGTCCGTTGCTCCTGGATTCCTACTTCCACTCCTTCCTTTCCTTCCATACAGCATCCCCAAAGATGACATAGGACCTGAGCAAATTCTTTTTCCTCAGGTCCTTCTGTATGGAGCTAATGTAAAAAAATATAATAATGAAAAAACGAGTGTGATTTAGACCACACGACTGAAGTAAAACTTCACCAACTTATGCCGTCCATTAACAATATAACAATAACAGGAATAAAAATATCCCCATCCCCTCAACATCCCCATCAACTAAACTCAACTCAACTCGCTCCCCGCTCCCCGTTCTCCGTTCCTAATTCCCTAATCCCCATTCCCCATTACCCTTTTTCCATTCCCCATTCCTCATTCCCCATTCCCCATTCCCCAGTCCCTACCCTTAGCATTCGCTTTTATTAGCGTTCGCTTTAATTAGCGTTCGCATCGATTAGCGTTTCATATCGATTAGCGTTTCACTTTTATTAGTGTTCGCTTTAATTAGCGTTCGCATCGATTAGCGTTTCGCATCGATTAGCGTTTCACATTAATTAGCGTTGCATATGGTTCTTTTTCGTAACGTATTCATCATTTTACCGAAGTAAGTGTCAAGCGTGCGTAAAGAAGTTTTACTTCAATAACCGCGGCAGATAGATTCGTCGTCGATGACAGTGCATTCGATCGATCGTCCAGTTGATTAGTCAGACATCTCCAAATACCAAGTTTAGAGATAATGCGGAAAGCAAGCTTTGAATGCTCACCATAAATCAGATATTATTTACACGTGTATGTATTTTACATATTAAATACTCTATAAAATAAAACTTGGATTTAACACAGTCAATTTTGAAAATGATGACACTTACATAAATTCAAAGCTAATCGAAGATTTCATTGAACCATTAAGTTACAGAAAGAAAGATGGAATAACAAACAACATTTCAGCATTTTTAATAAGCCATCAAATTTTGTCAGGGAAACCGTCTAATCGTAAATTCATTCTGGGGTCATTTTAATTTAAATGATAATTCTCACACTCAATTTTTTTTAAATTACGACGCCCACTCTTTTTAAGCGTTTTTATGGTACACGTGTAGGAAATCGAAGAAAATTGCTTTCCCATTAATTATGTACGGTATAATTATAAATCAAGACACGAGGTATCCGATTAGCAATTGCTCTAGGGGATGGGGCGAAGTTGTATGGAATAATATTAATGAAACATCCAGATGTACAGACTCACAGAGTGATCAAAATTGATATAACGAAAAATAACAAATAAAATGATTTAAGAAAACATTTAATATCACTGTAACAAAACAAGATAAGGTACAGATTATTGTATACTTGGGTTGCAATGTAAATGATAGATGGGATCCTTCGGTTGAATCAAAGCAAGCTCATGAAACCTTTATTCGCATGAAAAAGATGTTCTGCAGTCATGATCTCAACCTTGGATTAAGAATGTGAATGGTCAGATGCTACGTGTTTTCGATATTATTTTATGGAATGGAAGCATGGACGCTTACTGAAGAACCAATTAGTCGACTTGAGGCATTCGGGATGCGTACCTACAGAAGAATACTTAAAATAAGCTGGATGGACAGGGTTACGAATGAAGATGTCATGGTTCGGATGAATAAAGAAAAATAAGTTATTAAAACTATAAAAATACGAAAACTTCAATATCTAGGACATGTGTTGAGACATCTAGAGAAATACGAGATCTTGTATCTCTCATTGCAGGGAAAGATTGCCGGAAGTAGGGGCCCTGGAAGAAGGAGAACCTCATGGCTGAAAAACCCGAGATAGTGGTTTGGCCAGTCTACAGTAGAGCTGTTCCGGACCGCAGTAAACAAAGTCCGCATAGCCAACATGGTATCCAACGTCCGTTGAACGGACAGGGCACGAGAAGAAGTATAATGAAATATTTTAATGGGCACCAAAATACCGTTTACCTAATATACTGATTTGGATATAAATTAATGTATTTAAGTTAGATCAACAAAGTTAAGTTAGATAAATTAAAAGTGTTTAAGTTAGATCATTCCATCTCTGCAAGATGGCGCTGCTATCTCTTTTCGAGGAGATCGGTTGATCACCATTCATTAATTTGTTTTCGCTCTTGTGTAAAGTAAAGTTTTTTGACTTACAACAATTTTCTACGGGATCTTAAGGAAACGTTCTTCCCACAACACTACACTACAGGGTCGTTGACTTTTTTTAAACTATCAAATAAATAAGTTTTCTATCACCCTGTATCGCTATTATATCTCTAGGGAGTCATCGTCTTTCGCTTAGCGTTAAAAATACGTGTTCTGGGACCAATATAATGCCCGAGACGCACAACACTGAATATTTATAACATAAGCTAAGAAATAATATTAATATTAAAACGTTACTTACAAAGTTGTGTCCGTCAAAATAACATTCTAAGCATCTTTCCTTTAGAACACCACTGAAAACATGCTTAGAATGTGACCTTGAAAAACGTGCATACAAAATTGTGACCGCGAGAAAAACATTCTAAGCGTTATTTACCTTGGAGAATCACTATAAACAGTGTTTAGAATGTGACCACTATAAAATACGTATCAACAAAATTATGTCAGCGAGAATTACATTCTGAGCATTTTTCTCAAAAAGTACTGAAGGGAAAAGCTATTAGAATGTGACCCTCAAAAACGTACTAACAAAATTGAGTCCGCACGAATTACATTCTAAGCGTATTTTTCATAAAGCGCTGAAGGGGAAAAACTATTAGAATGTGATTTTGTATTTAATTAACTCAAATAATGCAATGGAAAGTTTCGAGCTTCGAACAAACCGTCACATTATAAGCACGTTTCGTTGAAAATCGTCAAAAGTTGGGGCTTAGCTCGGCAAAGCTAAAAATCTTTCGGAGAAATAAGGGCATTCCAAGCGAACGAAGCGGCAAATTTTCATAAGCCGAGCGTTTGGAATGGGCAAACGAAACAACATAAGCTATCTGGCAGGTCAGAAAATCTGTTGGACATATTATTTTTCATGTTCAAGACTGAAAAACTGTTTTTATTTTTATTGTTCATGGTCAATGAAGAGATACACCTTTAGAAGTGTATTTTGGGCGTGTCCAATTTTCGATTTTTTTTTCGATTCCTTCCACAACCATATGTAACCATTTACAACCATATGTTTCCTTATGAGTGGAGGATACTCTCATAAGGAAACATATGATTTCCTCCTTCACCGAACACGACAAGACTCAACTTTTTCTATTGAACGAAGCTACGTTTATTTGAACGACTCTAGACCCACTAATGTCCATGCATACGGAGTTAGTAAGCAGTATGCAAGTACTTACATAATTTTTTTTTTTTTTTTACAAAAGATAAATAGAAGTAGCAGCCCGTAGAATAATTCTTCTGAAATAGATAACATAAAAATAGAAATAATAGTCGATACATAGAAATAAAATAAAAGATACTCTCAGTATCACCCTGGTGGAAAACCACCATTCAGAATCGAAACGTTGCTTGCAATGACGTTAGTCGTGTTTAGTGACTTTATCTCAAAAGCCAAACACCAACCACCATCTTCCCGTTCTCCTCATCTCTGCCATAAAAACGGAAACGAACAAATACATTAGGAAAACAGGAGAATTACTCGAAGTTACGAATTACGCGAAATTTAATCATAATTTATAAAAATTAATGCTTCTTTGTTTGTCCTGCATGCGTTCCTATACCATTCATCCGATTGCGATGAAACTTTGGTGATTGGTTGTGAATTTTATATAAGAATTGTATAATAAGTTGTGCAAGAATTGTTTGAAAATGTGTATATTTCATATAGTTTCAGGGAGAGCAGGCGGGAAGGCGGACAGGGGAAAGTGGAAGGGGAAGGGGAGGGAAACGCAGGAAGGGAAGGACATAGTATGATACTTAGTCGTGTACGCACAAAAACAAAAACAAAATTGTGTAGGTATCCAAAAGCACTTCAATACACAGAATTAACACTATAATTTTTTTTTTTTCTTTGGGTAGAGTTGCAACACATGCCGGATACTCGCTAGTTGTACATATATATGTTAGGAGACGAAGACGTGGCACGACAAAGTAAACTACTTAATAGTTGAGGCAGGTCATTTAAAGCCAAGGAAAAATAGGCCACCATTATTATTTTTAGTTCAGAAAAATAGTAAAATCATATTGCAAGGTGAAACTTTCCCGGTAAAATCCTCAAAGGCATATTCGCATCGACGCCCGTTCAGAAATGCGGAACAAGAAGCGCTTGGAATGCGCCAAACTTTTTACTTTGCAACAGCAGTACAAACACTTCCGCGTCTCGAGTGTAACATTCCGAGCGCTAATGACGCCCGAATTTACTCGGAACTGCGCTTGGAATGGGCCATTTTGGACGATACGCCGGTTTCGTAAGTGTGCCATACAAAATACAGGAGTTTGGAAAATTTTCTAGATTAGTGACGTCATACTAGGGATGGGAATATGTAATTCGAAATCTTTTCAAACTATCAAAAGATGTCACCGGTATCTTTTATACTAATAAGGTCAAACTTGTCTGAAAACTGTGGTGGATCTTCTTACAATTATAAAACAGAAAATATGTTTGTAAGTAACAGAAAATCTCGAAAGGTCGTCTATTCTATGTGTATAAAAATCAAAATATGCTTGTGTTTCATAACGCTGATGGGTTTCGTACGTATTTGTGTTCTGATCGCCTTTAGGATCGGAAGGAATCCAGATTTTGGTATTCTGCACAATAAGGGTACCTAAGCAACGGCATAGACAGAAGTCAAGTACCGCCTTATCGTGAATCGTCAATCCATACGTCAGTCTATTAACAACATCGGAACATATCGTATCGTGACATTTCGCTCTTATCGTAACGTATCGCTGAAGTGTTATTTATCTTACCGTGACAAAGTATAAATCCTATCGTTTTAATCGTATGCTTTGTGTACAATTTTACGTTAATCAGACTCAAACTAGAACAATAATATCGCAAGCTTATGGATAACCTGTGACTGTCGCCGAATAACAACAAGCCAGAAAACACCACATTGAGTATTGCTTTTTGTGTTTACCGATCTTATTTGGTGGTTGGGCATAGATCGTATCGAGGTACATAACCGTTTATAGCAAAGAGTGGCCGCAAGGTCATTCTAACCCACGTTAAGTAGTTCATCAACGGGCTACTACAGCTTGCTTATATGTAAATATGTATATAAGTAATAGGAAATGTCTGAAACCTTCAAAATACCTTCTTTCCACCTTAGCGAAGGTTTCTGGATTATTACAACCACATGAAAAACATCTGAAAACGTTTTTTAATCATTACAAAAACTCTTGCGAAACTGTCAAAAATGTCATAAATTGAGTACGACCTTTTGCAAACCATCAATTGTTGAATCAAAATTAAAAAATTCTTTATATTATTGAATTTTAAATAGGTACCTATGTTAGGTACCAAAAATGATTCGTTGTTCTTATAATATACAAAAATTAATGTTTGTAATATACGAAAAATTAAAATTTGTAAAAAAAATTGCAATAGGTGGCACGCAAACTGTCTGAAAATCTGAATGTACCGGGACTGAATATATTGATCGCGGGAGAGGGGAGGGGATTGCGGAAGGGGGATCGCGGGAGAGGGGTGGTGGAAGGCGGGGAAGGAGGCGGGAATGGGTACCGCGGCCCTGGGAACCATTTTTTGGATAACCAACACCCCTGCCATAAGTCACCCCAAGTGGTTCGATACGTTTGGTAACTAGGAGTACCCGGGTTCATGGGGTGAGGCTTGTCTAGGTCTTGGCGGCAAATGCGTTTGCCCAACTACTGCATGGCAGACTGGATTGGGAGAGACTGGTTGAGGGAGACGTTTTGATCACTCCAGCCAGATTATCTCGACCAATCGCCTTCAAAGGAATCGTCTGCAAAGGTTCGTCAGGCGCTTTATACCACTACACTAAAGAGGACTTGCGTGGGACTGTGGGTTTATCGTATTATATTGGAACCGAGTACCCGTGAATAAAATAATGTCCTATAGATGGATATGTTTGTCTATTTTTAGTATCGATTTTTCATTTCATCGAGTTTCAAATCACAACGGTGCTAACAAAGTTTTCACTTAAAAAAACCATCTTCTTCTTTTTGAAAGTTTAAAAAGATTGCAACACCTCTATTATTTATTTTCTGACTGATACGTGATATGGAACACCCCCCCACACATGCTGACATGGTTGATGCCGTATATAATAATAATTCAACGTAGTTTACATAATTACATAAACCATTGTTTACAATTCCTTTGAACCAACAAACTTGCACGTAGAATTTTATCGCATTTTTTGCAGCGTTTACTTACCACAAGCTAAAATCCCTTCAAAACCGTAAAGACCATTTTGCTCTCCGCCTCGGCCGGTTTAGCCGAACAAAGTGTATGAGGTGGCAGGAAGCTGGCTCAAGCGATTTTAGACCTTATGATTATGGCGCTTGCTATCACATCCCCAGCGTCGCTTCCGCAAACGCTGCTATGTCATTAGCGATAGGAATGTGAACAAACCATTGAAAAGTAGTATACTAGATTAACCTAAATATTTTGAAAATGTTCCGCCATTTTTCTTTAGATTTATAATAAAATATTATTCTAGCTAAAGCCATCGGGTTTGCCCGGGCTTGAAATTTGGGAGGCGGGTATGGGTACCGCCGCCCCGGGAACCATTTATTGGATAACCAAAACCTCTGTTATAGGTCACCCCAAGTGGTTCGCTACGTTTAGTGACTTAGAAGAGGTGTCAGAGTTCATGGGGTGAGGTTTGTCTAGGCCTTGGCTGAGAATGCATTTGCCCACCTACAGCGTGGCGAAGACCTAACCTAGACGTCTCCAGTCGGACTCATTGCCTTGTACCAGTGGGAGGGATGAATTCATACTTCCATCACTCTTGGACACATTGACCTCCAGATTCGTCCCACCCCTCATACCTTTTTCCGTTCCAGAAATTCCTCTCCGTACTTTCCCTAAAAAGACCCTCCACACAACATCCCCAATGATAACATGAATCCCAAGGGATTTTTCCTCGGGTGTGCCTCCTCTGAGGATCTCAAGTAAAAAAATAAAAAGTGTGCAAATTTCATCGACCTCGGAAAAAAACTGTAAAGCTGTTTAAAAATTAAACAAACTCCGCCCGTCCAGTTTCAGAAGGGACCGGTAGACCAATAGTTATTAAAATAAAGTGGTTTCAAATAAATTTATGTATTTATATTTTATAACTAGCTGACCCGGAAAAACTTCGTACCGCTTCAGAATCAATAACTGTGGTGTTAACTTATTAGCTCAATTAAATTCAGTTTTACATTATGTAAAAAATTACATAATGAAGCAATTATCGATGCGCAACTGTTCGTGTTTTGTTTTTGTCAGTATCAGAGATGGCGTTGTGTACAAATTTATAATGTTTGTGATTTTCTTACTTTTCCACTTACAATTGCATTTAATTTTCTTTATACGTGCGAGGGAGATTTTTTATAATTATTGTATTTTCCATTGGCGGGTGCAGACATAAGTTCACCGTTTTTCTCATGTTTTACAATTGATTTTTAGTGTGCAAGAAAGAGAAACAGCATTATATGTTTAAGAACAAAGGCAAAACAATCAGCGCATTGACGTTTGACATTTTTGAATTTTTGGAATTCACTCACTTCTCAATATAAAACTTATCATAATAATCATGCAGCTCTTTCAAAAGATGTGAATTCGGTCCATACAAAATGTATGAGGAAAAGAATTGTCTTTATAATTATTTTTGAAACCAGTTCCTGTCGGTTCCAATCGGATTTATAAAATGGTCACGAACGTTCAAACTGGGCGAATCCGAACCAAAAAACGTCCGCAGGACCTAGCAGCAAAAACTTGCGGAGCCGGTTGTTAACTGCTAGTTTATTATTAACCAGTAAACCCCGCGCACGCGCCCCAATACAACGCCAAAGTAAATTCTTTACCCTTAATCCCCAGTCATTTCACGGCTAATTAGGCATTTCAATTGATTGACTTCGCAAAGCTCTTTAAGACTTATTTCCATGACGTGTTTATACTGTACAGGCGATTAGGTCCACATAGACGATATTCACAGGTCGTGTAATACTGCTAAAGACATAATAGATTCAGGGGGTAATTACAAATTAGGAAAGTCATTAATATAATTATTTTAATTGCCAAGCAAATACACCACAGTCAAAAGCGATTCGGCAACATTAAAATGTTTTAAGGCAAGACAGAAGTACTGGGTTCAAATCCCAGTTGGGAATGAATCTTTTTCTGTTTCACATTTTTCGTTTGAGAGTGGTTAATATTATCTTCAAAACGTTGAGATTTTACTCAATAAGTTATTCCACTACAAGAATATTAATTATTCAACCCAGACTTGTAAAAAAAATATACAGATGTCAGTGATGTCACGTATTTAAAAAAAAAAATATGTTTATCCCAGACAGACACCATTTGAATTTCAATTTAATTCGGGTATTATTTATACATGAAGATAGCAGCCAAAAAAAGATGTTTCAATAAAATGAAGATAATATTGGTTACCCTTGTTCAAGTAATGATACAGTTAAAAATTTTGGAAGTTGATCTGTTCGAATTAGCTTAGTGGTCAGAGCAATGCTCCGGCAAGTTAGATGTCCTGAATTCGATTCCCAGATGCGACTGAACGTATTCTGTTTTCTTCTGTTCTATATTTTTTGTTTGAGAGAGGATAAAATTGCCTACAACGAACAAAAATTAAAAATTTTGTATTAATGGTATAGCTTACAAAAATTATTTTATATAAAATTCACGAACATTTTGGTGTCATGCAATTATTTGAAATTTGCATGCAACTAGATGCGTAATGTAAATTCGGCTCTTATTATAGCCGCTATACAAAATACGTAGTGAATAGAAATTAAAAACTAAAACTTTTAAATGATTTAAAAATGTATTTATGTTATACTGACGTAGCTTCATTTTCGATTTTTTCTAATTTAACGCGCAGACCTTCGACTGAATCCTAAGACTCGTAAAATTTCATGCAAGAATTTCGTCGGTAGTATTCAAGTCTATTATACTTTCATAAAGTGTCGTATTCACACACCTTTTTAATATGGTGTCACCGTAAGGATACAAAATTTTCAAAACAAATTGTTTTCACAAGGGGAAGAGATGGGTTAGCTAAAATAAAAGCAAGGATATAATGTGAAAGAGGAGCTTTGGCGGCAACAGAAACTGCCACTTGAGTTTTGCATTTAAGGTGACCTCTCGAGGGGTCCCGCGGTGTTTCTATGATGGTAAGGATAAGTGGGACAAACAGGTTATTTTGTAACTGGAATTCAGAACTGAAGTGCTACTAGGTTAAACTATTTATACTTAACAGAGGTTTTTTGATATTCAGCCTCTCAAATTTAAACCACTATTTAATACAAAACGATGAGTCTTAACAACAGGTATAATGTTTTATTTTCATATTAGAGGGAATTTTATATTTTCGGAGTTTCTGAATCCATGGTAACCTCGTTGTGATAATGTAGATGAAGGAAATGAAAAAGAGGAAGGTTGTTAAGTGCTAGTCACCAAATGAGATTTAAACCAATGCAAATAAAGTTTAGATTAGTTGTCTTTCAACAGGATGATGGAAGGTGGAGGGAAGTGGGTTTTGGGAAGAAGAAGAGGAAGGTCTAGGAGTCTTCTGATTGCAGGTCTACTGGTTATTCAGATCGGATTACTAAAGCTGTGATAGTCTGAGCTACGAGACATATATGGATCTACTGTAGATAGATCTTAAAGGTTATCGAGTTATCCGACAGATATCAATAGTATATACGGTCGCACCTCAAATATGGATACATACCAAGGTACGAAGAGCCGTGAAGTTTAAAAAAGCAGGGAGATTTTGATAGCTTAAATTGGCCTCCAGGCCGTCCCACACACTCATTCCTGATTATAAGAGTTTAAGTCTAACAAATTGGCGCAACCGGATTGACCCTAAGGTCAATTTTAAGTAATATTTCGATTCTGATTGAATTCTCAACAGGACGATACCGAGATCATCTTCCACTATGAAAAAACATAATTTTATTTTATTTGCCAACGGTGGGATTCGAACCTGTGGCATAAAATACTTTAAAGCAAAGGAGTCTACCGCTCTGCGACGTTGGTCAAAGTTTTAAAAGGAAGTCACAACCTAAAAATGTAAATATTCTTAGTGCGCCTTATACCTGCACCACTGATATTAGATAGGTATAGAGCAGAAAATCGCTTGGCAAGCTCAAAAGCGTTTTTATAATGTATTTTATGAATATTTATTTATAAGAAAAAGTTAATCAAGATAAACTGTCTCAGATAATCTTAGCTATAAAATCGTATTTTTAGTTGTTTCTTATACGCGTTCATACATTTCTAAAAATGAAAAAACACATTATTTATTAGTTTTACGCTTTTATTTTTTATAAATTAATTAACAATTTCATTTCAATTCTACTCAAGCGAAACGATAGGAAACACTTCAATTTATCTAAAACACATTTTTTGGTATTCATAATACGGACAGATTCTTCATA
This sequence comes from Limnephilus lunatus, assembly GCA_917563855.2. NCBI lineage: Eukaryota > Metazoa > Arthropoda > Insecta > Trichoptera > Limnephilidae > Limnephilus > Limnephilus lunatus. The sequence goes on from OU830592.1 coordinate 113,256,523, forward strand.
AAGATTAATCTAAAACAGTGATTTTACTTTAAGCTTCGCTTTAAAAACTCTTTTTCGGTTCATTTGAGATTCACCGGAGAGTTCATTCTAAACTACTACCCCGTTATCCGACCCTTAGTATAAATTATGTCTTCTGCAGTATAAAACTCTACAATTAGGCCCAATCCAGAGAATATATTATTCTCCCCAGTGTGTTATGGGGCGCGTAATTAGACGATTGTTGCTCGATTAGATAACATTTACATATATTAAGGATGGAAAAGAAGAAGAGACAAGAAGAAAAATAGGAAAACTAACGTTTCTTTTAAGAGATGGCATAATAAAGCGATGTTGTCAGAGTCACCTTTGTGAAATAATCAATATTCAAAGATGTAAAGTTCGTGGAAATGTTGTTTAATGCATCTTGCTGACCTTGATTTTAACATTCCCCTAGAATTTTATAAATTTTCATTCCGGTATAGGGCATGTTGTGAAGTTGAATGGAGTAGGAAAGTTAAGGAATTGCAAAGAGGAAGATGTTGTATGGATGGAGGAAGTGTATTTATGAAGATTTATGCGAATACCGCACTAGAATTCCAACTGTTCCTGTCTGGAGACAGTAAGACTATTTCATCTATAGTTGGGGTATGTTGTGAGGCTAAATGTAGTGGGGATGGGAAGGAGATGGGGAAGAGGGAAATAGGGAAGCATCTTGCTATTAAGATCTTGCTAAAGCCATTTCAAGCAACGTTTCAATTCTGAATGGTGGTCTTACACAAGAGCAATACTAAGAGTATCCTCCACGCTGGAACGTGCCACAAATTATACTACATATTATATTAAATTAAGAAATTGCGAAATAGTAAAAACGTATCTAATAAAATTTAATTGCAGATGCCGGTATTCGAACTTGCGACCCAAAGGTCCGACCCAAAGGGGTAATGTGGTAACGTGGTAATGTGGCCGGAGATGTGGGAACCAAACACGACAAAAGCCATTTCAAGTAGCGATCCGATTCTGGATGGTGGTCTATCACCAGGGCAATACTGAAACTGACTACCAATTCGATCCCTCATCAAAAATACTATCTTCGGTTGTGCTTGTGCTCATTGTAACTCTGGTTCAATGAACTCAAATTCGTTGTGAATTTAAGTGTCCTTTTCAACATTATAACTGAACTGTCAAGAAATCAAACAAGCCAAAAAGTAGGTACATGATGACAATATAATATATTTTAAATACTATGAAATGTTCATTGCTTTCTTTCAATTCTTACGGTCAATCTTGACAAGTAAAGATAGATTTCGTGATTTTTCAAGGGTCTGCGCTTTTTAGCTAATATGAATCAACTATATTTTTTATATCCCACAATTATTATAATACCCCGTAATTCTTCATTGGTCTGCGCTAGTATACAATAAAATATGCCAATATAACTAAAAAAAAAAAGAAAATATATGTATATCTAAAACCAAACTATTTACTTTTGGTAAGGTGAAAAACTTTATTTTCAGATTTCATTTAATAACGTCTTCTGTCGGATATTGTACGTTCTGCGAAAAACCGATGAATAGATAAATAGAAAAAAATATATTCAAGACGAGAATTAATTTAAAAGAGGAAGAGCCGGAAACAATGACTAAACAGCAACAGTCAACAGATTCCGATGTTAATAATACTTATACCCTTACCTACTCGTTCTCATTCCCGTTCCCGAATCTACCCACTTGCTAAAATAAGGGAATGAGTACAAATGGGAAGAAAGAATTAACGAAGGTTGTGTTTTTTTTATGAAATGAAAATAGGCAGAGTTGATCACGGCTGGCCACAGACAAAAACACTCGCCATAGTCTCCGGTCGTGTATTTTCAAAGCCTTTATTGTTTTAATCATGGCGACACTATAATAAACTAGCTTTTGTGTGTGCAAAATCATTTACGAAACATTTCTGTCATGGTGAAGACAGAAATAGGTGGCTTATGTTTGTACAAAAATCATTTACAAAAGCCTATACCATTTCAGTCAGGTTACGACTATAATAGGTTCGCTTTTGTTTGTGCAAAATCATTTACGAAACATTTCTGTCATGGTGAAGACAGAAATACATGACTCATGTTTGTACAAAAATCGTTTACAAGGCCTAAACCATTTCACTCACAGTGACGACTATAATGGATTATTTTTCGTTTGTTCAAAATCATTTGCAAACCATTTCTGTCATGGTGAAGACAGAAATAGACGGCTTATGTTTATGCAAAAAATATTTACAAAAGTCTATATTATTACAGTCATGGTGACGACTATAATAGATTAGCTTTTGTTTGTGCAAAATCATTTATGAAACATTTCTTTCATGATGGAGACAGAAATAGGTGGCTTACGTTTGTATAAAAATCATTTACAAAAGCCCGTACTATTTGAGTAATAGACGACTATAATAGATTAGCTTTTGATTGTGCAATATCATTTACAAAACATTTCTGTTACGGTGAATACAGAAATGTGTGGCGTTTGTACAAAACCATTTACATACCCTTTACCATTTCAAAAATATAATATTAGATTAGCTTGTGCAAACCTAAAATAACCTAACGTTAACCAGTCAAACCTAACATAAAGTTTCTCTGTAATCCTCTTCAAAGATATTATGTTTTATTAGTACTAGATCAGTATCTCAGTAGATACTATTCTATATAGAGTAAAAAGCCATAAAAGTTCTTTGAGATCACAGTCATTGTTAATTGTTATTTCGTACTATACAAGTTTAGCCCTTATAAGTGGGAAGCTAGTTTTGGTCTCAATAGCTCTAGCAAAATAATGACTCTGCCTATCCGTTTTCAGCTATCTTTGTCACAAGTCATAACCGACACCATATGACCCGAAGATAACATAGACAACCAAAACAATTTAGTTAGAACTGATCACAGACTGATTATGATACATTAAACCTAACGTAACCTAACCTAACCTTAAACTAACTTTACGTAATCTAATTAAGGGTTGCTTTAAGCCGCCGCTACACGAATTTCTACCGATTTCTTACATAATCCCCTGAAACATTTGAGGATTTTGCTCTTATAAAAATATATGTTATTTTTTAAGTTAATATCTACATATTCCCCACGCCGAAACGCAAGTCATATGAAATATGATCGATAGAAAAAAATCGTAAAATATGCTCAGAAAATTATTATTTTCACGTCTCAGTTATTTTACTAGTTACATGTATGAAAAAAATCACAGTGTTTCCTTAAATGTTGTTGTAGACAGCGCCCAAGAGATTTTTGCTCTATTTTAAACGAGTCGTGTTTTATTAAACATTTTCACAATTTTCGCTTCAATTTTACCGTTTAAAATGTTATCGCACTCTCTCCAACATTCGTAATTACATAACTGTCCGTCTACTTCTTTTTAAGCGGGAATACGGCACCTTAAAGTAGATTGCTATCATAACGCATCTTCCAATCCCATAAAATCATGCATGGACTGCATGGACATACAAATATATGGACCTGCCCTAAGTGATAAAAGGCGTATTATTTCCCCCTCCCATTGGAACCATTTTATCGGAACCGGCTAGGCTTGCGAGAGCCTTGCGTGAATCTAAAAAATGTGACGTCATCATTCTTGTCCGGACCAGTGTCGAGCTCTCATCGGTATATTTTACGAAATAACACGGCAAAAATGGTGACTTGTGTTATTAAAACATATAAAAATAGATGTGAATAAGATAATAAACCCAATTTTGGCATTACATTCCATAGGTAAGCATTATTTTAGGCTTATTCAGATCATATAATATGATAAAACATCAAGATACATGGCGACGCGAAACACAAAGCCGCTGTTTCATCAAGATACATGGCGACGCGAAACATAAAGCCGCTGTTTTCTGAGGTAAGTACATTATGAAGCATTTGTAAAAGTGTCTCAACTAAATAATGAAACAAAATATTTCACTCCAAAAATAAGTGAAACTTTACTTTGCCAAATTTGGACTTCAGATATTTGTTCATATCGTGGCAAGCAATTCGCGCTCCTATGTAAAAAGGTCGATTCATTCAAAAGCAGATTTTACTTTTAAGAACTTAATGGTCATATTATAATGCGAGATGCCTATATACTGTTAGATTGATTTATTGGCGAATCACAGTCATCGTCCCTCTCTTCGCCCCGCCATAGTTAGTTTTACCCCTCATCTGTATGTTCTTGTCTATCTATTTGTATGTCTATGATGTACTGAAATGATTTCGGCTTACTATATATAGAATTTGTAGATGATTTTGCACAAACAAAAGCTACTCTATTCCAGCCATCACCGTGTAGGCTTTGTAAATACGCATCCCGGACGCGTCTATCAAAAACAATAATTGCAGTCGCGACTCTCGACTTCGCTTACTTGTGTATTATTATCTAATATCTTGATCTTAATTGTTTAATACAATACATACACCTATAATAAGCCACCTTCTGAATTAGTAAAAGCCTTCTTATTAAAAAAATTCCTCAGACGCCAAAATAAAAGCTACAATGAACTGTAACAAAACCTTCAACAAACCTCCATCTTTCTTCTGCATCCCCGAAAATTCCCCCAACCGTTTAAAAAGGGGGTGGGGGTTGAGGGGGTAGCGGCAGAAGCGCCACGCCGACAAGCAGAGAGATTAAATCTTTTTTCACCAGGACTGTGAAAAAACCCTCTGATACTTAAAGGATAAAAACATGGCATCGTTCGGATCAACACTTTCTCAGATTAGCACTAATTTGTGGACTGTTCACGTTTGTTTGTGTCTTTGTCGTTTGGTCGCCTATTGTAATGGTGTTTATATTGCAATTGTATGTGCTTAAGATAAGAGCTTTTAATGTTATTAAAATAAAATAATCTATTAATTGTTAAATTACAAGAATTTTCTTTTCAACAAAGTTTACAATCTGTGAGAAATGTGGTCTTTGCAATAACAGCGTTTAATTTTGTTTTTTTTTTACATTAACTCCAAATCGGAGGCCCTGAAAAAAATAATTTCCCTGAGGAGATGTGGAGGGTCTTTTTGTGGAAAGGAAGGAGTGAAACATGGTCTTGAAGGCAGGGGAGGACTTGTCATAGGAGGCAGGAAACACAGAGGCCAGCAAATCGTTACACAGCCGAGCTGTTGAACTCAAGAACGAGTCCTAGAAACAACCCGTTCTGGTGAAAATGTGACAAATGTTGGGCGCGTTAGGCGTGTATCCCGGCTGCGCACCGGTACCAAAGGAATCAATGACGCTGGCCAGGGCCGGATTAACCATGTCGGGGCCCCTAGGCAATGCACGTCTCGGGGCCCCTTTACCAATGGTGGACTAATGGGGGGGGGGGGGCGGCCCGCCCCGGGCCTCTGGTCCTCGGGGGCCTTCAAACGCCTCCATGTCCCCTCTTTATCAAATCCTTAACAAGGCTTTAATGCCATTAATCAGCGGCCGAGAATTTAAATTTCGTCGAACGATGATCTTGCGATCGTACCATTGCAACTGTACAGGGTGGTTCCGATGAGTAAGATTAATTATTCTCCATGCCAGCATTTTAACATAATAGCTCTATATCGATATTATTTAATTCACAATATTTGCTTTGATAAATACCTAAATTCAAAAAATGCTCAAACTCGTGATGATAAAACTATTCAAATTATGTACTTTTTCTAATTATTTTTTGATCATACGTATTTATAATTTTTCAATAATGTCTAAGCAAAATAAAAATGTAATTTTTTAAAAATATTTGCGCGGATATTTTTTTTGATGATTTTATTTAAACTAAAATTAAAATTCTGAAACATATCTTTCCCAGATTATTTATTGATTTATTTTACTCCATGATTATATAATTTGAAATGTGTGTTGTATAATACAACATTTTGGTTGAAAATTTAACAAATCTGCCAACGCCCTACGGTAAAACCTTAATGTACTAAAAATAAACATATTTTCTCAAAATTTAAAACTTAGCTTTACTAGATAAAAGAACAGTCTTTCGAAATCAATTTATAATTTTGTGGTGAAAAAGAGTCAATACGTCTAAAATTTGATTTAAAAACGACATATTTCCGGTTTTTTCTGGTGATTCCCACTTAAGGCGGACACTGTAAATTTTTTTTTTGGTAATTTGATTTTTTTATTTTATTTTCTGAAAGACGCAGTTGTAAAAAATGCTCTCACCAAATGTTTTAAAGATATTCGAAAAATTGACGGACATACAGCATTTTATGTGAAACAATAACTTAGTAAACACCACTTTTATTATACATACTATATGCCGACCGGGTTTCGCTATAACCGTAGGTCTGGGCAGTTTGTATGTTGAATTATCCTTCAGCAAAACTTTGACTGTGTTTTTCTCTAAACTTTGTTAACACATTTTTTAACGTCCATACATCCGATTTGCAGGTCTTCAACTGTTTGAAAATCTAGTGTCTATTTCACCACGTAGGTGAATTTTGTTTAAAAATAAGGAAAAATAGCGGACCAACAAATTTTAATTTCGATTTTTTATGGGAAATTTTCATTGTTCATTTAAAAAAATAGAAGGTGGCCCATTATAAAAAAAAAATCCCTAACTGGTGCCATACTGACTGGATTTACTAACAGTTTAAGATTTAGTACATGCAAATCGGACGTATAGTTTTTCTAATATGTTGTCAACCATGTTGAAAAAAGCAGTTTCGAGAAAAACGCGTTCAAAGTTTTTCTGAACGTTAATTCAACATACAAACTGTTTAAAATGGTTTCTTATAATATGCTGTAGGTATCTCCCTCAATTTTGAGAATTTCCTTAAAACATTTGGTGGGACCATTATTAACAAATGCATCTTCAGAAAATTAATTTTTAAAAATGACAATTTTTTTTACAGTGTCCTGGTGCCTTAAAGCCTTGTTTAGGATTTGATCAAAGGAACATGGAGGCGTTTGGAGGCCCCCCAGAGTCAGAAGCCCGTGTGAACTGAAGAAAAAGCTTGTAAAATTACATCAACTTCTTAAACTAGGGGGGGGGAGCGGTTCATCCAGATTTTCCACCCCGGGCCTCTGATGGGCTTAGTCCGCCACAGCACTTTACCCTTTTCTAACTTCCAAACTTTTTTTTTTCTACCACAATGTAATTTTATTCATAATTAATCTGTTTTTTTACTACATTTCGAAGGTATGCCTTCACCCCTATTCAATAAAAAAAATGAAACGAATACAATAGTACAATGAGCGGTCTTATCACTAAAGTGATCTCTTCCAGACAACCTTGGTATGAAGAGAAACAAAGAATTTTAGTAAGCAGATAGTAGTGCACACTAAAGCTTGTACAACATTTATATTTTAAACATTAGAAATAAAAGCAAAAAAAAAAAAAAAAACAAACAAATGCCAATATAAACCACACACGGCACCTATAATCATATCCCCATTGATACGAAGGAAAGTAAAGTAAAATACAACTATGTTTAAATATTTGTTTTAATTATTGACTTTTTATTTATTATTTGTGCGTGATGTGAACAGTTATTGGGCTATAACCATGGAACTATAATATCCATACTCTTAGGTTATAACCTAATTATTATAATTTGTTGTTTTCTTAAATTCATGTAATGTTATTAACCTATAAATGTTCGTAATAAAAAATTAAAATATTTAAAACATCTTGAAAGCTGACTTTTTCCAAAAGTGTGCCGGAGTTGCTCACTAATTGAGTCGAACCGTTGACGCAAGTTATTTTTTCTTGGGGCGCGGGGCCCCCAGCCGATGCGGGGCCCCTAGGCAGTTGCCTACTCTGCCTTAGGGATAATCCGGTACTGACGCTGGCGGTCTAGTCTCTACACCAGTGGTTCTTAACCTGGGTTCGGAAAGTCAGTCTCGCGGGTTCGGCGGAGGTCAAGACACACCCCCGACTCATAAAAATTCTTTATTACGTTTGTTTTTTTTTGCGAAAATCATGTTTTAATGGATTTGTTAATTTTGTGCACCTATGAATAAATATATACCTATGTTTTGAATTTAAAAAGATCATACTTTATTTTACCATTTAAGAAGGGTTCGGTGAATGCGCAAATGAAACTGGTGGGGGTCAGAACCTCCAACAAGGTTAAGAACCACTACTCAATATTAGTTAATAACTACGGTGAAATTTGACACCACGATCAGCTTTGTATTCCACATAGCAGAACTCTTAGTAGAATTTTTATTGTTACTCCGAAAATTTCGTCTAAAATTTTCCATAAATTATATTATCTATCCCGAAAATCTATCCAAAACACATTATTATATTACAATATTTATATATTATGGACAGTTGTGTTTTTATGGCGTTTTCAGAAGGGGAAAGTGGGAATGAATAGCGTAACCTCTGATTTATGATACGTAATAAAGGAAGGAAATATTTCCCAGGAAAAAAATAATGTTTTTATTTTTTCCAGTTGTGATTTGTTGCGTTCGCGGCACTTTTTCAAGGATTTGTTTATTGCGAAATACTTTTGAGTTTGTTGTAAGTATGTTTATTTTATCTTGTATTTTGTCGTGTTTTTGAGTGTATGTCGGCCGTTGGACCCTTTAGAACGCTTTGAAGGTTAACTCGACAATCTTATAACTTATACCAATAAAAATAATGAATTATAATGTGTTTTGTGGACTTTTTTATGGTGAAGATGGGAACATGTCGTGTCTTTTATTCATTTTTATTGTTGAGATATTATTTATTTACTACGGCAAACCCGTGAAAAATCACGGGATATTAAAATTGTTGGATGAATAATTATTTATTTCATAATTAGATAAACAGCGCAGATTCTGAAAAATAAGGAAGTGCGACTTTACTTCTAAAGTTTAAGTCTAAGAAATTTAAACAAAAGAAATATCTGGACATTTCAAATATATATTATGTAGAATTAATTATCAATAAAAAAAAGTTCTCTTTTTTTACATTAGCTCAACACAGGAAACCCTGAGAAAAACAATTTCCCTCGAGGCCTATGTCATCTTTGGGGATGCTGTGTGGAGGGTTTTTTAAGGGGAAAAGGTGAGAAAATTCTGGGAAGGTCGAGGGGTGGATAGGAATCTGATCAATGTGTCCAAGAGTGACTTTACCCAATTCATTTCTCCAAATGCGGTGCAAGGCAATGGGTCGAGGGAGTTCGGCTGGAAAGATCAAAAGGCCTTCCTCAACCAGTCTCTTTCGATCCGGCCCGCCACGCAGCAGTTGGGCAGATGCATCCGCCGCCAAAACATAGATAAACCATAAACCTCACCCCATATCAGGCACCTCCGCTAAGTCACCAAACGTAGCTTACCACTTGGGGTGACCTATGGCAGAGGTGTTGGTTATCCAATAAATAGTTCCTGGGGCGGCGGTACTATGAACGAATAGGTAGGTAATTTATCGATTTACAGCTTTATCACAATATGTTTGAAATAATTTTTAAATAAAGCTTAAATTCAAAGCAAATCCGAGTGCTAGAGTTCATTGAACAAAAGTTACATACATCGTACATTCAGAGACATTAGAGTTCATTGAACAAAAGTTTCATACATCGTATTATATAACACATCTGCCCTGATGATGGACAGTATGGACACTGTAACGCTGTTCGAAATGTTGGCTAAAGAAGGAGGTAGTGCAACACGGCATAACACCCCAAAAGCAAATAACGAAAAAAAGAAATTAGTGTTGTTGATTAAATTAAATTTATTTATTTATGTAATTATTACATTACGCAGATATATAAAATTGGTGAGTAAGTTTGACTTTTTTGTTTATTTTGTAAAGGAAGATGAAAACACTCTTCACCAAATTTATTCTGATAACCGAGACCGCCTTATAATCGATCTCCGGACAATCGGGAGCCTGTCAAATGGGAGCTAGCTTAATAAAATTAATAATAATTTTTTTAACAATGTAAAATAAATTTGGTCCAGATAAGCCGGACCGCCTTACGATCGATCAATCGGGAGCCGGTTAAACGGGAGCCAGCTTAATAAAGTTAATTAACAACCGCTCATTCGGGATCTTCCCCGTGGGAATTAAACCCGGGCTAGAAGGATGGTCGCCGGATATTCTACCATTATCGCCATGGAATTAATTGCAATGTCCCTTATAGTCTCTCTATTTACTTAATAGGCCTTCTTAACTTGCCCGGAGTTGGTAGGGATAGAAATAAAGCAACTTAAACTAAGAAACAAGAAGAAAAAAATTATACTAGGTAAGTCTCCTCCACAAATGCATATGAAAACTCACTAGAATGAACAAATGAATGTCAAACGGGTGGTTTGATATCACAAAAGGTGTTAAGCAAGGCTTCGTAATGTAACCGTGGTTATTTAATCTACACATGGATAATTTAGTTGAATTAATGAAATGTCCAGGAGAATCTGTGTCTTGGACATTAGGCAACTTTATGCCAAAAACATACTAGCATACATCTTCAAACACAGAACTACCTTTGAAAATGTCCAAACTGCTCAAGATACTAGAACCAAAGAGCATAATTTCTTACCTCTTTGGCTAAAACAACTTTTGACCAAAGAAATTTTAGATACTTAGCAACGAAACTAAACAATGCACTTCCACTGACCATTAGACAGAACATAATGTATCTTAAATATAAATCTGACACCAAATCCTGGATAACCAGCCAAAACAGAAGCAACATTAAAGATATTATTAAAACTAACAAATAAGTTTATATTTTTTCCATGGTACGTTGATGATTGCCTGTTTATTTTTGTAACAAACTGCTCATGTTTAAGGCCGGCCGCACACGTCAGGTTTTTTCATCCGATTGTCTGATCCGACAGTTATTATTGTTACCGCACGCGTACAGGATTGGCCGACCGGCGCGGAATAAAAATAGCACATGCCCTTCCGCGCCAGCCGTCCAATCGGGTTTCGAATCGGATCAGACAATCAGATGGACAAACCTGACGTGTGCAGCCGGCCTTAAAGCGCCTGCTCTCAACACAGGTTTTCCTAGTGAGGCAGGCATTGGACATCACAAATTGTAAATCTAGAATAAATTTAAAAATAAAAAAAATTGTATGCAACAATTGAAAGAGGTGGGATTGGGCGGGAAATTGAGTAATCTGAAAGTATGTTGCCTATTGCCAGGCAGTGAGGCATGGAACTGGCAGAGGAAGGATGAAAGTAGACTGAATGCTGTAGAAATAAGATACCTGGGGTATTATAAATCTCTACCAGAAAAACACCAATTGGAAGGTTCAAGATGTATTGAAGGAGCTACATCAAACTTGAAAAATATAGTATGCAATATGTAATGTTACAATTAAATAACAATTTGTAAACTTTAATGCACAAATTACTAAAATAAAATGAATAATTAAATAATTAAGACAAAAAAAATATCGCCGAGTTCAATAGGAAAAAAACACCAGTCAACCATGAACGAACAAACATACAATCATTACATTTAATTCATTAGAGAAGAAACGGAGCGTCCAATATAAATTATATATCGGACATTTCGTTATCTGAAGCCAACACTCGACATCACCCTTAGCCGAGAAGGGCCGCAAAAAGAAAAAAAGAAATAAATAAACCCAAAAAGAAAAAAAAATACTGGGAAATTAACTGCCTCCACAAAACAGTAACCGAATTCTTGTATGGAGTATTGCGAATTCTCTGTGTCAAGAGAAAATCTAAACTATAAATCGTAAAAATGTAACATGTTAATATTTTAGATCAAATAGTGGTGTTTTACAAAGTTATTTGTTTTCATTTAATTAAAAATGATGCCACTAAGGGAATGTGCAAAAAATGAAGAAGTTTTGCATTTCGTCTGTCTGTAGATATTTATTTATTTATTTAAACGCCATAAATTTGGCTTTGTGATACATGATACAATGATTCACAGGAGGATATCAGTATGTTAAAAATAACAGAAATAAAATAGTTAAGCAATATTTAAACAATATGCGAGGTTTATAAAAGACCTAACATAAAAAAAATGTGAAGTAAGTATGATAAAAGCTAGTATATACATAGGTATATGATACAAGTATTTGTTACAACCAAACAAATAATGTGGGTATTAACATTATATTTGCGCAGAATAAAAATATGTAAATAAAGGTGGCTTGTTGGCAAGTAAAATCGAATATGTTTGTAGGTATGTTCCGTTTCTTTTTTTTAAGATGGTGGCCGTTTTAATGGTTCTGAAAAGATCATTTTTTTCAAATGTGAAAGATCTGGACTTTCTTTATTATCATTTTTTATTATTATGGTATACCTACATACCTGAAAATATTATGAAAAAATAATTGTCACTAAGATGTTGGACGAATTGTATAACTAAATATTTATGGTTTTTAAATTAAGTAGGTAAGCATTTAAGTTGCGACCATTGTCTTTTTCTGTATTTCTGAATCTTGTTCTCCTTCATATTTTCGTTATCTTATTCTTCAATGAAATATTACATTAATGGGAATAACCTAAGAGAGTTTTTCTTATAAAAAATTGAATATTCATTTAAACTTTTATAAAAAGTCAATAGTTCCAAATGAATAAATTCAGATATATTTATCGGAGACGTCTATCTAGGTTACAAACCATTTCTTTGAATGATAGTTTCCAATAAAAAGGGTAGTTAGTTGCCCGTAATATGGAATAGTTTTAGACAGAAATTCTTCTTCTTCTTCTTGTGCCAACGGACGTTGGCTATCATGCTGGCTATGCGGACTTTGTTTACTGCGACCCGAAACAGCTCTACAGTAGACAGGCCAAACCACTGTCTCAGATTTTTCAGCCATGTTCTCCTTCTTCCAGGGCCCCGTCTTCCAGCAATCTTTCCCTGCATTATGAGATGCAAGATCTCATACTACTCTGGATGTCTCATCACATGTCCAGGATATTATTTTTAGGATAGGATATAGTTTTATTATTTTTATAGTTTTAATAACTTCTTCTTCTTTATTCATCAGAACCATGACATCTTCATTTGTAACCCTGTCCATCCAGCTTATTTTAAGTATTCTTCTGTAGATCCACATCTCGAATGCATCAAGTCGCCTAATTAGTTAGAAATTAGGCACAAAAAATGACCCAGTGAAATGACATTATCCAATTTTCAAAATGTATACCTGATCTATCTTCTATAAAAGAACACTGTGTTTTAATTGCACGTGCCAATTCGCTTTAATAGGTCAACTTTAAAATTTAATTGTGCCAATATTTGAAGAAAAAAAATGCCCGTACCTTATTTTAATTGGACCTTTGAAAGACGAGAAAAATTCTTTCGAGCTAAAAAGACGAAAAAATAGAAAAGCTAAGTGAAAATTCCTTAATTTCATTCGATTAGAAGAATTATATGAATAACGAAGCATTAAAACCTGGATCAAAGACAAGAACGGACGGTTATACTGTATCTTAGTAAATTCTGCTTTATTATGATGGAGGTCTAAAACGAAGTAATCATCGACACTATTTGAAGGCCGTAGTGAATGCGGGACTAAATAGTCAGCAAAATGACTTCCCGAGTACCTACATGAGAGAGACATGGGATAGAAGGGTATTTAAAACACTTTATTGGTAAGTCTAGCTTTCTCATAGAAAAGCTTCCAGCTAGATAATAACTATCAATCTTCTCTACTCGTAATCCTTATAAATGTAATTTTCAATTAAGTAAGTATACCATAATACAAATATGATAGCGAAAAAACCAAGAGCGTCAACTCAAGAAAAAAGTTGCATTAATCAGAGTATAATGTTGAACAGTCTACATTTTGTCACTGACATCATGCTCTGTTAATCCTTTTCTTCACCATCATCAGTATTGATTTTTAGTCTATTTGCGTGTGGTCGTTCATGATTCTTGCCTGCAACAAATAATCAAATAAACCACAGCGATGGTTGTTGCTAAAACAATTTTGCAGGTTGAAAGATAACCAGTTATATCACTAGACGGCATTCTTACTACAATTTTGGATATTGACAGTCCTTTTTCCCCTGCGGTCTTCATTTGAGACTTGAGACTAAGTCGCCTAGGATAGCAGGCACTTATTAATTCCTGAAGGTTATATTTTGTTCTGTCTCGCACTCACCCCAAGCAGAGTATTGTAGGACCAACTACTTGTGAACTTGTGTACTTGTTTTAAATCTGAATAGTACCGATGAAAATGTTACGAAATGAAGCCCGCAGTGTGAAGTTTTCCTTGATGTTAGCTAACTTCTGATAGAAGAGAGTAATAGAAATAATTAGGTACTTCACAAACGCTCTCCTATTCTTTTTTATCCATTTTTAATTCATTTCCCTTCACAACATTCAGTTACTGGGTCTAGAGTTCCAACTGCCTGGGAGCCAGTAGGAATTAATCTCAAGGAAGTGGGATTTGGAAAAGGAGGGTACAGAGGAACTAGTTTTCAATTAAAAAATCAATAGAAAGTCATAGGAAATCACACAAATTTGACAGCTAATTACGTATGGGATCTTTCCCGTATCCACAAAAGATATAGAATCGCTCCCCCGATCTGCTTACTGAACACGATAGTCGTGAACAAGGTTTCAACGGGGCGATACTGGGGGGTATCTTTTAACCATAGTTTTCTGTAAGAATTCAGTGTTTTTTAAACAACATTATTACAAACTATAACTAAGCCATGTTTAACATGCAGATAATCCCACTACAAGGCATTACCATTATATTACAAACTTCGCACTTCTAAATCCATACTTTCTACAACCATTTTTATTATTATTATTAAAGAAGAAGAATAAGAACCGAACCGACGGCTTAGGAATTTCTTTGTGAAATTTAATTAAAAGAATTGCTCGTATCGGGCGATAAAATAAAATGGTATTAACGAATTTGCTGAAACAATAGTCAAGTAAGTATTTATAATGCTATCAGATATATTATTTATTTATTGAACTTAATTAATGTTGAATACTGTCTTATTTTTATTGTAATACTGACGTTCTAACCCACGACGGATCTTGCTTTATATACCCCTACCAATGGGTAGCCCCACCCATAAAAAATGGCTTCGAATGGTCCACAATGTTCCAGAATATTCCACAACATTCGAGAGGTTTCTGGAATGTTGCACAATGATCTGGGATGATCCGGGATGTTCCAGACTATTCCACAACATATCAGAATCTTCAGGGATGTTCTGAAATGTTGTGAAATGCTCTCGAATACACTCGAATGTTCTGGACTGTTCTAAAAATGTCGAGAGCGCGAAACTTCCAACTCTTATCTTCAATAGCACGCCCTTCAGGTACAAACGGGAACCTTCTTCATGGATGGGGGATAGATGACTACTATTATAAATTAAGAGCGTATAACCAGACAGCGGCAGAAAATTCACATTTCGTCGAAAGAGGTTCTTACGATCGTACAGGGCGGTTCCAATGAGAAAGATTAATTACTCTACGTACCAGGTTTTTAAAATTATAACTCAATATCAATTTTATTTCATTCCAAATTTACTTTAATTTATACCTACATCCAAAAATGCTGAAAGGCGTCTTGGTAAAACTCTTAAAATTATGTACTTTTTGTAGTTATTTTTTGATCATAAGTATTTATCATTTTTCAATAATGTCTCAGCAAAATAAGAATGTAAAAAGATTTGATATATATTAGTCTGTAACATATGTACTTATATATTTTTTTATGATTTTATTTAAACTAAAATTAAAATTCTGTTACATACGTTTACCAGATAATATATTGATTTATTTTACTGCATGATTATATGATTTGAAATGGGTGTTGTATAATAAATGTACTTTTTTGAAAATTTAACAAATCCGCCAACGACCTATGGTGTAACTTTATTATACTAAAAATTATCATTTTTTCTGAAAATTTAAAACATACATTTACTAGATAAAAGAACAATCTTTGGAAACCAATTTATAATTTTCTGTGGAAAAGAGTGAATACGTCTAAACACTGATTTAAAAATGACATATTTCTGGTGTTCTCTGGTTATACGCTCTTAACTAGCGAAAAACTCATTCGAAGACATAAAAATTTATAAGTAATTTAATTCGCATTTCAAGAAATTTGTCATATCTCTTTGGTGTACATATGATTTCAGTAAATTTTCGTATTCGCCTACAAAGAAAGTGTTGGACACAAAACTAGGCATTTACTTATATATTTAATATAGTATAACCTGATGTCGACAGAATTATACCTACTGATATAAATAAAGTTGTGAAATCTCAAAAGAAAGATAAAGCTCCAGGATCAGACGGCATTACCAAAGATTTCCTCATACTAAATAAATACTACCTAATACCAATTTTCAAACACCAATGTAATGAAGAACTACATCATAGCGAAATTATACCCAACCAATGGACAATGTCGACTATAAAACTCTTGCACAGAAAAGGAGATAAAAATAACATAAATAATTATAGATCTATCAGCCTGCCGGCAAATATCTACAAAGTCTTCGCTAAAATAAATAGCAGGTGGTACATGGACAAGAATAGCTAATGATAGAGAGAAATGGCGACAGTTGGAAGAGGCCTTTGTTAACTAGTGACATACACAAAGGGAGTCGATGCATGATAAGTGTTACAAATGTGAAAAGTTTATTACAATAAAGGCTATTATTATTTTATTATTACTGATATATACACATTAATTAAATAATAAGGAGTAGAATTAATTATTGCTAGTGCATTGTGGTGGCGTGGTTTTTCTTCTGTAAAAAGTCTGGCAGAGCTTGTCTTTCTAAGAGAAAACCTAATTTGTCATTCAACGTAAAAAACCTTTGAATTCTTCGTAACTACTTTCAAAGTAATTAACTTAAGAAGTTTGAATTCTTACCAGTGGCATTTTACCCTTTAAGAACGGGGCAAAATACATCATTGTACCATTGAGAAAATTCTAACAAGGTTTAATTTTAC
This sequence comes from Limnephilus lunatus, assembly GCA_917563855.2. Taxonomy (NCBI): domain Eukaryota; kingdom Metazoa; phylum Arthropoda; class Insecta; order Trichoptera; family Limnephilidae; genus Limnephilus; species Limnephilus lunatus. The sequence goes on from OU830592.1 coordinate 113,273,396, forward strand.
GAAACAATCTTTCTAAAAAATCAACGAAGTTTTTTTTTTACATATTTTTTTTTATTACTCGTATTGTTAAAACCACTGGAGCGCATTTTCCACAATAAGGCACTATTTAAAATACCTTGGATCGCTTAGCTGCCAATTTTGGCACATTTTACCTTATTTGTAAGTAATTAAGTAGAAGTTTAAGATTTTATATATTTTTTTAATATATACTACGAATATGTGATTATCGACAAAAGCTAGGTGGATTCATTGGCTATATAGAACTATAATTAGTTTGTATGTCTCGATATTAAAATTCGGAGGTATGACATTTTTTTATGTGGGTGGAAAATATTCAAAATGATCACCAAAATGGTTATGTTGTGTGTACCTATTGAATTGGATAATCATTTTTCATGTAATTTAATTTAAACGTGTTTATTTTAATTATTTATTTTGCGCATTATATTAGAACTACCAGACCGGGCCACACGTTGAAAAAAGTTAGAACATAGTTAAAACCTAAAAAATTGTCTAAGCCATAAAGGGGTATTTAAAAAAAAGTTTCTTGTATTACTTCATAGTAAAGTCATGAAAAAACATTTTTTTAGTGGTTTACGATTATATTTTTTGTTATGTAAATAATAACTTTATTGTAATTCCAAAACATAGAAAAATTAGTTATATCATCAATTTATCCGTTACATATTTTTTGATGTTCATACTGTAAGCCGATTCATCGTAAAGATTAATCTAAATAGTATCTAAATAGGATTCCACGTCCAACTTCATCTTAAAACAAATCTACACCGCATGCTTCCCAGTCGGCTCCCTTTATTTATATATTTCAACCAATTTACACAAAACCTTGACAAATTATATACCTAAAAACCGTCCTCATAAATCACTCTATCTATTGATGAAAACCGCATGAAAATCCATTTTTAAAGTATCTAAGCGTACAGACAGCGGGAACGGCTTCATTTTATACTATGTTTAAGATTAGAGGCACTGCAGAGAACCAGAGAAATCCTGAATTTTAGCTGAGCAGTGACCTTTTTGTCAATAGAATCAATGATGAATGAATAAAAAGTGTAAAACTGTAAAAAATCTATTGATAAATAAACGTTTTTATTATTAAAATACATCTCTGGGCAGGTTAAATTTCAGAGAAAAGCGTTTTTGAGCGCCTATGTGTGCGTGATTGCCACAAAAAGTTGAAAGAATACAATGTCATCGACAGCGAGTCTATCTGCCGAGTTTCAGCTCGATCAGATGTCAGGAAGTGAGTTAATTCAATCAAGAAAAAAAGTGTTTAAAAATTACTTTAAATTTTTTATCGATATCCGTTAAACCTATTACGAAATTGAATTTATGACAAGCACAAACATGGAAAGAGGTTCGTTATATGTAGTCCTGGTAAGACAGAGATCCTGGGTTCGATTCATAGTTGCGACTGTTACCTATTTTTTCGATGTCTTGTTCCGTTTAATGTTTCATTTAGATTAAATAATATTATTGAAGTATGTAACCTTAAAAAATTATTGCAATAAGACGATAAATATTTTTTTCTTGTGGTGCCTATGTCCTGCCTTGGTAGGAACTACGCTCAGATACCCTGTAGTCAGAAGACACATGTAGAACCAGAAGACTTAGCCACATATCCAATGACAGCTCTGGTGAACTTTTTCAAAGTGACTTGGTTATTGTTAAAGGATTGAGGTAAAATGGGATAAAGCACAATGGGACTATGGCCTAAGTGCTCACGGTAACTAATCGTAAACCGTCTCCGAAAGAAATGAACAAAAAAAATCCATGTTTAATTTTGCAGAACGTTTAGCATATCTAGTGAAATTAATTTCACTGCTAAAGTATGCTTATAAAATTGCAGGTAATAAATAAGTTCATAGAGGCAGACTAATTCGGTTGGTGTTCCGGCTGGAAAGTTCGTTTTCTTAAAAGGGGAGGGGAAGGACAAAGAAATGTTTTAAATTTCTTCTTTAATGATAAAAGTGGAAGTCCTTCACAGGAATGTTCTTTTCTATACTCTATTGTCTATTAGTTAGTTATTTGTAGTAATAATGTCATTATAATCTTAATTTTTTTTATTAGTATTTATTGAGTTAGTTTATACTACATGAATATAAACTAATAAGCACAATGTAACATTTCATTTGATAAATTTAAATATTTTTACAGTAAGCATAACATTTCTTTTTAAATACATTCATTCTTTCTTCATTCTTCATACTTTCAGGCATTTCATCATACATCTTTAGTCCTCTATACATTAGGCAGTTCTGTGATTTTGATTTCTTCATTCAGAAAATAAAAGTGCAATATTTTCATCTTATTAATTTGGGGGGCGGTTATGGGTAACGCACCCCCGTGAACCGTTTATTGGATAACCAAACCCTTGCCATAGGTCACAGAAGTTCGCTACGTTTTGTAACTTAGCAGGGGTGCTCGGGTTCATGGGGTGAGATTTGTCTAGGTCGGCGTTTGCCCACGTCCTGCATGGCGAGATGGATCGGGAGACCTAACCAGGACTTCTCCAGCCAGACTCTATCCCCATCGTATTGCCCGCAATGGGAGGGATGGGTGTATATGTCCGTCACTCCTGGAAACGCTGATTTCTAAATCCTACCCTACTAATTCCTTCTTCCTTCCTAGAATTTACGTTCCTTCCCCCTCACAGCATCCCCAAAGATGACAGGGATTTATTTCCTCGAGGCCTCCTGTATGGGGTTAATGTAAAAATACGATTGATTATTAATTGCTTTTGTGTTTAATTCGTAGAACCCCATTTCAATTTTAAGAAATTTAATTTAAATTGAATTTGATAATGTTATTATCGAGTTCTGCAAGTATTTTAGAATGAATCTTAGTAACAGCTGTTCCGACTTGTAAGGTTATTTTCAAACTGACATGATACATTCTCAAAACTAAGATACATTCTTAAATACTTGCAGAACTCGATTATCAAATTTAATTTCAATTAAATTTCTAAGAAAAAAAGACGATTTAGATTTTTGAACACTCCACAGATCATGAAAATATCATTGTGCAAATTTCATAATACCTGAGCTCATCGTTGAAGTGCTTTTGCTGAGCCAATTAAACAATGAATAAACTACTTCCATAAACATTTTAAAACAATGTGTTTTCCAAAATATAAAACAATTTTTAGGTAGGTCCAACGCTCATTAATGATAAGAGGGTGTTTTTAACCGATATTTAAAATTAAAACGCCAGAGCTCATCGTTTGAGACTTTTGTCACCTAAAATAACTCAAGATAAACACGGAGAAAACAAACATCTTTCAAAATATTATAATTAAGATTTTCGTAAGCACAACAATGCGCCGTTATTAAGGGTGGTACGAGAGTTCATTGAATCTACAACCCTCGTGCTTTTCAATGGAGATGCTGTAGAAACACCCCTAGAGGTCTGATTCCCAAAACAATTCTCGGAGCCAAAATTCTGCACCCTCCAAACTTTGGAACTGCATTGCGGGAAATGCACTGAACCGAAAATATCTAGAATTGTGAACATCCATAGATAAATTCATATCAATCTCACTGTGGAAAGAATAAGAAAACTTATCTATATATTCTATAACATACGAAATATTTTAAATAAAAAAAACCATAAAAATGGTCTATTATGCATTAATTCAGTCCTTATTACAGTACGGCATTATTGGGTGGGGAGGGGCCTTTAAATCTTCCTTACAGCCCATAATTATAATTCAAAGAATAATTATAAAAATCATCCTTAGGAAACCATACGACTTCCCTACTCTAGAATTATTTCGGGAATTTAATGCACCATCAATCATAGAATTGTATAAGAGAAACGCCTTATATCAAATATAAAAAGAAAATTTTATTCAAAAAATCCACACCTCAGATAGCATAAGCAATAGATTTAAAACTAATGGCTTAATAGCCATCCCTGTGCTTAGAACAACCACGGCTCAGCATCACTATTTGTATTTAGGTGTAAGATGGTACAATATATTATTGTCCAAAAACAAAATTAATATAACGGGAACATTGAAATAAGAACAATTTAAAAAGAAAATTAAGTCCCTGAAATTGGATAATGATATATTGTACCTTTAATTTAATTTACCCTTACTTAAACTGAAATATTTAATATTAAATTGTTATTTTTCTTCTAAAACTATTTTTTCTAAATTATGTACCTTTGTCAAGTAATATTTGTATTTATTTTCATTTTGATTATTGTTTAAACATCTCATTAAAACACTATTATTTTTTTTTTGCAAGTTAATACTCCTCCCATAAACACGAGCTCTTGAGCTCAATTTATGGAGTAGTAGTAATATAAAATGAATTATTGCATAACCTTGCACATGTAATCATTTGTATTATAAAAACAAAATTCTTGAAATAAATAAAATAAATAAATAATAGAAGCAAGCAAGAGTTGGTTGTATCGCTCATACATTTGTTCGGATCTACGCACAGCGGTGCCTCACCTTCGTTTTTACCTAAACAATAAATTCATTACTTTCATTGCATAGCCGTTTCAGTAGTCCGTGCAGTTTAGCCCCTCTGATTAATTTGTTCGCTTTTATGAATAGATCATATAGGTCTCATAGAAATCGCTGTGTCTCCCTTGCTATAATAGTGAGAAATGGTGTTAGAAAAAAAAAACACGACGCTTTACATTCAACTAAAAGCTAACAATATAATTAAAATGCACACTTTTATGAAACCAAACTTTCCGATCGCTAATAATTGAAGAAAAAAAACCTTGTGAATTTTTTTATCAATTACTAGCTGACCCAGAAACGCGCTACTGTGGCTAATGAAAAACAACGCCGTCTACTGGATGGTTACTCAACCTTTTAACTCACACCGCCATCTGTTACTTTGCATAAAAATCAAATCCACATCACCCGCTTGCCAGCCCGCTCGTCCACCACGTAAAGACATTTTTTTTCTAATTGTATATTTTAACCAATTTACATAAAACCTTGACAAATTATATACTTAAACCTTCCTCATAAATCACTCTATCTACTAGAGAAAACCGCATGAAAATCCGTTCAGTGGTTTTTGAGTTTATCGCGAACAGACAGACAGACGCGGCGGTGGACTTCAATTTATAATATGTGGAGATTGTTACAAAGTGAGTTGACGATAACGTTTATAATACGTCTATAACGTTTATAACGTCCAATAAAATTTGTATGTTTTTTTTTAGTTATCAATATTAGAAAAAACGTAACGTGAGCCATTTTTAAAACTTTTTCATGTATTTGATAAAAAATTTATAAATCAAAATGGATATTTCATAACAGTTTTTAGTTTACAGATACGTTCAGATATATTACATTTATTTGGAATTTGTGGCAAAGCGGAAAAATACTTACATTCTGACAAAATATGTCCGAGGCCGAAGGGGTATGACCTTTAGTCTCCTGGCCTCAGACAGGCCAATTCAATCAGTTCAAGAAAAAAAAATACTTGAAATATTTTAATAAATTTTACGCGAAGATAAAAATTAAGCTTGTTTTGTGCACACTGACACGCCCACAAGACACTTCTATCTGCGAACCTCTTCAGTGGGACGAGAGAACAAAGCGGAGGCGTTACCACCGCATCAGAGGGCAACTTTTAAATTAGTTGTGCAAAAAAACTTTCAAAGAACCTACAAAATAGGCTCCATTTTTGTTAAAATAATGGGGATTGTATTGGAACGTGGAACACCGCGGAACAACTAATTTTGTTAACTGGTTTTGATAAATAAAATAAAATTAAATACAGGCAAGACCGGAGCGTCTAAATTAAAGGTAGGTACGTAATAATTCAAAAATAATATAAGTGGAAAGACTTGTATATTATAATACATACAACTTAATAAATACTACATGCCATTTAGTAAATTTTACAAATAACACGTGTCAAATAAAGTAGAAGAAATATGTCTACAATTTTGGAGGTAGATATGGGTACCGCCAACCCGGGAATCATATATTAGATAACAAACCCCTCTGCCATGGGTCACCTCAAGTGGTTTGCCAAAGCGGCGGATGCATCTGCCCACCAACTGCGCGGCAGGCCGGATCTGGAGGGACTGGTTGAGGGAGGGCTTTTGACCTCTCCAGCCGGACTATCTCGACCCATCTCATTGCACCGCAGTAGGAGGGACGGATTCATATGTCCTTCATTCCACTCCAGCAAGATTCTCTCGGAAAATTGCCTTCCACCGCGGTGGTAGGGAAGGATTTGTAATTTTGAGTACAAATTTATTTTCTTTTTCCTCCATTTTATTTTCAAGGGTGATGTTGCTGTTTAATGCTTTTATAGCATGATATTTATAGTGCCTTTGTCCAAAGCTTATATTAACCGTCTGTATGTGGGACGCAAAGGTTTTGAGAATGTGAAAAGATTTTGGAATTTCGATGAAATCGCGCGAGTAGTGAGTTATACGAATAGTTAGTGTTAGTTATATACGTTAGTAGAAAAAACGGCAAATCAAGTATATTTAATATATTATGCAGTAATTAAAAAAATAATCAATATAATAAATGAAATAATAGCTATAGCTGTTCTCCCAGTAGAAAGTAGCGGTAGTTTTAGATTGATTAGACATTTTCAAGTAGGTATCTACCTAACGAAAATACGAAAAACATCCAAAATCTCCTGGGGAGGGGGAGAGAGGAAGAAATGATGGAATACAACACAACTCTAACTTTAAAAAAGTCGAGAAAATTTAACAAAAAATACGTAAAAAAACTTTACAACATCAAAAAAGTTTTCTGAAAGTTCTTCAAAATGATCTTTGAAAATCGTAAATGGTTTCAAGTTCTTCAATAACTTACTTCTAATTTCCGTCTCAACTTTCAGACACAAAGCTTCGTTTTTTCGTTGTGCAAAGTGCCAGCCTACCCGTGTCAAGGTTTATTCTACGAGCTCGATTAAATTGAATTTTATAACTTTTTTTTTAACACACAAAAAAAAATCAGAACTTTGGAAATCAATCAAAACACGAGGCAGGAAAAATATATATATTTTTTTATGTGAATACCTATAGAACAAGTGTTCCGAGTACTCCCTGCAAATCGGAGAATGTGAGAATATGACTTCCACAATATTGGGGTAAGTTGTGAGGTTAAACACAGAAATTCTCAGGCGGGCTGGAGCAGATTGAGAGCTGCTTACATTGGTGAAAGTCAGGAAAATTTCATATCTGGGTCGCATACTTCGAGGGGAGAAGTATCACATGCAGCCTCTGTGTTTCCTCCCTCCTACAACATGGGTCTCTTCAAGACCCATGTTCACTCCTTCCTTTCCTCAAAAAGACCCTCCATACAGCATCCTCAAAGATGACATAGGCCCTGAGGGAAATTATTTTCCTCAGGGCCTCCTGTGTGGAGTTAATGAAAAAAAAAAAAAATGCTCCAATTGGTATTGAAAGGCAAGATAGAGGGTCGCGGAGGTCCTGGTAGGAGACAAATGTCTTGACTGCGAAATGTACGAGAATGGACCGGCATCAGAAGTGTGGAGGAGCTATTCCGGGCAGCGCAAGACAGAGAGATATTTTCCAGACGTTTTGCCAACGTCGGGGGGACCTGATAGGGCACACCAAGAAGAAGTGGGGCTTAAGGGTATAATGTGGGGAAGGAGACATGCTATTTAGATCTGGTAACCAAACACGGCTGCAGCTATTTTAAGAAAAGTTTCTATTCTGAATGTTGGTCTTTCACCAATTGAAAATGTTTTTCTGTGTTTAGTTTTGATTTAGCCGTCAATTACCGAATACCAAGAACTATTGAGATTAGACTGGTCGTCTTCATTAATAAATATAAGATTTTTTTGAATTTCAATTATTGCCTCCATAATTAGGCGTGCTTTATGCGTTTTGGGTCTTCCAAAGACTTTAGAAAAAAATCAAAAGTAATTGTCGGTTACAATTAAATGCTCGACAATAGTTTGCTTGTTTGTTTATGTGTTTGTCCTTTATGCATTGGTATATGAAGTATAGAAAATGTTTGAAACTTTCAACATATCTTCTATCCACCCACGCAAAGGTTTCTAGATTATTAAAATTACAATATGACAATACATCTGAAAAAATTTGTAACCATTACAAAAACTCTTACGAAACTGTCAATCATGTCACACTTTGAGAATGACATTGTGCAAACTACGATTCGTTTTAATCAAAATTCAATTTTCGAATAAACTCTTTAAATTAATGAATTTAATCGAAGTACTCACTTATGATACTAACCAATATCGATTGCTTCGAATGGAATCAAAAATTATATTGATTTTAAAAAGGTACCTATGTTAGGTACAAAATTTGATTGATTGTTCGTATAATTCGTATAGTTCGTATAAGCGGATTATTCAATAATAAACACAAAATTAAATGAAATTGATTGGGATCATAAACTTAACCATTTGAATACTCAACCCGCAACTGACGTCTTATATAACATATTGAACAGTATTAAAATAAATTATGTACCAACTAAACCGGCTAAAAACTGTAATTATCCACCATGGTACACGTCATCTCTCATAAAAATAATTAAAGAAAAAAATAAATATCATAAAAATTTTAAAAAATTTCAAAATCCACGTGACTGACTACCAAACATTTTCACTTTTAAGATCTAGACAAAAACGAATTGCACAACAACTTTACATTAATTATATACATACTGCTGAAAGTAACATGAATGGTAATCCTAAACTCTTCTGGAATCATTTCAATAACATGAAAAAAACACAATCGTCTCTTCCAAGGACGATGCACCTAGATGACAAAAAAGCAGATAATGGCCAAGACATATGCAATATTTTCATGGAATATTTCCAATCAGTTTACATAAATGATAATAACCTACCAACATTAGATATACCAGAAAACACAAATAATATAAATATCACCACGGTTAAATTCACACGAGAAATAGTCTTAAAAGAAATAAAAGCTCTTGACATAAACACAAGCGCGGGGTGTGATGACATTCCCTCATACTTTATAGTTAATTGTGCGGAAACACTTGCAAAACCTCTCTGCATTATATATAATAAATCAATGAACGAAGGCACGGTACCAGAAATATGGAAAAGAGCATACGTAACACCAATCCACAAAAATGGTGAAAAAAATAATGTTAAAAACTATCGGCCGATTTCAAAACTAACAATATTCAGTAAGTTAATGGAAAAAAATATTTACAAATATCTAAGTCCACAACTGAATCACATCATTACAACAAAGCAACATGGTTTTACAAAAGGCAGAAATGTGGAAAGTAACCTCGTTCTTCTTACTGAATTCATTGTCGATCACATGGACAACCGCACTCAAGTAGATATCATATATACAGACTTTGCCAAAGCATTTGATAAAATTAATCAAAAACTATTACTCAGAAAACTTTGGTCATTAGGTATACGTGGTAATTTATTTCGTTGGGTTACATCTTATATACTTAAGAGATCACAGGCAGTAGCAATAAACGGCTTCGAATCAGATTTTAGTGAAATTTCCTCTGGAATCCAACAGGGTTCTCATCTCGGACCATTGTTTTTTTATTTTGTATATCAATGATTTGGTCAATGTTGTTAAATACTCTGAAATAGAATTATTTGCTGATGATGCCAAGCTATACAAGTCAATAAAAAGTCAAAATGATTGTGTCAATTTACAACATGATTTAAACAATATATTTACCTATTGCCAACAAAATCAACTATTTCTAAATGTCTCAAAATGTCATCACATTACCTTTTCAAGAAATAAAAATAAAAATAAAACATTATTTAATTATTCTATAAATAACAACAACATTGCAACAGTCTCAGATATTCGTGATCTTGGAATAACCCTTGATAGTAAACTACAATATAACCTTCATATACAACAAATCACAAATAAAGCTGCTAAAATGTTAGGTTTCATCATAAGAAACACAAAACTTTTTAATAGCATCAATATCATTAAGCAACTCTACTTAGCCTATGTACGGAGTCATCTGGAGTTTGCATCAGTTGTTTGGTCTCCATTTTACAAAATCCACATAAACAAAATCGAGGCAATTCAAAACAAATTCCTAAAATATCTTTGTTATAAGTCATTTGTAAGATTCAATAACTATGCAGAGGCAGCTTCACACTTTAAAATTGATTCATTGAGTAAACGAAGGCATCATATGGATGCACTATTCCTGTATAAAGTAGTTAACAATGATATTCAATGCCCAGAGTTGCTAAATAAAGTTCATTTCAATGTACCTGCACGTTCAACACGCTCTTCTGTCCTGTTCAGGGTGGATCAATGCAAGACAAACTGTAAGCAGAATTCTTGCCTGAACAGACTATGCAATAGTTATAATAATGTATTATCCAATGTGGACATTTTCAATTGCGAACTTACCAAATATAAGAGGTCCGTAAAAGAATATTTCTCTGATGGTTCGTGAATAATGTTATGTTTTTATTGTTTTATATTTCTGTTATGATTTGATTTATATGTACAACCTCTCTCCATGGCTACCAATGTATTGATAGATTTTTTTGTTTAGTAATGTTTCATTTTATATAAGAAAAAAATTGTTTTATATTTTTTGTTTTTTGGTTTTTGTTTTATATAATTTTTGGATTCATATTGCTTTTTTATAAAATTAATTTACATTCTTATTATGCTGTCTCAGTACAAGTAAAGTCACAAGGAGGAAATCCATAATTGGTTTTATTTTGGCTATTTAATATTATGTACAAACTGAAATAAATGTAAACTGTTGATTTCCTGAAAATTAAATAAATAAATAATATACAAACATAAATGTTTGTAATATATGAAAAATTTTAATTTGAAAAAAAAATTGCAATAGGTTGCACGCGAGCTGTTTTAAAAATCTGAATGTACCAGGACTGAATATATTGAACGCGGGAGAAGGGTGAGTATCGCGGGAGGGTGTTTGCGGAAGGGGTGGGGGAAGGCGGGGAAGGTGGAGGGGGAACGCGTGAGGGGAAGAGGACATGGGAGGGGAAGGGGAGGCTGAAGGGGAACGGGACGAATGGGAAAAGACACGCAGGGAAAAACAATTTCTTTATTAGTGGCATTGAAAAGCATTCCGGGAACTCGCTAGTACTTAAGGCTCCGCAACCGGGCTCGAAAAGAAGAAGATGGAGAGATACGAAATTACGAATGTTAGAGGAGAACGCTAACATTTACAGCGCAAAAATCGATTCGAAAATTGCGAAAATGTTTAATATAACACGACTCATTTAAAATAGAGCTAAAATCCCTTAGGGAGCTTCTTAAGTATTATTTAAAGAAACATTGTGAATTTTTTCACAAACACAATTTATAAGATAATAGAAAAAGACTTGTTTTTAATAATTTTTAGAGCATACTTTGCGATTTTTTTCTATCGAGGGAATTTCATATAATTTTCGTTTTGGCTTGGGCAGCATCTAGACATTATTTTCAAAAATAACATATATTTTTTTAAGAGCAAAAAACTCCAAATGTTTAAGGGAGATATGTAAGAAATCGGTAGAAATTCGGGTTGCCGAGGCTTAATTTCTTACAAATAAGGGAAAATTGGCAACAAAGCAATCTGAGGTATTTTAAATGGTGCCGTGTTGTGGCAAAAAGCGCTCCAGTGGTTAAAGGGTTACAATAAATTAAAAGCGATAAAAAAAATATCGTTACATTAATTAAAATTATTATCATTAACATTGCTACAGCGATAGTGTTACAATGTACACGAAACAGCGGTTAGAATTCAAACTGAAATTAAGCATTGGGGATTAATAATTACTACCCTGGAAAATCTTAACGTTAATGTAACGTAGCGTTCGTTAGAAGTCCACGTTCTGGGCCCGTTAACTAGAATTTCTACAGTTAAATGTAATCGACTAGTATAACATCCTGCTATTTTGAATAATTATACAAAGTAAGATGTTTTAAGAAGGTTTTCGTTAAACTCTACCCCCTTACTTACCTTAAGGCCCGGCTTCACGCATTTCTACCGATGTATTAAATATTTTCCTTAAATAGGCACTTTAAGTCATAAAGCTCTTAAAATACATGTTATTCTTGAAGATGATATCTATAAATTTCCCACGCCGAAACGGCAAATATATGAAATTCCCTCGATAGAAAAAAATTGACAAGTATGCTCCGAAAATTATTATATATGTACACGTTTTTTTTTCCAGATATGATTTTAGATTTTCACGGCCAAAAGTATTTTTGTTATTTATTTTTGAAATTTATTAAATTATTTTCAAATTTGCCAACGTAGACAGAATTCAACGAAAATATGAAATTTAGTTCAAGTTAATGTATAACTTATCAATTTTAACTATGTAGTCACATTGATAACAATGCTCTTGAGGCATTAACACAAATTTAAGACTTAGGTATCACTTTTCAATCAAATCTTTCATTTGTTAACCACAGAACAGAAATATCTAATAAGGGCTTAAAAAATGTTGGGATTTATAACTAGGCTAAGTAGAAATTTTAACAATAAAATGTGTATTAAACTTTTATATTTTGCCTATGTAAGAAGTCAATTTGAGTACAATTCTCCCATCTGGAACCCACATTATAATATAAGCTGTTGAAAGAATACAAAACAAATTCTTACGTTTTCTAAATTTTAAAATGGGTATTCAAGCAAATATGTTAAACTGCAACACTTTAAATTAAACACGTTAAATAATATGAATAAACTCAATTTATCAGACCGAAGAATTTTCACTGGCTTGGTATTTCTATATAAAATTCTAAATGATTTTATTGCTTAAATTGATAAGATTATTATGCGGATTCCACTAAGTAATACTAGAAGTCAGGATTTATTTTAGTGCAGAAATTCTGGGACTAAAAACCATATATATTCCTCTTTGCAAAGAATACTGATGGAGGGAAACAATTATACCAAGTCAGTGGACATCTTCAATTTATCTTTAAACAAATATAAAATATTGTTATTGAGGCAGTTCAGTTATGTACAATAAATGCGGTATATTTCTTACCATTCATAATATGTAAAAGCCCCGAAAAGGGCGTTAATTAATAAATACATGTATAAAGATCGTTTTCTGCGCGATTTCTAAGTGATCGATAGCTGAGTTTGTTGCTCCTCTCCAGACAATTATTCCATACTCTATTATTGATTGCAAAAACCTAACCGAAAGGAATTCTAAAAAGTCCCTTGAATTTATTTTGTCCCAACTAAAAACGTATTAGTTCTTATTCGGAAGACGAGCAATATGAATTAATAATGATAAACCGAATCGTCTAGGTTATTCGGAAAAGCAATCAATATTTAATATCCTACCAACGAGATAGGATCAAGAGCTTAAACATATTGTATTATAAACGTATATTGTACATACATTTGTTCATATTCGACGGAGCAAGAAATTCCTGGTTACGATACTGACACTGCTGAGGAATATAGTGAACAACTTTAAAAAAAATAAAGGATATGTGAAAAAAAATGTAAGCTTTCTAAAGTTTAGTATTTTATTTTTATAATTTTTTTTATTTAATTTGTCCATCGGATGCAGACAGATGCCAGCAGGGAAAGGCTTCTATCAATTGCCGACAGATCCCAGCAGGGGTGCCTGGGTAGGCAGTAGCTGTCGAGAGCGGGGTTGCTATCGATGAGATTCAATTAGCAGCCAGAATAGACAGGTCGTGCGACCAGTAGTATAATTATTGTAAATACGTTAACTCATAATACACCAGTTGGTATCAAGGATCTTATCATTATTAAGTAGAACCCCCACAGGACAAATAGTGTTGATTGAACATAACACAAACATCACACTCCTCAGTGAGTGCTCGGCCCGAGTTCACTCAAGACCACCATTATTATTATTTTTTAAATATATATTTTTTTTATTCTAGCAAAAAGGCCAAAAAAGTATCCTATGTTAAAGTTGCTTGGAGATGCAGTTTTATTATATCTTAAAATTAATTTTAGGTGAAGAGGAGAGGAAGAGGAATATAGGATAAGGACAGGAGATACTCCCGATACATTCCATACTATTTTATTAACTTTCGTTCGTACGCGTTACTTCTATTCGATATTTCTAAAAAATGTAGGGTATTTCTAAAAATTTCTATATTGTGAACATTTTAATTATTATTATTATTATGAAAACATAGTAAAAATTGCATCTCTTATCCGAAACTCCGACAGTTTAGTCATCCCAAGGTGGCAAGACAAGGGTAGAATTATATTCGCCGAATCGCGAACATAATAATACCGTGGCGTCTTTTTGTTCCCCACACCATCTTCAATTTCAGGCACAATTTAAGTACTACCGAATGCCGCACAACCTTCCATCTGCTTCACCAGAGCTTCCCAAACTTACTTCCTTACCCTGGGAAACCGCCCCCCTTTCAAAAGATTTTTTTGCTTTAGCTATCAATCATAGTTATGGCCAAAATAAGCTCTTTGCAAGAACAATTTTGGTTAATTTGCATCAAAACAACAAAACACTAACTATTAAAATTTGTACGGTCTTTCGTCAAATAATAAACACTCCACGTGATTGGACTACTGAGTTTTTTTATTCACAATGTTAGTTTATATGACAGGACACTTTTAAATGTGACGAATTACTCTTGGAGGCCGGTTCCCTGTTTAAGAAAAAGAATAAGCATTGTTTGTAATTCGATTATTATACAGCAAAAGAGAAAGAATCTAAGGGAACCGGCTCTTTTATTAAAAAAAATTAACATACCAACACATTATAAAAGTATTTACAAGAAACGACATCTGGACGTGAAACAGCACCCTGTTTTACCATCCCATAGTCTATCGGTACAAAAGAGCACACTTTAGCGAAGGCTCGAACCATTTAAGAAGGATAGAGGGCAGTAATTATGCAATAATAATTAATAAATAAATACACTAACATAAACAACAACACAAACTATACGCAAGACCCGAGTCAAATACAAAAAAGTTCTCCAAACTCCTTTCGCTGAAACCACCTTTGGACAAAGACATTTTAAATACATAGCTTGCAAAGTATATAATACACTAACAGCTACGATTGGACAAATATAGGCATTGATCAAAATGAAATACGAAATAAAGAATTGGATTGCAAATGTAGGACGTCACACTATTGCATATAACTGTGAAACAAATCAAATTTAGATATAACCTAACCTAAATAAATTGTGCATCGCCTTGCACCACAGTGGGAATTAATCGTCCTGGATACACTGCCTTCAGATTCCATCCCATCTTTCATACCTTTTTCCTTCCCAGATCTTCCTTTCATTCCTTTGCTTAAAAAAACTATCCACACAACATCCCAGCATCAAGGCGACATAGGCCCTGAAGGAAATGATTTTATTAAGAGCCTCATGTGTGCAGCTAAGTAAAAAAATCTTGTCGTCGATCAAAAGTAATTTCATGGAATCCGAAAGGTATTTTTTTTATCAGGGCCTTCGCTGCTTGTTCCGCCCCCTCCGGATTCCTACGGCGCCCCCAGGGGGCGATAGCGCCCACTTTGAGAACCATTCTGGTAAAGGATGACATATCATGGCCACGAAAAATACTTCTACAACATACTCCCCGGTTACAAAGTCATTATTTTAAGTGTATTACTTACTCTAGCGGTTCTAGTTCGTGAAGTGGCCACAGACATAAATACTTACATTTAACTTTCTGTTAATTTAATATTTTTCTATCTGCGGGACAATCAATATATATTATAAAAGAAAGTGTATGAAACGTTAAAACAAAGAAACGAGTCCCGGTAAGAACAAGGGAGTTGGAAGTTTCGCCCTCTAGAAATTTCTAAAACTGTCCAGAACATTTGAGGGTATTCGAGAGCATTCCACAACATTCCGGAATATTCTGGAATGTTCGGGAATAGTCTGGAACGGACGGGAACATCCCAGATAATTGTGGAACATTCCAGAGCAGGCCCCATTAAAATACCTGTAGAACAGACTCAACATGCATACACTGCGTGTGTGCATTAGAGATGGCAATCAATCTGTTAACAACAAATCGTCAATCAGACAGAATAACATAGATATACTTAGTATTTTGGGGTTACAGCCCAGAGGTGGTTGCCAAATTCAATCGTTGGCCATAATATTTGTATTTATACAATTTTTCCATTATTAATCGTAACCTTCAAACCTATAAATAAGTGGCACCCCAAAAATGATCAATCTAGTTTTTTTCATGCCGATACATTTTAAAGTGAAATTCTTTATTTATTACCTTCACCGACAGCCTCTCGTTTATACCGAAATTCTCCAAATAAAATATCACTTCTTACACAGAATAAAAAACTTCTTAAATAAAAAAACGTTTTTCCGCTTGTGATGGAATCCCATATCTTGTTTCTGCAGTGGTCGACAACCATCGGCCCAATAACTTTATAATAATAAAAGCCTTTATTCAGACAGTAAATTACATTACATTATTTATAATAAACTTTTCACATTTATAACACTTGTCATGCATCAACTCCATGTATGAGAAAGGCCTCCTCCAACTGTCGCCATTTCTCTCTATCATTAGCTACTCTTGTCCATGTACCACCTGATACGGCTTTAATGCCGTCAACCCACCGTCTAAATGGTCAACCTAGTTTTCTCTTCTTGTCACTTGTGGACCAATTCTTGACTAATTTTGACCATTTTTCACTTTCTCTGATTGTGTGACCTGACTACTCCGAATTAAGTTTTTTTATTGCTTTTATGACATTTTATGTTCTTGTTTATTTCTTAATAGTTTAAATTTTTATTCTTTCGGACAGTCTTTTCCCTATCATACTTCTTTCCATGGAGTTTTGACAAGTTTCGAGCTTCTTAAATAACTTTTTTAAAACATTATTTCATAATGTGGGCCTATTATGTATTGACCGCTTTTATTATTACAGAAAACGTTTCACGTAAAAAAGGCAATAAATACGTTCCTTAACACGATAATGCTGCAGATCTTTTAAAAGGTGAGATACACAATGTAAGTAGGTGTGTTTCCTCCAAAGGAAAAGAGTCATCACTTTCTTGCATCTCGCTCACATACCGCACCGTGACGTCTCTGTTAACCTCTGCCAATACTACTAGCCGTGACGATAATTTTAAAAGTATGGAATATAGTACAAAGGGTAATATTGAAGTGTGAGAGAATTTCTAAAATTCAAAATGTCAATGCGCTGCTGGGTTTGCTTTTGTTCTTAAGGCTCCGTTCACGGACGCAAAAAGAAGAAGACGGAGAGATATGAAATTACGAATGTTAGAAGAGCGCACTAACATTTACAACGATAAAATCGATGCAAAATCATGAAAATCTTTAATAAAACACGACTCGTTAAAAATAGAGCAAAAATCTCGCGATAATTGTCTAAAACAGTATATCAAAAAAACGTTGTGAATTTTTTCATACATATAACTGGTAAAATAACTGAAACAAACGTGTTTATAATATTTTTTGGAGCATACTTTGCGATTTTTTTCTATGGAGGGAATTTTATATAATTTGCGTTTGGGCGCGACTAATGTCTAGATATTATCTTCAAGAATAACATATATTTTTTTAAGAGCTTAAAAACTTCAAATGTTTAAGGGAGGTTTGCAAGAAATCGGTAGAAATTCGAATACCGGCCTCTTAAACATAAAATGCTGCAGCTCTTTCCTTAACACTAACAGTGGAAAATGAGACAAACGGTGAACGTATGTCTGCACCCCTCCCAAAGGAAAAATACAATCATTATCCTACATCTCCCTCACATATACAAATAAAATGAAACGCAATTCCCGTCTCAAAGAAGTAGTACTTTGGAGGAAACAATTACACGTATTTTGTGTGTCACTATTATTTAATATGTAAGAAAGAGCTGCAGTATTATAGTGATAAGAAACGTATGTTTATTGTCTTATTTTTGCCGTCACGATACCGGAATCGTGAATCGTCACGGTAATTATACAGCTGATCATGATTTTATAAAAAAACTAAAACGGATTTAGAATCGGCGTTAAACGAGAACCTATTAAATGTCATAAAAACAAAACGGCGCTGATTTGGCAATTTGATGAAAATGTTACATTTGATTTTCTGTGAAACACCCCAACCTAAGCGTTGGTTGTTCTCCACGAAGTAATATTACATTTACCCTTAGCGACCCGTGAACAATTGCAAAATGATAAATTGGCTACACTGTTCGAAAGGTTGTGCATGGCTGTTCTACAACAAAGGCTTTATAGTACATAGTCAGCGTAGCCGGTATTAAATTCAAAATTAATTAAAAGTTCCCTGATGGAAGGCTTCTCGCCGTTTATACATTTCACGCGAGTGTATTATTCATAATAATAATAATTAAACCCTATCGAAAAAGTTCGCGGCCAAGCCTCTGATTTATATCCTAACAAAACTTCTATATTGGTTTCTCTGAAGAAGTAATTAAGAAATTGCGCTGGTTACTGGTTTTTTGGATTGCATAATGAAGCAAAAGGCTTTAATTTTGTTGGTGGAATATAAATATATTTTTAAGAAGATCTTACCAGATTTTGTACAATCCAACAAGAGGAAAACCCAAAGGAAACACAAGGACAAGAAAATCATTGGGGGAAAACTTAATAAAAACCTTAGGGAAATCTTAAGGAAATCTCAGAGTAACCGCAGAGTTGACCACAGGGAAAGATGAGAAGTCTCTAGGAGAAAACTCAATTTAAGTCTTAAGGAAACCTTAGGGTAAGATGAGAAAATCTTTGGGAGGAAAATTGATGAAAACCTTAAGGAAATCTCAATATAATGCCAGGTTTACCTCAGGATAACCACAGGGAAACCTTAAGTTAAAGTCAGGAAAACCTTATCTTAGGGAAAGATGAGGAAATCTCCAAGAGAAAACTTCATGAAAGGTAACCTCAACTTAAGGTAACCTCAGGGAAAGATAGTGAAATCTTTGGGTGAAAATATGATGAAAACTTAAGGAAATCTCAATATAACACCAGGTTTACCTCAGGATAACCTCAGGGAAACCTTAAGTTAAACTCATGAAAATCTTAAGGTAACCTCAGGGAAAGATGAGGAAATCCTTGAGAGAAAAACTTTACAAGAACCTAAGGAAAACCTCAGGGTTAAACCTTATTGCTAGAAATGGCATTAGCCGTGTTGGTAACCAGATCTGAAAAGCCAGGTATTTCCCCACCTTCCTCTTCCCAATCTCCTGACCCTCTCCGCTACCCTCAGCCTCACAACATACCTTAATTGGGGATGCCATAGTCTCACTGGCTCCAGGCGGGCTTTTGAGATATTTACATAAAAAAGTGTAACTTTAGGGAAATCTTAGACTAAGCTCAAAGAGAGCTTAGGAAATCTTTGATTATCCACATAATATTTTTACATAATATAAGAAATACATGCTTATCTTTCATAAGAATTTTTTTTAACATAATGTATCAATATATGAGAAGTATCAATAAAAACTTTGACAAACTACAAATATTAATAAAATTTTAAAAATTAAACTGAGAAATAATTATTTTTACTGAATGTTGGTTAACTGATAAAAACTATCCCCTAAAACTGTTCCTTACTCTAAAATAATGAATAATACAAAAAAATTATGATGTTATTTTCAAGTTCAACATTTTAAAAATACTATTTTCTGTATTTTGGTGGGCGGAATGTTTCATAATGCTGTATTGGATCTCGATAGGTTTGTTCCGTATCATATGGCAAAGGCCAGAATTCGACCTTATTAGAATTCGCATATTGGGTACTTGCAACTGACCTGTGATTGCCCGATGACAGCCGTTGCCAAGGAACTGAAAAGTGTTTTACGGTAGAGACTTCTTTTATCGCTTGTCAACAACAGATCGTATTTTGTAACTTGACAATTATTCGACCCAAACCGAATATACCGCCGTATAAGTACACAACGTAACAACTATCTAATAACTGTGTCTGTGGGTCATCTATCAACCCCCAGGGAATCAATTCCAGGAAAACTCATCAACCTGCCGTAAGTGCCCATATGAGATTGCCTTGAGCTGTTTTGATTCCGGAATACAAACAAATCGAGACCTCACAGATATATCAAGCATAGAGTGGACATTTCACTTCACTCTAATCCATATAAGGTTATGCCATCAACGGGCTAACCTTACAATTTAAATACACCAACGTTCCCAATTGAACATTTAAAGCCAATAATGGGGGTAAATCTATTTCGGTATTTTTCGATAAACTGAACCGTTGAATAGGTTCAAATGGTGGTATTTAGCGACATGAATTCATCCCTTTCCTCACACCACATCAAAATTCTGAGAAACATGTCAGACACGTGTGACTTACTCAACTGTACAGAATGTTTGCTTACCGCTCCAGAGTTGAACATATTCTCAGTATTGTAAAACCACTACTCAATGTCGAAACATGGTAATAATAAACATGTAATAACGAACGGTTATTGATTTCCATATAATTATTGACTATTCACTTCATTAAGAAGCAATTGGGAAGGATGAAATTCAAGATCTGTAACAGGAATCTTGTGTGACCTGAAAATGCTTATAAAATTTAAAGGAAAGATACTAGAGTAGAATGCGGCGATGAGATTAAAATTATTCCGACGTAGCTCAGTTGGTAGAGCAGTTGACCGGATATCAGAAGGACGCGGGTTCAAGTCCCGTCGGCGGCATTTATATTTTCTCGGGAGATTTTTTCAATGTTGATGAGTGTTTCAGGCTAATAATTATTGCTTATAATAATTGTTACCCTTTGTGCTATGCATAAAAATCTTGTCTTAAACATTAGTTTACCAATTAAAAATAATAATTAAAATTATTCGTTTGGTGGGTAGGTACTAACAAAGGCGGCCTCCGTGGTCAAGGGGCAAGGCTTTCGACCAGCAATCCGAAGGACGTGGGTTCAAATCAGACTGATTTGTTTTTTCACAATTTATCATTTAAAATCATATAAGGTATATTTTCAGTACGTTTCGAGGTGGAAGATACTCTCAGTACCGCCCTGGTGTAGACCACCATTCAGAACTGAAACGTTGCTTGAAATGGCTTTAGTCAGGTTTGATAACTAAATTTGAAGAGCCAGGTACTTCCCCACCTACCTCTTCCCCATTACCTCCCCTTCCCCACTTACCTACAGCCTCACAACATACCGCAATTGGGGATGCCTTAGTCTCACTGGCTCCAGGCCTTCGAGAGCAGTTGGGACTCTTGTGTAATTCACAAAATTAGACCAGCAGGGGTCTCAGAATCCCACTGGCTCTACAAGTATAAAAAACTACATATATATATAAAACAAAGTCGGGTTAGTTACACCATTTATAACTCGAGAACGGCTGGACCGATTTTTATGATATTTAATTTTTGGATTTATCTCCGCCCCGAATAGCAGAAAGCTATTTAAACATCGGAAAAATTAACAAAAATAATAATTACAAAGAAAATTCTTATCCTCAAACATTCCGTACGGAACGAATTCTCTTCTTTTGAAAGAGCTGCATGAATATTGTGATAAGTATAATATTGAGTAGTGAATGAATTCATAAAATTCAAAAACGTCAAATGTCAATGCGCTGATTGTTGTTTTTGTTTTTAAATATATTATACTGCCCTTCTTTCTTACACACTAAATGTCAACAGTCGAAAATGGGACAAAAGGTGAACGTATGTCCGAACCCCTCCAAAGGAAAAATACAATAATTATAATATATCTCTCAAACGCATAAAGAAAAGGAAACCCCAAGTAAGTGGAAAAGTAAGAAAATCACAAAAAAATATTAATCCTTACACAACGCCATCTCTGATACTGACAAAAACAAAACACAGATAGTTGTGCATCGATTATAATAATTATTAACTTAAAAAAAAACTGAATTTAATTCAGCTAATAAGTTAACACAACAGTTATTGATTCTGATGCGGTACGAAGTTCGCCGGGTAAGCTAGTTAAATATATAAATTCAAAATTTAAAAAAAAAACGGTTTCCTTGAAGACACAACACCCACTTAAGCAGTGATGCCAGAGTCCCACTGGTTCCAGACAGCGAGACACTTGTGTTGGATTCACAATTAAAAAACTACAAGTAGGATTTTAATATCTCTCCAAAAAATGAAAATTAAAAAGCAGATTTTTACAAGACACATCGCGGCGACAAATTTTTGACGCGCGCTGAACGGTGAATTTCAACTTGTAATTTAGCTAAGTGCCCCCTTGGAGGCTTCGAGCCACCCTTAAAACATTTGTTCATTTCTCCACCCCCCTAGTGACGGATATCCTCGCGAAAGCTATCGCGCTGAATGAAACTACCCCAAATAACAACTGTAAGGGTAGTTAATGCGATTATTTGAGCATTGCCAAATTGGTACGTTTATACAAAGTTCGTAGCAGAAGATTGGCTTGGTAAGGGCTGATTTACTACGCTAAACTATGAAGGGTTGAAAATTCGTACAAGAGAATCGGCGGGAGATTTACGATTATTTGTTCTAAGGTTTTGATTGCGACTGTTACAACCACGGAAATCTCAGTAATACTGCGCTTGTGAAGTTATAATACTGATTTCAAGGTTACGAAATTCACTGTCAAAAAACAATAAATCAAGATGTTTAATTAATAATACTGTTTAAAAAAGATACCATTCCGAATTGTTCATTGCTTTTCCTCCCATATTTAGCATTATTTAGTAAGAGTTTTATTTCTTAACAATGAAAGGTAACAAAGTACAATAAAGTATCTGTTTTTTGGTAACCTACAATGTTCATCATTAATTTTTTTACATCACCTTACTCCAGACAGTAGGACGAAAATCATTAACCTCAGGGCCTATGTTATCTTTGGGATGTTGTCTGGAGGGTATTTTTGAGAAAAATAAGAAGTAAACATGGGTCTTAAAAAGACCCATGATGTAGAAAGGAAGAAACCCACCAATTCCGGAAAATCATTGAGACCGTTGAACTCGAGAACGAGTCGTAGAAATGACCAGTTCTCATAAGACAAATGTCAACCGTGCACAAATGTTGGGCGCGTTTGGAGTGTTTATATAAATTAATGTGTATATAAATAATACAAGAAATACCGGTAAAACATGGACAGCACTCCCACATAACGCCTGTGTTCTAAAGATTGCAATCCGTTCGCGAATCCATCAAATGGACCACCTGTTTCTGCACAGCGGCAAGGGTTTTTTGGGTAGTATTTTCGGGCTCCAGACTAGAGGTAGCTTCATTAAATTCCTCTTCCAATATTTAACGTCAAGCAATATTTTATATTTTACTCGACGCCAGACATGACAGAAAATTATCATACTATTGAAACATTTCTGGACAGAAAGCAAACAAATTTTGAAATCAAGCCGAATTATTTCCGTTTGCATCGCGAACAACTTAATATTGTTTTATTTTTAATATTAATTTATTAATTCCTTCAACGTCCTTCACACCAATATTACTGAACTCCTCCTCGATTCCTTTAATAGACCTATCTGCAACACAAACATTGTCTTCTGTACGCACTGCAGACAGTAAAAAAATATTTTCTCATCCATTATTATCATAAATAAAATTGAAGTTAAAACCCCTAGATCATCCTGGACGGTTCCATGACAAAATGCATGTCAATATTCTTGGACCTACGCAAAGCATTTAATTTAATTTAATTCCAAAATATTACAAAACCTATCAAACATTGGAATAATTGGTAATGAACTTAGTATTTTTTAAACTACCTGTTAAACCGTAAACAAAGTGTAAAATCAACTGACAATCAGTTTTGGCGTGCTTCAAGGAAGTGTTTTGAGTCCTACTTTATTTTTAATTTATATAAATTAATTGTGTAATCTACCTATCGATGCCGAAATTGTAAGCTTTGCTGATGATTCGATTCTCCTCTTCAAATCCAGTAACTAGAATAATGTCTATCATAAATATTTGTATTATTATCTATTATTTTCTTTTACCATGTAATTTTTTTTTCTCTCATCTTGCAATATTTTTATTTTACTTGATATATTGTATATGTATAATATGGAACTCGTGGGACTGCACCACCCTCCCCGAGATCTGGAATAAAGGATAAAAAAAAAAATAATAATAAATAAAGGTAAACTTATACGCAAAGCTCTTGAATTATATTGACTCCGCACATCTAACCTCAGTTACCTTCGGCATAATCAGACACGAGACCATGTCACCCGAAGAGTCCGTATACAACTAAAGTAATGCAGGAATTAATCATAGACTAATATCGAGTTGCTGAATTATATTTGAAAAACTATTTCTTACATTCTGGCCGTATCATTGATTGTCACTATATCAGCTAAAAACGTAAAATCGCGCAATCCAAGTCCGCGCTACCTTCACTACCCTTGGGGAGGCAAAATACCAACTTCCACCCTTAAAGTCCCAGTTTTTCAGGGAGCCACGTACCGCCGCGGCAGGTGTTCCACCGTGTCGCCACACTCAGACCAGATTAATATTATTGCTGCTGTGATTTGAGTGAAACGCCGGCGAGGAAGTATAATAATAAAAGGTATATTTGCCTTAATGAAGGTGTGCGGTGATCATTGTTATAACGTGACGAAACGTCGGGGCTGGGGTGGGTTTTATAATTGTTTTATGCGCGGGCAAAGCTATTTTATATGTAGGCACAACAACCCAGAAATATATGTGGGGACTGCTTTACGACTGTTAATTTGGTGATGTGCGTCAAAAGATCGTAGTAGCTAAACTGTCTTTAGGTAAATTAGGTTTAAAATGTCAACGGTCAACGCAGCATAGTTGTTGTTGAGTTGCGTTTGGCGAGATCTGATAACTGTCCTATCCACCCCTCATACCTTTTTCCTTCCCAGAACGTCTTCTTCTTCCCTTCCCTAAAAAAACTCTCCACACAACACCCCCAAAGTTGACATAGGCCCTAGGCGAGCTAATGTAAAAATAACAAAGTTCCAATTTTTCAAAGCAATTTTGAGCAATTTTTCAATTTACGTTGAACGTAAATAATTTCGGGAAGAAATGTTTCAATTCACGCAACGACATCCGAAATTAGCATTTTTGATGAGACTTTTTCTGTTGTGCCTACCTATATATTGCAGCGCGTTATAAGATAAGTTATTGATTCGTGAAACCCATCAATATAGGTGGAGACCCTTAGCTACCTGACTACGTAGGCTGAAGGCTTCGAGACATCGAATACACAATAAGTTCCAATTTTGTACATTTCAAAACAAACTGGAATTCATGAACGTGAATAATTTGGAGCAGGAATATTTCACTTCACACAACGACATCTGAAATTAGCCTTTTTGATGATACCTTTTCTGTTGCGCCTACCTATATATTGCAGCGCGTTATGAAAATAAGTTATTGATTCATTCAACCCATCAATATAGGTGGGGATCCTTAGCTCCCTCGAATCTTATGGTCCCTAATGTCGCCACATTTCTCTCCGCGACAAGGAACCGTTTTTCCTGACAGTCGCCCATTAATTTTTCATCAATTTTCCATAAAAAAGCGATGTTTTCATCAATCTTGTCGGGTTTTTGCGAGCGCAAATGATTACTATGCGTTTTATTCTATGTCAGTTTTCAATGATTGGCATTTTACGTGTAAGTTATACGGGAGGCTTTATGGTATAATAACAATACATTTATATGGAAGAATTTAGTGATATTTCACACGACGTGCGACGTGCGTTTTTTAATATTAAAACACGAATTATATACCTACATATAAGATGATGAAATTTAATCATATCAGAGAAGTATTTTTTTGCTTAAAGCGAAAATTAAAACTAAATCACTATTTTAGATTAATCTTTACCACGAATCGGTTTACATTGTGAACTCCAAAAAATACACTTGGGATATATTGAAGCTTTTTCTATTATTTCGCTTGAGTGCGTTTTAAATAAAATTGTTAATAATTTTATTAAAAAAATTGGAACCAGTTCCTATTGAATTTTATAAATCCAATAGGAACTGGTTCCAAAAGTAGCCCGTTACTCAGATCCACTCTCATCAATTGTAACTAGTCACCGGGACAAAGTAACCGAGACAGAGCAATGACGTCATATGTAGCTAATATATAGCCGCTTGATACAACATGTATTACCGTCAATCTTTCCATATCCGGAGGGATACTGCATATTATTCACAAATTCGTAGCAGTTATACCTAAGAGGGAGACATACCCATCCGACCTACTGACGGAGGTGGCGACATCTTGTGACGAATTCTTCAATTCTAAACCGAATATAACAGCAGCTTTGTGTGAATTTCCACGTATACAGATTTTATTTGTGGCGCGGCAAGTACGGCGTGGCGTCAGAAGCTGGGTTATGAAATTCAACCACGCAGACGTTATCGTATTCATACTGTTCGATTTTATTTTTTATCGAACATTTTGAATTAATCGCAGTTATAAACGAAAGCGGGGGAATCGCTTTGACAGATGGATTACTTGCGGTAAAACAGGAGGCTTAGGTAGGGGGTTGAAATGAGCCGAGTTTACAGGTGTTCGGGATTTATAAATGTTATTTGGGGGAACTGAACAGGATAGATAAAGAGAACGTGGATTTTTTAAGATTTTCAAAAGAGTGTAAAAAGTATAAAAAAACGGACAAATCGTTATTTTGTGTGAGTTGAGAGTTGTTCCGGCGGCAGTTCATCCTGCCGACAGTTCATCCGGCCGACAATTCATCCGGCGACAATTCATCCGGCCTGATCATTTAGAAGATTTTTTCTTCAAGTAAGTATGCAAAAAGGATATACGGCCGTACAACCAAAATCGATATACTTATATCTGAAGACATCTTGAGTGGAAACCCGCTCTAAAAATATTTTTACTAACAATAATTTCGATTCTCCGAAGAAGCATGCGTGAATAACAAAATACGACATACTTATACGTGCAGTCGGCTTAGCAAAAAACCTTAAAGATTCCTACTTGCATATAATACAACTTTTTTATCTGAAATTAACACCATCTTTTTAGAGTGAATTGACTAATTTGTTAGGTTAGGTTAGGTTAGGTTACAGCGGATTTCCACTCAAGATGCCTTCAGATATAAGTATATCGATTTTGGTTGTATGGCCGTATATCTTCTTTGCATACTTACTTGAAGAAAAAATCTTCTAAATGATCAGGCCGGATGATTGTCGCCGGATGAATTGTCGGCCGGATGAACTGTCGGCCGGATGAACTGTCGCCGGATGAACTGTCGCCAGATGAATTATCGCAGGATGAACTGTCATGGAACCTAATATTTACATCGCGTTTATAAGAAAGGGGAAGATTTTCCATAATTTCAATTTTCGAGACAGAAGTGTGAAACAACGAAAAAACGATACTACTAGTAAATCGATAAATGCATGAATTTTAGTCGCATGTAATAAACAATAACATGCTTAATTTCTAAGACAAGTAAATTCTTATTACCAATTTGAATGTTTTTATTTTTATTTTTGAAGTGAAAATTCTTTAGACTCGTTAGCGATTTGAAATTCGGATGAAACGGAAATGCATCACAAAAAGTTATTATTTGACGGTCCTCGGTTCTAAATAATGCGATAAATTCGCGCGTCGGCGCGGGTCTTCGATACCGTAGTGGACAAGGCGCTCGACAAGTCTCAGCGGCCAGAGAGACAGACATCAAGTGAACGGAGGTTCGAATCCTACGAAATCCAAAAAAAATAGACATTTTTATTTTTGTGAAATCAATATCCAATCTTCAAACCACTATTAAATAAACAGGCAAAAGAAAAGAAAATGACATCTAGCGACCTTCTAGTTTCACTTCTACTGCGTGTGAGTAGCGCACTTTTTTATTTATTAACCAAGATATAAGAGTATAACACAAAATATTTTTTTACAGTTTTAAGTACAATACACATTTAATGTATTTTTTTGGTATAAACTACCTCACTAGGCTGAGCATGTCCCGAGGTAGGCATGTATTAAAGATAATCCCTTCCTACCTACCCAAAAACTTTTATATTAAAACTCTAATGCCACAAATTCAGTGCAATTTTAGATGTCGAACGAGTGACAACTGTGTGGGATATTTTTTTTATTCGAAGAGCTTCAGTTTAATTTAACTACTTTTGGTTAACTACGAGTTTTTAGATGTGGTCGTTAAATTAAGTTTAATTGAAAACTGGCTGAAAATTGAATATACTGAGCGCTCTGAATTGGTTCATAGTGAAAGGTGACGACTTCATTCTCCTGCTGAAAGTTAATTAAATTAAAATTTGCTTTGTGCCATCCATGATAAAAAGTAATTGAATGAGTGATTTTTTCTAAAACAGCGCACACCTTGTAAACTACTTATTTTCAAGTGTTTAATAAGAAAAAAAGCTTTCGAAATGTGGCTTCACCGGAGAATGCTCAAGGTTCCATGGACCGACATTATCACCAACACAGAAATTCTCAGGCGGGCTAGAGCAGATAGAAAACTGCTTACATTAATAAAAATCAAGAAACTTTCATATCTGGGTGATATACTTTGAGGGGAGATGTATCACTTGCTCCATTGCCTGGTAGGAGACAAATGTCTTGGCTGCGAAATATACGAGAGTGGACCGCCATAATAAGTGTGGAGGAGCTATTCCGGGCAGCGTAAGACAGAGAGACCTTTTCAAGAGTGATCGCCAACGTCGGGGGGACCTGATAGGGCACACAAAGAAGAAGAAGAATAAGAAAAAAGGGTATTGAAACTAGGACAAAGTAATGTTATAAGTCTACTATATATTATTTTACATAATTCGGTTCATCTGCTGTCCTTAGAACAACCAGACAATAGAGTATATCTCGAATCGATTATTTGGCAAAGGTTACGGTAGCAACAATATCAGTGATCATTAAGCCATAAGCAGTGCTGTGTATTTGTATCGAGAACGTTGAACCCTTTTCGGGAATATTAGGGTTGATTTTCCCTGAAACCGACAACTGAAGCTATTCAAGTGAAAGCGGTCATGTTCGAAGAGTTGTAGAGAATGAGTTAAAAGAAGGTAGTCTATGATTGGCAGGAGGTAAAAAACCCTACAGTAAAATACTAAATTCTTCTCAAATTGTATCATAGAAGAATGCCCTCTTCATCAGTTTCCCCATTGCACATCTTTGCTGAACTAAGTGACTCCAGATCCATCGACTTACTGGATAACATCAGCATCCCGTCTTAACCTCCACAATACGAAGAAGAAGAAATTATTCTTCCTTACGCGACAATTTAATTAAATTTAATGTAGCTGAAACAATTATATACAAAAGATATTTAAATTTACGCATCCAAAAACCAGGATAATTTTACACACAAACTCGAGCCGATTCACAAGATCCTCATTACAACATACATTCCACCAACCTACAACTAAAAACGACTTTTGGAAGTGAAAAAAATATGCAAAATTTCTCTATAAAATTATGTAATATCCTCACTCTTGTAATAAAAAACATTAAAAAAATAACTGGCTTCAAAAGAAGCATTCGGAAATGGATTATGGACATGGAAAGGAAGAAAATAGATACAATTCTGCAACCTAACAAAGATTGTTGTCTGTATTGTGTTTTCTTCTAGATATTGCTTTATAATTTTCCTCTCGTAATATTTTAACATAGGTACTTACTTAGAATTCAAATACGTAAAAATGTACAATAATTCGACCTTAGGTTGGGGTACCCCAGTAAGGACACATTCTTTTCTAAAAAAATGTAATGTCTAAGACGTGCAGGTAAAGAATAAGGTTGTCAGATTCCTTTCTAATTCCATTGTTTGCCACGTTATTCAAAACAATAATATTGATTTAAATTCACCACAAGTGTAAAATACCTATTGATTCGAAGACAAATATTGAGACCCCAATACATCTTTTGGCCAAAAAAACCATAAATTCCATGATACAAGATTGTATAACGATCTTCAAAATGAAAATAAAATACTACGAAGGTTAACAAGTAGTTAACAATAAGTTAAAGACACCAACAATATGTATCTAAGTAAACACGAAGATGAGGAATTCATGAAAATTATTAAGTTACACCTACCATACAGTAAACAAACATGAAGATGTGGAAATCGACAAACATGAAGATGAAGAAATCAACAAACATGAAAATGAAGAAATCAACAAACATGAAGACGAAGAAATCAACGAAGATGAGGAAATCATGACGTAACACCAACACAACTACCTTCACTACGGATTGATTGGGCATTATCTGACTTTTCATGTCTGGTCAACTAACACGGTTTCAGCACAAATTGTTAAATATTTTCATGATCGTTCTGCATCCCTACATCTACAAATTTAAACCAACAATATGTATGTGTGTTCATCTTTATTCGAAAAGCAATTATTAGAAGGTCTTTATAATCATTATTTCAGAACATTATTAAGTTCCTCCATTGTTGATGTTCATGAAATAATACACAAAATGTGGTTTATTTGAAGCGAAGCACTAGTACCTACTTTGTTAACATGTTTTATTATTATGTGCTTTTAACTAATAACTAAGAACATGCCATTGTTATTTTATTCTCATTGTAATGACCTTTAAATACATTTGTTTTATTTATTGTTAGAATAAATTGTTATTTGATGAAAATGTTGCCTGATGAAAATGTTGCCTGATGAAAATGTTACCTGTTGTATGCTGATGATGCGGTGCTGATTTCTAACAGTGTAGAAGATCTACAGGCTCTCGTATCTAGGATGAATTAAGAATGAGTTAATGATGAATGTAAGTAAGTCTGGATCTAAAAGTCACAAAATTTGTAAAATTGGGAAGACTTCGGTGGCTGGGTTATGTAGAGAGAATGACCGAGCATCAAGCACAAAAGTCCCTGCTGAACTCAAGACCGATAGGGTGAAGGAGCCTGGGAAGACCAAGATTAAGATGGAGCGACAACGTCCTCAAAGATATATCTACTTTGGAGCTTTTAAACGAAATGGAAAAGGACATGGAAATGGATTTGGCTCATCTAGCCGAGTGGCTGAGAATTAATAAACTAAGCCTTAATATTAAAAAGACTCACTATGTGCTATTCGGGAATAGGAGAGGACAACGCCTAAAAATTTCCCTGGGAATAAACAAACTGGAACAAACAGATGTCGCAAAGTATCTAGGACTTTTAATTGACTCACGGCTTACATGGAAAAACCATTTTGGCCATGTTAAATCAAAGATTGCTCCGGTGACCGGTGTAATGTACAGACTACGTAGATTGCTTCCCACAGCCATACTACGATCTTTGTACTATGCTATGATTCACTCCCACTTGGCATACCTTTCGAGTATCTGGGGTTTTGCTACCAAAAAAATGATGTCAGAGGTGCAAATAATCCAAAATAGAGCCCTACGTAACATTTTTGGCTTGCCTTGGGATACACCTGTTAAAGATATTTACCGTCACGCACTTGTATTGCCATTTAAGATTGTTCCTAGCTTTGAGATAACAAACACCATTTTAAATATTATTCAGTGCAATACCCACACAAATATAAAACTGAACTATAGCAACGACGTTCACCAATATAATACACGACAACACAACAAACTACACATATCAAAAATACACTCAACAAAGTTCGGACTGAAATCATTAGAATACATTGCCTACACTAACTATAACAAACTGCCTGAAAATTTGAGACAGGTATATGCCTCCAACAAATCTCGAAATGATATATTGAAAACAAATTTTCTCAAATGTTATTTGGAAAACTAGTCATAAGTAGGTACAAACTCTGTTCTGATAGCCCTGATTATCTTCAAATACTAAACTTATAATATGATGGGCGCGGTTTATACCTTTCTTAAATCTCGTCATGTATTTGTATGTAAACATCTTGTATTAGGTCTGTATATTTTTGAGCCCGTACCTTATATTGTATTTTCCTGATTTTGTTTTATTTATGCATTTCTTAGTCCATCATGGGTAAACTTTATTATAACTTTTTGAAACCCAAAGTACATTAATCAAATGAGTGGGTTATACAAATTCATAAATCTTATAAGACATGTTTCTGTGAAATATTTGTAAAGTGATTCTTCATATGTTTGTGTCTGTATGTTGCTTCTGTGAAATGTTTTGTAAATTTTTTATTCATACATTGTGTCTATATTTTGGGTTGAGTTTGGGTTTAACTTCTCAAAAGTACCAATTGGCGATTCTTTAATGAGTTTTGATAACTCATGGGAGTGCAACTTCGTTGTATGTTTTTAATAATAATAATAATAATAATAATTTGGCACAATCAAGTTTTAAAAATAATTGGCACAATCAAGTTTTAAAAATAATTGGCACAATCAAGTTTTAAAAATAATTCACCAAAGTTTGGTAATTAAACATAACTTGATTGACTGCCGTAATGTACCATATTATGAATATGAACCAAATTCATTTTTAGAAAATGAATTTTATAAAATTTATTATGATAAAACTATTCTGACAGACAGAACAATTAGTCATAATAGACCCGATATAGTTTTACATGACAAAATTAAGAAAATAACTTATATCATTGATGTCGCTATTCCAAATTCTTGTAATATTCAGAAAACTATTTCTGAAAAAATAAGAAAATATACAGATTTAGGAAATGAAATTAAAAGAATTTGGCATTCTCAGACTATAAAAATATTACCATTTGTTATTTCGGCTACTGGCATTATACCTAGCTCTCTCATTCAAAATTTAGGCGTATTAGATTTGTCAAAAAATTTGTACATAAAAATGCAAAAGTCGGTCATTTTAAATACATGTAGGATTACGAAAGATTTTTTAAATATTTATATTGAGGGATCAGTAGGATTTATCGGACCAGTTAGGATTTCATCAGAGCCGAACCCTCTGATATGAAAATATCTGGAGTCGGTGAAATATTTTCCCATTATGTTTCTGGTGGATTTACGTATTGTTCTTGTATTGTTTTATTCTTATATAGTGCACTTACATTGCGTTCATTTACTAGATATTCATTTGTGGAAAAGTGTGTGGAAGGGTTTAGTCTTTCATTTGGGAAAGATTCAACACGGACATAAAATCTGGAGCACCGTAATAAACTGGAGAGAGCTGGCACAAAACCGAGATGAATGGAGAAAGACTCTTGAGGAGGTCAAGACCCACAAGGGGTTGTAGAGCCAAGAGTGATGATGATGATGTAAGTAAGTCTAAAGTCATGGTGTTTGAAATATAGAGTACGAAAAAAGCGTGCAATTTAGTTGTGTATGATGGATACTTGAGCAGGTGGATGAATTTGGGTATTTGGGAAGTATGTTTATGAGAGATGGGAAGGCTGATATATATGATTAGTGTATGCAATATAATTATACATAATATAAGAAATATAGTCAATGCAATATAAATATAATACATTTATATTACATAGACTAATTTATTAAGAGGCCGGTATTCGAATTTCTACCGATTTCTTGCAAACCTCCCTTAAACATTTGAAGTTTTTAAGCTCTTAAAAAAATATATGTTATTCTTGAAGAAAATATCTAGACATTAGTCGCGCCCAAACGCAAATTATATTAAATTCCCTCGATAGAAAAAAATCGCAAAGTATGCTCCAAAAATTATTATAAACACGTTTGTTTCAGTTATTTTACAAGTTATATGTTTGAAAAAATTCACAGCGTTTCTTTAAATGCTGTTTAAGACAATTATCGTGAGATTTTGTAGTGTTTTATTAAAGATTTTCATGATATTTTCATCGATTTGATCGTTGTAAATGTTAGCGCGCTCTTCTAACATTCGTAATTTCATATATCTCCGTCTTCTTCTTTGTGGGGCCGGGAACGGAGCCTTAACTAAGGAAGGAAGCAAGAGGACTTCTCCATGTTGCAGATTAGAAGACGACGGCTGAGGACAGAGGGCGGTCGAGGCTCATCTTGAAGAAGGCCAAGGCTCGAAATGGGATGTAGCGCCATTGAAGAACAAGAAATAAGTTATAAGTTCCGTTGTTTGTGATATGTAAACTCTACTATTTAAGCCATTTTCAGCAGCTACACTTCAATTATATATTACCACATTAACTTCCAGTTACCCCTTATACCATTTTATTCCACTAATAAAGCTTACAATGTTTCTACTTACATTTTTCCTACGATAACAGACGTGAACGTATTCACATGAGCGTAATGTTCGCATTATAGAACGAACATAATATTATTTAATATGACAATATTCCAAAGCACTTGTGGTATTTACATGCTACATAAATAAACTTTCGTTAGAATACGAATATTATTAAAACTGCATCGTGTAGTAATGCAATTGAGGCAATTGCATGGCTTTGTTGGGAGTAAACTGGATATACTGAATATGTCGTCTGTGTGCAATTGTGCATATACCGGAATGACGCTCTGGGTTGTACGAGGAAAGTAAATAAATGGAATTCACGCAGAGCTTTTTATATTTCCCGCCAAACAAAGAGCTTACACAAATAAAACTTTTGTATATCTATAATTTAAGCTTTCTGTAATGTTTTTCTGTAGTCCTTTACAGAGAAATTCTATTTATTAGTACTGGCCAGTATCTCAGTACTATTCTGTATTATATGAATCCAAGATGTATAACATATGTTCATAGAATATAACGTGTTCAGGAAAAATTTCTCTCCTACATAAATTTTCGCTCGTTTTATGCATTCGAATCAAATGAAGATATTCGTCAATTCTTTAAAATCCCGAAATTAAATTGTAGGAGAAATATTTCTGATCAATTGTTATTGTACAGAATCCTAAATAATACGATATCTTCCCCGTATCTTTTACAAAAAATAGATATTAGAGTTCCTGGTCGCAATGGCAGAAACGTATCCCTTTTTTATAACAGCCGCTCCAACACCAACTACTTACAAAATGAATTCATACATCGAGCCTGTCACTATCATAACACACACCTCACATGTACAGACATCTTCAATATAACTTTCAACAAATACAAAGCAACACTATCAGATAAATGTAATGCATCACAACACACCACTTAACATCCATATTTATATTTATTTATTATATTATTTATTATATTATTCATCAGATTCCTTTTCCTAATTTGCAATATATTTTCATATTCCCTAATCACATGCAAATCATCCATATACTCCTATAAGATCATAAGCTTACCCTTTATTGTGTTTTTCTATATTTTATCATGCATATTTAAGTATTTAGCTTCTCCTAACTATTTTTTTTTTAGTTTTTCTTTATGTTTAATTTAGCTTCTCTTAACTATTTTTTTCTTAGTTTTTCTTTATGTTTTTCTTTATGTTTTTCTTTATGTTTTTCTTTATGTTTTTCTTGTCAGCGAAAAAAAAATAAAAAACAAATTTTATCAGCGAAAACATGTTTTTAGGCTTACTGTTTTATTTTAGCACTCTTTATTTTTATGTATCTTTGTAAAGCTGTTTGTTTTCCAAATAAAGATTATGATTATGATTATGATTATAATATTAATACAAGCAGACTCGGTCACACGTTGCTGTGGCTAACGAAACACAACGCAATTTCCCAACCTTTATAAAATCCACACCACCCGCTTGCCAGCTGCCCGCTGCCCGCTGCCTGAATTGAATATTTCAATTTCTCGGCTTTTCTCTACTATAATAAGCATTTTTTATACATATCAACCTTCCTCTTGAATGACCCTATCTATTGGTGAAAACCGCATTTAAATCCGTTGCGTAGTTTAAAAGATCTAAGCGCACAAACATTTTGAGCGACTTCATTTTTTACTATGTAATGATGATGATAATATATTAACGAAATTTGCAACATTTATAACTAAAAAAAAAAACATGTTTAGTGTAGTTTACAATGGTTTAAAAATAACATTAGTATCAATGACGGACGTAGATAAAAATCGTACACTCAATTGCTTTTCAAAATTAATATTGATTTTATTTCATTTTCTTACTTTACTATGTATTTGCTAACACAACTGTATTACTTATATATCTATCTTGTAAAAGCCCACTAGGGCGTAAATAAATAAATAAAAAATAAAAAACTTTTTTTTCACTTTACAAAACCATGAATATGTCCGTTACTTTAATGAAATACATTGAATTGAGAAAATGAATGGTTGGTGTTTTTTAGTTTTTTTATTGGCGGCCATCATCTACAGTGCTCCATTCCTCTTTCTATCATAGATCCCATCCCCACACACTTACAATACATTCCTTATTTTTTATTTAACAAGCAAAATATTCACTAGAAATAATTTATATGGTAGAACAACATTTGCCGGGTCTTAGCTATTGACGTGTGGTAGAAATCTGAAAGTGGTAAGACGAGGTAAATGTATTGTCTTCGATTTCGTAGTTTAGTAGGTACTCAAATGCCACGTGTCGCGCAAGGTCGTGTCCTATTTGTAAGTAAATTGCATTAAAAAAGCGCCAAAATGCCCTCGTGTGTAATGAGAAAATGGCTTCATTACACGGCGAACCCTAGCAAAAGTATTATTACACGACTTCGAAAAGGAGGAGGTTATCAATCCGACAGTATTTTTTTTATTTTTTTTTTTATGTTTGTTACCTCAGAACTTTTGATTGGGTGAACCGATATTGATGATTCTTTTTTTATTAGAAAGCTGGTGCTTCTCGTGTAGTCCCATTTTAAGTTGGTCCAGTTCTGACAATGGGATCCATGAGAAAACCATATATGACTTAAATTTGCAATAAGTATGTGCGCGACAAATGGACGAATAACTCAATATTACGCCAACAGATTTCGATGATTCTTTTTTTGAAGTAAAACTTCTTTACGCACGCTCGTCACTAAGAATCAAAAAATAAACAAAAATTTTAACAAAACAAAAAACGACTTAAAAAAATGCATTAAAAAATAATTTGGTACGATTGTTATTTTTGGAGTCGGTGTCAGCCAAGAACTACACATCTCACCTATAACTACTTATGTATGTAGTTACCTTGGCTAACACCGACTCCAAAAATAACAATTGTACCAAATTATTTTTTTACTTTTTAGTGCATTTTTTGAAGTCGTTTTTTGTTTTGTTAAAATTTTTGTTTATATAATCATAATAATAATAAAAACGTTTATTAATCAATAGATTTTTTACAGTATTATACATTTTTTTCTTTTATCATTGAGTCTATTGATGAAAAAGTCACTGCTCAGCTACAATTCAGGATTGCTCCTGGAATGCAGCTGGTTATCAGCAGTGCCTCCAATAATACACGCAAATAATTTATTGTTATAAAGAAACAAATATTTCAATTGTTTCACGAAGATTAATAGCGCCATTAGAGAAAGTACAAGAGGGACAACCTGGGACAGTAGATTGTCTCATACAGCATTCCGTATTCGTATTAGTGTAGGAGAATAATCGTATCTTGGCATCTTAGTAACCACACTTGTGATGTAGAATGTAGTATTTGACGCAAATATGAAAACGCCGCGCGGTCCTATCTACGTCATTCATACACACACATCCTTTGAATGTCTATCTTTATCATACACTAGCTGTTTGCGTTGCAATGCCATATTCAAATAAATAAAATGTTACTCCTTGCATGTCATTTCCCGTGCGTTCCCCTCCAGCGTTCCACTTCCAGCTTCCCCGCCACCGCTCTCCCGCTCCCCCGTCCCGCCATCCCCCCTGGCACTTTATTTCTTGACTCCTCTCCCGCCCGGCCCGTAGCCGAAACATTTTTCTAATACTAACATTTTTAAACTCGTGATATCTTTCTAATTAAATATCCAAATTGAAAAATTCAAAAATTTAAGTAAAGGTATTGAAGGTATCTTGAATATGAAATAATTTATTTTGATAAGGATTAAAACCAAGATACAAATAAAGATCCTTTTCAAGCGGCGACATTTTAATTATTTTTTTTTAAAATAAAGGAATCCTTATTGTGGCATAACCATAATAGTTAGACATATGCTGTCGCGACCTTTTTTGTAAATAATGATGTGTTCTACAAAGTACATTATTTTATTCTATCATCAATAGTTTTCGCAGCGCACGCGATGTAAATAATATTTTAGGTAATTTTTTTTACACCTTGGGTTACATTATTGAAGTTTTAGTAAGGATACCTATTTTTTTGAAAATATAATATAGCTCATGTTACCCAGGGATAGTGTAGCTTCCCAACAACGAAAGAAATTTTTAAATCGGTTCTGTAGATTCGGAGCCTATGCAATGCAAACAAACAAACAAACAAATCTTACCTCTTTATATTGTGTAGTAGATGAATAACTTTAGAATTAAGAATTTACTGAAGACATAAGAGTGTTTCTTATTTGCCACATTCTATCTTGAGTTTGTGAAACAATGGCAGGTATAGATGTAGTGTACGACGTTGTTGCCTTATTAGAGTGAAGTAAATGTGAAGCTTACCCCAGGCCTGCGGTATGTGGCGTTCTATTGTTTTACTTGATGTCAATTAAAAGTTCGTTTAACTTCGAACATACCTGAAACAAAGAAAAATAAACTATTTTAATACAGGAACATGTGAAAATAAGAAAGAACTTTACAATAGTATCAGATAATAATAACAAAGCTAAAAACTTGGACACATAGCGTGGAGAATACTCTAGTTATCACCCTGGCGAAAAACCACCATTCAGAATTGAAATGATGGCTTTAGCAGTGTTTGGTGACCAGATCTGAACAGCCAGTTAATTCCCAACATTATAGTATTAGATAATAATAAGACAGCTAAATACTTGGACGTATAGAGTGGAAGATACTCCCAGTATCACCCTGGTGAAAAACCACCGTTCAGAACTGTAAAGATGGCTTTAGCAGTGTTTTAGTAACAGCCAGGTAATTTCCAACATTCCTCTACCGCATATTTTTCCCTCCACCACTTTTTCAGCCTCATAACTAGACATCAGATTATATGCATTTGCATGTTTGCATATGCAAATGCATATAACTCTCAATGCATATTTTAGCCTTTTTTTCCCAATCGTGCATATTAAGCGTTTGAAGACGCATCCATTATACAGATATCGCCCTCATCCCAACACATTTCCTCAAGTTACCAGATACCATAGAGAAATTGGAAACAAAAAACCTTCCTCTATTTAAATCAATAGAAATACTGGAAACAATGATTGAAATCGCCAACGCTCTTCCCAATTCAATATCAGAAAAGATTCGTGAAAAGTTAGACGTTTGTTTAAAAATCCGAGTCTTGAAGACATAAAGAACATTTATGCCTACATCAACGGCACAGATCATACATACCCTGCATAAACAGGTATCTCCAGAAATGGAGCCAATTTTTTTAAATTTTGTCGGATGACGTCAGTTGACGTAGAGAAGTCGTTTTCGGCGTTTTGGGTGACAAACATCAAACATTTTTGCTCGAAAATTTGGAAAAATACTTAATTGTATATTGTCACAAAAACTATGCATAATTTTAAGAATATTTCGCTGTTTTTGTATCGCCTTTAATTAAAATATATAAAAATAAAAATGGTTTTTTGATTTTGCATTTTGCATATTTTAGGCATATCAAGAGTTTTTAGTGCATATTTCGGCCTTTTTTAGTGCATATTTGCATGCATATTTTGGCACTTTGTTAGTGCATATAATCCGATGTCTACTCATAACAAACTCCTAATCGTAGGTGCCGTAGTGCCAATGGCTTCGGACAATTGTTCAATTCAATTCAATTTAATTAACTCTTAAACGTCCATTATTTGAAAGCTACGAATACTTATGTTAGGTGCTCTAGATTAATGAAACTGTGATTTATGAAGAAGTCGAAATATTGTTTCGGCATTTTATAACAGGCAAATTTGACACAGGCACTTCTAACATTAAGAGCACATCTAACAAAACGACCCCCTGTTTTTTCTAAAGCCCTGGTCTTTTAGTTGCATATAATATGTTCACAATCACACAGTATCAATGAGCATTTTTTTTAATTTAGCTTTGAATTAGATCTTTCC
Source organism: Limnephilus lunatus (assembly GCA_917563855.2). Classification (NCBI taxonomy): domain Eukaryota; kingdom Metazoa; phylum Arthropoda; class Insecta; order Trichoptera; family Limnephilidae; genus Limnephilus; species Limnephilus lunatus. Next base: position 113,313,338 of record OU830592.1, read on the forward strand.
AACTTGAGCTTTTATTATTCTGTATAATACACATGTAGCGATTTTTTTTTCATCATATTTGATGACGTTTTCAACTGCGTTCTTAAATTGAACACAGATGTTTGCAACTTTATAAATCAACACAATAACGGTGGGAAACACATGACGCCCAAAGTGTAGACAGCAGACAGTGTAATCGTTAAAATTTTAACACTGTCTCGAAAAGATTGTGTTGTAAAAGTTACAGGTACATTATGGAATAATATACAGCCTTACAACAAACCCCCAACTCGTGTTGCCATAGTCCCATTAGATATGCCTATTTTGTTGAAAGGTCAAAATATTTCCGCTTTATAATAAAATCCAAATAAATGGAATATTTCTGAACGCATCTGAAAACTAAAAATTGATTTCGAAATGTGATGAAATACGCTTCCAAATTTTATAATTTTAAATAAATAAATAATTTTTGAAATATAAAAATTGTGAATGCGAACAGAAAAAAGTTTTAAAAATGGCTCATTTAAATTTTTTTCTAACAAAAATTACTGATAACAGAAAAAATTAATACACACACACACAAACATATTTTACTAGGCAAGTGTATTATAAACATCATCGTCAACTCACTTTTTTGTCATCACATGTAAAAATAATAACTAAAAAATTCCCAAAGTTTTATAATTTATTTACAAATTGCCGTCCTAATCTTTGGTTTCATAAAGGTGTACATTTTAATTATTTTATGGTAAACTTTTAGAATTTATTATAAAGCGTTGTGTTTTCTCTTTCTTACACAGTTAAGATTATATTTCTAACCATGATAGTAAGATAGACACAACGATTTCTATGAGACCTGGTTAGGTATTATAATGCGTTTGTTCGAAAAAATAATTGAATACATTAATTTATACCACAAAAATGGTGATTGACGCACTCTTTGGATTTAGCAGAGCGGCGAAATGGATTGTTTTAAAAATTGTATCCGAACAAGTGAAGACTGTCGTCTTCTATTTTTTCATTGTGAAAACTAATGTTGTGTAAGATTGACAATTAACTACTTGTGCATGCTTCAAAATCACACAAGGATAGTACTGATCTGGATTTTAAGTGGATAAAATTACGGAGGCCTTCCTAGCTGCAAAGAACTACATACAAGGTTGGTGAATTTATTATTTTCCCTGGAGTTGTCGGATTGCTATTCTTAGTGATACATTGTCCGCGCAAGTAGATTTCATAATCATATATTTGAGTCAGCTCTCAGCTCAGAGGGTCTGGGGTTATTTACACACCATTTATAAAACATAATTTTACGCATTGTTCCGAAAAGCGAACAAATTAGCCCGAGGGGTTAATTCTGGCGATTTTGTTTCCAAATTTAAAAAACTTAACTGACTTTGAGTTCACGTTGATTAGAGCATTTTTCTTCGACGAGGGACATTCGTAATGCTTAAACTTAGTTTGACTTAAAATTCATAGTCAGTTCCGCACGGATTACACGCACAAAGAAATGTCGTGTTAACTTGGAGTCATTTGCGTTTGACGTAAAGATATTTACCACGCATGAAAGAAATAATAATACAATTTACACAAAGCCTCACCCTTTCACGTGATTCATTCGTCACTACAGGGTGACTGTAACATTGAAGTTACAAAATTGAACACATAAGTAACAAAATTGAACATTTAATTCACAAAATTGAATATTTAAGTAACAAAATTGTATGTTAAAGATACAACAATAAGCATTTAAATGGGTACGTTAACTGCACAGAATGAACAAAATGTTTTTTTATCAAGTTCATTCAACAAATAAATTGCGCCCGAAAATACACAATACGAATATATAATATACTAGCTTTTACCCGCGGCTTCGCTCGCATGGTATTAGTGGGAAATTACTATATAAAGAATTTTCCCACGTTAATAAAAAAAAAATTTCCGTAATAAAAAGTAGCTTATGTCATTTCCCATTCCTCCAATTTTTTTGTTTAAAAAAAATCACATAATATAAACAACAAATATCTATAAGACAATTAAAATTCTCGTATCAACTTGTTTTATTTTATTTTAATTTAACATTTCTTTTAATGTTTGCATACAAATAAAATATTGAACATCTGAATCGAAGTAGTAACTTATTGAAACTGCGATATTAATCCAAATTTGGGAGGCGTGAATGGGTACCGCCGCCCCGGGAACCTTTATTGGATAACCAACACATTTTCCATAGGTCACCACAAGTCATTCGCTACTTTGGTGATTTAGCAGGGGTGCCCGGGTTCATGGGGTGAGGTTTGTCTAGGTCTTGGAGGTGGTTGACTGGTAAATATTGAACATCAGATTCCTTCCCACCCCTTAAACCCCTTTCCTTCTAAGAACTCTCCTCTCCTCCCTTTCATTAAAAAAACCCTCCACACATCATCCCCAAAGATGACATTAGATGGAAAATTATTTTCCTCATCGTCTCCTATATGGAGCTCATTTAAAAAAAAAATAATATATAAAACAAAGTCTGGTTAGTTACACCATTTATAACTCAAGAACGGCTAAACTTTTTTTTTTTTTTACAGTGAATACCGCACAAGAATCTTAACTGCTCCCGTCTGGAGCCAGTGAGACTATGGCATCCCCAACAAATGGGGTATGTTGTGAGGCTGAAGGTAGTGGGGAGGGGAAGGAGGTGGGGAAGTGGAAGGTTGGGAAGTACCAGGCTATTCAGATCTGGTCACCAAACACGGCTAAAGCCATTTTCAAGCAACGTTTCAATTCTGAATGGTGGTCTTACACCAGGGCGATACTGTATCTTCCACTCTGGAACGTGCCGCAAATAGAAATAGAAATTTATTTTAAGCACCTACTCCCTTTATTAGTATTTTATTCACATTTGAATCCAGAAAAACCTAAAAAAATAGTCCACTTCAAACGCTATGCTTTATAGCAACGTTATGCTTTTTGTTCGGAGAATAAACATTTTTAGAGATATGTAGATATTAACTACGACGCCAAAAAAGTACTCTTTTTAATCACAACAAAGCACTCTTTTTAAGCCTAAAATTAAAAAAAAAAACATTGTTTCCAAGGTACCAATTTGTTTGACGTTTGCAATAACTCGATTTTGTTAGGGACAGAAAACGTATGATACATAATTTCATAACGCCACAGCTCATTCATAACGCCAGAGCTTACCAATATATAAAGCCGTTTTTACTCGCAAATAATGTAGCTTTCTATTAGTGAAAGAATTTTTAAATTCCATTCGATATTTATTGCGTGAAAGAGTAACAAACATCCAACCAACCATCCATACAAACTTTCGCATTTATAATATTAGTAAGAAATAGTTCCATCCACGTAAAAACTTCATAATTATTCAAGTAATTTAAAAAAAAATTGAAGATGATAAGAATCAATCACATCAGACTAGCGATACAGTAGGTCCTGAAATTATTTTATTTCTAACTAATTCTTTATTTGAATTGTCTATTTCTTTTGTTTAAATGTTTTACAGGTGTCGTAATTTTTCAAGTTTACTAATATTCGATTGGTAAATTTCTTATTTTGAAAGGTATTAAGGCAAATATTGGTTTATAATACTTTCGACTTCCCAAATCCTACAATTAAAATATTCTGTGATTTTTCCTGCGCTATTAATTCTGCAAAATCAAGATTTCTTTTCAACAAAACTGTATTCTACATAATATAACATAAACACTCCAACTATCGCGTCATTTCTGTAGTTGGCAGAGGATAGACCGCCACAAAACTCATTCATAAAGCATCATACAAATCATTTTGTTGTACCAAATATTGGAAATAGTTTCTAGTATCACTACTTCAATCCTCGGAAGGACATACTAACCACAAACATCATTTTACATCAGAGCCTCTGAAGGACAGATCTGACCGAGGCAACCATACATTATAAAAGTATGTTTATCTTTTTTTATATAATGCGGAGATGTGTGTTTTGTTCGTCGTTGAAAAGAGAAATAAATATTTTAATTGGCGGGATTCTAATTCCCTACAAAATAGGAATGTGTTTTCAAAATGTCGCATTCTCTGCAAGTTTTCGAAGTTTGGAGTAAAAATATGTGTTTTTTTAATTCTTTTTTTAAGTTTGAAATTGAAACATTCCAATTCTTAAATATTCAAGAATATTTCAGATACAAAACTCCGTAATTAAATTTTATCTAGTTTCTAAAACGGTAGGTATTTGTTTTAACTTAACTTCAAAAATAACATTAAAAATAAATTCACATTTAAAATACCTCGGAAGCATTCCAAAGATCCTTGAAATTTCACTGCGTCATTGGGACTTGCAGGTAAAAATATTTTAAAGAGTGAAAAGGTTATCTTACTTTCTCATCACCCGGTACTCAACAGTACATATTCCGCTGAAAGGCTTAAGGAGCAATTTGTAAAGAAAATTACCTTTTTAAAAAACACATTTCCTCCGTTCTTCCTTTCCACAAACAACTTCCCCATCCCCCACCTACTCTTTAAGCAACAGATTTGTTACAAGCCAGAGTGATTGTTTGAGAAATTGTACTCGCAGATTACGCCATAAATAAGATCTGAGATTAAGAAAAGAATGACGAACGAATAGAGTGGGTCCAGCAAGAGATTTCGGATTTAAAATGGTAGGAAAAACTGTATTTTGAGGTAGGTTTTAGAAAGAATAGAATAAAAATAGCGTGTGAGATTTATAAAAATGATGAATTATTCCAAAGGCATAATATGATACGAAACTATAATTTTGTTTGTGGTCTCTAATAAACAATATACAGTGTTAATCTCAAGTGACCTCACAGGTCCTGTATGTTTTCTGACTGTACAGAATATAAATAAAACAATATATATGTACATTTTAACGCAGCATCCGTTCTTTGGTCACTAATACATATAAATTTGTATTAGTGATGGACAAATCGGTGGATGCACTCTGTTCACAGTAAGTTATTAAAATAGTTTGTCTAGTTTACAGTTAGAATAAACAAATCTTACTAATATTATAAATGCGAAAGTTTGCACGAAATGAAAAATCTCCTAGTACCATCACAAAAAGTAGAAAATGTTGTTTGCGTCGTGATGGAGGACTTAGCCAGTCGAGGAATTGAATACGGGACGCCTGGGTGGGACCCAAACGCGATGCCAACTCAGCCACCGACCGGTAAACCGGATTTTTAAGAAGTTGCTTCTTGTTAAAAAAAATTGTAAAACAAAATGAATAAATAAATGAATAAAATAAATTAATAGATTTCTAATGAAAAACATATTTTTTAGTATTTTAGGCGTTGTGTTTTTCATAAAGTAATTAACGATTTTATTTTAAAGTTTTAGTTAAGATTCTACTCACACGATTTATTTCATAAGAGAAAAATCTCTTGACAAAGCCTTAAGTAGCATTTAAAGAAATATTGTGAATTTTCATACCTATGACATGTTCTATTTATTTATTTTTTATTTTTTATTTAATGACAATATAAGATAAAGTAAAATTACACAATAAGTAAAAATACCAAGTTATGTGGTTTGTTTACAGTCCCCCTCACTAGGTTTTCCTGTTCCGAGGCGGACTGTATATTGCTGAATGGGTGCTGATCTTTATTTCCTCATCTTCTAGTTTCTTGATTATAGATAAACAATATAAACAAAATAAACAATAAATAAAATAAAAGTATTGGTTTGTTGTCTGCAGGTTGCATTGGGATGTTTTATTTTTATTCAGTTCTAACCCAAAATTCTCACAAGTCTTGACTACTTGATTCAGTTATATTCAGCTAGATGCTACGTGTTTTCGATATTATTTTATGGAATGGACGCTTACCGAAGAACTAATAAGGCAACTTAAGGCATTCGAGATGTGGATCTACAGAAGAATACTTAAAAAAAGCTGGACAGACAGGGTTACGAATGAAAATGTTATGGTTCCGATGAATAAAGAAAAATAAGTTATTAAAACAATAAAAATCTGAAAACTTCAATATCTTGGACATGTGATGAGGCATAAAGAGAAGTACGAGATCTTGCATCTCATAATGCAGGGAAAGATTGCCGAAAGACGCGGCCCTAGAAGAAGGAGAACAGCTGTTGGGGGCCGCAGTACACAAAGTCCGCATAGCCAACATGATAGCCAACGTCCTTTGAACGGACAGGGCACAATAAGAAGAAGAATGACATGTTCAATAACAGAACCAGAAGCATTATTTTAAATTTGCTTAACATACTTTGCGATTTTTTTTTCTATTGACGGAATTTATTTAATAAAAAAACATACATTTTTTTAATAGCTTGAATAACGTAAGTGATCAGGGTTATGTTATGTAGAAATTCGAAATGTGGGGTCTTAAAAGCAATCGATTCAGAATAGCGGTCTTTAATCAGGGCGATATTGAGAATATTGAGTGATGATATCAGGGGAGCCAGGCTATACAGGTTATCCAGATCCAGTAAATAAATGTATAATTTACGATGGCCGATCGCCAATGCTTACTCATCCTCCCAAAGCTCCCTTTTCCCATTAATCCGGCATCGGCAATCTGATTTATTCATTTATTTATTTAGGGCCATAATCCCGTGCGTGGATAACGCGAGTTTTATGGCCGTCGTAAAACGGCACGCTGCGATCCTGCACGCCAATATGTGCTCTGTGTCATACGACAGATTCCTAAAACCAATGTAAGGCCTGTTTTAATCATAGAAATGGGAAATACTAGAGATTCCCTGCTGAATGAAACATTTTCATGTGATAGCCTCCGTAGTTTAGTGGATCACATACTTTTATTTATTTATTTATAAAATACTTGACAAAACAATAGAACATTCATATATATAATGATACATGACATCAGAACACTAGGCGACTGCCTGTTTCATGGTGACCAAAGTTACTTTGTGGTGTCTAGTGTAAACAAATGAATTAAATATATAAACATGTTGAAAATTGGAAAAATTATAATAGAAAGTGTATAAAGATAATTAAGAAAAAAAATAAAATAGAAAATAAAAGATAAAAGTCATGCACAAGATTATTAGATCATATTAAAATTCCCAATTCTTGTTTATAGTTTTATATGTGTGCATGCATGCATACATGTGCAAATACATTCACACATACACCTATACATACATTTTTAATACAGATGTTAATGGTACGATTACCAATGTAGCGCAAAAAATATATTTAACGCTGTTTTTTTTTTATTTTTTTAACATAAGCCTCACACAGGAGAACCATGAAAATAATTTCCCTCATCTCATCTTTGGGAAACTGTTTGGAGAGTATTTTTAAGGAAATGAAGTAAAATGTTAGATAGATGAGTTTGTAATAAAAGCTTCCATGATTCGCATAAATAGGGCAGTGATAAGAGCTTTTCTGAAAATCCGCAAGATGGCGGCTAGAGTAGTTAGGTGGTAGTGCTCCAGGGGGCCGAAGGCAGACGTGAAGGAGCTTACAAAAACTACTTACAAGTCGACTACTCGCAGTCACAACTTGAATGTAATACGCGAAGTATTAATTAACATCAGATAAACCAAAGAACTCTATTTCTTCCCTAAGATAAATCTCCTTGTTGGAGATATACTGATTGTGTGAACACAACAGAAAGGAAGTCATGAGAAGGAAAACGGCAAGAGGGGTGAGAAGGAATCTGGGGTTCTGTGAGTCCAGTTATCCGCCACCAAGACCTAAACAAACCTCAGCCTATCAACCCGGGCGCCCCTGCTGAGTCACCAAACGTTGGGTGATCTATGGCAGAGAAGTTGGTAATCCAATAAATGATAATTTATATAATAAAAATACAGTATAATAAAAACAAGGTAGATTTACAATTGTTATTATTATGACGGCCGGCGTAGCGCAGCGGTAAGACGCTTGACTCGCACACCGAAGGTCGCGGGATCGAATCTCGGCGTGGCAAATAAATTTTATTTGATCAATTTGTGTTATTTCACAATTTATTAATTTTAAAATAATATATAGTATATTTGCGGCACGTTACAGAGTGGAAGATACTCTCCGTATCGCCCCGGTGTAAGACCACCATTTAGAATTGAAACGTTGCTTGAAATGGCATTAGCCGTGTTTGGTGACCAGATCTAAATAACCAGGTACTTCCCCACCTTCCTCTTTCCTATCTCCTTCCCCTCATCACTACCCTCAGCCTCACAACATACCCCAATTGGGGATGCCAAAGTCTCACTGACTTCAGACGGGAGCAGTTGGGACTCTTGTGCGGTATTCACATAAAAAAAATGCATGGCGCCTACATCGTTCACCCATATTACTATAAAATACATGTACGCACAACGGCGCACCGCCTTCGCTTCTACCTACACACCCAATGTACAACTTTTATTTCTTAGCCGCTTTGGAAAGTCCGTGCAGCTCAGTCGTAGCTTGGCAAGAATCGCCTTCATGCCATATTTATTTCTATTATCTGTGCTTCTTATCGAGATAAGTCTTCATTTAAAAAGTCTGTCATTTGTAGTCCCACAAGGACCAATCCAGTATAAATAATTCAATGGTACGAACACATCCAAGTGGAAATCGTAATTTGGGATTTTATTTACTTTTTATGGAAAGAATTTTAGATACTATCTAACATGGGTTCTGTGATGTCATGACAATGAACCTTAACATTTTATTCTAGGCGTAGTACCTTCATACCATCACGTCAGGTACCCGAATGGATATGCAGATACAATGTGTATCATGTTACTACGCTTCAATACGTATATTATAGACCTACCATTCAGAATAGAAATTTGGATTTTTGGAATTTGGAATTTACGAAAATAGCAGGAGTTCATAAATCTATATATGTATAAATAGAAAATCAATATATGTAGGTATGTTCTCTATGTATTGCTATATTGAGCATAGGAAATGTTTAAAACTTACAAAATACCTTCTTTCCACCCTCGCGAAGGTTTCTGTATTATTACAACCACATGACAAATACACCTGAAAAGTTTTTCAAAAACTCTTAAGAAACTGTCAAAAATGTCACAACTTGAGAAACACATTTTGCAAATCATCGATTGTTCAATCAAAAGTCAATTTTCGAATGAACTCTTTAAATTAATGAATTTAATCGAAGTACTCACCTATGGCACTAACCAAAATCAAAAACTTTGAATCTAATAAAAAATTATATTTATTTTAAATAGGTACCTATGTTAGGTACCAAAATTTGATTGATTGTTCTTATAATATAAAAAAAATGAATGTTTGAAACGTATGAAAACTGAAAATTAGAAAAAAATAGGTCGCACGCGAGCTGGTTGAGAATCTGAACACACTCTGAATACACCGGGACTGAATATATTGAACGCTTGAGGGGTTCGCGGGAGGGGATTATATTTAGCGATATAACATTACTAGATTTTTTTTAACATGAACTTCACACGAGAGGACCTGAGGAAAAATTTTTCCCTGTCGTTTTTAGGGTGCTGTGTAGAAAGGAAAGAGTGAACTAGGGTCTTAGGTTTATTAGTTATAAACTGGTGCTCAAAATATAGTAGTTTAAAATGTGTGGCATGCGAACAATGCAGCGCTTTCACGATAGATAACCTTCAATTGGCTGCTCGTATGCCAATAGCAGAAACGTACATTTTATCATCAGCGTCGCGACTGACCGATCTATAAAGCGATCCATTCTGTTTCCGATTGCCGCTGACTCAACAGCTCGCGAATTGCTCCAGTGTTCGCTTTCCACCTTCTGATAAATAATCTCTATACAAATATAAATTATTTGGTTGCATATTTTAAGTGCAAAGTCTAACTTATTTGATATACCACTGTAATTATTCGTATTCCTATAAATGCAATATTTTATAAGGGTTAAACTGAAGATATGATTTATATGCCCTTGTTCAAATTACTTAAGAATAATAAATACATAAAATAATATCAATGGTTATTATATTATTGCATTAAAATATAATAAAATAATAAATTACCACAGGAGTTAACTAAACGATTTATGCGACAGGCCACAGAGGACCAATTGAAAACAGACATATGAAATTACATGGACATAATAGTATTATAGGGACTGTAACTGGGAATCTCGTACAGGGTCGTTAGAAATAAAGCTTCCAAAACAACAATTTCAAAATGTTAAAAATTCATCTTTCGAACTCATATCTTTCCCCATTTGCTCCATCCTCACAACTTACAATTTATGGATGTCATTTTAATGTGCATTCAAATATAATAAAATAATAAATTATAAATGGAGTTAACTAAACGATTTATGCGACAGGCCACGGAAGACCAATTGAAAACAGACATATGAAATTACATGAACTAAATAGTATTATATGGACTGTAACTGTGAATCTCGTACAGGGTGGTTAGAAAGAAACCTTCTAAAATCAATTTTAAAATATTCAAAATTGCTTTTTCGATCTCATATCTCTCCCTATTTGCTCCATCCTCAAAATATATCCTGATTGGGGATGCCATAGTCTCACTCGCTCCAGACCTCCGTGAATGCAATCCGAAGGTGTCGAGTTCAAATGCCGGGGTGCGAAAGTAAATTTTATTTGATTGATTTGTGTTATTTGACAATTATATCAATTAAAATAACATAAGGTATATTTGCGGGACGTTCCAGAGTCAAAGATACTCTCAGTATCACCTGGGTGTAAGACCAAGATTCAAAATTTAGAAACGTTGCTTGAAATGGATTTAGGTTGGAAGTAATTGGGACTCTTGTGCGGTAACCACATCAAAAGAAACTTTCCCCCCTCACTTCCGGCATTTGGGACTATTGTGCGGTATTTAAATCACATTAAAAGACAAACACAACAAGTCATCAATGTTGTAGAATCTGTAGAAAATTCTACAAATAATTTTTTTATTGTTTTTATATTTTATTTGACACTCCTCTAAAAGAAATCAATTTACTCTTAAAAAAAGTTTATATTATAATATGGTTTTGAAATAACTTTCATTATTTCAATTTAAAATTGTTTTCATATCTACAACTTGTTATTATTTTTAAGTTTTTCTATTGAATCAATACTTAACTGAGTCATTTAGATACTCGCTTGTAAGTACTTAGATTGCTTAGAGTTAGTTATACTTTCTCGGAAGTAGTAGATGTGGAATATAGTTGCAAGAAGGCTATAATAACATACGTAATGTACTGAAAAAGCTTCTAAGTGATGCCGCCAGATGCCAGCAGGGAAAATGCTTCTATCGGTGGCCGACAGAGGTAACCGAGTAGATGGGTGCCGCCGAGACTGTCTCTGGCCAGCCTACCGACCAGTTTCAATTAGCCACTAGTATAGATAGGTCGTGTGACTTGCAGCATTATTATTGAAAAAAACGTAAACTCATATTTAACCATTTGGTCATCAAAAACCTAAAGTTATTGAGAAGTCTCCCACAGAACTAATAGTGTTTGAATGTAAATAATACCCAATATAACAATATACCTCAAAATTAATAATAATCAATGTTAGCATAATATTATTCTCCTGAATGGGTTTTATATAATTTAAAAAGCATATTTTACACTGTGATTACTGTTCCACAAAATAATAATATAAATAAATGGTGTAAGTACCCTGATAAATCGAAAAAATATTTTTTAAAAAGGCAAACAGATCAATGATAAAAAAATTAAAACTAAATGTAATTGCGAATTCCTTGAACCATTCATAAAGCTCATTACGACGCGATACTATAAACTCTAGTAACAGTGCACTTGTAATAATAGCGAAGAGAAACAATAACCACCCAAACACAACAAAACAAACCCACCAGGCCACCCTGCACCATAATAATGTATTTGTTCCCGACGCAGTAAATTTAAATGCATACAACGTAATGCACTTTAGGTATTTCCGGCACTCTGCACTACCCCAGCAAGGCTTCCTTACAGAAATAGCCAGCATTATTGTAATCGTAGTTTTACTGTTGATTAGTTGCCTTTTTGACAGATGTTAAGCAATTTTGAAAGGTTAATTATTAGGAACAACAATTAAAACATTTAAATGGACTTTTATAAAGCTTCACACTACGCGACATGTAGACAAATTAGGCAAGATATGACAAGAAGAACATTAGTTGATAATTAATGCTAGTTTTTTTTTTAATGTGAATATCTGCTTGTGAGGCTGAATGTAGTGGGGAGGAGAAGGATATGGGGAGGAGGAAGGCGGGGAAGTACCTGACTTTTCAGACCTAACCTCACTTAATCTAATCCAATCTTCCCCCTACTCATCTTCTTCCCTTTCCTATTCTGTCCAGCCTCACAAGATACCTCCAATGGATGAACGGGGAAAGGAGTATTTATGATGCGAAAGTGATGGTAGAAGAAGTCGAAGGCGTTCGAAGACGCATGATCTCAGCAGTGCCTCTAATATGTAATTAATTTTAAATAGTTCAAAAATTAAAAAATAAAATTTAAATTCAGATTAAATCAAATAAAAATTAAATTACAAACATAATCACAAATAGGTAGGTTATCCCTTTCAATTGGTATTAATAAATAAACTCTATCAATTATATTGTTGTGCGACCAAAGATATTGAAATATAAGGACCAATAATAATGAATACCTTAAAAAAATCAAGAAAATGAACAAATTCTTTTTGTATGCAAACTACGCGCATTAGGCCATAGTTCGGCGACAGTCGCGCGGACATCATAGCAAATCTCTTTGTATTTGAATATATTTGTGTGCGACTGACTATGCTTCTTGAAGCACTGCAACCATGTCGATATTGGAATTTGGAATAGACAGTGGTAGATTTTCAGTCCAAGGTTTTGATGAGAAAAAGCTGTAACTACCCTCAAATACAGCAGTTTTGTGTCTGGGGAGAACAAGTAAATGGTCCCTTTGACGTGTGGCGATATGCTTCCCATCACTACCTTTAGCAACATACCCCAATTGGGGATGCCATAGCCTCACTGGCTCCAGACGAAAGCAGTTGTGACAAATGTGCGGCACTCACATTAAAACATTTAAAAATTTATGATGCATAACAAGCTAATGTTCTATTGACAAATATTTATTTATTAACATTTATTATTATTTATAAGTCTTTGATTTAATTAGTTTTTCACATTTTTTAGGACACGAATGTGTCCTTACTGCGTTACCCCGTTCTAAGGTTAAATTGTACATGTTTGCGTGTTTGATTTATAAGTAAGTTCCTATGTTAAAATTAGACAGGAGTAAAATTATAAAGTTAGGTATATCTAGAAGGAAGCACAATACAAGCATTAATATTTGTTAGGTTGCGTAATTGTATCTATATTCTTCCTTCCTATATCCATATCCATATCTTAATGTTTTTTTTGTCGGTTATTTTTTAATTGTTTTTATAGCAAGAGGGAGTATTTTAAATAATATTATAGAGACATATTGCCTGTTCACGCCTTTATTGTTGCGTGTTACTTTTTGCAACTCCCTAGAGTTTCTTTCCTGTTCAGTTCCACTAAAATCGCCGCTACGGGTGCAAGTCCGTAATCCACACCGCTTACAGTTAAATCATCGCCGCGAGTTACCTATTCTCGATTATCAAACGTTTACTCCCTATTCACCATCCCTTCCCCAGAAATCTCTTCCTACTAACATACCCTTCCTGGTGAACATCAGTGGAAGGCAGAATTGCAGTTGGTAAGTGATATTAAATATAATAAAGTAGATATTTTTGAACCGCATATACAGTCCACCTTGGAAGTTGATTCCTCGACCTCGAGGCGGATCATTTGCCCCCCGCCGCGCCGCAACATTGCCTATTTCTACGTCCAAAAGTCGTTTTAGTTGTAGATTGGTGGAATGTATGTTGTAACGTGTATCGTGTGAATCGGGCCGAGTTTGTGTGTGCAAAGTTATCCTGGTCCTTTAATGCGTATATTATAATATCTTTTGAACATCAGTTCTGCCGTATGCTATCCTGAACAATTCGTGGCTTATTGAAAATACCACCAGGTAAGTTATAAATTATAACCCTGAAAAATAAATCTCCCCACATCCCTGTCATAATAATAATGATTAAAAATAATCACCCTGACCATGTTAGAACACCCGCAAAAGGGAAATTATTCAATTAAACATCCTTTCATTAATCAATGCCTCCCCAAAAGGTACACAAAGTAATAAAACAACCAACCCTTTCCTCTTTCCTCTCTTCCCCTTGTCCACTTCTCATCCATCTACTACTACTGTTATTCTCCTGTGTTCTAGTGGTCGGTCGATTGCGTGATAGTGCTGCTTTAAAATAACCCTTATGGACAATGCTTTAAAGCCTAGCTTTTTTAAATGTGGAAACTGTTAGGCTATGATGAAATTTAGGATACTTTTTTAATTCAAGATGGCGGCCTGTCAAATTTTTGATAATTTAGTAAATAAATACCGCACAAGAGTCCCAATTTTCCGAGGTCAGTGCGATTATGGCATCCCCAATTGGAGGTGTTTTGTGGCTCCAGGCGGTTGCGACTCTTGCGCGGCATTCACATAAAAAGAGGATGGTGATCAGCCTTGGATAACTCTTGTAAAATATTCACATAAAAAATGGCTGGGTCAGCTGGGCTCTTGTGAAGTATTCACATAAAATACACGGTTGGGATCAGGTGAGACTATTGTGAAATATTCACATAAAAAAACGGCTGGGATCAGCTGGGACACTTATAAAATATTCACATAAAATACACCGCTGGACACATCTGAGACTCTTGTGAAGTATTCACATAAAAAAGACGGCTGGAATTAGCTGAAACTCTTGTAAAGTATTCAATTAAAAAAAGACGACTGGGATCAGCTGGTGCTCTTATGAAATATTCACATTAAAAGGACGGTTGGAAAGACCTGAGACTCTTATGAAATATATACACAAAAAGACGGCTGGGAACAGCTGGGGCTTTTGTGAAGTATTTGAAGTTATTTAATCAGCTGGGACTCTTGTGAAATACACACATAAAAAGGCGGTTGAGATCAGCTGGGACTCTTGCGAAGTATTCAAGCAACAAAAAAAGCCATTTGAAGCTGAAAAAACGGATGGGATCAGCTGGGACTCTTGTGAATTATTAACATAAAAAAGTCACATGAAGCTCTGCAATAACGAGTACTGAAAAATTAATAGATTAATATTCTTAGTTATAATAAACTTTGTGTCTAGATCTGGATAGTTCACCTAACCTTCCTTTACTTCTATTTCTTTAAACATACTCGTACAAGGTATTTTCCATCCATTAATTCAAATTCACCGAACACTCTTTTAGTGTAATATTACGCTGTAACAAATTCTCTAAACCTATTCTGTATATTTCCTTTGATTCATACCACCTCTTTAATTATAACACTGTACAGCACTTCTATTATGCTCGTCGCTTCTCAACAAAACGCCATTATATTACGTTACGTGCGCCACTGGAAACAATATATTACAATAATTATTGTTATTAATTCTGCTTGCCACGAGTGGCCTCTCAAATAATCTCTATTTAGGTATTATTATTTTGCACTATTGTTAAGGGATGTAAAATTATAAGTCTCTCGGAGTTGGGTGGGGGGGTGCTGGGAGGGGTAGTTTGGGCATTAGGTAAGAGGGGTAGGTTGGAAAGTGAGATTTTACTTATTAATTAAGATGGAAAAGTTGAAAATATAATAAACTAGCATTTCTGTGAACAGTAAATCTCGCGACTAAAGTAGTATTCTTCTAATTTTTTCTTATTTAATAAATTAAAAACAAAATTTCCTCTGAAACCAAAGGATTTGTAAGTAGGTAATTAAATACCCATCTACTTAATTAAAAACCATAAATATTTTACGTAACATTTTTTTCAATTTTAAATAAGGAATTATACAATTTGTCAAAAGAAATGTCACTATCTCACTGACATTTATTTAAATAACAATGATTATTCCGATTTGACAGCTCGTAGTAGGAACACCATGGGATAAATAGGCTGTATTCAACGGTTCCATGACAGCTCGGAATCATGCAACTTCAACACCTCTTTTAAAAGACATTAAAAGTTATGAAGTTACATTTATAGTATACATTTCACTCGCGAAATAAGTGATACCTTGAGAAAACAAAGAGGAGACCGATTATTCTATCTCATTCTCCCGTAGGCTATATATGTATGTGTTAGTGTCGCTTTTTCGGTTCATCGAGTTGCAAATCACAACGGTGCTAAAGAAGTTTTCACTTTATATAATGAAAAATAGCTTATAACCTAACTTAACGTTAACCTATTTCACATTTTTTAAAATTTCGTTTGTATCATTTTTAATTTTTCTCTTCAAAGCAGGTGTTGAAGTATTATATAAGAAGTATATAATTTTGAGTTGTCCGGTCACCGTATTCAAAACGGCTACCATCTTAAACCGGAACCGGAACGTAATAAACAAATTTACAGACAGGTGAAGTAGTCGAGTTAAGACAGGACAACAATATTATCTTATGTTGATCTCTCCTATCGGATGTTTGTTATCATCAGGTAGATCTTCAATCCATGTTCCACGATTTCTGCTCACGTAATCTAAGACACTATATAAAGAGGTAAAATTTGTTTGTTCGTTTGTTTGCATTGAATAGGCTCCGAAACTACTGAACTGATTTGAAAAATTCTTTCACTGGTGGGAAGCTACACTATCCCCGGGTGAAATTGGCTATATTATATTTTCAAAAAAATTTGTGATCCTTACTAAAACTCCCATAATGTAACCCAAGGTGTAAAAAAATTACCTAAAATATTCTTTGCATGGCGTGCGCTGCGAAAACTATTGATGATAGAATAAAATAATGTACTACTGCAGAAAACATCATTATTTACAAAAAGTGTCGCAACAGCATATGTCTAACTATTATAGTTATGCCACAATAAGTGTTATTTTATTTTTAAAATTTAATTGAAATGCCGCCGCTAGAAAAGGCTCTTTATTTGTACCTTGGTATAAATCCTTATCAAAATAAATTAATTCATATTCAAGACTGCTTCAATACCTTTATATAACTTTTTGAAATATTCCATTCGGACATCCCATTCGAAAGATATCACGAGTTTAAAAATGTAAGTATTAGAAAAAAATTGCGTTGTCGCCAGTCACCCTGCTCGTCTAGCTAGGCAACATCTTACACGATCTAGGCGTCACTGGGATACGGGTCGTACGGGAGGGGAGTCAATGTCAAAAAGATGGAAGAGGAACGCAGGAAGGAAAAGGGACGCATGAGAATATCCATTTATTTATTTATATATTAACGCTAAACATTTAGGGATAAACAATTTATTTCTTTTAATGGCATAGTAACGCATGCCGGGAATCAGCTTGTAGAAAATAAATCTGTACTGTCGTCATATTCTGTTAGTATTAAAACGCTAGCGTCTGTACGATTAAAATTTAAGAACCCGACTTCGAGCACATTTCTGACGCCGCGATGCAAAACTATATTTGTACGTGAAGTTTGTTACAAAGCTTACAGCTTGCGCCCGCAGGGCCTAGCATATAGTATTTATGTACTATGATGTTGTATAGACTCCTAACATAACCTAAGTGTTCTATGACTTTATTGTTCCAGACTTTCTGGGGCGTCCCAGATTTTTTCGCAGACATCTTATGCGTTCTATTTTCTAAGGACTCTTATGTCTGCATCCAACCGCTCTACTATAAACCAGTTCATTCGAAGGCCTTCGTGACGAGGGGCAAGGCTCTCGCCTAGCTATCCGGAGATCGCGGGTTTAAATTTTATAAAATTAATTGCATTTTCACAATTAATTCATATAATGTTAAGAAACTATTAGCATCGCCCTGGTGAAGTATTACGATTCAGAATAAATTGAAACGTTGATTAAAATGGCTTTAGCCATGTTTCATGACCAGATCTGAATAGACTGGTACTTCCCCACCTTAATATTCTCCCATCTTCTTCCTCTCCTCACTAATTTAAACCTCATTATATACCCATTATTCGTATAAATTAACTCATTATTAGTATAAATTAAGGATGCCATAGTATAACTGGATCCAGATGGTTGGGAGAAGTTGGGACTTTTGTGCCATATTCACATCTCTTAAACTCCATCCCCTCCTTAAAAATACCCTCAACACAGCACCTCCATTATCGCCCTGGTGAAATACAGAATTGAAAAATTACTAAAAATGGCTTTAACTGTGTTTAATAACTAGTTCTGAATACTTCTCCACCCTCCTCTTCCCCATCTTCTTCCTATTCCCTTTACCTTCAGCCTCACAACGTATTCCGATTGGGGTTGCCATATTATCACTGGCTACAGGCAGTTGGTAGGAATTGGGAATTTGTATGAACATAATAAAATTTTAAAAATAACATAAAATGGGAATAACCATAGACAGTCAAATTCTAATAACTTAGTCTTACTGGCTTTCGGTTGTCAGGACTCTTGTGCGGTTATCACATAAAATTATGAAGTTATTTAAAAAGTATCTATTTAAATTTTAAAGCATATCGAAGGTTCATTTTTTCCAATTAATTTTCAATGTTAAGTCGGTAGTGTAATATCCAAGTTATCTTCTTGTAGACATATATACACAAACAACCCTTACACACCAGTTAATAACTTAGTCTTACTGGCTTTGGGCTGTCGGGACTCTTGTGCGCTTATCACATAAAATTATGAAGTTATTTAAAAAATACCTATTTAATTTTTTAAGCTAATCAAATAATAATTTTTTTTAATTAATTTTCAATGTTAAGTCGGTAGTGTAATATCCAAGTTATCTTCTTGTAGACATATATACACAAACAACCCTTACACACCAGTTAATAACTTAGTCTTACTGGCTTTGGGCTGTCGGGACTCTTGTGCGCTTATCACATAAAATTATGAAGTTATTTAAAAAATACCTATTTAATTTTTTAAGCTAATCAAAGAATAATTTTTTCCAATTAATTTTCAATGTTAAGTCGGTAGTGTAATATCGAAGATCTCGTCTTGTAAACATATATACACAAACAACCCTTATACACCAGTACAAATATACCTTCCCTCTACAAACCCTTAAACCTTACCCACCCTTCACGCAAACCATCCCCCAAGGCATATCCACATACGCTACTACCATCCCTTGTTATTATATAAAGGGATGAACACTGCTAAAGTCATAATATTTAGCTAGGATAAACAATAAGTAAAGCAAGTGCATTAGAACAAAATAAACCCGTTTTTAAGAGGAATATAAACGCTAGAAAAATTTCTGTTTTCATGCCTGCAAAATTTAAAATCCAGCGTCTTATTTGCACAAGGCAAGTAAGAATAAAAAAAAGTAAGAAAATAGAAAACCACAAAAATAGTCGTAGCCAAAAATGGGTATTTTTTAAAAATTGTTTCTTGTATTATGTACTTCATAGTTAAGTCATGAAAAAACTTTTTTTTTGTGATATACGCGTATATTTTTTGTTATGTAAATAATAATTTTATTGCAATTCCAATACATAGAAAAGCTAGTAAATGCTTCAATCTATCCAAAGCATGTTTTTTGATGTTATTTTTATTTTTATTTTTTGGTAAAAGAAACATAGGCCATGAGGGTGTACACATTTATAATCTCCTTCCTGATAGCCTGACAACCGTAAATAGAATAAATATATTTAATAAAAAAACTGTTTGCCCTCAAGATCAATGAGCAAAACCAAAATGCTCTTACTTAAGAAAAATATGTTACTTAGGTAGTAAACCATAATTATTAATATATATATTATTTTTGTTCCTATCAATGTACACTTAAGTTAACAAAGCGAAAATTGTATTTCTTTTAACTTAATAAATAACTAAAAAATCTGATGTTCACACTGTAAGCCGATTCGTCGTAAAGATTAATCTAACTAAATAGTATCTAAATAGGATTTCACGTATAACTTCATCTTAAATTATCAAAAATACTAATTTCGGTTTTCTGTGCTTTCTGCGTAACTCCGATTCAAAGAACTCAAATATGCAATGAATTTAAGTTTCATTGAAGAAGAATATAACACTAATAATCTAAACAAAAATATAAAAGAGAACAAGACACAGAAAAATAGAAACAGCTCGCGTGCCACCTATTACAATTTTTTTAATTCAAATTTTCATTTTTGTATATTATACTTATCTATAAGAAAACTCAAATATTATAAGAACCATCAATCATTTTTGGTGCTTAACATACGTACCTATTTAAAATATCTATAATTCTTGATTCGGTTCAAATTATTATGTAAGTACTTCAAATTAATTCATGAATTTAAAGAGTTTTGAAAATTGAATTCTGATTATTGTTTTTCAAAATGTCATTCTAAAATTTTTAACAGTTTCGCAAGAATTTTTATGATGATTGAAAAACTTTTCAGATGTATTGTCATGTGGTTGAAATAATCCAAAAACCTTCGCGGGGGTTTTAAGAAGGTATTTTGAAAGTTTCAAAATTTTTCTATGCTTAATAATCTAATAATAATCCCAAAACACATTGTGATTTTTATATATACGTATCAGTTAAAACCCGTTCTTAGTTACAATGCGTTTTATCTAGTATAAACTAGTTTTCAATAAATTAACTGCTGAATATCGGTAAAAACTAGTTTTAACTAGACAAAATGCGTTTTCTCGAAATGATTCAGTTAAAACTGTTTCAACCGATGTCAAAGTTCACCGTGCTTCATTCTGATTGGTCGAGTGACACCGGGTTAGGTTAGGTTAGGTTAGGTTAGGCTATGTTTAGTTAGGTGAGTGGAGTTAGATTTTTAATTAACAGTTATTAAATATTTTAATAAATATTATCTGTATTTTCAATTCCAATTTCAGTTTTAACAAAGGCAGTTAGTAAAAGTAGTTTAAATTGGAGAAAACGCGTTATAACTAAAAACGGGTTTGAACCGTAACAAACACATAGGTATAGATTGCCACAAAGTTCAGACCAGAGCCAATTCTAATAGTATGATTTTGCGGTGTTCTTTCTGCAATATTAAAATTACCTAACAAAAAATCTATAAATTGAAAATTTTCGTCTCCGAGCGAAAAAGTGCATAAAGACACGTGTGCATTAGAATGACTACAATAAATTGTTTATTTTTGGACTTATCTCCTTTACCAAGCGATTCCTTGAATAGGTTATATCGTCTCTAGCGATTCGCCTAGTAAATATGTAGATACAGGGCGGCCCTGACTTCACTTCTCTTTACATGCAAATCCAATTTGGCCGCAGCGTACCCATTACAATAAATTACTAACCACCCTGTAGTGGTACGAGTACTATTCGAAATAGAAGATGAAAGTAGATTTCGTTTGAAAGGAATGAAAATGGCTTAGTACGTTTTATCGATGCATCAATTTGGGCTGATTAAATTTTATTTTATTTTATTAAAGCGTAACAGTAACAAGGTTACTACTCAGGTATAGGCGGAGGATTAGAATACTAGTGTTAATAATCTTTACTAAAAAAATGAAAATCTATACCTACTAATGAAATAGCAAAATCTTGATCTCATTGTAGAGAAATACTCGAATACTTAACCCTTCAGCAATTTGGCGTATTTTTCAGATGGACAAAATATTTCCGCTTTGCAATAAAATTCAAATTAAATTAATATTTATGAACGCATCTGAAAGCTAAAAACTGTTTTTGAAAGGTTATGAAATGCGTTTTTAAATTTTATAATTCGATAAACATATAATTTTTAAAATACTAAAATTGGAATGCAAACATAAAAAAGCTTTAAAAATGGTTCACCTTACGTTTTTTCTAATTAAAATTAGTAATAACGAAAAAACATAATAACACACACAATTTTTTTTAAAATACTATCGTCACCTTAATTTTTTGTCGTTTCACATAAAAATAATTAATAAATATTACCAAAATTTAAAAAAAAATTTCAAATGGTCGGAAAAATGTACTTATTTGAAGGTTATTAGATTTGAATATAAATCGTGGTGTTTTGCCTTTCTAACACCGTTTAAGATATTTCTCACTATGATAGTAAGGAAGTTAAAAATATTATTTTGTAATAATTACTAGTTGCTACACGGCATGCGTAGCAACGCCTTTCAAAGAAATGGCTGTTACTCTCTGCATGTTAATTCCCATGCTTCCCCGTTCCCCTCCCGCGTCCCCTTCCACGTTCCCCGCCTTCCCCCTCCCTCGTCATTCTTCCTGCGAACCCCACCTCCTTCGTCACCCTCCCCCTCCTGCCTCTCCTCCCTGCCACTAAAATATATGAAATACACACATTTTCAAACCATTCCCGCACCACCTGAAGTAAATATTTTTTTAATACAAATTTCATAAAGACAGAGCTTACCATTATATATAGAAATACTCTTCTGCTAAAATGGAATGTTCTGTAAAATTTTTGAGTCAATCCATCGATTAATTTCCGAGATTTGCGGACACAAACATGCGAAACCTAATTTTATATATATAGATAGATAATTGCCAGTGGCCACCTATCGGAGGATCAACTGTTCATGTGCATAATAGAATCTTTAATACTTAAACTCAACAAAATAACAGAAGAAGAAGGCTGTATTTCATCAAAACTACACAAAAAATACCTACCACCCCCAGTGTACTGGAAAAAACATACTTACCCCTTTAACGAGAAATTCCAAAAATACGCATTCACCCCCCTCACATAACTTTGAGCATTCCGCGGAGCAGACAATAAAACAAATACATACATAACACATATTCCCGGCATCAATAAAAGCCTGAAAGATTTACTGAAACGAGAGACGTACGCTGAAAGAATTTGCTCCATTTTGTGCGTGTTATGTTGGCACCCGTGATTCCGAGAGCTTTACGACCTGCAGGAATAACAGCCCAGCACGGGATTTGCATGATGAACAACTCGGATTATTTATAGTTCAGTTAGAATGAGAACAAAGACGAGATGCTTCAGAACTTTAAAAGCCAAAAAGAAACTTGAGAGGAACCTAGAAATAAATTTTTTTATTTGCTGTGCAACGCACTCAAAAATCGAACTCACATGAAAACTAATGCCTATTTCATCTTTGAGGATGCTGCGTAGCGGTTCTTTTTATAGAGAGGAAGGAGTAAACTCGTTATAGAGCAAATCGATACATAGCTGCGAGTCGCAGAAAGGACCTGATTTCATGTGACAATGTCAACTGTATATAAATAATGATGGTCTTGCATTTGGCGTGTTTTCTGACAGTGCACTGTCGAATGAATCAATTAAGCTAGTTCATCAGAGCCTCTTTTATTATAGGTAGAATAAGAACAGCATCCCAATGGAAACCTTTGCTCTAAAGATTGCAATACGTTTGTTAAGATAAAAGAATCTATCAAATGGTCCGCCTGTTTCTAAACATTTGAGGGTTTTTTTATCAGGTATTTTGGGACTCCAGACCAGGGATTCGTTCTAAAGACCCGTTCTCATGTGAAAAATGTCAATATACCTACAATAAACCACTTTCTGAATTAGGATAATACGTGCACAAAGTAGGTTATAGGTTCTCAATTTAGGCAACTTCACAAATGTCAAATGCATGATATACAGCGTTAAGCGTACATCAAATGAATAAATAATCATGTATACTTACAGCATTTCGTGTTTTAAACTAGTTGAAATACGACAGCTGACATTTCAGTCAATATAAAAAGCAATTGCAAGCGATGGCCAATCACACAACACAAGTAAACAACACAACACACACAACACATAAAAGAAAAGAAAAAAATCGCACGGTTGGAATTGAAGTGAGCGCAGTTTTTTTATTTGATTCTGTAATCACAAGAGTAAGAAATGCCTGGGGCTAATAGCGCAATATTGTGAGTTTGAATAAAATGTAGAAAGGATTGCAAAATAAACAGACCCTAACGAAAGAGATGATGTTGTAGTTTTTTTATTTTGATTTCATTTGCTTCCTGAAATTGCCTTATAAAAATTCACATTATGAATACGATATACAGTAATATTATTTTACGGTGCTCCAGATTTCATGTCCGGGTTGAATCTTTCCCAAATGAAAGACTAAACCCTTCCACACACTTTTCCACAAATGAATATCTAGTAAATTAACGCAATGTAATTGCACTATATAAGAATAAAACAATACAAGAACAATACGTCAATCCACCAGAAACATAATGGGAAAATATTTCACCGACTCCAGATATTTTCATATCAGAGGGTTCGGCTCTGATGAAATCCTAACTGGTCCGATAAATCCTACTGATCCCTCAATATAAATATTTAAAAAATCTTTCGTAATCCTACATGTATTTAAAATGACCGACTTTTGCATTTTTATGTACAAATTTTTTGACAAATCTAATACGCCTAAATTTTGAATGAGAGAGCTAGGTATAATGCCAGTAGCCGAAATAACAAATGGTAATATTTTTATAGTCTGAGAATGCCAAATTCTTTTAATTTCATTTCCTAAATCTGTATATTTTCTTATTTTTTCAGAAACAGTTTTCTGAATATTACAAGAATTTGGTATAGCGACATCAATGATATAAGTTATTTTCTTAATTTTGTCATGTAAAACTATATCGGGTCTATTATGACTAATTGTTCTGTCTGTCAGAATAGTTTTATCATAATAAATTTTATAAAATTCATTTTCTAAAAATGAATTTGGTTCATATTCATAATATGGTACATTACGGCAGTCAATCAAGTTATGTTTAATTACCAAACTTTGGTGAATTATTTTTAAAACTTGATTGTGCCTAAATGTATACTCGGACGGCGCTAATACAGAACATCCCGATATAATATGTTCTATAGTTTCCGGAAAAGCCAAACATTTTCTACATAAATCATCAATTTGATTTGCATCTTTGATGATATGCTTCCTATAATTTTTAGTATTAATGACTCTATCTTGTATGGCAAGCATAAAGCCTTCTATTTCTGCGCTCAACTCTCCAATACTCAACCATTTGTTTGACGAAAATTTGTCAACATATGTTTGGTTGAGATAATTGAAGTGTTTTGCGTGAAGAATTTTATTTGACCAGGAATCTAATAATTCCTGGTTGGTATTTATAAGAATGCTGGCATTCTCGTCGTATAAATTTAATGGTGAAATATTTCTATCTGCCTTGCATATTATTTTGTGCATTTCTGAACTATCAGCTTTCCTATGGAAAAAATTTCTTAGCATTTCTACCTGATTATGTTTTAAAGATGTTATTTTGACTATACCTCTACCTCCTAAATTTCTGGGTAAATTAATACGTTCTATAGCTGAATTTGGATGATGGCAATGAAATTTAGTTAATGTAGTTCTAATTAATCGTTCTAAGCTATCTAAATCTGTATTAGACCATTTAATTATGCCAAATGAGTAAGTTAATAGAGGTATTGCCCAAGTATTTATCGCCTTTACTAAATTTTTAGCAGATAGATTGCATTTCAAAATTTTTCTGATCCTAGTTTTAAATTTAATCCTAATATCATTTTTAATACTAGTATGATCTAATCTATTTGATTGCGGATATCCTAAATATTTATAAACCTCACCCCCTTTCATACTTTCAATTTTGAAATTTCTAAATATACCCTTGTCTCCATCTACAATTTTACCTTTCTCTATATGGATTGTTCTACATTTATCTAAACCAAAAGTCATTTTAATATCATCTGAAAAAATTTTAACTACTTTAATCATTTTCTCTAAATTTGGTTCAGAATTTGAATATAATTTTAAATCATCCATAAATAATAAATGAGAAATTATATTTCTCTCTCTAGTATTGCCTTTAATTTTTATTCCAAACTTGCTTTTAATTAACATTTTAGATAGAGGATTTAATGCTAAGCAAAACCAAAGAGGACTCAATGAGTCTCCTTGAAAAATCCCTCTTTTTATTGAAATGCCCGGTACTATAATTTTCTTATCTTTCAAATTCAAAAGCAAATCGGTATTCCAAAATGCCATAATTTTTTCCAAAAAGCTAATAATAATTGGGTTAATTTTGTATATATTTAAAACTTTTATCAGCCACGAGTGCGGGACACTTATCATAAGCTTTTTGGTAATCTATATAACAAATATGTAAATTACGTTTTTGGGTTTGAATCTGTTTTAGAATTACAGAATCAATAACTAATTGTTCTTTACATCCCATATGTTTTCTGCGACAACCTTTTTGTTGTTCAGATAAAACATTTTTTTCATCTAAATGAGTGTATATTAAATCTGTCAAGCAAGAGGTTAAAATTTTATATATTGTCGGTAAACATGTAATGGGTCTATACTGAGAGGGATTATTAATATGTTCGCTTTTAGGCAACATATAAGTAATGCCCTTAGTTAGAAAATTTGGAAAATTTTGAGGTTCTCTGACAAATTTTGAAAGATTTTTTGCCAAAAGGGGATGTAAAGTAGTCAGACGTTTATACCAAAAATTATGTATCCAATCGCAACCCGTGGCTTTCCAATTATGAGTATTTTTTATAATTTTGGCTAACAATTCAACCGATATATCAGAAAAACTCATTTGTTCAATGTCTGAACAATTGAGTTCTTCATTTTCTATCCACGGACCTGACTCATTATGTTTTATATCTTTACTCCAAATATTTGTCCAAAAATCGCGCATATCTGATTCAGATGGCAACGGATTATTATTATTCGAAATAATATTTTGTTTATCGTCAAGTTTGGAATAAAATATTTTCTCATTTTTCTGAAATAATCTATTATTATTTTTTTTATTATACGTATAATTATATCTTTTTAATCTACTAGCTTTTACACCTAATTTTTGTTTTAACAAATCTAATAAATCATTGATTATATTTTCATTATTATTACTACCAATGCTATAACCAAATTTTCTCCCAATTACATCTACATGTCTCAAAATATTCCTACTTCTATTTCCATTTTTATACTCTATTACTCTAGCTATGCTACTTCTTAAAAATACTACATCATTTTCTAATCTACTCTGCCATTCTGGATTTCTATAATTATATGATCTATCATCAGAAGACGTTAATTTAACTCCTAACTTGTTACATATAGTGATAGCACTAGCATACACTATTGTATGAAGATCTAAAAAACTAATGTCATCAAATATAATTTTTGGTAAAATTATATTATTTAATTCAGAAATTAATTTAGATAATTTCTTTGACGTATGTAATTTTGGTAATTTTGGTCTAACTGTGGGCTCTATATCTATATATCTATTTATATTATTATGAAGTAAGTTAGCTAATTCTATAATATTTTCATCTAGTAAGTTTAAATTTGCAATGTTGATTTCCCTAAGATTATAAATAACGTCTAAGTTATTTGAGTCTACTGTAATATCATTGGATTCTTCGACTAGAATATTATCTGAACTATCTACGTTCAATGTATCTGATATAACATTACTACTCGTATTAACTTGCTCTAAATTATTTTCTAATTGCAATCTATCTGCTACTTCCTTTTTTATCTGATCTAATGTTACTACAGGAATTAAATTATTTTATAAATATAATAATAAATTTAGATTAGATTTGTATTAGACTTGTCAAAAAATTTGTACATAAAAATGCAAAAGTCGGTTATTTTAAATACATGTAGGATTACGAAAGATTTTTTAAATATTTATACTGAGGGATCAGTAGGATTTATCGGACCATTTAGGATTTCATCAGAGCCGAACCCTCTGATATGAAAATATCTGGAGTCGGTGAAATATTTTCCCATTATGTTTCTGGTGGATTGACGTATTGTTTTGTTTTTATTATACTTATATAGTGCACTTACATTGCGTGAATTTACTAGATATTCATTTGTGGAAAAGTGTGTGGAAGGGTTTAGTCTTTCATTTGGGAAAGATTCAACCCAGACATAAAATCTGGAGCACCGTAAATATATATTAATCAAACAAAATTTGCAAGATTTATAACTAAAAAAAAAATAAACGGACATATTCAGTGTTAATATTTACAATGGTTCATATAAGTAAAAAAGATTAACAACAGAAAATAATATGAATATGAACAGTAGGTTGAAGAATAGAAAATAGTTATAAATTATGGTTTTTCGTAATCCGCCTCACTAGGCTAGCCTGTGTTGAGGCAGTAATTTTTTTATTTTTTATTTAACAGTGTTGAGTACTGGCCAATATTTTGTTGTCAATGTCAGTTAATATCTCTAATTTTCTTAGAAGTCGTACGAGGAGGTTCCACACAGGAGGCCCTGATGAAAATAATTTCCCTCAGGGCCTATCTCATCTTAGGGGATACTGTGTTGAGAGTCTTTTTAAGGAAGGGAAGGATAGGAAGTTCTGGGAAGGAAAAGTTATGGGTGGAATCTGGGGATCAGTGTGTCCAGGAGTAATGGACGTATGAATCCATCCCTCCAACAGCGTCCCGGCTTAAAAGCTCAAAAGGCCTCTCTCAACCAGTCTCTCTCGATCCGGTCCGCCACACAACAGGTAATACACACAATACAATACACACAATAAATAATTTGAATAACATATAGCGCTGTTTTCACGAAAAATCGCCTCAAAACACACCTGTACAAAAAAGGCTAGATTACAATCATTTTCATCTTGCAGCTACCAATCGCATGGACAATTTTTACTAATAAACGTAATTACTAATAATAAGTTAACGTAAACAAACTAACTAATCAGTTAACATAAACTCCGTAAACATCATATCAAAGAGTAAAGAATATGTTTTCTCGTCAGATATCTTTTATTGTTAAATTGTATTGTTAAATTTTATGTAAGCGCATTGAAAATACTATATTACTTTACTGCGCATGTCCACGTCTTCATCTTCTAGTATTAGATTCTACCGCCAGGATTCTTATTTGGGCGCTTTTTTTTTTTTTTTTTAAATCTTTCTTTTCGAATACGAGAAATTTTGGCGTCCCGAAGTTGTGTTCGGGGACACGCTGCCTGAAAATGGGACTATCCCGGTGAAAACGGAGGTCTGGTCACGTTATGTATACGAAGTATTTTCTGAGGCTTCTTGGCTAACTCCACCTTCTAGTTAAAACCATCAAATTAAAACCGGCTTAATGACAGCAGCCCTTAATGACTTGCCCCAGGCGGGGGTCAGTATGGACACAGTAGGTGTACTTTGGCCGCGATACGGCTCTTTAGATCAACAGCTTCGGTCATTGCAACTAGCTGCCTAGTGCCTAGCCGCCAGTCGGCCGACCTTGCTAATAAGGTGTATCAATTGAACCTAATGCGACACGACACGGAACGACGAAGCTTCTGCAAACTACAGGAGGTGCGTGTTTATATATTTACATATCTAAATACAGAATATTTGTAATATTTTCAAAAAATTCCATTAAAGATAGAAAGATAATCAACGTCTTTGCGACGTAAGCGAGACACAAGAATTACCGTCTTTCTTTATTTCGCAACGTAGGGAGCTGCCTATCTCAGTTAGCTCAGTTGCCGAGCAGAGCTTGCGCGGGGCGGCTCTGTCACCACGGAAAGTACAATAAATACGGATATATACAAACACCATACGTTTAAAAGACGTATGATTATCTTTTGTGTAACATTCAAAATTGTTCCTATAAATAAGATTTAGCAATCAAAAAATTATATGTTTTTATTATTTTTAAATATAACAACTGATTAACATTTAAACTTTCATAACATAGTATAAAAAATACGATTTAGACATAAAATAAAACATAATTTTTCATTAAAAGAAGAAAATATTGGGTTCGAGTCCCAGAGGTGCCAATATCTTTTCTGTCTCTATATTTTCGATTGAGTTTCGCTAATATTGTCTTCATTTAATTAAATATTATAATTTGAGATTTTACTTATAAAGTTAAAAAATAAACATTATGTTTCATTTAAAAAAGACTTAATAGTTTATAGTTGATTTTTAAGAGGTTTAGAGATTTTCGTTATTTTCTATAGTTATTTTGGTTTTATTGAAGTATAAAAACCTAAACTAATTATTCAACTACCTTTAAACTGTGTAAATATGATAATATGTCAAATATACACTTTCAAACTTTAGTACGTCTTTTAGACGTAACATTATCTTTAACGTAGGTAAAAATAAGATTATCTTTATAATATTAACGACTATTAAATATACAAAGATGTGTCCATTCTGGAACAGCTAAGCTTCCACAATAGGCTTATAACTATCTTCCTACAACGTATCTTAAGATACTTTAAACATGTTTATCGTCAAACTGAGGACTCCAACTTGGAGAAACTCTTAGTCACTGGCAAAAGTGTCTGGCAGAAGAAGCGGAGGAAGGTCACCAGTGCGCCGGAATAACCAAGTATTACTGGCGTCTGGTACTAGGGTGTCCTTGGCTCTCCACGCAGCGCAGGATTACAAGGAGTGTAGGAGCCTTGTCAACCTTGGAAATTGAAGTAGGGGTCATGATCCTCAGCAATGACGAACCGATGAGAATACTTTAGCGATGATGAGCGAAAATCAACTTGTCTTGTCCACTACAATTTAATATGCATCAAGTTTACAAAATTGAGTAAATTCTTTTAATTTCAAACACCCTGCCAAAGTTCACCCCGAACCTATAGGGCAAGCTTGTATAGCATGTCAATCTAGCCCCAGGCTGTACAATACATGATGTTAGATTCTATTAGGCGACCGATATGAGAGCTTAGATTGGATTAGTCTGACTAGAGCTCATTAGCCGGGTTTATAGGGAGATAGATAGAGAGAGAGAGAGAAGCCCACCATGGCCTGTAGAGTCGTAAGCTGTATATAATAAGGAGAAACTAATATTAATTACGTAGTGTTAAAGTCTTAAATATTAATATATATAATAAAAGAAATTGTACAATGTGCGAGCCGCTAAAACTCAGAAACGAGTCCCGGTACGATTAAGGAATGTACGATTAACGATTATATGGTGTTGTAGCCCTCTATCCCCCATCCATGAAGGTTCCCGTTTTTATATGAAGTACGTACTTTTGAAGATATAAGGGCTGGAAGTTTCGCCCTCTAGAAACTTCTAGAACATTCGAGAGTATTCGAAAGCATTCCACAATAATCCAGAACATTCCGGAGAATTCTGGAATGTTGTGAAATATTCGAGAATAGTCTGGAATGTTCAGGAACATCCCAGATCATTGTAGAACACTCCAGAACACTCTCGAATGTTCTGTAACATTGTGGACCATTCGAAGCCTTTTTTGTAGTGGTGGGGCTACTCTTTGGTAGGGGTATACAAAGCAAGTTCTCTACCCCAGCTAGTTATATATAAAAGTCTTCGTAGGGGTTGGTAAATACTTTATTAGCACGCAATTAATGCTTTAATTTTTTTTATTTTTGATGATTTTGTTCAAGAAAAATTTTATAATAATATAATAATTTTATAAGTAATAATAATTAATAATTTTTCATTTTAATTAAGTTAAGTTTTTTTTTAAGTTTTAATTAAAAAAAAAATCCTCGGCAATGAGGAACCGAATTGAGGTGATTTTTTTTTTTTTTTTTTACAGTGAATACCGCACAAGAATCTCAACTGCTCCCGTCTGGAGCCAGTGAGACTATGGCATCCCCAATTGGGGTATGTTGTGAGGCTGAAGGTAGTGGGGAGGGGAAGGAGGTGGGGAAGAGGAAGGTTGGGAAGTACCTGGCTATTCAGATCTGGTCACCAAACACGGCTAAAGCCATTTTCAAGCAACGTTTCAATTCTGAATGGTGGTCTTACACCAGGGCGATACTGATAGTATCTTCCACTCTGGAACGTGCCGCAAATATACTATATATTATTTTTTTTTTTATTAATTAATTGTAAAATAACACGTATTAACCAAATAAAATTTATTTGCGCACGCCGGGTTCGAACCCGCGACCTCCGGATTGTGAGTCAAGAGTCTTAGCCACTACACTACGGAGGTCGTCGAATAAAAAGACCAAAAGAATTACTTCCATCACATTGGCAATTTGATAGATAGTCTGTGCAGATCGATCATAGCTTGCACACTTCCAAGCTATGTCCGTCTTTGTTTCTCTTATGTAGGCGACATAATACTTTCAACTAAATAAAAGTTCAGTTCATATTTCTCCTAACTCGAATTCTGAACAACCAGGTAAAGTAAACCGGACCTAGACCAAAGATGGGACAAACAATGAAACACCCCTCGACTTAATTCCGACCTAATGAATCAAATGAATACATCCAGTCATGAATGGGTCAGGGAAGAAAGCACTGAACAATGAAAAGATAAACACATAGAAGTGTATCCGAAGTGAGCCCAATTTTTCCACATTTCTGTGAAAATTAAGAAATATTTTTAACTCTTTATTTCTTTTATATATTCAATAATTTTATTATTAAATTAATAAAAACAGTTTATTTATAAACAAGTTCTGCTGGTAATTATTATTACGCGTGACAGCTGTTTCGCCTTCTGAGGCTATTATCAAACTGTGGTCATGCCACATACAGACAATCTATTCTGGATAGGTTTGTACTATGATTAATTTCTAATTTCTGATTAAAAATGACTGAAATTATTAATGGTTATTATTTTCCCAATTACTGTAGTTTCCCACTTCGACTAAAAGTCGTTAAGCAATCTAATTGTGAGTCATTCACAAATGCTGACTCATGGTTTTCTTTTCAAGCATAATTAGTTATTTAAAAGTTTGATAATGCCCCCAGAAGGCGAAACAACTGTCACGCGTATTAATAATTACCAGCAGAACTTGTTTATAAATAAACGGTTTTTATTAATTTTATAATAAAATTATTGAATATATAAAAGAAATAAAAATTAAAATGGAGTTCTACAAATTAAACTTGATAACAATAAATCATATGGGTCTCATAGACATTGTTGTCTCCCTTACTGTCATAGTGAGAAATATGATATAAAAGGTGTTAGAAAGATTAAACACCACGCTTTATATTAAAATATAAAAATTAACCACAGTAGAAGTAAAATGCGAAACCAAAGTTTCGGATAGCAACATGAAAAAAAAAAATGAAACTTTGTGAATTTTTTATTAATGATTTTTACAAGGACCGACAAAAAAGTGGCAATACCCTTTATAATACGCTTGTCTCATGAAATATGCATGTGTTTTAATTTTTTTCGTTATCCGTAATTTTTGTCCTAAAAACAGTAAGGTGAGCCTTTTAATTTTTTTTTTATGTATGCATGCAAAATTTGGTACCGTATATCACCACTTTTCAAATACAGTTCTTAGTTTTCGGATACGTTCACAAATATTCCATTTATTTGGGAGGCGAGTATGGGTACCGCCGCCCGGGAACCTTTATTGGATAACCAACATCTCTGCCATAGGTCACCCTAAGTGGTTCGCTACGTTTGGTGACTTAGCAGGGGTGCCCGGGTCCATGGGGCGAGGATTGTCTAGGTATTGGAGGCGGATGACCTGGACACACTGAACCCCAGATTCTTACTCAACCCTTTTCCTTCCCAGAACTCTCCTCTTCTCCCTTTCCTTAAAAAACCGTCTACACAGCATCTCCAAAGATGACATAGGTCCTGAGGGAAATTATGTTCCTCAGAGCCTCCTGTGTGGAGCTCATGTAAAAAAAAACAAATTTGGATTTTTTGGAGTGAAAATATTTTAAGCCTCTGAAATTTTTTTTTTACATTTACTCTAAATTTGTTTTTTTTTTAAATCTAAAGGCACGTCCTTTTTCGACACTAACACAAACGATTCGTTCTTTGAATGAGCAATTGCACACACAAGAACATATTTTATGTCTAATGATGAGAATTGAATATATGACGTGTGCGAGTGTGCGCGCATTTTGCACATTTAGTTCCTGCCTTTGACACGTTAAATAGTGCGATCAGTACAGCGCTTGTGGCGCTGCGATTTTGAGTTAATAAATTTGAAGATTGAATATTGTAAACTCGCATCAACGGTTTCTCTTCAAATTGGCCTAGATTCAAGATGTAAGCGTGCTAGACATTTACCTTTCAGTGGAACCAGGTAATTTAGGACTTGTTAAAAAGTTTTCCTTCACGAAGAAAAGTTCCAAACGTTGAAACTTTTCAGAGTTTTTTTTTCGATCGTATTTTTGTGTGACTGCGATTTTTGTTGGGAAGTTTGTTTAATTTTATTTATGTTCAGTTTATAATTATTATTAGGTGAAGCGAGAGAGTTGTTAAGTACTTTGCAAACTCGAGTTTGAAATATTTACGAAAGTGAATCATGAATTTTTGAAAATTTCGCCTTTTTTATATTTTGCTTTTGAATCGTTTATATTTCTTAATATTTCATATCATCAAAGAGTAACATCAATGTTGTAAGGGGAAGAAATATTAGAAAAAGGCTGAAAGATTTCACCCCCATAATGCATTTTCCACTTGATAGGGTCTGTAAGCCTTTGGAAGAAAAGCATATTGTATCGCGGAAGGGTTCCGGCAAAGAAAATTTTCAGACGTTACGATGCTTTTATGAAATTCAAGATTATAAAAAATAATTGTATTTTATTTATAAAATTATTGATGTTATTAATACGTGAATAAATTTAATGTTTGTAAACGTTGTGAACATTGAAAAATGATACACAATAACTATCTGTACATTAAAAATTGATTCTAAAAACTTTGTATACATTGAAAAATGATACATAATAACTTTGTGTATATTGTAAAATGATTCACAATAACTTTATGTATATTGAAAAATGATCCACAAAAAGTTTTGTACATTGAAAAATGATAAACAATAACATTGTGTACAGTGAAAAATGATACACAATAACTTTGGGTAAAATGAAAAATGATACACAATAACTTTGTGTACGTAAAATTTTTTTATCCAATAACTCCGTGTACATTAAAAAACGATACACAATAACTTTGTGTACATGGAAAATTATACACATTAACATTGTGGACGTTGAAAAATGATACACAATAAGTTTGTGTGCATGGAAAATGATACACATTATCATTGTGGTCGTTGAAAAATCATATCCAATAACTTTGTATACATTGAAAACTGAAATACAGAATCTTGGTGTACATTGAAAAATGATACGTATTAACTTTGTGTACGTTGAAAAATGATATCCAATAACTTTGTGTACAATGAAAAATGATACACAATTACTTAGTGTACATTTAAGTGATGCACAATAAATTTGTGTATATTGAGCCAACGTATTGGATAGTGTTACAGTGTCATTCGTCAAGATTTTACTACCGGTACTGACGATTACTAAAAAAAAAAAAAATCACGGTTTTCAAATTTAAACTAGCTAATACATTAATAATAGTGAATACGCTAAAAGACAAAGTACAAAATAAGAAAACACGTTAAATAAACAAAACTACCTATCACAAAATTAAAAAAAAAATAACCGTAAGCCTCTTTATGTACCGGAGCTCTGAAAGAGAAAAGAATACGAGGAAAGAAGCCTTCAGATGAAAGAACAAGCCCGGAAGTATCCGATACAGAAACAAACCGGAAGACGGAAGTAAAGGAAGGAGGGGAATGAAAGAGGAAGAAGATGGAGGAAGATAAAAAATAGGAGAAACCGATTCTGACTTTCTTACAGCCGGGATCATAAAACTGTAAAGAAATCACAAACCAAACACATCAATACTCACATTTTAATGTATTTATATTAAAAATTCTACAGTCCTAAAGATTCGTAAATTCTCTATTCTCTAAATAAATATCGAGATGACAGGATTCACTGAGTTAATTCTTTACATACTTCCAGGTTAAAAGACATTATTAAAATACTGCGACATGCTACAATTATTTTGCACAGCCCGGTTCCCCGTTCTTTAACTAAAAGGCTAAAACAAACCTCATTTAGTGTTCTACAAATGGCGATAGAAAAGAGAGCGAATACACAAGAAAACAAGCTATTTATATCAAAACATGGACTTCATAACAAATGCACTGTCATTTGAAAGAACTGACGCTAGCGCCATCTGGACGTATAACAACAGAAACCTGCATTATCGACACACAACCTGTCGGTAATTAAACTAGATAAAAACCTACAGAGGCCAGTGATTGTACTAATTAAAATTATAACTTCAAGAAACTCTACTGGCACTAATCTTTTCATACAATAAATGTAATATCAACAGAAACGGACGGTAGCAAATAAGTCAATTTAAATAAAAATCATGCAATGTCCAGCGTTTTAAATGTAGTGTCATCTGCGTGCAAAGTATTTTCTCCAAGCATAAACTTTCTAATAAACGAGTGTTTATCAGAAGTGACCTGCCAGGTAAGTATGTTTTTTGTGTCTGTTTGTAAATAATAAAATTAGTTAGAGCCTAAGAACTCACAATAAATTGTACAGCGCCGTTGAGGTGATTTTTCACAAAAACGGTACTCTACAAATTATTAATTTTTTATTATTATTATTGTGATTTTTCATGGAGAGCAACTACGCTGACCATTACACCACAAAATAAACATAACAACGACATAAATTCATTTATGTAGCGAAAATATAAAAATTAGGTACGTATTTTAATATCAGAATGTTACGTACACATAGGTATCCGATATTGTATTGTTTAATTATACGGTACAACATTATTTTGTTGATATAATTTAAATATTATATAAAAATATTAATCGACAGCTTTTGTGGTCGATGGGTAAGGATTTAGACAATGAATCCGGATGCTGTGGGTTCAAATTCCGACGTGCGTAGGTAAATTTAATTAAATTAAATTGCGTTGTTTATTTTATCATTAAAAACAATTTATGTATGGGGTGTATGTTTGCGGCACGTTCGAGAGTGTTTCAGAGACCACCATTCAGAATCGTGACGATGCTGAAAATGGCTTTGGCTGTATTTTGTGACCGGATCTGAATGGCCAGGTACTTTTTCACTCTCCTCCTTATCTCCTTCCCTCCCCAACATCTTCAGTAACACAAAATACACCGATTGGGGATGCCATAGTCTCACTGGCTCCAGGGGACTCCTGGACTCTTGTGTGAAACTCACACAAAAAAAACGTTTTTCAGCCATATAAATTATTTCTAGTAATTATGTTGGTTGTTAATATTAATATCATCAATAACGAATGTATTGTAAGTGTGTGGAGATGGTAGCGCCATCTGTCATTCAACAACATAAATAATTTCGTTCTGTTTGAAATACGAAAGACGCTTAAATTTGTTCATACCAAAAATACTAAAATCGCGATTAAAAAATGTGAGAGTGGGGGTATGAGGGTGAACATTTGGGAATAAAGGTATTTTATGATGCCAAATTTTTTTTTGTCAAAATTAAAAAAAAATCTGGTTAGGGACACCCTAATCACCTAGCGGTATGAAATATACTTTACAACCTATTCTCATACCTACCAAGTTTACGTAAATATTTCATAAAAATCGTTCTAGCCGTTTCGGAGGAGTGTGGCCACAAACACCGTGACACGAGATTTTTATATATACATGTAGAAGATAATTTTTTTTAAATAGCGTAATATCGTTAGATGATTTATACTTCAACTTGTTATCTCTAAGTGTAAAGCAGTTTTTACATCATCGAAGTCAGAAAACAAGTGTACAGAAGAAGTCTGTAGAACAATGATTGCTTTTTATTTTATTTTGTTATTTTAAGAAACCTTTTAGGTAAAGAAACTATTAGCGCTAATTGAATCGGTGTTTACAGAAAAGAGGTTTGTCCGGATTCTATCCATTTTATTTTTCAGAGAAATGAAATATCGATCAGACGCGGACAAAGGGACGATGTGAATTGCATTTTCTTTGCTCGCGAGTACCTTTCCTACAAGCACTATTTCCTTTATATTTTATATAAGAACAAAGTTGAAATTTTCTTTTATTTTTGTGGTAAATGAAACATTGAGTGGATTAGGGCAAACATACGTTGTGTACTGCCTTTTGCTTCCAATTCACGTTTTCACAGTTGAAATTCTATAGTAAATATTAGTTGAACGTTCACAAAATCATCTGTATTTCGTTGTGAAAGCGTCCTTTACAGTTTTTGAAACTTGCAGAAGTATGTTTCTTATTTTATTTTAAAGGCTCAGCTGTTATAGAAATTCAAATGTAACATTGCCATCAAATCGCTATTCAACGCCATTTTGTTGTTTTTTTTACATTTGAAATGTCCTCGTTAAACGCCGATTCTAGTTTCAGTTTTTAAGCTACTCATCAAAGGCCGGGTGTGCACCGGTGGGCACGGTAATTTTTATCTTAAAATGCGATTTTAACCCTCATGTATAAAGAAACTGTATGAAGGACAAGGTTAGAATCGCTTGAGCCATTCTCGTTCTTGACGTAACAGATACCCGAAATACACCTAGCCCCTCGGAATAATTTGTAATAAATTATCTATGAGATCTCGGCATAATTTTTTTCCCGCGATTTAAACTGTCAAAGTCAGAGCATAAGAGCAGAGCACAAAAACCTATCAATTTACCAAATAAATGCAAGTAATGTTATTTTTATAGATATTTTATTGTTCAAGGAATGTGTTTCGGTAAGTAAAATATACGATAGCTCAAAATTAATCAACAATCTATTATTTCAAAGTTATGCTTTCCGAAATTTCATACGAAATAGTGCTGGTCCGAGATTTCACACGAAATAGTGCAAGGCCACTGAGAGGTGATGATAGTTGTCTTAGTCTGTTGATCAAATTTGTTCAAAAGCTGACACGGATTTAGGATGAGTTTAATTCAGACGGCAAAGATGTTCACAGAGTTGTACAAAAATTATCACAAATAGCGGCGTTTTACTCAATTATTTGACTAATTTGTTCAAATTATATCAATCAATATACATTTCGGATTATTAGGTAAACAAAAGACAGAATGAAATCAAACACATCCTTTGATTAACACCTTCCTTGTGTATGTTGAATACCATCAAGACCGTAAGACGTACTATGATCACTTTAATTAATTAAAAGCTAGGAAACAACAAACCATTGAATTCGAAAGCCAAGTTTCTACCATAAACTTTCAAACAAATGGTAGTTTTAAAACGTTCAAAAAGAGAACGGAACAATTCATTTGTTTCTCCATTAAGGCTCTGCCGCTGTTGTGCGTCCAGCCTTCGGACCGGAAACAAGATGGCCGCCGCTCCATCCTTGACCGGAAGCCGGAGGAAAAGGCCGGAAAATGGCGGCTGCCGGTTTCGGTTACATAGAACACCGGCCACGCTGGGAACTAAACTGTAAAGGGAAGTTAGTCATTCAGGCCTTGTTTATTGGACGAAGGTAGTATATAAGGGATGAGGGATGGGAGATGATTCAGACACCGGCGGAACTTGTATTACTCTCCTATCGGAGGTTGAACAACATAGATGATGGAAACAAAGGAGCTACGGCATGAAAGCGTACCAACTCTCGACTAGCTACGAACAACTGCACAGACTATTAAGTCGCCGCTACTCGAATTTCTACCGATTTCATACATATCTCACTTAAACATTTGAAGTTTTTAAGCTCTTATTAAAAAATATATATGTTATTTTTAAGGATAATATCTAGACGCGTTCAACGCCGAAACACAAATTATATGAAATTCCCTCAATAGAAAAAAAATGCAAAGTTTGCTCCGAAAATTATTATAAACACGTTTGTTTCATAACAAATATTATAATCAATAATTATCAGCCTGAAACACTCATCTACATTGAAAAAATCTTCCGAGAAAAGATACTGGCCGCCAACGGGAATTGAACCCGTGACCATCTGATTGCCGGTCAGCAGCTCTGACCACTGAGCTATGGCGGCTTATCTAATACCCGCCAAATAATTCAATATATACTAGTGTTTCATTCGACAATTACTTATTATTACATTTTTCCAACTGAAAACAACCAACTTTATTTTTGTGAGAGAGGTATTTTTAATACTAAATCTCCCGCTAGGTGGCGTCGAGACTAATTATGTCTGCATTTTTTGCTGAAATACTTTAACTTGTCAAATATTATTAATATTTTTTTAATTGATAAACTAACGTTTAAACAAGATTTTTTATGCATAGCACAAAGGGTACGTAACAAATATTATAATCAATAATTATCAGCCTGAAACACTCATCTACATTGAAAAAATCTTCCGAGAAAAGATACTGACCGCCAACGGGAATTGAACCCGTGACCATCTGATTGCCGGTCAGCAGCTATAGAATAGATAGATATGTGCAAAAAATGCAGACATAATTAGTCTCGACGCCACCTAACAGGAGAAATACCTCTCTCACAAAAATAAAGTTGTTTGTTTTCAGTTGGAAAAATGTAATAATAAGTAACTGTCGAATGAAACACTAGTATATATTGAATTATTTGGCGGGTATTAGATAAGCCGCCATAGCTTAAAGCTTAAAAAAAAAAGAAAAAAAACATTAGTATTTCTAAAAGACAACATAAACAACACTATTTTTAGGAGAAAAAATAAATATCGCTAAATTTAAATATCAAATTCAACTGAACAAAACCGCAATAATGGTTTTAACGGGGAAGTTTGGATATTTTCACTTTTATGCCACTGGCATATTTTGTCAGAAGTTCAAGATTATTACCGCTTTGTGGTTAAATTTTACATTTTAATATAAAGCTTGGTGTTTTCTTTTTCTAACACCGTTAAGATCACATTTCCCACTGTAACAGCGAGGGAGACAATGGAAAGACCCTTTTTACGAGACCTATATGAGCTGTTCCTGCATACAAACAAATTAGACTTAAGTTTTATTTTATTTTATTTTTTATTTTTATTTTAGTAATTTGTACATTTAAGGTTACAAATTTCTAATTAATTATAATATTTCATATTGCAGCTAATTAATTATAATATTTCGAATTCACTATATTTTTTCTTGTTTTATGTAGCTCCTACAATACATCTTGAACTTTTCAATTGGTGAGGACTTTTAATAGGAAAACAGTTTTAGCTCCAAAAACATCGTTCATGAAATAACTCAAAATTTTAATACGAAATTTTGATTAATTAATATACTTTTTTTTAATAGAGAAAAAATATAGCCAGCATACGAATGAATAGCCTTTGTAATTTCTAAAAACTTTCTACTACAATCATTGTAAGTAAAAAAGTGTTACTAAGGTAATGAAGGAGGACCTAGATAGCGAAGGATTGAAATCACGACGAAGCCTGGACGGGAATCTGACGCATTGATTATTTTCGATTAACTTAACCACGAATTAAAGTATTTTCAATATTTTTTTCAATCTCGCAAATCCAAGGCATCAAATATTGCTGAAATTCCGCGGGTTTGCAGGATGTGGGATTTCGGGATGCGGGATTGCAGGATGCGAATTGCAGGATGTGGGATTGCGGGATGCGGGATTGCAGGATGCGGGATTCCAGGATGCGGGATTGCAAACCATATTCACAATCTATGTTTACTATTTATATAGCTACAATCATTACAGCATAATAAAAACAGATAACACATTCGATGAAAATAAAAATATTTTACGATATACTAAGTTACATCAAAGAGGAGAGATTGGGACCATTTATAAAGAGGGAAGTCCCTAAAAGTCGTCTTATTTCGTATAAGTAGGTACCTATTTTATGAGGCTTTTTTAAGATGATCTTTTCTCGAGGTCTATCATAAAATTGATAGTGAGTTTAGTATATATATCTATATTTTTTTTCTTCCAAGGAAGTAGATTCAGTTAACCCTTAACACCACTTGCGGGGGAGTAGAGTCCCCCGCCAAGCAGGTTATCGCAAATATTTATTTTATTTTAAGCCTTACGGGCTTTCGGCTCCGTGTATTCTTAAGAATATCAAGATTAATACACGGTTTGCATTGACGAGGTCCGAGGCTCGGAGACCTAGGTCCCCCACGAGTTAAGTTACGTAATTTAAATTTCTTGATATATTTTTATGCATTAGTGACTTGGAAAATGATAGCTTGGATAATGCAAAGCCGAGTGACAGTGGCTCTAATGCATTTTATTTCAAAAACAGGTACAAATGGGGAAAAACATCGCCATCACGCACGAGTTTGAGTGCATAACATTATTATGCATTGGAGTGGCCTAATAGGTCCTGCTCGATAGAAAAGTGAGATTAATCCGCTTAAAATTACTATAAATGTCAAATGTTTGTTTAAAAAAACGTAATAAATTAGTTTTCTTTGATTATATAAATGTCTTTCATTAATTTTAAATAAATAAATCCCAAAAAAGTGCTTATTTATATTTTTATGAATTTGTGTAGGCTGAAAATATCGAGTGTTTCTAAGGGTTTAAAGAATCAAATATAAAGGCATTTAATTCTAGTAATAGAAGTCAA
Source organism: Limnephilus lunatus (assembly GCA_917563855.2). Lineage (NCBI taxonomy): Eukaryota > Metazoa > Arthropoda > Insecta > Trichoptera > Limnephilidae > Limnephilus > Limnephilus lunatus. Next base: position 113,355,525 of record OU830592.1, read on the forward strand.
TTTCAAAAATATTTTTTTAGTAAGAACAAAAAATAACTAATTACAATTTCTATAAATTGGCTTAAGTGATTTTTACTGCGACTGCCACGTTTAGTTTCAAATTTTTTAAGGTAGTAAATATTTAACCCCTCAGGCCTTTGGCAAGTTCAAGTGAGAAGGTCAAAAAATTTAGACTCTTAATAAAAAAAAAAATTAATAAAAAATCACAGTGTGCAATTCACACGCCTTCAGAAAACTAACGTAGACAAGAGTAGGGAGGCTACGAAGCACTGCACAAAGAGGAGACCGATTAAACTATCTCATTCACTCGTAGGCTAAATCCTATAGATGTATGTGTTTGTCTCTTTTTAGTGTCGCTATTTTTCTTTTCATCGAATTTCAAATCACAATGGTGCTAAAGATGTTTTCACATCAAAATTCATATATTTTTCTCAAATTACGGTCAGGAAACTTTAGTTTCATAGATATGCAAAATTCAATTTTTCTGTGGTCAAATTATAGATTCGAATATAAAGAGTGATGTTTTCTCTTTCTAACACCGTTTAGATCGACTAGAAGGACAAAGCGCAACACGGCATAATAACCCAACAATTAATAACTAATTAACAACCTTTTTCTCTCTAATCTTTCTACCTGCTATCTCACCCTACATAGAAATTTTGCTTCATATTATTATATGAGCTAACTCGACCGTCTGCTTCTACCGAAATAAAAAAAATACTAAATAATTGTTCTTTATTTTATTAAAGCGAAAAAGCCTGGACGAAAAGCTTCGCCAGAGGAAAATAATAATTTTATTCTCTTTAAAGCGGGACGGTTTTCGTTAATAATTTATTTTCACAAAATTAGCTCTCAATTTTTTTTGCGAAATTGTTTTGTTTTTCGTCTTAATGAGATGTTTTATTTTTTTTTATTTATATGCCAATTAGATTCATGATTCGTCCTCTCCGGCGAAAAGAAAGACAATATTCAGCTTTGATAAAATGAAAATCATTTTAATTTAAATTGATGTCTAGCTTTTCCGAGAATGAACTAAGTTACTTTAGATAATAAACGATTTAAAATTTAAAATAAAACAATAACTTTGTAAACACCACTTTTATTTTATATGCGTTATGCCGACGGGGTTTCGCTACAACCGCAGCTTCTTCAGGGCAGTATAATACTCTACTAACGTTAAGTTACATGTGTGTTATAGATAATATATGATTTAAAAAAATGGCTGAACTCCTCAAGCGAAGGAGGAAGAAGGCGTAAGTATAGATGGAGAATTGGAAAGGGAACGGGAGTGTTCTTTGTCAATAGGGAACAATTTTAGTATTGGACTTTTATTTAAATTTATTTGTTTACTAATAACCTTACTATTAATGTTTTTGGCTCTCCTTAGTTCTAGTGCCTCTAAGTTATCCAACCTGATACCTATCGTGTTTTTATGAATTAGGGGGACGCATGAGTTTTTATCAAATTTATGGTCTGTTTAAATCGAGATGTTTGAAAAATTCCGAAAAGCCAGTGCTGTGTAAACATCTAAGATGTTCTTTGACAAGGGTGTTTATGTTTCGTGCCATTTTGCCTATATAATAAGCGGGACAGTCACTGCATTGAAGTGAATTTGGATTTTAAATTTGTTTATCGCGCAAAAGTATTAATCAATGTTTCACCATGCATCTGCATCACACAGATGCCCTGATAAAGATGTAACGATGACTGTAACGCTGTCCAAAACGTTGGTTAAAGAAAGATATAACGCAACGCGTCCCAATATACAAAAAAGTTTTTCTTGTCAGCGAAAAAAAAAATTTTATCAGCGAAAACATGTTTTTAGGCTTACTGTTTTATTTTAGCACTCTTTATTTTTATGTATCTTTGTAAAGCTGTTTGTTTTCCAAATAAAGATATTATTATATTATTATTATTAAAACAAACCGTGATAAAAGTTAGTTAGAATTTATAAATGCAATTTTATCAGACTTTTAAATAAAGCACTGGCCTAGATGCTACACTGTTTTTTTTCTGTCTTCTAATATCTATAATTGTTAATATATCTATATGGAACTAATAACTGGGCAAGTGGTTTTCTGGAAGATTCTAAGCTACATTTATTTTTAGAATTATTTTTAATACTACTTTTGTTGTAATTTAAATCATCCATGTATGTAATTTTTTGGGCATAATTGCCTGTTTTATGTACTTAAATAAAAAAAAAATAAAAAAAAAAAATAAAAAATAGCTCGTGATGGAAATCACGTTGAAAGTTGAAAATAATGGCGTTTATCTAAATATGTATAAAAAATTTATATTATTAAAAAAATAACCGACATGGAATTCTTATTCCATTCACGGTAAAAGTCAATTTAAAAATAAATTGTCAGAAATAAACTCACGCGCATGCGTCAGTCTGCCAAAATACTCTATGTTGCTAGTTCTTTCGATATTTTTTATCAGTAAGAATTCAAAACAGAGCTGGTTTTATTCAATTTGTACTAAAAACATCATGTAACACTTGAGAAATGGTTGTTTTTATTCGTAAGGCTGAAAGAATTGAACTGGAGATCAAACAAAATTAAAATTGTAGGTCAAAATATCTATTGAAAACTCTGAAGCAATTATTATTATAAAATTATATATACATTATATGTTATTAATACATATTAATAACACATTAAAAAAGCGCATTACTGCTGCGACTGGCTCCTTAGAATAGACGATTTGCCTTTTAGGAAATTATATGTAGTTTTTACCATATAAAAATGTCTTCTGCAAATGTAATAAAATAAATAAAATCTCTTGCTCATTTCACTGACCGAATATCTAACCTGACTAAATTGGTATTTTCCGTATTTCTATCTGTTGAAGCTGTAGTAATTTTTGCTTGTGCAATGATGGAGGAGCTAGCTATCAGGGGATTGAACACATTGAGCTTTTTAAAGTCGAAAATTAATAAATATAAATTATCAGAACCCAACAATTTTCCAAGATTTCACTAAAAGCACATAATAAATCAAGACATCTTTAAATGACAAAGTAATGACAAAGTACTGACAAAGGAGAGTCAAACCAAAGACTGAAACCAAATAAATAGAGCCGTTATGAGACATTGCAAAGCGTTCCTATTAAATTCTCAGTATATTGGCCTGCCAACGAGAGCCAGTATGACCAAAACCCCCTTAATTAAAAGCCCACAAAGACGGCCAAGATGGCCGCCGGAACAGTCTGAAACTTTTTTTTACACGATGCATTTTCATTACTTTACTCAAGATTTTATAGACAAGAAAATAATACCCTTGCAAAAAAACGCATCCCTCGGGCGTTCCCTACTTCATCCACCATTCAATTTCACGTAATATATTTTTCTGACACTCCATTCTTCGTTTATGTCATCTTCCGATGCCAAACATCCTTTCAGGATGATTTCCAGTCAGCTCTCAAGATGGCGAGAATCAAGTCCAAGATCCAAGATCACAATCGTAGCGATTTTTAGTTAAGCCGTCGTATTTCAGTCCAGAGGTTCGCCCAATGCTCTGGGCTGCAGCACAAAGAATGACCCGCTTCCTTTTCAAATCTGCTCATTTGAATCTGCCTGCAAGATTGACAACAATTCCTTCCAAAATATTCCAGAAGAGCGATTCTGTATCTTTTATGGATACGGAATTGGTTTCATACCTCATCGTATGTCACATTTGTGTGATTGTCTATGGCTTGCAATTGATTTTTCTACGGGCTGATGTGTAATCTGCAGGGTGGTCAATGCTTATGTTCTAAAATATGCGCAATAAATGTTCATATACCCCAAAATTGGCAACCGTGGTAACATATCGCCGACCTCGCCAATGTCAAATCCATGGTATACAACTTTAAACGTACATTAAATGAATAAATAATCATGTATAATTACGTATTTCGTGTTTTAAACTGATTGAAGTCAGCGACAGCGCTGACAGCTGACACATCAGCCCGTAGAAAAAGCAATTGCAAGCCATAGACAATCACACAAATTGGCAGGCGATTATGTATGGAATCTATTCCGTATCCACAAAAGATACAGAATCGCAAGACAGGGCTGGCAATCTGACCAATGCCCAATTGTCAATGAGCAAGTCTGGAGGTGCCACACACCAAGATCATAATCATAGTGTGTATAAAAGGGTGCACACACCTTTTAAAAAATGCTTTTATGTACTAACAAATCTCATACAGAACGATTTTAGTCTAAAACCAATATATATACCATATTAAATCCTCCATTAGCTGTACAACTGTTTTATCCTCAGGCGATTATGTAATGGTAGGTTCTCCGCAAGTACTGCATCAAAGGGATGAATAAAATGAAGTGAAGCAATCCAGTTAGGGGATGTATTTACATTATTTTATTTCCTTGTCTTCCAACCCCATCTACCTCCTTTCTGCTCTCTCCACTCTACATATTTACATACACAATGATAATATATTCTGCTTATAATCTCAGATTTACTCTGCAGTACTTTTGCAGCAGGAAATTCAACATTTGAATAAGACTGACTATTTATTTGCGCATCCTTTGGCGATTTACAGAACGACTGTTGATGCTTAAATAAACATTGTTTAAATATTTCAATATGGGAGGCAGGTACGTATAACCCACCCCCAGTTTTTTAAAATTTTATTTGAGTAACTATATATTTATTATTTTTTACATTCTTATATGAAACATGCTAGCTAGGTATATATATAAAATAGAAATTAAATTTGTAGTCCTCACTAGGAGATCCTGTGCTGAGGGGCACTATGCTTTGGATAAGTTTTCAGCGACTTTTATGGTTTAATTTCATGGTTTGGATAAGGTTTTCCAGAAACTTCTACCACGATGTTTTAAGTATATTAGTAAGTTCATTTTCCGATAGTTCCTTCAGCTAACATTTAATGTCCTTAATGTAGCTATTTTTTGTTTTAATTTGTTTGATACTAAGTGGTAGTTTGTTATATAACTTTACTGCTAAAAATTCAGAACTTCTTTGTCCAAACGAAGAGTTACACTTTGGTATATTAAGTATGTCTGTTTGTTTGGCTCTGGTTTTATGAGTATATGAGGTGTCTGCCTCTGAATCATTTTTGAGGTGATGTACTAGAATGTTTTTGGCATAGATTTTCTATATGCTTGGAACATCAAACTGTTTAAAAATGTCTGTTGTTGACGTCCTTATAGGGACCTTTAGTATGGGCTTTACGAAGCAATTCTGAGTTACCTTCAGTTGTTTTATGTATTTAAATGCTGCTGAGCCCTATCCTATTACTCCATATTCCAATCGAGCATTAAGCGTTATATACTATCTTTAAATCCCTAGTTGACAAGATGTTTCGTAATTTTTTGAAGAAGTAGATGAGTTTTGTTAACTTTTTTGAGGTTCGATCAATGTGTGAATTCCACTGTAGTTTTTCATCAATTTCAATCCCAAGATATTTAAAACTTTTTGTTTGGGTATATACGGGCAATATAAGTGATTCGCTACGTTTGGTGATTTAGCAGGGGTGCCAGGGATCATGGTGTGAGATTTTTTAGGTCTTGAAGGCGGATAGATGGATAGATATGGCATGCAACCGTATCGATTGATGCTGTCGTAAGACCAAATTCATGCATTTTGTAGGTAAAAACAAAGGCGGCAGATGCGAGCGTCAGTAGCTTGGGTGAACGATGTTGGCGACAATGCATTACTCATAAGGTTTAATGGACCATCTCTTTTGTTTCTATTATCGAAGGCTTTATCGCTTTCTTCAGAGTGTGCCAAATAACAGGGAAATAAAATAGAAAATTTATAGGGGCAAGGTTTATGGCCGTATTATAGGTCGGTGCTGGAAATGTTGGCAAGATCAAGTAGAACAGACCTTGGAAAACAGATACCTATTATTGTATTTTAAGATAAAAATGTTACGTCAATTTGATTCTTACTTCGATTTTGAAAATAACATGACAATATTTGAATTGTTTTCGAAACTTTTCATCTCGCAACAAAATATCCCCCCACAAAATATCTATAATAAAACATAACCCAACAAAAACCTAACCTAACCTAACCCAAAAAAACCTTTCAAAGCCAAATTAAAAGTTAACCTAACTTAACCTAACCTAACCCAACTAACCTTTCGGCGCCAAATTTAAAATTTAAATCGAAACTGTAAGTTCCTTGCTCTGTCTCCTTCATTCATTGTCGGGGGATGTTTTGTCCGTAGGATATTTTGTCTTTGGGATATTATGTCGAGGGATATTTTGTCGGGGGATATTGTGACGGGGATATTTTGTGGCGGGAATGAAAACGCGCGGTACCATTTTAATTCCCCCTAGTACCATAATCATAAGCTTTAAATGTTGCTTGTGAAATGATGGAGCTAACGGGGAAGGAACTAGAAACCAGACGCATTTGTCTACTAACCTAATAGTATTTTAATTACCAATATTGAAACTTGTGTAGGTCCGTATAAACATAATGTTTCCAATCAAATTCATTCAGCTAAAACGAAATGCAATCACTATAAGTGACACTAATCCCCGGGGCAATTAAAATTAAAGTTGTGTCGCATAAAAACAAAACATATTCCTCACTCTAAAGTTGGAACAATTATTGCAATTTCCACTCTGCAGCATTAAAACGTTTGTGCCGCCATAAAGTGACGTTACTGCATTAAAATGTAGATAGTACGAAGCAATAAGGGTAGGTATAGGGTGGTGTATAACCGATATAGCGCCTCCCTATGAAACCGAACTTTACCGAGCTCTCCCGAACTTTGCCGAATGCGCCGAATGCGAAATTAACATTGACATGTGGTACAGTAGATTGGTTTGGAGTTGTGATTGACACAATCGGAATATTTTATGGTTTAAATTAAAATTTAATTAATTACTAGAATACAGAGATAATGTATGGCTTCGAATGTTGGAATATGTACAACTCCTAATCTAGGCAACTCGTAACAGCAGAAATGCGAATGCTTAGATGGTCGGTAGGAGTATCACTAAAAGATAGAATTAAAAGTTCACTCATTCGTGATAGCCTGGGTGCCACGGACATAAACAGTAAGCCAAGGAACGACAGTTGAGATGGTATGGGCACATGAGACAGAGACCACCAGACCACAAAGTGAAGCAGGCAATGTCTGTGAAGCTTCATTCACAGTCATCCAGAGGAAGACCAAAGAACTCCTGGATGACTCAATGCTCCAAAATATTACAGAGAAATGGCCTGGATGAAAGCGGTACCCAGAACCGAAGAAGATACAACCTGAGAACGAGAAGAACCGACCCCAACAGCCTACCTAGGCAATGAGTTGGGACAGTACAAGGAAGAAGAGGAAATTACTGATGTCGATAATTGTTTTAACAGGAGACTCTCTCGATATTCCTCTTTCAAATCTATGTCATCTAAGCGGATACTGTGTATAGGGTATTTTGAGTAAAGGTATAGTGTTCTTTAGCCCCAGTCATTAAGGCCCGGTGTACCCGCTCAAAAATAAGAAGAAGGAGAGATATGTAAATACAAATGTTGGAGGGGGCAAGCCAATATTTAAAACGTTAATATTTAAGCGAAAATTGTGAAAATCTTTAATAAAATACGACTCGTTCAAAATAGAGCAAAAACCTCTTGGGGAATGTCTAAAATATCATTTAAAAGAAACACTGTGATATTTTCATACATATAACTTAAAAATTACTGAAAAAAAGTGTTTGTTATTATTTTCGGAGCATACTTTGCGTTTTTTTTTTTATCAAAGAAATTTCATATAATTGGTATTTCGGCGTGGGGAATGTATAGATATGATTTTGAAGAATAACATAGATTTTTTAAGAGCTTTAAAACTTAATCTGTCTTACTCATAATCGCAGAATAAGATAATACCACGGTAATACAAACGGGTTAGGCGAAATTGTTACACAAATTTTATTTACTACAAATAATGTCAGGAATCACTGGTTAAAGTAAGTCAAGTACGACCCTTAACACACTGTATAGATCTAGTCTCCAAGCACGGCTAAAGCTATTTAAAAATATGGTATTACATCAGCGTAACACTGAGAGAATACTATTTTGAATAACAGATAAAGAATTTTTATCTAAGAAAAGATATATCTATGACCTTTTGTTATTTGTATATCACCTTACACAGATTATGCAAGCTATAAATATAAATACATTTACTAAGAAAATCTATACAGAGATACTATACTTACACGGGTAAGTTTTTCCAAGGGTTCGGTTTACATAGAAATTTATTTTTAGAGATAGGGATATCGAATTTTATCGGAGAAAGAAGGAATAAAAATAGCGTTCCATAATATTTTTCATGGTTAAATAGAAAGCGTGAAAATCTCTCGCCAAATCTCTTAAGTAGCATTTAAAGAAAAACTGTGAATTTTTTCATACATTTAACATATTACAAAGAACAAGATGTGTTTTAAATAATTTTCGGAGAATACTTTGCAATTTTTTATATAGAGGGATATTCGAATAAATACATTTTCGGCTTGGCAAATGTACAGAGACAGTCTTAAAAAATTATATATATTTTTTTTAAGAGCTTAAAGACAGTGTTCAAAGAAAATGTGTTATAAATTATAAGAAAATCAGAATGCGGGGTCTTATAGCATAACGTCAAAGGAATAACGTAGTAATAATAATAATAACGTAGCATTTATATAGCGCAGTTTTGCGATATTTTACTTCAAGTGCGCAAAGTGCGTAATATGATAATTGTTAATATGACGTACTGATTACAGACCAGAAATGGAGTCTATTATGGAGTGCTTGTACTTACCCTGATGTATGACAGTGAGGCAAGGAACTGGCAGTGGAAGGATGAAAGAAGAATGAATGCTGTAGAAATGAGATTCCTGTATGGTAAAACTATGTACGATCGCGTGTGAAACGTCTAGATTCGCAAAGAATGCAAGGCTGATGTCAGCATAATGAGTAAGATTAATTAAGAAAGGGACGCTCAGATGGTTTGGGCATGTAGAGCGAATGAACGAGGAAAGGACGCAAATGTGAATGGCAGAAGAAGTCGGGGAAGCCCGATGAAGACATGGCACGACCAAGTGAATCAGATACTTGAATCGGGTAATTAATAAGAATAAGAATAACACAATTGTATGAGATGATCTATGAATGCGAACGAGGCAAGGAGTATGTGCTTGGCAGTCCGTCCTCTCTGCCTATCCCTGCGAGGAAACGGCGTGATGGTTAGGTAAGAGTGTGCAGGTAGTTTGTTGAGATGTTCATTATAGGGAACGGACTTATAATTCAGAGCAAGCATTCTCTCTCTCTTGCACGCTATCCCCTCTCACACACACATTACACTTATCGAAGCGATGGTTCCCCAAACCGAATAGGAAAAATTCAGAGTGTGCAATTCACACGCGGTAAAAGTGAAACCTTCAGAAAACTAAAGTCGACAAGAGTGGAGAAGACTACGAAGCACGTTTTTTATCAATGCGAAGGATATTCTTTTCCTTATTTATGTCGTCGAATTCCAGTGCATCTTTTCCTATACATTTGGTCATCTTATAAGTATTTGTGTTTTATTCTTGCGAGTCGCTAGATTTCGCTTTCTTTTGTGTATTAATTTTGGAGTGGTTTGAAGATTGGATGTTGATTTTGCAAAAGTAATTAATATTTGTTTGGATTTCGTAGGAATTAATCCTCGGTCTACTAAATGTCTGCAGAAGTTCGTCAAGCGCTTTATGCCACTACACAAAAAGAGACTTGCGTTGAACTGTGGATTTATCGTATCATATTAAAACCTAGTTTTTTTTTAAATTTTTACATGAATACCGCCCAAGAGTCCCAACTGCTCCCGTCTGAAGCCAGTGAGACTATGGCATCCCCAATTGGGGAAGAATAGGAAGAGGAAGGTGGGAAAGTACCTGGCTATTCAAATCTGGTCACCAAACATGGCTAATGCAATTTCAAGCAATGTTTCAATTCTGAATGGTGGTCTTACACCAGAGAGATACTGAGAGTTTATTCAACTCTGGATATATACTATATACGCCGCATATATACTATAAATGATTTTAAACGAATAAATTGTGAAATAACACAAATTAATCTAATAAAATTTATTTGCCACGCGGGGATTCGATCCCGCGACCTTCGGTGTGCGAGTCAAGAGCTGGAATTAAATAAATACTTTATTGCCATCTCAAAAAAAGAAGATAATTACCGAAATAAACTAGACAGACCAATCCATATGGGCCCATTTCATAGCTAAACTTCTGCTGTGAAAGATATGGACCAATTATTTGCCGGCGAACGAGTCGACGCCATTGTGCTGTACGCATGACGTCACGACTGCGCTGTTTAATTTCAAAAATGGAACGAGAAAGATTAACACTGGGAGATGAATCAACACACAAACAAAAAAAGGGGCCACCGCATATTTATAGTTACTACCAGAATGCTGCATTCGATGCAACTCATAATAAGGACTGTGGACCCTTTTACGTATCAAAGGAAACAGTTCATAGCACATTATTATCATCATGGATTCATATTTATATTATAATTCCCGGCTTTGCACGGTTTAATTATATGTTTCTTCATATTGCTGTTTGACTTGATTCAGTGAAGTTAAATTCTGCCTTAGTTTCAAGCACCGTATGCCCGCTCAAAAAGAAGAAGATGGAGAGATATGTAATTAGTAATTACGAATCTTAGAGAGAGTGCGCTAATATTTAAAACGGTAAAATTGAAGCGAAAATGATGAAAATGTTAATAAAACACGACTCGTTTAAAATAGAGCAAATCTCTTGGCGGCTGTGTAAAACAGCATGAAAAGAAACACTGTGAATTTTTTCATACGTATAACTTGTAAAATAACTGAAACAAAAGTGTTTAAAATAATTTTCGGAGTGTACTTTGCGATTTTTTTCTATCGGGGGAATTTTACATAATTTGCGTTTCGGTGTGGAACGTGTCTCGATATTCTCTTCAAAACTAACATATATTTTTTAAGAGCTTAAAAACTTCAAATTTTGATGGGAGATATATAAGAAATCGGTAGAAATTCGGGTAGCGGCGGCTTAAGTAGGTGAAATAATTTATAACATATAAAATAGTACACATGTAAATCAGTGCCTACGTCATATTAGGGGATGCTGTGTAAAGGGTATTTGTAATCTGGAATCAGTATAAACAGGAGTGACGGATTTATTTAATTTATTTTTTAGATTAGCTCACATCACAAGGGGCCCTGAGGAAAATAATTTCCCTCAGGGCCTATTTCATCTAAGGGGATGCTGTGCGGAGATTTTTTTTAATGAAACGGAGGAGAGGAAGTTCTAGGAATGAAATAGGTATGAGGGGTGGGTAGGAATCTGAGGCGCAGTGTGTCCAGGAGTGACAGACGTATGAATCCATTCCTCAAGCTGCGATGGGTCAAAAGATTCTGGCTGGAGGATAAAAGATCTCCCTTAAGTAGTCTCTATCGATCTTGCCCACCACGCAACAGACGGGTTGACGTATCGGCCGCCAAGACCTGGACAAACATCACCCCAAGAACCCGAACACCCCTGCTAAGTCACCAAACGTAACGAAAAACTTGGGGAGACCTACGACAGAAACCCGCCTTCCAAATTGAAAAAATAATATAGAACTTGAAAATAAGAAAAATTCGTACCAAAATGGTGGGAACACCAATGAAAAAAGCTAAATTAATGGAAAAATAAAGAGACATTTTTAAAAAATTGCTTATAAATACATCCGTTACATAAATCCATGATTCCGTTTTCTTTCATTCTAATTAAGGTCCGTAATACCATAATCTCCAAATTCCGCCGCACAGTGGCGTAACATGTTTATTTGCAAGACCAGGGGCAGTTACACAGGGACTCTGTGTAGTGTTGTTGCATAATCAGCAGATTTGCGCAGTGGCGTCCCTACAAATTAACGCCCCCCGCCTTTAATACATTTAATTGCAGTGAAATGTTAATCGCTGTTTTTCGTAGGCGGCTATGCGAAGCAGTGGCGCGCGTGCGGAATGGTGGTGAAAAACTGTACTAGAGAGTGTGTTGTCTAACTAACTAACTAACTAACCATCACGCCGTTTCCCCGCAGGGGTAGGCAGAGAGGACGGACCGCCACACAACTCGATCTTGGCACACACTCTTTGCCTCGTTCACATTCATACATCGTCTCATACATGCTCTTCTATTATTCCGACTCTTCACATGGCCCGACTCAAGTATCTGATTCACTTGGTCGTGCCATGTCTTCCTCGGGTGTCCCCGACTTCTTCTACCATTCACATTTGCATCATATATTCTCCTTACACTCCTTTCCTCGTTCATTCGCTCTACATGCCCAAACCATCGGAGAGTCCCTTTCTTAATCTTACACATCACGCTTACGTCAGCCTTGCATTCTTTGCGGATATCCACGTTTCTCTCACGATCGTACATGGTTTTACCACACATTCGCCTCAGGGATCTCATTTCTACAGCATTCAGTCTGCTTTCATCCTTCCTCTGCCAGTTCCATGCCTCACTGCCATACATCAGGGTAGGTACCAGCACTCCATTATGGACGGCTAGTTTCGCGTCTTTGGACAGTTTTTTATTACCGCCAACGGCATTCAGTCCTCCATTAATGGAGTTACCGGCATTCACCCTTCTTTCAATATCTCTATCAGCCTTCCCATCTTTCGTAAACATACTACCCAGATACACAAACTCATCCACCTGCTCCAAGTATTCATCATTCACAACTATATTGCATACTGTTTTCGTACTCTCTCTTTCAACCACCATGACTTTAGACTTACTTACATTCATCATTAACTCATTCTTCATACATACTTCGTTCATCCTAGACACGAGAGACTGTAGATCTTCCATACTGCTAGAAATTAGCACCGCATCATCAGCATACAAACTCAGGAAACATTAAGGAAAATATTATCATATAAATTAAAATTTAAGTACTTATTTTATTCAAAACAAAGCACCTCTGCTATACGTTTGATGACTTGACAAACCTCACACCATGAAATCAATCATGGGGTGAGGTTAGTCTGGATCTTTCTTGGTCTTGTTATCAGCGGGTGCGTCAGGCTTGGCAGGCCGCATCGGGAGAGACCGGTTGAGGGAGACCTTTTGTCCTCTCCAGCCGGTCTTTCTCGACCCGCAGTGTGAAGGATGGATTCATACGTCCATCACTCTTGGACACATTGACCCCCTGATTCCTAACCACCCCTCATACTCTTTTCCTTCCCAGAACTCCCTCTCTTTCCTTTTCATAAAAATACCCTGCACACATAGTGACATAGGCCCAGAGAGATGTTTTCTTTGAAACTAATGTTCAATTAATTTCCGACATTAACTCATGATGTTGTTGTTTTCAATGGAACTTCAAACAATCATAGTGCTAGGGTAAGAAACAAACAAAAAATATTTTAAACGAATTAAATACGCAATTGTTTATAAAAAACTCTATTTAAGTATATAACTTTTGGAGGTAATTTTCATCAATTTGGGAGGCGGAAAACAATTTATTGGATAACCAACAACTCTGCCATAGGTCACCCCAAGTGGTTCGCTAAGTTTGGTGACTTAGCAGAGGTGCCGTAGTTCATGGGGTGAGGTTTGTCCGGGTCTACGGGCCGATGCGTCTGTCCACTAGCTGCGCGTCAGGCCGGATTGGGAGAGAATGATTGAGGGAGGTTCTTTGACTTCTCTAGCCGTTCTCTCTCGGAACATCGCCTTGCTCCACAGTTGGAAGGATGGATTTATACGTCCGTCACTCGTGGACACATTGACCCCAAGATTCCTACCCACTCCTAACACCTTTTCCTTCCCAAAACTTCCTCTCATTCCTTTTATGGGGGTTGTTTGACGTGGTGTAAGGTGTGTGGTAAATTATATAAGTAGATTGTAGTTACAATACTTACAAGCTTATTTTAAGAAATTACAAAAAAACATAACGCATCATAATTTAATATTTAAATTTTAAATATGAACAATTGTTATGTAGAGAGCGAACAAGCATGATTTAAAATTAAAAAGACAGTATTTTGACCGGGAGTTTAAGAGTGGCTCGAGATAAAGCTTAAATCCTATAGGTGTATGGGGAACCAATCGGATCGCCGTGAGATTGCAGATCGGTGTCCTTGTTCGACCTCCACACTTACCTAAAAATACCCTACTACCACTAACCTCCACACAGCATCCCCAAAGATTACATAGGAGAATTAATTTCCTCATGTCCTCCAATGTGGAGCTAATAATGAAAGAAAAAAAATCTTTACCAAAGTCAGAAATTGAGCAAATGACTTCGGGAATGGAACCTATTTTGCATCCCCCATAATCCTCATTTCCACAATCTAAGGGTAGGTTGTTTGGTTGTATATTTAAAACGGCATCGGCTAACCGCAGCGGCGCGCGGTTGCAAAGGCGCCCGACTGAGCTGGGCTTGACTTTATAATACGAACCGACTAATAAATGGCAGTCATAATTTATTAAATTAATAATTACTTGCTGAAACACTCAAACTGAATTCGTGAATTGAGCAAAACAAATGTAAAAATTAAATTATATGAAACTATTTAATTATATGGAGGTAATTGACTAAAAACTCTCAGGTTTCAGGCCTATTTTGTCGGAAGAAGAAGACAAATATTTGCATTTTACAATAAAGCCCAAATAAATCGCATATTTTTGAACGCATCTGAAAACTAAAAACTGTTTTTGAAAGGTGATAAAATACGCTTTGAAATTTTTTAATTTGAAATAAACATATAATTTTTGAAAAATGAAATTTTTGCATGCAAACATAAAAAGTTTTTAAATTGACTCATCTTACGATATTTCTAACTAAAAATTATGTACTGATAACGAAAAATATAAATTATATACTGTGTGCAGTTCACATGTGGTAGAAGCAAAACCTTAAAAAAACTAAAGTAGACAGGAGTGGGGAGTCTACAAATAGGAGACCGATTATTCTATCTCATTCTATAGATGGCTAAATCCTATAGATGTACATTGTGTTTGTCCCTTTTTAGTGTCGCTTTTTCGTTTCGTCGAGTTTCAAATCACAACGGTGTTATTACACACATATTTTATTAGATAAATGTTTTAAAACGACATCTTTAACTCATTTTTTTGTCGTTTCTTGTAAAAGTAATTAATAATAAAATCCCAAACTTTAATTTTTGTTTTCAAATTGCGGTCTAAAATTTTGGTTTCATAAAAGTGTACATTTTAATTATTTTGTAGTTAATTTAGATTTGAATATGAAGCGTGGTATTTTCTCTTTCAAGCACCGTTTAGATAATATTTCTAAACATGATGTAGTGGAGACACAACGATTTCTATCAGACCTATGTGAGTTGTTCCGAAAAGCCAGCAAATTAGCCTGAGGGGTTAAACTAATAATTACTTGCTGGAACTTACAAACAAGGCATTGAATTCGTAAATTGGCCAAAGGCTAAAATTTAATAATATGAAACATTGTACGTTGGTAATTAACATATTAACTAATAGTTCTATAAACAGTAGACATGCACTTCGTGAAACGTGTTGGTTTTATCAATTTGACAGCTAGTGCGCACGAGCGCGCTCTGGCGGAAAATATTTACTATTAAACACGGCTACCACCCTGAAAGGATTGACAGTACCCGGAACACAGCAAATTTACAGACAGATGATATGCAAAGTGGTCGATTTGAAACAGAACTGTTGAAATTTATGCCAGTCCGACAGGCACACACATTCTCGCTGGTACTGTCACATGACGAGAGAGGTGTCTGACATTAGCGTTCTTCACCATACTTGTTTATGTTTTTAATTACTTTATATTATTGATCATATATTATTTGCATTTCGTATATTATGTAAGCACTTGCATACTGCTTCCTAACATCGTATGCAGGGACAATGGAGGTCTAGATTTGTTCAAACTTAAATGTATATTCGTTCTTTCAAAAAAAAATTTAGTCCTTGCGAGATCCTTGAAGGGGTAACAATCTGTTACTTATACCGCGGGGGGTAAATGGTGGATAACCTCCAATGTTGAAATTTATATCACAGATGTAAACTAAGGTAAGATATAAGCTGAATATATCTAAGCTTACCTAACCTAATTTAAGCATCGGGTGCTCCCGTCTGGAGCTGGTGAGACTATGGCGTCCTCAATTGAGGTACATAGTGAGGCTTCTGAAGGCAGTGGAGAAGGAAAAGAGAAGAAGAAGCAGGTGGGGAAGTACCTGGCTATTCAGATCTGGTTACAAACATATTTCGAGCAACGTTTAAATGCTGAATAGTTTTCTTACACCAGGGCGAAACTGAGAGTATCTTCAACTCCAGTGCGTATCGCAAATATACTGTTAATTATTTTTAATTAATTAAATGTCTCCCGATCTCGATGCCACAGTGGACAGACACGTTCACCGCCAAGACCCGGACAAACCTTACCCCTTGAATACTATCACCTTTGCAAAGTCACCAAACGTAGTGAACCACCTACGGCAGAAGTGTTGATTATCCAATAAATGGTTCACGGGGCGGCAGTACCCATAACCGCCTCCCAAATTAATACCAATACCAGTCTCACAAATTCATAAAATGATAAAAGTATTCTTCATTGATCGAATTTTCTAGATTTGTTAACTATTTTGAATTTAGTTACTTCAATTCCACCTCCCCATGCTGTTATTCCATATTTTACAAATTTTCATTAAAAAAGTGTTGAAACTCTAACGAAGTCAGGAGATAGTTACAAAAATTGCTTCGTTTAGTAGTGAAATTTCAGGGTCTTATAGAGTCGTAACTTTAAAATTACGTAGGTAAGTATATTGCTCAGCATATCCCCACGGGAACGGCGACTGGGATAAAAAGTTAAGTCCTCGCTAACTCGGACAAGTCTCTCGTGAATAAATAATCAGTAGGAGACGGTCGGGCACCTCGAAACTGAGATGGGGGATATTCCAGAACTCCATCAGAACTCCATACTGAAAAATACCTTATCTTAGATTATAATGACTAATGACTGGAAGATTCTGTCAGTATCGCCCTGGAACTCTAGCAAGGTGAAATAGATAACTTTACGATATATTTTTTTTTATTTATTTTTGTTTTAGTAACTATATATTTATTGTTTTTTTACATTTTTATATGAAACAAGTTAGGTATATATATAAAATAGAAATTATATTCGTAGTCCTTCTCACTAAGAGATCCTGTGCTGAGGGGGACTATGCTTTGGATAAGTTTTCAGCGACTTCTATGGTTTAACTTCATGGTTTGGATAAGGTTTTCTAGAAACTTCTACGACGATGTTTTAAGTAAACTAGTAAGTTCATTTTCCGATAGTTTCTTCAGCCAACATTTAATGTCATTAATGTAGCTATTTTTTGTTTTAATTTGTTTGATACTAAGTGGGAGTTTGTTATATAACTTTACGGCAAAAAATTCAGAACTTCTTCGTCCAAACGAAGAGTTACACTTTGGTATATTAAGTATGTCTGTTTGTTTGGCTCTGGTTTTATGATTATGCGAGGTGTCTGCCTCTGAATCATTTTTGAGGTGATGTACTAGAATGTTTTTGGCATAGATTTTCTGTATACTTGGAACATCAAACTATTTCAGAGCAATAGACGTAACTTCCGAAGATTTTATATCAATGTCCATAGCAGGCTTGTTACCGTTGACAGCGGAATCGTTATTGTTTTTGATTTTATTTTGTTTATTTGGTTTTTGGATTTTGTTGTGTTTATTTAGAGGTTCTTTGAAATAAAAAATAAAAATAACATACAAAGGCTCAGCCGGGTGCGAAAATCAAAAAAAATATTGTCAAAATTGAATTGAAATAGGTATTATCCTAAATATGCATTGGCAGTCCGCATTTATCTTTTGACACAAAACGGGAGTTAATTAGTTAATGAGGTCTTTATTAATATATCACTCATTTTTATTTCTCAAAGATCGAAAGGAATGCATTGATTGTGTCTTAGGTGCATTATTTAAGACTCGGCATCCAGAATTTCCCCGTCTAAGTCACCAAATGTAGCCAACCACTTGGGGTGAATTTGGTAGAGGTTTTAGTTATCCAATGAAAGGTTTCCATGGAGCGGTACCCATATCCGCCGTCCAAATTAGTTAGTTAACTGACGGTTCATCATGGAGGTACTAAAGAGGTTGCGAGAGAGCATCAGGAAAAAAGGTTGAATCTTTGGCGCACAAGGGACTGGTTCTTCCACCACGACAGCGCACCTGCTCATACTGCGTTTTCTGTGAAGCAGTATTTGAGCAAGAATGTATTGACCCCGATTGTTCACCCGCTCTATTCATCCGACCTGTCTCCCTGTGATGTCTTTCTGATTCCTATAATGAAAAGGGACATGAAATAGAAACGTCTTCATACTGTAGAAGAAGTGAAACAATAAGAGGCCATAAAAGACATTCCAATCAAAAATAGAATTAAAAACGATTAATACCAAATTTCGAACATAGAAACAGTGATGTAGAATCGCCTCCCAAAAACACAGACAAAATAGAAGAAACGAGATAGTACTACCAGCCGTTCCTCTTCAGAAAACGAGGAAAAAGGGGAAGAGTGGGGAAAAAGGATGCTAAAAAAGAGTAGAAAAAAATGCACCGGAGAGATATTGCATACATTATTCCCGGAAAGGGGAGATTCAGATCGAGGCGATTCCGGAAAGCCGGAAATTATATTAACTTTAAAAATATTCTCGCGAAGATATTTCAAATTTTCCGCACAAGGATATTGCAATGGTGACATTATTATGAATTTTATTCAAATTAAAATGACCGCATTGCTGCACTGTGTGTGGAAATTTCACGTGTTAATGCGACAGTTCTCAGAAGTTTGTTCAAGTTGTTGAAGTTGAAGTTTGTTTCCTTCTGAACAGTTAATCTTAGTGTGGTTTAAAATACTGATTTGAATTGAAACTGGTGTAGCCAATATACACATTGACCTATTAAACGTGATTTATTATTGGGTTATTGTGTCGTGTTGCACTACCGCCTTCTTTAGTCAACATTTCGGACAGCGTTGAGTATACTTCATCTGGGCAAATGCGTATTTTTTTTTCCATTTTCTACATTTACATGCCTTGAAGAGGTGAATTATTTAAATTTAATGAATTTAAAACTACTGTTCTCTATAAAAATAGAACAGTGTCATTTTTATTTCATGTGGGTATCCAAAATATTACCTGGCTATTATAGTCTTGGAGGTCTTGTGTTTCATCGGTAGACAAAAATTGTTATCTAAAATCCCTACTAAAATTGCATGTTTTGCCTAGCATCAACATCAGCAACCATCAGCACCAGAAGCCGGTAGCCATATATATATACGTGTCTGTTTGTGTTATGTTTGGAGTGGGAGGAAGTCGATCATCTCCTTTTTATTTGGAGTTCTTCCGCATTTGTCTTCGGGAATAAGGAAACCACGAAAAACCTTATCAAGGAAGATTCGGCCGGCAGTCAACATGAAACTGAACGGCCTTCAGTGACATCAGTATATGAAGACCTGCATTGTGTGTTGTGTGTGTCTGTTTTTATGTGAGATACATACTTTATGGGATTTTAGAATAAACATATATACACATACAATAGATATATAAACATAAATTATAGTAACATAAGCTCGCTTAGTCGTCCGCGTCTGAATCTAGTTCGTGCCAGATGTGGTTTCGGTCCATCAGAATACGTTTTGTAGTCTATGTACGTATCTGAAACTGAAGTCACTAGGTGCATTGTATTGAAGGTGCAAATGTGTTATCGAAGATTGTGGTGTGCTTGAGTGTGTAGATATGAAACCATGTTGCCAGCTCCAACCCTCCAAGAGCAGGTATTGCAGTGTAATTTAAAATGGTTTCCTGCTTTCAGTTTTGGTGTAGCCGTCAATTATCGGATACAGAGAACTATTGAGCTTGCCCTGTCGTCTTTTTTAAAATTAGGATTTTTTTATTTCAACATTTTCTGCAGTCAATTCAAAATTATAAAACGTTCAAAATAAACAGACTTCTGACACAAACTCATTTTACAAGCTTTGAAAAAATAATCAAATAAAAAATATTAAAAATCAAATTTCTAAACCATTAATGCATATAGTAAATTTAAGTTTCCAAAGCGGTGTGTTCCCATCTATTTACAAGCAAACTATCATTACTCCAATATTTAAATCTGGTAATCCAGAAGAAGTAAGCAACTACCGACCAATATCAGTAATCTCAAATATAGCAAAAAATTTTGAAAAGATAGTAAAAAAAAGAATGAACCAGTTTATAAAATGTAATAAAATAATTGATGAAAATCAGTTTGGATTTATGGAAGGTAGAAGCACACAGGATGCAATTGCAAAATTAACTAGCCTTGTTCTCAATTCATTAGATAAATCATTCAAATGTATTGGAATTTTCATAGATCTCAAAAAAGCGTTTGACAGCATATCACATGACAAACTCGTAACTAAATTAAGAAACATTGGATTAAACGGTACAGCTCTAGAATGGATAAAAAGCTACCTTTTCAAACGCCCCCAAGTCGTAAAAATCAACAATGTACTTAGCCAACAAGATACAAGTAATTTTGGTATACCTCAAGGTACAGTCCTAGGGCCGTTACTGTTTATCATATATGTAAATGATATATTCACACAAAGAATAAACGGAAAAATAATATCTTATGCTGATGACACTGTCATAATAATTGAAGGTGCTGATTGGAATACTGTGAACAACCTAGCGAATATTGACATCAATACACTGAAAAACTGGTTCGATAAAAATCTCCTCTCTTTAAATACCGAAAAAACAAACTTTATCCCATTCTCTATCAATAAATTTAAATCTAAACCAGAAATAAAAATTCTAATACATCAGAGTAAATGTAGTGGAACTAATTGCACTCCAGAATGTTCTACACTGAATTCAACTTCCAAAATTAAATATCTTGGTGTATATATAGATCAACATTTTAAATGGAAAACACATATTTGTGAACTTGTCAAAAGAATTAGGAAATGCATATATATATTTATAAGACTCAGAAATATTCTTAGACTGGAAAACCTAAAAAGAGTGTACTATGCAATTGTTCAATCTATATTACAATACGGTATTATAGGATGGGGAGGAACATATGATGTTATTTTAAATCCTCTCAAAATAGTTCAAAGATTAATTATTAAGATTATATTGAAAAAACCATCTACATTTTCTACCGAAAAAATCTTTTCAATATTCAAAGTAACTACAATAGACAATTTATATAAAAAATATTCAATTCTACAAACTTTCAAAGAAATACAGCTAAAAAAATTACATTTCAATATCTCAGCAAGATATCAAAACAATATTAAAATCCCAAAATTTAATACTAAGCACATCCAAAATTCCTATCTGTATCATGGTATAAATTATTTCAACAAACTCCCATTAGAAGTAAAAATTATTGAAAATAAAAGTAAATTCCAAACTAAATTAAAAAATTACCTGAAACAACTGTAAGAGTTACATTACTATTTCAGTTCATTTAAATCTGTTAATCGACACATCTCAAGTTTCTCTTACTTGTTAATAGTTGCAATATTATTATTCACCTACTCAAATGATAACATTGATAACATAATTGAGTATGAATTCACTCACCAAACACAAGAGCCTTGTCTCTTTATGGTGAGGAAAGGCTTTTATTACATTAATATTACAAATCTGTTTAACATGTAAAAAAAATGTATAATTATTGTAAAAACAAACAAATATTAAATAAATAAAAAAAAAATAAAAAGAATATTTAACGTTTTTTTTCTGAGTCTTCGCATTCGTATGCCGTTTAATAACGCACGAAAAATCATAACAAAAGACATGTTTTTAAATAACCGTTTTGGAATGAATACGAAAACCAAAAGAGTATCGTTCATTTTCTACCTTGAAAAACATCAAACGAATTTAGTTCAAAGAAAAAACGGAGCATATACCGAATTTTGTTCATGCATTCATTTTTTTTTGCTTCTTTACGCAATCTGCTTTGATTTCCACACATTTTGTATTTTAATATTTGCACTCTTCCGCTGTTTATTGCTCCCAACTCGCAGCTACTGAATCGACACTAATTTCTCAACTGAATAAAAAAATTTAACGCATAAAATGTCAAATTTTTCGGTTGGGTTCAGATGACGATACGCCACTGGGAATTTATATTAATACTACTGAATGTGGCTGTAATTATGTGGCTATCAATTATAATTAAATTAAACAATATCGCTTTGCTTAAATTACTGCAGGTACTATTTTTTAAATTAAATTAAAATTATTTTAAATTAAATTAAATAATGTTATTTTCAAGTTTTGCAAGGATTTTTGTATTTATTTTTGTTACAGCTGTCTTTGCTTACAAGGCCATTTTTAACCTGTGATTGACCCACTTTGAGACGACTTTCTAACCATTGTTGTCAGTGTGCATAGCTGTGAATGAGCTTATTTTCTATTTTGACCTATTTTATTTTCTATTCTATATTGTATTTTATTTTCTATTTTGCCCACTTGAATTTCTGCAGCGCCCTCTAAATGCTAAAAATTTTAAAACGCCCCCTCAGACCTCCAAAACGCCCCCTGGGGGCGCTGGCGCCCCCGTTAAGAATCACTGAACTAAATCATTTAGGTTTTTATATACTCGTAGAAATACCAAGTCAGGGAAAATTCTTCAGTCTGACAATTAAAGCGTATTCATATTATTTAACAGAGTATTGTAGTTTAACATAATTGCTGGAATACCAATTTTAAAATTTGGAAAACGTAAGAATTAGTTTTGTATTCTTTCAACAGCTTGTACATGTGTATAAAAATGTGGGTTCCAGACGGGAGAATTGTACTCAAGTTGACTTCTTACATAGGCAAAATATAACAGATATATATTGAATCATTATTTGCTTTTTGTGCATAATGTGGATATTAGTTATTGGTTAAAACCTAATTTTTATAATTTGTTTCTTGAATCTTTTCAAATTCACTATGTGGAGTCATTTTTTAATTAAATGAAAACAAAACTTTTGTAAAAACACCAAAATTTTATTAAAATTATCTTTTTTAATTAAATTTTATTAAATAGGTGTGTTTTACTAAGTAATTTGTTTACATTTAATTATAATTTGGTGTTATTTTCTATGTACATAATGATCATCATAATCACTCTTGGCTCTACAACCCCTGGTGGGTCTTGGCCTCCTTAAAAGTCTTCCTCCACTCATCACCGTTTTGTGCCAGCTCTCTCCAGTTTACAATCTCCAAGGTGGATATATCTTTGAGGACATAATGATATTAACCAGTAGATGTTTCGAATAAAATAAATTATACAGGCCAGAGATAGAGTTGCTTCTCCGATCAAAGAAAGAACCTTAGAAAAGAAATCTGGCTACTCCAACCTGATCAAAATCAAAACACACCATTTCAAGAATCATAAGCACTGAAAGTATTTTCCATTTGAAAGAGTAAATCTCCTTTCTAGAAACTCTCCTATTCCCTTTATTAAGTATATTTATTTAAAAATAATACGTACACTTTACGGAAGCTGCTACCGGCGGGAAACTCGAAGCAAAGGAAATAAAGAGAGAAGGAAGGGGAGGGTTGGGGGAACAGAGAAGGTAGCTACCTAATCATCTTTGTGGAAAAACAATTTGGAGAACTCATTATTTCGCCAGAGCGAGACGGAACGTAGACAGAGGGAGATGAAGGTATTATTATAAAGGTAGATGCATCGTACTCGGTGGGCCGGAAGTTGGTACAACTTCCTGTGATAGATGAGCCATAAAAAATCTTTTGTACTTGAAAAATTAATATATTATGCAGGATTTAAGTTTGATATTTACGCAAATAAATCGAAATTGCGCCCCACGTTTAAATTTGGTAGCCATCTCTGGACTCCAGCCCCAAAATACCTGAAAAAACTCTCGACTCTGTGCAGAACGGGAGGTCCGTTCGATAGATTCTACTACTTTAAAAAACGCATTGCAATCCTTAGAGCATAGACGTCGGGTGGGAAAATGCTACGAGGAACTAGCGTCATTGATACCCTCGGCGCCTGTGCATAGTCGGGAAATACACAAGACATATGTACCCGGTTGACAATTGTTACATGAGAACGAGTCGTTTCTACGGCAGCTCGGCTGTGGAACGATTTGCCGGCCTCTGTCTTCCCTTCTACAACATTGGTCTCTTCAATATCCAAGTTCACTCCTTCCTTTCCTTTAAAATAACCTCCACAAACATCCACAAAGATGACGGTAATGAATATCTACAGTCTAGTCGTACGGATATTTCCATAAAAAAAAACTTATATATCTTCTATCTGACTATTACTATAAAGAAGAGTGTCCGCGATGGCGCGGATTTAAAAAATATACAGTTTTACTCCAAGGTTGATGAAATTTTGCTCCCTTGTTGACCTCCAAAACCAGAGGAACGTCACTGTCTATATGAGATTTCTAAAAACTACCTCCATACCATTTTCCCACCCGTTAAAGCAGAACTTTTATAATACTTGATGGGATTTTGAACAGTTGACGTTCAAAATAAGAGGAAAATTACAGTCCTCATCTGATTTTCAAAAACCTTGCATAAAGCCAGGACAACATGGGAAAAATAGATAAAAAGTTAACGGTCGCAACTGGGAATCGAACCCAAGATCTCTTATCTTACCGGGTTATCTTTGTTGCCGATAACGTGTTAACTTTTTGAAGTGAAAACTTTTTTAGCACCGTTGTTATTTGAAACTCGATCAAACGAAACCGAGCGACACTAAAAAGAGACAATCACATACATCTTACAGGATTTAGCCTGCGAGAGAATGAGATAGCAATAAAATATTTCATTATTTCATGGGTAGGTACCCAGTTCCAATATAATACGATAAATCCACGATCCCACGCAAATATCCTTTGGTCTAGTGGTAAAAAGCGCCTGACGAACCTCAGCGGACCAAAGATCGAAACCTAGATAATCCAAAAAAAAATAATTGTAAAAAACAATATCCAAACTTTAAACTTCTCCAAAATGAACAGGCAAAATAAAACACAAAAGAAAGCGACTCCGAAGAAGAAAACACAAATACTAATAAGATGACCAAATGTATAAGAAAAGGTGCACTGGAATTCGATGACAAAAATACGGAAAAAATCATCCTTCACATTGATAAAAAAAAGTGCTTCCTAGTTTTCAGACTCTTGTCCACTTTAGTTTTCTGAAGGTTTCACTTCAACCGCGATTGTTTATATTTATTAGTATTGTCTTCTTCTTTAATAATAAAAATATTGCGTTTACAACTTTTCTGCGTAATCGTTTAAGATCTATTGTGTTTTGTCGGTCCTACAAAATAGGTCTCTGCAAGACCCCGAGTCATTATATCCTCTCCTTAAAAATACCACAAAGCATCCCCAAAGATGAAACGTGATTATTATTAAGAAACATTATTATTATTAATATCTTGCCTTCAAATTCAACAATAACTATGAATGCACATTTCAAACTTTGCAACAAAGACGAGTAATTGCTGATTTGACATTTATACCCAAAATTTTAAATAAAAATATTGACTGTACCGAACTTCTTTCCCTAGTTAATTTTAACATACCATTTAGACGTACACGCCATACAGAACTACTCCACACGCTTAATTACAAGACAAATGCAGCAACTAATTCGCCAATCCATCGTGCTTTTCATATATTGAATCATTTTAATCTAAATTCTAACATCGAAATTTTCTCCGATTCACTGCCCAAATTTAAAAAGAGCATCATGTCAATCATATAAATTGTTTAATGCGCATATTTACTTACATGCACACACACATATTCACACACACACACACACCTTCCCACTACGCACATTACCAGGTAATTACTTAATATGCACACCAGAAATAAGACACTACAACGAAACACATAATAGGTACCCACCATGGATTATATTTATAAATTGTCAATTTTCACCAATGGATAATATATTGTACTGTTTGTTTCTGTTTATAAATAAAATAAATAAATTAAGGCTGTATAAGGCGAATACAAGATTTTCAAAAGACATAAGCCCATCGACCAATAAAGTAGTTGATATAATATCGATGCACAAGCCCCAATTCAAAAATATAAGGACTTCTTGCCCATCCAGTAGAAAGAGGAGAGTACGGAGCGTAAGGCCGCTGTGTTTTCATTTTTCCAGGACGACTTTACACGCCTCGCCTGGCATTTCAATTTCATAAAGATTACAAGGATACCTACTATAGTACTGCCTGCTGCCAGCCCCTAGTGCCCAGCGGGCAGCACACAGCGGAAAAAGATTGCTACTTTAGCTGGACAATAATACGATTTTGGCCATACAAACCAGGGCTTCACTTTATGTGGAGAGTAATAGGCCTTGCAAACGTTGAATCTGTTGTCCCGAAGAGGATTAATGAAAATTAGTTACCGACCGAAAGTTCGATTTCGGCAGAAAAATCTAGTTTCGGCATCAGTTTCGGTTCAGAAAATTTGCCGAACCTTCGGCTGCACCGAAACTATTCGTTCGTGAATTACTGCGCCTAGTTTGGCTGACTTCGAGTGAGTTCGTGACTGGCATGTGTTCACGTGTCACCCGTCATCGTCAGCATTCTTTTTTTTCTAAGCAGTAGTTAAAATGTCTGTTAAATTTGTTTGTTTTATAGCAGTAATTTAATTATTGTTTTTTAATTATATGTATAAGTGTAAAAAATAAGGAAAATTTCAGTAAACAATAGAATTTAACATGTCTAAAAAAGTTTCGGTTTCAGTAGAAAGTCCTGTTTTGGTCGGACACACCTGCCTCCCAATACGATCTAATACAGCAAACCTTAGGAAGGGGTGTTGATTATCCAATAAATGGTTCCCGGGGCGGCGGTACCATATCTGCCTCCCAATGAGGTTTGAGAGGTGGGTAGGAATCTGGGCGGAGGAATCTTGTATGGGTTTTAGAAGTGACGGTATTTTAGAAGCGACGGTGAGAAGTAAATGCCAGGGAGTATTCAAAACGATTTTATCATCACTTTTTGAGAACTCGATTCAAAACGATTTTTTTTTTAAACTAATGGTTTATTTAAACACATTATTGAAAGTATGGTAAAAATAATCATATTCACGATTCTTTACGCACATATTAAAATTAAAGATAAGATTAAAATTAAGCACGAAAAATCGAACACCATATAAAAACATCGAAGTGAAAACATTTTTAGCACTGTTGTGATTTATAACTCGATGAAACGAAAAATTGCGACACTAAAAAGTGACAAGCACGTATATCTAAAGGATTTAGCCTGCTAGAGAATTAGATGGAATAATCGGTCTCCTCTTTGTGCGGTGCTTCGTAGCCTCCTCACTCTCGTCTATTTTAGTTTTCTGAAGGTTTCACTTATACCCCTTGTGAATTGCACACTTTGATATATATATTTTTTTCTTTGATAAGTAATTTTGTCCGGCTAAATTTGCGATTCGTACCTTTGTGCTTCAATGTCTGGTACATACCCCTTCTTACCGCGCTACCGACCGAAACAACCCCTTAATATAACTTTTGGCGCAATTTGTTTTTATTTAATACGTTTTGCTGCACTACGACAATGGATATTCGAAAGACTCTTGTAATTTTGGCGGTACATAAAATCTTGCATCAAACAATGACAAAAGTATTTTAGGATAAACAGGACGAAATAAATTCAGGATAATATTGGTAATCTTTAAATTGAGATATTATGAGATCGATAAAAATGATAAAGAAAATAATCAGATCTCAAAAGCTTTGTGGTTAGAGCATTGTCACGGTGAGACAGAGATCCTGGGTTCGATTCCGAGTTGGTACCTTTACTTTTTTTTTTTCTACATAGACATATAAATATTCATAGACCAGAACAGAAAGGTCAGGGGTAGAAACCAATTACAGCGGGACAAAGAGCGGGAAGATGGCTATGGTCATATGTGATTCGTCAAAACTCAATCTGACAGTATATAGGCATCTTACATTTTAAAATAACCATTTAGTTCTTAAAAGTAAACTCTGCTTTTGAATGAATAGACCTTTTTACATGGGAGCGCGAATTGTTCGCCGCGCAATGAACAAATTTGAAATTCAAATTCGTCAAAGTAAGGTCGCCTATAAGGTCGAGTCCAATATTTTACTGCCGTATTTAGTTAATACACTTTTACAAATGTTTTATAATTTACTTACCCCAGTAAACAGTGACGGGCACACGCCATGTATCTAGGAGTGATAGTGTATGTATGGGTGGTTTGGTATATTTATGGTGTATGTTCAAAAACTATCATATTATGTGATCTGAATTAGCTTAAAGTAGTGTAAAATAATGCTTGCTTATGGAATGTAATACCACAATTGGGTTTATTCTCCTTTTCTCTTCTATATTTACATGTTTTTATAGCACAAGCCACCATTTTACCGTGTTACATTTTACGATGAGAGCTCGACACTGGTCCGGACAAGAATGATGACGTCACATTTTTTATATTCACGCGAGGCTCTCGCAAGCCTAGCCGGTTCCGAAAAATGGTTCCAATGGGAGGGGGAAATAATACGCCTTTTATCACTTAGGGCATGTCCATGTATTTTGTACGTCCGTAATTTTCTATCTTGTTCTGTTTCATGTTTCAAGGACGTATGTTAATTGATATTTCTGTCTATTTATAATCCATTTTACAGATGTTTGCAGTAGTGTGACGTCCAATACTTATAATCCATTTCTTTATATCTTGTTTGAATTCGGTCATTGATTCAGTTTGTCTGATCGTAGCTGGTAGTGTATTGTGTAGTTTGCAAGCTATGTATTTAAAGTGTCTTTGTCCAAAGGTGGTTTTAGAAAAAGGAGTTTGTAGAAGTTCTTTGTTTTTGGCTCGGGTATTGTGTATCGTGTTATGTTGGTTCCTATAGGGTTTTATTGTTTTGGTGTAAATAACCTAAGATAGATTATGCGTAGAGCTGTTTAATGTCCAAAACGTTGAAAGTATTGAAGATCGTATCAGTGCTGGTAGTAAAAGGGAGTTTAAGAATTATTTTTATGATCAGTTTTTGGGCTTTATGGGTCGAGTGCACTATATTATAAAGTGAGGGATCATAAATAACTAACGATATTCCAAAGGGTTTTAAATTAACTCACTTTGTAGATCTATACTATATAAAATTTAAATAAACATATATAATTGCTTAATTATTAACATTCGGGCAATTAAGTGATTTTCCTTTCTCGTGGATTATATTCGCGCCAGGAGCACATAAGTAAAAGCAGATATCGGGTTGTAAAGGCTTCTTTGATGTTGCATAGAATCGATGGACTTTAGATGCCTCATTAAGTCGGCCGGATGCAGAGATTTCTAAATGGAGGTTCTGTTTATCCATACCAAAGATTTATAATATATTATATAAGAGGAGGCCATTAGGTACCTAGAAATAGCGCAAACAAGTAAACATTAAGTCTATATATGATACTAGCTGACTCGGAGAACTTCATACCGCCTCAGAATGAATAACTGGTGTGTTAACTTATTATGTACTTTTATTAGCCGAATTATTCAGTTTTTTTATTAAGTTAAAAATTACAAAATTAAGCAATTATCGATGTGCAACTGTCCGTGTTTTGATTTTGTCAGTATCAGAGATGGCGTTGTATACGGATTTATATTTTTTGAGATTTTCTTACGTTTCCACTTATGAGAATTGCGTTTCATTTTCTTTATGCGTGCGAGGGAGATTTATTATAATTATTGTATTTTTCCTTTGGAGGGGTGCAGACATACGTTCACCATTTGTCTCATTTTCGACTGTTGACATTAAGTGTGTAAGAAAGATGTGCAGCATTATATGTTTAAGAACAAAAGCAAAAAAAAATTTGAAATTTTAGAATTCACTCAATATTCAATATTATACTTATCACAATATTGCTGCAGCTCTTTCAAAAGATGAGAATTCTTTTTACAAAATTTACAAAATGTATGAGGAAAAGAATTTTCTTCGTTAATTTTTCCGACGTTTTAATAGCTATTCTGTTATTTGGGGCGGATAAAAATCCAACAAATCAAAAATCATAAAAATTGGTCAAGCCGTCTTGAGTTATAAATGGTATAACTAACCCGACATTATTGTTTATATTAAAATACTAGTAGAATGTATATATGTAAATAAGATTTGGAAATAAAAGTAAAGAATAATTTGGAAAAGAAAGAAAACAAAAAGCAAACAAGTAAATGTTAAGTCTATATATGATTTTATATTTCTACCTTTTGCATTTGTTATTAGTATTACGATCGCTATTAGAATTACGATATCAATACAGTACAATGCTCCAATTATACTTTGCAGTAAAACTACCACCACATCATCATCATCACTCTTGCCTCTACAACCCCTAGTGGGTCTTGGCTTTTTCAAGAGTCTTCCTCCACTCATCTTGGTTTTGTGCCTGCTCTCTCCAGTTTAGAAGCTCCAAGGTACATATATCTTTGAGGACGCTGTCGCTCCATCTTAATCTTGGTTCCCAGGCTCCTTCACCCTATCGGTCTTGGTTCAGCAGGGACTTCAGTGCTTGATGCTCGGTCATTCTCTCTACATGACCCAGCCACCGAAGTCTTTCCAGTTTTATACATTTTGTAACGTTTAGATCCTTAAATAGAGTGGAGAACTACCACTATAACTACAAAAACTATTTAGTATGTGACGGCAGTGAAAAATAAACGAAGGTTTCTTAAACCCCTGAGGCAAATTTGTACGCTTTTGTGAATAACTTATATAGATCTCTTTTTTTTTTCTTTCTTAATTTTTTCCCATTATATCATCATACATTTCAAAGGGTAATTTTTTACTTAATTTCGAAATATATATAACATAACATAGAAGATACAAGTAATTTAAAAGTAAATATATACACATAAAACAAAAGAAGATAATTGGAACCCACTAAGGCACTACCTGTGCGTGGGTAATATAAACAAAAGTGCAAAATTACATCAATTGCTATATTGTCTCCCTTACTATCATAGTGAGAAATATGATACAAACGGTGTTAGAAAGAGAAAAAAACATGCTTTAAATTTAAATCTAAAAGTTAAACATAAAACTCTACGATTTTTTTTTATAATTAGGTATTATTTATTACCTTCAAGAAACCACAAAAAAGTGAGGTTATGATAACGTTTAAAATACATTTGTCTAATAAAATAAGGGTGTTATTTTTTTTTTTCGTTATCAGTAATTTTACTTTGAAAAAACTTTTATGTGTTTGCATTAAAATATATATATATATTTAAATAATTACTTGCTTACTTCTAATAATATGGTATAATTTTTTGGGGAAACTCAGTAAACGCTAAAGGTGTTTTTATCATCCAAAAAAGATGCATGCGAAAAATTACAAACTCTGCTCGTCTGGATTCATGTAGACCTTTGTTTAAACATCTGAAAATTCTGACAGTCACAGACATATATATATAATGGAACTATGCATGCTAGTGCGATCATCTACAGTCAAGTTTCCACAAAAAAACTCGACACATAAATACGCTACAAGATTCACAGAAAACTTATCAATTCCCAAAGCAAACAAAACAATAGTCCAAAAAGGAACATATTACATGGCCGTTAAAGTATATAACAACCTTCCACATAACATCAAACAAAATCAAGACACACACAAATTCAAATCATCACTCAAAACATTACTTCTAAACAAATGTCATTACAATACCTCACATAAATGAAACACCTATTTTTGTATTCTTGTTATCTGTATTTTCTTATTTGTATAAAAATTATTCTTTGTATGAACATTATAATATAACATGTATGTGGTTAGCTGGAAGAAATGGGGTCTACCCATAAGCAATACCTTTTGTATTTTTTATATGTACAATAAATATTTTTTGATTTGATTTGATTTGAATAAAATTTAAGAGTGTATTTTATCTTCTTTCAAAGACGGTTTTTAGTATTCAGATACGTTCAGAAATATTCTATTTATTTGGATTTTATTGTAAAGTGGATAGGGGTTACACACCAACTTTACATACTACAAAATAGACATCCACTGTTTAAAACAGCAAATAGGGATATGAAATTTTTACAGCTCTTTATCTCAGGAATTTCTAGGTTAATAAAAACTTTGTTCAGCTGGCAACATTATTTATTAATATCGGGAACTATGAAACTTTTAACAAAAAGATTGCTTCTCTTTGAATACAGTAAAGTGGGTTCGAAAAATATCCTGTAATCAATATATATTATAAAATAAAGTGTACCAAAGTGTACGTTCCGCTGAAACTCAGAAGCGAGTCCCAGTACGAACAAGGGAGTTATATTGCGTGGTAACCCTCTATTCCCCATCCATGAATAAGGGTCCCGTTTTACCTGAAGGGCATGCTTTTGAAGATATAAGATCTGGAAGTTACGCCCTCTAGAAATTTCTAGAACAGTCCAGAACATTCGAGAGTATTCCACAATATTTCTGAACATTCTGGAATGTTGTGGAATTGTCTGGAACATTCGGCAACATCCAAGATCATTGTGGAACATTGCGGAACACTCTCGAATGTTGTGGAAAGTTCTGGAACATTGCGGGCCATTCGAAGCCTTTTTTATGGGTGGGGCTACCCATTGCTAGGGGTATATAGAACAAGATCCGTCGTGGGTTCGAACGTCAGTTTAATTTCATATTAACTCCGTGAACGAAGCCGGGTACCCCGGCTAGAGTATTCGAGAACATTCTAGAACATCCCAGAACATTCTGGAATTTTGTGGAATTTTTGGGAATGGGGAATCGGGAACATCATTATGGAACATTCCAGAACACTCTCAAATGTTGTCCTGAGAGAAGTCGGGTACCCCCGCTAGTATACTTTTAAAAACCTTTCTATTGTTTCCATTTCGCCACAGAATACAGCAAAAACCTAGACATCACATTTGTTTCAAAGCCATGTAATACCGCCCTTCTTGGACATTAATTATTCGGTGGGCTCCGGTACGAGCTGACTGTGTGTATTATAGTTGTACTGTGTGTGTGAGCGCTAGGTGTCGCTGATATTCCGTTAATAACGGCCGATTAAGCAGATAACGGATAACGGACTAACGGTGATTACGGAGCGTCCGGTAATGGTTAGGGAATAGCGCCAAGATGGCGGCAACTGCGGAAACAAAATGGCCGAACGTTTGAATTAATATAATCATAATAAAAATATAAAACAGTTTAGTTGAACAAATGTTTAATTTTGGCTATTTCTGCATGTGTTCTTGCCTTTGACAACACAGGCGTCTAGACACAAGGTTAATCTTTCCTGTCCTTAAACTGACCCTCATCACAGCATCCCCAAATAAGATAAGAGGTTTTGAGGAAAACCTCGAAATTTCCCTTTATATTAATTTCCCTCTGCCATTGGTTAGCATTTGAAACAAGGTTTTGATTGAGAATAGCAATGAAGGATTGGTTTTTCCGAAATGACCGAAATGTACCAATAAATACGGTGAAAGAACCCTAAACTATATTTTACCAAAAATATTAAATAAACTCCCAATGACAATTAAAAATAATAACGTCTAAGGAAATGGCTATTAGATACTGATGATTCATATTGATGCCCTACCGAAGGCCCTTGTATTTCCAATTGGAATTCACTTTCGAAGGAAATGGAAAATCATTATAATTTTGTAATAATCCGTGTATACGGAACTACTTATTTACTTGTTGATTATATTCATTTGCTTAATTAAATTAGTTTGTAATTGTTTATATACGGCTTATACTGCTATTTATGTATTTACATCTATACTATTCTGTAATTACATCATTGTTTTTTTATCATCAACATTATACATATACACCATTTGAAAATGTACCATCTTATTGCATAAAATGTTGTCATTATGTACCTGCTGACATACTACATAAGTAATTTAGCAGGTTTAAATGTTAATAAATAAAAATTTAAAAAATTAAAAAATCAGTCAGTAAATACTAAATATCTTTTTTTACGTTAGATATGTTGTATGCATTGTATTTGTAGCGTTGTATGCAACATGACTTTACGTCTCTGATAAAATGGTCACATGACGCAGGTCTAATCATTAATACAAAAAAAAACTAAATTGATGCACATACGATCTCCAAATGCTTCATTTCAGAAAACGCCTAAAATAATATCTCATGACTTTACATGTATTCATCAAAACATTTTGCAGCCCTGCATGTGCGATTGTATTGAACTTGTAAATGAATATGTTTATTTGAGAGTGACTGTTGATTGTAATTTCAAATGGGATATACAAATAAACAAAATTTGTAAACGGCTGAGGGCGATAGTGGGTAGGCTGTACAAACTGAAATGTTTCGTTCCGGTGAATATTTTAAAAATTATTTACTTATCACTCGCAGAATCAACTTTACGATATGGATTAACTACTTGGGGACACTCTTGCAAAACTAATTTAAACCGACTACAATCAGTACAAAATTCTATGATTAAGTTATTAGTTAAAAAAAACATTTTTTCACAGAGACGAAACATTTCATCGTTGTTTCGGAATTTAACAATATTACCGGTGCAGGCCTTATTATGGTATAAAATATTGATTCAGCATGTATCTGAGTCTGATTATAAGAAGAAAGTGGAACATGACCATAATACGAGGTTCACAAAGAATGAAGGAATGCTTGTTCCAAAATATAATAATAACTACGGACGACGAACCCTGGAATTTAACGTGCCAAAAATATTTAACATGTTACCAATTAATATAAAAACTTGCGACTCTACAAATAGATTAAGATATATGCTGAAACAATGGTTACTAAAAAGAGATTGTTAATTTTAATTAATGTGTGTTAATTGTGACAATTTGTATAGTTATAGTAATAATAATATGTATGTATGTTTAAATTGTAATTGAACATTAACATCCTGTTGACAAACTGCTTTATTGCGGTTTAACGGGATTGTATCTTGAAAACAATAAAAAAAAGCTCCGTACAGAAAGCCCTGAGGAAAAAAATCTCTCAGGGCCTATGTCATCTTTGGGGATACTGTGTGGAGGGTCTTTATAGGTAAAGGAAGGAGAGAAAGTTCTGGGTAGATAAAAGGTATGAGGGGTGGTTAGAAATCTGGAGATCAATGCGTATAAGAGTGACAGACGTATGAATCTATCCCTCTTACTCCGGTTGGGTCAAGAGAGCCTGGCTGGAAAAACCAAAAGGTCTCCCTCAACCAGTTTCTTCCTTTCCGGCCCGCCATGCAGTATTTGGGCAAACGTATCCGCCGCCAAGACAAACCACACCGCATGAACCCGGACACCCGTTCTAATTCACCAAACGTAGTGAATCACTTAGCGCGAAATGTGGCAGGGGTGTTGGTTATCCCATAAATGGTTCCGGGGCGACGGTACCCATTCCCGCCTCCCAAATTACAGAAAATATAATAGGTAAGTACTATAATATTTCAACAATATCTATAAAATAATACATTTAAATTAATAAATATATAATTATTATTTTTAATTGATAAACTAACGTTTAAGACAAGATTTGCATGCATACCGCAAAGGGTAACAATTATTATAAGCAATAATTATCAGCCTGAAACACTCATCTAAATTGAAAAAAATCTTCCGAGAAAATATACTGGCCGCCAACGGAACTCGAACCAAATCGGAGGGACACGCGTTCGAGTACCGTTTTTTCAATGTAGATGAGTGTTTCAGGCTGATAATTATTGCTTATAATAATTAATAAATAAATATTTTTATTTATTTATTTTTAACTGGTATTATTACAGTCAATAATAATGTAAATTTATTTTATATCATATAATAATTTAATTACAGTTCAAATATTTTGATACCACTCTTCCATGGAAGCATTAGCTTGTGACTGGAAGAGTAGTGTACATTTTTTTTAATGTTATAATATACCTATAATACCTACTTATACAAGTAAATTACAATGTGAAAGTAAAGAACAGTAAGTTATTAGTTTGATGTTATGTAATTGTAAGTATTTATCTATTATCAGACGATTTTACTATGTATTTGAAAAATGTATTTAGAGATATGGTAATTATAAAAACAAAACAACTAATTTGAAGAATGGAGTATCACTTGGAAACTGGAGTTATAAGTAGATATATTAAGTACCTACCTAAGTAATTAATATTATTTTTAAAAAAACTTTGCTAAACAAAGAGCAGTCACCATGTTTTAATCATTTATTTTTGTTTGGTTTTTTATATTATTTACAGAGCGTGTTCCGTATGTTAATACTCATCCTAATTTGACTGTCCTAAAACGGGAATCCTCCTAGTTGGGCATTCAAAAAATTTCTTAAATAATGTATATAAATGTATAATCTTTTACTAAATAAAAAAAAAAATAAAGTAATTCTTAATATAATATCAGTGGGAAACTGTTTTTTTTTAATTATCTCTAAAATATTTTTTTACAGTGTTTATTAATTGGATTTTATCGTTAATTATTAAATATAAATAAATTACTTTATCAGCACTACTATATTACCTAATAACATTATCGACATGTTTAAAAACAATGTTTTCTACTTCAAGAATATAATAATAATAATATTTTTATTAAATCAATAATGAGGCCACAATTTATATTATATCTGTGAAGTTTGAAGAAGAAATAAAAATATTTTTTATATCATCCCGCGAATTCTGTTTCCAGAGCAAAGGAGTTTAACAGTCCGCTACACAGGTCAACACAATTTCTGAGCACGCTGTCAAAAAATGCGCGAATTTTCCGCAGTTTTTCCGCCCCGGGGCGTAGCTGTCAAAACGCGATCGGTGACGTATGTTGCCATCAAACGCGATGCATGACAGAGCGCCGGCCGTTTTAGATTTTATTACATGGGGGGGGAAGAGACAAATAATAAAAAAAAAACGGCCATTATTTTTACGGACCCCGGGACTCGTAAATCGGGAAACTCGTGGAATTAAACGCAATGATGGACGTTGAAAAAGACATACTTCGAATGGGTTTCGACGGATTG
Organism: Limnephilus lunatus; assembly: GCA_917563855.2. Taxonomy (NCBI): domain Eukaryota; kingdom Metazoa; phylum Arthropoda; class Insecta; order Trichoptera; family Limnephilidae; genus Limnephilus; species Limnephilus lunatus. The sequence goes on from OU830592.1 coordinate 113,392,564, forward strand.
GATTTTTTCGAACGAAATTAGTAAAACAGAGGATATACCGCCGTATGTACGTCGAGAATTCATTAGTATCAACGACTATTTTAGACTAATCTACAGTCTCGTTGATGGGAGGTAGATAGTAACTATTGCCCGCTTATTTGGAATAACATTCCCTGAGCTCTTACTAGTATCCAGAAGCTGAATTTAAACAGGCTTTAAAAACAAACTTATTTAAAAAATCATCATCATCATCACTCTTGGCTCTACAAGCCCTGGTGGGTCTTGGCCTCCTCAAGAGGCTCCCTCCACTCATCACGGTTTTGTGCCAGCTCTCTCCAGTTTACAATCTCCAAGGTAGATATATCTTTGAGGACGTTGTCGCTCCATCTTAAACATGGTCTTCCCAGGCTCCTTCGCCCTGTCGGTCTTGAGTTCAGAAGGGACTTTGGTGCTTGACGCTCGGTCATTCTCTCTACATGACCCAGCCACCGAAGTCTTCTCAGTTTTATAAATTTTGTGACGTTTAAATCCTTAAACAGAGTATATAGCTCATTGTTATAACGTCAGCGCCAAAATCCATTTTCTCAAACCGGTGCGAAAATACGCCTTAAAATTTTCCTTTCAAAAACATCCAGTGCTCGCTCATTCCTCTTAGTTAGTACCCAAGTCTCAGCTGCGTATGTGAGTACTGGTCTGATAAGTGTTTTGTACACTAATATCTTTGTGTTTCTGGACAGCAGTCTTGATTTTATTTGGTTTTGTAGGCAGTAATAAGAGCGATTTGCGTTTACTATGCGATTCTGGATTTCCTCTGTGATATTATTCACGTTTGTTATCAGGGAGCCTAGGTGTGTGAATCTTGGTACTGTTTCAAAATTTTGGCTTCCAAATGAGAGAGTTGGGGTTTTTTGGGCTAATATTTAAAAAATCATACCTTTCGTGAATCTTAACTCCTTTTTAATATACTCTAATAAGCTATGTCTTCCAAATTTCCAGTAATTGTTTGGTTTCGGTTTCTTCCTTACTGTGCTTTTATGTTTAATGTGCACTCACAGTGTTTCTTATTTCTGAACGTAAACTGACTCCTGTTTTATATTATATTTAAGTTTTAATTATTATTGTTTAATGGCACCATTATTGTTAATCGTTATCTATCGTCCTGTGCCAAAACAGCACTGTTATTGTTAATTTTGTTCTCTTGGCATTGCTTTGTATATATTACAGTTAACATCCGTTCTTAGTTACAACGCGTTTTCTCTAATATAAACTAGTTTCCACTAAGTTACAAGTAGAATTAACTGCTTAGTATCAGTGAAAACTAGTTCTAACCAGACAAAACGCGTTTTATCGAAATGATTCAGTTAAAACTATTTCAACCGATGTCAAAGTTCATCGTGCTTTATTCTGATTGGTCGAGTGACATCAGGTTAGGTTAGGTTACGATGGGTTAGGTAAAGATAGGTTAGGTTATGTTTTTAATTAACAGTTATTAATTATTTTAATAAACAGTATCTGTATTCTCAATCCCAATATAAACTAGTTTAAACCAGAGAAAACGCGTTATAACTAAAAACGAGTTTTAACTGTACCATATATATTGTATATTCTTTGTTTTATATTATTTGATCAATATTTTTTAAGGACTCCTAAGGAACACTATAGGATTAATTTTAAGTATATTGCACTTGAAGTGAAATAACACAAAACTGCGCTATATAAATGTAACGTTATTATTAATAAAAAAAAGTGAAAGATAATCTCAGTATTACCCTGGAGAAAAAGCACCACTGAGAATCGAAACATTGCTGAAAAGGCTTTAGCAGTGTTTTATGAGCAGATATGAATAGCCAGGTACAACGCAACCTTCCTGTCCACATCTCAATCCCTCCCCCCTCCCTTCAGTCTCGGAACTTACTCCAAATGAGGATAATAAAGTAGGTCTGCATTTAATATAATATATTTGAACAGAATATTATGTTATAATATACCGTAATTTCACGAATGTTTTAAAACCACCATTCAGAATTGAAACGCTGCTTGAAATGGCGTTAGCCGTGTTTGGTGACCAAATCTGAATAGCCAGGTACTTCCCCACTTTCCTCGTCCCCGTCTCCTTCCCCTCTCCTCTACCTCCAACCTCACAACATACCCCAATCGGGGATGCCATAGACTCACTGGCTCCAGACGGGAGCAGCTGAGACTCTTGTGACGTAATACTATAAAAAATAAAAGTGCTTTTTTGTTAATTACTTTATTTTTTTAATCAAAATGAGGCATGACTATATTGAGAAATTAAGATAATAAAAAAAATATTAAAAAAAAGATTTTTATCATAAAAAAGTTTTTTAAAATACGGATTTTGGCTTTATGATATTCGAAAATCCGAATTTCTCAAAACAATGCAATCCCTCCCGAGACATACACCGACCTAACATGTGAAATTATTGTATTTTTACTACACGTCAAACACGGGTTAACCTCCCCTAGTGACGTCATTCCCATTTTATATGGAAAATGGCGCGAAAAATACAAACAGGCTGATAAATCATCCCTACCTACGAAATACCTACCCCTGGAACCCACCCCTAACTACCTATAGCCACAGGAACCGAGACAGGTGTTGCTAATGAAAAGATTTTATTTTACAATATTTTGATTTCATATTTTTTGCAAAACACGATAAAAATTTTCGGAGAAAATTTCTATAACCTTTTCAGAAATGTAGACAGCCTGTTTTATTTGGAAAAAAATATTATTTAGATATTTTTTGTTATTCATTCTTCCTGGGGTTGTTATGTTCACGCATGACAGTCATTTTACCGATCGAAAATGATTTTTTTTAATGGGGAAAATTTATATAAAAGACAAAAAATCTACTCTTTTTATTATTTCTATTTTTGATACTAATAATTCGTGTTGGATTACTACGACATCTACATATTATAAATTAAAGTCCTCCGCCACGTATGTCTGTCTTTTCGCGATAAACTAGGAAAATACTGAGCGGATTTTCATGCGGTTTTCATCAATAGATAGAGTGATTTATGATGAAGGTTTAGGTATACAATTTGTCAAGGTTTTGTGTAAATTTGTTGAAATATATAATGGAGAATGTCAGTATGTGGTGGACGAGAGGGCTGGCAAGCGGGCGGTGTGGATTTGATTTGTATTGTAATTAACCGATGGCGTTGGTTCATGCGGTTTTCATCAATAGATAGAGTGATTTATGATGAAGGTTTAGGTATACAATTTGTCAAGGTTTTGTGTAAATTTGTTGAAATATATAATGGAGAATGTCAGTATGTGGTGGACGAGAGGGCTGGCAAGCGGGCGGTGTGGATTTGATTTGTATTGTAATTAACCGATGGCGTTGGTTGTAAGGTTTTCATCAAAATTTGATGGTTACCCAGATGTGGGCGGGTCAGCTAGTTTTAAATAAATAAATCATGTTTATTCGAGGAGGGTGGTGATATACCCCCCCCCCCTGACTGGTACAATGATTACTTAAACTATGGTTTATATATTCAAAATTGGGGGGAGGGGTTCAAATGATATAATTTTAATAAAATCAACAGGAGTCCCTCAGGGGCCAATTCTCGGCCCGACATTATACATAATATTAATTTGTTTCACTCATGAATAAAATATTCACTTTTGTTAAACATATTGTATTATGCTGATGATACGGCGCTAGTCATATCATACGAAGAATTATATCGCATGAGTATGTTGCCTGTTTATATCTATCTGTCTATGTATTTTATGCCCTTGTTTAGTAGTAACCTAGTATTCATCTATATCTATTTTCTATATTGTGGTTTATCGTTATATGTGTGCTTTAGTGTTATAATTATTATTGTGAAATTGACTTGCTGAAAAACTGCATTGGCAGTTTAGCGGGTGCTTATAAAAAATTGTATAAAATAAAAAATACATTAAATCGTTACAGGAATCGAACCCATAAATAATGATTTTGAAATATGTTTATACGCCTAAAAATAATTTCCCTCAGGGCATAATATATGTTATCTTTGAGGAAAGGAAGAAGGAGAAGATCTGGGAAGGAAAAAGGCATAAGGGGTGGGTAAGAATCTGACGATCAGTGTGTCCAGGAGTGAAGGACGCTTAAATTCATCCCTTCCAGTGCGAGACAGTCCTGTTGGAGAAGTATAAAGGTCTTCCTGAAACAGTTTCTCCAAATCTGGCCTGCCATACAGTAGATGGCCAAGACCTGAACAATCCTACGCCAAAAAAAAAAATAAAAACAATCTGTAACCAATAAAATTATATGAAATAAAAATAAATAAAATAAAATAAAAATCAAAAATCCTTAACCCTTGTACCCCTGCAAAGTCACCAAACATAGCGAACCACTTGCCGTGACCTACGGTAGAGTGTTGGTGATCCAATAATAGTTCCTGGGGCGGCGGTAACCATACCCGTTTCTTAAATTGATCCATACAGCCAGGAACTTTCAAAAACGACAGTATTTAAAGACATTCATCTATGTAAATAAGCAGTATCAATAAAATTGCTCCCAATTGTCTGAAGTCAGCATAAAAGCCCATTGTAGTACGTTGTGAGACTAAAGAAAGTGGCAAAGGAGATGAGAAGAGGAAGGTTGAGAAATATCTGGGTATTCAAATTTTTTGGTCACAAAACACGGGTTAACATTTACATTTAAAGCAAGAAAGTTTCGATTCTAAATGATGATTCCTCACCAGAGCGATCTGAGAGTATATACGCAATCTGTATAACGTAGATATAATTATTTCGGAAGGATGGTTGTTGAACCTTCCTGAATACAGCCTCTGGTCAAGTGTGATATTAATTACAACGCACGTGAAAATAAGGGATGTATTTCATAAAGGGGCTGGCAATTATTCATCTTGGTATAACGGTCGGACGCCATTACTAATATTATTCTCCCCAGGATATATGTAGGCATTATTATTTTGTAAATACAGAATAATCAGGACACCATAAGGTTCTGTATTGAAAGGGTACAAATTGAAATCAAATAAAATATTGTATGACTCGTAAGGGATTCATTTGTTTCTCGGTAATAGGTAATATACATTTTGTTTAGAACAAATGTTGCAAACATAACATAGAGCTGTTAATATTCGAATTAATGTGAGGAAAGCTTCAAACGTAAGAAGCCAACTTGATTACAATTCTCTCGTCTGGAACCCACATTATAATATACATGAGCAAGCTATTGAAAGAATACAAAACAAATTCTTACATTTTCTAAATTTTAAAATGGGTATTCCAGCAATTATGTTGAACTACAGCACTAAATGCTAAATAATATGAATATGATCAAATTGTCAGAGAGAAGAATTTTCAGTGACTTAGTGTTTCTATATAAATTCTAAATGATTTAGTTGATAGTCCGGTATTGCTTGATTTGGTAAGCTTCCGGATACCACTACGTAATACTAGAAGTCAGGACTTATTTCGGTGCTGAAATTCTGGGACTAACTACCATATGTGTTCCTCTTTTCCTAGAATACTAATGGAGGGAAACAATTATATGTCAGTGGACATCTTCAATTTATCTTTAAACAAATATAAAAAAAATTGTTACTGAGGCAGTTCAGTTGTGTACAATAAATACTGTATATTTCTTATCATGCATATGTAAAACCCCCGAAAAAGGGCGTTAATTAATAAATAAATAAATATAGATGACTTCCCCACTTAGAAAGAAATTATTATATACTATTCTATCCAGGGTATATGTAGGTATTATTATTTTGTAAATACAGAATAATCAGAACTTCCATATGGTTCTGTATTGAAAGGGTACAAATTGAAATCAAATAAAATATTTTATGTCTCGTAAGGGATTCATTTGTTTCTTGGTAATAAGTAATATGTCTTTGTTTTAGAAAAAATGTTGCAAAATGTTAGAGCTGTTAATATTCGAATTATTGTGAGGATAGCTTCCAAGATGGCCTCTCCACTTAGAGATATGCAGAACTAATAGATATATGACTGTGTGAGATAGTGAAATGGTACAAATCTTAATTTGTAATAAATATGACGGGGTTTGTACGGTTCCGCGATTTTTCATCCCGCGATAAAAAATACCCGTCTAAATAATCCCGACAAAACATCCTACGGACAAAACATCCGCTACAAAATATCTACTAAAACATAACCTAACATAACATAACCTAACATAACCTAACCTAACCTAACCTAACCAAACCTAACCTAACCTAACCTAACCCAGGGGCGTGCACTCCATATAGGCACATAAGCACTGCCTACCCTGCCGTTTTTGTAAAACATAAGCATGTAAATAATATTATAATTTATTAAATTATTGCTAAAAATAAATACACACTTTCAAAAATAAGCGCGAAAAAGCTGAGCAACCGAAACTACGCGAGCGCCACATCAAACCGCATACTACAAACGCGGCATAAACTGTAACTAGAAACTACACGCGTACCCTCCGACTGCCTCACTAAAATGCGGTCTAAGCAGAAATTATTTCTGACTAGAGCTAACTTCATACAAGACATAATTCAATGTTTACGAAATGCACAAAGCATATGGTAGAACTGTCATTTTGAATAAGCTTCTGTGAGGTTTTTTTTGTTAGTATTAAGCAGTGCTTTCTAGAACAAAATTAGTAAATGGCAATCAGTGACGACAAAAACATCTGTTGTTATGTAGATACTTCTATCAAATAGTTGTCTTTCATAAATGCTAATTGTCGGTTCAAAAACGTTTGTCGTACCTTAATTCTGAAATTATCTGATAAAATATGGAAATTTTACCCTGTGAAACAAGTTGTATTTTCCTACTGCCTACCCTGATCAAAAACTCTGTGCACGCCCCTGACCTAACCTAACCTAACCTAATCTAATCTAATCTAATCTAATCTACTCTAATCTAACCTAATAAAAGAAAGATACATTTTGTCCTTGGGATATTATGTCGAGAGATATTTTGTCGAAGGATATTTTGTCGGTGATATTTTGTTGGAGGATGAAAACGCGCGGTACTGGTTTGTACACCCTATCTTAGAGCTTTCAGAAATTAAATACTTAAAAAATATATTTTGTGTAATACAGGGTTTGAAGGCTAGAAACTTTTTTAAGACAAATAAAAGACAAAATAGCAAAAAAATGCTAAATTGGGAGGCGGGTTTGGGTGTCGCCGCCCATGTAACCATTTATTAGATAACCGACACCTCTGCCATTGGTCACCCCAAGTGTTTCGCTACGTTTTGTGATTTAGCAGGGGTGCCCGGGGTCAAGGGGTGAGGTTTGTTTAGGTCTTAATAGCGAATGCGTCTCTCCCCTACTGGATGGCATGGCGACTTGAATTTTGAGGGACTAATTGAGGGAGAACTAACCTAGACGTCTTCAGCCGGACTCTTTCGACCAATTGCCTCACACGGCATTGGGAGGGATGGACTCATACGTCCGTCATTCTTGGACCCACTAACCCCTAGATTTCTACCGGCCCTTCATATTTTATTACTTCCCAGAATTTATTTTAATAGACCTTCCACAAAGCATCCCCAACGATGACATGGGCCATGCGGTAAAATTATTTTCCTCTGAATCTTCCATATGGATTTATTGTACAAAAAAGACCTGAATGCAGGATTTTTTTTAATACATTTTGATACCGTGTTACCTGTACTACTTGAAAAAATGAGTTAAAGTCCTACATAAAAATGGAATAGGTATATGACTTAATCATTTAGAACCTTTGGAAAAAAAGCAGTAAATTCAAATGTTGAAATCATAAAAACCAATTAAATTTAACCTTCAGCCCTATTTTAAGTATGTTTCCCGTTAATTATTTCCCACCTCCCTCCCACAACTGACGCACTGTTCCACTCTAGTATACTACCATAGAGTAATACTATAGAGGCGCTATCCCGTACAGAACTCTCCGAGATTCGTGTTAAAATCTTGAACGAACAAGTGCATTCAAACTGAAGCCGCCGCGTCGAAAGGCTCGGCCGTCAGACCGTCCTTACCTTTTACCCAAGCCCGTGGTTTCATCCTTCTTTCATACGTCACACAGAAATGGAGGTACGAACCTACGATTTCGTTGAACCAATTTATTTGCTAAATGTCTCATCTATGTATATATATCAATGTATACTACACCTTTCTTTCTTGAAAATATTTATTTTCAAATGTGTACTTCTGTATTTGATAGCATTATTTTTCAGTATTAACAGTCTTGATGATGGTACGCAGCGTCCCAGGTCGTGTTTTTCAGAAGTCGCAGTCAGGTTGTAAGGCTGATCTGCTTTGTTTGGCTTCCTTCCTTCTACGCCAAGGATTAGCGTGCAGTTTTGAGAGATTGAGGATTGTTTGAGGTTATCCTTTAGTAAAACACTTGTGTTTTCACTGGATTTAATTGTTACTTTTTATTCAGAATAATTTCACAATGAGAGAGTGACTGGAAATTAAAAAGAGAACTTAATTGAGTCGAGAAATGTTAGAAGTACAGTCTAAGAAGAGAACGCATTTGCTAAAAAGATAACAAGCCGTTTGATAAACAACAATACAAAGTTTGACGTGACCATAGACAAAAAAGATTATAGATGCTAAATTCATTACAATATTTCACTATTAAGTGGCGTAGACATGAAAAGTTTAATGTAAAGGGCTCTACACATCGAGATTAATTAAACGAGAAATAAAATTGTTTCGAGTTGAATGACTTTAAATATAAAATAGGACAATCACAACACACAAGACAAAACAGATGATACGGAGGTACTGAAACCGGTAGGCAGTGAAAATATATCAATAAAGTGATTTAAACCAAGTGTTTTCTTTTCATTTATTGTTATGAAAAAAATTAAGTTTCCAGGCTGTATAAAATTTATTACTTAGAACATTTTTTTTTAAGAAAAAGAAGTATTTTTTAAAACAATTTCTTTTAAAGAATACTAATTAATTTATGTATCCATTATCAAAGGTACCTACTTACGTTATGATAACGTAAGATCAAATTTCACCCAGCAATAAACTCTGTTTTACATTATTATTTTCTATAGACAGTTCCCTGAATCCTCTTATCCCCATAATAGGGGCTTGATGATTTGCTTTTCGTTTGACGTCAAGTAAACAATACGATATTCTTATTTCTACTTCTGCTTATAGGCAATTTGATGCCGAAATCAATGTTTGATTCTTTTTAAAAAATAAATAATGATTTAAATACATCCGTTTTTTCGATTTATTGCGTGGTATTAAATATAAGAAAAACATTCATTATTTTATATTACAAACAATTCAATTTAGAGTTATCATTATTTTCAAATTGCTGCGGGGGCTAAATGTTTGAAATAACGTATTAAATGGGTATTTTTTTACTAATAGCACGTTTTAATGCCTTATGTGTGTGTGAGAGCTTCAAATGAAAGAAAGAAATGAAATTATTTGAAAGCTTTATGTTAAAAAGTGATGCAAGATCGTACCTATTTTACCTAAACAACGTTTTTTTTAAACATTAACTCAATCACAGAGTAGGAATTGAAGAAAATAATTTATCTCAGGGTATGTGTCATTTTTGGGGATGCTGTTAGGAGGGATCAAAACAACATTAGATCGCTAAGTATCGCTAGATTATTATTAAGTATTACACCAGTAGCAGTTGTTTTTCGTCATGCTTTATTTGTTATGTAAAATAAAATACAAAGAAATACACGCCATTTTTTTTCATAAGCTAAACACAGGAGACTCCACATGTCATCTATGGGGATGCTGAGTAAAGGGTCTAATAAAGGGGGAAAGAACAAGGTATGAGGAGTGCTTAGGAATCTTGGGGTCAGTATGTCCAGGAATGACTAACACATGAATACGTCCCTCCCACTGCGGTAAGGCGATATTCCGAAAAAGTCGTGCTGCAGAGATTAAAATGTCTCCTTCAACCAGTCTCTCCCGATCCGGCCTACAACGTAGTTGGTGGGCAGACGTATCCGCCACCAAGACCTGGACAAACCTCACCCCACAAATCCGGGCACGCCTGCACAATGACCAAATGTAGCGAACCACTTGAGATGACCTATGGCAGAGGTGTTGGTTATCCAATAAATGATTCCCGGGGCGGAGGCACCGATCCCCGCCTCCCAAATTGTATACAGGCAGACGTAGACATTACAAATAAAAAAATGGGTTATTATTTATAACAGGTTAAAAGCATCGCTGCGCCCTTGTGGAAAACCATTTAATGTTGCTTGAAATGGCATTAGCGATGTTTGGTGACCAGATCAGAATGGCCACGTAATTTTCAACCATCCTCTTTCCCATCTCCTTAACTCCCCACTCCCTTCAGCCTCACAACATATCCCAATTGGGAGTTCCACAGTTTCATTGACTAAGAAAATTTTAACTCTCGTGAGGTGATCACACAAAAAAAATCATGGTAGATTAAATAATGAGAACCGTCCATCTTTTTTTTCGAAAGTTCGTAATATTTTTCATACACCGTTCTAGGCAATTTATTAGTCCGTGGAATGGGGACTTTCTGTAATAACTTTTGCCGGAGACAAAAGAATATCGAGGTAATAAAAAAATAAAACAAAACAATAAATGAAAAGCGGTGCTCCATTTACAAATGTGATTTTTGAAAACACGAATGTTTCGATAAATAATAAAAGATACGTGAATTTTGGACAAAAAGGGATTGATTTAACGCTATGTTTTTGTTGTAACTGTATTTGATTTGTTATTGTTTTAAATATTTCTAAAAATGATAAATTTATGCGATATTTATTTAAAGGTTTTAAAAACCTTCAAATGGTTTTCAATTTTCAATTGTGTTCGAAGATATACTCTATTACATAGATGTGTATAAATATACCCTTCATACCATTGAATTTGGATATTCCTTCTAGTCTGGAAACCCTGTATACCTTTAAAAAATCTCTCCGATTTACAATATATTTTACTGTATTTCAAGGATCTTTCAATTGATTAGCATGGGAGATGCGTCAAAAGCGTTCACAACATTTCCACGTGCGAAGAGGTTGTTTTTACAACCGTTTATTGTACCTACTCAATATTTAGGCTATCCAATGACTTACCGACTATTGAATTTCCATAAGGGATTCTTAAATACTCAGAGGAGTCGGTCCTACTTTCGGATCCTTATCCGTAGTTATGGATACTTATCCGTCAGTTACGTAACTACCCTCAATCTTAAAATTAGCGACTTTTGGAGCGACATCGATTCTGTTTACGGATAAGGATTTGACCTTAACCTTAAAATTAACGACTTTAGGAGCGGTTTCGGTTCTATTTACGGATTTGACCTTAACCTTAAAATTAACAGCTCTACGGGCGATTCCCGTTTTATTTAGGGATAAGGATTTGACCTTAATCTTAAAATTAACGTTTTTAGAGGCGATTCTGGTCAAACTTGCGGATAACGATTTGACTTTAATCTTAAAATGAACACTTTAGCGACGATTCTGGTTCTCTTTACGGAAGAGGATTTGAACTTAATGAACGATTCCGGTTCTATATGCGAATAAGGATTTGACCTTAACCTTAAAATTAACGACTTTAGGAGGGTTTTCGGTTCTATTTAAGGATAAAGATTTGAACAAACCTTCAAAATTAACGACTTTATGGACTATTCCGGTTGTCTTACGGATAAGAAATAAACATTGATCTTAAAATGAATGGCTTTAGAGCCGATTTCGTATGTATCTAAAGAAAATTCCTTATTGGCTCCATACAGCACCGTCAAAGAAAACATGGGTGAATAACATGACTGTCTCAAAAACATGAGAGTATTATATTTTAATCATAAACTTATCTGATTCGTAACTTGATATTTTTTTTTCTGAATAATACGCTGAAATTGCTGAGATTGCATACCTGTAACAAAAGAAAACAGACGAATTAGTTATATTTCAGATCGGTTAGAGTAGTGAAAGACCAAGGTTGGGGAGTTCCTGGATATTCATATCTGATTAGACTAACGCCATTTCCACAAGAAAAATCTATTCCGACTGTTGATATTTCCCCAGAACGATACCCAGAGTACATTCCAGCATTTGGGAGCCACCTATGGGCTGGAGCTCCAAAATACTTACAACCTACTTGATTCTGTGCAAAAGAGGACGGTCATTCTAATAGGCAATCCATTTTCAGACCGATTGCACAACGCATAGACGCAATGTAGGAATGCTGAGTCTGTTCTACAGGCATTTTAACGGAGCCTGCTCGAAGAAGCTAGCAGCATTCATCACATCCCATTTATTCACAGTTGATGTTGGCTTCATGAGAACGGGTCGTTTCTTTGTACCGTTTTTGTGTAAGCCAACTCGCATATGAAAAGAGCTACCGGCGTCTGTTATCTCTTCAAGATCCGCATTAATAAACCCCTTCCTACAGCCCCTACCTTCACCCGCATTACAAAGCTTCACAACAGGGTAGTATTTTCACAAAAATAATAATAAATCAAATAAAATAGAGCATTTTTGCTACTCCCGGTTACAAGCCCTTAACTGAAACCGGAATTCTTAACTTGATCGTGCCATGACTTCCTAAAAATACATCGACTCTTTATCATCCACGTAAGAATCAAAATATAATGGTTCCGTGACTTTTCACCTCGCAACAAAATATCCCCGACAAAATATAGTACGGACAAAACATCCCCCGACAAAATACCATAACCTAACCTAACCCAATAAAACCTTATCTAACCTAACCCAACCTAACCCAAAAAACCTTTCGGCGCCAAATTTAAAAGTAACCTAACTTAAACTAACCTAACCTAACCCAACAAAGCCTTTCGGCACCAAATCTAAAATTTAAATCGAAACTGTAAGTTAATTGTTGTCTCTTCTCTTCCTTGTGGGGGATATTTTGTCCGTGGGATATTTTGTCCTTGGGATATTATGTCGAGGGATATTTTGTCGGGGATATTTTGTCGGGGATATTTTGTCGCGGGATGAAAAAGCGCGATACCAAATATAATAACCTAATACAAAATTAATTTATTCAACATAATGAAGATTTATGGAAGGGTATTTTCTTTTGATGAAGGGTGAAGTCTATTTAATTTCTTATCAGAATTAAATTGTTTATTTTTTCGAGGAAATTAATAAAACAATATTTGGGGAATAGCTTCCACGAGGCATGGACGCCATGTCTTGATGATTTTCAAAGCCGATAATATTTCCACAGATAATAATAGATTGAGGATAATAGGGAATGTTGTGACAGTGATCGGCCATGGATACGAGATTTGGGGGTAAGACTGGGATGAAAGAAAAACTAGAGGACAATGTAATAGACCATTTAATAAACAATAACTAAGGACCATTTAATAAACAATAACTCAATAACTAAGGACCATTTAATTAACAATAACTCAATAACTAAGGACCATTTAATTAACAATAATTCGATAACTAAGGACCATTTAATAAACAATAACTCAATAACTAAGGACCATTTTATAAACAATAATTCGATAACTAAGGACCATTTAATAAACAATAACTCAATAACTAAGGACCATTTTATAAACAATAACTCAATAACTAAGGACAATTTTATAAACAATAAATCAATAACTATGGACCATTTAATACACAATAACTGAATAACTAAGGACCATTTAATAAACAATAACTCAATAACTAAGGACCATTTAATAAACAATAACTGAATAACTAAGGACCATTTTATAAACAATTATTCAATAACTAAGGACCATTTAATAAACAATAACTCAATAACTAAGGACCATTTAATAAACAATTATTCAATAACTAAGGACCATTTAATAAACAATAACTCAATAACTAAGGACCATTTAATAAACAATAACTCAATAACCTAGAACCATTTAATAAACAATAACCCAATAACTAAGGACCAGTGTACACTGTGATCGAGAAACTAATAGGGCAAGCTAAAAACTAGTGAATCACACAGACAACCCTAATTTTTTTTTTTAAATTCCATTATTTTGGAAACTGGGTTAAAAACTGTTCGAACCGAGACTACGCTTCGAAGCATTTTAAAAGATATCAAATACCTGACACAATCAAAAAAGTTGAACCATAAAATCGACTCCAATTGTGATGAACGTTCACCATTTTCCTGCTTGTACTACGGGTTTCCGGACACGCTGTATAATATAAATATACTAGATGTAGCAGGACGTACACGACAGACTTTATCCAGTTATTCTTAAGCTTTTGGTCTAAGGAGACATTCTTTTATAAATTAAAAACATTCAAATCTGTTGTCATTTAAGATTTTCATGAGCCGTATCTAAAATATTGAGCCATAACATAATTTATTCATATCGAACAATACATAAATAAAAAAAAAACAGTACTCTAATTTTGAGCGCAAACGTTGATATATTTCTATTGGATCGTATTTCCATCATTATTTCAAGAAAAATTCCACAAATTCATTCAATTTACCTAATAAACATTCTACCTCGTCCTGGTTCGATCACGAACTACGATCATTTTAACCCGATCATGAACCACCGATGGTTGACGGTATACTTTAAAAAAATACGATCATTTGATCGATGAGCCGTAACCACTATTTCTGGGTCGTGAAGGCAAAATTCGGGACCCGCAATTTGTACAACCTGCTTGAAAGTACCTTATCAAAGAGGATACTTTCGATACTAACCACCCTTTCAATGATCGGATATTTTGGAAATCGATCAACCTATGAGATTTTCCACGTTTAAAAGTAGCCGATCACTCTGCCAGTAGGTTAAAGTGGGTCCAAAATAATTGATCGATTGATCTAGTTCTTATTCAACCTAATATAACGTAACATAAAAGTCGTAATTACAACATTAAAAAAAGGGATCCATAGAGCTCGAGAAAAGGAAAAAAACTTACGTTTTACAAGTCCTAAATTTTCTTCCCACAAAGCGTTTATTAAACCTTCATGAACGATTTTCTTCGTTGAAACGCATTTCGAATACCAAGTTACAAGTTATTATAATAAAAGTTTACATTTTTCGTGATCCTTAATAAATAAATTGCCTAAACAAATACTTATAACGAAGATATCAATAAACAATAAAAATAATTGTTTAATTTGTAAGACTACATTTTTGGGAAATATCGCGTCAATGAGAGCGCAAACAAGACAGAAAAAAATTAATCAGCAATTATATCTGATAAATAACTTATTTCTGTATCAATAAGCAATTATTCCACCAAAAAACAATATTGGAGATTTGTTTCTACGTAGTTGTTTTGTTTGACCTCCTTGACTTTGTGTGGCAGACCTCCTTGACTCTCAACGCAGGGGTCACAAGTTCAAAAATCGAGGGCAAATTAAGAATTATATTTATTACAATGAATCGTCATTTTTATGAATAAAATTAAAAATTAATCAAAGTTAGCGCAGAAGATATTTACAAAATCGTTCTGTTAGAAGGAAACCATTCGGATTCGACTTTGCTTCAAATGCCTTTAGCAAGGTTTAGAAATACAGATCTGCATAGCTAGATACTTCACGTCCTCCTACATTTTCTTCTTCTTCAGTATCATCTTCAGCCTTAAAATTTTCCTCAAGACGTCAAAAGTTTAAAATGTGTCTCCACCAAGAAGGATCTTGGAATCATCTTAGATAGTAGGCTGACATTTTATGATTATATTGAGATGGTTTGTAGCACTTCAGTGAGAATTCTGTGCTTTGTTCTAAGCACTGCAATTCCTTGGAACAAAGAGACTTGAAAGTGGGTCGGTAATTTGAGTCCACACCAGGTTGAGTATTCCCTCGTGTTGAAGAGTTCAGAACAAATTTCGGAAATTTCTCTACATAAGGCTAAAATCTGTGGCTCTTCCTTACCCCTCTTGGTATTGGCACACACTCTTTGCCTCACTCACATTCATACATCGTCTCAAACATTCTCTTCTATTATTATGACTTTTGACATGGCCCGACTCAAGTATCTGACTCACTTGATCGTGCCATGTCTTCCTCAGACGTCCCCGACATCTTCTACCATTCACATTTGCGTCGTATGTTCTTCTTACACTACTTTCTTCATTCATATTCATAACATTTAAAATAGTGTTGTGGTTCAACATAATTGCTGGAATATCCATTTTAAAATTTATAAAACGTAAGAATTTGTTTTGTGTTCTTTCAACAGCTTGTACATGTATATTATAATATGGGTTCCAGACGGGAGAATTGTACTCAAGTTGACTTCTAACATATGCAAAATTTAACAGTTTAATTCACTTTATATTGTTAAAAATTCTAGTTAGCCTAGTTATAAATCCCAACATTTTTAAGCCCTTATTAGAGATTTCTGTTATGTGGTTAATAAATAAAAGATTTGTATTTTACCTTTTTATTATACAAATTCTTATTTTCACTTTTGTTTCACTTCCTTCGTCAATTATAGTTGAGCCTAGGTACATAAAGTCATTCACCGTTGCTAAGTCTGTGAGAACACTATTTGTTCTTACAAACATGTTGATCCTGTCGACCGCCATTAGTTTTGCATTGGCCTTGTTGATCAGTTGTACAAACTATTATAACAATTCATTATTAATGAATGATTTTCAATTGAATTTCTGCGTCTTCCAAGCTCTCTGCTCGGACCGTTAACAGACCACATTCTGTAAGGAAGTAAGCGGGCATCCGAATGAATATTAATTTCACCCTAATTGACAGGCCGACATCCGGCAACAGGCTTTCGCTCCAACAACGTCCCTCCGTCGATAATTGTTTTAGAGTTTAACGAATTCAGAGTTCAGAATCAATTGATCGAGAATTAATTAAGAAAATTTCATTTGATCGGCTTGTGAAATTTATATCTAGTTTTTCGACAACAATGATAATGAGATTGACTAACTGTGGAATTGCGATAGATAATTTTAATAAACTGGATAATTTTTTAATGTTTAAAGTAATCTAAAAATACTAAGTAAAGTAGTTTGTTCATGGTCCTTTTCACAAGGTATTCCTGTTCCAAGGCGGATTGTAGGTTGTTGTATGGATCTTCTTCTTTATTTGTTTCCACAAAATAAACAAATAAAAAGTATTTATGTTTGTTGTCTGTAGGTTGCTTTGGGGTTACTTCATAATTTTAATGATTTCCTCATCTTCATGTTTAGTTAGCCATAATTTGATGTCATTTTTAAATTTTTGTCTCTCCATGGTGTTTTTAATTTTAATTGGAAGGGCATTGTATAATTTTGTAGAACGGAAATTATGGTTTTTCTGGCCAAAAGATGAATTTAATATTGAGATGTTCAGTAGATTTGAGGATTGCGTCTTTGTAGTGTAGGTGTGTTGGTCAGCAAGGTACTCATATTTTTTATTTAAATTTGAGTAGAGCATTTAAGTACAGTTTTATAATGCTGAACACTGTGTGCTCAGGTTGCAAAACTGGACACTAACTTAGCATTTCCTACAAGAAGTGAATGAAGGGAAATGTTTCGTCGATGACGTACATAAGACCTCTTTCTGAGACTATTATAATATATAACACGGCGGCTTCCGTGGTCGAGGGGTAAGGTTCTCAAATAGTAATCCGAAGATCGCGGGTTTTAATCTCGTCGTGCGCGAACAAATTTTATTTGATTAATTTGTATTATTTCATAAATTATTCACTAAAATTGATAAATAGTAAACTAGCAGTTAAAAACCCGCTCCGCAGGTTTTGGCTGCTAGGCCCTGCTGGCGGATTTTGATGGGTGACCATTTATAAACCTGAAAGGAACTGATTGCAAAAATAGCCAGTTTTTCAGACCCAGTGATACTAGTCACCTGGAAAAAAGTAATCGCGACAGTCAATGACGTCATTTATGATATATAGACGAGTGGTATTATTCACAACTGCCAGTTACAATAATAACATATTATCGCCAATTTCCCCATATCCAGAAAGATTTACGAAATTACAAATGGAGTAGTGCTTACACCTGCTAGGGGATGCTCCTTGCGTTAACGTTAGCGTAAGTGGCGCCATCTTTTGGCATTGCTTTAATTCGGTTAAATGACAAAATTATATTTGTACAAAAACTCCATGCACGAAACTCGTTTTGCGTAAGTCGGAGATGGATTCTTAAATTTCAACCGTACAGTCTCTAGTCTATTAGAACTGTTTTATGATGATTTGCGGCATGTTTCAGAGTGGAAGATTCTCTCAGTATCGCCCTGGTGTAAGATCACAGAAATGTTCAAAACAAAAACTCTTCTTTATAACGTACTAGCGAGTTCCCGGCATGCGTTGCTATACATCCAGGCCCGGTACAGTTTTCAAACAGCTCGCGTGCCACCTATTACAATTAATTTATACAAATTTCATAATGCCAGAGCTCACCAGTAGTTTTATACAAACCTTGTCCTGACAATAACGAACACAAAAAGTAATAATTATGCAATTTAGTGCATTCGTTCGGAAGTTATGCGCGTACATAGATTTCGGCGATTATTATTTTTATTTATATATATAGATAGATAGAAGAAGAAGATAGATTCGTAGGTTACTGCCATACTATCTGAAAAGCAGAGTTTAATGAAAATTGTCGCTCTATCCTCCAAATATACCTACCGTAAAAGAGAAATGATAATACAGTGTTATTAAGCGTGTGTAATTTTATGTAAATTAATGCATCAATCATGAATCAGCAACAAAATAATTTGTAGAGTATGTTCGTTACACACAACCAATCTAATGAATTTCATATGGGAATATGTAAACACAAAATTCACTCTAATCAAATTAAATTATGAGTGTTTAATAACACCTGATAACGAGCTTCATTACAACAGAATCGTATTGTTAATTAATGGAAAATTTAACAAACTAACGGTTAATTTTCCAATTGTCTTAATGGAACAAGTGAAAAGTGAGGTTATATGTTTTGTTTTCATTATGGTACAGAGTCAATTGTATATTATATTTATTATTATTTTTACGAAAGAAAAACATTTATGGATACGAATAATTTAACCCCACAGGCCTCGGGCCTATTTTGTCGGAATGTCAAAATATTTGATTTTTGCAATAAAATTCAAATAAATGCAAAATTTCTGAACGCATCCGAAAACTTAGAACTGTTTTTGAACGGTAATGAAATACGCTTTCCGAAATAAACACATCGTTTTTAAAATATAAGTTTTTTTAATGCAAAATTCAAAATGTTTTAAAAATTACCGATAACGGAAGAAAATAAAAATAAAAATGTATTTTACTAGGGAAATGTATTTTAAACGTTATTGTTAACTCACTTGTTTATTGTTTCATGTAAAAATAATTAATAAAAATTAAAAAAGTATCATAATTTTTTTCAAATTGTTATCGGAAACTTTGGTTTCATGGAGGTGTACATTTTAATCTTTTTGTGGTTAAATTTTAGATTTTAATATCAACCGCGATGTTTTCTCTTTCTAATAACGCTTACATCGTATTTCTAACCATCATAGCAAGGGAGACACAACGATTTCTATGAGATCTACATGACTTGTCACGAAAAGCGAATAAATTAGACGGAGGGTTTAAGGCGAAGCTTCACCCAAAAATTTTCTTAAAAAAATGAAGTCGGTTTACATTATAAATACAAAAATATGCTTTAGATAAAAATTGAAGCTTTTCTATTAAACTATTTTTAACTACTAAAAAATGTATTTTTCACGGACGTACAAAATATATGGACTTGCCCTTACGTGCTAAAAGGCGTGTTATTTCCCCCGCCCATTGGAACCATTTTTCGGAACCGGCTGGGCTTGCGAGAGCCCCGCGTTAATTTAAAAAATGTGACGTCATCATTCTTGTCCGGACCAGTGTCGAGCTCTTATCGTACATTTTACGCACGGACGTTGTATGTCTATGGAACACATACTATGATATCGAGACACATGGCGACGCGAAACACAAAGCCGCTGTTTACTGGGGTAAGTAAATCATGAAACATTTGTAAAAGTGTCTACGGAAACAAAATACTCGACTATGAAAATACTCAGAACCTTACTTTGCGAATTTAGACTTGACACATCTGTTCATTACGTGGCAAGCAATTCGCGCTTCCATATAAAAAGGTCTATTCATTCAAAAGCAGATTTTACCTTCAAGAACTTAATGGTGATATTATATTGCGAGGTGCCTATATACTGTTAAATTGATTTATTGGCGAATCACAAGTCTCTTTCCTCTCTTCGTCCCGCCCTAGTTGGTTTTTACCCCTCATCTGTAAGTTCTCGTCTAGCTATTTGTATGTCTATGGTATTTTTTCATTAGAAACGGACGAACGCACAAAAGAAACAACTTTTTAAGAATATTATTTTATGCCAAAATTATAAGTGACAATTTCCCTTGATTCACTTTTATTCGTTATTTTAAAATTATTCACAGAAATAAATAATAAAAAGCACCTTAACGCTGCTTGAAATCGTGACCTCTAGACTTCTTAACAATTTAATAAAAACATCTACTACGCATAATTTTTTTTTTCTTAAAAAGCTTTCTCGTGACAGACTTTTAAAATAGAATAATTTTTTTTTAATAAACACTAAAAAAATCTGTTTTTAAATAATTTCAGGTATTAAGAGCGAGGTACCGGGAATTCTAATAAATATTCTTATTATTAAAAAATGACGTAACGATTTTTTTTTTTAATTTTGCCATTTCGACGTAAAAATGTAACAGGCTTCCGCAGGGGCTGCCAACACGTGTCACCGTTTATAACTTCTTCAAAGCGATCATCATCGAATCATAATGAAATATCAATTTAACGCGGTGACGTCAGACCGCGAAGGGTTGTTTGAACACCCCTGATAGGGTGGGAAAAACCAATGAAGCGATAAAGCTGACAGAAGTGCGTAGTGGACGTTTCTGAATGCGTGAAGTAAGCTCAATCACGCCTTACTTCACGTGTAATTCATTGATTAATCATTTAAAAATACCGAAATCTTTTTTTTAACACTTGACATTTAAATCTTAAATCCATAGGTATGTCAAGAAGACCATATCGATAACTAAGCAATATCAGTATGATAAACTTAGTTGTCGACGTTTTTATCGACTGACGATCGATAAAGTAATCAATGTCGGAAAAAAACACCCTAAAATGGCCAAACTACGCATTTTTATCATATTAGAATAAGTTAACAATAATAATTTAAACGAAAATATGAAAGAGAACAAGACACAGAAAAACAGAAAAAGACAATGGTCGCAACTGGGACTCGCTACCCAGACCTCTCCGTCTAACCGGGACGAGCGCGTTAACCAATTTCGCTATTGCCACCTTCTGTCAAAGCCGTCATATTTGTCAATCTCATATTTTCTAATTTCAGAATTACATTATTATCAACTAATTATTTTTCTCCATTTTTATCTCATTTTTATCAATTTTGAATTGTAATGAAAAGTTAAAATTATACATGTTTACGAAAGTGATTTTACTACATGGCACTGGCGTAGAAACGTGAAAAATCGCGGGATATTATAATAGATACTCTAGTTAGTTAATAAATAAAGCCTACTTAAAAATGGAAAAGCGAAGATCCCTGAAAAATCATGAAATCTGACTTTGCTTGTCAAGATTAACCCAAATAAATTTAAATTTTAAAGAAATACACATTTCAAATAAAGAACGAAAACAGTTTTCTGGTAAAAAATGTTACATTACGGTAGGTACTTTATAGCTTATCTGAATTCTTGACACATCAGCTGCAAATTCTATGTACCTAAAAAAGGCTGACGCTGCAGCCAGTCGTGATTTATTTTTTCAAAGCACGGAGCCACAATCCTAATCTAACTATTACTTCATCATCATAATCACTCTAGGCTCTATAACCCCTGGTGGGTCTTAGCCTCTTCAACTCCACAATCTTTGACTCTTACTACAGGACAGGTCTCAAATTGACAAAATCAGTAAGTGGGCTTACATTAATTAATAATGAGCTCAAAAGGGGGGGGGGGGTCCAACAAAATCTCACGTTACTTGAAAAGAATATACGAAGTGACCTAAATTTATCTCACCAAGGGGGGGGGGGGGGGGATCTAGATTGGAAGAAAAACTGCTCACGTAATTAATGTATGCCCCCTAAATATTCGAGAGTTGGAAACAATAAGAAAGCATTGAACGTTTTGGTGCATCGGTATACGTTTCCATTGGCAAGGAACAACCCTGTGTCTTGTTTACACCTACTTATTTTCACTAGAGGAAGAGGGACAACAAGTGTATACGATGCTTGTAAAATAATATTGTTAAGAAGCTTTCAGCGTATCCTGTTGATACCACCAATCCAGAAAACATTTATTGGATAACCAACATCCCAATGTTATCGCAATAGGTCACCCCAAGTGATATGTTTGGTGACTTATCAGGGTGCCCGAGTTCATGGGGTGATATTTGTCTAGTGTTGGTGGCAAATAGGTTTATCCGCCTACTGTGTCGCGACCATAATCTGACTTCTACATCAGGTTTTACATAATTGTCGAAATCAGTCATCATTTTCTTTAAAATTGGTATGGATCCACTTCTAGGAATAATCTGTTCGGTGGAATGAACGAATTAAGCGGGACTTGTTAAGTTTCGCGTCGGGAAGTTTGAGACGAGCAATCAATCACCATGCTCGGAGCCACGTCGCGCGTCGAGTGGAAACCAGCCAAATATGGACGACGTTGGACACCCGTGTGTGTATAGCAGGATGGAAACCGAGTGCAATCAATTTGAAACAGTGATATCACGTAACAGGAGCGATACATTCAGAAATGTTCCAAATTTGAATGAAAATATTCTAAATTCATCAGAATGAAATTTGTAGAAATAATTCTATGATCGAATGAATTTTGTTGAAACAATTCTATCATCGAATGTAATATTTAGAAACAATTCTATAATCCAATCAATTTTGAAGAAGAAAAAATTCTATAATCGAATGAATTTTGTAGAAACAATTCTATAATCGAATGAATTTTGTAGAAACAGTTCTCTAATCAAATGATTTTAGAAACAATGTTAATTGAAATTGAATTAAATATGTAGAAACAATTCTACAATCGAATGAATAGTGTGGAATCAATAAATTAAATCTAGCAAACCGTGTAAAATAAATTCTGTCGAGATAAAAGGCAATAAATTATTATATTAATAATTGAAACGTTGCTTTTTTACATTAGCTCCACACGGGAGGTACTGGGGAAAAAAAGTTCTCTCGGGGCCTATGTGCCTCATCTTTGGGGATGCTTTTTAGAGGGCATTTTTAGAGAAAGGAAGGAGAGGAAGGTCTGGGAAGGTAAAAGGTATGAGGTGTGGGTAGGAATCTGGCGGTCAATGTGTCCAGGAGTGTCGAACGTATTAAACTATCACTCGCACTACGGTACAAGATGATGGATCGAGAAAGTCCGGCTCGAGAAGTAAAGTGTTCAATTAACCAGTTTCTCGCAATCCGGCCCGCCACGCAGTACGTGGGCAAACGAATGTGTCGCCAAGACTAATAAAAACCTCACCCTATGAACCCGAGCACCCCTGCTAGGTCACCAATCCTAATTTTGCGAATGCACGTAAAAATAAGTTATCACAGGATAATTTGAATTCTGTACAAATCAGTTCCAAATCAGTTAAAATATTATATTATATGAAGTTACCTACCAACTTTATCGGTTTTCTGAATTCTTCAAAAGACAAGTTCAATTTAAAGCAAATCGAGTTCATTCAACCAGAGTTACGTAGGACATACAGAAAATCAAAATTAGTAGGGTTTTTTTTTTAGATAAACTTCACACAGGCGGCTCTGAGGAAAATAAGAAGTGAAGTAAAGATGCTGTGTGGAGAGTCTTTTTGAGGAAGGAGTGAACATGGGTCTTGAAGAAATTGTATAGAGTTGTAAGAGAGAGGAAATACAGACCGGAAAATCATTCCACAGCCGAGCTGTTGAACTCAAGAACGAGTCGTAGAAGCGACTTGTCGGTATTATGAGGTATTGTTAATTTTATCACAGTGTTTGTGAATATTGTATAGACGCTCTCCAAAAACACAAACAATCGCGTTATTTTTATTACTGCAATGTATTAGAAGAGCTTCTAAGTGATGCCGACAGATGCCAGTAGGGAAAGTACTTCTTTCGATGGCCGAAAGGAGTACCCGGGTAGGCGGTGGACGTCGAGACTGTTCTAACCAGCCTACCGTCCAGAGTCCAGATTCAATTAGCCACTACTATAGACAGGTCGTGCGACTTGTAGCATAATTGGCATTGTAAATACGTAAACTCATAATGAACCAGTTTGTTATCAAAAACCTAAAGTTATTGAGAAATACCTCCACAGAACTTATACTGTTTGAATGTAAATAATACGAAACATTACAGTTATCTTGTTCATTAACCTAACATCAGAGAAACAATAATTTTAATAAATTCTCATTCTTAATGCGGCCATACGCCGTTTTACCACATTTCCACCGTAATAAAAATTCCGGTAAATTTTCTGAGCAAGAATCCAAGCGATAAATTACTGTCTCATAAAACAAAAGGCGAGATATAATATTTTATAAAGAAAGATATAATTTGATATGAGA
Source organism: Limnephilus lunatus (assembly GCA_917563855.2). Lineage (NCBI taxonomy): Eukaryota > Metazoa > Arthropoda > Insecta > Trichoptera > Limnephilidae > Limnephilus > Limnephilus lunatus. The sequence goes on from OU830592.1 coordinate 113,417,087, forward strand.
TATATACTCCATTCCATATCGGTCATAAAGCAGTTTCAGAAATAGTAATACCATAATATTCGTTCGCTGTATCGGTCAAATGAACATCGGAATCGAAACAAGTATAGGTAACGCAGCGAGAGTTGGATTATCGTCACTAGCGGAAGAGAGACAAGTGTATACGATGCTTGTAAAATAATATTACAGCGTGTCCTATTCCTCGCTGGGTATGGGATCGCCGCCCGGGAACCATTTATTGGAAAACCAACACCCCTACCATAGGACACCCTAAGTGGTTCGCTACGTTTGGTGACCTAATAAGTGTGCCCGGTTGATGGGAAACATTTGTCTAGGTGTTGGCTGTGAATGCGTTTACCCACCTTCTGCGTGGCGCGGCAGATCAGGAGAGACTGGTTGAGGAAGACCTAACCGAGACCTCTCCAGCCGGACCCTCTCGATCCATCCCCTTGCATCACAGTTGGAGGAGAGATGGATTCATACGTCCGTCACACTGATCTTTAGATTCCTTCCTAGAATTCCTGTCCCTAAAAATACCATCCCCAAAGATGACACAGGCCTAATCGAATTTTTTTCCTCAATTCAAGGCCCCAAGCCCTCAGGCTGATCTGTTCGCTTTTGGAAACAACTCATAAAGGTCTCTAAAAATCGTTGTGTCTTCCTTACTATCACAGTTAGAAATATGTTCTATACAATGTTAGAAAGAAAAAATACCGTGTTTTATATTCAAATAAAAGTTAACCACAAAATAATAAAAATGTACACCTTAATGAAACCAAAGTTTTCGACCGCAATTTAAAAATAAATAAAAAAAACTTTGGGCAATTTGAGCATTTAATAGAAAAGTTTGCGTTTTTATTTTTTTTTCGTTATCAGAAAGTTTATTTAGAAACAAAGATATTCAAATACAAAAGAGATATGCTATGATGTCCGCGCGACTGTCGCCGAACTACGGCCTAATGCGCGTAGTTTGCATACAAAAAGAATTTGTTAATTTTCTCGATTTTTTGAAGGTGTGCATTATTATTGGTTAACAATATAGTTTGAATACGGAAAGAATTTGTTCATTTAGTTTAGCGTTCGTTTAGTTTATTCGTTAATTATTCGTTCGTTTAGTTTATTCGTTAATTGGTAAACAACTCCGGCGACACCCGGAAGCGCAGTCTCACCTATTAAAAACGGCGGATAGCACATCTCCTTATATTTCAATGTCTTTGGTTAGAAAGAACGTACGTAAGGTGAGGTATTTTTAAGAATTTTTTAGGTTTAAATTATGTAAAAACCCCCATTTCGACAAAACAGGTCCGAGGCCTGAGGATTTAATGACTGTCTTTCAACTAGGCAGTACTGAAAGCATTTATTACACTTTGGATAACGGCTAGAAACTATACAATTCACTAAACCCTAAAATAGGTAGATATTACACTGTCCAGACAAAGTAAAATTATGAAAAATGATCATATTATCTATAAATAAGAAAATATAACAGAAAGCCATATTTATGTTTGTCTATTTTACTTAGATTTTGTTGCAAAGTCATCTCTATGGGGAAAGGGAGTTGTTTTGACCATTTGGGATTCACAATGCTAACATGATTTGCAATTTTTCTGGGGGTGAGGAATAATACAAACCGAAAATATTAGGGGATGAATGGTAACGTTTTAAGGGTGTAGTAAAAACAGAATTTGACGGCCTCCGTGGTTGAGTGGTTAAGATCCTAGGCTACGAATTCGGAGGACACGAGTTGAAATCCTGACGTAAGCAATTTTATTTGATTAATTTGTGTAATTTCACAATTTATTCATTTAAAATAATATATTATAGCGTATTTGCGGTGGTTTCAATAAAACTCAGAAACATACAATTTCAACACCCCTTTAAAAAGTCATTTATAATAACAATAGTTTATTCAAGAATGTTTGCAGGGGTAGTGCAATACAATACATCCCATTTTTCGAAATAACAAAAGAAATTGGACAAATAAAAAACCTAACCAAACCTAACGTAACCTAATTAACCAATTTTCTGCATCACTTTTATGAATTTTTAAAGGAGGTGTTGAATTTGCATGATTCTGAGTTGTACGGTCACCATTTGCGGCACGTTCCAGAGTGGTGATATTATCAGTAGTGGTCCTGGAGAAAGAGCACTATTCACAATCAAAATTTTGAATGAAATGGCTTTAGCTGTGTTTGGTGACCAGATCTGGTTAGCCAGGTACTTATTTACATTTCTCTCCTGAACTTCTTCCTCTCCCCACTACCTTCAGCTTCACAACACGTAACAATTAGAGATGCCATAGTCTCTCTAGTGGAAATATTTCGTAAGAGGAAACCACATGCCATAAATGGGTATATTATATCTGCCTTATATCACCACGAATACAGGTAAAAGGAAAAAAATCCCTTGGCAAACGCAATATAGAAAATAAAGAGTGAATTTTATTTATTTTCTGAACAGTTTTATAAGACAGAAAAAAGTTAATCAAAGGAAACTGTTAAAAATAATCTTCGCCATAATATGGTATTTTTTTAATTTGTTTCTACTACACGTTCAAACATTTCTAGTAAAAAAAATATTTATACTTTTGAATGTAGCTATAACTTTGTGGTTATCCATTATAGATAAATGAAACAATGTTACTTTGTTTGAACCACTTGTATATTTGTTTAAAGCCGACCGGGAGTATACGTTTGCCCTGAGGAAGGAACGGTCGTTCCGAAACCGGTCGGCTTTAAACAAATATACAAGTGGTTCAAACAAAGTAACATTGTTTCATTTATAAAAAAATATTTTTTAGTAGTTTAAGCTTATATTTTTTATAAAGTAATTACGAATTTTATTTTAATTCTACATAAGCCAAATGATAGGAAAGCCTTTAATTTATATAAAAGCATATTTTTGGTATTTATAATGTAAACCGATTCGTAGGAAAGGTTTATCTAAAGTAGTGATTTCACGTAAAGCTTAACCTAATGGTATGCCCTCTCCCTTAATGGATATTCCCCGTGTATTATTAATATATTTTTCTACAACTTCACAACTATCGTAATTACTTTATATGAAATTAATAAAAGTACCTTTCGAAATGCTAAAGTATTCAAAAATCCAAAGAATGTATATTGGTTCCGGGCCATTGTAGTGTTTTTAGTTCGGAGTTTGTCCGCTTTGGCGCTAATGGTCATTAATCACAATGGCGGCCGAAACAATGGCTACCTACTTCCGGGGGGCGGGCTTATCGGAAAATTGGCGGCAAAATGAAATGAAACATAAAGATGGAGGCGAAGAAGGCTGTCAGAGAGACTAATAGAAGGACGGAACAGTTTTATTACTAATTTTAACCTTTTCACCATCTCAATCTTTCTTTTTTCATTCTTCTTTGGATTTTTTCGAAAAATAAAAACAATCTTGAAAGCTCTGTTATTAAAAGAGGATTAGGATTATCTTATGAGGTTTAAAGAACATTGCAGTTAGGTTTTAAGTACGTAAATAATAAAAATACTTACGTAGTTTTGATAATTTCTCATACTAATTTTTTAAACAATTTGAATAACTCATAACCATTTTTGTGAAATATCACCACAAAGACGCTGTAAAAAATATTTTTATTTTTTATCTTTTTTTTTTTTCATTTATTTATTACATAAGATACATTATTTATACAGCAAAAATAACATATAAAATATAATACTTATATTTCAAAATAACCTTTTTTGATACAAATAAACTACATAATATATTTCAACAATGCTCTTCTATTCTTCTTCTTCGATGGCGCTACAGCCCATATCGAGCTTTGGCCTCCTGCGACAGTCGCCTCCAACTCCCCCTGTCCTCAGCGGCTGACTTCCAGTTTGGTACCTGGAGAAGCTGTGCTGCATCCCCTCTTACCTCATCTTCCCACCTCAGTCTGGGTCTTCCCATTATATTAAAAATTAAAATCCTATCTGCTCTACATATATTATTATAAATTAAATTTCTCCGACGCGTCTGTCTGTCTGTTCGCGATAAACTCAAAAACTACTGAACGGATTTTCATGCGGTTTTCACCAATAGATAGAGTGATTCGTGGAAGGTTTAGACATATAATTTGTTAAGGTTTTGTGTAAATTGGTTGAAATACATAATTAAAGGAGAATGTCACAGCAACGCGTTTCCGAGTCAGCTAGTACATTATAAATGATATCGTAATTCCCACTACAATATGATTTAAGATTTTCACGGTGTTATTATCCAAATTAATTACACAAAATCATTATGTAGTTATTATTTAGAACATGCCTCACAAATTTGGAATCCAAGATATATAACATATGTTCATAGAATAGAACGTGTTCAGGAAAAATTTCTCTCCGACATAAATTTTCGGTCGATTTATGCATTCCAATCAAATGAAGATATACGTCAATTCTTTAAAATCCCGAAATTAAATTGTAGAAGAATTATTTCTGATCAATTGTTATTATACAAAATCCTAAATAATACGGTATCTTCCCTGTATCTCTTACAAAAAATAGATATTAGAGTTCCTGGTCGTAATAGTAGAAACGTATCCCTTTTTTATAACAGCCGCTCCTATACCAACTACTTACAAAATGAATTCATACATCGAGCCTGCCATTATCATAACACACACCTCCTATATATATAGACATCTTCAATATAACTTTCAACAAATTCAAAGCAACACTATTAGATAAATGTAATGCATCATAACACACCCCTTAACATCCATATATATATTTATTATTAATCAGATTTCTTTTTCTAATTTGCAATATATTTACATATTCCCTAATTACATACATATAATCCTTATACTCCTATAAGATCATAAGCTTACCCTTTATTGTGTTTTTCTATATTCTTTTCATGCACATTTAAGTATTTAGCTTCTCTTAAATATTTTTTTCTTAGTTTTTTCTTTATGTTTTATTTTAACTTCTCTTAACTATTTTTTTTTTTTAGTTTTTCTTTATGTTTTTCTTATCTAGCTGCTAAAAAAAAATATCAGCGAAAACATGTTTTTAGGCTTACTGTTTTATTTTAGCACTCTTTCTTTTTTATGTATCTTTGTAAAGCTGTTTGTTTTCCAAATAAAGATATTATTATTATTATATCACATGTTTGTATTGATAGACATAAACCTAAAAAATAAATTTTAGAACTTCAATGAAAATCCAAACTATTTCAACTCAACTCACTTTAGCTTGCCAAGTAATATGCAACTAAAATACGCCCTTTTATACATATATTCCTTCATTCCATTCAGTAAAACTCCTGCTACTTCTGTGTTCCCTTTTAATGAGCACAGTAAACTTTATGCTTCGAATGTCCTTATTAAATACAACTCACATTCCTTTTCAAAGGAGTTGGCATTTTCAGTTACAAAATTATTCTTTATTTACATTTGATATTTTGACATCGAAAACCGCAGCCAACGGAGCATCTAGCTATTTGCATGCGCCCGAGCTATCTTGCGTAGTTCGTATCCACAATATAATTTATATTATTATTTGTAAGTTGAGCACTAGTTGGGTTCAGTTAGCTGAGCTCCTTAAAACAATACGACGAAATTGGTAACGGTAATGAAATGAACGCAGCTTAGCGTTGGGGTTATTTTAATTTTCTAAGATTAAAAAAATAGGAATGGCCAAAACGACAATGAATCTATTGAAGACATATATAGCAGGGCGTGCACAACAAGTACAGATTGATAAACGAAAGAGTAAACCATTACCACTAAAATATGGCGTCCCACAAGGAAGCTTACTGGGACCAATTCTATTTCTTATCTGTATAAATGATATAACTAACCTTAGGTACCATTCAAGGAAACATAATCAGTTTTGCTGATGATACCGCAATATTATTTCAAGAACCAAATTGGATGGAATCATTTTATGTGGCTGAACAAGGGCTTAATGCTCTTCAAAATTGGCTTAAAAGTAACTCACTTACCTTTAATATAAGCAAAACTAAATATATAACTTTTTCAATTATCAAGGAGACCAGTAAAATCACTAGAACTAAAATTACATGAATGCCATAGAAATAATGCCATAAATGGATATAATTATTTCAAAATTCTCCTTTCCTCAGCAAAAAAGAAAACTCTTTTATATCTTGATCATTTACGAACAGATCTCCGATCTGAACGGTCCAAAGCCCAAAAGAGCCTGGTATCTAGCACAGTTGGTAAAGAATTTATCGATAATTTAGATAAATCACCGGCATGACTGTTGTAGATTGCTAACGTACAAAGCTCACGTTGAATAAATTAGGATTACTTAGTCGTTGCGAACGTTGGTTCGTTGGCGATCTGAAGTCATAATTGGGAATGATGACAAGTTATCGAAATTATCACGATTCACGAGTCATTTTTAAATAAAAAAAAATATTTTTCAAGGTTCTAACATCACTTACACTCTCTATTTTGTTTGTATCTGACAGTTGATCGGTATTACAAGGCGCATTATGATTCGACTTTGGTAGGATAGGGTTCTACATTCACCTTATCATGTGTTAAGGTATCAAAGACGAATTTTAGTAACCTATTTAATAATTTTAGTTAGAGTATTTTAGTTTGTCAAATTTTAAGGGAAAATGTTTAAATAGAACTTGGCCCTAGCTTGGAATTGCATTAGGTAAATGTAATTAGAACCTTGTGAATGAATAATTATACCCTAACTCGTTGCATATAGTTCTTTTTGCAGGTTTAGGTATGTTCTAAAATGTTAAGTATACGTCCTATCTAAATATTTTCCTTTGAAACATGTTAAAATACTTAATACAAGATTCAACCTCAAAATCTGAAATTGGTAAATAGATTATGAGAAATTGTCTTTGCAATCTTCGTATATCAGAACAAGGTAAAGTGGTTTGAGGGATTTGAGGTAATATCAGGGTGTAGGTATAAAGGCGGAAAGATTTTTGGTTGCCCAGTAGTGGTTTTGCTGAATGTTAAGTATTTTGTTTTGGAGATGTTTAAGTTAAGATAAGTATTTTTATCGTGCCAATTTTTTATTTCTAACATACCAGTTTCCGCACTTTTGAAGGCCTTTTCCCAACTCGGTGCTTTGAATAGAATTACCGTGTCATCTGCGTAACTAATTACCTTGTAGTCGATATATACCATTTTAATATCGGTAAGTTCATTTATGTAAATGAGAAATAGAAGGGGACCAAGTACACTACCTTGAGGGACACCATACTTGATTTCTTCCGGATCACTGTAGCATTTATTTAGTACTACTATTTGTTAGTGGAGTTAGAACCCAAATCCAAATGAAGTACGAGGTGTTGAATTTGCATGATTCTGAGTTGTCCGGTCAGCAATAATAATACCATACATACATTACGTTTCTAAAAATATTAGATCCCGAACGAATCCAGTTGCAATGACTGCGTCGTAAAGATACAGGACTGTCTTGAATTCAGGTCTACAAATTTTACCTACAAGAAAAACATAAATAAGGAAAACATAAACATAATAAAACATAATTTTCTAGGTAAGACTGGGTTTGAAATATAAACAAGGAACTAGGTATATAAATAAACTTACACATTCTCTGGAATTTTTTTTTACAATTGAACAAATAAACCTGCCTATATATACAGAAGCGTAGTTAGCTTTCGTCTGTTTGTTCAGTACTGACTGTTTGGGTTTATTTGCCTTTACGTTTGCTGGAACAACTGCTTGTTTATTCAATGACAAAACCGCGGACCGTCCTAGAAACGAAAATGTTTAGGATGCCTGGAGTTTGTGAGTCCATTGGCAGAGATAACAATAGATTAGCCCCGAATTTGTTAATCACCACAAGTTGTTTAGGCCTGGTGCGGGGTCGTTTAGAATCCCGACTAATTTAAGACTCTTTGATTTTTCCAGAAATTAAAAAATAAACGTATCTTTCTTTTGACATTTCCAAAATTTTCTCTTTTGGCTTCCTGTACCCACTTATTTCTATTTTTCTTCTTTCGTGTAGTTATTTTAAATGCATACTAGAGTATTAAAAATAACGAGTTTTAAAAATGTCCTGATCTTATTCGGAATTTGTCAAATTAACGAGTTTTAAAAACGACCCGATCTTATTCGGAATGTGTCAAATTATTTTTTAGGACATTAATTTGACACATTCTGCATAATAACTTTATGACTCTCCATTCAAATATCGGTAGAGTGTACACAAAATACCATCTGACCTTGAATTTCAACCAAATACCTGAAGTTGTCTTCGATTCTGGAAAAGGAATTTTCTTATTAATTCTTAAATAGTTTATTAGGAGTACACTAGTTTTACCATCGGTTTTTGACCGACACTTGTTTGTAATTCATTTTTAAACGACTTCTAAAAGGAGGAGGTTATCAATTCGACGGTATTTTTTTTTTTTAATGTTTGTTACCTCAGAACTTTCGATTGCGTGAACCGATGTTGATGATTCTTTTTTTATTAGAAAGCTGATGCTTCCCGTGTGGTCTCATTTAAATTTGGTCCAGTTCTGACAATGAGATCCATCAGAAAACCATATACGTATGTCTTAAATTTCCAATAAGTATGTGCGCGACAAATGGACGAATAACTCAATATTACGCCAACAGATTTCGATGACTCTTTTTTTGAAGTAAAACTTCTTTACGCACGCTCGTCACTAAAAATCAAAAAAATAAACAAAAATTTTAACAAAACAAAGAACGTCTTCAAAAACTGCACTAAAAAGTAAAAAAATAATTTCGTACGATTGTTATTTTTGGAGTCAGTGTCAGCCAAGATCTCCACATCTCACCTATAACTACCAATGTATGTAGTTACTTGGCTGACACCGACTCAAAAAATAACAATCGTACGAAATTATTTTTTTTACTTTTTAGTGCATTTTTTTAAGTCGTTTGTTGTATTGTTAAAATTTTTGTTTATTTTTTTCTTATCAAACTTTTGCTCTTTTCAAAAAAAGTTTAGAACGTCTATTTCTTTCTAACTAATGATACATACTTGGTGAAACTACACCCTAAAAGTATAATAAAAACTTTTCTTAATTCAATAAAAAATTGGACTGGATAAACTACATTCCACTTTTATGTATTGGAGATCTTTCAAAGCTCCATCACAACTCAACAGGTCAAAATTGGTCAAAAATTGTGTGAATGCCATCTGATGTGGTTTCTCACAAGGAATGCGATGCCGTTGTTATTATTTCCAAAAGTCTTCTAGTTTCTTTATAAATCGTGTTGAAATATGGGCATATGATAATTAAAACACATTTTTTAAATATATATTAAACACTTAAATAGAAAATAACAATTTTACCAAGTAATTACAAGATCGTTATATCCTCTGCGTGCGAACTGTACCTAAATTTCCCCAAATAAACAATAACAGTGTTAATCTCTAGTGACCTCCCAGGTAATATGGTCCTGTATATAGTATTTTCTGCCTGTACACCTGTACAGTACATTTTTATAGCAGCATCGAGTTCATTGGTCAAATCATTGTACATATAGTTTCGTATTGGTGATCGAAGAACCAATGGATGCATTTTTTAGCCAGTTGTCATAGTGGTTTGTCTAGTTTGAAGTAAGATGTAGAAATGTATTATAAGTTTGTACAGCGCCCTTGAGGTGATTTTTCACAAAAACGGCGCTATAAATGTCATCCAAATATTATTATTATCGTTCTAACGTGTAAAAAACAAAATAAATGGAATCATAAAAGCTCATCAGCCTACTATGCTTTTCTCGATTTACCTACACGTTTTTCTTGATTTACTCGAAAGTAAGAAAATCACTTGGGGCGGGTTTTGGAACTCAACGATCCATATTGCTTATTTTATATCGCTGGTGGTCTAGAATTCTCCGTGTGTTTGAAAACAGTGGTGCTTATCATAGCAGAAGGATGTTTTGGGAAAACATGCCCTGAGTTATTCTTCCCGCAAAAGTACAAATAATAATACAACACGACTTTCTGCCATTTATACGTGAATTCATAATAATGTTTGCCAACTGCGTCATAGGACAATAGCTCACTCCTGAGACGTTTGCGTTACATTGTGAATTGTGAATGATATAGATTGGTGAATTTGAATTTTTAAGGGTTTTGACGAGACTAGAATGAAAAGAAAGAGAATTATAAAAGTAGAAATTTTGAAAGCATTATTTACACAGCTAAAAAGGTTTATTTTTTGGATACGTATTTACCAACACGTGTATTAGGCATTTATGTTATAAAATAACATCACTTTTGCGAAATTTTTATAAAATTTCGTTCGTTAAATTCAATTTTAATATACTTTGCCATTCTTATAACCCAAATATAGAAATAGAAGAGATATGCTATGATGGCGGCCCGACCGTTGGCGGACTACTACCTAATAGGATTGCTAAATATGGAAATACTACCTAAATACGAAAAGAATTCGTTCAGTTATAGATAGATTTTTTTAAGGCGTGCAGTATTATTGGTTAACAATACAGTTAAATACGGAAAGAATTCGTTAATTTTGTTGATTTTTTAAGGTGTGCAGTAGTATTGGTTAACAATATCGGCGACGCCGGGAAACACAGTCCCACCCAGTAAGAACTGCGGATAGCACTATTATATTTGAATATTATAGTGCTATTTTTATTGTTTCTTCTTTATATTAACTAAGACCACTGTTTGTTTTTGTTTTACTACTTTCATTTTATAATTTATAATTTACAACTGAAAAATGTCCTCTACAATATAGGTGAACTCCTAGTGTGGAGGACAATATACTATACCTTAGTAATGTAAATAGTAGTAACTATAAATAAATAAATAAAATAAATAAATATCTTTGGTATAACACCACGTTATACGCCCCACGACTATTTTATAAACAAGATGATATTATAGAAAAATAATATAGAAAAACGCATCTTGACTAAAAAAAACTAATACAAATGCTCATGCATGGGATCGTTGCCAGATGCCAAATGCGATGTTACCGGAAAAAAAACAGAATCAAAGATTTTTTTATTATTAAATCGAATCTGAGCTTGTTCAGTCTTTACTCAATTTGTAACTAAAACACTGTTTAACAGTTGTGAAGTAATTTTTTTAGTAAGATTGTAAGCATAAACATATAAACAAGAAACAATAATGTTTGGTTCTAGTGAAGTCAAATGAAAACTAAATACGAGTATGTCAGGAATCTTGCTACTTTGTTCGATAACAAATATTATAATCAATAATTATCAGCCTGAAACACTCATCTACATTGAAATAATCTTCCGAGAAAAGATACTGGCCGCCAACGGGAATTGAACCCGTGTCCCTCTGATTGCCGGTCAGGAGCTCTGAGACTTTGTTCGATGTTATATAGCTCGGAGACTTTGCTCGATGTTATATAGTTGACACATTCACAAAACATGTAGGGAGAGGGTTAATAAAGTTCGTTCTTTGTAAAGGAATATGAAAAGTTTCAAGGTTTAGTAGACGTTGATTGATATCGATTTTGATTAAGGCTTAATTGCACTTAAAAAAGCTCTACAGAAGTCGAAAAGAGCATTGCATATTTGCTCTCAAACAGATTACTTTAAAAGCTTTCAAATGTACGAGGAGAAATCAGAAACTTTTCGATTTCAGTCCTTTTACAAAAATCATTACTTGCCTCCATTCACCTGATGTAATACCAATGTAAGTACACCCATAAGCTATTTGTTACCGACTACACCACCCCCATAGCTCTGCAAAATGATTTATCCATGTTCTTGTCAGTAGAGATAACAACTCGCATTACTCCCGCGTTGGAAATTTGTTGGAGGACGTGTTTCGTTGGTTCCTGCTCTTCTTGGCAGCAATTTTAAAGTGGCCCTTCTGGTCTGGAAATGTAGAAGCTGGTTTCTCTTTCAAGGACCCAGACATCTCAAAAACTTTACCACCTCATGTGGTGGTATTTTTGTTACAAATATCGCATTGCCTAAGTTTTGATATAGTAAGAAATATGGATAAAAAATCAATGGGAGATTTGAAATAAAATAACATAAATATATTGAATTATACTAAAGCTATTGAAATATAAAAGATGTGCTATCCGCAGTTTTTACTAGGTGAGACCGCGCTTCCGGGTGTGCCAGTGTTGTTTACCAATTAACGAATAAACTCGATGAACGAATAAACTAAACGAACGCTAAACTAAATGAACGAACGAATTCTTTCCGTATTCAAACTATATTGTTAACCAATAATAATGCACACATTCAAAAATTCAAGAAAATGAACAAATTCTTTTTATATGCAAACTACGCTGATTAGGTCGCAGTTCGGCGACACTTGCGCGGACATCATAGCATATCTTTTTTGTATTTGATAATTGTATGCAAGAATTGAAAGAGATGGGATTGGGCGCGAAATTGAGTAATCTGGAAGTATGTTGCCTATTGTATGCTGATGATGCGGTGCTAATATCTAACAGTATGGAAGATCTACAGTCTCTGGTGTCTAGGGTGAACGAAGTATGTATGAAGAATGAGTTAATGATAAATGAAAGTAAGTCTAAAGTCATGGTATTTGAAAGAGAGAGTACGAAAACAATGTGCAACATTGTTGTTAATGATGAATACTTGGAGCAGGTGGATGAGTTTGTTTATTTGGGAAGTATGTTTACGAGAGATGGGAAGGCTGATATAGATATTGAAAGGAGGGTGAATGCAGGTAACTATATTAATGGAGGACTGAACGCCATTGGCACCAACAAAACACTGTCCAAAGAAGCGAAGCTAGCCGTCCATAACGGAGTGCTGGTACCCACCCTGATCTATGCCAGTGAGGCATGGAACTGGGAGAGGAAGGATGAAAGAAGAATGAATGCTGTATAAATGAGATCCCTCAGGCGAATGTGTGGTAAAACCATGTACGTGGAGATCCGCAAAGAATGCAAGGCTGATGTAAGCGTGATGTGTAAGATTAAGAAAGGGACTATCCGATGGTTTGGGCATGTAGACCGGATGGACGAGGAAAGGAGTGTAAGGAGAATAAATGACGCAAATGTGAATTGTAGAAGAAGTCGGGGACGCCCGAGGAAGACATGGCACGACCAAGTGAATCAGATACTTGAGTCAGGCCATGTGAAGAGTCGGAATAATAGAAGAGCATGTATGAGACGATGTATGAATGTGAACGAGGCAAGGAGTGTGTGCCAAGATCGAGTTGTGTGGCGGTCCGTCTTCTCTGCCTACACCTTCGGAGAAACGGCGTGTTGTTAGTTAGTTAGTTAGTTAGTGGTAGCGACACTATTTGTGAGCGCTTTCATGCTAATAATGGTTCATGGTCCATCTTTGTTGCTTCTTTTTTCTTTGAGAGGAGCAAAATCAGATAAAAACTCTAGTCTTATAGAAAAATCGTGTTTTAGTTTAATTCAAATCTCTTCTGCACCCTTCTTGACTATACAATCCCGCCCTTATTCACCAAATGTTTATTTTTATTCGACGAATCGGTCGATACAGATTCAATTTGTCGACTGATTTGGTTGACGCGAATTGAGGAATTGGTCGGGGGGTTGTACCCGACATCTTGTACCATCTGCTTAGTCATTTTGGCTGTCTATCCTGATAAATAAGGCGAATTCGCTGCGGATAAGGTGTAGGCAATACATCAAGGAAGCTGCTGGGCCGATCTCATAAAAGAAAGAATTGTTAGACGAAAGTGGTCGTTATTCAAGATGGGGCTGATAATGGATTGGATTTTGGTATAGGCTTACCTTACGAATACTAAGCTTAAAATTGACTTTTACTTATTTACTTGGCATTTTTTGTTGATGTTAATACTAAGGAAAAAAGACGTGCTTTCCATACAGACACAAACACTGCATATCCCACCTTAGACACACATAAAACTGGAATGATATTAAAATTCATGAAATTATTGCAACAAATTTTGTATTTATTATTTTATTTTTTTATTAAGTAACTACATGTTTATTATTTTTTACATTTTTTTATGAAACATGTTAGGTATATACATAAAATAGAAATTATATTCGTAGTCCTCACTAGGAGATCTATGCTTTGGATAAGTTTTCAGCGATTTCTATGGTTTAACTTCATGGTTTGGATAAGGTTTTTCAGAAACTTCTACGACGATGTTTTAAGTATACTAGTAAGTTTTTTTTCCGATAGTTTCTTCAGCCAATGTTGAATGTCTTTAATGTAGCTATTTTTTGTTTTAATTTGTTTGATACTAAGTGGGAGTTTGTTATATAACTTTACTGCTAAAAATTCAGAACATTTTTTGCCCAAACGAAGAGTTACATTTTGGTATATTGAGTATGTCTGTTTGTTTGGCTCTGGTTTTATGAGCATGTGAGGTGTCTGCCTTTGAATCATTTTTTAGGTGATGTACTAGAATGTTTTTGGCATAGATTTTCTGAATGCTTAGAACATCAAAATATTTAAAAATTTCTGTTGTTGACATCCTTATGGGGACCTTTAGTATGGTCTTTATGATGCAATTCTGAGTTACCTTCAGTAGTTTTATGTGTTTAGATGCTGCTGAGCCCCATCGTATTACTCCATAATCCAATCGAGAGTGGCATAAATCTACATTTCAAAAATAGGTGCGAAATACCATCACGAACCGCAACGCTCTACTTATAAGATGTCAAAAGCATGAATTAAGTTTGAAAAAAGTTGTTCACGTCTGTAAGTGTTTACTGTATTCTATACGAAAAATGTACATACAGGTGCAATGCTCATTCAAAGGAGGATTTCCTTGTGTTAATGCCTAAAAAGGCCGTGCCTTTTGGGAACAAATTATAATTACGACCGCTATGTTCGAGGGGTAGGGCTCTTATTCTGATGTCGCGGGTTCAAATCCCGGCGTGGGCAGATAAATTTGATATGATTAAATTGTATTATTTCACAATTTATTCATTTAAAAAAATATAAGGCATATTTGCGGCACGTTCCAAAGTGATGTCACTTTCAGTATCGCTCTCGTGTAAGACCACCATTCAGAATTGAAACATGCTGAAAATGGTTTTAGCCTTGTTTGGTGACCAGATTTGAATAGCCAGATACTTCCTCACCTACCTCTTCAACGTCTGCTCTCCCTCTCCACTACTACGTCATAACATACACCAATTGGGGATGCCATAGTCTCGCTGGCTTCAGACAGTTGGGTTGGTCGTTTGTTGTAACTTGGCCAATCTCTATAAACTTCTTGTAACATACTTCGTTCATTCTAGACACGAGAGGCTGCAAATCTTCCGTACTGTAAGAAATCAGCACCATATCATCAGCATACAACAGGAAACATACTCTCAGATTACTCAATTTTGTGCCCAATCCTTGCATACAAATAAATATACGAGTAGAGATCTAATAATCAAGGTTACATAACGCAGCCTTGTTTAACACCTTTTGTTTTATAAATTAACACCGCATCATCAGCATACACACAACAGGCAACATACTTTCAGATTACTTTATTTTGCGCCCAATCCTTGCATATATACGTGTAGATATCGAATAACTAAGGTAACATAACGCAGCCTTGTATAACACCTTTTGTGTTAGAAATCAACACCGCATCATCAACATACATACAACAGGCAGCTTACTTTCAGTCAGTACTGTACATTTTAACAGTTCGCTTCTATTTTGGTAGTCTTTATACAGAAAACTTTGTAAATCCGCATCAAAAATATGTCAAATTTTATGCAGCCATATTTTTCTTCTTATTTGCATACATCAAAATGCGGGATTTTGTGGCTCTAAGATGCACAAATCCCGGCATGAATCCGGGGCCGATCCGGGATTTATATCCGGGATATAATACGGGATTTGAAACCCGGATTTAATACGGGCTTTGACACGGGAAAAGAAATCTTGATTGATGGCGAACAATAAAGAAGTGAATGGTTGGTGTTTGGGGGGGATTTTGTTTTTACAGAATGCAGTTAGGGAGGAATTTAAATTGGAATGATTTATTTAAGAGCAAAATATACGAGTACCTAGATTTTATGTTATTTTAATTTATTTATTAGCTTTATAAACAGTCTTTATAAATTCATAAATGACAGTGATAATAATATTATGTCATTGACCAATAAAATAAAGACAAATTGAAATTTATAATCTTAATACAAAAAAACACAACAATATTTCATTTCACACTTTTTGTAGATTTAAGATCAGGTATACTTAAATCTACAAAAAGTGTGAAATGAAATTTTTCTACGGTTTACATTTAAATTTTAATGGTTGTCAACAATATCCTTCAGGAAGTGATTTTATTTAAATTCGAGCTGCTAAAAGTAGGAAAGAAAATGTGGTGAACTAAAAAGAGAAATACAGAAATCAATAAAATATTAAGTTTTTAGCATGTGGCATTCATTCGAGTGTAATTTTTTTATGAATGCTGTGAATTTAGCAAGGTTCGTGTTAAACACATCGATATTTGGGCATAATCTGTTAAACATGCTACAGCTTCTTCTTATAAACACATTTTCGAGATAATTTGTGTTGCTCTTAGGGATATAAAATGTGTCAGGAGATCGAGTAACTATTAATGGACATCTGAAATGAATAGTTTGTAGTAAGTATCGGCTATCAATGAAGAATAATCTTATAGAGCTAATGATATAGGTCTAAACTTATTAATATAGGTCTACAGTATCTCGGCGTCGATCAAGCGACTTAAGGTTTACGGGGTCATAGCTTTCATCATTTCGCACGCGATAAGAGACATATTTCATAATTTATTTCTGAACTCTTTCTATATTTGCTTTATATGTAGAAAAATGAGGGTTCCACATTGTAGAAGCTTACTCCAGGTGGTTTCTAACATAGGATTTGTAGAGAGTCTTAAATGTTTGTGGATTTTTGAAAACTGAACTTACTCTAAGATTAACCGATACCGCAAGAGTTTAAATATTCCGCAGCGGTGGTAGATACTATGGCATCCACTAACATCCGTTGACAGCGCTCAAAAAGATGAAGAAGATTACGGGAGACGGTTTGAAAGGGAGATATGTAAAGGTAAATGATAGAGTAAGCGCGCCAATATAAAAAAAAGAAAAATTATTAACTGAAAATTGTGAAAATATTTATACTGTTTTATAACAGGAGACGAAATTTGTACCAGTTCACATAGGTCTCATAGAAATCGTTGTATTTCCCTTGCCGTCTTGGTGAGAAATATGATCTAAACTATGTTAGAAAGAGAAAACGCCACGCATATATTATATTCAAACATAGAGTTTAACCACAGAAAAATTTCAATAGGCCTCTCTACGAAAACCAACGTTTCCGATAGCACTTTGAGAAGAATGTATAAAATTTCGAGAATTTTTAATAAATATTTTTTTTTATGAAACAACAAAAACGTGAGGTTATAATAACGTTTATAAAAGAATTTAGCATTCTCAGAATATAAAAAATATTACCATTTGTTATTTCGGCTACTGGCATTATACCTAGCTCTCTCAATAAAAATTTAGGCTTTATTATTTATATAAGATTTGTCAAAGAATTTATATATAAAAATGCATAAGTCAGTCATTTTAAATACATGTAGGATTACGAAAGATTTTTTAAATATTTTTATTGAGGGATCAGTAGGATTTATCGGACCAGTTAGGATTTCATCAGAGCCGAACCCTCTGATATGAAAATATCTAGAGTCGGTGAAATATTTTCCCATTATTTTTCGGGTGGATTGACGTATTGTTATTGTATTGTTTTGTATTTATTATACTTATGTAGTGCACTTACATTGCGTGAGTTTACTAGATAATCATTTGTGGGAAAGTGTGTGGAAGGGTTTAGTCTTTCATTTGGGAAAGATTTAACCCGGACATAAAATCTGGAGCACCGTCAATTTTTTTTTATTTATTTGTCTAAAAAAATTAAAAGCCCTTAAAATAAACAAATGCAAATTATACACTTGAATAAAACTAAAAATTATTTTATTAAAACACTTTTAATCCTAACCACAAAGTTATTTCTATGAAAACTTAATATATTCGACACCAAACTAAAATCAACCGGGAAAACATACAAAATTTATCAGGTAACTCATACATTTTACCACAAAGGAAGGATAAAGTACTCTTTCATAAAATTCACAAAACTAAATGTATGTACAAAATTCAGACACGTAGAGCAGCAGAAACTGCTTAGGTTATTTTATAAATATAAAACAAAACAGACTTAAAGTCTCATAAATTGAAAATAAACAGAAAAGGCATGAGTCTGGTTTTCAGTTTCACTTAACTAACCCCTCAAAAGGTTACGTTTCTTTCTAGATACGCTTTACAGCAGATATCGACAACCTTTTGAACGAGAGCACTTAAATAAATAAATAGTAATGGAGTAGGTACTTCATTGAAACTTTTGTTGAAAATTTCTTTAGCAACGTTGTGGTTTGAAACTCGATGAAATGAAAAATAACGACACAAGAAAGAGACAAACACATACATCTATAGGATTTAGCCTGCGAGAAAATGAGTTAGTATAATCGATGTTCTCTTTATGCGGTGCTTCGTAGCCTCCCCACTCTTGTCTATTTTAGTTTTCTGCAGGTGTCACTTCTACCGCGTGTGAATTGTACTCTGTTTTTTTTTAATATGTAAATACCACACAATTGCTCCCAACCGCCTGGAGCCAGTGAGACTATGGAATCCCCAATTGGGGTATGTTGTGAGGCTGAAGGTAGTAGAGAGGGGAAGGAGATTGGGAAGAGGACTGTGGGGAAGTACCTGGCTATTCAAATCTAGCCACAAAACATAGCTTCTTGGAATGGTGCTTACACACGGGAGAAACTGGGGGTATCGAGTATCTTGACGTTATTTTTAAATGATTAAATTGTGAAATAACACTAATCAATTAAACAGAATTTACTTGCGCACACCAGGATTTGAACCTTAAATCCGCAACCTCCGGATCGCTAGTCAAAAGCCTTACCCCTCGACCAAGGAGGTCGTCAAGATCTAAATGTTTCTGAAGTCATCTTTTTTCCGGCGGTGATACCATTTCGGATAGTTTGACAACTATACAACGTCATTTGAACCGGAACCATAAAATAGTTGTGAAGTCAACTGACCCAAAATCATAAAATAGTTGTGAAGTCAAATGACCCAAAATCATAAAATAGTTGTGATGTCAAATGACCCGAAATCATAAAATAGTTATGACATCATCTGACCCTGGGTGTGATTTTTTTAAAATTATTTAGAGGCAATGCGTTAAGAATATCTGAACTGGTCGAAAGGAGCAATTTCCATATAAAAACAAATGGAAAACAACACATAAAATATCTGTAAAAGCTATGAAGATGTTCAAATCCATTAAAAAAATCAGAATCTGTTTCAATAATTCGAAATTGTTTTACAAAATCACCTTTTTAATCTTCTTCGAGTTTTTAGTCTAAATAAATAATTGTGTTTTTTTTCCAGGATTGTATTTTAAAAGGTTGCTGACATCTGCCTAAGGTACAAGGTTCTATGCCCGCCCCACCGACTGTCGTATTACATCTTACCTGAAAACATAGATAGACTATTGATCTAAGACTGATGTTTGGATTTAGGGAAAAAGCCCAATTTATGCGAGCTGGTATATCTACTGCTTAGAATTAAGTACAATTCGAAACATGTGGGCCTAATCTAAGTATCTTGATTAAAAACTAACAAAAAAAGTATTCTTCATTAGTGTTTATCTTCGTGAGTTCTACAACCCTCGGAGATTCCTGAAAGGCAATTCAGGTTGTACTAAAGAATCTTCGTTTTCTTTTTCCTTGCCTGTCCATTGCCTGGGTAGGCTGTTGAGGTCGGCTTTTCTCGTTCTCAGGCTATATCTTCTTCGGTTCTTGGTATAAATTTCATCCAGGCCGTTTTTCTGTAATATCTTTCAATTCAATTCAATTCAACACAATTTATTTATTCTTTTAAAAATATAAGACTAAATTAAACATTTTAGTGTGTTTTTGAAATACAATTGCAAGAGTATTACATTAAACATAAATATAAATGGTAGGCTAAAAATTATACAAGCATTAATAGAGCTTGCCTTTTGAAAGCAGCTTCATTAACGATAAATATGTCGATATCCGAATTAATTCTGTTCAACAGCAAGATTGCTCTCCCGATCGGCAAGTTAGTCCTGCAAGCCGGAAGATAGAACAGTCTATGCTGTCGGTGGCTAAGATAACCATCGGGAACATAGAAGTGAATGCTCTCCAAGATAGCTGTATTTTCAAACCATCCACGAATCAATCTGAAGAAATGCGTAGCAATGTGTAAATCCCTTCTGACGCGTAGATGGTTCATTCCGAGCATACCCAAAAGAAAGTCGGTAGGATAGAGCCACGGGTAATAGCCATACTCTCTCATGTACAAAAATCTCAGAAATTATGCTCTTGGAGCATTGAATCATCCAGGAGTTCTTTGGTCTTCCTCTGGATGACTGCTGATGAAACTCCATAGACATTGCTTGCTTAACTGTGTGGTCTGGTGTTCTCCGTCTTATGTGCTCATAACATCTCAACTGTCGTTCCTCCAGCCTACTGTTTATGTCTGTGATACCCAGGCTATCACAAATGCGCGAAATTTTAATCCTATCTTTTAGTGATACTCCTGCCGATTATCTAAGCATTCGGATTTCTGCTGTTTCTAGTTGCCTAGAGCAGGAGTTGTACATAGTCCAGCATTTGGAGCCATACATTATCGCGTATCTAATAATAGTCTGGTATTTCTTTCCTTTAAGTTTTATAGGCATTTTCGGGTCACACAAGATTCCTGTTACGGATCTAAATTTAGTCCATCCAATACATTCCCATTCAAAGAGTACGGAATTGTAATAAACCTTAAAATTAACGACTATATCGATGTCATCCGCGAGAATTCAGGCGGATTCTCATACTTTATCCTTAGCTAAGGAATTAGTTAAAGATAGCCATGTCTAAGAGTCAGTCTAGTTAATGACGATGATGCTAAAATAAGAGGGATAGATAGATTCCTTAAGTAGCCAGAATAAAGATCGGGAATCTGCCTCCCGGAATCCCAGTAATCACAAGTTGTCAATTTTAAGATAAAAAAACATTTCCTTATCATTAAGTAATACAGGAATCGCGACAATCGGACAATAATTCCGTAAGCTTTTACTATCGTTTCGCTTGGGTGCAATCAAAATAAATCGTAAATTTCTTTATAAAAAATGTAACCGTAATATATATTAACCGTATAGTTAACAAAAAAAAAATCTTTAGAAATGTATAAACGAATATAAAAAACTACTTAAAAAAAAAACAATTATATTGCTAAGATCGTCTGTGACAGTTTCCTTTAACAAATTTTTTCTTTCTTATAAAATTATTCACAAATTTTACTTTTACGCTAAAATCAACCATTTATAGACCCAGTTTGCCAAGCGATTTTCTGCCTATTACCTATATTCATAGTGATATAAGGCAAAATAAAAAATATACACATTTTTGGCTTTGGTATTCTTGTTTAAATTTAATGTTTTTAACCCAAGAAGCCCAATCTACGACATTTTTATCTACACGCAAACTAATATCTGCTTTCTCTTTCGCACACTTCTTTCGATTGCCCTGATCGATCGAACCAACTTAGTACCCGCCAAAAGCCCACAGAAGACGGCGGTGTTGCCTTGGTAAGTTCCTTCATATTGGAGTTATCGTACTGTTGAAGGCCAATTTGACTTATATTTAGGCTTTTTGTAATTTGATGATGTGTGTGAAAAGTGTTTATAAAGAAAAAATAATTATATAAAACTGTTTTATTATTATAAAACAGCTTGTCTTTTCTTAAAAAAAAAACTGATAGAACTTTCAAGAAGACAACTATCGCCCACATTTATTTACCTGAATGTAACTTTAATACCAAACACCTTAATAAATTACTTAATTAGTTCAAAAACTATTTCGTTAGACGTACCCTCAGTAAAATACGCAATACCCGTCAGTATAAATCGGTCTCAAAGACTGAGAGAGGCTGTATTTCGCGTGTTTTCTTTTATTTAGCAGTAAGGGACGTATCCAGGTAAAAATAGGAAGTACTGGGGGTGGAACTGAAAGGTTTTTACGAATAAGGGAAGATAAATCTACGTCCTTAAATACGTTTCAAAGAATCCGCTTTTGAAAATCATTCTTGATTGTAAATAATTGATGGTTTTCCGACGAGACCCGCGTAATTTTTTTTTATACATTTGATTTTGGTACTCATGTCTGGTTTTTAAGGGGAGTTCGATAATGCAATGAGTGTGCCAAAAAAACAAAAAAATTAAATTATATAAAAGCTGTTGCAACAATGATAAAAAGGATAAAAATGACATCATTTTCTTTTTATAATTATAAAAAACAGTGTCGGTAGAACCTTCTGTTCACAATCAAAATAAATACAACTAATTACCGTCTACTAGGAAACTCCGAAAATTTTCATATTCATTCCATACAAATTAACTTTTTGTGCGAATGTGTCGACTAAATAAAATTTCGGAAAAAAATATTTAGCAAGAGCACTCAAAAACTTTCATTAATTTATTGTTTTGACTTGACTTCACTTGAGCTTACTTGACTCCACTTGACTCAAGCTTTATTTTCTCTTGTTTTGTTGTTTTTTTTTTACAGAAGCTCCACACAGGAGGCCCTGATGAAAATAATTCCCCTCCGAGCCAATTTCATCTTTGGGGATGCTGTGGAAGTTCTTTTTAGGAAACGAAGGATAGGAAGTTCTGGAAAGGAAAAGTGTATGAAGGGTGGTTAGGAATCCGGGGGTCAGTGTGTCCAGGCGAGCAAAAGGTCTCCCTCAACCAGTCTCTCCCGATCCAGCCTGCCACGCAGTTGGTGGGCAGGCACATCCACCGCCAAGATCCAGACGAAACTCGCCCCATAAACCCGGGAATCCCCACTAAATCACCAAACGTAACGAACCACTCGGGGTGACCTACGGCAGAACTGTTGGTTATCCGGTAAATTGTTCCCGGAGCGGCGATACCTATACCAGCCTCCCAAATTAATATTTTTTTTATTTATTTATTTTTTTTTTTTTAAAGAAAGACAAACATTCCCGGGTTACGAATAACCCAACAATGTTTGAAAATCTCCTACTACCACCACAGAAAGCCGAAAATGTTGCTTGTGTTGTGATGGAGGACTTAGTCAGCCGAGGAATCGAACACGCGACGCCCGGGTGGGACCCAAGCGCTATGCCCACTCAACCACTGACCGGTCGAATATGTATAGGTATATCAATGAAATTTTACAAGCTTATATAAAAATAAATTATTCTATTTTTAATAAAAACATTATATTTGGAAGTACCTACTTGTTTACCGATTGTTTGATCCTGTTTACTTTAATAATTTTTTAAAGTCGCTATATTTTATTTGCCTACTCTGTACTACTTATGAATATAATTCAAAAGGAGACATTTAATAACTTTATTTTTTTGGTTTGATAAAACGAATTTAAAAGACCTCTAATCGGATTGGTTCGTAATAGGCTTCGCATTACTGGTAAACAAAAATACATAATTTTAAATGCTTTATTATTTTAAAATATGAACAATATATAAATAATGTATTTTATTAAATATCTGAATAAAAGTACAAATCCAAATTCAATAATGTATCGAATCGAGAAATCCGTAATTTAGGAGGCGGGTATGGGTACCGCCGCCCCGGGAACCATTAATTGGATAACCAACACCTTTGCCATTGGTGATTTAGCAAGGGTGCCCGGGTTCATGGGGTGAGATTTGTCAGGGTCTTCGCAACAGATGCGTGTGCCCACCTGCAGCGTGGCGGGCCGGATCGACAGAGACTGGTTGAGGGAAGCCTTTTCATTTCTCCAGCCGGACTCTCTTAACCCATCGCCTTGCACCGCAATGAAGGGATGGATTCATATGTCTGTCACACCTGGACACTGACCCCCATATTCCTACCCACCCCTCGTACCCTTTTCCTTTTTCAGAACTAGCTCTCCTTCTTTTCCTTAAAAAGGTCCTCAAGGATCCTAAGGGAAATTATTTTTCTCAGGGCCTGCTGTGTGGAGCTAACGTTAAAAAAATAACCATCAGTTAGTTACTGAGTGGAACAATGCGTCAGATTCCCACACAGGCTTCGCCATCATTGTACAAGCAACAATTTTCCATAACAATGGTTGTAGCAGGACGATTTTTAAATATTATCACGTTATTCGTAACGTTCAAAGAAAGTCTTTCTATCTTTAGTCTATGTTTATCCTACTCTTATTCTAATGGAGAGTGCATCGAAGAATTTTCATCATTGATCCCTTCGACACAGATGAACCACGCATGAATATTTGTAATAAAAGATCGTGTTGTTAGTACGATTCTTTCTCATGCGCAAGAAATCGAAGACTAAGAGAGATCTCTTCAGGTCTAGCATAACCTAACCTATTTTAAAGAGCCACTTCACACACGACCCAAATATAAGAAACAGGTGCCTCAGTAAAAGAAAAATTCTTACAAAATCCAAATTCATAAATATTCGAGAATGTAAGTATGAAGGTACATTTGTCTGCATTAGATAGTTCTTAAAATTTAGCGTGAAAACAATAAATAAAAATAATTTTACGTTCAATCTAAAATAAAAGAATTTTGCGTAAAATAAATCCTTTTCGGAAATAAAACATTAATCACTTTATTTTTATTTTAACGGATTTATAGCGTTTTAAAGCCGGACGATTGATTTATTGACAAAAGATTGCGAATAAAAATATTTGAATTTTTCGAACGAACGCCTGAATTCTATAGAATATATCGCGTCAAACAGTCAAATAAAAAACAGCCCATGTCACAAATAAAAAAGAAAAATAAAATTTACGATTTGGATATTTGTGTCCAATGCAATGTACGTTTACTTTATAAAGAGAGCATTTTACTTGAAAAAAGCAGAAACGATAATATAAGTAGAAAATATGTTCATAATATTAATTTTCTAAAAATGGGTTAATTTTTGTTTAATTTATTTACTCTTTTATAAGCCCATGGGACTTTTTACAATAATATGGTTGGGAAAATTTAAATATTAGCAAAAATGATTTCTTATACTACAGTGTTTTTTTTATATGAACATAACACAAGAGTCCCCAACTGCTCCCGTCTAGAGCCAGAGAGACTATGGTATCCCCAATTGGGGTATGTTGTAAGGCTGAAGGTTTTTTTTACATTAGCTCCACACAGGAAGTTATGTCATCTTTGGGGATGCTGTGTAGAAGGGATTTTTAGGGAAGAAAGGAAGTTGGGTAGGAATATGGGGGTCAATGTGTCCAGGAGGGACGGACGTATGAATCCATCCCTCCCACTGCGATGCAAGGCGATTTCCCAATAGAGTGTAAGGCTGGAGAAGTCAAAAGGACTCCCTCAACCATTCTCTCTCGATCCGGCCTGCCATGCAGCAGGTGGTAGGCAGACGCATCCACCGCCAAGACGCGCACAAACCTCACCCCATGAACCCAAACCACTTGGGGTGACCTATGGCAGAGGTGTTGGTTATTTAATCAATTGTTCCAGGGACGGCGGTACCAATACCCGCCTCCCATATTGAAAAGGTAGTGAGGAAGGGAAGGAGATGGGGAAAAGGAAGGTTTTCAAGCAACGTTTAAATTATGAATCTTACAGTCCTACACCAGGGCGATACTGATAGTATCTTCCACTCCGAAACGCATGAACCCAAAAAAGTTAACTAAAAAGCATTTTACGAAAAACTAATAGAAATATTAATCTGTCGCCATTTTTTAAAATTTTTTTTCACAGCGTCTTTTAGAACCTTTTCTAGCCACACCTTAAAAAATAACAACCAAATCTGGTTCTCAGTACTTGGGTAGGTACTCGTACCTTATATATTTTATTTCAATAAGGTGTTTTGAAGGTTCGTTTTAATGTAGGCAATATCAAATGTATCCCGTATCCAGAATTTTTTGTGTGATTCGGTCTATTGAATATTTAGAAAGGTTTCGTTTGAAAGGGATGAACCCGTGCTCAACCACAAACAAAATAATAAACAGTGTATTACAGAGGTTTTCAAACCTATTTGGTTCACCGTGACCTTTATAAATTAAAGATGTAATAAATAAATTTTAAAAAGTAAGGCAATTGACAGTTATATCTGTCAACATAACTTCTATTATTTTTTTAAATCGTCGAAGAAGATAACATTAACACTTGGGGACACACAGAGACGAAACATATCATTATTGTATAGGAATTTAACTATCTTACCTGTGCAGGCTCTATTATGGTTCAAAATAATGACTCCGCATATATCTGAATCTGAATAAAAGAGGAAAGTGGAACATGAACATAATACTAGGTTCACAAAGACTGAAGGAATGCTTGTTACAAAGTATAACAATAACTACGGATTGCGAACCCTGGAATATAATGTGCCCAAAATATTTAACATGTTACCAAGTAATATAAAACATTGCGATTGTACCAATAGATTGATATAGGCGCGAAAATATGGTTACTAAATAGAGATGGTTTATACTAAGTGCGTGTATTAATTGTGACAATCTGTATAGTTATAGTAATAATTTTATGTATGTGTAATTAAATTGTAATTGAAGATTAAAATCCGGCTGACAAACTGTTTAGTTGCGGTTTAACGGGAAAAACAAAAAACAATAAAAAAAATCTGTTTAGATAAAATTTGTTTTTAAAATTAAAATTAATATTTATTTTTAAATTATTAAAATATAATTTGTTTTACACCGTTTGGTGTTTAAAAAATATTGTGACTAAAGACAAAGCACCATGTTATATGTATAATCAAATCTAAAAGTTAACCACAATAGAATTGAAATGGACATCTTCATGAAACCAAAGTTTCCGACCGCAATTTGAAAAAGATTTATAAACTTTGGGAATTTTTTCATTAATTATTTGTATACGAAACGACAAAACATGAGGTGAAGATTAAATTTATAATATATCTACTATAAAATAAAATAAGCTTAATAAAAATAAGTGTGTTTTCTTCGGTGTCAGTAATTTTAGTTAGAAAAATAAGGTGAGCCATTTAAAAATTTTTTTGTTTGCATTAAAGAAATTTATATTTAAAATTTTATTAGTTTAAATAAAAAATTAAAGCTTATTTATTTTATCATCTTTCATAAAAAGTTTTTGGTTTTCGGATACATAAAAACGTGCACCACCCATTTTCTACTTTTCAATATTCCATGTGGTATCTAAAGGCGGAACAGCTTCTCTGGATTTATCCAATCCTATGTTGGGAACCACTGACGTTCATACCGAAAATACACCGGAAATATTTTTTCTGTTATTGTTAAATTTACCTATAATATAAATGGTATCCATGGTTCCTTATTGCGTATACATTTGCGAACAAGAGCCTCGATTTTGGAGAAAAAAAAGAAGCAGCCGTAAAGTAAGCGAAACGCCGTTTACAGTTGCTTCATTCCTTTCCCAAAATTCGTGGTTCGATACAAGGTAAATATCCATCCATTTATGTGCGCCTTAATATTTGTTTTTCGAATGAAACGTAAATCTTTTAAGCCGCTTTTGAAGTCTAATTATTAAGATTTTGATTGAAGCATGCATAACATAATTTCAATAGCTTGCTACATGAATAATGATGTTTTTTATTATTATTTACCCTTAACAAAAACCAAACTCTTGAATAGATTTCATTTATACGATTTGTTATGGCTGCAAAATCCTTTTCTATTTTCCTATATATTTCCTCTTCATAAAATATTATTTCTTGGAAAAACAATTTTTCTTTAATTACTTACCTCATTTTTACTTATTTTTTTAAGTTGTTCTACATCAGAACCTTGCGGAAACCAAAAAAACGCTTCTTTTGGATTAATTCTTAATATTGATTTTTGCATTTTGGTTTATCTGTTAATTAATGAATAATCCAAAAAAGGTATCAAAAAAGTCAATTTTCTTATCAGACTAAGAAATAAATAAAATGGTAACACTAAAGAGCTCATTTATAAGTTACTCCAAATTTAGATTACTGCCTTACGATGTTATATTTGACAATCAAGGAATTTTGAACAAGCTAGAAGTTATACAGAACAGAACTATGAGATGAATGCTGAGGAAAGGCAAATACGCAAGGGTTAATCAAATGAGAGAAGAGCTCAATTAGACTCCAATTAAAAAGAGACTGCCATTTAATGTGTTATTTTTTGTGCATAAACATATGAAAAACCAAATGCCAAAATACTTTAAGGATGAAATTGTTTTTAATAGAGATATACATAATTACGAAACTAGAAATATAAATAGAGTTATTTATTTTATTTTATTTATTTATTTTTTTATTTAGGAAACAAACAGTCATACAAAATGATAATATAACAATGAACATTCATATGTTGTAGACCAATTAAGTTCCATTAAGTTAAAATTTTGATATAGTTTTTTTTTTTTATCTACTCAACTTATGTGACAAAAAATAAACATAATAAGGAACCACATAAAAAAGAAAAACATAAAATGTAATAAAAAAAACTAAAAGTTATTTACAAACATAGTTATACTATTTACTACGGAATAATATATTGATGAATATATTGATGAATCAAAATGACAAACCACTTCCAAGAAAACATAAAACTGTTTTGGAAGGAGGTCAAAAGATCCCGGAGTGGACCAGAGAATGGAAGCATGAAAGTGATAAAATCGAAAGATGGACAAATGTTGACGAATGAGAATGAAATTAAAGAGAGATGGATGAAATATTTCGAGGAAGTCTTCGAAAGTAACCCGAGTGGTTGTGATCCCAGCGGTGAATCGGTTATGAACGATGATGGAGTGAATGTTACCAAAATCAGTATGGATGAAATAAAAAGATCAATTAAATGCATGAAGAGTGGCAAAGCTGTGGGTTTCGACAATATTGCTGCCGAATACTTAGGAGATAGTCGTTTTATTCTCACATGGCTGTGCAGACTTTTTAACCAATGTTTAAAGGAGGGTTATACGCCATTAGATTAGAGAAGGGCTGTAATCATGCCATTATACAAAGGTAAAGGGTCACGTATGGAATGTGGGAATCATAGGGCTATTAGCCTTCTTAGTTCAGTGGGCAAGCTGTATGGTAGAATATTGATCGAAAGGGTAAGAATGGAAACAAAGGATAAAATATGGGATGTGCAAGGTGCTTTTATGAGTGGAAGGAGGTGCATGGACCAGATTTTCTCATTGCGTATGCTCACTGAGAAGTTTCTTGCAAAAAACCAGAAACTCTTCTGTGCCTTTGTAGATCTACAAAAAGCGTACGACCGAGTTGACAGGAAAAAGCTATGAAAGGTGTTATCCAAGTACGGAGTGAATACGAAGCTCATTCAGGCAATTGCGTCGCTATATGAGGGAAGCGTTGCATGTGTCAGGGTGAACGGCGATTTTACGGAGTGGTTTGACATCACAAAAGGTGTTAAACAAGGCTGCGTAATGTCACCGTGGTTATTCAATCTATACATGGATAATTGTATGCAAGAATTGAAAGAGATGGGATTGGGCGCGAAATTGAGTAATCTGGAAGTATGTTGCCTATTGTATGCTGATGATGCGGTGCTAACTTCTAACAGTATGGAAGATCTACAGTCTCTCGTGTCTAGGATGAACGAAGTATGTATAAAGAATGAGTTAATGATGAATGTAAGTAAGTCTAAAGTCATGGTGTTTGAAAGAGAGAGTACGAAAACAGTATGCAATATAGTTGTGAATGATGAATACTTGGAGCAGGTGGATGAGTTTGTGTATCTGGGTAGTATGTTTACGAAAGATGGGAAGGCTGATAGAGATATTGAAAGAAGGGTTAATGCCGGTAACTCCATTAATGGAGGACTGAATGCCGTTGGCGGTAATAAAAAACTGTCCAAAGACGCGAAACTAGCCGTCCATAATGGAGTGCTGGTACCTACCCTGATGTATGGCAGTGAGGCATGGAACTGGCAGAGGAAGGATGAAAGCAGACTGAATGCTGTAGAAATGAGATCCCTGAGGCGAATGTGTGGTAAAACCATGTACGATCGTGAGAGAAACGTGGATATCCGCAAAGAATACAAGGCTGATGTAAGCGTGATGTGTAAGATTAAGAAAGGGACTCTCCGATGGTTTGGGCATGTAGAGCGAATGAACGAGGAAAGGAGTGTAAGGAGAATATATGATGCAAATGTGAATGGTAGAAGAAGTCGGGGACGCCCGAGGAAGACATGGCACGACCAAGTGAATCAGTTACTTGAGTCGGGCCATGTGAAGAGTCGGAATAATAGAAGAGCATGTATGAGACGATGTATGAATGTGAATGAGGCAAAGAGTGTGTGCCAAGATCGAGTTGTGTGGCGGTCCGTCCTCTCTGCCTACCCCTGCGGGGAAACGGCGTGATGGTTAGTTAGTTAGTTAGTTAATATATTATAAATTTTTACAAAAAAGAAAAAAGAAGTATTTTAAGTTATTAATATAATAAGCTGCATTTTATATGATTTCAAGTCATGTTATATAGAATTTATATAGAATTAGAATTATTATATAGAATTCCCTCCAAAACCATGCGAGCGAAGCCGCGGGTAAAAGCTAGTAAATAATAAAAATACCTTCCTTGTGAATTAAGTTCTAAGGACTATTTCAGGTCAAAGATTGTCCTATCGACAGACAAAATTTTAGTACCAGAATAAGGAATATTATACACATAAAAATGAATTTGTACCATTTGGACGTTGTTTACTTTGTCCTTCGTAGAAATGCCGTGAATTTTCGAGAAAATGGATCAAAAATCCCCCTCAAAAAAGCGAAATGGCAAACTTCAGTCAAAAATCTCCCAACATGCTTAGCGATTCCCTCTTTCTGCCTAATGGACCCGCCGCCTAGCCGAGGCACCTGTGAATAATTGATATGGATCAAACGGAACAAAGTGCCATTCTTTGGAAAGGAAGTAAATTGCTATGTTTTCCACCTCTTCGCTAATTCTAAGTGCCTGGTACGATAGACGGATTAAAGATTGATTCTGGCATAAATAAAACAATTTTGTTTTACTAGTAGCCAAAGTTTTAGTATACAACATCTTTTGAACTCGTTATTCAACAATTTTCTATTCTGTTAGTGAAAACGATAAAGGCAAAGGCAAAAGGTAAAAAAACGAGTGTGCATTAGACCACACGACTGAAGTAAAACTTCACTAACTTGTAAAAGAACAAATGACATTGGGGTGACATATAACATTGGGGTGACATATGACCATTGGGTGACCTATTACCCTGGGGTGACCTACGAACTTGGGGTGACCTACGACCTTGGGGTGACCTATGACCCTGGGATAACCTACGACCTTGGGGTGTCCTACGACCTTGGGGTGTCCTACGACCTTGGGGTGACCTAAGACCTTGGGGTGACCTACGACCTTGGGTTAGTATGTACGCCTTACCTTAGTTGTGCAGTATGTACGCCTCGCCCGATCACCGTACGCATCGATCACCGTTCGGATCGATTACCGTTCGCATCACACTTTTCGTAACGCATTCACCAGCTTACCTTTCTAGTCGAGAAAAGAAGTTTTACTTCAAAAGAACACA
The DNA here is from genome assembly GCA_917563855.2 of Limnephilus lunatus. NCBI lineage: Eukaryota > Metazoa > Arthropoda > Insecta > Trichoptera > Limnephilidae > Limnephilus > Limnephilus lunatus. The sequence goes on from OU830592.1 coordinate 113,448,634, forward strand.
CTGTCAAACTTTTCAAATTTTCTAATTAATAATGGTATCAAAACGAAAATATTAGACCAAAATATAGTTTTAGCTGTGCTTAGTGCCAAGAAGAATCTGAGAAGCCAAGAACTATCTAACTTTCCTGTTTCTCTCCTTCACATTCATCAGTCTAACAACAACGTTCCCAAAATGGATCACAATACACTGTCACCAAGCAAAACTTATTCTTGCTTAAATTATAAAAAAAATAATATCAGTGTCCTGCAATTTAAATTTAAAAAATGTGGGATCCTTCGGTTGAAATCAAATGCCGCATTGAGCAAGCTCGTGCAACCTTTATCCGCATGAAAAAGAAGATCTGCAGTCATGATCTCAACTTTGGATTACGAATGCGAATGGTCAGATGCTACGTGTTTTCGGTATTATTTTATGGAATGGAAGCGTGGACGCTTACAGAAGAACAGCTAAGGTGACTTGAGGCATTCGAGATGTGGATCTACAGAAGAATACTCAAAATAAACTGGATGGACAGAGTTACGAATAAAGATGTTATGGTTCGGATGAATAAAGATAAAGAAGTTATTAAAACAATAAAAATTCGAAAACTTCAATGTCCAAGACATTTGATGAGACATCCAGAGAAGTACGAAATCTTGCATCTCATAATGCAGGAAAAGTTTTCCAGAAGACGGGGCCCTGGAAGAAGGAGAACATCATGGCTGAAAAACCTGAGACAATGGTTTGGCCAGTCTACTGTAGAGCTGTTCCGGGCCGCATTAAACAAAGTTCGCATAGCCAACATGATAGCCGAAGAATGTATCAGTTAAAACTCCGGGTTGTCTCAAAAACTCTTTAAATAAAAACTCCGTAGTCAACGTAATACTTTGTACTTTCATCGGCGATCGATTACAATGAGGCTTATTTAGCAGGCGGTAAAAATGTTTCTGGGTCCCGACTTTGAGTTTGCAACCGTATTTATATGAGTCTCAATCCCTGCATTATCGGCAACTTTATTTGTTAACAATTCCACCAACGAGTAACATCTCAATATACTATCTAGGATCTAGGATATCAAGCATCTAAAACTCCTCCACAGAGAAGTAAAACAGCACCCTGAAGTTTTTAAATTCTCATGTTATTTCTTAGGAAAATACACTTTTTTGCTCCATGTCTGAAAAAACCTTCATACACAAAGCTCATTTTTCTTCACCTTCATACCGCACAAGACTTCCATCTTCCAGGAGCAAGAACGACTGTGGCATCCCTATTTGTTGTATGTTGTCAGAGCAAATATAGTTGAGAGAGGAAAAACTATTAAAGTTAATAGGTCAATAATAATGTGGACCAACGAGTTTTCTCTTTAAAGAACCCATAAAAGAATTAAAAAAATCGTTACCTAGTAATAAAAATATGGAAATTTTTTGTTATCGTATTTACATACCAAAGTCTAACAGATAATATTTTTTAAAGTGAAAAGGGCAAATAGAATATTCCTGCTTCTAAAGGCTGTGGAGTATTTATGAAAATATTTTTCTGGTAAAATGGTATTTTATTTGTTTGTTTTTCTCTGACAAACATTTTTATTGCGAGAAATCTAGCACTTATAATTATAATTGTATACCGGTTGCACCAAGGTTGTACATGATAAATAAATAAACAGGTGCCTCATATATACTTTCAGTGTTGCCCTTGTAAACTACCAAAATAGGGAATTCCAATGAAAATTATTATAGATCCTTGTTTTTCCACCTTCACATAATCGGGCCTCTTTAAGACCCGCATTAACAAATCCACTCCTACAGCCCTTACCTTAACCCGCCTCGCAACGTTGCCAAACCGGGTGGTGATGTAGTTCCCAAGTCCATACACAATACAGACTGGGGAGCTCTTGTGTGGTATCACATAAATAAAATTTTGATTCTGAATATATTAACTTTATTAAATATACATATAATTAATAAGTCAAAATATAAAAACGATTAAAAGCATGAGAGATTTAAACACCCTGTGATTGGTCAGCGGGTTCTCATAGAAGTATGATGTTAATATCATAAAATATTAATGTTTTTTGAGGTATTGCCAATTTATTTTAGGATTTGTCGAATTCATTCCGCCCCGTTTGCACGTGGTACGTGTGACGTCATTTGTACCTTGCCATAATTCGAATATTTTGCGGGCTATGAAAGATTTTAACATATTATAATTATTTTAACTATGAAAACGTCACAATATGCTTAATAAAATGTACTAGTATTTAAGTAAGAATGTGAATATTTATTAAAAAATTACTGGAGTTAGTTATATCGCGTTGCTAAGTAACTAAAAATGAATTGCAAAGTTTTTCAACCATTCTATTTCCCCTCTCATTCTCATTCGAATAAATTCACCACTCGTAAAGTGGTTTCCCCGGTGAAATAATAAAGGCTAGCTTCGTTTTTAAACAGAAATACATTACATATTACAATAATACATCCTTTCTGGTACCCGGAGCGCAGAAGGCAGTAGGGGTAAAACGGGTGGATTTATTAAGGGTTCCCCTCGGGGTATTAACACTTTGCGATTAACGAGATCGATTTGTTTGGCGGCCGTATGGGGAGTCTCAAACGGCCTTATATACTAGAGAAGTAGTACTACCTTATAACGTGCGTGGAGATCTATGCAACTCTTTTTGGCAGAGTAATGCGTTGGTCGTATATTGAGTCAAAAAGCTTTAAGGTTTTTTTTGCTTTCTTTATTTTATCATTCTCGATGGTAATAGGGGTAACCTAAATCTCTGGATTGATAGGTAATCTGAAAAGTTGTAAGCAGATATTTGCTATTCTAATTGTTTCCTCCCATGATTTTCCTTTAGAGATAACTACAGTGTCATCTGCGTAAGATATAATATCACCAACTAATGGAAGAGTGAACATACTTACTTAACAACTTATATAATAAAAAGGATTGGGCCGATGACAGTTCCTTGTGGTATACCAAAAGATGAGGTTTTGGGTTCACTTAGTATATTATTTATTTTTACATATTGAAGTCTCTCTTTTAGATAGCTTTTGAACCATGATAGCACTATTCCATCCATTCCAATTTGCTTTAGTTTCTCATTGAGTTTTAAATGTGATAGGCTGTCAAATGCCTTACGGAGATCAATGAAGATTCCAAGACACAAGATTCATAGGTTTTTATTTATTTATTTGTTTTGTTTTTGTTACAAAGAATACATCAGATTGTATTCTTGTGACAATTTTGTTACAAGAATACAAAGAAGCGTTGACTGTCCAACTAGGATTCTCCCGTTCTAGGACAGTCAAATTGACAGAAACATTTTGATAGGCGTAAATTTAATTTACAGATGATTGATTTATATTGGGACACAAATCAAGATGGTGCTAATGTTGTCGGCGATCATTTTCATGATATGACAGCTATGTGACACAGTTTCAAAAGACATTATTTACTGGATTTAAAAGCATTAAAAAATATATGGTTGATAAATAATACGGTGGTTGGAGTGTCGGTGAGCTATTAAAAATGAATTAAGAAATAGGAATGCACGAACAGAACCTCTTGATATGCTTTGTGTAACTATAAGTGACCCTCTCAGGTGTGGAAGCTCCATCGAAGCCAGAGTTAAATTAGCCTCTCAAAAACTAGGCGTACTGTAGAGGGCCCGCAGATAATTTAATAATACACAACTGCTAACCCTGTAAAAATCGCGAGTGCGCCCCACGGTTGGATTTGGCAGCCATCTCTGGTCTGGAGCTCCAAAATACCTGAATAAAACATCGACTCTGTGCAAAAACGGGTGGTCCGTTTGATAGATTCTCCCATATTAACAAATGGATTGCAATCCTTGTTCTAATGGAAGATGCTCCGAGGAACTAGCGTCATTGACCTCTCGGCACCGGTGCATAGTCGGGAAACACGCCAAACGCGCGCACAACACATGTACACGGTTGACATTTGTCATATGAGAACGTCGTGATTTGTCATGAGGGTCGCCCTTCGACTAGTTCTTGAGTTAACAGCTCGGCTGTGGAAAGATTTGCCGGCCTCTGTATTTCCTCATTTCTAAAACATGGGTCTCAATGATGCAAATGAACACAATCTCCACTTATCCATGAGAATAGAGTTATAATATACGTTCATCATCCATATATTAACAAATCTCATTTAAATATATAGGACATTTGCAGCGAATAACGCCAAGTTCATATATAAAGCCAAAAAGCTCCTAGCTTTTAATTCAGTACAATAATCGAAGACCTCCACAACTCCTTCATAGATATACATTTATATTTTATATGAACGAATCTCATTTAAAATATAGCAGATTTGAACTTGCGATCACTGAGCTTAAAGCTACTATGTCCATTCTGTCAACGCGCTCATAAAAATAAATAATATTTAATACGATCAAGAAACCAGTTCGAAAAACTTAATACGGTTAAGATAAAATCTCCGATAAAGCATTAATAATCGGCGTAATAAAATGTACAGAAAAGCTTACAGAAAGATAACGTATTTTACGCGCAATTTACGTATCATAAGAACTCGTGTATATTACGGACATTTACGTAATTTAAGAACTTGCGTATTTTATGCACTGGCCCGTAGAATTTAGTATTTGTGTCGAAGTGAAGAGGAAAATAGAAAGAAGTGTGATTTGAGCGTGTCTGTGTGCTAAAAATTAGGTATTTTTTAATTATTTATAACAAAAAATTTCATGCATTGATTGTATTGATTAAATGTGGAAGAGACTTATCCACTGTATAGCGCGAACAAAATGACCTTCAGAAGCGCGCGTTAGGTGGAATGTGGATGTGAAGTTTAACCTGTATAGCGCGAACAATGTGGAAGTGACTTTTCCACTGTATAGCACGACGAAAAAAATGACCTTCAGAAGCGCGCCAGGTGGAATGTGGAAGTGACATTTGCCCTGCACAGCGCAAACAAAATGACCTTCAGAAGCGCGCCAGGTGGAATGTGGATGTGAAGTTTAACCTGTATAGCGCGAACAATGTGAAAGTGACTTTTCCACTGTACAGCGCAAACAAAATGACCTTCCGAAGCGCGCCAGGTGGAATGTGGAAGTGAAGTTTCCCCTGTATAGCGCTAACAATGTGGAAGTGACATTTCCCCTGCACAGCGCGAACAAAATGATCTTCAGAAGCGCGCCTGGTGGAATTTGGAAGTGACATTTCCCCTGCACAGCGCGAACAAAATGACCTTCAGAAGCGCGCCAGGTGGAATGTGGAAGAGACATTTCCCCTGTACAGCGCGAACAAAATGACCTTCAGAAGCACGTCAGGTGGAATGTGGAAGAGACATTTCCCCTGTACAGCGCGAACAAAATGACCTTCAGAAGCACGCCAGGTGGAATGTGGAAGAGACATTTCCCCTGTACAGCACGAACAAAATGACCTTCAGAAGCGCGCACGGTGGAATGTGGAAGTGAAATTTCCCTTGTACAGCGCGAACAAAATGACCTTCAAAAGCGCGCCAGGTGGAATGTGGAAGTGACATTTTCCCTGCACACGCATGCACTCAAAAACACACTCTATGAATTATAGGTTCAGTGACTCGGACCTAACAGAGAAAACGTCTTAATTTATGAAGGCACTATCGTTGTGAACGATTATAAATGTGTTTTTATTTTCCTATTGTTCGTAAATACGAGTTTTATTAAATATTACACATAAATTTCACGTGTTTCTTTGTATTGGTGATTTCCATTAGCGAGTTTCTGCTTTTCATATTTCGTGATGGGGATAACCTTAAAAGGGTCGAGTTTGGTAGGATTAATTTTCTGTGATGCAAATATATACATAAGTGCCTATACTATGGGTAATAAAATTCAGAAAATAATCACAAATACGAAAAAGAATTTTAGAACATTTTTTTATTATTTTTTATGTATGCTTCCTGAGGAAAATAATTATTTCAGGACCTATGTCATCTTTGGGGATGCTGTGTGTAGGGTTTTGTTAAAAAAGGAAGAATTAAAAACACAAAATTATTGTCCAGAGTCAGTGACACTAAGGCATACTCAATTTTGGGTTCGTGGAATGAAGGAATTGTGGAATGATGGGTTGTTCAGTCGATTTGGTGCTATAGTGCCAAAGTTACGGCCGAACCTAAGTTTGACAAAGTGCCCATTAAACGATGAAAATTTAGTATGAAGAAAATTAAAATTCTCCTTTTGGAATGTTTTATGATTGATTTGTGTACCGACCATGATTTTTAGAAAGAATCCAAAATTTCAGTCAGTTCGGTGCCATAGGGCCGAAGTTATTACCGACCCCAAGTGTTAAAAACACCGACCACAAGAACTAAAACGAACGATCCCAAGTGTGAAAACGATGATATTTTTTTCAAAATCTTCTTTAGGCTGATTTTCATATCGATTCGTGTACATACCATGATCCTTAGTAAGAATCCAAAATTTCAGTCGATTTGATGGTATAGTGCCAAAGTTATGGCTGAACCTAAGTTTGACAAAGTGCCCGTAAAACGATGAAAATTTAGTATGAAGAAAATTAAAATTCTTCTTTTAGAAGGATTTGGAGGACTGTAGAGAAGGTCGGAAAGAACCTGGCTACTAAGATCTGGTCATTCAGCTAATGTCATATTTTTTATGTGAATGGAGCCAGTGAGACTATGGCATCCGCATTGGTAATTATTATGAGGTTGAGGAGTGAGGCAAAAAGTGTGTGCCAAGACCGAGTTGTTTGGCGGTCCGTCCTCTCTGCCTACCCCTGCGGGGAAACGGCGTAATGGTTAGTAAGTTAGTTAGTTATGAGGTTGAAGGAAGTAAAGAGGAGAAGGAAATGGGAAGAGGAAGGGGGAGTACCTGGCTATTTAAATCTGGTCACTAAAGAAGGTCGAACTAGGGATCAACACTAGAAACGAATTAAAAGTAGTTAATAGATATTAATCTAAAATTCCATTGGATATGATTTTTTAGATATTCACGGCAAAAAGAATTATAGCGATTTATTGTTGGGACATTATGCCGTATTGCGCTAAAACCTTCTTTAGACAATGTTTCGGATAGTGTCACAATGTCCATCATCAAGGCAGATGTGTAATTGATTGTGGTAAAGTGTGTGCTTATGTATGTAAATGCGACACGAAGTTGCCAGCCTCTATGAGCCAACATTATGATTTAAAATGGTTTTCTGCGTTTAGTTTTGGTGTAGCCGTCAATTACCGGATACTATTGATCTTAGCCCTGTCATCTTCATTAATATTATTGTATTTTTTTTAAATTTCAATTGGCTTCGTAATTAGACGTGCTCAATGCGTTTTGGGTCTTCTCACGACTTCAACAATAAACGGCGTAATAACCCAAAAATAAATAACAATAAAATTAGGTGGTTGTAAACTAAAACTAACGTAATCTAATTTTCCTAACAAGTAGATACACAAAATTCTAAAGAAAGATGCGTTATTTTTAGCAATTCCATAGTCCTTTAATGGACTGTTCCGACTTTATTAACAATATGTAAATTTTATTATGTAATTTAATATTTTAATTTAATTACGTAACGTTAAATTAATTATTCAAGTAATAAGAAAACGCGTTACGAATTTATTCTTTCGTGTTTCCTGAGAAGTTGTTCATTTCAGCCATTTTCAGCGGTGGAATATAACGGGAGAAGCTTAGATATAGAACAACATAGGAGGGCTCTTCCAACTTCAGCAAGTAAACGAATTACTATTTATATATATTTATAAGTAATGTCAATGTCAATTTTGCTAATGGCACGTGTTGTGCCGTATATGTGTAAATAAATAAATAAATATACAATTGAGATCGATAAAGTAACTTACTATACGAATAACTATCGCGCCATTTCAATTTTCTATGAGCCGCCACATAACTCTATCTTGGCAAGCATTCTGCTCACTCTTGCTTCATTCACATCCATAGATCGTCTCATACATACTCTTCTGTTCTGATTCGTGACCTGGCCCATATACAGGGTGTTAAGGGACGTACTAAATTTATTTTTACCAGTTCATTCCTGACGTTATTTGGAGTAAAAAATGTAAATTAAATTTTGGTCTACGGTGACATTTTTGATGATTTGTAGGTATTAGACAATTAAGGGGGGGGTGAATGGTTGGTCGGTTAGTCGGCTGAGTGACCAGTGACGACATGTGGAAGATTTTTTGTTTATTTTGAAGAAAAAAAAAAAATAAATTTAAAAAAAGATATCAAATAGGTCACAGGAGACAAAAAATTAATTAGTTTACATTTTTTACTCCAAATAATGTCTGGAATCACCGGTTAAAGTAAATCAAGTACATCACTTAACACTCTGGATTATTAATTTATTACTAGCTACCGAATTCTTGACAAATCAGTTCCAATTTTGAGAAAACAAAAATAATTTTCTGTTAAAAACATTATTTTGTAGGTAGGTAGGTACTTAACGAAATTTCAGAAAGAAAAATATTAACTAGGTATGCAAACTTCATATCAACAACATCGTTCAACCATTTCTAATACTGTTGCTCGCTACAGCAGCGCGCACCGCCTTTTTTTATACCTACACACCAAATGCATAACTTCATTAAGGCGAAGAGTAATTCAATTTTTTTACGAATCCGTTTACATTATTAATACAGCAAAATATACTTTGATTATATTGAAGCTTCTTCTACCGTTTCCATTGAGTAGACTTACAAAATGTTAATTGCTTCATAAAAAATATAACCGTAAACCACCAAAAAATATAATTTTTTCATTAGAAATCTGCAAGATACATTTTTTTTAAATACAATTTTATGGCTAAATTATCTGTAACAGTTTCAAAATATAAACTTTTTTTATTCCCAAAAGAAACTGCGCTTGAAATCGTGACACCGTTCGCCAAGCGATTTTTATGCCTATTCCCTACATTCGTAGAGACACAAGGCTCAATAAGAATTCATACATTTTTGGCTCGTGCATGTCTCCCTTTTTTCTATTGTTTTTCTTAATGGGTTATTTTTCGTACAGTGGTGTACCATCTGTCGTACTTTGTTTCAAACAACGAGTTAATAAAAGTGTTTTCTGAGCATGCAAGGTTCTTCAACAAAAATTAAATTTCATGTTTACCCGTTAAAGTACGGTATAAAATATTAGTTTATAATGGCTAACACACCCGGCGTTGTTAGGGGCCAAACTTGTTACCCACCCTTAAAAAGTTTAAATAATGGCAGTTTGCTTTTGGACCATAAAAAATAATGTTTTCTTGTCAAAGAATTATAAAGTTAATACATATTTTAATAACGCATCAATCTCTAAAGACAGCTAATTGTTGAAGGCTCATTAACCTATTGGGTAAATCTGGCCCATATATAGGCAAAACAACTATTTGACATAAAGTAAATCTGACCCATATATGGGTCAGCTCATATGGTCTCATATAAATCGTTTTATCTCCCTTACTCTAATGACGAGATATATGATCTAAACAGTGATGGAAAGAGATAACCCTACACTACGATTTGAGTTCCATAGATATCCGCAAAAAAATTAAATTATTCGGATTTATGACGTCAAACGTTCACCAAAATGTTAGGTGAAACTTTATAATGTTTGCAATCAAAATTTAAATATTTAAAATATAAAATGCTTACTTCTAAAAATACAATTTGAAAGCGTATATTGATTATTAAAAAATGAGTTTCTTTTTACGTTATCAGTTATTTTAGTTCAGTTTTTAAAGGAAACAATGTAAGGTGAATCACTTTTAAAACTTTTTAATGTTTTCATTCAAAATATCAATATTCCAAAAATAAAATGCTTACTTCTAATGATACAATTTGAAAGCTTATTTAATCACCTTTCAAAAACAGCTTTTAGTTTTTGGATACGTTCAGAAATATTCAAATTATTTTGATTTTATTGAAATGCGGAAATTCTTAATAAATCGCCGGCATTTGACAGCATTTTTATGAGCAGTATCAAAAATATAACTCCAACCCTGTGGGGTTAAATGTGACAATATATCGTGAAGTTTTTTTATAGGTCAACTTTTTGGATACTAAACAACAACCGAAATTATAATAAAATGAAAAAAAAAACGATTTTTATACACCACTTCTTTAATCAAAAATTATCAACATGTTTCGAAATCAATGGTTTTCTTGTCAGTATAAAATGAAAATGATCAAAAATAACAAAATACATACAAGTTTAGACAAATAAGTACCTATAGATTAATTTATTTATAATAAATATTAATTAATTCGTTTTTGAAAGGAAAATTTTGAGGCGTATCTTCGGACCGGTTTTAGGAAAATGGATTTTGGCGCAGACGTTACAACAATGAGCTATATACTCTGTTTAAGGGTCTAAACGTCACAAAATTTATAAAACTGGGAAGAATTCGGTGGCTGGGTCATGTAGAGAGAACCGAGCATCAAGCACCAAAACCCCTACTGAACTCAAGGAGCCTGGGAAGACCATATTTAAGATGGAGCGACAGCGTCCTCAAAGATTTATCCACCTTGGAGATTGTAAACTGGGGAGAGCTGGCACGAAACCGTGGTGAGTGAAGGAAGACTCTTGAGGAGGCCAAGACCCACCAGGAGTTGTAGAGCCAAGAGTGATGATGATGAATGAATATTATTTTTTTATGTACTTCGAGAAATTTTAATACTAGAGTTAAGTTAGGTTATTCCGAATTTGTCAATCACATTTTGGAAACAAATCAATCTTTTTGATAAAAGGGTTAATTTTTTTACATACAAACACAATGGACAAACAGAGAAATGCCAATAGCCAATTAAATTTTATTAATAATCAAAGATTTTTATAAAAAAACTCACCTCTTAAATTAATGACAATAAATTTAATAAATGCCTACATTTTTGTTATCGTCTTGGTTAATTTTATTATTTTTGTGTAAATTTATAAAATTATAAAAATTCAATTATTTTACCTGTTCTAAAATAATTTTTATTCCATGTAATTGATTTTTTTTATAATAACATGTCTACTAATTATTCGCCATTCTTTGTTATTTTATTTTTGTCCATAGGTACTTATTTTGGTTTTACCCCGAAGAAGAAACCATTGGTATCGAAACATGTTGACAATTTTGATTAAATGATTGGTGTATACAAAGAGATTTGATTTTTTTTTAAATCATGCCATGAAGTGAATTTTCGATTATTGAAGATTAAATAGTTATTTTTTATCAATACCATTGCCTAAAATCATTTTTTTATTTAATTTAGTAGGTACTTACAAAATGGCGAATCGTTTGATTGTAGAAATTGCATACCTGTAACAAAAGAAAACCAAAATATTAGTAATTGTTTAAATGAAAAAATTATAGACAATAAATTGAAGCCGCATTCAGATCATTGGCATTTTATACATTAGGGCCTTTTGTTGATGACCAAAAGAATTACGACTATAAGAATGTCGTTTTGCTACTGTTTCCACACATATCTGAAAAAGGTTCAGATAAATGAGTCAATCGATAAGAATTTTAACTGATTTAACGATTTATAAATAATTGCACTAACGAAATAATAAATAACACAATTCATATTATGTATTATGTTATTACAAATACAATATGTAGTAACATTTCATTTTCGTAATTATGTATATATATTTTTATTTAAAGATGTACATCCTTAAAAAGCTATGCTTCTAGGTGTGGGTGGGGGGGGGGGTAACATTTATTCAATTATTGAGAACGTTTTCATAAATATATTTTTTTTGTTTTATTTAAATTTTAAATAATAGTGTGTAATAATTTATTTGAAAGTACATAAGTAAAAGTTGATACGAAAAAAAACAAACATTGAGTTATTGAGAAAACCAACAAAATTGAAGATGAAGTCAACAAACATGAAGAAGAGATCTGTAAATACGAAACCGAGTAAAACAACAAACATAAAGATTAAGACTCCAAACATAAAGATGAGAAAATCAAAAAACATGAAGATGGTACCTAAAAATATGAAGATGAAGTCAACAAACATGAAGATGGGGTCTATAGAAACGAACATGGGTAAATGAAGATGAAATCTTCAAACATGAAGATGAGTAAATCATGATCTAACACCAATACAACAATGTAATTTAATACATTAGTAAAAAAATAAAATAAAAATATACTTTTAAACTTTTTAAACAACCGACTAAAAGCAGTAAGTATAAAGATCGAATATCACAACAAACATTATGTCAATTTTAAGACCTATAATTTTTCACGACTCTCAAATATCAAATTTTGCAGTCAAATCAACTATGCTCAATGATCAATGCCAAAAAAAAATTGCAGCATTTTTTAATCGTAACATTTTCAAGTACCTAGTTAAAAAATGTAACTATAAAAACAACCATAATTACTGTGTTGGATTTTATCCACTTCGTTTTACCTCTTAGCCACCTAACATCGCCGTTCAAAAGCCCTACACGCACGGCCGGGCGTAAAACGGCGTTACTTTCACACACTCCCGTTTAATATTTAATTATCGCGTCATTAGACGCTACACTCGCCTTGTAGTTCATAATTTTACAGCCAGGAGCCGAGTTTGTAGCAGAATTATTAGTGAATTTGTACCTGAGCGTTATAATTGAAGGAGGTAGGTACATACTTAATAAGGGAAAATAATACAGGGCGGTCAGGAAGTATGTTGTACTAATAATAATTAATTGGTAGAAGAAAATTGATGTTGAACTGTTTTTATAATAATAATAATATTTGGACGATTTACATAGCGCCGTTTTTGTGAAAAATCACCTCAAGGGCGCTGTACAAACTTACCATACATGCCTAAAATCTAGAAAGACTACATGCTAGACAAACAATTAAAAACAACTTATGGCTAAAAATTGCATACACCGGTTCATTGATCACCGATACGAAAATATATGTACAATATTTTGACCAATGAACGCGATGCTGCCTAAAAATGAATTAATACAGGACCATACTTACCTGGGAGGTCGCTTGAAATTAACACTGTTTATTGTCTATTTAAAGAAATTTAGATAGAGTTCGCACGCAGAGGACATAATTGTGAACACATGTTGTTTAATCCTGAATATATTTTAATATTAATATGTAATATATTCTTTAATGAGTGTATTTTGGAAAGTAAAAGCAACATTTAATGGTGGGCGGTGCAGTAGTACAAGGATTTGATCTTCCGAGAGACAGATTGATGTGTAAGGATTCGAGTAATTTTAATTCGTCAATGTTATCCAACAGTTGGCCCCCGATGTTTTGAATATTTAAAAATATATAATTTTTTTTGCATTATTCATCAATTTCAAACCTAAAATAGACTTCAAAACACCTACAATAATAATATTTCTATTTTTGAAGCTGACAATTCATGGTGGAATTCCATTTTGTAGCTCACTTCATTGAATAATATTGAAGTGAACTATAAACCCACGGTAATTAGCCTACATAAATAACCAAAATAATTAGAAATGAGACAGTCTAAAACGAATTGGTAACAAATGTGATTAAAATCCTTGAAGACCCCTCTTCACCTCCCACATATGTTATGTATATGTTACAGTAAAAGCCCGAACTACGGTAAATCCTAAGATTTTCCGGTAAATCCTAAGATTTACCAACTCTTAATGGTAAAAGTCCGAACAGTTCTATAATAATCGTTCATTTACCTAACCTAACCTAACCTAACCTAACCTAACCTAACCTAACCTAACCTCACCTCACCTCACCTCACCTCACCTCACCTCACCTCACCTCAACTCACCTCACCTAACCTAACCTAACCTAACATGTACTAAATTTAAAAAAAAAAACACGAAAAAATTGTTTCTTATTTAAATATTCGTAACCTAACCTAAACTAACCTAACCTAAATTAACCTAACCTTACACGTACTAAATTCTAATGGTAAAAGCCGAATAAATCGTTTCTTATTTAAATATTCGTAGAACGGTTCGGACTTTTACCATTAAGCGTTGGTAAATCTTAGGATTTACCGGAAAATCTTAGGATTTACCGTAGTTCGGGCTTTTACAGTGACATATATAAGCCGTAGACTAAGAATGATTTGTACCAGTCTGAAGATAGTTTTAACGAGCTGAAACCGGTTACGGTCAGTAAAATTAAGTGGAAAAAAACACCTGACGAACCTCTGCAGACATTTAGCAGACCAAGGATTGCATCCTACGAAATCAAACAAAAAATAAATATTTTATTTTATTTTTAACTTAACGAGTAAAACCTCAAATTGTAATATTTTAATTAAATGCGAAACTCAAAAGAAAATCTGGAGACAGAAATATCAGAAAAAGATATTGGAACCTGTAGGACTCGAGTTTCGTTAATATTGTCTTCATTTAATTAAAATATTACCATTTTAGGTTTACTCATAAATTTAAAAAATTAAATAACATATTCATTTTAGACTTGCAGAAAAGTCAATATATGTCGCATATTCAAAATAAAATGGATAAAAAATTATCCAGACACTGTCTAGATAGCATTTAGTTCGGGTTTAAATCATGCAATCATATATAAAGGTAGCAGCCAATATGTGCGGAAAATGAAGATAAAGAGGTAGTTTTTGATCGAATTATGATGCAGTTAAAAGTGACCGAATTGGATTAAGACGTCTTAGCTCAGTTGGTAGAGCTGTTGTTATGAAAGCGGAAGGTTCTTGGTTCGTGTCCCAGAGGTTCCAAAGTCTTTTTTCTGATTTTTCTGTCTCCAGATTTTCGATTGAGTTTCGCTAATATGAGCTTCACTTGATAAAAAAATAAATATTTTTAATTTTGTAAAATTAATTTTCAATCTTAAAACCACTCCAAAATGAACAGGCAAAAAAAAACACAAAAGAAAGCGACATCTTGTGACACAAGAAGAAAATACAAATACTCATAAAATGAACAAATGTATAGGAAGAGATGCACTGGAATTCAACGAAAAAAATATGGAAAAAATCATCCTTCACATTGATAAAAAAAAGTACTTCGTAGTCTCTCCACTCTTGTCTACTTTAGTTTTCTGAAGGTTTCACTTATACCGCGTGTGAATTGAACACTCTTCTCTGATGTTTTTTAGCAACCCTATACTCCAAACAAGCTACTTGCACCCTTGATAGGAATAAAGAAGACGTGCTCTCACTAAATTTCACCCATTGTGTTTTAATTCCGCCCTTGAACATCCTTCCAGTGAGGAATTTAATCTCTATTCCGAATATCGCGTTCGTCTTGCAAATAATATTAATGTTGAATCAAAGAGCCGCGGGGGTTCTTTATTTCCAACCCCCGATTTGAAGGAGAAGGTGAAGAGGTAGTCGGTGATATTCTATATTGTAGGAATGAAGAGAAGTTTGTGTAACAAGAGATGTGAGTGGAAACACAGACAAGAGTATTATTTGAGTAAAACTGATTGGAGAAGATTAAATATATTTTTAATCCCTCAGGACTCGACCATATTTTGTCAGAGGGTCAACATATTTCCGCTGTGCAATAAAATCCAAATAAATGGAATATATCTTCTTTTTTTTAATTTCTTTTAAGAAAGACAAACATTCCCGGGTTACGAATAACCCATCAGTGTTTGAAAATCTCCTACTACCACCACAGAAAGCCAAAAAAGGTTTCTTGTGTTGTGATGGAGGACTTAGCCAAACGAGGAATCGAATACGCGACGCCCAGGTGGGACCCAAGCACTATGCCCACTCAACCACTGACCGGTCATATATTTATACATCTCGCGTCACGAGCCGATTTTGATGAAATTTGGCTTACTTTGTGTGATTTGGTCTAACTTAAAAGATAGGATAGTTTTTTTTATCTAATTATTGACTTATATATATTTATTATTGCGAACTAAATGTTCATTAAATATTTGTTATAGGAGAATGCTTTGTAATTATTTTTAAGTCCATAAGTTTCTAACAGATGGCGGTGTGAGTTAAGGTGAAACAGATGTGACCATTCCCATACAATCTATTTTTCAACCGCATTTGAAAACTACAGATAATATTTTATTTATTTTAATGTCGAAAAATAATACTCATAATGAAATATTCGCGAACGAAAATTTCACAGTTCTATCACTTATAATAACCCAGTAATTAAATTAATAAAATTAATTATTTTGTGCAGAAACTGCTAGCCAAAACGGCCTAAGAAGACAAACCTAGACAAACTAGAAGGAGACAAACCTATGTGCGAGCCATACGTTTCACGTGCACGCTTTCAACCCATTCCTATAGTGTAAAAGTGGTCAGTATATTTGTAGTAAAAATGTCAATTTGCGTGGCGCGATTTGTTATTCTGATAGAATGTTCGTTTTGCTTTTTTATGAATGTTCCAGTATTATTCGGCGCAAGGAACATTTGCGGTTTTGGCACGCAGTAAAAAAGGACAAATTAACTATATAATTATAGTGAGAACGACTGTAATTATTTAGAACTTTCATAAATCTCCAACTATCACTAGACGCCCGCCTAGTTATTTTGTTATTGAGACTTGCTAAACAATAAAATGCATAGATCGAGCTGGGTACCTACATTCTGTCCGATTCTCGTCTGTCTGCCACGAGTTTGAAGCTTTTTTCGACTTTGTACAACGCATTATTGTTATTCCATAAAAATGAGGCGTGCTCTTTATAAGAATCAAAAGTATTATTAGAGAGCATACTTGATCGAAGGTAGAGAGTGAATCCAAGACTAAGTTACAAATTTTTTTACAAATATTTTCTCGGTAACTACCTAACTAACCATCACGCCGGTTCCCCGCAGGGGAAGGCAGAGAGGACGGACTGCCAAACAACTCGGTCTTGGCACACACTATTTGCCTCACTCACATTCATACATCGTCTCATACATAGTCTTCTATTATTCTGACTTTTGACATGACCTGACTCAAGTATCTGATTCATTTGATCGTGCCATGTCTACCTCGTGCGTCCCCAACTTCTTCTACCATTCATATTTGCGTCATATATTCTTCTTATACTACCTAGGTACTTTCTTCATTAATTCGCTCTATATCCACATTTTCTAGGTACATTCTGTAGTAATTTATATAAAATTAAAATTAAATAATAAATATTTTGATTACTAATAAATATTTTAATTACTATTTTAATTTTAACAATTAAATTATTTTATTCTGCAGTAATTATTACATTCTGTAGTAATCGTGTAATTTTTACTAATTATCTATCACCGTTTTCTCGCTGAGAGGATGGGTCACAACTAAGAGTTGAAAGAGAATGTGAGGAATACGATTATTCACATTCATACACATCTCTTCTATTATTCCGACTGACTGTTCCCAAATAATTAATTCGCTTGATTGCGCCGTTTTTTGCGAAAAATGATCTCAAGAGACACTATACTATGATGTTAGTTGGTATCACAATAACAGATAAAAAAATTGTTAGATTTCGCAGAACGAAAGTTGAAGTCGATTTTGTGTTTCTATTGTACAGAAATCGGGTTCTCACCGATATTTTTCATAGATTCTATGAAATAGATGATGTGGGATCCCAGTTTTAGCCTTGCATTCTTTCTTGATACAGTACACATATTATATTATCTATTTGACGCTTGTAGAACAATCATACACGGATTTACCACTCATACCCCTCAAGGATCTCATTTCTACTTGTACCCCTTC
This sequence comes from Limnephilus lunatus, assembly GCA_917563855.2. NCBI lineage: Eukaryota > Metazoa > Arthropoda > Insecta > Trichoptera > Limnephilidae > Limnephilus > Limnephilus lunatus. The sequence goes on from OU830592.1 coordinate 113,466,251, forward strand.
CTCTGCAAGTTTGAGTGTCAACAATTTTATGAAATCACACCACATACTATATTATTATGTATTGTGATGTTGTCGAATGAACGATGATTATGGAAGCCGTGGTATCCTGACTTGAGCACACGACAAATTTGTTTCTCCATCTGGCAATTCTAACCACTTCGTTGGTTTGACAAATGCGCCCCATAGAAATGTAAGAATTAAATGTAACTTTTTGACTTATTCGCGAAATATTAGCGAGCAAGCAACCGAGAGAATGCATGGTTAATGAGTAGGTATGTACCTACATCGCTTGTTATGAATAAGCCCGTTTAGCAAAAGCGGCCTCTAAAAAAAGGTCCAGTTAACACCAGCTCCCGCCACACATGCCGTTGTTCCCAGCCGGTCCCTTTTATAAATTTATTCAATCTTCCCAGGCGTTGATTTAATTTACTGAATACAACAAACCTCTATCTCGCGTCTCTCTTCCACGCATGCGGAACATCGTAAAATTTTTGAAATACATCGTTTTCGCGAATGTTTTTTGGTTGGGTAAATAAAAATGTTCTTTACCAACGCGCGCGGAGCTGTGGAAAATGTCTTTTGTGCATATTTTTTGCAATGAAATTGTGTATTTTTCACCCGTTCTCTACGATTATGTAATTATAGGTACCAATTTTTTTTTATATAGATTAATATTACTAATATACGTTCGCGAACCAATAATTCATCTCAATATTAAAAAAAGCATAACGTGTTAAAAGTGTTTTATTAGACGATATTGAAAATAGCACCATCTATCGGCGTAAAGTTTCTAAAAATATTTTGAGAATACCCTTAATTTATCGACACAAAAATTGGTTATCAAGGTTGGGTAACTATCCAGTAGATGGCGTTGTGTTTCGTAAGCCACAGCAACGCGTGGCCGAGTCAGATATACTTAAATAATTAAATTACCGACGTCTATTAAAGAGAAGATTATGAATTCTTTTGAGCACATCTTTAAAAGTGAATATTTAGTTAAATGAGAAGAGGGTGGAGGGGAACTCGCTAACTAAACTGTAGGCAAGGTTTCATTCTATCTCATTCTCTCGCAGGCTACATCCTATAGATGTATGTGTTGTCTCTTTTTACTGTCATTTCCGTTTCATTAAGTTTCAAATCACAACGGTGCTAAATAAATTTCACTTCAAAAAGGCAAGTGAAACTTAGTTAATTGTACATACACGCAGTACATAGTATATATTAAAGTGATCTTCTTTTTAAATATAAAGATAGATAACTTATGCCATATTTCTTATGACAAACACCTATCTGTTACAATTGTATTTTTATTCAACCAAAAATACAAGTAGATAATATTCAGGGGTTTCGTACATAGCAATAAATTTCGCGTTTACGAAATTAATTTTCTCAGTGTATTTCTGGAATCAGAAGTTTGTATACAATTATAATTTTCGTATGGTAAAGGGAAGACGGCCGTAAATATTAAAGATTTCAATTTATCTTCTCGTGTATAAATTGTGTACAACGAATAAATCTTTATATCTTAAGGACGTAGCATCTTCTCCGCAGGGGCGTGAGGAGAACAATTTTGGAAGATAATAACAAGATTACGTAAGATAAACAAATAACAAAATCTTACATTAGATTGTTGATGATTAAATTATTATTGCTGATGAATAAAACACAGACACGTGTAATGTGTTCACAGGGGGTTGGATCAACCTAATGAGATGTTAGAACCAAATGTTTACAAGTAATTGAAAATCTGTTACAAAGGATAATATTGAAACTTTATGATTGTAAATAATGAGTTTGCTTTTCCGGATTGTCTTATAAAGAAAACGTCAAAAACAAATACGAATTTGCTTGATAAATAAGGGAATCATTGATCGGATAACCAACCCAAGTGGTTCGCTGCCTTTGGTTACTTAGCAGAGGTGCCCGGCTTCATGGGGTGAGGATTGTACAGGTCTTAGCGGCCGGATCGAAAGATACTGATTGAGAGATGCATTTTGAACTCTCCAGCCGGACTCCCTCGACCCATCGCTTTGCACCGCAGCTGGAGGGATGGATTCATACGTCCGTCACTCCTAGACAAACTGACCCTCAATCCTCGACATTTCTAACCACCCCTCATACCTTTTTCCTTACCAGAACTTTTTCTCCATCCTTACCCTGAAAATACCCTCCATGTAGCATCTCCAAAGAGGACAAAGGCAGTGCATAGTCGGGAAATACGCCAAACGTGCGCCCAATATGTGTACGTTTGATATATACGGCTGTGGAACGATTGCGACCTTTGTGTTTCCTCCTTCCTACAACATGGGTCTCTTCGAGACCAATGTTCATTCCTTCCTCTCCTCAAAAAGACCCTACACACAGCATCTCCAAGATGACATAGGCTGTGAAGGAAATTATTTTTCTCGGGGCCTCCTTGTGTGGTTCACGTAAAAAAAAACTAATTTAAAAATTTTATTAGTAAGTATGTTGTGAAGCTTCGAAAGTGGGGAGAGGAATGATATGGGAAAGAGGACGACTGGGAAGTAACCGGCTATTTAGATCTGGTACTTCCCAACACGGTTAAAGCATTTTCAAGCACACTTTTCTTAATGAATGTTGATATTTTATATTTTACCAGGGCGATACTGAGAGTATCTCCCACTCTTGACTTGCACCCTGTCTGAGATTATGATCTTAACGCTGGTCGACCACAAAGGTCGCCTGGTCATAAATTACAGATAAATTTTACAAGATCTATCCCATCTTAATTTACCCTTCCAAATAATAACAAACGGCCGATATTCCTGCCTTATCCGGTAGATATTTCGCCAGCCGCCGGTTTCAAAATTGGACCCGGAAGCAATTGGATTGGGCCTAGAGCACTGAACAGCAAATCCGTAGAAGTGTCTTCAGATTGTATGCAAATTCGATTATGCAGATTCAGATTGTAATTTGTGCAGTCTCGAATGAATATGGAATTATAGCATGGGGGGTACACATAAATACATACACAACCTGAATACAATTCAAAAATGAATCATAAAGACCACACTGAAAGAAAGAAAGAACGCCTTTGATTGAAATTTTCAATAGCTTTGACGCACCAAATGTACAGCGAATATATGCCAAAAATATATTAATGAAGCTATTCAAAAAGACTTAATTCTCTACTAGACCGCGTATCCATCACACAAGATCGAATAAAAATCACATAAAAAACATTCAAAGTTATAAAACCACATTCGGATAAAGAAACTAAGTACACTTATTTTGCGACTAAACTCCATAATATTCCTTTCCCAAGACATAAAACTAATAACTAAAATTTAATGAGGAAAAATCAAGAATAAAAATATGGCTGAAAGATGCCAACGCAAACACTCTAATAAAGACGCTAAAAACGACACAGAAGACAAATGAACTATAATTTTAAAAAAATTGTCCTCCTCGGCGTAGAAACCCCTAGTGAGGGGGACTAAGAAATACAATGTCTTTACCTAACATAACCATTATATTTTGTACACTTATAGAATTTTTTTATATAGTAGCTTAAAAAAAAATTACTGCCCTCTGCAGTTTTTATATCTAGTATATAGGATAATACAGGTTTCTATTGTGCGTCCAGATGGCGCATTTGTCAGGACTGTTATGTGACAAAGCAGTGTTTTTGAAAAAAGCTGGTTTCCTGTATTTACTGGCCCTTTTTTATTGCTAATATTCGAACAATAAACGCAGGTTTTGCCTTAAAGCATCGATTACATTAAGCGAGTTTGCAAGCTACTAGCTGGAGAATTCCCAATCTGCTAGTAAACTTGCTGAGTGTAATCATATTTACTTGCTAACTAGCAGATTGTAAACAATCTACGAAAAAAGGCAGGGGCTACTTTGCTCGCTACTCGCTAACGTGTGGACTTGTTAGCTAGTAAACTAAACTTGTGTCATCATAGTTGCTAGTAAGCTTGTTCGCTATAAAACTAACTTCATTGAGCTTTTGAAATCGGTGCACTGGTGGGAAATCTGCCAAATGCGCGCTTAACATCAGTGCACACTGTGCACAGTATACATAATGTCATATGGAAACAGGCAAAAGCTTGGCTGTGAAATGATTTGCTGGCCTCTAAGCTTCCTCCCTCGTACAATGGGGTATTTCCACAAACGAGGGATTCTGTTGAAAATGTACGGAATATTTAAAGATCATTTTTCTGATTTTAATCATCCTACAAAAATGTTTGTTTTTTATGTTTCCATTCAATATTATTGATTTTAAAAACGCTCTAAAACTGACAAAATCAAAACGGCCAGTTGTCGGCAAATGGGTTTGTGACGTCACAAGCTACGCTCAGCTGAACCAGCATAAATAAATACTATCAGTGAGCGTCCGCACTCATGACGTCACACAATAGCCACGCCGCAAAGTATCTTTTTAGCGGTAATTCAAAAATGGAAACTTTAACTGGCTGTAGAAAATTTATTCGTCAATATAAAAATAAAATAAAAATGCCATAATCATCGTAATTTTTTGCTTAATTTTTTTTAAGCAATAAAAAACCTGGAAATACCCCATTAGAGTCTCTTCAAGACCCAGGTTCACTCCTTCCTACCTGTCTTCTAAAAGACCCTCCACAGCATTCCCAAAAATAAAATATTAAAAAAATTCAATTTTTGAAAAATTTCAGCAAAAGTAAGGGAAAATGACGCTTAATTCGGGTACACAGACTCACTTCTGCTAATTTATATCTCCAGTGGCTCTTCTTTGACTCGGCACAAAGGGCTACATCGCTTGAGGGACACAAAGGAACGAATACTTCGCTAGATCCGCCTCTGGTCTTGGATAAAGGAAGAATATATATTTTGGAAGACTTTTTGATTTTTACAAAAAGATCCGCTGTTAAAAGGGATTTCGATTGCTTTAAAATATATAATATATATATTACTAACCGGCTACGTATATTGTGATTTAAGAACAACTCATATAGGTCTCATAGAAATGGTTGTCTCCCTTAGTATCATGGTGAGAAATATGAAATAAAAGGTGGTAGAAATAGAAAATACGCGCTTTATATTCAAGTCTAAAAGTTAACCACAACATATTTAAAATGTACACCTTTTTGAAACCAACTTTTCCGACAGCAATTTTTAAAAAATATATGAAGTTTTGGGAATTTTTAATTAATTATTTTATCATGAAGCGACAAAAAAGTGAGTTGACTATAATTTTTTAAAACACTTTTCTGACAAATAGTGTTTTTTTTTCATTATCAGTAGGTGTCTTTACTAATAAAAAAACGTCCGGTGAGCCATCGTGTTAGCATTAAAAAAATTTATATTTCAAACGTTTATTTTGAATTATAAAATTTGAAATCGCATTTTATCACCTTTAAAAAACAATTCTTAGTTTTCGTATTTGTGTAGAAATATTGCATTTATTTGGATTTTATTGCAAAGCGGAAATATTTTGACCTTCAGAAAATATATAAATATATTTTTTTAATAAGCTAAAACACACGACGCCCTGATGCAAAAAATCTCTTAAAAAGGGCCTATGCCATCTTTGAGGACGCTGTGCGGGGGGTCTGTTTAGAATTTTAAAAAAATAGATGAAGTTCTGCGAAGGAAAAGGCTATGAGGGGGATAGGAATCTGGGGATCAATGTGTCTAGGAGTGACGGATATAAACATCAATCCCTCTTACATCGGTATCAGGCGATGGGTCGAGAGAGTCCGGCTAGAGAGGTCTAGGATAGGTCTCCGGCCCACCACGCAGTAGATGGAAACCCTAGAACCCCTACTGTAGCGAATCACCTATTGCATGGGTAGATATTGGTTATTTATTTATCATTTATTTATTTAATACATGAAAAATCGAAAGTACATATAGTTTTTTATGATATTTCACCCTCCATGCTAGGGATGACCCTGTGTTATGGCGGGTGAAGTTTACAGTTTTCGGATTACATTCATTAGTATTGGTTGAAAATGTTCACTAATTAATACTATGCACACAGATTCTTCTACAATAAGAGAGTTTATGTTGGTATTTTGGATTATAAGAATAAGGTAAAGAAGTTAAAGAGTTATTGGAAAAGAGAAGTTATTATTAATATATTAAGTCACAGTAATCAGTCTTATAAATACATACAAAGCTGCTTAGATCGTAAATAAAAATATGTAAAAAAATTATCATGTTATGCCTGCTCTTAATACTATGCACACAGATCTTCTATAAGAAAATTATGTATAGTTAGTTTGGGTTACAAGAAGAAGATGAGGAAGTTAGAGAATTCTTAGAAAATGAAAATTTTGAGGAGTTGTTAGATATATATCATAATAATTTATTTATTAATTAAGTTAAGTTATTAAATAATCTTGTACATACAATGCCGCTAATTTAGAAAATAGAGATATATTATGTTTTGTCTGAAAGGTGATTAAATTGATAGAGTGTAAAGTGAATGGGTATTAAAATTGTAATGTATTCCATGTGTAAGGATCCATTTCGTTATTTGTTTTTTAAAGGAATGGGGTTGGCTCAACGTTTTTAAGTTTTCAGGGATAAGGTTAAAGGTTTTAGGAGCTAGTAAGAAAAATTGTCTTTGAGCTGTCGTGGTGTGTAGTTTAGGTACATTGTAGTGTCCGCTGGTTATTGTTCTGGTGGTGTAGTTGTGTTGTAAGAGAGTTAATGAATGGTTACTTAATTAATTAACTAGTTAGTTAATTAATTAACCATCCAATTAATGGTTCCCGGGGCGTCGGTACCTAGACCCTCCCCCCTAAATCGAATATGCCCTAGGCCTAAGGGGTTAAAAAGAAAGATAAACACCCCCATATTACAAATATGTTGAAATAAGGTTGGGTCTATAGATTTCTCTTTTATAGTTTATATTGGATAGATGTTTAAAACACGAAATTGTGTTTTTTAGCTGGTTTTAAAAAGATTAAAGAAGGAATGACCAGACAAAACCGGATACATGTTATTTTTAAATCAAATAGACGTATTGACTCTTTTTCACAAATAAATTGATTTCAAAAGACTGTTATTTTATCTAGTAAAACTAGGTTTTAAATTTTGAGAAAATATGTTATTTTTAGTATAATAAGATTTATCGTAGGTCGTTGGCAGATTTGTTAAATTTTCATACAAAACTTTGTATTATTTTATTTTATTTTATTTTAAATACATAAACGGCTATACTGCCTTTTATAAATAAACATATAATAGAGTACAACAGTAAGAAAAATAATATTATTTCATAATAGTAGTTTTAAATTTACACACATTTCAAATCATATAATCATGCAGTAAAATATATCAAAGAAAGTTGTGTTTCAGAATTATAATTTTAGTTTAAACAAAATCATTAAAAAAAGTTAAATTATTCGCGTGTTTTGTGACGAAAATACTTCAGTTTGTCCATTTATTTACGGTCTTACAAACCAATGTATTAAAGATTTTTTACATTCTTATTTTGCTTAGACATTATTGAAAAATTATAAATACTTATTATCAAAAAATAATTACTAAAGTACATAATTTTAATAGTTTTACCATCACCCCTTTCAGCATTTTTGAATGTAGGTATAAATTAATTCAAACTTTTATTGACATAAAATCGATATTGAGTTATTATTTTAAAAAGCTGGTACGGATAATAATTAATCATTCTCATTGGAACCGCCCTGAACGATCGTAAGAACACCTTTAGACGAAATATGAATTCTCAGCCGCTGGCTGGTTAGTGGCCCTTAACAAACATAATTGTTTTTTTTTAGCTGCTTTGACAAAAATTAATAAAATCTATTAATCGATGGACTCTAGCAAACTTTTGATGTAACGCAAATGAATAAAATTGTTAAATTAAGAAAATCATTCAAATAAAGTGAATTGTCTGCGATTCTAACAACGTTTGTCGGGGATTTTAAAATCAATCCAATTCAACAGCGATTTCACTGCGCACACTTAGATCAAACTGAGTTTAAATTCTTTAGTACGCAAAAAGCGAACGAATCCACATTTATACCTATTGGTAGAGGATCATTCTTCTTTGGAATTCGTTCATTCTCTTCAAGGGAGAATTAGATTAAATTCAATTTAATGTGCAGGCGATTTATAGGTTGAATAAATAATGAAATAAAATGGCACGTGTTTGGGTATCATAGTAACTAGTAATTAAATAAATACTAGCTGGTTACCGGCATGCGTTGAAATTCAATATTCAAAGAAATACATTGTTTCTCCCTAAATCACCTTTCCCGTGCGTCCCCATTCCTCTATCGCGTCCCCTTCCTAGCTAGCTTTATAAATTGTAGCCTTATATGTTATTCTGATGTATGAGCTATATTATTGTAAAGTTTCATTAAAATCCATAAAGTAGTTTTTGCGTGAAAGAGTAACAAACACACATACATCCATACAAACTTTCACGTTTATAATATTAGTAAGATAATATATTATTTTATTTTACGAAACAAAAACATCATTTTGTAATCAAAAGATTTTGTAAGTAAATACTTAAATATTAGTCTGTTTAATTATAAATCACATGTTTTTGAACTTTTTTTATTATTTTAAGTAAGAAATTACAAAACGTGTCTAAAGAAACGTCGCTATCTCAAGGATAATTTTTTTTTCAAACTTTCTTAAGGAATTGAGGGACCTACCATAATACTGATAATAAAATGCGATAAAAATTCAAATGAACACGATGATTTGAAAAAATAATCCTGAAAAACTGCGTCATTAAAACGGCAACCATCTTGAACCGGAGACGTAAGATACAAACCAATTTCCAGACAAACGAAATTCTCCTACTACCACCACACTAAGCGAAAAATATTGCTTGTGTCGCGATGGAGGACTTAACCAGCCGAGGAATCGAACACGCGACGATAATAAAATAATATAATATAAAGAAGAAAGTAATACATTCAAATAGCTTCAGCCATATTTGGTAACGAGTTCTGAATAGCCAGACCCAACCTTCCTCTTGCCCATATTCTACCCATAAACACCACCTTCAGCCTCACAACATACCCCAATAATTGAGGATGCAAGTATCCTACTGGCTCCAAGTAGGCGGGAGCATTTGGAACTCATGTGCGGTATTTAACAATTAATAACGTTTAAAAAATTATAAGACTTATAACAAAAGATCAAAATCTAACAAAACCATTTTACAATAAAACGATAATTATATAATATAAAAAAAAATTAATTGCCTTCGAGATAACAATTAGTAAAAGCCTCCTATAAATGGGGGTGATTTTAAATTAACGTTTTTTTATCAAGGGTAGTTTTGGTAGTTAGGGGCTTTGAACGAATTTAATTGTTTGTAAGTATCAAAACTGGATTATTTGCCATGTAGAAATGGCACGAAAACGGTTTTCAGGAACGTAAATTTAATTCCGGAATGTTAACTGCTTACGGTGTTGTGAATAGACGATGATAATAATTAACTTTAATGGTAAAATGGTGCATGCTGGGTTTGGATTTTCGGCGTTGAATTTTCAGTTAAAAAAAACATTTGAAAATCTTTTATTATTAAAATTTCATCTTCGTAATGGATGGCTGCCAAGTAAGTTTTTCAATGTCACAATGATGTTAAAAAAAACTTTGATAAATTAATTTCATTGTAATTAACGTGCGACTAAAGTATTGAATGGTAGAGATAGGGGACGAGAGCCAGCCAACGGATGGTGTACACGATGTTCTACGCTCATACCGCGAAACTTTTATTATTTCTTCTTACTCGTTAAGCTATTTTATTTAAGATTTGAAATGCGAATGTGGCCATTTTGTTATAAAATACGTTTATTACTCGTAAAAGTAAAGCCACAATTATTTTTACAACAAATATGTATTTTTTTGTAATTTGAAAAGCTTTGTTTAAATAACTTACTGATTTTTCCTTAGATTGTGATTAATAATAAGTGAATTTCATTTGATTGATTTGTGTTATGTGACAATTTATTTATTTAAAATAATAAATAGTACCTACTAGCTGAAGTCCCCGGCGATGCTCGGGCTTTACAGAGAGTTTTCGAAATCAAATGTAGACAGTGACCTTCCTTTGCATACAAATCAAATCCACACCGCCCACTTACCGATTTACACAAAACCTCGACAAATTATATACCTAAACCTTCCTCATGAATCAATATATTGGTGAAAACCTCATGAAATCCGTTCAGTAGTTTTTGAGTTTCTTGCGAACAGACAGACAGACAGACGCGACGGAAGGATCAGTTTCGTCCTGGTCAACCAATATTCAGAATTGAAAAGTTGCTTGAAATGGCTTTAGATGTGTTTGGTGACCAGATCTGAATAGCCTGGAACCTCCCCATCTTTCTATTCCACATCTCCTTCCCCTCCCCACTAATTTCAGCCTCACAACGTACCCCAATTGCAGATGCCAGAGTCTCACTGGCTCCAGACTGTTGGAAGCAGTTGAAACTCTTGTGCGGTATTCACATAAAATAAAATAATAAAAAAACGTCGGAGACGCCTGAAAAAGACATGGTACGACAAAGTGAATCAAATACTCGAGTCGGGTCAAGTCAAGATTCAGCACAATAAAAGAATAAGTGTTAGACATTGTATGAAGTGGATGAAGTACGCACCTGTTTTAAGAACACCTCTGAGAAGAAACGATGCTATGGTTTGTTATTTCTGAGGTGTTCGGAAAATAATTATAAAAAGTATTCCTATAAAAAAAATTCAGGTTCCTTCAGAAATCAGGATAACAAAAAATGTCTGAAATGTTACCTACGTCATATCATAGAGCTAAAAAGTTTAATAATACGTGCGAAGCATCCAATGCGTGTATATTATTTTTAATGCACCATAACACGTACTTGTCAATCCGATCCCCCCTCGCTTCCCATACATCCGTCAGATCGCTCCTTAGAGTAACAATATAAAGAGAGAGCACTATGCGAAATGTTGTAAGCAGATTGTGCCCAATGGTTTTTTTCAGATGACCAATCGGGATGTGGCTTACAAACTGATGCAGGGTTGTCACAAATTAAGACAATTAGGTATTTTGTAGCGAGTCGTAAATAATTAAAAGCAATTTCTGTTTTATATATACATATATCTTTTTTTAAATATAGATATAAGATTATAAATAAAAATATAAAAACGAATCTTTTTATAATTATTTATTAATCTTAATGGTACAATTTCTGGCGGAGATTTAAATAACATTTTAACATAGTTTTTAGAGAGAGAAATAAGCCAAAAAAAATTAAGTAAATATAATGAATTTCCATAATAAATTTTTATAAAAAAACGAGTGAGACAATATTTTAATAAATTGACGTTTTTTTTCAACTAATTGACACTTCAAAACATTAAGAATTTCCACGAAAATAGTATTAACCTATTGGTTGAGAAACAATGTCAATTTAATAAAATATTGTCTCTCTCGTTTAGTCGGCTCCACAGCCGATTTGGCCAGGAAATCAAGTCTGATATTTAAATATTTAGAAGCAACTGCCCTTATTAGGTGCACAGTGTGCACAGTTGGTAGTAAGTAGTTTATTAGTCATTAGTCATTACGTAAAAAAATATTGATTATAAGTAAAATTTGATTTTTTTTTTTTATTTTGTGGTGGTTTCTCTGTAAAAGTGCAACCCAATAATTATTTATTTCAATTCTGTTTTCATGGCTATATTTATATTTTTATTACACACGATATACTTACATCTATTTTCGAATTTAATCTAAGTGCCTGACCCAGTCGGGGAGGACACATTTTTTGGCATAATCTGAAATTATTATTCTGTATTAGTCAATAGTAAGTAAGTAGTTTTAGTAATTACTTTTTTTAAATTGCTAACAATAATTACATTTTGTTTCAAATAGTTTTTAATAGTGGTGTCAAAACAGACGAAAGAAAAATATGCATTACCTTTTGTACCAAGACTCTTGAATTACAAGGCACCGCGAAATCCTTCAGATGGACCTTTGTTTGGGTCGTATTGAAGTGCTCACTTATAAAATGGGCTGAGCATATTGCACTATGGTATTTTGGAGACCAATTTTCTCTATTAGTTGCTTTAATCCACTCTTTAAGCCTTTTTCATCCTTTGGAAATCTGTGAATAGTTAAATATTTAATAATAAACCAATTTTAGCACAGCCCTCATTTTTTTACAACGAAAAAGAAACGCAAAGACAAAGATTATTCTGTCTCTATACGTTCGCCAACAATTTAACGGTGGTATTATAAGATAGGAAGAGACAGAGATACATCCAGACGCGCCGACTGAAATCGGTATGTTGCATTCTTATAATTCAGCAAGATTTCTGATTACTAAAACATATTAAAAGTGCGTTAAAACGCAAACAAATCGAAAGTTTATTATATTGACACAAATAGTGAAACGATTGTTTAAATATTGGTGGAAGTTAATTATGGTTTTTGTAGTTAAACGTATTAAATATTTGAGATTAAAGATTGAACAAGGCAAAAAACATGAATTCTTTAATAAATACCTGTGAAAACTGATTTTTTTTTATCCTTTTGAACTACGGTTGAAGCACCCATACACTGCACATATAGCCATAGCGTTTTTTTTTTTTAATTTCTCTCAATTAAAGAAATTATATCAATATTTTTGCACTATCGACAGTACGCACGTCTGACAGATCACAACAGTGTGAAGTTCGCGCGCTTCCAAAAGTGGCTACATATGGTTTGAATCCTATGTTTTTAACAGGAAACGTTTGTCTCTGTTTCTCATACGTTCATGGAAACGAGCGGAAAGGGAGAGCTATATTTTCCGAATTTGTCGACGATTTGTAAAAATATTAGTCATCCCTCTTTATATTGTTACTCTAAGGATCGCTCCGTCAATTTCCCGTCCGCGGCGCACGGGGCGGTTCAATTTGTAAGGCCTGTCGTAAATCAATTATCGGCCGATTTAACTTTATTGAGACGTTTAGCTCTTTATTTGCACGGGCCCGACGGTCGATACGCCCATTTGTCAGGTCCGTTGACATTTATTTTCTCACTAAGAAAAATAAAACTTCCATCTTCTGGAGAAATAGTCATTTCTTATGTTATTTCAGAGCTTCGTGGAAATTTACTTTCAATTTGCGGTATTTTTTTTTCTAGTGTTTATTTGAAACGGTGGGACATCTAAGATGTATTTAATAAAGTCTAACTCTTTGAACTAACCATGTCTAATTAAAGAAAAACAGTCAAATTTTTCAAGTCAACAGTTTGTTTGAGTCTACACCGCTAGAAAAATTCAAAAATTACAAGTGTTGAAATAATACCAATTATTTCATTATTAGAAAGATGCCTGGCAATTTATAAAATAAACTTGATAGTTGTTTTGCCAATTAGATTTGTTCAACTTTATGCAGCGTTTGGATGGTAAAACAGGCCTAGAAAAAATGCCTTAAAAATACAGAGATACTAGTAATTGATGCAAAAATATTAAGTGAACAAAATTAAGTACGTAAAACACAAATATTTACGAAGTACTGATATAAAAAAAAGGAAATTGCTTACATTTTTTAAATTTTTTATCTATCTATATAAATAAAAATGAATCGCAGAAATATATGTACGCGCATAACTTCCGAACAACTGCACCAAATTGTTTTTTTTTGTGTGTTTGTTATTGTCATGTCAAGGTTTGTATAAATCTACTGGTGAGCTCTGGCATTATGAAATTTGTATAAAAAATTGCAATAAGTGGCACGAGAGCTATTTGAAAACTGAATGTACCGGGACTGAATGTATGGAATGTGTGGAACACTACTCGGGTAGGGGGTACGCGGGAGGGGGGAGAGGAACTCGGGAGAGGGGAGGGGAACCTGGGAGGGGGGTGGGGAACTCAGTAGGGGGTTCGCGGGATGGGGGAAGGGGGGGAGTGGAGTGGGGAGAGGAAGGTGGAGGAGGCGGAGTAGGAACGCGAGAGGGGACTTTGGAGAGGAAGGGGAGGTGGGAGGGGAACGGGACGAATGGGAAACGACACACAGGGAGAAACAATTTCTTTATTAAATGGCATAACAAAGCATGCCGGGAACCAGCTAGTTTCTATATATTTAAAGAAATTTATAAGACAAATACGTCCGGATGAACTATAGTCGAACAGATACCAAATGCACACCCAAAATTGCACACGGGGATTGCCGTACAGTCAAAATTCTGAAAAACCCAAACTCGAAAGACACTTCACCATTATATTTATATTTTAAAATATAAATATTAATAATATAATGGTGGAGTGTCTTTCTAGTTTGGGTTTTTCGGAGTTTTGACTGTACGTTAATCCCCGTGTGAAATTGAAAGAAAATTGTAGAGCCTTACAAGTGATTTTTCAAAATAATATTTAAATTTCGAGTGAAATCGAATTGTAACGCTTGAAGTTAATAATTGTAAAGGGGTATTTTTAATAATACTCGTATGTAGGTACTTCTGAAGATTTGAAGCGCTGCGCCTGATTTATCAAAAGGTATACGACCACAATCGTTAAAGAACCACAAATAGGATTAAACGTCTAACGTACTCTTTTGAAAAAACACCTTGAGACGCATGAAGTTTGTTTGATCTCCATTTAACACCTGCAAGGTAAATAAACTCCAGTCTACAAGTTCAAGGCAATAATCTTTCAAGGGTCGTTTGACAAATAATTCGAAGTGAAATGAAAGAAAAAGGGAGTAATAGTTGGAATAAGGGTGTTTTAACCCTTTCAAACCTGAATTCAAGTTGGCCATGAAAAAAATGAATCCATGACAACTCAGAATCAACTCAACTAAACACCTCTTGGAAAAGTCATTAAAAGCTATGAAAAAAACAGTGTGCAATTCACACGTGGTAAAAGTGAAACTTTCGGAAAACTAAAGTAGACAAGAGTGTGAAGGCTACGAAGCTCCGCACAAAGAGGAGACCGATTATCCTATCTCATATCTCGCAGGCTAAATCCTATAGATGTATGTGTTTATCTCTTGAAAAATAGCCAATAACCTAATTTAACGTAACCTACGAGTATTTCACAAAAATTTTTCATCACTTTTAATGATTTTTCAAAGTAGGTGTTGAGTTTAATTCATTCGGAGTTGTCCGGTCACCTTAAAAAAATATGTGATCCTTGATAAAACCTTAAAGGAGAATTTAAATTTTTTTTGTGCAAAATTTATTTTTTCTTAGTCATTGCAAAAATCATTTGAAAGAACACAAGGTCTCACAGGGTATTATTTCACCATGTGAAAAATGATACAAGGCGTACTAAAAATTTAAATTTCATTAATTTTAAACATTTTACATTAAAAAGAACAATAAATTCACATCGTGCGGAAATCGTGGTTAAATACAAACGTCTGCTGCTAAAACATATAAATACGGCTACTGTCTGAAGAGTGTCTAAAATATAACGAAAAATAAGCGAGTATTAACAGAAAATAGACGCTTTTATAATTACCGTGACGATTCACGGTTACGGTACCGTCACGGCAAAAAAAAGGCAAAAGACATACGTTCCTTATCCCCATAATGCTGCAGCTCTTTCTAACACATTAAATAATGGTGAGACACACAAAATACGTGTGACTGTTTCCTCAAAAGTACTACTTTTTTGCGACGGGAATTGCGTTTCATTTTCTTTATGCGTATGAGGGAGATGTATGATAATGATTGTATGTTTCTTTGGGGGGGTTCAGACATACGTTCACCGTTATTATTTAGTGTGTAAGAAAGACCTGCCTTAATATTTAAGAACAAAAGCAAAACCATCAACGCATTGACATTTGGCGTTTTTGAATTTTTAGAATTCACTCACACTTCAATGTTATCCTGTAACTATATTCCATACCTTCAAAATTATCGTAACGGCTAGTAGTATTGTTAGGGGTCTACGGAGACGTCACGGTGCGATGTATGAGATAGATGCAAGAAAATGATGACTTATTTACTTTGGAGGAAACAGACCTACGTATATTCTGTATCTCATCTTTTGAAAGAGCTGCAGCATTATTGTGAAAAGGAACGTACGTTTATTGCCTTTTTATGCCTTCAAGTTTCCGTCACCGTGAATCGTCACAGTAATTATAAAAGAAGTCTATTGGAATTTGGAATCCAGGATTCTGTTCCAGCGACCTAACCTCACCGTCGAAATGTGTTATTTTGTCGGGGTCACCAGTTATGGAGGTATTTACTCCGCTTACCTTTCGTAATAACCGCCTCCATAAGTCGCGGATTACTCAAATCACGTTACATTCGTTCTGCGCCGGGTTGCCATTGTAGTCAATGATACCCGATTTAAAAAATACAAATTCGTGGTTCCTACAGTAATCACCAATTTTTATTCGCTCTAGATAAGAAGAGAAACATTCTGAAAATTCAAGTAGTAATGTTTTATTTTGCATTAGTCATAAGTACATTGGAATATGCCTCGCTAATTTGGAACCCGCGCAGTACAAATATAGGTACATAGATACAGAACTATTCCACAAGCTTCATATGTTCAATAATGTTGGTCTAAATTCTAACATCGACATTTTCTCCGATTCACTGCGCAAATTTAAAAAGAGCATCATGTCAATAATTTACTTCTTCTATGCGCATACATTCAATTCAATTTACACATTTTTAGAACATTACAAAATTAAAATTTCAAAGCGTTTTAAAAGAGATAAAGTATAAAGATTCATACAGATTTAATCAATTTATACATAAATGAAGCATATCGATATTCGAAGTGATTCTATTTAACAACAAGACAGCATACATGTATACAGACATACATACATACACACATACTCACACATACTCACTCACCCTCACACACACACACACACCTTCGCACTACATACATCACCCGGTAATTACATAATATGCATACCATAAATAAGACACTACAATGAAACACATAATAGTTACCCACCATGAAATATACCTGTTAATTGTAATTTTTTTTCACCAATGTATCTAATGTACTGTTTGTTTCTGTTTATAAATAAAAATAACATAGCGAAAGAATAGGTTAGGTTACGTATATTTCACTTTACATCACTTTTCTTCAATATGCTGTGTTGTATTGTCATGGAAACATTTTCAAATATACGTCAGGACCGAAAAGGTTAACCTCCCTCTATCTCCTGCCACCCTTGGAGGGGATGGGAGGGGATCGGAGGGTTGAGGAGTGTTCGGGAGGACAGACGGTGGAGTAAAGGTTTAAACAACACTAGAAGGTGGAAGTTAGAGGTGAAACTAGACGAAATGCAGGATGACAAATGCCTTTTAAAATCGGGTAGCGATAAATCGAAGCCTTTAAAAGTAAGAGTAGCCTATCTAGGAATCAATCGTTTTTTTATTGAATTTCTTGGAAATTTATTAAACGTTTGTAGCCGAGTGGACCAAAGCTTCGGGTTTCTATCCAAGTGTTAATCTTTTGCTAGATAAGTCCTTAATCATTGTGCTGGTAACACTTTTTGCTTATAATGATGGAAATGAAAGGAAATCAAATTGTTTAATTTGTTTGTTTTTCGTAACCATAGATAATAGAATCAAAGTGATATATTATGACGTGAAAGCGTCCCAACTGTTGCCGAACTACGTCCAAACTGTACGGACTATCAAAGCGGCTATGGGTAGAAACATGTATGGGTATGTAGGTAGAAAAAAGGAGGTGTGCGGCAGTATGGATGTTTTTTTAACATTAGCTTCACACAGGAGGAAAATAATTTCCCTGAGGGCCTATGCCATCTTTGGGGATGCTTAGTGGATGGTCTTTTTAAGCCGCCGCTACCCGAATTTCTACCGATTTCTTACATATCTCCCTTAAACACGTTAAGTTTTAGAGCTCTTAAAAAAATATGTTATTCTTGAAGATGATATCTAGACATTCCCCACGCCGAAAAGCAAATTATATAAAATTCCCTCGACAAAAAAAAATCGCAAAGTATGCTCCAAAAATTATTATAAACACGTTTGTTTCAGTTATTTTACAAGGTCTATGAATTTAAAAATCAGTGATTCTTTAAATGCTGTTTAAGACAACCCCCGCGAGATTTTTGCTCAATTTTAAACGAGTCGTGTTTTATTAAACATTTTCACAATTTACGCATCAATTTTGTCGCTTTACATATTAGCGCGCTCATCTAACATTCTAAAATTCACATCTTCTTCTCTCCATTTTCTTGTTTTTTAGCCCGGTTGCGGCGCCTTAAGGACGGGAAGAAGAGAAAGTTCTGGGAAGGAAAAAGGTATAAGGGACGTAAGAGTCCATCCCTCCCAATGCAAGGCGATGGGCGAGAGAGTCCGGTTAGAAAGGTTTAAAGACCTCCCCAAAACAGCCTCTCTCGATCCGGCCTGCAATGCAGGAAATGAACAGACGTGTCCGCAGCCAATAACTACACACACCTCACTCCATGAAACCGGGCGTCGCTACTAAGTTACCAAACGTTTCAAACCACCTGGAGTAATCTATGGCAGAAGGGTTAGTTTAAATGATATTAAGAGGGAATAACCAGACAAAACCGGAAATATGTCATTTTTAAATCAAATTTTAGACGTATTACTCTTTTCCATGAAAAATTATAAATTGATTTCGAAAGCTATGTTTTAAATTTTGAGAAAATGTATTTATTTTTAGTACAATATGGTTTCATCGTAAGTCGTTACATTTTCGGCATTTTTGTTAAATTTTCAAACAAAATTTTGTATTATACAACACACATTTAAAATCATATAATCATGCAGTAAAACAAATCAATTCATTATCTGGGAAAGCTGTATATCAGAATTTTAATTATCGTTTAAATAAAATACACGTGTTTTGTGACGAAAATCCTTCGGTTTGTCTATTTGTTTACGGTTTTACGAACTAATATATTTAAGTTTTTTTTACATTCTTATTTTGCTTAGACATTATTGATAAATTAAAAATACTTATGATCAAAAAATAATAACAAAAAGTACATAATTTAAATAGTTTTATCATCACGCCTTTCAGCATTTTTGGATTTTGATAAATTAAAGCAAATTTTCAATGAAATAAAATCGATATTGAGTTATTATTTTAAAAAATCTGGTACGGAGAATGATAAATCATTCTCATTGGAACCGCCCTGTACGATCGTAAGAACAACTTTCGACGAAATATGAATTCTCGGCCGCTGGCTGGTTAATGGCCCTAATGGTTCATCTCCCTTTTTTCTATTATTATATATCTACAGTTAAAACAGTAAATAAACTACATTTGAACTCAAATCCCTTGAGAAATACCTGCTTCACTCATATTACAAATGTATAATTGCCCTACCTCTAGTTTCAACGCCGACCACTGAGAATTTGAACCCTCTGAATTCAGGTTTACCCGCAGTCTCACTATCTTAACACCTAGGCCTTTAAGGCTTTGCCGCTATCGTGATTGAGCCCCGGTGTCAATAAGACTTAGGCTATTAAGTGGTAGGAATGTCTGGAATACAGCCTACAAAGCAATGTGGCAATCAGAGAACCTTCAGCATTTACTTAGCCACGTTACCTTGGTAACTATTGCAAATTTTGAAAGCCTGAAATTCGCGTTCTGTAAAAGGCATTAGCTGTAAATTATAATAAATATAAATCAATATTTTCTATATAATCTCTGCTATTTTTTATGAATACCGCACAAGAGTCCCAACTGCTCCCGTCTGGAGCCAGTAAGACTATGGCATTCCCAATTGGAGTATGTTGTGAGGCTGAAGGTAGTGGGGAGGGGAAGGAGATAGGGAAGAGGAACGTGGGGAAGTATCTTGCTATTCAGATCTGGTCACCTAACATGGCTAAAGCCATTTCAAGCAACGTTTCAATTCTGAATGGTGGTCTTGCACAATGGCAATGCTGAGAGTATCTTCCACTCTGGAATGTGCCGCAAATATACTACCTATATATTATTTTGAATGAATAACTTGTAAAATAACACAAATTAATCAAATAAAATTCATTTGCCACGCCGGGATTCAATCCCGCGACCTTCGGTGTGCGAGTCAAGAGCCTTACCGCTGGACTACGCCAGCCTTCTGGCATATTTTGAAGAGAAAACTTCTTTATCACCGTTGGGATTTGAAACTCAATGAAACGAACAATAGCGACACTAAAAAGAGACAAAGACATAATATATATATAAGATATAGCCTGCGAGATAATGAGATAGTATAATCGATCTCCTCTTTGTGCGGTGCTTCGTAGCCTTCCCACTCTTGTCTACTTTAGTTTTGTGAAGGTTTCATTTCTACCACGTGTGAATTACACACTCTGTTGTTTTTTTTTTGCATTTTACCTAACAATACTGAATCCCTTTAGCGTTGTGCACGCTGTCTGGAAAATCGTAGTAGAAACGCGGAACCTGGTGAATTACATCACATTAAAGCAAACAAAATTGGTTCAATACAAAATGCACGACAATTATAACAAAACGTCTACTTCTTCTTACGTGGGTCCTTATTGCTGAGGATCGTGACCCCTACTCCAATTTCCATGGTGGACCAGGCTACTCCACTTCTCGCGGTCCTGCGCTGCGTGGAGAGCTAAGGACACCCTAGTACCAGACGCCAGTGATACTTCATCATTCCAGCGCATTGGTGACCTTCCTCTGTTTCTTCTGCCAAACACTGCAGCCAGTGACCAAGAGATTCTCCGAGTTGGAGTCCTCAGATTGGCGAGCAACGTGTATCCACAGTATCTTAATATAAGCAAAACTAAATATATAACATTTTCAATAAACGCACGGAGCCAACCAATGAAATCACTAGAATTAAAACTACACGAATGCCATGGAAATAATATACAATGTAACTGCCCCGTCATCGAAAAAACGCAAAACATAAAATATCTCGGAGTAATAATTGACTAAAATCTTAGATGGGACCTACATATTAAAGGTATTACGGAAAAACTCACAAGCCTTATATATTTCTTTAAAAATCTAAGAAACGTGGTAAATAAAAAAGATATGAAAAAGGTCTACTACGCGTTATGTCATTCTCGAATTGAATATGGAATCATAGGATGGGGATCTGCTACCCATACGTACCTCCGCAACCTGAATACGATTCAAAAAGGAATCATAAAGACCATATTGAAAGTACCAATTAGAACGCCTTCAATTGAAATTTTCAATAGCTTCGACGTACCAAATGTACAGCAAATATATGCCAAAAATATATTATTGAAGCTTTTCAAAAATAATGAATCCTCTACTAGACCATATATGCATAACACTAGATCGAATAAAAACGATATAAAAAATATTCCAAGTTATAAAACCACTTTCGGACAAAGAAACTATACATACTTTGCAACAAAACTCCATAACATCCTTCCCCAAGACATAAAACTAATAAAAAATCCTAATGAATACAAATCAAGAATAAAAATATGGCTTAAAGAGGTCAACGAAAAAACCCTAATGAAGACACTAAAAACGACATAGAAGACAAATAAACCATATTTAAATAACTTTAGTCCGCCTCGGCACAGGACCCCCTAGTGAGGAGGACTAAGAAATACAATAATTTATACCTAATTTCACCATTATATCTTGTATGTAACAATTATTTTATATAGTCACTAAAATAAAAAATAAAATAAAAAAAAATCTTAAAATGCGTTATAGGCAGATATTTGAAAGTCTATTGTGCACGCCTAGCTCTTCCAGAATGGAAACATCAGTGCGTCTAGCTGTCCAAGAAATGAGGGAATAACCATACAAAGCCGGAAATATGTCATCTTTAAATCAAATTTTAGACGTATTGACTCTATTCCACAAAAAAACTATAAATGGATTTCGAGAGACTGTTATTTTATCTAGTAAAGCGATGTTTTAAATTTTGATAAAATATGTTTATTTTTAGTAGATACAATAAGGTTTTAGCGTAGGTCGTTGGCAGATTTGTTAAATTTTCAAACAAAATTTTGTATTATACAACACACATTTCGATGCAGTAAAATAAATCAATAAATTATATGGGAAAGCTATTTTTCAACATTTTAATTTAATTAAAATCATTTAAAAAAAGATCCGCACACGTGTTTTGTGACGAAAATACTTCAGTTTGTCTATTTATTTACGGTCTTACAAATCAATATTTGAAGTTTTTTTTTTACATTCTTATTTTGCTTAGACATTATTGAAAAATTATAAATACTTACGATCAAAAAAGTACATAATTTTATTAGCTTTATCATCACACCTTTTAGCATAGGTAAAAATTAGAGCAAATTTTGAATGAAATAAAATCGATACTTAGTTTTAATTTTAAAAAGCTTGTACGGATAATCATTAATCTTTCTCATTGGATTCGCCCTGTACGATTGTAAGAACATTTTTCGACGAAACATGAATTATCAAATCAATTAATAAAATAAATTGATTCACTTAATGAATTAGACCAAATTGATTCACCGCCCACTTCTAGTATGAATTAATATATCTACATCCACTTCAAACGAAGGTAATGCAATTAATGTAACAACATTTACAACGATCGAGAGATAAATAGATTTCTTTATTGTGCCAGTTTTTCATCTTAACGTTAAGAGGAAAGCACAAGCCAAAGTATATGTATTTGTAGTACCTATGCCTTATATCGCCATGAATATAGGCGATAGGCTTAACAATTGCTTGGCAAACTGAGTCTAGAGGTCATAATTTCTAGCGCAATAGTGTTTTTATTTATTAATTTTTCGAAGAAAACTTCTTCGGAAAGGTTTTCACTTTGTGATGGCATTATTTATTTTAATAAAAAGACAAATAACTTTGTTTACATCACTTTTATTGGTACACAATCAACATGTTTCGTAAACAATGTTTACTTCATCAGGATCAAACGTATACTAAACTTAAAAATTAAATATAGATGACACATGGAAGGAAAGGGTAGGAGAGAGGGGAGGGGTAAGAGTGAGGAAAGCATATCAATTAGGGATTTCAAAGCCATAAGTAGGGAAAGACCAGTTAAGTGGGAAGAGGTTCAAAAGAGGGTTTATAAAAATTTGCTGCTTATTAATTATGTCTGCTTTATTATTTACATTTTTTCTAATTTCTAAAATCTCTAAATTATTTATCTGTGATGCCTTAAAGCCTGTATGTAATATTTTAAGTCCATGGTTTTTGTCAAAATTATGATTATTTTTTATTAAATGATCTGCGATCTCAGACTCGTTGTTGCCATTTAATGCCCTGATATGTTCTTTAACCCTTTATTTATTTTGTGAATAATTTTCAAAAGTAGTTAACATGTTTTACAAATTTTAATAAAAAAAAAAAAAAATTTCACATACTTCAATTATTAATTTTTTTATTTATTTAATTTAACACGTGTTACTTTACTGTCTGAATAAGTGTAAAAAATTTGCCAAATAAAACAGTAACGATTTTTGACATGTCGAAAAAAGTTTCGGTTTCGACCGAAACTGAGACAGATACCGAAAATTTGGTTTCGGTGGAAATTCCTATTTCGGTCGGACACTATTAATTTTATCTATTTTTTGACGGCCTCCGTGGTCCCGAGGTAAGACTCTCGACTCACAATCCGAAGGTCGCGGGTTCGAAACCGACGTGCGCAAATAAATTGTATTTTATTAATTTGCGGTATTTCACAATTAATTACATAATTAAAAATAATATATAGTATATTTGCGGAACATTTCAGAGTGGAAGATATTCTCAGTATAGCCCTGGTGTAAGACCACCATTCAGAATTGAAACGTTGCTAAAAATGGCTCTAGCCGTGTTTGATTTACAGATCTGAATAGCCAGGTACTTCCACACCTTCCTCTGCTCCATCTCCTTCCCCTTTTCACTACCTTCAGCCTCACAGCATACCCCAATTGGGGATGCCATAGTCTCACTGGCTCCAGACGGGAGCACGGGACTCTTGAGCAGTGTTCATAGGTATAAAAAAATCTATTTGTGTTTAGTTGAAAATAATAAAATTCATAGTTAAAATAATGATAAAATAATATGGATTGTTGCGATGAATCTCGTGCGAAGCCGGGTATTATGGGTTAGTATTTTTTTTAGTAAAAAAACAGTGTGCCGGATAGAATAAGGGATGGAAGTGATCTATCATACGAGATGAGTGTCAGATTTGAGTATAGAGTGAGATGCGTTGATGGATTGATGTATGACATGCTATACTACATAGAATAAAGAATATAAAACTAGAAGCGCATTCCGTACAAATTAAATTTTTTATAAATTTCGATTGTTTGAAACATTTTTAGTGTTTACAATTTTACAAAATATAAGATAATATTTCATGCACTCTCTTTATAAGGCAAATGCTTGTGCTTAGAAGAGGACAACAATATATTTGTACATCTACTTGAATTTAGAATATTAGTACAACTATTAGTAATTTTATAAGATAATACACGAAGTAATATAGAAAAGCTGATAAGCATATCCAACAATAAGTAAAATTAATATTTTTAATTGGTAAACCAATCTTTAAGACAAGATTTTTATGCATAGCACAAAGGGTAACAATTATTATAAGCAATAATTAATAAGTAAAAGTTATGAGGTGGAAAACAATTTTTTTTTTAATAAATTATCGTAGTTTTCTTCCGGTCGTATATCAGGGGGTAATTTATTGAATAATAATTTTATTCCCTTTAATATATAGTGATGCTGTGCTGTTTTAGTTCATACTAGTGGTACGGTCAGTCCTCCAACAGAACTTATTCTTTTGCTAATATTTAATTGAGGGATATTATTTTTTTTACAACAATCTTTATATAATTGAAGTAGTGCAATTTTGTCATAAATTTTTGTAACTGGGGGTTTGTAAATGTACTACTGACTTAGTTTACTTTGGTTCTAGACCATTGGGCACATCCTTCTCTCCTACGCTTGCCTGAAATTGTATATCGCTATCCCATTTGAATTTCGTAATCATTAAATTTGGTAGGCGAGTATGGGTACGGCCGCCACGGTAATCAATTATTGGATTAACAACACCTCTGCCATAGATCACTCAAAGTGGTTAACTATGTTTAGTGACTTAGTAGATATGCCTGGTTGAGAGACAGGTTGAGGGAGACCTTCCAGCAAGATTATTTCGGATCAACGCCTTCACCGTAGTAAGAAAGGATAGATTCATACATCCGTCACTCCTGGACACACTGACCCTCAGATTTCTACCCACCCGTCATACCTTCTTCCTTCCCAGAACCTCTTCTAAAAAAACCCCTAAACAGCAACCCCAAAGATATCGGTATGATCTGAGGGAATTATTTTCCTCAGGGCCTCCTGTGAGGAGCTAATGTAAATAAAATATGAGAAACACAGTTTGTACGGAAATATAAGCCGAAATTGGGCCTATAATTGAATTACGAAACACACCCTTCTTGTGTAATTATTTGTTCTATGCTATACTATGTAGGTACCTTACTAAGACTTGCTCGTTTTTAGAAACAGCGAAGATTGTGTTAGAATTGAATTATTGGCCTGTATTTCATAATCTGAAAAATAAATAAATAAAGTAGCACTTATCCGTACAAGACATTTGCTATAGATTATGTTAATTAAAAAATATTATACAATTTGATTGGTTTTTTGGCAACAAATCCAAATTTAAGTAGGTAGGCATTTAAGTACCTATTTACAAATCTTATGAATTCAAAAGGAAATCTTAATTTTGATTTATTAAATAAGAGAAAATTAGAAACATACTTTTTTGGACGCCATAAGCTCGACACTTTTGTTCACAGAACTATTAATTGCGTTTTTTAAAACCGAAGCATTAAGAGAATCGATTAATTATTAATTAATCGAAGTATGAAATTAAGTAACAATTAATCGAAATATTAAATTACCTAAGTATTAATTGATCGAAGTATTAAAGTAAATATTAATAATTTGATTAAATTAAGTATTAATTTATCGAAGTATTAAATTATGTATTAATTAATCGAAGTATAAAATTAATTTTTAATTAATTGAAGTATTTACTTAAGTGTTAATTCACCGAAGCATTAAATTAAGTATAAATTAATCGAAGTATTTAATTAAGTATTAATTAATTATTGATTAATCAATGTATTAAATTAAGAATTAATTAGTCAAAGTAATAAAATAAGTAATAATTAATCGAATTATTGAATTAAGTTTATCGATTTATTAAATAATCGAAGTATTAAATTAAGTAGGTACTAATTACTTAATCGATTTATTAAATTAAGAATTTAATAATCGAAGTATTAAATTAAGTATTAATAATCAAAGTATTAAATAAAGCATTAATTAATCGAAGTATTAATTAATCGAAGTACTAATTAATCCAAGTATCATTTAATCGAAGTATTTAACAATCGAAGTATTAATTAATCGAAATACTAATTAATCGAAGTACTAATTAATCTAAGTAGATATCATTTAATCGAAGTATTAAATAATCGAAGTATTAATTAATCAAAGTGTTAAATAATCGAAGTCTGTATTAATCGAAGAAATAATTCCTCGAAGTATTAATTTGTTATATTTCTTATTTGTGTACTGACTTGTTTACATGCTTTTTAATTTCGTATGGATTAGGAATTCATTAATATAAAATTAATGAATTTGAAGCAATTAAGGTTTATTTTCTAATCTTGTTTACTTTGCTAATACTCGACTGCAACTAATTGAAACAAATAATAGACGACTAAAATCGCTTGTTAACTAATTGGAATGACAAGAGGCGGATTAATGCACTGCACGAGAACTAGGACGATGGAGAAGAGAAGAGGAAGGACGGGCGAGTTGGGGGGGGGGGGGGGGGGAATAGATTGATGATGTTTGGATTAAGATATTACTGTCCCTAAGAAAACAACAAACAATTAACATTTGGACAGATATTTCGGCAAAGGTTCAAACAGGGTTGCCAAAAAAAATATTTGTAAAATTTATACGGAATTTCAGCCTTTTTGAAGCATTTTTATTCATTTGTTTGATATTTCCATTATATATTGTAAGGGGGGCTCAGATATAGGTAAAGCACCCAGTGAGGCTAACATCTATATATTTATATATGAGTATATATAAATTAGAGAAGTATAAATTTGGAAAAATTTACGTGATGGAAAAACCAAAAATATTGTTTATCAAAAAAACCTTCAATAAACAGAATTAAAACACAAACATTTTCTTTCTTTGAATAATCGGGTTATTAAATAATAAAGATTTGTTAAGTTATTGTACCAAAAAAGACAATAAAAAAATATATCTATTCGTAAATTATACTTAAATTAGAATTACCACTATCATTAAAAATGTTTACCTAATGACAATTAAAGGTAATTTTTTCAATGTTGGTCCGAATTTGCTTACATTATATTTCGAAAAATATATAATGTAAGCAATTTAACAAACCTCAAATTAAAATGAATTAAGAAAACAATAAATAATAATTTTGCCTGTTAAACACATAAGGCTTTTTAATATTCTAAAGTAACTATGAAAAAACCTATCCAAATTCTAAAGGACTTTAAGTGTACAAAATAGGATTAATTATTTAAAAAAGTATTTTCTGGAATTAATCACGAATTTCCTGGCTGATGCTACTCTGTAATGTACCTACTAACTAACTCCTATAAATATTACGAAAATATATTTAAAATAAAGTTATATTGTGCTGTTGGAAGAAAATGTTGAACACTTAGAATTCCCTGGCATAGCCCTGACAATTCCGGGTTGATTTAAATTCCCTTAGGTATAATTCCGGGTTGTGGCCACCCTGTCGGGCATGTAACTGTTGTTAAAGGGGCGGATAATTTGATATTGTATTATTCGAACTGTTTAGCTAAACAAGATTCATTACAAAACAGGGTGGCCTTGACAGAAATCAATTTCCTGACGATTCCGGATTGATCCGGCCTTCTGATTCTAATTAAAGGGCTTTCACTACTAGACCAAAGACAATGAAAAAAACAACTAAAAAAGGTTAGGTTAGACTTCCTTCTGTTCGCAATTACACAAAAAAATAATCAATACAAAAAAAAGGAAGTCCGTTTAGAAAGCCCTCAAGGACGAAAAGAGAAGAGCTACTACTGATTGTATTTAAACTCTAAAAGATTCAGATTGTTCTTTTAAATCGGCTGATTTTAACATACTACCGGCTGCGCCACTGTTATATTTGTGCTACAGTAATAATCGAAATGAAATGATGCGCGTGGATGATTTTATGTATTACATTAATTTATTGTTATAAGCGAGTACAGGATGTCTAGAATGGACGACCGATAAAAACCTATATCAATACGATATTGACCAAATCAGTCCTCTATGGTCATTTATCAATATTTGCGAGCACGGTCTACGGCTGTTAACAGATATTCCGATAAAGATTGATAAATTAGCGCAGCCTCCATAGTATCAGATAAGTTTCGAACTACCAATAAATACATACTATTGAATTATTTCGTTCGTTGTCCAAAATTGCTGGTTTATTTAATGGAGGTATTGAACTAACGAAGCTCTTAGAAATGAAAGAAGTCGTAAACGCGATTCATAAAGCATCCAAGACGCAATCAATTTATTCCGTTTGATCTTTTAGAAATGAAAATAGTTGAACATGAATAAATACCTCATCCACTAATTAAATTCGGTTTAGTGTCAAAAAGTAAATGCAGACTGCCAATGCATATTTATGTTGGTATTTCAATTCAACTTTGCCAACTTATTAATATTTTATCGTAGATAATTGCTTGACGTTTAATATTTCGTAGCTGTCAATTCATAGAAAACACCTTCAGTGTCGCCAGCGTTTACAGATTTCTTATTTATTACCTATTATCCCTTATTTATTATCCGTTCGGCTGTAGGCGATGAAACCGTGCCAGGGACATCGGACGTATTTTTTCAGAAGGTAAAAATATTCCCACTTTGCAATAAAATCCAAATAAATGGAATATTTTTGAACCTATCCGAAACTGAAACGAAACTAAAAACTGTTTATGAAAGGTGATAAAATACGCTTTCAAATTTTATTATGAGAAATAACCACGTATTTTCTTAAATTTAAAATTTTTAATTGCAAACTTTAAAAAGTTTTAAAAATGGCTCACCTTACTTTTAAAAAAAAAATAAAATTAGTGATAACGAAAAAAAATAAAAACAAAATTTTATTAGACGAATGAATTATTATTATTATTTTCACCGCACTTTTTTGTTGTTTCGTGTAAAAATAATATTTTTAAAAAATCACGAAGTTTCATAATTTTTTTATTCAAATTGTGGTCTGGTTTCATAAAAGTTTACATTTGAATTATTTTGGATTTGAATGTATGGCGGGTTGTTTTCTCTTTTCTATAACGTTTACATCATATTTCTCAATATGACAGTAAGGGAGACACAATGATTTCTATGAGACCTATATAAGCTGGGACAAATATGATCTCCTGTGATTAAAACGGGTTAAAATACTTGATAGTTAAGATAACAATATTATATTTTTAATGTTATCTGGTTGGTAAGAAAAAACCTCAAATCCAACCGATTGAAACATTGAATATAACTCTACAAGATGACATTGCATTAACTTGGTCCTTAGTTCATTTTCTCCGAAGAATACGCAAAAAAAAACCTTTAAAAACCTACGACCTCTGCTGAAGTTCGATTCCTTTGTCCGTAGAGCGTCCAACAATGTGTCTTCGGCTGGGGATTTTTGGACGCACTCCTTGTAAGAAGACGTCGGCAAAAAACAACCTTTTTACTGCGATTGAAGCCTTTGAGAGATTAAAGGTCGAAACATCGGATTTGAAATTGTGACGAAGGTTGAAAAGAGACAGAGAAAACGTACACTTAAGGCTCAGTTCCCGGCCCCAAAAAGAAGAAGACGGAGAGATATGAAATTACGAATGTTAGAAGAGCGCGCTAACATACAACGATAAAATCGATGCAAAAATCATGAAAATCTTTAATAAAACACGACTCGTTTAAAATAGAGCAAAAATCTCGCGATAATTGTCTTAAACAGAATTTAAAGAAACGCTGTGAATTTTTTCATACATGTAACTTGTAAAATAACTGAAACAAACGTTTTTATAATAATTTTTGGAGTATACTTTACGATTTTTTTCTATCGAGGGAATTTTATATAATTTGCGTTTGGGCGCGACTAATGTCTAGATATTATCTTCAAGAATAACATATATTTTTTTAAGAGCTTAAAAACTTCAAATGTTTAAGGGAGGTTTGCAAGAAATCGGTAGAAATTCGAATACCGGCCTCTTAAGTTCAGAGTGGAAGTCTCAGTATCGCCCTGGTGTAAGACCACCATTCAGAATTGAAACATTGCTTGAAATGGTTTTAGCCACGTTTGGCGACCAGATATGAATAGCAAGGAACCACTAAGACTTCCTCTCTTCCATCTTCTTCGCCTACCCACTATCTTCAGCCTCACATCATACCCCTATTGGGGACGTCATAGTCTCACTGGCTCCAGGCGGTTGGGAGCAGTTGGGACTCTTGTGAGGTATTCACATTGCTTGAAGTGGTTTAAGCCACGTTTGGTGGCCAGGTCTGAATAGCCAGAAATTTCTAACCTTCCCCTCCCCGCTACATGCCCTAATTGGTGATGTCACTGGCTCTAAGTGGTTGGGAGCAATTGGGACTCTTGTGTGGTATTCACATTTAAAAAAATCGAAAAAAATTAGGTAAAGTTAGGTTAGGTCCTGTTTTTAGGTTTGTGTAATTTCAGTAAGCGTAATTCTCTCCATGTGTAATTCTCTACATGTGTAATTCTCTCCGTGAGTAATTCATGCAGGCAGTATAATATTGCTACATAAATTGTTTCGCTACGTTTGGTGACTTAGCAAGGGAACCCTATGTGTTCTTGTGGTGAGATTTTTCCGGGTTTCGGTGGTGGACGCATTGCCCACCATCTGCGTGGAAAGCCAGATCGGAAGAGATTGGTTGAGGGAGACCTTTTGACCTCTACAACAGGATCATCACCTTACACCGCAGTGGGAGGAACAGCTTCATACGCTCGTCACTCCAGGAGACACTGACCCCAAAATTCCTACCCACCACTCATACTTTTTTCCTTCCCAGGACTTTATATCCTTGCTTTCCTCAAAAAACCAATTCAATTTATTCATTTTAAAAAAATACAAACTTAACATTTCAAAGCGTTTTTAAATGAGAGATAATTTTTAAGATAATATAAGCAGATTTAAACTGACAGCAACAAAGCTTGCCGTCTAAATTGTGCTTCATTGATGACATATCGATATTCGAAGTGATTTTATTTAACAAAAATACTGCACTCCCGACTGGCATGATCGTTGGCAAGTTAGTTTTGCAAGCCTAACTTACAAACAGTAAACAGTATATGCTGTCGGTGACGGAGATAACCATCGGGAACATAGAAACTAATGATTAAAAACCGTCTACACAGCTATCCTTAAGATGGCATAGGCCGTGAGGGGAAATATTTTCCTCAGGCCCTCCTGCATGGAACTAATGTAAAACAAAAAAAATAAATTCACGTCTCGTATATACTCGTCTGTTATTTTATATCTCCACATTTTTTGCAAGTGTTTGATGCTGTGAAAATACGCGTATATTTTTATTATCTCGTCATTTTTTATTAAAATTCAGTGGAAATGTATATCTGTGGATGATTGTAGTTCCCCGACTGTAACAATAGAAGGAACAAAATATGTAAAACGCCGACCAAAGTATTAAGTGGAATTACTGAGCAGTGGGGTGGAAAAGGAGTGAAAGAGAAGGTTGAGAGGGGGGGGGGATTGTTCAGACATTCTCTATTTCTGGAGAAAGCAAAAAGGAACAAAAGGCCTCTTCTTGTTATTGTTGTTTGCTGAGGAAATGTTTTTTTCGAGGACTAGGAATACAAAATGGATGACAAAAATTAGTAATATTTAATTAAATGAAGACAATATTAGCGAAACTCAATCAAAAAACTGAAAACAGAAAAATCAACAAAATGATACGGTCACATCTAGGACTTAAACCCAGGACCTTCGCCTTGCCGCGGTACAGCTCTACCAACTGAGCTAATGTGTCCCTATCATATTCGGTCATATTCTTCTTCTTTCTTTCGTATGGTGGGGGTCAGAGGGGGACATCTAGGACTGCGAGCCAGTCTAGGGCCTCAGGAGTTGCCCTGTGGACCTCATCAATCTTGCCGGGGAATGAATGGAGCAGGCATTCGTAGACCACATATTCGATGGTCTGCACCGCACCGCGTTCACACATTGCCGATTCTTTAAGGCCCCATCTATGCATCATATGAGCACAACGGCTACGGGAACACCTTATCCTATTGATGGCGGTCCAGAGTTTGCGAGGCAATGAGAACCCAGGCTGTCTCTCAGTGGGGTCTTGAATGAGATGGGCGTTTTTGACGTTGGCCGATTCGATCATATTTAACTGAATCATACTTCATTTAATTAATTATTACAATTTGACGTTTTACTCTTTATAATCAAAATAAAAAATTAGTACCTATTTCGTTGATCTGTGTACATTTGGAGTTATTTTAACCAATAATAAACATCTTTTATACATAGTCAAGTAAAAATACTAATTAAAATTTTTTCAACTTCAATAAATAATCTATGAAAAACATCTATATCAGAGAACAAATCCTCGACGACCTCCGTGATCGAGGGGTGAGGCTCTCGACTAGCGGTCCGGAAGTCGCAGATTCTAATCCCAGCGTGCGCAAGTTTTATTTGATTGATTTGTGTTATTTCATAGGTTATACAATTAATAAAGGGTATATTTACAGCACGTTCCAAGTGCAGGTATCGCCCTGGTGGAAGAGCACCATTTAGAAATGAAACGTTGCTAGAAATGACTTAAGCCGTGTTTGGTGACTAGATCTGAATTGTCAGACCCACCTTCCTCTTCCACATCTCCATCCCTTCTCCACAACCTTCAGCCTCATAAAATATCCTAATTGGGGATGCCGTAGTCTCATTGTCTCCAGGCATTGGGAGCAGTTGGGACTCTTGTGCGGTGTTCAAAAAAAATATATTTATTTATGTTCTCAATAAAACGGTTATACACCAATATATTACGGAGAAGGTGACATTTTTTATGTTTTAAAAAAATTAAAACATACAAAAAATGTCGGTTACTCGGCTTTGACATTTCCCTTTGGAAGAATTTTTTTCGTTTGATTTTGAAGAAAAAAGAGACCAAAATTTGATTTACATTTTTACTCCAAATAATTTTAAGAATCAACGGTTAAGTCAATAAAGTACGTTCGTTAACAAACTGTACATTGTATTTAAACATAAATGGTTTTCCATATAAAATAAAATAAAAATGTTTTTATTTCTGTACCCGAGAAGCATACGGGTGCAAGTCCAAAAAGGTAAATGTTCAGGAGAGCCAAAAAACATTTTTTTCTGTAACTATAGTCTCATAACTTCTTCGGATATCCATGCTGATAGATAAAAAAGTTATTATTAAATCAATTAGTTTTGTTTAAAAAAGGAGCACATAAAACGAAATATTTTATATGTAAAGCCTTTTAAAATATTGTTTAAAAAAACGCTGACTTGAGTCAAACGAAAACACGTACTTGAATCCTTCTGCTTCTAAATGAAGTGAAATATTTTGTTATGACATGTGGTGTATTATGAAAGAATAAATTTTAAAAATTGTTTACTTCCATAGAAAGCGTAGTATTGTATAATTTGAGTCATAATTCTACATAATACGTAGGATTTGGGTTATAATACTCAAAATGCAACTAAATCATAAAGATGCAAGTCCATGGTACATCCTTCTGCTTCTAAGATAGTTGGTTGGTGGTTGCATTTATATGCATTTTTGAAAATCCAATTTTTTCTTCATAATTGTAGTATCCGCTAGCTTGCTTTAGCGTGGCAACATTAACGGAAATAGCCGAACGCTTCCGATGGCACCCGAAGTCGGTAGTCGGAGGCAGGCAGCGCGCATTACTTCGGCCGCTGAGCGCTCATTCTCTCGTAGACCTTAGCATAGGAGATACTATTACACTGTAAACTTTATAACGTCAATAAACTCGTCTATTACGATCTTATTCTCCTCTTTACAAATTCATTTGTTTGTCTTGTTATTAGTCTATCAAGGACATTGCAATAATAGGACCTTTATCTTTCTGCCACTGATAATCATGATTATTTACTTCAAGTCTGCATCAAAAACTCATTTCTTCAAATTTTCTACTTACATCTTTATGCTTCTAGGGTACAAATTCTACCCTGACTAAATTTAATTTATTATTATTTATTATAAAACTATCATCTAAATATTTAGAACGGAATTCAATGCATTCTTGCTTAAAAACGTCACGCTCAAAATGACATGTATTTCACAACTTACAATTTTTAACATACGCGCATTTCAATACACACCCACAAGAACATCCATGTTACTCCGAGCCCTTTTTTATAAATTTATTTACTTACTCGCCCTGTTCTCTCTTATTATTAATATTTATTATTATTATTATTACTTTTGGACACGAAATGGCGAATTCAAAATGAAAAATACGTTATCTTGATTCCGATGATTGAAGGCTTGTCAATTGATGATGAATTTTGTTTGCCTGATTCAATAATTGATGAAAAGAATTTGTTTCTAATGATGAATCTATTGACATATTTCTTGTTTACTTTAATCAGCGAGGAATGAGATTTTCGATTTATTAATTACGCTAATCAAATAAGGACTGGTAATTATGATGTGGTGTGGATTAATCAACTAGCGACAGAGCTGAGATTAGAACCTGCTTACAATAAATTAAAAAATAAATGAAAAAACAATATTTTAAATAATTTAGCACGTAATATCACACTAGTTTCGTATGACTCTTTAAACCTAGAAGTTTCTAATGACTCTTGAAAATGTTGGTACAAGAAAATGGCAGGTCACGGTGTTGACCCTTAACTTGACTTATTGAATTGATGCAAACTACATACTACGACAGCACAAAGACAATTCATCTACCTACATCCTAAAATTTTCAACCTTCTCCCTGACAACCTAAAAACTGAATCCTGACTCCTTACTTTAAAAAAAACATGAAAAACGTTATGGAACCTTACATATGCAATACATTTCAATCATAAAACCCATACATTTTACACTCCATCCATCTAATCTACCTTCGTACATATCTTTCCACAATCCCTATCTAATTTTCCTAATTTAAATACTATGTAAAATATTTTTAACTTAAGGCTCAGTTCCCGGCCCCAAAAAGAAGAAGACGGAGAGATATGAAATTACGAATGTTAGAAGAGCGCGCTAACATTTACAGAGATAAAATCGATGCAAAAATCATGAAAATCTTTAATAAAACACGACTCGTTTAAAATAGAGCAAAAATCTCGAGAAAATTGTCTTAAACAGCATTTAAAGAAACGCTGTGAATTTGTTCATAATGTAATGGGAAGAACATTGTGGTGCCTATGGCAGCACTAGTGCAAATAAATAGATCACCAAGGAAACTATAAATAAAGATATCATCAAGGTAACGAAAAATAACAAAGCAGTACAAATAAAATCTGGGTATAGTTAGATGACTGAAAAATAAATAAAACTGTATTAATGTAAATGGAATGCAAATAAATAGTGTTACTGACAATCGTGTTGTTTTTATTAGTTTGTGAACCCAGAACAATATTAAAAACGTAACAATACATATAACTTGTAAAATAACTGAAACAAACGTGTTTATAATAATTTTTGGAGCATACTTTGCGATTTTTTTCTATCGAGGGAATTTTATATAATTTGGGTTTGGGCGCGACTAATGTCTAGATATTATCTTCAAAAAAAACATATTTTTTTTTAAGAGCTTAAAAACTTCAAATGTTTAAGGAAGGTTTGCAAGATATCGGTAGAAATTCTAATACTGGCCTCTTAATCCGAATTTTATAATATAATTACTATTATTGTCAAGCATATATTATGTTTAATTCTAATCTGTTAACGAATACAGGGACATCTCTAGCATGGCGGGTGAAATAATACTAAAAATTGTACCTTTTTTTCGTGAAATAAAATACCGATTCCATGACAACTCAGAAACAACTCAACCCAACACCTCTTTGAAAAAGTCATGAAAAATAATATGAAAAATAATATGAAAAATAATATGAAAAATAAAAATTGAAAAATAGATTATAACCTAACCTAACGTAAGATATTTAATCAATTTTTATATATATTTTTTGATCACTTTTAATGACTTTTCAGGGGAGATGTTTGTTGAGTTGAATTCATTCTGAACTGTCCGGTCACCAAAAAAACCGAATAATTAGTTATGGTTTCGTATCAAGCGTTCAAAAAGAAGACGAAGATGGTTATATTTATTGTAAATACGAATGTTAGAGGGAACGCGCTAAATATTAAAAAAAACGATAGTAATTAAGAGGAATATAAACGCTAGAAATATTTCGATTCTCGTGCCTGCAAAATTTGCAATCGAGCGTCTTATTTGCGCGAGACAAGTAAGAGAAAAAGTGTTTTTTTATTTATTTTGTCCATAATTTTATAAGAGTGAAAAAAAGTTAGAACATAGAAAACCTCAAAAATGGTCTTAACCATAAAGGGGTATTTTTATAAAAATGTTTCTATTGTTACTTCATATTTAAGTCATGAAAAAATATTTTTTTTAGTTATGTAAATAATAATTTTATTGTAATTCCGTTACATATAAAACCTAGTAAAAGCTTCAATCTATCCGTAGCATATTTTTTGATGTTCTCACTGTAAGCCAATTAATTCGTCGTAAAGATTAATCTAAATAGGATTTCACGTATAACTTCACCTTAAGAGGCGGTTCTCCGAATTTCAACCGATTTCTTGCAAACCTCCCTTAAACATTTGAAGTTTTTAAGCTCTTAAAAAAATATATGTTATTCTTGAAGATAATATCTAGACATTTGTCGCGCCGAAACGCAAATTATATAAAATTCCCTCGATATAAAAAAAATCGCAAAGTATGCTCCAAAAATGATTATAAACACGGTTGTTTCGTTTATTTTACAAGTTATATGTATGAAAAAATTTGCAGCGTTTTTTTAAATAAAATTAAAGACAATTATCGCGAGATTTTTGCTCTATTTTTAACGAGTCGTGTTTTATTAAAGATTTTCATGATTTTTGCATCAATTTTATCGCTGTAAATGTTAGGGCGCTCTTCTAACATTCGTAATTTCATATCTCTCCATCTTCTTCTTTTTGGGGCCGGGAACTGAGCCTTAAGCAAAAGTTGTGACATCTTTAAGTGAAAACTTCTTTAGTACCGTTGTGATTTCAAATAAAAAAATAGCGACACTAAAAAGAGACAAACACATACATCTGTAGGATTTACCCTGCGAAAGAAGGAGATAGTATAATTGGTCTTCTCTTTGTGTGGTACTTCGTCTATTCTTTTCTACTTCAGTTATCTGAAAGTTTCACTTCTACAACGTGTCAATTGCACACTCTGATTTCTTTTAATTAAATAGCGACTTTTTTAAGATCTCTCTCTCAGAAAAAAATCTCTCGACAAATGCTTAAGTTGCATTTAAAGATATACTGTGATTTTTTTCATACCCGTACTACGTTAAATAATTGAACAAAAGGTGTTTTTAATCATCTTCGGAGAATGCTTTGCAATTTTTTTCTATCCATTTAATTTCATGTATTTAAATACTATTTTGGCTCTACAAATGTATAGATATTATCTTAAAAATTAACATATATTTTTTAAGGAATTCAAAAATTTGAAATATTCAAGAGAAATATTATATAAAGAAGTGAAAATTTAGAATGCGGGGACTTATACGAGGGAAGCTACAAATCTTTCACCTTCACATTCACTGATGATTACTATGATTAATGCCATAATCTCACTGGCTCTGGTGAAAACCGCACAAGAGTCCCGACTGCTCCAGTCTGGAGCCACTGAGACTTTTGCATCCCCAATTTAGGTACGTTGTGAGGCTAAGATAGTGGGGAGGGGAAAGAGATACGAAGAGGAAGGCGGGGAAGAAGAGGAACCTGACTATACAGATTTGTCCACTAAAAACGACTAAAGTCATTTCAAGCAACATTTCAATTCTGAATGCTGGTCTTACACCGGTAAGAAACTGATAGTATCTTCCACTCTGGCACATGCCGCAAATATACTCTATATTATTTTAAATTAATAGATTGTTACACAACACAAAACAATCAAATAAAATTTACTTGCGCTCGTTGGGATTCGAACTCGCGACCTTCGAATTGCCAGTCGAGAGCCTCACATACCCACGGACCACGGAGTCTTGTGCGATATTCACAGAAAAAGCTCATAAACAAAAACTTACCTTACAAAATTATATATTCCGTATGATTGTCAATACAATTTTCAATATTCACAATAACAACGAGTTTACCGACATTCCGTTTTGTATTTTTCCTTTAGTGAATATTTGCGCTGTGATCACCGACTAGGGTATTGTGCTCGACGATCACTTAAAGCTTCGTCCTGTTAACTTTTAACAAATACAGCCTTGTGAATAGGATATAGAACCTCCCAGAAACACGTTCAGACCGGGAAACAGACTGCAGTTGGTCTTAAATCGGGAATTTTTTTAAGCGATGCAAGGCATTCCCGCCCAATCTCACTGAAACTTCTGGCCATGATCGTAACCGCTCGTACCTAAGACACGAACTGCGATAGATGGTACTTTTCTGATATCCAATCTGCTGGGCGATCTGTTGGGATATAGCAGAATTCCGTATTACAAAATAAGCTATCGACATCTATTGGAAGAAGCTGAAACTATATGGATAATAAATACACTACAAAAATATTACATAATTTTGGCCGAAGTTACTAAACCAAACATTAACACGGAAGATAGAGGCATTCAAAATTTGTATGAACACGGTGCCCGGAAACTAGTGGAACAAACGGAAAACTAAACAATTTTCATTTTATTTTATTTATAAATAGAAATAAACAGTACATTAGATACATCGGTGAAAAAAATTTACGATTAATAAGTAGGTACCTATTATGTGATTCATTGTGGTGTCTTATTTATGATAGACATATTAAGTAATTACTGGGTGATGTGTGTAGTGGGAAGGTGTGCGTGTGTGTGTGTGAGTATATGTGTATGTATGTATGTATGTATGCACGCGTATTGAACAATTTATATTATTGACTTGATGCTCTTTTTAAATTTGGGCATATATTTTTATCATACAGAAATAAAAAATAAAAATACTTAATTTTTCCTTTCTTTTCGGCAATTAGAGGATTTATAAAACTTTTCAATCTGCTAGTCGAGAGTCTTACCCCTCAACCACGAAGACCGTTGAAAATTTTTGTTCATTTAAATCATATTAGTATTTTTACACTGCATAATTTTTATGTAAACAATGTTTTATTTCGTATTTAAAGGTACTAAAATACATAAATAAATTTCAGAAATACCTACCTAGTATAGATGGGATGACCGATATAGAAAAGAGAGTATGAAATTACGGATGAAATCGGGTGCTTAACTCTTAAGTTTTAACTCCATGATACTGCTTTAAAAATCAAAAATAAACCTCGGTCTGAAAGTGTTTCAGTATATTTAGTTAGGAAACAGAAATCTTCTCCAGTTAAAAGAGAGAGAGGGAAAGGGATGAAGCGATGTTTCAGCGCCCCGAAACAATGCGAGGGAGGGAGATAGCAGACGATACTTGAGGAAACTAGATATAATATGTGCATCTATTGCAGAGATCCAAAATTTTTCATTGCAGAAATATTTTGAGGAATTAAAAAATTAAATTTAAAGTGAATACCGCACAAAAGACCCAAATGCTCCTAACCGTCTGGATTCAGTGGGACTATGGCACCCCAAATTGGGGTATGTTGTGAGGTTGAAGGTAGTTGTATGGAGAAGGAGATGAGAAAGTGGAAGATGGGGATATATCGTTTAAATTCTGAATGGTGATATTTTAGCAGGGTGATATTGATAGTATCTTAACTAACTGACTAACTAACCATCTTAGGATTGGGCAGTAAACGGACCCCCAAACAACTCGGTCGTGGCACACAGTCCTTCCTTCATACATACATACTCTGCTATTATTCTGACTCTTGACATGGCCTGACTCAAGCATCTGCTTCACTTGATCGTGCCATGTTTTCCTCAAGGCGTCTACGACTTCTTCTACCATCACATTTGCGTCATGTATTCTCCATACACTCCTTCTTCGTTCATTCGCTCTACAATTTGGGAGGCGGGTACGGATACCGCCGCCACGGGAAACTTTTATTGGATAACCGACACCTCTGCCATAGGTCATCCCAAGTGGTTCGCTACGTTTGGTGACTTTGCAGGGGTGCCCGGGTTCGTGGGGTGAGGTTTGTTCGGGTGTTGGTGGCCGAAGTATCAGCCCACCTGTTGCGTGGCGGACCGGATCGATAGGACTGATTGAGGGAGGTCTTTTGACCTCTATAGCCAGACCCTCTCGACCCATTATCTTGCACTGATATTGGAAGAATGAATTCATACGTCTGTCACTCCTATACACACTGGTTCCCAAATTCCTACCAACCCCTCATACCTTTTTCCTTCACAGAATCTCATATCTTTCATTTCCTTAAAAAGATTCTCCACACAGCATCCCCAAAGATGACAAAGGCTGTGAGGGATTTTTTTTCCTTAAGACCTCCTGTTTTGAGCAATGTAAAAAAACATGCCCAAACCATCTGAAAGTATGTACAAGTATGTTTAGGATTTAAACCCGGAACCTCGGAATTCTAAGTGGAGAACCTTACCACTCGACCACGGAGACCGTTAATGTAAATACTTAATGAAAGCAGTGCAATGTTATCCACCCCTATTCCAGAGTCACACACATAACGACAGAGAACGTAAAGTATGTACTTTGTACACATCCAATTAAAACTTACACACTACGTCTGCTAAAACTTTTACAAGGGACATGCTATATCTTAAATCTCTTAACGAAATTCCTCTCCCTAACTTTCCGTTCCCCTCCCCCCTCCCGTTTCCCCTCCTTCCTTGTTTAGTTAGTTCCGTTAGATGGAGCTTTGTTGTTTATTGCAAAGAGTAGGAGAGAGGGCGTACAATTACTTGTGAAGCTATCTCGTAAAGGAAATAGATTATATAATGCACTTTTAAACGAGATTATATTACTTTTTAATAAGGCAATTAAAATTCACAACTATGAATGAATTAAGAGAGTGGCGTGCACAGAGTTTGAAGTCAGGGTGGGCAAAAAGAAAAATGATATTTTTTAAATTACACCAAAAACACCCTTCGTGCAAGTTTAAGCTATCTATGACTAAGCTGCTAGCTTCTTTTTTACGTTAACTCCACACAAGAGGCCCATAGAAAAACAATTTCCCTCAGGGCCTATGTCATCTGAGATGTTGTGTGGTGGGTCTTTTTGGGGAGAGGAAGGAGTGAGTCTTTCTTCTTTCCCACATATATTTCTTCGAGGTAAAATCAGGGAGCCGGCTAAAGGGCGCGGACTCCGGGTTTCATCTGCGGTTAGGCCGATAGCCATGCACATTGTCATTGGACTGCCTGGTGGTTTGTGGAATACAAAATAAATATT
This sequence comes from Limnephilus lunatus, assembly GCA_917563855.2. Lineage (NCBI taxonomy): Eukaryota > Metazoa > Arthropoda > Insecta > Trichoptera > Limnephilidae > Limnephilus > Limnephilus lunatus. The sequence goes on from OU830592.1 coordinate 113,507,794, forward strand.
AACTCAACTTTCGCATTAATCTCCTTATAAATGTAGCAAATGTAAAATCATGCAATGTCTAGTGTTTTAAATATAATGTCCTCTACGTGAAAAGTCGTATCTCTCCAAGCATAAAATTTCTAATTTAAGTGTGTTTATCGGAAGTGACCTGCCAGGTAAGTATGTTTCTTTATCTATTTGTAAATAATAAAGTTAGAAAGAGCCTAAGAATTCATAATAAATTGTACAGCGCCCTTGAGGTAATTTTTCAGAAAAACAGCGCTCGATAAATTATCCAACTATTATTAAAATGTCCCGTAATTTTTTATGGGTGTGCGCTAGTTTATACTAAACATATTCTTCCTCTTTGTGACATGCCTGTCCCTTTCTCTGTGAGTTTGAAAGGAGAAGCCTTAAAAGTGCAGCCTTAAAGACATTGTTCTCGTACATACTATTACAAAACATCTAAAGTGGATTCCAGACCGCTTGCATATATTAAACATTTTTCGAGAATTCCAAAGAGCGTTCGTTACTCTCAGTATCGCTAAGATGAACGATCACCATAGAGAATTGGAACGTTGCTTGAAACGGCTTTATTTATGTGTTATTTACAGTCATTTACTGTCTTGCTTTCATTTCTTACATTTTCCTTCCCCCTTTTCCACTACTTTCAGTCTCATGACATACCCCGATCGACGATTTCATAATCTCACTGGATTAAGCAGTTGATACTCTTGTGCAGAATTATAATATTATAATATTTAAAAAACTTATGCAAAGGATTTGACCCATGGCGCCCAAGTGGGTTTGTTGTATTGATAATTGCAAATTGTAAAATTTTAAAATATACCTTTTCTAAGACTTGTTCTTGATTTCAACAGCTCGGCTGTGGAATGATTTCCCGGCCCCTATATTTCTTCACTCTTTCCTTTAAAAAAAGACCCTCCACACAGCAGCCCCAAAGATGACATAAATCCTGAGGGAAATTATTTTCTTCAGGGCCTTCTGTGTAGAGTTAATAAATAAAAATATTTTGAGACGTAGATGATAAATATGGCATGATGCAAGTGTATGGCATCCCCAAATGGGGTATGCTGTGAGGCTGAAGGTAGTGGTAAGGTGGGGAAGTACCTAGCTATTTAGATGTGGTCACCAAACACTGCTAAAGCCATTTCAAACAAAGTTTCAATTCTGAATGGTGGTCTTACACCAGGGCGATTGCTGAGAGTATCTTCCATCGCAAATATAATATTCATTATTTGAAATGAACAAATTTTGAATTAACAGAACTTAATCCAATATAATTTATTAGCGCACACTGGGATTTGAACCCGCGACCTTGGATTGCTTGTTGCGAAACTTACTTCTCAAACACGGAGGCCGTCAAAATTAGTAGCAGATATCACATCAGCATGAACATGTCCAAAAACGTTAAGTACCTAACTAAAATATTCAGATATTTAGATCTTAGATGATGTCCAACCTTCGATAAGAATAATAGCGGACAACATAAGAAGAAAATTTATTGATATTAAAAGCAATATAACATTCTAGAATCCTTTTTACTGAAAATTCGTTCTTTTTTCCCCTTATGCGTGCACGAATTCAACGGCTCTTTTGAGAAAAGCGGTCCATGTTACATAGGCGACTAAAGGAATAAAGGACGAGACCAAAACCTTTGAGAATGCTACCTTTGGCAGGAGGCACCTTTGTCGGCCACGTGACCGCAATGTGTGGACAAATAATAATACGGAGGTAATCGAATTCCACAGTTTGAAGGAGGAAGCCTTCTTTAAAATTGAAATTTTTCCACATTCAAAATGGTGGCAGGTTCAAAGGGAAAATTGTTTGAAAGGTCTGAATAGAATATAGGCGAAAATGTGCTTTCATTTTTGAAGTAAAACTTCTTTACGCACGCTCGACTTGGAGGGTAAGCTGGTGAATGCGTTACGAAAAGTGTGATGCGTTATGAAAAGTGTGATGCAAACGGTAATCGATGCGAACGGTGATCGAGGCTAACGGCCGGGCCTTTACGCACGCTTGACTTGGTTTAAATGGGCATTACTGAATTAAAGATTACGTAAAGAAAACACTGCCGTAGATGTTTTTGAATAAATATTAAGAATACAAGTTTTAGAAACTTTTAAAGCCGCGGCGTGTACCGCATTTCGTTTAAAATGTTTCACAATTTTGAATTAAATTTTACAATTATTATGACGTTTACCAAAAATACAGTTGCATCGACAATGCATAATTTTCCAGCCAGTTGATATGAACTTGAGGTAGGTACCTCCGTAGTCCAGTGGCTAAGACTCTTGACTCACAATCCGGAGGTCGCGGGTTCGAACCCGGCGTGCGCAAATAAATTTTATTTGATTAATTTGTGTTATTTCACAATTAATTCATTTAAAATAATATATAGTACATTTGCGGCACGTTACACAGTGGAAGATACTATCAGTATCGCCCTGGTGTAAGACCACCATTCAGAATTGAAACGTTGCTTGAAAATGGCTTTAGCCGTGCTTGGTGACCAGATTTGAATAGCCAGGTACTTCCCAACCTTCCTCTTCCCCACCTCCTTCCCCTCCCCACTACCTTCAGCCTCACAACATACCCCAATCGGGGATGCCATAGTCTCACTGGCTCCAGACGGGAGCAGTTGAGATTCTTGTGCGGTATTCACAGTAAAAAAAAGGTACCTACTGGCGTTCAAAATGCAAAGGAATTACATGCTCAATATAAATAGTAGGTAACGCGCAGCATTCATATAAATATGAAGGTTTATGAAACCAAATCACATGAGTACTTACGTAGGTACTTAATTGTTTGGAGATGCTTCTGAGCTTAAAGAAAGCATAATAGCAACAGGTAAGATGATTGCACCGAGCGCATAGCAAATGTCACCATTATCAATCACTTTAAAGAAAATAATATCACTCAAAACCTATGTTTCCTTTGGTGACCCGAAAGTTACTAGCTGACCCGGAAAACGCTGTTCTGCCATATAAATGAAAGTTCGATGAGGTGGACATAGCGCCACCTGTCATTCAACAACATAAAAAATTTCGTTGTTTGAAATACGAACGACGACGGTTAAATTTGTTCATACAAAAATACTAAAATCGCGATTTAAAAATAGTAGAGTCGCGATTTCAAAATGGGAGGGTGGGGGTAGGAGGTTAAAATATTAAAAAAAAGGTTGCCAAAAAAAAAACAAAAAAATCTGGATAGGGATACCCTAATCACCTACCGGTACGAAAAACACTTTTAGACTTATTCTCATACCTACCAAACAAACACAGCACATAAAAAATTTCATAATAATCGGTCCAGCGTTGCGGAGGAGTGCGACCACAAACTCCGAGACACGAGATATTTATATACATAAAAGAGATAATTTTTTGTGCATTATTTACCCATTTCAAACGTAAAATCGACTTCAAAAATACGTTTAATAAGAAGTTGGTATGACTATCAAAGAATTTATACAGTGTTGATTTTTTTATAGTTATGCGCCTGTATACACAGTAGATAGAGAAGCAGATTTTTCCTTGATGCATTTAAATGACAATATGTTTTATACTGTTGTTATTCGGCGGTACATCCTCTCTGCAAACCCATTCGGGTTCACTTAGTTATATTTTGTGTAATTAGGAACACCGTATTTTTTTCTAAATCGACTGCACATGGTATATAAGTATGCCAGAGGGCCAATTATCGGCGGAACAACTGTCATGGAACCGTTTTATTTTGGTGATGCTGTGTGGAGGGTCTTATGGATATTAGGATAGAGTGAATCTGAGTCTTGAAGAGACCCATGTTGTAGGAGGGAGGAAACCCAAAGGCCGGCAAATCCTCTATTGAACTCGACCGAATCGTGGAAGCAACCCGTTCTCCTATCACAAATGTCAACCGTGCACAAAATGGCGCGGGTTTGGCGACGTTAAAGTACCGGTGGAATAAGAACAGCATTTCCAACTTACGTATTTGCTACAAAAATTACGATTCGTTTAAAATAGACAAATCTCTCCAAAGGACCGCCCCTTTCTGCACAGAGTCAAGGATTTTTTCAGATATTTTGGGGCTCCTAACAAGAGGTGGTTGTCAAATTATAAAGTGGGCAGCACTTGCGATTTGTACAAGGTCTGAAGTTGTGTACTATTAACTTCCCTTTAATTCTAGACATACACCAAACGAATAACTTTCATTGTTTAAGCGTTTCGATAGTCCGTGCACTTTGGTTGTTTTCAGCGACAGTCGGCACGCTTCCACGCCACACCCCCTTTTGATAAATTTACGATAAAGCATTTAATAAACAATTAAATAAAGTATTGCAATTTGATCTGATGCATTTATTCATTTACGATACGATATGGAAAGTAGAGTCAAAATTTAATTCGTTTTACGTTGAAATATCCTCTATTTCCAATCAAGTTATGGTAATTCTGGTAGTAAACCTGTTCGGGCATTTATGCCAACGTAAAACTACTCGTATATCGGGTTGTAATACATGTTTAATTTACTGCTAAAATGCATTAAAGAAAAAAAATAGTTTATTTATTTGTTACTAGCTGACCCGGGGAACTTCGAAACCGCCTAAGAATCAATAAATGTTGTGTTAACTTAGCTGAATTAAATTCAGTTATTAATTTAAAAACTACACAATGAAGTAATTATCGATGCGCAACTGTCCGTTTTTGTCAGTATCAGAAATGGCGTTGTGTACGGATTTATGTGATTTTCTTACTTTTCCACTTACTTACGGGAATGCGTTTCATGTTCTTTATACGCGTAAGGGAGATTTATTATAATTACTGTATTTTTCCTCTGGAGGGGTGCCGACATACGTTCACCGTTGTCTCGTTTTCGACTGATGACATTTAGTGTGTAAGAAAGAGGGGCAGCATTATATGTTTAATAACAAAAGCAAAGCAATCAGCGCTTTGACATTTGATGTTTTTGAGTTTTTGGAATTCATTCAATATTATACTTATCACAATATTCCTGCAGCTCTTTCAAAAAACGAGAATTCGTTCCATACAAAATGTACGAGGAAAAGAAATTTGTTCATGATTTTTTTCGTAAATAGACGGAATCACAACAAAAATTAGTAATTTTAATACCTTAATCAATGAACATCTATCCATTTTATTCAGGAGTCAGAATAAACCATATTATTTAATGGAATGAAAGGATGGTCACCAGGGAACGAAATAATCCGATTCGTCCCGCGTAATAGAATATGCATTGTGGACACCCTGTTCATGCATGCTTCTTTCTATGAAATTTAACACCCCTGATGACAAAAGCTACGTGAAGCATTGACGTGGAAAGCTCTAGGACAGAAGCTTTCAAAACTGGGCCTAGAACTTTTATTTATTTTATTTCTATTCTCGAACATATAGATAATAAGTTTCAGTAATAAAAAAAATGTTAATGATCGTATGTAAATAGGTTAGTAGTAGAGTTTTGTGAACACCTCACTAGGAGAACCTGTGCTGAGGTGTTCCTATATTTACGATTAAAAGCTATTTTGTCGAACTCTCAGAATACTTTGTATTTTTTGTGGCTATTTTTTATAACTCCATTTCAGTATTTTTTAAACTTAAACGTAGTTAAAATTAGGTACCCATGACAAACTAACCTAACATAACCTAACCTAAACTAACGAGGACATTGTCAAATTTAGAAACTTGAAAGCAAGTTAGACAATGATGCCTAAAATTTCAATTTAGTCAAATAATGGAATTTTTGAATTTATTCTGTTTGTAATTTTATTATATTTTTTGTTATTAATATTGAATCAATATTATAACGTTATAATATTTTTTTAAATATGCCTCAATATTGACTATATTATTTCATATAATTATAAAGCTCTGCTACAGAGTTTTCCAATAAGAGGAGTTATTTTGAATAGCCAGCTATTTCGGTAGATGTCACTTTTGAAGCTGTCAATTTTTGACATTTTTACAAGTAGAAACTACGCCATTAATAAAAATGGAACGATACACGCTTCAACAACGCATTGAAATTATTATAATTCGGGAAAAGTTTCCGGACCGTGTTGTCTCTCGAAGAAGTGATCACAATTGGCCACCGAGATCTTGTGATTTAACACCTTGCGACTTCTTCCTTGGGGCCACGAGAAATAGAAGGTCTACGCCAACAGCCCAGCGTCGATTCAAGACCTCAAAGATGAAATTCGTGAGGATATCGAGGACATACACACTTTGCGATTTGGTTATGGAACATTTCATGAAAAGGGTGTGGTCCTGTAAGCGTGGTCGTGGTGGTCATTTGCCTGATGTTATTTTCCACTATTAACAGCATACCTTCCTCTTTATAGTGAAATAAACATCCGATCATTTATATTAAAAAATGGCATTTTTCTTTGAATATGGAAAACCCTATACTTCAATGTACTCGTTTTAAAAATATTAAAAAATTAAAATTAATCGTTTTTAAAAGACAGAAAATAAGCTGACAGCAAAAAAGCTTGCCTTTTAAGTTATGTTTCATTGATGTTAAACATATCGATATTCGAAGTACTTCTATTTCAAAACAAGACAGCTCTCCCGACTGGCAAGTTAATTCTGCAAGCCTGGAGATAAAACAGTCTATGCTGTCGGTGACGGAGATAACCATCGGGATAACCATGCTACGAGTATGCTGTTAACGATATTAAGTGACAGCTGTTTCGGCCTAGTTATCAATTACCAAACTGCATTAAATTTGAAACGGTTATCACATAATAAGTAACTTCTAAAATATATTTAAAAAATATTATTCATATAAATTAATGAAGAAAAATCAAGCATAACAATAATTAGTTCCTAAAAAATGTTATGAATGGTTTTACAGTCCAGATTCGTAGGGTGACAATATGTGCCACACATTAAGGGATGTTATGTTACTTAACAGATAAAAAAATAAAAGAATTACCGCTTTGGAGAGGAAGGGTTTTAATCTGTCCTTTTCACATTCGTAATATTACAAAAGGTTAGGTACTAAAAAAAAAACATTTAATTTTTTTATGTTACCTGATGAATGTTATTTTTTTGTCACTTTTTGGAACTTGACGACTTTAGTGGATGGAAGCGTCATCATATTTCGAAGTCAATAATATTTTTTTAAATTAAAACTTCTGTAGCACCGTTGTGATTTGAAACTCGATGATGCGAAAAAGCGACACTAAAAAGAGACAAACACACGTATATCTGTAGGATTAAGCCTACGAGAGAATGGTTATAATCGGTCTCCTCTTTGTGCGGTGCTTCGTAGCCTCCATACTCTGTCTACTTTAGTTTTCTGAAGGTTTCACTTCCACCGCGTGTGAACTGCACACATTTTTTTTTGTTTTCAGTAAGTACATAGTTTTATCTTGACGGACAAACCATTGCTTTCGAAACATGTCGATTATATTTGGAAGGCGGGTATGGATACCGCCGCCCCGAGAATTATTTGTTGGAAAACCAACACCTCTGTTGTACGCCACCCCAAGTGACTCGCTACGTTTGGTGACTTAGCAAGGGTGCACTAAGTCTAATTGAGGAAGACCTGACCTAGACCTCTCCGGCCGGTTTATCTCGACTCATCGCCTTGCACCGCAGTGGGAGGGATGGATTCATATGCCGTCCATCCTGGACACATTGAACCCTACATTCCATACTTCCTTATCTTCCTTTCTAAACAGATCCTCCATACAGCATCCCCAAGGATGACATAGGCCCTGACGGATTTTTTTTCCTCTGGGCTTCCGTGTGAAGCTAATGTAAAAAAAGAGCAAGATAATAAAAAATATAATATAATAAAGAAGAAAATAATTAAAAAAAAAAAAAAAAATAATGTACTTCACCGGCCGAAATAAATTCTAATCATGGTTGAGAACCGGTTTGAAAAACGGATTTATAAACCTAATTAAAAAATGTAATATGTTGTAAATAAAAAGCTAATTTCAGTTTGCAATTTTAAAGTGAAATTATTTTCCTAGTTTATAATACCAGATAGATCCATCCAACACATTCCAGCTGAAATTTCAATATGCTTTTGAGGAATTTAAAAAATAAATCGAAAAGCACATGAATTTCATATTATTTTCAGTGCGACTATATCCCTTTGGCTTAACGATACAAACACAAAAGGATTCGTCTCGAAAGTCACAATGTATTTTAGTTTTCAACTATTTATTTTAGTTTTTTGTAGAAATATCATTTGAAACTCAAGTATGATGTTTTTTAATAAATACTTTGTATGATAAAAAAATATTTTCTATTGTAAAAAGTTCTTTGCTGTGAGTTTGATTTGATGTGAGCCATGTTTGTTGACAAGATTTGAATAGCCAAGTACTTCTCAACCCTATCCACTCCCTTCATCCACACAACATACCCCAATTGGGGATGCTATGGTCCTACTGGCTCCGGGAAATGAGGAGTTGTTGGGATTCTTGTGCGGTATTCAAGTAAAAAGCTTACGAAACTGATTATCTGAAATTTTGAAAGAATTTAGAAATTTGAAAATGTTTGACACTAGAGAAAAATTAGGCCTAGTTCTTTTGTATCCAAAATTTTTATTTTCTTTTTCCTTTACTGTTTTTTCTTGAATTCTCACATCGAATACACTCATTTCTCGTACATTCAATGCTTAATTGATTCGAGAACCTAGTACTCGACTGTATCATATATCATAATTATGTAAATGGAATTTGTGAATCTTAACTTTACTTAATACTGTATAAATCATCATGTAGGTACCTACCTACCTAATATGAAGGAAACATGTCAATTTGACTGTCCTAGAACGGGAGGCCTTCCTAGTTGGCAGGACTGAATCAAGAGACTCGTTATAAAGCGTCGACTTTGGATTTCAGTTAAGCTAGAGTGAATATACTCGTTGAATCACTTTTGGTAAAAGATAAATCAAACGTTTAAAGAAACAATGAAGTTTCCTTTGGGAACACTGTCTTTACAAGGGATGAGTCAGCTTTGATGACCGATATAAGATCATGTGTTAACCCTAGAGATCAAGTTGCTTTCCAAATGTTACTACGCATCTTCAGTAAAAACTCAAGCAGGACTAGATACATTGTAAAGCATCCGCTCCGAATTTCAGCTAACTTAGAGTGAATATACTCGTTGAATCACTTTTGATAAAAGGTAAATCAAACGTTTTAAGAAACAATTAAGTTTCCTTTGGGAACACGGTCTCTACAAGGGATGAGACAGCTTTGATAACCGATATAAAGTTAGGCGTTAACTCCAGAGAGCAAATTGTTTTCCGATTCTTACCGCACACCTCCAAGAAAAACTCTGGAAGGACTGAATCAAGAGACGCATTGTAAAGCGTAGGCTTCGGATTTCAGCTAACCCAGAGTGAATATACTCGTTGAACCCCTTTCGGTAAAAGTCAAATCAAATGTTTAAAGAAACAATTATTAAGTTTCCTTTGCGAACACTGTCTTAACAAGGGATGAGACAGCTTTAATGACCGATATAATTCATGTGTTAACTCGAAAGATGAAGTTGCTTTCCGATTCTTACCGCGCATCTCCAGGAAAAACTCTGTGAATCAAGAGATTGGTTATAAAGTGTCGGCTTCTGATTTCTGCTAACCTAGAGTGAATATACTCGTTGAATCACTTTTGGTAAAAGATAAATCAAACGTTTAAAGAAACAATTAAGTTTCCTTTGGGAGTGAACCCATAAAACTTATACAGCATTTTATACTGTCCTGTTATTATTAAACCTTGCCATACTTGCAAATTGATTGTCCAAAATAAAAACTAATAATTGTGTTTACCATTAAAATTGTGCAATTTATTTCTACATGACTTTTGTCATTATGTGTCAAACGTTAACGGTCCTTGTTAGTATGGCGGTTTTGTTTTGTTAAACAAACTTGTTAACATTAACCACGACAAGAATTGACCGCACTCTAGTAAAATTACAAAATAATTTTAATTATTTGAACAACGGACTTTAGCGTTATAGTAATATTAAATAATATTAGGTATATGATAATAACTGCACGTATCAAAAAGCCACAATGCCTTTGGGAAAATAGGGAATGCTGGAAACAGTGTGTCGTTTGATTAAACCGTTCCCAAACGGATTTGTGACAAAACCAATTTTGTTGTTGTTTGTCATATTACGATTATTATTGGGATTATAATATGGCTGTTGAATTATGATTTTGATTTACAAAGCTACAAATCTGTCTAGAATGGTGTTTTAGTTGTGAAATCTTACTAATATTATAAATGCGAAAGTTTGAATGGATGATTGGATGTTCCTTACTCTTTCACGCAATAAATATCGAATGGAATTTAAAAATTCTTTCACTAATCGAAAGCTACATTATTTGCGAGTAACAAAGGCTATATATATTGGTTTAGCTCTGGCGTTATGAATAAATTGTGGCGTAATGAAATTATGTATCATACGTTTTCTGTCCCTAACAAAATCGAGTTATTGCAAACGTCAAATAAATTGTTACCTTGGAAACAATGTTTTTTTTTTAATTTTAGGCTTAATAAGGAGTGCTTTGTTGTGCTTAAAAAGAGTGAAAAAAACGTTGGCGTCGTAGTTAATATCTACCTATCTCTAAAAATGTTTATTGTCGTTATTTTTTTACGTTACTCTGGATTCAAATATGAATAAAATATTAATAAATTGGTACTTAAAATTAATTTCTATTTCTATAATTTAAATATTTTCTAAAATAGAATTTTTATTTGCGAAATGTCATTCTCAAGAATTTTATTTGTCTTATCGTTATTTCTTGTTTGTATTATGTGATTTTTTTAAACAGAGATAATTGGAGGAATGGGAAATGACGTAGGCTACTTTTTATCACGAGGAAAAATTTCATTTCCGTGGGAAAATTCTTTATACAGTAATTTCCCACTGATACCGTGCGAGCGAAGCCGCGGGTAAAAGCTAGTCTTAATATATAATACAAAGTCGGGTTAGTTACACCATTTATAACTCAAGAATGGCTGGACCGATTTTTATGATATTTGATTTGTTGGATTTGTATCCGCCCCGAGTAGCAGAATAGCTATTAAAACATAGGAAAATTTCAGGAAAATGAATATTATTAAGAAAAATCTTTTCCTCATACATTTTGTACGAAACGAATTCTCATCTTTTGAAAGAGCTGCAGCACTATTGTGATAAGTATAATATTGAATAGTGAGTGAATTCGAAATAATTCAAAAACGTCAAATGTCAATGCGCCGATTATTTTGCTTTTGTTCTTAAACATATAATGCTGCCACTCTTTCTTACACACTAAATGTCAACAGTTGAAAATGAGACAAACGGTGAACGTATGTCTGCACCCCCCCCTAAAGGAAAATACAATAAATTATAATAAATTTCCCTCACACATATTAAAAAAATGAAACGCAATTCCCTTAAGTAAGTTGAAAAGTAAAAATATCACAAAAAATATAAATCCATATCTAACGCCATCTCTGATACTGAAAAAATTAAACACGGCAGTTGCGCATCGATAACTGATTCATTGTGTAATTTTACTTGATAGTAAAATAAAAAACTGAATTTATTTCAGCTAATAAGTTAACACAACAGTTATTGATTCTGAGGCGATACAAAGTTCACGTGTCAGCTAATTTACATATAAATTACAAATAGTATGACAGAGCATAAACGAATTGCTCAATTCGGTAGGCGGGTGGTCATCACAGGAATCATTTATTGGATAATCAACAGACCTGCTATAGGTCACTCCAAGTGGTTTGCTACGTTTGGTGACTTAACAGGGGTGCCCAGGGGTGAGGTTTGTCTAGTTCTTTTGGCGGATGCTTCAATCTTGCTGCACGCAATGCTAAAAGATAATATTTAAGCGAAAATTGTTAAAATACTTAATAAAACGCTCGTTTAAAATAAAACAAAAATCTCGTGGCGAATATCTAAAATAGGATTTATAAAACACTGTGAATTTTTTCATACATATAACTTGTAAAAAACTGAAAAAAACGTGTTTATAATAATTTTAGGAACATACTTTGCAATTTTTTTTCTATCGAGGGAATTTCATATAATTGTCGTTTAGGCGTGGGGAATGTATAAATATTATCTTCGAGTATAAGATATATATTTTTTAAGGTCCTTAAAACCTAAGGTAAATATGTAATAAATCGGTAGAAATGCGGAAAGCTGGGCCTTAAGGCTCCGTTCCCGGCCCCAAAAAGAAGAAGACGGAGAGATATGAAATTACGAATGTTAGAAGAGCGCGCTAACATTTACAACGATAAAATCGATGCAAAAATCATGAAAATCTTTAATAATACACGACTCGTTTAAAATAGAGCAAAAATCTCGCGATAATTGTCTTAAATAGCATTTAAAGAAACGCTAAGAATTTTTTCATACATATAACTTGTAAAATAACTGAAACAAACGTGTTTATAATAATTTTTGGAGCATACTTTGCGATTTTTTTCTATCGAGGGAATTTTATATAATTAGCGTTTGGGCGCGACTAATGTCTAGATATTATCTTCAAGAAAAACATATATTTTTTTAAGAGCTTAAAAACTTCAAATGTTTAAGGGAGGTTTGCAATAAATCGGTAGAAATTCGAATACCGGCCTCTTAAGTTCGAAGCAAAAAATATCATTATCTTTACATACAATTAGTTTTTAATATATTGAATGAATATTTTTTTCAATGAGTATGATTTTTAATGAATTAATTGTGAATATGATTTAATAAAATTTACTTGCCCGCGCCGGGATTTGAACCTGTTCCTGTGGATTCGTGGTCGAGAGTCTATCCCTAACCATAATTTGGTAAGTTTTATTTACTTCGGTACTATGTAAATTAATATCTACAAATTCCTCTAGTAAATTCAATCTCAATGGTTGCACTATAAAATGCGGTATTCCTATATTAACTCGTTAATCCCGCAGCGGTTTCCGAAACACACGTTCGGCGGTGTCTGTTAATATTTTGTATAGGGGTTCGATTACATAGACACTGGTTAATTAGAAAACCCGCACAATACATTTGAAAATTACATAACAATTATAATAACTACAACACAACAATTATTGTCCCAAAACCTTAATAAAAACTCAGGGGTCAAAAAAACACTTTAGGGGTTATAACCATAGATTGAAAATTGGCTGTGATATCTTATTTAGCTGGCTGGCGGTTGGAATAATTCGGATCCCGACCTTAAGGTTCCCACCGTATTTATTATATACTCTATCCCTACAGTACCGACAGCTAAATAACATCTATGGATAACCTGTTAAGACTAATATCTAGTACCATCTATGGGCGAGCTCTTAAACTAATGCCAAGGATATTACAGTCGGTAAAAGGTTAATATGTTGACATTTTTAAAAAATTATAAATAGGTATATTTAAGGGGGTTAATAATTCACTTGTGAAATATTTAAATGCAATTACTTTGTATGTAGATTGACATGGTTAACTTCGCAGTGAGTTAAGTAGTCAGACACTCTCAGTATCGCCCTTTTTTGTTTTACATTAGCAAGAGACAGGAGGTAATGAAGAAAATTATTTCACTCAGGGCCTATGTTATCTTTGAGGAGATGCTGTACGGATGGTTCCTGGACAGGAAGGAAAGGATGTTCTGAGTAGGAAAAATGTATGACAGGTGGGTAGGATTCCGGGGTCAGTGTTTCCACGAATGACAGACATAAATCCATCCCTCCCACTGCGGTGCAAGGCACTGGGTCGAGAGCGTTCTGTCGAAGAGGTCAAAACGTCTCCCTTAACTAGTTTCTCCTGATCCAGCTCGCCACGCAAGTAGGTGGAAAGACGCATCTGCCGCTAAGACCTAGACAAACCTTACCCCGTGAAACGGGGCACCCCTGCAAAGACATCTTGCTTGAAATGGCTTTAGTTTGTTGACCAAATCTGAATATACGGATACTTTCCAACCTTCATCTTCCGCAATTGTCTTCGTTTCCCACTCCCTTCAGCATTAAGGCACCCTTCTTTAGAATTCTAGAATCCCAATTGCTACAGCAGTTAGGACTCTTCGCAGTATTCACATAAAAAAGAAGTAAGTGTGTGCGAGGAGAGTAATAATTTTTATAGCACCATTTTAGTAAAATATCATGTCGAGGGTCGTTGGGTGGCGTTTAACTTCTCTGCATATCTTTTCTGATGAACTGCCTGATTTTAAGTTGGTTAAAATCATAACAATAACAACAGAGTATTTATGAGCCAATGCATGAACGCGGATAAAGCAATTATCGCGTGGCAGTTGTGACTTCTCACCAAATCGGCAAACGGCGTAAATGTTAGATTTTAGTTTGTAATCTAAATCATATTTTTTTCTTACCACTAAGCGTTCAAAGTTCAAAAGTTAGGTTTAGTCTAAAGAGGATCGTTTTAGGCCCGATTCACACAGATCGGGTCTGCCGACAGTAGATGAAGATATACCAACAGACAAAAGCCATCGGATATAATACGGAACGTTCCGCCATGAAATCTATTCACTGCCTACCCCGTTATGTATTATATAATCGCGTAGTAATAATAATTTCTCGGGATGAAGAGAAATATGGGGAGGAGGTGAAAATGAAACAGGCGTCCAAAACCTTTTTAAATGTAGGTTATTCAATTTCAGAAAAAAAATTAATTCTCTCAGATTCAACAATGTGTTTGAATGTGCAGAAATTGAAGATATTAAACACACTTTAACGCACCACGATGCACTATGTCATTTAAAAAAATCGGCACCAGTCCGCTTACAATAACACTTCTTGTGTAGATGGCAATAAGGTTTAAATTACCATTTACCACCAGCCGCCTGTTTGGATTTTTTCGCGAAAACTTTAAATTGCGAAGAACATGCACGAATATTTAAATGTTTTACGATCATTTTCTAAAGAATTTTATTTTCCACATTATAAAATAAAAGCATAAACGAAAAGAGGTGCGTAGGTAGGAGATTTTGATCTTTAAAGCTGTTTTTATAGGTCAGATACTTAATTTCTTGCTGGTCTTGACTGGAAAGACTAATCAAAAAAATAATCGATTATTTGAAAGGCAAATATGTGTTCTAATCGCAGTTATTAAATAAATATTAGTATTTAATTAAATAACAGTCTCTTCTTCATTGAAATCCAAATTAACTTTTCTCTCTTTTGATTATTTTTTGCATATTAGCCTTTTCTTAGTATACTCATAGCTCTGTTTTGTATCATTTCTAGTTTGTTCAATTTTCCGTCATTGAACAAATATAATATCGTAGATCAGTAATATAAATGTGGAGCAACTATGGTTTTAAAAATAAGCTCTCCAGTGTTTCTATTTACTTTATTTCTTAGCCTTCAAAGAAATTTTACTTTTTTTAATACTTGCTTTAGAACAAAATTTGCTGTGAAAGTTAGTTCTTAATCCAATACTACACCTATGTAAGTATTTGATTCCATTTTCTTTTTAAAGGTTTTCATATTTAATTGTCAAATTAAACCCTGTGTTACGCGTTATATTTGCCATTGTTAAAGAAAAAGAAAAATGCTTACTGAAGAACTGATATGGTGAATTGTGGCATTCGGGTTGCGGATCTACAGAAGAATACTCAAAATAAGCTGGATGGACAGAGTTACGACTAAATATGTTATGGTTCGGATGAAGAAAGAAAAATAACTTATTAAATCAATAAAAATCTGTAAACTTCAATATATAGGACATGTGATGAGACATCCAGAGAAGTGTCTTGCATCTCATATTGCAGAGAAAGATTGCTGGAAGTCGGGGCCCTGGAAGAAGGAGAACATCATGGCTGAAAAACCTGAGACAGTGGTTTGGCCAGTCTACTGTAGAGCTGTTCGAAAAAGACTTGTTCTTACGAGGTACATCTTAAAAATGTCAGAATCCTGAGCAAAACTCACCCACTATACTTACTAAGACATAACGAACCTCATTTCGCTTCCATTTAATATCAGAATAATTGATTACACCATATTATTATTATTACCGATCCGAAAACCATATTCCGTTCGGCAAACCAAACAATCATCGAATAACAGAAGTACCACAAATTAATTTCGCATAACGTCCAATCGTTTCGCGTGCCGCAATCTAGCACCAACAAGTAAGGCATTGAGAGATATTTGTAGAAGTGTTTAAGATAGAAAGATAGAACAGAGATACATAACCCTCGGAACATAAATTATTACACCAAATCCATTGAACTTCACACGAAGTATAATTTTCGATCAAATCATATTATTTAAAATTCTAAATAACGACCTGGACTCGTCAGAGCTTACCAATTTAATGAAAATTCATATACCGTCAAGATCATCACGAATAATCATTTTTTTCATTTGCACACACGCAGAACGAACGTTAGAAGTAACGCGTACTATAATCAATATTACAAAATATATATAGAATGCATCGGGAGCATCTCCTATCCTTATCCTATTTCCTCACCCCTTTTCATAAAACTCCGCACAATAAAACTAAGCAACTTTATATTTATTTTTCTATTATGTAAGCTGTTTGTTTCGTACAAATAAGTAAATAAAACTAGATTCCAGGAATGAAACAGAAATTATTATTGAAATAGGAGAAAAAATTATAGTAATAAAGATCAATGTTGGGAATGTATGTATGATAGGTGTTTAAACTTGCTATGTACTAGAGCTAAAGCACACAACGGTGTGATTTACCTTAACCATTGGAGCGTTTTGGCCACATTTTAGCCAATTATTGCTCCAATTGCCAATTATTACTCCACACTTTAACTATTGCTCAACAATTATTTTCCTTAACGAACGAGAACAAAATAGATATCAAATTCTCCAAAACAGGGAAATGAGAATAATACTTCGGCGAAATAGATTATCAACAGTAAATAAAATGTTAAAGGAACTAAATTGGCTAACAGCGAAACAGATGCTGACCTTGAACACGATGATATTTATCCATAAAATAGTAAACAACCTACTTATCAAATGAAATTATTATATACAACAAGGTCATTCACAGACATAACACAAGGACGTACAAGGAAATGAGTCTACAAAAAAAAGACAAAGCGAATACGCAGAATAGTTTACCTTACAAAGAGATATAGAAGAGGTTTATAACACGCTACCAGAAACTTTAAAGTCAGCACCAGTTTTTTAAATTTTTTTTTATTCCAGTTAAAAGAAAATTACATTTTCACTCACTAGAAATAATTATACACATTAATATCAACTTTGGATCTTAATGTGTATAATTATTGGAAGGTTCAAGATGTTTTCTCATCAAAATGGAAAAAAAAATATAGTATGCTATATGTAAGGTTATAATTAATTAGCATTTTTTTAACTTTAATTTACAAATTGCTAAAATAAAATTAATAAATAAAATTCTAAATTTAAAAATTTGCAAAAATCCGCGAGCGCCTGCTGGCCAAAATGGAACCAATTTGAAGAGACATTTTAAATGTGTCGCGGTTTTCGATAATCCCAAAGCTGATACACATTTTTATATTGAGCATTTTTGCAGGAGCGACTGTAAATATTTCGATATTTTAGTAAGTTTTGGATTTTAGAACTAAGGTTTATTGAAATACATATTAAATGGGCCCCGTACGGCACGCAATCCTCAGGTCATACACCCCTGCATTAGAGAGAGACAGGAGAACACAAAGCAGAGCACCCTTAGCGCGATGCTGAAACAAAGAAGATTTCCGATCTTTTGTGCCCGAAGACAGAGGTGAGCGGGATGTTATTGTATGGACCAAAGTCCTGATAATATGCACTGGGCTGAATGAGGGGGAGAAGGTAGATCCCAGTGGAGATTTGCAGAGTTCGGTCCCGGATCGGTTAGCGTGTGAATAGCTCCTATTGTCCTTTTCAATATTGTGGATGTCGAATTAAACATTATAAAGGATGGGAATGAATGGTGCGTAATTGTTTTTGAAAGTTGTGGTCGCTTTTAGATTTAATGATTATTTTTAGTTATATCAGGAGAGATGGGTTTAAATTGATAAAAATAAATGCTTACACACTTCCTTACCATACCCACTTTAGCCATTATCAAAGTAAATCAGCAAAAACTTTTCAACGCTGAGCTCTGGCGTTATGAAGGGATCACAGATTCGCCTCCCAGAATCATTTATTGATTAACCAACACCCCAACCATAGGTTACTTTAATGGTTCGCGACGTTTGGTGATTTAGCATGGCTGCCCAGGTTCACGAGGTGAGGTTTGTCTGGGTCTTGGCGGTGGATGCATCTGCCCACCAACTGCGTGGCAGACCGGATCAGGAGGATCTGGTCGAGGGAGACCTTTCGTCTCATACGTCCGTTACTCCTGGACACATAGACTCCCAGATAAGTGTTTACGTGTGTTACATGTTTTAAGCTGATCTCCGGTACTGTACTGAATCCATCGATGTTGAAGGAGATTAACCTATATGTCGCTAACGCGTATACTCGTGGGAGATCCCACGCACTTTTTTATGCTCCGAAAGCGAGAACTTCTTCCTTTCAGAATGCGACATTAAACAGAGCAATTCAACTGCTTAACGATTCTGTATTGAGCATCGACATAAATGCAATGTTACCTATAGAGAGTTCAGTAACTATCTTTTGAAATAGGTACGTCTCAACATAGTGGAAACTGCCCTCTTGGACTTTTTTTTCTCTTAAATTTTGCAATATTCTATGTAATAATTTGGTGTATACTGTTTTACGGAGAACCTGAAAAAATAAATAAATAAATACCTACCCACCCCTCAAACCTTTTTCCTTCCCAGAACTTCCTTTCCCTAAAAACGATCTTCCACACAGCATCTCCAAAGACGAAAAAGGCCCTAAAAATTTTTGTTTCCTCAGGGCCTCCTGTATTTAACTTTGTATTGTAATAGATTCCTTGATAAAGGTCTCCTGTGTGGAGCTAATAAAAAAATAAAACAAGTCTAATATTTTTTCAGCTCCTAATATCTATTCCATAATAGAGAATTGAAATATCAATCTTCAATCTTCCGTTGTCGAGGGGTAAGATTCTCGACTATCAATCCGGATATCGTGGGTTTAAATCCCGGCAAGCGCAAGTAAATTTTATGGGAATAATTGTGTTATATAATTAAATTTATTAATTTAAAATTATATATAGTATATTTGCGGCATGTACCAGAATGGAAGATATTCACAACCGTGGTGTAAGACCACCATTCAGAATTTAAACTTTGCTTGAAACGGCTTCAGCCGTGTTTGGTAACCATATCTGAATAGCCAGGTACTTCCCCACCTTCCTCTACTCTATCTACTTCCCCTCCTCACTACTATCAGCCTCACAACATACCCCAATTGGGATGCCAAATTCTCGCTAGATGCAGACGGTTGGAAGCAGTTGGGGCTCTTGTACGGCAATTCCGGGTAAGAAAAAACTTTTAATTCCTATACATATAACTGATCAGATCAGGTTACTTTGTCCATGTTGAGTTAGATTAAGATAGGATAGCTTAAATTGAGTTATCCCATTTATAAACAATTCAGTTTTAAAATGTACTAGTTTCACCGGAAATAGTCAATAATAACACCAAATAATTAACCCAACCAATACCAAATCAGATAACGGCTTTAAAATTAAACCAGTATAACTGGCCAGTTAAACTCTTGTCTAAATTAAACTGCCACTACCTACCCACAATTGAGTGTATCTATGGCTAAACCAGTGGTTCTCAAACTCACGATATGCGTCAACATAAATTATTATTATTTTGGGATAATGCACTTTACGCTGATAATACAAAAGTATTAAGGTCATATGTGGTATCTGTAAATTAAGGTGATTTACTAAATGTAATGCATAATCATGTGATTTTGTTTTGACAATTAGATCGTTGAGAAATGTTTTAGATCCTTTAACCAAATACTGCGAGAAGAAAACATATTTGCCTTTGAAATAATCGAGTCTTGTTGAATGGTCTTTTTATGAGTCAAATAAAAAAAATTAGCAGGCCTATAAAAACTGCCTTAAAGAGCACCTATTTATGAATCCCTTTCGGTTATGGTTTCAATAGATAAAGTAGAAAATATATTTATTTACAAAATGATGGTAAAATATTTACATATTTGAGCATCGCAAGCTACAATCAAACACGCTTTTTGGCGACATTTTTTTCTTAAACAGGAATTTAAACCTTATCGCCATATTTATAAAGAGCGTTATTATTAGCGGCCTGATCCCGAAATTTACACAACATGAAGCATTGTTTATGAAATTCTCGAGTTTAATAAAAAAATTAAAGAATATTTAAAGTTTTTCACCAATTAAATTTCTTACGTTATTATTATGAAATTATTGGTAATATGCTGACATAGCCGTTGGTACCATTGTTTTTTGTAGTAATTTGTTAGGTTTAATTTTGTTAATTGCGGTTTTCCAGGTATTCAAACACGACGATAGAAATATGAAAAAAAAAAATTCTCGAAATCTTATCGACTAGTTCCACGCGCTTCAGAATTGAAAAAACCATGTGACATGATCTACGTAATTATTTTATCAACTAAATAATAAAACCATTTATTTTATTTATTTTATTCCAAATTCTTGTAATATTCAGAAAACTGTTTCTGAAAAAATAATAAAATATACAGATTTAGGAAATGAGATTAAAAGAATTTGGCATTCTCAGACTATAAAAATATTACCATTTGTTATTTCGGCTACTGGCATTATACCTAGCTCTCTCATTCAAAATTTAGGCGTATTAGATTTGTCAAAAAATTTGTATATAAAAATGCAAAAGTCATTCATTTTAAATACGTGTAGGATTACGAAAGATTTTTTAAATATTTATATTGAGGGATCAGTAGGATTTATCGGACCAGTTAGGATTTCATCAGAGCCGAACCCTCTGATATGAAAATATCTGGAGTCGGTGAAATATTTTCCCATTATGTTTCTGGTGGATTGACGTATTGTTCTTGTATTGTTTTGTATTTATTATACTTATATACTGCACTTACACTGCGTGAATTTACTAGATAATCATTTGTGGAAAAGTGTGTGGAAGGGTTTAGTCTTTCATTTGGGAAAGATTTAACCCGGACATAAAATCTGGAGCACCGTAAAAATAAATAATAAAGTTGTAAGCTGACGTAGCAAAAACAACTAATAATATACCAAATGAAGAGCTTTGACTTCATGAAATTATATGTTTGCAATTTCGACATCAATGCAACATTTTTAACTTACAACATTGTCTTTCTCGGGAGATATAAGGTCATTGAAATATTTTATGTTGAAAACAAGACAAGACGCCATTTTGTTTTTTCTAAACTTTTTAAAACCAAATCTAAAGTACAGAGTTGCACGGACCCGACAACCGCAGCAATCTTCTTTACATAAATATATGAAGATATACGGATGGAAGACAGATGACTGAACGAAAACGGGAAAATCTTTGAAGATTGCCAGTAAAATTTTTCTCTACGAAATAAATCAAAATTAATAAAGATGATACAAATAGTACTTTACACGACTGACCTTTAAAGCGTTCCATCGACATTCTGCGTAACCAGCACCCTTTGACAGCCACTGCGCTATACTATATACTTCTATCTACATACACATAATTGAATTACTTGGCCGGCCAGATTTATTGTGACATATCGCACTGGCCCATCTTCCGGGGCGTGTCCCTAATGGGTTAAGGGACACTGATATTGGGGCCACCAGATGGGGGCTAACAAACAAATAAACCTATTATGTACGTGATATACTCTAATTAACTAACAGTAACTTGTATGCAATCGAAATAAATAGGCATTTTTGATGCCCTTAACTCAAAAAAAAAACAGAGGTGATGGTTATAGGAAGGGACCAAACTCAGTGCAACATACTCGCTAATGGGACTCAGCTGAAACAGGTGGACAGGTTCAAATACCTTGGGGTCGAATTCTCCAGCGATGGTCAGCAAGACGGAGAAATTGATAGAAGAATTAGTGCGGCAAGCAGTGTATTGCGTCCTCTCTACAGCTCAGTGATAAGAAAAGCCGAGCTCAGCATCAAGATATAGATGACAGAATTTAAAACGGCATACCGTCCGACGCTCACTTACGGCCACCAGACATGGATGCTAAATGAACGAACACGCTCTAGAGTCCAAGCTGCCGAAATGAGGTACTTGAGAGGAGTGGCGGGGGTTACGAAATGGTATCATATAAGAAACTCGACGATCCGAGATGATCTAAACATTGAACCACTGCTACTCTTCATAGAAAAATCGCAACTGAGGTGGCTTGGGCATGTACTAATTCCGAGGAAGACACTGAGTGCGATTCCAGAGGGTAGACGTCCAGTGGGCCGCCCCAGACACAGTTGGGCGAGACAACTCCAGAAACTGTGTGAGGATAGGATGGGTCTACCATGGACGGAGGCCGAACAATCAGCACAAGACAGGGACGTATGGAGGAGCCTTGTCGATGCAATGGGTTCCCGATCCAAATAGTACAAGGGTTAGAAGAAGATGATGATGATGATGATGCCTTTAAAATAAATTTCATAGGGTTGAGATCGGAAAACTAAATGTCTAAACAGTTAAAAGGTCGCAATATCAGCAGCAAAAAAACTCAGGCCTTGAAGGCTCCGCAAAATAAGAGGATTACTGAAGATGATTTTTAAGGCAGATTTGTAAATCTGAATGATAGAAGGAGCGCGCTAATATTAAAAACTATTAGAATTAATAGGCTCAAGCGATAATATTTAATAAAGCAAGACATATTTAAAATAGAGCAAAAATCTCTTGACATCTGAGTGAAGGAACTTTTAAAGAAACGGTCTTAATTTTTTCATATCTATTACATTTTAAATAACAAAACCAGACGTGTTATTTAAAAAGAGCTTAAAAAGTGTTCAAAGAAAGCGTGTTATATGTCGGTAGAAAATCAGAATGCCGGGTAATCAGCCAAACGTTTATAATGTGGATAATGCAGCAATATAAACACAAATCTAAGAGTTACTTGACCATGTTTGACATTCATTAATATTTCTTACAGCTTTGCATATTTTCATATCATCCGCAAACATTAAAACTTGGACGTGCGTCGTTGAAAACAGTAAGAACAATGTCATTCACAAATGGCATAAATAAAATTGGTCTTACGTTTGATCCTTGGGAACACCGCTGCAAGCGACAAATGTATATGATGTTAAGCCAACTAAGAACAAATTGCTTGATTCTCTAATAACTGGTAAATCATTATATAAATACCTGACTATGCCAAATTTCTAGAGCGTTTTTTAACAATAAATCACGATAAAATCTGTCGAATGCTGTGCTGAAATCGATAAACATCGACATGTAATAATAATTATAATGATTGTATTATTTCTATAGCGCTATTCTCGTATGAAAATCACATCAAAGGTGAAAATTGATATCTGAGTGGAGCATATTTTCAGAATCACCGTGATGAAAAACAAAAAATAGCGGTTAAAAACTTACTTGCAAATCGGAAATGCCTACAAAATAGTGCAGGAAATATGATCGGGAGAATGACGTATTATTTAAAAATAAAATGCATAATTTCTGTCCGGATTTTTTCATGACGAATTATAAAGACAGGTCTATTATTATAAAACCAGTCAATAATTATTCGCGCCGGCGAATCATCGCTAAAGTGAACACAACACGTGCACCAATCTTTTAAAAATGAATTTAAGAGAACAGTATTTTTTACCTCAACTAACCAAGCCTATCTCTACCTTTCGGCCGGTATTATAAAAAATATAAGCTTCGGTCGTCTGTACGTCCTTCGTAACGCTGGCTCAATCAACTCAAATTTGCTTTGAATTTAAGTGTCATTTTATAAATATTAATATATTGATGTAATATTTATTTGAGAACTGGCAATTGGCTGTTAAAATTGATGGCTTAACTTAATATCAATCCGTCGCTTTCAGCGGTGTTCCCCAAGGATCAATTTTATTTTTACTATTTGTGAATGTTATTTTTCTTACTTGTTATATACTTAAATTTGAATATTTGCGGATGATATGAAAATATACAAAGCTGTAAGAATGACTGTCAAATATGGTCAAGTAACTTTAATGGAGCTCCATGATTTTTCACGGGTCTGTGCTAGCTAATACTAATCTTCTAAGTTTCATACAATTCAAGAATCCAACTTAAATAATACGTTACGGAGGGAATCGAACCCACAATACCTAAACTCAACATCAAAAACATTATATTATATTCAAATGAAGTCGATTCGATTTCATGATATCCAAGTCAAGTCAAATAAATAAATATTTAGTTGTGCAACTTTAAAATCTATCTATTTGTATGTATACCTTTTTAAAAAAAAAGAGTATCTGTAACGGTATGGCTTTGTTCTTTATTCAAACTTTACAGTTTTATTCCTAGATTGATGAAATTTTGCACACTTAACCGTTAAAATAAGAGGAAGTTCACTGTTTACATGAGATTTCGAAATACCAGCCAATCTTCATTTCCACCCCTTAAAGCAGAATGTGGATACTTCTTGATGATACGCACATTTTTAATATTCAAAATATGAGGAAAATTTACTGTCTACGTCTGAGTTCCAAATACTCTGTGTAAAGCACGAGTAACGCCCGGAACTTCCTCTGGTATCTATTACAAATAATTTAGAGTTTATGCCACTACATAACAAAGACCTATACTGAAAATTCGGTCATAAGCAGTTCCCTGTAGACAAATCTAGTGTCATCTGCATCGCTGGTTAACCGTAGAGATGTACGTAGGCTTGTACATAGTTTCTAATTAATTCCCTCGCAAAACGTACATAGCAAAAAATTAATGGGACATTAAAGGACTGTATAGTTATGGGATTAAATTTAATAGTTCGTGGTAGACGGGAGATGAGATCGCTTAGAAGAATATTATTAAGATATTTAAATTAAGAAATAAGATTATCAAGAGGAAAAAAACAACACTTCAGATGAGATTATTTTTATTAAAATATTCTAAATAGACACAGTCACGGATCAAGGGCGATTAGAGTACAGGCCTACCGCGACAGATTTTGAAGTGTCACGTGATCAAGTCAGTGTCATCGAGAAACGGCAATTTGCAAATGGTGGCGATTGTTATTGATACTCATTTTTACTGCTGGTTTGTGTGTTGTTTTATTGCAAGCACATTATATTAAATAAACTTAGTAATTGAACCATTTTAAATAGTAAAGTTTACTTGGCGACAACACTGACTTCTTTTTAATAACTCTAGTCGGCTTTGGCACCGATGATAGCTATCCTCCAATAAAAATAGGCACGAAAAGAAGAAGTAGTTAAAAATGAGCATGTGATAAAAAAGAAATAAAAGCGAAAAAAGCGAATTTTTTTGGAAATAGATGAAGAAAAATCAGCGTGTTTCACACCTTTGCTGTTTCAAAATCCACAAAAAAAATATGATTATTCATAAATTCTAAATTATTATTTAAGGTTTTTAATATCTGTAATGTATGTAGTTTATATAGGAATATGAATGTAGTTTAAATTTTAAATGTCCAACAGATATAGTTAGGATAGGTAGTTAGTTATATGTAGTTTTTAGGTGTATCAACAGATGTCAGTAAAGTGGTATTTTAGGAGTGTCAACTGTCGCCGTTCACTTCCAATACCCGAACGGGTACGGAAATAGCCGGTAATATCCGATTGACAGCTGGGCACCTTCAGTGCAGAGTTCCCTAGCTTCATAATTACACAGAGCATCTGAGAACCGAGCAGAACGGACGTTTGATCCAATAGAATACTATTCCTTGTAAACCACATGATAACCTAAATAAACAAGACTTGTAATCTCGATAAACCATCACCTTTATTAATGATTCCCGAAGACACATCAAGTAATTCCATTATAATTATATTTTTAATTTTAAAAGGATTAAAGTTTAAAACAAAAGTTGTAAATAATGTCTAACCTGTAACATTCTAACCTACCTCATCTTCTACACCATCAGCTTCACAAAATTCCTCAATTAGGGACGATATAGTCCCACTAGCCCTGGACAGTCAACAGCATTTGGAAATATTTTGTGGTATTCACTAGAAATAAGTTGAATGATCCAAAGCGTCGGGTTCACACGCTTGGTTCAATGAACTGTAAACTTCAAGTCTTCCTCTATAATTACAAAAGCAACATTCATCGCTAGCGTATTTTAGATAGAAGGCGTTTTAACTTGGAAATGTTAGTATTTACCCAAAAAGATTGTAATACGTGATCTATAATGTAACCTTTTAACCTTAAAATTCAACCTTTTGAATTCTAAAAAAGGCTTTGAACTAAAAACACCCCCAGAACGGCCAGATGAAAGAATAACGAGTATTATTCCAAGCAAAAAAAAAACGAGACGTGCTGCGAGTATCACAGACGACCCGAAGGACATTTAGAAGAAAAGCAATACTCGTTAAGAGAAGGTCAAGAAATGTTCACTTTTATTAAGAGAAAGTCACAATAATACCTATATTTCAACATTGTTTTTTTTTTTATGTTTATGCTGTACTGTATGCAAACATTATATTTTTATTATTTTTTTTTTTTTACATGAATACCTCACAAGAGTCCCAACTGCTCCCGTCTGAAGCCAGTGAGACTATGGCATCCCCAATTGGAGTATGTTGTGAGGCTTAGGGTAGTTTTATATCAAAATATAGAAGTAAAATTGTACATTTTATCTCCACCTATGAATTGTAAGATTCTCCCGTTCTATAATGAGTTTTGCAACTCATTAGGATTGCCCAAATAAAAAATAAAAACGATAAAATAATTTATTTATTTTAATTTTAAAAATTCTGCGTAAAGCCCGGGCAACGCCGCGAACTTAGCGTCGGACACACTTAGCATTAAAAGCGCGAGCTTATGTATTTTACCGACACACTACGCTATAAAAGATTTCTTCTTAGGTAGGAGAGGGGGTCAGTTGAATTAGGGAGCTGCCACGAAATATCATTTCTTTGTACTGGATCTGTCAACTTGACAGCTGACATCCTCACGTATACGCAGCTCCGTAACTAAAATGACCACTCTTGTTTATGGTAGAGAGCGAGTTGCATAACTTTTCAAATATTAGTGATTTGTTTGTTTGTTTTTGAATATTTATTTAGATGTATGCAAAAAATTTTTCATACATCTAGTAGGAAAATATATACGAATACAATTTAAAGATACAGTTACATTTTTACAAATATATTTAAAGAGGAAAAAAAAAGATTACAAAAATAAAAATACATTTTGAGGAAACAGATAACTATGTGACAATAATATTGGTAAGATTGTTATAAATCAAAAAACATTCTTCACATATAATGCACACATCCTACGAAAAGTGCTAAGACTTGAGGCTTCCTTTACGGCATTCGGCAGGCTGTTAAAAAGTGAGCAGCAGTTACGGCGAAAAACATTGAGCTTACAGAGCATCATCTGCTTAGGTTTGGCCGGTCTGTATTTGATTGTATGGCGAGCGATATTGTGCGAGCGATTTAATCTTTTATCTTTTATAGCAAAATCTGTCGACCCCATTATTCCTTGGTTACAAATAACCGGACTTTAAATAAATTACTCTGCAATTGATTGTGCAATGATGGAGGACTCAGCTAGCAGAGGATTGGACTACTCCACGAACTAACCGATCGACATAAGGTAAGTTTAACCACTCCGACCCATAAGCTTGTTGACACGACAATATTAACAATAGCAGTCAAGTACGATAAGCTTGTTTTCAAGCTAACGCCTGTGTTCCCACAGAAATCGTTATAACTCCGTTATTGTTCTAGTGAAAATCCTAAAACAAAAAGTAGAAGATCCATATTAAATCAAGCTTCACAGCTCTATTCAAAGTTGTCCATAGAAATACATAAAAAATAACTATTTTGTAGAAACAGATTTTTCCCGCCAAATCGCCTTCACGCCGTTTGACATTGTTATTTTTTTATTAAATATTCTTAGTAAAAAAGCGAAGTGACAAAATTGTTTATTATACATTTATACAATAGAATAAGTGTTTTTTTTTTTAAATATAATCCATGATCTTAGTACCGTTTTCACACAAAAACATCACGTGAGTCAATTTTTTTGTTGTTTACATTCTAAATTTTAATATTTACAAATGTTAATATTTATTTGTAATAATACAATATGAAAGCTTATTTCATAATCTTTCAAAAACAATTTTCAGTATTTGGCTAAGTTCACAAATATTTCACTTATAGAGCTTTAATTGCGAAGCGAAAATAACACAAAGTTTTTATAAATCTGACAGTTCGTTTAAGACAAAATACCTGAGTGGTTTTAATCTTAAGCCGTAAGACAAGAAAATCTTTGAAATAAAAAAAATTCACAGTCTATCAAATCTATTTATTGTCTCAACATATACTCAGTATTTTCTGCTTCAATTTATAACCATCGTTTATCGTACACGACGTGTTCACTCAACTCTTGTGAAATCTATTGTGTTGTATTGTCGAATAACAATGTAATAACGTAACATAGGTTGTCTGTTGTTTCCTATAAAGGACAACACAAATCCATTAGCCGTGATGTGTACTCCAGTAGTGACGTACACATCGATACATAACACATCAGATGGGCCCATTAAGAATGGTATGTATAAGTAAAAACAACGATAACACTTAGGCATCGATCCAAATTAATAAATGCGGTATTTTAATACTGAGAGAATTTGAATAAAATACGTTTGGTGACTTAAATATTAACAATCCCGATTTACGAACAACCTGAAAATATTTGAAAATCTCCTACTACCACCACGGTAAGCGGAAAATTGTGTTGAGGTGCTGGACCGAGGAATTGAATATACGACGCTTGAGTGGGACCTAAACGCGATGCCAACTCGGCCACCGACCGGTCAGATTCTTTCTATTTTTTTTTTACATGAGCTTCACAGGAGGCCCTGACGAAATCAATTCCCCTGAGGGTCATCTTTTGGGATGCTGTGTGGAGGGTCTTTTTAGGAGAAGAAGGATTGGCAAGGACTGGAAATGATGAACGTATGAATTTATTTCTCTCACTGCGGTGTAAAGTGATGTTCCGATAGAGTACTGCTGGAGAGGTCAAAAGGTCGTCCTCAACCAGTCTCTCCCGATCCGGCCCGCCACGCATTAGCTGAGCAGGCGCAACTGCCACAGAGACCAAAAGAAGTGTTGTTCCTCTTGACCGACGATATTATTTGAACGGTAATGCGCATTTTCATCCCCCGACAAAATATCCCTGACAAAAAATCCTCAGACAAAATATCTCTCGACACAATATCCAAAGTACAAAATTAATCTCCACTACGCTGAATTCTTTTTTATAACTATTTTTGAACAATAATTTATTGTCTTTACAGGATGTCTGTATTATTTTTGTCCCATTTTACTACTTTTATTTTTATTTATTAATCTTAAGTTAGCTCACATCTTTGTGTGTGCTAATATTTTATAAAGATATAAACATTTACATTGGTTGGCAAACATATTCATTCTTTAAATATTACACATAAATAAAAAGATTAATAATTGAGGTAGACATACTTTCGTAATTCTTTTTTAAACTTATTTATATTTTCTATCTCAGTAATTTCATTCGGGATGTTGTTATACAGTTGGGCGGCCTGGTACATCAGAGATTCTGTGTGCTTGATTTTTTTCTTGTCGGCAGTCTAATTTGCTTTGAATTTCTTGTCCCGTGTCCGTATGTTTCGTTATTATAATGTATTTTTCTTTTTAGTTCCTTAGACATCATCCCTATGTTAATTTTATGTAAAAAATAAGTACATTCAAATACACAGTTTGCTTCACCGTCAACATATTTAGCTCTTTTAGCATGTCTCGTCTCATCGCAGAGAAAAAGAATACTTGAACAGTAATTAAAGTGTGGTGATATAATTGTATTATATATTATCTGGCATGTTTCTTTATTTACTTTTTTTAACAAACATTTGTTATTTTTATAGGATGTCTGTATTATTTTTGTCTCATTTTACTATTAAACAATAATTTATTGTCTTTACAGGATGTTTGTATTATGTTTGTCCTATTTTATAACTGAAAAATAATTTATTGTCTTTACAGGATGTTTGTATTATTTTTGTCCTATTTTATAACTGAACAATAATTTATTGTCTTTACAGGATGTTTGTATTATTTTTGTCCTATTTTATAACTGAACAATAATTTATTGTCTTTACAGGATGTTTGTATTATTTTTGTCCTATTTTATAACTTAACAATTATTTATTGTCTTTACAGGATGTTTGTATTATTTTTGTCCTATTTTATAACTGAACAATAATTTATTGTCTTTACAGGATGTTTGTATTATTTTTATCCTATTTTATAACTGAACAATAATTTATTGCCTTTACAGTCTTATTTATTGTCTGTATTATTTTTATCCCATTTTTGTTGTTAGGTTAAGTTAGGTTAGGTTTTAGTAGATATTTTATTGGGGAATGTTTTGTCCGTAGGATATTTTGTCGGGAATATTTTGTCGGAGGATATGTTGTTATGCGATGAAAACGCGCGGAACCATTTGTACAGCGAAAAGAAGGAGAAAATATGATAAATATAAGAAAATCGATGAAAAAAGACATTGAACCCATTTAAAAAATGCAAAACACGATCAAGTGCATCAAAATTGCAGAAAACTGTATATGTATAATTGTGGATGTAGCAAGGATTAAGTCCCAGGAGAGAGTTACATCCTTTCTACCCACCCATGCGTCAAAATAGCATGATAGCTAGTTAATTAGGTGGGTACTTAATTATAAGAACCAAAAAAAACATTAACATTCGATATCAAACTCGGTATACATATGTAACTTATTTTTTACACAATTATATTCAATCAAAACAATTCTCGTATTTTACAGCCAAATTAAATCCGTACCAATTAGAGTCCTTTTGCCGAAAGCAACAAGCAGTAATAAAGCTTATATTTACCCTAATATTATTTTTTTACTTGACAAAAAAAATATCGTATTCACTTCGTTATAACGCCAAACCTTTGAAGTCCTCGTCTGTTTTGACTGGAATACGGGCAATTAAGTTACTCGAACATACCTGAAACAAAGAAATAAAAACATTAATTTCAAAAACATTTTTTTAAACAAAAAATATTATTTTCACTTTAAGACCTGTAATCATAAATAGTCGAAACAGCTGTCACCACAGTCAATATTATTTAATGTTTTCATAGCCTCAATGCTGATCTCAGGTAGGTATGTATGATTTGTTGTATTTATCTCCGCCCCGAATAGCTATTCTGCTATTAAAACATCGGAATAATTCACGAAAAAACAAATTATGAAGAAAACTCTTTTCTTCATACATTTTGTATGGAACGAATTCTCATCTTTTGAAAGAGCTGCAGCAATATTATGATAAATAAAATATTGAGTGAATTCCAAAAATTCAAAAACGTCAAATGTCAATGCGTTGATTGTTTTGCTTTTGTTCTTAAATATATAATGCTGCCCCTCTTTCTTACACACTAAATGTCAATAGTCGAAAATGAGACAAACGGTGAACGTATGTCTGCACCCCTCCAAATGAAAAATACAATATATAAATAAAAAAAATCTTCCTCACACGTATAAAGAAAATGAAACGCAATTCCCGTAAGTAAGTAAGTGGAAAATTATGAAAATCACAAAAAATATAAATCCGTACACAACGCCGTCTCTGATACTGACAAAAACAAAACACGCACAGTTGCGCATCGATAATTTCTTCATTGTGTAATTTTTAACTTAATAAAAAAAATGATTTTAATTCACCCAATAATTTAACAAAACCGTTATTGATTCTGAGGCGGTACGAAGTTCGCCGGGTCAGCTAGTATTATTACATTATTGAGTCCCCTAAATTAAAATAAGCAGTCATTGCAAGAAGCAATACAAGCGAATACTCCATGATGTCGTAGATTTGACCTCTGTCTGGTTTTACTTTAATATGCTTCATTTAAAAATATCTTAACTTGAATTTCAAAGAGATGTTAAGTTTAATTTTTAATTTAAAATTCATGCTTCCAATGAATTAATTTTAAAGGACCCATTTTATATATTCCAACCATTTCATTATTAATTTCAAAAACGTTCAAATAAATAATACTTAAAGGACATTCATAAATGTCAAACTGAAAATTTCTAGTTACAAATTAGTTCATTCAGCAGAACATTAACTAGAATATTCGAACTAATATATTACAATTTACTAACATGAACTAAATTTAATCCTTGTATCGCTTCAAAGGAAATTACGACATTTTGATAAAATAGTTCTGATAATTCTATGGGAAAATGGAGATATTCAATTGACACATATTCAATCATTTGAATTTCGGGTAACGGCAGCGCGCCCTCTGTCATGCAAAACTTAAATTAGGATTTGAGGTAGAAATACCAAACAAAATTAAAAATATTTAAAAAAAATCAAATTGGCAAATATCTAGTGTGGATGTGTGCTACTTTATTTAATTCTGTTTTAACCCGCATAAATTCGGGCATATTTTGTCAGGAGGTAAACATATTTCCGCTTTGCAATAAAATTAAAATAAATGGATTATTTGTGAACGTATCCGAAAACTAAAAACTGTTTTCGAAAGGCGATGAAATTAATATGCTTTAAAATTTTATTATCTACTCTCTACTTCTACTACACTATGTAAAGAGGTAAGATTTGTTTGTTTGTTTGCATTGAATAGGCTCCGAAACTACTGAACCGATTTGAAAAATTCTTTCACTGTTGAGAATCTACAGTATCCCTAGGTAACATAGGCAATATTATATTTAAAAAAAAATAGGCATCCTTATTAAAACTTCAATAATGTAACCCAAGGTATAAAAAAATTACCTAAAATATTCTATACATCGCGTGCGCTGCGAAAACTATATATGATAGAATAAAATTTTACGACTTTGTAAAACCCATTATTATTTACAAAAAAGGTCGCGACAGCATATGTCTAACTATTATGGTTATGCCACAATAAGTATTCTTTTATTTTAAAAAATTAATTAAAATGTCGCCGCTCGAAAAGGCTCTTTATTTGTATCTTGGTTTTAATCCTCATCAAAATAAATTAGTTCATATTCAAGACAGCTTCAATACCTTTATTTAACTTTTTGAATTTTTCAATTCGGATATTTAATTAGAAAGATATTACGAGTTTAAAAATGTTAGAATTAGAAAAAAGTTTCGGCTACGGGCCGGGCGGGAGAGGAGTCAAGAAATGAAGTGCCAGGGTGGTTGGCGGGACGGGGGAGCGGGAGAGCGGTGGCGGGGAAGGTGGAAGTGGAACGCTGGAGGGGAACGCACGGGAAAGGGCATGCAAGGAGTAACATTTTATTTATTTGAATACGGCATTGCAACGCATGCCGGGAAACAGCTAGTTATAAATAATCATGTTAGTTTTAAAACATACAAATTTTGAATGCAAACTTTAAAAAGTTTTAAAAATGGCTCACCTTACTTTATTTTCTAACTAAGGTTACTGATAACGAAAAAAAAACACATTTTATATTAGACAAATAAATTATAAACGTTATTGTATATTGTCATCTCACTTGTAAAAAAAATATTAAAAAAATCTCAAGGTTTAATCTTTTTTTTTTCAAATTGCGTTCTGAAACTTTAGTTTAATAAAGGTGTAATATTAATATGGATCATTTTAAAAGGAATGTATTTTTTTTTATTCTAAGAGCGATAAAAGGGTGCAAAATGTGTTCAAAACGACGTGTTTAAAATTTTTCAAATATCTGATACGATCTTCTTCCTACGGATTCACTTCAAAGTTTGGAAATTTTTTTATTAAGGGGTTATTTCTAGTGTTTATAAAAGTTACAAAGAATCCTTTAAACCATATTTTTCGGAATCTTCCGTAGCAAATATAGTATATTTTTACGAAATCATTTTTAAAAAGTCCTAAGATTCACAAGTCTCGCAAAAATATGCCGAAATATGAGAGAAATAAGGATTTTGCTGGTTTAACAAGGGTGGGTTTTTCTCTATTATGTGAAATTTCAACGCCAATCCGGAAGAAGATGATATCCAAATATTATTAAGAAAATTACGTGATTTTATATCTTCATTTAAAACCCTTTTATCACTATAAGACAAATCAAAACAAGATTTTTTTTCCCATACAGTCGTGACCAACCCTAGGGTACATTTTAATAATTTTGTAATTAACTTTTAAATTTTAATATAAAGTGTGGTGTTTTCTCTTTCACACGGTGTTAAGATCATACTTCTCATAGTATTGGAGACACTACGATTTCTATAAGATCTATGTGAGCTGGGACAAATATGCTATCCTGTGATTAACGGGATAAAATATAAAATAAAGGCCATCAAATAAATAAAATTTTAATGATTTTAAAGAAAACTATTTGACAAATATCATCATATTTATTAAGGTTAGGTTAGGTGAACTTTAATTCATGATATCATTTAAACTTCTTGAAGGATGATTTTAATAAAATAAAATAAATATATTTAGCTAGCTTAAATCGGCAGAACCAGGATCAGTACCTAAATTTATACATCTCAAAATAAATCCTTGTGGTATAGAATTCATAATACGATATTAAATCGTCATCAGAGATTACACCGGCTGAATGATTATAATTAAACCATTATAACAGTTATTGTTGAAACGGGTTTATATTGTCATTTGTTGTGAGGACTATGAAAGAGGATGTGTTATAATAAAGACGAATTAGTTAAGTAATGATATTTAATATAAACAGTAGGTACAGGTCGGTTCCGATGAGAAAGATTGATTATTCTCCGTACCAGCATTTTAAACGCAATATCGATTTCATTTCATTCAAAATTTGTTTAAGTATATACATACCTTCATCCAAGCTCACACTCAAACGCGTATTTAAAGTGATGTACTTTTTGTAATTATTTTTTGATAAAAAGTATTTAAGTATGATTTTTTAATCCAAGTCCAAGCTAAATTAGTGTTCAAAAAAAAATTCTTAAATATATAAGTTTGTAAGACCGTGAATAAATAGACAAACTAAAGTATTTTTGTCAGAAAACAAGTGCGCGGATTTTTGTCAACGATTTTAATTTAAACTAAAATTAAAATTATTGAAAGTAGCTTTCCTAGATAATTTATTTTACAGCATATCTATATTACGAAATAAATTTATATTTTTACTAGCTGGTACCCGGCATGCGTTGCAATGCCATTCAAAGAAATAAATTGATTATCCCTGCATGTCCTTTCCCGTGCGTCCTCTTTCCCTTCCACATTCCTCGCTTTCCCTCTCCCTCGTCTCTTCCCTCTCCACCAATCCAATTTTCCCCCTGCCTTTCCTTCCTGCTGCTAAAATATATGAAAAACACACATTTTCATTTATACAAATTTCATAACGCCAGAGCTTACCATTATATGTAGCCTACGTTACTCGCTGATAATGTAGCTTTCTATTGGTGAAAGAATTTTTAAAATCGGTTTAGTGGTTTAGGCGTGAAAGTGTAACAAACCAACACACGCACTTTCGCATTTATAATATTAGGATGGATGTGGAAATGAGTCGATACTTCTAGAATTTGATTTAAAAATGACATATTTCCGGTTGTGTCTGATTATTCTCTCTTAAAATTATCCGTCATCACAGCGTTGCATTCTCTACGCTTAAAACTTAAGGTTTTGTCTAAACTCAAAGATTTTAGGGTCAGGTTTAAATTTAAGATAGAAGCCTTCCACCCCCCCCCCCCTTCTTTATCCCTTGGGTAAAGGGTTTTAACATGACCGAAACTAGACACGAACTTGAAACAATCAAAGGATTTTCAAAGCCCTTTCAGAACGGAATATATAGCTCGTTATTTGACAAAGTCCAAATTAAGTTAGCAGTGTTAAGAAGGAAAGAGCTTTTGAAAGAAGCATCATTGTGGATGAACTGCGTTGTTAAGTTGTTGGAAGACTGTATACTGAGATTGTGAGTTCAATTCCCAGCAAAGTATAAAACGTAATTTTTTAAAATTATTTTGTACCTATATTTTATGTGGGTACATTATAAAAATTATTGTATACAATACACCGTGACGGAAATTTATAGTACACGTGAGACACTGTTGAATTTACATCAAATAGAGAACAAAAAAAAACTTATTTTGGAAACGTAAAGACATGTGGCAGTGTGATTCATATATTGCCACATTCATACATCGTCTCATAGTCTTGACATGGCCCGACTGAAGTATCTGTTTCACATGATCGTGCCATGTCTTCATAGATGGTCCCCGACTTCCTCTACCATTCACATTTGCATTTGTCATATATTCTCCTTACACTACTTTCTTTGTTCATTCGCTCTAGATGCCCAAACCATCTGAGGGGTCCTTTCTTAATCTTATTTATTACGCTTTCATCAACCTTGCATTATTTGCGTATCTCTACATTTTTCACACGGTCATACTGTTTTACCACACATATACCGCAGGGATCTCATTTCTACAGCATTCTGTCTACTTTAATCCTTCCTCTGCCAGATCAATTCCTCATTCCAATGCATTAGGGTAGGTATAAGCACTCCATTGTGGACTGCTAGCCTCGCTTCTTTGGACAGTTTTTGTTAGCACCAATGGCATTCAGGCCTCCTTTAATGAAGTTCCTTGCATTTACACGTATTTCAATATCTCTATCAGCCTTCCCATCTCTTATAAACATACTCAAACTTTTCCACCTGCTCCAAATATTCATCATTTACTACATTGATTGCACACCGTTTTTGAACTCTCTCTTTCAAACGCCATGACTTTAGACTTACTTACATTCATCATTATCTCATTATTTATACAAACTTCGTACATCTTAGACACGAGAGACTGTAGATCTTCTCAGCTGGAAATGGAAATCAGCACCGCATCGTCATCACAGGCAACATACTTCTAGATTACTCAATTTCGCGCCCAATCTCATATCTTTCAATTCTTGCATGCAATTATCCATGTAGTGTATAGACTTGATAACCTGATGTAACTTGATAACTTGATGTAAAATACAAATCAGATACCAAGTCTTGGATCACTAGCAAAGACAGATCATATATTAACAATATTTTTAGAACCTATAATGTATGCTTTCCTATTGGTACGATGCTGATTGCACTTGTACTTTTACTTTAAATGTAAATAACATTGTTGTTATTATCCTTATTTTTGTGTTAAACTACTTATGCTAAAATGGGCCTGCTCTCAACAAAGGAATTCCTAGTGAGACGGGCACAGCACAATCACCTATGAAACTTGATAAATAAAGATTATAATAAAAAAATAATAAAAAAACCATAAAGTACAAAACACAAGACGAATATAGAAAATATAACGAACCATTCTGGTTCCTAAATAAGTATGTATTCTGGAATCTGAATTCGAAACCTTGGGTACTTCCTGAAATGGATCCCGTTTTACGTTAACCCAAGAAACTATAAGAAATTCGTTTTATTTTCCAACTTACAAATTGCCCAATCTCATACTAAAATTATAAAATAATTTAATTTAATAGCTCGCTCTAAAAAAAGATCGATGTTTTATTCAGTCTAAATGCCTGTTAAAATAAATAAAACTTCCCCTTACAATTTTCCAGGATATTATCTCTGGGCCTTTCTTTTTCGTACAAATGACATCAATTTGCCGAAATTACCATAAAAGTAATAGTGGAACTCCTTCAAATAATTTGGCACCAAATCGTCCCCATCAACTTTGCGAATTATTCACTTTTGTTCCAAGTTATGGGGCGAGCGTGACCCGCTCTAATTCGTCAACTCTTTTACTTGCTATTACCCATTACGTGATATTAAAATATTACTCCTCCCTCGTTCTGCGATCCGGAGCAAATGCTAAAATTTCCGGGTAATTTCTATACTAAAATGACACTATTTTTAAGACATATTCTTCGTTATCATTATGAAACTTTTCCTCGTTCGAACTAAAATGGAGTGAAAATTCGTACATCAATTTTAAGGATGGGAGTAAAAAAAACACATATTAAATTCGCTTTTCCTCTTTATATAATTTTAAATTATGGCCTAGAAAGCCCTCGAAGGGGCTCCTATTACTGTTGATAATATTTTACTCCTCGATTGTTCTGCGTTCCGGAGCAAATGCTAAGATTTCAGAGTAATTATTACGATATGAGGAATACTATTTCTAAATATTTGAGAGATGGGTATGGGTACAGCCCCGGGAATCATTTTTTTGGATAACCAACACCCCTGCTAGGTGGTTCGTTACGTTTGGTGTTGTTAGGGTGCCTCGATGTCGGCTTCTAAACCAACACCAGGGCCCAAACACGTCCCTGGCTAGCTCTCAGCGGGACTATGGTACTCTCTATTCAGGGGGTGAGCAGCTCAAAGCTATGGAATTTCTCTCCACCTTCGGTGACCCACGGGATCCACACTGGCCAACAATCCTCCCGCCGTAGCAGAATAATAACAAAGTTAAATCATTTAGACATGTATTGTAAACTCAAACACATACATAGGTTTCTACAGTACAATTCAATTACAAGAAATGCAAATTACACAAACCTAGCTAAAGTGTTTAACTCTCCCTGACTCTCTCTCAAAACGAAACTCTCCTAGTGGTGATTTCCGCGGGGGGCCCTACATTTCACTGATTACGGACAACATTTAAAGGAGGAAATCAAGATACAGCTTACATGTAGGTTGGCAGGAACCTCGTCTCATGTGGCAGCTTCATCAGGCACTTTCGTAGTCTAAATAGACCAAACTATATGGCGGTAAAAGGCCGATTATACTCAAAGGTATTTCAATAATACAACGCGGCCCCATTGAATTGGGTCCGCCGGCTACAAGTGGGCCGCTAGCGTGTGCTTCTCAAGGCTCCCGAATCTCTTCTGTGGGGAGAGCAGCGGACTGCCGAGTGGCCGGGCACGGGGGAGAGGCAAGGAGAAACAGGAAACGGGGCGGGGAGAGGGGGCGGCCGACTGTGGACTCGCGCGTTCTGTCTCTAGGTAATCCGCTACAGGGCGTATCGTAACACTTCCCCCCGCGCTTGGAAAAAAAGCGACGTGGCAATGGAGCTGTAGGAAAAAAAAATCCTCTTAAACTTCCATTGGGGTTTTTTGAGAGATTCGTTGCTTGAGAGATGCCTAGCTAGAACATGCAATTTATGTTATAGTTTAGGTCACAATGTTTGTAGGGAATGGGTGAGGGGTACATACAATTTTTGGAAAAGAACAGTTTTGGTGAAAGTACATGGTGTGAAACAACATACAAGATTATGCAATTGAAAGATGACAATACATGGTTATGCAATTGAACAAAATAACAATACATGGTTATGCAATTGAAAAATAACAATTCATATTTGTACAATCGAAGAACAAAAAAACAAGAACAAAAATGCCTGTGTGATTCTAAGGTTTCATTGGTCTGGGAGCTAAGTTTGCGAAGCGTAGATTTGTTTGGTTTCGGAGAATTTCGAAGAGGAGGACGTGGTTTCACAGATTCTAAGGATTACATTATCACTGTAATCAGACCCCTTTGAGATAACACTCAAAAGTACACTTGGGCCTTAGAAAACACTTGGTTTTGTTGAAGACGTCGAAGTTCATGAAGTGGAGACTGTGGTTGCTGTGCCGCGACTATGGTTACAGAGGTCATTGAAGAGGAGAATCCAGTGTCTGCAGACATGCCAGTACGAATCCTAAGTGTTATTAAGGTAAACACGGATCGTATATAATGGTTATTGAAGCATAATGTAGCTCAACATAACTTGTATTGGTACGCATTCAGCGAATACTGGAGGTCAAGGTAATGATGGTTTACACATGACGATATATGCGTCACTGCATGACAGCGCAAGAGACGACATGGTTGGCATCGATAGCAAGAGTAAGAACAAACCTAGGAGCTAGCGTGCCCAAAAGGTGGTTCAGAGTGTCATAATGTATAGTGGGACAACTCAACTTGCTGTGGCACGACAAAACAACATACATATGGGCGGTATGGTCTGTGCTTTCAGGAACAAATGCGTAGAAAAATGGCAGCAGGAGGGACCTAGTAACCACAGCGCGTGCTGTCAGGAAGTGGAGCTCAGCTTGGCTGTTGGTGATGACATCCGCCTGGGCTTCTTTTTAATCCGGGAGAAATTATTATTAGAGCAAAATTCTTGAAGTTTACCTGCCTAGGGACCAATGAAGAAAAGTTTGGAGAGAAACAAAATGTGTCCAGATAATAAAATAAACGAAGTTTTAACCACCGACCCAGAGAGTGACGAAGAGAGAGTTTTCTAACTACATTGTGATTACATGAACATTTTCCTTTACCAGAATGGCTTGGCGTTTGCCGAGTGACAATATGTCTTGGTTAAAAAACAACCGGCCTTCCATGGCCTATGTTAACATAAAGGTGGTAACATTTTTGTAGAATTTCAACGAACAAGACAAAGAAGTCGTGAATGAGTCACGGTAAAAGCAGAGAAACCAATTCATGAATAAAGGTTGTCAAAAGGAGACAGACGGTACGCCAAGTGCATATCGTACATATCCAACATTCATGAATGTGTTTCGTAAAATTGAGAAAGAGAACAAAAGGTGAGACATATGCAGAGAGTGAGGGAGAAAGCCTGCTGATAATTGGTCAATTTACCGATTCGCACTCCCAGTGAGGGCGAATTATGGTTAACAACAGATTTTCCTCTTCATAACATATACCTGAGAACATGATGGTGAGGAGAGAGGAAAGGAAAAGGAAAGGAGTTGAGTGACGAAACTTGCTAGAGACTGGACTAATTTCCACTTCAAACTCCATGTGAGAATGAAACATGATCAACCAGCAGATTTCCTGACTCTTTACAATTGTTAAAAGGATGAGGAGAAATTTGAATACACATTAACAAAGAGACTAATCCTTTGCGTGTATTGGGCAAAAGATTAGGGGTCATTTTAAAAACTCCTGCGTGATTGTGAGAAAAGACAGACCCTTGCTCCAATTTCACAAACCTGGGGGTTTTCTTATCCGTTCCCCAGACAACGAGTTGGATGGTTTTGTGCTCAATCGATTAACTCCCACAGCACTATGCCCCATAGTTAGCAGTGAAGCTACAAACTAGTCCTTTTGGGATAGTAGATGTTCCTGGGCTTCTTTCCTTTTTGCAAAGAAGTAAAAAAACAGGAGGTCCACGGGCATTGGCGTTGAATGACAACAAAGGGTTGTGGACTACGTTTCGTAGATCGCACACAAAAGGTTTGATATTATTTCGTTCGCACGACTCATGGTAAGTGTTTTAACGTCTCCACGTATAGTGTACAAAAACATGTAAGTACATACAAGATAAAACTCAATTATAGACAGAAGTCAAGAGTTTATACAATGCCTCTTAAAGAAGATGGCAAGGCCGATATTATGTCGTTCGCACGAATCACGGTAAGTATTGTTATTACGTCTTCACGTCTCGTGTACAAGGGTTGTACACAATTATACATACAAGTGGTACTCATGACAAATTAATGACACACGACCAAAATACAAGAGCGGTACTCATGACAAATTAATGACACACGACCAAAATACAAAAGCGGTACTCATGACAAATGAATGACACACGACCAAAATACAAAAGCGGTACTCATGACAAATGAATGACACACGACCAAAATACAAAAGCGGTACTCATGACAAATTAATGACACACGACCAAAATACAAAAGCGGTACTCATGACAAATGAATGACACACGACCAACTCAATAACATTTAGCTATGAGCAAAAGTGATTATGACGAACTTCTCGTATCGTGGCAGGTATTTTAAGGATCCCTCCTATAACGGTGGATGTTCTAAGGATCTCTCCTATGACGGTGGATGTTCTAAGGATCTCTCCTATGACGGTGGGTTACGTTTAAATACAACACAATAAACGTTAACGATGCTCGTTTTAACACATTTTATAAAGATTCGTTAGATTAACTAACTCCGTAGCCCAAGAGCGTACGACAGAGAAGATAGACAATTTGATGCTACTTCATGTGTTACAAAATACAAGGGTGATGGCAGAGTATAATTCTACTTACACCAAGTATTTAAAACAAAGACAGACCTATAATGGTTTTACATACTGTCTGTTGTGGCAACCTGCAGTGAGGAAGACCAAAGAAAAGGGACCAATTACGGTTTTACATACCCTTTGTGCAGTTACAAACATACCAGGTTATGTGCAATTTGGGTTGCAAATACTTGGTTAAATGGACACCTAAAAGTTGTGAATTCCAAAATCAGGATGACCATAAGGTTTTATTAACCTGTCTCGTAGGGTTGAAACGTGTCATATAAGACATACGTAACGTACAAGCAAAAAACAAAATAACAAAAAAAGCAGTGGCTTTGTTATAACAACCAAAGACCGGATGATTCGGTTTTACGTACTTTAGTTGAAACGAGCCAAATTGATTTATATACAGGGTTATAAAGACCAAACATTGGTTTTATAAATACGAGTTCCAAAATGGACGTGTCGATATCCAATTTGGGTGCATGAGCATGAATTTGGGTAGGACGCCATCAATTTTTAATTTAAGAGGAAAAAATTGAAAAAACTTATATACACGAGGGGCGACTATGTAAGTAACCACTGTTTGATTTTCATGCTAGAGATACCTCGGAAGGTTTTACAACTCATGATGAACAAAATGAAAGGAAAAAAAATTGTAAAAATAGTTAACTGGTTCTGAGTCGGAATTTAACACTTTGGAATTTACAAAACCCGACTTCTAGAACGACACGCCGATGGGCAATTGTCAACTACTTTACATGAACAAAATAAACAGGTGAGAAAGTTCCTTTCCACACGACAAAAATGCAACAAAAAAAATAGGAGAAAAATTACAAAATTACATGACAAGGCAGGGTATGACATGGCATGAACATTGCGTAGTGTATGTGTTGAGACAATAAATGGGCTCGCGACTTCCCAAACATTGAAACTCGAAAAGTGTCTCCGTTCCAAAGTGATCAGTTTTAGAACAGGTGAAAAAAAAATAAAGAAAAAATTGCCGTGAGGGAAAGAAAAAACAGTGCAAAAACAACATTTGAAAGTGACTTCAAGGAGAGTACGCATTAATTTACAAAATAATTTACAACTTGTTTCATTTACGAAACGATGGGCATGTGATTGACACAATACACGCCTGACGTAGTAAGACTTTGTAAGCTTACAAAAAAAATGTGATACATACTGGATCATTTTACGTTTGCTGAGATAGTGGGGGCAGTTTTACTTGACTCCTCACTTCCAGACTTTACAATGTCCTTAATGTGGTAATTACCAATGTGCTTTCCAGATGAGTCAGACAAGGAGTACACTAGGTCTGATATTTTCCTTAGGACTTTGGCCTTCACGAAACGTGGTGCCAGCTTAGCAGAGAAATACATGGCTCCTTGGGAAAGTGTGTTGTTCTTTCTCCAAACTATGTCTCCTGTATTGAAGGTGACATGTTTTCTACGTAAGTTATATCTGTCCGCACTCTTTTGGTGAGCCAGGAGCAAAGCATCAGTGACTTCACTGTAAATGGCCGACAGTTCTTCCAAGCGATGGGCATAGTCTGCGGTAGGGTTGCTTGTGGTGGCAGATGACGTAGGAAAGTTTGTGTCCCTATGTAGAGAACCATGGACGACTTGTTCCATACCGTGTTTTAAGAAGAAAGGTGTGTAACCAGTGGCCAGATTAACAGTGTTGTTCATAGCGGCCTGAATTTTATCTAGGTTTTTACACCAAGTG
Source organism: Limnephilus lunatus (assembly GCA_917563855.2). Taxonomy (NCBI): domain Eukaryota; kingdom Metazoa; phylum Arthropoda; class Insecta; order Trichoptera; family Limnephilidae; genus Limnephilus; species Limnephilus lunatus. Next base: position 113,551,547 of record OU830592.1, read on the forward strand.
CGTTGATCTTTATCAACTAGAATAGCTAGAGCTGTGTTGATTGTTTGGTTGTAACGTTCGACAGTGTTATTTTGGGGAGTGTACAAGGTGTTATAATAAATGTCCTTGATTCCGTATTTGGCAAGAAATTCTTTGAATTCCTGGGCAATAAACTGTTTTCCGTTATCAACAATTACGGTTCTGGGTGTTCCGTAAGGTATAAAAATGTGTTTTTCCAGAAGTTTGATGATGGCGGACGCATTGGCTCTTTTTAAAGGGAAGATCCAACAGAATTTGGTGAAAACATCCACTACACTAAGTATGTGCATGTGTCCGGCATAACTTCGAGGAAAAGGTCCGACGAGGTCCATTGACAATGACTGTAGGGGTCTGTCGGCACGTTTGGGGTTACCCATTAGGCCGGCAGGTGCTGCCGTGCTATGTTTATAGGCATTACAAGTTTCACATTTAGAGATGTAATTGCGAATTTGTTTGAAAAGACCAGGCCAGTAATACTTCAAGGAAATCTTTTTATACGTCTTGAAAGTTCTTGGGTGTATAGAGTCGGGAGCACTATGATTGTCAATTATTATTTGTTCTCTTCCTTCGAGGGGAACGACAAGTTTCCAAGAGTAATCTTCGAGGATGGATAGTGGTGCCTTGCAAGAGGTGCCCGAGTTTATGGGGTGAGGTTTGTCTAGGTTTCGGTGTCGGATGCGTTTGCCCACCTACTCCGTGGCGGGCCGGATAACCTCTGGAGGCCTGTCCAGCAGGACTGTTTCGACGCATCGCCTTAAACTTCAGTGGGAGGAATGGATTCTTACGTCGGTCACTCCTGGACACATTGACCACCAGATTGCTACACACCCCACATACATTTTTTTCCCCAGAACTTACTTTCCCTAAAAATCCCCTCTACACAGCATTGCCAAAGATGATAGCTCTGAGGGATTTTATTTCCTGAGTTCTTCCTGTTTGGAGATAATGTAAAAAAATAATACATTCTTAAAAGTAAAGTAAAATAACTCCATTCGGGCTTCAGTCGGAGAAATAGACAACCTAACCAAAGTTCTAAATTAATGTAGTTAATAGGGATGATAAAATAATATCCTTAATTTCTAATGTATTTTATTTGTCAACTCTTTCACTAGTTATAACCACCCTACATTACGTTATAATAGTATTAAAATATTACTCCTCCCTCTTTCTGCGATCCGGAGAATTTCAAAGAAATTTTAAATGCTATTTTTTAGTAGGTTATTTTTTTTCTTTTGCCTTGTCATCTTCACAATTTTTTTAATATATTTTCGTACTAATCAGATTCATACAGCCAGAGAACTTACGAAAAAAAACATAACCTAACAAAAATCTATTCAGATTTGCGGTTATATGCGAAGTAGGAGTAAATAGATAATGTTAGAGGTGCTTACTTAAATAATAATAAGAAAACAATGTCATCTACACCACTTTTGTTATTAATACCCATTTAACGAGACAAAAAATATTACTCCTAGTTTATTCTGAGATCCGGAGCCAATGTTAAGATTTCCGGGTAACGTTTAATGATAAAGAGATTTCTAACCTGTTTTTAAGCATTCATATCACAAATCGGTCTTTAAAGTATAATGGCAACCAGGGGTACCCAATTTCCAGATCGTGACCCACCGGACGGACCTTAGAACAATCAGGTCAACCATAACGTCTTTACTATAAGCATCAAAGTTTGTTGTTTTTTTGTTTGTTTATTTGGCGTTACATTCTTTCTTATACTTCTGAGGTATGGTTTAATAACCTTGTATTGTTTGCCTTTAAGAACATATATTTTAAGGCCTTTAAAGCTTTTTATTCAAATCGTATCACTAAGAACACTTGGAATAATGTATCAGATGATTTAAGAGAATGATATATTTTTTTTTTTTTTTTTTTAAATTATTTATTGACCAAGATATTGGAATACATATATACAAAATACAATGTACATTTTTTTTTTTTTTTTGGTATAAACCACCTCACTAGGCTGAGCCTGTTCCGAGGTGGCAGGAATTTAAACTAATTTTGATATCTTAATCTTGGAAGAAAAATAAGATTAAAAAAATAAATATTTAAGTTTAGAAAGATAAATACAATAAAAGAAAAATAAAAGAGTAAAATAGAAAAAAATATGATAGAAACAAATTAGAGTCATAAAAATAATTGAGAGGAAAAGAGGAAAATACAGGCGTTGAGTGTGTTCTTGTATTATTCAGGTTATCTGACCGCAGTATATAATGCCTTTGTCGATTATCCACATATGGATTTTGTGTTTTGCATTTTTTGTCATGTGGATATCTCTAACATCTTTTTTAATTAAATTAAAAATTTTTGGAGCCAGATTATGATAATGTCTTTGTCCATATGTAGTATTTGTCTTCGGAGTCATGTGTTGATGTCTATGTCTTGTGTCGTAATTGTGTTGTGGAGTATGATGGTTTAAGTTGTCTTGTTGGTAATGTGTAGCTATAATTTTGATGTACAGTTGCTGTATGTTCAATACAGCAAAGTCTTTAAATAACTGTATTGTAGAGAATCTAAAAGGTTTTTTAGTAATAACTTTAATTAAGGCCTTTTGCGCTTTGTTGAGAGGGTCCATATTAGTTTTCGCAGCACCACCCCAACCGATCATACCGTGCCGAATATAAGCCGAGTTTTTAATACCTATGTTATATAATTTTTTTAAGAGAATCTTATGGGACACTGTATCAAAAGCTTTACTTAGATCTAGAAAAACCGCAATGCAACTTTTTTTTTGGTCAACATTTTTTAAAATGGTTTCTGTCACTTTTAATATTGCATCTTGTACTCCCATATTCTTTCGAAATCCATATTGATTTTCTGATAGAATTTTATGTGTGTGTTATGAGTTGCCCATAAATCGTACGAACGGACTATACAAGCGGCAGGCAGCTGTGTGTCACGTGCACAGTACATGTACATTCTCGCATGATTATTGCTGTCCCTCTCAGGCTGGCAGAAGACATTACCATATATGGCCACACGGCGCGAATTCCAGCCAATGGCAGAAGACATTACCTTATAGGGCACGCGTTCGAGTCTTCCGTCTCGCTCATCACGGGCAGAGAGATCCAGCCACCGATCGCCAAAGCAACAGACATATTTCAGACAACGGCGCGAGCGGTCGTACGCACTACTACGTACTGTCGGGCAGTATGCCACCCTTCGACGCGGCTAGTTAAGTCTTCACCTACGAACCAAGTATGGCGCTATCACCACAGCCGCCTGTATAATCCTACTGCCGCCTACCATGGCAGCCCAGACGCGTCCGGCTTTTAATCCGCCTACGTGCCGACGAGCCGAGTAATTCACCACTGCCGCCTACTCAATACCATGGCAGCCCAGACGCGCCCGGCTTTTAATCCGCCTACATTGCCGATAGCCGCTTAATTCACCGTTATCACCCACCGGTTCGGTAAGCTGACCGAATCCGCCCACCATGACGCCGAGAAGCCGCCCTCTCCCGCCGAGCCGCCCAGCTCCTGCACACAGTCTATGAGCTTTGCTCTAGACCTCTCCACTTCGTAGGGAAGCTGCCTGCATCCGTACGACGCCACGTGAGATTCTAACCCTCTTATAGTCTTTCCGAGCCTAAATTCCGTAGTATTTCTAGTGCCTCACTCTCTCTAATGCTAGGCCTTAAACAGCTTACCTGGTTGCCTGTACTGTTCACCCTTGCATTATTGAATACATTTGAATTGTGCCCAAACCTTGTTTCATTGGAGTCAACCATCGACAGCCTCGGAGGAGCCCTACGACCCTGAGCTGAGCCTTCCAAGCCGAGGCATATGGCCCCCGGGGGGCCTGCTTAACACTTGTCCCCCCCCGGGAGGGACATATTTCTGGAGACCAGAAGTATAACACTGGACCCTACGTGGCTTCAGTATCACCCTGGCCCCAGGAAGTATGACACTGGCGCGCCAACTGGGCCGAAGTCTTGTCGATTGTTGTCTCCCTAGAAACTTAATTATGTAATCTTAGCTATAAATATTTTATATTTGTGCTCCCATCAACAACGTTGTAGCTCTGTGTGAATTATTCCAAACGTCGCGAGTCCGTCGGCTAGTGCTATTCGAGGTTAGGTATTTTAAACATCGCTTATTACCGTAACGTTGTAGCTCTGTGTGAATTATTCCAAACGTCGCGAGTCCGTCGGCTAGTGCTATTCGAGTGTTAGGTATTTTAAACATCGCTTACTACAGTAGCATTCTCACGCTATTACGTTTCTATCGCGGCAGTCAGAGTTGTTCGTCATTCGCGCGGAATTTTTTTTAATTGAGGAATGAATCTCGTTATTTTAAAATCTCCACCTGGGGCTGTGTTAGTTGTATTATTTCTTCCTTGAAGAGCAGTGGTTGTTTCCAATAAAAGGTAGTAACTACTGTCGGATTGTGCTCGTCCACATCCGTTTCCCTGTAATAGGAGGATATAATGTCGACTGCCAGCAACTGCTCTCGTCTTCTATAATCGTCCGAAATTTTTTTTTTTTTTGCTTTGTTCATTATAATAACGCAAAATCATGGAGGCCACCATACCAATAATGGATAGAATATTAAATTTCGAGAAAGCAAACGCGTCGGTAATAAGAAAAATGTTGATGGATAGAGGCATAGTCCCCAAAAGGGCTTTGTTGTCTTTACGGAAACAATGTGTCGAGTTTAATGAATCCCTTAGTGGGCGGGTTGAGTCTCCTGCTATTTTATTAAATTCTCCAAGTGTAGCAACCACCCCAAAAACTAGTAATTCGGGAAACCTCGTTAACATAGTATCCTCGCCTACGCAAAATCACTATGGAAGGACTACCACAAGGTACGTTGAAAGAAAAATAGTTAATTTAACAAATTGGAAAATTTCTTTTGACGGGAATTCGGATGTCCGCGCTTTTTTAGACAGAATCGCCGAATTACAATACGCGAGGGGCGTTGATTGTCAAGATTTGGCTAGGGGTTTTGTCGAACTTCTCACTGGTTCAGCACTATTATTCTATAGGAAAATTTTCAAAACTAATCTAAAGTGGGAAGAAATTAAAACAGCCTTTTTGAAGAGATTCGAGGACCCGACGTTTCAAATGACTGAGAAGTCGAAGTTATTTAACTTGTGTCAGAAAAATAACGAAAGAGCTGCGGATTTTATTTTGGAAGCTTTAGCTATCAATTCCAAGCTGAATTTGCCGTTAGAGGAATCGGAACTTTTATCGTTAGTCACAAAAGGTCTCACGCCAGATTACGCACAACTGAAGATCGGTAAAAATATCACCAACGTTTCGGAGTTACAAGCATTATGTGAGGAGATGGATAAAATCAAATTCAGTCGCGCATCAAGTAAAAAGGCAGTCGAGCCGGAGGTCGTCTCAAGTTATAAGGAGGTTGACAGTGATTTGGGAATTAAATCTAAAATTCACCGTTACAAGCAAATGTATAACGTACCGGTTCGGCAGTATGTAAATCTAATATCATCCCTGAATGATAAGTTATCATCACCATTGTCTGAATTAGACTTGGTTCTTATAATTAAAAATGGGTTGTTGCACAAATATAGTAAACTATTCTCGTACGATGTGCCCCGTACTTGCGCGGAGGTAATACAAAGATGCGAGATCTTAGAAGATACTCATTTCGATAATTCCCAACAGAATCACAGGGTTAGAACTTTCGGCCGTAATAAAAACTCACAGCTCGCGGCGATTTCACAAAGAACCACGGATATCGCTAATCGTGCTTGTTTTAAATGCAATCAAAACGGTCACTTTGCAAAAAATTGCAATAAAATTAACAGCAACAGCGTCCCGCGCCGTAGCCCACGATGGAAAAAGCCTGATTACAGCAGAGCAAACGATTTTCCTGATCTCTCTAAACCACCCCCGACTCATTGTAATTCGAATCAAAAAAACTTCTAGGCGGTCATTGCAGTCCAAAGCCATCAGCAGAGACAATCGAAAAGGAATGGAATGACTGGTTAGGTTACGTGAAGGTTTTTCTGAATACCGATCCACTCGAGGCAGTGAATGTGAAGTGTAGCGGAGATGGCCGGCCACATGTCACATTCAAAGTTAAAAATCGTGTTTTATCAGGTTTACTAGACTCGGGTGCGTCACTATCTTGTATAGGTGGGAATTTGCACAAACAATTCACGTCTCGTGCGCTGTCCCCTTGTGATCTGGTAATTACTACAGCAGATAACAAGAGACAGGAAGTTTCTGGCAAGCTGTCACTTCCAGTAGTTTATAACGATAAGTTGCAGACCATAGACTTTGTAGTGATACCTTCGCTCGGCCGGAAAATTATTTTAGGCGTGGATTTTTGGAAAAAATTCAACATAGCTCCAAATTTATTTACAGCAAATCAAAGTATTACGTATACTTCCATCTCAGAAGTTAACGTAGTAAGGTCAAAAAACGATCTCACACCCGCGCAACTAAAAACACTTAGTGATGTGATAGAGGAATTTCAATCCATATCTTTTGCTAAACGCGGTTTAGGTAAAACTAATTTGATCGAACATGTTATCGAAACCGAAGGAACCCCAATAAAACAACGTTATTACCCCCTGTCACCAGTAAGGTTGAAACAGCTAGAATGTGAGGTGGATAAAATGTTGGAATTAGGCGTAATCGTTAAAAGTAAATCTCCTTGGTCAAACCCGGTTATTTTAGTTCCCAAAAAGGACGGAACAGCTAGGTTCTGTTTGGACAGTAGAAGACTCAATGCTGTTACAAGGGCACAAATTTATCCGTTGCCAAACGTTCATCGTATTCTTGATAACTTACGGCATGCAAACTTTATTACTTCCTTGGACTTGCTTAAAGCTTTCTGGCAGATACCCTTGCACCCTTCGTCTTGTGAGAAAACTAGTTTCGTAGTTCCAGGTAGGGGTACCTTCATGTTCGTAAGACTACCCTTCGGGCTACGTAATGCTCCTAGCGAACTGCAACGCCTCGTGGACACCTTATTTGGTCCAGAATTCGAACCCAACCTTTTTGCATATCTAGATGATCTAATAATTATCTCACGTACCTTTGAAGAACATATTGAACTCCTTAAAAAGGTTTGTAATATTTTAAAGGCCGCCGGATTAACATTAAATATAGAAAAGTCGGAATTCTGTAAATCAAGACTCAAATATTTAGGTTTCGTAGTGGACAAGGAAGGTCTCCGAACAGACCCGGCAAAGATAGATACTATCAAAAATTTCCCCCGACCTCAGAATACAAAACAGGTAAAATCATTCCTTGGATTATGCAGTTATTATAGACGTTTTATCAACAACTTTTCAAATATTGCAGCCCCTTTAACTCACATAACTGGTGGTAAAAAGAACCTACCTAATTTTACGTGGAATGAGGAGATAGAAAAATCATTTTCCGCCTTAAAGAACGCCTTAATTTCAGCGCCGGTACTAAGCTGCCCTGATTTTAAGTTACCCTTTATAATACAATGTGACAGTTCCAATTTCGCCATCGGAGCGTGCCTTTCACAACAATTTGAGGACGCAGAACACCCCGTCGCGTATTACTCCAGAGTACTCTCTAAAACGGAGAGAAACTATAGTACAACTGAACGCGAATTATTGGCCATTCTCGACGCCGTATACAACTTTCGCTCGTACGTCGAAGGGTCAAAATTCACAGTGGTCACGGACCATTCAAGTTTAAAATGGCTTATGTCACTCGAGAATCCAACAGGTAGACTTGCCAGGTGGGGGACACGTTTGTCTCAGTTCGATTTTGACATAATTCACCGTAAAGGCTCCCTTCATGTAGTTCCAGACGTACTATCTCGTATTGAAATTACCCAATTAAATTCATTACTTGGCACGCCTGGCTCTAAAGACAAGTGGTACTCAGAGCTGTATAATAAGTGCGCCAATAACCCACAAGCTAGTCCTAATTTCTTAATACAAGGTAATAGGTTGTATAAGCATTGTAAAGCTGATTTTTCCTTACATACAGACTACGAATGGAAATTAGTATCCCCGGTAGAGGATAGACAGGCCTTAATCTCGGAATGTCATAATTCACCCACAGCAATACACCCAGGTGCGTTTAAAACCTTTAAAAAATTATCGTTAAGGAATTTCTGGCCCGGAATGTATAATGATGTAAAAAAATTAGTGTCCAATTGCAATATTTGCAAGGCTTATAAACATTCAACTAAGCCAGCCTTAGGTCATATGTCTCACCCCAAAAACGTAGATCGCCCAATGCAAAGTCTTAGCGTAGATTTGATAGGTCCCTTTCCGAAAGGTTATGACGGAAACTTTCATATTCTGAGCGTGGTAGACGTTTTTACTAAGTACTGCTGGTTATTCCCATTACGCCACGCGACGGCAAAAACCATAATAGAAGCCTTGGAATACAATATATTTTTACCAATCTCTGTACCTAGAACACTCATAGTTGATAACGGTCGCCAGTTCACTTCAGGTGCTTTTAAAGCCTTCTTGTCTCAATACGGCGTTCCTGATGTATTTTATAATTCTTTCTATACTCCTATGAACAACACGGTAGAGCGCTATAACCAAACCATCGGAACCTCGTTGGCTATTTTGGTGGGCAACGATCACCGTCAGTGGTCAAAGCACGTCAGAACGGTACAAGCAGCAATTAATAATACGGTCAACCTTACTACTGGATACACCCCGTTTTTCCTCATGCACGGCTTTGAACAGACAGTGCATGGCACGTCACATTGGCGTATCTCCCCGGGTGCTAGTCAAAATAACACACAACCAGATACGGTAGTGGATTATGCAAATAAACTACAAGAACTTGTAGCCGTGTATGACAAGGTGAGCGATTCACTCGCCGCCGCGTATAAACAAAGTGCTTTTCGTTATAACACTAGACACAAGTTGGAATCCTATAAAATCGGAGACAGAGTTTGGAGAAGAAACTTCCCTCAATCTAAGGCAGGCGTATATTTTTCAGCCAAACTAGCACCCCGTTTTGTAGAAAACAGAATAAAGGAAAAAATCTCTAGCACGGTATATGTACTAGAGAATTTAAATGGAAAAATTGTCGGTAAATTCCACATTAAAGACATAGTAAAAAAGGGTAGTGACACCCCGGTCGTTGCAACCTTATAAGTGTTTTTATTTATGTTTTTGTTGTTATTTTCTCTGATTAGTCCGGTTATTAGTTGAGATATAATTATTACCCCTTAGGTACAACCCTAGGACGTCATGAACCCTAGTGGTTAGTACGAGGTTATAACGCATATAACTTAACCTTTGTTATTAGAGAAGTATACAATTCCTTTCTTAATGGATCGTCATCACAAGTGTTGACAATCCGGGACGCCGGTATGTCTGCACGTGAAGACTTGTGTTATTATTGTTATTATTATAAAAAAAAAAGAGGTAACTCACCTTACACTAGTGAAATTACTGATGCGATATTTAGTTCATTTATTGTAATGACTATTATTGGTAGTAATAATTTATTACTTTCTCCTAGTGCGTAGCCACTTAGGTTGTTTTTTTTAAAAAAAAAAAAAAATGTTTTTTAAATTTATATATGAATATGGTTACATAAGTATATAAATTCGTCTAAGAAACACGACACGATACACTGATTGAGGGCGTAGTTCAAGGAACCCTAAATTAGGCTAGGTTTTTCATTAGAAAAAACTGCGTTAGGTATTCAGTATCCTGCCCGGGACCGAAGTAGAGACCTAATTTCTATTTTCGTGGAACAATTTGCATTCTAAAAAGTACTTAATTTTAGATGCAATGAAAGAATATGCAAGCATATTCTTTTCTTTTCGTTGGCAAGAGACGGCATAAGAAAATTCTTGTACAAGTGGTAGGTATAAAGGCGCCTAGCTCTCATCATACTGGGGTAGGTCATTGGGTAGTAAGAAACTTAGGAACCTTATGGTTGTAAATAACCTTGTGTATATATTAATATAAGGTCATGTATAAATGAAAATATCATTTCAATTATAATTTTTTTTTTTTTTTTGTCCTTTTTTTTTTTCGGGTTTTTCAATCTCTTTCATTGTCGAATTATTCTCACATGTAGGTTAAATCGTTATAGTATTGGACATCTCACACGTTGCGATATAGGAGAAATTGGGGCGGTAAAACGTTCACAATCGGGTAGTTACCCACTCCTTAACGGGGTATGTCTCAATTCTAGCGTATGTTGGAGTGAATTCACGATGAAAAGGCAATGTAATAATTATATTACCACATTTTTGTTATCAGAATAGGCCCAATAGACAACACTATTCGGTTCACATAGGTTGTGGTGGTATCGAATTTTAACCTTCTTCCGCGATCATATAACAACGGTTACTCGTTGTGTGGTATTATAGAACTGTTACAAGTCCGATAGGATGGAACTTGGGTATCGACCTAACGTGTCATTCGGCTGTTAGCTATAATCCAAAGCGTGATAGGATGGCTAAACTCCTTAGAATTAGAGCAGGAAGATTGTTGGAAACGCGAATTTCCGAACAATTAAAGTATATATGATTCCGGTGTTAAGAAGAAATTCGTTACTCAATTAAAAAATTTTTTCCTCTTCTAATAACATTGTCGGTAGTATTAAATTTTCGTATTTTTTGGTAAAAATACGTGGCGTTGTTGTTATTTATTTTAATTTTTTTTTTTCTTCTCTCCTTACGTAGTCAAACCCTGAGAGTTTAAGTTGAGTTGAAACAAACTCGAATTGAAAGTTATTTAACAAAATTGTACTCACACACATAGAGTTTTTGGTGGGTAAACAAATGTATATTCAAGTGTTTTAATTATGATAAATGTAATTAATTAAATTACTATATAAATATTTTGTAAACACGTAATTGATTACTTCGGTATCAATATGGTAAGCCAGCGTGTAAAGTCCTTGCCATATCAGGACGCAATTGTACGGTGTTTTGTAACTTGCTATATCACTGTATTCAAATAAATAGTACTTCTCGTAGTAAGAAGATTTAAGAGTATGCACCCAGTTGAGTAAATTAGCTCGGTAATGTCATAAAGTTATGTCATTCGGGTCGTATTGTTCTTATTAGAGAATAATGTAATTGCACTTATGGTCATTACGGTTCGTCTGGTTATTTTGGTGGGAACACCTAGAGGGTGTCCTATGTGGTTTCGTCGAACGCAAGTTCACCGTGAGGATTCCAAGGGATCTATCCGGTTGTCTATGTCGTTGCGGCAAGGGTATATTTCTAGTATACCAAGTACAGCGCTGTACGGGTCACCGAGGGTGAGTCGAGAAAACATGAGAGGATTCATATTATGCCTGAAAATTAATATTCATGATAGGTTTTGTAGCATTACCTTACAATTATATGCGAACATGAGAGGATGGTCGTTTATGCCTGATAATTAAATGCAAACCAGACAAACCATGACAAGCTGAGAGTGCGGGAAACTAACATTTGGGTTAGAATTGAATTGTGAAAATAGCATAGTATATAAAAACAAAGTTGTATAATTTTAAGAATTCCATTGTAAGACGCGAATATGAGTTGATTTCGATCATTTCATGACATTGGTCAGCGTACAATATTCCATAACAGGAATAAAGTGTATAAAAACAAAGTTGTATAATTTTAAGAATTCTATTGTAAGACGCGAATATGAGTTGATTTCGATCATTTCATGACATTGGTCAGCGTACAATATTCCATAACAGGAATAAAGTGTATAAAAACAAAGTTGTATAATTTTAAGAATTCTATTGTAAGACGCGAATATGAGTTGGTTTCGATCATTTCATGACATTGGTCAGCGTACAATATTCCATAACAGGAATAAAGTGTATAAAAACAAAGTTGTATAATTTTAAGAATTCTATTGTAAGACGCGAATATGAGTTGGTTTCGATCATTTCATGACATTGGTCAGCGTACAATATTCCATAACAGGAATAGGGTTGGAAATTTTTTGTCTAATTTTAAGATTTTTACATGGTAGTAATCCTTCTCGGAAGGGTCATGTTTTCCTTATTTCTTCATGCACCTTCGTTAGCGTGTCTTGTATCGCACTAGGTACGTCACATTTTTTTAAATTTCTTGAGAGAGTTGGCAACCTTTGTTCAGTTATTGCTAGTTTTTTTTAGCTTGGCTCACAGGTAGTTAAAATTTTGTTGGCTCTTAGGTAGGGAGTGTTTAAATCCTGGTGAAGAGGTAGCTCTGTACCTCACATTGTGGCAACCATCGCATCACATGCTGTATGGAAGGTCGTGGTCCCCTGCATCAGCCTCGCTGCCTTTTCCCTTCATTTTTCAGGGGGAGGAGGGTAGTGTTATGAGTTGCCCATAAATCGTACGAACGGACTATACAAGCGGCAGGCAGCTGTGTGTCACGTGCACAGTACATGTACATTCTCGCATGATTATTGCTGTCCCTCTCAGGCTGGCAGAAGACATTACCATATATGGCCACACGGCGCGAATTCCAGCCAATGGCAGAAGACATTACCTTATAGGGCACGCGTTCGAGTCTTCCGTCTCGCTCATCACGGGCAGAGAGATCCAGCCACCGATCGCCAAAGCAACAGACATATTTCAGACAACGGCGCGAGCGGTCGTACGCACTACTACGTACTGTCGGGCAGTATGCCACCCTTCGACGCGGCTAGTTAAGTCTTCACCTACGAACCAAGTATGGCGCTATCACCACAGCCGCCTGTATAATCCTACTGCCGCCTACCATGGCAGCCCAGACGCGTCCGGCTTTTAATCCGCCTACGTGCCGACGAGCCGAGTAATTCACCACTGCCGCCTACTCAATACCATGGCAGCCCAGACGCGCCCGGCTTTTAATCCGCCTACATTGCCGATAGCCGCTTAATTCACCGTTATCACCCACCGGTTCGGTAAGCTGACCGAATCCGCCCACCATGACGCCGAGAAGCCGCCCTCTCCCGCCGAGCCGCCCAGCTCCTACACACAGTCTATGAGCTTTGCTCTAGACCTCTCCACTTCGTAGGGAAGCTGCCTGCATCCGTACGACGCCACGTGAGATTCTAACCCTCTTATAGTCTTTCCGAGCCTAAATTCCGTAGTATTTCTAGTGCCTCACTCTCTCTAATGCTAGGCCTTAAACAGCTTACCTGGTTGCCTGTACTGTTCACCCTTGCATTATTGAATACATTTGAATTGTGCCCAAACCTTGTTTCATTGGAGTCAACCATCGACAGCCTCGGAGGAGCCCTACGACCCTGAGCTGAGCCTTCCAAGCCGAGGCATATGGCCCCCGGGGGGCCTGCTTAACACTTGTCCCCCCCCGGGAGGGACATATTTCTGGAGACCAGAAGTATAACACTGGACCCTACGTGGCTTCAGTATCACCCTGGCCCCAGGAAGTATGACATGTGTCTAGATAGTCTACTAGTTGGATTTTCACTAGATTTTCGATTACTTTGGTGAGAACATTTAAAAGTGATATAGGCCTATAGTTAGAGGGATTATTTTTATCTCCAGATTTATAAATAGGTACTATGTTTGCAATTTTAAAATGGCTGGGGAATATACCGCTTGTTATACTCAGATTACAGATGTGGGTGAAGGGAAGGGCTATTTGGTGTTTTATTTCTTTTATTAGTTTAGTGTCAAGTTTGTCGGGTCCAGTCGCACAGTCGTTTCTCAGTTTATAGTTTATATGAGGAGCATGTTCTAAAATAAAGACAAATTCCAACAGCTCCGACGGCTTTGAAGTAGAGAATGGACGGTTAGCTCGAGAGGGTTTCCTCTTGGGGTACGAACAACCTTGTCGAATTAAATGTTTCAAAGACTCATTCATGTTTGATTATGTCTAAAATGAATCGAAATGACAATCTCCTTCAATGGAAGTAATCTTCCCAACATGCCTTCCATTGATATGCTTGGTGGCTCTAAGTGACCAGCTCATGCACGGGGGCTTCATCGAAGCCAGAATTGGGCATACTGTACAGGGCCCGCAGATACTTTAATAGTGCAGAACTGCTGACCCTACAAATCTAAAGGACTATTGCATTTTGCAGTTACTTCCGGTCTGGAGCTCCGAAATACCTGAAAAAGATCCATGTGTAGAAACGGGCGGTCCGTTGGATAGATTCGATATATATATTCTATATCGTTTTGTTATACCGGTATGGTATTAAAATGGAAGATGCTACGAGGAATTAGCGTCTTTGATCTCTTCGGCATCAGTGCATAGTCGGGAAACACGCCAAACGCGCGTCCAACGTAAATGTATACGGTTGACATTTCTTACATGAAAACTGGTCGCTTCTACGACTCGTTCTTTTGCCGGCTTCTGTGTTTCTTCCTTACTACAACATAAGTATATGTTCACCCCTTTTTCTCCTCAAAAATATCCCCACACAGCATCTTCAAAGACGAAATATGCCCTGAGGGTTATAATCCTCAGGACTTCCTGAGTGGAGTTAATTTTCCCGCAGCCAACTGGGGCCGAAGGTAGACCCCAAAATACTATCCTACTTATATCTACTTAAATACATGAAATACATTTTTAGTATTTTAGGTATTCCTGCGCAAAGGATTAATACATAATGTGCCGTTTAAAAAAATGTGAACAAATCGTTAACCGCAGGAAAAAATATTTTGTGAAATATAGGTAATATTCCCTGCCCAATAAATGGACAAATAATAAAATAAAAAGGAAAAGGGAATTTCAATAATTTAAATCCCCAAAAGACAGAAAAATTCAAGGGGTCATCAGCCGACCCACATGGTTACGGACTTTATGTTCGGCATCATGGGCTGTCGAGAGTTTAAAAAAAAATAAGGTAAATTGGCGCCATCAGTTTTTCTTCGTACCTGTATTACAGAGTAGATCACACATTCAGAGATTATTTGTTTAGCGTTCAAAATGAAAATAAAGAGATTCAAAGGCCTGTCAGAAAGATGGCTGCCTGCTCAGTTCTCTTACTCCCGATAAGTGGTCCTAGAAGTGCGTGAAATTCAACGACTCCATTTAATAAATTATTAAGAGAGCTTTTCCCAAAGTCTCCGGCCGCCAGTTTCCACGTTTCGTCCTTCCCGTTTCGTTCCTGACGTATAAATATTTAAGCATTCCGTTTGAAAGCGAACCAAGATCTTTTACTTATCCTTATTTCTGTTCAAACTCGTACCTGAAACACGTTAAGTATGTATAATGAATGACGCTAAGAGAAGGACGCACGGATGGTGGAAATTTGTGATATAATTTAGAGAAAACTTCAAATAATTAGCTGTTAACCTTTGGAATGCCAATCGCCCGTGGTGCCGCAGACTATTTTCGTAACAACTTTTTTGTAAAATGATTTGTAAATTTTATAATATTTAAAACAAAGTCGGGTTAGTTTATAACTCGAGAACGGCTGCACCGATTTTTATGATCTATGATTTGTTGGATTTATCTCTGCCCCGAATAGCAGAATAGCTATTAAAACATTGAAAAACTTCACGAAAAAAAAATTATGAAGAAAATTCTTTTCCTCATACATTTTGTATGGAACGAATTCTCAAAATTTTGAAAGAACTACAGGAATATTGTGATAAAGATAATAATATGGAGTAGTGAGTGAATTCCAAAAATTCAAAAACGTCAAATATCAATGCGCTGATTGTTTTGCTTTTGCTCTTAAACATATAATGCTGCCCCTCTTTCTTACACACTAATTTCCAATAGTCGAAAATGAGACAAACGATGAACGTATGTCTGCATAATAAATCTCCCTCACACGCATAAATAAAATGAAACGCATTTCCCGTAAGTAAGTGGAATAGTAAGAAAATCACAAAAATATAAATCCGTACACAACGCCATCTATGATACTGACAAAAACAAAACACGGACAGTTGTGCATCGATAATTGCTTCATTGTGTTATTTTTAACTTTATAAAAAAATGAATTTAATTCAGCTAATAAGTTAACACAACAGTTATTGATTATGAGGCGGAAAGAAGTTCGTCGGGTCAGCTAGTTAATAATAATAATAATTAAATGATTTGTAGAGAGACGTTTTTTGTGAAAAATCACCACAAGGGCGCTGTACAATTTATTTTGAATTCTTAATGTTCTATCTAATTTTATTATTTACAAATAGATACAAAAAACATATATTAAATGAAAAAAACACACTTTGTAAAACACCACTTTATTTAAATAAAGTGGTGTTTTACAAAGTGTGTTTTTTCATTTAATATATAATGTCACACCACAAAGTATTTGCTTCCTTCGATAAAACAAAAAACATACTTACCTGGCAAGTCACTTCCGATAAACACACTTTAATTAGAAAGTTTATGCTTGGGAAAGACACGGCTTTGCACGCAGAGGAAGCTATATTTAAAACACTGGATATTGCATTATTTTACATTTGCTACATCCATTATTGTTGAAACTACATTTATAAGAAGATATTGAAAAAAGAACAGTTTTATTTATTTTCAAAGACCGTTGAATTTAGAACTCTTTAGGACTGAGAGTATCAATGAAATTACCTTTACAAAAGCTTACAAACAGGAATTGCTTACATTTTTACACAATTAGTTATTTACAATGTCGTGGGCAGTGAAGGCGAAAGGTTGTACCGTCTAAACAGATTATATCTATTTTTTGAAGTTTACCGAGGAGAGGGACTTATAGTAAGATGCATGTTTTTTTTCTCTCCGATGTTATAATTAACCCATTCGAAAATGTATTAGTTTTATTAAATTTTCCATCTAAATAAGCATTCTTCACAATAAAAATAATTCATGTTATGAGGATTTCTTGTGAATAAATTCAGTACTACGACTTATGACATTTAACATGGAATTTTGCGGAGCGCTTTTTCACACAAAAAATAAACATGTTTGCCAGTGACGAAAAGACAAGCAAGAATAATATTAAAATTCTTGCCAAACGAATAAAATATATTTCATTATGCTAAAAGCAGTTTTTAAACCTCAAAAATAAAACATAGACGTGCGGGGAGCTATTAGGAAATCCATGGTGAATTTTCTAGCACATTAAAGGTGAACCTTAACCTGAACCTTATAACAATGGTCTCTTCAATACCTATTTCTCTCTTTAAAACACTCCCTTCTCTAATGAAAATGACCCTCTACACAGCATCCATAAAAAAAGGTCAAAGGTTCTGAGGGAAAAGCTTAATATATCGAAAAATTTGATTGATTGAATGTTTGCATCGGTTATTGTCTACGTTAGACCGGTAAGGTAAAAAGTTAAAATAAGTTTACTGTGTTTGAAGAAGTATTATTATTTCATTCGTAATTTGGGAATGTTTGTTTATTTTTTAAGATTATAAAAAAACTCACAATAAAACAATTATTCCCAGTTTTACAATGTCAAAATGATAATCTTCACATTCCTATAAAAAAGTTTCAATCGTGATCCCTTTAACAACTATCATAAACGTTTCTTTCAGAAAGTTTAAATAATAATTCGCTGAGACTTCTAAAATAATAAAATATTAAACGGGTAGATGGTCGGGGCATTAAACATTAAGAAATATGTCTGCTGGATTCCACTTTGAAAGGCATTCCGGCATAAGGAATAGCGGAATAAACGTCTTCGGCCCCTTATAAAGAGGTCGAAACGGCCCTTTGCTAAAAATTGAAGCAATTAATTTCAGGAATTGAATTATTATAGCCTGGAGTCAAACGCTACTGAAAATGTTACAAATTTGTGAATTTTTAATAGGGAAAGTAGAACGGGGTGAAAAGAGACTCGCAACAAAACTATAAGTTTGTATATATAAAAATTAAATGATCACTTAGCAGGCGCGGTCCCTCCATATATACTGTGGATGCGGCGCTTCCCTTCCTTTTGAGGCGCGTAATAAATATAATAATAATTGTTATTTTTTTATTCACCATTAAATAAAGTTTTGAGCTTATTTTTTTCTAGTTGTAAATAGCAATAAATACTGCAATTTAACGACACCGTTCCAACCTCAACGGCCAAAAACAACAAAACTCGAGGCGCGGACCTGGCCGAAATACATAATGACAACACCATCATAAATATACCAAACCACACACAACATCATTCTCGATATAATGTGTCGAATATCGCGTAAACGCACCAATACCAGCAACAGTGGATTCTCTGCTTCATTCCGCATCCACGATGTTAGAAAAAGTTTGATATTTGCGCATGCGCGTTTAGTTCTGCCTGCCAAGTTTTGCCTGTAGCAGTATACGCTTTCGATGGGAGCATCCAACGCGCAGAAATCGACTTTAATGCGCGTAGGCATAGTTCACAGAATAGCATAACAAACAAAAATTTGTTCGCGCGACCATTTTGACTATTTGGTTTGAATAACGGATGCCGATTGATACGTTAAATATCTTTGGAATATCTATTTAATTAATTTTAGTTTAGAACTGTAATAATTGATGTGAAGTATAGGTCTCATACATATTATCGTGTCTCTCTAACTATTATAGGAGAAATATGATCTAAACAATGTTAGAAAAAGAAAATATACCACGTTATACATTAAGTTAATCACAAAATAATAAAAATGTACACCTTTATGAAGCCAACATTTCGGACCGCCGCGCCATCGCGCCATTAGAAGAAAAACTTTTAATTATTATTTTTACATGAAACGACAAAAAAAGTGAGGTGACGATTACGTTTATTTGTATAATAAAATAAGTGTGTTTTTTTTCGTTATCAGTAATTTAAGTATAAAAACGTATGGTGAGCCTTTCTTAAAACTTTGAAATAACAAAGAAGTTATAATAATTAAAAATTATATGTTTATTTCTAATTATAAAATTTGAAAGCTTATTTTATTTAAGCCGTAAGAGGTGGGACGAGGGAGGGGCAGATGGAGGGATTGAAAAGAAGACATAATAGCGGAAGGGGATAGCAGGGGGTAAATTTGGAAAACCTGTGCTTCCCACACGGACAGTGAGAAGTGTGTGTATTTCATATAGTTTAGCGGCAGGGAGGGAAAGAGAGAGGGGGGAGTCCGGGATGCGGGGAGAGGAACGAAGATACTGTATTTAAAAATCTTGTTTGGCTACATAGACATATGAATATTACTAGACCTGCCCTAAGTTATAAAAGCTAAATATTTCAGGAACATATACTATCACATGGAGATACATGGCGTGTGCTCGTCGCTATTTACTGGGGTAAGTAAATTATGAAACATTTGTAAAAGTTTCTTTACTAAATACGGTAATAAAATATTCGACTCTGAAAATAGGCGAACTTTACTTTGCCGTATTTGGACTTCGTAAATTTGTTCATAACGTGGCTAGCAATTCGCGCTCCCATGTAAAAAGGTCTATTCATTTAAAAGCAGACTTTACTTTTAAGAACTAAATGGTGATATTATAATGCGAGACTCCTATATACTATCAGATTGATTTATTTACGAATTACATATTATCAAAGTCACCTTGCCCCTCTGCATCCCGCTATAGTTGGTTTGTACCCCTCTCCTATCTGTTCTTGTCTACTAATATTCATATGTTTATGTTTGGCTACAATACGATAAAAGCTGCGAAGAATGAGAACTAGGAATTGAAAAACCAAAGTTCAAATGGATTGAATATAAAACTTTTATTCTTCGTAAACTTTTAAAAAAATTCAATGGAATTAACTATTTTTATAACTCTGCCACTTACATGACAAACAAACACATTAATCACAAAAAAGGGTGAGTAATTGTTTATTGCGCGAAAATCACATTAAAACGATTATAAATTTGGTTTATTTCAACGAAATATCAACCAACTTTCGATTTAGTTTTTCACCATACTATAAAACAGTTTTGAAATAAAATAATAAAATCTCGTTTTACGAAACATCCGGATACAAAATATTGCAGCTACGAAGCGTACGAAAAAAGAAAAATATTAAAAAAACAAAGTCGGGTAAGTTACACCATTTATAACTCGAGAATGGCTGGACCGATTTTTATGATCTTTGATTTGTCGGATTTATCTCCGCCCCGAATAGCAGAATATCTATTAAAACATCGAAAAAATGCATGAAAAAATTAATTATGAAAAAAATTCTTTCTCTCGTTCATTTTGTACGGAACTAATTCTCATATTTTGAA
This sequence comes from Limnephilus lunatus, assembly GCA_917563855.2. Lineage (NCBI taxonomy): Eukaryota > Metazoa > Arthropoda > Insecta > Trichoptera > Limnephilidae > Limnephilus > Limnephilus lunatus. The sequence goes on from OU830592.1 coordinate 113,571,609, forward strand.
AGTGCTGCAGGAATATTGAAATAAGTATAATATTGAGTAGTGAGTGATTTAAAAAAATTCTAAAACTTCAAATTTCAATGAGCTTATTGTTTTTAAACATATAATGCTGCCCCTCTTTCTTACACACTAAATGTCAACAGTCAAAAATGGGACAAACGGTGAACGTATGTCTGCACCCCTCCAAAGGAAAATACAATAATAATAATATATCTCCCTCACACGTATAATAAAAATGAAACGCAATTCCCGTAAGCAAGTGGAAAAGTAAGAAAATTACGAAAATTATAAATCTGACTGGTACTGATAAAAAGAAAACACGGAGAGTTGCGCATCGATAATTACTTCATTGTGTAATTTTAACTTAATAAAAAAAAAACTGAATTTAATTCAGCTAATAAGTTAACACAACAGTTATTGATTCTGAGGCGGTACGAAGTTCGCCGGGTTAGCTAGTAATAAAATATAATACAATGTCGTATAGGTATATACGAGTAAATATTTGTATTTCTTACAACTCTCCTGTCTGTGCCCATTCGCCCCGTGCTACGGTAATTAATTTAGAGTTTCCAGAGAAGTCTTTGAAAAATATATGAACATTTCCTGGAAAGAAGAACTAAGAAGACGAATTGAAACAACATGAAACCGATTCTGAATTTTTGCGGAATTCTTTTTGGGAATTCTGAGCAAAGTTATTTTCGCAAAGAAATTTATAAATCTGTAGAACGAACGCAATACATAAAGACCTGGTGCGTAGTTTTATGTAACAATAATTAATAAATAGGTATTCAATAATATTTTGAAAATTTTACTACAGATCAACAAGTACTACAATGTGCGTGCCGGTAAAACTCAGAAACGAGTCTCGGTTCGGTCAAGGGATGTATATTGTGTGGTAGCCCTCTATCCCCCATTTATGAGGAAGGTTCCCGTTTTTACTTGAAGGGCGTGCATTTGAAGATATAAGGGACGGAATTTTCGACCTCAACATTCAAAAACATTCTAGAACATCCCGAGACATTCTGGAATGTGTGGAATGTTCGGGAACAGGCTGGAAGGTTCGGGAACATCCCGGAACATCCCAGATCATTGTGGAACATTTCTAGAACAGTCCAGAACTTCGAGAGTATTTAAGAACATTCCAAAACATCCCGGGACATTCTGGAATGTGTGGAATGTTTGGGAATAGGCTGGAAGGATCGGGAACATCCCGGAACATCTTAGATCATTGTGGAACATTTCTAGAACAGTCCAAAACATTCCAAAACATTCCAGAACATCCCGGGACATTCTGGAATGTGTGGAATGTTCGGGAATAAGCTGGAAAGTTCGGGAACATCCCGGAACATCCCAGATCATTGTGGGACATTTCTAGAACAGTCCAGAACTTCGAGAGTATTTGAGAACATTCCAAAACATCCCGGGACATTTTGGAATGTGTGGAATGTTCGGCAATAGGCTGGAAGGATCGGGAACATCCCGGAACATCTTAGATCATTGTGGAACATTTCTAGAACAGTCCAGAACTTCGAGAGTATTTGAGAACATTCCAAAACATCCCGGGACATTCTGGAATGTGTGGAATGTTCGGGAATAGGCTGGAAGGTTCGGGAACATCCCGGAACATCTTAGATCATTGTGGAACATTTCTAGAACAGTCCAGAACATTGAGAATATTTGAGAACATTCCAAAACATCCCGGGACATTCTGGAATGTGTGGAATGTTCGGGAATAGGCTGGAAGGATCAGGAACATCCCGGAACATCTTAGATCATTGTGGAACATTTCTAGAACAGTCCAGAACTTAGAGAGTATTTGAGAACATTCTAAAACATCCCGGGACATTTTGGAATGTGTGGAATGTTCGGCAATAGGCTGGAAGGATCGGGAACATCCCGGAACATCTTAGATCATTGTGGAACATTTCTAGAACAGTCCAGAACTTCGAGAGTATTTGAGAACATTCCAAAACATCCCGGGACATTCTGGAATGTGTGGAATGTTCGGGAATAGGCTGGAAGGTTCGGGAACATCCCGGAACATCTTAGATCATTGTGGAACATTTCTAGAACAGTCCAGAACATTGAGAATATTTGAGAACATTCCAAAACATCCCGGGACATTCTGGAATGTGTGGAATGTTCGGGAATAGGCTGGAAGGATCAGGAACATCCCGGAACATCTTAGATCATTGTGGAACATTTCTAGAACAGTCCAGAACTTAGAGAGTATTTGAGAACATTCTAAAACATCCCGGGACATTCTGGAATGTGTGGAATGTTCGGGAATAGGCTGGAAGGATCGGGAACATCCCGGAACATCTTAGATCATTGTGGAACATTTCTAGAACAGTCCAGAACTTCGAGAGTATTTGAGAACATTCTAGAACATCCCGGAACATTCTGGAATGTTGTGGAATATTCGGGAATAATCTGGAACGTTAGGGAACATCCCAGATCATTGTGGAATATTAAATAACACTCTCGAATGTTGTGGAATGTTCTGGAACATTGTGAACCATTCCAAGTTTTGTATGGGTGGGGCTACCATTGGTAGGGGTATATAAAGCAAGATCCGTCGTGGGTTCGAACGTCCATATTAACTCTCTGAGCGAAGCCGGGTACCCCAACATGAAAAGAAGTAAAAAATTCCGTGTTAAAATAACTTGATACTATTTGAAAAACGCACACTACCACCATTATAAGCGGAAGATATCGTTTGTGTAATGATAGATAAACTAGCTGGGAGAGGAATTTTATATTCCCTTATAATTCAGTCATCAGTGAAAAGCGCTGTAAAAATGACAGAATAGTAAAATATTTAGTACTTTTTGGAACATTTGAAAAATATGGCTTTATTTTTACAGCAATTTAATGCACACATTTCAAAATTTCATAATTCTGGATAGAATTCGCTAAGCGACCTCAAATGACTTTAAAATACCAGACACAACCAGCCACGCAAATTATATAAAGCCAGAGTTCACAGTTCAAGAGTTTTTGCTGATGCTGACAACAAACGGAATTTCCTTTATAGTTATGGTAGGGGGAGCATACAAAACGTCAATTTGGCCACTGAAAATTACTCACAGACTTATCATCAAAATTATAAGTAAAAAAAAAAATCAGATTATTGAACCTCTCAACTTTTTAAAGACTTTTAAATCCACCTCCAAAAAATAAATTCAAATACACAAAGATAAAGAAATCACGTAAAATGGACTGTAAATTTAGCTATTTAGAATCACTTAATATCACATTAACAATTAATTAAAAACACACTTAATCAAAAAAAGAATTATTTATTTATATATTTCAGTAATGAATTTAAAGAAATGTATGTGCGTTGGTAGGATAATAATTTCTTTTGTATTAAAACAGTGGTAAATTTTTTCCATAGTTTATATTCAATATTAAGAAACATAGTCAACATTTACAATTGAGCTGAGTTGACGCTTATTTACGTTTCGAAATTCGTGAATTATTTACCCAAGGCAAGATTGCAAACAACTCCAGGGTAAAAATAACACAGATTTCCGAGAACGCCTAAGAAATATCAAAGCACATCGTTATCGTTTGAATCGATGCCGCTTTTGATAAGAAAGGTAGGTACACAGTACATATATTTAACAAAAGGCCTCAGTAGAATAAGAGCGTAATCATCATTTTTTTTCCTTATTCTAGTCGGGTCATGGACACATCGTTTCGAGAAGGCAGGCGTCTCTAGGCGTCGGCGTCGGTCAATTCAGCGTCTATCCTTAGCATGCCCAACTTCTCCACCCACGGCCTCGTTTGACCCACGGAGTAGTTTGTTCGTGTTGGAGATAGTTAAGAAGAAAATGTTGTAATTTCCTTATCTGAAGGAGTATGCTATGCTCAGACAAGCAGATCAAATCCAGACACCAAGATATTAGTGTACAAAATACTTATTAGACCAGTACTCACGTACGCAGCTGAGACGTGGGTACTAGCTAAGAGGAATGAGCGAGCACTGGACGCTTTTGAAAGGAAAATTTTGAGGCGTATCTTCGGACTGGTTCTAGAAAATGGATTTTGACGCAGACGTTACAAAAATGAACTCTATACTCTGTTTAAGGAGATAAAAGTCACAAAATTTATAAAACTGGGAAGACTTCGGTGACTGGCTCATGTGGAGAAAATGACCGAGAATCAAGTCACCGCTGAACATGAGATCGATAGGGTGAAGGAGCCTGGGAAGGCCAAGATTAAGATGGAGTGATAACGTCATCAAATATATATCTACCTTGGAGCTCATAACTGGAGAGAGCTGGCACAAAACCGTACAACGACAGCATAGACTTTTTTTACATGAATACCGCACAAGTGTTCCAAACTGCTCTCGTCTGGAGCCAGTGAGACTATGTCATCCCCAATTGGGGTATGTTGTGAGGCTGACGGTAGTGGGAAGGGGAACAAGATGGGGAAGAGGAATGTGGGGAAGCACCTGACTGTTCTGCCACGTTGCAGGACTAACTTGCTAATGGTCATACCGGTGGAGAGGCAAATCTTGTTGTGGAACTAAATCAATTCGTATATCGACATATTTAGCATTAGCGAGACTGCTTTTAAACGCAAGCCTTGCTGCTGCTATGTATCTTTAGAAGCTTGCAAAGTTTATTTAGTACTTACAGGTACTTCTGCTAGAAATAATTTCAATTTATGCTTTATTATATTTTAGTTAAAAGTGCCTTAAAATTGGCATTTAGTAATGTTTAAAAATTTCCCAACTACGTTTGGAAAGCCTGATGGATGTACCTATTCCTCTGATGCTGCCACCAGTATGTTAAGCTCTTTGACATAAGTTCATGTATAGGTAAGCCACCTCAACTGCGACTATTCGTTGAAGGGCTCGATGCCAAATAAATTGAATTTAAAACTTCTTTTGTCAGGGTATTTTAAAACCTTTCACTCACAGAAGAGATAAACCGATAGAAGGGTACCATGGGCATGTGTGTGTGCCCGAAAATCTCAGTATCCCCTTACTTGAGTGAAATAATTGGCTAAACAAATCTTGAACAACACCAGTTTCATTGGCCTCACCGAGACCTGAGGGTCGAAGGATCTTACAAAAATTGCCTAATTTAGTGTTCTTTCTAAGTGGTATAGATCATTTCCACTATGGGAGTGTCTGTGTGTCCAAATTAAGATCAATTTTTCCTTGCTTCTGATAAAATCTATCAAATATTTTCAAAATCTTTTTTTTTTGGGACAGAAAATCAATTTCAATAGCCTGTCCAGGACATAGGATTCGAAAGGTCTGCAGGAGTCGGATTGTGACTGTGGCTGCGTACTTTGTAAGAGTTGTGCTGACGCCAGTAACCGCCTGGATACCAAGTTAGCCTTTCCAAGGCGTAGAGAAATGACAACACGTAGATTACGAGTGTTTATTAAGTCACAATATAGAATCTGGTCTAAACTCCATCGCCCTCTGTTGAACTCGAGAGTATCAACTAGGAATATCCCACCACCCACCTCCCCCACAAACACATCTTCAAGGGTACTCTTGGAAAACCAGCTAAGAGATGCGGGCGTGTGGGCTCGTTGCGGTGAGGCCGCTCTCCACGCTCATTCTCGCCGGGACTGCCTCTTGGTAGTGGGAAAAACTGCCATCGATATCTATCTTTTTATATATTTATTTCGTTTTAATCATACTTACTGTATTGTTTTAAAAATATGCGAAGGTTTTGTTGATGGCAATATACGAGAGTCTATCAAGTTCCGACAGATGTTGCCGAGGTTAACATTGGAAGGTGTAGAATAGTTTTAAAAATAAATGTAGATACCGTTTTAAAAAAAAAAATTGAGTCATGATGTGTACGGCTAAGGAGGTTAAACAATCAGTTAAACGGGTTGAACTCGATCGCTTCGTCAGCAATCCCGTAAAACTCTTGGTGACAAACGGCCGTCAATAGCCACTCAATAAATTGTATAAATCAGCATATTGCTGGACACTGGCTTCTTGAGTTCGATGAATTCGATACAGCTTCTTATAAATGTAATAATAGTGCATACATGTGCAGATCTTAACATAAATCTATTATATAAGTTTTCTTTAATACTTTTCATCTTATGATAATCATCTTTTCACTTTCTTGAAGGCACATATAGATGGAATTAAATTTTCAAGCGACGAGCAGCTACAGAAAGAGGTGTTAAAGTGGGGGAAGGAGCTGGCGGAAGAGTTCTTCGAGGAGGGCATAAAGAAGCTTGTGCCACGGCTCACCACATGCATTGAACGGATTGGTGATCATGTGGAAAAATAGTCAACAAGTGTATCAACAATATTATGTAGTTTCTTAACAAATACATTTTTTCTAAAAATATATAAAAATCTAGTACACTTACTTTCTGAACATGCCTCGTAATTTAAAATCAGTATATGAAAATAATATTTCTAGGGATAGTTTTTCCTCAGTGTTTTTACCTCAGTAATTTCGAGTGTAAGGGAAATACTGAACACTGGACGCTATATTATTATTATTAGGTTTAGGTATTCCACGTTTTACGGAAAATTCCGAAGTTTTCCGGAGACCGCCGAAGACCGTCGGGAATGAGTACACGTAAGGGTTCGGTTTAATAACGCGTAAAGAGGGTGGAATTTTTATTTATAGGCAGGGGTAGAAAGGAATATTGAATACCTATGAAGAATCGGAGTTGAATAGCCTAGGATGGTCACCACACATTTAAAATAAACATATTCAGATACTAAGTTCGGTGAGCGTGCTTTAGGAGTGTCAGGACCTAAATCCTGGAATGGACTACCACATGACTTAAGAATGATCACAGACAACCGGTAAAAAACCTCCCAAAATTATAAGATGACGGTAAAACATTGTGAAATATTATGCTAATCAAAACAACTGATATTGTTCTAATTTATTTGAAATACACAGCGAGCTAGCAAGCAGCGGCAAGCAGTGATATCTAAGTCTTAAATAGAAGTTTCCTTTCCCACGCATTATGATTGGCTCGGTAAATTTTTCAAATGTCCCAATATCATGTTTTCTGTCTCTTTACGCGCTATACAATAAACGAGATGGCAATATACCGCCTAGATGAAATGTTTTCGGATTCTGAAGACAGTTTGGGTCATGGCCGTAATCGAGAGAAACATGATGAATATTGTGCGTCTGATAGAAATGGTTTGATAAACGTAGGTTAATTTTGCATATTGTAGGTTTGTCGAATGAAATCATTTACTTTATTAAATATAATTTGACTCTCAAACCCGTGAGGTAATTACAAATGAATATTATCGTATTTATTTTGATATTGTTTCATAACATACTTTTTTTAAATGACCTTCCACTTCTGGACCTCTAGAGCCGCCTCTGTCACAGACTCAGTGGAATTTAGAGCTAAACTTAAAACTTTTTCAGACAATCGTATCCAAAAAGTCAAAAACCTTTCATATTCACCTTCACTGCCCGCGACATTTTAAATAACTAATTGTGTAAAAATATTTAAAAAAATGTATTTGTAAGCTTTTTTAGAGGTCATTTCATAAAAATTCTCCTCTTAAATTTTCCATAAGTAATATTCCATAATAAATATCAACTAGTTATGCTTTTGCTAATGATCTTTTCATAAATATAATATTAACAGAGTTTAAAAATCAAATCATCGTCACAGACAATCTCCTTTATACAAAAAGGTAAGATGAATAAGAAAAAATATACCTACCTTATATATTGGCAGTTAAATGGAGAAGGAAAACTCCATAGCACTTGATAGAAATAAAGTTTTGAACTAAAATATATTGCGATAACCAAGAAATTTAAAAGAATTGTGCTAAATAAATTATTTATTGCTAAGACTTTTTTTTTGAAGGTCCTATCTAATAAAATATACATCACTTATCAACATTTAATACCGATGAACCTATCGCGACTACCCCTCATAAATCAAACGCCAGAAGTGAGCGAAAGTGTTGCTTATGACACTACCCGAAAGGGGTCAAAATCAATTGACACACATTCATAACAAGGGTAGTTTTTGAAAAATTAGAATAAAAAAAGTTTTTTTAAATTCTGAACAAAGACGATGTTATTTTAATTATTTCATGAGATGGAAATATGTGGCGCAATGTTCAAATAACCCCCCTTTATCTCCGAATAGGTAAGCAGATGCGATGCAGGTCATAAATCACGTTTTCAATGGATTCGAATGAACGATTTTCGGTGCTGTATTTTTTGGTATTTTTTTTGCAAGCAATTTCTTTTAGGCCATTTTCCTCTCTTTGTTCAATTTGTTGTCTACTTTGTCCTTTCATACAAAATACGAAAATATTTACCCTATTTGTAGGTGGGGTTGCAATATTCAAGGAAAAGCCAGTTTTATCGTGGATTAGGGTTGGGTGACTGGTGAAAATGCGGCTTTTTTAAGATCTGGTCATTGTTAATAAATTTGATATTTATCGTCTCAATTCAATTGGTGATAAGTTCAAAAAAGTGTTTTTGTTGTGATTGATCGTCCATTTGATTAGCCAGACATCTCGAAAAATAGAAATTAGAGTAGAGTATGCAGTAATATGAAAAAGTGTTCCCTCTATCTGGTACAATACTCAGATTACTCATAAACATCACCAAATCAATTATAATGAAAAAAATAGTAGCAACTTAAACCATATGTTGATGATGATACGTTTTTAGATTTTCACGGCCAAAAGCATTTTCGTTATTTGTTTTTGGGATGGTATGCCATATTGCGCTACTAGTCGACGTTCCGAACAGCGTTGCAATGTCCATCATCAGGGCAGATCCAGCAGATCCGACAGATGTGCCGGATCTGCCCTGATGATGGACATTGCAACGCTGTCCGAAACGTCGGCTAAAGAAGAAGGTAGTGCAACACGGCATAACACCCCCAAAAACAAATAACGAAAATATGCCTTCAATTGAAATTTTCAATAGCTTCGACGTACCAAATGTACAGCAAATATATGCCAAAAATATATTATTGAAGCTTTTCAAAAATAATGAATCCTCTACTAGACCATGTATGCATAACACTAGATCGAATAAAAACGATATAAAAAATATTCCAAGTTATAAAACCACTTTCGGACAAAGAAACTATACATACTTTGCAACAAAACTCCATAACATCCTTCCCCAAGACATAAAACTAATAAAAAATCCTAATGAATACAAATCAAGAATAAAAATATGGCTAAAAGAGGTCAACGAAAAAACCCTAATGAAGACACTAAAAACGACATAAAAGAAAAATAAACCATATTTAAATAACTTTAGTCCGCCTTGGCACAGGACCCCCTAGTGAGAAATACAATATTTTATACTTAATTTCACCATTATATCTTAACCATTATTTTACATAGTCACTAAAATAAAATAAAAAAATAAAAATAAATGTTTATGTTTTCTGTTTTACCGTACAATATGCTGATGATTAAAAAATATTTGGTAATAATAACTGATACAGAATTATTGACCAAACAGAGAAATATAAAAACGATGTGGACATTTTATGACCGAATTAGCCATTTAAATTTTTTTTGTTGCTTCAGATACCTCCAACACCTCTGCTACAAGTCACCGCAAGTGTTTCGCTAGGTTTGGTGACTTAGCAGGGATGCTCGGTGTCATGGGGGGAGGTTTGGTCTGTCTTGGTGGCTGAAACGTCTGCCCATCAGCTGAGTGACGAGCCGGAATAAGAGTCCTGTTAAGGGAGACCCATGGACTTCTCCAGCTGGACTCTTTCGCCTTGCAACGCTGTGGGAGGGATGGATTTATACGTCACTCCACACACTACCCTCAGATTCCTACCCACCTCTTATACCTTTTTCCTTCCCGAAACTTTCCCTCCTTCCTTACATTAAAAAAAACCCTTCACACAGTATCCTCAAAGATGACATAGGCTCTGAGCGAAAATATTTTCTATATTAGAGGGAGCGCGCTAATATAAAAAAAAACGATAATAATAAAGCGTAAATTGTGAAAATGACTCGTTTAAAAGAGAGTTAAAATGTCTCGACAAATGCCTTAGTTGCAATTAAAGATATACTGTGATTTTTTTTCATATCTGTAACATGTTGATCAGTGGTTGAGTGGGCATAGCGTTTGGGTCCCACCCGGGCGTCGCATGTTCGATTCCTCTGCTGGCTAAGTCCTCCATCACAAAACAAGCAACATTTTCGGCTTTCTGTGGTGGTAGTAGAAGATCAAACATTGTTGGGTTATTCGTAACCCGGGAATGTTTGTCTTTCTTTTAAAAAAAAAAACAAAAATGTTTAATAAAATTAGTTTTAATAATTTTCGGAGCATACAGGCATTTTTTTCTATAAAGGGAATTTCATATAATTATCTACCGTTTCGGCCCTACAAATGTATAGATATTAAATATCATAAAAAATAAAACATATTTTTTTAAGAACTTAAAAACTTACAGTGTTGAAGAGAAAAATGTTATAAATTTGTAGAAATTAGGAATGCGGGGGTATTCCTAGTAACGAGTAATTTATATTCGTTCGTTTTAAGAATCGAACTACGCGCCAACTACAGAGGAGGCGCGCTATCTTCCATCCAGTTTCGTCCTAATTTCCCCTAACTATGGTTGTTTGTACAAACTTTAATTGTAATTCTGGCGAAGTTACAAGTACAGTACACTGCCGATTTACATAGCGGCGTCAGTCGGATAAACGTCGTTTAACATGTATGGTTTTCATTACCGGAAAATGTGTGTTTAGCATTAACCCGATCGTTTACCTTGCGCCGGGTCGTGTTGAAAGAGCAAATACAGCGTCGATCAGTGTTTCTCAAACTTATGTCATTGACTCACCGCCCCCTTTTATTAGTAGATAAATAGATACGTTTAAAATCAATGTCCCCTCCTCCACAGCTTTTCGTTCTTCATGAAGTATTTTAAATTAAATGAAAATATATTACGTTGATGGGAATAATCTTCAAAAGTTTTAATAATTGCGAGTTATTTAATTAAAACAATGAATATCCATTTAGACTTTTAGAAAAATGTCAACACAAATAAAATCGGATATGTTTTTTCGAGACATTATCTAGGTTACAAACCAGTTCTTCGAACATTTGTTATCGTTTAAAAAAATATAGCCCACTTCGTTTACACCAAGATTTTAATAAAAAGAATTATCAACATGATCCAAAACCTGGTATGGGTACTGCCGCCCGGTTATCATTTATTGGATAACCAACACCCCTGCCTTAGGTTACCCCAAGTGGATCGTTACGTTTGGTGACTTACCAGGGAACGTGTGAGGTTATTCTGTATTTTGGCGCGAATTCGCGCGGCGGGCCGGATAGGGGTGGACTGGTCTAAAGAGACCTAATCTAGATTTCTCCAGCCGGACTCTCGACCCATCGGCTGACACCGCAGTGGGAGGGATGAATTCATACGACACATTAATCGCAGATTCCTACCTACCCCTCAAACCTTTTTCTTCTCAGAACTTCCTCTTCTTCCTTTCCCTTAAAATAAACCCCCTACACAGCATCCCCAAAGATGAAATAGGCCCTGAGGGATTTTTCCTCTACAAATTATTAAAATATTGATTTTAAAGTTTTCAACATTGAGGTGAAAATAATTTCACCATTTGAAACGTTGCTTGATGTTATTTAAATGGTTTTAGCCATGTTTAGTGACTATCTCAGATTAGTTAGCACTTTCCAACCTCAAATTTATCTCCTTCCCCTTCAAACTTCCTAGGGCTGAGAATGTCTACAGACAATGAGACTTTTATGCGCTATTGATACAATTTATCACCCTTGCTTCGATGAACGACCAACGAATAACTTTTTTAATATAGATTCATTATTTAGCTCACCGCCCCCATTTTCCCTCCAACGCCCCCGGGGGCGATAACCCACAGTTTGAGAATCACTGCCACAGATGAATACATAAATATTCAGAAGCGATAGAAAAACAATTATAATATTGTTTGATTCATTATTGTTACTAAAATAGACACTCGTTGATTGCTGTTTTGAAACTAATTACAAATTTCGCGATGAAAGCGAAACTTTCTTTGAAAAGTGATTTAAACTTTTAATGAAATGGTATATTTAAGTATTCAAATCAAGTACTACGCAACGTCTTAAAGCTGCGTTGGGTATATATTAATTTTTACGCGTGACAGCTATTTCGCTCTGCGAAGGATTTGTCAAATTGTAGACATTGATCTACGAGGGTCAGTCAAAAAGTTATGTCTCCTATTTTTTTCTACTAAAATAAAGTGAAAATTTTGAATTTGGTGCTATTCCTCAAACTTTCTTCTTTAATCTGCTGCAGTAGTAACCTTTTGCGTCAACAGGTGGCAGCACTGTTGTCGCTAGCAAAATGACAGACATCGATGTTCGTATTAGACAGTGTTCGGTGATTGATTATTGACTGTAGAAGGTGAAACGCCCATTCGCAATCATTAAAGACTGAAAAATGTACACCATGATGCAAGAGTGGATGTCAGCACTTCTAGACGATGGGTTCGTCGCTGTAACGAACCTGAAGGACAAACACAGCTGGCTAACGAAAAGCGGAGTGATAGGCCGTTGATTGCAGTGACTGCACGCAACTTTGATCGAGTTGATGACATCATTCGTGGTGACCCCAGATAACTATAGATGTCGCATTCTCTCCCTCAGTAAAGGCAGTGTGATGACGAGTATTCGACAACTGATTATTTAACAACAGTTTGTGCAAGGTGGGTACCAATAAAGTTAACCGACCAATAAAGAAACAAGAAAAGCAATCCCCTCACAACACATAGTTTCTGGAAAAAATTGTGACCGGAGACGAAATATGGGTTAATTTTTTTAAACCTGAATCAAAGAGGCAGTCAATGGAATGGCATCACACAAACTCACCAACGACAAACAAATCGAAACTGTGTGATCGGCGGGGAAATTTATGGCGAAGGTGTTCTGGATGTAACCGTGCTTTTACAGTATACTTGCATTTGTTAAAAGATGGATCAAAGCTGTGGAAATGGACGGAGATTATATTGAAAAGTAAAAAAATAATCGTCAATAGTGTGGTTTTCAACCCATGTAATTGCATTTTTTTTATTTCTTGCCAATTAAAGGAGAAAAAAAATAGAATGCATTAGTTTCTGACTGACCCTAGTACTTTTTCAAATTTTAAAAATCGAAATAAGCATATGATTTTTTTAGAACAAATTTTTTTTATACAAACATACATATTTTATTAGACAAATGTTTAAAAACGTTATTGTAACCTCATTTTATACCGATCCATGAAAAAAATAATTAATAAAAAATATTCAATTTTATAAGAAAAACTTTATTTTTATAACTTTGTTGAAGGTTATTTATTCCCATCAGTGAAATATATCATATTAGACTAAGTTAACAATAACAATCTAAACGAAAATATGAAAGAGAACAAGACACAGAAAAACAGAAAATTTTTCCATATGGAAAAATAATTAGTTGATAATAATGTTAATTCTAAAATTTGAAAATATGAGATTAACAAATATGACGGTTTGACTTCTAGAAGGTGGCAATAGCGAAATTGGTTAACGCTCTCGTCCAAGTTAGACGGAGAGGTCTGGGTTCGTGTCCCAGTTGCGACCATTGTCTTTTTTCTGTGTCTTGTTCTCTTTCATATTTTCGTTTAGATTATTATTGTTAACTTATTCTAATATAATTTATTTTATTTATTTATTAATTTTCAACGCCCTGGTGGGCTTTTACATTACATGTTTATAATACAGAGACAGGTTTTTAAAAACAAAAGATAAACTATGAAAAATAAAAAATAACTAGTACACTTCACATGAGTATACAGATAAATTAAGGAAAGATAATACATTACAATAAAAGAGAAAGTTTCTAAGTTGTAAATAGCATAGAAAATAAACTAGTAGGTACTCGTATGTTAGATAGGTATTGAAATAACTTTATTTCAAATTGTGATCCGAAACTTTAGTTTCATAAAGGTGTAGGTACTTTTGAATTTTTTTGTGGTTAACTTGAAGATTTGAATATAAAGCGCGGTGTTTTCTCTTTCTATATTTCTTTGTTTATATGACATATGTGAGTTGTTCCAAAAAGCGAATAAATTAGCTTAAAGAATTAAAACATTTTTAGAATATGTTTCTTATAATATAATTAAAAATTCAACCACATAAATCCATGGCAAAAATTCATGCGTTCCATTACACCTTCCAGACGCTCTTGTGTGGAAAGTTATTGGACATTTCATTCCAACCTGTTATCTTTTATGGTTTTTACCGAAACGGTGATAATTTGCACATATCATTGCCAGAGATGGGAGCACTTTTACCAAACGAGATCCCGATATAAAGTATAAATATAAAATCAAATATTATGTATATTGTATGTTGATTCCAGCCATCTTGTTTGCGGAACGAAAGCGATTGCTTTTACGGTTGGGAAGGGGGAAAAATAAAGCTGTATTTTGTCAAAATCATATCAAAACCTGTTTTATATGGCGGTATGAAATTTAAAAAAAATGAAACACAGACAGGATAGATATTGTAATATTATTATTATTATTTAATATCGAGAAAATAGCGTAGCTGGAAGTTACGATCCTTTGAGGTTATGTTTCTGATAAACGTTGCCAACCAAATTTTATAGATTTTAGACATTTTCTTGTTTATATTTTTTGAGTAAGATAAACTATAAAATAAGGATAGAAACAGATAAAAATGCCTTAAAATAAGTGAACCAAGGATAAACTAAGGATATTTTAAAGATGTTTTTACGGCCTTCGTGGTGGAGAGGTTACGAACCTTGTCTACGAATAACAAGGTCGCAGGTTCCAATCCCAACGTGATTGTCCATATTTATTTGATATTTTGATATGTCACCTCTTTGGACAAGTTGCTAGCCAAACTGAGGACTTCAACTTGTAAAAACTCATAGTCACAAGTGAAAGACAGAAGAAGGAGAGGAAGGTCACCAATGTGCTGGAGTGATCAAGTATTGTCCTTGACTCTCCACGGAAGGCAGAACCACGACACGTTGCTTGAAATGGCTTTAACTGTGTTTGGTGACCAGATCAGAACAGTCAGGTACCTACTTCCCTACCTTTCTCTTTCCAATCTCCTTCCCCTCCCCGCCACCTTCAACGGCCACTCTGAATAATAGATATTTCAAAATTTCGCAGTAATTACCAATCACCATGTATTGTCGATACTCAGGAAAAACTTTCATTTATCAAAAATAAATAAAGAAATTTAGATAGCTCAATTAAGTGTTATTCTACTCCAGAGCGCTTTGCTACAATAATCTATCTTACATTAAAAAGCAATTTTACTAAATAATTAATTAAAAAATGCTGTGGTTTCGCTTAAATTATTCCCACGGTGGTGTTGAAGCTTATAAATAAATGTATTATACATTTTATTAATATAAAAATATATATTATAAATCAAGATAATATACACAATATCCACAAATACTTTTTATTTGGCTGGGGCTATTCTGGAAAATAATCTAATTTTAATTTTGAAAGGAAATGAGAAGCAAAAAATAAATTTAAATGGTTAAATACAAATGAAAGTAGGAAGTAAATATAATCTAGCAGATAAAAAACCCGCTTCCGTGGGTCCAATCGCGTGAGCTGAATAACTCAAACTCAAACTTCAACGATTCTTTTTTAAACTAACAGAGGGCGCCACTTCCGTTCACAACAACCCTAAACTGTACAGTCATTAAAATGATAATAAAAATAGAGGAAAAGAGAAAAAATACAAGCATTGAGTGTGTTGTTATAAAATTGTAGAAATATAATTAATATTTATAATAAAAAGCTATTTAGTATTTATCAAGTATTTAGTATGGATATCGTAAATTTTTGAGGCCAAAATAAAATCACAAATGAAGAAATAGTTGAAGTTATACAAAATTTTAAATAAAATAAATGGAATCAAATATTTTTGTAATGTTTTATTTTATAACGTAATTGGAGAGATTTAACATCAAAAGGTACGGTACTCCAATACGAACTTATAAAAGTAAAATATAAATATGATTGCCACAGCATATTCTCTTCAATGGTGAGCTTTGGCGTCAACAAATCAAAAGAAATTTCTACAACTAAGAAACTCTTTTTAGACCGTAATTTGATTTTCATTATGAGAAAAATTGCTTATACAAATCTAAATTTATCGGTTCTTAAGGCGAAGAATAATGGCGTAATTACTATTTTCGATTAATCTTTACTACAAATTGGTTCACATTTTAAATAGAAAAAAATATACTTTTGAATGTAGCTTTAACTTTGTGGTAGTCCATTATAGATAAATTAAACAATTTTTTTACTTTGTTTAATTTAGAAAAAAATATGCTTTGAATAAATTGGAGCTTTTTCTACCATTCCCGTTGAGTAGAATTAAAATAAAATTGTTAATTACTTAACAAAATAAAAAAATAGGCGTAAAATACCAAAAAAACCTATTTTTTCATCAGAAATGCGTAAAAGAAAGAATTTTTAAAATATATTACTTCGAAGCTTATATTTTCTGTGCCAGTTTCCATTGATTAACTTTTTTCTTTTTTTATAAAATTATTCAAAAAAATAAACAAATATCAATTCTGTGCCTGAAAGTGTGACCTATAGACTCGTTTGCCGCGCGATTTTTAAGCCAATTATCTGTATTCGAGGCGATATAAGGCACAATAAAAATAATTTGAAAATTTGCAAAATCAATATCCAATCTTCAAACCCCTTGAAAATAAACAGGCAAAAGAAAACAAAAAAGAAATAGCGACTCAGAAGAAGAAAACACAAATAAATAATAAGATGACCAAATGTATAGGAAAAGGTGCATCGGAATTCCACGACAAAAAAATTAAAAAAAATCATCATTGATAAAAAAAGTGCTTGGTAATCTCCACACTCTTGTCTACTGTAGTTTTTTGAAGGTACACTTGTACCGCATGTGAATTGCACACTCTGATTTATTTTATTTTTAAATTGTGCTTTTGTAAACTCGTGCGAAACCAGGTACTACTTACTATGCCTAAAAGCATCTCTCATAAACGCACTCAATCAAAAGTCGGCTTTTGAAATAATAAAATAAAATCTTTTACATCGTCATCCTATTGCGAAAACCTCGTATAACTCTGAGAGGGGTTTTACTGTACTTTTTACATAGGCACATCCCAATATTTTTACGTGTTTTTTTACAGTTGTGTTGAAATTCTGAGCAGACGTTTTTATTTTTTACTTTTATGTGGACAACGCAAGAACCACAAAAAACTGGAACGAGTGCAGTTCCGGATATTCATCAATTTGGAAATTTATCCGGCTGGATTTTTTCATTTTGATTTTAGATTCGAATTCATCTCCCCGTAATTGAATTTTCTCCAATTGAACATTCTGTTTATCTTGTTAACGTTGGAAATTTACAATATTTGTAATATTTTCTTCGGCATTTAAACTATGTAACAATCTAACAATTCGTAGATTTTGTTTGAGAAGTTTTTTAAAAATTTGAATGTACATTATTTGTTACTTAAATAAGCATAATCATACCTTTTATTTGAATTTACGAGAATTTCAAATTTATTCATTTGAATGTACCTAAATTTGGATAATTATTACACGGCTTCCGTGGTCGAGGGGTAAGTCTTTCGACTAACAATCCGAAGATCGCGGGTTCAAATCCCGGCGCGAAATTTTATTTTTTATTTGATTGATTGGTGTTATTTCAAAATTTTAAAATAATATAAAGCATTTTTGCGGCGCGTTCCAGAGTGAAAGATCTCTCAGTGTCACTCTGGTGTAAAACCACAATTCAGAATTGAAATTTGAACTTTAGTTGTGTTTTGTGAACAGAACTGAATTGCCAGGTATTCCCACCTTCCTCTATCCCATCTCATTACTCTCCCCACTATCTGCCGCCTCACAACATATCCTAATTGGGAATGTCATAGTCTCACTGGCTCCAGAAGCTTGGCAGCAGTTGGGACTCTCATGCGGTATTCACAAAAAAACATTATTATTGACTAATAATTATTGGTTGAGAACTCTAGAATTTCAATATAATTTATATAGCACCATTTTTATGAAATATTACCTCAAGGGCGCTTAATTCATTAAAAAGGCACTTGTTATATATCTTGCACTTATAAAATATGTACTTATTAAGATTATTAATACATACACCACATATTATTAATTAATGTTATATTTTATGCCATCTGCAATCCAAAAACTGTTTTTTTTAAATGTATTTTGTTAAAATGCACCTCTACACCTAGGTACACATATTATACCCATGTTTATCCTATTTTTTGTTAACTAAACATTTAAAACTCTTTTGATACCTGAATGCACTTAATCACAGAAAATGTAATAACATATAAAAGCCCAAACGGGCGTAGATGATTAATAATTAAATAAATAGAAGTTCTACCAAAACCAAGCTATTTAAAGCCCTTTTCTATAAAAGCTCATATGCGTAGGCTCAAAAAGACAAGTTGTACAAAATATCTGCTGTCACTGGCTGTTACCAGCGGATGTGACGGTTTAGGTGAAAAAAAAAACAAAACAAAATCTCAGCCACTCCTCGCAAGTGTCATTCTGACAGTTGTCAATAACTTTCCACTATATCCTTTTATTTCACCACCAGAATTAGCAGCCAACCACTTTATTTTATCCTATGTACCGAATTTCCGTAGAAAGCGCGCGAAAAATGCGGAAATTCGCGCCGTTTTCTGACGTTATTGTATACGCAAGGAAAAAACGGGTTCTGAAAAATTCTCCATGCTTCTGAGGGGAAATCCTTTGTTATTGGTAGAAAAAACCCGTGAATTGATGGGTCCTTAGTAGCGAATATTGATTCTAAAAACGGAAATATTTCGAACGTGTTATTGGAGTTTTTTTAAAGTAAATACCTAAATGTTGGCGCAGGCAAATGTATTGGCGTGTGCCTGAGTTATTGACGAGAAAATTTTATTTATATTTTCCACTCGTGTTTATCAAATAATATATTGCTACTAAAATAACATTGCATGGGAATATTGGAAACACGGTTAGAGAGACGACCTAATTCAGAAGTTTTAGGTAAAAATCTACGTACCTATTCAATTTCGAAGCGAGGATAGTACAATATATTTAAAGACATCTTTTTTAATGATTACCATACAAGAGTCCCAACTGCTTCCGATCATTGGAAGCGAGTAGGACTATGACATCTTCAATCGGGATTTATCCTTATAAACTGTAATCCCCAATTTTCTCTATGGATTTTTAAACCAATTCAATTATTTTTTTAAGTTTGGTTTTTTTTACTTCTTACAAGAGTTAAGATCCTTCAAAAAAAATTGAAATTGCCTTTTTGGAATGCCATCGACAGACGTTCAGTATACAAACTAGTAAATTTATTTAAAAAAAAAAAGCAAAAAGTACACACGTCGAACACTTTCTTCTAAAACAGTTATAAAATCGCTCTTTCTCTCTGCGTGTCCTTGCCTATTCGTCCCGTTCCCCTTCCGCCTCCCTTTCCCCTCTCGCGTTCCCACTCTACCTCCTCCACCTTCCCTCTCCACACTCCACTCCTTCCCCCGTCCAGTGAAAACCCCCTTCCCGAGTTCCCCTCTGCCCTCCTGGGTTCCCCTCGCCCCCCTTCCGCGAATCCCCTTCAATTCCGGTACATTTAGTTTTCAAACAGCTCGCGTGCCACCTATTGCTATTTTTTATACAAATTTCATAATGCCAGAGCTCACCAGTACTTTTATACAAACCTTGTCCTGACAATAAAGAACATAAAAAAAAGAAATACCAAATTTGATGCAGTCGTTCGGAAGTTATGTGCGTACATACATTTCGGCGATTCATCTTTATTTATATAGAAGAAGATAGAAAATGCACAGTACAATTATTAAAAAAATGATAATACAAGAAAAATTCAAGAAACTCGGTTATGTGGAAAACACATATGGAAACATAAACACGTCGAATAGACTGACGTGAAATCGAAACACAAAGCCATTACTTAGGTAAACAATGCATGTCCAAAATACAAATTAATTCACACTGCCATCTGTCTGAAACTAACGGGACTTACAAAAAATAACAAATCATTGTCCTAATGATTTGTTATAATGTCCGAATAACAACATTTAATGAATATTTGTTGAGGTCAATAATCGAGAAAAAAACATTTTTGTTGTTAGTTTTTGGGGTGTAATGCCGTGTTGCGCTACCTCCTTCTATAGCCGACGTTTCGGACAGCGTTACAGTGTTCATCATCAGGGCAGATCCGGTAGATCCGACGAAGTGTAATTGTTAGTGTAGAGTGTGTGATTATTTACTTGGAATTTTACACATCGTCGGATCTACCGGATCTGCCCTGATGATGGACACTGTAACGCTGTCCGAAACGTCGGCTATAGAAGGAGGCGCAACACGGCATTACACCCCAAAAACTAACAACAACAAAAAGTTTTTATCTCTATTATTGACCTCAATAAATATTCATTAAATGTTGTTATTGGGACATTATAACAAATCATTAGGACAATGATTTGTTATTTTTTGTAAGTTCCATTAGTTTCAGACAGATGGCAGTGTGAATTAATTTGTATTTTGGACATGCATTGGTTACCTAGTTAATGGTTTTGTGTTTCGATTTCACGTCAGTCTATTCGATAGATTCGATAGAAGGAGGTAGCGCAACACGGCATTACACCCCAAAAACTAACAACAAAAATACTTTTGGCCGTGAAAATCTAAAAACTTATCCGAGATAAAAAAACTAACCTATATTTTAAGTTGGACCAAATTACACACAGTAAGCCAAATTTCATCAAAATCGGTTAAGTAGTTTTGGAGCTAATCGCGACTAAACATCGTGACGCGAGATTTATATATATAAAGAAAAGGAACTCTTCTATAATATTGTACGTTGACTATCAATTAATTTTCATCCTGCACGCTTCAGCCCGAAACAAGATAGTTTTTTCATGTCTTCACACAAATTGAAAAATGATTATTTTGGGGTACCTCAGTCCCCCCGCAGGTCACGCGAGGGTTAAAAAGACACAAGGCCTGATATCCCAAAAAACAATTTTGAAACTACCATCAATTTCGTTCGTTGCATCACCAAAGCACCCTAAAGAATTCCTTTACCCCTAGATCTTCCAATCTTCTTCGGTTTCTTATTTCAACCCCTGACAAAAGCGTTACCCCTTTGTTTTACACGTAAACAAAGGACTCGGTATTTACTTGAAATACAATATACACCTACATAACCTTATATAAATAAATAGCGAGTGTTTTTGTTATGTAGAATCTATCTTTCTACCACCATAATTTCGTGAATATGACAGCTTTCGGTATCGAACAGCACGTCTTAACCTTTACGTGATGAATGAGTGAGTAAAAAATAGTGTAACGATTACGATTATTATTTAAGATAATCGTGCCTGCAAATTTGTAAGAATATTATTGTAATTGCTCATCATTAACAACATAGGAACTAATGTTGATATTCTTTAAAAAAAGCGATAGAATCGAAGAACACAATTAATCTTTACATATTTAAAGGTTTTTTTTATTATAAATAGGGATGCAACGATTTCGGTTACGATTCTGATTAATCGTAGCTGCAAGTTTAGTTGTTAGAATCTTATATTAATTCAACATTATCAACAAAACAGGCTGATTTCCGTATTCCCTGTGAATGGGAAAATTGCTTCTTTAATCCGACCAAAGGTAATCACGTTTATTTCTATAAAAGGTAGTGTCTTGCCGGTACTCGTATATTAAAATATTATCTCTCTAGTAATAAAAATAGCAAGAATACATAATTAGCGATATTGTATTAGTAATAAATGTATTTACCTTAGTGATTATATTTATCAGATGCATTTCGAGTTGGTTATGTAATGGGCTGATCCTTACCTACAAAAAAGAAGAAAAAAATCCATATTAATAACAGTTTTCATATTATAATAATTATCAAGTTGAGAGTTTCTCAGTAATGATTACAATATAATTTGTGTTCTGAATCATTATGTCCAGAGAAATCGGGCAGAGGTTAACGTATGTATAGAACACCACAGGCATTATTTGCAAATGGAAAAATGTATACTTTTGTTGAACAGAGGCTAAACATTATTTTCAGTAATTTGCGACATGTATCATTGAAAGAAAAAAAAGATAACTAGCGGCTGCGCCAAGGGTTATGTTGCTGCTCTATTACAATGTAGCCGTGACAATGTTCGGTACTGGTACATAAATAATTTATATTCTCCGAGATTACCAATATTATACTAAGATACTACTCCGGTGGTGGTCTAAAGGGAAGAAAACTCGCCATTTATATACTTTTTTTTCAAAAGAAGCAAACACATTGTGACTTGACATTTTAAATTAATAAATAAATCAGTTAGTATTTTTATAACAGTCCTGATGATGGTACGGAGGTACCGAAACCGGTAGACTAAAAAATATCAATAAAGTGACGTAAAACAAACTCTTTATTTGTTTATATCCTTCATTTGCGTCGTACAATCAAATCGAATATGCGTTCACCTGTTACTTAAAAGAACTCCGATCTATGTTCACTGCAGTTATAGTAAGAGAACAAAGAAGAAAGTCAAATAATAGTTGGTTAAGAACATTGGTGATAGAAACATTGGTGATAGAAACATTGGTGATAGAAACCTGGAGAAATTCAGTGTGTCCAGGTCATCCGCCGCCATGAACTAAGCAAACCTCACCCCCATGAACCCGGACATCAAAGTCACTAAACCTAAGCCACCAAACGTGGCGAACTTGGTGTGACCTTAGCAGAGGCGTCGTAGGCCTGGTTCAAATTTGTTCATTGAATATTGAAAGGAAAAGAAACCCAATTTGGGGGGTGGGTATGAGTACCGCAGCCCCGGAAACCATTTAATGTATAACCAACACCCCTGCCATAGATTACCTCAAATGGTGACTAAGCAGGGTTGCCCAGGTTCATGGGGTGAGGTTTTTCCAGGTCTTGGCGGCACATGCGTTTGGAAATCTACTGCGTGGCGGGCCGGATCGGGAGAGACTAGTTGATGGAGACCCATCGCCTTTTACCGCAGTGAAAGTGATGGATTCATGCATCCGTTACTCATGATTACTCCCTACATTGACCATACCCACCCTTCATACCTTTTTCTTTCCAGAACTTCCTGTTCTTCCTTTTTGCGGGAAATTGTTTCCCTTAGGCCCTCCTGTGTGGAGCTAATGTAAAAAAAACCTATGTAAGTATTTTCCTCAGGTTTCGTAATCACAACAAGAGTGGCCCCTACTGAGAGTGATTTGAAGTGATAAATTGGAAGAAACATTAGTTCAAAATTTGCACAAGTCTTGTACCAACGCATACCGCCGGATCAGGAACTCGAATCCCTCAATGTTCCACTGCCTAACAAATGTTACGCCGTCTAACTAATGTTCCGCAAATGTCCCAATTCTGCTGGTTTATTACCTGCCAGTCTTGCTACTATCGAGGCTCGATGGTAGATTGAGGAGGTATGGCATACGCACTTTGCAAGGGTTGAAATATCATTCTTTCTCTGAGGCCTCGCAAAGAACACAGCCCTTAGACA
The DNA here is from genome assembly GCA_917563855.2 of Limnephilus lunatus. Taxonomy (NCBI): domain Eukaryota; kingdom Metazoa; phylum Arthropoda; class Insecta; order Trichoptera; family Limnephilidae; genus Limnephilus; species Limnephilus lunatus. The sequence goes on from OU830592.1 coordinate 113,595,200, forward strand.
TGTACCACCCTTCAGTTTTGTGATACTCAGGGTTGGAGTAACGGTGTTAAAACAACAATGACAAACATCGAAATCTAGATGTCAAAAAGATTTCAAACTATGAAAGCGATTGTACACTGTACAGGGGCTGAAAACTATGGTCCTGCCACTGAGAGCTTCGTTGTTTGTATTTAGGGTGTTAAGGTACGTACTCGACTTATAAGGCCGTTATACACGAGCCCGATTTTCAGCCCGTTTCCAATTGGAGACAAAAGTCAACATTTTTCGATTTGCGCGATCGCTATTTTCACCTCTATTTTTATATCTAGGATTTCAATTTTCATCGCTGCAAACAACACATGAACCCTACTGTTTGTTGTGATGCCTACTGAAATCGTAGATATGAAAATAGAGATGAAAACAGCGATCGCGTTAAGCGAAAAATGTTGACTTTTGTATCCAATTGGAAACGGGCTGAAAATCGGGCTCGTGTATTACGCTCTACGCCATCTCTTTTTTCAGCCCGATTCCAATTAGAGACCAAAGTCAACATTTTTCGCTTTACGCGATCGTTATTTTCATCTCTTTTTTTCATATCTACGATTTCAGTTGGCATCACAGCAAACAGCATGGTTCATGTGTTGTTTGCAGTGATGACAATTGAAATCGTTGATATGAAAATAGCGATCGCGTAAAGCGAAAAACGTTGACTTTGGTCTCCAATTGGAATCGGGCTAAAAAAAGAGATGGTGTAAAACAGCCATTAGTTTAACCAGTGTTTCATTTGGAGTAATAAATGTAAACGAAATTTTGATCTCCGGTAACATTTTTGATGTTTAAATTTTTTTTTCGACCAAAAACATTAAACTTGGTGTATCGAACGTGTGATGCAATTAGATGACGCACCGCCAACAACATTGTTGCACCATTATTACGCGGCAGTACAAAAATACTGATTTCATAACATTTATTAAAACGTGAATCGCCTTTACTATAAAAGCCAGTACAAAAGGAGGAGCTTCATTCAGTCACCAGTCATCAGTTATTATGGCAGTACCTCTACAGAACTTACTCGATTCAAGACGTCAGTATTGCCGTTACAAGTTGGAACTTCAAGACTGCAGTCTCTTTCACCTCAAGAGTTCGTCGGAGCGACATCGCCTGCCGATGTGTCTGAACAATACCTACAAAACGCTGACGCCTGAGCCCCATGGACACCCTCGGGCTCCTTTGAACTTGCTGATTCTTACCAAGCCCTTGAAGACGCTGACGCCTGAGCCCCATGGCCACCCTCGGGCTCCTTTGAACTTGCTGATTCTTACCAAGCCCTTGAAGATGCTGATGCCTGAGCCCCATGGCCACCCTCGGGCTCCTTTGAACTTGCTGATTCTTACCAAGCCCTTGAAGACGCTGCGCTACACCTGGCCATCTTGCTCCGGGCTGCTAGCCTGGGGCTCCCTTGCATCGGGCCTTGCATATCTCTGCCCTGATGATAACGCCGGAGCAAGATACATGATATGGACTCCCGCCACGCTTAATAAAAGCAGACCGATTATCCTGAAACCAATCAACATGTGAGTTGCTGCGACCACCCCCTGAATGCTGATGCCAGATATGCAGTAATCCACGAGAACATTTACCATCTGGGGCGCAGCCCGTCTCGATTACTAGCAACTAGCGTCCACCGCAGCCTACATGCGCCGATGCAAGAGTATTCCATCTCACAATGCACGGTGGAAGATGCAATACCACTCCACCCCAATGCGCAGAAGATGCCCGTCCAGCATAGACGCTTGTGACCATACTACGGAACTTCAACAGCTGTCAAGGCGAGAACACATCTCTATCAAGACATTTCGATTGTCAGGCGTCTCTGTGTGCCAGCGCTTATTATCTACAGTTTTGTGCAGGCCTAGAGGTCTCGTACACTTGGGTAGGTATTGTTAGGGGCGGGGTGAGAGGTAGGTCGGTTACTCGGCTGAGTGACCAGTGACGACATGTGGAAGAAAAAGAAGTTTGATTTTAAAGAAAAAACAAAAAAAAAGAAATCAAGAACTGACCGGAGACCAAAATCTTATAAACGTGAGTCAAGTTAGTTCAATAACACCCTATTAATACAAAACCGGGGGGTCGCGGGTTCGAATCCCGGAGTGCGCACATAAATTTTATTTAATTGATTTGTGTTTTCACTATTTAATCATTTAAAATAGTATAAGGTATATTTGTTGTACGCTCTAGAGTGGAAAATACTCTAGAAAAGTTGCTTGAAATGGCTTTACCCGTGTTTGGTGACCAGATCTGATTAGCTTTAAATGATTAAATTGTGAAAAAACACAAATCAATCAAATAAAATTTATTTGCGCATGTCAGGTTTTGAATCTACGAATTTCCGGATCGCTAGTGTAGATATTATACTAGCTGGTCCCCGGCATGCGTTGCAATGCCGTTCAAAGAAATAAATTGATTCTCCCTGCATGTTCACCTTCCCGCTCCCTCGTCTTTTCCCTCTCCGCGAACCCCAACTCCCCCGTTCCCTTTCCCACTGCCTTTCCTCCCTGCCGCGAAAATATATGAAATACACACATTTTCATTTATACAAATTTCATCACGCCAGAGTTTACCATTATATATAGTCTACATGTTATTCTGATGTATGAGCTATATTATTGTAAAGTTTCATTCAAATCCATTCAATAGTTTTTGCGTGAAAGAGTAAGAAACACACATACATCCATACAAACTTTCGCGTTTATAATATAAGTAAAATTCGCTCACCCCCCTTGAGATGACTTTTCACAAAAACGGAGCTATATAAATCAGAAAATAATAATTATTATTATTTGTGTTCTACGTATAAACTGTTAGTTTCTTACAAATAAATTCATAAAGTCATGATTTCACGTCGAACATGCATTGTTAAGGATTCAAGATATACAAAGTATACTATACAAATGATCCAATTATGTTTAAGTTAGAGCCACACAACATACGATAAGGAGCAAAAATATTCAAAGAAACTTCATATTAAAAGTTAACCTTCTCGAAACGGCAAAAGATAACTTGCAGCCATTGTTAGTTTGAAAAGAACATCGCACAAACTAATGATGTGTAGATATTTTTGATGTTTGAACGTAACCCTGACGAGATATAATGTTCCCAGAAAGCCTCCTTGAAAGGAAACATTTTCTGGATGTGTTTCTTAGTTTCTCTTCACATCCTCCAACTCTAGTGTACTTTTCTTTTATTCAACCCCTAGTATTAGTACTCGGATCCTACCCTTAAAAATTGTATTAACCCCTTTTCTGTAGGTATACATATCAACGGAGTGTGTGTATAAACTTCAAAAGCAAACAATTAGGGGAGGATCGTGTTGAATCGAATCGGAAAAGAAAAGAAAACATTTGCAGTTGTTTTGAACCTTCGTTTGTGTATCGTTCTGAGAAACTTTAATACCAAAGCTTCATCATTATTTTAGATAAAATAAATAAAGAAAATATTATATATTGCATAATATTAATTTTATACATAATGGTAATCCTTTTTCCTAGTCTATTGTCTGGATAAGAAACCTGGACTCGCTACAATTAGAAAAAACCCGGTCAACGAAAAAGTTGAACAATACGTATTTTATCAAACTGTTTCTGTCAACGTCGTTCTTATTTCCCTGAATACTGAATACTCCACCTAAGGCTGATAATAAAATCATCAAAATTGACGTTTGGTATTCTCCATTTTTCTCTTTAAAAACTGGACCGATTTTAAAGTTTTTTTTAGCAACACTATTAGAAGAAAATATTCTATATTTGTTAGTTTTGCTTTTTAAAAAATGCTTGGTTTTTACACTGAACGTCTGTTGATGGCGTTGAAACCAGGGAATTTTAACGATTTTTGGAGGGTCCTAACTAACCAAAACGTACCGACACGCGAGTGATCGATATCTATATTAAATTAAAAAAATATTTCCAATAGTGTCAAAATCCAGGGAGGAAATTGGGGAATACCTTTGTTTTGACAAAACGGCGCCCGGTTCGCTCTTCTCGTAAGATGGAAGCCTTTGAAGTGGTCTCCCAGGTAAGTTTTTTGGTATATGTAGTGTAGAGAATTAATCATGTGGTTTCAACATCCTTCAACAAATGTCGTCAGTATAGTTATATGTTTTGTTTGGTGTCTCAACGACATCTCAATGTTATTTAAGAACTACATAATAAGAATCACCGGATAGCAAAAGTGTACAGCATATTTTCATTTAAATGCATCAAGGAAATATGTGTATATAAGACAATTTGTCAATTTGTTGTAATTTTTTATTAATAATGTGACATACAAATATCATGAGTTTCTTTGCTGACAAAGAAACTACAATTAAAGTTATTTGTCCGTCTTCAAAATATTATATCACTTTGTAATTAAACTTATTTTTCAATCTTCTTATTACTTCAATATGTCCTACCCAGCTAGACAACAAAACAATCATCATCTATCATTTTCTGTCTCCATGACAACACCTATTTAAAATTCGAACATAAAGGAATCCTATGCATTTCTAGGTAGGTACCTATTCCTTTACATGTATATACCGTATAATACCAGCGTATAAGTGCAAAACATCAGCACTGTAAATAAATTCGTACGATATTTATTTATTTATTATAGATAGATAGATACAAAAGAAAGTACAAATTACATATTAGGAAGCTTTGCCTGTTCAACTAGGAAAGTTTCCCGATCCAAGACAGACAAATTGACATGTTTAGTTCATATTATTCCTTAAGAAATGTACATAATTACATAACAAAAACAAAAAAAAAAAATTTTCTCTGAAACTAAGTTGTGTAATAAAGAAAATGTATATGATATATACATACATTTTTTTTGTGACAAATTAGAAACAGTAATCTGGTAACATATATTATAATCGGATTTACCGAATTACCCTGGTAACATATAATATATTCAGATTTACAGAGTATGAGATAAGTAGTAAGTAGGTAAGTTAGTAGTATTTAAAAGTGTAAACCAGGTACCTGATAACAAGATGGAGGTATTACAATAAGTTTTACAACATAAAGATATGAAATTATGTTAGGTTATGTTTTTAGAGGTGTGAACTTTTAATACATAGTACACTTATAGGAGAAACTACATTAAATTTTACAATATTAGATATAATTTATGTATGTAATAATATGTATGATTATTTTTTTAAGCGTTGTAACTACAATGTGTAATAAATTATGTGCAAACATTATTTTCCCTGATTTAAAACATGTTTTCAGAACATATTATATTATACGACAATACGAATATACACCGTACTCATGTCTTGAACTACTCCTGCTAAAATATAAAAACAATAACTATAAATATAGATATAAATATACTATGAAACAGAAACTATGATATAAATAAAAAGTACCTGATTTAGTGCTACTTTAGTGAAATTGGTGCATTACTTCGTACGCCATACATCCATACATGTTGTGTTATGTATTGTTTATTTATTATAAATCATAAATATTCATACCAACGTTTTACTTCAGTTATTTTGAAGTGGATTTTAGTTTTTAAATTGGTAAATAACGCAAAAAAATCATAATTTTATAATTCCCATATGTTGCCCATACTTCGTATAAAATCTCGGAAAGAGCACTTTTGAAGTATGTACATAATAACAGCGGACCTCAGCGATGATTCGGATATTGAGCGACAGAGAAGATCACTGTGCATAAGGGCAAATATGATTTCTCGAAGATTTAACAAGTGCAGCCCAGCTGCAAAAAGGCAACTTTTTAACACGTAGGTACTGCACGAGCCTATATACCTCGGAGCTATGGACCAACTTCAAGAAAGCATCACTAAAAAGAATGGAAGTACAGTACAACAACTCGTATCGAACGCTTTTTGGGTTGTCCTGGTACTGCAGTGCCACCGAGATGTTTGAAGAAGGGCGAGTTCCCGAATTCCGAGCACTCATGAAGAAACGGATCACTAACTTCAGAACGCGACTAGCCTCGAGCGAAAACAGTCTTGTGATGGCAGCATTCCACTTCTGGCAGGGTCCCATCTACAAGCGGTGGAGCCACTTCCTGATGACGTAGATGTATAATAAAAAGTTAACTTAATTCAAATTTTCTTATTTTATTTTGTATTATTATCTAATATTTTCTTTTACCATGTAATTTTTTTTCTTCTCACATTGCAATATTTTTATTTTTACTTAATATATAGTATATGTATAATATAGAACTCGTGGGACTGCACCACCCTCCCCGAGATCTGGAATAAAGGATAAAAAATAATAATAACAAATATAATTATTGTCGGGGGATGAACTGTCGGGTCACCGCCATTTATTGGTAATTGAATTCAACTCGTTAATTTATATACCGCACTTCCCCCGACCTCCCATATTATGCATGCACGATAACGATCAGTGTTCAATTGCATTGTACCTTACATTATTGATTGATGACCTGTTCGATTCAATATGTAAGCTATAAGTAATAATACAAGCTGTTGAAATAGATTATTATCAATATACCCAGTTAGAATTAATAAGATGGAGCCTAAGTTGAGGTGCCTGGGGTCTCAAAAGTTGCATATGTTCTGCAGCTATTCGAAAACATTAAAATAAATTTTATTTATTTATTTTATTTAGTAAAAGATTATACATTTGTATACATTATTTAAGAAATTTTTTGACTGCCCAACTAGGAGGATTTCCGTTTTAGGACAGTCAAATTAGGATGCGTATTAACATACGGAACATGGTCTGTAAATAATATTAAAAAAAAAAACAAAACAAAAATAAAAGATTTAAAAAAAGTGACTGTTCTTTGTTTAGCAAAGTTTAAAAAAAAAATATATTAATTACGTAGGTAGGTACTTAATTACAGAGGATTTAAACATATAGAACAAATGTGTTGTTAAAACAAACAATTGCATATCATTGGTGTTCATGATATTGGTGTTCACTATTGGCTCGCTAAAATGGCCGGAAGTTCTGAAAAAAAAAAGATTTCGTGATTTTGGAAAAACATAAAACAAAGGGTCTACATTCTGTAGCGAACTGAATTTTTATTTCATAACTGAAGTATTAAAGAATGCAAAAACTTTTTTTTTAAATGTGTTTTTTTTAAATATAAAAGGGGAAAATAACACTTTTTCTGGATAAAATCAGTATTCTTGTAGACTTACTTCCTATTCACAAACAAACGTTAAAAGGTAAATTATTGTAAAAAATATATTAATTACCATAATTTAAAGATACATGTTTTAGGTTTTTTCTGATTTTCAATGCATTTTAGCGAGCTATAATAATCATTAAAAAAATATATTAAATGCAGTTCTCATTTTCTTTGTAAGACACAACTTTTGAGACATCGGACGTATCTGAATTCAAAAGTTGAAATAATTGACACACCCTACTGTGCAGTGTACACCCTTAACAACGGCAGAACCGTTTGCAGGTTGGTCCTACAGGCAGGAAGATAAGACGATATATTATGCTGGGGCTGTCTTCGATAGTATCAGGATGTAAAGACTTATATTCTCCGAAATCGAGTTCTGGAAACAACCCTTGGCAGTCTGAAGAAGTGGGTGGCGGTAGACCCACCCTTCTGAGCTGCACGGGGAGGAATTCGACATGCCCAGAAGGTAACTGTGGTAAACGAAGCATTGGTTACGAGGGGGTAAAATTATTTAAGCTTCTGCCTTTGAATCTCAGAATGGAGAAAGGGATTAGCATATAAAAATAAACTATACAGCCTCAAGTAGGAAATTAAGAAATTGAAATTTTAATGTTTTTTTTTTATTTAAAATTTTTACAAATTAATCATAACAGACCACGTACGAAAGATAATTTCTCACATGGCCAATGTCATTTTTAGGGATGCTGTGTGGAGGGTTTTTTGTGGAAAGGTAGGAGTGAACCTGGGTATTGAAGAGATGCATGTTGAAGGAGGAAGGATACACAGAGGCCGGCAAATCGTTCCAGAACCGAGCTGTTGAACTCAAGAACGAGTTCTCATGTGACAAATGTTAATTGTATACAAATGTGGGCGAACTTTTGGGAGTGATTCCCAACTGTGCACCGGTGCTGAAGGAATCAATGACCTTTGTTCCTCAGAGCATCTTCCATTGAAATACCGGAAGAACAAGGACACCATTCTCACCCCTGTACTCTAAAGATTGCAATTTATTTGTTAAGGTAGGTGAATCTATCAAAGGGATCGCCTTTCTGCACAAAGTCGATCTTTGTAACTTATTAATTTATTCATTTCCGACATCTTCTTTCATCCCTAGATAGCTAAAGCAATTGCAAACAGCAGTGCCCTATCAGGTCCCTCCGACGTTGGCAATAACTCTGGTAAATTGTCTCTGTCTTGTGCTGCCTGGAATAGCTCCACCACACTTCTAATACCGGTCGTTTCTCGTATAATACAATATCGTACAATATTTCAAAATTTCTATAGGATGATACTGAGAGTACCTTTAACTACTTACAAGTGCTGGTATCACTCACCCTGTGTGATACTATTCCTACATATTATTATTCTTCGTACGCATGCATAAAATATACAAAAAGCCTTATATTATAATAATTTATGCCGGGGCTATATGCGGGATATGGATGGCATAAAAAATGAAAATAAGGGATGAAACTGGAAAAATACATCCCTCAATCGAGGATTTATTTAAATACGGGACGCTTCTAAGCCAGGGGTAGATCTGTTCGTTGATACAACCCTTACCCGTTATATATTTTGTATAATATTTTTATTTTACTTTATATACATTATACGACACTAAATTTATTATATTATATTTCGTACTTGACTTCGCTTACGTTTTCTTGAAGGTTTTGATATACTAGCTGGGTTACCCGGCTTCACTCAGGACAACATTCGGGAGTGTTCTGGAACATTCCACGACATACTCCGCCACTAATTCCAGAACTTTTTAGAGTTCTTAGGAACCTTCTACAATTTTCCGGAAGACTTTTCTTGAAATTACAAGAAGGCGAAACTTACAGACCTTATATCTTCAAAAGCACGCCCTTTAGGTAAAAACGGGAACCGCCATCCTGGAGCGGAGATAGAGATCTATCACACCATATAACTTCCTTGCGTACCGTAAAATGTTTCTGAGTTTTTGCGAGCCGCACGTTTTTTAGACTTTCTTTTATAATATATATTGATTATGTTTCCACGACTTTTCATCCCGTGAAAAAATACCCTACAACAAAATATCCCCGACAAAATATCCTACGGACAAAACATCCCCCAACACTAAATGTACTAAAACCAAACCTAAACTAAACTAAACTAACGTAACGTAACCTAACCTAACCTAACCTAACCTAACAAAAATTATACAGAGAACTCGTAAAGACAATAAATTATTGTTCAAAAATAGTAAAAGAGGACAAAAATAATACAGACATATCCTGTAAGGACAAAAAATTATTGTTAAAAAATAGTAAAATGCAAAAAAATCCACGAATTGAAACTTGTAGTGTTAGTTAAAAACGTAATTTTTTTTTACACGTCTAGTAGGAACATTAATTATTACTACAAAAGTAAGAATTTATTTATTCTGATTTATCTGAAACCTTAAATCAAATCCGACATCTTAAATTGAGTTGTATAATAAACCTTTGCGCGAAGACAGAAAATACAAAATAACATCAAGCCTTACGAAAAGCCTTCAGTACAACCTTTACTGAATAATTAATAGGTAGAGATTTTTTTACCCCTCCGGCGCTAAAAAATCTTATTTTCCATTCGACCCATTAGCCGCGAGAGGGTTAATTCGAATGCCTTCGGACTTGAGTTATGCAATAATTAGGGGCTGGAGATTTACTACCCTCTTCTTACCACCGGCGGCCGAAGGGTTAAAATATTGCAGGGGAAATTCACCCTTAAGCTCGATTTAGTTGGCTTGACCAGATGACTCTCAACTTTTAACAAAATTATGCAATTATTTTTAATTTTTGAAAAAAAAAATCATAAAAAAAAATCAGAGTGAGCAATTAACAAGCGGCAGACCTTCCGAAAACTAAATTTGACAAGAGTGTGGAGACTAGGAGGGTCTTTGTGAGGAGAGGAAGGAATGAACATTGGTCTTGAAGAGACCCATAGTGTAGGAAGGGCCAGAGGCCAGCAAATCGTTCCACAGCTGAGCTGTTGAACACAAGAACGAGTCGAAGAAACGGCCCGTTCTCATGTGACAAATATCAACCGTGTAACATCAACCGATGGGCACGCGTTTGGCGTGTTTCCCGACTATGCACCGGTGCCGAAGGGATCAATGACGCTAGTTCCTCGGAGCATCTTCCATTGTAATACCGGTAGAACAAGGATAGCATTCCCATCCGACGCCTGTGCTCTAAAGATTGCAATCCGTCTGTTAAGATGAGAGAATCTATCAAACAAACTGCCCGTTTTTGCACAGAGTTGAGGGATTCGAGTCGAGCCCTTAGATGTATGTGTTTGTGTCTTTTTATTGTGGCTATTTTTCGGTTCATCGAGTTTCAAATCACAGCGGTGCTAAATAAGTTTTCACTCAAAAGATTTTTTGTATGAATACAGCACAATAGTCCCGATTGCTCCCGGCTGTCCTGAGTCAGTGGGACTAAGGCGTCCCAGTTGGTTATATGTTAAGTGAAGACTGGCAAATCTAAACACGGCTAAAGTCATTTTACACTGAACACGGCAAAAGCCATTTCAAGTAACGTTTCTATTCTGAATGGTGGTCTTCAGTGAAACTGAGAGTATCTAACTAAATAAAAAATCGTTTTCAATGAAAAATTAGGTATCGTTTATCTGCACAATTATGGTGTTTTGAAAACCTAATTTGAATATATATATGTGTTTCAAAATTAGATAAGTAACCACCATACAAAGCAATATGTATCTGCAGAAGACAAAAAAAAAACAATAAAGTAAATAAATTCGTGTGATATCCATACCAACTTGTGTTTTTGAAATCGATTTTACATTTGATTAAATTATAATTTCATAATAAATATCTTTTAGGGGAACTATTGGGGGATCTGTCGTATCACCATTTTGGGACCTCAGCGTTTCACTTTTTATTCTAAGTAGACAGGCAGTTGCAAACTGTAACCAAAATTCCAGAGATTTCATAATCTCGCAGAACACTATTTGAGAACCAGTGCTCTTACCCCTTGACAAAAAATACACATATACGTTAATGGTTGTTTTAGCAGATACTTTGGTTTCAAATGTATTTAAAACTAAAATATACGTATCGACTGTAAAAGGGTAAAAGGAATTAAACCCATTTTTAACATCTGTTTGATTTGTTGGCGGCCAGTATCTTTTCTCGGAAGATTTTTTCAATGTAGATGAGTGTTTCAGGCTGATAATTATTGATTATAATATTTGTTATCTATTTGAATTCAACTTTTATTTGTTTAATGCGGAATCTTGGCAGTGGAAATTAACTCACTTCCCGACATCCGATCTAGCTGAAACTTGGCAGATAGACTCATTATCGATGACATTGCATTCTATCAACTTTTGGTGGCAATCACGCACAAACACGCAATATATATATGCATTTTTCTTAATTTCAAAGAATTAAGCGATTCGAAACCTTGGTTTCATAAAAGGTGTACTTTTTACTTCATTTGCTGTTAGTTTTTGTAATTGAATATAAAGCGTGGTGTTTTCTCTTTCTAACACCGTTCAGATCATATTTCTCATTGTGATAGTAAGAGAGACACAACGATTTCTATGAGACCTATACAAGTTGTTCACAAAAGGTTAAGAGACTCGGTCGTTCCGCGATAAATGGGGGACCAGTGATGCGTGATTTTTACCTTCGACACGCAAAGGTTAAAGGCTTTTAAAATGACGACGTTGGCTCTTAAGTTAAACCACCAGAAGCACTCCGAATTTACTTCATAATTATTAACACACAATGTCCAACTTCCATAAACTAAATCAAGCAAGATTTGTTTACAGTTCTTCGTTCCCTCAAGTAACGGTAAACTTTTCCACCTTTGAAGGATGCCAAAGCTATTTCCGACTATTTGTTTTGCGAACGGTGAACGAATTCGTTTTCCTTCGTCGCGCGTCGCCAATATGTGTTTTTCACAGGAAGTTCCTGCACAATCCTTTAATACGTCCTTCCGGTACGATTTTCTGTTCCGGTGTTCTATTTCCGTTACCCTCAGGCGGTACAGCTGTCCATGTTTCGCGCGTCTGCGATGTAGTATTGAAGGATTTGTTTGTCAGTTTTATTAGCAGAAGGATTCCCAAGGGAGAGTACGTAGATTGCATTTTGCAAAAATAATATCATGGGAAATTAATGTATAAATGAGAATTTCTGTATAAATTTTTACATTAACCCCACGCACGAAGCCTTGAGGAAAATAATTTACCTCAGGAACTGTGTCATCTTTGGGAATGCTGTGTGGAGGGCCTTTTTAAGCCACCACTACCGGAATTTCTACCGTTCTATCAAACATTTGATGTACGATACAAAATAACATAAAAAATATATTTTAAAATAAAACAATAACTTTGTAAACAACACTTTTATTTTATATACTTTATGCCGACCGGGTTTCGCTACAACCGTAGCTTCTTCAGGGCAGTACAATCTCTACTAAAATTAATTTACATGTGTGTTATAGCTAATACATGATTTAACCAAATGGGCTGGACTCCTCAAGTAACGGAGGAAGTAGGTATAGGTGAAGATGGAGAATTGGGAAGGGAACGGGCGTGTCAATATTGATAAAGAACACGCCCGTACACGCACGCCTGAAGAAGCTACGGTTGTAGCGAAACCCGGTCGGCATAAAGTATATAAAATAAAAGTGGTGTTTACAAAGTTATTGTTTTATTTTAAATTATAATGTCACATCACAAAGTAACTGCTTCATATGAACAAATAAAAAATATATGTTATTTTTTAAGATAATATCTAGACGTGTTCCATGCTGAAACGCAAATTATATGAAATTCCTTCGATAGAAAAAAATTGCAAAGTATGCTGTGAAAATTATTATAAACACCTTCGTTTTACTTATTTTAGAAGTCATATGTATGAAAAAATTCAGTGTTTCTTTAAATGCTCTTTTAGATGTTCCCCACGACATTTTTGCTCTTTTTTAAACGAGTCGTGTTTTATTAAACATTTTCACAATTTTCGCATCAATTTTATCATTTTATTTATTTATTTATTTATTTATTTACGCCCTTTTTCGGGGCTTTTACATATACAATTTAAAAATTACACTTCATTAAATAAATATAAATACTATATATTTCTTTTACCAATAAATATAAAAGGTATATATTTCTTTTACTAAGAAATATACAGTATTTATTTTACATAACTGAACTGCCTCAGTAACAGCATTTTGTATTTGTCTAAAGATAAATTGAAGATGTCCACAGACTTGGTAAAATTATTTCCCTCCATTAGTATTCTGGGCAAAGAGGAATACATATGGTAGTTAGTTCCAGAATTTCTGCACTGAAATAAATCCTGACTTCTAGTATTACGTAGAGGAATCCGGAAGCTTATTAATTCAAGTAATAATGGACTATCAACTAAATCATTTAGAATTTTATAAAGAAATACCAAGTCTGTTAAAATTCTTCTGTCTGATAATTTGAGCATATTCATATCATTTAAAATAGTGTTGTAGTTGAACATAATTGCTGGAATACCCATTTTAAAATTTAGAAAACGTAAGAATTTATTTTGTATTCTTTCAACAGCTTGTACATGTGTATTATAATATGGGTTCCAGACGGGAGAATTGTACTCAAGTTGACTTCTAACAAATGCAAAATAGTAGCGCGCTCTCTCCAACATTCGTAATTACATATCTCTTCATCTTCTTCTTTTTTAGTGGAGATACGGTGTCTTAATTGATATTATAAAGTTAATGTTGTACACCTAGCGATCGATTTTTCCGAATGACCTAAAAAATTCCAAGTTCGGACTCGATTCGGATTCACGAGCTTTCCGCTTATACTACGGGTTTCCGGAAACCGTATACAGGAAGGCATAGCACCTCGCTTCGAAGCCAACGTGACTAGTTTGAGTAACATTCTGGGTTGCAATTTTCACTTACTATAAAATAGAAAGAAAACTTCATATTTGTAAATCAGTTAAAAAACTGTGTCTTTTTTTTCTCTTGAATTGTAGAAGAAGTAGGGTTCGTTTGAGGTAGACGTGATACGATCCAGTGAATCAAAAATTGAGTCGGGTCATATCACGAGTCAGAATAAGAGAAGACTGTGTTTGAACGATTTCAGATGTATGAATGTGAATGAAGCAAAAGGTTTGTGAAAATACAGAATTGTCCATTGTATCTGCCTACCACTACGGGAAAACGGCATAATGGTTAGTTTATTTCATGTACATTACAATTTGAGAGGTGGTTTGAGGACAATTTATTGGATAGCCAACACTCCCGCCACGGGTCACCAAACGTGGTTCGTTACGTTTGGTGACTTAGCAGTGGGGCCCGGATTCATGTAGTGAAATTGTCTTGTTCTTGCGGGCGGATACTTTTGTACACCTACTGCATGGCGGGCCAGTTCAAAAGAGACTGAATAAGGGAGTCCTTTTGATCTCTCCAGCCGGACGCTATCCACCCATCGCCTTACACCGCGGTTGAAAGTATGGATTCATACGTCATTCCTGGACACACTGACCACTAGATTCCTACCCACCCCTATTGCATTTTTCTTTCCCAGAACTTCCTCTCCTTCTTTTCCTAAAAAGAGCCTCTCCACAGCATCTCCAAAGATGGCACAGGCCCGAGGGAAATTGTTTTCCTTAAAAAAAATGTACATTTAACAAAAAAATGGCAATTTTTTTTTCATTTGAAAGCATTCTATTCTAAATTTTATTCAAATAATCCGAAAGTAACCACATGGAAAGTGAGAAAAAATCACACTTTGTCAAAGGACGCCGGCAGCCGTGTTATGAATGCGTAATTCGAATAGCGTTCGCTGTTTTGCATCTCGCTCGCACCGATTTGGTATGCATGACTGATGAAGGAAAGAGAAAACATTTATTTTTTTCATAAATTTTGTTTTTGCTACAAAAGTGAATTACGAAAGCGAGTCCATAAAGGCGTAATAATATTATGTCGACTCAGCTTGAAAATTAAATTTACATTTGGTTATTTTTAAAAATCTTCAAAAACAAAAAAAAATGTCTGCGTGTTGAAGCAAACACAACAACTGACAAATGATGAGCTATTTTTAGGTCGCAGACGTACTTTCTCAAGTGAGCTATGGAGTCTTGAAATATCTATCTAACTGTCTAAACAGAACTACACTTTGACAAACTCTCGTTGCTTCAATTACATTCATATTTCGCCTCAAAGAAATAGCATTTTAATATATCCCATAGGTGGGGCAATTTCAGTTGACTCAAATAATACAAATTCAGGTTTGGGTGCATAGATCGGAAAATATTGTTTTAATACAAAACATTGAAGAAAAGCGAATTTGAAGAAAAAAATCCTCAGGTACTGTGTTATCTTTGGGGATGCCGCATGCAGGGTATTTTTAGGGAAAGGAAGGGGAGAAAGTTCTGAGAAGGAAAAGGTATGAGGGATGAGTAAGAAACCGAGTATTTAGCACGATCGATCGATAAAGGTTTTATCGATAATGTCGATAATTTGTCATCGTTACCGAGCATGAATTCAGATCGCCAACGAAAAAAAAAACAGTTCACAACAACTGTGTGTTCTTAATTTATTCGATTCGAACAGTTTTTTGTACGTCATCGATCGGCAGTCGTACTTGGAAAAGATGGCAAGTTATCGCGTCAATGCGTTCAGGAGTGAAATTATGAATCACTCCCTCCCACTGCGGTGCAAGGTCGAGAGAGTACATCTGAAGAGGTGTAAATTAGGTCTTCCTCAATCGGTCTCAATACGGCCCCGCAACGCAGTAGGTGGGCAAACGCATTTGCCGACAAGACCTAGACAAACCTTACCCCATTAAACCAGGCACACCTACTAAGTCACCAAACGTAGCGAACCACTTGGGGTGACCTATAGCAGCAGTGTTGATTATCCAATAAATGGTTCCTGGGGCGGCAGTACCCATATCCGCCTCCCAAACTGACCTAACCTAACTTTTTATTATTTTACAGTCTTCTGTTAGTTACTGCAATGCTTTAGCAGCGATGTCACTGAAAAACTGAATTTTGTCTTGTTTACGCCTATGAGAAAGAGACTAGGTATATATATATATATATATATATATATATATACGATCATAGAATTTTAATATTCTAAAAGTGTTACTTATTTTTTATAATATATTTTTGTTTTTGACTGGAATTGTTTTTTTGCTGAAGTCGATTAACAATTTTGAAACTTGCTGTGTGCAAGCAAAGCATATGTGTGAGCACTATGTTCGACTCAACTCTGGTTGAGGCAGTACCACGAACCCATATTAGTGCGACCTTATTCTGAACGCTAAACGAATTTTGAAAACGTGATCCTTTACCAAACATCTAAAGAAAAAAAAATATATAATTTGATTCCTTAGACATTGGGTCGGAGAAAAAGATCAAGAAAGGGTATTACGTGGCACAGTGTGTTTTTTAACACTGATTAGAAAATTCCTAGAAGTGCGATCTATATTCCACAGATTAGAATGAAAACTAATGTCATCAATTTGCATAAGACCTTTCGACTACTAGGCTTCAGACAAGACAAGATAAACTATAGATCATAAGCAGTTCAGATGAAATCTTTAGTCGAAATGTGTTGGATTTTTTTGTGAATACCGCACAAGAGCCCAACTGATCTCGTTTGGAGCCAGTAAAACTAAAGCATCCCCAATTGGGATATGTTGTGAGGCTGATGGTAACGGAGAGGGAAGGTAATGGGAAAGAGGGAAGTAAGTACTTCCTGGCTACTCAGATCTGGTCACCAAACAAGGGTAAATTCTTAATAGTGGTCTTACACGAGGGCGATACAGAGAGAATCTTTTATGCCGCTAATATACTATAAATTATATTTAACTAGCTGGGTTACCCGGCTTCGCTCAGGACAACATTCGAGAGTGTTCTGGAATGTTCAACAATGAAATTAAATAGAACCTAGGAATTCATAATGAATTGTAAAGCGCCCTTGAGGTGATTTTTCACAAAAACGGCGCTCTACAAATTGACCAATTATTATTATTATTTTGATGATCCCAATTTCTTTTTCCCGAACATTCCACGACAAACTCCGCCAGTCCTTCCAGAACTTTCTAGAGCACTATGGAACCTTCTAGAACTTTTCGGAAGACTGTTCTAGAAATTTCAAGAGGGCGAAACTTTCAGCCCTTATATCTTCAAAATACACGCCATTTAGGTAAAAACGCGAACCGTCATCCTGGAGGGGGATAGAGATCTACCACACCATATCACTCCCTTGATCGTATCGGGACTCGTTTCTGAGTTTTTGGATACGCACGTTTTTTTTAAACTTTTTTTAATAATATACTAGCAGACCCGGACACACGTTGCTGTGGCTAACGAAACACAGCGCCATTACCCAACCTTTATAAAATCCACACCACCCGCTTGCCAGCTGCCTGAATTGAATTTCTCGACTTTTCTCTAGTATAATAAGCACTTTTTATACATATAAACTTTTGTCCTAAATCATTCTTTTTATTGCTGAAAACCGCATGAAAATCCGTTACGTAGTTTAAAAGATCTAAGCACTTACATTTTGAGCGACTTCATTTTATACTATGTGCCCGCTGCCTGAATTGAATATTAGAATTTCTCGGCTTTTCTCTACTATAATAAGCATGTACTATACATATAAACCTTCCTCTTGAATCACTCTATCTATTGGTGAAAACTGCATGAAAAGCCGTTGCGTAGTTTAAAAGATCTAAGCACATACATTTTGAGCGACTTCATTTTATACTATGTAATGATGATATCGATTATTAATTTGTGAAATAACACAAATCAATAAAATTCACTTGCGCACGCCGGGATTCGAACCCGCGACATTGATGAATTTTGCACACTTCATATTTAAAACAGAAGAAAGCTGACTGTCTGCATGAGATTTGCAAAAAAAACACCCTCCCCCTTTTCCCACCCCTTAGAGCAGAATTTTGATATTTCTTGATGAAATTTTGCACACTTGATGCTCTTAATAAGAAGGAAAATTACTGATACAACTTATTTCTAAAAAAATTGTTGTAAAGCCCGTGCAAAACCGGGGACTTCAGCGAGTCGTAAAAAAAATAAAAAAAAGAATTAAACCTGTTCCAGTAAGGAAATTCGACATTTGAAAATGTTTGATTACTTTCAGCAGAATTATGATCCGTATGTTGAGAGGCAGAAGAGAATGGAAAAAGGAAAGTGATTGAAAGAAGAAGGTTGAAAAGAACACAAAATACGGCTTAAACTATTTCAAACTATTTGAAAATTCTGAAAACCAGAGCGGTACTGAGAGTATAATATCGATGGCGGTCCAGAGTTTGCGAGACAATGAGAAACCAGGCTGTCTCTCAGTGGGGTCTTGAACGAGATGGGCGTTTTTGACGTTGGCCGATTGCCACTCAAGCTTCCACATATCTTCTGGGGTGAGAGATTTTCGAAAGAATCTTTCTTCTTCCGTCCAAAAGGGTTTTGGAGACTTCAAGTGGCATGCCGGGTGAGAAACGAAATTATCGTACAAATGCATGTGCATCGACATATTGCGCTGTTTTGCAGCCCCTTCTTGTATTCCCTCAGTGTTGCAATCTCTCGCCTGATATTTGGCGGGGTTATGTTTGCAAGTACGGGGAGCCAAGGATAAGGTGCTCCCATAGCCGTTGTGCTCAGATGATGCATAGATGGGGCCTTAAAGAGTCGGCGATGTGTGAATGCGGTGCGGTGCATCACCGAATATGTGGTCAACGAATGCCCGCTCCATTCATTCCCCAGAGGGATTGATGAGGTCCACAGGGCAATGCCTGGGGCCCTAGACTGGCTCGCAGACCTAGATGTCCCCCTCTGACCCCCCACCATACGAAAGAAGAAATGAGAGTATCCACACAGAAAATCGATTTCAAAGAAAGCTGATTACCTACTTTATAATATAACACGAAGGATTGGGACTACCTTGGAAGCAAGTTGTTGTTGCTTTTCGTGTAAATAATATCTTTTTTAAGTACGAATAAAAAGCAGTAATTTTGACCTCGGAGTATCGTTTGTTGTGGCCATAATTACCCCAAGATATCGCGGTGGAACTCTACAACTATAATGTGGTTGTGTCGTGTCCTCCTACGCAGAGATACAGTGGTAAGTTTTTGGTTATCCCTTTTCCCTGGCATACCTTCTTTTTTCCTACACATATTATTACCAACAAACACCATTTCGTCCAGTTTCGTTTTTAGTATTTACCAAACCTTTCGATTCCTTTGCCCCAGACAAGCCAACAAAATTGTGAAATAACTTATTTAAGAAATAATTTCGATACATGAAAATGTAAGACGAAATCGACCATACTTCGGACAGACATACACTTCTATCTGTTAAGCTATTCGGTGCTAAGGACAATATGTGTTCCAATAGACATAAAACCAATTTACCTGGTTACACTAAAACGGGGAGTATCCCTTAACGACACAGGAAAAAAGAGGGCGAACTTTGCTTAGTGGCCAAAATTCTCACAAAGGTTTAAAAACTAAAAGCAATACGAGACTATTTTGAAAGGGTGTCAAGGGACGATTTTTTGTTCTTCTTAAGGTGGATCTAAATCCAATTTTGGTCCAAACCAAATGAGCAAATGCTCATTCTATCCTGATCTTACACATTATTTTGGTGTAAACAGTTATAGAGCATTCTTTCGTTGCTCTGAGTGTGTTCGCCGTAATTTAGTAGAATGCTCATTCGTTTGAAGGGCACTTGAAGTTTTCAAAAGCATTTCTTCGTGTTCGGACGCGATCCTTCCTCGGGCGGTCTCTTCAAAGTAATTTAGTAAGTCTATTAGTAACTACTAAATACATACGATGGTTGTCCAAAAATTAAAATACTTTCCTCATTTTCAGCGACGCACATTAATTATTCCTCAAATTATGGCGACACTAGCGTGTAGCTAAAACTTTTTCCTAAAAAACGAGCGGTGATCCGGCTTGGTAGCTGCTTCAGTGCGATCGTTGCGTCAGAAAACAATTGGAAACCGACTAGGACGCGGATGGAAAGGTGATTGCAAGGCGGGAGAGTTCTACGATAATGAAATCAAGTACCTTGTGCCACGGCTCCCCAAGTGCATCGATCGTAACGGCAACTATATCGAAAAATAGTGGGGATATAAGTATAAATATTATTTTTTTCTGGTCATTAAAATTAGAACGGTGTTTACGTCTTGGGCAATTCTTGTATAATTAAATATTTAAGGAAAACAATAATCATTTGAAAACAAAAATAAACTAACGCTAAAATAAACGTAAGCTCAAAGCCATAGCCTGGTATTTTCTAATATTGTAAAGTTTCATGCTTTCGCTCAAAGGGCAAAGGGAAGAAAGGAAAATGCGAAAGGTTAACTTCAAAAGGGGATCAAATACATCGGAGTTTAACACGGGAGCTCCACTCTTCCACAAAGAACGCCGTTCCAGGTTATTCGATAAAGAAAAGAATTTATGAAAATGCACGAAAAGCTATGCAGGTGTATATGGAATGTGATACCTGGTGATAGGTGGGCAAGCAGAGACGATGGATAGCTACACAACTCTGTCTTGAGACACACTATTTGCTTCGTTCACGTGTATGCATCGTCTTTTACAACATGTACTATTGTGTTATTTTTGACATGCACTGGACTTAAAGCCCCTAGCCCACGGACGTATTCTGACAAATTATCCGCTTTGAAATAAAATCCAAATAAATGGAATTTGTCTAATTGTATTACAAAAATTAAAAACAGTTTTTGAAAGCTGATGAAATACGCTTTCAAATGTTATTATCATGAATAAACAAATATTTTTTTAAATATTTATATTTTGAATGCAAACATAAAAAAATAATTAAAAACGGCTCATCTTACTTTTATTTTAACTAAAATTACTTCTAATTAAAAAGGAAAAACCAACAAATTTTATAAGACAAATATATTATAAGCGATATTGTCACCTCATTTTTTTTCGTTTCATAAAAAAATAATTAATAAAAAATTAACAAATTTTCATCATTTTTTAATAAATTGCGGTCGGAAACTTTGGATTCATAGAGGTGCACATTTCAATTTTTCTGTGGTTAACTACTGAAATGCAAAATAAAGCTTGTTTTCTCTTCCTAACACCATTTATTTATCCTACATATTTCTTACCATTAAAGTAGTGGATATAGAACTATTTTATGAGACCTACATATATGAACTGTTTTCAATAGAGAAAAAAAATAGCCCGGGGTCTCTATGATTTAATTATTATGCAAAATCCTTAATGGATTGACTATCTTATTATTTTGTCGTCAGTTAATGTTAAGTCTGAAAATGTTAATGTTATGCCTGAAAACTGGAGATGTAATTTTTCAAATCGAAATTGTTCAACGAGTCTCAGGTAAAATTATTTCTTGGTAATTTATTTTTTGTATTAGATTTTTCTACTTGTATAGTTTTTATTACAACTGACACACTTTATCTTCGATTATTACCTATAATGGTTATTTATTCATTTAATTAATTCGTACAATTTTTTATAACATTACAGATTTATGACCTAAGAAGTTACAATTTTACCGTTTAAACATTGCATATATTTAAAAATTTCTAGCATCGTGTAAACCGCTCTGGTTTGTGCCAAGCCAGGATCTTGCCAGGATAGGATATGGGCATACTAGGTTGCTATCCTGGCTTAAAATACTAGCCTTGTGTGCTTTAGGCATTATAGAGCTTTGAAAAATAAATTTCACTGTGAAAAGCAGAGAAAAGACTTGCAGATTGAATATTATAAAATGTATTTGAATTACTAAGAAAACTAACGACCTACGTGTTCTGTTCAACCGTCTCTCTTCTCAGGAAGTAAATATTAAGGGTTGCGTTGTAAGAATCGGACTGGAAAGAAGGAGAAGAACAAGTGGGTGGGGGTAGGGGGAGGATGGGAGGATTGGGGGAGTGAGTAAAGGATCAAAGAGGGAGGAAGCGGAATGACGTATTAAATTCCTGGCAAGGGATGATCGCCGGCCATTAGCGAAGCAGGAATGGCAGCAATTCGTCCCACGGCCGCGCAGGTAGCTTATAACGACGAAATATTAATTATTTTCTTAATAGAGGATCAGTAAATTGACCACAAGATAATTAATAACTCTATAAAGGCGTCACTATTAACATCCCTCCGAAACTAGAACCAAAATATTGCAGAATCTCGTTCTTATTCCTTCTTTAAAAAAGAAGACAAAGATTTATGAATAACTTGGTTTATGTATAACTTTGTTGATGAATAACTTGGTTTATTATTATAAGCAATAATTATTAGCCTGAAACACTCATCTACATTGAAAAATCTTCCGGGAAAATATACATGCCGCCAACTGGACTTGAACCCGTGTCCTTCTGATTGCCGGTCAGGTGTTCTACCACTGAGCTATGTCGGCTTATCTAATACCATTTCATTCATTCAAAAACTACTGCTTATTACATTTTTCCATCTGAAAACATACGACATAGCTCAGTGGTAGAGCACCTGACCGGCAATCAGAAGGACACGGGTTCAAGTCCCGTTGGCGGCATGTATCTTTTCTCGGAAGATTTTTTCAATGTAGATGAGTGTTTCAGGCTGATAATTATTGCTTATAATAATTGTTACCCTTTGTGCTATGCATACAAATCCTATCTTAAAAAACGTTAGTTTAACAATTAAAAATAATAATTAATTTGGTTTATGAATATATTGGTTTATGAATAACTTGGCTTAAGAATAACTTGGTTTATGAATAACTTGGTTTATGAATAACTTGGTTTTATGAATAACTTGGTTTAAGAATAACTTGGTTTATGAATAACTTGGTTTTATGAATAACTTGGTTTATGAATAACTTGGTTTATGAATAACTTGGTTTATGAATAACTTGGTTAATGAATAACTTGGTTTATGAATAACTTGACAATATTTGAAAAACTTTTACTACATAAGAAGGAAAATGTTGCTTGTGATATGAGGAAGGATTTAGTGATTAAACCTGCGAAGTCCAAGCCCGACGCATTGGTATACACAGCTACCAAAGTTATCTCTACCCAAATAAAAATAAAAGATTTGCCGTCTTTGGTGACCAGATCTGAATACCCAGTTACTTCCTCACTTTTCTTTTATTTCATTCCCCTTCCCACCACCTTCAGCCTCACAAAATACCGATTAGGGATGCCATAGTCTCACTAGCTTCAGACGCTTGGGAGAAGGTTGAACGTTTTTGCTGTATTCACGTTTAAAAAAAATCCAAATAATACCTATCTCTATGTGTATCCATTTATGAGAATTAAAAGCAGCCACGTTTATTCTGTAGACACTTGGCATGATACAATGACTCCCCCATTTTATTTATTTTTTAATCTGAACTGTAAGCATATCACATTTCATTACTTTTTGTTATAAAATTTGTTAATTTGGTTTTCAAAATGATACCTAATCATTCGAATGAAATATTAACAAAATCGAATACAATCGGATAAAATATAAACAAAAACGTAAATAAACTGAGGATATGTGACTTTTGTAAAGACACTTTCCTTACTTCTTACGGAATTTCTGTATTTGATTTGGATAAGTTTGCAGTTTTACGTACGGTGCGTCGTGACTTCACTACCAAGCTGAAGAGGGATGAACAAGAAAGTATTTATTTTACACTTCCTTTCCTAAAAAGAACCCCGATACAGTATCCTCAAAGATGACAAAAGACCTGAGTGAAATGATTTTCTTTAAGGCTTCCTTTGTGAAGTCAATATAAAAATAAATTAAAACATAAATCGACAGTTTGACAATGGTCTTAAATGCCCTGAGATAGTTGTCGTAATAATAAAACACTAGAAGTATTAAATTAAATTAAATAATTATATTCGTAGAGTGAAAGATATATTCGTTAGTGAAGGGAAACCAGATAAACTCTTCATAGAAAAATCGCAACTGAGGTGTCTTGGGCATGTACTAAGAATGTTTGATGACCGTATTCCGAGGAAGAGTGCGATTCCAGAGGGTAGACGTCCAGTGGGCCGCCCCAGACACAGTTGGGCAACTCCAGAAACTGTGTGAGGATAGGATGGGACTGCCATGGACGGAGGCCGAACAATCAGCACAAGACAGGGACGTATTAGAGGAGCCTTGTCGATGCAATGGGTCCCCGATCCAAATAGCACAAGGGGAAGAAGATGATGATGATGGTATTCGTAGAGTACACGTCAAACTGTGATAAAGAAAGTACACGAACAAGTACACGTCAAACTATGATACCGAAATCGTTGCATTAGGCGAGTTTAAGGTCCGGAAAGCGGCATGCATCCCCAGCCATGGCCTTCTCTGTCGCACGTATGTTTTACGCATCTTTCTCTTTCATTTACGATCATTGTAAAGTCAGTAAAGTGACTGTACCTGCGCAAGAATGGATCGTATCAACTACAGGCCGGCATTTAAGTTTGGCGAGTGCTGTACCTATGCAATATTCTAACATTTATGTAATCCTAGCTCTAAGAGTTCTTAATTCTTGGGCCAATGGCAGTAATGCCTACATAAAGTCCGTAATAACGATCGGCGTAATGGATTCGAGATAAGATGATGGGAATAATGAGAATATCGACAGTTAAGCCGCCAGAAATGAAAACCAATTCCATAGCGAGATCATTCAAATAATCTATGATAATAGCTAAGTCCCGGGTGTTGCACGGAATTTACGGAGAGTTTTTCGAAATCAGATAAAGACAGTAATGCTCCTCTTATTTTGAACGTCAAGTGTGCAAAGTTTAATTAGTTTTTGCATTAACTACCCTCAGATCCGGCGTGATCTTTCAAGATGCTGTTTGGAGGGTCTTATTGAGGAGAGAAATGAGCGAACATGGGTCTTGAAGAAACCCATGATCTAGGAGAAAGGAAACACAGATGCCGGCAAACCGTTGTCAAAACTCAAAAAGTCGTAGAAGTCAATAAGTCGAGTCGTAGAAGCAAGTGTGTCCCACTGTTGAATTTGGCAGCCACCTCTATTTTGGTGGCCCAAAATATAATAATAAATGGTGGTAAAAAAAATCCTTGATTCTGCAGAAACGGACGGTTTGTTTGATAGATTCCCTATCTTAACAAACGGATTGCAATCTCTAGAGCACAGGCGTCAGGTGGGAATGCTGTCCTTGATCTAATGGTATTATAAAAGAGGATGCTCCAAGGAACTAGCGTCATTGATCCCTTCGGCACCGGTGCATAGTCAGGAATCACGCCAAACGCGCGCCCAGTATATGTACACGGTTGACATTTGTCACGTGAGAATGAGTCGCATCTACTTGAGTTCGACAGCTCGGCTGTGGAATGATTTGCTGACCTATGTGTTTCTTCCCTCCTACAACATTGGTCTCTTCAAGGCCCATGATCACTCCTTCCTCTCCTAAAAAATACCCTCCACACAGCTTCTTCAAATATGATGTACGACCTGAGGAGAAATATTTTCCTCATGACTGTGTTGAGTTAATGTAAAAAAAATCAGAGTGTGCAATTCACACGCCGTAGAAATAAAACCTTCAGAGAACTATAGCAGACAGAGTGGGGAGACTATGAAGCACTTTTTTTTATCAATGTAAAGGATGATTTTTTCAATATTTTTGTCGTCGAATTAGAGTGATATACATTTAGACATCTTAATAGTATTTGTGTTTGATTCTTCGAAGTCGCTAGATGTCGCTTTCTTTTGAGTTTTTCTTCGCCTGTTCATTTTGGGGTGGTTTTAAGATTGGATAATGATTTTACAAAAAAAAATGTTTTTTTTGGTTTAGTCGGATTCGATCCTAGATACGCTGAATGTCTGGCCGCTAGAGTTCGTCAGCCGCTTTATACCACTAGATTAAAAGAGACTTGTGTGGGACCGTGGATTTATCGTATTATATTGGAACAGAGTACACGTAAAATAAATAAATACTTTATTGCTATCTCATCCTCATGCAGGCTAAATCTTATATAATATGTATGTGTTTGTCTCTTTTTAGGGTCGCTAGCTTCCGTTTCATCGAGTTTCAAATCACAACGGCGTTAAAGAAGTTTTCAGTAAAAAAAATGCCATACCAATAAAAAAGATTCAGCAAGTTAGCATGATTGTAAAACAGACGAATACCGCCATTCATCCTGTGTTCTTTGATCCACCTGTCAAATCAAAGTCAACGCAAAAGAATCAAAAGTGGAAAAAAAAGAGAGTAAGCCAGTTCACGACTCTCTGTTTGAGTGACAGTGGGAGGGGTGACAAACCCGCGCGGTATTAGCGCTGATCACGTGCTGGAGCCGGGATTGACAAATTCCTCCTGCGCGTCGTTTCCCCAGAGCTTATTCGACGCCCCGCACGTTATGAAGTCATGCTATGTCTTCAGGGGTGCATAACGCGGGTTTACGAGCGGCGCCTACATATGAGTCGTTTAATTTTTATATCCGCTATATCAACTTTCAGTGACTTGGAGACAAACCGCAAAAAACTGTGCTCCCGCGCTCTACAGCCCTCCGTTCATGGAGATACTTACAATCTATGCAATTGTGACGAAACTACAAGTACCCTGCTGATATACCACTCTTTAATGCTGGTTTCCGTACACGGTGCTACCCATAAATACACTGAACTTGATCATTTTTCACGTGCAGCCGTGGAGTTAACACGATGACAAGCGATGTCAAATGGCTTTTTTTCCAACATCAATCCTTGCCTTCTCCACTAAATCCTTTCATACATATTCTGGTAAAGTATAGTTATATAAACATGCATTTTTTCCACTTCCAAAACCAATCTAACATTGTTTTCATGTTCCGAAGTCATTTCTGTCAAACGTCAAACGAAAGAGTATCAGACACAAATGATGCGACGCATCGTGCGCGATCAGCACCGTCGGTATCGTGATACTGAATGGAAACCGACAGCCACCGCGTAGCGCCGTGTACGGGCACCAGCGAAATCGTATGGGGGGTACTTACGATCGGCGCGTATGATACGTTCACGAAGATCGAGTAGCTTGTAAGTAGCGTAAGTATGTACGGAGGCCGTAACGCTGGGGGGAAGGTATGTAGCAAGGTACTGGCAAGCCGTTTAGTGAATTAGTTAACGTTTTTTTTATATACCGGCAATGTGGCGATTGACAACACCAAGCACAGCCGAACTCTAGTTCGGATCACAGCTACAAATTATTCCGTTTCGAACTTTCCGATCTCATGTTAGCAATGAAGTTATTCAATATACCTACAGACAATAACTTGCCGAAGAAATATGGCGGATTCGATAATGTTATTTAAAATCACACATAACTTAATTGATAGTCCTGATCGTCTTCAACGCCTATCATTCCAAATTCTAAATCGCAGCAGCAGACAGTCTCTTACTTTCAATCTCCAGTTCTAATTGGAACTCCTTTACCTTCAGATCATAAAACGAAACCTCATTAAACAAGATGACTAAACTAGATTATTCAATCTACCCTCACATTTATTTCCGTATTTTGTCTTATTCTAATCCTATATCCCCCCCCCCCCCCCCGCCCCCACACATATTTTAACTAAACTCACTTAATTGTCACATTATTATCATTCATTATCATCAATGGAAAGTTCCTAATTGGCATAAAATACAATTGTATTATTATTATTTATGTATTTATTTGTAAGAAACAAACAGCTTTTTTACATAATACATATACAGTGATAAATATATAATTGAACTGGAGTCAAGCCACAAAGGTTTCTTATGCTAAAGTACATCGGAAATGAAGTTTTATTATATTATCATTAATTTTGGGTTATAGGAACAGGAGAGGAAGAGGAAGAGGAATATAGGAAAAGGATAGGAGATGCTCACGATATATTCTCATATTAATAATCAATCGTACGCGTTACATCATATCGATATTTCTTTAGGTTTTTACTAAAAATGTCAATGCTGTGAAATTTTGTATTATATTGTGCACGTACACGAGGAATTGGGGAGTTTTTTCTAATGTTTGTTCTACAAGAGGGTAAATAAAATAAATCGGATTGCCGGGTTGATCTTGACGGAATATGAAAATTTATTAAATTGTTAAGTTCTGGTGAGTCCAGGCCATTGTTTAGAATTTTTTAACAATAGGATTTGATCAAAAATTAGACGTCGTGTTTGGAGGGAGTTGAAATTATGAAATTTAATGGATTCGGTATAATTTGAGAAGTGTAATTTGAATTTATAATTTAAGTGTTTAAATTTTTTTTTTGAATTCTGTTTATGTATAACATAAGATTTGCTGCCAACTTCTCAAAAATAAATAAGAAGGGAGCCACGACTAATATAATTAATAATAATAAATCAAAGGTTATCGATGGCTGTCTCAAACGACCCCATCTCTGTGTTATGACGCTATGTGGGATTTGCGGCTATAGGAGAAATATAAAATGTGCAGCTTAACACTTCGGGGATTTGTCCGGGCGTTGCGATGACGTATTGTACGCGTGTGTCGGAAATAACGGTGCTATAGAACACACAATAAAAGGTAAAAGCCAGTCGGAGAAAAGAGAAAAACGGGAGGCTTTGTTGGGAGACAATCATAATTAAGGGAAACAAAATCGTGATGTTTTGTTGGAGGATGAATTGAACGGTGGTTGTAAGTCGAGATACAATAGTTATTTCATTACGTCTGATATAACAATTGTGGTGGGTAGTTATTTTCCTATGTTTGACATCGAAAATATGGCATTTCAACTGAATAGGGACATCTATTGACATCAAGTAGGACTTTTCTCACCAAATAGGTTCCTTTAACAAAAAGATTATCTAGTTCTATATCGATTTATTTATTTATTGTTTGAAACATTTACAGAGTGTTAACAATTATTATAGTAATACAATTGCAGTTGGGATGTACATATTGTAGATATTAACACTCCAATTAAAGCGTAATCAATGTTTTGTTGTTATTAACAGAAATAAAGACAGACGCATAGACATATGAATATTAGTAGACCTGCCCTAAGTGATAAAAGCGTATTATTTCCCCCTCCCATTGGAACCATTCCATTGGAACCGCCTGGGATCGAGTATGGCTTCCGCGTTAATCTAAAAAATGTGACGTCATCATTCTTCTGCGGGCCAGCGTCGAGCACTCATCGGTGCATTTTAGGAAATAACACGGTAAAAATAGTGGCTTGTGTTTTGAAAACGTGTAAAAATAGAAGTAAAAAAGAGAATAAACCCAATTGTCGTATTACATTCCATAGGCAAGCATTATTTTACACTATGTTAAGCTAATTCAGATCACATAATATGATCGTTTTTGTAACATACACTATCACTCGAGATACATGGCGTGCGCCCGTTCCTGTTTACTGGGGTAAGTAAATTATGAAACATTTATAAAAGTGTATTCACTAAATACGGCAACAAAATATTGAACTCGACCTTATAGGCGACCTTACTTTGCATATTTGGACTTCGCAAAGGTGTTCATTGCGCGGCGAGCAATTCGCGCTCCCATGTAAAAAGGTCTATTCATTCAAAAGCAGAGTTTACTTATAAGAACAAAAGTGTGATATTATAATGCGAGATGCCCATATACTGTCAGATTGAGTTTTGACGAATCACGTATCACCAAAGCCGTCTTCCCGCTCTTCGTCCCGCTGTAGTTGGTTTCTACCCCTCACCTTTCTGCTCTGGTCTATTAATATTCATATGTCTATGGACAGACGTTACTATAATGACGAAATAACGATAATCAAATTGAAAAATAAAACATAGTAGTGTCAAATATAAAACATAACCTGTAGAAAAAGAAAAGACATGATAATAAGCAATTACATAGTTCTCCACGAAGTGTCATGGCAGAAGATTGTCAATTTGTTTTTTTAAATATGTGAGACTGTTTGCGTAGATTTCTTTATTGTCACATTCAATGGTTGAAATTATTAAATAATTCAAGATGGAATATATTACGACTCCTTAAATTACGTCTATTAGGAACTTTAATATGAATATTGCTCAGACAATGAGTGGTTTGAAGCTTATCATGAATAATTTTGTATTAAACATATTAAGTCAGCAAATTGTCTTCTTTTTTCCAGGGTTCCATAAAATGAAATTGTTGGAGTCGTTCATCGTAAGATATGAGTAAAGCATTTAATTGAAGTTTAAATGATAACAAACATTCTTAGGAATTTTTTAATCTTAGGAATCGATGGAAGATACCTTTCACAACAATAAGATAAATACTACCAATCACAACAAGGAGGTAATTTTTTTATTTTATTTATTTTATTACATTAGTTACATTTATACAGCAAAATTACATAATAATAATATTTCAAATAACTGTAGATTTTAAAATGTGTACAAGTGTTATTATGTCTTGTACGTTATTAGTTCCTAGCTAGGCAGATTGCCTGTTCTAAGGAACCAAATGCTGGTGAAAAATGCCAAAAATGTATTCTGTAAAAAGTAAAAAAAAAAACAAATATTGTTTTTTTTTATGTTTTTGTAGATTAAATATACATATACTAGGGTACTATTGACATCAAGTGGGTTCTTTTCAAACCAAATAGGTGGCTTTCACGATAAGTAGATTCATCATTCACAACAAATAACATTAATTACATCTGTAAACATGAAATTATTACACGCATATTTTGAGTAATAACACTAACAAACATCTGCTGGTTTTTAAGGGTACAATAGAATCTATTTTCATCAAAATTACTATTATTATACTAGTAGTTGTTTGTATTATTTGTTAAGTTCGTAGAATCCGAAAATAGATTGAATACTAGAATCTAACTTTGGTAACGTAAAAATCTACAAATTAGGAATCTCTGGCATTGTCTATTTTAGGGCTACATAAACAATATAATAAATATTGTGTTGCCATTTCTCAGATCGAGTATATAGTTTTATTAATTGCGGTTGTTTTGGACGCCATGTAATATTACAATCTAATTAGAAACAAACATCATTATTGAAATCTGGGAATATTGTAATTGTAGGATTAATGAAGCATGCATTGAAAAAATCTTCAATTTGGGAGGCGGGTATGGGCACCGCCATCCCGGGAATCATATACGAGTATTGGACAACTAACACTTTGCCATAGGTTGCCCCTTGTGTGGTTCGCTACGTTTGGTGACTCATCGAGTTCATGGGGAGAGGTTTGTCTAGGTTTTGGCGGTAAATGCGTTTGCATACCTACTGCGTGGCGGGCCGGATCGGAAGACTGGTTGAGGGAGACCTAACTTAGACCTCTCCAGCCGGAGTCTCTTGAACCATTTTTTTTAAATTACCTCGACTTGAGGAAAAATCCCTCAGGGCCTATGTATTCTTTGGGAATGCCATGTGGAGGGTATTTCTGGTGAAAGGAAGAAGAGGATTTTCTGGTCTAAAAGGTATAAGGGGTAGGAATCTGGGGGTCAATGCGTGCAGGAATGACGGAAGTATGAATTCATCCCTCGTACTGCGGTGCTAAGCGATGAGTTGAGAGATTCCACCTGGAAAAGTCTAGGTTAGGTCTCCCTCAACCAGTCTCTCCCGATAAACGCATTCGCGGTCAAGACCTAGACAAACCTCACCCCATGAACCCGGGCACCGCTGATAAATCACCAAACGCAGCAAACCACTTGGGATGACTGGGTGTTGGTTATCTCTCAAAATTGTTGGTACTTCCCAAATCGATATTCCTTGGCAAAATATTATATAATTTTCAATTTTATTCACTTTTGCAAATAAAGATTGCATTTTTGTAGTCACGGTTCTGTTTAAAAAATCAAATCAATGCATCCTCACGAAATCGGATATTTTTTTGGATTTATTCCTCTTATGGCGGAAAAATAAATAAACAAGCGAAAAATCTGCTATAAAGCGAAACGCCGATTAATAAACCACGCTGTATTTTGGCGCAAACTCAAAATTTCCACGCTCTTGCTAGTATTAGGTTTATACGGGAAGTTTTACGCTTGAACGGGTATTCGTCGATAATTTTGGCGCATCCGCTATCAAACCGGCTATCAAATTTTGTATGAATGTGTTGGCAAGACCAAGCCTCTGAATGATATGGTTGTTCTTCCCTTAAACATTATAAGCTTGGCTAACCTATGCAACGCAATTTCTAGCCAACCACATCAAGCTTTAAAACTTTTTAAAGATTTGAAAACTTATGATATTTAATATTAATTAAATTTAAAAAAATAATTTTGTTGAAACACCACTCTATATTGCAAACGAGTACATAATAACAATAATAATAATACTAAACTAGCAGTTAATAGGCCCTCGGGCGGCTGTTGGTTCGGCTTCGCCCAATTTGAGTATTGGTGACCTTTTCTAAATCTGATAGGAACTGGTTCCAAAAATAGCCGGTTCCTCGGATCCGCTGTGATCCAGTAACAGCTAGTCACCGGGACAGAGCAGCCGCGACAGGCAATGACGTCATATGTAATATATAATCGCGTAGTATTATCATTCACAACTGCCAGTTACAATAATAAATAATCATATTACAGTCAATCTCTCCATATCTGGAGAGATACTCAAAATTACAAATCCGTAGAAAATATACATCTTCATGCCAGCTGTTGACGTAAGTGGCGATCCTATGGCATTATTGGCTACTTGCTTGAATTCGGTTCTATTACAAAAGTAGATTTTTAACAAACTTTAAGTTTAGCGTACAGCGCGGCATCAGAGTTGCATTCTTAGCAGGATTCTTAAATTTCAACCGTACAGTCTCTGGCCTATTAAAACTGTACAATATTAATCTTATCCTAACGAAGAAAACCTCGTTTTAGAAAAATGTTAATAATATTTCTTTTATAGTGGTTTTTTTAAAAAGTTATTTGTTTTAATTTAAATAAAAATGACGCCACTAATTATACTTGCAAAGTTATTATTAAATTAATAGATATTATTATTAAAAAGAAATCGGACCGATTAGACCGAGATAAGACCGGTCAGTGGTTGAGTGGGCATAGCGCTTGGGTCCCACCCGGGCGTCGCATGTTCGATTCCTCTGCTGGATAAGTCCTCCATCACAACACGAGCAACATTTTCGGCTTTCTGTGGTGGTAGTAGGAGATTTTCAAACATTGTTGGGTTATTGTAACCCGGGAATGTTTGTCTTTCTTTAAAAAAAAAAAAGGAACAAAAAGAATATTGTAAAATTAATTTTCGGCCATCTTGGAATAAAGCTCTGTTCAAAACGCGCCAAGTTCTGTAAATCCACTCGAACTGGAAATAGGGAAGCTTTATATGAGGCTATATTTCACATTTCCTTTTATACGGCGCCGCGTTCGCCGTCTTCTTTATAAATGTATCGTAATTTATCGAACATATTACGTTAGGCCACTGGAGATAATATTTATAAACCAGATAGAAATGTGCTATGGGCGAGTCGATGTGCCAGAAGTAAGCTAATAATTTCCTTACTTATGGTGAAGTTGAATATCATACTTATTTTAGAACAATAGTTTTTTAAATAAGTCTAAGGGATGAAGAATTGATATTGCATAGCCTCCCCATCCCATAATACCATATGTAGTAATTGATTGAAAAAATGCAAAGGAAACATATCTTAGTGTTTGTAGGTTAAGGATAGATCTGAGAGAGTAGAATATATATTTGATTTTATCGAACATATTAGGTTAGGCCACTGGAGATAATATTTATAAACTAAACAGAAGTGTGCTATGGGTGTGTCGGTCTGCAAAAATGTAAGGTAATTCTTTCCTTTCTTGTGGTGAAGATGAATATCATCCTTAGCAAAAGTTTTTTTTTAATTAAGACTAAGGGATAAATAATTGATATTGCACAGCCCCCCCATCCCACAATACCATATGTGGCAATTGTTTGAAAAAGCGCAAAGTAAACACATCTTATTGTTTGTAGGTTAAGGAAAGATCTGAGAGTAGAAAATGAAACATAATTTGCGAAATTATTAAAATTATTTTTTATCCTTAATGTATGGCAGTAAGGAATGTAACTTAACAAGGGAAGGATGATAGGAATCTGAATTATGTAGAAACTCAATTTAGGAGGCGGGTACGGGTACCGTCGCAACAGGAATCATTTATCGGATAACGCAAACCCATACCATTTTCGCTAAGTTTGGTGGCCTAGCAGGGGTGCACGGATTGATTCATGGGGCGAGGTTTATCCGGATCTTGGCGGCGGATGCGCCTACTCACCAACTGCGTGGCGGGCCGGATCGGCAGAGACAGGTTGAGAAAGACCTTATGACAAGCAATAAATCCGGAGGCAATATTTTGTTTTATGTTTCTTTGTTTGTCCCTTATTTGATCCTATAAAATTAATTAAATCGCAATGAAACTATGGTGAGTGGTAGTGCGCACGTCCGCGAAGGTATCTGTGATGTTGAGCTGTGGCGTTATGAAATTTGTATAAAATTTCACTACAAGTGGCGCGTGAGTTGTTTGAAAAATATGTGTATGTCATATAATTTAGCGGCAAGGATAGGGGAGAATCCTGGAAGGGATCGAAGGAGTGGAAAGGCGGGGAATGTGGAAGGTACGGGAACGGGGACGCATGGGAAAGGACACGCAGGGACAAACACTTTCTTTATTTGATTTGATTTGGGTAGGTACTTATTTATTTGATTTGGGTACTCGCTAGTAGTTTATAATTACTTTCAGCTAAGCAAAACCCCACAATTATAATATCCCGTTATTTTTCATGGGATTGCGCTAGAATACATGTACTATATATGTGTATACTGTATATCTTTATACTATAGTATCAAAGGTTGCAATACAGGAAAAGAAAGCTTTATCAAAAGCATACAATAAACAAACAAAAAATAAACATAAGGTTATTCATACAAATCTGAATTCGATCAGAATAATAAGGCGGATGTGGTTGAGATTATTTCAATGCGGTCACTGAGGGCATTGTGTGGTAAACCAACAACTAGCAATCAAGTAGGCAGCAGTACTTATTTACACACTTGATATTAACAATTGAAGTGATTGTTTAAGTTTTCAATGGACCGCAGCTGTTGCTGCAAGTCGTTAAAAGTATGTTAAGGAAACTGAAAGTTGGCTGAACAAAAGATATACTTATTTATTAACTTTCTTATAATGGCTGAAAAGTAGTTTCGTTTTGAAAGGAACGTAAAATTTAACGATAATTATTATTGTAAAATTCAATTTTAGAATGGTATATACTCTCAGTATCGCCCTGGTGGAATATCATGATTCAGAGAAGAAGAGTTTTTTTATAACCGCTCCAACAAGATGCCCCGAGGAAAAAGTTTCCTTCAGGGTCTACGTCATCTTCGGGGAAGCTGTGTGGAGGGTTTTTTAAATGAAGGAAAGAAGAGGAAATTCTGGGAAGGAAAAATGTATGAGGGACGAGAAGAATCTGGATGTCAATGTGTCCAGGAATGACGGACCTATGAATCGATCCCTCCCACTGCAGTGAAAGGCGATGGGTCGAGAGGGTCTGCGGAGAGGCCAAATACGCAGTACCAAACGTAGCGAACCAAATTGAAGAAGTGAAGTCAAATAAACCGATTCAAAGTATAAACGACCCTTTCAATTACTAACCCGAATTTTACAATTTTTTTTCTTACCGAACAATGAAACTTGCTCCAAAATCCATTTCTCATTTTGCATATATTGTTACCAACTGAAAAATTGTTAGAACATTGATCTAGAAAATTCCGATAGAAAAACCTGTGCAAATTTCAAGCCGGAGCTCACTGGTCGAGTGTTTTTGTGTTGACAAACTTATTATAAAACCATTTTCTAAAAATATTTTTGTTTAAGTAAAAAGCATTGATTTAAATCAACCTGTAAAAGCATTTTTTTTCTATAATGCATGTATTTTCAAATGTCTTTTGAAGCTTAAAATAAAAATTATTTTGACTTAGGATTGAACCTTCCTACCCAGGAACTGTAGTCTACCACGCTCCCAGCTGAGCGAAATGCTGAAAAAATAACACCGACATTTATTCCACATAAGAGGTGGTGTAAAGCCATCGAACTTCAGAGAAATGTATATATGTCCACGTCTGTGTGCGTGATTGCCACCAAAAGTTGATAGAAGACATTGCCATTGACAAAGAGTCTATCTGCCGAGTTTCAGCTCGATTGGATGTCGGGAAGTGGGTTAAGTAACACTTAAAAGAATCCATTTCATTGATACAACCCTAATACACTAACTGCCGCTATGGATCAACATACAGTTCCCTTATTAACAATATCAAGGAAGATACTGTATTTATAGTTATGTCGAAAGAATAGCAGTTAATCCTAAACATGGGAACACCTCAGCACAGGTTCACCTAGTGAGGTGTTCAAAAAACACTGCTACTAACCTATTTACAGACAGATACTGATCATTAACATATTTTTTTAAATTACCGAAACTTATGTAAACCACTGTAATAATCTGTTAAATGTATGTTCAAGAATAAAAATGAAATAAATAAATACGGTCTTTCAATCAAGAAAACAAAAGTGAAATAAATAGTAGATGTATTTAAAAATAATAAAATTGGGCTCATATATGTGACAGTTCTGAAAGGGTTAAGTATAATATTTGGAACACGTGTGTGCCAACAAAAGATGTGGGGTAAAAAAAGGGTTAAGTATCTCCCAACACTTTGATATTGTAGAGCCCGTTTTAAATGGCGTATTTTTTAAAGTGTCCAACCATCACACTGTTTTGACGGATGGGGAAAGCAGATAGGATGGAACGCCACACAACATAGTGTTGGCGCACGTTCATTCATTGGCATTCTTGCATTTTTTAAGTGAAAACTTCTTTAGCACCGTCGTGATTTGAAAATCGATGAAACGAAAAATAGCGACACTAAAAAGAGACAAACAATTACATCTATAGGATTTAGTCTGCAAAAGAATGAGATAGACTAATCGGTCTCCTCTTTGTGCGGCGCTTCTTAGCCTCCCCAATCTTGTCTACTTTAGTTTTCTGAAGGTTTTACTTCTACCGCGTGTGAACTGCACACTATTTTACTTTAATTATCTCCATACAAGGCCCATGTCATCTTTGGGGATGCCGTGTGGAGGGTATTTTTATGGAAATAAAGAAGAGAAAGAAATGGGAAGGAGAATCTGGGGGTTAGTGTTTTCAGGAGTGACGTACGGATGAATCCATTCCTCCCGCTGCGGTGCAAGGCGATGAGTCGAGAGAGTCCGGCAGGAGAGGTCAAAAGGTCTCCCTCGACCAGGCAATTTCTTCCGCCGCCAAGACAAACCTCACCCCATGAATTCGGGCACCCTTGCTAAGTCACCATACGTAGCGAACCACTTGGAGTGACCTACCGCAGGGGGGTTAGTTATTATTAGTACCCATGCCCGCCTCCGAAATTGAAAAATAACGCTTATGTATAAATTCTAAGCACAAACAATGAGAAATTAAAGTTTAAAATAATCCTACTTAGAAGCAAAGTACTTAGAAATCAAAAAAATAATCACTTTTACAAATTCCTTTTCCAAAATATAATCTTCCATTATCAAAATGATTCCTTCTCAGTAAACAGATTATAAAAAAAAAGTAATTACTTTTAAAAGATTAAACCTTCGTTTTTTAATAAAATGTTTAGAAAAAATATGTTATATAATTTAACGTCATCAGAAATGACAAGACAATTTGTGATTTTAGCGATTGAACAGAACTTCCGAGCAGTTAAGCGGCCCGCATAATTTGGGCTTATCCCCATATACGTCAAACTTCAAGACGATGTACACGGCAACCAAAAAGACACTTATCCTTTTTGATTTTAAATTACAAAATAATTATAATGTTTAATTTATCCATTTTCAATTATTTCGATTATATTTTTGGTGAACGGTTCCGTTACCAACCTTAAAACATTGTTAGAGTAAAATTATTATAAAAATAATAATTTTAATTGGAATAAAATAAAATAAAAATAAGAATGTTCAATTTACATGCCGAAAAGGTGAAACCATCAGAAAACTAAAGTAGGTAAGAGTGGGGAGACCACGAAGCACTTTTTTTATCAATGTGAAGGATGATTTTTTTCCATATATTATTGTCGTCGAATTCCAGTGCACCTTTTCCTATACATTTGGTCATCTTATTAGTATTTGTGTTTTCTTTTTCGGAGTCGCTAGATGTCGCTTTCTTTTGTGTTTTATTTGCCTGTTTATTTTGTAATGGTATGAAGATTGGACCTTGATTTTACAATTTTTTTTTGATTTCGTAGTATTCGATCATAGGTCCGCCAAATGTCTGCAAAGGTTCGTCAGGCGCTTTATAGACTACAGAATACTTGCGTAGGATTGCGGATAAGTCGTTTTATATTGAAACCGAGTACCCGTGAAATAAATAAATATTATATGGTCGACATATGGTAGCTGATGGTCGATATCTATATTATATTAAAAAATATTTGCAGTAGAGTGTCAAAATCCAGAGAAGAAATTTGGGAATATGTTGGTATGCACAAAACTCTGCCCGATTTCCTCTTAACTAAATCAGCCATAACGACCTGTATTTTTTCTATAATTTTTGTCAATTGCATATTTCAAATTCGGAATTAACAATATTCAACTAGTTTTCCCATATTTTTGGCAGGTATCTCCTTGAATGACTACAAAGTTATTTTACGAATTTATTTGTAATTTAGATAGTGTCTCAGATAATCATATCAGATTTTATATAAATGGAACATCTGTTGACTTTTTATAAGTGTAAGTCTAAATGAATATTCAATTTTAATTGGAATAACTTTTTTATAACTTTTGAAACTTGTAGAATTACTTCTTCTTCAATGATATATTACATTGATGAGTATAACCTTCAAAAGTTATTCAAATTAAAATTGTATATTAAATTATGTTCAAAATTCAATTATAATTTAAGTTAAAGTTGCTTTTTAGTAAGCATGAACTTCAAAAACCGTTATCAATGCGGGAGTCTTCATTTCGGAGATTTTTAAGCATCGTTTTTTATTCTAAAGGAATCTCCTCTTATGTTCAAATCATTATTCATATTTTCCCTCATGTGCTATTCTTTAGACTACATAATACATAATAATAATATTTATAGGTGGTCGATAGTTCGGTTGGCACGACTGTAGATTAGCATTTGGTAGGACGACTTAGGCGATGTACTTAAAATCGTAGTTTTTTTAGCTTGATTTATCTTCAAAACAAAATAATATATTTTAAACTAGGCGATTGTCTCAAAACAATTTGTTTGTATTGGTAATTTAAGCTAAACGTTGATTGAAATGGTTTTAGCCATGTCTGGTGGCAATATATGAATAGCGAGGTACTTCTGCCCTACTGTTGATTTTGGAAGCCACCTCTGGTCCGGAGCTCCGAAATATCTAAAAAAAATACTCCGCAACATTCTTTAGAGCACAGGCGTCAAGTAGTTATGCTGTCCTTGTTCTACTGGTATTATAATGGAAGATGCTCCGAGGAACTAGCATCACTGATCCGTTCAGCACCAATACACAGTTATCAAACGCTAAACGCGCGCCCAACATAGGGCATGGTTGACATTTGGGAACGGGCCGCTTCTACGACTCGGTTCGTCTGTGGAACGATTTGCCGGCCCCTGTGTTTCCTCCCTCCTTCACCCTCAAAACATATCAAAATTGGGGATTTCATTGCGCCTCTGGTTCTGGGCAGACGGGACCAGTTGGGACTCTTGTGCAGAATTCAGATCATAAAAGAATGGGTGCTCCTATTTCTGATTTTTTCTATAAAAATTATTAGTTTTAATTAATAAATGTATTAATAATGATTAAATACATAATGTATAAATGTTTTGATTTATCTTAATATTTAAAACAAAGTCGGGTTAGTTGCGCCGTTTATAACTCAAGAACGGCTGGATCGATTTTTATGACCTTCTTTTCCTCGTACATTTTGTATGGAACGAATTCTTATATTAAGAAAGAGCTGCAGTAATTATGATAAATATAATATTAAATAGTGAGTGAATTCCAAAAATTCAAAAACGTCATATGTCAATGCGCTGATTGTTTTGCTATTGTTCTGAAACATATAATGCTGCCCTTCTTTCTTATACACTAAATGTCAATAGTCGAGAATGAGACAAACGGTGAACGTACGTCTGCACCCCTCCAAAGGAAAAATACAATAATTATAATAAATCTCCCTCACACGTATAAAGAATATGAAACGCAAATCCCGTAAGAGAAAAGTAAAAAAAATCACAAAAATATAAATCAGTACACAACGCCATATATACTGATAAAAACAAAACATGGGCAGTTGAACATCGATAATTGCTTCATTGTGTAATTTTTAACTTAATGAAAAAAATTAATTCAATTCAGTTAATAAGTTAATACAACAGTTGTTATTGATTCTGAGGCGGAACGATGTTTGTCGGGTCAGCTAGTATAGTAATATATGATGGAATTTCATTATAAATGTGCATGAACCGGTTGTTAACAGATTTTCATGCGTTTGATTTATTCATTGTATTTAAACTAATGCATCTGGCATCTCGTCCCGGATTCGCGTGAAATGCGGTTTATAAATATTTTTATGATGTCAATATATCATTTTGACATAGTATAATTTGGTTGCAAATATTTTTCTTAAAACGTTTCAAATCTGAATGCAAATGCAGAAAATACCAATTTAATAAAGTTTGGAATGACAATATTTCACCGGGGTGAAATTTGGAGACTTACAGTCTGAAGTTAATAGGCAATAATTTATAAATCCTACAAATATAAAAAATTTGTATACAAGGTGTCACAAAAGTCCTCATTCGATTTACTTAAGGCTCCATTACCGGCCCCAAAAAGAAGATGGAGAAATTAAGAATGTTAGAAGAGCGCGCTTACATTTACAGCGATTAAATCTATGCAAAATCATGAAAATCTTTAATAAAACACGACTCGTTTAAAATAGAGCAAAAATCTCGCGAGGGTTGTCTTCAACTGAATTTTTTCATACATATAACTTGTAAAATAACTGAAAAAAACGTGTTCATAATCATTTTTGTAGCATACTTTGCGATTTTTTTCTATCGAGGGAATTTTATATAATTTGCGTTTCGGCGTGGGGAATGTCTAGATATTATCTTCAAGAATAACATGTATTTTTTTAAGAGCTTTAAAACTTAATGTGTAAGAAATCGGTAGAAATTCGGGTAGCGGCGGCTTAAGCATTAAACATTACGTCGTATAAAATTTGGACCAGGACGTTGGCAATAACAATCCTTATGTAGATGGCGATACGGTTTAAATTCCCGTTTAACATCAGCCGCCAGTTTTGATTTATTCAAGAAAAAAACATCACCTAAAATAATATTTTATTTTAATTGGCGAAGTTCAGGCACAAATATTTAAATGTTATACGATCATTTTCTAAAGCAAGTAATTCTCCACATTATACAATAAAAACAAAACCGTAAAGGGCGATTAGAAAAAAAAAGAAGAAATTTTGTGAATTTTTTATTAATTATTTTTAATGAAACGACAAAACAGTAAGATGACGACAACATTAATGCTACATTTATCTAATAAAAATTAGTATGTTTTTATTGATTTTCGTTATGAGTAATTTAAGTTAGAAAAAATTAAGTTGAGACATTTTTATAATTTTTTTAATATTTGCATTAAAAAATATTAATCAAATTTGAAAGCGAATTCCTACACCTTTCAAATTTTAGTTTTCGGATACGTTCGGAAATATTCCATTTATTTGGTTTTTATTGCAAAACGGATATTTTCTGACCTTCTAACAGAATGCGCACGAGGCCTGAGAGGTTAAGACTTGTTTTATGTAAAAACCTTTAAAAATTACTAAAAAAGAATTTCACTCTAAAACACGTTTTAAATTTGGCAACACTGCAATTTTTCGAATTTTCCATACAAAATTTTGTTTTCATTCATAGCCGCTAGATGGTGATGACGTCGCGCCTGCACAACTTGCCCGCGCAAAAAACAGCAGTTGGTTTTCATGCATGACGGGAATATTTTTACTAAATGTTGAGATTTTACTGAATGATTTCTATTATAGTGACCAATTCACTCTTCTATTCATGTAATTAATACATTTGCCGTGTTATTTGTGTGGTATTACATCAGTTTTATCAAGTTATTGCACAATAAACAGTATTTAAAAGTTGAAATGTCAAAATATTGTTTTGGGTTACATAAAAGTTCAAATTTACGATTTTAAATCTTTATTTTATGAGAATTTCTTAAAAGTGGTGTTTTTTTTAAATATTAATATCAAATACACGTGTTGGTAAACTTATCAAAGAAATTAACATCTTTAGTGGTGCAAGAAATGTGTTGAAATGTCAGAGATATTTTTAAGGTTATTTTTTTGGCATTAAAAAAAACTTTGAAATTTTTTATAATTTTTTTTATTTTATGCCCGGGGAAAAAGTGAGGTGACAGTTTCATTTCAAATTCATTATATAAAAGGTCTTTTTTTTTTAAATTTTAATTTTTTTAATATTTCTGTACACTTTCATCAAAAATGTTTTGGTAAGAAATTATTTTACATTTTTTTCCGTGTTTATATCTTAAAATATGGCAGTTTTTTAAAACTAAAGTGTATTTCAAATACACAAATCTAAACGGTAATTTTATTAAGTTTTTAAAAATGGTATTTGTTTATACGGCACCTTCAAAAATAAGAAATATATAGAACATTCAAAATACTTAGGAAAATTCCAAATTTCGTTCAGACATCATCCCTAAAACAGAGATAAACTACCAACCCAGGCTGTGTAAACGGTGTGTATTTTTTTCCAAGAACAATTTTTTAATTAGTAATGTTTTCACATCCGCGGCCGTTTGTCAATTGAATAAATTTTTCACAGGGTTTTTTAGTAAGGCCGTTAGGGTGTAAATAAATAAATAATAAATAAATGGCTCTGTTGTCAAAGTAAGAAACCAGTCGGTAAAGCAGATTGCTAGTTCTTCAGTTGAAAAAGGCATTCGAGGCTATCTCAAGATCAGAGAGACTTTTACATTACTAGAAAACGGACATCGGCATCCTTGTTGTCCTCATAACCATCATAAGGAATATTCCAGTCTTACAAAAAGACATCAAGCTTTATTACAAAAAGGAGTTTTATTACAACCAGAATTAACATAACAAATTGGCGCAGCCGGTAGGATGTTTGTAAATCAAAATAATAGTTTTTACACAAAAATTGTTTCGCGTTCTTGACGAAGATAGCGATCAATGGTTTGTCAATGTGTGTTCTGCTTTTGTTTACTTTACACAGTCGTGATGACACAAAACGCCATTTGCAAAAATGAGAGGATCTTCCGACATGGTGATAACTTTTGCGTCTCCTTGTAAAAAGATCCATGATAAGACTACTATGCTAATGTTTCTTCTATCCTAAAAAATGGTATATTTAAGACCAATAAGGTACAAAAGAAAAGGTACAAAACAAATTCCTTCGGTATATTAATTTTAAAATGAAAATTCC
The DNA here is from genome assembly GCA_917563855.2 of Limnephilus lunatus. Lineage (NCBI taxonomy): Eukaryota > Metazoa > Arthropoda > Insecta > Trichoptera > Limnephilidae > Limnephilus > Limnephilus lunatus. The sequence goes on from OU830592.1 coordinate 113,638,811, forward strand.
AATTGAACTTATAAATTATAATAACTTACGCGCAGAAACCAGACTCCTTAAATTATCAGATAGAAGAGTGTTAATTGATTTGTTATTTTTATTCAAAATTATCAAATCTTTAGTTGACTGCCCTAATTTATTAGAATTAATCTGTATTAATGTACCTGCTAGACTAACTCGCAAGAAAGATATTTTCAATTTTAACAATAACCTCAATAATAACTATTCTATATCATTGATGTCGCTATTCCAAATTCTTGTAATATTCAGAAAACTGTTTCTGAAAAAATAAGAAAATATACAGATTTAGGAAATGAAATTAAAAGAATTTGGCATTCTCAGACTATAAAAATATTACCATTTGTTATTTCGGCTACTGGCATTATACCTAGCTCTCTCATTCAAAATTTAGGCGTATTAGATTTGTCAAAAAATTTGTACATAAAAATGCAAAAGTCGGTCATTTTAAATACATGTAGGATTACGAAAGATTTTTTAAATATTTATATTGAGGGATCAGTAGGATTTATCGGACCAGTTAGGATTTCATCAGAGCCGAACCCTCTGATATGAAAATATCTGGAGTCGGTGAAATATTTTCCCATTATGTTTCTGGTGGATTGACGTATTGTTCTTGTATTGTTTTATTCTTATATAGTGCACTTACATTGCGTTAATTTACTAGATATTCATTTGTGGAAAAGTGTGTGGAAGGGTTTAGTCTTTCATTTGGGAAAGATTCAACCCGGACATAAAATCTGGAGCACCGTAAAAATTCACCAATCCCTAGAATGCATAGCCTTGCAAATAAACATTTTGAATCTATAGATATATTTGGTGTTGACAGTTTTGCAATTTTCAAGAGACAACTCATCTCTATTTTATCTGTTAATATTTAACTTTTCTTATTTTTGTTCTTTTCATAAAACCTCCTCTCATTTAAAATCTTACCAGTAATTTATAACCTTATTTTATTTTATTTTGCTGTTCTATTTAGTTCTGTTTTATCATCGTACATTATTATACACATATAATTGTTTGTTTATACCTACTAACTAGCTTTTACACATTGCACTTTATTGTATTTCTGGTCTTATTACTGATTTTTTCTTATAACTCATAGTATTTCATTTCTTTTATGATGTTTAATTTTTTATGTTTTTAATTTCTGTTGCAAAAGCCCACTAGGGCGTAAATAAATAAATAAATAAATATGTTGACCATGTGCTTTGCATCTCCATAGAGAGAAAATTTAGTATCTACTTTCCATATTGAGAGAAAAAAATTAATTTCAGTTTTGATAGCTAGAATAATAAACATAAAATGACGATGCGCTGTACGTCATGGATAGCTCTCCAACTATCCCAACCTAACCCCATTTTACATAAATAGAACCATTAAGTCGCCCGAAGCACTATTTACTGGTGTGCCATTTTTTTCTTTCAAGAATCTAATGAACATCGCTAATGAGCCATGTCGGGCTTTCAAACGAAACACATTTTCTGGAAAACACCAAACATAATCGGCAGAAACTTTTTTAAGAGAAATTATGGACAGACAAACGTTCTAACATCGAACAACCTGAAACTGTGTGGAAAGACTCAGACTACCTAGTTATAAGTAGAAAATATTTATTGCGTCATGATGGGGAACTTTGCCTTTGCTTTCAACAGTGTTTGGTAAATAGATCTGAACAGCCATGTCCTTCCCCCCATTCCTCCACTCCTTCTTCTTCCCCTACCCACTACCTTCAGCCGGGCCACATATTAGGACTTTTTATAAGAATAATAATAATTGACGACCTCCGTAGTCCAGTGGCTAAGACTCTTGACTCACAATCCGGAGGTCGCGGGTTCGAACCCGGCGTGCGCAAAAAATTTTTTATTTGATTAATTTGTGTTATTTCACAATTAATTCATTTAAAATTATATACTTATAGTAGTATATTCGCGGCACGTTCCAGAGTGGAAGATACTATCAGTATCGCCCTGGTGTAAGACCACCATTCAGAATTGAAACGTTGCTTGAAAATGGCTTTAGCCGTGTTTGGTGAGCAGATCTGAATAGCCAGGTACTTCCCAATCTTCCTCTGCCCCACCTCCTTCCCCTCCCCACTACCTTCAGCCTCACAACATACCCCAATTGGGGATGCCATAGTCTCACTGGCTCCAGACGGGAGCAGTTGAGATTCTTGTGCGGTATTCACTGTAAAAACAAAAAAAAATAAAAAATGGGTTGATTTATATAGCGCCGTTTTCGTGGAATCACCACCAGGGGGCTGTACAAATAAATATATATAATCAATATAACAGGCGTACAACTAAGATTAAAGTTATATCATCTAATGACTTACATTTTAAACTTATAGCTTGTGACTTATCTAAGACTTATAGCTAGTGACTTATGAGTAAGACTTATAACTGCCGAGTTTTTTATTAGGCCCTGAGGACAATAATTTCCCTCAGTTCCTGTGTCATCTTAGGGGATGCTGTGTTGAGGGTTTTTTTAATGTAAAAAAGAAGAGGTATGAGAAAGTTCTGGGAAGGAAAGAGGTATGAGGGATGGGTAGGAATCTGAGGGTCAGTGTTTCCAGGAGTTGCAGCCTTTCAAACCTCACTCCACAAACCCGGGCACCCCTGCCGAGTCACCAAACGTAGCGAACCACTTGGGATGACCTATGGTAAGTAAAGACCTGTGGTAGGTAAGCTAGTGAATTAATAACATCGATACGTGCTGTATTCACATAAAAAATAATTAAACCCACGATGTCTGGGCGGAAATCAGATGCGTTCGTCCACTCAGATATTAAACTTAGACAATTTTTAGTATTGCATATTTAATCGGATAACTAAAATCATATCGCAAAAATCATCATCATGAACGTTTACTTTAAACATCAAACACATGTTGTCGACACAAACATATCGTCTGCTATTTTTTCACATCGCTGATATACCGACATGTGCGCATGAAACTGCGCGGGGGGCAAATTCACTGTACTTTGTGCGCAAGTGTTATGGTTGCTCGAATGACAGACGGTTGATGCTGCGACTAAATATAATTCATAAATATAAACGCACACACTGAAAAAAAAAATTACACCACGTCGTGTGGGATGTGTTTAAATTGAGCCGTTTGAAATTTGTAAAGACTTGTCAAAAATATTGTGTTTTCTAGTCAAAAGCAACACATGTTTCTTGGTTGAATTCGAAGATAAAAATAATTTGTATCATTACACAGTATAAAATGAAGTTGCTCAAAATGTTTGTACGCTTAGATCTTTTAAACTACGCAACAAATTTTCACCAATAAATAGAGTGATTCAAGAGGAAGGTTTATATCTATAATACATGCTTATTATAGTAGAGAAAAGTCGAGAAATTCAAATATTCAATTCAGGCAGTGGGCAGTTGGCAAACGGGTGGTGTGGATTTTATAAAGGTTGGGTAATGGCGTCGTGTTTCGATAGCCACAGCAACGTGTGGTCGGGTCTGCTAGTTAATAATAATTAGTGGTTTTGTGAACAGTAAACTTGCAATTTGGTGGGGTATTAGTACCGCCGCCCCGGGAACTATTTATTGGATAGCTTACATCTTTGCCATAGGTCACCCCGATTGGTTCGCGATGTTTGGTAACTTAGCATGCCTGTGCTTCATGGGGTGAGGTTTGTCCGGGTCTTGGAGGTAGTTGCGCCTGCCCATAAAGTAGCATTCTGGTGTAAGACCATAATTCAGAATTGAAGAGTTGCTTGAAATGGCTTTAGCCGTGTTTGGTGGTCAGATCTGTGTAGAACTTCCCCAACTTTTTCCTCCCCTTCTTCTTCCCCTCCTCACTACCTTCAGCCTCACAATATACCCCAATTGGGGATGCCAAAGTCACGGTTGGAAGCAATTGGGAGTCTTGCACAGTATTTACATTAAAAAAATAATCTGAATAAGTAGATACGTTCCCACCTTCCTCTTCCCCATCTCCTTCGCAAATTATAAATGCAAAATATGTGTCTCACTAGCTCCGGTTAACCAATTGATACTCTTGTGCGTGATTCACATATTTTTAAATGTTTAAATACTAGCTCTAAATCGCCAGATTTTAAACGTTTCAACCTTCCTCTAATTCTTCTCCACCCTCTCTAATACTTCCTTCAACCTCACAATGTTCCCTAATGAGAATATCGAATTTCCATTCCACAAGAAGCCCCGGAGTTGCCCGGAGGGGCAGTAGATAAAAAAAGTAGATGAATTTTGATTTATTGGCGTGATTTTTTAAATATCACCTCAACAGCGCTGTACAGAGCAAGAAAATATCTTGAAACTATTTTTTATGTTAATTTCGGTGACCGGATTCAACAAACTCGCATTTAAAATCTTTGAAAATGCATTAAATGTAATGAAAAAAAAGGTTAATAGGTTACACTTTTTAATATTTCAAAGTTTTACATGTGTTTCTTATATTATTAAATAGGTTACGTTAGGTTGGGTTACGGGCAATTTTTTTTTAACTTAACCGTCTAAAATAGCCCATATAACTTAAGGTTAGGTAATGAGCTATTTTTTTAACCTTAACTAACCTAAACGTCTAAAATAGCCCATAACTTAATGTAAGGTTAGGTTATGGGTTATTATAGCCCATTACCTATTGTAAGGTAGGGTTAGGTTCCTCCCTCTATTTAAGAAAAAAATTCTAGCACACTGAATTCGCACATATAACACACATCCACACACCCTCACACTCCCTCACCTCTCTCCTATAATATACTAAATAACTTAATTTAGGTAAAATGTATAATATATCACACAATAACACATATATTATATAACAGCGATATGAATTTGGTACCTACTCATTTTATTGTATTAACTACCATAACTTTGTATCTATTTTCTTCTGTATAATTAATTATATGTAGGGTAGACTGGGGATGGTTGAAACACTTTTACTTTAACTAGGTGTAGTAATATTTCTTTTGTAATTATGGATAAGATGTTTATACCAGATGTTCTATGATCTATCGATTTGTCAAATTAAATTTATTGGATGGCCACAACTCGTACAGGTAAGCTACAATGACCACTTAAAGACGATGGGGAAAACTGTTTCAATTATCCCCATAGTGTGGACGATTGAAGCAGTATGTGGGAATAATTGAAACACTCTAAATATCTATGGAATAATTGGAACAATTTTAATCAATGTTTAACATTTTCATTTTTAAAACAGTACTCAATGAGATCATGAATAGTGATTAAACATATCACAAGTATTTTAAAAATTATAAACATAAATTTCTTGAAATGAAACAACTTTAAATATATTTTTTATTATTTATGTTTACGTGCTCTTAGTTATACTTATTATGAGTATTTGGCATAATCAACATACTTTTACTGCGATATTATCCTGGAGCAGAATAGAACGGTATTAAAAATAAGTTTTTTGCTTTCATACAAAAGTGCTTGTTTCAACCATCACACTGTTTCAATCATAACAATGTAGAATTTACCTCTGAATTAAGAGCATTTTTTGTGTGTAAAATTCAACAATTAAGAAGTCGAAAAAATGAAAAAATTTATTGAATTTATGGTTTGGGTTGTGACATCATTATACAAAATATCGCAATATTTTAGAATTATTTTGTTAAATAATCTGTTAAGTGGCATTAAAATCTATTAAACAAGTAAATATTATCTATTAAAAGAAAAGAAAAATCTGGGTGTGCAATTCACATGCGGTAGAAGTGAAATATACAGAAAACCAAAGTAGACAAGAGTGGGGACTACGAAGCACTTTTTTTATCAACGTGAAGGGTGATTTTTTTCATATTTTTGTCCTCGGATTCCAGTGCACCTTTTCCTATACATTGGTCATTTTATTTGTGGTTTCTTCTTCGGAGTCTCTAGGTGTAGTTCATTTTGGAATGGTTTGAAGACTAAATATTGATTTTACAAAATAATATTCTTTTTTGATTTCGTAGGATTCGACCGCGATGAATGATTATCAAGTTATAAAAGAACTTTGCGATCTAAGGACGAAATGGTGTATTTTTGAAAATTAATAAGAAATTTGGTAAAATCTTCTTCTTGCATCCAGACAGATTTGTTCGTGGTACAGATACTACCAATCGGACTATCTTTTAAGAAATGGCTTAATTGATACGTAGAAATGTGAACATCGGCTGAATTGAGTTGCCAATTGCATTTGCCGCTAGAGACAGTTATGAAAGTTCCTCGTTCGGCCGACGTTACTGCATCTACTTGCCGAGTTCCTCTCCTGGCTATAAACCGATTAGGTTTTTGAACAGTTGTGACACCGGTCTCATTTACGTTATAGACGTCCTTTGGTTCAAATTTAAAACTATCCATAACGTTCGCTAAATTGTTGAAAAATTCATCAACATTATGTCAATTAAAACTTGTTGCTTGTGCCATACTCGTGGCTTGGGCACATCTTATAGATAATAAATTCTGGATGGTGCGCAAAAATCCTCGGAGCTATTCTATTCCGGCCATCCCATTTGTGTACCATGAATCTGGCCTTGCTAGGTTGTACCGTGTGGTCAAATCAAATGCCAATTGTCTTAAATCTTTTGAAGATACCCCAAAATAGGTAAATGTTGGCTGTTTTTTTTAGCATAGTTTGCAACCTCGATTTCTTGAGAAAGGGAACACACTTTCTTCATAACATAATTTTTTTCTCTGTTTTGTACTTACATAATTGATAAAACAATGTATACTATTAACGTTGATTTTTTTTTAGTTATAAATATGAATGTTATTACGAAATTGTCACGTGACGGTGTGTGACGTTGAATGTGGTCGAATGAGATCGACTTCATCAACCAAGATCACAGAAGTTCACCATTCAAGATCACAGAAGTACATTAGACTTAATGATTTGAATTTGAATAATACTTAATGATTTAAATTTCTGACCTTTTTCATTATAACTTTTAAATTTTCTCTCAGTGTGGACGATTGAAACATGGTTATGATTGAAACGTTGCAATCATCCCCACACGAGTTGTTTCAAACATCCCCACGCTGCATTTTTTGCTTCAAAGTCAAAAACATGCCTTTTAAATAGACATTAACGCCACGCAAATGCATTATAAATACTCTTAAATAGATAAAGAAGAGAATGTAATGAAACATTTTGTCAAGCTGCGTGAGTAAAATGAGTTATAAGATAAGCAATAATGTCTTAAATATTTACGTTTTAGTGCGAAATTCAATAATGTCCCCTACGCACGATTGAGTCACTCGCCGGCTACTGCGCTTTTGTAGAAACGTCCCAACAGACCTGACGGAGTTTCGAGTGTTGTATCACACTCTTAGGTATTATAGTTTTCGAGTAAATTGAGATGTTTCAATCATAACGTGTTTCAATCGTCCCCAGTCTACCCTACCTACTGCTTGTTTCTGCAATTAATTTTTTTTTTAAATGGCTATATATCACTTTTAATGAATTTTCAAAGGTGTTGTTGAAATATCAAGTTTTTGAATTGTATGGAACCATTAACCCTATGACAAAAAAAATCTTACAAAACTTCAATTTAAAATCACGAAAAGACTCAACAAAAGAATAAAGAATTAGATATCTATAAGAAATGCTCATTAAAAGGGCAGTCAAGTCTACAAACGACATCAAACGAAAAAAAATTGTTTTTTGGTAAGCATTTCTACTTGGGGCATCTTATTTTCAGGTCTTGATTACAATTGTGAACTTGCAAATCGAATAAGTTAGGGGGCACTCACTCGAAAGGGAGGGTCCTTTTGGACAGATTTATTAAGGCGATTTTGAAAAGGAGACAAATTACAAACAAGACGAGACGAGAAAAAAAATTTAAACCATTAAGTACAATATGTTAGTATTTTAAAAATTATTTTGTATGTCAAAATATTAAAGTTATTTTTGTTACCTAATCAGAATGTTATGAGACTGACTTACTAAAAATACAACGGCATCCGCAATTGGGGTATGCTGTGATGCTGAAGATAGTGGGGAGGGGAAGGAGATAGGGAAGAGGAACGGTAATCAGTTCTGGTCAGCAAAAACGGATTAAGCCATTGTAAGCAACGTTTCAATTCCTAAAGAAGTGCCGAAAATATACCTAATATAACTTTAAATTATTAAATTGATCGAAACCCATAATTACCCCGCTTCTCAATTCGGGAGGCGGGTATGGGTGCCGACGCCCCAATATCTTTGACCGCCCCGGTATGGGTCACCCCAAGTGGTTTTGTGACTTAGCAGGGGTGACCGGGTTCATGGGGTGAGGTTATGCCCACCTGCCGTGTGGTGGGCAGGATCGAGAGATTGGTTTAGGGAGAACTTTTATCCTCTCCAGCCGGAATCTCTCGACCCATGGCATTGCACTGCGGTTGGAGGGACGGATTCACACGTCCGTCACTCCTGGACACACTGACCCCCAGATTCCTACCCAACTCTCATACCTATTTCCTTCCCAGAATTTCCTCTCCTTCCTTTCCTTAAAAAAACCTCCATACAGCATCCCCTAAGATGAGATAGGCCCTGGGGGAAATTATTTGCCTTAGAGCCTCTTGTGCGGAGCTAATGTAAAAAAAAATAACCCAAATCCATCAAATAAATATATCACAATTTGGGAGGCGGGAATGGGTACCGCCGCCCAGGGAACCTTTATTGGATAACCAACACCCCTGCCATCGGTCACCCCAAGCGGTTCGGTACGTTTGGTGATTTAGCAGGGGTGCCCGGGTTCATGGGATGAAGTTAAGTTTGTCAAGGTCTTGGAGGCGGATGACCTGGACACACCTCAAATTCCTATCCATTCCTTAAACCCCTTACCTTCGCAGAACTCTCCTCTCCTTCCTTTCCTTAAAAGCCCTACACACGGCATCCCCAAAGATGACATAGGCCCTGAGGGAAATTATTTTCCTCAGGGCCTCCTGTGTGATCTCATGTAAAAAAAAAAAAATTTTGGCTACGCCGGTATTTGAACCCACGACCTTTGCTAGTCGAGATTTGCTAGTCGGATTGCTTTGCTAGTCGAGACGAGAATCTTACCCTTGGACCACGGAGTGCGTCTAGTTATATTATACATAAAACAAAAAATATTATAACATAAATACAGAGGATATAATGAACGACGTTAAGTATGATATGAAATGACTTAAAGTTAAGTGGAGAAAGAAAAAGGATGCTAAAATAAAATACAACGCGAACGATATGGCCGAGATTTCATCAAAGATAAATGCTATCTCAGTACTAGGACTAAATTAAGAAGTAAAACGTACAAAAAAAGAAAAACACGTTGAGAAACCGCGATATTATTTTACACTGCTTTCCTTTTTTTTACATTAACTAACTCCGCGCATCTTCGGAGATGCTGTGTGGAGGGTGTTTTTAAAGAGAGGAAGATGTGAATATGGTGAGATGGTCTTGAAGAAACTCATGTTGTAGGAGGAAGGAAACACAGATGCCGGCAGATGGTTACTCAATGTAAATGGTTGATTAGTCTGTCTAAAAATTGAAAGATTTCGTAAGAAAATATTATTAAAAAAATAGGGAGACTACGAAGCACTTTTTTTTATCAATGTAAAGGGTGATTTTTTCCATATTTTTGTCGTCGAATTCCAGTGCACCTTTTTCTATACATTTGGATTTTGTAAAATATGATCCCTGGTTGGCTCTAGGCTAAATTCTAAAGATGTATATGTTTGTTTCTTTTTAATGTCGCTTATTTCCGTTTCATTGAGTTTCAAATCACAACGGTGCTAATGAGGTTTTCACTTAAAAAATTCCTTTTTTTCTTTCTTAAAAACGAGATTATGTAAACGAAAAACACCAACAACTTGCTTCCAAGTTAGTCCAAATCAATCCTTTTGTTTGAAAAACAAATGCACTCGATTTGCACAATTTTCATGCCATTGTTAAAAATTTCGAATACTTTTCCAGCAAGCAAGGTGATGGTTAGAGAGAGTTAGAAACTGGATAAATGACATACAGGTACGAACTAAGCATAATCTCTTTTCAAATATATGCACACTTCGAATAATTTATTTATCAATCGAATCTATTATAAGGTATGGAATTACAGCTTGGGGACTTTCCTGTAAAATAATCGTAAATCATGTTCAATCATTTAAAAAAAATCATTAGTTACATTATAAGCTCATAAAAGTTTATACGAACAAAGGCATAATGTTCCATACTTTTACCAGAATTTCAAAATTCTCTCAGTAAGATCAATTCTGTTGTATAAAATTATATTTCAGCATATGAATAGCCCTATATATACAATACTTACAATACACGTTAAATGGAGGACTAATCGTACCTAAGCATTTAAACAAATATGGACAAAGAACGCTGGACTACATGATACTAATTGCTTAAATATGTTACCTGCCGAAATTTAAAAATGTTAAAACAAATATGTTGAAAAATTGGCTCGCTGAAAAAAAAGATTGTATTAGACAATTAGACTCTCACAAAACCAAAAAAAAAAAAATCAGTAAATCATAAACTAGAAGACCTAGAAAAAATATATTATGTAACGTTGTTATATTTGCTAAGTTCAGGAAAATTCTGAGAAAGAATTTCCTGATATTTCAGGATGGGATATAACCTATAATAATATAAGCTATTTGTCACTCCCTTGTCTCAGATTGTCTCCAGGATGTGTTTGAGGTTATGTTTATTTATCGGGAAAAACAACACACTTTGATTTCGTTTCGCATTGATTTATTTTATGTTGGAATAAACGAATAACTCTGATATCAAAGATGTATTGGATATTGTTTCCAAGTGTAAATCCTAAGATTGAATATGGTGAGATTTTATCTTGTTTTTTTCGTATGCCCACATATAAGATTTTATAGATATGTGTTTATTCAATGTTAGACCATTTTTATATAGCTATAACCAATATTTTCACGCAATATGTATGGGATTTGTAGATATGCAAAAATTAATAATTAAAATGTAGTGTTAAGAACTCGTGTATTCTTTGAAGTACGCTCGTCCCCTTTCGAAAATCCAATGTTGTACACGTTCAATATAAAGTGATTAAGAATTACTTGACTTTATATCAGTACTCAGAGCATTATATATTTTAGGAGCGATGAACCAGAAATGTCGTTGAGCGAATGAGGTATTAGTTTTTGGGACTACGCAACCCAGGTTTGATGAAAAGCGGGTGTGTGCTTGATGTTGTGGAGCCATTTAGGCTATTTTTTCGTATATAACAAAGGCTCGTTTTAGTAAATAGCTGTCGAATATCTAAGACCCTGATTTTGGCAAAGAGTTTATTTGAGGGATGGGTAGGTTGATATTTAAATATAATTCTCAGAATTAGTTTTTGAACTATAATAATTGGTCTAATAATGGATTCAGCACAACCACCCCATCCAACTATACCGTATGTTGCTATGGATTGGAATAGAGCAAAGTATACGCTTCTTAGAGTCTGTAAATCTAAGATGGACCTAAAGGAACAGAATGTATGGCAGAGTTTACTGTGTCACTGATATGAGCTTCCCAACGTAGTTCGTTGTCTATGATTATTTCCAAATATTTAACTACTTTTGATGACTTGAGGGTCGAACACGTACAATGAATATTAGGTGTGGTTTCTGGAGTGTTTAAATTGAGTGGACACGAGTGAATGATTGGTTTAGGGCAGTTGTTGGGTATATTGTGTTTGCGTATGGAAAATGTCATTTATTGTGTTTTGTCGATGATAAGTGTGAGGAGGTTAGTGTCAAACTAAAAGGAGAAATGAAAGGAGTTTGTGCCAAAGCGAGTTGTGTGGCGGTCTGTCCTCTCTGCCTACCCATACGGGGAAACGATTTGATAGTTAGTTGGCTTTTTATCTGATATATCGATCATCCAGTGGATTAGGCAGACATCTCCAAATACTACGTTTTGAGATAATGAGTAAAGCAATATTCGAATGCTTAAAACTAAAAACCAAATATTATTTACGCGTGTCTGTGTTTTACATATTAAATATGCTATAAAATAACACAGGGAGACAAAACGGCCCGGAAAATTAGTATGAAATTTTAAAATATACTAATATTGCGCAAGAAAATATTAACATTTTGTTTAATTCATTACAAGTTTTTCTGCATTATAATTGATTTGGTGGTGTCTATGAGTATTATACCAAATAGAGGGTACACTTTTACGGTGACCCGACAATTCGTCCGGCGACAATTCATCCGGCGACAGTTCATCCTGCCGACAGTTCATACTGCCGACAGTTCATCCTGCCGACAGTTCATCCGGCCGACAATTCATCCGGCGACAATTCATCCGGCCTGATCATTTAGAAGATTTTTTCTTCAAGTAAGTACGCAAAGAGGATATACGGCCGTACAACCAAAATCGATATACTTAAATCTGAAGGCATCTTGAGTGGATATCCGCTGTAAAAATATTTTTACTAACAATAATTTCGACTCGCCGAAGAAGCATGCGTGAATAACAAAATACGACATATTTATACGTGCAGTCGGCTGAGCAAAAGATTCCTACTTGCATATAAAATAACTTTTTATCTGAAATGAACACCATCTTTTTAGGGTGAATTGACTAATTTTTTAGGTTAGGTTAGGTTAGGTTACAGCGGATTTCCACTCAAGATACCTTCAGATATAAGTATATCGATTTTGGTTGTACGGCCGTATATCCTGTTTGCGTACTTACTTAAATTAAAAATCTTCTAAATGATCAGGCCGGATGAATTGTCGGCCGGATGAACTGTCGGCAGGATGAACTGTCGGCAGGATGAACTGTCGGCCGGATGAACAGTCGCCAGATGAACTGTAGCCGGATGAAATGTCGCAGGATGAACTGTCATGGAACCCACTTTTACATATAACTGCATACTCAATTCAAATTTAGATTTTTCGGAGATATCTGACTAATCAACTGGATGATACGATATATCATCTTTTTAAATTGTAAATAAGATACCTCGTCAAACGAAAACTTGAAATTTGAAGTAAATCGTATTTGAAATAATGTGTCTCTAATACGGCTACCAGCCTAGCGAGAGTCGCGCCCTGCGGACTAATGAGAATTTAATTTATAAATTAAAACAGAACCTCCCTGTTGAAGTGTATGGTAGAAGAATAGCGATGGACCACCCAGCTTTCTGATACGCCGAAAAAAAATCAGAGTGCAAAAAGTCGCTAGATGTCGCTTTCTCTTCTTTTGCCTGTTTATTTAAAAGTGCTTTGAAGATTGAAAAAAAAATAAAAAATGTATTTTTTTTTGGATTTCGTAGGATTCGAACCTCCGTTCGCAAGATATCTGTCTCTCTGGACTCGGAGACTTGTCAAGCGCCTTATTCAGTGCGCCATTAAAGGCCCGCGCCGATGCGCGAATTTACCGCATTATAACCGACGATCCGTCAAATAATAAATTTTAGTGACGCATTTCTGTTTCATCCGAATTTCAAATCACTAACGAGGCACTAACGAGTTCACTAACGAGTTTCACTTAAAAAATAAGTATCATAATATCTGGCACTTCATTTTTAAGTTCTTTAGCCCCGTTGTGATTTGAAACTCGATGAAACGGAAGCGAGCGATACTAAAAAGAGAGAAACACATACTTAATGGATTTAGCCTGGAAGAGAAAGAGATAGCAATAAAATATTTATTTCACGGGTACTCGGTTCCAATATAATATGATAAATGCACGGTTCCAAGCAAGTCTCCTTTGATCTAGTGGTATAAAGCGCCTGACGAACCTTAGCGGCTAGACATTCAGCAGACCATTCATTCGACGGCCGGCGTAGTCCAGCGGTAAGGCTCTTGACTCGCATTCTCGCATTAGCAAATAAATTTTATTTGAATAATTTGTGTTATTTCACAATTGATTGATTTAAAATAATATGTAGTATATTTGCAGCACGTTCCAGAGTTGAAGATACTCTCAGTATCGCCCTGGTGTAAGACCACCATTCAGAATTGAAACGTTGCTTGAAATAGCTTTAGCCGCGTTTGGTGACCAGATCTGAATAGCCAGGTACTTCCCCACTTTCCTCTTCCCTATCTCCTTCCCCTCCCCACTATCTTCAGCCTCACAAAATACCCCAATTGGGGATGCCATAGACTCACTGGCTCCAGACGGAAGCGGTTGGGACTCTTGTGCGGTATTCAAGTAAAAATATACCTATATATTTATGTGCGGACTCTGAGCACATAATGATTGCGCTAGTGCAGAGTTCGACACCTGGATTTGTGATTTTATTGTTAGTGTTTTTTTTTATACTCTACCAAAGTTCCTAAAATATCTCATATAAGTTTAGGTTGATTTTTGATAGTTTTTGTATTGTTGCATATTTGGGATACCTATTCCACAGTTTACCTTTATGTTGATTTTGTTTTTGAGAAATTATAGTAACTTATAAATATAATACAAGACTTTTAAGTAAGTTATGGTTAAAAGTATTTGATTTTTATTATTTGTCATTTTAATGCATAAAAACGGTATTATCAAGAGTTATCCTAACAAAAATTGAAGTTTTTAATTTCAATTATATTTTTATGTTTTTTTATTCAATATTCCACTCTCACTAATGACGAAAAAATAACAACAGTTACCTTGAATTCACCATGATTTGGGTGAGCTGTCTAATATGTGTGTGTTCCGGGTAATACGGATGTGTTCCGTGTTCCTTACCTGAAAAAGGAGTAAAACAACAAATTAAACTACGGTCAAAGAATGCATAATGAAATTTGATATCGGGAAACGAAAATGAGTGAGAAAATAAAAGATGATCGAGAGAGAATAAACATTTTCCCATTTCGAGAATAACATAAAGTAAATATCGATTATTCCCCGAGATGTTTTTACACGCAGAATCAAACAAATAGACTGGTACAATAAATTAGGGCATGTTTCGTAAGGGAAATCAGGGAGAGTTTTTTCTTGGATGTTAATGAAGCATAATATAATGTAATGTGCAGAATGAAAAAATATACCTATACGTAAAAATAGAACGCATGCTTTTTTGGAATAATTAGTTAAAATCACGTGGGTTTTCACGATATAATATTAAGACGAGACATAACCACGTTTATCGTGGGTTTGCACGAGGCTCACATTTTAATTTATTTCGGCGAATTCGTAATTGAATTATCATTTTTATTTCCATGCCTCACAGGGGATGCGAGTTATTTATATTTTAGATTAATAATAAACAAAAATTTTAACAAAACAAAATGACTTTAAAAAAATGCTCTAAAAAGTAAAAAAATAATTTCGTACGATTGTTATTTTTGGAGTCGGTGTCAGCCAAGGTAACTACATACATAGGTTGTTATAGGTGAGATTTGGAGATCTTGGCTGAGTCGTTTAATGTTTTGTTAAAATTTTTGTTTATTTTTTGATTCTTAGTGACGAGCGTGCGTAAAGAAGTTTTACTTCAAAAAAAGAATCATCGAAATCTGTTGGCGTAATATTGAGTTATTCGTCCATTTGTCGCGCACATACTTATTGCAAATTTAAGACATATATGGTTTTCTCATGGATCCCATTGTCAGAACTGGACCAAATTAAAATGGGACCACACGGGAAGCACCAGCTTTCTAATAAAAAAGAATCATCAATATAAAAAAAATAATAATAATAAATAAATAAAAAAATAAAAAAATTACCTTCGAATTGATAACCTCCTCCTTTTCGAAGTCGTTTAAAAACAGTGCGCTGCCATCATTTTTTTTTAACTTTTAACGCCTTCAAAAAATTGTTATACGTTGTACAACTAAAGTTAGCGGTGAGCACCAGATTTTATTTTTCTAGACAATGAATTAATAACTTGGGGGGGTATTCATTTAAAAACATCTTAAATATTAGTAACACGTTCTTCAAAATTAATTAAAATGAACCCGTCTGTAAGGTCAAATCTCAAGGCCTGCTAGGGTGAATTCGACCTATTTGGCTTTTATTATTACTTTTACACACAATAAAGAGAAGAATAGCCGCTTGTTTTAACTATCTAATAAAGAGAGGAAGTTCTGGAAAGGAAAAAGGATAAGTAGTGTGAGGAAAAAGAAAGACGGGCGGGTAATAATCTAGAGGTCGCTGTATCCAGTTGTGACGGACGTATGAATCCATCCCTCCCGCTGCGGTGCAAAGACGATAGATCGGGAGAGACAAGCTGGAGAGGTCAAAGCGTCTCCCTAAACCGACCTCTCACAATCGACCGCCACGCAGCTAGTGAGCAGGTGCATCCGCCGCCAAGACCTGGACAGTCGATGAACCCGGGCACCCCTGTTAAGTTATCAAACGTAGCAAAACACTTGGGATGACCTATTGGCCCACTTAATTACAAAGCATAAATTTGAAGTAGGTACTAGGTACTACTTTCAAATAAGGAATTAAACTACTCGTCCAATGAAACGTCATTATCTCAGTAATTTTTTTTTAATCAAACAACTGTCTTTAGGTTGAAAAAATGCGAATAAAAAAGTCAAAATAAACATTACGATTTCACATTTGAAAAAAAAAAACTTTACTGTAAAATTGAAATGGCCACCATCTTGAAAATGAAATGCATTTTACAAACAAATTAAGAGACAGATAAAATGCGAAACGGTCAAATAAATTCGTTGGCCAATACTTTCCAACACGAAAAAAAAATTCTGCCGAGAAAGTAAAAAATATTCTAATTTAATTCATGGACTATATAAATTGCTCGCTGTGAAAGGGTGAGTATCAAAAGTTCCCATGTAAATTTCACGAAAAATATTCTACAAAAGAGTGAATTATAATTAAATAGGACGTACGACCTTTAAACTACCATATTTTTGGCTGATTTTCGTGTTTTTTCTTCTCAGTTATGTTAATAAGGAGCTAATCGCAGAATTACAAGTAGCTATATTGTAAAATGTTTATTTTTCAAATTAAGACGAAGCCTCAAGCCAAAGATGTGTATATTCTTAAGGGCTATTAACCAGCCAGCGGCCGAGAATTCATATTTCGTCGAAAAATGTTCTTACGATCGTACAGGGCGGTTTCGATGACAAAGATTAATTATTCTCCGTACCAGCTTTTTAAATAATAACTCAATATCGGTTTAATTTTATTCAAATTTTGCTTTAATTATACCTACATTCAAAAATGTTGAAAGCCGTGATGATACGACAAATAAAATTATGGACTTTTTGTAATTATTTTGATCATAAGTATTTATAATTTTTCAATAATATCAAAGAATGTAATAGATCATTTCAGAATGTAAAAAAAATCTTAAATATATTAGTTTGCAAGACCGTAAATAAATAGACAAACTGAAGTATTTTCGTCACAAAACATATTGTGTGCGGATCTTTTTTAAAATGATTTTATTTAAACTAAAATTAAAAATCTAAAACAGCTTTCCCAGATAAATTATTGATTTGTTTTACTGCATGATTATATAATTTGAAATGTGGGTTGTATAATAGAAAATTTTGTTTGAAAATTTAATAAATCTGCCAACGACCTACGGTAAAACCTTATTGTACTAAAAAAAAAACATATTTTCTCAAAATTTAAAACATAGCTTAACTAGATAAAAGAACAGTCTTTCGAAATCAATTTATAGTTTTTTTTATTGGTGCCCTTTTTTACTCATTTAAAGTACGCTCTAGCGTGTTTAAATCGCACTTTATGGAACGCGCGTTTTTTAAAGTTACCATGACAACATCAACAAAATGTGAAGTCTAAATGTCAACTTTTAAAAAGTACGTAATGTCCGGTGCTTCCGTGAAAAACTTCCGCAAATCATCTTCTTTGAATACATACGCCTTCTTAGCAACGTCATCCTTGCTAATTGCCTTCATGAATGCATGCACTTTCACAAATGATTTTAAATCAACCCCTTTATTTATCCTCAACAGACATTGCAATTTCGAATGTATGGCCCACATAGTCGATGCTTTGTACTGTTCCGACATTTTCTGAAGGTAAGCAAGCACAACTCGTTCATCTACATATTCTACATCTACTACGTTTTGCTCCTCCATCCATGTTATGAACCTTTCATATTCTTTTTTATAAACGTCTTTGGATTTTTCAGGTATTAACCGCGATTCTGCTTTGGTATTTAAATTATCAATGTTAGAACTCATTTTACAACACACAATAACTAGTAAAAACTGTGATGTCAACTATTAATCTTATGTGACAGATTGCAAATTAATGTTTGTGTTTTTCATTTCCATGACAACAAGATATTGTGATGTCACATCACGAATTCATTAATAGTTCTTATTTCCAAATTTTTAATAATAATATCAATATTTATGTTTTCAAAGTGTACCAATAAAAAAAATAGCGTAAAGTATTCGTGGATAACTGGTCTTTAAAACACTTGCTTTATTTCGAGCACTAGGCTACGCCGTCGTGCTCGAAAAATCGCGCGTGTTTTAAAGACCTGTTTATCCACTTATACTTTAATATACTATTTAGAAAAGAGTCAATGCGTCTAAAATTTGATTTAAAAATGACGTATTTCCGGTTTTGTCTGGTTATTATTCCCTCTTAATGTGCCTTATATCGCCACGAATATAGGTAATAGGCATAAAAATCGCTTGACGAACGAAGTGTCGAGTCTAGAAAAGTTCGATGTCATGCGCAAATGTTTGTTTTTATTTATTTTATGATTAATTTTAAGTGAAAAAAAGTTAATACAAGGGAAACAGTCACTAATAATCATAATAATAATAATTATAAAAAAAATAAAATTCTTCACGCAAAACACTTCAATTATCTCAACCAAACATATGTTGACAAATTTTCGTCAAACAAATGGTTGAGTATTGGAGAGTTGAGCGCAGAAATAGAAGGCTTTATGCTTGCCATACAAGATAGAGTCATTAATACTAAAAATTATAGGAAGCATATCATCAAAGATGCAAATCAAATTGATGATTTATGTAGAAAATGTTTGGCTTTTCCGGAAACTATAGAACATATTATATCGGGATGTTCTGTATTAGCGCCGTCCGAGTATACATTTAGGCACAATCAAGTTTTAAAAATAATTCACCAAAGTTTGGTAATTAAACATAACTTGATTGACTGCCGTAATGTACCATATTATGAATATGAACCAAATTCATTTTTAGAAAATGAATTTTATAAAATTTATTATGATAAAACTATTCTGACAGACAGAACAATTAGTCATAATAGACCCGATATAGTTTTACATGACAAAATTAAGAAAATAACTTATATCATTGATGTCGCTATTCCAAATTCTTGTAATATTCAGAAAACTGTTTCTGAAAAAATAAGAAAATATACAGATTTAGGAAATGAAATTAAAAGAATTTGGCATTCTCAGACTATAAAAATATTACCATTTGTTATTTCGGCTACTGGCATTATACCTAGCTCTCTCATTCAAAATTTAGGCGTATTAGATTTGTCAAAAAATTTGTACATAAAAATGCAAAAGTCGGTCATTTTAAATACATGTAGGATTACGAAAGATTTTTTAAATATTTATATTGAGGGATCAGTAGGATTTATCGGACCAGTTAGGATTTCATCAGAGCCGAACCCTCTGATATGAAAATATCTGGAGTCGGTGAAATATTTTCCCATTATGTTTCTGGTGGATTGACGTATTGTTCTTGTATTGTTTTATTCTTATATAGTGCACTTACATTGCGTTAATTTACTAGATATTCATTCGTGGAAAAGTGTGTGGAAGGGTTTAGTCTTTCATTTGGGAAAGATTCAACCCGGACATAAAATCTGGAGCACCGTAATTTAAAAATACATAATTTAAGTGAAAACTTATTTTGCACTGTTGTGTTTTGAAATTCGATGAAACGAAAAATAGCGACAATAAAAAGAGACAAACAAATATCTATAGGATTTAGCCTGCGATAGAATGAGATATTATAATCAGTCTCCTCTTTGTGTGGTGCTTCGTTTCCTACTCACTCTTGTTTACTTTAGTTTTATGAAATTTTCACTTCCACCGCGCGTGAATTGCATACTGTTTCTTATATGCGCTTTGTCTCTGTGGTCGAGGGGTAAGGCTCTCAACTATCAATCCTAAGGTCGCGGGTTCAAATCCCAGCAAGTAATTTTATTTAATTTTATTTTTTATTTTTTTTTATTTAGTAAAAGATTATACATTATTTAAGAATTTTTTTGACTGCCCAACTAGGAGGATTCCCGTTTTAGGACAGTCAAATTAGGATGCGTATTAACATACGGAACATGGTCCGTAAATAATATAAAAAAACAAAACAAAAATAAAAGATTAAAACAAAGTGACTGTTCTTTGTTTAGCAAAGTTTTTTTAAAAATAATATTAATTACGTAGGTAGGTACTTAATTACAGAGTATTTAAACATATAGATATAGAACAAACGTGTAAGCATTGCATATCATAGTCCTACACAGATGGGTTGTAATTAATTTGTGTTATTTCACAATTAATTAATTTAAAATAATATATAATATATTTGTAGCACGTTCCAGAGTCGAAGATATTATCAGTATCACCCTGGTGTAAGATCATCATTCGGAATAGAAACGTCGCTGAAAATGGCTTTAGCCGGGTTTTGTGACCAGATCTAAATAGACAGGTACTTCCTAACCTACATCTTCCACAACTCATACCCCTCCCCCTTTACCTTCAGCCTCACGACATCACCTTAATAGGTGATGCCATAGAATCACTGGCTCTGGTTAACAGGAACAGTTGGAACTCTTGTGCGGAATTCACATAAACAAAGATTTCTTCAGCACCGTTGTGATTTGAAACTCGGTAAAACGGAAACGACACTAAAAAGAGACAAACATTTAAATCTATAGGAATTGCCTGCGAGAGAATGAGATAGAATGAAACCTTACTGCATTGGCCGCTTCGATTATGAGTTTACTATTCAAGGCTCCTCTTGGTTGAGGTTGTGTGAACGAAGGTTTCACTACTACCGCGTGTGAACTGCACATTCATTTCACTCACCCCTGCACCACGGAGTCATGCAATTTTCCACCTAAATTTAAAAGTAGGTTGTGAAAAGCGCGGCTGTCACTAGTTCGGCATCGAAAACACATTCGAAATACGAAAAACTTTTTAAAAAACGTAAATAAATCAACGGCGCCCATAAAATTTTATTTAATTTAGATCAAACTGCAATGCGGATTACAGGGCAGCATCAGGAAGCTTGCAAAATTCCTTTGTACATGAATGAGCCCTTGTCAGGAAGAATGTCCGGAATGAGAAAATTTGAAAAAACGAAACCAGTTATGCTTCGTAACATTTAATATTTAAAATACATAAAACATTCGATTGTTAAGAGTTTTAAATGAAAAGTCGTCTATAAAGGCCAAAAAATTTGAGTTTATTACTAGAATTTATGCTTAACTTCTGGAATAATGTTGTATATAAAAATTTCACATACAACGTTATTCTACAAAACGTTTTTTTTACTCCCTTATAGAAAGCAATAATATGCTCTTCTAACACAAACGTATACATTTCATTGATGTATTTGAGCTTAAAAGGCAAAAAAACGATATGAATAAATGAAAGCACGAGATATTGTCTTGAGATCAACTTACAATATTATTCCACAAAACTGTTTCTACGGCTAAAAAAAAGGCTTAATAAAAAAATTCTGGACAAATTCTACTTTCCTGCATTCTTTAGCTTCTCGACTTTGAAGCCATAAGACATTCGTTTTCTCCATTTATTTCCATGAATTAAACCATGCGCAGTGATTTCTATAAATGGCATTATACAACATTGCTTGCTGCCACAGGCTGATAGTTTTGTTGGATACAACATTATTCCGGGCAAGAGCTCAAATAATTAAATGTTTAAAATAAATATTTTACATAATTATGGTGCAGAAAACACAATTACTTGAGGATTGAAAACTGTGATTTGCGAATGCAGTATTTGCTAACATGTTTTTTTTTACTTTTGTTCCACACAGGAGGCCCTGAGGAAAATAATTCCTCTCGGGGGCTATGAAATCTTTCGGGATTCTGTGGGGAGGGTCTTTTTATGAAGGGAAGGAGAGATAGTTCTGGGAAGGAAAAAAAATGGGTGGGTAGGAATCTAGGAGTCATGTCGGAAATGAGTCTTCTATCTGAGAGTTTTAATAATTTTAATTCTTTCAGCAAGTGGTTGTAACTTATTGTTTCTATAGGTAGACCGAATATTCTCGTATCTTAGGAATTTAAGCTGAATTTTTTCAATGTAATCAGAGTGTAGTTTAAAGTGAGGAGACCAAATATGAGAGTTATATTCGACTTGAATCCGAACTAGAGAAGAAATAAGATTTGCAATGTCGAAACATTTCAAAAGTCTCTGCCATTACGGATAATAAAGTCAAGTATTTGTAATCCTTTATTAGTACTTTATGTGTGAAAAAAAATTGTATTATATTTTAACGGGTTCTATAAGTTTTAAAACACCTCAACCCGATTCTGGAGGCTTGCTCCGCCAAACGTATATATCACACTTGTCATATATACGTGATATTTCACGTGGAGAGAGATAAACGTGCAGTACATCCGACACGAGAACACGCTGTATCTACGTCACGCCGTAAATACAGGATGTGTTTTGACTAATCTTCCAGAGATCTCAACTGCAGAAAACGTTGCCAGAATTCTAAGATGACATCTTAAGCTGTGTTTAATTATTTAACGGAATTAGGAGGAGAATTTAATATATGGTGGTACTAAGGGAGGATATCATGTACGATGCGTCTTACTGATGTTAAAATCTCTTTAACCAATGTAATATTAATGATAACGAATTATTTTTAACAATTACTATAATCAATACGTATTATCACCCTTTGTGCTATGCATAAAAATCTTGTCTTAAAACATTAGTTTATCAATTAAAAATACTAATAGTTAATTTGAATTTTTTGTGGTGTATAATTTTGTATGACAGTTATAGATTTTAAGATTTTCCAGTAAATCCTACAGGGCTTTTACAGTACTATAATATCCAAGTAGTTTCAATGTCTCTCAACAGATGTCATTAGAATATGTAGTACTAAAGTGTTTCAATTTTTTTACAATAGCTCTGCACCACAGAGGCCCTGAGTAAGAAAAAAAATCCCACATAGACAATATCATCTTTAGGGATGCTGTGTGGGGGGTCTTTTTAGGGAAATGAAGCAGAGAAAGGTCTGTGAAGGAAAAGGGTATGGGGGATGGATAGGAATCTGCGAGTCAAGATGTCCAGGTCCGCAATGTGTCCGCCGCCAAAACCATGATACCGAGCGTTCAAACCACGATGCCAAGCACCCTTGCTAAGTTACCAAACGCAGTGAACCATTTGAAGTGACCTATGGCAGAGGTTTTCGGTTATCCAATAAATGGTTCCCGGGACGACGAAACCCATTCCTACATCTCAAATTGATAATAAACAATACATATTTCTCTGATTCCTTTCCTTTAAAACACCCTCCACACAGCATCCCCAAAGACGACATGGGCCCAGAGGAAAACTATTATCCTCGGGACCTCCTATGTGGGGCTATTGTTAAAAAAAAGTCAGATAAAGATAGTATCTTCCAGTACTTGGAAAATAGTTACAGTACAGTAAAAGCAGTGCAAATTTCATGGCGTCAGATTCCACCGTCAAACAGTTCAAGCTGCTTTAAAAACACTTTTCTGCTACATAGGATTAAATAATATTTTAAAATTCGAGTATATGGTAAAGTCCGTTCACGTGAACACGATAAGTCAAAGGAAACATGAAAGGAATAATATAATATATTCAAAATTCAAATTCGAACCTTGTTAACAAATTCTGTACCTTTTTTACCGTATCAAATTTCGCAAAGTTTGTAAATAATTATATTAAAAATAGCTTTTCGCTTATTTTATAATATCTCCCCATGTGTAAAATTATAATTGGAACGCAAATTATACTACAAAGGTCACATTACTTCTAAGTTTTCTAACTTTGTAAAGCAGTCTGAAGTAATATTTATTTACTAATGAAATTAGCTAAATATTAATATCTTATAAATATTTATATTGAGGGATCAGAAGGATTTATCGGTCCAGTTAGGAGTTCTACCGAGCCGAACCCTTTGACATGAAAATATCTGGAGTCGGTGAATTATTTTCCCATTTGGTCTCTGGTAGATTAAAATGTTGTTCTTGTATTGTTTGGTATTTATTATACTTATATTACTTATATAGTGCACTTACATAGCGTGGATTGACAAGATGATCATTTGTGGAAAAGTGTTTGGAAGGGTTTAGTTTTTCCTATGGGGAAGATTTAACCCGGACATAAAATCTGGAGCACTAAAAAAAAAATATTTGGATGACTTGTATAGCTCCGTTTTTGTGAAAAATCACCTCAAGGGCGCTGTACAAACTTTTGTCTTACTTTTAACTACAAACTAGATAAACCACCATAACAACTTATGGCTAAAAATTGCATCCACGGGTTCATCGATCACCGATACGAAACTACATTTACAATGATTTGACTAATGAACGCGATGCTACTGTAAAAATGTACCTACTGTACAGGCAGAAAATATAAAGCACCATACTTACCTCAGGGAGGTCACTTGAGATTAACACTGTTTATTGATTATTTAGAGAAATTTAATAACAATTCGCATGCAGTGTACATATGTAATTAGGAACTATAATATAAATATGTTCTTTAATGAGCGTATTTTGAAAGCAAAAGCAAAATTCTATAATGGGCTGTACAATAGTACAAGGATTTGATCAGAATATTTTTATCTTCTTAAATGTGATTCGTTCCCCGATAAGAGAAAGATTCAGTGATGTGTAGTGTAATATGTAGGAAAATGTGTCCTTCAATCTTCAATTTTATCTATGGTTGTTAACTTGTTTTGACAGCTCCCACTTTAAACATTAAAAAGTATAGTTTTTAAAGGAAAAAACCTCAACAGTTTCTTGTTTATTCATGAGAATTGAGTCGCGAAGACGAGTAAAGTGTTTTTCCTAGTGGGTAATTAATATTTACCACGATATTGATCATTCTAACTGTTGGTAATTCGTTTTCTTTTTGAGCACCACAAACAAAAATATTTACATTGCGATAATCAAGATTTGTTGTGGGGCATTATTGAACAAAAATAAAAATGCCTCAAGAAAACACCCGCTCCAAATCAAAAAATAACGCTTTAACATCACATAGTCCCCAGTCAGTCGACAATAATCAGATCATTTTTGACTATATTGATAATAAATTTTCTGATTTAAAAAAAGAAATGTTTAAAAAAATTGAATTCGAGACAGCTGAAACAAAAAAAGCAACCGACTTCATTTCCGAAAAATACGATGAAATATTAACTAAGTTAAACGAATTAGCGGGAATTAAAATAGAAGTTGAAAAAATCAAAAAAGACCTGTCTAGAATGAATGATATTGATATTCGGCTTGCCGAACTGGAACAAAATAGTTTATCAAACCAAGTTGAAATCTCTGGAGTGTGTGAAAATATAAATGAAAACCCGATAGAAACTGCAAAAGATATTGCTAATAAGCTTGGCACTCAAATCCTGGATGAAGACTTTTTAGAAATCTATCGTGTTCCTGACCGTCGTCAAGGTTTTCCAAGAAAAATTATCATCAAATTCCACAATTCTAGCGTTACTACTCGACACAACCTTCTTGCAGCAAAAAACCTAACCAAGAAAATAAGTCCATCCTTGTACATCGGCGAAGTGTTGTCTTCATATAATAAGGACTTATTATGGAAAACTAAGAAGCGAGCACAGAAACTAAACCACCAATACACGTGGTTTAAAAATGGTAAAGTTTTCACGCGGAAATCAACGGAATCTAAAATTATAAATATAAAACATGAAAGAGATCTTCTAACACTGTAAAATCTAATTTTATCGTTAAAAAAATTAATTAAAATACATAAAATGGCTACTAATCTGGAAGAACTCAAATGCCACCTATTTGAAAATGAAACTGTTACTACCAACACAGAAAACATAAAACTATGTCTAAAAAATAATTTCAAAATAATACACCAAAATATAAGAAGCATCAATAAAAACTTCGAAGAATTCCTCATAAACCTAAAACTAATAAACATCGAATTTGATGTAATGATCCTAACAGAATGTTGGATTAAAAGTTCTTATACAACAAAAAATATTGAAGGCTACTATTGCATCAACACTTCATGTAATACTAAACAAAATGACGGAATTGTAGTTTACATTAAAAACAATCTGAAAACTACTACCAAAGAAATCAAAATCAATGACTCCAATTGTCTACACATACAAGTTAAGTCAGTAATTGATATACTGGCTATTTATAGATCCCCATCCGCAAACAATATTACAAACTTCCTTACTTCACTTGAAACTGTGTTACATAAACTAAAACACTGTAAAAATCTGTTTTTAATTGGAGACACAAACATTAATATTTTAGAAAATGGACATCCTCAAAAAGACGATTACCTCAACGCTATAAGCTACTACGGTCTTGTTAGCTACATCAACAAACCTACTAGAGTCACTGAAGAAACTCTTTCTTGTATTGACCATATAATAGGCAAAACGAAAAAACCTATCAACACAATAATATATGAATCCACAGTAACAGACCACTACTCTACAATATTGGAAGTTGGAAATGAAAATAAAAGTAAAGATGATTCCGTAAATATATCTATTGTGAAAAATAAAATCGACTGGGATACAATTATTTTCAACATAAAAAACGAAAAATGGGAAAATTTGTACTCAATTACTGATAATGATAAGGCATGGAATTATTTTACCAATTTTATTCAAAAACAAATAAAACTACACACCAAACAGAAAGAGGTACCAAGTAAAAAAAATTCAATCACTAAACCTTGGATGACACCTGGATTATTAAAATGCATCAGGAAAAGAGATAATATTCACAAACAAATAAGGAAAGATCCAAATAATTACTTACTTACTACATTTTACAAAAAATACAGAAATATGTGTACAAAACTAATTAAACACGTAAAGAATAAATACTATTCAAGAAAAATTATTGAATGTAATAATGACTCCAGAAAGATTTGGCAAATTCTTAAAGAGATAACACATGCAAGGCAATTCAGAGATCAAATTAAGGAACTTACAATTGATGGTCAGAATGTGAATTTTAACTTGGACCCGAAGACTATTGCCGATCATGCAAATACTTTTTTTACAAACGTTGGATCAAATTTGGCCAGTAAAATAAAAGAAAACATCAACTGCAATACTAAAACTCCACCACCAGATGATAATTTCCGAGAAGAAACTTACGCAAAATTTACTCTAAAAGATGTATCGATGGAGGATATCATCAAAGAAATCGACTCACTGAAAGAGAGGACTTCACCTGGACATGACAAAATACCAAGTAAACTACTAAAATCACTGAAATCTCATATAGCCGTTCCCCTCAAATTCCTAATTAATAAGAGCTTCACTCTAGGTTGCTTCCCAAATGTATTAAAACAAGGTATTATCTCTCCAATTTTTAAAGGTGGGAACAAATCTGAAATTACCAATTACAGACCAATTTGTGTTCTAAGTGCACTCTCCAAAATTGTTGAAGGAATACTGAGAAATCAATTAACTACTTACCTTGACTCTAGTAAAATATTATAAGCAAATCAGTTTGGTTTTCGCCAAAACTTATCAACCTCAGACGCCATCGCTAACGTTACAAACTTCATAACAAGTAATGTTGACAAAGGAAATAAATGTATAGCAATTTTCCTTGATCTTGCAAAGGCGTTTGATACTGTGAACCACAAAATACTTTTAGATAAACTTAAGAGGGTAGGAATATCAGATACAGTTCTTCAATTACTTCATAGTTATCTAACTGATCGAACGCAATGTGTTAAAATAAGCAGTACCTGTAGTAGTTCCCAAAAAACAGTTTGTGGAGTTCCACAAGGTAGCATCCTAGGACCCTTATTATTCTTAGTATATATTAATGATCTATGTAACTTACAAATTTGTGGACAAATCACAACTTTTGCCGATGATACGGTTTTGCTATTTTATGCCAAATCTTGGGATGAAGTCTTTAAAATGGCAGAAAATGGCTGTCGTATTGTTAAAAATTGGCTTAATGCTCACATATTAACCCTGAATACAGACAAAACCAAATTTCTAACATTTCGAATATCAAATAAGCTCTTGCCTTCACAAAAAAGCCTTAAACTTCACAGCTGTAACCCCTCATTAACTCCATGTACCTGTCCTTCTATAAGTAGAGTTGACAGTATTAAATATCTTGGTATTCAAATAGATGATCTTCTTAAATGGAACGCACATGTTACAAACTTAACGACAAAATTGAGGAAATTCGTCTATTTCTTTAAAAATGTTAGAGATATATTAAATATAAAACAACTGAAACAAGTTTACTGTGCTCTCATACAATCATCACTTGAATATGGTATTATTAGCTGGGGAAGTGCCACAAATACTTGCCTGGAGCCTTTAGTAAAGATTCAAAAACTAATTTTGAAGGTTATTCTTAAAGTCCCGTTGAGAACGAGCACTGATTTTATTTTTAAGACACTAAATGTTCCTAACCTGCAAAAACTGTATTCAAAAAATATTCTGCTTCACCAAATTAAAAATACACACATGTTTGAGGAACGAATAAACACTAGAGCCCTAAGAGAGTCAAATGTAAAATCTTTTAACATCCCAGTTTGTCAAACCTCTTATGGACAAAACTTTTAAATATAATGCAACAAAGCTATTCAATTCTCTACCTACTGAAATAAGAAACACTCAAAGCAAAAGTGCATTTAAAAGTAGAATCATTGATCACCTCAAATAAACATATCTATCAGGAGTATTTAATAACATTCTTACCTTTATGCCTACTGTGTATAAATATGTAACCATGTACCTACTGCAATGTTCATATAACATACTTGAATTGTATATTACTTAGAAAAAAAGATTTTATATCAACCTGTCATGTTCATAATATTAATAAAACAAAATCATAGATTATAACCACTCTGTAAATTGCCATCTCAACACAGGTGTTTCACACCTAGTGAGATGGGCAATACGTCATTATTATAACCTAATGTAATATGAAAATAATTAAATAAATAAAAAAATAAATAAAAATAGACGTCTTTAGTATAGGTATTTATATGTAGTTTTGAGGTGTCTTGACAGATGTCAGTAACAAAGTACAACAGGATAGAGTCACCTCATTTGGATAGGATTCTAACTTCAATTTAACTTGTTCTGGAGATATGCGGTGTCAAAGTTTGCAAAGACGATTTATTTCTCGTTATCTATTACCAACTAGCTGACCCGGGTAACTTCGTACCAGCTCAGAATCAATAACTGTTGTGTTAACTTATTAGCTGAATTAAATTCAGTTTTTTTCTAAAGTTAAAAATTACACAATGAAGCAATTATCTATGCGCAACTGTCCGTGTTTTGTTTTTTGTCAGTATCAGAGACGGCGTTCTGTACGAATTTATATTTTTGTGTGATTTTCTTACTTTTCCATTTACTTACGGGAAATGCGTTTCATTTTCTTTATACGTGAGGGAGATATATTATAATTATTGTATTTTTCCTTTGGAGAGGTGCAGAGATACGTTCACCGTTTGTCTCATTTTCGACTGTCGACATTAAATGTGTAAGCAAGAGGGGCAGCATTATTTTTTTAAGAAGAAAATCAAAACAATCAGCGCATTGACATTTGACGTTTTCAATTTTTGGAATTCACTCACTACTCAATATTATACTTATCACAATATTCCTACACTCAAAAGATGAGAATTCGTTCCATACAAAATGCATGAGGAAAAGAATTTTCTTCATAATTTTTTTCTGCTATTCGGGGCGGAGACAAATCCAACAAATCAAACATCATATAAATCGGTCCAGCCGTTCTCGAGTTACAAATAGTGTAACTAACCCGACTTTGTTTTATATTTTAAGATTTATGATTCCGAGGTTGAATCTTCTGTAAACTTACCATTTTAGAACATACCTACAAATGCAAATAGAACCACACGCAATCAGTTTGAGCGTAATAATTAGTTTCATAAGGTTCTAATTACATTTCCCAGCAAGGGCCACGTCTTAACACAAGATTGTACCTCGAAATTCGTCTTGGCAAACTTTGAAACCTCAGAACATGGTAAAGCGAAGTTAGAACCCTATCCAACCAAAGTGATGAACTATAATGCGCTTCGCAACAACGATCAACTGTCAGATACAAACAGAATAGAGAGTGTAAGTGGTGTTAAAACCTTGTAAAATAAATAGAGCTTGATTTTAGAATTTGTTCATACAAATATCTAAGGAAGTACTACACACATAGTTTTGGAAATTATTTAGGTTATAGAAATGAGCAAAAGAAATGGTTTTTCAATCAAAGGACTGTCGCCGTTCGTGTCTAATACTAGAACGTATACGGAAATAGCCGATGATATCCGATCGACAGCTGGTTACCTTTAGTGCCGAATTCCCTTGGTTCAGAATTACACAGAGCATCCATTAGAACACACGTTTTGTGCAGCTAAATATTTTACTAACGGTGTTAATTCGAAAGGTAAATTTTTGAGTCTCTAAAATTAACAATGTTTGAATTTTAAATGCTTCTTCTTGGTGTGCCCTATCAGGTCCCCCCGACGTTGTCGATCACTCTGGAAAATGTCTCTCAGTCTTGCGCTGCCCGGAATAGCTCCTCCACACTTCTAATGCCGGTCCACTCTCGTACATTTCGCAGCCAAGACACTTGTCTCCTACCAGGTCCTCGGCGACCCTCTATCTTGCCCTTTAATATTAATTGGAGCAATTGATACTTCTCCCCTCGAAGTACTTTTATTAATGTAAGCAGTTCTCTATCTGCTCTAGTCCGCCTGAGAATTTCTGTGTTGGTGATCATGTCGGTCCATGGGACCTTGAGCATTCTCCGGTGAAGCCACATTTCAAAAGCCTCTAACCTGTTCATGGTATTTACTTTCAAGGTCCATGTTTCACAACCATACAGCAAGACCGATCACACATAACATTTTAGCATTTTCTGCCTTAGTTTGAAGCTGATATTGTCATCGCAGAAAAGGGTTTCATTTTACTGAACACATTCTTGCTGCTTCGATTCTGCACCTAACCTCTACATCTGGGTCAAGAGTCTCCCTAAGAATACTGCCGAAAATATTAAATGATTCCAGCTTCACAAATCCTGTAATTGAAGGGTTTGCACTGGTAGGTAATTTATTTGTCATACTCAATTACCAGCACCTTTAGAAGTTCTTCATCTGATAGACTAAACTTGTGAAATTGTACTTGATACAAAGAATAAAAATCCAATACCTACGTCACATTATTAGGAACAACAGATACAAAATTTCCAGTGAAAGATTATAGCGGTAGGCGCAGTAGAGAAAGTGGTAGAACTGCAGGGTGTAGATTACCCTGATGATAGCTAACCTTCAATAAAAGAGACCACCAGAAAAAAGCAGAATTTATTGATAAACTTTAAATAAAACATAACTTTCTCACAGCGTGATCCAATGAAAGCTTTTATTGTTACCGTGACGATTAAGGCAATAAACATACGTTCCTTATCATTATAATGCTGCAGCTCTTTCTTACACATTAAATAAAGGTGATACAAAAGATGAGACACACAAAATACGTGTGACGATTTCATTCAAAGTATTTTTTTTTCTTTGGAGGAAACAGATATATCTTATTACGGCTTAGCCACGCGACGGGACTGCGTTTCTTTTTATTTATACATGTGAGGGAGATGTATGATAAAGATTGTAAGTTTTCTTTGGGGAGTGCAGACATACGTTCACCGTTTGTCTCATTTTTGAGTGTTGTTATTTAGTGTATAAGAAAGAGATGCAGCATTATATGTTTAAGAAGAAAAGCAAACCATCAGCGCATTGACATGTGACTTTTTTGGATTTTTGGAATTACACTTCAATATTTACACTTTATCATTTATGTGAATGATATTTTTAAACTCAATATAAAGTCCAAACTAATATCATACGCTGATGACACAGCAATTTTAACTGAGGGATTAACTTGGAATGAAACTCGGAGAACGGCGGAATCAGATATAAATTTAATAAAAAAATGGTTTGATCAAAATTTACTATCTCTAAATACCGATAAAACTTTTGCAATATCATTCACTCTGACTAAAAATGCTACCCCTGAGAACCTAAACATATGTATCCACTCATATAATTGTAATTCAAATTCATGCTTATGTAAACCTGATTGCTCTGTACTCACTGCTAAAACCAATGTTAAATACCTCGGTGTAACTATAGATAGTAATATAAAGTGGAAGATGCAAATTTGTACAACAGTCGAGAGACTAAGAAAATTAATATACATTTTCATTAAAATTCGAAACATTTTAAACATTACGATATTAAGAACTATTTACTTTTCCTTAATCCAATCAGTGCTACAATATGGAATTGTAGGTTGGGGAGGTGCCTTCAAAACTTATCTTTTACCATTGGAAATCATTCAAAGAATAAAAATAATTTTAAAAAGGCCATACGATTACCCCACCGTCAAACTATTTCAAGATTTTAAAGTACATTCACTTCATGTTATCTACAAAAAAATCACAATCTTACAAATACACAAAGATTGCTTCAATAATGAGAGCTTTACTCCTTTTTCTAACAGCATAAGAACACATATTCTCGGCACTATGACTCTCCCACGCTGTAACACCACCACAGCCCAAAAATACTATAAATATATTGGAGTTAAATGGTTTAACCAATTACCAGCTAACTTAAGATTGGAAAAAAATTATAAAAAATTCAAAAAATCAATAAAAACTCTTTATATATAGCTTATTCTTATTACAATCACTTCATCTTTTTAAATACTATATTTCTCAACTCAACTTGTAATATCAGATATCCTCTTTCTTTCTTTATCTTCATCCTTTCTTATTTTTTTTTATCTCCCCCTCTTCTTTGTGTTACATTACTTCTTTTATATTTTCATACATATACTATATAAAAATATATAGACATATTATATAATATAAACGATTTTTCTAGCTTACTGTTAATTATATTACCTATTCTTAGTTTTATACTCGTATATATAAAAAAATATGTGTTACTTTACCATTAGTAATTTTTTTTTTTTAACTACATTCGTTTTCTCAATCTTTTTTGTCACGAGCTTTGCTCCTAAAAAAAGGTGTAAACGTAATAAACAATGTATTCTTGAAATATAAACTTTATATAATGTATTAACCATGTAATATTTTAAAAATAAATATATTTAATAAAATATATATATATATATTATCATTATAACTATATTTCATACTTTCAAAATTATCGTCACGGATAAAAGTATTGTAGGGGTCTACAGAGACGCCATGGTGCGGTGTGAGAAAGATGCCAAACAAATATGATATTTTTTCCTTTGTATGAAACAGCCCTACGTAATTGTGTATCTCATCTTTTGAAAGACCTGCAGCATTATTGTGAAAAGCCATTACCTTTTTTATGCTGTCACGGTACCGTAATCGTACATTGCCACGGTATTAACAAAAGCGCTCAACAGCAATAATTACCTATATACGATCAAATTTTGAAATAATTCTATTCAAAATGTCGGTTTTAAATTCGAATAACCAAATGCAGCAGAAGTCGAATGTCCCCACAATAAATTATGTGGTGATAAATTAAAAATTTTAGCGATCATTCTCATTAAATGAAACGACCATTCGCGATCCGACCGCATTTTCCAGGAACGCAGTCTGGTCGTAACGTTGGAATCGAGTGAACGCCATAGAATAATAATGGCCCATATGATAGCAAATCCACATTGAAGCAGGTTTCATATACTCGTACAAACCATAGACAATATACAGACATAGACGGAGCTAAATATTATACGCTTTGCCCTTTGTCTGATCGAATATTTGTTTAGGAACAGGAGCGAAGTCAATAAATTAATTATGCTACGAGTGGGTAGGATAGGGAATTTAATTGGCGCCCAACTTGGGGCCTATATATATATTTTTTTTTAATTTCTCATTCTGCTTTAACCATACTTATCCATGCTTTGTTTAAAGATTAAATGCTGTTAGAAATAAGATCACTGAGGCATAAGTTTGGTGAAATAGAGAGAGGCTTAACAATTAGCAGCATAATTGGGAAAAGATTAACAAAAATCACTTTTTACAAACATTATAAGTGCAAATATTATAATCAGAAGTTGTTCGACTGATGTGGACTGACTACCTACAATAAACCGCCTGCTATGGATGCATGCACTTAGCTCATTAATATGTAAAACTGAAGATATTTGAAGGAATTCTATGTCCAAAGACGCCAGAAGGCATACATTAATTTTTGAAAATTTCCATTGAGATATTGTGAATATGATTTTTCTTGTCCATCCGTAGCTAACTAAATCCATTGGGAGATTCCTATTTTACTTAAGGATAAGGAAGTATCCTTTACTTTAAATTATTACAAACTTTTACGATAACTGCGTTTCCAGTTCTCTCGGATGACACAGCAAAATTTGACTTAATTTTAAATTATTAACGACTTTCACGTTAACTTCGATTCCAGTTCTCTTTTGGATGATAGCAGAATTGTACTGAATCTCAAATTATTAACGACTTTTACATTAACTGTGATTCCAGTTCTCTTTTGGATGACAGCAGAATTGTACTTAATCTTAAATTATTAACGACTTTTAGATTAACTGCGATTCCAGTTCTCTCGGATGACAATAGCATTGTACTTAAGTTATAATTATTAACGACCTTTACGTTAACTGCAATTTCAGTTCTCTCGGATGACAGCAGAATTGTACTTAATCTTAAATTATTAACGACTTTTACGTTAATTCCGATTCCAGTTCTCTCGGGTAACAACAGCAAAATTATAGTTAATCTTTAATTATTAACGACTTTTACGTTTACTGCTATTCCAGTTTTCTCGGATAACAGCAGAATTGTAAATAATTTTAAATGATTAACGATTGTTACGTTAACTGCGATTCCAGTTCTCTCGAACGACAGCGAAAAAGTCGTAAATTTTAAGGTAAAAGACATTAATTCCTTATTCTTAAACAGAACTGGATTTGCCTCCCAGGGCTTTACTTCACCAACATTTAATGGAAAGCTAGTGCTGAAGGGTCGATACAACAAACCAATCTCATCAAACTCTCAAAGTGCATTCAGCATACAAAGCTTTGCGAACTTTCTTTGATCCACCCATCATTTTGTACGTATGCACCTCCCGTATACTTGGATATCGTAGTTTATACGAGAGTAGAATATTAGTACAGAATCTCCAGATTTTCCAGGGTTTTGCCATCCGCGATATCCGAACAAGAAACGCGCCACATATTTGTTTTCAGGTTCTCCACAAAACAGTTATACACCAAATTATTACGGAAATGATTACAAAATTTAAGAGAAAAAAGTTCAAGGGGACAGTTTCACTATGTTGAGACGTATGTCAAAAGATAGTTACTGAACTCTCTATAGGTAACATTGAAGATGTCGATGCTCAATACAGAATCGTTAAGCAGTTGAATTGCTCTATTTAATGGCGCATTCTGAAAGGAAGAAGTTCTCGCTTTCATAAAAAAAAGTGCGTGGGATCTCCCACAAGTATACGCGTTAAGGACATATAGGTTTATCTCCTTCAATATAGGTGGATTCAGTACAGTACCGGAGATCAGCTTAAAAAAATGTTTCCTCAAAAATATTTTTCGGCGTGCTTCTAAGGTATTAAGATCGAGCATTCCTGTTAAGAACAACGATGGATACAGGAATGGGTAGTATGTATATTCCCTCATATACAGGTAACGCATAAACCGTTTTTGTACTCTTTCTATTTCTAGGATTTAATTTTGTTCAGAGGGGGCCCAAATAATGGAGCTGTATTCTAGGATGCTGCAGACAAGCGCTTCATATGTTCTTCGTATATATAACAAACTCTCACGTAAACAGACGCATCTACATCTAAACAAACAGATATACAGAACTAGACAAAGATAGTTGGGAAAAGTAAATATTTCAGAATAGTTCCCACTTCAACAACTTACGACTCTCCGGAGCCATTGAAACTATGGCATCACCAATTGGGGTATGTTGTGAGGCTGAATGGAGTGAAAAAGAAGACGGGAAAGGGAAAGTTTGAAACCCCGCGGAAACTGAGTTTCTATGACTTTCAATTATTTTTTTTATGAGTGATGTGAGCCGATTTCAGATGTCACTTGTCGCATATTTTTAGTTTAGAGCGTTTAAAACACGAATTACTCTGTATAATTACAGTATTACGTGTTTTAAACTAGTTAAAATCGGCGATAGCTGAAATAACCCATTGAAAACGCAACTGACAGCCATAGAAAATCACACAAATTTGACAGTCGATTCCGTATGGAATCTTTTCCATGTCCAATAAAGATACAAAATCGCTCCTCATTATAAAATCCCCATTAAACTTATTTAGATGGTCCTGCGCTTTTTCATCCCGCGACAAAATATCCCTGACAAAATATCCTACGGACAAAATATCATCCAACAAAATATCTTCTAAAACAACTTAACCTAACCTGACCTGACCTAACCTTATTTTACATTTTATTGTTTTTTAACAATAATTTATTGTATTTGCACGTCAATGTATTTGCAGAATTTCTGTATTATTTTTGTCCCATTTTACTATTTTTTTACAATAATTTATTGTCTTTATAGGATGTGTGAATTATTTTTGTCCCATGTTTTAGTTAGGTTAGGTTAGATTAGGTTTGATGGCCGGCGTAGTGTTAAGAAAATTTTATTTGATTAATTTGTGTTATTTCACAATTTATTCATTTAAGATAATATATAGTGTATTTGCGGCACGTTCCAGAGTAGAAGATACTCCCAGTATCGCCCTGGTGTAAGACCACCATTCAGAATTGAAACTTTGTTGAAATGGCTTAAGCCGTGTTTGGTGCTCAGATCTGAATAGCCGGGTACTTCCCCACCTACCTCTTCCCTATCTCCTTCTATCCCCACTACCTTCAGCCTCACAACATACCCCAATTGGGAATTCAATAGTCTCACTGACTCCAGACCGGAGTAGTTGGACTCTTGTACGGTATTCATGTAAAAAAAGGTAAGTTAGGTTTTAGAAGATATTTTGTTGAGCGATGTTTTGTCCGTAGGATATTTTGTCAGGGATATTTTGTCGTGGGTTGAAAGTCGCAGAACCATCTACATAGGCGCTACAGAACAGTTTTGATATACGCGCTGTTTTAAGAATCCAACCCCGCGTAGACCGAGTTATCCGGCACATACCGAACTCCACAAAACTAGACATAGCAAGGAGGTATCTGCATACCGTCTGCATGACGGTATCCTAATACCGTCTGCCAACGGTAGACAAAGGTTCTTGGCTTTATATTCACAAAGCAACGGGTGTAAATCTGAACTACCTTTCCCGTTTATGATCCACTCTCTCGTCTGAGAACGCGCAGTTTGGGCGACTGCAGCGGAAGATTAGAGAGATTAAATAATAATGCAGTAGCTTTATTATTCTTTTGCATAAAGGATGATTTTTGATGTTTTTGAATATCAGAGGTATAACCAAAAACTTTAAGTAATTTTAAACTTCTATTTTAATGTAATAACTTTTTAATACATTTTAAAGGTAATACCTATCAATCGATGGAAAGTTATTGTTTTTATTACCCCAGCGTCTGCGTGGTTCAATTTCAGAACCCAGTTTCGAGTGCATGTTGACGCCACGCCGTACGCGTTGCGCCACAAATAACTGTGTACGTGGAATTTTAAACTAAACTACCGGTTTTAAATCCAAGATTTCGTAACAGATGTCGCCACTTACATCAGCAGCTCGCATGTGGACGTTTCTTCCTTAGGTATAAGTACTACGGATTAATAGAATTTAAGTATCTTTCCGGATATGGAGAGATTACATATGGCATCATTTCCTGTCACGGTTACTTTAACTCTGTGACTAGCTGTCACTGGATCACAGTGGATCCGAGAAACTCGCTATTTTTGGAACCGGTTCTTATGGGAATAAAATGGTTACCTACTATCAAACTGGGCGAAGACGAAATAATAGCCGCCCACAGGGCCTAGCAGCAAAAACCTGCGGAGCGGGTTTTTATTTGCTTTTAATATTAATCGTTGAAGAAGAAGACTATATTATTATCCACAGGGGCAATTTTTGCCACAATATGGCACCATTTAAAATACCTCGGATTGCTTTGCTGCCAGATTTGGGCAAATTTTCCCTAGATGCATAGATGCATTAAATTTTTCCATATTAAAATTCCGAAGTACGTTTTTTTTAATGACGGCGGAAAATATTGAAAATGGTCACCAAAAAATCACGAGCAATCGGAGGAAAAAGACACAGAAAATAAAATTAAAAGTTAACGATCGAAACTGGGAATCAAACCTAGAATCTCCGTCTTACCGGGACAACTCATTTAACCAATCGGTCATTGGGAAATAGTTTATTTGCGTCATTTTTGTCGATCTCATATTAATTCATAATTTAACTATTTTTTTTCAAATATTTTTGGCTGGTATCTTTTTGAACGATTGTTACAAAAATCTAAACAATTTATTTGTAACCTAGATTGTGTCTCGGATAAACATGTCCGCCTTCTCTCCGTAGAGCTAGGCGGAGAGGAAGGAACGTCACACCCTTCGTCTTGACGTACATTCCTTGAGACATTCCCATTCTACAAAAGACACGATGCCCGGAAAATCGTGGTACAAGCGAGAAGTTGGTGAATCTCATTTGGAAACAATTTTGAACTATAACTTTTTTTGATTTGAGCTTTCATTTTCGAGTAAATCGAGTCCGTTGGAACTTTTGTGGTCAAATTCAAAATATTCGGCGGCGACGAGGTTGTATCAGCTGAAAAACGTATCTTAAAATACGTCGAAATTTAGAACGAAAAAATGTTAAAAATGTTTAGATCGAAAAAAAAACTTTTTTTTTGGTTCTCCATGTGATTTTTTTTACTTTAGCTCCATACAGGGAGTTCCCTCGGGGCCTATGTCATTCTTAGGGACGCTGTGCGGAGGGTCTTTTAAAGGAAAGAAAGGAGAGGAAGTTCTAGGAAGGAAAAAGTACGAGGTGAGGGCAGGAATCTGGGGTTCAGTGCGTCCAGGAGTGACGGACTTATGAATCCAAAAAGTATTTGATTCACAACTCAGAATGAAATCAACTCAGAACCTCATTTGAAAGTCATTGAAATTGGTTAAATAGGTTACTTTATGTAAGGGTTAGGGGCTATTTTAAAATTATTTGTTGACTTTTCAAAAATATGCTGAATTGACTTGATTCTGAGTTGGCGAGGAACCGCATATTTAACGTTGATTCTACTGTAGTGTCCCACCGAACTTTCGGTTTCGGTTTCGGCCTAGTTTCGGCAAAAAAAAACGGGAATCGGCTTAGTTTCGGTTACCATCCTGCCGAAACTACGTGACCAATTTGTAACTTTAATTCTATTGACAAATGGGTCCTGCTCAGCTATACATTCAGGATTTCTCCTGGAATGCAGCTGGTTTTAATGGACGTCCATGACACATTGTTTTGTCAACTTGCACATCATATTATTTTCTTCTACTACCTCAGGTACACTTAATTAATTTCGTATGATTATTAGAATGAAATACGAGAGCTATTTCAGCGACGCAGCTGTTTCTCTCTACGAAAGCATTGTCGTTGTCAAACTGTGGTTAAACCCCTGACAAACTATACATTGTGGTTTAGAGTTATTCACACGCTTCTAGATATACCTAACCAGAGATTTACGTTCATACCGCGAAACTACAGGGAGTATACATTATTAAAAATATTCATGAACTTTTTTTTTTAAATCTTTAAAGCAAAAATATGATTTATTTTCGACAGGTTTTCAATGAGATTTTATGAAAGAACTTTTATAATTGAGACCTTGCCCGGAATAACGTTGTATCCAATAAAACTATCAATGTTCAGAGATTGATAGAAAAATGTTGTGCATATTAATATGCATCTTTTAATAGCTTTTATGGGATCGTTATTAGATAACAGACGTGATCTCCTGTTAGATTTGTATAGCTGTTATTTGCTTTTTCTATGTACAACGTACATTAAATGCATAAATAATCATGCATGTTTGCAGGAATTCGTTTATAAAACTATCTAAATTAAAATATTATGTGAAAGTAGATATGTAAAAATTACACAAATATGACAGAAGATAACGTCCGTTATCTGATAACGATCCCACAAAATATATAAAATCGCTCAGCAGGTACGTCCTTTACGTCATACGTATGTCTAGTATTGTCGTGTAAATAAGTCCGAGTGGTTAAGGTAAAGATTATGGTAATGAAAAAAATTTTAGGCCTGTGGCATCATTTTAAACTTTGGTTTGTGGAAGAACGTTGTATAATGCTCTTTATCGAAATCACGGAGCATGGTTTAATTCACGGGAATAAATGGGGAAAACGAACTTCTTATGGCTTTCTACTAGAAAGATTT
The DNA here is from genome assembly GCA_917563855.2 of Limnephilus lunatus. Lineage (NCBI taxonomy): Eukaryota > Metazoa > Arthropoda > Insecta > Trichoptera > Limnephilidae > Limnephilus > Limnephilus lunatus. The sequence goes on from OU830592.1 coordinate 113,679,357, forward strand.
CAAAGCCAAGAACCAGAAGAATGCAGAAAAGTAGTATTTGTCCAGAAAAAATATTATTAAGGCTGTTTTTTATCCGTTGAAATAGTTTTGTGGAATAATGTTGTAAATTGATCTCAAGACACAAATGTCGAAAGTAAACGGTGTATTTTTTTTTCTTCTTAAGTTCAAATATATCAATGACATGTGTAAATTTATGTTAGAAGAGCATTTTGCTTTCGGTAAGGTACGAAGAGTAAAAAAAGACATTTTGTGGAATAACGTTGTATTAAATTTTCATACACAACATTTTTTTCACTATTTTAGCATAAATTCTAGTAACAATCTCTAATTTAATTATATTTTTTCACGACTTTTCATTTAATTTTTTTTTTTTTTAATTTGAAATTTTAAGTGTTATGAAGTTAGATGATAGATGATAGCTTCGTACAGACTCTGAGAGGTGTGCGATGAATTACCTATATAAATGCGAACAGTTTCCAAGCAATAGTTCAACTTTAATGGAAATGTCAGTTTTGCATACAAAATTGCTTACGAATTTCAGTTTCAGATGCAGTTGTAAATGAACTGCAAATACTAAAAACAAAACGAGTCGAAATGATGTTTGATGGAATTGGGTTATAGTGTGTAGGATAAAACAAGGTATGCAAGGAAAAAGGAATGACCAATTACTTACCACTGTATCTCTGCGAAGGAGCATACAACACAATCAAAAAAATTAATTCCATACAAACCATTAAACTATTATATGTTTCTCTAGTTAGAAGCCAAATTGAAAATAACTCGGTAGTTTGGTCTCCATCTTAAAAAACTCCCGTTAATAATATTGAGCGAATACAAATATAAATTCTGCGTTTTATTAATTTTAAATTAAATGTCCAACTAGAAGACTCAAAATATAATCTATTACTAAATATTCTAAAAATACACACACTGGAAGACAGACGTAAAATAAAAGACAACATTTTTATTAAAAATACTTTACTCTAAATTCGACCTTTGCGAACTACTGCAACTTATAAACTTACGAATACCGACAGTAACTACACAATAAAATAAACTATTCTACTGCAGCATTCATAAGCGGAACTACATTGCCCACTCACCGATACAACGATTTCACACTATGGGAAATCAGTACGTAGGAGATGTTGACATATTTAACATCAACTTGGCGAATTTTGTGGATCTTACAAAAAAATTATTCCAAAGCTATTCCTAAACGTATCTGTATTTTTGGAACTTCTGTGCATTTTTATTTAATTTTGGTTTTATTATTTCTTTATCTGTTTAAAAATCATCTGTCATAATTAATTGTACTACCAAACATGTAAAAGCCCTCTGGGCGTTAAATAAATAAATAAATATATAGTTCAACCGCGATACCTCGATGTAATTATCGCCACAACAAAACGAATGAGTATAAAACGATATTATGTAATTCCGAGATGGTCAAATACATTCTTTTTACTTAAAAATTACATTGTGTACACGAAAAACACCAATATAATAATAATAATAACGTAATATTTGTAAAGTGCAGTATTGCGTTATTTCACTTCAAGTATTCTTAACTATGTATAATAAACTTAAAAATAACCCTATAGTGTTCCTTACGAGTCCTTACAAAATATTGATCAAATAATATGAAAAAAAGAATATACAGTATATACAAAACAATGCCAAGAGAACAGAACTAACAAGAACAGTGATGTTTTGGCACAGAACAATAGATAATGATAAACAATAATGGTGCTATTAAAACACGAATCATTAAATTAAAATATAATATAAAACAGATGGCAGTTTACGTTCAGAAATAAGAAACATTCTGAGTGCACATTAAACATAAAATACAGTAAGGAAGAAACCGAAATCAAACATTTACCGGAAACTTGAGAACATGGCTTATTAAAGTACATTGAAAAGTAGTTAAGATTCATGAATGATATGATTTTTTTAAATTTGTTTTTAAAGCCCGTTTAAATTCAGCCAAATTCTGGATATTACATAGTAAGAGCTAAGGGAAGTTTGTTCCAAATGTGAGGGCCAGTTACACGAAAAGAGCGATCATAGTAAACGGCTCTGTTTGACCTAGTTCTATTAAACGATTTTATATCATCTAGATCTGCTGACCTTAGAGTAAGCTCAACTTTCTTCCAAGGTAGTCCCAAATCTTATGTTTTCAATACAAATGCACTCGAATTTTCACTATTTTTCTTGCCATTGTTCCAAATTTCACATGCTTTTCCTTTTATGAGATGGTTAGGGAGAGATAAATGACATTCAACAGTCCGAATACATTATTTAAGCCACAAATGATTTCATATCATACACTTTATTGTTGTCTGTAGAAAGCCAGCCTCTGTGTTTCATCCCTCCTCCAACAAGTTCACTCCTTCCTTTCTTCAAAAAGACCGTCCAAACAGCATTCCCAAAGATTCCCGTTTGGAATTAATACATAGAATACACGGTTAAAACTAATTCTCTGCTGACGTCAATGTAACCCAATGATAAAACTGTGATTTTCATTTGAATATTTTAACATATTTTTATGTTAAATAAACAAACATTTAAAACCTTTTTACATGCTAACGACTTTACGTGTGATTTCTGCAAATAAAAAACAATGACTGTATTTTTTTTTCATAAATACAAAAAGTGCGTAGGTTTTTCATTCGTTACGAACACCGCAGAGAAAATAAACGATAAAAATGTGTTACGGGCGTGTCCGTGTGCCCAATGTAAGCTTAATTTTTCCTTACTTTGATCAAACTTAAAACAAAATCTGAATTATTTCTTGAAGAGACGAATGATTTTCTTGGTCTGTTTGGGATTCACGAGTCAAAATTTATTACGTAAAACAGTGGCATTCGCTTCGGAGAGTATACAGCGTCCATCGTCCGGCTTATGTGTGTAGAAGTGGTGACCGGCCAACTCAGAACTACCTCAGAAAGGTCATTAAGAGTGATGATAAAAAAATATTTTAAAAATTGGTTAAATGTGTTGAGATAGTTTAGGGTTACCGGCTATTTAAATTTTTTTATCATAGCTCTTAATGACCTTTCTGAGGTGGTTCTGAGTTGATTTCATTCTGAGTTTTTTCAAGACCAATTTTTTCTCACTTTTGCGAAAATGTAACTAACCTATGTATTAAAAAAATATCACAAAGCACTCTCTATAGAGTAAATTGCCTATTTCAAAAAAAAAATCTTTATTGAAGAGATCAATAATTTTACTGGCCTGTCTGGAGCAAAGATATTGAAATATTAGGAGATGTGCTATCCGCAGTTTTTACTAGATGGGACTGCACTTCCGGGTGTCGCCGGTGTTGTTTACCAGTTAACGAATAAACTAAACAAATGCTAAACTAAATGAACGAATTCTTTCCGTATAGAAACTATATATATATATTTTTTATTATTTAAAAATATAACAAGGTTATAGATTTACAACATAATATATACATTGATATTTCAATCACTCTCCTAAAAAAGCAGCTGCTTGTGTGTAGGAGAGGACAACTTTAAAAAAATTACATTTGTTTAAATTTAAAAAAAAAATATTAGTAATTTAACAAAAAATATTTGTGATTTCATGAGAAAATACAGATAAAAGTAATAAAAATATAGGTTAGTTAAAATAAATGATTTGAAGTATTGATAAGGCAAAAACATATTTCTAAATATTCACTACTTATTTCTAGATATAATATAACATAATTTAAGTTATGAGGTGGTACTAGAATATTGTAATTTAATATTTTTTTTATATTTTTCGTAGCTTTCTTCCGATCGTATATCACGGGGTAATTTATTAAATAATTTTATACCCTTGAATACATAGTGATGCTGTGCTGTTGTGGTTCGCACTAGCGGCACGGTAAATCCTCCAACAGATATTATTCTTTTGCTTATATTTAATTTTGGTAAATTATTTTTACTAAAGAAATCTTTATGTATTTGTAAAAGTGCAATTTTGTTATAAATTTTTGTAAGTGGGGGAACCGGGAACTCTTGAAAAACATTTATAGTTGGGTAGTCGTAGGGCTTTTTTAGAATGATTTTTATTAAAAATTTTTGAATTGTTTCCAATGGGAGAAGGGTTGCTTTGTATGCACCCCCCCAAGCCACGATTCCATATTGTAGTACAGAGTGCGCAAGTGCATAATAAATATCTTTTAGTGTTTTAATGATACAGTATTTCTTAATCTAAAAAATATATAGATCAGTTTTCTCATTCTGTCTACTGTGGAATTTATTTGACTTTTCCATTTGATGTTCTTGTCGATAATTATTCCAAGATATTTTATTTCTTCTTTACTACTAATATATATACAGTTTGAGTTACAGGGTGCGATTCTAAGGAGGCAATTTTTTTCGTGAATTTTTATGTTTAGATTTTTATTTGAGATATTCCCTGTTAGGCTGTAAGGTATAAAATGGGTTTTCTCGACATTTAGTGTCAATAAGTTTTCGTCAAACCATACTTTGACGATATTGATTGCATTATTAGCTAATATTTCGACCTCATTCCAAGAATTTCCTTCAATAGTTATCACTGTATCATCTGCGTATAATATAATTTTTACAATGATTGGGAGTTCAAAAAGTTCATTTACATATAATATGAATAGTAAAGGTCCTAAAACTGTTCCTTGTGGAATTCCAAAATCTATATTTTCTATTTCACTTAGTTCGTTGTTTACTTTTACCTGTTGAGTTCTTTGATAGAGATAGCTTTTTAACCATGATTTAGCTTTGCCAGTTATTCCTATACTATTTACGGAGGTCAATGAATATACTTAAGCATTTTTTGCCTTTATCTAATGTTTTGTAAATAAGCTTAGTTAATTCTGCAATTGCGTCTTGTGTGCTAAGTTTATCTCTGAAACCATATTGACTAGGGTTAATACATTTTTGGCTATCTGTATAATGAGTAATGTGTTTTTTTATAACTTTTTCGTATATTTTTGCAATGTTGGATAATAAGGTTAATAATATTGTTAACTAATACTAATGCACACCTTCAAAAAATCAAGGAAATGAATAAATTCTTTTCGTATGCAAACTACCCTGATTAGGTAGTAGTTCGGCGACAGTCGCGTGGACATCATAGCATATCTCTTTTGTATTTGAATATCTTTGATCTAGAGCCTAGGAGTAGAAAATTCCGATCTTAATTAACACCTAAAGCTTTCTCCGAAATTGGTACAGAATGTGTAGATCGTATTTCTATGGTTTACTAGTTCATTGTTCACGACGATAGTACCTACTCTGACGTAATGGTAAAACAGAATTAATTCAGCACCTCCATTATTTGAGGCCACCTGTTTTGTTTAGACCCGCAGGGTTAGGCAGAGCAACAAATAATACCGTACTGGAGAACTTTCACTTGTTTCTGCGTTTGTTTTTGTTTTGATGAATACATAATAATATAACATTGACTGCGACAATGTAAACGGAATTAAGACTCACGTTTAGCAAAACATAAAAATATTTTTCATAAATGAAAGAAAGGGTCTTAGATTAAATTTACTTGAACATTTATAAATCAATAAAAGAACGAATGACCTTAACATAACACTCAGAATGTGAACAAGATCTAACCAATAAAATACATTCAAATAAGTCAATAGCAGTCACATCAATAATTATCATTAAATAACTAAGAAACAAATAAATTAAGTGGTGAAAACAGATTTCAGAGTGCCCCAGAAAATTGTGTTAAGCGAAACCGGTCGGCATAAAAAATAAAATAAATAAATCGTGGTTTCAAACAAATGTATTGTTTTATTTCAATAATCATACGAGTAAGTCGTCTCAAAGTGACAAAAAGACAACCAGATTCCTACCCATCACTCACACCTTTTTCCTTCCCAGAACTTCATCTCCTTCATTTCCTCAAAAGACCCTCCACTCAGCATCCCCAAAGATGATACAGGCCCAGAAGGGAATTATTGTGTGGAGTTAATATTAAAAAAATTACACAGGTTAGGCATGGTAAAAAGAACAGTAAAAAATATAATATTTTTTTTATTTATTAACCAATACATATAATATACAATTAAACATATACATAATATATTATTAGCTTTTTAATTATTATTTTTAATGTAAGTTGTTCCCTTTTATAGTTTCACTGTCAATATAGAGCACACAGTGTAAAACTGCTATGTTTGATTTTATAAGTACAGCATGATTAATGATTGATTGACTCTAAACCATAGGTTCTCAACGTGGGCGATAACGCCCCCTTGGGGGCGTTTGAGACCTTCAGGGGGGCGGTAGAAGATCCAGAGACAATTGGGGGGCGTTGAGATGGCACAGGGGGGCGTTGGCAAGTAAAAAAATATGGTCTAAAAAAGACAAACAAAACACTCTAATCACATAATAAAGCAAAGTAAACTTTAATATTGGTTAATTTTTGTTATTTAAAACCCATGTCGGAAGTAAAAAAGAAGATACGGCAATATGGTGTGGATTATATTAAATACGGATTTATCAAAAATCCCACAAATCATCATCACCAATGTGCCTTATTTGTCGAAAAACATTTTCAAATGAAGCGATGAAGCCTTCTAGGCTTCAAGACATAGACATATGAATATTCATATGTCTATGCTTCAAGATCATTTTAATAAAATCCAGCCGGACAAGAAAGCCAAAGATGTGACCCATTTTCAAGACATGAAAAAGAAGTACAAAATTCAGCTAACAATTTTCAACAGCTTCTAAGCATGACGATGATGGACTTCGAGATCGATCGATGGATCTCATTGTTGATTGCTAAAACAGGCAAACCACATACTTTTGGGGACGATTTAATTTTACGAGCAATAAAATAAGTAATAACCACTGTGCTCCATAAACCAGCTGCAGATATTATCTGAAAAATTCATTTGAGCAATAGTTCTGTGCAAACACGAATTGATGAAATGGATGAAAACATTGAAGAATCATTATGCAATCATCTGCAGTCTTGTCGATTTTCAATTCAGCTGGATGAGTCCACTTTACCAACCAATGAAGCCTTGTTATTGTCATACGTGAGGTTCATCAAAGATGAGAAAATATGTCAAGAACTATTGTTTGTTACAAATTTGGAAACAGATACAAAAAGAGAAACCATATTTAATACACTGTAAAAGTTTTTTGACGAAAAGAAAATTCCTTTTAATAATATTTTGTCAGCTGCTACAGATGGCGCCCCAGCTATGACGGCGTCACAAAGGCTTCATAGCGTGCTTAAAAAATAAAGTTCATGACTTGCTTGCTGTGCATTGCGTAATTCATCGCCAGCATTTGTTGCGAAAAATCTGAGTGAACGCCTCCATACATCAATACTGCAATATGTTATCAGAGCAGTTAATAAAATCAGAAGTAGCTCATTGAATGACAGATTATTTAGTCAGCTTTGCATTGCCAATGATGAAGATTTCAACCTATTGCCGCTTCACACAGAGGTGCGCTTGCTGTCAAAAGGTTCTTGTTTGACTCGATTTTACAATCTGTTTGAGTCTGTGATAGAGCTCCTAGGAAACAAAGACACACAATGGCGCGACAACCTCACCTCATCGAAGAACGATATTGCGTACTTGACAGACCTGTATAAATTGTTTAATGATGTCAATCTCCAACTTCAAGGCGACGATTTAAATTTGATTAAGACAAAAAATTGTGTTGCAGCTTTTGTATCCAAACTGCTATTATACAAAAGAAATATCGGCAGACGGGAATTTAATAACTTCCCAAATTTATCAGCAGTATCATTTAAGAACGACGACTTGCTTGTTTACTGTCAACACTCAAAACCTCCGCAGTGATTTCAAGGAACGATTCCAGGATATTTTAAATATGGATATACCACACTGAGTTTTGGATCCTTTTTCAAATGTCAACACAGTAGGATCATCCCCGTTAGAAGAAGAACTAATAGAACTGATAACAAATGAGGAATTAAAAATTAAATTTAAGAAAAGCTACGAAGAGTTTTGGCTGCAGAAGCCGATTTTGCAACTATACCTAGGATTATGGTCGATAGTTCAACGTTTTTTAATAGCATTCCCATCGTCCTATTTAGCTGAACGTGGATTCAGTGCTGTAGCAACGTTGGTAACCAAAAAGAAAAATAGGCTCCATATTACTGAACGCGGTGACTTACGTTTGTTTTTAAGTAAAATCGAGACTAATTTAAACAAACTTCTTAAAACGCATCAAATTCAACCATATCATTAGATAACTTATAAATTCAATATATTTTCAATGTTTATAAAAATACTTCTCTATATAATTAAGTATGCGTTTTAATTGTTCTCATTGAAACAATCTTCTTCTCAGAAATTGGATAGGAGTCATAGCCTTTCTTACAATTACGTAATATTACAGTGTAATTACACGCTTAAATATAATCGTGGCAATAGTTGTTTCAGATTCGCGACTATTTTTTACATACTAGGTACCTAGTATGTAAAAAATATAAATGGACTTTCAGGAAACCCAGAGAAACCCATTGACTTCCCCTAACCCCCCCCCCCCCCCTCTGAGAATCTGTGGCGACCAGAACGGTCGCCCCCTTTTGCCACAATCCTTGCGCCGCCACTGATACAGCCAGCGCATTCTCGAAATGTACATACTACCTACAGTTGTAGTGTTTCCACGCCGCACACGGCTAAATATTTCGGGAAGCGCAGCGAAAGGCCTCGATCTAACAGCCGTCACATTCTTACGGCCGCGGAATGTTCCAGAGGCTTCTCCGCTTTGCGCGGTGGCTCAACATTACTTGCGTTCCGGGTACTCAACGGTCGGCTATATAAAGCGCAGCGACACCGCGCTAGTCAGTCAGTCAGTTCCAGTCATTAGTGCAAGTAACATCACCAATACATAGACAGTGCATCGAGTGATAACATCCAGTGCGGTAACCGCCAGGTCCACGGCGACGTGCCGGACCTGTGGCGGTGCATCATCATATCATCAACCTTTGAGGACGCAACAAGCGACACAATTGCCCGCGACATAAGGCCCGCCGCACCTTCTTGTCACGCAGGCAGCAACTTCTCAGCCACTGAGATTTCATTCTCCTCAAGTTCACCGCAGCCATCTCCGCGACACCGCGTCGAGCATCCATCCTGGACGTCAAGGTCATCTCCACCAACACGGTGCGGAACTACATGCTGGCGACATGCAGACACGAGTTCTGCTACACCACTGCATCACCGACCTTCATCACATGCAACACCATAGAGCCACATCATCATCGCTCCTGTCTACTGTTACTTCACCATATCCACCATCGCTACGTAGCAGCAATAAAGACTGACTCATACATCGACTGACGTCTTTCATTCCATCGTCCCCCCGTCTCTGCCGATCGCTGCCCGCTCCCTCAAATCTATGCTCTAAACTCTAAATAGTTCTACTTCAAAACGATGGATACAGCAATGTTGCCATGTTGCCAAAGGGCAGGCTATGCAAATCCATAAATTAAAAAAGTGTTTACAACGCTAAAAGTAATTCTTATTTATTTAGTCATATTACTAAACTTTATTAAATGACTAACTTAAGAGGAAACCCGGTCGTCGAAATTTTTTTAACAATAGGTATTTTACCTGAACGCTGACAGAAAGGGATAATCAAAATCGAGGTTTTGTATTCCCCATTTTACTCCTAGAAAACTGGACCGATTTTAAAGATTTTTTATTAACTGTATTTGAAGAAGGTACTCTGTTTCTCTACGTTTTGCTTTTTTTAAAAATACATTGTTTAGTTTGTACAATGAACGTCTGTTGATGGCGTTTAAATCAGGCAATTTTAATGATTCTTGAAGATCCTAACTTCTACAAAAAAAAACCTTAGCAAAAATATCGAAACGTACAGACACGTCAGTGGTCGATATCTATATTATATTAGAAATATTAGCACTAGTATCAAAATCCAGAGAGGAAATTGGGGAATACGTTTGTATGCACAAAACGCCGCCCGGTCACCTCATAAACTCTAGAGTCATGACCACCGCACAATCCAAAATCGAAGAGTTACTTGAAATGGCTTTAGCCTTGTTTGGCGAACAGCACTGAATAGCCAAGTACGTCTCCACCTTTCCTTTCTCATATCCTGCATCTTCCCACTCGGGGAAACCGTAGTCCCACTGGCTCCGGGCAAATGGAACTTTTTTGAGCTATTTACATGAAAAACTATCATAATTAACAATCAATTTATAATCTGCCTTTCTAAGCTTTCTTCTTATTTAAATCTTTCGCATTTCGTTATACATACATTATTATGTTCGTCTATATAAACACTTAGCAGGTGTTACATGGACAGGAGTAGCTAATGATAGAGAGAAATGACTACAGTTGGAAGAGGCCTTTGTCAACTAGTGAAATACAGACAGGGAGTCGATGCTTGATAAGTATTATAAATAATGTATTACAATTATATAATTAACTGTCTGAATAAGGACTATTGTTATTATATAAACACTTGCTTAATTCTGATGTTTAAGGGACCTCTTTAATGATTTAATGGACACCCCTGTCCGACTGTCTCAGGGGTGGTTAAGGGGTAGTTGTAGGTGGTCTGCATTATTCTCAAATCTTCAACAGACCCTCTGGATAAATTACGCCTTGAGGGTAAGTTCATTTTGACAAGAAGCAGAGGGCGTCAACCCGCGGTAATAAAATCATTTAAATTTTTGATGGATCCTACTTAATTTTCACATATTCATGAGTCTCGTAGACGGAATGGCTGACACTTACGTGGAATAGTGGCATGCTCTGAGACAGGAGAAAATGGGGAGGGGAAGGCGATTTTAAAGTCTAAGATTGCTAGAAGCCTAGCAATTGTAGTACTTAAGAAAAACGCGGTCGGCGTTTTGACTGTACAAACTTTTTCCCCAATTTTCTCTCTGGATTTTTAAACAACTGCAAATATTTTTGAAGTAAAACTTCTATACGCACGCTTGACGTGGGGAGTAAGCTGGTGAATTCGTTACGAAAAGTGGTGTGATATGCGTTACGAAAAGTGTGATGCCAACGGTGATCGGGCGAGGCGAACGGTCGGGGCTTTACGCACGCTTGACTTGGGAAGTAATCTGGCGAATAACGAGAGCGTTACGAAAAGTGTGATAGGGCGAGGCGAATGGAAGTTAAGAAAGAGATATAAGTTAGTGAAGATAGAAAGAGAGAGAGTTACGTTTCGTATATTGTAGGGGCAAGAGAGAGAGGTGCGAGCACAAGGAATCATTTATTGAATAACCGTGCCATAGGTCACCCCAAGGCCGTAGGTCACCCCAAGTTCGTAGGTCACCCCATGGTCGAAGGTCACCTCAGGGTCGTAAGCCACCCCATGGTCATATGTCACCCCATGGTCATGGTCATATATTTTACTTCTAGTTACTTCTTATTGGAGATAGGACCCTCCAAAAATCATTGAAATTGCCTGGTTTAAACGTATAGTATAAAAGTTTAAACGTTTAAACGTTTAGTATACAAACTAGAAACAAATTACGAAATATTACCTGTATATGGGTATCAGAAATAACAAAAAGAGCAAGTGGTTTGACTCAGCTAATTACAACCTGTTTGGTGTTCTTAAAATTATTCTGAAGAAATTGAGGACATCAGGATATAGGCAAGGGTTGAAGCTTGTTCTGAAGACGGTCAAGACTCCAAGATTTCTAGTGCCGGTGATGATGTATGTATGCATTTATATATCAGATACTTAAGTACCTAAATCCGGTATTACAACCTACAGATTAGTGTACCCGATAGCTTCCTCTCCTTATAGTCCCCGTCGGCCAGATAAGCTAGTAGCTGTATAATGAACACTACACAGACATACACGGCTAGACACCTGATATTACCTGTCCGGTTTACTAGAGATTTGAAGGTCGTGCTCATAAATCAATTACTTGGTTCTTTGACTTGATAGTTATCTCAACACATTTGATTTAATTTCACATTGAAATGATTTAATGTGAGGTTAAATGGTAATGAGTGTAATGACTCTAACAACATGGTTATATTTAATGTTTTTATGCATTGATTACAATGCTTTAAATCAATTTTAATGTCATTTTGACTGCGTCATAGACAAACACCAAATTTTATGAAAACACCAAATTAAGCAAAGATAATCTGTGTGTTAACAAAATCATCCATTAAATTTTTTATTTCTTGGGCAATGTAACAATTTTTTTATTATATTATAACAATTTCTAGACATTTTATTTTGAAGAGTAAGTGCTAGTGAATGACACGGATGTGCCGAAACCGGTAGTAGATAAATAATACAATAAATAAGTAACTAAAAAAATAAGTTGTGAATGATGAATACTTGGAGCAGGTGGATGAGTTTGTTTATTTGGGAAGTATGTTTACGAGAGATGGGAAGGCTGATAGAGATATTGAAAGAAGGGCGAATGCAGGTAACTCTATTAATGGAGGAGTGAACGCCGTTGGCACCAACAAAAAACTGTCCAAAGACGCGAAACTAGCCGTCCATAATGGAGTACTGGTACCTACCCTGATATGTGGCAGTGAGGCATGAAACTGGCAGAGGAAGGATGAAAGTAGACTGAATGCTGCAGAAATGAGATCCCTGAGGCGTATGTGTGGTAAAACCATGTATGATCGTGTGAGAAACGCGGAGATCCGCAAATAATGCAAGGCTGATGTAAGCGTAATGAGTAAGATGAAGAAAGGAACGCTCCGATGCTTTGGGCATGTAGAGCGTATGAACGAGGAAAGGAGTGTAAGGAGAATATATGACGCTAATGTGAATGGTGGAAGATGTCGCGGACGCCCGAGAAAGACATGGCACGACCAAGTGAATCAGATACTTGAGTCGGGCCATGTAAAGAGTCAGAATAATAGAAGAGCATGTATGAGACGATGTATAAATGTGAACGAGGCAAGGAGTGTGTGTGCCAAGACCGAGTTGTTTGGCGGTCCGTCCTCTCTGCCTACCCCTGCGAAAATAAAACTCTTCAAATTATTTTTATTTTTTATATTATAGAAACAAACCGTTCATTGGTTACAGTGGTAATTATTTCTTACAGATATTAAGTAATATTTCATAGTGGGTACGTTTCTCGGTTTTTGTAATTTTTTATTTAATCTTATTTGTGGAAAATATAATTAGTAATTACCGGGTGATGTGCGTAGTCTGAGGGTGTGTGTGTATGTGTGTGTATATTTGTAAGTGTGAGAAGTGGCGATCTGTAAAGGGATATGTTTTCTTGTATGTGGATACCTCACAAGGGTCTCAAATGCTCCTAACCGTCTGGAGTCAGTGAGACTATGTCATCCCCAATCGGGGTATGTGGTGAGACTCAAGGTAGTAGGGATGGAAAGGAGATGGGGAAGATCAAGATATCCAATTCATATCTAAGGCTGCAGTGTTGCCCTACACCTTCTAACACTCCTTCATCACCTGCAGCATCTTCAACAATCGGCTACCTTCCATCCTTGCTACTTTTTATAACCAGCAGAACGGTTTCAATTTCAAAATCCTAGTCATTGAAATATCTTTAAACAGTCAGCACCAGAGATAGCTAAGTTTTAATTTAATTGTATGCTGAAAACGAGAATAAAAATCGCTAGACTTCCGCCTTTGTCCACCATCTGGGCAAGCAAAGATAATAAGTGATTTTAGACAAAAAATATAGGAGAGCGGTTTGGACGCAGGTACCAGATTGCATGTTAGGCATAATGCCACAAGTAAAAAAGTGATAAAATATAGTGTAGTGTTAAAAATAAGCGAGTCACGAGATGCGTTCTTGATTAACCTCGAAATGGATAAAAAAAATATGTGATATCATTTTAAACGATGTTCATAAAGTAATACCCAATTGTACATCTGTTTGAGATAGTTGTAGAGAAAATTTGAATCAAGCAGCATACGACAAGAGAATTGTCAGTTTGCAGATTGGTAGATAACTTGGTTATAAGAGAAAATTTGAACAATAAGTATTTTACCAAACTGTTGCTGTCACTGTTCCTCTTACTCCCCCTACTTCTCAGTGAAAGGTACAAATGCACCTCAGGATGATAAAACCTAAATAAAATCATCAAAACCGAGGTTTTGTACTCCCCATTTTTCTCATCCAAAACTGGACCGATTTTACAAAAAAATTACCGACTGTATTAAAAAAAAGTGCTTTAGACAACACGACTGATGTAAAACTTCACTAACTTATATCTCCCTCTAATCCTTACCCACCTTATCCTTATCCTTGTCCTTATTCTTATCACTCCCCAAGTCAAGCGTGCGTAAAGGCCCGACCGTTTGCCTCGCCCGATCACCGTTCGCATCGATCACCGTTCGCATCGATTACCGTTCGCTTCACACTTTTTGGTAACGCATTCACCAGCTTACCTCCCCAAGTCGAGCGTGCGTAAAGAAGTTTTACTTCAAAAACTATATGTCTGCATATTTTGCTTTTATTTTAGGTTATAACTCCAATAAGAAAAATCTTATCAAAAAAGCAAAACGTACGGACACGCTAGTGTTCGATATCTATATTATATTAAAAAAATATTTGCACTATTGTAAAAATCCCGAGAGGAAATTGGTGAATACGTTTGTATGGATGAAACGACGCCCTGTTTCCTTTTAATATTTCTCTTAACTTTAAATTTTCAAGCCAAAGAAGTAATGCAAATTTCATTATGTCAGAGCTCATCGTTTGAGAGTTTTTGCAGTTTGAAACAAACAAATCAACTAATTTCAGCTTCATGATGTTTTATTAGATTGTAAGAGATTGTAGTATGGGAAGCAATTTCAAATTACCTCAAATCAAGGTGAAACGTTGACGAAATTCAAAAGGTGAAGTTGTTGAATAAAATTATTATTTTATTATAAGTTCAACCCACGCTCCTATTATAAATTCAGGTTCTATGGAGGCTTTATGAATGGAGCTACGTTTGTGAATGGGCTGACAGTCCCGTGTTGAAAACCGGTTTCAACTAAGTTCAACACCGAGTTGTGATGAAAGACATTTAAAAATAATTCAGTTTTAGTTTTTTAAATTCATTTAACTAATAAGACAATAATGCTATTTTCCTGTAGTTGTACAAAAAAGGTTGTACACAAAAGGTTGTACACAAAAGGTTGTACACAAAAGGTTGTACACCAGTCGGCAAAGTGTAGGCGTCATAAGCAAAAAGGCAGCTACGAATTTGTAATAGTCATATTCCGATGTGCGAAATCTTTCACATATTATAACAAAGTACATCAGAGCGTGACTTTTAAAAATTACTCGTTACCTTTTTGTTTGGACAGCATAATAATTGTGTCTTAATGCACACTCTTTGCTGAACTCAAATTTGCTGTGAATTTAAGTGTCATTTTCAAAATTGGAACTGATTGTGTTAGTAAAATATCCCGCGATTAAGTAGATAATATTATATAACTATCAATATAATGTGACACTAAAATACTGTTCAAACCTGATTCCGAAAAACTCGCGCAAAGCCCGGACAACGCCGGGGACGGATTCATAAGTCCGTCATTCCTGGACACACTGACCCCCAGATTCCTACTAACCCCCTCGTACCCTTTTCCTTCCCAGAACTTCCTATTCTTTCTTTCCTATTAAGACCCTCCACACAGCATCCCGAAGATGACATAGGCTCTGAGACGATTTATTTTCCTCAGAACTCCTGAATGGAGCTCATGATAAAAAAAAGACACATGTATTTTATGTATCTCAACTTTTGTCTCACCATTATTGAATGTGTAGAAAGAGCTGCAACGATAAGGAACGTATGTTTATTGCCTTTTTTGCCGTCACGGCACCGTAACCGTGAATCGTCAAGGCAATTATAAAAGCGTCTAATAGAGGTCTTTCACTGTGGCGAACGTTTTGCTCCATCCTCTATGATTACGTAATGAAAAGCCACTTCAAACTAATGATATGCAAAGCTATCGAGACTAGTTCGATAAAAAAATGGCGTAAAAACTGGTATTGAAAGCTCAGTATTAAGAGGACATAAGCGACGATAAAAAATTTGAATAAAAGTCGACATAATGTTTGACAACATACGATCATGCTTATATTATGCAAAAAAAACTTGCATATATGTAAAACTATCAGCAAAGAAAATGGACTTGAGTATAAAATTACAAAAAAATTAAGCAAAACATTCAATCATTCAAGCAATAATTTAATTATCAAAATCCTTACATTTATTTATTTATATAATACATGTTACATATATTTGACATTTCCATAGATAAGATTTATTAAATCACCATACTAGGCGAATGCCTGTTTCATGGTGATTAATTAAGGATAGTAACTTTGAGTGTAGTCTAGTATAAACACATGGTTAAATTTGTAAAGTTATAATAAAAAATAGAAAAGAGAAAAAGAAGTGCGTAAAACAAACATGTAAACAAAATAAACCTGTACACATATGGTACTAGTATGTAATGATGTTGAAAATTTATATCTCTATGTATATGAAACAAGTTGTAAACACTATCATAGTCACTCATCAGAAGTTCATTAAGCGCCTTTCTGAAAGTGAGATATTTGGCTTTAGACTTTATTTCAATTGATAAGTTATTAAAAAATTTAGGTGCAAGAAAGTTAAACTGGGACTGTGCCAATGAAGTTTTTGTTGTTGGAATAATATAATTCGATTGGTTTGAATATCTTGTGTTGTATTTCGAATTTAAAATATATTTTTTTGTAAATTTGAATTTAAAATAAGAGGTAATATTTTTTACATATATGGATTTTATATTAAGAACTTTGAAGTCTTTAAAAAGGTCTTTCGTGGGGTGTATATAATGTACTTTATAAATAGTGCGTATTATCAATTTTTGGGCTTTTACTAATGGATCTAATACAGTCTAGCGGCAACTGGCGTTAAGAAACTTGCTAAGCTTTATCCGTTTGACTTTTTTTGTATACATACAATCTCTACCGATTTTTCATAATGATGTAAATTTTTCAATTTAACGCCACTCCCGGAAGCGTATTTACAAAACCTACACCGGTTCAGCCGCGGTAGTGACAATTTACATTTTCAATATCAAAATTTAAATATTTAGAAATAAAAATTATTATTTTCTAATATACTTGTTTCTAATATATTTTCCAATATCTTGTCGACCTCCGTAGTCTAGTGACGTCGACCTCCGTAGTCCAGTGGCTAAGACTCTTGACTCACAATCCAAAAGTCGCGGGTTCGAACCCGGCGTGCGCAAATAAATTTTATTTGTTTAATTTGTGTTATTTCACAATTAATGCATTAAAAATAATATATAGTATGTTTGCGGCACGTTCCAGAGTGGAAAATACTATTAGTATTGCCCTGGTGTAAGACCACCATTCAGAATTGAAACATTGCTTGAAAATGGCTTTAGCCGTGTTTGGTGACCAGATCTGAATAGCCAGGTACTTTACAACCTTCTTCTCCCCCACCTCCTTCCCCTCCCCACTACCTTCAGCCTCACAACATACCCCAATTGGGGATGCCATAGTCTCACTGGCTCCAGACGGGAGCAGTTGAGATTCTTGTGCGGTATTCACTGTAATAAAAAAAAAATGCACATTGGAAAGATTATTTTATCTAGATTTTAGAACAATTTTTGTTTTTGCAAAGTGATAAAAAATAACCAATGTAGAGGTGGTGTATTTAAAATATTAATTGTCTAGTATAGGTTTAGGAAATACGCCTCCCGGAACCATTTATTGGGTAACCAATACCCCTGCCATAGGTCACCCAAAGTGGTTCGCTACATTTGGTGACTTGCGGGAGTGCCCGAGTTCATGGGATGAGGTATGTCTAGGTTTTGGCGGTGGAAGCGTTTGCCCACATACTGCGTGACGGGCCGGATCGGGAGAGACTGGTTGTTGGAGACATTTTGAACTCTCCAGCGGCACTCTCTCAATAGTCATGCATCGAAATGGGAGGGATGGATTCATACGTCCGCCACTCCAGGAAACTCAGAACCCCCGATTCTTACCCACCCCTCATACCTTTTACCTTCCTTTCCTCAAAAGACCCTCCACATAGCATCCCCAAAGATAACAGTACCCGTCTCAAAACAGACATCGTCTTCAATAAACGCCCGGGTTGGTGGCATAAATTATAAACACAGGCCCTGAGAGGAATTAATTTGCTCAGGGCCTCCTGTGTGGAGTTAATGTTAAAAAAAATACTGTCAAAAAAGTTTTTTATTTTTTATTGTTTGATTTGTTAAAATGAGTAAAGGAATTAAAATTCAGTCATTAGACGATAAACAAATGAATACACACTACAATTGTCTTAATTTATAGGATATACTCGTATGTTAAATTAAACGTATTTTTTGATATACCTACCTTGTTATGTCTTGCAATTAAAACACGTTTCTTCATTACGGCGTGGCTAAGTAAATATTTAAGTATTTTAAGAGTTCATGATTGTATAAAAAATGCTATTAAATACTAAAATAACAATAAACAATATAGTAATAATGGCTATCTCACTTCCTCAATTAAAGCCCGATATCAAATTTATTTTGTTACCTTAATAACGCCGTTAATGTAAAGTTATTGAAATCTATGTCGGTAAAACAGAAATCTTTTAGGGTGTGGCAAGATGGTAATGTGCTTGTAATGCTGACGCTTTTATAGTTTTTTTTATTGAATTAAAACTTCCTTAGCATCGTTGTGATTTGAAACTCGATGAAACGGAAACAAGTGACTCTAAAAAGAGACAAACAAATACATCTATAAGGATTTAGCATGCGAGAAACTGAAATAGAATGAAACCATACCTACGTACAATATCTACGAAGCGTCGCGTCGCGCTGCGCGCATTGGCCGCTTTGATTATGAGTTCAGTTTTCAAGGCTCTTATTGGTTAAGATTGTGTGGGTGAAGACCGCGTGTGAACTGCACACAATTTTTTTGAAGTGAAAACCTCTTTAGCACCGTTGTGATTTGAAACTCGATGAAACGAAAAAACGACAGTAAAAAGAGACAAACATGTATATCCATAGGATTTAGACTGCGAGAATAAGATAGAATAATCGGTCTCCTCTTAGTGCGGTGCTTCGTAACTTCCCCACTCTTGCCTACTTAGTTTTCTGAAGGTTTTACTTCTACCGCGTGTGAAAGGCACACTTGTATTTTTGAGCTAAATGCCTCATTTTTGAGCTAAATCTGGCTCTAAAGGAGCTGAGTTGGCGATTAATTATTTATTTATTTGTAAGAAACAAACAGCTTATAGATAAAATAAAGAGATACATACATACAAAGTTAAATTAAATCAAGCCAAAAAGTTCTCTTATGTTAAACTTACTTGGAGATGGAGTTTTTTTATATCTTAAAATTAATTTCAGGTAAGGAGGAGAGGAATAGGAAAATAGGATAAGGATAAGAGATGCTCCCGATACATTCCACACTCTTGTATTAATTTTCTATCGTACGCGTTACTTCTATTCGATATTTCTGAAGCGTATTATTAAAAATGTCTATATTGTTAAATTTTGTATCTATTATATTGCGCACATATACGGGGAATTAGGGATTTTTTTTCTAATGTTAGTTCGACATGTGGGCAAATGAAATAAATTGGATTGTCTTGGCAACACTGGGTATCAGAAGATAAATACTAAAGAACTTACCTGACGACATCATGATTCTGCAGATGAATCAAAATAGGATAGAGAGACCGCTCACTGCTCACTCGAATAAAGGTATGATGTAGTTATAATCTATTACCTGCAACAAAGAAATGAAAAAGTCAGAATTGCCTTAGTTGAAAAACAGCATAATATAGCAATAAACGGGAAGAGTTAGTTATTTTTTTTACATTGGTTCCACACCGGAGGCCCTGAGGAAAAAAAATCAGTCATCTTTGGGAATGCTGTGTGGAGGACATTTGTCTTTTTAGCGAAAGGAAGGAGAGAAAGTTCAAGGAAGGAAAAATGTTATGAGGGATGCAACAGTGGTGGTCCGTGAGGTTTTCAGTGAGCTGGATTGCTTAGTTATTTGTTTTTGGGGTGTTATGCCGTGTTGCGCTACCTCCTTCTTTAGACGACGTTTCGGACAGCGTGTCCATCATCATCCCCCCATTACACGTATCAGTATTCGCATCAGTATTTTTCTTTGTTGCAGTGTAATGGCTAATACTGACGCATCGACAAAATTACTGACGCGCATCTAGATATTTGGATCGGCCTCATCAGTATTGGGGCGTGGCCGAAAAGTGGTGGGGGATACTGATGCCGTACTGATGCGTGTAATGGCTCGCCGCATCAGTACGTCAGTATTTCTTATGCGCCATGGAGGACGGTGCTGTTTTATCGCCTCTAGCTACCATATTAAAAACATGATTACTCCACATTTGTGCATGTAAACATTTTTTTTATTTTTATTTAATATTTGTTTGTTTTTACAATAATTATACATTTTTTTTACATATTAAACAGATTTGTAATATTAATGTAATAAAAGCCTTTCCTCACCATAAAGAGACAAGGCTCTTGTGTTTGGTGAGTGAATTCATACTCAATTATGTTATCAATGTTATCATTTGAGTAGGTGAATAATAATATTGCAACTATTAACAATAGATATAGTAAGAGAAACTTGAGATGTGTCGATTAACAGATTTAAATGAAGTAAAATAGTAGTGTAACTCTTACAGTTGTTTCAGGTAATTTTTTAATTTAGTTTGGAATTTACTTTTATTTTCAATAATTTATATAAACAAAGTATAGTGCTATACAGTCAATGAATTCACCTATATTTTACTAATTATCTTATGTTTTTAAAATTGAGAGAAAAATTATTAAAAAATCTTCAACTCTATAAATGCGCGAAATTTGTGCTTTAGTGTTTAGAAATTGCCGCCAGTGGATATTTTTAATATACATATTGAATATGTTCTACGTTGTTATGTTCCCTATGGCCTGTTTGATAACCTCAGATGCAAATATATATTAGAAATCCATTTTTTCATATGTTAACAGCAAATCAAAAGTTTGGTTTGAAAATTATTTTGTAGAATTTGAGTGCGTAACTGAGTTTTAAACTGTTAAAATTCATTCTAGAACAATTCAAAGACAATCGTTAAGGTCATAGACTGATAGTCTATTTTAACAACTATTTAACCATCACGCTGTATCCCCGCAGGGGTAGGCAGGGAGGACGGACCGCCAAACAACTCGGTCTTGGCACACACTCCTTGCCTCGTTCACATTCATACATCGTCTCATACATGCTCTTCTATTATTCTGACTCTTAACATGGCCCGATTCAAGTATCTGATTCACTTGGTGGTCCCATGTCTTTCTCGGGCGTCCCCGACTTCTTCTACCATTCACATTTGCGTCATATATTCTCCTTAAACTCCTTTCCTCGTTCATTCGCTCTACATGCCCAAACCATCGGAACTTTCCTTTCTTGATCTTTCTCATTACGCTTACATCAACCTTGCATTCTTTGCGGATCTCCGCGTTTCTCACACGATCATACATGGTTTTACCACACATACGCCTTAGGGATCTCATTTCTACAGCATTCAGTCTACTTTCATCCTTCCTCTGCCAATGCCATGAATATGTTTTAAATAATTATGTTCAATAAATGTTTTACGAATGGTAGGAAAATGTGGTCCGATTTTGGACCGAAAGCAATCGCAGAAAAATAAAATCGGTCCGAATCGAACCAAAAGCAATCCAGTGGTTAAGTCTCGGATTGATTTTGTGGCTTTGAGAAGCCAAATTTACCTAAATTCCATAAAAAAATAATAAAGTTTATGATTTTTAATTTTTTTTTACAAATCTCAAAATATGTGATAATGTTAAATATTGGCTATATAGTATAATCAGTTTTGTATGTCTCCATATTCAAATTCGGAAGTATAGTTTTTTTTCAATGTCGGAGGAAAATTATTAAAAATGATCGCGCAGGAATGTTGAGCAATCAAGGAGTATGTTTTTTTATTTTTTTATTTCTGTAATCGTTCCAGTGGCTAAAATGTAAATGGATCTTTGCATTGCACCTTGTTGAAGGCTTAAAAATCAGTCAGCAAAATTTCATCCATTAAATTCAAATGTGAGATTTTTTCTTTTTTGGGAAGCCAGTCCTTCACCCATCGTTAGCGCTTCACTCGTTTCTTTGTACCGAACGCCAATATTATAGCAACACAGGCTTTTGTTTTCGGATCCATCACTTTAAAAGCGTCTGTCCCGCAAGGATTCGCAACGATACTGACGTCAGTAATACTGACACGTGTAATGGCTCACCAATACTGACGGTTGTCGTCAGTAATTCGCATCAGTAAATACTGATGCGAATACTGATACGTGTAATGGGGGGATCAGGACAGATCCGGCAGATCCGACAGATGTGTTGATGACGGCTAAAGAAAGAGGTAGCGCAACACGGCAAAACACCCCAAAAACAAATAACGAAAATGCTTTTGGCCGTGAAATTCTAAAAACGTATCTCGATTGCTTAGATATGTATATATATTTTTTAATTTCCATTTTTTTATGAAGATTTTAATGATTATTTCAATTTGTGGATGCGGCGAATCAAATTGTTGAAACAAAAATTTTAAAGTTTGAAAAAAATAATATTCGTTTTCAGCAAAGATTTTCAAATATAAGAGATATGTTATGATGTCCGCCTGACTGTCGGCGGATTACTTCGTCGTGGGAATACATTAAGTAGTTGAAATGGAAAGTAAAGTGTTGATTTTTTGAAAGTGTGCAGTAGTATTGGTTAACAATATCGGCGACACCAGGAAACAGTCCCACCCAGTAAAAACTGCCGATAGCACATTTCTTACATTTCAATGTCTTTGATTTTCAGCTACAACAACATCAATAACGTTGTATTTTTCAATCTTAGCACCCTAGCTTACTGAAAACTCACGGACCGCTACTGGGGTGTGTAGGAATCTGGGTTCAATGTGACCCAGGAGCGATATACGTACGAGTTCATCCCTCCTACTGCGGTGCAAGGCAATGGTGATTATTTTTATTATAGCAATGATAGTTCACTGGAGAAGTCAAAAGGCTTCCCTCAACCAGTCTCTCCCGATCCAGACCTAGAATAACCTCACCCCATGATAACAGTCACCCCTGCTAAGACACCAAACGCAGCGAATCACTTATGGTGGTTGACCTATGGCAGAGGTTTTAGTTACCCAATAATTGGTTTGCGGAGCAGCTGTACCTATTTCCGCCTCCCATATTGATTGTAATAAACTAATTTTATTGTAAAAATAAAAATACTACCGAGTTGTTAAAACACGAATTTTGATATCAGCGAAACCGGTGTGCTACGTTGGAGTTTATCCACTACTTACCCGCCCTGGTATAAGTAACAGATGGTTACTCCTTCAAGGCTCTCGCAAGAACTCTAATTTTTTTAAAAGAACGAATCTACATTTAAATTTAAACGAATCTAGACCTCCAGTGTCCCTGCATACGGTGTTAGGAAGCAGTATGCAAGTGCTTACATAATATACAAAATGCGAATAATATATGATCAATCAGCGGGTTACAGCATTACAATAAAAATAATTATGTAATACAAATTAATTGTTTTCTTCCACTTAGAACCGATACTAATTTGATACCCAAATCCCACGCCGTGCTATGTCACTATTTCCAATAATCATGTGATTTCGAAATAATTAATTTGTGGGCAGGTAGATACAGAATTTTAGATAGTTGCATCTCTTCTTCGCCCACTGCATACCCCGTAAGGCACCTGTCTGACACGTCGGTCTCTTTGTCACGTCCTTTCCAAAAATCTCAGCTATTTTGGACTTTGAATTCGGGTCTTGAAGACACCCACACATTTATATCAGATAATTTATTTAAATTATTCACTTTTCTCTTCATTAATTTAACATATTATCACTAGCAGCGCGATCTTTACCGATGTGAAAGAAAACTTGTTATAATTTAAAAATTTGATCCTACAAATTATAAAACTTAAGAATGATGACGACTATATATAATACTCATAATGACAGTCATCCAGAGGAAGACCAAAGAACTCCTGGATGACTCAATGCTCCAAAATATTACAGAGAAACAGCCTGGATGAAAGCTATACCCAGAACCAAAGAAGATATAGCCTGAGAACGAGAAGAGCCAACCCATCAGCCTACCTAGGCAATGAGTTGGGACAGTGCAAGGAAGAAGAAGAAATTATAAAACTCACATATTTATACTTCTTTCTTAAATTTAAGCACAATGTCGTCCTCTTTTATATTGGTCTATATTTCTTGGAAGATCTACTATATTACAGGCTGACTTTATCTCTAAATACAATACACGTTATAAAGAAAGTTGCCAAAAATGGTTTACTACTCAATCAATTTGGGAGGCGAGTGTGAGTACCGCCGCCCCGGGAACCGTTGACTGAGTAACCAACACCTCTGCCAGAGGTCACCCCAAGTGGTCCGCTACGTTTGGTGACTTAGCAGTTGTGCCCGGGAATGAGGTTTGACCAGGTCTTCTCAGGGATGTGTCTGCTAAAAACTGCGTGGCAAACCGGATTGGAGATCTCTCCAGCAGCCGAGCGATTCTGTATTTTTTGTGGGATCGTTATTACATAACGGACGTGATCTCCTGTCAGATTTGTGAATCGAATTGTTGCTTAAAATGTCTTTAGACGTAGTGTTTAGTGAATATTCAGGTACTTCCCACACTTACAATCCCCATTTCTTCCCCATTTAGCTCTCTTCAAAATCAAAATATAAATACCAACCTACCCGAATTATGGGGTGATTGGACAACGTAGAAAGAAATCAACTCAACACCTCCTTTGAAAAGTCATGAAAAATGATGTAAAAAAATTATAAAAAAACTAGCTGACCCGGGAAACGTTGTTCTGCTAACAGAATGAAAGTTCTATGAGGCGGACGCAGCACCATCTGTCATTCAACAACATAAATAATTTCGTTCTGTTTGAAATACGAGCGACGCAATTTGTTCAAACAAAAATACTAAAATCGCGATTAAAAATAAGAGGGTGGGGGTAGGAGGGTGAAAATTTGGGGTTATAGGTATTTTTGTTGCCAAATAAAAATTTAAAAAAAAAAAACAAAAATTGTCAAACAATTAAAAAAAAAATTCTGGATAGGGACACCCTAATCACCTAGCGGTATGAAATTTACTTAACGACCTATTCTCATACCTACCAAATATACATACAAAATTTCACAAAAATCGGTAGAGCCGTTTCGCAGGAGTGCGACCACAAACACCGTGACACGAGATTTTTATATACATTGATGATTAAATAGGTTACGTTAGGTTAGGAGCTTTTAATGACTTTTCGAACAATTTTTGAGTTGACTTGATTCTGAGTTGGCATGGAACTAATTTGGGATGCCGTAGTCCAACCGGCTCAGTCGGAAGCAGTTAAGACATTGTTCGACAACATTAATTACACTAAATTAACGTTTATCCGACATGATATCTGACAAGCAGAAATTGCGTAACACCGAAAGGGTAAACCATTAAAAAATCGAATACTTTAACGATAATTTGGTCGCTAGCGTGGAGCACCGTTAAAAACCGCGTAGGAAGTGGAATGACACCGCCTCAGGTAGAAATATAATTCCTAATTACTGCAATTATTATTCTGAATTTCAACAGAGGCGACATTAGTGTTATAAGAAGTAATAACGAACTGCTTTGGAAAATATTTCAATACTACGTATTAAAAAAAAAACAGCGCTTTTTATAATAGAACCTTTTTTAGAATTTTCGAGGAAGCACTTCAAATTTAATGATCGAGTGGGATATTTTTTATTTAGTTCATCTATCATATAAATAATGAAATTGGAAGCCGCGGTTGAAAATCATTTTAAGTTTGTCAGATTAAAAACATTAGGAGTGTTTTAAATCTTTGTCGAGTGGCTCGTCATTTCCATGAGGAGATATGAGACTTCAAAAGATTCGTAAATCATTACTCATTATAACCTTGAATGTTATTATTTCCACAAAATCGCGATATCGTTCAAAGCATGTGGTGAGCCGTGGCACAAGCTCCTTTATGCCCTCTTCGAAGAACTCTTCCTCCCCTCCCCACTACCTTCAGCCTCACAACATATCCCTTTTGTGGATGCCATAGCCTCAATGGCTCGAGGCGGTTGGTACTTAAAAATAAGTGATTCTGGAGCCCGTCTGAAGTCTTTTGCGGTACGTTCCGGGATGGAAGATACTCTCAGTGTCGCCTTTTAATAAGACCACAATTCACAATTGAAAAGTTGATTGAAATGGCTTTAGTCGTGTTTGGTGACAAGAACAGAATAGCCAGGTACCATCCCACCTTCCTCTTCCTCATCTACCTCCCCTCCCCGCTACCTTCAGCCTCACAACATATCTCTTTTGTAAATGCCATAGCCTCAATGGCTCCAGGCGGTTGAGGGAGCAGTTGGTACTTTAAAATAAGTGATTCTGGAGCGCGGCTGAAGTCTTTTGCGGCACGTTCCGGAGTGGAAGATACTCTCAGTGTCGCCTTTTAATAAGACCACAATTCGGAATTGAAAAATTGCTAAAACGGCTTTGGTTGCATTTGATAAACAGATCTGAAAAGCCAGGTACTTGCACACCTTCCTCTTCACCATCTCCTTTTCCTTCCCATTACCTCACAACATACCCCAATTGGGGATCTCAATGGCTTTAGACAGTTGGGAAAGAACTCACTGTGCGTGAGTTTTACTGCTTCAAACAAGCAGTTAACTTTTTAATAGTTACATAAATAATATAATATTTGGTAAGCCCGTGTAACTGCCATAATTAAACAATTTCTTGCAATACACGTGTCTACGTTTAAGTACTTTAATTTTAAAACTACCCCAATATAACTGATAAATATACGCCAACATTGACAGTTATTACGGCATTACCACTCTAAGTACACGTTATAACGGTATCATATCCTAAATTGTAAAAGTCGCTCACAGTACCAATTGTCCCAAGAGACATCATCCAGCAGACGATGTGTAGAGCCTTCCACGTCGGCAAGAAGGTTCTATCTTCTATTTTATAACTACAGCATCCGGCTGAGAGTAAAACGAAGAAAAGTGAGACATATTGTATTATATTGAGAGCCGTGGGAATTGAATTATTTGTAGAAAAAGTTGAAAATTTTACTTAGGTAATGGAAAAGGCTTCCGTAGGTTTTTTCCGGTATTTTTCCCATGCCGTATTTTCTCCCCCTGATGTACATTACTAAAGGTACAGTTTATCAAATAAGAGTCGAAAACATAGGAGGGCACCACTGTTGTTCAAGTGGCAATACTAAAAATATAAACATAGTGGTAAGCTGTGGAACCTACATTTTTATTAAAAATTAAAAAGACATAATAGCGAAAAAAAAATTCTTTGCAATATAGAGACCCACTGATCTTAAATTTAGAATTTCATGTAGGTATATTATTATTATACGTTTACAATTTTGTGTTAACATAATGAAGAATAACAATATTGTAATAAAATATGAAGCACAGTTTAGAAATTACTCACTAATATTTAACTCTCATTCAGATCTAAAAGTAGTGTTTGCGCATTATTATATGGGATTGGTAGGGTACTGCATTCGCAGACTTGGTGGGTAGAATATGTCAAATTCCTGATTTTATCCCACCTACCTAATATTCCTATCCCAAAATGTCACCTTGAAAAAGAGCAATTGTTGCATGAAGAAGAGGTGACACTATTTCAAACAGTACAAATTAATGTCTCAGACAAGGAGCACATATTGAGCATATACTGTTGCAAAAATAATATTGCAAGTTACTAAACATAGTGAAGTGTACACCAAAACCTGGAGATCAGAGAGGCCCCATCTGCAACTGGTGAGTCCTATTTTCCTTTTCCGTTCTGGGCTTATCTAATTCTGCAAAAGCCCAGATCTGAACATCGACTGACTATCCATCAGGTTTTGCGAGTGCATGCTATCTAATCGTCCCATATAACATAGCGACCACGTAGTTGTCGGGACTGGTCCTTTGAGGGTTGCGTTAGGGCTTTGCTCTGAAACACAACCGCCAATTTTATAGTGGAGTCGCAGTTTCGCGACACGAAATAGTGTAACTAAACTACCATTAATGATTCTTCTTTTCTACCTACTGTTAAATTCAAATTTATGTTAAATTAAATAAAAGGCAATCACTTTGTAAAACACAATTTAATCAAATTTATGACATTAAGTAGGTACCTTTACAGTGCTTCTTCGATTTATTTTTACTGTTTTAAAGATCAAAAAATGTTATATGTGTGTACAGTGTTCTGTATTTTCAGTGTCATTGCACTTCAAAACAACATTTGACAAGTAAATTGGTGTTGACAGCCTAAAAATTTTTTAGTTCCATTTTTTATGTTTTCTATTCTTATTTGACAGACTATAACCTATAATATTACCTACTGAATGTACCTATGAGGAATCTGTATCTCCTGTATCTAATGTTGCGTATAAATGCATAAAAATGAGTGCGAACTGAGCCGCGAATTATGGGAAAGGAACGAAGCAGCTGTAAGCAGCGTTTCGCGCTGTTTGTGGTAGCTTCGTTCCTTTTCGCGCTCATTTTCGATCAAGTATACGCACCATAAGGTTGGGCATATGCCGAGACGCAGGCCGCGCAGAATGTGCAATTAAGAAATCGCCGCAGGACAGACAACAGTGTTGTCATATTATGACAGCATATATGCTGCGATGCATTTTAGTTCAGTTTGCGTCTTCTTGGACGCTGGTCGTTTGTGAGAATATCGAGTTCCGAGCCCGATTCTGGCTTTGAAATATGACGTTATTAATACCCTAGCGACTGTTTGGTTGAAACTTAAGAATCCGACTGAGAGTACATCTGACGCCGCGCCATTCCTACCCATTCCTCAAACTTTTTCCCAGATAATCGTTCCTTTCCCTAAAAAGACCCTCCACACACCATCCCCAAAGGTGACACAAGCCCTGGGGGAGATTATTTTTATCATGACCTCCAGTGTAGACCTAATGTAAAAAAAATATATATATTAAAAAGTTATTCCAATAAAATAGAATTTTAAAATTAGTTAAAAACTTTACTAATACCTCTGATTTTTAAAAACTTCCAAAATCCTCCTGTGTTGTGCTAATGTAAAAAAAAACAGTATTTTTGTGACTTATTCCAATATTCCATACTTCCAAACCGCACAAGCCGGCGTTCTTTTCCAATTTCTGTCACGTTCTCACACAGGTCCCAATGGGAATCGAACCCAGTTCTGCAGCCAGGAAAGTGTCTACTCTTCCTCCGAACTGCCTCGCCATACCATTATCGTTATTACCGCACTTTGCCAAGTGTGACGAGGCGTGGACAGCCGGGTTTGTACGATGTGTAGTAGTTTTTAAAGTTATGTATGCGCAATGGTATTTGCATTACATGTTGGAAGATTTTGAATAATGGGGGAGTACTTTACTTGAAGAGGAAGAAGAAGATAGTGTAATTGGAAAAATGTTAATAATTTTGATTTAATAATACACTGATCGTAGCTAAGTCCTGTTTTATCTCGACCATTTGGAATTTCATTTGTCTGTTATTTTTTTTATCTCGTTCCAGTTCCAAGTAAGTTTTATTCGATTAACTTGTACTTTTAAAAATAATATAAGGTATGTATATTTGCGGCACGTTCCAGAGTGAATGATGCTCTCAGTGTCGTCCTGGTGAAAGACTACCATTTAAAAGTGAAACGTTGACTTAAAATGGCTTTAGCAGTGTTTGGTGAATAGATCTGAATAGCCAGGTACTTCCCCACTTTCCTCTCCCTCATCCCACTACCTTAAGCTTCACAACATACCCCATTTGGGGATGCCATAGTCTCACTGGCTCGATAGATAGACACTATACTTTTATTACGCCAGAGTTCGCATGAAAAAATCAATATTATGGTACCTACCGGTCTGAAGAAATTTTGAAAAAATAATTGTCATTGAGAAGGTAACGTTTCTCAGGAAAAAATATGTAATTCCTTAGCTTAATAGACAAAAATGAATATTTCTTTGTTTGTCCCTTATGCGTTCCTAAACCATTCATCCGAAATCGATGAAACTTTGGTGATTTGTTGGACGCATGTCCGTGAAGGTTTCTGTATATAATGTTGAGCTCTGGCGTTGTGAAATTATTTCCTATACCATTCATTCGATAGCGATGAAATTTTGGTAAGTTGTTCTGCGCACTCTCGGGGAAGAGGGAGGGAAAGAGGGAGTAATTGCAAAGGAAACATTTTAGCGATAGGGGATGGCAGGGGTAAATTTGTAAAATCCATGTTTCTCACCTGGACAGTGTATGTATCTAATGTGGCAAGACCAAACGAAAAAATATAAAATATATATACAAAAGCACTTCAATAAACAGAATAAAAACACAAATATCTTCTCTCTTTGAGTGGTGTTGCAACGCATGCTGCATGGGTAATCGTTAATTTGAAATTAAAAAAAAGTTTCATAAAATATACGGTTTGTAATTAAGTTAATTAAGGTAAAAATATTATGATTTCAGGGGAAACTTTGGTTTTGATTTATTAAAGAAGAGAAAATTTGAAACATAGTTTTTGGGACACGAGATCTACTGTTTACAGAACTACTAATAAACATTGTTTAATAAATTAATTAATGTTAGGAATTGTTTCATAACAAGTTGTTTCTAATTAAAATACAAAATCTACATAATTAACGAAACCTTTGTTAAGTACGTGATTGGCTTAAACTTCTGGGTTAATTCGGATATAAGGTAGTTACAAAATCAATAATCAATAGTTTAACCTTGTAAGAAGACGTTACAAATTTAACTTAGGGCCTCCGCTACCCGAATTTCTACCGATTTCTTACAAATGTTTTTTAAGCTCTTAAAAACAAAAGTTATGTTTATGAAGATAATATCTAGACGCGTTCCACGCCGAAACGCAAATTATATGAAATTCCCTTGATAGAAAAAAAATGGCAAATTATGCTCCGAAAATTAAACACGTTTGTTTCAGTTATTTTACAAGTTATAGTTGCGAAAAATTCACAATGTTTCTATAAATGATACTTAAGATACGTTTTAAATTTAAATTTTTGCTCTATTCTAAACGAGTCGTGTTTTATTAAACATTTTCGAAAGGATTTTATCGCTCCAAATATTAGTGCGCTCCTCTAACATTCGTAATTTCATATCTCTCCTTCTTCTTCTTTTTGATGAGCTCGGATGCGGAGACTTAAACAAGAAATTTGCTAACTAATTTCAATTTTCAACGTATATTGTCAGGTAAAATACGGCATGAAACAATGATTTTTATTATTTCCATTGATTCAGAAAGCACTAGAAGTATTGAAAAGATAAATAGTAGGGCGAAATTGTGTCAAGTAAATGTTTTCTGAAGTGAAAGAGGAAGGTTGAAAAGTAGCTAGCAATTACATATTATGACAGACCCGGCGTTGACAGGGAATTAAGGATTCATGCCAAATAATAGTCTCTCGCTTGGGAACATCGAAAAGCTATTAACATATTTAGGCATATTGCAAAGGGTTGATATTCAAATCGGGACCGCACGACCACGACCGCACGTCTAGTGGGGATAGTGTTATATTAGTAATAATAATAATTCTAGAAGGAAGTAGGAATGCGACAATTCTGACGTGACCTCTGCGCCAAACTAGGTCTTCATTCAGAGACTGGAGAAAATAATGGACAAACGACATCAAAAAAACCTGCCTCAATAGGAACTCCTGTGTTGAGAGCAGGCGCAGTTTATAACAGTAATACAAATAAAGACAATCAGCTCATTAAAATTGCATGTTTATAAAAAGGTTTTGATAAGATCTTTGTTGTTAGATCTGTCTTGGCTGATGATCCAAGACTTGGTCGTATTCTGTCTAATGACAAGTGGAAGTGCATTGTATAGCTCAGTTGCAAAATAACCATGCTGCCGGCAGAGTTAACCATTCAAAACCGAAACGTTGTTTGAAACGGCTGTCAGCCGTGTTTGATGACCTAAACTAAATAGTAAGGTACTTAACAAACTTCCTCTTCCCCATACGCTATACATGGGGACGCTATAGTCTCGCTGGCTCCAGACGATTGGGAGCAGTTAGAACTCTTGTATATTACTCTTTGATGGTCTGATGCCCTGTGGGGAACCCGCTTTCGCAGCGTGGGTGTAAACTGTGCGACCTAAAGTTTAAGTTTAGACTTACGGAATTCAATACTTCGTTTGTGTGAAAGCACTATGAAACTATACATGATTTTACTTCAATAACTCAGGCATATTTCTCTGAATCAGCACTCGGCTGTCGACGCGTAGCTAGTAAATTTGTGCGTCTCTGCCTGAGGGCCTATTTGTTTCTACTAGTAGCGTGTTCAGTTCTGTACTCTAGTAGGCCTTGGGGATTGTATGGCGAGCGATATCAGGAGATAGGCCACGACCACTTATATCTTCGTCTACGACTATCTTTATTATTGTTACATCATGTTATTTAATCGATTTAAATCGATTCTTAAAAACATTATAAAAACCTTCCTGATATTGAAAATTCTACATCCCATAATGCAGTCAAAGCATTCCCAGCCTTCTCCACGACACTCCAACCCCATGATTCCACAACAGGGTGACACAGTGTAACTGTAAATACCACTTTTAATTTCCGGACCGCCCCCACTCCCCCGACACCCAATGCCCCACAGAATGAAGAAGGGGTTGGGCCCACTAAGGTCCACACGACACGAAGGTGGAGCCGTATAACATATTTCGCGGACTTCCTCCCGCTGACACATCTAGTTTGTTTATCGCTTGCAATTCGCTGGGTTTACAGAATAAACACATCTTTACAGGGTGGCTGGAACATGATGCGAAAAATTTTAGAAAAAAGTTTATGAATAATTCTGGAAAAGGAAAAAACAATGATTAACGCTCGATTGAAGATGCTAAAGTTAACTTATTTTACACGAACGACATTTAAATAAGATTCTGTTAAGCAAAACATGAATTATGTATATAGGTAACTAGCAGACCCGGCCACACGTTGTTGTGGCTAACGAAACACAACGCCACGCCATTACCCAACCTTTATAACCAACGCCATCTGTTATATCAATTCCACACCGCCCGTTTGGCCCGCTGCTCGCTGCCCGCTGCCGCTTAGCCAGATATATTATATATTTCAAAAAATTAACACCTTGACAAATTATATAAGTAAAAACCTTCCTCATGAATCATTTTATCTATTGTTGAAAATCGCATGAAAATCCGGTGCGTAGTTTAAAATATCTAAGCGCACAGACAGCGTGAGCGACTTCATTTTACATTATGTAAAGATTGGCTAAATATTCGTGACGTAGTTTGAAGTCCATGTGCCACTGGGAGATGTGAATTGACTGCAATACAAGTAGCAGTATTTTACTTCAAGCTACGTTCAAAAAGTGGCCTGACGAGTTTTTTTTTCTAAAAAGACTGTATGAGCTAACATTTTTTACGAACCTTGATTGTTACTGTAAAACGGAGGTCAATCCATCCAAAAATAAGTATTTTTTGTACATCCTAGGACCTCTAGAACGGTCGACCGATAAGGATTGTATCGACAGCTTTCGGTTCCCTATCATGACTGCAGATCGACAATAAATAACAGTTCACAATGAGTAAGTGTTCTTCATATATTCGACGTCAACTATTGTTAGTACGTTAGCGATCTGTAGTTCTCCTAGGGAACGGAAAGTTATTGATACAATCCTAATCGATCGACTATTGTAAGGGTCTTGAGCAAAATCTGCGATAAATTGCCTTGTTTACATCCAGATTGCGCATATGAGCTACATTTTATCATAGTAAATGCTTAGTTTTTATTAGCTAAATCCTAGCACTTAGCTTCCTTAGCAACTGGATTAAAATCGGATTCTAACGCACACATAATAAAAAAATTTAAAAAAAAAAAACAGAAAAAATTCAAGGTTCTGATGAATCTTTTGCCTTTCATATTTCGCATCAAATACCAGTCGGCCTGTAAACAAATATTTAACTTTTCAACTATATTTGTGTTTACTAACTTGGGCCGTTTTTCTGGACGGTTGAAATATAACTTATACACCTATATCAAGCTTAATTTAAGATTACAGAGGGTGTAGGTGCTACTTCGGATGAAATAGATAAAACGGATTTATGAGGGATGAAATTTGATTTAAGAAATGCTAAGGACCGTGGACGGGCAAATATCCCGTTATTATTAATTTTTGAGATTAAAGAACATTCGTAGTATTTGATTTTATAGCTGATAAGTAAGCGAGTGCAGATTTATAGAAATATAGACATACTTGTGAGTACCGCAACGACTACCAACCGTCTAGAGCCAGCGAGACTACGGCATCTCCTATTATTGTGAATTGTTGTACGGCTGAAGGTAGTGGGAAAAGTAGTCAGGGCCTATGTCATATTTGGGAGTGCTGTGTGGAGGATTTTTTTGAGGATTGAAATAAGAGGAAGTTCTGAGAAGGAAAAGGGTATGAGGAGTGGGGTAGGTATCTGGGTTCACAAACCATCACTCCCACTGCGGTGCAAGGCAAAAAGTGGTTAGAGAGAGTCAAAAGGTCTCTCTCAACCAGCTTTTAGCATTTTTTTATATATATATATATTTTTTTATAAAATTAATAAAGACAATTACAAATATATGACAGATTAAATCACTATACTAGGCGGCTGCCTTTTTCATGGTGACTTATGGAATATAATTAATCTGTGAAGTCTAGCGTAAACATATGGATTAAATATAATATGAATAAGCTTAACCTTGGAAAAATTATAGTAGAAAATAGACGAAAGAATAGAAAAGAGAAAAAGACATGCAAAAAGATTAAATCACAAACATAATTCTTTTTTCTAGTTTTATATGTATGCATACATGCATACACGTACAAATGCGTGCACATACACATACACTCACACATACATATAAACATACATACGTACATTTACATGTACATAAATATTCACACTTATCCACAGGAGTGACAGCGCAATTCAAAACTTTTTTTTCCGATTGCTCCGATTTTTCAGAATTTTTGGTAGATTTTTTCCGCCAATATTAAAAAAAAATCATACGTCCGAATTTTAATACGGAGACATACAAACTGATTATAGTTCTATGTAGCCAATGAATTCTTCTATCTTTTGTTTATTATCACATATTCGTAGAATTTATTAAAAAAAAATTATAAAATCGTAAACTTCTACTAAATTACTTAGAAATAAGGGAAAATTCGCCAAAATTGGCAGTAAAGCAATCCGGGGTATTTTAAATAGTGCCATATTGTGTCAAAAGGCACCCCAGAGGATATATAAAAAATATACACACCACTATCAAAGTACACTAAATCGGCTACTAACACTATCACATTCACTCATGAAAAGTCCCCAACCGCCTTCTTGAAATTGTGATATTTGGATCAATTATTGTTCCACCTATTTTTGCATTTATTGACTTTGAGCACTTTTCACTTAATTCAAGCAATATAAATTGGTGTAAAGTTATGGATATTGTTTGCAATTACGTACTTAATGAATTCGTGGTATTTTGAGAATACTCAAATGTAAATAATAACATTACGCCGACATTTCTAGATTAGTCTTCGTTCTTATTGACTTGGGGGGATTTGGCCCGAGTTAAGGGTTAACAATGCGGTCAGAATTCTAGGAGTTAGAATAATAATTACAATTTGTGTTTTATTGACTTAGATCACTTTACCGAGCAGTAGGAAAATAGCTACATAAAATAACATACTATGTAGCCTAGTAGTAAACATTACCATCTTTAGACTCGAAGTTACAAGTTGACAAATTTAATTAAAAATAGAGTAACTAATTAATGTAGAGATTCTATGAGAGTGAATAAGTTCTGTGAAAATTATTTGACTATAAAATAAAATAAAATTATTTGACTGTAAAATAAGAAATTATTTGACTGTAAAATAAGACATTTCCAAGGCCTTTGACCGGGTTTGGCATCGAGCGCTTGTCAACAAACTGCGTTCTTACGGACTTCCCGCATCCTTGTGTGCGTGGATTGCCGACTTTTTGAGGGGGAGGTCGATTCAGGCGGTTGCTGACGGTTTCACCTCTTCCTCGCATTCGATAAATGCTGGCGTCCCACAGGGATCGGTTCTGTCTCCGACTTTGTTTCTGTTGCACATCAACGACCTCTTGTCATGTGCACCGATTCATTGTTACGCGGATGACAGTACAGTCCATGATAGCTTTTTGTTTGACAAGCCTCCAAAGAGCACACAAACCCCAATAGCTCGGAGGGCTTTGAAGCAGAGAATGGACGGTTACCTCGAGAGTGTTTTCTCTTGGGGTAAGAATAACCTCGTCGAATTTAATGTTTCAAAGACCCAATCATGTCTGATAACGTCTAAAAGGGATCGAAATGATAATCTAGTCTCCTTCAACGGAAGCATTCTCCCGAACAGGACCTCCATTAATATGCTTGGTGTAACTCTTAGTGACCAGCTCAGGTATGGGGGCTCCATCGAAACCAGAGTTAAGTTAGCCTCTCAGAAACTGGGCGTACTGTACAGGGCCCGCAGATACTTTAATAGTACTCAACTGCTAACCCTGTACAAATCGCAAGTGCGCCCCACGGTTGAATTTGGCAGCCACCTCTGGTCTGGAGCTCCAAAATATCTTAAAAACCCTTGACTCTGTGCAGAAACGGGCGGTCCGTTTGATAGATTCTCCCATCTTAACAGACGGATTGCAATCTTTAGAGCATAGGCGTCAGGTGGGAATGCTGTCCTTGTTCTACCGGTATTACAATGGAAGATGCTCCGAGGAACTAGCGTCATTGATCCCCTCGGCACCGGTGCATAGTCGGGAAACACGCCAAACACGTGCCCAACATTTGTACACAGTTGATATTAGTCACATGAGAACGGGTCGTTTTTACGATTCGTTCTTGAGTTCAACAGCTCAGCTGTGGAACGATTTACCGGCCTCTGTGTTTCCTCCCTCCTACAACATGAGTCTCTTCAAGACCCATGTTAACTCCTTCCTTTCCTCAAAAAGACCCTCCACACAGCATCCTCAAAGATGACATAGGCCCTGAGGGAAATTATTTTCCTCAGGGCCTCCTGTGTGGAGTTAATGTAAAAAAAAAAAAAAATTATTTGACTATAAAATAAGAAATTATTTTACTTTTTACTGAAGAGGATAAAACTAATAATCTAAACGAACATATGAAAGAGAACAAGCCACATAAAAATGAAAAAGATAATAGTCGCAGTTGGGACACGAACCCAGAACCTCTCGTCTAACCGGGACGGGCGCATCTACCAATTCGGCCATTGCCACCTTCCATCAAATGGTCATATTTGTCAATCTCATATTTCAAAGTTTAGGAATTAACAATATTATCAGGCTTCAAAATAACCTTCAAAAGTTATAAAAAGAGTTGTTCTTATAAAACATTGAAGAAATTATTTGATTATAAAATAATAACAAATTTGACTATAATTTAAAAAAAAAGTAAATTAAGAAATTATTTGACGATAAAATAAGAAATTATTTGTCAAAAAAAAAAATGTTTTCATTATAAAATATGAAATTATTTGACTAATAAAAAAAGGAATTATTTTACTATAAAATAAGAAATTATTTGACTCTAAAATAAGAAAACATTTGTCTATAAAAAAAGAAAGTATTTAAATATAAAATAAGAAATTATTTAACTATAAATTAAGAAATTATTTGACTATTAAATAAGAAATTATTGACTATAAAATAAGAAATAATTGACTATAAATTAAGAAATTATTTTACAGTAAAATAAGAAATTATTTCACTATAAACTAAGAAATTATTTGTCAGAAAAATTTAAAATTATTCTACTGACGATTTTAAAGCCTTTTACCTACATTCGTGGCACACCAAGAATACATACATTTTTGGCTTGTGGCTTGGCTGTTCAGATCTATCTGACAACAAATATAGCTAAAGCCATTCAAGCATCGTTTCAGTAGTGATTAGATTTTTCACTCAATTTTACGTGTATTCGACACAATTTAGCAAAATTATCCGCCATCTTAAATTATGAATTTGAAATTCGAATACCATACTATAGGTACACGTGTAAACTCTAACCAGTGGTATTAAATGTAACAGATAGGTCTTCTGCTCAAATATTAAACTCCATTTTCACTAAACTAGATTTGGGAGGCGGGTATGGCTGGGTACGGCCGCCTCGGTAACCATTTATTGGATAACCAATACCCCTGGCATAGTTCACCCCAAGTGGTTCGCTACGTTTGGTGATGTCTACAATTGAGGATGTGAGGTTGAAAGAAATAGATTAAATTTTGAAGTAGTTGGCTATCCAAATCCGGTTATCAAACACTGCTTAAGTCATTTCGGAATGGTCATCTTTTACCGAAGCGATACGGAGATGATCTAATAGTCTCTTATGCAGGAATGCAGGCTTTGTCGAATATAGTCCAGACGTTGCCCGGAAAAAACGAGGAGTTTTTCGATATCAGATGTACACAGTAATTTTTTTCTTATTTTGAACGTCAGGTGATTTTCTGGTTTAAAGGTTCTGTTGAAAGGGTGATATTTTGAAATCTCACATAAACAATGACCATCATCCTGTTTTGAAGGTCAATGATCAAAATTTCATCAATCTCGGAATGAAACTGTTGATTTGAAAATTTAAAAACAAAATCATAAATAAATTTGACTGTCCTAATACTGGAATCCTGCTGGTTAGGCAGTCAAAACATTGTATACCTATGTAATGTTTAATAAATGTATAATCTTGTTCTAAATAAATAATAAAAAAAAGATAAATTTATGGATAAAACCAATTCTACAGGTCTGACGATATAGTTTTATCCAAGCTTTTAAAAAAAAAAACATCATAATACAGTTGGTAGAGCCGCGGCCCGGAAAGCCGAAAGTCCCGGGTTCGAGTCCCAGAGGTGCCAATATGTTTTTCTGATTTTTCTGTTTCCAGATTTTTGATTGAGTTTCGCCAATATTGTCTTCATTTAATTAATCAATAAAAATCGATGTTACAAGTTATTTTACATTAACTCCACACAGGATGCACAAAGGAAAACAATTTCTCTTAGAGCCTGCCACCTTTGAGGATGCTGTGTGGTGGGTATTTTGAGGAGAGAAATGAGTCAACGTGTATCTTGAAGGCACCCATCATTTTATTAATTGCCTTAATACATTTGTTATGATGTTGTAATGCTGATAGGAAGAAACTTAAGTGATTGGTACGAATGCAGTTCCACCGAGCATTTTTCCGTGTTGCAGCATAAGTGAAGAATGTACTGATGATAGTCAACCACCGATAGGAGAGGGCACCAGAAGAAGGATATCTTTTTTTGTGATTAGATTATTGTATAATATTTTACAGTGTTCAGCCGGTACATCCCGCGAAAATATCCCCGACATAATATCCCTCGACATAAATATCCCAAGGACAAAATATCCTACGGACAAAACATCCCCCGACAAGGAAGGAAGGAGACAGAGCAAAGAACTTACTGTTTCGATTTAAGTTTTAAATTTGGCGCCGAAAGGTTTTGTTGGGTTAGGACAGGGTAGGTTAGGTTAGGTTAGGTTTTGTTGTGTTACGTTAAGTTAGGTTGGGATATTTTCTCGGGGGATATTTTGTCGCTGGATGAAAAGTCGCGGAACCGTTGAGCCAATCTAGTGTAAATTATATCAAATTCTCTTATTAAATTATTACGCCCGGGGTCTTATTTTCAAAATCCTTTATTATTATTATCCACGAAATAAGGACACAGCTGCCATTTTGGATTATTTGCAACGAACCTTCCCCCCACACACCCCCTCTCCATTTCGTAGATTAATAAACAAAAACATTGGATTATTAATTATTATTATTATTATCAAAAGGTTTATTTGCTACCTCATCAATGTTCCCTTGAAAAGCCATGATAATGTTTTCTGTCTTCTATTTATATATAGAGTGTCTCTGGTGGGCGGCCGGTGTGGACCTAATATTATACAAACCTACAGTTTTTTTACGAGGTTTATGTAATTTTCAACACTTTGACAAATTGTCTGTAAGATTTTGAACTCCATCCCCTTTTCCCACCCCGTAAAGCTGTATTTTAGTAGTTTTTGATGAAATTTTGCACACCTATTTGGGAGGCGGTATGGGTACCGCCGCCCCGGGAACCATTTATTAGATAACCAACATTCCTGTCGTAGGTCACCCCAAGTGCTCCGCTATGTTTGGTTCATGGGGTGAAGTTTGTCCGGGTCTTGGTGGCGGATGCGTCTGCCCACCAGCTGCATCGGGAGAGAACGGTAGACGAATCCCCCTTTGCCTTGCACTGCAGTGGGAGGTATGGATTCGTACGTTCGTCAGTCCTGAACATTAAAACATATATTCCTACCACCTCTGATCCTTTTTTTTTGCTTCCCAGATCTTACTCTCCTTTCTTTCTCTAAAAATACCCCCCACACAGCATCTCCAATGATGATTAAGGTTCTCAGGATTTTTTATTCCTCAGGGCCTTACGAATAATGCACACAAGCTGGTACAGCGCAAACTCAATAACTTTCAGAAGCGCGCCAGGTGGAATGTGGAAGTGACGTTCTTCCAGTTATGGTTTTTTTACATTAGCTTCACACTGTCGTTTTTTGTGTCGAACTAACGTAAAAAAAAAACAATTTCAATCAAATCTATGAATATTTAGGAAGGTTTCGATATTTTCGCTTTAAAGAGCTCCTGGTAGTTGTTTCGACAAAATAAACAAAATCTTCTCGCACCAGAAGGCTGCATTTCGAATTGAACCCTTGCTATGAGGGTAGCAATAATCGTCGCAAATAAAGGCTGCGATCGATGGGGTTGTGTGTCCCTGGCAAACACCCCTAACAGTGCTGTTTGAACTGCAAGGGAGGTTAATTTGCCAAAATGCAAATAAAAGCTATGCAGGGTGCAACGCTTGCAACATTAAATATTACTTAATGGACAGAAATTAAAATAGGATAAAAACAGAAATGGAAATTTAGTATAAGTCACCGAGGGCCTGGTAGGAGACAAATGTCTTGGCTGCGAAATGTACGAGAGTCGACCGGTATTAGAAGTGTGGAGGATATTCGGTATTCCGGGCAGCGCAAGATGGAGATTCATTTACCAGAGTGATCGCCAACGTCGGTGGATCTGATAAAAGAAGAAAAGCAGAAACGCAAAAAAAACGATTGTGCTTTAGACCACACGACTGAAGTAAAACTTCACTACCTTATATCTTCCTCTTATCCTTACCCTCCTTATCCTCATCCTTATTCTCATCCTCATTCTCATCCTTATCCTCATCCTCATCCTCATCCTTATCCTTATCCTTATCCAGTTTACTCCCCAAGTCAAGCGTGCGTAAGGGCCCGACCGTTCGCCTCGCCCGATCACCGTTCGCATCGATCACCGTTCGCATCGATTACTGTGCGCATCACACTTTTCGTAACGCATCACACTTTTCATAACGCATTCCCCAGCTTACCCCCCCAAGTCGAGCGTGCGTAAAGAAGTTTTACTTCAAAAACATATTGCACCAAAAAAAACACGGTAAATATAGCTCAATTGGTAGAGAAGCCAGCCTCGGTAAGACAAAAGGATCTGGGTTAGAGTTTCAGTTAACTTATTATTTTCTGTGTTATTTTATCTATTTCGTATTTTCGTCATAGTTTTTTAATAAATATTAGCTCAAAAAAATAACAATGACATCTTAGGGGATGCTGTGTGAAGGGTACTAAGTTTGAGGGGTGGGTAGGAATCTAAGGGGCAATATGTACAAGGAGTTACGAAAATGTGAATCTATCCTTCCCACTGCGGTACAAGGCGATGGGTCGAGAAAGTCCGGCTGAGAGATAAAAAGATCTCCCTCAACCAGTCTTTCCCGATCCGGCTGCGTATGAGGTGTAGGGATCTGGGGGTCAGCGTGTCCAGGAATGAGGTTGAAGGAGACCTTTTGTCCTCTCCAGCAGGACTTTCCTGGAACATCGCCTTCACCGCAGTAGAAGGGATGGATTCTTACGTGCGTCACTCCTGAAGATACTAGATCCCTGAATTACTACCCACCTCTCATACCTTTTCCCCTCCCAGAACTTCATATCCTTCCTTTGCTCCTTCACACAGCATCCCCAAAAACGAAACTGTGAAGCTAATGTAAAAAATAAACATAACTGAAGAAACTTCACTTCCACATTCCACCTGGCGCTCTTCTAAAAGTTATGATTTTGCGCTGTACAAGAACGTGTGCATTATTTTTCATCCTTCCGTCGTATTACTGGTTCAATTAATGCAAAATAAAATAATTAATCTTTTTCGATGACTCAACACAAAATCATTTTCCACAATAAAATTACAGTGTGAAGCTAATGTAAAAAAAAACATAACTGGAGAAACGTCACTTCCACATTCCACCTGGCGCGCCAAGTTATTGATTTTGCGCTGTACAAGCATGTGCGCATTACTTTTCAACCGTAGTATTTATTGGTTCACTTATTGCAAAATAAAAAATAAAAAAATTAATCTTTTTCGATGACTAAATATACAACAAATGTTTCACAATGCTAGCCTATTTCTTCCGCAGTGTTGCTCCCCTAATGGAACCACACGCATTAAAAACACTCCGAATTGACATATTTTTTACTTTTGAATCCTCACAGACCCATACATAGAGGACCGTCACTTCCACATTCCACCTGGCGCGCTTCTGAAAATTATTTTGTTTGCGCTGTACAAGCATGTGTGCATTACTTTTCAGCCTTCCCTCGTATTATTTGTTCAATTATTGCAAAATAAAATAATAATTAATCTTTTTCGATGACTAAATATACAATAAATGTATCACAATTTTAGCCTTTTACTTCCGCAGTGTTGCTCCCCTAATGGAACCACACGCATTAAAAACACTCCGAATTTACATATTTTTTACTTTTGAATCCTCACAGACCCATACATAGAGGACCGTCACTTCCACATTCCACCTGGCGCGCTTCTGAAAATTATTTTGTTTGCGCTGTACAAGCATGTGTGCATTACTTTTCAGCCTTCCCTCGTATTATTTGATCAATTATTGTAAAATAAAATAATAATTAATCTTATTTGACGACTAAATATACAATAAATGTTTCACAATGCTAGCCTATTACTTCCGCAGTGTTGCTTCTCTAATGAAACCACACGCATAATAAACACTCCGGATTGACGTGTTTTTTACTTTTGAATCCTCGTAGACCCATATATAGAGGAACGTCACTTCCACATTCCACCTGGCGCGCTTCTGAAGGTTA
This sequence comes from Limnephilus lunatus, assembly GCA_917563855.2. Taxonomy (NCBI): domain Eukaryota; kingdom Metazoa; phylum Arthropoda; class Insecta; order Trichoptera; family Limnephilidae; genus Limnephilus; species Limnephilus lunatus. The sequence goes on from OU830592.1 coordinate 113,722,661, forward strand.
TTTTTTTGCTCTGTACAGGCATGTGTGCATTACTTTTCAACATTCCCTCGTATTATTGGTTCAATTATTGCAAAATCTTTTTCGATGACTAAATAATAAAATAATATAGGTACAATAAATGTTTTACAACGACCTGACCTATTACTTCCGCAGTGTTGCTCCCCTAATGGAACCACACGCATAACAAATACTCGGAATTGGCGTGAGGGTTCAGTGCTAATCGCCTTGTAGCGGCTTTTAAAATCAAAACGGTGTTGCCAGCATTTAAATTATTCGCCATAACTATTCGTTTGAGCGATTTTTGATTTTCCAATAAACCACTGAATTGTTGTAAAATGAATAAAAGCACATTATTTATTTCAACGATGGTTTCCGGAATTGGAATGATGCAATTTATTTTTTAATCCCTAATAAAAGCTCGAACAAAATTAATTCATTGAATGTTTCAAAGTCAAAAAAGGTTATTAAAAAAAGCGTGAAACGACTGTTTTTCTTTTTCTTTTGATCTATTCTTTCTCCTGGGCCCCAAGTTAATAAAATCTGTTCAAAAATATTTAGAAGTAAATCATAATTGTACGTTTTTTAACTTAAATTATTTTCAATGTTTTCATTTTTCAAAGGATCGAAATCGGACAGGGTACGCGTGACGTCATATGTACTTCGGTTTTGTCGGTTAAAAGAAACGTCATTCCTACTCGGGTCAGTACGACCCGAGTAGGATTGACCTTATTGATTGATATTTTGACGGCTTCTGTTGTCAAGGGGTAAATCGGAGATCGTGGGTTCAAATCACAGCGTCCGAAAGTAATTCTTATTTGATTATTTTGTGTTATTATATTTGCGGCACGCTCTAGAGTGGAAACTCTCAGTATCGCCCTGGAGTAAAATCACCATTTAGAATTGCTTGAAATGGCGTTAGCCGCGTTTGGTCCAGGATCTGAATAGCCAGGTACTTTCCACCTTCCACTCCGAATCTCCTTCCCTTCTCCACTACCTTAAGCCTCACAACATACCCTTATTGGGGATGCCAATCTCACCGGCTCCAGACAGGTACCAGTTGGGACTCTTGTGTGGTATTCATATAAAAAAATATAAAAATCAACTAATTGCAATTTAAGTATTTAGCACGACATTCAAAAAGCATAATTCTTTTAAAATAATTTGTATACCTCAGTGTAACCGTGTGCGAGTCTACGTAGCGTAACTTAGCACAAAATTGTGAGGTAGCGGTGTAAGTTCTGTCAGTACTCGCCAACCAATCAAACAAAACCTAACAGTTTTATTCTTCTAGCAGTTTTTATTCCTCTAACAGTTTTATTCCTCTAAAGCAGTTAAACAGCTTTATTCAGCAGGAATGCGAATGCTTAGATGGTCGGCATGAGTATCACTACAGGCAATGTCTATGGAGCTTCATCGACAGTTATCCAAAGGAAGACCAAAGAACTCCTGGGTGACTCAATGCTCGAAAATACTTCGGAGAAACGGCCTGGATAAAGGCGATACTCAGAACCGAAAAGCTACAACATGAGAACGAGAAGAGCCGACCCCAACCGCCTACCTGGGCAATGAGTTGGGATAGTGCAAGGAAGAAGAGTTTTATTCCTCTAACAGTTTTATTCCTCTGACAGTTTTAGTCTTCTAACAGTTTTATTCCTCTGATAGTTTTATTCCTCTGACAGTTTTATTCTTCTAACAGTTTTATTCCTCTAACAGTTTTATTCCTCTGACAGTTTTATTCTTCTAACAGTTTTATTCCTCTGACAGTATTATTCATTTGACAGTTTTGTTCTTCTAACAGTTTTACTCTTCTAACACTTTTATTCCTCTAACAGTTTTATTCTTCTAACAGTTTTATTCCTCTAACCGTTTTATTCGTTTTTAAATGACGACTTTTTTTCCAATTATTTATGGCTTTCACCCTTCAAGGGTATTCTAGGCCATCATTTAAAATTACAGAGAAAGGAAAGGTGAATTTATGTGTTAAATTTATTTAAATGTACAAATTTCAGAATTATATGGAAGATTGGAGTCGAGTTCAGACTTAGAAGAGAATTCCACTAATTAATTATAAATAATAAAACACATATATTCAGAATCAGTGTTTGTTGATCTATATGATTGTTTACATATATATTTTTGCCATAATACTTTTAACTCAAAACAGTACAGATTATAGATCACACCTCTAGGGAATCTTCTTTCAGTGCTTCGGACACAATGAAAAGCCAACAACACGCTTATATCTGTTTTTCTCTTCAGTGGTCTACACTACAGGCTAAAACCATTTTACATTCCGTTTCACACCCTTTAATTCCACATCGGTCTATCGAGTGTTATTTACAAAACTGGCACTTCAAAACTAAGCCAACCTAATAAACAAATAATTAATACTGCAGCAACTACGATTACAACGATTATAACGATTATATTGCTGCCGCTATGCCGGCGAGTTCGGCTTACGATTATTCCACTTGATCGAGCTTCCCGGATTAAATCGGAACTACCAAACAATTGACCACTCGGTGGTTTTCATATTGGCTTCACTAGAGTGAGACTGCAAACGCTTTGATAGTTAATAACGTATGTTAATATTTAATGAAGTGTATCACCTATAGTTTAATTATTCTGCATGCTAGAAAATCCCTCGAGTTCCGGTTCTGTGCACTCGATACACATGATACAAATTTGTCAATTTCATGTTGGATAGTTTACATTTATGAATTAATATAAAGCCTCGATATTAGATACTCAGGTTAATCCGAATAGCCGAACGACCCTACTCTCCTCATACCCAGTTTTTATGCGTTGCTAAACCTTTCATCCGATAACGCAATTTTTTCTGTAGTTATTTAAGAAATCTTGCGCCGAGTTCACGCAACTCTGTGCTTTGCACGCGTAACGTTAAGTTTTAGGTTATAAACATGGTACCTAGATCGTATGTCAAAACGACAAATATTTTGTTGCCTAAGTTGAGGGATAAAGCTCTTTATTGGTCAATAAATGTAACCTAATCTAGTCTCCTTCAACAGAAGCAATCTTCGGAACAGGCCCTCCATTGGTATGCTTGGTGTAACTCTAAGTGACCAGCTCAGGTATGGGGTCTCCATCGAAGCCAGAGTAAAGTTAACTGCAACAAACCCGCAGATAATTTAATAGTACACAACTGCTAACCCTGAACAAATCACAAGTGCGCCCCAAAATACCTGAAAAATACCATCGACTCTGCGCAGAAATAGGCGGTCCGTTTGATAGATTCTCCCATCCTAACAGACGGATTGAATCTTTAGATCATAGGCGTCGGGTGGGAATGCTATTCTTATTCTACCTGTATTTAAATGGAAGATGCTCCGAGGAACAAGCGTCATTGATCCCTTCGGCACCGATGCATAGTCGGGAAACACGCCAAACGCGTGCCCAAAATATGTGCACGGTTGACATTTGTCACAAGAGAACGGGTCGCTTCTTCGACTCTTTCTTGTGTTCAACAGCCCTGCCTCTGTGTTTCCTCCTTCCTACAACAGTCTCATCAAGACCAATTTCATTTCTTCCTCTCCTCAAAAAGATCCTCCACACAGCATCTCAGATGACATAGGCCCTGAGGGAATTTATTTTCCTCACGGCTTCCTGTGTGGAGCTAATGTAAAAAAAGCGAAATATGTATGTTTCTTTAGCTATAACTAATAAACCCTTGCTTGACTTGATATGATATAAATAAGGGTGAGTTATTGAGGACGTCTCTAAAAACCCATGCAAGAGAAACAGGAAAGTGCCACTATGTTAAATGTCACCCTATTAGTCAGTACTGGAGTGACCAAGCGAAACGAGCGACAAGCAATACGGGTTGATAGATTAGTACTAATATGTTAAATGCTACAGGCAGAATAGACTGAAGGACACCGGGAACCATTACATCTAAGCATTGACACGGATAACAGTAGCTTTTGCAAGGTATAAATACGTCAAATGGACGCATTAACAAAGATAGGGCAACTGTATAATGATTGTGAGACTGAAGGGTGAGGAGATGAGACCAAGAAGGTTGGCAATAATCTGGCTATTCAGATCTGGTCAAAATTATAACTGTAAAGCATCATAATTTGGTATCGCCGCCTCAGGAAACATTCATTGGATAACCAACACCTCTGCTATAGTCACCCCGAGTGGTTCGCTACGTTTGGTGACTTAGCAGGGGTGTCCGGGTTAATAGGGTGAGGTTATTCCAGGTCTTGGTGGCGGATGTGATTGCCCAGCTGCGTGGCTGGCCGGATCAGAAGAGTCTGGTTGAGGAAGGCTTATCCTAGACCTCTCCAGTCGGACTCTCGCCATCTCTCGAACATCGCCTTGCACTGCAGTGGGAGAGTTTTCTACGTCAGTAACTCTTGGACACACAGACCCCTAGATTCCTACTGACCCCTACTACCTTCCTTTCCTAAAGTCAAATCCCCAAAGATGACTTAGGCACTGAGAAGAATTATTTTACTCAGGGCCTCCTGTGATAATGCAAGAAAAAAGTACATAATATACATAATAATTTTGTAAAACAGTTATCATGTAGTAAAATACGTTATTTAAATTATATAGAATCAACGAAAAGTATAGTATTACGTTTAACGGTGCTCCAGATTTTATGTCCGGGATAAATCTTTCCCAAATGAAAGACTAAACCCTTCCACACACTTTTCCACAAATGATTATCTAGTAAATTCACGCTATGTAAAAGTGCACTATATAAGTATAATAAACACAAAACAATACAAGAACAATACGTCTATCCACCAGAAACATAATGGGAAAATATTTCACCGGCTCCAGATATTTTCATATCAGAGGGTTCGGCTCTGATGAAATCCTAACTGGTCCGATAAATCCTACTGATCCCTCAATATAAATATTTAAAAAATCTTTCGCAATCCTACATGTATTTAAAATATGAAAAATCTTACGTTAACATTGATTATTATCATAGAGGTATGTTATTATTGCCTTAATAATAATAATAATTATTGGATGATTTTTATAGCGCCATGTTCGTGAGAAAATCACCTCAAGGTATAACTATATTCCGTGCAGTTGAACGCGTCTATTACTTCCGAGAGAGTATTGTCTACTGCATAGAATCTAGGTTACAAGCGCGTATCTAAATGACTTGGTACTGATAGTGCTGATGCATTTAGAAATAATTTTGGAACAAGTAGTTCTTGATTTTATATGGATTAATTTTATTGGGCTTAGTAAATCAGGGTTGTCTATATAAAACATTTCTAAGGATTATTTGTTAATTGCAGAATCTGTAGTGTTGGCTTCGAACTTGTCTTGCGATATGGTCATCCCATGTTACTATTTGCAAACATCATATATTTTCGTACAACTTTTATTTCATGTTATCTGTAGTGTATTTCTTTTTAAACTTTTGAAAGCCAAAGACCATCTGCCATACATTTGTCCTTGTCATATTTTTTGATTGCCGTTTTTATATCAGCCTTAACAATAATCGTTCTTATGCGTCTGGCTTTGTATTTCTATGACTTTTGACTGACCAGCTGTCATTTTATTTTGAAATAACCAAAATGTACGGTAACAAATTATACTTTATAATAATTTCTCGTTTTTTCAGAAAGACAAACATTCCCGGGTTATGAAAAACCAGACAAAATTTGAAAATCTCTTACAACCTACCGTCGTTATAGGCTGACATCTTTTTTCTTTTTCTCGATTTGATGGTTTGGACATGTGGAGCGGATGGACGAAGAGAGAAGTGTCAGAGATATATTATGATGAATCGCAAGTGGATTGCAGAAGATGTCGAGGACGCCCGAGAAAAAAAAACTTGACGAAGACATTACATAGTATCGTGCAAGTATGTTTGAAAAAAAAAATCGGTTATGCTCGGTATGAAAAAACTCTTTCTTTTTTAAATGATTTTTTTGAAAGATAAAATAAAATTTGGAGCAGCTCATGACATAAATGAGTTTTTTTTTTACATTAGCTCCACACAGGAGGCCCTGAAGAAAATAATTCCCCTCAGGTTCTATGTCAGCTTTGGGGATGCTGTATGGAAGGCTGTAAGGAAAGGAAGGAGAGGAAGTTCTGAGAAGGATAAAGGTATGAGGGGTGGGTAGGTATCTGAAGGTCCAGGAGTGACGAACGTTCCGAGAGAGCCCTGCTGAAGAACCCAGAAGGTCTCCCTCAACCAGTTTCTCCCGGGCATCCACTGCCAAGACCCAGACAAACCTCACTCCATAAAACCAGGCACCCCTGCTAAGACACCAAACGTATCAAACCATTTGATGTGAACCAATCGGAATTTGGGCGGCAGGCGAGAGTATCTAAAAGTAATCCACTGAAAATAATATCGTTGACCTCAAAATTACCTACAGGCAGAAAAAAAAGTGGAAATTTCACGACGCCAGAGTTCAACGATCGAGATATTTAGTGCCTAAAATGATCAGATTTCTACTAAATAAAAATATTATAAAAGGTAGCAAAATTATGTACACCTTAAAATGGGTTTACCTTTTTCCTTTAGAGAACTTCCTCTTCCTCCTTCCCTTAAAAACACCCCTCCGCACAGCATCCCCAAAGATGATATATACCCTGAGTGAAATTATTTTCCTCAGGGCCTCCTGTTTGGAGTTACTGTAAAAAAAAACAGGTATCGAACCCGAAATTTCAATAAAGAGTCAAGTAGCGTTGTTGCCCACTACCTAATTCAATTAATTACTTTTAATTTTAAAAATTATTCTCACATCCTAAAAAAAGAGTCCAGGTAAAAAGAGTCCAGGTAAAAACGTGGTGGCTTTGCCCTTTGTACCGGAGGACCGTAAAAGGTAGACTTAAAATAATATAAAAAGAGCTAAAACGATAAACATGTTTCACAAAAGATGTAACCCGACAGGTGTTCTGAATGCAGTTGTGTGCACCTGCTTTAAAATGGTTTTAAAAATATACTGGAACACGATGCAACAGTCTATATTTTTATTATAATTTAGTTTCTATCATTGGGGAACGCGTTGACCTTTTCTTACAAACAGGGGCTCTAGAACGGTCAAATCGATTACTTAATCCCTGAGGCCTCGGGCCTATTTTGTCGGAAGATAAAAATATTTCCGCTTTGAAAACTAAAAACTGTTTTTGATAAGTGATAAAATATACTTTCAAATTTTATAATACTACTTTAATATCATAAACGTGAAAGTTTGTATGGATGTATACTATGTGTGTTTGTTACTCTTTCACGCAAAAACTATTGAATGGATTTTAATGAAACTTTTCAACAATATAGCTCATACATCAGAATAATATATAGGCTATAATTTATGTTGCTAGGTAGGAAGGGGACGCGGGAGGGGAACGGGGATGCACGGGAAAGGTGATTCAGGGAGAAACGACGTATTTCTCTGAATGTGGCATTGCAACACATGCCGGGAACCAGCTTGTTCGATATATTTTATAATTTTGAATGGAAACTTGAAAAGTGTTAAAAATGGCACACCTTACGTTTTTTCTAACTAAAATTACTGATAACCGAAAAAATGTTGAATGTATTATAAACGTCATCATTTACTCACTTTTATGTCGTTTCATGTGAAAATAATTAATAAAAAAATCACGACAAACGTTGCACAACCGTGCAAAAACATTGGGCGCGCGGTTGGCGTGTTTCCCGGCTGTCGAAGGAATCAATGTGTGCATCAGTGCACCTTCTTTTGAAATACCGGTAGCACAAGGACAGCATTCCCATCCGACGCCTGTGATCAAAAGATTGCAGATAGCAGAATCCATCAAACGGACCACCGGTTTTTGCACAGAGTCACAGAGAGGGTTTTATCAGGTATTTTGGAGCTCCAGACCCGAGGTGGCTGCCAAATTCAACCGTGGGGCGCACTTGCGATATGTGCAGACTGTGGCATTCCCAATTTTATCACCCTGCTAAAAGTTCGTTATTTTAATATTTTCACTCATAATTATTGAATTTAAAAACGATCTAAAACCGCACATTTATAAACGGTTCAAACTGACTACAACGTCATTATGACGTAGAAAACTATACTGACTGGTATAGTTTTATAGTTAGTTAGTGACGACTGTCACTAACGTTGGCCGGCGTGACGTCACTAACGCCATATTCACGAACAGATACGGGTATACTTGGTCGAAGGATACGAACGTTGTTGTTTTCATCAACTTTCATCGAGTTTTCATCAACTTTCATTGTTTAAATATGTTACCTGCTGAAATTAAAAACTGTGCCAAAAACAAACATTGATAAATTTACTGAAGACTTGGCTTACGGAAAGAAATAATTTGTATTAGCTTACAACGACAAATTATTTTAAAGACTTTAAAAATGTTATTTATGTTTTCAAAAATTTATTTTTATCTATACTTATTTCTTTAAAAAATTAAATTTTATTTTATATAATTGTAAAAATGTAACTATTAAATCACTATAATAAGATTTTTAACGTAAAGAACCCGTTAGACAAACTGCTAAAAAGTAGTTTATCGGGACTTTTTGTCTTGTATTTGTAAAGTGTATAAAATAAATAAATAAAATAAATAAATAAAATAAAATAAAAGAGTATCATATTACGTTTGTAAGCGAGTATGATTGTTAAAAAAATGATTATATTATATATTTTCATATCAAAAGAAAAATTATATTTCCCCGTACATAATAAACCAATGATAAAGAATTATTTCATCCGCGATGGCGAAAGCTTTGGACCGTTTTTTTCAACGGATTTTTGTTTTATTGAAATACAAAAAATGAAAAAAACGAGGACAAAAAGCCGAAATCCCTACGTATAATCCCATTCAAAGCGGCCCGCTGTGCAAATACTCGTGTGACGTTCGCTTGGAATGTGACAGGCTATGTTTTTAATTTGTTTGTATATTGGGTGAATTTTATTCCATTTTTTAATATTGAGAGGGATGCAAAAACGGAATTTGCACGAAAGTAAAATACAATCCGCATTCGGTCTGTCAGCTTCGGTGATGCTGTGCGGAGGGTATTTATGGAAAATAATGGGTGAATCTACATCTCGAAGAGATGTCATATTGTAGAAGCGAGGATACACAAAAGCTTGAAAATCATTAATCAGCCGATTTGCGTCTCTCCTAGCGGTAAATTGGTGCCAAATGGATCAATTACTATTGTTCCACAAAGCACTTTTGATTGGAATACCAGTAAGAAAGTCACATAATTCTTATCTGAAGCAAAACAACACCTTTGCCATAGGTCATGCCAAGTGGTTCGCTAAGTTTGGTGACATACCAGGGGTGAGGTTTGTCTGGGTCTTGGCGGCGAATGATTTTGCCCACCTACTTCGTGGAAGGCCAAATCAGGAAAGAATGTTTGAGGGAGTTTTTTTGAGTTCTCTAGAAGACCTCTCTTGGAAAATCGCCTTGCAGCGCAGTGAGAGAAACGAATTCGTACCCACCCCTCATATCTTTCTTTTCCCAAAACTTCCTTTAAGACTTCCTCCTCCACACAGCATCCCCAAAGATGAAATAGGCCCCCATAAATTATTTTATGAGCTTATGCAAAAAAACTGTTTTTTTGTTTTTAAAGAAAGACAAACAATCTCTGAATAAACCGACAATATCTGAAAATCTCCTCTACAATCACGTGTCGTGATAGAGGACTTAGCCAGCCCAGGAAATTAACACACGACGCCTGGGTGGGACCCAAACGCGATGCCAACTCGGCACTTACCGGTCAGTGACCGAATTATGCTGCTAGTTATCTGATCACAATTTATTCAAAAGCTTAAACGGACCCAAAATTAAACAGACAAATTTCTAAAATCGTCTATTTAACTAACGGCCGTTAAATATAACGAGAGTTTGATAAAATCTCGTTACTTTACTCTTGTTTTGATGAGTAAACTGTTACAGAAACTAATGGATTATTTTTGACAATATATTTATATGACCCGACCTTGCTCGAGCATTTGTGACATTAGAAAACGTCGCTCGAGCACTCGTTAATGTAGACATGTTTGTATAAACAGTATTTTATGCGAAGAATGGGAAACTTCCAACTTTAACCCTTCGGTAAGGAAGGGGGGGAAAAAAACTTTCACTTAGAATTTCCCGATCTATTTGTACCTATGTAGGTATTGAGTGGCACGAAAGATGTCGTAAAACACAAATATATTTATTTATTTATTCACGCCTTAAAGGCTTTTACAAAATCACGTTATTATAGATACATAAGTTATTCAGCCGATCGACTCCGATAGCTAAACGTGAAATTCAACGTTAGTAATTGACTTTCCGACTTACGGACTACCAAAATCAACGAGAACTGTCAAAATACAAGGGCGTCCACAGGCGTCGCCTATTAGATTAACATTGCTTAACAGCAAATTTAAAATCTGTTAAGGTTAACAGAAATTCCGGATTACGACTTGATAGAGACTACCAAAATTAGCGTATTTGTCAAAATACGTGTTTGTGACGTAATTAACGCGCTAACAGACGTTAATAAAAGATAGAGACTAGGCCCCCAGGAGTACAATTATAGTAATATATAAAAGAGTATTATATAACATAATAAACTGAACAATAAGGATATAAGCAGACTTAAAAAGATATATCAACAAAAACCATGTTCGAAGAATAATAATAAAATTTACATAAGAATTATAGAAATTTCTGTTATAAATTTAGGTAAAGAATAAATAAAAATATCAACCGAACTGAATTTACTTCCAAGCCTATGAAGTCTTTGGATCGGGGAATTAATGAAATAGTTTGTTTTAGACGGATAAACAAAGAACAGCTCAGGAAGTCTCGTGTCACGATTAGGTACTCGGAATGTTATTAGTATTGTTAAGTCAGGTGCGTCAAGTGATCCATTAACTAATTTGAATAATAGAACCAAATAGCTCTTTTTTTATTTTTATTTTTTTTTTTTATATGTATACCGCACAAGAGTCCCAACTGCTCCCGTCTGAAGCCAGTGAGACTATGGCATCCCCAATTGGGGTATGTTGTGAGGCTGAGGGTAGTGGGGAGGGGAAGGAGATAGGGAAGAGGAAGGTGGGGAAGTACCTGGCTATTCAGATCTGGTCACCAAACACGGCTAATGCCATTTCAAGTAACGTTTCAATTCTGAATGGTGGTCTTACACCAGGGCGATACGGAGAGTATCTTCCACTCTGGAACGTGCCGCAAATATCCTATATTTTATTTTAAATGAATAAATTGTGAAATAACACAAATTAATCAAATAAAATTTATTTGCCACGCCGGGATTCGATCCCGCGACCTTCGGTGTGCGAATCAAGCGTCTTATCCGCTGCGCTACGCCGGCCGTCAATCTTATACACGATAGGTCAGTTAAATTAAGCATTTTCATTAAATTAACATAATTAATTTGTTCAATAGGTATGGAGAGTTTGAAATTAATGAACCTCAAAAATTTATGCTGAACTTTCTCATGTTATTAATGTACTTATTGATTAATTTGGTTTTGATATCACACTGCCACAAACCCAACCTTCATCCTTATTATATTCTTCCCATTCTTACTCCCTTCAGCCTAACGACAAACCCAAATTTAACCCTAGCTCGGAAATAGGTTGTAGCCAACAATGTTCTTTTTCCGAAAAAAATGGTAAAAACGAAACCAGTTGTATTGCATATCATTTAATATTTAAAATACAATATATGTAATACATTCTATTCTATTCTTTAAGAGTTTTAAATGAAAAGTCGTAAAGGAAGGAAATTAAATTGGGATTTATTACAAGAATTTATGCTGATTTAGTGGAAAAATGTTGTATGTAAAATTTTCACACAACGTTACTCCACATTTGTTATAAAAATTTATGCTGTTTTGGTGGGAAATTGTTGTATATAAAATTTTCATACAACGTTGTTCTACAAAATGTTTTTTTTTACTCTTCGTACATTACAGAAAGCAACTTGCACTTCTGACATACATTTATGAATTCGGGAGGGGGGAGGGGAACTTGGGAGAGGGGCTCGCGGGAAGCGGGAGAGGGGAGTGGGGAGAGAGAAGGCGGAGTGGGAACGCGTGGGACGCGGGAGAGGAAGGGGGAGCGGAAGGGGAATGGAACGAATGGGAATGGACACGCAGAAAGAAACAATTTCTTTTTCAAGTGGCATAGCAAAGCATTCCGGAAACTCGCTTGTTTAAAATAAATAATCAAAATTATTTTTATTGATTCATGGGCCACTCTGTTCAAACTCCAAAAATTATTCAGCTGAATTTTTTGCTGGCGACAAAAATAAACTCTTTTTCCGCCCAAAAAACTTGAGTATTTTTTTTCTTCTTTTTTCTTTTTCAATTCGCAAAAGTAAGTTAGGCCATACCAAAGGCGACCTCTTCATAATATATAAAATATTACAATATTTCTCTAGAGTTATCCCATTCAGTACGAAATATTAAAATATTCATATCTGTGAAGAGATCGCAATCAATCTTACATTATAATGTCAAAATAATAATATTTTCGCCAAGATATAATATCATTATTTTTTTTTTTATAAAGTTTATGGCTAAAAGTTGAAATAAAAATGGTGATGTAAGGAAATTTGGGTAGGTAGTTACAAAGTTTTTAAAAAGATTTTGATCGATATTTAAATTAAATTGGTTTATTTAAGTTAACAGTTTATTGGATATTTCAAAGCTCTATAGTAAATGATGGAAATAACCTTACGGGCTGAATAATTGTGCAAATTTAATGACGTAAGAGCTCTCGGTACTATATAACATTCTTCCCTTCAACACTGTTATGAAAATCTCTTTTCAGATTTGTTGTGTAACCAACATCTCTGCCGTAAGTCCTCCAAGTGGTTCGCTATGGTTGGTGAATTAGCAAGGGTTCAATAGATATTGGGGTCTCTTATCTGGGTCTTATGCTTGGGTTTTTTGAATAACAGTGTATGTTTATCATAATTATAATTTGGAAGGCCAACGTCCTTTCTAACTGGAATCTAGGTTTTGTCTCTACAATAATAATGAATCTGCTCATCTACCTTCGGTTACCTTCGGCAAATCTTGGAAACGAGACCATGTGATCCGAAGAGCCCGTAGACAACTAAAGCCCGTAGACAACTAATTGTGATACACTAGCTGGGGAATTTCGATCAGGGAGTTGATATCAAACTGAACTGACGTTCGAACCCAATAAGTAGCCCCATCCGTACAAAAAAGGCTTCGAATGATCCACAATATTCGGGAGTGTTTTGGAATGTTCCACAATGATCTGGGATGTTCAGGGATGTTCCCGAACGTTCCAGACTATTCAAGAACATTCCAGAATATTCCAGGATATTCTGTAATGTTCTCGAGTACTCTCGAATGTTCTGGACTGTTTTCTAGAGGGCGAAACTTCCAGCCCTTATATCTTCAAAAGCATGCCCTTCAGGTAAAAATGGGAAACTTCTTCATGGATGGGGGTGGAGGGCTACCACACCATATAACTTCCTTTATCGTACCGGGACTCGTTTCTGAGTTTTGGCGGCATACACATTGTACACTTTATGTTTTAAATAAATTGATTAACAACCATAGACATATGAATATTACTAGACCAGAACAGAGGGGTAAAAACGATCAATAGAGGGGCGCGGAACGGCAAGATGATTGAAATGATATGTGATTCGTCCATTAATCAATCTGAAAGTATACAGGTATCTCGCATTATAATATGACAATTTCGTTCTTAAAAGTAAAATCTGTTTTTGAATGTATAGACCTTTTACATGGGAGCGCGAATTGCTCGCCACGATTTGAACAATTTTGCGAAGTCCAAATACGGCAAAGTAAAGCTCGCCTGTTTTCATAGTCGAAAGTTTTGTTGCCGTATTAAGTAATACACTTTTACAAATGTTTCATAATTTACTCACCCCAATAAACAGCGGCTTTGCGTTTCGCATCGCTATGTATCTCGATGTGATAGAGTGTGTTATCATAATTTATAGAGCGCCGTTTTTGTGAAAAATCACCTCAAGGGCGCTTTACAATTCGTGATGAATTCCTAGGTTCTATTTACTGTTATTATTTACAGATATTATCTGAATAAGCTTAAAATAAAGTAAAATAATGATTACCTACCCGAAATTGCTCGCCACGATTTGAACAAATACGGCAAAGTAAAGCTCGCCTGTTTTCAAAGTCGCATATTTTGTTGCCGTATTTAGTTAAGACACTTTTACAAATGTTTCATAATTTACTCACCCCAATAAACAGCGGCTTTGTGTTTCGCATCGCCATGTATCTCGATGTGATAGTATGTGTTATCATATTATATGATCTGAATAAGCTTAAAATAAAGTAAAAATAATGATTACCTATGGAATGTAATACGACAATTGGGTTTATTATCTTTTTCACTTCTATTTTTACACGTTTTCATAGCACAAGTCACCATTTTTGCCGTGTTATTTCGTAAAAATGAGAGCTAGACGATGGTGCCCGCAAGAATGATGACGTCACAATTTATAGATTCACGCGAGGCTACACCCGAGTCCAGCCGGCTCCAAGTGGAACCGGTATGGGGAGGGGGAAATAATACGCTTTTATCACTTAGGGCAGGTCTAGTAATATTCATGTATATGTTAACAACGCATAAACCTGGTTTTAACAGACATATTATGCCATAATTTCCCATTTCTTCCAGAAATTCCTTTATTTAAATTCAATTAAAACATGTTAAGCCTTAAAAAAGCATTTTAGGCATCCCCAATATAATGTATGATATTGCTATTACAATATAAAAAGGTATTTTATTCCCTCGTTTCCTTTCGTTAAATCGGAGAAACCTTAAAAGAGTAAAATGAAACGAGGCATCGCGGGTCGGATACAGCCTTATAATAAGGTTGTATTATATAACGTGTATGTTCTGATGAAGTGACGTCATATAAAAAAGCTTTCTAAATACGTGTAGGTTTGATGGCTACCTGGGCAAGGGAGAAGAAAGATTATGGACTAATATTTTTTCTTATTTTAGACATTATATCATCATCAAATCAAACAGTATTAATAGCCTTGCGTCTGCGTGGTTGAAATTTAAGAACCCGGCTTCGAGTGCATGTCTGACGCCGCGCCGTACGCGCCGCGCCATATACCTATACATCTGTGTACATGAAATTTCAAACAAAGGATTTTTAGTTGATCGGTTTTTTACTGTTAGTTTATTATAAAATTTGTGCATTAAGAAACCCCGAAACTTTTCATATTCTATTTTAAAGAACCAACTTTACATTCTTCAAACCTCTTTTTTGTAATTCATCGACTATAATACCAACCACTGTAGTTTTAACATTCCGGACATATGAAGTGCTAGCGTAAATTGGGAGACAAGTATGGGTACCGGAACTATATACATCGGGAACTATTTATTGGATTAACCTCTGCCATAGGTCACCCCAAGTGGTTCGTTACCGTTGTTGACTAAGCAGGGGTGTCCGGGTTCATGGGGTGTGAAGTTTCTTTAGGACTTGGAAGCCAATGCGTCTGCGCATCACTTGCGTGGAAGGCCGGATCGGAAGAGACTGGATGAAGGAGATTTTTGACCTCTCCAGCAGGATTCCCTCGAAACATCACCTTGCACCGCAATGGATGGTATGGATTCATACGTCCGTCACTCCTAGACTCATAGACCACCAGACTCCTACCTAACATACATTTTTCTTTGCTTTCTTTAAAATAATCCTCCACACAGCATCCCAAAAGATGTGATATTTTTTCCTCACAGCCTCCTGAGTGAAGCCAATGTAAAAAAACATAGTGTGCAATTCTTACGCGGTAGAAATGAAATCCTAAGAAAACTAAAGTAGACAAGAGTGGGGACGCTACGAAGCACCGCACAAAGAGGAGACCGATAGGTTATAAAGCACCACACAAAAAAGAGACCGATTATACTATCTCATTCTCTTGTAGATTAAATCCTACAGACGTATGTGTTTGTCTCTTTTTAGTGACGCTATTTTTCGTTTCATCAGGTTTTAAATTACAACGGAGCTAAAGAAATTTTCACATCAAAAATCAAATGTTACCAAATATTACCTTATTAAAATCATTATTTTGCCAATGTAGGTACCATACTACCTTTTTCAAAAGATTCGGTTTCAATTTAATTAATAATTATTTTTAAAAGGCCTAAATAATTTTCAAACCTTTATCCATTCATTTCAGGCTTAATGTACGTAAAGAAGTACAGTAGGAACTCTGTGCTGGTGAAAAAGCACTACGGAAGTGCCAATTACGGCGGACAAGGGTCGGTCCGCCGTGAAAATCCCGGTTGGCAACGGACCCCGGCTACCGTGATACTGGCGACCTCTTTTTATGGCCCAAACGAGTCGGTTTCGTATCACGATGGCCAGTTCATCATATGGCAAAACAGAATTAAAACATACTAGATGGGATCTGTAGTTGCAGATTATTGATTGCGAATCAATGGATTAATAAAAAAAAACCAGAGTGTGCAAATCACAAGCCGTAAAAGTTTTTTTTTTACATTAGCTCATCTACATCTTTGGGGATGATGTATGGAGGATCTTGTTAGGAAAGGAAGGAGGGTAAGTTCTGGGAAGAAAAAATATATTAGGGGTGGGCAGGAATCTGGGGTAAGCGTAATGAGCGTAATGAGTAAGATAAAGAAAGGAACACTCTGATGGTTTGGGCATGTAGAGCGAATGAACGAGGAAAGGCGTGTAAGGAGAATATATGACGCAAATGTGAATGGTAGAAGAAGTCGGGGACGGCCGAGGAAGACATGGCACGACCAAGTGAATCAGATACTTGAGTCGGGCCATGTCAAAAGTCAGAATAACAGAAGAGCATGTATGAGACGATGTATGAATGTGAACGAGACAAGGAATGCGTGCCAAGACCGAGTTGTTTGGCGGTCCGTCCTCTCTGCCTACCTCTGCGAGGAAACGGAGTGATGGTTAGTTAGTTAGTTAGTTAGGAATCTGGGGGTCAGTGTGTTCAGGAGTGACGGATGTATGAATCCATCCCTCCCACAATTGCAAGGCGACTCCTTCAACCATTCTCTCCCGATACGGCCTGCCATGCAGCTGGTGGGCAGACGTATCCGCCGCCAGGACCCGAACAAACCTCACCCTATGAAAACGGACATCCCTGTTAAGTCACCAAACGTAGCGAACCACTTGGGTGAATTATGGAGTGTTGGTTATCCAATAAATGGTTCCCAAACGGCGGTACCCATACCCGCCTCCCAAATTGAAAAATAAGTGAAATCTTATGAAAACTAAAGTAGAAAAGATTGGGAAGACTACGAAGCACCGCACAAAGAGACCGATGAGAAAAATTATTGATAGCCTACGAAGCACTGCACAGAGAGGAGACCGATTATACTATCTCATTCTCTCGCAGGCTAAACTCTATAGATGTATTTTCAAACCATCATACGTCAGTTTGAAAATGACTTTGTAAGCCGAATCAGCTAAAACAAAAATTAAACTTTAAGAAATTCACTTGAAGAACTTTACTTGAAGAACATTATTAAATTTAATTTAAATTAATTTTAAAAAAAACGTCACCATAAGATCATAATTTTTTTACTCCTTTTTTTCAAATAGCCACTCTAGTAAATGTCATATCGACGATAGAACAATGTTGATGGCGTCATAAAAAAACGTATTGTCTCAGTAAATGTTTTTCAAAAATTATTTTGATTTCAGGATTACCGAACGTGTAATGTTACATGCCCATTGGTTTTGTTGTGTCGTATATAAATTAGACCAGTGCTTCACAATCGGGGGCCGCAAAATGTTTTAAGGGGCCACAGTAGAAAAAATCAGAAAGCAAGTTTTCGGCTAGAAAAAATAATTGTTATTGTTATGCAATGTAAACATGCGAATAGTAAATTTCATAGGGAAATTTTAATGTTTTTTCGTGTGGGGAGTTTTTTAAGGAAAGGAATGAGAGGAGAGTTCTGGGAAGGAAAAGAGTTTAAGAAGTATAATCTGGGGTTCAGTGTGTTCTGGTCAACCTCCAAGACCTAGACAAGCCTAACCCCGTGAACCTGGGCACCTCTGCTAAATCACCAAACGTAGCGAACCATTTGGGGTGACCTATGGCAGAGGTGCTGGTTATACAATAAAGGTTCCCGGGGCGGCGGTACCCATTCCCGCCTTCCAAATTGAAAGTATGATAGATGGGTAGGAATTATGAATCTGGTAGTGCCTCTATGAGTGTGAATTCATAACTCCGACTGCGGTGCAAGGCGATATTTCGAGATTCCTGCTGGAGAGGTTAAAAGTTCTCCCTCTACCAGGTTCTCCCGATCCGGCCTGCCACGCACCTGGTGGGCAGATGCATCAAGATCCAAGACACGGGCAAACTTCACCCCATGAACCCGGGGCTCCACTTTAAAGTCACCAAACGTAAAGAATCACTTCGGATGATCTACGGCAGAGGTGTTGGCTATCCAATAAATAGCTCCCGGGGCGGCGGTACCCAAATGAAAAAATGGCTTTAGAATGTTTGATAAACAATTCTGAATATGTTCCAACCTGTCTCTCCAAATGTCTTCCCTTCCCCACCCCTTGCAGCTTCGCAACTTTCCCCAAGTGGGAATGCCATATATCGAATAGCTCCAGACTGTAGGGAGTCGTTAGGACTTATACAAAAATAGGCCACAGGAGCAGAGTTTGAGAAGCTATGCTTAAGTTCATCGTATGTGTACATGACGCACTTAGAAAGATATGTGTTGATATATCACCTTTTTTATTATTGTAAGATAAAAAAAAACCCTGTAGATAGGTGATTTACGGCCCATTGAATGGATACAAAAAGCACTGAAGAAATGAACCGATAGAAATGAGATCAAGGTGTGTCTGTTCGCCCGAAATATTCTCTACTTCGGGAAAAAATAATAGAATATCTTCAAATATTTAAATTATTTCTTGAACAGATTATCAAAATTCATTTGCCTGTCCGAAACCTAAAACCTCGATGACACACAGCGAGTTTACAAGGAAATTCACTATCTTTTAGTAAACTCGCTCAGTGTCATCGTGTTACTTGCTAACTAGCAGATTGTTGACAATCTACGGAAAAAGTTGAAAGGTCCTCAACTTTACTCGCTACAAGCCGACTCGCGATTGGTTTATTTATGTTTCCAATATGGCTGCAAAAAACAGCTGATTTCGACTGCCAACTGTCTGAAGAATTAGTTCACATTATATCCGCTACTGGCGCTAGCAGGTACGTGCGAGTCCAGTTTCCTATAAAAATGTCGCGAGCTACTGAGCGAATGGACAGTTTTGTGTGTCATCATGACAATCTCACTCGCCGATTCACCCGCTTTTAAACTTAGTAGATAGTAGCTTGTAAACTCGTCGTGTGTCATCGAGACTTAAGAGTTGAAAGATCTTTTGTAAATTTGGAGACATGATTTCTTTAAATCGGTATAGATTTATTTACGTATGTATCCTATACACATTTCTTGTTTAATTACCCTTATAATCTTCAAAAAATATGTCTAAATCTCTTCATAAGTTATTAACAAGCTGTCCTCTCCTAAACACAAAAATTTGCTTTCTTAAGGAGAGTGTATAAAATATGTAAGCTATATTATGTTATATTGTGTAAATGTACAATAAATAAATATATTTAAAAAAAAATTATTACTATTTTTACTAGTTGGCAATTTTTATAGTGCCTAAAGAGCGCTTAACTTGAATCATTTCGGATTTCTAAATAATATTATATCGTATGTTAATTGGTTTATTTAGATTTTATTATAACCATTTATTGGATAACCAACAAGACTGCCATAGGCCATCTCAAGTGGTTCGCTACGTTTGGACACTTAGCAAGGGTGCCCGGGTTCATGGGGGTGAAATTTGCCTGGGTCTTGGGGCGGATGCGTTTGTCCACCTTCTGCGTGTCAAGGGAGACCTTTCGACTTCTCCAGCCGGACTCTCTCGACCCATCATTTCGCACTGCAGTGGATGATTCATACGTCCGTCACTCCTGGACACACTAATCCCTAAACACCTACCCACCCCTCATACCTTTTTATTTTCCTCCTTTCCCTAAAAAGACCCTATACACAGCATCCCTAAAGATGACGTAAGCCCTGAAGTAAATTGTCATTTTTCATTTTAAAAAATGCAAAAAAATCTGGTCACCTTATTCACGGCTGATCTCCTTTGTAACTATCATTTATAAAAATCTAGAGATTATTCTATTCAGTGGGTAAAAGACATGTAATTTAAAGATGAAAGACTAATAAAAATGTCATCTTCATATAAAAACATTGAAAGGGATTTTTGTTAAGATGGGACAGTTTTACGATGTTATTATTTGGTTGTTATTACAAGAATAACATAAAATATATTACATCGTAGGCAGGTGGTTTAATTCGTATATATTAAGCACAATTTTATGGTTAATAGAGAGGAAATCAAATGAAGCGAAGTTACATACAGCCGATTTAATTACAGTATGGTAGAATAAACAACTGTTCAAAACATTTAATAATATTTCTGTATGCTGTTAATTATGGCGATTTTGTTTTGGTATTCATGCATTTTAAGTGCTAAATTAATTAGTGGCAGTATTTTAAATAATTTCGTAGTGGTGGAAGCCCACAATGATGCCTTTTTTATGTGAATACCGCACAAAAGTTTTAATTGTTACCGTATGGAGCCAGTGAGACTATGGTATCCCTAATTGGGGTATGTTGTGAGGCTAAAAGTACGTGGGGAGGGGAAGGTTGTGGGAACAGGGAAGGTGGGGAAGTAGCTTCCGCGACAAAATATCCCCGACAAAATATGAAAACATATCCCACTGAAAAAACATCCCACAACCAAATATCTACTTAAACCTAACCTAACCTAACCTTATCTAACACAATCTAACCTAACCAAACAAAAAAATGGGACAAAAATAATATAGACACCTGTAAAGACAATAAATTTTTGTTAAAAACTAGTATCTACATTTTTTTATGTTTTATTGTAATATAAAAAAATATGAGTTACATATATGCATTTATATTTTACAAAATATTATTATAAATGTCGTTTTTGTCATGTATACATTAACAGAAAAGAGGAGCTCTTGTGCCTGATAAGGGTGCCACGATTCTTACTTAGGTTGTAAGTTTTTTTTAACAATTGTTTAATTTTATTTATTTGTTCTGATTGGTTGATGATACAGCGTAATTCAGAAAGGGAGGTTATTTTAGTTTTTTATGGCTTGGAAAATATAATGATTTTGCATTTGAGTTGTTTTAATATTAGGTATTATAGTGTATTATAATCATTTAAGATTAGTGGAAGCTCTCAATAATGTTTTTTTGGAGAAAACCGCAAAAGAGTCCCTTTAGTTTATTATTAATTCAGTTTAGAGCCAGTGAGACTATAGCATCCGCAATTGGGGTATGTTGTGAGGCTGAAGGTATGTGGAGGAGGAAGGATGTGGGAAAATGGAAGGTGAGAAGCACCTGGCTATTCAGATCTGGTCACCAAAACGGCTAGTGCCATTTCAAGCAACGTTTTAATTCTGAACGGTGGTCTCACAATAGGGCGATGCTAAGAGCATCTTCCACTCTGGAACGTGCCGCAAATTTTTTTTTTTTTTTTTTTTTTTAATTATTTTTTATTTTCATTAATATGTTTTACATGTTGCTAAATGATAATTTTACATCTTAGGTTTTTTACTACTTTTCCATTTAAAGCATTTGCTTGTGTATGGAAAAGGAGTGTACATAAATGTGGTTATTACTTAGTACTTAAATAATTCATTTACATAAATATATGTGTGTTGTAATAGTATATAATAGTATATATTTAAAGAAAATAAAGGATATTATAGAAAACTAAGTATATATGTATACATTTAAATAAAAGAAAGAATATTTTGGAAAACTAAGGATATTTGTAGGATAATTAAGTGGCATTAGTTTTTTTCTTCAGAATATTTTTAAAATGTCTCTTGACAGAGAGCAGTAATTGGGTTTTATCATTAATGCTTCTGATTTCTTCTGGTAGGCGATTGAAAAAAGTTCTTCCCTGGTAAGTGTAATGGTGTTGTGCAAAAGACGTATTTAGTTTTGGGCATATAAAAACATGTTTAAGTCGCGTTCTGTTTTCGTTTAAAAATTGATATTTATCTTTTTCTTTTATAATTTGAATTAATGAATTTTTAATATATAAATCTTTAAATGTAGGTACTTGGAATTCATCAAATAGGCGTTCTGTTGGGTAGTCCAAGGATTTTTTTAATATAATTTTAATAATTGTTCTTTGTACAATTTCTATTGGAACAAGGTTACATTTATATGCGGATCCCCAACTAATAATAGCGTATTGTAAAGTGGATTGAACTAAGGCATAGTAGATTAAATATAGATTTTTTATTGACAAAAAATTTCTAATTCTTAAAAATATGTATATTAATTTTCTAATTTTGTTTACTACTTGACATATTTGTTCCTTCCATTTCAGATTTTTATCAATAATTACTCCTAGATATTTTATTTTATTTGTGGTTTTTAATATTGTACAGTTTGATTTGCAGTAGTTTTGGCTGTGAATTTTAGTATTTTCATGTATGACAATGTTAAAATTTTTGGGAGCATCGTTTAAATGTATTGCAAATGGAATTACAAATGTCTTTTCACTATTTAGTGATAGTAAATTAGTGTCGAAAAAATTCTTAAGCGTGTTAATGTCTTCTATGGCCTTTAATTCTACATTTTCCCAAGTCTTTCCACTTATTATTAATACTGTATCGTCAGCGTATGATGTAATTTGACCATGTAAAGTTTGAAAAAAAATATCGTTTACATATATAGTAAATAGGATTGGTCCAAGCACTGTACCTTGGGGGATTCCAAAGCTTGAAAGCTCTTGATCGCTATTAACATGATTGATTTTTACCACTTGTGGGCGGTTTTTTAAGTAGTTGGTGATCCATTTAATCGCGTTGCCTTTTATGCCAATATTATTTAATTTTTTTAATAGCATCTCATGAGATATGCTATCGAATGCCTTTCTGAGGTCAATAAATATACCCGCACATTTTTTACCTTTATCTACTGTTTCGTAAATGTATGAAGTTACGTTAGCAATAGCATCTTGTGTGCTGAGTGATTTTATAAAACCAAACTGGTTTTTGTGTATTATTTTATTACTATCTAGGAAATTTACCAACTGTTTTTTTACTATTTTTTCAAAGATCTTTCCTATATTAGAAATTAGACAGATTGGGCGATAATTTGTTACTTGGTGTGGATCTCCAGATTTGTAAATAGGTGAGATTATTGTGTTTTTGTAGTTCATTGGAAATATCCCTTTTGTTAAACTTAAATTTATTAAATGAGTGATAGGTTTAATTAAGTAAGATTTCATAGATTTTAACATATGTGCCGTAATAGAATCAAAACCGGGAGACGAACCTCCTTTCATATTTTCTATTATTTTTAAGATTTCACATTCTGTTGTTGTTTCGAATGTTGAAAGTATATTACGTTTCTGTAAATTTTTATTTTTATGTTTTTCCGGGTTAGAAGGCTTATGAATATTTTTCGCAAGATTTTTTCCAACATTTGCAAAGAAGGAATTAAAAATGTTTGCACATTGTTTAGGTTGCATATTGGCATCTATAATTTTTTTATCGTGTTCAATGTACTTAATGTTTTGTGTTTTTTTTGTATTGTCTATGGCCAAATTTACTGTTTTCCACATTTGTTTATGGTTATTTTCTGAAGATAATATTTTATTTTTAAAAAACTCTTCTTTACTTTTTTTGATATAAGATGTTAATTTATTTTTATATTTTTTATAGAAAATATATGCTTTTTCATCGTGGGGATTTTTTAAAGTTGTTTTGTAAAGTTTTTCTTTGTTCCTGATAGATATTATAAGTCCTTTGGTAATCCAAGGCTTTAAACATCTTAATTTTGATTGTATGTGTGTTAATTCAGTTGTCGAATTTTTAATGTGTTGTGACAAGATATTTTCAAAGTTAGTCGAACATATTTCGGTATCATCACTGCTCAAAACATTGTTCAAAATATAATATATGTTATTTTAAATCAGTTAATCGTGAAATAACACAAATTAATACAAAATAAAAATAAATTATTTGCCCACGCCGGGATTCGATACCGCGACCTTCGGATTGCGAGTCAAAAGCCATACCCCTTGACCACGCCGGCCGCCGTGGATGGATTCAGCCGTGTTTGGTGACTAGATCTGAATAGGCAGGTTAACCCATCTTCCTCAGACCCAGATATAGTCCCTTCCCCACCACCTTCAGCCTCAAAACATACACAATTTGGGGTGCCATAGTCTCACTGGCTCCAGCCGATTGGGAGCAGTTAAGACTCATGTGCGCTATTCACAAAAATAAAATAAAAAATCATGAGTTATGGAGTTTAGAAACATTCTTTTAAAAATCAGATTACATAATAAATATTGTTTGTTCCATACTTTTCAATTGAATACTCGGGCGAAGCCGGGCAGTAGAGTCAGTATGTTATTAAAATATATGAAAAACATATTTTTGCACTGTTAAAAAAATAATAGATCTCGCAGAGTGAATAAGTAATTGGCAAATAAAGGTTCAATAAAAACAAGAACATATTGCTAAAAGAGAAATATCATTTTTCCCATTTGCAATAAAGCTCGTCGCTTACAACATGCTATTTGAACTGAACAAAAAATAAGTCAATATTTTAAACGCTTCACTTCACATGCGCAGCAATATTATGAAATAAAAATAAATCTATTGGAAAATAATGTATTTGCACGAGAAAAGTTTTTACGATTTTTCAATATTTTTTTTACTTTTAAGCGCTGACAAAATTATTAAAAGCATTTATTGGTTTGTTTCCGAGTGGTAAAAGTCCTTTATCAATGCACAAGCAACGGTGAACGGACAACTCAGAATGAAATCAACTCAAAACCTCCTTTGAAAAGGCATTAAAAGTGATGAAAAAACTAGATCAGGACTGTTGGGCAGAACTCTTGCGCGCTTTTCACATATACACGTTTAATGGCTGCCGTATATCCAAATTATTCAGTAATTCCTTTTTCAATAATTAACTAACTAAGGGATGCTGTGGGGCATAGAAAGGAGAGGAAGTTCTGGAAAGGAGAAAGGAATCTGGAGGTCAATGTGTCCAGGAGTGATGGACGTATGAATCCATCCCTCCCCTACATTGAAAGTCGTCGAGAGTCCAGCTAGAGAGGTAAAAAGGTATCCTTCAACCAGTCTTTTATAATTAAGCCACCACGCATTAGGTGGGCAAACGCATGTGCCGCCAAGACCTAGACAAACCCATTAAACTGGTCACCCATAAGTCACCAAACTTAGGTTTCCACTTGAGGTGACTTATGGCAGCGATTTTGGTTATTCAATAAATGGTTCCCGGAGCGGCGGTAGTATCCATACCCGCCTCCCAAATTGAACCTCATTACCATCACGCCTGTTCCTCGCAGAGGTAGGCATAAATTAATAACGCCTGTCTCGACACAGGTATACCCTAGTGAGACAGGCATATACATAAAAACATTGTAATTATATTTTATTATAGATAAATAAATAAAAATAAAAAAAATAATAATAATACAAAAATGTATGGAACTGAACTCTAGGCAAGTCGAAGCAGCAGAAATGCGAATGCTTAGATGGTCAGCAGGAGTATCACTAAAACACAAGAATAAAAGTTCACGCATTCGTATCAGCCTGGGTGTCACGGATATAAACAGTAACCTATAGGAGCGACAGTTGAGATGGTATGGGCACATAAAATGGAGACCATCAGACCACACAGTGAAGCAGGCAATGTCTATGGAGCTTCATCGACAGTCATCCAGAGGAAATCCAAAGAACTACTGGATAACTCAATGCTCCAAACTATTACAGAAAAATGGCCTGAATCAAAACGATACACAGAACCGAAGAAAATATAGCCTGAGACCAAGTAGAGCCGACCCCAACAACCTACTTTGGCAATGAGTTGGGACAGTGCAAGGAAGAAGAAGGTAAGCATAAATTAATTATAGACCAACTCACACAACTGTCTACTCCTCGCGGCAATCACATTCAAACATCTCTCAAACAAACTGTTCTGTATTCGACTCTTGACAAATTTACATCACTTAATTAATACAAATGGTAGGCTGAATTTAGACAGAACCTAGTGAATTAAAAATAATCGGTAGCAGAATGGATCAACAGTAGTAGGTAGGTTTCCTATAGCGGAAATTGCATTCGGTATATTTCCAATTAAGGCACTCTGGTTCAGTCATCGGGGTGGAACCTTAACCAACCCCCCCACCTCCTCCCGACCCCTTTGTTTGGGCTAGTGGTTGCAATCCCGACCCCAACCCTTGGGGGGCTTTTGATTCAGTGGAATTTTAAATCGGGTATTATTTTCATGTTGACAAAATGCCCCATGTTAATACGGGGTACTCGTGTTGATGTGATGTGTTTTCGACATGCTAGTAAAGATTTGTGTTAAAACCAATTATACATGATGATAATCAGAGGGAGAAATGGCTGTCAGTTAAAATTAGAGGCACATTTTTGTAATTTAGTTTAATTAAATATAGACAAACTTTTAAATGGGAAATTTATCGTGTTTTCGTATAGTGTTGTAGACATGTTAGTAACGGGTCTAGAAAATAAAAAAAATGAAATTCTATTTCAAATAGTTTCGCTGTTTTTAAACTAATCCCAAAATGGAATTCTGTTTTCGAAAGCAGATTTTCAGCATGATAATTAAATTTTTTTTATTATAACTATAATTAATAAAATCATTTTAAATAATTTTAGTAATGGAATCTTTAAAAAAAAATTCCACTAGGATTCAATTGCTTATAACTAAAAAGGTATATAACATAAAAGAATAAAAATACTGATTTCAGTTGTGACTCTGTTTGTAACTGCAGTTCAATTAATGCTAGAACTTAAATTTTCTTGGATTTTCAAAAATTCACTGATTGTGAGAACATTTTTTTTTCAGACAAGCGATAAAGTAGGTGCCAAAATTATTTTATTTAAATTAATTTATTGAAAATTCATGTTTACAAACGTCTCTAAAATCCCATTGTCTTGTCGCATTCCCCCCCTCCCGTGTTCCCCTTCCAACTTCCCCCCTCGCTCGTCTCCCATCCCACTTCCACATTCCCCTCCCCCTCCCGCCCTGCTGCTAAACTATATGAAATACACACATTTTACAAACAACTCGTGTGCCACCTATTGCAATTTTTTTATTCAAAGTTCATAAAGCCAGAGTTTAACACTATATTAATCCTTCGCGGACGTGCGCACAAAAACTCCCAAAATTTTCTTCGCAATCGGATGAACGGTATAGGAAATAAAAACGGACAAACAAAGAAATATTCATTAATAATTATATATACATAGC
Organism: Limnephilus lunatus; assembly: GCA_917563855.2. NCBI lineage: Eukaryota > Metazoa > Arthropoda > Insecta > Trichoptera > Limnephilidae > Limnephilus > Limnephilus lunatus. The sequence goes on from OU830592.1 coordinate 113,750,062, forward strand.
AGATAAAATTGTTTTTTTAAAGGTTGAGGAATTTCTTAAATGTACACTTTCTGTTTCACAAATGTTACAATTCTATAATAGGAAAATATTTTCTCTTTAATTTTCTGAAAAGATAAAAGTACATTTTGCGCTTTTTGAAAGGTATAAATATATTTTCTTTAAATCCACATTATTTATTACTAATATTTATTTTATCGTTATTATAGGGTTAACTAAAATTAACTGCGGGATTGCGGTGTTCTGTAAAAGCGAATGAACCCAGATTGCAAAGGTGAAAACAATGTTTTTTTTTTCATTAGTTCGACAAAACGAACGCTAGAATCAACCCCTTGAAGATTGGGGAATATTTCATTGCACTGGGCTTCAATTTATGCCGTTTTATAACTAACAAACGGTACTGAATGGGTTTTTCTGCATATAAATTATATGCATTTTTTAAATGTGAATAACGTACAAGAGTCCTGACTGCTCCCAACCGCCTGGAGCATGTGAGACCATGGCATTCCCAATTGGGGTATTTTGTGAGGCTTAAGGTAATTGGGGAGGGAAATAATATGGGGAAAAGAAGGTGGGGAAGTAAAGGCTATTCAGAGTTAATCACCAAACAACGCTTAAGCCTTTTTTTATGTGAATACCTCAGAAGAGTACCAACGGCTCCTCACCGCCTGGAGCATGTAAGACTATTGCGTTCTCAAGTGGGGTATGTTGTGAGGCTGAAGACATTGGGAAGGAGAAGGATATGGGGATGAGGAAGGTGGGAAGTATCTGGCTTTTCAGAATTGGTCACCAAACATGCCTAAAGCTATTTTTTTTTAAATGTGAATATCTCACAAGAGTCCCAGTTGCTCCCGTCTGGAGCTTGTGAGACTGTGGCATTCCAAATTGGGGTATGTTGTGAAGCTGAAGGTATTTGGGAGGGGAAGAATATGGGGAAAAGAAGATGGGGAAGTAACTGGATTTTCAGAACTAGTCACCAAACATGGCTAAAGCTTTATTTTAATATGTGAATACCTTCGAGAATCCCAGCTGCTCCCGTTTGGAGCCAGTGAAACTATGACATCCCCAATTAAGGTAAGTTGTAAGGCTGAAGGTTGTGGAGAGGGGAAGGAGATGGGAAAGACGATGGGGAAGTACCTGGCAATTCAGATCAGGTCACCAAACACGGGTAAAGCCATTGCAAGCAACGTTTCGATTCTAAATGGTGGTTTTGGAAACACCAGGTCGATACTGAGGCTATCTTCCACTCTGGAACGTGCCGCCTATATATAATTTTTAAATTATTAAATTGTGAAATAACACAAATAAATCAAATTTACTGACACACGCCGGGATTTGAGCCCGCAACCTACGGAACCTTACCCCTCGATCACGGAGACCGTCATTTAGACCACGTTATGCATAAACCATCCAACCAACAAATTGGCAGGCTGAAATAATCGCATTTTAAAAAATTAACTGTTAGTATTGATAATTGCGATTTGAAAGAAACCACGATCATGCGAACTCTGCAGAGATAATAACATAGTATCCAACACGTCCGCCATCTTGTACCGGAACCGTAACGTAACAAACGAATTTACAGACAGATAAAATGCACGTTCTAGTTAAAACAGGACGTCAATAAAACATAATTGCTACACATTCACCCGGTATTTCCACAGCCGCCCTCATCAGATCGGGTAGGTACTTGAGATTGTAATCATCGACACCCCTTTATTTACGTTTTGGAAATAGTCGATCGAGCCTAAACACTCTGACAAACTCGAATCTCTTCAAAACCGAGTCCTTCAGAGTACTTGACACATCTGGCGGCGAATTTAAATGCTTTGAATTTCGTCGGATCTTCAGTATCCATTGATATTAATAATAAAAGATGGACTCTTCAATATTAATCATATAAATTATTTTTCTACTAGCTGACACGGAAACTTTGTACCGCCTAAGAATCAATAACTGTTGTGTTAACTTATTAGCTGAATTAAATTCAGTTTTTTTTATTAAGTTAAAAATTACACGATGAAGCAATTATCGATGCGCGACTGTCCGTGTTTTGTATATTTTGTGGTTTTCTTACTTTTCAACATAATTACGGGAAACGCATCTCATTATCTTTAATTGTGTGAGGGAGATTTATTATAATTATTGTATTTTTCCTTTGGAGGGGTGCAGACATAGGTTCAGCGTTTGTCTTATTTTCAACTGTTGAAATTTTGTGTGTAAGAAAGAGGGGCAGCATTATAGGTACGTTTAAGAACAAAAGCAAAACAATCGGCGCATTGACATTTGACGTTTTTGAATTTTTGGAATTCACTCACTATTCAATATTATATTTATCACAATATTGCTGCAGCTCTTTCAAAAATTGAGAATTCGTTCCATACAAAATGTATGAAGAAAATAATTTTCTTCATAATTTTTTTTCGTGAATTTTTCTGATATTTTAATAGCTATTATTGTATTCGGGGTTGAGACAAATCCAACAAATCATAGATCGAATCGGTCCAGCCGTTCTTGAGTTATAAATGCTATAACTAACCCGATTTTGTATAACATATTAAGAAACTGATACTGTGCTCGCAGCTTGGTACCGCGACTCTTCATCCCGCGACAAAATATCCCCGACAAAATATCCTACGGACGAAACATCCCTCAACAAAATATCTACTAAAACCTAAAATAATCTAACCTAATCTAACAAAACAATGTAACAACAATCATAACCTGACCTAATCTAACAAAACAATGTAACAACAATCATTACCTGACCTAATCTAACAAAACAATGTAACAACAATCATAACCTAACCTAATCTAACAAAACAATGTAACAACAATCATAACCTGACCTAATCTAACAAAACAATGTAACAACAATCATAACCTGACCTAATCTAACAAAACAATGTAACAACAATCATAACCTAACCTAATCTAACAAAACAATGTAACAACAATCATAACCTGACCTAATCTAACAAAACAATGTAACAACAATCATAACCTGACCTAATCTAACAAAAAAATGTAACAACAATCATAACCTGACCTAATCTAACAAAACAATGTAACAACAATCATAACCTGACCTAATCTAACAAAACAATGTAACAACAATCATAACCTAACCTAATCTAACAAAACAATGTAACAACAATCATAACCTGACCTAATCTAACAAAACAATGTAACAACAATCATAACCTGACCTAATCTAACAAAACAATGTAACAACAATCATAACCTAACCTAATCTAACAAAACAATGTAACAACAAGCATAACCCAACCTAATATAACAAAAAAAAATTTAACAAAAATAATATAGATATAGACATCCTGAAAAGATAATAAATTACTGTTATCTGTATTATTTTAACATTTTTTTACCATTTTACTATTTTTGAACATTTTTTATCCTACGGACAAAACATCCCCAAACAAAATATCTACTAAAACCTAACCTAACCTAATCAAACAAAAAAAATGGGACCAAAATAATACGGACATCCTTTAAAGACATAAAATTATTGTTTTCTGTATCATTTTACTATTTTTAAACAATAATTTATTGTCTTTTATCAAAAAATGAACGTAAACCACCCCAAAATAAACGTAATTTTCTGGTAGGAACATTTTTTGTTTTAAAAAGAAATACAAACATTTCCGGGTAAATAATAACCCGACAATACTTGAAAATCTCCTACTACCACCAAAGTAAGTCGAAAATGTTGCTTGAATCGTGATGGAGGACTTAGCCAGCCGAGGAATCGAACACGGGACGCCTAGGTGGGACCCAAATGCGATGCCAACTCAGCATCAGTCGATATGATGGTATACCGCATACCTCTTTCTTGGATCAAACCCCTTGTTACATTGGCATATTTAAGATAAACAATTGATATTCTAGTAACAGTCAATTGATATTTATGAGGAACCACTATGTCAGAACGACACTTGATACGCTTAGATCTACGCGTGTGAAGATTCAAAACCAACAATTGTCGATGAACAATGTGATCTGAATTTGTTTACATCTACACTACTTGCTTCATTCAAATTCAAACACACTCCTTTGTTACATCGACTCTTGGCATAACCTGACGCCTAACTCAAGCCGACTGCCATTGATCCCAATATATTCATAGGAATACCAAAGCCAAAAATGTGTTCATTCTTAGTGACACTTAAATCACCATTAACATAGGTAGTAGGCATAATAAACGCTTGGCAAACGGAGTCTAGAGCTCAAGATATCAAACGCAAAAGTGGTTTTTATTTATTTTGTGAATAATTTTATAAGAAATAAAAAAAAGCTAATCAATGGAAACTGTCACAGTTAATTTTAACCATAAAATTATGTTCAAAAAAGTTGTTTCTAATATTATACATATTTTAAATTAAAGTCCTCCGCCGCGTCTGTCTGTCTGTTCGCGATTAACTCAAAAACTATTGAACGGATTTTCATGCGGTTTTCACCAATAGATATAGTGATTCATGAGGAAGGTTTAGGTATAGAATTAGTCAAGGTTTAAGGTAAATTGGTTGATATATATAATATAAAAAGGAAAATGTCTGCATGTGGTGGACGAGCGGGCTGGCAAGCTGGCGGCATAGATTTGATTTGTATTCAAATTAACAGATGGCGATGTGAGTTAATTTATCGAAAAAACACTTGGTTATAAAGGTTGGGTAGCCATCCATTAGATGGTGTTGTGTTTCGTTAGCCACAGCAACGCATATCCGGGTCAGCTAGTTTCTAATGAAAAATATATTTTTAGCAGTTTACGCTTACATTTTTTATAAAGTAATCAACGATTTTATTTTAGATCTACCCAAGCGAAATAATGGAAAAACTTCCATTTATCGAAAGCATACTTTTTTGTATTTATAATTTAAACTGTTTCCTAGTAAAGATTAATCTACAAATAGTGATTTAGCGTTACGCTCCGCCTTAAGCTCTGAAACTAATTTTAAAGATAATTAAAATTAGCAGTTCGGACGAAATCTTTATGAAACTCTATTTATATTTCTTGTTTCGTAATTATGTGCATCTCTTTTTTTGTAATAATTTCATCCTTAAAGTATTTTTGAATTTGGTTTTTATAGCTTTATGCACAAAAATTAACACATTAAATAGTAGTATATTTTTTATTGGAATCCAATTTAGCTCATCTCTCATTTGATTAACCCTTGCGTATTTGCCTTTCCCTAGTATACATCTCATAGCTCTGTTCTGTATAACTTGTAGCTTGTTCAAATTTCCTTCATTGGACAAATATAATATCGTAAAGTAGTTATCTAAATGTGGAGCTACTATAGTTTTATAAGTAGGAACTTACTTGTCACCGCATTTTCTTAGAGGTAGCGTAAAAGAATCGAATGCACACGTGCATTCGAATTGCCGTGTGAAGTTGAAACACATCTCTTACCTGCGAAAAAGAAAAGGAATCGTATTAGTTACACATTATTTGACTTGTACAAGTGTTTTTAAAGATAAACAAACATTCCAGAATTACGAAAAACCCGAAATTTGGAAATTCTCTACTACCATCATTATAAGCGGAAAATGTTGCCTGCGCAATGATGGAGGACTTCGCAAGAAGAGGAATTGACCCCACGATGCCTGAAAAATGGTACCCACAAGTGTATCGCTACTTTTGGTGAATAAGCAGGGGTGCCTGGTCTTGGCGGCCCACATGAGACCGGTCGAAGCAGGCCTTTTGACTTCTCCAGCCGCACCCTCTCACCCTGCAACGCAGTTGGAGGGATTGATTTGTTCTTCTATCACTCATGGACATGCTGACACAGATTCCTACCCACCCCATCATACTTTTTTCCTTCTAAAAACTCCCTCTCTTTCCTTTCCCTAAAAAGACTCTCCATAGATCATCCCCTAAGATAACATGGGCATTGGAAATGTATTTTTATATGAATACCGAACTGGTTTATATGAATACCCAACTGCTTCCTTTTGGAGCCGGTGAAACTATGGCATCCCCAACTGGGGTATTTTGTAAGACTGAAGGTAATGGGGAGGGGAATGAGACGGGGAAAAGGAAGATGAGAAAGTACCTGGCTATTCAGGTCACCAAACACGGCTAAAGCCATTTTAAGCAAAGTTTCAATTCCGAAAAGTGGTCTTACACCAGGGCGATACTGAGATTATCTTCCACTGTAGAACGGGCCGTAAATATACTACATATTATTATTTAAAATAAATAAAAACTTCGGTTCAAAACAAATGCGAAATGGAGCAAGCATGAAGAAGATGTTCTGCAGTCATGATCTCAACCTTGGTACGAATGCGAATGGTCAGATGCTACGTGTTTTCGATATTATTTTATGGAATGGAAGCATGGACGCTTACTGGAGAACTAATAAGGCGACTTGGGGCATTCGAGAAGTGGATCTACAGAAGAATACTTAAAATAGTCTGGATGGACAGAGTTACGAATGAAGATCTTATGGTTTGGATGAATAAAGAAAAATAAATTATTAAAACTATAAAAATCCGAAAACTTCAATATCTTGGACATGTGATGAGACATCCAGAGAAGTACGAGATCTTGCATCTTATAATGCAGGGAAAGAGTGCCTGAAGACGGGGCCCTGGAAAAGGGAGAACATCATGGCTGAAAAACCTGAGACAGTATTTTGGCCAGTCTACTGTAGAGCTGTTCAGGGCCGCAGTAAACAAATTCCGCATATACAACATGATAGCCAACGGACAAGGCGCAAGAAGAATAAATGAAAAAAATGTGAAATATCACAAATCAATCAAATAAAATTTATTTGTGAACGCCGAAATTCGAACCCTCGACCTTCGGATCGTGGGTTATCGGGAGGAGAATGTGGAGCTAATGTAAAAAAATCTCATTACGCAACAGATATAAGGTAATAAAAGCAACAATGTTCATGGGTATAACTCTTGCATCGTAAATAATAACGTGTTGTCTTCTACATTGCAACTAGTATGTTAATATCCTTAATTACAATCAAGCTTTCGAAATACGGAAGGACTTGTAATGCATTTTGCGTGAGAACCGAGAACCGACTGCAGGTTGTAATAGCGAACAGGCAGTCAGGAGTGTTATTAAAGGTAATTGGTGTTATTAAGTGGCAACATAAACAAGTGTAGTGTTATCGTAGGTTAGTGGCATATTCGCAAGGTTAGTGAGTTCATGCCCAAGGGTTCAACGACGGCGTTAATGCAACCTTGTTGTAAACCTAACTAGCAGATGAAACTTTTCGATTTTAAAATGATTATACCAATTGAAACATTGAGAATAGTTTATACATGACTAGCTGATTCGGCGAACTTCGTACCGCCTCAGAATCAATAACTGTTGTGTTAACTTATTAGCCGAGTTAAATTAAGTTAAAAATTACACAATTAAGCAATTATCGATGCGCAACTGTTCGCGTTTTGTTTTTGCCAGTATCAGAGATGGCGTTGTGTACGTATTAATATTTTTTGTGCTTTTATTACTTTTTCACTTACTTACGGGAATTGCGTTTCATTTTCTTTATACGTGTGAGGGAGATTTATTATAATTATTGTATTTTTCCTTTGGAGAGGTGCAGAAATACGTTCACCGTTTGTCTCATTTTCGACTATTGACATTTAGTGTGTAAGAAAGAGGGGCAGCATTATATGTTAATATGTTTAAGAACAAAAGCAAAACAATCAGCGCATTGACATTTGACGTTTTTGAATAATTGGAATTCACTCACTACTCAACATAATACCTACTTATCACAATATTCCTGCAGCTCTTTCAAAAGATGGAGAGTTCATTCCATACAAAATGTGTGAGGAAAAGAATTTTCTTCACAATTTTTTTTTCGTCAAATTTTACGATATACAGCTATTCTGTTATTCGTGGCGGAGAACAAATCCAACAAATCAAAGATCAAAAAAATCGGTCCAGCCGTTCGTGAGTTATAAATGTATAATTAAAAAAATACCCTCAATAATAATTTGGTATAAATATCAAAGTCCATCGTAAGATATGGAATAACAGAGATATTGAAAGTAGAGTAAATGCAGGTAACTCTATTAATGGAGGACTGAATGCCTTTGGCGCTAACAAAAAACTGTCCAAAGAAGCAAAGTTAGCAATGCCACAATGTAGCCACAATGGTGTGCTGGTACTGATGCCATATGGCAGTAAGGCAAGTAATTGGCACAGGAAGGACTAAAGTAGACTGAATGCAGTAGAAATGAGACCCCTGAGGCGTATGTGTTGTAAAACCACGTATGAATGCAAAGAATGCAATACAAATGTAAGCGTAATGACTAAGATTAAGAAAGAGACCCACATATGGTTTGGGCATGCAGTGCGAAAGAACGAAGAAAGGCATGTAAGGAGAATATATGACACAAATGTGAATGGTAGAAAAGCCGGGGACGCCTGACGAAGTCATGACACAAACAAAGTGAATCAGATACTTGAGTCGGGCCATGTCAAGAGTCAGAATAATAGAGTATATATGAAACGATCTATGAATGCGTATGAAACAAAGAGTGTGTGCCACGACCGAGTTGTTTGGCAGTCCGCCCACTCTGCCTATCCCTGCTGAAAACGGCGTGATGGTTAGTTAGTTAGTCAGTTAGGGAAAATAAATCTTTGGGTTCATAGCCAAAGAGCTTACCGCTCTTCCACTAAACTTGCCATGTATGATGTTAAAACCGCTATCCACCTGTCGCAAGACATTGCAAAAATACCTTTACAATATTACAAGCAAGATCCTCAAGAATATCCTTCAAAACAAGACAGACCTGAATTTAAAAAGCCGTATTCAGCACCTGTTACAAAACTGAGAAAATATGAACACGATGTCCGGAAATTCATAGGACAAATTGGAAACCGCTTTAAAAAAAAATCACATTTGGATGTAATTTTGAAGTATAATTTTTTTGTATTTGAAATCGAGACCAAAGTTGGAATTTTTGGGTCAAATTTGAAGAAAAAAAAATCGGTAGCTGAGGGGTCAATATAAGTTCTTTAATGTATTTCAAAATACGTCGAAATGTAGATCTGGCTCCAAATTTTGAAGTGAAACTTCTTTAGTGCCGTTAGTAATTTGAAATTCGGATGAAACGGAAATGCGTCAAAACTCAGTTCTACACAAATACTCGGTTCTAATATAATGCGGTAAATTCGCGCTTTCGCGCGTGCCTTCGGTAGCGCAGTGGGCAAGTTGCCTGACAAGTCTCAGTGGTCAGAGAGACCAAGTGAACGGAGGTTCGAATCATACGAAATAGAAAAAGCATTTTTATTTTGAGAAATCAATATTTAATCTTCAAACCACTTTAAAAATAGGCAAAAGAAAGCGACATCTAGCGACTTTCTAGTTTCACTTCTACCGGATGTGAATTACACACTCTGATTTTTTTTTTAAATGGTAAAAATTAATTAAAAAAATTATGTGTTTTTACAATAATTCTACACAGCAGGACCTGAGGAAAATAATTCCCTTCTTGGCCCCTCCACCATCTTTGGGGAAGTTGTGTGGAGCGTCTTTTGAAGAAAGGAAGGAGAGAAAGTTCTGGGAAGGATAAAGGCATGAGGGGTGGGTAGGAATTTGGGAGTCAGTGTCTCCAAGAGTGACAGGCATATGAATCCATCCCTCCCACTGCGGTGCAAGCCGATGATCCGACAGAGTTCTGCTGAAGAGGTAAAAAAGGTCTCCCTCAAACAGTCAATGACGATTCGGCCTGCCACGCAACTTGTGGGCAGATGGCTTCACCGCCGATACCCGAACAAACCTCACCCCTTGAACCCGGGCACCCCTGCTTAATCACCAAACGCAGCCAACCACTTGGGGCAAACAATGGCAGACGTGTTGGTTATCCAATAAATGGTTCCCAAATTGAGAAAAAATTAGATTCATCAGTTTCCCGTTTGTACTACGAATTTCCGAAGACCGTGTATATTGTAAGGTTATAAGGTTTGAATAAACGAATCAAAAGGCCGAAGATGAAGAGGCCAAAACATCTGGACCCAGTGACGTCATAACCGCTACTGCCTTTACCTATGCGATATTATTACCACCTGCTTTTCTTAAAGCTAAGGAACTTGGAACACGCGCTGAAAGAGCAGATGTAACACATGGGCTGCCTATAGAGACGTACTCTTTATACGAATAATTGTATTATTGTGGTATTTTTATTGCAGATTAAAGAATTGTCGAAGAAACAGCTTCTTAAAATAGTCCCAGAGAGAGTTGCACATAACGTCATCGAAGATCGATCTCCTAAAATGACTACTCCCTGGGACTAAGAAGCATAGAAATATATTTTTTTCTTTTTTATTGAAAAAAATAAATCATCGGTCAGCAAAATGACATCTGCGTTTTTTAAGTGAACATTTCTTCAGCACCATTGTGATTTGAAACCCGATGAAACGAAAAATAACGACACTGAAAAGAGACAAAAACATACATCTATAGGATGTTGCCTGCGAGAGAATGAGATTGTATAATCGGTCTCCTCTTTGTGCGGTGCTTCGTAGCCTATCAGTCTCCTCTTTGTGCAATGCTTCGTAGCCTCCCCACTCTTGTCGACTTTAGTTTTCTGAAGTTTTCTGTTTTCTACCTGGTGGGAATTGCACTCTGTTTTTTTAAATTTAAATTCCAAATATGCTCAGAAATTACTGGTTAAAATCCTTCGGGTACCTATGTGCTATTACACTCTGTATAATATTATGTGCTCGTAGACATTTATTCATATAAATGCAAACACACACATAAATTGCTTTTATTTACATGTACATTCATTATGTACGCTAAGAGAAGTAATAAATAACCAATATAAATAAGGAAAAATCATCGGACCACTCCTTTGTTGCTATTGTAATTAATCCATCAGATTAAATATTGTTGGAGCCAATATCTTTCTCCAAAAAGCTTTGATACTCTATCCCAAACTCTGACGGGATTCCATGATGAGGATATTTTTTGTAGAGTTACATACACACACATATATATTTTGTTTATATTTACATATACATTTATTACGTATGCTAAGAGAACTAATCAATATAAAATTATCGATTTACCACTCCTTTGTTGCTATTGCAATTAATCTATCAGATTGAATATTGTTGGAGCCAACATCTTTCTTCAAATAGCTTCGATACTATAACCTAAACTTCGACAGGATTCCAAGATGAGGACATTTGTGGAGTTATCGATCCTTTCCCACGTTTCTGCCACCCTTGTCCTCATTAGGACTGCAAATCCAGGAACTCGCCCTTCCGTAAACATAGAGGAGGCACTGCGTCAGGGAAGTCTGAGCACCATGCAGCATGCACAGTTGAAATATTGCAACATTATACATATTTTTATCTTGTATCGCTTGCTGGCTTTGGTTCTAAAGTTTTTTTATTCAATAAAAAAGATTATAAATAACATGTGAGTAATTTCTAATGAATTTGTGTTATGTTTAGTGAACATCACATTATTTAACAATTAGAGCAATAATGAGAGACATATCTCTCAGCCAGCTCAGCCTGATACGCACTCATAAAATTCATGCTATCTCATTTTGTATTAGGGTGAGATATATGATTTAAACAGTGTTTGAAAGAGAGAACACCACGCTTTTAGTTTTAATGCAAACATTTACGACAGAACCCCTAATAGTTGTGCAATAATTCTATGAATCAACATTTAGCATTTGAAAAATATTTGTAAGGTTTGCAAATTTTTTAACAATTTTTTTTAACATGAAACTCAAAAAAGTTAATCGAAAGTAACTTTTAGAAAAAGTTTGTCTTAATTTTAATTTGAATGATGTGTGTTTCCACAATTAATTTATTCATTTGCGGCACGTTCCAGAGTGGAAGATACTCTCAGTATCGCCCTGGTGGAAGACCACCATTCAGAATTGAAACATTGCTTGAAATGGCTTTAGCCGTGTTTGGAGACTAGATCTGAATAGCCAGGTACTTTCACCTTTCTCCAACCCATCTCTTTCCACTTCTTAACTTCAGCCTCACAACATACCTCAATTTTATTATATTTTATATCCTGTTGTGTTCTCGTCATCATCATCAGCACTCTTGGCTCTACAACCCCTGGTGGGTCTTGACCTCCTCAAGAGTCCTCCACTCACCACGGTTTTATGCCAGCTCTCTCCAGTTTACAATCTCCAAAGTGGATATGTCTTTGAGGACGTTGTCGCTCCATACCACGATAATAAGAAAAAAACTTCTTTGAACGAACCGGGACTCGTTTCCGAGTTTTAGCGGCAAGCACATTGTACTTTCTTTTATAATATACTAGCTGGTTCTTGGCATGCGTTGCTATGCCGTTAAAAGAAATAACGTTAATATATAAATAAATAAACGGATATTCTCATGCGTCCCTTTTCCCTCCTGCGTTCCCCTTCTATCTTTTTGACATTGACTCCCCTCCCGTACGGCCCGTATCCCAGTGACCGCATCGCATAAGATGTTGCTTAGCTAGCCGAGCGTGGTGACCGGCGACCACCCAATTTTTTTCTAATACTTACATTTTTAAACTCGTGATATCTTTCGAGTGGGATGTCCGAATTGAATAATTCAAAAAGTTTTATAAAGGTATTGAAGCAGTCTTGAATATGAATTAATTTATTGTGATAAGGATTAATACCAAGATACAAATAAAGAGCCTTTTCTAGCGGCGGCATTTCAATTAAACTTTTAAAATAAAAAGAACACTTATTGTGGCATAACTATAATAGTTAGACATATGCTGCCGCGACACTTTTTGTAAATAATTATGTGTTCTGCAAAGTCGTAGTACATTATTTTATTATGTCATCAATAGTTTTCGCAGCGCACGCGATGCAAAGAATATTATAGGTAATTTTTTTACACCTTGGGTTACATTATGGGTATATATATATAAGTTTTAGTAAGAATCCCTAATTAATCCCTGGATTGGCCACCCGGGGATAGTGTAGTTTCCCACCAGTGAAAGAATTTTTCGAATCGGTTCAGTAGTTTCGGAGCCTATTCAATGCAAACAAACAAACAAATCTTACCTCTTTATATAGTGTCTCTTAGATATTGATTCCTGTCCATTGATCGCAGTAAATATATCTGCGACTACAACATCCTTCAATGAACTTAGTGCTGTGATTAGATTCTGTTAATCCACTAAGTTTGATGAAGATGCGACCGAAGCTCACGTGTTAATATTGTTTGAAATGCGCAATAGTTGCACCAAGTGTCGCATCCGTTCAGCGCGGTTTGAATTGAATCCGTTCAGAGCACTTAAGCCACCGAAGGTGTTGCGGCATGCGAGAACATTATTTGGTAAACTACATTTGAAAGCTGCCTGAAGTTTGTCTAGATGCATTTTGGAGAGGCTTTCATGTTGTATTATGGAATTGCAATAAACGAGGTGTGAAACAATGCAGCAGTACTTTTTCATCTCCCTCTTCCTCTTACCTATCTCCTTTCCTTGTCCACTATCTTCAGCCTCAAAACGTACCCCAATTGGGAATGCCATAGTTCCATTTAGGGTTACCAGATCCGAAAATGAGTCAAAATCCCTGACTTAGCAATCAATTTCCTGACATTTTGTGGCAGTGTTATATTTGTGGTAGGTTCCCAGTACTTACCCGGATGCAGCAAAAAATATCTTATTTTATAAACTCGCGGGCCGGTTCAGATGAATGAAATAATTTAATTATTAGATTGGATTCTTATATGTTTATTTTTTGCGATTAAACTGTTTAATAGATATTTAAATATTTTTTCATATATTTTTTTCTTTCCTTTTAAAAATTTCTGACAATATCCAATTTTCCCTGTTTCCTTGACAGAGAGCTAAAATTCCGGAAGTGTCAGGAAAATTCCTGTCATCTGGTAAGCCTAGTCCCATTGGATCATGATTTGGCGGCCTCCGTGGTCGAGGGGTAAGGCTCTCGGCTAGCAATCCGAAGGTCGGGGGTAATCATTTAAAATAATATAAGGTATATTTGCAGCACGTTCCAGAGAGGAAGAAACTCTCAGAATGGCCCTTGTGTAACACCAACGTTGCTTGAAATGGCTTCAGCCGTGATTGGTGAAAAAATCTCAATAGCCAGATATTTCCCCACCTTCTTCTTCCCCATCTCCTTCTCCTCTCCAATACATCCAGCCTCACAGCATACCCCAAATGGGGATACTACAGTCTCACTGGTTCCAGATGGTTGAGTATTGCACCATCTGAAACCACTCTTAAACTGCATCTGCTCCAACACAGGAGTTCCTAGTGAGACAGGCACAGCATATCACTAATAAATGATTTAATAAATGAAGATGAATAATTCAGAAAAAATTAAAATAAAAAACCTTTTTTATGTATATTATATTTTTGAAGCCAATACTTCTTTAGCACCGTTGTGATTTGAAAATCAATGAAACGAAAAACCGACAATAAAAAGAGACACGTACATCTATTTATCCAGGTATAACCCGCGAGAGAATGCGATGAGAATGAGAATAATCGGTCTCCTCTTTGTGAGGGGCTTCGTGGCCTCCCCACTCTTGTCTACTCTAGTTTTCTGAAGGGTTCACTTCTACTGCGTGTGAACTGCACACATGTTTTTTGAAGTAGAAACTTCTTTAGCACCATTGTGATTAGAAACTCGATGAAACGAAAAATAGCAACACTAAAAAGAGACAAACACATACATAATACAGTATTTAGCCTGAAAGAATGAGTTTTTTATTTTATTTTTATTTTAGCGATTATATAAAATAATTGTTACATACAAAATATAATGGTGAAATTAAGTATAAAATATTGTATTTCTTAGTTCTCCTCACTAGGGGGTCCTGTGCCGAGGCGGACTAAAGTTATTTAAATATGGTTTATTTTTCTTCTTTGTCGTTTTTAGTGTCTTCATTAGGGTTTTTTAGTTGACCTCTTTTAGACATATTTTTATTCTTGATTTGTATTCATTAGGATTTTTTATTAGTTTTATGTCTTGGGAAAGGATGTTTTGGAGTTTTGTTGCAAAGTATGTATAGTTTCTTTGTTCGAATGTGGTTTTATAATTTGGAATATTTTTTATATCGTTTTATATATAGTATTTTATATAAAAATAATAATATTTGGACGATTTATATAGCGCCGTTTTTGTGAAAAATCACCTCAAGGGCGCTGTACAAACTTACCATACATGCCTAAAATCTAGAAAGACTACAAGCTAGACAAACAGTTAAAAACAACTTATGGCTAAAAATTGCATACACCGGATCATTGATCACCGATACGAAAATATATCTATGTACAATATTTTGACCAATGAACGCGATGCTGCCTAAAAATGAATTAATACAGGACCATACTTACCTGGGAGGTTGCTTGAAATTAACACTGTTTATTGTCTATTTAAAGAAATTTAAATAAAGTTCGCACGCAGAGGACATAATTGTGAACACATGTTGTTTAATCCTGAAAATATTTTAATATTAATATGTAATATATTCTTTAATGAGTGTATTTTGGAAAGTAAAAGCAACAATGGTGGGCGGTGCAGTAGTACAAGGATTTGATCTTCCGAGAGACAGATTGATGTGTAAGGATTCGAATAATTTTAATTTAGTAAGAAAAGTGTGATTAAGACATATCATAGGCAATACAAGTATGATACTCTCAGATATGTATATTTAAATTAAATTAAGGGTATGAGAGCCCGAAAAGGTAGGTTTAGTTTGGACCTAAACTCTGTTGGGCTTTTTATGCATCTTAATTCCGGAGGGAGTCTATTCCAAGCCTTAGGCCAAGATACTCCGAAAGCACGATCTCCGAACTTAGTATTTCGCTTTCGTTTGGGTTCTATTAGTCTGCCTATAGCAGATGAAGTTGCCGATCTAAGGGTTAATTGCCTCAGACCGGTATTTTCCGGGACGCATAATTCAAAGATGTAAGGTGGGGCCATTTCGCTGAATGATTTAAACATCATCCAGCACAATTTGTACTGGATTCTTTCAGGGCACTTGAGCCAGTGAAGGTTACGAAGGTGTTCTGAAATGTGTGAATATTTAGAGACCCCGGTTATGAGCCTTGCCGCTGCAATAAACACGGGTTGAAGTTTGTCAGTTTGGTATTTTGGAAATATATATAGTATAATCGGTCTCCTCTTTGTGCGGTGCTTCGTAGCCTCCCTACTCTTGTTAGTTTTATGAAGATTGCACTTCTACCGCGTGAAAATTGCACACCCTGTTTTTATATTACCTCTATTTACATATTCCTCCTTTCAAACCATCTTCAGTAATATTAACGCTTACAACATAACCTGAATATGTTACAGACCCTCTTTCAATTCTTTTACCTCGTTTCTTACGACTTTTTGTTTATTTTACGAATACATTAGGGATTATACAAAGGCAGGTGAACTTTACACCAGGTGTGACCTAGCATAAAATTGATGATGTTGTTCTTCATTAAAAGTTTTCAAACCACGAACAAAATAGTAATTGTTGAGTGCAATTTTCACAGTGCACCAACAATTTGTTGACAGTGTTGTTCATATTGATAATATGTCAAGGAGAGCGAAAAAACCGGCTGTTGAGAACTAGTTATTCGTTTTCTCTTCTTGTGTTATGAGAAAACTGGATGTTCGAAATTGTTAAGAACTGAAACCTTAAGAAGGTAGTCTTGAAAGGGAATAACCAGACAAAACTGGAAATATGTATTTTTAAATAAAATTATAGCAGTATTGACTCTTTTCCACAAAAAATTATAAATCGATTTCGAAAGATTGTTCTTTTATCTGGTAAAGTTATGTTTTAAATTATGAGAAAAAATGTTTATTTTTAGTATAATAAGGTTATACCGTGGGACGTTGGCAGATTTGTTAAATTTTCAAACAAAATTTTGTATCATACAACACACATTTCAAATAATATAATCATGCAGTAAAATAAATCAATTAATTATTTGGAAAAGCTAGGTTTCAGAATTTTAATTTTAGTTTAAATAAAATCATTAAAAAAAAGATCCGCGCACGTGTTTTGTGACGAAAACACTTCAGTTTGTCTATTTATTTACGGTCTTACAAACTTATATATTATTTAAGATTTTTTTAACATTCTTATTTTGCTTAGACATTATTGAAAAATTATAAATACATATGATCAAAAAATAATTACGAAAAGTGCATAATTTTAATAGTTTTATCATTACGCCTTTCAACATTTTTGAATGTAGATATAAATTAAAGCAAATTTTGAATGAAATAAAATCGATATTGAGTTACTATTTAAAAAAGCTGGTAAGGAGAATAATTAATCTTTGTCGTTGGAACCGCCCTGTACGATCGTAAGAACGTCGTTCGGCGAAATTTGAATTCTCGGCCGATGGCTGGTTAATGGCCCTTAAGAACGTAGTCTTAACTTTTTTTTATGTGAATAAGTACCGCACAAGAGTCCCAATTTTATATTATTGTTAAAGACAAATTTTCTTTACATTTCAGGGGCAGGCACAAGACAGAGAAAAATGACCGTCAAATAAGACAAGTATGTCTTGGAACACACTCCTTGTCTCATTTACATTCATACATCGTATCTAACATATACTGTTCTATTATTCTGACTCTTGATATGGCCCGAGTCAAATATCTGATTCACTTGATCATGCCATGTCTTCCTAGAGAGTCCCGACTACTTTTACCTGTACTGACTACTTTTGTAAAAATATAAATTTGTAAAAATAAAATTCTCCATACATTCCTTTCTTCGTTCCTTCGCTTTACTTTCCCAAACCATCTGAGTGTCTCATTCTTAATCTTACTCATTACGCTTACTTACTCATTGCAGTATTTACGCATCTCCACATTTCTCAACGATCATACATGGTTTTACCACTCGTACGACTCAGGAATTTCTACAGTATTTAATCTTCTTTACTCGACTCTGTGTAGAAACGGGCGATCCGTTTGATAGAATCTCCTATCTTAACACACGGATTGCAATCTTTAAAGCACAGGCGTCAGGTGGGAATGCTGTCCTTGTTCTACCGGTATTTCATGGAAGATGCTCCGAGGAACCTGAGTCAATGATTCCTTTAGCACCGGTGCCCAGTCGGGAAACATGCCAAACGCGCGCCCAACATGTGTACACGGTTGACATTTGTCACATGAGAACGAGTCGCTACTACAAGTCGTTCTTGAGTTTAACAGCTCGGCTGAGGAACGATTTGCCGGCCACTGTTTTCTTAGAAAAAAACTTTAATATTTCTTCTGCCAGTTCCGTGTTTCAAAGCGATAAATACGGGTAGGTACCAGCACTCCATTTTGGACTGCTAGCTTCGTTATTGGAATTTCTAAGTTATTATTTATTACTATTATTATCCCGGAGAGTTCGTCTTTTTAACAACAACAAAAACATTGTCCTTTTCACTAGTTATGATAGTAATTTCGTCAGTCCAACTCATAAAACCGTTGTATCAAAGAATATTTTAGATTGCTGCTACATTTGTCATTTTTAATGTAGAGAAATATGTTTTTGAATTTCTTTGACATTTTTTTAATATCTAAAATAATCGGCGTCATTAAAAATTTCAAACGACTTAATTCATTCTTTTTTACTATCTTTGAGGCCCACAGTAAAAAGTTATAGTACCTACTCAGACTATGATATGAGACTATCTAGAAAGGCCATTCAGAAGTTGAAATACTCGTAGAACAAAGAAAAAAAAACAATTCTTACAAAGGCGCACTGTTCGAAGCAATCGGGACTACCAAAATACAATAGCATTATCAAATTTAAATAATTGTGTTATTAACTCTTCAAATCACCCAATTCTGGATCCAACTATAGGCCAATTGCTCTTTCATCCACCCTCAGTAAAATTTATGAAAAATTAATTAAAAACCGGTTAGAATTTTTTGTTGAAAGTAATCAGCTTCTCTCTCCATCTCAATTTGGATTTAGGAAAAAAAAATCTACGCAAGATAACCTTGCCATCATCAGCACTGATATTAATTTATCCATTTCTAACCATGAAGTATGTCTTGCAGTCTTTATAGACATAGAAGGTGCCTTTGACAATGTTTCCATCCCAATCCTTAAAAAAAAACTTTTAGGCCTTGGCCTTCCCCCCATGTTTGTCCAATCTATTATTAATCTATTTCTTGATAGAAAAATTTTCATTGAACTACCAGATGTTACTCCTCAGAGTAGATCAATTTGGAAAGGTTTACCCCAAGGCGATGTATTATCCCCTATACTGTATAATATATACACGTACGATATGCATGTCTCTATTCCCCCTCAAGTAAAAGTTATTGAGTTCGCAGATGATTTAGCTTTCTACTTATCATCCAAAATCATCCCACTTGCCGTCAAATATCTTAATGAAGCCATGGATGCCCTTTGCACATGGCTCACTTTAAATGGTCTGGAACTTTCAGTTAAAAAGAGTCAATGTGTCACCTTCTCAAACCGTCATAAAAATCCTCCTGTTCAAATTTTATTTAAAAACTCTCCAATCCCCAACGCCTCTGAAGTAAAATTTTTGGGAGTAACATTTGATAGGAAACTTAAATGGTCTTCCCATATTCACAATATAGTTACTTAATGTGAAAAAAATTTAAATATCATCAGATCATTGACTGGCGTTTGGTGGGGTGCTCACCCTACCTGCATTAAGTTGCTTTACAATGCACTTATTCGAAGTCATCTCGACTATGCCTGCCCACTTTTTAGTACTGCCTCCAAAAATGCACTCAGTAAATTAGACAAAATTCAATCGAAGTCATTGCGAATAATAACTGGAGCGATGCAGTCGTCGCCCATCAATTCCCTTCAAGTGGAATGTTCTGATCCCCCACTTTATTTAAGGCGACAACTGTTTGCTGACAAATTTGTTCTTAAATGTTTAAATTCTAAATATCATCAGGTTATTCCCAGAGTTTCGTTGTTCAAAGACTCAACACATTCATCTACAATCAGAGCTCGAACTAAACCTCTTCCTGCCATCTGTAAAAATTTTCGCTCTCTCTCAGAGCTTCAAATTATCCAAAATGATCTTCTTCCACTATACAAATTAAAATATAGTCACGTCACCCTATCCCCAACAATTTTGGAAGGGATCGGCATCCTTAAAAGTCATTCCAATCTCCCAGCCCGTACTGTTAATAATATGTTCAATGACATTATTTCTTCTAAATGGCCCAACTCTTCTCTTTTATTTACTGATGGCTCCAAATCTCCTGACTCTCCTAACTGTGGTATAGGTATTAACGTTTACCACAATAATTCTAATGATAGAATATTTTATTCAATTTCAAACCAATTTTCAATATTCTCTGCTGAGTGCATTGCAATAATTGAAGCACTCAAATATATAATCAGAAATAATTGTGAACATTCCCTTGTTCTCTCTGACTCTCTCAGTTCCCTCCAAAAACTTAAATCCTGTCCTCTTCTTCATCCTGATGATCACTTTGTATGCCTCATTAGAGTGCTGATAGCCTCCATTCAAAGCTCTGGAAAAACCGTAATTCTTGTTTGGATCCCTGGACACATTGGCATAGTGGGTAACGATATTGCAGATTCTTTGGCAAAACAAGGAGCGTCCAACCCTATTGTTACCCTCGTAAACCATATTCCCCTATCTGATATTTTTTCCATCATCAAAGATAGATCCCGCAATGTTTGGACAGAGTATTGGAACATTGCCAGTCAATCCAAGGGAGCTCGCTACGCCTCAATACAAAGGACTATCCCATCAAAACCGTGGTTTCAAAAATTTCCCCATTTTTCCAAAAAAGAAATTTCCTCACTTATTCGAATGCGAATCGGTCATTGTTCCGTTCCTTCTCACCTTTTTAAAATTCACATCCTTGACTCCCCAGATTGTACGTTCTGTGGTCTAGATGTGGGCACTTTAGATCACATATTTTTTGGTTGTCCCTCTCTAAATAAATATCCTCTCTTCTATCAAGCGTTATCTAAAATTGCCTCCCCTCCATTCAACATTTCATCTCTTCTAAGTCTGAACTCGACTCCAATCTTCCATATAATTCTGAAATTTGTACATTTAAATAAAATTAATATATAAATTCATCTATCCCTTTCTCTGTAATTTTAAATGATGGCCTAGAACACCCTTGAAGGGTGAAAGCCAGAAATAATTGAAAAAAAAAAAAAAACTCTTAGTTACTCGCGCCTAAAAAGTTACGTTTAAGACATCGCGTGTGGTGTCCAACACCCCGTTTTAGTTTACAGAAAAACAATATGTAGGTATATGCAAAATCAGATTTTACGGTGCTACAGATTTTATGTCCGGGTTAAATCTTTCCCAGATGAAAGACTAAACTCTTCCACACACTTTTCCACAAATGATTATCTAGTAAATTCACGCAATGTAAGTGCACTATATAAGTATAATAAATACAAAACAATACAAGAACAATACGTCAATCCACCAGAAACATAATGGGAAAATATTTCACCAACTCCAGATATTTTCATATCAGAGGGTTCGGCTCTGATGAAATCCTAACTGGTCCGATAAATATGATAATTAATTAATATCTTTAATTAATTAATATCTTTGAACTTATTATTATTTTGATTAATAAACTTTTAAACTCTTCTTTGAAGTAAACAAAGTGATAATAATATTTATAATAACTACATAAAAATGCGAGTTTTTTTCTATCACAATTTTGGCAACAAATTATTGGCATTTGGAGCACGTAGTCTTTGTTATTCTGTTTTTGGTTCTTTGGCGTATATGACGTTATATTTGGTGGTTGGATAGTTCAAGAAGATGAATCCGTTTTAGTCGCTTTAGTCGAGCGGGGTGATGCAGACTAAAGCGCTCTTCAAACAACAACAAACGAGCACCGCTCTTGACTGATTTACGAAGTTCACGCGCTTACACGAAACTACTAAGAGAACTAGCGGACTCCAGACTCCAGATACTAATATCTACAGCCTGTATGTCGGACGAATATCTACAGCTCAAATGTTGGGCAAATATCTATGAACTTTAGAGTGAAGACTAACATCTACAGAGCTAAGGTCGGATGAATATCTATGACGGTCGCAGTGGTGACGAATATCTATGGAGCGTAGGTGGGAATAATATCTACAGAGGGCAGCTAAGCACCTAACCTAACCTAACCCAACCTCTGCCAGAGCTGTAGATATTCGTCGACATCACCTGTTCCATAGATATTAGTCAGCAGTTTGAGCTGTAGATATTCGTCCTCACTTTGGTTCTCATAGATATTGTTCTAACATACGTAGCATAAATATTAGTCAGAACATGGATTCTCATAGATATTAGTCCGATTTGTTCAGTTTTTGGAATTCCTGTAGATATTAGTAGACGCTTCCAACTTGCGCAGTAAATTCAAATTTGAAAAAGTTATAGGCTTTCATACACGATCTGGGGTGTTTGACACCCCGAGTAATTAAGGGTTAAGAATCTAACAACCACGTCGCCATTTTATGTCAAAACTAACTAACTAACCATACTATTCTGTTTTGAAATGAGAATACGCTTAGTTCCATCTTGATGTCATTTATCCAGTTCCTACCTCTACCTAAAGTAATTAAAATTTGGATGCCATAGTTCAACTGACTTCGAATCGATCATAGTCCAATATACAAACATGAAAGCAGCCTCTTTCTGTTTGATAAACCTGCGATAAAGAAGAAGTTGAATTTCTATCGGGATAATGTTTCGTGAGCGATAGCCAACCTAGTTAAATCTATCTCCAAGTACATAATACTTATCGAATGTAATAAACTTTTATTGCCTTCTCCAAACAAGTCTACGATGGACCAAAATTACCTACCAAATGAGTTGAAAACCTGTTAGAATTGTATTGGAGTTAACAAACTTGTACAGGGCATAATGGCACTTAAAAACAAATACAAATAATTAATTATAAACTTCTTTCGGGAGTCATACTTATACCTTGTATCTTATCGGTTATCTTGTTATATCCGATTCATTTTGAGAAATAATGAAATTTTGGACTACCGAGGTATTGCAGCGCTTCAGAAATGTTTCTGTGGGGACGAGAGCGCTCTTTCGGGGCACTTCTACGTTATTGAATGGGAAGCTTATGGTGCAGACTATACCATCATCACTATGGTTGCCTGGATGGGGTTCCCATTTAAGGTCCTGAGAACATCATATTAAGTGGTGTTATATTTTTGAAAACATATTTTAATTACCAGATGAAGTCCCCGGCTTTGCCTGGGATTTATGCAGAGTATTTATAAATCAGATAATTTTTCTATTATTTTGAACTTCAAGTGTGCAAAATTTCATCAAAAATATCAAAATACTGCTATAAGGGGCGGGAAAAGGGGATGAGGGTAGTTTTTCAAAATTTCGTGTAAACAGTGACCTTCCTCTTGCGTTAAAGGTCAAGTTTGCAAAATTTCATCAATTTCAGAATAAAACTATAAATTTTGTAAGCAAATCAAATCCACGCCGCCCACCCGATTCAAAACCACAAACAGACAATAAAATTTATATTTTAGATTACTTTACATTTTGTTTTCCAAAGCCACATTTTTTCTTTTTGTATGAATACCGCACAAGAGTCCCAACTGCTCCCGTCTGGAGCCACTGAGACTATGGCATCCCCAATTGGGGTATGTTGTTGGGCTGAAGGTAGTGGAGAGGGGAAGGAGTTAGGGGAGAGGAAGGTGGTTAAGTACCTGGCTATTCCGATCTGGTCACCAAACACGGCTAAATTTATTTCAAGCAACGTTTCAATTCTTAATGGTAGTCTTATACCAGGGCAATACTGGGAGTATCTTCCACTCTGGAACGTGCAGCAAATATACTATATATTATTTTAAATGAATAAATTGTGAACTAACACAAATTAATCACATAAAATTAATTTTCCAAGCCGGGATTCGATTCCGCGACCTTCGGAGTGCGAGTCAAGAGCCTTACCGCTGGACAACGCCGGCAGGCAGGAAGTTTCGCCCTCTAAAAATTTCTAGAACAGTCCAGAAAATTCGAGAGACTTTCACAACATTCCAAAACATCCCGGAACATTCTGGAATGTTCGAAAATAGGGAATCGGGAACATCATTGTGGAACATTCCGGAACACTCTCGAATGTTGTCCTGACGAGCTATTCTATATCTTTTGTGGGAACGAGATAGTTCTCGGCCGAGATCTGCTGTCAGATTTGTGTGATTTTATATGGCGGTTATTTGCTTTTCTATGGGCCTATGTCAGAATGTCAGCTGTGGGCTTTCATGTATTTTAGTTTAGGTCGCTTTCATTTCAATTCATGCAAGTATGCATGATTATTTATTCATTAAACAGCAATTTAAAATCACACAAATCGGACAAGAGATCTGGACCGATATTTATCTCGATACTATCTCGTTACTATAAAAGATATAGAATAACTCATCTGATCAAAGCCTGGTACCCCAGCTATAGTATATTTACATTACATAAATTTGTAATAGTTTTGTAATAAAAAAAACTTTGTATTTAAAGATTCACGGTTCATCTACATTGGCTCTATTACCTACCTCCCTTTCATCTTAAATAACATTCATCAGAGAAATTTGCGGGGGATTCCCAATAAAATTCTCAGCTTTGAAGCATAGTTTGAAGAAGGAATCTCAAAAACGTCCTCCGCATGTTTTCAGTTTCGGTCCAAATTCGCCGCTCTCAAGACTGCGGCTATTTTGAATGCCAAGGGAGGCCGGGCCAACCCTTCACGGCCCAAATCAAACTGAAAATTAGCCAACCCTTCACGTGCGGGGTCAAACCCTTTGACATCTGACGCCGGGGTATCTAAAATACCCGATGCTTAATATATGGGCGAACAAGGTTAACCCAAACCCACGAGTTTCACGTTTTTATTTTGGTTGGGTTAACAACGAAATTTGGCGAAAATTATAATATTTTTTACAAAATTAGAACATTTCAGACGCGCTGACTGCAATAAAGGACTTAGATTTCCCGATTTTACAGATGGAATTAAATTCCAAATATAGTTATTAATTTTCTTAATTTGAGGCGCGTATGGGTACCGTCGTCCCGGAAACCATTTATTGGATAACCAACACGCCTGCTACAGGTTACCGCAAGTGTTTTGCTACGTTTGGTGATTTCGCAGAGGTGCCTGGATTCATGGGGTAAGGTTTGTCTAGGTCTTGGCGGCGGGTTATTTTGGCTACTTACGGCGTGGCGGTACGTGTCGAAAGAGGCTGTTTAAGGGGGACCTTTTGACCTCTCCAGCCAGACTTTCTCAACCAATCGCCTTGCAGTGGGAATGATGGATTCATACGTCTGTCATGCCTAGATATAGTGACCAACAAATTTCTACCCATCCCTTATACCTTTAGTCTTTCCAGAATTTCCTTACCCTAAAAAGCCCCCTCGCACAACGTCCCTAAAGATGACATAGCCCTGAGAGGAATTCTTTTCATCATGGCCTCCTGTGGGGAGCTAAGTGCAAAAAAATAAATAAATATGGAATGCTGTGTTTGTACGAAAAAAAGCAGGCAATGTCTATGGAGCTTTATCGACAGTCATCCAGAGGTTTGACATAATATCTTACATTTCAAAAATAAAATCAACAATGTCGGCCTCACTGGGTAGCTCACCTGTGCTGAGGCCTCCATTTTATAAAACAAAAACAAAATAAACTAAAAATTAAAATTTATAATTAAGTTAAAATTATAGGATAAAATGAATTATTTTATTACAAAAAAAATAAATTTAAATCGGTATATATTACATATATTATGTGTTGTGTGTTGGTGAGTGATGTGTATTTTATATTGGTTTTAAGTGTTTCGTGTAGTTGTGTTTTATTTTTATATTGTAATGAAATTTTGGTAATATTGTCTTTTTTGTTCTTTAATCCATTTTGTAATTTTGAGTACGAAATTATTTTTGTTTTCTTGCATTTTATTTTCAAGGGTAAGACTGTTGAATGCTTTTATAGCATGATATTTATAGTGCCTTTGTCCAAAGCTTGTATTTACCGTCGGAGTTTTTAAGTTATTTTTGTAAGATATTACAGATAAACGGCCTGGGTGAAAGTAATAACCAGAACCAAAGAAGTTATAACCTGAGAACGAGAAGAGCCGACTCAGCCGACCCCAACAGCCTACCTAGGCAATGAGTTGATAGTGCAAGGAAGAAGAAGAAGCTGTGTTTGTACGAAAGGTATTTAATAGAATGTGCCACAATTACACATTAAACAAGTTACTAATATATCGTGCACACGTTTTGGCGTGAAAATGGATCGTTTTTACGACTCATTTAATTTGGAAGACCTTCTTTGTTTTTCTCAAAAATACCCTCCGTACAACATCTACATCTCAAATATCACAATACAAGCTCTGAGAAAAACCCCAAGGTCTACTGTTGGAGTTAATAAGAATTTTAAAAACCTTACTTACTACTAAAATTGTTAGGTTTTAACCATTGTTGTGTTCAAAGCCGAGGAGATT
Organism: Limnephilus lunatus; assembly: GCA_917563855.2. Lineage (NCBI taxonomy): Eukaryota > Metazoa > Arthropoda > Insecta > Trichoptera > Limnephilidae > Limnephilus > Limnephilus lunatus. The sequence continues at coordinate 113,776,517 of OU830592.1, forward strand.
TCTTCTCTGCAAAGGAATTAAACTTGCAAATCAACATTTAATTCAGTACCATATTTAGTAACCACCGTGTACTCAAATACCCGATGGACCGTTTTATTACGCGGAGTTTTACGTCCAGGACGAAAAAACCCACAAGACGCGACTTTTCCCCGGTAGTTAAAATGATAGGCGAAGAGGGAAGAGGGGGAATGGTAGGGGTAGCGAGCACAGTCGGCAGTGAAGAACTGTGGGACAGTAGAAGAAGTAGGTACCGACGGCAGGGTGGAAAAGGGTAGTAGTAGGAGCAATGGGTACAGAAGGCAGTGAGGAAGTGTGCGCAAGTCGTAATACTTCCTTTAACTGCAGAGGGGGAGGTGTGTACTAACCGGGCATAAATAATAAAAGCAATGAATACGATGAAAGGTGTCAACGTAGCATGAAACGAAAGGTATATTCGGTGTTATAGTCAGGAAATAGTTTACGCGTATTTTTTTTCCACGCAGGATGCCCTGAGGGTCTATGTCATATTTGGGGATGATATGAGGGGTGGATAGGAATATGGAAGTCAATATGTCAAAAAGTGATCCATGACTCCATCCCTCCCAATGCGGTGCAAAATGATGAATCGAGAGTCCGGCTGGAGAGGTCAAAAGATTTTTATTTTATTTTATTTTATTTGGAAAACCAACAGTTTATAACAATAATGTTTGATGAAATACATATGAATAAAAATTTAACCAATAACAGGTTTTCACTGATGTATATTAAATTATTAAGTGCGTAGGTATAAAGAAAAATAGTTAAATTAGGTTATGTGGATGGGATGGTGGAAGGGAGGGGAAAGGGATGGATCTATTCTGTGTAAATAGTGGTATGTATGTGTAAATGTTATTTATTCATTTTAGATTTGAAAATGTTAGGTGCTGTGTTAAATAAGTCGAATTCACTGTATGTCATGTTAAAGATGAGTGAAGCGCGGTGAATGAATGTATTTTGTTTAGAGTTAGTGTTGCATTGAGGAATGTATAATGCGTGGTTTTGTCTTGTTTGTCTGATGGGCACTCTTAGTTGAATTCTTTCTAGTAATTCCGGGCAATCTATCATAGAGGTAGCTATTTTTCGTAGAAATAGTACGTCTGCCAAATTTCTTCGACTTTCCAAAGAATATATCGTGAAGAACGTAGCTGACTCTTCGTGGCTTAGATGAGGACGACAGCTCCGAAAATCAAGGTATCGTAGAAATCGGTTTTGCACTTTCTCAATCCTTTCTATGTGACATATGTACTTGGGATTCCAGATTTGAGAGGCGTACTCCAGAGAACTGCGTACGTACGCAAAGTAAAGCATTTTCATGGTTTTTACTTTTTTTAAATCTTTGCAGGTTCTAAGTACAAAGCCTAGAACCTTGGAAGCCTTTGATACCATGGATTCGATGTGGCGGTCAAAAAGTAGTTTCTGGTCTAACACTATTCCCAAGTCCTTGACCTCCGTCATTTTTGTAAGTACTGTACCGTTTAGGGCATAATTGAAAGTGATCGGGTTTTTATTGCGGGTGAAACTGATGGCGCTGCATTTTTTAACGTTTCTCCCTCAACCAGCTCTCCCGATCCGGCTTTCAGTCGCGTTTCCATGGAATATGTTATGAGGTATATCAGAAGTTTGTTTTGACTTGACGAAGGTCTCACATTATCATCAATCTCTCAATACTCGGAAAGATTCACGAAATTAAAAATCCAATAGTACTTACACCTGCCAGGCGATGCTAACCACGCAAGCTGTTAACTTAAGTGGTGCCATCTTTCGGCATTGCTTTAATTCGGTTCTATTACAAAAGTACGTACGTACGGAAACGGGTTTGCGTAAGGCGCGGCGTCAGAGTTGTACTAATAGTAGTATTCTTAAATTTCGACCGTACAGACGTTTTTTTTTTTTTTACAGTGTATTCACCGCACAAGAATCTCAACTGCTCCCGTCTGGAGCCAGTGAGACTATGGCATCCCCAATTGGGGTATGTTGTGAGGCTGAAGGTAGTGGGGAGGGGAAGGAGGTGGGGAAGAGGAAGGTTAGGAAGTACCTGGCTATTCAGATCTGGTCACCAAACACGGCTAAAGCCATTTTCAAGCAACGTTTCAATTCTGAATGGTGGTCTTACACCAGGGCGATACTGATAGTATCTTCCACTCTGGAACGTGCCGCAAATATACTATATATTATTTAAAATGAATTAATTGTGAAATAACACAAATTAATCAAATAAAATTTATTTGCGCACGCCGGGTTCGAACCCGCGACCTCCGGATTGTGAGTCAAGAGTCTTAGCCACTGGACTACGGAGGTCGTCGGAGACGTTAACGCGATAATAACGTCAGAAGGTGAGGAGAAGGTGTATTAAATAAATACAAAAAGAGACATGCGTGTATGAGTGAGACAACATGAGGAACGTATAAAAGGGTGTGGTTGTTGTCCATTCGTCCTCTTACCATCAGACTTCCTTGATAGAAACATTGTACTATAATCCCGGAATAAACATTAACAGACTACCTACGTCTTATTATTGTATTGAAACCCTGTACTGAGATCATCATATACAGAGGAATCTGGATCCATCAAAAGGGAGTCCAGATTATCATGGGATAATCGGCCACGGTCATCACACTAAGCATAGCTAAATACATTTCAATCAACATTTTAAACACGAATTTTACTATTTTTAATTTGTAAACTAATTGGTAACTAATTTTAGCACAAAGGGTAAAAATTATTATAAGCAATAATTATTAGCCTGAAACACTCATCAACATTGAAAAAATCTCCCGAGAAAAGATAAATGCCGCCGACGGGACTTGAACCCGCGTCCTTCTGATATCCGGTCAACTGCTCTACCAACTGAGCTACGTAGGCTTATCTCCCACCCGCCAAATAATTCAATATGTACTAGTGTTTCATTCAACAATTACTGCTTATTACATTTTTCACCTGAAAACAAACAAATTTATTTTTTGTGAGAAAATGCATTATAAGTGCTATCTCTCCCACTAGATGGCGTCGAGACAAATTATGTCTACATTTTTTGGTGAAATACTTTAACTTGTCAAATATTAATTATTATTTTTAATTTGTAAATTAATGTTTAAGACAAGATATCAGAAGGACGCGGGTTCAAGTCCCGTCGGCGGCATTTATCTTTTCTCGGGAGATTTTTTCAATGATGATGAGTGTTTCAGGCTAATAATTATTGCTTATAATAATTGTTACGAATTTTACTATTTCCCCAGGGTTACACTAAGAGCATTATACTCTTTCATAATTATAATATTCATTTTATCTTTTTTAAGCCACGTTTCAACCTACAATAATTGGGAAACGGAATTATTCGAACCCAAAAACCGCAGTTATTTTTTTTTTGGCAAAGGGCGGTTCAAATACATAAAACTCAAACATTCGCCGAACAAATTTTAACAGTTTATAAAGGCGGGCGTCCCGCAAGATGTATTGCGTACAGAGAATTTCTCCTAATTAGGTTACGCGACAAAACGGCGCAACGTGCGAAAGACAAAATAGCCTGGTGTTGTAAAATAAAGCACGAATATTTATAGAGAGCAGTTTAGTTTTGTGAATACAATGAATAATATAACCTGAAAGCGTGATCGAATATTTGACCAATTAAAATAACACATCGATCGTCCAGTTGATTAATCAGACAACTCCAAATACTAAGTTTTTGAGATGATGACGAAAGCAATGTTCAAATGTTCACCATAAATAAAAATATTATTTTCACGTGACTGTGTTTTACATATTAAACATGCTATAAAATAACAACGGGAAGCGTAATGGTCCGTTATATTAGTATGATATTTTGAAATTTTCTACTAGTAACCCAGAAAACATATTTATTTGTTTATTTCACTTTTTTTCGTATTATAATTGATTTGGTGGTGTTTATGAGTAATCTGAGTATTATACCAGATAGAGGGTACACTTTTACACATAATTGCACACTCAACTCAAATTTCGATTCGTAGATGTCTCCAACAGCTTAGTTATAGATGAAATTGACAGCTTTTGTTTTTCCCTCCATTACTTTCTTGATGTACACTTATTATATTCCTCAAGAGGCCGGTATTCGAATTTCTACCGATTTCTTGCAAACCTCCCTTTAACATTTGAAGTTTTTAAGCTCTTAAAAAAATATATATGTTATTCTTGAAGATAATATCTAGATATTAGTAGCGCCCAAACGCAAAATATATAAAATTCCCCAGATAGAAAAAAATCGCAAAGTTTGCTCCAAAAATTATTATAAACACGTTTTTTCAGTTATTTTACTGTTTCTTTAAATGCTATTTAAGACAATTATCGAGAGATTTTTGCTCTATTTTAAACGAGTCGTGTTTTATTAAAGATTTTCATGATTTTTGCATAGATTTTATCGTTGTTAATGTTAGCGCGCTCTTCTAACATTCGTAATTTCATATCTCTCCGTCTTCTTCTTTTTGGGGCCGGGAATGGAGCCTTAAACACACGCTGCGTACCAAAATTCCAAAAATATTAAAAAAAAATAAAATAAAAAAACTTTGAGCAGCCTTTGTACAGTAAAAGCATATATTTTTTTATACACAAGTGCGAAAGTAAGTATAATAAAATGAAGTTATTCTGAAACGCCAAGGCTTCTAAAGGACAAAAAACTAGGTGCTAAGTTCTTTAAAAAAAAAAGTTTTGAAAGTAATCGCTCTTTTTAGGTTTTCGTGCTTTTCCAATAACTTTTGTAACGAATGGGAGTATACAACATGAAAACATAACTTTATAAGAAATCCCAAGATATTTTTTTTTCGCATAAGTAATAAAGTTAGTCAAAAAAACTTTCTTAACTCTTCTTAATGCTGCGTTTAAAGGTAAACTTCACAAGAAAATCTATTTATATAAAGGAGAGTGTTTGTAATCTGTTGCGAGCAGCGTGGATTTGATTTGTATACAATTCTATAGTTTTATTTTGAGATTGGTGAAATTTTGCTCACTTAACCTTTGTAACGAGAGGAAGATCACTGTCTATTTAAAAAAAAACTCTGTTTTAAACCCGGTTAATGCCGGGTATTTCAGCTAGAAGTATTATTTAAAAAGATTTCTGATAAGTTTTATATGGGACAAGATTTGAAAAGGATGGCACAAATAATTTAAAAAATACTATACTTATTTGAAAATATTACTCAATCAACGTCATTGTTGGCATATAAAAGTATATCACAAGTACGATAAATCGTTTCTTGCCTGATGGTTGAAGACAAAACAGCCTTAGTAAAAATAGCTCAAAGCGACCGCTATCTGCCGCAAACGAAACTGCGCAGCGTCGCTGTCGAAACAAAGTTTTTGGGAGGATTTGAGAGACAATTTATGCGTTTAACCCCTTATATTATCATCTCGCCCGTTGTATAAGGGACCATATTTAAATTTCTGGGTATTTTACTTGACTTTGGAGTTTAGAGTCTTGTAATAAAGAGATGTACATGTGCGATTCAAGGGAAATATGGCGGCATTCGCAATGAGAGAGAGCGCAATGCTTTCACGAGAAGATTCAGCAAAAAAATTCAAAGTAAAAGGTTATACCTACACGTTTTCAGGAAACCACGCGAAATAGTTGAGTTCGATAGTGAGGAAATCTTAAATTGGTTGCATTTTTGTATTAGATGTGTTCAGTTGCATGGAATGAAGTTATAAGAAGGCTTTTTAGATTTTCACGGCCAAAAGCATTTTCGTAGTTAGTTTTTGGGGTGTTATGCCGTGTTGCGCTACCTCCTTCTATAGCCGACGTTTCGGACAGCGTTGCAGTGTCCATCATCAGGGCAGATCCGGTAGATCCGACGATGTGTTTCTTTGATTATTGCATTGCAACGCATGCCAGGAACCAGCTAGTGATGTAATAAAAGCGAATTAAGCTTCTGTCGCTGAGAGCTCGGTAAAATCACATCGCCGGATCTACCGGATCTGCCCTGATGATGGACACTGCAACGCTGTCCGAAACGTCGGCTATAGAAGGAGGTAGCGCAACACGGCATAACACCCCAAAAACTAACTACGAAAATTATAAGAAGGCTATAATAATATACCTCAATAGTAAAAATCAATGTTAGTATACTATTATTCTTCTGTATGGGTTCTATGTAATTTAAATTAAAGCATATTTTACTGATTACTGTTCCACAAACTTAGATATAGGTGCACGCAGATATAGGCTTATAATAATATAGATAAATATAATGCAATTATTTTATTTAAACTATTGATTTTCCAAAGATTATTAAATAAATCAAATAATTTATTATTAAAGAAGCCAAGGTAATTAATTAACTGACGAAAATCCAAGACCCGGCCACACGCTGCTGTGGCTAACGAAACACAACAAAACCATCTACTGACAACGCCATTAACCAACCTTTATAACCAACGCCATCTGTTAATTTGCATACATATCAAATCCACACCACCCGCTTGCCAGCCCGCTGCCCGCTTGCTAGCCCGCTCCCTTTATATATTATATATTTAAACCAATTTACACAAAACCTTGACAAATTATATACATAATCCTACCTCATGAATCACTCCATCTATTTCACGCATGAAAATCCGTTGCGTAGTTTAAATCTTTATCGATAGACCGTGCTAGATACCCAGAACTTCCTCTTCTTCTTTTTCTAAAGATACCCTTCTCACAGCAATCCCAAAGATGACACAGGCCCTGAGGGGAATTATTTTCCTCAAGGTGTCCTGTGTGGAGCTAATTGTAAGAAAAAAAATTAAATAAAATAAAAATTATTAATTTTTCAAAGATTAATAAATAAATATAATTAAAGGCAATAATTTGAGAAAAATTTATATTGAGAGATAGTTATGATCGCTTTGTCACAAGTAAAATAAAGGACAGTTTTCTCATTTTCCAACCTAATTTCCAAAAATAGACGCGAAATACCACAATTTAACATTTTTTAAGGCCGCACCCTCAAAAAAGGTTCCTGACAATAGTCTAAGGGTCTTTTTCACAAAGGGCTCCGACCTCAAAAGCCTTCGATAAAGCCTCCAAAAAATTACGGGACCTTTCTCATTGATTTTTGGCAGTTTCCAGTTGATTGGACCGCATCTCTTCAACGGGTATAAATTCGTTGGTCAGGTCGACGTTGTAAATGGGGAATAAATCGCACGGGCGGAATTACCCGAAGTTTGGCGGAGATGGCCGAACGGGATTATTGAAATTCTAAAGGGAAGTTTATTAATGTGCCTCTGCCGGTAATTTACGGAGCAATTATCACGCGCATACTAAAACTTTTGAATAGGTTAACTTTATTTTCAAATGATTCGTGTGATATTTATCATTTTTATACACGGTGTATGGAAATACCTAGTTTAAGAGGGAAATTGGTGAATCTACATCAATTTAGAGGGTGGATATGGGTACCGCAGCCCACGTCGCCCCGAGTAACGTTAGTACGGGTCCAACTTAAGGTGACTTGGGTCGAACTTTAAAACCCGTTTTCTCAGACCCTATGCCACCGAACCTGCTGAAATTTTGGATTCTTTCTAAACTACACGATTCATATAGGATTCAATCAAAAAAATCTGAAAAAGTAGGGCAAATTCGGGTAAACTCTAAGTCACCCCAAGTCACGCCCACGTCACCATTGCTACGTTTGGGGATTTAGCAGGGAAGCCCGGATTCACGGAATGAGGTTTTTCCGGATTTTGGCGGCGGATGCGTCTGCCCACCAACTGCGTGGCAGGCCGGATTGAGAGAGACTGGTCGAGGGAGATTTTTTGATCTCTATATCAGGACTCTCTCGGAACATCGTCTTGCACCGCAATGGGAGGGTTGGATTTATAAGTCCGTTACACCTGGACACATTGAACCACCCCTCATGTTTTCCTTCCCAAAACTTCCTCTCCTTCCTTTCTTAAAAAAGACATTTCACACAGATTCCCAAATATTACAAAGGTGCTAAGTGATTTTTTTTCTTCAGAGCCTTCGCTCATGTATTTTCCAGTAATTCTAAAATCCGTCTTCAGCATCTGATAGTATTAATACGCTAGCGTCTATACGGTTGAAATTTAAGAACTCGATTTCGAGAACATCTCTGACGCCGCGCCTTTTACAAAACCATCTTCATACGTGAAGTTTGATACAAAGCTAATGACGGGTTGTCCGCCGCCTGCAAGGCCTGGCAGCAAAAACCCGCAAAGCGGATTTTTAAGAGTTAATAACCAGACAAAGCTGAAAAATGACAATTTTGAATGAGCTCATAGACGTGTCGAAGCTTTTTACAGAAAAACGAAAAATTGATTTCGAAAGATCGTTATTTTATGTGGTAAACTTATATTTTAAATTTTGAAAAAGTTTACATTTTTTTAATAAAAAAATTGTTTTACTGTTGGTCGATGGCAATATTTGTTAATTTTCAAACGAGTAAAGTTATTATACAATACATATATAATACCAAATAGTAATACAGTATTATAAAACTGTTCATTATCTAGGCAAACTTTGATTTAGAATTTTAATTTAACTTCAAATAAAATCATTAAAATAAAAATCCAAGCACCCGTTTTGTGCCGAAAATACTACAACTTGACTTATTTATTACACACTTACAAATTGATTTCTCTCGGAATTTTTAACACAGAAATTTAACTTAAGACGTTATTGAAATATTAGAAATAATTTTTAACCAAAAATATTTTCTCGAGTATATAATTCTGTTGAATTTGCGACACGCTTTTGTGAATATTTTATTCTGTATTTTGACGCGCACGGCGCTAACCAAAACTCTTAGTATCTGTCGATTCACGGCAGCGAGCGGTCGTCTTGTCCGCGCCGGTCCAGTTCATAACATTTTAAATTTATTCGTCCGCTTAAAATGGGGAGAAAAATCAATAAAGAGAGAACTTTCATAAAAAAATCAAAATTACCACACCAAAAACATAACTGGGAGAAATATAACGAGAAAAAACAAAGATTAGTAATATTTAATTATCAATTTACGTTGTACATACCTTATATGCTACAGGGTCGTTGGAACGAATCTGTCAGATTTATTGTGTATTTTTTATAAAATTTTGTTTAATTTTTAGAGAAATGAATCAACATTCTAAAGTAAATAATGACTGTAAAGTTTCATCGGTATGTGAAATTCAAATTTTTATTATATATATATTATTATGTACGCGTAAATGGGCTTCGACAAAGTATATTTGATCAATGAAAATGGGTAATAACTTCAATACATTGTGATTCATGGATATTACGGTGACCGATTTATCCGTTTATACCGCAGAAATTATAAACTAGCAATACTACCCAGCCTTACCGTGTATAGGTACACGGTGTCGGGAAATACGTGGTACATTACGGTGACCGATTCAATTGTAATTACCGCGGTAATTATAAACGATAATTTACTAGCATTAATACACGCAAGCAACATTGCCTTATATACACGGTGGCGGGAAACCCGTGGTACATTCCGGTGACGTAATTATAAACAATAATTCACTAACACTAATACCCGGCGTTGTGCGAATTATACGCTCGCAACATTACCTTGCATATGTATGTCGTAGGCCGATCGTAAAATCAGGTAGATCATGTTGCGCCTAGCAACATCATGATCTGCTGCATCGTGTAATGGCGGAAGATCGTGATGTGCCTGAGGCGCATCGTGATCTGCCTGTTTTTACGATTGGCCTGCGACATATACAAGGTGTCGAAAAATACGTGGTACATTACGGTGACAGGTTCATTGTTATTACCGTGGTAATTATAAACAATAATTTACTTGCATACCCGGCGTTACGCGAGTTACACGCATACTTCATTGCCTTATATATGTCGGCGGTCGATCGTAAAATCAGGCAGATCATGGTGCGCCTAGTTACTTCGTGAAGTGCCTGGCAGCAGATCGTGAAGTGCCTCAGACGCATCAAGAACGGCCTGATTTTACGGTTTGCCTGCGACATATACACGGTGGTGGGAAACCCGTGGTACATTACGGTGACCTAATTATGAACAATAATTTACTAGCATTAATACCCAACGTTGCGCAAATTATAGACATGCAACATTACCTTGTACACACGGTGTCAGGAAATTCGTGGTAGAAGCGGAAAACTGAGGACTCAAATTTCACCACGGGAACAGAAGCTTTTTACCATACTTTTTCTTCTATTTTTAACTTATTTATTTTTCTTTTTACGAACATATTAATTAATAAACAATAATCTGCGTAAATCGTCCTCAAATTCAATTTGATTCTGAATCTACTTTGCTTAAGACAAGTTCGTCCAGTCAATGAATGATCCAAAAGGTTTTAGGGTGCGTGAGCAGGAACCTAAGCGATTCCTTCAAAAAATTGTTTAGGGTGTTTAGGGTGTAAACATACTAAAAGTCCTGACGTCTAGGTGGTGAGTTAAGGGGTGGGGGGGAGGTCCCAATTTTCAGGTTTCCGCTTATATCTCGAAAACGGTGCGTTGCAGAGGAAAATTTTCTGAAATTAAGTAAAAGCTCATAAAATCATCTCCAACTTTTATTCTTTATGTAATTTTCGAAATCCCAGCCGTTTTTGAGTTACACGTTCTACAAACGTAGATATTTTTGAAAAAAATCATTTTACCTTATATTTTTCATCAAACATTCCTTCATGTCGTCTAAAATATTCAACAAAGAAAATAAATTTATATTAAAGAAGTTGTAAAGAATTTAATTTACTTTTACAATATAATTATATATATATATATTTAATTATATATATATTTAGATGCAAATTAATCTCCAACCAGTAAATATTTACAACAATTTTAAGTATTTTCGTAAAATATCATTTTCAGACAAAGCTGTTTTTATCTCATTACTGACACACATTTTGTTCGTTCGCCTAAAATAATACGTGTGACCACAGTTTAAAGCCAATTTTTAAAGAAAGTAGAAAAAAATAATATCACTTGAAAAAGTTTAAATTGTATTTTATAATGAAAATTATAATTATCTCATGACAAAATTTTACGAAAAAACTTAAAATTGCTGTAAATGTTGACCGGTTTGAGATTAATTTGCATTTGTATATATATATATATTCTAAAAGGGAATTAAATTCTTTATAACTTCCTTAAAATAAATGTATTTCTTTGATGAATATTTTAGACGATATGAAGGAATGTTTGATGAAAAATGTAAGGTTAAATGATTTTTTCGAAAATGTCTACATTTGTGGAGCGTGTAACTTAAAAACGGCTGAAATTTCGAGAATTACGTATAAATCAAAAGTTGTAGATAATTTTACAAGCTTTTACTAATTTTAAGAAAAAAATTCTCTGTGACGCACCGTTTTCGAGATATAAGCGGAAATCCGAACATTTGGACCTTCTCCCCCTCCCCCCGCTAGCTCACACCTAGACGTCAGTACTTTTAGTATGTTCAGACCCTAAGCACCCTAAACAAGTTTCTGGAGCAATCGCTTAGGGTCCTGCTCACGCACTCTACACCTCCTTCCTTGACTGGACTAAATGTGCACATCAGTGTGGAAAATGAGACAAATATTCCTATTATCGGTTTCCAGTGATTTCGAAAGTTTACCCACATCCATTCACATTTTATTTTTATAAGATCTTTATTTGCTTTTAGCAAGCATTAATTTGTCATTTTCTATTTTTCTTTAGCTCTCCGGTAGGTTGTTTCTTTTTTTACCCTTAGATTAATTTAACACACTAATTTCGGTAATAATTATATATTAGAAATGTGTACTCGCTTTATTTAATTTTTTGACAGATGATTTTTGAGCTTACTAACGACGTTCATTCGAAATGTAAATTTCTGACGCCTCTCTAATTTGTTAAAAAATATATTATAAAGAAATTTGATACTGTGTCTTTGAATGGTTATGGATCGTGTTTTATATTAAGAACGACTGGTGAATCCAAATCATTATTTAAAAAAAATTAAAACGCTCTTTAGAAGTAACTTTCTGTTAAAAGAACTTAAACTTTCTCTGGTTAGAAGTTACTTTCTGTTAAACAGTGTTTTAGTAACACATTTAATAAATACTGTACAATTTCTGTTTTGAACTATTACTAATAAAAAATGTCTTTAACTGGCTGCGAAAGAGAGGCTAGACATATGCATGCACCATGCGCGTGAATTTCCCGTAAAAATTATGGTTTTAATTTGTGATTGTGTAATTCAAATCGTGTTTTTGTTAATAATTTCTGTTATAATGACCAAGTCTCTAATATATTAGTATATTTTATATTATTTTCAGTTTTATTCTATTAATAATGCCATAGAGACATAGTCCCTGTTACGATCAATGCACTAGGTGAGCCGTGGAACCAGGTCTTCATTCCCTTATCGTTCAACTCCGCCGTCAAAAATGCAATCAACTCTCCCTCCGCATCCTGGTCGGTCTCCAAAGATTTTTCGTCCATGTGTTGTTTCAGGTGAAGAAAGAGGTGTAATTCATGTCATTCATTGCCTTTTTGGTAGGGTTAGGTGGTGAACCCATTTTTCAACCCAAAAAAGTTTCGCCTTGGTTGGAAAAACAGTTCGAAGAGATCCGAGCGTATTTGCGCAACGAGCATTAATTTGCATACTCCATTTTTCCCTCAAAATCATTTGTGTGGTAGACTTACTGACATCTGGGATTAAAATTGCAAGCTTATGAACTTCAACAGGGCTAACTCCCTCTTAATTGAAAAGGCGAATAATTGAGCGCACCTCGCAGGGGGCGGGATTCGACAACGGAGCGTCTTTCTCAAACGAACGCAAAGATCGCACTGAAGCAGCTACCAAGCCGGATCACCGCTCGGTTTTTTGGGAAAGTCTGAGCTAACGCTAGTGCCACCATATTTTGAGAAACAACGAGCAAAGGTAGTTAATTCTTGGACAACCTTCACATTATTGTATTGCGGTCTGTTTTCACTGTACAACTACTAACAGTCCTACTGTTTTTATATTTTCAAGTTCTGTACATATATTATGTAGACTATACTAAAATATATGCTTGTTGCTATATATTACATATTTTTTATTATAATGCTGCTGTTTTTTTGGTTATCTTTATTTATAGTTGAATTACATAATTTTGGTAAAAATTAAAATGTTAAAAATTTACTTTTTACATTTTACTTTTTTGACATTAGCTCCATACAGGAAAATATTTCATAATAAGAATAAATATGTCATCTTTGGGGATGTTGTGTCGAAGGTCTTTTTATAAAAAGGAAGGAGAGGAAGTTCTTGGAAGGAAAAAAGGTATGACGGGTGGGTAGGAATCTGGGATCGGTGTATCCAAGAGGATGTATGAGTCTATCCTCACCACTGCAGTGCAAGGCTTCCGAGAGAATCCTGCAGGAGAGGTCAAAAGATCTCCCTCAACCAGTCTCTTCCGATCCGGCCTGCCACACAGTTGGTGGGCAGACGCATCCGCCGCCAAGATTCGAACAAACCTTATCCCTTGAACCCGGGCAAGTAAGTCACCAAACGAAACGAACCCCTTGGGGTGACCTATGACAGAGGTGTTGGTTATCCAATAAATGGTTTCCTGGGCGGCGGTACCCATACCCGCCTCCCTAATTGGGTTCTGGATTCTGGGAAGGAAAAAGGTACCAGGAGTGGTAGGAATCTAGGGGTCCAAATTGTGTTCCGTTTCCCAAATTGGGTTCGGGATTCTGGGAAGAAAAAAGGTATCAGGGGCATGTAGGAATCTGGGGGTCAGTCCAAGAGTGACGGACATAAAAATCTATCCCTCCCACTGTAAGGAGATGTTTCGGAGAATGCTGCTGGGTAGGTAAAAGATCTCCCAGGTCCAACCAGTCTCTCCTGATCCGGCCTGCCATGCAGTTGGTGGGCAGGTGCATCCGCCGCCAAGATCAGGACAAATAAATAAACCCAGGTACATGGGGTGAGGTTTTTGAAATTCAATTTAATTTAGATTACCAACAATAATCTCCCTGGTTCCCGGGCGGTAGTTCCCATACCCGCCTCCCAAATTACTGATAATACCTATTGGGAGAAGAATAAATATGTAAAATTGAGATATTTCTTACAATCAAACTGAATATCACTCAGTAGAAATACAATTAAAAAACAACAACAGAATACTCGTAAAAACATTTCAAAAATCAATAAATTTGTATATTACGTAAGTTCTTATTTTATACCCACTATTTTTACGCATTTCACTTGTATCTATTTTTGTTTATGCACTTCGGTAAACAAATTACAAATAACTACTTATTCGGAAAAAGCTGGAACCGAGAATTCAATATCGATGTCGTCTGAACCATCCTATAGATATCGCCAGTTGAGTGGGATATGCTGCTCGCGGCGGAGCGAATGTGGTATTTCTATCTCGTTCTAAAAAACTTCCGATCGCGAGGCCGTCTTTTGATGAAATTTGAATTTTCGGCCGCTGGTAATGCCCTCTTAAGTGCTAGCGCTCTATTAATACCTACGACACATTTGTAAAGAGCGTGAAATTTTGTTGTAAGAGACAATTTCAAACTCCAAAAATGAATTCACAGGAATTACCTATCGCTATTCTCACTTATCTTCATATTACAGGCCCTTTCCTTATTCCTAAAATCAACCCAAATAACAAAATTTAACCGATCTCTCAGCGATAGAAGCTTAATTCGCTTTTATTACATCACTAGCATTGACGACCTCCGTAGTGTAGTGGCTAAGACTCTTGACTCACAATCCGGAGGTCGCGGGTTCGAACCCGGCGTGCGCAAATAAATTATATTTGATTAATTTGTGTTATTTCACAATTAATTCATTTTAAATAATATATAGTATATTTGCGGCACGTTCCAGAGTGGAAGATACTATCAGTATCGCCCTGGTGTAAGACCACCATTCAGAATTGAAACGTTGCTTGAAAATGGCTTTAGCCGTGTTTGATGACCAGATCTGAATAGCCAGGTACTTCCCAACCTTCCTCTTCCCAACCTCCTTCCCCTCCCCACTACCTTCAGCCTCACAACATACCCCAATTGGGGATGCCATAGTCTCACTGGCTCCAGACGGGAGCAGTTGAGATTCTTGTGTGGTATTCACTGTTAAAAAAAAATAAAAACTAGCTGGTTCCCGGCATGCGTTGCAATGCCATATTCAAAGAAATACATTGTTTCTCTTTGAATCATATTTCCCGTACGTCCCCGTTCCCCTCCCGCGTCCACTTCCTAGCTAGCAACATAAATTATAGCCTATATGTTATTCTGATGTATGACCTATATTTATGTAAAGTTTCATTAAAATCCATTCACTAGTTTTTACGTGAAAGAGTAATAAATACACATACATCGATACAAACGCGTCTACAATATTAGGAAGATATATTAAAGTTAAGTTTGTTCAGACTTAACTAATGTCAGATATCATAATTCATCATCCGATCCCTCACCCCAGGGGTTAACTCAGGCCTTAGGGTCGGTTCTAATAAAGAAACTAGGCACTAAATATAGGCTGCTTAACCCTTTCAATGCAGATGGCGATTGCGTAAGGGAAACTCCCCTAATCGTAATATATATACAATTTCACTACATCCCCAGCCTTTATTTAACCCTACGAGACCTAACAAAGTTTATTATGTAATGCAACGATTGTTACGAGAAGTCAAACAATGAATAAATTAATGTTAATAATTGTAAAAATTGTAATTACCCTCACAATGTATAGTGTATGTCTCTATGCGGTTGGTCAACGTTGTGAGGCGGGTTAAAGTAGGAGCTGTAGGAAGGGATTTATTAATGCAGGTCTAGCTTAGCTTCACAAGAAAGGCTTTGTGTGGAGGGTCTTTTAAGGGAAAGGAAGGAGAGGTAAGGTGGAGAGTGTGTCCAGGAGTGACGGACGTATGAATCCATCCCTCCCACTGCGGTGCAGGCGATGGGTCGAGAGAATACAGTTAGACCTAGTTTAAACCTACCTATAGGTTAGGTCTCTCTCCCGATGCGGTCAGCCACGCAGTAGCTGGGCAAACGCATTCGCCGCCACGAACTAGACAAACCTCACCCCATGAACCCGGGCACCCCTGATAAGTCACCAAACGTAGCGAACCATTTATTGGATAACCAACACCTCTGCCATAGGTCACCCGAAGTGGTTTATTACCTGTAGTGACTTAGCAAGGGTGCCCGGATTCACGGGATGAGAATTGTCTAGGTCTTGGCGTCGGATGCGTTCCAACCTTACACCTCTCTAACTGGTCTCTCTTAGACCATCGCCTTCTACCGCAGTAGGAGAGATGAGTTTTTAGACTTTTGTACACACCGACTCCCAGATTCTTTAGTCACATCTCATACGTTTTTCTTTTCCAAAACTTACTTCTTCCTTTCATTAAAAAGACCCTCCAAACAGCATCCCCAAAGTTGACATACATAGACTTGGAGTGAAACTAAAGTTAAAAAAATAATAATTAAGTTTAACAAAAAAATACAAATTCTTTTTTGAATTGCTAATACTCGTAGTTTGCGCCATTTAAAATGGACTTTACAAGTAAACAACGCCCAACAGAAAAGGTCATTTATACGTTCTTAACCCCAATTAAAAACGGCGGTCCTCCCGTTTGTATATTCCAGTATATTATATCACTTTACACAAATGTACCCTTCCTAGTTTAATTCATATATTTAATTAAGGGCGAACCGTCTCTCGGAATTCCAAATATGTCTGACAACGATAAAACTTGTACCAGGCAAATGTATTATTATACACAAATGTACAGCATGCTTGTATAATTAATAATGAGATACGACTTGAATTATATAATAACACAGTAAAATAATTTATATACAGGGTGTTGAGAGACGTATTTGAATTAGTTTTACCGTTAGTGATTCGTGCCATTATTTTAAGTAAAAAATGTAAGTGAAATGTTTCTGGTGACAGAATTGATGTCTTTTTTCAATTTAAAACATAAAAAAATCAGAAGTTTTTGGATAGTTACGGTGATAGGCTTGGCGGTCACTCGGCTGAGTGATCAGTGATGTCATAGGAAGACTGTTTTCTTCTTAAATTTTGAACACCTATTATAGGTACCTAATATGTTATATGAAGAAGAGCGTTTCGGTGTGGCCCTGTTATTTTGAAACAATCGAAACAGTTCATTGGACACGAACTACGATAGATGATACTGTCCTAATCCTTAACTAATATCTGTTGGGATATCACAAAACTTCGTACAACAACTACTTATACCAACAACATCTATTGAAGGATGATGAAATATTTTATTTTTCTTATATTTTAATTTAATGCGGTTCCTTTATTCTATTTTATATTTTGTCTCACTCTATGTATATATTTATTTATTTATTTGTAAGAAACAGACAGCTTTTACATAATATACATACAGTGATAAATACGAGTATACAAGTGAACTGAAGTCAAGCCACAGAAGTTTCTTATACTAAAGTACATCGGAAATGAAATGTTATATCTATATATATAAAACCTATACAATGTTATTAGTTAGTAGTTTAATTTGTACCATAAGTATGCTTGTGTTGAGCGAAACTGGTCGGTCTTAATAAATTCATTTAATTTCATGGTTATTTTATAAAAAAAACTTATTTTTTAATTTCAGAAAATACTATAACTGAGTATTTTATCTACTATTGTGAACAGGTACAGTTATTTGTTTTTTTGAATACACGAGTCAAAAACACCAGACCTTTAAAAATAAATTGACGATTTGGGTTAAAATGATATCATTTTTATAAAAATATGAATTTAATTGAAAAAATTACTAGAGTATATTTTTTCAGAACCCTGCCAACTGCCACTGCAAATTGTACACCCGTACATACATCTCTATCGCTCGCATCACCTGCCACATACATTCGTCTCTCCATCCCTGACAGGGCTGTGCAATTAATTTTTGACGTGACAGCTGATTGACGTGTATCCATCGAAATCGGGAATCAATAGTCCCAGGGGAAATTCGTTAGATGTAGAATCTTTACGTTATTAGTGGATTGCTATTTCCTGCTTAAATATTGAGCGGATTTCCGTTATGTAATAACTTTAATATTAAAACATCCAATTTCTTTATAATTCACAAAAATTAAAATAAGCCTTCAATCGCAGTGATGTTAAATTACGTAAATAGGATTCTATTTTAATTTGTCTCTAGAGATTAAATTTTCAATTTGGGAGTCGGGTAAGAGTATCGCCGTCCAAGAAACCATTTATTGGATAAACAAAACCTCCGCCATAGGTCACACCAAGCGGTTTGCTACGTTTGGTGACTAAGTGGGGGTGAGTTCACGGGGTGAGGTTTTGGTTGAGGATGTGTCTGTTCACTTACTGCGTGGTAGGCCAGATTAGGAGGGACTGGTTGAGGGAGACCGTTTGTTCCCTTCTGCAAGTTTCTCTCTACGCGTCACCTTGCACCGCAGTGTGAGGAATGAATTCATACGCCCGTCACTTCTGAACTCGTTTGGCCCACAGATTCATATCCATATCTCACACCTTTTCTTTTCCAGAACATCCTATCGAGTAAAATACCCTCCACACACCATCCCCAAATTTGACATAGGCCTTGCGGAAAATTATTTTCCTCAGGGTACAGCATCCCCAAATTTGACGTAGGCCCTGCCAAAAATTATTTTCTTCAGGGAATCTTGTGTGGAGGTATTGTAAAAAAATATACATATACATCGTTAGACATCTTTTTTATTTATTTAACATTGGCATGTTTTTACACTATGTATTAAGTATGTACACATTTTTATATGTTATAAAGGAATATAAAAATAGCCTTTCCTCAACATAAGAGACAAGGCTCAAGACGGGCTGGCAAGCGGGCAGCGGGCTAGTAAGCGGGCGGTGTGGATTTAATAAGCATGCAAATTAATAGATGGCGTTGGTTATAAAGGTTGGTTAATGGCGTTGTCAGTAGATGGCGTTGTGTTTCGTAAGCCACATCAACGTGTCGCCGGGTCTGCTAGTTTAGATAAATTTTAGATTTAATGGGAGTCTGTTGAAATAAGGTATACCTAGATAAAGAAAGATATTTTAAATGTGTTTGGTATTAAATTTTGGCATTTTAATATTATTCTGATATCTTGCTGATATACCTAATGATAAATCGGAGTTTCTGTTATTTTAAAAATCACCCAGAACAAACAGGATACGTATTATCGATGCGATCGTTTTAAAACTCTTAAAAGTAGGTCAAATAATCACGAAAACACATAAATACTTCGTTATCACAATTACAAAAACAAAAGCAATTCGTAAAACATTTTTCAATCAACCAATTACGGGGCGTAAACACAGGCTTTGTACAATCATGTAAAATCGAGCCTAAAGCAATTTATTCTGTGCCAGAAATGTTTACATTACTGTTTGTTGTACGTTACATTTGATAATTCAATCGTTGACAGTTCATACATTATACATACAATCAATATACTCGGAGTGTTGATAATATAATGTTATATTATATTACAAACCATATTATATTGTACTTTCAATATTATTATTGGCTAATGTATCGCTTATGTGGGTTTAAACACTGGGTGATTAAAAAGTTAAAGGCAAAATAAAAACAATTCATATATTTTTTATTAATTTTTCATTAAAGTAATTAATTATTAATTAAGGAAAATAATATCTCCCAGGACCTATGTCGTCTTAAAAGATGTTATAGCTGAAAATGATTTTTTTTTAACTTCAATTTTTTTTCCTGAAAGAATCCTGAAAAATCTTCATAAAAAAAATTGAAATTTTGAAAATAATTAAAAACATTTTCGGCTACAGCAACATTAATAATGTCGTATTTTTCAATCTTAGCACTCTAGCTCACTGACAACTCTCGAACCGCCACTGATATCTAGAGTTATTTTAAGGAAAAGAAGAGAGGAAGATGTGGGAAGGAGTCTGGGAGTCAGTGTGTCCAGGAGTGACAGACGTATAAATCCATCCCTCCAACTGCGTTGCAACTAGTGGGTCGAGAGAGTCCGGCTGGAGAGGTCAAAAGGCCTCCCTCAACCAGTCTATCTCGATTCGGCCCGCAGTAGGTGGGTAAAAACATCCGCCATCAAGACATAGAAAAATCTCACCCCATGCACCCGAGCACCCCAGCTAAGACACCAAACAAAGCGAACCAATTGGGGTGACCTATGGCAAAGGTGTTGTGTACCCAATAAATGGTGGCCGGGGCGGTGGCGAGAAATAGATGAGACCTAAATCTAAATCCAATTGATGTATGTGTTTGTATTGTCTTGTATTTTTAGTGTCGCTAGTTTTAGTTTCATCGAGTTTCAAATCACAACGGTGCTAAATAAGTATTCATTTCAACAAGAAACAGAAAAAATAAACAGTTAGCGGTTGCAACTGGGACTGTAACCCAGGATCTCTTGTCTCACCGGGAGACAGGGCCTTAACCATTTATTCTACATTTTTTCCGTCATTTTTGTCGATCTCATATTTCAAATTCAGAATTAACAATATTATTCTCAACTAATTTCTTCCATATTATTGGCGCTATCTTTTTGAATGATTACAGAGTTCTTTAACGAATTTATTTGTAACCAAGTAAGTAAGAAAGTGTCTCGGATAAACACTAAACATATATTTTATTTATTTGGGACACATGTTGACTTTTATTAAAGTCTAAATTAATATTTTATTAAATGAAGACAATATTAGCGAAACTCAATCGAACATCTGGAGAAAAATATATTGGCACCTCTGGTAAAAATTAAGATAATGTTAATAGTTCTTAGTCGAAGTTGCATACAGTAAAAAATGACCGAATCGGATAGACGCCTAAGCTCAGTTGGTAGAGCTGTAGCCCGGAAAACCGAAGGTCCTGGGTTCGTGTCCCAGAGGTACCAATATCTTTTTCTGATTTTTCTGTCTCCAGATGTTCGATCGGGTTTCGCTAATATTGTCTTAATTTAATTAAATATTACAATTTGAGGTTTTACTCGTAGAGTTAAAAATAAAGCTAAATTAAAATTTTAATGAAATAAGTTTTTTATACCTTTTGAAGCTACTTTCAAAAGTTATTCCAATAATATTATATTTATTGTTAAACTAGCTGACCCGGTGAACTTCGTACCGCCTCAGAATCAATAACTGTCGTGTTAACTTATTAGCTGAATTAAATTCACCTTTTTTATTAAGTTCAAAATTACGCAATGAAGCAATTATCGATGCGCAACTGTTTGTGTTTGGTTTTTGTCAGTATCGGAGATGACGATGTTTATGGATTTATAATTTTTGTGATTTTCTTACACTTCCACTTACAATACGGGAATTGCATTTCATTTTCTTTATACGTATACGAGGGAGATATATTATAATTATTGTATTTTTCCTTTGGAGGGGTGCAGACATACGTTCACCGTTTGTCCCATTTTCGACCGTTGACATTAAGTGTGTAAGAAAGAGGGGCAGCATGTTTAAGAACAAAAGCAAAACAATCAGCGCATTGACAATTGACGCTTTTGAATTTTTTGGAATTCACTCACTATTCAATATTATACTTATCACAATATTCCTGCAGCTCTTTCAAAAGACGAGAATTCGTTCTATACAAAATGCACGAGGAAAATAATTGTCTTCATAATTTATTTTTTCGTGATTTTTTTCCAATGTTTTAATAGCTATTCTACTATCGGGACGGAGACAAATCCAACAAATCAAAGATCATAAAAATCGGTCCAGTCGTTCTCGAGTTACAAATGGTGTAACTTACCCGACTTTGTTTTATATGTATATTAACAAGATAAAAAAATAAGTAAATAATAGTGAAATAGACTTTTGCGACATACTGTAGTAGCTTCAAATACACACACATGAAACGTATATTTTTTATCGTATAAATACGTTAACAAATAAGCTTCAAAAATGAAAACGCTAGGGAAATCGTTCGTTGTTTATTTTTTTCATAAAAAAACGAGAATACGCCCCTTTCCAGCCGAACACAATTCACAGGGGTGGAGTTTGGAAAAGTTTTCATTAATTTAAGTGAACGAATTAATATTGATACCAAAAGATTATTTCGTTGTTTGGACTGGATTTTGTAAAGGGTTAAAAACAGTATTTTTTTTGCTTGTTTGTTAGGGGATGAAATTTTCGATTTAGACTTTTATTTATGTGATTAACTTAAAAGCGTTCCAATTGCTTGAAGTTAGTGGGGATGTGACCGGTCAGTGGCTGAGTTGGAATCGCGTTTGGGTCTGACCCAGGCTTCGCGAGTTCGATTCCTCGGCTGGCTAAGTCCTCCTCACGACACAACATTTTCCGCCTACTGTGACGGTAGTGGGAGATTTTCAAATATTGTCAGCTTATTCGTAATTTGGGAATGTTTGTCTTTCTTTTAAAAGATAAAAAAAGGTGACCGGACAACTCAGAATGAAACCAAATCAGAAACTTATTTGAAAATCATTAAAAGTGATGAAAAAAATGTATAAAAAAATTGGTTAAATATGTTAAGTTAGGTTAGGGTTATGGGTTATTTTAAAATTATTTTTTTCATAGTTTTTAACGAATTTTCAATGAGATATTGAGTTGACTTGATTCTGAGTTGGAATGGAACCAAAAAATATACCTATGTCATACCTTATTAGGGATATGTTTTGAGTAGTGATCTGCAACCGGGAATATTCCCCGAACCTAATATAAATTCCCCAAAGTCGGGAATTTACTGTTTTTATCAATAAAGTTATTATTTATTACTAATATAATGCTATTGGGGATGTCATAACTCCTCTGGCTCTAGATATCAACATAAAAAAAATCTTTTGAGGAAATGTTATATCTTTCGAAATTTGACTATTTTTTTATATTCACTCCACACAGGAGGCCCTGAGGAAAATAATTCTTTTTACACGACGTTATTATTACACTAGCGACTGTACGGTTGAAATTTAAGAACCTGACTTCGAATACATCACTACATCGCGCCTTATGCAAAACCATCTTCGTACTTGAAGTTTTAAAAAAGCTAATTTCGATATATAATAGAACCGAATTCAAGCAAGTAGCCAATAATACCAAAATATAGCGTGAGGAGCGTCGGCTGACAGCAAGTACCTACTATTGGATTTGTATTTTCGTGAATCTCTCCGGGTACGAGAGATGGATGATTATTATTGTAACTGGCAGTTGTGAATAATAATAATACCACGTTGTGATTTCTACCACGCGTCTATATATTTTACATGACGTCATTTCCTGTCGCGGTTACATTGTCCCGGTGATTAGCTGTCACTAGATCGCCTGAGATTATTTTTACCGAGGAACCGGCTATTTTTGCAACTATTTCCTATCGGATTTATAAAACGGTCACCAACACTTAAACTGGTCAAAGCCGAAATTGTTTTGTCTATAGTCACACTAACACTTATTGTATCTTGATTTCCCGCTAAGCACTTGCATACTGCTTACTAACAACGTATGCAGGGACACTGGAGGTCTAGATGCGTTCAAAATTAAATATTGATTTAGTTAGTCCAAATGTACTTACTAATTGTGGTAATCAAGTAGTCCAATATTAGGTCTGTTTCCAATAAACCCTTAATAAAAAATTCCCAGTGCTCCTTACCACTATGTCAGTTGATGCTTTGTTCCTCCAAATTTATTATTGTAACCCATTAGTCACATAATTATCTTTCGGTTTTTTCCATTACTTGTGCACTTAGGTTAATGTATTTTATGGCCGTCGATGTGTTTGTTATATTTGTATCATGTTGTCTCCTTCTATATTTTGTTTTATATAAGCACATATTATGAATTATGACTTATTGTTTAGTATTAATTTGTACCCTGATGATGCTTGAGTAAAGCGAAACCGGTCGGCTCAAAAAATTAATAAAACTCGTGGTTTTAAACAAAACAGTATTTTATTTTATTAAATATAGATTCGTTCATTCAAAAAAATTAGAGTCCTTGCGAGAGCCTTGAAGGAGTAACCATTTGTTTCTTATACCAAGGCGGGTAAGTGGTGAATAACCTCCAATGGGCGAAGCCGAAACAAAAGCCACCTGCAGGGCCTAGCAGCCGAAACCTGCAGAGCGGGTAATTAATTGCTAGTTATAATTATTATTTAATTTTATGTTTTAATTAACAAAAGATTAACAAATTCATCAATATTGATTCCGTAGTAATCAAGTCTGATGTGAAAGGGTGATAGCCAAAAAGTTTTGGAACACTGGTGTATGTGATTATAAATAATTATGAATCTACAAAGGAATATTTGAGTGGCCTAATACAATATTTTCAAAGCGTGTGTGTCCAAAATATGATATCGGGTTGAAGGGTTTTGATAATTTGGTTAATTGGGGACGCGTGGAATACGATATATATAATATTTATAGTAACAAAGTAGGGTTACGGAGGGTAGTTTGAATATTATTACAAGGGTATAATAGTTTTATTAATTTACTTGGGCAGACAAATGAAAAATCAAAAGATATTATAATTGTGGAATTTGTGAATCTGAAAGTATGTATAAAAAATATATATATTCCTCAGGATCTTTGTCTTTTTAAAGAAGAAATTTGCCTATCAGTTTGCCTTTCTTCTAAAGTCGGCTCCTCATTGCTGAGGATTGTGTCCCCTACTCCAATTCCCATGGTGGACAAGTAGTCTCCTCTACTCCTCGTGGTTCTGCGCTATGTGGAGAGCCAAGGACACCATATAGTACCGGACGCCAGTGATAATGCTTTATAAGATAATCCACAATTTTATTGATAGCCCTTACCTATTACAAAATATTAATTTCAGATGTCCAATAAGAGTTACTCGATCTCCAGACATATTTTATATTACTAAGAGCAATGCTAATTATCTTCAAAATGTGTTTATAAGAAGAAGCTGTAGCACCTTCAATAGATTATGCACAGACGTTGACGTGTTTAACACGAACCTTGCTAACTTCATAAAATTCGTAAAAAGTAATATTCAATGGAAAACTTAATGTTTTATTAATTCCTTATCTTTCTTTTTCATTTTCATTGCATTTTCTTTTTTGATTTCAGCAGTTTGCATTAAATTACCTCTTCAAAAATGTTACAGAATATATTACCCTTGAAAATATATTTTTTGTAGTTTTAAGTGAGTAGATGCACTTTTTCAGAACTGTTTATATTACATACGTATATTGTTTTGTTTGTTTTTCTTTTTATAATGGTCTCCAATTTTTATGTCGTTATTTTATTGGTCAATGATATGATTATCTCTAACACTGTTATATATGTACTTGTAATGACTGTTTATAACGCTAACTAATAAAATAAATAAAATACTTGGTCACTCCAGCACATTGGGGACCTTTCTCTGCTTCTTCTTAATTCCACTTTGCTATTGACTATGAGTTTCTCCAAGTTGGAGTCTTCAGTTTGGCGAGCAACGTGTCCAACGTTAAGATATGTTTTAGGCAGATAGTTATAACCACTGGAACGATTTCGGTCGAAAAATCGACCACTTTAATTTTTCTCCGATTGATGTCGGTCCAAAAACGGACCGATTTTTCTACCATTCGTAAAACATTTATTGTAATTATTTAAAACCTTTACATGGCCAGCTATTTATATTATCGAATAGTTGATAAAATATTCTTTCAGTCTATGACCTTATTGATTGTCTTTGAAGTATGCTATAACAAGTTTTGGCGGGTTTTTAATAGCGTCCTGTCAGAAATCAACTTACAAGTTTTCAATGTTTCAACGGATTTTGGTCTCTGCTTAAAATGCCGTAAGTAATTCATTTATTGGGTTTTTAACATATAATTATATATCAGTGCAATTGTGATTGAATAATCTATCTTTTAAATGTGGTTTTAATTTGTTTGTTCCTAATATATTGTTTCGGTGGAAGTTTTTTTGTAAAAATGCATCAACTGAAAATGTCATCGTTTTTGATTTGCAAAAATATTAATAATTACTGCTTTTGTGTATTTGAAATATAGTTATTTAATCAGAGTGATTCATAACAAAGAGATAAATATAAGTTTTATATGGATTGGTTCATTATTAATGCAGATATTTGCTTATCCAATTATTTATGTCATATGTCAAAAAAGCGACCACTTTCGTAGTCAATATTGGCATAAAGCTTCCGTCACACAATAAAAATTTAGTTGTTTCGTTGTATACTAATTAATTAATTGATTTTCTTTTACCAAATTTGTGCAGAAACAGCAATCGTCCAGGGAAAGAACGGAGCACTCCACGAACCAGGTTTAAATAAATTTTTTCATATTTTATATTAGTGCAGTATACAAAATTTGAACATTTAAGAATATGAAGTGTTTTCAATTTAAAATATATAGAGTAGTGCTGACTGGAAGAGGAGGCAGAGGAAGAGGTGCAGAAGGAGTACCAGCTGGTGCCGGACTAACTGCACGTGGACGTGGGAGTCAACGCAGAGCTGCATTGCCTGCTCGGTCTGGAGTGTGAGTATTTTTTAATGTTTTTTTATGAAAGTACTTTGCTGTGGCCGTTGAACTCATCATATATTTTTATTTATTTTAACAGTGACCCTGCTTTGCTACTGGTGCGAGAGGATAGTGTAAAGGCTGTTAGGGCCCTGTCTGCTTCCTTCCGACTAGAGCTGGAAAGCCGAAAATTTAAGAAGCAGGCGGCGCGCATTTTGCTCCCTACCGCACTTGCAAGAAAAACTAAACAAAAGTAAGTTATCATATTTATATGCTTGATACAATATTATTGTTTTTTCTCCGACAGCATTCCACTGTTACAATGAGAGTTGGTTAGATCAGCGCTCTGTGCATTATGCAGTGCATAATGTACAGAGTTCTAATTTTATTGTTTATTTATTTACTGTACTTACTGTTTCACGCGTGAATGAGAACGATTCATATGATTTATGTATATGTTTTCAGAATTCCATCTCCGGAGAGAATACCGTGTCCCTTTTCACAAGGGACACCTTCACCGTTGCCAAGACCCGTCCCACCACCGTGAATGTCCACTCCGGCACAGACCCAGTCAACGGTTCCCAATCTTCCAATTCCGCCTGCTGCACCAATCCGGGCGGCATCTCCGGAGCCGTTACCTGGGACATCGCGGGGTGGGGAACTCCAGCGTGGCGAACTCTTCTCTCCGGAGGGCGGCTACCACAGTGAGCTGTGGGTGGACGTGCCGTTCTACCAAGAATTGTCGGCGTTTGAGAACGGTGAGTCTATTTTTTGAAATGTCATACATACCAGGGGCTCTAGTATGGTGAAATCGATAAGTTTGCAATATCGGATAGATAATTGATTTTATATTGATATCCCTAGCACAGTTTCACTGTTGGTATATTGGCAGGAAATAAGCATAATACTTAAAAATTCCAAATAACAAACATACATAATGTATTGTAATCCGAAAAGATACAATGTGCCTACGTTCTATGCAAGTAAATATGTAGTTGCTAAAGTAGAAAGTCTGAAATTTGAGTTTGTTTTTGGCCAATTTTTGTTTGATAGTACGAACTTCGCACAGCATTGGGAATACCGAAATCATAGTTTTACACTGTAACAAAGCATGATCTATTTGTTCTCGAGATAATGTCCTGACACGTTTACATTTCAAAAGATTGGCATTAAACAGGGATATTATAGAATGAGACACGCCGAACTCTTTCGCGAGGGTTACATTTGATTTACCGGCTTCTAAATGGTGTAATATAGGACTTTTTTCTTCAATTGAAACAACTCTTTCGTTTCACGGAACTCATTTTGTCGAGCTTCCTAGTCACTTCCAAGCGAGGCGCGGGGCGGTGCGGTATTGGTGGGTGGGTATCTTTAAAATAGGCCGCTTTAAGTAGTTGGTCGCTTTAAACGTATACATTTTCCTACTAAAAGCTATGAAACCTAACTTGAGTTTACATTATCGTCACTTAAAACGGTAGGCCGTTATATGGAAAGTTATTATATCCAAATTCTATTGTAAATTTGTGTTTTCTATTATTTCAGAGACAGATATGGACAGCACCAATGTGGACGAGGCAGCTCTCTATCAAGAAGAGTCGGTAATTGAAAACCGTGAGTTATAAAACTAACTAACTTACCTTTACGCCATTTCGCTGCAGGGGTAGGCAGAGAGGATGGACCGCCAGACAACTTGGTCTTGGCACACACACACTCTTTTCTTCATTCAAATTCATCCATACCTACCTGACTATGGTATTCTGATTCCTGACATTGCCCGCCTCAAGTATTTGATTAACAGGATCGTACCAAGAGTTCATTATTTTGAAACGTTGTACCAGAGACAACGGGTAATCGTAATATAGACACGTTTAATTAATTTGGGTTTTCTGTTGTTGCAGAAATGGATATGAACAGAACAAGCGACGTGGACGACGAAGCGAGCAACGTAGACCACAAAGAGAGCGATGAGGATACCTTCTGCATGCCACCAATACCTTATTATAATATTATCAACGTTTCACCTTACTCCGCTATGGATATAGACTTTAGTAAACAAGACCAGGTAGATAGTGGGGCAATGCGTTTGATTCTGCCGCCTGATGGTTACTCTTTCGATTGGTCCAGCGATATCTCACGTTTTACTGGGATAAGGGAGACATTTACAGGTACGCCAGGACCAACTTTCAATACTGACGAAATGGGCAAACCTGTGGATGCCTTTCTTAAAATCTTCGATGCAGATTTCGTTGAACTGATCGCGAGAGAGACCAACAGGTATGCAGATCAATGGATTGCGAAAAAACAGTTTCAGCGCCATGCGCCTACCAATAAATGGGCTCCCACGAATAAACGGGAAATATACGTATTCTTGGCAATTTTAATGTATCAAGGTATCTCTCCCCTTCCCGTTGAAAAAGACTACTTCTATTAAAAAAAAATCACCGCCATGCCTTATTTCAGCCGAGCCATGGATTATAATCGTTTTGAAAGTCTTTCTTCTTATGTACCATTATCTGTGCGAAGGTTACAAAAGATTCAGCCCGTCTTGGACCACCTCTTAAATAAGTTTGAGACTTTATACCTGCCCGAGCAAGACATCTCTCTGGATGAATCCTTACTCTGCTATAAAGACCGTTTGGGATTCGTCCAGATGATCAAAACCAAAGCGGCCAGCGCGGGTATAAAATCTTACGAGCTTTGTGAGTCCAAGTCTGGCTATCTTTGGAAATTCCAAATTTATACTAGGAAGACCATTTTCATACAGGCTGAATCGACAAATCCAGACCAGGAAGACATGACGGAAGACATAACAGAAGATATGACGGACGACATGACACAGGTAAACTTTTCGGGTGCTCACAATATCTGCCCAGTTGGGGCCACTGCAAAGATAGTATACGACCTGGCCATATACGCTAATAATGGACAACTTTTATAATAGTCCATTATTGGCGCGATGCCTCAAAAGAAATGGAATGGACTGCATGGGCACATTGCGGTTAAACTGAGAATTTGTGCCCTCTGCATTTAAGTCCCATCTCCGGACAAAACTGAGGGAAGGTGAGCTTGTATACTCGAACTGCGGGGACCTCAATGTTATGGTTTGGTTGGACAAAAACCTGGTAAGTATGTTGTCCACCTACCATAAGGCAGAAATTGGGGGCTGTTGAAAAGTTTGGTACCTGGACATACAAACCTCAACTGGTACTAGACTATAACAAAGTAATGGGGGGGTCGACCGAAAAGATCAGCTTTTGGCAGGCTTTCCCATTGAACGACAGCGAAACCTGATCTGGTACAAGAAGCTTTTCAGGAGACTACTAAGCGTTTCGGTGCAGAATGCGTATATATTGTACAGCTCAAAGCTCCGCAAGGAAAATAAAGACATTTTGTACCGAAACTTCAGGAGTGAGGTTGCGGATGATCTTCTTCTGCTGTTTTGTCGTAGTCAAATTGACACGACTGTGCGGACCATTGGCCTAATAGCTGAAGGAAAGATTCTGCGACCTATCCTGAAAGGCAACCACTTCGTAGTCCGTAGCAGGAAAAGGTGAAATGTGTGTGGTGCAACATAAATAACATTTTCAAAAGGACCCTCACAAAGTGTGATGTGTGTGAAGTGGCTTTATGCTCTGATTGCATGAAGCCATATCATACTACAATATAGAATTGCTGGTGGTTTTTATATTTCATGTTTTTCTTTTCTTGTTTTTTTAGTTGTGTAATTCTAATTTATAGATTTAATTAACTTTGTCTGAACATCAATTATGATGGCCTGGATGGCTGGACCAAGTCATTTCTTTCCGCATACTCACATCATATGTTATGTTGTCCTCGAAGGTTCTATCTGATAAGGTTCGGTGGACATTTAATATGTATATTTCAATTCTGATCATTGAAATATACATGTTAACAAATGCACAGGTATTCTCATTTTTCCCTGTTTATTGTACACATTTAAATAACTTGTTTTATTTTTATGTCTTATTTATATTTTGTCAATTTTTCTGTAAAGAGGCTTTTTCAGATCTAGTCACTTAACATAACAAAGCCATTTCAAGCAATGTTCAATTCTGAATGGTGGTCTCTCACCAGAACGATACTGAGAGTATTTCTCTAGAGCGAGGTATAATGATTATTATGTATTGATATACTTAAATTATGAAAAAACCAATATAAATTGAGTATATTTTTATTACGACAAAATGTGTGAACAATGTTTAAATCGATATACTGTTCTTCCATTGTAACCATACAACTGTAATATTAATTTAATTAATGTAAAAGCCTATTAGGGCTTAAATAAATAAATAAAATCAATTATTTGTTCCATCAATTATTTTCCCTTCCACTATTTTTTTTCCATATCTTTGCTTTTAAATATAAAATTATCATTATGATTTTATTTGCCATGCAAAAACGCTCATGCAAAAGGTTTGATATATATACAGTTTTATCATCATCATCATTTTACATATTCTGATTTACCCCTGTGTGTGTGGACCTTAAGATGGCTGTCAGTAGTGTTTTTTTGTCGAATATTTGCAGATTTCATCAATTTCAAAGTATCCCCCTGAAATATTGGCAATGTGTATATCTATGAGATATGTTTTATTTTAAACCGTATTTCTTGCTTTACCACGAAATATAAAAACATGGTTACAAATCTCCAGGTATGATTTACAATTATTTAAAAAGTAGCACCATGATTTTGACAACGTAAAATAGGCTCTCTGTATAATTCGTCAAATGATTCAAATACAGCAAACACGGCGACTATTCTTATTGATAATTGTAGGCAGTTAATGTATCTTCCTAATGTAATACCAGGTTTTTGTGGTAAATTTATTAAATAGTATAATGTATTGATTTCAATTTTGACACTTCACGCGCTCAAATTCTATAAAATAATTTTCTAATCAAACTTTCGGATAGATCGTAACAGATAAAAAAATCGTTTTCTAGTATATACTTGCATCTGTGGTTATCAAATAGGCCATAGAGAACATAAAACCGTAGAAAATATTCAATATAGATATTTAAAACCGCCACTAGCGGCAATTTCAAATCAGTAAAACACAAATTTCGCGCATTTATAAAGTTAAAGATTTTTTAATAATTTATCTATCAATTCTAAAAATATAGAATAATTAGTACAATATAGGTGAATTCATTGGCTGTATAGCACCATAATCAGTTTTTTTGTCTCCATATTAAAATTCGGAGGTATGATTTTTTTAATGTGGGCGGAAAATATTCAAAATCGTCTCTAAAAAACCGCGAGCAATCCGAGAAAAAAAAAAAAAACCGCGCGATCGTTCGAGTGGATAAACCTATTGTGGATGCCTAGCTCTTCCAGTATGGACACATTTGTACGTCTGGCTGTCCATGAAATCCTCAGCTTTTTTCTCCAACATCACTAAACTTAAAAAATACTTCATCTATTCAATTATAAAAATATAAGACATGTTGTATTCATACTAATCAATGTAACACCAACTATGAAAAGGATAGCCATACGAACGAATTAGCGATATGAACAGCCCGCTAACGAATGTCCTTTTACTAAACCTAGTTCAGAAAGAAACGTCTAAACATTCCAAACAAAGAATTATTAATTAATAATAAAAAAAAACTTTAGGTAACTACTCGTATACACATTATCGCTTGTTTGATATGATTTACACTTATCAGTTCCAATTTTAAAAATTGAGAATTAATTTAACTAGAATAATTTTCATTTAACTACCTATAATAAATTTAACTCGTTTATTTCATTTGCCCACGTGTAGAACTAACATTAGAAAAAAATTGCTTTTAACACAAAATTTTACAATATTGACATTTTTAGCTATAACCTTCAGAAATATCGAATAGAAGAGTAACGCATATGATCCTAAATTAATACTTGAGTATAGAGTGTATTGGGAGCATCTCTTCTCCTTATCCTATATTCCTCTTCCTACCGCTCTTACCTAAAATTAGTTTTAAAACACAAAGAAACTCTATTTTCGAGCAACTTTCGCATAAAAAACTTTTTTGGCTTGACTTCAGTAACTAATATATCTTAGTATTCTATATGTTACTTACAAAAAAAATTATAGATATTCACATTAAAGACTCTTCAATTGGATTTCCTGTCATCATTAAGTTGATACTTAAAAGAATTCAAAATCTACTCTTCCACAGATGGCACTAGTTTAAATATTAAAAAAAAACACTTTATACAAGTTATGCTTTAAAATATTAAGTTGAATTATTATCTGTTACACGTACACATACAATAAATAGTTTTGTACGCAAACAAACTCAATTCTTGGCGATTCAAGGCATACGAATACAATATTGTACCTGTGATTGAAAACAATATTGTTTTTTTTTCTAGAAAGAATAGAGTTGGTTCATGGACAAAACTTTCAATTCACATTCATATTGCATATGTACGGGAATTAAAAATTAATTTATCTTAAGGCGAGACATAACCACGTTTATCGGGGGCTTGCCCGAGGCTCAAATTTTAATTTATTTCGGCGAATTCGTAATTGAATTATCATTTTTATTTCTATGCCTTATAATGCGATTTATTTATATTTTAGATTAATAAAAACAGTACGTTGCCATAATTTTTTCAAACGTACAACGCCTTTAAAAAAATGTAATACGACAACTAAAGTTAGCGGTGAGCACCAGATTTTATTTTTCTAGACGATGAATTAATAACTTCGGGAGGCATTCATTTAAAAACATCTTAAATATTAGTAACACGTTCGTCAGAATTAATTAAAATGAACCCGGCGGAAAGGTCGAATCACCAGGCCTACTAGGGTGAATTCGACGTGCCGCGGGCGCATATTTGTTTACACGGTTTCTTTATTTACGTAGTTAAGATTCCAACATATTTTTTTTCTTCTTTTCTTTGATAGGGCAAATTCGACAGTAGGATCCAATACATGGGTCGCGAGTCGCAATTTGTATACGGATTCTTTCGATACATGACTTGTAAAAAGTGTTTGTTCTCAAAATTATTAATCTAACGCCATCTATGAAAGAGCAGATTAGGAATTCATTCAATAACCTTAAACCATTCTACATTCATAGGTATAAAATAAAATTGTAGTGTGTTCATCCTGGAAACGAGAAACTTAGCTTTTAATTTATTCCGTTAGTGAATGTATTCACAAGAGGAATGTGTGGATATCTTTATTACCTGCCTGTTCATACGGGAACATGTGGATATTTGGCAAATCGTAAAAGACGTAACGGAACGGAGCGGAACACAGCGGACCGCCGCAGAACCATTCAGAACGGAATAAAAATATTCCGCTGCGGAACTCGCAAGCCTTACGTGTACGTAACGTATTTAAACCGTCCAACTAAAACAGGGGTTCAAAAACATTTTTAAAAAGCAACATTTAAATTGTTAAATAGGTATGTTTTTTTTTCATTAGCACTACACAGAAGCATACTTATAAAGCTCTGTTTTTGTGATTACCTCAAGGGCTTGCGAATATAACGTAACGTTTCATAGCATTTTGCGCTTTGCTCACAGTTAAACTTTTCTTTAAAAATACAATTTGTTGTATTTTGGTGGGCGGAATGTTTCATAACGCTGGTGGGTTTCTTTGGTGTTTATGTTCCGTTTTCGGAGATATAATATTGGTTCAACTTATTCATGCCATGTATGAGACGTCCCTGATTTTGTTTTCTATATACTGCACTAATTTTACAGTCTTAAAAAACGATGAACATTTAAAAACGCTGACATTGTATACTATTATTTTTTTTACATTAGCACACCCAGGAGGCTCTGAGGAAAATAATTCCCCTCATGGCCAGGGTCATATTTGAGGATCACGTGGAGGATCTTTTCAAGTAAAGAAAGGAGAGGAAGTTCAGGGAAAGAAAAAGGCACGAGGGGTGAATAGAAATCTTAGGTCAATATGTCCAGGAGCGGCAGACTTATGAATCAATCCTTCCACTGCGGTTCAAAGCGATGGGTGGAGGGAGTCTTTCTGAAGTAGTCAAATAGACGCATCCGACCGCAAAGACCTAGACAAACCTCACCCCATGAACCCGGGCGTCCCTGCGAAGTCACCAAACGTAACGAACCACGTGGGTCGACCTATGACAAGAAGAGTTGGTTATCCAATAAATGTTGTTTCCCGGGGCTATATATTTATAGCAAATATGCTATAATATAAATGGAAAATCTTTTTGCTGTATTTAAGTGCTAGCTGAAGTTTCCGGCGTTACCACAGTTTACGCAAAGTTTTTCGCAATCAGTTGTAGGTATATAGTAATTTTCCTCTTATTTTGGACGTCATCAAGTGTGCAAAATGTCCTCAAAAAATATCAAAATTCTGCTTTAAAGGGTGGGAAAAGGTGATGGGGTGGTTTTTCTTTAATCTCATGCAGACAGTGACTTTCCTCTTGCTTTGAAGGTCAAGTATGCGAATAATCATGAATCTCAGAGTTGAACCGTAGATTTAATTCTTAGACTACACTGCCAGCTATAGCCCAACTGCGAAACACAGAGGGAATATGTTATCCCGTGTCAGGCATTTATTATTGTGGATTTGAAGAGGTCCGGATTACACGAAGGAGGAAAAACAGTTGACGATAGGACGTTCACATATTTTTATGTGTAAGTTGGTTCATAAACGAATCGAGGAAACGTCCCGCTCGCATAAAGTCATGATTAACTGCGAATGGGTTTTCTGATCGTGTCCGTCGTATGTGCATTGGTGCACAGTGGGGATCAATGCTGCTAGCTCCTCCAATGATAACAAAATTAAATGTTCTAAGATTTTTAAATATAATGCCACCGAAGTATTAAAAATATAAAATACAATGCGCTTTTTACTGTTTCAAGGTAATTTAAAAGTTGAATTTTTGTTTGATCTCCGCATGCCACTGTTTGCCCATCCGTCCGTCCTGGCCGGCTGTGTCTACAGTTCTACAGACGCGGCCTCCAGGGAAATTCTGGAACAAAGACGCTGGAATTTGCAGAATTCCGGAATAATGCTGGAATAATCCAGGAGCCCTGGGGGACACCCTAACACCGTCTAAAAACTGTAATTCCGCCGGCGCTTAAATGGCAGACTCATAAATGTATGGATATACTCCGCAGGGGATTGCTGATGGACGGTGAAGTAGGATAGCCCTTGCAGCAAAAAATAAGACTTAAAAATGTAGACAGATCGGTTAGAAGGTTTAAATGCAGGATATTCATGTGGAGTTCGAAAACACATACGGTGCAACAGAAAAACACGGTCAATTAATAGATAATAAATCTAAGTTGTAAACATGCCGAAATATCGCTAGGTTTGGACATTTATGGAGATCTGATAGGTAGAATTATTCATGTTCTAATCTCGTGGCAAATATCAAGTAAGTGCTACTTAAAAGCAAATATATTTGGATATTTTCTATAGTGCTTGGTGGCGGATTCGTGTTAAATATTGCCGCAAACGCACTAGCCAAAGCTAAAAAACATCATAGGTCAAGATAGCTTATGTTCATCACACAAAAATTGTATAATTGTACCTAGTTATAATTCATTGCAAAATATATTTTATGCTTACTAAAGGATTCAAATTTCAAGATAAACAGTCAAGAATATCATTACAATAATAGCAGTGCTTACGGTGTGCGGTGTGTAGCAAAATTGTGTAGTGTGTACGGTGGCAAGAATCTTACCAAAGACAGGCAAATAAGTAAAATGTATGTAAGAGAATAGAAAAAACAAATACAATAGTGCAATAGAAAAACTCTAACATTGGAACCAGTTTCGACAACAATATTTATGCATGAAGAGTAACAAAATTAAAGAAAACGTTTTATTTATAATAATTGTCCATTGTGGTACAATAATGGCATGTTGATTAAAAAATACAATAACTAAAGAATAGTATGCTTCCTTACAACAGCTGTGAAGTAAATTTTACATCGTTAAAAAGTTTTTAATGTATTTTAACAGGGGTTATCTATTTAGGTACAATCGAAACCCGTTTAAACTTTAATATTACGATTAATGCTTTAACACAATTTTGCTGATATACCATAAAAATGTTGTGCCCTGTAAAATAGAGTTAATTTGAATTGAACGAGTTGAATTACGAAGGCACAATTTTTTTTACGCCAGACGAGAACCTACTGTCAACTATTAGCTTGTTTACAAGAAACCTTGTGTAAACTAACGAATGATATTTTGCTCCATTTAATAATTGAATAATTCAAAATTATCTCAAGGACCCAAAAGATGTCCATCATTTAATTAAATAATAACTGGGCTCAATTTTCTTTTGGCCATCTAGCTCAGTCCATATCGGTGGGCCTAACGCATAAATGTAGGAAGATTGTCCATAGGGACATATCGCTTTCTTCGGTAGACAAAAATTGCTTAAATGTAAAAAAATAGTAAAATGATGAGCTGCGTGTAAAAAGTTTGTAAGATTATTATTATGTGATTTGAAAGAAAAATGATAATTTAATAAATGTAGACTACCCCAAGATATAAAATGTTAAATTATTCTATTTTGAAAAACGGCTAGAATAATTGAGGTCCGTTAACCAGCTAGCGGCCGAGAATTCATATTTCGACGAAAGATGTTCTGACGATCGTACAGGGCGGTTCTAATGATAAAGATGAATTAATCTCCGTACCAGCTTTTAAAAATAATAACTCAATATCGATTTTATTTCATTAAATTTTTTCTTTAATTTATGCCTACATTCAAAAATGCTGAAAGGCGTGACGATAAAACTATTAAAATTATCTACTTTTATAATTATTTTTTGATCATAAGTATTCAATAATGTCTAAGTTGTAAGACCGTAAATCAATAAAAAAACTGAAGTAATTTCGTAACAAAACACGTGTAAGGATCTTTTTTTAAATGATTTTATTTAAACTAAAATTCCGGAACATTCTCAGATAATTTAATGATTTATTTTACTGCATGATTATATGATTTGAAATGTGTGTTGTATAATACAAAATTTTGTTTGAAAATTTAACAAATCCGCTAACGACCTACCGTAAAACCTTAATGTACTAAAAATAAACACATTTTCTCAAAATTTAAAACATGCGTTTACTAGATAAAATAACAATCATTCGAAATCAATTTATATTTTTTTGTGGAAAAGAGTCAATACGTCTAAAATTTGATTTAAAAATGACACATTTCCCGTTTTGTCTGGTTATTCCCTCCTAAGATGTGAAACGTTAGAGACAAAGAAAATTAAAGCATCATACATATTTCTAAAGATTATTTAAAATTCGAATTCGCTTTCTTATTTTATCTACATGCATATTTACTCCATTCGATAGAAGAGGCTCGCTTGAACTACCTGGAGAGACTAGTAGTCCAAAATGGAGTGCTGATACCATCCCTGATGTATGGCAGTGAGGCATGGAACCGGCAGATGAAGGAAGAAAGCATAAAAGTGCTGCAGAAAGAAGATACCTGAAGCATTGTAAAACCATGTATGATCTTGTGAGACATACGAAGATTCGCATAAAATGCAAGGCTGATGTAAGCCTAATGAATGAGTAAGATTAAGAAATGACTTGGGCATGTAGAGCGAATGAACGAAGAAAGGAGTGTAAGGATATGATGAAAATGTGAATGATAAAAGAAGTCGGGGACGCCCGAAGAAGACATGACACTATCAAATGAACCACACACTTGAGTCGGATCGTGTCAAGAGTCAGAATTGCAGAAGGGTATTTTAAGACGACACGACGTACGAACGTGAATAAAGCAAGGAATGTATGCCAAGATCGAATAGTTTTGCGGACCATCCTCTCGTTAGTCATTAGATTTTAACAACAACAAAAATTATCTTACAGCCCCATCTTAGGCATGTTCACTTTCACCGTGCGTTTCCCCTCCCCCCTCCCCCTCACTCTTCATTAATGCCTAGTCCCTTCCCCCACCAACATCACAACATTTTGCAAAATATTGAACGGAGAAACGGCGTGATGTTTAGTTTTAAAATGATGTAAGTAATTGTGTTACAAAACAAAAAGATAAAATCTAAGAGGAAATTTTTCAATCTTCTACTTGTACTGTCTTGTTTTAGTACTTTCTGACGAGGTCTGTGTCATCGTTCGACTTGATCGTGTCACCTTTATGCCGGAATAATACAGTTCGTATAATTCGTATGGCTAATTTCGTACATTTGAAATTCGTCGAATCAAACGTGGGATCCCGATATAAAAGGTTATGCGCGTGGGAGTAGGTAAATTTGGACAGGTTTCGATGTTGATGGAGTGTGGAGAAAAGAGATCTAACGTCTAAAAAGCAAAAAAAAAATCTGTTTGTATCGTATCCCATTAAAAAAACTCTCGAATCTGGCATCATCAAAATCGTAACAGTTTTTTTGTTTGGACTTCTAGGTCAACGCGACGCTGCATCTTTTTTTACCTTATCTAATTTTCTTCTTCTATTTCGTACGGTGGAGGAGAGTTCGTAAAGGTCGGCATGGAATGCTGAGGGTATTCAGGATTAACCAGTCAACGGCATCAGCATCTAGACGTCAGCAATCCGAAGGTCGCGGGTTCAAATCTTCCCCAACTTCCTCTTTCCAATCTCCTTCCTCTTCCAACTACTTTCAGCCTCACAACATGCCTTAATTTGGAGATGCCAAGGTCCCACTGGCTCCAGGTGGTGGTTAGAAGTGGCTGGGACTTAAAAAGTTAAATCAGGAGACACTTGGTGAAACACATATGCTTCTGGGAAATTGATGAAGGTGACATTCGATTTTGTTGATTAAATTTGTCCAAATTTACACAATTTAGAGTCCTTTAGACTTTCGACCATTCGTTTGTTAATCACATACGCACAGCCACTGTAACTGCAAAATACCAGCTAAAGAGCTTTTTGTTCCCATGAGCATGTTCCCTTGTTCCCTTTCACCGACCGTTCTATCTCCTCCCCTCACTCTTCATTAATCCCTAGTCATACCCCCACCCCCAACACAATATTTAGTAATATATTGTGCTCACCCACTGTTTTGTAATATCAAGTTATTATATTTTTGCAATGAAGAAGGAACGGTCATTCTGAAACCGTTTTCAAAAATATTGTGATTCTAACAAAGAAATATTCTTTCATTAAATGAAAACAAGTCATTTTGTATAACACCACCACTAATTAAAAAATTTCAACTCCAAAGTTTTTTTTTGTCAGGATAATAACAAAAACAAAAGACAAACAAGTAGTATAGATAAATAAGAAGTGTAGACAAAAACTTTATAGAAAGTAGCGAGTATCATAAAAAAATCGTTATATAAAATGAGATATAAAAATTGTTGTAGAATATATTATAATTGCATTTATATATTTAAAACTTTTATAAATAAACCAAAATAATCAAAATATATACATTATATATAAAAATAATTGTCTTTTGTTAATGTCAATCTTATCCTGACGAAGAAACCTTTGGTTTTGGACATGTAGATAATTTTGATTACTTAAATAAGTGGTGTTTTCAAAGTGATTTGTTTTCATTTAATTAAAATGATGACACAAAGTGAATTTGCGAAGATTGAAGAAGTAAAAAATATTGTTTCATTAATTTATATTTATTATTGTTTTATTTATAATGGATAACCAAAAAGTTATATCTATATTTAAAAGTATAAAAATAGATTTCCAAAAAGTGTGTGTACTCGTACTCGGGGGCTCGTCAAGTCGGGGCAATTGCAATTTTCAAAAAAAAAAAGTTTTCATAAAAACGTACGTCGCATTTCCCCGCAGCTGATTGGCTAATCGAGTTACCATACTCTAGGATTTCAATTAATTGCGCGTATTGGTTCCACGAACTCTTTATACAAAACGTCAATCATTGTATTAGAACTAGTTTGCAAAATTGACAAACAACGACGGTTCTAGACAAGTCAATTAAATAGATTATGTGCCTGTTCAAAAGATAACTTTTTTTTAATGTTTGAATAATTTCTCCACTGCTCTCAGTTTTTTAAAATATTTTTTAATGTGTATACTGCACAAGATTCCAAACTGCTTCCAAACGTCAGGAGCCAGTGATACTATGGTATCCTCAATAGGGATAAGTTGTGAAGCTAAAGGTAGTGAGGATGGGAAAGAGATGCAGAAGAGGGAGGTGGAGAAGTACTTGGCTGAAGTCATTTCAAGCAACGTTTTAATTCTGAATGGTGGTCTTACACCAGGGCTATATTTGTGCTCTGGAACGTGCAGCAAATATACTATTTTTAATGAACTAATTTTTGTGAAACAAGAAATATTAATTAAATTAATTTAATTTGCGCACGCCGGTATTTGAATGCGCGACCTCCAGATACGTAGTCGAGAGCTTTACCCATTGACCACAAAGACTGTTAATATTTATAACCGGTTAATATTTGAAAAACTCCTATTACTATCATCATAACTGGAAGATGTTGATTGTGCAATGATGGAGGACGTAGCCGGCGGAGAAATCACATGCATTTGTCATCTCAGACACAGACCAGTCATAACATAATTCAATAGTGACCACAGATGGCAAATATTTTTTTGTTATTTCACAATTAATTCGTTTAAATTTAAAATAATATATAGTATATTTGCGGCACATTCCAGAGTTGAAGATACTCTCAGTATCGCCCTGGTGTAAGACCACCATTCAGAATTGAAACGTTGCTTGAAATGGCTATAGACGTATATAGTGTTTGGTGACCAGATCTGATTAGCCAAGTACCTCCCCACCTTCCTCTTCCACATTTCCTTCCCCTCCCAACTACCTTCAGCCTCACAACATACCCCAATTGAGGATTCCATAGTCTCACTATGTCCAGACGGGAGTAGTTGGGACTCTTGTACGGTATTCATGTAAAAAAAAAAACAATAACATTTTTAAAGTGAATAATACTCGTTTGAAAATCTCCTACTACCACCACAGAAAGCCGAAAATGTTGCTTGTGTTGTGATGGAGGACTTGGCCAGCCGAGGAATCGAACACGCGACGCCCGGATGGTACCCAAGCGCTATGCCCACTCAACCACTGACCGGTCAATGATGCGTTCAATGATTATATCATTATAACCACTGGAGCGCTTTTTGCCACAATATGGCATTATTTAAAATACCTCTGATTGTTTTGCTGCCAATTTTTGCCAAATTTTCCCTTACTTATAAGTAATTAAGTAGAAGTTAACTATTTTTTTTTTTTATAAATCCTACAAATATGTGCTAAACGACAAAAGATAGATGAATTCATTGGCTATGTAGAACTATAATCAGTTTATTCGTCTCCATAATAAAATTCGGAGATATGATTTTTTTTAATGTGGTCGGAAAATATTCAACCAAAAAATCTCAAGCAATCGGAGAAAATTTTTTAAATTGCGCTGTCGCTCCAATAAGCAGTTTATAATGTAGTGGCTAAGACTCTTGACTCACAATCCGGAGGTCGCGGGTTCGAACCCGGCGTGCGCAAATAAATTTTATTTGATTAATTTGTGTTATTTCACAATTAATTAATTAAAAAATAATATATAGTATATTTGCGGCACGTTCCAGAGTGGAAGATACTATCCGTATCGCCCTGGTGTAAGACCACCATTCAGAATTGAAACGTTGCTTGAAAATGGCTTTAGCCGTGTTTGGTGACCAGATCTGAATAGCCAGGTACTTCCCAACCTTCCTCTTCCCCACCTCCTTCCCCTCCCCACTACCTTCAGCCTCACAACATACCCCAATTGGGGATGCCATAGTCTCACTGGCTCCAGACGGGAGCAGTTGAGATTCTTGTGCGGTATTCACTGTAAAAAAAAAAAAAAAAATAACCATCTTAAAATTCGGAGGAATGATTTTTTTTAATGAGGGCGGGAAATTTCCAAACTGAACGCTTAAAAATTTCCTGGCGGTCAAGGATGAAATTGATCACATTGCCGAACACTTCGGTGGACATAATGATGTTAGTTACCTTATTACTTGAGATATTTTCGGGCATCTGATTTGTTGATGTTTAGGAGTTCATTGATGTTAAAGAGATAACACAATATTCCCTTACCTGTAAAGAAAAAAGAAATCAATTAGTCAGACATACTTTGGGTTTACTTTAAAATGTTTCATGTGATGTTTAAAAAAAGTTGCTCCAATTATGGAGAAAGTAAAAGAAGTCGGGGACGCCCGGGAAAGACACAGCACGACACGCCCGGTACAATCAAGTCAATCGAACACTTGAGTCGGATCGTTCCACGAGTCAGGATAAAATAAAAGTATGTAAAATAAAAGTATGTATCCGTTGAGTAGAGTTAAAATAAAATAGTTAATTACGTCTTCAAACTTTGCAAAATAACTTTGTGGCATTATTTATTATTTAATTAATAACAGATCACTTTGTATAAACCACTTTTTAATAAACAATATCGACATATTTCAATAACAATGTTATCTTCTTCAGGATATGTTAATATAAAATATTAACATATCCTGAATAAGAAGATAACATTGTTATTGAAACATGTCGATATTGTTTATTAAAAAGTGGTTTATATAAAGTGATCTGTTATTAATTAAATAATTAATAATGCCACAAAGTTATTTTGCAAAGTTTGAAGACGTAATTAACTATTTTATTTTAACTCTACTCAACGGAAACGATAGAAAAACTTTTTAATAAACAATATCGACATATTTCAATAACAATGTTATCTTCTTCAGAAGATAACATTGTTATTGAAACATGTCGATATTGTTTATTAAAAAG
This sequence comes from Limnephilus lunatus, assembly GCA_917563855.2. NCBI lineage: Eukaryota > Metazoa > Arthropoda > Insecta > Trichoptera > Limnephilidae > Limnephilus > Limnephilus lunatus. The sequence continues at coordinate 113,819,671 of OU830592.1, forward strand.
TGGTTTATATAAAGTGATCTGTTATTAATTAAATAATAAATAATGCCACAAAGTTATTTTGCAAAGTTTGAAGACGTAATTAACTATTTTATTTTAACTCTACTCAACGGAAACGATAGAAAAAGCTTCAATTTATCCAAAGCATATTTTTTAAATTTTATAATGTAAACCAATTCGTTGTAAAGATGAAACTAAAATTGTGATTCAGCATTAAAAATATGGTTAATTTTAGATGTAAGTACTGTTTTCATACGAAACGCATCTTTTTCGAATTTTTTAGTTTACACATATATATTTTTATAACGTAATTAACAATTTTATTTTAATTCAACTCAAAGGAAACGGTAGAAAAAGCTTCAATTTACCCAAAGTATATATTTCAAAATTTATAATGTAAACCAATTGGTTGTAAAGATAAATCTAAAATTGTGAGTTAGCATTAAAAATATGGTTAATTTTAGATGTACTGTTTTCATACGAAACGAATCTTTTTCGATTTTTTTAGTTTACGCATATATTTTTTATAACGTAATTAACAATTTTATTTTAATTCTCTCAACGGAAACGATAGAAAAAGCTTCAATTTACCCAAAGTATATTTTTCAAAATTTATAATGTAAACCAATTCGTTGTAAAGATAAATCTAAAATTGCGATTTAGAATTAAAAATTTGGTTAATTTTGGTTTTACTGTTTTCAATCGGAACGAATCTTTTCCGAATTTTTTAGTAGTTTACGCAGATATTTTTTAGAACGTTATTAACAAATTTTATTTTAATTCTACTCAACGGAAACGATAGAAAAAGCTTCAATTTATCCGAAGCATAATTTTTTTGAATTATAATGTTAACCGATTCATTGTAAAGATGAAACTATAATTGTGATTTAGCATTAAAAATGTTGTTAATTTTAGTTGCACTATTTTCATACGAAACGAATCTTTTCCGCTCGTGTAACACCATCAATAATAAACTATAACTTCATAACATCAAAAAGGTTCCAGCATAAATTAAAAATAAAACAATCGTAGAATAAAAATGGACGTACGTAAATCATTAAACGAAACAATGCATGGGAAATTTGTTGGTTCTCAATGTAAAAACGCTAAATTCCCACGATATTCATACCATTTTATCTTCTTCAACATTGAAGAATAATAAAACCGGGTCTTAATTGCCATTTCCCATTATTAAAGCTTATCGTGAAGAATATCTTTTCTTGGTAAAGAGATATAAAGTATAAGTACGAAGGATTTCACACAAATTGTGGTTGCCCTTACTTAAAATGTTGCATATTATTGAAGTCGAATACGATTCGTCTATCTTTTGAAACAAATAATATTCAAAAGAAAGACATTAAACATTATATTACATAAATCACCTCCTTTGATAAGTCATTAAAGTAATGAAGAAAATTGGTTAAATAGGTTATGTTAGGTTAAGTTTTAAAAGAATGCATAGCTTTCGATGACTTTTCTAAGGGATGTTAAGTAGATTTTCAATTGTCAAGGAACCATTAAAGACGAGTTAATTTTCATGTTCTGTAAAGGTTTTATTTAAGTGCTGTTATTATGTCATCATTCGTCAGTTGCTTCACATGTCTGAAATGATAACGGAACTTGAGTGGAACCTTCATAGAACTTAAATATTAATTTGAAATTCTATGAATTGTTCAAAGTTAATTTTCAAGTTTAGTTAAAATTCTATGCAAGTTATGTTATTATATCATTTTGGGCCAGTTGCTGCACATAACTGAAATGATAACCGAACTTGAGCAGAACCTTCACAGAACCTGAAAATTTGTTTTTTTTTTAAATTTAATTTGATGAATAGTTCAAATTCTGTGAAACAACCGGTCCTAAAAAGCTATCTAAATCTATTCACGGAGAAAAAAATTATTTTCAAAATTATAGACTAAGTGCATATCGCAAAAACTAAAAATGAAAAAGGTAAGATTGCTAAATTTCCTTCAAAGTATGTTCTGGAGAAGCAAAACAAACACTCGAACCGTGAGCCCTAGCATCATGAAATTTGTAACTTGTTTTATGTGAATACCGCACCAGAGCACCCAACTACTCCCAATCATCTGGAGCTAGCGAAACTATGGCATCTCCAATAGGAGTATGTTGTGAGGCTGAAGGTAGCAGGAGAAGAAGTCGAGGAAGTACCTGGCTAATCAGGTGTGGTCAGCAAACTCAGCCAAAAGCTATCTCAAGCAACGTTTTAATTCTGAATGGTAGTCTTCCACCAGGGCGATACTGAGAGCATCTTCCACTTGTCTGGAATGTTCTTTTTCTCGACCCAAATCATGTTCGATCTCTGATCATAGAGAAACTGTACCAGAGTAGACTTTGTAAACGTAAAGTGTAAATTATATTTCTTTTTTAATGTTTGTTACCTCAGAACTTTCGATTGGGTGAACCGATATTGATGATTCATTTTTTATTAGAAAGCTGGTGCTTCCCGTGTGGTCCCATTTTAATTTGGTTCAGTTCTGACATTGGGATTCATGAGAAAACCATAAATGTCTTAAATTTGCAATAAGTATGTGCGCGACAAATGGACGAATAACTCAATATTACGCACTAAAACGCTTACGCTCGTCACTAAAAATCAAAAAATAAACAAAAATTTTAACAAAACAAAAAACGACTTCAAAATATGCACTAAAAAGTAAAAAAATAATTTCGTACGATTGTTATTTTTGGAGTCGGTGTCAGCCAAGATCTCCACATCTCACCTATAACTGCCTATGTATGTAGTTACCTTGGCTGACACCAACTCCAAAAATAACAATCGTACGAAATTATTGTTTTACTTTTTAGTGCATTTTTTTAAGTCGTTTTTGTTTTCTTTAAAGTTTTTGTTTATTTTGTACATAGTTAATTTGGTACTATCTCGTTGATGCAATTGTAATAACGTAGTCACCTTCAAGTAAATACCCTTTGTATTGGTGCAGGTACTTTGTATATTTCGATTTCGATGTTATTGTACGTAAAATTGGTACTGTCGAATTGAATTATCGAGAATTTCGTAAAAAGCCAGCGCTCCCACGCTTTGTGGGCGATTTTATTCCGAACCTTTCACTTTTAGCATTGATTCTGAGATTCTGAGTGGACCACTGATTGTAATATATACCTACTGGTCAGGTGAAATTGCACAACCATAATAAATATAATTCATTGTTGCTACGTTTTATTAATTTACGTACGCAAATTACAGGAGAGCAGATATAGACGTTGAAAGCAAAGTGAATGCTAGATAGACGGATGTTACATCATTCTATCGGAGGTTGGCTATCATCAGTTGGAAAATCGTTCCTTGCACAAATTATCAGCATTGATACAATTAAGGTTTTTTGAAGTGAAATTTTTTTTAGCACCGTTGTGATTTGAAACTCGATGAAACGAAAAATAGCGACACTAAAAAGAGACAAACACATACATCTATAGGGTTTAGGCTGCGAGAGAATGAGATAGTATAATCGGTCTCCTCTTTATTCTGTGTTTCATAGCCTCCCCACTCTTGTCTACTTTAGTTTTCTGAAGGTTTAACTTGTACCACGTGTGAATTGTAGGTATAATCAGTTTTTCGTTTTTTTTAATGTGATTACCGTACACAACAAGAGTCCCAACTGCTCCAAACCGCCTGGAGCCAGAAACACTATGGCATTATAAATTGGGGTACGTTTCGAGGCTAAAGGTAGTGAGGGGAAGGAAATGGGGAAGAGGAAGATGGGGAAGTTCTTGCCTAGTCAGTACGGCTAAAGCCTGATGTTTTATTTGCGACAACATAATTATAAAAGTTAATCTATAAGTTTTGGCAATTGCGTTGCCAAATTCGCCCATAAATCGTGAGTTTGTAATTTAAAAATTCACTCAATGCACAAGTCGATTAAAATCTGAACTCGATGTGAAATGTCACATGGTAGATGCAGGCGTGATTATATATATGTCCTACAGAGAGATAGCAGTTACTAGATAGGCACTGCACTAGGATAAAATAATAGTTATTATTGGCCATGGCGTGGGATGGATGAAATTTAGATCCGAAACAGGAAACTTGTGCGACCCAAAAAAGCCTATAAAACTTAAAGTAAAGACATATCAGACTATTGTTAGACCCGCGATAATGTATGGCTCCGAATGCTGGACTATGTACAGCTCCTACTCTAGACAACTCGAAACAGCAGAAATGCGAATGCTTTTAGATGGTCGGCAGGAGTATCACTAAAAGATAGGATTAAAAGTTCACGAATTCGTGGTAGCCTAAGTGTCACGGACATAAACAGTAAGCTGGAGGAACGATAGTTGAGATGGTATGGGTATGTAAGACAAAGACCATCAGACCACACAGTGAAGCATGCAAGATCTATGGAGCTTCACCGACAAACATCCAGAGGAAGACCAAAGAACTCCTGGATGACTCAATGATGAGAAACTGCCTGGATGAAAGCAATACCCAGAACCAAAGAAGATAGAGCCTAAGAACGAGAAGAGCAGACCAACAGTCAGAATCAAAAACACGGAAATTTAAAAGAAACACCAAATTACAAGAAGGTATTTTTATAATAATTATTTACCAATCTATCAAAATGTATGTCAATGTTCGCTGCTTGTACTGCGAACCAACAGGTTCATGCTTCGGCACACTGAAGAGATAATGTACACTAGAAATGTCTTCCAAGTAGATTTGAATTGAAACCAATGTCGCCACTAATTTAATCAATCAGGCTAATTTGTTCGCTTTTCGGCATAATTCGTATCTAAGAAATCGTGGTATTTCACTTAGTATCATGGTTACAGAAATTAGCTAAACGGTGTTAGAAAGAGAAAACACCAAACTTTATATTAAAATCTAAAAATTATTTAAACTTTTAGAATTTTTATTAATTATTTTTACATGACATAATACAAAAAAGTGATTTGACAATAACGTTTATAATACATTCGCCCTAATAATTGGTGTGTTTTCTTTTTTTGTCAACAGTATCTAATTTTAGTTTGTAGGGAAAAAAAGGTAGCCATTTTTAAACCTTTAAATTTTTGCATTAAAAATTAGCACAATTCAAAAGTTATATGTTGAGTTTTTAAATGCGCAAAAAAATATTGCATTTATTTGGATTTTATTGCAAATTGGAAATATTATGTCGTTCCGAGAAAATAGGCCTAAGGGGTTAATGCTTTTTGGTTTTAGCCCATTTAGCATGCGCTCTGTCTCTCTTACACTTTCCTGACATCTTTTATTGCCATCCCATTTGAATTTCATAATTATGTTAAAACGGTTCCCCGCCAACTCAGAATCAAGTGAACTCAACACCTCTTTGAAAAGTCATTAAAGACTATGAAAAAAAAAATTAAAATAGCCCATAACCGTAACATAACGTAACCTATTTAACCATTTTTTTCATCACTTTTCAAAGAAGGTTCTGAGGTTCATTTCGAGTTGTCCGGTCAAAACACAGTGCGGCATATTACGATATTTAAGCAAAAGATGGTCAGACTTTTGGATCACGAAACACGCCCACATTGCATTTATAGTGTTATTCAATATTCGATGTTTCGTGCGAACCGATGCAGGTTTTCGATAGTAGGGAAAATTACTCGAAACTTTGTATTGGAACTTTTGCGATTTCTTTTTTTTAACGGGAGTCTTTAAAAGACCCAGAACTGTGTCATGATATGGTAACCTGTTCAATTGGCAAGTTCATGCTACTGAGATTGGGGGCCACCTCTGGTCTGGAGCTCCAAAATTTAAAAAGGTAATTTGTCTGATAGATACCCTACATATCTGAACAGACATATAGAAATTATTGTAAGAGCTCGTTACACACGTGTATGTTGTGTTTGATTAACCTCTCCGACCCCTAAGCAGTCAAGTACAATAAGCTTGTGTTCGCACAAAAATCGTTATAACTCCGTTATTGTTCTAATGACAACCCTAAAACAAAAAGTAGAAGATTCATGTTAAATCAAGCTTCACATCTATATTCAAAGTTTTCCATAGAAATACCTAAAAAAGGCTTATTTTGTAGAAATAGTTTACACCCGCCAAATCGCCTACGCGCCGTTACACATTGTTATTTTTCTTATTAAATGTTCTTGGATGAAATGGTAAAAAAAATAAGGTGAAAAAAATGTTTATTATACATTTATACCATAGAATGAGTGTTTTTTTTACAAAATCCGTGATTTAAGTACCGTTTTCACATAAAAACAACACGTAGGTAAGTCATTTTTAAAAAATTTTAATGTTTGCATTCTAAGTTTTAATATTTACAAATGTTAATATTTATTTGTAATAATACAATTTGAGAGCTTATTTCATATCCTTTCAAAAACAGTTTTTAGTATTCGGTTACATTCAGAAATATTTCATTTATGTGTTATTTTCGCTTCAATTGCGAAGCGAAAATAACACAAAGTTTTTATAAATCTTACAGTTCGTTTAAGACAAAACTTGCACAATGGCAAAATATCTGAGTGGTTAAGAGGTATTTCAGCGAAGCTCTGGCGAGTTTCAGCACTAACCCCTTTGACAATTGTGCAAATTCGTGCATAATATACGAACGCCGTTGAGGGTTTTTTTCCGTATGAGAACGGGTCGTTAAGTATGCTTAAAAGTTCATGAATGAACGATATACCGGCTATTGTGTTTTCTCTGTCCTTTTATACGACTCTCTTTAGGACCGAAAAAGGGCTTTAAAGGTAACATCAGGACCTCCTGTGTGGAGTTATAAAGGCATACACCATGATTATAATTTTATTTATATTAAAATATGAGATTTTAGGCTAATTAATTAAGGTTTTAAAAATGAATTATCACAAAACTGTAAAATCCAAAATATGATTTTTTACAGCGAGGCCTTGAACATCTGCGTGGCGGGCCAAATCGAGAGAGGCCGGTGTGAGGGAACCCTTTGACCTCTCCAGCTAGTCTCTTGACCTATCGTCTTGCACCGCAGTGGGAGGGATAGATTCACACATCCGTCACTCCTGGATGCACTGATCCTTATAATTCTAAGCCACCCCTCATACCATTTTCTTCCCAGAACTTCATCGCCTTACTTTCCTTAAATACTGTCCACACAGCGGGTTCTACCGGGCCTTAAGGCGCCGTATACCCGCTCAAAAAGAAGAAGATGGAGAGATGTTTAATTACGAATGTTGGAGAGAGTGCGCTAATATTTAAAACGATAAAATTGAAGCGAAAATTGTGAATATGTTTAATAAACAACGACTCGTTTAAAAAAAATAAAAATCTCGTGGGGAGCATCTAAAATAGCATTTTAAGAAACACTGTGAATTTTTTCATTCATAAAACTTCTGAAATAAGTGAAATGAACGTGTGTATAAAAATTTGCGGAGCATACTTTGCGATTTTTTCTATCGAGGGAATTTCATGTAATTTGCGTTTCGGCGTGGAACGCGTCTAGATATTATCTTCAAAAATATTATATATTTCTTTAAGAGCTTAAATACTTCAAATGTTTAAACAAATAAATAGAGAAACCTGTCTATAAAAGTACACACAGTAATAATATCATGTATTCTTCTGTTTGAATTGCTTTGAGTTAGGTTAGGAGAGTTACTATATTTTTGATAGATTTTAAATTAAAAACCTCTAGTTTTCCAAATGCTTTTTCAAATGTTATACAGGTACACAGAAATAACATGATACCGTTCAGGTATTTCATCCTTTGTAAATATAAAATGTGGTTACTACAAAAAAATATCGATATTTTTATTCAAAAAAATACTTTGTTATTATTTATATTTTATCAGTTTATTTAGTGTACCCACTGAAAATATCCGGAATAACAACATTTCCGGAAAATTTTGCCATTTCAGCGAACAACCGTCCGATAAGGCTGTTTAGGGTTTGTTTATTCCGATATTGAAATCACAAGGAGTGCCTTTTTTGCACACAAAAAAGACAAACGGATATAAATAAATAATAATAAAATTCTTTATTCAATGAAATTGGCAACATTATAATTAAAAAATTACATGTTCAATGTAGTTTACAAATAGATTAAGTACATCAGTACAAAAAAAATAATAAACAGAAAATAATGTAAGAACGGTTATATAGAAGTAGCATAATTATACAATATTTTTAGTTGTGCATAGCATGCCTCACTAGGTGAACCTGTATTGAGGCAGAATATTTTGTAAATTGTTTATCGCATTTTATCTATGGTTATATTATATGACATGGAAGTGTGCCGACTGTCGCCGAGCTACGACCAATCTGGTGAAATACACTGTCTGCCATAAAAAATGTATAAATTAAATTATATTACTACATAAAATTAAATACAAAAAAAATGTTGAACATATTACTTAATTTAGTACTTGTACTATGGAGGTTTGAGATAAATTCTCATTGTATGGTATAGAGCGCGCCCTGCCACTGGGCCACGGCCTGTACGAGAGTGTTTTGCGATTTCTAATTATTTCGGCATCAAAGCAGTGATCCCGTGTACCCTTCCCTCTGCGAACAATTTCGAGGCGCTGCATCACCAAGGTAGGCGGAACAATGCTCTGCATGCGTGGTTATTGCCTCCACATAGGAGGCCCTGAGGAAAAGAAATCCCTCAGAGCCTATGTCATCTTTGGGGATGCTGTGTGGAGGGTCTTTTTGGGGAAAGGAAAGAGGATATGAGTGGGTAGGAATCTGGGGATCAATGTGTCCAGAAGTGACGAACGTGTAAAGTCGATAGTCCGACTGGAGAGGTCTAGGTTAGGCCTCCCTCAACAAGTCCCGATCCGGTCACCACGCAGTAGCTGGGCAGTCGCATTCGCCGCCAAAACCTGGACAAACACCACCCCATGACCACGGGCACCCCTGCTAGGTCACCAAACATAGCGAACCACTTGGGGTGACCTGTCGCACGGCTTTTGTATATCTTGCAATGAAAGTTGTGCTTTTGGTGTCTAGATAGAAATAAAGACGCGTATGGGTAAACGATTGTTGGATTAACTTGTGCAATACTGAAAACATATCATGGCCTATCTCCTTTGACATATACAAGAACTATGACGTCACATACAACCTGTCTCTAAGACTAATTTAATGCTATGGTAGAGGGTGGAGGACCTAGCATACGTTTTATATCAATGTCCTGCCTGCAAAAACGTAAATAATTCGGGAATAGCTCGGTATAAAATATAACCCTTGTCAATCGTGGATACGTCCTGTCGGTTTTCCGTTGTGACTTGTGACAGCTGTACTACACTCGAAGCGAGCGTGGGTAGGAGATAATCTAAATAATCGAAAGCTGCTATCGATTATTTCACAGTAAGTAGAAGTTTTTTATGTGAATACCTCACAAAAGTACCAACTGCTCCCTTCTGGAGCCTGTGAGACTATGGCCGGATATAATATGGACACTTTCTAGATTGCATTTAGTTCGTGAAGAATCCTGCAATCATTCATAAAGATAGCAGATAACAAAAATATGCGTTGGAAAAAATAAAGTCGGCAGTTCTCGGACGAAGTATGATATATATAGTAAAATCAAAGCGAATAGAGTCGAATTAGAGTGGTTAGACTAGAGCCCCGTCAAGGCTAAGGTCATGTTCAAATCCTAGATACAAATATTTTGGAAGAGTAGCTTTAATGATTAAATATTGCAATTTGAGGTTATACTCATTAAGTTATTCGAAAAAAAAATTTATTATATTCATGCTAAGCTTGTAAAAATTTCAATAGATGTCACACATTAAAATAAAAATGGATATATTTATCCAAGACACTATCTAGCTTGTATTTAGTTCGGGAAGAATCTTGCAGTCATTAGAAAATTAAGATAACGTTGGTAGTTTTTTTAATTTTTTTTTTATTATTTATTGAGTTAGTTTATACTACATGAATATAAACTAATAAGCACAATGTAACATTTCATTTGATAAATTTAAATATTTTTTCAGTAAGCATAACATTTATTTTTAAATATGTTCATTCTTTCTTCATTCTTCATACTTTCAGGCATTTCATCATACATCTTTAGTCCTCTATACATTAGGCAGTTCTGTGATTTTGATTTCTTCATTTGTGGCAATCGAAATCTGTTTATATTTCTTGTTTCGTAATTATGTACAATTTAATTATAAACAATTTCATCCTTAAAGTATTTTGGCATTTGGTTTTTCATAATTTTATGCACAAAATTTAACACATTAAATAGAAGTCTTTTTTTATTGGAATCCAATTTAGCTCCTCTCTCATTTGATTAATCCTTGCGTATTTGCCTTTTCCCAGTATACATCTCATAGCTCTGTTCTGTATAACTTCTAGTTTGTTTAAATTTCCTTGATTGGCCAAATATAACATTGTAGAGCAGTAAGGTGGTTTTGGTCGAAGATAGTTACAGTTAAATATGACCAAAGCGATTAGGTTCGAATTTGATCAGTGGTTAGAAAAGAGCCCCGCAAGGCTAACCAATTGGGGTATGTTGTGAGGCTGAAGATAGTGGGGAGGGGAAGGATAAAGATGGCTAAAGCCATTTCAAGCAAAACTCTTGTTTTGGAATCATTGTTTTTTTATATATATATATGGATATCTGTTCCCATTTCGAACGTGTCACACTAACAAAGGAATCATATTGTCTAATTCTATCACAAATCCTGTTAAGTATTTAATGTGTTTTTCAATTTTTATAAGAAAAACTTTCTTTTTATTACTTTTTTTTAAGGTTATTCCCATCAGTGAAATATATTATATTAGAATAAGTTAACAATAATAATCTAAACGAAAATATGAAAGAGAATAAGACACAGAAAAACAGAAAAAAAGACAATGGTCGCAACTGGGACTCGAACCCAGACCTCTCTGTCTAACCGGGAGGAGCGCGTTAACCAATTTCGCTATTGCCACCTTCTGTCAACCGCCATATTTGTCAATCTCATATTTTCAAATTTTAGAATTAACATTATTATCAAATAATTACTTCTCTCCATATTACGGGCAACTACCCTTTTCATTGGAAACAATCATTCTAAGAATTGGTTTGTAACCTGGATAGCGTCCCAGTTGCGACCATTGTCTTTTTTCTGTTTTTCTGTGTCTTGTTCTCTTTCATATTTTCGTTTAGATTATTATTGTTAACTTATTCTAATATGATATATTTCACTGATGGAAATAACCTTCAAACCTTGGCGTTATCTTTGACTCTAAATTACGCTTCTTGAATCACATTATTAGTATAACCAGTAAGGGATTACAAATGCTTGGATTTATTCTCAGAATTGCTAAAGACTTTAATAACATAAAAACCATAAAATTGTTATACACGTCTTTGGTTAGAAGTCAGGTTGAATACAATTCAAGTATTTGGTGTCCTCATTTCAACTCTCATTGTTTACAAATTGAAAAAATTCAAAATAAATTTTTACGTTTTATTAATTTCAAAATTGGTATTCCTATTATTGAAATCAATTATGTCAGTTTACGCAGTAAACTTAACTTATCGAAATTATCGGAAAGGCGAAAAATATTTGATCTCCTTTTATTGTATAAAATTATTCATTCAAGGTTGGACTGCCCTGACGCTATCAACTTGTTATCCTTACACATACCTCCAAAATATACTAGACGGAATATTTTATTTTGCAACAATAACTTCGCTACGAATTCTGCAGTAGAAAGAATACATAGGTACCCTGGGTAATGAACTGACTGATGTCGCTGACATATTTAATTTAAACTTCGATTCATTTAAAGCCAAATTAGTCCACCACTTTTTAGATGTAAATAATGAATGAGTAAATTTTATTTTATTTCGATTTTCTTTTGTTTATGGTTTTATTTTATTGTTCTTTTTCCAATATGAGTAATTAAGTAAAAATAAATGTGTTTTGATTTTTTTCATGTTTTTGTTGTTCGTAGGTATATGAATTGTTGTACCTACGAGTTCTAAAGTCATCCATGTGGAATTAGCTTTAGATGTATGTACTCCTATTTTTTTTTTATTGAGTTTATGCTTTATTTGTATATTTTGTAATATTTTTTAAGTTTGTTATGTACTGTTGTTATAAATGTTATTTGTATTTTATATGTTAAAGCCCAATAGGGCGTCAATAAATAAATAAATAAATAAAATAAAAAAAAATAAAAAAAGTAATAAAAACAAAGTTTTTCTTATAAAAAATGAATATTCATTTAGACTTTTATAAAAAGTCAATTGTTCCATATAAATAAATTCGGATATATCTATCCGAGACGCTATCCAGGTTACAAACCAATTCTTAGAACGATTGTTTCCAATGAAAAGGGTAGTTGCCCGTAATATGGAGAAAAATAATTAGTCGATAATAATGTTTATTCTAAAATTTGAAAATCTGAGATTGACAAGTATGACGGTTTGACAGAAGGTGGCAATAGCAAAATTGGTTAACGCGCTCGTCCCGGTTAGATGGAGAGGTCTGGGTTCGTTTCCCAGTTGCGACCATTGTCTTTTTTTCTGTTTTTCTGTGTCTTGTTCTCTTTCATATTTTCGTTTAGATTATTATTGTTAACTCATTCTAATATAATGTTTTTTTTCATTCACAAAGTGTTGAAACATCCCGCTTCCTTGAATATGACTGAGAACCTGTATTTATTATGAAAATTGGGCGGAAAATTTAGTCCTCGGCGCATTATCTGCAACAGTGAAAATGGTAAAATCTCTTGAAATAAGCAATTTCCGTTGTTTTAGTACGGTTGGGATGAGGAGGGGACAGGAATGGGCTACTGGGTCTCTAAAATAATACTTTAAACCTACACTAAAATATATTATTAGATCACACATAATTTATTATATTTTTTCTTTGCTTTACATTTTTTAAGAGAAAAATGTGTCCTTACTGGGGTACCCCGTTCTAAGGATACATTGTACAAGTTTTCATGTTTGAAATATAAGTAAATACCATGTTAAAATATTACAAGAGGAAAATTATAAAGTTAAATCTAAAATAAAGTACAATACAAGCATTAATCTCTGTTCGGTTGCAAAATTGTATCTATATTCTTCATTCCCATGTTCATAACCCATATCTTATGCTGCTTTTGAAGTCGGTTATCTTTTTAATGGTTTTTATTGCAAGAGGGAGTAAATTAAATAATTTTATAGAGAAGTATTGCATATTTCTTTGTCCAAAAGTCGTTTTAGTTGTAGGTTGGTGGAATGTATGTTGTAATGTAGATCTTGTGAATTGGCCCGAGTTTGTCTGTGTAAAGTTATCCTGGTTTTTGAATGCGTACATACATAGAACATTGTCTTCAATAATTAAATATTCAATTTGAGGTTTTACTCAAAAATAAAATAAAATATTCATCCTGGACTTGTAGAAAAGTCAATAGATGTCTCACATAAAAATAAATTTGGATTTGTTTACCCTATACACTGTCTAAATTGCATTTAGTTAGGAAAAATCTTGGAATCATACATAAAGATAGCTGTGTTTGGAGACCAGATCTGAATAGCCAGGTACTTCCCCACCTTCCTTTTCCCCATCTCATTCTCCTCCCCACTACTTTAAGCCTTACAAATCACAACATACCACATTTCGGGACGCCATAGTCCCACTGGTTGGGACTCTTATGCGGTATTAACATAAAAAAATAACAATACTTTTTAGGTTGGAAAATAATTTCACATAGAGAAAAATAAAATTAACTGCATTAATTTTTAATTTAAAAAAAACTCTCCCGCATAAAAAAAAAATATATCGTGTTTCTCGTCTAACTCATTTTTATGTATTCCATTGTATCGAAAGCCGTTCCTAGCGCGAAAGAGACAACGCACGCCCAACATACGCTCTCCCACGGGTGCGAGAGGGACAGCACGCACGCGTGAAACAGGTGTGTTTCTATTGGACGGGACCGGCAGGTGCGCGGGAGGATATATTCAAATTTGGAAGACGGGTTCGAAAATTGAATGGCGCGAATGATTTGGCGGGAACCTTATTTTTTCTTTTTCTTCGTATATTATAAGGTAATATGAAAACATGACGATGTGCAAGAGGGATATAATCGTATAAATGTAGTCGGGGGAGTCGCTAAGGCAGATATTTTAGATACAAAAAGCCGAAAAAAAAAATTGTTTGCCTTTTTTTATATAACCTACATATATAAGTACGTCAACCCATGGCAGCTCTCAATTAACAATAATAAAATTTTAAAACATCAATTTGATCTAGATATGGTAATACATTTTTTTAAATTTAACTCCACACAGGAGGCCTTGAGGAAAATAATTTCCCTCAGGAAATATAATATCATCTGAGATGCTGTGTGAAGGGTCTTTTTGAGGAGAGAAAGGAATGAACATTGGTCTTGAAGGAAGGAGGAAACACAGAAGCCGGCAAATCGTTCCACAGCCTAGCTGTTGAGCAGACGAACTATAACTATGCCGCTAGTTCCTTGGAGCATCTTCCATTGAAATACCGGTGGAGAATAAGGATAGCATTCTCACCCGACGCCAGTGCTCTAAAGATCGCAATCCGTCTGTTGAGATGGGACAATCTATCAAAAGGACCGCTCGTTTCTGCACAGAATCGAGGGTATTTTTCAGGTATTTTGGAGCTCCAGACCAGAGGTTGCTGCCAAATTCAACTGTGGGGTGCACTTGTGATTTGTACAGTAGGCTCAGTTTTTGAGAGATGTTACAGAATGTTAAGGTATGTACTTGACTTACTTTAAACAGTGATTCCTGACATTATTTGGAGTAAAATATGTAAACATTTTTGGTCTCCGGCGACTTTTTTTAATAGAAATCATAAAAAATCAGTTTGTATTGGACAATTTAAGTCGGGATGAGGGGTCGGGCGGTTTTTCCGCTGAATTCCAAGCGATGACATGTGAAAGATATTATTTTGTGTTTGGTTTTGAAGGCAAAAGCTTAGAAAAAATAATTTAAAAAAACATCAAAAAAGTCATCAGAGACCAAAATTTTATTTACTTACATTTTTTACTACAAATAATGTCAGGAATCACCGGTGAAAGTAAGTCCAGTACGTCTCTTAACACCCAGTATATACAATTTGAGATGCGCATGTAGAAAAGTCAATAGATGTCTTACATTAAAATAATAAACAAAAATTTTAACAAAACAAAAAACTAATTCAAATAATGTACTAAAAAGTAAAAAAATAATTTCGTACGATTGTTATTTTTGGAGTCGGTGTCAGCCAAGATCTCCACATCTCACCTATAACTACCTATGTATACCTCCAAAAATAACAATAGTACGAAATTATTTTTTTACTTTTTAGTGCATTTTTTAAATCGTTTTTGGTTTTGTTAAAATTTTTGTTTATTTTTTTATTTTTAGTGACGAGCGTGCGTAAAGAAGTTTTACCGAAATCGAAATCTGTTGGCGTAATATTGAGTTATTTGTCGATTTGTCGCGCACATACTTATTGCAAATTTAAGACATATATGGTTTTATCATGGATCCCATTGTCATAAATGGACCAAATTAAAATGGGACCACATGGGAAGCACCAGCTTTTTAATAAAAAAAGAATCATCAATATCGGTTCATCCAATCAAAAGTTCTGAGGTAACAAACATTTAAAAAAAAAAAAAAATTTAAATACCGTCGAATTGATAACCTCCTCCTTTTCGAAGTCGTTTAAAAATAGATATATTTATCCAAGACACTGTATAGATTGCATTTAGTTCAGGAGGAATCTTGCAATCATACATAAAGATAGAAGTCATATGCGTTAAGAAAATGAAGATAGTGTTGGTAGTTCTTAGTCGACGTATGATAACAGTTAACAATGCCTAAAGAGGATAGGATCGAATTAGCTTGGTGGTTAGAGCAGATCCTTAGTTGCTAACATTTATTAGTTTTAATGATTAAAAATTAGATTTTAAGATTTTACTCATTATATTATTCCAAAAAATAAACAAAAATATTTATCTTTGACTTGCAAAAAAGTCAACAGATGTCGCACATTAAAATAAAATTAGATATATTTATCCAAGACACTATATAGATTGCATTTAGTTCGGGAAGAATCTTGCAATCATAGGTATATAAAGATTGCAACCAATAAAAAGATGCGTAAGAAAAAATTAAGATAATTTTAGTACTTCTTAGTCGAAGTATGATACAGTTAGCTATGACAAAAGAGGAGAGGGTTGAATTAGCTTAGTGGTTAGAGCAGAGCCCCGGCAAGACTAACGTCTAATTTTTTTTGATGTTTCTGTTTCAAATTATTGTTTGAGAGTCGCTAAACTAACAGCAACCACGAAGATGACATGGGTCCTGTGGGGAATTATTTTTCTCAGAGTTTCCTGTGCGCATCTAATGTAGAAAATATAAGTTCATTCATTCACACGCAGTAGAAGTGAAATCTTCAGAAAAATAAAGTAGAAAAGAGTGGGTGGAGAGACTACGAAGGATAGCACAAAGAAGGGACCGATCATTCACATCCTATAGATGTGTGGTTGTATCATTTTAGTGTCGCTTTATCGTTTCATCGAGTATCATTTTTTTTTTACATGTTTACCGCACAAGAGTCCCAACTGCTCCCGTCTGAAGCCAGTGAAACTGTGGCATCCCCAATTGGAGTATGTTGTGAGGCTGAGGGTAGTGGGGAGGGGAAGGAGATAGGGAAGAGGAAGGTGGGGAAGTACCTGGCTATTCAGATCTGGTCACCAAACGTGGCTAATGCCGTTTCAAGCAACTTTTCAGTTCTGAATGGTGGTCTTACACCAGGGCGATACTGAGAGTATCTTCCACTCTGGAACGTGCCGCAAATATAAATAAATTGTGAAATAACACAAATTAATCAAATAAAATTTATTTGGTGTGCGAGTCAAGCGTCTTACCGCTGCGCTACGCCGGCCATAACATATAACAACGGTTATAAATAAGTTTTCACTTGTAACAAAAAAGCTCATATTTGTTTGTACGAGCCAAAAACGTCATTGAAAAGCTTCACTGAGATACAGCTTTTGTCTTGCTGACGCCTACTTATAAGAAAAGTTTTAAATATATTTTTCCAATATTATAAATCATGCATGCAGGGATCTGTTTCTATGGACCACACACCCCGGTCTCCCCTGCATATGCCGGAGCAGTAACTCTCCCTAACTACATGTATTACCCGGTCGTAGCATCTTACCCCGTTCTATTTTCAGATCTTATTATTTCAAAGAGCCCAATCTTCCGGGCGCGCTTCACCCCACGGAAAACTTGCCCAAATGTCCGAATTTCAAAAAATTTGGTCAAAAATGCGATTTTTAAGATCGAAAATCTTACCAAAATCGGAAAAACATACATAAATGATAGTCAAATATCACAAAAACTTAGGTATATTGGTCAAAAAAGGGTATTTTTCCTCATTAACTCAGCCAGTGCGAAAAGGGGTGTAAAAATCCCCATGGTCCACCTTTCGCGCGATAACTCGATAATTAATCGGACAATTCCATTCTTATTTTTCATAATCTAAAAAAAAAATAACAATTTTTTTGCCATTTTTCGTTTTCCAATATTTAAAGTGAAAAATATATTGTTTTTCATAAAAAATTAGAGCAAATCACATTACGCGCTT
The DNA here is from genome assembly GCA_917563855.2 of Limnephilus lunatus. NCBI lineage: Eukaryota > Metazoa > Arthropoda > Insecta > Trichoptera > Limnephilidae > Limnephilus > Limnephilus lunatus. The sequence goes on from OU830592.1 coordinate 113,837,221, forward strand.
GACTATTGTGTGTGTTTCGATACCATTCTGCAAGTCCTCTTTTTAAATAACAGCAATTCATTATTTCGGATTCTACTAGAAGCGATGTTGAATCGGATGAGTTGCAAATTAGATCAGAGACTATTATAGAGTAAATGGTACAAATATCATGTTTGTCAATTTATGTAAATAAACATTTTTCCTTTCTCCAGGCTATCCCTCTTTCTAAGAGTCTCAACTGTTCTCACCCGTCTGGAACTTGAGAGACTATGGCTTACCCATATTTGGGATACGTTGTAAAGATAAATGAGACGGAAAGGAGATGTAAAAGGGGAAGATTTCTGGTCAGATCTCGTCAACATACCTTCAGATCTGGTCAACAAACAAGGTTAAAGCCATTTCAAGGAACATTTCAATTCTGAATGGTGGTCTTAATGGGTCTTAATGAGTAGCTTCCTTTCTGTAACGTGCCGCAAATACAGGATATTTCAAATGAATAAATTGTGAAAATAACACAAATTAATCAAATAAAATGAACTTGCGCACGCTGAGATTTGACCCCTCGATCACGGAGGACATCATGAAGCATGATCAACTTCACCCTGTAAATGCAGAAAATTATAGATATTTTTTCTACTATAATAGACAGAAGTCAAAGTAACTCAAGACCCCTAGCACGGTCAATCGTTAAGGATTGATAGGATAACTTTCGGTAATTTCTCATCGTTTCCCTAGCATGACTTCAGATCGCTAACGTAGAAAAAACTGTTGACGTCGAATATATTAAATACACTTAGTCATTGTGAACTGTGTGTTAATTATTCGCTGGCGGTCTGTGGTCGTGCTAGGGAACGATGAGACGTTACTGAAAGTTATCCTGTCAATCCTTATCGGTCGACTGTGCTAGGGGGCCAGAAGAGGAAAGGCTAGAGGCACCTTTTTGAAGCGATGGATCAATAAACCGAATAGGACAAGAATAAAAAGATTAGATGAGATTAACCTCAACACAGGCTTGTCCTAGTGAGGTGACAAATTGTATTGTAAACATTTTACTTGCAGTGTAAAGAAACAATAAATAAATAAATAAAAAATTGTTAAATCACAAAAATATATTATTTCTGGCCAAATTGTGTTGCAATTCAGAGCTTAGTGCGCAGTTCCCAATGCGGCCCTCACTCGCGACGCTTCAAGACAAATGTGCCCCGTTTGGGCGAAATGTTCACCACTCCCCCGCAGCTGAATTTGCCCCGCATTACCCTAAATTTGCCGTAAGCCCCGGCCTAACTAACCCGGCGCTGCTGGCTCCCACCGGCATAAAACTACACAATTTTCCCCAAAAACACGCGGCAAAGGAAAAATACTCGGGAAATGCTCGACTCTATTTAGTTCAATAATAAAACTTGAGTTTTTTTTTTCTTCGTCTTTTTATGTTTGCTGGAAAACATATTTGAAGGAAATCAAAACTTGTAGAAATTCACCTCAGAAGGAAAATGATAATTTGGTGACGGTTTGAACAGCGAGGCATTTTCTTCAGAAAAAATATGATTCTACTAATTTTAAAGTCAAAGAAACTTCAGGTACTTTGCAAAAAAACTTTATAATATACTTCACTGACCATTAGACAGCACACGAATTATGTAAAATACAAATCAGATACCAAGTCTTGGATCACTAGCAAAGACAATCATATAATAAATACCTGGGCATAACAATAGACCAGCGTTTAGAATGGTCCCCACACATAAATATTCTGAACAACAGAATAAGGAAACTAACATATATATTTAGATGTTTAAGAGATATTTTAAACGAAAAATTGCTTAGAACCACATACTTCGCTTTCTGTCAATCAATTATACAATACGGCATTATAGGATGGGGCGGTACATAAACAAATCAAACACAAACAATTTACAAATCACAAAAACTAATAATAAAAACAATTTTAAAAAAACCCTACTCATATTCGTCAGAACTTTTATTCCAACAATTTAAAGTCAGAAAATTAAGTGTAATATATTTTTATCATGCAACATTACAAATTTATAAAGATTTTATTCAAAATAAAGTTGCACCATTTAAAAACAACAGAAATCTTAGACAGACATCAATACTTCTTACTCCAAAATGTAAAAAAACACTAGGACAGTTTTTTTTTATTTTAAATTATTTCTGGCTTTCACCCTTCAAGGGTGTTCTAGGCCATCATTTAAAATTACATAGAAAGGGAAAGGTGAATTTATATATTAATTTTATTTAAATGTACAAATTTCAGAATTATATGGAAGATTGGAGTCGAGTTCAGACTTAGAAGAGATGAAATGTTGAATGGAGGGGAGGCAATTTTAGATAACGCTTGATAGAAGAGAGGATATTTATTTAGAGAGGGACAACCAAAAAATATGTGATCTAAAGAGCCCACATCTAGACCACAGAACGTACAATCTGGGGAGTCAAGGATGTGAATTTTAAAAAGGTGAGAAGGAACGGAACAATGACAGATTCTCATTCGAATAAGTTAGGACAGTTAAGTCATAAATATCTCGGAGTAAATTTTTTTAATTCACTTCCTGAAAAAATCAGAAACATGAACAGTAATATCAAAAAATTTAAAATTCACCTTAAAAATTATACCGAAAATTTGAACTGAATATAAAAAATAAAACAATTTAACCAATATAATAACACCCCCATAAACACAAGCCCTGCTTTTTTATGGGGATAAATGAAATATGTACACATATTACTTATGTAATTAATTATTATATTGAATTTATTGTAATTTATATATCTTTCTCTGAATAAAAAAAAAATAAAAAAAAATAAAAAAATAATATTAGGTCCTTACATATGAAATTGACGTTTTGTATGGGAGCTTATGGGAGTTTTGTGTAGGGGCTTTTTCACCTTCCCAATTTGCTTCAAGTGGATTAAAACAGTTTTATCACTAACACCGCAGCCTGCAGCTGGACGTGGTTTGCGATGGATCCGCTTCCACAATAGCCTTCAATTCTTCATTATCAACTTTGGTCTCCGGCCGTCCACGGGGCTTGTTCTGCAGGTCGGAATTTCCAGAACGGAAACGTTGGAACCAAAAACGCACTGTGTTTTCTTTTGCGGCACCGTCGCCATACACATCATTAATCCTTCAAGCCGTTTCTGCAGTACTGGTGCCACGGTGGAACTCGTACTCGTAAATAACGCGATATTTCAAGTTTTCCATTTTGTAAACTAAGTGACGCAAAGAAAAAAAAACAATTAAAGAAAAACAAATGAATTATAATTTTCGAAACACAAATACATGAGTAAATAGCTGTATAAATTTGAATTTGGAATTCCTAACCAAAGAGAAGATATTTGAGATCAAAGTTGCCCGTACGGCAAAACGCCAATTTAATATGTAAGGACCCAATATTAACAATATTTTTAGAACCTTCTAATGCATGCTTTCCCATTGGTACGATGCTGATTGTTCTTTGTACTTTTACTTTAAATGTAAATAACATTGTTGTAGTTATCCTTATTTTTGTGTTTTTATGCTAAAATGCGCCTGCTCTCAACACAGGAATTCCTAGTGAGACAGGCACAGCACAATCACCTATGTAACTTGATAAACAAAGATTATAATAAAAAATAAAAATAAATGCAGGTAGAGAGGACCGCCACACGTGTGGCTGAATTCCTTGTTTATTTACATTCACACATCGTCTCATACATAACTACTTTTCTGTTTTACAAACTTTGGACATGTTTTGACACAATCCAGTATTTGATTCATTTGGTCGTCTGACGACTGTAATTTGAGAGGCGTATGGGTACCGCTGCCTGGGGAACCATTTATTGGATAACCTACACCTCTGCAATAGATTGCCCCAAGTGGTACACTAAATTTGTTGGCTTAGCAGGGGTTCATGGGTTCATAGGGTGAGGTTTGTCTAGCTCTTATAGCGGCAGATGCGTTTGCTCACCTACTGCGTGGCGGGCCGGATCGGGAGAGACTGGTTGAGGGAGAACTTTTAATTTATTCAACCGGATTCTCTCGATTCATTGCCTTGCATCTCAGTGGAAGGAATTCACTTCTCGACACACTGATCCCCAGATTCCTACCTTTTTCCTTCCCAGAACTTTCTTTCCCTAAAAAGATCCTCATCACAGTATTCCCAAAGATGACATAGGCCCCGAGGGAAATTGTTTTCCTCAGGGCCTCCTGTATGGGGTATATTGTAAAAAAAAAATTAAAAATGAAGTACATATAAGATTGATAAAAATGACGGAATGTAATTTGTGTGGCAATAGCTCAATTGGTAGAGACGCCAACCCCGGTAAGACTACAGAATCTGTGTTCGAATCCCAGTGCGAACGTTTAAATTTTTATTACAATTTTTTAATGTTATATTCATCAATGATAAAAAAAATGCAATTAATTATTATTGGTGATGTTTCATTGACCTGAGAACTTAATTAATTCGGGAGTTACTTTGGTCCAACCGACATTTCCGGTGTTACAAGATGACAATCTTACCGGTGGAGAAACAAGTAATACCAAATTAACGACATTATTATTTCTGTCGTCAAAAATGATTTATTTTATTCAAGACACGTAAAATGATCCCACCGTAATAATTATCGAAACGACTTAATAATGATGAAGAATGAGTGGCTCAAGATGCAACTGGTTCCATGTCAACTCAGAATCGAGTCAACTCAAAACCTATTTGAAAAATCATTAAAAGCTATGAATAAAATAATTAAAACTAGCCCTCAACCTAACCTAACGGGTTCCGCGAGTTTTCAACCCGCGACATAATATCCTACGGAAAAAAACATCCCCCAACAAAATATCTACGAGTACTAAAATCTAACCTAACCTCACAAGTAATAGGACAAAAATAATACAGACATCCTGTAAAGACAGTAAATTATTATTATCATTTTTTTTTCATAAGAAGCAATCACTTTGTGGTTAGAAATAAATAAAACTAACACTTTGTATTTAACCACGAATTTATTATGTTATATATCGATTGGTTTCGCTTAAATCAAGCTTTTTCAGGATATAAGTAATAATAACTAAATGCTAAGACAGAGCTATGGCTTATATATTAGTTGAGTGACAGAGGGAGAAAGAAAATGACCAAAGAAAATAATTAGATAGAGACAAAATATTTGACAGAGGAAAAGGGGATAATCAATTAGTGGGAGGAAGACAACAATACAATAATCAATTAGTGGGAGGGAGACAACAATACACATCTAATCACAAATAAAAAAACCAATAGTTGGTTTTAAATGAGATATTTAACAAATTTTGACGAATTTTACATTATAACATAACTAAGCAGAACCCCGGCAAAGCAAAGGGTCCTGGATTCGATTCCAAATGTGACCTTGTCTTTTTCTGATTATTCCGTTTAAAATTTTCTTTTGAGGGTAGCTAATATTGTCTTCACTGATTAAATGTTACTATTTGAGGATTTACTCATTTAGTTATTCCAAAAATAAATAAAAATATTTGCATTTTATAGTAAAATGACTTTACCATTAAGCTATTGGTACCGCCATGTTTATCTCAACGTTGAAAGTGATCAAATTGCTACTTCTTCCACAGACAAGAAATAATCTGGTTGCAAGATGGCCGCCTCAATGGGACCGGTTTTGGCGGCAAACGTGCGACAGTAACCGGAAACGGCGCGCGACGAAACCGGTTAGTACACCGCGTACACAGCGCAGTACCTACGGGATACAAGTTTAGTAGAGACACGGGATTGCAGGAGTGCGTAGACTAGGTATGTACGGACAGGTACACACGGAGGGCATTTTATAAAACGCCTACAGTGACAGCTCGATCAAACAATTATACTTGACCGAAACCTATTGCTTCATAAAATGTATATTATTAATAAATATACAGTGCAGGGTGAACAAACTGTTGTCTGAAGCAGGAAAAACTCTGGATTGGTGAGTCCTGGCATCAAAAACTTTGCACAGGAAAATTTTGCCTATTATATTTTATATTAGCCCCATACAGGAAACCCTGATGATAAAAATCCCTCAGGGCCTATGCCATCTTTGGGGATGCTGCGTGGAGAGTATTTTTAAGAAAAGGTAGGAGAGGAAGTTCTGGAAAGGAAAAAGGTATGAGGGTTGGGTAGAAATCTGACGGTTGATGTTTCCAGGAGTGACGGACATTTTTTTTTTTTTTTTTTTAAATATATATTTATTTTTAAAATATTACATGGTTAATACATTATATAAAGTTTTTATTTCAAGAATACATGGTTTAATAAGTTTACACCTTTTTTTAGGAGCAAAGCTCGTGACAAAAAAGGCGGAGAAAACGAATGTAGTTAAAAAATAAAAAAATAAAAATTTACTAATGGTAAAGTAACACATATTTTTTTTATATATACGAGTATAAAACTAAGAATAGGTAATATAATTAACAGTAAGCTAGAAAAATCGTTTATATTATATAATATGTCTATATATTTTTATATAGTATATGTATGAAACATATAAAAGAAGTAATGTAATACAACGAAGAGGAGGAGATATAAAAAGAAAGGATGAAGATAAAGAAAGAAAAAGGATATCTGATATTACAAGTTGTGTTGAGAAATATAGTATTTAAAAAGATGAAGTGATTGTAATAAGCTATATAAATATGAATCCATTCCTTCCACTGCGGAGCAAGGCGATGGGTCGAGAGCCTGGCTGGAGAGGTCTAGGTTAGGTCTTCCTCAACCTCTCCCGATCTAGACCTAGACAAACCTCCCCCCCATAAACCTGGACACTCCTGCAAGTCACCAAACGTAGCGAACCACTTGGGGTGACCTATATCAGGGGTATTGGTTATTAAATAAATGATTCCCGGGGCAGCGGTACCCATACTTCCCAATTTATGTAAAGCACCTTTAAATACAGAATAAAACATTTTTTTACAAAAAAAGGATTACAGCAAAATTATATACTTAGTTTAAACATACTAATATGATCTAAATTAACATATATTTTACAATTGGGCTATGAGACAAAATGTAAACTAAAAACTGTTTAAAAATGTAAGTGTAAGTTATTTCGATGGTTACCTAGTGTGTATGCGTGGTATAAAGGAGATTGATAGTGAAATATATATTTTAGTTCGTGTGACTCTATTAGGAACATGAATGAAATCAATTGCAATAATGCAGGACTGTCGTAAATGATTTAAAAAAGAAAAACGTCATCAGATAATACAAAAAAGTCAGAGTTAATAAAATTCTCACAGACAGAATGATCATTTTATCTAGGCTTCATTAATCGAGGCATCCAGGTAGGCAGGTACCCATTACCGACAGCATCACAGGTACTACAATCCGTATAGGATATAAGCAACCGGTTAGAGGGAGACTGCAGGTATTATTAATACGCGGTTACCAAACGAGATTAGCAGTCCAAACGCAATCAGGCCTGACTCCAATCACTGTCGAACCACGCAGGAAGGACAAGGAATGTAGTACCAACCTGTGGCTGTGTATAATGCATAAGGTGTACTAGTTTGCGAGTTGCAGAGGATGCGAACCCGATCTCTACAGATTTAAAAAAGAATTTCGATATTGATTTTTTTCTTTTGTTTTATTTATTTTATGCCATACAAACAACTTATGAAAAATATTAATAAAAGTGATCCTAAATGAAATCCTTGAGGAACACCGCTAGAAGCTGTGAATTGATGAAAATGGTTGAATTCTTAGACTATCAAATACAAATACAGTGTATAATGCATAATGTGTGCTATTTTACGAGTTTCTAATGATGCGAACTCGATCTCTACAGACTGAGAAAAACAATATTGATATTATTGTTCTTTTTGGTTTTTTTTTTATTATTAAAATTTATTTTAGTATGCTGGCCATCAAACACGGCTTATAATGCCATTACAAACAACTTACTCTTGATTCTGAATTGATTTTTTTTAATTGAATTCTTGATTCTTTCACTTTCATGGATGAATTATAAAAAAAAACATTAATAAAAGTGGCCCTAAATGAAAACCGTGAGGAACACCGCCAGAAGATGTGAATTGGTAAAAATTGTTGAATTACTACAAAAACATCAAATAGACCAGTGATGGGCAAAGTACGGCCCGCGGGCCAGCTCCGGCCCGCAAAAGGATTTAATCCGGCCCGCCGACGATCTTTCGAAATTATTAGGCCTATTATATACTATTAATTTCGAAGGTTTATCGGCGTCAAAATATAAATATCGCGGGCTATTATAGCCAACTGCATAAAGTTTGAATTTGAAAAACAAGCCATTTCTAGACTAGCCACGTAGTTTAGCTGTCACCGATCGAGCCCAACGTGTGGTACAGTTTTGCTTGCAAGCAAAGATTTTAACCTCTCTCGCCATTTTAACACCAAACATGCTAAAACCAAATATGCTTTTATGAGTGATGCAGAAAGAAAGGTGAATGCGGAAAACCCAAAGAAAATACTGTCTGAGCATCGGAATACGTCCATAAAGCAAAATACTGCACAGAAGACTTCTACATTGGCGGGATATGTTGTGGCTTATAAAATAGCTAAAAACAACAAATCATACTCGGAAGGATATTTTTAAAAGATTGCATGGTGAGTGTAAGTAACATTTTATGCCCAGAAAAAACTAAAGCTTATCGCGAAAAATAATAACAACGCGAATTGATGCTATTGCTCAAACTTGTCGACCCAACTTAGACAACGTATAGAAAAGTTTAAATATTTTTCTGTGACTATGGATGAAAGTACGGATAGAAGTGACACTGCTCAATTATTGATCTTCATTAGGGGAGTTGACGACCAATTCAATATTACTGAAGAGTTAGCTTGCTTGCAATCGCTGAAATGAAAAACGATGGGCCAAATAATTTATAACGAAATTTCCGGAGGTCTTCAAAATCTATTTCAAAATTATGCAATATAACTACAGATGGAGCCCCAAATATGGTTGAAAACTGCATTGAGAAGAATGATTTAACTCACTTTCCGCCCTTAGAATCCTTGGCACTATAAAGTGAGAACAAACTGAAAGAATTCAGTCGGGCGTTGAAGAAACCTCACCCAGAATTTGAAACTTGGTTTCAAGATTTTAAGAATATTAAGTCATCGCTTGATGTTTTTTCAATGACATTTAATGTGGACCCGGAAAATGTCTCTGCAGAATTGCAGTTAGAAATTGTTGAAATGCAGTGCAGCCTCCCTTTTTTAAAACGATTGTTCTTAAATTCCGAAAAATTAGATTTTTATAGAACACTGCCGAAAACTGAAAATCCAAAGATAATTGATCAAACCCAAAAAATAATAGCGAAGTTTGAGTCGTCGTCTGTCTGCGAACAGACTTTTTCGATCATGAAATTGCGGAAAATCTATATACAGATATCGATTACTGGCGAGCACCTTTTCTCGCTGCTAAAGGTTACTTCGTCGCAGCTCAAACCTGCATTTAAAGACATTATGGCCAATCAAAAACAATTTCATATGTCTCATATACCTACCATAGCAGGGCCTACGAATAAAAGTTAAATAATTGTAATCTGTAACTTATATTAGCGTTTGTGTGTAAAGTTTTGTAATTAACCCTTCGAATAATAAGAAAATAATATCTGTAACCTTTTGCCTGTCAAGGTTCGCGCGCAAAATTCCTGGTTCTTGCCATGCATCTTAAATTTTCCTATTTATGGGTTATTTTTTAACCCTTTTGCAAAAACAAAAATTGCTCTAAAATCTAAATCAAATAATCTTTCCGATGTGTTTATTAGAAATCAACTTTTTTTTTCTAAATATTAAAATTTTGATATTGGAAATGTAAATTAGCTTAAAAAAGGCATACCTGCGAATATTGGAATTAAAGTATCTACTTAAAATAAAATAAACTTAAAATTTTAAATACAGATTCCTTTTTTTAACAAAATTTGTAATAAAACTGTCACCTCACTTTTTATCACTTTCATACAATTTTATTTTAAAATTAAATGTTTGTTACGTCAAAAATTGGCTCGAAATAAAACCGTCACTTATGATCGGGTTTGTAAAATATCTCAACAACATAGCTCATGAAATCCTAATACAATGAGAAGCATTATTTCTTTGGCTCTCTAACATAAAAGAAATCACAAATATTTGCATGACAGGAAGAGAGATATATAACTTTTAATAATGCACGGTCGCTCTGGGACAATCTGGGTCTCTTGTTATTATAATGGCATATGATGTTTTGGGACAACTTGGGTCTCCTGTGATTAGAAGGGTTAAAATATAGATTTTAGAACAAAATGCATTTTGGCTATACTCTTGGCCCTCGTCTGAAATTTCTTAAAGCTTTCTGGCCCCCCATGAAAAAAGTTTGCCCACCACTGAAATAGACTATTAAATACAAATACAGTGTGTAGTATAAATAATGTGTAATACTTTGGAATACTTAATTTAATTCTTTGTAATTTTTGCGGAGGATGCTAACTCGATCTCTACAAACTAGAAAATCAATTTCTAAAATGGTTTTTTTTCTGTTTTTATTATTATTATTTATTTTATATATGTTAGTCACCAAACACAGAGCTAATAATGCCATTACAAACAACTTTTGATTCTGAATTGTGGTATTTTAACGGGGAATGAATGAATGAATGGGAAAAACATTAATAAAAGTGGTCCTACATGAAATCCTTGAGGAACACCTCCAGAAGCTGTGAATTGGTGAAAGTTGTTGAATTCTTAGAATTTCAAATACAAATATAGGGTATTATGCATTGTATACTGATTTGCGAGTTGCAGAGGATGCGAACTCAAACTAAGCAGACTTCAAAAACAATTTCCATGTAGATTTTTTTGTTTTATATTATCCACGCAGGGTTTTTTGTTTCATCAGAGGCGCACACAAGTATGACACTATTCGAAAGTTACATCTGGCGAATTTTATAAAAGCTCAAATACGAAATGCGATTCTTTAAACCAATCAACAAACGCAGTTTCCCTGAGAAGGTAGGCAGAGAGAACCGGCTGCAACGCAACTCTGTCTTGACACACACTCCTGGCTTCCTTCACATTCATAGATAGCATTCTTTCATTCTGATTCTTGACATGACCCGACCCAAGCACTTGATTAACTTGACTATGTCCGTTCTTTAAATTCCCAAACCATCTAAGGATCACTTTCTCTCACCGCAGTGTAAAACCAAAGAAATTATAAAAGTTAATTTTTTCACATGATTGGAGAACAACTTTTTTGGCATGCTTTTGAGGAAGTAAAAAATTTTCACCTTTAAATTTTAAAGGGAGCAAAATTCATTTGCATTTTGTAAACTACTAGTACGTCCCAGCAACATGTCAAATACAGTGCTGTTGAACACGAAAAAACATATATTTTTCATTAAATGAGGTTTTCACATGATACGATAAAGTAAAATAATATTTTTATAAAAATAAACACTTCTAAACTATGCATAACTTATGATGAAAAGGAAATTAAAAAAACTAAGATAAATTTTGGTAATAATCACTAATTTGTAACTTTAAGCCGTATTTAAAAAATTCTGTACAAATTCATAAGGGTTCAATGGTATTTATAAATTAGTAGTACGGGAAGATTACGAAGGCTTATTTTGGGAACAAAAAAACACGCTTACTACGTAAAAGTCCGTAGTGAGCTTTCTCGAATATTTGATTTTGTGCAACAGGAAGTCGTTCGTCTTCAAAGGGCTGGTTTTTTCGTACTTCTTTCTCATTAATAATGCAATCCATGTCTTTAAGAGGCTACTGGCACTTTGAAGAGCGCGCTTTTAAGGCCAGTATACAATTATTGGCGTAATGGGCTGCAGTGAGGGACAAAGAACGGAAACGGAGAATGTTTTATCTACAAGAACGTTTTAACCGTTTTAAAAAATTTGTTTTCAATCAGTTAATTCTGAGATTTTTTTTGCAAAGGAAATGTATCCGTTGTTTGTATTTAGTTGTGGTGTTTTGTACAACCTTCACTGGTAAGACCGATTTTTTTCGTCGTTTTTGGCTAACTTTAGGCGCTAAACAAATTAAATATAAACGCCATGAAAAACGGTTTTAGGAACATTTAGAAGACATGAATCGATTGCTGCAACTTTTAAAATGTGCATACAATAACTGTCTGAAGCCAGTGGGACTATGGCATCCCTAATTGGGCTTATGTTATGAGGCTGAAGGTTGTGGGTAAGGGAAAGAGATAGGGGAAAACGATGGATGGAAAGTACAAGGCTATTCAGATCATATCACCAAACACGGATAATAATGCCATTACAAACAAATTTTGATTCTAAATGATGATATTTATCAGCGAATGATGAACGATGAAAAGCATTAATAGAAGTGTTCCCAAATGAAATCCTTCAGGAACACCGCTAGAAAATGTTAATTTGGTGAAAATTGTTGAATTCTTACACTATTAAATATAAATGACTATGTTACAGATGAAAGGAGTATTGTGGAACTAAAACTTGGGTGAAGATTATGAGGTTGCATAATTGAAGTTACTTGACGAGTAACTATTCAACATTTTACTTAGAGATGGTGAATAACCCTCTTAGTACCATAGTAAAATACAAGTGTCCAAAGCAATAATAGGGAGTTTCTATTTAATAAACTTGCAGTACAAAGGGATGATTAGAGATCTAGGCTATTGAAGCTGGACGGCGCGTGTGGGGGCAAAAAACGCAGCCATAGCCACAGGAAACTAGAAGGAAACAAAAGGAGAATTATGAGTGCTTTCCTAGAGGATGTCAGGACTCTGATTAAGTTCTCCTTTTTCATTGGTTGTTTCCCCATTGCTGAGGATCGCGACCACACTCCAATTTTCTTGGTGGACCTCGCCATCCTGCGCTGCGTGGAGATCAAGGACACCGACGTTCCGGACATCTGTGATACTTGATCTGTTCAAAGCTTCAGTGTTCTTCCTTTGCTTTTTCAGCCTTCACCAGGTTCGTGTTTCCAACTTGACTTAAGGTTTTAGAGTTCGTGATAATGACGATTAAAAACTAATTACCAACTAAAATTGTTGGTGTTCTCTTTTCACAGGAATTGGTCAAAACTAGTTTGTTCGTTATGTCCAACGGATCCGACCCTCGTTAAAATAGTAAAGTTGCTAGTAACTAAAAGAAGAAGAAACTTTATCTAGAGTATTCGTATCGTGGCTTGAGGTTTTGATTGGCGTTATAACGTACCTACTCGAATTAAAAGCAAGCCACCTTAAATAGGGTGTCCACGGAAAATTATATACTTTAATAGGGTGGCCACGAAAAATGATAATATGAAATATGGTGGCAATAAAAAACAATAAAATTGAGTAGGGTGGTAACGAAAATGGATAACAATATGTAGGCTGGTCAATGAAGACGGTAATATTAAACAGGGTGTCAATGAAAATGATAACATTAATAATTATGGTGGCCATCGAAAACGAAAATATTAAATAGAGCAAACCGAAAAACGAGCAAAAGATAACAAAAAAATAGGGTAGCCATGAAAAACCATAAAATTGAGTAGGGTGGTAACGAAAAACGATAACGTTATATAGGGTTGTCATTGAAGACGGTAACATTAAATAGGGTGGACATTAAAAGCAACAACATGAATAATTATGGTGGCCAAGGAAAACGATAATATTAAATAGGATAATCACAGTTAAAAACGATAACATTTCAGGGTGGTAACGAAATACAATCATATTATAAACGGTAACACGAAATACGGTAGCAATAAGAAACGATAACATTGAGTAGGGTGGTCAAAGAAGACGGTAACATTAAATACGGTGGCCATGAAAAACGATAACATTAATAATTGTGGTGGCCATGGAAAACGATAAAATTAAACAGGATAATCACAGAAAACGATAACAAAAATAGGGTAGCCATGAAAAAGTAATTTGGTCGAGTAGATTGGCCATACAAAACGACAACGTTAAATAGAATGGCCCCAGAAAACGATAACGATGTAACACAAATTAAAAAATCTAGGCATACAAAGTCATAAAAAAGGTTGCAAAAGCAGAATTCAGGACGAATTTTGACATTTTACCAAGAAACATAGATTAATAAATTATTGATTGTAGGCAAGTATTCAAAATTCAAAAAGAATGAGAAGTCAGTAAAATTTAAAAAAAGGTGTGAATTATAATAATTATTATTTTGAGTTCCATCATTGCCATATGGTTGTCTGGGTTAGGTCCATCATTGCTCAAAAACTCAAAGCAAACCACCCTGATTAAAAATTATTATTCACCCATAAAACATAAAACACATCAAAAGACAGATACAAACGAGCACCATTAGAGCATGAATACAGAACTCTTTGAAAAGCTTTAGGAAATATTAACACAACATGTCACAGTGGAGTTTTGCCCATCAATTTCCCGACACTATGCACGTTCATAATAATAATTGCCGTCCGTTTTGCAAAGTGGATTCGCCCGTTCGCTAACTAACCCCAAACTTTGTTTCGGCGCTCATTAGCGAAGTGGACCAGCGATTTGGGATGCTGGATTCAGATCATACATTCACATCTGGATGCAGACTCCAGGCGTCAAATCAAATAAGATTAAAGCAGGAAAAATTGCATAATTTAAAATTAATATACTTAAAGAAGAGTATCTGTGGAGGATTTTATAATAAAATTCATGAAATGAAATTTGCATATTTGACCTTCAAAACAAGAGGAACTATCTACATGGGATCTCTATAAACTGCATAAAACCCGGACAACGCCGGAAACTTTAACTATTAACTAAATAATTTCACGCCGTTTCCTCGCAGGGGTGGGCAGATTTTTGATATGGAAAGGAGATCTTTCACCAGGGCGTTATTGAAAGTATCTGATATTAAACTACCTGCAAATAGAATTTCTGATTTATAAAACAAAATTTAAAAGTTCAGTTAAATAATAACGAATTAACTAGCCATCGCGTCATTTCCGCAGCGGTAGGCAGAGAGGACGGACCCCCAAACAACCCGGTCAGGACACACACACTCCTTGTCTCATTCACATCAATATTTCGTCTCATGCATACATTTCTATTATCCTGACTCTTGACATGGCCCGACTCGAGTATCTGATTCACTTGATCGTGCCATTTCTTCCTCGGGCGTCCCCGACTTCTTCTGCCATTCACATTTGCGTCATATATTCTCCTTAAACTCCTTTCTTCATTTATTATTCGCTCTACATGCCCAAACCATCTGAACGTCCCTTTCTTAATCTTACTCATTATTATGCTTACATTAGCCTTGCATTCTTTGCGGATCTTTACATTTCTTACACAATCATTCATGGTTGTACACACATACGACTTAGGGATCTCATTTCTACAGAGGACTAATACAACTGGCAGAAGAAGGATGAAAGTAGACTGAATGCCGAAGACTTCAGCTATTAAATAAAATAAGTTATGTACATCTAAAAAAAGTTATTCATCTCTTATTAGTGTTGTTTGAGATGTACTCGTATGTGTTTGTCTCTTTTTAGTATTGCTATTTTTCGTTTCATCGAGTTTCAAATCACAACGGCGCCAAGGAAATTACCGCTTCAAAAATCATATTTCAAATGTAGGTAAGTGATATATTCATACATTTGTCGGTCCATTAAAAAAAAATCACAAGTTCTCTGAAAATTTTCCTCGCTGGTTTCGTCAGAGGAATAATTCGATATTGGAGAACTGGCGAGTGTCAGAGGAGCGCGAAATACCCAGCCACCCCCTTCCCCATCTCTAATAATAATAACACTCGCATCAACTAATCGAATAGAGTGCTGTAATGAAATTCTAGTTCTGCACAGCACCGCCCGTAATACCGCGTCAAAATCATACAAAACTTTCCACCGTACAAAAATAATAATAGAGGTGGATGTGGAATTTTCGAACCGTAAATGCATTTGAATAATTAGATTAACCATATAATATACAGAGTGTAACAGCACGTGTCCGAAAGCATGAAACCAGCGATTTCTGTTCATATTTGGAGTAGATATGTAGATGACATTTTTAATGATTTTTTTTTTCAATTAAAAACAGTCAAAATATTTTTCCATCACACGTCGCAACTGAGTAGTCAGGAATATCCAAGGGGGTCACGCGATACGCACTGCGTAACGTTCTAGCAGCACGGTAATACACAAAACAGTGCGCTTATCACGTGATGTGTATCCCGTCGCGACATGGGATTTTAATTGCTTTTTTAATTTATTTTTTAAGTTTGTATACTAAACATCTGTTGAAGGCGTTCAAACTAGCGAAAATGCAGAACTTGCCCATCTCTATACGTTTTTAGATTTTCACGGCCAAAAGTATTTTCATTATTTGTTTTTGGGGTGTTATGCCGTGTTGAGCTACCTCTTTCTTTAGCCATCGTTTCGGTGATGATGGACACTACAACTTCGGTTTCAATTGATGATGGACACTGCAATGCTGTTCGAAACGTTGACTAAAGAAGGAGGTAGCGCAACACGACATAACACCCCAAAAACAAATAACGGAAAAATTACCCACCTCTAGATCAAACCAAACAATTTTAATGACTTTTGGAGGGTCCAATTCCTACAAGTAAACTATCAAAAAAAGCAAAACGTACCGACACGCTAGTGATCGTTATTTATATTAAATTAGCACTAGCGTCAAAATCGAGAGAGGAAATTGGAGAACACGTTTGTATGGACAAAATGTCACCCGCTTTCCTCTTAAGTCATGTTTGGTGACCAGATCTGAATAGCCAGATACTTCTCAACCTTTCACTTTCCATTTCTTTCAGCCTCACAATGTACGCCAATAAGAGATGACACAGTTCTACAAGCTTCAGACAGTAGGGAATAGTTGGGATTCTTGTGCGGTATTCACATAAAAAAGCCTTTGACTCAAAGCAAAAAATTCACCAGATACACAAGTTTCTATTTTATAAACATGAATTGACAGGTTTGTCTATAAATAGTTTCAACTAAAAACACAAAAGGCTTAATGATAATGCAATGATTTACTGCCGATGTAAAAAATCTTCGACATCGTGTCGACAATTTATTAAACGGCGATTTAACATTTAAAAAACCATTTTTCAAAAGTCTTGTGGGAGGCATGGTGACAATTTTGTAAAAGGCTTTCATTGGACATTAGACATTAATCTTTACAAATTATTG
Source organism: Limnephilus lunatus (assembly GCA_917563855.2). Classification (NCBI taxonomy): domain Eukaryota; kingdom Metazoa; phylum Arthropoda; class Insecta; order Trichoptera; family Limnephilidae; genus Limnephilus; species Limnephilus lunatus. The sequence goes on from OU830592.1 coordinate 113,854,359, forward strand.
ATGTTTTAGTAACTCAAGACAGCTAGTTATGTCCAATTTTATAATATCTTAAGACATGTATGATTCTGCGTGGGAGATGAAACCAAAGTTTGAAAGATTATCTGTTTGTTATGTCTAGCGACTAGATATGTATAGCCAGGAATATTAAAACCTAATCGTTCTTTTTACTTATCCTCTGTCGAGGTCTTCAGCCTCATAACATTCCCAAAGTAGGACAACAATCGAACAATTAGTCTGAATTTGATTCAGAATTGCGACTTTATTTTAGTAAAATTTTGAAGTCATGAATATAACATGGCATCCCCAATTGGTCTATGTATGTAGCAATTGGATCAGAGAAAGGAGATAGATGGGGGAAATTATCTGGTTATAGTCAGCAAACACGGCTAATGCCATTGCAAACACGTAACGATTCTGAATGGTAGTCTTTAACCAGGGTAATAATGAGATTATCGGTCTTGATGAAAATAATATAAAAGTGGTCTTAAAAGAGATCCTTGAGGAACACCGCTCGAAGCTGTGAATTGGTGAAAATTGTTGAATTCTTATACTATCAGATATAGATATTATGTTATAGATGAAAGGAGTGTTGAAAGACCAAACTGGTGATGGTGCGGAGATTACCTGGCTGTATAATAAAAGTTGCTTGGCGAGTAACAGTTTATTCAGAGATTGGGACTATGGCATTCTCATTTTTGGTATATTGTGAGGCTGGAGAGAGTGATGAAGGAAAGGAGATGATGAAGATAAAGGTAAGTAAGTACCTGGCTATTCAGATCTGGCTACCAAACATGACTAAAGTGTCAAGCAACGTTTCTATTCTGAATGATACCAGGATGATATTGAGAGTGTCTACCACTTGTAGTAGTAATCCGAACGTAAGCGTGTCATACGCGAAGACACAAGAGTGTTTTATAAAAGCACATCAATTTAGAAACGCCCACCGGGTTAGGCAGTGCGCCCACATGTAGCTTTCGCTACAAAAGCCGAATTTATACATTAATTTTGATGAGAGACGCAACACAGTGTGGTCAGAAACCTATTTTCAAATGAAATTGTAAATTAATTTTAACCCGTTAGGACCGAACGAAATATATTTGCATAATACGCTCTTTTTCATATGTTTTTCTTCCCTATCTAGAGAACGAATACAAGTTGACAGTTTTCGCATTCTAATTGCTGGTACTACTGGTTTACCCATTCGTTGGATTCTACCCATTCACTCTAACCATTCGTTGGATTCTTACTACTGGTTCAGGTGATAACCAAGTTCGTGTTTTGATAGATGACGTTTGTGTTTAAACCTTTATTTCAGCACTGTGTAAGTGTTTTATTTTATTTTAAAGATAAGTTTTGAAGGTTTGCTTTTATTGTTTAATTTGTATGCTTTTGACTTTTTGAAATATTGGCACACAGAGCTCGGGGCCAAAAAGGCCCCTTTCTCTTTCATCATGAATTTATTTAATGATTGTTGAAAGATTGATTATTGGATGCAATTTGGAGAGGTTAAACTTTTCGGAGGATTTTTTTAGGTTTTTTATGTGTGATACGTACGTTTTCATAGACCCGGGCGAGGCAGTTTACGGACGCGTTTTCATGGGTGGGAATTCCGGCATAAAAAGTTTTCGCGAGACTTAAGATGTTTTTTTTTTTAATAAGGGATTTCAGAGTCTTTATGAAATTGGGCTACCCTCTTCCATCTAGGTGATTTTTATGAATACTGTTTAGAAGTAATTACAATTTGTATTATTTTTTCATTATATAATTTGGGATATTAAGGGTCAGTAATTTCATAAAACTCGAACAATTCATCAAATTTCAAAGTTCATTTTCAAGTTCTGTGAAAGTTCGGTTTTTATTTCAGTTCTGAGAAACAACTGGCCCATAATAACAGAACTTAATAGAACGTGAAAATTTACTTCCAAATTATAAAGAATTGTTCAAATTCTTTGAAATAACCGGTCTTAAGACTAACAACCCTCATAGACCCAAGTTCTTTCAAGTGAACGTAGCAATAAGTACTTTCCAAAATTTTTCAAATAATTCTAACTACAGGGTTTTAGCCAGTTTGAATTCAGGTCTGAAAGGGTTCAATTTACGCAGCAGGTATTTTGGAAATTATTTGGTTTAATTATGGTTTCGTTTGTGGGAATTTGTGACATTGTACAAACGAAATGCACAGCTTTTGCGGTGCGTTCAGCATGTATTATGTTAACATGTCGAAATTTCAACTAATTACGCACGGATAAAGTGAATCGGATGTGAATGTGATATTAATTTAGAGATTTCAATATATTATTGGTTTACTTAACATGCTTTGTTTAAATTATAAATTTCTGAAAAATGTTAATACTGTACAAGAGTCCCATTTGTTCGGAGCCATTTACATGGCATCTTCAATTGGGTTATGATGTGAGGCTGAAAGGAGTGGGGATGGGAAGAAGGTTGGGGAGTAAAAAGCCTCACAACATCCCCAAATTAAGGCGATTTGTAAAACCACTTTCAAATATTATCGAAAAGTTATTTTACAAAAAAATACAATGTTTAACCGAAATTTTCCCACTTTAGTGTTACCCACAAACGTCAAGAACTAAAATAATTGTAATAAAGTTATCTTAAAGTATTTTTTTGAATTTTTCAAATAGGTAACCGATTTTCTAGGCTCTAATCGTAATCAATATATATTATAAAAGTCCAAAAAAACGTGCGTCCCGTGAAAACTCAGAAACGAGTCCCGGTACGATCAAGGGAGTTATATGGTGTGGTAGATCTCTATCCCTTCTCCAGGATGACGGTTCCTGTTTTTATCTAAAGGGCGTGCTTTTGAAGATATGCGGGCTGGAAGTTTCGCCCTCTTGACATTTCTAGAACAGTCTTCCGGAAAGTTCTAGAAGGTTCGATAGAGCTCTAGAAAGTTCTAGAAGGAGTGGCGAAGAATGTCCTGGAACGTTCGGGAATAGGGAATCGGGAACATTATCATGGAACATTCCAGAACACTCTCGAATGTTGAACCCAGCTAGTTAATCATAAATCATAATTAATAGTAGTATAAGGGTACATAATGCGTTTTTTGTAATTAACTAATCATAACGCCGTTTCCCCAGCGGGGTAGCCAGAAAAGATAGACCGTCACACTATGATTTCACCAGAGTGATACTGAGATTATCAGTTTTGATAAAAAGCATATAAAAGTGGTCCTAAATTAGATCCTCGAGGAACACCGCTAGAAGCTGTGAAATGGTGATTTCTTACACTATCAAACATAGATTACTATGTTATAGATTAAAACCGTCCTAGAGACCAAAACTAAGGGTGCACGATGGTGTGGAGATTATGTGGCTGTATGATTAAAGTTATTTGACGAGTAACTATTCAACAGTTTGTTCAGAGTACCCCTTTAGTATCAGGACTATGACAACCTAATTTGAGGTATGTTCTGCTGTCTTGGAACACACCAATTGCTTCATTCATATTAATGCGTTGTCTTATTCTGATTCTTGACATGGCCAAATTAAAGTATTAAGAACAATAACGTGGACTGAATGCCAGAGAAATAAGATCTCTTAGGCCTATGCCTATGACTTGACTATTGCAATGGCATATATGCAAATCTCCCTAAAATATATACTGATAAACTTCAGTCAGTTTTCAATGCTGCAGCGAGACTGATAACCGGCGTTTCCAAATATTCTCACATTTCCCAACATCTGCGGAACCTTCATTGGCTTAAGTGTCCTGAGAGAATTCAGTTCAAACTCTGCTGGATGGTTTTTAAAGCACTACACGACATGGCGCCACCCTACCTGTCGGAACTGTGCATTCCGAATGATGTCAATACTAGGCAAGCAACCCTTCGATCAGCATCTTCAACAGCCATAGGTAGACTCTCAGTGCATATGCGCAATCCCAATACCAATTTCGGAGACCGGGCTTTTGCAGTAGCAGGCCCAACAGCTTGGAACAAACTCCCTTCACATTTGCGAAAGATCGACAGTACATCTGAGTTCAGAGCAAAGCTCAAAACTCACCTTTTCACATTATCATATCCCGAAAAATAACTTCATTCTTTCAGTAGTATTTCATTACTCAGTCCATGGGAATTACCTAGATAGATGTATCTTCATTACCAGCTTTTACGTTGTTATGCAACTTTTGACACTATATTACAACTTATTATGCGAAATTTTTTTTTTTTTTTTGTAATATTTTTCATGACTTAAAATGAGAGCACGGGCAGTAACATAACAAAATGTGTTTATAAACGTAAATAAGTATGTTAGTCGTAAATAACTAATTTTAAGACAGTTGCAAATCATAATGCAAATAGAGCAGTAACAATACTGCTCTATTCGTATTATGACAGTAATCATAACAATATGTGATATAAATGTAAATAAGTATGTTAGTCGTAAATAACTAATTCTAAGAGAGTTGCAGGTCATAATACGAATAGAGCAGTAACAATACTGCTTTGTTCGTTTCGTATTGTATTATGGCTTGCAGTTACATGTACAAACTCGGTTATAAAAATAAGTATAGTTCTAAATCACTAGTCATAGAAGTCTTAGTTGTAAGTCATTAGTTATCAATCTTAGTTATAATATAAGCCACTTGTAGTATATAGGTATAGATTAAATGTATAAATGAATTTATAAAGCACCCTTGAGGTGATTTTCTCACGAAAATGGCGGTATAAAAATCATCCAATAATAATTATTATTATTATGTGTGGGACCAAGTTAAAAATGCGAAGATCCAAAAAGAATGCAATGCTGATGTAAGTGTTATTGACAAGATTAAGGAACTTAAATGTATTTTTGTTCGAAATTTTATTTTTATGTACTTAGTATAAGTAATTATATTTTAGTAATATAATAATTGTATTTTAGTAACCGATTTCACAGGCACCCAGTACTTATAGTGGAGTTTTGATAGGCCTGTTAGGAGTATGGTAGCGCGGACTAAGCCTCTATACAATTAGTTTGGAAAAATGGCGGAAGTCGTGGGCGTGTAGCAAAGCCACACTTCAATTTATATAATGGATACAACCTATACTAGTGATGTTTACTAAAGTTGGATATCGAAACAAATAATCGAACGGAACGGCGTTTCGAATTAATCGAAAGACATTATATCATAACATCATTACATTGAATTTATTGTAGTAGGAAATGTATCGAGTTTGTTCTACTTTTAAAAATTAAATGTCAAAGTATGAAACTTTTTTTAATGTGATTACCTCACAAGAGTTCTAGTTGCTCCCATCTGGAGCCAGTGACACTATGGCATCCCCAATTTGGGTATGCTGTGAGGCTGAAGGTAGTGGGGAGGGGAAGGGGATTGAGATAGGAAGAGGAACGTGGGGAAGTTCCTGGCTATTCAGATCTGCTGACCAAACACGACTGAAGCCATTTCAAGCAACGTTTCAATTCTGAATGGCGGTCTTACACCAGGGCGATACTGAGAGTGTCTTCCACTCTGGAACGTGCCGCAAATTTACTATATATTATTTTTAAATCAATTGATAGTTGAATAACACAAATTAATCAAATAAAATTTATTTGCATACGCCGGGATTCGATCCCGCGACCTTCGGATTGTGAGTCAAGAGCCTTACCCCTCGACCATGGCAACATTAAAATATCCAAGGAACATTAAAATAATATGAAATATGTTCAGGGTTGCAAGTTCCAAAGTGGAAAATATTGTCTTCATTTAATTAAATATTACAATTTGATATTTTGAAAGTTAAAAAAAAAAAAAAACAATAAATTGTTAAAAAAATAGTAAAATGCGACAAAAATAATACAGATAACAATTATTTATGGTCTTTACAGAATATTTGTATTATTTTTGTCCCATTTTTTGTTAGGTTGGGTTAGGTTAGGTTTTAGTAGATATTTTGTTGGAGGATGTTTTGTCCGTAGGATATTTTATCAGAGGATAATTTGTCTGGGATATTTTGTCGGGGGATGAAAAGTCGCGTAAACCTTTTACTAATTCTGCGACTTCATTACGTCATTAAATTTCTAATTTTCCAAAACATTATTTAGATCTTTAAATGGTACTAATAAACATTATTATTTTATCGTTAAGTGTCATTATAGATTTGTTTGACTGATACGACGAGCACCTACAACGTAAATTGAAAAAAAAATAACACGATTGTTCTACAAACGAAATTTGTACCAGACAAAAATTATTTTAACAACTAACAGTAGAGTATTATAAATCGCCTGCGGCGCTATTCGTGTTGAAAGTTAATGATTTTTGTAAAGCAATAGTCGGTACTTAATTTTAAACGATTTAAAATTAAATTACAGAAACTAATCAGAACACGTAAGATAATGGTTGAAAATTTACAATTGGTTTGTAACACGATATAATTAATCTAATAGACCAGAAACAGAGGTATATTGGAGCCACAAAATATAATATTATCTAATAAAGTGGATTTCATCCGGTTTAGTCAGAGTTTTAACAAAAAGTCAGTCGAAAAAGAGACACTAGTATCCATAAACTCAAAAACCTTTCACCTTCATCTTCAGTGCCCGCGACATTGAAAATAACTACTTAAGTAATTTGTAAAAATGTAAAAAAAAAAAAAAACTTATTTTAAAGCGTTTGTAATACAATCTTCGAATACAATACTACAATACACATCTTTTTTCTAGCATTGTAGGCACAATGGTAATTTCATAAAAATTCTCCAGCTCTAAAGAGTCCTAAATTCTCCAGTCTTTTAAAATACATACTCGTAAATATCAATTGCCACTAATCTTTTTATAAATGTAATACTAATAGTGATGGGGGTTGCAAATGTTAAATCATGCAATGTCCAGTGTTTTAAATATATTTAATGTCCTCCGCGTGCAGTCGTATCTTCTCCAAGCATAAACTTTCTAATTAAAGTGTGTTTATCGGAAGTGACCTGCCAGGTAAGTATGTTTTCTGTATCTTTTTGTAAATATGAAAATTAGATAGAGCCTAAGAATTCATAATAAATTGTAAAGCGCCCTTGAGGCGATTTTTCAAAGAAACGGCGCTCTACAAATTAACCAATTATTATTATTTAAAAATTTGATTGTAATACAAAACAAAATATGAGGCATCTTCTAAATTGGATGTGGAAACGACATTACGATACGAAAATAACTGGGTTAAGGTGACGCATCACGTCAAGTAAAATTCGAGATCAGGCCACTAACAATAACACTCCTTATGTAGTTGGCGATAAGGTTTAAATTTCCATTTAATACGTCCAGCCCCCTGTTTTGATTTATCCATGAAAACTATTTTGCGAAACTCAGGTAAGTACAAACATTTAAATGTTTTACGATCATTTTCTATAGAATTTAATTTTCTACATTATACTTACAATAAAGCAATAAACGAAAAGGTGTTCGTAAGTAGAAGATTTTTAACTTTAAAGTTTTTTTTTAGATCTGATACTTAATTTTTTATGGGCTTATAAAAAGACTTACCAAAAAAATATTTGATTAATTCCAAGGTCAATGAGTCCTACTCGCGGTATTACCTTAATTAAAGCATGTACAATATTTCTAAGCGATCAAATTTTCAAACAAACAAACACAAGAATTTGAGTTACTTCGTAGTGCTTCGCCTTAATACATATAAACTCCAGTAATAATAAGCTGTACACATTGCATAACGCCGGAGCTCACCTTTATTGATTCAACACACATAATATAATATAATATTTTTAATAATAGCAAAATCTATGGATATCCGATAAATTTTAAATTTAACGAGATATAATTAGCCATTTTCGAATTTCGAACTTTCGAAATTATTTGAAAAGAGAATAGAACTTTTGTTTTACGACGAGACCTTTATTCAAAGAATTTTGAAAATAATGCGGAAAGTTTTTAATGCGTTACAAAACTCGAAAACAATTCGCGAGAAAAGGCACGTAGGTATTGAAATTCGTAAAAATTTTCGTTGATGTTCTCAAGAAAAGTTTTAATTTTATTCATCGTCGAAATATTGATTTTATAATTTTTGAAAGTTTGTTACAATTTTGTGAACTCAGTTTTGTGAATTGGGACTAGATTTGTACGGCCAGGAAAGTACCTGCTACGTACTCTGTTTACGCAATGAACATGCTCAAGAATACAAAGCATAACATCTGTTTTTTTTATGTGAATACCTCACAAGAGTCCCAACTGCTCCCATCTGAAGCCAATAAGACTATAGCTTCCCCAATTGGGGCATGTTGTGTGGTTGAAGGTAGTGAGGAGGGGAACGATATGAGGAAAAGGAAGGTGGGGAAGAACCTGGGTATTCGGAACTGGTCACCAAGCACGGCTAAAACCATTTCTATTCTGAATGGTGGTCTTACATAGGGGCGAAACTGAGAGTATGGAAACTGTAAACTCTGGAACGGTAGCAAATATGTTAAATACTATTTTAAATTAATTAAATTGTGAAATAACATGAAATAATCAAATAAAATTTATTCGCGAACGCCGGGATGCAGGGAATCGGTTCCGTCATGGGCTACGAAGCGTCAAAGATTTAGTTTTAAAAATAACATTCGTCTATCTACGTTTAATTATACATTTATTAATATAAGTATTAACTTGATCATGCAATGTTTCTCGGCGAATATTTTAAGTAGTATTTAAAGAAACACTGAATTTTCTCATGCCAATACCTTGTTAAATAACAAAACAAAATGTGTTTATACTTATTTTCGGAGCTTGCATTGCGATTTTTTTCTATTGAGGGAATTTCTTACAATTACCGTTTCAGCTCAGCAAATATATAGATATTATCTTCAAAAATAGTATATAATTTCATAAAGAACTCTCTTTAGGGTGAATTGCCTATTTAAAAAAAAAGATTTTTTTTTAAGAACTTAAAAACATAAAGTGTTAAAGGAAAATATATTATAAATAGCAAGAAATTCGGTATGCCGGGACTTAAGCGAAATCCATGATTCATTCTAAGAACACTTTTACGAAAATGTGGTCGCTAGTGTGGAGGGCGAAGTATGGCTTTTTGCCAAGTGGCAATTTATTCCAAGAGGTCAAAATTCTGAGCGTAAATTATACATATAATAATATGAACTGTTGTAAGATATAATAAAAAATCCAAACAAAACAGTACATTATTTAATGAAAATGTTTTCAAGTGGGGAGTAAATGGAGAAGGGAAAGATAAAGGACGGAAATAAATGTGGGATGGAAGAAGCTTAAAGATTTTTATTTCAACATAATAATAATAACTTTATTTCACATAAAATTGAACAATAAAACATATGTGGAAACTTTGACTAGCCAACTAGGAATGGATCCTGTTTTAGGCCAGTCAAATTGACAAATTTAAATTCATATTACATTGTTTACTAACATAACATGTTATTTATAGCAGGAAAAGGTGTTAATTATGTATTCCTAACAGTATATAATTTTGTACTCATAAGAAAAAGAAGACAAATAATGATATCTTAAAATCAAATTCAGATATTTTTCCCTAGAGCGCTTAAAAACAAAAACAAAAACAAATAAAAGATAAAAGATAAAAGATAAAAGATAAAAGATAAAAGATAAAAGATAAAAGATAAAAGATAAAAGATAAAAGATAAAAGATAAAAGATAAAAGATAAAAGATAAAAGATAAAAGATAAAAGATAAAACCGGTAAAGTAAACAAAATCGGTAAAGTAAATAAAACCGGTAAAGTAAATAAAGCAAATACAAGCCAGATGGTAATAATAAGAATCCTATCTCTTGGTCAACATATCTTCGCTTTTGACCCTCCCTAAATCAAGGAGCCAGTCGTTGATTAATTTGCGCAAAACATTGGTACTTTTCGTTTTCCAAGCATTAGGAATGATATTAAATAATTTAGGTCCTAAGTACGAAAATTGACGTTGTCCAAGGGACGTCGTCGTTTTTATTGGGACTATTGGATTGTTCCTTGAATGTCGGGTGTCACGAAGGTGGTCAATGGAAGGGTAGTGCTGGCGTCGTTTTTGAGCATGTAATACAATCTTTCTAATATATAATTGTCTCACATCGAGAACTTTAAATTCCGTGAATAATGCATCACTGGGGTACCTGAATGGTTTTTTAAGGATGACTCTTAGTAAAGATTTCTGTGCTTTAGCCAGGGAGTCCAATATTGTTTTGGCACATCCACCCCATCCTAGGGATGCATATTCAAGTAAAGAATTACACATGGCATAGTATATTGATTTCATGTCTTTTACAGAGAGAATATTTCTGATGGTAATAAAAAGGTGAGTAAGTTTTCTGACTTTTGAGGCAGTTGAGTTAATGTGTTCTTCCCATCTCAGATATTTATCTATGATGATTCCTAAATATTTTAAACTATCAACGCATTCTAGTTTATTGCAAGTACAAGTGTTCGGTTCATTGCAAATGTGAATAGTAATATTAATAATTACCTTGGGTTGTCCCGCTTGTGTTGCACTAAAACGTATAAATTTGGTCTTATCCGTGTTAAGAGTAAGGAGATTATTGTCTAGCCATTGTTTGACGTTGTTTATTCCAATTTCGGCTTTTCTATGCGCTTCGTACCAGTTTTTGCCCTCAAATATTAAGACCGTATCGTCAGCCAAAGTGATGATATGATCGGCAAGGTTACTGTTGCAAAGTTCATTGATATAGATATTAAACAATATCGGTCCTAAAGTACTTCCTTGTGGTACACCAAATTCGATATTTGCTGGATCGCTTAAAGTATCATTAATATTAACTCTTTGGCTCCGATTTTCTAAATAGCTTCGTAACCATTTAAGTAACTGCCCCTGTATACCGATTAGCTGTAATTTTTTCAAAAGGATTTTGTGCGAGATGGTATCGAAAGCTTTAGCCAGATCCAGAAAGAGCGCGATGCTTTTGATTCCTCGATCGATGTTATTAGAAACAACTTTAGTCAGATTGCCAATGGCATTTTCTGTACCTAAACCCGGTCGGAAGCCATATTGTCTCTCAGAAAGAATGTTATTATCTTCAAGGTAAAAGCTGAGACGGTTTTTAACAATTTTCTCGATAATTTTTGACACCGAATTGACCAAAGATATCGGCCTGTAATTTTGAATCGCAGATTTATCTCCATTTTTGTGCAGTAATACAACAATTGAATGTTTTAGATGGTTAGGGAATATTCCTGATTTGAGACTTAGATTGGAAATGAACGCTATCGGAGATGCTATGAATGATTTGATTACTTTAAGCAGATTTGTCGAGATTTTGTCTGGTCCACAAGCGTTAGATGGCTTTAGGTCGTCAATTATTTTCAGGACTTCGTTCGTCGATGTTTGTATATTGTCTATTTTATGAACGAGGTTAGAGGTGACCAAGTTGGCAAGATCGTTTTCAGTTTTATTACATTTATCGAGAATTTTTTTGGCAAGTGTGGATCCCACCGATGTGAAATAGTTATTAGCGAAATTCGCCATATTTTTAGAAATAGAAGAGTTTATGTTACCGATATCTAATGATTTGATTTCGGAAGACCTGTTGATTTTTGTTCTACTAATATTACGAAACGCTTCCCACATACGTTTTGGAGAATAAGAATTTTCGTAAATGAACGATTTATAATAATTTTCCTTCGTATATTTAATAATCTTTTTGCATAAGTTTCTATATTTCTTGTAGTGAATTTGTACTAAAATATCATCTGGAAACTTTTGCGCCCTTTTGTGGAGTTGGTTTCTTTTGTGAATCGATTTGACAAGGCCGGGAGAGATCCAGGGCGTAAGTTTAAACTGGCTGTTCGATATGCGTTTGTTACTACTGTGTTTAGAAATATACATATGTAGAATACAAATGAATTCCTTCATCGCAATGTCAGTATCAGTTTGATTAAATACTTTTTGCCAGTTTTCTAAATGCAAGTCCTCAATTAAATTATTAAAGTTTAATCGAGGGACATACTTTATTTTGGCAGGTGGGGGCGGTTTATCTTTAAAGCACAGTGCTGTCGTATAGTGGTCGGAAATTGATGAGTGGATAACGAATGAGTCAGTGAAGTTAATATTTTTTACGTTGATGTGATCCAAACAGGATTTTTTCGTGCCCTGTTCACGAGTAGGTGTGTTGATTGTCGCTATGAATCCGTTTTCTGTGAGCAGGCATAAGTAGTCATTGAGTTGGTGGTGAAATGGAGATAAAGTGTTGATATTAAGGTCGCCTATAATGATTTGACGTTCAAATTTATCGGAACTGCTGATAACAGTTTGGAGTGAATTCAAAAAAGAATCTATGATCTGGAAAGAAGGTGATCTATATATAGCAAAGATACATAAATTATTGTTCAGAATAATTCTAAGGCAGTTAGCTTGCGATAATAAAATTTCTTCGACTTGTGCTTGAATACCGTCTTTGATGTATACAACAATACCACTAGATTTATTTAAATTTTTAATTGAGTGATATTCTGTGTAAGTTTGTATTATTTTAGAGGTGTAGTTTTCGTTGATCCAACACTCTGATAAAATTAACACATCAAAAGTATGATTGAAATGATCTAGAAATAACAAAAAATCATCAATGTTTGACATGCTTCTGATGTTTTGGTGAATAATCTTTAAACTATAAGACTTCCAACTGTGATTATTTAATTTGTTGAGATCGTGGCAACCGGGGGCCGGCGAGACCGATATTTAACGTGTTAAGTTTATCTTCGGTATTGGGTTTGTTCTTGTTGAAAGATTTCACATCAGACATAACTCTAGACTTTTAACTACACGAGTTAACGGTAAGGTTCCATTATAAAAAATACACTAATAAAAAAATGTCCACATCGAAGTAAGTTTGTATGTTTTCTTGCCACTGAAGTGAAAATTTACAGAAATTTGTTGCGAGTGTGTCAATGTCTCGTAGTAGGGCAAAATTTTCCTTACTTTGATGAAATTGAAACAGATAAACTAAATTTTACTGGCGCAGGCCCGTAATTCTTGACAAATCAGTCGAAAATAACCAAAATATTTTCTGTTAAAAATATTATATTACTACCTGATGTCCCCGGCGATACCCGGGCTTTACACAGAGTTTTCGAAATCAAATGTAGACAGTGACCTTCCTTTGCATACAAATCTATCTAAATCGCCCTTGCCAGCCCGCTCGTCCAGCACATACAGACATTCTCCTTTATATATTACTAGCAGACCCGGCCACACGGTGTTGTGGCTAACGAAACACAACGTCATTACCCAACCTTTATAAAAACTCCACACCACCCGCTTGCCAGCTGCCCGCTGTTTTAATTGAATATTTGAATTTCTCGGCTTTTCTCTACTATAATAAGCATGCATTAAACATATAAACCTTCCTCTTGAATCACTCTATTGGTGAAAACCGCATGAAAATTCGTTGCGTAGTTTAAAAGATCTAAGCACACAAACATTTTGAGCGTCTTCATTTTATACTACTTATGTAAGTAATGATATATTTCAACCAATTTACACAAAACCTTGACAAATTATATTTCTAAACCTACCTCATGAATCACTCTATCTATTGGTTAAAAATGCATGAAAATCCATTCGGTAGTTTTTGAGTTTATCCCGAATAGACAGACAGACAGACAGACAGACGCGGCGGAGGACTTTAATTAATAATATGTAGAGATAGGTTGGTACTTTGTCGCTTGACTGAATTCTTCACACAATCAGTTAATTACAATTTGGTAAATTCAAAGCAAATTTGAGTTCTTCAAAAATTACTCACTTTTATTGTTTTAAAAACCAACACATTACGTAAGCAATGCTTACTTCTTCAGGGTTTACACAAAACTACATTAAAAAAAATAGAACTTTAAAAAAAATCGAGTGCAGTTCACAAGCGGTAGAAGTGAAATCTTCACCACACAATCTCAACCAATAGGAGCCTTGAAAAGTGAGTGCATAATCAAAACGGCTAATGCGGTAAGGTTTCAGTCTATCTCATTATCTCGTAGGCTAAATCCTATATATGTATGTGTTTGTCTCTTTTTAGTGTCATTTCCGTTTCATCGAGTTTAAAATCCCAACGGTATTAAAAAAGTTTTACTTCAAAAATGTCTTTTTGAAATGAGGAAGCAGAATATATTTGGCATATAAATTGGTAACATCAGTATTTTTTTCATTCAAAAAATTCTTTGGATCTGTCACTGTGACACAAAAGCTCAATTTTAATTTACATCTGAAAGAAAATTATCAATAAATTTCAAAACGGAAATTCTTTCAATGAATATTATTGGTCTGTGTGATAATTTTGAGACTGGGTAGTTATATTTCATTATTACAATTCTAGAAAACATCTGTTCAGCGCTTTTGGCCATCAAAGGCTTCTAACAGTCAGGTCCCAATTGGGCTTACGAAACGCATTTAGCGTGGGCTAAACTACGGTTGAAACACACAAGTGGGAGTCGAACTTAAGTCAGACGAGTGGAGCAATGGCGACATCGCTTTATCACTTGTCCAAATCTTATTTTATAGAGGAACAAGATATTAAAGAAATAATTAACAAAATCCAAACTAATTTGATGATAGTTTAGAATGAGAAATTTCGGAATAAGTCCATATTTGGAAGCACGGACGATTGATAAAACTATATATTGACCAAATCCGTCATCCATGGTCAGTTAAATATTTGCGAGCACGGTCAACAAGGTAAGTTATAATGTATTATAAGGTACGGAATTACAGCTCGGGGACTTTCCTGTTAAACAAACGTAATTCATGTTCCATCAGTTCAAAATTCATTAGTTAAATTATTAGCTCATAAAAGTTTATACGAACAAAGGCATAATGTTCCATACTTTTACCTTAATCTCAAAATTCTCTCAGTAAGAGCAATTCTGTGGTATAAATTATATTTCAGCATATGAATAGCCCTATATACATAAATAGACTGGACAACACTTACAATATTCTTTTAACGTTAAATGAAGGACCTATCGAATCTAAGAATTTAAACAAATCTGGACAAAGAATGCTGGACTACATGATACCTAATTGCTTAAATATGTTGCCTGCCGAAATTAAAAAATGTAACTAATTAACTAACCAGTAAAAACAAAAATTATGTTATAGTTTGTATTAGACTCTAACACAAACTAGTTCTATTGTCGTAAAGTAAAATAAGTTTTATTTTTATCTTCAAAGTAAAAGCATCCATTGACAAACTAAGTAAGTACTTAAAATTAGTTTTATGGGATTATTCTTTTTCTGTATTATTTCTTTTGTATTTTCCCATTATATAGAAGATATTATTAAAAAAAATTACAGAATATGCAATAATACATTTGCCACAACTACGAAATGCGATAAAGCTTATATAAAAAAAATATATATATATTTTTATTTAAGTTTTTATTCCGGCAAGACTGGGAGGGTAGTGCAATCCCAGTCTGCCATATTACATACGGAGTAAATAAAAATCATATTATTAGGTAGGTACCTAATGAAAATACAATTTGAACATAAATAACAAAAAAAAAAAAAAAAAATAACCATAAAATTAAAAATAAAATAAAATTAAACAGAAATTAAAATACAAAAGAAAAATATATATTTTTTTTTTTTATCGTCCATCAGGGAGGTCGCCTCATCATCTGCATCCATCGCTCATTTAGTGGGGAACTGAGCCACTCGGATGCAGCCACGACAATGATGTTGGTTGATTTCCGTGTCCTGCTCCAGAAGCTGGCTAGTCGGTGGCGAAGTAAGGCTGGGAATGAGTGCACCCTCCCTTCGGTGAACATCGTGGAGGCGCTGCAGAACCTCGGTAGTTGCATAAGTTGCCTGTATGCATTGTTGTAGCACACCTTCAGTTTGTCCCATTGCGCTGCTGGGTATTGCGTCCACAGTTCAGATGTGTACAGGGCGGTGCAATATGTCTTGAAGAGTAATTTTCTGACGTCATCGCTACAGTGGTAGAACCGCCTTGAGAGCATTCCGGCCCGTATGTTAATTGCTCTTCTTTGTCGTTCCATATCTTCTATATCCTTCATGTCTTCGGTTAGGATATGTCCTAGATACTTAACCTGTGCGGCCACAAGCAGTTCGTTTCCTTCTAGATATATTGGAGGAATATTTAATGGCTCCTTATTGTATTTGAAAGCAACGATGACTGACTTTTTAGAATTGTACAACAAGTTATGAGAGTTTGCATACTCTTCGCATATTTGCACAAGTCGTCTCATCGCTTTAATCGAAGGTGCAAGCAGCACCATGTCATCCGCGTAATTTATATTATTACTGCCTTGTCCGCAGATATGACAACCGATTCGAGTATCGTTCAACTCTTGTAAGAGGTCGTTAATGTAAACATTAAATAGAGTTGGAGACATATTTCCCCCTTGCCTGACTCCGCTTTTAAGGAATAAAGGTCTTGAAGAAGCTCCTGCCCATTGGATGTGATTTTCCTGTTGTCCGTACCAAATAGCCAGCATATTGACCACTGCTGCTGGAACCTCTCGTTTTATGAGTTTTTCCCACAATAATTTATGGGAAACACGATCAAAGGCCTTGCTTAGGTCTAGAAAACACCCATAAACGGTGGTTTTTCTTTTTTTGTAGTAGGCTATTGTTTGTTTTACCCCATAAATGGCCATATCAGTTGATGAGGCGCTCTTGAAGCCGAATTGGTTATCCAGGGTAAATAGTTTTTCTTTGACTAGCGCGAATAAGATTTTTTCAAATAGTCTCGAAAGCATTGTCGCCAAGGAAATCGGTCGGTAATTTCCTAATATCGAAGCATCCAGCTGATTGGATTTCAGGATTGGTACGATAATAGTTTGGCTCATGTCCATCGGCATATGTGTGTGTCTTAAGAGGCTTGAGTACAGGGCAGCTAGAATAGTATGAAGTTGATCTCCTGCGTATCTTATGTGCTCAATACCAATGGCGTCGTACCCTGGACTTTTACCGTGGGCGGTTTGCTTAATTGCGCTTTCGATCATTTCAGGAGTAACATTCATGACCAGGTTGTCATTGGCCGCAGGTGGACATGTCGTTATCGAAGGTTTCGTGGTATCTCCTTGATCCTCGCTTAAAGAAAAAAAGTCTCTAAATTCGTTAGCTATGTTTTCATCCCCCGTGATGTTGTTGACACATAGTGGAACTTTGCTCTTGGCTTTCAGGATAGTTGAAGTTTTTTGCCAAAACTTTCTGAAATCTTTGTTATGCATAGATGTAGCTATGCTATCCATTCGTGCTTTGTTTTCCGAGTGTTGGCATTTTCGGAGAGCAATTTTAAAAGATTTCTTACTTGTTTTCCTTTCGTCTGCGAAACGGCCTTCCATGGGCCTTCCGGCTTCAACCCAGCAAAAGAATGCATGTCTTGATTTACGGTACAATGTGGAGACTTCATTATTCCACCCAGGAACAATGTCATACTTTTTTTTGGGTCCTTTACTTCTGAATGCTTTTATGGCGGAGTTTCTTAGTATATGCACAATATTACTGTAGAGAGAATCTAGTTCAAGTTTATGAATCTGAAACATACACATATTTTTTTTATTAATGTCGTTCGTTACGCAAAATTACTGGCTTATTTGAACTAACGAAGCTCTTAGAAATGAAAGTCGTATGTGCGATCCATAAGTAAGTACCTAATAGGCAATCAATTTATTCCATTGATTAAAATTGCTTTTAAGTACACATTCAAATATTTCAAAATATATCAAAATGTTTATTAATCGATTGAGAATTAAAGTTCCCAAGATCATTCTTAACTATATTCGGGAGCATTTTATTCAAGTTTAAATTACTTATATTGGAATTATTGAACCAAAAACGTCTAGACGAAAACGATAATATTGAGAACATATTAATATTTATAAAACGATTTCATAAAACTTTCTCATAAAATAATACTTAAATTAAACTAAGTATTGGGTGAAGTATGTTGTTAAACATTTTCATAGAAAATTACGTACAAAAAATATTAGCTTATATCTTCTATATTAGTTTTTATTTCATACAACCCCACCCACACAGGAGGCCCTGAGGAAGATAATTTCTATCAGGGTCTATGTCATCTTCGGAGATGCTCTGTGGAGGGTATTTTTAATGAAATGAAGGAGAGGAAGTTCTGCGAAAGAAAACAGGTACGAGGGGTTGGAATCTAGAATGAATCCACCCCTCCCGCTGCGGTGCAAGACGATGGATCGAGAGAGACCAGCTTTAGAGGCCAAAGAGTCTTCCTAAACTGGCCCGCCATGCAAGTAGGTGGACTAAAGCATCCGCCGTCAAGACCTAAACAAAACTCATCCCATGAATTCGGACACCTCTGCTAAATCACCAAAATGTAGCGAACCGCTTGGAGCGATCTGTGGCAGAGGTGTTGATTATTCAATAAATGGTTCCCGAGGTGGCAGATTCATTCGAATGTTTAGTTTAGTTTTTAAATACGATTATGATCGATTAGTAGCTGAGTGGACAGATGCGTCTGGTTACCATTCAGGTATCGAGAATTCAATTCCTCCGCCAGCTAAGTCCTCCATCTTTGAACAAGTAACATTTTGCCATTGTAGTGGCAAAATGGTAGATAAATTTTTGTTAACAATATTTTAATCTATCAAGAAATTAAAATATTGTTAAGTTACACACGTACCATGGTAAGTACTAGGTACCTAATTGTCTTCCTTTTTAAAATAAAATATTACCGATAAATAATTGCATATAAGTAATATCGAAAAAAAAACATATCGCTGCCAAATATCTATTTATGCACAGAACGTTCAATTTTCTATCTTCGTTACTAAATAAAACCAAAAATAGGGGGTTTCCCAAAAGATCTTTAGAAAAATATCATTGATTCGAAGTATTTTTTTACAATATAAAAGTCAAATATATTTATTTTTTAATATTTTAAGCGGTTATAATGAACTAATTATTTTAAATTTTTGTTTTAAGTGAATACCGCCCAAGAATCCAAACTGCTCCCGTCTGGAGCCATCGAGACTATGGCATCCCAAATTTTGGGGTATGTTGTGAGGCCGAAGATAGTGGGAGGGAAGAAGATGGGGAAGAGGAATTACTAATAAACGTTATTTAAGTTTTACACATCTGATAAAACGCCATTTATCCCCCAACGCTTATGGTTGTTTATCAGTTGTGTAAAATTGATAAAACGCCATTTATCCCCCCACACTTACGATTGTTTATCAGTTGTGTAAAATTTAAAACACCTTCATTAAAATGGCCCCTACCTTACAAACGAAAACTTTCAAGTTCATAAAAACCGAAATAGGGAGTTCCCCAAAAATGCGTCAGTCCAAAAATGTTATATTTATGACAATATTGAGTGGGGAGGGAAATAAGATGGTGAAGAAGGAAGACCAGGAAGTGCCTGGCTATTCAGATCTGGTCACCAAACATGGCAAACGCAATAATTTCAGATTATTAGATCATTAGATCAAAATATTTCGATATTAATAGTAGGTACCTAGTCTTTCACCAGGGCGATACTGAGAGTATCTACCAATACGGAAACAATATCAAATTATTATCAGTATGTCAGATACACAGATAAAATTACTGTAGTGGGCGTGTCCGTTTGCCCAATTTAAGCTATAATTTACCTTACTAGGTACCTTACAATTTTTAAATATAGACATTATTTCTTTTTATTCAATTTAAAGGTTATATTATGCACACAGACGACATCAGTTTTCACTCAAATCAGTATCGGAAATTACATAATTTTCAGAATAAAAATGGTTTAATTTTTTACTTGCAACTAATTCAAAAAAAGTTATTTCTAAAACCGTTATTGTTCAACTTCGGCAATCTTAGGTCATAAAAAACGCCATTTAACAAAAAAATAACTTGAGGACCCTAAGAAATAAGACATTTTAAAAATCATAACGGTTTATGTAACGACTAACGTTATTTAAATAAGCCAGCAATTTGGGTTATCAGAAAGCGTTACTTTTGAAAATCGCCAACGTTTCAAATTTAATTCGAATTTAAAGTTCTTATAAAAAGAAGAAAAACAAATTGTGTTTTATAAAAAACTAAGTATCAGAAAAGGGTTTGTTTGCTCCATCAAAAATTGACAAAATGGTGAGCTGTAGCTTTATGAAATTATCGTGCCTTTACTTTCTGTAATGTCTACCTATGTCATTTAAACCTTTGTCAGGTTTCTATATTGTTACTGTCACCAGCTACCTATGTACATAATAAAGATATGAAGTATTCACTAACTAACCATCAGTTTTTTTGTTGCGCTACTTCCTTTTTTAGTCAACGTTTCCGACAGCATTTCAGTGTCCATCTTCACACATCTGCCCTGATATCTGATACTGTAATGCTGTGCGAAGCTTTGACTAAAGAAGGAAGTATCGCAACACGGCATAATACCCCTAAAAATCACAATGTTACGCTTTATTGTTTGATTAAAAAAATCCCGAACAGGCAGCTCTGACATTATGAAATTTCTACTGCATTTTAGATTTAGGTCTTCTTCTTTAGCCAACGTTTCGGACTGCATTATGGTGTCCATCATCATACATCTGCCCCGATGATGGACACTGTAATACTGTCTGAAACTTTAACTAAAGAAGGAGGTAGCGCAATATGGCATATTACCTCAAAAAATCACTACATAACGCTTGTTTGTTTCAAACAAAAACTCTGGAACGGTGAGCTCTGGCGATATTGAATTTCCATTGCATTTTAGGCTTCTTTCTAGGTCCTACCATGATCTACAGAGTTTGAAGTACCTATACATTCATATAAATTGAACTGAAGTACCTATACATTCATATAAATTGACGAAGAAATAAAGTGGGTAATGATTTTAAGAAATTCATAAGTTTACCATTTTCCACACGTTTATTTTATAATATTACACAAGGAAAAACATTTTGTATATTTGGTTTGTTTCCCTTATAAAAATAATTTAAAAATACGTATATTTCAAAGATTCAACTGTCTTAAAATTATATCTTCAAAATGAATCTCCCACAAACCAAAATTATAATTTAAAGCACACAGAATATGATAGGGAAGTCTTATAAAAAAAAATAACCACGCCATTATAAAACGAGGGGTTTAAATTTGGAAGCTAGTATTACATAAGTGTGAAGAACTTTAAAAGGGATGAAAAAATATCGTAATAAAATAAATAGTGAGATAAAATAACGCAAGATGGCAGCACTGTATTAAATTTATATTAAATACTAATAATTAATGATAATGTATAGAATATGAAGGATTCGTTCAAAAGTTATTTTATTTATTTATAAACACCATTTTAAGGAACTTTTACAAATGGTATGACTAGTAAAAATATACAGTATTTATTATACATAACTGAATAGCTCTAGTAACAATATTTTGTATTTGTTTAGTGATAAATTGAATATGTCCACTGACTTGGTACAATTATTTCCCTCAATTCTGGGCAAAAAGGAATACATATGGTAGTCAGTCCCAGAATTTCTGCACTGAAATAAATGTCGATTCTAGTATTTCGTAGTGAAATCCCAAAGCTTATCAATAATGCAAGCAATTCTAGACTATCAGCTAAGCACATCTTTTAAAATTTTATATAGAAATACCTAGTCAGTGAAAATAAACTGACAATTTAAGTAAGCATTTTCACGACATTTAAAAAAGTTTTTTAGTTCAACATGGAATACCAATTTTAATATTTAGAAAGCGTAAGAATTTATTTTGTATTCTTTCAATTGCTTGTATATAAATATTATAATGTGGGTTCCAGACGGGAGAATTGTACTCAAGTTGACTTATAACAAAGTTACCTAATATTGTATGGTTATTTATTAAAAGTAATATTGTTATGGTTACTAAAAATAATGAGTTTCAAACACGTTTTGCAAGAAAACTATTTATTTAATAATAATTGGAAAATATGAATTTAAAAAACAATATGGCGTCTTATCTTCATTATTTTATAGTTAAATAGATGTTTAACACCCCCATAACCCTTGATGAAAATTAAATTTCGAATTCAACATGTTTCAGTAGACTTATTGAGAAAATACTGCACAATTTTAAAGACACCAGAGCTTAGTGTTGACGATTTTTTCTACTTCAACAAGAATGATTCACAAGCGAAATTGTAGCAGTATACATCGTGTACCTAAGTGATTTTTTTAAAAATGATACCTACACAAATCTCGCAAGGGTTTCAATATGGCGGTACAGCGTTCGAATTCCGCCACAGGCAAAAAAAAATATTGATATGAATTTTAAATAAAATGGGCGTTTCTCGTCTGGATGTTAAAATATTGATTGTATATCGAGTTTGTTGATAAATTTTGACAGCTGTGATAAAAAATCTTGTAAAATGTGTACGTACTTCATTAATTATTATATTCTTCACAATAAAATATTTGAGTTCTGCAATTCATTTATCTAATAAAAGTGCTATTAAGTTTACCATAACAATACTTTTAAAAATCTATTTCTTTAAACATATAGTTTTAGCACGTATATAAAAATATTACTTAAGTAGGAATATTTTAAAAACGAAAAAATATATTTTTTAAAGTAAGTAGCTTTTTGTTGGTGATATTTTGAAATAGCGAAAATAAACTAGAAAACCCATAAGAATCTGACAAGAAACCATGAAGAGGTCTTTTAATCATTATAAATCCATTAGGATTCGCATTTTGCCTGACAGCTGTTTAGCCTTTCAAAGGCATTGGCCAAAAGTAGGAAGGCGATACAGCTGTCAAAGGTAAAAATAGTAGTCACAACGAATGAAATCATATTTGATTCAAATATAAAAATTAAATAAAACGAATGACAAAATAGACTTCGATAACTAGGTAGGCAGGTACCAACTAAATATCTCGCTATTTCTATGCAGGGGTAGGCAGAGAGGATGGACCGCCACACAAATCTGTTTTGGCACACTCCTTGCTTCATTCACAATCATACATACAAACTCTTTCCATAATCAGACTCTAGTATTTGATTCACTTGATCGTGTCATGTCTTCCTCAAGCGTTCCAAAGAGTTTCCTATTTATTAATTTTCGCTTCATATACCTAAATATTTAAATGCATACTGCACAAGAGTTCCAACAGCTCTTAACAACCCGGAGACAGTGGTACTATGGCACCCACATATGGGGTATGTCTGAGACTGATAAAGGAAGTACCTGGCTATTCAGATCAGGTCAATAAACACGGATATTTCGATTTCAAGCTACGCGATGTTTTAATTCGTAATTCGATGGAATAATTTTGTTTATAATATATAACTGAATTAATTAACAACATAACCTCAATATTTTTTAATCTTTTTATTAAATACCTTTCGGATCCCACCCTTTTTCACAAAAAGCGGTCGAGCGAACATAAATGTGAAAAAAGACGTTAAGGGTCAGAAAATGAATAAAAACCGGTCGAACTATAAAAAACTCACCTGTTATTAGAAGAAAAGAGACAAAAAGAGTCCCCACTCCTCCAAAAGAAGACATCTTGACAGGATGTCCAAAAAACAAATCCAAAATAATGACACTATCACTTTTTAAAACACATCATTACACGTTTTTCATACAACTGAGTTTAAAAAAAGAACTATAATTTCTTCACAAAACACTTGAATTAGGTACCTACTCTTGTCACTTATCAATTATTTTTTTAATATTGGGTTTACATAAATTTTGGTGACACGAGTTTTTTTTAATGTAAAACTTTGGTCATTATCTACGATGATTCGTTATTCATTATGCCTTTTATCGACAGTATATTAATAACAGAATTATCTCTAGTTTTGGATTTTGTCATACGATATTCCTACGCCCACTGTGTGATTTTACTAATTTGAAATCGTCAAACACTTCATGCCCACACAGAAATTAAATATCATACGTAATACGATATTTTTATCACCGATTTTTTAACCTTCTATCCTCTCTGAATACTCATACACAACACACACTATGAGATTTATATCAGTTTAATCAAATAACGGCGAAAATTCACAATTTTTAATCCTTTGTTTTTGGGTAGGTAAAGGGCGCACGGAAAACAGCACTTTTTATTGTTTAATTTATGTTTAAAAAAAGCTATTTTTTGTTGAAAACTACGTAAAATTTGGCAGCAATGAGAGTTATTTGTTTAAATTGTCACAAGGCTTTGATTATTTGTTTTTTTTATTCTAATAAGATTACAAGATTCAATTTGGCAATGTTTTTTTAGGTGTTTTTAGCAGGCTCTTATCAGGTCTGATTTTTTGTTTGTCTGCCTGTCACAACTCAAAAATGGTTCAAATTTCACTGTTTTTCACTCAAATCCTTTTGCAAAACACTCCGAACGAATAAGGCTTCGTTCAACAACACAAAAGGACTGAGAAATGAGGGATCAAACATTAAAAAACTGGTATTCACAAAATCACCGGATCAACGAAAGAAAAACAGTCGAATTCTGGGAGGATTGTAAACAAATCCGCATTTTTTAAAAACGGCACATAAAACTGTCATTATTTTTCGATATATCACATATTATATTCAATGTCTGCGATATGCCAGCGATTCCGGCATGATTCGGTTCGATTTTCACTCAAAAAGATGGTTTTCAAAACGTGAAAGCTTAAAAACCGCGAAGTAGTACGAAAAATCCGGCGTGGACTTAGCGCGGCGGGAGCTGCGTTCGAACTAGCGCGGGTAGGTTTTTCGTAGCTGAGTCCTTCTCGAAAGCAGATTCGATTTTTGTCTCACGCCGTCTCGCTTGCTTGCGGGGGTGGGAGCGGGACAGAGTGACTCCCGGATCGCTGGCAGGGTTGGCAGAAATATATCGATAGGGCCAATCAATGGACGGAATTGAATCAGTTGTTGATCGAGGAACTAATCAACCTTCCCTTTGACTGTCTGTGTTCGATTTTAAATTGAATTTTAATGAAAATAAGATATATTTTGAATACAATTGCTTATTTAAGTTTATTTAATAATTCATGGTGATTTCACGATAAAGCTTTTTGCAAACTAGTGGAACTTAACATATACATAAATTAAATTGGTTCGAATTAAACTTACTTATTCGCGTACCTAATCCTTTTTGAAGTGACAAACACATACATCTATAGGATTTAGCCTGCGAGAGAATGAGATAGTATAATCGGTCTCCTCTTTGTGCAGTGCTTCGTAGCCTCCCCACTCTTATGTACTTTGGTTTTCTGAAGGATGCACTTCTGCAGCGTATGAATTGCACACTCTGTTTTTAATTTCTATTTTATTTGTGCAATTAATATTTTTTTAATAGAATTATTCCAATAATATAGTTAAAAATATTTTTAGTAATTCTTTATCAAACTGAAAAAGTGAACATCTCAATTACTATGAAACTGGAAATGTCGTAGTTTGGAGTAAGAAAAACACAGCTCCTGGGCTTTGATGATATGAAATTTTGACAAATATTCTGTTTGAAGGGTATTTTAGGGTCAGCTCAACTTAATTTTTGTCATGAGCTACGGAGCTTTAAAGGCCTGGTGCAGCATATTTGTCGAACAATGAGCTCTACCTTCATGAAATTTGTATAAACAGATGTTACGGTTAGGTATTTTGCTTTAAAATAGTCATTAAACCTGTAAAACTAAAATGAAAAGATGCTGTATGTTTGTTCCGCATTAAATTTGTTTGTGTAAAGAGTTTTTAAATTCGGGGAAGCCGAGTGTCAACTATCATATTTCGTAGTATCTATTCTTGACGACACCAATTGAGTTCACTTGGCCTGTTTTAACTGAAAAATACAGTACTTGTGTTTTAGAATGGATTTCGATTCAACCAGCGTTGTTTTGAAAACAGTTCATATTATCAACACAATCTATTTTCATTTGAATCAGTGTTGTTTCCCGTAGCGACGCCATCAACATAACATTTACGGACTTAAAAATCAAATAAAATTGTTCGTATTATCGTATTATTCTATTGTTGAAGCAAGTTTGTTAATACCTAAACGAACTGATGAGGCTGAACGTACAACTGCTACTGTGAAAACATATTTTAAAAAATAATAATTTTTGCAGATATGAAATCTTTGATATTTTATTCCATCGTTAAAGAAACCGCTCATTTCTTATTATTTTTCTGGTACCCCCTCCTATCAAAGGTTGGCTATTGGAACAGCTTTGTGGAACTGTACTTGTAGAAGTCACGCAGATTTCGAAGCTACAAGTTTTACGCCTTCCTCTGTTATGACTTCCGAGAGTTTTCCTCTGGATGATTTATATTTCACAAAAAAACCTTTTTCAGTTTTTACGCTCTTAATAGCTTATCCAATAAATCAAAAGCTTTTAATAGCCCGCTACGACTGAAGAGGAAGGAAAGATAACTAAAATTTACATTAATTTCCAAATTACTTGTGGAACTTGATTGTGATAAATCATCTTCTCTTTTAAGTGCAAAAAAAATCATTCGGAATCTAAATAGCTTTCATTTTCCTCCAATAAGTATCATCCACTGTCAAATCCCTGTTAAATCTATTTTTTTTTTCAAAAACGCTGAAAATTAAATAACTCCCATTTTCAGAATTCATCCATTCATCTGTTGAACTAAAAAAAACTATTAGATTTTTTTTAAAGTATCATCTATTATCAAATCCTTACTAAATCTTTTTCTACATACGCCAAAAATAAATTGGTTAAACTATTGACTGAAGTCATGCTATAACTCGTATATTTTACTCAAAAATTATCAGAACCTATCCAACACTATTCGTTCTACCTATGAGTATAATAGTATACTATCAAATGTTGCCTCTATTTTATTTTCTACACATACAAATCTCAATTCTCTCCAGATTCCAACTGCAATCTAGTTGGTTCTATTCAACACACTTTACTAACCAATAATAGTAGTATTAGATTGTGTTGTGTTTGTGACAGCCCTAATGGCCCCGACACAGAAGCGCGCCGGGTACTACCGATCGGTTCCGAGCAAATACGAACGGATGCTGCAAAGCACGATGAAATGGATGCGCAGTTTTTAATAAACTTTTATTTTTATTTTTTTACTACGTTACGCTCCCATGGGGCTTTTCAATTGGGTACATGGAATTGTTACAATTTTTTACATAAGGGTTAGTAATGAACTATCGTTGCACGTAGTTCACAATTGGATAAAATTTAAAATAAAAATAATCTCAAATTATCGGAAAATTTTGCTAGGTATGAAAGAATGTTTTAAACACCGGATTTCTTCAGTTTAAAATATCGATATCATTTGTATATTCGTTTACCAAATTATGTAGGCGAGGATTGGCGAGTGTGCTTTAAAATTTGTTTTGTGTCTTTTAAATATTACTCGCAGTAATTATTGGTGTTTTTAATATCAATTCAAACTTAAATATGCTCTCTGAATTGTCTTGGTGGTAGAGTTATAATCCAAAATACTCTTGAAATGATTTTACTTGTCTATGTTTTGTGATACAATTACAACATTCTTTTGTTGAGGTTTGCAAAATTATCAAAAGGGAAAACAAACTTCCTTCTTTTAATGCTTTTACATGGTTTTTAGGCATCGTATAAGATTCTTACTGTCCGGATACAGTTGAACTACGGCACCCCCGATTTTGGATGCTTTATGAAGTTAATGGAAATTTTTGAGGAAAAAAGAAGAAAAATTGGTAATATATTTTTAATTTACGATTTATTTCTACTACTCGTCATTGAGTTCAATCGCTTTGCTATGGATCGATTTTCCGGCCTCTCTCGTACAACATGGGCCTGTAAGACCTTGGTATGTTCAGAAAGATGACATAAGAGTTAACTAAAAAAGGAATTGACCTAACTTATTTCGAGTAGGAACTTAATACTGATCAGTTTTGAGCAAACTCGTCAGTCAAATCTGTTTATAATTATTAAGCTTACATTAGTAACAATAATTTATTGTGAAAATTGGAGAGCCTCTCTTGTATATAATTTCAAGTCAACCCTTTTCCACTCACTATGGGACATCCATTAATAACGTTAGTTTTTCTTCCAATCTAGACCCCCTCCCCCTCGGTGAGATAAATTTGGGCCAATTCGTATATTTTTTTCAAGTAACGTGAGATTTTGCTAGACTCCCACCCCCCTCCCCCCGTTTGTGCTCACGTAATTAATGGATGCCCCCCTACCTCCACCCTATCACAAACCATGAAGTTTTACCACAGAAGATAGTGAAACTTATCCAAAACTGGTATCCCTCGGCACAGTATCTCCTAGTAAGGAGGACTACAAAAATAATCCACATCTATTTAGTATTTATATTTAAGATGTGTATTGTATAAATGTAAAAATATAATACAGTAATTAAATTTATTTTTTTAATAAGTACGAAGATTCAGCTAAAAGCGCAGTCGTGGTGATATAATTAGTAATGCGCATAGTATTAAATTATGCGTAGAAAAAAAAATTAATAACGCGTAAGTAATAATTAATAATTTATAAAAAACAATAGAATAATGGAGCGTCCATATCAACGATCGCTCATTTCCCAAACCGGCCTGCCCTCCGCCGGGCATACGACCCGAGCCTCTCCGGAAATTCCCGAACGCGCCCGAAGTCCGGGGGAGCTTTCCGAACAAACCCGACGTGTCCCGAACGCTTCCGGAGTTTGCCGAACTGCCTGCGAAGTGTGGCAGGCTCGCTTTGGGTTCAAACTAAAAGGTTAGATTCTACGGAGACAAGAAATTCATATAGCCGAAGCGCCCGAGTAAGAAATTATTTTTTAAATAAATAAAAATGTAATATTTGAATTGAAATTAATGTTTTATGATGTGTATTATAAATTGATTGATGGATATTTTTAGAACGTAGTTAAAAGAATGACAAAATATCAATCCATGTAGTGATTTTTCACGGATCTACGCTAGTACGTATTTATTTTTTTACATTAACTCCACACGGAAGGCCTCGAGTAAAATAATTTTCCTTACGGCCAATATTATCTTTGGGGATGCTGTGAGGAGGGCCTTGAACTGGGTTCCGAGCCAAGGAGCTTACCCCTTCAAAAAACGTCGTTTAGCTACTTGAACGTACCTAGTACAAATGAGACCCCTAAGTTATACGTGAGGTAAAATAAAAATTACACGTGTCCTTTTTTTACATGAGCTACACACAGGAGGCCCTGAGGAAAATAATTTCCCTCAGGGCCCATCATCATCTTTGGGGATGTCATCTTTGGAGATGCTGTATGGAGGGTTTTTATAGGAAAAAGGAGAGGAGAGTTCTGTGAAGGAAAAGGGTTTAAGGGGTGGGTAGGAATCTGGGGTTCAGTGTGTCCTGGTCATCCGCCTCCAAGACCTAGACAAACCTCACCCCATGAACCCGGGCACCCCTGCCTAATCATCAATCGTAGCGAACTACTCGGGGTGACCTATGGCAGAAGTGTTGGTTATCTAATAAAGGTTCCCGGGGCGGCGGTACCCATACCCGCCTTCCGAATTCTTGCTCTTGCTTCAGAAGTAAATTTTACGAAATTAACGACAAGACAATCAAATTTCTTAGGCCAAACGGTCCTACGCTTCGGCCCCCAGGCGTCGCAGGTTCAATCCTCTGTTAGCTAAGACCTCCATCATTGGACAAGCAACAAATGCAACTTTATATCTTGGGGGTGTGGAGAATTAAAAAACCTGAGAAACTTTGTTGTATTAGATGTATCTTCCACTGGGTTCAACCTGGCGCATCACGCGATACGCACTCTGTCTCGTTCCAGTAGCACGGTACTGACGAGAAGAAGCGCGTATCATGTGACGTCTGGCAGTGTGATCAGTGGCACATGATGAAAGAAAAAAAAATGTAATCCGACAGCAAAACGATATGTGCATTTTTACTTCAAATATTCTCAGCAATAGCTGGTTAAAATCTATCGGGAACGTGTGGATATATTCTGTACAACTATACCTCCGCACGTAGACACGGTTCCTTCAGATTCATTTCTGGGGATGCTGTGCTGAGGTTATTTAAGGAGCAGGTAAAATTAAGCCGCCGCTACCCGAATTTTTACCGATTTCTTACATATCTCCCTGAAACATTTGAAGTTTTTAAGCTCTTAAAAAAATATGTGTTATTTTTTAACCTTTTCCACTCCGACCATTTTTTCTCAAAACTGTTTAGCTACTCCGACCAAAAATGTGTGTTATATTTTATATTTGAAATGAAATTTTTGGACAGTTATTTTTGCGGCACCCTATCGGATAATTCGTGTGACCATTAGTTGTTTGGTATATTTTGTATAAAATACTTGTTAAATCACACATTTTGTAACTAAAAGATAATACATTTGATTTCAACGTTTTTTATTTGCATTATATATTTTATTGCATAGCAATAGTTTGTATAATACGGGTAAAATATGCAGATAATCCAATGTAAATTCTTGGAGAAATTACTTTCTAACTGTCCTGTACCGCACAACGGCTGACTAGTGGCTACCTGGCCCTGATTGGCTTAGGTTTTATGGGTAGTGTATGATTTCTTATTTTGCATTGGTTACGTTATTTTAGGTTTCGACCCTCTTTCAGGAAACAAAAGATAGACCAGCCCACAACACATAAAATAGATAATTAGTTTGGCAAACATTCTACACGGTGTTTACAAGTTAGAGTATTTTACATATTATACATAATATAATACTGTCACATTTTGAGTACATTTATCTCACATTTACTATTACAAAAATCTCACGATTCGGTCCAATGTTATCCCACATGAAGTGCAAGTTTGTTTTCACAACTTTTACAGTGATATATTGTTCATTTTATTTGCCCTCCTTTTCTATCATAAATTAGAACCACAAACGATTTTTTTACATTAGCTTCACACAGGAGGCCCTGAGAAAAATAAATTCTCAGGGCCTATGTCATCTTTGGGGTTGCTTTGTGGGGGGTCTTTTGAAGGAAAGGAAAAAAAGGATGGGAAGGAAAATGGTATGAGTGGGTAGGAATCTGGGGGTTAGGGTGTCCAAGAGAGGCGATGCGTGAATTCATCCCTCTCACTGCGTTGTAAGGCAATGGTTCGATATAGTCCGGCTGGAGAGATCAAAAGATCTCCCTCAACCAGTCTTTCCCGATTCGGTCCGCCACGCAGTACATGGGCAGACGCATCCCCATGAACCCGGGCACCCATGCAAAGTCACCAAACGTAGCGAACCACTTGGGGTGACCTGTGGCAGAGGTGTTGGTTATCCAATAAATGGTTCCCGGGGCAGCGGTACCCATTCCTGCTTCCCAAATTGAAAACGATGCAATCACTAATATTTTTCTGCATATTAGGCATTATTACATGTAGATTGACGTGATTTAACCGCTGTTCTAGATCTACCGAATGGCTTCCTTTTCTAGTTTTTACACCTTCTCTATAATTTCCAACCAGCTGAATAATTAGCCTATTCACAAATTGAAGATGACTCATTGGTATTTCCAATAGAAAAAAAATATTTGTTGTTGTGGTGTATTCGGAGTATTAATAAACATTCAATTCCTTTTTTTTTCTGAATCAGAAAAGCTTGACTGTGTGGGATTGATGGATGTTGAAGGTTTTTGCGGAATCACAATATTTTCTACATCACTATATTTACTGAAATAAGCGCATCTCCTTCTTTTGGGCGGGATAATGTCACTTCCACTATCTATATCACTTGGATTATTACTGACTTCTTTACCATCACTTCGAAGTA
This sequence comes from Limnephilus lunatus, assembly GCA_917563855.2. NCBI lineage: Eukaryota > Metazoa > Arthropoda > Insecta > Trichoptera > Limnephilidae > Limnephilus > Limnephilus lunatus. The sequence goes on from OU830592.1 coordinate 113,885,980, forward strand.
AAACTATCATTATTTTCTGTGACGGTTAATTCAAAGAATATTAATTTAAAGAATACGTAAATTCTTGTACTTTCAATTACTAATATCAACATCAATAGTTCCACAAAACGAAAAAATATGGTCACAAAAAGTGGGAGTAACTACGGAGAACCGTCGTAAACGCAGGATAACGACTGACTGTTCCGAAAATATTTGAAGAAAAAAAATATTTCGTGTGTTAAAATGATGCATCTGTTTTTACATGAATGTATCTAATTAACGGTAAATTTAAATGAAAAAATGTTGGTTTATCCAATATGTTGCGACAATTCTTTGTAATAATCGGAAATAATAGTTCGTAGAATGTACTTAGGAAGATAGATATTGGTGATTAAACTTATACCTGCGCTGGGCCAGTACCTCTGGCCGACGGAGCTGCCTACCAAAATCGTTTGGGCCACAATGTGTGGCCGACGGAGTGGAAAAGGTTAAGATAATATCTATCTATACGTGTTCAACGCCGAAACGCAAATTATATGAAATTCCCTCGATAGAAAAAAATCGCAAAATATTTTCCGAAAATTATTATAAGCACCTCATTTCACTTATTTTTGAAGCTATAGGTATGAAAAAAATCACAGTGTTTCTTTAAATACTATTTTAGATGTTCCCCACGACATTTTTGCTCTATTTTAAAAGAGTCGTGTTTTTATTAAACATTTTCCCAATTTTAGCTTCAATTTTGTGGTTAAATATTAGCGCACTCTCTCAAACATTCTTAATTACATATCTCTCCATCTTCTTCTTTTTGAGTGGGGATACGGCGCCTTAAGTTAACCTCGATCTTGAAACGATTTTAAAACATAGAGAAAATACAAACGCTGGCAGTTTATTCTGGAATCGAGATGTTCACCAAGACTTAAAACCACAAGCCAAAAATGTATTAATTCTTAGTGTGCTTTATATTGCTACGAATACAAGTAATAGGCATAATAATCGCTTGACAAACGCAGTCTAGAAGTCACGATTTCAGGGACAAAAGTGGTTTAAATTTATTTTGTTAATAATTTTATAAACAAGAAAAAGTCAATCAAGAGAAAGAGTCATACATTCACACGCGGTATAAGTGAAACCTTAAGAAATCTACAATAGGCAAGAGTGGGGAGGGGAGGCTACGAATAACCGCACAAAGAGGAGAACGATTATACCAACTCATTCTCCCGCAGGGTAAATTTTATAGATGTATGTGTTTGTCTCTTTTTAGTCTCGCTATTTTTAGTTTCATCGACTTTTAAATCACTAACTAACTAACTAACCATCACTCCGTTTCCCCGCAGGGGTAGCCAGAGAGGACGGACCGCCAAACAACTCGGTCTTGGTACACACGCTTTGCCTCACTCACATTCATACATCGTCTCATACATACTCTTCTATTATTCTGACTTTTGACATGGCCCGACTCAAGTATCTGATTCACTTGATCGTGCATGTCTTTCTCGGGCGTCCCCGACTTTTTCTACCATTCATATTTGCGTCATATGTTCTTCTCACACTACTTTCTTCGTCCATTCGCTCTACATGCCCAAACCATCTGAGGGTCCTTTTTTTAATCTTACTCATTATGCTTACATTCTTTGCGGATATCCACATTTCTCACACGATCATAAATGGTTTTATCACACATACGCCTCAGGGATCTCATTTCAACAGCATACAGTTTACTTTCATCCTTCCTCTGCTAGTTCCATGCGTCACTGCCATACGTCAGGGTAGGTACCTGGACTCCATTGTGGACTGCTAGCATCGCTTCTTTGACAGTTTTTTTATAAGCGTCAATTCAGTTCTCCATTAATGGAGTAACCTGCATTTACCCTTCTTTTAATATCTCTATCAGCCTTCCCATCTCTCGTAAACATATCTACTACACAGATACGCAAACTCATCCACCTGTTCCAAGCATTCATCATTCACAACTATATTGCAGACTGTTTTCGTACTCTCTCTTTAAAACACCATGACTTTTAAATCACAACGTTGCTAAAGAAGTTTTCACTTAAAAAATACATTGTTAGAAGTTTACGTTTAAATTTTAAGGTTTAGGTAATTAACAATTTTATTTTAATTGTGTTTGAGGGCAACGGCAGAAAAAGCTTCAATTTATCCAAAGCATATTATTTTGTGTTTAAAACGTAAACCAATCCGTGGTAAAAAATTATCTACAATATGAAAATAATTATCTACAATATGATACTTACCTACTCAATTATAAACCATACATGTTGTGAAATGTTTTTGTTTATTTATAATAAAAAAAAACATTTTAGGTTTTGCTGTGTGGAGGTTCTTTTGAAGAAACGAAGGAGATGAAGTTCTGGGAAGGAAAAATGTATGAGGGGTGGGTAGGAATCTACCGGTCCGTATCTCCAGAAGTGACGGACATATTAATCCAACTGCGGTGCAGGCGATTTTCCCAGAGAGCCTGTCACGCAGCTGGTGGGCAGATGCATCCACCGCCTCACTCCATCATGAACCCGGCACCTTTGCTTAGCCACCAAACATAGCAAACCACTTAGGGTTACCTGTGGCAGGGGTGTCGGTTATCCAATAAATGGTTCCCGGGCGGCGGCACCCAAACCCATCTTCCAAATTGATATACCTACATCTATTTGATTTTCAGTGTTATCTTGAATGAAAGAATGCATGAATGAAGTGGAACATAATAAGAGAAAATTATCCCACTTCCTGACATCCAATCGAGCTGAAACTCGGCCGACAAACTCGTTGTGGATAGTGTCAATAGCTCACACACAGCGGCATATTAGCATTTCTCTAAAATTCGAATACATTACAGCACCTAATATACGAAATTAATATCGGTCTCATCCAATCGGCATTTGGCTCAGCTGGTAGCGTTTTTGACCCCAGTTCCTGGGGAAGAATCCTCAATCAAACCATTTTTTTAAAGTTTTACAAGACATTTGAAAATAAAAGCATTATAGTAAAAAAACTTTGCTTTTTTACGGGTTGATCGTTTTACGTCGTGCCTTCAAATTATGAGTTATTGGTTCTAGAACTCCTTCTTTGTGTATTTTTTTTAAAGTCCAAACTAGTTTGAAGATAGTACAAACTTCCCATTACATGGGACAGACTATAATAATTACTCGTCATGTAAATTACGTGAGAATTTTCAAAGATTCTTTTGTGTTCTTCTGTATTTGTACCACAAGCTGAAAAACATTTCTAAAAAAAAATTAAGTACATCTTTACTGTTAATCTCTGAAAAACAGTAAAGATTATAATATTGAATGGTAATGTGAGTTCTGGAGTCTTGAAATTGGCGTCTTTTTGTATCCTTTGAAAATATCAGATCAACTCAACGTATTTCAGCTTGCCACATCAGTATCGTTATGATGTTTTGCCATGAAATATCCATATCAATGATTTTGTAACATTTTTTTAAATGTTAATAGAGTCCCAACTATCGATCTTACTAATATTATAAACGCGAAAGTTTGTATGGATGTATGTGTGTTTGTTACTCTTTCGCGCAAAAGCTACTGAATGGATTTTATTGAAACCTTACAAAAATATATCTCTTACATCAGAATAACATATAGGCTATATTATATAATGGTAAGCTCTGGCGGTATAAAATTTGTATAAATGAAAATGTATGTATTTCATATATTTTAGCGGCAGGGAGGAAAGGCAGGGGGAAGAGGAATAGGGGAGGTGGGTTCGCGGAGAGGAAAGATACGGAGGAGGGAGAAGGCGGGGAATGTGGAAGGGAACGGGAATGCGCGGGAAAGAACATGCAGGGACAATCAATTTATTTCTTCGAATAGCATTGCAACGCATGCCGGGGACCAGCTAGTGTATAATAACAATAAATTAGCCTTCTAAAAAAATTACGTCATCTTTGGAGAAGCTGTGTGTAGGGTCTTTTTATGGAAATAAAGGAGAGTAAGTTCTGGGAAGGTAAAAGGTATGACGGGTGAATAGGAATCGGGAAGTCAAAATGAATCCTTCCCTCCCACTGCGGTGCAAGGCGGTGCGTCGAGATAGCCCGGTTGGAGAGTTCAAAAGGTCTCCCTCATCAATCAGTCTCTCTCCCGGGTTCGTGGGTGCGGTTTGTCTAGGTCTTGGCGGTGAATGCGTTTGCCCACCTACTACATGGCGACCTGGATTGGGTAAGACTGTTTGAGGAAGACCTTTTGTCCCCCTAGTCGGACTCTCTTGACCCAATGCCTTGCACCACAGTGGGAGGTATGGATTCATACGTCCGTTACCCCTGAACACATTGACCCACAGATACCAAAGTATCCATGGTATCAAAGGCTTCCAAGGTTCTAGGCTTTGTACTTAGAACCTGCAAAGATTTAAAAAAAGTAAAAACCATGAAAATGCTTTACTTTGCGTACGTACGCAGTTCTCTGGAGTACGCCTCTCAAATCTGGAATCCCAAGTACATATGTCACATAGAAAGGATTGAGAAAGTGCAAAACCGATTTCTACGATACCTTGATTTTCGGAGCTATCGTCCTTATTTAAGCCACGAAGAGTCAGCCACGTTCTTCACGATATATTCTTTGGAAAGTCGAAGAAATTTGACAGACGTACTATTTCTACGAAAAATAGCTACCTCTATGATAGATTGCCCGGAATTACTAGAAAGAATTCAACTAAGAGTGCCCATCAGACAAACAAGACAATACCACGCATTATACATTCCTCAATGCAACACTAACTCTAAACAAAATACATTCATTCACCGCGCTTCACTCATCTTTAACACGACATACAGTGAATTCGACTGATTTAATACAGCACCTAACATTTTAAAATCTAAAATGAATAAATAACATTTTCACATACATACCACTATTTACACAGAATAGATCCATCCCTTTCCCCTCCCTTCCACCATCCCATCCACATAACCTAATTTAACTATTTTTCTTTATACCTACGCACTTAATAATTTAATATACATCAGTGAAAACCTGTTATTGGTTAAATTTTTATACATATGTATTTCATCAAACATTATTGTTATAAACTGTTGATTAAATAAAAATACCTATCCACCCCTCATACCTTTTTCCTTCGCATAACTTCCTCTCCTTCCTATCCATAAAATTACCCTCCACACAGTATCCACAAAGATGACACAAGAGTTTCTGTATGGAGATAAAGTATAAAAAAAATATATACTCTAGTTTTCTACATTAAGCTTGGCACCAAAACTCCATTGTGGTCTGTTAACACTATTTCCTTTTGCCTTTTTTATTTGATGAAGTGGTTTATCCACAAACTCGAAACATCGATTTGAATTGGACCACTATTGTATTTAAATTATCATTATGGGTTTTGTATAAAAATTACGAGACGTTATAAAAAACAGGGCGTTGGCATCAAACTGGTTTATTGAGACCATAAAACATTTAAATGGCTTCATAGCTGTCGTGATTAGTTCTATTTCATTAATACGTATACATTAATAATATAAATATAGGTACCTACCAACAATCAGCTAAAATTATCCTTAAACAATAAAAAAAAGTTAACTCATACAACCACGACTGCCGACCTCACTTATATATCCAATCAGCAATGCGATTCTGTATCTATAGTGGATGCGGAATCGATTCCATTCGTAATCGCCTGTCATGATTGTTCATGACTTGCAATTACTATTTCAACTAGTTTAAAACACGAAATGCTGTAAGTGTAAATGATTATTTATTCATTTAATGTGGGTTTAAAGTTGTATAGCATGGATTTGACGATGTTTGGTTTCAATCTAAATACGAATGAATTACTTAGTTTGCCTAGAAGAATCTAATAATCTACTTTGAATGAGTGTATTTCCCATAATCCGTGCCTAAAAGTGCGGCGGTAAGTGTAATAATTAATAAAATTTAAATAATAGCATTTCAAATTTAATAATTAAAAACATGCCAAATAATATACAGCCAGCTTTTTATACAAATAACAATTTTAAAAAAATATACATTAAATAATAACGATAAATGTGATGTTTTTTTAACCAATCTGGGTTTTATAAATTAATTTGCAATGATTGCAACTTTTTAAAATTGGTAAAACTTCTAGAAATTTTAACATTAGAGTTAAGGAACATATAAGATGTTTAAATAATAATTATTATTCTGAATTTGCTAACCATATTTTGGAAACAAGTCATTCTTTTGATATTAATAAAGGTCTTAAAATTTTACATACTAACACTACGGGCATACAATTAGATAATTTAGAAATTTTAGAAATTAGAAGGAGCATTGATAGTAAATTAAATATTATAAATAACCAAACAATTTTTAAAAATTGCCGTCTTTTAAATTTATTTTCTTATTATTACTTAAAAAATTATAATTATTTATTTTGTGATTTAGACTAGGTAATTATTTTAATTATTTGGTCTTAAAAGTTTTTTATTATCTAAATGCAATTTTATATTTCCTTAAAAAAAATTATATTTAATTTTGTATAACTATTTTTACATGATATTTTTAAACAATTAATCACCTCTACTTTTTCATATTTTGTCTTTGTTCCAATTTATTCTAATTTGTCTATGCTTGTTGATGTTTGTCATTTATTTTCTTTAAATTAACATATCCTGATGAAGATAACATTGTTATCGAAACATGTAGATATTGTTTATAATACATTTGTTTAAACAAAGTGATCTATTATTCATTAAATAAATAAAGATGATGCCATTGATGTAATTGACATGATGTAATTTTGCGATGTTTGAAGAAGTAATAATTAATGTATTTCGTCCACAAATATTCAATTTTTCTGTACTCGTATACAGCCTCAAAAGCTTTGCCTTAAATAGGTTCTTAATTTGGGCAAACTAAGTAATTCGTGCGTATTTAGATCGAAACGAAACTTCGCAAATGCCATATCCATGCTCTACAACTATAAACGTACATTAAATGAATAAATAATCATGTATACTTACAGCATTTCGTGTTTTCAACTGGTTGAAAATGCAATTGCAAGCCATAGACAATCACACGAATTTGACTGTAGATTACGTATGAAATCGATTCCGTATCCACAAAAGATACAGAATCGCTCTTCAAGAGGTTTAGCATGGTCGATCGACAAAACCCTATATCTACACGATATTGACCAAATCCGTTATCTATAGTCAGTTATCAATATTTGCAATCACGGTCAACAATTGGTAAGAGATATTCCGACCAACATACGATTGATAATTTTTATCCCAGACTCCACAGTATCAGATAAGTTTCTGTTAACTGTCAATACAAGCATTTATTTGGATAATATGGTTCGTAATGCAAAATTACTGGCTTATTAATGAACGGAGTTCAACTAATGAAGCTTTATGTATTGAAAGAAGTAGACCAGTCTAGTTCCATAGACTCAAATAATTCAACTTAGACGCCACCAATTTATTCCGTTCGATCATTGAGAAACTAAAAAGATGAAAATATGACTAAAGCCTTGATTAACTAAAATTTGGGAGGTTGGTATCGCCGCCCCGGGAATCATTTATTGGATAGGTAACCAACATCTCTGCCGTAGATCAACGGGTTTATAGCGTGTGGTTTGTCCAGGTTTTGGGGGCCGATGCGTCTGCACATCCACTGCACGGTAGACCGAATCGGGGGAGACTGGATGAAGGAAACCTTTTGACCTCTCCAGTCGGACTCTCTCGCCCCATCGTCTTGGTCCGCAGCGGGAGGGATGGATTTAAACCTCAGATTCCAACCACCCCCATGTTTTTTTCCTTTCCAGAACTTCCTCTCGTTCCTTCCATACAGCATCACCAAAGATAATATAAGCCCTGAAGGCAATTATTTTCCTTAGGGTCTCCTGTGTGAAGTTAATGTAAAAAGAACACATCTGCCTTGCCGAGCGATTCTAAATCTTTTGAGGGATTGAGATCTCCTGTCAGATTTGTGTGATTTTCGATGCCTGTTATTTGCTTTTTCTATGGGCCGATGTTAGATTTCAACTGTGAGTTATTACATATTTTAGTATAGATTGTTTTAAATTAACGAAGCTGATACACATGGAAAAAGCAAATAACAGCCATACAAAATCACACAAATCTGACAGGAGATCTCGTCCGCCAGGAGATCTCGTCCGCCAGGAGATCTCGATCGCACAAAAGATATAGATTTGCTTGGCTGATTATGGACACTGTTATGCTGTCCGAAACATTGGCTAAAGAAGGAAGTGGCGCCACACGGCATAATAACCCAAAAATAAATTACAAAAATTCGCAAAGTCCGCGAAAACCTCAAATCATAAATCACCCTGCAGAGTTTAAAGAATTATATAATATACCTGAATATTTCCCTTGACCCAAATAATAATACCTCCTCAGCTGTTCCAAGTCACTTCTGTTCCTAAACAAACACTATTATGCCCAGCACTGTTTTTATATGTCCCTGCTTTTTGCCATATTTCCCCATTTTCGGAGAATACGCTGGCGGTCAACCCAATTTTCCCTATTTACTATTTACCCGATATGTGTTTGAACAATGATACCGGAGCTTTATTAGTTTTTCCCTTTGTTTTCCCTACGCACTCTTATTTACCTACATAAATATACATAGTGATTTTTTTATGGACTAGACCAGAGACCCCCAATTTTTTGGGGAGTATTGACCGCTTTTCAAGTATATGTATTTTTCTTCAGCGCCCCACCATCAATTTTTGGTTTTGAAATGAGAATATGTATATTTTCTACGGGGAAGGTATGTCATATATCCAGTTTCTACTTCTCCCTAACCATCACCTTGCTGGAAAAGTATGTGAAATTTGAAACAATGGCAAGAAAAAAAGCAAATACGAGTCAATTTGTTTTTGAAAAACAGAACAAATTGGAACTATTAATTAATTCAAAAATATTTTATAATTTATTTATTTATTTATTTTATTTATTTATTTTATTTATTTATTTTTATTAGGTTTGTCAACAGTGATTTACATCAAAGCTTTCACAGATACAATTACACTGAACATGGTTGATGCTATCACTAATTAAAGACAAACACAACATTGATAATATAATACTTACATATGTATACAATCATTCACACACATACCATACATAACAAAATAATAATAAGTTTTTGCAACAAGTTTTTAGAAGAATAATATTATAATATAAATTTAAAGGTTTAGTTTATAGGTTTATAAGTTTATATAACAATATAAAAGGGAGCTTTGAATCTTGTTAAGAGAAGATTTGAAGTTGGCCAGTGTTGACATTGTCAAATTAATGGAATGTTTTTTATAAGCCTCATTAAAATTACGCCACATTCTTGATAAAGCTGAGTCATACCCCAGCTTAGTTCGATATTTTTTAATATGTAACGGAACATAATTTATAAGTCGTGAACCAATTCTAGGAACATTGAACCTGATTTGATGAAGTAGAAAAGGGCAGTTTATTAAACCATTAACAATTTTGAAAAGAAAATTTAAATCTGTATTTAGTCTTCTCTGTTCAAGGGTGCATACATTGTAGAATTTTAGTCTATCGGTGTAGTGAGGAAGTGATCGAGCTCGCTTATCGGAATACGCTAATATTACAAAATACAGTTTGAAAATGGCACTGTAAGCCGAAACAGCTGTAACAAAAAAACTAAAACACTTGCAGAACTTGTTAAAAACATTATCAAATTTAATTTTAAATAAATTTAAAAAGGTTGTAACTACTTTCGAAACAATTTTTGGGTATATTTTGTGTACGCAATCTCGTTTTTTAAACTAAAAAGAAGGTGTTTTACCATCTCGAAAGTAAAAAATATCGTTTTGTATTTATTTGTTTTTTTGTGGCGATAATTACCTCAAGGTAGTGCGGTGGAACTATATAACTATATTGTGATTGTGTTGTGTGCTTCTTCGCAGAGCTACAGTGGTAAGTGATTAGTTTTCCCTTTCCTTGCATACCTTCTTTTTCCTACACATTTTACTACCCAATTCCAGCAAATACCATTTCGCCTCGATTCGTTCTTTAGTATTTACAGTGCATTTTCAAGTGCATCTGAAACTGTACATAATTCGTAGGCAGTTTCGGATGCAACCATCACCGTTAATCAGATCACATTTGTCATGTTATTCAGCTTCACAGATATCTGAACATTCTTCCATCAAGGCAGAACAAACATTGACACCATACATAGATGAGAGGGCATTTCTCCATCCTGTTGACATTTCTTACAGCTATTAGCTATTAGTGTTTTCTCTACACTACCAACAGCAGCATTTGATAGATGTTTATGTGTATGTGTATGTGTGTGTGTGTGTGTGTGAAAGGTGGCAGTACTGTTTTACTAGTCTTACTACTCTTAAAAGTGAGATCAAATCAATAATTTATATTATTTATTTTTTATTTGGTTCGATTTGGTTTCATTCCGGTGTCGTAGGTTTCACCATCTCTGAACTAGAGCTCCAAATAAAATACTATGTTATACAAATATGATTGTAGGACGAAGGTTGAAGGTTGACTGAATGCAGTAGTAATAAATTCCCTTAGGTAAATGTGTGTTGAAGCTATTCCCCCACCCCTTACCCCTCTAACCTTTGCTAACCAACTGGTGTAACCCACCCCTACCTCTAGCCGCATACCTTTGCCTTTCCCCTTGCCCCATCACTCCTTGCTGCCACTTTTACACCACGCCTTGCCTTCTTGCCCCTAACCTTTTCTCCTCTTTGACTTTCATTCTCCTCCTTTCCCTCTACTCCTTCCCCATCAATCCCCACGCTTTCCCATCCTGACCCCATCCCTTTAACACTCCAGCCTTCCCCTCTTCTTACTTCCACGCCATTCATTTCGCCACCCATTCCCTTTGCACTCTTTCTCCTTTTCTTTACCAATCCTTCCCCTTTCACCACCATACCATTCTCCTACCTCCCCCACCATTCCCCTCGGTTTCCAACTCTAACCTAACGAAAAGGGGGTGGCGGCTGGTTTTTTTTTATAATCAGTGACTTTCCTTTTATTTCACAGGTCAAGTGTGCAAAATTTCATCAGATTTGCATCCAAATCAAACCCGCGCAGCCCGCCACAGGTCCCAGACGCTCTTCTTTAAAATATCTATAGATAGAGACAAATTGTTCCCTTGATTTATGAAGGATCTCTGCTGGTGATATCAAAGGTACCGCGCGTTTTCATCCCGCGACAAAATATCTCCGACAAAATAACCTCCGACAAAATATCCCTCGACATAATATCCCAAGGACAAAATATCCTACGGACAAAACATCCCCTGACAAGGAAAAAGGAGACAGAGTAAGGAACTTACAGTTTGGATTTAAATTTGGCGCCGAAAGGTTTTGTTTGGGTTAGGTTAGGTCAAAAAAAAATATTTGGCGTCGAAAGGTTTTGTTGGTTTAGGTTGGGTTAGGTTAGGTTAAGTTAGGCTAGGTTAGGTTAGGTGTTGTTGGGTTATTTTAGGTTAGGTTAAGTTAGGTGAGGTCAGAATATTTTGTCCGGGATATTTTGTCGCGGGATTAAAAGTCGCGGAAACACTATTGATATCATGACAAAATATGGTATAATTAAAAAAATATACATATTAATTTGTGTTTTGATACCAGTTATTTAAATATAATGAATATGACCGGTGACGCCGTATTATTATTAACATGGCCGACCGTGGGAAAGTGACTAGATTTGGATAGCCGATGCACGCAGTTGAAGAAGTGAAACAGGAAACCACTATAACTTATGTCATTCAGATCGAATGTGTCGATTATATCGATTTCAGAAACTGGTTTTATAGAAGACGATTAAATAATTATCGAGGATTTTCTACTATATCTAACTAATTATACGTATTTCTTTGTACGAGGGTAGGCCGAAAAGTGATACACATGCTTGTACAGAGCGAACAAATGACCCTCAGAAGCGCGCCAGGTGGAATATGGAAGTAACATTCCTCTTCTGTACGTACGCGCAAGTTTGAGGTCGATGAATTTATCCAGTGTATTTTGAGAAGCGGAAATATGGAGACGTGTTTTAGTGTTACGTCAATAATCTTTTGACTGATTCCGTGACTGGTTACGATCGTAGGTTACGAATCTTAACTTGGCTTCAGATGATTGGGAGAAGTTGGGACTCTTGTGTTGTATTATATAAATAATGGTTTTCACATTTAAGAGGAATAAAAACAAACATTTTTTCGGGAAAGTATGTATTCCTTCTTCTTGTTACCACCATATCACTTCTAGAACACTTAAAAAAAATAGTCATATTTAATTTTATTTTCTGAAAGAAGCGTTTATTAAAAAAGCTCTCACCACACGTTTTAAAGAAATTCGTAAAATTGGTAGAGATACATAATTTTATGTATAGTTTTTTTTTATATGTTTTCAACCAGGTTGAAATACTTAGTTTCGAGAAAATAGTGGTACTTTCAGTAACGCCCTTGTGTGAGACCATCGTTCAGAATAGAAACGTGGATTGAAACAGCTTCAGGCGTGTTTGGTGAACGGATCTATATTTTGACGGTTGGCGTAATCGAGGGGGTCGATACCTTTGGGTTTTGAATAAAATAATGGTAGATTCTTTATTATTTTTATTTATTAAGTATGCTGTCACAAAGTTTATTTTAAAATTATTTAACCTTATGAACATTTAATTTATTAAATTATTATTACTCCGCAGTTATATAATCTTACATTTAACAAATAAAAATATATTAGTTACTTACAGGTTTAAGAATATAATGATATTTTATTAAAACTTATATCCATATCAGGTTTTGCATGAAATGGATAGCGTTTTTTTTTCTCTTTAAACCTGCGTAGCAACATTATTATCAATGAACTAAAGCAATTACTTTGTTTATAATCTAGAAATTTATTTTATTTATTACTACCGACTGGTTTCGCTGAACTCAAGCATAATCAGAATACAAAATTATAACATAATAGATGCTTAGGGGCCATCCATAAATTACGTCATATGAATTTCATGATTTTTAATCCCCCCCCCCCCCCGTTCCTGTCACACATTGTCACATTTGTGAGACCCCTTCCCCCTAGTGTGACGTCACATCACATATTTTGCAATTTTACATCTAAAGATAATCAAAACAGTAGTTATTTTTTTTTTACATGTGACGTCACAGAGCTGATGACCCCCCATACCCCTTGTCACACAATGTCACACTTCTCTACTCCCCCCCACCACCCCCCTTAAGGTGCGGCGTAATGTATGGATGAACCCTTATGGGTGATCACCTCTCACCCCAGAAGATAGGTGGAAGCTTGAGTGGCAATCGGCCAACGTGAAAAATGCCCATCTCGTACAAGACCCCACCGAGAGACAGCCTGGATTCTCATTGCCTCGCAAACTCTGGACCGCCATCAATAGGGTAAGGTGCTCCCATAGGCGTTGTGCTCACATGATGCATAGATGGGGCCTTAAAGAGTCGGCGATGTGTGAATGCGGTGCGGTGCAGACCACCGAACAAGTGGTCAACGAATGACCGCTCCATTCATTCCCCGGCGGGATTGATGAAGCCAACAGGGCAACGCCTGAGACCCTAGTTGGCTCGCAGACCTAGATGACCCCCTCGGCCCCCTCACCATACGAAATAAGAATAAGAATGGGTGTGCTTATATATACATATAGAAAGAGACAATACATAATATAAAATAAAATAAGATAGCATGAGATTAAAATAAACATAGTTAACAGAGAGAAAAATGTGTACGTAATGGTTAAATGTATCTAAAGAGGCAAAAACGTCAAACTGAAGAGGCCAGTGCGACTAGGGCATCCCCAGTCGGGGTATGTTGTGAGGCTGAAGGCAGTAGGGAGGAAAGGAGATGGGGGAGAGGAAGATGGGGAAGTATGTGGCTATTCAGATCTGGTAACCAAACACCGCTAAAGCCAGTTCAAGCAACATTTCAATTCTGAACGGTGGTCTTACACCAGCGCGATACTAAGAGTATCTCTCACTCTAGAACGTGCCGCAAGTACGCTGTTTATTTTTTGAAATAAATAAAAATGTGAAATTATACAATAAATCTAATAAAATTTATTTGCGTACGCCGATACTTGAACCCAAGTCCTCCGAATTGCTGGTAGAGAACCTTGCTTTTCGACCACGGAGGCCGTCAATGTCAAGTGACTGCTTTCTACCAATATATATTTCTACCAATTATTATCATCTATAAAGGCACACAACGGATGTATTAAATCTTCCTATGGTGACTGGATCTGAATGGGTAGGTCCTTCCCAAACACTCAGGGGCTTTTATCATCTGGAGAGTTGGTGATTGGAAGGCAATTTTAAGTAAAAAAAGGAGAGGAAGTTCTGGGAAGAAAACGGTATGACAAAAGGCAAAACAAGTAGGAATCTTCGGGTCAGTGTGTCGAAGAGTAACCTATTAATTTATCCCTTCCACTGCGGTGCAAGGGTAGATAGAACCCGGTTGGAGAGTTCAAAGGGTCTCCCTTAATAGTCTCTTGGATGGGCAGACGCATCCGTCGCCGTTCGCCAAGACATGGAGCAAACTCACCCACGAACCCGGGCACCCCTGCTAAGTTAAGTCACCAATCGTAGCGAACCACTTTGGTTAACCTTTGGTCGGTTATCTAATGAATTGTTCCAAGGATGGCGTTACCCATTAAACCTCTAGTATCATGGTGACGGTGACCCGACAATTCGTCCGGCGACAATTCATCCGGCGACAGTTCATCCTGCCGACAGTTCATCCTGCCGACAGTAAAAATATTTTTACTAACAATAATTTCGACTCTCCGAAGAAGCATGCGTGAATCACAAAATACGACATACTTATACGTGCAGTCGGCTTAGCAAAAAACCGTAAAGATTCCTACTTCCATATAATATAACTTTTTTATCTGAAATTAACACCATCTTTTTAGGGTGAATTGACTAATTTTTTAGGTTAGGTTAGGTTAAGTTACAGCGGATTTCCACTCAAGATGCCTTCAGATATAAGTATATCGATGTTGGTTGTACGGCCGTATATCCTCTTTGCATACTTACTTAAAGAAAAAATCTTCTAAATTATCAAGCCGGATGAATTGTCGCCAGATGAACTGTCGCCGGATGAACTGTCGCCGGATGAATTGTCGCAGGATGAACTGTCATGGAACCCTTGGTGACAGTCGGCACATAAACATTCCATATCTCCCTATCATATTATTTACTACCATGACAGTGTTGTGTGACATTCTATCATATCTGCATACTCCTGCTGCGAAATGAGCATATTATGTTTAGTTAGTTGGCGGACTTTTGCTGTGAAGTTAATTGTGCCAAAAATCCTAACATTTTAAAACATTTGTTATGTTTATTTCAGTTCCGTGCCAAACTGTCAAAATTTTCGAAAATGCATTTCCAAAATCCAAAATTACCACATATTAGTTTTACGTGCAGATTTTATCGCGGATGTTAGAGACGCGGATTACTTCAATGACGCATTCATAAGAAAGAAAACAAAAACCGCGTCTTCTCTCGTAACGTTCATAGAACGCCTCCAGTAGGAGTATCTAATAATTACAGTAGGTGTTTTTTTAAAATAATTTTTTATTATTATTTTTTTGTTATTCAAATAGGTTTAATTCAGGATGGCTTAATTCCAGCAGATGTAATTTTAATACAAGTAGGTGTAATTCCAGTTGACGTAATAATTAAAGATCCGATCATTAAATAACTTATTAAATGTTATTATTAAAATATACCCATACCAGGATTCAATATTAGAATTTCCAATAACATTTTCCAATGAATAATGAATAAAGAATGCAAATAGAATGAATGAAGAATGAATTAATGATGAATGACGAATGAATGAAGAATGAATTAAGTATTAATGATTAATGAATGAATAATAATTTTTTTTTTTTAGGTGAGCTCCACACAGGAGGCCCTTTGAGGATGCTGTGTGGAAGGTTTTTTTAAGGAAAGGAAGGAGAGGAGAGTTCTGGAAAGGAAAAGGGTTTAAGGGGTGGGTAGGAATCTGGGGATCAGTGTGTCTAGGTCATCCACCTTCAAGACCTAGACAAACCTCACCACATGAAGCCGGGCACCCCTGCTAAATCACCAAACGTAGCGAACCACTTGAAGAAGTGAACGAAAGAACCACACGAATGAAGAATTAATGAAGTATTAATGAAGAATGTATGAAGAATGAATGAATGGAGAATGAATGAAGAATGAATAAAGAATGAATAAGGAAATAATGAGAATAATTAATGAATCAGTGAATGAATTAATGCTTTAATGAATTAATGAATCTGTGGTATTTCCACCTATACCATGATTTCTCTTGGGCATGCACGGAATTAACCATCTACGGGTTAGAAGAGATGCGCACAATGTCAGACTTGCACACTTCTTCAAACTAATTCGTTGAAGCTTTGAAAACTCGACTATCATGGAGAGCATTAGTTTCTATGTTCCCGATGGTTATCTCCGTCACCGACACCATAGACTGTTTTATCTCCCGGCTTGCAGAACTAACTTGCCAATGGTCATGCCAGTAGGTAGAGCTATCTTGTTGTTAAATAGAATCAGTTCTTATATTGACATGTTTAACATCAACGAAGCAGAATGCAAACTTAGTTACTGCTAGTGTAAATCTACTTTTATAAGTTAACCCTGTTAGCTGATGGGTATGTTTTGCACGATTGATGGGCGATTAATGGATGTTTTTAACTTTCGAGTGCGTTCATAAATATTTTTTAATTGTATTTTATTGAAAAGGGGAAATATTTTGACCAAAAACGAATTGAAATATTAATTTTGTAAACTTTTTAAGATGAATAAATTGAATTGAATCCCTAATTGAAGGGTGAGGGGAAGGGAAGGAGATTTGAAAGAGAAAGGTTGGGTGGTAAGTAAGAAGGAAGTATATTAGTTTTATTTTTCGATTGGTCCTAGCGTTCTCCTTATATGGTAGCTTCCTACAATACAAATAACGCTGAGTTAAAAAGCGACATAGTATATCACGTCGAAGTTCGTATTACATAATTTTATCTGCGGTACATTTAAAGCAGTTTAAACTTAACCTATGGGGTTTATCCATTGGCAATAGAGTAGTCGGGATACGTATTCGGGAGGATCTGTGAAAACCGTCATCTATGGTCAGTTATCAATATTTGTGAGAACGATCTACGATTGTTAACATATATATCGACTGACAAATTAAAGTGCGGATAACTAGCGAAGCTCTTAGTGCCTCCGTACATGATGCTACTTACAAGCTGCTCGATTCTCGTGCGCGTATCATTCGCTCCAATCGTAAGTTCCTCCATACGATTTTGCTGGTGCCCGTACACGGCGCTACGCGGTGGCTGTCGGTTTCCAATCAGTATCACGATACCGTCGGTGCTGATCGCACGCGACGCGTCGCATCATTTGTGTATGATACTTTTTCGTTTGACGTTTGACAAAAATGGCGTCGGAACATGAAAGTAATGTAACATTTGTTTTGGAAGTGGAAAAAATGCATTTATATATAACTATACCAGAATACGTACGAAAGGATACAGTGGAGAATGCGTGGATTGATGTTGAAAAAAAAGTCATATGACATCGCTTGACATCGTGTTAACTCCACGGCTGCACGTGAAAAATGATCAAGTTCAGTATATTTTGGGTAGCGCCGTGTACGGAGACCAGCATTAAAAAGTAGCATATCAGCAGGGTACTTGTGGTTGCGTCACAATTAGATACCTACGTAGATTTTAAGTATCTCCTTGAACGGAGGGCCTTAGAGTTAAAAGAAGTCGTATACGCGATACATAGACTTAAATAATGCATCTAAGACACAATCAATTTATTCCGTTCAATCTTTGAGAAACGAATATGGTTGAAATATGACTAAAGACCTCATTGATTAAACTTTAAAAAAATGTGGTGTTCTGTTAATATCTCTGATAAGTTCAATTCTGATGATCGATAGTTTTCAATAATGCTTCGGTTCATATAGATTACGAGTCGAGTTCATTATCGTATTCTATTTACGATGAATGTCTTACTGGACTTCATGATTTATTTCAATAGAAATATAACCAAAATGTCATCACAATCTAAGGATAAAAAACGGTCATTCACCAGAGGGATACAGATTTTGTGCAATTTTATAATTGAATGCAATATTTAATTCAATTTAAACGCTTTATTCGATGCATGTGTTAAGTCTTGCCCACTCACTGCGTTGGGGCCTGATCGGGACTAGTTGAGGTAGAACTTTTCACCTCTCCAGCAGGACTCTCTGTAAACACCGACTTGCACCGCAGAGTGAGGGATAGATTCATGCGTCCGTCACTCCTGGACACACTGACTCCCAGATTTGGCATTTTAGCAGATGCTTATAATGAATCTTCCATGCTTTCATTCTTACGCTGCATCCAACACAAAAATATTTCATCTTTCTACGTATTATAATAAATATATACACTCGATTCCAGGGTTGCCAACTCAATCCCCGAAGTAGTGAGACAGTTAGCAGCAGTATAGTAGCTCCCAATTCAGGGTTGCCAACTTAAAAGTATAGCCACGTACCGCTGCTGGCTCCTCTTACGTAGTACCAACTCTCCTTGTCTAATTTGGAATTGAATTTCGTTATGTTGGCTATTGTATTACGCTGTAAATTTGTGAGTGGGTGGCCTCACCGGTTATGGATGCACAAAGATAAATTAATTATTATTATACTTATATATAATACTGACAACATATACAGACCGAAACAAAAACCACACAACCGCACTAAAATATTACATTTCTTATCTGTATATATTTTCTTATATGAATATATTTGTATGAAGGAGAATGTCTCTGTGTTTTTTACACAAATGTACAATTTTATTCCGAAGTTGATGAAATTTTGCATACGTAACCAAAAAATCAAAAGGGAGGTCACTGTCTACATAGCAATTCGAAAAAAATCGTGTAAAGCCCGGGAAACACCAGGGACTTGAGCTAGTTTTGCATAGAGAAGAGTGCAAATCTACAGTTTCATTACAAGATTTTTGTTGTTTTTTGGGGTCTAAGATTATCATTGTTCATCTGTATAAGTAAGTTCGGGGAAGGAAAAAATAAAAAGGATCTGGTGTCAGTGTGTCCAGAACTGACGGACGTACGAATCTATTCCCCCCACTGCGGAGCAGGGTCGCAAGAATCCGGCTGGATGACTTAAAATGTCCCTCTCAACCAGGGTCTTCCGATCCGGTCTGCCACAGAGAAGGCGGGTAAACGCAACCGCCCCTAAGATCACACAAACCTCACTCTGTGAACCCAGGCACCTTGCTATATCACCAAACGTATCAAACCACTCGGGATGACTTAAAAGGCCGTTCTCCGAATTTCTACCGATTTTTTGCAAACCTCCCTTAAACATTTGAAGTTTTTAAGCTCTTAAAAAAATATATGTAATTCTTGAAGATAAATATCTAGACATTTGTTGCGCTGAAACGCAAATTATATAAAATTCCCTCGGTAGAAAAAAATCGCAAAGTATGCTCCAAAAATTATTATAAACACGTTTGTTTCGGTTATTTTACAAGTTATATGTATGAAAAAATTTATAGCTTTTCTTTAAATAAAATTAAAGACAATTATAGCGAGATTTTAGCTCTATTTTTAACGAGTCGTGTTTTATTAAAGATTTTCATGATTTTTGCATCAATTTTATCGCTGTAAATGTTAGCGCGCTCTTCTAACATTCGTAATTTCATATCTCTCCATCTTCTTCTTTTTGGGGCCGGGAACGGAGCCTTAAGGCAGATGTGTTAGTTATCTAATAAATGGCTCCCGGCAGTACCCATACCCGCCTCCCATGGCATTTCGATAGAATTATTCGAATCGATACGTTGCAACGCTTGAAATGACGTTAGCGATATTTTTTGCCGAATCTGAATATTGAGGAAAAATCCAACCTTTCTCACTTCCTAAAAAAAAAAAATCTAATTCTTTAAAAAAAACACCAACTTTAAATAAAAAATTTTATACAAATTTAAATATTGCTAATTCATGATTAAGATATAGACCAACTTTTAAAATTATATTATTTATTAATTATTATTTTAATTAAATTTAATTTTCCCATTACCGGTTAACAAGCCCTTCTTCTGTTTCTAATTGACTCTAAATTCAACGCGATTTATGCACCCATCTCCCTCCGATTTAAACTTGATTGTTGCAAAAGAAAAGGATGGCTGTACACTTTATACATTAGCGCAGTTACAATTAGTTGGTATGATCAAGTAGTTAATCCCGTTTACATGCGCTAGTAATTAGGCAAATTGAATATCCTACAGAACAACACTTAGATAAGTAATATTGTTTGATGTTAATATTATTTGATATTAAGTATATTTTCTTAGAACCTTGGGAGAAAAACATTATTGCAAAATGTTGTTTATTTTATGATCTTGTAAATGTAGGTTCCTGGAACACCCCCGAATTAACTAACCCCCTAACTAAATTTACTGATAATGAAAAAAATAAAAACACACACATATTTGACTAGAAAAATTAATTGTAAACGTTTTAGTCATGTCACTTTTTTGTCGTTTCGTGTAAAAATAGTTTTTAAAAAATTCACAAAGTTTACAATTTTTGGAGGGCCCTTACAAAAAGTAATTTGTCAAAATGAGCAAAACGTGGGATTATGACAATTGTTTATTGTTTATTGCGGTATTTTAAATAGGTACATAGTTATCGATGTCCTAATGCAATCCTTATACATATATACACACACTTAAAATAACACATCTATACCAAATCAATCACATATCTTCGCAATTTAATTTTAAATGCCTTTATGCTCTCTTCCAATTTTATTTCTTCTGGTAATTCTCCAAATATCTTCTTAATGCTCCGTACATCAATGACTTTTGACTCTGTGTTTTTTCCCTAATTCCTTTCCTCTTAGTTCATTTCTTTTCCTAGTCTCATGTGTATGTTTGCTTTGTAGTTTATCAAATTTTCTTACGAATTCAATAGACGTATGGCCATTGATTATTTTGTACATTAACAATATTGTATTCAAGTAAATAATGTGTTTAAATGACGAGATATTTAACTCCTTCAACATTTTCTTGACTGAAGTGTACCTATTTTTCTTCAATATAGTTCTCATAGCTCTGTTTTATAGAATTGTCATTTGTTTCATTAATCCGTCGTTGGCTAAGAATAGAATGCTGCTACAGTAATTTATGTGTGGTACAATGATTGCGTTGTACACATTTTTACTGGATACCGTGTCAAGGAATCTTCTTATTCTTTTCAACAGCGATATTTTTTTGGCAATCTTTTTAATAATTTGTTTTGTATTTTGAGCGAAAGTCAATTTGGAGTCAATAATTACTCCCAAATATTTCATTTCAAATACTTCTTTCAAAACTTTACCGTCTATCTATATTTCTTTTTTTGTTTGCGTTACTCGTTTTACAATGTTCATAAATTTAGTTTTGTTTACATTCAATTTTATTATTGGTTTATATTTATATTTTATTAAAAAAACTTTTGCACAAGTGTCCAAAAAGTATCCAGAGAGGAAATAGGGAAATCCGTTTATATGGACAAAAAGCCGCCCGCGTTTCCTTTTATATTTTGAGGTGAAAGTTTAGGTCCAGTTGTTTGAACCCTCGTAACTAGTGAAAATTCGTGTAATCGGCCATCAACGCCGTATGGAATTTTTTCACATTTATTCGTTAATAAATAGCGGTTCAATTCTCGGTTCATCAGCGTTTGTTTAAATTTAAGTGAATTTTTTAATGGTGCCAAATGAACAGTTAATTTATTTTTTATTATGAATAGGGACCGCACAAGACTCCCAATTGCTCCAAACAGTCAGGAGCCAGTTTTTGGCATCCCCAATTGGGTATGTTGTGAGGCTGAAGGTAGCGAGGAGTGAAGGAGATGAAGAGGAGGAATGTGAAGAAGAACCTGGCTACTAAGATCTGATCCCCAAACACATCTAAAGCCAGATAAGTTTTTAGATTTTCACGGCCAAAAGCATTTTCGTTGTTAGTTTTTGGGGTGTTATGCCGTGTTGCGCTACCTCCTACTAACTAACAACGAAAAAAACTAACAACGAAAACATCTAAAGCCATTTCAAGCTACGTTTCAATTCTGAATTACGATCTTTCACAAGGTAGATATCGAGAACGTAATCCACTCTGGAACGTGTCGCAAATATAGTATACTTAATATTATTTTTAATTAATCAATTGTGAAAAAACACAAATTTAATATGTATCTAAAATTTACTAGCGCAAGTCCGAAATTGAACCTCTATCAAGAGCCTTAGAAAAAAAGTATATTACTAAAAAGAATAAAAAAATGGTGTGCGATATAAGTGAAATCTTCAGAAAATTAAGTAGACATTTGTGGGGAGACTATGAAGCACTTTTTTTATCAAGGTGAAGGATGATTTTTCCATATCTTTGTCGTCGAATTCCAGTTCACCTTTTCCTATAAGTACATTTGTTCATCTTATTAGTATTTGTGTTTTCTTCTTCGCAGTCGCTAGATGTCGCTTTCTTTTATGTTTTCATTGCCTGTTCATTTTAGAGTGGTTTGAAGATTGGATATTTATTTTTTCAAAAATAAAATAAAAATATTTTTTTATTGGATTTCGAAGGATTTGACCCCTTGGTCCGCTGAATGTCCGCCCGCTGAGATTCGTCAGGCGCTTTATATCACCAGGCCAAAGGAGACTTTCGTGGGACCGTGGATTTATCGTATTATATTAGAACCGAGTACCCGTGAAATAAATAAATATTTTATTGCCATCTCATTCTCTCGCAGGCTAAATCTTATAGATGTATGAGTTTGTCTCTTTTTTGTGTCGCTCGCTCCCGTTTCATCGAGTTTCAAAACACAACGGTGCTAAATAAGTTTCATTTCAAAAAATTAAAAGTAAATATGATAATAAATAGTAAGGTATTCAATCAATTTGGCTTAAGCTCTCCCAACCAAAAGAGATATTTTTAAGCTCTCTCTTTGTAAGCAAATTTGAAAAGATCTCAATATACTACACTGGAGTTAAGACTCAATTTCCTTTGAAATTCAAATTGATACGTGGAATTTTGGTTCTTACGACAAAATTCAATTAGAAATCGTAAAATTTTATTTGGGCAATATATCGGGCCATGTAAGACGGGCTCAGAGCAAGTTGCGCGGAATCAAGATATACACAAGGTGAATGTAAAATTCTGGAGGAGCCACGAACATTATTTGGAATATTCTAAGCACGATTTGTTTAATTAAAACGTTTCCTGGTCGTGTAGAGTGTTGGCGTTGGCAACCCTTTCTTACTGAGCCAGGGCCGCATCGGAACAAAGAGTTAAGAAACTCAGTCTAATTTTAAAGAAATTTCTATTAATTTTTTAAGTATTATTTTTAATTGAAAAAATAACGTTTAAGACAAAATTTTTATGCATAGCACAAAGGGTAACAATTATTATAAGCAACCACGGGTTCATGTCCATCAGCCTGAAAACAACCAACTGGAAAAATGTAATAAGCAGTAATTGTTGAATGAAGCACTAGTATATATTGAATTATCTGACAGGCAATCAGAAGGACACGGGTTCATGTCCCGTTGGTGGCCAGTATCCTTTCTCGGAAGATTTTTTCAATGTAGATGAGAGTTTCAGGCTGATAATTATTGCTTATAATAATTGTTACCCTTTGTGCTATGCATAAAAATCTTGACTTAAACGTTAGTTTATCAATGAAAAATAATAATTAATATTTGACAAGTTAAAGTATTTCACCAAAAAAATGTAAAAATGATTTGTCTCGACGCCACCTAGCAAGCGATTTAGCACTAACAATGTTTCTCTCACAAAAAATAAAGTTGGTTGTTTTCAGGTGGAAAAATGTAATAAGCAGTAATTTTGAATGAAGCACTAGTATATATTGAATTATTTGGCGGGTATTAGAGAAGCCGCCATAGCTCAGTGGTAGAGCACCTGACCGGCAATCAGAAGGACACGGGTTCATGTCCCGTTGGCGACCAGTATCTTTTCTCGGAAGATTTTTTCAATGTAGATGAGTGTTTCAGGCTGATAATTATTGCTTATAATATATTTTTAAGTGTTTATCGTCTATCATATATCACACTGATCGTATTTTTTACATTATAGATCTATTCCGGTTTAAAAGAAAATTAAAGTCGCCAATTTACAACTTTTAGACTAGGCCATTCTATTTTTTTTTAATATTCTCATAAAAACGAGTCGCAGAAGCGATACGCTCTCATGTGACAAATGTTGGACGACTATGAACCTGCTTCGCAGGGATCAATGACGCCATTTCCTCACAGCATCTCCTATTGAAATATTGGTAGAACAATGACAGCAATCCCAGCGTCTATGGTCCAAAGATTGCAATCAATTTTGGAATATGATATAATTAAATGTGATAAAATTCGTACACACAGACACGCCCATAGCATACTTCATTGGATTGTTTCCTCAACGGTTCAAACAGCAGTAAAATAGGGGCCCAGCATGGGTAAGCCACCCAGTAAGGCCAACATTATTAGACTATACTATAAAATGTAAACTATTGTATCAAATTAAAAAACAATAAAAGCCTGAAGAATATAACTAGGGTCATTCAAAAAATAATGACTCTTATTTGTTTCTAATTATATAAAGTTAGTTAAATGAAAAAAATTAAATTTGGCGCTTTTCCTCAAATTTTCATCTTCAATCCTACTGCAATAGCAACTTTCGGCGTCAACATGTGGCAGCACTGTAGTCGCTTGCGAAATGGCCGATATTAATGTACGTGCGTGCTCTGATTAAATTCTTGAAGGTAGAAGGTGAAACGCCTATTCGCATTCATGAAAGACGGAATACGGTGATGCAACTGCACAAAAATTGTGACCGGAGACGAAACATGGATTTCATGGAACCTGAATCAATGAGGCAGTCAATGGAATGGCATCGTACATGTGCCAGTAAAAAAAAAATTAATACAATGTTTAAAGCTCAGAAACCTCAGAAAATCCTAATAAAAGTAATACTTAAATTACCAATACTAACACCCACTTCAATCATATTCGAAAAATTCCCAGTGCTGAAAATTCAAAAATTATATTCCAAACAAATACTAACTTTCCTTTACAAGAACTTAAACACATTTAACACTTCACAAAATTCTCGCAATACTAGAACAAGACACGCACACCAACTACAAATACCAAAAATAAACACTTCCTTTGGACAAAAACACTTCAGATACCAGGCTATTAAACTATACAATTCACTTCCAACACAATATAAAACAACTAATATTATTGAATACAAAAAAAAAACATATGGAACTGGCTACAATCCTTTTAACTTTTAATTTTTAATTTTGTCGTATAAAAGTCGATTTTATATTTTTATTTTATTGTTTCTGTATATTTTTATTTTTATTGTTTCTTCTTTATATTAACTAAGACCACTGTTTGTTTTGTTTTACTACTTACATTTTATAATTTACAACTGAAAAATGTACTTTACTTCTTAAATTTTATAATTTACTGAATATAATCATTTGTTAGCATTAATATTAATAATAATATGAAAATTTGATATAATTTATAGAAAAATTTACTGTAATTTACTACTTACATTTATAATTTACAACTGAAAAATGTCCTCTACAATACAGGTGAACTCCTAGTGTGGAGGACAATATACTATACCTTTGTAATGTAAATATACTAAGAATAAATAAATAAATACAAATTCACCGAAGACAAAAAAATTCAAAACTGTGCGATCGGCAGGGAAAGTTATGGTGACAGTGTTCAGCGATGCAGAGGGTTTGATTATGGTTGATTTTTTGGAGCAGGAATGCACAATAAATTCTGTCTAATACGTCACAACCCTTAAAAGCTCAAAGCACGTCTTTCGCTCAACAAAAGCTATGGCGGATGGCCTTAGGAAGCGGGACTTGTTAAAAGATGGAACAAAACTTTTGGAATGGACTTAGATTATATTGAAAACTGACGAATTAATCTTCAATAGTGTGGTTTTTGACCTATGTAATTGCATTTTATTTATTTCTCAACTCGGTTTCTCATTGCTGAGGATCGCGGCCCTAACTTCAATTTCCACAAAGGACAAAACTCTTCCATTCCTCGTGGTTTTGCGCTTCCTGGAGAGTCAATAACACCGAAACACCGCACGTCAGTGGTACTTGGTTACTCCAGCGCATTGGTGACCTTCCTCTGCTTCTTCTGCCTTCCAGTGTTTCTCCAAGTTGGAGTCCTCAGTTTGGCGAGCAACGTGTCCAAATCATCTTAAGATGCATAGTTGAAAACTTGTTTTGTATGCCTAGCTCTTTCAGATTGGACATATTTGTGCATCGGAATTTATTTTAGTTATCAGCATACCCACTCCGCCCCTGTTTAAGGGATGCTGAATTTAAGAAACAAGAGGAGAAGGGTAGTTAGTTGCTGAGGTGGTTAGAGCCTGGGGGTAGGAACGGTAAGACGGAACGAGAAGTGATAGTAGTTTAGCGAACGCAAAGGGAACAAGAGGAAGAAGGTTCGCCCGAAGCCTCTTTTAGAACTACATAAAGAAGCAAGTGGAACACATAAATTCTGCGATGCAAAAGTAATACTTAATTTCTTTTGTAGCTTGATAAGAAAGATAGGCCATAAACCAATATTACAATTGCACGGCGTGTCTAGGATGAACGAAGTATGTACGAAGAATGAGTTAATAATGAATGTAAGTAAGTCTGTATGTGATGTAAATGTAAATATGGAATGTATTGCATTGCACTACCCCTGCATACATTCTGGAATAAACTGTTATTATTATTATTATTATTAAAGTCATGGTATTTGAAAGAGAGAGTACAAAAACAATGTGCAACATAGTTGAGAACGATGAATACTTGGAGCAGGTGGATGAGTTTGTTTATTTGGGAAGTATGTTTACCAGAATGGGAAGGCTGATAGAGATATTGAAAGAAGGTGAATGCAGGATAATTTATTAATGGAGGACTGAACGCCGTTGGCACCAACAAAAAACTGTCCAGAGAAGCGAAACTAGCTGTCGATAATGGAGTACTGTTACCTACCCCGATGTATGGCAGTGAGGCATGGAAATGGCAGAGGAAGGATGAAAGTAAACTAAATGCTGTAGAAATGTGTGGTAAAACCATGCACGATCGTGTGAGAAACGTGGAGATCCGCAAATAATGCAAGGCTAATTGATGTAAGCGTAATGTGTAAGATTAAGAAAGGGACGCTTCGATGTTTTGGAGGAGAATATATAACGCAAATGTGAATGGTAGAAGAAGTCGAGGACGCCCAAGAAAGACATGGCACGACCAAGTGAATCAGTTACTTGAGTCAGGCCATGTCAAGAGTCAAGAGTCAGAATAATAGAAGAGCATGTATGAGACGTTGTATGAATGTAAGCGAGGCAAGGAATGTTTGCCAAGTTCGAGTTGTTTGGCGGCCCGTCCTCTCTGCCTACCCCTGCGGAGAAACGGTGTGATGGTTAGTTAGTGTGGTGTATCACCAACAGTTCTCCAACTCCCCTTAGAAGGAGATTTAATAAATGTTTGGGTAATGTTCTTTGTTATAAATCTGGTTTATTAATATTTCGCGTGTACCTATAGAGTTGACCACGATAGTCGTCCTATCTAGGAACTGGCTAATTGGATTCTGATCAGAGGGTTCCAGTGAACACTCACCCTGAGCTGCTTGACCCTATGTTGGTTCCCACAGGTACTAAACTACCTGACATCTAGCGGAATCTAAGGACAGCTCTTAGCACTGCCATCTATGTCTAAAAGCCGGAAGCTTTTAAATACACTACAGTTAATTACGATGCGTACAATCCAACATATCGTCGTACGTCGCCAACATATCGTCAATAATCCTGCAGCAGTATTGCAACTGATTTCATTTCATGTTCCTAATACAGTTACGCACAATAAAATTATCTTTCACTGCAACGATAATGTCAATAGCAATTCGTTTATAAATTCCCTTATACCAGTCATACACTGCTTAGGTCACCAATATTCATTCCTCCGTACTAGAGGTGTAATGAGCGTAATACACGAGCCCGATTTTCAGCCCGATTCCAATTAGAGACAAAAGTCAACATTTTTCGCTTTACGCGATCGCTGTTTTCAACTCTATTTTCATACTAACGATTTCAGTAGGCATCACAATAAACAGTATGGTTCATGTGTTGTTTGCAGTGATGACAATTGAAATCCTAGATATGAAAATAGAGGTGAAAAAAGCGATCGCGCAAATCGAAAAATGTTGACTTTTGTCTCTAATTGGAATCGGGCTGAAAATCGGGCTCGTGTATTACGCTCATAAGGTAAGGTCCGAAGGTCACCGCTTTGAATCCCGGCGTGCGTATTTGATGGATTTATGATATTTTACAATTTATTTAAAAAATTGAAATACCAACTTTTCAATTTTTTTTTTCAAATTGTTCATTGACGGCTAATTTATGAAAATTTGATAAATCTATATTCCTATAAGTTTTTTAGCATGGAAAGCTGAAAAAAGTCAGTTTTTACAAATAATCCTCCATAACTTTTTTGTACGCTACCAAATGGACTTATATTTTTTTTTTTAAATCTACAAAATATTCGAACAATTTTAAAAAAGGGAAGTTTTGGAGTTTTTTTGTGATTAATTACTGTCGTAGTGTTAATTAAAACAAATCCCATAAATTGATGAATACTATTTTTTTCCTTTATTTGCATTAATTTTATTTCAATTATTTTATTTGTGTTTTTTGCGTAGATTGTGAAAAAAAATGAAAAGTCGAGATTGTGGCGTGAAAAAAAGTTATAAGGGATAATTTGTAGAAATGTAATTTTTTTAGCATTAAAAGTTAAAAAAAACTATCCTAAATACATAATTAAAATAATTTCAATAATTTTTTACACAAATCCGCCGTAAAAACCAACATTAAATAAAAAAGGTCAGGAAGATCGGTTTAATTTTGATTTT
Organism: Limnephilus lunatus; assembly: GCA_917563855.2. NCBI lineage: Eukaryota > Metazoa > Arthropoda > Insecta > Trichoptera > Limnephilidae > Limnephilus > Limnephilus lunatus. The sequence continues at coordinate 113,914,975 of OU830592.1, forward strand.
TTTATCGCAAAAATACCAGGTGACCGTGAACATGTACAATTAGTAATTCATTTTATAATTTAGGGCGGGTGTGGGTACCGCCGCCCCAGGAATCATTTATTGGATAACCAGATAACCCACAGGTCACCCCAAGTGGTTTGCTACAGAGTGAATGTGTCTGACCACAAACTGCGTGGCAGGCCGGATCGGGAGAGACTGGTTGAGGGATACCTTTTGACCTCCCCAGCAAGGCTCTCTCGGAATATCACCTAGCACCGCAGTGGGAGGGATGGATTCATTCGTCCGTTACTCCTGGACACATTTACCCCCCAGATTCTTACCCCCACCTCATGTCTCTCTCTTTCAACTTTCTAACAAGAATTTCCTCTCCTTCCTTTCCTAAAAACCCTCTTTACTACATCCCCAAAGATGAGATAGGCCCTGAGGGGAAATTTTTCCTGAATTAATGTAATTAATTTATTAATGATATTTTTTTGAACTACTTAATTAAATTCTGTATGGAGCTAATGTAAAAAAATATGGGAAACAAGCCAAACGCGCGCCTAATATGTGTACACGGTTGAAATTTATCACATAAGAAAGGGTCGACCTATATTCCTACTATTCTAATTTCTATTGTACTTATTATTTCTATACCAATTATTCTAATTTCTTGGTGACCGCGTTTCCTCTTAATAAAATAAATACTTTTAGGTGCATCTTCGAAGTCAATTCTATATATCGAATATCTTTAAATTTGGGAGGGGAGTATGGGTTCCGCCGCACCGGGAACATTTATCGAATAACCAACACCCCTGCCATTGGTCACCCCAAATGCTTCGCTACGTTTGTTGACTTAGCAGGGCTGTCCGGTTTCATGGGGTTATATTTGCACGAATCTTGACGGCGGATAAATCTACCCACCAACTGCGTGGCAGGCCGGTTCGGGAGGGACTGGTTGAGTGAGATCTTTTGACCTCTCCAGCAGGACTCTCAGCAAGATTTGGACCGCATTGGAAGAATTCATTCGTCCGTCACTTCTGGACCCACTTACCCCCACCTATTCCTACCCACCCCTCATACCTTTTGCCATCTCAGAACTTCATCTCCTTCCTTTCCCTAGAAAGACCCTCCACACAGCATTCCCAAATATGACATAGGCCCTGAGGGGATTTATTTTTCTCAGGGCCGTGTGGAGCTAATGTAAAAAAAAAACCTGTTGACAGGTAAATTTTAAATATCATTATATTTTGACTGCGTCACTTTGAAAAAACCAAACAGCTGAAACAAAAACACACAAATAAAAACTGATTAATAAATACCACCAGGGAACCTCTGCCAATTGTGTTAAATTGACGAATACTTTTCTAATGAAATTAATTCAAGCTCTACCTAAAGCCATTCACTCATATTTCCACTTAAAAGCTCCACGTTCTATCTCCTCTTTCTGCAAAATACCACATTAGATCGGTGCCATCTTTCCTCGTATAGATAATCTGTCGTCACCTAACTCCTTAACTCCCAAACGTCAGTCTCAGGTTAAAAGTGAACGAAGAAATAGATTCAACAAGAATGGTCTTCGCAGTTACAAAATTTTCCTTTTTAGTATGGATCAAATTAAGACGAAGGACGCATAGTTAATCTATTTGAAACTTAATACACATATTCATATACGTTGATATTTATTCACAAAATATTAAACAACATGTTACCAAAATACTTCTCAAATAAAATTGTATACAATAAGGACATTCACAGACATTACACAAGGACGTGCAAGGAAATAAGATTAAACAAAAAGGACAAAACGAATACGCAAAACAGTTTGCTATACAAAGGAATTAAGTTATATAACACACTACCAGAAACTTAAAGTCCCCACCAATTGAAAAGTTCAAGATGTATTGTAGGAGCTACACAAAACAAGAGAAAATATAGTGAATTTGAAATATTATAATTAATTAGCTGAAATATAAAATATTATAATTAATTAGAAATTTGTAACCTTAAATGTACAAATTACTAAAATAAAATTCAAATAAAAAAATAAAAAATAAAGACAGTTTCGGCAAATCATAGTATGTAAACGACAAAGTATGCATCAGTAGTGCAACCATTTTAAAAGGAACATCATTGTGATTTGTAGATAGTTCTAAAAAGGAAGCCGTAAGTATATAAATTTTTAAAATAGGTATATGGACGCTGTAGCCGTTCACATATAAAAAAATTACACCTTAAAGATTTACAGTTTTAAAGGTGACATCATTGAGGTATATGGTTACAAAAACGAATCCGTACCTAAAAATAGATACTTTCCGCGGTTCACATTTCTAACAAGGACACAGAGTATCACATCACATCTGCCCTAATGATGGACATTGTAAAGCTATCCGAAACGTTGGCTAAAGAAGAAGGTAGAGCAATACGGCATATAATATTAGATTGTTTATGTTTTATGGTAGACTGGGATTGCACTACCCTCCCAGTCCTGCTGGATTAACAACTTAAATAAAATAAAAAATAAATAATACCCCAGAAATAAATAACAAAAATACTTTTGGCCGTGAAAATCTATAATCATACTAGACTATCACAGTTCAAAAAAGGACAGCACAGAGTGTCATAGTTCATAAAAGGACAACTCACAGTATCACAGTTTAAAAAAGGGACAACACAGAGTATCATAGTTCATAAAAGGACAACTCAGAGTTTCACAGTTAAAAAGGACAATACAGAGCGTCATAGTTCATAAAAGGACAACTCAGAGTATCACAGTTTAAAAAATGACAACACAGTGTTCATAAAGGGACAACTCAGAGTATCACAGTTTGAAAAGGACCACACAGAGTGTCACAGTTCATAAAAGGAGAACTTAGAGTATCACATTTTAAAAAAAGACAACACAGAGTGTCACAGTTAAAAGGATAACACAATATGTCATAGTTAAAAAAGGACAATACAGTACCAGAGTTTAAACAAGGATACCTTAATGATTCACAGTTTCAAAAAGGATACATTAGTGATCCTCAGATTCAAAAGTGACACCAAGAGGGGTCAAACCGCCCCGCCCCGCCACGCCACCCGTGACGATTTGCAGTTCAAAAAGCGACACCATAATCACACCATTCAAACTTGGTCCCATCGTCTGAAGACTTCATTGTCTTGTCAGCAACCAACCGGAACAGCTTCTCCACACCTTGAACACCTGTACACTAACGAATGTCCCTCAATTACAAAATTCTCGTACGGCAACAAATACCCCTTCGACTTTCCACATCTCGATTCCTAGCTACAGTTGTTGTAAGGAATACAAACTAACCTAACTCTTTATAGCCCAGAAACTTATTATGAATATTATCACATGCAGTTCGGAAGAAATCTTTTGTAAGGGTGGGAGAATCTATCAATCTATAGCACAAACCAAAAACCACAAATCATTTAAAAAAAACTCTTTTTATGGGTTTAAAAAAATTATGGGTTTAAATAAAAACTCGTTTTATGCACATTACAGTATTTTTTTAAAACGGATTGCCATCTTTAGAGCCCAGGTGTCGGGTGGGAATGCTGTCCCCGTTCTACCAGTATTTCAATGGTAGATTCTCCGAGGAACTAGCGTCATTGATTCCTTCGGCAACGGTGTACAGTCGGGAAACACACCAAAAGCGCGCCCAGAAATTATACACGGTTGTAATTTTTACGTCAGAACGAGACACTTCTAGGACTCGTTCTTGAATTCAACAGCTCGGCTGTGGAAAGATTTGCCGACCTCTGTTTTTCCTCTCTATTACAACATGGAAATGGGACTCATAAAGACCCAGGTTCACTCCTTCGACAAAAAAAACTCTTAACACAGCATCCCCAATGATGATATATGCCCTGAGAGAAATCATTTTCCTCAGGCCTCCTGCGTAAAGTTTATAATTTATTTTTAAATGATGGAGAGCTAAACAAATAAAATAATTGAACCCGCAACGCCGGGTTAAAAAAAGTTTTTTTTTTTTAACTACTACGCTTCTAACCGGTTGGTCGTTATATTGCATAACGCATGATCAGTGATCACCTTCCCCTTGCAAACACTCAACTTTCACTTTTTTGTAAAAATTTTCGCCTGTGGTGCTTTTTTAACCTATGCTATCCGCTTTTTTTCTTTGACGGGGATGCGGAGGGGGGCGTTGAAGGTGCGAAAAATGTACTTGAAAAGGGCGCGGTCATTCAGATAAGGTTGGACACATCTGTATTATAAGATCCCATCATTAGTTAACAATGACATACTTTCTGTATAAAGTATTGTTTTTGTTTAAAGAAAATACTTAAATGTGAATTCTGTAAGATGGAGACCAAACTACTGAGTTATATTCAATTAGGCTTCTAACTAGAGATACGTATGATAGTTTAATGGTTCTTAATACGAAGCCTAGTGTTTTTTCACATTTAATTCATCATTTACAGGGTTCTCCTAGAGAGTTCAATGTATTGGGGCGATGAACGGAGCCAACGTTTGGCTTGGGTTTCGGGAGAGTCGGGATAGGTGTGCCGAGCGGGTGAGGTGTGAGGACCAGAAAATATTAGCAGAACTTATAATGAGAATTCCACGGGCATTCTAACTCGGAAGTTTGATGGGATCGCAACTGGGGAGGATGGGGGAGAGGGCTACGCGGGGTAAATTGGAAATAATTGCTTTTTAAACAATTATTAAAGAAATTTATACAGCCTATAACTAACTTCTTTAGAATTTTTTTCATCAAATGATTAAATTCTGGGAAATTTATTTCGAGTAAAAATAAACAAAAAATAATACAATGATTTGAATTATTTTTTTTGATACAATAATATTATGCATTTTCAAACATTATTCGATTATATAACGCCTTCCTTTTATATTTTTAATCAAATCGGTTAAAAAGAAAAGAAAAAAAAAGATAATAAATTATAAAATATAATAAAATAAAACAATAAAAACAAAGCAAAATAAGGAAATAGTAGGAGGTACGGTTAGGGTTCCCAGATCAAAAACCCAAAATTCGGGGTAAATTCCTCACAATTAACAAAAATTCCGGATTTTCTTGTGAATATAATATTAATATCGTTATGCACCGTCTATGTGAATAAACGAAACAAATTTCCGTTTGAATTGTCACGCTCGCGGATTTGGAAGTGTTGAACAATATTTCTGAGAGCATTAAATATCAGAAGTGATATTTTTACTTTGATTTGTAATAAAAATAATTTGGTTTATTTCATTTTTTATATCAATCTCCACTTTCTAGAAATTCAGGACTGTTTAGGATTCCCTCCGCATTCCGGACAAAGACCTATATTTCCGGACTTGTCCGGAAAATTCCGGACGTATGGCAACCCTAGGTACGGTGGAATATGATTTTATTTTTATATGGCATACAAAATTTGTAATACTTCCTTTCATGTTCTTTAATTCATTTTTTAATTGTTGTGTACGAAGGAATTTTTGTTTAGCTTAATTATCATTTCCCTCAACGAGTGAAATATTGTGGAACGCTTTTATTGCCTGACACTAATGATGTCTTTGTCCAAAGCCAGTCTAATTAAAATAATAGTTAGAATGGTTCGTTGTTATATTTTCTCAATTTTTCTTTACGGTATGGAAACCAGGACACTAGTCTACGCACGTTTTATTGTTTTTGAAGGTGTCGACCTAATAGAAAGGGTACAGAGACGATTCATAATAACACCAAGAGCTTTGAAATGCCAGCAATATCAAGATAGACTCAAGCAACTAAAATTACCAACGTTAAAAGAAAGAAAATGAAGGGAGTGACTTCATTATAGTTGCCATGGTATACAAGAAAATTTCACCGCCGACAAAAATCTAAATCTCCGTGGACATTAAAAAAAATTAACCTAACACCTTTTGCATCCAATCCTAGGAAACACTTAACGGTAACGGAAGTAAGGAACAAACTTCCACAAGATGTCATCGACGCTATAAATATTTTTCAAGCTCATTGGATTTTCATTTGATGAGTAGAAAGGATTGACTAAAAACAACCAATCACAATTGGACGAAATCTTTATGAATATCTATTTTTTGGCAGCTTTACGCTAAAATATACTAGAATACCCTTTCAAACACACAACTGTTACGTCGAAACTGCTCGTGATACTAGAACCAAATGGCATAATCTCTTACTTATCCCTTTCGCTAAAATAACTTTCGGCCAAAGTAATTTTAAATACTTTGCAAAAAACAATGCACTTCCACTGACCACTATTCTACTTGCTATACATTGTTCTAAATATAAAATAGACACCATGTCTTGGATCATCAGCCAAGACGGATCAAGTTTCAACAATTTTATTAAAACCTGTTAATGAATTTGTATTTCCATTGGTACAAGGTTGGTTATCTTTTATTTTTATTGTGTTGTAATTTTTGTTGTAAACTTCTCATATTAAACTCCGCCTGCTATCACCACAAGATTTCCCTAAAATTTTGTAACTGTCCGAGATATTGAAAGAAAAACTGCTTTGTGTCATGAACTCATTGTGTCGTAATCTCCATTCATTCCTAGATTACTGGTACAAATGCAGTTTTAGCCTGCAGCCTGCAGGGTAAAGATTTCCTTGATGATAGCCAATATCCGATTGAGTAAGGCATCAGAATAATAAAAAGAATATGGAGCTACTGTGCTCTTAATGGTGCGGTTAAGGAGACGTCTCGTGGATTTGTTGATGCACTTGTTTCCTGTCTAAATGCTAAAACAATTAATCATTTGACCATCTCCGTGATACCATCTCTCAACAAACACGTTTCTTGGCTTTGCGCCAAGAGGCGAGATGTTGTTATTATGTTTACACAATATATTTATATGCCCTATAACCACGATTCAAGATAAATGCAAAATAATCTACGAAAAGTATTTAGATAGGTTTTTTTTAAGTGGAAATTTCTTTATCACCGTTGCGATTTGAAAAACGAAAAATAGCGACACTAAACAGAGACAAATACATACAACTATTTAGTTGCGGTACTATACAGTATTTAGGTTGCGAGATAATGAGATAGTATAATCGGTCTATTCTTTGTGAGGTGCTTCGTAGCCTCTCCACTCTTAGTCTACTGTAGTTTTCTGAAGGTTTAACTTCTACCGCGTGTGAATTGCACACTCTGATTTTTTAATTGTTATAGAGCAGAGACGGTTTTCGTGAGGCCATATGCTCATTTTGATATCTTCTATTTAACTTATTGCTTTAACAGTATCCGGGTCATTTCTCTAAAGCTCACCAGGATTGTTATTGGATATAAGAAGGACATGTCTTCAGGCTAGTCGAAAGCCCTTTGTTATGTGAATACCTCACAAGAGTCCCAACTGTTCCCGTCTGGAACCGGTGAGACTATGGCATCCCCAATTGGGGTATGCTGTGAGTCTGAAGTCAGTGGGGAGGGGAAGGAGATGAGGAAGAGGAAGTTGGGGAAGTACCTGGCTATTCAGATCTGGTCACCAAACACGGCTAAAGCCATTTCAAGCAACGTTTCAATTCTGAATGGTGGTCTAACACCAAGGCGATACTGAGTATATCTTCAAATGTCTTAGATTGTGTAGTATCTACTTCTACTATCTACTACACTATATGTATAAAGAGGTAATATTTGTTTGTTTGTGTGTTTGTTTGTTTGCATCGAATAGGCTCCGAAGCTACACTATCCCTGGGTGACATAGGCTATATTATATTTTAAAAAAATAGGCTTCTTACTAAAACTTCAATAATGTAACCTAGGGTGTAAAAAAATTACCTAAAATATTCTTTAAATCGCGTGCGCTGCGAAAACTATTGATGATAGAATAAAATAATGTACTACGACTTTATAGAATACATCATTATTTACAAAAAAAGTTGCGACAACATATGTCTAACTATTATGGTTATGCCACAATAAGTATTCTTTTATTTTAAAAATTTAATTTAAATGTCGCCGCTTAAAAAGGCTCTTTATTTGTATCTTGGTTTTAATCCTTATCAAAATAAAGTACTTCATATTCAAGAGAGCTTCAATACCTTTATTTAACTTTTTGAATTTTTCAATTCGGATATTTAATTAGAAAGATATCACGAGTTTAAAATTGTTAGTATTAGAAAAAAGTTTCGGCTACGGGCCGGGCGGGAGGGGAGTCAAGAAATGCAGTGCCAGGGGGGTTGGCGGGACGGGGGAGCGGGAGAGCGGTGGTGGGGAAGGTGGAAGTGGAACGCTGGCATATATTATAAAATAAAGTGAATATGGCATATATTATAAAAGAAAGTCCAAAAAAACATGAAGCTCGCAAAAACTCAGAAACGAGTCCCGGTTCGATCAATGGAGTTATATGGTGTGGTAGATCTCTATCCCTCCTAGGGAATAAGGGTATCCGTTTTTACCTAAAGGGCGTGCTTTTAAAGATATAAGGGCTGAAGGTTTCGCCCTCTTGAAATTTCTAGAACAGTCTTCCGGAAAGTTCTAGAAGGTTCCACAGAGCTGTAGAAAGTTGTGGAAGGAGTGGCGGAGTATGTCGTGGAATGATCAGGAATAGGGAATCGGGAACATCATTGTGCAACATTCCAGAACACTATCTTATTGTCCTGAGCGAAGCCGGGTAACCCAGCTAGTCTTCAAATAATTAGATTGTTAGTATTAGAATGTGCAGCAAATGTAGAATAAATTAGTAAATTGTGAAATAAATTAATCAAATAAAATTTCCTTGCGCACGCCGGGATTTGTTCCCGCGGCCTCCGGCTAGCTAGTCCCTTAGCTTACCCCTCTACTACGGAGGCCGTCAAAATACTAAAAATAAATTTTTTAAAAGTGTTCAAAATCGGCCGAAAAAAACTGCATTAAAATATTTACAAATAATTAGGTATTAATTAAATTAATTTGCTTTTTATTTTTTTGCATCGATCAGCCCCAGTTCCCCCGATATATGCAGAAAGGGGAATTTGTTTTGCGAACTGGTGAAAGTTTGTCCTACTATCCTCCCCCAGTACGTACTTACCAGTATATCCATCCAATCCACAGAAGTGCTGGTGGACTCGACGACATTTAATTTATTACGACATACTTACGCTAAGGCCCAGTTGTTTCCCAGAAATTCAAATGTAACATTGTCATCAAATGACTATTCGGTGCCATTTTGTTTTTTGTTTCAAATTTGAAAAGTTCCCGTTAAACACGCTTTCTAGGTGCATTCCACCTTTGTATCAAATTGTAATAAGGGGCCATCCATAAATTACGCCACACTCATAGTCACGTTTGTAATACCCCCTCCCCCCTAGTGTGACGTCACATATTTTGCAATTTTACATCTAAGAATAATCATAACAGTAGTTCAAAATTCTTTTACAAGTGATATCACAGAGCTGATACCCCCCCCCATACCCCTTGTCACACTTCTCTACTCCCGTCCCCTTAAGGTGTGACGTAATTTATTGATTACCCCTAATCTGATAGATGTCCTCTTCTGCTGATCACTTTTTGTTCAAAAGCTGAAACGGACCTAGGATCGGCATTAATGGAAACATTTGTAACTAACTAACTAACCATCACAAAGCAGGCAGAGAGGACGGCCCGCCAAATAACTCGGTCTTGGCACACACTCCTTCACATTCATTAATCGTCTCCTACATACTCTTCTATTATTCTGACTCTTGACATGGCCGAACTCGAGTATCTGATTCACTTGGTCGTGCCATGTCTTCCTCGGCCGTCCTCGATTTTTTTTACCATTCACATTTGCTTCATATATTCTCCTTACACTCCTTTCCTCGTTCATTCGCACACGAAAAAAAACGTGCCTAAACCATCTTAGCGTCACTTTCTTAATCTTACTCACATACGGTTTTACCACATATACATCTCAGGGATCTCATTTCTACAGTATTCAGTCTTCATCCTCCGCCAGTTCCCAGCGGAAACCTTTTTAACTTTTTAAAAAACAAGATGGTGCTGAATGGCCATTTGATGTCCTTTTATAAAAATATTTATGGCTTCTTTTCAAATTATGGAGAGAGGAAAGGTAACTTTATACGAGTATATTAATTTTATTTAAATGGAAAAATTTCTTAATTATACCGAACATTGTAGAAGAGTTCATTCTTAGAGGAGATGAGATGTTGAATGGAGGGGAGGCCATTTTACATAAGGCTTGTTAGAAGAGAGGATATTTGTTTATAGAGTGACAACCAAAAAAATCTGTAATCTAAAATTATCTGATCTAATATATTTTTTTAAATTTTAATTTACTTTAAAGAAAGACAAACATTTCCGGGTAAAAAATAACGTGACAAAATTTGAAAATCTCCTACTACCACCACAGTAAGCGTAAAATATTGTTTATGTCGTGATGGAGGATTTATACAGCCGAGGAATCGAACACGGGACGCCTGGGTGGGACCCAAACGCGATGCCAACTGCTGCCTGTCTCCAGCGTTTCCTTCCAGTTCCTGTTGCCAAAGGCTATGGTTTTTCCCCTATACCATTCGAACACCTCAAACATAGCCTTAATTATGTATAATAGTGGCTGTAATGAAAAACTCACACTAGTACAATTTGTTCAATACGAATGGACAAAAATTCATTCATAGAACCTAAAGGTAAATGTGTATAATACACACTGTATGTATAATATGTGTTGCATGTATGTGTATGTCGTATAATACTGGTATAGATGTATGTGTGTATAATACATACAGATTGTTTGCAGTGTGTACGTATACATGTGTGTGTATGTTTTGTGAAAGTACCTGCAATGGTGCAGGTGTATTGGTGTATAAATCTGGTTTCATTCATAAACTCCCTCCACTTCTGCACCGGGTCATGGCGCTTCTTCGGGGCAGATCCGGCTTGGAGGTCAAGTTGTCTAAATTTTATATTGCTGCTGTCTTAATTATTAGATATTTACGCGCGGGTTTAGCGTTGGTACAGTGAAGAAGTTGTAATAAAATAAAGTTTTTCACTATTGCGATTATGTAAACGGGCCAGTGGTGAGTAACCTGCGGCCCACGATCCTTTTCGTAGATCCCACTTAGCTAAAAATGTATCAAAAAGTTTGTTGTAAAGAATATATTTAACGTTTTCTGATGTTAAATGGTTGGAGCAGAAAACTTTCTTCAAAGTTTTGAATCAGCTGCTCAAAACAATAAAAATCTTCTTACATATTCTTAGAAAAAAAATCAACGTTCAATCAAATCTCCTTGATAGCTTTTCTTGATAAAATCTATGATTGATACATTTTAAAGGTTTCCGTTAAGGCTCAGTTCCCGGCCCCAAAAAGAAGAATATTGAGAGATATGAAATTACGAATGTTAGAAGAGCGCGCTAACATTTACAGCGATAAAATTGATGCAAAAATCATGAAAATCTTTAATAAAACACGACTCGTTAAAAATGGAGCAAAAATCTCGTGATAATTTTCTTTAAAGAAACGCTGTGAATTTTTTTCATACATATAACTTCTAAAATAACCGAAACAAACGTGTTTGTAAACATTTTTGGAGCATAGTTTGCGATTTTTTTCTATCGAGGGAATTTTATATAATTTGCGTTTCGGCGCGATAAATGTCTAGATTTTATCTTCAAGAATAACATATATTTTTTTAAGAGCTTAAAAACTTCAAATGCTTAAGGGAGGTTTGCAAGAAATCGGTTGAAATTCGGAGAACGAAAACACCAAAGTTTTCTTGACTAAATTTTCTGTAACTTTCCGTGCGAAAAATACGATAGTTTCCAAAAACTGCAAGTAGGTATTTTTATAAGTTCTTTATTTCAGAGTGATAAAAATCGACAGCATTTATTGGTTTAGCCTTCGAGGTATAAAATTTGTGTGCCGTGTAGAGTGTAAAAATAAAATAAATAAATCGACGGTCTCAAAGAACAATGTTGGATCTGCTAAAAATTTAAAATCGTTTTATTGGCTTATTTTATTTTCCTTTTGATGATTTGAAGGTCTGAATTATCTGAATTTTTAATAAAATGCAAAATATCAGAACAGTACTATGTTTCTTGATCTCAAAAACAGTAAAAAAGCAGAAACGAAACTTTAAACAGCCCTTCTTCACAATTACAAAATGTACTTTGAACATTGTTCTTAGCGAACGTCGATATAAAATATAGGTAGATACTTAGATAAAATCAAATTGGTTTTAATTTTACTTCCAATGCCTTTACTAATGTCAGAGTTAATTGTGGGAAATTATTGATGGTTATTACGTTATTCGTAATAGGCACGTTAATGCCTAATTACTATGCCTTTGTAGGAACCATGATTTTTTAAATATTGCAAAAAAAGCGCGCAAAAAAGAATCTTGGCGGTTGAATCTAGTACTAGTAGATGAAGACGTGGTCATGCGCAGTAAAATAATACAGTATATTTTTGCGTTTCACATAAAATCTCATAATATATCTGATCCATAGATAAAAGATATCTGACGAGAAAACTTACATTTTAAACGACTTCGAAAAGGAGGAGGTTATCAATTCGACGGTATTTTTATTTTTATTTTTTATGTTTGTTACCTCAGAACTTTCGATTGGGTGAACCGATATTGATGATTCTTTTTTTATTAGAAAGCTGGTGCTTCCCCTGTGGTCCCATTTTAATTTGGTCTAGTTCTGACAATGAGATCCATGAAAAAATCATATATGTATTAAATTTGCAATAAGTTTGTTCACGACAAATGGACAAATAACTCAATATTACGTCACTAAAAATCTAAAAATAATCAAAAATTTTAACAAAACAAAACGACTTCAAAAAATGCTAAAAAAAGTAAAAAAATAATTTCGTGCGATTGTTATTTTTGGAGTCGGTGTCAGCCAAGATCTCCACATCTCACCTATAACTACCAATGTATGTAGTTACCTTGGCTGATACCAACTCCAAAAATAGCAATCGTACGAAATTATTTTTTTACTTTTTAGTGCACTTTTTGTGGTCGTTTATTGTTTTGTCAAAATTTTTGTTTATTGATGATGTTTACAGAGTTTACACATAAACTTATTAGTAATTATGTTTATTAGTAAAAAAAATCACTTTAAATTTTGAATAAGGATCTAGAATTCCAATCGTCCATGCGATTGGTGGCTGCAAGATGAATTGTAAACTAGCCTCTTTTTAAACGACTTCGAAAAAGAGGAGGTTATCAATTCGACGTTTTTTTTTTGTACAGCGCTTTTTCGCGAAAACAGGTTTGTTATTATTATTAAGTACCTACATTTTTTTCGGAGTCTCAGTTTTGGGGAAAAATAAATGGTCACATTATGTATATAGATTAGGTTAGATCTAACGTGGTGTTTCAAAACTTACGCATGCTGAATATTTTGATTAATAAAGTTATTAGTTTTAAACAACTCAACCTTTTACTTCATATCTTTGTAACATAAAATCACACCGCGTTACCTTGAATCATAGGTTCTCAGCGTGAACGATAACGCCCCCTTGTGGGCGTTTCAAACTTTCAGGGGGCGGTAGAAGACTCAGAGAAAATTAGGGTGTGTTACAAACTTTCAGGGGGGCTGTAAAAGACCCAGCGAAACCTAGGGGGCGTTGAGATGGCACAGTGAGGGTGTTGTCTGGTAAAAAATGGTCTTAAAATATATATCTTAAATATATACGGCATAGATTTTATGCCTTAAGGCTCAGTTCCCGGTCCTAAAAAGAAGAAGATGGAGATATATGAAATTACGAATGTTAGAAGAGCGCGCTAACATTTATAGCGATAAAATTGATGCAAAAATCATGAAAATCTTTAATAAAACACGACTCGTTAAAAATAGAGCAAAAATCTCGCGATAATTGTCTTTAATTTTATTTAAAAAAACGCTGTGAATTTTTTCATACATATAACTTGTAAAATAACCGAAACAAACGTGTTTATAATCATTTTTGGAGCATACTTTGCGATTTTTTTCTATCGAGGGAATTTTATATAATTTGCGTTTCGGCGCGATAAATTTCAAGATATTATCTTCAAGAATAACATATATATTTTTAGGAGCTTAAAAACTTCAAATGTTTAAGGGAGGTTTGCAAGAAATCGGTTGAAATTCGGAGAACCGCCTCTTAAATAAAACATTTAAATCAAATTTAAATACAGGTTCTCACAACGCTTACGAAATGCGGTCCTGCTTTCATTAAATTCGAGTAGAATGGAAGACAGCCATTATCAAGGTATACTACAATATACTGTACATATAATAATTTATGATTGGATGACGTAAGTTCGTGTGAAATCTCCGCGATGGCAATGGCGGACAGGAAACCGCCGTCGACTCAACAGCTTGATTGGCTTAATCGAGTTCTCCACACTATGTATTGCATCGCTGTCTGCTGTCTGCTATCTGCTGCACCTATTCTGGATATCGGCTCACCTGGCGTTTCAATTCAATTTAGTGTCACTGCTAAGTTATAGAAAAAACACAAAACATAACATATCTCGGAGTAATAATTGATGAAATAAAATATGGAGTAATAATTAATGAAAATTTTAGATGGGACTTACACACCAAAGGTATCATGGAAAAACTCACAAGCTTTATATATTTCTTTAAAAATATAAGAAATGTGGTAAATAATTGGGTAGTAAACAGTAATACAGCCACCTATGATACAGCCACCTTCCAGTTCCAGCATCAGGTCCTCGTCATCAGGAGAAATGAACAGTACTAGTTAGGGGGCATCCATTCATTACGTGAGCATCTTCCAATCTAGACCCCCCCTCCCCCTCGGTGAGATAAATTTGGGCCAATTCGTATATTTTTTTCAAGTAACGTGAGATTTTGGTGGATCCCCCCCCCCCCCCAATTTTGCTCACGTAATTAATGGATGCCCCCTTAAGACGAATCAAATGAGCCCTAACTTGATGGGTTTATTAATATGCAATCCATGGTTTCGTCTCCTACCTTTGAACTCCATCATCGGAGTAGTTCAGTGGTTCCAGCACACATTTGTTTTTCAAATATGAGGTCACTTGAAAATAAAGTAAATACCCATTATGCGTCTAGTATCCAAATAAAAAATAATAATTATCCCCACCGGAGCTAACAACAATAATTAAAAGAGCTGATGACCTTGAAACGCCTGAACAAATTTTCGCAAATTGTAGCTACGAACCATCTCGATCACGTTAGCTTTCAGACAAAAAAAGCATCGTAATCGGTCAATTCGTTTAGGAGCTACGAGGCCACAGACAGACACACAGACAGACACACAGAAAATCAAGCTTATAACACCGCTCCTTGCGTCGGGGTTTAATAAAAAGGATATAAAGGATAGGCTAACTAGAAATTTTAACAATATAAAGTTATATTTGCATATGTTAGAAGTCAACTTGAGTTCAATTCTCCCGTCTGGAACCCACATTATAATATACATGTACAAGCTGTTGAAAGAATCCAAAACAAATTCTTGCGTTTTCTAAATTTTAAAACGGGTATTCCACCAATTATGTTGAACTACAACACTATTTGAAATGATATGAATATGCTCAAATAGTCAGACAGAAGAATTTTTACAGACTAGGTATTTCTATTAAAATTCTAAATCATTTAGTTGATAGTCCGGTATAAACCCTTCGAATAATAAGAAAATAATATCTGTAACCTTTTGCCTGTGAAGGTTCACGCGCAAAATTCCTGGTTCTTGCCATGCATCTTAAATTTTCCTATTTATGGGTTATTTTTTAACCCTTTTGCAAAAACAAAAATTGTTCTAAAATCTAGATAAAATAATCTTTCCGATGTGTTTATTAGAAATCAACTTTTTTTTTTTTAATTTTTAAAATTTTGATATTGGAAATGTAAATTAGCTAAAAAATGCATACCTGCGAATATTGGAATTAAAGTACTTAAAATAGAATAAACTTAAAATTTGAAATACAGATTCCTTTTTTTAACAAAATTTGTAATAAAACTGTCACCTCACTTTTTATCACTTTCATACAATTTTATTTTAAAATTAAATGTTTGTTACGTCAAAAATTGGCTCGAAATAAAACCGTCACTTATGATCGGGTTTGTAAAATATCTCAACAACATAGCTCATATAATCCTACTACAATGAGAAGCATTATTTCTTTGGCTCTCTAACATAAAATAAATCACAAATATTCGCATGACAGGAAGAGAGATATATAACTTTTAATAATGCACGGTCGCTCTGGGACAATCTGGGTCTCTTGTTATTATAACGGCATATGATGTTTTGGGACAACTTGGGTCTCCTGTGATTAGAAGGGTTAATACTAGAAGTCAGGATTTATTTCAGTGCAGAAATTCTGGGACTAACTACCATATGTATTCCTCTTTGCCCAGAATACCACTAGTGGAGGGAAACAATTATACCAAGTCAGTGGACATCTTCAATTTAGGTTTAAACAAATATAAAATATTGCTACTTAGGCAGTTCAGTTATGTACATTAAATACTGTATATTTCTTAATATTCATATGTAATGTAAGATCTCCGAAAAAGGGCAGTAATAAATAAATAAATATGAATAAGGTATACTACGCGTTACGTCATTCTCGAATTGAATACGGAATCATAGGATGGGGATCTGCTACACATAAGTACATACACGACCTGAATACAATTCAAAAAGGAATCATAAAGTAAAGACCATACTGAAATTACCCATTAGGACGCCTTCGAGTTAAATTATCAATAGCTATTATTGAAGTTATTCAAAAAT
The DNA here is from genome assembly GCA_917563855.2 of Limnephilus lunatus. Classification (NCBI taxonomy): domain Eukaryota; kingdom Metazoa; phylum Arthropoda; class Insecta; order Trichoptera; family Limnephilidae; genus Limnephilus; species Limnephilus lunatus. The sequence goes on from OU830592.1 coordinate 113,931,648, forward strand.
ACTGAATCCTCTACTAGACAGTGTATCCAGCACACTAGATCGAATAAAAATGACATAATAAACATTACATGTTACAAAACCACATTCGGAGAAAGAAACTTTACTTACTTTCCAACAAAACTCTGTTATATAACAGAATAAAAATATTGCCGGAAGAGGTCAATAAAACCCTAATGAAGAACTATAATATAATTAAATAACTAATAACTTTAGTCCACCTCGGCACAAGACCATCTAGTGAGGACTAAGAAATACAATATCTTTACTTAAATTCACCATCATATTTTCTATTCAATTCTAATGGGACCTTGGGCTAATGAGAGAGTTACATTAGCCCAGTTGCTAATATTATCTTCATTATAATATGATGAAAGTGGAACATGAACATAATACTAGGTTCACAAATAATGAAGGAATGCTTGTTCCAAAATATAACAATATCTACGGACGGCGAACCCTGGAACATAATTTGCCCAAAATATTTAACATGTTACCAAGTAATATAAAAAAATTGCGATTCTACAAATAGATTGAGATGTATGCTGAAAATGTGGTTACTAAATAGAGATGGTTTATACTAATAAGTCTGTGTGTTAATTGTGACAATCTGTATAGTTATAGTAATAATATTATGTATGTGTAATTAAATTGTTATTGAAGATTAAAATCCTGTTGACAAACTGCTTGGTTGCGGTTTAACGGGAAAAAACCATAAAAAAAATTTAAAAAATTATATTTTTGAAAAGTTGTTTCATACATGTGTGTTCATACATTTCTAATAAAAATACATTTTTTAGTAGTTTATGCTTATATTTTTAACAAAATAATTAACAATTTTATTTAAATTCTACTAAAGCGAATCGATAGAAAAAAACTTCAAATAATATAAATCATATTTTTTACTATTCGTTACGTAAACTGATCCGAACTGAACCAATTTTTAGAAATAAATATTTTTAATTTTAAATCAATGGCCAATAATAACTGACGGATATTAAAAGTCTATCGGCACCTCGGTTATAGTATTTATAAATCCAATTAAAATCAATGTATTATTTCGAAAACGTTACAAAGCATTAAAGTATTAAATAAATAATAAATGTACGCAGAGGCGGCTCTAGAGGTCTAGAAGTGGAAGGTCATTTAAAAAAAATGATATAATGATATATTATCAAATTAAATACGATAATATTCATTTGTAATTGCCTCACGAGTTTGAGAGTCAAATTACACAGTAATATAGTCAATTATTTCATGCGACAAGCCTACAATATGCAAAATCAACCTACGTTTATCAAACAATCTCTTTCAGACGCATAATATTCATCATGCTTTCTCTCGCTCACGGCCATGACCCAAACTGTCTTCAGAATCCGAAAACATTTATTCTAGGCGGTATAGTGCCATCTCGTTTGTTGTATGGCATATAAAGAGACAGAAGACATGATATTGCGACATTTGAAAAATCGACGGAGCCAAAGTGAAGTGAAGTGCGTGGGAAAGGAAGCTTCCATTTAAGACGTTAGATGTCACTGCTTGCCACTGCCTGCTATCTGGCGGTGCATTTTAAATACATTAGATTAATATTAGTTGTTTTGATTAGCATAATATTTCACAATGTTTTACTGTCATGTTATAATTTTGAGAGGTTTTTGACCAATTGACCTGAAGGAAGGACCGCCACTGAATGTACGTATCAACCAATGTATTATCTTTGGTATCAACTACATTGGCAGCGACAAAGTTTGCCATTTAAAAACATCTTCATTAATGCTAAATATGTCGATATCCGTACTGATTCTGTTCAACAGCAAGATTACTTTCCACACCGGTATGACCATTGGCAAGTTAGTCCTGCAGACTGGAAGATAAGACAGTTCAATATGCCTGTTGGTGACAGAGATAACCATCGGTAACATATTAATTATAAATTAATGCTCTCCTCGATAGTTGAGTTTTAAAACTATCCACGATCGACATTAATTAAATTAAAGGTAATGAATATAAGAAAAAATCTCACTTACAAACGCATTTAACTACCTTGAGATGCAGCTTGAGTTTGTCTGCGAGTTTATAGGACACAGGATGAAACCCACAAACTCGCCTCCTTCAATTCAATGATAGGTACATCGTGCTATTAATGTCGCTTTAAGCAATGATAATTATAATAATGAAATTAACATTATAAAACAAATGGAAATAAACCAATCCATTGTTTAATAAGTTATAAAGGGCCATTTAATAAGTTATAACGTTATAATTAACCACTTAGATAACCACCGGAGCGGTTTTGCCACAATATGGCACTATGTAAAATACTTCAGATTACTTTGCTGCCAATTTTGGAAAAATTTCCTTTATTTGTAAGTAATTAAGTAGGAGTTTACCATTTTATAATATTTTAGATTTTTGTTTTAACCAACTGTTTTAGAAAAAATATTCTACGTCTGTCCGTTGTGTGACAAATTGTATAATGTATTATTTGAATTGTAAAATATAATACGGTGTAGGAATTACCTACTAGTAATTTTAGTTTTAAATGCTGACAATGAATTTATTGAATTTCCACACTGCAATGTATGCGTCGGACCGCGCATTTTCAATGACGGAACGGTTTGAAAAACATGGCGTTATTCTATTTCGGATGTCGCTTGCAATAGCTATATAGTTTGTTCGGTGGCTAGTTGGCCTCCGACATATTAACTATAAAATTATCATTATTTACCAATTTCAACCACTGGAGTGACGACCTATAGCAGGGGTGGTGGTTATCCAATAAGGGGTCCTCCATTAATCACGTGATGTTTTTAGCAACTTTTTAACCCCCCCCCCCCCCCCTCTCCACTGGTAATATGTGGTGAGGTTTTCGACTACCCCCCCCCTACCCGAAATCACGTGTATTTTGAAGTAATACTTCTTTACGCACGCTCGACACTTGGGGGGTAAAATGATGAATACGTTCCAAATAAATATGAAACGTTACGAAAAGTGTGATTGTTACGAAACGTGTGATTGTTACGAAAAGTGTGATTGTATCGAGAAGTGTGATTGTTACGAAAAATGTGACTGTTACGAAAAGTGTGTTGCGATCGGTGATCAATAAAAAATGAAACGAAGCATGTGCAACTTTTGCCCACGCTTCGTTTCCTTTTTTTTTATGTGTTTCAATGTCATATGTTCTTTTATAAGTTAGTGAAGTTTTACTTCAGTCGTGTGGTCTAAATCACACTCGTTTTTTTTTTTAGTACAAAGTATATTGAAATTTTCAGAATATTGTCTTTAAATACAGGTATAATCTAATTAAATTTTGAAAAATTACGCATCGTGATAAAAAAATCCAGAGACCTTAAGGTTGCAGGTTGTTTTTGACTGGCATTTGGTTTAGAAATCGTGCGTTAAAAAAAATTAATACACATAATATCTCATTATGTGCCCCCCCCTCACCTTGTGATATTTCGTGATTGACTTTCGAGCCTCACGCGATTAATGGACGACCCTCTAAATGGTTCCCCGGGCGATGGTTCCCATACCCGCCCCCCAAATTGAGAATGAGCCAATGTGCCGCCAAGACCTAGACACTCCATGAAACCGGGCACCCTTGCTAAGTCACCAAATGTAGCGAAACAGATGGGATTACATATGGCAGGGGTGTTGGTTATCCAATAAATGGTTCCCGGAGCGGTGATACCCATACCCGTCTCCCAACTGGACTTAAATAAGAGACAATTAAAACATACTTAATTTTTTAGAGGTGAGCAATGGCGGTCCGTGACTTTTCACTGTGGCTGTACCTTTCTAAAATAAAAAAAATAAAATCTTCACAAAAAAAAATATTTAAAAAAAAAATTAAATTGATTTTCATCTACAACAACATCAATAACGTCGTATTTTTCAATCTCAGCTTTCTAGCTCTCAAAAAGTCACGGACCTTCATTGGACGTAACTTCTACTGATCACAGAAGCACTCGTTTTTTTGTTGTTGTATACGGCTTCACTTGTAGGTATCCAGTGTTGCTGTGATATCGAAGGCAAACTGTTTAAGATTGAGATTCTGCCCATCTACAGGAGACTAGATCGGTTACATCCTGACATAACCTGTTTCTAGTACCTGCCCACAGATAGGCAGCAATTGTTTTAGATTAAGGGTGACCAAGATGTCTGTGCTCTTTGATTGAAGTGTGAATTCAGTTTAACTTTTATTAAATGTTTTTTGTGTTTAAATCGTAGTTCATATAATTTAAAAAAAAACTTTAATAATGTCATTATTAAGTTCTGCAAGTATTTTCGTTTTTTATTATTCGAAATTGATATTTAGAATTATGTAAAAAATGTTCTCAAAGTGGTCTAACTACAGTTTGAAAATGGCCTCGTAAGCCGAAACAGTTTTCACAATAATAACGAAATCGCGAACTGAATAAGAACACTATTAAATTATTTTATTTTTTTAAATCTACCTTTATCTATTGTTATCAAGTTTTTCTTTCATAAATTTAACTAGCTGAAGTCCTCGGCGATGCTCGGGCTTTTCACAGAGTTGTCGAAATCAAATGTAGACAGTTACCTTCCTTTACATACAAATCAAATCTACAACGCCCGCTTGCCAGCCCGCCTAATTTTCAAAAAACCTTGACAAATTATATACCGAAACCTTCCTCTTGAATCACTCTATCTTTTGATGAAAACCGCATGAAAATCCATTAATCCAATATTTTTCACTTAATAAAAAGTATATTATTATTAAACGTGTTGTGTAACTATTTTTTGTAATTGTTTCGAATTCTGAATGCATTATCTACCGTTTTTTTTATTTTTTATACGAACACCGCACAAGAGTCCCAATTGCTCCCGTCTGAAGCCAGTGAGACTATGGCATCCCCATTGGGGTATGTTGTGAGGCTAAGGGTAGTGGGGAGGGGAAGGAGATAGGGAAAAGGAAGGTGGGGAAGTACCTGGTTATTCAGATCTGGTCACCAAACACGGCTAATGCCATTTCAAGTAACGTTTCAATTCTGAATGGTGGTCTTACACCAGGGCGATACAGAGAGTATCTTCCACTCTGGAACGTGCCGCAAATATACTATATATTATTTTAAATGAATAAATTGTGAAATAACACAAATTAAATTTATTTGCCACGCCGGGATTCGATCCCGCGACCTTCGGTGTGCGAGTCAAGCGCCTTACCGCTGCGCTACGCTAGCCGTCAACGTCTAGACCTGATTTCAAAAAACTCCATGTAAAGCCCGGGCAATCAGCTAGTTTAATATTTTAAAGATACAAACAGCTTACATTTACAAAGAATACACAGATACCTATCGTTCATTCATATCATGAATTGAAGTTAAGCCAAAAAGGTATAAGTAAATAGGTATAATAAAGGTAGTAGGCAGAGTTTTTATATGATCACTGTACAAGAGCCACAAATGCACAGACTTAGTGGGATTAGACAGGACAGACTAAGACATCCCTAATTTGGGATAAGAATAAAGTTGGGAAGTCCATAAAAATACAGGCATTTTTTTATGTGGGGGTTATAAAATCAATTGCTAAGATTCAACCATACTAAAATGATTTCACATCTGTCGTAAAGGACATTGGCAAATAAAAGCCTGGTCACCCCACATAGGCTTCTTGCCAGGATCACCGGATGTCCCTCCTTGTTGTTCCGTTTTTATACAAAATAATTGCGACCTGATCTATAACGTCAAGCAGTATTTATCTAAAGGTAAGGACACACTTGGCCCAAGGACGCTACGTATGCGATGTATTACTGAGCAGTGCGCATGCCTTAAGGGTCCGATTAGGTACCTAATGTCCATATTACCCAATTCAATTACTAATATATCACAATTTTTTTTTTTTTATACATGCCTCGTTTTGGACTTTTACATAGACATACTGCTCTACTTTGTACACACCTGGAACTCAAGCCCGTTGAATGGCAGGAGACCATATTTGTCCCAGCTGGGACAAATATGGTCTCCTGCCATTAAATCGCTGTAACTCCCTTTCTATCAGAGTGAGAAATATGTTCTAAACGGTGTTAGAAAGGCGAAATACCACGCTTTATAGTAAAATCTAAAAATAACCACCAAATAAGTAAAATGAACACCTTTATAAAATCAAAATTTTGAATTGCAATTTGAAAAAATACTTTGAGATTTTTTTATGAATTATTGTTATATGAAAAGACAAACACAAAAGAGACAATAAAGTTTATAGTGCATTTGCCTAATAAAATACGTAGGTATGTGTTTTTATATTTCTGAAAGGTAACTTTACAATATCGGATCGATAGGAGTAACATCCGATGATTTTATTTCGATATCCTTAGCACAGCTTTACTGTTGATGGCCGAACCGATATTGACAGGGAATAGGTAAATAAGAAATCAGTACCTATACGCTTTCAACACTAGCGGATCTGTCTACGAATTCAGATTCCGAAACGTCAAATAAGGCGATTTTCCGAGAGAATTCTGCGGGAGAGGTCAAAACGTCTCATACAGCTAGTCTCTTCCGATCCGACCTGCCACGCAGCTCGTGATAATAATTGACTGGTGGGCAGACGCACCCGCTGCCAAGACCCGGACAAACTTCACCCCTATGAACCTGAGCACTCCTGTTAAGTCACCACTTGGGGTGACCTATGGCAAAGGTGTTGGTTATCCTATAAATGGTCCCCAGGGCGGCGGTACCAAATCAAATCAAATCTACCACCTCATATTTCGAATGTATTTCGATGCACCCTAGCCAAGAGTCGAAACTGTATATATTAGTCGACACTCTTTTGAAGTGAAAACTTCTTTAGCACCGTTGTGATTTGAAACTCGATGAAACGAAAAATAGCGACACTAAAAAGAGACAAACATTTACATCTATAGGATTTAGCCTGCGAGAGAATGAGATAGTACAATCGGTCTCCTCTTTGTGCGGTGCTTCGTAGACTCCCTACTCTTGTCTACCGTAGTTTACTGAAAGTTTCACTTCTACAGCGTGTGAACTGCACGCGAATTTTTTTAGCATGCATCGGTACCAACTTGACAATATGCACAGTGTTTCACAGATACAATGTTGATTAGCTCCTATTCTAAATACAAATCCACGGGTTTTGCGCCAAACATCGATTACCTTTTGTTTATCGTCCGTCTCTCTCGCACCCGCGCGTTGGCTGCAAGCCAAGCGGGAAAGAGAAGGCATGCCGAATAATGATCTAGCGAAATTGCTCGTTGAAGGCAGAATAGTACGCGGTTTCGTGTTTTGATGAATGGAAGTGTAATTTAAGCATCCTGTTCATCCAGAGTTGTTCTTATTTTTGTTATTTCCGTTGTGGATGTTGGAAAGCGAGTGGATAACTCATTTAGCAAATATTGAGTTTTTTTTTTCATTTTCATTTATTAATTATATAATTATAAATGTATAATTTACCAAAATGAGAAACCAATTATAGATTTTCGCATCATACCATTATATTGTGTCTAGAAATTAAATAATAATCTTGCAACAAAAAAATTTACATTATTATAACAGGAGGGAAGTAGTACAAAATATATGTCAATATATTTATGCAGTTTTGTACTCATTTAATACATTTCTAATGCACTCTTGACAGAGTTTTTATATTTATATTTATTTTATAATTATATTTATTTTATATTTATTTTCGTCACAAATATTATACGAACGTCTGATTGTTATTGCACTAAATTATGTAAAATCGACCACCATTACACGGGCATCAGCCTAGCATGGTGGTCGAAAAATCCACTAATGTAAACCTATTTTTGTATTTAATGAGTGAAGAAGAAAAAAAAATTCTTGTGACACCCAATTCGCAGAATATTTTATTTTAGAAATTTAATTTGTTACGGTATAAGATTTGTTTTATTTTAACATTCCTAACATTGGGGTATAGATACAAATTAAGATTATTTAAAGAGTACCTAATTAAATATAACTTCTGTTTTAGAAATTTCATTCAATACCACCATTCCCCTCGTCATACCGTACTGTGGTAGAATATTTTTTCTGCCATGTGGCATCTTGAACAAGTCATGTATTAACACGACTTAGAATGAATTTACAGTTACGTACAAGCCATAGTATTCCAAAATCAAATTGTGTGACCGATTTGGGGAAGCGAGATAGGTAAGAGAAAGGTCTAAAAGTACTGGGTTACGTAGATCTGATCATTAAATAGAGCTAATACCATTTTTAAGCATCTTTTTGATTCTGGATAGTGATTTTTTTTTAATTCTCCTCATTCCCATGAGGAGTGTTGCGCTACCTCCATCTTTAGCCAACGTTTCGGACAACATTATAGTGTCCATAATCACGACAGATGTAATCGTGTGATACCTACGATAATCGCAAGATTGTGGTGACGTGTTTGCTTATGTGCGTAGATGCGATACTTCTTCTTTGTGTGCCTTAGCAGGTCCCCCTGACGTTGGCGATCACTCTTGAAAAGGTCTCTCTGTCTTGCGCTGCCCGGAATAGATCCTCCACACTCCTAATGCCGGTCCACTCTCGTATATTTCGCAGCCAAGACATTTGTCTCCTACCAGGCCCTCGGCGACCCTCTATCTTGTCTTTCAATATTAAATGGAGCAAGTGATACTTCTCCCCTCGAAGTATATGACGATGCGATACAATAAAATTTAAAATGGATTCTGCGTTTAGTTTTGGTGTAGCCGACAATTACCGGATACCAAGAACCATTGAGTTTAGCCTCGTCGCGTCGCGCGTCGTTCTTATTAATATTAATGAATTTCGATTGACTCCGTAATTTGGCTCTATGCGTTTTAGGTCTTTCCAGGACTTCAGAAACAAATCCAAAGTAATGGCCGGTTTTAATTAAATGCTCTGCATTTGCCAATTTGTCATAAAATTTTAAATTACATCAATAGAATGATTTATAAATAAATGAAACCATAAATAATTTCTTAAAATAATAAAACTGATTTATTTGTTGTTTCAACTAGCGATCTCATGGTGACTTAGCCCCCTTGCTTTGAAAGTCTCGAAGCAACTTTAAATCGTAGAAACCGGTTTGCTCTCAGCTTGATTTCTTTTGCTTTATTACAACATTTAATCATAATTTCAGATGGCTTTGCGAAATATTTTGCTTTGTACATGGTGTCCGGAAATTAGTTGGGCAAGCAGTAAACTGGTAAATCTACAACACAAAGCCAAAAGAAACTTATCTTTTTGGATTTTTTTAAAACTTATTCATTACAATAAAAAAATTATAGTAACCAACGATTTTTTCAAATTTGATGTAAAAAATTCCACTTCGGTTGCAATTTATTCGAAACGAGAAGGCTCAACTCAAAAAATGTTATGTATACCGCAAAATCGACTCCAGATTTGATGTGATGTAGATTCCCAAATTTCCGCTTGTACCACTAGTTTCTGGACACCGTGTATAATATAAAACTCATACTATACTACAAGCAAAGTTAATGGTTTATTCAGACCGGTTAGCAACTGAGTGGACATACGCGTCGGGTTCTAACAAAGTCGCTATCTCATTTTATACACAGTGCGTTAAGGGATGTACTTGACTTTTTTTAAGCAGTGATTCCTGACATTATTTTAAGTAAAAATCGTAAACGAAATTTAAGCCTTCAGTGACATTTTTTTTTTCAACTAAAAACATTAAAAAAATCAGTAAGAATTGGACAGTTGGGGTCGGGATGATGGGCAGGGCGGTTACTCGTCAGAGTGAACAGTGACATGTGTAAGATTTTTTATGTTTGATTTAAAAAAAAAGAAAAGAAAAGACACACCTTTTTAAAGCAGGTAGGTACCATAATAAGTTAGCCATCCAGTCAAAGTAAGACTTGCTTGAATAAGAAAGTGGATTCAGCAGATTTATAAAAGCAAATCAGCCGATAAGATAGTTTTATCTTGTCAATGTTAGCAATCTAGTCAAAGTTAACCATTTAGTCAAAGTAAGGATTGTTTGAATAACAAAGTGAATGCAGCAGATTAAAAAAAACGCAAATCAGCCGATAAGAGAGTTATCTTGTCAAAGTTAACAGTCAAAGTTAGCCATTAACAAATGTACAGCAAACGTATGCCAAAAATATATTATTGAAGCTTTTCAAAAATAACGAATCCTCTACTAGACCATGTATGCATAACACTAGATCGAATAAAAATGATATAAAAAATATTCCAAGTTATAAAACCACATTCGGACAAAGAAACTATACATACTTTGCAACAAAACTCCATAACATCCTTCCCCAAGACATAAAACTAATAAAAAATCCTAATGAATACAAATCAAGAATAAAAATATGGCTAAAAGAGGTCAATGAAAAAACCCTAATGAAGACACCAAAAACGACATAGAAGACAAATAAACCATATTTAAATATCTTTAGTCCGCCTCGGCACAGGACCCCCTAGTGAGGAGGACTAAGAAATACAATATTTTATACTTATTTTCTTCATTATATTTTGTATGTAAGAATTATTTTATATAGTCGCTAAAATAATTAAAATAAAAAGTTAAAGTTAGCCATCTAGTCAAATTCCAGAATTATTTAAATAATAAAGTGAATGAGCAGATTTTCGAAACCGGAAAAAGAACATATAAACAAATTTACGGTCGAGTTAAAACAAGACTTCGCTAAGCTCAGTCAATTATGCACATGTATAATTGTAGTATAAACCTATAAACACATTCCAAGTACTACTAATTTACTGTATACGATGGGCACCGGTCTTTCCCAGGCACTTGCAGTCGATAGATAACAATTATCAACTAGGTATAAATAATAATTAATTGTACTTGTTGGGATCGGGTCGTTCTACATGGGGGAAGTGAGGTTTCATAAGGATACATTTTTTTTTATTATTTCTGCCTTTCACCCTTCAAGAGTGTTCTAAGCCATCATTTAAAATTACAGAGAAGGGAAAGGTGAAATTATATATTCATTTTATTTAAATGAGCAAATTTCAGAATTATATGGAAGATTGGAGTAGAGTTCAGACTTAGAAGAGATGAAATGTTGAATGTAGGGGAAGCAATTTTAGATAATGCTTGATAGAAGAGAGGATATTTATTTAGAGAGGGACGACCAAAAAATATGTGATCTAAAGTTCCCACATCTAGACCACAGAATGTACAATCTGGGGAGTCAAGGATGTGAATTTTAAAAAGGTGAGAAGGAAAGGAACAATGTTCGATTCTCATTCGAATAAGTGAGGAAATTTATTTTTTGGAAAAATGGGGGAATTTTTGAAACCACGGTTTTGATGGGATAGTCCTTTGTGTTGAGACGTAGTGGGCTCCCTTGGATTGACAAGCAATGTTCCAATACTCTGTCCAAACATTGCGGGATCTATCTTTGGTGATGGAAAAAATATCAGATAGGGGGATATGGTTTACGAGGGTAAAAATAGGGTTGTTGTCCTTGTTTCGCCAAGGGATCCGAAATATCGTTACCCACTATGCCAACATGTCCAGGAATCCAAACAAGAATTACGGTTTTTTCGGAGCTTTCAATGGAGGCTTTCGGCACTCTAATAAAGCATACAAAGTGATCATCAGGATGAAGAAGACAGGATTTAAGTTTTTGGAGGGAACTGAAAGAGTCAGTAAGAACAAGGGAATGTTAACAATTTTTTGATTATATATTTGAGAGATTCAATTATTGCAATTATTAATGTTTTTCCTAATTATTATCTACAAACTTTGGATGTATTTTCTCTTTTCTTGGTCCGCTGAATGTCTGGCAGCCAATCATCAGGCGCTTTATACAACTAGACACCAAAGAAGGCTTGCGCGGGAACGTGGATTTATCGTATTATATTCTTTATGCCAATGGGCTTTTTCATTTAGAGCTTTTATTAATGTAACCGTGATGATCCAAGATAACGGTACCGTGAAGGTGCAAACAAAGCATAAAACATACTTTCTTTATCCCAATATTGCTGCAGCTCTTTCTTACACATTAAATAATCGCGAGACAAAAGATGAGACATACAGTATATGTGTGTTTTTTTCCTCCAAGGTACTACTTTATTCCTTTGGAGGAAACAGATATGCCTTACTGCGGCTCAGCTACGGCAACGGGAATTGCGTTTCATTTTCTTTATACGTGTGCGGGAGATGTATGATAATGATTGTATGTTTCTTTTTGGGGGGATGCAGACATACGTTCTTTCATTGCGTAAAAATATATTTAAATTATTAATTAGTCCACAAATAGATTCGCAGACATTATAATATGCCACTATATTATTTGCAGCAGGTTACTGCCAATGTGTCATTCAATTCTAATATCAAAAGTTTACTCGATTTTTAGTCAGAAGCTTATACGTTCAAACCCCAACTCAATACTTTTTTTTCTTGCTTAGAATAGTCCCATTCTCACCTTCCTTCCCCTTTAAATAACCGAATAGGTACCCGGTGAATCTCGCGACAGCCTCGCAGCAACGGAAGCTACCGAACTTACCCGGCAATCAGGATCCCTAGCACGGTCGATCGATAAGGATTGTATCGATAACTTTCAGTAACTTCTCATCGTTCCCTAGCATGACTGCAGATCGCCAACTAATAAAGAACAGTTCACAATGATTAAATGTTCTTAATATATACGACAAGTGTTGTATGTACGTTAGCGATCTGCTATTGTCCTAGGGAACGATTTACCGTTACCGTTACCGTTACAATCCTTATCAATCAGGTTTCAGTTATTTTACAAGTTATAGTTGTGAAAAAATTTAAAATGTTTCTGTAAATGATACTTAAGATACATTCCACAAGATTTTAGCTCTATTCAAAAGGAGTCGTGTTTTATTAAACATTTTCGCAATTTGCGCATCGATTTTATCCATAGACATACAAATAGCTAGACGAGAACTTACAGATGAGGGGTAAAAACCAACTATGGCAGGACGAAGAGAGGAATGAGACTTGTGATTCGCCAATAAATCAATCTAACAGTATATAGGCAACTCGCACTATAATATCACCATTTAGTTCTTGAAAGTAAAATCTGCTTTTGAATGAATATACCTTTTTATATGGGAGCGCGAATTGCATGCCACGTTATGAACAGATGTGTCAAGTCCAAATTCGCAAAGTAAGGTTCTGAGTATTTAGTCGAATATTTTTGTACACTTTTACAAATGTTTCATGATTTACTTACCCCAGTAAACAGCGGCTTTGTGTTTCGCGTCGTCATGTATCTCGATGTCATAGTATGTGTTCCATAGCATACAACGTCCGTGTGTAAAATGTACGATAAGAGCTCGACACTGGTCCGGACAAGAATGATGACGTCACATTTTTTAGATTAACGCGAGGCTCTCGCAAGCCCAGCCGGTTCCGAAAAATGGTTCCAATGGGAGGGGGAAATAACACGCCTTTTAGCACGTAAGGGCATGTCCATATATTTTGTACGTCCGTGATTTTATCGCTTCAAATATTAGCGCGCTCCTTTAACATTCGTTATTTCATATCTCTCCATCTTCTTCTTTTTGAGCTCGGATGCGGAGCCTTAACAACGTTGTGATTTAGAACTCGATTAAAAGAAAAATAGCGACACTGAAAAAAGGCATTCACATACTTCTATTGGATTTAGCCTGCAAGAGAATGAGATGGTATAATCGGTCTCATCTTTATGCGGTGCTTCGTAGCCTATACGTCTCCACTTTGTGCGTTCCTTCGTAGCCTCTCCACTCTTGTCTACTTTAGTTTTCTGAAGGTTTTCACTTCAACCACGTGTAAATTGCACACTATCATTTTTTTTTTAAATTTGTATCTCTATTTTATTTATACGAATATGGAATAAATAGTTATTGCAATTTTTTTTAGAACGAATGACAATCATATTCATTGTCCTTCGTTCTACGTAGGTAAGACATCTAGAAATATAAATATTAGAGTCACAGAACATTTAAGATGCTTAAATAATAATAATTTTTCAGAGTTTGCTAATCACCTAATTTCCACAGATCACACTTTTAATAAGGACACAGGGGTTAAAATTCTTCACCGTAAAAATAAAAGCAAAAAATTAGATAACTTAGAAGCACTTGAAATCAGAAAATCCCTAAATAATAATGCTATTAATTAATTTTATTAATTTTCTCACAAAATTATCCGATTGCCCAAGTAAACGAACAAAGATTAGCAGACCAAAAGAGGGCAATTTTCAAAAATAATTTAATTCCTGTAGTAACATTAGATCAGATAAAAAAGGAAGTAGCAGATAGATTGCAATTAGAAAATAATTTAGAGCAAGTTAATACGAGTAGTAATGTTATATCAGATACATTGAACGTAGATAGTTCAGATAATATTCTAGTCGAAGAATCCAATGATATTACAGTAGACTCAAATAACTTAGACGTTATTTATAATCTTAGGGAAATCAACATTGCAAATTTAAACTTACTAGATGAAAATATTATAGAATTAGCTAACTTACTTCATAATAATATAAATAGATATATAGATATAGAGCCCACAGTTAGACCAAAATTACCAAAATTACATACGTCAAAGAAATTATCTAAATTAATTTCTGAATTAAATAATATAATTTTACCAAAAATTATATTTGATGACATTAGTTTTTTAGATCTTCATACAATAGTGTATGCTAGTGCTATCACTATATGTAACAAGTTAGGAGTTAAATTAACGTCTTCTGATGATAGATCATATAATTATAGAAAACCAGAATGGCAGAGTAGATTAGAAAATGATGTAGTATTTTTAAGAAGTAGCATAGCTAGAGTAATAGAGTATAAAAATGGAAATAGAAGTAGGAATATTTTGAGACATGTAGATGTAATTGGGAGAAAATTTGGTTATAGCATTGGTAGTAATAATAATGAAAATATAATCAATGATTTATTAGATTTGTTAAAACAAAAATTAGGTGTAAAAGCTAGTAGATTAAAAAGATATAATTATACGTATAATAAAAAAAATAATAATAGATTATTTCAGAAAAATGAGAAAATATTTTATTCCAAACTTGACGATAAACAAAATATTAATTCGAATAATAATAATCCGTTGCCATCTGAATCAGATATGCGCGATTTTTGGACAAATATTTGGACTAAAGATATAAAACATAATGAGTCAGGTCCGTGGATAGAAAATGAAGAACTCAATTGTTCAGACATTGAACAAATGAGTTTTTCTGATATATCGGTTGAATTGTTAGCCAAAATTATAAAAAATACTCATAATTGGAAAGCCACGGGTTGCGATTGGATACATAATTTTTGGTATAAACGTCTGACTACTTTACATCCCCTTTTGGCAAAAAATCTTTCAAAATTTGTCAGAGAACGTCAAAATTTTCCAAATTTTCTAACTAAGGGCATTACTTATATGTTGCCTAAAAGCGAACATATTAATAATCCCTCTCAGTATAGACCCATTACATGTTTACCGACAATATATAAAATTTTAACCTCTTGCTTGACAGATTTAATATACACTCATTTAGATGAAAAAAATGTTTTATCTGAACAACAAAAAGGTTGTCGCAGAAAACATATGGGATGTAAAGAACAATTAGTTATTGATTCTGTAATTCTAAAACAGATTCAAACCCAAAAACGTAATTTACATATTTGTTATATAGATTACCAAAAAGCTTATGATAGTGTCCCGCACTCGTGGCTGATAAAAGTTTTAAATATATACAAAATTAACCCAATTATTATTAGCTTTATGGAAAAAATTATGGCATTTTGGAATACCGATTTGCTTTTGAATTTGAAAGATAAGAAAATTATAGTACCGGGCATTTCAATAAAAAGAGGGATTTTTCAAGGAGACTCATTGAGTCCTCTTTGGTTTTGCTTAGCATTAAATCCTCTATCTAAAATGTTAATTAAAAGCAAGTTTGGAATAAAAATTAAAGGTAATACTAGAGAGAGAAATATAATTTCTCATTTATTATTTATGGATGATTTAAAATTATATTCAAATTCTGAACCAAATTTAGAGAAAATGATTAAAGTAGTTAAAAATTTTTCAGATGATATTAAAATGACTTTTGGTTTAGATAAATGTAGAACGATCCATATAGAGAAAGGTAAAATTGTAGATGGAGACGAGGGTATATTTAGAAATTTCAAAATTGAAAGTATGAAAGGGGGTGAGGTTTATAAGTATTTAGGATATCCGCAATCAAATAGATTAGATCATACTAGTATTAAAAATGATATTAGGATTAAATTTAAAACTAGGATCAGAAAAATTTTGAAATGCAATCTATCTGCTAAAAATTTAGTAAAGGCGATAAATACTTGGGCAATACCTCTATTAACTTACTCATTTGGCATAATTAAATGGTCTAATACAGATTTAGATAGCTTAGAACGATTAATTAGAACTACATTAACTAAATTTCATTGCCATCATCCAAATTCAGCTATAGAACGTATTAATTTACCCAGAAATTTAGGAGGTAGAGGTATAGTCAAAATAACATCTTTAAAACATAATCAGGTAGAAATGCTAAGAAATTTTTTCCATAGGAAAGCTGATAGTTCAGAAATGCACAAAATAATATGCAAGGCAGATAGAAATATTTCACCATTAAATTTATACGACGAGAATGCCAGCATTCTTATAAATACCAACCAGGAATTATTAGATTCCTGGTCAAATAAAATTCTTCACGCAAAACACTTCAATTATCTCAACCAAACATATGTTGACAAATTTTCGTCAAACAAATGGTTGAGTATTGGAGAGTTGAGCGCAGAAATAGAAGGCTTTATGCTTGCCATACAAGATAGAGTCATTAATACTAAAAATTATAGGAAGCATATCATCAAAGATGCAAATCAAATTGATGATTTATGTAGAAAATGTTTGGCTTTTCCGGAAACTATAGAACATATTATATCGGGATGTTCTGTATTAGCGCCGTCCGAGTATACATTTAGGCACAATCAAGTTTTAAAAATAATTCACCAAAGTTTGGTAATTAAACATAACTTGATTGACTGCCGTAATGTACCATATTATGAATATGAACCAAATTCATTTTTAGAAAATGAATTTTATAAAATTTATTATGATAAAACTATTCTGACAGACAGAACAATTAGTCATAATAGACCCGATATAGTTTTACATGACAAAATTAAGAAAATAACTTATATCATTGATGTCGCTATACCAAATTCTTGTAATATTCAGAAAACTGTTTCTGAAAAAATAAGAAAATATACAGATTTAGGAAATGAAATTAAAAGAATTTGGCATTCTCAGACTATAAAAATATTACCATTTGTTATTTCGGCTACTGGCATTATACCTAGCTCTCTCATTCAAAATTTAGGCGTATTAGATTTGTCAAAAAATTTATACATAAAAATGCAAAAGTCGGTCATTTTAAATACATGTAGGATTACGAAAGATTTTTTAAATATTTATATTGAGGGATCAGTAGGATTTATCGGACCAGTTAGGATTTCATCAGAGCCGAACCCTCTGATATGAAAATATCTGGAGTCGGTGAAATATTTTCCCATTATGTTTCTGGTGGATTGACGTATTGTTCTTGTATTGTTTTATTCTTATATAGTGCAATTACATTGCGTTAATTTACTAGATATTCATTTGTGGAAAAGTGTGTGGAAGGGTTTAGTCTTTCATTTGGGAAAGATTCAACCCGGACATGAAATCTGGAGCACCGTAATTAATTAACCAAATTAATTTATCTTTTAGTCCCATTCTAAATATTTTTCAAATAAACCGCTCTGTTCTTCCCGGAAATCCCCCAATTCCCCCACCCCGTTGCTTACCCCTCACTCGAACACCTAAAATTTGTATTCTGTATAATAGGTTAGTTATAATATTCTCCTGACGAAGGAAGGGTGCTTCCGAAACCGGTAGAGTGTTTTAAAAAATAAAAGTGGTCTACAACAAATTTATATGTGTTTTAATTGAAACAATATATCTTTGTTAGAACCACCTATATATTTTATTAACGAAGATTTCAGAACGACCGTGCCTTCTTCAGGTCAAACATATGATATATGATGAATTGACAATTACAAAACTGTGGGTGAGTACAATGTATTATTACTAAGTGTTGTGGTAAGTGTGGGAGGTGGCTAGAGATTAATGAAGAGCGTGGGGGGGGGGGGGGGGAAACAGAACGGACATTGAATGGGAACATATCCTAGATCGGGCTATAAGAAAAAATAAAATGAAGGGTTTAAAAAACTAGTTTTCTTTGGCTGGCAGGCTGGCCAACCACATTATTTTATTCAACTGATCGTGTCATATCTTATAAGGTTTGTATGATTTATTTATTTTTAGTACCAACCTCAAAAGCGATTAATAACAATTATATTTGTAGGTACTTCTGTTATAGTTGGATACCCTTTCATAATACATTTAATATCATGTCCCATCATCTTGCCCGGAAAATGGATACTTTTTTTAATAGAAAAATTCGAAAAATAGAAAAATGGAGAAATGACACAACCCTTGTGATTAATGAAAGTAATGGGGTGGTTTGACCCCGCCCCTTCCCCCTCCCCCCAACCCTTATGGGAATGTTTTGTCGTCAAAAGTATTATAGAAACATCATCATACGGCGGAAAGGACGATTGATAGACGAGTTGTCATCTTATGGTATCTTCACCCATTTTACCACATTATTTTAAATTATATATATTTTACTTTTTTTTCTTTTACTTCAATTTCACACAGTAGGCCCTGAGTAAAATAATTTTCCCCCAGGACCTGTGTCATCTTTGGGGATGGTGTGAAAGGATCTTTTTGAGGAGAAAAATAGATCTTGAAGGGCCCCATGCTGTAGGAGGGAGGAAACGCACAGGCCAACAAATCATTCCACAGCCGAGCTGTTGAACTCAAGAACGAGTCGGAGAAGCGAACCGTTCCCTTGTGACTAATGTCAACCATGTACATATGTTTTGGCGTACGTTTGGCGTGCTTCCCGACTATGCACCTTCCGATCATCTTCCATTGTAATACTGGTAGGATAAGGACAGCATACGTACCTAACTCCTGTGATTTAAATATTGTAATTTGTTTGTTAAGATAGGGGAATCTTGTCTATCTATACCTGTTTTTTTCAATTTTAATTTTATTCTAACCCTTGGTATTGACATATTTAATATTTTTAATTAAATAAGTGGTGTATACTAAATGATTTGTTTTCATTGAAATAATAATTATATATTTTTATTTTTTTTAACGACTGCTAACTAGTGATGCAAAAGAACTCTGCTTCCGCTTCCGCTTCTGCAGAAGTTCCGCAAGTTTTTTTACTTCCGTTTCCGTTTCTGGTTCCGCAAACCTTATTATAACAGAACTCTAAACGAAGAATATATAAGGTTTAATATACGAAGAACACCGAAACAGACTCAAAAGTGTAAAAGTAACCAAATTACTTTTTTATTAAATATAATATACCTCTGTTTAATTTCGAGTACTAAAAGTACAAAATACAAATTTAATTTAAAAAATCTTAAAAAATTAAATTGTGCTTTTTCTTCATAGTATTAACACTTCTGCTTCTGGTTCCGTTTCCGCTTCCGCTTCCGCTAAGATTTACTTTTGACATCTGTTTCCGTTTCTGCTTCCGTTAAGACACTTCCGTTGCATCACTACTGCTAACCACTTGGACCTTTAAGCTTGTTTTCACGATAATATAACATGACCAGACATATGCATGACGAGTGAGGCGTACCTGGCTTATTTAAATACTTACCCCTTTACTAAAAAACGCGTTTTAAACTCAACACAACTGATCAACATCGATTTAACCTAAAATAATTGTTGTTTATTAGTTAATTTAATAATTTTTAAAAATTACCAATACTAAGAGAGATTTATTTGACTTTCGATAGATACAATTTTATAAATATAATCTCATGAAATTTAGCAATAAAATATACTAATATGACGTAATGTTCGATTGTCAAAAGGACCCCAACATACTAACACACGTGTTCATCATGAACACAACCCAACAATTCGTTCTGCTCTCAAAATGACCATCAAAACACAAAACGAACTTTTCACAGACGGACGAAATTGCTCTTCCCACTGAACGTATGGTCTAGAACTGAGATCTGTACCGGTTTGAAAGATTTATCTTTTTTTAATTTTTTATTAGTGACTATTTAATTACAGGTTTGATGAGAATTACAAGATATGATAATGTATATAACTATTTCATCTGTTCGTTCTTAGTCCTTCTCACTAGGTGGTCCTGTGCTGAGGCGGACTGGTAGATTTCTTTGATTTTCCGTTATTTAGTTTCTATGATGTTTTTAATACATTCTCTAGTATGTCTGCATTAATTTCTTTCACCCATATTTTGATTTTTTCCTTAAACTTATTTATCTTTTCTATCTTTTTCAGACTTGGAGGAAGGATTTTGTAAAGTTTAGTTGCAAGATATATGTGGTTTCTTTGGCCAAAACTTGTCTTGAATTTTGGAACATTTTGGAATTTTGGAATTTATCTGTCTGAATTCGCCTCCTAGGACCCAGACAGGCTAAGTAATTTGAGTACATGTTCGATTTTATAAATGACTGCACGGTATTTCGTCTGATATGATAACAATTTTTTAGTTTAAATGTATATGTACCTACATTGGGTTTGATTGCCATATCTAATGCACAGACGGAACGTAGGTATGCTGAGTCTGTTCTATGTGTATTTAAATGGAGTCTGTTAAAAGTAAGATAGCAGTATTGAAACTCGACGGGCATGAGCGGTACACCCGTTCTCAGTTGTTGTTGATGTCGGCTTCATTACAAAAGTTAGTTTCTCCGACTAGTTTTTTTTTTAATTTTGCTTTTTTGCAATAATCCTAACTGCTCCCAGTCATCTGATAGTTCGGTTTCGCCCAGTTATGTTGGTGACCATTTTATAAATCCAATAGGAACTGGTTCCAAATATAGCCAGTTCCTCGGATCCACTGTCATCCAGTGTAGCTAGACACCGGGACAAAGTAACCGAGACGGGCAATGACGTCATATGTAATATATAGCCGCTTGTTACACCTATGTATTACCGTCAATCTTTCCATATCCGGATCACAAATTCGTAGCAGTGGCGACATCTTGTGACGAATTCTTGAATTCGTAATCGAATTACAAAGGTAGCTTTGTGTGAAATTCCACGTACACAGTTGTTATTAGTGGCGCGGCGCGTATGAGTGGCGTCAGACATGCACTCGAAGCTGTTGCAAAGGTTCTGAAATTCAACCATGCAGACGCAAGCCTATTAATACTATTTTTATTTCAATCCTCTTTAAAATATCTTTTTATTCTTTATTTCTCAACTTATTTTTAATTTTTATATTTTTATTGGTATTTGTTTTTAGTTTTATTTATCCCTAAATATGTTCTTTTTTTTCTTTCCTCTTATATTTTATTATCTGTTTATATATAATACTTTTCGGGCTCTCATACCCTTAACTTAATTTAAATATACCTATCTGAGAGTATCATACTTGTATTGCCTATGATATGTCTTAATCACACTTTTCTTACTGAATTAAAATTACTCGAATCCTTACACATCAAATCCTTGTACTACTGCACCGCCCACCATTAAATGTTGCTTTTACTTTCCAAAATACACACATTAAATAATATATTACATATTAATATTAAAATATTTTCAGGATTAAACAACATGTGTGCATAATTATGTCCTCTGCGTGCGAACTCTATCTAAATTTCTTTAAATAGACAATAAACAGTGTTAATTTTAAGCGACCTCCCAGGTAAGTATGGTCCTGTATTAATTCATTTTTAGGCAGCATCGCGTTCATTGGTCAAAATATTGTACATATATTTTTGTATCGGTGATCAATGAACCGGTGTATGCAATTTTTAGCCATAAGTTGTTTTTAATTGTTTGTCTGGCTTGTAGTCTTTCTAGATTTTAGGCATGTATGGTAAGTTTGTACAGCGCCCTTGAGGTGATTTTTCACAAAAACGGCGCTATATAAATCGTCCAAATATTATTATTATTATTAATAATATTTCATGAATGACTACCATAACACGTGCAATAGCCTAGTATAGTAGTTAAAAAAATGGCTAAACTGTAACATTTAAACATTTATGAAATAATAAAAAATAAATAAAAAAAATAAAAAACCATTAAAATTGTGTTTCTCAGTGTTATTTTCTCGAATGCTTGATCAATTATTTCACCAGAAGTAAGCGAAAATTAATCTTAATTCCGGCAAACAGACACGCCTGCAAAACACCTCTATTAGTAGATTATTCCTTTAGTGCCTGAAACAAATTCGGTCACCTTTCAGATTAAATCAGTAGCCCTGTTTCGTGTTCTATTTAAGGAGGGCTCTGATGGCGATCTTTTGAACCCTGGACCTGAGAATGACCTGGCATAGTCGTTATTGTACCACTTGGCGCCGGGTAGTGTCGCATTTCGAGGGTCAAAGGTACTATAATGGTACTATGGACCTTCCACAGAACTAAAAAAATTCGCTAGAAGGTTACGTGTGTAAAAAATGGTTTTATTTCAAACAGTTCTTGAAATTTTTAGTAAGAGTGTTCGATTTAATATATTTCGGTATTAGGTGAACCGATAGTTGATCTCCCGATAGTCCCCGAAATTATTATTTATTGAAGTGATTACTTCTTTATCACCATTGTGATTTAAAACTCGACGAAACGAAAAATAGCGACACTAAAAAGAGACAAACATAAACATCTGTAAAATTTTGCATGCGAGAGAATGAGTTAGTATAATCGGTCTCCTCTTTTAGCGATGCTTTTTTATTGTTTATTGTATTTTCCCGTTAAACCGCAACTAAGCAGTTTGTCAACAAGATTTTAATCTTCAATTACAATTTAATTAAACATACATAATATTATTACTATAACTATACACACAGATTGTCACAATTAACACATATACTTAGTACAAACCATCTCTATTTCGTAAGAATGTTTTCAGCATAAATCTCAATCTATTTGTAGAATCGCAATTTTTTATATTACTTGGTAACATATTAAATATTTTCGGCACATTATATTCCAGGGTTCGCCGTCCGTAGTTATTGTTATACTTTCGAACAAGCATTCCTTCATTCTTTGTAAACCTAGTAATATGTTCATGTTCCACTTTCCTCTTATATATTCGTAGCCTAATTTAGTGTTCCGAAGGTTTCACTTGTACCGCATGTCAATTGCATTCTCTGTTATTATAAAATTACAATTTTAATACATTATTTACCAATTTAAACTTAAAATCGACTTAAAAAATACCTAAATAAGTTGGTATGGATATCAAATGAATTTATTTACAGTGTTGATCTTTTGTATTTATTAAATATGCTTGTATATACAGTATAATAGACAAGTAGTTTTATATTATTATAATATATAAATTAGAAAATACATGTCTGTACGTTTTGCATTTTTTTTAAATACATTGTCTTGGTTGTATTCTGAACGTTTGTTGATGGTGTTCAAAGCAATTTCTACGATTTTTGGAGGGTTGTAACTCCTACGAGTAGTAACTTATCCAAAAAGCAAAACGTACCGACACGCTAGTGGTTGATGTCTATATTATATTAAAAAAAATATCTATATAAACTAGTGTCAAAATGCAAAGTGGAAATTGGGGGAATACGTTTGAATAAATACTTATAATATAATAATGTTTTTTTTTTTAATTTCATTTATTTTAGAGAAAATTGACAGCAAATCAGAGATTACAAAGTAATACAATAATTAGATGTTAATTATGCCAATTATGAACTTTCTACTGATGGTAGTGAATGATAAAGTGTGACATTATAAAGGTATTTTCATAAATAATTTATTTTTAGTTACAATATATGAAAAGAAGGGGGGGGGGGGGGGAGGAGGAACATAGGAATAGGATTAAGAGGCAAAGGACGGGAATATATAGGGATTGAACTTCCTAGTTTGAGTCATGTTGCTTAGTGAGATTTCGTTTTATTTCACGTAATGTCGAGTTAAAAATGTCAATGTGGTAATAATTTGAGTTAAATGAATGTGTGGATCTGTCGATAAATGAGTTATGTTTGGAGTTAGTCTTGCAAAGAGGGAGATTAAAAGAAAGCGACTGTCTACTGTGCGATTTGGAACGTGGAATGATAGGCGTTGAAGAAGATCAGGACTATCGATTAAGTTATGTGTAATTTTAAATAACATTAACGAATCTGCTATATTTCTTCGACAAGTTAGCGTCTGTATTTTGAAGATTTTTGCAGAGTCTTCATTACTAACATGAGTTCGAAAAGAGCGGAAAATGAGAATTAATTGGGAATTATTCCAGGATGTGGGGAGGTTAGTGCAATCCCACACGTGCCATATAGTTACACATTTACACAACAGATTTTTAAAATCAGAACCGAAAAAAATACATAAATGTTAATAAAACTAAAATTAATAATCAATTTTTGTAGGGCGTGGTCTGGGGTGAGCTCGGGCCCAGCGCTCACCACTGTGAGAATTGACAAAACTCCGCCCAGTTGACTACAGAATCGTTTTTCGACTTTTTCTTGCCCATCTTTTCCTATGCGTTCTATGGATTTGATAGTAGGTACCTTTGTTCGGTGGGGTCATCTCCGGCTCGCATGTTACATTTTGCTCTTCCGCCTGCGAACCTTTCGCAGGTTCAAAAGATAACAAAGGACAGTGACATGTCGGCACATATTTTTCAAAAAATGGCGGTTCCTTGTTGGGACGGATAGATTTATGACGGCCATCTTTCAAATTCCAAAATAAATAAAAAATGCAACATACCTACGGAGTGGAAGATTTGGTACCCTTAAAGCCAAACTGTTTGAATATGTATCTACTTTTAAGGATTTTTTACATACGTTAAGGAAGATACTCTCAGTATTGCCCTGGCGTAGGATCACCATTCATAATTAAACGGCTGCTTGAAATGGCATTAGCCATGTTTGGTGACTACTCCTACCCACCTCTTTGGTGATCTCCTTCCGCTCCGCACGAGTTTCAGCCTCCAATTGAGGATGCCATAGTATTACTGTCTCCAAACGGGAGCAGTAGGGACTGCTGTGAGGTAGTCACATCATACAATTCTAATTTTGAGTTCCATGACAACTGAACAAAGTGGCATTTCGACAGCCCATTGAAAAGTCATTAAAACCAGACGTAACCTATTTAACCTATTTTTTTGTTTTCAGAAGAATAATGAAGTGCCACATTGTTGAGTTATCCTTTCATACTTTTTTTCATACAGATTTCCCTTTAATCGATCATTAATTTCATACTTACAATTGTTGTCTAATTTATATTTAAAATATGTAGGTAATTTATTTTTACTTGAGCTACACATGGGAGGCTCTGAGGAAAATGATTTCCCTTAGGGCCTATGTCATCTTTGGGAAGCTGTGTGAAGGGTTTTTTTTAACTGAAAGAGAGGGGAGTTCTGGGAAGGAAAAGGGTTTAAAGGGTGGGTAGGAATCTGTGGTTCAGTGTATCCTGGTCATCCGCCTCCAAGACCTAGAAAAACCTCACCCCATGAACCCGGGCACCCCCGCTAAATCACCAAACGTAGCGAACCACTTGGGGTGACCTATGGCAGAGGTGTTGGTTATCAAATAAAGATTCCCGAGGCGGCGGTACCCAATCCCGCCTCCCAAATTTGGCCAGTGGAAGTGCATTGTACAGCTTTTTTGCAAACCATCTAAAATTTCTTGGACCAAAAGATGATTTGGCGAAAGGAATAAGTATGGATTATGCCCTTTGATTTTGGTATCTCGAGCAGTTTTGACATAGTCTAAAACAGTTCTTTTTTTGAAGAGTTTAGCAAGTATGTTTTTGTAATGTTGCCTAATGTCCAAAACACAAATTCTTGCAAATATTTCGTCCCAACTGCGTATGATAGTTTTAGAATAATCTTTATACATTGGATTAAAGGCGGTATCGTTCGCTCCTCCTACGGGCTAAACACCGTAGGTACTCGATTAAAGATTGACATACTGTTTTTACTGGAAGTTGCAAGGTTGTCTCCCTCTCTCTCCGATGGCGCTACATTCGCCTCCAACTCCTCCTGTCCTCAGCGGCTGACTTCCGACTTCCAGTTTGTTACCTTCAACTTTGTCTGAAGAAGTAAACCTGGATTTTCTGTAATAACTAACACCTCTGCCATAGGTCATCCCATGATCATCCCGATCGCCCGAGTTAATGGGAGTGTGATTTGCCTAGGTCTTGTTGGACATACTAAACTCCAAATTCCTGTACACCCCTCACTCCTTCCTTTCCTTAAATAGACCTTCCAAACAACATCCCCAAAGCTGACATAGTCCCGAGGGAAAATATTTAATAATTATAACGATTTTTGCCACATGAGTGATCATAGACTTTAGGAATTTAGATCTCTCATATTTTCAGACATTCGTATTCGTGAAGTCAAAAACCTTTCACCTTCACCTTCACAGCCCATGACATTGTAATCTAATCTAATCTTTCTAATTGTTTAAAAATTTAAGCTAATAATAATTTGTAAGCTTTTGTAAAGGTCATTTCGTAAAAAATTCTCCAATCCTAAAGGGTCCTAAATTCTTCAGTCTTTCAAAATAAATTCCAATTCTACTTTTGACACTAATCTTCTCATAAATATAAAATCAACAATGATGATGGTAGCAAATGTAAAATCATGCAATGTCCAGTATTTTAAATATAATGTCCTCCGCGTGCAAAGTCATATCTTCTCCAAGAATAAACTTTTTTATTAAAGTGTGTTTATCAGAAGTGACCAGCCAGGTAAGTATGTTTTCTGTATCTGTTTAAAAATAATAAAATTAGATAGAGCCCAAGAAATCATTATTATAAATTGTACAGCGCCCTTGAGGCGAATTTCCACAAAAACGGCGCTTTACAAATTATTAAATAATTATCCCATAGACACACGCACTAGTGCCTACCTATATTACATTAGAGGGATACAAACACATAGATAAATAATGAAATGATGGTGTAGATTTTTTCTTCAAACTTACATACAGTAGATAGTTTTAGACGATGTTATAATTTCGTATTCGAATTTTTTAACGCTTCCTTACAAAATTGAATGGGACTCAACCCTGGAATGACGGGTGACAATCATTTATACCCCTGATAAAATAAATACTTGTGCTGTAAAAGCTTAGATTTTAGATGTTTTATTTATTCACTTCTCTTAGGCCTATTTTATCATTAAGGATTCTTTTTTTTTTAATGCCGGCAACCCGGGCGTTTAATGTTTTAAATTATCATATATAAACAAGTAAGTAACCCGCCTCACTAGACCAATGTCTGTTCTGAGACGGATACATACACATATATTTACAGATGCATACACTTACGCATATATACATACTACATTTATACATAAATACACATATTATACTCATAAATACATAAATATACACATACATACGCATAATGTACATAATCATACACATACATGTAAACACATAAGTACATATAATCAAAGAGGGATTATTGAAATTTACATAGTTTCATATAACCAAAATACATTTTATACAATGCAAGCATCTAGAACTAAGACTATTAAATTTTCAATGAAATAATATAACCAAAGAGAAAATTATTGGAATTTACATAGTTTCAAATAACCAGAAATTCTTTAGATAAAACTAGTAATGCAAGAATCTAAAACTAAAACTCTTTAAATTCTGTCTGGAGGGTGTTTTAAAGAAAATTAATTTAATCGAATTATTTGTTGATTTAACATCTAATGAATGGCGATCGGAATATTCAACAATGTACACCTTCATCACTCATTTGAAAAGTCATTAAAAGTTATTAAAAACAATAACAAAAACAACTTGATTAAATAATGTTAGGTTAGGTTATGGGCTATTTTTAATCACTTTTCAAGGGGGTGTATAAATGCCACTTTGTTGATTTGTCATGGAAAACTAATGAATGCATGCATTTTTGGATTTATTTTCCATTTTAGCATTTGAAATTTCCGTTAACGATATCTTTTTTTGGTTTGTTTTACTGTTTTTTGAGAAAAAATTGGGTCTCCTTACTTGGGTACCCCATTCTAAGGTCATATTGTACATGTTGTTGGAAGTGTTTGTTTAGCTAGTGTAGGAGTGGATGGAGAGTGTTTGGTGTGGTGACCCTCTCCACGTCAGGTAGGGTAGCCATCATAATTTACCAATACAGAGGTTTGAAATGCTCCTTAGGACCACGGTACTTCCAAGCCGTGATCCGGTGTTCAGAAACTTATAATTATGATGATGTTCAATTGATAACACTTATTTGTCCGCGATATTAACTTTTATTTAGAATATTATTTACAAGAAATATGCGTTCGCGTGCGAACGGGTAGAGAGGTAAATTGCACGTACAACCGGGAGAATCGAGTACTAGAAGCGGAATAAATTACTTCGTCATTTCGGAGCAATCGGAGAGTTTTCGTCCGGATCATCGGGGATACCATATGCGTGAGAGTATTGTAAATAAATACTGACATAACGTTTTTGTGTTTTAAAATATAAGTAAATTCCTATGTTTAAATATTACAAGAGGAAAATTATAATGTTATATCTAAAAGAAAGCACAATACAAGCATTAATCTTTGTTACGTTGGCAAAATTGAATCTATATTCTTCCTTCCCATGTCCATAATCCATATTTTAATGCTTCTTTTGAAGTCGGTTATTTTTTTAATGGTTTTTATTGCAAGAGGGAGTATATTAAATATTTTTATAGAGAAGAATTGCATATTTCTTTGTCTAAAAGTCGTTTTAGTTATAGTTGGTGTAATAGGTATACATATTGACTAAACCCCTCAACAAATAAAAATCGAGTGCAGTTCACAAGAGGTAGAAGTCAAACCTTCTTTTACACAATCTCAACCAATAGGCCTTGAAAAATGAGCTCATAATTAATGCGGCCAAAGCTGCAAGGTTTCATTCTATCTCATTCTCTCACACACTAAATCCTATAGATGTAGGTACGTGTTATCTCTTTTTAGTGACGTTTCCGTTTCATCGAGTTTCAAATCACAACGGTGCTAAGAAGTATCACTTAAAAAAAATAGTAAAAAATATTTGTGGTCATTTTAGGGTTATTTACCTGTCGGTTGACCGACGCAAAGTGGCTGGTCACTCTGCGAACGTCCCCTACCGCAAACGGGTCAGATACATTCGGACCGTGTTTTTTGATTGGTTTATTTGTGAACAGGTGCAACGAATGCCGGCCTCTGATTGGTCCGCACTAGCCGTTGGGAGCGTTTGAATATGGAACTCCAGTTCGAATGCACAGAAGTTGGGAAATACTAGAAAGGAAATCTTCAACATTTTAAGCAATTAGTTTATTTTTAATTTAGTTTTTTAATATGAATACTTTAATAGAAAGGTAAACTTTAACATTTTAAGCAATTGGTTTATTTTTTATTTAGTTTTTTTAATATGAATACCGGACAAGAGTCCCAACTACTCGCATCTGGAGCCGGTGATACTAGGGCATCCCACATTGGGGTATGCTGTGTGGCTAAAAGTAGTGGGGAGGGGAAGGAGATGTTAAAGAGAAAGGTAGGGAACGTGCTAATCAAATCTGGTCTCCAAACACGGCTAAAGCCATTTCAAGCAACGTATCAATTTTGAATGGAAACTTCTTTAGCACCTTTGCCATTTGAAACTCGATGAAACGAAAAATATTGACACCAAAAAGAGACAAACACATAATCTACAGGATTAAGCCTGCGAGAGAATCGATAGTATGATCGGTCTCCTCTTTGTAGTGAATACTGCACAAGAATCTCAACTGCTCCCATCTGAACCCAGTGACACTAGGGCATCATCATTCATCACATTTGGGTATGTTGTGAGGCCAAAGGTAGTGGGGAGGGGTAGGAGATGGTAAATAGTATGGTGGGAAAGTACCTTGCTAATCAGATCTGGTCTCCAAATACGGCTAAAGCCATTTTAAGTAACGTTTCAATTCTGAATGGCGGTCTTACACCAGGGCGATACTGAGAATGTCTAGAAGAAATTGTTTTTAATTATTAATTAGAAAAATCATTTTTATCAAATTATTTTTTTTGCGCACGCCGAGATTTGACCTTGCAACCTTCGGATTGATAGTAGAGAACCTTACCCCTCGACCACAGAAGCCATCAAGTGATTTTAATATTACCAAGAGTTCTAATTATTAACGGAGGCAGAAGAACTATTGCACCCCCAACCCGGGAGGGTGGGAGGCGTCTACTAATATCTACAGGAATTCCAAAAACTGAACAATTCGGAATAATATCTATGACAACCAAAGTGAGGACGAATATCTACACCTCAAACTGCTGACTAATATCTCTGAGAACTAAAGTGAGGACGAATATCTACAGCTCAAACTGCTGACTAATATCTATGGAACAGGTGATGTCGACGAATATCTATAGCTCTGGCAGAGGTTGGATTTGCAATTATGTATAGCATATTGGCATAACGTAATATTGCGCATGCGGTTTAAAAAAACTTAATTTATGTTAAGTTAAGTTAAGTTAGGTTAGGTTAGGTTAGGTTAGGTTAGGTTAGGTTAGGCTAAGTTAGCTTAGGTAAGGTTATGTAAGGTTAGGTTAGGATATATTTTAACGCAGTATTACGTTATTCCAATATGCTATACATAATTGCAAATCCAACCTGTAGATATTGGTCGATATCACCTGTTTCATAGATATTAGTCAGCAGTTTGAGCTGTAGATATTCGTCCTAACTTTGGTTCTCATAGATATTAGTCAGCAGTTTGAGTTGTAGATATTCGTCCGACATATAGGCAGTAGATATTAGTATCTGGAGTTGGAGAGTGTTGGTGAAAGACATGGGGAGGGAAGGAAATGGGTTCGAGTCTTAGATGTGACCGTATCATTCTCCGATTTTTCTGTTTCAGACTTTCGACTGAGCTTCGCTAATATTGTTTTCATTAATTCAACATCTGTTGGCATAAAATTGAGTTATTCGTCCATTCGTTGCAAATTTAAGACATATATGGTTTTCTCATGGATTCCATTGTCAGAACTAGACCAAATTAAAAAGGAACCACATGAAAAGCATCAGCTTTCTAATAAAAAAAGAATCATCAATATCGGTTCACCCAATCAAAAGTTCTGAGGTGATAAACATTAAAAAAAAAATAACAATAAAAAAAAGTCAAAAATACTGTCCAATTGATAACTTCTCCTTTTCGAAGTCGTTTAATAAAATAAATACACAACTTCGATTTGATTGCACTTTTAATAAATGGACATCTAGACATTTCTATGTTCTGTGGTGAAATGTGCCCAGAATCTAGAGCCTCTTGAAACCAAGCACATAATTATCTAGACACACACACACATCACATACAATATCCACAGTGAAGAAAATATCTTCACTATTCCAATGGTGTACGATCACTAAGAAATGGGAAAAAATAGTGCAATATGCATTTAAAAACATTATTAATACCAATGCACTATAAAATTTTTTTTTAACAAAACAAAAAACGACTTAAAAAAATGCACTAAAAAGTAAAAAAATAATTTCGTACGATTGTTATTTTTGGAGTCGGTGTCAGCCAAGGTAACTATATACGTAGGTAGTGATAGGTGAGATGTGGAGATCTTGGCTGACACCGACTCCAAAAATAACAATCGTACGAAATTATTTTTTTACTTTTTAGTGCATTTTTTTAAGTCGTTTTAGGTTTTGTTAAAATTTTTGTTTATTTTATTTTTTAGTGACGAGCGTGCGTAAATAAGTTTTACTTCAAAAAAAGAATCATCGAAATCTATTGACGTAAATTGAGTTATTCGTCCATTTGTCGCGCACATACTTATTGCAAATTTAAGACATAATATATGGTTTTCTCATGGATCCCATTGTCAGAAATAGACCAAATTAAAATAGGACCACACGGGAAGCACCAGCTTTCTAATAAAAAAAAGAATCATCAATATCGGTTCACCCAATCGAAAGTTCTGAGGTAACAAACATTAAAAAAAAAATACCGTCGAATTGATAACCTCCTCCTTTTCGAAGTCGTTTAAAAAAGACAGTAAGACAGCAAGATCTATCGGACGTTATTAATACCCAAGCGACTGTAAGGTTGAAATTTAAGAATCGTACTCCGCGCCATATGAAACCATCTGTGGAGTTTGTGACTTGAACTAATGTCGTAATAGAATCGAATTAAAGCAATGCCAAAAGATGGCGCCACTTATGTTAACAGCTAGCATGAGGAATGTCGGCTGGTAGGCGTAAGTACTATTAGATTCGTACTTTCCCGAATCTCTCTGGGTATGGATTGTGTGTTTATTTTTGTAACTGGCAGTTGTGAATTATAATACCACGTCGTGATTTCTACCAAGTGTCTATATATTATATATATATATATATATGACGTCATTGCCTGTCGCGGTTACTTTGTCCCTGTGACTAGCTGTCACTGGATCCGAGGAACCAGCTATTTTTTGAACCAGTACCTATCGGATTTATAAAAAGGTCACTAACACTTAAACTGGGCGAAGCCGAACCAGAAGCTGCCTGGGAGGCCTAGCAGCAAAAATCGGCAGAGCTGGTTTTTAACTGCTAGTTTGAGATTATTACAAAAGCAACAATTCTAGAGTTGGGGAGACACTGACAACTCTACGATTCAAAGCCGTCTTCGGTCTTCACCTCGAAACTGTGTATGTATGAGACGATGTATGAATATGATTGATGCAAGGAGCGCATACCAAGGCAAGTTGTGTGGCAATCCATCCTCTCTGGCTAACCCTGCGGAGAAACAGTGTGATTTGTTAATTAATTATTTATCAACGCCCTTTTAGGGCTTTTACATTTGAATTGTAAAAATTAAACAGTTTTTGTATGTTTTTTTTTAAATATGTGAATATCGTACAAGAGTCCCAACTGCTCCCAACCGTCTGGAGCCAGTGAGAATATCGCTTCCCCAATT
The DNA here is from genome assembly GCA_917563855.2 of Limnephilus lunatus. Taxonomy (NCBI): domain Eukaryota; kingdom Metazoa; phylum Arthropoda; class Insecta; order Trichoptera; family Limnephilidae; genus Limnephilus; species Limnephilus lunatus. Next base: position 113,964,626 of record OU830592.1, read on the forward strand.
GGGGTACGCAGTGAGGCTGAAGGTAATTGATAAGGGAAAGGGGATGGGGACTCTTCCCCATGTACCTACCTCTGGAGGCGGAGAAGTACTTGGCTATTTAGATGTAGTCACCAAATATGGCTAAAATTTCAAGCAACTTTTCAGTTCTGAAAGGTGGTCTTACACCAGGACGATACTGGCGTTTAGTGGTAAATTGAAAAGGTCCACCGACTTGGTATAATTGTTTCCCTCCAAGAAGAATAATTATGGTAGTTAGTCCCGGAATTTCTGCACTGAAACAAATCTTGACTTTTAGTATTACGTAGTGGTAGCTTATCAATTCAAGCAATACTGGACTATCAACTAAATCTTTTAGAATTTTATATAGAAATACCAAGTCAGTGAAAATTCTTCTGTCTGACAATTTTAGCATATTAATATTATTTAACAGAGTGTTGTAGTTCAACATAATGGCCGGAATCCCCATTTTATAAATTTAGAAAACGTAAGAATTTGTTTTGTATTCTTTCAACAGCTTGTACATGTATATTATAGTGTATTATAATGTGGGTTCCAGACGGGAGAATTGTACTCAATTTGACTTCTAACATAGGCAAAATATAACAGTTTAATATCTATCTACTTAGCCTAGTTATGCATCCCAACATTTTTAAGCCCTTATTAGAGATTTCTGTTATGTGAATTAATTACTTAATTCTGTAATTTTATTTGACAATTTAAGCTTACTCATATCATTTAAAAGAGTGTTGTGGTTCAACGTAATTGCTGGAATACTCATTTTAAAACATAGAAAAAGAATGACATTTTGAGATATGTCTATTTTCATTGCACCAAATAAAAAATTTGTTGATATTATCTTAATGTTACAATGGTAAAAGTTATACCAAGTTATTGGAATCGAAGAGTAAATCGCAAACATTAGGACAATTATTACATTTAATAATCGAATAGGAGGATAAAATTAGTCAAACAATTTTTTTTTTTAAATTACAATAAAATCAGGCCGCAGTGGCCCAGTGGTTAGAGCTAAGACAGAGTTTGGTTCGATTCTCAATTGGGACCGTTACCTTTTAATTTTCTGTGTCTTTTTCTGTTTTATTCAGATTTATTATTATTAAGTTTTTCTGCAATAATTAAGTGTTTTTTTTATATTTATTTTATTCATAGGGCTTTTCCTTTGGGTACATAATATTTAGATTATTTTACAAATGGGTTAGTAATAAACAATAGAATAGTAACAAATTCTTACATTACAGTATTACACTGCAATTGGAAACATTAAAAAAATGATAACAATAATAAACTGAATTAATATCAGAAATAATAGGTTGGCTTAAAAATATGTGAAATTGCTAAGTTGAAAATGTTGATATCGTTTGTTTATTTGTTTGTTATCACTAGATTAATTATTGTGTATAACTATAAACTTTCAAAAGTCATTAAAAATATAATTCCATAAAATTTAAATAATTATATTATTTAATTAATTATTATTTTATGTTTATCAATAATAATTTACTTAATACTTAAAAAAAACTTCGAATATATTTTTGAACTCTCTACAATTTATTATTATTTTTTATTCCCGTTTACATTATATAAATACAAAAATAAATCTTCATTCTTTGAACGTTACTGCCATCTGTGGGATAAATCTTATAATATTATGGCGTCTTTAATAAATACTTTTCGTCTAGTTTTATTTTGAAGTCACCCAAAAGAGGGCGCTTTGGCTTATAAAATTAAATCGAAAATATAAAAGCTTATTATTATTTTTTGAAAATATGAAAGCTCACTAGTTAGTTAATCGAAAATATAAAAGCCCATTGTTATTTGGTGGTGTTATCCAATTTAATTAATTAATTTGACTGACATAGAACCGGACAGCTTAAACTTTTTTATTATTGGATTTGTAATGCTTTTCTGTACGAGAAGTTGCTTGAAATGGCTTTAGCCGTGTTTTAGTATTAACTAGATATGAATAGCCAGATACTTCCTAACCATCCTGTACCCCATCTCCTTCAATATTACTCACTTCTTTCAGTCTCACAACATACCCCATTTGGGGATGTCACTGTCTCACTTCGGGATAGTTGGGAGCTGTTGGGACTCTTGTGCGTTATTCACACACAAAATTTAAAAAAAAAAAATTCAACGGTATTCAGATTTCAGCATTTTAAGTTCGTTCAAAAAATAGAAATAAAACACATTTCAGCTAAAACCTACAATATTATCGAGATTTTCTAGAAAGTCGAATTTTTAAATCTTACCACTTAAAATCACCACAACTCTTATAAAAATATTTGACCAAACGCTGACGGGCCGACAATTGAACCGCTATTTGACAAATATAGTCTCACACCCGGATAGTTGGCAGTGTTGGCAGCGGTCGAGACAATCACATAAGAAAGTGTTTATATTATAATGTTGCACTCCCAAGCAGTCAATACACCTACTAATCAAATAAGCTATCAATACACACAACTTTTGATGCTTTACTGGCTTATTAATTAATGGAGCTGAACTAACGAAACTCTTAGAATTGTAATAAATCATATACCTACGCAATCTATAGACTTGATTAATTCATCTAAGATGCGATCAATATATTACGTTCGATCTCGGAGAAACTCTCGGTGTTTCAAATATGACCAAAGACCTCATTAACTAATTAACCCCCGTTTAGTGTCAAAAATTACATGCGAAGTGCCAATTTATAGTAAAGTTAATAATATTACAATTCGAAATTGTCTAAATACCCATTAGAGTTTTTAATTTTAACGTAGCCGTTGACGGATCCGCCAGTGTTGCCAGCGTATATCAATGTGTTATTTCGTCGGCCTACTGGAAAAGTCCACTAAGTCACTAAAACACAATCCTGAGATAATCGCATGTCAATATTTAGCAATTTTGGAAAGGCTATAAGTGGATGAATATCTCCAAAATATATATTTTTTAATATTTTATAATTTAGAAAGAACCCTTAAGTATCTTATCAATACATAATTTTAGTTGAAAGCAATAACAGCAACCTTTAATCAAAGATTTCCAAAAAATGAGCCGGACTTAGTGGGTTTTACCAGTCAATAATGACTTAGTGTACTTTGCTTGTTAAGATTACAGTTAAATTGTTGAAATTAATGCCGCGAAATGCCTTTATTATTTTAAAGTTGACTTAGTGTATTTTGCTTGTGTTTTAAATATTTAATAGCTGATTTAGTGGATTTTCCTTGCGTTTTAACGGTCTAAATTGATTTATTATTGGCATTTACAGTATAATATGCCTTAATGTGTTTTATTTGTCAATAATATCGGATTTATGACTTATATTACGATTAAATATATGACTTAATGGAGTATGCCAGTCGAAAGAGGACGTTTTTTTACATAAGACCTCATACTTAAGTCATTTCATGAAAAAACGTGACTTAATGGACTTTGCCACTAGGCCGACGATTTATTCCCTTTCAATATCGGTTCGACTGTCAATAGTGCAACCTTACTCGGGATATCAATATAAAATCGTCGGAAGTTACGCATATCGATCCGATATTGTAAAGTTATTAATTTCATTTTTATTGTTGTATTTTCCAGAAATGTATGTAATCTGCGAGTAGGTACTATTCTTTTTTTTCCTACGCAATTCCGAGGCCGATGAGCGGGTGAGGGGAGCAGGGGGGATGGGGGGGGGGGGGGGGTTGAACCCTCTAACACCCCCCCCCCTCCCCTTATACATATATGCCCTTGATATCAATCAAAACCCTTTAAAATCGTTATCACAGTCATAACACGTACAAAGGGCGACTTGTATGTAAAACCACGAAATACGTGCCATACAATCCAATTGCCATACAATGACGTACTTCGCTTTCTGTCAATCCATAATCCAATATGGTATAATAGGATGGGGTGGCGCCTATAAAACTCACACACAATCTCTTTACATTGCGCAAAAACTAATAATTAAAATAATATTAAAAAAAAATCATTTTTATATCCATCTGAACTCATATTCAAAGAATTTAAAGTCAGAAAATTAAATACTCTTTTTCTGTATCACTCAACCTTACAAGTTTACAAAGAGGATATTCTAAACAAAACCATACCTTTCAAAAACACAGCAAATCTCAGGCAAAAATATGTGTTACCAATTCCCATTTGTAAAAAAACTTTGGGACAACAAAATTACAAATACTTGGGAATAGATTTCTTTAATAAATTACCAGAAAATATAAGATCCCTTTGTGACAGTTTCAAAAATTTCAAAACACAATTAAAAAAATATACTGAAAACCTTAACTAAAAAAATAAATATATAAATACATGTATATAAATATATGTTTAAAAACATACATTTATCTTATTCTTTATATAAACTAAATTTCAAAAAGTACTAAATATAAATAAAAATAGAAATAAAAAATCAAAATAACCAAACAAATAATACTTCCTCCCGTAGATACACACAAGCATTTGCTTATTATGGGAGAATAATTTTAAAAAAATATATATAATTGAAATAATAATAATTGTATTACGCTTTATATACTTTCATTATATTTATGTATCTATTGTATGTATTGTACCAAAGAAAAAATATTCAATTAAAAAAAAAAATGCTAATAATTTTTAAACAAAATTATCAATAAATGTGTTAATTATTTATGTATTGTTTGGAACATTTACAGTTTTAACAATTATTACATTTATTGAAATTGTCATGTGAAGCATCTTGCCCGTAATAATACAATAACAGAACTTGCAAATTAATTTAGAATTTGGTTGATTGTTTACATTCTGTGAAACAACTTGTCCCAACAACTCAAATTTAAAATGTTCACAGTAAATCAAGATTTAGTTGTTACTTGACGGAGATGCTACTAGCGAAATAACAGAAATAATCATCATCATACATAGTATAAAATGAAATAGCTCAAAATGTATGTGCGCTTAGATCTTTTAAACTACGCAACCGATTTTCATGCGGTTTTCACCAATAGATAGAGTGATTTAAGAGGAAGGTTTATATGTATAATACATGCTTATTATCGTAGAGAAAAGCCGAGAAATTCAAATATTCAATTCAGGCAGCGGGCAGCGGGCAGCTGGCAAGCGGATGGTGTGGTTTTAATAAAGGTTGGACAATGGCGTTGTGTTTCGTTAGCAACAGTAACGTGTGGCCGGGTCTGCTAGTAAAATATAAAACATAGTAATGGAGTGATTCAAGAGGAAGGTTTATATGTATAATACATGCTTATTATCGTAGAAAAAAGCCGAGAAATTCAAATATTCAATTCAGGCAGCGGGCAGCGGGCAGCTGGCAAGCGGATGGTGTGGATTTTATAAAGGTTGGGTAATGGCGTTGTGTTTCGTTAGCTACAGCAACGTGTGGATGGGTCGGCTAGTAAAATATAAAACATAGTAAGTATATAGTACAGAAAAAGAGAAGAAATAAATAAGGAACATATAAAGCAGTTACCTACTTAGTTTTTAGTTCAAATATTTCTATTTTGCTATGACGTCATATTAGCTTATAGCTATTTATTTGTAAGTATTTTTCGTTTTTGTTTCAAGATCAACTGGGAAAACGACGCGTTCAACATGTGGCCAAAAAAGGACAAATTTTGATAAATTTGTTTCAGTTCTTTGATTGCACGGATTAAGTATCACCATGTATTACGAGAGATGGGAAGGCTGAAAGAGATATTGAAAGAAGGGTGAATGCAGGTAACTCTATTAATGGAGGACTGAACGCCGCTGGCACCAACAAAAAACTGTCCAAAGACGCGAAACTAGCCATCCATAATGGAGTACTGGTACCTACCCTGATGTATGGCAGTGAGACATGGAACTGGCAGAGGAAGGATGAAAATAGACTGAATGCTGTAGAAATGAGATCTCTGAGGTGTGGTATCTCTATGTGTGGTAAAACCATGTATGATCGTGTGAGAAACGCGGAGATCCGCAAAGAATGCAAGGCTGATGTAAGCGTAATGAGTAAGATCAAGAAAGGAACGCTCCGATGGTTCGGGCATGTAGAGAGAATGAACGAGGAAAGGAGTGTAAGGAGAATATACGACGCAAATGTGAATGGTAGAAGAAGTCGGGGACGCCCGAGAAAGACATGGCACGACCAAGTGAATCAGATACTTGTGTCGGGCCATGTCAAGAGTCAGAATAATAGAAGAGCATGTATGAGACGATGTATGAATGTTAACGAGGCAAGGAGTGTGTGCCAAGACCGAGTTGTTTGGCGGTCCGTCCTCTCTGCCTACCCCTGCTGGAAAACGGCGTGATGGTTAGTTAGTTAGTTAGTTAGTTATGTATTAGCGCAGACCAGTTAAAAATCACGGATAATAAATCATCTGTATTCTTGATTCTTGACAAAACAGTTGTAATTTTTTTAAATAATGCTCTATTATATTATATGAAGGTACCTACATTAGTTTTTGTGGATTCTTCACACCTATTGCAATTTAAAGAATGACACTAAAATTCTAAGCAATTTTTTTAATCCAATTTCACGCTGGGCTCACCGACTAACGCACAGACAACTGAAATTAGGATTTTTGATTATAGTATTTTATGAAGTGTAAAATTATCTGATGAATGAAGAACATTTTTTTTTACATGAGTTACACACAGGAGGCCCTGAGGAAAATAATTTACCTCAGTCTGTCGCTTTTTCGCAATTTTTTGTGGTTGTTATTTGAATTCACAAGTGTTTTGACTAATTGAAAAATCGATAGATGTCGTTACGGTGCTGTTTTTTTTGGCGGGAGATTCGTTTTCCAATAAATACACGTGTCACTGCTATGAATTCGTCATTCAAGTTTTTTTAAACCCAAAATGGCTACAATTGGACACGAGGGGTTTGTTTGTCATTTATAGGTAGAATGTTTGATGAGGAATAAAATTTCAGATACATATTTTTATTTTTATTTTTAACTTTATGAGTAAAATCTCAAATTATAATATTTAATTAAATGAAGACAATATTAGCGAAACTCAATCAAAATCTGGAGACAGGAAAATCAGAAAAAGGTATTGGTTCCACTGGGACTCGAACCCAGGTCCCTATGCTTACATGGCAAGTGCTCTACCGATTGAGCTATGGAAATGGAACCCATTTCCAATTCGAACCGAAATTGAAATGGGTTCCATAGCTCAATCGGTAGAGCACTTGCCATGTAAGCATAGGGACCTGGGTTCAAGTCCCAGTGGAACCAATATCTTTTTATAATTTTTCTCTCTCCAGATTTTGATCGAGTTTCGCAAATATTGTCTTCATTTAATTACATATTTTTATGTTACCTTTTTCAGAAGAATTATTCCGCGGGCTGTTACTGCTATTTATCTTTTGTATAATGTTACTGTAAGTACTTGCATACTGCTTACTAACCCCGTATGCATGTACATTGGAGGGTCTAGAGTCGTTCAATAAAAAAGTAGAGTCTTGACGTGTGCGGTGAAGGAGGAAACCACATGTTTCCTCAAAACGCAGTTGTGAAAGTAATGGGGGCCCCTTCAACGGAGCCAGTGAGACTATGGCATTTTTAATTATGGTGTATTGTGAAGCTCAAGGGCTAGGGAGGGGAAGGAGATAGGAAATAGGAAAGTGGATGGTTCAGTTCTAGTGACCAAACAAGGCTAAAGCCATTTCAATCAACGTATGATTTCTAAATGATGGTCATTCATCGGGCAAGTGTTGTGAACCATCCGTGAAGTAAAATACCTATTTCTGCGTAAAATTACTTTTCTTTTAAAATTTAATAATTGAAAGTGATTGAGTAAATTCAGAAAAGCGATAAAGTAGATAGGTACCTATAATCAGATAATTTATTTGATTAAATTAATTAATCAGGTGATAATTCTAAATGTGTATTTATTGTGTTTAAAAATTTGACTGAGTTCATGATTTTTCAAGCTTACTTGCTAAATGTTAATTTCTATTCGAATCTCACGGAAAATTAACGATATTGGTTTCCGAAGGACGATGATTAGAAGGAAAATATTTAAAAAATACTTTTAGGTTACGATTTATTTATATATGAAAATAAATCCCTGTTTCCCTTGGTCACGCCATAACTTCAGAACGACTTTACCTATTCATCTTTTTTTTTAAGTTTTCTAATACTCTGTAGAAGGTTCTTACAGAAAGAAAAATTAAGAAAATTGGATAATTTCGTAAAACTTATCGACTATTTTAAATTCGCACGTTTGACAGTTCGCGCGTTTGATGAAATTGAATTTAGCAGGCAGCTGTTTTTTTTGTATTAAAATATTGTCTATGGATTTTTTAAATTATAGATATTTTAAATAGGTACTTAAGTTAGTTACCAAATTTGATTGATTATTCTTATAATATACAAAAATAAATATTTTTAATATACGAAAAATGAAAATTTTAATTAAAAAATTGTAATACGTGGCACGCGAGCTGTTTGTACTGGGACTGAATATAAGGAACGCGGGTTTAAGGTTATTCTCATCAGTGAAATATATCATATTAGAACAAGTTCACAATAATAATCTAAACGAAATTATGAAAGAGAACAAGACACAGAAAAACAGAAAAAGACAATGGTCGCAACTGGGACTCGAACCCAGACCTCTCCGTCTAACCGGGACGAGCGCGTTAACCAATTTCGCCATTGCCACCTTCTGTCAAACCGTCATATTTGTCAATCTCATATTTTCAAATTTTAGAATTACAATATTATCAACTAATTATTTTTCTCCGTATTACGAGCAACTACCCTTTTCATTGGAAACAATCATTCTAAGAATTGGTTTGTAACCTGGATAGCGTCTAGGATAGATATATTATTAAAAAAATTTAGGTCGTGGCACGCGAGCTGTTTGAAAACTGAATATACTGGGACTAAATATATGGAACGCGGGAGGTGGGTTTTGCGGGACACGGGGGCGGGAGAGGGGAGAGGTGAAAGGGGAACGCGGAAGGGTAAGGGGATGCGGGAGGGGAACGGGGACGCACGCGAAAGGACATGCCGAAAGAAACAATGAATTTCTTTGAATATGGCATTTCAACGCATGCCGGAAAATAGCTAGTATTTTATAAATACTTTTAGGTTAAAATTTAGGTATAAATTTTACAATTATAATTATTTTATGATTTTCCACGGGATAATTAAAAAAAAATTCCCCAGATATGCTTTAGAATTTTGAATCGGAATTTTAAGAGACACATCGCTCTGCGATAAATGAGGGACCCAAGTTATACCCCCGATGTAATTTTATATCTTTGATGGACAAAGACACTTTAAAATATATAGCTTGCAAACTATACAATACACTACCAGCTACGTTCAGACAAACTGAATCCATGAAAAAATTCAAACTAGATATAAATAAATGGATTGTAAGTATTGGACTCCACACTACTACAAACATCTGTAAAATAAATCACCCATAGTTAGAAATAACAATTTACATACGACCTAACCCATACAAACTAAATGAAAATAATAGAATCCTGTCAAGAATTGATATTTATTTTACCTAAAATATTCTTGTAACTATGGTATTCATTTATATACCTCTACGCCTGTTTCGACACAGGTATATCCTAGTGAGTAAGGCATCGAAAAACCCAATGTAAATATACTCTACACATATAGATAAATAAATAAAAAAAATAAAAAATTTACGCTCTAAAATAAGTTAGAACTTCAAAACATCAAAAGCTAAACCACATTATAAAATTTCATTTCGGCCATTATAAATAATTATTAATAACACAAACACTGGCGCCCAACGCGGTGCCGCAAGTCAACAAATTAACCTTAAAAGCAGCCAAAGTTGTGGCGAACTGCAAACAGTGAGCAAGTTTGACGGGCTTTAGCTTTGTGTTGTATACTGATTGTTTGCAGATGAATTGTGTCGGCTGCAAAATGAACTGCAAACAAATATAAATTATTTCACAACTAATTAAAAGTACACAGGACCGAGGGTGGGCAGCGAATATCAGAGGGAACTTGTTTGAACTCGATGGATCGATGGAATCTGTAATGTTTTAGCTGAAACCAATATTATATTTTATTAAACAATGTTCTTTTATGAATATTTTATTTAGCGAAATAAAAAAATTATGACACTAACTAACTATCAAGCCGTTACCCCGCAGTGGTAGGCAGAGAGGACGGATTGCCAAACAGCTCGGTCTTGGCACACACCCCTTGCCTCGTTTAGATTTATACATCGTCTCATACACGTTCTTCTATTGTTCTGACTACTGGTCGTGCTATGTCTTTCTTGGCGTCCTCAACTTCTTCTAACATTCACATTTGCATTATAAATTATCCTTACACTCCTTTCCTCGTTCATTCGCTCTAAATGCCCAAACCATCTGAGCGCCCCTTTCTCAATTTTACTCATTACGCTTACATCAGCCTTGCACTCTTTGCGGACCTCCATGTTTCAGTCCACTTTCATCCTTTCTCTGCCAGTTTCATGCCTCATTGCCATACATCAGGGTAGGTACCAGTACTCCATTATGGACGGCTAACTTCGCTTCATTATACAGTTTTTTTTGTTGGCGTAAACGGCGTTCAGCCCTCCATTAAGGACCTTTAATCAGCCAGCGGCCGAGAATCCAAAGTTCTTCGAAAAATGTTCTTGCGATCGCACAGGGCGGTTCCAATGAGAAAGATTAATTATTTTCCATACCAACTTTTCAAAATTATAACTCAATATCGATTTTATTTCATTCAAAATTTGCTTTAATTTATACCTACATCCAAAAATGCTGAAAGGCGTGTTGATACGTCCTTTTTGTAATTATTTTTTGATCAATTTTTCAATAATGTCCAATCAAAATTATAATGTAAAAAAATTCTTAAATATATTAGTTAGACAAACTGAAGTATTTTCGTACACGTGTGCAATGTTTTTAACATACAGTAAAAAACCTACAATATGTCTACTTCCTTCTAGGTTATTCTGCGGTGTTCTTCTCACTTAAAATGACTCCCACAGTGGTGCTTAAATAGTATAAACTACCTTACTTGCTGAAGTTTTATTAATATTAATACATTAATCTCGCCACGCCACATATATTGTTATATTAAAGAATAGTTCATAGTGGTCTTTGTCAAGAGTGGTTTGAGGACATCGGTTTTAAAAAAAAAATTATCAACACTTTATGAAACAAGCTTGCTGGCGATTTTTTCTAAAGCGTGCTTGTATAGTGAACTTCCATAAAAAAAATAAGACAAATCTAATTTATAATTTTACCACACTTTAAACAGCACCCATCCAATTTCCGTGCTAAAAAACCACCCGTCTGAATCATAGTACTGCCCAAGAACGAAAGTCCGAAATGAGTCACAAATCTCATAGGTGCGTTACGAATATGAACACCTATGGGACATTCCCAAGGTTCGTAGAAACCTTGCTCATCGAGGGTGTAGAGCGTTGATTGGCTAAAAAATCGTGACGTAGCTTGAAGTCCATGTTTCACTGGGCGATTTGAATTAACTACAAACAAGTGGCAGTGTTTTTCTTCAAGCTACGTCACGCGTTCGAAATTTCGAAAGCGACCCGACGAGTTTTTTTTCCAAAAAATAACCGTATGAGCTAACCTTGTTAAAAGCATTTTCGACCTTGCAAGCACCTTGGGACCTTTCGTCATACTTCTTAGGAAAAAAACGCACTAGTGGCGCCAGAACGGCAGAACTGCAAACCTTAGGAATCTACATAGTAGGTGCCTGAGTGCGCAACACCTATGAGATTTATTAACTTTTATTTTTATTTTTAACTTAATGTGTAAAATTTCAAATTGTAATATTTAATCAATGAAGACAATATTAGCGCATATAACATACCACATTATATTCTTTAAGCACTTACATAAAAGCACAATGTTGATTTCAAGCAACCTCTCAGGTAAGTATGTGTATTCATTCATTTTTAGGCAGCACATTGTAAAAACATTGTACCTACATATATTTTCATATCGGTGATTAATGAACCGGTGGATGCAATTCTTAGCCATAAGATGTTTTTAATTGTTTGTCTAGCTTGTAGTTTTTCTAGATTTTATAAATGTATTATAAGTTTGTAAAGCGCCCTTGAAGTGATTTTTCACAAAAATGGCGATATATAAATCATCCAAATATTATTATTTATTATTAAACAATAATCACAGAAAATCTAATTCACACATCTCGATCGAGATAGATATCGGGCGAGATTTATTGTCAGATTTGTGTGATTTTCTAATGATAAATGAATAAATAATCATGCATACTTGCATGAATTCGTGTTTAAAACTACCTAAACTAAAATACATGTCAGCCCACAGCTGAAATTCGGACATAGGCCCATAGAAAAAGCAAATAACGCCAAAGAAAATCACACAAATCTGACAGGAGAATTCGCCCGAGATCTATCTCGATCTCCCAAAAGATAGAGAATCGCTCGGCTGATTACCAAACACCGCTAATGCAATTTCAAGCAATGCAACGTTCCTATTGGTGACTAAGCAAGGGTGCTCGCGTTCATCGGGTGACGTGTGTCCAGGTCTTGGTGGCGGATGCGCCTGTCCATCAGCTGCGTGGCGAGCCAGATCAGGAGAAGCCGGTTTGGGGAAATTCTTTGACCTCTATTTTCTTGCACCACAGCGGATGGGATGGAATCATACGGATTCATCGTCCGTCACCATTCCTAGACGCACTGACCTCTTGATTCCTACCCATTCTCATACCCACCCCTTTTTCCTTCTAAGAACTTCCACTTTTTCTTTTCCTTAAAAAGACCCTCCACCCAGCATCTCAGCATCTCCAAAGATGACATCGGTAGGCGGTTTGCGCACTTGAAGTGAAATGACACAAAACTGCGCTATACAAATATTACGTTATTAGAGCTCTTTTGAGATTTTTTCAATATTTAACATCATCACGAAACGTTATGCTTTAAAAACCCTGTCCAAAAATGATTTTACTAAAAATATCAACATAAAATAAAAATATTTTATTTTGGCTTTTGTATTCCAAAATCCACACGGAATAACAGGAACCCCTCACATTATTTGACAGCCATATTCTTATCTAACGAAGTGTGAACCTGGCTTTATAATGCGCCCTCCCCTATGTTCGTAGAGTTCTCATAGCTTTATATTAAGTACGCGAAGTGTGAACCTACCTTTATAAGTACAACATTAACATTGTCAATGTATTAAGTTATACTAGATTGGTGTTGGTTATAAAGGAATAACACCGCAAGATGAAAGAAAAACAGACTTGAACTAACGAAAATGTTTACCAAAGGCTCCTAGAAAATTAGGTCGAGTCAGTCTGCTTTAAGTACAATAGCGTTACAAGGTTCATTTTACAGACTGCCAAAAGAGGAACGTTAGCCGGTTATTGTTTTATCATTTAAATGGTGGTGTTTTATTTATAATATTAACTTTGTAAATTTGTAATGTTGCATGGCAAAAGAATAATGCATTTAGTTTTCTGACATTAATTTCTTAAGATGAAGCCATACTAAATAATGCAAAATCATACAAAATCGTATGTTTTTGTTTTGAAAATTTGATCGCTTAGAAGTATTTATAGATGCTTCAATTAAATACAGCGTGTAGAACATATGTTGGCCCTTAAAAATATCGGTCATTTTTTTAATAAATCCTTTAATAAGTCTAGAAAAAAATAAAGTGTTAGGTCTATAAAAAATATTTTAAGTGCAAACTCTCCTACTTATAAACCCCTTTTCGGATATGGTTTTATTGTATAATGTGGCAAATTCAGTTACTTTTATAATTATCGTAATCAAAAATGATATTTAGGCTCGAACTTCGTAAAATAAAATAAAATATCCATTTTCGCGTTGCTATTTTACAATACGGCCGGCAGTCGACGAATTTGAATTTTCAAAAGTGGACCCTATGTCGTCCACCGAAGGACTACATACCTATTTTTGTGTCAGTTCCGCCCCGGCCGCGACGGAGTATAGACGCCTTGAACTCCGCGCCGCTTGGTTCCTTGAAATCAATTTTAAATTTCCGTTTTATTACAATAAACAATGCTTAAAAAAGGTATTAATGTTTTTTACAGGCCTTTACAATATAAAGATGTAATTTTTTTTCTCAAATACCTTTTCCAACCTTTCCAAAAGCTTTTGCTCAAGTATTTTAAACTCCTCCTATAAAGGGGCGTGAATTCCGAATTTGATTTTTTCCTGAACTATTGGATCGCCTTAAACAGAATTTCTGATGATAATGTTTTAAGCAGAATTTTCATATTATTTTTTTTGCGTGTTTCTTATAAGTTCCACCCCACCCTATAATGCCAGATAGTTGCTTTACGTCAGGGGTGTCAAACTGGATTTTCTTAAGGGCCATTTATTTAGATTTAGCATGTGCAAGATGGCCAGACTCAAAATTAAAACCCTTTTAAATGCTCCTTTTGAGAACATGAATAGTTGCCTTCGGAACATGAAAATGTTTTTTCTCCACTATGAGTAAAGTTGTGAGTTTTTAAAGGTTCTTTTCTAGCACATCAATAATTGCAATCAGAACTTGCAAAAGGTTTTTCTTCACTCTGAGACGGCTTGCGGACTTGAAAGGTATGTGGCTTTGTCGGCTATCACTGTGACTAGGCACATTGAGGAAATAGCCAAAGACATTGAGACACAATTGTTGGAGAGGATTAATACATCACCGTGGTACGCAATCCAGGTTGACGAATCTAAAGATATCGACAACAAGGCAATACTACTTGTTTATTTGCGATATCTTTATGATGAGGATGTGTCATGTGCACTATATTTGCCAACCAATACCAAAAATGCAGAACTGTTCAAGTCACTGGGTGGTTATATACCAGGAAAACAAAAATGGTCGCGGGCCATATTGATAGGGCCTGAGGGCCACATGCGGCCCGCGGGCCGTATCTTTGACACCCCTGCTTTACGTTATATAGGACGCAGATCCACACCTTAGTATAACTACAGAGGTCGGCAAAGTGCGGCTCCGGAGTCACATGCGGCTCTTTGGCTCCTTAAGTGCGGCTCTGGCACAAATGTCCACGGACGAAAAAATTGATTTTAGGCAAGACGTTACGTCTCATCTAAATCAGCTTAATCACAAATTAAAAGGGGGAGGAAACACACTTTTTCAATGTTAGAAGAAGCCATTTTATTCGAAAACAAATGATCCCTTTTTGCTCAAGATTTTGAGAGGGAAACATCGCCAAGAAAATAATTCTTCCATTGACAAACACTATTTCAAAAGAACAATTTTAGAGGGAAGCATTTCTCAACAGGTTTCAGGAATTTAAAAACAGCCGAGCGACCTTAGCATTCTTCAAACATCCTCTTAATGCTTCGATGACAGATTTGAAATTTTCTACTTTTGACATTGACATTGATAACTTCGAAATACAATTGCTAGATTTAAAAAAGAAGAAAATATGGAGCTCTAAATTTGTAGCTCTTTGTGTTGATTTGGAAATATTGGAGAAGAACAAATGTGAGCTTAGTTCATAGCAAGTGGTCTGCTTTGAAAGACCTGGAAGAGGAAGACATGATCATTTTCAACGCCTGGAATAGTATTCCTGACTCTTATGATCAGCTGAAAAAACTCGCGTTTGTTGTTATTTTGGGCGGCGGGAATGCCAATTTGGATTGCGGGAATGGGTACTGCCGTCCCGGGACCCTTTATTGGATGATTAACACCTCTGCCATTTGTTTGGTGATTAAGTGGGGGTGCCCGGGTTCATGGGGTGAGGTTTGTCTAGGTCTTGGAGGCGGATGACCAGGACACACTGAACCCCAGATTCCTAACCACCCCTTAAACCCTCTTCCTTCTCAGAACTCTCCTCTCCTTCTTTTCTTTTAAAAAAACCTCCACACAGCATTCTTAAAGATGACAAAGGCCCTGAGGGAAATTATTTTCCTCAAGGCCTCCTGCATGGAGTTCATGTAAAAAAAACTTAAAAATAATAAGAGTAAATTGAATAGTAGTCTTATTGATGAGAACCTGGAATCGTGCCTGAAATTATGAATAACAACAAACAAACCTCACTTACTCAAACTCTCCAAGGAGACAGCAGTGACATTGTTCGCATTAAGTGTTTGTCAGTCATTGTTATGATTTAAACGTATGGATTATATTTTATCAATTAATAAAATATTTATTAAGTTTGAAATCAATTTTATTCAGCGTACCTACTACGTAATTTTACGAAGTGCTAAAATTATAATAAATGTTTGCTAAATGAATAAACAGATTTTGCTGGCACTTTGGCTAATAAGTTTGCCGACCCCTGATATAACATAGTCGAAACAAAAGTGGCACAGGCCTAGTAAATTTAAAAAAATATATTATTTAAATAAAAAATATGATATTTTTAATACAAAAAAGGAGTTAATTGTTTATGTTTTGTCTCATTTATCATCATTTAAAATTCGTGTTGTTTTATTGTTAATTGAATTGGACGTAAGTCCTTTAATAAATATATTAAAAAAAATACACGTGATAATTTTCGTCAATTTCTATACCAAGATATTTTATTCTTTCGGTACGTGGAATAATCAGTTGGTATTCTAATCAATTTAATGCTTTTCAATTTAAATCTGAATATTCGGATAATATTTCACTGATAAAAGAAAAACCCAGATTTAAATAAAGTAAAGAAAAGTATTATTACAAGTATTTTTATAGTGACAAGTTCTTGACAAGGATAACTATGCTGACGTAGAAAGGAGGATCTAACAAAAACCTTTCGTATTTCGTGTCAAACATTAGTCACTGTTGACAGCCGAACCGATATTGACAAGGAATAAATAATAAATCGATATTCGCTGGCAATACTGGAGGTGTTTACTATGAATTGACATTCCGAAATGACAAACGCCAAACAATTACGTAAGAATATTAATAAATTGGCAAATGTTGATTTAAAATACTAATCTGAATATGTATTGGCAGTCCGCATTTACATGTTGATAATAACCGACACTTGACGTACAATAGTTAATGGGGTCTTTAGTTATATTTAGTTATATCGACCACCAGTGGTCGAAAAATCCACAATTTTTAAAAAAATTTTTTCATTATTCATTATATAATTTGTGTACAGTTTGATTATTAGGAATTTCCTGGAGAGACCACATTACAAATGAGGAGGTTCTCCAAAGCATCGAAGGAGGAAGGCACCTGCTCAGGAACTTGTCCGAAAGGCGTGCAAGATGGATCGGACATGTTATACGACAAGAAGGCCTCTTGCATACCATAATGGAGGGTATGACCGAGGGGACAAACTCTAGGGGACGCCCACGCCGAGAGTACCTGGACGACCTGCTGGTGGACGTGCGCTGCTCATAATATGCAGAATTCAAAAGAGCCGCACAAGACAGGAAAGAATGGAAGAGAAAATTAGAGGAAATTGTTGCAAACCAATCCCAGGATTGAAACCAGAGAGAGAGTACAGTTTTACAGGTGATTCGACTACCACGCTAGGCACATGCCCGTATAATGTAACCATATTATGTATGCAATGAATAAAGATTTTTTTTTTAAATCACCTTCGTTTCTCAAAGATCGAACGGAATAAATTGATAGCATCTAAGATGGATTATTTTGGTCTGTGGATCATGTTTAAGACTTCTTTCAATTCTAAGAGCTTCGTTAGTTCAACTCGTTTCATTAAGGGGCCGCAACTCGAATTTCTACCGATTTCTTACATATCTCCCTTAAAAATTTGAAGTTTTTAAGCACTTAAAAAAGCCCAAGCTGAAACGAAAATTATATGAAATTCCCTCGAAAAAAAAAATAGCAAAGTATGCTCCAAAAATTATTAAAAACAAGTCTGTTTCTATTATCTTATAAATTATATTTTTGAAAAAATTTATAATGTTTCTTTAAATGATATTTAAGATGCTCCCCAGGAGATTTTAAACGAGTCGTGTTTTATTAAACATTTTCGCAATTTTCGCATCGATTTTGGCGCTGTAAATGTTAGCGCTCTCCTCTGACATTTGTAATTTCGTATCTCTCCATCTTCTTCTTTTCAACCCCGGTTGCGAATCCTTAATAAGCCAGGAATTTTGCATAACGAACGACATTATTCAAAAATATATGTATATTGATTGACAATTAACCGAAAATTATCTAATACAATTAAACGTTATTACTAACTTACACGATCTGTTAATCTACTAATTGAGCTAGAATTCCTTCGCCAAACACAAAAGCATTGTCTTTTTATGGTGAGAAAAGGCAATTTTTGGTTTCTTTGTTGAAAACTTATGTAACTATGTAACCGATGTAACTTTATATGTATTTTTAATCAGTATTGCCAAATAAATAAAAAAAAAAAACAATGGAAGCCGCGCTAAAATTTATCTCTTACAAATTTTTAACCGTGCTCGCAAATATTGATGACTGACCATGGATGATGGATTTAGTCAATACCGTATTGATACGGGGTTTTAGGGGTTCTAGGTCGATCGTGAATTACCCGATCATTGTAACCCGCTCACGAACCATCAGTGAACAATTGGGATTCTTTTAAAAAAAAGATTCGATCAACCTCACCCATATCCCGACCCTAGATGTATGAAATTTGTAGATAGGACATCTGGAATCTCGTTATCGCGATATGCAAAGAGATCGTAGGTGTCTGGAATTACTTACCTACTATACGCCTACGCCAAACAAAAGTATCAGATTAACAATCGGGTTATAATTTTTTCCATGTGTGAAACTACCTGATCGAAGAGCCGGTACTCTCGACCCGATCATTTCACCAATGAATAGTAAGCGACCCGGATCTTGTAAAATGATCGATCAACCCAGCTGTAGATAGTTAGTTAGAGTTAGACTCCAAAACAAAATGCAACATGTTAAATGACTAGATTGACATACATAACTACTTTTTAACTGTATGGCTTGTCTAGTATATTTCATTCCAATGGCAACACAGATAAGTGCTGAAACCATCCGCGCAACATAGGGTGTGATTATTTCCACGCCAAGTAAACAAATTGTCTACAATTTACTGATTAATTTGCGAGTAGGGCGGTAATTTCGCAACACCCTCTATACCTACCCCGGCATTGTCTCGCTTCACAGGGGTGGTACTGGAACTGTGAGAGAAACGTAAATACTTATTTATACATAATAGTAATTAGGTACTTACTAATTAAGAAGTTCTTCACCGAATGAAGTAACTAACTAACCTTTACGTCATTTACCTGGAGAGATAAACAGAGAGGATAGACCGCCACACAATTCCATCTCGGCACACACTCTTTGGTTCGGTCGAACGGTCGTTTTGGTCGGGGAACCGGGGTAAATTACCCCAAATGGGGTAAAAATGTTTTTTTTTTGGGTAATAAGGAAATTTAAAAAAAAATTGCTGCCATTTGCAACAACCTATCTTTGTGAACAAGGCTTTTCCACTCTAATGAACATAAAAACAAAGAACAGAAATCGATTAAACGCCGAAGACTGTATTCAAATTGCTCTTACATCAAAAAGTCCCAATTTTGAAGTAATTGTATCAAACATGAAGCAACATCATTTCTCCAAAAACTGAAAGGGAAACCTGAAAATCTGAATTTTTGTTTGATCCAATTTGAGAATTTTATTTTGTTTATCTATGACATACTTACTATTTTCATGTAACATTTTTTTATTTTCCGTGTAAGTTAATTCAATAAATAATTTTCATTGAAATATACATTGAAAGTCTTCTTTTCAAAATGAGGGGAAGGGGTAATATCGACTTACGCAAAAATATTTTGGGGTAATGGTTAAAAAAGTTCCCATGAACTGATAATACGTTTAGATGAAGATGAAGATATGGAAGAAGAATAATCATATGAGGACTAAGACAATGTCAGACATGTCGGGTGTTGAATTAATATACTCAGATTTTTAAATATCTATGTATCTACGTTTTTATAATGAAATAAACGACCACTTAAAACTTGTTTTGTTTTATTTTACTTCTATTAAATTATGTTTTTTTGTGCAAAATTTTAGAAAATACAAATACGTTATGAAATATACGTTTTGGCCGAAGGGTTTTTTAAAACATACATTTATTGTCCTATGAGCCATCTTGGTGTTGCCATTTAAAACCTAGAAATCGATCGCAGCGCCATCATTTATTTTCTACACTTAATTGCCAAACTGTATATTGACTCGAATAATAATAATAATAATAATAATAATTGGATAATTTATAGAGCGCCGTTTTTGTGAAAAATCACCTCAAGGGCGCTTCAATAATTTCAAAGTAACAACAAGCAGGATTCGCGCGATTATAAACTTCCCGATTTTTAATATTTTTTTTATAAATCTTACAAATATGAGATAAATAATAAAATACAGAATAATTCATTAACTATATAGCAATGTAATAATTTTTTATGTTTCCATGTTAAAATTTAAAGGTATGATTTTTTAATGTTGGCGAAAAATTTTAATAATGATCTTCTGGGAAATCGCGAGCAAATTATTTTTTTACGCGTGTTCTCTCCAGTAGCTGTTAGGTATAGATTTTGAAAAGTAAACTACCTTTAAACTTAATTACCACGAGAACCATCGGTTTCAGTCGGGATAAACGAACAAATATGCATTTAAATTTATATTCGTATAAACTTTTATACACGCATTTTTCCGTCTGCAAGCCGACGCCATATGGAATCTTGTCCATAGTAACCATAAATAAACCACACAGTGACGCATATCGGTAGTGCCAACCGTGCAAAACAAATTCGTGGTAAAATAATTTGCAAACATACCAAATCCGAATCACTTCCAGCCTCAGCGTCACCCTCGTATCCCTACAGAACAAAATTCATACGCCATTTTAAATATTCCCGAAAACCGCGCCACTCAACAGGAAAATTATTTCCAACTGAAAAACAACGAACAATAAACAAAAGAAAAATGTTCGAAAATAAATAAAAGAACGCGCACACGTTCTTCTTTTCAATCGGATATACATGCCAGGTTTTTAATGGTTTGTGCAGCGAGCAGGGTTTGTCTAATAGAGCAAGAGCCTGTGATGATCAGTCCTTCGTTATTTTATAAAACCTGAAAGTTTCTCTATATATGTCCCTAATACAAGTAAAGATGATCCCTGACTATAAAGTTTGAATTACGGTGGCCCTGAAAGATAGCAGGTAGCAAAGGTGTATAAAATTGCACCTCAATTTCAAGAGCATTTTGCTCACACTTTTACAAATTATTAGCGTCGAAATTTTCACTATTTCACTCCCACCGCTTGCATGTATATATCGCGCTCGCACCTACCGTAGACTTTTAATGTGTCTGACAAGGTGAAGGAACCATCGAAACTGTCTGATAATCGAGAAAACATATGTTGATAGTTCCCAAAGTAACATATATAAAAATCAGCTTTTATACTTTAACGTAAGTACAATTATAATTAATTAATATAATATCTTTCAAAGCCACCGTGATCCAAACTTCATAGTCGGGTATCGTCTTTACCTGAATTAGGTACATACGCAGTGAAACTTTCGGGTTTTATAAAATAACGAAGGTATGATCGTCACGGGCTCTTGGACTATAACGGATATGTGTGATAATACATTTGTATTACAAAAATAGATTTAAACTTGTCAATAATACATTGCACTGCAGCAGGCTTGAACTGGATTCCTAGCCAATAAGCTTTCCTATTCCAAAATTTAAGATTAATGGGAATGACCTTCAAAAATTATTATAAAAGACAGTTATTCTAATAAAAAAATAAAAAGTTAATCCGTTCGAATAATTAATCTTTTTATTTAACTATGCCGCAGCCAATTGGGGCCGAAGGTAGACCCCAAAATTACTATCTTTCATAAATATACTTAAATACATGAAATATATATTTGGTATTTTAGGTATTCCTGTGCAAAGGATTAATACATAATGTACCATTTAAAAAAGAATTTGAAAAAATCGTTTATCGCAAGAAAAAATATTTTGTCAAACATAGGTAATATTCCCTGCCCAATAAATGGACAAATAACAACAAAAAAGGGAAAGAGATTTCTATAGTTTAAATTTTAAATTTACACAGACAAACTCGGGCCGATTCACAGGTTCTACATTACAACATACATTCCACCAACCTACAACTAAAATTCTATAAAATTATTTAATTTACTCCCTCTTGCAATAAAAACCATTAAAAAAATAACCGACTTCAAAAGAACCATTAAGATGTGGATTATGGACAAGGAAAAGAAGAATATACCTAGATACAATTTTGGAACCTAACAAAGATGAATGCTTGTATTGTACTTTCTTTTAGATTTAACTTTATAATTTTTCCTCTTGTAATATTTTAACTTAGGCATTTACTTATATTTCAAACACGAAAATTTGAACAATGTGACCTTAGAACGGCGTACCCCAGTAATGACACAATTTTCTCTAAAAAATTGTGAAACATAAAAAAAAAAGTCTGAAAAATTCATGGGGTTATCTGCCGACCCACATAGTTATGGACGTTATGTTTGGCATCTTGGCCTGTCGAGAGTTTAAAAGCTTCCTAATACAGTTTCATACGCATTCTTTACCAACAAGCAGATTTCCATTAACTTCAACCCGCGATATTTTTTTAATATTGTCAAGTTATTCGTAACCCGGAAATGTTTGTCTTTATTTTGAAAACATAAAATATTTCACAAATGACAAAGCTATAAAAAAAATGTTGATTTAATAATGAAGGTACTTAATGTACTTACTTTTAATTCATTTCTGCTACAAAAGGTTACAAACCTAAAAACAACAATCGCATTTCAAAGAAAATAGTCACTCGACTCCAGTTCAACGTATCAGTTACCTTTTTAATTTGTTTTAAAAGAAAGCTTGCTTTCATGAAGTTGGGCTGGCTTGTAAAAAACATGAAAATTTATTTTCAGAACAGAACTCAGATCTCAGAGTATCCATGTTAAACACCAATATATGTAAACATTTGAAACTTGCTTGAAATGGTTTTAGCCGCCAGTTGGTTTTGGTGACCAGATTTTATTCATTTATTTAATGGCTCGCCAATAGAAATACGTTACATTGATGTAACTCTAAGTGACCAGCTCAGATATGGGGGCTCCATCGAAGCCAGAGTAAAGTTAGCCTCCCAAAAACTGGGCGTACTGTACAGGGCCCGCAGATACTTATAGTATACAACTGCTAACCCTGTACAAATCACAAGTGCGCCTCACGGTTGAATTTGGCAGTTACTTCTGGTCTGCAGCTCCAAAATATCTGAAAAACACCCTCGACTCTGTGCAAAAACGGGCGGTCCGTTTGATAGATTCTCCCATCTTAACAGACGGATTGCATTCTTTAGAGCACAGACGTCGGGTAAGAATGCTTTCCTTGTTCTACCGGTATTGCAACGGACGATGCTCCGAGGAACTAGCGTCATTGATCCCTTCGGCAACGGTGCATAGTCGGGAAACACGCCAAACACGCCAAACACGCGCCCAACATTTGTACACGGTTGACATTAGTCACATGAGAACGGGTCGCTTCTTCGACTCGTTCTTGTGTTCAACAGCTCTGCTGTGGAACGATTTGCTGGCCTCTGTGTTTCCTCCCTCCCACAACATGGGTCTCTTCAAGACCGCTTTTCACTCCTTCCTTTCCTCAAAAAGACCCTCTACACAGCATTTTCAAAGATGACATAGGCCCTGAGGGAAATTATTTTCCTCAGGGCCTCCTATGTGGAGTTAATGTAAGAAAAATATCGGAAACATGGAAATTAGGCCAGGAAACTTCGTTAGTTTGTATATGGTGTCCCAACATCGTTCACTCATACAATGCCAATCACATCTATGCCCCTAAATAAGGGGTAAATTGGCAAATTAAGCGTGTGGAGTAGAGCTGTATGGCGAGTACGTTTAAAATTAATTAGTACTAGAAGTTAGGTACGGTTGATTTAATTGTTTAGAATATTTTATATTATAAATGTTAAAACAGTTATATGCTCGCTTTTGTTGCAAAGTTTGAAATGTACATTCAAAGTTATTGTTGAATTTGAAGTAAAGTTATTTTATGCATTTCATTTGAATATATTCAATTATGTAAGTAGTATGTGAAGTTTATAAATATTGCGGGTTCCAAATTGGCGAATCATATTCCAGTGTACTTCTGACTAATCTCTACATATTATAATTTATTAAAGTCCTCCGCCGCGTCTGTCTATCTGTCAGTTCGCGATAAACTCAAAATCTACTGAACGGATTTTTTTGAGGCTTTCACCAATAGATAGAGTGATTCATGGAGAAGGTTTAGGTATATAATTTGTCAAGGTTTTGTGTTAATTATTTGAAAGATACAATATATAAAGGAGAACGTCTGTGTGTGGTGGACGAGCGGGCTGGCAAGCGGGTGGTGTGGATTTGTATTGATCGGGCATCGCCGGGGACTTCAGCTAGTGCGAGATATAACATTACGATTGTAGAGGGTTACAGAATACTTTACTTATACGTAAAACAAAACCAATGATTTTATGCGAACGATTGAATCGATGGTGTAACCGACGTGTTCACACCCTCGAAATATTTTTCATCAAAGCTCATCGCTTGGCTCGGTCCTCCACAGTTTTGTGATCATTTTTGGGAATCAGGAAAAAATGGCCTGCCCTCACAATACTGGAGTACCGTGCCGCCAGCGACGCTTTGATGGAAAATATTTGTTCTAGTTAGATATGTCATTTTTGTTATTTACTTATGATTTTCTTATTGGTTTTGAAATATTTAAGTTTTTAATTTTTCATGTACATCTCCCCGGTGCGATCAATAAATAATACTTTGAGAAATCGCTACTGGGGAGATTGTAAACTCATTTCAAATATGTTTGATTCTTGTACTTATTTTTAAATGTTTATATCTTAATTATTATGCACACGGGCCTTGTAGGACAAATGAAATAATCAGTTTTCATTTGAAATCCTACAAGGTCTCGAGTAAAGCCAAGATTTATCTCACAACATATTGGGAAGCAAAAATAAAGTCATTTTTGCCTACCAAAAAACACTTAGAAAATTTCGAAGGTGTAAATTTTATGTTTTTTTTTCAAATATCAAAACCTGCGGGCCTTGTAGGACAATGAAATAATCAGTTTTCATTCTTGATCCCACAAGGCCTCCAGTCAAACTGAGACTTTGCTCTCAAAATACTTAGAGCTAAAAATAGAGCTCGATTTGCCATGTCAAAAAGACTTAGAAAATTTCGGTCATGATGATTTTTACCTTTACAAAATTCTAGGGACCCTGTGAGATGGTGAAATAAACAGATTTCGTTAACTTATCTCACAGGGAACCTAGGAAAAATAATTATAACTTGATTTTTTATAATTTATAATGAATCATTAACTACAGGAACTTTCCCAGATTTATGGAAAAATGCAAATATTGTTCCAATACATAAATCTGGTGATCAATCTTTTGTAAAAAATTATCGACCTATCAGCATTTTATCGTGTTTTGCAAAAGCCTTTGAATCTATAATTTATATTTCTGTATTTTCACACTTTAAACCCCAATTATGCATTAATCAACATGGATTTGTTCCCAACAAATCCACAACCTCAAATCTTCTCGACTTTTGTTATTACGTTTGTAATGCTTTTAATGAAAGAACTCAAGTAGATGCCATTTACGCAGATTTTCAAAAGGCGTTTGATAAAGTTAACCATTCTATTTTACTACAGAAACTTGAACGAATAGGTATTCACGGTGATCTATTTAGATGGTTTAAGTCTTACTTGGAACATAGAACACAATTAGTACTTATTAATGGGTATGAATCACCTCCCGTAATTGTAACATCAGGCGTACCCCAGGAGTCTAACCTTGGCCCTCTGCTATTCTTAATCTTTATTAATGACCTTGGCCCCATGTTACGCTGTGATTTTGTTCTATTTGCCGATGATCTCAAGATTTACCGTAAAATTTCCACTGATTCTGATCATGTTAAGCTTCAAGAAGACCTTTACACACTAAATAACTGGTGCATTCAAAACGATATGTTTTTAAATATTGAAAAATGTTACATTATTACTTTTACTCGTAACAGAAGACGAAAGGATTATGCATATTCCATTAATAATGTTCTATTAAATGCAGTCACCACTATAAGAGATCTAGGAATCACTCTTGATTCAAAGTTTATGTTTGATGTACACATCAGTAAAATTATAAGTAAATCATTGAAAATGATTGGATTCATCCATAGAATATCAAAACCATTTAAATACCCCCAATCCATTATAACCTTGTACAACTCGTTGGTCAGAAGCAATTTGGAATATGGGAGTGTTATCTGGAATCCACATTATTTAAAATATTCTAAAACAATTGAATCTGTGCAAAAAAATTCCTAAGACTGCTATCATTTAAACTTGGATTTAATGCTATACTCCAATCCTATGAGGAACGATTACAACACTTTAATTTTACAACATTGGAAAAAAGAAGACAATTTGCTGACTTAATATGTTTATATAAAATTATTCATGATAAACTTTTAACCACTCATTGTCTGAGCAACATACATATTAAAGTTCCTAATAGACGTAACTTAAGAAGTCAAAATATATTCCATATTGAAATATTTAATAACAATATTGCTTACTTCAATCCACTGTCTCGAATGTGTCGTTTGTACAACACAATTGAATGTGACCTTATTGATATCTTCGCAAACAGTCTCGAATATTTTAAAAAACAAATTAAAAATCTTCTACCATGATATGTCATGGAAGAAGATTTTTAATTATTGTTAATTGATGATATGTCATGATTGATGATATGCTACGATTGTTAATTGCTTTATTATTATGTCTTTTCTTTATTTTAACTTTATTATCCTTTCCAGAAACGTTTCTTTCTCTGTACACTTACCATGTTTTAAATTTCTTGTCTTATATTTCTTTTTTATTATTATTATTATTTCTGTTTTCTTTTCACTACTAGCATCTCCGTCGAGCCACAACTAAACCTTAATTACGCATGCTGTGAACATTTCTAATTGGAGTGTTAATATCAGCTCATATTCCAACGTTATAATATTAATGCAATAATTTGTTAACACTCTGTAAATGTTTCAAACAATAAATAAATAAATAAATTAATCATAAAGTATTTTCTTAAAAATCAAAAATTCTTAAAATCACGGTAAATTCACCAAACAAAAATTCTTGTTATAAAATAAATAAATAAATGTTTATTCCGGTATGTGGGGAGAATAGTGCAATCCCACACATTCCATAAGGGTTATAAAATATACATTTTAAGTAGAGAAGCAGGTGATATGATTGTACATGAACAAAGGTAACAACAAAATAAAATCATAATAATTAGCTTTTAGGATTCTGCGACCACATTAGGTGCCAGTATTTTTCTCCAGTGTGCATCAATGCTGGATGATGGACTGAGGCGGGCTTCCATGACGAGGATATTTCCAGAGCTGCTTATCCTTTCGTTATAAATCTTGGCTTTATTTATATGTTTTTTCAATTTAATATGTGTTTTTGTTATTAATAAAGGCTACAAAATCCGTAAAAGTTGCCAAATTTAGACGAGCACTTTTACGGATTAAGCCGGCAAAATAGATAATGAGCAGTTTCTTGCCCTTTATAAAGGAAAGGTGCCGGGGCAAAGTTTCCCCCTCCACTTTCCGTGAGCCACCAAATCGAACTGCCGATTTGGTATAAATACGATGCATTTTTGAGGTTTTTTATCCAGTAAAGACTTTTTCCTCACGATGACACTAATTGTACCTTAAATTCAGTCAATTAAATACGACCTTCAGAAGGTAATAGTAAAAAGGCCAAATGAGCCATAGTACTAGTAGCTAGAAACATGAAGGGTATTGCAAAGCCCTAGCTAGTTGGAGGATTACGAAAGAATCCGTAGAATCAAAAAAAAAGAAATAAATCATTTCAACGTTTTCTTTAAATCTTCGTGTTTTACTCCTTCCTCTGGAAGAAACCTCTCTCCGACCTGCCTCCTGCTGAAGCTCTGCCTGAACAACAAGTCTGGTGCCTACCTCCTCAAGACTAGCCGGCCCAACTTCTGGACACCGCAAGGCGCCAGGCTCAGGCAGAGAACAAGGACATCCAGGGCTACCACTCACCAGCTCTAGGTGCAGGGAGGCAGATCCAGGGTTACCACCCTCCAGTACAGCAGGGCTGTCACCTTCAAGGAAGGCCAGCCAGTACTGCATTTCAAAACGATATTACAATAGTCGACATCCACGTGCACAGCCACCGGTGCCCTTTTCTACAGTCTTGTAGCACACGTCTGTTAAAGATGGATTTTGTAGCTAAAGTAAAAAAGTACCCAAACGTCATGATCTTTACACCCCGTTTTAGAGATGACAGGTTCTTTGTGGAAGAGTACTTAATTATATGTTTATTTGGTGATCGGCCAACTCAGAATGAAACCATCTCAGAACCACATTTGAAAGATCATTAAGAGCGTTTAACCCAGCGGCCGAAAATCCATATTTCGTCAAAAGATGTTCTTATGATCGTACAGGGGGTTCCAATGAGAAAGATTAGTTACTCTCCGTAACAGCTTCTTAAAATTATAATTCAATATCGATTTTATTTCATTCCAAATTTGCTTTAATTTATACCTACACCCAAAAATGCTGAAAGACGTTGATAAAACTATTAAAACTATATACTTTTTGTAGTTATTTTTTGATCATAAGTATTTATCATTTTTCAATAATGTCTGAGCAAAATAAGAATTTAAAAAAATCTGAAATGTATTAGTCTGTAAATACACAAACGGACCAATTTTCGTCAAGAAATACATGTACATATTTTTATTCTTTAATGATTTAATTAAACAAAAATTAAAATTCTGTAACAAATGTTTACCAGATAATGTATTGATTTATTTTACTCCATGATTATATGATTTGAAATGGGTGTTTTATAATACATTTTTTTTTAAATTTAACATATCTGCCAACGACCTATCGTATAACCTTATTATACTAAAAATAAACTTTTTTCTCAGAATTTAAAACATACGTTTACTAGATTAAAGAACAATCTTTCGAAATTAATTCATATTTTTTGTGGAAAAGAGACAATTCGCCTAAACACTGATTTAAAAATGACATATATCTGGTTTTCTGTGGTTATACACGCTTAAGAATGATGACAAAAAATATTTTAAATATGGTTAAATAGGTTAAGTTGGGTTAGGGTTACCGGCTATTTTAAAATTATTTTTTCATAGCTTTCTGAAGTGGTTCTGAGTTGGTTTCATTCTGAGTTGGCATGGAACCGTTTATTTCTGGTGAATGAGCTAAATAAAGCTTGAAATAAAGCAATAAATATAATATTTAATAAAATAAAATATGGAAAACATTTATGTTTTAGTGAGATCCTTCTAGAGTAGTGGGTGTGATTTTCAGAGGCTCTAAATATTTAAAGCGCTTCGTGCAAGAAGAGCCTAGTTCATTATTTTGAAATCTGGAGTAGTTTTCTGTAATAATAAATTAAAAGTCATAGGAATTTGATAATCATATAATAGAAACGATATGTACATTATAATAATATAGTGAAAATGATTTTGAAATTTAGAAAATATTAATAGCTTGTAAAAATAATTAATTAAAATTATTTCATAGAGATTTTTTGCTAGTTATTTTCTACCATAAAACCTGTAATGTATTGAAAGGGATTTATAGCTAATTACGACGGAATCTGATGCAATAATTAAGAGGTTATGAGTCATAAAGGCTGGCAAAAAAGATTAAAATGGGTCATTTAATGTGGAAATTTTTGATGAAACTAAACGAGTTACTTTTTTATTTATTTTTTATTTAGTAACTGTACATATATACAAATATTTTTTTAAACATTTTTATATGAAACATGTTAGTTTTATATATACCTAATATAAATTATATTAATCACCCTCGCTAGGAGATCCAGTGCTGAGGGGGATTATATTTTTCATAATTTTTCAGAGACTTGTATGGTTTAACTTTATGTTTTGGGTAAGGCTTTCCAAAAACTTTCACGACGATTTTTTAAGTATAGTTTTTAGTAAGTTCATTTTCCGATAGTTCCTTAAGTCAAAAATTAATGTCCTTAATGTAACTATTTTTTGTTTTAATATTTTTGATACTACGTGGGAGTTTGTTATAAACCTTTACTGCTAAGAATTCAGAGCTTCTTTGTCCAAACGTAGAGTTACACTTTGTTATATTTAGTATGTCTGTTTATTTGGCTCTGGTTTCGTGGGTATGTGAGGTGTCTGCCTCTGAATCATTTGTTAAGGTGTACCAGAATGTTTTTGACAAAGATTTTGTGTTCATAGATTTGAACCATCATATTGTTTAAAAATTTCTGTTGTTGACGTCCTTATCTATAGTCAATGTTTGCTTATTTTGGCAGGATAGAATTGTCATCCCGAATTCTCGGCAGAAAAAATGTTAGAATTGTTACACAGATCTCATTTAGGTATAGTGAAAATAAAAGAGTTAGCTAAAGCGTATTTTTGGTTCCCTTCTCCGAACAACAAGGTAGAGGAAATTGTTCAAAATTGTAAAGATTACGTGTCGTCTAGACCAATGCCAGCTAAGAGTCATTTGTTAGTCTATATATATTTTAATATCTCTGGTCTGGCCTAATTCATCATCCACGTGGAGCAGGGTCCACGTAGACTATTGCGGTCCAGTGTGAGGGAAGATGTTTCTAGTAATTTATGACTCATTTTCCAAATGGATCGATTGTGCTGAGGTTCAGAAAGCGGATTTTTTTAATAAAATCAATGAATTAAGAAGAATTTTTTCTAACTTTGGTAACCCTAATTGTAATGTGTCGAATAATGGAACAGATTAATTCTAGTAAATAGTAATAAGTACATAATATTAATTACAGTAATGATCAAAGCTAAAAAATTATTCTAAGATTGGTGAAAGATTATACACTTAACCTTCAAAACAAGAGGAAGATCACGGTCTTCACTTGATTTTGACAAACCCTGCGTCAATCCCGTGAAATGTCGGGGATTTCAGCAAGTATGATGTAATTGTGATCTGAATTGTCATGGAAAGTGGATGAAATGTAATAAATAATGATAATAAAAAAAATTAAAGAAAGTTCTCTTCAATGATCTTTCCTCGGATATCAACATTTAACATTCAACACATAACATGGAAACTTAAAAAACACAATATATTTTTTACATAAGTATATGTAAGTTACAGTGACCGGACAATTCAGAAACATGCAACTTCAGCACGTCCTTTGAAAAGTCATTAAATGAGAGGAAAAACAAACAAAAAAACTTTGTTGGCTATGTTAAGTCGGGCTATTTAAAAAAAATGCTTTTCAAAGGGGTGTTGAAATGGAGCTGTCGTGGTGTCGTTAGTTAGGTAGATACGTGTATTTTTACTTGAGTGGTTGTTCAAAAAGATAGGAACCTACATTTTTTTTTTTAGCAATAAATAAATAAGGCTGACGGAGTCCGTGCTCGATGTGTAAGGCTCTCGACTAGCAATCCGGTTCAAATCCCAGCGTGCGCAAATAATTTTTATCTGATTAATTTGTATTATTTCACAATTAAATAATTAAAAATAATATACAGTATACATATATGCAGCATGTTCCAGAGTAAAATATACTATCGGTATCGCCCTGAAACGTTGCTTTAAATGCCTTTAACCGTGTTTGGTGACCAGATCTGAGCCGGGTACTTCCACACCTTACCCTTTCCCATCTTTTACCCTCCCCACTACTTTCAGCTTCACAATATACCCGATTGGGGAGGCCATAGTATATAGTATCAATGGCTCCAGAGAGTATTCATTATGTGCTGTATATCCTACTAATATTATAAAGGCGAAAGTTTGTTTGGATGTATGGATTGCTGTTTGTTACTCTTTGACGCAATAAATACTGAATGGATTTTAATGAAACTTTACAGTAATATAGCTAATATATCAGAATAGGCTATACGCTATAACTTAGAGCTCTGGCATTATGAAATTTGTATAAAATTATACGTTTATTGTCCAGGTTGTGTTGGGGGAGGGTGAGGGGGGAGGGGTTAGTGGGGGCGTAGATGAGGGAAGGGGGGGGGGTTAGAGAGGGGGAGGGATGGGGGAGGAGGGGCAGTGGCGCGTGCGAAGCCGGGGGCAAAAGCTAGTACAAAAATAAATAATAATGTAAATTTACATTTCAAATACAAGCTGTGTAAAATGTTCATAAAAAAATAATTATGATTTTAGGTCGTTTTAACATTGATCGCTTCAATATTTATCATTCAAGGAAAAGCGGATCTTCCACAAATGTGTGTACTTTTTGATGAATTTTTAACATGTTTAGAGTGAGGGCTTACAGTTGTTGTGTTCTAGCCGTCAGCAAATCCGATTTGCGTTCCGTGGGTGCCAAACACACCTAGAACACTTTATACTTGAGGCGTGAATTATTTAACAGACAGTAAAAACTTTGGCGGTAGGTAAATTGGAGAGGTTTTCCTGAGAATCAGGTTTATCACTTGAAGGATTTGCTATTTAAAGTGACTAGGTCTGCACTTAATGTCACCCACTCAAGCTTTTGATTGACGCTCACCCACTGACGAATTAAGTATTTTTTTAATGTAAATTATACAAAATAATGAAATTGTCAATTTGTTTGGACAAGGTTGTTTTTGTTCAAAAATGACATTTAAATGCAAAATTATTTTTTTGCTCATTTCTATAACTGTTGTGTTTGTTAGTTTCCAATGATTAACCTCCCGGAATACAATTTGGGAGGAAACCATTTATTGGATAACCAACAACCCTGCCATAGGTCTCCGCAAGAGGTTTGACTATAAGTCCTGTAGGTCTTGACAGCGGAAGATTTTTCAAAACCACAGCGTAGCGGGCCGGATCTGGACAGACTGATTGAGGGAGATCTTTTGAACTCTCCAGTAGCGGACTCTCTCGACCCATCACTTCAGTGGGGGGAATGCTTTCATACTTCCGACACTCCTGGAATCGCTAGCATCCAGATTCCTATCCATCCCTGTTACCCTTTTCCTTCCAAGAACTTCCTCTCCTTTTCCCTAAAAAAACTCTAGACAGCAACTTTAAAGGTGCGGGATTTTTCCTCAGGGTCTACTCAAAAAAAAATAAAATTAAATGTTATTAATGTTAAAAAAAAAATCAACTAAATAAGTTTTTTTGCATCTTTTATGTGATCTAGATTCGCCAGTTTCTCTGTGCTCTTAGTCATTTTTATGCGTGACAACTGTTTCGCCTTCCGAAAAAATTGTAAAACAGCCTGTGTAAAGCAGTACCTTCGCGGTCAGAGCTGGTCAAAATATTAAAAATAAATTTAATCAAAATATTCCAGGATTTTCGAAAAGCAGTTTTCAAATTTCGCATTTAAATTCAGCTCAACATTCGAGAGCTGTCAGAAATATGCACTCATTTGGTATTCCTTGGGGCTGTGGCTGCCTCTCTATTTGTTGTAGTTGGCGCCCGCACCGCTCTCTGCTTGCCCCTATCGGGAGTGGCGGGTAGGTTAACGCAAGAACGCCTTTCTTATTATTTGCCCAAGAGATTGGCAATGATATAAAAATGACAGGTGGCCTACATTTACAATATGAACACTTAAATTTTTTTAAACTAGTTTTTTTTAACATTCAAAAGTGCCCTTCCTTCAGGAGAAAATACAAAAGCTGACATATTTATATTTAATGCAGTCAGGCATCCTGCGTATATTTTCTTTCACGTTGTATACAATGTCGCGTCCAATTAAAGATTTATTTTCATGTCGACGACAAACCGAAATTGCTCCTTATTCAAGTTTTTGGTTACTACACCATATTATTAAATCGAGGTTCAGTGAACTCAATCTCTATTTCTCGAGAACTGATGGTGTATCTGTGTATGAACCTGGGGGGTGGTTTTTTTCTACTCGAAGTGTGGGCTGCCTATAGCAACTTATAGAGCTTGTATACCATATTTTTGTATTTTTTTGTCGGGAGGTATTTATAAAATTATTTCAAGTTTAATGTTTGATTTCAGCGATATTTTGTTTTGGTATGTAATACTATATTTCTTGTATTTTTGTTTTAAGCAAATGAGAGGGGGTAACTGAGGGGATTGTGTAAGGACCAGGGCGGCTTATTCTAAACATGTTTAGAATTGGGCTAAAATATAGATTTATTTGGTTATTCAATATAGTAGTCGATGAACAGTGGACCTCGCGTCCAAAAAAGGATTTTTCTAATTTTATCTTAATAAATTAAAAACAAAGTTTCTTCTGAAATAATAAAATTTGTAATTTAATACATGAATATCTACTTACTTAATTATAAACCATATATATTTTTTCATAATTTCAATTTATTTATTTTCTTCTGGCAGGTAGGTACCACAATATTGAAAGATGTACGTGATATTTATTTATCTTCGAGAACGTATATTATCTATATCAGGGGTTCCCAAACTTTTCCAAGTCGCGGCACCCTTAGAAAATTTGAATTTTCTCACGGCACCCAATGTCACAGCACAATTCTCTAGCCAGCCCCCCCCCCCCCCTCCCAGGACGGAGGATCAATTTTTTACCTACTCCACTGAATAATACAACTCGTAAAACATTTATTCGAATATGAAGTAGCAAAGGGAATACGGACCCTTACAGCTTTTCCACTTAGAATCGGATACTGATTTCTGACTGATATCCAAAACTCAAATCCGTCAAATCCGAACAAGCGTATTTCATTTTTAGGTTGCTGTCGGTCGAGAGGTCAATTAAATCTTCTTCTTCCTGCGTAGTAAAATCTTGGGGAGCTTGAGCACGGAATGGACCTTGGATCCATACAAGCTTCTCCACTTGATTTTCTGCGAAGCACTTGGCAAACCAGTCAGTTAACTGCGATAGGTGCTCTGTGAAAAGGGTCAGCAAGTTATTTGAAACCTTAACTCCGCTATGGGCCATGTACTGTTGCAATATTGGAAAACAATCTTTGCCTCCATCATCACCCATTTTTTTCTTCCACACTTGTAGTTTTTTCCTGAATGATGAAATCTTGAATGAAAAAACTACAAGTGAATGCGGCACGCGGCCCCCCAGCACCACAACCGTATCCCCACTCCTGTGCCTCCCACCCAATCCATTCCCAGAGCGCGGACCGGCCACGCGGTAATTTTCTATTCCATAAAATGTTTGTATTCGTTCATGTCAATTTTGATTTTTAGTAGAGACATCAGGGGCGCCTCGCGGAACCCCTGACCTCTGTCCGCGGCACCCACTTTGGGAACCTCTGATCTATAGTATTTTGAGAATGAGTGAAGGACGTAGTGACAGCTTTTTTTTGGGTTGAAGTGTAATCTGTTTGTTAATGACCATTCTCATAGCGCATCCAGATCAGCTTGCATTTTAAGACAATATTTTATAGAGCTCATTTCTATCAGAATTTTAAGGTCACCTGCAAATAGTAGATTGTTCCTAACACAGTTTTGGATGTCATCTATTTCCTAGTATTAGAAACAATAGACGTCCGAGGTTTGACCCTTCAGGAATTTCAAATTGCACTGAGAATTTTTTTGTTATGCCCATTTACCGAAACAAATTTGCTTCTGGAATTTAAGTATGATGAGAAAAAGTTCAGTGTTGGTAGGTCGAAGTCTAGTTTAAAAATTTTCCTCAGAAGGACATCACGGTTAACACTTGGTTAACATAGTCAATATTTGCAAAGTGGGTTAAAACTACGTCTGTTTGGTGCCTCAATCGGTGACTACAAACATAGAGATAGTAAGCAGATTTGAAATTGTTGATATTTTTGGAAGGTTTTCTCAAATTTGGCAATCTGGTAACTTCGTTTTTGCAGCGCTGAAAATATAGCTACCGGTCTTTTGTTTTTGACGTCTGTCTTTAAAATAGGAGTGACTTGGTCATTTACCATATCTGGGGGAAGGTAAATGTCAAACAAAGGGCTTCACTTACCATTGGAGCTATCTTTGCTAAAGGTAATGCCATAATCTCATCGGGATTGCCATGAAACAAGATAATATAAAACAATACAGGGTATCTTCTTGGTGCAGACAGTTGCAAAGGTTTTGATTGTATTCGTTCATAGTGTGATTTACATATTACAATAATTATTGTAATTGGTCGGTACTCTAGTTCAATCTGTTTCGATGGCGTTGGTTGGGAAATACCTACGTGAAAAGGGTTTTTGAGGTTTTTTCGGTTAACCGAGTTTTCGCAGCATTTTTGGCACAGTCGAGAGGAATCATTTTAAACGTGGATAGGCACCGTGCAACTCAAACGTGAAGAGAGGAATATACGTGATCTCAATCTCGAAACGTCCCAGTCGACCTGGTAATTTCTAGGAATTTCGTTTTGTGTACACACCGCAATCTTATGCTGCCCGGAGTGTGGGGGATTATGGCAGCACCAATTTGTGTTACCTACGTTGTGAAGCTCAATGAAGTAAATAGAGGGAAGCAGAAAGGTCGTTAGATAGAAAACTCAAATTAAAGACTCGGGCATCACTTTTCAATCAAAACTTTAATTTGTTAACCACATAACAGAAATAAGGGCTTAAAAATGTTGGGATTTATAACTAAGCTAACTAGAAATTTTAACAATATAAAGTGTATTAAACTGTTATATTTTGCCTATGTTAGAAGTCAACTTGAGTACAATTCTCCCGCCTGGAACACACATTATAATATAGTACAAGCCGTTGAAAGAATACAAAACATATTATTACGTTTTCTAAATTTTAAAATGGGTATTCCAGCAATAATGTTGAACTACAACACTATTTTAAATGATATGAATATGGCCAAATTGTCAGACAGAAGAATTTTCACTGACTTGGTATTTCTATATAAAATTCTAAATGATTTAGTTGATAGTCCGGTATTGCTTGAATTGATAAGCTTCCGGATTCCACAACGTATAACTAGAAGTCAGGATTTATTTCAGTGCAGAAATTCTGGGGCTAACTACCATACGTATTCCTCTTTGCCCAGAATACTAATGGAGGGAAACAATTATACCAAGTCAGTGGACATCTTCAATTTATATTTACACAATTATAAAATATTGTTACTGAGGCAGTTCAGTTATGTACAATAAATACTGTATATTTCTTACTATTTATTTATAATGTAAAAGCCCAGAAAAAGGGCGTTTATAAATAAATAAATACCTAGCTATTGAAATCAAATCACTTACTTTAGTTAACCCCCCAGACTAATTCTTTCGCTTTTGGGAACAACTCATATAGGTCTCATAGAAATCGTTGTGCTTTCCTTACTATCGTGGTGAGAAATATGATTTAAGCGGTGTTGGAAATATAAAATACTCGAATCGAAAATATTCGAATCTAAAAGTTAATCACAAAACAAATACAATTACATCTCTATGAAACCAAAGTTTCTTCTTCTTCTTCGATGGCGCTACAGCCCATATAGAGCTTTGGCCTCCTGCAACAGTCGCCTCCAACTCCTCCTGTCCTCAGCGGCTGACTTCCAGTTTGGTACCTTGAGAAGCTATGCTGCATCCCCTCTTACCTCTTCTTCACACTTCAGTCTGTTTACCAAAGTTTAGGACCGCAATTTAAAAAAAAATGAAACTTTGGGAACTATTTTTACATCAAACGACAAAAAAGTGAGGTGACGATAACGTTTAAAATAAATTTGTCCATTAAAATATTTGTCTGTTTTTCTCCTTATCAGTGATTATAGTTAGAAAAAACTTAAGATTAAGTCATTTTTAAACTTTTTTGTGTTTGCATCAAAACATTTTACATTTAAGATATTTTATATGTTTATATACACTTATTAGAACGGTCTTGGCTTATCGATGTGAGGCTGGAACACTGACATCAAAGTCAGCGGAATAGCTGGACACCTTCGAAAGAAAGGTATTTCGAAGAATCTTAGGAGCGGTGCGAGAGGGAGAGGCATGGAGAATCCGCCACAATAATGAGCTCTATGATATTTACCAAGCTCGCAGACTCTCTACCCATTTAAGGTTCCAAAGATTAAAATGGTCTGGACATGTGAACCGAATGCCAAGCACACGAGTACCGAAGAAGGTCCTAACAGGACACCCGGGAGGTAAACGAAAGGGGGGCACACCTAGATTGAGATGACAGGACGATGTCAGGAAGGATTCAAGAGGACTACACCATCTCGCAGATTGGAAGACAACGGCGGAGGACAGAAGGGAGTGGAGGCTTAATTTGAAGGAGGCCATGGCTCGAAATGGGCTGTAGCGCCATTGAAGAAGAAGAAAGAGATAATTTCTTTAAAAAAGGTACCCCAAATATTCAATACTACAAAAACCAAATAACAAATCAACCTTAACTTCTGCGAGATACTTTAGTTATTTTGATCAAATATAAAAAAGGACTTAAACGACTTGCAATAATCACAAATCTAGAAGTCGAACTCTGCACTAGCGCAATCACTGTGTGCCCAGAGTCCACACATGAGGCATTTGATCCAGGTTTCTCCTAAATCTCCTAGAATCTTCAGAAAACAAAACGTCTCACCGCGGACACAGCACTCGCTCGACCATCGCTCGACTGACAAATTGATACCTGTAAGCGCGTACAGTGAAATGCCGGTATTCCATATTTGATTACTTTCTTATACAAAATAAAGTTTGTTTTATCAAAGCGGTGCATTCATTGATTGTCCCAAGACAGTGTGCCAAGGGACATCTAAAATAAAAACAGCACTTTCTGCAAAATCTCTGTTGGCAACAACAACAAACTTGGGCGAGAATTTGTTAAAAAGAAAATAAAAAATTCAGCGACATAATTCAAAATTTAAAAGTACACGGTAGCCCATGAAAACGTAATGCATTTCAATCTATCCCACGGGCCCAAGTCGTAAAAATATTCCGCGACAATTTCGCCAATTTGTTCTCCGGGGCTGTAAAAAATGATAGCTGGTACCCAAAGGAAAACAGAACAAAGACTTGTAAGAATTTTTTTGGATTCTTTTTACACGATTTGCTATTTTAACGATTTTTTTAAAGTTTTTTTGACAAGTTGGACTTGGCATCAACTGAACAGGTAATCCTGAGATTTCGATCGGTAGTTCATTAGTAAGACATCTTCAAATACTAAGTTGTGAGATAATGTACTGTATAATACATAAAAAAAATAATGTACTTTATAATACCTAATATAATATAATTTATAAATACATTATGTACAAATTTTGCTATAGATACTAATAAAAAATAAAAAAAATAAATGCAAGCATCATTATGGGACAAAATACTGATTCAGCATATATCTGAGTCTGATTATAAGAGGAAAGTGGTACATGAACATAATACAAGGTTCACAAAGAATGAAGGAATGCTTGTTCCAAAATAAAATATAACTACGGACGGCGAACCCTGGAATATAATATGCCAAAAATATTTGTGCTGAAACAATGGTAACTAAATAGAGCTTATATTAATTCATGTGTGTTAATTGTGACAATCTGTATAGTTACAGTAATATTAATATGTGTGTATGTTTAAATTGTAATTGAATATTAAAATCCTGTTGACACACTGCTTTATTGCGGTTTAACGGGATTGCACCTTGAAAACCAATAAAAAAAATGAAGAAAACAATATTCGAATATTATTTACACCTGCCTGTGTTTTACATATTAAGGCACGAAGACACTAATAAAAGTATTGTCATTTTTTATTTCATTTTCTGAAAAATGCGTTTGTCCAAATGCTTCCAAGAAATTCGTAAAATTGACAGAGATACAGCATTTTATGTGAAATCGTTTGAAACAGTTTGTATGTTGAATTATCCTTCAGCAAAACTTTGAACGCTTTTTTCTCGAAACTACGTTTTTCAATCTGGTTGACAACATATTACAAAAACTTGGGTTTAATGGGGTGAGGTTTATCAAGGTCTTGGCGGCCGATGTGTCTGGTTTAGAAGGTCTTTTGACCTCTCTAGCCAGAATCCCTCGACCCATCGTCTTGCACCGCAGTTGAAGGGATGGATCCATACCTCCGTCACTTCTGGACACACCGACCCCCAGATTCCTATACTTACCTACTAGGGAATGCAATCTCGTTCTCGCGAGATTGCACTCGAGCATTAAAACGTCTTATTCGAAGCACGGACTGACACGGACGGAGTTGCAATCTGTAATTTTTTAATGGTCTGACTAATTGGTATATTTTGTTAATTAATCTGCAATATCTAATGGATCTACTAATCTACATATAGTTTAATTTAATTGATAATAATATCTCAGTTTAATAGTCAACTCAACTTAGATAAAAAGTTAATTTTTTTTTACTTCTCGTTGTTTTGTTTGTTATAAAAGAACTGTTTTATTAGAAGAGATTTTTGTTTGATATTAGAAGAGAAGACTGGTTGTTTCTTTCATTTGTTATTTGATAGATACGTACGTCAAAGTTTACTACTTAGAAGTTTATTAAAAAATTATAGACAAATACGTCAAACAATGTTTGATGCATAAAACAAGTCTATTAAAAAATTCGTGAAAATAAACGTTTATCTTATAAAACTTATAATTTTTATTATTTTTTCCTAATTTATTCAAATATTGTGATTATTTGCAAAAAACACACAAAACTGCCAATCTCGCGAGATTTCGAAATTGGCGAGATCTCGCAGTATTGTTATTCATAAACTATACCTACCCCTCACAACTATTTCCAGCATCCCCTAAGATGACATAGATCCTGAGTAAAATTATTTTCCTCAGGGACTCCTATGTAGAAACCATGTTATTGGGATCGTGACATTCTGGAAGGCATATACTGACTATCTATGCGCATATGTGCGTTTGCATTCGAACTCTCGAGAAATGTTGGGAAAAAATATGCTGGATATGGTTGGAATTGATTGCGAAAATAAATTCCCATTGCGGCCACGTGCATTCCTTTCATTTATTCCATCCATTCCTAGTGCTGTTTTTAAGCAATTAATCAAAACCCTCAACGAGAGTCCTAGGTCTAATAACAATAAATTCTAACTTCACAAATATATCTGTCTATATAAATAAAAATGAATCGCTGAAATGTCGCATAACTTCCGAAAAACTGCACCAAATTGGATAATTTTTTTTGGTGTTCGTTATTGTTAGGACAAGGTTTGTATAAAACTGAGCTTTGGTGAGCTATGAAATTTGTATAAAAAATTGCAATTGGTGGCACGTGAGCAGTTTGAAAACTGAATGTACCAGGAATGAATGCATGGAATTCGGGAGGGGTTGGGGAGAGTGTGGTAAGGGGGTGGGGGAGGGGAACCTGGGAGGGGGGAGGAGTGCGGGACGGGGGAAGGGAGGGAGTGGAGTGGGGAGAGGGAAGATAGAAGGTGGCTCCACACAGGAGTCCCTGAGGAAAATAATTACCCTCAGGGCGTATGCAATCTTTGGGAAAGCTGTGTGGAGGGTCTTTTTAAGGAAAGGAAGGAGAGAAAGTTCTGGGAAGGAAAAAGGTATGAGGGGTGGTTTGGAATCTGGGGTTCAGTGTGTCCAGGTCATCCGTCTCCAAAACCTAGACAAACCTCACACAAAGAACCCGGGCACCCCTGCTACTTCACCAAACGTACGTTACAAACCACTTGGGGTGACCTATGGCAGAGGTGTTTGTAACCCAATAAATGGTTTCCGGGGCGGCGATATCCATTCCATCCTCCCATATTGTTAAATAATTATTATAATCAATACATATCATAAAATAAAGTTCAAATAAACGTGCGGCTCGCAAAAACTCAGAAACGAGTCCCGGTACGATCAAAGGGGTTATATGGTGTGGTAGATCTCTATCCCCCTTCCATGATGACGGTTCCCGTTTTTACCTGAAGGGCGTGCTTTTGAAGATATAAGAGCTGGAAGTTTCGCATTTGAAATTTCTAGAACAGTCTTCCGGAAGGTACGTTTTTAGATTTTCGCGGCCGCATTTTCGTTATTTATTTTTGGGGTGTTATGCCGTGTTGCGCTACCTCCTTCTTTAGCCGATGTTTCGGACAGCGTTTTAGTGCATCATGGCGGATCCGCCTGATGATGGACACTGCAACGCTGTCCGAAACGTCGCGGAGGCTAAAGAAGGAGGTAGCGCAACACGGCACAACACCCCAAAAACAAATAACGAAAAAAATCTTCCGGAAAGTTATAAAAGGTTCGATAGAGATCTAGAAAGTTCTGGAAGGAGTGGCGGAGTATGTCGTGGAATGTTCTGGAATAGGGAATCGGGAACATCAGTGTGGAACATTCCAGAACACTCTCGAATGTTGTCCTGAGCGAAGCAGGGTAATTCAGCTAGTATATTATAATTAAATCTTCAAATGAATCAAATAATTCCAATGCTTTTGGTGAATTTGACTAGAGGGCCGTTTACACGATTCAATATTCGCGATAGTATTGGTACACAACGCATTCGCGTATATAGAAACTGCCTTCAGTACAACTCTATTCTTTTATGACAGAAAAAGTCACAAAACGAGTGTTTATTTGTATCTACATATTTATATAGGCAATATATACACAGGCATATGAAAATATACTTCGGAATTTTTCCGGCAAAAGAAAAAATAACCAAAGACACGCTTTTCCAAGTAAAAGTCGTCTTATTTAGTTATATCGTTAGTTATGTCTGCAGAACACACAATGTATGAGTAATAACGAACTGTTATTTCCCCAAAGGGATAGGCAGATATAGAAAAAAACATATATAGATTGTCGTAGAGAATTAGGATTAGTGGGGAAATTAAATTTTTTATGTTACCCACAAGACCGCATCTATTTTGGTGATATGATGATTTTACAGTAATATCAAGGGATACTATAGGATTCAGATGGTGTCCCGTTCGACCCTAAATGGATGGGTTCGATCCTGGAGGTGAGAAAGGTGGAGGGGGGTCGAAAAACGTTTTTAAAAGGTTTTTGGGGCCTCTACTTGCCAAAACTTATTATTAACATCACATACCAACTTTTTGGACAGCAAAACAGTGTCCATTATCAAGGCAGATGAGTAATCTGAAATCTAAGTTGTAATCTATAAGCTTTATACAAGGGCAACGGTGGGGGGGAGGGGGGGGGGGGTACAACCCCTCCCCTCCCCCCCCCCCCCCACATGATTGACATAATTTTGGTCGTTTCCACGGCTTGTTCTTGAGTTTAACAGTTCGGTTGTGGAATGATCTGTCGGCATGTGATTCGGTCTCTCCAAGACCCATATTCTATCTCTCCTCAAAACGACCCTCTACACAGCATCCTTCATTCAAGTTGACATGGTTTTAAAATTTTCAATGTTAAATACAGGATCAACCCGTAAAAAAACAAAGTTTTTTCTATGATAGAAACATCGCTTTTCAAATGTCTTTTAAAAGTTGTTTTTTTTTTGTTTTTCCTTTTTCCCTCAACATTGACAAATTAAACGGAACCATTCTGTTCCAGAC
The DNA here is from genome assembly GCA_917563855.2 of Limnephilus lunatus. Taxonomy (NCBI): domain Eukaryota; kingdom Metazoa; phylum Arthropoda; class Insecta; order Trichoptera; family Limnephilidae; genus Limnephilus; species Limnephilus lunatus. The sequence continues at coordinate 114,008,071 of OU830592.1, forward strand.
TGCCGAAGACTAAACAGCTTTGTAGATTGCGTCTTGTTCGCTCCCACTTTACTTACACGAATTCTTTAAAAAATATTAAATTCTGGTTCTGGATGTAAACTGTTTTAATTAGTTTAAAATTACAGTGTCAAATACTTATTTGATTTATACGCAATCTATCCCCATACACTACTGCCATAGATCTGATTTACCCGTTTGGGGAATGTTGGTGCGACCGAAGAGAGGGGATTGAAGCTCTGCCTATCCAGATCTGGTTACTTATATTTAATAATACCAGTCACGTATGTTTCAAAATCGTGAAAAGTGGCGTCTTCCAGTTTTATTAATTTATTTTGTAAATTTCTAAATTTCGGGCCAGAACGCCTGCAAGGGTGAAATTGTTTCATATTTGAAGCCGTAAGTATTCATTTGTGAAACCTTCTCCCTTCATTTTGTTTTTTTCAATCCAATTTCGCTTCCTTCTCTGGGTCTCCCCAACATTATTATATACCTACCTAATATGAAAACATACATAATACATACATATTATAATTTGCTTGCGACCAGTAGAAAGGGTGAAAAACAGGGTAGGTTAACGTAGAATAAGCAACCCTTGCAATACAAGTTGTTTAATAAATTCATTATGAAAAAACACGTGGGTTCGACTTACTCACATAATATTGTAAGCAGATTATATTAGTTAAAATTCTATGTTCCAATAATTTATTTATCATTAGCTGAATCTATTATAAGGCACGAAATTACAGCTTGGGGACTTTCCTGTAAAACAAATATAAATCATGTTCAATCAGTTCAAAATATTATTATATACCTAATATGAAGACAAACATACATATTATAATTCGCTTGCGCCCAGTAGAAAGGGTGAAAAACAGGGGAGGTTAACATAGAATAAGCAACCCTTGCAATACAAGTTGTTTAATAAATTCATTATGTAAAATACGTAGGTTCGACTTACTCACATAATATTGTTAGCAGATTACATAAATTAAAATTCTTTGTTCCAATAATTTATTTATGATCAGCTGAATCTATTATAAAGTACGGAATTACAGCTTTGGGACTTTTCTGTAAAACAAATAAAAAATCATTAGTTAAATTATTAGCTTATAAAATGTACATGTAGTTAAGTCACGAAGATACTAGCACTGTTGACTTCCTCATAGGTGAAATTTAAAAATGTTTTAATTTTGTTATGTCTGTGTTAATATTATTATTATTTTATAATGTGTGTATGTGTGTACGTCATTATGTATTTGTATAAATTGCAAAATATGTGTATGTGTATTTGCATGTAAGTTATGTATAGATACATACATGTACACATTTTTATTAAACTAAGTAAAATAAGTTTTATTTTTATTTTCGAAGTTAAAAACACCCATCGACAAACTACTTAAAAGTAGTTTATTGGGACTTTTTTCGGTATTATTTTATTTTTCTCATTAAATAAATACATTTAAAAAAAATCTGTGAACAGGAGACTTTGCTTCAAAAAAGCATGTTTCTAATTTTCCCTTTTTTAATAAAACAAAACAAAAATTTCCTTTGAACTTGTAAGATTAATTTGGGAGTCCGGCATTGGATAACCAACACTTCTGCCATAGGTCTCAAGTGGTTCACTATGTTTGGTGACTTATCAGGGGTGCCTGGGTTCATGAGATGAGGTTTTTTTAGGTCTTGGTGGCGTTTGCGCCTGATCACCACCTGGATGGCAGGCCGGATCATTAGAGACTGTTTGAGGGAGACCCTTTGACCTTCAGCAGGGCTCTAACGGAACATCGCCGTGCACCGCAGAGAAAGGGATGGATTCATTCGTCTGTCACTCCTGGACACACTGACCCTTAGAGTTGTAAGCACTCTTCATACCTTTTGCCTCCCCAGAACTTTCTTTTAAAAGACGCACCGTACAGCTTCCTTGAATATATGCCCTGGATGAAATTATATTCCTCAGGGCCTCCTGTGTGTTACTGTAAAAAAAAGAATATTTTGTTGTAAAACTTTTCCAATTACATGTCATGTTATACATGAATCCACTCTAATGAATTTAAAATTACTTTATGTTTTATATTGATTTATTTTTGGGGTATTTTGCCATGTTGCGCTACCTCCTTCTTTAGCCAACATTTCGTACAAAGAAGGGGGCTAAAGAAGGAGGTAGCGCAACACGACATAATTTATTATTTATTTATTTATTTTATTTATTTATTCAACGCCCAGAGGGCTTTTACAGTAGTACAATTTGTTTATGACAGATGATTTTTAAACAGATATAAAAATGATAAGAATAAAATTAGATAAAAATGCACACAAGTCACAAAAATACAAAAATACTTGATATAATGTTTTTTCAACAGATAGAGAAATGATAAGAATAAAATTAGATAAAAATGCACACAAGTCACAAAAATACAGCGATTTGATAAGTTTACAAAAATACATATATGTTTGGGAATAGTTTTGGAATAAGTTTTTTACAAGATCCACAAAATTCTCCAAGATGATGTTGAATATGTCAACATCACTTAAGTACTGATTTCCCATAGTGTGAAATCTTTGTATCGGAGAGTGAGCAATGTAGTTTCGCGTATTAATGCTGCAGTAGAATAGTGTATTTTGTCGTGTGGTTACTGTCGGTATTCGTAAGTTTATAAGTTGTAGGTAATACCTTAAAACTAAATCATTGTATTAATTTTGATGGTAAAAATCGCAAATCATATCATAACCATATTAGTTGGATTGATTTCACCCGAAATAATGTAAAATTGTAAGTACCTAATTCGGTCACACTTGACATGCCCACTAAATTACGAAAAAAATAAAGCATTTGCAATTCGTTGGGTACTGAACCCAGGACCTCGGATAATATAACAGAGGCTCTTACCAAATTACCACGCAAGCAATTAATCAAAAATATTTGAAGCTTTCAAAACAAAAAGCGCGCAAGTCCAAAAATACCGTAAAATCAATAAGCTCATTTTTGGGCTTAAAACTTGAGTAATCAATTAACAGCGCCTTTACACGTTTGTGCGTTGAATCACTCGACTGACAGCCGCTTTCAAACGGAGCAGAGGGAGTTATTTAGTGCCTATTCAATTCATAGATGTCACTTTATTCACAAACTTTCACTATATAATATCCGCGGTTAAAAAAATATTGAAGATGTGTTATTACGGTACCGCACGTTTTCATCCCGCCACAAAATAACCCCGACACAATTTACTCCGACAAAATATCCCTCGACATAATATCTTAAGGACAAAATATCCTACGGACAAAACATCCTCCAATAAAATATCAACTAAAACCTACCCTAACCTAACTTAACTTTAGTTTACATTTTACTAGTTTGAACAATAATTTATTGTCTTTACAGGATATCTGTATTATTTTTGTCCCATTTTACTATTTTTGAACAATAATTTATTTTCTTTACAGGATGTCTGTATTGTTTTTGTCCCATTTTACTATTTTTTAACAACAATTTTTTGTCTTTACAGAATGTCTGTATTGTTTTTGTCCCATTTTACTATTTTTTAACAACAATTTTTTGTCTTTACAGGATGTCTGTATTGTTTTTGTCCATTTTACCATTTTTTTACAATAATTTATAGAATAAGTTAACAACAATAATCTAAGCGAAAATATGAAAAAGAACAAGACACAGAAAAACAGAAAAATACAATGGTCGCAACTATGACGGCTTTGACAGAAGGTGGCAATAGCGAAATTGGTTAACGCGCTCGTCCCGGTTAGACGGAGAGGTCTGGGTTCGTGTCCCAGTTGCGACCATTGTCTTTTTCTGTTTTTGTGTGTCTTGTTCTCTTTCATATTTTCGTTTAGATTATTATTGTTAACTTATTCTAATGTGATATATTTCACTGATGGGAATAACCTTAAAAAAAGTATAAAAAGAAAGTTTTTCTTATAAAAATTGAATAATTTATTGTCTTTACAAGACATCTGTATTATTATTGCACCATTTTTTGTAAGGTTAGGTTAAAAAAGGTAAGGTTAGGTTAGGTTGGGTTAGGTTATGTTGTGTTAGGTTAGATTAGGTTTTCGTAGGTATTTTGTTGGGGATTGTTTTGTCCGTAGGATATTTTGTCGGAGGATGTTTTGTCGGTAGGAGTTTTATAGATTCTCCTATCTTAGCAAATGGATTGCAATCTTTACAGCACAGACGTCAGGTAGGTATGCTGACCTTATTCTACCGGTATTACAAATGAAGATGCTCCTAGTAACTGACGTCATAGATCCCTTCGGCACCAATGTATACATATCCCTTCGGCACCAACGGGAAACAAATCAAACGCGCGCCCAACGTATGTACAGGTAAACAGTTGACATTAGTCACATGAGAGTGGATCGCATCTAAGATTCGTCCTTGAGTTCAACAGCTCAGTTGTGAAACGATTTGCCGACCTCTGTAGTTCCTCGCTTCTACAACATGGGCCTCTTCAAGACCCATATTCACTCCTTCCTCTCCTCAAAAAGACCCTCCACACATCATCCTCAAAGATAGGGTTGCCATCTCTAAAATTTGGCAAACAGGACAAGACGCGTGAAAACCCCGAATTTTAGAGCCCAGAACCCGGACATGTCAACAGGTTTTTTTAAACATAGTCAGTGTAATAAAAAACAGTTGAAATTTTTTTGAATTTTTAAACCCGGACTACAAATGAAGCCCCGCCCGGACGCTCCCCGGACGCCCTCTAAACTAGGACAAATCGGGGGAAACCCGGACGGATGGTAACACTACTCAAAGCTGACATAGGCTCTAACAGATATTATTTTCCTATCTTACTCCTGTTTGAAGTGAATGTTTTTTTTAGCAAAAATTTCCATAATTTTTCTGCATCCTATACCGATACGAGATCAGAGCTTAATTTTCAAACTTAGCCCATAATATTGTAATCTTAAGTCTTCCAATGGGAAATAGAGTCTGAAATTGGATTGTAAGGAACCTGGAATGGGGATAAGGCAAATTGAAATTCTAATAGTCACAAAAACTAATCGTCAAAGAAATTACATAACTCAAAAATCACTTATATTCTCTCAGTATCGCCCCGGCGAAATTATCACAATTCAGAACCAAAACCTTGTTTAAAATCTTTTTGCCCTGTTTTTTATCCGCAATATCTGCAAAGAAAGCAAGGCTGATGTAAGCGTAATGAATAAGATAAACGTACCCTCAGATGGTTTGGTCATGTAGAGCGAATGAACGAAGAAAGGAGTGCAAGGAGAATATATGACTCAAATATGAATAGTAGAAGAAGTCGGGGACGTCCGAAGAAGACATGGCACGATCAAATGAATCAGATACATAAGTTGGGCCATGTCAAGAGTCAGAATAATATAATGTGAGAATAATATATATGAGACGGTGTAGGAATGTGATTGACGCAAGTGTCGCGAGTGTGTGCCAAAAACAAGTTGTTTGGCATTCCGTCTTCTGTGCCTATCCCTGTGGAGAAACGCAATGATGGTTGGTTAGTTAGTTTTTGTGTGAGTATCGCACAAGAGTCCCAATTACTAACTACCCCCAATTGATGGATTATGTTTAATCAATAAATTTAAAAAAAGATGATTTTCTTTAATGTTTTCTGGTTCTTTTAAATCGTCTGGTTTCATTGGTTCACCTGTTAGTTCTTCTTTCCGATAATTTTGATAAATTATAAATAATCATCATATTAGTCGATTTGGGAGGTGGTTACGGGTGGTTACGGGATAATCAACAACTCTGCTATAGGTCACCCCAAGTGATTCGCTACGTTTGGTGACTTAACAGAGATGCCCGGGTTCCGGTCTGCACACCAGCTGCATGGCAGGGCGGATCGGCAAATAATGGTTGAGGGTGTGCCTTCGACTTTCCAGCCGTTCTTTCTCGAAACATCGCCTTGCACCGCAGTGGAAGCGATGGATTCATACTTTTGTCACTCCTGGACACATTGACTCCCAGATACCTACCCACCCTCAATACCCCTTTCTTTCCCAGAATTTCCTTTCCTTCCTTTTCTAAAAAGACCCTTCACACTGCATCCCCGAAAATGAAATATCACCTGAAGGTGAATTATTTTCCTCAGGGCCTCCTGTGTAGACTAATAATAATAATAATAATATATCTTTATTAAACATGGATTATAAGTATTGGACGCCTCACTATTACAAACATCTGTAAAATAAATCACACATGGACAAAAAAAAAACTATTCACATACAACCTAACCCATATAAAATAAATGAAAATAATGGAATCCTGTCAAATTGATTAGGCAGAATTTACTTCTCTACTTCATCTCCAACATTTTTTATAAAATAACTCTCTTTAAAAATTTACCACCCTTCCAATCACCTTTTTGTTTTAATTCTATTCAAAGTGATATGTATTTTACCTTAAATATCCTTGTAACTACAATATTCATTTATATACCTGTACGCCTGTCTCGACACAGGTACACCCTATTGAGACAGGCATATACATACATAAAACCAATGTAAATATATTTTATTATAGATAAATAAAAAAAAAATAAAAAAAAACAAAATTTGCAAGATTTATAACTTATATAACTTAAACGCACATATTCAGTGTTAATATTTACAATGGTTTACGTAAGTACAAAAGATTAACAACAGAAAATAATATAAATATGAACAGTAGGTACCTACTTGAAGAATAGAGAATAGTTATAAATTTAGGTTTTTCATAATCTGCCTCACTAGGCTAGCCTGTGTTGAGGCAGTAATTTTTAAGTCAATTTATATTACTTTTTAACATACCTACACTAGTATATTAAAATATAATCATACAAGAGATTTGTTGCATTAACTAATTGTTGCAATAATAAATTGACTAATTAAAAAAAAAATTATAAATAACTTAATAAAAATACATTTTCACAGTGTTTCCCTCCTTCTTCTTCTTCTTATTATTTACCTAAGGGGATGCATTTTACGGGGTGCGGCTTGTCAAAGGCAGAAATTGAAAATGGACCCAAGTGAAATTTCACACTGAATTCAACTTTCCCCGACTTCATACACTCATATTATGTAAGGTGGATTTTCGAACCGACAAATTTTGGTATAATGTACTTGAGATTGTGGAATGACCTTTAAATTCTAGAATTATTGTTGTAATGTAACAATTTATAGACATGTTAGAAAAAGTTAACAATAATAATCTAAACGAAAATATGAAAGAGAATAAGACACAGAAAAACAGAAAAAAGACAATGGTCGCAACTGGGACTCGAACCCAGACCTCTCCGTCTAACCGGGACGAGCGCGTTAACCAATTTCGCTATTGCCACCTTCTGTCAAACCGTCATATTTGTCAAACTCATATTTTCAAATTTTAGAATTAACATTATTATCAACTAATTATTTTTCTCCATACATATCTCCAGAGGTCTGGGTTCAAGTCCAAGTCGCGACCATTGTCTTTTTTCTGTTTTTCTGTGTCTTATTCTCTTTCATATTTTCGTTTAGATTATTATTGTTAACTTATTCTAATATGATATATTTCACTGATGAGAATAACCTTCATAAAAGTAATAAAAAGAAAGTTTTTCTTATAAAAATTGAATATTCATTTAGACTTTTATAAAAAGTCAATTGTTCCATATAAATAAATTCGGATATATCTATCCGAGACGCTATCCAGGTTACAAACCAATTCTTAGAATGATTGTTTCCAATGAAAAGGGTAGTTGCCCGTAATATGGAGAAAAATAATTATTTAGGTTTAAATAATTTATTAGGTTTTATTAGGTTTTGACACACCCGTAACGTTCTCTAGCAATCTTAGAGTTTGCTAATCGTTTAATAAAGACAGGCCATAGGTTTAACAAAGAAAAACCAAGTTTAAACATTCAAATATTAATTCATAGATACTTCAATTTGTGCGCTTCAGAAACATTAGAAATAAACAAACAAAAAATTATCAAAAATTAATTCAGTTCTGTCAGCGAACAATGCAGTTATTTTGAATCGCGTAATCATTTCTATTCCCACAAAATTTTCATCCTCCATTTTGACGACCTCCGTAGTCCAGTGGGTAAGACTCTTGACTCACAATCCGGAGGTCGCGGGTTCGAACCCGGCGTGCACAAATAAATTTTATTTGAATAATTTGTGTTATTTCACAATTAATTCATTTAAAATAATATATAGTATATTTGCGGCACGTTCCAGAGTGGAAGATACTATCAGTATCGCCCTGGTGTAATACCACCATTCAGAATTGAAACGTTGCTTGAAAATGGCTTTAGCTGTGTTTGGTGACCAGATCTGAATAGCCAGGTACTTCCCAACCTTCCTCTCCCCCACCTCCTTCCCTCCCCACTACCTTCAGCCTCACAACATACCCCAAATGGGGATGCCATAGTCTCACTGGCTCCAGACCGGAGCAGTTGAGATTCTTGTGCGGTATTCACTGTAAAAAAAAAAATCCTAATCAACGACTGCCGGTACAAAATTCAAAGGAAAGGAAGGAAGGAGAAAAAAAGGACCCGTTCTGTTCCAAATTGCCGACGACGTAACATCTTATAAATCGTTACTTGTTCGCTCTCACTTTTCATATACGAATATTTTGTAAATATAAATTATGGTTTGGATGTAAATTGTTATAATAAACTTGTAGGTACAGTGTCAAATGTTTATTTGATTTATGCGCAACCATACTTCATACCCCCCATATAGTTAACAAAATAATAGCACCCTATAAATCATCATTATTGACAATGTTCCCATGTTATGTTGATTCGTCCCACCGTTCTCCCCCTAAATAATCTAATAATTTTTGTACTTATAATTATAAATTTTAAGTTAGTTTTAAGAGTACTGATGTGACACGGATGTGTCGAAACCGATAGCGTATAAATAAAAATTAAGTAACAAATGTCCATGTGAAAACATAAAACTCTTCAAAATAAAATTAATACGAAAATTTAAAAACGTATCTAACCTAACCCAACCTATCCTAACCTAACCTAACAAAAAAATGGAACAAAAATAATACGGACAACCTGTATAGACAATACATTATTATCCAAAAATAGTAAAATGGGACAAAAATAATACAGACAACCTGTAAAGACAATACATTATTGTCCAAGAATAGTAAAATGGGACAAAAATAATACAGACATCCTGTAAAGGCAATACATTATTGTTAAAAAATAGTAAAATGGGACAAAAATAATACAGACAACCTGTAAAGACAATACATTATTGTCCAAGAATAGTAAAATGGGACAAAAATAATACAGACATCCTGTAAAGGCAATACATTATTGTTAAAAAATAGTAAAATGGGACAAAAATAATACAGACAACCTGTAAAGACAATACATTATTGTCCAAGAATAGTAAAATGGGACAAAAATAATACAGACATCCTGTAAAGGCAATACATTATTGTTAAAAAATAGTAAAATGAGACAAAAATAATACAGACATCCTGTAAAGGCAATACATTATTGTTAAAAAATAGTAAAATGGGACAAAAATAATACAGAAATCCTGTAAAGGCAATACATTATTGTTAAAAAATAGTAAAATGTAAAATAAGGTTAGGTTAGGTTGGGCTAGTTTAGGTTAAGTTAGGTTGGGTTAGGTTTTAGTAGATATTTTGTTGGAGGATGTTTTGTCCGTAGGATATTTTGTCCTTGGGATATTATGTGGAGGGATATTTTGTCGAGGGATATTTTGTCGGAGAATATTGTGTAGGGGATATTTTGTCAGAGTATATTGTGTAAGGGATATTTTGTCGGAGTATATTGTGTCGGAGAATATTTTGTAGAGTAGGGGATATTTTGTCGGAGTATATTGTGTCGGGGATATTTTGACGTAGTAAATTTTGTAGGGAATATTTTGTCGGAGTATATTGTGTAGGGGATATTTTGTCGGAGTATATTGTGTCGGGGATATTTTGACGGAGTATATTGTGTAGGGGATATTTTGTCGGAGTATATTGTGTCGGGGATATTTTGTCAGAGTATATTGTGTAGGGGATATTTTGTCGGAGTTTATTGCGTCGGGGATATTTTGTCAGAGTATATTGTGTAGGGGATATTTTGTTGCGGGATGAAAACGCGTGGTACCAGACAAAATGCCCGAATAAAATCATACCACAACTTAACAATTTAGCAAAAGAATGAATCTTAAAATTGACAACCGTATACTGAATAGATCAATGACACTTAACTAGTTTCATATCATAAACCGGTAGAACAAACACATGACTCCAACCAGATATCTGTATTTATCAAAGACGTTACGCAAATCAACAAGGTAAATATTTACAAAATATGCACGCATAATATGAAAAGACCTGTCAGTGGCTGATTTGGGTCCCGCCCGAGCGTTGCTTGTTCGATACCTCGGCTGGCTAAATTCTCCATCACGACACAAGCAACATTTTCCACTCATTGTGGTGGTCGTAAGACATTTTCAAACATTGCCAGGTTATTCTTAATCCGGGAATGTTTGTCTTTCTTTTATTTATTATAAATTATAATATTACTAGCAGGTTCCCGGCACGCGCCACATTTAAAGAAATAAATTGTTTCTCCCTGCATTTCCTTTCGCTTCGTTCTCTCTCACACCCCCTGCCCTTCCGCGTTCCCGTTCCACCTTCCCCGCACACGCACGTGGCTCTATTTTGTAAATATTTACCAAATTTACTAACCGATTTCAGAATTTATTACGTAAATATTTACTTATTGTAAATATTAGAATCTATTTTGCAAGTATTTACCAACCGAGTTCGCTTGATTTAGGTTTCAACAGGGAAACAATTTAAAACTACAGTTTGAAATTGATTGCGATGAAACTTTGGGGATTTGATGTGTGCATGCCCTCGATGGTTTCTGTATACAATAGTGAGCTCTGGTATCATGAAATTACGCTTTGCTAAACCGTTCATCCGATTGACATGAAACATTGGGGATTTGATGTGTGCAAGCCCGCGATGGTTTCTGTATACAATAGTGAGCTCTGGCATCATGAAATTACGCGTTGCTAAACCGTTCATCCGATTGAGATGAAACATTGGGGATTTGATGTGTGCAAGCCCGCGATGGTTTCTGTGTACAATAGTGAGCTCTGGCATCATGAAATTACGCGTTGCTAAACCGTTCATCCGATTGAGATGAAACTTTGGGGATTTGATGTGTGCAAGCCCGCGATGGTTTCTGTATACAATAGTGAGCTCTGGCATCATGAATTTACGCGTTGCTAACCCGTTCATCCGATTGAGATGAAACTTTGGAGATTTGATATGTGTATGCCTGAGATGGTTTCTGCAGATAGATTTCCCTCTCAAACCATTCGAGCGAACCCGCGGGTAAAAGATAGTTGTTTTATAAGAAAAACGCTCCTATTATAACTTTTAAAGTTATTCCCATTAATGTAATGTATCATCGAAGAAGAAGATAACACTTATAATCTTAAGAAAATATGAAAGATTTAATGATAATATTGCACAAAATACCCACCTATTTCACAATGCCATCAGCTCTGATCAATTGTGCCTTTTGTGCGGTATGCATTATTATTTTTAATTTCAATCAATAAATTGAATGAACTTCGCCAACAATTTTTCATCCGACAAATCCGTCAAATTTATTCGGGGGTGCCTGTTTTAAATCTAAAATAATTGCCAACGTAAAAATCGTTTGTCAAATGAAGCCAACCAAAGTTTGTCATATTGACAGGTCGCTTAACTAGGCTAATCCTACAGGTAATCGCCGCCTATTGGTCGATATACAATACACCAGGTGGGCAACAGTGGAAGATATCTGTCCTTCAACACGATACACCAAAATTCTTCTAAAAGTGTCTCCATAGATAATCTAAACTAAGGGAGATATTGTTTATTCCCCAGGTATTGGCCATATTTTGTCAGAGGGTTAAAATACGTAGCGACTATATAAAATAATTCTATAAGTAAGAATAAAAAATATAATGGTTATGTTAGGTAAAGATATTGTACTTCTTAGTCCTCCTCACTAGGGGTGCCTGTGCCGAGGCGGACTAAAATTGTTTTATTATAATATTTAATTAAATGAAGACAATATTAGCGAAACTCAATCGAAAATCTGGAGACAGAAAAATCAGAAAAAGATATTGGTTCCACTGTTTTTGATTGAATTTCGCTAATATTGTCTTCATTCAATTAAGTAAATATTATAATTTGAGATTTTACTCATAAAATTAAAAATAATGTTTAATTATAGTTTATTTGTCTTCTACGAGTTTGTCGTTTGTAGTGTCTTCATTAGGGTGTTTTCGTTGACCTCTTTCAGCCATATTTTTATTCTTGATTTGTACTCATAATTTTTATAAATTAGTTTTATGCCTTGGGGATGAATGTTATGGAGTTTAGTTGCGGAATAAGTGTAGTTTCTTTGTCCGAATGTGGTTTTATAACTTGGAATGTTTTTTATGTCATTTTTACTCCAAAAGTGTTCAGGAATCGCTGGTTAAAATCCTTCGGGTACGCGCTGTTAAACCCTGTTTAGGTTTATAGAAGAGAATATATACCAGAAAATATATAGGTAACCTTCTTTGGGTGTTTACCAATCTTGGGCGTTCTACGTCATAGATAGGCTAAATGTTTGAAAATCGAATCACTTGCAGCCGGGCCAATCGAGGGCTATAATTTCCACAGGGACGGATTCAAGTTTCGAACAAGTTTTAAGTTTTCGAATTTCGAATAAATTTAACTGTCAGCTGTCACTTAACTGTCAGAATGCCAAACAGACAGCTGACAGCGATATCCCTAGCAGTTGCAAGGTTATATCGCTGTAAATGATCCAAATACAATTTGACACATTTAACTTTGTTGTATTTTGTTGATTTATATCACATCAATTTTCATATTAAACAACTTGGAAGACGGGTACGGGTACTATAACCCCGGCAACCATTTATTGGATAACCAACACCTCTGCCACAGGAAACCCAAAGTGGTACGCTGCGTTTGGCGACTTAGCAGGAATGCTCGGGATCACGAGGTAAGATTTGTCTAGGTCTTGACAGCGGATGCTTTTTCCCACGATCGATCGGAAGAGACCGATTGAGGGAGACCTATTAATCTCTCCAGCCGGACCCTCTCGACCCATCGCTATGCACTGCAGTGGGAGGGATGGATTCATACGTCCGACGCTCCTGGACACATTGATACCCAGATTACTGCCCACCCATCGTACCCTTTTCCTTCCCAGAACTTCCTCTGCTTCCTTTCCCTAAAATGACCCTCCACACCGATTCCCTAAGATGACACAGGCTCTGAAAGAATTTTCTCCTCGGGGTCACCTAATTACTACAGAATACATTTTTGCGGCACGTTCCAGAGTGATATTGGAGGGGACCCCACCATTTTCCCCATGGCGTTATAAGCAAACATATGGTTTCCTCGTTCACCGCACACGTCAAGGCTCTATTTTTTTTAACGAAGCTACATTTATTTGAACGACTCTAGACCCTCCAATGTCCATGCATACGGGGTTAGAAAGCAGTATGCAAGTACTTACATTAACATAATACAAAAGAATAATAAATGTGGCAGCCCGAGGAATAATTCTTCTGAAATCTATAGAGAAAAATATATACAGATAAAAGTATTAGTAAATAAAAAGAAAAATAAGAACTGCGACCGGTTAAGGAAGCCTGGAATAAGAGAAATAACAAAAAAATAACAGTAATAATATAACGCAAGTATTTACAATAATAACAGTGATAGATACTCTCAGTATCACCCTATTGAAAGACCACCATTCAGAACAGATACGTTGCTCGAAATGACTTTAGGTGTGTATGTTGATCAGCTAGATTGTTCTAAAATTTCTTCTCCCCTCTCCCAGTCTTTTCGACCTAAAACATAACCAAACAATTGGGGATACCATTGACTCCCACTGACTCCGGGCAGCTGGAACTCTTGTGCGTTGGAAACCTACCGTAATATATATTAACCTGCGTATCTAGTATCTAGCACAGTCGATCGATGAAGGTTTTGTTGAATAAATGAACAATACTTAGTCGTTGTGAATTGTTGTCGTTTATTGGCGATCTGCAGTCATGCTCGGGAATGGTGAAAAGTTACCGACGCACGATTTCTAAACCAAATGCCAGTCAAAAACAACCTGCAACTTTAATGTATCTCGGTAAATTTTTATCACGATGCTCAATTTTCCTAAATTTAATCAGGTTACACCTGTATTTAAGGATATTATTCTGAAAATTAAAAATATAATTTGTACTAAAAAAATACACGTGCTTTTGGGTTAATAGGGGGGGGGGGGGTAGTCCAAAATATGTAATTTATTGCATTGCACTACCTCTGCATACATTCTGGAATAAAATACTATTATGTTAAGTTACGTTTGGTTATGTAAAATTACGTTAGTTTACGTAATGTTAAGTTAGGTTAAGTTTAGATTACGCTGTGTTACGTCAGTTTCCTTAGGTTACATTGAGAGCGGATGTTAGTTATGCACCGCTAGATCTCTCTGTTACTATTGTGAAGATACAGGGTGTACCTTAAATAAGGACATCAGTTATTTGCATCGTCTCTCCGCATACCTCGCTTGGTTCCCTGCTGCTTGTAGAGTGAGTGTAGAGAGTAGGATGGTAGACGGTGGACATTAATGCGAAAATGCAATGTAAATAACTGAAATTGTCTGAAAACTTATGCTGGTACCATCAGGCTGGGGTGACCACGACTCAAATATCAACAAAAACCTTTTGATTATCTAAAAACACTTTTATTTAATTTTTTCTAAGAACAGCTTTCTTTTTATAACTTTTCAAGATTATCCCCATCAATGTAATAAATCATTGAAGAAGAAGATAACTCTAATAATAATCTAAACGAAAATATGAAGAGAACAACACACAGAAAAATAAAAGGATAACGGTCGCAATTGGGACTCGAACCCTTAGTGTTATTTTCTTCTTCAATGATAATATATTACACTTTTTTTTAATTTTTTTTTTATTTATTGATCTATATACGTGATGTTTACATATAATATATTATTCTATGCCTGTCTCGCCAAGGTATACCTGTGTTGAGACAGGCGTAGAGGTACATAATTGAATATCATATATAAGAGTAATTTAATTTACAATTAAACATAAAGATGATTGAAAGTGTGGGTAAATCACATAAAGAAAGTTTTCTTATAAATGAGGGAAGAGATACAGTACAGTAGTAAATCCTGTCAAATCTATTTATGGATGAAATGAAAATGAAATGAAATGAAATGAATCACTTTGTAAAACACCACTTATTTAATTAAAACTATCAACATGTTTCAAAGACAATGGTTTCTTCCTCAGGATAAAATTAAAATTAACAAAAATAACAAAAGACAACCAAGTATTATTATTTTACAATTTGGGAGGTGAATTTGGGTATACATTATATATCAGAAACCATTTATTGGATAACAACACCTCTGCCATAGTTTATGCCATGTAGGTTTGTCCAGGTCCTGGCGGCGGATGCACCCGCAAAAATGCTGCGTGGCGGGTTGGATAGGGAGAGATTGGTTGATGGAGACAATTTACCTCTCCAGCCATCTCGACCCATCGCCTTGTACCGCAGTGGAAGGGATGTATTAATACACCCGTCACTACTGGACACACTGACCCCCAGTTTCCTACCCACCCCTCATATCTTTTTCCTTACCAGGTCTTCTTATCCTGCCTTTCCCTAAAAAGCACGAGGATGCTCCCACAATGGGATGCTCCCTAGATTACTTAGGCCCCGAGGGAATTTTTTTTCTCAGGACTTCCTGTATAGCTAAAGCTCAGATCATGTAAAACCACCTTCCTAAATTTCTGTCTTGTACCCCCGGACACCTTATATATTTTACTTTTCTAACATGTAAGGCATTTCTAGTGTGCATTATCTATTCTATTCAATGGTTTAGATCACGTAGGAATCAGTAAAATAAAAAATAAAAACTGAAAAGTATTCAGTAATGGAAGGTCAAAGATTAATAATTAAGGTTATTCTGAAAAAACCATCTAAAAAAATTCCTTTGAATACTGAAAAAATCTTTTAAATATTCAAAGTTTCTACAATAGACAATGCACATACCTTTATAAAAAAATATTCAATACCACAAACTTTAAAAGTAATACAGCTAAAAAAAATTACATTTCAATATATCAGCAAGATATCAAAACAATATTAAAATCCCAAAATTTAATACCAAGCACATCCAAAATTCCTATCTGTATCTTGGTTTAAATTATTTCAACAAACTCCCAAAAACTTAAAATTATCGAAAATATACGTAAATTTCAAAATAAATTAAAAAATTAACTGAAACAGCTGTGAGACTATATTATTTAAATCTGTTTATTGATACATCTCAAGTTTCTCTTACTAATTTATTTATTTATTTATTTACGCCCCTTTTCGGGGCTTTTACATATACAATTTAAAAATTACACTTTGATTAAATAAAATATAAATACAATATATTTCTTTTACCAACAAATATAAAAGGTATATATTTCTTTTACTAAGAAATATACAGTATTTATTTTACATAACTGAACTGCCTCAGTAACAGCATTTTGTATTTGTCTAAAGATAAATTGAAGATGTCCACAGACTTGTTAAAATTATTTCCCTCCATTAGTATTCTGGGCAAAGAGGAATACATATGGTAGTTAGTTCCAGAATTTCTGCACTGAAATAAATCCTGACTTCTAGTATTACGTAGAGGAATCCGGAAGCTTATTAATTCAAGCAATAATGGACTATCAACTAAATCATTTAGAATTTTATAAAGAAATACCAAGTCTGCGAAAATTCTTCTGTCTGACAATTTGAGCATATTCATATCATTTAAAATAGTGTGTAGTTCATCATAATTGCTGGAATACCCATTTTAAAATTTAGAAAACGTAAGAATTTGTTTTGTATTCTTTCAACAGCTTGTACATGTGTAATATAATATGGGTTCCAGACCGGAAAATTGTACTCAAGTTGACTTCTAACAAATGCAAAATATAACAGTTTAATACACTTTGTTTTTAAAATTTCTAGTTAGCCTAGTTATAAATCCCAACATTTTTAAGCCCTTATTAGAAATTTCTGTTATGTGGTTAACAAATGAAAGATTTGATTGAAAAGTGATGCCTAAGTCTTTAATTTGTGTTAATGTCTCAAGAGTATTGTTATCAATGTTGTAATTAAAGATCACTGGATTTTTTATTCGAGAAAATCTAACTAGATATCTATTGTTATTAGTTGCAATATTATTATTCACTTACTCAAATGGTAACATTGATAACATAATTGAGCATGAATTCACTAAACAAATTTAAGAGCCTTGTCTCTTTATTTATTTATTTATTAACAGAAACAAACAGTACATTATTTACATTGGTGAAAAAAGTTTACAGTTAATAAGTATATTTCAAGTTAGGTACCTATGATATGTTTCATTGAGGTATCTTGTTTGTATTAAATTTACCGGGTGATGTGCGTTGTGGGAGGGTGTGTGTGTGTGAGTGTGTGAGTATGTTTGTGGATGTGAGTAAAGGTGGAAAAGATATTATGGTGAGGAAAGGCTTTTATTATATTTATATTACAATATGTTTAACATGTAAACAAAAAAATGAATAATTATTGTAAAAACAAATATTAAATAAAAGTCTTGAGAATTAACATTAAAAAATGATTTGTTTTCCCCGTCGAAAGAATGGTCGCCCTTTGCCGAGGCGGTATTTACATATGAAATTTCACGAAGGCTGTCGCAACTCTAAATTGAATTTGGCCGACATTTCGGCGGTAGGTACACACTCCGAGAAGCGTGTTCCTGGAATGCAGCGACTACTAAATGTTGCCATATCTACCTACTACTTATTAAGATAACCTCAAAATGCAAAACTACTACAGCACTACAAAACTATGGTGACGGTCTCCGTGGTCGAGGGTATGACTCTCGACTAGCAAACGAATTTACTTGATTGATTTGTGTTTTTTTTACAATTAAACCGTTTAAAATAATATATGTAAAGATAAATTTATTATAATGAGTTCTGGCATTATTCGTTTATTTACAGCCAGACCCTCTCGACCCATCGCCTTGCACCGCAGTGGGGGGGATGAATTCATACATCCGTCACTCCTTGATACGCTCATGTAAACAATTCAAAGACCTTACTACTTTCAAAACATTATTTCTCATATGTTCGTAGTATCCTTGAATACGCATCTCAAGTGTGGAACCCAGGCTACGCAGTACACAAAAATAGAATTGAAAGAGTTCAAAATAGATTTTAAGGTATCTCAATTTCCGCTCTTTTCGATCTCCTGTTAGTAATGAAGACTCAAAATTCAATTGCAAAATTCTTCAAAATACAGACGCTAACTTGTCGAAGAAATATAGCAGATTCGGTAACGTTATTTAAAATTACACATAACTTAACCGATAGTCCTGATTTTCTTCAATGCCTATCATTCCACGTTACAAATCGCAACAGTAGACAGTCGCTTACTTTTAATCTTCCTCTTTGCAAGACTAACTCCAAACATAACTCATTTATCTACAGATCCACACATTGACATTTTTAACTCGACGTTATGTGAAATAAAATGAAATCTCACTAAGCAACATGACTCAAACTAGGATGTCCAATCCCTATATATTCCCGTCCTTTGCCTCTTAATCCTATTCCTATGTTCCTCCTCCCCCCCCTTCTTTTCATATATCGTAACTAAAATAAATTATTTAAGAAAAAACCTTTATAATGTCACACTTTATCATTCACTACCATCAGTGGAAAGTTCATAATTGGCATAATTAACATCTAATTATTGTATTATTTTGTAATCTCTGATTAGCTGTCAACTTTCTTTAAAATAAATAAAATAAAAAATAAAATACACTGACCCCCAGATTTCAACCCACTCCTCATACCCTTTTCCTTCACAGAACTTTATCTCCTTTCTTTCCTTAAAAGTACAACATCCCCAAAGATGAAATAGGCCTTGAGGGAACTTATTTTCCTCAGGGGCTTCCTGTAATGATCATGTAAAAAAAAACTTTTTAATTTCAAGTTTATGGAAATGGATGTCATTATTAAAATCAAAAGAATGGTTCGTCTCCAATAAATGATTAGCAAACTCCGAGAAACTATTATGTAAATACCTAAAGCCCTGTTCAGACACGGCTATAAACCGCGAGCAGATATCTGTTGAACCGCGAGCGCTTATGTTTTGTACCGTTCACACGACGCTATCAAATATTTCTTCCTGTGGTTTGAGAGGGAGTCAGATGAATTAAGGAGCGACCACGGAATGCACATTTTTTGTACTGAATCTGTCAACTTGACATTTCTCTCATCCACCGGTCTAGGCTATAAACCGCGAGCAGATATCTGTTGAACCGCGAGCGCTTATGTTTTGTACCGTTCACACGACGCTATCAAATATTTCTTCCTATGGTAGGAGAGGGGGTCAGATGAATTAGGGAGCGCCCAAGGAATGCACATTTTCTGTACTGAATCTGTCATCCACAGGGCTAGGCAGCTCCGTAATTAAGATGACCCCCTCTCCTGTTTTCGTCGGAGAGGGGGCGCTTAACTTTTCGTATATCGCCTCAGGAGCGGTTATGGCGTAAGATGTGTATTGTCTACGTTGATCTGCGCTTAAACCGCTTAGGTGTGAACGGTCTGAAGGGATTGTACGGAGAGCGATATTTGGCATGCTATGATCTTTTATATTTGAAGGGGAGGCGGAAGGGGAACGGGACGAACGGGAAAGGACACGCACGGAGAAAAATCTTTATTAAGTGGCATAGCAACGCACGCTGGGAACACGCTAGTACTTTATAATTACCATGATCCTTGGAACGTCAGATTTGTTGGATTTTAGATTTAGCAAACATTTTTAGTAGCTTATTTATTTATTTTGGAGAAACAAACAGTACCTAATTACATGTTAGAAAGTAATTACAAGTTGTAGAATTAATACAATAATTGGTACCAATGACATGTCGCTGTTATATAATATATGTTTTTTATATGACAAATTATAAATTTTACCTATATTAAATTAGTAAATTATTGAGGGAGAGGGGTGTGTTTGTGTGTGTGTGTGTGTGTGTGTGTGTGTGTGTGTGAATATGTGTGTATGTATGTATGTAAGTATGCGCATTAAACAATTTATATGATTGACATGATGCTCTTTTTAAATTTGGGCAGTGAATCGGAGAAAATGTCGATATTATAATTTAGATTAATATTATTGAATATATGAAGAGCACGATTGATTGGCGAATTAGTTGCTGCATTTGTCTTGTAATTAAACATGTGGAATAGTTCTGTATGGCGTGTACGTCTTAATGTTATGTTAAAATTAATTAGGGAAAGTAGTTCGGTACAATCGATGTTATTATTTAAAAATTTGTGTATAAAAATGTCAAATCAGCAATTACTCGTCTTTGTTGCAAAGTTTGAAATGTGCATTCATAGTTATTGTTGAATTTGAAGGTAAGATATTTTATAAATTTGTTTTGAATATGTTCTATGCTATCTATGTATAATTTGTACTGCGGGTTCCAAATTGGCGAGGCACATTCCAGTATACTTCTGACTAATGCAAGATATAACATAACTACTGTGCGCAGGTTACTGAACACTTTACTTATACGAAGAACAAAACCAAGCATTTTATATGACCTGTGAACGATTGAGTCGATGTGATTATTAAAAATAAGTTTGCTA
The DNA here is from genome assembly GCA_917563855.2 of Limnephilus lunatus. Taxonomy (NCBI): domain Eukaryota; kingdom Metazoa; phylum Arthropoda; class Insecta; order Trichoptera; family Limnephilidae; genus Limnephilus; species Limnephilus lunatus. The sequence goes on from OU830592.1 coordinate 114,028,831, forward strand.
TCAAGGTAAACACCAAGATCTTTGCATTCCGTTTTAGAGATTACAGGTTCATTGATGATGAAGAGGATGAGCTTAGGATGAGGATCTTTGTTGCAATCAGTTCAAAGTTCAAAATTAAGTATTTTTCTTTCAATAATAATATTTTTGCACCTGGGTTCGATGCGCTGTCTGTATTAAGCCAATCATAATATTACAAAATCTATTTCATATTACTATCATATCGCTATCGCTTAATCCATAAATTATTTTAATCCGAAAATCAAATGTTTTGAAGATAACATAACTTGGACAGTTACTGATAAATTTTGAAATTCCAAATTTATCATGCACTAGCTGGTTCCCGGCATGCGTTGCAATACCTTATTCGAAGAAATAAATTGTTTCTCTAACCTAACCTCCCGCGTTCCCCTTCCACCTTCCCCGCACACCATTTCCCCTCTCCCGCTCCACCGTCCTGCGTTCCTTCAGACCCAGTACAAACAGCTCGCGTGCCACCTATTACAATTTTTTAATTCAAATTTTCATTTTTCGTACATAACAAATATTCATTTTTGTACATTATGAGAAAAATCAATCAAATTTGGTACCTAACATAGATACCTATTTAAAATATCTATAATTTAAAAAATCTATAGACAATTCTTTTACTACAGAAAAAAAAATGCGCGAACTGTCAAACGTGCGAAGTTAAAATAGTCGTTAAGTTTTCTGAAATTATCCAATTTACTGCGCAATTTTCTTAATTTTTCTTTCCGTAAGAACCTTTTAAAAAGTATAAGAAAACTAAAAAAAAAGATGAATGAAATAGGTAAAGTCGTTCAGAAGTTATGGCGTGACCAAGGGAAACAGGGATTCATTTTTATATATATAGATATGAGTGCTGATGACGATAAGTGTGATTTTGTCTGTCCCAAATTATGTATGTAAAATATGGAAAAAAATATTAGTTTTACTTCATGAATTAATTTAATATGCATATTATATAAATTTGAATATTACACAAGTATGTGATCTAACTTAGCAAAACAAAACCATATATATATTTTTATTTTTTTTACATTAGCTCCACACAGGAGGCCCCGAGAAAAATAATTTTGGCCTCAGGGCCTATGTTATCTTTGGGGATGCTGTGTGGAGGGTTTTTTTTGGAAAGAGAGTAAATTCTGGGAAGGAAATTGGTATTAGGGATGGGTAGGAATCTGGGGGTCAGTGTGTCCAGGAGTCACGGACGTATGATGTACCGACCCACTGCGGTGCAAGGCGATGTTCCGAGAGAGTACGGCTGGAGAAGTCAAAGGGACTCCTTCAACCACTCTCTCCTGATCCGGCCTGCCATGCAGCTGGTTGGCAGATGCATCTGCCGCCAAGACCCGGACAAACCTCACCCCGTGGCACCCGGGCTAAGTCACCAAACGTAGCGAACCACTTGGGGTGACCAATGGCAGAGGTGTTGGTTATCCAATAAATGGTTCCCGGGGCAGCGGTACCTATACCCTATACCTGCCTCCCACAACCTCCCAATATGATTTTGGTTTGAAAATTAGATCGCTTAGAAATACTTACGCCCGTTTCTGCATAGAGTCAAGAGTTTTTGAAATTAGGAATTTTGAAACTCCAGATTCCAGATTGAAACTACAAATTCACATGTACAGTACGGTTAGTCTCTGAGAGGCTAACTTGACGCTGTCTTCGATGGAACCCACGATGAGCTGGTCACTTAGAGTTACACCAAGCATTTCAAGCAAGGGTAGCATTGTAGGAAGATTGTATGAAATGCAAATACGATGTATAATAACCATTTATTTGTATTATCCTTGCCTCATCATTATACTGAATATAAAAATAAACAATTTGAATACTGTCAATTTCAATAAATTTAAATCGAAACAAGAAATAAAAATTCTAATCAGAGTAAATGTAGTGCAACTAGTGGAACTAATTGCACTCCAGCATGTTCTACACTTAATTCAACTTCCAAAATTAAATATCTTGGTGTATAATGTATATAGATCAACATTTTAAATGGAAAACACATATTTGTGAACTTTTTAAAATAATTAGGAAATGTATAAACATATATTTAAAAGACTCAGAAACATACTTAGCTGGAAAACCTAAAAAGAGTGTACTATGCAATTGTTCAATCTATATTACAATACGGTATTATAGGATGGGGAGGAACATATGATGTTATTTTAAATCCTCTCAAAATAGTTCAAAAAATTAATAATTATGGCTATTTTGAAAAAAAACATCTACATTTTCAACTGAAAAAATCTTTTCAATGTTCAAAGTATCTACAATAGACAATTTATATAAAAAATATTCAACACTACAAACTTTCAAAGTAATACAGCTAAAAAAATTACATTTCAATATATCAGTAATATTTAAAACAATATTAAAATCCCAAAATTTAATACCAAGCACATCCTAAATTCCTATCTGTATCTTGGTATAAATTATTTCAACAAACTCCTATTAAACTAAAAATTATCGAAAACAATGGTAAATTTCAATTTAAATTACAAAATTACCTGAAACAACTGTAAGAGTACATTACTATTATTAATATTTCATTTCACTTCATTTAAATCAGTTAATTGTCTTAATTTATATTTACTATTATTGTTATTTCATATCTATTGTTATTAGTTGCAATATTATTATTCACTTACTCAAATGATAACATTGATAACACAATTGAGCATGAATTCACTCACCAAACACAAGAGCCTTGTCTCTTTATGGTGAGGAAAGGCTTTTATTATATTCATATTACAAATCTATATAAAAAATGTATAATTGTTGTAAAAACGTATAAATATTAAATAAATAATATATATTTTTTTAAATTGTTCAAGTGTTCAACCTACAACCTACAAATCAGTGTCTACAGTGTCTACAAGTTCATTCACTTTGTTGAAGTACGGCAGTCTTCGAAAAACACAAATTTTACTGTCAACATGCGCGAAAATAATATCACCCGTGTACTGATCAATCAAAACATCTTTAAAGATGGCGCTGTTACACACTGATTGAGCAACAATCGTCTCTTCAGGAGTTTCAATATTCGCAGCAAAGAGAGCACCGAAGTTACTGTCTTTCAAAAACGCGATGAAAAAGATCTTTGTACCAAGATGGTGCGCAACTCTGAATTTGGTGTGCAGACTTGGTGTTTCAATGGTTTTTAGACAGAAAACCAAATGGGTTGGTTCTGGAAAAGACAAAGTAACAGAGTCATTGAATGTAGGATTATCAAAGACACTTTTGAATTGATGAGAGTGCTTGCTCAATCCTAGCTCTAATTCGAAGTATCTGGTTGTTCTGGATTCGTCCATGGCTTCGTAGTAAATCTTTCGCTTCTTGGACACTATGCCAACAATATTGGGAATGTTGGGTCCTATTATCTCTGGCTGCTTATACACGTCTCCGAGTACCACGAAGGAATCATTTGCGACTACTTTGTTGTCTTCTTTCGAGAGCAGCTGCATCTTCATGGTTATATTTGCCGCCAATTTGTCCATCTGTAAAAATGTTTTATATTATATTATATTAAATCATAAGTTCCTGAGGTTTATTAATAAATTGCATACTCCTGTACAAAACATTGATTATAATTACCTACTGGATAAAATGTCCCTATCATAACTTTCAGAAAGAAGAATTAGCACAGATTTAATTAAGATTTATCTTGAATTACTTCAATTAATCAACATCCATAATCCCAAAAGATCTTGCCGACATTTACTACCATTTACTACCATTTTACTTTAACATCACCAGGAAACTGTCTTATGAAAATTCCCCGATCCTAGACTTCAGTCTCGGAAATAAATATTCTGATCTGGGAGACATTTTTACCTTCAAAATAACCAGTATAAACATTGTTTATTCCAATTCTTTTCTATATCTAGACACAAATGGACGTGTATATTTCTGCAATTTTTTGTTTATAGGTATTGTATATCTATTTATGTGAGACTTCTTATCATTTTTACCGATATTTTATATATTTTATTTTATTATATGCTCGTGTTGTTAAATTTTTTACAAATAATTAGAAATATGGACTCTTAAAATAGTGTGAGGTAATTTTACAATTTTAGCTAAAATTCTTGAACATTTTCAATCATTTTTAGCTAGGAACGTAAGTTTTTTTCTAAATATTAGAGGTGCCCAGGTATTTTGAATATACTTTTTTCAATTTTGGGATTTTAATATTGGTATTTATTTTATTTTAGGGAAATCAACAGTTTATAATGTGATTAATTTGTACATGTATAATTTACCTAACTGATAAACCAATTATAAATTTCCTCATTATAATATAATCTTATGTATCTAGAAATAAAACAGTAATCTTAAAACAATTAAAATATATTACATTAAAAGATATAACATTAACAAAGATATTACATACGACAGGTCATTACATAATATAGATTACATTTATGCAGTTTTGTACTCATCTAATACATTTTAATACACTTTTGATAGATTTTTTATATTTACTTTCGTCACATTTGAAGATATCTATATTAGATAAATGTTATTATATGTTGAACACAGTCTTATAAGGAAAGCATTTTGGTTTGAATTTGTTTTACAGTTTTTTCTTTAAAAATATTACACGATCGTGTGTGCCGTGTAGGTACTTTAAAATCTATTCTGTTCAATAATTCAGGACAGTCAGTTATGTTATTTTATTCTGACATCTTGCCGATATATTTTTAGAACAACTAATTTTTTTAATTCCAAACAAGCCACTAAACTATTATTCATATCTCTAGTTAGAACCATAATTGAATATAACTCAGTATTTTGGTCTCCATCTTTAAAAAAAATCATTACATCTAAAAAAAAATTGCGTTTTATAAATTTTAATTTAAATATCCCACTAGATAAATACATAAATTAGAAGACAAGCGTAAAATTAACGATTTAACCTTTTTATTTAAAATACTATACTCTAAGTTCGACTGTTGCGAACTCCTACAACTCATAAACTTACGAATACCAACGGTAACAAGACAAAAAACACTATTCTACTGCAACATTCATAAGCGGAACTACATTGTCCACTCTCCGATACAACGATTTCACACTACGGGAAATCAGTTCTTAGGTGATGTTACCTTATACGAAACCTACCTTCGAAATTTGAAGCACTGCTGTAGAACGTTGAACGATTGGTTTTATTTGCGAATTCCTTCAACTCATAAACTTACGAATACCAACGGTAACAAGACAAAATACACTATTCTACTGCAACATTCATAAGCGGAACTACATTGTCCGCTCTCCGATACAACGAATTCACACTACGGGAAATCAGTTCTGAGGTGATGTTACCTTATACGAAACCTACCTTCGAAATTTGAAGCACTGCTGTAGAACGTTGAACGATTGGTTTTATTTAGAAACTGATAGTGGCGGTACAACTTAGTAGGTCCGAGTTTAAAAAGATATTATTCAATAACAACGTAAATGAATGTACTTAACTAGATAAGGATAAGACCAGATATGATAATGAGAGATAATAAGATACATTGATAAAAACGTCTACAGGACATTTCTGCAAAAAATACGTCAGTTAATTTTCGGAAGCTAACAGTTCATAATTTGGTGTTAATCTAACCTAACCTACTAACCTAACTTACCTAACCTAACCTAACCTAATGACCATTTTTTAAATCCGAAGGAACTGGTTTAAAAAATAGCTGGTTCTTCGTATCCAGTGACAGCTAGTCACCGGGACAAAGTAACCGCGACAGGCAATGACGTCATATGTAATATAAAGAGGAGTGGTAGAAATCACAAAGTGGTATTATTATTCATAACTACCAGATACAATAATAATCATACTTGAATTGATAAACTTCCGGATTCCACTACGTATTACTAGAAGTCAGGATTTATTTCAGAGCAGAAATTCTGGAACTAACTATCATATGTATTCCTCTTTGCCAAGAATACTAATGGAGGGAAATAATTATACCAAGTCCGTGGACATCTTCAATTTATCGCAAAGAAAATACAAAATTATGTTACTGAAGCAGTTCAGTTATGTATAAAGAAATATATAGTATTTGTATTTTTATTGTAATTTTTAAATTTCATATGTAAAAGCCCCAAAAAAGGGCGTAAATAAATAAATAAATACCATCCATATCTACACACCAGGAGAAATAGACAAAAGTACGAATCCAATAGTAGGGGAGACCTGTCCAAAACCGTATACCTATGGTATAAACTCTATAGTTTAATAAATTAAAATAAAGTTCGGTTTACGATAATTGAATTAACTGAGGAACAATATATAAAGAAACATGTCAGAAAATCTTAGTTATAAATGTTTGAAAAAAAAACAAGACCTCTAATATTTCCGATTTTCCTCCGTGGGGTAAAACCGTATACCAGGCTTGTATTATGTAAAATGCAGGCTTAAAACGTCCTAGGCCTTTTGTTGTACATAAAGCCAAATTTTGATTGTTTCTGTATTTATTGGCATGGTCTTGTAATGAATTTCAGCACTCCGTAGGTTCCAGTGGCGGTCCGTGAGTTTTCAATGAGCTAGAGTGCTGGGTTTGAAAAATACGACGTAATTGATGTTGTTGTAGCTGAAAATGAATTGAACTTTTTTTCAAAATTTAAATATTTTGTATGAACATTTTCAGGATTCTTTCAGTTTGGGGATGCGCCGCATCCACATTTCAGTATAGCATCAGTTGCATTCTTAGCTGGATTCTTAAATTTCAACCATATTCTTTAGGCTATTAATACTGTTTGACGATGATGATGATTGCCAACAACGATCTTTGTTTGAGCAAATATTTAAAAGTAAGAAAATTTAGTCTAAACATCCTATGGGTAGGTAATCAATTTTAATAATTCATTGCAAGTATTGCAAACCTTTTTGGGACAAAAATAAAACCTACAAAATAATGCGAAAATTGCAAAATAATGCGAGAATCGTTTTTTTTATTTGCTTTATATCACATATTTTCAAGATTAACAGCGGAAAATTGGAAAATCACAGGAAAACATACACATTTCCAGTCTCTTATTGATTCAAGAATTTTTGTTTGCAAGAAAGCTTTTTAAATATATTTTTAAATGCTTGGAAAAGCGGGTTGTTGTCAAAGAAAGTTTATAGATTTAATAAATTTTCAAAATCTTCACTTTAATTTCATAAACACAAAAAATAAACAACAACAATCGAACATTATTATTACCCCAGCGTCTACGTGGTTGAATTTCAGAACCCAGTTTCGAGAGCATGCTGATGCCACGCCGTACGTGTTGCGCCACAAATAACATCTGTGTACGTGGAATTTCAAACAAAACTACCGTTGTAATTCGGTTTTTTAATTGAAGAATTCGTAACAAGATGTCACCACTTACGTCAGCAGCTCGCATGTGGACGTTTCTTCCCTAGGTATATAAGTAGGTACTACGGATCAAAATAATTTAGTTAAAAATAATAGAGATTACATATGGCGTCTGGCTTCATTGCCTGTCACGGTTACTTCAACTCGGTGACTAGCCGTCATTGAATCACAGTGGATCCGAGGAACTGGCTATTTTTGGAACCAGTTCTGATTACCTACACTCAAACCGCCCACAATTTTATATTTAATGTAGGGGAAGGGAGGGCAATCATCAGGAGCAGTCAACACAAGACGATGTGTTGTGTGTATTATGTGGAGAACCATATGTGGAAACACCCACAGAGGACTGGGTACAGTATCCAGAGTGTTGTGGTTGGACACATGAACAATGTTCAGACATAGAAAACGGTTGTCTTTTATGTGTCAACTGTAAAATGTAAGGATATCCTATTCATTCCATCTTGCTCTTATAAGCTTTCCATTTTGCCCTCAGGGTTAGGGCAAGATGGAATTTTTTCTTTTTTTCTTTTATGAGCCCTAACAGATTTAATACTCAATTCTAATTATTTTTAATAACTCAATTTTATAAGCATGTAAGATCTTTCTGAAGACTGATTAAAATAAACGATTGATATTATGTTGTTATATTTTTTTTTACGTCTTAAAGTTAAGCCTTCCATCTTGCCCTACCTTCCCCTATCCAAATAATAATGTATGGGACGACATTTGGAGCCTCCGTGGATCGGGACCTTCAGTTTGTTACAGTTCTTGTGAGCCTCACCTCGTCTGGCATAAATATATTTTATCCTTATTGTCAGAGGCACAACAAAGACCACCAAGATGAAAGTCGTCCGGGCGTTGATTTTCCCCATATTTCTATACGGTGTGGAAACGTGGACACTTAAGAGGCGGTTCTCCGAATTTCAACCGATTTCTTGCAAACCTCCCTTAAACATTTGAAGTTTTTAAGCTCTTAAAAAAATATATGTTATTCTTGAAGATAATATCTAGACATTTAATCAGAAAAAAATCACAAAGTATGCTCCAAAAATGATTAAAACACGTTTCTTTCGGTTATTTTACAAGTTATATGTATGAAAAAATTCACAGCGTTTTTTTAAATAAAATTAAAGAAAATTATCGCCAGATTTTTGCTCTATTTTTAACGAGTCGTGTTTTATTAAAGATTTTCGTGATTTTTGCATCAATTTTATCGCTGTAAATGTTAGCGCGCTCTTCTAACATTCGTAATTTCATATCTCTCCATCTTCTTCTTTTTGGGGCCGGGAACTGAGCCTTAAAGCCAGCGGAAGAAAGCGGATAAATGCCCTCGAAATGTGGTGCTGGAGAAAAATGTTCAGGATTCCATAGACAGCCAGACGCACAAATGTATCTATTCTGGAAGAGATAGGCATCCACAATAAGCTCTCAACTATCTGCCTACAAGATACTTTGGATATGTTGCTCGCCAAATGAAGACTCCAACTTAGAGAAACTCGTAGTCACTGGCAAAGTGTTTGGCAGAAGAAGCAGAGGAAGGTCTCTAATGCGCTGGAGTGACCAATTATCACTGGCGTCTGGTACTAGGGTGTCCTTGACTTTCCACGCAGTGTAGAAATGCAAGGAATGGATGAGACTTGTCCACCATGGAAAGAGGAGTAGGGGTCACGATCCTCAGCAATGAGGAACCAACTTAATCCGTAAAGTCTATTTGTTCGGTTTTCGGAACAACTCATATAGACCTCATAGAAATCGTTATACCTCCCTTCCTATCATAATTATAAATTTGATATGAACGGTGTTAGAGGGAAAAAACACCATGCTTTATATTCAAATACAAAAACTAACCACAAAATAAGTAAAATATACACCTTTACGAAACCAAAGAATCGAATCGCAATTTGAAATAAATTTCTGAGACTGTGGCAATAAACCACTTGCATCACATTTAAAAAAAAAATTTCGGCTTGGGCAAATATTCTAAGACATTCTGTATTTTTTTTTATCGTATTTTTGAAACCCTGAATATTTTTTGAAAATTTTTTATAAACCGGAAAGACGTGAAATAATTTTACGGGTGCGTAAAAACGATAATTACATAGCCGAAAATCATTTTAAAAAGAGAACGTTTTCCACGCGAATAGCAATAAATTGTACGGGGTTCTCTTCGTAACATCTGAAAAAACACAAAATCAATTTATCATAAAATCAAACCAAAGGATAAGTTCGCATAGAACAAACAATAAATCTATTGGACGTTAAACGCAAATTAAAAAATTCGCCGGAAATCAAAGTGTTGCGATATAAAAAAAATTAATCAAGGTAGAATTTTACAAAATAAAGGGAGCGTAATCGGAGACGGGACATTTTCAGGTAGTGACGTCACGAGCTCAAATAATGGATTTATTTATTTAAAAATAAAAATAAACTATATATTTCTAAAAACTTTTGCTAACATTTTCGTAATCTTAGTAAAAAATCTATCCACACGATTTTTTCAAAGTTGTTATGAAATCCATGCAAGTGGCCTATTTTTTACTAATTATTTTTACACGAAACGACAAAAAAGTGAGGTTACAATAATATTATAATACATTCGTCTAATAAAATATGTATGTGTTTTTTTATCAGTAATTTTAGCACAAGGTAAGGTGTGCCATTTTAAAAACTTTTTTTTATGTTTGCGTGAAAAAAAATAATATTTCAAAAATTATATGTTTATTTCGATTTATAAAAATTGAAAGCGGTATTTTATCACCTTTTAAAAACATTTTTTAGTTTTCGGATACTTTCATAAATATTCAATTTATTTGGATTTTATTGTAAAGCTGAAATATTTTCACTCCGATATAATACGGTCGAGGTCTAAGGGGTTAGAAAATCCATTTAATAATGTCATTCTTTCCCTACATTCAGCATCAGTTCTATTTTTGAAAATGTTTAAATCAGATTGTTTTCATTTCTTTTCCCAGAAAAGCCAAAGTTTTTCAATGACTGACTTCCTTATCTTATCCACTGTTTTTTTTTTTAACTTTTTAAATCATTGTTAGTTATCTATGAATTTATTTTGCTCGATATCGGCTTAACACCGATAAATGCGTTTAAAGATAATATCACATAATATATCCAATATTGTAATGATTCAATTTTAAAACATAAATTAACTATAAAATAAACTCCGATAAAAAAATCAAGTATAATTTTATTCATTCATTACAATATTATTCATTGCCTTTTAAAGCACGTTTTCATGGCAAAATATATAGCTATGTACACTGTACAGTGTACACACGCATATTCATGTTCGACGGTTTGACCCGATCGAATATGTTGACTTGGAACTGTGCTCGTCGTCGCGTCCTCACACTCGAGCAGCTCAACACAAGACGCCTTAGATATACCACCAAGACGCTGTGAAAAATTTGATAATTTTTAAAAATTGATGTATTTTAGCGCGGCCTCCATAGTATCAGGTAATTTTCGGTTAACTGTCAATATACACATATTTTTTAAGTAAAACTTCTTTACGCACGCTCGACACTTGGGGGTAAAATGATGAATATATATATATTACGAATAAGAACCAATATATGCGAACGCTCATTGAAGTAAAACTTCTTTACGAATATGAAACGTTACGAAAAAATATGTAACGTCAATCTATATGAAACGATATAATAAAAGTGAAACGCTAATCGATATGAGTTAAGTTAAGTTAAGTTAAATTGAGTTGAGTTAAGTTAAGTTGAGTTAAGTACAGTTGAGTTGAGTTAAGTTGAATTGAGTTGAGTTGAGTAGAATTGAGTTGAGTTGAGTTGAGTTGATGGGGATGTTGAGGGGATGGGGATATTTTTATTCCTGTTATTGTTATTTTGTTAATGGACGGCATACATTTGTGAAGTTTTACTTCAGTCGTGTGGTGTGCAGTGGCGTGCACAGAGTTTTTGATCAGGGTATGCAGTAGGAAAACCGCCAAATTGATTCAAATAAATAAAAAAGAAACTTGCCACAGATGGCTCCCTTCGTACAAGTTTTCGCTAAGTGTACTTGCTGCTGGCTGTAGATGATGTAGGTTTGTATTATCTAAGCCACTTTAAATATAGATACAAATAATAATAATAATAAATAATCGCTGCATGTATGCGTATTATCACAAGCCAATCAATGGATATCCGAGGTGGCCTTGATAAAAGCAATTGGCGTTGTCTCACTTTCATACTTCAGATAACAACAGATGTCACTGTCGCCACTGATTGCCATTTGCTAATTTGTTCCAGAAAGCACTGCCTGATGCTAACAAAAAAAACCCCATAGAAGCATATTCAAACGACAGTTCTACTCAATGCTACGTGCATTTCGTAAACATTGATATTATATCTTGTATGAAGTTAGCTCTAAGCAGAAATAATTCCTGCTTAGCCCGCATTTTAGTGAGGTAGTCGGAGGGCGCGTGTAGTTTTTAGTTACAGTTTATGTCACATTTGTAGTATGCCGTTTGATGTGGCGGTCGCGAAGTTTTGGTTGCTCAGCTTTGTCGCGCTTATCTTTGAAAGTGTGTATTTATTTTTAGCAATAACTTAATAAATTATAATATTATTTTAGCGTTTTACAAATACGCTAGGGTAGGCAGTGCTTATGTGCCTATATGGAGTGCACGCCCCTGGTGGTGTGGTGTGGGAAAGAAAATGTGTGACCTATGACCCTGGGGTGACCTACGACTATGGGGTGACCTATAACCCTGGGGTGACAAACGACCTTGGGGTGACCTGTTTTTTAAATGCTAATATTTAACCCAAAAATATGAACCAATAAGCAAACCACATAAGTCTATTTATAACAATAATCTAAAATCGTGTATACAATGGTTGAATACCTTGGGGTGACCTATGACCTTGGGGTGACCTATGGCATGGTTATTCAATAAATGATTCCTTGTGTTCGCACCTTTCTCTCTTGCCCCTACAGAAATATACGAAACGTTATTCTCTCTCTTTCTATCATCACTAACTTATATCTCCCTCTCAAATTCCGTTCGCCTCGCCCGATCACACTTTTTCGTAACGCTCTTGTCACGCATTAACCAGCTTACTCCCCAAGTCAAGCGTGCGTTAAGAAGTTTTACTTCAAAAAGTATTACCACATAGTAATGCAACTTTTTTATAAGTAGGTACCATTTCTGATGATTTTATTCACGTTATATGATTTTTATCTATGTTATGCATTCTTTGTTATATGCTTTTATATGACTTTTGGAACGCAAATACAATTAAATATAGCGAAAAATCTATTTTGATCTGTTTTTTGTGATTTAATCTCACAGATGAATTGCGCTCGACCGTGTTAGGATTTGCATTGCGTCTGACGGAAGGTTAATAATGTCGTTCGTTATGCCAAATTATGATCGTTCGTTCGTTATGAAAACATATCTATTGTTGCCAGCGTCGATTTCATATTTATTCCCTGTCAATATCGGTTCGGCTGTTAAAAGGGAAACAGTGCTCGGGATACGATTCAAAATCATCGGAAGTTACGCCTATCGATACGATATGAAGTTATCGATTTTTCACGCAACAAGCAGGTAATTCCGTTTTATCAATAGTAAATGATAATAAATAATGAAATATAGGTGTAACAGGCGTATTTATCGTTTACAATTTATTTACGGTGTCGTAATTGGTACCTACTTATTTACATAACCCGATTATTGCTGTACTTGTAATAAATTAATATTACTTATTTGTTTATAATATTACTATCCGCAGTTTGAAGTTCCTATTTATATAAAATGCTACAGAGATGACCATATAAATTAATTAATATATCATTAATTGCACAAAATTAGTATAAAAATATGAGACTTATAATGGTTTTTATTCCAGAAAGCGGGGAGGTGAGTGCAATCCCACACATCCTACAGACCAGGGTTTCCCAAACTTTTTCTGCAATGGAACACTTTGCGACACCGCAAATTATAACGGAACATTTGGCTTATTTTTTAGGTTTGGTAATTCCTAAAAGTAAAAATTTAAAAAAAGTTATTAAGCACATTATTTATTTAATAGATAGGTAGATAAATCAAAAAAGGAATATAACAAAAAAATGGAATAAATAAAGCACCTAATGACTTTGAAAATTTAGAGTCCTTGAATTGTATATCTTCTTGATATCAGGCGCAATATTGGTAAATTTTTTTTTTTAATTTTTTTTAATTGTTTATTTTATTTAGATATAAAATTTGACATCTTATATCTAATGTTTTCTTATCTATGACTACTACAATATTATTTACTACTTACTGACTAAAATTTGGACTTTACAACATTAAGACATAATCCACGAAAAACTGCAAGACTTTTAGCCTCCTTAATTGGATTCTAATATTTATTGTGGTGTCGAACCTGTTCCTGAACTTTGACTTCGTTGCAGCATAATTATAAAATCCCGCTTCGCATAAATAGTTTGTATAAAACGGAAGTAAAACAATAATAACATGTTTTGATAATTTGGGGTACTCTTCTGACAAACTCGCCCAGAAATCATGGCTAATATTTGTATTTTTTTTCAAGTCAGAGTAAATCAATTCGATTTTCATACTAAATTTTCCTATTTCCTATTCCATTCATGTAACGCAGGAAAACAATCAAAACGGTTAGATTGAATTGATGAAATCGAAATTTGTCTTTTTTTTTAAAATTTTATCCCCAAAATTTACGGCACCATGCGTTTTTTTTATAGTTCGACTAATTACTAAGAAGGATGTGGTAAGACTATAGACATACAAATAACTAGACGAGAACTTACAGATGAGGGGTAAAAACCAACTATGGCGGGGCGAAGAGAGGAAAGAGACTTGTGATTCGCCAATAAATCAATCTAACAGTATATAGGCACCTCGCACTATAATATCACTATTTAGTTCTTGATAGTAAAATCTGCTTTTGAATGAATAGACCTTTTTATATGGGAGCGCGAATTGCATGCCACGGTATGAACAGATGTGTAAAATCCAAATTCGCAAAGTTAGGTTCAGAGTATTTTCATAGAGGAATATTTTGTTGCCGTAGACACTTTTACAAATGTTTCATTATTTACTTAACCCAGTAAACAGCGGCTTTGTGTTTCGCGTCACTATGTATCTCGATGTCTAAGTATGTGTTTCATAGACATACAGCGTCCGTGCGTAAAATGTACGATGAGAGCACGACACTGGTCCGGACACGCCCAGCCAATTCCGAAAAATGGTTCCAATGGGAGGGGGAAATAACACGTTTTTTAACACGTAAGGGCATGTCCATATATTTTGTAAGTCCGTGGGTAAGACTGATTGATTTTTACATTATTTTACTTTCACATAAGTGGATTTCGATTTTTTTTGTTGAAAATTCATGAAATACCTACATGCAGATCCGTTATCCCGTTGTTATTGTTTCCACATCGTAGAGATGTTCATATTTTTTAAGTAAAACTTCTTTACGCACGCTCGACACTTGGGGGGTAAAATGATAATAACGTTCCAAAAAAATAAGAAACGTTATGAAAAGTGTGATTGTTACGAAAAGTGTGGAAACCCTACTGGCAATATAAGTACACCGTTATATACAGGGATTTAAGTAAGATAATATTTATGAAATCCTCAGCACAGGTTCTCCTAGTGAGGTGTTCACATAACACTACTACTAACTAAAGGTTCTCAACATGGGCGATAACGCCTCCTTGTGGGCGTTTGAGACTTTCAGGGGGGGGCAGTAGAAGACCCTGAGAAAATTGGGGGGGCGTTGAGATGGCACAGTGAGACCGTGGGCAGGTAAAAAAATGGTCTTAAAAAGACAAAAAATAAACGCTAATCACGTACTAATAAAGCAGAGTAAACATCAATAGTGGTTAATTTTTTTGTTGCTGTATCTATGTATTGTAATCATTTATATCACGTGTAAATTCACGTATTTCGGTAGTTCGGGAAGTGGATGAAGATTAAACTGAAAGATTCCATTACATTCAGATCTACATTAAATTGGATGATATGATTTTTTATTGTTATTTCAATTTAAAGAAATGTAAAACTTTTGATTGCACGTGAAGTGTCTCATATATAAATACCTATGACATTAAACATTAAAAACTCAGTAGGAATTGGACAGTTAGGGTCATCACATAATTTATTGATTTTTTAATTATGGATCGAAAATTGTGGGAGTCAATATCATTCTCCTTCCCCTCAGTCCTACTACCCTGGTTCTTCTAAGAGCTGCAAATCCTGGAACTCGCCCTTCCGTGAACATTGTGGAGGCGCTGCAGTGCCTGGGGAGTCCGAACTTCATACGGAATGATTTACTGAATCGCACCCGAAGCCTTACCATGGTTCTCTTTTTGAAATTGGTCCAGAGCTCGCATGTGAACAACGTAGGTATAATAAAAATTCAATTGTAAATTGAGAAATTATAAGAGCACATTTTTACATTAGCTCCACACAGCAGGTCTGAAGAAAATAATTCCTCTCATAGCCTGTCATCTTTGGGAAAGCTGTGTGGAAGGTCTTTTTAGAAAAGGAAAGAGAGAAAGTTCTGGGAAGTGGTGGGTAGGTATCTGGGGGCCAGTGTGTCCAGGAGTGACGGACGTATGAATCTATTCTTTCCACTGCAGTGCAAGGTGATGTTCCAAAAGTGTCCTGCTGGAGTGGTAAAAAGTCAACCTGTCTCTCCTGATCCGGCCTGCCCCGCAGTTGACGGGCAGCACATCCGCCGCCAAGATAGTGACAAACTTCACCTCATGAACCCGGATACCCTTGCTAGTTACCAAACGTAACGAATCTCTTGGGGTGACCTATGGCAGAGGTTTTGGTAATCCAATAAATAACTTTTTCTTGTGTTCAACAACTCGGAAGTGGAAAGATTTTCCGGCTTGTGTGTTTATTTGGTTCTGCAATATGGGTATCATCAATACATAAGTTCACTCCTTCCTTTTCTCAAAAAGGCTATCCACAGAGCATCCCCAAAGATGAAATATGCCCTGAGGTAAACTATTTCCCTAGAGCCTCGCGAACTTGTTCTAACACTGCAATATCATACTTCTTTTTGTTTTCCATACACATTTTTTTAATGATAATGACGATAATTAAGTAATTTCTTTGAAGTAGGTACTTAAAATCATTTACCCTACAACGGCTAGGTATATAGATACCAGTTGTTTAAAATAAAAACACCATTATTAGTAAGGCCGTTGGTAATTTATAAATAACATGATTCCATGACAACCAACTCAACTCAACACCTCTTTGAAAAGTCAAAAGCTAAGATTTTTTTTTAAAATAGCCCTTAACCTAACCTAACGTAACCTATTTAACCAATTTTTTGTATATTTTTTTCATCACTTTAAATAAATTTTCAAAAGAGGCGTTGAATTGAGTTCATTCTGAGTTGTCCGATCACCAAATATTATATATGTAGGTACCTACCTCAATGTCTTAGTAAGTAAAGCGTTTTTGAAAGACCGCCATTGCGAATTGAAACGTTGCGTTGTTTGAAATGGCTTTAGCAGTGATCCGTGACTAGCCAGATTGCCAGATACCTCCCAATCTTCCTCTTTCGCCTCCTTTCTTTCCCATTCCCTTCAGCCTCGCAACCATGCTCGCAACATACCGCAATGGTGACCGGACAACTGAGAAATGTCATTAAAAATTATGAAAAAAAAATAGTTAAATAGGTTTAGTTAGAGTTATGGGCCATTTTTCTTTTTTTAACCCCCGAGGCAAGGAGAGGTGTTATAAGTTTGACGTGTCTGTCTGTGGCATCGTAGCGCCTAAACGAATGGACCGATTATGATGCGTTTTTTTGTTTGAAAACTGACGTGATCGAGATGGTTCTTAGCTTCAATTCATGGAAATCTGTTTAGGCGTTTCAAGGTCATCAGCCCTTTTTTGTGTCGGGGGTTTTATACTTACATATTTTTAATAACATAATGATTTTCAAAGGGGTGTTGAAATTGCATGATTCTGAGTTGTCACGGAGTCACCATAATAAAGGCTGCTATAGTTATGCTGGCTTCCGGACAGTGGGAGCAGCTGGAACTCTTGTGCAGTACCTACACTTTCACATAACAACTTGATTGGCTTGATGAAAATAGGTGGAAAATGGAAAACAACAAAAAAATTGGGGTAATTTAGTGTGACATCTATCGACTACTACAAAAAGCAGATCTGTCAAAGTGTTGACATTGTATTTTGAAATGTTCTTTACGATTCCTGCTTTACCGACTCGTTCTTTAGTGGTATATCAAAATCCAATATGGTCGGTCGTGCTGCTTTCCGTCTTCGTAGATTCTGATATTATTTTTACAATAATCCGGTGCCTTTAACCCAGACTGACAATAATAATAATAATTCAATAGTTTCGCCGCGCCTAGAGACCCGCGAGTCTTTTTGTTCGAGTGTTATTTGTGTTTTTAATTAGTGTTTTTCTTCGAGCATACCCGCGGTTGACAGAAGCAGAAGTACGAGTTGTTCTAGTTAATAACTGTGTGTGACCAAGCCAGACCGTAAATTGCACGGCCAAAAGCTCAGACGTGTTATTATTTACATCAACAAATGAATTAAAAACATAACAGGTAACTTTGAATTCTTAATTTTATTTTCTTTTGTTAGTTTTGAGCACTTAAAAAGTTTTCTGAGAATTCGTCATGTTGTTGCGAAGATCGCTGCGATATTGTCGTCTCGCTCTAACATAACATCTTTACATGCGATAGAAAGAGACGCAACACCATTTGATTGTGCTTCTTTTAAATTTTATCCTATTATTTGTTTGTCGTATGTACAAATGTCACTCCCAATTTTATAATATTATTTCATGCTTCGTGCTGTTTTGCATTGGCTAGCATTTATTATAAATCCTTGTAAAATGTCTTGGTGTTTTTTGAGTCTATTTCCTCATTCCTCTATGCACTAGAATACATAAAGCAATAGCGCAATATTATCTCGGAAATGACACTTTTTAAATAGTTTACGTCTATGTTTGGAAATGACATAAGTTTTGACACGAGAACTTGTGTAGGAAGTTCTCTACCACGATTCAATTAGAAACTAGAATAATCATATTTCTTATTATTATTTCTAGTTTTATATTTATAACCAATAATATTTGTTTTATTATGCTTACTTGTATGACTTGTCTACGATTTTTAATGTTTATGTTATACTATTTTACGTTTATGAATGGTTTAAAGGTTTTATGACAACTCAGAATCATGCAATTTCAACACCAGCTTTGAAAAGTCATAAAAAAGATATGCAAATAGCCCATAACCTAATAATAATAATAATAATATTTATATGACTTGTATAGCGCCGTTTTTGTGAAAAATCACCTCAAGGGAGCTGTAAAAATTTATAATACGTTTATAAAATCTTATTTCTAACTACAAATTAGACAAACCACTACAACAACTTATGGCTAAAAATTGCATCCACCGGTTCATCGATCACCGATACGAAACTATATGTCCAATTATTTGACCAATGAACGCAATGCTGCTGTAAAAATGCACTGTACAGGCAGAAAATATATACAAGACCATACTTACCTGGAGGGTCACTAGAAATTAACACTTTTATTCTTTATTTAGAGAAATTAAGACAATGTTCGCATGCAGAGGACATAATTGGGAACTATAATATATAATATGTTCTGTAATGAGCTTGTTTTGAAAACAAATGTTGGGCTTGTTATGCATCTAAGTTCCGGGGGGAGTTTATTCCAAGCCTTAGGTCCAGACACTCCGAAAGCGCGATCTCCAAATTTAGTATTTGGCTTGCGTTTAGGTTCCATTAGTCTGCCTATAGCTGATGATGTTGCTGATCTAAGGGTTGACTGCCTCGGACTAGTATTTTCTGGGACACATTGTTCAGAGATGTAAGATGGGGCCATTTCGTTAATTGATTTGAACACCATCCAGCACAATTTATACTGGATTCTTTCAGGGCACTAACCTAACCTAAAGTAACCTATTACAGTAAGTATTAAAGAAACCTAAAGTAACCTAACCTAAAGTAACCTATTAAACCAATTTTTATGACTTTTATCACTTTTAATGACTTTTCAAAGGAGGTGTTGAAATAGCACAATTCTGAGTTGTCCAGTCGGAGGGGAAGTATTTGATGAGGATCAGGTGGGAAAGCACCTGGCTATTCAGATCTCATACACCAGAGCGATACTGATTGTATCTACCATTATATTTGGTAAACTTTCAGGATGATTGGCCACATTTAAATTTGGGAGGCGGATATGGGTACCGCCCCCCCGGGAACCGTTTATTAGATAACTGACACCTCTGCCATAGGTCACCCCAAGTGGTTCGTTACGTTTGGTGATTTAGCAGAGGTGCCCGAGTTTTTGGGGTGAAGTTTGTCTAGGTCTTGGAGGCGGATGACCGGGACACACTTAACCCCAGATTCCTATCCACTCCTTAAAACCCTTTTCCTTCCCTTAAAAAACCCTCCACACGGCATCCCCAAAGATAGGATGACATAGGCCCTGAAGGAAATTATTTTCCTCGTGGTCTCCTGTGTGGAGCTCATGTAAAAAAAAAATATTTGTATCATACATTCTCCTTACACTCCTTTCTTCGTTCATTCGCTCTACACGCCCAAACCATCTGAGGTTCCCTTCCTTAATCTTACTCATTACGCTTACATCAGCCTTCCATTTTTTGCGGACCTTCACCTTTCTCACACGATCATACATGGTTTTACCACACACGCGCCTCAAGGATCTATTTCAACAGCATTTTGTCTACTTTAATCCTTTCTCTGCCAGTTCCATGCCTCACTGCTATACATCAGAGCAGGTAACAGCACCCCATTGTGGACTGCTAGCTTCGCTTCTTGATCATCTTTATTACTATAAAAACTACAGTGAAACCCTCTTAAGAAGTTTTCCAAGGGACTCAAAAAAACACAGGACTATCCCATGAAAATCGTGGTTTCAAAAATTCCCCCATTTTTCCAAAAAAGAAATTTCCTCACTTATTCGAATGAGAATCGGACATTGTTCCGTTCCTTCTCACCATTTTAAAATTCACATCCTTGACTCCACAGATTTTACATTCTGTGGTCTAGATGTGGGAACTTTAGATCACATATTTTTGGTTGTCTCTCTCTAAATAAATATCCTCTCTTCTATCAAGCGTTATCTAAAATTGCCTCCCCTCCATTCAACATTTCATCTCTTCTAAGTCTGAACTCGACTCCAATTTTCCGTATAATTCTGAAATTTGCTCATTTAAATAAAATTAATATATAATTTCACCTTTTCGTTCTCTGTAATTTTAAATGATGGCCTAGAACACCCTTGAAGGGTGAAAGCCAGAAATAACTGAAAAAAAAAAAATAATATATGACATTTAAAATTTTAATCGCGTAAAATGAGAATTTGCTTTCATCTTTTGGGATGACATTTACAATGATATATGTCCGTGTTATATGACGTTTCTACTCAAGTTTTTCCGTATTGCGTACAATACGGTTGGTACCGACATTTCTTTGTGGTCGGCTAGCTTCGGTTTGTTCCTTGCCTTCAAAACTGACCATTTTTTAAATTTATTTCTTCTTAGTGAATAGAATATAGTCAAATAGTTTTATAGATATTACATATACATATAATTAACTACACAACAAATTAGACACCACAAAACGTAGAGTGACAGATTGCAGGCAGTTTGTGGTTGGTAAAACCACTTCAAAATTATGCGTCATGTAAGTTAACAACTTTTAGAATAGCATAGCATTTAATCAAGAAAATAAATAAAACTAACTAACCACACCACATTATTTCACCACAGTAGTAGAAAGAGAAAATTCTCTCAAAGAGGTATGGGATGGATCAAATTTTGATCCGTAACAGGATTCTTGTGTGACCAGAAAATGCTTATAAAACTTAAAGGAAAGATATTCCAGACTATTGTATTTTTTGTATTTTTAGTTACATTTATTGTTATTTAAACTTTATGTAATGATAGATACTGCTACCCGGCTCAGAACAGATATTGTCTAGTGAGTCGGGTAGCGCACATGATTTGTATATTATACTATTGATGTTAATAAACGCCCGGGTTACCGGCATTAAAAAAAAAAAAATAAAAAATTGTTTTTGATATACCGAATGCTGGACTATGTACTCCTACTGTAGGCGACTCGAAACAGCAGAAATGCAAATGCTTGGATTGTCAGCAAGAGTATCGCTAAAAGATAGGGTTAAAAGTTCATGCATTCGTCGTGGCCTGGATGTCACGGACATAAACAGTAAGCTGGAGGAATGACAGTTGAGATGGTATGGGCACATAAGACGGACCAGACCACAAAGTGAAGCAGGCAATGTCTATGGAGCTTCATCGACAGTCATCTAAAGAAATCCTGGATGACTCATTGCTCCAAAATATTACAGATAAACGGCCTGGATGAAAGCGATATCCAGAACCGTAGAAGATATAGCATGAGAACGAGAAGAGCCGACCCCAACAGCCTATCTAGGTAATGAGTTGGGACAGTGCAAGAAAGAAGAAGAAGTAGAAAGAGAGAATTGACCACATCTCAACTCTGTCCTCACACTCACAAACACACTCTTTGCTCCAATCACAAGTTTTTTTTTATTATTTTACATATATTAGCTCCATACAGGAGGCCCTAAGGATTTTTTTTTTACGTTGAATCCGTACATTTCATCATGTCATCTTTGAAGATGCTGTGTAGAGGGTCTTTTTGAGGAGACGAAGGAGTGAACATGGGTCTTGAGAGATGAAACACAGAGGCCAGCAAATCATTCCACAACCGAGCTGTTAAACTCAAAAACGAGTAGTAGAAGTGACACGTTATCATGTGACAAATTTCTACTGTGTTTGTAAGTTTCCCGACATACACCAGTGCCGAAGGGACCAATGATGCTAGTTCCTCGGAGTATTTTCCATTTTAATACTGGTATACAGCATACCTACCTGATGCTAGTGCTCTAAAGATTGCAATTCGCTTGTTAAGATAGGAGAATCCATCTAACGGACCGCCCGTTTCTGCACAGAGTCAAAGGTGTTTTCAGGAATTTTGGGGCTCCAGACCAGAGGTGCCTACCAAATTTAACATTGGGGCGCACTTGTACAGGGTCAGCAGTTGTGTCCTATTAAAGTATCTGCCGGCCCTGTACAGTGCGCCCCAGCTTCTGAGAGGCTTACTTGACTCTGGCTTCAATCTCCCCCAGGGCCTATTTTACCTTGTGTGCAGGGTATTTTAAGGAAAGGAAGAGGAGGAAGTTCTGGGAAGGAAAGGGTTTGAGGGGTAGGTTCTTCTAGGAATCCATCCCTTCAACTGAGTGCAAGGTGATGGTTTTGAGAGAGTCCGGTGGGCAGACGCATCCGCCACCAAGACCTAGACAAACCTCACCCCTTTTATCCGGGCACCCTTGCTATGTCATCATGGCTTTATAATCCATGGCTCTACCCAAGAGAACTTTCTTCTGGGCATGCTGGGACTTCACTCCCTGCAGCTCAGAAGAGAGGAGTATGCCGCCACCCACTTATTCAGACTGCTGCGAGGCTATATTGAGAATATAGATTATCTTAGACAGCGTCATCATAGATTATTCTATCTTCCTGCCTGTAGGACTAACCTGCCAATGGTTCTCCCGGTAGGGAGGAGTATATTGCTTCTAAACCAAATCTCCTCCGAAATTGATATATTTGGCGTCGGTGAGGAGAGATTCAAATGGGAAATTCTTTGGATTCTTGAAAGAGTCTCTCCACACTGACGAAATTTTCACCACTGCCTGAGATTTTTTTGAAATTGCTACATTTCTTAAAATTTATTTATGTATTAAATTCTAATTTGTAAGGTGCAAGAAATTAATAAAAAAATATTTTTATTATTATCAAACGTAGGAAACCGAAAAGTGTGACCTGTGGCAGAGGTTGTCCAATAAAGTGTAGGTTATTCAATTTGGGAGGCAGGTATGGATACTGGTGCTCTGGGAACCATTTATTGGATAACCAACACCCTTGCCATAGGTCACCATAAGTGACGCTAATAAGGTTCACTACGTTTGGTGACTTAGCAGGGGTGCCCAGATTCATGGGGTTATAATTTAAACATTTGATCAACATAAATTATAAATAATATTGGCCCAATGGCAGTCCCTTGGGGAATTCCAAAATTTCACCTTCACTCAGTGAGTTATTTAATTTTAACTTTTGAGCTCTTTGAGTTGTATATTTTTAAATAAATAAAAAATTATGATGAAATTTTTTTATTGTTTTCAGATGAGTGTGGGGAGAATGGACGGTGTGGCAGCAGGCCAGCTGCACACCGTTACCGTCCTTAAAGATGACAAGGGCTACGGCATGACAGTGTCAGGTAACAACACTTACCCGCCTACCACTTACCACTTACCACTGACTGCTTTTCATAGAGCCTTATTCTATTGACAACGTCTCGTTGCCATAAGGGTAAATTGTCTTGCGGATTGCAGGCCGTAATAACTTGTTTAAATGACACTTTCTTAAAAAAAGGCCTATCTCTTTTTGATGAATCTTTTAAAACTCATCTTGAATAGGATGTTACCGGGGATGAGGTGGCAACAATGTACATAGTAGATTATTTTGAGCAAGATTGACTCGCATGGCAGATGTAATGTATAAGTTATAGATTTTTAAAGAAAATAAGGTATTAGAAATACAAAAGCATATTAAACTAAAATGACATCCTGAAACTGAGGCTGTCTGGCTTGGATTAATAATAATATTTGGCTTATTTATATAGCGCCATTTTCGTGAAAAAACACCTCAAGGGCGCTGTACAAATAAATATATAAAATAATGTTTACAACTAAGATTTACAATTATAACTAGTGGCTTACATCTAAGACTTATAGCTAGTGACTTATGACTAAGACATATAAATGCTGACCTAAAACAGAACTTAATGACATACATATTTACGATTATGACTTAAAGTTAGAGATTTATAATTAACATATGTATTTACATTTAAAAATACTTCTACACATCTTATACGCACAGCGCCAGAAGAAGTAGGAAGTTTTTACATAATATTACTATTTAAAGACATAGATGCAAATATTATCAGATTTACGAAAGCGTATGGATATCTAAAATAAATTCTTGAAATTAATCGCCGATCTTTACAGTATTAAGAGGAATATAAATGCTAGAAAAATTTCGATTCTCGTGCCTGCAAAATTACCTATGTAAAATTTTATAAGAGTGAAAAAAAGTTAGAACATAGAAAATCTCAAAAATGATCTTAGCCATAAAGGGGTATTTTTATAAAAATGTTTCTTGTATTACTTCATAGTTAAGTCATGAAAAAACATTTTTTTTGTGGTTTACGCTTATTTTTTTGTTGTTATGGTAATTCCGTTACATAGAAAACCTAGTAAAAGCTTCAATCTATCCATAGCATATTTTTTTATGTTCATACTGTAAGCCAATTTGTCGTAAAGATTAATCTAAATAGTATCTAAATAGGATTTCACGTATAACTTTATCGCTCAACATTAAACAGATTGAGGTGTTAGGTTACCACTGACAGTCCATTGGTAGGTAGATCAGAAGCATTTTGGCTTTTTCATGAGTAGTTGTATGGAATAGCAAATAAAATAGTATATATTCGTGGACATCAACAATTATAAGAGTATAATTAAATTACAATGTTTAAATCTAGGCCCAATTTAGGCCCAAAGTTATTTAACGATTTACCGGATACAATAAAAAGTGAGAAAAACTATTCTAAATTTAAAAAAAAACTTTCGTTGTATTTTTACAGAGAAAATTGACTCACTTTTATCGATGATTTTCAGATATATTCAGATATGTTGCTCTTATTTTTGTTGATATTCTGTTTCTTTAATTATATGTTATTTTCTTATTGTACAATATTTTTGTAATATTTCACAGTATTTTTGAAAATGTTATTTTTCCATTTTTGTAACTATGCATATTATTTATTATCTATATATATAATTACATAGACTAGCTCCCCAGTTAGACCCGAGAATATTTCTCTACTAATTGGGTAACCAAAAAAGTCTGATATGAAATGTAATATATTATTATTTATTGTAAATATTTACTTTTTTTCTAATAAAAAAAAAAAAAAAAAATCAAATGACGAATATATGGAAATGAGTATTTGAAAAAGTGAGTTTTTAGTTTGGATCTAAATTCCGCTGGGTTGGTTATTTCACGTAGTTGAATACAATACGATTATAGAGAAAAATTCATGAGAAATAAAATTAATTACACTCAAATCATAATCTCAAATGCTTCGATCGCCACGCCGATTTGAAAAAAAGTGCGTAAAAATTACCTTCCTGACTTTTGCTTAAATATCCGTATAAATACGAAAATGAACTGATGTTGTTATTTTTACACAAACCTGAATAGACATCCCTAGTGAAAAAACACATTTCAAAGGTGATTGCTAATAAATAAATACCTTTATACCTATGCATTTGAAAAAGGAACAAAAATGCTAAAAGTCCGACATTTCGGTTTTGACAGCATTTGCAAGTCACAGATAATTCAAAACATAAACAGTGCAGTATTGCCACATGAATGAAATCTTTGAAGCCACCAAGAGTGATATTGGCGCAAGTGATTGTGACCTTGTCTTTCATACAGTTTCATTATACATAAGGGTCAAAATTGCATTCCAAAATTATTATTTTTTTGAATACGGGCCGTGGCCACCGGGTGACAAACGGCACGGAATATTACACACTATTCTCACTTCAAAACAACAGGTTTTTAGGTTAGACTGCTAGATGACGACGCGGCAATGGAGCGCATAGGCATAGAGGGGCGAGGGAGGCGCGGGCGGAGGGTGCTGGATTATTGGATGTTTTGGTCTATTGAAGTGACTCTAGAGAATTGGCTCCCAGCCAAAAGGACCCTCCAGAAGCAGGACAAGTGGATAACTTGATGCCAATCATCCAGAATGATTTCCAGCCAGCTCCCAAGATAGCGAGTATCACGAAAGGTTCACAATCATGATCGTAGCGATCTTCAAAAATGATTCGTCGTGTTGCGGTCGAGAGGACTGTCCAAAGCTCTCGGCTGCTGCACAAAGAATGGCGTGCTTTCTTCTCAAACCTACTGATTTAAATCTGTGCAGGATCAACAACTGTTGCATTCCAAAATATTGCAGGTCTTGCAATATAACCAATGCCCAAATGTCAATAGGCAAGCACTAGAGGTGCCACACACCGAGACCACAAATAAAGTGTGTATAAGAGGGTGCACACACCTTGTTACAAATACTTTTAAATAACAAGGACTCAATGAGCGTTTTTGTTATTATCGTGACAATTCACGGTTACCGTGACAGCATAAAAAAGGCAATAAGCATACATACATTAACACAATAATGCTGCAGCTCTTTCAAAAGATGAGATACACAATGTACGTAGGTCTGTTTCTTCCGAAAGTAAAAATGTCATCATTTTCTTGCATCTCTCTCACACACCGCACCGTGATGTCTCCGTAGACCCCTACCAATACTACTAGACTTGATGATAATTTTGAAAGTATAGAATATAGTTAAAAGGATAATATTGTAGTGTGAGTGAGTTCCAAAAATTCAAAAAACGTCAAATATCAATGCTCTGATAGTTTTGCTTTTGTTCTTAAACATATAATGCTGCAGTTCTTTCTTACACACTAAATAACAACAGTCGAAAATGAGACAAACGGTTAACGTATGTCTGCACCCCCCAAAGGAAACATGCAATCATTATCATACATCTCCTTCAAACCTAAAAGAAAATTAAATAAAAAAATTCCCGTCATCATGGCTGAGCCGTTATAAGATATACCTGTTTCATCCAAAGGAGTTTTATCATACATCTCCCTCACACATAAAGAAAATGAAACGCAATCCCATTGCATAAAAGTAGTACTTTGGAGAAAACAGTCACACGTATTTTGTGTGTTTCATCTTTTGTCTTACTATCATTTAATGTGTAAGAAAGAGCTGCAGCATTATAAAGTGATAAGGAATGTACGTTTATTGCCTTTTTTGCCAAACGGTACCATAACCGTGAATCGTCACAGTATTTATAAAAGCATTAATTTTAGATTAAAATGCACCAAATAAAATATGTAGTGCTAAGTAACTCTCTGATAGTTCGCTAGGTAGCTCAATTTGTAGATCAGTCACTCGATAAGCATAAAGTTATGAGTTAACAATTTTCAGTAACTTTAACCGTTTACCGAGTTAATTGTTTATCTTATACAAGGTGCGGCAAAACAGACAATTCAGTTTTGAAGGGCTATTAAAAAAAAAAAACCAGTGCAACTTACAGAAATGGTGTTTATTTTATTTTATTCGGTACATCACGCCGTTTTGTGCATCAAATCCTGAAGAGGACATATTTGATATATTTTGGCACATCTCGATGGGCATAGTGGCGATTTCGTCACAAATTCGATCCTTGAGTTCTTCCAAGGTGTGAGATCGATGTTTAAACACTTTTTCTTTCAGATAGCCCCACAGGAAGAAGTCGCAAATGCTTAAATCAGGTGAGCGCGCGGGCCATCCCACGTCACTCCTCAGAGAGACTCGCAGTTTTGTCATTGAAACTCTAGCAGTATGGGTCGTAGCACCGTCCTGTTGAAACCACATGTCTCCCATATCTGTTTCCTCCGTTAGTTCTTCCAATTGAGGTTCAAAAAATTTTTTTTAACATGGAAACATAACGTTGAGCGTTGACAGTCAAGGTTCATCCATTCTCCTCGAAAAAATACAGCCCAATCACCCCAAATTTGGAAATCCCCCCCACTTTTGGGGAGTGAATAGGTCTGTCGTGAAGTTGTCTTGGTTATTTTCAGCCCAGTATTGAAAATTTTGTTTAATTGCTATGCCCATCGAGATATGACAAAATAAGTCGAAAACTTCAGAAATCACCTTCATCAATGTATCGCTGCTGGGGGCCATCATCTTTCCGATGTCATCTTCAGGACTTGATGCATAAAACGGCATGATGTACTGAATAAAATAAAATAAACCCCATTTCTGTAAGTTGCGCCATTTTTTTTTTAATAGCCTTTCAAAACTGCACTGTCTGTTTTGCCGCATCCTATACATACGATTTGATTATTATTCATATTTAATATTGGTTGTTTTTGTTTTCAGGCAACGACCCTGTAGTTGTGCAGTCTGTGGTAAAGGGCGGTGCGGCATGGAGAGTTGGCGTTCGGACGGGTGACCGCCTGCTCGCCGTGAATAACACGTCGGTGGAGACATCAGAGCACACACAAGTGGTACAGCTCATAAGATGTAAGAAAAAAATTACTAATTTTAGATCTCATAATACTGGGTCATGTCAAGAGTCATAATATCAGAAAGTATGTATGAGATGATGTATGAACGTGATTGAAGCAAATAGTGTATGCTAAGACAGAGTTTTTTTTATTTTTACATTAGCTCCATAAAAAAAATTGCTCATGGCCTGTGTCATCTTTGGGGATGCTGTGTGGAGGTTTTTTTGTAGGGAATGGAAGGAGTGGAAGTTCTGTGAAGGAAAAATGTATGAGAGGTGGATGGGAACCTGGGGTCAGTGTGTTCAGGAGTGATGGACCTATGAATCCATCTCTTACATTACAATTTGGGAGGTGAGTATGGATACCGCCGCCCCGGGAACCATTTTTTGGAGAACCAACACCTCTGCCATAGGTTGCCCCAAGCGATTTGCTACGTTTGGTGACTTGACAGGGGTGCCCGGGTTCATGGGGTGAGGTTTATCCGGGTCTTGGCGGCAGGAGAGATGGATGTATTGATACGTCCGTCACTCCTGGACACACTGACCCCGTGAAGAAGTAGGCAACAGCACCTCTGCTGAATCACTTAAGGTAGCGAACCACTTGGGGAGACCTATGGCAGGGGTGTTGGTTATCTAATAAATGGTTCCCGGGTCAGCGGGCAGCGATACCCATACCCACCTCCCATCTTGAAGTTTAATATCATTGTTCTTCTGAAATAAATTATTAGTTGTTTTAGAGTATGAAATCTTTGTCACCTATTAAAAAGACCACTGCTGTCATAAAAAAATTGCACTTTGATATATTGCTTAAAATATAGTTAACATGGTCATGTAAGCTATGCATATGTTTTGTGACCAAATCTGATTAGGTAGGAGCTACCCTTTGTCATGTGGCAAATGTTAACCATGTAAAAAAGTATGTGGTATGTCTCCATTCCATAGAAACTAACATTTTTAGGGTGCCATAATCCGGAGCTAGTGGGACTATGGCATCCACAATTGAGGTATTATGGGAAGGCTGAAGGGAAGGAGATGTGGAAGACGAAGGTGGGGAGGTTCCTGTCTATTTAGATCTGGTCACAAAGCACACGACTAAACCATTTGAAGCAACGTTTGGAGCGTTCAAACTCTTGTATTATATTTCACATTAAAATATGATTTGTTTATTTTTCAGCTTCTCCAACGGTTGTTTTAAGGCTCCAGAGACATAGTACCATTACAGCTCCTCTACCTGTCGGCGTAAGTACTATCTATTATGTGTCCTATATGACAGCTGTGCATTACAAAACCTACACTAAAATTGCCTAAATTGTTCAAAATGTCCAGTATTCTACTTAACTCGGTGTCATTGTGGCGGAAAAAAGTTACACTAACTTCGAGGTGGGTCATTATGACCCTGTTACTATTGTTACTATTTTACCTTGAATAAAATAATTTATAATTTTTAAAATTCGATATTTATAATATATAACTCTATATGCAATAATATGTAGTGAGTAGCAGCAATAAAACACATTGGTAATAAAAGAAACAATTTTAATTTTTAATTTTCACTCTCTTCTAAATTTTATCATCAATTTTTTATCAACAAAATACAATATCGTTTCTTACAAAAATATACTTAAATCAAATCTGTACTACCTAACCTTTCTATAATTGGAATATTAATTACAGGAATAATTTTTAAAATATGAAAAAAATGTATTTGCACAAAGCAATAACGTCGCCGTTGTGCTGGGTCATAATTACCCGGTCGCAGTTTTACACACGTGTTGCTCCTTGCGTGGGCGATGGACGACTAAAGTGAGTTACATGAAGAGGAGGGGTGATACTTAGTTGCAGCAACTGAGACAGACGGTTGTGTGCGCCAATTATTTTTCGTATACAAAACGTTCAGGGTCATATTAACCTTGCCTCAATGACGCCGAGTTAACCATTTTTAAAATGTACATTAAAATCAACAATACCTTGTGACGATGAAAACATATGTAATTTAAGCTTTT
Organism: Limnephilus lunatus; assembly: GCA_917563855.2. Taxonomy (NCBI): domain Eukaryota; kingdom Metazoa; phylum Arthropoda; class Insecta; order Trichoptera; family Limnephilidae; genus Limnephilus; species Limnephilus lunatus. The sequence continues at coordinate 114,059,536 of OU830592.1, forward strand.
TGATTTGATTGCGATTGTAATATTTATATAAGAATGTACATTTTTTTGAGTCTCCTGTAATTATAACGGCATATGATGTTTTGGGACAATTTGGGACTCTTGTGATTAAACGAGTTAAAAGCCATGAGACCATCATGGCGATAAAATTTTTGATCTATTCCACCAGAAGTAAGATAAAATTGAGCTTACTTTGGACACACGGACAAGTCCACAACACAATTCTATCGGTTCACATCTTCCGTGGGTCTAACAATAATCAATTATGGAACAAAGCAAAAAAAAAAAAAAAAATATGATCATAAAAATCAATAAAATACAATCAACAGAAAATTCCTAATAATTCGCCATTTGAATAAATAATTTATGTTTTTACATTTGACAGATTTGTGATTTATTTTATCCCCAGGTGCAAAATAATGCAGTTGACGCTGTCAACGTTAACCACTGGAGCGATCACGCGAAATAAATAAATTTGCCTCAATTGCAAGAGATTTCCCAGAAGGTCATTTTTTAAATTTTTCGCCAACATAAAAAAATTATACCTTCGAATTTTAACATGGAAACATAAAAACTTATTATAGTGCTGTATAGCCAAGGAATTAACCTGTATTTTACCGTTTATCTCATATTTGTACGATTTATAAAAAAAATATGAAAAAATCGTAATGTTTATAATCGCTCGAATCCTGCGTGTTTTTTTATTTGAAACTGCCGTGAGGGATACTTATTCGAGTCAAGATAGAATATTTTCGATATCTGTATGTTGTCTGTGGTGTACTTGCTAATGAAAGGTGCATATCTATGGAAAAGGGACTTAATTTTATCCGTAAACAGCTGATCAAAAATTCAGCAGAAAAAAAAAAATTCCTTCCAAAATTTTTTTTTTTAACATCGTTCTAAAATAGTCTTCGAAGCTCGGATTTGCGACATCTATGGTCATAATATATAAACCATTTCTATAGCTTCGTTTTAAAATAAATGGCTGGCCGGGGAAATGTTTTACGAATGGTAGGAAAATGCGATTGATAGCGGTCCATTTTTGGACCGCTATCAATCGCAGAAAAATAAAAGTGGTCCCTTTTTCAACCAAAATCGCTCCAATGGTTAAACATGTGTTTTTCTTATTTTTTAGAGAGAAAAGCAACGTCAAGTTGAACTCACCAAAGTGCAGACCATCCATTTGATGCTTGAAAATGAGATCCGCTACATCGAAACTTTGCGAAGTAAGTTGTAAACTATTTGATTTTTAATTAAAAAAATATATAATATTAATAATAATACCTTTTAAAAAGAAAGACAAACATTCCCGGGTTACGAATAACCCAACAACATTTGAAAATCTCTTATTACCACCACTGTAAGCAGAAAATGTTGCTTGTGTTGTGATGGAAGATTTAGCCAGCTGAGGAATCAAACACAGGACGCCTGGGTGGGACCCAAACGCGATGCCAACTCAGCCACTCACTTATCTGGAGGTTAATGCTTGAAGTGCCTTTGTCCATTTTTGGTAATTTTATTTATGTACCAATAGAAACTTTTACTTGCAATATGGCCAACATCAATTTTCATATTAGAAGGCGTTCTGTTATTGCTTTCTTGAATGCAGAAGGTGAAACGCCTTTTCGCATTCATGAAAGACTGAAAAATGTGTATGGTGATGTAACTGTACAAAAATTGTGACCGACGAAACATGGGTTCACTGTATAAACCAGAATCAAAGAGACATTCAATGGAATGGCATCACACAGATTCACCGAGGACGAAAAAATTAAAAACTGTGCAATCGACTGGGAATGTTATGGCGACAGTGTTCTGGGATGCAGAGGCTTTGATTATGGTTGATTTTTTGGAGCAGGGATGCATAATAAACCTTAAAAAGCTTAAAGTATGTCTTTTGCCCAACAAAAGCTATGGCGGATGTCCTTCTTTTGCATGACACATACCAGTTATCGACGAAAAAATTTAAAACTGTGCAATCGACGGGGAAAGTTATGGCGACAGTGTTCTGGGATGCAGAGGCTTTGATTATGGTTGATTTTTTTGAGCAGGAATGCACAATAAATTCTGTCCAATATGTCACAACCCTTAAAAAGCTTAAAGTATGTCTTTTGTCCAAAAAAAGCTATGGCGGATGTTCTTCTTTTGCATGACACATACCAGTTGTCACACCACTGAAGAAATTGTGAAAATTGGATGCATAGTCTTGCCCCATCCTCCATACAGCATGACCTGGCGCCATCAGATTTCCATCTGCATCTGCATTCGGGCTGCTAAAAGAAGCTCATCGTGGATGAGCTTCTTTTAGCACACTTTGAAGATAGACCGTGAAAACTTCTGTGCGTCAATGGCTTAGGAAGCAGGACCGTGCTTTTTACCTAGGATACATGCTCTTGTTAAAAAATGGACCAAAACTTTAGAAATGGATGTAGTTTATATTGAAAAGTGATAAATTAATCGTCAATAGTGTGGTTTTTGACCTATGTATTTACATTTTTTTAATTCTTGACAAATAAAGTATTTCATTATGAAGACAGTAACCGTGTGCAGCTTAACACATAGGTTATATCATGGTGGGATGTGGATCTGTGCTCATCACTAGTCGAGAGTCAGAATAACAGAAGAGACATATATGTGATGAAGCATGAATGAAGCAAGAAGTGTATGCCTAAACAGAGTTGTGTGCTGGTGTAATTTCTACCTACCCCTTGTTAATAATAAAATTTGTAATCCTTCCAGGTACACTGGCCAGGGGTGGTTCAGACCGGAAGATGTCAGAATTGGAGGCTGCAGAAGGAAGAAGAGCCAAACTACAGCAACAAATTGACCTTTTGTTGCAAACTTCGGTTGGTATCTATGTAATATACTGTTTTGTTTGTTTTTTTTATTGTTTTTCCTTACTTTATCGAAAAATGACAAACCCCAATAGAATGTTTTTACAAACAGTGGGACTATGGCATCCCCAATTTAGTAATCTTGAGTACCTTGTACTACAATTGTCCCATATGAAAACATAAAATATTCCGCCATCTCACAAAATACATTGATCCCAACTGTTTTTCTTTGCGTTACTACAAAATGTTTTGAGGTAGTGAGTTTTTTTTATTTTTATTTTATTTTGATATTTTTCATTTTACATTTCTTTTTTATTTTTTTTTAATTTGCGGAGATGGTTTACAATTAGTTCCCGTAAGTACTTAGGCCATAAGCCCATAATAAGGCCGCGGTAGGAATTAAAAAAAAAACTTTTTTGGATGCGATTTTGACCCTTATGCATAAAGAAATTGTATGAAGAACAAGGTCTAAATGGTTTGGGCCATTCTCGTTCTTGACGTAACAAAAAGCCGCATAGCGCCTATCCTCTCGGAATAAATTACAAAAATTATCTTTGGTTGACTTGGCGACCTCGGCATCACTTCAACTGACATTTTGGGTGTGTAAACTTTGAAAATGCAAATATTTTACATTTTCAAAGACGTACCAATGTCATAACTTCTTCGAAAACACCCTTGGATTGTTTTTTTTTCACGTAGGGTGTCTATTCAGGTTTGTGTAGAAATAAGAAAATCAGTTCATTTTCGTATAAATATATTTTTTTACGATTTGTTTCCGGAGTGGGAAAAAGCTAATTTCGCACTGTTTTTTCCAAATACGCCCGGCTTTAGCCAGGTTAATAAAGTTCACCAGAGTTGTCATTGGATATGTGGCTAAGTCTTCTGGTTCCACAATGTGTCTCTCCAGGTATCTGTGCCTAGTCCCCACCAGGGCAGGACATTGGCACCATAAGGGAATTGGAGTCTCTTCATCCTCTTCACATTTTCTACATCTATTAACATCTACAACCATAAGGGAATTTGGCACGGGAACCGTGGCATCCGACCGGTTAATTATATATTTCAACCAATTTGCACAAACCCTTGCCAAATTATATACTTAAACCTTCCTCATGAATCACTCTATCTATTGGTGAAAACTGCGTGAAAATCCATTCAGTAGTTTTTGAGTTTATCGCGAACAGACAGACAGATGCGGCGGAGAACTTTAATTTATAATATGTAGAGATTTGGAGGTATTAATGAGTATTGTACCAGATAGAGGGTATACTAATACATACAACTGCATACTCAACTAAAATTTCGGTTTTTCAGAGATGTCTTACTAATCAACTTGATGATCATCTATTATAAGCTATGATCATCTATTATATCTAGTGCTCTTGAGGTGATTTTTCACAAAAACGGCGCTATAAAAATTGTCAAATTATTATTATTATAACAACTGTATGAAACGTGTGAATGACAGACTTTCTGTTGCAGCTTTTTATATTAAGAAGAATAATCTAATTTTTATTTTATTTCCCTTTCTAGCCTGGCTCTCCTCGCCATTCTGACCACGGAGGCCAGCCAGACTGGACGTCTCCAGGGGCCCCGCAACAACGTCAGGGCTTTCTCAGCCATCTGCCTCGCAGTCTATCCAACCTGACGGGGCAGAGCATCCGGAGCATCAGGAATAGCGTCAATAGCGTAAGTGGATTTACTGACATAATCATCACTTTGCCTTAGCGCTAATAAAAAATAAAAACATGTTAACCACTCCGTTCCCTAAGCTTGTTTACACGACAATATAACAATAGCAGTCAAGTACAATAAGCTTGTTTTCAAGCTAATGCGTGTGTTCCCATAGAAATCGTTATAACTCCGTTATTGTTCTAGTGACAAGCCTAAAACAAAAGTAGAAGATCCATATTAAATCAAGCTGCACATCTCTGTTTAAAGTTGTCCCAACCTTTCAAAAACAGTTTTTAATATTCGGCATCGTTTAGAAATATTTCATTTATAGAGCTTTAACCTTTTAAATGCCAGTAGGTAGAAGTGTAGCTGTGCACAGCAGGCCGTGAACTTTTAATCAAAATAAATCATTTTTAAAACTTAATTAAAAAAATCAAAATCAAAAAAAAAAAAAAAAAATTCGAAATCATCCCAATAGATCTCTCTGTGTGTTCCATATTTTAAATTAATAAAAAATGGGACATATGTATGATACAGAGGCTCAAAAAGAGCGAGAATACTTGCTATTTTTCTATGGCCGGCCTGCTGGGCACAGCCAAGAATGCGAGATATCTCGCTCTTGGCACAGAAGCGGTTAATTGCGAAGCGGAAATAACACAAAGTTTTTATAAATCTGACAGTTTGTTTAAGACAAAAAACTTGCATTATGGCAAAATAACTGAGTGGTTAAGGAATATTATATTTCATTTTCTTGTATTAGAAAAGCAGTTTTGTGTAAACTTTTATTTTGCTGATAAAAAAAATAAGTTTTTGTTATATTATAATATTATTTATTTACCCATTCCAGGCACAGGCCTCCCCCGTGACCTGCCTGGACGGGGGTGCAGGTGGTGCTCCTCCCCCCTTGCCCCCGCGTTGCCCCCCGCACCCCCCGCCTCCCCCTCCACCGCCCTCCTCGCAGGGGGTGCCCCAGAGGGCTCAACATCGTCACCACCACACCGCCCCCAACTCTATCGCAGTACAGATGGCGTATCCGCTTGTAGCGGTCACTCCACCATTGATACAGGTAATTATTTATTTAAAGTGAAACTTCTTTAGCACCATTGTGATTTGAAACTCGATGAAACGGAAGCAAGCGACAATAAAAAGAGACAAACACATACATCTATAGGATTTAGCCTGCGAAAGAATGAGATAGAAATAAAATATTTATTCATTTCACGAGTACTCAGTTCCAATATATAAATATATAATATGATAAAAACACAGTCCCATGCAAGTCTCCTTTAGTCTAGCCGTATAAAACGCCTGATGAACATCAGCAGCCAGACATTCAGGGGACCAATGATGAAACGACGAAATCAAAAAAATATATATTATTTTTGTTAACCCATTGGCCACAAACCCCGACAGCCTGCCGGGTGTGCAACTCAGGTACTTAACCACAAACCCCGGCGCGCTGACGGGCTAGAGTAGGTACGCCAAAAAACGGACAACGAGCACGACAGTAACATTTTTATTAAAATTTTGAATGCCGAACGCTCGTAGGTAATTAATTAATAATTTCTTTGATTGAATTGGCAATAATATGTTTCTAATGTTTTTTCCCCGATATTTGTGTTCCAAGTTTTATATGCAGCCAGCCGCCATTTATTTTCTTCAAAATCGCGAGCGGTTCTAGGCTTTTGGTAGTGACCCGGAACGTCCCTGATTGCTTTGAGGACAATCATACCAAATTATTTTATTAGGTATTAGTATGCAAGTACATAAAAAACAGAAATTATTTACGTTCGATTTATGAATATAATGTTTTTTTTGTAACTTTTCGACTAAAAATGTGAAAAAAACTTACGAAAAAAAAGAAGGTTATATTTGTATCCTTATTTACACATATTTTAATTTTTTTTTTTTTAATTTTTATGTTTTTCTTCACCTTAATCCAATATGTAAACAAATTTAAAGAAATTAATTAATTTGAATGTACAGTTACAATAGATTTAGTACACCAATGCAGGTTTCAATTTTTGGTACAAAATTAATTCAGTGGTGAAGGCCAATTTTTAAGCTCATTAATTCTGTGGCCAATGGGTTAAGTCAATATCTAATCTTCAAACCACTCCAAAATGAACAGAAAAAGATATAATCACGCAGTAAAGTAAATCAATAAATTATTTGGAAAACCTGTTTTTCAGAATTTTAATTATAGTTTAAAAAAATATCCGCGCACGTGTTTTGTGACGAAAATACTTCAGTTTGTCACGGTCTTACAAACTAATATATTTAAGTTTTTTTTTTACATTCTTATTTTGTTTAGACATTATTTAAAAATTAAAAAAATAATTACAAAAAGTACATAATTTTAATAATTTTATCATCACTAGTTTGAGCATTTTTGAATGTAGGTATTTATCAAAGCAAATTTTGTATGAAATAAAATCGATTTTGAGTTATTATGTTAAAATTCTGGTATGCAGAATAATTAATCTTTATCATCGGAACCGTCCTGTACAGTTGCAAGGGTACGATCGCAAGATCATCGTTCAACAAAATTTTAATTTCGCTTGTTAATGGATCTTGAAAGGGATGTTTAGATTGTTAGACATAGAAAGAAAATTAATGAAGAAAGGAGTTTTATGAGATTGTATGACATGGAAGGGAATGGTAGAAGAAGTCTGGAACTTTGATTTTTATATAAATTCACAGGTTGATGAAATTTTGCACACTTGACTTTCAAAACATGAGGAAGTATGTGTAATTTCAAAAAAGCTACTCATCTACTTTTCCCATCCCTTAAAGCAGAAAAGAGCCCGGGAAATGTGGGGTGGTTCAGCTAGTAAATAAAAATAATTATAAATATTCTGTTTGTTTTAGAATGCAGTACCTGGTCACCACAGAAGCAAATCATCACCAGAAGAACTGAACCTGTTGAACAATTCTAACGGTAAGTAATGCAACAGTGTAAAAAGTGTTAGGAAGGAATTATGGAATAAAATAATTTTTGGGGACTTTTCAAATTTACTCCTCTCAAAATATGATTTATAATCAATCATGCATCAAATGATTCAAATTTTGTATGTTTTTATTTTTAGAGGACAAAGATTGGGAGATGGTGACCACTCCCCCTGGAACCCCACCACCCCCATATCCCTCTCCGCCGCCACCTCAGGTATATAAAAATATGTATTAAATGATAAACACACTTTTATAATTCATCATTTCTTAAATTTAATATGTAGAGAGCCTACCGGGTTTCGTTTAGCTCAAGCTTCGCCAGGGCTTATTTACGAGGGGGGACTCAAAAATAACGGGTCTTTCTTTATAACTTTTTTATTTTTCAATATTTTTACACCAAAATTTTGTCGCCTTTAAAGTGTTCACCATGAGAGTATATGCACTTATAACACCCTTTTTCCGCTGTTCAAAACTATTTAGAAACTCACTGATTGGAATTTCCTTTATGGCCTCCAGCCATTTTTGTTTCACTTCTTCAACAGTATGAAAACGTTACCCTTTCAAGTCCATTTTCATCCTAGAGAGCAGAAATAGGTCGCAGAAAGACAGGTCGGGTGAATAGAGCGGGTGAACAATCGTGGTTATTCCATGCTTGCTTAAATACCGCTTCACAGATAACACGGTGTGAGCAGGTGCGTTGTCCTGGTTGAAGAATTAGTCCCCTGTGCGCCAAGGATTTGACCTTGTACCTCCATGTATAACTGTCGGTCAACTGTTTGGCCTGGAGGAACATACTCTGTATGCACAACAAATTTGAAAAAAAAAACCAATGAGAATCATGTTGATGTTCGATTTTACCTTACTTTTTTCTGAAGAAGGGAGAGAGCACTCTTCCATTGGCTTGACTGTTGCTTGGTTTTGGGATCCTACCCATAAAACCATGACTCATCACTCATCACTAGACATCGGATTATATGCACTAACAAAGTGCCAAAATATGCATGCAAATATGCACTAAAAAAGGCCGAAATATGCACTAAAAACTCTTGATATGCCTAAAATATGCACAATGCAAAATCAAAATACCATTTTTATTTTTGTATATTTTAATTAAAGACGATACAAAAACAGCGAAATATTCTTAAAATTATGCATAGTTTTGTGACAATATACAATTAACTGTTTTTTCAAATTTTCGAGCCCTAATTTGTGACGTTTGTCACCCAGTATTCATTTGTACGCCGAAAATTGACGTCATTGTACAAAATTTAAAAATTGGCGCCATTTCTGGAGATACCTGTTTAGGCAGGATACCACCTATACCGTTGATGCAGGCATTAATGTTCTTCATGTCTTCAAGACTCGGGTTCTTAAGCAAAATAGCGTCTAACTTTTTACGAATCTCTTCCGATATTGAATTGAAGGGCATTGGTAAGTTCGATCATTCTTTCCAGTATTTCTATTGATTTAAATAGAGGAAGGTTTTTTGTTTCCAATTTAACTATGGCATCTGGTAACTTGTGGAAATGTGTTGAAATGAGAGTAATATTCTGTTTAGTGGATGCGTTTTCAAATGCTAGCTTGCGCTTGACTGAATTGCGATGGCCTCAGGATTGTCAAATTGACGAAAACGAAAGGAAATATGCACGATTGGGAAAAAAGGCTTAAAATATGCATTAACGCCGTAATTAGACAGTTATATGCATTTGCAAATATGCAAATGCATATAATTCGATGTCTACTCATCACCAATAATAACCCTTGAATAAAATCTGGGTCCTCTTCCAGATGATTTTTCAATTCGCAAATTGAATTTTATGAAGCCTCTACACCTATTTCCCACCTTATGTCGTAAATTTTACTTATGAGTGTAAAGATAGCCTAATAATTGCTTTACCTGTAATTCCAGATTGCCATAGACCCGCAGAGAGCCATAATCTCAATGGAGGAAGATGATTCTCCGACCTTATCTGTAAGTTAAAACATTTTTGAACATTGAGCATTTTATAAGTAGAGTTTCAGTTTAACTCTTTAGGGGCTGTCTGTTTCTACAGAAAGCTAAAACGGAGCTAAATTTAAATTTTAACTGTCAGTTAAAGTAACAAGGATTTTAAATAGGACCTCTCACGTTTTTAACCGGTAATTGGCCGGAGCCGCGCGGATGCGTCGTGTCTGTGCGAATGCGCGCGGAAAAAAATTCGAAAAAAATATTTTTGAATGCGATTTTGACCCTTCTGTATACAGGATTTGTATGAAGAACAAGGTCAGAATAGCTTGCCCAAATATCGTAGAAGATATAGCAACTGGTTTCATTCATCTGGCAGCACCAGAATATTTTTAAATGATTTTTATCTGTGGAGTCGAAGTGTCAAATTTTGCCGCGATTAAATCTGATGCGGAATTCTTTACAAAAACATTGTAAAACCTATCAATTTATCAAATTAACGCAAGTAATGAAGTTTTAGTACATAGTTTATTGTTCTAGGAATGTGTTTCGGTCAATAAAATATATGAGAGCTTAAAATTAATTCACAAAACATTCAATTCAAAATTCAAAATTTTGGAAAAAAGAAGAAAAGGGCCGGTAAATGGTGGCAAATGACAGGTTAAGTGTACTTTTTCTAAAGTAATAATTATTAGAGTACCCTCCCCACTCTTGTCTACTTTAGTTTTCTGAACGTTTCACTTCTACCACATGTGAACTGCACACTTGTATGTTTTGCTTTATTTTTGACTCCTTGTGTATTTAAGTGCTCTTTATTTCTAACCTCAAAATCCATTACAGCGCAGCATGTTCTCATCCGGTGGCTTCTCTTGCGTGGAATCTCTCAGCGTTGCGCGGCTGGCGGTCTTCTTGAACTGGGTGGCGGGAGAACGCAGACCCGCTCAGGCCCTACTCCTCTACCTCCTCGCGGACACCTACTCCACGGGACAGGCGGCAGGATTGGCGCGATGGGCGTACGAACTTCATTCTGCCTTCTTGGTCCCTGGCGCTGTGAGTATAATATTATGTATATGCTTTCAGATCGTTTGGGCATGTAGAGCGAATGAATGAGGAAAGGAGTGTAAGGAGAATATATAACGCAAATGTGAATGGTAGAAGAAGTCGGGGATGCCCGAGGAAGACATATCTATGTCATCTGCTCTTTTATTATAATTACGACAGCTTTCTCAATTGTATAATATTAGGAACAGTTTCTGATCTGGATACTATATGTCATCAGCTCTTTTATAATAATTACGTCAGCTTTCTCAATCGTATAATACAATAGAGAAGTCCAGTCCAATTTTTTTTATTTTTTTTTATGAATAATGACCTTCTAACTTAAATAACTGCATTTTTTAAAATTTTTTTAGAGTTAGTTTTAATAGTTAAAATAATTGTCAAAGTTTTAATTTTTCAAGGTCCCTCGAAACCCACCAAATTTAAGATGTATTTTGTGACGTCATCAACAGTTCACCTACTTAATAACGATACGCATTTTATGATTTTTATGTTGGTCTCCCTGAATCTCACATAGATCTATCTGCCCAGGCGCCGCACAATGGTTTTACTAGTATGGGAGAGTTGGAAACAATTCGAAATTTCAAATTGCAGGGATCACTAAATTTTGTTTCTATATCTTGACACCACATACCAGCGCATCTTTCCCCATACCACCAAACTCATCAAAACGTTTCGTCACTGCGTAACACGTCAGCAAAGATTGACTTCCCGAGCAGTCAGGACGTTTGTGTGAAAATGTTTGTTATATAACATTTAGGGACTGATAACTTTTTACACCGCTTGCTGGCAAACTTTTTTCAACATGGATCCAATACCTTCGGGTGTGTACTAAAGATTTAAAGTTTTTTTTCTTCATATATTTAATATGACAAATTTTAAGATATCTTTTTTAAAAAACATCTCGTGAATTAAAAAAAAAATACGACGATTTCTGAAATAGTTAAGGTTTTAGTTTAATATTCCCTAATAAAAAAAAAAAAATCTTACCTATTTTTGCGTCTCTACGATCCAGTAATTTTTACATAATTTACTTACTGTAAAATTTGAGTGCTTCATAAATATCATTATTGTCACAGGTTCGGTTTCAAAGGATTTTTTCTTCAGACAAAAGGAGTTATTTGACATAGTGATGAACTCAAAGTGTCAACAGATGGAAAAAGATTTTTATATTGAAAAAAAACTTATAAACCTCACCAATTGCCTTAAAGGGGGGTTGGTTAAACTCTGTAAAAAGATCGCGGGCTTTAAATTTTGCTTTAAAAAAAGATGGGACAATTGCTCGTCGAGATGAAGCTATATTTATGATGGAAAATAAAAAAAAAATTGCCTTAAAGAGGGGTTGGTTAAACTCTGTAAAAAAGATCGCGGGCTTCAAATTTTGCTTTAAAAAAAGATGGACAATTGCTCGTCGAGATGAAGCTAGATTTATGATGGAAAATAAAAAAAAAGTGACTTGAGACTCCGATTGGTTTTATATTGCACGCGATTTTTCCTAAAAACGGCACGTCGTGGTCAAAAACACAATTTGAATGTAGTTCTGACCGATCCAAGTGCTTGAAACGCGAAGATCTTCGGAAAAGTGCACCACTTTCTCATTTGGCGTTTGAGAAAGAGGTGCACTTTTCGGTCAATCGGTTGCATCAAAATTATTAGAAGACATTATTCTAGGCGCTCATCTTTTAACAGACAAGTGTACAAAACATTTGAAGATAATCGCTCTTCTTAAAAACAGATGAGAGGATGCAGATTATTCTAGTATTTTTATATCTTCGAGTGTACCTACCTATGCGATTAGTTTGCAGGAAGTCTGACTATACAAACATAGTGTAGCAGAATCCTTGCCCATCGTCCACCAGATATTGCCGCCCGATTAAGATTATCATAAGAGGCTCCGGAAGCTCGGAAGAAAGATTTTTAAAAATATCGCGAAAACTATTCTAGAAAATGTTCTAGTGAGAAATTTAATGAGGATGTTCTTAATTTAATGTTAGTTATATCTGATCCTGTCATAACTAGTTACAGGTAACCCCCAAATAAACAATTAAATCGTTTTCCTAAAGAAGTTTTCGGTTTAATATTTCCTCCGGATATTTATTATATAAATATCTTTGGCACCGACGATGATGACGATTGTTCATAGTCTGCATCAGAATGTTAAAAAGCAAAATTAAACATTACTCGGCCTTTATTTTCACATGGATATGGACATAAATAATTTCAATTTTAAGATTTAAAAAAAAAAATTCTTGTTAATAAAATCCAGTAATCGTTAATAAAATCCAGTAAAACTTACTTAAACCAAATATTCTTATTTTTTGTAACCACACCGAAAAATAATATCACTTTTTTTCCTCGTTAATCCTTCCTGTGAATTGTTTCCAACTTTAGGGGTATTTGCAATGGCGGCTCGAGCACTTCTTTAGTGGTGGGGATCGACATTTTCTACGTACTGTACCGTAATCTCACCACCCGTAGAATAACACAAAATAATATAAAATGTCTATACATTTATGCCAATTTACAATATAGTATAATAAAAATAAAGATTTATCTTGCAATATTATTATCAAACTAATTTGAACGCGAGCGATTCCCGCCCGTAACTTCGCAAACAAATGGTTCTGTGGGGATCCAAAGGATTGTCCCCGCAGGTACTTGAATTCTCATACTACCGCGCATGCGCAGTTGCATACGATCGCGAAACAACGCAAGGAAAGTATAGGGATAGTTCGGATTGTCCCCAAAATGCGCATTAGATTCTGCGCGCTGAGAAATAGACATGCTGTTTTTTGCGCCGTACATTGTTCGATGTACGCGCGTAGGGTCTTATTAAAATCATCCGGAATAATTGTTTGTATTTTATTTCTGCAAATATTAATTACTTTTATGTTTAAATAATTCATTCATTTTGGTGAAGACAAAGCATCGACTGTTATTTCCTTTAGTAGGTTTTGAGTGTAACTGGTGGGGACTGTCCCCATTGTCCCCCTGTGAAGAACCGCCACTGGGTATTTGGAACCACTGTGCGCCGCCGGCCATCTTGTTGTTACTACGCGTTGATTGGTTTATTGGTTTACGGCATGGCGTAGCGAGATCAAGTACTTCGCAAATGACATGTAGAATTATGCTTGCAGTTAATTTTATGTTTTGATAATTTTCGTTTAAATGATCAATTCACTGTGATATTAGTGTAATTCAACATAATTACCAATGCTAGCATTAATTTTTTTTTCAGTTTTAGTCCTTGACTCCGGCTTAAATAGTGTTTTGTTGGTAATTTATTTTCGTTTTACAAAAGATTTTAGGTTATGTCTGAAATTTTTTTTTAATGACTCTTCCGCGTGAATTTAATAAAACTTCTATAAAAGTAATATTATTTAATAATGTAAAAGCCTTATGCATGTGTAAATAAACACAAAATAGAGAAATCAACGCATTAAATTGCGTAACACCGAATCCAAGATGTCATATTTTTTCAGTTATTTTTTCGGAATCATTAAAACATTTTTTTATCCTTTTTAATTGTATGAACGAGATAAAAAGTGAAGTGACAGTTTTATTCCAAATTCATAAAGTAAGAGGACTGTATTTTTTTAATTTTGAATTTTCCTAAATTTTTCGACCATTTAATAGAAAATGTTTACTGTCAGCTGTTTTTTTTAATTTTGAAACTTAAAATACTACAATTTTCAAACACGATCGTATTATGTCAGATACAAAAATCTAAAAGACAACTATTTAGTTTCTATAAAGGTATATGCTTTTAGACATCTTAAAAAATAAGAAATATATAGAACATTCGTTTGTGTCATACCTAAATTCCCATACAAATTACGTACCTGGTTTATTTATGTGACGTACAGTGATTACCATTGTGACGTCACCACAGAGCATTACACAGCATACCAACTTGACGCTGTGTTTTATTGAAAATATTAAAAATGCACTTTTTAATATTTTTTTAAAAACTGTACGTTTAATATTATTTATTAAAACTTATATATTCAGAATCAGCATTTATTGGTCTATATGAACATATTTTTTTAAAGCCATAATATTTTTCACTGGAGTTCCTTATTAGGAAAAGTTTCTGATCTGGCCACTACATTTGTCATCTGCTCTTTTATGATAATTACAGCAGCTTTCTCAATCGTATAATATTAGGAACAGTTTCTGATCTGGCCACTACATTTGTCATCTGCTCTTTTATGATAATTACAGCAGCTTTCTCAATCGTATAATATTAGGAACAGTTTCTGATCTGGCCACTACATTTGTCATCTGCTCTTTTATGATAATTACAGCAGCTTTCTCAATCGTATAATATTAGGAACAGTTTCTGATCTGGCCACTACATTTGTCATCTGCTCTTTTATGATAATTACAGCAGCTTTCTCAATCGTATAATATTAGGAACAGTTTCTGATCTGGCCACTACATTTGTCATCTGCTCTTTTATGATAATTACAGCAGCTTTCTCAATCGTATAATATTAGGAACAGTTTCTGATCTGGCCACTACATTTGTCATCTGCTTTTTTATGATAATAAGGAACTCCAGTGAAAAATATTATGGCTTTAAAAAAATATTTATTTATTTATTTTTTATTTTTTTTTATTTATTTATTTAACGCCCAGAGGGCTTTTACAGTAATACAGATATAACAGATGATTTTTCAACAGATAGAGAAATGATAAGAATAAAATTAGATAAAAATGAACACAAGTCACAAAAATACAAAAATACAGCGATTTGATAAGTTTACAAAAATATTATGTTTAGGAATAGTTTTGGAACAAGTTTTTTACAAGATCCACAAAATTCGCCATGTTGATGTTGAATATGTCAACATCACTTAAGTACTGATTTCCCATAGTGTGAAATCTTTGTATCGGAGAGTGGGCAATGTAGTTCCGCTTATGAATGCTGCAGTAGAATAGTGTGTTTTGTCGTGTGGTTACTGTCGGTATTCGTAAGTTTATGAGTTGTAGGAGTTCGCAACAGTCGAATTTAGAGTTAAGTATTTTGAATAAAAATGTCAAGTCGTTTATTTTACGTCTGTCTTCTAGTGTGTGTATTTTTAGAATATTTAGTAATAGATTATATTTTAAGTCTTCTAGTGGGATATTTAATTTAAAATTTATAAAACGCAGAAATTTTTTTGTATTCGCTCAATATTATAAATGTGAATTTTGTAAGATGGAGACCAAACTACCGAGTTGTATTCAATTTGGCTTCTAACTAGAGATACATATAATAGTTTAATGGCTTCTATGGAATTAAAGTTTTTAGTTGTTCTTAAAACGAAGCCTAGTGTTTTCATACCTTTGTTCATAATTTGGTGGATATGATTGGCGAAACTTAGTTTTTCATCCAAAATGATTCCAAGATCCCTCATTTCCGTGACTCTTTCTAAAGCTGTGTTATTGATGGAATATTCGAATAAAACAGGATTTTTATTTCTGAAGAAAGTCAAGGTTTTACACTTTTCTACATTTAAAAATAAATTATTTTGAATGCACCAATCTTTAAACTTACTAATATTTGACTGTAATATTTGGCAATGATTTATATCAGTTATTTTCTTGTATAGCTTGATGTCATCAGCAAAGAGCAATACCTCGACATCATTGAAGCAATTGGTTATATCATTGATGAAAATGAGGAACAAAACCGGGCCAGAACGCTTTCGACATCCAAGATTTTATTTTGACGAACAGTTTACGATTTAATAAATAGCTAGTAAACCATTTTAGCATGTTACCCCTTATTCCTAGAGCAAATAGTTTTTGGATTAGTAGTTTATGGGATACTTTGTCAAATGCCTTCGAAAAGTCTGTATATATGCAGTCGACTTGTTTATTTTCTGCAAAAGATTGTAATATGAAGTTTTGAAATATTGTTAAGTTAGTTGCGGTAGATCTACCTTTGATAAAACCGTGCTGTTTTTGGTCAATTAATTTTATTAATTTGGGATAGATTTCATCAAGGACCAGTGATTCGAAAAGCTTGGGTAGTACTGACTGTATACAAATGGGACGATAATTGGCTATATTAGTGTCGTCTCCTTTTTTGTAGATAGGTGTAATGAAGCTAGATTTCCAGCGGTCTGGAAAGTGTCCAAGGGTTAAGAGACGGTTGAATAATAATGTGAGTGGTTTAGACAATGTATTAGAGCATTTTTTGAGGAATATTGGTGGAATGTTGTCTGGGCCAGCGGATTTGTCAGTGTCCAAGGAAAATAATTTCTGTTCGCAACATTTTTGTGTGATATGGCAATTTGTTAAGTGTGTGGTCTTGCTAAATTTGTATTCAGGTATTTTGTTATCTGGGGTTTCTTCATCATATACATCTTTGAAGAAGTCCGAAAAAAGGTTTACAATGTCCTGTGTATTGTTTGCACTGGTTCCATTCATTTGCATTATTGGCGGGTAGTCTATGTTTTCATTGTTTAGTTTTTTAAGAAATTTCCAAAGATTTTTGGTTTTAAAGACAGTGTCCTCGATAGAGGTTATATACATTTTGTAACATTGTTTGGAAAGATCTTTACATTTTTTCCTGGTTTCGCTAAAGATTTTATAATCACTTATGGATTTGCTTTGTTTGAATTTTTTGTGTTGACTCTTTTTTTGCTGAAGAGAGGCAGTAAGCTCTGATGAGAACCAAACCGGGTAGGTATAGCTTCTCGGTGTATAAAAAGGTACATAGGATTCAATAATATTAGAAAAGTATAAATAAAGTTGGTCTAAAGATTCATCAATGTTTTCATCGGATAAAAACGACCAGTCTGTATTTGAGAGATGGCTGTTAATTGAGTCGAAGTCGGCTCGTTTAAAGTTTAGGACTCTTTGTACAGGTATTTTTTCATTTTCGCATGTAATATTTAATTTAATGTATAGGGGAGGATGGTGATTATCTATTGGTAGGAGTGGATCATTTGAGAGTTCTACAGATATTTTAGGATAGTTTGATAAAGCTAAGTCTAATAAGCGATTGTTACTGTTATAAATAAAATTATGTTGGTGAAAGTTTAGAAAGTTTACCATGTCCAAAACTTCACGTGCACGATCGTTTTCACTTTCGTTTGTGATGAGACCACAGTTTTTTGCTTTCCATGTTAGGTTTGGTAAGTTATAATCTCCAAGGATAACAATTTTCGAGTGAGAATATTTTGATGAAATTTTTTCGATGTCTTCACAGTGGTTTCTGTATGTTTGAGGGTCAGAAAGTGGTGGTAGATAGGCCGTTCCAAATATAATTTTCTCGAGAGGACTCGTTACTTGCACAAAAAGATGTTCGATGTTATTGTGTTTCGTGGTTAATTTTCTAGATGACAACTTCTGTTTTATAGCAATCAAAACTCCTCCACCTCTTGACTTGGAACTTGATCTGACATTTCTGTCGCAGCGAAATATTTTGTAGTTTGTAAGACCGAGTTCAGTTGATTTGATGTCAGAGTTTAGCCAGGTTTCCGTAAGTATAATGATGTCATGATGATGAGAAGGTAGGGCTGCTCGTAGGTCGTCAAGTTTTGATCGTAGTCCTCGGATGTTTTGGTAGTAGATTTTTAAAGTTCTGGTTCGATTGTTAGTTGTAATTGCTTGGATATTTTTGTAACTTCCTAGTTTTTTGGCAGATTTGGGACAATTCTGGGCGTGGAGTTTATGTATTTTATGGTGACATCTTCACCATTTTCTTTCCGCTTCTCCAGTTGAACCCTCAGATCCTTTAGAAATTTTTGCTGCGCCGGAGTTGAGTCGGGATAGATTCTGATATTGTTCTTAAGAAGACCTCGTTTGCTTAGAATATTTCTCGATTGTATGGTATTCTCTAGTTCGATTTTTATTGGTCTAGGTTTGCTATTTGATAATTTACCGATTCTATAAAATTTCGAAATATTTTCATTTGCTGATTTTTCGATTTCACTGATTATACTGGTGACACTTGCCTGGTCGTCCAAGATCCTGCCGGCTTCTGTTGTCTTAATACTTTCAGGCACATTGCAAACAATAATATTTTTGGAACGCACTTGTTGCTCATTCATTTCCGAAATCGCCTCGCAGATGTCAAAGTTATTTTGGGAAGAATTTGCTCTTATATCCTTGTATGCACGCAGTTCACCTTCTAAGCTGGCAGTTTTGGATGCCACAGCTGATGACATGCTACTTATGGCATTTAAAATTTCACACGCAATTGGGGAAATTTTAGAAATTTGATCCTTATTAAATTTGTTGGCTGGATCAAAAAGTACCTTATTTAAGGCATTGACAGCTATTTCTGCTTTGGAGATGAAATTTTGCACATCCATTGTGACACGTTTATAAATTTGGCACTATTCACTGCTTGTCAAAGTTTGAAGTTGTTGATTTGTTTTTGCTTTTTTTATGACACAGTACCTACACAAATATTTGCAATGAAAAACACTATTATGTTAATAAATAAGTGCTGCTTGTTAATATTTGATGATAGTTATGTATAATAATTCACTTTAAATAATTAAAATGTTTAATTTTGACGGGAGTGGATTGAAAAATGTTTACACTGTCAAAAGAGTATTGTTTATAATATGCTCATATAGACCAATAAACGCTGATTCTGAATATATAACTTTTATACAATAATATTAAACGTACAGTTTTTAAAAAAATATTAAAAAGTGCATTTTTAATATTCTCGTTAAAACACAGCGTCAGGTTGGTATGCTGTGTGGTGACGTCACAATGGTAATCACTGTAATGACAGGTTTATTTATGCTGTACGTCATTTGTATGGAAATTTAGGTATGACACAAACGAATGTTCTATATATTTCTTATTTTTGAAGATGTCGTAAAAGCATATACCTTTATAGAAACTAAATAGAATTGCCTTTTAGATTTTTGTATCTGACATATACGATCGCGTTTGAAAATTGCAGTATTTTAAGTTTCAAAATGAAAAAATTAAAAAAAACAGCTGACTGTAAACATAATCTATTAAATGGTTGAAAAATTTAGGAAAATTAAAATTTTTAAAGATACAGTCCTCTTACTTTATGAATTTGGAATAAAACTGTTACTTCACTTTTTATCTCGTTCATACAATTAAAAATGATAAAAAAATATTTTAATGATTCCGAAAAAATAACTTTAAAAATATGACATCTTGGATTCGGTGTTACGCAATTTAATGTGTTGATTTCTGTATTTTGTATTTATTTACACATGCATTAGTCTTTAACATTATTAAATAATATTACTTTTATGGAAATTTTATTAAATTCACGCGGAAAAGTCATTAAAAAAAATTTTCAGACGTAACCTTAAACCTATCGTACAACGGTAATACACCAACAAAACACTATTTAAAGGACTAAAACTGAAAAAAAGTAACGCAGCATTGGTACTTATGATGAATTACACTAATATCACAGTGAATTGATCATTTAAACGTAAATTAACTTCATAAACATAAAACTGCAAGTGAAATTCATCATATGTCATTTTTGCGAAGCTTCTGATCTCGCCGTCGCCATATTGCCATTGCCCATACACCATAAATAGACCAATCAACGCGTTAAGATGGCCGGCGGCGCCTGCGCAAATCTATGTGAGATTCAAGGAGACCAACATAAAAAACATGAAATGGAACTGTTGATGACGTCACAAAATACATCTTAAATTTGGCGGGTTTTTGAGGGACCTTGAAAAATTGAAACTTTGACAATTATTTTAACTATTAAAACTAACTCTAAAAAAAAAAAAAAAGCAGTTATTTAAGTTAGAAGGTCATTATTCATAAAAAAAAATAAAAAAATTGGACTGGACTTCTCTATTACAGCAGCTTTCTCAATCGTATAATATTAGGAACAGTTTCTGATCTGGCCACTACATTAGTCATCTGCTCTTTTATGATAATTCCAGCAGCTTTCTCAATCGTAAAATATTAGGAACAGTTTCTGATCTGGCCACTACATTTGTCATCTGCTCTTTTATGATAATTACAGCAGCTTTCTCAATCGTAAAATATTAGGAACAGTTTCTGATCTGGCCACTACATTTGTCATCTGCTCTTTTATGATAATTACAGCAGCTTTCTCAATCGTATAATATTAGGAACAGTTTCTGATCTGGCCACTACATTTGTCATCTGCTCTTTTATGATAATTCCAGCAGCTTTCTCAATCGTAAAATATTAGGAACAGTTTCTGATCTGGCCACTACATTTGTCATCTGCTCTTTTATGATAATTACAGCAGCTTTCTCAATCGTTTAATATTAGGAACAGTTTCTGATCTGGCCACTACATTTGTCATCTGCTCTTTTATGATAATTACAGCAGCTTTCTCAATCGTATAATGTTAGGAACAGTTTCTGATCTGGCCACTACATTTGTCATCTGCTCTTTTATGATAATTACAGCAGCTTTCTCAATCGTATAATATTAGGAACAGTTTCTGATCTGGCCACAACATTTATGTGACCTGCTTTTTTATGATCATTATGGCAGCTTTCTCAATCGTATAATATTTGGGACAGTTATGTATATCTATGTCAACTACATGTATGTGTAAAATATGTACAATGTGTACAATCTTTATCTATGTTGTCTATGGCCACTATATCTACTTTTTTATCAAAATTACAACAACTTTCTTATTTGCATACAATTAGTTTGTACTAGACATTTTCTGATCTGGTCACTATATCTATGTCATCTGCTCTTTTATGGAAATTACAACAATTGCATACAATTAGTTTGTACTAGACATTTTTTGATCTTGCCACTAATATCTTTGTCATCTGCTCTTTTATAGAAATTACAACAACTTTCTCAACTACATACAATTAGGTACAGTTTCTGATCTGGCCACTAATATCTATGTCATCTGCTCTTTTATAATTATAACGATTTATCTTTTTCAGCCTCTTGCCTTGAGCAGTGTGGACGAAAACATGGCTAGAGAAATCGACGATGCTCTCATCCACGGTAAATATATTATTCTTAATACTGATAAAGTAATTGTGTGTTTGAGAATTTTCTTAACGAGAAACATTTGATAAGAATAAGAAACAAAGATTGAAAGAAGTACGAATCTCTGAAATGATTGAATTAAATGCAGTAGTCGTTAATAAAAAAATTGCAGAAGTAAACAAGGTTAGAATTCCACAATGAGGTGCTGAAAGCAACCCTGATATGTGAATTGTCAGACGAAGGAAGAAATTAGACTGAATGCTACGAAAATTAAATCTTTGTCATATCAATATTTTGGCAATTTTAATAATGCACCTTCAAGTTATTCATTTGTGAAGGGTTAGGCATAGTAAGGAGGAGCTGTCTTGGCCTAAACTCCTAACTTCATTCACGTTCATACATTGTCTTTGTTTACAGAACATGACAAAGAGGATGTCCTCAGACGAATATTCTACAAAGTGAGAGAAAAGGCGAGAGAAGAGTTAGACGTACAACTTACAGAGTTTCAGGTAATACATACATCGTTTTCTTCTCTGAAAACTCATTTCTTACGTGAATTAGAGAGGTTGAGGTTTTGTTATGTAAAAACGTGATTATGAATGAAAATTTTTTTATTTTTTTTAGATCAAAAGACAACTTGGCCTGGGGACATTCTTTGGACCGACTGATGCTGTACTAGAACAGTGCGATTTGGATAAAACACAGGTGAATTATAATTATTAACTCCTCAGGAATTTGTTCACTTTTGTAACAGCTCAATAGGTCTCATAGAAATTGTTGTCTTTCCCATAGTGTCATGGTGAGAAATACGATTTAAACGATGTGCTACATTTTTACCGTTTGTGTGACAGTTTTCTTAAATGCGATACTCCGTTTTGCGGTAACTAGCTAAATACTGGGTTTGTGTTAAGACATCAACTCTCAAAAGTATTTAACCTAACGCTAGAGATGACGACAAGTTTGTGAATCGAATGTAATCGCATATAAACATATAAATAATACGACAAATGGAAAATCATTCATGAACGCCTATTAGGCTTATATGTAATTAGTAGACATCGGATTATATGCACTAACAATGTGCCAAAATATGCATGCAAATATGCACTAAAAAAGGCCGAAATATGCACTAAAAACTCTTGATATGGCCAAAATATGCACAATGAAAAATCAAAAAACCATTTTTATTTGTATATATTTTAATTAAAGACGGTACAATAACAGCGAAGTATTCTTAAAATTGTGCATTGTTTTTGTGACAATACAATTAACTGTTTTTCCAAATTTTCGAGCCCTGATTTGTGACGTTTGTCACCCAGTATTCATTTGTACGCCGAAAATTGACGTCATTGTACAAAATTGAAAAATTGGCGCCATTTCTGGAGATACCTTTTTAGGCAGGATATCACCTATACCGTTGATGCAGGCATTAATGTTCTTCATCTCTTCAAGACTCGGGTTCTTAAGCAAAAAAGCGTCTAACTTTTAACGAATCTTTTCCGACATTGAATTGAAGGGCGTTGGCAAGTTCGATCATTGTTTCCAGTATTTCTATTGATTTAAATAGAGGAAGGTTTTTTGTTTCCAATTTAACTAAAGCATCTGGTAACTTGTGGAAATGTGTTGAGATGAGGGTAATATTCTGTTTAGTGGATGCGTTTTCAAATGCTAGCTTGCGCTTGACTGAATTGCGATGGCCTCAGGATTGTCAAATTGACGAAAACGAAAGGAAATATGCACGATTGGGAAAAAAGGCTTAAAATATGCATTAACGCCGTAATTAGAGAGTTATATGCAAATATTCAAATGCATATAATCCGATGTCTAGTAATTAGTTTTAATAACTAATAAATAGTAATTCGTGTTTTTAAGTAGGTAATTTATCTATTCAACACACGGCAGGCATAGACACGCCATTGAAAGCCATAGAAAATTATGGAAATTTGACAGCCGATAATGCACGTCTGACACCGGTTTTTTTCTTAATTGTATCGCAATGCTGACTTAACGCAAAAGATAACACTTGAGACTTACAGTATCACCCTTCTGAAGTAATCTAATAAAATCTATAAAGTTGTTGGTTTGAGTGTTATTTTGACCTGCAAAAATAATTTGTCATTCTGTAATATTATTTTTTAAGTCACTTCTTTAGCATCGTTGTGATTTGAAACTCGATGAAACGAAAAAATGACACTAAAAAGGGACAAACATATATGGTTCAGCGACTTTTCTTCCTGCAACAAAATATCCCCAACAAAATATCTTAACCTAACAAAAAAATGGGACAAAAATAATACAGACTTCCTCTAAAGACAATAAATCATTGTTATCTGTATTATTACATTGTATATTACAGTATATTACTGTTATTACTGTATATTACAGACTGACATTGTATATTATTGTATATTACAGACTGAATGCTGTAGAAATGAGATCCCTGAGGCGAATGTGTGTAAAACCATGTACGATCGTGAGAGAAACGTGGATATCCGCAAAGAATGCAAGGCTGATGTAAGCGTGATGTGTAAGATTAAGAAAGGGACTCTCCGATGGTTTGGGCATGTAGAGCGAATGAACTAGGAAAGGAGTGTAAGGAGAATATATGATGCAAATGTGAATGGTAGAAGAAGTCGGGGACGCCCGAGGAAGACATGGCACGACCAAGTGAATCAGATACTTGAGTCGGGCCATGTGAAGAGTCGGAATAATAGAAGAGCATGTATGAGACGATGTATGAATGTGAACGAGGCAAATAGTGTGTGCCAAGATCGAGTTGTGTGGCGGTCCGTCCTCTCTGCCTACACCTGCGGGGAAACGGCGTGATGGTTAGTTAGTTAGTTAGTTATCTGTATTATTTTTATCCCATTTTACTATTTTTGAACAATATTACGGGATGTCTGTATTATTTTTCTCCCATTTTTGGTTAAGTTAGGTTAGATTAAGTTTTAGTAGATATTTTGTTGGGAGATGTTTTGCCGTAGGATATTTTGTTTTTGTGGAAACGCGCATTACCAACACATACATCTATAGGATTTAGCCTTCGAGAGAATGAAATAGAATAATCGGTCCCCTCTTTGTGCGATGCTTCGTAGCCTCACCACTCTTGTCTACTTTAGTTTTCTGAAGATTTCACTTCTACCGCATGCGAACTGCATATTTGTAATTTTTTTTTCTTTATGTTTTGCCAATGTTATGTGTTAATTACAGGAAACTGCGGTGGTGATGAAATGGTTGGTGCCCCGGCTAGCCATATGGGCGGATGCTTCATCGGGAGACCACTGGTCTGCCACCTACGGGAGTCCGGCGCAAGCTCTGCTGGCCGCTGCCATACCCCCCCTGCTGCAGCATACCTTCTGTCTCAAGTAAGTACCCATTCTACTGCTGTCTCCCTCTCCACTTTCTAATTCATTTTATTTCTTCCAAACACTTGGATACTGTTGTGTTCTCACAATCAGGTTCTCCAACTCGTCTTGGAAGGAGATTACTCTTTGGTAATAACAGAGTTTTTTATGTCAATCTGGGATTTATTAATACTTCGTGTATTACAAGTTGTGACTGCGAGAAGTCGACCTACTAAGAGCTAGCTGAAATAGATCTGCTTCCCACCGTGTTTTTTTGGAGCTGCTTAACCTCGGCCCTCTGGAGAACTAACACATAACCAATCCAGCCATCTTGCGGACTTTCGAGGAAGCTCTTAGCACTGCCATCTATGTGCGAATCTAGGAAGCTTTTATATAACTCGTATATCTAACAGATACAAAGAAACATCTTTAATTTATTTTTTATATTAGTAAATAAATAATAATAGTTCAAACCGCTAATCTTGTACAAATCTATGCACGTTCGCTCCCCTGTTGAATGTAGCAGCCATCTCTAGTCTGGAGCACTAAATATTTGAAAAAATCGTTTGACTCTGTGCAGAAATGGACAGTCTATTTGATAGATTCCTCTATCTTCTCTAATGATTGCAATCTTTAGAGCAGTAGGAATGCTGTCTTTGTTCTACTGGTATTTTAATGGAAGGTGCTCTGATGAACTAGCGTCATTGATCCTCTCGACACCGATGCATAGCTGGAAAACATGTCCAACATTTGTACAAGGTCTAAATTTGTCACATAATGCGTTGTTTCTCCCACTAGTTCTACAGTTCAACTGCTCGACGTGGAACGATTTACTGGCTTGTGCTTTGCCTCTCCCTACAATTTAAATCTCTTCAAGATCCATCTTCATTCCTTCCTCTGCTCAGAAAGACCTTCTATACCCCTAAAGATGACAAGCCCTTAAATATTGTGTATGAAGTATACAACAACTATATGAAGTATACAACAACTATATGAAGTATACAACCACTATGTGAAGTATACAACAACTATATGAAGTATATAACTACTATATGAAGTATACAATAACTATATGAAGTATACAACAACTATATGAAGTATGCAACGACTTTAATTATTTATTTGATAATTTATTATTTTAGACCGCAGATGATCAGCAGTGTGATCAGCCCCGGACTGCCGGGTTCCCCTCCCCGACCAGCTTTCCTCCAAAGAGACAAACTCTTCAAGCAGAGGATGAAACACATCAACAAATCTACAAATCATCCGGTAAGACTTAAATCATCGATGATTCTTACTGAAAACTCTCTTGCACTGCCAAAATTAAATCTTCCGTGTAAAAACGACTTTAAATTTATTGAAAATAATTAGTATGCTGAGACTTTTTATGTTAGACAAATATTTTTTACTAGAGAACTAGCGCAGACCTGTGAAAAATCACGGGATGTTATAATTGTAGGATTTGTAAAGCTGAAAGTATTTATAAAAAAATATTTGCTTTGGGATTTTCGTGCCGTTTAAAATCAAATATTCTCATTTTTCTTTATAATAGTTAGTTTTATATAAAAGTCTCGCTAATATTGTCTTTATTTATTGAGGTTTTACTCATAAATTTAAAAAATATATACATATTTCTTCACTCGTATTTTGGGGATCAGGAATATTTTAGAACATAAAATATGTGTTTGTTTATTAATTTGTTTTCATATGTTTGTTTGGCTTATTATTTGTTTATTAATCATATTTACCCAAATATGATTAATAAACGTTATAACAAGTCATGTAATCCCTTATTATTTGTTTATTAATTTGTTTGAAATACTATGCGTTATCGGCCCTTCTGCAGATGGCGTAGGGATTATATTCGCTGTTGGGTAATGCCTCTTAATGCACTGGGAAAAAACATCGCCAACATTTATGTTTTATTTAATTTTGTGAAGTTTAGGCATAAATATCAATTTTTATTGCGATTATTATTAAAGAAACTGAATTTGCCACATTAAACAATAAAACCATATCCGAAAAGGGGTTTGTAAATACATAGGAGAGTTTGGACTTGAAAGTTTTTTTTATAGACCTTATACTTTATTTTTTTCTAGGCTTATTAAAAGACTTATGAATTAATGACCGATATTTTTAAGGGCCGAGATATGTTCTACACGTAGTATTTAATTGCAGCATCTATAATACTTCTAAGCAATCAAATTTTCAAAACAAAAACATGTGATTCTGTATGATTTTGCATTATGGCTTCTTATTAATATGTTTTTATATGTTTGTTTGGCAGCTGGTGATAAGGGGACACCACCTTAGTCCAATCATGGTGACTTCAGTATGTCACTGCCATCAGTGCCATTTGCTCATCTGGGGCATTGCTCCACAGGCATACAACTGTTCTGGTAAGTCTACAATACCCTTGTTTAATGCCTGATTTGCGGTTAGTTGGATTATAAAAATTGAAATACAAAAGCATTCGATCTTACCTTACCTTATGATTGCTGTTGCTTTCTTGATAATTCCCATACATGGATCACTTAAAACTCGGTTAATTTTATTTTGGATGGTTCTAACCACTGGAGCGATTATGGTTGAAAAATGGACGACTTTTATTTTTCTGCGATTGATAACGGTCCAAAATTGGACCACATTTTCCTACCATTTGTAAAACATTTATGTTAATTATTTAAAACATTTCCATGGTCAGCCATTTATTTTAAAACAAAGTTGTTGAAATGCTTTATCTATTATGACAATAGATGTCGCAAATCTGGACTTCGTAGACTATTTTATAATGATGTTAAAAATACCTTTTAAAATATTTTTTTCACGCAGAATTTTAGATCAGCTGTTTACGGCTTAAATTAAGTCCTTTTTCCATAGATATGCACCTTTCATTATCAAGTATACCAAAGAAAACATACAGAGATCGAAAATATTCTATGTTGACTCGAATATGTAGGTACCTCTCACGGCAGTTTCAAAATAACAAACACGCAGAATTCGCGCAATATTTTATGTCTTCATGTTCGAAGGCATGATTTTTTCAATGTTGGCGAAAAATTTTAAAAATGATCTTCTGAAAATCTCGAGCAAACGTAGAAAAAAAGTTTTAAAATGCGCTGTCCCTCCAGTGGTTAATGTATATCCAAAGCCTTCAATTATATTATTTTTTTCCCTCAGATTGCAAATTGCGCGTACACCGCAGCTGTGCTCGTCAGGTGGAAGAACCGTGCTGTGGCCCCACAGCTGCCCCCACTAGAATATCCCGCCTCATGGAGAAGCTGACAACTGCGCCTGTTCAGCCTCAGCCCATTGGTAAGTAGAGGGGAAGAGGAAGGTTGGGTTGTTTCAAACTCCATTGCATTTGATGAATACTGACAAATCAATTGCCATTTTGGTTTTTTGGAAAAAAAATAATTCTCGGTCCATTTCTGCTTTTGATCAAATTTTCAACAGCTAACAAGCATACTTATGTGGGGCGTGTTTCAAACGCCATTCCATTTGATGAATGTTGACAATTGGCACCATTTAGATTTTTAGAATTTTTTTTCTCCGTCTATTTCAGCTTTTGATCAAATTCACACCAGGATTTG
Source organism: Limnephilus lunatus (assembly GCA_917563855.2). Lineage (NCBI taxonomy): Eukaryota > Metazoa > Arthropoda > Insecta > Trichoptera > Limnephilidae > Limnephilus > Limnephilus lunatus. The sequence goes on from OU830592.1 coordinate 114,087,889, forward strand.
AAAGCCTCCATGGTCAAGGGATAAGGCTCTTGACTCGTCTGAAGGTCGCGGGATCGAATCCCGGCATGCGCAAAAACATTTTTATCAAATTAATTTGGTATTTCACAATTAATTCATTTAAAAAATATATGGTGTATTTGCGGCACATTCCAGATTGGAAGATACTCTCAGTATCGCCCTGGTGTAATGCCCCACCATTCAGAATTGAAACGTTGCTTGAAATGGCTTTAGCCATGTTTAATGACCAGATCTGATTCTTCCCCATCTTCCTCTTCCCCACCTCCTTCCCTTTCCCACTACCTTCATCCTCACAACATACCCCAATTGAAGATGCCATAGTCTCACTGGCTCCAGACGGGAACATCTGGGACTCTTGTGAGGTATACACATAAAAAAAGCTAACAAGCTTACTTAGGTTGGGGTGTTTCAACCTCCATCCGTATTTGATGACTATTAAATTGACCATTTTGAATATTTCGTATCGGCCCATTTCGGCTATTGATGAAATTGCGATCAACCGACAATCACAACATGAACTTGATGCCTGACAATATCAATAAAATAATAATAATATGTCCTCAGCATCCTGGAATATAGCTCCATTATTTGGGCCCCTTCTGAACAAAACCATATCCTAGAAATAGAAAAAGTGCAAAAAAGGTTTATGCGCTACCTGTATATGAGGGAATATACATACTACCCATTCCTGTATCCATCATTGTTCTTAAGGCTCCATTCCCGGCTCCAAAAAGAAGAAGACGGAGAGATATGAAATTACGAATGTTAGAAGAGCGCGCTAACATTTACAACGATAAAATCGATGCAAAAATCATGAAAATTTTTAATAAAACACGACTCGTTTAAAATAGAGCAAAAATCTCGCGATAATTGTCTTAACCCTTCTAATCACAGGAGACCCAAGTTGTCCCAAAACATCATATGCCGTTATAATAACAAGAGACCCAGATTGTCCCAGAGCGACCGTGCATTATTAAAAGTTATATATCTCTCTTCCTGTCATGCGAATATTTGTGATTTCTTTTATGTTAGAGAGCCAAAGAAATAATGCTTCTCATTTTATTAGGATTATATGAGCTATGTTGTTGAGATATTTTACAAACCCGATCATAAGTGACGGTTTTATTTCGATCCAATTTTTGACGTAACAAACATTTAATTTTAAAATAAAATTGTATGAAAGTGATAAAAAGTGAGGTGACAGTTTTATTAAAAATTTTGTTAAAAAAAGGAATCTGTATTTAAAATTTTAAGTTTATTCTATTTTAAGTACTTTAATTCCAATATTCGCAGGTATGCATTTTTTAGCTAATTTACATTTCCAATATCAAAATTTTAATATTTAGAAAAAAAAAAGTTGATTTCTAATAAACACATCGGAAAGATTATTTTATCTTGATTTTAGAACAATTTTAGTTTTTGCAAAAGGATTAAAAAATAACCCATAAATAGGAAAATTTAAGATGCATGGCAAGAACCAGGAATTTTGCGCGCGAACCTTGACAGGCAAAAGGTTACAGATATTATTTTCTTATTATTCGAAGGGTTAAACAGCATTTAAAGATACGCTGTGAATTTTTTCATACATATAACTTGTAAAATAACTGAAACAAACGTGTTTATAATAATTTTTGGAGAATACTTGGCGATTTTTTTCTATCGAGGGAATTTTATACAATTTGCGTTTGGGCGCGAGGCGCGACTAATGTCTAGATATTATCTTCAAGAATAACATATATTTTTTTAAGAGCTTAAACTTCAACGGCCTTACTAAAAAACCCCGTGAAAAATTTATTCAATTGACAAACGGCCGCGGATGTGAAAACATTACTAATTAAAAAAATGTTCTTGGAAAAAAATACACACCGTTTACACAGCCTGGGGGGCTAGTTTATCTCTGTTTTAGGGATGATGTCTGAACAAAATTTGGAATTTTCCAAAGTATTTTGAATGTTCTATATATTTCTTATTTTTGAAGGTGCCGTAAAAACAAATACCATTTTTAAAAACTAGATAAAATTACCTATTAGATTTGTGTATTTGAAATACAGTATTGTTTAAAAAAACTGCCATATTTTAAGATTTAAACACGGAAAAATGTGTACAATAATTTCTTACCAAAACATTTTTAATGAAAGTGTACAGAAATATTTAAAAAATTAAAATTTGAAAAATACAGACCTTTTATATAATGAATTTGAAATGAAACTGTCACCTCACTTTTTCCTCGTGCATACAATAAAAAAATTATAAAAAATTTCAAAGTTTTTTTTAATGCCAAAAAAATAACCTTAAAAATATCTCTGACATTTCAACACATTTCTTGCACCACTAAAGATGTTAATTTCTTTGATAAGCTTACCAACACGTGAATTTGATATTAATATTTAGAAAAACCACCACTTTTATGAAATTCTCATAAAATAAATATCATTAAATGTAAATATGAATTTTTATGTATCATATAAAAAAACTTTTTGACATTTCAACTTTGAAAGTACAATTATTGTTATTATAACTTCACTAAAACTTATGAAAAACCACAAAAAACACGGTAAATATATCAATTATATGAATATAAGAGTGAATTAGTCATATTAATAAAAATTACGATCACTTTGGTAATATTACGAAGCACATCGCCGTACGCAAATAATCTTTCGCGGCTTAAAATATGTTTATAGGCGCCCCCATCTAGCGGCCATGAATGAAAACATTGAAAACAACAATTTTGTATGGACATTACTAAAAATTGCACTGTTGCCAAACTTTAAAATCTGTTTTAGCGTGAAATTCTTTATTGGTAGAATTTCGTGTTTTAGTGTAAATTTGTTGTACGGATGTTGCTACAAAAACACAGGTCATCGGTCGTGCTGTAGTTTTTTTTTAGTAAGGCTGCAAATGTTTAAGGGAGGTTTGCTAGAAATCTTTCTTAACAGCTCATTTTCTCAGGACAGTGCTTTGTCAGATGGAAACCTGTTGCCCTATGAACAAACCAAATGTCGTAAAATACCCTAAAATTACTTGAAATATCAATCCTGAACGAAATCCTCAACAAAAGGAAGAACATTTTCAAATATGATTGTGCTTTTCTATGACAGTACCGAATTTTGACATTTTTCTACTTAAAACAGAAAAATTAAAAACTCAGCCACACGTTAAGTATTTTTATTTCAGCGATACAATAAATTATAGGTAACAGGTTAAATCATTAACGATTAAGTTAGATCGATGGAATTGCAGTGAAACTGTCTTAAGAAGTTTTCCAATGAAACAAAAACAATAAAATTCTTAAGGTTCTTATTTGTATGTAGGATAAATTAGGCCATTCAGTCTTTAACCACTCCGACCCGTAAGCGTGTTTACACGACAATATAACAATAACAGTCAAGTATAAATAAGCGCGTTTTCACGCTAACCCGTGTGTTCCCACAGAAATCGTTATAACTCTAATAATAATAATAATATTTGGATGACTTGTATAGCGCCGTTTTTGTGAAAAATCACCTCAAGGGCGCTGTACAAATTTATAATACGTTTATACAATCTTATTTCAACTATAGACAACAACAACTTATTGCTAAAATTTGCATCCACCGGTTCATCGATCACCGATACGAAACTATATGTGCAATGATTTGACCAATGAACGCGATGCTGCTGTAAAAATGCACTGTACAGGCAGAAAATATATACAAGACCATATTTACCCGGAGGGTCACTAGAGATTAACACTGCTATTGTTTATTTAGAGAAATTAAGACACAGTTCGCACGCAGAGGACATAATTGGGAACTATAATAAACTCTGTTATTGTTCTAGTGACAACCCTAAAACAAAAAGTAGAAGATTCATATTAAATCAAGCTTCACATTTCTATTCAAACTTGTCCATAGAAGTACATAGAAAAGATTTATTTTGTAGAAACAGTAAATTTTCTAAAACCCGCCAAATCACCTACACGCCATTAGACATTGTTAATTTTTTATTAAATATTCTTGTATGAAATGGTAAAAAGATAAGGTGACAAAATTGTTTATTATACATTTATAATACAACAGAATAAGTGTTTTTTTTTACACAATCCAAGATTTTAGTACCGTTTTTACATTAGAACATCATGTGAGTCATTTTTACAATTTTTTTATGTTTGCATTCTAAATTTTAATATTTACAAATGTTAATATTTATTTGTAATATAACAAATTGAAAGCTTATTTCATAACCTTTCAAAAACAGTTTTTAGTATTCGGCTACGTTCAGAAATGTTTCATTTATAGAGCTTTAATTGCGAAGCGGAAATAACACAAAGTTTTTATAAGTCTGACAGTTCGTTTAAGACAAAAAACTTGCACAATTGCAAAATATCTGAGTGGTTAAGAGAGAACTTCTTAAGCGGGTTTCACTGTATTCCTTGCACGATACTGAAATCACAAGCTAGCACTCCCAACACAATACATACAGTTAAATCCTGGTGGAATAGGGATATATGGTCTGAAAAAGACAAACAATATCAATAAAATTTTGAGAAGCTGTTTTTTTTTTGCATATAAGATATAAAAAAACATTGTCACTCTGATAAAATATTGATAGCACCGACAACCTATAATATTGCTAATACGAGCATATCTTTAAATTTTTTGCACCAATAAATACATTTGTTTATCTTTGATAATTTTTCATTCAGTTTGCTACCTTTTTTCAAACGTTCAAGATGTTGATATTTTAAATCAAGTGGATTATTTTTGCAATTTTTAATTTTTACATTATAAAACATAGTTTTAAAAGTGCAGTTTATTAATTACTTGGGATTGAAAATTGGAATTTTCTAGTGAAGTTTATACAATCATGTTTAAAAGAGAAATAATGTATTTCTTCGGTATGTAATTTTATTGTCGAATTATCTTTTTTATAGGTAGTCTGTAATTTGCTAGTGTTGTCATCATTGATGACTCAACGGCGGCATACTCGATGATGTTGTGGTTAGCACGCTTGACCTTGGCATCGTAATCTGCCAGTTTGATTGCGATGGAAATTGTAATTTTTAGAAATTAAATAGTCGGGTTTTTTTTTTTTCACAATTTCATCACATTAGATTAATGTTTTTCAACCTTTTTAAAATCGTTTCGTTGAACGCTGTTTTTGATCGCAAATGGTGATCAGCTGTCAGGCATAACAGTCACAATTTTATCAAAAGCTGAAATGGTACGAGAATTGGCAGTTGGACTGTTGGGGAATTGATCAACGACTTGATGGATATCAAATGTGATGAAGATTGAAACAATTGATAATATGCAATTATTGTTTATATATGATTTCGGGCAAATTAGTGCCAAGGCTAGCTCGAATGAAGCGCAATCGTTAAGTCCAATTTTCGACAATTTTATCGAGCAACTGGGGCCATATATTGGAAAAAACACGTCGAATTATGACTTTCAAATGGTTCAACGTCTCTGGTTTATCAGCATAGTCTAGTGACTTCACATACCCCCAAAGAAAGTAATCTAATGTTTTAAGATCACACGATCGTGGCGGCTAGTTCACAGGTTCATTATGTGAAATTATGCGCTCACCAAATGTTTTCCGCAATAAATTGATGGTGGCACCCGCCGTGTGGCATGTCGCGCCATCTTGTTGAAACCACAGCTCTGTCACATCAATGCCATTCAACTGAGGTACGAAGAAGTCAGTAATTTTGACATTTGATAATCTCTGGATTTATGATAATGGCACAAATTACTTAACCATTCCGACAGAGGCGGCTCTAGGGCTCCAGCTGTGGAAGGTCATTTGAAAAAAAAAGTGATTAATCTTTATTTGATATTGAGAAAAATGCCGATACATTATTATTTTTATCAATTTAAAGATAGGTAGGGTCATGATTACGCAACTCAAATTACATAGGTATTATTTGTAAATTGCAAAGTCGCTACATAATACATGTACTTGCAGGCACATCATTTTAAAGAGGGGTCTTTTCAATATAGTTGTGCACATCAATAGTACCTAAGTATCCAAAATTTAAAAACAAAATTAGATTAAAAATAATATTCAATGTTTATAAGAAAAACTATCTTTTTATACAGTCCCAGTTGCGACCATTGTCTTTTTTCTGTTTTTCTGTGTCTTGTTCTCTTTCATATTTTCGTTTAGATTTTTATTGTTAACTTATTCTAATAGAAATAATAGACACCGGTACCTATTATATAAAAATTTTTAAAACAAAAATTGTTTTAAATCAAGCTGTTTTCTATGTCCGTTGAAAATTGATCATAATATTATAAATAATCTTTGAAAAGATCTACTTCTCAATGTACCACCAAACTAAAATTGAAATGTCGCAAATTACATCAATAACAATGTGAATAATTATTTCAAATCTCTCCCGAACTGTTCAATACAAAAACAACCATTATTTCATGCGAGACATATGTGCAAAAAGCAAAACCGACCTATGTTTATATCACCATCTCTTTCAACAACACATAAGATTCATAATGCTGTCTCCCTCACGGACATAACCCAAGCGTAGTTAGAATTTCTTTACTACCTATGCGGGAGAATATCAACTCCAGGCGAAGAACATAGTGCCATCTCATTTGTTGTATGGTGCGCATAGAGAGAGAAGATACCAACGCTGAGGGCAAAGGCAAAATTGACCCAGGGAATACTGTGTGAATGGGAGCTTCCATTTTATGCAATAGATGTCACTGCTCGTCTACGACGCGCGTCGCCGCTAGCCTGTCGTTATTTCGCGATTCATTTCAAATAAAGAATTCAATGCTTTGAGCAGTTTTATCCGTAAAAATGTGTTATTATTATGTCTTTATAATTTTGGGGGGTCAAACACCCATTGTCCTAAGGGGAGAGCCGCCGCTGCATTCCGATATATCGCGAATATGCACTTTTTACATCTTAAACGACATGTCAGATTTACGAAAACTTTATGTTATTTCCGCTTCACAATTAAAGCTCTATAAATGAAACATTTTTGAACATAGCCAAATACTAACAACTGTTTTTGAAAGGTTACAAAATAAGTTTTCAAATTGTTATATTAAAAATAAATATTAACATTTGTAAATTTTAAAATTTAGAATGCAAACATAAAAAAAATGTTAAATTACTCACCCTATGTTTTTATGTGAAAACGGTGCTAAAATCACGGATTATATAAAAAACAATACTTATTCTATCGTATAAATGTATAATGAACAATTTAGTCACCTCACTTTTTTATCATTTCATACAAGAATATTTAATAAAAAAATAACAACTAACAGTGGGTAGGCAATTTGGCGGTCTATCATGTATCCGACAGAAAAGATTTTTTTTATGTATTTCTATGGACAACTTGAATAGTGATGGGTAGCTTGATTTATTATGGAGTTTCTACTTATTGTTTTAAGGATATCACTAGAACAATAACGGAGTTATAACGATTTCTGTGGAAATATACGCGTTGACGTGAAAACACGCTTATTGTACTTGACAGATGTTGTCATATTAACGTGTATATCTGCTTACATTGCTGAGTGGTTAAGCTTTAGTTTTGTTCCTATGCTGTTATAGTTGGTTTAGTATTGTGATGATCAACCTTTTTATCCATTTTCAATTTGTTCGTGAGCCGCATAGGGTAGGGTGCATATAGCTTGGGATTGGTAAATTTGCAGTCTTAACAGTCTTACAGTGCACACTTAATTATATTTTCTAAAGTGGCAATTTTTTAATATAACTATAATTATAGAATGCAGAAACAAAGTGCCGAAGGCGAAAATTTGTTCTCAATGCTATACTTGCAGTTTTGGGCATCTGTTGCTCCAGCGGGCTGACCGAGGAAGCCCACCCAATCTCACTGGAGTCTGTGACCATTGTCGTTTGTACCTAAGACACGAACTGGTACTTTTCTGATAACTAACTCAGCTGTCATCTTTTGGGATATAGCAGAACTCTTTGTATTACAAATTAACCCATCGACATCTATTGAAAGAAGCTGAAGCTATATTGATAATCAATACACTACACTATTCTACTCATTCTGGTGAACTGGATGTTGTTCCTGAAACATTTACAATTTGCGTTATTTGTTTTTGGGGTGTTATGCCGTGTTGTGCTACCTCCTTTTTTAGCCAATGTTTCGGCAGATCCGACATCTGCCGGATCTGCCCTGATGATGGACACTGCAACGCTGTCTGAAACGTTGGCTGAAGAAGGAGGTAGCGCAACACGGCATAACACCCCAAAAACAAATAATGAAAATTATTTGGCCGTGAAAATCTAAAAATGTATGTAGAGTTTGCATCTAATAAAATGTTGTAAATAACGCAATTTGACTTTAATTCATTGTGTTTGTCTTGTGCAGGAAGTGCCTACCCGTATGAGGCTTCCAACCACCAGCACCACCACCATCATCATGAGAAGAAGCCCAAGAAGTCTTCCACCTCCTCGCACTTCCTCAACAGTAAGTTACCTTTCACCACCTACTTCTTCTACCATTCACTATATTCTTCATTCATCTGCTCTACTGTGTGCCGAAGGTGACTTTAGTTCCTTGACGCATATTCCATGGAAATATTGGTAGAATTAGGACAGCTTTCCCTCCTGACGCCTGTGCTCTAAAGATTGCAACCCGTTGGTTAATAAGATAGGGAAATTTATCAAATGGACTGCCCATTTTTTGCCCAGTCTGCTAAGTGTGGTTCACGGCTGAGTGTGGCTCACGGCTAGACCGAACGTCATGCCCATTCTTGCTGGGACTGCCAATTGATTGGAGAGGACTCCCAACGTGGACTGCCATGCCCTTATTACTTATATACTGTTTCTTTTTCCCAAACAGGTGCTTGTAGGATACGCTGGATGCAATCACCCAGCGTTTGCCACCTCGTGGACTTTCACCAACCTGTCCCATTGTCTTGTCTATATTTTGTCATACTAACACATATTGGATCTTGTATTTCCCGCTAAGCACTTGCATACTGCTTACTAACAAAGTATGCAGGGACATTGGAGGTCTAAATTCGTTCTAAACTAAATGTAGCTTCGTTCTTTCCAAAAAATTAGAGTCTTTGCGAGAGCCTTGAAGGAGTGACCATCTGTTACTTATACCAGGGCGGGCAGAAAGACTGGCCAAATTCAACAGTGGGACGCACATGCGATTTGTACAGGATCAGCAGTTGTGAACTATTAAAGTATCTGCAAGCTCTGTACAGTACGCCCAGCTTTTGAGAAGCTAACTTGACTCTGGCTTCGATGGAGCCCCTGTGCCTGAGCTGGTCTGTTACGAGTAGAAATAGAAAGAAATAAAACCAAGAAATTAAAAAGATTTGGTTTGATCAAGTCTCTGAACTCAGGAGCTTTTCTTTGTCCAATAAGGGTGCACCATGCTGCTATATTGCATTTAGTTACTCATCTTGTCGTGTTATTTAAATATCTTTTTTTTTTTCAGTGGAACGTAACTCTAGAAGAGCAGAAGATGACAGTATGTCAGCTTTGGATAACAGTGCAACATCTCACAACACGTCAGGTAGGATTTTAAAATTATACTTACGAAACATTGGTTGATTTGTTGTGTTCCTAGGATCTCAAGAGGTTAACCTGGTCGAAGTGGGCTTTGCATATGTGATGAATGATAATTATCATGTGTTCGTAAATGGATCAGACCCTAGATGAACTAGGAAACTATTCAAAATGGATTGGGTGCTCACTGGTAAGAATACTAATAGGATACTGCAATCTCAGGAGACACAGCATTTTTTTTCGGTGATATTTTGTATGCGTTGAAAAAAACATTTTTTTTGGATTAATTCAATATCTTTCGATTTCACATCATCTTTTAAATTGTTTTTTTTTCCTTAATTATATAGGTCCATTATCTGAATTTTATTTTTAATATTCAAAATTTGTTTTGTTTGATAAAACAGCAAGTTTTATAATAATCATGTGTGTCGCTAGATCATTTCTCAAAGTAGATTGATAGGCCACTTGCATCAAATTTAAAAAAAAAAAATTCTGGCTTAGGCAAATATTCTATGACACTCCGTATTTTATTTTAATTTTTAATTGTATTGTTGAAACTCTGGCGATTTAAAAAAAATTTCAATCCAAAAAATCGGACCATTTTTTATAAAGCGGAAAGACTGGACATAATTTTATTGGTGCGAAAAAAAAAAATTCATAGCCTAAAATCAATTTTTAAAAAAAGTCTGTGTAACGTCTATTAAAATGACAAGCCAAAATATTTCAATTCGAATTCTGACGCTGCCTTAAGTTGTTTAAAAATGGATTCGTGTAACCACCGTACAAAAGTACCTGTAACGAAGTTCACAGGCAATAAAGCAAATGAATTTTATAATAGTTCCACACCAAAGCCAACATTCCAACTCCGAACATCGAACATCAAAATGGCGGACATTGAACAGCTGATTCAGCACTGTATCTTATCAGTTGCCTACAATTGTTATTATACTTACAATTACAAGTGCAGGCGATGCTTCGGTTTAGCTAAAAAGCGGTAAAGCTAAAAAAATTATAATTTTAAACAATTTTTATCCACTACAATAATATTTTTTACCACTCTCTTGATATAATATTGTGCAGACTCAAATTCAAAAATTCGCCGGAAATCAAAGTTTTGCGATATAGTATAAAAAAAAAATAAGTGTGGAATTTTATAAAATTAATTGAATCTCATTGGAGATGAAACATTTTCATGTATTTTGACGTCACGAGCCCAAAAAAAGGATTTATTTATTTAAAAAAAAAACTATAAATTTCTAAAAAAAATTTATAATATTTTCGTAATCTTAGTAGAAGTATCTATCCACACGATTTTTTCCAAGTCATTATGAAATCCATGCAAATCGCCTATTCATTGACCTCGTGGCAAATCTATTAAAGCCATCACACCATTTTGAATATATGTATCTTTGAACGGGGTGATTTCAAACTTCTCTGATAAATCAGGAGTAAAGAGTGGCAACGTTGCATTTCTGTATCTGATTTGTATCCATGGAAACCGCTCTCGAACAATAATAAACAACGAGGGTTTTGACGTAAATAAACCTGAGAAGTGCCTTAAAACTTTGACGGCCTTACTAAAAAAACCACAGCATGACCGATTACTTGTGTTTTTGCAGCACCATGGATACAACAAATTTACACAAAAACACGAAATTCTACCAATAAAGAATTTCACGCTAAAACAGGTTTTAAATCTGGCAACAGTGCAATTTTGCGTAATGTCCATACTAAATTGTTGTTTTCATTCATGGCAACCGGCACATTTTCTACCGCATTCTACCGCCTTGCCGCGCAGTTGGTTTTCATGCATGACGGGAATGTTTTTAGTAAATATTGAGATTTTACTGAATGATTTCTATTATAGTGACCAATTCACTCTTCTATTCATGTAATTAATATATTTGACCTGTTATTTATGTGGTTTTACATCAGTTTTATCAAGTTATTGCACAATAAACAGTACTTAAAAGTTAAACTGTCAAAATATTGTTTTGGGTTACATAAAAGTTCACATTTACGTTTTTAAATCTTTATTTTATGAGAATTTCTTAAAAGTGGTGTTTTTTTTAAAAATATTAATATCAAATTCACGTGTTGGTAAACTTATCAAAGAAATTAACATCTTTAGTGGTGCAAGAAATGTGTTGAAATGTCAGAGATATTTTTAAGGTTATTTTATTGGCATTAAAAAACTTTGAAATTTTTTATAATTTTTTTATTGTATGCACGAGGAAAAAGTGAGGTGACAGTTTCATTTCAAATTCATTATATAAAAGGTCTGTATTTTTTAAATTTTAATTTTTTAAATATTTCTGTACACTTTCATTAAAAATGTTTTGGTTAGAAATTATTTTACATTTTTTTCTGTGTTTAAATCTTAAAATATGGCAGTTTTTTAAAACTAAAGTTTATTTCAAATACACAAATCTAAAAGGTAATTTTATCTAGTTTTTAAAAATGGTAATTGTTTTTACGATACCTTCAAAAATAAGAAATATATAGAGCATTCAAAATACTTTGGAAAATTCCAAATTTCGTTCACACATCATCTCTAAAACAGATATAAACTAGCCCCCCAGGCTGTGTAAACGGTGTGTATTTTTTTCCAAGAACAATTTTTTAATTAGTAATGCTTTCACATCCGCGGTCGTTTGTCAATTGAATAAATTTTTCACGCGGTTTTTTAGTAAGGCCGTGAGTATTTAGGAAATATATTGATGATATGTAAAGGTTAATAATAAAGGAGATTGAAAGAAGGGTGAATGCTGGAAACTCGATTAATTGGGGACTGAACGCAGTTGGTGCGTATAAAAAAATTGTCAAACGAATCGAATCAAGTCCACATTGTTACACAAGAGCTTTTGTTTTCCATTTGTCATCTTTGGGGATGCTTTGTGGTGGGTCTTTTTGGGTATAAAGGAAGGAGAAGAAGTTCTGAAGGATTGCCGTCAAGATCTAGACAAACCTCACCCCATGAACCCGGAAATCACTTCTAAATCACCAAATGTAGAGAACCACTTGGGGTGACCTATGGCAGGGGTGTTGGTTATCCAATAAATGGTCCCTGGGGCGGCGGTACCCATACCAGCCCAAATTGAAAAGTTCCCCTGTCTGCACAAAGTAAAGACAGCGGGAACTATATCATCACCCTGCTGGGTAGTGTTGTGAGGTGGGTTAAGGTTGGGAAGAAATGAATCATTTTCATGAAGCCAACATCAACTGTGAGTGGTTGTTCTGCTCGTTTACGTAGAATTTTGTGTACATGCACCGGTGCACAGGGTATCAATGCTGTTAGCTCCTTCTAACAGGCTCTATTGAAATACCCGTAAAACAGACTCAGCATGCCTACATTGCATTAGAAATAGCAATCGGTCTCTTTACAACAGATTTTCAATTAGACGAACCGCACTTCTTTGCACAAAGTTGTAGTTTATCTTTTGGGCTTGCTCTATCATGTAGAATCACCTGCCAAAGTAACTCCACATTACCCTTAGATACCTTATATAGTAAAGTCCTAAGTATATGGTTTTCCATGTCCTGTAAAAGAAAAATTCTTTTAATAATGTAATAAAATAACTGACCTGGAAAAGTGTAGATTTTTTTAAATTTTTTTTTTTTTATTTACTGGCCACCCTGTTAGATGCTATGTTTGTAGGTACTGGTGGTGTGCTACGACATAAAATAAGCCAGAGTGCTCTGATGTGGAACAAAAAGTCACCCATCCATTCCTTTATTGTAGCCATACAGTCTAGTCTAGTGGTGTAGTCACACAATATTGAGACTGAATTTTTTCATTTTTACTAAAATTAAAAAAAAATAAATTATACATTGGTAGTGTGACCAGCCATCTCAGAATTAAACCACCTCAGAAAGGTCACTAAGAATGATGATAAAAAAATATAAAAAAGTGGAGTTAGGTTAGGATTAGGTACCAACTATTTTAAAATTATTTTTTCATAGCTTTTAATGACCTTTCTGAGGTGGTTCTGAGTTGGCATGGAACCCATTGGTAGAACTACTCAAGGAACTCTGCCTTCTCAGGAGACATTTGCAGTTATTGGAAGTGGAAAATATCAATATCAATTTTTTTTTACATTGCTCCACCCAGGAGATCCTGAGGAAAATATAAACCCTCAGGGCCTATGTCATCTTTGGAGATGCTGTGTAGAGGTTCTTTTTGTAAAAGGAAGAGAGGATGTTCTGGGAATTAAAAAGGTATGACGGATGAGCAGGACCTGATCTGGGAGTCAATGTTTCCAGGACTGAGAGATGCATGAATTCATCCCTCCCACTGCAGTGCAAGGCGATGTTCCGAAAGAGTCCTGCTGGAGAGGTCAAAAGATCTGCCTCAACCAGTTTTTCCCAATCCGGCCTGCAGCGCAGCTGGTGGGCAGACGCATCCGCTGCCAAGATCCAGATGAAACCTCACCCCGTGAACCTGGGTACCCCTGTTAAGTCACCAAACATAGTGAAACACTTGAGGTGACCTATGCCAGGAGTGTTGGCTATCCAATAAATGGTTCCTGGGGCGGCGGTATTCATACCCACCTCTCAAATTGTTTGTAAAAGTGATACCGTGTTGCAACCATTAATTCTCTGAATATGATTTTCAGCATTTAGTTATGATGTATACCGATATTTCAATGGAAGAAGCTCTGAGGAACTAGCGTTGTTGATCCCTTCGACACCGGTGCATCGTTAGGAAGCACGCCAAACGTGTTCCCAACATATATGTACACGGTTAACATTTGTCACATGAGAACGGGTTGCTTCTTCGACTTGTTTTTGTGTTCAATAACTCGGCTGTGGAACGATTTGCCGGCCACTGTATTTCCTCCTTCCTACAACATGGGCTTTCTTTAAGACCAATTTTCATTCCTTCCTCTCCTCAAAAAGACCCTCCACACAACATTTCAGATGACAATAATTTCCCTCGGGGCCTCTTGTTAATGTAAAAATTGTAAAAAAGTTAATGTAAAAAAAGAAGTGATACCATGTTGCAAGTGTTAATGTGGTTTTGTTTTTTTGTGGTTTTCTGTATTTAGTTTTGGTGAAGCCTTCTAATATCTAATACCGAGAACTATTAAGCGTACCCCCGTCGCGTCATCGTCCTTAATAATCTTCAGGAATTTATTTGTGGATTTCAATTGCCTCCATAATTAGGCGTGCTCGGTGCGTTTTGGGCATACCTAGCACAAATTAATGACCGGTTTCGATTAAATGTTCCGCGATTACGGTATCACTTCTACATACTTAAAAACACAACTCACCAAAATCTACACATCTGCCTTGATGATGGATACTGTAATGCTGTCCGAAACGTTGGCTAAAGAAGGAAGAAGCATAACACGGCATAAAAACCCAAAAATTAATCACGACAATATTTTGAAAATCTCAAAAATAAATTTTATCAGTCTCCATACTTTTCGGCCTTACCACCTATTAAATGTTGGTGTTTGAGTGACCAACCAGGTCAGTTTAAAAATAACCCGACTGTACCACATTCGTCATCATAAGCTCTCTCTATTACGGCCGTGTTGTCTCATTCAATCACCCATTTCGTACCTAATGCACACGGAGGACAGAACGCCAATCAATTATCGTTCTTTGTACTTGCTAAACACGATAACAAACTGCATAATTGAATTTAAATCGATTTTGAAACAATTTGTACAATTTTTTTTTTCGAAACGCTGAAGTGATAAGCCTATAGAAGTGTTCTGTGTTTGCGTGTCCGAAGTAAGCACAATTTTACCTTACTTCTGATTATAATGATAAAATATTTCATACATTTTGAAAAGTTTTTATTTTTTTTTATTACGTTAATCTCACACAGGAGGCTCTAAGGAAAATTATTTTGCTTAGGGCCGATGTCTTCTTTGGGGATGCTGTGTGGAGGGTCTTTTTTATGAAAGGAAGGAGAGGAAGTTCTGGGAAGGAAAATGGTATGAGGGGGGGTGGGTAGGAATCTGGGGGTCAGTGTGTCCAGAAAAATAGTAATATACTATAGAACATAAATAAAAAGGATTATATGGAGGGATGGGTTCATGTGTAATTTAAAAGGCGGGTATCGGCACCGCCACCCCGGGAACCATTTATTGGATAACCAACACCTCTGATATAGGTCACCCTAAGTGATTCGTTACGTTTGGTGACTCGGCAGGGGTGCCCGGGTTCATGGGGTGAGGTTTGTCCGGGTCTTGCCCACCAGCTGCATGGCAGGCCGGATCGGGAGAGAATGGTTGAGGGAGTCCCTTTGACTTCTCCAGCCGTTTTCTCTCGGAACGTCTCCTTGCACCGCAGTGGGAGGGATGGATTCATACGCCCCCAGATTCCTACCCATCCCTAACACCCTTTTTGCTTTTCAGAACTTCCTCCCCTTCCTTTCCTAAAAAGACCCTCCACACAGCATCCCCAAAGATGACATAGACCTCCTGTGTTTCGCTAATGTAAAAAATCTTTTTATTTTTCTGTGTCTTGTTCTTTATCATATTTTCGTCTAGATTATTAGTACTACTTCCATGATGAATTGAAAAGATTTACGTTTTATTACGTTAAGGTTTACGTTTCTCCGTCTTCCCCCAATTGTACGATTACGATCCTTCTTATCAGGTTGTAGGGGGGGAGGGGGGTGCGGAGGGGAAGAGGGGGAGGGGGAGGGGACCACACCTGTACTCTGTACTATTGGTAAACAGAAAGAGGAGCGGCGATAGTGGCGCCGTCTTCACTAATAGGGAGATGTTTGACGTCTGGAACTTCTTCTCAAACTGTATAGGTACCTACAAATATTACAGAACATCTTTTACTGGAAAAATCAATTTATAAGAAAATTATCGTTTAAATAAGGATTAACGCTTTATTTTTATTTCATGAAGTATCTGTAAAATTATACAAAAAAATTCTCACCTAATATCAAACAAATTAAATTAATTAATCTATCTGTCTTCTATATATCTATCTAATCTTAATATATAAAAAGGCGAGTTAGTTACACCATTTATAACTCTAGAATGGCTGGACCGATTTTTATTGTAAAAATTAACGAAAAAAAAAATCTCGAAACGAAAAAAGCCAAGATCTCCACATCTCACCTATAACTTCCTATGTATGTAGTTACCTTGGCTGACACCGACTGCAAAAATAACAATCGTACGAAATAATTTTTTTACTTTTTAGTGCATTTTTTGAAGTCGTTTTTTGTTTTGTTAAAATTTTTGTTTATTTTTCTTAACTTTTAATAACTTTTCAAAGGGGTGTTGAAATTGCGCGATTCTGAGTTGTCGTGGGACTATTAATGTCAACCGTGTATTAAGGTTGAACGCTTTCCTCGTAAAAAAAATCTTGCACACAGCATCCCGAAAGATGACCTGCGTTCTGAAGTTTCCGCCAGGAAAAAATATGGTGACTTATTGTCCACATTTGGAGAGACTATGTTCTTATTGTGACGTCATACCGATTGATGCTTCTCAAACAGTTGTATACGAGTTGCCGGCACTAAAACAGGCAGTCAAATCGATCAGCTGCAATATTGATCCGTATACCGCAAACACCTATTTTTATCACACTAAACGGACAGGTACTCTCAGTATCACCCTTTTTTATAATATATATCCAAACACGAGGCCCCGAGGAAAAAATCTCTCAGGGTCTAATGAGCGTAATACACGAGCCCGATTTTCAGCCCGATTCCAATTATATACAAAAGTCAACATTTTTCGCTTTACGCGATCACTGTTTTCAACTATATTTTCATACCTACGATTTCAGTAGGCATCACAACAAACAGTATGGTTCATGTGTTGTTTGCAGTGATGACAATTGAACTCCTAGATATGAAAATGGAGGTGAAAATAGCGATCGCGCAAATCGAAAAATGTTGACTTTTGTCTCTAATTGGAATCGGGCTGAAAATCGGGCTCGTGTATTACGCTCATAATAGCCGTTTTACACCATCTATTTTTTCAGCCCGATTCCCGTACAGAGCCAAAGACAAAATTTTTCGCTTAACACGATCGCCGTTTTCATCTCTGTTTTCATTTCTACGATTTCATTAGGCATCGCTGCAAACAACACACGAACCTTGTAATCGGGCTGAAAAAAGATATGAGGGATGGGTAGGAATCTGGGATCAATGTGTTCAAGAGTGACGAACGTATGAATCCATCCCTCCCTCTGCGGTGCAAAGTGATGGGTCGAAAGAGTCCGGCTGGAGAGGTCAAAAAGTCTCCCTCAACCATTCTCCGGTGCGGCCCGCTACGCAGTAGGTGGACAAAAGCATCCGCCGTATAGACCTAGACAAACCTCACCCCATGAATCCCTGATAAGTCACTAAACGAACCATTTGGAGTGACCTGTAGCAGGGGTGTTGGTTTTCCACTAAATGATTCCCGGGCCGGCGGTACTCATACTCGCCTCCCAAATTGTATGATTCCCTGGTGTAAGACCATCTTCAGAATCGAAACGTTGTTTGAAATGGCTTACGCCATGTTTAGTTAACTAATCTGAATAGTCAGGTACTTCCCCACCTTTCTCTCCCCATCTCATTATCATCCCCACCACATTCTTCCTCACAACATAACCCAATTGGGCTGACATAGTCTCACTGGCTCCAGATGGTTGGGAGCAGTTAGTTTGTTAACCCTGCAAAAAATCTTCGAACTCGAAAACGTAAACTAAAAAAAACAGAGTGTGCAATTCACACACGGTAAAAGTGATACCTTCAGAAAACTAAGGTAGAAAAGAGTGGGGAGGCTACGAAGCACCGCACATATAGTAGACCGATTATTCTATCTTATTCTCTCGCAGGCTAAATCCTATAGATGTATGTGATTGTCTCTTTTTATTGTCGCTCGCCTCCGTTTCATCGAGTTTCAAATCACAGCGGTTCAAAATAAGTTTTCAAATGCGCCCTATACCCGCTCAAAAAGAAGAAGATGGAGAGATATGAATGTTAGAGAGAGTGTGCTAATGTTGAAATCGATAATATTTAACCGAAAATTGTTTCTAATGTTTAATAAAATACGACTGATACAGCAAAAATCTCACGGGGGTTTTCTAAAATAGCATTTAAAGAAACACTGTGAATTTTTTCATACATATAACTTGTAAAATAACTGAAACAAACGTGCTTATAATCATTTTCGGAGCATAATTTGCGATTTTTTTCTATCGAGGGAATTTCATATAATTTGCGTTTCGGCGTGGTGAATGTCTAGATATTATCTTCAAGAATAAACATATATTTTTTTAAGAGCTTTAAAACTTAAATATGTAATAAATCGATAGAAACAGGGTATGCCGCGGTTTAAAAAAATATACGAGAACTACAAAATCGACCTCAAATATGATGTAGATTCACCAATTTCCCGCTTGTAATACGAGTTTCCAAACACCGTGTATAATATATAAAATAATTTATCTGCTTCATAAACCGCACAAAATTTGCTAAAGCTTACATACTCGTACATAAAAGTAACATTGTATAAAATTAAATAAATAAAATAAAATCGTCGCTTTAGAGCTATCCTTGACAATGCGATTAGGTATTCCGGTCGCTGCCAAGTAGCCCGAACGACCTCGACTCCTTCCACCCTCTTTTCGCGGCCAAACAATACCTACCTCGGGAGGCACTTGCCAAAAAACAGAGCCAGAAAATCACTAAGGGAAAATCACTGCGAAAAGTATAATTCAGGATATAATTATTTCACGATTGCACCCTGAAAATTCAAAGGGTAATCATGAATCAAAACTACAAAAATTTTAACAAAACAATAAACGACTTCAAAAATGCACTAAAAAGTAAAAAAATAATTTCGTAAGATTGTTATTTTTGGAGTCGGTGTCAGCCAAGGTAACTACATACATAGGTAGTATATAGGTGAGATGTGGAGATCTTGGCTGACACCGACTCCAAAAATAACAATCGTACGAAATTATTATTTTATTTTTAGTGCATTTTTGAAGTCGTTTTTTGTTTTGTTAAAATTTTTGTTTATTTTTGATTTTTAGCGACGAGCGTGCGTAAAGAAGTTTTACTTTTAAAAAAGAATCATCGAAATCTGTTGGATATTGAGTAATTCGTCCATTTGTCGCGCACATACTTATTGCAAATTTAAGACATATATGGTTTTCTCATGGATCCCATTGTCCGAACTGGAGCAAATTAAAATGGGACCACACGGGAAGCACCAGCTTTCTAATAAAAAAAGAATCATCAATATCGGTTCACCCAATCGAAAGTTCTGAGGTAACAAACATAAAAAAAATACCCTCGAATTGATACCTCCTCCTTTTCGAAGTCGTTCAAAAATTACACAAATCTGACAGGAGATCCACGTCCGTTATGTAATAACGACCCCACTAACAATACGGAATTGCTCGGCTGTATACCACGAATAGTGGCTAAAGGAATCTCGGAGGTAGGCTGGCTCGGGTACCCCTGTCGGCCAACGATAGAAGCACTTTCCCTGCTGGCATCTGACGGCATCACTTTGAAGCTTTAGGAAAAAAAATTAGGCCTGTATCGACATTAGTTTTTTTGTAATTATTAATAATTTTTTGTTACTTAATTAATTTAATTGCCTTTCTCTTTCTCCACTTTACATTTAAAACTCTTAAGAATTGTATGTTTATTGTATTTTAAATATAAAATATTATTTTTTACTTTAGCTCTACACTGGAGCCTATGTTATATTTGTGAATGCTATGCGGATGATCTTTTGGGTAAAGGAAGGAGAGGAAGTTCTGGGGAGGAAATGGCTGGTTATGAAACATGACTGGTTTAATTTTTCTCAAAACAATAATTTTATGTAATAAAACCTTATTCCGGGTAAGGGCTCAATTGTTAAAATATAAACTCAATAAAAAAAATGCCACAACCGAGAATCGAACCCCGAAAAACTGCTTGGAAAGCAACTAGTGAAAATAAACTTTAAAAATTCTAAATGGTTTCAATCGTCGATCAAATATGACAGTGTAAATGCTGTAAAGAAACTAACACTTTGTACATGATTTTATGTATATATGTAGGTTTAATGCGATATTCTTTAAATATGTCTTTAGTAGTGATGCACGCCGTATTTGGTGACCACCTTTGACATTTGAATTCTGTCGGCAGGATTAAGTGGTGACCTCCTTGTGAACTAAAGATTGTCAAACTTACAAAGTTGCGGAATTATTTTCATCTGACGAACTCAATGGCTACGAGGAAATTACTTTTACCTCATAGACTTCCAAATTCATAGACCAGCCTATCAGGGAAAAAAATTGAACCAAGTTGTGCGGAGCGGGGAGGCTGTGTGACCGTCTCCCTTTCTGTGATTTATCAATAAATGAATCTGACAATATACAGGCAACTCCCATTGTAATATCACTATTTAGTCCTCGGAAATAAAATCTGCTTACGAATTACGATTCCTTTTTTACAATGGTGTGCGCATTGCTCGCTTCGTAATAAACAAGTATGGGTTGGGAGGCGGGTATGGGTACCGCCGCCCCGGGAACCATTTATTAGATAACCAACACCTTACGGGATACTCCGAGTGGTTTGCTACGTTCGGTGACTTGACAGTGATTCCCGGGATCATGGGGTGAGATTTGTCCAAGTCTTGGCGGCTGATGCGTCTGCCCAACAACTGCGCGGCAGGCAGGATCGGGAGAGATTGAAGGAAAACGCGGGAGCGGGAAGAGGAACGTGGGAGGGACGGTTTGCGGAATGGATGGACGGGGGAGGGGCGAAGGCGGTTGGGAAACGCGGGAGAGAAAGGGGACGCGCAGGTGAACAGGGGCGGAAAAGAGGGAAAGGACACGCAGGGATTTTTCTTTATGTGCCATAACAAAGCACGTCGGGTAATCGCTAGTTTATTAAAATAAATATGTAATAATAATAATAACTTTTCTTTTACCCTGTCCAAATTTAAAAAAAAACAAAATTTTCTAATTTTATTATGAAGTTCTGCGAATATTTTAATTTGTATTATTGCTACAACTGTTTCGGCAACAAACTACCAGTTTAATATAAATACAAAAAAAAACTAAAATACTTGCAGAACTTAATAATAACATTATAATTTTTCATAAGAAAAACTTTCTTTTTATACTTTTTTGAAGGTTATTCTCATCAGTGAAATATATCATATTAGAATAAGTTAACAATAATAATCTAAACGAAAATATGAAAGAGAACAAGACACAGAAAAAAGACAATGGTCGCAACTGGGACTCGAACCCAGACATCTCCGTCTAACCGGGACGAGCGCGTTGACCAGTTTCGCTATTGCCACCTAATTGGTTAACGCGCTCGTCCCGGTTAGACGGAGAGGTCTGGGTTCGAGTCCCAGTTGCGACCATTGTCTTTTTTCTGTGTCTTGTTCTCTTTCATATTTTCGTTTAGATTATTATTGTTAACTTATTTTAATATTATAATTTTTAAAAATTAAATGTAGCTTTACAAATTAAACACTAAAAGGGGGCATGCATTAATTACGTGAGCTCAAAATGGGGGGGGGGGGGGGTCCAGCAAAATCTCACGTAACTTGAAAAGAATATACGAAGTGGCCCAAATTTATCTCACTTAGGGGTGGGGGATCAAGATTGGAAGAAAAACTGCTCACTTAATTAATGTATGCCCCCAAAAAAAGCTCTCCAAATATTGATCACAATCTCTGTATTCATAGCCACAAAACAACACCTGGTAATTTCCTCCCCCTCTTTCAGAATCGCCTCATCTTTTTCGTGTTATTAATTTCCAGGTCGCCCCCGACTTCTTCCGCCTTCTTCCGTTTCATTCTCGAGATCTTTTTTATTATTATTATTTTCCTTTCCTTCTGATCAATACACATCGATGACGCGCCGAATTTCTATTAACCCCTTTACTGCCATTGTGTTTCTTTTGAAACTAAAATATACTTTTAAAAACATTTCAATTTAAGTTAGGTCCGTAGGGACCAAATAAACTTTATCCCGTTACAAAAGTGGTTTGTGGCAATAAAGACTTTGATAGAAATGATTTATATTTGAAGTGCAAACTTTTTTAACACCGTTGTGATGTGAAACTTGATGAAACGAAAAATAGCGACACTAAAAAGAGACACACATAAATCTATAGGATTTAGCCTGCGAGAGGATGAGATAGAGTAGTCGGTCTCCTCTTTGTGCGGTGCTTCGTAGCCTCCCCACAATTGCTCCAAACCGTTTGTTGGTATGTTGTGACACTGAGGGTAGAGTGGAATTGAAGTAAATGGGAAAGATGATGGTTGAAAAATATCTAATTATTAATACATGGTCACTAAACATAACTAAAGCCCTCTCAAAAAATATTTCGGTTCTATATCGTGGTCTTTCATCAGGGCGATACTGCAATTTGGGAGGTGTGTATGGGTACCGCCTCGGGAACCGTTTATTGGATAGCCAACACTCCTGCCTTAGGTCATCCCAAGTGGTTCGCTATGTTTGGTGATTTTGGCAGGAGTTCCCAGGTTCTTGGGGTGAGGTTTGTCTAGATCTTGGCGGTGGTTGCGTCAGTCCTACTGCTTGGCGAGCTGTATTGGGAGAGACTGGTTGAAGGAGACCTAACGATAGACCTCTCCAGCCGGACTTTCTCGACCCCATCGGCTTGCACCGCAGTGGGAGGGGTGGTTTCATACGTCCGTCACTCCTGGACGCTTTGACCCCCAGATTTATACTCACCCTCATATATTTTTCCTTCCTAGAACTTTCGCTTCTTCCTTTCCCTAAAAATACCCTCGTCACAGCATCGCCAAGATGACATAGACCTTGAGGGATTTTTTTTCACAAGCAGGACAGCTTTTTCTATATGGAATTTATAGTTACGGCAGCTGTGCTGTCAACAGCATTTTCGTCATGCGCTATGAATTATGAGTTATGAGCTATTTTGAAATATGAGTTATGTCAAAAATTTGAAAGAAAGCCATTTCTTAAAAAAATCATTCTGCGTATCGGGCGAAACCGGGTAGTAAAGCTAGTCAAATATACAAATAAGTAATCATCAGACTTAAGTAAAGCTAGTCAAATGTACAAATAAGTAATCATCAGACTAGTAAAGTTAGTCAAATATACAAATAAGTAATCATCACACTAAAGTAAAGCTAGTCAAATATACAAATAAGTAATCATCAGACTTAAGTAAAGCTAGTCAAATGTACAAATAAGTAATCATCAGACTAGTAAAGTTAGTCAAATATACAAATAATTAATCATCAGACTAAAGTAAAGCTAGTCAAATATACAAATAAGTAATCATCAGACTAAAGTAAAGTTAGTCAAATATACAAATAAGTAATCATCACACTAAAGTAAAGCTAGTCAAATATACAAATAAGTAATCATCAGACTAAAGTAAAGCTAGTCAAATGTACAAATAAGTAATCATCAGACTAGTAAAGTTAGTCAAATATACAAATAATTAATCATCAGACTAAAGTAAAGCTAGTCAAATATACAAATAAGTAATCATCAGACTAAAGTAAAGTTAGTCAAATATACAAATAAGTAATCATCACACTAAAGTATAGCTAGTCAAATATACAAATAAGTAATCATCAGACTAAAGTAAAGCTAGTCAAATATACAAATAAGTAATCATCAGACTAAAGTAAAGCTAGTCATATATAAAAATAAGTAATCATCAGACTAAATTAAAATTGACAGCATTCGTGGTCGAGAGGTAAGAGGTCGAGTGGTAAGGTCAACCATATCCAAAGATCAGGGTTCGAATTCCTGCGTGCGAAAGTAAATTTTGTTTGATTGATTTGTGTTATTTCACAAGAATATTAATTTAATATAATATAATATAGTATATTTGCGGCACATTCCAGAGTGAAAGATACTCTCAGTATCTCCCCACCACCATTCAGAATTAAAACGTTGCTTGAAATGGCTTTAGTAGTGTTTGGTGACCAGATATGAATAGCCAGGTGTTTTTCCACCTCCCTCCTCCCTATGTCTTACTTCTCTCCACTACCCTCAGCCTCACAACATACCCCAATTAGGTATGCCGTAGTCTCACTGGCTCCAGACGGGAGCAGCTGGGACTCTTGTGCGGTAATCACATATATATATAAATTATTTCGGATTTTAAGGGGTTACGTCCAATTCACAAACTTACTTGGCAATGTTCCAACTAAGGAAAAGTAAAATTCCTACGTTCATTGTACGTAAAATAGGTAATTCGGAGTCGAGTAAATATACCACGTCAAAATAAAACGTGATGTTATAACAACTAATTTTGTTGCTAGATTCAAAATGTTATTATTTACTAGCGATTTCCCGGCATGCGTTGCAATTCCATTTAATAAACAATTTGTTTCTCCCTGCGTATCCTTTCCAATTCGTCCCGTTACCCTTTCGCTTCCCCTTCCTCCCACTCCCATCGGTTGAATGGTTAGCAACGCATAATTTTACTACGCCAGAGCTCACTATTGTCTGCAGAAATTATCGCGGGCATGCGCACATAAAATCCCCAAAGTTTTATCGCAATCGGATAAACGGTTTAGCAACGCATAGACAACTCACATACAAACATATTTTGATTTTTATATATATAGATTTTTCACTTTTTTAATTTTTGACATTTGAATGGTCCCCGTTAACCACCGATTATCGGGCCGTTTCAGCTTTTGATCAACCGTGATCAGCGGAAAGCATAACAATATGACCGTTATCCACTGGATCGACATCGCAATTTAAAACTTTTTGGTAATCATTTTGAATATTTTCCGCCCACATTTAAAAAAATCATATCTCCGAATTTTAAAATGGAGTCATACAAACTGATTATTGTTCTACATAGCCAATGACTTCACCTATCTTTTGTCGATTATCACATATTCGTAGGATTTATAAAAAAAAATAGTATAAAATCGTAAACTTCTACTTATTTTTTTATTTATTTTTTTAAATTTTAATTTATTTTATAAATTCAATAATATTATTATTTTATGTATAAAAACAATTTATTATAAACACATCGTCTGTAGGTGGTAACAACCACAGCTTGATAATGCCTGTAGAGGGCGAAACAGCTGTAACACATAATAATAATTACGAAGCAGAACTCGTTTATAATAAACTGTTTTTATACATAAAATAATAATATTATTGAATTTATAAAATAAATTAAAATTAAAATGGAGTTCTACAAAATAAACTTAATAACAATAAATATATAATAAATTCTACTTAATTACTTACAAATAATGGAAAAATTGCCGAAATTGGCCGCAAAGCAATCCGAGGTATTTTAAATATTGCCATATTGTGGCAAAAGGCGCTCCAGTGGTTAAGCCAATATGAGAAGTTCAAATACATTGTGTCAAAGCGCATAAACGCCCTCGAAATGTGGTGCTGGAGAAAAATGTTCAGGATTCCATGGACAGCCAGACGCACAAATGTGTCCATTCTGGTAGAGCTAAGCATCCATAATAGTCTTTCAACTATCTGCCTACAACGTATCTTAAGATACTTTGGATATGTTGCTCGACAAACTAAGGACTCCAACTTGGAGAAACTCATAGTCACTGGCTGCAGTGTTTGGCAGAAGAAGCAGAGGAAGGTCACCAATGTGCTGGAGTGCCCAAGTATCACTGGCGGCTGGTACTAGGGTGTCCTTGGCTCTCCTCGCAGCACAGAACCTCAAGGGATGGAGGAGCCTAGTCCACCATGGAAATTGGAGCAGGGGTCACGCTTCTCAGCAGTGAGGAACCGACTCGAGAACAATAGAAGTGTCTACTCTTATATCCTTATCCCTATCGTTGAATTGCATTAGGGATGAGTAATTAGAACCTTGTGTAATGAATTATTATTATCTAGCTGGTTGCATATGGTTCTATTTGCAAGCTTAGGTATGTTCTAAAATGGTAAGTTTACGTCGTATTTAAATATTTCCGATAAAATGTGTTCAATTAAAATTCTTTACACAAGACTCAACCTCAAAATCGGATTTTGGTAAATAGATAATGAGGAATCGTCTTTGCAAACTTTAACATCTCATATCTCAGAACAAGGTGAAGTTAGAACCCTATTCACATTCATGTATTTATTTTTATTTTTTTTGTTTATTTTTACGGTGCTCCAGATTTTATGTCCGGGTTAAATCTTTCCCAAATGAAAGACTAAACCCTTCCACACACTTTTCCACAAATGATTATCTAGTAAATTCACGCAATGTAAGTGCACTATATAAGTATAATAAATACAAAACAATACAAGAACAATACGTCAATCCACCAGAAACATAATGGGAAAATATTTCACCGACTCCAGATATTTTCATATCAGAGGGTTCGGCTCTGATGAAATCCTAACTGGTCCGATAAATCCTACTGATCCCTCAATATAAATATTTAAAAAATCTTTCGTAATCCTACATGTATTTAAAATGACCGACTTTTGCATTTTTATATACAAATTTTTTGACAAATCTAATACGCCTAAATTTTGAATGAGAAAGCTAGGTATAATGCCAGTAGCCGAAATAAAAATGGTAGTATTTTTATAGTCTGAGAATGCCAAATTCTTTTAATCTCATTTCCTAAATCTGTATATTTTATTATTTTTTCAGAAACAGTTTTCTGAATATTACAAGAATTTGGAATAGCGACATCAATGATATAAGTTATTTTTTAAATTTTGTCATGTAAAATTATATCCAGTCTATTATGACTAATTGTTCTGTCTGTTAGAATAGTTTTATCATAATAAATTTTAGAAAATTCATTTTCTAAAAATGAATTTGGTTCATATTCATAATATGGTACATTACGGCAGTCAATCAAGTTATGTTTAATTACCAAACTTTGGTGAATTATTTTTAAAACTTGATTTTGCCTAAATGTATACTCGGACGGCGCTAATACAGAACATCCCGATATAATATGTTCTATAGTTTCCGGAAAAGCCAAACATTTTCTACATAAATCATCAATTTGATTTGCATCTTTGATGATATGCTTCCTATAATTTTTAGTATTAATGACTCTATCTTGAATGGCAAGCATAAAGCCTTCTATTTCTGCGCTCAACTCTCCAATACTCAACCATTTGTTTGACGAAAAATTTTCAACATATGTTTGGTTGAGATAGTTGAAGTGTTTTGCGTGAAGAATTTTATTTGACCAGGAATCTAATAATTCCTGGTTGGTATTTATAAGAATGTTGGTATTCTCGTCGTATAAATTTAATGGCGAAATATTTCTATCTGCCTTGCAAATTATTTTGTGCATTTCTGAACTATCAGCTTTCCTATGGAAAAAAATTATTTAATTTTTTATTATTATTATTTTTTTATTTAGTACAAGATTATACATTTATATACATAATTTATGATAATATGTTTTAACTGCCCAACTAGGAGGATTCCTGTTTTAGGACAGTCAGATTAGGATGTGTATGAACATATTATGGAACATGATTTGTACAAAAAAAGAAAGAAAGTTGAGGAAATAAAAAGAACAGAAAGAGTACAAAATAACATAAATAAGTTTAAAACATTGTAACTGTTCAGGGTGGCCACAGACCTGGAAAACCTGGAATTATCAGGGAAATGTCAGGGAATTTCAATTTTTTTTTATAATATCAACGAATTCCAAAAATAAAACTAAATTCGATATTTTGCGATTTGTGAAACCCCAAAGTTGTGTTTTATTACTTTTACTTGCGAAGTGAATTTCGAGAATTTCGAAATCGGCATAGTTGGGAAAGATGCTCCATATATTAACAATTACAACTTAAATAATAAAAATATATATTCACAATACCTGGACATCGCCAAGCTTTATATTTTGTCATTTTCACGATTTAACCTAATTATTTATAGCTCATTATCATCACTGTCGGCTCTACAATCCCTGATGGGTCTTGGCCTCCTCAAGAGCCTTCCTCCACTTGTCAACGTTTAGTGTCAGCTCTCTCCAGTTAACAATCTCCATGGTGGATAAATCTTTGAGGACGTTGTCGCTCCATCTTAAACATGGTCTTCCCAGGATCCTTCGCCCTGTCGGTCTTGAGTTTAGAAGGGACTTTGGTGCTTGATGCTCAGTCATTCTCTCTACATGACCCAGCCACCGAAGTCTTTCCAGTTTAATAAATGTTGTGACGTCTAGATCCTTAAATAGAGTATACAGCTCATTGTTATAACGTCTGCGCCAAAATCCATTTTCTGAAACCGGTCCGAAGATACGCCCCAATATTTTCCTTTCAAAAACATCCAGTGCTCGCTCATTCCTCTTAGTTTATAGCTCATATACGCAAAATAAAACAAAATAAAATTTGTATTTTACCATTTATTTTACAGATAATACATTCATAGATTAGTAGAATGGAACCAATAGTGGAAATAAAAATTGTACACATATTATTTACCGCTTTGAAAAACTTGAAAATTGCAAAAGTTGCTATGAACGGTACTGCATTTTGGTGTCAAAAATTGGCATAAGGTTTCGTGACTATAACCTTGTTTTTATTCGTCTCAAGGGTTCACTGACAGCAGCTGAGGCTTCTGTTACAATTTTCACACATCCCTCTGTGCCTTGAGTGGGCAAGGAAAATTCTTTACCATGACATCGTCAATTATCGTGTGATAAAATTTTTCATTGCGGAATCTGGAATCATCAAACTCATCAATCAGTCGATGGTTTAACATATTTTCCATTATTATTTTTAATTGATAAACTAACGTTTAAACAAGATTTTTATGCATAGCACAAAGGGTATATAACAAATATTATAATCAATAATTATCAGCCTGAAACACTCATCTACATTGAAAAAATCTTCCGAGAAAAGATACTGGCCGCCAACGGGAATTAATATTTGACAAGTTAAAGTATTTCAGCAATAAATGCAGACATAATTAGTCTCGACGCCACCTAGCGGGAGATTTAGTATTAACAATACCTCTCTCACAAAAATAAAGTTGGTTGTTTTCAGTTGGAAAAATGTAATAATGAGTAATTGTCGAATGAAACACTAGTATATATTGAATTATTTGGCGGGTATTAGATAAGCCGCCATAGCTCAGTGGTCAAGAGCACCTGACCGGCAATCAGAAGGTCACGGGTTCAATTCCCGTTGGCGGCCAGTATCTTTTCTCGGAAGATTTTTTCAATGTAGATGAGTGTTTCAGGCTGATAATTATTGATTATAATATTTGTTATATTTTCCATATATACAGCTAATCTGTACTTAAATCCTGTTCATTTCTCACGCTTGCCAAAGAACACTGAATGACTTTAGATTTCAGGACAGGAAGTTGTTCATACATATTTTCCAATAATTCCAGTGAAACTTTGCGGTCCAGTCGTGGTTTTGTCGATGCAGTTAAAAATTAGTCGCAAAATGAGCTCGTTTGCGTCTAACTGACAGACAATCCACTAAAAGCCGTTTGAAAAGTGATTCAAGACACCAAATCACAACTATTTTGTAGCCCGTATTGACTGCAGTTAATTTAGATAACTTAAAACTTATTTTATAATCTATGTAAAAGTCCCTATGGGCGTATAACAACAATAAATAAATTTTGAATATCAGCTCTAAGGTTATAATAAAACAAATAAAAAACTTTATTCCACTTAATCTTATTTGACCCTAACCGGTTTCAGCTCGTCAGAGCCATCTTCAGACTGGTACAAATAATTCTTAGCTACGGTATATATACATAACATATGGGGGAGGGGGAGAGGGGTAGTCTACAAGAATTTTAATGAATTATTTTTGTTACTAAGTCGTTTTAGACTGTCGAATTTCTAAGTATTTTGGTAATTCCAGTGGGCTAACTACTTTGGGTTTGTAGCTCACTTCAATATCTATTGATTAGGGAAAAACCTTACAAGTAATTTGAATTATTAATGGACTAATTTTATTGTCAAATCGTTATTATACATATCTATGATCAATGGGATTTTTTAATTGCTTTTTGAAGGGATGCATGTTTACATTGGAGTGGGAATGGTCAAACCTAAAAACATATTTTAATTTCAAAATTATTATGAAAATTATACCGGATTATAACCTGGTGTTTCAGTAAATGATTCTAATAGCTTTTTAATTACAAAGTTACTTTTTGAAGGGATGCATGTTTACATTAGATTAGGAATGGTTTAAACTAAATACATATTTTAAATTTCGAAATTATTATGAAAATTACGAAATTATTATGAAAATTGTCTTTAAAAATTTGTGATTGACATTTGGTCCATCCATTCAGATTTGCAAAATTTTTAAAAGTTTAATTAGTGGTGAAATAGACTCCGTGAATGACTTAATAAGATCAGAGGCCCTCGTGCAACGGAGAAAAGCAGATGTAAAATATGCAAAGTAATAATAAATGCCAAAATTCCCTTTATTATTTATCTAACGAATGATATCCCCTTATATCAAATTAAACATATCAGGGAAAAATGTAGAAACTGCCCTGGAAAACCTGGAATTATCAGGGAATTTTGAAATCCGGTTTTTGAGGCCACCCTGCTGTTATTTGTTATTTTAACATATAGATAACTTAACCACTCCGATACATCGCGAATATGCACTTTTTACGTCTTAAACGACACGTCAGATTTACGAAAACTTTATGTTATTTCCGCTTCACAATTAAAGCTCTATAAATGAAACATTTACGAACTTAGCCGAATACTAAAAACTGTTTTTGAAAGGATATGAAATAAACTTTCAAATTGTTATGTTACAAATAAATATTAACATTTGTAAATATTAAAATTTATAATGCAAACAAAAAAAAAATGACTCACGTGATGTTTTTATGTCAAAACGGTACTAAAATCACGGATTATATAAAAGAAAATATTTATTCTATCTTATAAATGTATAATAAACAATTTGGTCACCTCGCTTTTTTATCATTTCATAAAAGAATATTTAATAAAAAAATAACGGTGTCGAACAGTGGATAGGCAATTTGGCGGTCTATCAATATCATGTATCTGACAGAAAAGATTTTTTTTATCTATTTCTATGGACATCTTGAATAGTGATGGGTAGCTTGATTTATTATGGAGCTTCTCCTTTTTGTTTTAGGGATGTAACTAGAACAATAACGGAGTTATGATGATTTCTGTATAAACATACGCGTTGACGTGTAAACACGCTTATTGTACTTAACTGATGTCGGCATATTAACGTGTATGTCTGCTATGTTGCTGAGTGGTTAAGAGGATTAAAACATATTGGTATCTTGTTTAATAATAAACTATTATTAATAATGAAGTGACGTTTGACTTAAACAATGAAATATTATGATTCGAGATTTTTTACTTATTAAATTATTTAAAAAAATGCTTATTGACGATTGAATGACTGAAATTCTCGGCACTTTTAATATACATATATTCACGTTAGTATTTTCATAGCTTTTTTATTACAGAAACATGCAGTTGTATTATTTCAGCCACCCACAACTTGTTCAGTATGGAAAACCACAACATTCGGTCTGCTGGTGCATTGGCGCGAGGCATAAATTAAATATGCTCAAATCATCGTATGATCGAGATTGTTGTTTCTGAAGTGTGTTTCTGGGTGTGGGAATAAATCCACTCGCCGATCTACCGTGGAAACTTTCAATGTATTAACTCTTGTCATTTTTTCCGATGCGGTACAATACCCTAATAATGAGGGTTTGCTCAAAACTCACATTTTAATAATTTCCGGCGAATTCGTAACCATAATAACTTTTTCTTCAAACCGATATCCGGGGATGTGTTCTTTATATTAAAGATTCATAAAAACGATACCTTACCATTAATATATTTTACGTACAACGATTATAAAATTTTATAAGCCGTTTTTCAACTACTAAGTTAGCGGTAAGCACCAGATTTTATTTTTCTAGGCGATGAATTAATAACTTCGGAAGGGAAACGTTTAGAAACATCTTAAATATTTGTAACACGTTCTTCAGAATTAATTAAAATTAACGCGGCGGAAAGGTCGAATCTCCAGGCCTGATAGAGCGAATTCTACCGTACGTCCGTCCAATACGCCGTACCGCGGGCGTGTATTTGTTTACACGCTTTCTTCACTTACGTCGTTAAGATTTCCTCATTATTTTAAAGTGTTTGGTAGGGCAAATTCGACTGTAGGTCGGACCAATACACCGGGTCGCGAGTCGCAATTTGTGTACACGGCTTCTTTACTTGCGTCGTTAAGATTCTGAATATATTTTAGGGTTTTGCGTCGTCTTTCGTGACCTTCACTCCAATTTCCACGATGGACAAGACTCTTCGCATTTTTTCGCTGTGTGAAGAGTCAAGGATACCGACGTAGGTACAGGACGTCAGTGATGCTCGTTCACTTCAGACCCTTGGTGACCTTCTTCTGCTTTTTCTCCCCAACACTTTGTCGATGAGTTTCTCCAAGTTGGAGTCCTCAGTTTGGCGAGCAACGTGTTCAAAGTAACTTAAGATGCATTGTAGGCAGATAGATGAAATATCATTAAAGAAGAAGATAACTCAACAATTGCAACTGGGACTCGAACACAGAACCTCTCGTTTTACCGGGAAGAACACCTTATCCACTTAGGCCACTGGAACCTCTTATCAAACAGCCATATTTGTCAATCGCATATTTCAAATTTTAGAATTAACAATGTTATCTTCGACTATTTTTTTCTTCCATCTTCCTTTTTCATTGGAAACAATCGTTCTAAGAACTGGTTTTAACCTAGATAGCGTCTCGGATAAATATATCTGAATGATCATGGAAAACTTTTGTATCTTTATTAGAAACAATAAACCTATTTTCAATTAGTACATCCATTATTTTTGATTTTCTTCACGTGGATATTTTAGTCAAATTTTCCCAATCTGCAACGCGGATAAGTTTCTACATACAATTTAACCTTTATATAAATATTTTGCTCTTGGTTTGGTGTCGCATTGCTGAAAACGTCACATTTTGGCGTCCCGAAGCTCTCCTCGGGGACAATGAGACTGAGTACCGAAAAACGGCTCGTATGGTCAGGTTATGCACATTCCGCTCTTCTGAGTTGCAGGGATTAAACCTTATAACCTCCTGAAACCAGACACTGAAATCAATGCGGCTTCTTGACCCGTAGTCTATTTGTACGGTTTTCGGAACAACTCATATAAATCTCACAGAAATCGTTGTATCTTCTTTACTATCATAGTTAGAATTATGAATTAAACGGTGTTAGAAAGAGAAAACACCATGATTTATATTCAAATATAAAAACTAACCAAAAATTAAGTAAATGAAGACCTTTATTTTATTTGAAACCGAAGTTTCAAATAAACAAAATTTCCTAATCCCTAACCAAACATAACAAAACTATAAAAAAAGTAAAATAAATAAACATATCTTGCAAGAATTTTACAACTATTAATATATACATATATATTTATATAAACTTTATATATATATTTTTTTTTTCCTTCTAAATAATCCATTACCATTAAAATGTAAAAAAAAAAACCAACTTTCTACTACAACACATAAATACCTGTACTTGTCACACTGAATCATAAACACGTAAACACCTCAGCACAGGTTCTCCTAGTGAGGTGTTCACGAAACATACAACATTATAAACCAACAGTTTCACCTTCTCAAACCTACCTTACACCCAACATAATAAAATGTTATATTAATTAATATGTAAAAATGTTTTCCAAAATATATTATGTTAAAATATTAAATATATAAGGTAAAACTGTAATATATAGAAATAAAAAATAAAAAAATAAAAATAAAATAAAAAAATAAAAAAATCGCAGTTCGAAATAAATTGATGAAACTTTGGGAATTTTTTATTAATTATTTTTTCATCAAACGAAAAAAAAGTGAGGTGGCAATAAAATTTTTAGTACATTTTTTTAATAAAATAAGTATATGTTTTTACTAATTTTAGTTAGAAAAAACGTAAGGTGGGTTATTTTTTTTTTTTATGTTTGCATGCTAAATGTTTATATTCCATAAATTACGTGTTTATTTTGTTTTAAAAATAGTTTTTAGTTTTCGCATACATTCAGAAATATTCCAGTTATTTGGATTTTATTGTAAAGTGGAAATATTTTGATCCTTTGACAAAATATGGTCGAGGCCTGAGAGGCCTGGGTGAATTTTTCGTGTTAAATTCAAGTGTTTTAATGAAATTAAAATAAATAAAAAATGCTTGCTTTGGTTGAGTAGTAGTAGTTGGTGTTTTTTTACGTTAGCTCCACACAGGAGGCCCTGAGGAAAATAATTTCCCTCAGAGCCTTGTCTTCTTTGTGTGGAGGGTCTTTTTAAGAAAATATACTAGAGGAAGTTCTGGAAAGGAAAAAGCTTTGAGGGGTGGGTTGGAATCGGGGGGTCGATGTGTCCAGGAGTGACGAAATATGAATCCATCCCTTAAACTTCGGATGCAAAGGAATGGAGATAGGTCAAAAGACCTCCCTCATCCATTGTTTCACGATCCGGCCCGCCACGCAGAAGATGAGCAGACGCATCTGCCGCCAAGACCTAGACAATGCTCTCCCCATGAACCCGTACACCCCTGCTACCAAACGTAGCGAACTACTTAGGGGTGAACACCTCGATGATAATACGGAACGAAACTATCGATGAATTTATTATATTTTATCAATATTTTAAAATTCATTACATCTTTCGCCCTTCAGGAGGTTCGCTTTGGCATTTCCCAAAGCGTGGAAACATCCATCCAGCGAAATAGACTAAACCAGATTGTCCCCCATACGGAATTTGATATAGCTTGGTTCGCACTACATGCTGGCGTTAGAAATGTATAATTATGTCCTTTGTGCAGGTTTTTCAACAATCCATATCTAAAGATTACTGAATTTAACTAATTATGAAATTATTTAATATTCCTCGACGAGATTAAACACTTTTTTTCGAGAATTTAATATTTAAAAGACAAACCTTCTTTACAGAATAGTTTATACTTTTTTTGTACAATAAAGCGGTTTTGAATTTAAGATGAAAACGGGCGGCGTTTTGTCCATACATTAAGAGCGTATAACCAGCCAGCGGCCGAAAATCCACATTTCGCGGTTCCAATGAGAAAGATTAGTTACTCTCCGTACCAGCTTTTTAAAATTATAAATCAATATCGATTTTATTTCATTCCAATGTTGCTTTAATTTATACCTACATCCAAAAATGCCGAGAGGCGTGTTGATAAAACCATTAAAATTATGTACTTTTTGTAATTATTTTTTGATCATAAGTATTTATCATTTTTCAATAATGTCTCAGCAAAATAAGAATGTAAAAAAAATATATATATATGTAATGGCAATATATTCCATTTAAATTTGAATCCTATAGTGTCAGTTGGAATACTTGGAATGTAATTATCAATTGTCACTTGTTTTATTTTCTATTATTTTATTATAAATAAACATAAATGTCGTTTCTTTGTTAAACTTTGCAATACAAGTGTTTTATTTATAAATCAATAGAAAAGAATTAAATCATATCATAAAACGACATTTTTCGTAACCACAAATGGAGAAACTTCAATTTGAATTTACGCTACTACCTGGAGGCGATGGCAAGTCAAATATTATTAGCATTACAAAAATAGTCACAAGTGATGAAAAAGTGTTTACAATACCAGAAATGTTACAATCCGCCAGCCATCACAAGGAGATTATGAAAAGTGGTGCTTTTGGCAAAGTAAAAAATAGTTTAAAAAAAAGATACCAGGTTAGAAGAGTCGGGGTAACAATGACAGAAGAACTAAAAAAAACATATGTAGACGAAGATGGAAACCTACAGTTCGGAGACCAATACCTCGAAGAATTGGAAGAAGAAAGTTTACAAGTACATCAAAAAGAAGATACACTGGGAAGATTGATGGTAAAATTAATGGAAGATAAGCAACAGAGCCTCAAAAACATTGCTGAGAATTTTGTTATAGAAAAATTCTGTAGTAAAAATACAAATGCAAGCCAGTGGATAGAAGTGTTTGAAAAAGAATGTTTACGATTTGATGTGACCATGGATGAAAAAAAAAATAGAAATACTAAGATTGTTCATGGATAAAAGTTGTGTAGATTGGTATAGTTCCATGATTATTAAACTAACAATGAACTCAGAGTGGTCAACATGGAAAAACAAATTCTGTGAATCATTCGCAAACAAAGGATGGAACCCTGTCACCTACGCACTATTATTTAGATACAAAGATGGTTCTCTGTTGGATTATGCTATGAGAAAAGAAAAACTTCTATTGGATATGAGAAGATCAATCGACACCGGTACTTTGATAGATCTTGTTGCTTCCGGACTACCAGAATTCATACTTAACAAGATCGATAGAGAAGGATTACAAGATACTGTGGATTTATTTAATGAAATAAACAAGTATGAACATATGGTCAACAAAAAAAGATTCATGAATAGGAGAACATTTGGGAATGCAGAATATAATAAAAATGAGGATAAAAAGCCATGTAAAATTTGTGAAAAATTGAATAAGGGCACTCGTTACCACCCTGAAGCCACATGCTGGTTCAAAACAAAAGAGGATGAAAAATTTAAGAGAAATGCCATTAAACATGTAAACAATTCAGTGATAGAGACTGAGATAAATGAAAATGATCAAAAAAACTAATAGTAACACCATTAATCAAAGTCAAACTATTACTAAATGATGAATTAAAAATATACGGAATTTATGATTCGGGTTCAAATGTTTCTCTAATTAATTCTAAGTTTTTGAAACTAAAAAGAAAAGGAAACAATTTGAATGAAGCAAATTTAGTAACAATTAATGGTGTTAAAAAAACGAGTGGTTTGACAACGTTGAAGATTAAAATTTTTGAATTGGAGAAAAATGTTGATGTGTACATTATTGATGAACACAATTTTAAGTATGATTTTTTGATTGGATTAGACATGATAAAAGACTTCAAACTAATCCAAAGTGAAGACTTACAAATATCACAGAAAATCTGCCTGAATAATACAAATAAAAAAGAAGAAAATTCTACAAATATGAAAACAAATACTGAATTTAAACATTCTGAAAATAAGAACATTATAGAAAAACACCAAATTAATTTTAATGAACATGTTAAAGAAGAAGATTTTAAAATAACAATAAATCATTTAAATAATGATCAAAAAACAGAAATAAATGAACTAATAGGCAAATACACATCAGTGTTTGCGAAAAGTAAATACGATGTTGGTACTGTTAATGGATATGAAGCGAAGATAGACTTATTGGTGGATAAATATTGTAGTAAGAGGCCTTACAGATGCAGCGTAGAAGATAAAAAGGAAATAGAAGAGCAAATAGCAAAATTAATAGACAATAAACTGATAGAAGAGTCGTACAGCCCATTTGCTGCACCTGTCACTCTAGCATTTAAAAAAGAAGAAAACAAAAGATCCAGATTATGCATAGACTTCAGAGACTTAAATAAAATAGTAATACCTCAAGCTCAACCATTTCCATTGATTGAAGACCTAATGACAAAGACCAGAAATTGCAAATTTTTTTCAACGCTGGATATAAACTCAGCTTTTTGGTCTATTCCGTTGCGGATTGAAGACAAAAAAAAAACAGGATTTGTAACACAGGAGGGGCATTATCAGTGGACCTGCCTACCTTTTGGATTAAAGACCTCTCCGGCAATTTTTCAGAGGATATTAAGCAATATATTGAGAAAATATAAACTAACCGATTTTGCTGTCAATTACATAGATGACATACTTATATTTTCAAAAACTTTTGCTGAACACATCGATCATTTAACAAAGTTGCTGAATGCAATCAAAACTGAAGGTTTTAGATTAAAATTTACAAAATGCACATTTGCATCAGACATGGTAAAATATCTGGGTCATATAATTCAGAATAATTCAGTCAAGCCAGTAA
The DNA here is from genome assembly GCA_917563855.2 of Limnephilus lunatus. Lineage (NCBI taxonomy): Eukaryota > Metazoa > Arthropoda > Insecta > Trichoptera > Limnephilidae > Limnephilus > Limnephilus lunatus. The sequence continues at coordinate 114,126,308 of OU830592.1, forward strand.
AGGATAAATTGATTTCAATAAAGAATTTTCCTATTCCAAAAACACAGAAGAATGTGAGACAATTTCTAGGAAAAATCAACTTTTATCATGAGTACATTCCGAAGAGTGCAATAATACTAGATCCTTTGCATAACTTACTAAGGAAAAACCAAAAGTTTATTTGGACTGATAAATGCCAAAATGCTTTTGAAACGATGAAAAACCTAATATGCTCACAACCAATCCTGGAAATTTTTGATCAAGATTTACCAATTAATATATATACAGATGCTTCTCTAGAAGGCCTTGGAGCTATTTTAAAACAAACACAGTCTGATGGAAAAGAAAAACCTGTAGCTTACTTTTCGAAAAAACTAAATGGCGCCCAGAAAAAGAAAAAAGCAATTTACTTAGAATGCTTAGCTATAAAAGAAGCAGTGAGATACTGGCAATACTGGTTGATAGGTAAACCATTTACAGTTTATTCAGATCACAAACCACTGGAAAACATGAATCTCAAATCTAGAACCGATGAAGAGCTAGGTGATTTAACATATTATCTTTCTCAATATGACTTTAACATAAAATATGCTCCAGGAAAACAAAATTTGGAAGCTGACTGTCTAAGCAGAAACCCAGTGCTGGAATCAAATGAAAATACAGATGAGCAATTGAAAATTGTCAACTTAATAAAATTAGAAGATATCTTAAAAGATCAGGTAAAAAATGAGAAGATACAGTGCAGAAGAGATAAATTGATATCGAAAAATAATGTTTATTACAAGAAAGTAAAAAAAAGAGAAAAAATAATTCTATCAGAAAAATTCAGCATAGACTTTATCAGAAATGTTCATACAGAACTAGGTCACATAGGAATTACACAAATGCAAAAAATGATAAGCTCATGGTACACAGCAGAAAACATGACAAATAATATAAAGAGAACCTGCGAAAGTTGTGCAGTATGTTTAAATAACAAATCAAGAGGTGAAAATAAATATGGATTGATGTCCCACTTGGGTCCCGCAACAAAACCTTTTGAAATATGTTCCATTGATACAATAGGCGGTTTTGGGGGTTCACGATCAACAAAGAGATACTTGCACCTATTATCAGATCATTTCACGAGGTTTGCATATATTTTGACGTCAAGAACTCAAAATACCAATGATTTCATCAAACTCTTAAACTCCACAGAAACTAATGACATTGGCATGATACTCTCAGACCAATACCCGGGTATCAATTCTAGAGAATTCAAAAAATTTTTGGATGAAAAAAATATTCCAATAATTTTTACTGCAGTGAACTCACCTTTCTCAAACGGATTAAATGAAAGATTGAACCAAACGCTGGTCAATAAAATTAGATGCAAAATCAACGAAAATGACTCAAAAGTAGCTTGGACAACTATAGCGCATAATTGTGTAAAAAACTATAATGAAACGGAGCACACTGTTACTGGATATGCGCCACAGTACCTACTTGACGGCACAGATGTTACGATTTTGCCAAATGAGTTAAAACTTAAGAAGACCGGCATCGATTTGATTCAAGAGAGAAAAAAAGCTCTAGAAAATACTATGAAGTCACATAATTACAACAAGATAATTTACGATAAAACCAGGAGACACTTTGACTTCAAAGTTGGTGATACTGTTTTTGTGGAGAATGGAAACAAACTTAACAGGAAGAAGCTCGACGAATTGAGAATCGGACCATACAAAATCATAGAAAAATTATCAAACTCAATTTACAAGATAAACACTGGTCGAAAAAAATTTGAATCAAATTTTTTCCACATCTCGAAGTTAACTCCAGCACCTTTATTTATGAACCATGAAGATGACATCGAAGATGAGTGAAAATTTTGCAGTAATTTTCTTTCCAGGGGGGGGGGGGGGAGATGTAATGGCAATATATTCCATTTAAATTTGAATCCTGTAGTGTCAGTTGGAATACTTGGAATGTAATTATCAATTGTCACTTGTTTTATTTTCTATTATTTTATTATAAATAAACATAAATGTCGTTTCTTTGTTAAACTTTGCAACACAAGTGTTTTATTTATAAATCAATAGAAAAGAATTAAATCATATTATATATATATTAGTCTGTAAGTGCGCAAATAAATACACAAACGGACCAATTTTCGTCAAGAAACACATGTACTTTTATGATTTTATTTAAGCTAAAATTAAAATTCTGTTACATAATGATAATGTATTGATTTATTTTACTGCATGATTATATGATTTGAAATGGGTGTTGTACTTTTTTGAAAATTTAACAAAACCGCCAACGATCTATGGTATAACTCTATTTTTTTTTTTTTGCGGTGCTCCAGATTTTATGTCCGGGTTGAATCTTTCCCAAATGAAAGACTAAACCCTTCCACACACTTTTCCACAAATGAATATCTAGTAAATTCACGCAATGTAAGTGCACTATATAAGATAATAAATACAAAACAATACAAGAACAATACGTCAATCCACCAGAAACATAATGGGAAAATATTTCACTGACTCCAGATATTTTCATATCAGAGGGTTCGGCTCTGATGAAATCCTAACTGGTCCGATAAATCCTACTGATCCCTCAATATAAATATTTAAAAAATCTTTCGTAATCCTACATGTATTTAAAATAACCGACTTTTGCATTTTCATGAATAAATTTTTTGACAAATCTAATACGCCTAAATTTTGAATGAGAGAGCTAGGTATAATGCCAGTAGCCGAAATAACAAATGGTAATATTTTTATAGTCTGAGAATGCCAAATTCTTTTCATCTCATTTCCTAAATCTGTATATTTTCTTATTTTTTCAGAAACAGTTTTCTGAATATTAAAAATATTATTATTTTATTTTACTAAAAATTATCATTTTTTCAGAAAATAAAATTACAATGATAAAAGAACAATCTTTCAAAACCAACTTATAATTTTTTGTGGAAAAGAGTCAATACGTCTAAACACTGATTTAAAAATGGACATATTTCTGGTGTTCTCTGGTTATACGCTCTTAAGTATTCCCCAATTTAATGCAATATAGATATCGAACAATAGTGTGTCGGTACGTTTAGCTTTTTTTGATAAGTTACTTTTTATAGGAGTTAGGGCCCTCCAAAAATCGTTAAAATTGCCTGCTTTGAACGCCATTAACATAAGTTCACAAATTAAACAATGTGTTTTTAAAAACAGACAAAGCATAGTTTATTAAAATACATAGTTGATAAAAAATTCTAAAAAATAGGTTCAGTTTTGGAGGAGAACACAAAATCTCGATTTTGACGATTTTATTTAGATATTATCAGTCTGAGATGCAGTTTCTCAATTTGGAAAGCGTGTATGGGTACCGCCGCCCCAGGATTCATTTACTGGATAACCAACACCTCTGCCATAGGTCAAAGGTCTGCCATAGGGGTGCCCGGATTCATGGGTTGAGGTTTGGCATGGTCTTGGCGGCGAATGCGTTTGCCCTCCTACTGCGTGGCAGGCCAGATCGGTAGAGACTGATTTAAGGAGACCTAACTTGGGCCCCTTCAGCTGGGCTCTCTCGACCACTCGCAGTGGGAGGGATGGATTCATATGTTCATTATCCCTGGACACATATCCACTCATAGATTCCTACAGAATCTCCCCAGATTCCTACCCATCCCTTATACCTTTTTCCTTCCCAGAACTTCCTTCTCCTGAGTGGAGCTAATGTAAAAAATTTTTAAAAAATCGAGTGCAGTTAACACGCGGTAGAAGCGAAATTTTACCAAAACAATCTCAACCAATACTTTATAAGTGAGGTCATAATCAAAACGACCAATGAGCGCAGAACTACCGTAATTTCCGTTTCATATCTCAACCAATAGGAGACTTTAAAAGTGACTTCATAATTAAAGCGTCCAATGAGCGCAGTATTATGCTTCGCAGGTGCTGTAATACGTCACATTTCATCCGAATTCAAAATCACAACGGAGCTATAGAAGTTTCATTTCAAATAAAGAAAAAAGGTGAATCGGGGGAAACAATGATAGTGACAGCAATACTTTGGTAAAATACCTATTACTTAAATTTCTCGGCAACCTTAATAATTCATCTTAATTATTATTAAGATAAAACATTCCGTCAAATCGGTTTGGATGACATCTAGCGATTTTCTATTAAGTGTGGAATTCTTATTATCATGGGGGCCATCTAGTATGATGTATATCTTCGCTAGCGACCCCTTCCTTGGGTGTGTATAATTTTCGTTTCGGGACAGCTTTTCAGTGTTTCACGGACCGCGCTGTCGGGAGTAAGTCGGCGTTCGGGAAATATTCACATCACTGTCGTCTGTTGATGTCGGTTGGCGAAACGTGTCTAGTGGGAAGTGCTTTGTGAAAATTCAAAAAAAAAAGTTAAAAGAAAATTTTATTTTCATTTTTTGACAAAAGTTTTTTAAATTCCAAATGTGATAGTTTTGGTAAATTGTGTATTTCTGGATAATGACTTTAGCTAATAGTATCTTACATAATCCATCACGCCCCTTCCCGCAGGGGTAGGCAGAGAGGACAGACCGCCAAACAACTCGGTCTTGGCAACACACAATTCTTGCCGCATTCATACATACTTTTCTATCATTCTGACTCTTGAAATGGCGCGACTCAAGTATCTGATTCACTTATCTTGTCATGTCTTCCTCGGGCGTCCCCGACTTCTTCTACCATTCACATTTGCGTCATATATACTCCTTACACTCCTTTATTCGTTCATTCACTCTACATGCCCAAACCATCTGAACGTCTCTTAATCTTTCTCATTACTCTTATATCAGCCTTGCATTCTTTGCGGATCTCCACATTTCTAACACGATCTTACATGGTTTTACCACAAGTACGCCTCAGGGATCTCTATTCTTTCACCCTTCCTTCTCCTGCCAATTTCAGGGCAGGTACCAGAACTCCATTGTGGACTGCTAGCTTCGCTTCTGTGGACAGTTTAATAACAATATCATGCAATATTCACTATTCAATATTATTTACATTTGTCAACGTTGTGAGACTGAAGTAGGTAGAGGGAGGAAGGAGATAGGGTGTATAAAGTGCCCAGCAATTCAGATCTAGTCTCAAAATATGGTCTTAAGCTATTTTAAGCAATGTTTCAAAAGTTAACGACAGTCACAAAAGTATCAAATTACTAGAGCAAATGCGATTATGGCATTCACAATTATTGGAGTATATTGAGAGGCTGAAGGTAGTGGGGAGGGGAAGGAGATAGGGTAAAGAAAGTATTATTGCAAAGTTTCATTAAATTCCATTAACTAGTTTTTGTGTGAAGGAGTAACAAACACACATACATCCACACAAGCTTTCGCTTATATGATATTAGTAAGATATAGAAGTTGAGGATGTCCAAGGAAGACATGGCACGATCAAGTAAATAAAATTCTTGAGTCGGGCCATGTCAACTTTAAACAACTGATATAAGAATGAAGGAATAAAGCAAGGAGCGTGTGAGACAGAGTTGTGTTGCAGTCTTTCTTCTCTGCCTACCCCTGCAGTTAAACAGCACGATGAAAATTAGTTTAAAAAATATATTTTCATGTTTTAAGTGTTCGATTGGCCTTGTAGCGGAGTGGTAACGCGTTTAAATGCAGATATAAAAGCTTGCGTTCAAATCCCGCATTGCGTATTTTACTGTATTTTCTGCAATATAATTAAATTAAATCAAAACATACGAATCATAAATATAGTAGTTTTGTTAAGAGCGAACCAGCCAGCGGCCGAAAATCCACATTTCGTCGAAAGAGGTTCTTACGATCGTACATTGCGGTTCCAACGAGAAAAATTAATTACTCTCCGTACCAGCTTTTTAAAATTATAACTCAATATCGATTTTATTTCATTCCAAATTTGCTTTAATTTATACCTACATCCAAAAATGCTGAAAGGCGTGTTGATAAAACTATTAAAATTATGTACTTTTTGTAATTATTTTGTATTTATCATTTTTCAATAATGTCTCAGCAAAATAATAATGTAAAAAAAAGAAATATATTAGTCTGTAAGCGCGCAAATAAATACACAAACGGACCAATTTTCGTCAAGAAACACGTACTTATATATTTTTTTATGATTTTATTTAAATTAAAATTGAAATTCTGTTACGTACGTTTACCAGATAATGTATCGATTTATTATACTGCATGATTATATGATTTGAAATAGGTGTTGTATAATAAATGTACTTTTTTGAAAATTTAACAAATCCGCCAACGACCTATGGTATAACTTTATTATACTAAAAATTATCATTTTTTCTGAAAATTTAAAATGTACGTTTACTAGATAAAAGAACAATCTTTCGAAACCAATTTATAATTTTTTGTGGAAAAGAGTCAATACGTCTAAATACTGATTTAAAAATTACATATTTCTGGTGTTCTCTGGTTATACGCTCTTAAGGCGCCGCATCCGCGCTCAAAAAGAAGAAGATGGAGAGATATGTAATTACGAATGTTAGAGAGAGCGCGCTAATGTTAAAATCGATAATATTTAGCGAAAATTGTGAAAATGTTTAATAAAACGCGACTCGTTTAAAAAAAGTATAAAAATCACACGGGGGTTGACTAAAAGGCAAATTAAACAATAAAACCATATCCAAAAAGGGATTTATAAATAGGAGAGTTTGCAATTGACAGTTTTTTTTATAGACCTAATACTTTATTCTTTTCTAGGTTTATTAAAAGACTTTACTGAAATTATCGATATTTTTAAGGGCCAAGATATGTTCTACACGAAGTATTTAATTGAAACATCTATAATACTTCTAAGCGATCAAATTTTTAAAACAAAAATACATGATTTTGTATGATTTTGCCTATTTAAAAAAAAATCATAGATATAAATGACTTTTTAAAGACGTGTTGAGTTGACTTAATTCTGATTTGGCATGGAACCCAATATTTCATGGTTTGTCCGGGTTCATACAATTGTATTATTAGAAAATTTCTCGCCCCAGCAATGGTTTTTATTGCAAGACCGAGTAATCAATTATTCCAGACAAAAGTCTTCAGTAGTTACTTTCAGACATTTTAACTTGGGAAACAAATTAAGCGTCTCTATGGTTTTTGCGAATCGACCAATCGAGCACAAAAGATTTTCTCTGATTAAATCGAGAGATCTTATCGAAGTATTTTCAATGTGATTTAATTTGTGGTTATCGGGAAAATTATTTTGAATTGTCTGGGGCCAATGTTTCTACGTTATCCCCAAGGTCATGATTAAGTGTGAAAGACAATTTCAGTATCACCCTGGATACCATCTCATACTTCATATATGCCTCCCTCAAATTTCTACTTGTGTGTTGAATCGTGTACTTTAACATTGATTTTTTTTACGTTAGCTCCACACAGGATGCCAAATGGAAAACAAATTAAAACAAATTCTATCGGGGCCTATATCATCTTTGGGGATGCTGTGTGGAGGGTTTTTTGGTAACCGGACAACGCAGAATGAAATCAATTCAGAACCTCTTCAGAAAAGTCTTTTTTTTTTTTTTTCTATTTATTTTATACACTTTACAAATGCAAGACAAAAAGTCCCGATAAAGTACTTTTTAGCAGTTTGTCTAACGTGTTCTTTACGTTAAAGATCTTATTATAGTGATTTAATAGTTACATTTTTACAATTATATAAAATAAAATTTAATTTTTTACAGAAATATAGATAAAAATAATTTTTTTTAAATATAAATAACATTTTTAAAATCTTTAGAATAATATGTCATTGTAAGCTAATACAAATTAATTCTTTCCGTAAGCCAAATCTTCAGTAAATTCATCAATTGTTTGTTTTGGGCACAGTTTTTAATTTCAGCAGGTAACATATTTAAACAACTGGGAATCATGTAATTTACCGTTCTTTGTCCATATTTATTTTTTGTATGCTTAGGTACAATTAGCCCTCCATTAAAGTTAAAACGAGTATTATGGTTGTGTTCCAGCCTGTTTATATATAAAGGATTATTTATGTGCTGAAATAGTGAAATAGTGATGATAAAAAATATTAACAAATAGTTAAATAGGTTACGTGAGGTTAGGGCTGAGGGCTGTTTTAAAATGATTTTTTTATTGCTTTTAATGAATTTTCAAAGAGGTGTTGAGTTGACCTTATTCTTAGTTGGCATGGAACCGTTTTATTAGGGAAAGGAAATGGAAGGTGTGAGGGGTTGGTAAAAATCTGGGGTTCAATGTGTCCAGGAGTGACGGACGTATGAATCCATCCCCCCCACTGCGGTGCAAGGCCATGGGTCAAGTCACTCAACCACTTTCTCCTGATCCGACCCGCCACGCAGTAGATGGATAAACGCATTCACCGCCAAGATCTGGACAGACCTCACCCCGTAAACCCGGGCACCGCAGCTAAGTCACCAAACGTAGCGAACTATTTGGGGTGATCTATAGCACAGGTGTTGCCTTCCAAATTGAAATAAAGTTATCCCACCGAACCGATTCCAAATGTGATGTAGATTTTTTCCCCGTGTATATAAATCTGTCAATAATGTGACAGGAGGCCCGGAAGAAAATAATTCCCCACAGGGTCATCTTTGGGGATGCTGTTTGAAAGCGAGGAAGTTCTGTGAAGGAAAAAGTATGAGGAGTGGTAGGAATCTGGGGGTCAGTATGTTCAGGAGTGACGGACGTATGAATCCATCCCTTCCACCGACGTACGAGGTGATATTCCGAGAGATCTGACTGCTGGAGAGATTAAAAATTCTCCCTCAACCAGTCTCTCCCGATCCGGTCAGCCACGCAGTTGATCAACAAACACATTCACCGACAAGACCTACACAAACCTCACCCCACGAACCACACGTCACCAAACGTAGTGAACCAATTGCTGTGACTTAGGCCCGGTGTTGGTTATCCAATAAATGGACATCCATATATATATATTTTTTTTAAAGAAAGACAAACATTCCTGGGTTACGAATAACCCAACAATGTTTGAAAATCTCCTACTACCACCACAGAAAGCCGAAAATGTTGCTTGTGTTGTGATGGAGGACTTAGCCATCCGAAGAATCGAACTCTTAAACACACTTTGTCTCTCTAATGTCACATCTATCAAGGACCTTGGGGTACCATCGTAAACAAATCACTTAAACTACTCGGCTTCATTCATAGAATTACCTCTAACTTTAAACATACACTTAAAACTTTTTACTGTTCGCTGGTTCGCCCTCACCTTGAATATGCTAGTGTTATTTGGTCTCCTTTATATGCTCTCCACATTTGTCACATCGAATCTGTACAACATCGCTTCCTACGAGGAATTGCTTGGAGGTTAGGACGTGAAAGAGGCCAGTACTCGTATGATGAAATTGAACAAACTTTAAACATTTCTTCTTTAGAAAAACGTAGAAAGGACTCTATTAAGCATTTTCAAAATTATCAAAAGTATTACTGACACACCTGCTTTGTTACAACTTACAACTCATCTAGTTCAACATCCCTTCCCGTAGACTCCGAAATAATGAATTGCTGTTCCTCAATCAACATTCTACAAATTATGGATATCATTCTCCTTTATCCAGAATGTCGAGACTTGTCAACGCAAATCAAAGCACTGAATTTTTTGGTGTAAGTCTAAATGACTTTCGGCAGTCGATAAGCAATGTGATTTTTTAGTCATTTTAAATCCATATTCAAGCTACTTATGTACTTTTATATTATATGTATTTTGTCAATGCTCTTCATATATATGTACTCTCCTTTCATTATCATCTCTCTTTTATTATTCGTGTTATAATACTATATTGTTAATGGACTATTTGTCCGTAAATAAATAAATAAACATGCGACGCCCGGACCCAAGCGCTATGCCCACTCAACGACTGGCCGGTCATAGAAAAGATGTTAAATTTCTTCTTGCATTTTCAGAGACGATTCGCTTTATAAACACCACTATCTCCCTACCACCATTGAGGCCATCAGTGACGTCCGTGATATTATGATTATCTGTATGGCATAGCCAATGCCACCTTTCTAGTGGCTAACTGGTTTAGGCCACGCTAAGGGCGGCTCCATCCCTTATTACTTCAGGGGTGCGCAGCGTCGCCTGTGCTTTGCTTTACCTGTTAAATGGATGGAGATATAATGTATAGGTTTAAAGGTGTATAGACTAGGGGTAAACTGTCCAGTGTACGCTATCAAAGGCGGTGTTTCTCATACTGTGGTTCGTAGTTTACGTTTATTTTATTTATTTATTACATAAGATACATTTATACAGCAAAATTACATAATAATAATATTTCAAAATGACTGTAGATTTTTAAAATGTGTACAAGTGTTATCATGTCTTGTGTGTCTGTATTAGTTCCTAGCTAGGCAAATTGCCTGTTTTAAGGAACAGTTTACGTGTTACTGAAAATTTCGTTAGAAATTCATTAAATTCATTATGAAAGATAAGCGTTCAGAATTATTGATAGGTAGGGTTCGTGTAGTGTAGTTTAAGTTAAGGAAATTTTTTAATCATCAAAAACTTACATGTAAATTGGTTGGTATTATATTGTTATTGTATACTGTAAAAAGGTAAACATAGCACCCATCGACCAAGTTTTTTTTTTTACGTTAACTCCACACAGGAAGCCCCGAGGAAAATAATTTCACTTAGTGCCTATGTCATCTTAGATGATGTACGGAGGGTCTTAATGAGGAGAGGAAGGAATGAACATTTGTCTTGAAGAGACCCATGTTGTAGGAAGGAGGAAACACAGAGGCCAGCAAATCGTTCCATAGCCGAACTGTTGAACATATGAACGAGTCGAAGAAGCGACAAATGTCAACCGTGTACATATGTTGGGTTGGGCACGCGTTTGGCGTGTTTCCCGACTATGCACCGGTTCCGAAGGGATCAATGACGCTAGTTCCTCGGAGCATCTTCCATTGAAATACCGGTAGAAAGAGGATAGCTTTCCCACCCGACGTCTGTGCTCTAAAGATTGCAATCCGTTTGTTAAAATAGGAGAATCTATCAGACGGACCGCCAGTTTCTGCACAGAGTCGTGGGTATTTTTCAGGTATTTTGGGGCTGCAGACCAGAGGTGGCTGCCAAATTCAACCATGGGGCATACAGGGTTAGCAGTTATGAGCTATTAAAGTATCTGCGGGCCCTGTACAGTGTACAGTACCATCTAGAAAAGGCGTGTGTGTCTTGAAATGACCGGATCAAAGTTATTGGTTTACGGAAACATTTATCATAATTAAGGTGAATTTTTTGGCAGCAAAAAGATCGCAGGAAGCATTGGTTTTTAGTTTTTATCCTGTTTTTGAGTCTTTGAAAATGGAAGAACCACAAATAATTAAAATGTACACCTTTAAGAAACCAAAGTTCCCGAACGCAATTTGAAAGAAAAATTAAACATTGGAAATTTTTATTAATTATTCTTACATGAAATGACAAAAAATTGAGTCGACTATAAATAACGTTTATAACACGTTTGGGGTCGTCCATTAATCACCTGAGGCTCGTAAGGGGGGGGGGGGGGGTTCCGAAAAAATCATGAACTATCACAAGAAGGGGGGGAGGGGGTTCCGAAAAAAATCATGAACTATCACAAGAAGGGAGGGGGGGGGGGGGGGGGGATAAAATGAGATATCACGTGTATTTATTTTTCGTTAAACGCTCGATTTCTAAACCAAACAGCGGCGCGTAGCCTTGACTCACCGTTACCAGGCAACGACATTTTTATCACGATGCTTAATTTTCCAAAATATGTAATCTGATTATACCTGTCTTTAATGATTATTCTGAAAATTTGCTGTGAAAAACATGATTTTGGGTGTGGGGGGGGGGGGTAGTCTAAAACCTCACCATATATCACCAGGGGGGGGGGGGGGGTTACAAATTTGCCAAAAAACATGACGTGATTAATGGACGACCCCTTTGCCTATTGAAATATGAGTTTTTTTTTTTTTTCATTATTATTAATTTTAGTTAGAAAGAACGTAGGGTGAGCCATTTTTAAATTTTTTTTATGTTTTCATTCAAAAATTTTATATTTCAAAAATGATGTTTATTTCGAATTATTTTTCGAACGTTTCAAAAACACTCACCTACTGAGCATTCATATTTCAACTACAAACTACCAATGGTGACCGGCCAACTCAGAATGAAACCAACTCAGAACCACCTCAGTAAGGTCATTAAGATAAGAGTGATGATGAAAAATTGGTTAAATAGGTTAAGTTCGTTTAGGATTACCGGCTATTTTAAAATTATTTTTTCATACAGCTTTTACATAATACATATACAGTGATAAATATATAATTGGAACTGGAGTCAAGCCACAGAGGTTTCTTATGCTAAAGTACATCGGAAATGAAGTTTTATTATATTATAATTCATTTTAGGTTATAGGAAGGGGAGAGGAAGAGGAATATAGCAAAAGGATAGGAGATGCTCACGATATGTTCTCATATTAATAATCGATCGTACGCTTTACTTCATATCGATATTTCTTAAGGTTTTTTACTAAAAATGTCAATGCTGTGAAATTTTGTATTTTATAAAAGTGTTCCTGTTTGGTAACGGTTTGAGAAGGCCTGGCCGTTGGTTCTGTTGACTGTGCTCGCCCAATAAGGCCGACCTTTACGGCAGGCGCACGTCATTAACTAGGTGCCGGGGCGGCACTAAACTCGCCAGACTCAGATTATTACGTTGCCCGATGGATTGTTGGATATTGATACACTGTCCAAGGAGAATTATCTCAAACAGTGACTGATCCTAACGAAGTCAAGTTTTAACTCGACCGTTTGGCATTTCGTCTGCCTGTAAATTTGTTTACTCGTTTCGTGTACTCATTCGAAAATCTGCTGCATCCATCTACTTTATATATTTCAACCGATTTACACAAAACCTTTACAAATTATATACCTATCAGAATACCTTCGATTGAAATTTTCAATAGCTTTGAGGTACCAAATGTACAACGAATATATGCCAAAAATATATTATTGAAGCTATTAAAAATACTGAATCCTCCACTAGACCGCGTATCCATCACACTAGATCGAATAAAATGACATAAAAAAACATTCCAAGTTATAAAACCACATTCGGACAAAGAAACTACACTTATTTTGCAATTAAACTCCATGACATTCTTCCCCAAGACGTAACTAAAACTAATAAAAAATTAATGAGTACCAATCAAGAATAAAAATATGGCTGAAAGAGGTCAACGAAAACACCCCAATGAAGACACTAAAAACGACATATAAGACAAATAAATTATTTAATTAAATGAAAACAATATTAGCGAAACTCAATCGAAAATCTGGAGACAAAAAATATGAAAACGATATTGGCTCCACTGGGACTCGAACCCAGGACCCTTTGCTTACATGGCAAGTGCTCTACCAACTGTGCTTTTCAATGTAATAGCAAAGGATACTGGGTTCAAGTCCCAGTGGAGCCAATATGTTTTTCTGATTTTTCTGTCTCCAGATTTTCGATTGAGTTTCGCTAATATTGTCTTCATTTAATTAAATATTATAATTTGAGGTTTTTATCATAAAGATAAAAAAATAAAAAAAATATACGTATTATTAACAATTTTAGTCCGCCTCGGCACAGGAACCCCTAGTGAGGAGGACTAAGAAATACAATAACCTAACATAGCCATTATATTTTGTATACTTAAACAATTATTTTATATAGTCGCTTAAATAATAAACCTTCCTCATTAGTCACTCTATTGGTGAAAACAGCATGAAAATCCGTTGCATAGTTTAAAAGATCTAAGCGTACAGACAGCGGGAGCGACTTTGCTTTCTTTAAATGTTATAAAGTTTGTACTATTTAAAGAAGAGAAAATTAAATACATATTTTTTGGACACGAAATTCCACTGTTCTCAGCATTTTTAGTTAATAAAAGTTAAGTTTAATTTAGCTTCCAGTTCAACCCTTCCACACTTAAAAACTCCAGCGTCAAATATACTCGAAAAAGCCTTTGGTGTGAACACTATTTGACTCAACAATGTCATGCATTGTCTCACTTGACCTAGACCTTTTCCCCCCTTCATACATCCCTTAAAACTCTTCTTCTTCTCCTGTAAGACATGCCCTATCTCCACCACCCTTATTTCATCTCGCTACCAATTAATTTTAACCCCTGTTGAAATGTTTGTGTCGACTAAAGTAATACTTGTTGTTACTTTCAAGGTTTTATTCTGAAGTGGCAATATTTCAACGTCGCGAAACAAAGAGTTTCTCGCTTGAAAAAAGGCTAATTTGATGTGTAAGGGTTTATGATACAAATTTATATGGGAATGGGAATGGGAATGGGAATTTTTTATTTTTTTATTTTATTATTTATTGAGTTAGTTAATACTACATGAATATAAACAAATAAGCACAATGTAACATTACATTTGATATATTTAAATATTTTTACAGTAAGCATAACATTTGTTTTTAAATACATTCATTCTTTCTTCATTCTTCATACTTTCAGGCATTTCATCATACATCTTTAGTCCTCTATACATTAGGCAGTTCTGTGATTTTGATTTCTTCATTTTGGAATGGGAATGGGAATGGGAATGGGAATGGGAATGGGAATGGGAATGGGAATGGGATAGGGATAGGGATAGCAGTAGCGGTAGCGGTAGCGGTAGCGGTAGCGGTAGCGGTAGCGGTAGCGGTAGCGGTAGCGGTAGCGGTAGCGGTAGCGGTAGCGGTAGCGGTAGCGGTAGCGGTAGCGGTAGCGGTAGCGGTAGCGGTAGCGGTAGCGGTAGCGGTAGCGGTAGCGGTAGCGGTAGCGGTAGCGGTAGCGGTAGCGGCAGCGGTAGCGATAGGGATAGCGATAGGGATAGCGATAGCGATAGGGATAGGGATAGGGATAGGGATAGGGATAGGGGTAGGGGTAGGGGTAGGGATAGGGATAGGGATAGGGATAGGGATAGGGATAGGGATAGGGATAGGGATAGGGATAGGGATAGGGAAAGGGATAGGGATAGGGATAGGGATAGGGATAGGGATAGGGATAGGGATAGGGATAGGGATAGGGATAGGGATAGGGATAGGGATAGGGATAGGGATAGGGATAGGGATAGGGATAGGGATAGGGATAGGGATAGGGATAGGGATAGGGATAGGGATAGGGATAGGGATAGGGATAAGGATAGGGATATTCCTGTTATTGTTATATTGTTAATGGAGTATTTGTCCGTAACTAAATACATTATTTACAGCGGGTACCCGGCATGCGTAACCTCGCGGTCAACTTAACTCTTATGGTTCTATCCCAAATCCCGGGAAACTACATTATAATGCAAGCGCCTGCACTATATAACATCGTATACAGCGGGTACCCGACATAAGTTAGTGAAGTTTTACTTCAGTCGTGTAGTCTAAAGCACACTCGTTTTTTAAAAAACTATTCGCAATAAAACATTTATATCATGACTTCATCATCATCTTCTTCCCCTTATCCTATTCGGGTTGGGGACCCACTGCATCGAAAAGGCTTGTCCATGCGTCCCTGTCTTGTACTGTTTGTTCGACCTCCGTCCATGGCAGTCCCATCCTCTCCTCACCCAGTTTCTGGAGTTGCCTCGCCCAACTGTGTCTGGGGCGGCCTACTGGACGTCCGGACCCTCCGGAATCGCACTCCGTACCTTCCTCGGAATTCGGTCATCAGACATTCTTAGTATGTGCCCAAGCCACCGCAATTGAGATTTTTCTATGAAGAGTAGCAGTGGTTCAATATTTAGATCGTCTCGGATTGTCGAGTTTCTTATATGATCCCATTTCGTAACTCCTGCCACTCCTCTCAATCACCTCATTTCGGCAGTATATCATGACTTCAACTTTTTATTTCTACTTTAGCTGGAGATCGGTTTAGTCCCAGTTCTTAGGATCTGAAGGAACTTCTTGTCCCGCATGCGAATTCGAAAGAAGGAAGTTTGATGCAATCGTATTGTATTTATAGGACACTGTCAGTCCCTTTGTTATGGTGTTAGTTTTTTAAACCCGTTATTTTATAAATACAATACGATGCCATCAAAGGTTTACACTCTTCATTACCGACTGAGCGAGAACTGCTTTATCAAGTAGCAAGTAATTAACAGAATTGACAGCAGGGTTTATTCAAGCTCCGAACCTAATACCTTTGAGTTTTTACCATACAGAGGACGATGGCAATTATTTTTTTAAGAAAGAAAATTATAAATAAATACGGGCAACGGACTCTCACTTATCTTGTCCCTACCATATTTAATAAGATGCCAATAAACATAAAAATCGAATCAAATTGCACCACGGATCTCAAAAATAAAAAATTAAAAAACGGCTAATGGATCAAAGCTTTTTATATTGATATGGTTTGTAATATTATGTATAAATATGACTATGAGTAATTTGCCTGTATTATATCTGTCTGTCTGTATTTTCTATGTCTTTGTATTGTAGCTACTTAAAAGTTATTCTTCTGTATCTATTTTGTATATTGTGGTTTCTTGTTATATTCGTGCTTTAGTGTTATATTGACCTGCTGACGAACTGCTTTGGCGGTTTAGCGGGTGCTTAAAATGAAGAAAAAAAAAAAAAAAAAAAAGTTAAGTTTTTTTTAAACACATAGTTTTTCGAAATCCGACAGTAATTTTGCCCTTTTTTTGAACGTCGGGTGTTCAAAACTTCATCAAGAAGTATCAAAATTCTGTTTTAAGGAATTCGAAAAGGGGACGGTTGTATTTTTTCGAAATCGCACGTCACCTTGTTTTGAAGGTCAGATGTGCGAAATTTCATCAATCTTGGTATAAAACAATCTCGGATTTCTATAAAAAACAAAGCAACTTCGCCACAGACACTCTTCTTTATAGATATATAGTACTATATACTGATATGATTTGTTACGATTTTCTCGGCGAAAAGTATCATCGCGATTAATTTTTGGGTTATTATGCCATGTTGGGTTTCCTAATTTTTTAGCCAACGTTTCGCACAGCGTTATGTTCATCAGCACATGTTTAGATTGTGATTAAGTGTGTGTTTATGTATGTAGAAATGATACCGTTTTGCAAATGTTCCTCTTAATGTGTTTTTCTGTGTTTAGTTTTGGTGTAGCCGTCTAATACCGGATACCAAGAAATATTAAGCTTAACCACGTCGTTTCTATTAATATGTGTAAATAAAAATATATATTATAATAATTATAAATATATATTACTTAAATTGAATATTTTGAATGTGATTTTAACAAAATTTATTAAACACACAACGCGAAATTATTAGACTTTAAAAAGTCCACTGGGGTTTGCATCGAATTCGATTGCTATTAGGGGTAAGCCCAGTAGAGAAACGGCAATTAGCGGATAAACACACATTGACCAAATGTGATTTTTACTTTGTTTTCGGCCGCCATTTAATTCCATTAAACTGTCAGACTGTCAAAATGTCGGTTCAATGCGGAACTCTATACTATAAAGAAGATTTTTTTTTATGTTATGTTGAAATATTCGGTAATTCGTTGAAAATATTACTTACATACTGAAAAATTCACTTTTGTGTATTTAGAGTTTTTTTTTAATGTGAAAACCGCACTAGAGTCCCAAATTCTTTTTAAACGACTTCGAAAAGGAGGAGGTTATCAATTCGACGGTTTTTATTTTATTTTTGTTACCTCAGAACTTTCGATTGGGTGAACCGATATTGATGATTCTTTTTTTATTAGAAAGCTGGTGCTTCCCGTGTGGTTCCATTTTAATTTGATCCAGCTCTGACAATGGGATCCATGAGAAAACCATATATGTCTTAAATTTGCAATAAGTATGTGCGCGACAAATGGACGAATAACTCAATATTACAGATTTCGATGATTCTTTTTTGAAGTAAAACTTCTTTACGCACGCTCGTCACAAAAAATCAAAAAAAAAAAACAAAAATTTTAACAAAACAAAAAACGACTTCATAAAGTGCACTAAAAAGTTAAAAAATAATTTCGTACGATTGTTATTTTTGGAGTCAGCCAAGATCTCCACATCTCACCTATAACTACCTATGTATATACTTACCTTGGCTGACACCGACTCCAAAAATAACAATCGTACGAAATTATTTTTTTACTTTTTCATCACAGGAGGTCATGAGGAATATAATTGCGCCCCGGGAACCATTTATTGGATAATCATCTGCCCTGTCATAGGTCACCCCACGTGATTCGCAATGTTTGGGGACTTAGCAAAGGTACCCGGGTTCATGGGGTGAGGTTTGTCTTGGTCTTGGCGGCGAGTGCGTTTTGCCCAAACACTGTATGGCGGGCCGGATTGGGAGAGAATGGTTGAACCTAACCTAAACTAATCTAGACCTCTCCAGCCGGACTCTTCTTGACTAATCGCCTTGTACCGCGGTGGGATTCATACTTTCGTCACTCCTGGACACATCGAGCACTTGATTCCTACACATACATTTTTCCTTACCAGAACTTCCTTGCCATAAAAATCCTCCATACAGCATCCCCAAAGATGAGATAGACGTGTGAAGCTAACGTAAAAAAATGGTATTGAAATGCAGAACTGTTCAGAATTTATATATTTTTTTTATTTTTTTTTTTATCTTAGCGACTAAATAAAATGATTGTACATACAAAATATAATGGTGAAATTAAGTATAAAATATTGTATTTCTTAGTCCTCCTCACTAGGGGGTCCTGTGCCGAGGCGGAATAAAGTTATTTAAATATGAAATATAGTAGTGAATTATGAATACTTGGAGCAGGTGGATGAGTTTGTGTATCTGGGTAGTATGTTTACGAGAGATGGGAAGGCTGATAGTGATATTGAAAGAAGGGTGAATGCCGGTAACTCTATTAATGTAGGGCTGAATGCCGTTGGCGCTAATAAAAAAACTGTCAAAAGAAGCAGTCCACAATGGAGTCGTGGTACCTACCCTGATGTATGGCAGTGAGGCATGGAACTGGCATAGGAAGGATGAAAGTAAACTGAATGCTTTTGAAATGAGATCCCTGAGGCGCATGTGTGTTAAAATAATGTATGATCGTGTGAGAAATGTTAATATCTTGCAAAGAATGTAAGGCTGATGTAAGCATAATGAGTAAGATTAAGAAAGGGACCCTCAGATGGTTTGGGCATGTAGAGCGAATGCACGAAGAAAGTAGAATAAGAAGAATATACGACGCAAATGTGAATGGTAGAAGAAGTCAGGGACGTCCGAGAAAGGTATGGCACGATTAAGTGTATCAGATACTTGAGTTTGGCCATGTCAAAAGTCAGAATAATAGAAGAGAATGTATGAGACGATGTACGAATGTGAGTGAGGCAAAGAGTGTGTGCCAAGACCGAGTTGTTTTGCGGTCCATCCTCCCTGCCTACCGCTGCGGGGAAACGGCGTGATGGTTAGTTAGTTCAGAATTTATAACATAGATCTTCGATCGAATCTTAGAATTTTTAATACTTCATGCAATTATTTGGTCGCTAGAGTGGTGGGACGTTGACCGATTTTCCCATAATTATTTTCCTTTGCCAATCGCTATATCCGTCCTATAATGCGCATTAAATTATTAAAATACATTGCAGAAAATCAACCATCTGTGTAAAGTGTAAATAATAAATATAAACACTATTTGGCTTCTTAAATATAAACATGGTTTATATTCCGTTGGAGAATGTAAATATAGTCCCGCCGACAGGAGTAGTAATCTAAACTAGATACTAGATACTCGCAGAAATACCATAATTTAAAATCGAAACTTAAGGCGATCCACTAGTACAGGAAAAAATCGAAATCGGAATTCACGCCCTTTTATGGGAGGAGTTTAAAAATACTTGAGAAAAAGCTTTTGGAAAGGTTGGAAAAGATATTTGGGATTTTTTTTACATGTTATTTCGTAAAGGCCTGTAAAAAACATAAATTCCTTTTTATGCATTGTTTATTGTAATAAAACGGAATTTTTAAATTGATTTCACGAAAATAAGCGGCGCGGAGCATAACACGTCTTCTCTCCGCTCCGTTCGGAGGAGTAATGACAGAAAATCGGGGCGGCTGCCAGTCGTTCTTCGGTGGACGGAATAAGGTTCACTTTGATATAACAAATTCGTCGACTGCCGTATTGTCGCCGTGATGTCAAAAATACCAACGCAAAACATTCATATTATATTTTATTTTGTGAGGTTTGGGCGTAAATATCATTTTTTTTCGCGATAATTATATAAGAAACTGAATTTGCCACATTATGCAATAAAACCATATCCGAAAAAGTGTTTATAAGTAGGAGAGTTTTCAGTTAAAAATGTTTTTTATAGACCTAATACTTTATTTTTTTCTAAGCTTATTAAAAGACTCATTAAAAAAAATGACTGATATTTTTAAGGGCCAAGGTATGTTCTACACGCAGTATTTAATAGAAGCATCTATAATACTTCTAAGCGGTCAAATTTTCAAAACTAAAACATACGATTTTGTATGATTTTGCATTATTTAGTATGGCTTCATCTTAAGGCCTCGAGCCTATTTTAACAGAAGATCGAAGTATTTCGGCTTTGCAATAAAATACAAATAAATGGAATATTTCTGAATGCAATAAAATCAAAGTTTCCGACAGCAATTTGAAAAAGAAAGATATGAAGCTTTTTACATAATGACAAAAAAGTGATTCGAAGATAGCGTTTTTAATGCATTTGTTAAATAAAGTATCTATGAATTTTTATTCTTTAAATTATTAGTAATTTTAGTTAGATAAAATGTATGATGAGCCATTTTTAAAACTTTTTATGTTTGCATTAAAAAAATTAATATTAAAAAAAATTAGGGTTTATTTCGAACCATAAAATTTGAAAGCGTTTTTCATTGCCTTTCAATAACAGTATTTAAGTGTTTTCGGATACGTTTAGAAATATTCTATTTATTTAAATTTTTTTATAAAGCGGAAGTATTTTGACCTTCTGACAAAATATGCCCGAGGCCTGGAGGGCTAAGCACCAAAATCAGAATTATCACTTGTGCAAAATTGTTAGTTAATACTGTTGATCGGTTTCCAAATAGTAAGCGCCCGAATTAAATTGATTATTTCGTCGGCCTAGTGGCAAAGTCCATTAAGTCACGTTTTTTCATGAAATGACTAAGGTATGAGGTCTTATGTAAAAAAATCGTCCTCTTCCGACTGGCATACTCCATTAAGTCGTACATTGAATCGTTTTCGATTTAAAAGTTTCTTTAAATTTAACATAAGTCATAAATCCGATGTTATTGACAAGCAAAACACATTAAGTCAAACATTATACTCTAAATGCCAATAATACATCAATTTAGACCGTTAAAACGCAAGCAAAATCCACTAAGTCAGCTTTAAAATATTTAAAACACAAGCAAAATACACTAAGTCAGCTTTAAAATAATCTTAAAGGCATTTCGCGGCATTAATTTCAACAATTTAACAGTAATCTAAACAAGCAAAGTACACTAAGTCATTATTGACTAACTCGATAACTCAAATATTATATTTTTTTAAATATTTCTTTACGCCATATTCTTCAAAAACTACTTGTATATACTATTTGTATAAATTTTGGTATAAATTCTAACTCGATAACCTATTTATAATCTATGTAAAAGCCCCCATGGGCGTATAATAATAATAAATAAATAAGTAAAACCCACTAAGTCCGGCTCATTTTTTGTAAATCTTTGATTAAAGGTTGCTGTTATTGCTTTTAACTAATATTTTCTATTGATAAGGTACTTAAGGGTTCATTTTAAATTATAAAATATTTACAAATATATATTTTGGAGATATTCATCCACTTATAGCCTTTCCAAAATTGCTAAATATTGAAATGCGATTATCTCAGGATTGTGTTTTAGTGACTTAGTGGACTTTACCAGTAGGCCGACGATTTGTTCCATAATAACATCTTTCGTTGGCAAAGCATGATTGCAATAGATCATAGTAGAGTTAATACTGTAGACTATTTGGCTAAGACATTGCAGAAAAGCTCGGACATTTAGCCAAACGTAGCTAAATATCAGAATGATGTCATCATTATCATCACTCTTGGCTCTACAACCCCTGGTGGGTCTTGGCCTCCTCAAGAGTCTTTCTCCACTCATCTCGGTTTTGTGAGCGCTCTCTTCATTTTAGAAGCTCCAAAGTAGATTATGTCTATGAGGACGTTGTCGCTCCATCTTAATCTTTGTCTTCCCAGGCTCCTTCGCCCTGTGGGTCTTGAGTTCAGCAGGGACGTTGGTGCTTGATGCTCGGTCTCTACATGACCCAGCCACCGAAGTCTTCCCAGTTTTATAAATTTTGTGACGTTTAGCCCCTTAACCACTCCGACCCCTAAGCGTGTTTACACGACAATATAACAATAGCAGTCAAGTACAATAAGCTTGTTTTCAAGCTAACGCGTGTGTCCCCACAGAAATCGTTATAACTCCGTTATTGTTCTAGTGACAACCCTAAAACAAAAACTAGAATATCCATATGGAATCAAGCTTCATATCTCTATTCAAAGGTGTCCATAGAAATACATAAAATATACTTATTTTGTAGAAACAGTTTTCACACGCCAAATCGCCTACGCGCTGTTAGACATTGTTATTTTTTTATTAAATATTCTTTTATGAAATGGTAAAAAAGTGAGGTTACAAAACAGTTTATTATACATTTATACGGTAGAATCAGTGTTTTTTACAGAATCCGTGATTTTAGTACCGTTTTCACATAAAAACATCACGTGAATCATATTTACAATTTTTTTATGTTTGCGTTCAAAAGCATTATAAATTTATTTTTACACCTTTCAAAAACAGTTTGTATTATTCGGCTGCGTTCAGAAAAATTAATTTATAGAGCTTTAATTGAAAAGCGGAAAGAACACAAAGTTTTTATAAATCTGACTCCTATTTAGATTAATCTTTATGACGAATTGGCTTACAGTATCAACATCAAAAAATATGCTACGGATAAATTGAAGCTTTTACTAGGTTTTCTATGTAACGGAATTACAATAAAATTATTATTTACATAACAAAAAAAATAAGCGTAAACCACTAAAAAAATATTTTTTCTTGGCTTAACTGTGAAGTAATACAAGAAACATTTTTATAAAAATACCCCTTTATGGCTAAGACCATTTTTGAGGTTTTCTATGTTCTAACTTTTTTTCACTCTTATAAAATTATGGACAAAATAAATAAAAAACAATTTTTCGCTTTCTTGCCTCGCGCAAATAAAACGCTCGATTGAAAATTTTGCAGGCACGAGAATCGAAATATTTCTAGCGTTTATATTCCTCTTAAGACAAAAAACTTGCACAATCGCAAAATACCTGAGTGTTTAAACAGATTATATAGCCCATTGTTGTAACGTCTGCGCCAAAATCCATTTTCTAGAACTGGTCCGAAGATGCGCCTCAAAATTTTCCTTTCAAAGTAAGCTAGTAAGCGAGTACAGAATTAAATTGATTACTTCTTCCATAATAACATCTTTCGTTGGCAAAGCATGATTGCAATAGATTATAGTAAAGTTAATACTGTAGAAGTAGACTATTTGGCTAAGACATTGCAGAAAAGCTCCGACATTTAGCCAGACGTAGCTAAATGTCAGAACGACGTAGAGTTTGATATTTGCCGAAAACTTTTATGGCCGGTCGCTGTATCGTGAAATGAGGGGGTTGAACGTGGAAGAGCTTATGTCCATTTGCTCTGTATTTATTACTAGATGGAGCACCCAGCTTTGCCCGGTCTTTATTTTATATATTTTAAAAAGGGGATGGTATGGTTTTTAGAAATCTTATGCAGACAGTAACCTTCTTGCTTTGAAAGCTAAATATACAAAATTTCACCAGTCTCTGAATAAAACTGCAGATTTGTTTAAAATGCAAACCCAAACTTGGACATCTATTATATGCAGGTGTTAAGGGATATACTTGACTAACTTTAACCAGTGATTCCTGACATTATTTGGAGTAAAAAATGTAAATGACATTTTAGTCTCCGGTGACATTTTTTATGTTTATTACATAAAAAGAGTATTTATTGGACAGTTAGGGTCAGGGTGAGGGTTTACGCTGTTACTCGGTTGAGTGACCAGTGATGCCACGTGTAATTTTTTTTTTTTTTTTTTGGTATTGAAGAAAAATTAAAAAAAAAAACACCATAAAAGTCACCGTAGACCGGAATTCTAAAATACTGATTTTGTAATTATTCAGCCAAAATATAAAAGAAAAAAAAAATAGATAACCCCACGCAGTATCTACATATGTTAATAGTTACACCTATATAGTTACACCTATATAGTTACACCTATATAGTTATCTTTAAAAACAAAAAAAAAATGTTACTCTTTTTCAACAAAGGTTGTTTTACCAAACAAAAGATTTGTGGCTTGGCTCCTTTGAATTCCTAATATATAATGATAATAACGTTATATTTCTTTAAATTTATTTCTATTTGTAGCGCAGTTTTGTTTCATTTCACTTCAAGTGCGCTTAACTATAATAAATTTAAAAAATTATCCTACAGTGCTCCGAACGAGTCCATAACAAAATGCTGATTAAATAATATGAAATGAAGAATATACAGTATTTACAAAACAATGACAACTATTACTACCCTTCACACAGCATTTCCAAAGATGACGTAGACCCTGAGGGAAATTATTTTTCTCAGGGCCTCCTGGTGGAGTTAATATATAAAAAAAATCTCACATAATAACTCGGTTGAAGTCGTGTGAATCTACTATTTAGCATTTAAAAAAATCACAAATATGTCGGTTTTTATAAAAACTGACATGCGCTGCGTTAGCGCTAGCCGCCTCAATGTGCAGTCTATTTTTGCCTCTTCCAGAATGGGGTGATAACTTCTGAAATAGAGGTATAACGTAATGATCTCACCGATAGAAATGGCGTTCAATTAGTTTTAATAGAACGAACTAATCGTTTCTGATGTTTACTTCCTTCGCTAAATTAAAATCATTTTTAAAGTTAAATCTTCTTTAGCACCGTTGTGATTTGAAACGAGTGACACTAAAAAGAGACAAACACAATCATCTATAGGATTTAGCCTGCAAGAGAATGAGATAGACGAATCGGTGTCCTCTTTGTGCGGTGCTTCGTAGAATAAAATGTAATATAATTTTTAAACTTGGTAACAATATTATAATAAATAAACCCTACAATTATCTAACTCCTAATACTTGGCATTCGTCTCATTCTCTCGAAGTCTAGTTTTCTGAATGTTTTACTTCTACCGCGTGTGAATTGCTCACTCTCTTTTTTTTTGCTTTATAGTATAGATTTTGTCTGTTTCATGCCTTTGACCTCTGATACCTTTCGCTACTGACAATATCAAAGCGTTACCAATATAAATCAATAATTCTTGTTAACCATATAACTGTTTAGACTGGAGGTTTAAGGCCACTGAAGGCGTAAATAGCTAGAAGTGTGCGGCAGGCGTGTCTGTGTGTCCAAAGCTTAATTTTCTGCACTTCTGGTGACATTGATCAAACTTTAAAAAAATCGAAATATCTCTTTAAAAAAAAAAAAAAAATTATTTCATTTTATGAAAGATGCATTTATTAATAATGCTCTTAATAAATGTTTTAAAGAAACTCATAAAATTGACGGATATACAGCATTTTATGCGAAACCGTTTTAATTAAACTTCAGCAAAACTTTGAACGCGTTTTTCTCGAAACTGTGTTTTTCAACCTGGTTGACAACATATTAAAAAAACTATACATCCGATTTGCATGCACCAAGGCCACCGAGTCTTAAATTGTTCGAAAGTCTAGTGTCTATGGCACCACGTAGGGGAATTTTGATATCTGAAAATTGAAAAAAATGGCGGACCAACGAATTTTATTTCCGGTTTTTATGGAAAATTGTCATTGTTCATAAAAAACAAGTGTGCTTTAGACCACACGACTGAAGTAAAACTTCACTAACTTATAAAATAACATATGACATTGGGGTGACGTTGACATTGACATTCCAGACAATATGGTTTGTTGCATTTCGCACAGCAGTACACACTTACGCATCTTTTTTTCGCTGGGCAAAAGTTGCACATGTTCCATTTCCTTTTTTAATGACATTGATCACCGTTCGCAACGATTACCGTTCGCATGTAATTTTTCATAATAATCATCACTTTTTCGTAACGCTTTCACCAGTTACGATACTGCCGCCATGGGTCGACCCACAGTCTCCTTCTTGACAATATCAAGGAGGATACGGTGTTTCTACTTTTGTCGCCAAAATAGCATTTATTCCAAAACATGGGAACAACTCAGCACAGGTTCGCCTAGTGAGGTGTTAAAATACTACTACTACTATATACAGTTACGGACCAGTAACATTTTTTTCCTTATTACTAAACTTAATATCTATGTATACCAATGTAATTATCTATAATCTGTATGTATGTTAAAGAATAGAAATAAATAAATAAATAAAAAATAAAGTTTACTCCAAGTGTAGAGCGTGCGTAAAGAAGTTTTACTTCAAAAATAAAAAATTGAAGGGGGCCCTCTATTAAAAAATATGCTCAATTATTTCAAGGGCAAAAAATATGCTCAATTATTGTGTTTTACTCATATTATATATTTAATTAAAGCATCTAAAATACTTACAAGCAATCAAATTATCAAATCAAATACACGTGATTTTGCATTACTTCTTAATGCATTACTTAAAAACTAATATATACTTACGACCAAGACTGCTATTATTTATGAAAGTGCTTTAGTTAGGTGACATTAATTTTCTTTCCAATCGGTTTAGATCACACTTCTGGCAATTGTCGGTTCAGTGTTTTAGATAAACATAGCATCTAATTAATCAGCCTTTTAATTTGAAAAAAACATTAAAAAGGTTAGTCTTCATAATCAAACTTCTGACTTGATTAACCAATTAATCTAAGCGGTTAAAATAGACGTGATTCGTAGCGCGATTACGAAAGGGAAAATTATAATTTAAGAACTGAATTCGGGGAATTAATAAACTGAATGCGAAATGCTTTCTAATAATTTCTTTACAAAAAAACTTGATAGCTTTGTTTGATTTATTATTTTTGTTCGGATTTCATTTATTTCTGGAGCTTTTAATACGATTTAAGTTTTATTCTGAATTTTAACAAAATATTTACGTCATTTTATTTGAATAATTTTGAAAGGTTTAATATGTAATTCTTCTTCTTATTTTTGTGACCTGTCCGTTCAACGGACGTTGGCTATCATTTTGGCTACGCGGACTTTGTTTACTGCTGCCCGGAACAGCTCTACAGTAGACTGGCCAAACCACTGTCTCAGGTTTTTCAGCCATGATGTTCTCCTTCTTCCAGGGCCCCGTCTTCCTGCAATCTTTCCCTGCATTATGAGATGCAAGATCTCGTACTTCTCTGGATGTGTCATCACATGTCCTAGAATATGTAATTTAAGAAAAAGATAATATTTATAAATCTAAACGAAACATGAGACAGAGAACGGTCTACTGGTCGAGGGGAAAGGCTTTCGACTAGCGATCCGGAGATCGCGGGTTCAAATCCCGGCGCGTGCAAATTAATTTTTTCTGATTTTATTTATGTTATTTCGCAATGTATGCATTTAAAAGTTCACAAGCGGTAGAAATGAAACCTTCAGAAATCTGAAGTAGATAAGAGGGGGGAGGCTACGAAGCATCGCACAAAGAGGATACCGATTATTCTAGCTCATTTTGCAGGCTAAACCCTATCGATGTATGTGTTTGTTCTCTTTAGTGTCGCTTTATCAAGTTTCAAATCACAACGGTGCTGATGAAATTTTCTCTTAAAGTTAACAGTCACGACTGGGAGTCGAACCCAGGACTCCCGTCTTACAACACTATAATACTGAGCTACTGAGAACCGATTATTTTTCCGTAATACGATTTTTTACAAAACATTCGCTCTAGCAAGTCTGCTCAAACCAAGCTACGACCCGTTCCTGAGTTCTACAGTTCAACTGTGAAACGATCTGCCGGCATCTGTGTTTCCTTCCTCCTACAACATGGCTCTCTTCAAGACCCGTGTTCACTCCTTCCTTTCCTCAAAAAACCCACTGCACAGCATTCTCAAAGATGACATAGACCATGAGAGAAGTTATTATCTGCAGGGCCTCCTTTATGGAGTTGTAAACATTTATATATCTTACTATGTATTTCTTTGAAAATATGGCATTGCAACGCATGCCGGGATCCAGCTAGTATATATGTATTTTTATTTTTTGTAAACCTTCTGAGCAGTCAGATTTCTTTCATATGTACATTTTTTTTTGTATGATTTACAATGGTTTATAACAAATTTAATATATTTAATTTTCTTTAATTATCTAATTTATTTTCTTTTTCTAAGCATTTGACAAACATATAAACAAAGTTAATACACGTTTAAAAAAAAAATTATAATTAAGATTAATGTTGATACGTTCATACCCAATACCGAAGATAAACTTAACACGTTAAATATCGGTCTCGCCGGCCCCCGGTTGCCAATCTATATATCTGAGCAGTTAACATTTCGGGCGAATCAGATCTGGTATAAAACTCGCCAAGTCGCTAAAGAGAAACGATATCAATTTGCTTGGATCAAAGAGGGTCAGATTTACGTGCGGAAGGAGACAGGATCAGGTGCAATTCTCATATCCGATGAAAACAAGCTGGCCTCGCTGTGATTATCTCAAACACAATATACCTATTGCCGACAACGATAATAATATGAAGGTTCTATCATTACTATTGCCATTATTATATCCTGTGATTATACGTACACAGTCTTTAGAACTAAAGTACTCACTAGGTTTGCTCTTTTCTACTATTTATTATACTGTTATTATGTTACCGATTCTGCTATGTACCTCATTACCAATACTTTTGTGTTACCTCACTTGGGATCACTTCAATCATTATCACATGTTTGTTTTCTTAAATATTATTATTTTATGTATGTTATACTGTTTTCTAGAAATGGATCAAAATCGTATAGTAGTGAAATTTTCATTGCATCGCATTTCAACTGAATAATAATGATTCAATTACCTCATGATATTTATAATGACTCAGATATAACTTGCAACACGTATTTGATTGACGATCTCAACAAATTAAATAATCACAGTTGGAAGTCTTATAGTTTAAAGATTATTCACCAAAACATCAGAAGCATGTCAAACATTGATGATTTTTTGTTATTTCTAGATCATTTCAATCATACTTTTGATGTGTTAATTTTATCAGAGTGTTGGATCAACGAAAACTACACCTCTAAAATAATACAAACTTACACAGAATATCACTCAATTAAAAATTTAAATAAATCTAGTGGTATTGTTGTATACATCAAAGACGGTATTCAAGCACAAGTCGAAGAAATTTTATTATCGCAAGCTAACTGCCTTAGAATTATTCTGAACAATAATTTATGTATCTTTGCTATATATAGATCACCTTCTTTCCAGATCATAGATTCTTTTTTGAATTCACTCCAAACTGTTATCAGCAGTTCCGATAAATTTAAACGTCAAATCATTATAGGCGACCTTAATATCAACACTTTATCTCCATTTCACCACCAACTCAACGACTACTTATGCCTGCTCACAGAAAACGGATTCATAGCGACAATCAACACACCTACTCGTGAACAGGGCACGAAAAAATCCTGTTTGGATCACATCAACGTAAAAAATATTAACTTCACTGACTCATTCGTTATCCACTCATCAATTTCCGACCACTATACGACAGCACTGTGCTTTAAAGATAAACCGCCCCCACCTGCCAAAATAAAGTATGTCCCTCGATTAAACTTTAATAATTTAATTGAGGACTTGCATTTAGAAAACTGGCAAAAAGTATTTAATCAAACTGATACTGACATTGCGATGAAGGAATTCATTTGTATTCTACAAATGTATATTTCTAAACATAGTAGTAACAAACGCATATCGAACAGCCAGTTTAAACTTACGCCCTGGATCTCTCCCGGCCTTGTCAAATCGATTCACAAAAGAAACCAACTCCACAAAAGGGCGCAAAAGTTTCCAGATGATATTTTAGTACAAATTCACTACAAGAAATATAGAAACTTATGCAAAAAGATTATTAAATATACGAAGGAAAATTATTACAAATCGTTCATTTACGAAAATTCTTATTCTCCAAAACGTATGTGGGAAGCGTTTCGTAATATTAGTAGAACAAAAATCAACAGGTCTTCCGAAATCAAATCATTAGATATCGGTAACATAAACTCTTCTAATTCTAAAAATATGGCGAATTTCGCTAATAACTATTTCACATCGGTGGGATCCACACTTGCCAAAAAAATTCTCGACAAATGTAATAAAACTGAAAACGATCTTGCCAACTTGGTCACCTCTAACCTCGTCCATAAAATAGACAATATACAAACATCGACGAACGAAGTCCTGAAAATAATTGACGACCTAAAGCCATCTAACGCTTGTGGACCAGACAAAATCTCGACAAATCTGCTTAAAGTAATCAAATCATTCATAGCATTTCCGATAGCGTTCATTTCCAATCTAAGTCTCAAATCAGGAACATTCCCTAACCATCTAAAACATTCAATTGTTGTATTACTGCACAAAAATGGAGATAAATCTGCGATTCAAAATTACAGGCCGATATCTTTGGTCAATTCGGTGTCAAAAATTATCGAGAAAATTGTTAAAAACCGTCTCAGCTTTTACCTTGAAGATAATAACATTCTTTCTGAGAGACAATATGGCTTCCGACCGGGTTTAGGTACAGAAAATGCCATTGGCAATCTGACTAAAGTTGTTTCTAATAACATCGATCGAGGAATCAAAAGCATCGCGCTCTTTCTGGATCTGGCTAAAGCTTTCGATACCATCTCGCACAAAATCCTTTTGAAAAAATTACAGCTAATCGGTATACAGGGGCAGTTACTTAAATGGTTAGGAAGCTATTTAGAAAATCGGAGCCAAAGAGTTAATATTAATGATACTCTAAGCGATCCAGCAAATATCGAATTTGGTGTACCACAAGGAAGTACTTTAGGACCGATATTGTTTAATATCTATATCAATGAACTTTGCAACAGTAACCTTGCCGATCATATCATCACTTTTGCTGACGATACGGTCTTAATATTTGAGGGCAAAAACTGGTACGAAGCGCATAGAAAAGCCGAAATTGGAATAAACAATGTCAAACAATGGCTAGACAATAATCTCCTTACTCTTAACACGGATAAGACCAAATTTATACGTTTTAGTGCAACACAAGCGGGACAACCCAAGGTAATTATTAATATTACTATTCACATTTGCAATGAACCGAACACTTGTACTTGCAATAAACTAGAATGCGTTGATAGTTTAAAATATTTAGGAATCATCATAGATAAATATCTGAGATGGGAAGAACACATTAACTCAACTGCCTCAAAAGTCAGAAAACTTACTCACCTTTTTATTACCATCAGAAATATTCTCTCTGTAAAAGACATGAAATCAATATACTATGCCATGTGTAATTCTTTACTTGAATATGCATCCCTAGGATGGGGTGGATGTGCCAAAACAATATTGGACTCCCTGGCTAAAGCACAGAAATCTTTACTAAGAGTCATCCTTAAAAAACCATTCAGGTACCCCAGTGATGCATTATTCACGGAATTTAAAGTTCTCGATGTTAGACAATTATATATTAGAAAGATTGTATTACATGCTCAAAAACGACGCCAGCACTACCCTTCCATTGACCACCTTCACGACACCCGACATTCAAGGAACAATCCAATAGTCCCAATAAAAACCACGACGTCCCTTGGACAACGTCAATTTTCGTACTTAGGACCTAAATTATTTAATATCATTCCTAATGCTTGGAAAACGAAAAGTACCAATGTTTTGCGCAAATTAATCAACGACTGGCTCCTTGATTTAGGGAGGGTCAAAAGCGAAGATATGTTGACCAAGAGATAGGCTTCTTATTATTACCATCTGGCTTGTATTTGCTTTATTTACTTTACCGGTTTATTTACTTTACCGGTTTTATCTTTTATCTTTTATCTTTTATCTTTTATCTTTTATCTTTTATCTTTTATCTTTTATCTTTTATCTTTTATCTTTTATCTTTTATATTTTATCTTTTATCTTTTATCTTTTATCTTTTATCTTTTATCTTTTATCTTTTATCTTTTATTTGTTTTTGTTTTTAAGCGCTCTAGGGGAAAATATCTGAATTTGATTTTAAGATATCATTATTTGTCTTCTTTTTCTTATGAGTTCAAAATTATATACTGTTAGGAATACATAATTAACACCTTTTCCTGCTATAAATAACATGTTATGTTAGTAAACAATGTAATATGAATTTAAATTTGTCAATTTGACTGGCCTAAAACAGGATCCATTCCTAGTTGGCTAGTCAAAGTTTCCACATATGTTTTATTGTTCAATTTTATGTGAAATAAAGTTATTATTATTATTATTATTATTATCGCTTGTCTGATATGATAATGATATTACGAATTACGTAGGGATATTTTACATTAATTACTTACCCATGCACCAACAACCGAAATAAGTATGTTTAATTTTCTTCAATAAAAGGTTCCTAAGTTCTTATATATAATACAATTTAATCAAAAGTTTAAACACAGTGATTAAAAATTTAAATTAAGTGAAATTATTTGTCACAAGTGTTTCTACAAGTACAACTGTTGCGTTTACTTTCGTACGTGTCACGACATCAGCGTGATAGTTGCTTCCGAGCCCCGAAGCCGTCATGAGTGAAGGTGAGGACGACAAATCGGGTGTGAAGAGGAGAAGGAGCGTCCGAAGGCTTCTGAGGAGTTTCACAGCTGATCGTCTTACGACCACAGGTTGTATTTTACTTGTCTGTTAATAATATATCGATGTTGTCGTTTTTTTTGGCTAGCTGTTGTGTAAGAACCTGGCGTTGCTTTGGGTAATGGATGGTTTTTATTAGAGTAAAGTTAGTAATGTAATTTTTGAAGTAAAACTTCTTTACGCACGCTAGACTTGAGGAGTAAGCTGGTGAATGCGTGACGAGAGCGTTGCGAAAAGTGTGATCGGGCGAGGCGAGCGGAAGTTGAGAGGGAGATGTAAGTTAGTGAAGATAGAAAGAGAGAGAGTTACGTTTCGTATATTACTGTAGAGGCAAGAGAGAGAGAGGTGCGAGCACACATTTTCTTTCTCTCTTTCTCTCATAGCCAGTTACGTTTCGTATATCTAAGACGCAGTGCAGGCCTATTGTCTGTATCACATTGTAGGAGCAAGAGAGAGCAGTGCGCGCGCACATTTTCTTTCTCTCTTTTATAAGTTAGTTAAGTTTTACTTCAGTCGTGTTGTCTAAACCACACCCGTTTTTTTTACATGAACTCCACACAGGAGGCCCTGAGGAAAATAATTTCCCTCAAGGCCTGTGTCATCTATGGGGATGCTGTGTGGAGGATCTTTTTGTGGTAATTGATCACTCTGGAACGTGCCGCAAACATGCTGTATATATTATAATAAATTAATAAAATTGCGGAATGACACTAATTAAATTTATTTGCGCACCGAACCCCATTTGCGCATTTGAACCCGCGTTTCCATGGTTGCTAGTGGAGAGCCTTACCCCTCGACCACAGAAGCCGTCAAAAGACCGTGAATACCGTTAGGTATTTTCAAAAAATTTAATGTATTTCTATGAAGTTCGGAATATGCAAAGAGATTTTTGTTCTATTTTAAATAAGACATTTTAATTCAATATTTACGTCTATTTATAAAAAAAAAATAGCGCGCCCTCCTTAACATACCCATGTACATATCTCCCTTTTTAACCATCTTCTTCTTCTTTGTTAAAGTTTACTACTTAACCGATTTACTAGATTTTTGGATCACGAAACACGCCTAAATGCATTTCTGGTGTTAACTCATTGATTAAATAAAATACCCTAAGAGAGGACTAATAAAACATTCTATCCAAACGGTTATACAAAAATGGCGGCCAAGTGGGAACCAATATTTATTGATATTGTCATATAAATTGAATAATAACTATGGAAACGGTCGCCATCTTTGTATAGCCGTTTGGACAAAATGTTCGACATGTATTTGGATCGGTTTGCAAAGTCCTTCTCTTAGATATTTTGTTTAGTCTCTGGTTCATCTTTATTCTATGAACACAATTACATCGTTATTATTTAAAATGTTTACTAGTCAAATTCCCCTTTTCTGATGCAATTAATATACCGCTAGACTAGACAATAAACGTTTAAAATTTTCCTCAATACAGGGAATCCCACTTCTATACCTGTTCTACCATTGTCCTTGTTAGATCAGTTTTGTTTAATTACGATGACGCCCTCACCAATATAATGTTTACGAGTAAAACAAGTACAAGGCATATTTCTTCTAAGAATTGATTGAACAGGTTTAGACAACGATATTGGAAAATAAGGAGATGTGCTATCCGCCGTTTATACTAGGTGAGACTGCGCTTCCGGGTGTCGCCGGTGTTGTATACCAATTAACGAATAAACTAAACGAACGCTAAATTAAATGGACAAATTCTTTCCGTATTCAAACTATATTGTTATGCATAACACTAGATCGAATAAAAACGATATAAAAAATATTCCAAGTTATAAAACCACATTTGGACAAAGAAACTATACATACTTTGCAACAAAACTCCGTAACATCCTTCCCCAAGACATAAAAGTAATAAAAAATCCTAATGAATCAAATCAAAAAATCAAGAATAAAAATATGGCTAAAAGAGGTCAACGAAAAAACCCTAATGAAGACACTAAAAACGACATAGAAGACAAATAAACCATATTTAAATAACTTTAGTCCACCTCGGCACAGGACCCCCTAGTGAGGAGGACTAAGAAATACAATATTTTATACTTAATTTCACCATCATATTTTGTATGTAAAAATTATTTTATATAGTCGCTAAAAATATATATATATATATATATATATATATATATATATATAAAAAAAAACAATAATAATGCACACCTCCAAAAAATCAAGAAAATGAACAAATTCTTTTTGTATGCAAACTACGCGCATTAGGCCGTAGTTCGGCGACAGTCGCGCGGACATCATAGCATATCTCTTGTATTTGAACATCTTTGGGTTTAGAGGAAACCGGGCGGCATTTTGTCCATTCAAACGTATTCCCCAATTTCTTCTCTGGATTTTGACACTACTGCAAATATTTTAAATGTTTTTAATAGAAAAAATATATCATCTGACAACAAATCGACGAGTAATTTTTTTACTCCAAATATGCTCAGGAATCGCTGGTTAAAATCCCTCGGCTACGTTCTGTTACACCCTGTATAGAGAAGCAGATTTTTTCTTGATACATTGAATGAAAATATGTTTTATTCTTTTGTTATTCGGTGGCACATCCTCTATGCACATCCCTTCGGGGTCAATATTTAATAAATTAAACAAAGTCGGGTTAGTTATACCATTTATAACTCGAGAACGGCTCCACCGATTCTTATGATCTTTGATATGTTGGATTTGTCTCCGCCCCGAATAGCAGAATAGCTATTAAAACAGGAAAAATTAATGAAACAAATAATTATTAAAATATTCTTTTCCTCATACATTTTGTATGGAACGAATTCTCATTTTTTGAAAGAGCTGCAGGAATATTGTGATAAGTGTAATATTGAGTAATGAGTGAATTCTAAAAATTCAAAAATGTCAAATCCAATACGTTGATTGTTTTGCTTTTGTTCTTATACATTGTTAGAGTCCCCGATGTTGGCTACCAAACCAACACCAGCTCTGGGGCCCCCAAACATGTCCCATGGCTAGCTCTCAGCGGGAACAATGGTACTCTCTATTCAAGGGGTGAGTCGCTCAAAGCTATGGAATTTCTCTCTACCTTCCGGCGTCCAACGGGATACACTCTGGTCAATAATCCTCCTGCCGCAGCAGAATAATAACAAAGTTAAATCTTTAGGACATGTATTGTAAACTCAAACACAGTACATAGGTTTCTACAGTACAATTCAATACAAGAAGTGCAAATTACACAAGCCTAGCTAAAGTGTTTAATCTCTCATTGTCTCTCTCTCAAAACGAAACTCTCCGAGTGGTGATTTTCGCGGGGACCTACATTTCACTGATTACGGACACATTCAAAAGAGGAAATGAAAGATACAGCTTACATGTGGATTTGCAGGATCCTCGCCTCATGTGGAAGTTCAATCAGGCACTTTCGTAGTCTGAATAGACCGAACTATACGGCGCGGCGAAGGCCGGCTCTACTCGTAGGTATTTCAATAATACATCGCGGCTACATTGAATTTGGTCCGCTCGGCCACAGGCCGCGTAGGTCCGTTCGCAAAGGCGCTCGAATCTCGTCTGTCGAGTGGCAGCGGAATGGCCAGTGGCCGGGCACGGGGGAGGGAAGCGGGAAGCAGGAAACAGGGGGGGGAGAGGGGAGTTGTTGTGTGGCTTGTCTGCTCGCGTTCTGGAATTTGAATCTACTCGCTGCAGGGGCGCATCGTAACAACATATAATGCTGCCCCTCTTTCTTACACACTAAATGTCAACAGTAGAAAATGGAACAAACGGTGAACGTATGTCTGCACCCCTCCAAAGGAAAAATACAATAATAATTATAATAAATCTCTCTCACACACGTATGAAGAAAATGAAACGCAATTCCCGTACGTAAGTGTAAAAGTAATAAAATCACAAAAATTATTAAGTACACAACGCCATCTCTGATGCAGACAAAAATAAACATGGACAGTTGTGCATCGATAATTGCTTCATTGTGTAATTTTTAATTAATAAAAAAACTGAATTTAATTCAGCTAATAAGTTAACACAACAGTTATTGTTTCTGAGGCGGTATGAAGTTTTTCCGGGTCAGCTAGTTAGTTATATTTTGTGTAATTAGGTTTACCGTAAACCGACTGCACATTGTATATAAGTACCTACGCCGGGGGGTAAATTGTCGGCGGATCAACTGTCAAGAAACCATCAAAGAGTTAGGCGCTATATTAAAAGTAAATATTGCAATATTTCCAAAACGTTTGGTTTCTAGTTATGTGATGTAATAATAGCCGATTTATCGCTGTATCCGAGGTCAATCTATCCGAGATATACAGTATGTAATATTTGGTGGGTCAAGTGTAAATGAATAATTCCAGATTGATAACCGGTTTTAACGGTGATGTAAGTATTTTAAATATCTACATTAGCGAGGAATGTTATTTTGGATAATTATATTGTCATCAACAAATTAAAATTCTATGCAACTTTCCTACGTTATTATGTATTATTTATGATCAAAAACACCGTTAGTAAACTTGAAAAATTATTACATATATCTGTCGAAATTTGAACACATGAAATACACATTTTTGACCGGTCAGTGGTTGAGTGGCCATCGTGCTTGGGTCCCACCCGGGCGTCGCATTTTTTTAAAGATATGAAGTTCTGGGAAGGAAAACAGAATGAGGGGTAGGAATCTGGGTCAGTGTACGCAGGAGTGACGGACGTATGAATCCATACCTCCCACTGCGGTGCAAATGTTCCGAGAGAGTACGGCTGGAGAAGTCAACAGGACTCCCTCAACCATTCTCTTCCGATCCGGCCTGTTATGCAGCTAGTGGACAGACGCATCCTTCTATAAAACAGACTTCTATAAAAAGACCCTCCACATAGCATTCAGCAAAGATGACGTAAATCGTTCCTACAATCAGTTCATATTTTGAAAATCAAATCAGGTCATTGAACTTGAGTTACACACAGACACACCACCGAAATTATTATACAAATTGTCAAGTAGGTACTTTACAATATTGTTGGAAACATGCAAAAATTATTTATATTTTATAAATATATATATATTTTTTTTTTTAAATATGAATCCCGCGCAACAATCCAAACTGCTCGTGTAAGTACCTACTTGGATTTATCAGACTGGTCACCAAACAAGGCTAAAGCCATTTCAAGCAACGTTTTGATTCTGAGTGGTGGCCTCTCACCACTCAGAATCAAAACGATACTGCCAGGCCCAAACCATCATCCAGAATGGAAACTTCCGCTTGAAATGGCTTTAGACGTGTTTGGTAACCAGATCTGAACAAACAGTTATCTACCTACCTTCCTCATTCCGATCTCGTTACCCTCCCCTTTACCTTCTGCCTCACAACATACAACAATTGGGAAAGCCATAGTCTCACTGGCTCCAAACGGGAGCAGTTGGGAATCTTTCGATATTTACCTAAAAAAGTTCAAAAAGTGCGTTTATTATTTTATAATAATTAAATGTGAAATGACACCTATTAATTTTTTTTAAATCAGTAAATAAACCCGCCACCTTCGAATTCGTAGTAGAATAATCTTAACCGCTCGACCACGGATGTTTTTAAAAATTCCTCCCGTCGCACAGTTGGTAATTTTGAGTATTTAGTTTGACTTTATTATTTTAGTTTAATTTTTGGTTTTACTCGTTCGCGTTTCGAGGTAGTGCGTATTTGCGATGGTGCCATACGTCGTAAGCGGCTAAAATGTTCTTTTTTTTAATTCTAACAAGATTAGACATTTAGGTACCAAATTAAATCCAGAAATAAACCCAGTATCATCATTACATAGTATAAAATGAAGTCGCTCAAAATGTTTGTGCGCTTAGATATTTTAAGCAACGCAACGGATTTTCATGCGGTTTTCACTAATAGATAGAGTGATTCAAGAGGAAGGTTTATATGTATAATACATGCTTATTATATTAGATAAACGCCGAGAAATTCAAATAATCAATTCAGGCAGCGGGCAGCTGCCAAGCGGTTGGTGTGGATTTTATAAAGGTTGGGTAATGGCGTTGTGTTTCATTAGCCACAGCAACGTGTGGCCAGGTATGCCAGTTTTATAATAAAGTCGAGCTAGATACCTTGAATTGTTAACTGTGCGTCGAGGATGCCATAGTCCCTCGGTTCCAAGCATAATAAACTCTCAATAAACATTATTTAGATTTTAAAATCATCAATGAACGTTCGCATCAATTCAATTCCACGTTTATTTAGTTTATATTTATAAATTTATCGGCCATTTTCCGTCTTGTTTATATAAAGCCAAGTAAACGAGCAACGAATCTGCATGTGTTTTGAGAATTAAAGTTATTGGCTCGTACTCGTCTGACCGACAGCTGGCGTGGTGACGTCATCAATTGAATACCACGTGGCGAGCTTCATTTGTTTTTATTTTAAGTGAAAACTTCTTTAACACCGTTGTGATTTGAAACTCGATGAAACGGTAGCGATCGACAATAAAAAGAGACAATCACATACCTACATCTGTAGGATTTAGCCTGCGAGAGAATGAGATAGTATAATCGGTTTCCTCTTTATGCGGTGCTTCATAGTCTCCCCATTCTAGTCTACTTTAGTTTTCTGAAAGTTTCATTTCTAACGCGTGTGTATTGCACACTTGACGTTTTCAGTTTTTATGCAATTTTGTAGGCGGGTAGGGATACTGCCGCCCCGGGAACCATTTATCGGATAACCAACACTTTTGTCATAGTTCACCTCACGTGGTTCATTACGTATGGTGAGTTCGCAAGGGTGCCCTGGTTGTTGGGGTTAGGTTTGTTTAGGTCGTGGCGGCGAATGCGTTTGCTCGCCAATTGCGTGGCAGGCTGAGAGGTTCGGGAGAGACTGCTTGAGAGAGCTCTTTTGACCTCTCCAGCAGGACTATCTCGGCCCATCGCCTTGCATCGCAGTGGGAGGGATGGATTCAATCTTCCGTCACTCCTGGACCCACTGATTCCCAGATTCCTAACCAAATAACGTACCTACCTGCATCCTTCCCAGAACTTCCTCTCCTTCCTTTCCTAAAAAGACCCTCCACACAGTATCTGTTTTTTTATTATTTTGAAATTTTACATCTATTGTAAAACGAAACGATTGTTACCCAAAATGGGTTAGTACTGAACTAAAAAAACTCATTCAATGTTAAAAAATAGCTCACATTAACTATAAATCCAATAACTCTATTGACTGCTATAAAATTTTTTCTGATTTACGAAATAAATGTAAAAGTCTATCTAAAAAATGCTATTCAGATTATATTACGGATGTAGAGCAGACTATCAAGTCAAATCCAAAACATTTCTGGAATTATGTGAAGTCTCTTAAAGATAATAACGGCTGTCCTAGATCAATGTATTCAGGGCGCAAACATGCTGACAATGATCAAGAAATAGTTGATCTCTTTGCTGATTATTTCTCAAGTGTTTATGAACACAATAATGATAATGTGACTTTACCTGAATTTAAATACACCAATGTAACTGATATATCAACATGCCACATTTCCCTGGATGATGTTAATAAAAAGATCAGATCTCTAGATTGTAATAAGGGGTCAGGTTCTGACAAAATTCCACCGGTATTCATAAAGGAATGCTCTCAGTTTATAGCAGCTCCTCTTCAACACATATTTAATCTGTCACTCCGAACTGGAATATTTCCTGGTCCTTGGAAACTTAATCACTTGACACCTGTATTTAAATCAGGTGAAAAAAATTGTGTTCTAAATTATAGACCAATTTGCATACTGTCTACCATCCCGAAAATGTTTGAAAGTATTGTCTTAGATAAGATTGCTGTTAAGTTTAGGCATATTATTACTCCAGAACAGCATGGTTTTGTAACCGGTCGGTCAACCACAACCAATCTTCTATTATATGAACACTATATCTATGAAGCTTTCACGTCTCGTGCACAAGTAGATTCAATATATACTGACTTTTCAAAAGCCTTTGATAAAGTAAATATTGATATCCTTCTCGCGAAACTGCAAGCCCTTGGTATACATGGATCATTCCTAAAATGGTTGAATAGTTACCTATGTAACCGTGAACTCATGGTAAAATTAAATAATAAATTTTCGTATAAATTTAAAGTAACTTCGGGAGTTCCTCAAGGCTCTCATCTGGGCCCACTTCTCTTCATTTTATTTATAAATGATCTATCTTTATGTTTCGATGATGTCAAATTCATTCTATTCGCAGATGACCTAAAGCTTTTTAAGATTATAAAATCTTTAAATGATGCACTTATCCTTCAGCAAAATTTAGACAGACTTGCTAGCTGGTGTGAAATAAATAAATTATTCCTAAACGTAAAAAAATGTTTCCACATGTGTTTTTACCGCTCACGGATTCCAATATCTACATCGTATTTAATTAACAATAATGAAATTGCATTAGTACCATTTATCAAAGACCTTGGTGTTATTTTTGACCGGAAACTTACATTTGATCGTCACTGTGAAACAATTTCCAATAAGGCCATGCAAATTCTAGGTTTTGTAATACGTAACACAAGGACTTTTCAAAACATTGAGTCAATTAAGCTACTTTACTGCTCTCTTGTAAGATCGCAGCTGGAATATGCATCTCCTGTATGGTCACCGATTTATACCTGTAACTTACACCGTTTGGAGAGAGCACAAAGAAAATTTCTTCGATATGTTCAATTCAAATTGAGACAGCCTGTAAT
Organism: Limnephilus lunatus; assembly: GCA_917563855.2. Lineage (NCBI taxonomy): Eukaryota > Metazoa > Arthropoda > Insecta > Trichoptera > Limnephilidae > Limnephilus > Limnephilus lunatus. The sequence goes on from OU830592.1 coordinate 114,167,853, forward strand.
TGAAATACGCTACAATGCATTAATGTCTGATCTGAACCTACCACTACTTTCTACCCGGCGTACTATTAATGACATTCTTATACTTTTTAAATTACTGAACAATCTCATAGACTGCCCTCAAATGTTAAGTGTTATAAATATTCGTGTCCCTGTTAAATCAACTCGACTCCACCACTTTTCCACAGTGACAATCATAGCACTAACTATTCCTATCATTCACCGTTAGTGCGTTTTCACCGAACTGCCAATACGTATACAGACCTTTTCGATATTTTCAAAACCTCATCATCTTGCATCAAAGCAAAAATAACTAGTTATTTATGTAACTGATATGTTTGTAAAATGATAAATATTTGTTGTACTAATATACATCGTATGTATGTACTGTATGTTATTCTATATATATATGTAATGTTTGTAAATGTTCGATACACCTGTATTATGTATGTAATAGCCCTATGTACGGGCGTTTAAATAATAAATAAATAAATAAATAAAATGTGAGATCCACAGTTATTACTTCAATATAAGAGGCCCCAACGAACGAGTTGATTAAGGCGTTTCTCCCGGTTAGACAAGAGATTCTGGATTCGAGTCCCAGTTGTGACCGTTACCTTTTTTTATTTTTCTGGTTCATTTACATTTCTGTATTTAGATTTATTAGTAATATCTTTATCTTCAATCGAAGAAGAAGATAACACTAATAATCTTAACGAAAATATAAAAGAGAACAAGACACAGAAAAATAGAAAAAGATAATGGTCGCAACTGGGACTTGAACCCAGAACCTCTCGTCTAACCGGGACGTGCGCTTTTACCAATTCAGATCTTAGATCTTTTAAACTATGCAACGAATTTTCATGCGGTTTTCACCAAAAGATAGAGTGATTTATGAGGAAGGTGTTTAGGCATATAATTTGTCAAGGTTTTGTGTGAATTGGTTGAAATATATAATATATCGGGCTAAGCGGCAGCGGGCAGCGGGCTGGCAAACGGGTGGTGTGGATTTGATTTAACAAATGGCGTTGGGTAATGGCGTGGCGTTGTGTTTTGATAGCTGCAGCAACATATTGCCGGGTCTTATTACCTAGATAGCGTCTCGGATAAATTTATCCGATTTTATTTATATGGACCTTTTGACCTTTTTATTAAAGTCTAAATAAATATTCAATTTTTTTTATAAGAACAACTCTCTTTTTATAATTCTTTAAGGTTATTCCCATCAATGTAATATACCATTTAAGACGAAGATAACACTAATAATCTAAACGAAAATATGAGATAGAACAAGACACAGAAAAATAGAAAGAGATAACGTTAGCAACTAGGCCTCGAACCCAGAACCTCTTTAGTTTAGATTAGTTATTAGTGTTATCTTCTTCTTCAATTAAAACTATTAATTTAAAAATCATATTTGAATCAAGATCACCGTAGTTGGTGTGTGAGGAGTTGAGGAGAGGATCTATTTTATCTGCACACTCATGCGGGTCTCGACCACATGTTGTTGTGTATTGATTGTGTATCACTGTATATTTTTAGTAATGTGATTCTTGTTACTTCTATATTTAATTCATTCTCTTGCTCCATTGGTATTTTGGCTTGATTATTTCTGTACACAGGTTGGCTTATTAAATATTACACATTTCTACAATTAAATATTATGTAGTAGTAGATGAATTGACTGCAAATCAATGGGTATTGCGCGTTTTCATCCCGCGACAAAATATCCTCGACAAAATATCCTCGACAAAATATCCTCCGACAAAATATCCCTCGACATAATATCCCAAAGACAAAATATCCTATGAACAAAACATCCCCCGACAAGGAAGGAACGAGACAGTAAGTATCACATATTAAAAAAACCTAAACAAATCCTCCATAAAGTTTAACCTCCCCATATTGCAGTATTGCCCCTTTCAAAAAATTTTAACAAACAACCAAATAAACATTTTTTTAGCAACTATTAATATAATTTCATGATGAAAAAAGGGCCTTTTTGGCCCGGAGCTCTGTATTACAATATTTCAAAAAGTCTAAAGCTCTATACTGACTATACTCGTTTGGTCTAAATCAGGCATGGGCAACCTTTCCTAGATCTAAGGCCAAATTATCATTCTGCCTCCGGGTCAAGGGCCAAAACAAATTAGTAAACATAATAAAGTAATATTAAATTAAATAAAACACGTTGCTACTTCTTTTATATTTTTTTTATTTACATGATGAACGACGTAATATTAATATTAAGTATATACTTTTTTTTTTAAATATAAATTTAGTGTGAAGATTGTCCTTGCAGTTGAATTACGAGCCTATCAATATTGGCTTTGGTATTGCTTAAGAATAATCGCATAGAATTTTCGAGATTTTCATCTGCTATCCTTGTTCAAATTTTTGATTTGGTGTTTTTCATCCCCGAAAAAAACTGTTCATACGTTTATGTGCTGCCAAAAAGACAAATGATTTTTATGTATATTTTTCTTCAGCCAAATATAATTTATAAAAATCCGTCAAAGCAATGTTGTTAAATTGTGATTTTAGCACTAAGTCCCCCTGAAGCTCAATAAGTTCCATCTGTAAATTTGCTGGCACATTATTTACATCAGCATCCATCGGACGAGCAAATGGAGTCTTTGTTCTGGAAGTCGGAAAACCTCCTATTAAATTGCTCTATTAGTCCCTTAAGTTTATCTCCATAAGAATTATATGTGATTTTTGTAGAGTTGATAGACTAGGAAAATGGTAACAACTTTTAACTCTAATCTGATTTAAAAATCTTAGTTTATTACAAAAAACTTTGACATGTCCATAAAGTTCAATAACCAATTTTCCCTGTTTATGTAATTTAAGATTCAGATTTTTTTTTTTTAGGTATCTAATTAATTTCTTTCTCTACTACTTCGCCGAGATGAATCAGGGCCGGACAAAATAGCTCGGCGGGCCGGATGCGGCCCGCGGGCCGGCGGTTGCCCATGTGTGGTCTAAATCCACCTTTAAGGACCCAGCGGCCGCGAATTCATATTTCGTCGAATGCGGTTCCAATGAGAAAGATGAATTATTTTCCGTACCAGCTTTTTAAAATTATAACTCAATATCGATTTTATTTCATTCCAAAATTGCTTTAATTTATACCTACATCCAAAAATGCTGAAAGGCGTGATGATAAAACTATTAAAATTACCTATGTACTTTTTGTAATTTTTTTTTCGTAAGTATTTATTATTTTTCAAGCAAAATAAATGTGCAAAAAAGTCTATAATATATTAATTTGTATGACCGTAAATAGATAGACAAAATGGAGAAATTTTCGTCATAAATAAGTGTTCGAATATTTTTTTTAATAACTAAAATTTTAAACATGCATTTACTAGATAATGTATGAAAATTTAACAAATCTGCCAACGACCTTTGGTGTAACCTTATTATACTAAATATAAACATTTTTCTCATAGTTTAAAACGTGCGTTTTACTAGATAAAATAACAATCTTACGAAATAAATTTATAATTTTTTTTGGCAAAGAGTCAAAACGTCTAAAATTTGATTTAAAAATGACTTATTGCCGGTTTTCTCTGGTTATACCCTCTTAATATAATTTCACTTTGAAAAAGAAAGGGACCTTTTTGGCCCGGAGCTCTGTATTCCAATATTTCAAAAAGTGAAAAGCTCTATATTCGTTTGGTCTAAATCCATCTATGGAAATGACAACGAGTTTTACTCGATTTACCGGGCTCTCCTGTACGTTCATATGTATTATTTATAAACTATGCCCATTAATAAAAAACGGTAATGCCTCGTAAATTCTTCAAAATATTGTGTATTAACGTCGTGTTTGCAAAGTGTGATAACTATAAGCACCATTATGCGTTTTATCGTTGAAATTTCTGAGAATTTTCGCTCTAGAACTCTTTCGGACGACCGCAACTATTTCCGCTATGCACATTCACCTCTTTAGCATCTGCTTACTTAGGTAAATCAGATTTAGCGAGTGTTGCAGTCCGCGACGGAGTTATGATGCCAACCCTTGCACCTGGAAGTGAGCCAATGAATAATTTCTTAGAATGAATGTTGGAAATCAGATCAACTTATGTATGACAGAATTACGAAGATGTTAATTCGATATAATGTAAGCGTAATGAATAAGATATAGAAAGTGACGTTTGTGTGTTTTGATATGTACAAAATATTATTTTACTTGGTTTAATAAAGAGCTTTTCCGGAATTCAATGTTGTGTAATTTTTTTTTTCTGGTATCTTTTTTCCAAATATTTTATCTTATCTTTTTTTATGTGAATACTGCACAATTATCCCAACTGCTCCCAAACTTCTGGAGCCAGTGAGACTATGGCATCCCCAAATGGAGTATGTTGTGAGGCTGAAGGTAGTGGAGAGAAAGGCAGGGAAGTACCTGGCTGTTCAGATCTGGTCACGGCTAAAGCTATTTCAAGCAATGTTTCAATTCTGAATGGTGGTCTTACACCAGGGCGATACTAAAAGTATCTTCCACTCTGGAACATGCTGCAAATATACCTTATGTTATTTTAAATGATTAAATGGTGGTATAATGCATATGAACCAAATAAAAATTACTTGCTTATGCTGGGTTTTGAATCCGCGACCTCCGAATTCCTATTTAAGGGCCTTACCTCTCGACCACGGAGACCGTCGAAACTGAATAGTATGAAACAAGTAATAAACAGTTTTATCTTTGTTTAAAAATTGAATATTTCGAAGCACAATAGCTCATGATACTATCAAGTGAATCAATACTTTCTGATTTTGTCAACAGACAAAATACTTTGGTGCAAAGACGTAATTTGTGGTTTCGTATTTGGTGAGTTGTATGTTGACCGTGTTTTTTGTTGTTGTTTTGTACTGATTCTTTATAATTATAATTCCAATTGTTTATGGAAACCGTTTGTTAAAAATTGAAAATATTCGGAAATAATTATTTGACATGTTTATATTCTCGATCGTTCTTATGGATCGAAATGAAAATCTAGTCTCCTTCAACGGAAGCAATCTGCCGAACAGGCCCTCCATTGATATGCTTGGTGTAACCCTACATAAGTGACCATCTCAGATATGGGGGCTCTATCGAAGCCCGAGTAAATTTAGCCTCCCAAAAACTGGGCGTACTGTACAGGGCCCGCAGATACTTTAACAGTACACAACCGCTAACCCTGTAAAAATCACAAGTGCGCCCCACGGTCGATTTTGGCAACCACCTCTGGTCTGGAGCTTCAAAATATCTGAAAAATACCCTCGACTCTTTGCAAAATCGGGCGGTCCGTTTGAAAGATTCTCCCATCATAACAGACGGATTGCAATCTTTAGAGCACAGGCGTCGGGTGGGAATGCTATCCCCACCGGTATTACAATGGAAGATGCTCCGAGAAACTAGCCTCATTGATCCCTTCGGCACCGGTGCATAGTCGGGAAACACGCCAAACGCGTGCCCAACATATGTACACGGTTGTCATTTGTCACATGAGAACGGGTCGTTTCTTCGACTCGTTCTTGTGTTCAACAACTCGGCTGTGGAACGATTTGCCGGCCTGTGTGTTTCCTCCTTCCTACAACATGGGTCTCTTTAAGACCAATGTTCATTCCTTCCTCTCCTCAAAAAGACCCTCCTCACAGCATCTCAGATGACATAGGCCCTGAGGGAATTTTTTTCCTCAGGGCCTCATGTATGGAGTTTAATGTAAAGAAATAAAAAAATGTGTCGAAGTCATGTTAAATTTATAATAAGAACATTACATTACCTACATAGTTGAAATAGTAGATTTTTAAATTGAAATCTTCTTTAGCACCGTTGTGATTTGAAACTCGATGTAAGCTAAAATAGAGAGACATTAAAAAGAGACAAACGTACATATCTAGAGGATTTTGCCTGCGAGTATATTTGGTATAATGGGTCTCCTCTTTGTGCGGTGCTTCGTAGCCTCCCTACTCTTGTCTACTTTAGTTTACTGATGGTTTCACTTCTACCGCGTGTGAACTGTACACTTTTTTTTAACTGTACGTACTACGCATAGGTAGATTTTTCTTTGTTGGAAATTGGTTTTTACAGAAATAGGATTACACCACTGGCTTCATAAATTCGTGTTGTAAATGTATGGGTTTTTCATCTTGCTTAGATTTGTTTACAAATAGTATACTGCATCCATCTATCGGCGGAAAATAGAAACTCTGTAAATTGCTTCCAAGACTGTTTAATAGATGGGGTAAGATAATAAACTTTTTTACGTTTATTTATATTGGAGCGCAGATTCTGTATTATTATTTTGTTTCTAACGCTTATCGGATGATTCGGAAGTTAGCGGTAAGTAGAGGGGATATAACGCCTTACTAATCTCTGATTTTCAAAACTTTTTGATTTTCAAAACCTTTTGATTTTCAAAACCTTTTGATTTTCAAAACTAACGTAACTGACATTTTTTTCTTCCGAAACATTTAACTTTGAAGTAAAAAAATTGTAGACGAGAGGTTAGGCCCGATAAACCCAATTTTAAATACGTTGTTTTACGTTTTCACGGCAGTATTTTCGTTATTTATTTTTGGGGTGTTTTTCCGTGTTGCGCTACCTCCTTCTTTAGCCAACGTTTCGTACATTTTAACGATTTCCGAAACGTTGGCTAAATAAGGAGGTAGCGCAACACGACACAACACCCCAAAAATAAATAATAAAAACCCATTCTGAGTAGTTTAAAAACTTGATTCTTGGAGAAATTAATTTTATTTTTATTTATTACACTAAAAATGGATCCATTGATGTGGTCTAATAAAAATATACGTGATTTTTACATTTTAATTCGTACTCATAATACTGATTACATTATTTTTTAAAATCTGAATTCTGCACGAGAGTCCCAGCAGCTCCCAACCGCCTGGAGCCAGTGTGACTATGGCGTTCCCAATTGGGGTATGTTGTGAGGCTGATGGTAGTAGGGTGGGCAAGGAGAAAGGAAAGGTAAGTTCCTGGCTATTGAGTTCTGGTCACTAAACATGGCTAAAGCCATTTCAAGCAACGTTTCAATTCTGAATGGAGATCTTACACCAGCCGTGATTGGTGAAAGATCTTCCACACCTTCCTCTTCCCTGTCTCCTCCCCCTTCCCACCACCTTCAGCCTCACAACATACCCAATTTCAATTTGGGAGCGAGAATGGGTACCGCCGCCCGGGAACCTTTATTGGATAACCAACACCTCTGCCATAGTTCACCCCAAGTGGTTCGCTACGTTTGGTGATTTAGCAGGGGTGCCCGGGTTCATGGGGTGAGATTTGTCTAGGTCTTGGAGGCGGATGACCAGGACACACTGAACCCCAGATTCCTATCCCCCCTTAAACCCTTTTCCTTCCCAGAACTCTCTTATCCTTCCCTTAAAAAAAAACCTCCGCACAGCATTCCCAAAGATGACATAGGCCCTGAGGGAAATCATTTTCCTCAGGGACTTCTGTGTGGAGCTCATGTAAAAAAAAATTGAAAACCTAATTTGGTATACAATAGTCTCACTGGCTCCAGGCGGAGCAGTTGGGACTATTGTGAGGTATGCACACGATAAAAAACTATTTATAACTTTATAAAATTATCATTGGGTTGGAGTGATAAAATATAACCCAACTAGAGTAATATGTTTATCTAAAACTTGTGATTTTCCTTCGCTTATAATAATAATCAATTTCCAAAAACGACAGTTGTACATAGAAACCTTCGTGGGTGTGCGATCAACATATCCCCAAAGTATTATCGCAATCGGATGATTGGTATAGGAATGCTTACGGGTTTTCCCAAATGGTTGAACCTTTTATCTGACATTTAAAAAATGTTAACGAAATACTAATTTTATTTTTTTCCTTGTTTCAGGTATGTCCAATATTTCACCTTCAATCCTACATATAGCAGAATGCCCTTGCAGGTATAGTACCTAATACCATGAATTTACTATTTGTTACATTTAATTTGAGTTTATTTATGCTTAACCATTTAGATATTTCATGAAGTTCACTTTGTATTTTGACAATGCATCTTCAATATTATTTGCTATAATATATAAAAGTGTGTCATTAGCAAACAGTTTGATGGAACAGTACTTTTGGCACTTCACTATATCATTAATATATATAATAAAGAGTAGTGGTCCCAAGACCGATCCTTGAGGAACTCCAAGATTTACTTGTTGCTCTTCAGAGGTAGCATCTCCAAATTTGGTTCTTTGTTTTCTGTTTTTTAGGTAATCAGTAAACCACTGCAATTCTTAACCATGAATTCCCATGTTCTTCAATTTCATTATTAGTCTTGCTCTGTCTATCGTTTCAAAAGCACGTCTAAGGTCTAAGAATACTGCTATGATGATTTTATTCTGATCCATACTTGTTCTCCATTTATTTATCACATAATTTATTGCTGTTTCACAGGAATACTTGTTTCTAAATCCAGATTGTTGTTTTATGTTTTCAATAATTATGATAATATGTATTTTAACTACTATATGATGAGTGTACATCGTATGTCATAACTTCGTTCGCTTTAACAGTGACCATTAATAAGTCAAACTTTTTTTAATCTGATACAATAAAAGTATCTTCTGCAATTTCTACATGCATTTAATTCGAAACATTCTGGTGTCGCGAAACTGCGACTCCACTATAAATTAGCGGTTGTGCTGCAGAGCAAAGCCCTAACGCAACCCTCAAAGGACCAGTCCCGAAAACTACGTGGTCGCTAAGTTATACGGGACGATTAAATAGCATACACTCGCAAAACCTGATGGATAGTCAGTCGATGGTTCAGATCTGGGCTTTTGGACAATAAGATAAGCCCAGAACGGAAAAGGAAAATTGGACTTACCAGTTGCAGATGGGGCCTCACTGATCTCCAGGTTATTGGTGTGCACTTCACTAGTTGCTTCGTAAATCGCAATATTAATTTTGCAAGAGTTAATACCTAATACGTGATCCCTGTCTGATATATTATTTTGTACTGAGCTTCAAATACTGTCACCTCTTCTTCTTGCAACAATTGCCTTTTTAATGGTGACATTTTGGGATGGGAATAGTAGGTAGGTGGGATAAAATCAGGATTTTGACATATGCTACCCACCAAGTCTGCGAATGCAATACCCAACCAATCCCATATAATAATGCGTGAACACATTCGATAAACTTGTATATTATTTATGTCTTACTCCGCTTACTGGTCAATACGCAATATTTCTTCTTCAAACAGTTAGATTTAGCTTTATTATCACTAAAAGTGAGTATTTATGTCGGGGAAGACGAAAAAAATGTAAAAAATATGCATGTTACGTTTTAATTTTGTTAAAATTATTTTACTTGCGCGGTGTACGAACTTCGCTACGCCTTTTTTATTTTCATCATTTTTGTATTAAATTTCTTAGACAATCAATCATCAATCAATGCTGATAATCATAGAAAAAATATTAAATAGAAAATAAGCGAATTAGATTTTTAATATTATTTTTCCTGTCTGATTTCCAATCATAATTTTTGGAATTGGGAAAATGAAAAGAAAATAACGTACGGCAAATAAACTGACTAAACTAACGAAAATTTTAATTGATTTGTAAATTTTCATAGAATATAAAAAGTGTTCAGATTTCTTTTATATTATTCAAATTCTATTTTAAATATTAGCTGTCAGTTTTCATACATTTGACGATAGCAATTAGAATTTTATTTTCATTTGGGATATTGCAATTTTCATACAAAAGGTTGCAATTTTCATTCCGAAGATCTTTTTTTTCATTTGGTAGATAGCAATTATTTTCAGTTATAAATTTGAACGTTTATTTTTTTTATTGAATTTTCTTTGTTTTTGTTCTTTTTTATTAAAAGTGGGTTACGTACGTTTTCAGAATCTAAATTCATTAATACATTTTTTTCATTATCATAATAATGATAATCACTCAAGGGCGTGCTTTTGAAGATATAAGGGCTGGAAATTTGGCCCTCTGAAATTTCTAGAACAGTTTTCCGGAAAATTCTAGAAGGTTCCATAGTGCTCTAGAAAATTCTGGAAGGAGTGGCGGAGTATGTTGTGGAATGTTCGGGAATAGGGAATCGGGAACATCATTGTGGAACATTCTAGAACACTCTCGAATGTTGTCCTGAGCGAAGCCGGGTAACCAAGCTAGTATATATTATAAATGAAAGTGTACAAAACTGTGCGTCCTGCTAAAACTCAGAAACGAGTCCCGGTACGATCAAGGGAGTTATATGGTGTGATAGCCCTCTATCCCCCATCCATGAAGAAGGTTCTCGTTTTTACCTGAAGGGCGTGCTTTTGAAGATATCAGGGCTGGAAGTTTTTGCGTGATGGGTTGATCTGGAGACACTGGTTGACTATCTCGACCCACCGCAGAGGGAGGATTAAATTCATACGTCTGCCACTCCTTGGCATACTGAATCCCAGATTCATTCACCCTCCGTACCTTATTCCTTCCCGTCCTTAAAAAATCCTTCCGCACAGCATTTTCAAAGATGACATCAGGGCTTCCCGTTTGGAACTAGAATAAAAAAAAATTATTTTCCTAATAAATTCTTTATTTTCCACTACATGAATCATCACAATATATACTATCTCCCAAGTATACACCTCACCAGGCAACAAATACCTGTCTACTTTAACATCTGTCAAAAGCTAATAATACTAATATTTACGTATTCATCAATTTTTATATTTACACATACATCAAAAGCGCACATTCATAACATAAACAAAAATAACGCATGACCATTCAAATGCGTACTCTTTTACTTGTTCTAAAACTCGCAAAATCTTGTGCTACTGTATATAAAATTTATAAAAAGACGTTACCATTTACACCTTGCTGTATTTTACTAGTTAAAATGATTTGTTTTTCTTACTGCGCACACTTTTACTTGTTTTAAAACTCGCCTAATCTTGGAGTACTGTATATAACATTTATAAAAGTACGTTAACATTTGCACCGTGTTGTATTTTACTAAGATAAAATGATTTGTTTTTGTTACTCGTTGGTGAGATTGCTAGGTACTATTTGCAGAATTAGTTGGGTGCGGCTCTGTTTATGATACTAAAGTCAGTATTATAAGAATTGCGCTGCGTGCAGGTCGTGCGCAAAGGCGTTTTTTCGTCGTGTGCGCAGTACTGTCGCGATAGTTTAAGTGTCCGTTTCTAGGTGTGATTCGTTATACCACCGTAGGTGGTCAGTTTAGTGAAAAAAGTGCTGTTTTTGTGGTGGAAATTGCATCGTTTTTGTGGTTGGTTTTTAGTGAAGTTTTCTCATAAGGATTTCTGGATCTTCAAAAAAGCTCACCAATTTTGGATTCATTATATTTGTTCTTATTATTTTGTTTATTTTTATACACATATATAACACACATACTCTCACAATCTCACACATAATATATTATTTATGTATTTTTAACATTTTGTACGATTTTTGTCGACTAATATTTATTTTAATGCAGGTAAATTTGAAAGAAGTGATTTTTTGTGTAGCTTTATGTTATCTGCATACCCGAAACAACTTAAAAAGAAAAGGGAAAGTGGAAGGTTGGAGAGTACCTGGCTATTAAGGTTCTAGTCACTAAACGTAGCTAAAGTCAGTAATAAAATAATTTCATAAACATGTGTGTATTGAAGAAATACTTAGCTTCTGGAAGATTGGTGCTGTAGCTCAGTGGTTAGAGCAAATTCCAGGATAGCAAAAGTTTCAAAATCTGGTCGTTGCACAACCTTTTTTTCGTATGTATTTTTTTGTATATCTCCCAAACGCCTGGACCCAATGAGATCGTGGTATCCCCAATTGGGGTATATTGTGATGCTATAAATAGTAGGAAGGAAAAGAGATGGGGAATAGGAAGGTGCAGAGTACCTAGCTATTCAGATCTGGTCAGCAAACACGGTTAAAGCCACTTCAAGCATCGTTTCATTTCCGAATGGTGGTCTACACCAGGGCGATACTGAGAGTATCTTTTAAATCTGGAAAGTTTCGCAAAAATACCTAAATGAGGAACACGAACACAAATCAATCAAATAAAATATACTTGCGCACACCGGGATTTGAACCCGCAACGTTTGGATTGCAATTCGATAGCCGCACCACTCGACCACGGAGGCCGTCTTATCCAAAGTAATTTGATGACGGTTAATTTTATTTCAGTGCATATTTTTTAATAAAGGTAGATAGATACTTTAATTTGAGACATAAACTTATTTTTGTCTTATTAAAATTATTCTTACTTAATGTGAATGAGATATCTATTTGTTAATACGATTTTTTAAATTATCCATTTAAAATCTGTTTTTTTTTACATTAGCTCCACACAGAAGGCCCTGTGGAAAATATTTTAAGGAAATCAAGGAGAAGAAATTCTGATAATAAAAAAAAACTATGATAGGAATGTGGGAATCAGTGTATCAAGAAGTTGCGCACGTATAAATCCATCTATCCCACTGGGGAGCAAGGCGATGGGTCGAGAGAGTCCGGTATGAAACCGATTTTTTTTAACCTAAAGAAAATACGTGTTGCTATATTTTACCTTAGTATATCTATTATTTATTCACCTCCTACTTTTGTATCGACACATAAATTTCCCAATGAGACAGGCATTAAAATATATTCATAATTATACAGAGTGTTAAGGGACGTACTTGACTGACTTTAACCAATGATTGCTGACATTATTTGAAGTTAAAAATGTTAATTAAAATTTGTTCTCCGGTGACTTTAAATGACTTTTTTTAAAAAAAATTCTTTCAAAATACAACGAAAAAAAAACTTCTATATTTCCTCACAGGTCACTCATCCGAGTAACCAACCAACCCTTAACTCCGCCCCTAACTGTTCGATACCTATTTATTTTTTTATGTTTTCAGTTGGAAATACAATAAAAAATGTCACCAAAGACCAAAATTTCTATTACATTTTTTACTCCAAATAATGTCAGGAATCACTGCTTAAACTAAGTCAAGTACGTCCCATAACACCCTGTATGTATATTATTAACACGATAAATAAATAATAACCTAACAAAACCAAAAGAATATAACTCATGAGATATATTAGAAAAAATACTGTTCTGAAACATTTTGTAATAATAGTGTATGGTAAATAATTTTAAGACAACCGCATTTTATCGTTTGCTGATTATTTCTTATCTTGTGATTGATAGCGAATAAAATATGTTTACACAAAATACAATTAACTGGAGAATTTACCAGAAACTATAGTATTAAAGATATGGATAGTGGATATTGCAAATTGGGTTCCTATTAGCTTATGTGTAAATATTGTGGGTCTGTCAATTACGAAAATCTTAAATCCTAAGTGCAAAAATTTTCGACTTTGGTCATTGGTGATATGGTACGTCCAAGCAAAGAGTTGTGTGCGTATTTTTATTTTAACCCTTCAAAGAATTGGCATTTTTTTCGGTTGATCAAAATATTTTCGCTTTACAATAAAATGCAAATATTTGGAATATTTCTGATCACATTCAAAAACTAAAAACTGTTTTAGAAAGGTGATGAAATACGCTTTCAAATAATATAATTCGAAATAAACATATATTTTTTTTAATTATAAATTTTTTGCACACAAACATAAAAAAGTTTTAAAAATGGCTCATCTTACGTTTTTTCTAACTAAAGTTACAGATAATAAAAAAAAATAAAAACACTTACATATTTTATTAGACAAACGTATAACAGACATATATTGTTATCTCACTTTTTGTCGCTCTATGTAAAAATAATTTATAAAAAATTCACGAAGTTTAAAATTTTTTTTTCAATTTGCGATTCAAAACTTTGTATACATAAAAGTGTACATTATACTTTTTTGGTGGCTATTTTTGTGGAATATAAAGCGTGGTGTTTTCCCTTTCTAACACCGTTTAGAACATATTTCTCACTATGATAATAAGGGAGTTACAGCGTTTTATACGAGACCTATGTGCGTTGGGACAAATATGGTCTCCTGCCATTCTAAGGGTTAAATATACGTTTTATTTTATTTTATTAATTTTATTTCTTGCTTGGGCAATCCCGATGAGTTACAGAACTCGTTTTGGAACGGGGGGAATTTACAATTCATAGCTGGGAAGAAATAGTTACAATTTTACAGGTATTAAATATTAAAAATATAAGATTCACATACATTATAGACAAAAAATAAAAGACAGATTGAATAGAACAAACAACAATAGAAAACAATTAAAGAAAAAAGGAACTAGGAAAACTAAGAAGAACTAAGAAACTAACTTTATAACAAATATGGATGATTACAAATAAATGGAAACGAAAAGAAGAGAAAAAAATAAGACAATTGAACACGACAAGAAAATTACATAGTTTCATAAAAAATATTCTTTTAAAACATTACCCTGAATTTTTTTTTATTTTGCTCTATTCTCTCTTGTAAGCCAGATATATATTTCAGAGATTTTATTTCATATTTTTTAGTGTGTTTGAGGTACGCGAATTTTATTGCTATTTCGAGTATTGTGTGTGTGGATGTCTTGATTGTAAAATATATACATACATTACGCGTATAAGTACACACACACATATGTGTATACGTAAAACATACAGTTGAACGTTGGCAATCGTAATTTATTATTTTTGAGAAATTTGATTTAGCTAAAGAAAATGGAGAAAATTAAGAGGAAGGTTGGTGGGAAGTACTTGGCTCTTTGGAATAGATCACTAAACATGACCCATTTGAAGTTAAGATAACTTAGGAATGTTTATAATGCCTTATCACCTGTGGATACATCATAAAACAATTTAGCATTGTAATAAGTATTTATTTTCATAATTAATTGATTTATGATTATTTCGAACAATAGGTACTTGACAATAAAGAAATCAATTATTAATTAATTATGACTTATTTATTTATGATCTCACCATTTATGTATTTTATTATATATTTACCATTTACTTTTCTCAATTCTTCCTTACCCGCTCAAAAAGAAGAAAGAGAGGTATGTAAATACGAAAGTTAGAAGGAGCGCACTAATATTAAAAACGATAATATTTAATCAAAAATTGTGAAAATGGTTAATAAAACATGACTCATTTAAAATAGAGCAAAAATCTCGTGGGCAACATCTAAAATAGCATTTAAAGAAATATTGTGAATTTTTCATACATATAACTTCTAAATTAAGTGAAATGAACGTGTTTATAATAATTTTCGGAGCATACTTTGGGGTTTTTTTTCTATCGGGGGAATTTCATATAATTTGCGTTTCGGCGTGGGGAACGTCTAGATATTATCTTCAAAAATAACATATATTTTTTTAAGAGCTTAAATACTTCAAATGTTTAAGGGAGATATGTAATAAATTCGGTTAGCGGCGGCTTAAAATTGGGCAAAAATCTCTTGACATCTGAGTTAAGTTGCATTTAAAGGAAAGCTGTGAATTTTTTAAATTTCTATAACATGTTATATAACAGATTCAGACTTTTTTTAAATTTTCATAGAGCATAGATTGCCATTTTTTCTACCCGGAGCCATAAAATAATTATCTCTCAACTCGTCATCTGATCAGAGATTATTTTAAAATTAAACCTATATTTTTCTAAGAACTTAAAACTTAAAGTCTTCACGGGAAATTTGTTTTAATTTGTCGGTAGAAATTATTAAAAAACAGCGTTAGCAACAAACACGCGTTTAATCGGAAGAGTTCAAAGGATTTTTATTTTTTATTAAGGCTATTTATTCGCAGATTACAATAATAACCTGACAATATTTGAATTTCTCCTACTAGCGGCATTATAGTGGGAAGAGTTTGTGCAGTGATGAAGAACCTACCTGGCAGATAATTGAACCCGCGACCGCTCGAATAATTATCCAATTCGATGAAATAGTAATTTACAAACAGTATAAGACATTACAGGTTCCATTACAACTTAAAACAGTGGCCAAACATCTGCTCTGATGATGTACACTGTAACGCTATCCCAAACGTTGGCTAAAGAATAAGGTAGCGTAACACGGCACAATATCCCAAAAATAGGTGTAGTTATTTAATCTCAGTAAATGGACCAAAGTATTTAAAAAATTACAACAATTTTCAAGGTTGGCACTTTATTGTTTTGACATTGACCGAAAGTGACTGTACAAAAACATTTCATAATTTATCGACATGTCGACACAGAAAATAATTGTTATTTTCTTACTTCGACTGTATAATTACTACATGATAACATTAAAAATAAACGCCCAGCATGTATTACACGGTTCCATGGCTACTCAGAATCAAGTCAATTCAACACATCTTTGAATAGTCATTATAAGCTCTGAAAAAAATAATTTTAAAATAGTCCAAAACCCTAACCTATCGTAACATATTTAACCATTTTTTTATTTACTTTTAATTACTTTTCAAAGGAGATTCTGAGTTGATTTCATTCTGAGTTGTCCGGTCAACGTATTACACATGGTGTAACAACACCTACCCAAAGGATTTTAACCAGCTATTTCAGAGTACAAAAAGGAGATGTCATTTTGCTGTCCGATGAAATTATTTTTTTATTATCTACAAAAGATCTTTTTTTAATTACACGGGGAGCAGTTGGGACTCTAGATCGGTATTCGCATAAAAATAATGATAAAAATTGCCTGGAGTGGGACTATAATATATGTGTACATATTATATATTCTTCTTCTTTGAAATGATGACAAATTATAATCATTTTTTTTTTATTAGAACAACTTTCTTTTTACAATAACTTTTCATGGTTATTCCAGTCAATATATGTAATATATAATTGAAGAAAATATATGCGATCGTTTTCTTTTAATTGTTTGTGTCTTGTCTTTTTCATATTTCGTTTACATTTTTAAACGACTTCGAAAAGGAGGTTATCAATTCGACGGTATTTTTATTTTTATTTTTTTTTTGTTTGTTACCTCAGAACTTTCGATTGGGTGAACCGATATTGATGATTTTTTATTATTAGAAAGCTGGTGCTTCCCGTGTGGTCCCATTTTAATTTGGTCCAGTTCTGACAATGGGATCTATGAGAAAACCATATATATGAATAACTCAATATTACGCCAACTTTAAATTAATTAAACTTTTAATTCTTTAGAGGAGGCCTTCACCTTCGCCTGAGAGAGGGGTTCTTGCTTATGAATAATTTAAGAAATCTATGTAACATTTTTCAACAAAATTGTAAATAACATTAATTATACTTTTTTTTCTTACTTTTTTTATAACTCGGTAACATACCTATTTGCAAGAAATAAAAGGCTTTTTATTTTTATTTATTTACGCCAACAGATTTCGATGATATTTTTTTTAGGTAAAACTTTTTACGCACGCTCGTCACTAAAAATCAAAAAATAAACAAAACCAAAACGACTTCAAAAAAGCACTAAAAAGTAAAAAAAATAATTTCGTACGATTGTTATTTTTGGAGTCGGTGTCAGCCAAGATCTCCAAATCTCACATATGTATGTAGTTACCTTGGCTGACACCGACTCCAAAAATAACAATCGTACGAAATTATTTTATTACTTTTTAGTGCATTTTTTGAAGTCGTTTTTTTGTTTTGTTAAAATTTTTGTTTATTAATATTATATTCTTCTTCAGCGACAAATTATAATAATTAGATATATTAGTGATCAATCAGGATATCCAAAATTTTACATTCCTATTCATGTTGTGATGTTTTACTTCAGTAAACCCTTTACCTTGCCGTTCTTCTTATCCACTGGAACGCTTTTTGCCACAATATGGCATTATTTAAAATACCTTGGATTGCTTTGCTGCCAATTTTGGAAAATTTTCCCTTATTTGTAAGTAATTAAATAGAAGTTTACAATTTTATAATATATTTTTTATAAATCCTATGAATATGTGATTATTTCAAAAGATAGGTGAATTCATTGGCTGCATATAACTATAATCATGTTGTATGTCTTCATATTAAAATTCGGAGGTATGATTTTTTTTAATGTGGGCTGAAAATATTAAAAATGATTAAGTACTAAAAAATCTCAAGCAATCGGAGAAAGAAGTTTTAAATTGGGCTGTCGCTCCAGAGGTTAATTTACCTTGTTAGCTAGTGTCGATTCCCTTGATCTACGAAGAAACAGTATCTTTCCTAATGACCTTGCACGTGCCAATCTGTAATCGCCCACCTTTTATCACGTGCTTTATTATTATCACAACTGCCCACCCCTTCGGGTAAACTAAACGCTGTTTACATCAGTTAATTCGACTATGTTTATTATTTATTTACACTAACCTTGTGCTAGATATTTCGTATCTTGTTCGATCGTATGTTAGAATCGTACATGTTACATATTATTTATCTAAGAAAAAACGTGCCGAGTTGTTACTTTTAAGAAAATTTAACCCCATGTTTAATATATATGTTAAAATTTTAAAATAACATCAGCTCTTTCCTGTATTTATATTATCTTCACACGTAATATTTATTTAACGAAATTTGCAAACAGGAAAACATCGTTGGATTTTGTGCTTTTTGTTTTTAAATTATTTTTATAATCTGGCTTTTTAGTACCCACTTCAATTAAAATAATCTTTTCCTGCAGCCCATTTTATAACCCGCCTCAAAACTTCGTCCAATCTTGAGAAGAATAGTTCCCTTGATTGTACGAAACTAAAGATTTCCAAAGTTTTATTAATAATAATTGTATAATTTGGAGAGAGCTCTTCCCAACCTTCCTCTTCCTCATCTCCCTGCCTTCCCCACTCCCTTCAGACTCAAAACATACCCCAAAATTGGGGATGCCGTAGTCCCAATAGGTACATAGTTGAGAGCAGTTGCTACTCTTTTGGCGTATACCAATTTTTTAAAAAGCTTTATTAATTTATTGGATATCACCCCTGCCATATGTCTTTAAAAGTGGTTCGCTACGTTTGTTGAGTTAACAGGGGTGCCCGGGTTCATGGGGTGATGTTTGTCTAGGCTTTGGCCACACATTGAGTTAACAGGGGTGCCTGGGTTCATGGGGTGATGTTTGTCTAGGCTTTGGCCACACATTGAGTTAACAGGGGTGCCTGGGTTCATGGGGTGATGTTTGTCTAGGCTTTGGCCACACATTGAGTTAACAGGGGTGCCTGGGTTCATGGGGTGATGTTTGTCTAGGCTTTGGCCACACATTGAGTTAACAGGGGTGCCTGGGTTCATGGGGTGATGTTTTTCTAGGCTTTGGCCACACATTGAGTTAACAGGGGTGCCTGGGTTCATGGGGTGATGTTTGTCTAGGCTTTGGCCACACATTGAGTTAACAGGGGTGCCTGGGTTCATAGGGTGATGTTTGTCTAGGCCTTGGCTACACCTTGGCCACACATTTACAATTTGGGAGGCGGGATTGGGTACCGCCGCCCTGGGAACCTTTATTGGATAACCAACACCTCTGCCATAGGTCACCCCAAGTGGTTCGCTACGTTTGGTGATTTAGCAGGGGTGCCCGAGTTCATGGGGTGAGGTTTGTCTAGGTATTGGAGGCGGATGACCAGGACACACTGAATCCCAGATTCTTACCCACCCCTTAAACCCTTTTCCTTCCCAGAACTCTCCTCTCCTTCCTTTCCCCAAAAAAACCAACCACACAGCATCCCCAAAGATGACATAGGCCCTGAGGGAAATTATTTCAAAATGGAAAATAATTTCCCTCAGGGCCTCCTGTGTGGAGCTCATGTAAAAAAAAAACAGGCGTTTGCCCACCTTCGTACTGCACGACGACGAATTGGGAGCGACTGATTTAAGGAGACCTTTTCACTTTTTCAGTCGGAATCTCTCGACCCATCGCCTTGCACCACAGTGGGAGGGCTGGATTCATACATCCGTTACTCCTGGACACATTTACCCCCAGATTCCTATATTTACATACATTTTAAAATCTTACAGATCTTTTAGAACCTTTTCCTAGAAACACCCTCCACACAGCATCCCCAAGACTTTTGAGGGAAATTATACCATCCCTCATACCCCTTTTCTTCCCAGAACTTTCTCCCTTTTTTTATTATTTCTTCATTGCTTTGATGGTTTTATAATTTGTGGATTTTTCGACCACCATGCTAGGCATGGCCGTGTTATGGTGGTTGAACTTCATTCTTTCATCACCTTCCTTGTCACATTCCTTTCCCTAAAAAGACCCTCCACATAGCATCCTCAAATACGATATAGGCCCCGAAGAAAATTGTTTTTCTTGGGGCCTCCTGTGTGGGATATAATGCAAAAAAACTAAGGCCAATCATATTATAATAAGTTAACAATAATAATCTAAACGAAAATATGAAAGAAAACAAGACACAGAAAAAGACAATGGTCGCAACTGGGACTCGAACCCAGGCCTCTCCGTCTAACCGGGACGAGTGCGTTAACCAATTTCGCTATTGCCACCTTCTCTCAAAACGTCATAATTGTCAATCTCATATTTTCCAAATTTTTAAAATATTACAACTAATTATTTTTCTCCATATTATGGGCAACTACCCTTTTCATTGGACACAATCATTCTAAGAATTGGTGTGTGACCTGGATAGTGCGTTAACCGGTTAGACGGAGAGGTCTGGGTTCGAGTCCCAGTTGCGACCATTGTCTTTTTCTGTTTTCTGTGTCTTTTTCTCTTTCATATTTTCGTTTAGATTATTATTGTTAACTTATTCTAATATGATATATTTCACTGATGGGAATAACCTTCAAAAAAATATAAAAAGAAAGTTTTTCTTATAAAAATTAAGGCCAATCAATTTAAGATCCTATCAATAAGTTATATTAATTTTCCAATACATTCAAAGAACTTTATTTTTATCAGGGACACATAACAGCAGAAGTGATAGATATTGCGAACTGTTACACCGTCACGTATATTTTTATTATTGACCGTGTAGAAAATGATTATAAATATATTTTTGTAATCTTATCGTAGAGCACCTACTTGGGATAGCTTTTATCGCCGAGGATATTGATAAATGAATACACTTTTGTACGTATCTCTGCTGCGAACGATATCGCTAATTATTGTACCAAGGTGGGGTACCTGGGTTCGACGATAATAATATTGATGTTTTTGACGCAAATTAAGATTAATAATTGCGAAATGATGAGTATCGTTTGTATCAAAGGTTTAAGTGCAAAATATTATAAGTAATTCTTGGAAAATCAAATCTATAATTTAAAATCATAAAGATTATGTATTTTATTAATCATATTAAGTGTAAAACAATACCACAATTCTTTTTTTTAAGTAAGTACGCGTGTTCAAATAGTTTGATACTACTCTTCCATGGAAGAATTAGCTTGTGGCTGGAAGTGAAGTATACAGTGTTTTATTATAGATACAAGCGATGCGTTGCTATTTCACTTAAGCCTCTGCTACCCGCATTTCTACCGATTTCTTACATATCTCCCTTAAACATTTGAATTTTTTAAGCTCTTAAAATATATGTTATTTTTTAAGATAATATCTAGACGCGCTCCACGCCGAAACGCAAATTATATAAAATTCCCTGAATTGAAAAAAAATCGCAAAGTATGCTCCGAAAATTATTATAAACTCGTTTGTTTCAGTTATTTTATAAGTTATAGTTAAAAATTCACAATGTTTCTTTAAATGATACTTAAGATACGCTCCACGAGATTTTTGCTCTATTCTAAACGAGTCGTGTTTTATTAAAAATTCTCGCAATTTTCGCATCGATTTTATCGCTTCAAATCCCGCTTCCCCCGTCCTGCGAAACCCCCTCCCTCATTCCCCTCCACAATCCAGCATTCCATACATTCATTCCCTGTATATTATGTTTGTAAACAGCTCGCGTGCCACCTATTGCAATTTTTGTTATACAAGTTTCATAATGCCAGAGCTCACTAGTATATATATAGATACTTTGCCCACAACAACTCACCAAAGTTTCCTCGTAATCGGATGAACGGTTTAGCAATGCATTTTCATGACGCTAGAGATCAGTATTATAATATAGGCAAGGCAGGCATGCACAAATCAAATCCCTAAATTTTCATCGTAATCGGATGAATTTTTAACAACGTATAATTTTTGGAGTGGGGAGGGGAACGCGGGAGAGGGGGTGCGGGAGACGGAAGAAGGAAGAGAGAAGGCGGAGTGGGATCGTGTGAAGGGAAGGGGACGCGGGAGAGGAAGGGGAGGCGATAGGGTAACGGGACGAATGGGAAAGGACACGCAGGGATAAATAATTTATTTATTAAGTGGCATTGCAACGGATGCCGGGAAATCGCTAGTCCTTTATATAAATACTAGCTGTTTCCCGGCATGCGTTGCAATGCCATATTCAAATAAATAAAATGTTACTCCTTGCATGACCTTTCCCGTGCGTTCCCCTCCAGCGTTCCACTTCCACCTTCCCCGCCACCGCTCTCCCGCTCCCCCGTCCCGCCAACCCCCCTGGCACTTCAAATCTTGACTCCTCTCCCGCCCGGCCCGTAGCCGAAATTTTTTTCTAATACTAACATTTTTAAACTCTATATCTTTCTAATTAGATATCCGAATTGAAAAATTCAAAAATTTAAATAAAGGTATTGAAGCTTTCTTATATATATAGTAATTTATTTTGATAAGGGTTAAAACCAAGATACAAATAAAGAGCCTTTTCAAGCGGCGACATTTTAATTAAATTTTCAAAATAAAAGAATACTTATTGTGGCATAACCATAATAGTTAGACATATGCTGTCGCGACCTTTTTTGTAAATAATGATGTGTTCTACAAAGTCGTAGTATATTATTTTATTCTATCATCGATAGTTTTCGCAGCGCACGCCATGTAAAGAATATTTTAGGTAATTTTTTTATACCTTGGGTTACATTATTGAAGTTTTAGTAAGGATGCCTATTTTTTTTGAAAATATAATATAGCCTATGTTACCCAGGGATAGTGTAGCTTCCCAACAGCGAAAGAATTTTTCAAATCGGTTCAGTAGTTTCGGAGCCTATTCGATGCAAACAAACAAACAAACAAACAAATAAACAAACAAACAAATCTTACCTCTTTATATAGTGTAGTAGAGATATAGATATTCCTTAAGACGCGGACGCTAAGCGCCGGGATATGACCCGCGACTGAAAGTTTACTCTTCCACAAGATCCTCAAATTTGCGTTGTCGATGAACCGTGATTGAACGAAATATATCTTTATACACTGAAGCATATCGTTTCTAGACATGTTCACATCAACACAACATACTGTAATGGCCGCTGTGAGATAATAAACAATCCGGGAATCTGTTTATTATCTATCGTCGGGACTGAGAACTGTTTTAGCTGTAATGCATAATATTTTTTACAACATGCGAAATCGTATGTTATCCACTGGCGCGATTTTTGCCATGTATTTGCGCCATTTTGAACGTCTTCGATTTATTTTCGGATAAAAAAGTCCATTATCTCGTAAAAAAATATTTGTAGCTCCCACGTTTGTTATTTTGGACTTAAAACGAAGCTATTGAAATGCTTTATCTATTATGACCATAGATGTCGCAAATCCGAACTTTGTAGACTATTTTAGAACGTTGTTAAAAATAAATTTTTAAAATATTATTTCTCCCGGATTTTTCGTACAGCTGTTTACGGTTAAAATTAAGTCCTTTTCCGTAGATATGCACCTTTCATTATCAGGTATATACCTCAGATATCGAAAATATTATGTGTTGACTAGAATATACGATAATATCTCTCACGGCAATTTCAAAGTAACAAACACGCGGAATTTGCGCGGCTATAAACTTTACAATTTTTTTATAAATTCTACAAATATGAGATAGGCGGTACAAATACAGGTTAATTCATTGGCTATATAGCACTATAATAAGTTTTTATGTCTCCATGTTAAAATTCAAAGTTATGATTTTTTTATGTTATGTATTTGCCACGCCGGGATTCGATCCCGCGACCTTCGGTGTGCGAGTCAAGCGCCTTACCGCTGCGCTACGCCGGCCGTCAAAATACATCATCATCATTATCATCTTCTTTTTCTTGTCCTATTCGGGTCACATACTCCACACGTCCCTCTCCTAATTTTAAATATACACTCAATTTAATAGATTTGTTACATTATCTTTATATGTTATGCATGTTTCACTGTAAATGTATGTTTTTTTTTAAAGTGAAACTTCTTTAGCACCGTTGTGATTTGAAAATCGATAAAACGAAAACGAGTGACACTAAAAAGAGACAAACACATACATCTATAGGATTTAGCCTCCGAGAGAATGAGATAGAATGAAACCTTACCTTTGTACAGTACCTACGAAGCGTCGCGCTTGTCTAACTGCGCGCGTTAGCCGCTTTGATTATGAGCTCACTTTTAAAGGCTCCTATTGGTTGGTGGGTGAAGGTTTTTTAGATTTTTTAAAAATTATTCGATGTTTGTGTGATTGGTTTTTTTGTGAATTAAATACTCAAAATCAAATTATTAAAAAAATGTTTATACTTCATTTTTTTAGAGTTTAATTTATTTTATTTAATTAGAGTGTCGTAGACACACCGTCTCCGGTCAATATTGTTATAATGTAGCGTCTGCCTGTTTAACTATTTTATTTATTTACCTTGTACGTTGTATGAAACGCTTTGCATAAGCAACAAAACGAGATTAGATACATTTTATCTAAAGCTTATCGTAATCCTACACTTGATAAACAATGTACACAATAAGCTTTAATAAACGTTTCACATAACTAGTAAACACTTGTACTTCGTTATTACTAGAAAAAATGTTTTTTTAGCTTAATTTTTGGAATTTTCGTTAGCAAGATAAGAATATACTACATCGTTGGTCTGTTCAAGGCCCAAATTTATTTATTTATTTATTCAACGCCCAGAGGGCTTTTTCATGTTTGGTAGTACATTTTATTCATGATAGATGATTTTTAAACAGATAAAGAAATGATAAACATAAAATTAGATAAAAATACACATTAGTCACAAAAATACAAAAATTCAGCGATTTGATAAGTTTACAAAAATGTTTAATGTTTTTATGTTCGTTATTTCTTTATTTATGCATATTTATATGTCAAATTAAGTATGTTTTTAACGTGAACTTTAAATTGTTTAAATTTCTGATTTTACTCTGATATTACAAAGATAGGTTAAGTTGAACAGTTTTTTAATGCTAATATTGGTTAGAGTTTTAGTTAGCTTTATGTTGCATTAAAGCAGTGTTTCTTAACCGTATTGAAAGAATCGCCCGCTTTACCAGAGTAAAATTATCCAGCCCCCCCCCCGAAACGAAATTTACAAAGTACACATTGTAGTAGGAATCCGTTTACGCAATGGATTGAGATTTGAACCTCAATATTTGTGGCTGAAGGTGTGGTTTATTTTACAGAATTATCAAATCGTTGCACCTGAAGAAGTTAATGTATCAATGTGCCAAGCTCGTGAATGAGCTTATTTTCTATATTTATACAATGCCCACTCAAACTTCAGCAGCGCCCCCTAAATTTAAAAAAAATTAAAACGCCCCCCAGACCACCAAAACGCCCACAGGGGTGGCGCTAGCACCCACTTTAAGAATCACTTCATTAAAGTTACAATAAGGTAAAGGAAGATGAATAAAAATATAGGATGATGATAGGAGATGCTCTGGATACATTATATACTCATGCGTGTATTTGTGATCGTTTGCGTAGCTTCGGTTCGATATTTCTGTAGATTATTGTTAAGAATGTCGATATTATTAACTTCTGTGTTATACTGCGCATCTGTACGAAGAATTAGTTACCTGGGAACTTTAATTGGCTTCTTGGTAACATTCGATAAGTAATATATTATATATTAATATTCGTCATCTTTGAATTTGTACCGGAGATTAACATAATGACAAAATGAAATGCTTATTTTTTAGCTTTGTAAATACCAATTCTTTATACCAGCATGATAGATATTTTCGTTTTAATGTAGTGTTGTTTGAACAGGTGAATATTTTTGTACCATAATGCCAGCTTTTGTTTATCATCTTTGGTTGTCAATATACATAGTTCTTTTGTATTATAATTTGGTAGCAATTTGCGTAAAGTGTACCAAAACAAATAAAGTTTAGCGTGTTTACCACGTTCCGGGCACTTAAAAAGATCAATACAGTTCAAAAATGATTATGGACAACTTAAAATTATCTACTTTTGAATGTAGCTATAACTTTGTGGTTATCCATTATAAATAAATGAAACAATGTTACTTTGTTTGAACCACTTGTATATTTGTTTAAAGCCGACCGGTTTCGGAACGACCGTTCCTTCCTCAGGGCAAACGTATACTGACTTGACAATTATAAAATAGTAGGTGGGTACAATATATTATTACAAAGTGTTGTGGTAGGGGTGAAGGCGTGGCTAGGGATTAATTAGGAGTGGGTGGGGGAACATATCCATGATTGGGCTATATGATAATATTTTTTGTTTGTTAATAATGGGTTCATTATTTTTAAGAGATTTTTTTTATTTCTATGGCTTCTAAGTTATCTAACCGTTTTCCCTTAGCGTTAATGTGAAGAACATTTATCCCCGTATTTTTATCAAAACTATGGTTATTTTCAATGATATGGTTAGCGAACTCGGAAAAATTATTATTGTTTAGACACCTTAAATGTTCTTTGATTCTTATTTCAAAATTACGAGTTGTTTTTCCAATATAAAATGAGGAACAGTTGAGTTTATATATTCCGGAATTAGACAATTTATGTTCTTTATCTTTAGCGTTCCTCAAAAAATTACCGATATTATTTCTTGTATAAAAAGCTGGTTTAATATTAGAAGGGAAATTTTTGCAACATTGAACTGAAAAATTATTAATATATAAAATTTTACGCCATTCTTTATCATTATTATTATTAGAATTGGATAGATATTTATTTATTGAAATTTTCTTAAGTTTTTTATTTAAAATGTGATCAATTAAACTTGGTTCAAATCAGTTATTTACAGCAATTTGTTTTATTATAGAAAGTTCAGAAAGGAAATTATTATTAGACATTGGGACATTTACTAGGCGATGTATCATGGAATGGAAGGCGGAGTGTTTTTGTGAGACAGGGTGGTTGGAGGTCTTATGAATTACTATGTCAGCGTATGTGGGCTTGCGATATATACTAAAATGCATTTTATTATTTATAATAGACAAAGTTAAATCCAAAAAGTTTAAGTTTTCATTGCCTATTTCTATCGTAAATTTTATTTGATTATGAAAGGAATTTAAAAGGTTAAGAAAGTTATTGAGTTGGCGTTCCGATCCTGTCCAAATGACGAAGATGTCGTCCACATATCTATTATATAGTATATACGTTTGCCCTGAGGAAGGAACGGTCGTTCCGAAACCGGTCGGCTTTAAACAAATATACAAGTGGTTCAAACAAAGTAACATTGGTTCATTTATTAAAATTATCTAGTTATTGCTTCTAGGCCCCGCAGGCGGTTTTTGTTAAACCGGAATGGTAATAATGTCGGTACTCACTACTCACAATATCCGCCAAAAGTTCTCCGTGGTATTTTAATAATAATGTTTGGATTATTTGTATAGCGTCGTTTTTGTGAAAAATTACCTCAAGGGGGCTGTTTGAATTTATGATATATTTCTACAATGCTCTATCTTATTTCTAACTACAAATTAAACAAACTTTTATAACAACTTGTATGGCTAACAGGTTGCATCCACCCGTCTGTCGATCGCTAATACAAAACTATATGTACAACTAGCAGACCCGGACGCATGTTTCTGTGGCTATTAACGAAACACAAAGCCACTCCATTACCCAAACTTTATAACTAATGCCATATGTTAAATCAAATCTACAAACCGCTTGCCAGTCCGCTCCCTTTACATTAATTTATGTATTTCAACCAATTTACACAAAACCTTGACGAATTATATATCTACGTAAAAACCTTCCTCGTGAATCAGTATCTATTGATGAAAACCGGATGAAAATCCGTTGCGTTGTTTAAAAGATATAAGTTCACAGACAGCGGGAGCGACATCATTTTATACTATGTACATAAAGATGCATATGACCAATAAACAAGATGCTGCGTTAAAATGTTAAAAATATTCAGGACCATACTCACCTGGGAGGTCATTTTTAACATTGTTATATGTGAAACAATCCGCTTAAATTATCTTTTTGTTTATATGCTTTGCAACCAGAGTACTAAAGATGCATTTGTTGCATACACCACCTTTAAAACTTGTTATTCAGTCTCGGAGAAGAAAATACCACTGAAAATGGAAAAAAGAAACATTATGTAATAAAAAGAACGCGGTCTAAAACACTTTACGTATATTCAAATTCTTACACTTTCTTTGACTTCTGCTGTTTTCCAGTAACGCTTGGAATCTTCTCTGTCCGAATTGTTAACAAACATAAATATGACATTATGTATATTTTTTAAGTTAAGTTCTGGAGGTATCGCTAATTTTATATCCGAAATTTTGCCACTACAGTGGATGAGTCGGCACATTCTCACAAGAGGTTGACAGAAGGTAAATTTGGGTATTTGTAAAGGAATATGAAAAGTTTCGGGGTTTCTTAGTAGACCATGATTGCTATTGGTTTTGATTGACAATTCTAAGTTTATATGATTAAGTCAACTTTAATAAAATTGTTGCGTGACCTACACGGTGTTCGTCTACTCCACTGTTCTTCAATATAAAAAATATGTTCTTTATTTATATTTGATTTTGGTTGTTTAGTTTTTCATTCTTATAAATAATTCCGACAAGTTGTCGGTACGAACACTCATAAATTTAATAAAACTATAACTAACTCAGTATGTGAAAAAAAGTTTCTCGTGTTAATCGTACACGCCTCTTCTTGACTTTTTCTCGCGCGTAATGATTATAGACTATTGTTTGAAGAAGGTTTATATTTCCAGTTTCCACAATCAGTTAGTTGGGTACATTTTATAATTATGGGAAGCAAGTGGCGGTTTTCTCTAAGGTACGTTTATGCTGTGAACTCCATAAACAAGATAATAAAATAAGATAAAGTATTATAATTTCACCACATTATTAGATTCCGTGTTAAAAATCTATCCAAATGAATTATACTGCCCAAGAGGGAGTCAGTTAAGTCAAGGGAAATTATGTGCGTTATGAATATCAGCGACTATGGGACTATCTGTTCTAAGAGATAGTTCATACAAAACATACTAGGGCGCCAGAGCGGCTGATGTGCAATACTTGGGTTTTTACTATGGGACCGTGTGCGCTGCGATTATTAATTTATTCATATTATTAACGCCTTTAGGCTTTTACATAATATAACATAATGTATAGCAACAACATGAAAAATACAGCTCTAGTGTATTTGTAAAACAGTAAGAAATAGTTGAGAAAGACATATGTAGATGTTCACATGACAAAACCAAAATAAATGCTATGATATTTAAATATTACAATATTGTAAAAATGAAAAAATATATTTATATATTATATATGCAAATAACTTAATGAGGATAAATGATTTATTATGTCATGCTTATATTTAAAAAAGACACATTCCATACATCTATGTGCGAATATATATTGCCTAAGTTTTGAATTCTGTGTAGTGGTATTTTGAAATGGGACGTGGTCCTAGTATTGCCACAATAAAACGGTAGTTCTGACCTTGTGTTTCTGGCTGGCATATTAAAGTTTATGAGCGCTAAGATTTCAGGGCTGTTAATTTTATTATGCAAGATTTAAATAAAAATACTAGATCGAAAAGTTATTCCTTCACACTCAAATTTAACAGATTAGATAAACGCTGTAGATAGATGTAGTTTAATTTTTCTTTCGGTATTTTTAGTTTTGTATATAAAAAGCTTAGGTTTTTTTTTCTTTATTGTGAGTTTGTTAAACAACAAAGTTGTGTGAAATAGTATTTAACGAGAATCAACAGATTTTTTTTCTGTTTTTATCGTATTCTATTTAGTTTGTCAATCTGTAATTTTTATGCAAACAAATTACAGTTTCTTCTGTAAATTATGATTCTCATATTTAAAACTATTAAGGCGATATGGAAATTATGTTATGATAATAAAAATAAACAAGTTTAATGTTTAAAACATATTAACTTTATTAAGCACATAGATTCGCAAACGCGATGTTATCAGATAAGGCTTGAAACACGGAGGGAAAAATAATATGTCGAAACTATGAAGTTATTGCAAGTGATATTTGAAATAGAATTACAGTTTGTGTTTTAACCACTCCGACCCCCAAGCTAATTTACACGACAATATAACAATAACACTCAAGTTCAATAAGCTTGTTTTCATGCTAACGCGTGTGTTCCCACAGAAATCGTTATAACTCCGTTATTATTTTAGTGACAACCCTAAAACCAAAAGTAGAAGATCCATATTAAATTGAGCTTCACATCTCTATTCAAAGTTGTCCATAGAAATACATAAAAAAGACTTATTTTGTAGAAAAAGTTTTCACCCGCCAAATCGCCTACGCGCCGTTAGACATTGTTAATTTTTTATTAAATATTCTTCTGTGAAATGGTAAAAAAGTGATGTGACAAAATTGATTATTATACATTTGATAGAATAAGTGTTTTTTTTACATAATTCGTGATTTTAGCACTGTTTTCACATAAAAACATCACGTGAGTCATTTTTACAATTTTTTTATGTTTGCATTCTAAATTTTAATATTTACAAATGTTAATATTTATTTGTAATAATGCAATTTGAAAGCTTATTTCATAACCTTTTCAAAACAGTTTTTAATATTCGGCTACGTTCAGATATATTTAATTTATTGAGCTTTAATTGTGAAGCGGAAATAACACAAAGTTTTTATAAATCTGACAGTTGGTTTAAAATTTGCACAATAACAAAATACATGATTGGTTAAACCGCTATATTCTTTAGCCACATGCGTCTTAATGCTAAATTGCATTTGGTTGCTAGTTCGCATATCTGTGGTGTGTTGACTTGATGAAATTTCTTTAGATTAAGGGAAAAATGTGCATAACATCAAAAATACCAACATAGGATTTTTTCATATATATCTGCGGGAATTTTTTTCTCTCTCTTTTAATCTCTTTTTGGACTCCCAAAGATAAATGCCATGAACCGCCACTGTGCAAAGCTATGATTATAAATTATATAAATATTAAGGCGTGAACTTCATTGTTGCATTCTTTCGCAGATTCTCAAATAAGTGTGGAAAACACAACGGATGATTTTTAGTATCGTGGGAATGACACTATAACAAAATTTAACAATATTTTTTGCTTCATCTTTTAATCTTTATAAATTGTTTGTATTTTTTATGTTGTCAGTGAAGCTCTGCTAATGAGATACACCTGTGTAATTAAATATGTAATTTTAATTAAATTTTATCATAAGAGACCATATTTGTCCAATCTTACATAGGTCTCATGCAAATCGTTGTAACTCCCTTACTATCAGTCAGAAAAATGTTCTAAACGGCGCGTTAGAAAGGCAAAACACCACGCTTTATATTCAAATCTAAAAAATAACCACCAAAAAAGTAAAATGTACACCTTTTTAAAACCAAAGTTTTGAATCGCCATTTGAAAAAAAAAGTACACTTTTGGAATTTTTTATTAATTATATTCATACAGAACCAAAAAAAAAGTTAGATGAAAATAAAGTTTATAATAAATTTTATTAGAATAAGTTAACAATAATAATCTAAACGAAAATATGAAAGAGAACAAGACACAGAAAAACAGAAAAATACAATGGTCGCAACTGGGACTCGAACCCAGACCTCTCCGTCTAACCGGGACGAGCGCGTTAACCAATTTCGCTATTGTCACCTTCTGTCAAAGCCGTCATATTTGTTAATCTCATATTTTAAAATTTCAGAATAAAATTATTATCAACTAATTATTTTTCTCCATGTTTTTCTGTGTCTTGTTCTCTTTCATATTTTCGTTTAGATTATTATTGTTAACTTATTCTAATATGATATATTTCACTGATGGGAATAACCTTCAAAAAAAGTATAAAAAGAAAGTTTTTCTTATAAAAAATTTATAATACATTTGTCTATGTGTGTGTTTTTTTTTCGTTATCATTAATTTAAGTTATGTGAGTCATTTTTAATAGTTTTTTTATGTTTGCATGCATTTATATTTCAAAATTGATATATTTGTTTTGAATTATAAAATTTAATAGCGTATTTCATCAGCTTTTAAAAACAGTTTTTAGTTTTCGTTTTTGTTCAGAAATATTCCACTTATTAGCATTTAAAGCAGATTTTTTTTGACCATCTGAAGAATATGCCAAATTTATGAAGGGTTAGCAATCTGCAGTCGTGCTCGGGAACGACGAAAGGACCGGCTTTATCTATCGACCATGCTACGTACCCAGGCCTTGCAAAGGGTTAACTCGCCACGTTTAATACAATCCGAATGTGGCAAACGTCGAACACATGTTTTTCTCGTCAAGTCTTCAATGTCGCATAATTGCTATTTTCATCGCGATGATCTAATACCGAACGACCTTTTGCACGTTAAGTCCATGTAAATTTATATATCCTACCGACTTGATGAAGGAAGTGCTGATTATTCCGATCTATAAAAATGCACATCAGATTATCTGAGATGTTTCCGATCGAATATTTCCGCTTGAAATTAAATTTCGTATAGAATCGCGGTTTTTGAACGTATTTCGAAATAAAAATATTGTTTTTCAAAGCAGATGAAATAGTCTTTCAGATTTAGGAGATATTTCTCCATCCTCATTTCTATTTCTCCATTCGACAACTTACATTTTTGATTAATCGCCGTATCCCCGCTCAAAAAGACGACGATGGAGAGATATGTAATTACGAATATTGGAGAGAGCGCGCCAATATTTAAAACGATAATATTGAAGCGAAAATTGTGAAAATCTTATAGATATTATAAAGGCGAAAATTTTTATGGATGAGTGTTATTCTTTCACGCAATAAACACCGAATAGAATTTAAAAATTCTTTCACTAATCGAAAGCTACATTATTTGCGAGTAACATAGGCTATATATATTGGTAAGCTCTGGCGTTATGAATAAGCTGTAGCTTTATGCAATTATTTTTCATACGTTTTCTGTCCCTAACAAAATCGAGTTATTGCAAACGTCAAAAAAATAGTTACCTTGGAAACAATGTTTTTTTTTTAATTAGGCAATTCACCCTAAAAATAGTGCTTTGTTGGCGTCATAGTTAATATCTACCTATCTCTAAAAATGTTTATTGTCCGGACGAAAAGCATAGCGTTGCTATGTATTTATTTGACGTGGGCTGACATTTTGTTACTTTTCTTTAGGTTACTCTGGATTCAAATATGAATAAAATACTAATTCCTACTTGAGGTAAAATCATCAAAATAAATTAGGGGAGTAGGTACTTAAAATACATTTCTATAATTTAAATATTTTCTAAAATATAATTTTTATTTGCGAAATGTCATTCTCAAATTTTGAGATTTTCTATTAAACAATAATTATTTTTTATTAGACAAAAAACCAAGAATAATAACAATTATGCCAATAATTATGCCAGTAATTTCCCACTAATACCATGCGAGCGAAGCCGCGGGTAAAAGCTAGTGTTTAATAAAACACGACTCGTTTAAAACAGAGCTAAAATCTCCTGGGGCTATCTAAAACAGCATTTAAAGAAACATTGTTAATTTTTTCATACATATAACTTGTAAAATAACTGAAACAAACGTGTTTATAATAATTTTCGTAGGATACTTTGCGATTTTTTTCTATCGAGTAAATTTCATATAATTTGCGTTTCGTTGTGGGGAATGTCTAGATATTATCTTCAAGAATAACATATATTTTTTAAGAGCTTAATAACTTCAAATGTTTAAGGAGGATATGTAAGAAATCTGTAGAAATATGGGGAAGCGGCGGCTTGATATTGTTAAATAGATCTGCTGACAAACTACTTTGACAGTTTACCACGGAGATTACCACGGAGGACAATTGATCTATATTTTAATGATTATATATCTAATATAGTTATTTGATGATGTTTCTTGTTTTAAAAGATCTACAAAAACTAATTCGCTTTGTGATTAAAATCTCTAAACTAGAGTTCAAGATCACACCCACTTGCTGCAAGAACTATGCAAAACAAAGTCCTTAACATTCACCTAAATTCTGTGGAGCGTAGGTCGACTGTTTCGGCCTCTGAAAATTTGAAGACATGACGTGATCTTCAGAAAATTCAAATCGCATCTAGGTCATGACTGATGATTTTCTTTCCGTTGTATGTTGCCTATTCAACAGTATCGCATTTCGGGATAATCGTCTGTCTATCATACATAACAGGCGAATTCAACATCACTAATAATGTGTTCGTGTGGGAGGAATAGAATGGTTTTATTTATCTCGGATGTTGTACGTCTAGGAACAATTGTTGGTATAATTGGTCGTTGGTATGTTTACAATGTGTTCGTGAGATGATGTGTGAGTGTAAATGAAACGTCGATTCTGTGTCTGAGACCAATGGAGAGATTAATCGTTATGTTCATATGGATTCCACGCAGTATCAAACAAATTAAAACAAAACATAACTACATTTAAGGACATTAAATCATAGCTTAAGGAACTATCGGATAAATAACGTACTAGAAGGTACTCATATATGAAACACATCGTCATAGAAGTTTTTAAAAAACCTTAACCACACGATGAAGTTGTACCATAGATGTCGCTGAAAACTTATGTAAAACACAGTCCCCCTCAAGCACAGGATTTCCTAGTGAAGAGGATTATGAATATAATCTACATATATATTATTTGATGGTATCTACGCTGATGTGTGGAAGTGAGGCATGAAGCTGGCGGAGGAAGCATGAAATCATGTATGATCGTGTGAGAATTGAGAAGATTCGCACAAAATACAAGGTGAAAAATGTAAGAGCAAATGAACTAAGAAAGGAGAATACATGACGCGATTTTTTTTTAATGTTTTTTTTTAAATTTTTTTTTTTATTTTTATCAAAGAATAGTTATTACAAATCACAAACAAGTCCTGCTAAGCCAATTGAATTGGCTTGTCAGCAGGTGCTTATAATTAAGTTACATATAAATTTTAAATGTTATAATTTTACATCTTTTATTTATTTATTTATATTCTCTCCATACATTTTGTTTATTTTTTTTTTACATAAATTAACCTCACTAGGACTAATGCCTGTATTGAGGTTAATAATTATAATTTGAGGATGCATTTTACATACTAAACACAATATAAATACACTACTTTCAAAACACTAATATTACATACTAATTACCCATCTATAATTACCATTTAAATAGTTTTATTGACGTACTGTAATATGATAATATAATATAATAATATGAAGACCAGATGGGTAATTTGAGAATGATTTGTAACAATATTTTATACCTGCCAAAAGCAAAGTAAGTTCAAAAGAACTAGGGTGACACTTCGATTTGTGCAAATGGAACTCAAATATCTTATTATTTAAAAAAAAAACTTATTATTTAAAAAAAAAACTTATTATTTTAAAAATCTTATATCTAAAAATTCAATATTATTCATACAAATCAATCTAAATATAAATATTTTTTTCCGATAGCCAATTTTTCAGAATATATATAACCTTATTCATAGAATTACATTGCTTTATAGTGGTAAAATGTTAATGGTAGAAGAAGTCGGGGACACCCAAGGAAGAAAATAAGTATTTGGTTAAGATCAAGTTAACCAAATACTGAGTAGTTGAGGGTCAAAATAACAGAAGAGTCTTTATGGATGTGACTGAAGCAAGGAGTGTGCCCCAAAACCTGGGTTTTTGGCGATCCAACCTCTCGGTTAGTCAAATTGTTGTATCTCCCTCTTCGTATAACATAGACCACTTTTAGACCATAAATCACTCCTTCCTATCATAAAATTAACTCACACAGCATCCCCTAAGATGGTATAGGCCGCTCCTAGCCGTAGTTTTATTTAAAAAAAGAAAAATATTGTTTTATTAATTTAATATAAGTTATTTTTCTATTTGTCAAAAGAAGAACCCTACAAATACACCAAGCTCTCTATATTTAATTTTTTATTCGTCTTGAAATTCTCAGATTTTTAACAAATCAATACCACCTCACCTTATTCGTTTTGTTGTTGTTTATTTTTTAATATGGTGCCTCATCCACGAAATGATTTAACGAGTCGAACCGATAACCAGTAACGACCTCCGTTGAGGTTTAGAGGTGACTGCGAACACCACATTTATTTTTATTTATTATAATATCCTAAAGGCTGCCTTACAACACCCTAAATATGTTTAATAATATTTATTTGATAATAAAAAATCTCATCAATGTAAAGTTTTGGTAAACTAAAATAAGTAGAAGTCCAAAAAATGCAAACGGTTACTCAAAACCAATAATTCTACTAGAGTTGTCGAAGAATAAAGAACCGTTCCTTGCTTTCGGCGACGTCGACATTAATTTTCCAAATATGCCGGCACTAGCGAGTAGCTCAGACTTTCCCCTAAAAAATGAGCGGTGATCCGGATTGGTAGCTGCTTCGGTGTTAAGTGTGCTAAACGGTGTTAGAAGAAAAGAAAACACCACGCTTTATATTCAAATCTTAAAATTAACCGTAGAAAGATTAAAATGTACACCTCTATGAAACCAAAGTTTCCGGCCGCAATTTGAAAGAAGTTTATGAAACTTTTAGATTTTCTTAACAAAAATGTGAGATGATAATAACGTTAATAGTGTGTGTTGTTATTTCTTTTTAGTTATCAGTAATTTTTGTTACCAATAATTTAAGTGCCGTTTTTAAAACTCTTTTTACCTTTGCACTCATTTTTTTTATATTTCAAGAGTTATAAGTTTATTTCTAATACTACAATTCATTCATCATCCTTTAAAAACAGTTTTTATTTTTCGGATACGTTCAGAAATTTTCTAATTATTTGGATTTTATCGAAAAGCAGAAATTCTCTGACATCCTGACAAAATATGCCAGAAGCCTTAGGGGCTAAAAACGGGATTGTATGCACGAACAACACCAACAGCTTTCTTCCAATAGTCAGTTACAGAAGAAGCTGTTTTCAAAAACTCGAACTTGCAATAATATTCTTGCATAATTATGATCCATAATTCAAATGCTTTCCTATCAAGGTGATGGTTACGGAGATGTAGGAATTGGATAAATGACATCCCGGTTGTAAATCAACCATACTCTCATTTCAAAATCAGATTCCTTGCTTGATTCAAAATCTTCGATCTTCTAATACATTCTCTTCTGTTATTCGTACTCTTGGCATGACCCTGCTCAAGAATTCGATTCACATGATCGTGTCATGTTTCCATGTGTCGTCCTAGACTTGTATGCACTCCTGGTATTCCTTCTCCGTCCATCAGCTCTAAAATTTGAATGAAAAATCCAAACAAAATTATTATAAGTATGAAATATACGTTGGAACATTTACGGCTCTTGTTCCCAATCCTACTGATCAACTGTTGAGCCAAAGTTTTGGCTCAACACTCTTTAAATGCACAAATACGCTCTTCCCAACGAAATTCTCCGACCAACAGGCGAATCGAATGTTACTAAACAAATCACTTAGCTGATCGGAGACTTAGATTGATCGATCGAAAACATTGGAAACAACGGCCGTTAGAAATTTGTTGGACTTTTTTAGGGTCTTAACAATTTTTCAGTATCTACTTTACATCATATCCTTTTCTACTCATTGCCTATTATTTTAAATTATAATTGATCACTTTTAGTTTCTGAAATTGTGACTTCACTTCCACGTATCATTGTCTTTGTGGTAATTTCTTGCATATATTACTTCAATCTCCACCAAGACTTAATGTGAACCGACCTTATTAAAATTCGCATTATTATCTGGTCCATTCCTGTACGTGGGAGAGTTCAACAGCTTCGAGGAACCCGAATGGGAATTCCTTTTAGTCATTAACTTCTTTTGGTATCGGCGATCCTTGCAAATTTCTTAGAAATCAACGTCTTGGAGATAACGTAAGGTAAAAATCTTATGAATTATTATTTTGGTTTGGCTTTGAACGGGTTTTTCGGATTTATTTGTCAACGTGAGCTTTAAATTAGCTTTCTAAGTGGTTTATTGAAAAATGTTCGATCAAATTGCACTTATATCGATGACTGACTTCAAAATAGTCGCTGTGTGCCTAGCACGGTCACAAAGTATATAAAATAAATATTTTTTAATCGACGTGAACGTTTGTTCGTTGGAGGTCTATAACTTAAATTTAAAATTTTAACTCATTTCCGCTAACGACGTTTAGCTTAGTTACTGTTTTATAAGGTGAAAGGTAAGCCAGCGTAGATTTGGGTTTATTACGAAAAAGGGCGAATATTTTTAGTCAAAAATAAAACAATGACTTTTTTGTACTCCGGAGTTAAAATAATATAGAATTAAAAACATCGTTATCGTATCGTGAAATATCATATTTTTAAAATTCATCTATTTGAATTTTGATTTGGTTTTCGTGAATGGATGAATGCGTATCTTGTCGTGAAAATTAACCCACTTGCCGGCATCCTATCACGCTGAAACAAAGCAGATAGACACATTTTAGAAGAGAACGCTTTCTATCAACTTTTGGTGGCACTCACGTACACATTTGCATTTTTCTGGAATTGGATGACATTATATTAAAAAAATTAAAGCAGTTAAGAGGACCCGTTTCGGCCCGCTTCATACAAATCTTAATTTTGGATTTGAGATCAAAATACCCAACCAAACTGAAAAAATATTTTTGTTATCAACAGGTGTGTAAAATATCTAGTACGGATGTGTACTACTTTATTTATTTTTGCTTTAAATTTTAAGACATAGGCCATTAAAGATTTTAACGTTTCATGAGTTTAGAGGCAACTTGGACAATTATTTGTGAGTAAGTGAAAAACATAAAAAAATAATTTTACTGTATTTATTGTGGAAATATGATGAAATATAAACAAAAAATTAACAAATGCAATCATTTTTATGGATGTAAATTTAAATTACAAATTACCTGTTTACGTCAGAACAAAATTTGGAATGTTTATGTATTAAAAAAAAATTGTCAAATTTCTTTTGAACACAAGTTTCTAAATAAAGTTGTGTTAATTTTTTTGATAATATTTATACATTTGCCACACCGAAAGGTAATTGTATGAAATTCCCTCGATAGAAAAATTCGCGAAGTGTGCTCCGAAAATTAAATAATATTTTAAATTCGTTTTTTCTGTTATTTTACAAGTTATATGAATGAAAAAATTACAGTGTTTCTTTAAAAGCTACATTTTCCAAGAGATTTTGCTCTATTTTAAAGGAGTTGTGTTTTATTAAACATTTTCACAATTTTCGCTAATTATTGTCGTTTTTAATATTAGCTCGCTCTCTCTAACATTCGTATTTACATATCTCCCCTTTTTCTTCTTTTTGAGCCCTCACTACCGGTCTTTAATGAATTGCGTTATTTGAGTAATGGGAAATATCATTAAAACAGCCGTGATTTATGTATTTGTCATAAAGTTGATATTATTTATATTTTTACCGTAATTTATTACCAATCTCTTTCTCGTCCATAAAGTCAACCTAAAGGCTGTTTGATAATGATCGCGAAGGGTAAAACCGTCGAGAGTACACATATTATAATATAAACAACCTTACTTACTACAACTTACAACTGTGTAAGTTAATATTAATATTTATCAAGCGATGCAACCTGTATTAACGATTCAAGATGAACATTGTAAACATTAAGATAAGAGATTCAAATTAATTTGACAATTTATGGTAAATTGATATAAATCTGCGAGCGATATAATAATGAAGGTTAACTAGATACCATAGAAGAACAGCGAGCTTCGTGAAAGTTGGACAAAATTGAAAATTCAAAAAACATTTACTGCACAAAAATACAGAAGTACAAACTTCACATAACTTATAGGTACATTCTATTTCGTCCAGCTAACTTAACAAATACATGTTAAATAAATTACGTACCTGGTTGTTCAGATCTAGTTACTAATCACGAGTTACGCGCCGTTTCAAGGAACGTTTCGATTCTGATTAGTGGTATTTCACATTAAAATCTCGGGCGAAACCAGAATAGCGATTCTATATCTTTTGTGTGATCGTTATGAGATAACGGACGTGATCTCTTGTCAGATTTTGTGTGATTTTTACATACTCGTATTTACTGTAACATATTTTAGTTTAGATCGTTTCAGAATTATGCATTATTGTTTTTTTTATTATTTATCTTTATTAATTTTTGACTTACAATTGTATTATTCTATGCCTGTCGCACTAGGAGAACCTGTGTTGAGTGCAGGCGCTTAGCATGAACAGTTTATAATAATAACACATACAATATATCTGTTACTATTATAATTATGTTTATTCATTTAATGTATGTCGACATAGAAAAAGCAAATAACAGCCATAGAAAATCACACTAATTTAATCGAAGATCACGTCCGTTATCTCACAAAGATCCCACAAAAGATATAGAATCGCTGTTCTGATAGTAAAGATTATTTACTAATATCAAATAATCTGTACAAAATAAATGCAGTCTATGTACTTATTTTTTATTTATTTTTTATTAGTGGCTATTTAGTTACAGGTTTTATGAGAATTACAAGATATATGATAAGGTATATAAATATTTCCTCTGTTTGTTCTTAGTCCTCCTCACTAGGTGGTCCTGTGCTGAGGCGGACTGGTAGATTTCTTTGATTTTCCGTTATTTAGTTTCTATGATGTTTTTAATAGATTCTCTAGTATGTCTGCATTCATTTCTTTCACCCATGTTTTGATTTTTTCCTTAAACTTATTTATCTTTTCTAACTTTTTCATACTTGGAGGAAGGATGTTGTAAAGTTTAGTTGCCAGATATATGTGGTTTCTTTGGCCAAAACTTGTCTTCAATTTTGGAACGATTTTTTTTTTATATTGCACGAAGTCATATTATATCAGATATAGTATTATATATTAATTATAATACGGTAATGCGATCAGATTTGAATTGGTAACCATTTATCAACCGTAAAAGGTAGCTGTCACGGCCAATTTAGTTGATGTGTTTCATTCGTCTTTGAATCAGACAATTATCCATTCATTAATTCAATATACCACATTAAATCACTATTTTTAATAAATTTATCCTTTAACTGCCATATATTATTATTTTAATAAATAACTTTGTGTAAGCTTTGTAAAACCTTGCCATAAGCGTGTCACGAATGATATATTATCTAAAAAATGCGAGACTGAGTGATATTTTTACAAGTTTTGGAAAGGGACAATGATTTTTAAATTTAAAACA
Organism: Limnephilus lunatus; assembly: GCA_917563855.2. NCBI lineage: Eukaryota > Metazoa > Arthropoda > Insecta > Trichoptera > Limnephilidae > Limnephilus > Limnephilus lunatus. The sequence goes on from OU830592.1 coordinate 114,209,184, forward strand.
ACAAGGATTTTTACAAGTTTGGAAGGTTTGGACATGTAATGCAGATAGACAATGAAAACGTTGTTAGTTTAGTAAAATTAACACAAATAAGAATATATTTTATGATGCGCAAGTTGGTGGAATAGAAAATAGGGTACGACCCATCCTACGAAGACGTTGCTAGATTTGTTAAAATATTAAAAAGCTCACAATTACGTATCAACTAAAATAGAAGTTTTGACTTTGAATAAAAAAAATAGCTGTGCAGATTTCATAAATGTGGATCTCCCGTTCTAGAGTTTAAGCGTCTTCAAAAAACTGATTTTCTGCTTACTAGTTAAGAGAAGATTATATTAGAAAGACGTATCAAGAAAATTTAAGACGTTCAACTTAATTTTTAAAAAAGTCGGGGACGCCATTTATTCCCTGATTCATATATTCGCTAACAATATAAAAATGCATGTGTCATTGGAAAATTACACAAGTTTTCCTTTTAGTGATGACTTAAATATTACATATCTATGTTCGATCAATAAAACAGGTCCAATATCCGTCCCTTGGGGAATGCCAAAATACAGCGTTTTTGGCTTCGATGAATTTCAATCATTATTTCTTAATGTATTATACCAACGAAACATGGTGTTCCATACTGTTCACACATGTAAAATAAGGTTTACACATATGTAATATACATTTACTTGAATAAAAGCATAGAATTCTTTATTTTATTACCAAAAGCCTAAAATTGGTGTGACAGAGAGAGCACGAAAATAGTGTGCAATATAGTTGTGTATGGTGAATACTTGGAGCTGGTAGATATCTGGGATGCGAATACACGAGAGATGGGAAGGATGATAGCGATTTATTTGAAAGAAGGTTAAATGCAGGTAACTCTATTAATGGAGGTCTGAACGCTAACAAAAAAATTGTTCAAAGAAGCGAAGCTAGCAAACCATAGTGGACGCTGATACCTACCCTGATGTATGACAGTTGAGTGAGGCATAGAACTGGTAGAGGAAGGAAGACAATAGACTGGATGAGATCCCTGAGGAGTATGCGTAGTAAAATGAATGATGAGAAATGTGGAGTTTGCAAAGAATGTAAGACGTTCAAGATAATTATAGAAAATATCGCGTTCGTAATTTACGTGCAACTTGTTCCCTGATTCATATATTCGCTAACGATATAATAATGCGTGTGTCATAGGAAAATTCAAAAGTTTTCCGTTGATTTATAACATAAATATTTCATATTTATGCACGATCAACAAAATAGGTCCAATGTCCGTCCCTTAATGGACGCCAAAATCCAGCGTTTTTGCCTTTGATGAATTCAATAATTATTTCTTAATGTATATTGTACAAACATAACATTGTGTTCCATATAGCTTAACATAACTATGAAGTTACGAATAACCTGATGATATTTGAAACCCCATCCTACCATCATTATAAAGCGGGAAATATTGCTTGTACAATGACGGAGAATTTAATTAGCGATTCAATTGAAATGAGAACCCGACGCATTTGTCCCCCCAGCTACTGACCGGCCATTTTTATCTTGTCACCCATTGTGTATAACGTAGCCCTATATGTAAATCAATACTTCAAAGCTCACAATTGGACTTTGAAATTGAAATACCTGTGCAGATTAAAGCGTCTTCAGAAAACTGATATTCTGCTTTCTAGTCAAAAGAGGATTACGTTAGTAGGTTTATTAGGAGAATATAAGACGTTCAGGTTCATTGAAGAAAAGGTCGAGGCGCCATATATATCTGCTACTCGTTCGCAAACAATGTAATATTGCATGTATCATTGGAAAATTCACAAGTTTTCGGTTGATAGATAATCTAAATATTATTACACAGTTAATAAAATAGGTCCAATGTCCGTCCCTTGGGGAACGCCAAAATCCAGCGTTTTTGGTTTCGATAAATTCAATAATAATTTTTGTACCAGCAAAACATTGTGTTCCATATAGCGTAACATAATATAGGTTTACGAATTACCTGATGATTTTTGACGGACAATCAATGACGGAGGACAATTGTTAGCTGGGCAATTGAACTGAGAACCCGACGCTTTTGTCCCCTTAGCTACTGACCGTTCAATATTATCTTGTCACCTATTGTCATTTGCGATATATTACGAGTAATTTTCAGCACGTTAGTCGATAGGCTCATCGTAGTGACACCTAATTGAATGCGTCAGTATTGCAGTATGTCCAGTATGTGGCCGACCGGCAGAAGCGAATTGCGGGAATTCATTGGAGCAATTAACTCGATTCTGGCCGTACCTAATGCGGCTAATTTGTGCCACTGTGTGTGCTGTTCTGGACGAACCAAGGAGCTTAGAATCTCAATGTGGAGTTAGCAAGCGTTTCACCAAACCCATCTTTATTAAGACTCAACATGAAATCAGTTAGATAGATTCTCCCATCTTAACAGACGGATTGCAATCTTTGGGGCACAGTCGTCGGGTGGGAATGCTATCCTTGTTCTACCGCTATTACAATGGAAGATGCTCCGAGTAACTAGCGTCATTAATCCCTTCGGCACCGGTGCATAGTCGGGAAACACGCCAAACGCGTGCCCAACATTTGTACACGAGAACTGATCGCTTCTTTGACTCGTTCTTGTGTTCAACAGCTCGGCTGTGGAATGATTCGGCCTCTGTATTTCCTCCTTCCTACAACATAGGTCTCTTCAAGACCAATGTTCATTCCTTCCTCTCCTCAAAAAGACCCTCTACACAGCATCCCATATGACATAGGCCCATTATTTTCCTCAGGGCCTCTTCTGTGGAATAAATGTAAAAACAAAAAAAAAATTGATTTGTTCAATGTTTTTGAAGTGAAAATTCTATAGCCCCGCTGTGATTTGAATTTGGGTTGAAACGGAAATGACGATTACTGCACCTGCGACGCATCAACTGCGCTTATTGACTGCTTTGATTATGATGTCACTTTTTTTTTGTTTTAAGTTTTTTTTTTCTTTATTCATTGGATTTTTTATTACACAAATTGGGGATTTTTCGACCACCTTGCTAGGCATATGCCCGTGTTGTGGTGGTCGATTTTAATTGCTTCTATTGATTGAGTTATTGGTCGGTTTGATTATGGCCTCGCTTTTCAAGTATTGGTTGTGATTGTTTTGGTAAAGTTTCGCTTCTACCGCGTGTAAACTGCACTCGATTTTTTTAAAATCTTATGTCGAATGCGCTGGTTATATTGGGTCCTTACATATGAAATTGACGTTTTGCCGTACTGGCAACTTTGATCTCAAATATCTTCTCTTTGGTTAGGAATTCCAAATTCAAATTTATACAGCTATTTACTCATGTATTTGTGTTTCGAAAATTATAATTCATTTGTTTTTTCCTTAATTGTTTTTTTTCTTTGAGTCACTTAGTTTACAAAATGGAAAACTTGAAATATCGCGTTATTTACGAGTACGAGTTCCACCGTGGCACCAGTGCTGCAGAAACGGCTCGAAGGATTAATGATGTGTATGGCGACGGTGCCGCAAAAGAAAACACAGTGCGTTTTTGGTTACAACGTTTTCGTTCTGGAAATTTCGACCTGCAGAACAAGCCCCGTGGACGGCCGGAGACCAAAGTTGATAATGGAGAATTAAAGGCTATTGTGGAAGCGGATCCATCGCAAACCACGTCCGAGTTAGCTGCAGGTTGCTGTGTTAGTGATAAAACTGTTTTAATCCACTTGAAGCAAATTGGGAAGGTGAAAAAGCTCCCATACAAAACTCCCATAAGCTCCCATACAAAGTTCCTCCCATACAAAATGCCAATTTCATATGTAAGGACCTAATATAAACATAATTCTCGAATGGAGATCTCTAGCGTCAAAATATTTGCATAGCTTTTTATATCTGAAATATCTAGGTCAACTACGATTCTATTTTTTCTTTACCTCTAGAACATTTCCTCAATGAGCTTTGAAATTTTTAAAAAGAAATACCGACATTCTTGGGTTACATTAACCTAACAATATTTTAATTCTCTTTAATTACCAAAGTTAAAAGCTGTAACAATTGGTTTTGTTATGATGACGTACCTACTTAGCTTGCAATAGATATAACCCAGCTCAATTTTTCCAGACATTTTCCGCTTTGAGATTGAGTTGGTTTTACTACTTGTTCTCGTGATAAATTTCCGATAATGAACTAACGAGTTTCCTGATGACCCGAATTACCCCTTCCTCTTCTTAAATACTCACTTCACACAGCATCCTAAAAGATGATACCTATTGAAACGATGTCACTTTGAACATTTTCTTTGGGTGTGTTATGACTGAGTGGTGTCCATTTTCTTTTCAATATCTTTAGTCCATTCTCGCGACTGTCACTTTATCATTCGTTTACTGGAAATACCATATTAATTTCGCAGAAACATGTTGCAATAGATCCATAAGTTCTGGAATGGTTACTGCATCTTTTGCGTTGTGAAATAATTGACTTTTGATATCACTACACCTTTGAATAAAATGTTCAGTAACTACTCGTCAAGTAACTTAATCTTACATTTAACAATGTCGGTAAACCGGTTACCTTTTCACCACCGTCAAATAGCTCCTAATTAGCAAATGGCCGAATTGAGTGCTGAGTACTTTAAACAGACATTACTTGAATAAAAAGTCTAAAATGTGTTTGAAAGAGAGAGTATGAAAACAGTGTGCAATATAGTTGTAAATGATAAATACTTGGAGCAGAGAATCAGGAGATGAGTTTGTGGATTTGAGAATTATGTTACGAGAGATGGAAGGCTGATATCGATTTCGAAAGAAGGGTAAATGCTAACAAATGAAACTCCATCATGGAGGTCTGAACGCTGACAAAAAAATGTCCAAAGAACCAAAGCTTGCAGTCCACAGTGGAGTGCTGATATCTTCACCGATGTATTGAAGTTGAGTGAGGCGAGGAACAGGTAGAGGACGGATGACAGTAGACCGAATGAGATTCCTGAGGCGTTTGCGTGGTAGAGATTTCGCAAAAAATGAAAGACTTAATAGTGTAAGATTATGAAAGGGCCTTTTTTTGCATCAGCTGAGGAAAACAAGTTCCCTCAGGGCTTATGTCATCTTTGGGGATGCTGTGTGGAGGCTTTTTTTAAGGAAAGGAAGGCGATGAGAGTTCTGGTAAGGAGAAGGGTTTAAGGGGTGGGTAGGAATCTGGGGTTTAGTCAATCCTGGTCATCCGCCTCGAAGACCTAGACAAACCTCACCCCATGTACCATGCTAAATCACCAAACGTAGCGAACCACTTGGGGTAACCTATGGCAGAGGTGTTGGTTATGCAATAAAGGATTCCGTGGCGGCGGTACCCATTCCCGCCTCTCAAATTGAATTAGATGGTTTGAGCATTCAGAGCGAATGAACGAAGAAAGGAGTATAAGGAGAATATATTTTTTTTATTTTTTATTTATTTATTCAACGCCCAGAGGGCTTTTACAGTAGTACAATTTATTTATGACAGATGATTTTTAAACAGATAGAGAAATGATAAGAATAAAATTAGATAAAAATGCACACAATACAAAATAAAAAGTCACAAAAATACAAAAATACAGCGATTTGATAAGTTTACAAAAATACATATAGGTATGTTTAGGAATAGTTTTGGAATAAGTTTTTTACAAGATCCACAAAATTCGCCAAGTTGATGTTGAATATGTCAACATCACTTAAGTACTGATTTCCCATAGTGTGAAATCTTTGTATCGGAGAGTGGGCAATGTAGTTCCGCTTATGAATGCTGCAGTAGAATAGTGTATTTTGTCGTGTGGTTACTGTCGGTATTCGTAAATTTATGAGTTGTAAGAGTTCGCAACATTCGAATTTAGAGTTAAGTATTTTGAATAAAAATGGCAAGTCGTTTATTTTACGTCTGTCTTCTAGTGTGTGTATTTTTAGAATATTTAGTAATAGATTATATGACACGAATGTGAATGGTAGAAGAAGTCGGGACGCCCGAGTAAGATATGACACGATCAAGTTAAGCAAATGCTTGAGTCTGATTAACAGAAAGGTATTTATGAGGTATGGATGTGAATAAAGCATTAGCTCTAAACAGGAGGCCCTGAGGAAAATGATTTCACTCAAGGCCTATCTTAGGAGATGCTGAAGGAAGGAGAGGAGGTTCTTGTAAAGGAAAAAGGCATGAGGAGTTGGTAGGAATCTGGAGGTCGATGTGTCCATCCCTCCAACTGCTATGCAAGATGCAACTGATGTCCGGTCGGAGATATCAAAAGGTCTCCCGATCTGGCCCGCTAGCAGTAGGTGAACAGGCAAATCCGCCGCCAAGACCTAGAAAAACCTCACCCCCATGAACCCGGGCACCAATGTCATCAAACATGGCGAAACTATGGCAGGGGTGTAGATTATCCCATTCTCACCTCCCAAATTGAAAAAGCTTCTTGGCGGTCCGTCCTTTCTGCCTACTCTTGCGGTGAGACAGCTTGATTATTAGTTATAATTGGCATGTCGACGCATTATTACCTATAAACACCGGTGTTATTTGCATATATTATCATGTCTGTACGTTCCAAGGTAGATTGACATGTAGGTATTGTTTATTTAAAAAATCAACATGTTCTTAGAGCTGAGGTCACAGGCGGGTAGCCTTGTAGGTACTGACCTTTTTACCAAATTAAAATTGTAATTTTATTTATCTTGACTGAGTACGGGTTATTAAATAATTAATCTTGTTTATTGTTGCGGATTTATTGTTAATAAGATTTTCATTTAAATTAAATACAATTTTTGATTTATTGTTTCTTGTGACCCGCTGGTTGGTCTCCGAAATTATAATTATTATATATATATATATATATTTTTTATTATTTACCAATTTCAAACCTAAAATCAACTTGATAAATACTTTTAATGATAAGTTTGTATGGATATCAAACGAATTTGTTTGTGGTGTCGGTTTTTTCGTACTTTGCAAACTTACACAAAAATGAGTCGAAGAAACGACCCGTTCTCATGAAGCCAACCATAACTGTGAACGGGTGTTTCGCTTGAGTCTCACACACGTGCATCAGCGCACCGGGGATCGATGCAGCTAGCTCCTTAGAGCAGGCTTCATTAAAATACCCGTAGAACAGACTCAGCATGCCCACATTGCGTCTTAGAAATGGCAATCGGTCTGTCAACAACGGATTATCAATCAGACGGATCACCTTCCTTTGCACAGAATCAAGTAGGTTTATCAATTATTGTGGGGCTCCAGCCCGAAGGTGGCTCCCAAATTCTATTTTTGGGCGTGCTTTAGATATTTTTCTAATAGGATTCATTTTAAAAATAAATTAAAGTGTGCAATTCACACGCGGTAAAAGTGAAACCTTCGGAAAACTAAAGTACACAAGAGTGGGAAGGTTACGAAGCACTGCACAAAGAGGAGACTGATTAGTCTATCTCATTCTCTCGCAGACTAAATCCTATATCCAGTATGTGTTTGTCTCTTTTTAGTGTCGCTATTTTTCATTTCATCGAGTTTCAAATGACAACGGCTAAAGTTTCACTTCAAAAAATCTTATTTCGTTAGAGCGATATGATTTGTTATTATTAATTTATGTCACCGCTATTTAAAATTGCCGGTTTTTTACATGACGACATTCTTGTTAAGTATCACGATGATTATTTATATTTATTATCAGAAGTGTTTTCCCAACCCACGTTTTCAGCCATATTTTGGTGCATCCCAAAACAATCTACGAACTTTATTGCTGTGACATCACTATTCCTTCGATATTAAAATGGAAAGGTGATTCGATGACAGATCAACGGAATAAGATATCCATATTTGTGGATATCTTAAATATATAAGTAGAACTGCAGTTGATATGGTATGGGCACAAAAGTCGGAGACCACCAGACCACACAGTGAAGCAGGCAAGGTCTATGGGGCTTCATCGACAGTCATCCAGAGGAAGACCAAAGAATTCCTGGATGACTCAATGCTCCAAAATATTGCAGAGAAATGGCCTGGATGAAAGCGATACCCAGAACCGAAGAAGATATAGCCTGAGAACGAGAAGAGCCGACCCCAACACCCTATCTAGGCAATGAGTTGGTACAGTGCAAGGAAGAAGAAGAGGATATAAGTAGTATGGCTAATTTACGTCCAGATTTCAAAAGCTCACAGCTGTTTCGTGCAATTCTTTTTTGGTAAAGTTTTAAAGTTTGGTAGTACCTGCAAAGAGCAAACAGGGCAGCGTTTTGTTCATACAAACGTATATAAACATTTTGACATGAATGCAAGTATTTTTTTAATATAATATGGGTAGCGACCACTAGCATATCGGTACGTTTTGCTTTTTATGTTAAGTTACTTCTTATTGGAGGGATCCTCCAAAAATAGTTCAAATTGTGTGGTTAGGACGCCATGAACAGACATTCAGTATTTAAACTACACAATTTATTAAAAAAAGTCAAAACGTAGAGACATAGGATATTTTCTTCTAATATATAAAATCTTCTAATATGGTAAAAAAAAACCTTTAAAATCGGTCTACTTTTGACGATTTTATTTAGGTATTATCAGCCTCAGGTGCAGTTGTACCTTTCATCCAATATTCATTTATGATTTAAATTGCAATATTAAATTTAAATGATTGTTTTTCATAATTATTGTCAACTCACAAAAAATTGTCAAAGTTGTTTCTAATGTAAAAAAAAAACAACATTTGTCGTATTAAAATTCTTCCTCCTTTTCTTTCGTTTTGCATGAAAACAAAAGAGACAGAAAATATCAGAATGTCGAATAATCCGCACAAATTGAAAAAAACGTAATATTCTTTCCCAATCACACTCTTTTACTGTATCGAATAAATTCTTTCGATTTATGAATGGTCATGGTTAAGTATAATATATTAGGACTTGCGATGGCCTAAGACGTATCTCTCGTAAGTTCTATTGTTAAAGTGGATTCTTACAATGTACAGCTTTCGTTACCAAAGCACGTTCTTGGGAGAGATCAAAGACAGGAAAATACTAAACAGTGTTTCCGCAACACTCGTGCATCGTCTGCGAAGTGATGTTTACACATTGACCGGTAGTTCTACTGGTAGAATGTTGCTAATTCAGGCACGTGCAACTGTGATCCAATAGTCCAGGAAAAAAATCGAAATCGGAATCCACGCCTCTTTCTGGGAAGGATTTAAAATGCTTGACAAGACTTGAGAAAAACCTTTTGGAAAGGTTGGAAAAGGTATTTGAGAATTGTTTTTTACAGGTTATTTCGTAAAGGCCTGTAAAAAACATTTTAATAACAAGGAAATTTAAAATTGGTTTCACGGAACCAAGCGACGCGGAGTCTAGAGACGCCTATTCCCGTCGCGGACGGGGCGGAACTGATAAAAAATGGGTGTGGCAAGTGTGTAGTCCTTAGGTGAACGGCATAAGGATTACTTTAAAAATCCAAATTCGTCGAGTGCCGGCCGTATTTGATTGATGTCAAAAATAACAACAGGAAAATGCATATTTTATTTTGTGAAGTTTGGGCGTAAATATCAATAAAAAAAACTTAATTCGCCACATTAAACAATAAAACCATATCCGAAAAGGGGTTTAAAAGTAGGAGATTTTTCACTTGAAAGTTTTTTTTATTTATTTATTTATACTGGGTTTTACAGATGTTTACATTTACATGAGAACAATCCAGTTATAAAACTCAGTTATTACACAATTATAAAAATCTACAATTACGTACAATTAAATACAAATAAATACAATTAGAAAAACAAAAACATCACAAATGAAAATACAGAATTATATACAAGGTCACTCAAGTAACACATTACAATGAGTGGTAAAAGACATATGGAATACGCGAGCATGCATAGAGGGACAATTCACACAATATAATTAGTTAGTACTTTTTAACAGTGCTAGAACTTTTTTTTTAAAACTGTACAAATTATCAACGAAAATATCCACATCAGCGCACTCTATCTTGTTTTTATAGACCTAATATTTTTTTCTAGGCTTATCAAAAGATTTGAAAACCATGAACCCGGACACCCCTACTAAGTTACCAAACGTAGCGGTGACCTACGAAAGGGGTGTTGATTATCCAACAAATAATTACGGCGGTACCCATACCTGCCTCCCAAATTGAAAAATTTGTTTGAAGGTGGTGCTTTACCTGTGACCTGTGACGTATTATTGTTTGTTAGTGTTGAAGTGACACTGTGAGTGTGTTTGTATTGTAAGTCTCGCTTGAAGGACGTAATGTTTTTTAGTTCTGCGAAGTGGAGACGTGACGTAAGCAAAGCCGGTTTGTCCTCAAGTCAGTTTCCTTTGGAACGATGACGCCATCTAGTGACCGAGACACGATTAACACCGACTTACTAACACACTGCAATATACATACACACAACACACGTGTTAGTAACACGTCGTGGTAAGATACAATAATATCCTATCAGAAATCTGACATATTTATATTTTCGCTTTGTAATAAAATACAAATAAATAGAATATTTCTGAACATATCCGATAACTAAAAACTATTTTTGAAACCTAATGAAATACTGTTTCACATTTTATAATTCGAAGTAAACATAATATATATATATTTTTAATATGTACCTAATTTTTGCATGCAAAGATAAAAAAAAAATGTTTTAAAAATGGCTCACCTTACGTTTTTTCTAACTAAAATTACTGATAACGAAATAAAATAAAAACACGTACATATTTTATTAGACAAATTTATTATAAACGTTATCACCTCACTTTTTGTCGTTCCATGAAAAAAATAATTAATAAAAACTTCCTAAAGTTTCTTCTTTGGTTTCATAAAGGTGTACCATAGACATACAAATAACTAGACGAGAACTTACAGATGAGGGGTAAAAACCAACTATGGCGGGGCGAAGAGAGGAAAGAGACTTGTGATTCGCCAATAAATCAATCTAACAGTATATACGCACCTCGCACTATAATATCACTATTTAGTTCTTGATAGTAAAATCTGCTTTTGAATGAATAGACCTTTTTATATGGGAGCGCGAATTGCATGCCACGGTATGAACAGATGTGTAAAATCCAAATTCGCAAAGTAAGGGTCAGAGTATTTTCATAGTGGAATATTTTGTTGCCGTAGACACTTTTACAAATGTTTCATGATTTACTTAACCCAGTAAACAGCGGCTTTGTGTTTCGCGTCGCTATGTATCTCGATGTCTAAGTATGTGTTTCATAGACATACAGCGTCCGTGCGTAAAATGTACGATGAGAGCACGACACTGGTCCGGACACGCCCAGCCGGTTCCGAAAAATGGTTCCAATGGGAGGGAAAAATAACACGTTTTTTAACACGTAAGGGCATGTCCATATATTTGTACGTCCGTGAGGTGTACATTTTACTTCTTTTGAATTTTTTGAATATTTTACATGTTACTAGTTTTTGTATTTGAATATAAAGCGTGGTCTTTTCTCTTTCTAACAATAACTAATAACGATTTCTATGAGGCCTATAGATATGGGTTGTTCCGAAAACCGAACAAATACATCGCGGATCTCGCGATAATTGACTGAGCGCGAGCAAATTTGACCGTTTTGCATTTCATCTGTCTTTAAATTTGTATGTACGTTCCGGTTTCGTTTCAAGATGGTAAGCCAGTAAAGTAGAAGTTAAGTTAAGATTTTTTTTGTAACTTCTTATTCGCACTTTTTCAATATTATGGTTTCTATCTTTTATATATTTAACATTTTGTTTTACGTCAAATCTTATTATCTTAATTATATTAGGTTTTTTATCGGTACAAATATATTATTTATCATGTTATAAAAATACTGTAATTTATTATTTTTGTTTTTTTATAAAAGCCCACTAGGGCTAAACAAATAAATAAATTCTTCAAACACAGCTAACTTAATTTGGGGGCACCATTGTAATTTAAAATTAATAGAATTAACCACGTTTATTGTTTGAAAAACCAACATGTTTCGTAAGCAATGCTTATTTCATCAGGGTTCACTTAAAACTACATAACTAATGCCCACTGTTTTGTTTCTAATAATAAAATAATAAAACAAAAAAAAAATATAAAAATAAAACAAATAATGCAGTAAAATTTTTATTTAAGTACGTTCTTCAAGGTCTAGTACAATTTTTTCTGTTCTATTTTCAGCAGTTTGAAAAGAAAATAGGTTTTCTTTAAGCTTTTCAACGACACGGTACGATTAGCACCAAGCAGTTTCTTAACCGGCTGAAATGCGATACGTCTAACTGACCCACTACATACATTCAGTTTTTCTTTCTGTTTCTAAATACAGTAAGTATTTTTTGCACGTTGTGAATGATGAATAATTGGAGCAGGTTAATTGGGTTTGTGTATTTGGGAAGTATATTTACGCGACATGGAAGACTGAGATATTGAAAGAAGGGTAAATGCAGGTAACTCCATTAATGGAGGACTGAACGCCGTTGGTGCCAACAAAAACCTGTCCAAAGAAGCAAAGCTAGCCGTCGACAATGGAGTGCTGGTACCTACCCTGATATGAAGACTGCAGACTGAATGCTGTAGAAATAAGATCGCTGATGCGTACGTATGGTAAAACCATGTACGATCGTGTAAAAAATGTGGAGATCCGCAAAGAATGCAAGGCTGATGTAAGCGTTATGAGTAGTGTAAGGAGAATATACGACACAAATATGAATGGTAGAAGAAGTCGGGGACGCCCGAGGAATGCATGGCACGACCAAATGTTAATCAGATACTAGAGTCGGGCCATGTCAAGATTCAGAATAATAGAATAGCATGTATGAGACGATTTATAAATGTGAACGAGGCAAGGATTGTGTGCCAAGACCGAGTTGTTTGGCGGTCCGTCCTCTCTACGGCTTTATGGTTAGTTAGTTATTCCCTCAACACGTACCTATATCCTCCTGTGTGCAACAAATGTAAAAATTGAAAAAAGCATGTTTAGACCATATGAAATTAATTACAGTATACATGAATAATATATGCATGTTTTATTTATGCATACAAAAATAATTAATTCTCTATTTTATCAGCTATTTTCGTTTCATTGTTATTGCAATCGATGATCTATGTAGAAAAACAGAATTTTATACACTTGAACATACAGTGAGCTCATGATCACACAAATGAATGATTTCACCGTTGAAGTAAATATGCTTGATGATGTGATATTTTATTGTGTTTTTTTATTGTTGTTGAAGCAATAATAATTGATAACAATATAACTAGGAATTTACCTAATCTTATCGGTTACATAGTAAAAACTAGATATCTATTTATTGTAGACCTACGTCAAAGGGTAACCTCAGATTGGGAAAAATAGTAAAACCCAGAATTATTGAAGGCTTTCAAGGAACCTGAAATAATTGTTATCAAAATCTAATATCACAAGCACTTTAGAAATAGGCAATAGAATTGTGTTAAAATTAACTATTTTCCGGTTACTTGACAGTTCATCCCCCGACACTTATCCTCCCGAAGTTATTATTATGGTAAGATTATATATTTGAAGTGAAACTTCTTTAGCACCGTTGTGATTTGAAACTCGATGAAACGGAAATGAGTGACACTAAAAACACATACATTTATAGGATTTAACTTGCGAGAAAATGAGATAGAATGAAACCTTAACTATGTACAGTACTTAGGAAGTGTCACGCTTTGTTAAGTTGCCCGCATTAGCCGCTTTGATTATGAGTTCACTTTTCAAGACTCCTATTGCTTGAGATTGTGTGATAATAAATGTCTTTCTGTTGTGGTTACTCTTTATCAAAATTTAATCGACAGATTTTATTTTATTAATCGGATATATTACTTTTTTAACTCATCAGCCTAATTTGTTCGCGTTTCGGAACAACTCATATAGGTCTCATAAAAATCTTTCTTAGTATCATGGTAAGAAGTATTATGTAAACGACATTAGAAGGATAAACCACACCGATTTATATTCAAATCTAAAAGTTAACCACAAAAGAATTAAAATGTACCTACACCTTTATGATATCAAAATTTCGGAGCGCAATTTAAAAAAAAAAAATGATGAAACTTCGAGAATTTTTTTATTAATTATTTTTATACGAATGAAAAAAAAAAATTCGTTTGAGTCAAGTTTAGTTAAAAAGTAAGGTGAATCATTTTTAAAACTGTTTTCATTTGCATGCAAAAATTCTTGCTTCATAAATTATACGTTTATTTATTTATTATTATTTTAAAAACCTAACCTTTATATCACCTTTAAAAAACAGTTTTTAGTTTTAGTATATGCTTAGAAAAAAATATTTATTTGGATTTTATTGCAAAAGGTTTTGACCACCTGACAAAATATTTTCAATAAATTCCAAAAGAAATCCAATTATAAAAAACAAATAAAAGGAATATTTCTTCCTCTTGTTCTTAAGTGAGCGAAATTTCGTCAATTTAGAAAGAAAAGTGTTGATTTGTATAAAAATCATTTCCACGACGTCCGCCACAGATACTCTTTTTTATATAAATAGAAGTTAGGTTCCTCGACGTCTCCCATCTGAATTCCATCCATACAGTATTCAACATTTACAATACCGCCATTATTTCGGCTAATTAGTATGCTGGTCACTTCAGTTATGGACATTTTGAGCGGAAATGGATATTGGTCGTGTCGTGACGTCGCGCCACACACGTTAGTACTTAGCGGCAGTTCCGGTAACGAACCAGCGAACCTGGCGGCATTAGCCGAAACAATGTACTTGTGAAAACTGAACAGATGTACTGATAGAAATGTCTTGTGCGAAAGTGAGGACGATTTTTTCTTACTTCGGTTGAATTTGATTAAAATTTTTCATAAATCTAAAATCATTCTATAACAGACTAGCGATTTCCCGGCATGCGTTGCAATGCCACCTTAATAAATTAATTAATTACCTCTGCGTGTCCTTTCCCATTCGTCCCGTTCCCCTTCCCTTCCCATGTCCCCTTCTCCTCGTGCGTTCCCCCTCCATCTTCTCAGCCTTCCCACTCCCCTCCTCCACCGTCCTGCCAACCCCCCTCCCGCGTCCCGGTACATTCAATTTTCAAACAGCTCGCGTGCCACCTATTACAGTTTTTTTATTCAAATTTTTGTTTTTCATATAATACAAACATTCATTTTTGTATATTGAAAATTGAATTTTGATTGAACAATCGATAGTTTGCAAAATGTCATTAACAAATTGTGACATTTTTGACAGTTTCGTAAGACTTTTTGTAATAATCAAAAAAACTTTTCAGGTGTATTATCAAGTTGTTGTAATAATCCAGACACTTTTGTTAGGATGGAAGTAAGATATTTTAAAATATTCAAACATTTCCTATTCTTAATATTGCAATACATAGACAACTTTTATACACATAAGCAAGCATTTTTTTTATTTTTGTATATATATTTTACCAACTTCACTGTCCTAATCCCACTGGCCTAGGGGTCGAATGGACTAATTTAAATGTTTTCTTGAAAATCGATGTATAATGCACTTCTATTAGCTTCCAGTTCGGTGCTTTTAATAGTTATTTGTTCAATGCATACAATCCTAGAAAGTAGGGATGATTACGTAACGATTACGATTATTAACACGCTTGAGTTAATTGTAATCGTCGTTCATTAACGGCCACCGTGGTAGAGGGACGAGGCTCCTCCGACAGTCAGCCCCTGGAAATTATAATTATTATAATTTTGTGCATTATTTACCAATTTGAAACCTAAAAATATCTTTAGCCCCTCAGGCTAATATGTTCGCTTCTCAAAGCAACTCATATAGGTCTCATGTAAATCGTTATATCTCTCTTAGTAGCGTAGTGAGAAATGTAATCTAAACAGTATTGAAAAGAGAAAACACCATGCTATGTATTCAAATCTAAAAATTAACCACAAAATAATTAAAATGTACACCTTTATGAATCCAAAACTTCCGACTAAAATTTAAAAAAAATATGTAACTTTGTAAAATTAAAAAAATATATTCTTACATGAAACGACAAAAAAGTGAGATAATGATAAGATTTATAAAGTATGTGTGTATTTTTATTTATTTATATTACTAGTAACTTTAGTTAGAAAAAACCCAAAATGGACCATTTTAAAACTTTTTTATGTTTGCATTAACAAAAAATTATATAAAAAATTTTTCATATTTATTTATAATAACACAATTTGCGCATTTCGTCACCTTTCAAAAACATTTTTTAGTGTTCGGATACGTTCACAAATATTCCATTTATTTGGATTTTAATGCACAGCGGAAATATTTTTAACTTGTGTCAAAATACGCCCAATTTTCGAAGGGTTAATAATCTTAATATCACGATTATTCACAGTATAATCGTAATCGTCAAATTGATAATTGTAGCATCCCTACTTCAAAAATTTCAGTCTCAAATTTGTCACATTACTTTCCGAGGACCGTTCTTTGCGATAAAATCAGGAACAATCGATACTTAAATTTTAATTAGAACATTTTTTAGTTTCCAAATAAACGCATGCGGTCGGGTCCACCGGCAATGTTACGGTGGTTTGGGTGTACCTGCCAACTGCCCACCACGGTACAAACGTATCGGTCGTATGAGTCACCTTCTTATTCTTAGCCGCAATATATTCTGAAGGTATTATTAAGTGTGCGAGTCGTAATCCGAATATACAAACAGAAAATAAACTTTGCAAATAATATACAGGGTGGACCAAAGCAATGTATTTAAAATTTCTTGAATCTTCTTTAGCACCGTTGTGATTTGAAACTCGATGAAACGGAAATGACGAGCACATCTACAGGATTTAGCCTGCGAGAGAATGAGATAGAATGAAACCTTATCGCATTGGCCGCTTTGATAATGAGCTCACTTTTCAAGGCTCCTATTGGTTCAGATTGTGTGTAAGTTATTGTTGGTTTCTCTTCTACCGCGTGTAAGCCTGTGGGGCTTTTATGCTCTCGATTTTTTTTTTAAATTTTTGTTGTTGAGTTCTCCTTTAATAATAAAATAAAAAATGAAACATCGTTAAAAAGCGTTTTCTTGGTAGATTTTTTTTATTTATAAACAACAAATTTTTGTTCCAACGTAAATTTATCATTTTTCATTTTAATTTACGCCCATCAAAATAGTTTTCTTTTATCTTTTTACTTTATACTAGCTGTTACCCGTCAAGCCTTGCGATGCCATTCAAATAAATAAATTGTTTCTCTCTGTATATTCTTACCCATGAGTCCCCATTCCCCTTCCGCGTCCCTTTCTCCTTCCGCGTTCTCCTTTCATCTTCCCCACCCTCCCTCGTCACCCTTTCCTCGTCACCCTTCCCTCGACACCCCTCCCGCGAACCACACCTGCTTCTTTACCCCTTCTTTATACAAATTTCATAACGCCAGAGCTTTCCATTATATAGAAACCTTCGTGGGCGTGCACACAACAAATCACCAAAGTTTCGTCGTAATCAAGTGTATATTTGTATACAATTTTAACAAACAAAGAAATTTTTATTTTTAACTTAACGAGTAAAACCTCAAATTGTAATATTTAAGTATTGAAGACAATATTAGCGAAACTCTATCGAAAATCTGAAACAGAAAAATTAGAAAAAGATACGGTTGGAACTCGAACCCAGGACGTTCAGCTTTCCGGACAGCAACTCTTGCAATGCTTTTAAAAAAATATTCGAAAATTGGAAACGTTTAGGTTTTATACTGGCCAATTTTTTACCCACAGTTTGCATGAGGATTAAAATTAACCAACAAAACATGTTTACCAAAAAAATCTTATCTTTATCAGTATTTACGACAGACCAATTTGCAATAATATGACGAATTGCCAATTTGTCACACCTAATTTAAGAAAAACAACGACTAATGTATTACTTCTATAAGAAAATTTTACAAAATTATTTCATCATAATCATCACTCTTGGCTCTACAACCTCTGGTGGGTCTTGGCCTCCTCAAGAGTCTTCCTCCAATCATTTTGTGCCAACTCTCTCCAGTTTAGAAGCTCCAAGGTACATATATCTTCGAGGACATTGTCGCTCCATCTTAATCTTGGTCTTCCCAGGCTCCTTCGCCCTGTCGGTCTTGAGTTCAGCAGGGAAGTTGGTGCTTGATGCTCGGTCATTCTCTCTACATGACCCAACCACCGAAGTCTTCCCAGTTTTATAATTTTGCAACATTTAGCTTCAGACAGATTATATAGCTCATTGTTGTAACGTATGCGCCGAAATCTATTTTCTAATTACTTAATTTACTCCACGTTATCAATATTTAACCCCTTACTCTTCGGGCACATTCTGCGAGAAGGTCAGAATGTTTCCGCGTTGCAATAAAATCCAAATAAATGTTAATTTTCGGAACGCATTGAATTGAAATATGCCTTAAAATTTTATAATTAGACCAATGTATAATTTTTGAAATATAAAGTTTTTTTTTATGTAAACATAAAAAGTTAAAAAATGGCTTACTACTGATCATGAAAAAAAAACAAAATATATTTTTTAGACAAATATATTGTAAACATTATTGTTACGTCACTATTTTGTCATTACATTACATTTTAATTATTCTGTGTTTAACTTTTAGATTTGAAAATAAAGCGTGGTGTTCTCTTTCACGTTTAGATCATATTTCTCACTATGATAGTAAGGGAGATAGATATACTACGATTTCTACGAGACCTATATGAGCTGTTCCCAAAAGCAAACAAATTTGCTTGAGAGCCTAAAAAACTTAAAATACTTAAAAGACACAACCGAAAATATGTCATTTTTAAATCAAATTCCAAAATACAATTGTTTCGAAAGATTATTATTTTATATAGTAAAGTTAATTTTAATTTTGAAAAAAAAAATATTGTAATTAGGTTATACCGTTGGTCGTTGACAGATTTTTTAAATATAAATCAATAAACTATCTAGAAAAGATACTTTTCAGAATTATAATTGTCGTTCAAATCAAATCATTAAAAAAATCCGAGTACGTGGTTTGTGTCGAAAATACTTCAGTTTGTCTATTTATTTACTGTCTTACAAACTAATATATTTCAAATTTTTTTACACATTTATTATTTTGCCTAGACATTATTGAAAAATATAAATACTTATAATTAATAATAATTTTATCATCACGCGTTTGCAAGTTTTGAATGAAATGCAATCGATATTGAGTTATTAGTTACATATTCTGGTACGGAGAATAATCAAACTTTATTATCGGAACCGCCCTGTACAGTTGCAAAGGTACGATCTTGGTATTGATCATGAATCGGGTTGCCACCGTTTTACATCTTCCATTTTTTTCTAACCACCGTATATTATATTATTTCCTTCTCTGCTAAAGCTGGCTCCTTACAGTCTGTGTCGGTACAGTCAAGGCCAAAATAGCGATAAATTAGGTTTTTATAGTCTGATTCCAGCATTCTTCGTCGTAGATATCTTCTAGTTCTGTTCCCACTACTTTACAGATACCTCAATATCTTTTATGTTTTGCTTTTAGGTAATTGAGAGTGATTCCAAAAGTAAAAATAACAAAAACAAAATATTTTTTTTACTTTTTTATTTTTTATTAGTGACTATTTAATTACAGGTTTGATGAGAATTACAAGATATGATAATGTATATAAATATTTCATCTGTTTGTTCTTAGTCCTCCTCACTAGGTGGTCCTGTGCTGAGGCGGACTGGTATATTTCTTTGATTTTCGGTTATTTCGTTTCTATTATGTTTTTAATACATTCTCTAGTATGACTGCTTTAATTTATTTCACCCATGTTTTGATTTTTTCCTTAAACTTATTTATCTTTTCTATCTTTTTCAAACTTGGAGGAAGAATTTTGTAAAGTTTGGTTGCCAGATATATGTGGTTTCTTTGGCCAAAACTTGTCTTGAATTTTGGAACATCTCGTATATCCTTTTTTGAGGCTCTTGTGTCATGTATCCGAGTTTCATTAGGAGATTTTCTGTTTTTAAAATGATATATAAGTTACGTTAATTTTACTGTAATAATAATTTTTTTCGTCAGTTATAATTTGAGAATTTTCACGGCCAATAGTATTATCGTGATTTATTTTTGGGTTATTATGTCGTGTTAGCTGTTCCCAATAGTTTACATATATCTCAATAGCTTTTATGTTTTGCTTTTAGGTTATTGAGAGTGATTCCAAATCTAAAAATAACAAAAACAAACAAAATATAATTTGATACGTTCTTAGATTTTCACGGCCAAAAGCATTTTCATTGTTTGTTTTTGGGGTGTTATGCCGTGTTGCGCTGCCTCCTTATTTAGCCGACGTTTCGGACAGCGTTTCAGTGTCCATCATCAGGGCAGATCCGACGATGTGTATTTGTTAATTGCGAGTGTGTGCTTATTTACTTCCAGGTAAATTAAAGCGATTTAGCAAGGGTGCCCAGATTCACGAGGTGAAGTTTGTCTAGGTCTCTTACGGTGAATGCGTTTGCCCACTAATGCGTGGAGATACCGTTTGAAGGAGACCTAATATAAACCTCTCCAACCGAACTCTCTCAACCCATCGTCTTGCACCGTAGTGGGAGGAATGGATTCATACGTCCGTCACTCCTGGACTAATTGACCCCCAGATTCCTAACCACCCCTCGTACCGTTTTGCTTCCCAAACCTACTCTCCTACCTTTTCCTTCAAAAATCATCCATACAGCATCCTCAAAGGTGACTTGAGGAATTTTTTTCCTGAGGGCCTCCTGAGTGGAGTTAATTTAAAAAAAAAATTAAAATATGTCCCAAGTAAGAGTTGTTTAGCGTTTTATGCTCTTTTCCTACCGTTCTGTGAAATAATTTGATTATTAGTTCGTTAGTTTAATAATGCTTTCCTGCAGATTCTAAGAAGCATTTTTGATGATGTAATTGAACACACACTTCGAATTACCAAATATGCTAAGTCACCACATGTTTTTTTGCACATTAAAGGTGACAACAGTTATTGTTTGTTTACCAACGGAATCCATAAATTGTGGATAATTAAATACCTAAGTCAATCATCATCACTTTTGGCTGTACAACCCCTGGTGAGTCTTCCTCCACTCATGTGGGTTTTGTGCCAGTTCTCTCCAGTTTAGAAGCTCCAAGGTAGATAGATATGTATTTGAGGACGTTGTCGCTCCATCTTAATCTTGACCTTCCCAGGATCCTTCGCTGTATATATATCAATGTCGCCCTATCGGTCTTGAGTTCAGCTCTCTCCAGTTTAGAAGCTCCAAGGTAGATATATCTTTAAGAACGTTTTCGCTTCGTCCTAATCTTGGTCTTCCCAGGCTCCTTCGCCCTATCGGTCTTGACTTCAGCGGGGACTTTGGTGTTTGATGCTCGGTCAGTCTCTCTACATGACCCAGCCACCGAAGTCTTCCTAGTTTTATACATTTTGTGACGTTTAGATCCTTAAACAGAGTATATAGCTCATTGTTGTAACGTCTGCGCCAAAATCCATTTTCTAAAACCGGCCCGAAAATACGCCTCAAAATTTTCCTTTCAAAAACGTCCAGTGCTCAGCCAAATAATAGTACATAATAAATGGTGACCGGAGAACTCAGAATCATTGCAACTTCAACACATTATTTAAAAAGGTTAGGTTACGGGCTATTTTTCAATTATTCTTTTCATAACTTTTTAAAGTGGTGTTGAAATTGCATGATTTTCAGTTTTCATCGAACCCAAAAAAACACCGATAACATACAATTAATCAAATACCAAACCGCACATTACGTCTTTGTTCCTAATTTACTCTTGCCAACATCAGAAAGTATTGATTCACTTGATAGTATCTAAGTATGGTTCCTATTTTCAGCTCGAATGTCATAACCATCATGAGCTACGGAGCTTTGAAATACTCTATTAAGGGTTACAAAATAACACAAAACCCTATATTGTTTGTTTCGTATTATTCTAATTTTGACTCCGTGGCCGAGGGGTAAGGCTGTCGAATAGGAATCCGGGGGTCGCAGGTTTAAAATCAGGCATGAGCAAATCAAATTTTATTTGATTAATTTGTATTATTTCACAATTAAATTATTAAATCATTTGACGGCCGGCGTGGTCTAGCGGTAAGGCTTTTGACTCGCAATCCGAAAGTCGCGCGATCGAATCCCGGCCTGGGCAAATAAATTTTATTTGATT
This sequence comes from Limnephilus lunatus, assembly GCA_917563855.2. NCBI lineage: Eukaryota > Metazoa > Arthropoda > Insecta > Trichoptera > Limnephilidae > Limnephilus > Limnephilus lunatus. The sequence goes on from OU830592.1 coordinate 114,231,295, forward strand.
AATTGGTGTTATTCACGATTAATCTTCGACCAAGTATACCCTAGACAAGCCCTCTCATAGTAACAATCAGAATTAAATAACGCCAGTAACAGTAATTTCGCAACAAAACTCTCCTTTCAATTCCGCCGTCTTGCATACAGAGTTCCCGGCAATAAACAACTGACCGCCAAGTTATCCTATTGTGTAATTCTGTCAAACTAATACATCAATAGTTGTTCACGGATTGGCCGCATGAACAATATCCACAAGCCGTGCTGTATACAGTGGTTTTCAAAGTGGGGGTCACGAGACATTCATAAATTTAATTGGAAAAAAATATTTTTTTACATTATTTTGACAAGCGATTCAATTTCGGAGGCCAGTATGGGTACCGCCGCCTCGGGAACCATTTATTGGATAACCAACGCCTCTGCCATAGGTCACCCCAAGTGATTCGCTACGTTTGGTGACTAAGCAGGGGTGCCCGGGTTAATGGAGTGATGTTTGTCCAGGTCTTGGCGGCAGATGCGTCTGCATTTTTTTTCTGTTGGTTCCTAAGCTTAATGAGTTTATTAAAAAAACCAATCATCATTTGCTTGAAAACATTTACGAAAAAATCATCTTTTTACCGCCCATGCACCGTCGGCTACCCAAGTTGGTTGCTCATCATTAACACAGTGATGAGCAACCAGCGGTCCGCAAGCCCATTTACTGCTTTTCGGACGGACTACAAAAAAATATAAAAAAATTGCCCTAAAAATATTCAAAGGCTTCTGTTCCGTTTTGCAAAAGGTATAGCCAAAAACTATAATTTATTTTTAAAGTTTTGAATCAGCTACTCAAGTTTTTGCGTATAATAAATAAAAAAAAAATACTGAAATTAGTGGATACTTAAAGCCCAGTAGTAAGCGCTCAAAAAGAAGAGTAAGGGGAGATACTTAAATACGAGTGTTAGAGGGAGCGCGCTATTCTTAAATACATGACTCGTTTGAAATAGGACTAAAATCTCACGGAAAATGTCTCAAAAAGGATTTGAAAAAAAAAACAATGAATTACGAAATTTTTCGTATACCTATATATCTTGTAAAATATCATAAATATAGTGTTAATAATATTTTTTGGAGTATATCTTCGAATTTTATCTATCGGGGGAAATTTCATACAATTAAATTATAAGTGTTAATTGTTTAATTTGCGACCTTAATTAAAGAATTTTGCAACGATTTTTTGTTAAAATCTGTGTTTTATGTATTTTAAAGGTTTCCGTTTTACAAAATAACAAAAATTATCTTGACGAAATATTGTACTTATAAATATTGTAATTTCAAACAAAAATAAACCAACACCATTTACTGGTTTGACCTTGAACATAGTAAAAATTTTGTCTGGCAATTTTTGCCCTTTTTGAATCAACCGCCAAAATTTAACATTTCCAAATGAAAAAAAATCGATATCATTCATTGTTTTGGCATTGCGGATATAAAATTTTCAGCTGCGGCTTTTTTTTACCCTCTTTGATAGTTTAATTAAACAAATATTGTTTTATAATATGTAAAGCAGGTTTGCGACTCCACCGACAAAAAAGTTAACAAGGTTATGTTGTACATACCCTCCCACCAAGGTCCGCATAAGTAAATAATAATAATCATTCCTAAAAAACAGCTGGTGGTGAATTTATGTAATTATAATTATAATTTATGGAAATAATATAATTTATTTTATTACTAAAAGCGGGTCGCGCTTTAAAAAAGTTTGAAAACTCTTCCAAATTGTGATACTAGCCCTCCTTGTATGTATTAGTAGTCGAACACAGGCAGTGCGGTGATTTGATGACGTAGGAAACTTTGATGGCAACAAAAGTAATTCTGTAACATTATTACGTTTATGAAAACGCTGTCTAAAAGACATATGTAAGGTCTATTTTTTTGTTGTAGTCAGATAGCTGACTATATTTTCAAAAATAAAGTCCGCGGTGTGTACTTTGTACAACATTCGGAAGTTAGATATTTTTGTGTTTGAAAAAATTAACTCCGGTGCGGACGGCTGGAACACAAATTGGTTTCGGTGTAGACCTTGTAGACCGATAAAAGGTACAACACAAAGCACTATGCGATCTAAACGGTGCAAAACAATGCAGGCACTTTTTCATAAATGGGCCGTGAGCCTGCTTTTGCTGGCTTCCGGGGCCATTTTTTCATTTCACAGGGCGCGTCTAGATATCATACGTCAATGCGATTAATCAATTAAAAATAATATAAGGTGCATTTGCGCAGGCTCCAGAGAGGAAGATACTCTCAGTATCGCCCTGGTGTAAGACAACCATTTAGAATTGAAACGTTGCTTAAAATGGCTTTAGCCGTGTTCGGTGATAAGATCTGAGTAGCCAATACCTCCCTCTTCCCCACTTTCCTCTTCCCAACCTTCCTCTCTCCACTACCTTCAGCCTCACAGCATATCCCAATCGGGAATACCATAGTCTCACTAGCTTCAGACGGTTCTGAGCACCTGGGACTCTTGCGGTATTCACATAGTAAAGAGATAAGAAATTTATATCGAATGTTTCATAATAATGAATATTTTTTAAATTGCTGATATAGGCTAGTAACCGAGTTGACAAATGCGTTGAATTCCCCACTCAGTGGTCAAGAATTCAATTCAAATGCTAATTTAGCCCTTAACCATTGCACGAACTAGATTTTCCGTTTATAGAACAGCCAGGTAATTTTCAACCTTTATTTTGCCATTTCACTTTCCTACGATCTCAAAACATTACCACTCAGTCGTGTGAGACGTGTCATAGTCCCACTAGCCCCAAAAGCTGGGTCTCTTATGTGATACACATTCTAAATATTAATGTTTTTTCTTTCTACTTTGCAATTTTTCTGTTCGTTAGCAAGCATTTATTCGCTTACCTGTTTTTCCCTTTATAATACCACTAGTCCCATCTCTTGTCGTTTCAACAAAGCTTTCGTTTAGCTAAGACGCACTGAAAATCGTTTATTTTTCCTATACGTTTTCCAGGTGCGATTCTTCGATATTCTCCAAACACTTTGTTCTGAAAAATAAATTAGTAGGTATTCGGAACTTTAGAGTTTGAATTTAATGGGTATATTTAATTTGATTCCGTGACAACTCATCAAAGTGCCATTTCAACACCTCTTTGGAAAGTCATTAAAAGCAAAAAAAATAGTTCATAACCTTACCTAACTTAACCTGTTCAAACAAGTTTTTTCATCATTTTGAATGATTTTTCAAAGGAGTGACGAAGTTGCACGTTGTTGAGTTGTCCGATCACCATTTATTTTAAGTGGGATTTAAAAAAAAATTAGGATTCAATTTGAAAAACTCCGATGCAATATTTGTGCTTGCATTATAAAAATATTTACTAACAAATAACATCTATATTATACCACAACACACATCCTTTGCACATCATAAATATTATTTTTTATATTTTAGAAAGATATTATTTATTACATAATCTTTTATATTTTTTATAAATATTTATGGTGTTAATGTATGTATAATATCTTATTTGTTTTACTAGGATATTTATTTACAATATACACAATTGGTCGCCTAAAGTGGAGTAAATATTTATACGGATGGAAAAGTCGAATGTGTTCAATTATATATTGAATTTCATCCATTTTGAAAGGACAGACTTTTACAATGTGGTTCAGAAAAGACAGTAGACCATCAGAAAAGTCGAAGAAGCGAAAGAAAGATGGAAAAGGAAGTAAGACTGATACCAAAAGTCAGACTAGCCTCGATGTACCTGTAGAGAGTGCCAAAACCAGCGTAGAAGACATTAAGAAAACCGTGGACGATGGTAAAAACGTTGCGGAGGCTGTTCAGAACGGTACAGAAGAGGTTAAGCTGAATGACACGGAAGAAGTTAATAAAGTTGCCGAAGAAAACAAAACAGGTGGAGAAGAAGTCAAGGATAGTTCTGAAGAAGTCAAAACCATCGAAGTTGATGCTAAAACCGATGTCGAAGCCCTCAAGACTGACGTCGATGAAGTGAAACCACCTGAAGAAACCAATGATACTAAAATAGAAGTCCAAAGCAGTGTAGATATAGTAAACAACTGTGATGGGGAAGTTGACAGCACTGTGGAAGTTGCCGAAAACTGCGACGCAGAAGTTGAAAGTATTGTTGAAATAGTCAAAAACTGTGATGAAGAAGTTGAAAGCTGTGTAGAAGTAATCGAAAACTGTGACGGAGGAGTTAAAATCTCCGATGAAGAAGTTCCTAAAGTTGAAGAACTCGTTGAAACTAAATCAGAAACTGATCCTGTTTCTGAGGAAGTCAAAAACGATTCAACAGAAGCTGAAAGTGCCGATACTAGTGCAGAATACGTCGAAAGCCACATTGAAGAAACAGAAGTTGAAGTTTTTGAAGATAATGTTGAAGTTACTGAAGAAAATGCGGAAGTAAAGGAAAATGTCGACGAAACCGACTGTGCTAAAGTTGAAAGTGAAGAGGTTAAGGAAGTGAAAGATGGAGAAGTGAATAGTGAAGTGAAAGTTGACGAGTCAAATGAAACTAGTCATGGCGTAGAAGGAGATGCAGTTCAACAACAATCCGAAAAGATTGAAGTTGAAACAGAGAAACCGGAATGTGATAAAAACGACCAAGAACAAGAAAAAGAAGAGATTATAATTCCAGAATGTGGTCAGTTGTCGTTTTTAATACTTTTACTCATAATACGGTTTGGTCTTAGCAACTTTGCATTTAGAAATATTGTGGGTTATTTACATTTGTAGAGTTTTAATAGTAGTTTTGTAATTGTTTTTGGAAATTTTTGTTGGACATATGTCAAATAATTTAGTAAGATCTTTTTTGTAGTTGGCGAGGTAGCTTTATGCTAATTGGTATTATTTGATTTTTAAAAGCTTTTGGCTTTATGTTTATTTGTTATATTTTGTTGTTGACATTTCGCTGATTCGGCAATAGATTATTTTCGACGGGTTGACAGAGACAAACGATGGTAGGGTATTAAAATAATAAATTAGATCACGAATTACCGATTATCCGATCTAAATGGAAACATCGCATAAATGAGAATTACACTAATAAGTTCTCTGAAACTAAATACACTTTTTTCTTCAATATTAGCAACATCACTTTGTGGCTTCATTTTAGTCAAATTAAATAAACTTTGTTTTCACCACAGTTTAATAAAAAGTAAATTAAAAATGATTATTGAAGAAGTTGTGGTGTAACTCTATGTGACCAGTTCAATCACGGGGGCTCCATCGAAGCCAGAGTCAATTTAGCCTTTAAGAAGCTGGGCGAACTGCACAGGGCCCGCAGATACTTTAATAGTACACAACTGCTAACCCTGTACAAATCGAAAGTGTGCCTTGCTGTTGAATTTGATAGCCACCTCTGGTCTGTAGCTCCGAAATACCTGAACAAAAACCCTCGAATCTGTGCCTCCTATCTTAACAAGTGAATTGCAATCTTTAGAGCACAGGCGTCATGTATTGTGTCCTATATGTGTTCTTAATAATATGTTTTACAATGATGCTCCGAGGAACTAGCGTCATTGATCCCTTCACCACCGGTGCGTAGTCGGAAAACAGGCCAAACGCGCAGGTAACATATATACCTACACGGTTGACATTTTTCATATGAGAACGGATCGTTTCTACTACTCTTGAGTTCACCAGCTCGGCTGTGGAACGATTTGCTGGCCTCTGTGTTTCATCCCTCCTACAGCACTTGTCTCTTCAAGACCCGTGTTCACTCCTTCCTCTACTCAAAAATACCCTCGAAAGATGACATACGCCCTGAAGGCAATTATTTTCCTCAAGATCTCTTGTGTGGAGTTAATGTTAAAAACGTAATACTTTAAAAGTTGGAATTTTACAAAGAACTACATTTATATATTAATCTGGCTTTATTCTCAAACTTTTACTATCTCTGCATTACCATATTTCCATCACGGTGCAGTGCTGTATTTAACAGTTAATTTTCTAGGTTATTTTCGTTTGTGCATTTACGCGATTATGCGACTTTAACGACATCTTTTAGTGCAAAACAAAGCTCCAATAAGCGGTAATAAATATTAAGTTATGTCCGTTTTATAGGCAACCATTAAATCTAGTCGATAATCAGGTGTGTAATAACTAGGTTTTTAACGATTTAGACTGAATAGAGCCGCTCAGTCGTAATACAGTACTTATTTTACAGGGTGACTGATTTTAGTTAATGCGAAATGACAGAGGTGACTTGCCGAACGATTCTCTATGTTTTGTGAGATCAACATAGATCTCGGACGAGATCTCCTGTCAGATTTGTGTGATTTTGTTTGGCTGTTATTTGCTTTTTCTATGAGCCGATGTCGGAATTTTAGCTGTGAGCTGTCACGTATTTTAGGTTACGTCGTTTTAAACACGAATTGTGTTTATAATTCTTTTTTTACCTATTACACTGATGTTCCGAGCATTTGTTGATGCTTGTTGATTTCCTAGATAATTTTCTGTTTTTCCTTATTTGACAATGAAACCACAAAATTATAATACGTATAAAACACACAAAACATCGCTGATGACGTAATTCTGATTTTATCACACACTCCAAACAGAATGATATCATTTTGACTGTCGTAAACAAGCCCAGTTACGTGTACATCGTAATACAAATAATTAGGTATATTCTGCGATGTGTATGCAAATATTTTCATACAATAATTTTATTATTATTTTTAGCCGTGACGCTATGCCATTTTTTCATACAAGTGGATTCTCGATACTTGCATTAAAAATGCATTTAATTTATGATTTTCTGATTTATCTCTACAACATATTATAAATTAAAGTCCTCTGCCGCGTCTGTCTGTTCGCTATAACCTCAAAAACTACTGAACGGATTTTCATGCGGTTTTCACCAATAGATAGAGCGAATTCATGAGGAAGGTTTAAGTATATAATTTGTCAAGTTTTTGTGTAAATTGGTTGAAATATATAATTAAAGGAGAATATCTGTATGTGGTGGACGAGTGGGCTGTGTGGATTTGATTTGTATGCCAATTAACAGATAACGGTGTGAGTTAAAAGGTTGGTTAACCATCCAGTTGATGGCGTTGTATTTCGTTAGCCATACCAACGCGTGGCCGGGTCAGGTAGTTATTTCTATGATAATGAATGAATAAATTAGTGAAAACCTTATATGCACAGTAGTCCTACAGTGTATTTTTTATGTTTTTTTTTTAAATAGAGATATAGTTACCTATGTCTTAATTCCTTATACAATCCTTAAAAAAATATATGTGAATTAAAAAAAAGATTTTAGTATAAATTAATCACATATTTTCGTAATTTTTAAACGACTTCGAAAAGGAGGAGGTAATCAATTCGACGGTATTTTTATTTATTTTTTTATGTTTGTTATTTCAGAACTTTCGATTGGGTGAACCGATATTGATGATTCTTTTTTTATTAGAAAGCTTGTGCTTCCCGTGTGGTCCCATTTTAATTTGGTCCAGTTCTGACAATGAAATCCATGAGAAAACCATATGTCTTATATTTGCAATAAGTACGTGCGCGGCAAATGGACGAATAACTCAATATTACGCCAAAAGATTTCGATGATTCTTTTTTTGAAGTAAAACTTCTTTACGCACGCTTGTCACTAAAAATAAAAAAATAAACAAAAATTTTAACAAAACAAAAAACGACTTCAGAAAATGCACAAAAAAGTTTAAAAAAAATTTCGTACGATTGTTATTTTTGGAGTCGGTGTCAGCCAAGATCTCCACATCTCACCTATGACTACCTATGTATGTAGTTACCTTGGCTGACACCGACTCCAAAAATAACAATCGTACGAAATTATTTTTTTTTACTTTTGAGTGCATTTTTTGAAGTCGTTTTTTGTTTTGTTAAAAATTATTTGTTTGTAAAAAAGATCATTCAGTTTGGTTGTGTATTTTGGTCTCAAATTCAAGATCGTACTTTGTATGTTAAAGGCCCCACAGTCGTTAGAGTTACCCCACTGTTCTATTTCGGTTCTACATTGTGTTTACTTCTCCGCTCATATAATCGCCTGTTTTCCGGGAATATTCATCCAATTGGCGGCGGAGCTATCGCGATCATCGTACCGGGTGAGACCCTCCATCATTTCACCAAGTTATTCATTAATTAATTTACTCCTAATTACCTAGAAAATAATTAATTCATTTGTTAATTACTACGAGGAAGACATGACCCGACCAAAAGAGTAATTGTATATCTTTTGTGTTGTCTTTTGCGCAAAGTCAGCGTTCCTAGATATTTATGACAAAAAGGCAAATTTTGTCATAAAATGCATCGGTCGTGCGTTATGGGCTGTCAAATTTCTGTGATTTTTCAAGGGCTTGTATATGCCTGTCATGTGTTTTAAATTAATCAATTACCTACTTGCATGTGAATGCCGCACAAGAGTCCCAGCTGCTCCCGTCTGGAGTCAGTGACACTATGGCATCCCCATTTTAGTTATGTTGTGAAGCTGAATAATGGCGATAATGGGGGAGAGGAAGGTGGGGAAATACCTGGCTATTCAAATCTAGTCACTAAACGTGGCTAAAGCCATTTCAAGCAACGTTTCAATACTGAATGGTGGTCTTACACCACGGTGTCGTTGATTGTATCTTCCGCTCTGGAACTTGTTGCAAATATAAATACTTTATTTTATTTTAAATTAATAAATTGTGAAATATCACAAATGTATCTAATAAAATTGTTTGCGCATGCCAGGTTTTGAACTCGTGATCTTCGGCCAAATCCGTAATAAAACTACTTGTCTATATTTTCTATATGCCAATGTATAAGTACAAAAAGTGGACACTGTAAATAATTTCGTTTCATATAGTCCAAGAGCCCGTGACGATCAGACCTTCGTCATTTTATAAAACCTGAAAGCTTCTCTGTGTATGTCCCTAATACAGGTAAAGCCGATTCCTGAATATGAAGTTTGTATCACGGTGACTTTCAAAGATATTATATTAATTAATTATAATTGTACTTACGTTAAAGCATTAAAGCTGAACTTGATATATGTTACTTGAGGAACTATCAACATATGTTTTCTCATTTATCAGACAGTTTCGATGGTTCCTTCACCTTGTCATCAGACACATTAAGTCAACCGTAGGTGCGAGCGCGATATATACATGCAAACGGGTGGGAGTGAAATAGTGCGAAATTTCGACGCTAGCAGACCTTGTAAAAGTACAAGCAAAATGCTCTTGAAATTGAGGTGCAATTTTATACACCTTTGCTACCTGCTATATTTCAAGGCCACCGTGATCCAAACTTCATAGTCGGGGATCGTCTTTTCCTGTATTAGGGACATTCACAGAGAAACTTTCAGGTTTTATTTATTTGTTTACGCCTAGATGGCTTTTACATGTAAGGTAAATTGTACAGGAGCATTATAACAAGTATATAGCATCATAACAAGTATATAATACATAAAATAATAAACAGAGCATGAGAGACATAAGTGGCACAACACAAGTAGGTTTCATAAAATGACGAAGTTCTGATCGTTACGGGCTCTTGCTCTAATATCCATTCCTACTTATCATTAAAGGTATTTTTGAAGTAGATATTAGGTTTGACGTTGGTAAAAGTTATAATTTAATTATAATATCCGGGAGCCAACTCGGTCACCAAATTAAATAGATATAACAAAATTACTAAGTTTCTTTTAAGTACAAGGTAGTGCTACATTTTGAGCCATTTTTTTTGTTCCTCTCGCCTTTTTTTATCACTAACTAACTGTGTTAGCCCCACCTGTACAAAAAAAGGCTTTGAATGATCCACAATATTCCAGAACATCCCACAACATTCGAGAGTGATCTGGAATGTTCCACAATGATCCCGTATGTTCTGGGATGTTCTCGAACGTTCCAGACGATTCCCGAATATTCCATAACATTCAAAAATGTTCCGGGATGTTCTGGAATGTTGTGGAATGCTCTTGAATACTTTTGAATATTCTGGATTGTTGTGTGAATTTCTAGAGGGCGAAACTTCCAGCCCTTATATCTTCAAAAGCATGCCTTTCAGGTAAAAACGGGAACCTTATTTTGGATGGGGGATAGAGGGCTACCACACCATATAACTCCCTTAATCGTACCGGGACTCGTTTCTGAGTTTTAGCGGCACGCACGTTGTACACTTTCTTTTCTAATCATTACATAGTACAAATTGAAGTCGCTTAAAATGTTTGTGCGCTTAGATCTTTTAAACTACGCAACGGATTTTCATGCGGTTTTCACCCATAGATGCATATTATAGTACAGAAAAGCCGAGAAATTCAAATATTCAATTCAGGCAGCAGGCAAGGGGGTGGTGAGGTTTTTATAAAGGTTGGGTAATGAAGTTGTTTTTCGTTAGCCACAGCAACGTGTGGCCGGTTCTGCTAGTATATATTTATATTGATTATTTATTCACGTTAGTTTTTCCTGCTTGTAATGGGTCACTCGGTACACGCCATTCAACTCTATCCTGCCTCATCAATGGCATTACTAACAGAGCCCACGCAGTAATGTTCACTAAACAATGTTTTTGTTTCGTTATTTACAACCTCAAAACACGGTCTGAACAAAAAAACACAAGTTTAGGAAGTTGCACAGTTTTTTATCCGAAATTTCGTAAAATTTCATCAAATTTTTCGCTGAACGCTTACTTTTTTTTTTAGGTTAGTACCCGGTTTTATCTGAGTTTGAAAACTGTTTTTTTTCGTTTTGGTGAATAAAAAAAAATTAACTAACTTTATGGCATAACTTCCTTTTTCTAAAAAAAACATATACAATTTGGGGGGGCGGCATGGGTACCTCCGCCCCGGAAACCATTTATTAAATAATCAACACTTCTACCATAGGTCACCCCAAGTTTTCCGCTACGTTTGGTGACTTAGCAGGGGTGACCGGGTTCTTGGGGTGAGGTTTGTCCGGGTCGCAGTGGATGCGTCTGCCCACCAGGCTGCCTGGCATCGGGAGAGAATGTTTGGACCAACGCCTTGCTCCGCAGTGGAGGTATGGATTCATACGTCCATCACTCCTGGACACACTGACCCTCACATTTCTACCCAGCCCTCAAACAAAATTAGACAAATTGCATAATTCCTTATTTGGAGTAATAAAACAAAGATTATTATGATTTTAGAGAAAATTTTAGTTTTTATTAGAAAATTAGAAACATCTATTTGTGATGCAAGGTCTACCAACCATTTACAGATGAAGTAGTTTTTTTATTAAATGTACTAACTAAAAACAGACAATGTAGTATTTATGGGTACAATTTCCCGTTAAGTCTAGGAATACATTTTATTTTTAGGTTTATTGATTTCCGCGTATTTTCAGGAGTTAATAAAAGTTTCCCTTTAAAATTATTTATAGCACCACAAAACCGCGCTAAAAATACTAAAACATCTTTTTAATGGAAAGCTATATCTATAGCAGTGATAAACAACCTTTTTAGCCTCATATAATTTTATATTCCCAAGGCCAAACCAGTAAACAATGTAGATTTTTATCATTCTGTTATAATGAAAAACATATAAAAAAATATACACTCGCAAATTTGGCCAACTGTTAATTTTGGTCATTCGGAAAGTTAAACAAAATGTAGTCAAGTAAACTATAGTATTTTATGAAACGGAAACATTTAAAAATCTTTTTTTTATTTTTTTATTAGTATCTATAGCCAAATTTGTACATAATGTATTTATAAATTATATTATATTAAGTATTATAAGGTACATTATTTTTTTTTAGGTATTATAAAGTACTTTTTTTTCACAGTCCTCCTCACTAGGGTTTCTTGTTCTGAGGCGGCCTGTAGTTTTTCCACATTTGTATTTAGTATCCAGTTGTCTTTACATGGTCTTCAGTATGTTTGATAGTTCATTTTCACTTTGTTCTCTCAACCATATTTTTACTTTTGTTTTAAATTTATTTATTTCTGTTATATTTTTTGTTTGAGTTGGTAGAGCGTTCTATAGTTTTGTCGCATTGAATTTCATATTTCTTTGTCCAAAAGATGTTTTCAAACTGGCTGTAGCTAGAAAAACGAGTGAGTTTTTTTGATCTCCAACTTATAATTATTACAAAACTAGCTGGGTTACCCGGCTTCGCTTAGGACAATTCGAGAGTGTTCTGGAATGTTTCACAATGATGTTGCCTATTCCCGAAAATTCTACGACATACTCCGCCACTCTTTCCAGAACTTTCTAGAGCTCTAAGGAACCTTCTAGAATTTTCCGGAAGACTGTTCTAGAAATTTGAAGAGGGCGAAACTTTCAGCCCTTATATCTTCAAAAACACGTCATTCAGGAAAAAACGGAAACCCTTATTCCCTAGGGGGGATAGAGATCTACCACACCATATTGTCCATACTCTCTTGATCGTGCCGGGACTCGTTTCTGAGTTTTTGCGAGCCGCACCTTTTTTTGGACTTTCTTGTATAATATGTATTGATTATAATTTTTTGTGAATTATTCACCCATTTCAAACCTAAAATCGACTTTCAAAATACTTTTAATGATAAGTTGCTATGGATATCCAACAAATTTATTTACAGTGTCGATTTTTTGTAATTATTCGCTGGTACATACAGTATATAGAAGGGTAATTTTATCCTTGATGCATTTGAATGACAATATGGTTTATACTTTTGTTAGCGGCGGTACACCTCTTCGAGAATACTTATTATATTATATATATATATTTTTAAGTAATTAGGTTTACCGTTTTTTCCCTAAACCGACTGCGTATAGAATATAAATGCCGGGGGGCATATTTTCCGGAGATCATCTGTCATGAAACAGTTTTTTTCTACACTTAAGTAAAACCACGAAATTTCGTCTTTATTAATATGTTAGAAAAATCTTATTATTTTCAACGGCTGATTCAAAACTTTGAAGAAAACTTTAATTTTCCGCTAAACGCCGCTTTTGCAAAACAACAGAAACTATTAATAATATTAATTTACTTTTAACTTTATGAGTGAAACCTCAAATTGTAATATTTAATTAAATGAAGAGAGAGACAGAAAAATCAGAAAAAGATATTGGCTCCTCTGGTCCCAAGATTTTCGATCGAGTTTCGTTATTGTCTTCATTTAATTAAATATTCTTTACCGCAATTTTTTTGATATTTTATTTTGCCAAGTGGGAAATGCCAAAAGGCTCGCTGACCTTACGGAATGGGCTCACGACCCGCACTTTGCCCGCGGGTTGCTCATCGCTATTGGTTCATCCCTGCTTCCTGAAAAACTGAATTTACATTATTTTATTTCATAAAACTTCACTTAGCAACGAATTCAGCTTTTACGAAATTTTTCAGTTTCATGGAATTAAGTTTTTTGTGATGTTTTTTTTACTGTTTTCCAGGTGTTTTAGATGCTTTCCTAAAAACGTTGGCACACTTTCACTATTATGGTTACCTGCATAGTTTATTATTTTGTTCGTGGAAATTCTGCAAAATTCGTAATGTAAAATATTAAAGATTCATGGCGGCGAATGAAGCGAAAAACTCTTCTGACAGAACCATCATAATACCTCAGAACGACGTTAAATTATAAATAGTTAACATGCACTGAACGTGTTAACCTCTAAGAGTGCGCAATGGGCGTGTTTGTATTCCCGAAGCTCAATTTTTTTTACATTAGCTCCGCACGTTTTCATTTTTGGAGGCGGGTATCGGGTATGGAGGTGGAACCATTTATTGTATAGCCAAAACATCTGCCATAGTGGTTCGCTACGTTTGGTGATTTAGCAGGGGTGCCCGGGTTCATGAGGTGAGGTTTGTTAAGGTTTAATCGGCCGATGTGTATGTCCAATTGCTGCGTGGCGGGCCAGATCGAAAAAGACCGGTTGAGGAGGTATTTTGACGCCTCCAGCCAGAATGTCTCGACCTATCGCCTTGTACCCCAGTTGAAGATGTGGATTTATTAATCCGTCACTCCTGGACACACTGACCCACCCCTCATACCTATTTACTTAATAACACCCTCCACACAGCATCCCCTAAAATGACTTAGACCCTGGAGAAAATTATTTTCCTCAGGGACTCCTGTGTGGAGCTAATGTTGAGGAAAAAAATCCGTAGGATTTACGTCATCTTTGGGGGTGCTGTGTGGAGAGTATTTTGTGTTGAAGGGAAGGGGTGGAAGTTCTGGGATGGAGAAAGCTATGAGGAGTGGGTAGGAATCTGATGTCAATGTGTCCAGGAGTGAAGGGCGTATGAATCCAACCCTCCTACTGCGGTACAAGGCGATGGGTCAAGAGAATCCATTTAGACGTCTAAAGTCTAAAGACTCCCTCAACCAGTCTCTCCCGATGCGGCCCACCACGCAGCAGGTGGGCAAACACCACCAAGACCTAGACAAACCTCACCACTTGAACCCGGACACCCCTGCTAAGTCGCCAAACATAGCGAACCACGTGGGGCTCTAAACTGGAGCAGGAGTCACGAATCTCAGCAAGAGAAACCGACTTACGAAGAATAGTCCCAGTTGGGTTTATTTAGAGCTCATTCGTTTGCTACGCCACTTCATTCATAAAAACATTTATACCAACCATTTCTCGAAACCCATAATGCTTCCTTACTAACTACAATTATGTACATTTAACTTCAACAGAAACAAGTATCTTCCTGCAAAACCACAAAATCTAGGAACAATCGTTTTCATTACATTAAAAGAAAATTATTATTATTTTAGCATTATTCCAAGAATTTATAGTGTAGTCATAACAGCCGAGAAAAATTACCTCAGTGAAAATTTGGCCTGTGTGGAAATTTTCATATCTAATGATATGACGTTGATAGAAAGTCAATTAATAAAAATATGCTTATAAAAATTTTACTTGTTTCAAAGAAATTTTATTTTGGAATGAATTTGTGACGTAGGTTATGAAAAAAAAGGTTAATTTATGAAGTTAAGGTGAAAATTAATTATTAATTGATGTACTTTTTTTCTTTGAAGGAAGCTATTTTTATGGTCGTGGAAATTTAGAGTTATTCTTGTAAAATATTACGCAAGTTGATTTTGTTTGTTTCTTGTGATGTGCGCTTTTTTGTAAATACCGAGTGGAGCTATGAAATTCCGTTTTTGAAGTGAAAGAAACTCGATGAAACGAAATAGCGACAGTAAAAAGAGACAGAGACCTACATCTATAGAATTTAGCCTGTGTTAGAATCAGATAGTATAATCGGTCTCCTCTTTGTGCGGTGCTTCGTAGCCTTTCCACTCTTGTCTACTTTAGTTTTCTGAAGATTTTACTTCTGTCGCGTGTGAATTGCACACTCTGTTTTTTTTTTGTATTGCGTGAGTTTTTTTTTTTTAGATTAACTCTGCACAGGAGATTCTGAAGAAAATATATTTCCCTCGGAGTCTATGTCATCTGGGAAGATGCTGCGTAGGGGGTCTTTTGGCGGAGAGGAATGAGTGAACATGGGTTTAGAAGATACCTGTATTATATGGGGGAGGAAACACAGGCCGGAAAATCATTCCACAGCCGAGCTGTTAAATGCAAGAACAAGTCGTAGAAGCGACCCGTCCTCATGTGAAAAATTCCAACCATGTACATATGAGATTGAAAAGAGATTTTGAAGTGGAAGATTGGAAAACCTGTGTAATTTGTTGTGAATATCTTAAAGTTTGAATTCTGATTTCAAAACAGTGAGGCAAGATACTCGCAGAGGAAGACCACAACATTCCAGAATGTTCCGGGATGTTCTGGATTGTTGTGGAATGCTCTTGAATACCCTCGAATGTTCTTGACTTTCCTATAGATTTCTAGAAGGCAAAACTTCCAGCCCTTTTATCTTCAAAAGCACGCCCTTTATGTAAAAACGGGTACCTGAAAGTGATAAAATCGAAAGATGGAAGAATGTTGACGAATGAGGAAGAAATAAAAGAGAGATGGATGAAATATTTTGAGGAAGTATTCGAAAGCAACCCGGGTGATAGTGAGGCCAGCGGTGAATCGGGTATGAACGATGACAGAGTGAATATTACTAAAATCAGCGTGGATGAAATTTAAAAATCGATAAAATGCATGAACAATGGTAAGGCCGTTAGTTTCGACAATATTGCTGCCGAATACTTTAAAGGATATAGCCATATTATTCTTACATGGTTGTGCAAACTTTTTAACCAATGTTTAGAGGAGGGTTACACGCCATTAGATTGGAGAAGGGCTGTAATCATGCCGTTATACAAAGGTAAAGGGTCACGTATGGAATGTGGGAATCATAGGGCTATTAGCCTGCTAAGTTCTTCATGGATAGGAAATAGTGGGCTACCACACCATATAACTCCCTTGATCGTACCGGGACTCATTTCTGAGTTTTATCTGGACGCACGCTTTTGTACACTTTCTTTTATAATATCTATATATTGATTAAATTAAACAAGCGTAATAATAATAGATAATAATCGGATAATTTGTGGAGCGCTGTTTTTGTGAAAAATTACCTCAAGGGCGGCTGTTCAATTTGTATGATATAAATGTACAAGGGCGCTGTACAATTTGTATGATACTTGTACAAGGGCGCTGTAAAATTTGTATGATTTATTTATTTATTTGTAAGAAACAAACAGCTTTTACATAATACATATACAGTGAAAAATATATAATTGAACTGGAGTCAAGCCACAGAGGTTTCTTATGCTAAAGTACATCGGAAATGAAGTTTTATTATATTATAATTAATGTTGGGTTATAGGAAGAGGAGAGGAAGAGGAATATAGGAAAAGGATAGGAGATGCTCACGATATATTCTCATATTAATAATCGATCGTACGCGTTACTTCATATCGATATTTCTTAAGGTTTTTACTAAAAATGTCAATGCTGTGAAATTTTGTATTATATTGTGCACATACACGAGGAATTGGGGAGTTTTTTTCTAATGTTTGTTCTACAAGAGGGTAAATAAAATAAATCGGATTGCCGGGTTGATCTTGACGGAATAAGAAAATTTATTAAATTGGTAAGTTCTGGTGAGTCCAGGCCATTGTTTAGAATTTTAAACAATAGGATTTGATCAAAAATTAGACGTCGTGCAATCTGTACAATTATGCAATCTGTACAATAAGAGAGAGACGGAACTCTTAGATGGTTTATACATTTAGAGGGGATGGGAAGTGTCAGGAGAGTTTGTGCTTGATGAAATAAAAAATCGGGGGCTCCCGAGGATCAATAAAATGAATCAGGTAGTTAATTCCGGAATTAAGACGAACAAAACAAAATTACGATTAAAACTATTTTAGTTTTTTCCAGCTTTGTCACGTATCATTTTTTCCTGTTATTAATATTTTAAAATAGCCTTTAATCACATTATAATTACGATGAAATTCCAACTCGATAAAAC
Organism: Limnephilus lunatus; assembly: GCA_917563855.2. NCBI lineage: Eukaryota > Metazoa > Arthropoda > Insecta > Trichoptera > Limnephilidae > Limnephilus > Limnephilus lunatus. The sequence continues at coordinate 114,248,652 of OU830592.1, forward strand.
AGTTTAAAAATAGAAAGAATGTGGCATCACAATTTAATCAGATTTGTGGCATTTCGTAGAGACGGTCGAGATTGTAGTTTCCTCTACGAGTAATATTTTTTTTATAAATTGAACGTAATTTTATATATATTTTTTTTTAAATGCATGACACAAATATACACCTCAGAGTGTCACGGGATATTTATGAAATCACCAACGGATATTATAATTATTGTAGGATTGATAGTATTTACAAAATATTTGCCTTTAAAAAATATTTATTGCCAATTTTATTTGTAACTAGCTTTTACCAACGGCTTCGCTCGCATAGTATTAGTGGGAAATTACTGGCATAATTGTTATTATCATTGCTTTTTTGTCTAATAGAAAATAATTATTGTTCAATAGAAAATTTCATAATTTGAGATTGACATTTCGCAAATAAAAATTCTTTTTTAGAAAATATTTAAATTATTGAAATAGAAATTTATTATAAGTACGTACTCCCTTTATTAGTATTTTATTCATATTTGAATCCAGAGTAACCTAAAAAAATAAGAAAATGACAGTCCACTTCAAACGCTATGCTTTATAGCAACGTTATGCTTTTTGTTCGGAAAATAAACATTTTTAGAAATATGTAGATATTAACCACGACGCCAAAAAAGTACTCTTTTTAATCACAACAAAGCACTCTTTTTAAGCCTAAAATTTAAAAAAAACACATTGTTTCCAAGGTAACAATTTGTTTGACGTTTGCAATAACTCGATTTTGTTAGGGACAGAAAACGTATGATACATAATTTCATAACGCCAGAGCTTAGCAATATATAAAGCCGTTGTTACTCGCAAATAATGTAGCTTTCGATTAGTGAAAGAATTTTTAAATTCCATTCAATATTTATTGCGTGAAAGAGTAAGGACCATCCAACCATCCATACAAACTTTCGCATTTATAATATTAGTAAGATATAATTATATTTTTGTTGAATCTGTTATTAATCTTGAAAAATCATCCGTCAAAAACGTAAGAAATACACATTTTAAATATGAATTTATTCATAAAATAAAATCTTTTTTTTATTATGGGTAGGTAGTAGCTACCTACTTAATCGCTTCTCTGAATTCACTAATCACCACTTTCAATTTTTTTAAATTTAAAATAAAAGTAATCTTGAAAAATCAACTGTCAAAAATTTGAACAAAAGACATGAACTTTTCAAATATGGAATTTAAAATTAAATAAATTTTTTTTTAATTAATTTCTGGTTTAGGTGGGTATGGGTAGGTACCTTCCTTTTTTATACCTTATCTGAATTCACAAAATGTCAGTTTCAATTTTGAAAATTTTAAAGTAAATGTGACATTGAAAAATAATCTTTCTAAAATGTAACAAAAAAAATAAAAATATTGGTTCCACCGGGACTCGAACCCAGACACATTAGCATTCATGGCCAACTGCTCTACCGATTGAGCTATGGAACCCATTTCCAATTCGGTCACTTTTAACTGAATCATACTTAAACTAAGAACTGCCAACACTATCTTCATTTTTCTTAACGCACATATTATTGGCTGCTATCTTTATATATGATTGCAAAATTCAACCCGAACTAAATGCTATCTAGATAGTGTCTGATTTTTCTGTCTTCAGATTTTGATTGAGTTTCGCTAATATTGTCTTCATTTAATCAATTATTATAATTGAATTTTTACTCATTAAAGTTGAAAAAATAAATAAATAAAATAAAGCTTTCAAATACAGAATTATTAATTTTAATTTTCCGATTATTAGTAGGTACCTAGTACCTAGTATTTTTTGAAACGGTTACATGCCAACTTAGAATCAAGTCAACTCAACACCTCTTTGAAAGTCATTAAATGCTATGAAAAAAATAATTTTAAAATAGCCCATAACCCTAACCTAACATAACCAATTTACCAAATTTTTTTATATATTTTTTCATCACTTTTAATGACTTTCAAAGGAGGTTCTGAGTTGATTTAATTCTGATTTGTCCGGTCACCTTTTGAAACACATGACACAGTGACACCTCATACTGTCACGGGATTGGTGTGAGATCACAAGCCAAAAATATACATTCCTACATTATTATGTATTGCTTTAGCATAATTTTCTTGTTTTCAACGTAAACAATTACCATGATCGAGAATTTTTATAAACATAAAAATTGCACGTAATGTTATTACGACAGGAACATAAATTCCCTCGTGATTTCCTGATGGAATGTTTCTTAAATAAATATAATTCGTAGTTGTTTTTGTGGTTTTGATTGAGTGGGAACCGATTCATATACAAACATAACATTTTGCTATACAAAAATAACGAAAAAAAAATTTGCACTGCTCAGATGTTTTTAACAATTTGGGAGGCGGGTGCGGTTACCGCCGGGAACCATTTATTGGATAATTAATAAACACCTCCGTCATAGGTCATCCTGATTGGTTCGCGACGTTTGGTGACTTAGGTTTTATAGGGTGAAGTCTTTCTTGGCGGCGGATACGTTTGTCCACCTATTGCGTTGAGGACCGGATCATGAAAGACTGATTGAGGGAGACCTTTTGACGTCTCCAGCCGGACTTTTGACCCATTTACTGCAGTGGGAGGGATTCACACGTACGTTACTCCTGAACACACTGAACCACGCAGTCCTACCCATCCCTCAAGAATTTTTTTCTTACCAGATATTCTTCTTATTCCTTTCCTTCAAAAAAACCCTTCACACAGCATCCAAAAAGGTCACATAGACCCTGAGGAATATTATTTTCTACTATTGACGGCCGGCGTAGTCCAGCGGTAAGGCTCTTGACTCGCACACCGTAGGTCGCGGGATCGAATCCTGGCGTGGCAAATAATATATTTTTTTCATTAATTTGTGTTATTTCACAATTTATTTATTAAAAATAATACCTATATAGTATATTTGCGGCACGTTCCACCACCATGGTGTAAGACCACCATTTAGAATTGAAACGTTGCTTGAAATGGCATTAGCCGTGTTTGGTGACCAGATCTGAATAGCCATATACTTCCCCACCTTCCTCTTCCCTACTTCCTTCCCCTCCCCACTTCTTTCACCCTCACAACATACCCCAATTTGGGGATGCCATAGTCTTGGCATAAGACGGGAGCAGTTGGAACTCTTGCGTGGTATTCATATAAAAAAATATAAAAAAATTGAAGCTAATTTTAAAAGAAGGTTAAGATTATTTGGGCGTTCAATTAGAGTAAACGCAAACTTAGAATTGTGTGTATTGGTGCATATGCATTCACTACTGACATGGTGATGTCGTTGCCAATCGTCACAGAGAAACTTCATATTGTCTTGTTTATTAAGTTTATTGTTTTTAGCGAGAAAGGACCATGTATATATGTAGGCATCTTAAGTTAATCGAACTATAATATTTGCTGTATGCAAGCCGTGCATCTGTATGAGCACTGTGTTGATGCCAACACTGGTTGCGATTTCTATAATTTTTAACAATGATCAATTATTATTGGTTTACACAGATTACAAACACTTGCAGCAGTTTTTTCATCAACCGTCTATTAATCATAATACAAAATTAACCAAACGCTGACAGACCGAAAATCATTGGTTAACGGGACCCTGCAAATAAAGAAAAAAAAAAAGAAAAAATAGCGCTGATTGTCGATATCAAATGTGGGTGATGGTTGATTAAACAACCGACCCTAAGTCTATTTTATTTGCAAAGAATACCCACGATGTAATGGAGTAATCGCTAATCGCTGTTAAATGGCGTGATGGTCTATAAAATTAGTTGACATCATTAAAATAATTATACATAATAATCTTTGACTAAATATTTACACAGATATATTCCTATTATCGCCCTCGATACGTCATAACATCCTCCGGCGCAGACCGCAATCGAAGCGTGACTCTTCGTTCAACTCCGCTTTCAAGAACTAAACCATAATTCCACAAATTCCGCTTCCTGTGAGCCACCCAGACCGCCTCATATCCACCGAAAAGATAACACCTAGAATCTAGGATTGCTCGCAAAGTAATTTTTTTTTGTACACGCCTAATTAGGGCTTTTACATATGATAAAATTAAAAATGCGTTTGGTATAATCGAAGAATTAAAGAGATATAACAATTAAAATAAGTACCAAGTATAAAAATTTTAACTTAAAAACAACAAACAGAGTAAAATATAGGATGCACATTCCTATAAATTTCGATACATATTGAAAATTTATAAACATTTCAAAGTTATCTAGATAGACATACAGATTTAATAACAATGTTTTTATAGGCTGATAGACATTCAGTACCGTTGGTGTTCATGTAATATTTATTCCCTGCACTGTGCAGTCGGTTCATTACTGAGTTTATTTCTGCATTGGTACCTGAATTTTTACAATGGTAAGGTAAATTCTAACGAACCGTTCGACTAGGCACCTGAAAGTTAATCAGCCTAAGGAGTTCATGGGAGTCAAACATCTTATTAACAATTTTATACAGAAAAAATAAATCAGTACATATTCTTCTTTCTTTTAATGTGGCAATGTCCATAATTTTCAAAAGTGACATGTAGCTAATGTTTTATATTGTAACAAACGGTATGAAAATCTCCGGAGCTTTCTTAGCAATAACAGGGTACGTTACCATTTGTTGACACCAAAACGTCGAGAGCTTTGTCGTTCTGAAGAGTTGTTGTTGAACCTGGCTCTGCTGAATTTCAATGATTTCATCGAGGTATTCATCATTGACATCTGTTATCTCAACACTAAACGTGAACAGCTGTCTCACCCATGCTGCATATGACTGTCTTGTAGGGAAGTATCTGTAGAGAGAATTCGCAAGCGTAGCAATTGCTTGTTTCAGTTCCGCGGGTACAGAAATGTCTCCGATTCCAGAAATGAAGAGTCGGGGGTGTGTCTTGACCTCTGCCGAACCCGCGAGACTGACTCACCGAACCCCTGTGGTTTGATCGAACCCATGTTCTTAAACCTCTGACCTAGAGTATGATAGAAATGGCATGGAAGCATTCCGAACCATGACCAAACAGCACAGACTATCCAAGCGGCTATACAATGATAGTTATTATGCTTTTGGTTTGTGGTTAAAAATAAATACCCCTCTATAACGATCGCGTCTGTTCTGTCCAAGGTGATGGAACATGTGGTTAACATCTCGAGAAAAATAAAATTAATACCATCGCGGCGATCTCGCGTATGTGACGCATGTTTTGGGCGATTTCTGAAACGTTATTGTGAGACCCAAACGGTTGCACTTGACATTGCAAAGGCCTTTGACCAAGTTTGGCAATTGAGGACTTGTCAACTAACTGCTTTCTTGCGAACATCCTGCATCCCCGTGTACGTGGATTGCCGAATTTTTGAGGGAGAGGTCGATTCAGATTTAAACTCGTTTATCTTCGTTTCACCTCTTATTCATATTCAATCAATGCTGGCGTCCCACAGGGATCGGTTCTATGTCCGTCTTTGTTTTTGTTGCACCTTTTGCCATGTGCATTCATTCTTACGAGGATGACAGTACAGTCCATGGTTCCTCGTTGTTGAGGATCGTGACCCCTACTCCCAACTTCCATGGTGGACAAGGCTCTTCCACTCGCGGTTCTGCGCTGCGTGGAGAGCTGCGGACGCCAGTGATACTTCGTCATTTCAGCGCATTTATGACCCTACTTCTTCTGCCTTCCACTTTGTCAGTGACCATCAGTTTCTCCAAGTTGGAGTCATCAATTTTCCGATCAACTTGTCTAAAGTATCTTAAAATGCGTTATAGGCAGATAGTTGAGAGCCTGTTGTAGATGACGTTTCCTAGCTTCTCTTTTGTTTGATAACACAACATACATCTGTGATCTCGTCAGTTCACGTAGGATCTTTTCCACTTATAGGTCTAGGTAGACCAATGAAAATGATTATCTGTCCAAAAAGAATTTAGATATATGTTAAATAGAAATACGAGTGATGGGAAGGCTGATAGAGATATTGAAAGAAAGGTAAATGCAGGTAACTCCATTAATGGAGTACTGAATGCCGTTGGCGCTAATAAAAAAAACTGTCAAGAGAAGCGAAGCTAGCAGCGCACTATGGAGTTCTGGTACCTACCCTGATGTATAGCTGTGAGGCATGGAACTGGCAGAGGAAGGATGAAAGCAGACTGAATGTTGTTGAAATGAGATCCCTGAGGCGTATGTGTGGTAAAACCATGCACGATTGTGTGAGAAATGTGGAGATTCGATAAGATTGCAAGACTGATGTAACCGTAATGAGTAAGCTGGTTTGGACATGTAGAGCGAATGAACGAGGAAAGAAGTCTAAGGAGAATATATGACGCAAATGTGAATGGTAGAAGAAGTCGGGGACGCCCGAGGAAGACATGGCATGATTAAGTGAATCAGATACTTGATACAAGCCATCTCAAGAGTCAGAATAATAGAAAAGTATGTATGAGACGATGTATGAATGTGGATGAGGCAAAGAGTGTGTGCCAAGACCGAATTGTTTGGCGGTTCATCCGCTCAGCCTACAAATGCGGAGAAACGGCGTGACGGTTAGTTAGTTAGCTGAATAGAAATAAATTGAGCATTCTTTGGACACACAGACACGCCCGCTATGCACTTCTATCTGTGTATATCTTCAGTGGTTGGTTTATATCCAACCGAACGTCTAAACAAACCGACCAACCTCGGAGTGAGTGTAAAACCATCAGAAATCAGTGTACCACGGATATCAAAAGACGACGAACGCTGAAAATTTGTAATCTCATCCAAACGGTTTTAACTTGACAATCTTGTATACAAAATCTTAACAATCTTTAAAAAATTAACGTTTTATTAAGTTTTAATAGAAGTACTTTCTTTAAATTAGTTGTAAAGTGAAACAAAGTGTTTTAAAGAAGGCGAACGTTTAAAAATCTCAACCAAACGTTTTTAATTTATTTGTCTTAAATCATACAATCTTGTATACAATATATTAACATTGTTAAACACGTAAACGCTTTATTATTATTTAATAGGTTTACCTTGTTTATAAGATTATAATAAATGTGGTGAAGTGAAATAAAGTGGATTAATTTTCTTTGTGGTACGAAATTTATCACGAATATTGTATTGTTTTGTTGGTGGCTTAGTTTTAAACCGTGTTTCGTAATAAAGTGGGTAATTTTTATGTGCCAAACATTTATAGATTTAATATGATTAACGCTCGTAAGAAAATTTTGGGGCTGATTCATGAGAATCTAAATTTTTATTATTTTTATAGTTTTATTATAATCTTTATTTATCAAGTTACATAGGTGATTGTGCTGTGCCTGTCTCAATAGGAATTCCTGTGTTGAGAGCAGGCGCATTTTAGCATAAGTAGTTTAACAAAAAAATAAGGATAACAACAACAATGTTATTTACATTTAAAGTAAAAGTACAAGGACAATCAGCATCGTACCAATGGGAAAGCATGCTTAAGGAGATTCTAAAAATATTGCTAATATATGATCTGTCTTTACTAGTGATCCAAGACGTATCTGATTTATATTTTACATAGTTAGTGTGCTGTCTAATGGTCAGTGGAAGTGTATTATAAAGTTTAGTTGCAAAATACCTGAAGTTTCTTTGACCAAACGTTGTTTTGCCGAAAGGGATAAGTAAGAAATTTTGCCCTTTGGTTCTCGTATCACGAACAGTTTGGATTTTGTCAAAAACAGTTCTATGTTTGAGTAGATAAGTTAGTATATTTTTTTCATAAAGTTGCCTAATGTCCAAAACACCGATTCTCCTAAAGATTTCATCCGAACTGCTTGTGATGGGTAGCTTTAGCGAATTTTTTTCAAAACAGTGAAAGTTACATGAAATTTGCAATGACAAGCTCACCATGACGCGTTTTGCAGTATCACGATCAAAACGTTCGTAACACCGTAGTTACCTTAAGGTTCAACACTACATGTTTTTACGGGTTCGATCTTCCACTAGTTTAGTCCTCCATCAGTGCACAAGCCACATGTACCGCTTATAATAATAGAAGTGGGTAAATTTTCTACATTCTGAGAATATTTGTAATCCGGAAATTCTTGTATATATAACTAAATTTGAAAAACTCTATTCTCTAGTTATTTATACAATATATTTAAGGATTTTTAACAAAATATTATCAAAACAATAAAAAAATACTATAATTCATAATCACCAATTGAATAAGATTCTGGCAGTGATGTCCCTACTTACGTATTAGATTTTTAAATTCCTCTGACCCCCATATCAGCCCTTCACCGCCCCCTTGAAGCCTTTCACCGCTTACCATTTTCCCTCGAAACCACCACCGCCCCTCTTGATCTCAACAACGCTCCTGGGGGGCGGTACTGCCCCCATTGAGGATCACTGAAATATGTAACTTGAGCCTAGTTAGAAATTTCACTTACTAAGGTTACAACAATCGTTTTTAGATGTTCGTTGAAGAATAATAACATCTCATCAACAATCATTTGGCCTCGAGGCTACCACCGCCCCTCTTGATCTCAACAACGCCCCCAGGGGGGGGGGGGGGGGCGATACTGCCCCCATTTATAATCACTGAAAAATGTACCTTGAGCCTAGTTAGAAATTTCACTTGCTAAGGTTACGACAATCGTTTTTAGATGTTTATTAACGATAATAACCGCTTGGAATTTCGCGGTACGAGCGTGCAACACGCCATGTACCCGTTCTTGATGCACATTTGTATCAAATTTAATGAAAATATTTATCAAACGTCAATAATAATTTTCAGTATATCATATCTACTTCTTCAGAACTGGGTCAATTATATTTAGTGTTTACATAATTATTACCTGCAAGTTCATAAAAATCGTCTTAAATTTACAAAATTTTCATGTGGGTATCAAATTTAAACAAATATTGATCGAAACGTCAATTTTCATTCTGTAAATCATATCGACCTTGCTCAAAACTGGGTCGATTATGTTTGTTCGATATCTTGATTATCATTGCACCATTTTCAATCAATCACAATTAAAATATAATTTTTCAATCGTTATCTTAAATTTATCGATCTTCAATTTGGTTAGTCAGACATCTCCTAATACTTATTTTTGAAATTATGAGGAATGGAATATTCGAATGATCGCCATAAATCAAATATTATTTATTATTTTTAATTGGTTCACTAATGTTTAAGACAAGATTTTTATGCATAGCACAAAGGTCGACGCCATCTAGTGTGAGATTTAGCACTTCTAACGCCTTTCTCTTAAAAATAAAGTTGGTTGTTTTCAGGTGAAAAAATGTAATAAGCAGTAATTATTGAATGAAACACTAGTACCTATATATTGAATTATTTGGCGGGTGAGACTTAGTTGACCGGATATCAGAAGGACGCGGGTTCATGTCCCGTCGGCGGCATTTATCTTTTCTCGGGAGATTTTTTCAATGTTGATGAGTGTTTCAGGCTAATAATTATTGCTTATAATAATTGTTTTCAAATATTATTTACCCATTTCTGTGTTTTACATATAAAATGAGCTATAAAATATCACTGAGCATAACGGTCCCATACACCAGAATGACATTTTGAAATATCTTACTAGTGACCTAGACAACATCAAAATTTTGTTTAATTCGCTACAAGTTTTTCTGCATTATAATTGATTTGGTGACTTTTATAAGTAATCTGAATTTTGTACCAGAGAGATGGCGTACTTTTATTTATAACTTTATAGGTACTCTACTCAAATTTCCATTTCTTGGAAATCGATATGCCGTTGTTCAAAACTCTAATTTTTGGTCAAAAAACAATCAGCAAACTCTTAAAATCATCATCATAAACTTCTTCAATGAGATCATATTTGCTTTGAATTTATGTCGAATTTTTCAATTACCTACCTGTGATTAGTATATTAAAAATATAAGTGGATAAACAGGTCTTTAAAAGTCGTGCCTCGAAATAAAGCAAGTGTTTTAAAGACCACGAATATTTTACGCTATTTTTTTTATTGGTACACTGTGAAAACATAAATATTGATATTATTATTAAAAATTTGGAAATAAGAACTATTTATGAATTCGTGATGTGACATCACAATATCTTGTTGTCATGGAAATAAAAAACACAAACATTAATTTACAATCTGTCACATAAGATTAATAGTTGACATCACAGTTTTAACTAGTTATTGTGTGTTGTAAAATGAGTTCTAACATTGATAATTTAAATACCAAAGCAGAATCGCGGTTAATACCTGAAAAATCCAAAGACGTTTATAAAAAAGAATATGAAAGGTTCATAACATGGATGGAGGAGCAAAACGTAGTAGATGTAGATGAACGAGTTGTGCTTGCTTACCTTCAGAAAATGTCGGAACAGTACAAAGCATCGACTATATATTAATAATTAGAATGTAAACGATGTAAAAAAGAATGTAAACTTTGAATTAAGTTTTTGAAACATTTGTAATGTTTTATTTGACGTTTAAAATATTCCTGTCAGATTTATAGTTAAAAGTTGACATTTAGACTTCACATTTTGTTGATTTGTTGATGTTGCCATGGTAACTTTAAAAAACGCGCGTTCCATAAAGTGCGATTTAAACACGCTAGAGCGTACTTTAAATGAGTAAAAAAGGGTACCAATAAAAAAAATATTTTAACCGAAAATTATTTTTAAACGACTTCGAAAAGGAGGTTCTCAATTCGACAGTTTTTTTTTAATGTTTGTAACCTCAGAACTTTCGATTGGGTGAACCGATATTGATGATTATTTTTTATTAGAAAGCTGGTGCTTCCCGTGTGGTCCCATTTTAATTTGGTCCAGTTCTGACAGTGGGATCCATGAGAAAACCATATATGTCTTAAATTTGCAATAAGTATGTGCTCGACAAATGGACGAATAACTCAATATTGCGCCAACAGATTTCGATGATTCTTTTTAGAAGTAAAACTTCTTTACGCACGCTCGTCACTAAAAATAAACAAAACAAAAAACGACTTCAAAAAATGTTGTTTTTGGAGTCGGTGTCAGCCATGATCTCCACATCTCACCTATAACTACCTATGTATGTAGTTACCTTGGCTGACACCGACTCCAAAAATAACAATCGTACGAAATTATTTTTTTACTTTTTAGTGCATTTTTTTAAGTCATTTTTTGTTTGATAAGTTTTTAGATTTTCACGGCCAAAAGAATTTTCGTTGTGAGTTTTTGGGATGTTATGCCGTGTTGCGCTACCTCCTTCTATAGCCGACGTTTCGGACAGCGTTGCAGTGTCCATCATCTGGGCAGATCCATAAGCGCAACACGGCATAACATCCCAAAAACTAACAACGAAAACATTTTTTGTTTCGTTAAAATTTTTGTTTATTATTATGCCATTTTCAAAATTTGAACTGATTTGTCAATAATTCCGACTACCCGTGGTTTTTGCGTGTCTGCGTTAGTAATTAATGAAATCAGTTTCTAAAAAGGAATTCGCATAATTTTGACGTTTTCGCAACGAATAAAATGTATCAGTGTAGAGCGTTTTTCCAATAAAAATGTATAGATCGTCGGTTGCGCTCGATCCCGCGATAAACAAATGTCGACAACTAAGTTTATCCTATCGATACTGCTTAGTTATCGATACGGCCGTCGGCCGTGCTAGGTCCCCGCGACGTAAACATGTTTTAATTTTTACACGACTGGTAAACAACTATTTACCATACACTATTAGTTGTTTATCAGCTATGTAAAATTTAATCCACTCGGGCTATTTGTTGTCTTTTGGAAACAGCTCACACAGGTATCATAGAAATCGTCGTATCTCTCTTACTCCCAACTCAGAATCATCCTACTTCAACACCTCATTTGAAAAGTCAATTAGTTGCGTTAGGTGAGGTTACAGGCTATTTTTCTTTATTTTTTCGTTACTTTTAATGACTTTTTAAAAAATTGTTGAAATTGCATTGTTTTTTTGTGGTCATGGAATCTTATTTTCGAAACTAGAGGTTAATAACCACAGAAACCCAAGAATAAAGTAGAAAACTTAATTTAAACCTCCATGAAACCAAATTTTCCGACCGCAAATAGAGAAAAATGTATGATTTTTTACTAACAAATATTATTATCAATAATTATCAGCCTGAAACACTCATCTACATTGAAAAAATCTTCCGAGAAAAGATACTGGCCGCCAAAATTTAGTACTTAACAATACCTCTCTCACAAAAATAAAGTTGGTTGTTTTCAGTTGGAAAAATGTAATAATAAGTAATTGTCGAATGAAACACTAGTATATATTGAATTATTTGGCGGGTATTAGATAAGCCGCCATAGCTCAGTGGTCAGAGCAGCTGACCGGCAATCAGAGGGACACTGGTTCAATTCCCGTTGGCGGCCAGTATCTTTTCTCGGAAGATTTTTTCAATGTAGATGAGTGTTTCAGGCTGATAATTATTGATTATAATATTTGTTATCTACCCTTTGTGCTATGCATAAAAATCTTGTTTAAACGTTAGTTTATCAATTAAAAATAATGATTTTTTACTATTATTTTTTTATAAATCGACAAAGTGAGGTTACAATAACATTTATAATATATTTGTCTCATAAAATATGTGTTTGTTGTTGAGCCATCTTTAAAACATTTTTAACGTTGCACTCAAAATTTTAATATTTAAAAAACTATATGTTTATTTATAATAATAATATTTGAAAGCGTATTTCATCACCTTTCAAAAACAGTTTTTAGTTTTGGGATACGGTCAGAAATATTCCATTTATTTGGATTTTATCGCAATGCGGAAGTTAAACAGGTGGAATATTATCAGGACCACCACTTTGACTTTTGAGGAATGGGGGTTTAAAGCATGTTAAGTTTAAAATTTCGTGTCCAGTGTCGAACATATCGACGAAAGCCACATTTTCGACCTTGCATTGTTGAAAAATAATTTTGGAAAACATGCACAGTCAGGTAAACATTCGTTAAAGAACATCACATTATTACCATGTTAAATTCCTCGATTTCGGCCGAGAGATCGCACATGTTGCCGTTGGAGGATTAAAATAATACACTACGCATTAAATTATTCACGGTATGAAATACAGTAGAAAATCCAGATAAGAAAACAAAAATTTTAAGAAAATACAAAACTACTTCAAAAAATGTACTAAAAAGTAAAAAAATAATTTCGTACGATTGTTATCTTTGGAGTCGGTGTCAGCAAAGGTAATACATAGGTAGTTGTAGGTGAGATGTGGAGATCTTGTCGTTTTTTATTTTCTTAAAATTTTTGTTTATTTTTTTGATTTTTAGTGACAAGCGTGCGTAAAGAAGTTTTACTTCAAAAAAAGAATCATCGAAATCTGTTGGCGTAATATCGAGTTATTCGTCTATTTGTCGCGCACATACTTATTGCTAATTTAAGACATATATGGTTTTCTCATGGATCCCATTGTCAGAACTGAACCAAATTAAAATGGGACGACACGGAAAGCACCAGCTTTCTAATAAAAAAAAGATTCATCAATATCGGTTCACCCAATCGAAAGTTCTGAGGTAACAAACATAAAAAAAAATTATAAAAAATACCGTCGAATTGATAACCTCCTCCTTTTCAAAGTCGTTTAAAAACTCAGTATAGACTTGAATACAGGGTAAAAGCGACTCATTGAGATAATTGAAAGTACCTAAATCTGTACTGATAGGTGTTTTACACCATGTTTGTTTCATACCGATCCCTATTAGTCTTTGGTTTGGACTTTTTTTTTTTAAAGTAAAACTTTTTTACGCACGCTTGACTTGGGGAGTAAGCTGGTGAATGCGTGAGAGCGTTACGAAAAGTGTGATCGGGAGAGGCGAACGGAAGTTGAGAGGGAGATATAAGTTAGTGAAGATAGAAAGAGAGAGAGTTACGTTTCGTATTTATACTGTAGGGGCAAGAGAGAGAGGTGCGAGCACACATTTTATTTTTCTCTTTCTCTCATAGCTAGTTACGTTTCGTATATCGACACAGTGCAGGCCTATTGTCTGTATCACTGTAGGAGCAAGAGAGAGCAGTCCGCGCGCACATTTTCTCTCTCTCTTTTATAAGTTAGTGAAGTTTTACATCAGTCGTGTGGTCTAAAGCACACTCGTTTTTTTTCTTCATATTTCTTACGATTAGCTCCACACGGAAGCTCCGAGGAAAATAATTCCCCTCAGAGACTATGCCATCTTTGGAGATGCTGTGTGGAGGGTCTTTTTTATTATGGAACCCATAAGTCTGTAGATACATCTCTACATATTATAAATTAAAGTCCTCCGTCGCGTCTGTCTTTATGTTCGCGATAAACTCAAAAACTACTGAATGGATTTTCATGTGGTTTTCACCATTAGATAGAGTGATTCACGAGGAAGATTTAGGTATATAATTTGTCAAGGTTTTGTGTAAATTGGTTGAAATATATAATATATAAAGTAGAATGTCTGTATGCTGTGGACGAGCGGGCTGGCAAACGGGCGGTGGGCATTTGATCTGTATGCAAATTAACAGATGGCGGTGTGAGTTAAAAGGTTGGGTAACCATCCAGTGGATGGCGTTGTGTTTAGTTAGCCACAGCAACGCGTGGCCGGGTCAGCTAGTTAAATATAAAACTAATTAAACATTTCTTCAATTTTGCAAATTCGCTTTGTGGTCATTCTAAATTAAATGACAAAAATGAACTTTGTTTTAACAAAAACAGTATAATTTGGCGTTGATATTTTGTATCCCGATGAAGAAACGTTTGTTTTTGAAACATGTTGATATTTTTTATTAAATAATAGTTTTAACAAAGTTTATTGTGTTATACTTCCGTATAATAATTACAGACGATAGATAATAATGACGATAGATGATATGTTAAATGTTCACCATCTTAGACTGTACGAAAATCGGTACCAATGTAAAAAACGTCCTTGTTTTATCCCGAATCCAAATTTATGATTAGACGACCCTGTACTCTACGACAAAAAGTACTCGTGTAAAAGGTCCATAATTTCGTAAATACATCCAGGTTTTTTTATAGATTGAATTCTTCATAATCTTTTACATCAATTTGGTCACTAGTGTAGAGGGCCGCTTAGTCGATTTTATCAGATTCCTTTGTCATTGCGTTCAGTTCAACTTAGACATAACAGATCCAATATCTATTGGTCGAGATGCAAATTAATTTGCAAACAATTCTCCCAAGATCGATGTTTTCAAAATTCTTCGACATTATTTTTTAAAGAAGCATAAAATTTGTTTTATGAAACCTCTTGCATCTGATTGAATTAACAATTTTGCTGTATTCTTAATTAACAGAACATTTGAGATTTATAATGTGAATTATTTCTGGCTAAGCATCGGCTAACCAGAACGTATCGAATCGAACACCAGTGCAAATCTAAGAAGACATTATGATGATTGTAAATTTCTCAGTAACTTGTATTAAACCCATGCCAAAACGATTGCAACAAGTCTCAATGTTGTGATTCACTACAGTATTTCCTTCATGGTTGGTGTTACGCCAACCGCAAAAATGCGATGAATTTTTAAAATTTTGACGTTGTCTCATGCTGTTTTTCGCGGTCTCAGGTGTTTTTGACCAGCTGTCAGATAATCAACCTGTTTTGTTTAGTTTTGTATCCAAGACGATGTTGATAGCTTTCAAGAATGACTTTTAGCCAGTATCAAAATAGTCCAATGTTTGTCCGCTTTGATTGAGATTTAACTAGGTAGGACTTTTTCAGAAGTTTTATAGCCCTATAGAATTTTAGTATATTTTGTTAATATTAGGACAAGGAATTTGTGACCCAAAAGTCTTGCCGAGCAATTTTTAATAGGTGTCTTGAAATTACTTAAGATTTGATATATCCAACTTATTTAACGAAAGGATTACATTTTTAGAACACGGCCGACAGGGTGGGAACGAATGTTATGATTTTTCTACAAATATGAATGAATATGCTTCAAAGAACTAGCGTTATTATCGTGATAATGTTTGGATTTTTGTGCCGTGTTGCGCTTCCTCCTTCTTTAGAATCTAGCGGAGCAATTTTTGATAGGTGTCTTGGAATTACTAAAGATTTGATTTATCTTACTTATTTAACGAAAGGATTACACGTTTAGAACACGGCCGACAGGGTGGGAACAAATGTTATGATTTTTGTACAAATATGAGTGAATGTGATTCAAAGTACTAGCGTTATTATCGTTTAATTTTTAGGTTTTTATGCCGGTTTGCGCTTGGTCCTTCTTTAGCTAACGTTCGGACAGCGTTACACTGTCCATTATCAGATTGTGATGAAGTTTGCGTTTATGTATATAGAAATTATACCTTTTTGCAGGCGTTATTTCTGCGTTTAGTTTTGGTGTCTAATACAAGATTCTAAGAACTATTAAGCTTAGCCCCGTCGTCGTCCCTATTAATATTTATGTGTTAACCAGCTTTATTGATCTTTTCAACACCTGTGCTAAGACGGGAGTCCCGTTAAACGCATGCCCAAAATTTTTACACAGTTGCCATTTGCCACAAAAATACGTATCATTGAAACGCAAATACATTAAATACACTCTCCAAAATGCATTATACCAATGATAACAGACGAGTGATTATTGACGTTCTGTGGAATTAAAGTACTCCATTTTGCAATCAATCGACGATTTCTTCCCGGTATCAGTTTTGTAATTTTCTGTCATGTTTTGGCATCAATTTAATAGAGTCGTCATTAGTCATTTTCTCTAATTGTTCAACGTAAGTGATTTTGTTCGCTTAAAGCGTTCATTGAATCCACGATTTCAACCCTGAATTGTTTCATGACCCCACGATTGTTTTCTTATACGTGATTTGAGGGGGCTTGTATGTGGTTTTCTAATTCATTGCTTTCCGTGTCTCTCAATGTCTTGTTCCTAATGTTCGGTTGAAAGATCTTTCGGTTGCTTGACCTTGATACGGTGCATTTGGCTCATGTCCAAATGTCACTCTTCCCGATTCTGCGCTCCGAGCTATTTCTTTACGGCTGCGGTTCGCTCGCTGGCCCGCGTTATTTTGTAAATCTTCGCTTTAATAGTGCCCATATCCCTTCACATCAATGAGATTTGCGAGCTGTATATCATACATGTGTTCCCATCAGTCTATAAAACTAAAACATGCGCATGTTATTTAGAATAAGCATGTTCTCCTGGTAGTTAGTTCGTGAAATAATTTCTCTCGATTGGATTTGTTAGTTAAATTAATTTTTTTAATTAGAAAATGTATTTTTATTCTTCTTTCGATAAGACCAAACCATATTATGAGTAATTTGTGGTGAATTCTTTCACCGAAATTTCCGCTTTTCTTACGAGTGTATTTTTTTAAATGATTAGATACAGTGCAAGAACAAGATAAAACAGAAGCAGCCATTCCAGAAATAGTTATACAAGAAACAGTTGATAATGAAGTAGAAAAGCAAGATGACTTCACTTCAAAAGAATTACAGTCTGTTGCAATTGTGCTGACAGATTCAGAGTGCGTTCCTGAGAAGAAGAAAAATAAAACTAAGCATCGAAAGACTATGTCAATGTCCAGCACACTGGAATTGGTAAAGTCTTTGGGTGATGAGTGGATAGAAGCAGCGAAGAGAGAACTAGAAGAACATTCCAACAAGAAGAAAGAACTTATCAAGAAGAAGGAGAAAGAACATCTAGGAGATTTACAGAAGAAAGACAAAGAACACCATCATATTTTTGATACACACCACAAAAAGGATAAAGATAATCATTCTATCGTGGATAAACATCACGATAAAGAAACCGATAAGTCTGATAAGCGTAAAAGTAATGATATGGTGACCTTGATCCTTTACGACGCGTCGGTCGGCGAGACTGACGATTTCGAGGTGTTGGAGGAGTGTGAGCCCAACTCCAAAAAGAGCCAAAAGAAAAAGAGTTCCAAAGAAAGTAAAGACGACTCAAAACCACGCAAAATCAGCGCAGTCAATATGATTAATGCCCAAAAAAATACTGTCAAGAAGATAGCAAAAGCTGGCTCAGTTTCTGCTTTCAATTTTATCAGAAGCAAGAAAAAACCTCTCGCAATCATGGGATCATCAACAGAAATATCAAATACTTCTTTGGACCATGCTATTCTTGCAACTGAACTGCTCTTAGAGCACGAAAGAGTACACACAAACACAGTTCACGATCCAAGAGTAAACTACCTGAAGAAGCTTGACAAAGAATCAGAAGAAGAAAGCAAGTCAAACTCTAGTCACGACGAAGATATCTACTACGATGCTAAATCGGCTATTGTTGACGAACCAGACGATTTGCCCCAATCTGACGAACCAAAGATAGGGCTGAGGTCTTTGAAGGGAAGACGCACCATCGGCAGTTCTTTGAAGAGAACCAACGGAGGAAGAAGACGACCGAAGAAGAGGAATTCAGCTGATGAGGCCCCACCTCTACCACCAAGAGCACCTCTCACCAACTCTGCTCCGCCAGTTCTGGTCAGGCAGGCAAATGTTCCCCAGAAACATTCCCACTGGCTTTTTGGCAATTCGTTCAAAGGTAAATATTTATTTTATCCACGTTTCCGTCGGTCTTTAATTCCTACTATGAAACCGATTAGTTTTCTTAAACCATTAATCTTTTGTCGTGTCGGGAAGAAGGAATTATTAATTCTTTTTCCGATGCTTTTAATTATTTTTGTAAGGAACTGCTACAGTTTCGGGCCTGGAATAGTTGCAACTACGCCCTACTAGTGAATTTGACAACTACAAAGATAAACACAATAAATGTTGACTGAAAAACAGACAGTTTAGTCGATTCTGCTATTATGACAGACAGTTTCAAAAATACTTAAAACAACAAGGTGGAAATGTTTGATCTACCGGTATTTCAATGATAGGTTCTCCGAAGAACTATCGTCATTGATCCTCCAGCATCGGTATACAGCCGGCACAAATGTCCAACGCATGTCTAACAATTACTGTATACGGTTGACATTTTTCACTTGTGGTTACTAATTCTAATGCTCACCAGTTCCGCTAGAGTGTTTCCTCCTCCAACATGGGTCTATTCAAGACCAGGTTTCCTAATTATTTTTCCAAATAGACCCTCCACATGGCATATGATGACAACGTAGAACCTAAAAGAAACACTAGACACCCGTGTGGAGTTCATTTATTTATTTGTTTATTTACGAACAAATAGTCCATTTACAATATAACAATAATATTATGAATAAAAAAAGAAATGACAATGAAAGGAGATTTAATATAAACGAAGAGCATTGACAATATACATATAATATTAAAGTACGTATAGAAGATTACTTCAAGTAGCTTGAAGATGGATTTAAAATACTTTAAAAAATTACATTGCGTATCGACTGCCGAAAGTCATTTAGGCTTACATAAAAAAATTCAATGCTTTGATTTGCGTTGACAAGTCTCGAGATTCTGGCTGAAGGAAAATGATATCCATAATTATAAGAATGTTGATCGAGGAACAGCAATTCATTATTTCAGAGTCTACGGGAAGGGATGTTGAACTGGATGAGTTGTAACGAAGTAGGTGTGTCAGTTGTGTTGATAATTTTGAACATGCAAATTGGATCAAATTTTTACGTTCTTCTATTTAAAATTTGTTCGCTTTCATCATGCGAGTACTCGCCTCTTATATTATTCATATATTTATACTTATACCTTATACAATACCTTATACTGTGCTCCACACATTCCCATCTCATTAGTTGGCATAATCACCTGTTCAAATACCATAATTTGGCTTTTGGACAAATGATCTGGTTAATATCCCATCAAATGGACACTGTTTACTGTTTATAAACCATAACTACCGAATTTCTGTGTGGATTTCCCATTCAATTAGACCAGTGGAACAAGCAATGGTCTACTGTTGAACCAATAAGCCAATTTCTCATGAAACGTATTAATTAACGTGATTTATGTCTTTGTTTGACCAGTGTACGATTTATCTGCAGTTCTGAAATTGGTTTCAAGATTGCATCAATACGGTCTTCCAGTAGAAACCAACTTTGGTGGAGTGTTTTCTTTTGAAATTTGTAAAGTTTATTCAACGTTAATAAAATTAATCTCTGTTTATTTTTCTTTCCCACATGTTACTCCTAGCTAAATCTTTTCTGTTATTACTTATTGGACATTATTAATAGGCTAGCGTCTTACATATTTATTTTTGTGCCATTTTCTTTGTTCTGTCAAACTCTCATAATTTCAATGTTTAAAATATGACATTTTGTCATTTTGTTGACATTCAACAACATGTTCAAGAGATCAGCATAAAAATATTTCGCTATTTTTATCTAAAGTCTAATTTTAAATTGGGATTAAACTCAGCTTTTCAGGTCTCGAACATTCTGAAGATTGTTTTGTAAGACAGAGAAACAGTGTCTGGTAGTATCTAGTCTTATTTATTTTATTTTATTACTAGCTGAACTCCCCGGCGGTGCTCGGGGTTTTCACATAGTTTTTCGAATTCAGATGGTGACAGTTATGATCCTTTTATTTTGAACGCTAAGTGTGCAAAATTTTATCACGTAAAATATGCAAGGGGTTGTAAAAAGGCGGGGGGGGGGGGGCTAGTTTTTTGGACTCTCATTTAGACAGTGACCTTCCCTTTCTTTTAAAGTTCAGGCGTGCAAAATTTCATCACCTCGGAATAAAATTGTATAATTGCATACAAATGAAATCCACGCCGCCCGTCACAAAGAGACACTGCTTTATTATATTAGATTTCTTATTTTAATTCTTGATTATTTTTTTATCGTTAATCTATTAGTTAATATGAGATGGTGTTATTTTTCAAAATCATGGATTTATCAATGTTAAATAAATATCTGAGATTTTCAGTTGAAATTTTTGGTCATTCATTCGTGTTTTCAGTGATAAAGTAATTATTTAAATACGGTATAAGAAAGAGATAGAGACAAGACAAGATAGATATAGGTAGGGGAGGGAAAGGAAGGGAAACTTGTCGATTTATCGGTAAAATGTTTTAGAAAAAATATAAATATGCCTCTTTTATTCGTACTTATTTGTCGATTCTTTTTTGTCTTTGGTTATTTTGGTTCATTTTAATTTTATCCTTACGAAGAAACCATTGGTTTTGAAAAACATTGATAATTTTGATTAAATAAGTGGTGTATATGCTACTGTAAAAGCCCATAAATTGATAAATCTTAGATTTTACTAGTAAATTTTAGGATTTACCCACATTCAAAGTTGGTAAATCTTAGGATTTACTGGAAAATCTTAAGATTTACGGTAGTACGGGCTTTTACAGTAGCATATACAAAGTGATTTGTTTTCATTTAATTAAAATATATACTACCCTTTCAATTTTTAATTAAATAAATACAGTTCAATCCCATTATACTGCTAGATAGCGGTTTGTCATAAGTACCGTGAAAACCCGGGTGTCTCTGAAACTTCTCGCAGGATTTATTTATTTATTTATTTATTTATTTACGCCCTTTTTCGGGGCTTTTACATATACAATTTAAAAATTAAACTTGATTAAATAAAATATAAATACTGTATATTTCTTTTACCAATAAATATAAAAGGTATATATTTCTTTTATTAAGAAATATACAGTATTTATTTTACATAACTGAACTGCCTCAGTAACAGCATTTTGTATTTGTCTAAAGATAAATTAAAGATGTCCACAGACTTGGTAAAATTATTTCCCTCCATTAGTATTCTGGGCAAAGAGGAATACATATGGTAGTTAGTTCCAGAATTTCTGCACTGAAATAAATCCTGACTTCTAGTATTACGTAGAGGAATCCGGAAGCTTATTAATTCAAGTAATAATGGACTATCAACTAAATCATTTAGAATTTTATAAAGAAATACCAAGTCTGTGAAAATTCTTCTGTCTGATAATTTGAGCATATTCATATCATTTAAAATAGTGTTGTAGTTCAACATAATTGCTGGAATACCCATTTTAAAATTTAGAAAACGTAAGAATTTATTTTGTATTCTTTCAACAGCTTGTACATGTGTATTATAATATGGGTTCCAGACGGGAGAATTGTACTCAAGTTGACTTCTAACAAATGCAAAATATAACAGTTTAATACATTTTATATTTTTAAAATTTCTAGTTAGCCTAGTTATAAATCCCAACATTTTTAAGCCCTTATTAGAAATTTCTGTTATGTGGTTAACAAATGAAAGATTTGATTGAAAAGTGATGCCTAAGTCTTTAATTTGTGTTAATGTCTCAAGAGTATTGTTATCAATGTTGTAATTAAAGATCACTGGATTTTTTATTCGAGAAAATCTAACTACTTGACATTTTGAGATATTTAAGTAGAGTCTATTTTCATTACACCAAATCAACAATTTGTTGATATTATCTTGAAGAATGTTGCAATGGTAAATATTTTTAATAATTCTAAACATTTTGAGATCATCAGCAAAAAGTAAGAAAAATACATCATGAAATACTTTTGTTAGATCATTTATAAACAAGATAAATAAGACTGGGCCAAGGTGTGAACCCTGTGGAACTCCACTTGTTGCATAAATTTTTTCGGACAAAGAGGATTTTATTCTAACAATTTGTTGTCTTTTAGTAAGATAGCTTTCAATCCAGGTTAATAAATTGCCACGTATACCAAGTTTTTCTAATTTCCAAATGAGAATTTCATGGGAAACTGAATCAAATGCTTTACTAAAATCAGTATAGACAGAGTCTACTTGTAGTTTTTCTTTAAAAGCATTAGTTATAAAATTTTCATAAATAATCAAGTTAGAAAGAGTACTTCTACCCGGCATAAATCCAAACTGGTAAGGTGATATTACAGGTTTTATTTGTGTAAAAAGTTTGTCAAGTATTAGGCTTTCAAAGAGTTTCGGTATGGTGGATTGAATACATATTGGTCTGTAATTACAAATATCACTTTTATCGCCCTTTTTGAAAATTGGAGTCAAATAACTAATTTTCCACTTATCGGGAAAAATTCCACTAGATAAAGACAAATTAAAAAGTTTGGTTAATGGAAGAGCAATTACTTTGATACATTCTTTAATAAATATTGTAGGGATATTATCCGGTCCCGCAGATTTGTGTATATCTAAGAATTTAACTTTAGTAATTACATCAGAGAGACTTATGGTACACTGTGAAATATCAAGAGTTTCATCTAGTGTTGTTGTTGGAACAGGAGCATTATTTGAGTCTGTTGAATAAACACGTTTTAAAAAATTTTGCAAACAAGTTCACAATACCATCAGTATTATTGCTATGGCTGCCATTTAGGTGCATAATGCTCGGGAAATCAGAATCATCTTCTTTAAGTGATTTTGAGTATTTCCAAAAAGAACTAACATTATTTATTATAGAGTTTTGAATTTCATTTATATAGTTACGGTAGCAGGTCATAGACATTCTTTTACATGAGGTTCTTATATTTTTAAATTCAATGTAATCAGAATATTTTTGATGTAATTTATATTCTTTATGTTTAAGTTTTTTGGTGATAAGCAGATTTATAAGTTCTTTGGAGTACCATTTTGGATATGTTTTTGGCTTACATTTCATGGTTGGAATATACATGCTAATAGTCTTTTCCAAAACAGAATAAAATTCATTGGTAGATGTGTTGATATCATCATATTGCATAGATGACCAATCAAAAGAGAGAAGATAATTACAAATTTTCGCGTAATCAGTTTTGAAAAAATTTTGGTAACTGAACGATAGTTTAGAAGTATTAATATGTACATTAGAGATAATAACTTCTAGTGGAGGATGATAAACATCAGTGGGCACCAGCGGCTCACTACATTCTTCAATTTCTAGTGAATCTAAGTTAGAAAAACATAAGTCAAGAGTACGATTTGTACGTATTTGTATGTATTGGTGCATATTATGTATAATGTTAGCACTTCTGACAGTAAATCCTCAAAGAAAGTCACTGATAAAAAGCTCCGAGTCCTGCTTGCACTTTAATTACTTTTTATTGTTTTGGGTGATCTTTTTTGTAATTTTTATTATATTAAAATCACTTTTATATAGTTTCTGGAATTGAAAAAAATGTTTGAATTATCTTTATACAAGTTATGCATCTATATGAGTTATTTGTTCGCATCTACGTTCGCTGTGATACCTGTACGTACTGCTGTCGAGGATAATGGATTATATGTTTTTTTTTTTTAACATGTTATAATAATTATGTAATTATGTGATAATATATTATTTTTCAAATGTCTTTCGTTTTAGGAAATTTCAGGGACAGGCTGAATGCTCTAACCTCTGAGCTATGCTGCCAACGCCTATATTTTTAACTCTGTTTTAAATCTGAAAATTTGCTGATTTCTCCTTTTTGTATTTTTCCAGGAGAGAGCAAGCGAGACGACGACAATGGAGCCGACACCGTCTCTCAGATGACAGACACCTCCCACTTCAGCTCGGAACACTCTGCTGATAGAACGGAAAACAACTCACAGTAAGTTTTACTTTAATTCTACCGAAACCCATGTAGAGTTGTATGGCAGTCTATCCTCTCAGGCTACCCCTATGGGGAACGGCGAGATGGTTAGTTAATTATTAAAATCATTCAGACCGACATGAATTGATGGTACTTTGACCCGAAGTAACGGGACCCCAACCCGAAGTAATGGAATCCCTACCCGAAGTGATGGGATCCCGACCCAAAGTGATAAGACCCCGACCCGAAGAGATGGGACTCCTACCCGAAGCGACGGACCCCAATCCGAAATGATGGAACTCTGACCCAAAGTCATGAAACTCGGACCCAAAGTGATGCGACCCCGACTAGAAGTGAAGGAACCCCGAGTTGAAGTAAAGACACCCCTACCCGAATTGGACAAGGGGCGAAGATGTTCGTATTCAAACTCCTCCAAACTTTCTCCAGTTATGTTTTAAAACACTTTGTAACTCTTTTTCTAACTCTTACCTAAATAGTTACATACGTACGTACATGTTTTTGGCTGAACCGGTTTCTCCCTTTTGCAAGCCTATGTGGCGGGGTGAAACCGGTTCGGCTGGGGAATAACAGCATTCAATATTATACAATGTACAGATTGTCTAGCTGATACGGTTTTTAAAATCTTTACGAATGTTATTTGTAACACTCATGTCAGAGGTGAAAAACGATTGAAAAAACTTTTTTTAAAATTTATTTTTAACACGGACAATGTTAGAAAGTTATAATAATACTAGCGCAAACCCGTAAAAAATCGCGGGATATTTCATGTTAATAAATCCAGTAGCAAATAGCAAAAAACGCTTTTTTGAAAATGGACAATGAAAATGGTAAAATAACGACATCTGCCTGTACTTATCTCTATTAAGCGTAAGAATTTTAAAAAAATAAATAATATTTCAAATATGCAACTAAAATAATTTTATGATAAAAAAATATTACGTTAGGGGCCATACATTAATTACATGAGCTGTTTGTTTTTTAACTTTAAATTCCCCCCCCCCCCCCCTCCTTTTTGAGATTTGGTGGGACCCCCCTTCCCCCTCACGTGAGATCACTACAGTTGTTAAAGGACTGCATTTATTTTTTTTTCTTACTCTCGAAATAAATGTTTTTCATAACAGCCATTAGATTTTTTCAGCGGGCAAAATGGGACACTTCAAAAGAAACGAAAAAATATATTTATTCTTTTATAGTTGAAGTGAGATTTTTATTGACCCCCCTTCAGTTTAAATGAGATTTGATGAGATTTTACTGGACCCCTCCCCCATTTTGAGCTCACGTAATTAATGTATGCCCACTAATAGGTCTTGTCTGAATTCTTGACTCATCCGTTTCAATTTTGAAAAGGGGACATAATTCAAAGCAATTCCAATTTCATTCAACCAGAATTACATCACAGAAAAATGAAATAAAAAAAAAATAATAAAAAAACTGAAATTTATTTAAATGCTAGCAAAATTCAATAAACAAATCACCGCTAGCTATTGTTTAAAATATATATATCGATCACTTTGTCATTTTTAATATTTACCCTTAAATTATTCTCGTACAGGCAACGCGGCGGACCCAGCGTTGCGGCCCGCCCAGTAACGCGCGCCGAGAGCTATCGAGACCGCGCTGACCGCGTCAAGAGGACCAAGAGGAAGACGAGCGACCCCAACCAACTCACGTCCTCGAAGGACTACCAGTAAGTGACCTTTATCCTTATTTTACGTGTGTGTAATTGACAATCCCTTCAGAAGACAGCAGAATTGTCCTTATCCTTAAAATCAATAATTCTTTTCGTTAACTGCGATTAACTGCGTCTTTTGGCGATTCTGGTTTTACCTAAGAATAAGGAATTGTCCTTAAAATTAATGATATTTTCGCTGCCATCCGAGAGAACAATTACATTGAGCGAGTTTACAAGCTACTAGCCGGTGAATTCACTATCTGCTAGAAAACTCGTTCGGTGTAATCATATTTACTAGCTAACTAGCAGATTGTGAACAATCTACAAAAAAAGTTGAAAGGTGTGCTACTTTGCTCGCTACTCGCTAGCGTGTGGGCTTGTTAGCTAGTAAACTTATCTTGTGTCATCGTGGTTGGTAGTGAGCTGGCTGCGAGTATCTCAGTTTTCTACAAAATGTCGACATAGCAACACGTGGTTTCAACTCGCTAGCTAGTTCGCTACTGAGCGAGTGGAAAGTTTTGTGTGTTATTATTACTATTTCTATTTTTGAAACTGATAATTCGTGGTGGAAGTCCATTATAATAGATTATAATAAAACAAATAAAAAACTTTATTCCACTTAATTTTATTTGACCGTAACCGGTTTCAGCTCGTCAGAGCCATCTTCAGACTGGTCACCAGTTGAAGAGTCACTGAGTTGACCAGTCTGAAGATGGCTCTGACGAGCTGAAACCGGTTACGGTCAAATAAAATTAAGTGGAATAAAGTTTTTTATTTGTTTTATTATAATCTGTTATTATTACAATCGCACTCGCCGATTCGCCCGCTTTTAAACTTGCCGGCTAGTAAGCTTGTAAACTCTCTCAATGTTATCGTGGCTTATCGAAAAAGTCGTTCATATAAATGATACCCTTACGGAGAACCAGAATCTCAATTATAAGGAATTGTCCTTTACTTAATTGTGCCCGAGAAAGACATGGCACGACCAAGTTAATCAGATACTTTAGTCGGGCCATGTCAAGAGTCAGAATAATAGAACAGCATGTATGAGACGATGTATGAATGTGAACGAGGCAAGGAGTGTGTGCCAAGACCGAGTTGTTTGGCGGTCCGTCCTCTCTGCCTACCCCTGCGGGGAAACGGCGTGATGATTAGTTAGTTAGTCCTTAACCTTAAAATTACAGATCGTTTCGTTAACTGCGATTCCAGTTCTCTCGGATGACAGAGAAAAAATCGTTAATTTAATTTTAAGGACAATTCCTTATCCTTAAGTAAAACCAGATCCTGAAGAAGGAACCATTGGTTTTGAAACATGATGATAATTTTTATTGAATAAGTAATGTATTCAAAGTGATTTATTTTAATTTAATTTTTAAAGAATTATTTTTTCATAAAAGCCTTACGCGGGAATATTTCACACTACATATTCATGCACAATATACCTGTCACCGATTATTTCTTAAAAATAAGAACTTCGTACTGCGCAAAATATTCTAGGAAATTTCGTAGAAACTCTACTGTCATAAGGTACATGTGTTAAACATGTAAATATTTTTGCTAAACGCATCTCTCTATAGTCAGCCAGTGGCGGTTTTCCCTAAAGCGCGTTTATGCATTAAACTCCTGTAAAAAAAGTTTTAAAAAAATAAGACAAACTTGCACTATAATTTTTGGTAGTTCTGTGGTAAACAAATCAACCAATATTTATAGCTATCACGACAAGGGGAGTGGAGCTGTTAAATGAACTTGCAAACCATTTGGATGTAAGTGACTGTTCTATATATGCCTTAATTATTAAAGAGTCACCTGCCTAAATGCCGATATGGTAACTAAATTGTCCTGTAATTGGAATAATTCTGTTGTACAATAATAATAAAAAAAAATAAACCCGCCCGTACCAAGTGGAACGGCTGTGCATCCCTTTTTAACCAAAAATTAATTTTGGATTTAGGTCGAAATGCTTAACCAAACTGATTTTTTTTATTTATTAAATGGTATCGCAAATATCTAGTACGGGCGTGTGCTACTCAATTTACTTGTGTTTTAAATTATGAAACATAGGTAAGAAATCAATTTTTCAAGATTTTAGATGCAACTTTGGCAATTATTTGTGAGTTAAGGTGATCCAATAGTCCAGGGAAAAATCTTACGCCCCATTTTGGGGGGAGTTTGAAAATACTTGAGAAACGGCTTTAGGAAAGGTTGGAGAAGGTTTGA
Organism: Limnephilus lunatus; assembly: GCA_917563855.2. Lineage (NCBI taxonomy): Eukaryota > Metazoa > Arthropoda > Insecta > Trichoptera > Limnephilidae > Limnephilus > Limnephilus lunatus. Next base: position 114,276,985 of record OU830592.1, read on the forward strand.
GAATTTTTTTACAGGTTGATTTCGTAAAGGTCTGTAAAAAACATTAACTCCTTTTTTACGCATGGTTTATTGTAATAACAAAGAAATTTAAAATTGATTTCACGAAACCAAGCGACGTGTAGTCTAAGACGTCTATTCCCCGTCGCAGTCGGGGCCGAACTGATACAAAATGGGTGTGGCAAATCTGTAGTCGCAGCCGGGGCCGAACTGATACAAAATGGGTTTGGCAAATCTGTAGTCCTTAGGTGGACGGTATAAGGTTTACTTTGAAGGGAAATGGAAATTCCCTTCCCAATTTTCCATCTACACTTACGCCTACTTCCTCTTTCACTTGAGGAGTCCAGCCCATTTTGTTATATATATCGTATAGATATATTATCTATAACACATATAACTTCATTTTTGTAGAGTATTATACTGCCCTGAAGAAGCTACGGTTGTAGCGAAACACAGTCGGCATAAAGTATAAAAAATAAAAGTGGTGTTTACAAAGTTAAGTTTTATTTTTAAAAAATGATTTCTTTATTTACCTGTATTTTATAATTTAAACCAAAATTATGTAAAATAGTACATATCCGTACTAGATATTTGCTATATGTTTTGATTAAAAAATATATTATTTAATTTGGTTTGGTATTGGAGCCTCAAACCCAAAATTAATTTTGTACGAAAAGGGCCGCACAGCCGCTCCTCTTAATTGCCGACATACTAAGGTCGCTAATCTCTTGTGATATAACGAAATATGTGTGATAGTGAAACAAAGAAATTTCTTTAGATCTAAGGAAAAATATATGTAGATATTTATGAAAAAGATCAATATATAATTTAAAGATGAGGGAATGTTGTCTTCCTTTTTTAGTCTTCGATAGAACTCCCATTGCGCGACGAACCGCCACTACCTATAGCATGATATCCGACGTTTAAAAAACATAATGCTCATGTCGACGCTCGTCCCACGCTTATTTATTAATAACTCTAAATCGGAACATTAGATAGAATTCAACTAAATGGCTGGACCGTTTAGCCGAATTTTAATATAGCGAGAAATCTATGTTCTGAATCAGCAAAAACTCTCAACTTTGGCGTAGTCAAATTTGTGTAGTTTTTGTTGTCTGAATTTTTTTGGCGAATATAAACTGTATTTTGAAAGAGTTAATCTCTGGAATAAAGAGAGAAAAATAAGACATGAAGGACCAGTGAGAGCATTTCAAACCCTCAGGTATCGGGCATATTCTGTCAGGTCAAAATATTTAACTTTCTGATAGAATGTGATTCTTTGCAATAAAATCCTAATAAATGGAATCTTTCTTTTTTGAAAGGTGATGAAATACGCTATCAAAATTTATTGTTAGAAATGAATATGTAATTTTTTAAATGTAATATTTTTTATGCCATCATAAAAAAAAGTTTAAAAGTCGTTCACGCAAAGTTTTTTCTATCTAAAATTGCTGATACTAAAAAACTGACATGTATTTTATTATAGAAAAGGGTATTGTAAATGTTCAATCATTATATCACTTTTTTGTGGTTTTATGTAAAAATAATTTTTAAAAATTCAAAAAGTTTAATAAATCTTTTTAAAATAGCTTTTGGAAACCTTGGGATCTTGAAGGTATACATTTTAATTCTTTCTATGGATAATTTTAAGATTTGCAAAAACAGCGTGGTGTTTTCTCTTTCTAACACTGTTTAGATCATATTTTTCACTTTTTTGCATATATTGGGCATTAACTATAACTATGTAACAATTTCTAGACATTTTGTAAACTTATAATATGATGGGCGCGGTATATACCTTTCTTAAATCTCGTCATTTATTTGTATGTAAACATCTTGTATTAGTCGTTGTTAGTTTTTGGGGTGTTATGCCGTGTTTCGCTACCTCCTACTATAGCCACAAACACGGCATAACACCCCAAAAACTAACAACGAAAATGCTTTTGGCCGTGAAAATCTAAAAACTTATCTTGTATTAGGTCTGTATATTTTTTAGCCCGTACTTTATATTGTATTTTCCTGATTTTGTTTTTTTTATGCATTTCTTAGTCCATCTTATTAGTCCATCATGGAGGAAACTTTATTTTAACTTTTTGAAACCCAAAGTACATAAATCAAATGAGTCGGTTATACAAATTCATAAAATCTTATAAGACATGTTTCTGTAAAATATTTGTAAAGTGATTCTTCATATGTTTAGGTCTGTATGTTGCTTCTGTGAAATGTTTTGTAAATTTTTTATTCATACATTGTGTCTACATATTGGGTTGAGTTGGGTTTAACTTCTCAAAAGTACCAATTGGCGATCCCTTAATGAGTTTTGATAACTCATGGGAGTGCAACTTCGTTGTTAGTTTTTCATTAAAAAAAAGAGTTTTAATTTTCAATGTACATTTTTTACTTTAAATTTTAATTTTTCTGTTACCGGTTTCGACACATCCGTCATTCACTAGCAATCTTAAACTCGAAACCGGTAGCAGAAAATTAAAAGTAACTACATTGAAAATTAAAACTCTTCAAAACAAACAAAAAACATATTTCCCACTATGATGATAGTAAGGCAGACACAAAAGAGGAAGACACAAACATTTCTATGAGACCTACGAGGGGCTAAAATCTCTTACAAAAAAACCCTGTACATCTCTAGGGTTAATTTTTACACAGGGTAGTAGAAGTATTGTTATTTCAAATAAACAGATTTTCTGTTTAAAAGTTCTTTGCGGAATATATTTTTTAAAAGTGGAAATCAACCGCGTATAGCGACTGTTGATAATTTGTACCCAGGATGTTAGCATAACCTGCAGGGTAGTTTTCCTATGGTCTAATAAGGGGTTGGTAAACCAATACCCGCACCTTCCACCTTCCACTTCTTCTAAACAACTTAACCTAATTGCGATCAGCCTTTTAATCTATCGGATTGTGTTCTTTCCATTGACCTGGATATCAAATATTATGCAAATTTTAAAACACGTCATAATTATTGTGTACTTGGGGTTACATTGCTAGCGTAACACCGGGTATGTGCTTTTTTACATAATATTGTAAAATTTTTTTCGTTTTCGATATTATTTTATGGAATAGAAGCATGGACACTTCCTGAAAAACTAATTAGGCGACTTGAGGCATTCGAGATGTGGATCTACAGAAGAATACTTAAAATAAGCTGGATGGACAGGGTTACGAATGAAGATGTTATGGTTCGGATGAATAAATAAAAATAAGTTATTAAAACTATAAAAATACGAAAACTTAAGTATTTTGGACATGTGATGAGACATCCAGAGAAGTACGAGATCTTGCATCTCATAATCCAGGGAAAGATTGCCGGAAGACAAGGCCCTGGAAGAAGGAGAACCTCATGGGTGAAAAACCTGAGATAGTGGATTGGCCAGTCTACTGTAGAGCTGTTCCGGGCCGCAGTTATCAAAGTCCGCATAGCCAACATGATAGCCAACGTCCGTTGAACGGACAGGGCACTAGAATAAGAAGTAAAACTTTGATACTTTGGCTTTTTAACATTAGCTCCACATAGGAGGCCCTGAGGAAAATAATTCTTCCTATGCTGGGATGCTAATTCATAGGGATGCTGTGTGATCTTTTTAGGGAAGGAAGGAGAGGAAGTTCTGCGAAGGAAATGGGTATTAAAGGTGGCTAGGAATCTGTGGATCAATGTGTTCAGTAGTGACGGACATTGAATCCATCCCTCCCACTGCGTTGCAATGTGATATTCCTAGATAGTACGGCTTTAGAAGCCAAAGGGATTCCCCCAACCATTCTCTCCCGACCCGGCTTGCCATGCAGCTGGTGGGCAGATGCATTCGCGGCCAAGACCTAGACAGATCTCATCCCATGAACCCGGGCCCATGCTAAGTCACCAAACGTAGCGAACAACTTGGGGTGACCTATGGCAGAGACCTTTGTTGGTTATCCAATAAATGGTTCCCGGGGCGGCGTTATCTTCTGGCTCCCTAGCACAGTCGATCGATAAGAATTGATATGATGACTTTCGGTAACTTCTCATCGTTCCCTACCATGACTGCAGATCGCGATCGAGTGTTCTTAATGTATTCAATGTCAACTGTTGTTCGTACGTTAGCGATCTGCAGTCGTCCTAGGGAACGCTGAGAAGTTACCGAAAGTTATCCTATTAATCCTTATCCTATCGATCGACCGTGCTAGGGAGCCTGGATTTTAAAAATGGTTCTTGATCTCTTGTGGTACCTCTTTTGTTAAGTTTATTGTAATCTATAATTCGTCCTTTTAGATTTATCCGAATTTGGTGAGCTCTGGGATCATTCAATTTGCAGTTGGTCAGTATTTTCTGCCTAAAAGTTCAAAGTTAGATATAATATTATTTTCTGCTCACATCGTCTCATTTCCACAATGAACCATGACGCTTTGAAATATGCATGTATTTACAATTTTGGTGGCGGGTTTGGGTACCGTTGCACCTGGAATCATTTATTGGATAACCAAAACCTCTTCCATAAGTCACCTCAAGAGGTTCGATCAATTCTTACGTCCGTCAGCATCCCCAAAGATAATATAGGCCCTCTGGGATATTTTCTTCAGAACCTCCTGTGTGGAGCTAATGTAAAAACAGAAATATGATTTTTTGGCCTTAAAATCAATAAGAAGTAAAAGGAAGAGGAATATAGAATAAGGATAGGTGATGCTCTGAGATCCATCTACAGTCCACAATAAAGGTGAATTCCTAGTAAGAATGACATTATATATACGTACACAACACAGTAAAAAAACTGTTTTTCTTAGCTAGTTAAGTAAATAAACATAAATTCAATTTTTTTCGTAGTTTTCTGAAAATTTTCCATTGGTCAATTTAAATTGAGCTTTCCAAGTTCTTCCAAAGTTCTAAATAACAGCAAGTCGCAACATTCGACGTCTTAATTGTAAGGAAAACACGGTTTTGTCCACTGAATAGATTTACCCATAGAAGTGTTTTGCTGGATTTTTTTCTTGAACAGGTGGATTAAAACAGCCACGTTTTCAAGCAAGCAGAATCTAAAATACATCGACAAATTAAGCTGCCGACGTTGGTTTATCGATGTCGATAGCACACAAGCCCTAATAAATCGCCTTAATATTCGCTTAATATATCGACAAAATAATCAATGACGGAGGATAAAAAATCCGCCGATGATGGCAATACTAACACATAAATTGTTTCGTAATTTTGTTGTTTGAAACATAAATTCTAACGAGTAACAATTGTTAGGCCTTTTAGTTGTTTACAGGCAGTTCGCTTCAAAACCTATCTCACAAATTTTGGAGTCCCTCAAGGGTCGCACTTAGTACCTCTTTTATTTTGTATGTTTATAAATGACATAACTATGTTACAAGATTTGTTAATTTTATCTCATTTATTGACAATATTAAACTAACTAACTAACTAACCATCACGCCGTATCCCCGCAGGGGTAGGCAGAGAGGACGGACCGCCACACAACTCGATCTTGGCACACACTCTTTGCCTCGTTCACATTCATACATCGTCTCAATGTAAAAACAGAAATATGATTTTTTTGCCTTAAAATCAATAAGAAGTAAAAGGAAGAGGAATATAGAATAACGATAGGTGATGCTCTGAGATCCATCTACAGTCCACAATAAAGGTGAATTCCTAGTAAGAATGACATTATATATACGTACACAACACAGTAAAAAAACTGGTTTTCTATAATATTAAAAATATAATATTTAAAAATATTAAACTATTTACCCGTAAAACGACGAAAGACGACTCCATTCGTTTTCAAATCAATATCGACGGTATTGAAATATACTTCATTTTAATAACAAAAAGTGTAAATTTACAAGGGTAAATCCTACACTGTATTTTAACTATTATAGGAATGTTTAGTTGCTAACTCGACCACTAGTGTACATGAGAGAGACATGAGATGCCGTAGTATAAAATGGGTAGTTTTAATATTACTTACATTAGTTAGCTCTCAAATGGACAACACGTATTGTGATACTCGTTTGTGCAATAAAGTTTATACTCGACCACGCGCGTATTAATCCAAGGGAACATAACTACCCTAACAATACACCTACCCCAACTATAAGTATAACAGTGGACAGCTTTAGACGGATAGCTGGAAATGTCTATCACCTCAGTAACGAATGATTTAGGAATCACTTTTGATACGCGCCTGATTTTTCGTTCTCATATTTTTTTATTGTAATCTTTATTTATCAAGTTACATAGGTGATTGTGCTGTGTCTGTCTCACTAGGAATTCCTGTGTTGAGAGCAGGCGCATTTTAGCATAAGTAGTTTAACACAAAAATAAGGATAACAACAACAATGTTATTTACATTTAAAGTAAAAGTACAAGGACAATCAGCATCGTACCAATGGCAAAGCAGCATTAGGAGGTTCTTAAAATATTGTTAATATATGATCTGTCTTTGCTAGTGATCCAAGACTTGGTATCTGATTTGTATTTTACATAATTAGTGTGCTGTCTAATGGTCAGTGGAAGTGTATTATAAAGTTTTGTTGCAAAGTACCTGAAGTTTCTTTGACCAAACGTTGTTTTGGCGAAACGGATGAGTAAGAGATTTTGCCCTTTGGTTCTCGTATCACGAACAGTTTGGATATTGTCAAAAACGGTTCTATGTTTGAATAGATAAGTTAGTATATTTTTTTGCATAAAGTTGCCTAATGTCCAAAACACCGATTCTCCTAAAGATTTCATCCGAATTGCTTGTGATCGGTAGTTTTAGAAATTTTTTTATAATTAGTTTCTGGGCTTTAGAGATCGGATCAATGGCGGCAGCGTTTGCTCCCCCCCGGCTATGATACCATACTCGATTAGAGATTGACATTTATGTTTGTGTGAATGCGAAGTTTTGATTACACTGATATTTGTGGGGCCTAGGAATCGATAGGTATTAGATATAGATCAGTTCTAGGAATTACTCGTCCAGTGTAGTGCTTGGATTAGCGTGTGTTGTATAGGTATGCATGAAGGTGTTGTTAGTAAGGTAAGTTAGTTTGGTCGCTTGTTGGCTCGCTAAATGCCGCACATTCCGAAACATTATCATTATTACACGTTGAGGGGAATTTTCCTAACAGACTTTCCCTGATATGACGTCTTTGGTGCGGCTATTGTGTGCTAAGACTGATTTTCTATTAAAAAAATATCATTAGTGTTTTTTTTAAGTGAAACTTTTTTAGCACCGTTGTGAATTGAAACTCGATGAAACGGAAACGAGTGACACTAAAAAGAGACAAACACATACATTTTTAGGATTTAGCCTGGTATAGAAAGAGATGGAATCAAACCTTACCTACATACAGTACCTACGAAGGGTTGCTCTCTGTCAAGCTGCGCGCATTGGCCGCTTTCATTATGAGCTCACTCTTCAAGGTTCCTATTGGTTGAGATTGACTTTGAGATGTTTCACTTCTACCGCGTGTGGGCTGCACTCGTTTTTTATTTTTATTTTCACTTGAAAATCAACCTTTTTAATCAAAGGCAAACATGCCAGTTAGTAGCCGAGGAGTTCAAAGCGTCGGGAGGCCACCAAAATTTGAGATTATAATTATAAACGTAGAAGGAATTCAATTATTGTGAGGTTACTTGGAATGTTTGTCTTTATTGAAAAAAAAAAAGAAGGAAATTTTTCATTATTGTTTTTATTTAGTTTGTGTCGAATGAGCCCAAAACACGTTTTCAAATATATTTATCCAGTTACTTTAAAGCTTTTCCCTAATTCTTCGACTTTGGTGTTCGTGTGACTTATGAGATGTAGGTACAAAGAGAGAAGATACTAATTTATTTACGTATAATATGCATGGAATATTTTTTTAAAACAAACAATACTAATTCCAACGAGAATTAATAATCAAAACCAATTAACAAAAAGTCTCCCATTCGGCTGGTCCCCGCGGGAGATATAGACCACTACCCTCTAACAACAAGAAGAAACAAAACACTCAATATTGCAACCTTAATTGTTGTATTGCACCCGAAGCCTTTCCTCATGTATACAAAGTAGTACAAAAGCTATGAAGAGTGTCCTTTTCACCTGCGGGCTATAAAATTATGAAAACATGATTCTAGTTCTGATTCACATTGTAGTTAATCTAAAATACCTACTTTCTGTACTAGTTTTCATACCAATTACTTAATTTTTATGCATAAAGATAATATTATTACCTTTTTAGTTATTGTTTTTTTCGTGGTTCGAGTACAATGCGTTCTAGTGAATTTAAATAATATATATTGATAATACAGAGGTCTATAAGAGAATAATACATATAATGAAAACAGGTGGATAGGAACCTACTATATTTTAAGGTGCTTTTATTTGATTATTATAGATTTTTTTTATGTCTTATTTGAAAACGAATAATTAAATGTATGATGTTAAAAACTGTTGCAAATTTAGGTCTTCTTATAAATATAAATATAAATGTAAAACCAACAATGACGAGGGTAGCAAAGGAAAGTCATGCAATGTCCAGAGTTTTAAATATAATGCCCTCCACGTGCAAAGTCGTATCTTTCCCAAGCATAAACTTTCTAATAAAGTGTGTTTTTCGGAAGTGACCTGCAAGTAAGTATGTTTTTGTATCTATCTGTAAATAATAAAATTAAATAGAACCTAGGAATTCATAATGAATTGTAAAGCGCCCTTGAGGTGATTTTTCACAAAAACGGCGCTCTACAAATTGTCCAATTATTATTATTAAATACGAGAGTCCTTAGAACCGAAGAAAGCCTACATGAGCTAGAAAAAGCTCTCGAAGAAATAATGTTAAAGGAGGCCTATGCCAAGAGGCAAACTGAGCTTCGGAATATATATTTAAAAAAATAACATATCTAGTATTCATGCCTAACCGAAGTTCAGAATAAAAAAGGCTTATTATTTTACGGTGCTCCAGATTTTATGTCCGGGTTAAATCTTTCCCAAATGAAAGACTAAACCCTTCCACACACTTTTACACAAATGATTATCTAGTAAATTCACGCAATGTAAGTGCACTATATAAGTATAATAAATACAAATCAATACAAGAACAATACGTCAATCCACCAGAAACATAATGGGAAAATATTTCACCGACTCCAGATATTTTCATATCAGAGGGTTCAGCTCTGATGAAATCCTAACTGGTCCGATAAATCCTACTGATCCCTCAATATAAATATTTAAAAAATCTTTCGTAATCCTACATGTATTTAAAATGACTGCCTTTTGCATTTTTATATATAAATTCTTTGACAAATCTAATACGCCTAAATTTTGAATGAGAGAGCTAGGTATAATGCCAGTAGCCGAAATAACAAATGGTAATATTTTTATAGTCTGAGAATGCCAAATTCTTTTAATCTCTTTTTCAGAAACAGTTTTCTGAATATTATTATTATTATTATGCATGGAATATTCTCATCAATAAAGTCTTGTAACTTATTTGGCCCAACGCTGTGTAGAGTGCAGAGGTACGCAAGCGCGGCGGGGGTTCGTTTGTTTGCAAGTGTTGGAGACTACGGTAGAATACGCACACCTAACCCCACCTTTCTATAGCACACCAAGGGGGAGTGTGAAATGGAAAATTCAGGGCCAGGGGTCGACAAACGGAGTTGCAATAGCAATAGTTGAACACTAATTTAAATTAAATTAAAGAAATTACTTTATTTAACACTACTATATAAACTATCATTCAAAACCTAACCTCGAATTCTGGGGTCCCCCAAGGGTTGAATTTGCGACCGCTTTTATTTTCTATGTTTATATATGACAAGCCTGGGCGTCGTCTATAACATTGATAACTAGTATTTCTGCGAACACTAAACCTGTGTCCAAAAATGTTCCTATTTTTCTCTTATTAAAATCAAAAGATTTGTAAGTAGGTTCTTAAGTATCTACCTTATAAATTATACATATTTGGTGTTATTTTATTTTTTATTTTTCAAATAAGGAATTACACAATTTTAAAACGGCCACCATCTTAAAAAGGAAACGGAACACACAAACGAATTGACAGAGAGACGAAATGCAAAACTATCGATTTAAAACAGGACTTAACGTATATTAAATTGCGCAATGTATAATAAATGTACCTACCACAAATAAGACATTACAAGAAAATATATCGGTGACTCGACAGTTGGTTGTCTGACAGTTGGCCACCCAAAATCATAATTATTATAAAAATCAAAAGTTTTTGTGCGTTATTTACCAAATTTAAACCTAAAATCGGCTAAAAAATACCTTTAAGGGGGCGTTTATTAATTACGTGAGCACAAAAGGGGGGGAGGGGTCGAGCGAAATCTCGCGTTACTTGAAAAAAATATGCGAATTGGCCCAATTTTTTGTCACTGAGGGGGGAGGGGGGTCTAGATTGGAAGAAAAACTGCTCACGTAATTAATGGATGCCCCCTAATAATAAGTTGGTATGGATATCAAACAAATTTATTTACAGTATCGATTTTTTGTACTTATACCCTGGTATATACAGTATATATGTATATATATATTTAATGTTTCAAAGACCCAATCATGTTTGATAACGTCTAAAAGGGATCGAAATGATAATCTAGTCTCCTTCAACGGAAGCATTCTTCCGAACAGGACCTCCATTGATATGCTTGGTGTTACTCTAAGTGACCAGCTCAGGTATGGGGGCTCCATCGAAACCAGAGTTAAATTAGCCTCTCAGAAACTGGGCGTACTGTACAGGGCCCGCAGATACTTTAATAGTACACAACGGCTAACCCTGTACAAATCGCAAGTGCGCCCCACGGTTGAATTTGGCAGCCACCTCTGGTCTGGAGCTCCAAAATACCTTAAAAAACCCTTGACTCTGTGCAGAAACGGGTGGTCCGTTTGGTAGATTCTCCCATCTTAACAGACGGATTTCAATCTTTAGAGCACAGGCGTCAGGTGGGAATGCTGTCCTTGTTCTACCGGTATTACAATGGAAAATGCTCCGAGGAACTAGCGTCGTTGATCCCCTCGGCACCGGTGCATAGTCGGGAAACACGCCAAACACGCGCCCAACATTTGACATTAGTCACATGAGAACAGGTCGTTTTTACGACTCGTTCTTGAGTTCAACAGCTCGGATGTGGAATGATTTACCAGCCTCTGTGTTTCCTCCCTCCTACAACATGGGTCTCTTCAAGACCCATGTTCACTCCTTCCTTTCCTCAAAAAGACCCTCCACACAGCATCCTCAATGATGACATAGGCCCTGAGGGAAATTATTTTCCTCAGGGCCTCCTGTGTGGAGTTAATGTAAAAAAAAAAAATAGACAAGTAGTTTTATCCTTGATGCATTTGAATGAAAATATGTTATTCGGTGGTACGTCCTTAAGTAGGTATACCGTATTTTCCCTGAAGTCGGTTTAGGGAAAATATGCATATTGTGTATAAGTACGTCCGGAGGGGGGGGGGGGGGCAACTATCGAGGGATCCACTGTCATGGAATCAAATATATTATAGTTAAATTATGTTTAAATGGAACCCAGATATTGAAGTGACAAAATTAATATCTTGGGTGATAAGAAACCTATTTTCTGTTGCTATTTCATTTTCATTTAAGGCCCGATAGTAAGCGCACAAAAAGAAGAAGAAGGCGAGGTATGTAAATACGAATGTTAGAGGGAGCGCGCTTATATGAAAAACGATAATAATTAAGCGAAAATTGTGAAAATGTTTAATAAAACACGACTCGTTTAAAATAGAGCAAACATGTTTTTTAAGGAAACACAACAAACAAACATTTTTTTCATACAACTTGTGTAAAATAACAGAAAAAATGTGTTTATAATAATTTTCGGAGCATACTTTGCGATTTTTTTCTATCGAGGGAATTTCACATAATTACTATTTCCGCTGGCAAATGTATAGATATTATCTTAAAGAATAACTTTTTATTTGAAATTTAAATACTTAAAATGTTCAGGAGAAATATATTATAAAACGGATAAAATTATTTGCTTATTTTATTTTTTATCCGCTCCAACACCACCGGTTCGGCTCCCCTCACCGTCCAAAGCTCGCAGACGTATCGAACGAGCTTTTACTACAACTGTCATTCATTCGTTTCGTAGCTCTCGCCGCGTTCGGCCGTTTCCGCCGGCGCTCGTGCATCTCCGGAAAACTTCGGCCGTGTCGCAACATTACCGTCAAAATTCATGTGAATTAATTACAGTGTTTCATCTAGTCAAATTCTTAACACGCATAAAAAAAATATTAATAAGGTACCAACAGTGACCTTTTTAAATACAGTGATATTTAAAAAATATTGTGTATTGGTTTTAAGATTTAAATTTAATTGTATTTTTTGACGTTTATGTGGTTTTTTTTTTTTTTTTTACATATTTACCGTTCGACATGGTTTATGTCATGTTATGTGATAATCTCTTCTAATTAAGCCACTCTATGTTGCCGTAAGGGTAAGCAGATATCGTGTAACGTTGAATATTACTGTCTTGATAGATTTTAGGTTTTTCGGCATCAACCGATCTTTTAAATATGGTTAATTAATTTAAATATGATAATTTATATCTTGTTTGAGGTATATTTAAGACCCGACTTCCCGCATTTCCACCGATTTATTATATATTTTCCTTAAATACTTTAAGTTTTAAAGCTTCAAAAAAATATATGTTATTCTTTAAGATAATATCTACATATACATTCCCCACGCCGAAACGGCAATTATATTAAATTCCCTCGACAAAAAAAAATTGCAAAGTATGCTCCGAAAATTATTATAAACACTTGCCAACTCAGAATGAAACCAACTCAGAAACACCTCAGAAATGTCGCTAAAAGCTATGAAAAAATAAATTTAAAATAGCCGGTAACCCTACCCTAACTTAACCTATTTAACCATTTTATTTTTATTATTGACATGATGCTCTTTTTAAATTTAGGCAGTGAATCGCTGAAAACGTCGATGTTAGAATTTAGACCAATATTATTGAACATATGAAGAGCACGATTGATTGGCGAATTAGTTGCTGCATTTGTCTTGTAATTAAACTTGTGGAATAGTTCTGTATGGCGTGTACGTCTTTATGGTATGTTAAAATTAACTAGGGAAAGAAGTTCATTACTGTCAATGTTATTATTTAAAATTTTCTGTATAAATGTCAAATCAGTTGTTGTTCCGGTAGCTCGCCTTTATTGCAATGTTTGAAATGTGTATAAAATTTATATTCTTTCATTAGTTTATTTACATTCATCCATTAGTTTATCATTTCGAATTCATTGTGAGAGCCAATTATTCCAAGAATGTTGCAAATTTTCTTTCGGTCTATTTTCATGAATTTTTCGAGCGTTAATGTTCATACTGATTCACTCTCGTATACAAAAACATCACTATATTTACTTCGTCACACAGGTAAAAGCTTTTCCTAGAAGAATAGCGTGAAATAAAAGATGCAAAATATTACGTGCCATTTTTCAAAAAATATTTATGTATGCATTAAAAATTCTAAAATAGAATCCATTGTTCACGTACATTCATTAATTGAAAAAAAAAAAATCTTCTTCCCGGTTTCGCCCGGCAATTTATTTAGTCTCTCAATTGATTTAAACACTCCTTTCTTTTTTTGAAATAAAACAATAACTTTGTAAACACCACTTTTATTTTTTATACTTTATTATGCCGACCGGGTTTCGCTACAACCGTAGCTTCTTCAGGGCAGTACAATCTCTACCTTTCTTTTTTATTACACAATTGAAAAATACGTAACTAGTAATTTGATATACATATTATTATTTTTTTTGACAGTTAAATTAATGTATTTTTCAAAGCTCGAAGATGAAAGTGACTTGACGTGCTTAAAATAGTTGCGTTACTCTATAAAATACAGACAGAACAAGCTTTTCAAATTTCATGACATCAGAGCTCAACACTCGAGATTTATTTTTTGCTACTTCAGATAGTTAAATTTTCTGCTTTTAGTTAAGAGTAGCTGACCCGGCTAACGAAACGCAACGCCAAATACTGGTTAGTTACCCATCCTTTATAACCAACGCCATCTGTTAATTTGCATACAAATCAAATCCACATCGTCCGCTTGTCAGCCAGCTCCCTTTATATATTATATATTTCAACCATTTTACACAAAACTTTGACAAATTATATACCTAAACCTTCCTCATGAATCACTCTATCTGTTGGTGAAAACCGCACGAAAATCCGTTCAGTAGTTTTTGAATTTATCGCGAACAGACAGACAGATACGTCGCAGGACTTTAATTTATAATATGTATAGATTATTGTATGAAAATATTGAACTACTTATTCAGTTTCAACTATATTAGAATGGTAGATAAATTAGGTGACCAGATCTGAATATCCAGGCACTTCCCAACCTTCCTCTGCCTCATTTCCTTCTGACTTTATACACACCCCAGTGGCGTGCCATAGTCCAGCTAACTCTAGATTGTTGAGAGCAGTTGGGATTTTTGAATTCGCATAAAAAAATGTATATACGTATGGACGTACTTGACTTAACTCTAACCAGTTATTAAAAATGTAAATCAAATTTCGTTCTCCGGTGAAATTTAGGATGTTTTTTTTTTTTTCAAATTTAAAACATAGAAAACAGTACTTATTTGATAGGTAAGATCGCGGTGAGGGATTGGTCGGCGGTTACTCGGATGAGTGACCAGTGATGACGTGCGGAAGAAATTTTTTTTGTTCGGTTTTGAAAAACATTCATATTTTAAAGTCACCGGAGACGAAAATCTCATCAACATTTTTCATTCCGAATAATGTCAAGAATCACGGTTAAAGTAAGTCAAGTACTTCCTTTAACAAACTGTATATGACAGACTTAGGGTGTTTTTGTAGAAATAAGAATAATTTAAGATGAACTAAGTATAGTGACTAGATCAGTAGAAATAATTGTTTTTTTTCCGCTCAGTTAATTAATTACCTCTGTGATCATTTACTTTTACATATGGCAGTTTTCTGTGGACATAGATAGTAGTTTTCGACCGAATATCGTTAACTGTGTGTATTTTTTAATGAATACTACACTAGAGTCTCACTGCTTGAAACCAGTGGGTTTATGCGAGTTATTTTATTTATTTATTCATTTTCGTGAAATCGGAGTCGCGTTGTCGATTCGTCGGCTGGATAAATCAACACAAGCAACATTTCCCGCTTACTGAGGTGGTAGTAGGAATTTTTCGAATATTGTCAGTTTATTCGTACCTAACTTGGGAATATTTGATTGAATGTATAAAAGAAATAAAAAAAATAAATAGGAGTTCAACAAATTAAACTTGATAACACATCAATATTTTAACCATACGTGCACATTAGGAAAACCCGTCTCTATTAATATAAATAATAAAATAGAGCCCTGCGAAATATATTCAGTTTACCTTGGGATACACACGTCAAAGACATTTACAGAAACACCCAAATACTTCCTTTTAACACCATTCCCACTTTTGAAATAACAAAAACTATATTACAAGTAATTCAACACTCGGCACATTCCAACACTACACTCAATTACAATTGCGACGTACACCAACACAACACAAGAAATCACAACAAACTTCATGTACCAAAAATCAAATCAACAAAATATGGACTAAGATCCCTAGAATACATAGCTTACACAAAATATAATCAACTACCCAATGAGATCAAATGTGCAAGTCAATGTAAAAAGACCCAAACTAAAATGCTCAAACTTCATTTTATGAATGACTATCTGAAATAATAATGTTGCGTATGTCCTATTATGTGTCCATTTAATACATACAGCTATATGTTTCATGTAATGCGTATCATTCCCGCAATGAGTTTATTAACTCTTGGGAGTACAATGCTTTATATAATATACTATATTCTGTATTGTATACTTTTAATAAATAAATAAATAATTGAATTTATGCACTTCACTGGTTAAAAATCGTTTGATCTGTGGGCTGGTGCCAAAACGTAATTAAACGATAACACGTGGATATAAATAAGCACAGAATTCATGTAATTTAATTAGGTATGCGGTCTCAAGGGGTTAGGCTCTTGAGTTGATATAAAAAAAGCATTTCAAAAATACTTACTTCTTCTTCCTTGCGCTGTTCCAACTCATTGCCTAGGTAGGCTGTTGGGGTCGACTCTTCTCGTTCTCAGGTTGTAGCTTCTTCGGTTCTGAGTATCGCCTTCGTCCAGGCAGTTTCTCTGAAGTATTTTGGAGCATTGAGTCATCCAGGAGTTCTTTGGTCTTCCTCTGGATGACTGTCGATGAAGCTCCATATACATTGCCTGCGTCACTGTGAGGTCTGGTGGTCTCCGTCTTTTGTACCCATACCATCTCAACTGTTGTTCCTCCAGATTACTGTTTATGTCCGTGACACCCAGGCTACCACGAATGCGTGAACTTTTAACCTTTCTTTTAGTGATTCTCCTGCCGACCATCTAAGCATTCAAATTTCTGCTGTTTCGAGTTGCCTAGAGTAGGAGTTGTACATAGTCCAGCATTCAGAGCCATACATTATCGCGGGTCTAACAATAGTCTGGTATATATAAAAATACTTATTTCGGTTATATATATACGACTCTGGTCCAATGAACTCTAGAGCTCGGATTTGCTTTACTGAAAATATGTCAATTTTCAAAATTGTATCTGATTGTGTGAAAATTTTAGAAAATTATTTTAATATTTGTCTGAATAAAATTGGAATTACATCAATTTTTATTTAGTATGCGACATCAACATAACATAAATTAGACATAAAATGTATCATAAATTTATCTAAGACACTGTCTACGTAGGTAGCATTTAGTTCGAGATGAATCTTGTAATCGTACATAAAGATAGCCAATTATAAAAATGTGCCTTAAAAATGAAGATAATGTTGGTAGTTCTTAGTCGGTGTATGATACGCTTTTTTTACATTAGCTCCACACAGGAGGCCTTGAGGAATATAATTCCCCTCAGGGCCTATGTCGTCTTTGGTGATGCTGTGTGGAAGGTCTTTTTAGGAAAGGAAAGAGGGGAACTTCTAGGAAGGAAAAGGATATTAGGGGTGGGTAGGAATCTGGGGGTCAGTGTATCCAGGAGTTACGGACGTACGAATCCATACCTCCCACTGCACTGCAAGGTGATGTTCCGATATAGTACGGCTGGAGAAGTCGAAGGTACTCCCTCAACCGTTCACGCCCGATCCGGCCTGCTATGCAGCTGGTGGGCAGACGCATCCGCCACAAACCGCACCCCATGAACCTGGACACCCCTGCTTAGTCACCAAACGTAGCGAACAACTTGGGGTGACCTATGGCAGAGGTGTTGGTTATTCAACAAATGGTTCCCGGGGCGGCGGTACCCATATCCGCCTCCCAAATATTAGAGACCAAAAACTACTTAATTATACTGCGAAAAAAAAAACCCCTGATTTATCGGATACGTTTTTAGATTTTCACGGCCAAAAGTATTTTCGTTATTTGTTTTTGGGGTATTATGGCGTGATGCGCTACCTCCTTCTTTAGCCAACGTTTCGGACGGCGTTGCAGTGTCCATCATCAGTGCAGATCCGACAGATGTGTCGGATCTGCCGGATATGCCCTAATGATGGACACTGCAACGCTGTCCGAAACGTTGGCTAAAGAAAGAGGTATCGCGACACGGCATAACACCCAAAAAATAATAACCCTGAGTTTTCATTTGGAATTCACTCAGGTAATTTTCGCTGAATGGGTAACCCATAGTTTCGCTAACCATGAAATTATGACTAAATGAATCACTTAATAAATTGTTACTTTTTAATTTTGTATGTGAGAATTTTTAACCTTCTGATTATCGTGTTAGTACTTCTTACCTAATTACAAGAAAAATTATCCGGGAGAATATAGTTCAAACCGCAGACCTCTGCGATTAGCAAAATTTCTGCTGTGACATTTGCAATTCTGACACATAAATAGATTCTGTCCACGGCCGACGAAACTCAGACATTGCTGCAATTTATTGCAAGTACAGTTACACAATACCACATAATTTATTTATTATTTGGAACATTTACAGTGTGTTAACAATTATTACATTAATGTAATGCCATTGTCAAATGTCAATGCGTTGATTGTTATCCTTTTGTTCCTAAACATACAATGCTGCCCATCTTTCTTACACACTAAATGTCAACAGTCGAAAATGGGACAAACGGTGAACGTATGTCTGCACCCCTCCAAACAATAATTATAATAAATCTCCCTCACACGGATAAAGAAAATGAAATGAAATTCCCGCTGGAAAAGTAATAAAATTACAAAAATTATAAATCCTTACATAACGGCATCTCTGATACTGACAAAAACAAATTACGGACAGTTGCGCATCAGTTGCTTCAATATGTAATTTTTAACTTAATAAAAAACTGAATTTAATTCAGCTAATAATTTAGCACAACAGTTATTGATTCTTTACTACAATACTACAATTTCTATTGTTCTTTTTATGTATTTTAAATTTATATTTTTTTAAATTCAGGTATATATTTTTTTTATCTATGTTTATTCTGTATTCACATGTAAAATAATTGTAATTCTTTTGTAAAAGCCGCTTTAATCGGCGTTAATAAATAAATAAATAAATTCTTACGCGGTACGATGTTCGCCGGGTCAGCTAGTAAAATATAAAACATAGTAAGTAAATAGAGAAAGAGAAGAAAAAAGACATGATAATAATGCAACTTTTAGTTCAAATACTTATATTTGCCATGACGTCGTATTAGCTTATGTTTTTTTTTATATAAAGATTTTTTGTAATGTTTGGTATTATTTACGTTCAAACACTATTAGTTCTGTGGGGATGCTTCTCAATAATTGATAACCAATTGGTTTATTATTGAGTTTACGTATTTACAATAATAATCCTACAAGTCACACGACCTGTCTATACTAGTGGCTAATTGAATCTGGAAGGTTGGCTGGCCAGAACCCGTCTCGGCGGCCACTGTCTACTCGTATTAGTCAGGATATTTTAAATAAAAGTGTCAATATTTTTGTCAGTTAGTATCGTTCTTTTTTAATACGACCGGATGTGTAAATTCTGGTGTAATGGAATTTCCCGTGATGTCATGCAGATATATCGCGTCGCGACGTTTCCGGCGTCGCGGCGCACCGGTATACAGATCGGACGTTCCAAAACTGTACCTACAAACTAACTACACCTGAATATTGCTTTGACGAATGCACAAAAACATAAGTAAGTACATCAGGAAAGTAATGTCCGAATAAGGTTTTGATTGATTCCATAATTTTAGAAATATTATAATTTATTTTTTTATTACTGATGAAATACAATCGTAGCCAAAAATCAAAATATACAAAACGGCCTATCCCCGAGTTGCCGAGAAATCTGATAATCTGCCTGCATTTATCGTTATTTTAAATTTTTATTACGAAAAAAAGTTTTCTTTCGAAACCTTTAACACCCCTCAGCCTTCGGGCCTGTTTTGTCGGAAGTTCAAAATATTTCCGCTTTGAAATAAAATCCAAATAAATAAAATATTTCTGAACGCACCCGAAAACTAAATACTGTTTTTTAAAGGTGTTGAAATAGGCTTTCAAATTTTATAATAGGCCACTTACATCACATTTAAAAAAAAATTCCGGTTTAGGCAAATATTCTAAGACATTCTGTTTTTTTTTAATCGTATTTTTTAAACCCTGGCGATTTTTGGAAAATTTCAATCCCAAAAATCAAACCATTTTTTATAAACCGGAAAGACGGGACATCATTTAAAAGAAAGAACGTTTTCCACACGAATGGCAATAAATTGTACGGGGTTCTCTTCGTAACATTTGCCAAAACATTGCCATCTTTATAAAATCGTCAAACCAAAGGATAAGTTCGCAGAGAACAAACATAAATCTAGTGAATGTTAAATGTCAAATTCAAAAATTCGCCTGAAATCAAAGTGCTGCCATATAAAAATAATAAATCAGTGTGGAATTTTACAAAATTAATAGAACATAATCGGAGACGGGACATTTTCATGTAGTGACGTCACGAGCTCAAATAATGGATTTATTTATTTAAAAATAAAAATAAACTATACATTTCTAAAAATTTGTACTAACATTTCCTAATCTTAGTAAAAAAATCTATCCACACGATTTTTTCAAAGTCGTTATGAAATCCATGCAAGTGTTCTATTCGAAATAAACATATCATTTTTGAACTATAATTTTTTTTAATGCAAACCTGTACAAGTTTTGACGTTTTTTCTAACCAAAATTACTGAAAATTAAAAAAATAAAAACACCTTGTATTAGGCAAATGTATTGTAAACGTTATCGTCAACTCACTTTTCTGTCGTTTTATATAAAAATAATTCATAAAAATTGTTTAAAGTTTCATAATATTTTTTTCTTATTGCCTTGGGAAATTTTGGTTTCATATAGGTGTTGTTTAATATAATTTTTATATATTTTTTGTTTACCTTTTAAGTTAGAGTATAAAGCGTAGTGTTTTCTCTTTTTAATGCCGTTTAGATTTTAGATAGATCATAATTCTAACCGTTTTGTAAGGGAGACACAAAGATTTCTATGAGAAACAAATCAATCTTAAAGGGGTTAAATTAATTAAAACAATGTTATTGTTTAAATAAATCAATTTTCAAAAACGTTTAGCAGACTTTGGGTCAATATTGACCGGGTAATAATTAACAATAACCCCACCAACCCGGGAACAACGTTTGAATTGATATCTCCCTGGATATGACAGCCATTCTCACCAACCGTCAACCCGTCTATCTGAAGGAGTGGGCAGATGAAGTAGGCTGTTGACCGATCAGTTAAATAATAACCCTCACTACTGCTTTTCATTATTTAATTTATTATTTAACATGTTGATTTGGATATAACATTTTCACTTGGGTACTTATATTTTCCGCAGAGATTTAGGTTGAAGTAGCTGTTGATATCACACTTAAGACATTGTAAGTAAGCATTTAAAAAGAAGAAAAAGATGGTGTGTAAGAGATATATTTATGGAAATATGAAAGTTAGGGGGAGAGCGCTAAATATCTTACTTCTTACTAATATTATAAATGCGAAAGTTTGTATGGATGGTTGGATCCTTACTCTTTCACGCAATAAATATCGAATGGATTTTAAAAATTCTTTCACTAATCGAAAGCTACATTATTTGCGAGTAACAACGGCTTTATATATTGGTAAGCTCTGGCGTTATGAATGAGCTGTGGCGTTATGAAATTATGTATCATACTTTTTCTGTCCCTAACAAAATCGAGTTATTGCAAACGTCAAAGAAATTGTTACCTTGGAAACAATGTGTTTTTTTTTAATTTTAGGCTTAAAAAGAGTGCTTTGTTGTGATTAAAAAGAGTACTTTTTTGGCGTCGTAGTTAATATCTACATATCTCTAAAAATGTTTATTCTCCGAACAAAAAGCATAACGTTGCTATAAAGCATAGCGTTTGAAGTGGACTGTCTTTTTCTTATTTTTTTTAGGTTACTCTGGATTCAAATATGAATAAAATACTAATAAAGGGAGATACTTAAAGTAGGTACTTAAAATAAATTTCTATTTCTATAATTTAAATATTTTTTAAAACAGTTTTTTTATATTCGAAATGTCATTCTCAAATTTTGAAATTTTCTATTAAAAAATAATTATTTTCTATTAGACAAAATAGCAATAATAATAACAATTATGCCAATAATTATGCCAGTAATTTCCCACTAATACTACGCGAGCGAAGCCGTGGGTAAAAGCTAGTACAATATAAAATGATTATAATTAATAGGTGCAATCGACAATATTTAATAAAGTGTGACTTACCTTTGAAAAAGAGCAAAAATTTCTCAACGAATTTCTTCATACGTTGCACCACGTCGTGTAAAATTCGGGATCAGGCCGCTAACAATAACACTCCTTATGTAGATGCTGATAAGGTTTATATTCCCGTTTAACATCAGCCGCCTGTTTTGATTTATTCAAGAAAAACCATCGCCAAAAGCGTAATTTATTTTATTTTGCGAAGCTCAGTCACAAATATTTAAATGTTTTGTGATCATTTTCTAAAGAACTTATTTTGCCACATTATACAATAAAACCATAACCGAAAAGGGGTTCGAAAGTAGGAGATTTTGAACTTTAAAGCAGTTTTTATAGGCCTGATAACTACTTTATTTTTTCTTGCCTTATTTTGGGACTTGCCTTCTATTCAAAGGTAATGTTTTTTTTTTACTAGCAGTATTTTATTAAAGCATCTATTTTTCGAACCAAAATCATATGATTTTGCGTTTCTTAGTAGTCCATCACTTTAAGTAGCATTTAACGAAACACCGTGTGTTTTTCATAATTTTTATATCATATATATTATCGCCACTCAGGCCTTGAGGAAAATGATTTCCCTTAGGGCCTGTGTCATCCTAGGGGATGCTGTGCGGAGGGTCTTTTATGGAAAGGAAGTCAGTGTGACGGACGAATGAATGCAAGCCTCCAACTGCGGTGTAAGGCGATGGACGAGAGTCCGGTTGAAGGTTAAAAGGCCTCCCTTTACATGTCTCTCAATCCTGCCCGCCACGTAGGAACATGGCCAGACGCATTCGCTGCCAAGACCTATACAAATCACGTGCCCATAAACCCGGGCACCCCTGTTAAGTTACCGTAGCGAACCACTTGGGGCAACCTACGGCATTAAATTGATTAAACAAACATTTTGTTTAAACCACTAAATTTATTTAACTTTAAATTTTAAGATCTTTTCAGTATACCAAATAAATAAAAAATAATTTAGTTCTGCACAGTAGCTCCTTTATACAATTAATATTTATCTCTTAATAAACGACCAAATAACCGGCGGTTTGTTGAGATTCTCCAAATAGCTATCTAGTATAAACAAATTAATCATACTTTTTCTCATTAAATCGCTAGATTTAATCCGCACGAAGCGCATACGTGCCGACGTGCACTGATTTTGATTTACCTACATCACTGGATAGAAGACAAATATCTCCGTCAGTATGCTCAAAGTAAGCTAAATCTACCCTTACTTCGGTGAAATTGATTGACCTCTTTCAATTATCGATATTCTTTCTTGAACACTTTGGTGTACTGTTGGTCTTTCTGATGAACAATCTCTGATGATTGGCAGTTTCAATAATGTGGTTTTTATCGTTTTATTTTATTTAACTTAACGTCCGCTCTAAATTATTAAACTTTGTAGTTATTTGGAGTAGGGGAAACTAAAGGTGCCCGCGTTTAGTTCGGATATGATCTTCGACAGTTGTCGAACTGTGGCGTGTGCGTGCCCGTGTGTCCAATTTAAGCTAAATTTACGTTTACGTCCGGCGAATCGATCTTGAATCGAAGTGAGATTTGGGGTATGTTGTGAGTCTGAATGTAGTTTAGAGAAGGAGGAGAGATAATAATAGAGGTCCTAAATTCGATCCTTGAGGGACCCCAGAATTTGCGAGGAAAGGTTTTGCTGGGTTACGTTTGGTAAGGTTAGGTTAAGGTAGTTTAGGATCGGTTAGGATAGGTTATGTTAGGTTAGTTTTAATTTTTTAATTTTAAATTTGGCGCCGAAAGGTTTAGTTGGGTTAGGTTAGGTTATGTTAGGTTTGGTTGGGTTGGGTTAGGTTAGTTTTTTTTGGGTTAGGTTAGGATATTTTGTCGGGGATATTTTGTCGTGGGATATAAAGTCGCGGAATCCATTTCTAGGGAATATTTGTTCGGTGTTATATTAGGAACGTGAAACGGCTGCAACGCGTTTAATTATCTGATTGAAGTGACCAGATTAAAGGTACCTACTCGTTTCATTTGCAATTTTGTGCTCATAATAGTTTTGATAACCAAAACAATATTTTTTAATGTTTATACCGCTCGGAGCCAGTAGGATTACGGCATTCCCACTAGTGTGAGGGATGAATATGTGGAAAATGAAGATTGGGAAGTACCTGGCTATTCAGATCTGGCCACTAAACACGGCCAGTAATTAATTTGAAACAAACACTGAACTTTACTTACTAACCAGTGATTCCTGGCATTATTTGAAGTGAAAAATGTAAATAAAACTTTGGTTTCTTTTAAACTTTAAAAAAAAAATCTTCAAAACCTAACAACAAAATTTTTATCACATGTCATCACTGGTCACTCAGCTGAGTAACCAAATAAGCCCTCACTCCGACCCTGGCTATTCAATAACTACAGATTTTTTTTTTTAATTTTAAGTTGAAAAACCGTACCGCCGCTCCCGGAATCGTTTATTTGATGACCAACACCTCTGTCATAGGTCACCCCAAGTGGTTCGGTATGTTTTGTGACTTAGTAGGGATGCCCAGGTTCATAGGGTGAGGTTTGTCCGGGTCTTGGCCGCGGAACACTCGTCCCTGTTGGATGCACTGACCCCCAGATTCCTACCTAATTCGCATACCTTTTTCCTTCCCAGAACTTCCTCCCCTTTCTTTCCATAAAAACCCTCTACGAATCATACCCTAAGATGACACACATGTGGAGCTAATGTAAAAAAAGTTTCTGAAAAAATGTTAAATTTGAATGCTTTTTTTTTTGGTATTTCTATGTTTTTTTTACATTAGGTCCACACAGAGGCACTGAAGAAAATAATTACCCTCAGGGCCTATGTCAACTTTGGGGATGCTGTGTAAAGGGTATTTTTAAGGAAATGAAGGAGAGGAAGTTCTGAGAAGGAAAAACGTATGAGGGGTGGGTATGAATCTGGAGTTCAGGGTGTCCAGGTCATCCGCCGCCAAAACCTAGACAAACCTCACCCCGAGAACCCGGACACCCCTGCTAAGTCACCAAACGTAACTAACCACTTGGGGTGGCCTATGACGGAGGTGTTGGTTATCCAATGAATGGTACCCATTCCCGCCCTCCCAAATTTTAATGTTGAACCTCTGTTTCCCTCTTGTACCACTAGTTTCCGAACACCATGTATACTACGAATAAAACAATACTACATTAATCGTCCCCGATTCTTATATCCATCCACTTAACCTCGCACAATGCTACCAATTCCAGCCGCACACAAACAGTCTTTCTTTCCGTACGTCACTAACAGATGAAAACCAACCGGTAGTATATTTTTAGAAATTCAATTAAATAAGCCAGCTTCTATATCCTTTTAATTTGCCTGCGGTTTTTACAAAAGGCGGCTCAATTAACTGGAATCTCTTTTTGTTGGATTTTCTCTTCCTTCTTAAACGTTTTCCGGGAAATATAAAGAGGGAATCCAAATTAACACGTTTCTAAAAAAAGATGCTCTTTGTTGTATTTTTAATCCAACCCTTTCTAAAATTGGCTTCGCGAAGGTGGTTAGTAAATAAAAAAAATTTCTTTGTTTTACATTTTTTTAGACAAAAATGTGTTCTTACTGGGGTACTCCGTTCTAAGGACACATTGTACAAGTTTTTTTTGTTTTAATATAAGTAAATACCTACATTAAAATATTACAAACGAAATTTATAAATTTGAATAAAAAAAAAAGTACAATACAATCATTAATCTTTGTTAGGTTGCAAAATTGTATCTATATTCATCCTTCCCATGTCCGTAATTCATATTTTTATGCTTCTTTTGAAGTCAGTTATTTTTTTATGGTTTTTATTGTTAGATGGAGTAAATGAAATAATTTTATAATTAAGTATTGCATATTTCTTTGTCCAAAAGTCGTTTTAGTTGTAGGTTGGTGAAATGTATGTTGTAATGTAGATCTTGTGAATCGGTTCGAGTTTGTCTGTGTAAAGTTATCCTGGTTTTTTAATGCGTACATTAGAATATCTTTTGTATATAATTGTTTAAGTGACATTAAATTCAGCGCTTATATTAAATTCAGCTGCACTTATAATATAATATAAATTTTAATCTGCACCTATAAAAAGTATAGAGGTCCTCTTTTATACTGATTAACTCACGCCTCGACCATATTTTGTTAGATGGTCAAATTACATATTTGTAATAAAATCCAATTAAGAGGAATATAAACGCTAGAAATATTTCGATTCTTGTGTTTTATTAAATCTAAAACCGAGCGCCGTGCACCGTCATATTTCGGTCTGATTTGCACGAGGCAAGTAATTTGAAATAAATACTGTTGCTATGACGTGGTGCTTGCAATACGTAAGAAGCGCCCAGCGAGATCTCCGTTCGCCGATGCTTTTATACATACCTTGTTACCCGGTGGATGAATACCGTCAATTCTATTTTACCAACAGCGGCCGTGGCGGGAGCGTTGTTGATATTATCGAGAATCCTCAAACTATGGGGAATGCTAATAAAAGTAAATGTTTATAAAATTTGAATTGATTTGATTTATTTACAATCTAAAAAAATTTATGAAAGTGAATTATTAATACATATTATTTTAAATACATATAAATATTAATAAAAATAAACTTGATTCAAGTTAAATGTAATATGTATATATGTTAAAAAATGTAACTAATACGTACTTTTATTAAACTAGGTATAGGTATGTACTTTTATCAAATTTACATACACTTTTAAAATACCCAAATTACATATACTCAAATTTCCACATCTAAAATTTTTGTAAAATTCATATACAAAAATAAAATTTTTGGAAACAAATCAATAAACCAATCTCAGTATTAGAAATTATGACGGAACAACTCACAGCTAGGTTTAAAAATATTCTACATTAGATACATCAGTTTATTGAAACATACACTTAAAAAAAACGGTGAAAATAAATAACTTGCATCTACATATGCTGAATTTATCCTAAAAGAGCATAATTAAAACGAATGCAATATAATATTACAAAACTAGGAATATATTTACGTACAAATTTACGTACACTTTTATCAAATTTCCGCATTTAAAATTTTTGTAAAATTCATTAACAACTAAATTTTTTGCAAATAAATCAACAAACCAATCCCAGTATTAGAAATGATGACGGAACAACTCACAGCTAGGTTTAAAAATATTGTACATTAGATACATCAATTTATGGATACACACACTTAAAAAAACGGTGAAAATAAATAATTTGTATCTACCTATTTTGAATTTATCCTAAAAGAGCATAATTAAAACAAATACAATATATATCGCGGGTTCAAATCCCGGAAAGCAAATCTCAGTATTAGACATTTTCAAGGAACAGCTCACAGCTACATATATTTAAAAATTATTCTTTTAAAATATTAATCCTACCGATAATGAATTTAAGCATTATATTCGTCAACCTAAAATTTCTCAAATGATATAACATTCTGAACATCAAAAGAGTTGAAATCAGGAATAGTTGATGCTGACTCATTTTCGGTATTTATATCATTTTGTAACTCTTTTGATGATTGCGTTATACCGTTATGCGTTATAGACCCGAATAGCCAGATATTTCTCCACCTTCCTCTTCCCAATATTCTTCCCCTCCCCACTTACCTACAGCCTCACAACATACTCCAATTGGGAAAGCCATCACTGGCTTTAGACGGGAGCAGTTGGGACTCTCGTGGAGTATTCATATTAAAAAAATAAACTGAATTTGGGAGGTGGGTATGAGCATCGCCGCCTCGGCAACCTTTTATTGGATAACCTCTGTCGTACCCCCAAGTGGTTCGCTACGTTTGATGACTTAGCGGGGGTGTGGTGAGATCTTGGCGGCGGCAGCGGTGGATGCGCCTGCTCACCAGCTCCTTGGCAGGCCAGATCAGGATCCTTTAGGATATTGGCCAGATCAGAAAACATTTTATGCATCTATGTTTTAAATGTAAGAATACCCACTCTTCAAAGCGCGATCGAATCCCGGCATGCGCAAAAAAAATAAATTATTTTATTAATTTGTGTTATTTTACAATTAATTAATAAAAAATAAAATATTAAATATTTGCGGCCTTATTATATAATATGGTGTAAGACCACTATTCTGAATTGAAACGTTGCTTGAAATGGCTTTAACCGTGTTTGGTGACCAGATACCCTATCTCCTTCCCCTCCCTACTATCTTCAGTCTCACAAAATATCCCAATTAGGGATGCCAAATTTTCACTGGCTCCAGACAGGAGCAGCTGGGACTCTTATGAGGTATTCAAATTAAAAAAAAAAAAAATTAAAATATAATTATAATATATTTAATAATAATAATAAATTAAAATAAATAATAATATATTTAAATAAATATTTCAATATTTTGTACATGATATTATTATCTAATGTATAGATAATAATATCATGTACAAACTACCGAAATTATATTGTTTAATAGTTTTGAACCCGTGAACTCAGAGTTCTGAGCCAACGAGTACCACAGAGGTCGCCATTACCTCTCACAGGTGTTTTCCTTGACAGTGTTCAACAATAGCCTTCTAAATTTGGTTATAAATATTTCATATGCGGTTCGGCGATTAATTTCCCTGTGGTTTCCCCGTGGAGAGACATTCAAGTTTTTCTGCTTAAAAAGAAAAAGAAAACTACAAATTGTGACAAGTAAAACTCAGAAAAGAATAGTTTCTTGCACGATCAGAATAAATATTTTTGGTAACAATGTGGAAGATATATTAATCATTGTATTTGTAGACAACCCTATAACATTCAAGACAAGTGTAAGATTTTATGTACGTTTAAAATGTGAATTTTCATTTATGTACCAGGCCAGATCCTATCCTCAGGCCAATATCCGAAAAAAACACAAACTAACCTTCGCTGTTTGAGAACCAAAAATGCTCGCTGTAACGACGAATCCGCTACGTGTCTACGATTATATTGCTAGTAAAAAACTTCGAAAACACGGGCACAGATCCCACGTCCGTTTCTGGCCACGGCTCGCGGCATTATGGTGGAATACAAGCGTTGGCCGCAGATCGTATGAATTAGTACGGTTCTAAAAATTTAACGTAAGCGCCAAAGCGGTTTTTATTTTTTTTGTGCATAATTTTATAAGAACGAAAAAAAGTTGGAACGTAGAAAACGTCAAAAATAGTCTTAGCCATAAAGGGGTATTTTTTAAAAATTGTTACTTACATTCCTTCATAGTAAAGTCATGAAAAAACTTTTTTTTTAGTGGTTTACGCTTATATTTTTTGTTACGTAAATAATAATTTTATTGTTATTCTGTTACGTAGAAAAGCTAGTTAAAGCTTCAATTTATCCGTAGCACATTTTTTTGTATTCGTACTGTAAACCGATTCGTTGTAAAGATTAATCTAAATAGTGATTTCACGTATAGCTTCATCTTAAGATAGAAGCTATGCGAAATAATGCAAAATAATACAAAATCCTGTACTTTTGAAAATTTGATCGCTTAGAAGTATTTTATAAATGCTTCAATTACGAGTAAATACTGCGTGTAGAACATATCTTGGCCTTTAAAAATATCGGTCATAAGTCTTTTAATAAGCCTAGAAAAAATTTAAGTGTTAGGTTTATAAAAAAACACTTTCAAGTGAAAACTTCTACTTATGAACACCTTTTCGGATATGGTTTTATTGTTTAATGTGGCAAATTCAGTTTTTTTAATCATTATTGATTGCAAAAAAATATTATATTTACGCCCGAACTTCACAAAATAAAATAAAATATGTTATTTTTGACATCAATCAATACGGCCGGCACTCAACGAATTTGGATTTTTAAAGTGAACCTTATGCCGTCCACCTAAGGACTACACCCGTTTTGTATTAGTTTCGCTCCGTCTGCTATGGGGATTAGACTTCACTTTTATGCCATTTTAATTTTTTTGATCAAAATGTAGGTTACACAGCTTTACATTTTCACCATGAGTTTTTTTTTAGTATTGCCCTTTGAACAACAGTGACGCCCTCCTATGTTTTCTACTCTTATTTGACAAAACTGTAGTTATATATTCAGAGCGTCATACGTATGCAAGCTTCAGAAGTGGTTTTTCTAATTAACCAGTCTAAAATTAAAACATCTCTCCAGTTTAAAACGGAACCATTCCCTCCTGGGTGCTTCACCAGCCAGAACCAGAGGCCAGTTGCCACTCTAGGCATTAATCACATTTCAGTGGGTAAAATTAACCATTGAAATCTGGCATACAGAGTTCTATACCGATATAGAAGGCAGATAACGCCTTAGGAGGAATCCTTGTGAAGCATTCTGAATTTATTTCCGTATTATGATCAGAGGCGGCAATAGGGGTCCAGAAGTGGAAGGTCATTTAAAAAAATTATATTATAATATAATATCGGATTAAATACGATAATATTCATTTCACGTGGGTATACGAGTATAACGAGTTTGCGATAGTAAATTATTTCATGCGACAAGTGTACAATTAGCAAACTCAACCTACTATCAAACCATCTCTTTCAGAGGCATGATTTCATCATGCTCTCTCCCTCGCGGCAATGACCCAAACTGTCTTCAGAATCTGAAAACATTTTTTTTAGGCGACATAGTGTCATCTCGTTTATTGTATGACGCGTAAAGAGACAGAAACATGAAATTGGGACGTTTCGTAAATTGACCCAGTCAATCATAGTGCGTGGATAAGAAAGCTTTTGTTTAAGACGTAAGATGTCACTACTTGTCGCTGTCTGCTATCTCACGGTGGATTTCAAATACATTAGAATAATACCAGTTGTTTTGATTTGCATAATAAATAATAATATGTTTTGGGAGGTTTTTCATCAATTGACCTGAGGGAAGGACCGCCACTGCTTATGAAAATTATGAAATATAATATAATACTAGCAGTTAAAAACCCGCTCCGCAGGTTTTTTGTTGCTAGGCCCTGTGGGTGGCTTTTGGTTTGGTTTCGCTGCCAGTTATTATAATAATTACAAATCCAAAAGTACTTAGGCCTGCCAGGCGATGCTCCTTACGCTAGTTGTTAACGTAAGTGGCGCCATCTTTTGGGATTATTGGCGTCTTGCTTGAATTCGGTTCTATTACAAAAGTAGCTTTTTAACACACTTAAAGTACAAAGATGGTTTTGCATAAGGCGCGGCGTCAGAGATGTATTCGAAGTCATGTTCTTAAATTTCAACCGTACAGACGCAAGGCTATTAATAACGTTCGATATGGTGAAATATAGTCTTGCAAGTGAATATCGTACAAGACGGAGTTCGCGTGATCAAATTCCGGCGTGTGCAAGTAAATTTTTATTTAATTAACTAGCGACTATCCGACATGCGTTGCAATGCCACTTAAAGAAAGAAATTGTTTCTTCCTGCGTGTCCTTTCCGCCCAATTTTCCCTGTCGTTAAACTATATGAAATACACGCATTTTTTTCATACAACTAGCATGCCACCTATTGTCACATTTCTCTCTGAAAATACCTTTTTTTTTTTCGATAAAAATATTTTTCATCACACGCCCCAAAACAGAGTAGTCGGGTATATATAGGTGGGTCACGTGATAAGCTCTCCGTCTCTTTTCAGCAGAACTGTAACACATGAAACAGCGCGCGTATCACGTTATTCCGTCGCGCGGTATAAGGGTGGGATCAGTGGCGACTGAAAAAAAATAGGAAAAATATATCTTTCCAAATAAGAGAACCCAAGTCTAGAGTACCTTTTTTCCACTAGTGGAAAAAACCCACAGCAATTAACCAATAAAGGCAGTCACGTTTAATTAACGGATAGGAACAAACATTTGTTCTCAGTAAAAACGTATTTTGTCAATACTCAATAGAGAGACTAAATATCGATAGTTTTCTTCGACTGGCTCTATTCTATGTATGAAGGTGTATTTTTCTGCTCAAAATAAGTCGTAGAAACACAAAAGAATAGGGGTGGAGAGTAATTTGACCCCTCGGGTCTCGACTATATTCTGTAGGTAATTCAGAATAATTCAAAATAAATGGAATATTTCTTAAGGTATCCGAAAACTAAAAACTGTTTTTGAAATGTGATGAAAAACGCTTTCAAATAGTATGACAATGGTAATAATGGTAGAAATAACCACGTAATTTTTTAAATATGAAAATTTTTAATGTAAATTTTAAAAAAAATAAAAAATGGCTTACGTTACGTTTTTTGAAACTAAAATTATTATTAACGAAAAAAAATAAAAACAAATATCGCTATATTTTATTACACAAACATATTATAAACGTTATCATCACATCTCTTTTTTGTCGTTTCATGTAAAAATAATCTTACTTATATTATAAACGCGAAAGTTTGTATGGATGTA
Source organism: Limnephilus lunatus (assembly GCA_917563855.2). NCBI lineage: Eukaryota > Metazoa > Arthropoda > Insecta > Trichoptera > Limnephilidae > Limnephilus > Limnephilus lunatus. Next base: position 114,309,120 of record OU830592.1, read on the forward strand.
GGTATATATGTTTGTTACTCTTTCACGCGAAAACTACTGAATAGATTTTAATTCAACTTAGCTTAACAATAATATAGCTCATACATCCGAATAACATATTATAGGCTATGATTTATGTTGCTAGCTAAGAAGTGGACGCGGGAGGGGGACGGGGACGCACGGGAAAGGTGATTTATTTTTAATTTTTTGAATAACGTACAAGAGTCCCAACTGCTCCCGTCTGAAGCCAGTGAGACTATGGCATCCCCAATTGGGGTATGTTGTGAGGCTGAGGATAGTGGGGAGGGGAAGGAGATAGGGAAGAGGAAGGTGGGAAGTACCTGGCTATTCAGATTTTGTCACCAAACACGGCTAATGCCATTTCAAGCAACGTTTCAATTCTGAATGGTGGTCTTACACCAGGGCGATACTGAGAGTATCTTCCACTCTGGAACGTGCCGCAAATATACCTACTATATATTATTTTAAATGAATAAATTGTGAAATAACACAAATTAATCAAATAAAATTTATTTTTCACGCCGGGATTCGATCCCGCGACCTTCGGTGTGCGAGTCAAGCGTCTTACCGCTGCGCTACGCCGGTCGTCAGGGAGAAACAATATATTTATTTGAGTATGGCATTGCAACGCATGCCGGGGACCAGCTAGTTAATAAAAATTTACAAAGTTTCAAAAAACTATGGTTTCATAAAGGTACCTATACATTTTAATTCTTTTGTGGTTAACTTTTTAAAGATTAAGATTTTATTACATAGCTTGGTATTTTTTCTTTCCTGTGTCGTTTACTTCATATTTCTCACTATGGTAAGTAGCAAGGGAGACACAACGATTTCTATGAGACTTAATGAGTTGCTCAAAAAAGCGAACAAATTAGTCTGAGGGGCTAAGTACCTGGCTATTCGAGTCTAGTTACAAAACATAGCTATTCGAGGCGTCCTTTCGATTTTGAATAGTAGGGTGGGGTAAGTTACTGACAGTTGATTGCACCAATCAATACTGAACTTATTCGAAGATATCGAATTTCAAAAGACGCGAGGAAAGTGATACTCTCAGTATCGCCCTGTTGAAATCCTACATTCAGAATTGAAACGATGCTTGAAATGGCTTTAGCCGTGTTTGGTGACTAGATCTGAATAACCAGATACTTTCCAACCTTTCTCTTCTCTGTCTCCTTCCCTTCAACATAACCCCAATTCAGGATTCCCCAGTCTCGCTGACAATTACCGTTAAAATATGGAGTGATACCGGCGTTCGTATTTCCTTTTAAGGCGCCGTATCTCCGCTCAAAAAGAAGAAGATGGAGAGGTATGTAATTACGAATGTTGGAGAGAGCGCGCTTATATTTAAAAAGATAAAATTGAAGTGAAAATTGTGAAAATTTTTAATGAAACACGACACGATCAAAATAGAGCAAAAATCTGCTCGTTTTCAAACAGCGTTTAATGAAACACTGTGAATTTTTTCATACATATAACTTGTAAAATAAGTGAAAAAACGTGTTTACAATAATTTTTTAATCATACTTTTTTTCTATCGAGTGAATTTTATATAATTTGCGTTTCGGCGATGGAATGTATAAGTATTATCTTCAAGAATAACGCATATTTTTAAGAGCTTTAAAACTTAACGTATTTAAGGGAGATATGTAAGAAATCGGTAGAAATTCGGGTAGCGGTGGCTTAAGTTGCAACGAAGTGTCATTTCCTTCAATAATAATAATTTATGCATAGGTGAGGCACATAGGAATGAGGCGAAATAGTAAAATTTTACCGCTTTTACTTAGCGATACCTCAAATTGATTTACGAAGTGTTTTTTTTCCTATTCCTTTTGACAGTCTTAAACCAATTTTCTCATTAATATGGCTTCATTTCCTCGACAAACAATTAACAGCGTGGGCAGTACATATTCCTAAAACATCAATTAAATATGTTTTTTCTTATGTAGATCTTTCTATATCTGTGAAGTCATTTATTTTCGTTAAAACGTCGCAATAACTAGATAAAAAATAACGTCAAAATTATCAAATTCCTAACATTGGTTAGTTCTGTCATATATGCAAATTTTAAGTTACTAGCACAGATCCGTGAAAAATCACGGGATATTATAATTGTAGGATTTGCGAAGATGAAAGTATTTACTAAAAAAAAATCCCCAGGATCATTGCCTTTCAAAAACAAACAACATTGTCATTTTTAAATCAAATTTTAGACGTATTGACTCTTTTCCACAAAAAAATATAAATTGATTTCGAAAGACTGTTATTTTATCTAGTAAAGCTATGTTTTAAATTTTGACAAAATATGTTTATTTTTAGTACAATAAGGTTTTACCGTAGATCGTTGGCGGATTTGTTAAATTTACAAATTTTTTTGTCCGCCAGGTCTACTGTCCACAGAATTTCTAGTTGTTAGTCTGGCTTCGAAAAGTATAACGAAACTGCAAATGGATCGGATCGTCCGCTTTTCTACATAGCTTAGTGTTGTATGTATTTTGGTTATTTCTCGTTGGAGGCAGACTAGGTCAACATTTAAGGCTTCGGCGGCTCCAACTAGGGGCTTGGGGTTGTTAGAGCCGATATGGGGACGCAAATAGCCTTCGCTTTAGGGGTGGCGCTCGGGAAGGTTCCATTTTCAATCTGGCTTCAGCGAATACAATTTTCTATCTGATACCAGAGGTTATACATCGAAATATAATGTTGCTTGTATACAGTCACTAGCTGGGCTACCCGGCTTCGCTCTGGACAACATTCGAGGGTGTACTGGAATTCTCCACAATGATGTTCACTATTCCATATTCCCGAACATTCCACGACATACTCCGCAACTTCTTCCAGAACTTTATAGAGCTCTATGGAACCTTCTAGAACTTTACGGAAGACTGTTCTAGAAATTTCAAGAGGGCGAAACTTCCAGTCCTTATATCTTCAAAAGCACGCCCTTTAGGGAAAAACGGAAACCTTCATCCTGGAGGGGGATAGAGATCTACCACACCATATAACTCTCTTGATCGTACCGGGACTCGTTTCAGAGTCTTTGCGAGCCGCACGTTTTTTTGGACTTTATTTTATAATATATATTGATTAAGACCTCGTTACCGGCCCCAATAAGAAGAAGATGGAGAGTTATGAAATTACGAATGTTAGAAGAGCGCGCTAACATTTACAGCGATAAAATTGATGCAAAAATCATGAAAATCTTTAATAAAACACGACTCGTTAAAAATAGAGCAAAAATCTCGCGATAATTGTCTTTAGTTTATTTAAAGAAACGCTGTGAATTTTTTCATACATATAACTTGTAAAATAACTGAAACAAACGTGTTTATAATAATTTTTCGAGCATACTTTGCGATTTTTTTCTTTCGATGGAATTTTATATAATTTGCGTTTCGGCTCGACAAATGTCTAGATATTATCTTCAAGAATAACATATATTTTTTTAAGACCTTAAAAACTTCAAATGTTTAAGGGAGGTTTGCAAGAAATCGGTAGAAATTCGGATAGCGGCCTCGAGATATGCCTGACTTATGGGCAAAAAAAATCAGAGTGTGCAATTCACACGCGATAGAAGTGGAACCTTCAGAAAACTAAAGTAGACAAGAGTGGTAAGACTACGAAGCACCGCGCAAACAGGAGACCGATTATGCTATCTCATTCTCTCGCACGCTACATCCTATAGATGTATTTGTTTGTGTCTTTTAAAGGGTCGCTATTTTTCGTTTCATCGAGTTTCAAATCACAACGATGTTAAAGAAGTTTTTACTTTCATAAGCTTCTTCAAACGCAACAAATTTATTTTGTGTCACCGTTTTAATTCAATATTAATAAAATACTTCCTTTCAACCACAATTTTTATATAAATAAACATTTGCGAATTGAATCGCGAGTCTGAATTTAACCTCTCAGGCCTCGGGCCTATTTTGTCGAAAGGTCAACATATTTCCGCTATGCAATAACATCCAAATAAATGGAATACCTATGTCTGAAAGCGTCCGAAAACTAAAAATTGTTTTTGAGAGGTAATGAAACACTGTTTGAAATTTCATAAATCGAAATTAACGTATAATTTTTGAATATAAATTTTTTTAATGCAAGCATAAGAAAGTTTTAAAAATGGCTCACTTTACGTTTTTTCTAGCTAAAATTACTGATAACAAAAAAAAATAAAAACACCTATGTATTTTATTAGACAAGTGTATTATAAACATTATCTTCGACTCACTTTTTTATCGTTTCATGTAAAAATAATTGATAAAAATTCCTAAAGTTTTTTTTTTTTCAAATTTCGATCCGAAACTTTGGTTTCATAAAGGTGTACATTTTTTTTTTTTTTTTAATAAACTCTATTTTAATATAAACCGTGGTGTTTTCTCTTTCTAACACGGTTAAAATCGTGTTTTTAACCATAGTAGTAAGGGAGGCATAACGATTTATTTGGAACATTATATTTTTAATAAATATTATCTTCTATCTAATATATAAAAGAGTTTGTTGCTTTGTGTTAGGCGTTCGTGGATTCGATTTGTATACAAATCTACAGTTTTACTCCGATGTTGATGAAATTTTGCACACTTGACCTCCAAAACAAGAGTAAGATCTTCGTCTTAGTCTGATTTTGAAAAACACCGTATGAAGCCCGAGCAACGCCGGGGAGTTCAGCTAGTTATTGATAAACGTCGTAAGCACGTCTTACACGTACGCACCCAACAGCTTTGAGCTTCTGTGGGATAAGAGGGGACTGCGGTCAGATTTTCAACACATCGATCGAACTAGTTCGAAAAACTTTTTCTATACATATATATGTAATTCTTCGTTATACATACAACCAGCTAAACTGCCAGAGCAGTTAGTAATTTGAATCTCTAAATTATATTTTTATCTTATTGTTTTAAATTAATAAAAAAATATTACAATTAGATCTACATAATGGCTGTGCTAAACAAATTCAAATAAATAAATCATTGCCCTTACGAGTGTAATTAAAATTGTATATTAAATACAAAAGTGCTACAGTGAAACTATAGTGCTCCCAGCAAAGGAATATGTGTGAATCTTCCCCAAAAGTGTTTAGGAACGTGTCGTTACCGGCAGGTACTCATCCACCTGAAGTTACTAGGAGAACTTACTCCGAAAGGTTAACATTCATTTAATTTTTTTATGTTTTACCCCTTAAGTTAAAATTTAAAAAAATTATTGATTACCGATTTACAATTTTGTTTACATTATTAATAATTGATAATTTTTGTTGAATTTATTGATCATTACATACATAATTATGTATTGTAATTTTTACCCACTATTTTTAAATGATAAACCCTTTTTTGGTCCCATGAATGTATGTGTATACTGTTTTCTCATTGTTTAGCTCATACCGCGAAACTTGAAGGGGGGGGGGGGGGGATTTTGTTTAGGTTAACCTTCGACTTGCCAAGATGTAACTATGAGGGGTCGCTGAGTTACCCCACGCATTTTATCGTTGTAACATTTTTTATGGATTTACTAGGAACACAAAATACTAAAACAAAAAAATCGCTATTTAAGCTGAAACATGGCAGATAGTTATTTCAGAGGTTTTGGTTACCCCTGTTGGCAACGGAAAGGTTAATTAAAAAAATTCTTATCAACGATTTCAGAAACTATTTTTTTTTTTCAGTGCTAAACAAATGAAGTTGAACCCAATAATTGTACTTGGTTATTCTCGTTAATAATTATTGGATGATTCTTTTTATTCAATTTTCTTAGAATTTCGTGAAATCACCCCTTATGTTTTGCAGTATGAGCGTGAAAAGCGGTCTACAGCTCAATTTCTTGTGCAGATTATTTTTTTCCTAAAATAACAGAAAGATCTGCTTCTCAGCCGAACGATTATATATCTTTTAAGGGATCGTTATCGAGATAACGGACGTGATCTCCTGTCAGATTTGTGCGATTTATTTGCTTTTTCTGTGTACAACGTACATTAAATGAATAAATAATCATGCATACTTGCAGGAATTCGTGTTTAAAACGATCTAAACTAAAATATGTGACAGTAAATGTGTAAAAATTACACAAATCTGACAGAAGATCACGTCCGTTATCTCGATAACGATCCCACTAAAGATATAGAATCGCTCATCTGAGGTTTTAAAGAATAAGAAGAATTTTAAAAGTAAAATTTGAAAAAAATACGTTGCAAGGGGGTTGAAATCAGCTACCCGGTATCGCAGATCGGGTTACAAGAGTTTTATTAACCCTTTATTACCAAAAAAAGTTTTAAAAAATTGGAATGCTCATATAAAAAAAAGAGGATTTTTTGTGTTCTGTATGTGATATAGATTCAACAGTTCCCGCTTATACTACTAGGAACCGGAAACTGTATACAAAAAAAAAATCAAAATTCTGTGAAATTTTTGTAATTTTTGCTTATTTTGTATTTTTACAACTCTTTATCGTACATATTGCTTTATTTTAACACTGTTCTTTTCCTCCTCATAGTGACGCCGAGGTGGTCGCTGGAGCTGCCAGCGGGCCCGGGGCCCCTTCAGGAGGCTCTAGTAACTCATCCCTATCCTCAAAGAGCAATGACAGCTCGCACCCTGACAACCAGGGGGGCTCGCAGTCCGACTGGTCCGAAGAGGAGGACATTGGGACTGCCCCCTGGAGCTCCAGAGCTCCTCCCGAGCTTATTGCTTCCATGTCTGGAGTGGCCAGAAAGAGGCAGGACCTGATTCATGGTAAGTGAAAAAAAAAATCTTTTTTTGTCAACGTTTGGCCAACGTTGGGCCGATGCACTAGGTCAAATATTGAACACTGTTTTACACGTTGGGCAAGCATGTTGGGCCAGTGTACTAGGCCTAAAGTAGGGCACTGTTTAAACATTGCTATACAGGGCGTTAAGGGACGTCCTTGACTTGCTTTAACCAGTGATTCCTTTTATTTGGAGTAAAAGATGTAAATGAAATTTTGGTCTCCGGTAGTTTTTTTCATGGATTTTTTTTCAAATTTTTTTCTTCAAAATCAAACCAAAAAAATCTTCTGCGTGTCGTCACTGGTCACTCAGCCGAGTAACCGATCAACCCCTTACCCCGCCTCCAACTGTCCAACACCTACCATTTTTTATGTTTTTGTAGAAAAAAAAAAACATCAAAAATGTCACTGGAGAACAAAATTTAGTTTACATTTTCTGCTCCAAATAATGTCAGGAATCACTGGTTAAATTAAGTCAAGTACGTCCCTTAACACCCTGAATAGAGTGAATCCATTTGAAAATGAATGCCTACATCGACCACCATAACACGGTCATGAGCTTAGCATGGTGGTTGAAAAATCCACAAATGATATAACCATAATATATATACAATAAATAGAGAAAAATTTAAAAAAAAAAATACGCATGATATTGTATTTATGACTCGATCCGAGGGTTTAATCGACATTTAATGGGGACCTTGCAAATGTCTGTCTTCTTCTTCTTTCAGAACTGATTGGCTCCGAATCATCACACGTCCGCTGGCTGCGCGTGCTGCGTAGGGTATACCACACCCCCTTGCAGCGTGCCGGTGCCGCCCTACTCCCCCCCCAGGAACTGAGGTCGCTGCTTCCCAACCTGCCCGATGTGCTGCAGAGGCATCGCCGGCTGGCCCAAGAGCTGAGAACCCTGCAGCAGAATCCCAAGGTGCCCACCGGGCCCGTGGCAGACGCACTTATATCCATGGTGAGTTGTTTCTCAAGTGTTTAGAAAAATCAAACGCTGACGGGCCGAGAATCTACGCCTTATGGATCTCATTGGCCAGACGCGCTCATATCCATAGTGAGTCCTTTCTAAGTGTGTAAAAAAAATCGATTAAACGCTGATGGTTCCGAGAATCTGTCACGCATACGCCTTAGGATCTCCGTTCATTGCAGGCCAGCCCCTCCTCGCATTCTGCAGTAGATTTCCTCAACTTTGTCGTGGACTGCTCTCTTTTTTTTTTTTTTTACATGAGCTCTACACAGGAGGCCCTGAGGAAAATAATTTCCCTCAGGGCCTATGTCATCTTTGGGGATGCTGTGTGGAAGGTTTTTTAAGGGAAGGAAGGAGAGGAGAGTTCTGGGAAGGAAAAGGGTTTAAGAGGTGGGTAGGAATCTGGGGTTCAGTGTATCCTGGTCATCCGCCTCTAAGACCTAGACCATAGGTTCTCAACGTGGGCGATAACGCCCCCTTGGGGGCGTTTTAGACCTTCAGGGGGGTGGTAGAAGAACAAGAGAAAATTGGAGGGGCGTTTCGGACTTTCAGAGGGGATGTAGGAGACCCAGAGAAACCCATCCAACAGGTCATCCGCCTCTAAGACCTAGACCATAGGTTCTCAACGTGGGCGATAACGCCCCCTTGGGGGCGTTTTAGACCTTCAGGGGGGTGGTAGAAGAACAAGAGAAAATTGGAGGGGCGTTTCGGACTTTCAGAGGGGATGTAGGAGACCCAGAGAAACCCATCTCACCCCATCCTATCCCATTAGGGGCCATCCATCCACAAAAATATTTTCCCTATCCCATTACGCCTCTTCCATTGTGGCAAATGTAACCCCACCGTGGTATCCCATTGCGCCCCCTTCGTCGTAGTATCCCGTTCCGCCCCTCCGTCGTGGGACCCTGTCGTGGTATCCCATTATGCCCCCTTCGTCGTGGTCAATTGCTGTTTCGTATTATTCAGAGTTAGGGGGCGCTAACAATAAAAATATTCTCAAATTAGGCGGTGGGCACAAAAAGGTTGAGAATCTATGACCTAGAAAAACCTCACCCCATGATCCCGGGCACCCCTGCTAAATCACCAAACATAGCGAACCACTTGGTGTGACCTATGGCAGAGGTGTTGGTTATCCAATAAAGGTTCCCGGGGCGGCGGTACCCATTCCCGCCAAATTGAAAGCACTCGACGTGCTTCTGGAATTGCCGCCAATACCTCATCTCAGAATCAAATTTTTTTGTAAATAATCTTTATGTTCCTGAAGGTGGGTCACTAGGGTCCTCCATATATCGCTGAGCGATTGTACCTCTAGCATGTATTGGCCTTTGTACCTTTTGCCCTTTGCAGTAAAACTCAGATTTTAGGTACTATGTTTTTATACCTGCTGTTTTAACCGGACATTGCACATCTTTGCCCAGAAGTCTATCATTAAGTAATACAAAACAGTAAAAGAGATATTACAAAATCGAGCATAACTAAGATAAATTATTGTTGTAGTTTAGTGTGGGAAGGGGAGATTAATTTAACATCTTTAAAAATAGTAATGGGATAATTTTAAATCGATTGCTGAATAGTTTTTCTAGAATTACCTCATTTATATAGTGTGTAATGTAAAAATAACTTAGATATCGAACAAAACTCTCGTTTGGTGGAAATGTATACCCCTCTCCGGCGCGGAAGTGTTAAATATTTTAATGATAATTTTTTTGTGTTACAGCTGGGCGAGAGTCGCTACGCTTCCGCTCTCGCGCGATTTTGCGGTGGTCAGGGACTGGCACTGGACGCGCTGAAAGAGAGACGCAAACGCAACAAAGAGCTGAACTCGTTCCTCGCGCGCAGTGAACAGGATCCACTGTGCGCAAGACTAAGGCTTCAAGATCTTCTGGCTTGCGTCTGGCAGAGGTGATTATTAAGCTATTTATCTTCTTCCATAGTCATTTCCTCATTATATATAGATACCGTTCTGTTTAGGGTGTTTATGAACAATAATTAACCTTTAAGACATGTGGTCTGACAGACACTTCAAGCGTTCGAAAAATCTAGTTACCTATGTTAGCGTACTAGTATTACCCCGCGCTTCGAACGGCGTTCGTGCTTACAAATGTGACACTTGCACGAAACATGTATGCCTTCAATGCAGCGAGCCTGTGTGCAAAGAATGTTTGTAATATTTGATAGTTCCTACAACTTGATGCCCTGGGGTTTTTCATAAACCTGCTGATTATTTATGTTTTCTTTCTTATCATAATTTACCTAGTTATTAAACTTTAAGAAAAAAAAAATTTTGAGAAAAAAAAACAGTTTAATTAAAATATTTTTTTTTTTTTTTTACATTAACTCCACACAGGAGGCCCTGAGGAAAATAATTTCCCTCAGGGCCTATGTCATCTTTGAGGATGCTGTGTGGAGGGTCTTTTTGAGGAAAGGAAGGAGTTAACATGGGTCTTGAAGAGACTCATGTTGTAGGAGGGAGGAAACACAGAGGCCGGTAAATCGTTCCACAGCCGAGCTGTTGAACTCAAGAACGAATCGTAAAAACGACCCGTTCTCATGTGACTAATATCAACTGTGTACAAATGTTGGGCGCGTGTTTGGCGTGTTTCCCGACTATGCACCGGTGCCGAGGGGATCAATGACGCTAGTTCCTCGGAGCATCTACCATTGTAATACCGGTAGAACAAGGACAGCATTCCCACCTGACGCCTATGCTCTAAAGATTGCAATCCGTCTGTTAAGATGGGAGAATCTATCAAACGGACCGCCCGTTTCTGCACAGAGTCAAGGGTTTTTTTTAGGTATTTTGGAGCTCCAGACCAGAGGTGGCTGCCAAATTCAACCGTGGGGCGCACTTGCGATTTGTACAGGGTTAGCAGTTGAGTACTATTAAAGTATCTGCGGGCCCTGTACAGTACGCCCAGTTTCTGAGAGGCTAACTTAACTCTGGTTTCGATGGAGCCCCCATACCTGAGCTGGTCACTTAGAGTTACACCAAGCATATCAATGGAGGTCCTGTTCGGGAGAATGCTTCCGTTGAAGGAGACTAGATTATCATTTCGATCCCTTTTAGACGTTATCAAACATGATTGGGTCTTTGAAACATTAAATTCGACGAGGTTATTCTTACCCCAAGAGAAAACACTCTCGAGGTAACCGTCCATTCTCTGCTTCAAAGCCCTCCGAGCTATTGGGGTTTGTGTGCTCTTTGGAGGCTTGTCAAACAAAAAGCTATCATGGACTGTACTGTCATCCGCGTAACAATGAATCGGTGCACATGACAAGAGGTCGTTGATGTGCAACAGAAACAAAGTCGGAGACAGAACCGATCCCTGTGGGACGCCAGCATTTATCGAATGCGAGGAAGAGGTGAAACCGTCAGCAACCGCCTGAATCGACCTCCCCCTCAAAAAGTCGGCAATCCACGCACACAAGGATGCGGGAAGTCCGTAAGAACGCAGTTTGTTGACAAACGCTCGATGCCAAACCCGGTCAAAGGCCTTGGAAATGTCCAGTGAAACCGTTTGGGTCTCACCAAAACATTCCAGGCACCGTCCCCAAACATGCGTCACATACGCGAGAAGATCACCGCACGAGCGGTTCCGCCGGAATCCGTATTGACGGTCGTTAATAATTTTGTTCTTCTCGAGGTATGTGAGCAGTTTGTCATTGATCACACGTTCCATCACTTTTGACAGAACAGATGTGATCGCTATGGGGCGGTAGTTGGCTGGGTTGGAGCGGTCACCCTTCTTTGGAATGGGGTGAATGATCGCTTTTTTCCAACCAGAGGGCACAGAGCCAGTCTTCAGGGACATTTTGAAAAGCTTCGTCAAAATTAGAGCTATTTCTACAGCGCACCTCTGCAATACCAGGGCAGGTATTCCGTCAGGCCCGCTAGCTTTATTAAAATCAAGCCCTCGTAAGACTTGGAGTACATCCCGATGCCGGATCCTCAGCTTTTTCATACGAAAACTGCAATGAGGAACCGACGGCGGGGTAGCACCTTGATCATCGAGGGTCGAGTTTTCCGCGAACATTTTGCCTAATAAGTTAGCCAAATATATTAAGATTAACCACTCAGCAACGTAAGCAGATATACACGTTAATATGCCGACATCAGTCAAGTACAATAAGCGTGTTTACACGTCAACGCGTATGTTTATACAGAAATCGTCATAACTCCGTTATTGTTCTAGTGACATCCCTAAAACAAAAAGGAGAAGCTCCATAATAAATTAAGCTACCCATCACTATTCAAGAATTCCATAGAAATACATAAAAAAATCTTTTCTGTCAGATAGACCGCCAAATTGCCTACCCACTGTTAGACATCGTTATTTTTTTATTAAATATTCTTGTATGAAATGATAAAAAAGTGAGGTGACCAAATTGTTTATTATACATTTATACAATAGAATAAATATTGTCTTGTATAAAATCCGTGATTTTAGTACCGTTTTCACATTAAAACATCACGTGAGTTATTTTTTCATTTTATATTAACATAACAATTTGAAAGCTTATTTCATAACCTTTCAAAAACAGTTTTTAGTATTCGGCTACGTTCAGAAATGTTTCATTTATAGAGCTTTAATTGTGAATCGGAAATACCACAAAGTTTTCGTAAATCTGACATGTCGTTTAAGACGTAAAAAATGCATATTCGCGATGTATCGGAGTGGTTAAGGTAAAAGTTTGATTGTTTTCCAAAAAAATCGAGTCTGTTATTTTAGGGCTTATGATTATTAATAAATGTGTAAATCTTCATATTTTATCTTACTTGAATAATTATAGATATGTAAACAATATTTAGAAGCAATGTTTTTAGAAAAATACAAAAAATAGAGTAATTTTTTATATTAAAACTATTGTGGTCTAGCAGACGTCACGTCGGTACTTATGTAACTTAAACGGCACGTCGGTACTTAAAGGTTAATCCAACATTATATTTCCAGGCTAACAAAATACCAGCTACTCCTGGAAGGCATCATGAAGACGGCCCACGCTCTGGATGATGAATCTCCTGGTCCCGAGGGAACCGCATCAAACCTGGAAGACTTTGCCAAAGTGTCGCACGCGCTGGAGCTTGCAAAGGACGTGCTGAATACCGTCAACACGGCTATCAAGACCACGGAGAATGAACACAGGTAGAAGTTATACGATTGTTTGGTGTTTGTGTTTCACAGAAATTCAAATGTAACATTGTCATAAAATTGCCAATCAACACCCTTTATTAATCTCACCCTTTGTTCCAGATTGAAGACCATCCAGTCCAAGCTGGAGATACGTGGCGCAGGGGGCACGGAGGCAACGGAAGCCGAGCTCCGCCGACTAGATCTGGCTAGGCACAGTCTCATCATGGAGGGCTCTCTCAGCATCAAACAGGACTCCAACAAAAGGGTGAATGTCTTGGTGAGTACTACTTTGCATTAAAAAAATACCTCGAATTAGAGCTTGGAGCGATTCTCAGTATCGATTCAGAATGGAAGCTTTGCTTGAAATGGCTTCAGTCGTGTTTAGTGACGAAGTACGAATAGCCAGGTACATCTCAACCTTCCTCTTTCATACGTTCTTTCCCTCCCTGCTACCTACATACACCTGGGGATTCCATGGTCCTACTGACTGAAGACGGTTGTGAGCAGTTGGGACTCTTGTGCGGTATTCCCAAACCAAAAAAACAAGAAGTGAAAAATTGTGAAGTTCTTGACTTCAGATCTGGTTAATAAACTATTTTGAAAAACCCGTTTCAAGCAACATTTCAATTGTGAATGGTGGTCTTTCACCAGGGCGATACTGAGAGTATGTTCCTCTCTTGATTATTGAATATTTTTGCTTTTTTTTTTAAATATTGAAATATATTGAGAAACAGCTTGTATTAAATTTATTCACGACTCCACCTCTTGACTAGGTTTATATATTGATTTTGTGCATTACTGCCATCTCTCAATTTATGTTCAAAACATGTGTTAAATTTATACAGAACTGCCATCTATGGGCATAAATTAAGAGCTTTTGTCAAATTAATACGTGACTGCCATCTCTTGGCGAAAATTAGAACCTTGTATTAAATTTATACATTTAAAAAAAAATTTAACATACATGGCTGCCATCTGTTGACAGAAGCTAAAAGCTTGTATTGATTCTATATGTGATTGCCATCTCTCAACACAAATTATAACCTTTTATTAAATTTATACAGGTCTGCCATCTCTTGACATTTGCTGAAAGCTTGTATTGACTATATGCTGAAAGTTTGTATTGATATTAAATTATATGTTGCTGCCATCTCTCGACATATAAGCTAAAATCTATTTATTTTTTATGACTGCCATCTCTTGACCTATATTAGGACCTTGTAATAAATATATACATGACTGCCATCTCTTGACATAAGCTAAAAGCTTATATTAATTTTATACATCACTGCCATCTTTTGACAGAAGTTGAAAGTTTTCATTAAATTCATACAATTTTATTTTCTCTTTCCTCCAGGCTCTCCTCCTGAAAGAATGCCTTGTTCTTCTTCATACGGATGGAGAGAGGTATATTCTAAGGCCTATTCCCCAAACCACGCACCAGCCTCTCAGCCCTGTCATTCAATGGTAAGTTTGCAATACTCCAACACCATAATCGGTGCTACCATCTTTAGTTTTTCTCGTATAACAGATCATGTTCAGAGGGAGCCTTGTTGGAAAAAATCTGAAAAGTGCCAGTCTATTATATATATAACTATTGATAAAGAAAACAAGAGAGATGAGCCATGAACATTATTAGTATTGCAAAAAAGTGCATTAGTTAAGTTAAGTTATTAGTATGCAAAAAAGTGTCACCAACATCGTTAACTCATACTACTACAAATAGCATTAACGCACAGCGGTGCCCCGCCTTTGTTTTTACCTTTGTCTACATTGGCTCCACACAGGAGGCCCTGAGGAATAAAATTCTCTCAGGGCCTATGTCAACTTTGGGGAATGTTGTGTAGGGGGTCTTTTTTAGGGAAAAGAAGAAAAGGAAGTTCTGGGAAGGAAAAAGGTGTGAATGGTGGGTAGGAATCTGCGAGTCAATGTTTCCAGGAGTGACGGAAGTATGAATCCATCCCTCTCACTGTGGTGCAAGGTAATGGGTCAAGAGTCCTGCTGGAGGGTTAGGGTAGGCGGACAAACGCAATCACCGCCAAGACTTAGACACATTGACATCAGTGGCGGTCCGTGAGTTTTCAGCAAGCTAGAGTGCTAAGATTGAAAAATGTTACATTACTGATGTTGTTGTAGGTGACAATGATTTTTTTTTTTAAATTGTAACTTTTTGTATGAAGATATTTCAGTATGTGGATGCGGCGCATCCCTTGTCTGAAAGAATCATATAAAAAGATGAAATTTTGAATAAAAATTATATTCATTTTCAGGTACAACAACGTCAATAACGTCATATTTTTCAATCTTAGCGTTCTAGCTCACTAAAAACTCACAGACCGCCACTGACATGGGCACCCCTATTAGGTCACCAAAAATGTAGCGAACCGCTTGGGGTGACCTATGGCAGGAGTGTTGGTTATCCAATAAATGGTTTCCGGGGTGGCGGTACTCATAGCCGCCTGAATGAATGAATACACCAAACGCATAACTTTGATAATCTGTGAAGTTTGGTCGTAGCATGGCGACAATCAATGCCATATCTCCATTTTTTTCCATTATCTACGCACACAACAATAGCTTTGGATTTCACTTATAAATTCTTTACATTTTAGCTAATTGTTTTTTTTTTATTAGCACCTAAAATTCCATTAAAAGTGCTAAACTAGTCCCAGCGAAAACTCATACTGACATCACCGACATTCGTCCTTTTCCTTCTTTGAAAGAAAGTTTGAAAACGAAAAAAACATAGGATACCAGAACAATGAAATGACATATGATCTCTCGCTGAGATTAGTATAATCATTTTTCAACCTAGTTTGTTTGTGGACTAGATTTTAATTTTTAATCCATTGTAAAAAGCGTATAAAAGACAATGTGTAATAATTTGATAAGTCGTAATTTGCCATAGATTAATTATTTTTATTTCATTCCTTTGTCATAATGATGGTAGCTTAATTGATTGTGTCAACAATTTTATTCGAATTTATCCAGTTTAGAATAGTGTTTGTTTGTGGGATGAGAAAGTGTTATGTGTCTGGAAAATTTAGTGTGGGTTCCTATCCTCTCGTACTACTCGTGGTATATGCATGTATTTTTAATGATGATAATATTATGTACTGATCGACATACTTAACTTTGCAGTTGTAGGACTCACGAAAGTATAAATTTTGTTCCGTCTCGATCGAGACGAATATCGGCCGAGATCTCTGTGATTTTCTAAGGCTGTTAAATGAATAAATAATCATGCATTCTTGCATGAATTCGTGTTTAAAACTACCTAAACTAAAATACATGACAGCTCACAGCTGAAATTCTGACATCGGCCCATAGAAAAAGCAAATAACAACCAAAGAAAATCACACAAATCTGACAGGGATCTTGTCAAACATAGAGAATCGCTCAGCTGATGAAGTAAGGCATTGCTTACGAAATGTGTATTTTATTAATGTTGAATTAAAATGGTGCCACAAAATATGTTTGCTGTATTTCAAGAAGTACATACAATGTATTTGTTTTCCGTGACCGATGGAAACCAAAAAACATTGTTTTTGTCCGATGTTTTTAAAACATTTGGTAGCTGGAGACCCGGCATTTTATTGTTATTTTAATTTCTTAACCTTTGACTGGTGACATGGTTTTTTTTGTAACGTAACTGGTGATGAGCGGCCTGAGAGGCCGCTGCCGTATCTGGTCTATATATAGCTTAGAAATTAGGTAATGTAGCTTACAGCAGTCTTTAAAAACAGTTTAATAACATATAAAACGATAAAATAAAACTAGTCAATAAACTCTAAATGTAATTTTTAATGAAGAACTTGTTATTACAATGTGTGTAGTAACTAAAATCAAAAAACTATAGATGAGATCAGTAATTACAAACAAAAAAAATTAAATCAACATATTATAACAAAAATACTCATTTTCTCTATAGTTAAGATACTAATTAATAAATAAATAAAATAATGCTCTAATCACTGGTATCATTTTTCAAAACTGGCAATGGTCAAACTTTGGTTATTTTTATTGGCAATCAGGGCATAATTGTTTGGCACATTGCAAGCACACATGTTTTTTATCCAAATAACATTGGTAATTAGATTTGCAATTTAACTTCGGAGGACAACTGGCACAGGTTTTTCGTGTTTTTGGCCTGTCATTAAAAAAAAAAAGGAAAAAACAATATTTCAAAATTACTTTAAAAAGTTACATAAGTGGTGACATGGGGTCTGAGAGACCGCTGCCGAACTTTATATCAATGTAACTTACCGATTTGGGACTGTGCGATGCAACTATCCTTATCCACGGTGTCGACGCAACTGAAGTCGAAGCTACTCAGGCGTTAGAACAAAGCAAGCGTGGGGAAGGGGGTGAAATGATGTTTCACTGATGCTGCTCGGCCTGTGAGACCGCTTGTCACCAGTTAAAGGTTAAATTTAATAAACACTGTTTGTTGATAAATGCAACAAATGTGGGACTGACATCTTGTAAGAGAGAGATCACATTAAAAAGGGAAAACAATGTAGGTATATAAGATCATGCAAGATTGTCCAGTCTTTCTTCGTCACGATCAACTGTTGTCATTGTGTTTAATATTTATTATTACATATATTTCAGGAGTGCAGTGATCTTCAGACCAAATGCAGCAGTAAAGAATTGCTTCTTCCTCGTGAACATCAACGGCTCTCAGATGTATGAACTTTCAACCTCTTCTGCCTCTGAATACAACACGTAAGTAACTATATAATCGCAAATCAAATAAATTGTTGTATGTATCTCCCTTACTATCATAGTGGGAAATATGATATAAACAGTGTTAGAAAGAGAAAATGCCACTCTTTGGATTGAAATCAAAAATTTAACCACAAAATAATAAAAATGTACAAATTTACAAAACCAAAGTTTCAAACCGGAATTTGGAAAAATATTATGAATCTTTTTTATTAATTATTTTTACATGAAACCGCAAAAAATTGAGTTGACAACATTTATAATACATTTGTCCAATAAAATAATTTTAGTTAGAAAAAACGTTAAATGAGCAATTTTTTACTTTGTATGTTTGCATCGACCGGTCAGTGGTTGAGTGGGCATAGCGCCTGGGTCCCACCCGGGCGTCGCATGTTCGATTCCTCGGCTAGCTACATAAGCAACATTTTCGGCTTTCTGTGGTGGTAGTAGGAGATTTTCAAACATTGTTGGGTTATTCGTAACCCAGGAATGTTAGTCTTTCTTTAAAAAAAAAAAAATTATAAATTTTAAACTTACAAAAATTATATGTTTATTACCAAGAATAAAATTTGAAAAGGTGTTTTTTTAATTTTCGGATACATTCAGAAATATACCATTTATTTAGTTTTTATTGCAAAGCGGAAATATTCTGATCTTCTGAGAGAATATACTCGAGACCTGAGGGTTAAAGATAAAAAAATAAAACTTGTACATATTTGTATTTAGATCGCCGATTATAATAATGTATTTATTGTTTCAGATGGACCAAACGTTTGTTAGATGCTGCTACCGCTCTGGAGCCAAGACCTGGTGTCACAGAAGAGGGCACCACTCAGCCCATTCCTCCCACTCAAAACACCACAGGTATATTATATATAAATTCCTGAACGCCAGTCAAAAATATAACTGTTAGAAATAATCACAACACGTGTGTACCAGCGATGTGTCGGTTCAGTAGGAGTGGGCTCTTGAACTCGGGTTCTTTGCGGGAAGCGGAGCCTACTCCTACTCCTTTTTCAAATCGACTACTCCCAGAGAACTCGGTCCAGGACTCGGACCCAAACCCTACCGGAACTTGAGTGTCCGAGCCACTCACGAGTTGGGAGCAGTTCCCAGGTTCGAGTTCTTTTGCGGGTTCCGGCTCCAGACGAACCCGTGCGTCTCGGTCCGAACCACTTGCGAGTTAGGAGCAGGTCCCGGGTTCGAGTTCTTTTGCGGGTTCCGGCTCCGAGGTCCAGCTCCGGTCGAACCCATGTGTCTCGGTAGCCGCAACAGTACCCAGTACCCAGTCCGCATCATCCAAGAACTTGCACCCGAGACCTGCTCCTAGAACTCGAGTACTTTTAACAAGAAGCACGTCTAGGAGACCTCCTGCAAAATGCAGAACTAACCCATCTCTAGTCAGAACGGTTCTCGATATAATAAAAGACAGTTATAAGAATGACAGTAAATTATGAAAAGAAAGCGAATGGCAGAAGCACTCAGGGACAACCAAGGAAGTCATGGCACGATCAAGGAAATCAAATATTACAAGTTAAGGCCATCATTACAAACAAAAAAACTAACAGCAAAAACTTAATTCTACAAACAAATCCCGAAATGAGACTACATCTTATTAATAAAAAAAAAATTCATCTAGGATTCATGAGAATCTATGTAGATGACTGCAGTCCTCTTACCCAATGTTTCCACTGTCAAAGATTTGGGCACACAGCCCAAAAATGCTACAATAGAATGAATAAACCAACGTGCAAACACTGTTCAGAAGATCATCCCATCTCCGAATGTAAATCCCTGGAGCTGCCACCCAAATGCGCTAACTGCAACTCGGCTAACAAGAAGAGAGAAACAAACTCCTTCAACAATAAAATGAATGAAGTAGACCACCGAACAAACAGTGAAACATGTAAGTTCCGATCTTACATGCTTAAATTAGCCAAAGAAAGAATAAACTACGACATTGAATAAAAAATTTATAAATAATTTTGCAAAATACAACTATAAATGCATTAAATGGATAATTTCTTAAATAACGAACTGGAATTAAATATTAAAATTCAGGAATACGAATGTATATGTACTGATTCGTGTAACAAAATTATTTCTAAAAACATCAATGACATAATTATTATGCACATAAACATCCGTAGCATTCAAAAAAACTTTGATGAACTAATTCTAAAAATAAATAATTTAATTAAAAAACCGGACTTTATAGTGTTAACCGAAACATTTACGAACGCCGAGTCACCGCCTTATCACGTGCCCGAGTACAATTATATCTCTACCAAATTAGACATTAACAAAAATTCGGGAATAATAATATTTGCAAGCAATAAATTTAGTATTGTTAACATAATAGAGCACCCAATACATTTGGTTAACTGCATTGAAGTACATTTCAAACTCGGCAAATCAACATATCATCTAATAGCTATCTATAGAACGCATAGCTCGAGTATTATTACCTTTATTAATGACCTCAAATACATATTATTAAAATTAAAAAATAAACTTTGCTTCGTGGTAAGTGATTTTAACGTGAACATCAATGAAAAAATAGTAAATAATAACAAAAATGAATACATCAATTGTATGACTGAACAAAATTTCATATCTTGCATAAATAAAAATACTAGAGAAATAAAAGAATCTTGTTTAGACCACATTTGGACAAACATAAACATTAAAGATCTTTTTCGTTGTTAGTTTTTGGGGTGTTATGCCGTGTTGCGGATCGTCGGATCTACCGGATCTGCCCTGATGATGGACACTGCAACGCTGTCCGAAACGTCGGCTATAGTAGGAGGTAGCGCAACACGGCATAACACCCCAAAAACTAACAACGAAAATGCTTTTGGCCGTGAAAATCTAAAAACTTATCATTAAAGATCTTCACAAATTAAAATCTATTGTTTGGAAAACTAACATAACTGATCATCATTCATGCTTACTTCTGTATAATAATAATATTAAACATAAAAAACATAATTTAATAACCAAAAAATCAACAATAGATATGACTATTCTCTCTGAAAAACTAAAAAAGGAGGATTGGAACAATGTTTTGAGCAGTGATGATACCGAAATATGTTCGACTAACTTTGAGAATATCTTGTCACAACACATTAAAAATTCGACAACTGAAATAACACACATAAATTCAAAATTAAGATGTTTAAAGCCTTGGATTACCAAAGGACTTATAATATCTATCAGGAACAAAGAAAAACTTTACAAAACAACTTTAAAAAATCCCCACGATGAAAAAGCATATATTTTCTATAAAAAATATAAAAATAAATTAACATCTTATATTAAAAAAAGTAAAGAAGAGTTTTTTAAAAATAAAATATTATCTTCAGAAAATAACCATAAACAAATGTGGAAAACAGTAAATTTGGCCATAGACAATACAAAAAAAACACAAAACATTAAGTACATTGAACACGATAAAAAAATTATAGATGCCAATATGCAACCTAAACAATGTGCAAACATTTTTAATTCCTTCTTTGCAAATGTTGGAAAAAATCTTGCGAAAAATATTCGTAAGCCTTCTAACCCGGAAAAACATAAAAATAAAAATTTACAGAAACGTAATATACTTTCAACATTCGAAACAACAACAGAATGTGAAATCTTAAAAATAATAGAAAATATGAAAGGAGGTTCGTCTCCCGGTTTTGATTCTATTACGGCACATATGTTAAAATCTATGAAAACTTACTTAATTAAACCCATCACTCATTTAATAAATTTAAGTTTAACAAAAGGGATATTTCCAATGAACTACAAAAACACAATAATCTCACCTATTTACAAATCTGGAGATCCACACCAAGTAACAAATTATCGCCCAATCTGCCTAATTTCTAATATAGGAAAGATCTTTGAAAAAATAGTAAAAAAACAGTTGGTAAATTTCCTAGATAGTAATAAAATAATACACAAAAACCAGTTTGGTTTTATAAAATCACTCAGCACACAAGATGCTATTGCTAACGTAACTTCATACATTTACGAAACAGTAGATAAAGGTAAAAAATGTGCGGGTATATTTATTGACCTCAGAAAGGCATTCGATAGCATATCTCATGAGATGCTATTAAAAAAATTAAATAATATTGGCATAAAAGGCAACGCGATTAAATGGATCACCAACTACTTAAAAAACCGCCCACAAGTGGTAAAAATCAATCATGTTAATAGCGATCAAGAGCTTTCAAGCTTTGGAATCCCCCAAGGTACAGTGCTTGGACCAATCCTATTTACTATATATGTAAACGATATTTTTTTTCAACCTTTACATGGTCAAATTACATCATACGCCAACGATACAGTAATAATAATAAGTGGAAAGACTTGGGAAAATGTAGAATTAAAGGCCATAGAAGACATTAACACGCTTAAGAATTTTTTCGACACTAATTTACTATCACTAAATAGTGAAAAGACATTTGTAATTCCATTTGCAATACATTTAAACGATGCTCCCAAAAATTTTAACATTGTCATACATGAAAATACTAAAATTCACAGCCAAAACTACTGCAAATCAAACTGTACAATATTAAAAACAACAAATAAAATAAAATATCTAGGAGTAATTATTGATAAAAATCTGAAATGGAAGGAACAAATATGTCAAATAGTAAACAAAATTAGAAAATTAATATACATATTTTTAAGAATTAGAAATTTTTTGTCAATAAAAAATCTATATTTAATCTACTATGCCTTAGTTCAATCCACTTTACAATAATTATTGATAAAAATCTGAAATGGAAGGAACAAATATGTCAAATAGTAAACAAAATTAGAAAATTAATATACATATTTTTAAGAATTAGAAATTTTTTGTCAATAAAAAATCTATATTTAATCTACTATGCCTTAGTTCAATCCACTTTACAATATGCTATTATTAGTTGGGGATCCGCATATAAATGTAACCTTGTTCCAATAGAAATTGTACAAAGAACAATTATTAAAATTATATTAAAAAAATCCTTGGACTACCCAACAGAACGCCTATTTGATGAATTCCAAGTACCTACATTTAAAGATTTATATATTAAAAATTCATTAATTCAAAATATAAAAGAAAAAGATAAATATCAATTTTTAAACGAAAACAGAACGCGACTTAAACATGTTTTTATATGCCCAAAACTAAATACGTCTTTTGCACAACACCATTACACTTACCAGGGAAGAACTTTTTTCAATCGCCTACCAGAAGAAATCAGAAGCATTAATGATAAAATCCAACTACTGCTCTCTGTCAAGAGACATTTTAAAAATATTCTGAAGAAAAAAACTAATGCCACTTAATTATCCTACAAATATCCTTAGTTTTCCAAAATATTCTTTCTTTTATTTAAATGTATACAAATATACTTAGTTTTCCATAATATCCTTTATTTTCTTTAAATATATACTATTATATACTATTACAACACACATATATTTATGTAAATGAATTATTTAAGTACTAAGTAATAACCACATTTATGTACACTCCTTTTCCATACACAAGCAAATGCTTTAAATGGAAAAGAAGTAAAAAACCTAAGATGTAAAATGATCATTTAGCAACATGTAAAACATATTAATGAAAATAAAAAATAATAAAAAAAAAAAAAAAAAAAAAAAAAAAAAAAATACCTATTGTAATTTCAAAAGTCTAAATGATATAGGAGTGTGTATGAGACGATGCACGAATGTTAATGAAACAAGAAATGTGTGCCAAGACAGATTAGTGTTGTGATCCATTATTTTTGCCTATTCCTGCGGAGAATGGCATGGTTAGTAAATTTTATTAGATTCTACAATATTAATTTATTTAAATCAATTAATTATATTTTATTTTTCCAGCGACTGCCGAGGCAGTACCCAACGGGGCACCTGAACCCGAACCAACTAATGAGGATGAACCTACTCCGCCTAAACCAGTCGAGAGTGAGGATGATGGCAACCAAGTCAAGTGAGTTGTGTTGAAGTATTTCTAATCAATATATGATATAAAAGAAAGTGTACAAAATGTGCGTGCCAATAAAACTCCCGGTACGGTTAAGAGAGGTATATGGTGTGGTAGCCCTCTATCCCCCATCCATGAAGAAGGTTCCCGTTTTTACCTGAAGGGCGTGCTTTTGAAGATATAAGGGCTGGAAATTTCGCCCTCTAGAAATTTCTAGAACAGGCCAGAACATTCGAGAGTAGGTATTCTGTATTATTCAAAAGTATTATTGTGATTTATTTTTGCGTGTTATGCCATGTTGCGTTACTTTCTTCTTCAGCCAACATTTCGAACGGAATTACAGTATCCATTATCACATCTGCACTGGTGATGAAAACTTTAACCCTGTCTGAAACTCTGACTAAAATAGCAGGTAGCGCAACACGGTATAATACCAAAAATAAGTCATGATAAAACACCTTAGTTTTTCTGCTACCCCAAAAATTAATCATGATAACTTGTAATGTTATTTACATTGATAATTTTTACATAAGTAACTTTCATAAGTCACTTACATCTATCACTTAAATTAGTCATTTACATTAATTAATGAGTCATTTACATAAATTAAGTCATTTACATAAGTTATGAGGAAAAACGCCTTAGTATTGTTCTGGTACCCCAAAACTAAACTCAATATCGTTTACTTGATAGTTTTACCATAAATCACTTACATAAGTCATTATATAAGTTACTTACATAAGTCACTTATATAAGTCACTTACATAAGTCACTTTCATAAGTCACTTTCGAAAAAAAGCCACCTTAGTGTTCTGGTTTCAATAAAGCTAATATAGAATATTTGTGATGATTTCAGCGGAGCCCTGGCCACAGTAGTGAGTGAGGAAGAAGCAGGAATATCGGGACCTCCTCATAAGATGGACACCAGTCTCCTGGAGCCGGCTATCCTCACCATCACACAGCCTCCCGTCACTCAGGTGGCCACTGTGGAAATCACCCCTGAAGGTAAATACACTCCCATAATTCTGTTTCACAACATTTTGTACAAGTTTATCGGCGGCCATCTTGGATCCGTCAGCAGCCATCTTGGAATCCACCATTGCAGAGCTGTTTGAGTGACTAGCTGGAGTGGGAGAAAAGGGAGTGTCGAGTCGTGCAGGAATGTCGCAGAGACCATGGTTATAAATGCCGAGGGATAGGTATTATTAATTTTTTAAAATAGGAAGTAGTTAACGTTATTATAAATGATTCTCAAGCTTAGCTTTTTACATAAGTTATTTATTTTATTTGTGAATTAGCCCCAGTAGTTAACACAGTAACCCCTGCCACAAATTGACTACTAACGCTATTTTGAATTTTGCCATAAAAATTAGTTACATACTATGTAATAAGTATTTTAAAAAACACGGGATAGTCAGAATTCTTGACAAATCAGTTCCGCTTGAGAAAATGACCAAAGTAGGTACTTTATTGCTTGTCTGAATTATTCATCGAATCGGTTACAATTTTGAAAATTAAAATTAAATTTAAAGCAAATTTGAGTTATGGCATGATGCACATACAACTGAAATAAAGTTTTATATATAAAATTTGAAAATAAGTTATTACATATATATACAATAAGGCGGGTCACGATTGTATGGGGGAAAAAAAAAACTTTTTTTGGTTTGTCTGTTAGTGATAAAAGGGTGTTAAATGAAGATGTAAAATCACGTAATTTTTTTAATAATATTTGGATATCATCTTCTTCCTCCGGATTGAGTTTGAAATTTCACAAAATAGAGAAAAACCCACCCTTGTTAAATCTCTAAAAAATATTAGATAAACAATTAAAAATGAACTTTTTTTCAATAAAACACAAATTAGAGAGAATATTCTGACTTATTTATTAAAAAAATATATGATTATAATTAACATTATCTCAAGACAGTGTATTCAAATACCAGCAAAATCCTTCTTACTCTCAAATTTCGGCATTATTTTGCGAGCCTCAATCTTTGCCTTAATAAGACCTTTTCTTGCAGACTTTGTACATAAAGTAGTCGAGGCTTCAGTAACAGTCTTTACAGCTCTTTCAACTGCTTGAGTATGACATGGCAGACGCAGAAGAGGCAATTTACCTTCTCCCCCCTGTGCTACAAATAATTGAAGATCTTCATCCGATATATTCTTCAGTATTGGGGGTTCGGTTACATTTTGCTGCCAATTAATGAGGTCGTAGTAATATGATGCATCGAGGTTTATGTTTGGAAGTTGGGACAGCCTTGTTTTACTTAGTTTCTTACAGCGTGCTTTTAGAACACGACGCCCAACTAATTCCCGGATATGCTTGTGAGGGTCAGTTAACATTGCAAGTAGTAAATTTTCGGGGTGTGCGAAGTAACTGTTTCTTTCTATGACTGGATCAATTATAGTTTTTAGTTCAGGGGATAAGTATCTAGACGCTGAAATTAGCTGCCATAGGTGACGTGCTCCATCTTTACAGGTGGGATGAGTTTTAATACTGAACCAAGTCGGAGCATAAACTTTAACAACGTACGTTGCTAAAATAATAAGATTCTCTGTAGGAGCTTCCGTTGCAACATAAAGACGAAGAATTCGGTTAGCACGCGTAAGCCATCTGGCATGAGACATTTTTCCAGGAGATTTGTGGCCTAAATCTTCAGGTAATTCCCCCACCGTAACTGCAGATACGATTTTATACAAATATAACTGATCTGTACTTAGGTTTTTAGTTAATAATTCAGGCAACTCTCCGTCAATTTTCTGAAAATGAACAATAGGCTTTTTTTCACAGTTTTCTAAAGCTAGTCCTATTGTCCCTGAATATGTTTGAGGTTCAGATGTCTTACCGCCAAGATGTGTGAACAAATGACGAAATGGTAACTCGTTCATGTGAAGCAAGCAAATTATCCATTGCAATGGTTTATCCAAACGTTTTTCAAGCAAACGTATTATACCTCCATGTTTTCCAACGTTCACGTTCGTTCCGTCACATCCAATAGCCATTAATGGTTCAAATGGCATTTCTTCCTTTAAAAAATAATCGACAATTGTTCTTTCTATAACTTTCGAGGTGCCAGAGATTGGTGCAATATAACCCAAATATATTGAGTCTGGCTCTTTTATCATTGAATTATGCTCTTCAATGATTAGTTCTCTGTAATGCCTCCCCCCTTTTTCCCTGATAATTAATGTTTTATCTTTCCGGCTATCAAAATATAATGCGGGTATTTGTAAAACTATGTGTTGTGCCTTAATATTTTCCCTTGTTTTTTTTTCGTTCTCTGCGAAGTTTACTTTTGTCAATAACTGGAATATTAGACTTGATGTCATACAGAACTGCTGAGGCAATGGCTGCCGCTGCTCTATCCGAAACTCCATATCTATCACAAGTTTTCGACAGTGTATAATAATCAATAGTGACCGCAGCCTGCTTCTGAGGCATTTGAGATACAACATTTGGTTTGAAAACATCATTGCAATCGGATTCATTTGATGCAGAAGACGTGGAAATATCGATTAGAGAGGTAGTTGTCTTACCTGTGCTTTCCTTTTTAGACGTATGCAAGGATTTTTGCTTCAGAAGTTTTCTTTTCAACGCAGTTTTCATTCGTTTTGTTGTAGCGGTATCCACATTTCCTATTATCATTTTTCGTGTAGTACGTTGGTCACTAATGAAACTCTGTTCATTTACAGGTATTTTTTTTATCTTTAGAACAGTCACATTTACTGAAATCTTTGCATTTGCAAGACGAAATATCAAACAGCACTTTACTTCTGCGACGGAATTCCTCCATTTTTTTCTCCGATATTTTAGGATGTGACTTAAGAAGGTTTTTGCATTTAAAATGATATGACCTCAACATGCGTGCTACTCGCGAGTGTGTAACGATGGGAATAGAAGCCTTTCTCCATATTTCTTCAATTCGTGCTGTCACAGTACACTCTATTTGCTGAAATTTGGGTTCTAGTTTGGTCTCTTGATTTAATTTTATTTGATGCCTGGTCCACTCAAAAAACTTCATAACATCACAATAAGTTGGAAAAACATTGTCTGTAACGTCGCAAATTTCACCAAATATGGAACTTTTTAATGCATTCCGAGTACGTTCCATTGCGAAAACTTGTACAACGCGACCTACCGCTTAGAGAGCCGTAGCGATACCGACTCCAAAATCCGACGTCGGTTGCGCAGAGTCGCTGCGCTTAGTGCAATCGGTGTTTCCCCCGCCCTCACCTCGAGCCACTAATAATCAAAACTCGAATTTTTTGTAAATGAATTCGTAAATACGTACCATATTTGCCATAGAATATTACAAAAAATATAGTATAAAGGATTCGTAGTAACTTTTATACACACTAGAAAATACCTCTAAAAATGAAAATTTTCAAAACTTTGAAGTGAATCCGGAGGAAGAAGATCGTATCAGAAATTTAAAAAATTTTAAACACGTCGGTTTGAACCCATTTAGCACCCTTTTATCGCTAACAGAATCTAAAATTATCATTTTTTTTTAAATGACCCACCTTAATATACAATCTCCACAAAATAATGTTTTTCAGGCTCGCCATGATCGTTTGTATTTGTATTATAAATAAATAATTAATTCTTTAATCATTTTTAATTTTTCTTCGTTCCCAGAGCGTCTCCGTCGCGCTGAAGAGAAGGTGACCCTGGCGATGGCAGAGGCCGTGGAAGCCGCCCAGGACGTCTCCGGATCCTCGGTTGTGATAAGGAACGCAGCGCAGAGCATAGTCGCTGACCAGATCGCTCAGGATAGCACCGAGAAGCTACTGCTGTCTGCACAGGACCATGGTAACATATCTTTACAATTCTAAAAATTAAGGACGGGTTGTTCACAGAATTTGATCAATTTGTGGAGGAGGGTATGGGTACGGTCGCCTCGGATATCTTTTTTTGGATAACCTACACCTCTGCCACAGAGCACCCCTATGTTTCGCTACATTTGGTGACTTAGCAGGGGTGCCCGGATTTATCGGGTGAGGTGTGTTCAGATCCTGTGTTCGGATACTCCTGCCCACCAGCTGTATGACAGGCCAGATCGAGAGAGACCCAATTTCCCCCAAGGCCTCCTGAGTGGGGTTAATGTAAAAAAAAAACATGGTAAATTTTTCTATTTTTTGTTATAAACATACCGAGTCTTTCTTTTTCCCAATTTTGCATTTAAATTTGTCAATTATTAATATTTTATTAATCTCCAACCACAATACGTATCAACCATTTTTTTTAAATGCGTTTAAATCCTTAAAACAATATCCTTTAACCTCTTACTGGCCGGAAGCATGTGGAACAAATTTTCTAAAAAAATAACTTTAAATGCGATTTTAACCCTTATGTATAAAGGAACTGTATGAAGGTCAAGGTCAGAATCGCTTGCGCCAATATCATTCTTGATGTAGCCAAAAGTTAAGAAAAACCTATCAATTTGTTTTTATAGATAGTTTATTGTTCAAAGAATATGTTTCGGTAAATAAAATATAGTATAGCTCAAAATAAATCCACAAAATATTACTTCAAAGTGTTGCATTCCGTAATTTCCAGTATGCAATAAAAGAAAAAGAAGAAGTTTCAAAAATGGCTCTTGACAGGTTAACCTCTCATCTGTCGCTGGCCCGCCAGCGGACCAAAAAAAATTATTTTTTTTTAGTTGCGATTTTAACCTTTATGTATAAAGAAAATGTATGAAGCACAAGGTCAGCATAGCTTGCGCCAATATCAATCTAGGACCTAGTTACTATTTGATTATTGTAGCTACTCTGAATTATTTTTAAATAATTTTCTATGAAATTTG
Organism: Limnephilus lunatus; assembly: GCA_917563855.2. Classification (NCBI taxonomy): domain Eukaryota; kingdom Metazoa; phylum Arthropoda; class Insecta; order Trichoptera; family Limnephilidae; genus Limnephilus; species Limnephilus lunatus. Next base: position 114,338,484 of record OU830592.1, read on the forward strand.
TACGGTTGGCTTTTCAAAATACCATCCAACATTTGAAATGATATCCAAGTACCCCAACGCCATCTACTTCGAGCTTTCAAATTTACCTGCCATTGTAAAGTTATTAAAATTCCTATTAATTATTGTTTCAGTAAACAAGCTGACAGAAGTACTGCTTCGCGCTTTACGAGACTCGAATACCTCCGGCTGCGCCATGACCAAATGTTCCATATATACTGACCACGGACTCTGCGACACCTGCACGGCCCGACACTCCCTCTTCTCCCACTCCAGCCACGGTCACTCAAACAGCTCTGCAATGGCGGATTCCAAGATGGCTGCCGATGGATCCAAGATGGCCGCCGACGCTGGCAAGATGGCCGCTGATAAACTTGTACCAAATAATGTGAAACAGAATGATGGGAACAGTGTATTTAATGCAGATGAAGCGAGGGATGAGAATTTGGATAGTATGGTACTGTTTGAAGAAGTCGGAGAAAGCAGTACAGACCCCAATAATGGTGAGTTGATATTTCCAGGACTTCCTCTCCTTCCTTTCTTAAGAGGACCCTCCACACAAAGATGACATAGGCCCTGAGGGGAATTATTTTCCTCAGTGCCTCCTGTGTAGATCTAATGAAAAAAAAGTCTAATATATCAATTTCTAAATTTTATTTATAACTAACTTCTACCCGTGGCTTCACTCGCATGGTATTAGGGGAAATTACTGTATAAATAATTTTCCCACAGGAATGAAATGTTTTTTTCCGGGATATAAAAGAGAATCAAGCAGGAGTACTGATTTATTTAATCTTTTTATATTTGCAGATTCAGATGTCCTGCTGGTGAAGTCGTCAGGGTCTGGTCTCCGTGGCATCATCACGGAGCTGCTGACCCGACTGCCGGAGCTGGAGCGGGACAGGCAGATCCTGAGGAGTCGGCTGCAGCAGGCGGAGAACCGGATTCATCTCCTGCACCAGTTGCACAAAGGTATGACACAACTGGAACTTTTCCTCGTCCAGAGCCATTCACTCACTGCTGAGGAAAATGAAGTATTAACCCCTCAAACCTCAACAAAATATTTCCGATTTACAAAAAAATCAATATAAATTAAATATTTCTGAACGTATCCGAAAACTAAAAACTGTTTTTGACAGGTGTTAAAATAGGCTTTCAAATTTTATAAACATAAAATTTTGCTTGCAAACATATACAAGTTTTAAAAATGGCTTACCTTATGTTCTTTCTAAACAAAATTACTAATAATGAAAAAAAAAATTATTAGACTAATGTATTACAAACGTTATCAACTCCAGATACTAATATCTACAGCCTGTATGTCAGACGAATATCTTCAGCTCATATGTTGAACAAAAATCTATGAACTTCAGAGTGAAGACTAATATCTACAGAGCTAAGGTCAGATAAATATCTATGACGGTCCCAGTGGTGATGAATTTCTATAGAGCGTACGTGGGACTAATATCTACAGAGGGCAGCTGAGCACCTAACCTAACCTAACCCAACCTCTGCCAGTGCTGTAGATATTCGTCGACCTCACCTGTTCCATAGATATTAGTCAGCAGTTTGAGTTGTAGATATTCGTCCTCACTTTGGTTCCTATAGATATTGTTCCAACATATTACTCGTATAGATATTAGTCAAAACATGGATTCTCATAGATATTAGTCTGATTTATTCAGTTTTTGGAATTTCTGTAGATATTAGTAGACACCTCCACGTTATCGTCATTTCACTTTTTTGTCTTTCCATGTAAAAATAATTAATTAAATAATTCCCAAGATTTCGTATATTACAAATTTTGATTTGAAATTTTGGTTTCATAAAGGTGTTCATTTTACTTCTTTTGTGGTTAATTTTCATATTTGAATATAAAGAGTGATATTTTCTCTTTCTAACACCGTTTACATCATATTTCTCACTATGATAGTAATAGAGACACAATGATTTCTATGAGATCTATGAGTTGTTCCGAAAACTGAACAATAGACTTTAAAGAGTTAGCTTTAAAAATAATATTTTGTTTGACATATTGGCTTGAGCAAACTTGTGCAAAATTCATCCTACAAGTATACTTGTGCAAGTCTTCAGCTCAAGTATAGTTCCGTCTTAAGGCGATCCACTAGTACAGGAAAAAATCGAAATCGGAATTCACGCCCTTTTATGGGAGGAGTTTAAAAATACTTGAGAAAAAGCTTTTGGAAAGGTTGGAAAAGATATTTGAGTTTTTTTTTTAAATTTTGATTTCGTAAAGGCCTGTAAAAAAAGGCCGGTCTAGTGACCAGATGGGTAATTAGTATGTAATATTAGTGTTTTGAAAGTAGTGTATTTATATTGTGTTTTGTATGTAAAATGCATCCTCAAATTATAATTATTAACCTCAATACAGGCATTAGTCCTAGTGAGGTTAATTTATGTAAAAAAAAAAACAACAACAAAATGTATGGTGAGAATATATAAATAAATATATAAATAAATAAAACCCCGAAACTTCCCATATTCCTTAACAAAGAACCAAATTAACCTTATCATAACCTCTTGTTCGAATGTGTCCCGGATTCCGAATATATTTAGTAATAGCCCCGAGAACTTTACTAAATTTCTCAAATCATTTCGATTACATATTGTTGTGCTGTTTGTTATTGGACTGTTGGTATTTTTTATTTGTAATTTTTTTTTATTTTAACCCTCTGTCAGTTACACATTAGATACAAATAAAATAAAAATAAAGATTTACACGTATGACTGGCCTAATTGTATTTTTTTTTCACAGATTGCAACCATTCTGAAGAGAGTGGAAAACAGCAGGCCTGCGGTGAAGTCGCCATTCCCAATTCTGCAGTAAGTTCACTTTCTTCTTTAAGTCTTCTTAGTCTTCATCAACAAGGTCGTATTTTTCAATCTTAGCACTCTAGCTCACTGAAAACTCACGGACCACCACTTTTGCATACGGCCCGTGGTAGGTGTAGGTTAGGCACGTCTGTTCTAATGGAATATCATGTTTGTGACTAGTAATGTCTTTCCGAAGCTTAAGGGGTTAATTTCTTCCTGAAAATTTTTATTTAAATTATTATTTTTATTTTTTCAGGAACAGGGCAGCGGCGACGGCTGAAAATGTCTGCGGAAAATTTTGGAAACTGAAAAAGTAAAAGATATGAAATTCTTCAAGCAATCCTTCCCAAGTCTTGGATCTATTCTATCTTTTCTCTCTTCAATGGAAAGGTTGAACTAACAAGAAAATATATACACCGTGACTATCGCCACAAAAAAAATCTTAAAAACGTCTTCAAATTTTTCGAATTTTAAAATTTTTTGAAATGAAAATTTTTACTCGGTTCTTGTATAACTGATTTTTGGATTGACGTAATGTCTGCTGAGGTATTTAGAGAATAGAATGCGATATATTGCTTTATTTGTGATGTATATTGCTTAAAATCATTCTCCCTAATCAAATACCATGCTTGACATTGTTAGATTGGTGAAAAATTTTGAAACATGGCTATTTTTCATTCCTACTAGACTGATCAATGTATATGAGATCGTTTTGAATCAGTATTCATATACATAATACATGTTTTCCTCTAGGGTTAGACAGAGTATTAAAAAATCTTCCTAATAGCTTCCTAATGATGTCTCATTTCTTTACTGTTTTAAGCTTTTTCTCATTGTTTTTATCCTTTGCAGTTTCCAAAATTGTACAAAACAATTATTATATAAATGTATTTTTGTAAAATCATGTTTTAATTTTTATTAAAATTTGTTTTAATATAATAATCGTTGATTAGAAATGGGAGTGAAGAGCTGGTTCTCTATCATTCAGTACGTAAAGTTTAATTATAAAATTTTATAAAAAAATTGTGAAAATTTTAATATTTTTGCTAAAAAATTGTATAATTTTTCAAAAATTGTGTAAATTTTTGTAAAGATTTCTCCCATATTACACATTTTGATTTATTCTGAAAAAGTTAACTTAATTTTTTGTTTGCAAATTGAAATTTCGATTTTCTGTTTGTTGATCACATAAATTACATTTCTAAAATTTTATTTAACATAAAATTTTTGTAAATAAAATAGATTTCATTAAAAAATTATGATTTCAGTGAATGCTACATTTTTATTAAGAGTGTATACAAATTAGATTGTTTTTTAGCTGAAAAAAATTATTTCTCATTTAAAACCAAAAGTAAAAAAATATATATTATTATTTTATACATTTAGAAAATCTCCGTTGCTTAAAAAGGTTGCGGATTTCTGCATTTTTTCTTTGTTTCCAACATTATTATACTTTCCTGACATCAGTGATACAAAAAAATATTTATAATTCCTGTAAATATACAAATTTTATAAAGTATGGTGGCATTTTTAAGTTTTTCTTTTCTTATAATCAAATAATTTGATGTGTCCAAAAATATGCAAATTGCTTACTGTTAAACTTCGTCACTGTAGTGGTGCCTAGAGAGGATAGTCTGCCAGACATACCTGTCCTAACATATACTTTACTCCTAATAAATCCTACATTAGAAATTTTGCATATTGGAAAAAATTACCAATTTTTTATGAGAATGATAAATGCACCAAGCTAAAGTATTTATAAAAATGATCTTTTATTTATATTTTTGTTTTGAATTTTATAGGTAGTTGACTGACAAGTTATTTTTGTGTAGATATAATAAATAATGTATAGAAAAATAATAAGTCTTTTTTTGTAATAAATTTGAATAATGGATACCTAATGGGAGAAATGTGAGGAATTGTTAACAGTGTCTTGTAAAATAAATGTAAAAAAAAAAAAATTGTAAAAAAGAAAAAAACATATTTTGTAACAAGTATTTTTTAACCATCCTGTAGTTATAAAATGTGTGTTTTTTTTCATTTGCGAGAATAGAATTTGCTGATCCAGTGATTATCGTAAGAAATTATTTTCTTTTGAATTATCTTATTAAATATGTTCATGGTGTAGTGATAAAAACATAATATCTCTTGGTTACAGGTTCGATTCCCTATTAAGTGTTTAATATTTGGATAATTTTGTAAAATCTTAGATTGGCAAATTCTTTTTTCATATTTCCATTTTTAGGGTAGGTTTGCCTTATTTTTACATAAAGTCATTTGATAGAAAAAGTTACATTTAAAAAATTATGAATAAATATTATTTATGTTAAAATAATTATTATTGTGTTGTAAAAAAAATATTTAAAACATAAAATATCAATCCGTAATTTAAAAAAAATCATAACTTCCATGGCATTAAAAAATAAATAAAAAATTACGCATTTTTTCAAAAAAAAACAAAATTAACCAATTTTTTGGTATATAAAAATATTTTTTAATTAAATAAATCAATGCGCTCCATCCTTTCGAATGGTTATTTTTTACAGTTATAAAATAGTTTGTATACATTTTGTAAAATAAAGTAAATTAGTATGTTTAAGATTGTGAGAATTAAAAATGAAATAAATGCACCATTTGTAGAAATGTTAATAATTTAGACCATTTAGTTTTAGGGCTAATATCGCTATGCTTCCAGCATTTAAATATTTTTAATTTGAGCTGTTAAATGAACACGCATTAGAATTTTGGGTAGTTAACTACCCGCTCACCATTTTTAATAGCCATATATTATATTGTTACAGTGGCAACACTCTATTTCTATGATCTTTAAAAAAAACATCTTTTCAATTTTATTTTTGTTATATTTTGTAATTTTTATTTTTTATACTTATTATTTTTTAATGTTAAGATATCATGAATTTCCTCTTGTCTGGAATAATAAATTAAATTTATAAATAATAACATTGAATTATTATTTTGTATTTTTTTAATATTAACATAATTATTTCTGCAGACATTTAATAAAAAAAATTAAAAACTACTTTGCATTTGAAATGGCAATATGTATTTCGATTTTTTATAAATTACATTATTTAATTCAATAAATTTATTTCTACACAACTTAATGTCTTATTTTTTTTTTAACCACTGGAACGACAGCGCAATTTAAAACTTTTTCCGACCATTTTGAATATTCTCCGAATTTTAATATTAAGACATAAAAACTGATTATAGTTCTACACAGTCAATGAATTCACCTATCTTCTGTCGATTATTACACATTCGTAGGATTTATGAAAACAATATAATGAAATCGTAAACTTCTACTTAATTACTTACAAATAAGGGAAAATTTGCCAAAATTGGCAGCAAAGCAATCCAAGGTATTTTAAATAGTGCCATATTGTGGCAAAAAGCACTCCAGTGGTTAAATTGAATTTTTCAATAAACCTATCAACGTTTCTATTATATGTATATATTTTTTTTTTCTACATTTAAACATATCAAAATTTTAAGCATTACGCATGAAAATTTGTTTTATTATTCAAATTTTTTTTAAAACTAATAATAATATTGAATGTTACAAAAATCGTCTATAGGAAATCAACTGTTGCCATTTTTGTATAGTATTATAATTTAATGTAATTTTTGAAAGTCCATGTTATACATAATGCTTTAATATTAAGTAGTTATTTAGACTACAATGTGTTATGAAACATATATATAACCACGCACACTCCACTGGCGTATATAAATAAACTAGGCATATACTAGGGCTGTCCGTAAAATAAGGTCTCCAAGGCGCTACCGTGGCGTGGAATGATTTTACGCGCAGTCCTGCAACACTGGCGTGTAGCCTGGTTTCCCCTTGTCGAATCCCCACCAAGTTGCACCCTCTGTGACGCTAAGTCTCGGCATGGCAACCATTCGCGTAGGAGCTTCCACTCGCCGCACCCGCCAGGTATGAGTTACGCTCTGTAATTCGTTTCTAAACTTTGCATCGGCAAATCTGAATGATGCCACTGGGATAGTTCCTTTATCTCTGGGGTCGTGTAGTGTATCCGGGTCTCGTCTCCAGTCACAATTGAGTTCAAGAATTCTTCGCCTTCAATCTCGTAGCACTCAAGGAAACTGCGGGCTGCTTCAACCCGTTGTTCTTTGTGATGTTCGGTGAGCGATTTAGGACCCACCTTGGGCACACTTTGTGGTCTCCCAAATGTTTTGTCAAAATCTTTTCAATAGTGGTCTTACTGACATCAGGGATCATATCACAGAGCTCCCGAACCATCATCCGTCGATTTGCAATCATTGTTTTTTCCACTTTGGCAATTCTTTCATCTGAAACCGATGGCCGTCCGGCACGCTTTTAAATTATCTGCACAGTTTGCGCGCGTTTTCGCACTCATACACTACTTTCTGTACACTTCAAATGGCTGAGAATGAATTTTTACCGGGGTTTTGTTCTTCGCCGCACAAAAAATCGAATTAAAGAGCGTAAATCATACCTAGCGGGTGCAGCGAGCGGAAGCGTCATCGCGAACGTCTGCCACGCCGAGAATAAGTGTCGCAGAGAGTGCAGCTTTATTGGGATTTGGCGTAGGGAAACCAGGCTACACGCCAGTGTTAAAGAATTGGCCATAAAATTTTTCCCCGCGACCGCAGCACCTTGGAGACCTTATTTTACGGACAGCCCTCGTAGTTTATGGCTAGAGGACAGTTTGTCCAAAGACAAGTTACTGCCCAAAAATACTGAGTTAAATTCATAAAACATGCTCATCATTTTTATTGTTTTCTAATTAAATTAATTACTGAATGTTTTGCCTCTGAACATTATTTTTAATGTCACTTTGTTTTTGAACATGATGTCTTTTGACATTTATGTCTAAAGACAATATTTTTGTCTATATACTTTTTCCTTTGAACGTCTCATCTTTGGGTATTTTTTCTAATTATATTATTGTCTTGGGATAATATTTATTGGTCATTTTGCGTTTGGATATGATTTCTAGAAACATTACTTTTTTAGACAATGTTATCTCTGCTCATTAGGTCTTGAAATTTTGTCTTTGGATATAATTTCTGACATTAATGTCTTTGGATATGATATCTTTTGACGTGTAGGTCTTTGGATAAGTTTCCTAGTGACCTTATGTCTTTGAAAATGATATCTTTTGACATTTATGTCTTTTGATATTTATGTCTTTGGTTTGATGTCTAGTGACATTATGTCTTAGAAAATGGTGTCTTTTGAAATTTATGTCTTTGGATATGTTCTCTAGTGACCTTATGTCTTTGAACAAGATATCTTTTGACATATATATCTTTGGATGTGATGTCTGGTGATTTTGTCTTTGAACATGAGGTCCTTGAATATGATGTCTAGTGACCTTATGTCGTTGAACATGATGGCTTTTGACATTTTGTCTTAGGATATAATGTCTAGTGACCTTATGTCTTTGAATAATATCTCTAAAAAACAAAATTTCTTTGAACATTGTGTCTTTTGATAATATCTAAGGATGTTGTCGTCGAACGTGATGTCTTTAGATATTATGTCTTCGATCATTAAAGTCTTTGCACGAACTGTCCAAACACTGTAGATTATATAAAATATATATGTTTAAGTAAATAATATTGCATTATATACACACAACAATATTTGGAAATATTTTCATGACCCGTGTCTTGTTACTGTAGAAATATGATGATTGTTTGTTATGCGACTTTATCATCTGCTGGACACTTAATGTCCAATGAGCTTTTAAATTATTTAAGTAAATGAAAAATGAATAGAAAAAAACAATGTTGTTTTATTTTGATATCTAAAATACCCACACATTTTCCATTGTTATTTGATACTTGTCAAAGGTCTCAACTTCCTAGAGCCAAGTGAACTACGTCACCCTGAATACTGTTGCTTTTTACCAGTGTTCAACGCGAATGCGTTTTTACCACTGGTAAGGACTGGTAGGTGCCCTGGTAGGCACTGGTAAGTACTGGTAGGTGCAGTTTAGCAAGAAAGTGTAGAAAATAAATGATGGCGCTGCGATCGTTTTTTAGGTTTTAAATGGCAACACCAAGATGGCTCATAAGACAATAATTGTATGTTTTTAAAAACACTTCGGTCAAAACGCATATTTCATAGCGTATTTGTACTTTCAAAAAATTTTGCACAAAAAACTGGAATTTAATAGAAGTAAATTAAAAACACATGTCTTAAGTGGGCGTTTATTTCGATATAAAAACGTAGGTACTTAAAATTTTAAGTCTATTAATTCAACACCCGACATTATTGTCTTCGTCCTCATGTGATTCTTCTTCTTCCGTATCTTCATCTTCATCTAAACGTATTATCAGTTCATCGATATCAACATAAATATGTAGTACTGCCTCGTGCATAATATTCTGCCTCAATTTTCATCACGTGTTTGCAACAATTTTTCCAATCATCAGCACTTTTATTACATATTATTATTATTATGCTATTTTCCGTTTTCCCGGTGTTTCAAATTTTCAACATCATTAAAATTATTATTCTATAGAAGGTAGTTTAAAAAAAACACACTATATAATATTCATTTAGAAAGAAAGAAAGAGAAAATTAAGAAAACAGTTACATTTCTATGAGTTTAAAGAAGTTGCATATTATTATTATTTTTTTTTTAAATTGAGTTATTCCCTTTTACTTGTGGCCTAATATTAACTGTCAAATGGAAATGTCAAATTCGGATTATTAAACATAACCTCAAATCAGATTGTAATGGTTATAATCACTCTAAAATGGGCATAAATTTTGTAATACTAATGAAATTCATTAAAAAACTATTCAACGTACCAGTTATTTCTGTAGTTCGTTTGTAAACATCTTATTTATTTATTTACATATGTACGGCACAACACGTGCCATTAACATAATTGACATACTTATTAATAGTACAACAACATGAAGAATGGAAGTAAAATTTAAGAAAAAAGGTAAAAAGTAAGGTAATAAGCAGTGAATAAAATGTAAAATGTATAAAAGTAAATTATACAGTATAAACATAGACATATGAATATTGATAGACCAGAACATAAAGGTGAGGGGTAGAAGCCAACTACAGCGGGACGAAGGGCAGGAAGATGGCTTTGGTGATACGTGATTCGCCAAAACTCAATCTGACAATATATAGGCATCTCGCACTATAAAATCATCATTTAGTTCTTAAAAGTAAACTCTGCTTTTGAATGAATAGACCTTTTTACATGGGAGCGCAAATTGCTCGCCACGCAATGAACAAATTTGAAGTTCAAATACGTCAAAGTAAGGTCGCCTATAAGGTCGAGTCCAATATTTTGCTCCTGTAGTTAATACACTTTTACAAATGTTTCATAATTTACTTACCCCAGTAAACAGTGACGGGCACACGCCATGTATCTCGGAATGAGTGTATGTATGGGTGGTTTGGTATATTTATGGTGTATGTTCAAAAACGATCATATTATGTGGTCTGAATTTGCTTAAAATAGTGTAAAATAATGCTTGCTTATGGAATGTAAAACCACAATTGGGTTTATTCTCTTTTTCTCTTCTATGTTTACACGTATTTATAGCACAAGCCACCATTTTTAGCGTGTTATTTACGATGAGAGCTCGACACTTGTCCGGACACGAATGATGACGTCACATTTTTTAGATTGACGCGTGGCTCTCGCAAGCCCAGCCGGTTCCGAAAAATGGTTCCAATGGGAGGGGGAAATAATACGCCGTTTATCGCTTAGGGCAAGTCCATGTATTTTGTACGTCCGTGAGTATAAAGTATGAAATATAAAGTATGAAGTACAAACTATAAATTATTAGGTAAAAAGTAAAAATTAAAATTTAAAGTGAGAAATAAAACAACAAAAGGTAAAATGTAGAAATATAAGATATCTCTAAAAGTTACCTACAAAGATTTAAATATAAAAAGTAAAAAATCCTGGATTATGTTATCCGATATGATAAATTTTACAAGTACCTAAGATCTCTAGTACATTAGTAGTTTTAGTGTGAAGTACTGGTAGGCATAATATAATGTTTACATGATGATTTGCATGATGTATTATAATATTTACGTAGTACTAGCAAACAAATTTAGTTTAATGCATCTTTTGTATGAGGCCAGTTTGCCGGCGGCGTGATCGATATTAGCATATTCATTACCTAAAATATGCAAGCGATTTAAGATTGAGTTTTGTTCTGCGTTCGTCAAAGTATTGTCACAATGAAAAGGTGTTTTGAGTCGAGTCGGTCTAGAAGGTACATGATAATTTATTAGCAAAACCAATTCAGGGGAGTCAAACCAGTTATTGTTGATTTTAAATAAAAAAGATCATTAAGTATTCTTCCATCTTTTAACGATAAGAGTCGCATTTTTTGTGATAGAGAATCATAGTTTATGTCAACCGCGGGAATTCCTAATTTAAAATTAATTGATCTGAGAAATTTGCGTTGGATTCTTTCAATGGAGTTTGCGTGGCTTTTGTAGAAAGGGTTCCAAATGGGAGAATTATATTCTAAATGACTCCTAACCAGAGTTGTATATAGTAGTTTAAATGTTTGGATATTTTTGAAATCCTTACAAATTCTTAGAATGAAGCCCAGCATTTGCATTGCCTTACTAGTAATGATATCAATGTGGTTGGTAAATAGTAGTTTAGTGTCAAAGGTTATTCTGAGGTCCCTTATTACTGGGACTGACAATAAATTGTGATTGTTAAGTGAATAGCTATATTTTATATGGTTTTTTATTCTAAAGAAACTCATGATTTGACATTTTTTAGTGTTAAGTGTAAGTTTGTTAATTGTACACCACTCTGCGAATTTAATAAAATTAGTTTGTAGGGACAGACAGTCATACGTATTTTTAATGATTTTATACATTTTCATATCATCAGCAAATAATAATATGTTAACATTAGAAAATATGGAAGTGACATCATTTATAAATAGTATAAATAATATTGGACGAAGGTGCGAACCCTGAGGCACGCCGCTAGCAGCTTCAAATTCATAAGACAAGTGTTCTTACAGACAGTTAGTACACGTTTTGACAAGTAATTTTTAATCCAACATAATAATTTACCACTTATTCCTAGTTTAGACAATTTATTTATAAGAATTTAAATGCAAACTTATCAAAAGCTTTGCTAAAATCCGTGTAAATCGAGTAAACTTGTTCTCTATTAGCAAGGGCACCTGAGATAAAATTTTCGTACAGTGTAAGGTTAGTTAAGGTAGATCGGCCAGAGACAAAACCGTGTTGAAATGATGAAATATTAAATTTTATACAAGAACTTATTTTTTGAAGAATTAACTTTTCAAAAATTTTTGGTATCGACAATAGTATGCATATTGGTCTGTAATTTTCAACTAAAGACTTGTCTCTGGTTTTAAATATTGGAGAAAGAAAAGCTTTTTTTTTCATATTTGCGGGAACATATGTACCCGTTGAAAGTGATTGATTAAAGAGTAGGTTCAGTGGGTAAGAGACACTACCTGCACAGTTATTAAGAAATATGGGGGGAATTTTATCTGGCCCTGAGCAAGATTTAGGTTCCAGTAGTTTAATACATGCTGTGATTTTTTAAATCTCAATATGTAACTGACTTAGTTGTAAATCTATATCTGACTCAAAGTTTGGATTTTGTTAATCAGGGATATCAGTTTCATACACATCTTTAAAAAAGTCTGCAAATAAATTGACAGTTTCTTTGATTTTACGTGAAGTTTTCAGTTTGTAGTGCATAGTTTCAGGTATGCCAAGGTTATTATTGTTTTGTGTTTTACAATAGTTGAAGAAATGTTTTACATTGTTTACAATAGAAAATTCAACATTCTTGATATACTTATCATAACTTAATATAATTGATAATTTATTACAGTCTTTACATAACTTGCTAAAAATTGTAAAATCGGAAAGATTTTTTGTTTCTTTGTAAATTTTATGAGCTTTTTCCTTTTCGATTACAATGTTAATGAGGTCCTTGCTAAACCATTTAGGGAAATTTGAAGATGATTTATAGCTTATTGGAACAAAGTTTTCTATGGCTTTATATAAATTTTCATAAAAGGCTTTAATATTTTCGTCAAGATTATCTCCTTCTAGTACACACCAGTCGGTGTTATATTGATAATCGCGTATTGCGACGTAATTGGTTTATTCAAATTAGGAAATTGCGTATTTTATGGGGTTAAGGAAAATTAAAGTTAAGGAAATCGCATAATTCAACAATTTCTATTTCAGAAAAGCTAGAGTTTTGTGATACTGTGGAATTGTCGCGGGTGCCCGAATTGATTCTTGGTAAATTGTAGTCACCGATGAAAGTGATTTTACTGTTTGGAAATTTGTATAACAGTTATTCAATATCCTCAAAATGACTCTTGTATACACTTATATTCGATGATGGCGGGATGAAAACACTGCCTATGATATTTTTACCGTTCAATAAGATATAAACTTGTTCCACATTAGAATTTTTGGTTTTCAGTAGTTTTGAGGGATGTTCCATGTTGACAGCTAACATTACGCCACCGCCTCTAGATTTAGAGCTGGTGTGTTGACTTCTGTCAGACCGCTAAATATGATGGTGGGGTAGACCAAGCTCAGCAGAGTTGATTGATGGTTCCAGCCAGGTTTCTGTTAGAATGATAATGTCATGATGCAGAGTCGGGGCATGTGTTTTAAAGTCCTTTAGTTAAGTTTGATTGTGTCTTTTTTTGGTAGAGTTGATACAATGGTTGGCTTGGAGTTTATATACTTTATTGATAGGTTTGGTTCATCAATCTCTTGACGGTAAAATAATTGCTTTCTTAGTTCTATCAGTTGATATCGTTGAAGTATAGTCAAGTCATTGTTCGCTTTTATGCCGTCTTTAAATTTGATGCTATTTCGTAAGACAGTTCTTGGTGCGATGTTATCCATAAATTCTAGATTTATTGGTCGATTTTTGTTGACAATTTTCCTGGCTCCCAGTTGAAATACTTTGATGTTGGTTAGATCTAGTGAGGGGTCGATGTTTTTGACAGCGGAAGAAACTTTGACTCTATCTTCCGTAATGATGACAGACATTCATCGGACAAGCTCTCAGGCACGTTAAATAATAAAACATTTTTGGATCTGATTGCCCTCTCTTCCATTTCGCATCTTCCAAATTTACCATTCAATCCAAATTACATTGGCGCTTCTTCGCGCGATAATTGGCTAGGCAGCAATGCAAAACGCAGTATATAACTTCTCTTACGTATTGGTTTGTTCATTTTTATTCAATTCAAACAATGCACAGGCAAACAATGATAAATACCAGTGCTTACCAGTGCGTACCAGTGATACTACTAGCAAACACCAGTGCTTACCAGTGCCTACAAGTGCTCCTGCCGGCAAATAGGAGTGCTAACCAGTGGCTACCAGTGATCTTACCAGCAAATACCAGTGCTCCTACCAGCAAATACCAGTACTTAACAGTGGCTACCAGTGCTCCTACCAACAAATAACAGTGCTTACCAGTGCTTACCAGTGGTTACCAGTGCTCCTACCAGCAAAACCCAGTGCTTACCAGAGCTTAACAGTGCCTACCAGTGATACTACCAGCATAAACCAGTTCCTATTAGTGCTTACCAGTTCCTAACAGTGCTCCTACCAGCAAATACCAGTGCTTACCAATGCCTACCAGTGCTCCTACCAGCAAATACCATTGCCTACCGTTGCTTACCATTTCCAAACATTGCTCCTACCAGCAAATACCAGTGCTTACCAGTGCCAACAAGTGCTCCTACCAGTGCTTACCAGTGCTTACCAGTGCCTACCAGTGATAATACCAGCAAATACCAGTGCTTACCAGTGGCTACCAGTGATCTTACCAACAAATACCAGTGTTTACCAGTGCCTACCAGTGATACTACCAGAAAATACCAATGTTTACCAGTGCCTACCAGTGCTCTTACCAGCAAATATCAGTGATTACCAGTGGTAACCAGTGCTCTTACCAGCAGAAACCAGTGCTTACCAGAGCTTACCAGTGCCTACCAGTGATACTAACAGCAAATACCAGTGCTTACCAGTGCCTACCAGTGCTCCTACCAGAAAATACCAGTGTTTACATGTGCCTACCAGTGCTCTAACCAGCAAATACAAGTGCTTACCAGTGGCTACCAGCGATCTTACCAGATAATACCAGTGCTTACCAGTGGCTAACAGTAATCTTACCAGCAAATACAAGTGCTTAACAGTGCCTACCACTGATACTAACAGCAAATACCAATGCTTACCAGTGGCTACCAGTGATCTTACCAATAAATACTTGTGCTTACTAGTGCCTACCAGTGATACTACCAGCAAATACCAGTGTTTAACAGTGCCTACCAGTGCTCTAACCAGCAAATACCAGTGTTAAACAGTGCCTACCAGTGCTCTAACCTGCAAATACCAGTGCTTACCTGTGGCTACCAGTGCTCCTACCAGCAAATACGAGTGCTGACCAGGGCTTACCAGTGCCTACCAGAGATACTACCAGCAAATACCAGTGCCTACCAGTGCTAACCAGTTCCTAACAGTGCTCCTACCAGCAAATACCAGTGTTTACCAGGGCATAACAGTGCTATAACCAGCAAATACCAGTGCTTATTAGTGCTTAGCAGTGGCTACCAGTGCTCCTAGAAGCAAATACCAGTGCTAACCAGTGCTTACCAGTGGCTACCAGTGCTCCAACCAGAAAATACCAGTGCTAACCAGTGCCTACCAGAGATACTACCAGCAAATACCAGTGTTTACCAGTGCCTACCAGTGCTCTAACCAGCAAATACCAGGGCTTACCAGTGCCTACCAGTGCCAACCAGTGCTCTAACGAGCAAATACCAGTGCCTACCAGTGCCTACAAGTGATACTACCAGCAAATACCAGTGTTTACTAGTTTCTACCAGTGCTCTTACCAGCAAATACCAGTGCTAACCAGTGGCCTCCAGTGCTCCTACCAGTAAATACCAGCAAATACCAGTACTAACCAGTGGTTACGAGTGCACCTACCAGCAAATACCTGGGCTTACAAGTGCTAACCAATGCCTACCAGTTCTACTACCTGCAAATACCAGTGCGTACCACTGCCTACGAGTGATACTACCATAAATACCAGTGTTTACTAGTGCCTATTAGTGCTCTCACCAGCAAATAAAAGTGCTTACCAGTGTCTACCAGTGATACTACCAGCAAATACCAGTGCTTACTAGTAGCTACCAGTGCTCCTACCAGCAATAACCAGTACTTACCAGTGCCTACCAGTGATACTACCAGCAAATACCAGTGCCTACCAGTGCTCTTACCAGCAAAAACCAGTGTTTACCAGTGCCTACCAGTGCTCTAACCAGCAAATACCAGTGCTTACCCGAGCCTACCAGTGAAACTACCAGCAATACCAGTGCATACCAGTGCTAACCAGTGCCTACCAGTGCTCCTACCAGCAAATACCAGTGCTTACCAGTGCCTACCAGTAATACAACCAGCAAATAACAGTGTTGTCCAATGCCTACCAGTGCTCCTACCAGCAAAAAACCAGTGCTTACCAGTGCCTACCAGTAATACTACCAGCAAAGACAAGTGCTTACCAGTGCCTACCAGTAATACTACCAGAAAATAACAGTGTTTACCAGTGCCTACCAGTGCTCCTACCAGCAAATACAAGTGTTGACAAGTGCCTACCAGTGCTCTAACCAGCAAATATTAGTGCCTACCAGTGATACTACCAGCATATACCAGTGTTTACCAGTGACAACCAGTGCTTCTACCAGAAAATACCAGTGCTTATCAGTGGCTACCAGTGTTCCAACCAGCAATTACCAGAACATACCAGTGTCTACCAGTGACACTACCAGCAAATACCAGTGCCTACCATTGCTCTTACCAGCAAATACCAGTGTTTACCAGAGCCTACCAGTGATACTACTAGCAAATACCAGTGCTTACCAGTGCTTACCAGTGGCTACCACTGCTCCAACCAGCAAATACAAGTGCTTACCAGTGCCTACCAGTAATACTACCAGCAAATAACAGTGTTGTCCAGTGCCTACCAGTGCTCCTACCAGCAAATTCCAGTGTTTACCAGTGCCTATCAGTGCTCTAACCAGCAAATACCAGTGCTGACCAGTGCTACTACCACTAAATACCAGTGTTTACCAGTGCCTACCAGTGCTCCTACCAGCAAATTCCAGTGTTTACCAGTGCCTACCAGTGCTCTAACCAGCAAATACCAGCGCCTACCAGTAATACTACCAGCAAATACCAGTGCTTACCAGTTCTTAACAGTGGCTACCAGTGCTCCTACCAGCAAATACCAGTGCTTACCAGTGGCTACTAGTGATACTACCAGCAAATACCAGTGCCTACCAGTGCTACGACCACTAAATACCAGTGTTTACCAGTGCCTACCAGTGCTCTAACCAGCAAATACCAGTGCTTACCATAGCCTACCAGTGATACTACTAGCAAATACCAGAGCTTACCAGTGCTTACCAGTGGCTACCACTGCTCCTACCAGCAAATACCAGTGCTGACCAGTGCTACTACCACTAAATACCAGTGTTTACCAGTGCCTACCAGTGCTCTAACCAGCAAATACTAGTGCTTACCAAAGCCTACCAGTGATACTACTAGCAAATACCAGTGCTTACCAGTGGCTACCACTGCTTCTTCCAGCAAATACCATTGCCTACCGTTGCTTACCATTTCCAAACATTGCTCCTACCAGCAAATACCAGTGCTTACCAGTGCCAACAAGTGCTCCTACCAGTGCTTACCAGTGCTTACCAGTGCCTACTAGTGATACTACCAGCAAATACCAGTGCCTACCAGTGCTACTTCCACTAAATACCAGTGTTTACCAGTGCCTACCGGTGCTCTAACCAGCAAATACCAGTGCTTACCAGAGCCTAGCAGTGATACTACTAGCAAATACCAGTGCTTACCAGTGCTTACCAGTGCTTACCAGTGGCTACCACTGCTCCTACCAGCAAATACCAGTGCTTACTAGTGCCTACCAGTAAAACTACCAGCAAATACCAGTGTTTACCAGTGCCTACCTGTGCTCCTACCAGCAAATACCAGTGTTTACCAGTTCCTGTCAGTGCTTTAACCAGCAAATACCAGTGCCTACCAGTAATACTACCAGCAAATACCAGTGCTAACCAGTGCTCTCCAGTGGCTACCAGTGCTCCTACCAGCAAATACCAGTGCTTACCAGCGCCAACAAATGATACTACCTGCAAATAACATTGTTTACCCGGACCTACCAGTGCTCCTACCAGCAAATACCAGTGCTTACCAGTGCCTACCAGTGATTCTACCAGCAATTACCAGTGCTTACCAGTGCTTACCAGTGGCTAAGAGTGCTGCTACCAGCAAATACCAGTGCTTACCAGTGCCTACCAGTAATACTACCAGAAAATAACAGTGTTTACCAGTGCCTACCAGTGCTCCTACCAGCAAATACAAGTGTTGACAAGTGCCTACCAGTGCTCTAACCAGCAAATATTAGTGCCTACCAGTGATACTACCAGCATATACCAGTGTTTACCAGTGAATACCAGTGCTTCTACCAGAAAATACCAGTGCTTATCAGTGGCTACCAGTGTTCCAACCAGCAATTACCAGTGCATACCAGTGTCTACCAGTGACACTACCAGCAAATACCAGTGCCTACCAGTGCTCTTACCAGCAAATACCAGTGTTTACCAGAGCCTACCAGTGATACTACTAGCAAATACCAGTGCTTACCAGTGCTTACCAGTGGCTACCACTGCTCCAACCAGCAAATACAAGTGCTTACCAGTGCCTACCAGTAATACTACCAGCAAATAACAGTGTTGTCCAGTGCCTACCAGTGCTCCTACCAGCAAATTCCAGTGTTTACCAGTGCCTACCAGTGCTCTAACCAGCAAATACCAGCGCCTACCAGTAATACTACCAGCAAATACCAGTGCTTACCAGTTCTTAACAGTGGCTACCAGTGCTCCTACCAGCAAATACCAGTGCTTACCAGTGGCTACTTGTGATACTACCAGCAAATACCAGTGCCTACCAGTGCTACTACCACTAAATACCAGTGTTTACCAGTGCCTACCAGTGCTCTAACCAGCAAATACCAGTGCTTACCAGAGCCTACCAGTGATACTACTAGCAAATACCAGAGCTTACCAGTGCTTACCAGTGGCTACCGCTGCTACTACCAGCAAATACCAGTGCTGACCAGTGCTACTACCACTAAATACCAGTGTTTACCAGTGCCTACCAGTGCTCTAACCAGCAAATACCAGTGCTTACCAGAGCCTACCAGTGATACTACTAGCAAATACCAGTGCTTACCAGTGCTTACCAGTGGCTACCACTGCTCCTACCAGCAAATACCAGTGCCTTCCAGTGCTACTACCACTAAATACCAGTGTTTACCAGTGCCTACCAGTGCTCTAACCAGCAATTACCAGTGCATACCAGTGTCTACCAGTGACACTACCAGCAAATACCAGTGCTCTTACCAGCAAATACCAGTGTTTACCAGAGCCTACCAGTGATACTAGTAGCAAATACCAGTGCTTACCAGTGCTTACCAGTGCTTACCAGTGGCTACCACTGCTCCAACCAGCAAATACAAGTGCTTACCAGTGCCTACCAGTAATACTACCAGCAAATAACAGTGTTGTCCAGTGCCTACCAGTGCTCCTACCAGCAAATTCCAGTGTTTACCAGTGCCTACCAGTGTTCTAACCAGCAAATACCAGCGCCTACCAGTAATACTACCAGCAAATACCAGTGCTTACCAGTTCTTAACAGTGGCTACCAGTGCTCCTACCAGCAAATACCAGTGCTTACCAGTGGCTACTAGTGATACTACCAGCAAATACCAGTGCCTACCAGTGCTACTACCACTAAATACCAGTGTTTACCAGTGCCTACCAGTGCTCTAACCAGCAAATACCAGTGCTTACCAGAGCCTACCAGTGATACTACTAGCAAATACCAGAGCTTACCAGTGCTTACCAGTGGCTACCGCTGCTACTACCAGCAAATACCAGTGCTGACCAGTGCTACTACCACTAAATACCAGTGTTTACCAGTGCCTACCAGTGCTCTAACCAGCAAATACCAGTGCTTACCAGAGCCTACCAGTGATACTACTAGCAAATACCAGTGCTTACCAGTGCTTACCAGTGGCTACCACTGCTCCTACCAGCAAATACCAGTGCCTTCCAGTGCTACTACCACTAAATACCAGTGTTTACCAGTGCCTACCAGTGCTCTAACCAGCAATTACCAGTGCATACCAGTGTCTACCAGTGACACTACCAGCAAATACCAGTGCTCTTACCAGCAAATACCAGTGTTTACCAGAGCCTACCAGTGATACTAGTAGCAAATACCAGTGCTTACCAGTGCTTACCAGTGCTTACCAGTGGCTACCACTGCTCCAACCAGCAAATACAAGTGCTTACCAGTGCCTACCAGTAATACTACCAGCAAATAACAGTGTTGTCCAGTGCCTACCAGTGCTCCTACCAGCAAATTCCAGTGTTTACCAGTGCCTACCAGTGTTCTAACCAGCAAATACCAGCGCCTACCAGTAATACTACCAGCAAATACCAGTGCTTACCAGTTCTTAACAGTGGCTACCAGTGCTCCTACCAGCAAATACCAGTGCTTACCAGTGGCTACTAGTGATACTACCAGCAAATACCAGTGCCTACCAGTGCTACTACCACTAAATACCAGTGTTTACCAGTGCCTACCAGTGCTCTAACCAGCAAATACCAGTGCTTACCATAGCCTACCAGTGATACTATTAGTAAATACCAGAGCTTACCAGTGCTTACCAGTGGCTACCACTGCTCCTACCAGCAAATACCAGTGCTTACCAGTGCTTACCAGTGGCTACCACTGCTCCTACCAGCAAATACCATTGCCTACCGTTGCTTACCATTTCCAAACATTGCTCCTACCAGCAAATACCAGTGCTTACCAGTGCCAACAAGTGCTCCTACCAGTGCTTACCAGTGCTTACCAGTGCCTACTAGTGATACTACCAGCAAATACCAGTGCCTACCAGTGCTACTTCCACTAAATACCAGTGTTAACCAGTGCCTACCGGTGCTCTAACCAGCAAATACCAGTGCTTACCAGAGCCTAGCAGTGATACTACTAGCAAATACCAGTGCTTACCAGTGGCTACCACTGCTCCTACCAGCAAATACCAGTGCTTACTAGTGCCTACCAGTAAAACTACCAGCAAATACCAGTGTTTACCAGTGCCTACCTGTGCTCCTACCAGCAAATACCAGTGTTTACCAGTTCCTGTCAGTGCTTTAACCAGCAAATACCAGTGCCTACCAGTAATACTACCAGCAAATACCAGTGCTAACCAGTGCTCTCCAGTGGCTACCAGTGCTCCTACCAGCAAATACCAGTGCTTACCAGCGCCAACAAATGATACTACCTGCAAATAACATTGTTTACCCGGACCTACCAGTGCTCCTACCAGCAAATACCAGTGCTTACCAGTGCCTACCAGTGATTCTACCAGCAATTACCAGTGCTTACCAGTGCTTACCAGTGGCTAAGAGTGCTGCTACCAGTAAATACCAGTGCTTACCAGTGCCTACCAGTAATACTACCAGAAAATAACAGTGTTTACCAGTGCCTACCAGTGCTCCTACCAGCAAATACAAGTGTTGACAAGTGCCTACCAGTGCTCTAACCAGCAAATATTAGTGCCTACCAGTGATACTACCAGCATATACCAGTGTTTACCAGTGAATTCCAGTGCTTCTACCAGAAAATACCAGTGCTTATCAGTGGCTACCAGTGTTCCAACCAGCAATTACCAGTGCATACCAGTGTCTACCAGTGACACTACCAGCAAATACCAGTGCCTACCAGTGCTCTTACCAGCAAATACCAGTGTTTACCAGAGCCTACCAGTGATACTACTAGCAAATACCAGTGCTTACCAGTGCTTACCAGTGGCTACCACTGCTCCAACCAGCAAATACAAGTGCTTACCAGTGCCTACCAGTAATACTACCAGCAAATAACAGTGTTGTCCAGTGCCTACCAGTGCTCCTACCAGCAAATTCCAGTGTTTACCAGTGCCTACCAGTGCTCTAACCAGCAAATACCAGCGCCTACCAGTAATACTACCAGCAAATACCAGTGCTTACCAGTTCTTAACAGTGGCTAACAGTGCTCCTACCAGCAAATACCAGTGCTTACCAGTGGCTACTAGTGATACTACCAGAAAATACCAGTGCCTACCAGTGCTACTACCACTAAATACCAGTGTTTACCAGTGCCTACCAGTGCTCTAACCAGCAAATACCAGTGCTTACCAGAGCCTACCAGTGATACTACTAGCAAATACCAGAGCTTACCAGTGCTTACCAGTGGCTACCGCTGCTACTACCAGCAAATACCAGTGCTGACCAGTGCTACTACCACTAAATACCAGTGTTTACCAGTGCCTACCAGTGCTCTAACCAGCAAATACCAGTGCTTACCAGAGCCTACCAGTGATACTACTAGCAAATACCAGTGCTTACCAGTGCTTACCAGTGGCTACCACTGCTCCTACCAGCAAATACCAGTGCCTACCAGTGCTACTACCACTAAATACCAGTGTTTACCAGTGCCTACCAGTGCTCTAACCAGCAATTACCAGTGCATACCAGTGTCTACCAGTGACACTACCAGCAAATACCAGTGCCTACCAGTGCTCTTACCAGCAAATACCAGTGTTTACCAGAGCCTACCAGTGATACTACTAGCAAATACCAGTGCTTACCAGTGCTTACCAGTGGCTACCAGTGCTCCAACCAGCAAATACAAGTGCTTACCAGTGCCTACCAGTAATACTACCAGCAAATAACAGTGTTGTCCAGTGCCTACCAGTGCTCCTACCAGCAAATTCCAGTGTTTACCAGTGCCTACCAGTGCTCTAACCAGCAAATACCAGCGCCTACCAGTAATACTACCAGCAAATACCAGTGCTTACCAGTTCTTAACAGTGGCTACCAGTGCTCCTACCAGCAAATACCAGTGCTTACCAGTGGCTGCTAGTGATACTACCAGCAAATACCAGTGCCTACCAGTGCTACTACCACTAAATACCAGTGTTTACCAGTGCCTACCAGTGCTCTAACCAGCAAATACCAGTGCTTACCATAGCCTACCAGTGATACTTCTAGCAAATACCAGAGCTTACCAGTGCTTACCAGTGGCTACCACTGCTCCTACCAGCAAATACCAGTGCTGACCAGTGCTACTACCACTAAATACCAGTGTTTATCAGTGCCTACCAGTGCTCTAACCAGCAAATACCAGTGCTTACCAGAGCCTACCAGTGATACTTCTAGCAAATACCAGTGCTGACCAGTGCTTACCAGTGGCTACCACTGCTCCTACCAGCAAACAAGCTTTTCAACAGAGTACACGTCAAAAATCGCTCCACAAAAACATACAAAAATTGCAGTTTATAATTTCTAATTACCATAAGATTTATCGTTAAATGTGTCCCCAAAGAACACTGTAGAGAATTATAAAGTTTTGTGAAATCTATAAGGTCTCATCTACAGTTCACAAGTGTTTTAAATCAATTGTGAAGTGACAGAGTGTTGTTAACAAAAAATCGACCTCCTGTTATTATACACTGTGGTAGGGCAATTCACAGTTTATAAGAGTGAAATTCGCCACTCACCACAAGGGAGCCGTAGCAACGTGGATAAATACACGGCTGTCGCGTCGCCGGTCGGTGTTCGATCCCTTCACCGGCGAAAGATTGCTTTTTTTTATTTAAATAAATAATAATCCTACACCATCTGTCTTAAGAAATACGAACTAAACATTGTCAACATCACTGTTAGTCAAAATATATAACCAGGCAAAATGGCAACTACAAATAAAGTCCAAACACGGTCGAAACAAACAGAAATTGATGCCGGTACAGAACTCTATGACAAATTTATAAAGTATGTAGACAAAAAAATGGAGGATCTAAAACAACAACTATTCAAAAAAATTGAAGAGGAGACACTAAACGTAAGGAAAAATTTTGAAATTGATCTATTAGAAATGAAAAAAAGTGTTGACCTTAGCCGTCAATATCTCACAAACATGACAGAAAAAATTGATGAAGCAAGCAAATCTCTGGAATTCGATGATAAACAACATTTCAAAGAAAAATTAAAGAAACATGAACCAATTGTTATAATTAAACCTAAAAATCAAGAACAAAAAAACACAAAAACACAAGAAGACATAAAGAACAACATAGATCCAGTTGATGTGGGCGTGGCCGGAATCAAGAATTTCAAAAAAGGATCAGTTATAGTGGAATTACAGAACACAGAGGCAACAAAAAAGATCCAAAAGGAAGTCATCACTAAGCTTGGGGATAGGTATGATGTTGATATTCCTAAACCCAAGAATCCAACAGTAAAAGTGATAGGAATTACAGATAAATATACCGCCGAAGAAATTGAAAATAAAATAAGGATGCAAAATGAATACATAGACAAGGAAAATTCAAAAATATCAGTAAAATTTATAAAAGAAAATAAAAAAAGCAGTGGATATAATAACTTTACTGTATTCATAGAAGTAGATGGAAAAACACACTCTAAAATGTTAGAGGAAACGAAGATAAATATTGGATGGAATAGATGTGCTGTCTACGATCATCTCTCAGTTTTGAGATGTTTCAATTGCAACGGATATAGACATAAAGCAGGTGATTGTAAAAATAAAAAAGCATGCGGAAGATGTTCTAATGCACACGATACGTCAGATTGTAAGGAAGATATTGACAAAATCAAGTGTGTGAATTGCAAACTCACAAATGATAAACTTTCATTACACCTAAATGATAATCACCATGCATGGAGCAAGGAGTGTCCTATTTACAAAAGAAATATAGAATCGGAGAAGAGAAAAATTGATTTTTTAGGATAAAAAGAAAAGCAACAATATACTACTTAAACATTTCAAGTCTTTTGGCTCATTTAAATGAAATTGAAGTATTATTAGAAGAACTCAAACCAGAAATTTTAATGTTAAGTGAAACGTGTATAACTAGTGATATTTACGATTCTGAAGTATCATTTATAGGATATTCAACTGTAAGATGCGATTCATTTAGTCGGCATACGGGAGGAGTCGTTATGATTATTAAAAATAATATATCTTTTAAAATAATATCAAATGAAGTGTTTGATGAAAAAAATACATGGATACTGGCAGTACAAATAAGAAAAAACTTGATTAAAGGAACATACGCTGTATTATATCACTCACCAAACCAAAGCCATTCAAAATTTTTGGATTTCTTCGAAAGTTGGTGTACTAAAAACATGAAAAATCAAGATATGTTCTTTGTAACCGGTGACTTTAACATTGACATGAAAGTCAAAAATACCTGCAGTAATAGACTTCAATGTTTAGTAAATAATCTAGGACTGAAACAACTTGTGACCAAACCAACTAGAATATCAAATACATCAACAACCATTATTGATTTAGTTATTACAAATAATTTTTACTTGAATGTTAATGTTGTGGATACTCCAAAAATATCAGACCACGAAAATATATTAACAATATTTGAAACGAGTATAATTAAAAATGAATCAAGGGAAATTACATATAGACATAAAAGTAAATATGATCAAACAAAATTTTGTGAAACTTTACAAAATAGTATTTCTCAAGTTACCGAATCAAATAACCTAAACGACAAAGCAGAAAACTTCGTCAATATTTTGACGAGGGTTAAGTTTAAAAATACGGATAAATGGTATTCGAAACCATTACACAACCTTCAGCAACAAAGAGATAATGCATATAAAGCGGCAAAATTGGAACCATCAGAAGAAAAATGGATGCATATAAAAAAGTTCGTAATATATACTCCAAACAAATTAAACAACATAAATGCGATTATTATAAGCAAAAATTAGAAACACAACAGAATGAACCAAGAAAACTTTGGATAACACTAAAAGAAATCATAAAGGGTAAACAAAAAGAAATTGTAAAGTCAATTGATTTCCCAGATGGAACTGAAGAAGAAGTAGAGAAGATAGCGACTAAATTTAACAAGCATTTTATTTCGAGCATAGATCTTATAATCGAAAGTATTCCACAACATCCTGAGAACCAACTAGACGAGCCTATACGCACTGATAAAGAATTTAAGTTTAAAAATGTGGATTTACCGTACTTAAAGAGGGTGTTGAGTAATATGAAATCGAAGGAATCTGCAGATGGTATTACAATAAATATAATCAAAGACTCTATAAATATTATTGGCGAATCGATGGTCCAAATTATCAATGAATCTTTGAATAGTGGAGTATTCCCCAAAACTTGGAAGACGTCTGTAATAACTCCTATCCCGAAAATTGATAACCCAAAAAAAGAAGACAAATTACAAAATATGGTGGTAAAACATCTGAACCACATAGTACTAATAAAGGCGTTCCGCAGGGATCTGTCTTAGGTCCATTGTTGTTTATTATATACATGAATGATATTATCAAAGTGTTAAAGCATTGTGCAATTAAACTATTTGCTGATGATACATTGTTATACATTGCCAGTAAAAATTTACAGGACGCCATTGAAAAAATACAAACTGATTTAAATTATGTAGCGCTTTGGCTTCACCAAAACAAATTAAAATTGAATGTTACGAAAACAAAGTTTTTAATTGTGGATAGCCTAGGCGGAAAGGAGCAGGCAATACTAACAATCGATAACGAAAACATAGAAAGGGTTAGCAGTATTAAATATCTGGGTGTAATATTGGATGATATTTTAAAATTCGGCGAACACTTAGAATACATAACAAAAAAAATTGCTAAAAAAGTTGGATTCTTAAAAAGGATCAGAAATAACTTGGATCTCAAGACAACGCGCCTTGTTTACAATTCTATTGTAACTCCGCATTTAAATTATTGTTCTAGTGTTTTATTCCTATGTAACGAAGCCCAAAATAATAAACTACAGGTTATACAAAATAGGGGGATGAGGATGATTTTAAAATACAATATGTTTACAAGAGTCAAAATTATGTTACAAAATGTGCATTATATGTGAAGAATGTTTTTTGATTCATAATAATCGTACCAATATTATTGTCATATCTGTTTCCTCAAAATGTATTTTTATTTATGTAATCTTTTCTTTTTTTCCTCTTAAAATGTATTTTAAAAATGTAACTGTATCAATTGTATTTGTTTATATTTTCTTACTAGATGTATGAAAAATTTTTTGCATACATCTAAATAAATATTCAAAAACAAAAAAAAACAAAAAAAAAACCTTTGCCTACCGTTGCTTACCATTTCCAAACATTGCTCCTACCAGCAAATACCAGTGCTTACCAGTGCCAACAAGTGCTCCTACCAGTGCTTACCAGTGCTAACCAGTGCCTACCAGTGATAATACCAGCAAATACCAGTGCTTACCAGTGGCTACCAGTGATCTTACCAACAAATACCAGTGTTTACCAGTGCCTACCAGTGATACTACCAGAAAATACCAATGTTTACCAGTGCCTACCAGTGCTCTTACCAGCAAATATCAGTGATTACCAGTGGTAACCAGTGCTCCTACCAGCAAAAACCAGTGCTTACCAGAGCTTACCAGTGCCTACCAGTGATACTAACAGCAAATACCAGTGCTTACCAGTGCCTACCAGTGCTCCTACCAGAAAATACCAGTGTTTATATGTGCCTACCAGTGCTCTAACCAGCAAATACAAGTGCTTACCAGTGGCTACCAGCGATCTTACCAGATAATACCAGTGCTTACCAGTGGCTAACAGTAATCTTACCAGCAAATACAAGTGCTTAACAGTGCCTACCAGTGATACTAACAGCAAATACCAATGCTTACCAGTGGCTACCAGTGATCTTACCAATAAATACTTGTGCTTACTAGTGCCTACCAGTGCTACTACCAGCAAATACCAGTGTTTACCAGTGCCTACCAGTGCTCTAACCAGCAAATACCAGTGCTCACCAGTGCTAACCAGTACTTACTAGTGCCTACCAGTGATCTTACCAGCAAATAACAGTGCTTACCAGTGCCAACCAGTGATACTACCAGCAAATACCAGTGTTAACTAGTGCCTACCAGTGCTCTTTCCAGCAAATACCAGTGTTCACCAGTGCTTACCAGTGATACTACCAGCAAATACCAGTGTTAAACAGTGCTTACCAGTGCTCTAACCTGCAAATACCAGTGCTTACCTGTGGCTACCAGTGCTCCTACCAGCAAATACGAGTGCTGACCAGGGCTTACCAGTGCCTACCAGAGATACTACCAGCAAATACCAGTGCCTACCAGTGCTAACCAGTTCCTAACAGTGCTCCTACCAGCAAATACCAGTGTTTACCAGGGCATAACAGTGCTATAACCAGCAAATACCAGAGCTTATTAGTGCTTAGCAGTAACTACCAGTGCTCCTAGAAGCAAATACCAGTGCTAACCAGTGCTTACCAGTGGCTACCAGTGCTCCAACCAGAAAATACCAGTGCTAACCAGTGCCTACCAGAGATACTACCAGCAAATACCAGTGTTTACCAGTGCCTACCAGTGCTCTAACCAGCAGATACCAGGGCTTACCAGTGCCTACCAGTGCCAACCAGTGCTCTAACGAGCAAATACCAGTGTCTACCAGTGCCTACAAGTGATACTACCAGCAAATACCAGTGTTTACTAGTTTCTACCAGTGCTCTTACCAGCAAATACCAGTGCTCACCAGTGGCCTCCAGTGCTCCTACCAGTAAATACCAGCAAATACCAGTACTAACCAGTGGTTACGAGTGCACCTACCAGCAAATACCTGTGCTTACAAGTGCTAACCAATGCCTACCAGTTCTACTACCTGCAAATACCAGTGCGTACCACTGCCTACGAGTGATACTACCATAAATACCAGTGTTTACTAGTGCCTATTAGTGCTCTCACCAGCAAATAAAAGTGCTTACCAGTGTCTACCAGTGATACTACCAGCAAATACCAGTGCTTACTAGTGGCTACCAGTGCTCCTACCAGCAATAACCAGTGCTTACCAGTGCCTACCAGTGATACTACCAGCAAATACCAGTGCCTACCAGTGCTCTTACCAGCAAAAACCA
Organism: Limnephilus lunatus; assembly: GCA_917563855.2. NCBI lineage: Eukaryota > Metazoa > Arthropoda > Insecta > Trichoptera > Limnephilidae > Limnephilus > Limnephilus lunatus. The sequence goes on from OU830592.1 coordinate 114,367,507, forward strand.
GTGTTTACCAGTGCCTACCAGTGCTCTAACCAGCAAATACCAGTGCTTACCCGAGCCTACCAGTGATACTACCAGCAATACCAGTGCATACCAGTGCTAACCAGTGCCTACCAGTACTCCTACCAGCAAATACCAGTGCTTACCAGTGCCTACCAGTAATACTATCAGCAAATAACAGTGTTGTCCAATGCCTACCAGTGCTCCTACCAGCAAAAACCAGTGCTTACCAGTGCCTACCAGTAATACTACCAGCAAAGACCAGTGCTTACCAGTGCTTACCAGTGGCAACCAGTACTCCTACCAGCAGATACCAGTGCTTAACAGTGCCTTCAAATGATACTACCAGCAAATACCAGTGTTTACCAGTGCTAACCAGTGCTCTAACCTGCAAATACCAGTGCTGACCAGTGGCTACGAGTGATCTTACCAGCAAATACCAGTGCTGACCAGTGCCTACCAGTGCTACTACCAGCAAATACCAGTGCTTACCAGTGCCTACCAGTAATACTACCAGCAAATAACAGTGTTGTCCAGTGCCTACCAGTGCTCCTACCAGCAAATTCCAGTGTTTACCAGTGCCTACCAGTGCTCTAACCAGCAAATACCAGCGCCTACCAGTAATACTACCAGCAAATACCAGTGCTTGCCAGTTCTTAACAGTGGCTACCATTGCTCCTTTCAGCAAATACCAGTGCTTACCAGTGCCTACTAGTGATTCTACCAGCAAATATCAGTGCCTACCAGTGCTACTACCACTAAATACCAGTGTTTACCAGTGCCTACCAGCGCTCTAACCAGCAAATACCAGTGCTTACCAGAGCCTACCAGTGATACTACTAGCAAATACCAGTGCTTACCAGTGCTTAAAAGTGGCTACCACTGCTCCTACCAGCAAATACCAGTGCTGACCAGTGCTACTACCACTAAATACCAGTGTTTACCAGTGCCTACCAGTGCTCTAACCAGCAAATACCAGTGCTTACCAGAGCCTACCAGTGATACTACTAGCAAATACCAGTGCTTACCAGTGCTTACCAGTGGCTACCACTGCTCCTACCAGCAAATACCAGTGCCTACCAGTGCTACTACCACTAAATACCAGTGTTTACCAGTGCCTACCAGTGCTCTAACCAGCAAATACCAGTGCTTACCAGTGCCTACCAGTGATACTACCAGCAAATACCAGTGCTTACCAGTGCTCACCTGTGCAACCAGTGCTCCTACCAGCAAATACCAGTGCTTACCAGTGCCTACCAGTAATACTACCAGAAAATATCAGTGTTAACCAGTGTCTACCAGTGCTCCTACCAGCAAATACCAGTGTTTACCAGTGCCTACCGGTGCTCTAAACAGCAAATACCAGTGCCTACCAGTGATACTACCAGCAAATACCAGTGCTTACAAGTGGCTACCAGTGCTCCTACCAGCAACTATCAGTGTTTACCAGTGCCTACCAGTGATAGTAAGAGCAAACACCAGTGCTTACCAGTGGCTAACAGTGCTCCTACCAGCAAATACCAGTGCTTACCAGTGCCTACTAGTGATACTACCAGCAAATACCAGTGCCTACCAGTGCTACTTCCACTAAATACCAGTGTTTACCAGTGCCTTCCGGTGCTCTAACCAGCAAATACCAGAGCCTAGCAGTGATACTACTAGCAAATACCAGTGCTTACCAGTGGCTACCACTGCTCCTACCAGCAAATACCAGTGCTTACTAGTGCCTACCAGTAAAACTACCAGCAAATACCAGTGTTTACCAGTGCCTACCTGTGCTCCTACCAGCAAATACCAGTGTTTACCAGTTCCTGTCAGTGCTTTAACCAGCAAATACCAGTGCCTACCAGTAATACTACCAGCAAATACCAGTGCTTACCAGTGCTCTCCAGTGGCTACCAGTGCTCCGACCAGCAAATACCTGTGCTTACCAGCGCCAACAAATGATACTACCTGCAAATAACATTGTTTACCCGTACCTACCAGTGCTCCTACCAGCAAATACCAGTGCTTACCAGTGCCTACCAGTGATACTACCAGCAATTACCAGTGCTTACCAGTGCTTACCAGTGGCTAAGAGTGCTGCTACCAGCAAATACAAGTGCTTACCAGTGCCTACCAGTAATACTACCAAAAAATAACAGTGTTTACCAGTGCCTACCAGTGCTCCTACCAGCAAATACAAGTGTTGACAAGTGCCTACCAGTGCTCTAACCAGCAAATATTAGTGCCTACCAGTGATACTACCAGCATATACCAGTGTTTACCAGTGACTACCAGTGCTTCTACCAGAAAATACCAGTTCTTATCAGTGGCTACCAGTGTTCCAACCAGCAATTACCAGTGCATACCAGTGTCTACCAGTGACACTACCAGCAAATACCAGTGCCTACTAGTGCTCTTACCAGCAAATACCAGTGTTTACCAGAGCCTACCAGTGATACTACTAGCAAATACCAGTGCTTACCAGTGCTTACCAGTGGCTACCAGTGCTCCAACCAGCAAATACAAGTGCTTACCAGTGCCTACCAGTAATACTACCAGCAAATAACAGTATTGTCCAGTGCCTACCAGTGCTCCTACCAGCAAATTCCAGTGTTTACCAGTGCCTACCAGTGCTCTAACCAGCTAATACCAGCGCCTACCAGTAATACTACCAGCAAATACCAGTGCTTACCAGTTCTTAAAAGTGGCTACCAGTGCTCCTACCAGCAAATACCAGTGCTAACCAGTGGCTACTAGTTTTTTTTGTTTTTGAATATTTATTTAGATGTATTCAAAATTTTTTTCATACATCTAGTAAGAAAATATAAACAAATACAATTGATACAGTTACATTTTTAAAATACATTTTAAGAGGAAAAAAAGAAAAGATTACATAAATAAAAATACATTTTGAGGAAACAGATATGACAATAATATTGGTAAGATTATTATGAATATTATGAATCAAAAAACATTCTTCACATATAATGCACACATCCTACGAAAAGTGCTAAGACTTGAGGCTTCCTTAACGGCATTCGGCAGGCTGTTAAAAAGTTTTTGTCCTTTATAAAACGCGCTATTTTGTGTGCACGAAAGTTTAGTTTTGGGAAGCCTAAAGTCTCCGCGTCTTCTCGTAGGATAGTTGTGAACATTTTCGTGAAACATAATGTTACTCTTCAGATAATTTGGTAGCATATTATTTTTCAGTTTGTAAATCATTGTTAATACATTATATGTTATATGTTGTTTTGTCGTCATCATATTTAGATTTTGTAACATAATTTTGACTCTTGTAAACATATTGTATTTTAAAATCATCCTCATCCCCCTATTTTGTATAACCTGTAGTTTATTATTTTGGGCTTCGTTACATAGGAATAAAACACTAGAACAATAATTTAAATGCGGAGTTACAATAGAATTGTAAACAAGGCGCGTTGTCTTGAGATCCAAGTTATTTCTGATCCTTTTTAAGAATCCAACTTTTTTAGCAATTTTTTTTGTTATGTATTCTAAGTGTTCGTCGAATTTTAATTTATCATCCAATATTACACCCAGATATTTAATACTGCTAACCCTTTCTATGTTTTCGTTATCGATTGTTAGTATTGCCTGCTCCTTTCCGCCTAGGCTATCCACAATTAAAAACTTTGTTTTCGTAACATTCAATTTTAATTTGTTTTGGTGAAGCCAAAGCGCTACATAATTTAAATCAGTTTGTATTTTTTCAATGGCGTCCTGTAAATTTTTACTGGCAATGTATAACAATGTATCATCAGCAAATAGTTTAATTGCACAATGCTTCAACACTTTGATAATATCATTCATGTATATAATAAACAACAATGGACCTAAGACAGATCCCTGCGGAACGCCTTTATTAGTACTATGTGGTTCAGATGTTTTACCACCATATTTTGTAATTTGTGTTCTTTCTGATAGGTAATCAACAAACCACTTATTTTCTTTACCATTAATTCCAATATTACTTAATTTTTTTATTAATCTATCTCTGTCGATTGTTTCAAATGCCCGCTTTAAGTCTAGAAATACTGCAATAATTTTATTTTTTTTATCTCTAAAATTTTTCCACTCATCTATTACATAGTTAATAGCGGTTTCACAAGAACATTTATTTCTAAAACCAGATTGTTGTGGAACTAATATCTGCTTGGCCTCAATATATTCTGTTAATTGCTCTTTTACAATGTATTCCAGTATTTGTTCATATTTGGGTAAACAATTGATCGGCCTATAGTCGTCAAATTTTTTTGGGTTATCAATTTTCGGGATAGGAGTTATTACAGATGTCTTCCAAGTTTTGGGGAATACTCCACTATTCAAAGATTCATTGATAATTTGGACCATCGATTCGCCAATAATATTTATAGAGTCTTTGATTATATTTATTGTAATACCATCTGCAGATTCCTTCGATTTCATATTACTCAACACCCTCTTTAAGTACGGTAAATCCACATTTTTAAACTTAAATTCTTTATCAGTGCGTATAGGCTCGTCTAGTTGGTTCTCAGGATGTTGTGGAATACTTTCGATTATAAGATCTATGCTCGAAATAAAATGCTTGTTAAATTTAGTCGCTATCTTCTCTACTTCTTCTTCACTTCCATCTGGGAAATCAATTGACTTTACAATTTCTTTTTGTTTACCCTTTATGATTTCTTTTAGTGTTATCCAAAGTTTTCTTGGTTCATTCTGTTGTGTTTCTAATTTTTGCTTATAATAATCGCATTTATGTTGTTTAATTTGTTTGGAGTATATATTACGAACTTTTTTATATGCATTCCATTTTTCTTCTGATGGTTCCAATTTTGCCGCTTTATATGCATTATCTCTTTGTTGCTGAAGGTTGTGTAATGGTTTCGAATACCATTTATTCGTATTTTCAAACTTAACCTTTTTTATTGGCATAATTTTATTGACTGCTGTAGTCAAAATATTGACGAAGTTTTCTGCTTTGTCGTTTAGGTTATTTGATTCGATAACTTGAGAAATACTATTTTGTAAAGTTTCACAAAATTTTGTTTGATCATATTTACTTTTATCTCTATATGTAATTTCCCTTGATTCATTTTTAATTATACTCGTTTCAAATATTGTTAATATATTTTCGTGGTCTGATATTTTTGGAGTATCCACAACATTAACATTCAAGTAAAAATTATTTGTAATAACTAAATCAATAATGGTTGCTGATGTATTTGATATTCTAGTTGGTTTGGTCACAAGTTGTTTCAGTCCTAGATTATTTACTAAACATTGAAGTCTATTACTGCAGGTATTTTTGACTTTCATGTCAATGTTAAACTAGTGATACTACCATCAAATACCAGTGCCTACCAGTGCTACTACCACTAAATAACAGTGTTTACCAGTGCCTACCAGTGCTCTAACCAGCAAATACCAGTGCTTACCAGAGCCTACCAGTGATACTACTAGCAAATACCAGAGCTTACCAGTGCTTACCAGTGGCTACCACTGCTCCTACCAGCAAATACCAGTGCTGACCAGTGCTACTACCACTAAATACCAGTGTTTACCAGTGCCTACCAGTGCTCTAACCAGCAAATACCAGTGCTTACCAGAGCCTTCCAGTGATACTACCAGCAAATACCAGTGCTTACCAGTGCCTACCAGTAATACTACCAGAAAATATCAGTGTTAACCAGTGCCTACCAGTGCTCCTACCAGCAAATACCAGTGTTTACCAGTGCCTACCGGTGCTCTAAACAGCAAATACCAGTGCCTACCAGTGATACTACCAGCAAATACCAGTGCTTACAAGTGGCTACCAGTGCTCCTACCAGCAAATACCAGTGCTTACCAGTGCCTACTAGTGATACTACCAGCAAATACCAGTGCCTACCAGTGCTACTACCACTAAATACCAGTGTTTACCAGTACCTACCGGTGCTCTAACCAGCAAATACCAGTGCTAACCAGAGCCTAGCAGTGATACTACTAGCAAATACCAGTGCTTACCAGTGCTTACCAGTGGTTACCACTGCTCCTACCAGCAAATACCAGTGCTTACTAGTGCCTACCAGTAAAACTACCAGCAAATACCAGTGTTTACCAGTGCCTACCTGTGCTCCTACCAGCAAATACCAGTGTTTACCAGTTCCTGTCAGTGCTTTAACCAGCAAATACCAGTGCCTACCAGTAATACTAACAGCAAACACCAGTGCTTACCAGTGCTCTCCAGTGGCTACCAGTGCTCCTACCAGCAAATACCAGTGCTTACCAGCGCCAACAAATGATACTACCTGCAAATAACATTGTTTACCCGTACCTACCAGTGCTCCTACCAGCAAATACCATTGCTTACCAGTGCCTACCAGTGATACTACCAGCAATTACCAGTGCTTACCAGTGCTTACCAGTGGCTACCAGTGCTGCTACCAGCAAATACCAGTGCTTACCAGTGCCTACCAGTAATACTACCAGAAAATAACAGTGTTTACCAGTGCCTAACAGTGCTCCTACCAGCAAATACAAGTGTTGACAAGTGCCTACCAGTGCTCTAACCAGCAAATATTAGTGCCTACTAGTGATACTACCAGCATATACCAGTGTTTACCAGTGACTACCAGTGCTTCCACCAGAAAATACCAGTGCTTATCAGTGGCTACCAGTGTTCCAACCAGCAATTACCAGTGCATACCAGTGTCTACCAGTGACACTACCAGCAAATACCAGTGCCTACCAGTGCTCTTACCAGCAAATACCAGTGTTTACCAGAGCCTACCAGTGATACTACTAGCAAATACCAGAGCTTACCAGTGATTACCAGTGGCTACCACTGCTCCAACCAGCAAATACAAGTGCTTACCAGTGCCTACCAGTAATACTACCAGCAAATAACAGTGTTGTCCAGTGCCTACCAGTGCTTCTACCAGCAAATTCCAGTGTTTACCAGTTCCTACCAGTACTCTAACCAGCAAATACCAGCGCCTACCAGTAATACTACCAGCAAATACCAGTGCTTACCAGTTCTTAACAGTGGCTACCAGTGCTCCTACCAGCAAATACCAGTGCTTACCAGTGGCTACTAGTGATACTAACAGCAAAAACCAGTGCCTACCAGTGCTACTACCACTAAATACCAGTGTTTACCAGTGCCTACCAGTGCTCTAACCAGCAAATACCAGTGCTTACCAGAGCCCTCCAGTGAAACTACTAGCAAATACCAGTGCTTACCAGTGCTTACCAGTGGCTACCACTGCTCCTACCAGCAAATACCAGTGCTGACCAGTGCTACTACCACTAAATACCAGTGTTTACCAGTGCCTACCAGTGCTCTAACCAGCAAATACCAGTGCTTACCAGAGCCCTCCAGTGAAACTACTAGCAAATACCAGTGCTTACCAGTGCTTACCAGTGGCTACCACTGCTCCTACCAGCAAATACCAGTGCCTACCAGTGCTACTACCACTAAATACCAGTGTTTACCAGTGCCTACCAGTGCTCTAACCAGCAAATACCAGTGCTTACCAGTGCCTACCAGTGAAACTACCAGCAAATAACAGTGCTTACCAGTGCTCACCTGTGCAACCAGTGCTCTTACCAGCAAATACCAGTGCTTACCAGTGCCTACCAGTAATACTACCAGAAAATATCAGTGTTAACCAGTGCCTACCAGTGCTCCTATCAGCAAATACTAGTGTTTACCAGTGCCTACCGGTGCTCTAAACAGCAAATACCAGTGCCTACCAGTGATACTACCAGCAAATACCAGTGCTTACAAGTGGCTACCAGTGCTCCTACCAGCAAATACCAGTGCTTACCAGTGCCTACCAGTGATAGTAAGTGCAAACACCAGTGCTTACCAGTGGCTACGAGTGCTCCTACCAGCAAATACCAGTGCTTACCAGTGCCTACCAGTGATACTACTAGCAAATACCAGAGCTTACCAGTGCTTACCAGTGGCTACCACTGCTCCTACCAGCAAATACCAGTGCTGACCAGTGCTACTACCACTAAATACCAGTGTTAACCAGTGCCTACCGGTGCTCTAACCAGCAAATACCAGTGCTTACCAGAGTCTAGCAGTGATACTACTAGCAAATACCAGAGCTTACCAGTGCTTACCAGTGGCTACCACTGCTCCTACCAGCAAATACCAGTGCTGACCAGTGCTACTACCACTAAATACCAGTGTTTACCAGTGCCTACCAGTGCTCTAACCAGCAAATACCAGTGCTTACCAGAGCCTACCAGTGATACTACTAGCAAATACCAGAGCTTACCAGTGCTTACCAGTGGCTACCACTGCTCCTACCAGCAAATACCAGTGCTGACCAGTGCTACTACCACTAAATACCAGTGTTTACCAGTGCCTACCAGTGCTCTAACCAGCAAATACCAGTGCTTACCAGAGCCTACCAGTGATACTACTAGCAAATACCAGTGCTTACCAGTGGCTACCACTGCTCCTACCAGCAAATACCAGTGCCTACCAGTGCAACTACCACTAAATACCAGTGTTTACCAGTGCCTACCGGTGCTCTAACCAGCAAATACCAGTGCTTACCAGAGCCTAGCAGTGATACTACTAGCAAATACCAGTGCTTACCAGTGCTAACCAGTGGCTACCACTGCTCCTACCATCAAATACCAGTGCTTACTAGTGCCTACCAGTAAAACTACCAGCAAATACCAGTGTTGACCAGTGCCTACCTGTGCTCCTACCAGCAAATACCAGTGTTTACCAGTTCCTGTCAGTGCCTACCAGTGCTACTACCACTAAATACCAGTGTTTACCAGTGCCTACCAGTGCTCTAACCAGCAAATACTAGTGCTTACCAGAGCCTAGCAGTGATACTACTAGCAAATACCAGTGCTTACCAGTGGCTACCACGGCTCCTACCATCAAATACCAGTGCTTACTAGTGCCTACCAGTAAAACTACCAGCAAATACCAGTGTTTACCAGTGCCTACCTGTGCTCCTACCAGCAAATACCAGTGTTTACCAGTTCCTGTCAGTGCTTTAACCAGCAAATACCAGTGCCTACCAGTAATACTACCAGCAAATACCAGTGCTTACCAGTGCTCTCCAGTGGCTACCAGTGCTCCTACCAGCAAATACCAGTGCTTAATGATACTTCCTGCAAATAACATTGTTTAACCGTACCTACCAGTGCTCCTACCAGCAAATACCAGTGCTTACCAGTGCCTACCAGTGATACAACCAGCAATTACCAGTGCTTACCAGTGCTAACCAGTGGCTACCAGTGCTGCTACCAGCAAATACCAGTGCTTACCAGAGCCTACCAGTAATACTACCAGAAAATAACAGTGTTATCAGTGCCTACCAGTGCTCCTACCAGCAAATACAAGTGTTGACAAGTGCCTACCAGTGCTCTAACCAGCAAATACCAGGGCTAACTAGTGCCTACCAGTGCCAACCAGTGCTCTAACGAGCAAATACCAGTGCTTACCAGTGCATACAAGTGATACTACCAGCAAATTCCAGTGTTTACTAGTTTCTACCAGTGCTCTAACCAACAAATACCAGTGCTAACCAGTGCCTACAAAAGATACAACCTGCAATTACCATTGTTTACCAATGCCTACCAGTGCTCTTACCAGCAAATACCAGTGCTTACCAGAGCTTACCAGTGCTCACCGGTGCTTACCAGTGACTACCAGTGATACTACCAGCAAAAACCAGTGCTGACCGGTGGCTACCAGTGATCTTACCAGCAAATACCAGTGCTTACCAGTGCCTACCAGTGATACATCCATCAAATACCAGTGCTTAGCAGTGGCTACTATTTATCTTACCAACAAATACCAGTGCTTATCAGTGCTTAACAGTACCTACCAGTGCTCTAACCAGCAAATACCAGTGCTTACCAGTGGCTACCAGTGCTTCAACCAGCAAATTCAAGTGCTTACCAGTGCCTACCAGTGATACTACCAGCAAATACCAGTGTTTACCAGTGCCTACCAGTGCTCTAACCAGCAAATACCAGTGCCTACCAGTAATACTACCAGCAAATACCAGTGCTCACCAGTGCTCACCAGTGCTAACCAGTTCCTACCAGTGCTCCTACCAGCAAATACCAGTGTTTACCAGTGCTTACCAGTGCCTACCAGTGCTTTTTCCAGCAAATACCAGTGCTAACCAGTGCCTACCAGTGCTCCTACTAGCAAATACCAGTGTTTACCAGTGTCTATTAGTGCTCTCACCAGCAAATACCAAAGCTTACCAGTGCCTACCAGTGATACTACCAGCAAATACCAGTGCTTACTAGTGGCTACCAGTGCTCCTACCAGAAATTACCAGTTCTAACTAGTGCCTACCAGTGATACTACCAGCAAATACCAGTGCCTACCGAAGCTCTTACCAGCAAATACCAGTGTTTACCAGTGCCTACCAGTGCTCTAACCAGCAAATACCAGTGCTGAGCAGAACCTACCAGTGATACTACCAGCAATACCAGTGCTTACCAGTGCTGACCAGTGCCTACCAGTGCTCCTACCAGCAAATACCAGTGCTTACCAGTGCCTACCAGTAATCCTAACAGCAAATACCAGTGTTGTCCAGTGCCTACCAGTGATACTACCAGCAATGTTGACTTGTTTCTACCAGTGCTCTTACCAGCAAATACCAGTGCTTAACAGTGCTAACCAGTGGCCTCCAGTGCATCTACCAGTAAGTACCAGTGTTTAGCAGTGTCTACCAGTGCTCTTACCTGCAAATACCAGTGTTTACCAGTGCCTACCAGTGCTCTAACCAACAAATACCAGTGCTTACCAGTGCCTACAAAAGATACTACCTGCAATTACAATTGTTTACCAATGCCTACCAGTGCTCTTACCAGCAAATACCAGTGCTTACCAGTGCTTACCAGTGCTCACCGGTGCTTACCAGTAACTACCAGTGATACTACCAGCAAATACCAGTGCTGACCGGTGGCTACCAGTGCTCCTACCAGCAAATACCAGTGCTTACCAGCGCCAAAAAATGATACTACCTGCAAATAACATTGTTTACCCGTACCAACCAGTGCTCCTACCAGCAAATACCAGTGCTTACCAGTGCCTACCAGTGATACTACCAGCAATAACCAGTGCTTACCAGTGCTTACAAGTGGCTACCAGTGCTGCTACCAGCAAATACCAGTGCTCACCAGTGCCTACCAGTAATACTACCAGAAAAAAACAGTGTTTACCAGTGCCTACCAGTGCTCCTACCAGCAAATACAAGTGTTGACAAGTGCCTACCAGTGCTCTAACCAGCAAATATTAGTGCCTACCAGTGATACTACCAGCATATACCAGTGCTTACCAGTGACTACCAGTGCTTCTACCAGAAAATACCAGTGCTTATCAGTGGCAACCAGTGCTCCTACCAGCAATTACCAGAGCTTACCAGTGCCTACCAGTGAAACTACCAGCAAATTCCAGTGCCTACCAGTGATCTTACCAGCAAATACCAGTGTTAACCAGTGCCTACCAGTGCTCTTACCAGCAAATACCAGTGCTTACCAGTGCTTTCCAGTGCTTACCAGTGGTACTGTCAGGAAATACCAGTGCTTACCAGTGCTAACCAGTGGCTACCAGTGCTCCTACCAGCACATACCAGTACTACCCAGTGCCTAACAGTAATACTACCAGTAAATAACAGTGTTTACCAGTGCCTACCAGTGCTCTAACCAGCAAATACCAGTGCTTACCAGTGCATTCCAGTGATACTACCAGCAATTACCAGTGCATACCAGTGCTTACCAGTGCGGTCTTAGATGCAAATACCTGTGTTTACCAATGCCTGCCCGTGCTCTTACCAGCAAATACCAGTGCTTACCAGTGTTAACCAGTGCCTACCAGTTCTACTCCCTGCAAATACCAGTGCGTACCACTGCCTACGAGTGATACTACCATAAAAACCAGTGTTTACAAGTGCCTACCAGTGCTACTACCACTAAATACCAGTGTTAACCAGTGCCTACCAGTGCTCTTACCAGTAAATACCAGTGCTGACCAGTGGCTACGAGTGACCTTACCAGCAAATACTAGTGCTTACCAGTGCCTACCAGTGCTACTACCAGCAAATACCAGTGCTAACTAGTGGCTACCAGTGTTCCTACCATCAATTACCAGAGCTTACCAGTGCCTACCAGTGCTCCTACCAGCAAATACCAGTGTAAACCAGTGCCTATTAGTGCTCTCACCAGCAAATACCAGTGCTTACCAGTGCATACCAGTGATACTACCAGAAAATACCAGTGCTTACCAGTGCTTACCAGTGGCAACCAGTGCTCCTACCAGCAAATACCAGTGCTTACCAGTGCCTACCAGTGCTCTAACCAGCTAATACCAGTGCCTACCAGTAATACTACCAGCAAATACCAGTGCTCACCAGTGCTCACCAGTGCTTACCAGTTCCTACCAGTGCTCCTACCAGCAAATACCAGTGCTTTCCAGTGCCTACCAGTGCTTTTTCCAGCAAATACCAGTGCTTACCAGTGCCTACAAAAGATACTACCTGCAATTACCATTGTTTACCAATGCCCACCGGTGCTCTTACCAGCATAAACCAGTGCTTACCAGTGCTTACCAGTGCTCACCGGTGCTTACCAGTGACTACCAGTGATTCTACCAGCAAATACCAGTGCTGACCTGTGGCTACCAGTGATCTTACCAGCAAATACCAGTGCTTACCAGTGCCTACCAGTGATACATCCATCAAATACCAGTGCTTAGCAGTGGCTACTATTTATCTTACCAACAAATACCAGTGCTTATCAGTGCTTAACAGTACCTACCAGTGCTCTTACCAGCAAAAACCAGTGCTTACCAGTGGCTACCAGTGCTCCAACCAGCAAATTCAAGTGCTTACCAGTGCCTACCAGTGATACTACCAGCAAATACCAGTGTTTACCAGTGCCTAACAGTGCTCCTACCAGCAAATACTAGTGCTTACCAATCCTTACCAGTGGCTACCAGTGCTCCTACTAACAAATACCAGTGCTTACCAGTGCCTACCAGTGATACTACCAGCAAATACCAGTGTTTACCAGTGCCTACCAGTGCTCTTACCAGCTAATACCAGTGCCTACCAGTAATACTACCAGCAAATACCAGTGCTCACCAGTGCTCACCAGTGCTTACCAGTTCCTACCAGTGCTCCTACCAGCAAATACCAGTGTTTACCAGTGCTTACCAGTGCCTACCAGTGCTTTTCCAGCAAATACCAGTGCTAACCAGTGCCTACCAGTGCTCCTACTAGCAAATACCAGTGTTTACCAGTGTCTATTAGTGCTCTCACCAGCAAATACCAAAGCTTACCAGTGCCTACCAGTGATACTACCAGCAAATACCAGTGCTTACTAGTGGCTTCCAGTGCTCCTACCAGAAATTACCAGTGCTAACTAGTGCCTACCAGTGATACTACCAGCAAATACCAGTGCCTACCGGTGCTCTTACCAGCAAAAAACCAGTGTTTACCAGTGCCTACCAGTGCTCTAACCAGCAAATACCAGTGCTGACCAGAGCCTACCAGTGATACTACCAGCAATACCAGTGCTTACCAGTGCTGACCAGTGCCTACCAGTGCTCCTACCAGCAAATACCAGTGCTTACCAGTGCCTACCAGTATTCCTAACAGCAAATAACAGTGTTGTCCAGTGCCTACCAGTGCTCCTACCAGCAAATACCAGTGCTTACCAGTGCCCACCAGTAATACTACCAACTAATACAAGTGCTTACCAGTGGCTACCAGTGCTCCTACCAGCAGATACCAGTGCTTAACAGTGCCTACAAATGATACTACCAGCAAAAACCAGTGTTAACCAATGCTTACCAGTGCTCTTACCAGCAAATACCAGTGCTGACCAGTGGCTACGAGTGACCTTACCAGCAAATACTAGTGCTTACAAGTGCCTACCAGTGCTACTACCAGCAAATACCAGTGCTTACTAGTGGCTACCAGTGTTCCTACCAGCAATTACCAGAGCTTACCAGTGCCTACCAGTGCTCCTACCAGCAAATACCAGTGTTAACCAGTGCCTATTAGTGCTCTCACCAGCAAATACCAGTGCTTACCAGTGCATACCAGTGATACTTCCAGAAAATACCAGTGCTTACCAGTGCTTACCAGTGGCAACCAGTGCTCCTACCAGCAAATACCAGTGCTTACCAGTGCCTACCAGTGCTCTAACCAGCAAATACCAGTGCCTACCAGTAATACTACCAGCAAATACCAGTGCTCACCAGTGCTCACCAGTGCTAACCAGTTCCTACCAGTGCTCCTACCAGCAAATACCAGTGTTTACCAGTGCTTACCAGTGCCTACCAGTGCTTTTTCCAGCAAATACCAGTGCTAACCAGTGCCTACCAGTGCTCCTACTAGCAAATACCAGTGTTAACCAGTGTCTATTAGTGCTCTCACCAGCAAATACCAAAGCTTACCAGTGCCTACCAGTGATACTACCAGCAAATACCAGTGCTTACTAGTAGCTACCAGTGCTCCTACCAGAAATTACCAGTGCTTACTATTGCCTACCAGTGATACTTCCAGCAAATACCAGTGCCTACCGGTGCTCTTACCAGCAAATACCAGTGTTTTCCAGTGCCTACCAGTGCTCTAACCAGCAAATACCAGTGCTGACCTGAGCCAACCAATGATACTACCAGCAATACCAGTGCTTACCAGTGCTGACCAGTGCCTACCAGTGCTCCTACCAGCAAATACCAGTGCTTACCAGTGCCTACCAGTAATCCTACCAGCAAATTACAGTGTTGTCCAGTGCCTACCAGTGCTCCTACCAGCAAATACCAGTGCTTACCAGTGCCCACCAGTAATACTACCAACTAATACAAGTGCTTACCAGTGGCTACCAGTGCTCCTACCAGCAGATACCAGTGCTTAACAGTGCCTACAAATGATACTACCAGCAAATACCAGTGTTAACCAGTGCTTACCAGTGCTCTTACCTGCAAATACCAGTGCTGACCAGTGGCTTAGAGTGACCTTACCAGCAAATACTAGTGCTTACCAGTGCCTACCAGTGCTACTACCAGCAAATACCAGTGCTTACTAGTGGCTACCAGTGTTCCTACCAGCAATTACCAGAGCTTACCAGTGCCTACCAGTGCTCCTACCAGCAAATACCAGTGTTTACCAGTGCCTATTAGTGCTCTCACCAGCAAATACCAGTGCTTACCAGTGCATACCAGTGATACTACCAGAAAATATCAGTGCTTACCAGTGGTTACCAGTGGCAACCAGTGCTCTTACCAGCAAATACCAGTGCTTACCAGTGCCTACCAGTAATACTACCAGCAAATAACAGTGTTGTCCAGTGCCTACCACTGCTCCTACCAGCAAATTCCAGTGTTTACCAGTGCCTACCAGTGCTCTAACCAGCAAATACCAGTGCCTACCAGTTATACTACCTGCAAATACCAGTGCTTACCAGTGCTTACCAGTGGCTACCAGTGCTCCTACCAGCAAATACTAGTGCTTCCCAGTGCCTAAAAATGATACTACCTACAAATACCAGTGTTTACCAGTGCCTACCAGTGCTCTAACCAGCAAATACCAGTGCTTACCAGTGCCTACCAGTGCTACTACCAGCAAATACCAGTGCTTACTAGTGGCTACCAGTGTTCCTACCAGCAATTACCAGAGCTTACCAGTGCCTACCAGTGCTCCTTCCAGCAAATACCAGTGTTTACCAGTGCCTATTAGTGCTCTCACCAGAATACCAGTGCTTACCAGTGCATACCTGTGATACTACCAGTGCTTACCAGTGCTTACCAGTGGCAACCAGTGCTCCTACCAGCAAATACCAGTGCTTACCAGTGCCTACCAGTAATACTACCAGCAAATAACAGTGTTGTCCAGTGCCTACCACTGCTCCTACCAGCAAATTCCAGTGTTTACCAGTGCCTACCAGTGCTCTAACCAGCAAATACCAGTGCCTACCAGTAATACTACCTGCAAATACCAGTGCTTACCAGTGCTAACCAGTGGCTACCAGTGCTCCTACCAGCAAATACTAGTGCTTCCCAGTGCCTAAAAATGATACTACCTACAAATACCAGTGTTTACCAGTGCCTACCAGTGCTCTAACCAGCAAATACCAGTGCTGATTTGAGCCTACCAGTGATACTACCAGCAAATACCAGTGCTTACTAGTGGCTACAAGTGCTCCTACCAGCAATTACCAGTGCTAACCAGTGCCTACCAGTGATACTACCAGCAAATACCAGTGCCTACCGGTGCTCTTACCAGCAAATACCAGTGTATTCCAGTGGCTACCAGTGCTCTAACCAGCAAATACCAGTGCTTACCCGAGCCTACCAGTGATACTACCAGCAATACCAGTGCTTACCAGTGCATACCAGTGCCTACCAGTGCTCCTACCAGCAAATACCAGTGCTTACCAGTGCCTTCAAGTGATACTACCAGCAAATACCAGTGTTTACTAGTTTCTACCAGTGCTCTTACCAGCAAATACCAGTGCTTAACAGTGCTAACCAGTGGCCTCCAGTGCATCTACCAGTAAATACCAGTGTTTAGCAGTGTCTACCAGTGCTCTTACCTGCAAATACCAGTGTTTACCAGTGCCTTCCAGTGCTCTAACCAACAAATACCAGTGCTTACTAGTGCCTACAAAAGATACGACCTGCAATTACCATTGTTTACCAATGCCTACCAGTGCTCTTACCAGCAAATACCAGTGCTTACCAGTGCTTACCAGTGCTCACCGGTGCTTACCAGTGACTACCAGTGATACTACCAGCAAATACCAGAGCTGACCGGTTGCTACCAGTGATCTTACCAGCAAATACCAGTGCTTACCAGTGCCTACCAGTGATACATCCATCAAATACCAGTGCTCAGCAGTGGCTACTATTAATCTTACCAACAAATACCAGTGCTTATCAGTGCTTAACAGTACCTACCAGTGCTCTTACCAGCAAATACCAGTGCTTACCAGTGGCTACCAGTGCTCCAACCAGCAAATTCAAGTGCTTACCAGTGCCTACCAGTGATACTACCAGCAAATACCAGTGTTTACCAGTGCCTACCAGTGCTCCTACCAGCAAATACAAGTGCCTACCAGTAATACCTCCAGCAAATACCAGTGCTCACCAGTGCTCACCAGTGCTTACCAGTTCCTACCAGTGCTCCTACCAGAAATTACCAGTGCTTACTAGTGCCTACCAGTGATACTACCAGCAAATACCAGTGCCTACCGTTGCTCTTACCAGCAAATACCAGTGTTAACCAGTGCCTACCAGTGCTCTAACCAGCAAATACCAGTGCTGACCAGAGCCTACCAGTGATACTACCAGCAATACCAGTGCTTACCAGTGCTGACCAGTGCCTACCAGTGCTCCTACCAGCAAATACCAGTGCTTACCAGTGCCTACCTGTAATCCTAACAGCAAATAACAGTGTTGTCCAGTGCCTACCAGTGCTCCTACCAGCAAATACCAGTGCTTACCAGTGCCCACCAGTAATACTACCAACTAATACAAGTGCTTACCAGTGGCTACCAGTGCTCCTACCAGCAGATACCAGTGCTTAACAGTGCCTACAAATGATACTACCAGCAAATTCCAGTGTTAACCAGTGCTTACCAGTGCTCTTACCAGCAAATACCAGTGCTGACCAGTGGCTACGAGTGACCTTACCAGCAAATACTAGTGCTTACCAGTGCCTACCAGTGCTACTACCAGTGGCAACCAGTGCTCCTACCAGCAAATACCAGTGCTTACCAGTGCCTACCAGTGCTCTAACCAGCAAATACCAGTGCCTACCAGTAATACTACCAGCAAATACCAGTGCTCACCAGTGCTCACCAGTGCTTACCAGTTCCTACCAGTGCTCCTACCAGCAAATACCAGTGTTAACCAGTGCTTACAAGTGCCTACCAGTGCTTTTTCCAGCAAATACCAGTGCTTACCAGTGCCTACCAGTGCTCCTACTAGCAAATACCAGTGTTTACCAGTGTCTATTAGTGCTCTCACCAGCAAATACCAAAGCTTACCAGTGCCTACCAGTGATACTACCAGCAAATACCAGTGCTTACTAGTGGCAACCAGTGCTCCTACCAGAAATTACCAGTGCTTACTAGTGCCTACCAGTGATACTACCAGCAAATACCAGTGCCTACCGGTGCTCTTACCAGCAAATACCAGTGTTTACCAGTGCCTACCAGTGCTCTTACCAGCAAATACCAGTGCTGACCTGAGCCTACCAGTGATACTACCAGCAAATCCCAGTGCTTACTAGTGGCAACCAGTGCTCCTACCAGGAATTTCCAGTGCTTACTAGTGCCTACCAGTGATAATACCAGCAAATACCAGTGTTTACTAGTTTCTACCAGTGCTCTTACCAGCAAATACCAGTGCTTAACAGTGCTAACCAGTGGCCTCCAGTGCATCTACCAGTAAATACCAGTGTTAAACAGTGTCTACCAGTGCTCTTACCTGCAAATACCAGTGTTTACCAGTGCCTTCCAGTGCTCTAACCAACAAATACCAGTGCTTACTAGTGCCTACAAAAGATACGACCTGCAATTACCATTGTTTACCAATGCCTACCAGTGCTCTTACCAGCAAATACCAGTGCTTACCAGTGCTTACCAGTGCTCACCGGTGCTTACCAGTGACTACCAGTGATACTTCCAGCAAATACCAGAGCTGACAGGTTGCTACCAGTGATCTTACCAGCAAATACCAGTGCTTACCAGTGCCTACCAGTGATACATCCATCAAATACCAGTGCTTAGCAGTGGCTACTATTAATCTTACCAACAAATACCAGTGCTTATCAGTGCTAAACAGTACCTACCAGTGCTCTTACCAGCAAATACCAGTGCTTACCAGTGGCTACCAGTGCTCCAAACAGCAAATTCAAGTGCTTACCAGTGCCTACCAGTGATACTACCAGCAAATACCAGTGTTTACCAGTGCCTACCAGTGCTCTAACCAGCAAATACAAGTGCCTACCAGTAATACCTCCAGCAAATACCAGTTCTCACCAGTGCTCACCAGTGCTTACCAGTTCCTACCAGTGCTCCTACCAGAAATTACCAGTGCTTACTAGTGCTTACCAGTGATACTACCAGCAAATACCAGTGCCTACCGTTGCTCTTACCAGCAAATACCAGTGTTTACCAGTGCCTACCAGTGCTCTAACCAGCAAATACCAGTGCCGACCAGAGCCTACCAGTGATACTACCAGCAATACCAGTGCTTACCAGTGCTGACCAGTGCCTACCAGTGCTCCTACCAGCAAATACCAGTGCTTACCAGTGCCTACCTGTAATCCTAACAGCAAATAACAGTGTTGTCCAGTGCCTACCAGTGCTCCTACCAGCAAATACCAGTGCTTACCAGTGCCCACCAGTAATACTTCCAACTAATACAAGTGCTTACCAGTGGCTACCAGTGCTCCTACCAGCAGATACCAGTGCTTAACAGTGCCTACAAATGATACTACCAGCAAATACCAGTGTTTACCAGTGCTTACCAGTGCTCTTACCAGCAAATACCAGTGCTGACCAGTGGCTACGAGTGACCTTACCAGCAAATACTAGTGCTTACCAGTGCCTACCAGTGCTACTACCAGTGGCAACCAGTGCTCCTACCAGCAAGTACCAGTGCTTACCAGTGCCTACCAGTGCTCTAACCAGCAAATACCAGTGCCTACCAGTAATACTACCAGCAAATACCAGTGCTCACCAGTGCTCACCAGTGCTTACCAGTTCCTACCAGTGCTCCTACCAGCAAATACCAGTGATAACCAGTGCTTACAAGTGCCTACCAGTGCTTTTTCCAGCAAATACCAGTGCTTACCAGTGCCTACCAGTGCTCCTACTAGCAAATACCAGTGTTTACCAGTGTCTATTAGTGCTCTCACCAGCAAATACCAAAGCTTACCAGTGCCTACCAGTGATACTACCAGCAAATACCAGTGCTTACTAGTGGCAACCAGTGCTCCTACCAGAAATTACCAGTGCTTACTAGTGCCTACCAGTGATACTACCAGCAAATACCAGTGCCTACCGGTGCTCTTACCAGCAAATACCAGTGTTTACCAGTGCCTACCAGTGCTCTTACCAGCAAATACCAGTGCTGACCTGAGCCTACCAGTGATACTACCAGCAAATCCCAGTGCTTACTAGTTGCAACCAGTGCTCCTACCAGAAATTACCAGTGCTTACTAGTGCCTACCAGTGATAATACCAGCAAATACCAGTGTTTACCAGTTTCTACCAGTGCTCTTACCAGCAAATACCAGTGCTTAACAGTGCTAACCAGTGGCCTCCAGTGCATCTACCAGTAAATACCAGTGTTTAGCAGTGTCTACCAGTGCTCTTACCTGCAAATACCAGTGTTTACCAGTGCCTTCCAGTGCTCTAACCAACAAATACCAGTGCTTACCAGTGCCTACAAAAGATACGACCTGCAATTACCATTGTTTACCAATGCCTACCAGTGCTCTTACCAGCAAATACCAGTGCTTACCAGTGACTACCAGTGATACTACCAGCAAATACCAGAGCTGACCGGTTGCTACCAGTGATCTTACCAGCAAATACCAGTGCTTACCAGTGCCTACCAGTGATACATCCATCAAATACCAGTGCTTAGCAGTGGATACTATTAATCTTACCAACTAATACCAGTGCTTATCAGTGCTTAACAGTACCTACCAGTGCTCTTACCAGCAAATACCAGTGCTTACCAGTGGCTACCAGTGCTCCAACCAGCAAATTCAAGTGCTTACCAGTGCCTACCAGTGATACTACCAGCAAATACAAGTGCCTACCAGTAATACCTCCAGCAAATACCAGTGCTCACCAGTGCTCACCAGTGCTTACCAGTTCCTACCAGTGCTCCTACCAGCAAATACCAGTGTTTACCAGTGCTTACCAGTGCCTACCAGTGCTTTTTCCAGCAAATACCAGTGCTTACGAGTGCCTATCAGTGCTCCTACTAGCAAATACCAGTGTTTACCAGTGTCTATTAGTGCTCTCACCAGCAAATACCAAAGCTTACCAGTGCCTACCAGTGATACTACCAGCAAATACCAGTGCTTATTAGTGGCTACCAGTGCACCTACCAGAAATTACCAGTGCTTACTAGTGCCTACCAGTGATACTACCAGCAAATACTAGTGCCTACCGTTGCTCTTACCAGCAAATACCAGTGTTTACCAGTGCCTACCAGTGCTCTAACCAGCAAATACCAGTGCTGACCAGAGCCTACCAGTGATACTACCAGCAATACCAGTGCTTACCAGTGCTGACCAGTGCCTACCAGTGCTCCTACCAGCAAATACCAGTGCTTACCAGTGCCTACCTGTAATCCTATCAGCAAATAACAGTGTTGTCTAGTGCCTACCAGTGCTCCTACCAGCAAATACCAGTGCTTACAAGTGCCCACCAGTAATACTACCAACTAATACAAGTGCTTACCAGTGGCTACCAGTGCTCCTACCAGCAGATACCAGTGCTTAACAGTGCCTACAAATGATACTACCAGCAAATACCAGTGTTAACCAGTGCTTACCAGTGCTCTTACCAGCAAATACCAGTGCTGACCAGTGGCTACGAGTGACCTTACCAGCAAATACTAGTGCTTACCAGTGCCTACCAGTGCTACTACCAGTGGCAACCAGTGCTCCTACCAGCAAATACCAGTGCTTACCAGTGCCTAGCAGTGCTCTAACCAGCAAATACCAGTGCCTACCAGTAATACTACCAGCAAATACCAGTGCTCACCAGTGCTCACCAGTGCTTACCAGTTCCTACCACTGCTCCTACCAGCAAATACCAGTGTTAACCAGTGCATACCAGTGCCTACCAGTGCTTTTTCCAGCAAATACCAGTGTTTACCAGTGTATATTAGTGCTCTCACCAGCAAATACCAAAGCTTACCAGTGCCTACCATTGATACTACCAGCAAATACCAGTGCTTACTAGTGGCTACCAGTGCTCCTTCCTGAAATTACCAGTGCTTACTAGTGCCTACCAGTGATACTACCAGCAAATACCAGTGCCTACCGGTGCTCTTACCAGCAAATACCAGTGTTTACCGGTGCCTACCAGTGCTCTAACCAGCAAATACCAGTGCTGACCTGAGCCTACCAGTGATACTACCAGCAAATACCAGTGCTAACTAGTGGCTACCAGTGCTCCTACCAGAAATTACCAGTGCTTACTAGTGCCTACCAGTGATACTACCACAAAATACCAGTGCCTACCGGTGCTCTTACCAGCAAATACCAGTGTTTACCAGTGCCTACCAGTGCTCTAACCAGCAAACACCAGTGCTGAGCAGAGCCTACCAGTGATACTACCAGCAATACCAGTGCTTACCAGTGCTGACCAGTGCCTACCAGTGCTCCTACCAGCAAATACCAGTGCTTACCAGTGCCTACCAGTAATCCTACCAGCAAATAACAGTGTTGTCCAGTACCTACCAGTGCTCCTACCAGCAAATACCAGTGCTTACCAGTGCCCACCAGTAATACTACCAACTAATACAAGTGCTTACCAGTGGCTACCAGTGCTCCTACCAGCAGATACCAGTGCTTAACAGTGCCTACAAATGATACTACCAGCAAATACCAGTGTTAACCAGTGCTCACCAGTGCTCTTACCAGCAAATACCAGTGCTGACCAGTGGCTACGAGTGACCTTTCCAGCAAATACTAGTGCTTACCAGTGCCTACCAGTGCTACTACCAGCAAATACCAGTGCTTACTAGTGGCTACCAGTGTTCCTACCAGCAATTACCAGAGCTTACCAGTGCCTACCAGTGCTCCTACCAGCAAATACCAGTGTTTACCAGTGCCTATTAGTGCTCTCACCAGAATACCAGTGCTTACCAGTGCATACCTGTGATACTACCAGTGCTTACCAGTGCTTACCAGTGGCAACCAGTGCTCCTACCAGCAAATACCAGTGCTTACCAGTGCCTACCAGTAATACTACCAGCAAATAACAGTGTTGTCCAGTGCCTACCACTGCTCCTACCAGCAAATTCCAGTGTTTACCAGTGCCTACCAGTGCTCTAACCAGCAAATACCAGTGCCTACCAGTAATACTACCTGCAAATACCAGTGCTTACCAGTGCTTACCAGTGGCTACCAGTGCTCCTACCAGCAAATACTAGTGCTTCCCAGTGCCTAAAAATGATACTACCTACAAATACCAGTGTTTACCAGTGCCTACCAGTGCTCTAACCAGCAAATACCAGTGCTTACCAGTGCCTACCAGTGATACTACCAGCAAATACCAGTGCTTACCAGTGCCTACTAGTCATACTACCAGAAAATAACAGTGTTAACCAGTGCCTACCAGTGCTCCTACCAAGCAAATACCAGTGTTTACCAGTGTCTACCAGTGCTCTAACCAGCAAATACCAGTGCCTACCAGTGATACTACCAGCAAATACCAGTGCTTACCAGTGGCTACCAGTGCTCCTACCAGCAAATACCAGTGCTTACCAGTGCCTACTAGTGATACTGCCAGCATATACCATTGCCTACCAGTGCTCCTACCACTAAATACCAATGTTTACCAGTGCCTAACAGTGCTCTTACCAGCAAAAACGAGTGCTTACCAGTGCCTACCAGTAATACTACCAGCAAATACCAGTGTTTACCAGTGCCTACCAGTGCTCTTACCAGCAAATACCAGTGCTTACCAGTAATACTACCAGCAAATACCAGTGTTTACTAGTGCCTATTAGTGCTCTCACCAGCAAATAAAAGTGCTAACCAGTGTCTACCAGTGATACTACCAGCAAATACCAGTGCTTACTAGTGGCTACAAGTGCTCCTACCAGCAATAACCAGTGCTTACCAGTGCCTACCAGTGATACTACCAGCAAATACCAGTGCCTACCGGTGCTCTTTCCAGCAAATACCAGTGTTTAACAGTGGCTACCAGTGCTCCTACCAGCAATTACCAGAGCTTACCAGTGCCTACCAGTGAAACTACCAGCAAATTCCAGTGCCTACCAGTGCTCTTACCAGCAAATACCAGTGTTAACCAGTGCCTAACAGTGCTCTAACCAGCAAATACCAGTGCTTACCAGTTGTACTACCAGCAAATACCAGTGCTTACCAGTGCTAACCAGTGGCTACCAGTGCTCCTACCAGCAAATTCCAGTGCTACCCAGTGCCTAACAGTAATACTACCAGTAAATAACAGTGTTTATTAGTGCCGACCAGTGCTCTAACCAGCAAATACCAGTGCTTACCAGTGCCTACCAGTGATACTACCAGCAATTACCATTGCTTACCAGTGCTTACCAGTGGCAACCAGTGCTCCTACCAGCAAATACCAGTGTTTAGCAGTGTCTACCAGCGGTCTTACATGCAAATACCTGTGTTTACCAATGCCTACCAGTGCTCTTACCAGCAAATACCAGTGCTTACCAGTGCTAACCAGTGCCTACCAGTTCTACTACCTGCAAATACCAGTGCGTACCACTGCCTACGAGTGATACTACCATAAAAACCAGTGTTTACCATTGCCTACCAGTGCTACTACCACTTGTCATGATGTTATGTTGGTAATAGTATGCATCAGCTGTCACATTCTGATAGTTGGCAGGTCTGTCAACTGACTTGATAGATAACCTTGAACTTGTTAACAGTGTCAATAAACGTCTCATAAATGAATCGGCTTTTGTGTTTAATTACAAACCTCAGACATTATAATTGGCGACGAGAAAATCAGTAAAACATATTAAAACGTGTGTTAATAATATTGTCAGTAATTAACAGTGATTTCGCCGCGGAAAAAAACATTTTTTTTCAACATGTCGAATAGTAATTTGCCAGTGCCTCATTTCGAACCGGATTGCGAAAGTTTCAATATGTTTTTGGAACGCATTCAAATTTATCTGAAGATTATTAATATCGCAGAGAAAGAAAAAATTGGTTACTTATGTATGTTGATCGGTGCAGAAAAATTTAAAATTTTAAAAGAGACATTGCATCCGAAAAATCTAGAAGATTTAACCTTCAACGATATGGTAACAACACTGAAGAGTAAATATGAAGAAAAAAAGTGTACAATTGCCCAAAGATATAAATTTTATAACCGGAAACAACATTCTAACGAAGGAATCGATGATTATATTACGGATATAAAAAGTCTGTCAATATCATGCAATTTTGGTGCTTTTCTAGACGAAGCTCTGAGAGACAAATTGGTGTGTGGTTTAAAAAACGATGCAATGACTAGAAGATTACTATCTGAAGACGAAACGTTAACTTTTGAAAAAGCAAAATTAATTGTCAAGAACATTGAGACAGTAAATTTGTGAAGTCAAGTCAAAAATGTCACGTAAAAAAACATGTCATGTCTCAAAGGATCGCCCTTCACGTCAGCATAGTCCGAGTAGGCGAATTCATCTGGGTCAAAGGAGTTCAAGGTCATCAAGTCATCCGTCATCTCCATCACGTCAAGGGTCCAGAAGATGCGAGAGGTGTTTTATAACTCACCAACCGGAGTTATGTCCGTCAAAAAAGTGGAAATGTTACAAATGTAATATTTACGGTCATACGTCGAAATTTTGTCCAAGTGCAAAATCAATCATCAATCACGTAAAATGTATCAATAATATAAATGTATTAAATATGTCAGTGTCTGATACAGCGGAAATTAATTTAATTGTAAATGGTATCCAAATTTCTTTCATGATTGACACAGGAAGTTCATCGACATTAATAAGTCATAAAATGTACATAAAATTATTCAAAACTTGTCAGTTAAAGCAATTCTACGGTAATTTGTTTACAGCAAATAGTCAAAATTTATTGTGTTTTGGATTTTTTATGGCAAAAGTAAATGTTGTTGATTCTAATGTTATAATAGATTTACCAATATTGGTTATAAAAAATCTATCGTCTGATGCTATTCTGGGTAGAAATTGGTTAAAAGTGTTTAATCCATCTTGGGAAAATACTTTCATAAGTTCTTTAGTGTCAAATATAAATAATAATACTGTAAATTCAGTGTCTGTCAGCGAGAAAAATAAATCAAATATTATCAAAAAATTGTCACAAAAATATTTAAATTCTTTTTCGATTACTAATAACGATTTACCTATTAAAGAATTTTCTGTGAATTTAAGTTTAAAAAATAATGCTACTCCTGTTTTCCACAAAGCATATGAAGTTCCTTACGCACTTCGTGCTGAAGTTTGCCAAGAGCTAAGACGTCTTGAAAGCGAAGGCATTATTTCAAAAGTAAAATATAGTAATTGGTCTTCCCCAATAGTTTGTGTACCTAAACAAAATGGAAAATTACGTTTATGTGCAGATTTGAAATCTACAGTCAATCCACAATTGAGAATTGATCAATATCCTATTCCACGTCCAGAGGATATTTTTAATAAATTTTCAGGTTGTCAAGTATTCTGTAAATTAGATTTAACAAACGCATATTTACAGTTGTCTGTGTCAGATTCTAGTAAAGAATTACTTACAATTAATACATGTTATGGTTTATATGTCTATAATCGTTTACCTTACGGATTATCATCGGCTCCTGCCGTATTTCAAATGGTAATTGATACAGTTTTGGGTGGCATAAAGAACTGTGCTGCATACATTGATGATATTTGTGTAGGTGGTAAAGACGAAAAGGAGTGTTCTGATACTTTGGATAAAGTTTTGTCAAAATTAAATGAGTTTAATATAAAAATTAATATGTCAAAAAGTGAATTTTTTGTGAATTCTTTTGAATTTTTAGGTTTCACTTTGTCAGGTCAAGGCAAAAGTCCGTCTTTGTCGAAAGTTGAGAAAATTAAGTCTACTGGGTGTCCAGAAAATGTTACTCAACTAAAGTCATATTTGTCAATGTTGAATTTTTACAGGAATTTTATTCCTATGTGTCCTACACTGCTAGAACCACTTCATAATTTATTAAGAAAAAATGTAAAATGGTGTTGGTCTGATGAATGCGAAAAGGCATTTGTAAATAGTAAGTCTCTTTTGTCAGATAAAACTATGTTAGTTTTATTTGATCCGTCAAAACCATTGTGTCTAACAGTCGATTCCAGTGCATACGGTGTCGGTTGTGTCTTAAGTCATGTCGTAAAGAATCAAGAATTTCCTATAGCTTTTGAGTCTGCAACATTAAATTCAGCTCAAAGAAATTATAGTCAATTGCACAAGGAAGCCCTTGCAATTATTTTTGGAATAAAGAAATTTCACAAGTATTTAATTGGTCGTCATTTTACGATATATACTGATCATGCTCCATTGTTGTCTTTATTTGCTGAAAACAAAAAAGTCCCCGTTTTAGCAGCATCACGTCTTATAAGATGGTCTATAATATTGTCTGCGTACAATTATAAATTGGAATATAAAAAAGGATTGAAAATTCCTCAAGCAGATGTAATGTCACGTTTACCAAGTAAACAACAATTCAATACTGAGGAATGTAATTTTGTATACATGTCTACACCTTTAATTCCATTCTCAGAAGTTGAAAGTCATTCTGAAAAAGATGAAACATTATGTAAAGTCATTAAGTATGTTTCAATCGGTTGGATTGAAAACTTGTCAAGTCCAGAAATTAAAAAATATTTTAAGTTTAAAAATTTACTGTCAGTCAAAGGAAAATGTCTTTTATTTGGTGACAGAATTGTAATACCAGAATCTCTTAAGTCCAAAGTCCTTAATTTAATACATTATGGTCATCCTGGTATAGTCAGATAAAAAATTCTTGCCCGTTCATATGTATGGTGGTTAGGTATGAATCAAGATATTGAAGATGTAATTTCTAGATGTGAAATATGTCAGTCTGTACAAAATGCTAACAAAAATGTGCGCCATAGTTGGCCTATTGCTGAAAGTCCATGGGAAAGGGTCCATTTGGATTTTTTTGATTTAAAAGGTTCTAAATACTTATTAGTTTGCGACTCATATTCAAAGTGGATAGAATGTTTTTACATGAAAAATACTAAATATTCGGATTTGTTATCTAAATTAAGTGAAGTTTTTTCCAGATTCGCTTTTCCGAAAACTATTGTTTGTGATAATGGTCCTCCATTTTCGTGCAAACAATATTATATTTTTTATAAAGAAAAATCAATTAAATTATTATTTAGTCCACCGTATAATCCTGAATCAAATGGATTAGCAGAACGGTCTGTTCAAACTTTCAAAAAAATATTAATTAAATTTATGTTTTCGAAAAATTCAAAATTTTTGTCGCCAGCTCAACGTCTAATAGATTGTCTGTATAGTTATCGTTCCACTCCTACTTCTGTTACGGGTGTATCTCCAATGGCTAAAATATTTTCATATGAGCCACGTACACCACTACATATTTTGTCTGAAGAAAATCATGTCAATAAAAGTAAACAATCACAAAATGTCAAACAATCGAGAAAAAATACATTGAAAGAGTTTAAGGAAAATGATAATGTTTTGGTCTATTTAAGACATGTGAAAGGTCCTATGAAATGGTTTCAGGGAACTGTTAAATTAAAATTAAGTTCATGGGTGTATTTAATTCAATTAATCGGAGGAGAGGTGAAAAAGGTTCATGTTAACCAAATAAAATAAAGTTGTCTTAAGTCAAAATCAAGTTATGAGAATCCCGATAAATGGCTAGACGTTAGAAGTCAGGAAAATAAAATTGTTATTGAACCTTTACCTAGCACTAGTGGAAATAATGATGTTATAACTAGGTCTGGCAGAGTTGTGAAACCTCCTGTACGATTTAGTCATAGTGATTACTCTTAAGTTTCCTTTGTAACAGTTTATAACTGATTACATTAATATGTTGACGTTGCATTGCGAAGAGCGGCCGACTTCCAGCTAGATGTGACTCATTGCGCACTAACAACAGAAGCGACATCTGCCGTTGAATTTGAGGAGAGAGCACTCAACGGATTTTCGAGAAGAGACAGGTTGACAGTTCCTGAGACCGGGAGATCTCCGGCTGATATCGTGGTGTGGCGTTAGCTATCGCATTACAAATACTGGTTGTTAGTTAACTATAATTAATATTAAATTGGCCATGTTCATCCGACTGGCCTGGCGCCCGACATTACTATTATCTACAGGTTAGTGCCCCTTTGTTCCACATACATGTCACACGTGTAAGGTAGGAAGTCGAAATTGCCAACTTCACTTTTCAAGAGATCCTCATGGGGACCTTGAAACACTTCCCTGAGATTGTATTAAGATAAAATTAAATTATAGAGTCAAGGATATGCTGTAACATTAATCCTCCATGTGCGTAATAAATTTTGTTGATTTGAAAATAGCATGTTTCATTTCAATTCCTGTTGCTATGCTAAATGTTTTCCCCTGAGCTAAGATTGTTCTCATTAGATCCCTAGATGAAAACTTTAGTTACAATGGCGCCTACGTGGTGATTTACAGGTGGATTTGGCAATTTTTGGTGTGGTTTTAATTTTTTTTCCGTAGGTAGTTTATAACTTTGGGTTGTGACATTGTTGTCGGAACACGAGGGCGAAACCAGCTCACACGTATCAGCCGGAGATTTGGGTGCTCAGGAACCTCCTTATTTTATGATTTAATACATAATCTTTATACTTGCTGTTATGCAAATTATTTTACACCATTTTTATATGGAAAATTTAAAAAAAAGATCCGTTGAGTCAATTAGGTTAGTTATTTCATGTTCTCTGTTTTATTGTTATGTTCTTGTTCCGTCTGTAGACGTGATTAAGTGTTGTGTGTTCTTCTTTTGTTTCTTTAAGACTTAGGTACAAATTCTTAAAATGCCTGTGACAAGGATCTATCAGTGAGGTACCCGCTCGTGCCCCTGCATAAATGGACTTTAAGTTATAACGGGAAGTTATGCATACGTGGTTATTCAAAACATGTTGATGTGCTCGCCTTTGTCTCGCTCTGTAAGTATAAATATACTTTTTATTGGAGCATTTGTACTGTTAAGAGGATTTAAATCTCGTTGGTTGACAGTGTTTCTTTCTTCCTAAACTTGGGAGGAACTTGTGTTCACCTTATGTTCAGATGAACATGATTAATTAGTGTATGAACATGGTCTTGTTTCACAGCTGTGGACATAATTTCATATATCAGAATGGCCATTTGTATCTTCATAATGAGAGTATTATTTCTTATTAAAAATAATAGTTTTTTTTCTAGTGCGATAACCTTCTTGTAAAAAAACTTTTCTTTCAAAAAACATAAATGTGAATTCTAGGGAGGAGATTAGATGCTACCGTTGCCGGAAGTCAAGATGGCAGGAGCCGGTTGGAGGGTTGCGTCGATGGAGGTGACGGCTTCCAGCACGCAGCTTTCGATCCGGCAAGGGCAATTTTTTTTTTTCTAACGGTTTTACGGAAAGCGAAGAACTTCAAGGAATCATGGGCTGGTCCCCGGATAGCCGTCCCATTGCTCCTTATCGGTTCTTGGATTGGAATTCACAGGTCTTCTGGATTCAGGTTCCAACTTCTTTTTGGTAAATTTTTCTCATTTAAATTAATACTCTTACATGCTATTTATTGATAATTGAAAACAGCGTTCATTAACTTCAGCGACAGAACATTCAGTTAGTTGCGAATGTAAATTCACAGTACTTGTTACTTTTTACTTTGGTTTTTCTCAAAATGTATTTGTTTTGATGGCTTTCCTTTTAGGAATATAAAGCTTTATGGGAAATAATTAAAGTTATTACATCTTTAAATTAATTTGACGAATTTATTACTAAGTGGTGTAGCTTTTGATGTAACCATTCATTTTATAATACATGCCTTAATTGGGATTACGTGTCAATTGGATAGTATTTTTGGGAAATAATTTGTTTGTTATTATCTTATTATTTCACTTTTCGAACTTTTTGTAATTTGGTTTGAAGCTTCGCTATTAACATATTTATTTTTCAAAATTTCGTAAGAACACATAGATGTCTCTCTTTCATTTTCATTATATTAATTGTTTTGCTTCAGAATAATTTTAAATTCTAAATGACAAACTTAACTTTGTTTTATAAATATTTGAGAATTAAATTAATGGAAAATTATAAGTATAATTTATTATTTCTATTATATAGAGGTATTTTATGATGAGGGTAGGTCTGGTTCCACCGCATATAAGAAACATTTTGAAGTATATACGTTACATTATGAGTGGAATTTTTCCAGTTTTTTTTCCATCTCAACTTGAGGTTTACATGGAAATGTTTTGGGGAACGTGCATAACGTGTTACGTATTGCTTAGTTTTCTTCCTGTTAATGTTCAAGGTTTTTCATAAATCGGAACATTATCATTATCTCTAAACAGAGGATGTGAGGAAATATTGAATTTTTTTTTCGAAAGTTCAGTTTTATAGGTTATTTTCTGTTAAATATTTTATGTTTATTATATGTGTACTAAAATTTCTTATTGTAATTTTATCTGAGCATTTAATATGTTTTAAATGGTTTTCGCTTGCTTTCACTGTGGCCACAGCATCCAAGCGATAGTCATTTGATATATATTTTGTTGAATTAATTTTGGGTTGTTTACCTATATCTTGATCCGGGGTTGAACCACCGTCTGATTTCAGTTTCATGTACTTGTATTCCATAGTTGTTTTGTCTGGTGTTTTATTTATTAGCCTTTAAGGGTTTGATTATTATTATGTATTATATAATCATTGTTGGTGTATTGGAGAGTGTTATGCCTATCATGAATTTAATGATTTATAGGCGATCTATATAGCGAACTTGCTTCTGTAAGCCTCTTGCTTTGATGGTACAATGATCAAACACTATATTCTGGTCATTTTATTATCTTTTGGCTTTTATTGCTGGAAGGGAAACATGATAGCCTTCATCGGGCTTAAAATAGAGATATTTTTGGATTTTTAGGAAAATTCGTACTTATTCATATTGTTCGCTAGTCTTTTTCAAATACTGCCTTGGTATAACAAATTTTATATTAATATTATTTTAATTTGTTGTTAAAATTGGTGTTGTCCGTGTTTTTTCTGGTATTCCAAGAGCTCTGGAATTGCTAGAACAATCACACATTAATTTCTTTTTACTGGGTTTTTCTTTCACAGTCGTAATTAAGTGTGATAGAGGAACGCAGTTGAAACAAATTTTTTTTTTTCCGGTGTTATTTGTCAATTATCTATTATTATTATTACTAATGCCATCTGTTCATAGATTGGCTTCGTTTTATTCAATTTTGTTTTGAATTGATTTTTATTATATACTATGCCATCTGTTTTTTTAGATTGGCGTTATTTTACTAATTTTTTGTTTTAAATTGATATAATTATTAGATATTATTACTGCCATCTGTGGGAAGGTTGGCGTTGTTGTTTTTAAATATTGGTTTAAATATTGGCTGTTTTAGCTTATTCAAACAAGGGTCACTGCTTTTCGAGATAAAACATTTTGAAACTCAAATGTTACATAACAGTTTATTTAAATGTTGTGTTAGGGAAATATCATTTTCAAGATTTAACTAATTGTTTAATTATGGTCATAAATTTTATTAGGATTCACATTCCATACTAGTTAGATTGTTATTCTTTTGTTTGAAGGGCTTTGCAATTTCAGTAAATAGGTCAAGTTCTTTAGTTTCTACCGAGTTGCTTTAGGAAGACCAGTATGTTAGTTTAGGCATCCAGAGGGTCAATCCAGAGGGTCACTCCAGAGGGTCAATCCAGAAGGTCAATCCAGGAGGAAATACATACCACTCCAGCACTATGGAAAATCTTCAAACTTGTCACGCCTCAACATTCATCAAAAAAGGAATCATCTGATCTCCGTGCTTCACTATCGAGTCTGGAATGCCGTTTCAAAACCGAACATAATCATTGGATATACACATACTGCTTCTCTACGTTGGAAAATTTTCAAACTTGGCACGCCTCAACATTCATCAAGAAAAGGAATCATCTGATCTCCATGCTTCACTATGGAATCTGGAGTGCCGTTTCAAGCGGATCACATACATTGGATCTACACTTACCGCTGCGGAGGTTTTTTTTTTGGTTTTCCTTCTACCAACATCATACCATCTTCACTGCAAGGATATTTCCTGAGGGACGGCAGTCAAGGTTTTGCTTCGAAGGTGTCAGGGGAACCTTGGGACTTATAGCCATAAGTCTTTTAACTCGGGGGGCATTGTAACAGTTTATAACTGATTACATTAATATGTTGACGTTGCATTGCGAAGAGCGGCCGACTTCCAGCTAGATGTGACTCATTGCGCACTAACAACAGAAGCGACATCTGCCGTTGAATTTGAGGAGAGAGCACTCAACGGATTTTCGAGAAGAGACAGGTTGACAGTTCCTGAGACCGGGAGATCTCCGGCTGATATCGTGGTGTGGCGTTAGCTATCGCATTACAAATACTGGTTGTTAGTTAACTATAATTAATATTAAATTGGCCATGTTCATCCGACTGGCCTGGCGCCCGACATTACTATTATCTACAGGTTAGTGCCCCTTTGTTCCACATACATGTCACACGTGTAAGGTAGGAAGTCGAAATTGCCAACTTCACTTTTCAAGAGATCCTCATGGGGACCTTGAAACACTTCCCTGAGATTGTATTAAGATAAAATTAAATTATAGAGTCAAGGATATGCTGTAACATTAATCCTCCATGTGCGTAATAAATTTTGTTGATTTGAAAATAGCATGTTTCATTTCAATTCCTGTTGCTATGCTAAATGTTTTCCCCTGAGCTAAGATTGTTCTCATTAGATCCCTAGATGAAAACTTTAGTTACACCTTGTCATTGTATTTGGTTTTATATAAAAAAAAAATTTAAAAAAACGGAAGGAGGGAAGGATGTTATGTTGGTAATAGTATGCATCAGCTGTCACATTCTGATAGTTGGCAGGTCTGTCAACTGACTTGATAGATAACCTTGAACTTGTTAACAGTGTCAATAAACGTCTCATAAATGAATCGGCTTTTGTGTTTAATTACAAACCTCAGACATTATAAATACCAGTGTTAACCAGTGCCTACCAGTGCTCTTACCAGTAAATACCAGTGCTGACCAGTGGCTACGAGTGACCTTACCAGCAAATACTAGTGCTTACCAGTGCCTACCAGTGCTACTACCAGCAAATACCAGTGCTAACTTGTGGCTACCAGTGTTCCTACCAGCAATTACCAGAGCTTACCAGTGCCTACCAGTGCTCCTACCAGCAAATACCAGTGTTTACCAGTGCCTATTAGTGCTCTCACCAGCAAATACCAGTGCTTACCAGTGCATACCAGTGATACTACCAGAAAATACCAGTGCTTACAAGTGCTTACCAGTGGCAACCAGTGCTCCTACCAGCAAATACCAGTGCTTACCAGTGCCTACCAGTGCTCTAACCAGCAAATACCAGTGCCTACCAGTGATACTACCAGCAAATACCAGTGCTTACCAGTGGCTACCAGTGCTCTTACCAGCAAATACCAGTGCTTACCAGTAATACTACCAGCAAATACCAGTGTTTACTAGTGCCTATTAGTGCTCTCACCAGCAAATAAAAGTGCTTACCAGTGTCTACCAGTGATACTACCAGCAAATACCAGTGCTTACTAGTGGCTACAAGTGCTCCTACCAGCAATAACCAGTGCTAACCAGTGCCTACCAGTGATACTACCAGCAAATACCAGTGCCTACCGGTGCTCTTTCCAGCAAATACCAGTGTTTAACAGTGGCTACCAGTGCTCCTACCAGCAATTACCAGAGCTTACCAGTGCCTACCAGTGAAACTACCAGCAAATTCCAGTGCGTACCAGTGCTCTTACCAGCAAATACCAGTGTTAACCAGTGCCTAACAGTGCTCTAACCAGCAAATACCAGTGCTTACCAGTGCTTACCAGTGCTTACCAGTGGTACTACCAGCAAATACCAGTGCTTACCAGTGCTAACCAGTGGCTACCAGTGCTCCTACCAGCAAATACCAGTGCTACCCAGTGCCTAACAGTAATACTACCAGTAAATAACAGTGTTTACCAGTGCCGACCAGTGCTCTAACCAGCAAATACCAGTGCTTACCAGTGCCTACCAGTGATACTACCAGCAATTACCAGTGCTTACCAGTGCTTACCAGTGGCAACCAGTGCTCCTACCAGTGATTAGCAGTGTCTACCAGCGGTCTTACATGCAAATACCTTTGTTTACCAATGCCTACCAGTGCTCTTACCAGCAAATACCAGTGCTTACCAGTGCTAACCAGTGCCTACCAGTTCTACTACCTGCAAATACCAGTGCGTACCACTGCCTACGAGTGATACTACCATAAAAACCAGTGTTTACCATTGCCTACCAGTGCTACTACCACTTAATACCAGTGTTAACCAGTGCCTACCAGTGCTCTTACCAGTAAATACCAGTGCTGACCAGTGGCTGCGAGTGACCTTACCAGCAAATACTAGTGCTTACCAGTGCCTACCAGTGCTACTACCAGCAAATACCAGTGCTAACTTGTGGCTACCAGTGTTCCTACCAGCAATTACCAGAGCTTACCAGTGCCTACCAGTGCTCCTACCAGCAAATACCAGTGTTTACCAGTGCCTATTAGTGCTCTCACCAGCAAATACCAGTGCTTACCAGTGCATACCAGTGATACTACCAGAAAATACCAGTGCTTA
This sequence comes from Limnephilus lunatus, assembly GCA_917563855.2. Classification (NCBI taxonomy): domain Eukaryota; kingdom Metazoa; phylum Arthropoda; class Insecta; order Trichoptera; family Limnephilidae; genus Limnephilus; species Limnephilus lunatus. The sequence continues at coordinate 114,403,117 of OU830592.1, forward strand.
CAAGTGCTTACCAGTGGCAACCAGTGCTCCTACCAGCAAATACCAGTGCTTACCAGTGCCTACCAGTGCTCTAACCAGCAAATACCAGTGCCTACCAGTAATACTACCAGCAAATACCAGTGCTCACCAGTGCTCACCAGTGCTTACCAGTTCCTACCAGTGCTCCTACCAGCAAATACCAGTGCTTACCAGTGCCTACCAGTGCTTTTTCCAGCAAATACCAGTGCTTACCAGTGCCTACAAAAGATACTACCTGCAATTATCATTGTTTACCAATGCCTACCGGTGCTCTTACCAGCATATACCAGTGCTTACCAGTGCTTACCAGTGCTCACCGGTGCTTACCAGTGACTACCAGTGATACTACCAGCAAATACCAGTGCTGACCGGTGGCTACCAGTGATCTTACCAGCAAATACCAGTGCTTACCAGTGCCTACCAGTGATACATCCATCAAATACCAGTGCTTAGCAGTGGCTACTATTTATCTTACCAACAAATACCAGTGCTTATCAGTGCTTAACAGTACCTACCAGTGCTCTTACCAGCAAATACCAGTGCTTACCAGTGGCTACCAGTGCTCCAACCAGCAAATTAAAGTGCTTACCATTGCCTACCAGTGATACTACCAGCAAATACCAGTGTTTACCAGTGCCTACCAGTGCTCCTACCAGCAAATACCAGTGCTTACCAGTGGCTACCAGTGCTCCTACTAACAAATACCAGTGCTAACTAGTGCCTTTTAGTGATACTACCAGCAAATGCCAGTGTTTACCAGTGCCTACCAGTGCTCTAACCAGCAAATACCAGTGCCTACCAGTAATACTACCAGCAAATACCAGTGCTCACCAGTGCTCACCAGTGCTCACCAGTGCTTACCAGTTCCTACCAGTGCTCCTACCAGCAAATACCAGTGTTTACCAGTGCTTACCAGTGCCTATCAGTGCTTTTTCCAGCAAATACCAGTGCTTACTAGTGCCTACCAGTGCTCCTACTAGCAAATACCAGTGTTTACCAGTGTCTATTAGTGCTCTCACCAGCAAATACCAAAGCTTACCAGTGCCTACCAGTGATACTACCAGCAAATACCAGTGCTTACTAGTGGCTACCAGTGCTCCTACCAGAAATTACCAGTGCTTACTAGTGCCTACCAGTGATATTACCAGCAAATACCAGTGCCTACCGGTGCTCTTACCAGCAAATACCAGTGTTTACCAGTGCCTACCAGTGCTCTAACCAGCAAATACCAGTGCTGACCAGAGCCTACCAGTGATACTACCAGCAATACCAGTGCTTACCAGTGCTGACCAGTGCCTACCAGTGCTCCTACCAGCAAATACCAGTGCTTACCAGTGCCTACCAGTAATCCTAACAGCAAATAACAGTGTTGTCCAGTGCCTACCAGTGCTCCTACCAGCAAATACCAGTGCTTACCAGTGCCCACCAGTAATACTACCAACTAATACAAGTGCTTACCAGTGGCTACCAGTGCTCCTACCAGCAGATACCAATGCTTAACAGTGCCTACAAATGATACTACCAGCAAATACCAGTGTTAACCAGTGCTTACCAGTGCTCTTACCAGCAAATACCAGTGCTGACCAGTGGCTACGAGTGACCTTACCAGCAAATACTAGTGCTTACCAGTGCCTACCAGTGCTACTACCAGCAAATACCAGTGCTTACTAGTGGCTACCAGTGTTCCTACCGAACACATTACCTATTTAAATAATAAAATTAAAAAACTATATTATTTTTTCAAAACTATCAGGAATGTCCTCATTAAATAAGACTTAATCAAGATTTACATGGCTCTCTGCCAATCACTGTTAGAATACGGTATTATCGGATTGGGCAGTGCAAATAAAAACATACTAAATCCACTAATTAAAACTCAAAAATCCATAATGAAAATTATACTGAAAGTTCCTGTAAGAACTAGCACTGATGAAATCTTCAACAATCTTAACATCATGTCAATCAAACAACTGTATTCTGAAACTATACTCATTTACATTCATAAGTACAAAACCCAAGAAATGACAACTTACACGTACATTAGAAACACTAGATCTCATGGTCAAAAACATATCCAACAAGTAACTACTAACACAACATTTGGGCAAAAAAGCTTCTTGTATTATGGTATTAAACTTTACAATAAAATACCACTCTCACTTAAAAACCTCAACAGTATAACATTTAAATCTCAAATAAAAAGCTGGATACTAAATATAGGGAGAACAGAAATAGAAAATATACTGATATCAAATACAGACTAAAAACGAATCTACTGAACTGAATTTAAAAAAAAACACACACAATTTTATTTAATTTTTAATTATTTAACAAAATACTACATGATACCTATATGTTTATAACAAATTCATATTAATTTCTTATAATTAAATTATAATATGTAAATGAAATCCTCAGCACGGGAAATCCCAGTGAGGATATCATTATCTTTAGATGTTTGTAAAGAAAGGAAAACAATAAATCATTATTATTATTATTATTATTAATTACCAGAGCTTACCAGTGCCTACCAGCGCTCCTACCAGCAAATACCAGTGTTAACCAGTGCCTATTAGTGCTCTCACCAGCAAATACCAGTGCTTACCAGTGCATACCAGTGATACTACCAGAAAATACCAGTGCTTACCAGTGCTAACCGGTGGCAACCAGTGCTCCTACCAGCAAATACCAGTGCTTACCAGTGCATACCAGTGCTCTAACCAGCAAATACCAGTGCCTACCAGTAATACTACCAGCAAATACCAGTGCTCACCAGTGCTCACCAGTGCTTACCAGTTCCGACCAGTGCTCCTACCAGCAAATACCAGTGTTTACCAGTGCTTACCAGTGCCTACCAGTGCTTTTTCCAGCAAATACCAGTGCTTACCAGTGCCTACCAGTGCTCCTACTAGCAAATACCAGTGTTTACCAGTGTCTATTAGTGCTCTCACCAGCAAATACCAAAGCTTACCAGTGCCTACTAGTGATACTACCAGCAAATACCAGTGCTTACTAGTGGCTACCAGTGCTCCTACCAGAAATAACCAGTGCTTACTAGTGCCTACCAGTGATACTACCAGCAAATACCAGTGCCTACCGGTGCTCTTACCAGCAAATACCAGTGTTTTCCAGTGCCTACCAGTGCTCTAACCAGCAAATACCAGTGCTGACCTGAGCCTACCAATGATACTACCAGCAATACCAGTGCTTACCAGTGCTGACCAGTGCCTACCAGTGCTCCTACCAGCAAATACCAGTGCTTACCAGTGCCTACCAGTAATCCTACCAGCAAATAACAGTGTTGTCCAGTGCCTACCAGTGCTCCTACCAGCAAATACCAGTGCTTACCAGTGCCCACCAGTAATACTACCAACTAATACAAGTGCTTACCAGTGGCTACCAGTGCTCCTACCAGCAGATACCAGTGCTAAACAGTGCCTACAAATGATACTACCAGCAAATACCAGTGTTAACCAGTGCTTACCAGTGCTCTTACCTGCAAATACCAGTGCTGACCAGTGGCTACGAGTGACCTTACCAGCAAATACTAGTGCTTACCAGTGCCTACCAGTGCTACTACCAGCAAATACCAGTGCTTACTAGTGGCTACCAGTGTTCCTTCCAGCAATTACCAGAGCTTACCAGTGCCTACCAGTGCTCCTACCAGCAAATACCAGTGTTTACCAGTGCCTATTAGTGCTCTCACCAGCAAATACCAGTGCTTACCAGTGCATACCAGTGATACTACCAGAAAATACCAGTGCTTACCAGTGCTTACCAGTGGCAACCAGTGCTCCTACCAGCAAATACCAGTGCTTTCCAGTGCCTAGCAGTAATACTACCAGCAAATAACAGTGTTGTCCAGTGCCTACCACTGCTCCTACCAGCAAATTCCAGTGTTTACCAGTGCCTACCAGTGCTCTAACCAGCAAATACAAGTGCCTACCAGTAATACTACCTGCAAATACCAGTGCTTACCAGTGCTTACCAGTGGCTACCAGTGCTCCTACCAGCAAATACTAGTGCTTCCCAGTGCCTAAAAATGATACTACCTACAAATACCAGTGTTTACCAGTGCCTACCAGTGCTCTAACCAGCAAATACCAGTGCTGACCTGAGCCTACCAGTGATACTACCAGCAAATACCAATGCTTACTAGTGGCTACAAGTGCTCCTACCAGCAATAACCAGTGCTAACCAGTGCCTACCAGTGATACTACCAGCAAATACCAGTTCCGACCAGTGCTCCTACCAGCAAATACCAGTGTTTACCAGTGCTTACCAGTGCCTACCAGTGCTTTTTCCAGCAAATACCAGTGCTTACCAGTGCCTACCAGTGCTCCTACTAGCAAATACCAGTGTTTACCAGTGTCTATTAGTGCTCTCACCAGCAAATACCAAAGCTTACCAGTGCCTACTAGTGATACTACCAGCAAATACCAGTGCTTACTAGTGGCTACCAGTGCTCCTACCAGAAATAACCAGTGCTTACTAGTGCCTACCAGTGATACTACCAGCAAATACCAGTGCCTACCGGTGCTCTTACCAGCAAATACCAGTGTTTTCCAGTGCCTACCAGTGCTCTAACCAGCAAATACCAGTGCTGACCTGAGCCTACCAATGATACTACCAGCAATACCAGTGCTTACCAGTGCTGACCAGTGCCTACCAGTGCTCCTACCAGCAAATACCAGTGCTTACCAGTGCCTACCAGTAATCCTACCAGCAAATAACAGTGTTGTCCAGTGCCTACCAGTGCTCCTACCAGCAAATACCAGTGCTTACCAGTGCCCACCAGTAATACTACCAACTAATACAAGTGCTTACCAGTGGCTACCAGTGCTCCTACCAGCAGATACCAGTGCTAAACAGTGCCTACAAATGATACTACCAGCAAATACCAGTGTTAACCAGTGCTTACCAGTGCTCTTACCTGCAAATACCAGTGCTGACCAGTGGCTACGAGTGACCTTACCAGCAAATACTAGTGCTTACCAGTGCCTACCAGTGCTACTACCAGCAAATACCAGTGCTTACTAGTGGCTACCAGTGTTCCTTCCAGCAATTACCAGAGCTTACCAGTGCCTACCAGTGCTCCTACCAGCAAATACCAGTGTTTACCAGTGCCTATTAGTGCTCTCACCAGCAAATACCAGTGCTTACCAGTGCATACCAGTGATACTACCAGAAAATACCAGTGCTTACCAGTGCTTACCAGTGGCAACCAGTGCTCCTACCAGCAAATACCAGTGCTTTCCAGTGCCTAGCAGTAATACTACCAGCAAATAACAGTGTTGTCCAGTGCCTACCACTGCTCCTACCAGCAAATTCCAGTGTTTACCAGTGCCTACCAGTGCTCTAACCAGCAAATACAAGTGCCTACCAGTAATACTACCTGCAAATACCAGTGCTTACCAGTGCTTACCAGTGGCTACCAGTGCTCCTACCAGCAAATACTAGTGCTTCCCAGTGCCTAAAAATGATACTACCTACAAATACCAGTGTTTACCAGTGCCTACCAGTGCTCTAACCAGCAAATACCAGTGCTGACCTGAGCCTACCAGTGATACTACCAGCAAATACCAATGCTTACTAGTGGCTACAAGTGCTCCTACCAGCAATAACCAGTGCTAACCAGTGCCTACCAGTGATACTACCAGCAAATACCAGTGCCTACCGGTGCTCTTACCAGCAAATACCAGTGTATTCCAGTGGCTACCAGTGCTCTAACAAGCAAATACCAGTGCTTACCCGAGCCTACCAGTGATACTACCAGCAATACCAGTGCTAACCAGTGCTTACCAGTGCCTACCAGTGCTCCTACCAGCAAATACCAGTGCTTACCAGTGCCTTCAAGTGATACTACCAGCAAATACCAGTGTTTACTAGTTTCTACCAGTGCTCTTACCAGCAAATACCAGTGCTTAACAGTGCTAACCAGTGGCCTCCAGTGCATCTACCAGTAAATACCAGTGTTTAGCAGTGTCTACCAGTGCCCTTACCTGCAAATACCAGTGTTTACAAGTGCCTTCCAGTGCTCTAACCAACAAATACCAGTGCTTACCAGTGCCTACAAAAGATACGACCTGCAATTACCATTGTTTACCAATGCCTACCAGTGCTCTTACCAGCAAATACCAGTGCTTACCAGTGCTTACCAGTGCTCACCGGTGCTTACCAGTGACTACCAGTGATACTACCAGCAAATACCAGTGCTGACCGGTTACTACCAGTGATCTTACCAGCAAATACCAGTGCTTACCAGTGCCTACCAGTGATACATCCATCAAATACCAGTGCTTAGCAGTGGCTACTATTAATCTTACCAACAAATACCAGTGCTTATCAGTGCTTAACAGTACCTACCAGTGCTCTTACCAGCAAATACCAGTGCTGACCAGTGGCGACCAGTGCTCCAACCAGCAAATTCAAGTGCTTACCAGTGCCTACCAGTGATACTACCAGCAAATACCAGTGTTTACCAGTGCCTACCAGTGCTCTAACCAGCAAATACAAGTGCCTACCAGTAATACTACCAGCAAATACCAGTGCTCACCAGTGCTCACCAGTGCTTACCAGTTCCTACCAGTGCTCCTACCAGCAAATACCAGTGTTTACCAGTGCTTACCAGTGCCTACCAGTGCTTTTTCTAGCAAATACCAGTGCTTACCAGTGCCCACCAGTAATACTACCAACTAATACAAGTGCTTACCAGTGCTCCTACCAGCAGATACCAGTGCTTAACAGTGCCTACAAATGATACTACCAGCAAATACCAGTGTTAACCAGTGCTTACCAGTGCTCTTACCAGCAAATACCAGTGCTGACCAGTGGCTACGAGTGACCTTACCAGCAAATACTAGTGCTTACCAGTGCCTACCAGTGCTACAACCAGCAAATACCAGTGCTTACTTGTGGCTACCAGTGTTCCTTCCAGCAATTACCAGAGCTTACCAGTGCCTACCAGTGCTCCTACCAGCAAATACCAGTGTTTACCAGTGCCTATTAGTGCTCTCACCAGCAAATACCAGTGCTTACCAGTGCATACCAGTGATACTACCAGAAAATACCAGTGCTTACCAGTGCTTACCAGTGGCAACCAGTGCTCCTACCAGCAAATACCTGTGCTTACCAGTGCCTACCAGTGTAACTACCAGCAAATACCAGTGCTTACTAGTGGCTACCAGTGTTCCTTCCAGCAATTACCAGAGCTTACCAGTGCCTACCAGTGCTCCTACCAGCAAATACCAGTGTTTACCAGTGCCTATTAGTGCTCTCACCAGCAAATACCAGTGCTTACCAGTGCATACCAGTGATACTACCAGAAAATACCAGTGCTTACCAGTGCTTACCAGTGGCAACCAGTGCTCCTACCAGCAAATACCTGTGCTTACCAGTGCCTACCAGTGCTACTACCAGCAAATACCAGTGCTTACTAGTGGCTACCAGTGCTCCTACCAGAAATTTTCAGTGCTTACTAGTGCCTACCAGTGATACTACCAGCAAATACCATTGCCTACCGGTGCTCTTACCAGCAAATACCAGTGTTTACCAGTGCCTACCAATGCTCTTACCAGCAAACACCAGTGCTGACCAGAGCCTACCAGTGATACTACCAGCAATACCAGTGCTTACCAGTGCTGACCAGTGCCTGCCAGTGCTCCTACCAGCAAATACCAGTGCTTACCAGTGCCTACCAGTAATCCTACCAGCAAATAACAGTATTGTCCAGTGCCTACCAGTGCTCCTACCAGCAAATACCAGTGCTTACCAGTGCCCACCAGTAATACTACCAACTAATACAAGTGCTTACCAGTGGCTACCAGTGCTCCTACCAGCAGATACCAGTGCTTAACAGTGCCTACAAATGATACTACCAGCAAATACCAGTATTTACCAGTGCTTACCAGTGCTCTTACCAGCAAATACAAGTGCCTACCAGTAATACTACCAGCAAATACCAGTGCTCACCAGTGCTCACCAGTGCTTACCAGTTCCTACCAGTGCTCCTACCAGCAAATACCAGTGTTTACCAGTGCTTACCAGTGCCTACCAGTGCTTTTTCTAGCAAATACCAGTGCTTACCAGTGCCCACCAGTAATACTACCAACTAATACAAGTGCCTACCAGTGCTCTAACCAGCAAATACAAGTGCCTACCAGTAATACTACCAGCAAATACCAGTGCTCACCAGTGCTCACCAGTGCTTACCAGTTCCTACCAGTGCTCCTACCAGCAAATACCAGTGTTTACCAGTGCTTACCAGTGCCTACCAGTGCTTTTTCTAGCAAATACCAGTGCTTACCAGTGCCCACCAGTAATACTACCAACTAATACAAGTGCCTACCAGTGCTCTAACCAGCAAATACAAGTGCCTACCAGTAATACTACCAGCAAATACCAGTGCTCACCAGTGCTCACCAGTGCTTACCAGTTCCTACCAGTGCTCCTACCAGCAAATACCAGTGTTTACCAGTGCTTACCAGTGCCTACCAGTGCTTTTTCTAGCAAATACCAGTGCTTACCAGTGCCCACCAGTAATACTACCAACTAATACAAGTGCTTACCAGTGCTCCTACCAGCAGATACCAGTGCTTAACAGTGCCTACAAATGATACTACCAGCAAATACCAGTGTTAACCAGTGCTTACCAGTGCTCTTACCAGCAAATACCAGTGCTGACCAGTGGCTACGAGTGACCTTACCAGCAAATACTAGTGCTTACCAGTGCCTACCAGTGCTACAACCAGCAAATACCAGTGCTTACTTGTGGCTACCAGTGTTCCTTCCAGCAATTACCAGAGCTTACCAGTGCCTACCAGTGCTCCTACCAGCAAATACCAGTGTTTACCAGTGCCTATTAGTGCTCTCACCAGCAAATACCAGTGCTTACCAGTGCATACCAGTGATACTACCAGAAAATACCAGTGCTTACCAGTGCTTACCAGTGGCAACCAGTGCTCCTACCAGCAAATACCTGTGCTTACCAGTGCCTACCAGTGTAACTACCAGCAAATACCAGTGCTTACTAGTGGCTACCAGTGTTCCTTCCAGCAATTACCAGAGCTTACCAGTGCCTACCAGTGCTCCTACCAGCAAATACCAGTGTTTACCAGTGCCTATTAGTGCTCTCACCAGCAAATACCAGTGCTTACCAGTGCATACCAGTGATACTACCAGAAAATACCAGTGCTTACCAGTGCTTACCAGTGGCAACCAGTGCTCCTACCAGCAAATACCTGTGCTTACCAGTGCCTACCAGTGCTACTACCAGCAAATACCAGTGCTTACTAGTGGCTACCAGTGCTTCTACCAGAAATTTTCAGTGCTTACTAGTGCCTACCAGTGATACTACCAGCAAATACCATTGCCTACCGGTGCTCTTACCAGCAAATACCAGTGTTTACCAGTGCCTACCAATGCTCTTACCAGCAAACACCAGTGCTGACCAGAGCCTACCAGTGATACTACCAGCAATACCAGTGCTTACCAGTGCTGACCAGTGCCTGCCAGTGCTCCTACCAGCAAATACCAGTGCTTACCAGTGCCTACCAGTAATCCTACCAGCAAATAACAGTATTGTCCAGTGCCTACCAGTGCTCCTACCAGCAAATACCAGTGCTTACCAGTGCCCACCAGTAATACTACCAACTAATACAAGTGCTTACCAGTGGCTACCAGTGCTCCTACCAGCAGATACCAGTGCTTAACAGTGCCTACAAATGATACTACCAGCAAATACCAGTATTTACCAGTGCTTACCAGTGCTCTTACCAGCAAATACCAGTGCTGACCAGTGGCTACGAGTGACCTTACCAGCAAATACTAGTGCTTACCAGTGCCTACCAGTGCTACTACCAGCAAATACCAGTGCTTACTAGTGGCTACCAGTGTTCCTACCAGCAATTACCAGAGCTTACCAGTGAGTATACAGTGCTCCTACCGGCAAATACTAGTGCTTCCCAGTGCCTAAAAATGATACTACCTACAAATACCAGTGTTTACCAGTGCCTACCAGTGCTCTAACCAGCAAATTCCAGTGCTTACCAGTGCCTACCAGTGATACTACCAGCAAATACCAGTGCTTACCAGTGCTCACCTGTACAACCAGTGCTCCTACCAGCAAATACCAGTGCTTACCAGTGCCTACCAGTCATACTACCAGAAAATAACAGTGTTAACCAGTGCCTACCAGTGCTCCTACCAGCAAATACCAGTGTTTACCAGTGTCTACCAGTGCTCTAACCAGCAAATACCAGTGCCTACCAGTGATACTACCAGCAAATACCAGTGCTTACCAGTGGCTACCAGTGCTCCTACCAGCAAATACCAGTGCTTACCAGTGCCTACTAGTGATACTGCCAGCATATACCATTGCCTACCAGTGCTCCTACCACTAAATACCAATGTTTACCAGTGCCTAACAGTGCTCTAACCAGCAAAAACGAGTGCTTACCAGTGCCTACCAGTAATACTACCAGCAAATACCAGTGTTTACCAGTGCCTACCAGTGCTCTTACCAGCAAATACCAGTGCTTACCAGTAATACTACCAGCAAATACCAGTGTTTACTATTGCCTATTAGTGCTCTCACCAGCAAATAAAAGTGCTTACCAGTGTCTACCAGTGATACTACCAGCAAATACCAGTGCTTACTAGTGGCTACAAGTGCTCCTACCAGCAATAACCAGTGCTTACCAGTGCCTACCAGTGATACTACCAGCAAATACCAGTGCCTACCGGTGCTCTTTCCAGCAAATACCAGTGTTTAACAGTGGCTACCAGTGCTCCTACCAGCAAATACCAGTGCTTACCAGTGCCTACCAGTTAAACTACCAGCAAATCTCAGTGTTGTCCAAATGCCTACCAGTGCTCCTACCAGCAAATACCAGTGCTTACCAGTGCCTACCAGTAACACTACCAGCAAAGACCAGTGCTTACCAGTGGCAACCAGTGCTCCTACCAGCAGATACCAGTGCTTAACAGTGCCTTCAAGTGATACTACCAGCAAATACCAGTGTTTACCAGTGCTAACCAGTGCTCTAACCTGCAAATACCAGTGCTGACCAGTGGCTACGAGTGATCTTACCAGCAAATACCATTGCTCACCAGTGCCTACCAGTGCCACTACCAGCAAATACCAGTGCTTACTAGTGGCTTCCAGTGTTCCAACCAGCAATAACCAGTGCTTACCAGTGTCTACCAGTGACACTACCAGCAAATACCAGTGCCTACCAGTGCTCTTACCTGCAAATACCAGTGTTTACCAGAGCCTACCAGTGATACTACTAGCAAATACCAGTGCTAACCAGTGCTTACCAGTGGCTACAACTGCTCCAACCAGCAAATACCAGTGCTTACCAGTGCCTACCAGTAATACTACCAGCAAATAACAGTGTTGTCCAGTGCCTACCAGTGCTCCTACCAGCAAATTCCAGTGTTTACCAGTGCCTACCAGTGCTCTAACCAGCAAATACCAGTGCCTACCAGTGCTCCTACCAGCAAATACCAGTGCTTACCAGTGCCTACAAATGATACTTCCTACAAATACCAGTGTTTAACAGTGCCTACCAGTGATCTAACCAGCAAATACCTGTGCTTACCAGTGCCTACCAGTGATACTACCAGCAAATACCAGTTCTTACCAGGGCTAACCAGTGGCTACCAGTGTTCGTACCAGCTAATACCAGTGCTTACCAGTGCCTACCAGTAATACTACCAGAAAATATCAGTGTTAACCAGTGCCTACCAGTGCTCCTACCAGCAAATACCAGTGTTTACCAGTGCCAACCAGTGCTCTAAACAGCAAATACCAGTGCCTTCCAGAGATACTACCAGCAAATACCAGTGCTTACAAGTGGCTACCAGTGCTCCTACCAGCAAATACCAGTGCTTACCAGTGACTACCAGTGATAGTAAGAGCAAACACCAGTGCTACCAGTGGCTACCAGTGCTCCTACAAGCAAATACCAGTGCGTACCAGTGCCTTCAAGTGATACTACCATAAAAACCAGTGTTTACCAGTGCTTACCAGTGCTACTACCACTTAGTACCAGTGTTAACCAGTGTTTACCAGTGCCTACCAGTGCTCTTACCAGCAAATACAGGTGCTTACCAGTGCCTACCTGTGCTCTAACCAGCAAATTCCAGTGCTTACCAGTGCCTACCAGTGCCAACCAGTGCTCTAAACAGCAAATACCAGTGCTTACCAGTGCCTACAAGTGATACTACCAGCAAATACCAGTGTTTACTACTTTCTACCAGTGCTCTTACCAGCAAATACCAGTGCTTACCAGTGCTTACCAGTGGCCTTTAGTGCTCCTACCAGCAAATACCAGTGTTTAACAGTGTCTACCAGCGCTCTTACATGCAAATACCTGTGTTTACCTATGCCTACCAGTGCTCTTACCAGCAAATACCAGTGCTTACCAGTGCCTACAAATGATACTACCTACAAACACCACCTAGCTTCTACCTAGTTATACTACCAGCAAAGACCAGTGCTTACCAGTGCTTACCAGTGGTAACCAGTGCTCCTACCAGCAGATACCAGTGCCTTCAAATGATACTACCAGCAAATACCAGTGTTTACCAGTGCTTACCAGTGCTCTAACCTGCAAATACCAGTGCTGACCAGTGGCTACGAGTGATTTTACCAGCAAATACCAGTGCTGACCAGTGCCTACCAGTGCTACTACCAGCAAAAACCAGTGCTTACTAGTGGCTACCAGTGTTCCTACCAGCAATTACCAGTGCTTACCAGTGTCTACCAGTGAAACTACCAGCAAATACCAGTGCCTACCAGTGCTCTTACCAGCAAATATCAGTGTTTACCAGAGCCTATCAGTGATACTACTAGCAAATACCAGTGCTTACCAGTGCTTACCAGTGGCTACCACTTCTCCTACCAGCAAATACCAGTGCTTACTAGTGCCTACCAGTAAAACTACCAGCAAATACCAGTGTTTACCAGTGCCTTCCTGTGCTCCTACCAGCAAATACCAGTGTTTACCAGTTCCTGTCAGTGCTTTAACCAGCAAATACCAGTGCCTTCCAGTAATACTACCAGCAAATACCAGTGCTTACCAGTGCTTTCCAGTGGCTACCAGTGCTCCTACCCGCAAATACCAGTGCTTACCAGCGCCAACAAATGATACTACCTGCAAATAACATTGTTTACCCGTACCTACCAGTGCTCCTTCCAGCAAATACCAGTGCTTACCAGTGCCTACCAGTGATACTACCAGCAATTACCAGTGCTTACCAGTGCTTACCAGTGCCTACCAACGCTCCTACCAGCAAATACAAGTGTTGACAAGTGCCTACCAGTGCTCTAACCAGCAAACATTAGTGCCTACCAGTGATACTACCAGCATATACCAGTGCTTACCAGTTGCTACCAGTGCTTCTACCAGCAAATACCAGTGCTTATCAGTGGCTACCAGTGCTCCTACCAGCAATTACCAGTGCTTACCAGTGCCTACCAGTGAAACTACCAGCAAATTCCAGCGCCTACCAGTGCTCTTACCAGCAAATACCAGTGTTAACCAGTGCCTACCAGTGCTCTAACCAGCAAATACCAGTGCTTACCAGTGATACTACCAGCAAATACCAGTGCTTACCAGTGCTAACCAGTGGCTACCAGTGCTCCTACCAGCAAATACCAGTGCTACCCAGTGCCTACCAGTAATACTACCAGTAAATAACAGTGTTGTCCAGTGCCTACCAGTGCTCCTAGCAGCAAATTCCAGTGTTTTTCAGTGCCTACCAGTGCTCAAACCAGCAAATACCAGTGCTTACCAGTGCCTACCAGTGATACTACCAGCAATTACCAGTGCTCACCAGTGGCAACCAGTGCTCCTACCAGCAAATACAAGTGCTTACCAGTACCTACCAGTAATACTAACAGAAAATAACAGTGTTTACCAGTGCCTACCAGTGCTCCTACCAGCAAATACCAGTGTTTACGAGTGCTTACCAGTGATACTACCAGCAAATACCAGTGCCTACCATTGCTCTTACCAGCAAATACCAGTGTTTACCAGTGCCTACCAGTGCTCTAACCAGCAAATACCAGTGCTTACCAGTGCCTACCAGTGATACTACCAGCAAATACCAGTGCTTACCAGTGCTTACCAGTGGCTACCAGTGCTCCTACCAGCAAATACCAGTGCTTACCACTTCCTACAAGTGCTCTTACCAGCAAATACCATTGCATACCTGTGCTTACAGGTGCCTACTAGTGATACTTCCAGCAAATACCAATGCGAACTGACTGAAATTTTGGATTCTTGCTAAGAATCATGGTCTTTACCCGAATCAATACAAAAATATTCCAAAAGAAGATTTTGAAAAAAATATCACCGTTTTCACACTTGGGTTCGCTCGTTTTAGTACTTGGGTCGGTGTTTTTAATTCTTGTGTTCGGGCATATTTTTGGCCTAATGGAACCGAGCTGACTGAAATTTTAAATTCTTACTTAGAACCATGGTCTGTACCCGATTCAATCAAAAAATCTGCCAAAAAAAGGATTTAAATTTCTTTGTACTAAATTTTCGCGGTTGTATGGCCACTTTGTCAAACTTAGGTTCGGCCATTACTTTGGCCCTATGGCGCAAAATGGACTGAAGTTTTGGATTCTTACTTAGAATCATACTTTTTCGAATCAATCAAAAAATTTGCCAAAAGAAGGATTTAAATTTCTTCATACTAAATTTTCGCGGTTGTATCAAGAAAATCTGCCAAAAGAAGATTTTGAAAAAACTTTCACCGTTTTACACTTGGGTTCGCGCGTTTTAGTACTTGGGGTCGGTGTTTTTAATACTTTTTTAATACTCTTCATACTAAATTTTCGCGGTTGTATGGGCAATTTGTCAAACTAAGGTTCGGCCATTACTTTGGCTCTATGACACCAAATGAACTGAAATTTTTTATTCTTACTAAGAATCATGGTCTGTACCCTATTCAATAAAAAAATCTGCCAAAAGATTTTGAAAAAAATGTCAATGTTTTCACACTTGGGTTCGCTCGTTTTAGTACTTGGGGTCGGTGTTTTTAATTCTTGTGTTCGGGCATATTTTTGGCCTAATGGAACCGAACTGACTGTAATTTTGGGCTCTCACTTAGAATCATGGTCTGTACACGAATCAATCAAAAAATCTACCAAAAGAAGAATTTTAATTTTCTTCATACTAAATTTTCGCGGTTGTTTGGGCACTTTGTCAAACTTAGGTACGTGCATAACTTATACCCTATGGCGCCAAATGGCTTGAAATTTTGGACTCTTACTAATATTCATTCTCTGTACCCGATTCAATAAAAAATCTGCCAAAAGAAGATTTTGAAAAAAATATCATCGTTTTAACACTTGGGTTAAAAAAATATCATCGTTTTAACACTTGGTTTGGGGTCGGTGTTTATAATACTTGGTTTCGGGCATTTTCTTGGCCTTATAGAACTGAACTGACTGAAATTTTGGATTCTTGCTAAGAATCATGGTCTGTTCCCGAATCAATCAAAAAATCTGCCCAAAGAAGAATTTTAATTTTCTTCATACTAAATTTTGCGGTTGTATAGGCACTTTGTCAAACTTAGGTTCGGCCATTACTTTGGCTCTATGGCACCAAATGGTTTGAAATTTTGGATTATTACTTAGAATCATACTCTATCAAATCAATCAAAAAATCTGCCAAAAGAAGGATTTAAATTTCTTCGTACTAAATTTTCGCGGTTGTATGGGCACTTTGTCAAACTTAGGTTCGGCCATTACTTTGGCCCTATGGCGCAAAATGGACTGAAATTTTGGATTCTTACTAAGAATCATACTCTGTACCCGATTCAATAAAAATCTCCCAATTTGAAAAAAATATCACCGTTTTCACACTTGGGTTCGCTCGTTTTAGTACTTGGGGTCGGTGTTTTTAATACTTGGGTTCGGGCATGTTTTTGGCTTTATAGAACCGAACTGAAGGAAATTTTGGATTCTTACTTTGAACCATGGTCTGTACCCGAATCAATAAAAAAATCTGCCAAAAGAAGTATTTTAATTTTCTTCATACTAAATTTTCGCGGTTGTATGGGCACTTTGTCAAACTTAGGTTCGGCCATTACTTTGGCTCTATGGCACCAAATAGACTGAAATTTTGGATTCTTTCTAAGAATCAGGGTCTGTACCCTATTCAATAAAAAAATCTGCCAAAAGAAGATTTTGAAAAAAATATCAATGTTTTCACACTTGGGTTCGCTCGTTTTAGTACTTGGGGTCGGTTTTTTTTAATGCTTGTCTTCGGGCATATTTTTGGCTTAATAGAACCGAACTGACTGAAATTTTGGATTCTTAGTTTGAACCATGCTCTGTACTCGAATCAATCAAAAAATCTGCCAAAAGAAGAATTTTAATTTTCTTCATACTAAATTTTCGCGGTTGAATGGGCACTTTGTCAAATTTAGGTTCGGCCATAACTTTTGCCCTAGTATTAAAAATATAGAGCAAAATATAGATTACTACTAGCGCCATCTGTTGGCCTATGTTTGTAGCAAACCTACCTGTTAATCGTGTATTGACGCAAATAAAGTTCCTTAGTTTTTCTCACGCAAAAACCTGCGTTTTATTACAGGTTATGGGCTCAGATCATTTCCAAGCGGTTTTAAATCATCAGTCCCGATAATTTAAATGGTATTTGTGTTAAAAATTCATTTTCAATTGTCGCGGATGTATTTGTTCGTTTTGAGAATAGAGCAAGGAGTTATTGCGAATGCGAACTCGCATTTAGTGCCGGGACATTTTTTACAAGAATGGCGGCGACATCAAACCTCACAAGTATACCCAAGTTGGTTGGACGACAAAACTACGATGAATCTACGTATGCTGTGGAAAATCTACTTATATTGGATGGTATGGAGAAGTGTATCAAGGCCGAAGAAACTGTGAACATTGCCGTTGCAGATGATGCAAAAACAAAAGCGAAGATTGTCCTCACTATAGATCATAGATTCTCAACCTTTTTTTGCCCACCGCCCACTTTGACAATATTTTTTTTTCTAGCGCCCCCCAACTGCTTTTACATACCACCTTGGGGGAGGGGGGGGGGGGGGGGGGGGGGAGGAGGGGGGGGGGGGGGGGGGGGGGCGCAATGGGTTCTCTAGGTTTCCTGAAAGTCCATTTTTCGTAAAAAGCCTATGACTCCTATCCTATTTCTGAGAAGAGTATTGTTTCAGTGAGAACAATTAAAACGCCTACTTAATTATTTGGAGAGGTATTTTTATAAACATTGAAAATATATTGAATTTATAACTTGTATAATGAGATGGTTTGAATTTGATGCGTTTTACAAAATTTGTTTATATTAGGCTCGATTTTAATTAAAAACAAACTTAAGTCGCCGCGTTCAGTAATATGGAGGCTATTTCTCTTTTTGGTTAACAACACGCTACAGCACTGAATCCACGTTCAGCTAAATAGGACGATGGGGATGCTATTAAAAATCGTTGAAATATCAACCATAATCCTGGGTACAGTTACGAAATCGGCTTCTGCAGCCAAAACTCTTGGTAGCCATTCTTAAATTTAATTTTTATTCCTCATTTGTCGTCAGTTCTATTAGTTCTTCTTCTAACTGGGATGATCCTGCTGTGTTGACATTTGAAAAAGGATCCAAAACCCAGTCTGGTATGTCCATGTTTAAAATATCCTGGAATCGTTCCTTGGTTTTCCAAGTGTTGACAGTAAACAAGCAAGTCGTCGTTTTTGAATGATACTGCTGATAAATTTAGGAAGTTATTAAATTCCCGTCTGCCGATATTTCTTTTGTATAATAGCAGTTTGGACACAAAAGCTGCAGACCAATTTTTTGTCTTAATCAAATTTAAGTCGCCGCCTTGAAGTTGGAGATTGACATCATTAAACAATTTATACAAGTCTATCAAGTACGCAATATCGTTTTTTGATGAGATGAGGCTGTCGCGCAATACTGTGTATTTGTTTCCTAGGATTTCTATCATAGACTCAAATTGTAAAATCGAGTCAAAGAAGAACCTTTTGACAGCCAGTGCATCTCTGTGTGAAGTAGCAATCGGTTGAATCTTCATTGGCAATGCAAAGCTGACTAAATAATCTGTCATTCAATGAGTTATTTCTGATTTTATTAACTGTTCTGATAACATATTGCAGTGATGTATGGAGGCTTTCACTCAGATTTTTCGCAACCAAATGCTGGCGATGAATTACGCAATGCACTGCAAGCACTTCAGGAACTTTATTTTTAAGCACGTTATGAATCCTTTGTGATGCCCTGTCACAGCTGGGGCGCCATCCGTAGCAGTTGACAAAATATTATTAAAACGAATTTTCTTTTCGTCACAAAACTTTTCCAGTGTATTAAATGTGGTTTCTCTTTTTGTATCTGTTTCCAAATTTGTAACAAACAATAGTTCTTGACATATTTTCTCATCTTTGATGAAGCTCACGTATGGTTGGTAGAGTGGACTCATCCAGTTGAATTGAAAATCGACAAGACTGCAGATTGCACAATGATTCTTCAATGTTTTCAGCCATCTCATCAATTCTTCTTTGCACAGGACTATTGCTCAAAGGAATTTTTCGAATAATATCTGCAGCTGGTTTATGGAGCACAGTGGTTATTACTTCTTTAATTGCTGTTGGAATTAAATCGTCCCCAATAGTATGCGGATTGCCTCAGTACCGGATTATCTTTTAGGCAGAGTAGGCAACTGCCTAGGGGCTCCGCATCGGCTGGGGGTCCCGCGCCCCGAGAAAAATTGACTTGCGTTAATGGTGAGCAAGTATTTACTGTCAATCAGTGAGCAACTCCGGCACGATTTTGGAAAAATTCAGCTTTGAAGATGTTTTAATTTTTTTTATTCGGTACATTTACAGGTTAATAACATTACATGCAAAGAAAACAGCAAATTATAATAATTAGGTTATAACCCAATAACTAATGTTCACATCGTGCACAAATAATAAAAAAGTCAATAATTAAAATAAATATTTAAACGTAGTTGTATTTTACTTTCCTTCTATTCAATAAGAAGCATTACTTAGTATCAATGGGGATGTGATTTTAGGTGTCGTGTGTGCTTTGTTTTGGCATTTGTTTTGTTTGAGTTTTTTTTTGCTTTGAATTTCTAATTATACATTAATTTAAAATATAAATTTTGTACAAGCTTAAGTGTGCACTACCTATCTGCTCGCTAAAATTCTTAGTTTCTTTTAGTGCCAAGGTCGTCTGGAAGAGATCACATTAGTGATAAGGCCGCTCATTGCACTGTTTTTTTAACATATTTTTTTGTTTTTATGTATGTGTCCTTTTATGTGCAATAAAGAGTTATTGTATTGTATTTTATTATTTAATTTTTTTTATTGGATGGCATACTTCGTGATGTGGTTAAAAAACAGATTTAATATGAATAAAATTATGTTGTGGTAGAAAAAAAAAAACGGAAGTTAGAAAAGGGTAAAGTGCAGTGGCGGACTAAGCCTGTCAAAGGCCCGGGGCGGCAAAGCAGAATGAACCCCCCCCCCCCCCTTGTTTAAGAAGTTGTTGTAATTTTACAAGCTTTTTATTCAGTTCACACAGGCCTCTGAGTCTGGGGGGCCTCCAAAGGCCTCCATGTTTCCATGATCAAATCCTAAACAAGGCTTTAAGGTACCAAGACACTGTAAAAAAAGTTTTTTTTTTAAATTCATTTTCTGATTGGTGCATTTGTCAATAAGCTCTCACAAAATGTTTTAAGGAATTTCGTAAAATTGACGGAGTTACAGCATTTTATATGAAACAGTATGTCAACATAACGTGTACAATTCATAGCTTGCATTATATTCCCAAAAGATATGAAACTCATGGGTGAACTCAAATTATGTTGGATCATGAGAGCAGAGTGGATCGGGGGTTACGGGGCTGTCTTGTCGACGCATGTATGCTCTCTCGCTGACTTCCAAATGCACCGACGACACTCAGTCTGACCAAGTTAGATCAATACACAGATAATACTGTCAATTCTTGCAGGATTTCAAAAATCCCGTTATTTACAATACACACAATAACAAAAATCAACTAATATTAAAGTTTACTTTGATTTATAAGTATGTGATTAGCGTATTTTGCTTGTCTTTTTTAGACCATATTTTTTTACTCATGCGCCCAACGCCCCCCTGTGCCATCCCAACGCCCCCCAATTGTCTCTGGGTCTTCTACCGCCCCCCTGAAGGTCTCAAACGCCCCCAAGGGGGCGTTATCGCCCACGTTGAGAACCTATGCTATAGATCCTTCGCTGTTATGTACACATTAAACAAGCTACGTCTACTGCAGACTTATGGAAAAGGCTAAAGCAAATATTCGATGATAATGGTTTTTCAAGACGCATTTCCTTATTAAGGAGTTTGATATCGATTCGTCTTGAAACTTTTGACTGGATGCAGAGTTACGTCACGCAAATTATTGAAACTGGCCAGAAATTATCCGGAACTGGATTTAATGTGAACAATGAATGGATTGGGTGCCTTTTGCTAGCTGGTCTACCAGAAAAATTCTACCCCATGATATTAGCTATCGAGCATAGTGGAATAATAATTTCTGCAGATGCAATAAAAACAAAATTGCTTGATATGGCAGGAAATGACGTCGGGTCAGTTGGGGCATTATCCGCCAGAGTGAACCAGCGCCGCAGTGTTGCCGGAAATACGTCGAAAGTCAAAACAATGAAACCTGTTAAATCCATCAGGTGTTATCGATGTCAACAAGAAGGGCATTTTAAAAATCAGTGTCCTGTTGAACAATCAGAGCATATGAAGAAATCTTATGCATTTTCTGTTGTGTTTTTGAGCGGAAACTACAATAAAATGGATTGGTTTATAGATTCGGGCGCTTGCTTTCATATGTCACCGAATGTAAATATTATGTGTAATTCGTCGAATCGGACGAGTGTTAAGGAAATAATTGCAGCTAATTCTATGCTATGCCTGTTTTATGCTCGGGAGAAGTTAATATTGTGACTTTAACCTCGAAATGTAAATATGAAGTTACATTAAAAGATGTTTTGTGCGTACCCAACCTTACGACAAACTTGATATCTGTCTTTTTTTTTTTTTTTTAGAAATTTAATTAAATTTAAATTTGATATGTTAATACTTTCTTAAATACTTGCAGAACTCGATATTAACATATCAAATTTAAATTTAATTAAATTTCCAAAAATTAAAATGGAGTTCTACGAATTAAACACAAAAACAATTAATAATTAATTAATTAATTGATATCTGTCAGTCAGTTAATTAAAAATGGAAATAGAGTTGATTTCAAAAGAAAATGCTGCTATGTTTATAATAAACAGAACGAGTTAGTTGCTATAGCAGATATGAAAGGTGGTGTTTATAAACTAAGGATGGAATATAAGTTAAAAGTTCATGAAAGAATAATGTCTAATTTAGCGGTTTCAGGCAATACTTGGCACCGCAGATTGGGTCATGTTAATAGTAATTATCTGAATAAAATGACCAGTGCTGTAGAAGGAATGAATCTTCGAGAAAAAGTTGATCTTTGCAAAAGAAGAGAAGATTCAATTGTTTCTATGGAGAGTGCTAATGACACGGATGAAACCTTTGTACCAGATGAGGCAGACGAGGAGTCCATGACATCAGAAGAAGAGTCACAATCGGACATCATAATAAAAAAATTTCCAGAGAGGGAGAGAAAGCAACCTGATAGATTTGGATATATTTGTACAAAAAAATATAATAAATCTTTCAGTGATGAAATGACATTAGAGGAAGCGCTGCAGGGACCAGAAAAGGAGCATTGGGAACAAGCTATCAAAGAAGAGGTGAAAAGTTTTAAAGACAACCACGGTTGGAACGTTGTTGATATTCCTGTGAATGGAAATATAGTGAAGTGTAAGTGGGTCCTAAAAAAGAAGTGCTATTCTGAAAATAATGTCCGGTATCGAGCCAGGCTTATGCCTAAGGGGTGTTCTCAAAAGTATGGTATATAAATACTGTTGGTAGTAGTGAAACTATCGTGATTTTGTATGTTAATCATTTTGTTGTATTTTAAGTGACAAAATTGAAGCTAATCATCTAAATAACATGTTAAGTAAGAATTTTGGTACCTATATTGATACATTACTTTCTAAGTTTAATATTACAGTTTTAAAAACAGTTAATTTTGAAGGCTATGCAGACTGGAGCAATCATATTAATGATAGATGTATTTTGTTATACTTTGTCAGGATCTGTTATATCTTGGAGCTGTAGTAAGCAAAAATGTATTGCACTTTCTAGCACAGAAGCCGAATATGTATCAATTTCTGAAGCCTGCAAAGAAGCAGTATATGTAAGAAACTTGCAATACGAAAAGACCAAAAAATCGTATAAGATTATCATATATATTGATAGTATGAGTGCGCAAAAACTATTGTTAAACCCTGTTTTCCACAATAAAACTAAGCATATTGATGTTAGATATCACTATTGTAGAAAAATGATAAATGAAAACATTGTTAGTGTTAATTATTTTTGTACATCAGATATGCCTGCTGACTTGCTTACTAAGAGCTTAGGTGCAGTAAAACATTATAAACATGTAAACGCTTTAGGAATTGTTAAAGTGTAATTTTATTTTGTTATAATATGTTCTTATGTAATTTGTATTTTGAGAGGAAGTGTTAAAAATATAGAGCAAAATAAAGATTACTACTAGCGCCATCTGGCCTATATTTGTAGCAAACCTACCTGTTAATTGTGTATTGACGCAAATAAAGTTCCTTAGTTTTTCTCACGTAAAAACCTGCGTTTTATTACACCTATGACACCAAATGGACTGAAAATTTGGATTCTCACTAAGAATCATGGTCTGTACCCGATTCAATAAAAAATCTGCCAAAAGAAGATTTTGAAAAAAATATCATCGTTTTCACACTTGGGTTCCCTCGTTTTAGTACTTGGGGTCGGTGTTTTTATTACTTGGGTTCGGGCATGTTTTTGGTCTAATGGAACCGAAATGACTGAAATTTTGGATTCATACTTAGAACCATGGTCTGTACCCGAATCAATCAAAAAATCTGCCAAAAGAAGAATTTTAATTTTCTTCATACTAAATTTTCGCGGTTGTATGGGCACTTTGTCAAACTTAGGTTCGGCAATTACGTTGGCTCTATGGCACCAAATGGACTGAAATTTTGGATTCTTACTAATAATCATGGTCTGTACCCGATTCAATAAAAAAATCTGCCAAAAGAAGATTTTGAAAAAAAAAAAAAATTTTTCACTTTTGGGTTCGCTCGTTTTAGTACTTGGGGTCGGTGTTTTAATACTTGGGTTCGGGCATATTTTTGGCCTTATGAAACCGAACTGACTGAAATTTTGGATTCTTACTAAGAACCATGTTCTGTAACCGATTCAATAAAAAAATCTGCCAAAAGAAGATTTTGAAAAAAATATCAATGTTTTCACACTTGGGTTTGCTCGTTTTAGTACTTGGGGTCGGTGTTTTTAATACTTGGGTTCGGCCATAACTTTGGCCAAATGGACTGAAATTTTGGATTCGTACTAATAATCATGGTCTGTACCCGATTCAATAAAAAAATCTGCCAAAAGAAAATTTTCACAATTGGGTTCGCTCGTTTTAGTACTTGGGGTCGGTGTTTTTAATACTTGGGTTCGGGCATATTTTTGGCCTAATGAAACCGAACTGACTGAAATTTTGGATTCTTACTAAGAACCATGTTCTGTACCCGAATCAATCAAAAAATTTGCGAAAAGAAGAATTTTAATTTTCTTCATACTAAATTTTCGCGGTTGTATGGGCACTTTGTCAAACTTAGGTTCGGCCATGACTTTGGCCCTATGACACAAAAGGAACTGAAATTTTGGATTCTTACTAAGAATCATAGTCTGTACCCGATTCAATAAAAAAATCTGCCAAAAGAAGATTTTGAAAAAAATATCAATGTTTTCACACTTGGGTTCGCTCGTTTTAGTACTTGGGGTCGGTGTTTTTAATTCTTGTGTTCGGGCATATTTTTGGCCTAATGGAACCGAAATGACTGAAATTTTGGATTCATACTTAGAACCATGGTCTGTACCCGATTCAATAAAAAAATCTGCCGAAAGAAGATTTTGAAAAAAATATCAATGTTTTCACACTTGGGTTCGCTCGTTTTAGTACTTGGGGTCGGTGTTTTTAATACTAGGGTTCGGCCATAACTTTGGCCCTATGACACCAAATGGACTGAAATTTTGGATTCTTACTAATAATCATGATCTGTGCCCGATTCAATAAAAAAATCTGCCAAAAGAAGATTTGAAAAAAATATCACCGTTTTCACAATTGGGTTCGCTCGTTTTAGTACTTGGGGTCGGTGTTTTTAATACTTGGGTTCGGGCATATTTTTGGCCTTATGAAACCGAACTCTTTGAAATTTTGGATTCTTACTAAGAACCATGTTCTGTACCCGATTCAATATAAAAATCTGCCGAAAGAAGATTTTGAAAAAAATATCAATGTTTTCACACTTGGGTTCGCTCGTTTTAGTACTTGGGGTCAGTGTTTTTAATACTAGGGTTCGGCCATAACTTTGGCCTTATGACACCAAATGGACTGAAATTTTGGATTCTTACTAATAATCATGATCTGTGCCCGATTCAATAAAAAAATCTGCCAAAAGAAGATTTGAAAAAAATATCACCGTTTTCACAATTGGGTTCGCTCGTTTTAGTACTTGGGGTCGGTGTTTTTAATACTTGGGTTCGGGCATATTTTTGGCCTTATGGAACCGAACTGACGGAAATTTTGGATTCTTACTAAAACCCTGGTCTGTACCCGATTCAATAAAAAAATCTGCCGAAAGAAGATTTTGATAATAATATCAATGTTTTCACACTTGGGTTCGCTAGTTATACTACTTGGGGTCGGTGTTTTTAATTCTTCGGTTCGGGCATATTTTTGGCCTAATGGAACCGAACTCACTGAAATTTTGGATTCATACTAAGAACCATGTTCTGTACCCGAATCAATCAAAAAATCTACCAAAAGAAGAATTTTAATTTTCTTCATACTAAATTTTCGCGGTTGTATAGGTACTTTGTCAAAATTAGGTTCGGCCATAACCTTGGCCCTATGACACCAAATGGACTGAAATTTTGGATTCTTACTAAGAATCATAGTCTGTAACCGATTCAATCAAAAAATCTACCAAAAGAAGAATTTTAATTTTCTTCATACTAAATTTTCGCGGTTGTATAGGTACTTTGTCAAAATTAGGTTCGGCCATAACCTTGGCCCTATGACACCAAATGGACTGAAATTTTGGATTCTTACTAAGAATCATAGTCTGTAACCGATTCAATAAAAAAAATCTGCCTAAAGAAGATTTAGAAAAAAATATCACCGTTTTCACACTTGGGTTCGCTCGTTTTAGTACTTGGGGTCGGTGTTTTTAATACTTGGGTTCGGGCATATTTTTGGCCTTATGGAACCGAACTGACTGAAATTTTGGATTCTTACTAATGTGATGATCTCGCCTTTGGGCCTACGAAATAATTCTTTTAAAATTGAGAGATCGATTTAGAAATACATTTAATTTTGTAACAGGGTATGGTTTCAGAATACGATTCTCTGTTCCCAACTCTTAAGGGTGATTTATGAAACCGGACCATTACTAGGATAAACACGTGTGCCAAAACACTTTGGTTGAAGGAGGAATCCTAAAGGATATGTCATTATCAAGTCAGGGGCGGCCGATGAATATTTTCCCGAGTGGTGACTGACTTTAACGCGAGCAAATTGATTTGCGAAACAATTATCTGGTGAATTTTCTATGGCAGTAGGGAATTGAAATTAGGCAATAAAGATTAATCGTTGGTGCATTTAAATATACTAGAGCGACGCGCCGATTAGGGGTTAAAATATTTAACATATTTGTCAAAATAAGATAGCAGAATTCGTTAAATAGTGACGCACGCAGAAAGAACGAAAACGTGTACAGACAATGCATATATAATATTATTATATAGCCAATAAAGTTGACGCAAGTAATGAAGACGAGTAATAAATTAAACTTCGCCACTGCATTCTGCTTTAGAAGGTCCAGGGATAATTTATGACTCCGGCGCAGACAAAATTAGTTTGTATTTTGTTATTTAAAGGTTACACACAAAAAATAGCAAACATGAAAATTGCACTGAATTCTTGAAATTTGGGATGTAATGTGACAGAACACTATTAAACGTTGATATATGCATATTGGAAGATGTGCTTATCACTTGAGATTTTAAGAAGTGTTGGGGGACAGTGGGGGGAGACAGAAGTGTTGGAGGACAGTCGGGGTAGAGTCGGGTTGGAAGACAGTCGGGGAAAGATCCTGGGGGCGCGCGGTCGAGAAAAAAATCATCGAGGTTTAATAAACGGTAGAACAATAACTTGGTGCGCGTAAACGGGAATAATTTATTTAATTAAAGGAAAATAGTCCACGCGATTGGAGACAGTGGAGGTTTGGTCGTTGGAGAGGGAGAATTAAAATCGTCAAGTTCTGATAGTCGCGAGGCGACCAGCTCGGTGCTTCTAAATCGGGGATATTTCGTTTTAATTGGCAAGGATTAGTCCACGCGAACGGGGAAGTCAGAGATTGAGGCTTGCGAGTTCATATCGGTGAAGTTGAATAATATAATTTGTAAATTGAGGCGGTCAATTATCAGTACGGGACGTACTTTCGGGGCATTTATCAGGGTCAGGATAAAATTTAAAACAAATCGACGCGAGAATTGTGTTTGACGGCTGCATCTTGGAATGAATAACTGCATGACGGGTTGTGTTTTGGAAGTGCTTGTTTGAATTAAATATTATTGTGGTGAATTGATTTGTGAAATTATTTTGTGCAACATGGCGAATTTGGTAAGTTTGACAAAATGACATTTAGAGCCTAAAACGTCATAAATGACTTTAAACGGCCATCTAGCCCTAAAATCGTCGAAAAAGTTTAAAATGATGAAAAAATGCCATTTAGCGCCTAAAACGTCATAAATGACTTTAAACGGCCATCTAGCCCTAAAATCGTCGAAAAAGCATAAAATGATGAAAAAATGACATTTAGAGCCTTAAACGTCATTAATGACTTTAAACGGCTATCTAGCCCTTAAATCGTCGTAAAAGCTTAAAATGATGAAAAAATGTCATGTAAAACTTAAAACAGCCATGTAGCCCTAAAATCGTCGAAAAAGCTTAATTTGATGAAACAATGCCATTTAGAGCCTAAAACGTCATTAATGACTTTAAACGGCCATCTAGCCCTAAAATCGTCGAAAAAGCATAAAATGATGAAAAAATTACATTTAGAGCCTAAAACGTCATAAATGACTTTAAACGGCTATCTAGCCCTAAAATCGTCGAAAAAGTTTAAAATGATGAAAAAATGCCATTTAGCGCCTAAAACGTCATAAATGACTTTAAACGGCCATCTTGCCCTAAAATCGTCGAAAAAGCATAAAATGATGAAAAAATTACATTTAGAGCCTTAAACGTCATAAATGACTTTAAACGGCTATCTAGCCCTAAAATCATCGTTAAAGCTTAAAATGATGAAAAAATGTCATGTAGAGCCCAAAACAGCCATGTAGCCCTAAAATCGTCGAAAAAGCTTAATTTGATGAAAAAATGCCACTTAGAGCCTAAAACGTCATAAATGACTTTAAACGGCCATCTAGCCCTAAAATCGTCTAAAAGCATAAAATGATGAAAGAATGACATTTAGAGCCTAAAACGTCATAAATGACTTTAAACAGCTATCTAGCCCTAAAATCGTCGAAAAAGTTTAAAATGATGAAAAAATGACATTTAGAGACTAAAACGTCATAAATGACTTTAAACGGCTATCTAGCCCTAAAATCGTCGTAAAAGCTTAACACTCCCGTTTCCGCGGTGCGATTTTAGTCTACAACGCTCTTTAAACATCAATAACTCCTTAAATATGTTAATCATTAAACCTACATTTTAGGTATTCCTAAAAAATATATTTTTGCATTCGTGAAAAATACTTAAAAAATTGTAATGATTCTGTATAAAATGATAAAAATGTTTTCCTAAATATCGACACATTTCTGTGTCAGATAGAGACAACAAATTTCAAATTTATATGGGAATAACAGAGAAAACAAAACATTAATTCATTCCAACCTCATAAACCTACGTGCAATATTACGATCTCTTTTTAGTTATGTATAACAAAAAGAGATGTAAAATAAAACGTTTAAATATTTTGCCTATCTGTAGAGACTATTTTACTTCTCAAAGTTGACATGATATTACGTGTGTCGTCTCTTTCCAGTGCATTAATTTGAAATGTCTAAAAACAGAGATGACAATATTAATTATCTTACTGCAAAAAAATTAAGTTGCTAGACTTTCCGTTTACATTAAAAAAAGAGCCACAAAAAAAATAAGGAACTACATCGGAAGGTTCGGCCGACCGACCATCTTAGCCTCAAACCAGATTAATTTTTTAATCCCTTTCTGCATATTTCCTTAAAATTGACGACAACATGGGACGAGTGTAGGCAATTGGACAAGGGGGATGTTTTTTGCTTAGTTTTATGGGTTTTGGGTTATTTGCAGGGTCATGTCACATAAGTTCATAATAAATGTTTATAGGTATTATCAAATCTTATTTTTATCAAATAATATTTTCGTGGAAGACTTGATTTTCAAGGATGTAAGACAATGACAATGCAGTGTTTTTTTTTACATTGGCTCCATACAGGAGGCCCTGAGGTAAATAATTCCCCCCAGGGCCTATGTCATCTTTGGGGATGACCTGTGGAGGGTCTGTTTAGGAAAGGAAGGTAAGGAAGTTCAGGGAAGGAAAAGGTTATAAGGGACGGTAGGAATCTGGGTGTCAGTGTGTCCAGGAGTGACGGACGTATTAATCCATCACTTCCACTGCGGTGCAAGGCGATGTTCCGAGAGATAACAGCTGGAGAAGTCAAAGATACTCCCTCAACCATTCTCTCTCGATCCGGCCTGCCATGCAGCTGGTAGGCAGATGCATTCGCCGCCAAGACCCGGACAAACCTCAACCCACGAACCCGGGTACCCCTACTAAGTCACCAAACGTAGTGAACTACTTGGGATAACCAATGGCAGAGGTTTTGGTTATCTAATAATAGTTTCCGGGGCGGCGATACCCATACCCGCCTCATTGAACTGGCAGAGGAAGAATGAATGTAGATATGCTGTATAAATGAGATTCCTGATATGTACCTATGTGTTGTAAAACCATATAGTAAAATTATGGGTGTAGCCATGTTAAATTATGAAGATCTGGAAGGAATACGAGGCCGATAAAAATTATAATAATTTTCACCTTTTTATAGCACCACTTCTATAAATAAAATAAATATGATAAATGTGATAAATATAAAAATATATGTGATAAATCACCTCTAGTGCACTTGATGGGTAGGATTGAAAGGTACGCTTAGTTAATTAGGGCATTAAAAATGGAATATATGACGCGAAGTGAATTGTGGAAGAAGTCAGAGAAAGTCATGGCATGATCAAGTGAATCAATTACTTTCAGTCGGGCCACGCCAAGAGATAGAATAATAGAAATATACAGATAAATCATTTTAAAGAGAGTACGTTTGAATGTATCTTTTACCTCGCTGTAGTCCTGCGATAGAGTGCACCGTAACGCATCCAAGCATCTATTTATTCAGATTTATCTGTTTTATACGATTTATGAATGCGAATGAAGCAAGGAGTGTGTGTCGAAACAGAGGGTTTTGGTGGTATGTCCTATCTACTCAGCACGGCATGATGTAATTTCGGTATCGAAGACTATACTTCAACCAAAATACGATTGTAAACATTTATTACTGCACCACCATAAAACTCTTTTGTGAGGGTCGGGTGCAATATTTAGAATCTTACCTACTTATTTTTTTTACTAAAACTACCCCCATAAAATAATTATTTATTTCTTTCCATTGAAACAGTAGTTAAGTGACATCTTTACAAATGATTATTACATGGAAGGAAGTAGCAATAAATATAGATGGTTAGTTTTCAACGAATTGAAGGTACAATTTGCAACGAATGTTAGGATTCTTAGAATGTGTTAAATATAATTTTTTTTACTATTTTAGAACGCTCAAAGTGTCTTTGTTTAACTTTCTATTTCGATCATTTTCTAAAATGCATTTTTTTCATAATAACGGCATGCCGCCGCCCCGGAAACCATTTATTGGATAACAAACGCTTCTGCCATACGTGACCTGAAGTAGTTTGCTACGTGACTAAGCAGGGGTGCCCAGGTTCATGGGGTAGGTTTGCTTGCGGATCTTGGCAGCGGATACGTCTGTCTACCAACTGGCTCTGCGTGGCTGGCCGGGTTGGGAGAGACTGGTTGAGGGAGACCCTTTGACCTCTCCAGCAGGACTCTCTCGGAACAGCACCTTGTGCCACTGATGGAGGGTTGGATTTATATGTCCGTCACCCCTGGACATACTGAACCCCGGATTCATATCCCCTCATTTCCTAAAAAGACCCTCCACATTGCGTCCCCAAAGATGACATAGGCCCTGAGGCAAATTATTTTCCTCAGGGCCTCATGTGTGGAGCCATTTTAAAAAAAAAATACTGTTCGTCTGCACTACTAATTTTACGATTTATTGTAGATTTGCTATAGGCTATAGACAAATGCATTACAAATGTAGGTAAATATAATAACAAAGCCTCTGTTTTGCTTTTTTGTAGAAAAAAAGAAGTGTTTCATATATCAAAAAATACCTTCGACTCTGTGCAAAAAAGGGCGGTCCGTTTGATAGATTCTCCCATCTTAACAGACGGATTGCAATCTTTAGAGCACAGGCGTCGGGTGGGAATGCTATCCTTATTCTACCGGTATTACAATGGAAGATGCTCCGAGGAACAAGCGTCATTGATCCCTTCGGCACCGGTGCATAGTCGGGAAACTCGGCAAACACGTGCCCAACATATGAACACGGTTGACATTTGTCACATGAGAACGGGTCGTTTCTTCGACTCGTTCCTGTCTTCTGTGTTTCCTCCTTCCTACAACATGGGTCTCTTCAAGACCAATGTTCATTCCTTCCTCTCTTAAAAACGACCCTCTACACAGCATCTCAGATGACATAGGCCCTGAGGGAAATTTTTTCCTCAGGGCCTCCTGTGTGGATTTAATGTAAAAAAAATATATAGGTATATATCTCTTACATTAACATTTTTAATTACATTTTGGTATGATAAACATGTCAGATTAATGTTTAAATAAGAATTTACTAATTGGTTTTTGTCGTTATGTTTCTGTCAAATAAATGTTTTTAATTTGCTATGTAAACTATTTCCACTCATAAAATGAAATTTTTTCTTTTAACAATTCCTATAATAAATAAATTTCTCAAAAATATTAAAACATACAAGTATTATAAAAAATACAAGTGTGCAGTTCACACCGGAAGAAGCGAAACCTTCAGAAAATTAAAGTAGGTAAGAGTGGGGAGGCTACGAAGCACCGCATAAAGAGGAGACCGATTATTCTAACTCATTCTCTATAAATGCCATATGCATGTGTTTGTCTCTTTTTAGTGTCGCTTTTTCGTTTCAACCAGGTTCAAATCACAACGGTGCTGAAGAATTTTCACTTCGAAATAATTGTAAAATTATTTTTTTCGTGGTTTGCTTATGCATAAAACTGTACTTTTTTTTTAAATTCGAGTATTCTGTAAGTATTGTATATTTCTTGTAATCTATTTCTCTACGCAAGTGGTGTTAAAACCATTAAATCTGGTATTAAATTAGATAATCAAACATTAAAAAAACTCTTTACGATAAAGTATTTTTGTAAATGTATTTAAAAAATGATAGTAGGTCGGTGTCAGCCCTTACCACTACCTAGCGCATTCCACATGTGGCTTTTTGAAACAATAGTGTTACTCTGAATGCTAACGTGACCCTAGGTGGTCGGCTGTCACTAGCGCACGCCTCACTGGGCGTTGCAAATAATATTAGATTATTTATTATGAATGATGATTTTTTTTAATATTTCAGTTATTAAGCACAAAATCAATGTTTTTTTCATACAATAAATTAATATAAGCCATATAAAAAATATTCACATCAATATTTTTACAAAAAACCCGAAATAATTTCCAAATCCCATACAGTAACGCTGTGTAACATGACGGGTTGTCGAGGGTGTTTTTAGCATGGTATAAGAAAGGTTAAAAT